>OY288255.1:0-5000000 GCA_958450325.1 Agrostemma githago
TTTTGTTATCAATTTCTATATTAATATCCGATTCAAAAGTTTTTTAACTTCTGAAATACAGGCTTTAGCAGTTTACTTATTATTATTATTAACACAAATTATAGTAATCGTTATACCTTACAATAGACCTTAAAACTAAGAATTTATGCTAAAAAATTACTCGTATCATTTTAGGTTATTTAGTGACCAGTTTGAGTTAAATAGTGATCACTTTTATTAGTAAGTGACAACTAATTGACCTAACCTAAATTGGTCATTTTTTACCATAAATTGCAGTCTTTTACTATTATCGCATGGTATAACGGTTATACACAATATTTACTGTATTATTAATTATTACTCTTATTCGATAAAATCATATTCACATATATTTCGTATTATTCAAATGAGACAATCATTTAAAATCGGAAACAGTAATAATAGTTGTCATAAATAAAGTTACCTAACTAGAAATAGAGTAAATGATGAGAGTAAATAATGTGTCCTATGAATTTGGGACACTAGTGGGTTGATTTGTCACATGTGCAAGTGGATGATATGCCCTTTTGTCTCCATTTTATTGGCCTTTTTCTACTCTAAACCACCTACATTACATTCTCCATAACCCAACCTCGTTATAGGACCCAATTTGCATTATAAAACGTTTTCTGATAATAAATATTTTCCTCAACAATTTAACATGGACAGGTGGTCACTTATAAAAAAAAAAAAACATCTACCTAGTAGGCTATTATTAGTAATAATAATAATAATAATTGTTAAAGACGTATATTATTGATACCGAAAAATTTGAATCTTATTACGCATCTAATGTGCTTATATAGTTAGCTTACAAACATAGTTTCCTAAATCGAAAGGAAACAGTTTCCTAAACGTATTGTAAATCAGTTTCCTAAACACATGTAAACACAATATGTGATATTATTTCTATAATAATACACAAATTATTGTTTTAAATCGGATTTATCCCGTCCTCATTAGTACTAACCGTATTTAATAGATAGATACCGTAAATTAAAAATGGTAAAAAAAAATTATTTCAGACTAAAAATGGCTAAACCCGACTTAAAAGGATACCATCTGAATAAAACGTGTGTATGTCATCTAATATCATCTGAATAAATCAGAGGTGATTATATGTGGGTTTGAACCGGACATAGGTCAGGCTAAGTGTAAAATTTTGGTTCACGGATAAACGGGTTAGTGGAAAAAGTAAAACAAATAGTAACAAGTAAAATTAGGTGGAAATACTTGATCCCAAACAAAAGTTAACTTTTAGAGAAGGAGGTGCAATTTTACATTCGTGGGCGGCTAGCTAATCATAATCATAATCCATAATAATTCACAACAAGATTATTTTGAGCACTTCATTTTATGCTGCCTACGTCACTCATGACAAGTTTTTTATTTTATTTTATTTTTTTATTTTTTAAACCGTAGGTAACTCGTAAATGGGTACACGGTAAAAAAGGGGAAAAAATTACCGTAAATGTTCATTAACTTTAAAAATGAACGAAACAAAATAACCTAGCTAGTCGCAACTACACGTTCACTAAGTAGTAGTTGTAGGATCTTATCATCTGAAATGGCTATAGTTGACTGTATCGGAAATCTTGAGTTTAAAATGTCACTTTTAGAGTGGAAAAAACTCGAAAACCTGTTATTTGAGTTATTTTAGTTGATATATTTATGTATTTCATTGTCAATTTCGTTTTCTCATGACTAATTATATGAGGTTGTTAAACTTACGCAGGGGATATTATCGGTGTACCCATCGACACTCGAAAGGATGTTTGGCCTCTAAACAAGTGCAACGGTCCGATGATGACCCGTCCGTTTACCTTATAATGTATCGGGGCCAACACACATGTTGCCCCGGGCCCAATACCGGTCCAGCCTATTCGGCCCACCAAACAAAGTACCGTCGCAATAGGGCCCAATCACCTAAAAGCCCAAAATATGAACCAACTACCCAAGAAGTTTTCTTGGGCTTAGGCCCGGAAGGGCAAGTAGAGATCGAACCCAATTTGACCGATAAGGCCCAAATATTCCGGTGTTTCTCGTTCAACTCGCCCGCTTTGAACATCGAGATCCCCGAGTTCGCGTCCCCGACGACCTCGGAATCCAACTACTTTTCCGCGTCGCCTTGCACGGTGAACGGGTCGGGAATCGGGCTCAACGTCCAGACGTCGGAGTCCGATATCAACGACCCAAAATCGGGTCAAACCTCGGTTAGCAATTCTCCTACAATGGATGACTTTGAGTTCTCTTTAGGGGCTTTGGGCCAATGGATGGATCTCGACCCGAATTTTGAGTTCGGCCCATTTTGAAGTCCAAAACTCGGCCCCATATTACTAATAGGTTTATATAGACATTTAGTCGTATTATAGTAAACGAATGTTGCATAATTAGAAGAGCGTGTAGTTCTTACATTCTACTCTAGGAGTACTTGCTTATACGTTAGAAAACTCGTTTCATATTTACGTCTTTGTCGATGTATTTTTGTCTAGCTCGTTTAGTTGTTAAGATTATAAAATGATGTTGACTGTCTTTAAGGTTTTTGATCTACATATATACTACTCCGTATTTATTTGATAATAGAAAGAGACGTTGCACAAAAGTCGAAACGTTCCAATATTTGTAACCATTCAAATTTGGAAAAAAAGACCGATCACGGTCGACAAATTAAAGTAGAGGCCCAAGCATTTTGGTAGACGGCATTGAATTGAATGATCAAATCAACCATTTTAATAGGCCAAAAAAAGAGGATTGTTATCACAAAAAAGTCTACATCTTGAATGAATTTGATCGTATATTGGTACGAGATACGTCTCAACCTGCGTTTTCTGGTTAGTCTTCCTTATGACAGATATATCTGTCATATTGATATAATGGGTTAGGTGGAACTTGGAAGTAGAAAATGACAAAATACAATCATTTCAAAGAAACTGTGATTTTGTTATTTTCTATCTAAATGAATAATATTTGATCTGTTATAATAATATGACGGATATTTTTATTACAAACAAGAATTTACGATGATTCTAGACCGCAACTTCTAGGCCTACACTGAAATTGGTGGTGGTTGAAAGAAAAGTACAACCAAATAACCAATGACTACAATGTGTATACAAAACTTATCTCCAATCTACGAATGTACTATGATTGACCTGATTTTAGATCTCGTTAGCAATAATTCCTCGTATCATCTTTGTTACAATCAAAGAAAACAAAATTTTGAACAATGCATGTGTTATGTGCGGAAGCATGTATGTACCATCGTGTTGAATTGGGTCACTGTTGCTTCGATGTACACAGTCCACAATAATATGACCGGGGATTTTAGCTCTTCTCAAAAAGTCCCGTATTGTTATTGTTGATGGATATTTATAAATATAAATCTTTACACCACCGATATAGGACAAGTGTTTGCACCATAATAGAATCGATGAATCTGTCATTGATTGATTATGTCTCAGTTGTGATCGATCTTGTTATCTAGAATATTATCATGTGAGCCCTATATATTGTATATTGTGTATCCTACAAAATAGGTAACAAAGTGTTAAATCAATATGTACTTAATTAATTTAGATGAAAAGAATATTTAGGGATGATAACAACTACTACTTTAATTAATAACAAGTGTTCTTTCATATATGGGTTTTTTTTAATCATTGGAGTATCAATAATTACATGTAAAAAATATTTAAAAAAGATGTGTACATAGACCGAGAATCCGAGATCGATAACTACATAAAGAAAAAGTAAAAAAATAATCTGGATACACACCGAAAGGCGAAAGTATACTGTATGTCTGTATCATATAACAATAGAGTAAGAACGTCGGTAAAAAAATAATCTGTATACACACCACAAGATGAAGTATCACATTTTACTCATTTTATTCCATGCAATTGATGAATTTATTGACTAATGGGATGTCCATTTGAGAGTCACTTCCAAAAGTGCCTTTGTAGATGACCCTTCTACACTAAGGACTCTAGAACTTGCATCCTTAAGCTCACTCATCCTATACCTTATTTGCTTCCCTTCTTCACCTTCCATTAGCCCCTTCACAACCGTCGCGATCTGAACCCGACTTATAAACCCAGTCCCCTCTTCCGCCTTTGGCCGAAGGGCGATTTTCAGCCCTTCGGTCAGCATGGTCGCGTTCATCCGCTGTTCAGCATACAACGGCCAGGCAATCAGTGGCACACCGTGAACGACACTCTCTAGGAACGAGTTCCAGCCACAGTGACAGATGAATCCGCCGGTTGACTCGTGGCTGAGGATTTGGACTTGCGGGGCCCAGTCTGGAACGACTAGGCCCCGGGATTTGGTCCTTTCTAGGAACCCTTTTGGTAGAAAGTATAGTGGGTCCCTCTCACCTTTACTATTATCACCAAAATATGCACCATTAGCTATTCTATCATTTGGGGGCCTCACAACCCACAAAAACCTTTGTTCACTCATTTCCAAACCATGAGCAAGTTCATTTAACTGTTCATATGAGAGGGTCCCACCACTACCAAATGAAACCAATAAAACTGAGCCACGTGGTTGCTCGTCCAACCAGGATAAACAAGCGGACCCAGCGATTTGATCGCTTTTTTTATCCCCTATCTGGATCAGAGGTCCTACCGGGTATACAGGTGGAAACCCTGAACCCAGTTCAGGGTTTCCTAATGCGTTGAGGGTGTCAATCTCCAAATCGTTAAATGAATTGACCATTATACCCTCGGCTAACTTGTACCTCTTTGCATGGTGAACTACCCACTTATAGGCATCATTTTTCCTATCTTGGACAGGGTCAACAAGGTCTTTTCCCTGTAGCGGGACGCACCCGGGTAATTCAATCGGGTCGTCCATTTCCCAATACTCGGATTTGACCCGTTGATCAAGTTCGGGTAAATGGAGCATGAATGAAATGAACATGGCATTTGAAGGCATGAACATGTAAGGCTTTATACCAAGTTCAACTGCCACGTCAAACAAATCCGTGCCGAATAGGTCAGCCACGAGGGCAGCCACGTGGACATGACGCGTAGCTCGTAGCCACGTAATGTGGTCCCGGACAGCGGGTATGGAGCGGGCGAGGGTGTGGGAGATTTTAGTCTCGATTTTTGAGTCTGCAGGCAGGTCGTCCAAGCTGGTCAAGGGCAGGAAACAGGTTTCTGCCCTGCCCTCGGGCAGGACACCCAACACAGACCCGGCCTGTGTGGTCTGTGTTACGTTCCCTAAACATGGAATCAGAAACGAAACAGTGAACGGATGTACGTTCAGAATTCGCTTAGCGAGCTCTACTAAGGGAATCAGGTGACCCATTCCTGGTGTCGGAATGAATACAAGGTGATTATTACTTTTGTTTTGATCCATTTTTTTATATGATTGTAGTATGATTATGTTACAAGTTTTGAGAGAATTGAAGATTGTAATTTGTAGGGTGTGAAATGAAATGATTGTAGAATAGTAATAGTCCTATTAAGTATTTATAGAGAAATTGTCATTCGTCACAAAATTATAATTACGTGT
The DNA here is from genome assembly GCA_958450325.1 of Agrostemma githago. Lineage (NCBI taxonomy): Eukaryota > Viridiplantae > Streptophyta > Magnoliopsida > Caryophyllales > Caryophyllaceae > Agrostemma > Agrostemma githago. The sequence goes on from OY288255.1 coordinate 5,536, forward strand.
CAAATATGGTCCACATGCTTAGATAAGAAAAAAACAGAATGACTCGAGAATAATAAATATTTTATCTTCATCAATCCATATAAATAATATTTGATCCATAATGAATTTATGACGGATATACTCGAGTATTTGAACAAGAGATTTATTATTTGTGAATAGTGAACGTGTGGGGTGGTGGAATGGTAGACAGAGTGCATGATTGATGATCGACTGATCGTCCACCTGTACTAATATTCCGATCTAACTAGAAATAATTAATCTAATTTATGGAGTGTAAGACTTAATTACGAAATTAAATTCGATTGATTTAGTTGGATTACCTTCGAATTAATATATATTTTATACTCCGTATATGAATTATTGTATGATCACAGTATTTTACGTAATTATTGTTCATATGTAATACGACTATACGATATTTTAGTTGTATAATTCTAATTTTAAACCTTTTTTTTTGTGTGAATAAATTATGAGTTCTATTGGGTATTTCTTTAAAAACAAAAAAAAAATCATCCTTTCAAAGAAAATGATAAAGACTATCACGATGTACGGAGTAATTAAGTAACTGTGAGTAATTTAAATTGCATGGCTACTACCACATGACTGGTCGAGTCGAGCTAAACACGTGACTCGAACCAAAGGAAGACTAACACCCTGACAGAACCTATCGAGCCATGCTAACCTGACCTGCTAGCTTAGCCAGTTTAGCCAGCTCTAGGTTTTGTGGTAATTATGTGCATTTGTACTTCGGATGTGTGGACAGGAACGACCTGCTCGATAAAACAAAGTCAGAAAATGGGAGACTTTTGGGTGTGGTTGGTGGTGGCCTGGCCTGGTGGGTAGTGAGTCTAATGACCTAAATATTCGCAACAAAACTAGGGCCTTCTTAATCACAGATTAATGAGTCTCCCTTATGACGATTATATCTGTTATAAATTTCTAACGAACTAATATAAACGAAAATTATAATATATGCATGAGAAATAGTAAATGATTTGTCTTCATTTATTCATATTTTTAAATAAATAAATAAATACTTCACTCTGTATTTATTTATTTGTGACGGATATATTTGTAACCAATAAAAATTTGGAATCAGAATCTTGTACCATATTACTGATAGTATTTCTTATTGTTATGTCGTTTTACATGCGTGATCTCAGTTCCTTCGTCACATTAAATACATTATTATGTTGTATTATTGTGTTGTGTACTTGTGTTTTGTTTTAATCGACATTACAATAATAATGGTGGATGAAAGGTGTAATTATAATTTATTTTTATCTAGGATATTATAATGTGAGCCATATACATGCATAATACTCCTTCTGTCCCGGTCATTTGTTTGCCTATTTCGTTTTAAGACATCTTAGTCATTTGTTTGTCTTTCTATTTTATGAAGGTTTTTTTATGTGTAATTTGTTCCTCCACGTGTCACCCCATGATTGGTCTCCTTGGTCTTTATGCCAAAAACAAAGGCAAACATTGATCGGGACGGAGAGAATATGGGATATTGTGTAATACCCCGAGTTTAAGGAGTATATATTGGATATGGTGCTCAGATGATCGTGTATTGGATATGGTTTAAGAGGCTCGAATGAGTGCTTAAAGGGATTGATAGTACTACTCATGTCAACAAAGTGCACTTTCTTTTCTGGTTTCCCCATGATAAGAACTTCCGGGATGCGCATGAGTGATGTCAAAATGCGCTGGAAAAGACACGTGTTGATCTGTGGGGCCAGTACACGACCTGTTGAGTGCCATAAGTGATACCGCAGTCCACAAGTGGTGGCTGGGGTGTTACATATTGTGTATCCTACAAAATAGGTAACGAGTGTTAAATCAACATGTAGTTCAATTAATTCAGATGAAAAGAATATTTAGAGATTTTAGAGATGATAACAATAACAAGTGTTCTTTCAGACATCGAGTTTTATTCAATTATATCAACAATTACATGTAAAAATACTTAAAAAAGATGTGTATAGATATGACCGAGATCGATAACTACATAAAGAAAAAAAAAACTGAATACACATCGAAAGTATATTGTATGTCTGTATTATACAACGATAGAGTAAGAATTTTGTAAAAATATGTATGCAACACAAATTGTGACAAATAAACACCCCAAAGACTACAATGTCACCATTCTTCTCATTTTATTTCATGCAATTGATGAATTTATTGTGAATTTATTGACTAGTGGGATGTCCATTTGAGAGTCACTTCCAAAAGTGCCTTTGTAGATGACCCTTCTACACTAAGGACTCTAGAACTTGCATCCTTAAGCTCACTCATCCTATACCTTATTTGCTTCCCTTCCTCACCTTCCATTAACCCCTTGACAACCGTCGCGATCTGAACCCGACCTATAAGCCCAGTCCCCTCTTCCGCTTTTGGCCGAAGGGCGATTTTCAGCCCTTCGACCAGCATGGTTGCGTTCATCCGTTGTTCAGCATACAATGGCCAGGCAATCAGTGGTACGCCGTGAACGACACTCTCCAGGATCGAGTTCCAGCCACAGTGACAGATGAATCCGCCGATCGACTCGTGGCTGAGGATCTGAACCTGCGGGGCCCAGTCTGGAACGACTAGGCCCCGGCCTTTGGTCCTTTTTAGGAACCCTTTTGGTAGAAAGTGTAGTGGGTCCCTCTCAACTTCACTATTACCACCAAAATATGTATCATTAGCTATTTTATCATTTGGGGGCCTCACAACCCACAAAAACCTTTGCTCAGTCATTTCCAAACTATGAGCAAGTTCATTTAACTGTTCAAATGAGAGGGTCCCACGACTACCAAATGAAACCAATAAAATTGAGCCACGTGGTTGCTCGTCCAACCAGGTCAAACAAGCTGACCCAGTAATCTGATCGCTTTGTTTAGCCTCTATCTGGATCAGAGGTCCTACAGGGTAGACAGGTGGAAACCCTGAGCCAAGTTCAGGGTTTCGTAGTGCAGCGAGGGTGGCAATCTCCAACTCGTTAAATGAATTGACCATTATACCCTCGGCTAACTTGTACCTCTTTGCATGGTGAACTACCCACTTATAGGCATCATTTTTCCTATCTTGGACAGGGTCAACAAGGTCTTTTCCCTGTAGCGGGACGCACCTGGGTAACTCAATCGGGTGGTCCATTTCACTATATTCGGATTTGACCCGTTGATCAAGTTCGGGTAAATGGAGCATGAGTGAAATGAACATGGCATTTGAAGGCATGAACATGTAAGGCTTTATACCAAATTCAAATGCCACGTCAAACAAATCCGTGCCGAATAGGTCAGCCACGAGGGCAGCCACGTGGACATGACGTGTAGCTCGTAGCCACGTAATGTGGTCCCGAACGGCGAGCATGGAGCGGGCAAGGGTGTGAGAGATTTTAGTCTCGACTTTTGAGTCTGCAGGCAGGTCGGCCAAGCTGACCGAGGGCAGGAAACAGGTTTCTGCCCTGCCCTCAGGCAGGGCACCTAACACAGACCTGGTCAGGGTACCTAACACAGACCTGGTCTGTGTGGTCTGTGTTATGTTTCCTTGTGGAATCAAAAACGAAATAGTGAACGAGTGTGCATTCAGAATTCGTTTAGCGAGTTCTACTAAGGGAATAAGGTGACCCATTCCCCATGTCGGAATGAATACAATGTGATTATTACCTTTGTTTTGATCCATTTTTTTTATATGATTGTAGTTATGATTATGTTACAACTTTTGAGAGAATTGAAGATTGTAATTTGTAGTGTATGAAATGATGAAATTATTACGTTGAAATATGTTTGAAGTTTCAATATATATACTCTATTCTAAGGGTTTTTAAGAGTTTGTTTAACAGTCGACAATCATTTTATGTTATATAGGTCCTATGGAAATGACCAGCAATTTTTTTCATAGTTTTCGAATTTTTTTCTCAAATGAACGATTTTAAAGGATATTTATCCACGTTGTTCGACCTGATTTTGTCCAAAATAAAATATCTCTAAATTCGCATCGAAACAACTCTACTACCTTGTTGAAATGTTCGAGAATAAAAAAAAGGTGTATACAATTCGAATAAAATACAAACTAAGGTTAATTAGGAGACTTTTTGGTATGGTTGGCGGTGGCCTGGCCTGGTGGGTAGTGAGTCTAATAACCTAAAAATTCCCAATAAAACGTGAGTCTTCTTAATCACGGATTAATGAGCCTCCCTTATAACGACTATATCTATTATAAATTTGTAACAGATTAAAATAAACGGAAATTATAATACAGAGTATATGAAAAGTGCTACGAGTAAATTATTTGTCTTTATCTATTCATATACAGAGTAAATAAATATTGTACTTGGTGTACTTCATATTCATTTGTTATAGATATATTCGTCACCAATCAGAATCTTGTACCATGCACATTATTTCTTATTGTTAATTGTTATGTCGTTTTACGTGCATGATCTATTATATTATTATATTATTGTATTGTGTTAGTGTAGTTGTGTTATTTTAATCGACATTACAATAATAATGGTGGATGGAAGCTGGTGTAATTATAATTTATTTTTCTTATCGTTTACATCAAAACTAAGTCTTTTATTTGTCGTAATTCACCACAAATAATATTTGGATTTGCATAAAAATAATGCAAAATTTTGTTTTTACGACAGATATATCGATCATATTAAAAAAATATTGTTCTTCCCTAGAAACAGTGTTTTATCTTTATTTAATTAAATAAGTAATATTGTAATAATTAATCTGTTTTAACAATGCGACAGCCTAATCGTGAAATGGACTAATGAGTAAGCTATGACATATACTTAATGTTTGGGTGTATATCACATCTGCATTTTATGATGTACTCAGTATTACTTTATTTTGTGTAAGACTATTGCCTAACAATCTTCACTAGTGTATCAACTTAATCTCCTTTAAAACAGACATATTCGTTTCACGAATTCATTGTTAAAACGGGGTGTATCATATAACGTCTCATGTTATTAGTAGAAATAATTTTTCCGTTACTCCCTAATCCCATAGATCGTTTAAATTAGGGGTTTGAATCTGAGACCCTTGATGATGGTCACAAGTTTTAATCAGTATGCTCTGATCCACGTACCCTTGCGAGCAACGGGTCAACTGGATCGGGTTCAGGTCTGATCATTTTCAGGTTATAGAAATCGGGTTGGACCGGGTCATTTCGGGTTCGGGCTGTTTACGGGTTGCTATTTTCAACCTTTTTATTTGGTATATCGATTTGTGCTTTATAATAATAGTCGAGTCACTTTCGGATTACAGACTTACGGATTAACCTCGAATCTTCAGTTCACTTATTCGGATTTGATCAGTTTTACGAGTTCTATATGTAAGAGTAGTTATATTTGGAGTGAAAATTGGGAAGATGACGGTAGCATGATGCCAAAGTGACGCACAAATTGTACTCCAAACGTAAATAAACTACTCTACTCACTCGTAGTTGCCTCCTATTTTCCAACAGGTAACGCACAAAGTGGCACTGCCAACGCACCCTAGATTCCTACAGGCGCCGTAACTTCGACTCTCAACCTTGTAACGGGCCATATACATTACAGTACAATGTTTTAACGAGTTAAATACTATTATCTACATAGTTAGATAAAACAAAATTAGAATGCATCGAGAATATCAAATGCTCGTGACCCTTTATCTATCCATGTGAATAATATTTGACCCTGACGAATATGCTCGTCAAAAAAAAAAATTTAATTTATGCTCAACTATAGTCTATAACTACATATTGGAAATGAAAATTTTCGTATCAAAACAATCTCGTAAATAATTTATAAGTAATGTTGAATACAGTTCTGAGCTTGTATTTAAACATTTAAAATCTTCTAAATTTAGTACTCGTAATCCTATAAACTTGGAAATTGATCCCGAAATTAGACCTACATCGATGCAATTAATATACGTAACAAAAATTTATTCTTTTTTATTCTCTTAAATAAAAATTTATTCTTTTTTATTCTCTTAAATAAATATTGTAATACTGCACTCGATAATTACATTTTTTTTATTGTTAATTTTCTCATTTAAGATAAATTTCTCTATTTTGGACCGTCGTGATGTTCTTATACTCTAAAACGACAAAAAATTATTCTTTTTTATTCTCTTAAATAATTAATACTCTGTACTCGATAATTACATTTTTTTTTTTATCGTTAATTTTCTCATTTAAGATAGATTTTTCTATTTTGGACCGGGCGTGATGTTCTTATATTCTAAAACGGTTTTCTTTTGGAGTAAACCGAATCTTCCTTATAAAACCGTCTTATCCCAATTTGGGCTCGATCTGAATTCATGAAGCCCAAACATCTAATAAGCCCAAAATCAACGAAACAAATCCTATTAACAAACCCAGATTGATTGATATCAATCGCATAACTCTAATTTTGTTTTCGCATTGGGAAGAGGGAGAAAGAAAGATCGAAAACGCAGAATTACGAAGAGAGAGAGAGAGAGAGAGAGAGAGAGAGAGAATCATGATTTACCGAAAATGGAGTCTGTTAACCACCACCGCCGCCATCACCGGCGGAATCATCACCGCCGTTGTCGCCGGAAACATCCTCGCCGTTAAGTTTCTCTTCCTTTTTTCTTTGATTGATTGCGATTTCTGGTGTGTTTTCTTGTTTTTGATCGGTCTGATTATCACGATTTTGTGCCGATTAATTATATTTTGGTTGATTTGTGTTACTTGCGGTGTTCATTGTTCCTTCAATCATCGTAAATCGATTCGCGGTGTTCGTTTTGCCGTTGATTATCATATTCGATTCGGAATCATGTTATTGTATCTATCTATCTATCTATCTATTGTTGTAATTTGTTTGAGTATGCGATTTTGTTCGTAATCGTCTTCGAATTGCTTAACGATTTGCAGTAGGGTTTGATATCATGATTTGTTCTGATTTGCGAATATCTCGGTAATTTCTACGCAATTGTGGCATTAACACGGTCTCAACGTTAGCGAGGAATGGTGCAGCGATGTCTAAGGGCTTATAGTAGGTTAGGATGATTGAGCCTGTTAGGGAATCGATATATTTGTGCTATCGACTTTTTATCAATGAAATGATTCGTCTTCCATGTCTAAAAATTGGAATCAAGAAACAGTTGGAATAGCGCCACAAATGCTCATACTGTGAGACCGATTTTTATGATTAGGTAGTTACTTCTCATAGTACTTATTTTAAGATCGTCTTTCAGGTCAAAATATGGAAGGTATTTATGAATTTGAGGTGTACTTGTTATAGCCAAGCCGTGAAATTTTTAGTTCAGAGGGTAGGTTGCATGTTTAGGGAAGCAAGTGAGGCTATAGCGAATATGTTATTTGGCAGTAAACTATCGAGTGAATCGTGGTGAGGTGACATGGTTTGTATTTTGTACTGAATTGTTGTGATAACAATCTGTGAGACCGTCTTAAGTGTGCGTATTACAATGCACTTTTGATAGGTTTTCATGTATTATGTGGAAGGATATGGGGTGAATTCAATTTATGCCTTGACATTGAAGTAGTAAGTGGGCGAAGGGAAAGAAAGGGAGGGATTACGATAAGGATAAGGGCACGGTTGTTGAGATGCAATTGCCTAATTTTGAACCCAAGTTCATACTTGTAGCACCCAACCCCTTTCAATTGCCTTGTTATGTCTGAAAACTATGTTACTTTGATTCCTCTAATTACCTCGCATACCCATGTCCGACGCTTGACATTCGGACATGGGTATGAAACTGGACTCTTCATTTTAAACCAAAATATGCCGAATTTTCATATAAATAGTTGAGTCCGACACTTGGATACGCACCCGTGTCAAATACTTCAAAACAAGTCCGAGCAACCTTAGTCTGCTAAAAGTGACGCATTACATTGTAACGAGAAATAATGTGCACCCAAACTTGCACTCAGTCTAGTCATAATATGTTGAATGTATGCTCAATGTTACCATCCTAGTATGTTATTGTGATTTCAGCTGCGTTGTTTAGAACCATCTAAGTATGGGATTTTCACGCTATTTAGTTTCGTAAGAGTCTACTATGCCAAAGTGGTTGATACTTAAATTGTTAGCTTGGCGAATTGATATTTATTTACTTTGTTTTGTGTTTTTTTTCTTTTCAAGACTTCAATGTGTTTTTAAGATGATGTTGAGCGCTAGGTTGTGCACAAAACAAAGCAAAGGGTAACCGAGGTTTGTATGACGTGTTTTCTGTTTTTTGAGAACTTGCCCTGAACTCCTGAAGCGAAATATGTTATCATAATGTTTCACAATTTGAGCCGATCTCAAAAATATGAGCCAAAAGTAGACTATCTTTGCATTATCAAGAGGTACCCGGAAGCATAACGTCGTTATTTTCTCATCACATGCAGGATCCCTTTCTGAAGGGAGACCAGAAGAAAAAGATGGAAGCTTCATCCAAGTAGAAAATGTTGAGAATTGTGATATCTGTTGAAGGTTTTGTGATGTCTAATTTCTGTTTGGAACATCGAAAATTGTGATTTTGTTGTCGAATAAATCTTCCTGTTTCATTGTACGGAATTTGTTAGTCTTTAAACCTGCAAGTATCGTAAATAAGAGACGTTTTCTGAAATCAATTTCTTATGCTTGGGTTTTCATTGTACTGTCGCTCTAAATTTAGTCCAAGACTTGGTTTTTAGTCGTGCTAAACTACTTATACCGGGTTGTTTTGCTTTTGTGAATACATGCCTTTCTGTTGCTCGTTGGGCGGAGGTATACTTGTGTGATAGCTTGAATCGAGTTTGATTCGTCTCATTACGAGGTTTAGACCGACTTCAGCTCAAATTTTCAGGTTTTTGTGAGGTTAGAATCCAGGGAGTTTGAGTCAAGTCTTCTGTTATACTTATACTTACATGAACTGCTGTTGGTTCTACTTGGCAATGCACATGAAACAACAGAAATTGCCTTAACTTGAAATATATCGTCTGGTTTAATTAAAACAAACTCGGTAATGTGATTATATCGCCGATACAACTTATACTGGAAAACTTGACTAATTTACAGTTACATAAAAAATAAAAAATAAATGGAAGGTAAATTATTTACTTTCCATCCTCTTAGTTTAACTTTAACATGTGAATATGCAGAAAAGAAAAAAAAAAAAACACAGGTTTAACAAAATATCGGGTCCGGAGCTGGTACTTCCGTGACTGCTCATGTATAACAGCTTAAGCCACTTCTTTTGGTCTCATTCCGAACCCATGTTTCACCTTCTCGACCCTGAACAACATCACAAGCCATCGACTGAGTCAGATCAAGTATGTGAAAAATAATGACCCGACACCAGAAAAGGGCTAACATGTTCACTCTGTATACTGTATATATCATTTTTGTGTGTAAAGCAGGAAAAAGGGATTAGAAAGCACGTACGTTGGGGCGAGTTTGCCAAGCTTGACAACCTCTTCACCGGTATCTTCATCAACAACTTTCCCGGTGATGTCAACAATGTAAGATCGATCCTTGGAAGCCGGTAGTCCTCTTGTCGAAAGCAAGTCTAAATCTCTCTGATGAAGTTCTCTCCCGTTTACAAACACGCCTGTATTACCAGCACCGCATTTCTCTGGCATTGGATACTTGAACTCTTTGATCAATGGCTGCACATGTCAAACAGTTCAATTCATGCAAGTCGAGCAAAATAGAGCAACGAGATCAATGAGAAGACGTCAATCGGAGGACTGTAAAACTTACCGGTACAATCCCTAGGCATGGCCCACCTATCGTACCCCAGAATCCTGCTCGGTAGTCATACCTAGCAAATCGGAAATTTAAGAAACCAAGTTGATCAAAATATCGATCTACTTTCTACATATATTAGGCGCAGTTGAGTTCAGTTGAGCCGAAGAATTACCAGTATTGGCCGGGATATACTGGACCGGCCAGCTTTTCGGCCTTCTTGACCAATTTGTCCGGTATGACATTCCCATTAACAACGACATTCTTTTTAACAGTTTCACTAGTCGAGTTTGATCGGAAGCTCTTTTTCAGAATTCCAGCGAAGAAGGAATCTCCTCTCTTGCCTTTCACCACCTGATCATCTTCCTGTGATTTATCAGAAGAAAGTTTCGACAGACTTCTGTTTGGATACTCATTCGACGAAATTTCCATCTCAGTTGCTACTGACTCGTCAAAAGAATGTTCGTGCAGGGTGTTTTTGATCGTCATAACCCTCTGTGGCGACAGACGTTCGTCCTCAGAAGTTGCAGCGGAAACTGAGTGAATGCTATGTGTTTCCTCAGACTTTCTTGAGCTTAAACTATGACAAGTAGACGAGAAAGAAGGATCTCGATCCATTTCTTGAAAATCAAAACCCGAGTTGGAGTAATCTTCAGAGCAATAACTAATGTTATCCCGCTTCAAATATTCAGGAGCGATCTCATTAACAACATTGTCGACAGTCTCAGTTTCCGTTTGTTTCTCAGGTAAATCAACGGAAACAAGTTTCTCATCAACAATGGCAAACGAGATCACGGAAGAGCATGCAGCACACGACATTTGCAACAAACCCGTTTTGGTAATCGCCCTTTTAGGCAGTTTTAGCAGTTCGAAGCAATTCGTACAAGTAACAAACGGAGCTCCACTTGCTATAGGAAGATATCGGTGTCCCTTGGCCTTACCTCGGAGCCCTCTTTGAGGGGGGCGAGGAGCAAGACCGTTTCTTTCAGGGTTCGGGTCACTTGACCACCTTTTATGGGATTTCGGTTCACAAGAATTCCCCAATGGAGGCTTAGGATTTTGCCCTTGTGATCCAAAAACACCACGACGTTCACGGACATGGTATGGAACTGGTACTGGTACTGGTACCGGTGGTGGCGGATGCTGAACTTGATGTTGTTGGTCATAACATCGATAACATTGACAAGACAGGTGATGACCGTGACTCGGGTGCGACTCAAAGTGGTCTAGTTCGGGGTTCATGTAATGGTGGTGACCGTGACTCGGGAGGGTTTGGACTCTTTGTGGAGGCGGAGGAGGTCTCCTCGAGATTTGAGATTCAAATGGATGATCCTCGTATCTAGGAGCAAAATTTGAACCATGGATCGGGATGTGGTAGCCGTGAGTAGCCATATCGGATCTATGATGCAACGGATATGGCTCGTGATATGGCTCACCGGCAAAATGTTGATTATTAGGAGCAAAACTTCGTCTAGGGACACGGTTAAATGTAGATGGATGCTCTCGCTCTCGAAAATAGTCATCGGACTCAGCATAATTTTCTCGGAAACTGTTGTTATTGCCGTTGTTGACTCGACTCAACTGATCCTGCAACTCTTCCACCTTCCTCAATAACTCGTCTCTATCAGGTTCGACATCCTCGACTCTAATAGCTCTACCATAATTGGCCGATGATTGACCGACATAGTTTGAGTTTGAGTTTGAGCTTGAAGGCCTCATTTCTTCGAAATGGCTACGTCTACTCCCAAACCGGTCTCTTTCCCTTATATCACTAGAACCACCCTCAAAAAACCGGTCAGATTTCCTCACGACATTGCCATTTTCGACATGGGTGTCCAATTTATAGGGCTTAGAAGTCGGAATCCCTTTTCCAATTTCATTTTCGACTATACTCAAATTTCCAATCTCGATCCCATTGAATTCAGTTGAAGTATCACTAGTAATGCTACTCTCACAATCCTTTGATTTTCCTAACAACTTCATCATAGGTTTCTCAGAAACGGTACTACCAACAACATTTCCGTCATCTGGCCTTTCCGATGGTTTACAAACTTCCGAATTTGCCTTCTTTTTTGCTGCAAATTCACACCCACCAAAAAAACAAGGGAAAAATTCAATTTCAAACATGAATACAGGATTTCGGGAGGTTCAGAGGTACGCAACCTTACATTTAACTACTTTATCTACTACATTACTCGTTTTTTTATATTTTTTTTTTGCAAAAAGATCGAATCTTTGCTGTAAAATCAAAGAAAAACGTAGAAACAAAGAGCAATTCGGTTGCATTACAGTCGTAAATCTGGATTTTTGGGAGGTTCAGATGTACGCAGCCTTACATATAGCTACTTCACCTAATAAACTACTCAATTTTGTACAAAAAGATTGAATCTTTACTCTAAAAACCAACAAAAACATAGAAATCAAGATCAAATCAATTCGATTTTAACCATAAACCTGGATTTTGGGAAGTTTAGATGTAACCAACCTTACCCTTAGATCTAGCTAATACATTGTTCATTTTTTTTTTTCCAAATCTTCACTGAAAAATCAAAGAAAAGCATAGAAATGAGAAGCACTTCAATTCCACTACAACCCAAAACCTGAAATTGTGGGAGGATCAAATGTACGCAACCTTACATTTACCAGGAAAAAATCAAAACTTTGATATAAAATCAAAGAAAAGCATAGAAATGAGCAGCAATTCAGTTCCATTACAACCCAAAACCCGAAATTTTGGGAGGATCAGATGTAGGCAACCTTACAACTCACTAAAAAGATCGAAACTTTGATATAAAATCAAAGAAAAAGCATAGAAATGAGAAACAATTCAGTTCCATTACAACCCAAAACCCGAAATTTTGGGAGGATCAGATGTAGGCAACCTTACAACTCACTAAAAAGATCGAAACTTTGATATAAAATCAAAGAAAAACATAGAAATGAGCAGCAGTTCAACTCCATCACAACCCAAAAACCCGTAATTTCGAGGGGATCAGATGTATGCAACCTTACCTGTAGCTATTTTTATCAACACATTACTCATTTTTGAGCAAAATGATCAAAATCTTCAATACAAAATCAAAGAAAACTACAGAAATCAGCAGCAATTCAACTCCATCACAACCCAAAACCCGAAATTTCGAGGGGATCAGATGTACACAACCTTACAATTCACTAAAAAGATCGAAACTTTAATTATATAAAATCAAAGAAAAACATAGAATTCAATCAAAACCCAAAAACCCGAAATTTCGAGGGGATCAGATGTCCGCAACCTTACCCTTAAGCTACTACTAACTAACACATTCTTCATTATTTTCAACTAAACATCAAATTTACAATAAAATCAATAAAAAAACATTAAAAAAAAAAATTACAGTAATTTTTTTCATAGAATTTACCTCTGAGAAAAACACCACAGCTACCACACTGATAAACAGAGTAATCAGGGAGCTCTGGAAGAAGTTTTTCACACTTTGGGCATCTTACTAATCTCACTTTTGAGTTTTCCTCCATTTTTTTTGTTCTTCCCCAAAATTTAATTTAATTTTGGTATTAATTAATCTAATTAATTATATTTGTATACATGATCATCATATATTCATATCTTGAAATTAATCAATGTGGAAAGAAATACCCTTATGATTTAATTAATTAATTGTTGATTAATTATGGAGAGAAATTAATCAATGATGTTGATTTGAGAGGGAAAATGTGAATGTGAAGTGTGAAGACATGTGATTGAAGTTTTTTTTGACCTCAACAAACAAACAATTAAATTTGGGTTCAAACTGTAATTCAAAATTGAAGTTTACTGGTACTACATGGGTTTTGAAAATTCTGATTTTTTACCGATATATATATATCCGTCATATTGTTATAACGTGTTAAATAATTATTCATTTAAGTAGAAAATGATAAAAATATTGTTATTCTTTAGAAACCGTGTTTTGTTTTTATTTGACTAAATCGATAATAATTGACCCATTTTAATAATATAACGGATAATCTGTTGTAGACTTGTTGTACTAATAAATATAATAGTGACAAAATTTTGAGAAAATTATGCAATAGTTTCATGATAATATTTTAATGTTTTGATAAGAAATTATAAATTGTTTAGTTAAATAAACGAAAAAAAAATAAAAAAAATTGATAAGGTCTTGTAGTATAAGTCATCTTACAATAATATTGTCGTGATAGTATTAACTTTTTATTTATCGCATCTTTTCAAATAATGTATTTGAACAAATTCGTTTTTTTTTTACTCAAAACTTGATATGTACTAGTACAAGTTAGTTTATTTATCAAGGAAACAAACTAAAAAAATTCAAGTTCGAAATAAAATAATTAGAACTCATATTACTTTTATCCGTTATAAATTTTTTACTCAATAAATTACTTACTCACTTTATATTATACGAACTAAATAAATAAGGAATATTACTGTACATATTTCCACAGGAAAACCAATATATCTATTTTAAATACGAGTAATATTTTTTTTTGTTATAAAACGATTATACATGAGACGTGGTTGGACTTAAATCGTATCAAGTACAGACTATAGAGTATAGAGTAGGTAATTAGTGGGTCGAGCTTAAAAACGTAGTCCATACTCCATAATACATGACCTACCCACCACCCCCATCACCATCTCTTTTTTCCTATTTCACTAATTATCGTATAAAATAGTCCTATATAATAAATTGCTCTGAAAATAATAATAATTCGAAAATTAATTAATAAATTTATTTTATTAATATGATAATTGTATTTTTAAATTGGGTTTATATATTGTTTGAACGCATATTATATTATAAGACGATTTTATAAGAGAGATTTTGTTTCGGTTTTGAGTTTTGACCATGTAATATTCTCCAAATCCAACTAAGTATCCATATACCATTACTTTATTTCAACTAAATAATGCTTCCTTGTTTAATGCATAGTTATGGCTTATTGTTATTGCCCTTTTTTTTGGCTAATCAAATTTAATAATTATTTTTTTAATTTGCTAATTATTGGTTAGCCCTCTTCTATATAAAATCTAGTCGAGATGTCAATTAACCTAACTGGTAAAGTTACAAGAGAATAACGATTAATTCATACCCTATGAATATATGATTAGAACTCGCTCCTTTATTCGAATCATGATGTTGAATCAATGAATTGTTAATGGTTCAGGTCTCATCTGCGACTTTGAACGCACTTTTCTAAATAAAATATACTTATGAGAGTCATGACGGTAGTTATATCGATTCTGAATCGAGAAAATCCTGTAAAAATGTTAACGTGATACTTTTTACGGGATATGGGTGATTCTGATTTTAGTTTACTTTTATCTTTTTAATTTCTCGAGTAACTTTTGAATAATCACGTGAATATGTTGTATAAGACGGATTTTTAAAAAACTTACGCGGCTAATTATTATTCATTCCTAATGTATTTTTTTATATAGTTTTCTCCTTTGGATTTTATAGTTGTATTATTCAAGTGTGACAATTACTAAACTTTATTTGGTAGCTTTTCTAAAGAAAATTTATTTTGTCCCTTTATATTTGGATTCTAGCTTAATAAAATTGAATTAAAAAAGATATTACATTAATTGATCTAATTCAACATACAATTAAATTATTTACTTAAGATATTAATATAAGACAATTATTATTACTACTAGTTTGGTGGCTGCATTGCATGACAGAGTGTCTTCATGTCGGTTTGATTTTCATGTACGGCAAGTGGAATATTATACAAATGTTTAAATTGTTATTATTATGAAATATTTGCAACGTCTCGTTTTCTTTTGGTTTTAGTACTACGTCTCTATAAATTCTTCAGGATATCTCTTGCCTTCCAAATAATGTCGGAATAAGGCGAAATCTTTGAAATAAATATACTCGAAATTAAACTATTTTAGAGTTTTTTTTAACAATCGCTAGTTATTTTATATTATATGAGTCATATTTAAACGACTAGCAAAATATCTCACATTTTTCAAAAAAATCGTCAAAAACGGACGGATTGAAGGTGTTATTATCCACGTTTTTTTGGTCGATTTTTCTCCGAAATTAAATGTCTCCAAATTCGCACAATAAATATTACATAAATATTGGAAATGTCTCGGTGTAAACGAAGGTACATATTGTTTGATATGAACACATTTGGAAGACCTTTAACGTCGAATTACTCGATTTTTCTTCAAAGTAACGTCGAATTACGGCAAAATTTTCGATATATATACTCGAAACTAAACTATTTTAGTGTTTTTTTAACAACCGATAGTCATTTTATGTTATACGAGTCATATTTAAACAACTAGCAAAATATCTCAATTTTTTAGAAAAATCGTCAAAAAAGGGTGAATTTGAAGGTTATTATCCACGTTTTTTGAGTCGATTTTGCTCCGAAATTATATGTCTCCAAATTCGCAATAAATACTCCATATGTTTTAAAAATGTCTCGGTGTAACAGACGGTACATAATTTTTGATATAAACACATTTAGAAGACCTTTAACTATATTCCGAGTAACGTCTAATTACGGCGAAATTTTCGATATATATATATACTCGAAACTAAATTATTTTATTGTTTTTTAACTACCTATAGTCATTTTATATTATACGAGTCCTATTTAAATTACTAGCAAAATATCTCACATTTTTCGAAAAATCGTCAAAAACGGGCGAATTTGAAGGTTATTATCCACGTTTTTTGGATTGATTTTGCTCCGAAATTAAATGTCTCCAAATTCGAACAATAAATACTCCATACATTGTAGAAATGTCTCGGTTTAAACGAAGGTACATATTGTATGATAAGAACACATTTAGAAGACTTTTAACTATCTTCCAAGTAACGTCGAATAACGGCGAAATTTTCGATGTATATACTCGAAACTAAACTATTTTAGTGTATTTTTAACAACCGATAGTCATTTTATGTTATACGAGTCATATTTAAACAACTTGCAAAATATCTCACATTTTTCGAAAAATCTTAAAAAAACGGGCGAATTTGAATGTTATTATTCACGTTTTTTGGGTCGATTTTTCTCCGAAATTAAATATCTTTAAATTCGCACAATAAATATTCCATATATTGTGGATAAATCTCGCTGTAAACGATGGTACATATTGTTTGATATGAACACATTTAGAAGACCTTTAACTATCTTCCGAGTTACGTCGAATTACGGTGAAATTTTCGATATATATACTCGAAACTAAATTATTTTAGTATTTTTTTAACAACCGATAGTCATTTCATGTTATATGAATCTTATTTAAACAACTAAAAAAATATGTCACATTTTTCGAAAAATCATCAAAATTGTACGAATTTGAAGGTTATTTATCCACGTTTTTTTGGCCGATTTTGCTCCGAAATTAAATATCTCAAAATTCGCACAATAAATACTCCCTATATCGTAGAAAAGTCTCGGTGTAAACGAAGGTATTTATTAGAAGTGATCATGGGCTGGGCTGGGGCGGGCTTGAAGTAAAAAAACAGCCCAAGCACATGGGCTGGGCTGGGCCGGCCCATTTGATAGGGCCTTCTTAAGGAGCCCATACCCGGCCCTAGAGGACTTTTGATGGGCCTCTGGGCCAAATGGGCTTTTTGGACCATGTCATTTGCATTGACATATTGTTAGTTTTTTTTACCAAACATACCAATTTATAATACGGTTTTTCTAACGAGTGACCACTGGGCACACGTTAATAAGTTAATTAAAGCAACATTTATATGGATATTATCAAGATAAATTGAAATATTAATTTCTATTTACCATACTTAGACGATATCCATGTAAATGTTGCTTTAATTAGCTTATTAACATGTGCCCACTGATAAAGTAGGAATTTGACTTCTCGTCTATCACTCTCGGTACCATACAATTAATAGAGTAACAAGTATTAACAAGTTATTTGAAAAACTAACAAGTAGCAATTTGACTTCTTCTTACCATATTTCAATACAATATAATAATATAATATGAATCTCGGATGGGCCTTAGGGCCTTAAACATGGCCCATATCCAGCCTAATTTTTAGCATGGGCCTTTGGGGCTGGGCTTTGGGCTTTTATGGGCCTAAAATCATAGCCCAAGCCCTCTTAAATATAGGGCTGGGCCGGGTTGGGCTTATGGATCTGGGCTGTTTGATCACCTCTATTATTTATGCTTAAATATATTCAACTATTTTTCGAGTAATTGTCGAAATTTTTGATATACCGAGTACTCCGTATTACACTAGGCTACCACACCAACAGTAGAGTTCCCAATCCCTAAACCCTAAGAAATCAGTTTCGCCTCTCTTATCGTCTTCTTCCTCTTTCAAAACAAACCCTAACAGTACAGTTCCCATTCTCCATTGCTGGCTGCTCGTTATCGCCCCCTTCTTACTTCCTCGTTATTAAATGTTAATTACAGTAGGTGATGGATGGTGCCTCAGGATTGGGTTGGAATTTCTCCCTTTTTTCGAATTAATAAGGATGATTTCTGGGGATTTTGATTCGAAATCAGGTATCTTAATGTTCTAAGCTGATTCAATGATTTCGAAAATGATATTGAATCATCAATTGCAGCTGTTTCATAATCCTAATTTCTTTAGTTTCATCGATTTGTTGAATTTGTAAAATTAGGGTTCTTGAAAATTTTGAGATGCTATCTTAATGTTTTAAGCTGATTCAATGATTGCGAAAATGATATTGAATCGTCAATTGCTGGTGTTTCATAACCCTAATTTCTTTAGTTTCATCGATTTTTAAAATTAGGGTTTTTGAAGATTTTGAGATGCTATTCATGAATTATTGGCAGATTTTGATTCGAATTCAGGTGTCTTAATGCTCTATGCTGATTCAATTATTGCGAAAATGATATTGAATCGTCAATTGCTGGTGTTCATAACCCTAATTTCTTTAATTTCATCGATTTATAAAATTAGGGTTTTTGAAGATTTTGAGATGCTATTCATGAATTATGGGCAGATTTTGATTCGAAATCAGGTATCTTAATGTTCTAAGCTGATTCAATGATTGCGAAAATGATATTGAATCATCATTCATCGATTTGTTGCATTTGCAAAATTAGGGTTTTTGAAAATTTTGGGGATGCTATTCAGGAATTGGGTCGAATTTATTGGTTGATCATCACTCAATTATTGTTTTTCGACTTCTCTTTTTTGATTCCCCCTTGTGCTTTGCGTTATGTTCCTGCCCCTAAATATTCTCTAATCTCTGCTACAATCTTACTGTAATACTGAAATCGTTCCGTTCATTGTGAGTAGTATTTTAATCAAATGCAAACAACTGAACGTGATGGAGGGAGTATATGTTGCCTGCTTCTCTTTGATGGTTTTTTTTGGGGGGGTTTTGACGTGGAGAGCAAAGGCGGATTTATGATCGTGGTTGTGGGGTCTCAGGGCCAAATAACACAAGTTTTTACGTCTATAAATAGCTTCTAAATTTTACGGGAGCAATTTGTCCCCGTCCCCTGCCACTGCAGTGGAGTTAGAGAAAAAAACGAAACATGGGCGATCAGTGACGATCACACATTGGTGATTTTTTTGCTGGGTTTTGTCAACGGAGAACCACAACAATATTTCTAATTCAAATTTGACTCTACTGTTGATTTCAGGATATCTTAAAGCAATCCCACTTTTTGCCTTTCCATCCTTTTTTCATCGTTTCGTCTAAAACATATCTCTATCTTTTATTCTTTTGATGATTCATTGATTCCTAAGCAAACTCTTGCTTGATTTAGGCTTTGAGCAAGTTGTTGATGGCGTGTTACAAATTGTTTGATGTAAACACATTTAAAAAACTTTTAACTATGTTTTGAATAACGTCGAATTACGGCGAAATTTTCAATATATATACTCGAAACTAAACTATTTTTGTGTTTTTTAAACAAAAGATAGTCATTTTATATTATATGAGTCCTATTTAAACAACTAACCAAATATCTCACATTTTTTCGAAAAATCGTAAAAAATGGGCGAATTTGAAGGTTATTATCCACGTTTTTTGGGTCAATTTGGACCCGAAATTAAATGTCTTCAAATTCGCATAATAAACATTCTACACATTGTAGAAATGTTTCGATGTAACCGAAGGTGCATATTGTTTGATATGAACACATTTAAAAGACCTTTAACTATATTCCGAGGAACTTCGAATTGCAGCGTAATTTTCGATATATATATACTCGAAACTAAACTATTTTAGTGTTTTTTTAACAACCGATAGTCATTTTAGGTTAGATGAGTCCTATTTAAACAACTAGCAAAATATCTCACATTTTTCGAAAAATCGTCAAAAACGGACGATTTTGTTGAAGGTTATTATCCACGTTTTTTGGGTCGATTTTGTTCCGAAATTAAATGTTTCCAGATTCGCACAATAAATACTCCATACATTATAGAAATGTCTCGGTGTAAACGAAGGTACATATTGTTTGATATGAACACATTTAGAAGACCTTTAACTATATTTAGAATAACGTCGAATTACGGCAAAAATTTCAATATATATATATACTCGAAACTAAACTATTTGTGTTTTTTAACAAAAGATAGTCATTTTATATTATATGAGTCCTATTTAAACAACTAACCAAATATATCACATTTTTCGAAAAATCGTCAAAAACGGGCAAATTTGAAGATTATTATCCACGTTTTTGGGTCGATTTGGCCCAGAAATTAAATGTCTTCAAATTCGCGCTATAAATACTCCATACATTGTAGAAATGTCTCGATGTAAACGAAGGTACATATTGAATGATTTTGCTCCGAAATTGAAGGTACTCCATAACGATATATCTAATTCAAATTGGACTCTACTGTTGATTTCAGGATATCTTAAAGCAATCCCATTTCTTGCTTTTCCATCGTATTTCACCGTTTCGTTTAAAAAATATCTCTATCTTTTATTCTTTTGGTGATTCATTGATTCCTAAGCAAACTCTTTCTTGATTTAGGCTTTGAGCAAGTTATTGATGGCGTGTTACGCGTGATTGTCGAAAGTCATTCGTTTGGTTAAATTTGTGATGCTCACATTTTGCATTTTACGAGTACAAAAGAGTTTTTTTTTTTTGTTTTGGTGTAGTTAAATTAATGTTGATAATGGTGTCATTGATCAACTGAGCAATCGTTCTATTTAATTAGTTCTCATTTAATGTGATTTATTATTTCTGTTTTTTGGATAGGCAGTAGAGAAGAAGCCTTCTTTGACACCCAAGCTTGGCTAGAGTCTGATTGCGAAGATGATTTTTACAGCGCGAATGGAGGTAAAAATTCGGAACTAGTTTGTTCAATTCTTTAAAATCCGTATAACATGTCTAATTACATGTCTAAATACGTCATTGACAGAATTGGTATATAGTTCGTGAACTACGCCTTTCTTCTTTGGCGTTTGCATTATACTCCGTAACATACATTCTGTTCCCTTGTGTTAGTATATTCACTAGTCTGCAACTTATAAACCCGTAATTTGAGGTACTGGTTTCTTTATTCAAGTACCACTTGTAATGTTTAACTGGATGTGGATATTTATCAACATATCCCGACATCTTATATGCTATATATGCAGTTCACCAGGGTCTATAATGCTTCCATCTGCACATTTTCGATTCTTTTAAAAATCAAGACCCGTGATCCACTTTGTTCCCTTTTCTGCATTGTCGATTGCATTAGAAAGCCTATTCTGTGTTAAGCTATCTGTAGACAAATGATGTCTAATAATTGAATCAGAGCCTACTGAATTCGAGCATTGCATTCCCCGATAGTGCAGAAGGTATAGCTTTTGTATCCGGTCTGAAATTAAGACCCGCTGCTCTCCTTCATCAAACAAACAGATGATACTTACATGACAAATATTGACTCTTAAGCCGCTTGTCTTGTTGACTTGTTTCATTAATGACCTTCCGGCCTAGTTAATTAAGCTCATTCAGTTCAAGTTAAGTTCACTCAAGTTTAGACTCGTTTATTTTCTAACTGGTTAGATTTTATTGCGCTATTCTGTACACAATTTTTTCATGTTTTAGTTGTGTATGATCAATTTTATCTATTTGATTCTTGTCAATATTTCTCCATTTGATGTGTGCTTTTTCAATCAGATTGAAATCCAGAAAAAATGTTCAAATTACGAGAAATAAAGGCGGCAAATCGAGCTACAGTTTACCATGGAATTCTTAGTGATCGGGAACTTAGGGTGGAATCTTGCTAGATGGATTTGAGTATACGGTTCCAATTACAACCGAAAGGTGTTTGGTCATAGAAGTTTCGGTGGTGCTTCGAGTATTATATTGAAGGACGGGATGACTAGAGCATCCTCCATATTATGGCATATTGGCGTGTAAAGGGATTTGGGTATTCGAAACAAAAGTGATTTATTTGTGGGATACCTTGTTGTATCCATGTAGTTTGTTGGTGTTGTATAAATGTCATGATATAGATTTGGATGAATAATGTAAGTATCATGTTAGGTATCATTGAAAGGCAAACAGTTCTCGAAAATGCTAAAAAAAACATTTTTAAAAAAAATTAAAATAAACACTATTGCTGCGTCAAACATGGGTTCCACTTCAATTAAAAGAACTATTTGAGGCGTTTTAAAGAAAAGACGCCGCATATAGTGCACCTATTTGAGGCGTCTGAATGAAAAGACGCCGCATAAAAAAGCACACAATTGAGGCCTTTATAGGAAAAGACGCCGCAAATAGTGTCAAAAGTAAGGCACAAAACACATCGCGTCAATTTAGGCAACTATAAAACCGCCTCAAATAGAGGGATTTTTGGAGCCGCAAATAGTGTTTTTTCTACGAGTTATTTACTCGAAATTAAACAATTTTAGAGTTTTTTTAACAACCGTAAGTAATTTTTTGTTATATGGATCCTATTTTGAAGGCCAGCTAAATATTTCACATTATTGGAAAAATCACCAAAATCGGGCGAATATGAAGGTTAAATATCTCCAAAATCCACGTTTTTTGGGTCGATTTTACTCCGAAATTAAATATCTCCAAATTCGCACAATAAATACTCCATACATTGTAGAATGTCTCGAAGGTACATATTGTTTGATATGATCACATTTAGAAGACCTTTAACTATGTTCCAAGTAACGTCGAATTACAACAAAATTTTCGATATATATATACTCGAAACTAAACTATTTTAGTGTTTTTTAACAACCGATAGTCATTTTTTGTTATACGAGTCCTATTTAAACAACTAAAAAATTATCTCACATTTTTCGAAAAATCATCAAAAACGGGCGAATTTGAAGGTTATTATCCACGTTTTTTGAGTCGATTTTGTTCCGAAATTAAATGTCTCCAAATTCGCACAATAAATACTCCATACATTGTATAATGTCTCGGCATAAACGAAGGTACATATTGTTTTATATGAACACATTTAGAAGACCTTTAACTATCTTCCGAGTAACGTCGAATTACAGCGAAATTTTCAATACATATATTCTCGAAGCTAAACTATTTTAGTGTATTTTTAACAACCGATAGTCATTCTATATTATACGAGTCCTATTTAACCAACTAGCAAAATATCTCACATTTTTCGAAAAATTGTCAAAAACGGGCGAATTTGAAGGTTATTATCCACGTTTTTGGGTCGATTTTGCTCCGAAATTAAATGTTTCTAAATTCGCACAATAAATACTCCATACATTATAGAAATGTCTCGGTGTAAACGAAGGTACATATTGTTTGATATGAACACATTTAGAAGACCTTTAACTGTATTCCGAATAACGTCGAATTATGGCGAAATTTTCGATATATATATATATATATATATATACTCGAAACTAAACTATTTTAGTGTTTTTTTAACAACCGATAGTCATTTTATATTATACGAGTCTTATTTAAACAACTAGCAAAATATCTCACATTTTTCGAAAAATCGTCAAAAACGGGCAAATTTGAAGGTTATTATCCACGTTTTTTGGTCGATTTTGCTCCGAAATTAAATGTTTCCAAATTCGCACAATAAATACTCCATACATTATAGAAATGTCTCGGTGTAAACGAAGGTACATATTGTTTGATATGAACACATTTAGAAGACCTTTAACTATATTTCGAATAACGTCGAATTATGGCGAAATTTTCGATATATATATATACTCGAAACTAAACTATTTTAGTGTTTTTTTAACAACCGATAGTCATTTTATATTATACGAGTCATATTTAAACAACTAGCAAAATATCTCACATTTTTCAAAAAATCGTCAAAAACGGGCGAATTTGAAGGTTATTATCCACGTTTTTTGGTCGATTTTGCTCCGAAATTAAATGTTTCGAAATTCGCACAATAAATACTCTATACATTATAGAAATGTCTCGGTGTAAACGAAGGTACATATTGTTTGATATGAACACATTTAGAAGACCTTTAACTATATTCCGAATAACGTCGAATTATGGCGAAATTTTCGATATATATATATACTCGAAACTAAACTATTTTAGTGTTTTTTTAACAACCGATAGTCATTTTACGTTATACGAGTCATATTTAAACAACTAGCAAAATATCTCACATTTTTCGAAAAATCGTCAAAAACGGGCGAATTTGAAGGTTATTATCCACGTTTTTTGGTCGATTTTGCTCCGAAATTAAATGTTTCGAAATTCGCACAATAAATACTCTATACATTATAGAAATGTCTCGGTGTAAACGAAGGTACATATTGTTTGATATGAACACATTTAGAAGACCTTTAACTATATTCCGAATAACGTCGAATTATGGCGAAATTTTCGATATATATATATATACTCGAAACTAAACTATTTTAGTGTTTTTTTAACAACCGATAGTCATTTTACGTTATACGAGTCATATTTAAACAACTAGCAAAATATCTCACATTTTTCGAAAAATCGTCAAAAACGGGCGAATTTGAAGGTTTTTATCCACGTTTTTTGGTCGATTTTGCTCCGAAATTAAATGTTTCCAAATTCACACAATAAATACTCCATACATTATAGAAATGTCTCGGTGTAAACGAAGGTACATATTGTTTGATATGAACACATTTAGAAGACCTTTAACTATATTCCGAATAACGGCGAATTACGACGAAATCTTCGATATATATATACTCGAAACTAAACTATTTTAGCGTTTTTTTAACAACCGATAGTCCTTTTATATTATACTAGTCCTATTTAAACAAATAACAAAATATCTCACATTTTTCGAAAAATCGTTAAAAACAGGCGAATTTGAAGGTTATTATCCACGTTTTTTTGGTCGATTTGGCCCCTGAAATTAAATGTCTCCAAATTTACACAATAAATACTCTATACATTATAGAAATGTCTCGGTGTAATAGAAGGTATATATTGTTTGATTTAAACTTACGGAAAAAAAAAGGTTTTGGTCAATTGTAACATTTGTATTGTCAATAAAACCTAATACGGTACTACATGTTAAGTAAATACTCATAATGTAACATGCATTTTAATGTACGGAACATCTTCTAAATAAAACGTCCTATAAAATTAGTAGTTACTAGGTTAACTACTACGTACAACAACAATTGAAGTAAATAGTCCACTTATAACGCACCTCATTGATCTAATCTTCGGTATAGTTGTAGGGTTCCTCTTTGCATTAGATCCAAACCTAATAATAACACGGGATCTAATCTTCTGTAGTTGTTTACATCTGCGTAGCTGGAACAAAGATGAATGAGGACCAAATTAGTCGATAAATAAAAAGTAGCCGATAAATGATTAGTACTGTATAAACTGATAATACTGAAGAAATTCAAACAGAAACATTCTGATTATAGAAATTTTTGAATAATTTAGTATCTTGAATGATCAGTATGCCGAATTGATCCTATTTACGGAGTATTTCATTACAAAACATATTATTCTTTAGGAAGTTGGTGTTGGGATGGGAGAATGATGGACGGACCTGCATCAAAAACACGTGAACTGAAGCTGAGGATGAGTATTTGGATCACAACCGAGAGCTCAAATAGTGGGAGGAATATGTATAATCGAATATGTTCTGGAATAAGGTAACGATTCCCATGCTTTTGTAGATAATTTTACAGTCTCGGCAGCTACGTATGTAAAAGATGAAGGTCATTTATAATAAACGAAACTAAAAAGATACTCATAAGATGAAAAGAATTAGGAACAGCAGGAAACTCAAAAATTACCTGCATTAACCACACGGCATTTTCGTTGATCCCATATATCGAGAGATTTTATACTTTGCCATCTGTAAGAACAAATCATTATGATTTCCGAAACAATACGACAGTAACTATGCAATGAGCCCGTGGCTAGGTAGGTGCAATCAAGTATTAATCGAATCATACGTCTCACACATTGCATTGCATTACATTTTAGAGTATATGAATGTGCACAAACATGGGAAAATTCAGGAAGTGAAGTCACATTAACGGAGCAACCAAGAGCGGATTTTCTGCAGTTGGATAAGAGCAATTCGGCCCTAGTTTAAAATTGAATGAACCATAGAAGCCGAGCATCAGCATCAGCATCAGAATCATGCAAGCTGTTCCTAGGACATTTGATTCAGCAAAAACCCGTTAATTGAATCGCTGTATGCTTCATAGACTACTGGGTAAATTCTGAGGAAAGTGTTAATCTGGGATAAACCTAGTTATTTCAGGAACTCGATCAATCAATCAATCTAAAGTAGTAAAAGTAAGATGAATGTCTCCCGTCTGGGTAAATCAATAAAAAATTTTGACCATTAGTAAATCGTGATATAGTTGATATCGATAAAATTAATAACCCTAACACGCGAAAATGATTTCCCCTTTTCCCCAAATTAAATCAAAATCAAAATCAGATTTTCTCCCATCTGGGTGAATCAACACATACCCAGATTTCTAATTCAAGCATAATCAAATCCAAAACAGAAATGTTCTAAGCATATTCAAAACCCTAACACGCGCGCATAATCAAATTAAAAATTTCGACCATTTGTAAATTGTGATATCGTCGATATAATTAATAAACCCTAACATGCCGATAATTATTTCCCATTTTCCCCAAATTAAACCAAAATCATGCGAATCTTGAACGAATATTGATGAATCAATCGCAGACCAGATACCTTCACAAACCCTAAATCGATTAATTAAAATACAAAAACTATTATCTTGATTATGTTGTACTCCGTATTGTTTGGTACTCGAAAATCAAAATCAAATAAAATTGAATCTACCAGAATCAAAATGAAATAAAATCACCAGAATCAAAACATATCATCACCTGATTCAGAATCGAAACGATCAGACTCCCAGCATAAAATCATTCGAAAACCACAATCACAGTAATTAACTAAATCAATCAACGAATTACAGTAAAATCGAGTGATGGCAAAACAGTGAATCGTATAAACCCTAAATCGTCCACAAACCCTAAATCAATTAATCAAAAAATTGAAAGTTAAATTCCAAAGATAAATATTGATTAATTAAAAAATGGAAAGGAAGAAATACCTTCGCAAACCCTAAATCGATCAATTAAAATACAGAAACTAACGCCTTACGAACCCTAAATCGATTTGGGGACAAAAATATGAGAGTGAAGCTGAATAGATCGGGATCGGTTCTTTTTTAAATAAAACCGGTTCAAAACTATTTAATAGTGACCCGAGTTTGTACCCAATATTTTTCAGATCGGTTTTTTTTAATAGAAGAACCGATTCCATTTCTTTTAGAGCCAATTTTTTTGCAATTAACGGAATCACTTATTTTTACAACCGATTCTTTTGAATAATTTCCGTATAAAATGAAACGTTGCCTAATAGGACGTCTCAGATAGCTCAAATCGTAGTATAACAACCGAATCCATTTCTTTTGGAGCCAATTTTTTGTAATTAACCGAATCACTTGTTTTTACAACCGATTCTTTAGAACAGATGTCGTAGGAACGAAATGAGACGTTGCCTGATAGGACCTCTCGTACAGCTCAAATCATAGTTTATAACAAATTAACACATAGTTTTTGAAGTACCGACCTCATCTGGTTAACCTAAAACAACTTCTTACAACTGATTCAAGTGTTCAATAATACTCTTTTAATACGAAATACTCTGAAATTGTGTTTTTTTTTTAATTTATTTTTTGCAAATTTTGTAATCAGTTCAATTTGATATCGTTTGTAGATGTCGTATGACTTATTATTAATGAAATTTATCGTCATTTCAAAAGAAAAAACTACTCTGATTATCTGGTTAAATTGAAACAACTTTTTACGGTTGATTTAAGTGATCATTGATACTTTTAATGCTAATTGATTAAGATAAAACATGATTTTAATTTGAAGTTCCAAACATAAATAATCAAACAAAGCACTTAATCAATAGCCTTAATTAATCTTCTTCATCTAATCATCTTATAATCTTATTAAAAGACTTAATCTTCTTAACAACAACACTACCTTCATCACCTCTTTTACTACTATTACTCCTCCTAATGAAGAAATCCCCCATTGGCCCCATACACCCCGACGACGACGACCCCTTCGACGACACGCTCCTCGTTGTTGGTGTTGTCGTCGCTCCATGTTGATACATTTTGAACCTCTTAGACGATCCCAACATCGACGGTTGTTGATGCTTCATTAGATGTCGTTCGATCAAATGACTTAGTGAAGCGAGCTCGTACGAGTCGTATAATGGACTCCCACAATCCCATACTTTCATATTATAACTCTTGTGATCACTCTCGTCGATCCCTTCGATTACATAATTCACATTATTATTTCTCCTAATTCTCGACATTTTTTTAAGATATTTTTCGAGTTTTTTTGTTGAAAAAACTGAAAGGAATTCTGATTAGAAAGTCGAAAATCTTTGAAATATATGGTGTAGTTATATGATCATATGAAATTATGAATCATTTGATATGAATAATAATGTATTGTATGATGAGAGAACACCAAGACAAAGTTTGTCTTGTTGTCTCATGCACAACTAAGAGGGGATGATTTCTTCAAATTTATAGGGTTTTTAAGTTTATCGTGCGGTTGAAATTCAGTATCAACATACGTATAATAATAGAATAATAGGACAAAATGACGTTATTTTATTCTATACTATAAGTGTATACTGACGTAGAAATAATTAGAAAAAAAATCCGAAATTTGAAATAAAATTTTAGTAACATGCAAAATGTGCAAAGATGCTAATAAATCAAAGTATTATTTATTTATTTACAGAAAAAACAGATCTAAGATAAGTTTTGTGATTTTGTTACAAGTATAGGTGATTAAGTACCAAATTTTGTAAGATTAAGACTTTATTTAATAAATTATCATACGTTTAACGTTTATGATTCGTAGTACATGGTATATGTCTCATTTTGGGAACTTATCGCATGTGATGTGTTTTCATTTTTGACCTATTACTACTTATATTATATATTACTTCAAGATGGACCGTCTCTTCTTAATTTTTAGTGTACGTTAATATTGTGAAATTGGCGGATTTTTGTACACGTACAGTATCGTTGTTCTAGACTCTGGGATATTGAAAACGGTTTATATAGTGTGTATTTTGTCCAATGTTTAGGTTAAAACAAACTATATGAGTAGTTATTTACGTGTATATAACTTTTAAAGTTATAACTCGAAGGAAAAAAAATTATGATTATGTCACTAGTATAAGTGGGTAATACGAAGTATTATTTAAAATATTAAATACAATAAATTGAAGTTATTTTGAAGCAATTTAAAATCTTTATACGCGATTTGGACTTTATAGCTACGATAATTATACTTCACTCATTTTGGTTTAATTTTCTTTGAAATAGGTTAACGGTCTGAATCATCTCCTTAGTGACACGTACTATCTCAACTTGTCTCTGGAGTCTAGACGTATTCATATTCATATGCCCGAAAGAACGGAGCAAGGTTAACCATTTTTATGATCCTACCCATTTTAAAACCGGACTAAATACGACTGAAATCCTAACAAAAATGGGCTCATATAAGCCCAAGGGCTAAAAGTTCATATCTTGTTACACCAACATTTAGGCCCATTCTTCAAATAATCCCACTTAATTAATCACATATTTCAAATTATCGTACACGACAATTTCATGAGAAAGACGATTCCAATAATAATAATTACGTTGTTTATCATATAAAATAACCATTTATGAAAAATATAATTTAAGATGAATATTATATTTCGATTTTTCCTTTATGAAATCAATCATACTATAACTATAAGTCATAAGACGCCAAATAGTATTATAAATTATCTATTTACATAAATAGTCCCCGTATACTTCGTACATATAAATAAATAAATAAATAAACTTATCACGTATACGGAGTATATTTTTAAACTTGTCTAGGAGAATTAAATTAATTTTTTTATACACACCGATTTAAAAAACATATTATTCTTAAATCATTAAGATTAATTCATTATATTATACTCATAATAAATACTTGAAATATTACATTTCAACTAATTTTAAACACTTTGAATTACAAATTACAATTACATCATCATTTATGTAAAAAGTAAGAAATTATAAATTCCCACTATATTTTACATAATACATTAATTAATTACTTAATTAATTAATAATTAATTACATTTCCAAATTCACTCAAATTAAAATGCATTACTATAATAACTCTTAACAACATTACTACAAACAATTTGCAACACCATCTTATTACTCCCACCAACAAAACGCGGCGTTTTGAACTGGCTAACAGCCGCACCCATACTCAAGTAATGCACCAAGATCTTATTAAACGTCCCCTTCCTCAAAACCCGAAGCTCAAGCGGTCCGATGGTCCGAACCTTACGTGACCCGACATAACCCGGGTCAACGAACCCCCGGTCCAACGCATTGCAACATTCTTGCAACACGTTCTCGTCTGCGTCTCCACTTAGCTCTAGGAAAATCACGTAGTGGCCCGGGTCGTGGGACAAGTCGATATGGCTCGTGAAGTCGACGAGGTCGAGTTTTTCCGAGATTAGTAGCTTGCTTGCTTCTTCGACCGCGATTTGGAGGTCTTTTTCCGTGTTTTTGTCGATGTTGATGCTTAACATTAGGTTTTGTCGACAGACGAATTTGAGTTCCGGGGTTTTGTTGTGGAAGGAGATTACCTTGACTCGGTCACCCAGTCGATACCTGTATAACCCTGTCCGACATAATAAATTTGAATGGGGCAGATGAGTATGAATCAGGTTGAATATGGGTCGAATTATACGTTATTTCACAAGTCAGATTAAGGTCAAAATATGAATCAAAAAAAAATTAACGACTTTTTTGTATAACTTATTAAGTCGAAAATATATATTTTTTAATAGAGTAAATTAAAAATTACTCATTTTTAAGATATCAATTTCAAAATTTACTCTCTTTTGAAATTTTTGTTAAAAATAAGTTCCAAAATCTATCAAAAGTTCAAAAATTGATTCAAAATATAATTTTTGGACAAAAATGCCCCTCTCTTTTGAAATTTTTTTTCTTCACCTCGCCCTCTAGCTAAGGGCATTTTCGTCCTAAAAATAATTTTGGAAACAATTTTTGAACTTTTGATAGATTTTGGGAATTATTTTTAACAAAAATTTCAAAAGGGAGTAAATTTTAAAATTGATATTTTAAAAGGGAGTAATTTTTTATTTACTCTTTTTAATATAATATCTTATACTTCGTACAACATTAATCGTGCTATTATATTCACTAATTAACATACTTATAGTTGATGAATTATTTACATTAAATTATTTTAATCAAACATTTTATTATTAAATGATATATAGCGTATAAGTTTTTTTTTAATTGCGGATAAGTTACTCGTATATATAAATTTGAAATTTTAATCAATGAACTTTGTCCGTGATTAAAACATAAATTTTACGAATAATATATTTTTAACTACCACGTCGTAATTATTTTAATAATATCAATGACTTATTTTTGACCCAACGGATCGACTCGATGATTATTTCATGTTTAGTCAAACGGGCCTCCGATAAAAAAAAAAAACACGGGTTATGAAGAACGGATAGGATCGAAATTTGACGGGTCAAAGTAGTAACTAACAAGAACAACTAACATTAAACAATATTTATTTATATAAAGTTATTAGAACACTAAGATACTAGTAAGATTTTGTTCATGAAAGAGTTTGTTTAGACTCTTTAATTAATTAATTAATTGTAATTAATTAATCAAGTGTGATTAATTAAGATTAACTGACACATTAACCAACCCATAAAAATTTGGATTATCTAACATCATGGATGCAAACTCACGCCTACCAAAACGGGCAAAAAAAAAATAAAAAAACAAAGACACAGGTCAATACAAACAGCTAAGCACAGTGATTAACTAAACAAATGTTATTAGTACAACAAGTTGTAAAAAAGTGATTAAGATAGTGATTAGTGAGCTAATTGACAACCGAAACCCCCTTCGCCTCGCTCGCTTTAAAACGTCGTTATAAACTTCTAGTGATTAGTGACTAATCTTCCACGATTCCACTAATTAGGTCGAGTAGCTACCCCTACCCTGGACAGTAGTTTTCAGGTTTGACCCAATAAATTGGTAAGACAACTAAAAAAATCGTTACGAGTTAGAAAAATTGTTTTATAGTGTGTGTATTATTGGGAGTGTGCCCTTTATGTGTAGGGACATAACAAATTAAGTCCCACTTCAATGCAATATGACTTAATGACTAAAGACATATCCCTTTCCACAAGGGCATTATTGCATCCCTCTACATTTAGCATTATTGTTGTTGTTTTTTTTCAAAAAGGACAAAAAAAAAATATAAATATAGAGTTTGTGACTCAGTCATTTATCTTTTATATTAGTAAAGAAATATACCTGCAAAGGTTGTGACAATGATCTCATATTCTTCACCAATCTTGACTTCGGTCAACCCAACCGGCTTCGGCTCAAACGACCCTCCATTCAAAGGGATAAACTCGAAGTAACCGATATTAGGAAGCACGGCGAAAGTGGCGGATTCGGGGGGCGATCTCGGGTTGACATTAGCCGCGATCCAACCCTCGGACGCACCGTAATCGGCGCATACGAGGGGTAACCACCCGGCATACCGTCTCAATTGTTTCAAATACGGTTCCATTGACCCGGTCATTATCCCGTAAACATACTTAGCGTTCGGGAAAAGCTCGGGAATCAACCCGTACCACTTGCTCAACCCGGTACAAATCCCTTGAACCGTGTCGGCCAATTTAGGGTTAGGGGTAAGGGTCCGGGACATAGCGGCCCGGATATTCGGGTCGGTGACCCGTTCGTTGAGGGTCCCGGTCCGGATATCCGAGCATAAGTCTTGCCAAACGAGCTCGAAGGTTTGAAATGCTTGGACTAAGCTATGAGCAAAGGTTGAGCTCACAAATTGGACTTCTTCATAGTGAAGTAGCCCACATAGGAGGTGACAATACAAGGATTGGTGGAAGTCCGACCCGAATATGACCTCGTCCGGGCTGCAGCTTTGGGATTGGATCGTCTTCATTCTGGCCCGGAACTGTGGGTGGCGGAACACGTTTGTGGTCGCGGTTCCTGCTGATAGACCGCCTTCGGTTTTGAAGTGTTTGCTGCTGTATATGAAATTTAGTGCTTTTCCGTTGCAATCGGAAACTCTCTGAATACGAAGAAGAAAAACAATTGATTATTTCACAATCGACAACAACCCAATTCAAGTCATTTGTTTATGTATGTATTTTACATTTATTACGTGGGTGAGACGGTGTCACGACAGACTAATCTGAACCGGTAAAAAGATAAAAGTAGCAGCCAACTAACTAAATTGTGCAAATATTCGACAATGACAGCATCAAATACTTTTTTTTTTGCCTAGGAATTTTTGGCAATAATCAAATTAAATTTCTTACAAATAGATTCCATATCTAACTGTTTAGATCGTAAATTATACTCACAGAGTAGTATGCAGTACTGTGCGACAGAGGTAAAAAAAAAGTACCTGTTCCTATACGCGAAGGAAGTCTGATAAATTTGCATCGTGTTCTCGAATAGTTCATCATTGAATGGCAAAAACTTCGGCTTTCCTTGAGTCGTTCCCGAGCTGCACATTTTCAATCAAACAACCACTCAGAATACAAAATCATACACGGAAATTACACAAAAATATGCATAATTTGCGAGTACTATGACAGGATTTGAACGCAGGTCATGAGTATCATCTCTAATTAATGACTTTACCAGCTAAACTATAAGCGTAATTTGCGAGGATTAATAGGGTAATTTAATTTTTTACCTAAGGGAAATATTGGGAAGAGGTTTTCCGGTTAAAATAGGGGAATTATCGCCATCCATGATTCGTTCCATGTAATGTTCCAAATCCTTGTGGGTTACAAGAGGAACACATTGCTTAAATGTCTCGACATCGGTCGTTCCATCGACTCCTAACCCTTGTAAATACTCCGCCCCTGCGTTTTCTTCTAGAATCTTCTTCAAGGTGTCGCGTTGAACTTGCTCTGCGTTCTTGGTTAGTTCCTCGAATTCTTTGATCACTTTCGTTGTGTCGAATTTTTCCATCTTCTCCAACAACATTTTCACTCAATTTGATTCAACTTCAAACAAAGCCCTATACACACACAATATGTTTAGAAACACTTACGTGACTGGATTGAACTGAAATGAAGTGAACAGACAAACAAAAACTGTCACCACCTTGTACAACATTTTCACTCAATATGATTGAACTTCGTACTAACAAACCCTATATATATATACACAATATGATTAGAAACACTGACTCGACTGAACTGAAATGAGGTGAACAAACTGTCAAATTAATATCACAAGCAATGCTATAATAAATTAGAAACACAGACTGAGCTGAACTGAAATGAAAATTGTCAAACTGAACTGGAAAACACATCTAAGAGACAGAAAAAAACACAAAATACTTGTTCAATTTTGTCCTTTAGAAATGATTAAAAAGGAGCAAAAAAAGGTTATTAAACAGGGAATAAAATTAAAAGTGGAGTCCCATGAAATTAATGAAAAAAATTAGGAATTAATCAATAATGTTTATACACTAATTATACTAGTAATAACAACAGCTGTTTTTTTAACTGTTTGTTAAAGGTATTAGTCAAGAAGTCAGCTGTTCTAGACTCAGTTATAGAAAAAGATTGTTGTTGATGAAAAGTCCTATGAAAGCGGAATTTCACGAAACAATTTCCTAACCACAATCCAAAAATATCAGCGTAACATAATTCACTTTATTCATTAAACTTATTGAGTAACAAAATTAATTAACACTAAAATAAATTGTCATGTTTAATTATTTATGAATTAAATCTTGCAAATAACCTTTATTTTAAAAAAAAAATTGAGTTATTATTATCCACT
Organism: Agrostemma githago; assembly: GCA_958450325.1. Classification (NCBI taxonomy): domain Eukaryota; kingdom Viridiplantae; phylum Streptophyta; class Magnoliopsida; order Caryophyllales; family Caryophyllaceae; genus Agrostemma; species Agrostemma githago. Next base: position 40,633 of record OY288255.1, read on the forward strand.
TTTATTCCAAAAAAATAAATTATATTGTTTTTCTGAATCAAAGGTAAATAAAAGAATATAACTTCGTGTTTTTCTGAATCAAAGGTAAATAAATGAATATATTTCGCAATAAATAAATTAAAAAAAAAGAGGAAAAATTCATGATTTATTTCATTTTCAAAAAATGATTTAGAATTTTTTTTTTTGTTCAACGAACCTGTGGCCTATCATCCATTCCGTCTTAACTACTGGACTAAAATATCGACAGTAAATTAGAATCTTATTGAAAGTGAGTAAAAACTAGTAGAATCTAATTAGAGCATATTTTCACATGATCAAAACTTTTGAACTACCCACATCAAAGATTTTATGCTTAAAATCACCTAGAATCAAACAAACTGAATATACAGTACCATAACAACCTTTATTACATATACAAAAAAATTGAGTATTTTACATACTTAACACCAATAAAATACGGTCTCACACTGTGAAACAATCCCGTGTCTGAAGAATTAGTAATAATAATAATAAAATACAAAAACCCATTTAATTATTACCTGAGGAAAAATCTTGAGAAAAAATTGCAAGAAAAACAGAGGATTTATTTAATTAATTAATTAATTAAGTTGAGTTGAGTTTTTGATGGGAGTGGAAAGTGAGAGGAAGAGAGGAGGAGAAGAAGTCATATATGTATGTATGAAGGAATGATGTAAGTGAGAGTTTAAGGATGGAAGATTCGTGGGGGTATCGACTGTGTTATTTATAAGACGATTTTTTTTCATTTTGAGTAGACGTGTTTTGAATATTATGGACTACAACGACCACATATACAAATGTTTGGCAAACCAAACTTGTAATAACGGTTACTATTAACAGAATACGGTTAACATATTGTAGTAACAAGTTTGATGGTTTCAATATGTTGATATTAGTAGCATATTCAAAAATAGTAGATTCTGATTAATAAGCAAGCAGAAAATATTGTTTACTAAATACATGAAATTAGTCATTTAGGTCGAAATCTGTTAATTTTCATTCATTATAATCTCTCAATTTGGGTATGAATATATACATTGGAGAATAAAAATGATTTATATATACTCCCTCCGTCCCAATGAATTGTTGGCCTATTCCATATTGGGACGTCTCAATGAATTGTTTGTCTTTCTATTTGTTTTTTTTTTGTCCATCGAAGAGCGCACTTAGTCGCATTACAATATAGGGGAGAGGGGATTCGAACCTGAGACCTATTGTCTCAGAGAGACTAGTCCTAACCACTAGGCTAAGACATATTCGGTAATTTGTCTTTCTATTTTAGGAATGCTTCTTATATATAATTTGACCTTGGCTCCACATGTCACTTCCCCATTGGTTCTCTTTCCCTTGGTGCCAAAATCAAAGGCAAACAATTCATTGGAACGGAGGGAGTAAAACTTAAAAGTTCACATTTATTATCAAATTATTTTTCATGAAATATAAATTTTGTCAAGAAAAAGTTTCATTTACATGTCAAGAAATACGATCAAAGTAACGTCTTGGAGACTGTTAAAAAACAAATGGGAAGAAGATAAAAAAAATGGAGGGAGTATGTATGTTGTTTACTAAACGGGACATATCTGCCGTAAATCTTACAACAGATCAAATATATATCAAATTATATGAAAATTTGTCGAGAAAATATTATCATGTGCTAATATTTGATCGGTTTTGGGCAAAGAGTAGTGGATAGAAATGTGAGTTGTAGTAGGAAGTGGAAAGTAAGTGCTTGTGTTTCTGGTAGTATTGACTCTTTAATGATTTTTGGTGAATGAGTTAGTGACCACCGTCCACAGTCCACTCTAACACTAACCTTACTCGCTTTTGTAGACCCCCAAATTTGGTCAAGCGGGTAACCTTTGTCTCGTTCATTTGTCTGTCTTTGACTAAAATATCTCTCATAATTAATTAGTATAAATAAAAAAAACAAATAAATGAATAAAATGGACGGAGTAGCTACACCGTATTAATCTATTATCGATCTTTATGGTGCTATTGATTCATAAGAGGTGGTGAAGGTAATAAATTTACTCAACCTAAATGACCCGACTTGAATAATCTGACCACCAGACACTTGAGCTGAATCCTAGAGTTTCAAGTTGAGCAGCAGACTTAATCGAACTGATGACCTGAATGTAAGAGATCGAACAAGGTGAAAATAATAAACTCAAAATCGAACCTAAAATGATTTGACCCAATCCAAATTTGACTTAATCCGTACTAATTCGAAGAAAAAAAAATGACTAGACCCTCGATGGACCTGTTTGCTAGGTTGTATTTTATGTGGTTTATAATTAACACTCCGACATAAATTTAAAAAATCGTTAAATCATATAATTAGAATGCAATCTGAGGTGTCGATCAGTCGATATAAACTCTCTCCATTTCCTTAAGAAAAGACATTATTTTGTACAAGCAACTTTTGTAGTAGTGGTTCCTCCATCCCTACGGATAATTCACTTGCTAGTTGTAACGATAACTCGAATAATACGATTTACACTCTGTATCACACCTACAACATGCATGTAGTAGTACTTGTATATGATAATATTACGTTTGTTATTACTAACAAAATAAAATAACCGCTAAGTGCATTCCTCGTTGGATTCATATTTTACGTTTACTTAAACTAGCGAGTATGAATGTATGATCACCTTAATTAACGTTGTCGTCCCATTTAAGTAATGTACTTTATAGTTCTCGTATTTAATGTTTTTTATCTGATGAAACACGTACTTAGTCGCATTATAATAAACCTAAATGATTACTTTCAGTTTACGTTAATTAGGGCACATTCATAACATTTTCAGTTTACGATATATTTTTTCCGTCTTAGTCATTTATTCATTATTTTAACATTATTTATATATATAAGGAATATTTTAATAAAATGTAAATAAATGATGAAGACAGACTAAGTACGTATGTGTCCACTATAATTCAATAATGTGGCGAAAAAGTCTACGTCTTTAATTAAACTACGTTATGATTTATGAATGAAGGGAAAAATGGGGATGAACTTGTAAGTTGTAACCTGAACTTGGAAGAGTTGAACTCAAGATAGTTTAATGCATGGTTCATCCATCAATTCAATCTGTTAGTTACAGACTTGCAGCTGCTTTCATTCTAATGAATTTAATGAGTTTTATTGCAGTTTTGAATGTATATATATGTTTGCTACTACTTTGATAAAGGGTTGGTGACTTGAATTGGTGATACAGTCAGGCCAGGTCGGGTCAAATCGAATCAAATCTTGATTACTGAATCAGAACTAGCGCAAGAGACTGATCAGGCTGAGTTACTACCAAGTGATGATCAACTAACCTGAACGGCTGAACCCGACCTGGTACTATGTATAGAACTACAAGTAGTATATATGGTATGTATGTGTACAACCTAATATGCCCTTTGTTCCCGTTATTTATTTACGTTTTGTTTCGATTCAAACACTAGTACTACTTGGTGGTCAACTTTTCTTTTGGAAGGTTTTGACCTAAGGGTCGAGCCGAGCCTAGCCTTGACTACTGAACCTGAACCAGGCCTATGAGCGAGCGAGAGTGGTCAGGCCGCCAAGCTGAGTTAGCTAATGAGCAATGATCCATCCAAACCCGACCCAATATTATGTTAACGTGGTTTTTAATAAAATTTACATTTGTAATACTCCGGCCCGTTCGTTTCAACTTTATTTTCAGCTCACTTCAGTTCAGTTTAACCCATTTTCGTTCAGTTCAGCTCCAGGATATTCATTTTGTCTCGGTACTTCATCCCACTTCCATTCAAAGAACAGAACCGAACACGCCGAAATAGGTAGTGGACCGTTATTATTAAGAATTGAATTGAAGAAGACAGAAGAAGGTGTGGAAACAGGTAGATAATGCGGCTAATGTCGACCCATTAATTCAATTCTCTTAGCCTAACAAAATTAAAGTTGTATTACTATAAAATATATGATGGACCAACCTCTCTATATACCTAAAAATATGTATCAATTTTTTTTCTTGATAGAAATTAAAGTGTTACGACTTTTTCTTGAATGTCAAGTTTCATCAAAATTAAATCAAATAAAGAGAATAATGTTGCCCTACTCCCCTTTTAATACTCCCTCCGTATCTATATGTTCGTCCACTTTTATTATAATATTTCACCCATATATTAAACAAAGTGGACGAACATATAGTAGATACGGAGGGAGTATAATATATATCACCCCATACACAATATACACCAATCATCATTATACAATGTGTTGCACATATTACTTTGCTTTTAATCTTACTTTTTTATGAAAATTAATATATTACCAATTTACTATAAATTACATGAATTTCTTTGGTTATGTGACTTATATATATATCAGTCAATTTGTTTAATATAGAAGTAAATGTGAATGCAATAGGTGTCAACTAACTTTAACCAGCAGTCGTTATCTTTGGTGCGCTATGGGTAAACTCTCAAGTATATATACACAATAGTTTACAAACCACACGCATCATGTAAGCCACCCTTAATTAGGGCGGCAGACTCAGAGTTTAGAAAGCGTAGCCCTAAGCCGTACAACTCTCACAAGATCACTCTTACAGGAACGACTTAGCTTGAACCTGGGATCTATCCTTAGAATGATGACCACAAGTTTAACCAATAGACCCCACCCTTACGGCGGGCAATGTTAACTAACTTTATTGACGAAGTCATGAGATCAAATGTGATATTTATGACCTGAGTTTGAATCTCGTTAACAGGCTTTATTTGTGTTATTTTTAGGGGGGAAAAAAAGGTATAACTACATGCTAATTGTGGAGTAAAATTAAAATACTAGTTTGTTCAAATAGCTTAGTGATACAATAGGCTAGATAGTACTCCGTACAAGCTAAGTGAGTCGTATTTAATACGACTATACGAGTACAAATTTTAGGAAGAAATAAAGAAGCCGGGTTACTAAATTGTCGGAAAGTGACGACATACATAAATTGACATGAAATCGTCTTATTTACGAAAATCAGTAGGTAAAATATTTATGGAGTACGTACAATAATACTATAATAGTGATTGTATTTTGTGACTTTGAATCTAGGCACAAAAATTGGCGTAAAAACAAAGGACATGAGAGTTGATCAAAGACAAAGAGCACGTACGTACGAGCGAAATGTCGAAATGCTCTTTCCCTTGTCAATTTCATTCCCTCGTACGTCCTCAATATTGAAGGTCACTCACACATCAGTTCACCCGATAATAAACAAGAAAAAAGTGCATGTAATTATTATTCGTTATATAGAGGTAAGAATCGAACCCTCAATCTCTCAGTCAAAGTAACCGAGTAAGGGAGTCGCTCAATATGAAACCGTCTTTATTTAATCACCAAACGTCATGTGTTGTTACTAACTGACGTTAAAAAAAGACATATAAGACGGTGTTTTATCAATGTAAGTGCGATCGTGTGAGATCTCTCACGTACGAGATAATTAGGGTAACATTTTAACCTTTTTTTTTCAATTTTTGAAAAAAAGAAAAGAAAAATCTATTAATCAGCAGCGTAATTAAAACCGGCTGCGTACGTTATTTAATTACCAAACGTCATGTGTCGCTACCAACGGACATTTAGGGGGGAAAACTCGTAGAAGACTGTCTTTTATTAATATAAGTGTGACCGTGTCAGATCTCTTACGAATGAGATAATTAGGGTAATGTTTTAATCTTCAAAATTACCGAGTGTATTACAAAATGTCACATTCAACTTTTACTATTTTAGACTAAACTTGGACAATCACTTTTACTATATGTATTCAATTGAAACAACACGGCAGCATGCAAATATTCAATAAGATAATAAAGGCCATTCCATTGATCATGATCGATAAATATACTTTAGGGCAAATGGTCAGTCCATTATTATGTGCACGTATAACGTATTAGTGTCTTACTAGTGTCAACTCTCCATACACTTGTTGCTCGGGTCCGGGTCATGTCTACCGGACCCTGAACCGGTCTGTGTGGATGGTCCGACTGGAACGCATAGTCCTATGTATAAACTTTAATTTTTATAGTTATTGAGTAAGACGGATTCACACTGAACAAATAAGACCCTATATATTCTTTTGGACTTATATTCAATCAGTTTCAGTTCAGCTCCAGGAGGCATATTTTGTCTCTATATTTCAGTCCACTTCAGTTAAACTAAGTTCAGTCAGTTTCAGTCCAAAAGAACAGAACCTAAGTCCTTCTTATGATAATTCGTCACTTGTTTATCAATAATAAATGAAGTTGTTTTTCACAGAAACAAGCGGTTTTGTTAGATGAATCATCTCAAACAAAACTTTATTACGTCCCCTTAATTATTAGAATGTCCATGGGATCTATCAGATCTCACGGGTGAAACCGTCAGATGCTATAATTTGTGATAAAAAATTTAATTTTATATTGACCGGCCGGGATACTCCATATGGTTTCATTAGGCAAATTGGACTGTGGAATGTGTATGATGAGTGTATGGTGTATGGATCGGGTATTAGGTGAAGTAGTAGTGTGACGGATCCATTACATCCACGTAAAATGGATAAGCTCCACTTTGGGAAAATCGGGTAGTGCAATTCGGATATTTGGAGAAAATAATAATGATTGTCAATTGTCATCGTTGACTTCTTTTATACTTGATACGTCAGTTATTCTCGTGTAAAACCATTTTATATAGTGTGTGCAAATTGATTACCAAATTTATCATCACATAAAATCGATTGTTGTTCTGGTAGTATTTGAATTCCTCTATCTCTAAAAATCGAGCACTTGATTAAAACTGATTCGATTTAGAAGCGGTTAATTAAGACTATTTGCTATAACGTTTATTGCAAAAATCGGACTAATTTTGATCAAAATTTAAGAAATCATATAATTAAAATAAGAGTATTTGATCAAAATTTCGAATAAATCTTACTGATTATTAAAAGAGAACATATCATCAATTTTTTTTTCGAAAAATAGAGAAGATATTAATTAACTGGAGTAACGTTAATCGTTTACATATAAATCAATCCAATTAATAATTAATTTTTTTTAAGAATTTTTTTTCTTTAAAACTGTATTTATCATTTTCCTAATTAAATAACGGCAGATTGGAACGGGAAAAGAAGACATAGACGGGACTTAGCACCACGTTTCTTCTGTGACCAAATTTTATATGGACATTAAACGATTGTCATTTACTAACAAAGTAGTGATCATTCAACATATATATAGTCCTACATCCATGTCGTTTTGATGGTCGTGTCCATTTCATGCACTACGACATAGGCCACCTCTTCACTTGTCAACTAACGGTGTAGGACGACTTAGCCACTAACTAGACCTTAAAAAAAATCAACTTCTTATCAACCATGTATAAATATATATCCTGGAAGACGGTTTTACGATAATTGTATTGTCAGATCTCTCACAGAAAAGATAATGGTAAATATAAAAAGCTACAGATCTCAGTATCTCATGATACAATTATCCGGAGACTGGTTCAGGTCGAAAAAACAAACTCATGACTCTAAAATCGGGTGATCACATCTGCAGAACGGGTCAAGTTTTGATAGGTCTACTTACTGGTAGTAAAAGTTTGTGATGGGACCAAACTTTCCAATAATTGAGGGTGCATGGGTAAACTTTTTTTTTTTTGTTTTATTTGGATAACGAGGAAATCGGCATGTAGCCGTTATTGTTAATCCAGCCAACAGACATGCATCTACAATATACAGTCTACACCTTTGGAGACGACGCGAGCATAATCTCTTCTCATTTGACTATTTGAGTTAGAAACAATACGACTATCTTTTTATCATCTTTGTAAGTTTTTCATTTCTATTGAAATATTTCTCGCATATGTTTCAATTTTGAATTCGATAGTGTTCAGAAATTCAGAGTGAACATTATCGCGAAAGTTTTAATTAACCAGTAATCTAGTGTTAACTCGTCAACATTTGTAAGATTATATAGTCCTTAATTTGTAATTTTCCCCTTGATGAACTTTATGGTCAAAGTACTTGTGATTAAATTAAGTAATCTTCACATAAATCTTGCTTGCTCTTCGATCAAATTCACTTTTTTTTTTGCTTGCGTGGGTCTTAATGATTAAGGTTGGAAAGGTTAGTTCTTAATATATTTATTATGGCCACATAACACTAGATTTCCTACATGATTCATGTGAAACAAAGTTTATTAGTATTATAATCTCATAATTATGGCTCTCAAGTTATCATAACGATTTTTCTAACGTGATTCATCGAGTCTGCATTGATGTACGGAGTACATGCTAATTAAAGTAAGATTCACGGTGATCATATATATTGTCTTAAGTATGGTAAATGTCAGTTAATATTTCAATTTTTTTCGGGATAATATTTTGTAATTAATAACATATTAACGTGTTCCCGTCATCCAGTGGGAAGTGGACACATGATGTTAAAAAAATTCGATAATATTAATATTAAATGACATTAAAATTAAGTTACGAAGTATTTTTTTTACCTTTTATTTAGAAAATATAGGTTCATTTAATAGTTAATTTGATCAAATTGTCATCGAATAATAATCCTTCAAAATGATGAGTCAGGGTGTTCTCGTTGATTAAAATATTCGGAGTAAAAGAAAGAATACATTAAGTGATCAGAGATTATATAATGTAAAAGTTTGAGGACAACTCTAATATACGGGATATTTTAAGACGGACACATCTGAGTTGGTGACATACCAGGATTCATAATGTTTATCTTGCTTAAAATTAAACATAACACGAATAATTTGTAATTATTAATTTATTATATACTCCGTACAATTTAAGTTGTTTAATAAATTGGTACTCAATATATATCAAAAGCCATCACAAAATAAATCAATTGTTTTTGACAAATAATTGGTATCAAACAAAATTGTACAAACTCTCATTTTCAGATAAAGATAACATTAATTTTACATTTTTACTATACTACACTAAATTTTAAATGTGTCAAAGGACTAATTATTAATTAAATCAATTAGAACACCAATCAATTCAAAATCAATTGTAGATATTATTCCCTAATTGTAATTATTCATTATTAGATTCTATGGATCCTACCGAAAATGTCTTGACCTAGTGGTTAAGACTAGGTGCTCTGGCACAGTAGGTCTCAGGTTCGAATCCCCCTCCCCTATGTTGTAATGCGACTAAGTGCGCTCTTCGTAACAAAAAAAAAAGGATTATATGGACCCTAATCATGTTACTAACTTCCACTAATTAATCTCTCGTGTGACGAATAAACCATCGAATTGTTATAACAAATCAAATATCACCAATATTTTTGGTTTTCCTATCTAAATGGTTAAAACAAGTTTTTGTTTGTGACGAAATTATTCGTCACCTTCTTATGACAGATCACTACTACCCATTTGCATAAAAAATAATAATAATAATAATAATAACAATAATAATAATAATAAAACACTGCAAAACCAATGTAATACTTATTTGATTCGTTAGAACAAAGTAATGGATAGATCGATCCCATAAAAGACTTGGTGATGATTAAGAACTCGATTATTATGAATTTGTAACGTTACGAAGGATATTTCGGTCCGTTTGATAAACTTCCAAAGAGTAGCGAATTTGGCAGACAGTAAAACAGTAAAAGTTGGTTGTCGGTAGAAGTCGACGTAACAAACAAAACATAACAAGACAGCTAGTAGTACATTGGTTATCTATATAGACTAGATTTAACACACAATCATAAATCATTGGTAGTTTGAGTACTACGTTAAAAAAAAAAAAAAAAAAAAAAAGATTTTTACTCTCTTGAAAATCGTGTGTGTTGACAAAACAATTTTATCAAATCACTCAATATTCAACGTTATAATTATACTTAACCTTGACTAACTTCGGAAACATACATCATGTTATATTAGGTTTTGCATGAATTGTATCACATGTATGATGTCAACGAGGCGAGCAGTCTTGTTCGACTCGTACCTGTTATTTGTTAAGAAAAATTCGAATTTAAGTTCAAATATATATACAAAACGTGGTGCACAAATTAATAAGAATCATTTATATAGTGAAAAAAACTATGTAATTATTATTAATATATTTTTTGAATAAGAGCAAAATATTAACTACTCGTGAGCTTTTTGAGACGAGTCACGTCTTACTCGCCTTGGCACGTTAAGTTGCTAAGTCGAAACTGAGTCTAAGTCAAGGTCGCACCAACCGAGCTTGTGAATTAAGAATCACATATTGTGATTAACAATTGATTACAATTTACAAACCATCATGAACTACAAGCCCAAAGTAGCCCACTATCCGAAATCCATCAATTGAATGGGCCTTGATTTGCTCTTGATCAATATGCATCGGATAGGCCCACTATCTTACACCAAACCAAATGACGGTATTTATCATTTCCCAATTTTATTACACAATATTTTATTCTATATAAAGTTGTTTATTAAATACGAGCACATATGACATAAACCCGGTTCTTTTCAACTTGCTTTTTTCCAGTTCAGCATCAGGAGGTTCATTTTGTTTTAATACTTCAGCTCAATTTAGTTCAATATAGTTCAATTCGACTTATTTCAGACTAAAAGAACAAGGTCATACTTATGAGTTATGACTGAGAATACGAGGCGGCCTCATGACATTTAGAGAAGTGCCACCTAAAACCCGTGTTAACTATTTTGAAAGTTTTTAGGAATCGTACACTCTAACGTTTTCCCAATCCCAATATTTTAAAAGCTCCAGTAAATTATTGGATATGAACTAGTCGAAACATCACTTACATATAAATTATCATGTACTACTATTATGTTGACGATTTAACAGAAAATTTATTCTTTTTCGCAGAAGATAATGTGTTTCCAATTACCACAGAAGGTAGGAAGTTATATACTTATATGTTTGGGCCTACCATTGCTTTTTATGTCAGCCTTGTCTACTGCTTATTGAGCCAAACAACTTCAATTCGAAGGCCCAACAACTTCATATAGATACACGAGTAACACGAACTCTTGAGTCATGTTCTTTTCAACTTCTTTTCAATTCACATCAGTTCAATTCAATTTCAGTTTAGTTCAGTCCACTTTCGTTACTCCATATAAACAAATCCTACCCACTACTCCAAGGTTTGAAATTTTCCAAGGACAAGATCAACTTACCTAAAAAAATACGCGTTACTATATGAATGGTCAAACATGCGCATCAACCCGAACCTGACCCACCTCTCGGGCCAATTAAGACCCATGTGAGGCCCGGTATGATCGACCCGACTCACCCACCCCACGAGTCTGGTGCCCCTCACTCACTCAGCCCAGGCCGCCCATCGACCTTGTCAACTTGACCCAAAACCGGCCCGTGACCACCCCTACCATGGGAAGATTATCTATGCAATGATTTTACACTATTTTTGTATAAAACCCATTTTAAAAGGACTTTGTGTGTTGACCAAGTTTGACTCATTATTCTACATATATATTGAACATAATTGAATGCCAAAGCAAAGAGGTCAAGAAAGTTTGAAGATAAAAGAAGACAAATTGAAGGGCCACAAAATATCAAATATTCTGATCTTTCTTGTAACAGATATATCCATCATTTTATTATAATACGTCAAATTTTGTCAAATATTATCCATTTATGTAGAAAATACAACATATATTAATCTTACAATATTTTAACTTTTTCTATGTAAATGGATCGTATTTGACCCGTTATAAAAAAATACGGATAATTCCATCACAAACCGTGACAAAATATAGATGAGTGGGGCAGGGGCAGGGGCAGGGGGCAGGGAGGGTTAGCTGAAGAAGACCAATATATAGTGGGAAAGGGGTGGGCTAGAGCATGATTGTTCATTAAATCATGTAGGCCTAAATTGAGAAACATATGGCAATATATGAAAGTGTTTTGCAACTTGTTACTAACTGGATCATTTGCCACTCCCCATTCTATACATGCAATGCACTTAATTTTACTTTTGTGGGTCACCATTTTTGAATCGATATATGCATCGTAAGATTCAAATGGATCAAATACGAGTCCTAGATACTTTTTTTACTATTTTCGAAGCATAAATACTTGACCAAATGACCTGTTATTACTCGTATATGTTTAAAACCGATATTACTTATCTTAAGTACGAGTAAGAATTTGTGATTAGACATTGTATAGCTTAGTTATTGTGATATAGTGTACGAAAATGAAATTTGGATCTTGTTCTTATATGCCTAATTATTGATTTATTGTGATGAAAAACTTTCATTCATCATATAAGTAATACTCCATACTTTGTACAATCGCATGTGTCGATTGTCAATAACCTGTGAACGGGGTCGAACTAAATAAGGTTCAATTCAGTTCTAAGAACCGGGACCCATACAGTGAAGGGCCTCATATGTATAATATTCATACTAGTTTAACAATGTGTATTGCAGTGGTGCAATGGATAAAATACTTGAACCTAACACGTGTGGTCATGAGTTTGAGCCCCTAGTAAGTACTCCCCCTCCGTCCCAATGAATTGTGGTAAAGAAAATAATCTTATTTGGTCTATTTTTCTGGCCCAGTCCAGTCTTCGGGTTTAAACTTTTTGTGTAGCCAGTTCATAGTCAATCCGATCCAATCCGAATTTGAACCGGTACGAGTTTGCACAATGGATAGAAGAAAAAGGTAGAACCGTAGAAGGTAACTTGGGGAGCAAGATAAAGGAGGGTAAAAAAAGAAAGTAAGATAAAAGAATGAATGAAGATAGAGAAAAAGTTTAAAAAAAAAAAAAATGCAGCTGGCATGTGGTCAGAAGTTACTGTAGAAAAACAGAGTCAATTATGGTAAAAATCAAAGTGGTACAGCTTGTACTCTTCTCTTCCAATGCACCTGTCTTCTGAAATTTCCACTATCAATGTTAAATTTCCTGACTCTTGCATACTTACCCCTAAAGTAGTTTGTACTCCCCTTTCTCTATTCAATCACAAATATATCCGTAACAGATTGTTGACGGGTCAAATAATACACATGATTCGATAAAGTCAAACCTAAAGAGCGACAAAGTATTTGTCGTTACATACCTAAATGAGTATTACGGAGTATTCTACTTATCACGGACAAGAATATGACTATTTATTTAGATAGAAATTCAACGATTTGTCATTAACTATCTGAATGATTATCACTCCGTACTTTGTATTTATCCATTATAACAATACGATGAACAGCTATACGCCTATACTGCTATAGCTAATAATCATGTCAATTATGAGTCGGATTAAGATGGATAGTTCCGTCATGCGACCGGCAATCTAGCACTGAGGAATCTAGCTAGTGGAGTAACAACTAACAAGGGCCAAGGGGCAGCACCGCAGCAGTCGCTACCCAAACTAAAAAAAAATTGTTAGAATTATCGACATTTGTTATCCAAAAATTTTTAATGATAAAGTATTTTCATACGGAGTACTCATGTACTAGTAACCAAGCACTATAATAAACTCGAAATTTTAGGTCTAGATTCACCCCTTCCTCCGTAATAAAAATTACCTACACCAAAGTTTGATTTATTCGATGTGTCATCATACGTTTGGTCTCTATGTTTTCAATTTGAAAAACATGGATACATCATCATCATCATCATCATCATCAATCATCCATTCATATTTCATTACTACTTCCTCTGCTTCTTCTCAGATTCCATGTTCTCTGCCTATTTAACACCTGATACGGAATACGGACTATCCATTCTTACTTCATTAATGTCTATGTTGACTTTACATTACTCCGTATTTATTTATTTAGAGTATTTGGTAACGCCGATTATTCAAACGTGATGCATTCTTTTATTCATCTAAATTCAAAACTATTCGACCTCACCAACATGTTAACCGGGTTCGGGTTTTGAATAGTTCCGCCCCGACAAAAAATATTTTGGATTCAGATGAAGTTCGTATATCAATACCACTAGACATAACGACCTAGACGAGGATTTGTCGATTCAACTATTCAAGTTATAGAACTGCTGCTATAAGGACGATTAGTGAGTCGTACTCCGTATTAGATATCTTACGATATTTTTAGACATTTTACACGTTGCATTTCTGTTTTACACAATTGAATGCTTGAGTATACATTTAAAATTCAAAATTGCCACTCTTTCAGTTTTAGTCATTTATTTATGAGTCTCATATCAGACAAACTCACAATAAAAACAATACTTCGTAATTAATACGAGTATTTCATAAATATTCACTCCTTAATAATTTACCATTTGACTAATTAAAATAGTCCTCTTATACACACTTAATAATAACAAAAATAAAAAACATAATCCTTAACTTCCTCGGAAAAAAAAAAATCTCCCTCAAGATCACAACCGGACCAATCACTATCCGACTCAAATTCAAACTAATTCGATAATAAATAACATCGACGATCATTTCACTACGAACGATATTTTCAAGTTCAACTAAACCCACGAGTAATTATCCGTCTCGACTCCAAACTAATTAATTACGTAGTAATTACCACCTTAATTAATTACTTTAAATACGTCAAAATTTACGTTTCCTAATCCAACTAATTAACATTAACACAACACCATAGCATCATCATCAACTTGGATTAGATAATCATCCGCTTCAAATGTCGTTGTTGCAGGATCACTCGACGGTCCATCAAACCAATCCTCACCGTCCAAATCAAAATCAAACTTCATCACAGCCGTCAGATCAACATCGCCATCACCATCATTACCGAACATTAATCTCGGGGCTTCATCCTCGTACCCGAAAAAATCCCTCAACCCTCCTATCTCCGTCTCCAAACCCAAACCCGAACCTAAACCCAAACCTAAACCCGAACCTGAACATACCGGTTGCTCTTCCGGTTTCGGGTCGTGTACTTGAAACCGTAAAACAGAGGTGGGTGACTGTACTCTCTCGTCATCTACCACACGCTCTCGAGATGGGCCCGGGCCCGGGTTCGGGTTGAGGGTCGGGTGAGGGAAGTTGGTTCGGGCGTTGGACCCGAGTAATTTGATTGCGGTAGCGTCGTACGCCATGGCAGCCAGCTCAGCGGTTTCGTAAGTCCCGAGCCATAACCTCGTCCGCCGTGCAGGGTCGCGTATCTCCGCCGCGAACTTCCCGGACTCCCGCCGTCGGACACCTCTATACTTCACCGGCGCCGTCGTCGGCTCACTCCTCTGAACTTTCCTGGTCCGGGTCTGACCCGACCCGAAAGTAATCTTCGCCACGTGCTTCACAACCCGGCGAGCGGTGGTTGTCGGGTGGTTGATTTCGCCGTCGTCGGAGTCGGAGTCGGTGGCGTCGTCGTCGATAACGGAGATACGGAGGATTTTCGGGGCGGGTAACCGGGTCGGGTTGTGGAGGTGTTTGGTGTGTTCAGTGTACTTGAATTTGGTGTTGGTGGGGTCCATTGTCATAAAGATTTGATTTTTTTGGGTTTTTACTGTGGTAAAAAACGGAGGATTTAAGAGTTTAAGAGGTGAAATTGAGAGGTGAAAAGTGAAAGGAGAAGGGTAAAGGTAAATGGAAGGGTAAAAGGGTGGGGAGAGGAGAAAAGGTATGAAGGGAGAGAAGAGAAAGCGTGGAATGAGGATTTTTGAGGAGAATGAGGGATTATATACCGTTTTTATAGGGTGTGAGTTACTTTTTGACTTTTTTTTTTTTTTTTTTTTTTCTTTTTCTTTCTTTTTTTTTTAAGTAAAATTCTCAAGGACATAAATCTTTTAAAAACTAAATTTTGTTTACAAAATACGATATTTTGTTCGGATTCTAACTACGGTATTTGAAACGAATCTGATGGGTAAATCATATCTAGTTAGTTTTATTTGAGGAGAATGAGGGAATTATATCTCGTTAGTTTTATTTGAGGAGAATGAGGGATTATACAACGTTTTCATAGGATGTGGGTTACTTTTTGACTTCTTTTTTTTCACAAACAAATCTTTAAAAAAAATTAAATTTTGTTTACAAAATACAGTACGATATTTGATCGGATTCTAATTACAGTATTTGAAGCGAATTCGATGGGTGAATCGTACGAAGTACTCCCTCCATTCAAATCCACTCTTCACATTTCTTTTTTTGACATTATTCACACTTGAGCGGAATCTTCGATATTCTCGACAATCTATAAGTTAGAATATAGTCACGTGAGATTTTGTTTGATTCGTCTTTATGAGTACCTTAAGAATATCAAATTTTTATAATTTTTGCTAATGTAAAATGAAAGATATCGCTAGTGTAAAACGCGCCTCGGCGAATGTGCCAAAATGAATAGTGAAGAGTGGATTTGAATGGAGGGAGTATCTCGTTAGTTTATTGGAAAATGTAACGGTAAAAGTCAAATCTTTATAAACCACGTGCATTTTTTTTGCTGGTCGAATTTATTTAAGTTGCCTAAATCAAACCAAAAGTTGTGTTTCACCAAAACGTTTTTTTTCAAAAATAATGTTTCGCAAAACGTTTTTTCTTGTTAAAAATTGTGAAAATTGTGTTCAAAATGCGGTATTTGTTTAAAAATTTGTTTTTCAAAAATACCATTATTTAATACGTTTTCACAAAATATTTTTTAATATACCGCATTTTTTTCAAAATACTTTTTGTTTCTTTTTAATACGTCGTGTATAAAAGTATATTTTATTCTTATTTTGATTCAGTAATTATTAAAAAATGCGGTATCTTGACAACGTTAATGAGAGATCTGTCAAATAATGGTAAGTTTTACTTATTTTTTACTTTTTGATTTTTATCTATGTCTCTCGGTTACTGAAAGACGAAGTATTGTACAAATTTAATTTAAAAATATACTCCGTATATTTTTTGTGAGACGGTCTTGATCTAGGATTTGATATTTGATCCTATAGTACTGTGAAACTGTATTGTTGGAGTATTTTTAATTTTGGATAACAAAAGGGACGTACATTAGATTTAAGTTGTGGGAAATAGATGGGAGTTTAGTACTTGTGCGCCAAGGTAACGCAAAAGTGCATAAGAAAGGAAAGTTTCAATCCTTTGAGAATTGAAAGAGATTTTGAACCGCTTTTAAGGAGATTTTTAATATTTTTCGGAGGAATTAATGAACATTAATTTATGTATTGACTGATTAGGTGGCTGATTTTGACGGCTTAAAATATTACAATTTTTTTATCATATGTCCACTAGACACACATTAATATATTAATTAAATAAATAAGAAATAACAATAAATGTTACGGAGTAATTCGTATTTATCATACTTAAACAACATATATTGTTATTTCTTCCTTAATAAGATTAATATATTATCGTTCCAAAAAGGTATCAAATATAGTAAAAACTTTTTTATTAACATAGTATAGGAATTAAATTATTTTCACTTGTATATTATAAAATGAATATCTTGTTTCAATATGTTGATATTGGCAACTTAACATATTAAAAAAAAATCAATTTATATTGACTAATATGGTATCTAAATATGCTATTTACCAAATACAAGTACATGAAAACAATAAATCGATAACAATCTACTCCCTCCGATTTTTATCTATCTTCCCTATTTCTTTATTGGGCTGAAACATGTGGTCTAGAATCACCCTTACATTTCTCTCTTCCTTCTTTTATTTTGAACCACACATTTCTACACCCTTATTTTCTTCCCCAAAACCAAAGGGGAAGATAGATAAAAATCGGAGGGAGTATTATTTAGGGGAGTTTCTCACTAAATATTTTGTTTACTGAACAGAGTAATTGACTCTTAACAAGATTAAATTTTCCAACTTAATTCAAGATTGCTTGGCGATCAAGCATCCGATATTTATTTTACCGTAACACAAAGTATATATTTTTGATAATTAGGCTATTATTTTTGGAATAAGCAAATTGTAAAGATATATTGTAAATCACAATTTATAAACACAAATTTTACCAACATATGTTAACCGTTGTTGTGAGACATATGTAGAAAAACAAAACCACAATTGATAGGATTCATCATTGCGTGAGAGAACTTTCAATAATGGTAATTAGATACCGTCTTTTTTTAATTTTTGTGATCAGTGACACAAAGCCAAATTATAACTACGGAGTAATAAATTAATTATACCTAATTGAACTATATAAAAGCTTAAATATATAAGAGTACTAACTTTTTTTTGAAGATGTCATAAAATGAAAAATGACAAAAAAAACATATAAGTAGGTTTGTAATTAGACAAGTCAAGCAAGTGAAGTACTAATTTGTCAACAACAACATACATCTTGTATCATACCCTCAAAAAAAAAAAAAAAACAATGCGGATCTTCCGTCCCATTTTGTGTCCCACTCGTGTGCCACACCATACACTGATTGACACATCAACAAGTGTATGATATTTGTTACTTATTTTATTTGTTGAGTAAGCGAGGTGTCATCCATTGTATGGTGTGGCACACGAAATGGGACAAAAAAATGGGACGGATGATCCGCTCCGATTCTAAAATGATTGGAGCAAAACATAGTATTAATTACTCGTATATTCTAACTAATTTGACCCCACCTAGTTACATTACTTCCCCTGTCTCGTTCATTTATTTGTCTTTCGTTAAAATATTTATCATAATGAATATAAAAGACAAAAAAAATTAATAAAACGAAAATTGTTAACTAATATGCCGTTTTTATTATGGAAAAAATGTAGGGTGAGTGTAACCATCGAAAGAGTAGTACAAGTAGCTACTAAAATTATAAGTAAAGCGGTTTTTTTAAGTTGTGTTCATTGGATATATACGTTAATAGGTTAACTAAAGCAAGAAACAGATGATATTATATTATTATCACGATAAATTGAAATATGAAAATGCGAGAATATTCAGTTGATCACTTGATTTATTGAGTCAAATACGAGTAAATATGTAAGTATATAATCATGTACTATTTCCGTTTCAGTGATTTGTTTACTTTTATACTCCGTATGATCTTTTGATCATAAATATATATATGTATTTATTATAGTGTTGGAATACCTTGGAGATCAAGTAATTAGGAAATACCTTGGAGTACAATTCTATTAATCCGAATACGTGAGTACGTACGGACCATTATCGTCATGCATGTCATTTTCTTCACGTACGATGAAATATCTTGACTTCTTACTGAATTTTTCAAAGATTGTAAGTGAAAAAGGGTAAGATTTATTAGCAGTGAGTAATTATCAATAAAAATATTTTAACTTTTTTCACTCAAACTTGACTTAAATTCTACCACCATTTACTCTTTCCTGAAGCTTGACCTGATCGCTTTCAGCAAGTCTCTCTTGTAACGTATCTGTCACCTTGTGATAACGGGTCAAATACTATGCATTTATATAAAAAAAAAAAAATACCTCAATGTTTTGCTTTCTTCTATGTAAACAGGTCGTATTTGACATGTTACAAGAAAAAATGACAGATAACTCTGTCACAAACAAGAATCTATGTACCCTTTAAGAATCGATGACAAGATTCACATCCAATTTTCTCAATTGTTCGATTGAAACAATTTCTTCCTAAATCTCGGTCATTTGTTTAACTTTAATTTTTATAGATACATCAGTGACAATTTGAGGTTAATGTTACTAAAGTTGACGTAAATTTTCAATAACACCGTCTCATAAGAGATCTTGCGGAAAATTTGAGAGTAATAATATCAAGATTCAAGATTAAGGGGACTTGGCTAAAAGTAATAAAATCAACTACTTTAATCAAGATGTCATGTCCTATGATACTCCATTAAAATATAGCATCTCCCTCGTGGAAATTTCCAAGGTGATTTGATCAAGAAATTGACCCCTCTTCAGAATTATAGTACATGGGAATTTGAATAAGTTGACTCAAGGTCAACTTAAAAGGACTGTATCACACCCAAATCAATTATAATATCCGTTACAGGTTGGTAACAGGTTAAATAATAATTATTTTATTAGATAAATATTACTGTATGATTGATAAAACTTATGACGGGAATTTGTTTAAACTATATCTGTCAAAAGGAAAACTTACTCATTTTTTTAAAATCTATTCTGTGTGGATTACAAGAAACAACGATATTTGGGTCCGTCTAATAAAACGATCGCAAACGTTGGTTTGACGCAGTTAACAATCCCAAGCTGTCTGATGCGGTTACAAATTTAGGATCATATTTCGAATAATCTCAAAGGTTAAATATCGGTTCCAAATTTGGGACCGAGTTTTGTATTTGGGGCTAAGTAGGGGTGTTCAAAAAGTGAACCGGACAGGTAAACCCGACCGACCCGGACTGTCCGGTCCGGACCGGCTACATACCGGTCCGGTCCGCGGGTCTACAAAAACTTGGTTGCCGGTTCGCGGTCCGGTCCGGTCCGGTCCACACTTAAAAAATTAATCAAATTTAGTGTATTTTGCCGGTCCGGTTCGGTCAGATCCGGTCCGGATTTCTTTGTTAACCGGTCTGGTCTGCGGGTTTGAATTTTTTGAGTTGTCGGTCCGCGAATCAAGCCGGTCCGGGTTTCGACCGGTGAACACCCTATGGCTAAGAGTAGAACTGACAAAGCTGACCCGACCCGAATAAATCAACCTGAACCAGACCCGACACACGAATTTGACCCGTAATCTAAATTGTCCGAACCAAATCGAACCCGATTATTATTACATAAAACGAATCGATATCGTTTAGAAAAAAAGGTGAGAAATAACAAACATTTTTCTAATAAAATTTGGGATTTTTTTCTTTTGGTTTTTGTTGAATCTTATCCCAATTTCTGAAACTCTTGTCAATTTCTCCATTTCTCAATCGACCCATGATCCGATGAAGCTTCGTTGACGCTTCATTTTCCTCCGAAGATCCGTTTCAATCATCGTATTCTTCTCTTCCATTGTTGATCGCTTTCAGAAATCAGGTATAAACCTAATTTCTCGTCGATTTATACTGTTTCAATTGATTTATAGTACTGTTTCTACTGTTTATTACCTTGTTCTTCTCAATTTATCGCCGATTCACCTGATTTGATTCCTCAATGTATAAAGCTGACCTGATTTGTTCAATTTCTGACCTGATTTGTTCAATTTCGGACCTGATTTCTCATATATAAACCTAATTTGATTTGTCAAATTTGTTGCCGATTGGTTGATTGTTCAATTTGAGGGTTGATTTTTGATTAGAGTACGAAGAACATCATGTAATTGAAGCTCAGATGAATTTTTTTGCTAAACAGTGATCAAATCTAGCTTAAAATATTGCCATTAATGATCAAATCATTATGCTAATCGCTAAATATATAGTTCGGATCGTTGTCTTACCCTTATCTCGTGATTGCTTGAAGAACTTCCATTATTATCGATATTATGTGGTAAAGTCTTTATAAAAAAACCGAATCCAAAATTTTGATGGGATGATCGGTTTGTACTTTGTAGTGAACTAGTATAGAACCCGCACAATACCAGTTTATCGTTGATAAGCGAATTTTAGTTTGCTGTAAGATGATACAGGAAGATTGCGATGGTTGAAGAAAATAAAACCCGGATGTATTAATATTTTATGTTCAAGAATTCTTATACGGAGTATATTTTTAAGAACGGAAAATTAATGTTCGAGGTTATTTTGGAAATTTTGGAAATTTTCTAACAAATACTTCCGTACATGTTTAGCTCATAAGTTTCGAACAAAATCTGGGGTTTGAAGTCTGAATCCCCAAATTGGCATCGTAAAAGGCGGAATTGGTGGAGGGAAAAATGAGTGACTCTGTACCCTTAAAAGCGGTGACCCTAACCCATGTCCGGTACAGTAGAGGGGACCAATTGGGACATTTGTTGGCGTGGGTCTCGTTGGTCCCGGTGTTCATCACCTTCGGTGGTTTCTTCGCTCACTTCTTCTTCCGTCGTGAGCTCCAAGGCATGTGTTTCGCCCTCGGCCTCGCTGTTTCTCAGCTCATTAACGAGTTCATCAAGACCACCGTCTCCCAGTCTCGCCCTGCCACTTGCGCCGCCCTCGAAGCCTGTGACTCTCACGGCTGGCCCTCCTCCCACTCCCAGTATATGTTCTTCTTCGCCACCTACTTCACCCTCCTTAGTTACCGCAAGGCCGACTTCTTTGGCGGCCGCCAGAATAACTGGCTCGTTGAGGCCGTCACTTGGGCCCTCGCCTTTCTCACCATGCTCTCCCGGGTCTACCTCGGCTACCACTCCCTCGTCCAGGTTCCTACTCCCCTCCGTTCAAATCCAAAGTGCATATTTCTTTTTTGGACACTATTCACAACTAAAGAGAATATCCAATATTCTCGACAATCTATAAGAAAAAAATATAGTCATGAGTAAAATTGAGGATATCAAATTTGACAGGTGTTTGCTGGAGCTATCTTGGGGACCGTGCTTGGCGCTGCGTGGTATTGGTTTGGTAATACCGTGTTAGCTAAATTTTTCCCCTTGATTGAGGATAGTTATATCGGGAGGAAGTTTTATATAAAGGATACTTCTCATATTCAGAATGTCTTGAAGTTTGAGTATGATAATGCACGAGCTGCTCGTAAAAATGATGCTGATAAAAGTAACTGATTTGTTTCATTCCATTTTACCCGTAATCATACTCCATATAAGGTTAGCTACTCTACCTTCTTTTATACTGTACTTACTAGTATTTCTGTTGGTATTTGTGTTTTGAGAATCAGTCTCAGTTTCGTTGGTCATTGCCTGCGTGAATTAAGCCAAAACTTGAAATGCATTTCTCCTAGTAACATGCAAACCCATTATAAATCGATTCTGTTGTGTTGTGGTGGTGCTGTTTAAGTAAACTGCTAATACCATTCGTTCCGTGATAGGCTGATATGGAGTATTTTTCTTAATTAGGTTTAAATGTGTGTTAACGGTCAATAATGGCTCCGTTTAAGCAATGTTGTGTGATAGTTTTGTTACTATGACAGCACTGTGTATTTTAGCATCGTTTAGAAACTCATGTTTTAGCATTTGTGTTACCCGAATGAATCTTTTTACCATTCATCTACTATTTCAGTAATTGTTTTCAGCTGTGGAAGCCTGTGTTGTGAACTTGTGTTGAAGTGTTAGGCAAGGAAGTAGAAGCTCTATGTACAACCGTTTTTTGTGGTTTTGAGTGTTATCACCGAGTTTTTGAATTTGCTACTAATTTTTTCGAGCTAAATCACATAAATGTTTTGCTCAAAAACTTACAAACTCAGCTGAGAAATTCGTATAACTCAACTACTTTGATGCGGTTGTACATAGAACCAATGGTATTATACTATTTTCCGTTTACAACCCCCTAATCGTGTCCCTCTTCGATTGAAGTTTTGTGTTTGCAGCATTTTGCTTCATGGATATTTCGCCCTGTGGTTTCGAGGATACCTCACAAATCAGGGTTTACTTAACAGCTATCAGGACACATCATGGCCAATTACTTCTTTTTTGCTCGGTTTGGCTACAGATCAGTGATATTTTGCCCTTATTAGAACCAAATAACTAGTTTTACAACCCATGTATTTCACGGGTCAACAATATCAAATTATGATATGTACTCGTATTTAAGATTTGAAGTAGTTACAGAGTTAATGTCAAAACATTGTTGGAGACACTGATCGAAACAAACCCCAAACTATATTTAGCCGACAATATTCAACAACTATGTCAACGTTTTTTTTTTAAACGAAACGTGCTATTTGTCGCATTACAATATATGGTCGGGAGATAAGAAATCGAGACCTATTGTCTAGAGTACATCTTCGGGTTTGTGTTGTGGGCGTATTTAGTCTTGTAATGTGTACATTTATTCAAAATTCGATAAAACCATAATACTCCGTACTCCGTAATTTAGTTTTTTTGTCTTGTTTTATCGTTTGAGAATCATTTTCTGAATTTCGAACAAACTTAATTTCGATTGTTGCATGAATCTCGAGTTATTCTTTGACATAAAAAAGGGTACGAAACTCATCTGAACAGCTTAATTCCAAAAAATCGATAAAAAAAAATCAAACAAAAATTGTGTACAATAACTCTAAAAGTCTAAACTAATTCACAATAAATTGAACAGAAATCGACTTAATTAATTACAGAGTATACCTATACAATAACACGATTTCGGTTGTATTTCTCATCTTTATATGTGATGAAATCATTCCTTTTGTCACGTATAGAAGGGCAAAGGACTATGTGCACATAGAAATGCATTAGTGTATGGTAATCCTGCAAAAAAAAAAAAACATGGTAAATTTCATCATATTAACTAGACCTAATTTTCATAATTCAATAAAAATAATAATAATAACAACGGTTTTTATAACGTGTGACTACTGGGCACATGATAATATGTTATCGTCTGTCTAGTGGACAGCAGGACACACGTTAAAAAAACAATTCTAATTGCTTACCATCTCAAAGTATTGAAGGAGCATTTAGGAGAAACATTCCCATCGTCGAGTTCCTTCATCGTAATCCCTCCACAATTCACATTAACGGGCAACATTCCGATCTTAACCATTCCAACCCCGATCCCAAATTTTGTTTTTACCGCGGCATTTACCTCAGTATCCTCGTTTTTCACCCTCTTGTTCAATTCCAACCCTAAACTCGACTCAATTAACTCATTATCAACACCCAAGGAAAACTTCAAAAGCGTTACATTATTAGGCGGTTGTTCAAAACCAGGCACCGTGGCCGTACCTAGTGTAATTTCCTTATCCAAATTCAAAGTAATATCGGTATCACCATAATAAATTATCATTTTAGTATTTGGATTCGTGACCTCAACCTTAATAACAGCTTTGGAAGTCAGCAACGCTGTCCCGTCTGACTTGATGCCGACACTAAACTTGTCTAATTCTAATTGGCTAAAATGGAAAATTGGGATTTTTGGTTGGACCCACGCGAAAAATACAGCGATCAGAATACCAAGAACAATTATCAGGAAAAGAATGGAAAAGCAAACGCAACAACAACATGTTCGACAACAATTTCTTTTTTGCTTCTGCGGTTTATAAAATGTGGGTGGGACCACCGGTTTGCGTGGACCGGCCGGTGGGGGAGGAGGAGGCATTGTCGGATCCATATAACCCGGTGGTTTCTTCAATGGTTGCCCGTCCGCCATCATTTTTTTTTGTTTAATTAATTAAATCAATTTATCGCTGACAATTATTTTTTATATTTCCATGGATAATCAGAATGAATAAAAATGTAACAGGAGAAAAAAAACGAAAATTTATTTTTATCGAGCATTTACGATTGAGAAACTAAATTTGAGGAAAAAATTTAGAGATTTAAAAATATTTGGTAAATTGGATTTTAGGTTAAATTTATGAGGCATCATTGGCGGGTATTTAACTATTTATTTGTATTTCCGTTACTAAATACAATCCCGGTTTCCTCAACCGGTTCAGTTTATTTAATAATCCCGGTTCACTTAACTGGTTCAGTATATATAAGAAAATCAGAGAAAATATATCAACAATCAGAGTGGCGCAGCGGAAGCGTGGTGGGCCCATAACCCACAGGTCCCAGGATCGAAACCTGGCTCTGATATTAATCGAGAAAAGCTTCCAATTGCCAACTTATTTTGCCCAGCCGTATACTTTTTACTTCCACAAAAAAAACCGGTTCTACGGTAATTTTACTGCGACACATATTTTACTTCACAAAAAAAAAAAAGATTTTACAGTAATTTTATTGCAACACCTTTCACACAATGACTTACTTCGTGGCCTGCCCATTTACCTTGCCGTAAATAAAACCCAAAACACAAATTCGAGTTCTGATTTAAATACTTTCGAAGTTTCATACATGATTTTGCTGAAGTTTAAAAATTACGTCAGCAAAATTCGCAAACTTGCTACACGATTAACAAAACAAATAAATAAGAGACGAGAGTTCTAAAAATACTTTTCATACACGCTTTTTGCTGAAGTTAAAAAAACGATTTCAGCAAACATTACACCGAAATTTTCCAGTACTCGTATTAGCTATTGAAAAGTCGGATTCAGTGGAAATCGAACTGGTCGCTGCAGAAACTTGACGGAACAACCATGAGCTCGACCCGGCCGGTCCATTCCTCACCTGGTTTGAGTGTTATCGGGTTCCCAACTGCTGCTGCGTCGACACACAGCATCTGTTTGTATTCCTCGTCCCCAAAATCAAGCATTGCCTTCGACTTCTTGTCCCACGGGTTCCACACAACTACACAATATCGACATAATTCATCCGTACATTAATCGTCTAACATGATATCAGAGCAAATGTGATCAGATTAGAGGTCATGAGTTCGAATCCTGACAGCTGATCAAAATTTCTTACCGATATCTGGAAGGCCTTCCTTTCGGATCACAAATGTCCGCTTCTTTCCGTGGTCGATTACAGCAATTCCTTTCGGACAATTCAAGTATACTCGATCCACCTACGAATGTCACAAAGCAAATCCCAAAATTACTTAGGCCACGTTCTTTAGTTTAGTTTAGTTTAATTCAGTTCAGCCTAGCCGAGTTCAGCAGAAAGAACATGACCCTTATCGCCTAAAGTTATAATTATTGAAGTAGAGGCGAAAAGGGTACCTCAGATTCGAAAGTCAGGGCGTCGCCTTGTTCAGTACAGTGTCGTCGTTCAGAGAGGTTGTCGAGGAAGTCGAGCGTTTCCAATCCTTCAACCCTGACTTCACTGAAATACAAGTATATGAAAAAGGAGAAATAAAGACCGATGTTTTCGGTCACCTGATTCAAGATTTCGAGGTAACAGACTAACAGTACCTGATATCGGAAACTGACATGTACGTGTGGTAAGCGAACGAGAAAGTAAATGGTTTCCCATTAATGTTCCTTATACGAGATATAAGCGACAAAGCTCCGTCATTTCCAAGTGCAACCC
Organism: Agrostemma githago; assembly: GCA_958450325.1. Lineage (NCBI taxonomy): Eukaryota > Viridiplantae > Streptophyta > Magnoliopsida > Caryophyllales > Caryophyllaceae > Agrostemma > Agrostemma githago. The sequence goes on from OY288255.1 coordinate 67,486, forward strand.
TCAACCGATACTCAAAGCTGAAGACATAAAACCACTTCAGTTCAGTTCAGTTCAGTCTATTTTATTTCTGAACAGGGTCTGATAACGTAGGAGGAATCGGAATGATTACCTGTGAGGCCAACGCTTGAGATCTTCAGGAGACGGTTTGAGAATCAAGTCGATAAATGATTTGGATTTGGAATCATTTGATGGTAAACTTGGAGGATTTTCATCAATTGACCGTACTTTGTTCCTTGCAAAACCATGTTGTTCAAGGTATCCACAGTTTCCGAACTTCAAAAAAAAAAAAACACGATTTCAAAACCCGATCATTACAAAAAAAACTCGAAATCATATGAAAACCGATAGAAGAACAAACATATATATATATATATACCTGTGGAAAGCAAATCGGAATCCCTCCCCTCATCGCCTTCGGAGGCTTGAAGATTGCCTACAAAAGCGCACAGTTAGTCGCATTACAACAACAAGGGGATTCAAATCTGCCACCTATTGTTCACGGTACCAGTATTGTAAAGTATATACCTTAGTACTAGTGAATAAAAGTTCTTCCCCTTGTTCATTTCTCCATGACATAACTTGTCCTCCATGAAGACTAACCTAAAAATTAAAAATCCAAGATCCAAAAAAAAAAAAAATTAATTAAGAGACTAATCCTATCATTAATTACAACAAAACAAAATTAAATAAAAACCCAAAAAACAACATTTGTCATAATTTTTTTTCCCTAAAAAGCTAGGAAACCAAGCTAAGAATAAAACTTTACACGAATTATAAGGACAAAGCTAAACACATGTCGATTAGTCATTGTTAAAAAAAAATAAAAAAAAAATAAAAACTCGAAACTTATATGAAACAAAGTGAATAATACCGTGGCGGAAGCACCATGAGGATTTCTAAGAACAACTTGAAAATTCCCATTCCAATCTTTTCTAACTTCATGAGCAACAACTCCATAATTATCCCAAATTGGTGCATTTGAGCAATGACCCATTTTTTTTCTCCTTAATGATAATTAATTATTCAACAACTTAATAAACTTAATAAAAACAATAAAACCTCAAAGATTATTGCACCTTTATATAAATAAATAAATAAATAAATAAGTTAATAACACCCCCTTCACCTCACCTAATTCTTGCCTCCCTTCTAAACACCTTTCTTGTGACAAAAACTTGAGATTTATGTGACTAATATTATAACTACCCAACTACCAAATCTAAATCACAGATATCAACTAACTTAGCTGGTACATACGACCTGAATTCAAATCTCGTGAATAACAATTGCCAAACTCCCTCCCTCTACCCTTAATCCTTAGAAACTCGATACCCTTAATCCTTAAAAACTCGATAAACTCACAACCTGAATTCAAATCCAGTCAATAGCAATTAGCAAATCCCTAGCTCCCTTGCTCTACCCTTAATCCTTAAAAACTCGTTAAACTCATGATCTGAATTCAAATCCCGTCAACATCAAACACCCTATACCCAAAATCCTTTAAAAAAATTTATGAACTTTTGTTTTTATATAGTATGCTACACCCACCAAATTATTATCTAATAATAATTCCAATAATTAGGGTTAAAAGTATAATGATTTTATTTATTTATTGGGTGTCTCGAGAATAATCAAACCTACAACATAATCCCATGAAAAGGGAACATTTGGCAACTACCTAGAAGCTAATTTCCAACATTTATATTATATAAAAAAACAATTTTTTTGTAAAATTTGCCAGATATTGTCAATCACATGAAGACAATAATCAAAGATTTAAACTTTATATTATATATTTATATGTACTATGTACTATGTAGGGTGCAAAAAAAAACATCTACTTGCTTAATCATGTGCATGCATCTTACAAATACTAGTACTAGAATATTATGAAATTTCTAGGATATTGCTAAATTCTAATGCTGGTTTGAAGGATACACGTTAGAAAAATCTTTAATCGTGTAATTTAAAGCAAAAAAACCAAGTAATGCTAGATTGCTAGGACTTGAATATTACTAGTATGAAATTTCTAGGTTATTGCAAAATTTTAATGCTGGTTTGAGGGTACACGTTATGAAAACCGTGTTATTATTCATGCTGAATTATTGTAAAAGTGATGATAAATGTAATTTGAAGCAATAAAAACCAAGTAATGAAAGCATAATAATTAGCTAACTTAATTTACTGTACATTTAATCTAATGATTATAAATTGGGATTAAATGCAAAAAAATGTGGACCGACTAAAAAACAAAGTGATTTGAATTGTTTTGGTGATATGTGAAGAATGAAGATGCATGTACTAGACTAAGTATAACCCATTTGTACTAAGGAGTCAAAATGTGCGTAAATATACTTCAAAATCTTTAGAATATGACAAATAATGTGAGTACGTAACGAGTATATTCGTCTAATCTTATGGTCGATTTAAATAGTATGAACATGTTAAAAGCGGAATGTATAGTCGTAACAAAAGAATTGTCGTCACAGTATTAGATTATTTGACTCGTTATATTCTTAAGACACTTGTATCTAACAGAAGTAATAGTATTATATTGTAGATATCGAATACTATTGAAATGAACATTTTCAAACAAAACCTTGGAAGGAAAGTTAAAATTCGATTAATATATTACATTTTGGTTTTACGATGCGGTATTTTGGAATTTATAGAGAACATATTGGGCATTTAATCTTTTGTTTTTATTTGAGTGTGTGACATGCATACTGACATTATAGATAAGGATTCCTCTTGGAATATGTCGTTTTATAGTGGAGTATACTATAGTCTTTAGTAGAGCTTAAACGTGACAAAATGGACTATAAATCTATAATCGATCAAATGTCAGTTAGTTTAACCAATAACGGTAAATTAACGATGTATATGTGTCAACGTGTCATCGTGTGTCATGTTTGGATCTTACGTATCATTTAAAATGTAGGAGTATCACGTAAATTTTATTGAAAAACCGTCTCTGAAAACGTAGACCAAATGTTAAAGGATAGTGGGCCGAGAGATGAAGAAGTGCATTGATGCTTTGGAGCGTCCTACGAAATATGGGCCATTGAAAATGACAGTAGGCCTTTTGTGTTTCTTCAGGGGATCCTATATCAATTTGTCTCATGAGTCACACATCATATTTAGTATGTCCGATAGAGTCTCCAAATAGTATGAATCGTGGCTGATATTTCTCAAAATATCATGAAATGTGTCCGACACGTCTTTAAATAAATTTAAAAAATCGGACACGGTTTTTCAGGTGTCCGAGACGTATTGTCGTGTGTCCGACACGACGGTTTTGGAGGAGTGTCCGTACAACCTAATGTATAATACGACTAGTTTTGAATAATTGAATTAATTTAATTTAATTACTATTAGGGTGAATTAATTATTTTCATACGTAAAACCCATCTTTTTAAAACTTACGTTATCGTATTATTGTATTTTTGATACCGTATTATTCTAGTTTTAGTTTATACTCATATTTCGTAATTACAATCACGACATCACTTAATAAAAACTTTATTATATACTCGTTAATACGGTCATACGGATAACGGATAACTTCCTCCACATTATACATGGGTCAGCTATCGCCCGGCCCAATTCAACCATTCCTATGAACCAGTTCATGGCCCGGTATTTAAGGCCCTATCGGGCTTGTGACCAGGTTTACCCTTCAATTTGGCTATACGTGTTTTTTTTTTCCAAACGAATAGTACACCGAGTTGCATTATTATAATATAAAGGAAAAAAAAAATCAAATTTGAGATTTACCGTCTAGGGTACCTTATATTAAGCAGTATAGTTATTGGAGCCTTGGTGGTTGGTATACTTAAATTAACACTTAAATTCGGTACCGTCCTACATGTGGATGGTTATAATGCCTTAATGGGGTGCATAGTTATATGGTTAGTCGAGCTTTACAAGAGACGATCATTCCAACTAAAATCGTCTCTTAAGGTGATTTATATCGTGTACTGAAGTTTCACTTGTGAAACAAGATTTTGAACTCGTGTGAACTCCGATACCATCTATTCGTATCTAACAAAAATCTTAAGATGATAATCAAAATCTAACAAATATTTTGATATCCTAATAATTCATTATCGGTTTTTCTAACATGTACCCACTGAGCACACGTTAGAAAAACCGATTCATTATTCATTATAAAGCTAAGATTTTGGTTTGAGGAATGAGAATGCACCTTGAATGATATGCACAATTTTAGGAGGAAAACTAGGATAAATACTTGCAACATGTTAAAGATGACACCATTTTTTGAGTGTTTAAATAAATTTAAATTCCTATATTATTCCATTAACCACCTTTATAAGTTGGATCATTTTTCTTAATCTTTATCAACACAATAGTTTTAAATGAAAATTTACGGTAAATTAGACCAGGCAAATCGTAAATATGAGATCTGTTTTTAAATTTTTATAGTGTAAAGAGAGTCACAAGAACAAATACTCCGTATGTCACTAATTCAAAGTTCAAACCCAGTTCATGAATATCACTGTTCATGACTTTACTGACCACGTTAGTTGACATCTACACGCACTTGGCACCACTAGGTCGAGATCAACTTTCGACAATACATCAATGTGAGATCGACTGTTTTTGAATTTTTTTCAGTGTAAAGAGAGTCACAAGAACAAATATGTCATTTTTTAAAATTCAGTTCATGAATATCACAGTTCATAACTTTATTAACCACGTTAGCTGACATCTACACGCACTAGGCACCACTAGGGCACTAGGTCAAGATCAACTTTTGACAAACATACCAATGTGAGATCAGATCGACTGTTTTTGAATTTTTTTAGTGTAAAGAAAGTCACAAGAACAAATATGTCAACGATTCAAACTAACCCAGATCATGAATATCACCGTTCATAACTTTATCAACCACGTTGGCTGACATCTACACGTACCACTAGGTCGAGATCGACTTTCGACAAACGTCACGTTATTGCCTGTTATTTTGCCCATGGTCCTTAACAAATAAAGTATACACTCCTAAAAAGATGAAGGAATAAAATGTAGGCGTGCATGACTCACAAATCAAAACCATCCCATTCATCATTCACCCATTAAGTCTCTCTTGTGACGGTTTATCTGTCATCGTATTATTATAACAACTCAAATATTACTCATTCAGCTCGGCCCATTCAGCTCGATAGACAATTTTTTTATTTTTTATTTTATTTTTATCTTATTCGATCTAAATGAATAAATACTTCACCCGTTACAATATTATGACAGATATTTACGTGTGGTTTGTTTGTTTGTGCACATTTATACCTCACCAACTTCACTATAAGTGTGTACCATTTTTGTAGGCTACAAATAATGCAACTTAATTCCTAAATCCTAATAATAATTTAGATAATCATATTTAAATTATTATTATTCCCGTCAAAAAAAAAAAAAAATATTATTATTACACCCATTTTTAGCTAAAATGGGTAAATTATCGGCGGTGATAGTGGTCGTGGTGGTGGTACTGGTGACGATTTTTTTTGGGTGTTTATGCGAATGCAAATGCGATATAAAAGGAATATTCAATTTCGGTGACTCAAACACGGACACGGGCGGGTTCTATGCTGCCTTCCCAGCAGAGGGAGCCCCTTATGGTATGACTTACTTCAAGAAACCCGCTGGTCGAGCCACTGATGGCCGCGTCATTCCCGATTTCCTAGGTACGATAATAATCTCATCTCGTCTCAATTATTTATTTACCTCTGATTTCAATATTTTATACAAGTAATAAAAGCATAAACTATCGACTGAGACTGGAAAATTGGACAGTGTAACGAGTGACTTGTTTTTGGGTTTGGAAATGTTTAGCACAAGCGATAGGGATACCGTTTGTGAGCCCGTATTTGAAATCAATCGGGTCGGATTTCAGACATGGAGCGAATTACGCAACAGCAGCGTCCACGGTCAGGATACCGACTACTTCATTGTTTGTCACCGGTGTCAGTCCGTTCTCTCTCGACATTCAGATTAATCAAATGAAGGAGTTCCGGTCTCAAGTCATTTAACATCCACCCCGTCGCCCTAATTCAACCTTTGGTAAGCGACTAATTAAGCGTATGCTGATTCTCATATGAGACGGTCTCTAAAACCCGTCTCTTACACATTCGATCTTTTTTTTTTCTAGTGTCAAACTCGAACCCACTTCCGGCTAAGAACATATTTGGCAAAGCGGTGTACACGATCTACATCGGCCAAAACGACTTCACCGGGAACTTAGGATCACTCGGGGTTGGCGGGGTGATGCAGTTTGTGCCTGAAGTCATTTCCAAGATCGCGTATGCCATCAAGGTCGGTCCATTTTTCACTCTTCGTCACATATATACTTTGAAAATAAGTCTCATGAAAAGTTGAGGCTGAAACAAGATTTAATTTACAGGAGTTGTATGGAATAGGAGGACGGACGTTCTGGGTGCTGAACCTAGCTCCAGTCGGTTGCTACCCTGCGTTACTGTCAAACCTAGCACACAACATTTCCGACATTGACGAATTTGGATGCATGATTTCCTACAACAAAGCAGTCGAAGATTACAATACCTTGCTCAAGAAAGCACTTGATCAAACGAGAGCGGATCTTCCTCAAGCATCGGTTATTTACCTAGACACTCACTCCGTCCTGCTCGACCTCTTCCAGCGTCCCACGTCTCACGGTTTGAAGTATGGAACAAAAGCGTGCTGCGGACAAGGGGGCGACCCGTACAATTTCAATTCACAGGTGTACTGTGGGAACACAAGGGTGGTAAACGGAACCACGTTGACAGCGACAGCTTGTACCGACCCTGGCAACTATGTCAGTTGGGACGGGATTCATGCGACTGAAATCGCTAATAAGCTTGTTACCTTAGCGATTCTCAATGGATCCATCTTCGATCCTCCTTTTCCTCTTCGTCGCCTCTGTGATCTCCATCCCATCAGATGAGGATGACCATGGCCGACTCCTCAGACTTTTACTCGTAGAAATGTAATTGACGTTAACTGAATGAGTAAGCTGAATAAATGAAATGTAATACGCGGAGTATCAATACCGATGTAAACGCGAAATCAGGAGGAAACTTTGTGAACACTTGCAACGACAACATCGAAGATCAGATGATTTTCAAACATTCGGTACAATATTACAAAGTTAGGGTTTATAGTACAAAAGATACAGCTTCCAGCGACTCAAAAAGTTGAGTCGCGAATATCAATCAAAAGTGTTAAAAGACGTGTGACTCGAGAGAAGTCAGTCAGTGCTTGATCGTGAGCTCGGCTCTTAAGTGAAGGATGCCATTGATGAAGTACAGGCTGTCGTCGGCCATGAAGGAAGTCCACGGTATCCCAAAAAGATTACGATATCCAACCGCTTTACCACCAGTAAACGTGTAATTCCCTTTGTACTTGTTCTGAAACTCGTCTGTCGGCTTTGCCCTTGCAGCAAACTCGTAATCAACTGAAAAAGAGACCGATCCCTTTTCCTGCATTCCCAAGAACAATCCGAAGCAATGAAACGAGCTTTGTTGATCCATGTTACAATGTGCCGAGAGGAAGAACCCTTGTCCACCCAAGTGGAACGCTTGAGAGTAAACTCGGCCCGATGGGAAGAGATTCGCACATTCCTCACGTTTCAAGTCGAGGTAGACGACGCACTGTTGACGTGGAAGTTCGAACTCGACTACTTTAACGGGTCGGTACTTATAGGCCCGGTCCACGAAGCGGTGGTTGGAGGAAGCGGGTTCTTCGGAAATGAGTACACGTTGACGGTATGGGGCTTCGGCTTTGAAGAAGAGGGCTTCCATGACGAGCTTGGATGATACCTCGTGATCAAAGTCGGGGCAAGTTAACGCCTTTCTTAATTTTCGGCATGTCATGTGAGGGAATCGGATGTATCGGGCAAGGCGGGTAGCTAGGATGTCACGTCGCTCTTCGATTTGTGGGTATCGTGCCCTCACCCACTTCAACACGAAGTCGTACACGGCGTCTTCTGATGCCACCTGGAGCTCGTCACTAGAAAGAATGGCCTCAATTCCAGCAATCGGCAATGACAACACCTCTTCTTGGAACCTTTAGACAACCAAATCTAACATCAGTCGTCTCTCTTAAAACGGTCATATCCATCTTATCCTGTCGGGTCGAGTCATAATGGGTTCGGGTCTTTTCGGGTCATCCGTCTTATCGCGCCGGGTTCAAATTGGGTCGGTTGGGTTCGGGTCACTCATTATTGGGTGTCGGGCCACAAGCAGGTCTAGTCGGGTTGCGGGTCGGGTTATAAAATATGAAATGGATACTTAGATTGACATATATGAGCTTACTTGGTAATATCCTTATAACGGTCAGCGAGATACTGCTTTGCAGCATCGGTCAAAGGCTGGACAGCTTCAGCCATTAAAACGCTAGAAGGAAGATCGAGATATAGAAGGGCAGATTCGGGTGTCATTGGTAGATTTCGTAGAAGACGACTGCAATGTCTCATGCATGAAGCAACCTCGAACTTATCAGCAGCCATCAATATATCAAGCAATGCGCTTGATGTATTTGCGGATAGAGTGTTGCTGTACATGAAGTTGAGAAGCTCCATTAAAGCCGCTTCCTCTGTAACAAATAGTACGGCGTAAATTAGTAAAACATAATTAACTACAAAAATAATAAGCTTTCACTTTCGATGTATTACTCATTTTTATTGTAAGACAATTCGAGAAGTTTGAGCTAGATGATGAAGCATACCAGATTCATTGATACGAAGAGTAACATGCCTCTGTTCCGACTCCCTCATTCCATTCGAGAATAACTGCAGCGAGGACATTACAACTTACAAGTGTAAGTATGCATGCCAGTATGCCACAAAAGGAAGTAATCCTTCCGATTCATTCCAAACTACCCGTTTGACTTTTAACGTGCTAAAGACGACACTTTGACTTTCATTGAAATTATTTTCCGAAACTTTTTTTGTATAACAAAATAAATATGATGTGCTTTATGTTAAAAAAATTATAAATTTGACTAAATATAATCGAGGTCAATACTGTAAATATTTAGACTCAAAAAAGTAGATGGGTAGTTTGGATTTTGGAATGAACTCGAGACGGGTTATTTTGGCTGGCAGCTAATAAGAGCGGGGTGTGGAGTACCTTGTAAAAAAACGGACTTTTGGCAGCTAAGATAGGAGAGCTTATGTGCAAAGTTTCAACTCTTCGAACTGTCGTACAGTCCATGCTCCATGACGAATCATTGCTATTGGCCCCTTCATCTATATTCCACCATGACAAAAAAAAAAGTTGATGAACATCATATGAGTCCGATGAAATCATGAATGTTGCCAGTGCGACGACAAAAGAAGTGAACTTGGGCACTTGATCAGGCAGTTCATTAGTTATATGTTGAATCTAACACGCTAATATGGCAATTAAATGAGAAGTGGTATCCAAATACCGGAAAGTGATTCGTCAATCATTGCATCAGATTGATTCAAAACCTCATCATCGTTCTCACCACCTAAAACATCATCCGCATCAGATTGATTCAAAACCTGCTCTTCAGCACATGCAGCAGCAACTTCAGCACCTGAAATCGCAAAAAAAAAACAAATGAACAAAGAAACAGCAGCATGTTTCACTAATGTAATCGAACTCATGCTCAAGTCATATCAACAATAATCCTCAAATGCTCGTAAAAAAGCACAATAAGGAGAACGAACACGATCCTTATATATATATATGACTGATACACAACAGCATACATCAGCATACTGGGCAAAATTGTAATATCAAGGTTCCATTTTTCCGTCATCCAAACAAAAGAAAACAAGCTCCTAATTAGAATCAAATACAAATTCAACTCCGTCAACTTAACTTCCTAATCAATGTACAAAGTTAGAAACTTGCTCCAAAACACGATTTCATTCCCATTAGAGGCAACAAATCTTCAAATATACTCGCAATTTAGCTCATCCACATCGGTTTTTGCTATCCTAATCTTGCTAAAATCTCCTTCTACTTCCGATCATACATACCTAATGCTCCGCCCTTCATTCCAATCATACTCTCCACATTTCCATTTATGTTCTAGTTCTACCCTAAAATTAACAATCCCATTTTAACCCTGGTAAAGGGTATCGATATTCCTTCATCACTTCTTTAAAAATCCGATCTTTAGTCAAACAAACAATATAAACGCGATGAATCAAGCACAATTCACCAATTCTCATGTGACACGATCTCCCACACCTCACATGAGGTTACTAAATTAGTAACTTTTCCAGTTTTCCTCATAATCATATGTAAAAAGTCAGAAACTTGCTCCAAAACACGATTTCATTCCCATTAGAGGCAACAAATCTTCAAATATACTCGCAATTTAGCTCATTCACATCGGTTTTTGCTAACCTAATCTCGCTAAAATCTCCTTCTACTTCCGACCACATCCGATTACTAAAATTGAGCTAACTTTCAACATCCCTAGGCTTCAATTCAATCTCAAATCCATTCCAATTATCCATTTATACTCTCCACATTTCCAATTATGTTCTAGTTCTACCCTAAATTAATACTCAATAATCCCATATTAACCCTAGTAAACTAAAGGGCATCAATATTCCTTCATCACTTCCTCAAAAATCTGATCTTTACTCAAAACAAACAATACAAACGCGATGAAAGTCTCACAATAACCGTATAATATATACTCCTATCAATTCCACAATAGAAATAGGGAGAATAACACTTCAAAACCGTCTCAATCATTTGTTTACCTTCGAATTAAAACACCATAATCAAAATTACCAAAAAAAAAAACAATAATTACAGTAAAAAAAAAATTAAAAAGAAGGAAGAAATTAAACCATTGATAAGATCATTATCATCATCATTATCAGGGTGATTAGCATCAATATTATCATCATCAATAACATCACGATTATCAACAACACCCTTCTTCAAATCATCACGGCGGCGCTTACGGTGTTGATCCCAATCACTACCACCACCATCACCACCACCGCCGCCGTCAGATTTCGAACCGGACGGTCCAACCATGATCTCGATCCGAAGAACCCGGTCTGAGAAATTGCTGTCATTGAACGCAAACCCGAAATTACCCTCACGTGGTGAGCGTGAGTATTCGGGTTCGAGTGCGGTTTTCGGGTCGAATAAATCCCTGTTGATTTCCCTCATTTTTTGGGTTTTTTTGGGATTGGATTAATTAATTAAATTAAATTAAAGTAATTAAATTAAATTAAATTGATTTAATTGATTTGATTGATTGATTGAGGAAGGAAGAGGAGGAGGAAGAAGAAGAAGGGGTGGTTTGGTTTGATTCGTTTGTCTTCTTCTTCTCTCCTCTGACCTCTCTTTTTAAGTTTTTATTTATTTATTTACAGAAATAAAATGATTAAAACGTTGAAAAATTTGAGAAAAATTTAAAATAAAAATGGAATGTTCGTTGAAAATAAAATTACAACTAAATAAATTTGGAATTATTACATATTTTGTTGTTTATTTAATTCGTATTTTTTTATTTAGATGTGAGTTTCCTAAATTTGTCTCGTATTAATATTAATAAAAATAGCGAAAAAAATTAATTTAATTGATTTTTTTATTTTACGAGTTTTATTGTAAAGTTTTCGAGAATTTAATATAAATAAACTTGAGTTTTGATTTTTCAACAAAATTGTATAGAGTATTTTTTTAATTTTTTTTTTAAAATTATAGTGGAGCTCATTATATTAAATCAACTTCCGACAACTCTAGCAGAGTTGACGGGGAAATTAGACACAAATACAACCTCAGAGCCCAATGAAGAGCAGAATCTCGTTACCCAGTGAGCTATTGTATTACTGCTAGGCTTCGTATGCATACATCGAGATCGAGCCAAAGGGAAAAGACCTAGCGTAAATAGTTAATATCATCCTAACAACAACCAATAGGAGTTCGCCACCGAGCTCTAATGATTTGAGTTACATATTGTACAATCGTTGTGGCGTATGAGTGTATTACAGTTTACTAAATTAGGTAGTACGAGCACTCCTCTTAGTCAACGTATCGAAGTTCGACACTGTGTTAGACATCAACATGCATCGGACATGCGACACCGTGTCAAACATCTCCTCATTATGAATCAAACGAAGAATCCTCCCATCAAAAGTTGCAAAATAGTGATACAAGGATATCCTAAATTGTCAGATCATGTTCCGAGATCCCTAATTTATAGAAGTAATTGTATTCTTAGCTGGTGATTATAGGTAAGTATTGTAAGTAGATAGTAGATGGGAGTGGGTCGCGTCGTGTCGTATCTATGTCAGTTCACTGTACATGGGACAAAAGTGGCACGACCCAAGCACGTGGAAGTGCCTAATGTTGAGAACGGGCAACCTATAACCCATAGCGTGTCATGTCATGCCTAGGCACAATATTTTTCCTCAAACTACAGCCCATGCACGACCCACGACCCTTCGCATGTCATTTCGTGTTGAGCCGTGCCAAAGTAAGCTCGTACTTAATAAAAAAAACATAATTACGATTATCTTTAAAGAGACCTCTCGACCCTCGTCCAGGCCTCGAAATGTTCAGAACCGACCCGATCAAGATGAGAAAGAACTACCAATCTGCCACGTGTCACCACTCAAAAGTCCACGTGTCAACCCACCAACTTGCCAAAACACATGAACAACTGACTCGTCACTTCTACCGTCCTCTATATAAACCCAATCCAAATCGATCATAAGTCATAACATATCAACAACTAAGTTAAGTTAAGTTAAGTTACGTTCATAAAGCTCTCTGTTTTTTTTACGATGTCAGGAGCGCAAGGAGCACAACCGCCGGGATCATTCACGGCGACGACATACGAGTCGGTCCAAGAACCAGATAACAGAGTCAGGACAGAGTTACGGTCTGATAAAGACGATAAGGGTATCGAGATTGATAAGATTCAAGATAAGGTTAAGGATGCTGCTGGGTTAGGTGGTCCGGTTTTCGGCCCGGGGAGGGATGAGCCGTCCGATAAGCAGGATCTTGGTGTTACTGGCACCTCTTAGCTATCTAGCTAACTTCAATAGTGTTTTCACTTACGTTTCTAGTCTTGTATAGATATTACTCTGTCTCGGGTATTAGTTTACACTTTTTTTATTGTATTTTTAATCAATAGTTTATGTTAAAAACTTATGATACAACTTTTTACGACATGTTTTATACTCCCTCCGTCCCAAAATGTTTGTCCCGTTTATTTTTGCACGATAACTAAGAAAATGGTGTGAGGATTGAGTATATAGGTAATCATGACTACTTTATAGGTAGCATGATGTGTGAGGTGGTATGGGTTAATGGAATGGTAAAATGGTAAATACTTTGTCTTAGTAGGGACGAAGTTGTAAAAAAAGGACAGACTAAAAAGGAAAGTTGAGAAATGGGACAATCATTAAGAACCTACCCAAAAAGGAATACGGGACAATCTTAGTGGGACGGAGGGAGTACATAGTTATTCTGTATCTAGAGGTTCGTCCACTTTCAATATAATACTCCAATTCATGATTAAATAAGATGGACGAACATATAGATACACATGAATTATTTGATTTCCTTTCCAAGTTACTCAAATCATTTGAGGCCGTAGTCCTGGTTTGGTCCGGTTTGAGCCTTATATTATGGTATGGGCCATCTGTAAAAGGTCCGAAGTGTTTTTGGGTCGGGTTTGGGCTATGGATTTGGCTCGACCCATGCCTATTAAAATTAAATATTTACAAAATAAATACTCTCTCCGAGTTCCTATTATTGTCCCACTTTTCTTTTTGGACTGAGTTTGATTTTTGTTTCACTTTCTTTTTTAGGCCATTAATGTGTGGTTCACAATTACTTTCCCATTCCTCTCTCCTCCAACTTCTTTTTTGAACCACTCATTTTCCCTTCCTTATTTTTCACCCCAAAAATTTCCGGGACAATAATAAGAAGTATTAAATTCATGTGTACCAATTAAAATAATGTTTAAATTTGTTGCGTTATTTGTGACGGAGTAGTATATTACAGAGTAGGTTTCTTGAGAGACAGTCTCTTATTAACTTTACTACAAATGGAAGTAATAGTGGTACCAAACCTAATAGAAGTAGGTACGATTAACCTAAAACAGTATACAAATATGAAGAGGGTATTTTTGTTATAAAAATAGGTACAGAATAAAGTTGTCATTTAAAGGTACAAATGGAAGTAATAGTGGTACTGAAGGGTGGTCTCTCAATAAGTTATTGAGAGACCGTTTCTTTCAAGATTTTGTGATTACATTAAGAGTGTAGGTAGTCGACATTGTCGTATATCATTTATCTTTAACAAAATTAATAGATTTATGAACAAAACACGTCAGTTTATTATCAAACGATGATATTAAAACATTTATCTCATACGACAATCTTAAATTTTAACCCCAAAAAGTTCATTTGATCCCAAAAAACCCGTTCTAACCCATTAGGATTGGGCCCAAAAAAAGTCCTCTTTTAACCCGACCCGTTCATAAAGACCATTTTTATTGTTTAGATCCGACCCGAACCCGGTTTAACCCGTTCATATAGACCATTTTTATTGTTTAGATCCGACACGAACCCGCAACCCGACCCATAATCACCTCTAATTTTCGTTTTCGAAATTGTGTTAGGCGTAACAGACACACTTCAGTTCCAAGTTCCAACGGTGTGATTGCAAGAAAAAAAAAGCTTCGATCACGCCATATTCGTGATTCATGAATATAATCCATCTTCATCATCATCATCATCACCTTCAATTCACAATTTGAAGCTGCAATAGAAATTATCAAGGTTGGAATTCCGTTCAAGTATGAATCTCTATTCAATCCTCTGTTTTTGATTTAGTTTTTTTTTTTACGAATTTATATGCTTCCGACGATGATTCTGGTTTGATTGAACAAGTATGATTGCCAGTTTCTGTAATTCATGTTTGTTGATTAATCTCTGAACTTGATTTGGGGAAGTATGTTTGAAATTGCAGAATTAGGTTTTAGCTACATTGAGTATTTGTGGAATTTGATCATTCCGAAAATCCCCAATTAGTAAAATTCTAGGGTTGAGCTGTTTGTTGATTGCGGAATTTGCATAATAGTTAGGACAAACGTATGAATTTGTTTCCTGAGGGCGCGTAAATCCGAAACCCTTTCGTCAAATTTGGGGAGCTTTTGAGACGCTATGAATTACAATTGCGATCATGCCCCTGCAATCATTTACGCCATAAAAAGCAAATTAGGTTCGTGTTTTTGAAGAAAACTAATTAGGGTTCATGGGACGGGTATTGATATGTTGATATACCTCTTGCAGGAAGGGTACGCCTATTTGCGGTGTTGAGCAGGGTGTCTTTCGCTGCCTGAAGCCTACTTATGGCATCATTTATTTTCATTCGTTCATGTGGCAGATGGTTGGAGCATAACACTCCGACACTGATCACTGAAATGATACATTCCACTTTTCGTTGTAGTGCATCTTGGATGGCTCTATCATCTTCGGCTTCTTCTGTGAGATCATCTTCTTCAAGTGTCGGGTCTACAATTTGTAACACTTGGTCAGGTAATGCTGCTTCTGCATACATATGAATGTTGTAGTCTTCCTTGAACATGTTGTCTGTTGGACTCTTCCCTGTCATGAGCTCAAGTAGGAAAATACCGTAGCTGTAAATATCTCCTGTTGTAGATGCTTCACTTCCTAAGCCGTACTCTTTAACATTAAGTCCAATAATAAAGTTTAGTTAACGAAAAATACGAACTAAAACAATTATATTAATGCAGTTTACTTGATACTCTCCTAGATTTGTTTGTTCAAGGGAGTCTATTTTGAAATGTGACTTTGTTGACAACATTATTCTGATACAACTTTTATATTAAAAGGAGTCACAAATCACTATACTATTACCTGGAGCAGCATAGCCAACTGTACCATTAATTCCGATTGTGCTACTCTGATTTGGATGTCGTGGTTCAGTAAGAAATCGTGCTAATCCGAAATCACCAACGTGAGCCACCATGTCATTATCCAGCAATATGTTGCTCGGTTTCAGGTCACAGTGCATGATAGGAGTTTCGCATTCATGGTGTAGATAATTGAGTGCATGAGCCACATCTATTGCTACATCCACCCTTTGAGAAAGGCTCATGTTCCCAACAACTCCATGCAACCATCTATCAAGGCTTCCGTTGGGCATGAATTCATATACTAAAGCTCTGAAATCATTTCTTTGAAAATCGATACTTGAGCAAGCCGTTATGATGCTAACCAAGTTCCGATGCCGGACATTCCTCAATGCCTTGCATTCCGCCATGAAGCTCTTAGATGCAGCATGATGCTGGATGTTGAGAACTTTCACAGCAATTGACTTTCCATCCAAAATTCCCTTGAACACCGATCCAAAAGAACCGGAACCTAGCAGGTTCTCTGAAGAAAAATCACTGGTCGCTTCGAGCAGCATGTCATAAGAAACCTTCATGAACGCTTTCCCTATTGTTAAATCTGATGATACCATTCTCTTTTTCTTCCTGATGCATGCCAGGTATACCCCTATTACTATTGCTAGTCCTCCAACAAGTCCACCGGTAATTGGAATTATCAACTTAAGGGTATGAGACATTGGTTTTTTCTTTCTTCCCGTGTTCTCTGTCTCAATGCATTTGGGTAAGTGAAGTTCAGGTATTCCTCCGCAAAGCCTCGGATTACCGAGGAGAAATACTTCAGTTGCATTTGCAAATACTGAGTTGGTTGGGACTCTTCCTTGGAAGTCGTTGTTGGATAAGTTTAGGTAAACTATCGAGGTAATTCTAGAGAAGAAGGCTGGAATTGGTCCAGATAAGTCGTTTTGGGAAAAATCAATTCCTTCGAGGCTAGTTAGGGATCCATAAGATGAAGGAATGTCTCCATGGAAAAAATTCCCATCCATATACAAGTATTGAAGCTCAGGACACTCACTAAGACCATCTGGAAGTACACCTGCAAACTTGTTCTCGGACATGTGCAATCCAATTAGGTTAGTTTGCTTACCTATCTCCAGTGGCACGGAGCCTTCCAAATGATTAAATGATAAACCTAGTCTTACAAATGTTGCAGATCCTGTGAATAGTTCCTTGTCCAAGGTTCCATTAAGTTCATTGTATGATAAATGCATCTCAATCAGACTCCGGCAGTTCCTGATGCTTGGAGGTACTTTCTGGTTCAGTTTGTTACCATCCAAGTATAGCTTACTCAAACGTGAGAGATTTCCCAAAGAACTGGGGATTTTGCCTGTTAGTCTATTAGAATTTAAATCAAGTATTTCTAATTTTTGGAGTTTCCCTAGATCATGAGGAATAGATGCTCTCAATTTGGTCTCACGTATCTGTAAAATCTGAAGGTTAATGAGATTGGTAATACCGGAAGGAAGAACTCCGCTTATAGGACTACCTCCGATCTGGAGAAATGTTAAACGGGTGGAGAGATTGGCGACAGATTGTGGTAATATTCCAGAAAAATTATTACGCCCCACTTGTAGGTTATTTAACTGGGTGCAGTTAACTAGTGTACTTATAAAGTTAATTTTACCTTCAAGATAGTTCAGCTGAAAAGACAAAAAAGATAGATTTTGAAACTGTCGAAAATCTTGAGGAACTCTCCCGGTAAAGCTGTTTTGAAAAAAATTGATATGTGTTAGGCTTGTGCAATTTGTAATGGCCGGGATCGATCCTGAAAAGTTATTCAGAGCAAAGCTCAACCACGTGAGACCAGGAATATGGAAGCCTCTATGCGCGGGAAGTTCTCCATAAAATTGGTTGTCTATAAAATCAAGAACTTGAAGGGTTGATAAATTGAAAAGTGAACTGGGAAGTGTGCCAGAGAATTTGTTTATTCCAAGTCTAAGTTCAATTAAGTTCTGCATCCGACTAATGCTGTTTGGGATAGACCCTGAAAATGAGTTGGAAGTAACAGCTATTGTTTGCACGGAGGTAAAATTTTGTATGATATCAAAAAGAGGTCCCCTTAGGTTGTTATGCCGCATGTTAAGATATTTTAGATTTGTCAATGCTCTTAATTCTGTTGGGAGTTTCCCCTGTAGCTTGTTGAAACCTATGTTAAGATGTTCGAGGATGATGCAACGCGACAAGTTGGCTGGAATTTCACCAACAAGCGTGTTGTTGTCAAGTCGTAGGAGCTGTAACCTGAATAAATAACCCAAGCTGTTGGGGATTTGGCCATACATACTATTATTGTCAAGATAAAGGGAGTTAAGGAAGCTGAGGTTTGCTATGAAAGGCGAGATAGTACCTGACAAGCCTTTGGAGTTGAGATCCAACGCAGTCACTCTTTTATGTTTGCGCCCACAAGTAACTCCCTCCCACTTACAATGGTGAAAGGAACTATTCCAGGAGCTTAATACCCCGTCCGGATGATGATCTACTAGTTGGCTCTTGATGGCCAGCAATGCTATGTGATCAGTTTCGTTGCCTGGATAGTCGAAACCATGCAGGGCTTCAGCCACGCTAATAAAGCTTATGAATGGAAGGAAAACAAGAAAGGTATGTTTCATTTTTGCAGCCCGTCGCTTTTGTACAAGTGAGATGCTCTTTGGCTTTCTGTCTCTACATTTATGTAGGCTGTTATAAGTTTCCCTTTCGGAATTCCTAGTCTCAGCTCTAGTGTTTAGCTCTTTGTGTGGGAGATATTGGTGTTTGTGGGGTAGTTAAATTGTCTTCTCTTTACTAATAATTCTCTTTACATTTTCTGTTGTGTTGCTCGTATTGGTGGTCGTTATCGTTGTTTGTTAGTACAATTAGACTATTAGAGATAATGCTCGTAGTAAGGCAGATGTGGCTTTTTGTGTTGGGTGTGGGCAGTGGCGGACCAGGAATTTATGTATGGGGATGCACATGTCAATTTTTTTTTCCGAACAATTAAAATTTCAATAAAGAATTTAAATTAAAAAATAGAAATTCAATTGAAATTTCAAAATTCGAGTGTCTACACTAAGTCGTTATAGTTATATCAACTACAAATTACTTTATACAACATCCAAAATTGGCATCGAAAGGAACTCGAAATCCCAAAATCTAAATTACTACGGAGTACAATATTGGAAATCGAGAAATAGAGTTTTGATATTAGATGAGAAAAAATAAAATAAAAAGTTACAGGAATACAATTGAAATTTCAAGAAAAAAAAAATAACATGAAAACATAAATTCATTTTAATTCGAGTGTCTACAATAAGGAATTATAGTTATACTCCGTATTATTTAGTAGAAATTAACATCAATAAAAATATGTTATTTTTGAATCCATTTCTTTTCTCATTTTCATTTTCCTCCAGATATTTCATCCTTCTTTATTTCTTCCCAATAACAACGTGGAGCATTATAGGAGATGGGAGGGAGTACGATATTGGAAATCGATAAATAGACTTTTGGAATTATATGAGGAAAAAAAATGTTACCTTAGTAACGGAAACAGAGAATTACTACACGTAAAGCTAAATTGAACGTGGACGAGAAATTTCAGTTAGATGCAAAAGAAAAAGGTGGTATTCCCTGGAGCAGCGTAGCCGATAGTTAACTAAACATTGGTTAATTATAAGTTGAGTTAGTAAGGACATAAATGGAATTAACGGAAATAAAGTGCGTGATATAGTAAAAACTAGGTGCGTGATATAGTAGCCCCCGACTCCTATTGACATTCCTCAAAGCATTACAATCTACCAGGAAGCTCTTTGTGGCAATATTGCAAATTAAGAACTTTCGATCCAAATCCCCTTAAACTCAGATTCAGAAGACCCCGAACCAAGTATGCGCTTTGGGGAAACCCCTGTGCTGCTTTGAGTAGCATGTCATAAGACACTTTCATGAATGCTTTTCCCATCACTGTATCCGATGAAAGAAACATCTTTTCCTTCCTGGTATGTACCAGACTACCAGGTATATCCCTATCACTATCTCGAGTCCTCCAACAAATCCACTTAGAACTTGAATTATCAACTTGAAAATACCTCCACGAAGTCTGGTATTGCCATCAAGAAAGACTACACTTGCAGTTGCTACTTGCAAATACTGAATTTATCGGAACTCATTTGTGATGGAAGCTGTCTATGTAATGAATTGTTAGAAAGATCAAGCTTTACAAGAGATGAGGGATTGAAAAGAGACATGGGAAGTGAGTCTGATACTCCGATAGGTTATTCCATCCGAGACAAAGGCTAGATAGGTTCTGCATTCTACAAATGCTGTACGGGACTGTTACCGTGAATGAACTGCCAGTAACAGATACAGATTCTAAGTAGGTAAGAGGTTCTGTAAGTTTATTGGAATTGTCATCAAGATATACTAGTTTCGACAATGCTCTTCATTAGTGAACTTCTAGCATTGAGCTGTTGCTTGATTATGGCATTTGTTTAAGACAAAATATAAATTCAAGTGATGTTCCCAACCATTTTGGTTTGTAAATCCAAATCCCATACTCCTGCAATTATACAAAGGAATAAAGGATACATCAATTTTACACAATGTAATACAACAGCTTTTATTTTCAACTGTGGCATATGCCTTCAATTAGAAACTATAATTAATTAATTAATAATTATAAGTCTTTAGTTTGTTGGTGATTGTGTCCTGATTTGAAATCGTGCTCATACCCCTGCAATAATTTACGTCACATGAAGCAAATTAAGTTCATGATTTTGTCGAAAACTAATTACGATTCATGGGATATGTCATGAGATATTGATGTACCTCTTACAGGAAAGGGACGCCTATTTCTGGCGTTGAGTAGCTTGTCTTTCGCTGTTTGAAGCCTACTTATGACATCACTTATTTCCATTCGATCTTGTGGGAAATGGTTGGAGCACATCACTCCGACACTAATCACTGAAATGATGCATTCCTCTTTTCCTTGTAATGCATCTTGGATGGCTCTATCATCTTCCACTTCTTCTGTGAGATCATCTTCTTCAAGTGTCGGGTCTGCAATTTGTAACACTTGGTCAGGTAATGCTGCTTCTGCATACATATGAAGGTTGTAGTCTTCCTTGAACATGTTGTCTGTTGGACTCTTCCCTGTCATAAGCTCCAGAAGCAAAATACCGTAGCTGTAAACATCTCCCGCTGTAGATGCTTCGCTTCCTAGGCCGTACTCTTAAAATCCGATTCCAATAACAAGGCTTAATTAGTTAACAGAGAATAAAACCCGAACAAAAACAGTTATATTCATTATTCAGGGAAAGGAATCAGAATATTATTACCTGGAGCAGCATAGCCAACTGTACCATTGATTCCGATTGTGCTACTTTGATTCGGATGTCGTGGTCGAGTAAGAAATCTTGCTAATCCAAAATCACCAACGTGAGCGACCATGTCATCATCCAGCAATATGTTGCTCGGTTTCAGGTCACAGTGCACAATTGGAGTTTCACCCTCATGGTGTAGATAGTTGAGTGCATGAGCCACATCAATTGCTACATCCACCTTTTGAGAAAGACTCATGTTCTCATGAACTCCATGCAGCAATTTATCAAGGCTTCCATTGGACATGAACTCATATACTAAAGCTCTGAAATCATTCCTTTGAAAATCGATACTTGAGCAAGCCGTTATGATGCTAACCAAGTTCCGGTGACGAACGTTCCTCAATGCCTTGCATTCTGTCATGAAGCTCTTAGATGCAGCATAATGTTGGAGGTTGAGAACTTTCACAGCAATTGATTTTCCATCCAAAATTCCCTTGAACACCGATCCAAAAGCACCGGAACCTAGCAGATTCTCGGAAGAAAAATTACCAGTCGCTTTGAGCAGCATGTCATAAGACACCTTCATGAATTCTTTTCCCATTGCTAAATCTGATGATTCAGATGTCTTTTTCTTTCTGATGCATGCCAGGTATACCCCAATTACCATTGCTAGTCCTCCAACAAGTCCACTGATAACTGGAATTATCACCTTAAGGGTACGGGACATTGGTTTTTTCTTTCTTCCCGTGCCATCTGTCTCAATGCATTTGGGTAAATGCAGTTTTGGTATTCCTCCGCAAAGCCTCTTATTACCGGCAAGAAATACTCCACTTGCATTGGCAAATACTGAGTTGGTTGGGACTCTTCCCTGGAAGTCGTTGCGGGATAAGTCTAGGGAATATATCGACGGAACTCTAGAGAAGAAGGCTGGTATTGGGCCTGATAATTCGTTTCGAGAAAAATTAATTTCTTGGAGGCTAGTCAGAGATGCATAAGATGAAGGAATGTCTCCATGGAAGAAATTTCCATCCATAAACAAGTATTGAAGTTCGGTACACTCGCTAAGCCCATCTGGAAGTACACCTGAAAATTTGTTCTTGTCCAAGTGCAATTCAATTAGGCTGGTTTGCTTACCAATCTCCAGTGGTAGGGAGCCTTCCAAATGATTAAATGACAAACCTAGTCTTACAAATGTAGCAGATCCTGTGAATAATTCCTTGTCCAAGGTTCCATTGAGTTCATTATTTGATAAATTCATCTCAATTATACTCCGGCAGTTCCTGACGCTTAGAGGTACATTCTGCTTCAGTTTGTTATCATCCAAGTATACCACACTCAAATGTGAGAGATTTCCCAAGGAATTGGGAATTTTGCCTGTTAGTCTATTAGAATTTAAATCAAGTACTTCTAATTTTTGGAGTTTCCCTAGATCATCAGGAATAGATGCTGTCAATTTGGTGTCACTTATATATAAAATCTGAAGGTTAATGAGATTGGTAATACCGGAAGGAAAAACTCCGCTTATCGGATTATCCCCGATATAGAGATATATTAAACGGGTGGAGAGATTGGCTACAGATTGCGGTAATATTCCAGAAAAATTATTACCCTGCAGTGTTAGAATAGTTAACTGGGTGCAGTTAACTAGTGTACTTATAAAGTTAATGTTACCCTCAAGATAGTTGTTATCCAAAGTCAACACAGATAGATTTTGAAACTGTCGATAATCTTGAGGAACCCTCCCGGTAAAGCTGTTATCCCCAAAATCGATATGTTGTAGGCTTGTGAAATTCGAAATGGCCGGAATGGGCCCTACAAAGTTATTCATACCAAAGCGCAACCATGTGAGACTCGGAATATTGAAGCCTATATGCGCGGGAAGCTCTCCATAAAATTGGTTGCCTAGAAAATCAAGTTCTTGAAGGGACGACAAATTGAAAAGTGAAATGGGAAGTGTGCCAGAGAATTTGTTCTCTGCAAGTCCAAGTTTAATTAAGTTGTGCATTTGACTGATGCAGTTTGGGATAGACCCTGAAAATGAGTTCTCACGTGCAATTAATAGCTGCAAGGAGGTGAGATTTTGTATGACTTCAAAAACAAGTCCTGTTAGATTGTTTTCCTGAATGAGAAGAGTTTCTAGCTTTGATAATGCTCTTAATTCTGTTGGGAGTTTTCCCTGTAGCATGTTGCCACCTATGTCAAGAAATTCGAGGTTGATGCAACCAGACAAGTTGGCTGGAATTTCACCAACAAGCGTGTTATTGTGTAGTCCTAGGCGCTGTAACCTGAATAAAGAACCCAAGCTGTTGGGGATTTGGCCGTATAGACTATTATTTATAAGATAAAGGGTATTAAGGAAGCTGAGGTTTGCAACAGAAGGAGATAAGGTACCTGACAAACCTTGGGAGTTGAGATCTAATACAGTCACTCTCTTATGTTTGCGCCCACAAGTAACTCCCTCCCAATTACAATGGTGAAAGGAACTATTCCACGAGCTCAAAACCCCATCCGGATGATGATCTACTAGTTGGCTCTTGATGGCCAATAATGCATTCTGGTCAGTTTGATTCCCTGGATAGTCGAAACCATGCAGGGCTTCAGCCGCTGTAATACTATGCATTACCAATGCAAAGAAAACAATAAAAACTGGTTTGTAACGAAGGTCATCTTGGGCTTTAAGGTACGTACTTGTCATGTTTGTACGAAGTTGTTTATGTGTGCAATTCAAGTGAGATGCTCTCTGGCTTTCTGTCTCTACATTTATATAGACTGTTATTCCATGATTCTCAGTGGTATGGCCATTAATGTGGAATTTCGTGGAAGGGAAATCAGGACTTCTTCAAGACTTATAGAAGTAGAGGAGGTCAATGCCACTCAAGGAAAGTAGAAATGGTGGAAAGACTTCAAAACATTTCACTATTATTGTCTCCTTTGATGAATAAATAGGACAGTTGACTACGACAGAAGCGAGAAAAGATAAAACTAAGAGGACGTAAACGTTCTTTCTATCGTGGGTGCTCTTAATCGTCAATGATGCTGTTTGTTGAATATAATGCACCATCTGTTATCTTAATGCTCCTTAGTATAATGATCTTCTTTGAAAAAAGCACTAATCTTGGATAGAGAAGCCAATAGTTTAATATTCCTTAAAATCATAGACGACCTAAGTCAATAGTTTAATATTCCTGAAAATCATGTATGTCTTTTACTTCATTTCTCCATGTAGAAAGTAACAGGTTAACCATGGAATTGGATTGCCATGTCCTTGCACTTGTGATTATTTATCCAGATTTCTGCTCGCGCTACTCTTGCTTTACTTATGACTTATGACTTATGAGTTATGACTACGGTTGCAGGAGTACTGGAATCATCTCTGTTTCACTAGGGTTTGTTTCCCTATGATTGATCAATGTGAGAAATCAAATATTGTCCATGTTTCTAAAATTAATTAATGTCTAATCAAACATTTCCATCCCCGATCCGTTCAATAACACGCTCATGATATACCTCTTGCAGGGAGATTCGATTCCGCCTATATATTGTTTCGTTTTGAGATGGTTTAGGCTCGATGATTGAAGACTGAAAATTCAGCGAGCTTAGGTATCAATCATCTACATTAAAACCTCTGTTTTTAATATAGGATTATTTTATGTGAATTTATCTTGCGTTTAATCAGTATGATGTCAAAATTCTATGACTAATCAGTATCAGTATAAACTATAAGCAAGAACATGCTACAAAGTTACAGAGTACACAGCAAGGTAATTATGCTAAGGTTTCAGCAAATGGACTGAACTTTATAGCTTTGAAATTCAAATGTGGCATATTTTAACTCCCTATAGATTATATTCCAGTCTCGAGTCTTCAATTGTCTGGGGCTTGTTTCCGAGATGAAAAACCACCTTCATTCCCCTGCAATCATTTAAGTCACAAGAAGTACGTTAGGGTAATGTTATTTCAGAAAACATATCAGGGTTCTGTTAGCAAAACGTTGTAACTCTTGGGAAAAAAATTACTATAGTTTTACTACATAGATCACTGATAAGTGATAACCTCATGAGATGTCATAATATTTCAAGTGTAGGAAGGGTAATATCTATTGTGGGTGTATGTGTTGTGTCTGGCTTTCTTTCTCTCCATATATATTTATATATAGACAGTTATTTCATGATTTACCTCGAACAGAAAATGTAGACCTGCTTGTACGACAAGCTCAAAGAGCGGTTTTCTACCGGGTTCAGTTGTTTATGGTATGTAGGACACTAGGACAGCCACTTTGTAGTAGCACCTTACTGAATATAGTGCATATCTGCCAACTAATGTGGAATTCTTGGCAACACTGAAAGCTTTCTGGCTATTGTTTTTGTTAGCAGTAGACCTTAGTCAATGTTTTAATAATAAAGGCAAAACATTCCTTAAACTCCCTCTATTCCACTATTGCTGATTCCTTTGAGAATTGATTGAGAGATTTTATTTAGTTATTAAAAAAAAATTGGTGTTAAATTATTTGATAATTGGGTCTGAAATGAAACTAAGTATTTAACAATTCGGTTTTCAGGTGAACTGCCATTTGGAATGGCGGTTTGATGATCCAACTACCATTTCTAGTGGCGGTTTTATTGTGTGTTTGTACCGACCACCACATTAGTCACCTACCATATCGCGAATAAATCGCACCAGTTACGTATTGAATTTATGTAATTATACTGAACTAGGGAACTATGTTCTGTAATCCCGTATTATGAATCTAGTAAGCAGAGTACCTATATATATTCTAAGAAAGCTCGATAACCATCCTCTAAAATGTGGTTTTTCTGATGATTGGATGGATTTTACAGTAGTTTCCTTAACATGGATACTGTGTTTCATAGGAGATAAATTCTAAGGAAGAACGTGCTAAGTAATTATACTAAGGTTTCAGTAAATGGACTGAACTTTATAGCTTTTACATTCAAATGTGGCATATTTTAACTCCCTATGGATTATAGTATATTCCAGTCTTGAGTCTTCAATTGTTCGGGGCTTGTTTCCGAGATGAAAAGCCACCTTCATTCCCCTGCAATCATTTAAGTAACAAGAAGTATGTTAAGGTAATGTCATTTCAGAAAACATATCAGGGTTCTGTTCTGTTAGCAAAGCATTGTAACTCTTTGGAAAAAAACATTTAGTATGGTTTTACTACAATAATCACTGATAACCTCATGGGATGTCATTGATATTTCTCATGTAGGAATGGTAATATCTATTTCCGTAGTTGAGCAGACTGTCTTTCGCTGCTTGAAGCCTATTTATGGCATCACTTATTTTCATTCGATCTTGTGCCAAATGGTTGGAACACAACACTCCGACACTGATCACGGAAATGATGCATTCCATTCTTCGCTGTAGTGCTTCTTGGATTATTGCTCTCTTATCTTCAGATTCTTCTGTGACATTATCTTCTTCCAGTGTTGGGTCTACAATCTGTAACACTTGGTCAGGCAATGCTGCTTCTGCGTACATATGAAGGTGGTAGTCTTCCTTGAACATGTCGTCTGTTGGACACTTTCCTGTCATGAGCTCAAGCAGCAATATACCGTAGCTGTAAACATCTCCCATTGTAGATGCCTCACTTCCCAGGCCATACTCTAAAGATAAAAATACGAAATAAAATTATTACATTTATAAAGATTACTTGATAGTGACTCTCCTAAATTTAATTTATTATTCAAGGGTGTCGAAAATGGATTTCAAACGCTTAGTTAACAAAGAATTAAAAAACGAACAAAAACAGTTTAACTTATTGTTCAGGGGAGTCTTTTTGAAAAGTGATTTTGACGACACCATTATTTCTTTTCTGAAAGTTTTTAAAATAAAAGGAATCAGAAGATTATTACCTGGAGCAGCATATCCAACTGTACCATTGATTCCGATTGTGCTACTTTGATTTGGATGTCGTGGTTGTGTAAGAAATCTTGCTAATCCAAAATCACCAACGTGAGCGACCATGTCATCATCCAGCAATATGTTGCTCGGTTTCAGGTCACAGTGCACGATAGGAGTTTCACCCTCATGATGAAGATAGTTGAGTGCATGTGCTACATCGATTGCTACACCCACCCTTTGAGAGAGGCTCATGTTCCCATGAGCTCCATGCAACAATCTGTCGAGGCTTCCATTGGGCATGAATTCATATACTAACGCTCTGAAATCATTTCTTTGAAAATCAATACTTGAGCAAGCCGTTATGATGCTAACCAAGTTCCGATGACGGACATTCCTCAATGCCTTGCATTCCGCCATGAAGCTCTTTGATGCAGCATGATGCTGGAGATCAAGAACTTTAACAGCAATTGATTTTCCATCCAAACTTCCCTTGAACACGGATCCAAAAGAACCGGAACCTAGCAGGTTCTTGGAAGAAAAATTACGAGTCGCTTTGAGCAGCATGTCATAAGACACCTTCATGAATTCTTTCCCCATTGTTATATCAGATGATGCAGTTGTCTTTTTCTTCCTGATGCATCCCAGGTATACCCCTGTTAGCATTGCTAGACCTCCAACAAGTGCACTAATAACTGGAATTATCAACTTAAGGGTATGAGACATCGGTTTTTTCTTTCTTCCCACGTTCTCTGCCTCAAAACATTTGGGTAAGTGCAGTTCTGGTATTCCTCCGCAAAGCCTCGGATTACCGAGAAGAAATACTTCGCTTGCATTTGCAAAAACTGAGTTGGTTGGGACTCTTCCTTGGAAGTTGTTGTAGGATAAGTTTAGGTAAACTATCGAGGGAATTCTAGAGAAGAAGGTTGGAACTGGTCCGGATAAGTTGTTTTGGGAAAAATCAATTTCTTCGAGGCTAGTCAGAGATGCATAAGATGAAGGAATGTCTCCATGGAAAAAATTTCCATCCATAAACAAGTGTTGAAGTTCAGTACACTCACTAAGACCATCTGGAAGTACACCTGAAAACTTGTTCTTGGACATTGTCAATGCAATTAGGCTGGTTTGCTTACCTATCTCCATTGGTAGGGGGCCTTCCAAATGATTGAATGACAAATCTAGTGTTACAAATGTTGCATATCCAGTGAATAGCTCCTTGTCCAAGGTTCCATTGAGTTGATTGTTTGATAAGTTCATGTACAATAAACTCCGACAGTTCCTGATGCTTCGAGGTACATTCTGTTTTAGTTTGTTATCATACAAGTATAGATTACTCAAACGTGAGAGATTTCCCAAAGAATTGGGAATTTTGCCTGTTAGTCTATTAGATCTTAAATCAAGTGATTCTAATTTTTGGAGTTTCCCTAGATCATGAGGAATAGATCCTGTCAATTTGGTGTCACTTATTACTAATTCCTGAAGGTTAATGATATTTGTAATACCGGAAGGAAAAATTCCGCTTATCGGACTACCTCCGATCGTGAGAATTGTTAAAAGGGTGGAGAGATTGGCGACAGATTGCGGTAATATTCCAGAAAAATTATTACCCTTCAGTTCTAGATCAATTAAGTGGGTGCAGTTAACTAGTGTACTTATAAAGTTAATGTTACCCTCAAGATAGTTCAATCCCAAAAACAATTTAGATAGATTTTGAAACTGTCCAAAATCTTGAGGGACCCTCCCGGTAAAACTGTTATTCAGAAAATCGATATACTGTAGGCTTGTGAAGTTTGTAATAGTGGGGATGGGTCCTGAAAAGCTATTACCACCAAAGGCCAACCATATGAGACTAGGAATATTGAAGCCTATATATGCCGGAATTTCTCCATGTAATTGGTTTTCCACAAAATCAAGAGCTTGAAGGGACGAGAAATTGAAAAGTGGGCTTGGAAGTGTGCCAGAGAATTTGTTCGCTCCAAGGTAAAGAAAAATAAGGTTCTGCATCCTACTGATGCTGTTTGGGATTGATCCCGAAAATGAGTTCTCAGCAACATCTATTATTAGCAAGGAAGTAAGATTTTGTATGGTATCAAAAAGAGGCCCCGTTAGGCTGTTATGTTGCATGATAAGAGCTTTTAGCTTTGTCAATGCTCTTAATTCTGTTGGGACTTTTCCCTCTAGCTTGTTGAAACCTACGTGAATACCTTCGAGGTTGATGCAACCAGATAAATTGGCTGGAATTTCACCAACAAGCGTGTTGTTGTAGAGTCTTAGGTATTGTAACCTGAGTAAAGAGCCCAAGCTGTTGGGGATTTGACCGTACAGACTATTATTTGAAAGATAAAGGGTATTAAGGAAGCTGAGGTTTGCAACGGAAGGAGATATGGTACCTGACAAACCTCGGTAGTGGAGATCTAATACAGTCACTCTCTTATGTTTGTGCCCACAAGTAATTCCCTCCCAATTACAATGGTGAAAGGAACTATTCCACGAACTCAAAACCCCATCCGGATGATGATCAACTAGTTGGCTTTTGATGGCCAACAATGCGTTGTGGTCCGTTTGATTCCCTGGATAGTCGAAACCATGCAGGGCTCCAACAGCTGTGATATTCAGCATTACAAATGCAAAGAAAGCAAGAAAAAAGGGTTTGTAACAAAGGGAATAAAGTAAACTTGATAGATCATCCTGAGTAACTTTCATGTTGGTTCTCTGTCGTTTATGTGTGGAGTATGATGCTCTTTGGCTTTCTGTCTCTACATTTCATTACTCTATTTAAGAGGTTTATGGTGGAATATTGGGCGACACTGAAAGCTACTCCGTATCTGTTTTCTGTGGAATGCAAATCAGGATGAGGTCAGTGCTACTTACTGAAAACATTTATATAGTATAAGCGTCCGTCACTCCAGGAGCAACAGTTCATGGTCATTCGTTCTCTTCTTAACTGCCCAATAGATGACCAATTCCTATGTGCTCGACTCGACAAACACCAAAAGACAAGTTTGGAAAAAAACTAAAGAAAGTATGGCAGAATTCCAATACTCCCTAATATTTAATACAAGCATAGACGACCTAAGTCAATGGTTTTATGATTCATAAACGTCATCTCTGTTTTTTTGCTGAGAATTTCTCCATGTAGAAAGTAACAGCTTAACCGTGGAATTGAATTGTCTTGTCCTTGCACTTGTGATTATTCATCCAGATTTCTGTTCGCGCTACTCTTGCTTTACTTATGACTTATGACTTATGGCTACGGTTGCAGGAGTACTGTTTGTTACTAATTCCTGCAATCGATGTTTGCTAATAGTATCCTGAAAGGAATCGTCTCTGTTTCACCAGGGTTTGTTTCCAAATAATTAATCAGTGTCTAATCAAACATTGTCATCTCCGATCCCTTCAATAACACTCTCATGATATACCTCTTGCAGGGAGATTCGATTCCGCCTATATTGCTTTGTTTTGAGATGGTTTAGGCTCGATGATTGAAGACTGAAAATTCAGCAAGCTCAGGTATCAATCATCTACATTAAACCCTCTGTTTTTGATATAGGATTATTTTATGTATATTAATCAGTATGATGTCAAAATTCTATTATTCTATTCTTTTGGTTGTACAAGAATGATTGCAATATTTGTATAACCTGCAATTCGTGTTTGCCAATGTTATCGTCAACTTGATTCTGTGAAATTACATAACGGGTCTGGACCACACCCGAGAGTCGGAAAGAGTTCATCACTCACAAGATAAGAGGGTTCTTCGTTCTTCGTTCTTCGTTCATAGAGGGAGTAACTCCTTGCTTCAGGTGGTTAATCTTTCTTTCATCTTCCAATGAATACTCGTATCTGTGAAAGTTTTATCATTAAAAAAATCCAGTCAGTAAATTCTAGCATTGAACATCATATCTTGATTTGGATTCATATTTAATAGTCGATAGTTTTAGATTCATAAATGACTTGTCTGTGTTTTGCTAAATTTCTCCTTTTACAAAGAAACAAATTAACGAAAGTTTTGTTCATATTAAAGTGAAATTACGTAAATTACTTCGCAAGTTTGAAGACATTTAATATCGGGATCAAATCGGCTTGAAAAACGTGGATAATAACTTTTAAATTCGTCAGTTTCAGGTGATTTTTTGAAAAATGTGAGATATTTTGCTAGCCATTTAAATAGGACCTGCATAACGTAAAATGACCGACGGTGGTTAAAAAAACAATTAAATGATTTAGTTTCGAGTATATATACATATCGAAAATTTCGCTCTAATACGACGTCACTCGAAAGATTGTCGAATGTCTTTTAAATGTGGTTATTTCAAACCATAAGTATCTTCTGTTACATCGAGACATCGCTACAATGTACGGATTAGTTACTGTTCGAATTTGGAGACATTTAATTTCGGGACCAAATAGGTCCGCAAAACGTGGATAATAATCTTCAAATTCATCAGTTTCGGGCGATTTTTTGGAAAATGTGAAATATTTTGCAGGTCATCTAAATAGGACCTACATAACATAAAATGACTGCTGCTTGTTAAAAAAATAATTAAATGGTTCAATTTCGAGTATATATATCGAAGATTTCGCTATAACTCGACGTCACTCGAGAGATAGTCGAATGTGTTTTAAATGTGTTTATTTCAAACCGTAAGTACCTTCTGTAACACCGAGAAATCACTAGAATATATAGAGTAATTACTGTGCAAATTTGGAGATATTTAATTTCGGGACCAAATCGGCATGAAAAACGTGGATAATAACCTTCAAATTCGTCAGTTTCGGGTGATTTTTCGGAAAATGTTAAATATTTGGTAGGTTATCTAAATAGGACCTACCTAACATAAAATGACTGCTGCTTGTTTAAAATTAATTAAATGGTTCAGTTTCGAGTATATATATATATATCAAAGATTTCGCTATAATTCGACATTACTCGAGAGATAGTA
The DNA here is from genome assembly GCA_958450325.1 of Agrostemma githago. Classification (NCBI taxonomy): domain Eukaryota; kingdom Viridiplantae; phylum Streptophyta; class Magnoliopsida; order Caryophyllales; family Caryophyllaceae; genus Agrostemma; species Agrostemma githago. The sequence continues at coordinate 99,527 of OY288255.1, forward strand.
GAATGTGTTTTAAATGTGTTTATTTCAAACCATAAGTACCTTCTGTTACACCGAGACATCACTAGAATATATAGAGTAATTACTATGCAAATTTGGGCACATTTAATTTCGGGACCAAATCGGCCCGAAAAATGTGGATAATAACCTTCAAATTTGTCAGTTTCGGGTGATTTTTCGAAAAATGGGAAATATTTTGCTGGCCATCTAAATAGGACCGGCATGACATAAAATGATTGTTGCTTGTTTAAAATTAATTAAATGGTTCAGTTTCGATTATATATATCGAAGATTTCGCTATAATTCGACGTTACTCGGGAGATAGTAGAATGTGTTTTAAATGTGTTTATTTCAAACCATAAGTATCTTCTGTTATACCGAGACATCACTAGAATATATAGAGTAATTACTGTGCAAATTTGGACACATTTAATTTTGGGACCAAATCGGCCCGAGAAATGTGGATAATAACCTTCAAATTCGTCGGTTTCGGATGATTTTTCGAAAAATGAGAAATATTTTGCTGGCCATCTAAATAGGACCCGCATAACCTAAAATGACCGGCGGTTGGTAAAAAAATAGTTAATTAATTCAATTTTGAGTATATATATCGAAAATTTTGCACTAATACAACATTACTCGAAAGATAGTCGAATGTTTTTTAAATGTGTGTATTTCAAAACAAAAGTATCTTCTGTTGCACCGAGACATGACTACAATGTATATGGAGAAGTTACTGTGCGAATTTGGAGACACTAAAGTTTTGAACCAAATCGACCCGAAAAACGTGAATAATAAGCTTCAATTCAAATTCGTCCGTTTCGGATGATTTTTCGAAAAATGTGAAATATTTTGCTGGTGATCTAAATAGGATCTGCATAACATGAAATGACTACTGCTTGTTAACAAACAATTAAATGGTTCAATTTCGAGTATATATATCGAAGATTTCGCTATAATTCGACGTGACTCGAGAGATAGTCGAATGTGTTTATTTCAAACCATAAGTACCTTCTGTTACACCGAGACATCACTTCAAAGAGCATAACATTTCGGAAAAAATATTATCATTTTTATTTCGGACCCCCGAATTATAGAAAAAACGTGTATAATACACTTCAATTTCAGCCGTTTTGGAGGTCGGATAACGCAACATTTTATCCTCTCTCGAATTTTATACCACGTGTCATGGGTCGCCTCACGATATAACTCGATCGATTTCAAGCCATAACAAGAAGTACACGCAGCTTTGAGTCTTTGACGCGACTAATAAATTCTGGACCGATATTTACTTTATTGCGTAACGACGTCATCGAATATTTTTTTTGCTACTAAAATTTTATGTGCCCGACCTCCTGAATGTAACACGGTGTCTTGCCCGACCTCCTGAATGGCTCAAATTGTTGCTTATAATACACGGTTTTCGGTGATCAAGAAATATGAATGAAAAAGATCCAAAAATTGCGCGAAATGTGTCACAAGTTCACATTCAAACCAGTCATTGACACCGACTCAAGTTCTGGAGATTCGAAGAAATTCGATCACTGACACTTAATCGTGCTCGCATTCAAACCAATAATTGATACATTTATATACCTTTTGTTGCTATAATTCATGAATTGTTGAATTGTTGAATTCATGAATTGTTGTTATAATTGTACCAGCTATAATTTGCATTTAAATTTTGATTTGGGGAAGTATGTTTGAAACTGCATAATTAGGTTTAATGACATTGGATGAATATCTGTGGAATTTAATCATTCGAATTGAAAGATCCCCAATTAGTAAGTAAAATTCTAGCATTGAGCTGTTTCTTGAGTGCAGAATTTGTTTCAGAGAAATATACTAAGGTTTTCGGAAATCCGACACAATTTGTTTAAGCAATGCAAGTGTTGTTGCATAATTTATTGTACTTATGTCCTAGTTTACAATCGCGCTCATGCCCCTGCAACTATTTACGCCACAAAAAGCAAATTACTTTACGTTTATGTAGAGAACTAATTACGGTTCATGGGACGATTCATGATACATTTATATACCTTTTGCAGGATGGGTACGCCTATTTTGGACGTTGAGCAGGCTGTCTTTCGCTGCTTGGAGCCTACGTACGACATCACTTATTTCCATTCGATCTTGTGGCATATGGTTAGAGCACAGCACTCCGAGACTGATCACCGATGTGATGCATTCTACTCTTCTTTGTAGTGCATCTTGGATGGCTCTACTATCTTCGGCTTCTTCTGTGACATCATCTTCTTCAAGTGCCGGGTCTACAATTTGTAACACTTGGTCAGGTAATGCTGCTTCTGCGTAAACATGAAGGTTGTAGTCTTCCTTGAACATATCGTCTGTTGGACTCTTCCCTGTCATGAGCTCAAGAAGCAATATACCGTAGCTGTAAACATCTCCCGCTGTGGATACTCCACTTCCTAGGCCGTACTCTTAACATCTCATTCCAATAACAAGGCTTAATTAGTTAACAGAGAATAAAACCGAATGAAAACATTTATATTCATTATTCCGGGGAGTTTTCTAAAACACTTTTTAAAATAAAAGGAATCAGAATATTATTACCTGGAGCAGCATAGCCAACTGTACCATTGATTCCAATTGTACTACTTTGATTCGGATGTCGTGGTCGAGTAAGAAATCTTGCTAATCCAAAATCTCCAACGTGAGCGACCATGTCATCATCCAGCAATATGTTGCTCGGTTTCAGGTCACAGTGCACGATAGGAGTTTCACCCCCATGGTGTAGATAGTTGAGTGCATGAGCCACATCAATTGCTACATCCATCCTTTGAGAAAGACTCATGTTCTCATGAACTCCATGCAGCCATTTATCAAGGCTTCCATTGGACATGAACTCATATACTAAAGCTCTGAAATCATTTCTTTGAAAATCGATACTTGAGCAAGCTGTTATGATGCTGACCAAGTTCCTGTGACGAACATTCTTCAACGCCTTGCATTCCGTCATGAAGCTCTTAGATGCAGCATAATGTTGGAGGTTGAGAACTTTCACAGCAATTGATTTTCCATCCAAAATCCCCTAAAAAACCGATCCAAAAGAACCGGAACCTAGCAGGTTCTCTGAAGAAAAACCACCTGTCGCTTTGAGCAGCATGTCATAAGACACTTTCATGATTGCTTTCCCCATTACTAAATCTGATGATACAGTTCTCTTTTTCTTCCTGATGCATGCCAGGTATACTCCAATTGCCATTGCTAGTCCTCCAACAAGTCCACTGATAACTGGAATTATCACCTTAAGGGTATGGGACATTGGTTTTTTCTTTCTTCCCGTGCTCTCTGTCTCAATGCATTTGGGTAAGTGCAGTTCTGGTATTCCTCCGCAAAGCCTGGTATTACCCTGAAGAAATACTCCACTTGAGTTTGCAAATACTGAATTGGTTGGGACTTTTCCCTGGAAGTCGTTGTGGGATAAGTCTAGGTAATATATCGAAGGCATTCTAGAGAGGAAGGCTGGAATTGGGCCGGATAATTCGTTTTGAGAAAAATTAATTTCTTGAAGGCTAGCCAGAGATGCATAAGATGAAGGAATGTCTCCATGGAAGAAATTCCCATCCACATACAACTTTTGAAGTTCAGTACACTCACTAAGACCATCTGGAAGTACACCTGAATACTTGTTCTTGGACATGTACAATTCAGTAAGACTGGTTTGCTTACCAATCTCCAGTGGTAGGGAGCCTTCCAAATGATTAAATGACAAACCTAGTCTTACAAATGTTGCAGATCCTGTGAATAGTTCCTTGTCCAAGGTTCCATTGAGTTCATTGTTTGATAAGTCCGGCAGTTCCTGATGCTTGGAGGTACATTCTGTTTCAGTTTGTTATCATCCAAGTATAGTAAACTCAAACGTGAGAGATTTCCCAAAGAATTGGGAATTTGGCCTGTTAGTCTATTAGATCTTAAATCAAGGTATTCTAATTTTTGGAGTTTCCCTAGATCATGTGGAATAGATGCTGTCAATCTGGTGTTAAATATGGCTAAGAATTGAAGGTTAATGAGATTGGTAATACCGGAAGGAAAAACTCCGATTATCGGACCACCTCCGATATCGAGATGTATTAAATGGGTGGAGAGATTGGCGACAGATTGTGGTAATATTCCAGAAAAATTATTACCCCACAGTTCTAGATAAGTTAACTGGGTGCAGTTAACCAGTGTACTTATAAAGTTCATGTTACCTTCAAGATAGTTTAAATTCAAAGACAAAAAAGATAGATTTTGAAGTTGCTGATAGTCTTGAGGAACCCTCCCGGTAATTGTTGGAAATATAGGGTCACTATAGGGGCGATATATAACTAGTAAATACACGTTGTTGTGTCGTGGTATGAAGGCCACTGAATGAGAAACGAAATCGCCCCGACTACGGTACAAATCGGAATGGGCGTCGTCCCCCAAGGTCACACAACACTCCTAAAAGATTGTGTACTCAACCATTAGGAGTTGGAACTCGATGGTATACTCAGAATTTATCAAGATATTTGGATGAGGAAGTATTTGATGTATGTCTCTTGCCCATTCTCATTCTCTTATATCACCTTATACTATAAGACTACATGAGAGTATGAGACTAATATCAAAGGGTATCCAAGGTTATTCATGGTAATGAATTGTCATTACTATAAAGATAATGATATTCATAACCATCATGAATATTGGTGTCAATGTGCTACTTAATGGGAGATACCCTTACAATGCAACAATGATCAATCTATTGTCTTTGCATTATTTCTAACAAAGCTGTTATCCCCAAAATCGATATGTTGTAGGCTTGTGGAATTCGTAATGGACGGGATGGGTCCTGAAAAGCTATTTATAGCAAAGCCCAACCACGTGAGACTAGGAATATCGAGGCCTCTATACGCGGGAAGTTCTCCATATAATTGGTTGTCCAAAAAATCGAGAACTTGAATGGACGAGAAATTGAAAAGTGAAATGGGAAGTGTGCCAGAGAACTTGTTCTCTGCAAGTTGAAGGATTATTAGGTTCGGCATCCGACTGATGCTGTTTGGGATAGACCCTGAAAATGAGTTGTCGGTTGCACTTATTTTTTGCAAGGATGTAATATTTTGTATGACGTCAAAAAGAGGCCCCGTTAGATTGTTTTCCTCGATATTAAGATATATTAGCTGTGTCAATGCTCTTAATTCTGTTGGGAGTTTTCCCTCTAGCTTGTTGAAATTTATGAAAAGATATTTGAGGTTGATGCAACTAGACAAGTTGGCTGGAATTTCACCAACAAGCGCGTTGTTGATTAGCACTAGTTGCTGCAACCTGAATAAAGAACCCAAGTTGTTGGGGATTTGGCCGTATAGACTATTATTGTCCAGATAAAGGGTATTAAGGAAGCTGAGGTTTGCAACGGATGGAGATATGGTACCTGACAAACCTCGGTAGTTGAGATCTAATTCAGTCACTCTCTTGTGTCTGCGGCCGCAGGTAACTCCCTCCCAGTAACAATGGTGAAAGGAACTATTCCACGAGCTCAGAACCCCATTCGGATGAGGTCTACTAGTTGGCTCTTGATGGCCAATAATGCATTGTGGTCAGTTTGATTCCCTGGATAGTCGAAACCATGCAGGGCTTCAGCCGCTGTAATACTATGCATTACCAACGCAAAGAAAACAATAAAAACGGGTTTGTAAGAAAGGTCATGTTGGGTTTTAAGGTAAGTAGTTTTCATGTTTATGTGTGGAATTCAAGTGAGATGCTCTCTGGCTTTCTGTCTCTACATTTATATAGACTGATATTTCATGATTCCAACAAATCTCAGTGGTATGGCCTATTCCAACAAATTTTGGGCTTCAAGACTTACAGAAAGAGGAGGTCAATGGCACTCAAGGAAAAGTAGAAATGGTGGAAAGACTTCAAAACATTTCACTATTGTTGTCTCCTTTGATGAATAAATAGGACGGTTGGTTACGTCAGAAGTGAGAAAAGATAAAACTAAGAGGAAGTAAACGTTCTTTCTATTGTGGGTGCTCTTAATCGTCAATGATGCTCTGTGTTGAATATAATGTACCATCTGTTATCTTGAAGGTACAGTACTTCTTAATGCTCCTGAGTATAATGATCTTCTTTGCAAAAAGCAGTAAACTTGGATAGAGAAGCCAGTTTAATAGTATGGCAGAATTCCATAGACGACCTAAGTCAATAGTTTAGTATTCCTGAAAGTCATGTCTGTCTGTTACTTCATTTCTCCGTGTAGAAAGTAACAGGTTAAGCATGGAATTGAATTGTCTTGTCCTTGCACTTGTGATTGATTATTCATCCAGATTTCTGCTCGCGCTACTCTTTGCTTTACTTATGACTTATGAGTTATGACTACGGTTGCAGGAGTACTGTTTGTTACTAATTCCTGCAATCGATGTTTGCTAATAGTATCCTGAAAGGAATCGTCTCTGTTTCACTCACTAGGGTTTGTTTCCATATGATTGATCAATGTGAGAAATCAAACATTTCCATCTCCGATCCGTTCAATAACACTCTCATGATATACCTCTCTTGCAGGGAGATGAGATTCCGCCTATATTGAGATGGTTTAGGGTCGATGATTGAAGACTGAAAATTCAGCGAGCTTAGGTATCAATCAATCATCTACATTCAAACCTCTGTTTTTGATGTCAAAATTGTATGACTATTGTTTTGGTTGTACAAGAATGATTGCAATATTTGTATAACCTGCCTGCAATTCATGTTTGCCAATGTTATCCTCAACTTTATTTGCCGTATCAGGTTAGAAGCTGCAAATTCTATTTGGTTAGCAACAATGAATACTCGTATTTGCGAAAGTTTTATCATTGAAAAAATCCAGTCAGTAAATTCTACTCCTCCATTCAAATTCAAACTACACATTTCATTTTTTACTAGTAGATAGTTTTAGATTCATAAAGGACATGTCTTGACCTGGATTCATATTTAATAGTCGATAGTTTTAGATTCATAAGGGACATGTCAGACTTTTACTAAATTTCTCCTTGTACAAAGAAACAAATTAACGAAAGTTTTGTTCATATTAAAGTGAAATTACTTAAATTACTGCAAAAGTTTGAAGACATTTAATATCGAGATCAAACCGGCTAGAAAAATGTGGATAATAACCTTCAAATTCGTCCATTTCAGATGATTTTTCGAAAAATGTGAGATATTTTGCTAACCATCTAAAGAGGACCTGCATAATATAAAATGACCGACGGTTGTTAAAAAAAATTATATGATTTACTTTCGAGTATATATATATATATATATATATCGAAAATTTTGCTATAATACGACGTCACTCGAAAGATTGTTGAATGTCTTTAAATTGGGTTTATTTCAAACCATAAGTACCTTCTGTTACACCGAGACATTACTACAATGTATGGAGAAGTTACTGTGCAAATTTGGAGACATTTAATTTCGGGACCAAATCGATCCGAAAAACGTGGATAATAAGCTTCAAATTCGTCAGTTTTAGGCGATTTTTCGGAAAATGTGAAATATTTTGCAGGTCATCTAAATAGGACCTGCATAACATAAAATGACTGCTGCTGGTTAAAAAACAATTAAATTGTTCAGTTTCGAGTATATATATATTGAAGATTTCGCTATAATTCGACGTCACTCGAGAGATAGTCGAATGTGCTTTAAATGTGTTTATTTCAAACCATAAGTACCTTCTGTTATACCGAGACATTACTACAATATACAGACTAATTACTGTGCGAATTTGGAGACATTTAATTTCGAGACCAAATCGGTCCGAAAAACGTGGATAATAACCTTCAAGTTCGCCAGATTCGGGTGATTTTTCGAAAATGTGAAATATTTTGTTGGTCATCTAAATAGGACTTGCATATCATAAAATGATTGTTGCTTGTTAAAAAAAACAATTAAATGGTTCAGTTTCGAGTATATATATCGAAGATTTCGCTATAATTCGACGTTACTTGAGAGATAGTAAAATGTGTTTTAAATGTGTTTATTTCAAAGCATAAGTACCTTCTGTTACACCGTGACATCACTAGAATATATAGAATAATTACTGTGCAAATTTGGAGATATTTAATTTCGGAACCAAATCGGTTTGAAAAACGTGGATAATAACCTTCAAATTCGTTAGTTTCGGGTGATTTTTCAAAAAATGTGAAATATTTTGCAGGTCATCTAAATAGGACCTGCATAACATAAAATGACTGATGCTTGTTTAAAATTAATTAAATGGTTCAGTTTCGAGTACATATATATATCGAAAATTTCGCTATAATTCGACGTTACTCGAGAGATAAGTCGAATGTGTTTTAAATGTGTTTATTTCAAACTATATATACCTTCTGTTATACCGAGACATTACTACAAAATATAGAGTAATTACTGTGCGAATTTGGAGACATTTAATTTCGGGACCAAATCGGCATGAAAAACGTGGATAATAATCTTCAAATTCGTCAGTTTCGGGTTATTTTCCGGAAAATGTTAAATATTTTGCTGGTCATCTAAATAGGACCTGCATAACATAAAATGATTGTTGCTTGTTTAAAATTAATTAAATGGTTCGGTTTTGATTATATAATATCGAAGATTTCGCTATAATTCGACGTTACTCGAGAGATAGTAGAATGTGTTTTAAATGTGTTTATTTCAAACCATAAGTATTTTCTGTTACACCGAGAAATCACTAGAATATATAGAGTAATTACTGTGCAAATTTGAAAATATTTAATTTCGAGACCAAATCGGTCTGAAAAACGTGGATAATAACCTTCAAATTCATCAGTTTCGGGTGATTTTTCGGAAAATGTGAAATATTTTGCAGGTCATCTAAATAGGACCTGCATAACATAAAATGACTGCTGCTTGTTTAAAATTAATTAAATGGTTCAGTTTTGAGTATATATATCGAAGATTTTGCTATAATTCGACGTTACTCGAGACATAGTCGAATGTGTTTATTTCAAACTATATATACCTTCTGTTACACCGAGACATTACTACAATATATAGAATAATTACTGTGTGAATTTGGAGACATTTAATTTCGGGACCAAATCGGCATGAAACACGTGGATAATAACCTTCAAATTCGTCAGTTTCGGGTGATTTTTCGGAAAATGTTAAATATTTTGCAGGTCATCTAAATAAGAACTACATAACATAAAATGACTGCTGTTTGTTTAAAATTAATTAAATGGTTCAGTTTCGAGTATATATATATCGAAGATTTCGCTATAATTCGACGTTACTTGAGAGATAGTAAATGTGTTTTAAATGTGTTTATTTAAAACCATAATTATCTTCTGTTACACCGAGACATCACTAGAATATATAGAGTAATTACTATGCAAATTTGGACACATTTAATTTCGGAATCAAATTGGCCCGAGAAATGTGGATAATAACCTTCAAATTCGTCAGTTTCGGGTGATTTTTCAAAAAATGAAAAATATTTTGCTGGCCATCTAAATAAGACCTGCATAACCTAAAATGACCGACGGTTGTTAAAAAAATAGTTAATTAATTCAATTTTGAGTATATATATCGAAAATTTTGCACTAATACAACATTACTCGAAATATAGTCGAATGTCTTTTAAATTTGTTTATTTCAAATCAAAAGTATCTTCTATTGCACCGAGACATGACTACAATGTATATGGAGAAGTTACTGTGCGAATTTGGAGACACTAAAGTTTTGAACCAAATCGACCCGTAAAACGTGAATAATAAGCTTCAAATTCGTCCGCTTCGAATGATTTTTCTAAAAATGTGAAATATTTTGCTGGTCATCTAAGTAGGATCTGCATAACATAAAATGACCGACGGTTGTCAAAAAAATAATTAAATAGTTCAGTTTCAAGTATGTATATATATCGGAAATTTTGCCTTAATACAACGTTACTCGAAAGATATTCGGATGTCTTTTAAATGTGTTTATTTCAAACCAAAAGTACCTTCTGTTGCACCGAGACATTACTACAATGTATGAAGAAGTTACTGTTTGAATTTGGAGACATTTAATTTCAAGACCATATCGGTCCGAAAAACGTGGATCTTGAAATTCGTCAGTTTCGGGTGATTTTTCGAAAAATGTGAAATATTTTGCAGGTCATCCAAATAGAACCCGCATAACATAAAATGACTACTGCTTGTTAAAAAACAATTAAATGGTTCAGTTTCGAGTATATATATCGAAGATTTCTTTATAATTCGACGTCACTCGAGAGATAGTCGAATGTGTTTTAAATGTGTTTATTTCAAACTGTAAGTACCTTCTGTGACACCGAGACATCACTTCAAAGAGCATAACATCTCGGGAAAAAAAATTGTCATTTTTATTTCGGACTCCCGAATCATAGAAAAAACGTGTATACTACACTTCAATTTCAGCCGTTTCGGAGGTCGGATAACGCAACATTTTATCCTCTGTCGAATTTTATACCACGTGTCATGGGTCGCCTCACGATATAACTCGATCGATTTCAAGTCCAAACAACAAGTACACGTAGCTTTAACGCGACTAATAAATTCTCGACCGACATTTACTTTATTGCGTAACGACGTCATCGAATATTCTTTTTTGCTACTAAAATTTGATGTGCCCAACCTCCTGAATGTAACACGGTGTCGTGTCCGACCTCCTGAATGGCTCAAATTGTTGCTTATAATACACGGTTTTTCAGTGATGAAGGAATATGAATGAAAAAGATCCAAAAATTGCGCGAAATGTGTCACAAGTTCACATTCAAACCAGTCATTGACACCGACTCGAGTTCTGGAGATTCGAAGAAATTCGATCACTGACACTGAATCGAGCTCACATTCAAACCAATAATTGATACTCGGTAATTTCAATTCATGAATTGTTGTAATGATTGTACCAGCTTTAATTTGCATTTAAATTTTGATTTGGGGAAGTTTGTTTAGAACTGCAAAATTAGGTTTAATGACATTGAATGAATATCTGTGGAATTTAATCATTTGAATTGAAAGATTCCCCAATTCCTACGTTTCCAGTATTGCGCTGTTTCTTGACTCTGGAATTTGTTTAAGAATTAAGACGAACATATCGATGCAAGTGTTGTTCGCTTCCATTTCCGTTTCGTTTCTCCCAAAATTTGCAGGAACTTTTGAGGCACTTCTGTAATTATACTAAGGTTACTGCAATTTTACATAATGTGATTATACTAAGCTTACTGCATAATTTCTGTTTTTACAAACTACAGTATATATCATTTACGCCACAAAAAGCAAATTCTGTTATGTTTTTGTAGAAAACTAATTAGGGTTGATGGGACGTGTCATGATACATTTATAATTTATATACCTTTTACAGGATGGGTACGCCTATTTTGAGCGTTGAGCAAGGTGTCTTTCGCTGCCTGTAGCCTGCTTACGACATCACTTATTTTCATTCGATCTCGTGGCAAATGGTTGGAGCACATCACTCCGACACTTATCACCGACATGATGCATTCCTCTCTTCGTTGTAGTGCTTCTTGGATGGCTCTACTGTCTTCGGCTTCTTCAGCAAGATTATGTTCTTCAAGTGTCGGGTCTACAATTTCCAACACTTGGTCAGGTAATGCTGCTTCTGCATACATATGAAGGTTGTAGTCTTCCTTGAACATGTTGTCTGTTGGACTTTTCCCTGTCATGAGCTCAAGAAGCAATATACCGTAGCTGTAAACATCTCCCGCCATAGATGCTTCACTTCCTAAGCCATACTCTTAACATCCAAATCCAATAGCAAGGCTTAATTAGTTAACAAAGAATAAAAAACCGAACAAAAACAAGTATACTTATCATTCAGAGGAGTTTTCTAAAAAAAATCAGAATATTATTACCCGGAGCAGCATAGCCAACTGTGCCATTGATTCCGATTGTGCTACTTTGATTTGGATGTCGTGGTTCAGTAAGAAATCTTGCTAATCCAAAATCACCAACGTGAGCGACCATGTCATCATCCAGCAATATATTGCTCGGTTTCATGTCACAGTGCACGATAGGGGTTTCGCCCTCATGGTGTAGATAATTGAGTGCCTGAGTCACATCAATTGCTACATCCACCCTTTGAGAAAGACTCATGTTCTCATGAACTCCATGCAGCCATTTGTCAAGGCTTCCATTGGACATGAACTCATATACTAAAGCTCTGAAATCATTTCTTTGAAAATCGATACTTGAGCAAGCAGTTATGATGCTAACCAAGTTCCGATGACGGACATTTTTCAACGCCTTGCATTCCGCCATAAAGCTCTTTGATGCAGCATGATGCTGGAGATCGAGAACTTTCACAGCAATTGATTTTCCATCCAAAATTCCCTTGAACACCGATCCAAAAGAACCGGAACCTAGCAGGTTCTCTGAAGAAAAACCACCTGTCGCTTTGAGCAGCATGTCATAAGACACCTTCATGAATGCTTTCCCCATTGCTAAATTTGATGATACAATTGTCTTTTTCTTTCTTATGCATGCTAAGTATACCCCTATTACCATTGCGAGTCCTCCAACAAATGTACTAATAATTGGAATTATCAACTTAAGAGTACGAGACATTGGTTTTTTCTTTCTTTCCATATTCTCTGTCTGAATGCATTTGGGTAAGTGCAGTTTCGGTATTCCTCCGCAAAGCATGGTATTGCCGAGAAGAAATACTCCGCTTGCATTTGCAAATACTGAGTTGGTTGGGACTCTTCCCTGGAAGTCGTTGTGGGATAAGTCTAAGGAATATATCGAGGGAATTCTAGAGAAGAAGGCTGGAAATGGGCCTGATAAGTCGTTTCGAGAAAAATTAATTTCTTGGAGGCTAGCCAAAGATGCATAAGATGAAGGAATGTCTCCATGGAAGAAATTTCCATCCATATCCAAGTATTGAAGCTCAATACATTCGCTAAGACCATCTGGAAGTACACCTGAAAACTTGTTCCCGGACATTTTCAATTTAATTAGGCTGGTTTGCTTACCAATCTCCATTGGTAGGGAGCCTTCCAAATGATTAAATGACAAATCTAGTGTAACAAATGTAGCAGATCCTGTGAATAGTTCCTTGTCCAAGGTTCCATTGAGTTGATTGTTTGATAACTCCATGTACATCAAACTCCGGCAGTTCCTGATGCTTGGAGGTACATTCTGTTTTAGTTTGTTATCATTCAAGTAAAGTATATTCAAACGTGAGAGATTTCCCAAAGAATTGAGAATTTTGCCTGTTAGTCTATTATAACTTAAATCAAGGCGTTCTAATTTTTGGAGTTTCCCTATATCATGAGGAATAGATGCTGTTAATTCGGTGCCACGCATATATAATTGCTGAAGGTTAATGAGATTGGTAATACCGGAAGGAAGTACTCCACTTATCGGACTACCCCCGATCTCGAGAAATTTTAAACGGGTGGAGAGATTGGCGATAGATTGTGGTAATATACCAGAAAAGTTATTACCCCACAGTTGTAGAGTAGTTAACTGGGTGCAGTTAACTAGAGTACTTATAAAGTTAATGTCACCCTCAAGATAGTTAAAACCCAAAGACAACACAGTTAGATTTTGAAATTGCTGATAATCTTGAGGAACCCTCCCGGTAAAGTTATTTTTAAAAAAAATGATACATTGTAGGCTTGTGAAATTCGTAATGGACGGGATGGGTCCTGAAAAGTTATTCACACCAAAACTCAAATACGTGAGACTAGGAATATTGAAGCCTCTATACGCGGGAAGTTCTCCATATAATTGGTTGTCTGTAAAATCGAGAGCTTGAATGGACGAGAAATTGAAAAGTGAAATGGGAAGTGTGCCAGAGAATTTGTTCTCTGCAAGATTAAGGGTTATTAGGTTCTGCATCCGACTGATGCTGTTTGGGATTGACCCTGAAAATGAGTTCCAAGTAGCATCTATATATTGCAAGGAGGTAAGATTTTGTATGATATCAAAAAGATGTCCCCTTAAGTTGTTATGCCGCACGTTAAGAAATTTTAGATTTGTCAATGCTCTTAATTCGGTTGGGAGTTTTCCCTGTAGCCGGTTGCCATTTATGTTAAGATGTTTGAGGTTGATGCAACGCGACAAGTTGGCTGGAATTTCACCAACAAGCGTGTTGTTGACTAGCAGTAGGCGTTGTAACCTGAATAAATAACCCAAAGTGTTGGGGATTTGGCCGTATAGACTATTATTGTACAGAGAAAGGGTATTAAGGAAGCTGAGGTTTGCAACGGAAGGAGATATGGTACCTGACAAACCTCGGGAGTGGAGATCTAATACAGTCACTCTCTTATGTTTGCGCCCACAAGTAACTCCCTCCCAATTACAATGGTGAAACGAGTTATTCCATGAGCTTAAAGCCCCATCCGGATGATGATCGACTAGTTGGCTCTTGATGGCCAACAATGCCATGTGGTCCGTTTCATTCCCTGGATAGTCGAAACCATGCAGGGCTCCAACAGCTGTGATATTCAGCATTACAAATGCAAAGAAAACAAGAAAAAACGGTTTGTAACAAAGGTAATAAAGTAAAATTGATCGATCATCCTGAGTAACTTTCATGTTTGTAGTCTGTCGTTTATGTGTGGAGTAAGATGCTGTTTGGCTTTCTGTCTCTACATTTCATTGCTCTATTTAAGAGGTTTATGGTATGCGGGACAGCCCGTTAATGTGGAATATTGGGCAACACTGAAAGCTACTCCGTATCTGTTTTCTGTGGAATGGAAATCAGGATGAGGTCAGTGCCTCTTAATGATAACATTTGTTTACTATAAGCAAAGACCATTGTCAATGTTTTAATATTAAAACCATAACATTTCTGTAGTATAAGCGTCACTCTAGGAGCAACAGTTCATGGTCATTCGTTCTCTTCTTGACTGGTGACTGCTAACCTGCCCGGACGATGACCAAACTCTGTGCTCGACTCGATAAAGACCAAAAGATAAGTTTGGAAAAAAAACTAAAAGACCAAATTTTTTTTGGCATAGTCTACTTGGCAAATTAAGTATTCGTTTTTTATTTAGGATTGTTTGAGCATACCTACTTGCATTTAACTAATAGAGTAATTGATACCGAGTAACCATTGCACTATCTGCATTTGCTAGTTCCTGTAGTTTATATTTGCCAATTTAATCTTGGACTTGATTTGGCGAATTACATATGCTTCTGCAAAATTATGTTTAGAGACATTGAGAATCTGTGGAATTTATATATTCAAAAAATCCCCAGTTAGTGGTCTTCTAGCATTGAGCTGTTCTTTGATTGCGGAATTTGCTTAAGACGAGCATATGAATGCAAGTGTTGTTCCCCTCCATTTTGGTTTGTCCCAAAAAGATGGTAATGGTGCATACATTCGACACCCTTACCCCACAATTCGCGGTAGCTTTTGAGACGCTTGGGTAGTTATTCAGAATGTAAAATGTAATACAGTACTTTTTATTTTCAACTAACTGTAGCATAATATTTGTCTTTAAAAACTATATTTCCATAGCAAGTCTTCAATTTTTGGTGCTTGTGTCCTAGTCTGTAGTTGCGCTCGTGCTCCTGCGATCGTTTACATCACGAGAATCAAATTATGTTCTTGGTATTGTAGAAAACTAATTAGGCTTCATGGGATGTGTCATGATATATTGATATACCTCTTGCAGGAAGGGTGCGCCTATTCCCAACGATGATCAGGCTGTCGTTTGCTGCTTGAAGCCTACTTATGGCATCACTGATTTTCATTCAATCTTGTGGCAAATGTTTGGATATACGGTCATCATGCTTGGCAATGGAGGCCAAAAGGTAACGATGAACACAAATTTGAAGGGACAACAAGCAAAGTGAAGTGTTAAAATAGTATTGTCTTTGTGATGTGCAGGTCTGTTTTATGGTTATGGATACTCTGGCACAAACAGAACTGCAAATTCACAGGGAGTATGATCTGAAAGGGTCTTCACAAGGAAGAAACCCTACAAAAACCGGTACACAGTCACGATTGACTTTAAAGGACTTGGAATTGGATCTGTACATCTATCTCGATCCTTCAACTCGATGTCAGCTGTTAGAATGAGTTTGTCCTACTTTCTGTTTAAAGCCTTGATTGTGAAAAAAGTGTCAATGGACTTGAAATTGATCCTTTTTCTTATAATTAACAGACAAATCAAGATAGACTGCAAGTTCTTGGAGGATCAATGCATCATGGTTTACAGTCTACTGCTCGGTGTACATTTAGAGTACCCACTTTGAGGTACTTAATTCTTATTAGACTGATTCTCACTAATCTCTTTGTTTTCTTGTTGCGTACCATTATATATGTCCTAATATCATGCAGTATCTCCTAAAGGTAAAAATAAGCCTCAGGCTGTGAATGCTGTTTAACCCGCACGGGTTACGGCTAATTGTCGGAACAGTTTGGGTTACGGGTCAAACTAAGGTCTTCCATTTAGGCGTCGTATGGGTTCTTCGGGTCGAGTCAGTTTCGCGAGATCTAATTGCAACTGCCTTTGCAACTAAACAAAACTGACAAATAGTTATGTTAGTGAAGTCATGATGTAGCATAATATGTAATGATGTGAGATGATTACAGGGATGGGACAAGATTTTGCGCAAAATTACCTGTGCGAGCTACTAAAATATCTCTGATCACAAGGAAGAAAACCAAGAGCAGCAGAAAGATCAAGTGTGATGTTGTATGTAGGAATCATAGACTTCTTACAAAACTACAACATGATTAAATGTGTAGAGCATGCTTACAATTCATTGCAGTATGATGCTAAGGAAGTCTCATCTGTGAAGTATGCTTTATTCGACACGTTTTCAGGAATTTCTGTCCAAAGTT
The DNA here is from genome assembly GCA_958450325.1 of Agrostemma githago. Classification (NCBI taxonomy): domain Eukaryota; kingdom Viridiplantae; phylum Streptophyta; class Magnoliopsida; order Caryophyllales; family Caryophyllaceae; genus Agrostemma; species Agrostemma githago. Next base: position 116,330 of record OY288255.1, read on the forward strand.
TTTCTCACTGAAGATTTCAGCCCTGAATCTCATGGGTTACTGGCTTACTGCTTTAAAATTGAATTCTGATCTAGTTAAGATTTTGATACGTGCAACTTTTAGAACATCTCACAGTTCTTACACACTCGGAGGTACTTTGAAGAAAAATCACTGGTCGCTTTGAGCAGCATGTCATAAAACACCTGCATGAATGCTTTCCCTATTACTAAATCTGATGATACAATTGTCTTTTTCTTTCTGATGCATGCCAGGTATACCCCTATTACCAGTGCCATTCCTCCAACAAGTGCACTAATCATTGGAATTATCAGCTTAAGGGTATGTGACATTTTTTTTTAATATTTTTTTCTTCATGTTCTCTGTCTCAATGCCGAGATAAGTTGCGTTTGTCACTTGTCTTTTTTTTTTTTTTTTAATATTTTTTTAATCATTTGCGTTTGTCAAATTGAATTGGCTGGGACTCTTCCTTGGAAGTCGTTGTGAGATAAGTCTAGGTAATATATTGAGGGTATTCTAGATATGAAGGTTGGAATCGGAGCACTCACTAAGACCATCCGGAAGTACGCCTGTAAACTTGTACTTGGACATTCATAATTCATTTAGGCTGGTTTGCTTACATATCTCCTATGGTAGGGGCCCTTTCAAATGATTAATTGACAATTCTAATCCAACAAATATAGCAGATCCTGTGAATAGTTCCTTCTCCAAGGCTCAGTTGAGTTCATTGTTAGATAAATTCATGATCATCAAACTCTGGCAATTCCAATGTACTGGAGCACTCCGTAATATTTTCAAGCCCTCTACAATGTGTAGTCGTGTTGACTTTGATACCATGATAGATGAACCATCTCAACTAGAATCTTAAAGGTGATGATTGGGGCCCAACTAATATATTTATCTTATCATGGATGTCTTACATTAGTTTCCTCAACACGGATTCAGTGTGTCATAAGAGATAAACTCTAAGCAAGAACATGTGACAAAATACATAGCAAGGTAATTATACTAAGGTTTCAGCTAATCGACAGAACCTTTTGGCTTTTAAATTCCAATGTGGTATATTGTGACATCTTTATAGGCTACTTCCAGTCTTAAGTCTTCCATTGTTCCGCGCTTGTCTCGTAGGTAAAAAGTCACCATCATTCCTCTGCAATCATTTACGTCACAAGAAGTACGTTAAGGTGATGTTAGTTAAGACAACGTATTAGTGTTCTGTTAGCAAGGCATCTAGCTAGATTGTAACTCTTTGGAAAAAAAATGTCTATAATTTTACTATATAGATTACTGATGACGTCATGTGATGTCATAATATACCTCTTGCAGGAAGGGTACGCCTATTTCCAGCGTTGAGCAGACTATTTTTTGCTGCCTGAAGCCTACTTATGGCATCATTTATTTTCATTCGTTCGTGTGGCAAATGGTTGGAGCATAACACTCCGACACTGATCACTGAAATGATACATTCCACTCTTTGTTGTAGTGCATCTTGGATGGCTTTATTATCTTCGGCTTCTTCTGCGAGATTATCTTCTTCAAGTGTCGGGTCTACAATTTGTAACACTTGGTCAGGTAATGCTGCTTCTGCGTACATACGAAGGTTGTAGTCTTCCTTGAACATGTTGTCTGTTGGACACTTCCCTGTCATGAGCTCAAGAAGCAATATACCGTAGCTGTAAACATCTCCCGATGTGGATACTTCACTTCCTAGGCCATACTCTTAACATCCGAATCCAATAGCAAGGCTTAATTAGTTAACGGAGAATAAAAACCGAACAAAAACAATCATATTCACTATTCAGAGGAGTTTTTTAAAACACTTTTTAAAATAAAACGAATCAGAATATTATTACCTGGAGCAGCATAGCCAACTGTACCATTGATTTCGATTGTGCTACTTTGGTTGGGATGTCGTGGTTGAGTAAGAATTCTTGCTATTCCAAAATCACCAACGTGAGCGACCATGTCATTATCCAGCAATATGTTGCTCGGCTTCAGGTCACAGTGCACGATAGGAGTTTGACCCTCATGGTGTAGATAGTTGAGTGCATGAGCCACATCTATTGCAACATCCACCCTTTGAGAAAGACTCATGTTCTCATGAACTCCATGCAACCATCTATCAAGGCTTCCATTGGGCATGAATTCATATACTAAAGCTCTGAAATCATTTCTTTGAAAATCGATACTTGAGCAAGCCGTTATGATGCTAACCAAGTTCCGATGATGGACATTCCTCAATGCCTTGCATTCCGCCATGAAGCTCTTAGATGCAGCATGATGCTGGTTGAGAACTTTCACAGCAACCGGTCTTCCAACCAAAATTCCCTTAAATACTGATCCAAAAGAACCTGAACCTAGCAGGTTGTCTGAAGAAAAATCATGTGTCGCTTTGAGCAGCATGTCGTAGGACACCTTCATTAATGCTTTCCCCAGTACTGTATCCGAGGATACAATTGTCTTTGTCTTTTTCTTCCTGAGGCATGCCAGGTGTATACCTGTTATCATTGCCAGTCCTCCAACAAGTGCACTAATAACAGGGATTGTTACCTTAAGAGTACGAGACATTGGTTTTTTCTTTGTTTCCATGTTTTCTGTCTCAATGCATTTGGGCAAGTGAAGTTCTGGAATTCCTCCGCAAAGCCTCTTATTACCGAGAAGAAATACTCCACTTGCATTTGCAAATACTGAGTTGGTTGGGACTCTTCCCTGGAAATCGTTGTAGGATAAGTTTAGGTAATATATCGAGGGAATTTTAGAGAAGAAGGCTGGAATTGGGCCTGATAATTCGTTTTGTGAAAAGGTAATTACTTGAAGGCTAGCCAAAGATGCATAAGATGAAGGAATGTCTCCATGGAAGAAATTCCCATCCATACACAAGCTTTGAAGTTCAATACACTCACTAAGACCACCTGGAAGTACACCTGAAAACTTGTTCTTGGACATTATCAATTCAATTAGGTTGGTTTGCTTACCTATCTCCTGTGGCAGGGGCCCTTCCAAATGATTAAATGACAAATCTAGTCCTACAAATGTAGCAGATCCTGTGAATAGTTCATTGTCCAAGCTTCCATTAAGTTCATTGTTTGATAAATTCATCTCAATCATACTCCGACAATTCCTGATGCTTCGAGGTACATTCTGTTTCAATTTGTTGTCATTCAAGTATAGCTTGCTCAAACGTGAGAGATTTCCCAAAGAATTGGGAATTTTGCCTGTTAGACTATTAGAACTTAAATCAAGTTGTTCTAGTTTTTGGAGTTTCCCTAGATCATTAGGAATAGATCCTGTCAATGTGGTGTTACGTATATCTAATTCCCGAAGGTTAATGAGATTGGTAATACCGGAAGGAAAAACTCCGCTTATCGGACTATCTCCGATCGTGAGATATGTTAAACGGGTGGAGAGATTGGCGACAGATTGTGGTAATATTCCAGAAAAATTATTACCCCTCAGTCCTAGACTAGTTAAGTGGGTGCAGTTAACTAGTGTACTTATCAAGTTGATGTTACCCTCAAGATAGTTCAACTCGAAAGACAACCAAGATAGATTTGGAAACTGTCGAAAATCTTGAAGAGCCCTTCCGGTAAAGCTGTTACTCAAAAAATCGATAAACTGTAGGCTTGTGAAGTTTGCAATGCTCAGGATGGGTCCTGAAAAGTTGTTCAATCCAAAGCTCAACCATAGGAGACTAGGAACATTGAAGCCCTTAACTGCCGGAAGTTCTCCATATAATTGGTTGTCTGGAAAATCAAGAGCTTGAAGGGACGAGATATTGAAAAGTGAGCTGGGAAGCGTGCCAGAGAATTTGTTCGCTGCAAGTGCAAGGAAATTAAGGTTCTGCATCCGACTGATGCTGTTTGGGATTGATCCTGAAAACGAGTTTTGAGCTGCACCTATTTCTTGCAAGGAGGTAAGATTTTGTATGCTGTCAAAAAGAGGTCCTGTTAGGTTGTTATGCTGGATGTTAAGATAGTTTAGCTTTGACAATGCACTTAATTCTATTGGGACTTTTCCCTGTAGTTTGTTGGAACCTATGTCTAGAACTTCGAGGTTGATGCAACCAGACAAGTTGGCTGGAATTTCACCAACAAGTGTGTTGTTGTCAAGTCGTAGGTACTGTAACCTGAATAAATAACCCAAGCTGTTGGGGATTTGGCCGTACAGACTATTATTATAAAGAACAAGGTAATCAAGGAAGCTGAGGTTAGCAACAAAAGGGGATAGGATACCTGACAAACCTCGGGAGTTGAGATCTAATATAGTCACTCTTTTATGTTTGCGGCCACAAGTAACTCCCTCCCAATAACAATGGTGAAAGGAACTATTCCAGGAGCTCAAAACCCCATCCGGATGAGGATCTACTAGTTGGCTCTTGATGGCCAACAATGCCATGTGGTCCGTTTCATTCCCTGGATAGTTGAAACCATGCAAGGCTCCAACAGCTGTAATATTCAGCATTACAAATGCAAAGAAAACAAGAAAAAACGGTTTGTAACAAAGTGTAGAAAGTAAACTTGAAAGACCATTGTTAAGGTACGTATCTTCCATTTTTTATACTCTTTATTATCGTTTTTATGTGTATGAGTGAGATACTCTTTGGCTATCTGTCTCTACATTTATATACTGTTACTTCATACTTTACGACATCTTGTCCATTAATGTGGAATTTTGGGCAACACTGGATGGTTTCTCTTTTGTGTGGAGGAAATCAGTATGACTTGCTCAAGTCTTTTTGTTTTTGTTTTGTTTTGTGATGCATCATTCTTCAGGGTCACTATACTGTTTCACTATCTGTCTCTTCATTTAAACAGACTTTTATTCCTTAATTTACGATTTACTGTCGAACAAAAAAACCAGACCTGTTTGCACGGCAAGCGCAAATGACAGTTTGTCCATTAATGTGGAATTTTGGGCAACACTGGATAGATGGTCTTTGTTTTGTGTGGAGGGAAATCAGGAGGAGGTCGATATCCTGTATAGTTCAGTAAATGACTTCCTATGTTCTTCTGTTTTTGGTATTGGGAAGCATCATTAATCAGCGTCACTATGGGTCTTCGGTAAACGGTCACTTCTAAGTTAAGATGCATATATTAGACCCGTCTCTTAATTCTTGAGATAAGATGAGTCCGTCACAAGGGATACCAATTGATTACTGATATTGACAATGACAAATTGCGTAGTCTCCACTCGAGTCATATTGAGAAACTTGCAAACAGAGAAGAGGCCTCTCAAAGATCTGGTGCAAGTGTACTGAAGCATGTGTCATGATTCATGGGTCATTTGAACGTCGTCTGCTATCCACCCCGACTGCTCCCTCTCCTCGAGTGCTCGTTCTAATCCGTGGCCGCCCCAATTGACAACCACCAACGACCCCACAACTTCCCCCATCCAACCATCCTTGCCACCTCCGATAGCCACCGTTAATTCAAGTAACCAATGGTAATCAACAAGTCTATACTAGTGAATATTAACGATCATTGTTTAACAATTCTGCACCGAGTGCACGGGTCTATACTAGTGTTATTTAAATCAAAACTTAGATCCATAATCGAACGAAATTGTTAAATCAGAATAGTTTTAAGGATCGAATTTAGACATACAGAGTAATTAAAGTTGTCTCTAGTTCTGATGAGACGGAATTACGAAAAACTAAAATTATTACCGTGTTTTTGTTTTGTTTTTGTTTTAAGGAGATCAGTGAAAACTTAAAGATGCAAATAAAATTGGACCGTTATAAAATTTGAGTGAGACGTAACAAACAAACAAACACACCTCCAACTTCCAACAATGGGATTCCAACAAAAAAAGCTTCAATCACGCCATTTTCGTGATTCATGGATACTCCATCGTCATCATCACCTTCAATTCACAATTAGAGTCTGCAATCGAATTTATCAAGGTTGGAATTCCGTTCAAGTATGATTCTCTCTATTCAATCCTCTGTTTTTTATTTAGGTTTTTTTTACGAATTTATATTTTTTCAACGATGATTCCGTTTTGATTGAACAAATTATGATTGCCATTTCCTGTAATCCATGTTTGCTGATGTAATCTTTGAAGTTGATTTGGGGGAAGTATGATTGAAATTGCAGAATTAGGGTTCCTTTGACTAGAGGCTAGATTTACTATATACTTACTGTAATGAATAAATAGATAGGGCGGTTGATTTCAAGTTGATACCTTTCGCTTTCGTATTTATACAAGAATTTCGAAGTATTATTAGAACTACGATTCTGTATGGGTTTGATCTATGTTTTTATATATGTCATTGGCCGGGTCAATGACTGCAAGTTTCATTGGTGTTTAATCCTGCAGGGAAATTCATTAATGACTGCAAGTTTCGATAGGTTCTGCATTCTACGAATGCTGTACGGGAATGAATTGGCAGTAACAGGTACAGATTCTAAGAAGGTAAGAGGTTCTGTAAGTTTATTGAAATCGACATCAAGATACACTTGTTTCGACAATGCTCTTCATTTGTAAACGTATAGCATTGAGCTATTGCTTGACTATGGAATTTGTTCAAGACAAAATATAAATTCTAGTGATGTTCCCAACCATTTTGGATTGTCCCAAAAAGATGGTATGTAAGGACATGTAAATCCAAATAACATACTCCTGCAATTTGCGGAAGCTTTTGAGACACTTCTTAATTATACAAAGGATACATCAATTTTACACAATGTAATACAACAACTTTTATTTTCAACTGTGGCATGTATTATGCCTTCAATTAGAAACTATATTTAATTAATTATAAGTCTTTAGTTTCTTGGTGCTTGTGTCCTGATTTGAAATCGTGCTCAAACCCCTGCAATAATTTAGTCACTTGAAGCAAATTAAGTTCACGATTTTGTCGAAAACTAATTACGATTCATGGGATATGTCATGAGATATTGATGTACCTCTTGCAGGAAAGGGACGCCTATTTCTGGCGTTGAGTAGCTTGTCTTTCGCTGTTTGAAGCCTACTTATGACATCACTTATTTCCATTCGATCTTGTGGCAGATGGTTGGAGCACAACACTCCGACACTTATCACCGATATGATGCATTCCACTCTTCTTTGTAGTGCATCTTGGATGGCTCTATCATCTTCCACTTCTTCTGTGAGATCATCTTCTTCAAGTGTCGGGTCTACAATTTGTAAGACTTGGTCAGGTAATGCTGCTTCTGCATACATATGAAGGTTGTAGTCTTCCTTGAACATGTCGTCTGTTGGACTCTTCCCTGTCATGAGCTCAAGAAGCAATATACCGTAGCTGTAAACATCTCCCGCTGTAGATGCTTCGCTTCCTAGGCAATACTCTTTATCATCCAATCCAATAACAAGACTTAGTTAACAAAGAATAAAAGAAGGAACAAAAACAGTTATATTTATTGTTCAAGGGAGTTTTCTAAAACAATTTTTAAAAAGGAGTACAATATTATTACCTGGAGCAGCGTAGCCAACTGTACCATTGATTCCGATTGTGCTAGTTTGATTTGGATGTCGTGGTTGAGTAAGAATTCTTGCTAACCCAAAATCACCAACGTGAGCAACCATGTCATCATCCAGCAATATGTTGCTCGGTTTCAGGTCACAGTGCACGATAGGGGTTTCACCCTCATGGTGTAGATAATTGAGTGCCTGAGCCACATCAATTGCTACATCCACCCTTTGAGAAAGACTCATGTTCTCATGAATTCCATGCAGCCATTTATCAAGGCTTCCATTGGGCATGAATTCATATACCAATGCTCTGAAATCATTTCTTTGAAAATCAATACTTGAGCATGCTGTTATGATGCTAACCAAGTTCCGATGACGGACATTCCTCAATGCCTTGCATTCCGCCATGAAGCTCTTAGATGCAGCATAATGTTGGAGGTTGAGAACTTTCACAGCAATTGATTTTCCATCCAAAATTCCATTAAACACCGATCCAAAAGCACCGGAACCTAGCAGGTTCTCTGAAGAAAACCCACCTGTCGCTTTGAGCAGCATGTCATAAGACACCTTCATGAATGCTTTCCCCATTACTAAATCTGATGATACAGTTCTCTTTTTCTTCGTGATGCATGCCAGGTATACCCCAATTACCATTGCTAGTCCTCCAACAAGTCCACTGATAACTGGAATTATCACCTTAAGGGTACGGGACATTGGTTTTTTCTTTCTTCCCGTGCTCTCTGTCTCAATGCATTTTGATAAATGCAGTTCTGGTATTCCTCCGCAAAGCCTGTTATTACCTAGAAGGAATACTCCACTTGCATTTGCAAATACTGAGTTGGTTGGGACTCTTCCCTGGAAGTCATTGTGGGATAAGTCTAGGGAATATATCGAGGGAATTCTAGAGAAGAAGGCTGGAAGTGGGCCTGATAATTCATTTTGAGAAAAATTAACTTCTCGGAGGCTAGCCAGAGATGCATAAGATGAAGGAATGTCTCCTTGGAAGAAATTCCCATCCATAAACAAGTATTGAAGTTCAGTACACTCACTAAGACTAGCTGGAAGTACATCTGAAAACTTGTTCCTGGACATTATCAATGTAATTAGGTTGGTTTGCTTACCAATCTCCACTGGCAGGGAGCCTTCCAAATGATTAAATGACAATTCAAGTCCTACAAATGTAGCAGATCCTGTGAATAGTTCCTTGTCCAAGGTTCCATTCAGTTCATTGTATGATAAATCCATCTCAATCATACTCCGGCAGTTCCCGATGCTTGGAGGCACATCTTGTGTCAGTTTGTTATCATTCAAGAATAGAAAACTCAAACGTGAGAGATTTCCCAAAGAATTGGGAATTTTGCCTGTTAGTCTATTAGAATTTAAAACAAGTTGTTCTAATTTTTGGAGTTTTCCTAGATCATGAGGAATAGATGCTGTCAATTTGGTGTTACTTATTTCCAATGCCTGAAGGTTAATGAGATTGGTAATACCGGAAGGAAGAATTCCTCTTATCGGACTACCTCCGATCTCGAGTATTTGTAAATGGGTGGAGAGATTGGCGACAGATTGTGGTAATATTCCAGTAAAATTATTTCCCCACACTCCTAGTGTAGTTAACTTAGTGCAGTTAACTAGTGTACTTATAAATTTAATGTCACCCTCAAAATAGTTGTCACCCAAATTCAACACAGATAGATTTTGAAATTGCTGATAATCTTGAGGAACCCTCCCGGTAAAGCTATTATTTGCAAAATCGATATATTGTAGGCTTGTGAAATTCATAATGGACGGGATGGGTCCTGAAAAGTTATTCAGAGCAAAGCCCAACCACGTGAGACTAGGAATATTGAAGCCTCTATACGCGGGAAGTTCTCCATATAATTGGTTGTCTACAAAATTGAAAACTTGAATGGACGAGATATTGAAAAGTGAAATGGGAAGTGTTCCAGAGAATTTGTTCCCTCCAAGGTAAAGGCTAATTAGGTTCTGCATCCGACTGATGCTGCTTGGGATAGACCCTGAAAATGAGTTGTAAGTAGCATCTATTATTTGCAAGGAGGTAAGATTTTGTGTGATGTCAAAAAGAGGTCCTGTTAGGTTGTTTTTCTGGATATAAAAATATTTTAGCTTTGTCAATGCTCTTAATTCTGTCGGGAGTTTTCCCTCTAGCTTGTTGTAAGATACGCCAAGAATTTGGAGGTTGATGCAACTAGACAAGTTGGCTGGAATTTCACCAACAAGCGTGTTGTTGCTGAGTCCCAGGCGTTGTAACTTGAATAAAGAACCCAAGCTGTTGGGGATTTGGCCGTACAGACTATTATTTGAAAGAGAAAGGGTATTAAGGAAGCTGAGGTTTGCAACGGAAGGAGATATACTACCTGACAAACCTCGGGAGTTGAGATCTAATACAGTCACTCTCTTATGTTTGCGTCCACAAGTAACTCCCTCCCAATTACAATGGTGAAATGAACTATTCCACGAGCTCAAAACCCCATCCGGTTGATGATCTACTAGTTGGCTCTTGATGGCCAACAATGCATTGTGGTCCGTTTCATTCCCTGGATAGTCGAAACCATTCAGGGCTCCAACAGCTGTGATATTTAGCATTACAAATGCAATGAAAACAAGAAAAAACGGTTTGTAACAAAGTGTAGAAAGTAAACTTGAAAGACGATTGTTAAGGTATGTATCTTCCATTTTTTATACTCTTTATCGTTTTTATATGTATGAGTGAGATACTCTTTGGCTATCTGTCTCTACGTTTATACTGTTATTTCATACTTTACGATTTACGTCGAACAAAAAAAGTAGACCTGTTTGCAAAGGCAAGGGCAAAAGGACATCTTGTCCATTAATGTGGAATTTTGGGCAACACACTGGATGGTTTCTCTTTTGTGTGGAGGAAATCAGTATGACTTGCTGAAGTCTTTTTGTTTTTTTTCTTTTTGTTTTGTTTTGTGATGCATCATTGTTCAGGGTCACTATACTGTTTCGCTCTCTGTCTCTTCATTTATACAGACTTTTATTTCTTAGTTTACGAATTATGTCGAACAAAAAAACTAGACCTGTTTGCACAGCAAGCGCAAATGACAGTTTGTCCATTAATGTGGAATTTTGGGCAACACTGGATAGATGGTCTTTGTTTTGTGTGGATGGAAATCAGGAGGAGGTCGATATCCTGGATAGTTCAGTAACTGACTTACTATAGTCTTTTGTTTTTGGTATTGCGAAGCATCTTTGATCAGCGTCACTATGGGTCTCCGGTATACAACCACCTTTAAAGGTTTCCCTGTTAAGGCTGACGGACATGGTGCAAGTGTGTCGCGGAGAAGATAGAGCTAATGAGGAAATGTTGCGTCGAGAAGAGGTGTCTGTTACATTCCGTCCTTTGGAAAGTTGTCGGGTCAGGAACGGAAATGATGTACTGTATTTGATTTTGTGTAGTTAATTACGGAAAATGTTGTTAAATTCAGTATTCTCAATCACTTGTTTGTTGTATGATGACGTGATACACCAAATATATGAAAATTTCATTATACATACCTACGTAGGTAAAATACTTTTTCACAACAAAAACGGTACGATACTTTTTATCATAAAAACATTTACAAATATACCTATATGGAGCTAGAAATTATTGAGCATGAAGGGGAAAATAAATCGAATTACCAACCAAACGAGAGCAAAAGAATGAATTATCACAATCGAATAACGATTGTTAAAAAAACTCGAAAATGGTTCGGTTTCGAGTATTTATATCGAAAATTTCGCACGAATCTGACATTTCTCGAAAGATAGTCTAATGTATTTTAAAATGTGTTTTTGTAAATCATACATATCTTTTGTTATATCGAGACATTTCTACCATGTATGGAGTTGTTACCGTGGAAATTTGAAGACATTTAATTTCGGGACCAAATAGGCCCGAAAAACATGGATAATAACCTTCAAATTCATCCGTTTCAGATGATTTTTCGAAAATGTGATATTTTGATGACAATCTAAATGAGACCCCTATAATATCTAAATGACCGATAGTAGTTAATAAAACTCAAAAATAGTTCCATTTCGAGTATATATATATTGAAGATTCACCCCCTAATCCGACATTACTCGAAAGATAATCGAATGTCTTTTAAATGTATTTTTTTTAAACCATACGTAGCTTCTGTTATACTGAGAAATTTATGCTCCCTATATAAGTATATATGGAGTAGTTATTGTGGAAATTTGAAGACTTTTAATTTCAGGACAAAAGCGGCACAAAATACGTTGATAATAACCTTTAAATTCGCCCGTTTAAGGTGATTTTTCAAAATATGTGAGATATTTTGCCATTCGTCTAAATTGGACATATAACACAAAACGACCGACGATTATTAAAAAACTCTAAAATGGTTCAGTTTCAAGTACATATATATATCGGAAAATTTCTCCCTAATTCGATATCACTCGAAAGATAGTCGAATGTTTGTTATGTGTTTTTTTTAAACCATCCGTATCTTTAGCTACACCGAAACATTTCTAAAATGTGAGGAATAGTTACCGTGGAAATTCAAAGACATTTAATTTCGGAGACAAATCTGCCCGAAAAACGTGGATAATAACCTTCAAATTCGTCCGTTTAAGGTGATTTTTCGAAAAATACGAGATATTTTGCTGACAATCAAAATAGTACCCATATAACATAAAATAACCGACGATTGTTAAAAATAACTCTAAATAGGATCCGTGTGGTATAAAATTCAGATTAAATTGAAGCGTAGTCCGGTCACTCTTCAATATGAGACGGTTTTACGTTAATTACCTCAGACACCTCTCACACAAAAACATCACCATTTTCATGTGTCCACTTCGACAACTCCTTCTTCATCCTTGCCTCCATCATATCAATGGCTTCTCCAACAAGCTCTACCTCCATTGAACTCAATATTGGAGATTGACTAGCTACCTCTTCGAAGAACTTCGATCACTGACTCCTTCAAACCAGTAATTTCATGACTTTTTGTTGTTGTTATAATCTGCGTTATTATTTGCATTTGTTAGTTCCTGTAATCTTAATCTTGATTCGGTGAAGTATGTTTGAAACTGTAAAATTAGGTTTAACGACATTGCTATGTTTGAATTGAAAGGTCCCCCAATTCCTACATTTCCAGTATTGAGGTTACTGCAAATTTACTATCAGATCAAGCTATTAACTAATCACATAAATTCAAGTTGCTTTCGATCTCTGCAAATTCACTCTGTAGCTTTTTTAGTCGACCTGATGGTTGCTCAGTTCACTCGTTAATTTCTCGAGCCGAAGCCCGAACACTAATCAAAAATGAACTTTATTTAATAATTGAGTTGAACTCAAATTATCTACAAACTGTAATCATACTAAGGTTACTGCAATTTTACAGGATGTGATACAGTAGCTTTTATTTACTGCAAATTTACATAATGTAATTATACTAAGCTTACTGCATAATCTCTGTCTTTACAAACTGCGGTATATTTCATTCACAAGTCTTCAACTTTTTTTGTAATTGTGTCTTAGTTTTACGATCGTGCTCATGCAGTCATGGCCCCTGCAATCATTTACGCCACAAAAAGCAAATTACGTTAATGTTTGTGTAGAAAACTAATTAGGGTTCAGGAGACGAGTCATGATACATTTATGATTTATATACCTCTTGCAGGATGGGTGCGCCTATTTTGGGCGTTGAGCAGGCTGTCTTTCGCTGCTTGGAGCCTACTTATGGCATCACTTATTTCCATTCGATCTTCTGGCAAATGGTTGGAGCACAGCACTCCAATACTGATCACCGAAATGATGCATTCCACTCTTCTTTGTAGTGCTTCTTCAATGGCTCTATCATCTTCAGCTTCTTCTGTGACATCATCTTCTTCAAGTGCCGGGTCTACAATTTTTAAGACTTGGTCAGGTAATGCTGTTTCTGCGTACACATGAAGGTTGCAGTCTTCCTTGAACATGTTGTCTGTTGGACTCTTCCCTGTCATGAGCTCAAGGAGCAATATACCGTAGCTGTAAACATCTCCAGCTGTAGATGCTTCGCTTCCTAGGCCGTACTCTTAACATCCGATTCCAATAACAAAGCTTAATTAGTTAACAGAGAATAAAACCCGAACAAAAACAGTTATATTCATTATTCAGGGGAGTTTTCTACAACATTTGTTAAAATAAAAGGAATCAGGGTATTATTACCTGGAGCAGCATATCCAACTGTGCCATTGATTCCGATTGTGCTACTTTGATTTGGATGTCGTGGTTGTGTAAGAAATCTTGCTAATCCAAAATCACCAACGTGAGCGACCATGTCATCATCCAGCAATATGTTGCTCGGTTTCAGGTCACAGTGCACGATAGGAGTTTCACCTTCATGGTGTAGATAGTTGAGTGCATGAGCCACATCAATTGCTACATCCATCCTTTGAGAAAGACTCATGTTCTCGTGAACTCCATGCAGCCATTTATCAAGGCTTCCATTGGACATGAATTCATATACTAAAGCTCTGAAGTCATTTCTTTGAAAATCGATACTTGAGCAAGCTGTTATGATGCTAACCAAGTTCCGGTGACGGACGTTCCTCAATGCCTTGCATTCCGCCATGAAGCTCTTAGATGCAGCATGATGTTTGAGGTTGAGAACTTTCACAGCAACTGATTTTCCATCCAAAATTCCCTTGAACACCGATCCAAAAGCACCGGAACCTAGCAGGTTCTCTGAAGAAAAACCACCTGTCGCTTTGAGTAGCATGTCATAAGACACCTTCATCAATGCTTTCCCTATTGTTAAATCTGATGATGCAGTTGTCTTTTTCTTTCTGATGCATGACAGGTATACCCCTATTACCATTGTCAGTCCTCCAACAAGTCCACTGATAACCGGAATTATCACCTTAAGAGTACGAGACATTGGTTTTTTCTTTGTTCCCGTGCTCTCTGTCTCAATGCATTTTGGTAAATGCAGTTCTGGTATTCCTCCGCAAAGCCTGTCATTACCTAGAAGGAATACTCCACTTGCATTTGCAAATACTGAGTTGGTTGGGACTCTCCCCTGGAAATCGTTGTGGGATAAGTCTAGGGAATATATCGACGGAACTCTAGAGAAGAAGGCTGGTATTGGGCCTGATAATTCGTTTCGAGAAAAGTTAATTTTTTGGAGACTAGTCAGAGATGCATAAGATGAAGGAATGTCTCCATGGAAGAAATTCCCATCCATATACAAGTATTGAAGTTCAGTACACTCACTAAGACCATCTGGAAGTACACCTGAAAACTTGTTCTTGGACATGTCCAATTCAGTAAGGCTGGTTTGCTTACCAATCTCCACTGGTAGGGAGCCTTCTAAATGATTAAATGACAAATCTAGTGTAAAAAATGTAGCAGATCCTGTGAATAGTTCCTTGTCCAAGGTTCCATTGAGTTCATTGTTTGATAAGTTCATGTACAACAAACTCCGGCAGTTCCCGATGCTTGGAGGTACATTCTGTTTCAGTTTGTTATCAGACAAGTCTAGTAAACTCAAACGTGAGAGATTTCCCAAAGAATTGGGAATTTTGCCTGTTAGTCTATTAGAACTTAAATCAAGTTGTTCTAATTTTTGGAGTTTCCCTATATCATGAGGAATATATGCTGTTATTTTGGTTTCAGTTATTTGTAATATCTGAAGGTTAATGAGATTGGTAATACCGGAAGGAAAAACTCCGCTTATCGGACTACCTCCGATCGTGAGATATTGTAAAAGGATGGAGAGATTGGCGACAGATTGTGGTAATATTCCAGAAAAGTTATTACTCCACAGTTCTAGAATATTTAACTTAGTGCAGTTAACTAGTGTACTTATAAAGTTAATGTCGCCCTCGAGATAGTTTTTTTCCAAAAACAACGCGGATAGATTCCGAAATTGCTGATAATCTTGAGGAACCCTTCCGGTAAAGCTATTAGTTCCAAAATCGATACGTTGTAGGCTTGTGAAGTTTGCAATGCTTAGGATGGGTCCTGAAAAGTTATTATTCATACCAAAGCTCAACCACGTGAGACTAGGAATATTGAAGCCTCTATACGTGGGAAGTTCTCCATAAAATTGGTTTTCTATAAAATCAAGAACTTGAAGGGACGAGATATTGAAAAGTGAACTGGGAAGCGTGCCAGAGAATTTGTTTATTCCAAGTGCAAGGACAATAAGGTTTTGCATCCGACTGATGCTGTTTGGGATAGACCCTGAAAATGAGTTGGAAGCAGCAAGTAGTGTTTGCAAGGATGTAAGATTTTGTATGATATCAAAAAGAGGTCCCGTTAGGTTGTTATTCTGAATGTTAAGATATATTAGCTGTGTCAATGCTCTTAATTCTGTTGGGAGTTTTCCCTCTAACTTGTTGAAAGTTAGGTAAACATATTTGAGGTTGATGCAACTCGACAAGTTGGCTGGAATTTCACCCACAAGCGTGTTGTTGTCGAGTCCTAGGCGTTGTAACCTGAATAAAGAACCCAAGTTGTTGGGGATTTCGCCGTACAGACTATTATTGTACAGAGAAAGGGTATTAAGGAAGCTGAGGTTTGATATGAAAGGAGATATAGTACCTGACAAACCTCGGGAGTAGAGATCTAATTCAGTCACTCTCTTATGTTTGCGTCCACAAGTAACTCCCTCCCAATTACAATGGTGAAATGAACTATTCCACGAACTCAAAACCCCATCCAGATGACGATCTACTAGTTGGCTCTTGATGGCCAACAATGCGATGTGGTCTGTTTCATTGCCTGGATAGTCGAAACCATGCAGGGCTCCAACAGCTGTGATATTCAGCATTACAAGTGCAAAGAAAACAATAAAAACGGGTTTGTAACAGAGGGAATAGAGCAAACTTGATCGATCATCCCGAGTAAATTTCATGTTTGTACTATGTCGTTTATGAGTGGAGTAAGATGCTGTTTGGCTTTCTGTCTTCTCTACATGTCATTACTCTATTTAAGAGGTTTATGGTGGAATTTTGAGCAACACTGAAAGCTACTCCGTATCTGTTTTCTACTTAATTACTATAACATTTCTTTAGTGTAAGCGTCCGTCACTCCAGGAGCAACAGTTCATGGTCATTCGTTCTCTTCTTAACTGCCCAATAGATGACCAATTCCTATGTGCTCGACTCGATAAAGACCAAAACACAAGTTTGGAAAAAAACTAAAGAAAGTATGGCAGAATTCCAATACTCCCTAATATTTAATACTCGTACAAGCATAGACGACCCAAGTCAATAGTTTTATAATTCATAAACGTTATCTCTGTTTTTTTGCTGAGAATTTCTCCATGTAGAAAGTAACAGCTTAACCATGGAATTGGATTGTCTTGTCCTTGATTGCACTTGTGATTGATTATTCATTCAGATTTCTGCTCGCGCTACTCTTGCTTTACTTATGACTTATGAGTTATGACTACGGTTGCAGGAGTACTGTTTGTTACTAATTCCTGCAATAGAAACCTCTGTTTTATGTGAATTTATGTCGCGGCTAATCAGGATGATGTGAAAATTGTATGACTATTGTTTTGGTTGTACAAGAATGATTGCAATATTTGTATAACCTGCCTGCAATTCATGTCTGCCAATGTTATCGTCAACTTGATTTGCCGAATCAGGTTTGAAGCTGAAACTACTATTTGGTTAGCAACAATGAATACTCGTATCAGTGAATACTAGCATTCAACCTCATATCTTCACCTGGATTCATATTTAATAGTCGATGACATGTCTGTCTTTTACTAAATTTCTCCTTCGTACAAAGAAACAAATTAACGAAAGCATAGACCTTAATGTTCCTATTGTGGATTCGAAGTAAACAGTTTTTCTATTGTGGGTGCTCTTAATCCTCGATGATGCTCTTTGTTGAATATAATGCACCATCTCTTATCTTAATGTTCCTTAATATAATGATCTTCTTTGCCACTCAAGCATTGACCTAAGTCAATAGTTTCACATTCATAAAAGCCATGCCCGTCTTTTACTAAATTTCTCCTTTGTGCGAAGAAACAAATTAATGAAGTAGTAATTTACATTAAAATGAAATTACATACAGATTGAATTATTTTAAAAATATTATTCCAATGAAATAATCTTTTTTTTTTCAAACCATACGTACCTTCTAATACATCGAAACATTTCTACAATGTATGAATTAGTTATTGTGGAAATTTGAAAACATTTAATTTAAGGACAAAATCGACCCGAAAAACGTGGATAAATAACCTTCAAATTCGCCCGTTTCAGATGTTTTTTCGAAAAATGTGAGATATTTTGCTGGCCATCTAAATATGACTTGTCTGACAAAAAATTTCCGACAGTTGTTAAAAAAACTCGAAATTGGTAAAGTTTCGAGTATTTACATCGAAAATTACCCTATAATCCAACGTTAGTCGAATATCTCTTAAATTTATCTTTTTTAAATCTTATGTACCTTCTATTACACTGAGACACTTTTACAGTCTATGGATTAATGACTGTGGGAGGTTTAAAGACATTTAATATTGGGACCAAATCGGCCAGAAAAACATGGATAATAACATAACCTTCAAATTCGTCAATTTCGAGTGATTTTTCGAAAAATGTGAGATATTTTGCTAGCCATCTAAATAAGACTTGCGTAACATAAAATGACCGAGGATTGTTAAAAAAACAATTAAATGATTTACGTTCGAGTATATATATCGAAAATTTCGCTCTAATACGACGTTACTCGAAATATTGTTGAATGTCCTTTAAATGTATTTATTTCAAACCATAAGTATCTTCTATTACACCGAAACATCACTACAATGTACGGGGCAGTTACTGTGCGAATTTGGAGACATTTAATTTTGGAACTAAATCGACCTGAAAAACATGGATAATAGCGTAAAGACACCAACAAATGTTCTCTGTTGGAGCTAAAATTTTGTGTGCGTGCAATATACGGCCAAGGTAACACCTTGTAAAAATTTTGGCCATTTTTTTAAGGGACTCCGAAGTTGCAAAAAACGTGGATAATACACTTCAATTTGAGGTTTTTTCGTCCGATATTAGTTTATCGCGTAATTACACCATCAAATGTTCTTTGTTGGAGCGAAAATTTTGTGTGGGCGTAATATAAGTCCTAGGTAACACCCCGTAAAATTTTCGGCCATATTTTTTTTTGGACTCCGCATTTACAAAAAAACGTGGATAATACACTTCAATTTGAGGCATTTTCGACCGATATTAGTTTATTGCGTAATTACACTATCCAATGTTCTCTGTTGAAGCTAAAATTTTGTGTTGGCATAATACACGGCTTATGCAACACCTCGTAAAATTTTCGGCCATTTTTTTTATGGGACTCCGAATTTGCAAAAAACGTGGATAATACACTTCAATTCGAGGCGTTTTCAACCAACAATAGTTTATCGCGTAATTATATCATCAAATGTTCTCTGTTGGAGCTAAAATTTTGTGTGGGCGTAATATACGGCCTAGGTAACACCCCGTAATATTTTCGGTCAATTTTTTATGGAACTCCGAATTTGCAAAAAACGTGAATAATCACCTCAATTTGAGGCGTTTTCGACCGACAATTGTTTATCGCGTAATTAAACCATCAAACGTTCTCTGTTGAAGCTAAAATTTTGTGTGCGCGTAACATACCGCCTAGGTAACACCCCGTAAAATTTTCGGCCATATTTTTTTGGACTCCGAATTTACAAAAAATGTGGATTATACACTTCAATTTGAGGCGTTTTCAATCGACATTAGTTTATCGCGTAATTACACCTCAAATGTTCTCTGTTGAAGCTAAAATTTTGTGTGGGCGTAATATACGGCCTATGTAACACCCCGTAAAATTTTCGGCCATTTTTTTTTTGGACTCCGAATTTGCAAAAAATGTGAATAATATACTTTAATTTGAGGCGTTTTCGACCGATAATAGTTTATCGCGTAATTATACCCTCCAGTGTTATCTGTTGAAGCTAAAATTTTGTGTGGTCGTAATATACGGCCTAGGTAACACCCCGTATAATTTTCGGCCATTTTTTGGACTCTAAATTTGCAAAAAAAAAACGAGGATAATACACTTTAATTTGAGGCGTTTTCGACCGGCAATAGTTTATCGTGTAATTACACCATCAAATTTTCTCCGTTGAGTTAAAATTTCGTGTGGTCGTAATATACGGCCTAGCTAACACCCCATAAAATTTTCGGTCATTTTTTTTATGGGACTCCGAATTTGCAAATAAACGTGGATAATACACCTCAATTTGACGCATTTTCTACCGACAATATTTTATCGCGTAATTACGTCATCAAATATTTTCTGTAACGAAAAAGATCAAAAATTGGGCGAAATGTGTCACAAGTTCACATTCGAACCAGTAATTGACACCGACTCAAGTTCTGGAGATCACTGACACCGATTCAAGCTCACATTCAAACCAATAATTGATGCTCGGTAATTTCGATTCATGAATTGTTGTTGTGATTGCTGCAGCTATAATGTGCAGTATTTGCATTCTAATTTTGATTCGCCGATGTATGTTTGAAACTGCAGAATTAGGTTTAACGGCATTGAATGATTCTGTGGATTTAGTCATTAGAATTGAAAGATCCCCAATTTGTACATTTCCAGCATTGAGCTGTTTCTTCACTGTAGAATTTGTTTCAGACAAATATACAACGGTTTTCGGAAATCCGAAACAATTTGTTTAAGAATTAAGACAAAGATATCAGTGCAACTGTTGTTCCCTTCCATTTGCAGCAGCTTTTGAGGCACTTCCGTAATTATACTTCAAATTTACACAATGTGATACAGACATAGTACTCGTATATTTTTTTCGCAGTTGCGCTCATGCCCCTGCAACCATTTATTTACTTTTTGCAGGATGGGTACGTCTATTTTGGGCGTTGAGCAGTCTGTCTTTCGCTGCTTAGAGCCTACTTATGGCGTCACTTATAATTGATGCTCGGTAATTTCAATTCATGAATTGTTGTTGTGATCGCTGCATCTATAATTTGCAGTATTTGCATTCTAATTTTGATTCGCCGATGTATGTTTGAAACTGCAGAATTAGGTTTAACGACATTGGATGAATATCTGTGGGATTTAATCATTCGAATTGAAAGATCCCCCAATTAGTAAATTTCCAGTACTGAGCTGTTTCTTGATTGTGGAATTTGTTTAAGAATTCAGATGAACATATCGATGCAAAACATAATGTGATACAGTAGCTTTTATTTACTGCAAATTTACATAATGTAATTATACTAAGCTTACTGCATAATCTCTGTCTTTACAAACTGCAGTATATTTCTTTCACAAGTCTTCAACTTTTTTTGTAATTGTGTCTTAGTTTACGATCGCGCTCATGCAGTCATGGCCCCTGCAATCATTTACGCCACAAAAAGCAAATTACGTTAATGTTTGTGTAGAGAACTAACTAGGGTTCATGGGACGATTCATGATACATTTATATTACCTCTTGCAGGATGGGTACGCCTATTTTGGGCGTTGAGCAGGCTGTCTTTTGCTGCCTGTAGCCTACTTACGACATCACTTATTTTCATTCGATCTTGTGGCAAATGGTTGGAACACATCACTCCGATACTGATCACTGAAATGATGCATTCCACTCTTCTTTGTAGTGCTTCTTGGATTGCTCTTTTATCTTCAGTTTCTTCTGTGACATTATCTTCGTCAAGTGCCGGGTCAACAATTTGTAACACTTGGTCAGGTAAAGCTGTTTCTGCGTACACATGAAGGTTGTAGTCTTCCTTGAACATGTCGTCTGTTGGACTTTTCCCTGTCATGAGCTCAAGAAGCAGTATACCGTAGCTGTAAACATCTCCCGCTGTGGATACTCCACTTCCTAGGCCGTACTCTTCAATATCAAATCAAATAACAAGGCTTAGTTAATGCCAAAAAAATACTCAGTACCAAATAACAAAATAATTGCATTTATGCAGATTACTTGATACTCTCCGAAATGTGTTGTCCAAGGACGTATTTTTGAAAAATTATTCCGTACGAAATAACAAGTTTTATGATAAAAGAAGCCAAATAATTATTACCTGGAGCAGTATAGCCAACTGTGCCATTGATTCCGATTGTACTACTTTGATTTGAATGTCGTGGTTGAGTAAGAAATCTTGCTAATCCAAAATCACCAACGTGAGCGACCATATCATCATCCAGCAATATGTTGCTCGGTTTCAGGTCACAGTGCACAATAGGAGTTTCACCCCCATGGTGTAGATAGTTGAGTGCATGAGCCACATCAATTGCTACATCCACCCTTTGAGAAAGACTCATGTTCTCATGAACTCCATGCAGCCATTTATCAAGGCTTCCATTGGACATGAACTCATATACTAAAGCTCTGAAATCATTTCTTTGAAAATCGATACTTGAGCAAGCTGTTATGATGCTAACCAAGTTTCGATGACGGACATTCTTCAATGCCTTGCATTCCGCCATGAAGCTCTTAGATGCAGCATAATATTGGAGGTTGAGAACTTTCACAGCAATTGATTTTCCATCCAAAATTCCCTTGAACACCGATCCAGAAGCACCGGAACCTAGCAGGTTCTCTGAAGAAAAACCACCTGTCGCTTTGAGCAGCATGTCATAAGATACTTTCATGATTGCTTTCCCCATTACTAAATCTGATGATACAGTTCTCTTTTTCTTCCTGATGCATGCCAGGTATACTCCAATTACCATTGCTAGTCCTCCAACAAGTCCACTGATAACTGGAATTATCACCTTAAGGGTGCGGGACATTGGTTTTTTCTTTCTTCCCGTGCTCTCTGTCTCAATGCATTTGGGTAAGTGAAGTTCTGGTATTCCTCCGCAAAGCCTCTTATTACCGGCAAGAAATACTCCACTTGCATTTGCAAATACTAAATTGGTTGGGACTCTTCCTTGGAAGTCGTTGTTGGATAAGTTTAGGTAATGTATCGAGGGAATTCTAGAGAAGGCTGGAATTGGTCCAGATAAGTTGTTTTCTGAAAATTCAATTTCTTGGAGGCTAGTAAGAGATGCATAAGATGAAGGAATGTCTCCATGGAAGAAATTTCCATACATATACAATTCTTGAAGTTCAGTACACTCGCTAAGACTATCTGGAAGTACACCTGAAAACCTGTTCTTGGACATGTCCAATTCAGTAAGGCTGGTTTGCTTACCAATCTCCACTGGTAGGAGCCCTTCCAAATGATTAAATGACAAATCTAGTGTAAAAAATGTAGCAGATCCAGTGAATAGTTCCTTGTCTAAGGTTCCATTGAGTTCATTGTTTGATAGGTCCATGTACATCAAACTCCGGCAGTTCCCGATGCTTGGAGGTACATTCTGTTTCAGTTTGTTATAATGCAAGTCTAGTAAACTCAAACGTGAGAGATTTCCCAAAGAATTGGGAATTCTGCCTGTTAGTCTATTAGAACTTAAATAAAGGCGTTCTAATTTTTGGAGTTTCCCTATATCACGAGGAATATATGCTGTTGTTTTGGTTTCAGTTATTATTAATCTCCGAAGGTTAATGAGATTGGTAATACCGGAAGGAAAAACTCCGCTTATCGGACTACCTACGATCGTGAGTAATTCTAAACGGGTGGAGAGATTGGCGATAGATTGTGGTAATATACCAGAAAAATTATTACGCCCCAGTGCCAGATCAGCTAACTGGGTGCAGTTAACTAGTGTACTTATAAAGTTAATGTCACCCTCAAGATAGTTTTCATCCAAAAACAACTCGGATAGATTCTGAAATTGCTGATAATCTTGAGGAACCCTCCCTGTAAACCTATTCTGTTGAAAATCGATATATTGTAGGCTTGTGAAATTCGTAATGGACGGGATGGGTCCTGAAAAGTTATTCATACCAAAGCTCAACCATGTGAGACTAGGAATATTGAAGCCTCCATACGCGGGAAGTTCTCCATAAAATTGGTTGTCTAGAAAATCTTGAAATTGAAGGGACGAGATATTGAAAAGTGAAATGGGAAGTGTGCCAGACAATTTGTTTCCTCCAAGTTCAAGGCCAATTAGGTTCTGCATCCGACTGATGCTGTTTGGGATAGACCCTGAAAATGAGTTGTAAGTAGCATCTATTATTTGCAAGGAGGTAAGATTTTGTATGATATCAAAAAGAGGTCCCATTAGACTGTTTTTCCGCATCTTAAGAGTTTTTAGCTTTGTCAGTGCTCTGAATTCCGTTGGGAGTTTTCCCTCTAGCTTGTTGTTAGCTACGCCAAGAATTTGGAGGTTGATGCAACTAGACAAGTTGGCTGGAATTTCACCAACAAGCGTGTTGTTGCTGAGTCCTAGGCGTTGTAACCAGAATAAAGAACCCAAGCTGGTGGGGATTTGGCCGTACAGACTATTATTTGAAAGAGAAAGGGTATTAAGGAAGCTGAGGTTTGCAACGGAAGGAGATATAGTACCTGACAAACCTCGGGAGTGGAGATCTAATACAGTCACTCTCTTATGTTTGCGTCCACAAGTAACTCCCTCCCAATTACAATGGTGAAATGAACTATTCCACGAGCTTAAAACCCCATACGGATGATGATCTACTAGTTGGCTCTTGATGGCCAATAATGCATTGTGGTCCGTTTCATTCCCTGGATAGTCGAAACCATGCAGGGCTCCAACAGCTGTAATATTCAGCATTACAAATGCAAAGAAAACAAGAAAAATCGGTTTGTAACAAAGTGTAGAAAGTAAACTTGAAAGACCATTGTTAAGGTACGTATCTTCCATTTTTTATACTCTTTATTATCGTTTTTATGTGTACGAGTGAGATAATTCTTTGGCTACTACATTTATAGACGGTCATTTCATACTTTACGATTTATGTCGAGCAAAAAAAGTAGACCTGTTTGGTAGGCAAGCTCAAAAGGACATCTTGTCCGTTAAATCATTAATGCTCTTTGATTTTTGTGATGGAAATCATGAGGAGTTCCATATCATGTACGGAGTATAGTTCAGTAAATGGCTTACAATGGCATTTTAATTTGTTTTTGGTATTGTGAAGCATCTTTGATCAGTGTCACTATGGGTCTCCCGTGAACGCGAGTGCTGTTTCAGGTCGTCGGCATTTCAGCCAGGTCATCGACGCTTTTTAATGTGAAAAGACAACAATGTCCTTCCCTAATTATATTCACTAACTTTGTTAATGAAATTAAAAAGTTTAATCGTGTTAATGAAACTCGATAATGAAACATTTTTTTTTTGAAAACCGTCATTTTATTATGTTACGGATTATCTCATACTATTATATATCCTCCCCACCCACCACAACACTAATATTATTAATAATATTAAAAATCATATATAACCGTCATTGTTAGAGGGACACAAGTGTACTAATAGGTGATTTTAGGGGTTTTAGAATCGGATATAGATAATATTTTAGTAAGAATTATCAACAATGTTCAATTGATTTAGTGGTCATTTATGTTCCAGAGGTTGTGGGTTCAAGCCTTGTTGGTAACTTCGTAACTTCCCATAGGCATCAAATACACATGACACATGAAGGGACTATCAACCAAATACACATGACACATGAAGGGAAGCAAATGCAAAGAGACTAGACTATCAACCAAATACACATGACACATGACGGGAAGCAAATGCAAATACAAGTCGGTTTGACGATGAATTTTTTATTTATACCTTCATCGCTGGAACTTGGGCGTCATACCTGGAACGAACTACGAGTACTACGAAACTAAAGAAGAAACTACGGCTAGTGACTAAGTCTAGGTATTCTTTGATTTGATTTCTCGACTCCTCAATGAGTCTTGCTCTCGCATATCATATTTATAGATTTGGATGAAAGATATACGATCTCCCAGCATTTTACACAACTTTAGATAACACGCGATCATCCCTTCCTGAAGAGATCTTGTAGAAGTGGTAGGAAAATCGGAAGAAAAAAGTCTTCAATTTTTGGTGCTTGTGTCCTAGTCTATAGTTGCGCTCGTGCTCCTGCGATCATTTACATCACGAGAATCAAATTATGTTCTTGGTATTGTAGAAAACTAATTAGGCTTCATGGGATGTGTCATGATATATTGATATACCTCTTGCAGGAAGGGTGCGCCTATTCCCAACGATGATCAGGCTGTCGTTTGCTGCTTGAAGCCTACTTATGGCATCACTGATTTTCATTCGATCTTGTGGCAAATGTTTGGATATACGGTCATCATGCTTGGCAATGGAGGCCAAAAGGTAACGATGGTCGATGAACACAAATTTGAAGGGTCAACAAGCAAAGTGAAGTGTTAAAATGGTATTGTCTTTTGTGATGTGCAGGTCTGTTTTTTGGTTATGGATACTCTGGCACAAACAGAACTGCAAATTCACAGGGAGTATGATCTGAAAGGGTCTTCACAAGGAAGAAACCCTACAAAAACCGGTACACAGTCACGATTGACTTTAAAGGACTTGGAATTTGATCTGTACTTCTATCTCGATCCTTCAACTCGATGCCAGCTGTTAGAATGCGTTTGTCCTACTTTCTGTTTAAAGCCCTGATTCTGAAAAAAGTGTCAATGGACTTGAAATTGATCCTTTTTCTTATAATTAACAGACAAATGAAGATAGACTGCAAGTTCTTGGAGAATCAATGCATCATGGATTACGGTCTACTACTCGGTGTACATATAGAGCACCCACCTCGCGGTACTTTATTCTTATTAGACTGATTCTCATTAATCTTTTTGTATCTCCTAAAGGTAAAAAAAAGCCTCAGGCTGTGAATGCTGTTTAACCTGCACGGGGTACATCTAATTGTCGGTGCAGTTTGGGTTACAAGGCAGACTCAGGTCTTCCATTCGTGTGTCGGATTGGGTTATTCATGTCGAGTCAGGTTCGCCAGGTCCTATAAGTTTGTTGGAATCGACAGCAAGATACACTAGTTTCGACAATGCTCTTCAATAGTGAACTTCGAGCGTTGAGCTGTTGCTTGATTGTGGAATTATTTAAGACAAAATATAAATCCAAGTGATGTTCCCTTCCATTTTGGTTTGTACCCAAACGATGGTAAGGACATGTAAATCTAAATCCCATACTCCCGCAATTTGTGGAAGCTTTAAAGACACTTCTGTAAGACACTGTAATTATACATCAAAATTTACACAATGTAATACAACGGCTTTTATTTTCAATTGTGGCATATATTATGCCTTCAATTAGAAACTATATTTAATTAATTATAAGTCTTCAGTTTCTTGGTGTTTGTGTCCTGATTTGAAATCGTGCTCATACCCCTGCAATAATTTACGTCACATGAAGCAGATTAGGTTCATGATTTTATTCCCTCAAACAAAGAAAAAGTTCATGATTTTATCGAAAACTAATTACGGTCCATGGGATATGTCATGATATATTGATCTACCTCTTGTAGGGAAGGGACGCCTATTTCCGGCGTTGAGTAGCTTGTCTTTCACTGCTTGAAGCCTACTTATGACATCACTTATTTCCATTCGATCTTGTGGCAAATGGTTGGAGCACAACACTCCGACGCTAATCACTGTTATGATACATTCCACTCTTCGTTGTAGTGCATCTTGGATGGCTCTATCATCTTCGGCTTCTTCTGTGAGATTATTATCTTCTTCCAGTGTCGGGTCTACAATGTGTAACACTTGGTCAGGTAGTGCTGCTTCTGCGTACATATGAAGGTTGTAGTCTTCCTTGAACATGTTGTCTGTTGGACTCTTCCCTGTCATGAGCTCAAGCAGCAATATACCGTAGCTGTAAACATCTCCAGCTATAGATGCTTCACTTCCCAGGCCATACTCTTAACATCCGAATCCAATAACAAGGCTTAGTTAACGGAAAAATACGAACTAAAACAATTCTATTAATGCAGTTTACTTGATACCCTTCTAGATTTGTTTGTATGAGGGAATCTTTCTAAATGGGATTTTGATGACAACATTATTCTGATACAACTTTTATATTATAAGGAGTCACAAATCACAAGACTATCACCTGGAGGAGCGTAGCCGACTGTGTCATAGATTCCGATTGTGCTACTTTGGTTGGGATGTCGTGGTTGAGTAAGAAATCGTGCTAATCCGAAATCACCAACATGAGCAACCATGTCATCATCCAGCAATATGTTGCTCGGTTTCAGGTCACAATGCACGATAGGAGTTTCACCTTCACGGTGGAGATAGTTGAGTGCATGAGCCACATCCATTGCTACATCCACCCTTTGAGAAAGGGTAATGTTCCCGAGAAGTCCATGCAACCATTTATCAAGGCTTCCATTGGGCATGAATTCATATACTAAAGCTCTGAAATCATTTCTTTGAAAATCGATACTTGAGCAAGCCGTTATGATGCTAACCAAATTCCGATGACGGATGTTCCTCAATGCCTTGCATTCCGCCATGAAGCTCTTAGAAGCAGCATGATGTTGGAGGTTGAGAACTTTCACAGCAATTGATTTTCCATCCAAAAGAACCGGAACCTAGCAGGTTCTCTGAAGAAAAACCACCTGTCGCTTTGAGCAGCATGTCATAAGACACTTTCATGATTGCTTTCCCCATTACTAAATCTGATGATACAGTCGCCTTTTTCTTTCTAATGCATGCCTATTATAATTGTCAGTCCTCCAACAAGTCCACTGATAACTGGAATTATCACCTTAAGGGTACGGGACATTGGTTTTTTCTTTGTTCCCGTGCTCTCTGTCTCAATGCATTTTGGTAAATGCAGTTCTGGTATTCCTCCGCAAAGCCTGTCATTACCAAGAAGGAATACTCCACTTGCATTTGCAAAAACTGAGTTGGTTGGGACTCTTCCCTGGAAGTCGTTGTTGGATAAGTCTAGGGAATATATCGACGGAACTTTAGAGAAGAAGGCTGGCATTGGGCCTGATAATTCGTTTCGAGAAAAGTTAATTTCTTGGAGGCTAGTCAGAGATGCATAAGATGAAGGAATGTCTCCATGGAAGAAATTTCCATCCATAAACAAGTATTGAAGTTCGGTACACTCGCTAAGGCCATCTGGAAGTACACCTGAAAACTTGTTCTTAGACATGTACAATTTAGTTAGGCTGGTTTGCTTACCTATCTCCAGTGGTATGGAGCCTTCCAAGTGATTAAATGACAAAGCTAGTGTAACTAATGTCGCAGATCCTGTGAATAGTTCCTTGTCCAAGGTTCCATTAAGTTCATTGTATGATAAATGCATCTCAATCATACTCCGGCAGTTCCCGATGCTTGGAGGTACATTCTGTTTCAGTTTGTTGTCATACAAGTAAAGTATACTCAAACGTGAGAGATTTCCCAAAGAATTGGGAATTTTGCCTGTTAGTCTATTAGAACTTAAATCAAGTATTTCTAATTTTTGGAGTTTCCCTAGATCATGTGGAATAGATGCAGTCAATTTGGTCTCCTGTATCCGTAATCCCTGAAGGTTAATGAGATTGGTAATACCGGAAGGAAGAACTCCGCTTATCGGACTACCTCCGATCGTGAGAATTGTTAAATGGGTGGAGAGATTGACAACAGATTGTGGTAATATTCCAGAAAAATTATTACCCAACAGTCCTAGTTTAGTTAAGTGGGTGCAGTTAACTAGTGTACTTATAAAGTTAATGTCACCCTCAAGATAGTTTTCATACAAAGACAACACAGATAGATTTTGAAATTGCTTATAAGCTTGAGGAACCCTCCCGGTAAAGCTATTATTTGCAAAATTGACAATTTGTAGGCTTGTGAAGTTTGCAATGCTTTGGATGGGTCCTGAAAAGTTATTCATAGCAAAGCTCAACCATGTGAGACCAGGTATATTGAAACCTCTATGCGTGGGAAGTTCTCCATAAAATTGGTTGTTTGCAAAATCAAGAACTTGAAGGGACGAGATAGTGAAAAGTGAAATGTGAAGTGTGCCAGAGAATTTGTTTTCTCCAAGTCCAAGGTTAATTAAGTTCTGCATCCGACTAATGCTGTTTGGGATAGACCCTGAAAATGAGTTGTAAGTAGTAGCTATTGTTTGCAAGGAGGTAAGATTTTGTATGGTGTCAAAAAGAGGTCCCGTTAGGTTGTTATTTTGGAGGTTAAGAAGTTTTAGCTTTGTCAATGCTCTGAATTCTGTTGGGAGTTTTCCCTCTAGCTTGTTGTAAGCTACGCCAAGAATTTGGAGGTTGATGCAACTAGACAAGTTGGCTGGAATTTCACCAACAAGTGTGTTGTTGCTGAGTCCTAGGCGCTGTAACCTGAATAAAGAACCCAAGCTGTTGGGAATTTGGCCGTATAGACTATTATTGTACAGATAAAGAGTATGAAGGAAGCTGAGGTTTGCAACGGAAGGAGATATGGTACCTGACAAACCTCGGGAGTTGAGATCTAATACAGCCACTCTCTTATGTTTTCGCCCGCAAGTAACTCCCTCCCAGTAACAATGGTGAAAGGAACTATTCCAGGAGCTCAAAACCCCATCTGGATGAGGATCTACTAGTTGTCTCTTGATGGCCAACAATGCGGTGTGGTCAGTTTGATTCCCTGGATAGTCGAAACCATGCAGGGCTTCAGCCGCTGTAATACTATGCATTACCAATGCAAAGAAAACAATAAAAACGGGTTTGTAACGAAGGTCATGTTGGGTTTTAAGGTAAGTAGTTTTCATGTTTATGTGTGGAATTCAAGTGAGATGCTCTCTGGCTTTCTGTGTCTACATTTATAGAGACTGTTATTCCATGATTCAAGTGGACAGTTTTTCCAACAAATCTCAGTGGTATGGCCATTACTGTATGTGGAATTTTGGGCTTCAAGACTTACAGAAGTAGAGGAGGCCAATGCCACTCAAGGAAAGTGGAAAGACTTCAAAACATTTCACTATTGTATTGTTGTCTCCTTTGATGAATAAATAGGGCGGTTGGTTATGATAGAAGCGAGAAAAGATAAAACTAAGACGAAGTAAACATTCTTTCTATCATGGGTGCTCTTAATCGTCAATGATGGTCTTTGTTGAATATAATGCACCATCTCTTATCTTAATGCTCCTTACTTAGTATAATGATCTTCTTTGCAGAAAGCAGTAATCTTGGATAAAAAGTATGGCAGAATTCCATAGACGACCTAAGTCAATAGTTTAATATTCCTGAAAGTCATGTCTGTCTTTTACTTCATTTCTCCGTGTAGAAAGTAACAGCTTAACCATGGAATTGAATTGCCATGTCCTTGCTTGCACTTGTGATTGATTATTCATCCAGATTTCTGCTCGCGCTGCTCTTGCTTTACTTATGACTTATGACTACGGACTCCGAATTTGCAAAAAAACGTGGATAATACACTTCAATTTGAGGCGTTTTCGACCGATATTAGTTTATCACGTAATTACACCCTCAAATGTTCTCTGTTTGAGCTAAAATTTTGTGTGCGCGTAATATACGGCATAAGTAACACCCCGTAAAATTTTCGGCCACTTTTTTTATAGGACCCCAAATTTGCAAAAAACGTAGATAATACAGTTCAATTTAAGGCGTTTTCGACTGACATTAGTTTATCGCGTAATTACACCATCAAATGTTCTGTATTGAAACTAAAATTTTGTGTGCGCGTAATATACGACCTAGGTAACCCCCGTAAAATTTTCGGCCATTTTTTTTTGGGACCCCGAATTTGCAAAAAACGTGGATAATACACTTCAATTTGAAGCGTTTTCGACCGACAATAGTTTATCGCGTAATTATACCATCAAATGTTCTCTATTGAAGCTAAAATTTTGAGTGGGCGTAATATACAGCTTAGGTTACACCCCGTTAAATTTTTGGCCATTTTTTTATGGGACTCCGAATTTGCAAAAAAACGTGGATAATACACTTCAAATTGAGGCATTTTCGACCGATATTAGTTTATCGCGTAATTACACCATCAAATGTTCTCTGTTGAAGCTAATATTTGTGTGCGCGTAATATACGGCCTAAGTAACACCCCGTAAAATTTTCGGCCATTTTTTTATGGGACTCCGAATTTGCAAAAAACGTGGATAATACACTTCTATTTTAGGCGTTTTCGACCGACATTAGTTTATCGCGTAATTACACCATCAAATGTTTGTGTGCGCGTAATATACGACCTAAGTAACACTCCGTAAAATTGTATTGTACTCATACTTGATTTTGTGTAGCTAATTACGGAAAATGTTGTTAAATCCAATATTCTCGGTCATTTGTTTGTTGTATGATGACATGGTACACCAAATATATGAAATTTTCATTGTACACAACTACATATTGAGCATGAAGTGGAAAATAGATCGAATAACCAACCAAACGAGAGCAAAAGAATGAATTATCACAATCGAAACAAATCGTTTTCATAGCATACAGTCCAACTACACTTCTCTATAACAACTTCACACCTTCCACTATCAGCTACGGCCTCAAGACCCGGTCCTAAACCCTTGGCATTGACTTCTTCATCGGAAAGATATTGACAGCGATCTAACTCGTCCATTTCAAGCATTCGGCTTGCTAATCCTTCCCTCCACGATATCCTCGCCTCAGACTCGGGACTCCCCATATCAATGGCTCCTCGGATAAGGTCTAAGTCGATTGCATTGTCGCGTTTGATAAGGGGGTTGAACTCAAAACTCGCTCTCGAAGAATCAACCTCTGATAGTTGACATTCAGGAGATACGCTAACTCTTCTAAGAACTTCAGTCACCGAGTCTAGTTCACTCTCAAACCAAAGTCTAGATATCTGATCTTTACTTAGCTCAGAGAGGTCAAAGTTTGGATTTTTCACGACATTCTTGATTCCTAATGAATCATAGAAAGTTGGACTGAATGGGGAAGATGGGGATGGACTACGCACAAAATGATCGTGTTTAGGATCAAGGACACCTCGAATTTCAGAACTCACGTCTGTATACGGAAAAGAACGCATGGTTCTTCGACTGTTGGGAGTGGCAGTAGTAGCATCTGAAGAAAACTCGAGACTAGATGAAGGCGAGGATGGAATCCGAACCAATTCAAATGGCGACATTTTTTCAGATTGATTCGACCTCAACTCATTCACATTACCATCATCTCGGGTTTCAATCATTTTCTCATCAAAAGGGGACGAAACTGAAACCAAAGCTGAAGCCTCACATTCACATCCCAATTTTCCAAATTCAGCTGAAAACTTATCAATTTTATCAGAAAGATCAAATCTTGAACTAGGGTTTCTCACATTGACAGATGAATTTTCACTAATTCCATCAGAAAAATCGTATGTTGAACCGGGTTTTCTCAAATTAATCCCAAACCCATTTGAAAACTTGTTCATTTCACTAGAAAGATCATAACCAGAACTAGGGTTTCTCACATTTACTGATGAAATTCCACTAATTCCATCAGAAAGATCACATTTTGAATCGGGTTTTCTCACATTTACAGATGAAATCTCACTTATTCCATCAGAAATATCACATTCCGAATCGGGTTTTCTCACATTTACTGATGAAATCCCACTAATTCCATCAGAAAGATCACATTCCAAATCGGGTTTTCTCACATTTACAGATGAAATTCCATTAATTCCATCAGAAAGATCACATTCCGAATCGGGTTTTCTCACATTTACACATGAAATCCCACTAATTCCATCAGAAAGATCACATTTTGAATTAGGGTTTCTCACATTTACATATGAAATCCCACTAATTCCAACAGAAAGATCAAATTTTGAATTGGGTTTTCCCAAATTACCCAAATTTCCAGGACCATCACATAATTTATAATCAGAAAGATCACATTTTGAATCTCCTTTTTCACTTTCACTCACTTTAACAGCAGTAAAACTATCAGGGTTTTCAAAATGACTGTCATTTTTAACTACATTACACTTACTTTTACTGCTAATACCTTTTTTCGAAGTGGTAAAAAACCTGAAACAACCTGTAGAAGACTCAACATTGAGATCCTTCAACTTCAATGGAGTCCTTGGACTTGAATTCCCCTGTTTTTTCCCCTGTTTTTTTGCTGCAGAGTTTTTAGTATTCAACATCACTTATGAAATCAGCTTTTTTTTGGGGTTTTTTTTCACTTAATTGCATGAAATGTGATTAATTAGGGTAAAACTGGGAAATGGGTAGTTAGAAGTTGAGAGTTTTAAGGGGGAACAAAGGAATAAATTCTGATATGATATGATTTTGAGTTTGAATTTTTGGGGAGATTGGGTGTTTTGTAATTGTATTTTGTCTGTTGGAGTTTGTTCTGTTCTGTTCTAGTTTTGTCCCTCGAATGTCGCCTTGTTTTACTAACACACCGACGTTGAATCCCGACGAAGTTTGGAAGGAGACGGTAGAATAAATTAACTTCATGTTTTATGTGACCGTTTTTATCGATTTATTGTGATTCAAATTATATTCCTGAAACAAATCATTAATTTTACTGTAATGAATTTTGATTATGAAACTCTTATGGAATCAAATCTGAGTAATTACTTTCATTAAGATGCTAATCGGATACCCATTAACTCATGACGTCGCTTTACTATAATTAAATTCGAATTTTCACAGTAATTATTGTGTACAACCGTTGTACCATGCGACAGTAATAAAAGTTTGCAACTTAGGATAAAAAGTGATCATTAGTTAGTTACCACTTCCAGATAAATAGTTACCACTATTTCATATTAAAACGTGGTCACTATTTAACTTTAAGTAGTCCCTAAATAACATACAGTGGTAACCTTTTACCATAAATTAAGTCCGTCGTACAGTATAACGGTGGTATAGTATAATTTGTGAGAAATCAAAGCCCAATTCGAGCTAACAACTTACAAAGTCACAAATGTGTTGCCACTAAAAAAAATCTGCTAACTAAATACATTAGTCAGGA
Organism: Agrostemma githago; assembly: GCA_958450325.1. Lineage (NCBI taxonomy): Eukaryota > Viridiplantae > Streptophyta > Magnoliopsida > Caryophyllales > Caryophyllaceae > Agrostemma > Agrostemma githago. The sequence goes on from OY288255.1 coordinate 150,616, forward strand.
ATGCAATTGATTATGTTAGTCAAATTTGTTTTCTTTATCTGCTTCTGCAATATCAATCTGTTATTTATCAAACGAATCGAATCTAACCGCCTAAATATGTTGTTAAGGGTTAACAGAGTGATGGATACGACTTTAACACTTAAACTAGTTGGCATCCGTATATTAAGTCGAAATATAAACCCAAATAGTTTACCACAATATGAAGTAACATATACTGTAAAAATTTATCAGTTAAGTTAGTTGACATCTGCTCATTGAGCCGGAACATAAACACCATGGTGATGGAGCATGAGTCATGAGTCATGACACACCCATAACCATAAGGCCATGATGGTGAAAGATGACATTATTTGATCTTGGGTGGAGTAATCATATCATCATATCATAATCAATATAATAACAACAAAAGTGGTTATTTCACTTCAACATCACATGGTGACCATGCAACTAAACATTTTACAAAATTAAATTAATGAAATAGTATAATAATATAATAAGGACAAATAAGAGTGTCACATGTTTGATCAATCAAATTGAACCACTAGTTCATCAACTGAAATCATATTTTACTGCCAAAAAAAACCATACATCTCATATCATATGATCATATAATTAAATTAAAGACCGTTTGATTGATAAATCAGAGATGACAGAAGTCCAATCCATGAAGAAAAAATTCATTATTGATACTGATCCTGGCATTGGTATGTTTATTTACTTTACTCATATTCAATCTTAATCTTGTTTAATTCCCCATCTAATTACTAATTACGTGTTTATTCATCACGGGTTTTGATCTAATTGTCTTAGTTACGTCCGATATGTGAAAAATTGGACGTGGGGTGTTTAGTAATCACGGGTTTTGATCTGATTATCTTAGTCATGCCCAATAAATCGTATTGTAGTTAGAATGAAAAATTGAGACGTGGGGGTCTTAAATAACCTCGAATTTAATATATTTCAATCAGAATCTCGAAAATATGCGAAAAATGGGAGCTTTTATGTCGAAAAATGGGGGCTTTTATAGTAATATGGTATCGAATCAAAGGTTGATCATTTCTTTATCGACCCACTTTTTATTAGATTCATGGTTAATGATGGATTTGAGATTTACTCATCATGATGTTTAAATAACATTATTGAGAGACCGTCTTTCTAAAGTTTGCGTGGTTTGAATAATGGACTGAAATGAATGAATGAATGAATGAATGAATGAATGGAATAATACAGATGATGCAATGGCAATTTTTGTTGCATTGAAGTCACCAGAGGTGGATGTGATTGGTCTAACCACAATCTATGGCAATGTTTACACCACTCTTGCAACAAGAAATGCCTTGCATTTGGTACCACCTTTTTTTTTTTCAGTTTGTAATATGCAGTTGTCTGCAAGAATTTCGGTTAGTAATAATACGCTATGATTCCGATGACTGAGAGTGTTTACGAGGTTGAATCTACTGTCTGTCCCGAATGCTGTGTAGTTGGAAGTTGCAGAAAGGACTGATATCCCAGTAGCTGAAGGATCCCATGTCACCATCACTGTATGTCACTTACCTTTCATTTGTACTCATTCCTAACTTATCGACTCATGAGAGGTCGTATTCATGATCTGGGTTGGAAGTTGGAACCATGTTAGCATCAAAATCGGTTAGATTACTGTCAAATTGGTGACTGATTGCATTACCTGTATGACTGTATGTTATGAAGCAAGGTACGAAGCTTAGGATAGCGGATTTTGTCCATGGGTCAGATGGGCTTGGTAACCAAAACTTTCCTCCGCCAAATGGGAAGCCAATTGATCAATCAGCAGTCGATTTCATTGTCGAGCAAGCTAGAACATACCCTGGTGAAGTTACTTTGGTCGCTTTAGGACCTCTAACAAATGTCGCTTTGGTACGTGTTCCTGTCATCTATTCCCAATGCATATTCTGGCTTTACATAACCTTTGTTCGTGTATCTTTGCGCAGGCAATCCAGCTTGATCCGGATTTCACGAAAAACATTGGGAAAATCGTTATTCTTGGTGGAGCGTTTGCAGTAAATGGCAATGTGAATCCTGCAGCTGAAGCCAATGTATGTAATCCATCTCTGTAATGCAATTTTTAGAACTGTATCATCGCTTCATTCCACAGGTCAAATTTTGGACATCTTGAAATATTTTGCTCGCCTTTTTCTGCAGATATTCGGTGATCCAGACGCTGCTGATATCGTCTTCACCAGTGGAGCTGATGTTCTAGCTGTCGGAATCAACGTGACCCACCAAGTTATCTTTACCGGTACTTTTCCTCAGTTTCGATCACATAATATTTACTGACATCATAGTATTACCGCTTATGTTTTGGAATTGCAGACGGAGACAGGGAAAAACTAGCAGCATCAGAGGGGAAATTCGCGCAGTACCTGTGCAAGATCTTTGGTGTATATTACGGCTACCACTATGATGCATACAATACCAGAGGTCGGTACTCAGTACGAATTACAATACAGTTTAAATATCATCTGTCGCAGTAATGTTTTTGTTCCGACATTCTGAACTTAAAGATGGAAGACGAATGCTGCAGGCGTATACCTTCATGATCCTGCAACGATAATTGCTGCTATAGATCCTTCAGTGGTTACTTGGACAGAAGGTGTCGTCCGAGTTCAAAGAACTGGCATCACCAGAGGCCTCACTCTACTGTACAACAATCAGAAAAAGTAAGTTCAGTTCTTTGTCGATAATAAATTAAGTTGTTTTTTCATAGAAGTGAATTGTCTCACGCGTGAAAGTGACTGTCGTGTTGTTTGTATAGGTTTGGAGAAGTAACAGAATGGAATGATAAACCGAGTGTGAAGGTTGCAGTCACAGTCGATGCACAAAAAGTGGTCAAGATGGTCATGGACCGACTTATAACTTCATGATATAATATACTCCTCTGTGTCTTACTCATTTGTTTACCTTAATTAAAATATTCAAATGAAATTCTCAAAAGAAAAAATCAAATTTCTATTTTACAATACTATTTATCTGTGTATGTTTTTATTTTTCGATTATTTTAGACCAGTATTTATTTTAAATCACATACGGAGTTGATTAATAATGATGTACTCCGTATTTCATTCTAGGTTCAATTCAGTCTTCATGATTCATACTCGTATATATAAATTATACTACGAAGATAAAATAATTCTATATTCTATTTATTTTACTATAAAATAAAGAATAGTTTTCATTCTAATATTCTAAATATAAAAGGCAAACAATCGAATGGAACAGAGACAGTAATTAATATCGTAACTAATCAAAAAATCAAAATCCTAACAACCAAATATTAAAATATATTTAATATCTAATTTTGTTGTTAAAATAATCTCAAATAATAACAATATTATACACTCTTAAACCAATATTATTAAAAACAAATTAAAAAAATACAAACTTTCACGTAAAATAATAGTAATATTATTTTTACAACACCCCTTAGAGATAGGAATTATTAAAAGAATCTTGTAAAAAAAAAGATAAAATTTGATCTTAATTAGATTCTTAATCCATTTTTTAATCATACTTTACTAGAATTATTATAACTAATGATTCTGTATAAATTTATAAATTTCACAAAGCAAAAAGAATCACCATAGTTTTCTGTTGTGAGACGGTCTTACAATAAGTCTGTCTTTCAAGAGAAAACTCGATAGGTTTAATGATGGAGGAACAAAAGGAAGAAGGAATGGAAATTGGTGTAATAGAGATGTATTTGAATTCGTTTCCACCGGGTTATAAGTTCGACCCGTCTGATGATGAACTCATTGTGGATTACTTACTACCAAAGATCAATGCAGCAAATTTGCCATTGAATTTGATGCATCATGTTAATATCTACAATTACAATCCTGAACAACTTGCTGGTATGTAATTACTTAATTATATCTTAATTAATTGTCGATTTTCGAAAATTTTTTTGGGTTAAAATCGATTTTTTTTTATTTTTTTGGGTTAAAGTCGATGCTGAAGCTCATATATCAACTAGTTTAGTTGTAAAGTTATTATCGTGTTTCTAATCTTAGTAGTAAAGTATTATAATCGCTCTTTTGACTCTGCTTTCTACAAAGCATATAATAAAACGGAGACATAATTAATATACACGGTATGTATTAAAAAATTATTTCATTTTTTTCTTTTTCTGTTTAGACTGTATTTATCATTTTCATTTCGCTAATATTTATTCTTGTAATGCTACATTGTATAGCAATGTATGTATAGTTGCCAATTAAGGGAAAAAATCTTTATAAGAAACAATCTCTTAATAATGTTTATTCTTTGTAATGGTGCAATGTAGAACGATGAATCAGATTTATAAGAGACAGTCTTTTAATAATATTGGTTCGTTGTAATGTTGCAATGTATAGCGATGTATAGTTGCCAAGGCAACAAAGGGTGGTACTTCTTCACACCAAGATCAAAAAAGTATCGGAACGGAAAGAGGCCAGACCGGAAGGCCGGTGATGGGTATTGGAAGGCGACGGGAGCCGATAAAGTCATCAATCGAGATGAAGCCGTTGTTGGTTTTCGAAAGGCCCTTGTGTTTTACAAGGGCCGGCCTCCAAAAGGCGAGAAAACCCTTTGGATTATGCACGAATTTCGAATTGCCGGACCTTCTCTTGTCCGAAAAAGAAACCATTCTTCCCTCGACGATCTCGAGGACACTAGTATGAGGGTATGAACTTCAATTTTAACTGACTGAACTGGCTTGATCTGACCTGACGTGAACTACTGACGCGTTTGTTCATGATAATTATTAATGTTTTGGGTTTGGTTTGGTTTTGTAGTTGGATGACTTTATATTATGTAGAATATACAAGAAAAACGAAGAAACGTCTAAAGAGAAACCACAAGAGAAACAACAAGAAGTCGAAAGCAATGAAAGCATTGTTGGGTCGCCGACTTCGTCCAAGGACGACATTAGTAATGGCGGAGATAAGGTCGAGAACAATACGAGCCGTCCCTCCAATAATGTCGATACAAGCAACAACAACAACAATAACAATGGCGATCACAACGTGTACAACAACAATGGATATAAGTACGTTGATACTTGGACGACGTCTTATGATGAATTATTCGAGTGTGACCCGTATCAAACAAGTGACAAGTACGACTTTTCGGAGGATCTTATTGGTCATGATTATTACGATAATCATGATTCGATATTACACTTGTTATTAGACCCGCAAATTCCAACTATGACATATCCAGATCCAGATCGAGATCCAACCCTGTAAGTACCACGTCATCATCAACGAGGAACCTTAATTATTTACTAATTTCCGTAAGTTTTTTTTTTTTTTTTTTTTTGTTAATTATTTACTTGAACTTCTTGGGTATATGTTTTAGATTCAGAATAACTGATTCATTTGTTTATATTTTATATTTCTTTGTGAATAATATTTTAATGATTTAGACAGAGGGTTGATATGTACACTGATGGGCATCTAGTAAACTACCTGAACGACAACTTTCATCGATTTTATATATCCGTCTTCAAATCAAATAAGAAACGGTGTTACATATAACGCGAACTCATTAACCCCGACTATTTCATACAAAATTCATGAAATACTCGTAATGTTTTTTTCGTCTATTCAACTAAGGTGTGGTTTGACTCACATATTAATCTCAAAACAAATATTATTCAGAGACTTTTAATTCTTATTTGTGACGGAGTTATCTGTCAATTTCTTAAAACGGGTCAAATATTACCATACTTATTCAGTTATTTGCATAGAACAAGACAAAACACAACAAAATCAATGTTTTTAGTATCTTTTCTATACAAATGAGTAGTATTTTATCCGTTATAATAAAATGACAGTAACCCGTCACAAGGGAGACTAATCGAGAAACAATAGACACGAGTTGAGAGAAATATTCAATGTTGTAATTTTCAGATTTCTAATGTTTTTGTCTTTGTTTTGGTCCATGAAAATTCAACGTTCATGAGGTGACATCGTCTCACCTACCACCGACACTGACCCGTATTCGTATTCAACTCATCACTTACGTCTCAAACGGGTCGATCGATTCAGATTTTGGTTGGATTGAGTTTGGATCATATCGGGTCATGATTACACTTGGGTCGGGTTTGGAAATGGTTAGTTGGTTCAACTAAAGGCTCAACAAAGTTACTTCAAAGTTTTAATTTTCACAGGAGACTATGTTGAATATTTTTTGGGAGAATATTAGAGACGAGTAAATATTTTTTTTTAGTTTTTCCCGATTGTCTTTTGATTTTTATCGGGGTCAGGTAGAAACATCTATCATCAACCAACAACCAACGAAGAATTTAATGAGACTATTCATTATTCGACCCTCTACCTAATCCGACAATACAACTGACGTGACCAATAGACACAAATTGAACATCTTGTACTTGACATAACCAAACCCGTTTACTGAAACGACCTGTATTAGAACAAACACGATACAATTATTGACTCAAGTGACCCGACCCGTACGTGACTAAACCCAACCCGATTAAATGTGCTTTCAATGTTTGCCTAAAACACCACAAAAATTCATGAAATAACCAATGAGTTGTATATAGAGCTATGTACAACTGATTTTAAGATTTTGAGCTTTATTTCAAAGGTTTTGAGTTTTGTTGTAAACTTTCTGAATTTTAGTGTAAAGTTGTCGAGTAAAATCACATAAATGTTTAAGCTCAAAAGCTTACAACTTAGCTCAGAAACTTTTATAAGCTCAGTAAATATATATAAAAGCTTAACAACTTTGCCCTGGTTGTACAATGTTATTGTACAATCAGGTGTATAATCATATTTTCATGAAATAACTGTGTATATAAATATAGAGAAAGGAATCCAAAGAGCATTTCAGTAGCACACATAAACAACATAGTACAAACATGAAACAGCATACCTACCTTAAAATTCAGGATGATCTTTCCAGTTTACTTTGTTCCCTCTGTTGCAAACCGGTTTTTCTTGTTTTCTTCGCATTTGTAATGCTGAATATCACAGCTGTTGGAGCCCTGCATGGTTTCGAGTATCCAGGCAATGAAACCGACCACATAGCATTGTTGGCCATCAAGAGCCAACTAGTCGACCATCATCCAGACGGGGTTCTAACCTCGTGGAATGATTCATTTCACCATTGTAATTGGGCGGGAGTTACCTGTGGCCGCAAACATAAGAGAGTGACTGTATTAGATCTCCACTCTCGAGGATTGTCAGGTACAATATCGCCTTTCATATCGAACCTCAGCTTCCTTAATGCCATTTACCTTCACAATAATACTCTGTACGGCGAAATCCCATACAACTTGGGTAACTTATTCAGGTTACAGGTTCTACGACTAGGTAACAACACGCTTGTCGGTGAAATTCCAGCCAACTTGTCGAGTTGCATCAACCTCGAAACTCTTACCATAGGTTTCAACAAGCTAGAGGGAAAATTCCCAACAGAATTACGAGCATTGTCGAAGCTAGAAATTCTTGTCATCCAGCATAATAACTTAACAGGCCCTCTTTTCGACATCATACAAAATCTTACCTCCTTGCAAGTAATAGCTGCTACTTACAACTCATTTTCAGGATCGATCCCAAACAGCATCAGTCGGATGCAGAACCTAACTCTTCTTTACCTCGGAGTGAACAAATTCTCTGGCACACTTCCAGTTTCACTTTTCAATTTCTCGTCCATTCAAGTTCTCGATTTTATGGACAACCGATTATATGGAGAAATTCCGAGACATAGAGGGTTCAGTATTCCTAGTCTCGTATGGTTGGGCTTTGCGATGAATAACTTTTCAGGACCCATCCCATCCATTGCAAACTTCACGAGCCTGCAGAATATCTATTTTGGGAGTAATAGATTTACCGGGAGGTTTCTTCAAGATTATCACCAGTTTCAAAATCTATCGATTTTGGCTATTGGAGATAACTATCTTGAGGGTGACATTAACTTTATAAGTACATTAGTTAACTGCACCCAGTTAAGAAAACTTGCACTGGAGGGTAATAATTTTTCGGGATTATTACCAAAATCCATCGCGAATCTCTCCAACAGTTTAACATTTATCACGATCGGAGGTAGTCCAATAAGTGGAGTTTTTCCTGTTGGTATTACCAATCTCAATAACCTTCAGTTCTTACAAATACGTGACACCAAATTGACAGGATCGATTCCTCATGATATAGAGAAACTCAACAAATTGGAAATACTCGATCTAAGTTCTAATAGACTAACAGGCGAAATTCCCAATTCTATGGGAAATCTCTCACACTTGAGTGGACTTTACTTGTATGAAAACAAATTGAAACAAGGAGTACCTCGAAGTATCGGGAATTGCCAGAGCTTGATAACCATGGATTTATCAAACAATGAACTCAATGGATCCTTGGATGATGAAATATTCACAGGATTTGCTAAATTTGTTACACTGAATTTGTCGTTTAATCATTTCGAAGGGCTACTACCAGTGGCGATAGGCAAGCAAATCAGCCTGAATAAATTGATAATGTCAAATAACAAGTTTTCAGGAGTACTTCCCGATGGTCTTAGTGAGTGTTCTCAACTGCAATACTTGTATATGGATGGGAATTTCTTCCATGGAGACATTCCGTCATCTTATGCATTGATGACTAATCTCCAAGAAATTAATTTTTCTCGAAACGAATTATCTGGCCCAATTCCAGCCTTCTTCTCTAAAATTCGCTCAATACATTACCTAGACTTATCCCACAACGATTTCCATGGAAGAGTTCCAACCAATTCGGTATTTGCGAATGCAAGTGGAGTGTTTCTTCTCGGTAATACCAGGCTTTGCGGAGGGATAATAGAACTGCATTTACCCAAATGCATTGAGACAGAAAACATGGAAAGAAAGAAAAAACCGATGTCTCATACCCTTATGGTGATAATTCCACTTATTGGTGCACTTGTTGGAGGACTGGCAATGGCAATATGGGTATACCTGGTATGCATCAGAAAGAAAAAGACAATTGTAACATCAGATTCAGTAATGGGGAAAAAATTCATGAAGGTGTCTTATGACATGCTGCGCAAAGCGACAGGTGATTTTTCTCAAGAGAACCTGCTAGGTTCGGGTTCTTTTGGTTCGGTTTTCAAGGGAAATTTGGATGGAAAAACAATTGCTGTGAAAGTTCTCGACCTCCAGCATCATGCTGCATCTAAGAGCTTCATGGCAGAATGCAAGGCACTGAACAATGTCCGTCATCGGAACTTGGTTAGCATCATAACTGCTTGCTCAAGTATCGATTTTCAAAGAAACGATTTCAGAGCTTTAGTATATGAATTCATGCCCAATGGAAGCCTTGATAGATGGTTGCGTGGAGTTCTTGGGACCATGAGCCTTTCTCAAAGGGTGGATGTAGCAATGGATGTGGCACAGGCACTCAACTATCTCCACCATGAAGGTGAAACTCCTATTGTGCACTGTGACCTGAAACCGAGCAACATATTGCTGGATAATGACATGGTCGCTTACGTTGGTGATTTTGGATTAGCAAGGACTCTGACTCAACCACGACATCCAAACCAAAGCAGCACGATAGGAATCATGGGCACAGTTGGCTATGCTGCTCCGGGTAATGATCTTCAGACTTCTTTTATTTAAGAACTGTTTTAGAAAAAGAAATAATGTTCTCATCAAAATCACTTTTAAAAAAAAAAAAACTCCCCTGAACAATAAATATAATCATTCTTGTTAGTTCTTTTTTTAATTTTTTGTTAACTAAGCATTTGAAATCGCATTTGAATGTTAGAATACGGCCTAGGAAGCGAAGCATCTACAGCGGGAGATGTTTACAGCTACGGTATTTTGCTTCTTGAGCTCATGACAGGAAAGTGTCCAACAGATAACATGTTCAAGGAAGACTACAACCTTCATATGTATGCAGAAGCAGCATTACCTGACCAAGTTTTACAAATTGTAGACCCGGCACTTGAAGAAGATAATCTCACTGACGAAGCTGAAGATAATAGAGCCATCCAAGATGCACTGCAACGAAGAGTGGAAATTATCATTTTGGTGATCAGTGTCGGAGTGTTGTGCTCCAATCATTCGCCACAAGATCGAATGAAAATAAGTGATGCCATCAATAGGCTTGAAGCAGCAAAAGACAGTCTGCCCAACGACGGAAATAGATATTACCATTCCTACAAGAGAAATATCATGACATCCCATGAGGTTATCAGTGATCTATGTAGTAAAAGTTTACTCATAGTAATTTTTTTCTTAAGAGTTACAATGCTTTGCTAACAGAACCCTGATATGTTTTCTGAAATAACATTACCCTAACGTACTTCTTGTGACTTAAATGATTGCAGGGGAATGAGGGTGGCTTTTCATCTCGGAAACAAGCCTCGAACAATTGAAGACTCGAGAATACAAGACTGGGATATAATCTATAGGGAGTTATAATATGCCATATTTGAATTTAAAAGCTTATTAAGTATAATTACTTGCTATAGAGATGATTCATTTCAGGATACTATTAGCAAACATCGATTGCAGGAATTAGTAACAAACAGTAATATGCAACTGTAGTCATAAGTCATAAGTAAAGCAAGAGTAGCGCGAGCAGAAATCTGGATAAATAATCACAAGTGCAAGGACAAGACAAGACAATTCCATGGTTAACCTGTTACTTTCTACATGGAGAAATTCTCAGCAAGAAAACAGACATGACGTTTATGAATTATAAAACTATTGACTTAGGTCGTCTATGTTGTATTAAATATTAGGGAGTAATGCAATTCTGCCATACTTTCTTTCCTTGAGTGGTACTGGCTTCTCTATCCAAGACTTCTGCTTTTTGCAAAGAAGATCATTATACTCAGGAGCATTAAGATAAGAGATGGTGCATTATATTCAACAAAGACCATCATTGACGATTAACTACAGTTATGAAATTACTGCGTATCAATTACTCCGTATTAGTTAAATGCAAGTACGTACATGCACAAAAAATCCTAAATAAAAAACGGATATTTAATTTGACCATGCCAAAAAAAAAATTTGGTCTTTAGTTTCTTCCAAACTTGTCTTTTGGTCTTTATCGAGTCGAGCACATAGGAATTGGTCATCGTCTGGGCAGTTAAGAAGAAAACGAATGAGCATGAACTGTTGCTCCTGGAGTGACGCTTATACTACAGAAATGTTATGGTTTTAATATTAAAACATTGACAATGGTCTTTGCTTATAGTCAAGAAATGTTTTCAGTAAGTAGCACTGACCTCATCCTGATTTCCATTCCACAGAAAACAGATACGGAGTCGCTTTCAGTGTTGCCCAATATTCCACCATAAACCTCTTAAATAGAGTAATGAAATGTAGAGACAGAAAGCCAAAGAGCATCTTACTCCACGCATAAACGACATAGTACAAACATGAAAGTTACTCAGGATGATCGATCAAGTTTACTTTATTACCTTTGTTACAAACCGTTTTTTCTTGTTTTCTTTGCATTTGTAATGCTGAATATCACAGCTGTTGAAGCCCTGCATGGTTTCGACTATCCAGGGAATGAAACGGACCACATTGCATTGTTGGCCATCAAGAGCCAACTAGTAGATCCTCATCCGGATGGGGTTTTAAGCTCGTGGAATAGCTCATTCCACCATTGTAATTGGGAGGGAGTTACATGTGGGCGCAAACATAAGAGAGTTACTGTATTAGATCTCCACTCCCGAGGTTTGTCAGGTACCCTATCTCCTTCTGTTGCAAACCTCAGCTTCCTTAATAGCCTTCATCTTACAAATAATAGTCTGTACAACCAAATCCCCAACAGCTTGGGTTCTTTATTCAGGTTACAACGCCTAGGACTCGGCAACAACACGCTTGTTGGCGAAATTCCAGCCAACTTGTCTCATTGCATCAACCTCGAAGTTCTTCACGTAGATTATAACAAGCTAGAGGGAAAACTCCCAACAGAATTCAGAGCATTGACAAAGCTAAAAGATCTTACCATGGGGCGTAATAGTCTAACGGGACCTCTTTTTGATATCATACAAAATCTTACCTCCTTGCTAATAATAGATGTTGGTTCCAACTCATTTTCAGGGTCAATCCCAAACAGCATCAATCGGATGCAGAACCTTACTGTCCTTGCACTTGGAGCGAACAAATTCTCTGGAACACTTCCCATTTCACTTTTCAATTTCTCGTCCCTTCAAGTTCTTGATTTTATAGAAAACCAATTATATGGAGAACTTCCCGCGTATAGAGGCTTCAATATTCCTAGTCTCACGTGGTTGGGCTTTGCTATGAATAACTTTTCAGGACCCATCCCGTCCATTACGAATTTCACAAGCCTACAGCATATCGATTTTGGAAGTAATAGCTTTACCGGGAGAGTTCCTCAAGATTATCAGCAATTTCAAAATCTATCTGTGTTGTCTTTGTATGAAAACTATCTTGAGGGTGACATTAACTTTATAAGTACACTAGTTAACTGCACTAAGTTAACTACACTAGGAGTGGGGGGTAATAATTTTACTGGAATATTACCACAATCTGTCGCCAATCTCTCCACCCTTTTAAAACATCTCGGGATCGGGGGTAGTCCGATAAGCGGAGTTCTTCCTTCCGGTATTACCAATCTCATTAACCTTAAGAGATTATATATAGATCACACCGAATTAACAGCATCTATTCCACATGATATAGGGAAACTCCAAAAATTAGAACAACTTGTTTTAAGTTCTAATAGACTAACAGGCAAAATTCCCAATTCTTTGGGAAATCTCTCACATTTGAGTTGGCTATACTTGTCTGATAACAAACTGAAACAGAATGTACCCCAAAGCATCAGGAACTGCCGAAGTTTGATGTTCATGGACTTATCAAACAATGAACTCAATGGAACCTTGGACAAGGAACTATTCACTGGATCTGCTACATTTGTATACCTAGATTTGTTATTTAATCATTTCGAAGGGCCCCTGACACAGGAGATAGGTAAGCAAACCAGTCTAATCGGATTGTATATGGCCAAGAACAAGTTTTCAGGTGTACTTCCAGATGGTCTTAGTGAGTGTACCGAACTTCAAGACTTGTTTATGGATGGAAATTTCTTCCATGGAGACATTCCTTCATCTTATGCATCTTTGGCTAGCCTCCGAGAAGTTAATTTTTCTCAAAATGAATTATCCGGCCCAATTCCAGCCTTCTTCTCTAGAATTCCCTCGATATATTCCCTAGACTTATCCCACAACGACTTCCAGGGGGAGAGTCCCAACCAACTCAGTATTTGCAAATACAAGTGGAGTATTTCTCCTCGGTAATCCGAGGCTTTGCGGAGGAATACCAGAACTGCATTTACCCAAATGCATTGAGACAGAGAGCACGGGAAGAAAGAAAAAACCAATGTCCCGTACCCTTAAGGTGATAATTCCAGTTATCAGTGGACTTATTGGAGGACTAGCAATGGTAATTGGGGTATACCTGGCATGCATCAGGAAGAAAAAGAGAACTGTATCATCAGATTTAGTAATGGGGAAAGCATTCATGAAAGTATCTTATGACATGCTGCTCAAAGCGACAGGTGGTTTTTCTTCCGAGAACCTGCTAGGTTCCGGTGCTTTTGGATCGGTGTTTAAGGGAAGTTTGGATGGAAAATCAATTGCTGTTAAAGTTCTTGTGAAGCTTATTATCCTCCATGGATGGAGCTTGAGGAATCCATACTCAGGAGTAAATAGAAGTATTCTGTTATTGATATTTATGAATGTGTAAAAGTAGTTACAATTCTGTTATTACATCCATATATATATACTTAGATATACATAGTTAGTTATACTCTTAACTAACTTAGAGTAATTTAATGTGAAGCCTAATCCGGTGCAGCTTGATCCGTCTCACATACCCCTCTCAAGCTGGACTGCAAATCTGGTTCAGATTGACCTGCTTCACATACCCCTCTCAAACTGGATTCCAGTTTGATACCAAGTTTGCTAGCCAGATATTGATGTTGTGTTATGCCAAGAGGTTTCGTCATAATATCTGCTAGTTGCATACTTGATTTAACATGTCTTGGAATTAACAATCCATTCTGTATCGTCTCCCTTACATAATGACAATCGATGTCAAGATGTTTGGTTCTCTCGTGAAACACTGGATTCAATGCTATATGCTGAGCAGCCTTGTTGTCACAGTATAAATCAATGGGCCTTGGTACACGGACTCCAAGATCCTTGAGAAGTCTCTCCAACCATACAATTTCTCCCGCGGTGTATGACATACACCTATATTCAGATTCTGTACTACTTTTGCTCACTGTTTTTTGCTTTTTTGTTTTCCATGAAATCAACGATTCTCCTAAGAAAACGCAATAACCACTGAGTGATCTGCAGCTGTAAACGCATGTACCGTGATTTGAATCACTGTACGCTACAACTGTTAATGGACCCTCAGCAGAATAGAACAACCCCGCATTCACAGTATGCTTTAAGTACTTTACCAAATGAAGTGCTGCTGCTAAGTGAGGCTGCCTTGGTTGCACCAGGAACTGACTCAAGTGCTGTACTGAGTATGAAATATCAGGACGGGTTAAATTGAGATATAGCAATCTACCCACTAATCTCCGGTATTGTTCAGGGTTATCAAGTATTTCGCCATCATCGGTGGACAATTTTAAACCTTGAGATAAGGGCACAAGAGATTCATTGCAATCTTCCATCCCAATGTCTTTAATAATATCAACAATGTACTTTCTTTGATTCAGCAGAATTCCAGATTCATTTCTGGCAACCTCTAAGCCAAGAAAGTATCTCATTAACCCAAGGTCTTTGATAGTAAATGCAGTATGTAGACTGTCCTTTACCTTCTGGATAATGCCCTCATCATTTCCAGTGATAATTAAATCATCCACATACACAAGAATAACTGTGAATGTGCCCTGATTTATATTTGTCTGTGTGAACAAAGAATAATCCTCTTTGGACTGTACAAACTCCAAACCAAGCAAGTGTTTTGTAAGCTGGATATTCCACTGCCTGGAGGCTTGTTTGAGCCCATAAAGTGATCTCTTTAACCTACAAACTTGCCCTTGAGTAGCTTTAGTGTACCCTTCAGGAGGTACCATGTATACTTCTTCCTCAAGGTAACCATGCAAGAATGCATTGTTAATATCCAATTGATGCAAGGGCCACTTCCGAACAGCAGCAACTGCTATTAATGAGCGAACTGTTGTAAATTTGGCTACAGGAGAAAAGGTATGTTTATAATCTTTATCTTTAACTTGATTGTAGCCCTTTGCTACTAGCCTTGCCTTGAATCTTTCTACACTGCCATCTGCTCTGTGTTTTATCTTAAACACCCATTTAGAGCCTATAGCTTTCTTTCCTGAGGGCAACTCTGCCATTTCCCAGGTATTATTCTGTTCAAGGGCTTGTAATTCCAATGCCATAGCTTCTACCCACCTACTGTCTTTCTTTGCTTCTGTGTAGGTATGGGGTTCATGCTCAGTGAGAACATGATAAAGAGAAGAGAGATAATCTTTGTCAAAGCAAGTCAGAGCTTGAATGACAAATTGAGAAAAATTTACAGAAGCTTTGGTCACAAAATCAGCTGCAGAAGACGGCTGATTTGGACAATGGTACCCATGTAATCTAGAGGACATTACTCTAATACGAGCAGATCTTCTGGGTGGGTTCTGGTCTATGGGCATTCTCTCAATGTTAGTGTTTTCTTCCCTGATTTGTTCAGTAGTAGAACCTGTGGTGTGATGATGTTCTTCACTCTCATTATTATTAAGAGTATTAGTACCTCCAGGTGCATTTCTACTGTCAAACTCTGGTGTATATGCATCAGGTAAGTAATCTGACTGGAATATATCTTTAGATATTCCAGATTTCAGACCTTGATCTTCTGTATATGATTGAGCAAAGGGAAAAATATCTTCCTTGAAGATTACATCCCTACTAGAAAAGGTAATGTGTGTTTCAAGGTCATATATTTTGTATCCTTTTTGCCCAAAAGGATAACCCAATAACACTCCTTTGCGAGCTTTGACACCAAATTTGTCCTTTTGAGTAATGGGAACAGAAGCATAACAGAGGCATCCAAATACTCTAAGCTCATCATACAATGGTTTTTCCCCAAATAAAATCTCAAATGGTGATTTCCATTTGAGCAAAGCAACTGGCATCTTGTTGATTAGGTAGGTGGCTGTTAATAAGCAATCTCCCCAGAATTTAATTGGCATATTAGCCTGTAATCTGAGAGCTCTAGCTGTCTCAAGCAAGTGACGATGCTTTCTTTCCACCCTCCCATTCTGTTGGGGCCTGCCTGGAATGGATTTTTGATGCACTATCCCTCTATCATTGAACATATCTAAGCAATGTTCTTGGACAAACTCTGTCCCATTATCTGACCTAATGCGCTTTACCTTAGCCCCAAATTGGGTTTCAACATAATTGAGGAAGGTTTTGATTAGGTTGGGCACTTGTTGTTTGCTTTGCATTAAAAATGTCCAAGTGGTTCTACTGTGATCATCCAAAATAGTTAGAAATGATTGGGCACCAGATGTTGTCTTTGTCTTATAGGGTCCCCAAACATCTAGATGTATGAGATCAAAGCAATTCTGTGCATAAGATATACTTCTTTTGAAAGGAAGAATATGATGTTTAGACATAGCACAAGTATTACAAAACAGTTTACTAATTCCAGACAGTTGCATTCCTGTGACATGTCTCATTTTGTCTATAGAACTATGACCAAGTCTTTGATGTAAGAGGTCAATATCACAAGACAGAGTACAACTATTTGCATCTGAATTACAATGATTCATGAGATTGCAAGTTCTACTGTTATGTTCAGCAGGTTGCTCATTATTTCCATGTCTGTTAGGTTCCAAAGGTAGTCTGTACAGCTCTCCTTTTCTTGCTGCTCTTGCTAGGACGACCTTACTTAAAGGGTCCTGGAACCAACAACCATATTGTGAGAAAATAATCTCAAGGTTTGAGTGCTCAATTAAGCGTCCAACAGATAACAAATTCTGTTTGAATTCAGGTACCAGCAGTACATTGTGCAAGGTAATGTCTGAATTTAAATGAACTGTCCCTATTTTGTGCACCTTTTTGACACTTCCATCAGCCAATGCAACATGAATGGGGTGAGGTAGTGTTCTAATGTCATATAATAGGGAAGAACAAGAAGTCATATGATCTGAGGCCCCAGAATCAACAATCCAATCAAGACTGTTTATGTCATGAGAAGCATTAAAAGCTTTGGAAAAATCAGTCATACCTGCCGAGCTCAAAGGTGGCAGAGTTCTGGCTGAATTAGCCTGGGATTTAGACCCTTGTGAATTGTTGATAGCCTTCAGGACTTTATCACAGACTTTGTCAATCAGTCCGGATTCATAATTCTCTTCTTCTTCATAGTCCATGTATTCATCTTCAAGTGGATTATTGCCCGTGTCTGATTCAGCATACACAATTGCATCAGCATTGTTTGCTGCAGGTCTACGCTGATTATGACCACCTCTCTTGGAGTTAGAACCACGTCCCCTGCCTCTGTGTGAAGACTGATTTTGACGTTTTTTAAGGTAGCATTGAGCTTCCACATGCCCAAATTTGGTACAGAAAGTGCAGGTTTGCAACAGGTAACAATCCTCTCTGAGATGTCCTTTCTTGGTGCAATGTGAACAAATTTTGGATGATTTATCACCAGAATTACCAGCACCACTAGCATTAGTGTCAAACTTCAGCCTCTTCCAAACACTGGTCTCATTTCCCCCTTGTTTCTGTCCTGTGTATGCATTTGCATTTGCCATCGTATCAAAAGTTTCGCTTATCTCCTTTTGTTTTTCAATGCGTTGTAATATGCCAAGGACCTTGTTGATTGGAGGTAGTGGTTCCATGGTGAGGATCGTGCCTTTAACATTCTCATAACTGGAGTTTAGGCCCATCAAAAGCTGAATTAGCTTGGCCTGTAACTCTCGTTCCACAAGTCGCTTGACCAGAGTGCAGGTGCAGGAATCAATTGCTCCACAAGTGCATTCTGGAATAGGATCAACAGCATCAATATCCTCCCAAGTGCGTTTTAAACGACTGTAATAGCCGATTAAAGGATAATTCTCTTGAGAAGTAGCTCCAAGGTCCTTCTTTAGCATGTAAAGCTCGAGACCATTAGGCTGTCCATAACGTTCCACCATCTCAGACCAAAGTTGCTTGGACGTATGAACATACTTGAGATTTTCGCGAAGAGAAGGATGAATGGAATTCAGAATCCAGCGAGTGACCAACAGATCACACCGTAACCATTGATGATACTTCTTGTCCTTCTTCTCAGGTAAACGACAAGTTCCTGTGATGAATCCATCCTTGTTCTTCGCAGTAAGAGCCATAAGAACATCTTTCTTCCAATTGAGAAAGTTACCGCCATCGAAGAGAACATCAACGAGGATAAGCGTCGGTTGATCAGAGGACGAGAGATAGAGCGGATCATCATAGAAAGCATAAGAAGCTGATTGATCACTTTCTAGAGAGTTCGCCATTATACAGATGATAACCGATTGAAAATTTTGCGAAGATGCGAAAAATTAGGTAAACGAAGAATTTTTAGGTATTTTGATTTGAGGACAAAATTTGCAGAAACTGAATGTTAAAATCACGAATTCGTATGAAACGTGAAGCTTCAATTGATGAATGCTGAAGGAAAAAACGAAATCTGAATTTCAATCGAAATATGCAGAAAATCGCGAAAAAATCGATTGATTATCTGTTGAATTGATTGATCAAACAGTAATCAATGAAGCGGAAGCAATTAGCAAAATTTGAGTAAGAAAAATGTATTATCAGGAGCTTTGAACCAAGCTCTGATACCATGTGAAGCTTATTATCCTCCATGGATGGAGCTTGAGGAATCCATACTCAGGAGTAAATAAAAGTATTCTGTTATTGATATTTATGAATGTGTAAAAGTAGTTACAATTCTGTTATTACATCCATATATATATACTTAGATATACATAGTTAGTTATACTCTTAACTAACTTAGAGTAATTTAATGTGAAGCCTAATCCGGTGCAGCTTGATCCGTCTCACAGTTCTCAACCTCCAACATCATGCTGCATCAAAGAGCTTCATGGCGGAATGCAAGGCATTGAGGAATGTCCGTCATCGGAACTTGGTTAGCATCATAACGGCTTGCTCAAGTATTGATTTTCAAAGAAATGATTTCAGAGCTTTAGTATACGAATTCATGTTCAATGGAAGCCTTGATAGATGGTTGCATGGAGTTCATGAGAACATGAGTCTTTCTCAAAGGATGGATGTAGCAATTGATGTGGCACAGGCACTCAACTATCTACACCATGGGGGTGAAACTCCTATCGTGCACTGTGACCTGAAACCGAGCAACATCTTGCTGGATGATGACATGGTTGCTCACGTTGGTGATTTTGGATTAGCAAGATTTCTTACTCAACCACGACATCCAAATCAAAGCAGCACAATCGGAATCAATGGTACAGTTGGCTATGCTGCTCCAGGTAATAATATTCTGATTCCTTTTATTTTAACAAGCCTTGTATTTAACTGTTTTTGTTAGGGTTTTATTCTCTGTTAACTAATTAAGCCTTGTTATTGGAATCGGATTTTAAGAGTACGGCCTAGGAAGCGAAGCATCTACAGTGGGAGATGTTTACAGCTACGGTATATTGCTTCTTGAGCTCATGACAGGGAAGAGTCCAACAGATAACATGTTCAAGGAAGACTACAACCTTCATATGTATGCAGAAGCAGCATTACCTGACAAAGTGTTACAAATTGTAGACCCGACACTTGAAGAAGATGATCTCACAGAAGAAGTGGAAGATGATAGAGCCATCCAAGATGCACTACAAAGAAGAGTGGAATGCATCATTTCGGTGATAAGTGTCGGAGTGCTGTGCTCCAACCATTTGCCACAAGATCGAATGGAAATAAGTGATGCCATAAGTAGGCTCCAAGCAGCGAAAGACAGCCTGCTCAACGCCCAAAATAGGCGTACCCATCCTGCAAGAGGTATATAAATCATAAATGTATAATGACTCGTCCCATGAACCCTAATTAGTTTTCTGCAAAAACACAACTTAATTAGCTTCTTGTGGCGTAAATGATTGCAGGGGCATGAGCGCGATGGTTCAAAAAGATCGAACACTTGTGAAACAAATAGATTACTCCATGTACGAGTAGTTTCTAAGGACAGAAAAATTATGCCACAACTGAAAATAAAAGCTAATGTATTTCGGAGTATATTCCGTAAATTTGTTGTAACCTTAGTATGTTTGTCTGAAACAAATTCTGCAGTCATGAAACATCACAATGCCAGAATTTTATGTACTAATTGGGGATTTTTCAAATGATTAAATTCCTCAAAAACCTAATTTTGCAGATTCAAACATAATTCCTCAAATCAAGTTGAAGATAACACTATCAAATAGTATGAACTGAAGAAATTAACAAATGCAAACAATGCGATCACGAATCGAATGATTAAAATTCTACAGATTCTCAATATCGCTAAACCTAATCTTTGCAGTTTCAAACGCAATTCATCGAATTAAGTTCTAATCCTCGCGGAATTACAAAATCGTTAATTGAAAACGGAAGTTTAAGTAGAGATTGATTGATTCTTAACTCTGGCGGAATAACAATCATCCATTCATGAAGATGATATCTTCATAGCAGCTTCAAAATCTGGCGGAATTACCCAATTTAATTTTAAGACCTATATATCAATGTCAAGGTAGAATAATCGACTGGACATAACATCGACTGAACGTCTGAACCTAAATATAAGCCTCTTTATTTAAGTCCGGACTACGGAGCAATATAAAATTACTACTCGTACATTATAAACCTCATAATACGAACTTACGAAGTATATTTAAAGATTTTAAATTGGCGATTTATTAAATCCATTTTTTTTATCTCTCAATTTCGAGAAAATAATTTGAAATTCCTATAATTAAAATTTCTCCTCTGTTTGCAAGGATCCCAAGCCTAGCAAGTTTCTCAATATGACTCGAGTGGAGAATACGCAATTTGTCATTGTCGATACAAGTAATCAATTGCTCTCCCTTGTGACGGACTCATCTTATCTTAAGAATTACTCGTAAGAGACATGTCGAGGTGGTCATTTACCGGAGACCCATACTGACGCTGATCAACAAAAGACCCCAGTATGGCCTTGTTCTTTTGAATTTCTTTTCGGTTGAGCCTAGCCTAACCTACTTCAGTCAAAAAGAAGAACACAATAGAGCCTTAAGTCATTTGCTGAATTATACAGGATACTGACCTCCTTCTGATTTCCATCCACACAAAACAAAGAGCATCAAGTGTTGCACAAATTTCCAAATTAATGGACAACCAGGTCTAGTATTTTGTTCGACGTAAATCGTAAACTAAGAAATAAAAGTCAGTATAAATGTAGAGACAGATAGTGAAACAGTATATAGTGACACTGAAGAATGATGCATCACAAAACAAAGACAAAAAAAAAAGACTTTGGCAAGTCATCCTGATTTGCCTCCCTCCACACAAAAGAGAAATCATCCAATGAGTTGCCCAAAATTCCACATTATTGGACAAGATGTCCTTTTGAGCTTGCCGTGCAAAAAGGCCTACTTTGTTTTCAAGACGTAAATCGTAAATCATCAAATAGCAAGTCTATATAATTGTAGAGACAGATAGGCAGAGAGTATCTCAGTCGTACACATAAAAAAGAGAAGAGTTTAAAAAATGAAACATACATACCTTAACAATGATCTTTCAACTTTACTTTCTCCCCTTTGTTACAAACCGTTTTCTCTTGTTTTCTTTGCATTTGTAATGCTGAATATCACAGCTGTTGGAGCCCTGCATGGTTTCGACTATCCAGGGAATGAAACGGACCACAACGCATTATTGGCCATCAAGAGCCAACTAGTAGATCCTAATCCGAATGGGGTTTTGAGCTCGTGGAATAGTTCATTTGACCATTGTAATTGGGAGGGAGTTACTTGTGGACGCAAACATAAAAGAGTGACTGTACTAGATCTCAACTCCCAAGGCTTGTCAGGTACTATATCTCCTGTAATAGCAAACCTCAGCTTCCTTAATATCCTTTATCTGTATAGTAATAGTCTATACGGCCAAATCCCCAACAACTTGGGTTCTTTATTCAGGTTACAATACCTAGCACTCAACAACAACACGCTTGTGAGTGAAATTCCAGCCAACTTGTCTAGTTGCAGCAACCTCGAATATCTTAACATAGGTTTCAACAAGCTAGAGGGAAAATTCCCAACTGAATTACGAGCATTGACAAAGCTAAAACTTCTTAACATCCAGCATAACAACCTAACAGGGCCTCTTTTTGACATCATACAAAATCTTACCTCCTTGCAAACCATAGCCACAACTGAAAACTCATTTTCAGGGTCTATCCCAAACAGCATCAGTCGGATGCAGAACCTAATAAACCTTGAACTTGGAGGGAACAAATTCTCTGGCACACTCCCCATTTCACTTTTCAATATTTCGTCTCTTCAAGTTCTTGATTTTGGAGACAACCAATTCTATGGAGAACTTCCCGCACATAGAGGTTTCAATATTCCTGGTCTCGCGTGGTTGAGCTTTGCTATGAATAACTTTTCAGGACCCATCCTGCACATTACAAATTTCACAAGCCTAATGTGTATCAATTTTGAGAGCAACAGCTTTACCGGGAGGGTTCCTCAAGATTTTCGGCAGTT
Source organism: Agrostemma githago (assembly GCA_958450325.1). Taxonomy (NCBI): domain Eukaryota; kingdom Viridiplantae; phylum Streptophyta; class Magnoliopsida; order Caryophyllales; family Caryophyllaceae; genus Agrostemma; species Agrostemma githago. Next base: position 173,358 of record OY288255.1, read on the forward strand.
TCAAAATCTAATTCGGTTGTCTTTCCAGTTGAACTATCTTGAGGGAAACATTAACTTTATAAGTACACTAGTTAACTGCACCCAGTTAACTAATCTAGACCTGTTGCGTAATAATTTTTCAGGAATATTCCCACAATCTATTGCCAATCTCTCCACCCGTTTAACAGTTCTCAGGATCGGAGGTAGTCCGATAAGCGGAATTTTTCCTTCGGGTATTACCAATCTTATTAACCTTCGGATCCTACAAATACATGGCACCAAATTAACAGCATATATTCCTCATGATCTAGGGAAACTCCCCAAATTGGAAGTACTTGATTTAGGTTTTAATAGACTAACAGGCAAAATTCCCAATTCTTTGGGAAATCTCTCACGTTTGAGTATGCTATACTTGAATGATAACAAATTGAAACAGAATGTACCTCCAAGCATCAGGAACTGCCGCAGTATGACTGACATGGATTTAACTAACAATGAGCTCAATGGAACCTTGGACAAGGAACTTTTCACAGGATATGCTACATTTGTAGGACTAGATTTGTCAAGAAATCATTTGGAAGGGCCCCTACCAGTGGAGATAGGTAAGCAAACCAGCCTAACTGATTTGATAATGTCCAAGAATAAGTTTTCAGGTGTACTTCCAGATGGTCTCAGTGAGTGTACTGAACTTCAATACTTGTATATGGATGGGAATTTCTTCAGTGGAGACATTCCTTCATCATATGCATCTCTGGCTAGCCTTCAAGAAATTAATTTATCTCAAAACGAATTATCAGGCCCAATTCCAGCCTTCTTCTCTAGAATTCCCTTGATATATTTCCTAGACTTATCCCACAACGACTTCCAAGGAAGAGTCCCAACCAATTCAGTATTTGCAAATGCAAGTGAAGTATTTCTTACCGGTAATAAGAGGCTTTGCGGAGGAATACCAGAACTGCACCTACCCAAATGCATTGAGATAGAAAACATGGGAAGAAATAAAAAACCAATGTCTCATACCCTTAAGTTGATAATTCCGGTTATTAGTGCACTTTTTGGAGGACTGGCAATGGTAACTGGGGTATACTTAGCATGCATCAGAAAGAAAAAGACAATTGTATCATCAGATTCAGTAATGGGGAAAGCATTCATGAAGGTGTCTTATGACATGCTGCTCAAAGCGACTAGTGATTTTTCTTCAGAGAATCTGCTAGGTTCGGGTTCTTTTGGATCAGTATTTAAGGGAATTTTGGATGGAAGATCAGTTGCTGTGAAAGTTCTCAACCTCCAACGTCAGGCTGCATCTAAAAGCTTCATGGCGGAATGCAAGGCATTGAGGAATGTCCGTCATCGGAACTTGGTTAGCATCATAACGGCTTGCTCAAGTATCGATTTTCAAAGAAACGACTTCAGAGCTTTAGTATATGAATTCATGCCCAATGGAAGCCTTGATAAATGGTTGCATGGAGTTCTTGGGAACATGAGCCTTTCTCAAAGGGTGGATGTAGCAATTGATGTGGCTCATGCACTCAACTATCTCCACCATGAGGGTGAGACTCCTATCGTGCACTGTGACCTGAAACCGAGCAACATTTTGCTGGATGATGACATGGTCGCTCACGTTGGTGATTTTGGATTAGCAAGATTTCTTACTCAACCACGACATCCGAATCAAAGCAGCACAATAGGAATCATGGGCACAATTGGCTATGCTGCTCCAGGTAATGATATTCTGACTCCTTTTATTTAAAAAACTGTTTTAGAAAGAAAAAAAATGTTGTCATCAAGATTGCTTTTCAAAAGACCTCTGAACAATAAATATAATTGTTTTATTTATTTATAATTCTTCGTTAACTAAGCGTTTGAAATTGGATTTGAATGTCAGAGTACGGCCTAGGAAGTGAGCCATCTACAATGGGAGATGTTTACAGCTACGGTATACTGCTTCTTGAGCTAATGACAGGGAAGAGTCCAACAGACGACATGTTAAAGGAAGACTACAACCTTCATATGTATGCAGAAGCAGCATTACCTGACCAAGTGTTACAAATTGTAGACCCGGCACTTGAAGAAGATAATCCCACAGAAGAAACTGAAGATAAGAGAGCAATAGAAGAAGCACTACAACGAAGACTGGAATGCATCATTTCCGTGATCAGTGCCGGAGTGCTGTGCTCCAACCATTTGCCACAAGATCGAATGAAAATAAGTGATGCCATCAATAGGCTTGAGGCAGCGAAAGACAGTCTGCTCAACAACGGAAATCGATATTACCCTTCCTACAAGAGAAATATTATGACATCCCATGAGGTTATTACTTATCAGTGATTATTGTAGTAAAACCATACTAAAAGTTTTTTTCCAAAGAGTCACAATGCTTTGCTAACAGAACCCTGAGATGTTTTCTGAAATGACATTACCTTAACATACTTGAATGATTGCAGGGGAATGAGGGTGGCTTTTCATCTCGGAAACAAGCCTCGAACAATTGAAGACTCAAGACTGGAATATACTATAATCCATAGGAAGTTATAATATGACACCATTTGAATGTAAAAGCTATAAAGTTCAGTCCATTTGCTGAAACCTTAGTATAATTACTTGTTATGTACTCCGTAGCACGTTCTTTCTTAGAATTTATCTCCTATGAAACACAATATCCATGTTAAGGAAACTACTGTAAAATTCATCCAATCATCAGAAAAACCGCATTTTAGAAGATGATTAGGCGAACTCATTAATCTCAACTATTTCATACAAAATTCACGCTACATTAACTACCAACAAAATGTTTTTCTCGTCTATCAAAGTGAGGTGCTGTTTGACTCATTTTAGTCTCGAAACAGATAACGGAGTATTATCCAGAGACCTAGAACATGTCAACATTATGTAATTATGATGACAACAATAAAGAACAGCAGAAGTTGGAGGAATACGAAAGAATAAACAGAATATTCAATGTCGACAAGTAATTTTCAGATTTCTAATGTTGTACTGCTCCATAAATATTCAATGCTCATGGACACCACCACCGACACTACCCGCATTCAAGTGCAGGTGTCAAACGAGTCGGTCAAGTCAGTTTTTGGTTGGATTCGGTTTGGATCATATCGGGTCATGACTATACTTGGGTCGTATTCAGCAAGGTTAATTAGTCGGGTCAGTTCAGAGCTCGCATGCGGGTAGTGTCATTCAGAATGGTTGGATTTCGATCGTATCAAGTCATTGAATTTAGTTGAGTTGGGTTTGAGCAAGTTTTGAGTGGTTTGTGTTACACAGTCATTATCGACTCGATTCTTTTTACTCCGTACTCCCTCCATTACAAAATATAAGTAGTTTCGTTTAATGAGTTAGTACTTTGACTTTCAAAGTTTCAATTATTTAAAATGATGCTTTGAAAAAAATTACTCGTATGAAAATTATATCATTAGATTCGTCATGAAAATGCTTTCATATGTTTCATATGAGTATACATTTCATATTTTCATAATGTTTACTCGAAAATTTTGAGAGATACTGTATTTAAGAGAGAAATATGTGTCTCGAAAAGTGAGAACTATTTATATTTAGTAATGGAGGGAGTATTATTTTGATAGTTCAAATGAAATTCAAGTCATTATCAAGCGGAATTATGAGGTTTAAGTCAACGAAGAATTTATAAGCAAACCAACCAATGAAAATTTAAAGACAAAATATTCGAAACAAAAAGGAAATATTTTAACTTGGGTCGGGTTAGAGACGTATTTTTATTTAGTGTTTTTACACGATATACACTGTTTGACCCTCTAACTAATCCAATAATACAGCTGATCAACAAGACCAATAGACACTAATTGAACCGTGCAAGTATCTTCTACCCGACATAACCAAACCCGTTTACTGAAACGACCTGGATTTGAACCAACACGGTACAATTATTGACCCAATTAAGTGACCCACAACTCAAAGCTTTCAATGTTGTCTATATAAATATAGACAGAAATCCAAAGAGCATTTCATAGCACACATAATTACACAAACAACGTTAGTACAGACATGAAACATACCTCCATGAAACCGGTTTTTCTTGTTTTCTTTGCAGTTGTAATGCGAAGTATTACAGCAGCCGGAGCCCTGCATGGTCTCAACTATCCAGGGAATGAAACTGACCACATAGCATTGTTGGCCATCAAGAGCCAACTAGTAGATCCTCGTCCGGATGGGGCTTTAAGCTCGTGGAATAGTTCCGTTCACCACTGTAATTGGGAGGGAGTTACTTGTGGACGCAAACATAAAAGAGTGACTGTATTAGATCTCAACTCCCGAGGCTTGTCAGGTACCCTATCTCCTTCGGTTGCAAACCTCAGCTTCCTTAATACCCTTAATCTGTACAATAATAGTCTATACGGCCGAATCCCCAACACTTTGGGTTATTTATTCAGGTTACAGCTCCTACGACTTGACAACAACACGCTTGTTGGTGAAATTCCAGCCAACTTGTCTAGTTGCATCAACCTCCAAATTCTTGGCATAGATTATAACAAGCTAGAAGGAAAACTCCCAACAGAATTCAGAGCACTGACAAAGCTAATATTATTGAACATTCGGCATAACAGCCTAATAGGTGCAACTGAGAACTCATTTTCAGGGTCTATCCCAAACAGCATCAGTCGGATGCAGAACTTAATAGCCCTTCAACTTGGAGGGAACAAATTCTCTGGCACACTTCCCAGCTCACTTTTCAATTTATCGTCCCTTCAAGAACTTGATTTTATAGACAACCAGTTATATGGACAATTTCCCGCACATAGAGGTTTCAATATTCCTAGTCTCACGTGGTTGAACTTCGCTATGAATAGCTTTTCAGGATCCATCCCGACCATTACGAATTCCACAGGCCTACAATATATTAGTTTTGAAAGCAATAGCTTTACCGGGAGGGTTACTCAAGATTATCAACAATTTCAAAATCTATCTGTGTTGACTTTGGATGGCAACTATCTTGAGGGCGAAATTAACTTTATAACTACACTAATTAACTGCACCCACTTAACCGCTCTAGGACTGGGGAGTAATAATTTTTCTGGAATATTACCACAATCTGTCGCCAATCTCTCCACCCGTTTAGTTTTTCTCACGATCGGAGGTAGTCCGATAAGCGGAGTTTTTCCTTCCGGTATTACAAATCTCATCAACCTTCAGGTATTTCAGATAGGTTACACCAAATTGACAGGATCTATACCCCATGATCTAGGGAAACTCCAAAAATTAGAAACACTTGATTTAAGATCTAATAGACTAACAGGCAAAATTCCCAATTCTTTGGGAAATCTCTCACGTTTGAGTTTACTATACTTGAATGATAACAAACTGAAACAGAATGTACCTCGAAGCATCAGGAACTGCCGGAGTATGATTGAGATGGATTTATCAAACAATGAACTCAATGGAACCTTGGACAAGGAACTATTCACAGGATCTGCTACATTTGTAAAACTAGCTTTGTCATTCACTGGAAATAGGTAAGCAAACCAGCCTAACTACATTGACAATGTCCAAGAACAAGTTTTCAGGGGTACTTCCAGATGGTCTTGGTATGTGTACTGAACTTCAACACTTGGATATGGATGGGAATTTCTTCCATGGAGACATTCCTTCATCTTATGCATCTTTGGCTAGCCTCCAAGAAATTAATTTTTCTCGGAACAATTTAAGTGGTCCAATTCCAGCCTTCTTTTCTAGAATTCCCTCGATATATTCCCTAGACTTATCCCACAACGACTTCCAGGGAAGAGTCCCAACCAATTCAGTTTTTGCAAATGCAAGTGGATTATTTCTTGTCGGTAATGTCAGGCTTTGCGGAGGAATACCAGAACTACATTTACCCAAATGCATGGAGATAGAAAACATGAGAAGAAAGAAAAACCCAATGTCTCATACCCTTAAGTTGATAATTCCAGTGATTAGTGCACTTGTTGGAGGACTGGCAATGGTAACAGGGGTATACCTGGCATGCATCAAAAAGAAAAAGACAACTGTATCTGAAGACACAGTAATGGGGAAAGCATTCATGAAGGTGTCCTATGACGTGCTGCTCAAATCGACAGGTGATTTTTCTTCACAGAACCTGCTAGGGTCCGGTTCTTTTGGATCAGTATTTAAGGGAATCTTGGATGGAAAGATGGTTGCTGTAAAAGTTTTCAACCTGCAACATCAAGTTGCATCCAAGAGCTTCATGGCGGAATGCAAGGCATTGAGGAACATCCGTCATCGGAACTTGGTTAGCATCGGAACTTGGATGGAAAGATGGTTGCTGTAAAAGTTTTCAACCTGCAACATCAAGTTGCATCCAAGAGCTTCATGGCGGAATGCAAGGCATTGAGGAACATCCGTCATCGGAACTTGGTTAGCATCATAACGGCTTGCTCAAGTATCGATTTTCAAAGAAATGATTTCAGAGCTTTAGCATATGAATTCATGTCCAATGGAAGCCTTGATAAATGGCTGCATGGGGTTCATGAGAGCATGACCCTTTCTCAAAGGGTGGATGTAGCAATAGATGTGGCTCATGCACTCAACTATCTCCGTCATGAGGGTGAAACTCCTATTGTGCACTGTGACCTGAAACCGAGCAACATATTGCTGGATAATGACATGGTCGCTCACGTTGGTGATTTCGGATTAGCAAGAATTCTTACTCAACCACGACATCCCAATCAAAGTAGCACAATAGGAATCAATGGCACTATTGGCTATGCTGCTCCATGTAATACTGCGTAATACTTTGCCGTAAAAGCTGTTTTTTATAACAAAATATAGCGTTGTCATCAAAATCCCTTTTAGACACCCTTGAATAATACGAGTAAATTAAATTTAGGAGAGTATTAAGTAATCTTCATAAATGTAATTCTTTTACTTCGTATTTTTTCATAAATGTTGGATTTGTATCCTTAGAGTATGGCCTAGGAAGTGAAGCATCTACAGTGGGAGATGTTTACAGCTACGGCATATTGCTTCTAGAGCTCATCACAGGAAAGAGTCCAACAAATAACATGTTCAAGGAAGACTACAACCTTCATATGTATGCAGAAGCAGCATTACCTGACCAAGTGTTACAAATTGTAGACCCGACACTCGAAGAAGATAATCTCACTGAAGAAGCCGAAGATAATAGAGCAATCCAAGATGCGCAACAACGAAGAGTGGAATGCATCATAACGGTGATCAGTGTCGGAGTGTTGTGCTCCAACCATTTGCCACAAAATCGAATGAAAGAAAGTGATGCCATAAGTAGGCTTCAAGCAGCGAAAGACAGCATAATCAACATCGGAAATAAGCGTACCCATCCTGCAAGAGGTATATAAATCATAAATATATCATGACTCGTCCCATGAACCCTAATTAGTTTTCTACAAAAACATAACTTAATTTGCTTCATGTGGCGTAAATGATTGCAGGGTCATGAGCGCGATTGTACAAAAAAATTGAAGACTTGAGGACAGTAATTATGCCACAATGGGAAATGAAACCAATGTACATTCTCTCTGGAGTACATTCTGTAAATTTTACTGTAACCCTAATTTCATCCCCAAATTCCCGCAAATTGTGGGGGGAAAGGTGTCGGATTTTCGAAAACCTTAGTACATTTGTCGAACGAATTCCGCAATCAAGAAACAGCTGAATGCTAAAAATTTACTCGCTTACTAATTGGGGATTTTCGGAATGATTAAATTCCACAGATTCTCAATGTCGCTAAACGTAATCTTTGCAGTTTCAAACACAATTCGTCGAATTAAGTACTAAGATAACATCAAACATGCCAAAAAAATTCGAAATTTGTCCCAAAATAATGACATACAGCATCAGATGATATCAGAGATTAGACAAAATCCTACCTTTTAGATGCTGAATATGTGATATTGTGATTGCAGTCATTCTACTCCATTGATCACAATATCTTGGTAAAAATTACTGTAACCTGCCATAAAAATATAGTACTCCGTAACTGTGATCAATATATCAAAAAAATTACGAAAATTAACTGCAAAATCAGTTGATTAACCCTAAATTTCATACTTATTTTTCTCAGCTCCAAATCGAAATCGCGAAACTGTAATTCAGCCTATTTTAAATTCTTCGCCCAAAATCGCATCAAAATACTTCAACTAAAATCGAATGTACTCTGTATTTACGTTCATCTGCTAATCGCCTAATCTTACTACTAAACCTAATTTTTGCAGTTTCAAACGCAATTCATCGAATTAAGTTGTAAGATTACATCAACAAACATGAATCACATGAATGAAACAACAATCATGAAATTAAATTACTCAGAATCAATTACTCCAAATTTGTTAGATGCAAGTAACGAAATGCATACAAAATCCCTAAATTGAAAACGGAATTTTGAGTAGAGATAGATTAATTCTTAACTCTCGCGGAATTACGATCATCAATGATTCAATTCATGATGATATCTTCATAGCACCTTCAAAATTTTGCGACTCCTTCGGTCTCGTTCATTTGTTGTCTTGTACGAAGCTCGTCAAAGGATTCAATTCTCATATGGGATTAGCTACATTTTTTCTTATCCGATTTAATTTTAAGATCGATACTCCGAGTATATAACAAGTTAGGAAAGAAATAATCGATTGAACTTAAACTACATAGCTCACTTTATTTATTGTCAGATTGTCTCATTTCAAAATTAGTCTAACTCAGAAATTTTTAGGTGCAAAAATGACGAATGTAATATGATCACGTCATGTTAGGATTGGGTAAAATATCATTAGGAAAAATCATTACCCGAGAAAAAAAGCGGACAAGGAGAAGTGAAAATTTAGGTGGCATTTTAAGCACGGTAATATCTATCGTTTTTTCTGGAATTTGAAAGTTTCCAAAACAAACGGTCAATTGTAGCCTTGTAGGAGCACGTTTCGATAAAATAAATTACGAAATGAAAATAATTGTCTTATTTCAATACAGTATATTTTCATGAAACGACGTAATCCTTTACAAACGGAGGGGTATTTAACGACATTTTCCATAATCGACTACACAAAATCAAGTATTGTACATCTTTTCCGCGGCTTTGAGGTGTCATCGAACACGTTTGGCTTTAACGGCCAACTCCTCCTCACCGTTCCTGACTGGCTGATCCGACAACTTACCAAAGTACGGAATGTAACAGAGGCCGCTTCTCGATGCAACAATTCCTCATCTGCTCAAATTCTTTGAGAGGCCTCTTCTCTGTCTGCAAGTTTCTCAATATGACAATTAGTCATTGTCGATATAAGTAATCAATTGCTCACCCTTGTGACGGACTCATCTTATCTCGAGAAGTAAGAGACGGATCTAACATATGCATCTTAACTTAGAAGTGGCCGTTTACCGGAGACCCATAGTGACGCTGATTAAAGATGCTTCGCAATACCAAAAACAAAAGACCATAGTCAGTCAGTCAGTCAGTCAGTCATTTACTGAACTATACAGGATATCGACCTCCTCCTGATTTCCCTCCACACAAAACAAAGACCATCTATCCAGTGTTGCCCAAATTTCCACATTAATGGACAAACTGTCATTTGCGCTTGCCGTGCAAACAGGTCTAGTTTTTTTGTTCGACAGTAAATCGTAAATTAAGGAATAAAAGTCTGTTTAAATGAAGAGACAGAAAGTGAAACAGTGAAGTGACCCCGAAGAATGATGCATCACAAAACAAAACTAAAACTAAAAGACTTCAGCAAGTCATACTGATTTCCTCCACACAAAAGAGAAACCATTCAGTGTTTGACCAAAATTCCACATTAATGGACAAGATGTCCTTTTGCCCTTGCCTTGCAAACAGGTCTACTTTCTTTGTTCGACGTGAATCGTAAAGTATGAAATAACAGTCTATAAATGTAGAGACAGATAGCCAAAGAGTAGTATCTCACTCGTACAAATAAAAACGATAAACAGTATAAAAATGAAACATACCTACCTTAACAACGATCTTTCAGCTTTACTTTCGCCCTTTTGTTACAAACCATTTTTTCTTGTTTTCTTTGCATTCATAATGCTGAATATCACAGCTGTTGGAGCCCTGAATGGTTTCGACTATCCAGGGAATGAAACAGACCACAATGCATTGTTGGCCATCAAGAGCCAACTAGTAGATCCTGATCCAGATGGGGTTTTGAGCTCGTGGAATAGTTCCTTTCACCATTGTTACTGGGACGGAGTTACTTGTGGGCGAAAACATAAGAGAGTGACTGTATTAGATCTCAACTCCCGAGGTTTGTCAGGTACCATATCTCCTTTCGTTGGGAACCTCAGCTTCCTTAATTACCTTCATCTTACAAATAATAGTCTGTACGGCCAAATCCCCAACAGCTTGGGTTCTTTATTCAGGTTACAACGCCTGTCACTCGGCAATAACACGCTTATTGGTGAAATTCCAGCCAACTTGTCTAGTTGCATCAACCTCGAAGTTCTTCACATAGGTTTCAACAAGCTAGAGGGAAAACTCCCAACAGAATTAAGAGCATTGACAAAGCTAAAAGATCTTTACATCCCACATAACAACCTAACAGGGCCTCTTTTTGACATCATACAAAATCTGACCTCCTTGGAAACAATAGATCCTGCATTAAACTCATTTTCAGGGTCAATCCCAAACAGCATCAGTCGGATGCTGAACCTAAGAAACCTTCAACTTGGAGTGAACAAATTCTCAGGCACAATTCCCATTTCACTTTTCAATATCTCGTCCCTTCAAGTTCTTGATTTTCTGGACAACCAATTTTATGGAGAACTTCCCGCGTATGGAGGCTTCAATATTCCTAGTCTCACGTGGTTGAGCTTTGGTATGAATAACTTTTCAGGACCCATCCCGTCCATTACGAATTTCACAAGCCTACAACATATCGATTTTACAATAAATAGATTTACAGGGAGGGTTCCTCAAGATTATCAGCAATTTCAAAATCTAACTGCGTTGTCTTTGAGTTTAAACTATCTTGAGGGTGACATTAAATTTATAAATACTCTAGTTAACTGCACCCAGTTAACTCATCTAGGACTGGGGGGTAATAATTTTACTGGAATATTACCACAATCTGTCGCCAATCTCTCCACCCGTTTAATATTGCTCGTGATCGGAGGTAGTTCGATAAGCGGAGTTTTTCCTTCCGGTATTACAAATCTCATTAACCTTGAGGAATTAATAATAAGTGACACCAAATTGACAGCATCTATTCCTCATGATCTAGGGAAACTTCAAAAATTAGAACTACTTGATTTAAGTTCTAATAGACTAACAAGCAAAATTCCCAATTCTTTCGGAAATCTCTCACGTTTGAGTTACCTATACTTGTATAATAACAAACTGAAACAGAATGTACCCCCTAGCATCAGGAACTGCCGGAGTTTGATATACATGGAGTTATCAAACAATGAACTCAATGGAACCTTGGACAAGGAACTATTCACAGGATCTGCTACATTTGTCACACTAGATTTGTCATTTAATCATTTCGAAGGCTCTTTACCAGTGGAGATTGGCAAGCAAACCAGTCTTACTGAATTGGACATGTCCAAGAACAAGTTTTCAGGTGTACTTCCAGATGGTCTTAGTGAGTGTACTGAACTTCAATACTTAAATATGGGTGAAAATTTATTCCATGGAGACATTCCTTCATCTTATGCATCTCTGACTAGCTTCCGAGGAGTTAATTTTTCTCAAAATGATTTATCTGGCCCACTTCCAGCCTTCTTCTCTAGAATTCCCTCGATATATTCCCTAGACTTATCCCACAATGACTTCCAGGGAAGAGTCCCAACCAACTCAGTTTTTGCAAATGCAAGTGGAGTATTCCTTCTTGGTAATAACAGGCTTTGCGGAGGAATACCAGAACTGTATTTACCAAAATGCATTGAGACAGAGAGCACGAGAACAAAGAAAAAACCAATGTCTCGTACTCTTAAGGTGATAATTCCGGTTATCAGTGGACTTGTTGGAGGACTGACAATGGTAATAGGGGTATACCTGGCATGCATCAGAAAGAAAAAGACAACTGCATCATCAGATTTAACAATAGGGAAAGCATTGATGAAGGTGTCTTATGACATGCTACTCAAAGCGACAGGTGGTTTTTCTTCAGAGAATTCCTGCTAGGTTCCGGTGCTTTTGGATCGGTGTTCAAGGCAATTTTGGATGGAAAATCAGTTGCTGTGAAAGTTCTCAACCTCCAACATCATGCTGCATCTAAGAGCTTCATGGCGGAATGCAAGGCATTGAGGAACGTCCGTCACCGGAACTTGGTTAGCATCATAACAGCTTGCTCAAGTATCGATTTTCAAAGAAATGACTTCAGAGCTTTAGTATATGAATTCATGCCCAATGGAAGCCTTGATAGATGGTTGCATGGAGTTCTTGGGAACATGAGCCTTTCACAGAGGGTGGATGTAGCAATTGATGTGGCTCATGCACTCAACTATCTCCACCATGAGGGTGAAACTCCTATCGCGCACTGTGACCTGAAACCGAGCAACATATTGCTGGATGATGACATGGTCGCTCATGTTGGTGATTTTGGATTAGCAAGAATTCTTACTCAACCACGACATCCAAATCAAAGTAGCACAATCGGAATCAATGGTACAGTTGGCTATGCTGCTCCAGGTAATAATATTCTGATTCCTTTTATTTTAAAAAGTGTTTTAGAAAACTCCCCTGAATAATGAATATAACTGTTTTTGTTCGGGTTTTATTCTCTGTTAACTAATTAAGCCTTGTTATTGAAATCGGATGTTAAGAGTACGGCCTAGGAAGCGAAGCATCTACAACGGGAGATGTTTACAGCTACGGTATATTGCTTCTTGAGCTCATGACAGGAAAGTGTCCAACAGACGACATGTTCAAGGAAGACTACAACCTTCATATGTATGCAGAAGCAGCATTACCTGACCAAGTGTTACAAATTGTAGACCCGACACTTGAAGAAGATAATTTCACCGAAGAAGCTGAAGATAAGAGAGGAATAATCCAAGAAGCACTACAGCAAAGAATGGAATGCATCATTTCCGTGATCAGTGTCGGAGTGTTGTGCTCCAACCATTTGCCACAAGATCGAATGAAAATAAGTGATGCCATAAATGGGCTTGAAGCAGCGAAAGACAGTCTGCTCAACTACGGAAATAGATATTACCATTCCTACATGAGAAATATCAATGACATCCCATGAGGTTATCAGTGATTATTGTAGTAAAACCATACTAAAAGTTTTTTTCCAAAGAGTTACAATGCTTTGCTAACAGAACAGAACCCTGATATGTTTTCTGAAATGACATTACCTTAACATACTTCTTGTTACTTAAATGATTGCAGGGGAATGAGGGTGGCTTTTCATCTCGGAAACAAGCCCCGAACAATTGAAGACTCGAGACTGGAATATACTATAATCCATAGGGAGTTAAAATATGGCACATTTGAATGTAAAAGCTATAAAGTTCAGTCCATTTACTGAAACCTTAGTATAGTTACTTAGCACGTTCTTCCTTAGAATTTATCTCCTATGAAACACAGTATCCATGTTAAGGAAACTACTGTAAAATCCATCCAATCATCAGAAAAACCGCATTTTAGAGGATGATTATCGAGCTTTCTTAGAATATATATAGGTACTCTGCTTACTAGATTCATATTACAGGCTTACAGAACATAGTTCCCTAGTTCAGTATAATTACATAAATTCAATACGTAACTGGTGCGATTAATTCCAAATGGCAGTTCACCCGAACACCGAATTGTTAACTAGTTTCATTTCAGACCCAATTATCAAATAATTTAATACCATTTTTTAAAAAATAAATAAATAAAATCTCTCAATCAATTCTCAAAGGAATCAGCAATAGTGGAATAGAGGAAGTTTAAGGAATGTTTTGCCTTATTATTAAAACATTGACTAAGGTCTACTGCTAACAAAAAAATAGCCAGAAAGCTTTCAGTGTTGCCAAGAATTCCACATTAGTAGGCAGATATGCACTATATTCAGTAAGGTGCTAATTAAACAAGTGACAAGTACGACTTTTCGGAGGATCTTATTGGTCACGATTATTACAATAATCATGATTCGATATTACACTTGCTGTTAGACCCGCAAATTCCAACTATGACATATCCAGATCCAGATCTAAAAATAAAGTGAAAGGCGTGGCGGCGCTAATACCACCTCCTGTGAGTACTCATCACACTCTCCCTTGTTAAGATTCGAGGGAGTCGATCTATGGGTGTACCACGTGATCATCGACGAGGAGCCTTAATTATCTACTAATTTCCCTTAAGTTTTTTTTTCTTCTTCTTAGTGTGAATTATTTACTTGAACTTCTAGGGTGTATGTTTTAGATTTGCGATCAAAATAACAGTTACTAAGTTTATGTATATGTACCTCGGCAAATTTTGGTTTGTGAACGGGAATATCCATCCGATTTTATATATCCGTCTTCAAATCAAATAAGAAACGGTGTTAACTCTGAAACAAATTCTGCAGTCAAGAAACATCAAAATGCTAGTAGAATTTTACATACTAATTGGGGATTTGCAGAGCCTTAAGTCATTTGCTGAACTATACCGAATATTGACCTCCTCCTGATTTCCATCCACACAAAACAAAGAGCATCAAGTGTTGCACAAATTTCCAAATTAATGGACAACCAGGTCTAGTATTTTGTTCGACGTAAATCGTAAACTAAGAAATAAAAGTCCGTGTAAATGAAGAGACAGACAGTGAAACAGTATAGTGACACTGAAGAATGATGAATCACAAAACAAAGACAAAAAAAAAAGACTTTGTGGCAAGTCATCCTGATTTGCCTCCCTCCACACAAAAGAGAAATCATCCAGTGTGTTGCCCAAAATTCCAAATTAATGGACAAGATGTCATTTTGAGCTTGCCGTGCAAAAAGGTCTACTTTGTTTTTTCAACGTAAATCGTAAAGTATGAAATAACAGTATAAATGTAGAGACAGATAGCCAAAGAGCATCTCACACGTACAAAATAAAAACGATAGAGTATAAAAAATGGAAGATACGTACCTTAACAATGGTCTTTCAAGTTTACTTTCTCCCCTTTGTTACAAACCGTTTTTTCTTGTTTTCTTTGCATTTGTAATGCAGAGTATCACAGCGGTTGAAGCCCTGCATGGTTTTGACTATCCAGGCAATGAAACGGACCACAATGCATTGTTGGCCATCAAGAGCCAACTAGTAGATCCTCATCCAGATGGGGTTTTGAGCTCGTGGAATAGTTCCTTTCACCATTGTTACTGGGAGGGAGTTACTTGTGGGCGAAAACATAAGAGAGTGACTGGATTATATCTCTACTCCCGAGATTTGTCAGGTAACATATCTCCTTCTGTTGCAAACCTCAGCTTCCTTAACACCCTTTATCTGTACAATAATAGTCTATACGGCCAAATCCCCAACAACTTGGGTTATTTATTCAGGTTACAGAGCCTAGGACTCTACAACAACATGCTTGTTGGTGAAATTCCAGCCAACTTGTCTAGTTGCATCAACCTCGAAGTTCTTTACATAGATTCCAACGGACTACAGGGAAAACTCCCAATAGAATTAAGAGCATTGACAAAGCTGAAATTTCTTAACATTCGGCATAACAGCCTAACGGGGCCTCTTTTCGATATCATACAAAATCTTACCTCCTTGCAAATGATAGATGCTACTGAAAACTCATTTTCAGGATCGATCCCAAACAGCATCAGTCGGATGCAGAACCTTACTATCCTCGAACTTTGAGGGAACAAATTCTCTGGCACACTTCCCAGCTCACTTTTCAATTTCTCGTCCATTCAATCTCATGATTTTGTGGAAAACCAATTATATGGAGAAATTCCGGCATATATAGGCTTCAATATTCCTAGTTTCATATGGTTGAACTTCGGTATGAATAACTTTTCAGGACCCATCCCCACTATTACAAACTTCACAAGCCTACAGTATATCAATTTTATGAATAACCGTTTTACCGGGAATGTTCCTCAAGATTTTCGACAATTTCAAAATCTATCTTTTCTGTCTTTCGAATCAAACTATCTTGAGGGTAACATGAACTTTATAAGTACACTGGTTAACTGCACCCAGTTAACTAATCTAGAACTGTGGGGTAATAATTTTTCTGGAATATTACCACAATCTGTCGCCAATCTCTCCACCAGTTTACAATATCTCTATATCGGGGGTAGTCCGATAACCGGAGTTTTTCCTTCTGGTATTACCAATCTCATTAACCTTCAGGGATTAGATATATGTATCACCAAATTGACAGGATCTATTCCTCATGATCTAGGGAAACTCCAAAAACTAGAACAACTTTTTTTAAATTCTAATAGACTAACAGGCAGAATTCCCGATTCTTTGAGAAATCTCACACGTTTGAGTTTACTACACTTGGATGATAACAAATTGAAACAGAATGTACCTCGAAGCATCAGGAACTTCCGGGGTATGATTGTGATGGATTTATCATACAATCAACTCAATGGAACCTTGGACAAGGAACTATTCACAGGACCTGCTACATTTGTAAAACTAGGTTTGTCAAATAATCATTTGGAAGGCTCCCTACCAGTGCAGATTGGTAGGCAAACCAGCCTAACTGAATTGTACTTGGAGAAGAACAATTTTCAGGTGTACTTCCAGATGGTCTTAGTGAGTGTACTGAACTTCAATACTTGTTTATGGATGGAAATTTCTTCCATGGAGACGTTCCTTCATCTTATGCATCTTTGGCTAGCCTCCAAGAAATTAACTTTTCTCGAAACGAATTATCAGGCCCAATACCAGCCTTCTTCTCTAGAGTTCCGTCGATATATTCTCTAGACTTATCCTACAACGACTTCCAGGGAAGAGTCCCAACCAACTCAGTATTTGCAAATGCAAGTGAAGTATTCCTTCTAGGTAATAACAGGCTTTGCGGAGGAATACCAGAACTGCATTTACCAAAATGCGTTGAGACAAAGAGCACGAGAAGAAAGAAAAAACCAATGTCCCGTACCCTTATGGTGATAATTCCAGTTATCAGTGGACTTGTTGGAGGACTAGCAATGGTAATAGGGATATACCTGGCATGCACCAGGAAGAAAAAGAGAACTGTATCATCAGATTCTGTAATGGGGAAAGCAATCATGAAAGTGTCTTATGACATGCTGCTCAAAGCGACAGGTGGTTTTTCTTCTGAGAATCTTCTGGGTTCCGGTGCTTTTGGATCGGTGTTTAAGGGAAGTTTGGATGGAAAATCAATTGCTGTTAAAGTTCTCAACCTCCAACATCATGCTGCATCCAAGAGCTTCATGGCGGAATGCAAGGCATTGAAGAATGTCCGTCATCGAAACTTGGTTAGCATCATAACTGCTTGCTCAAGTATCGATTTTCAAAGAAACGATTTCAGAGCTTTAGTATATGAATTCATGTCCAACGGAAGCCTTGATAAATGGTTGCATGGAGTTCTTAGGAGCATTACCCTTTCTCAAAGGGTGGATGTAGCAATTGATGTGGCTCATGCACTCAACTATCTCCACCATGACGGTGAAACTCCTATCGTGCACTGTGACCTGAAACCGAGCAACATATTGCTGGATGATGCCATGGTCGCTCACGTTGGGGATTTCGGATTAGCAAGATTTCTTAGTCAACCACGACATCCAAATCAAAGTAGCACAATCGGAATCAATGGTACAGTTGGCTATGCTGCTCCAGGTAATAATATTCTACTCATTTGAACAATAAATATATTGTTTTTGTTCCTTTTTTTATTCTTTGTTAACTAAGTCTTGTTATTGGATTGGATGATAAAGAGTACGGCCTAGGAAGCGAAGCATCTACGGCGGGAGATGTTTACAGCTACGGTATTTTGCTACTTGAGCTCATGACAAGGAAGAGTCCAACAGACGACATGTTCAAGGAAGACTACAACCTTCATATGTATGCAGAAGCAGCATTACCTGATCAAGTGTTACAAATTGTAGACCCGACACTCGAAGAATATGATCTCACAGAAGAAGCCGAAGATGATAGAGCCATCCAAGATGCACTACAAAGAAGAGTGGAATGCATCATTTCAGTGATCAGTGTCGGAGTGTTATGCTCCAACCATTTGCCACAAGATCGAATGAAAATAAGTGATGCCATAAGTATGCTTCAAGCAGCGAAAGACAGCATGATCAACACCGGAAATAAGCGTACCCATCCTGCAAGAGGTATATAAATCATAAATGTATCATGACTCGTCCCATGAACCCTAATTAGTTTTCTACAAAAACACAACTTAATTAGCTTCTTGTAGCGTAAATGATTGCAGGGGCATGAGCGCGATGATTCAAAAAGATCGAACACTTGTGAAACAAATAGACTATGTACGAAGCAATGCAACTGAAAATAAAAGCTAATGTATTTCGGAGTATATTCCGTAAATTTGTTGTAACCTTAGTATATCTGTCTGAAACAAATTCTGCAGTCAAGAAACAGCACAATGCCAGAATTTTACTTACTAATTGGGGATTTTTCGAATGATTAAATTCCATAAAACCCTAACTTCGCAGATTCCAACATAATTCCTCAAATCAAGTTCAAGGTAAAGGAATTAACGAATGCAAACAATGCGATCATGAATCGAATGATTAAATCCCACAGATTCATTAATTCATCGAATCAGCAAACATGAATCACAGGAACGAATTAATGAAACAACAGTCATGAAATTAAATTACTCAGTACTGTATCAATTAATTTGTTAATTGCAAGTATAGAAATGCATACAAAATCCTTAATCGATAACGGAAGTTTAATTAGAGATAGATTGATTCTTAACTCTCGCGGAATTACGATCATCAATGATTCAATTCATGATGATATCTTCAAATTGTGAAGACGGATATAACTTGATTTATACTTGTTTCAGTGTTCGTCAAGGGTTCGATTCTCATCACAAGTTCTTTCTTACCCGATTTGATTTTTAAGAATGATATATACTTGTACTCCATCCGTTCAAGTTGAACCTTTCCTTTTACTTCTAATAAATCGATTGTTTATTTTTAAAGGTATAAAAGAGTAAAGTTAAGTATTTGTGTAATATTAAAAAAATGACTAAAATAGAAATTGGTAGATTGGATTATAACGTCCATAAAAGAAATAAGAAAATATTCGACTTGAATGGTGGGAGTACAGCTTAAGGCTGAATTAACCGATTGAACATAATTAATCAAGACCCTTTATTTACTATGAGACCGTCTATTTGAAAATTAGTCTAACTGATAAAATGGTCGTGTAACGTTAAGATTGGGTAAAATATCGTTAGTAAAAATCACAACCCAAGTGAAAAAGCGGACGAGGAGAAGCGGAGATTTAGGTGGTTTTTTAGGCACGGTAATATCCGACATTTTTCTGGAATTTGAAAGTTTCCAAAAACCGTCAACTGTAAGAGATCGTTTCGATAAAATAAACTATACTCCCTCTTTCCCATTCATTTGTTAGAGCATTCTCATCCAATAATGATTTTTTCATTCTTAGATGGGATCCACCCCATTCACCTCATTACTTTTATCCTATCTTTTCCATTGTAAAAGAACTGTTTCATCCAAGAATGAAGTTTTTATTCTCTAGTGGATCCCAACACATTTCATTTATCCATTCATTTATTTACACATCTCTTTAATTTATTTTAATATTAATATTTTTATTATAGGGACCCACAATTTTCATTCTCCACCCCATTCTTTTGAAAGAATGAATATCTTCTATTCTCCATGAAGAATGATTTCTCCATAGATAGAGGAACCATTTTTTCTCGATTCTCCTCCAAGAATGGAGAATGGATGATGGATGGGGATGCTCTTAGTCTTTTATATTCATTATAAGGAATATTTTAATGAAAAGTTGAACGAGATAAGGGAGTATTTAAAAACATTTTCCGTAATTGACTACACAAAATCAAGCACAGCACATCTTTTCCGCAACTTTGAAGTCATCAAACGCGTTTGGCTTTAACGGCCAACTCCTCACCATTTTTGACCGGCTGATCCGACAACTTACCATAGGACGGAATGTAACAGAGGCAAGTTTCTCAATATGACTTGAGTGGAGAATATGCAATCTGTCATTGTTGTCGATACAAGTAATCAATTGTTCTCCCTTGTGATTGTGACGGACTCATCTTGTCATAAGAAAGAGACGGGTCTCATATATGCATCTTAACTTAGAAGCGGTCGTTTAACGGAGACCCATAGTGATGCTGATCAAAGATGCTTCACAATACCAAAAACAAAAGACCATAGTAACTTAGTAAGTCAGTCATTTACTGAACTATTCCAGTACTCCCTTCGAGTTCTTGTCTTCTTCCTAAAATGCGAATCACACGTTGATAAACTAAAAAGGAAATAGGGAAGATCATACCAACTCGGTATTTTCATAAAAGTCTGTACAAATAAAGAGACAAATAGTGAAACAGTATAGTGACCCTGAAGAAGTATGCATCACAGAACAAAACAAAACAAAAAAAAGACTTTAGCAAGTCACACTGATTTCCCTCCACACAAAAGAAGAACCATCCAGTGTTATAATTGTAGAGACAGATAGCCAAAGAGTATCTCAATCATAGACATAAAAACGATAATAAAGAGTATAGAAATGAAACATACCTACTTCAACAATGATCATTCAGCTTTACTTTCGCCCCTTTGTTACAAACCGGTTTTCCTTGTTTTCTTTGCATTTG
This sequence comes from Agrostemma githago, assembly GCA_958450325.1. Classification (NCBI taxonomy): domain Eukaryota; kingdom Viridiplantae; phylum Streptophyta; class Magnoliopsida; order Caryophyllales; family Caryophyllaceae; genus Agrostemma; species Agrostemma githago. The sequence goes on from OY288255.1 coordinate 194,084, forward strand.
TAATGCAGAGTATCACAGCGGTGGAAGCCCTGCATGGTTTCGACTATCCAGGGAATGAAACGGACTACAATGCATTGTTGGCCATCAAGAGCCAGCTAGTAGATCAACATACGGATGGGGTTTTGAGCTCCTGGAATAATTCCTTTCATCATTGTTATTGGGAGGGAGTTACCTGTGGGCACAAACATAAGAGAGTGACTGTATTAGATCTCAACTCCCGAGGTTTGTCAGGTACGATATCTACTTCAGTTGCAAACCTCAGCTTCCTTAATACCCTTTATCTGTACAATAATAGTCTATACGGCCAAATCCCGAAAACTTTGGGTTACTTATTCAGGTTACAGCTTCTACGACTAGACAATAACACGATTGTTGGTGAAATTCCAGCCAACTTGTCTAGTTGCATCGACCTCCAAATTCTTGGCATAGATTATAACAAGCTAGAAGGAAAACTCCCAACAGAATTCAGAGCACTGACAAAGCTAAAAATTTTGAACATGCAGCATAACAGCCTAACGGGACCTCTTTTTGATGTACTACAAAATATTACCTCCTTGCATACAATAGGTGCAACTGAGAACTCATTTTCAGGGTCTATCCCAAACAGCATCAGTCGGATGCAAAATCTAATAAACCTTCAACTTGGAGGGAACAAATTCTCTGGCACACTTCCCGTTCAACTTTTCAATTTGTCGTCCCTTCAAATGCTTGAGTTTGTAGACAACCAGTTACATGGAGAACTTCCTGCGCATAGAGGTTTCAATACTCCTAGTCTCACGTGGTTGAACTTCGCTATGAATAACTTTTCAGGACCCATCCCATCCATTACAAATTCCACAAGCCTACAATATATCGATTTTACAATGAATAGGTTTACAGGGAGGGTTCCTCAAGATTATCAGCAATTTGAAAATCTATCTGTGTTGTCTTTGGAAAAAAACTATCTTGAGGGTGACATTAACTTTATAAGTACTCTAGTTAACTGCACCCAGTTAACTACACTAGCACTGTGGGATAATAATTTTACCGGCATTTTACCACAATCTGTCGCCAATCTCTCCACCCGTTTAACATATCTTACGATCGGAGGTAGTCCGATTAGCGGAGTTTTTCCTTCCAGTATTACCAATCTCATTAACCTTCAGGTATTACAGATAAGTGACACCAGATTGACAGCATCTATTCCTCATGATTTAGGGAAACTCCAAAACTTAGAACGCCTTGGTTTAAGTTATAATAGACTAACAGGCAAAATTCCCAATTCTTTGGGAGATCTCTCACGTTTGACTTACCTATACTTGAATGATAACAAACTGAAACAGAATGTACCTCCAAGCATCAGGAACTGTCGGGGTATTATTGATATGGATTTATCAAACAATGAACTTAATGGAACCTTGGACAAGGAACTATTCACAGGATCTGCTACATTTGTAAGATTAGGTTTGTCATCTAATCATTTGGAAGGCTCCCTACCAGTGGAGATTGGTAAGCAAACCAGTCTAATCGGATTGTACATGTCCAAGAACAAGTTTTCAGGTGTACTACCAGATGGTCTTAGTGACTGTACCGAACTTAAAGACTTGCATATGGATGGGAATTTCTTCCATGGAGACGTTCCTTCATCGTATGCATCTCTGACTAGCCTCCAAAAAATTAATTTCTCTCGAAACGAATTATCGGGCCCTATTCCAGCCTTCTTCTCTAGAATTCCCTCGATATATTACCTAGACTTATCCCACAACGACTTCCAGGGAAGAGTACCAACCAACTCAGTATTTGCAAATGCAAGTGGAGTATTTCTTGTTGGTAATGCCAGGCTTTGTGGAGGAATACCAGAACTACATTTACCCAAATGCATTGAGATAGAAAACATGAGAAGAAAGAAAAACCCAATGTCTCATACCCTTAAGTTGATAATTCCGGTGATTAGTGCACTTGTTGGAGGACTGACAATGGTAACAGGGGTATACCTGGCATGCAACAGAAAGAAAAAGACAACTGTATCTGAAGATACAGTAATGGGGAAAGCATTTATGAAGGTGTCCTACGACATGCTGCTCAAAGCGACAGGTGATTTCTCTCCAGAGAACCTGCTAGGTTCTGGTTCTTTTGGAACGGTGTTCAAGGGAACTTTGGATGGAAAATCAGTTGCTGTGAAAGTTCTCAACCTCCAACAACATGCTGCATCTAAGAGCTTCATGGCAGAATGCAAGGCATTGAGGAACGTCCGTCATCGAAACTTGGTTAGCATCATAACGGCTTGCTCAAGTATCGATTTTCAAAGAAATGATTTCAGAGCTTTAGTATACGAATTCATGCCCAACGGAAGCCTTGATAGATGGTTGCATGGACATCTTGGGAGCATGAGTCTTTCTCAAAGGGTGAATGTAGCAATTGATGTGGCTCATGCACTCAACTATCTACATCATGAGGGTGAAACGCCTATCGTGCACTGTGACCTTAAACCGAGCAACATATTGCTGGATAATGACATGGTCGCTCACGTTGGTGATTTTGGATTAGCAAGGACTCTGACACAACCACGACATCCCAATCAAAGCAGCACGATAGGAATCATGGGCACAGTCGGCTATGCGACTCCAGGTAATAATTCTTTGGCTCCTTTTATTATAGAAGCTGTTTTAAAACAAACATAATGTTGTTTTCAAAATCATTTTTCAAAAACACTTCCTTGAACAATAAGTTTCAGAGAGTATCAAGTAATCTGCATAAACATAATTGTTTTACTATTTCTTATATTTTCAATATCTAAGCTTTGTTATTGGATTCGGATGTAGAGTATGGCCTAGGAAGTGAAGCATCTACAGCAGGAGATGTTTACAGCTACGGTATATTGCTTCTTGAGCTCATGACAGGGAAGAGTCCAACAGACAACATGTTCAAGGAAGACTCCAGCCTTCGTATGTATGCAAAAGCAGCATTACCTGACCGAGTGTTGCAAATTGTAGACCCAACACTTGAAGAAAATCTCACGGAAGAAGCTGAAGATAAGAGAGCAATCCAAAATGTACTACAACAAAAATTGGAATGCATCATATCGGTAATCAGTGTCGGAGTGTTGTGCTCCATCCATTTGCCACAAGATCGAATGAAAATAAGTGATGCCATAAGTAGGCTTCAAGCAGCGAAAGAGAGCCTGCTCAACACCGGAAATAGGCTGTAGTACTCAGTGCACAAAAATCATGAACCTAATTTGCTTCTTGAGGCACCAAAAAATCGAGGACTTATGATAGAAATACGGTTTCTAAAGACAGAAAATATGCCATAGTTGAAAATAAAACCTACTGTATTACACATTCTGTAAATTTGCTGTAACCTTAGTATAATTATCGAAGTATCTCAAAAGCCTTGAAAATTGTGGGGGTAAGGGTGTCCGATTTCTCGAAACCTTAATTAGTAAGTTTGTCTTAAACAAATTCTGGAATCAAGAAACAGGTTAATGCTAGAAGTTTACTAATTGGGGACGTTTCCAATAATAAACAAACACAAACTACACAAACTGGCAAATGAAAATAATGAAATCGTACTTGCTAAAATCTAAACAACAGGTATGGAATTACTCAGTATCAATTATATATACAAAATCCTAAATTGAAATCAGAGGTTTTGATCTTGATAATTTCGTAGCTGCTTCAAATTTTGATTTAAAGGTGATGATGAATCGTTCAACGATCACGGCAGTAATGTGAGACTGTCTCATTTACAAAAGCATTGAAGCTTTTTTCTTGCCGATAATTTCATTGCAGCTTTGAGTTATATTATTTTTTACTCGTATTACTTATTTATTTGGCGCACAGGCAAGCCAGACACTTATTATAGGACCCGGACACAGCTCTAGAAATTAGACGGGATGGCGCCTAGTGACTAGTCACCTGTGAGCTGGGTCAAATCAATCCGCCCCGACCCCTACACTGTTACCAGATATACTTTCAATCGCAAAAGGCTAAAGAAATTAATGGAGGATATGTGTAGTCAAGTTCACTCATTGTACATATATTCTACAGAGATTAATTTTACTCAATAGTACTCTGTAGTACTTTGTATAGATTTTTAGTTTTGTCCAACATTTTACTTATCAAGTTCAATATTACATTGGCAAGTATGAACCACAGGAACTAGCAAATGCAAATAATGAAATCTACTTGGTAAAATTTAAAAACACTTACGAAATTATTCAGTATCATTTATTCGTTATTGGTTAAATGCAAGTATATACTATATACTACATGCATAAAAAATCTTAAATAAAAACATCGGATATTTAATTTAACAAAGGAGACTATGCCAAATTTCCAAGTTATCTTTATGGGTGGGTCAGATTTGGTTATTTTCTGGACGGGTTAGCAGTCGGGTTGACTTTCGGTCAATGACAAATATTAATTGAAAAGAGAAATGTTTTGGTATTAATATTAAAATGTTAACTATGGTCAACGCTCAGATTCGTACCGTAGTAAAAGAAATGTTTTGCCAGTCCCCCCATTTCTATTTGGATTTCCAGTTGAACAGCATGCCGGCATTGACCTCCTCTTTGACTAACTTCATCAATCACTGTATAAGCCAAAAAATAAAGCATAATCATTGGCCTATTCATTGAATTCATACCCTTTACTTATCATATACATTTCAAAACTTTTTGTCCACATCAAAGAAAATAGAGAACCTAGCTCATTATTACTTCCTTCCTTTCCGATGAGTTGTTTACGTTTGATTTTTTTCCACAAATGCCCTTAGTAAGACCCGCAACGTTTTGCTTCCAGTCATAAGGGTAGAAGATTGAAAGTTGTCCAATCCCGGTAAGAAAACATGAATAATTAAATGAAATAGACTAAAATAGAAAACGTAAACAGCTCAAAATTGGGACGGAGGAAGTACTACATTCTAAGTTTTTTGTCCACATTAAAGAAAAGATTAGTAGTAAGGGGACATGAATCAGTATTATCTCATAAGACATTACTAATTACTAATCAGTTATGTAAGAGATCTTACCGTACAAATACAATATAATTGCGGTAAGGCCATGTGCTTTTCAATTTCTCTTCCGTTCAACCCAGGAGGTGAGTTCAGGGACCGTCTCAGCTACCTCAGCCCAGGTGAGGTGAGTTCAGTGCAGCAGTCCAAAAGAGCAGGGACCGTCTTATACTATAATTTATGGATATGAGTAGGCTCCATTCACTAGAGTGACTACAGCAGCCTATTAGCAGTATGGCTTAATACCACTGAGACATAAACCTCTGGGGTGCTGGAAAAACCATCTGTTTTTTGTTATTTACCAAAGTATCAGTTTTGTCATAAACTCCAGTCTTATATAAAAATGAAGAGAAAGGAAGCACATCACACCCACACAAACAAAAGACAGTATAAAAAAATGAAAACCCAAGTTGATGAGATATCCAACAAACCAATCCTTCTTGTTTTCTTTGCATTTCTGCTGCAAAATACCATTACGGCAGCTGAAGCACAGCATGGTTTCGAGTATACAGGCAACGAAACCGACCACATAGCATTGTTGGCCATCAAGAGCCAACTAGTAGATAATCATCCCGACGGGATTTTAAGCTCGTGGAATAGTTCCTTTCACCATTGTAATTGGGAGGGAGTTACTTGTGGACGCAAACATAAAAGAGTGACGGTATTAAATCTCAACTCCCGAGGTTTGTCAGGTACCATATCTCCTTTCGTTGCAAACCTCAGCTTCCTTCAGACTCTTTCACTTTACAATAATAGCATGTATGGCCAAATCCCGCACAGCTTGGGTAATTTATTCAGGTTACAGCACCTACGTATACAAAACAACACGCTCATTGGTGAAATTCCAGCCAATTTGTCTAGTTGCATCAACCTCCAAATTTTTGCCGTAAGTTTTAACAAGCTACAGGGACAACTCCCAACAGAATTCAGAGCACTATCAAAGTTAAAAACTCTTAACATGGGGCATAACAGCCTAACAGGGTCTCTTTTTGATATCATACAAAATCTTACCTCCTTGCAATTTATAGATGTTACTTCCAACTCATTTACAGGATCAATCCCAACCAGCATCAGCCGGATGCAGAACCTAATTGAACTTGACCTTGGAAGGAACAAATTCTCGGGCACACTTCCCATTTCACTTTTCAATATCTCGTCCCTTCAAGCTCTTGATTTTCTAGACAACCAATTATCTGGAGAACTTCCTGCATATAGAGGCTTCAATATTCCTAGTCTCACCTGGTTGAGCTTTGCTAAGAATAACTTTTCAGGACCCATCCCGTCCATTACGAATTACACAAGCCTACAGTATATCAATTTTGCAACTAATAGCTTTACCGGGAGGGTTCCTCAGGACTATCAGCAATTTCAAGATCTAACTGTGTTGTCTTTGGGTGAAAACTATCTTGAGGGTGACATTAACTTTATAAGTACACTAGCTAATTGCACTAATTTATTTAATCTAGGACTGTGGGGTAATAATTTTACTGGAATATTACAACAATTATCTGTCGCCAATCTCTCCACCGGTTTAACATATCTCGGGATCGGAGAAAATCCGATAAGCGGAGCTTTTCCTTCCGGTATTACCAATCTCATTAACCTTCAGATCTTAGATATAAGTAGCACCGAATTAACAACATCTATTCCTGATGATCTAGGGAAACTCCAAAAATTACAAAGACTTGATTTAAGTTCTAATAGACTATCAGGCAAAATTCCCAATTCTTTGGGAAATCTCTCACTTTTGAGTTTTCTATACTTGAATGATAACAAACTCCAACAGAATGTACCTCCAAGCATCGGGAACTGCCGGAGTTTGATGTACATGGAGTTATCAAACAATGACCTCAATGGAACCCTGGACAAAGAACTATTCACAGGATCTGCTACATTTGTTTCACTAGATTTTTCATTTAATCATTTGGAAGGCTCCCTACCACTAGAGATAGGTAAGCAAACCAGCCTAAATGAATTGTATATGTCCAAGAACAAGTTTTCAGGTGTACTACCAGATGGTCTTAGTGAGTGTACTGAACTTCAATACTTGTATATGGATGGGAATTTCTTCCACGGAGACATTCCTTCATCTTATGCATCTCTGACTAGCCTTCAAGAAATTAATTTTTCTCTAAATGAATTATCAGGCCCATTTCCAGCCTTCTTCTCTAGAATTCCCTCGATATATTACCTAGACTTATCCCACAACGACTTCCAGGGAAGAGTCCCAACCAACTCAGTATTTGCAAATGCAAGTGGAGTATTTCTTGTTGGTAATGCCAGGCTTTGCGGAGGAATACCAGAACTACATTTACCCAAATGCATTGAGATAGAAAACATGGGAAGAAAGAAAAACCCAATGTCTCATACCCTTAAGTTGATAATTCCGATGATTAGTGCACTTGTTGGAGGACTGGCAATGGCAACATGGGTATACCTGGCATGCATCAGAAAGAAAAAGACAATTGTATCATCAGATTCAGTAATGGGGAAAGAATTCATGAAGGTGTCTTATGACATGTTGCTCAAAGCGACAGGTCATTTCTCTTCAGAGAACTTGCTAGGTTCCGGTGCTTTTGGATCGGTGTTCAAGGGAATTTTGGATGGAAAATCAATTGCTGTGAAAGTTCTCAACCTCCAACATCATGCTGCATCCATGAGCTTCATGGCAGAATGCAAGGCATTGAAGAATGTACGTCATCGGAATTTGGTTGGCATCATAACAGCTTGCTCGAGTATCGATTTTCAAAGGAATGATTTCAGAGCTTTAGTATATGAATTAATGCCCAACGGAAGCCTTGATAGATGGTTGCATGGAGTTCTTGGAAATATGAGAGTTTCGCAGAGGGTGGAAGTAGCAATAGATGTGGCTCATGCACTCAACTATCTACACCATGAGGGTGAAATTCCTATTGTGCACTGTGACTTGAAACCTAGCAACATATTGTTGGATGATGACATGGTCGCTCACGTTGGTGATTTTGGAATAGCAAGATTTCTTACTCAACCACGACATCTAAATCAAAGTAGCACAATCGGAATCAATGGCACGGTTGGTTATGCAGCTCCAGGTAATAGTATTGCCACTCCTTTTATTATAAATGTTGTTTTAGGAAAAGAAAATTTATTAATAAAATAATGTCATCATCATAATCCTATTTCAAAAAAGACACTCCTAAGAATAAATTTGGGAGAGTATCAAGTAATTTGCATTAATATAATTGGTTTAGTTCGTAGTTTTTCGTTAACTGAGCCTTGTTATTGGATACGGATGTTAAGAGTACGGCCTAGGAAGTGAAGCATCCACAGCGGGAGATGTTTACAGCTGCGGTATATTGCTTCTTGAGCTCATGGCAGGGAAGAGTCCAACAGACAACATGTTCAAGGAAGACTACAACCTTCATATGTATGCAGAAGCAGCATTACCTGACCAAGTGTTACAAATCGTAGACCCGACACTTGAAGAAGATAATCTCACTGACGAAGCCGAAGATAATAGAGCAAACCAAGATGCACTGCAACGAAGAGTGGAATGTATCATTTCAGTGATCAGTGTCGGAGTGTTGTGCTCCAAGCATTTGCCAAACGATCGAATGAAAATAAATGATGCCATAAGTAGACTTCAAGCAGCGAAAGACAGCCTGCTCAACGCCCAAAATAGGCGTCTCCATCCTGCAAGAGGTATATAAATCATAAATATATCATGACTCATCCCATGAACCCTAATTAGTTTTCTACAAAAACACAACTTAATTTGCTTCATGTGGCGTAAATGATTGCAGGGGCATGAGCGCGATTGTACAAAAAAACTTCAACACTTGAGGACAGAAATTATGCCACAATTGGAAATGAAAGCTCATGTATTTTGGAGTACATTCTGTAAATTTACTGTAACTCTAGTATAATTTTCGAAATGTCGTCCCAAAAGCTCCCGCAAATTGTGGGGATAATGGTGTCGGATTTCCGAAACCTTAGTATACTTGTCTGAAACAAATTCTGCAGTATAAAAACAGCTCAATGCTAGAAGTTTACTAATGGGGGATTTTTCGAATTATCAAATTCCATTACTAAACAATCTTCGCAGTTTCAAACGCAATTCGTCGAATCAAGTTCTAAGATTACATCAACAAACATGAATCACAGGAATGAAACAACAGTCATGAAATTAAATTACTCAGAATCAATTACTTGTTAATTGCAAGTATATAAATGAATACAAAATCCTTAATTGAAAACGGAAGTTTTAAGACCGATATATCTATGTTAAATGTATAATAACCGATTGAATATAACTAAATAAGCCCTTTTATTCAACTACGGAGTATATGTATATCACAAATTTTTGAGATGATCATACGATATTATCACGAGACCTCTCCCATACGAAGTATAATTTTATTTTCTATTAGTATGTTTCGCACTAAGTTATCGTGCGACAGTCTCACAAGAGAATCGCTGGAATACTACTTATATGAAATTATTGTACCCGAACATTTTTTTGGTATATTTATCATAAGGAAAACCAACTATAGGAAAAATATAGAGTCTTAGACACGACTATCGAGGTCCTTAGTCCATACCTTCAAACAAATACCAGTCTTACCATCCATGAAATTCACAGGTGAACAATATCAAATTATGATGTATATTCGTATTTAATATTTGTAAGTAGTTAGTTGTTAAGCGACGTTGTTAAAATTATCCGTTTCCTCAAGTTAGAAAAAAAAAATATTCCCTCCGTCCCTAAAAGATTGTCCAATTTCCCAGTTACATGGAGTAATTTAATGAAACACGACAATCTTAGTGGGACGGAGGTATTATAGTCTTAGACACGACTGAGGAGGTCCTTAGTCTTTACCTTGAGACAAATATTCAATGCCGTAATTTTCAGATTTTAAATGCTTTTATCTTTGTATTGGTCCAGAAATATTCAACCCTCGTGGTCGTGGAGTTGACATAAATTGATCTCATTTCTCACCAACTATTCTTCCTTACGACGGAAATATCCATCATTTTGTTATAACGGATCAAATAGTCCACATTTATGTAGAAAAGACAACTCATATACTTTTGTAGTATTTTGTCTTTTCTATATAAACGAGTCATATTTGACCGGTTATAAGTTTGTGACGGATAATACCGTCACAAACAAAAATTTGTGTTTTCTCACTCACCAGTCACCACCAACACTACCGTTTTCAAGTGCAAGCTAGAACAAATATGTGATGCACTCATCACTTACGTGTTAAACACGTTGAACGAGTCAGATTTTTGGTTGAATTCGATTTGGATCATATCGGGTCGTGACTACACGGACCTTTTTTGTTAACTGAAGAAGTTAAACATTAGTATAACTTCGCAAAATAAATTTCAAAGTTATGATATTGACAAGTTAAAAATAAACTTCATCTTATTCATGCATGAAGAGTGAATTTGGGCAGTGTTTGACAAAATGAAGTATATTTAAACCCTTTAAACTTTAGGAAGTGTTTAATAAAAAAATAAAAAAAATAAAAACTTTAGGTAGAGTTTAACAAAAAAAAAAAAAAAAAGTAATTTTTCGCAAAGTGACCTAAATTATAGGTATCGACACAGTACTCTTATTATTTTTATAAATCTGTTAACAAAGTTATTTCAAAAATATTAATTTTTCAAAGGAGACTATGTTGGATATTTTTTTGGAGGATTTTAATGATGGGTGAACATTTTTCTTTAGTTTTTTCGATTGTCTTTTGGGTCTTTATCAAGGTCAGGTTGAAACATGAATCAAGTTGCTCGCAAGTTTCAAAACACCAACCAATGAAGAATTTAAAGAGACTTAGTAAAAAGAAAATTTTAGCAATTCTTTTGTGAGATCGATAATTTATTGTGAGACATACTAATATAAAATAAAATAATATTAAAAGTAATTACGCAAGTAGTTACTTTGAATATTATTTTATAATTTACACACAGCTAACAAGTCTCACAATAAATTTATAACCCGTTTATTGAAATGACCTTTATTAGAATTTAAAACCAACACGATACAATGATTGACCCAAGTGAGTTAGTGACCCAACTCAATCAGCTTAAGTGAGCTTTCAGTGTTGTCTATATAAATATAGAGACAGAAATCCAAAGAGCATAAACAACGCAGTACAAACATGAAACATACCAACCTTAAAACCCAAGATGATCTTTCAAGTTTCCTTTCTCCTCGCCTCTGCTGCAAACCGGTTTTTCTTGTGTTCTTTGCATTTTTAATGCAAAGTATTACAGCAGCCGGAGCCCTGCATGGTCTCGACTATGCAGGCAATGAAACCGACCACATAGCATTGTCGGCCATCAAGAGCCAACTAGTTGATCATAATCCGAACGGGGTTTTAACCTCGTGGAATAATTCCTTTCACCATTGTAATTGGGAGGGAGTTACTTGTGGTCGCAAACATAAGAGAGTGACGGTATTAGATCTCCACTCCCGAGGCTTGTCAGGTACCATATCGCCTTTCATATCAAACCTCAGCTTCCTTAACACCCTTTATCTGTACAATAATAGTCTGTACGGCCAAATTCCCCGTAGCCTTGGTTATTTATTCAGGTTAAACTTCCTACGACTAGACAATAACACGTTTGTCGGTGAAATTCCAGCCAACTTGTCTCGTTGCATCAACCTTGAAATTCTTACCATAGGTTTCAACAAGCTAGAGGGAAAATTCCCAACAGAATTACGAGCATTGTCGAAGCTAAAAACTCTTATCATCCAGCATAACAACCTAACAGGCCGTCTTTTCGATGTCATACAAAATCTTACCTCCTTGCAAACAATAGTTACTACTTACAACTCATTTTCAGGATCAATCCCAAACAACATCGGTCGGATGCAGAACCTAACTCTCCTTTACCTCGGAGTGAACAGATTCTCTGGCACACTTCCCGTTTCACTTTTCAATATCTCGTCCATTCAAGTTCTCAATTTTCCAGACAACCAGTTATATGGACAACTTCCTGCGCATAGAGGCTTCAATATTCCTGGTCTCGTTTGGTTCAACTGTGCTCTGAATAAATTTTCAGGGCCCATCTCGACCATTACGAATTTCACTAGCCTGCAGTATATCAATTTTTATCATAACAGCTTTACCGGGAGGGTTCCTCAAGATTATCAGCAATTTCAAAATCTATCCGCGTTGGCTTTGGCTGAAAACTATCTTGAGGGCGACATTGACATTATAATAAGTACACTAGTTAATTGCACTCACTTAACTACACTAGAACTAGGGGGTAATAATTTTTCTGGAATTTTACCACAATCTGTCGCTAATCTCTCCACCCGTTTAATCTTTCTCACAATCGGAGGTAGTCCGATAAACGGAGTTTTTCCTTCCAGTATTACCAATCTCATTAACCTTCAGGAATTACAGATACGTGAGACCAAATTGACAGCATCTATTCCTCGTGATCTAGGAAAACACCAAAAATTAGAACATCTCGATTTAAGTTATAATAGACTAACAGGCAAAATTCCCAATTCATTGGGAAATCTCTCACGTTTGAGTTTGCTATACTTGCATGATAACAAACTGAAACAGAATGTACCTCGAAGCATCAGGAACTGCCGGAGTTTGATGTACATGGACTTATCAAACAATGAACTCAATGGATCATTGGACAAGGAACTATTCACAGGATCTGCTACATTTGTAGGACTAGGTTTCGCATTTAATCATTTGGAAGGCTCCCTACCACTGGAGATAGGTAGGCAAACTAGCCTAAATTTTCTGACAATGTCAAAGAACAAGTTTTCGGGTGTACTTCTAGATGGTCTGAGTGAGTGCACTGAACTTCAAATCTTGTATATGGATGCGAATTTCTTCCATGGAGACGTTCCATCATCTTACGCATTGATGGCTAGCCTCCAAGAAATTAACTTTTCTCATAACGAATTATCAGGCCCAATTCCAGCCTTCTTCTCTAGATTTCCTTCGATATATTTCCTGGACTTATCTCACAACGACTTCCAGGGAAGAGTCCCAACCAACTCGGTATTTGCAAATGCAAGTGCAGTAAATCTTCTCGGTAATACCAAGCTTTGCGGAGGGATAGTAGAACTGCACTTACCCAAATGCATTGAGACAGAAAGCATAGGAAAAAAGAAAAAACCAATGTCCCGTGCCCTTAAGTTGATCATTCCGGTTATTAGTGCACTTGTTGGAGGACTGGCAATGGTAACGGGTGTATACCTGGCATTCATCAGAAAGAAAAAGACAACCACATCATCAGATTCAGTAATGGGGTAAGCATTCATGAAGGTGTCTTATGACATGCTGCTCAAAGCGACTGGTGATTTTTCTTCGGAGAATCTGCTAGGTTCGGGTTCTTTTGGATCGGTGTTCAAGGGAATCTTGGATGGAAAAACAATTGCAGTGAAAGTGTTCAACCTGCAACATCATGCTGCATCTAAGAGCTTCATGGCAGAATGCAAGGCATTGAGGAATGTCCGTCATCGGAATTTGGTTGGCATCATAACAGCTTGCTCAAGTATAGATTTTCAAAGAAACGATTTCAAAGCATTAGTATATGAATTCATGCCCAATGGAAGCGTGGACAGATGGTTGCATGGAGTTGTTGGGGGCATGACCCTTTCTCAAAGGGTCAGTGTAGCAATCGATGTCGCTCATGCACTCAGTTATCTACACAATGACGGCGAAACTCCAATCGTGCACTGTGACCTGAAACCGAGGAACATATTGTTGGATAACGATATGGTCGCCCATGTTGGTGATTTTGGAATAGCAAGGATTCTGATTCAACCACGACATCCCAATCAAAGTAGCACAATAGGAGTCGTGGGCACAGTTGGCTATGCTGCTCCAGGTAATGATCTTCAGACTCCCCGAACAATTTAAATATAATCGTTCTTGTTCGTTTTTCTAATTCTTTGTTAACTAAGCGTTTGAAATTGGATTTGAATGTCAGAGTACGGCCTCGGAAGTGAGGCATCTACAGCGGGAGATGTTTACAGCTACGGTATATTGCTACTTGAGCTCATGACAGGGAAGAGTCCAACAGACAACATATTCAAGAAAGACTACAACCTTCATATGTACGCAAAAGCAGCATTACCTGACCAAGTGTTACAAATTGTAGACCCGACACTTGAAGAAGATAATCTCACTGACGAAGCCGAAGATAATAGAGCAAGCCAAGATGCACTCCAACGAAGAGTGGAGTGTATCATTTCAGTGATCAGTGTCGGAGTGTTGTGCTCCAAGCATTTGCCAAACGATTGAATGAAAATAAATGATGCCATAAGTAGACTTCAAGCAGCGAAAGACAGCCTGCTCAACGCCCAAAATGGGCGTCTCCATCCTGCAAGAGGTATATCAATATATCACAACTCATCTCATGAACCCTCACTAGTTTTCTACATAAACACGAACCTAATTTGCTTCTTGTGGCATAAATGATTACAGGGCCATGATCGCAATTGTAATTCATTCGTAAAGTATCTCAAAAGCTCCCGCAAATTTGGTGACAGCGAGTCGAATTTACGCGCCCTCTAGAAACAAATTCAAATTCACTCAAGAAACAACTCAACCCTAGAATTTTACTAATTGGGGATTTTCGGAATAATCAAATTCCACAGACACTCAATGTAGCTAAACCTAATTCTGCAATTTCAAACAAACTTCGACAAATCAAGTTCAAAAATTACATCATCAAACATGAATTACAGGAACTAGCAAATATATATAATGATTGATGCAATCATACTTGGTTCGATCAAAACGGAATCATCGTTGGAAGCATATAAATTCGTAAAAAAAAACCTAAATCAAAAACAGAGGTTTGAATAGAGATTCATACTTGAACGGAATTCCAACCTTGATAAATTCGATTGCAGCTTCAAATTGTGAATCGAAAGTGATGATGAAGATGGATTAATTCATGAATCACGACAATGGCGTGATTGAAGCTTTTTTCTTGCATTCCATTGTTGGAACTGGGAAGTGTGTTTGTTACGTCTCACTCAATTTTCAAAATGAAATAATCGCGCTCTTTTATTCATTCGTTTGCTTTTATACTGTGAGCAGTATTTTTGATCAAAATCAAACAAATAAACGAGACGAAGAGAGTATAAACTTAACAAATAACGAAGATTGTAATAGTTAAGACTAGATAACTTGGACAACAAATTTTAGATTCAAATCACGCTTCGTTGAACAAAAAAAATCCGTAGCAAAAAATTAGCAATTCCAATCGATCGATTATCGATTTGATGAGGGGGGAATGATGAATGAGAATTATTGTTATTATTATTTTGAGAATCCCAAAAGGGAATTAATGGATTAAATCAGCCAAAAAGATTACACATACACTCATTGTATAAGGGGGTTTGTACACCACCACTTAAAAGTTGCCATGTGTCCAATTGAGAATCTCTTTTTTACATTTAAAGTTTGTAGATTCTTTCATTAAATACACTTGATTAAATGCAGTGATTTATTGTTTAGTAGTAATTAATAGTTTTTTTTTTCTTTTCAGCTTTTTTATTATTTCGTATTTTTTTTACTTTCACCGTATATGTACCTATATTTTGCTCGTATATTTCTAATCTCTGTATTTGTATTCTCTGTACATGTACGCTTTATACTTGTACCTTATATTTACGTATTTTATATTTGTATGTTTTAAAATGTTGTGTTGCGGAATATTTATTTTGTGTAATTTGTAATATGAATTTGTTTCTACGTTTTAGTTTGTATGTTACGTAGAGAATATTTTTGTTGATTTACTATGAACGGGTCAATCGTGTGAGGCAATTTTTTTTACGGAGAAAATAATAAAATTATGTATTTTCATATGTATTTTTGTATAATTTTGTATTTTGTACGCCTTGATGTTATATGTTTGGTGTAATTTTTTTACGATTAGTTTTTATAGGTAGAACGTTTTTAAATATGGAGTATAATTTAAATTTAAGCACATTGTTATTAAGATACATTATTACGTATACGTCATTCAGTTACATTTCATAAATTTGATTATCGGTACTAAGCTCTATAGTCTTAACGATGTAGTATTGATAGTGTTGTATGATTTACTAAGATTATTCGTTGTATCCTACGTCTCACAGACTCAAATAACCGTTGTACTTAGATTTAGTTTCCGATACAATACTTTGTTAGTGTGTGACGTACGTGCTTATGCGTCTTTTACCACATTTGTTATACGATATTATTAACATATTATAATTTTGTGTTAATATATTATTATGTTAAAAAATAGTTTTAGTATTTAATTATTTATGTATATACATATGTTATATCTTAATTTTGATATAATTTGTAATTCTTATTATTATATTCCAACAAAACATTTAAGTAGTAAAGAATTTAATTATAGTGCACATTTTGGCTTTTAATCAATTTTTTGTTCGACGATATTGTAGACGAAACACCGTAATTTCTGATGGCCAACAAGCCCATAGGCGTCAAAAATTACAAAAATATGTTATCCTCAAGGCTCGAACCCACAATCACTTGAACACAAATGAACCTCCTTGCCACTAAATCAATTACAACCTCATGGTACAATTCTAATATTATTAATAATATTAGTGTCGTGGTGGGTGCAATTAATGTTGTTGGCTGGATCAATTAATGTTGTTGGGTAGATGCAAATTACTAAAAAGATGATAAACTTTTACGATTCTCCATAAAGAGCAATTTAAAAAGAGATTTTAATATGCTTTCAACAATTCGGATAACGTTAATTGACGGATAACTTAATCATTCGATTGTCATTTGTAGTAACCAAAACTCGTTCGACTAAGGTAATAATTTGTTAGGTCGATTGATATACATATCTAGTCGCATATTGTATCGTCGTTCATTGTAACAATTTTATTCCATCTTATATTATTTTTAATAATGAAAAAAATATTGTACATATGTAGTCGCATATTGTATCGTTCGTTGTTAATTATGAAAAATAGGTTAATCTCAATCGATTTTAAACATAATGGGTGGTCTTCAGGTTCATGTACTATTTAGTGAGACACATAAATGTTAAATTGCGTTGGTCCTATTGGCTTCAGCTAGTCACATAAGTTGCACCTGCTTTGATGGACTTGTGTTCGATTCCCCTTAGGCCCGTTTTTTTTCCCTTCTAACTACTCTTATTTTCTTCACTCGGAGTACTTTTTAATTTTTCCAAGATATCTTTATTTACCTTTAACAAGTTATATATTTTTTTTATCCAAAGAACTTCAATCTAAAGTTTTCTTTCAAGTTTTCTAAAGAACTTCAATCTAAAATATTTTTTAAATAAAAAAAAATATATATATATATATATATATATATATATATATATATATCTAAAAAATATTTTTTGTGTTAATTTTTTACCGATGTAAATACCTTCTACTTAGGTATTTAACCCGTATATTGCACTCGTTTTTCAAACATTAAGTATATATAGTACAAGTAACGTGACATAGTATTTTCAAATACTAATACGGTACTATCCACATTTCATACGGATAAATTTTTTTATAAGTCTTTTAATTTTTTATTATGATTTTACATTCTCAATAACACTAATGAGTTAATATAATAAGAGAAAAGGTAATTCAAACACTATGATTGGTTAGAAAAAATATATATGTTTTCAAGGATCATTAATTGGATCGATTTAAAAACTGGAGTAAAAGAAAATGTTGGAATTGGGATTCGATCACGTGACCTCCCCAATACAAGGCTAGCTTTTTCCCACTTGACCAAGAAACAATTACTGTTGTTAAATATGCATAAATAATCTATATTATGAGGCACTCTTGGCTTTGGGTCTTATAACCGGGTGAAAATATAATAGAAATATGTCATTGTCAGGGCTCGAACACTGGCACTTTAGAATAATAACCAACCCGACAACCAATTGAGCAACAATGTATAACTGAAATAATTTGCACTTGAATTACATTTCACAAATTATCTCGGGCTACGGCCCAAGTGTTAAAAAATTGTAAACTTAAGAATTTACAAAATTAAAAAATTTAAGAAAATTAAAATTAAAGAACAAATACTTTCAACCCGTGTACATCCGGAATACACCTAATATAGTTACACTACTAAAAAAATACCTTCCGAAAATATTGTATGTAAAACATCTTAAATTTTTTTTTCTATAAAATTTTTTAAATAAAAAAAAAGTGCAAACAAAGTTTAAAAAACGTAATAGATCATAAATAAAAATGTTATAAATAATGTATACATACACTACAAATATATATTCGGGTATACATACACAAAAGGTATAAATAAATTATTATACTAAGACGGTATAAATACATAACTATAACATACATATAAAATACAGTGTAATAATACGTAACAAAATATATTTGGGTCAAAAAATACATCAATATAACACTAACGTATAAATACATTTACAATACAACACCATATAAAAATACACATATAATATGAGATATAAAAATACATGTATAAAAATAAGAAGTACTATATTTGAAGTTAATAAAATAACAAACAAAAAAACAAAAAAATAAAGGGTTATTTAACAACAATAATACCAACTATAGAGCGTCTTCCGAAAATAATATCAATTTTAATAAATCTGAGAATAATACGTATTATTGAAGTAGTTAAACGAGAGTAGTACGGGTGACCGGTTACCTGTAGAACCCTTCCACCTTCCTTTTTCACCTTTAATTTTATTTAATGGCAATAATATCAACTATAGAGCGTCTTCCGAAAATAATTCCAATTTTAATAAATCTGAGAATAATACATATTTTTGAAATAGTTAAATCAGAGTAGTATAGATGAACTGTTAACGGTAGAACTCGTTCACCTTGGTTTTTCGCCTTTAATTTGTTTCATGTTTACTCTTTTTCACTTACTCAGTTTACGAGGCATTAAACGCCATTACGTCTTCGGTCTTCCTCTTCCTTCAACCTCACCAAATCTAACTAACAACATAATCCTACACCAAAATCAACACGTTAATCTAAACGAAACGTATAGAAAAAAACGGAAGAAGGATGAAGGGTAATGGAGAGAGAGAGGATGAAGGAGAGAAGTACGGAGGAGTAGACTTGAGAAAACTGACCCGACCCGAATAAGCCAAACCGAACCCGAACCCGACACCCGAACTGAAGCATGATTTTAACCCGAGCTAACCCGAAAATGACCCTACTATTATTATAGAAAACTAGTCGATATTCCTAAAAAAGTTGAAAACAGCAAACCCGAGAATGACCCGAACCCGAAATTATCTGACCCGACCCGAAGTCAACCCGATTATTATAACCCGAAAGTGACCTGACCCGAAACTGACCCGACACAGTTCACCCGTTATCCGGGTCTAAGGAGGAGGATGGAGGATAAGTAACAGGTTGAATATTAATTAGGTGACCTGATGTAGCAGGTTATAAAGTCACCTATACTACTCTTGTTTAACTACTCCAATAATACGTATTATTCTCGGATTTATTGAAATTGGTATTATTTTGGGAAGACGCCCTATAGTTGATATTATTGTCGTTAAATAACCCAAAAATAAAAGTTAGTTAGGTGAGAAAAGTAGGTGAGAGTTAGGTGGGAAGATGAATTATGAAGGAATCTTGCAAATAAGTAGATTCTTTAGAGTGGATGAGTGGCATGAATGTATTGGTGGTGTACAAACCTCTCATACACTCATTGTATCTCTATCACTTGCCTAAATCAGCTAAAGCAATACAATATGCATTGTCCGGGATTCTAGTTTCCTAGTTAATCCGATAGTCATCAACCGCTGCCACATGAGCAAGATCATGCGCAACACTGTTACAAATACGGTTCGCAAAACACCAACTAATAGAATTAAAAGAAAAGCGGGCTAAATTGACTAAATAAATGATTTTATATTATTGTATTAGAGGTAATAGAAATTAAGGGACGGAAAAATAAATTGTGAGACGGGTTGGTCCTACCCGTAACCTTGATTAGGTCTACTTTCATTCACAAAAAGTACACTACTAGTATGTGGCTATGTGCAACACTATCTACTGAGTATGGCTAAACACTGAAGCAAAAAGGGTTAGTACAATTTACTGTCACTGCAGTTTGTGATCGTGTTTCGATGCTGCTTAGCTACCTGACACCGTCACTTCACTGCATATTAACGTCGTTGGTCCGTTCAATACCAATTTGAACTGAACGAACTGATAGTTGCAGCTTATGTCTTGGAATTGCAGATGGAGGTAGCAGGGAAAAATTCGCAGCATCAAACCGGAAAATTCATTCCTGCAACTATGAATGCTGACTGCTGCATGCTATATATCTGTCGACTGTCGTTGGAGTTCAAAGAACTGGCAACTCCAGAGGCCTTGATTCATGAAACAGTCTCACATATATGAAAGGCAAACTCGTTAATCCCAGCTATTTTATACATGACGAGTAAACAACTCATGCAACATTACTCGGCTTATTACTTGTCTATACCATGAAATCAAACAAATCAATGTTACATTTACGGCAATTTCATACAAAACGAGTAGACGACTCATGCAACATGACTCGGCTTATTACTCGTCTATACCATGAAATCAAACAAAATCAATATTGCATTTACGAAACTAAATCCATGCACAAACACTTTGTCTAGAAACAATAATGAAGGTAGTTTGTTCATTCATTCATTCAGTAATTTGTTCTTACATACATTACAAAAGATGTACCCAAAATAATGACATGAAAGACAAAAGAGATAGCCTGTCTTACAATGTTATCAAACCTTAACTCTTGAAGCCTCCATCGAATGCGAACCAAGTTACACATCCCATCTACTACCCCAAACACCCTACCCATCGACTCCATTATCAATACTCGGCTATCTACTTGCCTTTAGTAAGCTTATTATCGCCTTTGTGATCCTACCTACGTACCTAGCTCGACATTTCAAACTTATGAAAAAACAATGTATTGCGCCGGGATGAGTCACATTTGTTATGTATAGTATTCTGTATCAATTTATACAAGGATGCGAAAAGTGAAGCTTAATTTTTGAACATGAAGATTGAAGAATGAAGAATGAAGAATGAAGAAGCTTTAGTGGAGTACCTGGAGTTTAACAATAAAGCCAAATAAAAGCAATTGCTGTGACCCTTCTGGGATGGTTCCTGGGTTAAGTAAGTGGGACCTTCAACTGCAAATTCATACTCAGAAATATCTGTCATAAACATAAAACGGGTCAAGTATCATACCATATGTATAGACGAGACAAATGTTTTGCTAGTATCACGACAATGAATACTTTTGTCTTTTCAATGATACTTGACCCACCATACCCGTCACAAGAAAGACTAACTCGACCTTCAAACATGGCAGACAATTTAAGTGGGTTTGCATTAAATTTGTTTCTCAGTGGTTATAAATGTGGATTCAGGTGTTATGTGACAACAATCCCCATTTTTAATACTTCCTCCATTCAACTTCACTTGTCACTTATGCTTTTGGCACATTTGTCGATGCATGTTTTACACCGTCGATATATTTCATTTTACATTAGCAAAAATTATAAAAATTTGATATTATTAATATATTCATAAAGACAAATCAAACAAAATCTCACATGATTATATTCTCACTTATAGATTGTCGAAAATATTGAAGATTCTCTTTGGCTATGAAATATGAATGATGTCAAAAAAAAGAAGAGTGAAGATGAATGGAGGGAGTACTAACACTAAGCGATTAATCCATTTTACGAAGAAGCTGAGTTATCAGCTGCTCAGCAGTCCAAGTTACTGCTCAATTGTTTTCCTAAAACACAAAATATACAATGGGGTAAGTACTAAAAATATAGCAGGAATATAGCATTAATGCAGAAGCATAAAAGATAAAACTGATTTCATATGAGTATACATTTAATATGTTTAATTGATAATTTTAAGAGATATTTACGAGAAAAATATATTTCTCGAAAAATGAGAACTATCTATATAAAAAATCGGAGAGAGTATGAAACATTCTGGGTTGACATGATATGTTGAAAAATGAAAATCTCATCATTTCATAATTTAAATAAAAGAACACAGCCAAATTGAATACTCTAGGTGGGACAACAAAAATAGTGTGCCAACCAGCAAAAAGTTTGTCCTATAATTACTTTCCTTGACTCGTTTTAATCTTAAAAAAAATACTTGTATATCTTATCTTATAATTGACCAACTCGTCATGTAATTTAAAATTATTATTCCCCTACTATTGCTTTCAAGTTTCAACCACAGAGAACTAAGAAGATTAATGAATGTAACTTCACTAATTTCACTATACATTTTCAACTCAGTTACATCATTTTTTTTTCTTTTGCCAGCTGAAAAGTGGATACAATTCCGTAGCATCGACGTTATCAAAGGTCGTATTACACATTTACACATTCAAAATCTATTACACACCAACATAAATTCTTGTTTTATATGGAGATATCCGTCACAAACGTAAAACATAAAACAGATCAAATATCATGTCATATGCATAAACAAGAGAAATGATTTGCTAGTATCAAAAGAATGTACTATTATCCCGACATAACTTTTAAACGAATATATCCGTCCCAAGAGAGATCTACTGAACAATAAAAGTTATCAAAAATCGACACAAGGTCTTACCTTAGGAGAAATATTGAATGTCCTAATTTTCATATTTCCAATGCGTGTCATTGTTCTGGTGCAGGCATATTCAATGCTCCTACATTGACATAAAACTGATCACATTCTCACTTAAACACCTGCCACAGAACTACCTTGTACAAGTCCAAGTCTCTCAAGTTACAAAAAACATGTCATATCATGCACTCATCACTTAGGTGTAAAACAGTCGGCTTCTAATTGGATACGGTTTAGATCATATCGAGTCATGGCTACATATGGGTCGGTTTAACCGGGTTGGTCTAGTTGATTCATTGCTCGGTTTTGACTTCCGATAATTCAAATAGATAAGCCAGACGGGTTAACATACTATATCGGATAATACAACAGTCATGACCAATAAAAGACGCGAATTGAACCGAGCAAATCATTTTTACCGGCCTAACGTTCAATGACCCAACCTGGACTCGAACCAACTGATACAATAATTATTGACCCGAGTGATCCGACCCATAAGGGATCCAACTCGATCCGATTAAATAGTTTGACCCAACAAAACTCGAACTCAAGATGACCCGTCTCGTCTTAACCCGACACATACCTGACCGGACATAAGGAACTTGAAGGGATGTTTGACCTCTTCCTCATTTCTACTTTCCTTGATTGGCATTTGACCTCCTCCTGATCTCCCTTCCACAGAAAACAAAAGGCTTCAGTGTTTGCCCAAAATCCCACATACCATAGACCACAGAAGTAAATCAGAAATATATAAAAAAACATACAGTACAGAAACAATAGTCTATATAAAATGGAACATGGCTCAAAATTCTACCTTCAAAATGATCTTTCAAATTTCCTTTCATCTCTCAGTAGCAAACCAGTCTTTCTTGTTATCTTTGCATTTGTAATGCAAAGTGTTACGACAGCTCAAGCCCAGCATGGTTTCGAGTATACAGGCAATGAAACTGACCACATAGCATTGTTGGCCATCAAGAGCCAACTAATAGATCATCCGAATGGGGTTTTAAGCTCGTGGAATAATTCATTGCACCATTGTAATTGGGACGGAGTTACTTGTGGCCGTAAGCATAACAGAGTGGCCGTATTAGATCTCAACTCTCGAGGCCTGTCAGGTACCATATCTCCATTTGTAGCAAACCTCAGCTTCCTTGAAATCCTGTCTCTTTACAATAATAGTTTGTATGGCCAAATCCCCAACAGCTTGGGTTCTTTATTCAGGTTATGGAACCTAGTTCTAGGCAACAACACACTTGTTGGTGAAATTCCAGCGAACTTGTCTCGTTGCATCAACCTCGAAAATCTTGACGTACGTCACAACAAGCTACAGGGAAAACTCCAAACAGAATTAAAAGCGTTATCGAAGCTAAAATTTCTTAAAATTGGGTATAACAACCTAACAGGACCTCTTTTTGATATCATACAAAATCTTACCTCCTTGCAAACAATATTGGCTGTTTACAACTCATTTTCAGGATCGATCCCAAATAGCATCAGTCGGATGGAGAACCTAATTATCCTTGCACTTGGAGTGAACCAACTCTCTGGCACACTTCCCATTTCACTTTTTAATCTCTCGTCCATTCAGGTTCTTGATTTTATGGACAACAAATTATATGGACAACTCCCGGCACATACAGGCTTCAATATTCCTAGTCTCGAATGGCTAAACTTCGCTATGAATAGCTTTACAGGACCCATCCCGACCATTACAAACTTCACAAGCCTACAGTGTATCAATTTTGGAGCTAATAGCTTTACCGGTAGGGTTCCTCAAGAATATCATCAGTTTCAAAATCTCTCTCAGTTGTCTTTCGCATTCAACTACCTTGAGGGTGACATTAATTTTATAAGTACACTAGTTAACTGCACGCAGTTAACGAGGCTAGGGCTGGAGGGTAATTGTTTTTCGGGAATATTGCCTAAATCTGTCGCCAATCTGTCCGCCAGTTTAACATATCTCACAATCGGAGGCAGTCCAATAATCGGAGTTTTTCCTGCCGGTATTACTAATCTCATTAACCTTCAGGACCTATACATAAGTGGCACCAAATTAAAAGCATCTATTCCTCGTGATCTACAGAAACTCCATAAATTGGAAATACTTGATCTAAGTTCTAATAGACTAACAGGCAAAATTCCCAATTCTTTTGGAAATCTCTCGCGTTTAAGTAAACTTTACTTGAATGACAACAACCTGAGACAGAGTATACCTCCAAGCATCGGACATTGCCAGAGTTTGATATTCATGAATTTATCAAACAATGAACTCAATGGAACTTTGAACAAGAAACTATTCACAGGATCTGCAACATTTATTACACTAGATTTGTCATTTAATCAATTGGAAGGTTCCCTGCCACTAGAGATAGGTAAGCAAACCAGCCTAAACAGATTAATGATGTCCAAGAATAAGTTTTCAGGTATGCTTCCAGATAGTCTTAGTGAGTGTTCTGAACTTCAATACTTGTATATGGATGCGAATTTCATCCACGGAGACATACCATCATCTTATGCAACTATGGCTAGCCTCCTAGAAATTAATTTTTCTCAAAATAAATTATCTGGCTCAATTCCAACCTTCATCACTAGAATTCCCTCGATACATTACCTAGACTTATCCCACAATGACTTCCAGGGAAGAGTCCCAACCAATTCGGTATTTGCACATGCAAGTGAAGTATTTCTCCTCGGTAATCCGAGGCTTTGCGGAGGGATACCGGAACTTCACTTACCCAAATGCATTGAGACAGAGAATATGGGAAGAAAGAAAAAACTAATGTCTCGTACTCTTGAGTTGATAATTCCAATTATGAGTGCACTTGTCGGAGGACTGGCAATGGTAACAGGGGTATACCTGGCATGCATCAGGACGAAAAGGACAACTGAATCATCAGATTTAGTAATGGGGAAAGAATTCATGAAAGTGTCATATGACATGCTACTCAAAGCGACTGGCGATTTCTCTTCAGAGATCCTGCTAGGTTCTGGTTCTTTTGGATCGGTGTATAAGGGAATTTTGGATGGTAACCCAGTTGCTGTGAAAGTTCTTAACATGCAGCATCATGTTGCATCAAAGAGTTTCATTACAGAATGCAAGGCTTTGAGAAACGTCCGTCATCGAAACTTGGTTGGCATCATAACAGCTTGCTCAAGTATCGATTTTCAAAGAAATGATTTCAGAGCTTTAGTGTATGAATTCATGCCCAATGGAAGCCTTGATGGATGGTTGCATGGAGTTCTTGGGAACATGAGTCTTTCACAAAGGGTGGATGTAGCAATTGATGTGGCTCATGCACTCAATTATCTACACCATGAAGGCGAAATTCCCATTGTGCACTGTGACCTTAAACCGAGCAACATATTGCTGGATAATGACATGGTCGCTCACGTTGGTGATTTTGGAATAGCAAGGATTCTGATTCAACCACGACATCCCAATCAAAGCAGCACAATAGGAATCATGGGCACAGTTGGCTATGCTGCTCCAGGTAATAATTCTTTGGCTCCTATTATAAAAGCTGTTTTATAACAAACATAGTGTTGTTGTCAAAATTGTTGTTCAATAACACTTTCTTGAACAATAGATTTCAGAGAGTATCAAGTTATCTGCATAAATATAATTGTTTTACTATTTCGTATATTTCAATATCTAAGCTTTGTTATTGGATTGGATATTAAGAGTACGGCTTAGGAAGCGAAGCATCTATAGCAGGAGATGTTTACAGCTACGGTATATTGCTGCTTGAGCTCATGACAGGGAAGAGTCCAACAGACAACATGTTCAAGGAAGACTACAACCTTCATATGTATGCAGAAGCAGCATTACCTGACCGAGTGTTGCAAATTGTAGACCTAACACTTGAAGAAGATAATCACACAGAAGAAGCTGAAGATAATAGAGCAATCCAAGATGCACTACAACGAAGAGAGGAATGCATCATATCCATGATTAGTGTCGGAGTGTTGTGCTCCAACCATTTGCCACAAGATCGAATGAAAATAAGTGATGCCATAAGTAGGCTTCATGCAGCTAAAGGCAGCCTGCTCAACGCCGGAAATAGGCTGTAGTACCCATCCTGCAAGAGGGATATCAGTTTATCACGACTCATTCCACAAAAATCATGAACCTAATTTGCTCCTTGTGAGTTTGTGATGTAAATATGCCATAGTTTATACTAAAAGCTACTGTAGTACACCTGTAAATTTGCTGTAACCTTAGTATAATTACCGAAGTATCTCAAAAGCTTTCGCAAATTGTGGGGGTAAGGGCGTCGGATTTCAAAACCTTAGTTTCTCTTAAACAAATTCAGGAAACAAGAAACAGCTTAAATGCTTAATTGGGGATGTTCCAATAACTAAACTCCACTGCTAAAACTAATCTTTGCAGTTTCAAATGTAATTCGACAAATTAAGTTCAAGATTAACAAACACGAACTACAGGAACTGGCAAATGAAAATAATGCAATCATACTTGCTGCAATTGAAACATCAGGTACGAAATTACTCAGTATTAATCATATATAAATGCAATACAAAATCCTAAACTGAAAACAGAGGTTTAAATTGAGATGATTGATACTCAGCCCTAGTCGAATTCCAATCTTGATAATTTCGTAGCTGCTTCAAATTTTGATTTGAAGGTGACGATGAATCGTTCATCAATCACAACAATAATGTGACACCATTTCATTTGCAAAATAAATCCTAGAAGTTGACTACTAATTGGAGATTTTTCGAATGATTAAATTCCATGGATTCTCAATGTCGCTAAACCTAATTTTGCAGTTTCATATGTAATTCCCCAAATCAAGTCCCAAATTACATTGGCAAGTATGAACCAGAAGAACTAGCAAATGCAAATAATGCAATCATACTTGGTACAACCAAAGTAACACTTAGGAAATTTCTCAGTATCAGTTACTCCATATTTAATTTGTTAAAAGCAAGTATATTAACAAATCCGAAATAAACAACGAATATTTAATTTAACAAACGAGACTATGCCAAATTTCCAAGTTATTTTCTGGAAGGGTTAGCAGTCGGGTAGACTTACAGGTTACAGCCACCGGTCAATGACAAATATTAAATGAAAAAAAGAAATGTTTTAGTATTAATATTAAAACGTTGACTACGGTCAACGCTTATAGTCCGTACCGTAGTAAAAGAAATCTTTTGCCAACCCCTCATTTCTATTTCTGTTTCCAGTTGAGCAGCACGCCAGCATTGACCTCCTCTCGAGTCTTGACTAACTTCAGCAATCACTGCATAAACAAAAAAGGAAAGCATTATCATTGGCCGATTCATTGAATTCGTACCCTTTCCTTTTAGGTACATTTAAAACTTTTGTCCACATTACAGAAAATAGAGAAGCCAGCTCATTATTACTTCCTACATTGCATGGAGTTATTTACGTTTGTTTTTCCACATTACAGAAAATTAAAAGTGCTAGTCTTTCTACATGTCTACTTCCCCGAAATGGCCTTAATAAAACCTGCAACTTTTTGCTTTCAATCAGAGAAAAGTACAAAAAAGTGAGTGATAAAAAAGTACACATCTATATATGAGTAGGTCAACTAAGAGACGGTACGTCTTTCATTAAACTTATTATTGAGAGACCAAATAACTACATATAGTATAAAACAGTATACTAATAAAAATCGTCGCAATCTAATAAAAAAGTGTGTTATAAAAGAAACTACTCGTACAAAATAAATTGGTCAGGGATATCTAATGATAAAAGGTAAACATATGAGAGCAAATACTGTACGACTGTCTTCACAATAATTTTGGGAGATGAATAAGGCCCCACTCACTAGAGTGACTACAGCAGCCTACTAGCAGTATTGCTTAATACTACGTACCACTGAAACATGGACCTATGGCGTGCTGGAAAAAAACAGTCTCTTTTTTTGTTATTTACTGAAGTATCAGTATTATAATAAAATTGCAGTCAACATAAAAATGAAGAGAAAGGAAGCAAATCTCACCAACACACACAAAAGATAAAGTATAAAAAAAATGAAAACCCAAGGTGGTAATGTATCCAACAAACCAGTCTTTCTTCTTTTCTTTGCATTTCTACTGCAAAATGCTATGATAGCAGCTGAAGCACTGCATGGTTTCGACTACACAGGCAACGAAACTGACCACATAGCATTGTTGGCCATCAAGAGCCAACTGGTAGATAATCATCCCGACGGGATTTTAAGCTCGTGGAATAGTTCATTTCACCATTGTGATTGGGACGGTGTTTATTGTGGCCACAAACATAAAAGAGTGACCGCATTAGATCTCAGCTCTCAAGGCTTGTCAGGTACCATATCTCCATCCGTAGGAAACCTCAGCTTCCTTAATATTCTGTCTCTTTACAATAATAGTCTTTACGGTCAAATCCCCGACAGCTTAGGTTATTTATTCAGGTTACAAGGCCTAGGACTCGACTACAACATGCTTGTTGGTGAAATTCCAGCCAACTTGTCTCGTTGCATCAACCTTGAACTTCTGAACTTGGGTTTCAACAACCTACATGGAAAACTCCCAGCAGAATTAAGCGCATTGACAAAACTAAAAATCCTTGTCGTCCACCATAATAACCTAACCGGACCTCTTTTTGACGTCATACAAAATATAACCTCCTTCCAAAAAATACATGCGGCTTACAACTCGTTCACAGGGTCGATCCCAAACAGCATCGGTCGGATGCAGAACCTAATTAACCTTTACCTTGGAGGGAACAAATTCTCAGGCACACTACCCATCTCACTTTTCAATATCTCGTCCATTCAAGGTCTTGATTTTGTGGAAAACCAATTATATGGAGAAATTCCAGCACTTGGAGGCTTCAATATTCCTAATCTCATGCTTCTGAACTTTGCTTTCAATAATTTTACCGGACCCATCCCGACCATTACGAACTTCACAAGTCTAGAAATTATCATTTTTGAAGTTAATAGCTTCACCGGCAGGGTTCCTCACGATTATCATCAGTTTCAAAACCTATCTATGTTGTCTTTTGCACATAACTATCTTGAAGGTGACATTAATTTCATAACTACACTAATTAACTGCACAAGGTTAAGTGCGCTAGCACTGTGGGGTAATAATTTCTCTGGAATATTACCTGAATCTGTTGCCAATCTCTCCACTAGTTTAATACACCTCACAATCGGACATAGTTCGATAAGTGGAATACTTCCTACTGGTATTACCAATCTCATTAACCTTCGGATATTAGTTATAAGTACCACTGAATTAACAGGATCCATTCCTCATGATCTAGAGAAACTCCACAAATTGGAAATACTAGATCTAGATTCTAATAGACTAACAGGCGAAATTCCTAATTCTTTGGGAAATCTCTCACGTTTGAGTGAACTTTACTTGTATAACAACAAATTGAAACAAAGTGTACCCCGAAGCATCGGGAACTGTCAAAGTTTAATTGACATGGATTTATCAAACAATGAACTCAACGGAACCTTGTACACTGAACTATTCACAGGATCTGCTAAATTTGTTACAATAGATTTATCATTTAATTATTTGGAAGGGCCCTTACCTCAGGAGATGGGTAAGCAAACCAGGCTAAATAAATTGAAGATGTCCAAGAATAAGTTATTAGGTGTGCTTCCAGATAGTCTTAGTGAGTGTTCTGAACTTCAATACTTGTATATGGATGATAACTTCTTCCGTGGAGACATTCCGTCATCTTATGCGTCTATGGGTAACCTCCAAGAAATTAATTTTTCTCGAAACGAATTATCAGGCCCAATTCCAGCCTTCTTCTCTAAAATTCCCTCGATATATTACCTAGACTTATCCCACAATGACTTCCAGGGAAGAGTCCCAACCAACTCAGTATTTGCAAATGCAAGTGGAGTATTTCTCCTAGGTAATACCAGGCTTTGCGGAGGAATACCAGAACTGCATTTACCCAAATGCATTGAGACAAAAGACATGGAAAGAAAGAAAAAAACAATGTCGCATACCCTTTTGGTGATAATTCCAGTTATTAGTGCACTTGTTGGAGGACTGGTAATGGCAGCAGGAGTATACCTGGCATGCAACAAAAAGAAAAAGACAATTGTATCATCAGATTCCATTATAGGGAAAGAATTCATGAAGGTGTCATATGACATGCTGCTCAAAGCTACAGGTCATTTTTCTTCAGAGAACCTGCTTGGTTCAGGTTCTTTTGGATCGGTTTTCAAGGGAATTTTGGATGGAAAATCAGTTGCTGTGAAAGTTCTCAACCTGCATCATCATGCTGCATCCAAGAGCTTCATGGCAGAATGCATGGCATTGAGGAATGTCCGTCATCGGAATTTGATCGGTATCATAACAGCTTGCTCAAGTATCGATTTTCAAAGGAATGATTTCAGAGCTGTAGTATATGAATTCATGCCTAATGGAAGCCTCGACAAATGGTTGCATGGAGTTCTTGGGAACATGAGCCTTTCTCAAAGGGTGGATATAGCAATCGAAGTAGCTCATGCACTCAAGTATCTACACCATGACTGTGAAACTCCTATCGTGCACTGTGACCTGAAACCGAGTAACATATTGCTAGATAAGGACATGGTCGCTCACGTTGGTGATTTTGGAATAGCAAGGATTCTGTCTCAGCCACGACATCCCAATCAAAGTAGCACAATAGGAATCAATGGCACAGTTGGTTATACTGCTCCAGGTAATAATTCTTTGGCTTCTTTTATTATAAAAGCTGTTTTATAACAAACATAATCTTGTCCTCAAAATCACTTTTCAGTAACACTTCCTTGAACAATAAATTTCCAAGAGTATCAAGTAATCTGTACAAACACAACTGCTTCATTATTTCGTATTTTTTCATTAACTAAGGTTTGTTATTTGTATGGATTTTAAGAGTACGGCCTAGGTAGTGAGGCATCTACAGCGGGAGATGTTTACAGCTACGGTATATTGCTTCTTGAGCTCATGACAGGAAGGAATCCAACAGACAACATGTTAAGGGAAGACTACAACCTTCATATGTATGCAGAAGCAGCATTACCCGGCGAAGTGTTACAAATTGTAGACCCGAAAATGGAAGATCATAATCTCACTGAAGATGCCGAAGATAATAGAGTCATCCGAGATGCTCTACAAAGAAGAGTGGAATGCATCATATCGGTGATCAGTGTCGGAGTGTTGTGCTCCAACCATTTGCCACAAGATCGAATGAAAATAAGTGATGCCATAAGTAGGCTACAAGCAGCAAAAGACAGCCTGCTCAACGCCCAAAATAGGTGTACCCATCCTGCACAAGGTATATAAATGCATCATGACTCGTCCCATGGTTTTATACGTGCACATTCTTTTTTGTCGTGAATGATTGCAGGGGAATGAGCTCGATCTAAACTAGGCCACAAGTACAATAAATTTGCTGTAATCTTCTTAATATAATTACCAAATTGTCGTCTCAAAACTCCTGCAAATTGTTGGGGAAAGGGAGCCGGATTTCTCGAAACCTTAGTAACTCTGTCTTAAACAAATTCCTCAACAAAGAAACAGCTCATTGCTAGAACCCTAGAATTCCGTACTAATTAGGGAGTTTTCAAATGATTAAACTCCACAAAAACCTAATTTCACAGGTTCAAACATAATTCCTCAAATCAACTTCAAGATAACACTACCAAACAGAATGAACCAAACGAATTAACAAATTCAAACAATGCGATTATGAATCAAACGCATAAAAAACCCTAAATAAAAAACGGAGGTTTAAAATTCAAATAGAGATAGATTGATACTTAACCCTAGCCGAATTCCAATCGTGACGATAATTTAGTAGCAGCTTCAAATCGAGATGTAAAGGTGATGAATGGATGAATGAATTGTTCATGAATCACGACAATGGCGTGGGATTGAAGCTTTTTTCTTGCTGCTAGAAGATCACAAAGTCGTTTTTTTTGGCGCCCAAGCAAGGTCATTAAATAGGTATAAAAATGACCCGACCCGTTTGTAACTCGAGACGCGATATAAGTTGAGGTATCAAATAGCCCATGCCCATAAGTCCAGCCCAACCCGGCTCGCTTTTTTGTATGGCTTGATCTTTATACTATGGTCCAACAAAGTTCTTGGGCCGACCCTAAAATGCCTGCAAAATTGATATAACCGGTTAACCGATGACCTGACTTGACCAGACGAACACGTCACGGTATTGACCCAATAAAATTGATGATTCGGGCCAATAATTAAGCTTAAGATTGTAGTAATGCAAAAAAATGACTAGGCCCAATAATGACCCAACTTGAAGGGGTAGGCCACTTGACTAAAACGACCAACGTGACGTGACATAGCTGTATACGGGATGAAATAAACGTAAATATGTAATTACATTGTACTCTTTCCGTCTTTGCAAATGAGAAAATTATCCTGCAATTTAAGTCATGTTCTTTTCAACTCATTTTTAGCTCGCTTCAGTCCCAGGAGACTCATTTTGTCTCAATACTTCAATCCACATTAGTTCAGCTTCATTCAGAGTTACAAAACGTACCGTGCCTTAGTATACAAGACACTAACGAACTAAATAATGAAATGATTCAAGTAGTCACATACTCACACTATTACACGTCCAAGCCACTTTTAATTATTTTTTTGGTTTAATCATTTCATCACCAAGCTCGGCTCAAGTGAGGTAGGATCACAAAGACACAAACGAACTAAATATGAAATGATTCAAGTAGTCATACACTCACACTATACCAAGCTCGGCTCAAGTGAGGTAGGATCACAAAGACAATAAAATTCTCTTACAAACATGAAACATATTATTAATCTAGAGACATTATTAATCTATATCGACAAGAGCTTACTAGTTGATCTAACTACTCACAGATATATATCCCGACGAGTTAGAAATTGCCAAAACTTGCAAGAGTACTATTCAAAGGGCATGCAATAACACTACATATTGTCTCATGCGGAATAATCGTAAGAGAAAGGGACTACCATGGAAGAATGGTAAACACAACATACAATGATAGTACAATATTAACACATTTCCACAGGTCTTAATTTTGCAATACTATTCAAAGTTTGCTTTTTTTTGTTTTGATGTAGGAATATTCAACACTGGTATAATTGCAAATTTTGATCTCACTTAACTTGAACACCTACTAGGGACTATGGTTAGTTGGTTACAATAGGCCGGGTCAGGTCAGGTCAGGTCAGATTTGGGTCTAGTCGGGATCATTGCAAGTTTTAACATAATAAAACAGATGTTAAACAGATGTGTCCGTTTTAAGAGAGACCAATTGCTTATATATAACCGGACATGGAGCAAGGTCGAGATGTAATATATCATAAACCCGTAAGGCTGTAACGGAATATAGATATTAGCCATCTTCACTGACTTTCTCCATGACAACGACGACGACCACCAGTGCCATCAGTATTCCGCGACAATTAACCTATCCAATCGAACCCCATTAGAAGAAAATGTTGTCAAAAAATCGTACAGTCACAGAAGATAATCATGCAATTGTCGATATAAATAGTTTAAGAAGGTAAAGAGAACATCTTACACATAAAACCAGCCTACAAAAATGAACCCTAATCACACCAAAATTCCTAATAATCCTACAAGTTTGATTTCTTACCTCTATTTCAAACCAGCTTTTCTTGTCATCTTTGTGTTCGCACTACAACAAATTACACCAACGGAATCCCTTCGTGGTGGTTTCGATTATACTGGAAACGAAACCGACCACATTGCGTTGTTGGCCATCAAAGACAAGCTAACTGATCGAAATCCAAACGGTGTTTTGAGCTTGTGGAACAACACGGTTCATCATTGTAAATGGGAGGGGGTTACTTGTGGCCGTAAACATAGTCGAGTGACTAGATTAGAACTCGATTCACGAGGTTTGTTGGGTACCATATCTCCTTTCATAGGAAACCTTAGCTTCTTAGATATCATTTCTTTTCTCAATAATGATCTCTATGGCCCAATCCCTAGCCACTTGGGTGGGTTACTCGGGTTACAGGAACTAGGGCTAAGCAACAACACTCTTGTAGGCGAAATTCCAGCCAACTTGTCTGGTTGCATAAACCTCAAAATTCTTGGATTGGACTACAACAGACTAGAGAGAAGTCTACCAACAGAATTCAGAGCATTGTCGAAACTGGTGTATCTCAATGCCGATTATAATAGGCTTACAGGAACTCTGTTCGACATTATACAGAACTTCACCTCCTTAGGATCGGTTTCTGTAATTGGTAATTCATTTACGGGAACAATCCCGGATAGCATTCATAGAATGCGAAGCCTATATAGTATTTGTCTGGAAGGAAACCAATTCTCGGGGACACTTCCGAGGTCCCTTTTCAATCTCTCGTCTCTTGCAAAGCTGGATCTTTTTAACAATTTCTTTCATGGACAACTTCCATCACAAATGGGGTTCGATAGTGCTCGTTTAACGCGGTTTGGTCTTGGTGAAAATAACTTTTCAGGATCAATCCCCGACCTCAGAAACTTCACAAGTCTCGAGAATATCAATCTCGGTGGCAATAGCTTTACTGGGATGGTTCCTCATGGGTTTCGACAATTTCAAAATCTAACTATTTTATCTCTCTCAAACAACTACCTTCACGGCGACATCAACTTTATCAACACTCTGGTTAATTGTACCAAATTGCAAACCCTTCTGCTGATGGGAAATGATTTTTCAGGAAATTTACCAAATTCTATAGCTAACCTCTCGAGTTTATTACATCTCACGGTTGGAGATAGTTCGATAAGTGGGATACTTCCCCCCGGTATTACCAATCTCATTAACCTTACGGCAATGATCATAAGTAACACCAACCTGGGAGCGTCGATTCCTCAAGATATCGGGAAGCTCTACAGATTGGAGACTCTTGATTTGAATTCCAATAGACTAATAGGTAAGATCCCCGATTCTCTTGGAAATTTATCACGTCTGTCTAAACTCGACTTAAGCAATAACAAGTTGGGAGAGAGTATACCTGAAAGCATCCAAAATTGTGGGGGCTTGACGTACTTGAATTTATCATACAATGAACTCAACGGAACCTTGAACAACGGGCTGTTAAAAGGATCAGCTGAATTTATACTACTGGATGTGTCGCATAATAATTTGGAAGGGCCCATACCTTCGGAGATTTCACAGAAAATCAATCTCGGAACCTTGAGAGTGTCTGGGAATAACTTTTCCGGCCTCCTTCCAGATGGTCTTAGTGAGTGTACCCAGCTTCAATACCTGTATATGGATGGGAATTCCTTCTATGGGGACATTCCTTCATCGTACTCTTCTTTGGCTAGCCTTCAAGAAATTAATTTTTCTCGGAACAATTTATCTGGCCCATTTCCTCTCTTTCTCTCAGAAATTCCCTCGATATATCTCCTTGACTTATCCCACAACAATTTCCAAGGAAGGGTTCCGACAAATTCAGTATTCGGAAATGCAAGTGGAGTCTTTCTTGAGGGCAATACCAGACTTTGTGGAGGTATTCCGCTGTTGCATTTACCCAAATGCACTGAGAAAGAAATCAAAAGAAATAGAAAAACAATGCCATATGTCTCGAAGGGAATAATACTAGGTCTAAGTGGACTTGTTGGAGGGCTGGCAATAGTGGCTGGGATATACCTGGTATGTACCCGGAAGAAAACAACGTCTCTTTCATCGAAAGATACAATGATGGGGAAAACATTCATGAAAGTGTCCTACGACATGCTGCTCAAAGCGACACATGGGTTTTCCTCAAAGAGCATACTTGGTTCGGGGTCTTCTGGATCCGTGTTTACAGGTATTTTGGACGGAAACATGGTTGCTGTCAAAGTTTTCAATTCAGAACATCTCAATGCCTCAAAGAGCTTCCTGGCAGAATGTAATACTTTGAGGAATGCACGTCACAGGAATTTAATTGGCATTGTAACAGCTTGCTCAAGTATGGACTTCCAGGGAAATGAATTTAGAGCTTTAGTATATGAGTTCATGCCTAACGGAAGTCTAGACAGATGGTTACGTGGATTTGTAGGACACATGAGCCTTCTTCAAAGGGTGGATGTTGCAATTGATGTGGCTCAGGCACTCGTCTATCTTCACCACGACTGTGAGACTCCAGTTGTGCATCGTGATCTGAAACCAAGCAATATATTGCTCGATGACGACATGGTCGCCCATGTTGGAGATTTCGGATTAGCTAAGTTTCTTACTCAACCACGCTTTCCGAATCAAAGTAGAACAACAGGATTCTGGGGCACTATTGGCTATACTGCTCCAGGTAAAATCATCATTTCCTTTTGCGTCTAATTGAGATTCTAGTCCATGTGCATTTAGCTTTAGACTGCAAATAATTCGGTATTTCCATTACTAAACATTGATATTGAATTCACGTTAGAGTACGGCCTAGGTAGCGAAGCATCTGCGGCCGGAGATGTTTACAGCTACGGTATATTGCTTCTTGAGCTCATGACAGGGAAGAGTCCAACAGACAACATGTTCAAGGAAGACTACAACCTTCGTATGTACGCAGAAGCAGCATTACCTGACCAAGTGTTACACATTGTAGACCCGACACTTGAAGAAGATAATCTCACAGAAGAAGCCGAAGATAGTAGAGATATCCAAGATGCACTACAAAGAAGAGTGGACTGCATCATATCGGTGATCAGTGTCGGAGTGATGTGCTCCAAACATTTGCCACAAGATCGAATGAAAATCAGTGATGCCACAAATAAGCTTCAAGCAGCGAAAGACAGCCTGCTCAACGCCCAAAATAGGCGTACCCATCCTGCAAGAGGTATATAAATCATAAATGTATCATGACCTGTCCCATGAACACTAATTAGTTTTCTACAAAAACACAACTAATTTGCTTCTGGTGGCATAAATGATTGCAGGGGCATGAGCACGACAGTTCGTGAACACTTGTGAAACAAATATAGTTTCTAAGGACAGAAAATAAGTGATGCCGTAAGTAGGTTTGAGGCAGCGAAAGACAACCTGCTCAACAACCCCCAAAATAAGTGTACCCATCCTGCACGAGGTATATAAATGTATCATGACCCGTCCCATGAACTCTAATTATTTTCTACAAAAACCTAAATTAATTTGCCTTCCGTGGCCTAAACCATTGCAGGGGCATAAATGCAATGGTAAACTACGCCACAAGTACAATAAATTTGCTGTCATCTTAATATAATTACCGAAGTGTCGCCTCAAATACTCCTGCAAATTGTTGGGGGTAAGGGAATCGGATTTCTCAAAAGCTTACCATGTTTGTCTTAAACAAATTCCGCAATAAAAAAAACAGCTCATTGCTAGAAGCCTAGACGTTCACTGATTGGGGAATTTCCATTTTCAAATGATTAAATTCCACATAAAACTAATTTTGCAGATTCAAACATAATTCCTCCTGCAAATTGTGATTTCTCAAAACCTTACTATGTTTGTCTTAAACAAATTCCACAATCAAGAAACAGCTCCTGCTAAAACCCTAGAATTATACTAATCAGGGATTTTGCAAATGATTAAACTCCAAAAAAACCTAATTTCGCAGACTCGAACATAATTCCTCAAATCAGATTCAAGGTAACACTATCAAACAGTTTGTTAAAAGGAATTAACAAATGCAGACAACGCGATCATGAATCAAACTCATAAAAAACCCTAAATTAAAAAAGGAGGTTTAAAATTCAAACAGAGATAGAATGATACTTAACCCTAGCCGAATTCCAACAGTGACGATAATTTCGTAGCAGCTTCAAATCGGATTGAAGCTTTTTTCTTGCTGTTAGAAGATCACAAAGTTTTTTCTTTTTTGGCGCCCAAGCAAGGCCATTATATAGGTATAAAAATGACCCGACCCGTTTGTGACTCGAGACGCAATATTAGTTGAGGTATCAAATGGCCCATGCCCATAAGTCCAGCCCAACCTGGCTCGGTTTTTTCGTAGGGATTGAGCTTTATATTTTGGCCCAAAAAAGTTCTTGGGCCGACCTTAAAAGGCCTCAAAATTGATATAACCAGTTAACCGATGACCTGACTTGACCTGATGAACACGTCACGATATTGACCCAATAAATTGATGATTCGGGCCAATTATTAAGCTTAAGATTGTAGTAATGCAAGAAAATAACTAGGCCCAATATCAACCGAACTTGAAAGGGTAGTCCACTCAACTAACCCGACCCATGTGGCATAGCTGTATACGAGATGAAATAAACGTAAATATGTAAATTACATTATACTCTTTCCGTCTTTGCAAATGAGAAAATTATCATGCAATTTAAGTCAGGTTCTTTTCAACTCATTTTTAGCTCGCTTATGCCCCAGGAGACTCATTTTGTCTCAATACTTCAATCCACATTAGTTCAACTTCGTTCAATTAAGTACAGTTCAATCAACTTCAATCCAAAACAACAGCGCCTTAGTATACAAGACACAAACGAACTAAATAATGAAATGATTCAAGTAGTCACATACTCACACTATTACATGTCCAAGCCACTTAATTATTTTTTTGGTTTGTATACGATTTGATAATACCAGGCTCGGCTGAAGTCAGGTAGGATCACAGAGAAGATAACATACTCTTACAAACCCGAAACAAATTATTAATCTAGAGACATATTATTAATCTAGATCGACAAGAGCTTACTAGTTGATCTAAGTGCTCACAAGCAGGGCTGGTCCTGAGGGTAGGCCCAAGGGACGGAGGCCTAGGGCCCATGGCCGGAAGGGGCCCAATATCAAGAAGTAAAATTACAATACAATAAATAGTTTTAGCGCTTTTATATTCAGAATAATAGTCTGGGATCAGTGGTTAAAATCTTGGTTTCTAATCAATAGTATGTGGGTTCAAGTCTCCATAAGCTTACTTTTTAGTAGTGCTTTTTTCCCTACCCTCTTAACCTTCTTCTTAACGTTTCATTTCATGCTCTTCTTTTTAGATTCATTTGTAATTTTTTAAAAAGATATAATCTACTCTATAAGTTTGCATAATTTTTTTAATTAATTTTTAATCATTTCTTTTGTATTGCCTATGTTAATTACGGAATATTTGATAATTCAAAATATATTTCAATTATTATAAAAATCTTAGCTAATCTAAAAACTTATTTATTTTATTTTATTTTTTAAAATTTTTCTTTTCAAAAAAAACTTAAAAAGTTTAGGACTCTTTTAATTGTTACTTCCTCCGTTCCATTCATTTGTTCGCTTTTACCTTCATTGTGAGTAGTATTTTAATAAAAAAATACAATATAGCGAATATAGATGTAATATAACAAAATTTACGTCCCTAATTTTGTTTTTTTTGCAAAAGAAAAATATAGCGAATTTAGAAACGTAATTTTGATTTTTGCTTTGGTATTTGGTAAAAAAAGTGTGATCGCAAAATAATTCCAAAGTTCGCTATGAGGGGCCCCATTTTACGATTTTACCTAGGTGTCCAAATGTTTAGCACCGGCCCTGCTCACAAGTACTCGATATCCCGACGAGTTAGAAATTGCCAAAACTTGCAATACTATTCAAAGGACATGCTATAACTACAAGTACAGGTTGTCTCATGCGGAATAATCGTAAGAGAAAAGGACTACCATGGATGAATGGTAACAAGACTAACAACAACAAACAACATTAAAATATTTCCACAATTCCTACTTTTCAAAGTTTGGCAATGCTTTTTTTTGTTTTGGTGTAGGAATATTCAACACTAGTATAGTTGCAAATTTTGATCTCACTTAACTTGAACACCTACTAGGGGCTATGGTTACAATAGGCCGGGTCAAGTCAGGTCAAGTTCAGGTCTGGTCGGGAACTCGGGATCATTGCAAGTTGTAACATAAAACAGATGTTAAAACAGATGTATCCGTTTTAAGAGCTTATATATAACCGGACATGGAGCAAGGTCGAGATGTAATATATCATAAACCTGTAAGGCTGCAACGGAATATAGATATTAGCCATCTTCAACGACTTTTCTCCATCAACAACGACGACCACAACCAGTGCCATCAGTATTCCGCGACAATTAACCTATCCAATCGAACCCCATTAGAAGAAAATGTTGTCGAAAAACCATCCTCAGTGGTTTCGTATCAAGTACGAATATCGAAAAGTGGGAAACAGGTTAAACACATCAGAACAAAAAATCAACAAATCAAGAAAACAAAGGTATAAGAAGTTAAAAACCCCATTTTTGTCTTCAGTCTTCACACAATCAACTTCAACAAATGACCACTGCCAAACTTGGACCTACAATCACAGAATTAATCATGCAATTGTCAGTATAAATAGTTTAAGAAGGTAAAGAGAACATCTTACACATAAAACCAGCCTACAAAAATGAACCCTAATCATACCAAAATTCCTAATAATCCTACAAGTTTGATTTCTTACCTCTTTTTCAAACCTGCCTTTATTCTTGTTATCTTTGTGTTTGCACTACAACAAATTACGCCAACGAAATCCCATCGTAGGGGAAATGAAACCGACTACATTGCGTTGTTGGACATCAAAGACAAACTAACTGATCGTAATCCAAACGAGGTTTTGAGCTCGTGGAATAATACGGTTCACCATTGTGAATGGGAGGGCGTTACTTGTGGCCGCAAACATAGTCGAGTGACTATATTAGACCTCAATTCCCGAGGTTTGTCGGGTACCATATCTCCTTTCATTGGAAACCTTAGCTTCTTAGATATCATTAATTTTCACAATAATAGTCTCTATGGCACTATCCCTAGCAACTTGGGTAGTTTATTCAGGTTACAGAGACTACTGCTAGGCAACAACATTCTTGTAGGTGAAATTCCAGCCAACTTGTCTGGTTGCATAAACCTTCAAGTTCTTGGATTAGACTACAACAAACTAGAGGGAAGTCTACCAAGAGTATTCGGAGCATTGTCGAAACTAGTGTATCTTAATGTCAAGTCCAATAGCCTTACCGGACCTCTATTCGATAGTATACAGAACCTTACTTCCTTAGTATCGGTTTCTGCAGATGATAATATATTTACGGGAACAATCCCGAGCAGTATTCATAGAATGCGAAACCTATCTAACCTTTGTCTTGGAGGAAACAAATTTTCGGGGACACTTCCGAGGTCCCTTTTCAATCTCTCATCTCTCGAAACGCTAAATCTTTTTAACAATTCATTACAAGGACAACTTCCATCAAAAATGGGCTTCAATGCTCGTTTAACGTGGTTTGGTCTTGGTGAAAATAACTTTTCAGGATCAATCCCTACCCTCACAAACTTCACAAGCCTCCGGAATATCAATCTCGGTGGCAATAGCTTTACTGGGATGGTTCCTCATGGGTTTCGACAATTTCAAAATCTAACTATTTTATCTCTCTCAAACAACTACCTTCACGGCGACATCAACTTCATAGACACGCTCGTTAACTGTACCCAATTACAAACCCTTCTATTGATGGGAAATGATTTTTCAGGAAATTTACCAGATTCTATAGCTAACCTCTCGAGTTTATTATATCTAACGGTTGGAGATAGTTCGATAAGTGGGATACTTCCTCCCGGTATTACCAATCTCATTAACCTTGAGGCAATGATCATAAGTAACACCAAACTGAGAGCGTCTATTCCTCAAGATATCGGGAAGCTCTACAGATTGGAGACTCTTGATTTGCACTCAAGTGGACTAATAGGTAAGATCCCCGATTCTTTAGGAAATTTATCACATCTGTCTAACCTCGACTTAAGCAATAACAAGTTGGGAGAGAGTATACCTCGAAGCATCCAAAATTGTGGGAGCTTGACATACTTGAATTTATCATACAATGAACTCAATGGAACCTTGAACAACGGGCTATTAAAAGGATCGGCTGAATTTATAAAACTGGATGTGTCGCAAAATAATTTGGAAGGGCCCATACCTTCGGAGATTGCACAAAAAACCAATCTCGAAACCTTCAGAGTGTCTAGCAATAACTTTTCCGGCCTCCTTCCAGATGGTCTTAGTGAGTGTA
This sequence comes from Agrostemma githago, assembly GCA_958450325.1. NCBI lineage: Eukaryota > Viridiplantae > Streptophyta > Magnoliopsida > Caryophyllales > Caryophyllaceae > Agrostemma > Agrostemma githago. The sequence goes on from OY288255.1 coordinate 236,712, forward strand.
CCCAGCTTCAATACCTGTATATGGACAGGAATTTCTTCCATGGGGTCATTCCTTCATCGTACTCTTTTTTGGCTAGCCTTCAAGAAATTAATTTTTCTCAGAACAATTTGTCTGGCCCTATTCCTGTCTTTCTCTCAAAAATTCCCTCGATATATCTCCTTGACTTATCCCACAACAACTTCCAAGGAAGGGTTCCGACAAATTCAGTGTTTGGAAATGCAAGTGGAGTCTTTCTTGATGGCAATACCAAACTTTGTGGAGGTATTCCGCGGTTGAATTTACCCAAATGCACTGAGAAAAAAAACAAAAGAACAATGTTGTATGTCTTCAAGACGATAATTATAGTTCTAAGTGGACTTGTTGGAGGGCTGGCAATAGTGACAGGGATATACCTGGTACGTATCAGGAAGAAAAAGACGTCTCTTTCATCGGACGATACAATGATGGGGAAAGCATTCATGAAAGTGTCGTACGACATGCTACTCAAAGCGACAGATGGGTTTTCCTCAACGAGCATACTTGGTACGGGGTCTTCTGGATCCGTGTTTAAGGGTATTTTGGATGGAAACGTGGTTGCTGTCAAAGTGTTCAATTCGCAACATCTCAATGCCTCAAAGAGCTTCCTGGCAGAATGCAATACTTTGAGGAATGCCCGTCACAGGAATTTAATTGGCATTGTAACAGCTTGCTCAAGTATTGACTTCCAGGGAAATGAGTTTAGAGCTTTAGTATATGAATTCATGCCTAACGGAAGTCTAGACAGATGGTTACGTGGAATTCTAGGAAACATGAACCTTCTTCAAAGGGTGGATGTTGCAATTGATGTGGCTCAGGCACTATTCTATCTACACCACGACTGTGAGACTCCAATTGTGCATCGTGATCTGAAACCAAGCAATATATTGCTCGATGATGACATGGTTGCCCATGTTGGAGATTTCGGATTAGCTAAGTTTCTTGCTCAACCACCCTATCCAAATCAAAGTAGCACATCAGGATTCGGAGGCACTATTGGCTATACTGCTCCAGGTAAAATTATCATTTCCTTTTGCATCTAATCCATGTGCATTTCACTTTAGACTGCAAATAGTTCGGTGTTTTCGTTACTAAACATTGGTGTTGAATTCACGTTAGAGTACGGCCTAGGAAGTGAAGCATCTGCTGCCGGGGATGTTTACAGCTACGGAATATTGCTTCTTGAGCTCATGACAGGAAAAAGTCCAACTGACAACATGTTCAGGGAAGACTATAACCTTCATATGTATGCAGAAGCAGCCTTACCTGACCAATTGTTACAGATGGTGGACCCAGCACTTAAAGAAGACAATTTCACAGAAGAAGCTGGTGATAAAAAGACAATCCAAGATGACCCTCAACAACGAGTGGAGTGCATCAACACAGTAATTAGTGTCGGTGTGGCTTGTTCCAACCATTTGCCACACAACCGAATGAAATTATCACACGTCATAAGCAGGCTTCAATCAGCTAGAGACGACCTTATCAATATGAAGCAAATATAAGGAGAATCTCCCTGCAAGAAATACTCCGCATATCATATTTAGAATTGGTGTATCATGTAATTTAGCGTTTAATAAATTATCATTTTAGAGCACGGTTATGACGAAGCTTTCATAGACGAGGTCTAGTGAGTGTCAGATATACTGATTTGCAGAACAACACCAAAATCAAGTCTAATTAATAAGACGTATCCCAACCGCAATTTCATTTACCTCACAGTTCATCTACCCCTATCGATTTGCTATTGAGCAAAGAAAGGGCAGACAGAAAACAGTTGAAGTTATTTAGACATAGACAATATGCCAATACTTGATATGACATCAATCAATATTTACAAACATGAATTGGAATAGCAATTATATTTTAAATCACATTCACGATAATATTTACAAACATGATGCAGGAACTTGTACGCAGAAATATTGTGCATATATTGTACACAGAAAAACAAAGAGAAATACTAATAGGATATAAATATAATAGTTCGACCTCAACCATCACCGTAAGGTTTCGACTACATGATTCACTTAAGAGTCCAACAGACAACATGTGCAAGGAAGACTAAAACCTTCATATGCATGCAGAAACAGCATCACCTGACCAAGTGTTACAAATTGTAGACCCGACACTAGAAGAAGATAATCTCACTGAAGAAACCGAAGATAATAGAGCCATCCAAGATGCACTACAATGAAGAGTGGAATGCATCATATCACTGATCAGCATCAGAGTGTTGTGCTCCAACCATTTGCCACAAGATCGAATGAAAATAATTGATGCCGTAAGTAGGCTACATGCAGCAAAAGACAGCCTGCTCAACGCCCAAAATAAGCGTACCCATCCTGCACAAGGTATATAAAATTATAAATGCATCATGATATGACTCGTCCCGTGAACCCTAATTATAATTCCACAAAAACATAACTTAATTTGCCTTTTGTGGCGTGAATGATTGCAGGGGCATGAGCCAGATCGTAAACTAGGCCACAAGTACAATAAATTTGACCCTAAATTTGTTGTAATCATAGTATAAGTACCGAAATGTCATCTCAAAACGCTCCCATAAATTGTGAGGGGTAAGGGAGTCGGATTTCTCGAAACCTTAGTACGTTTGTTAATTGTCTTAAACAAATTCCTCAATCAAGAAACAGCTCGTTGCTAGTAGAAGTTTACTAATTGGGGATTTTTCAAATGATTAAATTCCACAAAACCCTAATTTCGTAGATTCAAACATAATTCCTCAAATCAAATTCGATAACACCATCAAACATTACGAACCAAACAAATCAACAAATTCAAACAATGCGATCCTGAATCAAAGCATACAAAACCCTAAATTAAAACGGAGGTTTAAACAAAACTTTAAATAGAGATAGATTGATGCTTAACCCTAGCCGAATTCCAATCTTGATGATAATTTCGTATCCGAATTCTTCAAATTGTGATGAGAAAGGTGATGAACGGATGAATGAATTGTGTTCATCAATCACGACAATGGCGTGGAATTGAAGCTTTTTTCTTGCGGCTAGAAAATCACGAATTTTTTATTTTTGGCGCCCAGGCAACGCCTTTATATAGGTAGAGCGGTAAAAATGACCCGACCCGTTTGTAACTCGAGATGCAATATAAATTGAGGTAATTGTAATCAAATGACCCAAGCCCATAAGCGAAACTCGATTCGGCCCATTTTTTGTAGGACTTGGGTTTTATAATGGCCCAAAATTGATATAACTGATTAACCGATGAGTTGACCCGACCTGATGAATATGTCCCGATATTGACCTGTTAAAATTGATGATCGGGGGAATTATTAAACTTAAAACGACTATCCAGACAATGAACTGAACTTATTCCGAAAATATTGTGGTAAAATGCCAAATAAAAGTGGATCTAATAATGACCCAACTCGAAAGGGTAGTCGACCCAACTAACCCGACCCAAAATCCAACTCGATTAGCCCAATCACCACCTCTAATTATACAACCCGGGCCAATTACATCTCGGTCACTTACGAGTATTATTTTTTGTTTTGCATACCATTTGATTTATAACAGGCTCGGCACAAGTTATGTAGGATCATAAAGATGTTTTTTTTTTTTTTTTTTTTTTTTTTTGCCAACGAAGATACAAACCCACCTTAAACTTGGCGCAGTGCTCTAGTAGCAATGTTATGCGCACTAGTATTAAGGTTTCGTGGTATAAACTTAATAGCTACACAATGAAAATAGGCAGATACAGCTGAAAATTCTGAAATGATATCTCGAATGCAATGATGCTTGTCCTGCACTTCAGCCATTTGCCATACAAGTTGTAGGCAATCTGTTTCCACAGTTACATGGAACAACCCAGCTGATAAAGCCCACTTAAGAGCTGAAGTAGCAGCTATAGCTTCTGCTTGTAATGGGGATTCTGCAAGAAAGTTCAGACTTCCATGGCCTCTCGCAAATTGTCGTTCATTACGTCCATCACTGACGATCCACCCAGCAGCCGCATTCCCATCTGAAATCCAACCTGCATCAACATTGATAGTGACTGTAGAACAATGGCCATTCCGATGTGTTGGTGAAATCAACCAAACCACTTCCGAATTCTTGATATTCAGCCTCAAATTTCCCTTATCTGAAAGAGGGTCTTGATTGTTCACCAAATTCTGAGAAATGCCCTTATCTCTAAACTCTTCCCAAATATTAGTCAAGACGTTCAATGATGAAAGATATCGACTATATAATCCCGGGAAAAGATTGCTAGTGTTATTAAATATGACATAAAGATGTTAAACACTCCCTGACGAACTCAAGAAATGTCATTATTCTAGATCGAGAGAAACTTACTAGTTGATCTGAATGTTCATAGGATATATCCCGAGGAGTTACAAATTGCCAATACTTGGTATACTTCCTCTGTTTCAGTCATTTGTTGTACTACCGAGATGGAAAGAGTAATGTTCAAAGTACATGTTACTCCCATCCCCATGTGTAACACTACGTATTGTTTTATGCGGAATAATCAATCGTAAGAGAAAGGGACAACCATGGAAGATTGGTAACAGAGAGGCATCTTTAAACATTAAACTATTTCCACGTCCTAATTTTCAAAGGTTGAAATGCTTTGTTTTTATTTTCAATTTTTGGTGTAGGAATATTCAACGCTATAGTACAGTTGTAAATTTTGATCTCACTCAACTTGAACACCTAACTACCGTTTACTAAGTCCAAGTTAGGAAAAAGATATGGTTATAATTAGGCCAGGTTGGGTCTGGTCAAGTTTGAGTCCGGTCGAATCAATACATGTTTTAATATAGAACGGATGTTAAAACAGATATATCCGTTTTAGGAGAGACCAACTGCTTATATATAACCGGACGTCCGGACATTGAGAAAGGTGGACATGTAATATACTCGTAAACCCGTAACGGAAGATAGAGATTAGCCATCTTCATCGACAACGACCACCACCACCAATGCCGCCATCAGTATTCCGCGACAATTAACCTATCCAATCGAACCTCATAAGAAGCAAATATAGTCGAAAAATCATACTCAGTGGATTCATACCAAGCGTGATTACCGGAAAGTCGGAAATAGGTTAAAACCCATCAAAACAAAAACCAACAATTCATGAAAACAAAGGCATAAGAAGTTAAGAAAATAGTCAAAATACCATACCATTCTTGTCTTCAGCTTTCACACAATCAACATCACTTCTTCAGCTTCAACAAATGCCTGCTGCCAAACTTGGAGCTACTACAATCACAGAATCAATCATGCAATTGTCAATATAAATCTGGCAAAATAAAAATAAAAATTGTCAATATATATAGTTTAAGAAGCCAAAGAGAAGATTTTATACACAAAACCAGCCTAAAAATATGAACCCTAATCACACCAAAATTCAAAATAATCTTACAAATTTGATTTCTTACCTCGATTTCAAACCGGCCTTTATTCTTGTTATCGTTGTGTTTTCGCTACAACAAATTACACTGATTCAATCCCTTCAGGGTGGAAATGAAACCGACCATATTGCGTTGTTGGCCATCAAAGGTCAACTAACTGATCATAATCCAAACGGGGTTTTGAGCTCGTGGAACAACACGATTCATCATTGTGAATGGGAGGGTGTTACTTGTAACCATACTCGAGTGACTAGATTAGAACTCGATTCACGAGGTTTGTCGGGTACCATATCTCCTTACATAGGAAACCTTACCTTCTTGGATATCATTTCTTTTCAGAATAATAAACTCTATGGCCCTATCCCTGGCAACTTGGGTGGTTTACTCGGGTTACAGGAACTAGGGCTAAGCAACAACACTCTTGTAGGCGAAATTCCAGCCAACTTGTCTGGTTGCGTAAACCTCAAAATTCTTGGATTGGACTACAACAGACTAGAGGGAAGTCTACCAGCAGAATTCAGAGCATTGTCGAAACTGGTGTATCTTAATGTCGATTCCAATAACCTTACAGGAACTCTGTTCGACATTATACAGAACTTCACCTCCTTAGGATCGGTTTCTGTAATTGGTAATTCATTTACGGGAACAATCCCGGATAGCATTCATAGAATGCGAAGCCTATATAGTATTTGTCTTGAAGGAAACCAATTCTCGGGGACACTTCCGAGGTCCCTTTTCAATCTCTCGTCTCTTGCAAAGCTGGATCTTTTTAACAATTTCTTTCATGGACAACTTCCATCACAAATGGGGTTCGATAGTGCTCGTTTAACGTGGTTTGGTCTTGGTGAAAATAACTTTTCAGGATCAATCCCCGACCTCAGAAACTTCACAAGTCTCGAGAATATCAATCTCGGTGGCAATAGCTTTACTGGGATGGTTCCTCATGGGTTTCGACAATTTCAAAATCTAACTATTTTATCTCTCTCAAACAACTACCTTCACGGCGACATCAACTTTATCAACACTCTGGTTAATTGTACCAAATTGCAAACCCTTCTGTTGATGGGAAATGATTTTTCAGGAAATTTACCAAATTCTATAGCTAACCTCTCGAGTTTATTACATCTCACGGTTGGAGATAGTTCGATCAGTGGGATACTTCCCCCCGGTATTACCAATCTCATTAACCTTACGGCAATGATCATAAGTAACACCAAACTGGGAGCGTCGATTCCTCAAGATATCGGGAAGCTCTACAGATTGGAGACTCTTGATTTGAATTCCAATAGACTAATAGGTAAGATCCCCGATTCTCTTGGAAATTTATCACGTCTGTCTAAACTCGACTTAAGCAATAACAAGTTGGGAGAGAGTATACCTCAAAGCATCCAAAATTGTGGGAGCTTGACGTACTTGAATTTATCATACAATGAACTCAATGGAACGTTGAACAACGGGCTGTTAAAAGGATCAGCTGAATTTATACTACTGGATGTGTCGCATAATAATTTGGAAGGGCCCATACCTTCGGAGATTTCACAGAAAACCAATCTCGGAACCTTGAGAGTGTCTGGGAATAACTTTTCCGGCCTCCTTCCAGATGGTCTTAGTGAGTGTACCCAGCTTCAATACCTGTATATGGACAGGAATTCCTTCCATGGAGACATTCCTTCATCGTACTCTTCTTTGGCTAGCCTTCAAGAAATTGATTTTTCTTGGAACAATTTGTCTGGCCCAATTCCTCTCTTTCTCTCAGAAATTCCCTCGATATATCTCCTTGACTTATCCCACAACAACTTCCAAGGAAGGGTTCCGACAAATGCAGTATTTGGAAATGCAAGTGGAGTCTTTCTTGATGGCAATACCGGACTTTGTGGAGGTATTCCGCGGTTGCATTTACCCAAGTGCACTGAGAAAATAAATAAAAAGACGCCGTTAATTATAGTTCTAAGTGGACTTGTTGGAGGGCTGGCAATAGTGACAGGGATATACCTGGTATGTATCAGGAAGAAAAAGACGTCTCTTTCATCGGACGATACAATGATGGGGGAAACATTCATGAAAGTGTCGTACGACATGCTACTCAAAGCGACCGATGGGTTTTCCTCAAAGACCATACTTGGTTCGGGGTCTTCTGGATCCGTGTTTAAGGGTACTTTGGGCGGAAACGTGGTTGCAGTCAAAGTCTTCAATTCACAAAATCTCAATGCCTCAAAGAGCTTCCTGGCAGAATGCAATACTTTGAGGAATGCCCGTCACAGGAATTTAATTGGCATTGTAACAGCTTGCTCAAGTTTGGACTTCCAGGGAAACGAGTTTAGAGCTTTAGTATATGAATACATGCCTAACGGAAGTCTAGACAGATGGTTACGTGGATTTGTAGGAAACATGAGCCTTCTTCAAAGGATGGATGTTGCAATTGATGTAGCTCAGGCACTCGTCTATCTCCACCACGACTGTGAGACTCCAGTTGTGCATCGTGATCTGAAACCAAGCAATATATTGCTCGATGATGACATGGTCGCCCATGTTGGAGATTTCGGATTAGCCAAGTTTCTTACTCAACCACGCTATCCGAATCAAAGTAGTGCAACAGGATTTGGAGGCACTATTGGCTATACTGCTCCAGGTAAAATCATCATTTCCTTTTCCATCTAATTGAGATTTTAGTCCATGTGCATTTAGCTTTAGACTGCAAATAGTTTGGTGTTTCCCTTACTAAACATTGATATTGAATTCACGTTAGAGTACGGCCTAGGAAGTGAAGCATCTGCTGCCGGGGATGTTTACAGCTACGGTATACTGCTTCTTGAGCTCATGACAGGAAAAAGTCCAACTGACAACATGTTCAAGGAAGACTATAACCTTCATATGTATGCAAAAGCAGCCCTACCTGACCAAGTGCTACAGATTGTAGACCCAGCAGTTGAAGAAGATAATCTCAAAGAAAAAGCCGGTGATAAAACGGAAATCCAAGATGAACCTCAACAACGAGTGGAGTGCATCAATACAGTAATTCGAGTCGGTGTGGCTTGTTCCAACCATCTGCCACGCAACCGAATGAAAATATCACATGCCATAAGCAGGCTTCAATCAGCTAGAGACGACCTCAATACGAAGCAAATATAGGGAGATAATATAGGGAGAATCTCCCTGCAAGAAACATATCATAGTTAGAATCGGTGTATCATGTAATTTAGCATTTAATAAATTATCATTTTAGAGAACGGTTATGACGAAGCTTTCATCGATGTGGTCTAGTTATGTCAGATATTATACTGATTTGCAAAACAACACCAAAATCATGTCTAGTTAATAAGACGTGTCCCAACCACAATTTCATTAATCTCACAGTACATCGACCCCTATCGATTTTCTATTGAAAAAAGGGCATACAGAAAACAATTGAAGTTATTTAGACATAGACAATATGCCAATATTTGATATGACATCAATCAATATTTACAAACATGAATTGCAGGAACTGGTACGCGGAAATATTGTGCAGATATTGTACACTGAAAAACAAAGAGAAATACTAATACGATATAGATATAATAGTTGGACCTCAACCATCACCTTAAGTTTTGGTTAAGATGGTCCTTCTAACATGATATCACAGCCAAACCTTAAGATTTTGGTTGAGATGGTTCTTCTAACGAATATGATTAGAAATCCAAATAAACATCAGTAATTCAATCTGCCCTGCATGGTTTCGACTATAGGAACTAGCAGATGCAAATAATGCTATCATAGTAGGTACAATTAAAAAAACATTAATGAAATTACTCAGTAACAATTATTGGTTAAATGCAATCCTAAATAAACAACGGATATTTAATTTGACAAAGGAGACTGACAAAAAAATAGGTCTTTAGTTTTTCCAAATATATTTTTTGGTCTTTATCGAATCGAATCACTTAGGGTTTGGTCATCTTTTAGGCAGTTGGGATGACTTACAGTCACTGGTCAAGAACAAATCTATTGTCGACGCTTAAACTACAGAAATGTTTTGGTTTAAATATTAAAACATTGACAATGGTCTTTGCTCATAGTAAAGAAATGTTTTCAATAAGTAGCACTGACCTCATCCTGATTTCCATTCCACGGAAACAGATACGTAGTAGCTTTCAGTGTTGCCCAAAATTCCACCATAAACCTCTTAAAGTCTTAAATAATGAAATGTAGAGACAGAAAGCCAAAGAGCATCTTACTCCACACATAAACGTCAGATTACAAACATGAAAGTTACTCAGGATGATCTATCAAGTTTACCTTATTCCCTTTGTTACAAACCGGTTTTTCCTGTTTTCTTTGCATTTGTAATGCTGAATATTACAGCTGTTGGAGCCCTGCATGGTTTCGACTATCCAGGCAATGAAACGGACCACATGGCATTGTTGGCCATCAAGAGCCAACTAGTCGATTATCATCCAGATGGGGTTTTGAGCTCGTGGAATAGTTCCTTCCACCATTGTAATTGGGAGGGAGTTACTTGTGGGCGAAAACATAAGAGAGTGACTGTATTAGATCTCAATGTCGCTAAACCAAATTTTGCAGTTGCAAAGGTAATTCACCAAATCAAGTTAAAGATCAAAATAGCAAATATGAACTACAGGAACTAGAAGATGCAGATAATGCTATCGTAGTTGGCACGAGTAAAAAAAAACATTAATGAAATTACTCAGTATCAATTATTGATTAAATGCAAGTATATACATGCATAAACAATCCTAAATAAAAAAACGATATTTAATTTGACAATGGAGACTATGCAAAAAAAAATTGGTCTTTAGTTTTTCCAAACTTATTGTTTGGTCATTATCGAGTCAAGTCACATAGGGTTTGGTCCATCTTTTGGGCAGGTAAGCAGTTGGGTTGACTTACAGCCACTGGTCAAGAACAAATCTATGGTCGTTTTGTCTTAGCTCCTCTCGTGCGTGGCACTCTTTGCTTGCGGAGGGGAATACCAAAAAAGAAGAAGAGAGTGAATGAAATCAAGCTCCATAATGACCATGAACTGTTGCTGCTGGAGTTACGCATCTACTAAAGAAATGTTTTGGTAAAGAAGTGGTCTTTGCTTATAGTAAAGAAATGTTTTCATTAAGCGGGACTGACCTCATCCTGATATCCCTTCAACAGAAAACAGATACGGAGTAGCTTTCAGTGTCGCCCAAAATTCCACATTAATGAGCTGACCGCCTGTCCCACATACCATAAACCTCTTAAATAATGAAATGGAGAGACAGAAAGCCATAGAGTACACACAAACATGAAAGTTACCTAAGATGATCTATCAAGTTTACTTCATTCCCTTTGTTACACGATATCATTTTAGCACTTCACTTGCTTGTTGACCCTTGAAAATTGTGTTCATTGTTACCTTTTGGCCTCAATTGCCAGGTCTTGAAGCATGAAGACCGTATATTCAACCATTTGCCACAGGATCTGATGAAAATCAGTGATGCCATAAGTAGACTTCAAGCAGCAAAGGACAGCCTGATCAGCACCGGGAATAGGCGCACCCTTACTGCAACAGGTATATCAATATATCATGACACATCCCATGAAGCGTAATTAGTTTTATCCAAAGCCATGAACATAATTTGGTTCTCGTGACGTAAATGATCGCAGGGGCACGAGCCGACTATAAACCAGCCCACAAGCACCAAAAAATTGAAGACTTACGATGGAAATATAGTTTCTAAAGACAGAAACTATGCTACAGTTGAAAATAAAAGCTACTGTATGTCTACATTACATTCTGCATAACTACCAAGCGTCTCAAAAGCTACCGCAAATTGTGGGGTGAGGGTGTCAAATTTATGCACCCTTACCATCTTTTTGGGACAAACCAAAATGGAAGGGAACAACACTTGCTTTCATATGCTCGTCTTAAACAAATTCTGCAATCAAGGAACAGATAAAGCCTAGAAGTCCAAAAATTGGGGATATTTCAAATGATTAAATCCCACGGATTCTAAATATCGTTAAACCAAATTTTGCAGTTGCTTGCATTGGTAATTCGCCAAATCAAGTTCAAGATCAAAATAGCAAATATGAACTACAGGAACTAGCAAATGCAAATAATGCTATCATAGTTGGGACAATTAAATACACATTAATGAAATTAATCCGTATCAATTACTCCATATTGGTTAAATGCAAGTATATACATGCATAAACAATCCAAAATAGAAAACGGATATTTAATTTGACAAAGAAGACCATCCCAAAAAAAATTGTATCAAGTCGAGTCACATTGACATAGGGTTTGGTCATCTTTTGGGCAGGTTTGCAGTTGGCTTGATATACAGCCACCGATCAAGCACAAATCTATGGACGGTTTTCGCTCTTCTCGTGCGTGGCACTGTTTGCTCGCAGAGCGGCATACCAAAAAAGAAGAGAACGAATGACTATGAACTGTTGCTCCTGGCGTGACGCTTATACTAAAGAAAAGTTTTGGTCTTAATATTAAAACATTGACAATGGTCTTTGCTTATAGTAAAAAAAATGTTTTCATTAAGTGGCACTGACCTCATCCTGATTTCCATTCCACAGAAAACAGATACGGAATATGAGTAGCTTTCAGTGTAGCCCAAAATTCAATATTAATGCGCTGTCCCACATACCATAAACCTCTTAAATAACGAAATGTAGACACAGAAAGCCAAAGAGTACACACAAACATGAAAGTTACCCAAGATGAACTACCAAGTTTACTTCATACCCATTGTTACAAACCAGTTTTTCTTATTTTCTTAGCATTCGTAATGCAAATTATTATAACGGTTGAAGCCCTGCATGGTTTCGACTATCCAGGCAATGAAACGGACCACATAGCATTGTTGGCCATCAAGAGCCAACTAGTAGATCATCATCCGGATGGGGTTTTGAGCTCGTGGAATAGTTCCTTTCACCATTGTAATTGGGAGGGAGTTACTTGTGGGCGAAAACATAAAAGAGTGACTGTATTAGATCTCAACTCCCGAGGTTTGTCAGGTAGCATATCACCTTTCGTTGCAAACCTCAGCTTCCTTAATATCCTTTCTCTTTCCAATAATAGTCTGTACGGCCAAATCCCCAACAATTTGGGTTATTTATTCAGGTTACAGAACCTACTGCTAGCCAACAACACGCTTGTTGGTGAAATTCCAGCCAACTTGTCTCGTTGCATCAACCTCGAATTTCTTCACATAGGTTCGAACAGGCTACAGGGAAAATTCCCATCCGAATTAAGAGCATTGACAAAGCTAAAACTTCTTGTCCTCCAGACTAACAATCTAACAGGACCTCTTTTTGATGCCATACAAAATATTACCTCCTTGGAAACAATAGCTGCTACTCGAAACTCATTTACAGGGTCTATCCCAAACAGCATCAGTCAGATGCAGAACCTAATTGAACTTGAGCTTGGAGGGAACAAATTCTCTGGCACACTTCCCATTTTACTTTTCAATATCTCGTCCCTTCAAGTTCTTGATTTTTCAGACAACCAATTACATGGAGAACTTCCTGCGCATAGAGGCTTCAATATTCCTGGTCTCACGTGGTTGAGCTTTGCTCTTAATAACTTTTCAGGAACCATCCCGAGCATTTCAAACTTCACAAGCCTACAGCATATCTTTTTTCAAATGAATAGGTTTACAGGGAGGGTTCCTCAAGATTATCAGCAATTTCAAAATCTATCTGTGCTGTCTTTGGAGAAAAACAATCTTGAGGGTGACATTAGCTTTATAAGTAAACTAGTTAACTGCACCCACTTAACTACACTAGCACTGTGGGGTAATAATTTTTCTGGAATATTACCACAATCTGTAACCAATCTCTCCACCCGTTTAACATTTCTCACGATCGGAGATAGTCCAATAACTGGAGTTTTTCCTTCCGGTATTACCAATCTCATTAACCTTAGGATATTATATATACGGGACACCAAATTGACAGAATCTATTCCACATGATCTAGGGAAACTTCATAAATTAGAACAACTTGGTTTAAGTTCTAATAGACTAACAGGCAAAATTCCCAATTCTTTGGGAAATCTCTCACGTCTGAGTTTGCTATACTTGACTGATAACAAACTGACACAAAATGTACCTCCAAGCATCAGGAACTGCAGGAGTATGATGGTGATGGATTTATCAAAGAATGAACTCAATGGAACATTGGATAAAGAACTATTCACAGGATTTGCTACATTTGTAGGACTAGATTTGTCATTTAATCATTTGGAAGGGAGCGTACCACTGGAGATAGGTAAGCAAACCGGCCTAACTGATTTAATGATGTCGAAGAACAAGTTCTCAGGAGTACTTCCAGATGGTCTGAGTGAGTGCATTGAACTTCAATACTTGTATATGGATGGGAATTTCTTCCATGGAGACATTCCTTCATCTTATGCATCTTTGGCTAGCCTCCAAGAAATTAATTTTTCTCGAAACGAATTATCAGGCCCAATTCCAGCCTTCTTCTCTAGAATTCCCTCAATATATTCCCTAGACTTATCCCACAACGACTTCCAGGGAAAAGTCCCGACCAACTCAGTATTTGGAAACACAAGTGGAATATTTCTTCTCGGTAATACAAGGCTTTGCGGAGGGATACCAGAACTGCACTTACCCAAATGCATTGAGACAGAAAACATGGAAAGAAAGAAAAAACCAATGTCTCATATCCTTAAGTTGATAATTCCAGTTATTAGTGCACTTATTGGAGGACTGGCAATCGTAACAGGCGTATACCTGGCATGCATCAAGAAGAAAAACACAGCAGTGCCATCAGATTTAGTAATGGGGAAAGCACTCATGAAGGTGTCTTATGACATGTTGCTCAGAGCGACAGGTCAGTTTTCTTCAGATAACCTGTTAGGTTCCGGTTCTATTGGATCGGTGTTCAAGGGAACTTTGGAAGGACAATCAGTTGCTGTGAAAGTTCTCAACCTGCAACATCATGCTGCATCAAAAAGCTTCATGGCAGAATGCAAGGCATTGAGAAACATCCGTCATCGAAACTTAGTTGGCATCATAACAGCTTGCTCAAGTATCGATTTTCAAAGAAATGACTTCAGAGCTTTAGTATATGAATTCATGCCCAATGGAAGCCTTGATAGATGGTTGCATGGACTTCTTGGGAACATGAGTCTTTCTCAAAGGGTGGATGTAGCAATTGATGTGGCTCATGCACTCAACTATCTACATCATGAAGGTGAAACGCCTATCGTGCACTGTGACCTGAAACCGAGCAACATATTGCTGGATAATGACATGGTTGCTCACATTGGTGATTTCGGATTAGCAAGAATTCTTACTCAACCACGACATCCCAATCAAAGTAGCACAATCGGAATCAGTGGAACAGTTGGCTACGCCGCTCCAGGTAATAGTATTGTGATTCGTGACTCCTTTTAATGTAAATGTTGTATCAGAATAATGTTGTCATCAAAATCGCATTTCAAAAAAAGACTCCCTTAAACAAACAATCCTAGGAGAGCATCAAGTAATTTGCATAAATATAATTGTTTTAGTTTGTATTTTTTTCGTTAACTAAGCCTTGTTATTGGATTCGGATGTTAAGAGTATGGCCTAGGAAGTGAAGCATCTACAGCGGGAGATGTTTACAGCTACGGTATTTTGCTTCTTGAGCTCATGACAGGAAAGTGTCCAACAGACAACATGTTCAAGGAAGAGTACAACCTTCATATGTATGCAGAAGCAGCATTACCTGACCAAGTGTCGCAAATTGTAGACCCAATACTTGAAGATAATCTCACTGAAGAAGCTGAAGATAATAGAGCAATCCAAGATGCACTACAACGAAGAGTGGAATGCATCATTTCGGTGATTAGTGTCGGAGTGATGTGCTCCAAACATTTACCACAAGATCGACTGAAAATAAGTGAGGCCATAAGTACACTTCAAGCAGCTAAAGGCAACCTGCTCAACACTAGAAATAGGCGCACCCTTCCTGCAAGAGGTATATTATGACATTACATGAGCTTATTACTAGTAAAATTATACAGTAGTAAAAAAAAATCCAAAGAGTTACAATCTAGCTATATGCTTTGCTAACAGAACACTGATATGTTGTCTTAACTAACATCGCTCTAACACACTTCTAGTTACGTAAATGATTGCAGAGGAATGATGGTGCCTTTTCACCTATGAGACAAGCGCCGAACAATTGAAGACTTAAGACTAGAAAATACTCCCTCCCGTTCAAATCCAAAGGGTACGTTTGCTTTTTCACACTTGCCGATACACGTTTTACATTGTCAATATCTTTCGTTTTCCATCGACAAAAATTATTAAAAGTTATATATGAATCGACAAAAATATATTACGAGTAATAGTTATATCGATGATTCTTGTTACCTATGAATTGTGTCAAATAATCAAATATATGGAATTCATTGGAACGGAGGGAGTATATAAAAGAGAAGCGTACCCTTTGGATTCGAACGGATGGAGTAACATATAAAGATGTTATAAGATGCCACATTTGAAATTAAAAGCTATAAAAAGTTCTGTAGATTTGCTGAAACCTTAGAGCTGTCAATATACAAATATACAATTACCAGTTTACCACGAGACCGTTTCATTGGAGAATTTGTGTCACATAATTAGGGTTTAGGAATGAATCGAATTGATATCGTGAAATCAAAATCACGCAATTACAAAATTCATCAATTGATCACTAATTGTTCAGTAATTATATACATTACCAGTTTACCACGAGACCGTTTCATTGGAGAATTTGTGTTATATAATTAGGGTTTAGGAGTTAATCGCATTGATATCGTGAAATCAAAATCACGCAATTATTAAATTCATCAATTCGATCACGAATTGTTCAATAATTATATCAAAATCATGCATTAACCGCAGGAACTAGCGCATTCAATCGTACTTCTAGAATTAATCAAAAATTACGATGATCTTCAACGATTAACTAAAGGCGAACGTAATCAGCGTAGCAAAAATTACTAATCACAAAAATCACTAATTAATTGAGTGAGTGATTTCTACCTGATTTTCGCGGGAATTCCAGCATTCATTCATAGTTTTGAATTTGCTTGAATTTCTTGGGTGAACAATTTGGGGAGTGTTTTTACACTTTTGTTGGTAATAAATTAAGTCACATAAAATAAAGTAATACGGATTCACGCGTGGAAATGATTCGGTTTAGGTGTGCAAATTCTAATGTAAGACGATTTCATGTAGATCTGGCACAACTGATCCGGTCTGAATGACCCGGTCCAAATAAGTCAACTCGACACTCAAACTGAAGACTCGAGTTTACCCGTAACCCGAATTGACTTGGCCGAAACTGAACCGGATATTATTATAGAAAACGAGTCGTTATCCATAAAAAATAGTTGAAAATAGCAAACCCGAAATGATACAGCCTGACCCAGAGTCAACCCGTTTCCGAAAACTTGAAAGTGGCTCGCCCGATGCCGACCCACTTCTAGGATAAGTATATCTTAATCACTACACTAAAACGTCTTCAATTCAGTATATTTGGATGATTTAGAACTTATGACCTATTTGTACGTCCGAATGTTGAATGCCTATGTCAAACCTGGGACTTATTGTTCAGGGTACTTGTCGACTACATGTTTATAAATCCATAACCACTAGACCAAGATATAAATCCGAGTCTCTTGCTATATACCTAAAAATGACATCCAAAATTTAAGCATCAAAATCTCAACTAGACCAAAATTTCCTATTCCTAAAGCAGTGACCCTTGAGATTCAGGGCTGAAATCTTCAGTGAGAAAAACTTTGGACATAAAATCCTGAAAACGAGTCGAATAAAGCGTAGGCTTCACAGACGAAATCTCCTTAGCATCGTACTGCAACGACTTGTACACGTGCTCTAAACGTTTGAACATGTTGTAGCTTTGTAAGAAGTCTATGATTCCTATATACAACACCACACTCGATTTCTCCGCTACCCTTTGTTTCCTGCCTGAACCTGTCGGCGATCCCTCTTTCGTGATTTTAGATATTTTAGTCGCTCGTGCAGGAATTTTCGTTCCAAATCTTATCAGATCCCTGTCAAAATAACTGTACAGTATTAATAACAGGTTTTAATGCACTGCTATCCAATATGACTGTACAGTATTATAATAACCTGTCAGGGTCGACGAAGTAGTCTGAAAGAGTAGGATCTCTGAATAGACACGGCTGCAAATTGTCGGCAAGAGTAGGATCTCTGTAAAGACACGGCTGCAAATTATCTTCACGAGCCGTCTGATCTGTCGCTATCTCTGCCTGTAAAAGTTGCTGAGAATTAGCTGCAGACCCTGCAGGCGAAAAAAAACATTCACAGTCCGACATATTAATGGTGCTAATATATTCAGTTCAGTCAGCCCACGAGGTTCATTTTGTCAAACAGTCAAAGTACTCCGACAGTCCGACCTATTTCAGTTCAGTCCAAAAGAACATTGCCTAAGAAGAATAAGTACCTCGAGGTGCGGGCTCTATATGTACACCGAGAAGTAGACTGTAATCCATAATGCATTGATCCTCCAAGAACTTGCAGTCTATCTTGATTTGTCTGTTAATCATAACACGCAATAACCAACATTAATAAAATCGTTTCTGAAATATAGATACTGTTAGATAATGTCACGAGTTCAAAGCCTGGCAGCCTTAGATGTTGAGAAGACTCACTCTAACAGCTGACATCGAGTTGAAGAATCGAGATAGAAGCACAGATCAAATTCCGTGTCCTTTAAAGTCAATCGCGTCTGTGATGGTTTTGTAGGGGCTCTTCCCTGTGAAGACCCTTTCAGATCATATTCCCTGTGAATTTGCTGTTCTGATTGAGTCAGATTTTCCATAACCACAAAATAGATCTGCAACATCACAAACACAGATATTATTTCAACACTTCGATTACTTTGGATTGTCGACCCTTGAATAAACTTGTGTTTGTCGTTACCTTTTGGCCTCCATTCCCGGGTCTTGAAGCATGAAGACCGTATATCTTTGCCAGCAGCGAACTGCTGTTCTTTTCGAGGTGTTGATAGTAACTCGGAAGCAATTCTATCAGCATCTGCAGAACATTCAGACCCAAATCTTTAGCATTGCAGGAAAAAAAATTCAACTTTTCAGGTAATGCAAAAGCTAACAGCAGTAGGTGATTTCCTCAACATTTTGATGACGGACAGCATGTTAAACAGACAGTTAAAATCACAGGACGGCGATTTCAAGTAATGCAAAAACCAACAGCATTTTAAACAACAACAGGTTCTGATTTCTGCAACATTTTGATGACGAACAGCATTCTAAACGAACGTTTAAAATCACAGAACAGTGATTTCAAGTAATGCAAAAACCGACAGCATTTTTAACAGCATTAGGTTCAGATTTCCGCAACATTTTGATGATGAACAGCATTCTAAACGAACGTTTAAAATCACAGAACAGTGATTTCAAGTAATGCAAAAACCGACAGCCTTTTAAAACAGCAATAGGTATAAAAACCGATGAATGAGCAACCTTAGCCTCAGATTTCCGCAACATTTTGATGACAAATTTATTATCAGGACGCACATAAAAAGGCCGACCACACATTCCTCGCAGTGCCAGTTCCATGAGGGTGTCGTGGTTGCATATCGACAGCATATAATCTTCGTACCTAACATTTCCAAGCTCCTGTATGCTTCTACATCACAACACAATCATACATTCATACTGTCAGCATTCAGCAACATCCTTATTTAGCTTCTTTCTTCACTATGTTTCAAATTTCGAGGTGAAAATAAAAACAGGAACTACCTGAAACTGGTAGTGCAGTAATCTTTCCAGATAAACTCGGCGATTGTGCCAGGAGGTAGATTTTGTCTACTGTACTGTATCTTGGTACTTCTTGTAGATTTGTATCTCGAAGAAAGTTGTTTTATAAGCAAGGCCATCCACCTGCATTATACATGACCGAATAAAGCTCCGTGAACAAATTTCCACTACAGGTCACAAAATGATTTGTGGTCGGCCAACAGGCAACAGTAGTCTAAAATTACGACAATCGAAATAGGGCAAATATTCTAATAATACTACATGTATTGAACAATTAGATGATCTTAACACATTAAGTATAATGAAATTCCACAAAAATGAGCAAAAACCCATTTCCTATGTTAACCTTTTAATTTTTTTATATATAAAATGAGAATTTTTTAACGAAATGTCAGATAGTTTAGTCGATATAGAATTATGAATCTAGATGACGGGTTGTTCATATTATCAATAAAGAGCATTTATCCAAGACAACGTGGCCAGATCGACAGACATGAATCATCCTTTGTTATAATCATCGATATGATATTATATATAGTTTTAATCTGAATGCGATACATTAAATTAGAGCATAATATTCAGACAAATCAACAAACAAAAATGGATAAACGCATCGAATTAGCTCAATAATTAATGGTTAATGCAATCTAATGATACCCAAATCCTGAAATTTTTAAGAAACACAATTATTTAATTAAACTACATAAACAAGCATGCATACCTATTTTTTCCATAAAAAAGCTAATGCCCTTTTTCCTGTTATGTTTTATTTGAATTTACGAAGTTGTTAATATGAAATATTGAAATCGATACGAAAAAATTCAATCAAAAGAGTATGGTAGAGTGGCAGAGATTGAATAAATTGGATCAATTTGAAATCAATCAAGGTTTGTATAAATGGATTTTTTTTTTTTTTTTATAATTGTTATTTCGATTTTCAAATTCGATGAATTTGTGAAAAAATCAAAAAGGGTGAAAGAATTTTTGCGTAAATAAATGGAGTTGCGATTTGCGTAAATTGTTAGTTAACTTTTTGTTGTGTTGGCGCCAAAATCAGTTGTGGTCGTTATTGCATCAGAGTCTATTCTACCTGCCCCACCAAAACTGACCCGGCCCGCATGATTCTGAATAATCCGACCCGACATCCGAATTCAAGACCTAGATCTGACTCGTAACCTGTATTGACCCGAACTTTTGTTATAGGAAACTTGTCAATATCTGTAAAAAAAAAGTTGAAAATAACAAATACGAAAATAATTCGGTCCGATCCGAAGTTAACCTGATTTTTCTGACTTGAAATTACCCGACTCAGATGCAATTCACCCGTTTTATAGGTCTATTTATATCACAATCGCGCGTTAAAACTCATGAGAGGGACAACTTACCGTCCTTGTAATCCTAGCTCGAATCCGAACTGAATCGTATGTTTACACCACAGACAATTCTAACACTCGCTAAAATGGTGTGTTCCGAGTTAAAAGGGAGATCCGATATCTCATGGTTAATATGAATTACGAACCCATATCCAAATAATCCCGGCCCCACATACTTCGAAACAAACCTGCTATATGTACGCTAGTCGCCCATCGGCCATCGTCACCAGACTCACCACATCTAGTAGAATACGGCATACCTCATAAAATCATCGAACCATGATCATAACATTTCGAAGAAATTCATAACATAGAAATCGCTCTTACAATGTGCCTCTGCCTTAAGCAATAATACAGAGTATTTTAGTCTTTCCGTCTCAATCATTTGTTCAACATTAAAAGTAAATATTCTTTTCTAAGAAACATTATAATCGAAGATAAAATAATGAACGATATATATAAATATATAATAATTTCTGCCCCATCATTCTGACACAGAGATGGAGATTATAAAAACAGCAACTCCTGCATCACCATGACTGTACTTTCAGTGGTCCTCACTTTACTTCTATTGGAAATAGCATGTGCCCTTTAACTTTCCATACTTTCACCCAACTAGGGAGGAGGGGAGGACCATCCAAATCCAAATCCAAATCCAATCATCCAAGTCGAGTACAATTTGACCCGTTTTAAACTCAAACACGGTTCAAACAACCAACAACAAACACAATACTGATGGTACTTTCTTCGTTCTGAAGTTCTGCTGGCACTGATAAACGGGTCATTCGGATTGGGTTTGGAACGATCTTGGGACGGTTTTGGATTAGTCAAACTCTCCACAGAAGAGGAAATCAACAATATAGATTTTGCATAACATAAAAAGTAATGAACTTTAGGTGAAGAAATGTTGTAGAAGAAGTAAAGAAACAAAGAAACAAACAGAAAGGTCTATTATGACATCTTTGTCCACTCCTCCTTATAATAAAACAACCACCCTTTGTTGTTTTGCCTTTCACCAAAAAAAAATGAGCAAATTGTATTGAATTGAATTATTTGTCCAATCCCTAGGTGTTCTGAACTTGTACTTCGAACACAATTTCTTGTTTGTGACAGGTCAGATACTAGCCACACGATTAGATAAAGACAAAGCATTGTTATTTTGTCTTTTCTAGCCACATGGGTGATATTTGACCCGTTATAGCTTTATGACGGATATATCCGTCACAAGGGAGACTAGCAGGCAGAAGGGCAAATGCTACTTGAAAGAGTATGGTGAGTATGGTCTTTGTGGTGTTTATTTTGGAATGCAACCAATTTTCCAGCTAATACACTGTCTCATGTGAACTGTTCTGAAACATTGATGTCAATATGTCATGGGGAAAAAAAGAAAAGAAGAGAACAAGGAGCTTTTAGGGAGAAACCTCGAGCCTAGGTTCGAAGCAAAAACCGGTGAAAAGCTGAAGTGGAAACCTTTTAGAGACGGGGCATTTTTGGGACCATCTCCATTGCTTTTGGTTCATATCGAATAATAGCAATGTGGGTGCGCCGTAGCTTTGGATGTAGATAACGTCTTCAATCCCGCTACTTGCAAAAACATCGTCAAACTCACCAAACCCTTGGAAAAACTTGTGAGGCATCCGAGCTACCTCGTTCCATTCTTTCCCTTCCAATACCCATATCCCGATTCCTTTGATTATGTCCGACCGGTCGTGCTTCCCTATTCCTCCGACCATTACGAGTTTTTCCTTGAGGTTCATCAAACGCCCGCATGTCAAAGAACAAGGCGCCGGGATGAAGTTACTCATGAGTAGTGAATTTTCGGAATTTGATGAAAGGTTGTGTTTTATTAGACCGTGGCGATGATCGTGTGTTGCTACCCCAGTTGAGTAGAGTAGGAAGTAAAGAGCACCGTCACATATGACACTTTCATCACCGGCTCTCCACCCGTTTAAGATCTCGGCCGATGAAGTATCCCAATTCATTGACTCCGAATCATAGATATGAATCGAAAGGTGCCACTCGAAGAAGTTTTCAGGCACTTGCTTTGACCTAACGACCGAGACTTTGTAATCATGTGTCTTCTTGTCAACCGAAATTGCCAAGGCACTGTAATCTGAAAACTCGGTCCAAGAAGACTCCGGAAGTCTCTTGCTCCACTTGGTGACGGGATTATAAACGTGTAGCTCGTTTATACTATCGTTTTTCATGAAGCAAACCAACCCAAACGAAGAAGCAATGAACCAATTTGAATTCACGAAGTAAGGTAGGTCGATGCTATACCATTTTTTCAAGGTCGGATCATATGAATACCCGAAACATTCATGAGAACCGGTAAACATGAAATACCACGGTTTCTGTACTGAAATGATAGACGAGAAGTTCCACAGGAAACGTTTGGAGATCACTATCTCGTGCCATCTCTTACAGACGCAACCAGCTCGGAAAATACTGGCAATTGGAAGAACAGATAGAATTCTTTCTAATAGGTCGTCTGGCAGAAGAGAATCAACAGAGACCGTGGTTTTGGTAAAGTCGTCGTTAGGGTTAGGGTTAGCATCAGAAACCAGATCAAGTTTGACGGGTTCTAAGAACGGGCCGTAATGGTAATGGCTTACCCATGCATCCCTATCCATTGTTCCGATAACAAAGAAAAATCCTGCATCAAAACATTGTTCTTATAAGTAACAAAACTCGACCAAAACCCCAAGACGATTTCAAAAGCTTTTCGCAAATGCCGCCACAGTTCCTATATTTCAAATAGTTCCACGCGTAAAAATACACAGATTCTTGTTTAAAACGAACAATTTAAACGGGTCAAATAGGGTAGAAAGAACAAAAGCAGAATGCACGGGGACTGGCAAAAGTTAGTCATATTGATCCAAGTGGGTGATATTTGACCCGTTTAAATCTTAAGACGGTATGGTATATCAGCAAGATAACTGCTATTTACTGCTAAAGTACACAAGATAAACTTTAAATCACCTTCTGAGACCAGAAAATCTACACTCTTGGGCAAAGTACATACAGCATTATGGTTAAAATTGTAAATGCAACAGTCAGTCAAAATAAATTACCCCTGTTGAGGTGACAGTTGAAGTAGCAAATTAAACACTCAAATCACAGTAAAATCAAATTAATTGGTCTCCCTTATAACGATTATCTGTCGTATCGTTAAAACCGTCAATTTTTACTCATTTAGTTAGACAGTGACAAATCATAACGACATCTCCATCAGAAACACGAATTTGTAGCTAATCAATAATGAAATGTTAACTAACTAACTAACCCACATTAAATTTCATAATCATCCAAAGTTCATTGATTTGAGAAAAGAAAGATACAAACTTTGAGAACTTTTCTTCATCATTGAATTGAATTTCTACCTAATTATTAGATTTATAATCAAAATAGTAGTAATATAACAAAAACAGTAAATTTTAGGTAAAGGAGTTAGACTACCAGCACCCACTTAATCAAATTTAATTAAATTACCATAAATTGCTCATAGCCCCACAACAGAACAAAAAAGACGGGTTTATCCGTCTTAAAATTATAACGAGTCAAAAACCAGAATGCAACTATAATACTAACAAAAAACCCAAAAGTTATTTTACCCGTTATAATCTTAATACGGATATATTCGTCTTAAAACAATGAAATTAAATTATTGGAGTATGAAATTAAACAGAGTTTCATAACAGTGAAACAGCACAGCAGAAACAATAATTAATTAAAATAATTATGTCAATAAACAAAACATAAATAAATAAATAAATAAATAAATAAAATTAGAGTAAGTCATAGTAACTCCCTACCCTCGTTATTGAGAAACCGTCTCTGTAATTTTTTTGAGATGAAATTAATAGATTGGGGATGAAAACTGAAGAGAAGTTACCTATTATTGTGGAAAAGATTGAATCTTCCAAGAAAAATAACAATAAAGTTGACAACTTTGAAGTAATGAGCAAATGGGTATTACCAGATTTGAGTTAAATCTACAGAATTACCCAGAAATGCAGGAAATTAGGGTAAAAAAATTTGAAAAAATTGGGGGAAATTTATGGGCTTTGGGTTTTTGAGATTTTTGGGTGAGTAAATATAATCAATTATTTTTATTTTATTTAATTTAATAATAATGAAGGGTGAAAAGGAGAGGTGAAGATTATATTTAGAAGGTAAAGAGGGGAAAACGGGTATGTCGTTCACATAAAACCAAGTGTAGAAAGAAAGAAAGAGGAGAGTGTGTGTCGTTTAAGTTACGGTTTTTTTTTCTTTATTATCTTGGTGTGTGTATCAACGTTATGTACCCCCATGCATATGGTCGGTTTTATACTTATTTAACTTGATCCACCCATTATTATATAATAGAATAATCGGATTATGAATTACGATCATAGATGATTAGATGTCGGTTAGTTTGACTGGTAAAGTTTGTATAGTTGTGATTTATTTCATCTGTCTTGGACATCGTGATCATTTGTTTACATTTGGAATCCATCTGTGGTTATTGTTATTGGATGACAAGTGGACTATGGTGACCCTGGATGATCAAACACAAATTACCTAAGAACAACAATCCTGAAACCCAAAAACTTATATGAGACCGTCTCACAATAATTACTACGAGACCTTTCACGTAAGAGGTGGTTACTAAATTTGTACTTCGTAACTACTTTCCATGTGAGAGGTCTCACGGTAAAATTACCGTGAGACGATCTCACATGAGAGTTATTGATCCTGAAATAGACATGTAAATAGAATGAACGAGACGCCATAAAATGAAATAATTAATTTACCTAAGAACAATAATCCTTTATTGTATTTTACTATGGCAAATTCTTGTTTGTGATGGAACTATCCGTCATAAACGTGTGACAGGTCAAATAATACACACTTTGGTGAATAAAACAAAGTCATGTGATACTCACTAGCCTTGTATTTTCTAATCCAATGGTATTATTTGACCAGTTATTCTCCGTCACAAAGAAGACTTACTCTTTTACTATAGAGGTGGATTCATAATTTTGCATTGTTTTAGTTCCTAATTGTTGTACGTAGTCATGTCTATTTGAATTGTCACAAATTTAAGTATGTACACCAATCAAGCTACAATCCGTTTCTTTCTTTCTTTCTTACCACTTCCGAAAATTTCCTCATTTATTGTTCCATTACTTCAATCACATTGACGAGAGTGTAGAGGGTCAAAATAAAAATAAGAGTATTCATCCTTTTGTATTTAGTCGCTTTATAATACAATAAGATGATTGAATTTAGTACTATAAATTATACGGAATAGTAACGATTATTTACGCTCATTTTATACTTATATATACTCACGTCTTAATCATTGTAAAAGACATTTTTTACTGTATTAATTTTGTTCTAATTTGTTACTACTCCGTACTGTTTTTTTACAATTTCAGCAGTAGATAAGTCCTTTTCCCACATCGATCAGTGACGTTACGTAGATTCTTGACATGGGTGTATGTTTTCGAATCGAGCCAATCTAATTTGTTTGGTCATTTCACCTGCCATGCATCCTCTAATTAAGTATACTACTTACTTCGTACATTTTTATACACACTTCCTTTTACACATTGTTGTCATTGTATGGGTCATTAATATTATAATCCGTATTTAAATAATTAGACAAAATGAATCTGACATGAATCGTAAAATGGGCTGAAAACAACATGACCGCCTTAGAATTGGTCAAATTAACGGGTCAACCTGGTCTGTATGTAGTGGCTTACAGCTTCGAATTATCGAGTTGGCCTACTCAGAACGATAGTTGAGCTAGCACGGGTCTGCCCAAAATAAACACTGAGTTGACCGAAACCCAAACCGTAACCAATCCAAGTCTAGTTTGTAATCTTTGGTGTAATAATTAACGAAGGATGATATTCATGACCTAATCGACTTTGATCGTACAATTACTCAATAATGAAAGTATGAAACACACATAGGAGAACAAAAGGAATAAAAATAAGGGAAAATTGATATTTTATACCTCAAATAATTTTGTTTTTCAAATTTTATACCTTACATAGTTTTATTTCAAAACTTATACCTATTTATTCTAATAATTACATAATTAATACCTCAATTGTATTTCCGTGAAAAAATTAACGAAACCGTCTCCCGGAATGTTTTAGTTACAATTTTCATATTTTCTCACCCCATTATACCCTCACCCCATTCATCCCATTGACTCATTGAATCATTCTTCAAAGTCAAATTTGTTTCTTATTAAACTCCATCTTCATCATCTTCATCATCTTCATCTAACTTTTCTCTTCATTTTTTTCCATGTTCTCGTTTTAGTATGTAAATCACAAATTAACGCTTCAATTTTTATCTACTTCGTGTTCTAATCATTATTGATTTTCTATTTTTAATTGTAAATTTGTTTTATTAAAAAATTTAATAAAAAAAATTAGGGTTTTCCAGATTTGGGTTTTCCGGATTTTAGTTTTCCAGATTTCAACATAAGAGATTGCAACAACAATTTAATCGAAATTGTAATAAATTAATTACAAAAAAAAAAAAATCAATACAAAATCGAACATGTAATGTATTGGAGGAAGAAGTCAATCAAAATTGATACTATAATTTGGGGATTGGTGAAGGGAGTAGAAGATTTGGGTTGATGAATTAGATTATGACAATTTAGGTTTAATTATGTTTTAAATTTTCTGGAAAAAAAATGAGTTAGGGTGTGTTTATAGATACAATAGAAATTTGGGGAAATGAAAGTGTATGGGACGGGTGAATTGAATTTTTAACAAGGGTAAATGAGACATTTCTAACTCATTCCCTTAATTTTTTGACGGAAATAAGTTTTAGGTATTGATTATGAAATTAATAGAGTAAGTAGGTATAAGTTTTGAAAGAAAATTATATAAGGTATAAAGTTTGAAAATCAAAGTAATTGGAGGTATAAAATACTATCAATTTTCCCTAAAAATAATGATAAGAATCATCAAGGCATCAAACATCTAATTAAGTGTAGTAAATTATATATTCGGCTTGTCGAATCACGAAGGGTTAAGCTTATTTTAACAACGTCCATACTTAATTAATTCTACAATATAATTAATGAAACTTTATGGTATTTTACAGGTCATAAAGAAATACTACGCATATTTGTCTTCACTCTTCATTGTAATAATTTTTGGGTAATAATGCTAATTAAATACACTCATAAAGTTGTATTTAAACCAATTAAAAATATTTTAAATTTTATATAAATTATAAACTTAAAAATTAAAAATTAAAGTAATTAATAGATGTATTAAGACTTTATTTTCATTTTTAATGTCTTCATATCATTTTTTCCATAATTTTTTTCCTTGCCTTCATATTTATCTTTTCATGTAAGTTAATACCAAAGGGAAAATAAAAAATAAAAGTTCAGCAAGCTCTCTGTGCGGCACACCATACACTGGATGACACTTTAACTATTGAAAAAACAAAATATGCAACAAATATCACCACTAGTTGGTTGCGTCATCTAGTGTATGGTATGATACATAGAATGTGACACAAAATGGGACAGGAGATTCGCACGTACTGGTTAGAAAGAGTTATAAAATTTGAAAAAAAGAATAATATTTCATACGAAGAAAGAGTATAGTTACGTCGTTGTTGTACATATATGAATCGAGTCGATGTCGGTAATACAATAATTCAAATATTATGTGGAGGTAGCTAAGTAGCTAGTTTCTCACACAAAATGATTGTGAATTTGTGAGGAAGCTAGGTTAAAGCCCGATTGAGAAGTAACGGGGATATATAGTCTACTACAAAATCATGGGTTACATAGAATAATACTCCATTATTATTGTTTCATTGGAATTGCACTAGTGAGTGAGTAGTGAGTAGTGAGTAGTGTGAGTAGTTGTTGTCACGTACGATGTGATCAAATGATGAATTGATCATCACATAATACATATACACGAGTGCATGTGTATGTGTATGTGTATGTATGTACTCATCCTAACCCTACTATATATATTAATAATAAAATTTTGAGTTGGAAAGTACAAGAAGTTTTCAAATTCACAATTATTGTTGATTTGATTCCAAAGCTCATCGAATGACTACTCCTTTGTTTTAAATTGGAACTACTAGTACTATTTATCTCGAAAACTTTGATAGTAATTGTATTGTCGGATTTCTCACATAAAAAGGTACTCCCTCCCCCCCACATTGATGTTCCCATTTCAATATGGCACATTGATTATGAAATCGATAATGAATGATGGTAATTGTTTGGTGGGGTTTAAGAAGTCAAATCACAAAAAGTAGCCAATAGGAAGAGAGTAAATTGGATGAATAAGAAAACTTTTGAAGTGGGAAAATCATATTGGTGTTTCCTTATTAGGAAAGTGGGAAAATCATAGTGGTGGGGAGGGAGTAATGGTTTGGTGATGAAATGTGGAATCATATTATCAGATTTCTCACATAAAAGTAGTTACCTCGTAGGCTGGTACACGAAGTAATAAATTGTGAAATAGCTCAAGGTTTTGTTTATTTAATTTGTCAAATAGACTTTAGGTTGATAAATGTAATATTAACATTATAACTACGATCATTTTAAAAAATTATTTCCGAATTGTTTAAACGCAAAGAAAT
Source organism: Agrostemma githago (assembly GCA_958450325.1). NCBI lineage: Eukaryota > Viridiplantae > Streptophyta > Magnoliopsida > Caryophyllales > Caryophyllaceae > Agrostemma > Agrostemma githago. The sequence continues at coordinate 265,945 of OY288255.1, forward strand.
TAAATCATCATGAATAAGATGAAATACTACAACTTTCGGTGCAAGAAAGTACTCCCTCTATCCATTTTTAATCTTCCTACTTTCCTTTTTGGATTGTCCATATTTAAACTTCCTACTTACAATATTTTCTCTTTTGGTTGATTTTTGTGGTCCATATCATTTCTGACCCCACATTTTATCTCAACTTTCATTTTCCACCACACACTACACTCCACCCTTAATTTTTGTGCCTACTCCCCCCATGAAGTTTAAATTTGAATGGAGGGAGTGGAGTACTAATCAGTAACACTGTTGAAATAGCTTTATGAACTTCTCATATATAAAGCTTCCTAACTTTGACACCTGATCACGGATATGATCACCTATAACAATTCATGTTACAAAAAAAAATCCGACATAATAATTTAATTTGTAAGACAATCTCAGGGGTATATTACCCTTTACTCTAGGAATGATCCCTTGGAGATGTACTTGCTTAGTGATGTCTTTTTAGTCCAAATTTGACGTTGATATTACCCTAATATATACGCATGCCACTTTCCCACTCACTTATTGTTATGTGTAGAGACTTGTAGTATCACTACTTCACTACCGACGTACGTCCCATGCCTTGCTTTTAATTTCTAAAGTTGTTGTACTATCAATCCTCGCATTTATGACCTCGAAAAAATGAGAAAGTCTCCTAAGGGACGGTATCTCATTAATTTTACTGAGAGATCAAGTACAAATGAAAATAATAATGATACCAAACCTAATAGAAATAGGTACAATTAACCTAAAAGAGTATACAAATATAAGATGGTACGCTTGTTATAAAAACATGTACAAAACAAAGTTGTCATAATTTATGGGTACAAATAGTACATAGAGTGGTACTGAAAAATGGTCTCTCAATAAGTTATTGAGAGACCGTCTCTTCTAAGATTTTGTGATGGTTAAATAGTGAAGATCCAAGGAGTAGCAAATTGATCGTCTTTATCCACTAAAGTGAATATTATTTGACCAGTCACAAACAACAATCAGCCAAAAATGTTTGGCTAATCCACTTTCCATGATCTACAAGATCTTAGCTTGCCTTTTTTTTACTACTAAAAACATAAAATTACCCTACAAGATCTGCAAGATCGTCTTTTAAAAGATTACATAAAATTCGACTAGTACGTTAATTAATTACTATCGTATTTAATAGTCGTATCGATCATATCTTGTATTCTTTGCCCTAATGCTCTACAACAACGTACGTTATTCTCACACAACGTATAACGACTTGCTGTATCAACGAACTCTATTACTCCGTACAATTTATCATTTGCAACAAGGTTTAAAACACAGAATTTAAAATCGACATACACAAATTTTAACACGAGTTCAACAATTTTATGTTCTACACAATACAATTCAATAACCACGAAAAAAAAGAAAAAAAAAACCGTCTCAGACCAGAATTAGTTATTCCATCTCACATTGATCAAATCGTACCCATTTGACCCGACTAGCCTCGACGAGATTGAATTTGACCCGTTTGATCAACCCGAGCTAACAACATCCAACGAACCATGAGCCTTGACGACATTTTCGAAATGACCGATTTGCCCTTCTTTATCTTTCTTCTCTTTAATTCCATCTCCCGCCAATTCCTCCTTAAACGACAGCGTCGAGGAACTCGTCGACAGCGACGACTTGCTCGACGCCATTGATTCCGCCTCATCGAAGAAATCGAAGGAATCGACGCTCTTCCTCCTCCTCATCGTCGTCCTCTTCGGCTCTCCCATCATATCACGAAACCCTATCGCCGACACGGCGGAGAGTGATCCCGAACCTTCGCTGCCGATCACCGCCGCGCCGACGTTCAACACGCCTTGGAACTCGCCGCACGGCCGCCGGACCTGCACCGCGACGAACGCCGGAACGCTGAGATGACGTGTTTCAGATGAGATTACCGTGCTGATTAACAACCGAACCGAACCGATTGCGGTATCTTTGATCACGCCGACGGCGAAGATGTCGATATTGACAGCGGACGTATCGCGGTTGAGGAACTCGTCGGTGACTCGGAATATGAACTTGCCGTTCCACGTCGGCGACTCGGCCGCGACTCGGTCGACTCGCGTTCGGAGCTTCTGCTTCGGGTTGACGTAAACCACGGCGTACATTTGCGGTTTTCGGAACTTCGGTGACGAACGCTTCAGGTTTTGCGCGGAGATCAAGTTGATCTCTAACAATTGCGTGTCGCCCATGGTTCTTTCTTGAATCATAATTAGGTTTCAAGAATCAGAAAATTTCGTAATTGGAATCGGAAATTTGGGGGAAATTGAGAAATTAGGGAAAGAGGTGGGCGGCGGCGGCGGCGGCGGCGGTGGTGGCGCCGGCCGCCGGTGGAAGCGGAGGTAAGAGGGTGTTGAGGGAAGGATGAGATAATTCGTGTAAATTTTTTTTCGAAAATGTAATTGTGATTATATTTATGAGGTAAGGCAATATCACCTTTTGTGATCTGATTTTCCTGAAAAAATGGCCTAAATTTAGGAGAATTAATACATAATCTACGATTTTTTTTATTTTTTTTCGGTACAAATACGTCTTATCTACTTATATATGAGTACGTTTTTAATTTATACAGAGTATGAAATTCGTTTATTACCGTATCAAGAAAACGTGGAAAAATACTAAAATAGCGTAATCATGAAAATTTATTATTCAATTTATTGTCGTATCAAGAAAATGAGGGAAAATACTAAAATAGCATAATCATGAAAATTTATTATTCAGTTTATTACCATGTCAAAAAAACATGAGGAAAATACTAAAATAGCGTAATCATGAAAATTTATTATTCAGTTTATGAGTTTATTACCGTATCAATAAAACGCGGGAAAAATACTAAAATAGTAGAATCATGAAAATTTATTATTTAAGATTATCTTTTTATGGTATAAAAACGTCGTGAATATGGTATGATATAATCAGAGTTAATGGCGTAGGCACATTAGTCATAGAACATTGGAAGTCATAGAACGTTAGATGGATCGTGTCGTGAATACATGTGTTGACGATGATCATGAGGTTTTGGTCTACACTCTACACGGTGGATGTTAATTCTTGGTCGAAACAGTTCAAGTTCGGGGTTGTCTAAATTTACATCAATTTTTCTGGTTACATTCGATTGATGCGAAATTTCAGCAAACTGTCTTCTTTTATTACACACATCAAGGATACAGTAGAATGAACATCATAGCAAGAAAGCAAGAAAACGACTCTATTCTCGACATGGTTGATCCGTTTACAACAGTCCGACCATATATACATCAACCCACTGGTTTACGGGGTAAGACAACGCGTGGCCGCTTACTCGACTTCACCTTGCTTCGCCTCTTAGGGATCTTCTTTTCTAAGTTACTGACTTTAGCAGTGAGGCTGGATATTACTTCTTGCTGATCTTTCCCACAGGCCACTAGCTTCTCCACCATTTCCCTCAGCTTCTCGTTCTCCTCGACTATTCTTCTGCTTGTCTCATCGCTGTTTGTCCTCTCCTCCAACTGTTCCGGTCCACATTCTTCTATCACCTGTTTCTCCACCTCAGTGACTGGCTCGTGTTCTGCATCATCTGTGATCGTCTCATCTCGTGATTCAGCATCGAGTATAGGATTTTCAGGGTCGGCTGCATCAGGATGGTCACATTGCACTTGAGGCTGATCCACCTGAATTTCAAGTTCGAGGGAGGGTTCTGATTGTTGAGTCGGGTCAATGTCGTGAGTGAGTCTGGCAGCTCCTGTATCGCATTCCCAATCCATCCTGCAAATGTCGTGTTCAGTACCTTCAGCATTTTCTTCGGGTGGTTCAGTTATCTGACACTCTTTCACCGCCTGTTGATCCACTACAATGATCGGCTCTAGAACACACAGCGCTTCATCGTCTGACGAGTTTTCTACCTGCTGCATGATCTCAACGCCATTACTTTCATTTTCAACGTTGTTCTGCTTGAAGTCTTCTGCGTGTATCTCTGCCACCATTTCCGACTCAATAACAGATGCTACGTCTTCATCACATTTTTCCCTCGGACCAGAATTATCAAGAATCTGCCCTGCAATTTCTTTCAATGATGCTTCTGCTACGACTGATTCCCGAACATTTTTATTAGCTCCAAGATCACACTCCCACTCCATCCTCGAAACATCATTAGTGACACTTTCTTGAGTTGATTCTGCGTCCGGGTTTCCTTCCTGATCTTTGTTTACACCAGACTCAGCTGAAGTATCCTCAGAATGCTGTTCTTCAGTTGATTGGTCGACCGGAGCTTCAATTGAATCGTCTTCTGGAAGTGTTTTCCTTTCGTCAAGCGACCCAAATGCTTCAAATTCCGAAGAGCTTCTAATTGGTGCCACAATCTCCTCCTCTTTTTGACCTAGCTCCAAGATTTTAGAGGCGTCACTTGTGGCTTCAAGCGATCCTGCTGCGTCTCCAGCCTCTGTGAAAATGGAGCTGCGACCCATGGGAACGGACTCACTAGTTACAACGGAATCGAGCTTCTCCTGCAATCTGATTAACTCAGTTGCCACTGATTTCCTTACATCACGCACACTCGGGTGTAGTCCCTACACGAAAATCAATTAATCAATCAATTACATAAACCGATTAGCATTAAAAAACAGAATTCAAAAACTGTATTCAAAACGATTGGATTTCAGAAAACCAACTTCTGAAATTTGATGAAATACCTGTATTGTATCCAATTTCAGCAGCAGGTTCATTATCGTCTCACCAACAGCCACTTTCTTCTTACTCTCGACATTGCCATCCGACTCCAGCTTCTCTATTTGCTCACCGACTTTTCTAGCTTCTTCCCTTACATTAGCTATCTGCCTGAGTTTCTTCAGCGGTTCCCATCTTCTCACAACATATCCACGATACACTGACTGAATAACGACAGCTGCTTCCGTTTCTGACATCCTCTTTTCTGGTCCATCACGCTCCCGTGGTTTACTCATTTCCACTCCCTGTGACTCCCTTACATCATTTTCATCAAATTCACACACCTTTCCCTCGACTTCAGATTGATGCTCGACGAAACTAGACCCGTTTTCTACAACCCCATTTCCATTAGGGTTATTCTCAACTATCTCCTTGTCTTTCCTCTCTTCCTTGCCGTTCTTCTCTTCCTTGTCATCCCTCGACTCTTGGCACGTTTTTTTGCCAGGAGGACTAGGCGACCTAGAGCTACTGCCTTTGCCATTTTTCTTCCTTGGTGGATCAACCCTCAAACAAATCGGTGGCAACGACTTAGACTTCTTCGTAGGAGAAGACGGCTTAGCTTCCAAATTTTTCACACTCTTACTCATCTCACCCTCCTCTTCTTTCTTCTTAGGCACCGGAACAGGATCATCCAATTGTTTAACAGGAATTATCTTCACATTATTACCAATTTTACTACCTCCTCGAGTTCCAACTCCCTCGACATCATCATTCGATTCACCCCTCTCTTTCACCAGTTTAACATTAGGGTGTCTTAGAGACGGAAATGTACAAGGCGCCTCCTCAACAGCGTGCTTCACCGTGTTTCTTTCTCCCGGCTCAATAGCAGATGTCTTGTTATTCTTTTGCTCCTGCCCTTTAGTACGTTCTTCTCCTTGTACACCATAAGGCATCCAAATGATAGGAAAAGGGAACTGCTTGTTCTGTTCCTTGTTTTCGACATGATCAGCCATCTTCGTCTTCTTCTCATCCCAATCTTTCTTCTCCTGCGGTTCCATAATTCGCTTGATTCCGTCCACATCCAATGGAAACCACTGATATCTGACATTTGGCTCTTGCTCAATACTCTTCTTTGGCTTCTCTACATCAATTTGTGGCTCGTTTAACTTACAGCCTTCGATTTCCCGTCTTGGTTTAGCCCACAAGAGCGGATGCGAAGAGTTGCTTAACACAGCCGGGGCAGACAACTCAGACACCGCCTTTTTGGCCTCGACCTCAGGGTGGTGTTCTTCAATTACAACATTGTTGTTTGTGCTTTTCTTCACATGAGAAGGATGATTAGGACACTCACAGCAATGGAATGCTTCAGGCATAGAAAAATGAGGTGGTGGGACATAAGGGTAAGGCGGATATCCACCATAATAATGGTCAAAAGACGGGTGTGGCATCGGAAAATGAGGGTAAGGTGGCCTAAAATTGTAATAACAAGAGGGTTGTGGACCATGTGTAGAGCAGTTTTGGCAAGGGGTTGGAGCCGGGTGGGCGTAGTTGTAAGGCCAATGTTGAGGCATTGGACAAGGGTTGGTCGCGTCTTCCTTCATTCGCGGTCCAAAACCGTCCCAAGTAGGGAAATTATTACAGGGTGAGAAGGGTGTTTGGTAAGGGTAAGGGTAAGGGTAAGAGTTCATCTTCCCAACACTTATTCAAGCACGACGAATCAAAATGTGTCGCTAACTAAGTATAACTAGGAATAAAACAGAAATCCTGCAAAACAGATCGAACTGCCTATCAATCATACAATCATTGCACTTCCAATAAATTTACCACATGCGAACAGTTAGAGGATTATACAACTAGCTGTACATATACCGTTAATTTTAAGATCTTGAACTTTATCAAGAAGATTTGTGTACCAAAAAAAAAAAAAACTTTATCAAGAAGATTTCAAGTTTTGTAAATCACATAAATGTTCAAGCTCAAAAAAAAACTTACAACTCAGCTCGGAAACTTTCTTAAGCTCAATAAATATACACATAAGTTCAAAAAAAACTTGCACCTGATTGTACAATACTATTGTACAACTAGATGTATAATCTTATTTACGAAGCCAAAGTAAAGCAGAGGAAAAACATATGGCCTCAGGCAAGGGGGTAACGAGTTTAGCTCAACTTGAAAAATTTGAACTCAAGAGGTAAAATGCAAGTTGGAGCCGAGTTTGAGTCTAACTTGACCTTATATATAACTATTCAATTTATATACAGAGTATTTTTTTATCACAAATTCTTGAAAGAGACGATCTCTCACTAACTTATTGAGAGAGAACTCTTCAGTACCACTTTATGTTCTATTCGTACCCTTAAATGACAACTTTCTTTTATACCTATTTTTATAAAAAGCGTACCCTCTTCACATTTGTATACTCTTTTAAATTAATCGTACCTACTTCTATTCTATTAGGTTTGGTACCACTGTTGCTTCCATTTGTACTTAATCTCTCAATAAAATTAATAAGAGACCCTAGACCTATACTCTTTTTTTATTGCCGTGGTTTAGTAACTAACCATATTAGACAAACCAATAAATATTTTGAAAAAAAAACGTATCACAAATATTTTGCCCAAACTAAAGGAGATTAATTAGTACTTTCGCGGTAGAACTACAGGCACAAGTTCAATGTTGAAGCAAAATTAAAGCTACCTTACAGCACTATGTTCTACGGAACAAAAAGATCGATACCTATTCCCATTTAAAATCGATTGTGAATCGTCACAAATGAGAATTTGAACGAGACGATTTCCAATTTAACGAATATAGGTAAATAAAAGGTAAATTATAAACAAAATTATGAGAGGAACTTACAAAATTACAGTAAAATGTAGTAGGAAATTATTAAACCACCGAACAAATCCGCAACTCCAATTAAGTGACTCAATATGACAGCACGTATTCAATCCACCAACCCGATAACCCGAGACGAAGTTTGAAGAAACCTTTTGTTTGTATATGTGTGTGAATTGTCTGCAGATTTTTTTTGAAGATGATCAATTTTCTGAGTGATTTATGAAATGAAGATGATGAGGTTTATATAGTATGCAGAATTATTATGTATTGAAGAAGACGCGCGAAACTTTCGTTACACTTCCAGATACTTCTCGTTGCTCGGTGACTCTCTCGATCTTTCCTTTGTTGGTTAGATTTTTTCTAAGGACCACGAGAGTTTGTTGTTAAATCTATAATTATATTGAGTTGAGTTTCATTAACATCAAGGCGTCTGTAGTCCAACGGTTAGGATAATTGCCTTCCAAGCAATAGACCCGGGTTCGACTCCCGGCAGACGCATTTTTCAGTTTTAATTTTTTTTTACACTTTCAATTTGCAGTGGCTAAACTGACCAAAATTTACTGCCCCAAGTTGTTTCTCATTGTTATCACTAGGTGAATCGATAATAATACTTCCTCTGACTTTCTAAGATTATACTTCGTAAACGAGACCAAAATGATCCAAAGAAAGTCATGTTGACCCAACTCGAATATTCGATTGACCTATTTTGCGTCGCTTATTATTAAGGCCGGTTGAAGAGATCATTTCAATAGTCATTTACGAGTGCCAAATTGAAATTATGTGGACTATAAAATACATTTGATACCCAAAAAAGAAGAAAAAAATTCGCTTATTTTGATTGATAGATACGAAAGTGCAAATCGAATTTGCATAGCAACTCCAGAATTATTGCAAAAGTTCAACAGATGTACGAACAATGAATTGAATACAACATCCAGCTTGTAGTCAGTCTACTGAAGTCTAACATTATTACATTTACAATCACCCCAATACAATGCAAATGACAAGAAACAATAGCGACTGGGGTATCGACTACCGACCTATCGTGTAACCCATCATCAATTTGACGATAAAACTTCCATCGACTAGCAAACTAAGCGCACTCCCGTGTTACTAAATGTAAACAAGAAGAAGTAGGGAAAACGAGAGCAATGACTCGTTGAGAAAACCAGAAAAGGTGAGTATAGGCTATATAGCGTGCTCTTCTGATTGAAAATTAGGACACAGTACTGGACCTTAGCTTGGGCGCTTTCTGCTTGACGAAGAAAGCTGAGAGCATGCTTTTGCGGCGGAGGGGGGCTTTGATGATTGCTTGACGAGAGTTGTCGAATGACCTGAATGGGGTGATGGGCTTCGAGTCTAGCAATGTATCCTGCAATATTTTAGCAACTGTGTAAGCAACTCTCAAGTAAGAAAAAAAAATCATCTGCTTGAGATTTCTCAGTAACGTTATTGAGAGACAGTTTCTTAGTACAAGTTTTTGTGTCAAAAGTAGCTCTAATTTACCTTATGAGTAACACCGTATGATTGAACAAGACCACTGGTGGAATTGCCACTAGGTAGCTGCGTATGAAGGCTTGATGATCTTGCGCTGCTATTGTCCTCTGTATCTACAAATACGGAGATCATCAGGCGAAACATTTTTTTTACGGTCCAAGAGCAAAGAATGACATCAGTCACTCAAGTCAACATACCTAGGAGGTGAAACGTCATAGCAGATCTAGGAGAAACTTTTTGGAAATCAGAACTGCAGCAAAAAAAACAAACATTTACTCGTAAGAAGTTAAAAAGCTTAAAAAAAAAGATGTGGGTAAATTAATGACACGTGAACGAACCTGAAAACAGTCTTTTGTGGCCCCCTGATAGGAACCTTTGTGTCGGAAGTCAGGTGCCATGAAAGAGTCTTTGATCCAGGTGAATCTATATCGTTCAGAAACAAAAACAAACAGTATAAGAGTGGAGGCATGCTACTTGAGTACTTGGATTCTCAAAATTATGTTTTATCGACACACTGAAAATTAGGTACCTGCAGGGTGAACTCGGGGCCTTGCTTGAACATGCATTTGCCTAGGATCTGCCTGAGCTGACGGACTGAAATGTACCTTTTTATTGACGGAATCTAAAACAGCACCAAATCAGGTCATTTCTAGACAATCAGCTTCATCATTTGCATTGCAACAGAAGAATATATCAGAAATGTTCTTACTTGGCAATATATAGCGCTTGTGATGTCTAGGGATGATAGCCAACAACTGCTGTTGTCGAAGACCTTCTTTGTCCATATATGTTTGACAGGTGCGAAGTTTCTGATATTACAACAAAATAAGCTACTGTATAAAAACACCCTCAAAAATTTTCAGTACAGAAAAAAGAGGAAAATATACCCATCCGGGCATCCGCCAGTATACCTGATTCAGACACGTTACTTTCACCTCCATGGTTGATACATCTGAAGTCTGCTGTTCAACAAGATCTGTCAATTTGTAAGCGACAGTGCCTAGGTGGTCAACAGCGTTGACAAGAGCTCGTACGGTGTAATCCTTAAGGTTATCCAACACCCTGTTGCATAAACCATACAACGGTTTTGTTTGAGTCGCTCTCACTATGATATTCAGAGGAGTGCATACGAGAACATAAATTGAGATTCAGTGTTTGATGTCACAAGTAAAAAGACGATAATTGAAAAGTAGCATTACATTTGTTTCTGGTCACTGTGAAGGTAAGACTTTTCACAATATTCAGCAGCAGAGTAAAGTTGGGGTCGCAAGTTTTTGAGTTCCTGCACGATAACATCATAGAACAACACAATTCAGGAAACCAAAATGCTAAAATATTCGTGAACAGTGCAGTATAGCAAGACGCTGACACTAATCCTTCTCACTATAACATTACTCATTCACAATACCAAGCTCCTATTATGGATGACTATGTTACTCAGACACTTCACCTGCCCCATGTCCGACAACGACACGACACTCCGATACTTCAAATTTAGACCAAAACATCGAAAATTGTGCCCAAAATAGTTGTGTTCGACACTCCGACAACACATCGGACACGACACCTCGTAGAAGAGTGTATAGTTGATGACTAGCTAACAAATTTACAAAATTATGGTTAACACGGAATTGGCTTCAAAGTTCACACGCTTATGTGATATCGAATCCTTTTCCACAGCTGGTAAGGGAGATATAAATACGCAATATACTCGTATACACCATATCAATTATCAAGTACGTCGTAACTTCAATCATGAACCTACTTCTAACTAAACATAGTAGAATTAAATGAACATTCCTAATTTTGCAATCATCATGAATAGCTCAAATAATTCAAGAAATTTATTTCACAAATTCATGACTTCAAAGTTCAAACCAATTCCTTTGACTGAAAGGTAAAACTAACAATCGCTCTACACACGATAGTGTAGCTTCACCAACTTTATCAAAAAAATCGTTCAAAGAAACTACGACATTCCAGCTAATCTACACATGGATCCAACTGAAACTATGAAACATATATGTGATGCACACCGCCACCAACTATTGACCTTGCAACTCAAACAACTTCTTGTCGGATCACCTCGGGCCTCATTGCCTCAGGCCATTGTCATCATTAATAGAACAATTCAATGAACATTACGGTAGCATATTCAAAATACGACTCATGTCAAATCCTAACTAACTTTGACATCAGATCTCGCTGTTTCAAGCTCCTTTTCCTAGTGTCGCCATCACAATTAATCAAGTTCTCGGATTAATCACGAAGCAAAACAACTGTTCTATTGGTACATTCACAGAAAACTTTAATCAAATCACAATTTCCATAGCTTATAAGTTACGGAGTACTCTACTCCATAATCCATGACTTCGTACTTCAAAATTTTTTATTCGCCTCGTAAAATCAAGATCAAAGAGATAAATCAATCTATACACAGTACTCCATTAAAGCACGAATTCGCTGTCTGATGAACAAATCACGCAATTTAAAATTCACCAATTGAGACCGTCTCATACAAGAATTTGCGTTTAAAATTACGATTCGAGAATTTCATAATTATCAATAATGTAACGCATGCTATAATTTAGTCAACGAAAACTGACGATAATTAATTAATTAATTAAATCAGCTAATTAAAATAAATAAATTCAATTAAACAAGAGAAAACTTAGATCAAACGGAAGAATCTGAAATCAAACAACGCAAGAAAAGCATAAAAATCCAGATCTATCGCCGAAAATAGAAACAAATTCAACAAAATAATCGCAAAAATAATACAATAAAAAAAAAATAAATTAAAATTGAAAAAAACCTGAAGAGCTTTGACGAAGCTTTTACTGCGCTCCATAGAAACTTCATCGAAGGTCATAGAAGAAGACGGTACCGGTTTCATCATCTCCACCTCCATTTCCATACCTCAATCAAATCAGCCTGTAAATTATCAAAAAAAAAAAAAAAAAAAAAAAAAAAAAAAAATTAAAAGCAATACAGTAAAAAAAAAAAAAAACACTGTCAGCATTAAATGAATGAATTTAATAATGAAACAGTAGCGATTTACGAACCTGTGGCGTATCATTCAAGTGCACAGGAGCGGAATTAGAAAGTTAGAACGACTAGGCTAAGACGTCTTCGGTAATTTAAAGAAAAAAAATGGAGGATTAATTAGGTGGGGGAGGAGGAATCGGGAATGTTTGGTGGAGGAGGAAGAGAGGTAGGCGGTTGGGGAAGGGGGGGAGTGGGAAGGAAGCAATATGCCGGGAAAAGGAAGAAAGGGAGGTGAGAGGTGAGAGAGGAGTATTTATTGGGCGTGTGAGAGTGAGAGGAGATGGAGTGAGGGAGTGAGTGAGGTGGTAGTGGTTGGATTGTGTTAAATGCTGTGGAGTATTTATGACTGGTGTAGTGGTGTGGACTGTTGATGGCGGAATTTACGTTGGAAGGAAGATCCAGCTGGGATTTAGGACGGTTAGAAGGATATATCCGTCATAAATTGATAACCGGTCAAATAATATTATTTGGTTAGAAATGATAAGGTTAGTGAGTGAATATGACTTTGTTTTTATCTACCTAAATGGATACAGAGTATTATTTGATCTGTTACACGTTTATGACGGATAGTTCTGTCACAAACAAGAATTTGCCGGTAAATAGTAGGTAAAGTAAATGGATTAATTGAATCGGGGTTAGGTAAATGGATTAATTGGATTGGGTTTAGTTACGTTTGGGTTCCTAAGTTCGAGTTTGTTGATACGAGTCGTTTTTTATTGAAACATATGGATATGGAGCGTGGAAGAGCGTATGTTTGGACAATTATTTATACGATCTCGGTCAAAACTCGAAACGTGTATTTGTATGTACTCCGTACAAAAGCTACTTGGTACTCCGTAGTTTATTTTTTGACTTGAAAATTTGACAAGGTAAACCCAAAAAAAACTTTTTATTGTGTCCCGAGACTTCAAACGGTCAGACCCATGTTCATAGATCCACCCATGTGTAAACCTGGCAAAACTGATCTGATTAAAGTCGATAATACTAAAATGAAAAAATGACCCTAACCCATTTGCGAGGTCTACATCAAGGTGCTCATGGACTCATGGTTAACAATTCAATATAATTAACCGTCCGTGTTAGAGTATATAAACATTTTCTGACCCCCAACCATTACTTTAATTGAGTTCATTCTTTGACTTAGTGTCAAAATCAAATAAACCGAAAAACGGATTCGAATCTCAACCCCTCCCTTCTAAATGGAATATTTGGTGCATGTCAATGGACCAACTTTATATACTCCACCATGGTGGGCAAGCAATGCTCCAATGCTCACTACAAGTTACGAGTATAATAGATTCATAAATTCTTGTTTGTCCGTCACAAACTTATAACGGATCAAATACGATCCGTTTACACAGAAAAAATAAAATACTATAAAAGCACATAAATTAGAAAGTATTTGATCCGTCATAACAAAATGACGGTTTCCTCTGTCACAAGGGAGACCACCCGTAATACTAGATTCTATATGAATTTACACCCTAGCTAGTCCTTGGGTAGAGAATAATTAAAGGAAAATAGAGCAAAGAAAACAAACAGAAACTCTATAATTCCAATAAGAGTGAGTACCTAATTCCCACTACTTTATTGTACTTTACCACTTGACCTATCTAAAAAGGGGTCAGTTCTTAGACATGTTCCCATCAACATGCCCTGTATAAACCAAACCCAATCTCCTCGCTCAACAATACGACACTTTCTCAATATTTAGGCTTTTTGTACGTCCGTTTCTGAATTTTGGGATCAAACCAAAATACCCCCACACTCCCACTTTCTTGTTGTCTTAATGTAATTATTCATGTGAAAATGTACGTACGTATAAGCCTTCAATTTCGGAGTTGGAAGATGTCGTGTTTTTAGGTAGCCGTCACTCAAAACGTGGTGGGAACACTATGGTCCATTAGCTTGTAAGATATTGCGCAGATGTGGGTTGAGAGATTGTACTCGATTCAAATTTTCTGTAAACCGCGATTGAGTTAGCGAGATTGATTTAATATAAAAAGGTCATATTTCGACTCAAAAAAAAAAATTAGTTAGCCGTCAATTTTGGAGTTGGAAGATGTCATGTTATTAGGTCGCAGACTCGCACAATATTTTCTCCGTCCCGATCAATTGTTGTTCTTTGATTTTTTTTTTTAATGTAATTCTAAAATAGAAAGGACAATAATTGACTGGGACAACCCAAAGTAGAATAAGACAACAAATGATCGGGATAAAGGACCCCCACTAAGATTTTTCCACTTTTCTTAAAAGAAAGTCAATCTCTAGTATCTTTAAAGTTAAAATTTTTTTTGTGTCACCGATATCTATTGTTGTAAGTATTCCAGATCATGAGTAATATCTCGATAAATTTAAGCATTGCATCTAATAATCGAGTTAACCTTAATTACGGATTAGAAAGACATCAAAGAAAGGACCCCCAAGGAGTGATATCTATTCGTTCATGAGTAGGGGGGAGATACGTTAGTACTATGAATCCATGATCCATCTAATCAATGGATAATGGACCGTGAAGATTGCGATGAAGAGCTTTAATTATGATCAACGCATTACTTTATCTTCTATCGTCGCATCATATCTCAACACACACGTGTATGATCTTACTACTACCATTGATCAAATGCTTAAATGATGTAAAAGCTATACTAGTATAATTGAGTAGTGACCACTTTGTAAATCTTTGTGGCCCCTTCTACATGTGATCCTCGATATAGACACTAAGGCCCTATTCTTTTGGACTAAAACTGATTGAACTTAATTTAACTGAATTTAATTTAGCTGAAATTGACTGAAATATAAAGACAAAATATGTCTCCTAGAGCTGAATTGAACTGAACTGAAACCGACCGAGTGACTGAATATAAGTCCAAAAGAACAGGTCCTAATACGATACATATTTGTCAAAGATGTCTTAGCTTATCAATTAAGACTAGACACTTTGTGACAGTAGGTCACATGTTCGAATCCCTCTGCTCTATATTGTAATATGACTAAGTTAATCGTTTCGTTAAACAAAAAAAAATAGGGATATTATACGTGGTATCCCTGTGTTTTTTTCATTTTTCATGCGGTACCCTCTTTTTAGTCAAAATAACTTTGACTCGGGGTAACTTAAGGACACGGGTTCCAAAAATGACGATATTTTCGCTAAAATCATTGTCTTTATAAGATCCTCGATTTGAGATATGATTTTTTGCAATTTCGAAACTTGAAAAAAAATGAGACCGTCTCACAAACGCTTATTGTGAGACACATCCTATAACTCACTAACACTCAAAACGGTAACCGCCATCATGTGAGAGGTCTTATTATGAGACCGTCTCATTTGAGAATTAGTGTTATGACTGTTGTGTTGTGTTGGGGATGGCGGAAGTTACGTTGGAAGGAAGATCCAGCTGGGATTTAGGATGGGTAAATAGTAAAGTAAATCGATTAACCACGAGTCTCCCTTGTGACGGTATATATATCATCACAAAATCTCGAAAGAGACCGTCTCTCACTAACTTATTGATAGACCACTCTTCAGTACCACTTTATGTTCTATTCTTACCCTTAAATGATCACTTTATTTTGTACGTATTTTTATAAGGAGTGTACCTCTTTATATTTGTATACTCTTTTATGTTAATCGTACCTACTTCTATTATTATGTTTGGTACCATTGTTCTTTCCCTTTGTACTTAGTCTCTCAGTAAAATTAACGAGAGATCGTCTTTCAGGAGACCTTCTCGTACTCCAATATTTGGTGCATCAACCCCTTCTTTCTTTATTGTACTTTACCACTTGACCTAATTACAATGTACCGATTAATCTCCAGATTATCAAATCATGGTTGCAAACTTAATTCAATACCCAAATCCGGCTCTCAGTCACCTCTTTCTCCTTCCCCTATTCGCATTTCAAGGTTCTTTCTTTACCCACTTACTCTTCTCTCTTTTTTCATTTCTTGCTTTTGTACTGTTTCTGCATGAATTTGACAGATGGGTTTTTGATTTTATGATGATTTAAGTTAATAAATAAATAAAATGGATTAAATTGAATTAGGGTTTGTGATATGTAGGAGGTTACCTGTGGAAACAATTGCATCTGCTAGATTACACTCTGTGCTTTCTGTTGATTCCCAATCTTGGTGTTTAGTTCCTCCTCAAGGTTTGCTCCCCTTTCTCTAAGTCTCTGTATAATCAAGTGAGTATTAGAGAATTAGTCAAGAAAATTCTTGATTTTTTGCTAGTAGAATCGTCTTGATTGTTGCCTTGTTGGTACTAGTGGGTGATTGATGCTCCTCGTTTCCCGGGTTTTGGTATATATGATTGAGTATAAAGTTGAATTCTTGGTTGTAAACTTGTAACTAAAGAATCGGTTGAGAGATCTCGAGATTATTGAGTTGAGCAATTCATCGTTCTTACAGGGTAATCAAATTCAAAGGTTGTAACATTTGATAAAAAAGAAACTAACTATCTTTCTTTCTCGGAGATTAAAACTTTAGGTGATTAGGGTATGTTGTAAATTGTAATCAGATAAAAGTAAGGCCCGGTTCTTTTCGGCTGAAACAGGGCTGAGCTGAGCTGAGCTGGTCTGATAGGAGCTGAGCTGGTCTGATAGGACCTGAGCTGGTCTGATAGAAGCTGAGCTGAGCTTAGCTTAATTAAAAGAACCTGAAACTAATAACTACTCATATAAATTATCTAATAATATTTTAAAAAATGAGAAAAAAAATATAAAACATCATAACACTAAATAAAAATAATACGGAGTAATAATAACAATAATAATTAATTAATTAATTAATTATAATAGTAATAATAATAATTAATTAATTAAAAATAGTAATGATAATAACAACAACAACATAGTTCTCACTCCAATTCATTTGATTTCTACTTTTGTTTTTTTTAGTACTTGACAATAAAAAATGTTATGTATATATATTTGATTACGTAATATACAAAATTTTAAATTTTCATATTCTTAAATCTTAATACAATAGAAATAATACTCATATGTTATATTGTGTGTGTGAGCTGTAAATATTTGAATGTAACATCTATTTCAAGATCTCAAAATATTATGGAGTGCATAATAATATAAATAATTATTATAATAATGATAAAAAAAATAGAAAATAATAATAATAACGATAATAATAATAATAACGATAATAATAACAATGACGATGATGATGACAATGACGATGATAATAATAATTTGTTATTATTATTATTAACATTAAGAGATACAAGTAATGAAATTAACAACAAGAACAACAACAATATTATTATTATCATTATTATTAATTTTTTATGAAAAGAAACTTGCATTAATATCGAAATGCAATAACAACAACAACAATAATAATAACTTATTGTAATTTGTTTCGATCTTAATGCAACTTCCGTTTCATATAAATAATAAATAAATAAATAAATAATAATAATAATAATAATAATAATATTATTATTATTATTATTATTATTATATTATTATTATTATATAGTATATTATTATTATTATTATCGAAGTATTATTTTAGGAGCTGAAAATATTGGAGCAGGGCTGAAAATATTAGGGCTGAGCTGAGCTGAGCTTATAGGAGCTGGGCTGAGCTGATACGAGCTGGGCTGAGCTGATAGAAACTGAGCTGGTCTGAAACGGGCTGAAAATAAGCTGAAAAGAACAGGGCCTAAATGTTGACTACTAAGAAACAAGCAGTATTCTCGTCAGTTCATTGAAGAACTGGAAGGGGCTCCGTTTTTAATGTTAATTTGCTGACAGCCAATGTAAAAAGGCCAACGGAGAAATTGAGATGGGTTAGGTTATTCATTTGTTTTGTTAGTTTGGAGGGGTGAGATGACTGATGTTTTTATGCTAAATGTCGGTCGTTGGATAGAGGATTTCGATTCATTACAATTAGCTAAATTGGTACACCAACCAGTTTAGTGTTGGCAGCTGGTAGTCCGAGTCATGTATGGAATCTGAAAATAGTCGGTATAGTAAGATTCACTATTTTAGAACGTAAAGAGTTTATGTGTCAAAAATGATTTAAATGTAATACAGTAGTATTAGGGAGGGTATGCTGTACAGACGTGATTGCTAGGTGTAGCATATTGAAATACTATTAAGAATTGGATTCAATTTGATTGGTTTTATGAATTGGTTAGGTGTAGCAGCTGATGAAGAAGGTTGGATTTCGAATCTCATTCATCCAACTGCCATTGTACATCCAAATGCCATCCTCGGCCAGGTGGGTGGGTTTCCCTAACTTTTGCATTCATTTTATTTTGTGTGTTTTCGGTATAAGAGTGAAGGCAATTCATGAATTATGATATGGTGAAGATATTGTCAAAGTATATTACTTTATTGTTTTTGGGTTTTATACGTATGTAGGGTGTGTCAATTGGGCCATTTTGTACTGTTGGATCATCAGCAAAATTGGGAAATGCTTGTAAATTGTATCCTGGCAGTCACGTTTTTGGGAATACACAATTGGGTGATTTCTGCACGCTTATGACGTTAGTCATCTTCTGCTTCTCCTTCTTTTTTTGGGGGGGTTTGGTGCTTCTTTCATCTTTGTAACCTCGAGTGTTTTGTGTTAATGTTTGGCGATGAGGGCAGTGGTGCTGTAGTTGGTGATGAGTTGCCAGGGAAGATTGTCATCGGCTCGAATAATGTGATTGGGCATCATGCTGTTGTGGGTGTCAAGTGCCAAGACTTGAAATATAAGGTGCTTTATTTCATTGCTTTTTCTTTAAAATGTCTTAAACTCAAAGTATAACTAGAAGGGTGTTTAAAGTTGCTCACTTTCTCTTTCTCTTGATTTCAGATTGGGGACGAATGCTTCCTTTATGTTGGTGACAACAATGACATAAGAGAATACTGTTCAATCCATAGATCGTCTAAACCAGATGATAAGACGGTGTGCAGTTTTGATTTAGATCAAAATGAAACATTGATGCTATGTTGTTTTAAGCTATTTTTAGATTTCTTCCTCTTGCCAACTTGCTGCTTGTTTTCACTATTTTCACACTTTTGTAGGTCATTGGTGACAGGAATCTTATCATGGGCTCATGCCATATTGCTCACGACTGTAAAATTGGAAGCAATAATATTTTAGCAAATAATACCTTGTTGGCCGGCCATGTTGAAGTTGAAGTGAGTTTATTGTCTATCCATTTAATCATATCATTTGTTCTTCATTTTCATCTATCTGGATACTTCCAATTAACACTCATTTTGATTCATCATAAAAATGGAAATAGGACTACGTTCACACGGCTGGTGCTGTGGTTGTTCATCAGCACTGCCACCTTGGCTCATTTTGTTTCATCGGTGGTGGGTCGGTGGTATGTACTACTCCTATCATGTGCATGAAGTATGTTATGTGATCCCTTGGACAAAATATGATAGATTGGATGATTTCGTGTTGCTCTGAAATCTCAAGGTTTCTCAAGATGTGCCAACGTTCATGATGGTTTCTGGTGAAAGAACCGAAATTCGAGGTTTGAACTTAGTAGGCCTTAGGCGTTGTGGGTTCTCAGCTACAGAGGTGACTCTCTGCTTTAAGCTCTTTATCATGCTTAGAACTTTCAAATAATTCTCTCAAACCTTGAACAAAAATACACTACTGAGCACTATTGTTCCCGCAAAAGGTAGTGAAGAGTGGTGGCTGTTAAATGGTGGTGGGGGAAGACGGGATGTCAAATGAGCTCATGTGAGCTAGAGGGGTTATGTGGCTTCTTTAAATTTGTGCCATTGTGTTATGGGTCTTATTCATAAATAAGGTGGGAGTATTTGTTTAGATATTAATCATCCAATTCTTTGCAAGAGCTTAGATCAAGAGCTTGAGAGCAGCTTACCGCAAGATTTTCATGCCTCTTAATGCTGAATGTGGGAGTTTTGATGATCGTCTAATGGAAGTGGTATTATTTCTAACCTTGTTTCCGATAAATCTATTAATTGGTAGTTTTTGTTAAGCTGTAACATTATCTCAGGAGCAGCATGATGAATTGGGCCAAGTTCATGTCATAAGCTCCCTGGTCAAGTCTATTCGTGACTCCTTCAAAGAACAGCGTCGTGGTATCTGTAAGTTCAGGCGCTGAGATCCCTTCCGATAATCTTATCCTGTGGTTAGTGGTAAGTCTTGCTCTTACAAATACTTTGTCTCTCTAATTTGTCTCGTTGTTGAACTAATTCTTCCACCTCTCCATTTTCGTCCAACATAGCTTATGCCTTGTTCATTCCTATCAAAACTGAGCAAGAGGAACTAAGCTAAGCTGAGCAGATTTTAACTTATTTGAATTGAGCTGAAATGAAAGTATTGGAGTTGAAACAGTAATTATGTACGGAGTATATACTAATACCAATACTAATACTAAATCTCCTAATGTTTTGGTTTTGGACACACTGACGACCACCCTCAATCTCCTTGTCTGCCACCCTTTCATATTCATAGCCCTCGTCGCGTCCCCTCACACCACTGATAGCAGAGATTTGCCGCGAATCCCCACGATCAAACAAGAACCTAACTAGGTAGTTAGGGTAAGTCGGGTATCGAATCCACATGGACGGTGGGCTAAATGAAAAGTCTCAGTCTAGTTGAAGTCTCAGTCAAAAGTACGAATTTTTGGGTTGAGATATCTAAACTAAACGAAACTAAGCTGATAATAACAATAAATATGATTAAAGTGACTAGGGTCAAGGTCAACAAAGACTATAATGAAGATGTCCTAGCCTAGTGGTTAGGACTAGGTGCTCTGGGGTCTCAGGTTCGAATCCCCCTCCCCCTATAATGTAATGCGACTAAGTGCGCTCTTCGATGGACCAAAAAAAAAGAGTGACTTCGGTATGCTCGTGTTTGCCTCAAAGAACTTGATTGATTGCAGTGTCATACTGTATTCTACAACGCAGTCTTAGTATCAATTAAAACTTCTCCAATGTTTGATCTCGTACACATGCATGCATGCTGACCGTCTTCCATGGAACTTTTCAGGCTTTACAAGAGATTAGGGGTTATCAACGAAACGTCTCCAAGGTATATATGCATGCTTTGGTATACTTCATTCTGTCATCATATCGAAATTTTCTTGCTTTGAAGGATGAATAATAATGAAGGATACTTGAGTTATATATACATCTCGGATGTTAGTTATTTCGTAAGACTTTTCTGGTCTTTATAATAAATTGTCTACATCAGATCAGGTTGCCAAAAATGGTACTCCTCCATGTTGTTTGTGGCTTTGTGCTGAGCAGTGAAGGCAGGGACGTTGTATTGAATCGTTCATGCTTCTTCATGGGGCAAAACTGATGACGCCTTTGTGGCTCTTTGCGTTGCTGGGTGTAGCAATCCGTTGGCCGCTTCTCTCATGGTCATGGGATGTTTGCTGGAGCATAGCAATTCGTTGCTCTTTGATTTCACCTCGTCACATTATCTGTTCGTTCCCCTTCCTCACTAACCTCAATTTGTAACTCCATTTGGTCGTTAAAAACCCGATTACAATGTACCACTTCCTCCATCCATTTTGATTCGTAGCCCAACCTAGCTAAGTCGGATGTACCGATTCATCTGTAACTCCATTTTCTTTGATTCGTAGCCCAACCTAAGTCGGATGTTAGTATGTAACAGTAGCAATCGAGTCGTCGATATTTCTAAAAAAGTTGAAAATGACCTTGACTCGAATGATCATGTCCGACCCGAAGTCAACCTGATTTTTCTGGCACGATTCTGACCTGTTTGCACTGTCTACATCAATGCATGGTTAACAATTCGATATAATTAACCGTCGGTATTAGAGTTGATAAACATTTTCTAACCCCAAATCATTGCTTTGATTGAATTAATCACAAAAACTTGTACGAGACCGTCTCACGATAAATAGGTAAGATTTAAAGTATTTGTTTAATACACTACTTCGTATTAAAACAATGACTAAAATGAAAATTGAAAAATTGGACTTGAACGTCCGAAAAAAGAATATGGGTAGATTGGACTGGACTTGAACGGAGAGAGTAAGATCCATCTTTCCCTCAAGCTAGCCCGACCCATCCCAAACCTGACAAAAAACTAAAAGAAATACGAGTAGATAATTTGATCGACCTGACCCAACTCAATCCAACCGCTGTCACATTGCTGCAGGCCGGTTGGGGATCTAAGTCTAAACGGGTCGGATTTGAGTCGGATTAAGTTCGAGCCAAACGAAATACGTAGGGCCAATTACATGAACTTGATCAATCAAATTCGAGAAATGCAGTAATTTCAGAACCTGAGATCGACGACATTGCTGATTGCTCCTTTCTACCGCCATTAATTTATCTCAATTGCATAATCTGCGTTAAAAAAAAAGGTAATTATTCTGTCATAATCAAATCATACTGATTTATTCAAACTTCTGATCAACTTTAATTATACTTTTATACTGTTGTTTGATTTTTATCCTTAGTTCTTTTGGATTTTACTGTTACCTTTATTCTAGGAGCTGCACATGATCACAAACTGTCAATTCGTATAATCAGTAGTTTTTACTGTTTACTGTCGTCGTCAATTTTTACTGGACAAATTCTCGAGCAGTTAGTTTCTCTTGCGACAGATATAACTTATTTGATACGTCATAGACGGATATATGGTTAATGCTTTGTTGTTTGTGTACAGTATACGATCGCAGTGAGATAATCTGTCACATTTTCCAACAAATAAGCGATTTATCATATTTGTTGTATATTTTATTTGGGACAGAGGATCTCAACTGATACAATCGATGACAAAATATTGAATATTGATTTGTTGAATCCTCTCTATTTTCAGGTGGTATGGATATATCATTGCCAGCAGAAAAATTGAAAGCGGTTTCGAGTTTAGACGTTTCTTCTACAAATGTGGCCAGGTAATTAAAATGCTCAATTCAATCTGCTGATTTTGTACATCTTAAATCTTTTATGTTAGACTGTCAGTTTGATAGCAGTGGTATAGTTTCAAGAATCTCTTGTTGCATGATATCGTTGATATTTGATACTCCCTTCGTTCATTATCTTTTGTCCCGTTTCATTAAAATACTTCTCACAAATAATGATGAAACGGGGCAAAAGATTATGAACAGAGGGAGTAGATGATACCGAGTGATGAAGTGTTCTGTTTGTTTCATTTGTATATAGTGGCAAGCGATATGTGGTCTTAGTTGCAACGGGAAGTTTCAATCCGCCCACTTTTATGCACTTAAGAATGTTCGGTAATGCCTTCTCCTTGCTTTAGCCTTGTTACTCTTTTTGCTTTTGCTCAGAAATTTCTGTAGGGCACTCGAAGCGTGATTAAATATGTGAATTTGAACTAATGCTGCCTGAAATGTCTCTTAGAATTGGCAAATGATGCATTGAATTCTGAAGGTTACGAGGTCATTGGAGCTTATTTGTCACCTGTTAATGATGCATATGAAAAAACGGTATATGTTTCTTTCTCGCCCTTTTGTATAGACTGAGTATATTTATCTCCTGATGGCTCGTTTCACGGTGATGTCTAAATGTAACTTAAAAGTTACATTTGAATCGCGGACGAGTTGCAAATGTGATACAACAACTTATGTACACCGTATGTGTTTTGATACAAGCTCATTCCCGCAGGGACTTATAGGAGCTGAACATCGTATACAGATGTGTCAACTGGCCTGCAAAAGCTCCGACTTTATAATGGTAGATCCATGGGAGGTAATACACTTATACAGTTATTATACACCTACCTGCCATTTGTTTTTGTGAATCACTGTCTCCTCACATTTAGCATTCCTCTTAGATCTCTGAAAATCGCATTCTTCCTGTTTTCATGTATATCATTGTCTTGTTTTAGTTCTGGGCTTTGACTCGGCATGACTAGAACTATTAAGCACTGGGACTGTCCTGAAATGTGGATATGGGAACGGGGACACGTCTTTTCAGAGGAAAAATACACGGCTAAAAGTGAAATATTTCAAAAAAAAATCAAGTAAAATGGTAAGAATTTTGACAAATGAGACGAAATCATCAAATATAGATGTAAAATGCTTAATTAACTCTTGTGGTGCGAGTCTCTCTAGTTTGGTATTAGTATACGGTGCATTATGAACTAATAGTGGAATGGTGATGCCATTACAGGGAAAACAAAGTACCTACCAACGAACGATCACTGTTTTATCGAGAGTGAGGAGCTTTCTATGTGAGAATGGTCTTGTTTCCGAAGGTAATTCTTCGTTCCTGTTACTGCCAATAAAATCGCGTATATGTTAGTTTCTGGATTAACAACAATGTTTTCTTCCGTTCCAGGATCTCTTAGAGTCATACTTGTTTGCGGTTCTGATTTGTTGGAGTCATTTAGCAGGAGTTTCTGGATTCCCGAGCAGGTATCTTCATGCTCCACTCGATGATTTCCTCTTTTTTACTCGGTAATTATTGTGTGAGACGGTCTCATACTAGTTCTTTATTATTTGAAGATTCTTTTGTGTCCAGGTGCGAACCATAGTTAGAGACTTTGGAGTGGCTTGTATTCGCCGGGAGAGCCAAGACGTTGAAAAGATTATTTCGGACAATCCCATTCTACGTGAAAACAAGGTATACACCAGGTTTCTCAATGAACGCCCTGTAGGAGTCGGGCACAAAAATGATTATGTTTGAACTTTGCTGCAGAGAAACATCGTGGTTGTTGATGAACTCGTCCCTAACCAAATAAGCTCAACTCGTGTAAGGTAACATCGTCTCTGTATGAGTGTAGAAGGTTTTTCCGTAACTAAGAATCTAAGATTTATGAACTTATACTGGTCGTGCCGTTTTTATAGGGACTGCATCTCAAGAGGTTTGTCCGTGAAGTATTTGATCCCGGATGAAGTTATAGAATATATACAAACACATCGTCTTTATGCACAACCTCCCCCCGAAGTATGTCACCTTTTTTAAGTTCCTAGGTTATTTGCATCAAGTTTTAAATAGGTTAAATTAAACGAAAATTTATTCCAGGGTTTTTAAGTTTGAAGGAGACAATATAAGGACATAGAATAAGACGGTACATTTTCATTTTCACGCCGGTTTATCCTTTGTGTCCAACAACTTCAACCCCCCACCAACTTCAAACTACTCAAACTTGCCATACGGGTCATAGAAACCCGTTTCAGCTTGAAATGACCCGGATGGACCAGGTCCGCCATCACCCTGACCCGAACCAGGCACATCTCCTGCAACAGCACCAGCAGCACCAGCAGCACCAGCAGTAACAGCGGCATTAGCATTAGCAATAGCAGTAGCAGTAGCAGCAGCAGCAGCTGATTCCTGACCAATGTTCCCGAATTCATTACTTGGGTAGTACACACCATTCCCTGCAGCAGCAGCAGCAGCAGCAACAGCAGCAATAGCATTAGCATTAGCAGTAGCAGCAGCAGCAGCAGCAGCCGATTCCTGACTGATGTTCCCTATTCCATTACTTGGGTAATACACGCCATTCCCTGCAGCACCGAAAATAGGATACTGAGGAGGAAACATGAACCCACCAGGCGCAATGTTAGGCCCGATGTTACAGCCATGGGGTCCACCAGGCCAAGTCATCATCGGCATCATCTCGTTCTCTCGGTACCTCTGAAGGTACAACATGAGCGGACCCACATAATGCTCAAACCCAAGCCTAGACATAGCTCCAATCAAGTCCTCAGCCGTGACCGTCTTCCTATGCTCCTGCTGACAAGTCGCGTTAGCCTCACTGGTAAGAAAACTGATGAATTCCGACACACATTCTTGAACCCTCTCCTTAGCCTCGTCCGACACCTTTGCATGGGGAGGAAGGGCCTTTCGCATGATACGGACCACATTGGCTACTGGAAGGAATTGGTCATGCTCGCGGGAGTGAGCCTTGTTCTTGCCTGAGTCACCACCCTCGGGTCGGGACCTTGGGTCAGTGGTGGTCTTATGTTGCAGGGCTTCAGCATTGCCCATCATGGTTCTTGTACCTGAAAGGTTGGCATTGTGAAAATATATAAGTCATTGTTTGTGTGATGTTAATTGTTAAAGCCTAATTGTAAGCAATTTTTGAAAATGTTGCATGTCTTTGGCTCTTTACCCTATGAAGTATGAACAGTAGATTAAAATGTTTTAATGTTCCTACCTCTGTTTTTATTGTTCAGTTAGCTAGTCTTGTTTAAGACGGATATTCTGTGTTAAACCTTCAAACGGATCGAATACTAGCGCCTGATGGCTGATGCTAATAAAGACAAAACATTGGCATTTCTCAGACAACTTGACATACGATTTGACATGTATTTGATCCGTCTTATGATTTCTTAGACAATTTATCTTTAATGTAAATCAATATGTATATTCTCATGAAAATTCCTTCCATTCGAAATTAAATTCTATAGTTTTTGTAATTATTAATATCATAATTTATTTTGTAAAAGTTAAAGTCAAAGTCGCTTTGGAAAGCGAAAAAACCTCGTAAATAATCATAACCAGAAAAAAGTAATTAGTTTCGCTTCAATTACTTTGAAAAGATTTTAAGTAAAACCGTCTCACAATAATTAAGTGTGAGATATAATGACATACTTCGTATACTGGGAAGAAGAATTACAATAACACTATTGATAGACCTTTTTTAAAGTTTTTGAATTGTTAACATATACGATTATTTCTCTGTACCTATATATTTGTCCACTTTGTTCAATATATGGTTGAAATATATTATATTGAAAGCGGACGAACATATAGATGCAGAAAGAGTACTATTATGAGACCGTTTCATGCGAGAACGACGATCACATGTATTCACACTTCAAAGTTCACATTGTTAATGTGTAGAGGCCAAACGTTACACAAGAAAAATAAAGTTCACTGCTGCTCTATTAGTTATATCCCGAGAACGCAAAATTCTAAAGCGCACAGACTCGCATCTGACGCTTTAAGAACTTTGTGATTCCACCTAGATTTCTCCTTTGGCAAAAAAAAAAAAAAAAAAAAAAGAAAAATAAAGTAAGTTTCTTAAGGAATTAAGGAAGGATTTAAGGGTGCGTCGAACGTTTTTTTTGCCCTTGAACACGAGAAACTTACTATTCCACGTTTCTCCACACCCAAGCATGTTTCATCAGTTGCATGTACGGATTCTGAGTAAAAACAATGCTTAACTTGGTATGGATTCAAACCCGTCATCATGTTTCATCGTTTTGCAAATTGTACGTTATATGGAGTACTATATACTCCCTCTGTCCCACTAAGATTGTCCCGTATTCCTTTTTAGGTAGGTTCTTAATGATTGTCCCATTTCTCAACTTTCCTTTTTAGTCTATCCTTTTTTACAACTTCGTCCCTACTAAGACAAAGTATTTACTATTTTGCCATTCAATTAACCAACATCACCTCACACATCACCCTATAAAGTAGTCATGATTGCCTATATACTCAATCATCACACCATTTTCTTAGTTATCGTGCAAAAGTAAACGGGACAAACATTTTGGGACGGAGGGAATATATCAATTACTTTGATTGGTAAAAAAAATCAAAAAATTATGTAAGGTGATATACTGATATTCATGATCTGGATTCAAACTCCGTCAGCATCATAATCGCCTTTGTCAGACACAGTTCTTATAACTTTATATGAGACCAACTAGCAAGTAAATTACTTTCATCAACGATATGGTCAAAATGTGAACTATGGTAGGCAGTCTGTATTTATTGATTAGTTGATTGGTAATATCATGTGGGGTGGTATTCATGATCTGGATTCAAACCCCGTCAGCATCATAATCGTCCTTGTGATTCAACTTTTTTGAGTTTATATGAGACCAACTACTAAGTACGGAGTACATAACTTTAATTTCATCAACGATAGGGTCAAAATTAGAGGTGGTGATCATTTGCGGATTCGGGTCGTACATGGGTCAGGCTAAGTGTGAAATTTTGGTCCCATGGACAAACGGGTAGCGGGTTTGGGACGGGTTCACCGGTTTGGTCTTTGTATATTTTTGAAAATGTTGTGTCCAAGCCTACTAAAAATTCGGATCGGACGGGACAGACCAATCGGTCGGTACGTCCCATGAACAGTTATAGTCAAAATGTGAACTATGGTAGGCGGTCTGTATTTATTAATTAATTAGTTTGATTGGTAATATCATGTGGAATGGTATTCATAATCTGGATTCAAACCCTGTCAGCATCATAATCATCCTTGTGACTCAACTACCTAACTTTATATAAGACCAACTAGTAAGTTAAATACATTACTCTAATCAACGATAGGACCAAAACGTGAACTATGGTGGATGCGAAAAATATCAACATGTGATTTCGACGGCAGATTTTTTTAAAATTGGGTCTAACTGTTATCCAAAATTAACTAAAATCACTTAATAGTCATGCATGTTTTTTACTTAGAAAAATTTGTATGATTTTACTCAAATAAACGATGTTACTACTGTAAAAAATAAAAAAAATAGTTAATCATTTACGAGTATATTTTTTTTACCATCAGTAAAAACGACGACAGATTATGACTTACCAAGTTGAGAAGCAGGTAAATCAGTAACTTCAATGCGCCTTTTTTGGTTTGGGCTTGAAATCTCAATGTCTCTATCATTTCCATTCAATACAACATTTTGGTTGTTGTTGTTGTTCTTAGCCTTTGTTTGCAACTTTTGTCTTTGGTTCAATTTCTTCCTATCCATCTCCAAATCTTTTTTTTTTCCTCACAAATTTTGTAACAAAATAAATTAATTAGTATCTTGAATTGATGATTTGTGGATGAATCGGGTGAGAATGCGTTTATATATACAGATTACAGATTAAAACGTAAAATCTAACGGATAATCTGCGTTTTTCACGTGAGATAAAACGTTGAATTGATGATCTGCAACGGCTAGATGTCACGAGTTTTGTGGTTTACGTTATAACTTAGAACTTTTAAATCACATAATCTTTCAATAATGAGGAAGATTGATTGGTGAGAATGCGTTTATATATACAGATTACAGGTTAAAACGTAAAATCTAACGGATAATCTGCGTGTTTAGCGTGAGATAAAACGTTGAATTAATGATCTGCAACGGCTAGATGACACGAGTATTGTGGTTTACGTTGTAATTTAGAAGTTTTAAATCACATGATCTTTCAATAATGAGGA
This sequence comes from Agrostemma githago, assembly GCA_958450325.1. Lineage (NCBI taxonomy): Eukaryota > Viridiplantae > Streptophyta > Magnoliopsida > Caryophyllales > Caryophyllaceae > Agrostemma > Agrostemma githago. The sequence continues at coordinate 295,130 of OY288255.1, forward strand.
AGATTAGATGATTAAGCTTTCACTAAATGACTCTAATCTAAGTTTTGATTATGTTCCTAGTGATCAATTAAATGTTTCTATTATTGACTTGCATTGGTTAGTGAATGAATTGTCTATGTCTTGATCATTTGTTTATCTTTAGTTGAAATAAACGGATAATTCTGTTACTTTAACTAAGAACATAGATTGTGTTATTGATGCATGAACGTTATTACAATAATCAACCGGAGAAATATTGCATGAACTCGCTCATGATTCATGAACTATATACTATAGCTACTTTAAATAAGGGCCCAATATCCTTAGAAGTTCATTGGACCGGACCGGTTGAGTAACCAAATGGTCTTCTCCTTGGTGAAATAAGCCCATTTACATCAAATGATTTTTAATTCGTAAAGTGGCATACCGACAAAGTGACATATTAACCGGAATCTACTGTTACTCGGGTCAATATGTTAGGTTCATGTACAAAGAATTTGAGTCAAATCGGATCGGGTTGGTCATTTGGTTTTCAGGTCATTTAGGAAACGCAAATTATCAACTTTTTGGGATACTAGTTTGTGTCTAGCATGTCTTCAACTCAGGTGTAATTTGGATCAATTAGGGGTGCTTGGTTGGGGGTCTTGAAATGGAATCAATTCCAATGTTTGGCTGATACATTTTGGTACGGAGTTGAATCCCAAGGGATTGTAAATCCACTCCAAAACCTTGGAATCACAACCCCTACGGCCTACCCTCAACCTAGGATTCTAAATCCATACCATGTTAATACAAATACAATCCATTTCACCCTCGAATCAAACAACCCTAAACAAGTATGGGTATCTAACTTCAATTCTTCATGGAACCGCACTCCATTCCAATACTTCGAACCAAATGCCCCCTTAGCTTAGTTGGTAAAGTCATAAAAGATGATACTCATGACATGAGATTTGAACTCCGTCAACATCATAATCACTCTTACATCTCTACGAAGAGAGTTTCGTACTTTCGTGATGAATTTATTTGATTAGTTCTCCTGCCTAAACGGTTTAATACTACAAATTGATGATGTAAAAGAAAGGGTATTTTGGTTTGAAGATATCAATCTTTACCTTACATTTACGTGCCTGAGTTAGACTAAGTTGTACGGCTGTGGAGTAACGTGGTACGGACGACTTACCCACCCTATGACAATATTGACAACTTCCTATCAATTTTTATACCCAATAATAGTAGCCTACTACGTACTAGTAACTTATTATAAAAATAACGTTTTTTTTAATGGAAGTTAATGTTTCAATTTCTCATAATAATATTCAGGTTAATGTTGTTTTAATCAGCTTATTATTAACATGGACACGTTAGAAAAACCGTAAAAATAAATAAATAATATATTGAGGGTACTAATCATGTTAATATGGACACGTTAGAAAAACCGTAAAAATAAATAAATAAATAAATAAAATATGAAGGGTACTACTAATCATCCTTTTTCGAAACTTAAACTATTACCGTCTTACCGAGTTACACAGTCCAATAACAACGCCTTAAAATTTAAGGAAAATCAGGACTAATTATTCGAAAATGGATTCACGTAGGGCTACGTTCGGCCATTGAACTGCTGGTTTTCCTTAAGCAAAATTTTACGGTATCACTTAAAGTTGCTAAGTGGCTCAACGACTTTGCTGTCGGCCTGTCCGAATTGAAATAATAGAAGCAGGAGGAAAGTTCACAGCTCATGAATGCAGCCTACATTTGCTGTTCATCTCCTGTTATACAATGTACAAAAATCAGATTTTAGTGCTGTCCTACATCAACCAGTTCACCACACACCTGTGTGTTGCATACTGCATGAACTTTTATATGTGGTCCAATGCACTACATGCTGCTGTGAACTGTATCTGTATATCCGATATGACACGACATTCCGAAATTTCTGCATCAAAAGCCGTATCTGATACAGAGTCGTGTCCACGGCATGCAGGATACAGTAACAGTTGAATCGTAGCATGAAATTGAAGAACAGCATATAACAAGATGAATACCGGTTTAGACTATAAATATCTGGTATTACATCCTTAATAAAAGCAAAATAGAGAAAAACATGAAGTAGAATTGAGATGATCTCGTCTTTTCGCTGGCAAAAACAACCATGTCGAACAAACAAAATTCTCGACACCAGCATTCTTCAAGCAAAAACTTGAATATAAACGTCGACATGAGATAAGATCGGATCAACCATGGGTGTTGAAAGCTTCCCATAGCAAATTCTTGGACATTGGATCGGTTAAAGTCCTAGCTTGGAGCGCAGCATCACGAAGAGTCTTGAGTGTCGAGACGTTAGCCTCCCAGAAAGAGAAGCTCCTGTAAGGGAGGTTATGCTTCTTGCAGTAGTCCTGTATCACGGGCGACACCTTCCTGAGATGACAGCGAGGCAGACGAGGGAACAGATGGTGCTCGAGCTGAAACTGTAACCCGCCAAACAACCAGTCCATGTAGGTGGCACACCTGATGTCGATGGAACCCTTGGTTTGCTTCTCAAACCAGTCGTTACCCTCAGGACGACCAACATACACGTTGGCAGAGAAATGGTTGAGGCAGAATTGGATGTGCTGGAACGCGGTCACGACGAAGCTGGTCAACACAAACAACACCATTTCTTCGAAGTTGGGCAGCCGGGAAACGAGGAGAGGAAACCAAGTCCAAAACACCATGATCCCTAATATGTTAAGGGTTCTATTGGGTACGTTCCGTTTAGGGTTGAACAACAGGAGAAAGGTTTGGATGTACAAATTGATCCTACCAACAATCATCACAGGGTAAAATGTGAAATGCTGGTAACTGACCATAAACCTAGCAACGGAGTCGAATTCCATCTTCCTCCCATAGAAAACTGAGGTCAGATTACTGAAGAAACTAGACGAAACAGCGAAAACCGGGATATGTTGAAGATCAGGGTCATGATCTAAACTGTTACAGGCAATGTGATGAGCATTATGAGTCCATTTCCACCAGGCAATGCTAATACCAGTCAAACAATTCCCAGTTATGAACTGTGCAAGCTTATTATACCCGCGATTCGACATCATTTGATAATGTCCTGAATCATGCCCAAGATAAGCACTTTGGATGAACACCATACCCAAAATTGCAGCACAGCAGAGATGCACAAACATGCTATCAGTACACAGTACACCATAAACACACATTGCCATCATAACAGCAATAGATATGAACACATAGATGACACCATGACCTTTTTTCTCAAATAAACCCATTTTGGCAAATTCATTCACTAGTTTCCTGTAATCTTTTGAAACTTCTGATACCTGGAAATCTGAAAGATAGTATCCATTGAAGAACTGATCTAGGGTTTTCCATGCTGTACCTGGATGATATGCTATGAATGCATCTGTTGCATCATTTCCTGCAAGTGACAGTAGTGGTACATCTCCTCCAGGGTGATCTTTCATCCATGTTGATACATCATATACTTTTCCTTGGATTGATATCCATAGATCTCCTGATTTGTTGTGTGTTTTCAATTCTTCTGCTGTGATGTATTTCTTTGTTTCCTCCATTTTTTTACCACCCAGGTATTTTAACCACAGTAAAATGTGATTTTTGGTGTAAAGATTGAATCTTTTTTACCACACAGAAATTTTTACCACAGGAAAATGTGATTTTTGGTGTAAAGATTGGATCTTTGTTACAACCCAGAGATTTTAACCACAGGAAATGGTGATTTTTGGTGTAAAGATTGGATCTTTTTTACCACCCAGAAATTTTAAACACAGAAAAATGTGATTTTGGGTGTAAAAAAGATCAGAAAAATGTGATTTTTGGTGTAAAAAAGATCAGAAACCTGTGATTTTTGGTGGAAAGATTGAATCTTTGTTACAACCCAGAAATTTTAAACACAGAGAATGTGATTTCAGCAACAAAGATTGAATGTTTTTGATAATTTGATACTAAAAAAAGAACAATGTGACTAATAATGAATGCAGATTTGCTACAAATTTATGAAGAAATCAACCAAAACAGAGAAATCTCATTGTTGTGGGTGATTATTGGATTTTGGATCTATGATTGAATGCTGAAAAAAAAGAGGTGGGGATTAAATTTGGAATTTGAAATTTGAAATTTGAAATGCAGTAATGCAAAAGTAGAGTTTGTGAAACAAAGAAAAAAGATGGTATATATGGAAAGGGAGGGGATAAAGAAGAATAATGCTAAGAGATGAACAGCAATGCAAACGGTGGGTGTATTCTGTGATATGGATGGATGGAACCAAGGGGGGAGGAAGGAGGGGGCATATATACTTATGTGCCTTTTCAAATACCCGTCACGTTATTATAACGAATTAAATATCGTCTATTTAGAATCCTGGATAGACAAGGCAAACGACGAAACGAATAACGCGTTTAGTGGCACCTTCCACTTAACCATTAAGCTAAGATATCTGTGGTTTATAAATCTGTCTTAACTCTTAACTATTAAGCTGAGATATCTGCGGTTTATAAATAGTGTAGGTATATATATACGATTTTTCTAACGTGTATCATGGAACCACTACGCACTTGTTAAAACGATATTGTTTAAGTACGGTAAATATGACTATATGAGTTAATATTTCAATTTTTTTATAATAAGCAAGCCGTCTTAGCTCAGTGGTAGAGCGCGTGGCTTTTAACCACGTGGTCGTGGGTTCGATCCCCACAGACGGCGATATTTTTTTTAATCTTAAATGTTTACCGGAATCTTCACATACTTGATACTTGGACAGATGAAGTACCCCGTAGTTGTTAATATTACTTTAATTATATTTTCCGTTAGTTACATGGGACGGTCTCTCGACAGACCTACTCAACAAATTTGATTGGACGATATCTAAGATATGACACTATGACATGAATACAAAACGTCATAAGTCTTTTTTGTAACGGGTATGCTTGTCATAAACACGAATTTGTAATACGTAAATGATATGATTTGTGTTTATTATAGGAAAAAAATAATGAAACGTCCCAAATGGAGTAAGATATGTATTGCATCTCCTAATTGTCTTCTTTACCGAATATGATTAAGTAGTTAATTAAATTAATATAATTAATGAATTAATAAAATGAAGGTGGGGTATGCTTAAAATTGAGAGGTAGTAGTAGTTGGGCGAATGAGAGCCACATGAGAAGACAGTGGGGATGAAGATGATACGATACGGCCTACGGGAGTAGTAGTAGTGGACCATATTTCATAAATGAAAAGAGGTGGACTTCCATCTACATCCTACTATAACTCGTAAGTTTGTAACGTTAAGTTTCCTAGATATTTTCGAGTTTTAATTTTAATTTAATTAACTACTTTGAGCCCTAATCAAACGGTCACCCCACGCTAATGACCCGTCTCCCCGTAACATCTGTTATCCGTCACGAGATTGTAACGGTTCAAGATTCGGGATTGGTACCATTATTACCTTCATTTATAATTGGTTCTTCAGTAAACTTAAAAAAGACCGTCTCTCAGGAGACTCACTCAATTATGAGTAAACTACAGGCTCGTTTGGTTGATGCGGGAAGTGGAAATTCATGGGAAATAAATTCTCGTTTCTAATTCACGGAAAATTCTAAAAAATGTTTGGTTGTCTACGATGGTTTTACGTCCTGATTCTATAGTTAAATATGTTATTAAGAGCTCGTATGGTATTAAATTATGAGTAAGTCTTCTGAGAGACGATCTCTCATTAACTTTACTAAGAAACTTAAGTACAAGTACAAATGAAAGTAACAGTGATACCAAGGTAGCTACGATTACAAAACAGAGTACCACATAAAGTGGTACTAAAAAATGATCTCTTCCAAGATTTTGTGTTAAATTATTAATATATTTACAAATTATAGTCAAGCGAACAAATGACGCATGTGTCATGCAGTTTACAAATATTCACGTATAAAGCGCCGACGACGTGACTGAAATGTCGACGACGAAATGTAGTAGTGTTTATAATATTATTACTGTTTCTTTGTCATATGTGCACGTAAAGCCGTAAAGGTATAGAGTTCACGATTGTTAGCCTGCCTATTTTACGTACCTACAAAGGGCGGTAATATAAATTAATGAAGATCATATGTGGAATTTAAACCGGTAACCTTTTAATCTTTTATTAGTGCAAAATTCGTGTCTATGCACGATTTTTTAATTAAATTTTGTGTATACAGATAGTTTAGTGACTTACAAAAATAGATTCTCTCAGTCTAAGGCCTTGTTCTTTTCGGCTGAAATAAGGCTAGGCTGAGCTGAGCTGGTCTGATAGGAGCAGAGCTGAACTGATAGAAGCTGAGCTGAGCTGAGCTGAGCTGAATTTATAGAAGCTGAAACTAATAATTTCTTATATAAATTATTTAATAATATTAAGAAAAATATTAGAGCTGGGCTGAGCTGATAAGAGCTGGGCTGAGCTGGTCTGAAACGGGCTGAAATTAAGCCGAAAAGAACAGGGTCTAAGTCATTCGTTTACACTATTATGTTTTAAGTGTTTCAGTCTTCGTTTATGTTTTCCGTAAATTTTATCTTTTAAGTATAATAAAATAATTTTTATCTCACTACCTTGTTTTTATGTATAGATTAACATTCTATTAGGACAACATGAATATAAATTTACTAATATGATCAGTCATATAATAAGTAGAATATATTGTTTACGATTTTATTTTATTTTTATATGACATTCATAAAATGATATTTTATAATAAAAAAAAAAGTACAGTATATTTTTGACAAATGAATCAGGTCGCGTCGAGTTTATATCACATAATAGGGTCATAATATAAGTAAGAAATAATAGTATTAGATGCCTTTTTTTTTTTACTTATTTTAAGTTGGAAAAAAAACTACTTTTAGATCACATTCAACATTAGTATTCTTATTATGCATAGTGTAGTATTCTTAGGTAGTTGATTTGTTTCTAAATTTTCGAAAATTATGATAAAATAGTGGATCTTTAAATTAGTAAATAAATCTATCAAATTTTGATTCGACCCATAAACTCGACCCATTATTTTAGGCTCAAGAGTCAAGACCCTAAAATTCTGACCCGCGACCCGTTTGGCTTAAACCAGAAACGATCTGTTAATTAAAATTATTACAATATTACTTGCTTTTGGTATCTATATGAGTATGTTATATTTAAAATTTAAATTTAAAAATTATTAACTTTAACATTGTAAACTAAAAATAATAATTGTTAATAACATTTAATAATAAAATATTTTTTTAATAGTAAGTTAAATATTTTATTTTCAATAAAGTTATGCCTCATTCTATTGACAAATATGTTTAATATTTAACATTAGAGATATTTAATGTGATTACTATATTAAAAAATTACTTTTTAATTGATAAATTGTAAGGCGTCTGAAATTATATAAATCTAGCATTCTAACCCTAATTGGCTCGTGACATGTATTTAATCCAATTCCTATTATGTCCAACCCAGATAACATGACCCGTCCGACCCGTTTCACATGCCTATTAAAAAGTATGATTTTTTTTTGTTATTATGTTACATTTTTTTTCTTTTCAAATTTGTATAATTCGTAAAAATTGATGCGTAGATGTAAGACTTTTTGGTTGTTTTATGAATGGATATTGCAGAATTGGGCTTGTAATGTACTTGAGTATAGAGTTAAAAGTTTATTTTGTCAAAGCCCAATTGAGGTAATGAAGGGTAGATTTAGGCGGGAAAGTTGAAATGACGTCTTTGCCCATTTGTTTTTGTTTTAGTGAATAGGGGATTTTATCTATATTTATTTATATGGTTTAATTTACTTCGTACATAATATGAATAACCTTCTTAAATTCGTTGTATGCTCAAGTAAATAGCACTTCGTAATATACATTTCTCTGTTACTATCGTAGTTTCATACAATCATACTTTCATCACTCGAAAAATGCTTAAGAAACGTGAATTAGATAAGACACGGGTAAATAGAAAACGAAGAAGTGTGTACACATTTGAAATATCTAAAAACTAATTGCTTCATATTTACTTAATTAAGTAGTCATCGGATCAATTTGGTTGACTTTTTCATCCATGAAGTACCTACTTATTAATCGTATTACAATAAAAAAGAGGATCGAACCATTAAACTAAAACATCCACGATGAGTCCGCCACTCTAAATTTCTATAAAAACCATAGTTTCATACATACTAGTGTGTATAGAAAATTTGGTCCATAATTCAACGAGGAAATTGTCTCCTCTCTTATTAATATTGTCCCCTTATATAGAAAGGGAGTTGATTTAACTACGAGTAATAGATAGCAAATACTAAAAAACTTCCACTCAAAAGTCGTAGCTACGTTATTCATATTCGAGAAGGAAAGGAAGTTTCGTTGCTACCCTCCTCATTTACCTAACGGTTTTTCTAACCTATGTACATTGGACACATGTTAAATTGTTAACGATATTGTTATTTTTTTAGTTCAACGAAGCACGCGCCTAGTCGCATTACATGTCTCAACCTCGTGGACACATGTTACAAAATCTGTTTCATAATTAACTCATTGACATGTGCCTAATGAACACATGTTAGAAAATCCGTAAATATCTGACAAGTGAGGAGAAAAGATGGATCTCCTCCCACTTTCAATAATATTCCTAGTTTTGCTTACTACAAGAACAACCATACTAAGTTTCAAACTACTACTACCGTAATACGCAAGTCTTAACAAACTTCTCTAGCTAGTCAAGTAGTCATGTTCAACTTTGCGGTTTTAGCGGATTCAAAAAATTTTCTTTGTTAGTCGTTCTTAGGAAAGATGTAGTAATATGTACTATACATACTTATTTTAATGGTAATTCTTTTATAGAAATGTCCAATACTGAAAAAAATGAAGAGTCGTTTTACTTAGATAGATGAATATCGTGCTTAACCCAACCATAGATAAGATTGGTCTCGTAACGTACAATTAACATCTAAAAATGACATAAGATAAACCGAATATGATAACGAGTTATGTATATATAGGAATGAAAGAAACATGTCGTATTTATAATAGTTGAGGATTCATCCCGGTAAGATATCATTTTATTGAGATTAATTGTTTACATGCTACTATTTTCGTCTCAATTAAATTACGGTTAACCGTTTGCATTATTTGTAAGGAATATTTTAATTCAGAAAAAAGAAACGATGAGACGGGTATTAGGGTATATAAAGGTACACTTAACGTGGACTTTTATACGTGAATAAAAACATGGACCTCAGAAACAATTTGTGATTTAATCAATCTTCAGGATAGATTGGGCTTTGGACGTGAATAACTTCTAAAGCCCAAGCGATGCGAAATATGGACTCACACTCTTCCACTGTGCTTTTGCTGATAGCCCATCTTTCTATCTCCCCATGTAGTACTTTTATTTTTCAACCAAAACACGCATGTATCAGGCGATTGAAATTGGGGTGACTTCGGGTTGGGCCGTGGTTCGAGACATTTTTGGAATTGTTATTTTCAATTTTTGTGGATATCTACTCGTTTCTACTCCGTGTAATAATAGTCGGTGATTTTCGGGTTAGTCCTGATCAATCTCAGATATTCAGTTCGGGTGTCGGGTCGGATTCAGATTAACTTATTATTTTGATCATGTCATTACAAGATTAATAGATCGAGAGTAACTCCTGTAATATGATAAACTTAAATAAATACGATGATTTACAAGGTTTTGACCAGAACGCTAATAGGGCTAACGATTTAGTAGCCCGGCCTCACGTCACCCAAATGTTGTTCTGGGCACCAATCATTAGACCGACTCGATGATGCCCAAGCAACTCACCCTAGTCAGTCTCATTTCTAACGAGTATATTCCTCCCAGAGTTATGACGGGATCAAGTATCAACAATATAAGGGAAAAAATTCGAAAATGTTATTTATACGCCCAAAATCAATCGTACGCGACGTGCCACTTTTCCTTACAAAATTGACAATTGTACACACGAATTAATGAGAAATAAACCCTTCATCTGTACACAACAATCGAACATTTATCAACTGTTGTTGTTCTAACCCCCATCTCACCTCACCACACCACCATTTCCAGATCTCTCCTCCCACCACCACCATATCATATTCCCCCCTCTCTATCTCTCTCCTCCAATCCCTAATTTAATCCAATCGCAATTCAATTTCATCGATTTATTGCGTTTAATTTAGGTACTTTAAGATGTGGAGTTCAATTGCGAATTTGAAGGAAAACCTAAACAAGATTGCACTCGATGTACACGATGATGATGACGACGATGATGATGAGCTTGCGATTTATGGTCGTGATTCTCCGTTCGTCGATCGCCGAAGATCTCATAGTCTTGCTCATTCGAATGCCTCGATTGATTCTCCTTCGTCTAATGGTGTCGGTGTTGATTCTCCTTATCTTTCTGAGGTGTGTAATTGTTGATTTTGTATTGAATTAGGTTTTGTGTTTGTGTTTGTATTTGATTTGATTTGATTGTGTGTTTTGATTGAATGTTGATTTGTGTGGTTTGATCGTGTGTGATTGTTGAATTTGTTATCATTTAGCTTGAATTTATGTTGCTATTACTCCGTATTGATTAGTTTTGTGTGATGAAATCTAGGGTTTGTGATTCCGTATCAAACAATCGTAGCATTCGAATCGCGATAGTGTAGCTGATACCGTATTATATTTGCGAATCGTTCAGGGTTGAAGGAATTTGGTAGCATAGGCTGGGATTTAGGAATTTTTGACAGAGTGAAGAGTGAAGAGTGAAGAGGAAGGGGATCAGAATGTTGACTGTTTGGAAAGTGTGTTTGCGCGTGCACGCTTAATGCTAATCGTTTCAAGAGTTGTTTGTTCTAATGTGTAGGCTTAATTTTTGTAGATTGAATTAGGTTTTGTGTTTGTGTTTGATTTGATGTTGATCGTTTGGTAGTTTGATTTTTTTGGTTGGAGGTTGATTTGTGTGGTTTGATCGTATGCGAGCGTTAATTTGTTATCATTCAGCTTGAATTTGTGTTGCTGTTACTCCGTATCGTTTAGTTTTGTGTGATGAAGTCTAGGGTTTGTGATTCCGTATGAAAAATCGTAGCATTCAAATTACAGACACGCTCTAATAGTGTAGTTGATACCGTATAATACTTGAATCACGCGGCGTGATTGAGTAGACTCGACTGATTTGTGGATCCTTCAGGGTTGAAGGAATGCAGTAACATAGGCTGGGATTTAGAAATTGACAGAGTGAAGAGTTAAGAGGAAGGGGATTACAATGTTGACTGTTTCGAAAGTGTGTGTGCACGTGCCTGCATAATGCTAATCATTTTGAGAGTTGGTTGTTCTGATGTGTAGGCTAAATTGAGTCGGGGGAATAATAGGAATTCATTCACTGCTCACACAGTTGTGTGGCAACAGGTTGTTATGATATTGGCGATAAGCTGGAATTAGATTGTTTGTCGTAGACACTGCCTGTTAGAATTATGTGGCTTGTTCTGATTTCTCGATGAATAGGTTCTTATAATTTTATTTGTATTGTTTGTAGATTGAGAGGTACAAATCAGAGATTAAAAAGCTTAGGGAATCCGAGAATGAAATAAAGGCGTTGTCAGTTAATTATGCAGCTTTGTTGAAAGAGAAAGAGGTATGGTTCAAATTGTTTTTTCAAGATCGTTCTAGAAAAGTTCATTTTCGTGATATCTTGATATGAATACTGTTCATCTCTAGGCCTGGGTTTGTTTCAAATTGAAAAAGTCCCTTATTTACTTAGTGTAAATTGTACTTTTGCTTTTCGTAGTTAAGTGGTAATCTTCTTCCCTAAATATCTATGAGAAACACTGGTCTTGAGCTGATAGCCCTTTTTTGAGCATTGCACTTTATAACTGAGAGTGGAGATGCTGGTCAATGAGCAGTGACCAGTGAGGCGTGATTATAGCTGTAAACTTGGAATAATTCTTCCGTTAGTTCCTTACTACTCCGTATTTTTTATCTATTTGGGTTGTTGATACTGGGTAGACAGTAGACTGCTTAAGTTGTGGATGGAATGATAGCCGAGAGTAAGAGTTCGTTGGGAGAGAAATAATGTCCTAGTCTTTCACATTTGGTTCGATTAAGAATTTTCACTGTAGCTATATCCTTGCTGGATTGTGCATTTGTGCTCTTTATCTTTTAGTCGTCTCAACGGAAGATTGATACAGGAATGAGCTGTATTCATACTGAGCTGTGAAGGCATGTGAACATGTCATGGTCCTCACGGACTGAGTTGTATGGTGGGAGGTTAGGGTTTATTACATTAAGCACAAGAAAAGCAGTTTGTAGTGCTGGATTTTTTTTATAATTGCTATTCTATCGAGCTTGATAATGTGTATAGTCTAGCATTGGAATTACGGAGCTACTTCAGAGCATTTTTCAGTAAAGTGTATTCATCTGGGTTGTCAACTTGTCGATGAGGCATAGACTGCATAGATATTCAAGGTTAACTCATTTACGGAATCTGGATATATCTACCTTCTAGGAACATGGGAAAACAAATTTTGGTCCAATTTGGGCCATTCAACGTAAACATCTGAACGAATGGCTAATATAAGGGTTCTTAATACTACTGGAACTGAAATTTGTTTTGAACCAGAGTCTCCTTCCCCCTTTCCGCTACCCAGCAGGTTGCTTATAGCAACACCATTACCGCTTTCACTTTTTGCAGTATTATATCCAGTGAAATATTGTCCCTGTTTATCTGAGATATCCACTTTGCGGACTTTGCTTCTGTATATTATTACCTCTCAGCTTCTCCATCTTCTAGCTAAACTCGTTCGACTGAAAATACGAATTTCGTTTCCATGTCTGTTTATTTGAGGTATTTAGTTTATGAACGCTGCCACAGACTCCAGGGATACAGTATATCTATTCTAGTGGGCTTCTCTGTTTGTCTTTTCAGTTTTCTAGTCTAACTCATTAAACTGAATTCATAGGATCACATTGCCAGACTGAAACAAGAAAATGGCACACTGCAACAAAACCTGGAAGTGACAAGTGCTGCCCGAAGTCCCTCTAGAAAGGATGCTACAACAACAAATAGTGTGAATGGACTGAGGGTAATGTCTGAAGCATTACTGCAAATATTTATTAGCTTAAACTTTCAATCAATTGTTAGTGTGTGAATATGTGACTTTTTCTAAATAGTAAGGAAAATTGCTTTATCTAATATTTTCTTTTTTTGACTTACTTTTTATAGTCATTCATTTAAATTTGAAACTAGACATTTATATATAAGCACGTTCATCATGTTTTTTTATTGAAAGATTCATTCTGATTTTTGGTTTTTTGAGAAATGGGTGAAGTTAAATTATGAACCATTTTAGTCTATTAGTGGTCTACCATTAGCCACTCTGACAACTCTGAAGGGGAATCTAGAAAATTTAAGGGAGGATAAATATAATTATGGAGAGGAGTTCAGGGATGGAGGGATATAGTTAAATGTGAAATTGACGTTTATTTGAGTCATTATGTTTAAGATTTACGGAGTATTATTTTCGCATCTCATCCCATCTTAAACTGAACTTTCACTAGTTTAGCATTTCACAACCTAATAGATATTGTATTTTTATTTTTATTATCTTTGCCAGTTTTAACAATTCTTCACTTTTGCGGTACATCACTACTTCATTAGATGACGTCTTATACGGATATACTTCATTATTTTCTTTTGGGTTGAGGAAGGGAGGTGCCCTTCCATTTCATTTACTTCTACCATTATTCATTCTTCTCGTATAAAAACACACAAATAAGGATTGTTGAGTGAAGCGAGGGAATAGTACTTGCTGGGCATGAGTTTGTGGATTCCAAATGCGTGCTATTTTACTCAGTTGATTCAAATTTTATTGTTTTTCTTATCTTCTTTTTTTTTAAAAAAAAATTTGTCCATCATTTTTGTACGACTCTCCTTTCTTGTAAGTTCTTCTTTTAACATATCAACTGGCACTTATTTTGGAGATGTGTATAGGAGAATGGTGAACAATCACCAAGCCGACAGAGCAAGGTCCCAAAACATCGATCCAGTGGAAGCCAGTGGCAGAATGGTGCCATTTCCAAACCAGATGGGTACAGCAATGGACACATACATCCTGATCCAGCTCCCAAAAATCCGAATTTACGTGAGAAGGTAACGCACAATTTGTTCTGCATTGTTCTTAATGTCTCACGTAAAATTTTGATTATAAGGAGACCACTCGTTTTTGTGCCTCATGAGTAGCCTACAACCAACTTTGTGTGCACTGATTATTGCTACATTTTTCCATATTGATTGTCATTTATCTTTTCATTCAATGATGCATAATAAAGCCTTGACCCAGAATAAATGCCTATTAGGAGCTCGCAGATATGTTAGAAGAGAAACACAGGACCCTGGCCGCTGTGCAGGATGAGCATGAATCTCAGATGAAGAAATTGAGGGCGGAATTGGAAAAACAGCGTGATGAATTGAAAGATGCGAAACTTAAGTTGCAAGGTTTGGTTCTCTACTTGCTCAAAGAATCAAAGATGTCCCCACCCAGTTTAGTTAACTTGAATGTATGAATGTATCACTGCTGTTTACAGATGAAAGAAAGACGAGCAGTTCTTTGAAAGATGAGATCAACAACCTGAAATCAAATCGCAGTGAGGTAAATTCTGGCTCAGTCCCGTGTCTTTTTTTTTTGCTCATGTGTTCTGTGAGCCATGCTGTATGTCTTCAGTCCAGCAATAATGTGCGCTATTTGTGGACTATTTCTTGTCTGTGCCCCCCTCTTATGCTATCTACTGTCTCAAACTTGCAGGCGTCATTTAATGCGGACAGCCTCCGAAAAGAATTGGCTGAAAAAGAATCTGAATTAAGACGATTACAAATGGAGCTCAGTAGAAGGGACAGTGATGGAGTTAATGATACTGATACTTTGAGAAGAGTAACTGTAAGATTAGAGAAGGAAAATGGCAAACTAAAGGTTAGCATTTTGTGTTTTATGGAAGTCATGGGTGATATGTTTTCCGTTGATGTAAATTGGGAACTTGATCTGTATTTAATTCCAAACCATTTTAGGTGGAGATGGAAAAGCTACAGACTGAACTCAAAGATGCTCTAAAAGCAGCGAATCAGGATGCCAGCACTTTGAATGAGGTTGTCCTTAAGTTCTACTACGTATAATAATGGCTTTCAATGCGAGATTGTGTGTTGACCTTTGTATTTTTTCTTATCTGTTTGATACATGATTTATATGTAGACTTCAAATGTATCAGCAAGCTTTCCCGGAAAAGAGGAATTGGAGCAGTCTCTACGTAAGCTTGAGAAAGATTTGAAGGAAACCCGTCGAGAAAGGGACAAAGCATCTCACGAGCTGTCTCGTCTTAAGCAGCACTTACTGGATAAGGTTTCACACAATCAGTTGTGATATTTTTCTTCTTTTAATTTCAGACTATTCACATTTTCAAAAATCGAATTCTTTAAGGGTATCTGAGTTTCTTTATCCCTGTTTCTGCTCTGGTTTCCGCCTCTTGTATTAGATTTTAGTTCCAACCAAGACCTATTTTGGAGGAAAGTTGGGGTATATCTTACTGAATTTAGGGAAAAGGAGGAAAATTAAATACAGCTTTTGGCACGTGCATGGGTGATGGTTGTGTTTTATTGAAAAGCATAGTAATTGTTAGGTACTTGTACAAAAAATGGAATAAATGTTAGATAGCGTAAAAAAATCCCTTTCCAGTCAACCATTTTTTGAGGAAAAAGTGTATTTATTATATGATTACTGGATATTCTCTGGAACATTGATGAGAATGAAGAGCGTCATATTTGACGATAGTATTTTAGGGTAGCGACCAGAAATTTAATGACTTGTAAACCTTTCAGCATTCTGTTGCCAATAATATATTTTATTTTACTGATATTTATAATAGGAACTGGAAGAGTCTGAAAAGATGGACGAGGATAGTAAAGTGATTGAGGAATTGCAACAGCATGTTGAGTACCAGAAAGCAACCATTTCTAATTTGGAAAGAGCCTTGCAGCAGGCCCGTGCAAGTCAGGAGGATTTCCGGTTTACAAATGAACATGAACTGCAGAAGTCGAAGGAGATTATTGAGGATTTGAAGAAGAAACTTAGTAGCTTTATGAGCACCATTGATGCCAAAAATACTGAACTTATGAATCTGCAAACTGCTCTTGGACAATACTATGCTGAAATTGAAGCTAAGGTTAACTTTATATTTCTCTGATTTTTTTTTCTTCGTTTCAATTGTGTTCTGAATTCTTCAGTAGTTCAGGGTTTATCTAAATCTGTCTCATTTTCGTACCTTGATTTTTTTTTGGACAGGAGCATTTGGAGGGTGATCTATCACTAGCTAAAGAGGAGTGTTCAAAGCTTTCGCAATTACTACAGGTATGACTGCATGTGCCGTAATATTTGAAATTCTTGACATCATGACATGGTATTTTCTGCGAGTTCCGTTTCTTTTGTTCTTGGATGCTTCAATAGCTTGTAGCGGCTATGTAGGATTGTAGGAGGAGCTCCACAAGGTAGTTAATTGAAGGGCTTAGATTTATTGTAATGTTTGCTTCCATGAAAAATGTATATATACACAAACATGCATATAAATGAATAGCTGAGAGAACATTGGATTTTCCTATACATATCGGAGTAAAGTTATTTTCATTAACTCAGTAATACCTACTTTTAAGAATAATACCGAAGATCTTTTCTCGTAACCTTTCGAGGAAAGATTTAACACCACATGTTGAGAAAAAATTACATCTCTTCTACTTCAGGATTCTAAACGAGAAATTGAAGGGTCAAACAAAGAGAAGGAAGAAATGCTAGCCAAGCTTGCTCAAGCAAACAAGTTGGTAGCGGAATGGAAGAGTCGTGTAAATAAACTCGAGGAAGACAATACAAAAATGCGGCGTGCCGTTGAGCAAAGTATGACTAGGCTTAATAGGATGTCGGTTGATTCCGATTTCCTAGTTGACAGGTTAGTTCATTTATGGACTTATTTCTATGATTCGTGTGTAGTACTTGTATATAATATTATAATCAGAAATTCACACCTGCCAGCCTTCCCTTAATGCCGCTTTGATAGGCGCTGTGATATGTGAAGTCTTACTAAATCTATAGTTTTGCTGCAGTAGTCAAGGCTTATCATTCACATTTACTAACATGAGATCGCATTCTTACAATCCTCTGTTTTAAGAACATTTCGCATTACTTGGCCACACACATCTCTTGCTTTCTCTCTTCATTTTATGGTCTTCCTGTGTTAGTAGTGAAGTACGAGTAGTAATTTCCATTCCCAGTAGAGCTAATGACTCCGTATTCTTTGCCTTTTCGATATGATGGAACAATGCAATCTGAACCATTAAGCTATTCTTGCTTTTCATTTTGTGAAGTAACTGTACGCCAATGCAGTTCCCGACATAGTTTCCATATTGGGTAATCCATGTACTCCGTACTCATTTGCCATGAGATTGGTGCTGTGTTATTTATTGGTAACTTGGAATCAAGTAGAAGTAGTGATGTAACCAAAAACCTACCACATGTTATTGGACATTCTATTTTCGGATTAGCACCTTTTTCACAAAAATTTGATGTGATTTATGTTCCTTTCAGGCGCATCGTCATCAAATTACTGGTGACATACTTCCAGAGAAACCACAGCAAAGAGGTGCCCGTCTTGTATTTTCCATTGTCTTTGTGACTCCTATCTTTTACAAGTCCTCTGAACGTAATGGCTAATGCATTCCTAAACTTTTGGAAATGAGCAGGTCCTTGATCTCATGGTTCGCATGCTGGGATTTACAGATGAAGATAAGCAGAGAATAGGTGTTGCTCAACAGGGTACTGGAAAAGGTGTTGTTCGTGGCGTGTTAGGCTTTCCAGGCCGCCTTGTTGGTGGCATCATGGGTGGGGGTTCTGCTGGTACACCTTCAAGCTCGACTTCTGATGATCAGGTAATCGATAATATAATTTGACAGCCTCATATGCTAATCATCCCTTATTTCTAATTATCTCCAATACATTAACTTAACATTTAGGTTGGATGGGAGTGAGTATCCCAGGATAATCTCGAAATACATTAACCAAACATTAAAAAACCGTGTAGTATTAATGAACAAAAATACTACTTCCTCCATTTTTATTTTATTTTTGTATCTTCCCATGGACATTTGGCACAAATTTTTTGCATTGAATATAAAATGATAAATTTAAGTAATATTGGGGGTAGAATGGTAAGTGTGTGTAAATAGGAAAGAATGAAGGTGTAAAGTGTTGTAAATAGTAAGGGTAGTATGGTAAAATTATGGACCAAATTGGAAAGAAATGAAATGGGAAGATAAAAAAAAAAGTAAACCAAAGGAAATTGGGAAGATATAAAAAAATGGAGGAAGTACACGGTTTTATGAACAAAATTACTACACTGATGGGAGGGAGTATCTTAGAATAATCTTCAGGCACGGGTTTTGCACTAGTGTTATAATATGTGCTATGTTGGGTTCTCGATGCTGGAAAACTAATATTTTTTTCTCCGTACATTGCCCAATTTATGCAAAAAATGTTTGAATTCGATAATCTTGGTAAGCTAAAGTTCAAAGAGACGCTATAATCTTTACTCTTTTAAGACTTACTTGAATGCTGCCTCTTATCATGCACCAGTCATTTGCGGATCTATGGGTTGATTTTCTTCTCAAAGAAAACGAAGAAAGAGAAAAGCGTGAGTCTAAAGAAATCGACAGTGGACCCAATAAAGCTGCAGAAACCGGTAAGCCTACTACTATTCCTGCAACTACTTCACTTTTACCAGAACGAAGGTCAAGTTCTGGTGGACGTCCACCTATCGTTACTCCTGTTTCAACCACGACCCCTTTGATCGATACATCAAGATCCTTGTATTCATATCAGAACACAAAACAGTACGACACTGGTTCTGCCGAGTTCTCTACTGTCCCCCTTACGCCTTCTGGGAAACACTTCTCGTAGTGGACAGTTGGGTCGGGACTCGGGAGTCCTTGATATAAACATCACCAGATTGTAATTAAGCAAAATAGGTCTCGGTTTTTTTTGGTTTACATTTATATTTGTTACGGTTTTACGAAGTATCAATTTGTTATTCGTTGGTTCTACTGATTCAATTGCAAATATAATGTGTAACGGACTTAATATGTAACGGACTGTTTCCTAAGCCTGCGTGCAAGTATTTTTCTGCTTGTACTGTAATTCATTGGCCTGCCTGCATGTGTTCGTGTTCTTCTGCACTTGCACTGATACATAGAACGTGTATCGTTATGTATTTGTACCGTTGCCTTGTAGAGTTGTATCTTTCATCAACTCAATCAATTGAACCGAGGATTGGGCTTGTGATTGGTGAATGTTGCAATGTTCTTATAAATTCTGGGAATGAAAAACGGTGGGACTTACGTAAATTTTGTGGAACAGGTATGTAACGGATCTGCCTAACTGAAGTGCATTGAAGTACATTAAATGCTACTGTAGAATTTTCTAAAATGTATCGACAATTTTGTTCCGTGTCAATATGGCATATCCATTTCCGGAATCCTAATTTTGTTACATGAATCCTAACTCTGTTAGACTAACTGAAATACGGAGTACAACTTCGGCAGCTCCAATAAAGAAATATACTTCTTTCGTACCAAAACAATCTTTCTATTATGAACTCATTTCCCAGAAGTTGACACATCATACAGTCTGTAATTGAGTTTGAACGAATTTAGCATTTTTACTTTAGCATTTTTCACAAGGCAAAAGGACATTCTCTGCTGAAAAAGTAGATCTCTCTGATACAATGCTAATCTGTCTTCAAAAAGGTAAAGGCATAAAGCCAATCGATTTAAGATTCAAAGCTGCAAAAGTAACAAGCAAGGTATCACAACATATGATATGAAAGAATTCTTCACCAAGCTTCCACATAAATCATCAAAATCGTAACCTGAAATTGCAAATCACGAAGGACTAATAAGATCTAGTTCACGAAAAACATAAACGAAAAATAAACATGACAAACGGTCTGTAATAAGCTTGACTAAGACGTCAATTCACCATTAAATAAAAACCGTGAACAACTCACAATAAAAAATTGTTCACATTTCTTAACAAAAACTCGGTACCTTACTGCTAAAGTTCTTCTAATAATAGCCAAACACGTTAAGCTAAAAATTACGTAACCAAAAAGACAAGTGCCAGATCGAGTGGGCATAGGGATCGATTGATTGTCTATATGGCAAAATAAGTTGTCGGAACTTTGGCTTAATTGCTTCGGGTAATATGATTAGTTAACTTCCTCTAATCTGCCTTCTTGCTCTTCAATGGTCCTCTTGGGATTTTGCTGATGTATCTTTCGTTAACCACACCGTAATGTTTCTTGGCCTCGGCAAATGCCCTCTCTGCAAATGCATCAACCTTGTCCTCGTGTTTCTCGTAGAGGACAGGAACGGTGTGAAGCAATACAAAGTCTGTAAACCAAAGATAAAATGGAGATGTTATCACATTGCTCACGAACATAACAGTGGACAACAACAATCGACAACATCATAATGCAGAGGGTGAGGTAGCTTACTGATGTAGAAAAGGGTCAAGAAATCGCAACTCTTGCCTACAATGGACAACAACCACAATCCTGCAATAACCTGTGAAAAACAACGTCAAAACACAATCCACGGTCAAATTATATGAAGGTGACGGGATTGAACAGTTGGGATATGCAGAATAAAGGAAAGAATAGTGACTTACTGCGAGGAACTTCTTCAAATCTTTTCCAATAGCAATATCATGTAAGAGCGCAAAAGCCCTGTTCAACTCGTGCCTGAAGGCAGCAGCAACTTGGATGAACGGTTGTTCTGGTAGACTGAACTCCGGGAAATGTGGTGGTGACCTGCAATTAATCAAGCGAATTCGAACTTAGAACAATCTAAAACTAAGTAAACTTCAAGTGAGCAAAATAATACGGACAAATTAGTAAACGAAAAATGTTGTTGAAGCTCACTTGTTGATGAAGTGAGTGGCGTTAGCCCACAAGAACAAGACGGCCAGGCCGAAGATCAAGACATGGCAAACAAGAGTGAGTAAATGATACTCGAGCAACTCGAAAAGGATCCAAATCGCGGTTGCTGCTCCCAACACAGTAGCTGAGATCTTTTTGTTCCTCCACAAGAACACTTCAGCAGCTGCAAAAAAAATAATCATTGAATTTTTCAGATTTTCGATATAATTACAAGAAAAACCGATCCATCATTCAAGAATCGATTACATGATCGCAGCAGTTTAGGATCTCAGATAAGATTCGACGAAGATCAAGTGTTTGTAACGCAATCAGAAATCAACTGCAGTACTCACGATTCATACGAAAAATCGAGAAAAACTGCTAAAAAATCGAGAGAAACTGCGAACATAAATTGAAATCATACTTAATTCGATCAATCGATTAAGAAATCAACTCCGTATATAGTAAAAAACAGCATCTAATTAATAATCGACAGCTAGCTAAATCAAACTTGAATCAATAATCAAAGCAAAAAAATACCTAAAATCAACATCAGCTCAAAAATCACATGAAATGAATTCAAATACACAAACAAATACACCGATCTACGCAAAAAAAAAATCAAAAAAAATAAATCAAAGACAGATGAATAGATAGAGAGGAAGAAGGAGAAGAAGCATACGTTTTCCTCCACCAAGAACTTGATAAACCGGCTTCTCACGGCCGAAAAGTCGATTCATCTTATCTTTAACAGACTTAGGCGAAGATGCGGAAGCATGAGCAGATGCAGGAGCAGGTGAGTGAGACGACACCGTTTTGATCTTCTCAGATTCATCATCAGATGACGAAGATGAAGACGACGACGAATCTTCCTTCACCTTCTCCTTCTCCTTAACCTTTTCTACAACCTTCTCCTTCTCTGCTTCAGCCTTGTGTTCAGGTTTGTGTTCATGCTCCTTACTGTCGTGAAAATGGAGCTTCTCAGCGATCTTCTCCATGAAGGTCTCGTGATGAGCTCCGGTTTCACTGTGGTCCGCCATTGATGAAGGTTACGAGGTTTCTAGAGAGAGAAAGTAGAGAGAGAGAGAGAGAGAGAGAGAGAGAGAGAGATTTGGGGAGAAAAGTGAGGGTTTTGGTAGGAGGGAGTGAAGGGAGAAAGGGGGTGTTATTATTGAAGGAGGGGATTACGAGGTTGGATCTTGGCCGTTGGATTGAAATTCGTGAGGTAAATAATAATAAAAGCGGATTTTGAAATTTAAAAATTTGGAGAAATTAAAGAGAGGGAGAAGGGGAATTTGCCGTGAATGTAGCTTTCATTGAATGTACTCTATGTCTCCCCTCATTGTAATAATAATAATTTATCGGAAAATTAGGAAGATACGGTCTTTCATTAACATTATTAAAAAGAAAATATTGCGCAGTTAAATATTCGATAAATTGTTGCGTTAAATTAAGGTGAGATGTAACACTTTTTAAAAAAATAATTTAAAAAATCGTACTTTTTACATGTGAGAGGTTTCTAATTACTGTAATATCAAACCCAGATATCAACGAATGTACTCCGTCTCCATTGTAATAATTTATCGGAAAAATTAGAAAGATAGAGTCTTTCATTCACGTTAATAAAAATAGTTGAATATTCGATAAATCGTCTTACTTTAAATTAAGGTGAGATGTAACTTTTTTTTAAAACAATAAAATAAAAAAATTCCGTACTTTTTACATGTGAGAAATTTCTAATTAACGTTATCGAACGTAGATATCACCAAATATACTCTGTCTCCACTGTACGGAGTAATAATTCATCGGGAAACTGAGAAGATACGGTCTCTCATTCACGTTAATAAGAACATAGTTAAATATTCGATAACCGTTTTACGTTAAATTAAGGTGAGATACTGAGATGTAACATTTTTTTTAAAAATAAAATAAACCTATTATGTACTTTTTACACGTGAGAGGTTTCTAATTAACGTTATCGAACGTAGATATCACCAAATGTACTCAGTCTCCATTGTAATAATTTATCGGGAAACTAGGAAGATACAGTCTCTCGTTTACGTTAATAAGAAAATTTTCATATAGTTAAGTCTTCTGATAAGTCGTCTTAAGTTAAATTAAGGTGAGGCGTCACATTTAAAAAAAAACAAATTATTATGTACTTTTTATTTGTGAGAGGTTTCATGTAACGTATGTTATCAGGAGACTGGTTTTAAAGTTTTTGGGATAGGTTTTACAGCAAAGTCTCTTCATGATGGGTATATACGTCAAAATTTTGTAACGAATAAAATTTAAGGTTTGTGTTCTTTGAATTATATAAGTCAGAAATAAGATTTTTTTGGTGATTGATTTTTTTTTAATGTTTATTTGCAATGTAATAAAATCATCAGAGATTTTGGTTGTGATTCTCAATCCAAACATAATTAATTTCTTAAATTAGTTGGTTTCAAACAAAATACTGTGTATATAGTTATGATACAACTTGGTCAAATCCGAAGTGATATAATATTCGAAATTAAATTTATTCAACGATGACTTGGATAAAAGTTTATGAAGACGGATTAAAGAATACTTGTGTATTTTAATATCGTACTCGTATTATCATTTTAATTTTGCAAGTTTGTTTTTGGGTTATTTCTTTCTTGTTCATGAAGTTATTCTATAGACAAGTCATTGGTTGGCTTATTCAATATCCTGTCTTAGTTATTCCTTCGAAGTCTGAATGATTTTCCCCTTTAATTAAAATATACGGAGTACCTTGCATATATTAAACAAAGG
The DNA here is from genome assembly GCA_958450325.1 of Agrostemma githago. NCBI lineage: Eukaryota > Viridiplantae > Streptophyta > Magnoliopsida > Caryophyllales > Caryophyllaceae > Agrostemma > Agrostemma githago. Next base: position 318,903 of record OY288255.1, read on the forward strand.
AGAAGAGCATTCAGAATCGGAGGGAGTATTAGTTACTCTCTCCGTATCTATGTATTCGTCAACTTTATTTAATACTCGAATGAAGTATTATATTGAAAGTGACGAACATGTAGATACGGAGGAAGTAAATTCCTCTAATTTACAAAGTACGGAGTATTTTTCATTCATTCATTCATCAATTTTCACGAAGACCAGTTATAAATTATACAAAGTAGTACAACCAGAACCAGTGTCTTAAATAAATAGATACTCGTAAAATATTACGGAATATTTTCCAAGTTAACCTATTATAAATTTCTAAATATTTCCGTCACAAATAAAAATAAAAAATTGTATAGTACATCTAGTACCATATTGTAAAATGGGTCCATATGTATACACAAGTTTGATTTGTATTTAAAAGGAGTAGAATCTTGAATAGAAGAGGTAGTGGCGTTTTCCATTGAAAAGCTAGCAGCTAGCTCGCCCTATTGTAGAGTGTAGTATGTGAGTGGAATCTTTGAGGACGTACGTATATTGCAGTGGTGCCGACCATTTGGGAATATTGTCGGCACGTGCCACCTACTTTCCCTATTCCCTCACTAATTTCTTAATGTGGGTCATCACATAATCACCTTTCAACCCTTCGTGGTCGACTCAAATCGTATTTTATAAACACCAATTCTTGTTTGCGACAGTAAAATTCGACATAAATTTGTGACGGGTCATACATGAGAGACGTGAAAAAAAAAAATCAAATACTTGAGAAGAGCAAATGAGTTACCTTTACCCCACCAATACGAGTGTTATTTGATCAGTTGTAAGCTTGTGATAGATAAATCAGTCACAACAGAGATTTACTCTTTTATAAAATGGTTTTCAATGATTCGGGATCCTGGTATAAAACATGATGAAGATCGCAAGACCTATTCTTAGGTCTAATAATGCGTCTTCTCAAATTTAATGGACCAACGTTTTGAGAGGAGTTGAGAGTTTGAGAATATAAATATGCTATATACGAGTATAATGAAATATAGAAATTGTTTCAACTGATTCTGAAACGTCTCAAACGATAATTTTATTTAAATATCTTCATTGAAGACAAATCGACCCTCGTAATACACCAGAAAAATTTATCTGGGTGAAGTATGTTCAGCGCGAATATGGGTCAGTTTTATTCTGGGACCAAAAAGGCCGAAAAATGGTGGATAATAACCTTCAAAATTGGTCGTTTTCAGCTTATTTTAAGAGTGATAAAAGTTGTTTTAAAGAGCGAAATTTTTTTGACCAAAATTTGTCGATAGGGACATAATGCTTAAAAATGAATGTTGAAACACTCTGACGCGATATAAAAATGGAGTATACAATTTGTTTTGACCAATTCCAAGACGTCTTAAAAACCAGTTTTATGGCTGTTAAATGTCTTATTAGAAGACTTAACGACCCTCGTAATACAACATAATATTTTTTTTGGGTAAAAGAATGTTCAGCGCGAATATGGACCCGTTTTATTTCAGGACCGAAAAGATCCGAAAAACATGGATAATAACCTTCAAACTCGGTCATTTTTGGCTTATTTCGAGAGTGATGAAAGTTCGATCGTTTTCGGTTGTTTTCGAGAGGATTGGAAGTTGTTATATAGCGCGAGCATTTTTTGACGGAAACCTATCGATACAAATATAATAATGATGGTTAGAAGTTAGAACCTCTGACAAGATATAAAATATAAAAATATTATTTCAACTGATTTCGATATGTCTCATACTTGTAGAAAACGGGTCAATTGCATCTTGCCCTCTTTCAAAATTTAGTTACTCTATATTTTTATTAACGCAAAATGAAATCGAAGATGTCTTAATCTTAGTAATTAGGACGAGTAGTAGATCTCAGTTAGAATCCCCCTAAATTAAAAAAAATTAAAGCAAAATGAAAGATATCAATGGCTTATCGACTTATCGTCATTGTCGCAACACCCTAATCCCTCCATGGCTCCATTGTTGACCTTCTCATTCCTTCCTCCATTCTCACACACCCTTCTCATCCCCTTCTCTGCTCTCCCCCTTCTTCACGGCCGCCTGAGTAACGCGGTATCTCTCTTCTCTCTTCGCCCTACTTCTCGATTACTGCTCTACTGATTATATTGCAGTTGTTGACTCGATTTTGTGATTGATTTTCGTGGCATATATCTTCTGCGATTGTATTGTTAATTCATGCAACATTTACATGATTTCGATTTAATTTGGGGAAATCGGAAATCAATATCGCGTATTAGGGTTTATAATTATACCGACGATATCAAGATTTACGAATGCTCAATCAAACCGTTTAATTTGATTATCCCATGTTTTGAATATGCTTTGATTTGTTGTTTTATATACAGTAGTATTTTAATTTTAGAAAGATACAGTATTTGATTGGTTTTGGTAAATCCGTGATTAATTGTAGAATCGGTATGTCTAGCAATTTTCGAGATTTACGAATGCCCAAACCGTTTAATTTGATTATCCATGTTTTGAATATGCTTAGAATCTTAGATTTGTTGTTTTATGTACAGTAGTATTTGATTAGTTTTTGGTAAACCCTAATTTCGGTATGTCTAACAATTGTCATTTAGAGGTTTTATTCTATCACTTTTCCCCAATACCTTTAATCTGAGCTTGAAATTGTTAGGTTTCCGTGTACTACAGCTGACCTGTGTGTGTGTAATTGTTGACGCAGGTTGTTCAGTCGATGGTGTAATTGTGCTACTACCGTAGAAAAACCGGACTCTGCAGAGAAATTTAGATCTGTCCGTAAGGTTCTCCAACCTCCTGATGCTGTCCGTAATTTTCATGACTTTGTCGTCAATCTGAAACTTCATGGTTCTTTAGTTCTTTGTTTTGGTGTGATTGGCTGCTTGTGGTCTGTCTAACAACCCAAAGGAACAAGTATTCGGTATCAATTCTTCTGACGATTGCTATACCTTCGATAAGCTTGCAGAGGTATCACTTCACTCCCGCCTCATTTTTTTAGTTCATAACTAAACCGTTTCCTGTCATGGCGTTAACTGATAAACCCGTTGTTATACTTTAATGATGTGGTTGTAGAACAAGTGTCAGCTTCATGACTACGTGACATCGCAACCTGAGATCAATGAAGGGATGAGGGTTATACTGGTTGATTGGATGAAAGGATGAGGGCGACCCGAGACTCTTTATCTTATAATGAACTTGGTTGATTGATTGATTTCTCTCACCGAAATTTGTGCCTAGGAGGGAATGTACAGCCAAAGGGAAGAAGAAAGCGATAAAAATCGGGGTACGATTTCGAATGCCAACATTTCAATGACTGGTAATGGCAGCGGAGATTCTTAAGGGAAGAAGAAAGGTCTACTGAGTACCGACCAAGAATTTGATGGCCGAAAGGTGGCGAAGGAAGAAGCTTAACGACTGTCTTTACATGCCATGTTCAGTTGTGCCTAAGATCAGCAAGGTCAGTCATTTCTCCTCACCATCACTTTTATTACAGTATTTATTAATTACTTATTTGGGTATATGCATGATTATGTTTATAATACACTTCGCTCCTCACCGTCATTATGTATAAGACACTAGAATTTGTCACCGTAATAGTAGTAGTGAATTGTTCTTGTATCAAATTACGTTGATTAGAAAGTCTCGTATAAGATAGTTTTCTACTAAGATGTCAATCAAACACTTGCAGTAACACCAAAAATTGCTGTGATCACTACAAGTTTTCTTATAGCCTATTTCGGTCATGTAACCCCACACTTCTACATATACATCATAGTAGAACCGCATTAGGAACTTTCAAGGTACAGGGTACTGTTGTTGACTTGTAGTAGCCGTCTGTCATAATTTCTAGTATCAAGCCAAAATCTTGACCCAGATCCGATCCACCCACGACCCATATTCACGCTCCACCTGTTTAACGGGTTGAAGCAGTAGTGTAGCACACATAAAACTGTCTTTTATTTTGTTGATTTTACTATATATTCTCAGCACATCACATCAATAGATTACAACGTTCCTCGTATAATTATTGATGATTTTTCCCTAAAATTTACAGCAGTGACGAGGGGTGTAAATTTATGTTTCGATAACAGTTAATTAATGATTTTTTTGTGATATCAGAGGGGCCATTGTTTACCAGATTTTGGTGTTGTTTCTCCATGCTTTTACCCCAATATTTTTCCCCAAATCAATTGGAAATCATCCATTTCTGTGCCTGATTTGATTGTCCCTGTTGTTTCCTTCTACGGTTTTAATCAAGACAGTTTTTGCCTCATGACTCGCTTTGAATTAAAGCTATATGCTGTCTGTTATGAACATCACTTCTTTTTTTAGTTGAATGCCAAGTATGCATGTGCTGTGAACTTTCATCTTTTTGTTATTGATTTTTCCTTGTGACGAAATTGTTTTCTATCATTGTTTGCATTAATTTTAATACGTTTATTTCACTGTAACAGATCAAATGGTGAATATGTAATCTATCTATCACCTTGTTAGTTTCTAACAACTTGGTGCTTTTTAATTTATGGTACCATATTTGTGAGCAACTAAGTGCCTAAAAGTATAATTGATACGTATTTTTTTGGTTTTATAATACAAAGGTTTCCAATGCTTAAATATGTTTGGTGGTGTACGCTGTATAGAACACTTCCGGATATACTTCAAAAATTTGTAATATAGACGGAATACTATATTTGGTGGTTCAAAAATTCAAGATGGTAGAAGTGGTTGGTTATTACTCCGTATTAGGTTTGGATCTAATGCAAAGAGGAGCCATGCGTCTATGTGATAGGTTGTGGACGTCGATTTAAGTGGACAACTAAGTATATTTAATTATTTATATTCAAAAGACACCATGTTTTTTTTTAAAATAAAATTAAAAGATATTATTTGAGGCGTTTTATTTACTAAATAATGCATAGATAGTTCATATTTGAGGCGTTTTATTTACTAAACGCCGCAAATACAGTGATGTTTTTAAGGCGTTGACAGATTGTGGACGCCTATTCGAGGCGTCGTTTTCACTGAACGCCGCAAATACAGTGATTTATTTAAGGCGGTGATAGAATGTGGACGCCTATTCGAGGCGTCGTTTGCACTAAATGCCACCACAAGCATATAAGATGAGTATTAGCGGCGGTTTACCACGTATAAGTTGAGTATATTTTGTGGCATTTTGTTACAAACGCTGCAAATAGTGTCCTATCTGAGGCGCTTCTGAAGCCGCAAATGATTATTTTATTTGCTGTCTCTTCAATCGCTGCCATGCAAAAAACGCCTCAAATAAAGGCTTCTTTTGCAAACGGAAAGTCTTTTTTACTACACATTCTTATGACTTTTAAATATCTTTATAGAAGATAATGTAATATGTTTCCCATTAAAATAGGCCTTATTAGTTTTAATTTTTTTTTTTTAAAAAAAATTATTATTTGAAGCATCTTATTTAATAGTGCTGCAAATATAGTGGATATTTGAGGCGTCAAAGTTAAAAAAACGCCGCATATAAGGTATATTTATAGCTTTACATTATATTTCGGGACCCCTTGAACGTGAATAATAAACTTCAAAATCAGTCATTTTCGACTATTTTCGAAAGGGATGAAATTGTGCAAAATAGCATACGTTTTTTGAATAACTTGTCGTTTGGATCATAAGAACACACTAATGCAATATAATCGAAAGGTGTTTACAACTTGTTTGACCGATTTCGAAACGTATTAAAAGACAATCTTATGACTTTCAAATGTCTCTTTTGAAAGCCAAACAACCCTCGTAATACACCAGAACATTTATTTGGGATAGAGTATGTTTATCGCGAATATGGACCCGTTTTATTTCGGGATGGAAAAGGTCGAAAAAATGTGGATAATAACCTTCAAAATCTATCATTTTCGGCTAATTTCGAGAATGATGAAAGTTCTTCTAAAGCGCGATTTATTTTGACCAAAATATGTCGATAGGAACATAATGCTTAATTAATATGGTTAGAACACTCTGACGCGATATAAAATGGTGTATTCAACTTGTTTAAACTAATTCTGAAACATCATGAAAAGCAATTTTATGTGTTTTAAATGTCTTTTTTGTAGACCAAATGATTCTCACCATACACCAAGACATTTCATTTGGGTTGGAGTATGTTCAGCGCGAATATGGACCCGTTTTATTTCGGGACCGAAAAAGCCGAAAAAACGTGGATAATAATCTTCAAATTCGCCTGTTTTTGACGATTTTTCGAAAATTGTGTGATATTTTCCTAGTTGTTTAAATATGACTCGTATAACATAAAATGACTATCGGATGTTTAAAATACACTAAAATTGTTTAGTTTCGATTATATATATAATTTTTTTTGCAATAATTCGACGTTACTCGGAGCATATTTAAAGGTCTTCTAAATGTGTTTATATCAAACAATATGTATCTTTTGTTATACCGATGCATTTCTAAAACGTATGGAGTATTTTTATTGTGCGAATTTGCAGATATTATATTTTGGAGTAAATTCGACCCAAAAAACGTGGATAATAACCTTGAAATTCGCCTGTTTTCGACAATTTTTCGAAAAATGTGAGATATTTTGCTAGTTGTTTAAATAAGACTCATATAACATAAAATGACTATCGGTTGTTAAAAAACACTAAAGTAGTTTAGTTTCGAGTATATATATCGAAAATTTCGCCGTAATTCGACGTTACTCGGAAGATAGTTAAAGGTCTTCTAAATGTGTTTATATCAAAAAATATGTACCTTCTGTTACACCGATGCATTTCTAAAACGTATGGAGTATTTATTGTGCGAATTTGGAGACATTTAATTTCGAAGCAAAATCGATCCAAAAAACGTGGATAATAACCTTCAAATTCGCCCGTTTTTGACGATTTTTCGAAAAATTTGAGATATTTTGCTAGTTGTTTAAATAAGACTTGTATAACATAAAATGACTATCGGATGTTAAAAATACACTAAAATTGTTTAGTTTCGAGTAATATATTGAAAATTTCGACGTAATTCGTCGCGTTACTCGGAAGGTAGTTAAAGATCATTTTAATGTGTTTATATCAAACAATATGTACCTTCTGTTACACCGAGACATTTCTATAATGTATGGAATATTTATTGTGCGAATTCTGAGACATTTAATTTTGGAGCCAAATCGACCCAAAAAACGTGGATAATAACTTTCAAATTCGCCCGTTTTTTAATAACCTTCAAAAACGGTCATTTTCAGCTAATTTCGAGAGTGATGAAATTTCTTCTAAAGCGCGATTTTTTTTCGACCAAATTGTGTCGATAGGAACATAATGCTTAATTAATATTGTTAGAACACTCTGACGCGATATAAAATGTTGTATTCAACTAGTTTAAACTAATTCCGAAACGTCATGGAAAAACAATTTCATGTGTTTTAAATGTTTTTTTTGTAGACCAAATGACTCTCGCCCGTACACCAGGACATTTCATTTGGGGTGGAGTATATTCAGCGCGAATATGAATCTGTTTTATTTCGGGACCGAAAAAATCGAAAAAACGTGGATAATAACTTTCAAAAACGGTCATTTTCGACTAATTTTAAGAGTGATGAAATTTCTTCTAAATTGCGAATTTTTTTTGACCAAATTGTGTCGATAGGAACATAATGCTTAATTAATATGGTTAGAACACTCTGACGTGATATAAAAGGGTGTATTCAACTTGTTTAAACTAATTCCGAAACGTCATGAAAAGCAATTTTATGTGTTTTAAATGTCTTTTTTGTAGACCAAATGACTCTCACCGTACTCCAGGACATTTCATTTGAGGTGGAGTATGTTCAGCGCAAATATGGTCCCGTTTTATTTCGGGTCCGAAAAAGCCGAAAAAACGTGGATAATAACCTTGAAATTCGCCCGTTTTTGACGATTTTTCGAAAAATGTGAGATATTTTGCTAGTTGTTTAAATAAGACTCATATAACATAAAATGACTATCGGTTTTAAAAAACACTAAAGTAATTTAGTTTAGAGTATATATATCGAAAATTTCGCCGTAAGTCGATGTTACTCGGAAGATAGTTAAAGGTCTTCTAAATGTGTTTATATCAAAAAATATGTACTTTCTGTTACACCGAGACATTTCTATAAAGTATGAAATATTTATTGTGCGAATTTGGAGACATTTAATTTCGGGGCCAAATTGACCCAAAAAACGTGGATAATAACCTTCAAATTCGTCCGTTTTTGACGATTTTTCGAAAAATTTGAGATATTATGCTAGTTGTTTAAATAAGACTTGTATACCATAAAATGACTATCGGATGTTAAAAATACACTAAAATTATTTAGATTCGAGTATATACATCGAAAATTTTGACGTAATTCGTCGTTACTCGAAAGATAGTTAAAGGTTTTCTAAATGTGTTCATATCAAACAATATATATATATATATCTTCTGTTACACCGAGATATTTCTACAACGTATGGAGTATTTATTGTGCGAATTTGGAGACATTTAAATTTGGAGCAAAATCGACCCAAAAAACGTGGATAAATAACCTTGAAATTCGCCCATTTTTGACGATTCTTCGAAAAATGTGAGATATCTTGCTAGTTGTACGTTTAAATAGGACTCGTATGTATAACATAAAATGACTATCGATTGTTAAAAAAACACTAAAATAGTTTAGTTTCGAGTATATATATAGAAAATTTTGCCGTAATTCAACGTTACTCGGAAGGTAGTTAAAGGTCATCTTAATGTGTTTATATCAAACAATATGTACCTTCTTTTACACCGAGACATTTCTATAATGTATGGAATATTTATTGTGCGAATTTGGAGACATGGCCAAATCGACCCATTAAACGTGGATAATAACCTTCAAATTCGCCCATTTTTGACGATTTTTTGAAAAATTTGAGATATTTTGCTAGTTGTTTAAATAAGACTATCAACATACACCATGACATTTCATTTGGGGTGGAGTATGTTTAGCGTGAATTAGGGGTGAGCAAAACCGGATATCCGATCCGGTTTTGCAAACCGTATCGGATATCCGATCCGGTTTTGCAAACCGTATCGGATATCCGGTTTTAAAAACTTAAAATTTTGCGATCCGTATCCGATCCGGTTTTTTCCGGATATCCGGTATCTGGTTTTATATTTTTTTTTTCAATTTTTATTTTTTTTTAAAACAATTTTTCACTTTTAATTAAGACTAGTTAATTGTTTTTAAGCAACGTTACGTTTTATATAAATTGATATAACAAAAATACATAAAAAAAAACCTAAAAAAAATGATATATATGACTTGCGGTACCATTGTTCCAAAAAAATATGACGTTTCATTACCTAAAATCATAAATTCACTAATAGTTTTGTTTTTTATCTTTGAGAATAATTGGTAAGTTTTGAATTCTTTATTGTATAATGCATATTAGGATTATATTTTTCATATTTTTTTATTGTTTTTAAAAAACCGGATCGAAAATCGGATATCCGATTTCAATTTTCCCCGATACGTATCCACTACGGTTTTAAGGAAAACCGTATCGTATATACGGTTATTCGTATCGGATATCCGAAAATTCGTATAATTGAAAGCGTATACCGTATCGTATACGTATAATAAAACCGTATCGTATATTTTTGCTCACCCCTAGCGTAAATATGGACTCATTTTATTTCGGTACTGAAAAACCGAAAAAATGTAGATAATAACCTTCATAATCGATCATTTTTGACTAATTTCGAGAGTTAAAAGGTTACAATCTTCTATACCCCCAATTCCAAGGGAGATTATTTCATAGTTTCAAGGCCTACTATACTTGGGCTAAACAAAATTGAGGAGCTCAATTGTTTTGTCACATGTGTCCAAGTTTTAAGCAAACTTAATAAGTCAACTCTTTTCAGTAAAATATAAACAAATGTTTGTTGTCTCCAAATCTCAGGATCCACTTTGACTACTACGCCACAACAAACAATCCATACAATTTGGTCCAATTATTCCATGATTTTACATCTACAATTCTCTTCATGCAACATTGCAACTTTGCAAGCCATACATTTCATGATACACAATCTTATAAGAATTCAAACTCGGAGACCAGACTGGATGACTATGAATTCCATTCAGATTATTGATCTGACCGATTTTTTGAATAATAGATGTGTTTTTTCAACCTAAATCCGACTTAAGTCCAGATCCACAGAATGCATGGGGTTCAAAAGTGGAGATTGATCGGATGCCAATCTGTTTGATCAATTTATTACTCCCTCCGTTCGAATCCAAAACGTACATTTGTTTTTTCACACTTGTCGAGACACGTTTTACACTGTCTACATCTTTCGTTTTACATTAACAAAAATTATAAAACAAACAAGATATATTTTGTTACCGAGACGAATCAAACAAGATCTTACATGAATGTATTTTCTTTTATAAATTGTCGGGAATATTAACGATTGAATAATGTCCAAAAGAGAAGCGTACCCTTTGAATTTGAACGGAGAAAGTACATTTCAAAACCAAATTGACATTTAGATTTTTTTTTTTTTACCTCCAAGAACCTTAGAAATGGATAAGGTATACAAAAATTTGACTTTAATTCCATCTTCTTGAATTAGCCTCGTATACTTACGAAAAGACATTAACGATGCATATTTGTGAATTTGCAAAATAAGTAGATAACGTGGGATTTGGGAATATATACTTTATACAGCTCTAAGCAAACAAAATAATTACTCTTATATTTATGCAATAATTGAAGAGAAGAATCAGAATATAACAAGCAAGTATGGCAGAAGCACATGATATATGGTTTCATAGTGTCTCTATATTTACTCATATTTCATCACTCATTATGTTCATAGGACTATAGGAGTAATGCATGTATTGCATGCATATTACATGCATGCATGTGCCTTCAAATGCTTAGTTGATAGTTGAAATTTGCACCTGTATGTACACAAGTCATACTAAATTCGTCAAAGTCCGCTTCTTTTCAATTCAGCTCAATTCAACTCATGAGGTTCATTTTCTCTCAGTTACTCCCGTCTACTTTCAGCTCATTATAGTCGAGTTCAGTTATATCCCGTCCACTTGAATCCGACTACGTCTATTTGAAATAAATAAGAATTTGTGTTCCCAACGATAATCATATACTTCTGAGTTCTAGCCTATTAGAGGTCAAAACCAACTACATCCGTTCACAAGAATTTGCGTTCACATCGAACCAATGATGCTTCATTCTACTTTCAGCTCATTTCAGTCAAGTTCAGCTCATTTACAGTCTACTATAACTCGAAACACTACCCCATCATCTTAGTACCTACCTAACCTATACTCCGTATATAGTATATCCCAACTAGAAGCCGACTACATCCATTTTAAATAAGAATTTGGGTTCACGGCGATAATCCATGATACTTCCAAGTCACATCAAACTAGAATCCGAGTATATTTATATCCGATTCACATAAGAGAATTTGTGTTCACATAGAACCGATGATACTTCTAACAAGTCACACAATATGAACCAAAAACACAAAACGAAGAAAAAGACGTATGATCAGTCATAAATAAACAACGAAACATACATGTACGTACGTCCACAATAGCTTACACAAATACATCACAGTAGTAAGTAGGTAATGGGTCTTTATAATCTACCTATATTCAGCACAACCATATAATGCATTTCACATTTACATTACAATTACTCCCTTCATTTATCATTTTATCTTCGCAACTAATTTCAATTTTAAATGCATTTATTAACATCAAATTCGTATTAACTCCCAACATTAATTGAGATTTTTTCAAAATTTTCTAGCAAAAAAAATCACTTTTCTAAACAAACGAGGTAAAATTCATCAAATTCGTATTATCTCCCAAAATTAATTGAGATTTTTTCAAAATATTTTGACGAAAAAAACATAGTAATTTTTTAATTAAGATAGAGATAATCCGTATTCAAATTAGACAAGGTAAAATTCCGATGAAGAAGAGAAGAAACAAAATTAACATGAAAAGACCTCATTTGTGTTCCTAGTCTTCAATCTTTTCATCCTTTAAGATCTTTTCTTTTTTTCCCTTTAAAAATACTCTTTTAATCGTAATAATTATTTATTTTTATATTATTTGTAAAAAAAAAATATTTTAATCAAAATAAATAAATGATTGAAACGAAAGAGTGATAATTGCACGATGCAAATCATCATACTAACAATGATACGACTCTAATTTATTAAAAAAACAAATATTTTTGAAAAATATTATTCCTATATTTTTGTGAAAAATATTTTAATCAAAATTAATTAAAATCACTTAAGCAAAAGAGTAGTAATTGCGCGATGCAAATCATCATACTAACAATGATACGACTCTAATTTCTTAAAAAAAAAATACTCTCTATTTAATTAATTATAATGTAGTTTATAATCGATAATTCTACCCATAATAACGAACTTAGTTACGTAACATAGGTCCAGTTTAATCATAAAATCGATAAAAATGTCAACTAGTTTAACTAATCGAACCCAAAAAGTATAAAAAAAACAGTTAAATTAGACCAAATCCAGTAAAATTAACTCGTGAATTACATCTAATTTTCTATTACGAGAATTAATTATCAATAATCACTCATCCTAAAAATAAACAAATAACAAAATTAAAATAATAATCTCAAATTCAAAAATTAAAATTAAAAAAAAAAAAAAAAAAAAAGGAAGAAGGGAGTAAACTTTTACTACGACTACGAAGAGGAGGAGGAAATAACGGCGGAGCGACGGCGGTTATCAGGATACTGAGATAACGGCATGACCTCCGCTAACGGCGTGGAAACCGGCGTCGGAAGCGGAGAATTCCGACAAACCGGACACGAACCGTTCAGCTTCAGCCACGCGTCAAGACAACATAGGTGGAAATAATGCTTACAATCCGGCATCATCCTCAACATCTCTCCTTCCTTATAATCACACAAACAAATCGAACACGTATTTCCGTTACCGTTATCGTTATCACTCTCCAAATCGACGAAATCTTCTCCGGAATGTTCTAGAAGGTTTAGATTCTTCTTGTAGAACTGGAACTTCGGGTACGAGTTGATGACGGCGCGATCGAGTCCTACGACGCCGTTCGCGGCGGTGTCTTCGGCGGAGTTTTCTTCTTCGCCGCCTTCGGCGACGAAGAAGATTCTCGGGACGATGGAGGAGGTGGTGGTTGGGGAGGGGGGAGGGCGGTGGCGGCGGCGGCGGCGGAGGCAGCAGAAGTAGGAGGAGAGGAGGAGGGAGGAGAGGAGGACTAGGAATGCGAAGGCGATGGCGATGGAGTAGCCGAGGCCGAGGGAGTGGAGGGAGAGGGTGAAGGGGTGTGGAGGTGAGGGTGGAGAAGGTGAAGAGGAAGAGGAAGAGGAAGGGGACATTGATGAGAGAATTTGGAGGAGGGTTTCATTTTTTGTTTTTAATTAGAGGATGGAGAGGGAAGTGTAAAATGGTTGGGGGGAGTCGAGAAGATAATAGTTATTGCGTGAGACGGTTTTGCATTAGACATCGTTGAATAAACTCAGTCGAAGCTGTCTTGGTCTCTGTGATTAAGAAATATGAGTAAAGATTATTTATTCTGAATAACAAGTTTAAATTTTGAATCTTCATTCTGAAGTTTTTAATGCAACTAATTATGCACTTCGTTGAAGAAAAAAAAAAAACTTTGTATACAATTGTTATATCGTCCGACAAAGCTAGCATTTAGAGATTTATGATTAGTTACTTACCATTTTAAATTCTAAATTAAATAATGATCACCTTGTATTATTAAAACATGATTACTACTCGTACTTATTTGAAAGCGGTAACTAATAAACTAAGGTCTTGTTCTTTTAGACTGAAACTAACTGAACTTAATTTAACTGAAATTGGCTGAAATATAGAGATAAAATATGTTGGAGCTGAACTGAACTGAACTGAAAATGACTGAATATAGATCCAAAAGAACAGGACCTAACTAGCTAACCTAATGTGATTATTTTTTTTACTCTGCATAACAAATTTTAACTCATGTTGCACAATATAACGATTATAATACTATTATCGATCAAATTTTATAAAAATGGATCGTTTTACGTGTAAGAAGGTGTTGATGGGTGTGGTGTTGGGGGGAGTGGGGGAGGTGGGTGAGGAGTGTTAAAGAGGGTGCATTAAATAGTTTGGGGTTGGGAACAGAGATGGTGTATTTAATTGGGGTGGGGAGGGAGTGACATTACAAAGGGGGTTGAGCTTCCAAGTTTTGTAACGAGAGATGACTTTTGGTGTGAGAGAGAAAAGAGGAGTGTGTATTTATTTGAGATATTATGAGTGTTACCAAACCCCATATTCAAATCTTCCTATCTTCATTCTAAAACTTTGCAACTATAATCTACTGATTTTGTGACAGATATATCCGTTATAACAGAATAACGAGTCAAATAATATCATTAGATTAGAAAAGACAAGGCTAACCCGTAAGGGTGTTGCCTAATGGTTAAAACTTGTATTCATCGGTCCATGGATCTCAGGTTCGAGTCCCAGCAAGTGCGAACTTGTGAAAGTTGTATGACTTGAGATTATGCCTTCTAGACTTCGAGTATGTCGCACATACTAATCTCGACCTATCAAGTACTCGGGGCATTGAAGGCCAAACTTGGAGGCGAAGAGAGATTTCGCTTGGGAGGTATCCCTATCGACTCAAGGCCTCCTTGTAACATATCAACCACCCCACTCATTGATGGTCGATCTAATGGATACGTCTGAATACACCACAGACTTACCAAAATCATCTTTTTCTGTATTACTTTCTCTTCATTATTCGTAGTTCCTTCAAATGAAGATTCATTATCAACGACTTCTAGTCGTTCGTATATCTACTCTGGAAAACACAGTTCACTGCTTCGTTGTCGACTAGCTAACAAATCCTTGCGACCACAAACCATGTCTAAAACCATCATCCCGAAGCTATAAACATCTGATTTATGAGAAACTCCACCGATAGTCCTACAAAAGACTTCGGGAGCTATATAACCGATAGTCCCTCTTGCTTCCATCATCGATATGGTACTTTCTCGCAACGGACATAACCTGGCTAGACCAAAGTCAGATATCTTCGGACAGAACTCGTCATTGAGTAGAACGTTGTGAGGCTTGATGTCTAAATGCAAAATCCGAGCATTACAACCTCTGTGCAAGTAATCAAGCCCTCTCGCAATGCCTAATGCAATACAAAGAAGTGTTTCCCATGGCAAGGATTGAGTACTATTACTAGCATTTGCGCCGTGAAATGTAAATTTTTCGAGAGACCCATTTGGCATGTATTCATATATCAAGGCTCTTTTCTTACCCTCGAAGCAGAAACCCAAAAGAGCGACGATATTGACATGGTTAGTTCTACTGATGCTAGCCACTTCGTTGAGGAAGTCTTCCCCGTCTCCCTTGGACTGTTTCAACACCTTCACTGCCACGAGACTGTCATTCGATAACTTGCCTTTGTACACAATAGCATAACCACCTTCACCGAGTTTGTCTTTGAAACCACTCGTCATTTTCTTTATGTTCGCGTATGTGTGCCTTGTTAAAGCCAAGGAACCATAGATTTGTAAGAAGACGTCGACATTCGGGCAGTTTGCTGCCTTTGATTTCCAGAAAATGCTAAATTTCTTGTTTGATGTCCTTGACAGCGTCACTGGTGAACGGAATATGGGTTTCAGGCAACAGCACAAACTGAGCACTAAAACGAAAACAAAAATGCTTCCAATGCCTGAAATTGTGAAATCAACCAGTTATTTTTCGTTACTGTATTATCCTGGCTACTGCAATAAACTGTGTATAACATTCGACAAACTCATACCTATTCCTAGACCGAGCACTTGGTACAATTTTCCTGCGGATGGATAGAAACAATTAGTTTCCGATATAAGTTTCAACCATCGCATTAAGGTTTTAGTTGAGATGGTTCAACTATTATCAGAGCCAAAGGTCACGAGTACTCGACTCTGTTTGAAATATACAGATGCATACCTGGCTTTTCCTTTTTGTGCCAGCAATGAAAACCGGAATCATCAGATGACCCACATTTACCACCCGACTCTTGACATTTGATACAGTCTGAGGAATACTCATAAGTCACCTCAAATCCCTGCTTCACGACATGAGTAATGTCTGTTATGTTCCCTTTGTTATAAAGATCCAACTGCTTCTTAAAAACAGGGAACCCAAATGAGCTACAAGCTGCATATTCCTTTGTAGCTGGCATGTTCTGCAGATAGTAAGCTTGATATGTGGTCGGAAACCCGAAGCATGGAGTTGAGTTATGAAGATTACCCAATGATAAGCCTTTTGGGCAGTTGTAGATTAATGTTATAATGTCATCCCTTGAAGTCGAATTGAATAAATCACTATACTTGTTATTGATGAATGTTGTGCAAGAAATGTTCTCAATAGCTCGGAGCTCAAGAGTAATGCTAAGCTGATCATATTTCATGTTCAAAACCATGAAAGGTGTTGTGTTTTTCCCCTGATCGATAATCAGTTGAATCAGGTCGCCTTCTTTATCAGTAGGAAGACACTGAATCTCCAAGGAAGGGTGGCCGCAATACTTGGGCCTCTCGCCTCCCCAGAAGGGGTAGCCGATATCTGGAATATTAGAGCCATGGCATGAAAAAGAGGTAGAAGAGCATGTCTGATACCTGTTGATTAGCCCACCCTCCTGATCAGTAGTCTGCTGATTATCACTACTCGATGTAGGCGAAACAAGAAGGGTGATGCAAATAGCAAAGAAAATAGCAGCAAGAGGTAACATTTTTGAAAAACAGCAAATAATGGAGTAATTGATTATTAAAGGGATTTTGTTATTGTGGGGAATTTCAGATAATGTATGTAATGTTATTGGTGTATACACATACAGTCTTCTCCTTCTTTGGAGGCATGCTCATTGACTTCGTCGCAACTGTTTGGAGTACTTGAAAGACTTGACGATGGTGACACTACTGCTATTGTTTCATCTGTTGAGAGCAAGTCGACGGAATTAAGGCTTCGTTGATTATTCTACTTTTGGGGTCCCTAAAGAAAGTCGATGGGTTAGAAAAAGAAAAAAAGAAATCTCGTTTGCGACGTTCATATTGTGTTATAATTGATTAAATTTGGATTATTTGGCACAAAGACAAAAATTAGTTCAAAACACAGAAGTAAGAATGATAAAAACGAAGACAAAAAAAACTATTAAGAATGGAGATGCGGGGTATCGATCCCCGTACCTCTCGCATGCTAAGCGAGCGCTCTACCATCTGAGCTACATCCCCTGTTTGATCTTTTACTTCAACTCACTCAATTATGTACTGTATATAGGTGGATATCGACAATGGACGAAAGCAGAGGATTTAAGGGAAAGCCGGAAATTGTCACAAACTTGATTAACTAACTTACTAAATTCAGAGCTATTGTAATGTAACCGGTTTACTTTTCGCTAATCTAAATCTGATTCTAAAACACTTTGGCCCGACAATTATCGCTCTAAGATGCTTTTCAAGAGTCGATATTGATTTCGAGGTCAGGTGGCAAACTTGAGCACTTAAAGTACGCTAAATGAAGCTTAACTACACTGAACTGAACTCAAATGAACGTGAAGAAAGCCGAAAATGATGGAGTGTGTGAAATCGATTAATTGTTAGATGGATGAAGTATATTATTACACTCGTAAAAGCATGTAAAACTTCAAAGTTCGTTCAAAGGTACATAAACATAAGGGAATACGATAATGTAACACAATTCTGTGAGTTACGGGCCGGTTAGTCTTAGACTCTTAGTCTTTTTCCTTCTTCTCCTCGTCGTCATCACCACCACCACCGAAGATGCTTCCGAGGGTAGGAAGCTTGACCTCACCATTAGTAGTAAGGGGAATGGTGAAGTTACCAATGATGGGAAGGTCGATGATTAGACCAATTTTGAGCTCGTAGTCGATGTCCCAATCCTTCCAGATATCTTTGGCTAAGCTCATTAGGATGTTGTGTGGCACCAACATCGGAATATCCAATATTGTCGTGTCCTTGCCCTTGATCGAGCCTGGGTCGGGAATGTTGCCCGATGCTATCACCCTGGTAACATTAACAGCCGATACATCATACATTGTCAACATTTATTCTCGAAACGAAAATAACTTAAAGCTTTTGGACTTTTATTCTCATTTGAATGGGGTGAGAACCATATTCTAGTCCTAGTGGAGGATTTGGGTTCCATAGATTGTGATCATGATAAGCACTGATGTCTTACAAAAACAACTTTAGCATCTGGAATTTTGGCTAAGTCAAGAAATTGAACTAGTAAATTAAACACAATTTATAAGTTTTTCCCCCTCGCAACAAATGATCTACTAACCAAATACTATGTTTTACCTGGTTAAGACTAGATTTCTTGACAATAGATCTCAGATTCGAATTTTCCTCCCCAATATTATAATGAGTCTAAATGATCGCGTGTTGAAACAAAAAAATATGACCTAACGATGAATGAGTCTTTTGTGACGGTAATATCCTGTCTTTATATAAAATCGAGATCAGATAACACACTGCCACATATATAGTTATATATACACTTCATTTCGTCTTTTCTGTGATATTTGATGCGTTCATTTCGTCTTTTCTGTGATATTTGATGCGTTACAAATTTGAGACTAATATAACCTCGCATGAACCCAACTCACCTTATATTTTCAAGTTCCTTATTTGAATCTTGTATTGTGTACTCACATTATTGAAAGACCGTGTCTGAAATTTTTGTAAATATTTTTGTGCAATGGTTTTACACAAATATTCAATAAAAAATCTCTACAAAAATTATACCCCTTCCAAAATGATTTACCAGTCCATTTTTATTCAAGCGTGAGAGATTAAAATTATAGTGGGTCGGAGGGAGTAACACATCTGGATTCCAATTAACAAACTTTCAACACCAAATTTATGTTGTTTCATCATTCTACCAGAAAAAAACCTAACACTTTCAACATCTTCACCAACTAACATTCCACTAATAGCACAATTCTTTTCGTGCAACCAAAGTCACACAACAACAACCAATCAACCATTCACCACAATTTACAAAAAAAAAAAAAAAAATCAAAACAAAATCAACGATTTTTCTAACACGTATCCCTCCAAAACACATGCCCCTCTAAGTCTGAATGATCTTCCCCTTTATTTAAAATAAAGAAGAAGATCATTCAAACTCGGAGAGAGAGTAGTTTCAACCCACCTTTCCATCTTTCAATTCGATGGCTAGTACACGCATTAGAAAAACCGTTAATAAAAAAAATACGGAGTATAAACTATTGACGGGGACAGAGGGAGGGAGTACCTATTGTCGGTTTTGAGGCAGAAAGAGATCTCGCAAATAGGAACAGAGTGAGAGTAAGGGTTGAGGACACCGATCTTAGCGTGGTAGGTAACACCGGACTTGTTAAGACCCTTGAGGCTAACATCTTCTATGCTTGCTTCGGGTTTAGGCATATCACCTATCTTCTCCGATATGTAGTTCGTCGCTTTCTCCATTAATCCCGACATTCTTATATCTTTCTTCTTCTTAGATTT
The DNA here is from genome assembly GCA_958450325.1 of Agrostemma githago. Lineage (NCBI taxonomy): Eukaryota > Viridiplantae > Streptophyta > Magnoliopsida > Caryophyllales > Caryophyllaceae > Agrostemma > Agrostemma githago. The sequence continues at coordinate 338,479 of OY288255.1, forward strand.
TTTGTACTGGATTTTTGTGGATTTGTTGTTACGACTTTTAATTTGTTTGGGGAATGAGATGATGATCGATTGCGATTATATAGAGAGTGTTTGATTTGGTAGGATTTGATTTAATTTACGCGTCTTTGTCACGTCTTTCGACTTTATCCTTTGCCACCTTTACTTTAACGGTATATAATGGTTGCGGTTGTATTAATCGAATATATAGTTTAACGTTTTTTTAACGTGGGTTTAATGGACACACGATAATAGGTTTATGAATGAATAAATCACAATGATATTATTACAATAAGTTGATATATTAACTTATATTTACCATACTTACAAATATTATTGTGATATGATTCCTTGATGAGTAGGTTAGAAAAATTGATAGTTTAAAAGTAAAATTATTAAGGTTGCGTTTGGATACTCGGAATTGATTTGAATATCAAGAATTCAAATCCTGTATTTGAATTTCTAGAATTCAAATCTAATTTCAAATCCAAAATGGTGTTTGGGTACCCTTGGATTTGTATTTGGATTTCGGGCGCGTGAAATTGGGTCAAGGTCACCAATTTTTATTTTTAAAAATTTTTCATTAGAAAAATATAAATGTTCAAATACGAGAAAAAAAAAATAGAAAAACAAATAATACGGCAAGATTATGCGAAAAAACAAACAAACGACAAGTGATGGATTTCAAATGACTACCACATACTAGGGATTTGAGAAAACTAAATTTGAACTAGGTTGGATTTGATCAAAATTTCAAATCCAAATACCAAGGTTTCCAAACGCATGAAATATTTCAAATCTGGAATTCAAATCCAAATCCAAGTTCCCAAACATACCATAAGGGAAATGATAAATACAGTAAGCAATTATTACAAGAGGGAATAAATATTTAAACATTATTATTATGTGATTAATTTGTAAGTTAATCATATTAAGAAAGTATTTAAATGGTTAAATAAACACAAGGTTTAGAGTTGTATTTAACTTTATCCAATTACACATATTAAATAATACGGAGTATAATGTGTTCGTGTCTTACTTGTTCAATTATAAGTATATTTGATCTGAATTTCGCTCATATCACCCTCTTTGTTACGGAGTACGGAGTAGTTCTTTTAACAAAAAAGGCAGAGAGATAAGTTGATAACTCGATGTCCTCATAATCTCATACGCATGTCGAAGAATAGAAGGCGTGAAGTAAGGCAAATTTTTATTTTTGACGGTATTATTCATTTTAAACATAATAAAATGGGTCAATAATCTACCACTTGTGTATATATATTTGACTCGTTTTATGTTTAGTTGAATATTACCGTTTCAAGGGAAACTATTGAGTAGGTAAAGGGAGGTAGGCAGGTGAGAGAGCACGTGTACAAAGCGTGGAAATGGCGTATCCAGAGATCTGAGGGTACGTAAAACATTAAGAGGTGTCAGATTTTAAGAAGGGCGGCCTCTGCACATCCACCGACAACAGCTGACTCACTACTCTTCAAATTTATTATGGGACCATTTGTCATTTAACGGGTCTCATAATATGAGACGGGTCATCGTGTGAAAAAATAAAAACGCAAAAGTAGTAATTAAGCCCCTAGACTATATTCAACTGTGAAATTGAACCCCTTAGGTTTCAATTGTAGTGATTATGCCCCATAAGTTATACATAATGTGAAATTTAACCCATCCTCATAATCTCATGAGAAATTGAATATATCACACTACAAAATAAAAATATCAACCAAAAACATAAAAATAAAAAAATAAAAAATTATTTATTTCTAACTATAAATTCATTTTTTTGCAAGAAAAATTAATCAATCTTAAAAAATTAGAATTTTCAAACTTATGAAATGTAAGAACCCAAAAAAAAAAAAAAAAAAAAAAAAAAAAAAATTATTGCTACACTTTTTTTTTTTTTTATATACTTTTAATAAAAGAATTAAAAAAAAGTGTAACTACATGATAAACATTTTTCGTAGTCATAATAAGTTGGGAGTTATATTACTTAGATTTGTTTTCATGTCTAGTAAAACCTTTATTTCTTTTGCTATCCACTGGTGAAGATATTTTAAAAGACGGGAAAAAAATTTAGGAGGAAAACTCATTATTGTAGATAAACTCATTTTTGTACTTTTTCCATGAAAATTTGAAGGTTTCTATGTTTTACAACAATTTAAAAAATATATATAATTATTAGTATAAATTTCTAAAATATTTTAATTATTTTTTCACTTTAAGATTTTGGAAAATAAAAAAATTATTACTAATGTTTTTTCCCCTACGTATATTTAGGTATTAGGTGTATTGTTTATATTTTGTAAGGTGAGATATTCAATTTCTCATGAGATTTTGGGTAAAGGGTTGAATTTCAGTCTTTATCTAACTTAAGGGGCATAATTACTCCAATTAAAATTTGAGGGGTTCAATCTCACGATTGGACATAGTAATGGGGTTTGATTACTACTTTCGCGAAAATAAAAATAAGTACAAGTGGCAAGAGCTTCATTACTCTGATCGGGAAATTGGAGTTCAATTCTCATATGCGATATAGTCCGTTTTTTTTTAGACCAAAAAAATAAAATAAAATAAAGGTCATTGTATGTGACGAATATAACCAATATAAAGGAGATTAACAGTTGATTGATAACCATAATACTCATAAGTGATACCGAGTACAGAGTAGTGATAACTCTCCCTTTTAAATTGAGGTTTTATTTTCATATAATCAAAATATATTTAAAATAATAATTATTCTGTGAAACCGTCTCGTGTAAACTAATCATGAGACATATTAATAGAAATTAAATAATACGGAGTATTACACTCCGTAATAAAAAGTAACTACGAAGTATCTTGTATCTGAGACATCTTACGATAAACTTGTGACACGGTTTCATACAAAAGTTCAAGTATTTGAAAATGTAAAATCAAATGAAAGAGTGGGGAAGGAAGGATGAAGGGTATTGTGGATTTGTGGGCCTACTACGTCGGCTGGTTTTCTTCAACTGATTGATGAGCCCACATTATCCAGTCCAATCCGTTCACTCCTATAGTGATGAGCCCCGAATTTGGATCCACGTACAAAATGAAATACCAAATGGTCCCGGTTTTTAAGAAAAATGATAAATACAATTCTTAAGCCTGTATCTAAGAGGTAAAAGGAGGAAACAAAATGTTAATGGTTGTATTAATTGTATCGATGTATGTGTAATTTATTCCTTAAATTTATAACTTTATGTCAAATATAAGAGATATTTAATGCTTAAATACAACCCTAAGAACTGTATTTAACATTACCGTTTTTTTTTATTCTTCCCAAATGAGCTCACAAAATGACACGCGTAACACCCAATCCCCCAATCCCATGACGAAGCAAGTCGTTCCTAAAAAATGACATCGTTTCTCTAATTAATACTTTTACGGCCTCCAAAATTTATTTATCTTTTACTCCGTATATTAAAAGATAAATAAATGATTAAAACAATGTTAATATATGTTATGGAAATTTTATTGAAAGAAGAAAAAACATTTATGAAGGGAGTATGTTATAATCGGGAATATCCGTCTTAAACTTTAAACGACCTTAGACGCAGAGAGTAATAAGACAATAGTCATGTGCATAAGGACTATCAATAAATTCGTGCTATCCTCCTTAAAGTGCCGTTATTTGACCTGTTGCACAATTTAAACCCGAAAACTTGTTCAAATGATAGTATTACATTACATTTAAATGTGAACTATCAATAGATAGATTTGATCATCATGTATAGTTCATGTACAATTCCTCTCCAATTGTAGACTAAGAAGTCTTGTAGAGCTTAATTAACTAATTAAACTAATAAGAATTAGATTTGTTGTGTTTACAAAGTAAATTAAAGTTGGAAACCTAATAAAAAGAGTGAATTATATTTAAGAAGAAGAGTGTTGAGTTAAAGTAGAAAGGAAGTGCATTTGAGTAAGAAGAGGAGAAAGAGCTTCCATGAGTTGTTCACAAGGATGATTATGAACTCCTTCATATGTTGTCACCACTATGCTTGAATCCTTTGATAGTCTTTGTACTTGTTTCTTTACATTGCATGTTAGATGTGTGCACCGGTAGTAGCTCCTGTCACACAAACAACAACGACGACAACAACAACATCAGAGCCTTAATTCCAAAACAGATTTAAAATCGATTAACAGGAACCATTCTCCAATACGGTCAAATAAACATGCAAATAGGGCTACCCATGCAAATAAACTAAAGCTATATTTGAATTCATCCATAATAAACTTCCTCAGTTTCATTCGACTGTATGCGTTCTCCTACACTCCTCTCATATGAGTATATTAGAAAAATGTATACAATGATCAAATTTCCCTAAAATATCTTAGAAGCAAATATAAATTAGTGTAAAAACGATCCAAAAAATACGTTGTTGATGAGATTAGATATTCGAACTAAGATCATGTATACCACCTCTCATGATCAGCACGAGACCAAATAATTCAAATGATTCAATCAAATGATCAAATGGAATCAATAGAAGCTAATAAAAGATCCAATAATTTAAAGGATATAAAAGCGACAAATACGTTGCTGATGAGATTATATTCAAACTAAGATCATGTATACCACCTCTCATGATCAGCATGAGAACATACTATTGTAACAGTTAGTCTCCTGTAAGACGGTCTCACAATACGATTATTGATCAAAGCACCAACCTTGGATAAACACTATTCTTCACAGATTTTTGGCCATATTTCCTCCAACGATACCCATCATCAAGAATATCCTCAGAACTCCTCGTCTCGAACGCGAATCGAGGAACAACCTTACTCCTTTTAGCCCTAATAATATTACTACTGCTACCATAATTCACCATTTCATTCCTCTTATGATCCAACATACTACTACTACTATTATTATCTTCATGAAAATTATTACTACAACTATTTGCCCTAATAATATTATTATTATTATTATCTCCACATAACATCATATTAGACCCATGTTCAAGTGAACCTAATCCATCATTATTATCATCATTAGAAGAATTATTAGCCAATAATCCCATGGATGGTGAACTAATAAGGGTAGACCAATCAAAATTATCGGAACCCGAGACGGTATTTGATGAAGGGTTGTTAAGGGTTGTGATTGTTTCATGGTTGTGATCTTCCATATGAAAAGAAGGAGAATTCAATAAGGGGATGTAGAAAAGTATGAAGTAAGTTAGTTTTTGGAGTTTTAAATGTTGGGAAAAATGAGTTGAAATGGTGTAAGGATGGAAGGTGAGAAGAGGTTGGACAGAAATGATATAAATGAAGGGGAAAAGTGGATTTTTGAGTGTGGAATGTGGGAGGGAAAAGAGGGAGTTTGATCAAAGAGGTTAAAATCCTAAAGGAATAGAGGAATAGCCAACTAAATTGTACCTAATTTTGTAGTTCAACAACTACCCACATTAAGAAGAAAACCCTAAATTCCTAAAATTTTGTTATGTGTAAATTGTAATAATGCATGAATTGATGAATACAATATGGATAATATTGTTTTTTTTGCCACATGTAAATATACGGATTTTAAAGGGAATAACGTCATAGAAATGATAATACGTTTAAAAACGAAATGTCAAATTATTGTAAACTAATTTTTTTCTTCAAGATATCAAGATATCAAATTATTATAATTTAATAATAATCATATGGTATAAATTATACTTATAAAGTCAATTTTGAAGTACAATATGAATATAAAAACTCAATTTTATTTAACACTATCTAGATAATTTGGCATTAATATTAAGTTGGGTAAGAGTAGAGATACAATGAGTTACAGAGTATTTATTTAGTGTGTCAAGTTTATAAAACTTTCATTACCCAAAATATTTGTCGTAACGTATTCAAAAAAGAAATTGTTGTAACAAAAATATAATGAGGTAACATATTTAATTTGTCTTTTATTTTTATTAAGTGATTTGGCATAGAAAATTTTATCATTGAATTGTCATATAATCATAGGGTATAATAATAAGACAATAATGAGAGAAACTTGTTGAAGGTGGAACATATTTCAGGTTTTCCAAGAACTTGAGAGTTGTATTAATTTGTTAAACCACTTACCTAAGTATTCTAAACATGACTTCATCAGACCAACACATATTCTTTCTCAGTTTAGCTGACTTGCTCTTATTATGATATACACTCGTCTGAGACTACTAGACCACGTTTGATAGTTGATAACAATAATCAGTTGGTCTTAATTAAATCGGATATATACATCTTAATGTTAAAAAGGGTCAAATATATATACCTCAAGTCCTCAACTAGGAAAAAAAAGTCAAATATTTTCCTACAGCCTAATCACATACGGAGTAAAATTTAATTTGTTTTATCCTAAGTTCGTAAGTATCTAACCCGTTATAAACATAAAACGGATATAACCATCTTAAATACGAGTAAGAATTTGTCTACGTCAATAAGTGTAACAAATACTCCGTAGTAATTTACCTTTTCAATTCAAGACGGTATATTTTATAGCAAACGAAAATTCGTTTATTTGAATTGGCATATTTTACCAAATGTTGACCAAAATGGTACACTAAATATTCGTTTGATCTAACTTTTCAAAGTATTTTTCTCAAAAAAAAAATAACAAATTGGCTAAATAATTATTCGAAAGTCGAAAAAAAAAAAAAAACACCGCAATTTTTCATAAACTGTTTTTTATTACTCCGTACATGGAAGTATGAAATGAATAATCACATGAGAGCCTAAGAACAGGAAAATCGAGGGAGGTGTAGTTCAGCTTGGCCCTAGTTTGAGTAATATACATGCCGTCAAGCCTGAACCCTGTAACGTCGTAACGAGAGCCCGTCTGTCGACCATCGTCAACCTAAACCGTAATGTTTGAGGCAAAGATATCCCGAATTTAGAAGTTAGCTAGAACAAGGGCTTCTTTCCGTTCAACATCCCCATAAGTTGATCAAAAACATGATTTCCATTGTCACGTAAACCCGAATGCATGTACTCATTTGTCACCCACCGTCTTATTCCCGAGATTTGATCAGCAGTCTCCATTGCGAGCTTGAAATTCACGTATAGGTCCTCGTAATAGAGTGCAGCTGCAACCGGTACCTATTTTTCCAATGTAGGAGTAATAATAATTATCAAGCTAACGAAGTGGAAGAAAAAATACTGTTAATGAACTCAGGGCTTATTTGCAGGTTTTCTGCAAAAAAAACCTTCTTATTTGTCGATTTGCACTTTGGCTTTGAATGAAGAGAGTAATTTATAACAAAAAAGAAATATTAAAAATTTTGTAGCAAAATATATTTTGGAATATTTTTTAAAACTTCGGTATACTTTATTTTCTACATAGTTACGATATGAGGAGTTGGGAAGAGAAGATTAGAAAGTGTGATCGAGATTGAACCTTGTTAGTCTTCAAAGCTGTTACGTCATACAACTGAGGCCAATCTTTTTCCTCGGCTAATAAGTGTGCAGCTTCCTTGAAATGTTCCAAGGCAGGAATCTCATCGAACATCCACGGGAATATCATCTGCACAGAGTAAACAGGTAGAAACTAAAATTCAGTCGAACTTCAGACGAGAAACTAAGGTTCCAACACCAATGTGATGGTACATTGGTACCTCTCCTGTGAATAAGACGGGGTTCCCGTCTTTTGCTGCTTTGACAGCATCAAACTTGCTTCCATGAGATTTCCTCACTCTTTCTGCAGCCCACTGTGATGCAGCGCCCTGCAAATTTCAGGAGTAACGACGTAATGCAATCTGTAATACTGGTACAAAGAATAGCAATAAAACAAAAGCTAATTACATTCTTCGTATGAATACACTTACCTGGCAGTAGATCAGCTCGTGAAGGATTGCGTATAGTGGGTTTGTGTTGAAAGCAGACCACCGTTCAAACTGTCACCCATTAACATGTTTCAAGTCAATTTTATAAAATCTCGATCAAACTTGCATATTGTTCGGACAAATTGAATACGAGTAGTTGTTTTCAAAAAGGCAAAAATAAATGTAACATGAGTATAGCTTACTGCGTTCAGGAAGTAATAGCTAAGTTGCTTCGGTGCACCTGGAGTTAAAATAGGATCCCACGCTCTCTCGAACCTGAGAAAACAGAGAAACAATAAAGAGGATGCCTTCGAAAACACAGGAAGCTTATGAAGAAGCCATATGATACAAATTACATAGAGCAACACCTAGCTACTTACATGTAATGTAACTGCTCAAAACCGCTACTGGCTCCTAGACCTGTAAGCCCAAGCGTTTGCAATCCCCGAGGTGTCAACAACCCACCAGAAGGAAGTGGTACCTTTAGAGAAGAAGCGGAAGTATAATTAAATCTTTCAGTGAAAAGCTATTCAAAGATGTTATGAAAGAATCAAAGTATTGACTCATACCCCGCCACCTTCACAGTCTGACAAGTATTTCACTATGTTTCCGACAACTTGAACATCTTGAGGAAATCTCTCGTAATATTTCTCATTTTGACGAATGATCTGCTCAAAACACGCATGATATACGGCATCTGCAGTACATCCATCACCAATAGGAGGAATTCCGCCTGTTATAAGTACTTGCTTTAATCCTTGAGGAGCGAAACTGAGGTATGTAACAGCACAAAAACCGCCGTAGCTCTAGCAATAGGAACAAGAGATTATGTCGTTAATCCACGATTGTTGTAGTTAGAAAACAACAAAAGAAAGTCCGAGACTACTAAACTGACCTGAGAGAAAATGCCCAAACGAAAGAAAAACAAACAATAACTCTACAAATCAAATTGTCACAAAGAAAAGCTAATCCTTCAAAATTTACACACTGTGAATGTTAACAGTTTAACACTGATATGTCAATCTCAAACCTGGCCTAAGATACTCCAAGGACCAGCTTCAGGAACTATCCGTACTCTAATGAACTCGGCATCTTTAACTATATTGTCACTACGAAAATGTTTCAAGAACTGCGACAAGTCTTTTGCAGATTTGATTTGTTTCATAGAGGATGCCGTCAATGGTGTAGACAAGCCTGTTCCACGCTGTAAGAAATCTTTATCAGGTAACTTCAATACACAGGAATAGCAATCATGACTCAAAAATCAACAACATATTACATTTCTAAAAAACTAATGCTCCAAGAAATCATGCCTGATCTAAAAGCACAACACGATATTCTGCACAAGCTCGTCCAATCCAACCATTACATTCCACTGGGCGTGGAGACTCAAACCCAGGTCCACCTTGTAGAAATAGAAGATACGGCATTGGCTCGTCCTCTTTACCGGCTGCAAATCAACAAACAAAACAATATAGTGATTAGTATACACTTTAATTCAAATTAGCCAACAAAAAACGATAAAATAGCTAACTAATATGTATGGAGTAGCTAACTAATTTGTCTAAACAATTTCAAAGTACTTTAGTTAGTTTCTTTCCAGATTTTTTCACAGAGTAATATTATACGGAGTATGTCGAGAGTCTTGTATCCAACAAGTAAAGATCCAAGGATCAGACACTTCAACTACTATTACATCTCGAGTTTCAATTGGATGTCGAGATGTGAATGATAAACTCTGCCATTCATTTCCACTCTCCTTCTGCGTTGATTGAGGTGAAATCATCTGTACACTTTTATGTCCTGTCTCTTGTCCCAAAACCTTTATTACGTGACACGTCAAACTCTTACTTGATAAAAATGGTGAAAATTTAGGTGTAAGTGATTATGTATCAGAAGAAGAAATAATGGGACAGAGACACACTGGTACATGATCCATAGCAGCGAATTTATAAGGAGTTGTACAAAGTGTGACCAAGTCATCTACCTTATTAAATGACTAAATACACAAATAACTCAGCTCGTCGCATGCTCACAATAGTCTTATGGATTATTTCCTGAGCAAGACATAATATACAGAGTAATCCTACAGTACTATTAAACTCGCACGTAAAATCCAAAATCGTGATGGATTCCACGAACACTTCGTATCAAGGAATTTACTAACAAATATCTCAAACAGTATCCCGATTTACGCTTTAAACATGATTAAGCAAATTGTCTCCATTTCAACAGTACCTTGACTATCTTCCAGACTTCCACTAAGAAACAAAAAAAAAAAAAAAGAAAAGAAAAAGAAGAACAAGTACGTTTTTTATGAGAAAAACAAAAAGAAAAACTTTAGAAGAAAAGCAGCTTAGCTATGTCACATTTCGTGGACTATTATGTGGAACTAACTACTCAGCTTTTTGAGCAAAGTTGAGAATATACACTTCCCATTTCCCAAAGTAGCAAAAGTTTATGCAGTATGAGTATTTACTTTTGCATGAAGCCATGAACCCATGATTGTTTGTGACCGTCAATATCCGTCACAAATTTGTAACGAGTTAAAGCGATACGTGTGTTTATGACAGTCTTACTATTAGCATGAATTACAAACACTTTTGATTATTCATACACTCACTGAGCACCAAAAAAATCTTGATATAGCTGTAAATAGACGATTCAATAAATGATGCGGAGTGAAAAATTCAAAAACGTATATGCTATCAAATCATCAAGCATAAACATGAACAGTTGAGAACCGAACGAACCTAATCATGCAGGAAAAACACGATTCAATGAGTGATTACAGTGTCGTAAACGCAATCAAAATCATCGAAGCATATTAACTAGAACAATTGAGAATCGAACGAAAACACGATTCAATGAGTGATTAAAGTGTAGTAAACGCAATCAAAATCATCGACTCATATTAACTAGAACAATTGAGAATCGAACGAAAACACGATTCAATGAGTGATCAAAGTTAGTAAACGCAATCAAAATCATCGAAGCATGTTAACTAGAACAATTGAGAATCGAACTAACCTAATCATGCAAGAAAAACACGATTCAATGAGCGATCAAAGTGCAGTAAACTCAATCAAAATCATCGAAGCATGCTAACTAAAACAATTGACGATCGAACTAACGTAATGCTCGAACAATTCAAAATCGAACTACCGGAGATTTAATCACTCGCAGTAGCATTTACATTACTGACGATTATACGAAAATAATCAGAATACAGTAAATGCAATCAAAATCATGAACTCGAGCAGATGGAATTGCACTAACGGAGAATGAAGTTGATCAAAATGTAGCAAATTCAATCAAAAATTAAACTAACATAAAGCAATTAGAAGCAGCGAAAAACGAACCAGCAACAACTTCGCGAGCGAAGACGGTGATTTTCGGCGATGAATCCAGTTGAAGAGAGTAATCGAGAGGAACGGTGAAGAAATGGTCGCGAAGTCGGAGTTCCGGCACGGAGAACCAGTTCCCGACGGTGTGTTGGCCGGCGACGGCGGCGTTTGATTGAGACATGGCGGCGGAGCGTGAGGAGAGTCGCCGGAGATGAAGGTGAAGCGGCGGCGGAGATGGTGGAGAAGGATAGTGAGGGTGAAGGAGTAGAAATGGGGATGGTAGGAGTGTGGTTTTTAAAGGGATGCGAGTTGACCACATTGGAAAAGGATAGTGCGATTGAGTAGTGTATTAGGTTGGGGGAGTTGTTTATTGTTTTAGTTCCAGTATAGACTCGGTAAATGGGTCAATCGAGTTTTTTTTGGATGGTTTGATTTGAAACGGTACAGTTTGAGTTTTAAACGAATTCGGGTCAAATCATGTATTTTTATTATACTAACTCGTAACACCTGATAGTTGAGTCATGTCGGATACTCGGATCAATTTGTGTTGTAGTTGAATCTTGGGGGTTTGGATTGACGGTTATGTCGTTGTGTCGAGGGTTCTGGTTCGCGCACTATGTAGTTGACATCATCCACGGTAAAATACAAGTGGATCTCGCGATATCATATTTTACTCACGAATACGGAGTATTTTTTGTGACGACCATATCCGTCATAAACTTGTGATACTGACAACTCAAAGACCAAGTATTTACTATTACTAATATATTTCGATTTTGTCTTATCTAACTATATGAATGATATTTAACCTGTTATTTCCTGTGACGGATGATCCGTCACAAGACAAAAGTGACAAGTCACAATGTAGGTACTATTAGCTCATAAGCTTTGACGGTTTGACCAAGGGTATAGATGACACAAGGAGCAAAGAAAATCAACATTCAGCAGCTAAACATACATACATCACTTGCTGAGACAAAAATAATGTGAAAAGTTGAGACTAAACTACCGTTTCCATCGTTTTCTTGGTTGCATAGAGAGCTTGAGGCTGCGTTAAGTCAACCAAACAGCCATGCAATAGGCGAAAAAACTAAGGAGGGCATAGACAGTATTATAAGCAAGCTTCTAGATTCACTAATCTTTTTCCGTAGTTCTAACTTGTGAGCTGTAATAAATATATCTGTTATAAATTTATAACGTATGGGTAAACAAAGACAAATTACATCAGCCGATCAGGATGTCTATCGAGTGACAAATGATTTGTATTTATCCACCAATGTGGGTAGATGTGTATGGCTGATCGTAAGTTTCGTGTACAGATATACTCGTCACAAACAAGAATATGTTAATATTCATCGTGAACAAGAATCTTGTGTCTTCATTGAAGAGTTTCTTTACATTTAGGGACGAAGTTATGCATAGGTCGACCAGGTCATGACTCTAAATATGACCGAACTTATTTCATTATTACAAAGTGCATGAATGACAATTCAAACTCCAAAGTAACACCAAATTCACTTTCACAATTACCTAACCTCACATATGACATAAACTTAAGTACAAAAATGGTCGGGTATGCAAAGACGATGGCATACGGAACCATTATCTTATTCCGTTGAAATGATTCTAGCACGTTGGATAGGATCGTAACAGCAACAATCCAAATAATAGTATAATACAGTTTTACGTCAGAATGATTCATTTACGTGAAAAGATAATTTCATTTATTATTGATAAACGAGTAAACTTTTTTATACGTAGTACAAAGGGACCGTTGAATATAATTAGGGTAATGATAGCGCGATCAGATTTTGGTCGGACCGCTTTCGAGTTATAAAAATCGGATTGACTTCAGATCGGGTCAGATCATTTCAGGTTTGGGTCATTTCGGGTTTGCTACTTTCAACTTTTTTTGGGATATCGACTCGTTTTGTATAATAATAGTTTGGTCAATTTCGGGTTACGGGTCAGTCGATTTTCGATTCGGGTGTCGGGTTCGGTTCGGGTTGACTTATTCAAACTGGGTCAGTTTTGCCAGGTCTAGGTACCAACATGATGGACCAGCTTGGTCCGACCCATGACCTTAGACCTAGACCCATTTTTGTTGGTAAATGCTAAGCCCGGCCCAAATATTTGATATCCAGAAATTTGAGCCAAGCAACTTAATTATGCTAAGCTTGGCCCAAATTTCTACTTATGGACTAACTCTCACTAATCTAAGTACAGTTCAAGTTTCAACACCCGTCACCTCAATATTCATGCTCTCATAACCTTATCCCGCAACTACTTTTTATCGTCGGCGTTTTACTTCTTACCGTCGGCGTTAATTACGTGAAATAACGACTTTGCTCTTACTATTTATTCTCAAAATAATATTACTTTTACATTTTATAGATTATCGATTTATTAAAATTCGATAACAAGTAGTCCCCCTTATCCTCATGTGATAAGAAGTCCATTTTCTTGAATCGATTAAACTGAACTGAACCAAACCAATGATTCGGTATACATTTGTTGAAGGAGTGTATGCACTGAATTAAACTATAGTCATCTAAACTGATCTGATCTAAATTCAACCGAACTGAATCAAATATACCGTGATCAAATATGTCTAAGGTATACGTGTTTAAACTCAACTACTCGAGAAAATGATATATACTCCGTAATTGTTCGGCCAAAATATAATTCATGAACATGGTACATTGTTTCTCCGACGTTTCACCTTCCTTGGCGAAACCATAACGAATCAGTCGAGTTAGGGTCCGAATCTCACCATGATGTTGAACTCTGTTTCTAAACTGTATACTCCGTATGATATAAACCTCATTGCATTATATTGCTTTTTTTTTTATTGCATGTGATGATGTTGTACTGTGATTTAACTCAAAATTGCTGAAATTCAAGCTTCTTAGTTCTTATTATGATTGAATAATTGTGATTGGACAAGGAAAGGGCAAAATTGAAGATAATTCCTGTATGATGTTGGAATAATGAAAATGAAAATGAATCAGGTTCACATAATGTGACTGCCATGCAATTAAATTCACATGAATGACATGCAGCAGGGGATATGATGCATGGCCAACTCATATTGCTGGACCTTCACTTTGCAGCTTGCATACTTGCATTCATCCTATTTTTATTTGCTTTACAGAACATTCAAAGTTTATTACTAACATCTCATCAAATTCACAACCTTTTATTTTACAATATAATATTACGAATTTACGAGTATTCAGTTTCGTAAAAAGTCTTAGATTTGGTTATTTCGATCAAATTCATTATAATTTTGGTCTCAAATGAAATGTCTAATTATAACGATATACTCGTAATAAATTGTGAACTAGACTCCGGGTCATAGTCACATGAAATCATGCGTGCAATGTCGGAGTAACATAGATTACATCAAATCTATGTTGCATTGATACTTCAAATATATAGTTGTCACGTCACAGTTCCTAAACGTATCGTGTTTGGTACGACGTGCACAACCCTTCATGTTAAACATAAAATTTGAAAACTTCGAACAAAACAACTTCATCCAAAATCCACACATCTCATCGTGTCTATTACTCGCAAACGAGTCAAAGTAACTATTGCCAATAGCCTCCTTTTAGCCATAACATAACTGTTAAAATAGATTAGACAGATTATCCGTCATATCGTTATTCCTAGGAAATAACAATGTTTTTTTTGTCTTTTCATTTAATATTTGACTTGTTATAACAACAAGAAAGATATTGTTGTTAGTAATAATGATGAATGTTTTATGACATTCCGTCATTAGTGTCTACTGTCTAGCTTTATATATTCCCGTCATTAGTTTAGTTCTACATTCGAGTGGTCATGACAAGATACATCGAATCTAAAGGTACGTATACTAATGATAGAATTTCACAAGACATTCATCATTATTATAAACAGATATTTCCGTCACAAACGAGAATTCGTGCAGCATGGTAAAAACATATTTACTCCTAACAGACATAGTTTCTGATAACCTCTGTAGGTAAGATAAGAACACCCATTAATGAAATGTTAAGGAAATGATGGTGTGAAATTGGTCTTGGTAGTTTCCCCTAAAAGCATTCTCAATTTCTCTCTGTTTTTTTCAGTAGAGGCCTACACATACTACTACAGTACTACTGCTAGTACTAGTAATTGCATGCAGTAGTATAGTGCAGTGTACTGTAGAGGCACTAAAGCTGAGTTCAGTTAAATTAGACAGTTATTGAGTTTCTGCCCTACAAATTTATATTCCACCTCTACTATGAAAGAATTCTAAGGAAGATGGTGACCTCCATTTACATGCATTGGAGATTGGAGATTGGAGATTTCAGAACAGACAGCTGTGATTCTCTCAACCATGCTTTTTATTTTGCTCTTAGATGATGATTCCATGCTTTGGTCCCTAAACCCACAAAAAGTAGCTACTCGATCGATGTCAACCAGCTTAGTTGATGAAACAATACTCCTTCAGATTTTTATCTATCTTCCCTGTTTTTTTATTGGGCTGAAACACCCTTTCTTCCCTATTTCTATTTTGGGCCATCAACATGTGGTCTAGAATCACCCTTACATTTCTCTCTCTTCCTTCTTTTATTTTGAACCACACATTCCTACACTCTTATTTTCTTCCCCAAAAACCAAAAGGGAAGATAATAAAAAATCGGAGGGAGTATAAGATAGTGTTTCATTGCTTGAGTTTGACTCTAGGCAAAGTCTTGTTTGTGACGAGAATATCTGTCGTAAATGTACAATGGGTCAAGTATTTGGGAAAAAGATAGAAACAAAAAACTTAGGGAGGTGTTAAGGTGGGGTAGGTCTTAATCTATGTAAATGAGGTATTACTTGACCCGTTATAAATTTAAAATGAGAGACCTACTCCTGCATCTAATTGTTTAGATGAACCCTTTGAATAGGGATGTTAATGGATCGGTTTCGGGTCGGGTGAAGCCTCATCCGCATCCATCCATTACATCAAATACATCATCCGTCATCCATCCATCCATCATCTGCGGGTGAAACGGATGGATCGGGTGATAAATGGATTACGACTAAATTATCTTTAAAGCTCAAAAAAGTATTAAATTTTAATTAATCATCAAAAAAATTATAAGATCAACTTGTATTATATTAAGAGTTCTTCATAAATCTTGTAACTTGATCATTATTTTGATATTATAAAAAGAATAACAATTATTAGTTCGTACTTCGTATTAGTCATCCTAGCGTAATGTGTATATTTTTTAGCAAAATACAAATAGTATCGGGTGACGGATGGATAACGGGTGGATTTAGCATCATCCGTCATCCATCCATCATCCATTAATTTCGGGTTTTCGTCCATCCGTTAATCGGGTGGATGGATATAAAGCGGGTTCGGGTGAAATTGACATCCCTACCTTTGAACCTTGGTTGAGTTGGTTCACGTGATATGAGTTTGAATCCTGACAGCCCCTAATATCTTTGAACTTTCAAGTGAAAACTCAACACATGTTATGGGGAAGTCTGTGTTCTAAGTTTCTAACCATTCTTCAAGCACAGTAGACATTCGAGTGAGAGGCTCAACCATCACTTTAAAATTTTGGTTGAGTTGGTTGATTATCTAGCAAATCGGCATAAAAAATTCAAAAGTTCAAGCATTTAACACAATAACCATCCTCCATATAATTAAAAGACAAAATACCCCTTCAACGTAATTAAAAGATGTCAACTAACTACCTTATTTAGTGAAATGGTAGAAGTAGGATGCTGCTTACGACCTGGATTCGAATCTCATCAGTATTAAAATTTTAGAATTATACTCGTGATTATTCCCTTAAACCAATAAATAAATAAATAAATAAATATATATTCTCAACCTTCTTATAGAGTTTTACATATGAGATTCCTTATATATGTAACCATGTAAGCGATCAAAAGACGTACAATTATAAAAGTACTTCGTATCATATAATTTCCGGTTTCTTTACTAGAACACCCTTCCTCACCAACAATTAAGGCAAATTATAATACTTCTCACTTTAAAGTACTCCATAGAAGATAAAGAATAATATCATTTGCTCGGACACTAGAAAAATCGATGATTAATATTACTCCCTCCGGACACTATTTTTTGCCTCACTTCATTAAAATACTCCTCACATATATTGGGCTAGTGGGGCGAAAAATAGTGTCCGGAGGGAGTATATATAGACATTATTCCTATTAACAAAACACAAAACGTACTCGTATATGACTAATATTATCGCCGAAGAATTAATACTCCGTATGTATATCATTTGCTCCGATACTAGAAAATTCGAATATATATATTGACATTCTTCATAATCAAATAGGAATATGATGAATAAACTTTACCAACATTATTGCTAAATATACTTTTATTATTCTTCTAGACTACTTATCCGTACTAGCACTACTATTCAAATACACTACAAACTTTTTTCATTCACATTCACATAAACAAAAGAATATAATTAAACTATAAGCATATAGAACAATGGATATGCAACCAACCAACTTCCCCCTCTCCTTCCTTTTTCCTCCTCCTCTACTACATACACTTGGTAGAGATTCTACCAACAATGTCTCTCTCAATCTCTCCCCTAACTTTCACTATTAACCCCTCCACTAACTTCCCCATCACAACCCCATTTGTGAATTTACATCGATTCCCCTGAAAAACCGTCTCATACTACTGAAAGTGTCAGACACGATCTCTTCCAGGATTTTGCATTCAGAAAGACTGCCTTATGATATTGAAAGACCGTCTCTTTAAAATTTTACGTTCTGCTAACAGATTTTAAAAAAAAACAAGTTGACCAAACTATAGGAGGATATGACTATATGAGCCTAAAAAAGTCAACCACCATCATAAAAGTCAACTGCCACCGGCCGCGGTGGCGGTGGAGCTGCTACCATTGGACAACCATGGAAACTCGGAGGAAGACGGCGAGAATTGTTCAGAAAAACAGTCACTATCATCACTACCACCATCAAGTTGCTCAAACCCAACATAAAAGTCATCATTTAGCATCAAGTCATATATCCCACCCATGTCTTCATCATCATTATCGGCCTTTGAGGACGACTCTGGGTGCTGATCGGTCAATGGTGGGTTGGCCGCGGAGGAGGAGGAGGGGGAGGAGGGTTGATCGGCCGGTGTGACCGCTTTCTGACGTGTACTGCCAGCTAAGGAGTTCCTGTGAGTTGGCATTGGGTGATTGTGTTCTGATGTGTATGTGACTATGAACATTTTGGGATCTGATCTGTTTCTTTCTACTTGTTTTCTTGCCAAACATCCCTTTGAACTGCTACATCTGTAGTATCCCCTGTTTTTTTCCACACAAACAAACAAATTTTAATCACTTGTTGTTTTTCGGTACAAAGGTCCCGTTCTTTCTGGCTGAAAAACGTTGAACTGAATTTAAACGAGAAGGGTTTGATGCAGCTTAATTAACTAAGTGACTTAATTTAACGAGGATTAGGATGCTGATAGGGTTCGAACCCAGATGGGCAGATCATAAGTATTAAGTACTATCGTCTTTGATGTCTTTACCAATTATTCTCCCGTCTCACTCAACATGAAGATACATGCATGGTAGGGTTCAGACCCCAGATGGACAGATCATAGATAACTATTGAGAAAGACGGAGGGAGGATTATAGGAAGATAATACATGCATGACAAGAATTAGTATAAAGTTAGGAAAGGGGGGACTAAAGGATGTTTTGTTTTGGTTGGTGGATTTCCATGAATAGATTAGTAGCCTTGAGAAAGAACTTTAGTTAGTTGATATAACAATTAAAGAAAAGAGTGCATGAAAATAGAGATTTAAGATTCTAAGATTGTTCTTGAAGAATTTTGTGATATAAATAAAAGTTGTCACTTCTTTTCTTTTGCTTGATAAAGTAAAAAGAAAAAGGTGGGCTTTGAAGCACAAGTTTTATCATCTTCTTCCTTTTTGTTCCTTAACCTTTTGAAAGCATTTTTAGGTTGCATTCCTTTAACCTTTGCTCAACCAACCCTTCAAATACAATTTCCTTAACTCAAGCTAAACAACTACGGAGTACGATCTTATTTGTGACGATCATATCCATTATATGTTTGGTGTATAGTACACGAGTTGTTTTTTCCCCCTTATCTGACCCGTTACAAGTTTGTGACAGATATATCTGATACAACCGAAACTTGTTGGTCCCAAATTAACATGCAATTAAGAGGAATAACTATAATTAAACACTAAACTTCACCCTAATTATTAGGGAGTGAAGATTCAAAAGAAAGAAAAGGCCAATAAACTGACCTTGGATATGGAGAGCCTTTAATAGGTTTCTGACCATATTTTCTCCATGCCCACATATCAGAGGACAAACCTTCAGCTGGTACATGACACACCTTCTTCATCAAATTTTTCCTGTAATATTTCAAAAATCAAACAACTACCCATTATAATTCACACCATTTTATCAACTGGGTACTCCTCAAACCTCAAATTCCAATCTTTTTTCCATCAATTTTTTTTCAATCAAATTTTTCCTCAAATCAGATTTTTTTAATCAAAATTTTCATGCAAATTGAAAAATCGAAGCAATACCCATTAAAATTCAGCTCATTTTAACAAAAGGGTATCCCTCAAAATCCGATATTTTTGCGTTATTAGCTCACCTTTTCTTAGCTCTCTGACTATTAGAAGTAGCAGCAACACCAGCAGTAGTAGAAGGAGAAGACGCTCCAAAAATAACATGATTCGACGATGAAGATGACGACGCATGATGCTTCGCCACCTCTCCCCGCCGCATCTGGTGGTGGTTCACGGCGGCGATAATCGACGACGACGACGTACACTGCAAACTACTCATACTATTATTATAACTATACGTCGTTAACGGCCGGCAAATCTCCTGCAACTCCGGCCACCCGGTCGAAAACGACGTCGTAGTATTCGTCGTCAACGGGGTCGAATACCCCAGTAAAACAGACGGCAGTGGTTGCGACGGCGGAGGCGGTGGAGATAGCGGTGGTGGAGTTGATTTAACCGGCGGTGAAGCGGTGGTGGTGGAGGAGGAGGTGCAGCTTCTTACGACGGCGAGTAGATCCCAATCTGGAGGACCGTCCATTATTTTAATAATATTATAATATTATTTTAATGGAGAGTGAGTAGAGAGAGGAAAATGAGGAGAGAGAAAGAAAGAAGGCGCTGACTTTTGGTGGTAGTGGAAAAATGAAGAGGGAGAAGGATGAGAGGGTGGGGTATATATAATTCAACAATTTATTTTTTCGGGTCAATCTATCCGCATAAATTCATTCTTTATTATTTGTTGTTTTCTGTGCATTCCGATTTTGTTTTATCTAACCATGTAGTGTAGGTAATTTTGAACCGTTATAATTTTGTGATCGGTATCTGTCATAGGGGAGACCCAATTGATATATATCCGTCACAAAATTATACAGTACAGATTAAAACAAAAACAAAACATTTGTTACTAATTGAGATTAGGGCGGTTCAAAAAGTGGTCCAGACCGGGGCACATACCGGTTCGGTCTGCGGGTCGCCAAAAACTTGGTGTCCGGTGACTCCGGTCCGGTCTACACTTGAAAAAAAAAATCAAATTTAGTGTATTTTTACAGTCTGGTTCGATCTTAAGAGAGTCCGATCCGGGTTTCTGTGTTAACTGATCCGGTCCTTTTTGGGTTCGCTGGTCCGCGAGTCAATTCGGTCCGGTTCGGGTTTGGACCGGTGAACATCCCTAACCGAGATATATCCATTTTGTTTTACCTAACTACAATATTTACAAAGACTGGAATAACTTTCTGACGGATATACAAGCGTAAAAAGAATAGCGGGACTGTAATTATACAGTAACATTTTATTTATTTATTTTTATTTTTGAATATTGTTGAATATTGAATTAATAAAAGGCAGGGTGGGTTGACTTTGGAAAATGTCAAAAGGGGGGATTTGTAATAAAACGCGGTTCAGTGAATATTAAAATGAAAGGGGTGACCCCAGAGAGAAAGGGGTGGTCTCGTTCTCGTGAGTGAAGAGGGGGAGGGGACCGACAAAGGGAAAGTGATGGAGAGTGTAGGGTCCAGTCCCATTTGTTAAGGGAAAAGAGCTACAGTAATTACGGGCACTATTTACTGCATTTAATGCTCCGATTAATAGGGCACCCTTAACGATGGAGCCACTTTTATAAGAGCATGAGCTTGTTTGGTTATTCATCCAGTTATCGGGAAGTGCAAGATTCCATGAATTGTTTTTTCAGGGAGTTGTTTGGTTGCCCATTTTATGGGAATTGTCACTTCCTCCATAATGGGGAAAGTTACTCACCAAGCTCCCCTTGGTGTGTAGAACTTCCCGCACGAAGTCATTTCCCACATGGCAACCAAACATTATTTTTGTAATTCCCATGAAATATAAATTCACGTGAATTTAAGTTCCCGGTAACTCCATTTTCATGGTGAACCAAACGAACCCTAAGAATTTTTTTGGATGGAGGGCTTAAATGGATAGGCCTGGTTCGGTTGGTCCGTACTGGCTCGGCCTAGGTCTTACGATGGTAGGTCGGCTAGCCCAGGATCACCAAAATGAAGAAAGAAAGAAAAAAAAATGTTCTCATGACGTGTTTGGATTAGTCATAGACTATTGCAGTCTGCAGAGACTAGTTCATTATCTTGTAGTAAGAGACTAGGAGCTTAGTTATGTCCAAACTCCGAAGCCCGCTCGGGAGTCGGGACTATTTGTTACGAGTATTTTGTAAGTTATAACTCAAGAGTTTAGTTATGTGATTAATGATGATATTAGAGTAATGGTTAGTAGACATGTTCACTTAATTGGTAGTCAAGCCTAAGTACATGAGGTCTTTTCGTTTTGGACATGAACTGGTTGTCACACTAAAAACATTATAAATAATTGTTTTGATAAATTGACGAATGTAACATTTGAATGTGAAATGGCTGACACACTGAAAACATATTATGAATAGCTGTCTTGAAAAATCGATGAATAATGTAAGAAGACAGATATTGGTTTCTCCGAGATGGGAGTAAGATATCGTTGATGGGATCGGATATCGTTGGGGACTTGGGGTTGTCCTCTACCAAGCTCGACTCAAACCCTCAAGCCGCGAGGCCAAATAATGCTTGGATGGCCCATCACTCATGAGTCATGATGCTTGAAGCCCAACCCAAGACCAAGATTTCTTGTTAAAACTACGTTCATCATACGAAAGATTTCTTGTTAATATTATCGAGAGATTTTTTGCTTCATAAATTAAAACTAAACTTCATAATTCATATATTCTCATCAATTAGGAGATTTCATTCGACTAATTATACACCTTGAACCATGGGCGGATCTGGGTGAGGGCATGGGTGGGCGATTGCCCTCACCCAAATCCTAGAAATCAATAAGTATGTTTAATTTTACTAATCACAATGGTGGTTGTAGTTTATTGGTTGTGATGCTTTCCATTCCCTTCTGAGGTGAGGGGTTCGAGTCTCATTGTTCGTTAAGTCTTCAACTCCCTTTAATTTAGATATCTGTGGAGTTATTTTTTAATCAAAAGTCACCCTGCCTAATACATACGAAGTATTTTTTTGTAAGTTTTCTTAAACGAAGCAAAAAAAACTCAAAACCAACCTCAATTTATAAAACAAAACTTGGTTTTCCACCAATTACTTTTACGGTATAAATTCACTTATAAAAAAAATTCAAAATACAAACCGTAATTTTTTTCAAATATCCTCCTATGAATAAATCCTGGATTCGCCACTGCCTTGAACGAAACATTCTTATATTTCTATATGTATTTGATGGTCAACAACTATCCAATTCTTTCTAATCAAAAATCAAAAATCAAAAATTATTGAAATGAGAGGTTGACACTTGGATTTCCACAAAAGCCAAACACCCAATACTTTTTCTTTATTTGATAAGTTTATCCCAACAATACGTCGTATAACATTTTTTCATTTTATATTCCAGATTTCCCACCCACCTCTCAAAACAATAAAAAAATATAAAATAATAAAATAATTCCTACACGTTAGAAAATATTACGAGCATTATCTATCTAATATTCTAATTATCTTTTGTTGTTACGCTTACTAATTCCAACTTCATCTCATCTATTTTGCCCTGGTACTTCTAGTCTTATCAAGTCATTCTTTAACCCGTCTTTCTTGTAACGGGTATATCTGTCATAAATTTGGACTAAATCGTATTACAATATATATAATGAATTTGCTCGTATTCTATTTGACGTGTCACACGTTTATGCTGTATATGCTCGTCAAAGTGAAAAATTTGTGTTTTTGTATGTTTTAGCCTCATAACGATCAATAACAGGAATAACACAAAAACAAAACGCATATAGATTACCAAAAGGCTTATCCAATCTAATAATCACGATTTTTTTCCGGCAAACACATTTAATCACATGTTACTGATTTCTAATTTGTAAATGGATAGTTAGATATATCTGTTTTAAGAGATGTCAACTGGTTACTCATTCTGATACGGAGTAATTAACTTTGATAAGTTCTCGTATTGGCTCCTTGTTTTAATTTGGTCTTTGATGGTTTGATGCCAATTTCCCATAAATCTTGGTTTAAATGGGTAGGGCATACCAAATTGGATGATATTTTGTGTTAATCAAATTTTTACCATGTTGGTTCAAAAGTATATTCAAAAAAATTTATACGGGTATTTACGTTAGAAGGACTCCGTATATAACTATGAAACGTATAACCTAAATCAAGTATAAATCGATTAAGTCGGGTAATGTCATTAATATTCAGTTTTACTTTTATTATTTCGACATTTAACCCGTTTTTACTATGGATCATTTCCGATTAAGACAATCAAGCATAAATTGACCGTATCTAGCTAGATTCATTCTTTTTTTTGTTCGATTTTTCTAACGTGTGCCCACTGGGCACACGTTAATAAGTTAATTAAGGCATGATTTAAATAGATATTGTATAAATATGGTAATAAAGCTTAATATTTCAACTTCTCATGATATTTATCGTGGTTAATATTTTCTTAATTAGGGTATTAAGTATTAACATGTGCCCACTGGGCACATGTTAGAAAAACCGTTTTTCGTTTAGTTTTCACCATCTTGAGCTTGAATACGTTTTAGTATCTAACCCGATAAGAATCAACTACGGATTAGTACTCAAGCTACATTCATTCATATTGACTTCGATTTCCACTATTCCAAGCTCGAATCTGTTTTCACTGTAGAATCATATACTCAATTTTACATTAATATACTATATCCGCTCAAGTCCAACCTTCCCTTTTACTTTTTCAAGTTTGCCAACACATATTTTGCGTCGTTAATATCTTTCGTAACATCTTACTAAAAAAAAATCCGAAAATTGGATATTAATAATGAACATTTAAAGACAAATTAAATAGGATCTCACGTGAATATGTTTTCTTTAATAGAATGTCGTGAATATCGAAAATTCTCCTTGATCGTGAACAATGTCGAAAAGAGAAAGGAGAACGTTGGACTTGAACGGAGTGAATAACTATTTTGTCTTTATAACTTTCTTTAGCCCACTTCAATCTAGTTCATTTTAATTCACTCTACCGTACATATCTACCTCAATTTAGTCTATTTTAGTTCATTTCAGCTCAAGGAGATTTCTTTTATCTCAGTTTCTTCCGACCACTCCACTCCAACTTAGTTCAGTTCAGTTCAATTTATTCAAATTCAAAAGAAGAAACTACTTTATAGTTCGGGTGAGGTCAGTTTTACGATGTAAAAAGAACTTGGTGGGTGTGCAACAAACGCAGCGCGTGGGGAGTGGGGAGCGATGGTTGGTGGAGTGAAATAGGGGAGAGGGGGGGAGTATAGT
Source organism: Agrostemma githago (assembly GCA_958450325.1). Taxonomy (NCBI): domain Eukaryota; kingdom Viridiplantae; phylum Streptophyta; class Magnoliopsida; order Caryophyllales; family Caryophyllaceae; genus Agrostemma; species Agrostemma githago. Next base: position 363,545 of record OY288255.1, read on the forward strand.
GCGTGTGTCCGGGGGTGGGGGTTCAGTCGATAGGCCCACAAACTGACACATGGGTTTCTACCCACAATTGGGTCCCACTCACGCGCCTTTCCGTTATGCCATTGAGCCAAACTCCCCTCTTTCAGTTCCTCTACGGGATTATTCTCGTAGAATCCTATGATTCCAAAAAAATTAACATTATTTCACGACAATAATCTCAATTATAAATCTCCAATTCTTAAGTTAATCTATTCTCTCCGAGTTCCTATTATTGTCCCATAAAATTTTGGGTGAAAAATAAGGAAGGTGAAATAAGTGGTTAAAAAAAAAAAAAAAAAAGTAGGAAGAGAGAGAAATGGAAGAGTAATTGTGAACCACATATTGATGGCCTAAAAAAAAGTGGTACAAAAATCAAACTCAGCCCAAAAAGAAAAGTGGGACAATAATAGGAACTCAGAGGGAGTATATTTTATGGAGTACTCATTCCGAGTTTTTAACCTTGTCTCATTTATGTTATGGCTGAGAAATAAGGAAGAGAAAATAAATGGTTAAAAAAAATGAGAATGAGAGAGAAATTAGTGAATAAATGTTAACTACATATTTATGGCCAAAAGTAGAAAATGGGTAAAACATCTAAAAAGAAAAATGGGGTAATGTTAGAAACTCGGAGGGAGTATAATCTAAAATTAATACGATATGTTTGAAGTCTTCATTAATCTTTTTTTGTCATGAGTGACCGTCTATCTGTTGAACCTCTCAACTTTTCTTGCTATTCTTTTTTTTTTTTTTTTTTTTTTTCACATTTCGTCTTCACTATCGACAATTGATAAATAAAAAATAAATCCCAAATTCTTTTTCAATTTTTTTATTAGTCTTATAGAAGTCATGGAAAAAAAAGTTTTTATTGTTGTTTTTGGCTTTCACGATCACAACGAACTCAATAAAATCCTAGAAAGTTACACCATGTTACTATTACCGGTAATAGCGAGATTAATGAATGCGTTGTCTATATTAAAATAAGAGTTTGAATTATTTTAAGAAATAATTATTTTCATGAATTAATCCTAATCTTTATTCAGAAATTATTATATATATGACGGTCTTATAATAATTTATCGTAAGACATACTAATAAAATTAAAATAATACGGAGTATTAAAACTAATTCATTTGTATGTGAGAGATCTCACGATAAATCAATTATCATGAAACCGTTTCATAAAAAATTTATGATTATTTAAGGGTTGTGCTTTTTCCTAACGAGCTTTTACTCAATCCTAACGACATTGTACCGTTTTACCCTCGTCATTTCATCATTCAAAATTTTATTTTCATGTTTTCTCACTACAAATCCTCACTCCAACCACCCATAGAACCACCACAAAGTAGCATCGAATATGTCCGGATCGATTGGGAGGAATGGATGGGGTCGTTAGGGGCTGAGTGGCTGGGGTGCCGGGCGGTGGGTGGAGTCGGTGGTGGTATGGGCGGTGGGTAAGGATCGGATGGGTGGTGGGTGGGGTGGGTACGGCCGTACGGTGACGGTCGGATCGGGTGGGTGGTGGGTGGGTTGAGTGACGGTCGGGTGGATAGTGGGATGGTCTGGGCGGTGGGTCACGGTGGTTGAGATGGTGGGTGACGAGGGTGGTAGGGTGGGTGAAGGTTGGGTGGGGGATGGCTGCCTGCGTAAGTTTTGGGTTTTTTTTTTTTTTTAAAAAAATTTATTTTTTTAAAGATATTTTTTCTAAATATTACTTTTATTTTTAATTATGATTTATGAAGTATTTTCCAAATCTATAAATAAACCCTAATTAAATATTTGAGTCTAAATAATTAATTAAATAATAATGAAATATAAAAATAATTAAGTACTCCGTAAATAAGTAATTTGTATTACGTGATCGATAATTGAATTAGAATTATAATCGAATTCTGAATTATTGATTGATTATGTAAAATTGATTAAAGATGAAAAACTTGATTGAATCTCAACAAAAGCTAAAACTTTACCTAAGGGTAGAATAGGAAAATTCTAAGAAAATTCGTTGGGATTGAGTAAAGGCTCGTTAGGAAAAAGTAATTTCGTTATTTAATTACCACTTGTAAAATGGAGTAATACTGGTAATAAGACTTGGTCTAGCATTTACGGCGCGTTTTCACAATTTCACACACACAAAACAAATTCCATTTTGGCTAAGTTATTACGTAGTCTAACATCACCAAATTGGACGCATGCATACCGCAATTTGCTAGTTTTTTTTGACGCATTCATATGGAATCTAAATATCTAATTATATCACTAGATAATGTAAATTAATTTAAATGTCGTTGTAGAAAATATTAGCTAAATTTTCGACAGCGAGACGTACTTCGTATGAGGTCTTGTTGTACTTATTTACGTATACACTTCATTTTCTTCCCATTTTACTATAACCCTGAAAAATTATACTACACTGAAAATATATATAATTAGTGATAAAATCGATTGGTTCGTTCGGTCACGCCTGATCATTTGACGAACTTGAACGATAAAAAAATTAAAATGGAAAATGTGTCGGATAAGTCGATCTGAATTACTTAATGGATTGAATCTGAACAAAAATATTTTTGAACGAATCAACCTGATCGACTCACTAGTGAAATATTTATAAATGTATTTACTTAAACAATGAGTAAATATTTTCCTAGTGAGTAAAAATTATGAATGTGATTATACTTAGAACACGTAAAATAATCTAAAATCGTATTTTTATGCATATGGACTAATTTTCCTATAAACGGACGGACAAGGATAAATGATATGGGCCTGCTGATTTAGTCTGGTCTGCCCACTTTGATATTTCAGGACACTTTACAATTTTACATCTTTTAGCCCAATTATTCGGCAAACTTGGCATGTCCACTGCCCCAACCTAGCCCCGTTGGCTACCTAGGCCAGTTCCGACCTTGTTTTATCAGGCAAATTCGTGTCTTTTAGTCGTCACAAATTTATAATGGATCAAATAATATTCATTTAGTTAGGTAAAGAAAATCATTTCAAATGTACTGAGGGACAAACTTTTTGGCATAATGAACGAATTAACTCCTAAATACTCGTAGTTTGTTTTACTTAAGACCAAGAACTACGAGACCTGGTATCTGGTAACGAGTCAACTGAAACGAGTTTGAGTAGGATAATTTTTGGAAAAATTGAGCTAATTTTTAGTCAAACGGGTCATTTTTGGTTTGCTATTTCTCGAAATTTTAGGAGCATCTACTTGTTTGCTGCTACGATAAACATTGGAAATTTGGGATCAATTCGAATTACTATGTTGGATCAATTCAGGTTACATGTCTTCAGTCTGGATATCGCTTCGGACTTAACTTGAGTCAGATCATTTTTGTCGGATCGAAGAAGTAATAAGTAGTAGTGGCCGTTATACATTTATACTACTCCACTATTGATCAAAAAAAATTGGGTTGCTAATAATTAACCTAACCCTACTAATCGTCCTTTCGAATGTGCAGACAGCCCTACCAAGGCTACTACCAGTATTTTGCATGGCTTTCCACTTTAATTTCACTTATTGTTTTGATTATGGACTAGAATTTAATTAAATTGTTACTACGTGATTAGCGACACTTAAAAGTTGAAACGACTACATGTAATACTCCTTCCGGACACTATTTTTCGCCCCACTAGCCCAATATATGTGAGGACTATTTTAATAAAGTGGGGCAAAAAATAGTGTCCGGAGGGAGTATATTTTTTGCCAATATTCTCTGATTTCCGCGTATCCTACATGCAAACGACCCCTTCGAAGACTGCATGGACTATAATGCTTTAATCATCAACCCAAAACTTTCGAAAAATTGTGTCTCGATAACGTTATTCAAAAACCTCTTACATAAAAAACAAGTTATCAGTATTAAATTATTATTTTCACGTACCCACACGTACGGTCACACTATACTAAAAGTCTAAAATGTTGAGTTAGTGGGAGACGGTCTCAAAGTTACTTAATCCTCTGTCTCGTTCATTTGTTAGCATTTCATATTAAGTGCGTGTAAGAGATATTTTAGTCAAAGACAAACAAATGAACAAAACGGAGAAAATATTTATCGTGTTTTATGTCTCGTTGCTCTAATTTGTGATATGCATCATGTTTTTTTCTCAATAAAAGATCATCACAATTTCTCCAATTCAACATCATGTCCACCATAGAAAATAGAAATTAAAAAACAAACTACTAATAAGCCAAACATGCACTATATGTGGCTAAAAACTTATCCCCTCATTTATATTCAAGGGTGCTTTACAGGTATTATTCTCTCCGTATCTATATGTTCAATTCGTCCATTTTCAATATAATATTTCATCCATATATTAAACAAAGTGAACGAACGTATAGATACGGAGGGATTACAATTTACAACTACTCTACTATACTATGTACAAATCTAGGCTTAACACTTACAATATACAACCAAAAACTTTTTCATGCATGAACTCTACTATGTACAAACCTTCTATACATATACATCTTTCATTACATTTTACATTTCAACAAAATAAACAATGAAATTAAAAAGGCATCATATTTCCACTTCTCAACAATCCATCCAAATATTCAAATCAGATCATCGCGATCGACATTTAAATTCAGGTCATGAGTATAATCGTTCATAACTTTACCAGTAGTTGACCTAACTGATATCTTCAGCAAACAATAACATAATTAAGTAATGAATCCACATTTTTCATCAACAAATAGTACAAGCATTAGGGTTTTCTTCAATGCTTTGAACATAATAATTAGTAGCCATTTGAGGGTAATATGCCCTATAATGAGCTTGAACAATCTCGTGTACAGGGTCGACGACTACTTTCTTCTCTTCTTCCTTTTTAGCCTCGTCTTTCTTTCCCTCTTCTTTCTTCGCTTCCTCGACACTCGCTTCTTCCCCTTCCTTCTTCGCCTCCTCTTTCTTTTCTTCTTCCTTTTTCGGCTCTTCCTTCTTCTCTTTCTCCGGCTCTATGGCCGGCCCTACGATCACTATGTCCGTTGTCGGCCATTGTTTTCGTAGTTTACTTACTATGCTTACTGGATCCATTGTGCCTATTACTGTTAGTTGCCTTGCCTTCATGTCTATTGCAATTGAGTCTATCCCTACATAAGTACCAAAACAGTAATGTTAATAACCTGAACGATATTTTAATCAAAGGTACACAAACTGAATAAAAAACAAGTGGTTTTATGAAGTTTGTGTAAAATCGTTGTATACAAAGAACTGAGTATATGAATGAATTTGTGTATGAAGATCATAAGTCAGGATATTTTCGAGATTTTTTTCTATATAAAAAGAGTTATAAGAGCGATTATGGTGTTGCTGTGTTGCATGCATGGCCAATTTTGAAACCCTAAACCATGGTTCATTAGTATTACTGTATTTTTTTGTCATAACTTTACCAATTATGCTAGTTGAAGCTAATTAGGATGTACCTGGAATAGTAGAAACGATCTTAAGTGCTTTTTGCTTCGCCTTGTGGTCATCCACGTCCAATCTCAACACAATTTTCTGTTACAAGAGTGATTAACCATTTAACATTCTGACCTACATACTACAAAAACTTCGAAATATAAATTCCCAATGAAAAGTTTGCTTTTACTTTATTTCTTCTGACTGACATAGAAAGAGTACAATAACTAAACGAGTTTATGGATGTAACGTAACCAAAACAAAAAACTTTCGCTTAATTACGGAAAAATACTCTTAAAAAAGAAATTAACTACAAAACGTGTACAATATAGTAATTTACGTGTATGATTTAGCAATTACAGAGTACGTTATACATACCTTCATTGATTGTTGTATGTAATGGAAGTTGTAGGATGAATGAAGGAATGAATGGATCAGAGAAAATGAGTTTTTTTTTTTAATAAGAGAGGAGATTACAAAGAGAATAATTAAGGAAGAATGAAAAAAGGAATCATATTTTTTGTGAATTTATTCAGCAGCTTTATTTGAGTGATCTTTTTGGACTGCTCTATGATGGAAGAATAAATACAACAATGTGTATCAATAATATATAGTCAATGTCTTATATACGTAATTGCTTTCTACAGTACAATAATAATTATGACGATAATAATTACATACGATGATAATGTATACAAATAAACGTGTTTTATTCGCAAGTTGCATGATTAATTATTTACCGTAAATGCTCAGAAAATAAAAATGGTTTCTCATTGAGTTATTCAAATATCATATCGTTAGACAACTCATATTGAATATGATTGTACAAGTAAAACAATACCAATTCTTGTTTATGATAGAAGTATGATATTATAGCGAGTCAATATTATGAATATATATGACAAAACTCGAATATAATGCATGGTGAATACAAAAAAATATAATACTCGTATCATTTAGTAGACTTTTCTCCAGTTTTTAAACCCTGACACATCGTTTTTTCACTAACTTTTATATTATGGAGTATTATTTTTATATTGTTTAGACATGTGTCAGACTCAATACATTATCGGTAACACTCATCTCAGACTTTGCTTTTTACCTTACTTATTTTTTCCAACTTCTAAAGGACATAAATAAATTGTGTCAAAACTCTACAAGAATCTTAAACTGAGTCTTGAATTTTAAAGACTCAGACTTAAAACTTTAATAAAACTTTAATTTGATACTCGTAGTTGATTAGTAATCTTGAGACAAGTCTAACCTCAAAACTAACGATAATAATGTTACTGTCATCTGTCTGTTATGATTTCAAGACGGATATATTATAGGCCAGGTAAGAAAGACAACTATTGAAGCAATATGTATGTGTATTGGTGTGACAAAGATTGTATATATATCATCAAGTGTATGAAGTAAGTAGTTGATATGAATTCTATAGTTGTTTTCATGCTTTATATCTTTGGGAGTGGACTACCGATTACTTGGATTCACAAGACTTTGATGCACTAAATACTACTTCATGGTAGTACATACGTTGTTGTCCATGTTATCTCTAACATTATCATCCCTTTTTTTTAATTTTAATTTCTTCCTATTATTGTTTTCTTGCCTTTTGTTGCTACTTCTTTTTAATTTTGTGGCGTGCAATTAAAGTTTGAATCTACTCCTTTGTGTTTTTTTTGCCTAGAGTTTCATCCATCGATTATATATACTCCGTATTTCATAATGATAACAAAATCAGAATGACAATCGACAATGCAAGTTACAACTCCACAAGTTAATAAGAACTAGACTCGTTCAATGGGTTAAGTCAATAATGTGTCAAAGCTCGGTTAAACTTGGAATTGGTCTAGACTTGGAGACCCAATCTTGTGGAGAGGCCGCCTCTTGCCATATAATAGTCTAAATCGAAATGTCACTTGCCCGACCCAGACCCAATCCATGTAATAGTCTAAATCGAAATGAGACATTATTTAAATCAAAGCCAAAAATTTATTAGTGAATTTTTTTTCATGGAGATTATGTAATTAATGATTAAAAAATTATTGAAGTGTTAGACTATATAGTCATGATTTGGGGAGTTGATTCTCAAGATTGATACTCCATACTATTCAAATAGAGCAATGATTTCTTTCTTACACTTTGTGAATTGCACATTTGCACTCCATTTACATAATTGCACCTACCTTATTAGGTCTTGCTATCCTATCACTTTAGTGAGTAAGTCTCCGTAATAAATCGATGACGAGTTAAATAATATTCTAACAACTGAGTTAGAAAAATAAGATTTGGAAGTATCACATAAATTTGTTTTTATTTACTCAAATGAATGTTATTTGAACCGTCACACATTTATGACGGATATTCCTAACCCAAGCAAGAATTTGCAAGCTTTAATTGGATGGTTTAGCTAGTAAAGCAAGGTTGGGCTCATCTACTACTAGGACTTCATGAGATGACAACTCCAATCAAATCTGGTTTTATATAGACCTACAAAGCCCATCATCCTACTTAGACTATGTTATTCTTACAATATAATGACCCAACCCAGTGATTTCATTTCATTGTGAACCGATGCGTTCTCGTTAAAAGTTGGATCATTTGTCAGGTTTGGTAGGTCAAGAAACGGGCCCATGAGTGACACCGAATGCCCATTAGGAGGCCCGTCAGGAAGCGGATCGAAGGCTCGGTACGATGCTGAGAAGTGTAAGGAGGCGGCCAAGGGCAAGGGTCCGGGCCTGGGCCTGACCTTGACCGATGAGGGTTTTGTCAACCGATTTCCTATTTCATCATCTGAAAAGCATGCTTTGACGCGAGATACATGAAGCATGTCGAACCTATTGGATTAATGCAAATAATTTTGCCAAAACTACCGTTGATGAGTTCATAAAACCATGTGCCCATGATTATCCGTATTATTATGCAGTTGGTCTCTTTTAAGACGGATATATATTTATCCCATTAAATAAAACGAGTCAAGTAATTAGTATCCACTTGAGTGGATAGGACAATTATTTACCTAGACCCCCACCAACTTTACTTTTATCTTATCCTTCCTATTTGATGATACTCCCTCCGTTTCTTTGGAATTGCAACCTATTACTTTTTGGATAGTTTCACTAGAATTGTCACATTTCTATAATGGGTATGTTTTTGTTAGTGGAGATGTTTTACTTTATTAATGAGGCCCACCATCCACACTCACGACCTTATTCCATGTGTAAAAAACAAATGTTGCAATTCCGAAAAATCGGAGGGAGTATCTATTTGACCCGTTATGTATTTACGATAGATTATTCCGTGGTAAACAAATTTGGGATGATCATGCATTCATGTTATCCAAAACAAAGGGTGCAAAATCCTTGACCTATCCAAAAAAATCCTACCTTCATTATCCCAACTGCCACATCACACCCTCATTATCTGACATGTCATCACACCTGGCCAATCCCATCAACCCAACAGATTCCAACCAATCACAACACTCCTTTCTCCATCCCACGTGTCACTCCCACATCCACGTAATCTCCCATTTAGTCCACACTCCCACTCCCACTTCCACCCTCAACACAAAAACCCTACCAATAAAATAATAATTTAAAATTATTTTTAAAAAAAAAAAAATTAAATTAAGTGAGTAGGGGAGGCTATGGCTTCGATAGCGGCGTCGACGGGGGCGGCTTGCCTAGGGAAGTCGGAGATATTGGGGAACCAATTGAAAAATGTCACGTCATCGTCGAGTAATATTGGTGTTGTTGCAGCTTCCCCTAGTGGTGGTAGTAAAATCGTGGCTTTGTTCGGTAAGAAGAAGCCTGCACCGGCTAAGGCGAAGGCTGTGGTGGTTGCGCCGGTTGATGATGAGTTGGCTAAGTGGTACGGTCCGGACCGCAGGATTTTCTTGCCTGATGGTTTGTTGGACCGGTCTGAGATTCCTGAGTACCTTAATGGTGAAGTCCCCGGAGAGTATGGACTCTTTATTCTCGTTTTATTCTTTATTCTCGTTTTATTTGATCTGTTTTAATCTTAAAACGAATATTTTTTTTCTCTAAATTTACGAATGTGGTAGTTCTTATACTGTACTTCTTAGGGTTTGAGTATTCCTACAATTTAGATATATCATGTGTACCATGTCATCGTACACCTAACCAACCAATACAGTAATAAAATCTTGAATGGTTATTTTCTTATCTTGTTTACGAAAATTTGTGGGTTATCTCGAATAATTCAAGATTTTTCAATGGTTAAGGTGTGCAATGACATGGTACATTTAATATATCTAAAAATTTCACCAAGTATGGTACTTTGTATTAAAATTGTTTTACATTAATGTTGGTTTTATAGCGAAAATGCTACATTTGCACGCGGTGTATGAAAATTTCATACACAGCAAACTATATCGCGCCACGTGTCAAACCCAAGTGATTAGTCAAAACCACGGCTACACTTACACGCGATGTATGATAAATATAATCAATACCTCTGTGACTCTGTCTTAATCATTTCTCGCTTTGATCTAGTGCGATAGATATAATCAATACCTCTATGACTCTCTCGTAGCGTCATTATTTTTTCAAGACATATTCTTTAAAGTAGTTTTTTTTTTTAAAATGTTGCAGCTATGGTTACGATCCCTTTGGTCTTGGCAAGAAACCAGAGGATTTGGCTAAGTAAGTTACTTACATCAATCAGTCAATTAAATTCAATAAAAATGTTGTAAATTAAGTCATCTTATACACAAAAATACGATACATTATACGATTCAGATACCGTGCATTTGAGCTAATCCATGCTCGATGGGCTATGCTTGGAGCTGCTGGATTCATCATCCCTGAAGCATTCAACAAATTTGGAGCCGACTGCGGCCCCGAAGCTGTTTGGTTCAAGGTTCCTCCCAACTCTGTTCTTTTCGACTGACTTAATTGAACTGAATTGAACTGAACGATATAAACCTTATATGATTATGTGTATGTATGTATGTAGACTGGCGCGTTGTTGTTGGACGGGAACACACTAAACTACTTCGGGAAGAACATCCCGATTAACCTGATTTTGGCTGTCGTTGCTGAGGTCGTTCTCGTTGGTGGTGCCGAGTACTACAGAATCACCAATGGCTTGGTATGACTAGTACTTCGTTATTACTCTTTTTGTCTCAATCATTTGGTTATATTTTATTTTATTTATCTGGTTTGACTCATTTGGTTTCGTACGTGTCATAATAGTCTTTGGGACTGAGTCAGATTACGGGATCGATTTTATGAAGTCTGGTTATATATATAGTATGTGAGTCGTGACTTGACTTGGATGAAGCTTCGTACACCGAGCTGATTTTAAATAATTGAAACATTTGGGTAATACTCGTATATGTGATGAGAATTGATGGTAAATTCTTGTTTGTGACGAGAATACCCGTCACAAACTTGTAACAGATAAATAATATCCACTATCGTAGATAAAAAAACAACAATCTGCTGCTCTCTAGACTTACCTTGTTAGAGTTGTTCAAGAAATGGTCCGGACCGGGTCATATACCAGTCCGGTCTGCGGGCCGCCAAAAACTTGGTGACCGATCCGATCCACACTTAAAAAAAAATCAAATTTAGTATATTTTTACAGTTCCGTCCGGTCCGGTCCGGATTTCTTTATTAACCGGTCTGGTCTGGATTTCTTTGCTAACCGGTCCGGTCCGCGGGTCAATCCGGTCCAGTCCGCGGGTTAGGATAATCAGGCTCGAACTGATGACTTCCGGTCTGGGTTTGGACCGGTGAACAGTGAACACCTCTATAAGGCTATAACCTTATAAAACCAGATACTCGTATTATTTTTGAACCGTGACCGATTTGTGATGATATATTGGGTGACAGGATTTTGAAGACAAGCTACACCCAGGAGGGCCATTTGACCCATTAGGGTTAGCCAATGACCCAGACCAAGCAGCCATATTGAAGGTGAAGGAAATCAAGAATGGAAGACTAGCCATGTTCTCAATGTTGGGTTTCTTCATTCAAGCCTATGTAACAGGACAAGGCCCAGTTGAGAACTTGGCTGCTCACCTAAGTGACCCTTTTGGGAACAACTTGCTTACTGTCATTGCTGGCTCTGTTGAAAGAGCCCCAACTCTTTAAGCACACTCGATTTCTTCGTCACATCCTGACTCGTGTCATTTTGTATATTTTGGTTGTTTTCTCTTTCTTTGTAAGGGGCATTTTATGTTGATGATGCTAAACCATCTATAATTGAAAGAGACCCAAGTTTTTATTTTTACTCTTATGTTTGACGAGTTTTAGACGGTTATAACGTATATGAACATGTTATAGAACGTCTGAGAGCATGAATATGATAGACGCGTGATGCAGATAAAGAAATAGCAGAAAAATTGGGTCAAGTATAATCTTGAGACGAATATATTCATCGGCCGTTACCTTTGGTGCGTTCTGGATAAGTCCTTAGTTATACACGTGACGGTCACAAGTTTTAACCTTTAGACTTCATCCTTACGAACCATTGGATTCAAACTTAGTCTACTTATTTATGTAATTCATGGTACATTTATCAAAAACTTAAAAAGTAAATTAACATAGTCCCTTCTTCGTAATAATTTTATATATCAAAAAATCATCGTAAATTCAAGTGGTATTTAACTATTTAACATAGATTCATAAACTCAAAAACAACTTTAATTAATCCAATAAAACTAATCAAATTAACTCACATGAAATAAAACCAAGATCAAAATTAAAATTAAGTTGATTAAATTCTCCCAAAACTATTCTCCTTTTAGACACATATATCCATTTTATATTTCCATAAAAAAAAAAAAAACATATCCATTTTATATTAATGTCGAATAAAACTGTATTTATATCTTATCTATAAGAGCAAGTCCAGTAGTGGACTACAACGTGATGTAGCTAGACTTGCCAACTCATATTTTTGGGCAACATCATTTTTCGGCTACAACTCATTCCAATAGTAAGCTACAAATGTAGTGTAGCTTTGTAGGTCCCTCATATGTTATATTTAATTTATTTATTCTATATTATTTTACATATGTTATATAAATTTGTCATAATTTTATTTTCAAATTATTAACGGCTTTGTTTACGTAAAAAATGCGTTCATGCAAAAAAAAAAAAATGAGAACAAAATTTCATTATTTCAAATAAAAATACAATTGAAACAAAAAAAAAAAATTATGCAAAAGTTTAATTTTCACTTCCGAAACGTGTCCAAATATGTATAAGTGGAATTATCGTTGTTGTGTTGTGTGCAGGAAAGAGAAGTGAAATAGATATGGAGATGTATTATTTAATTAATAAATTAATAATTTTTCTTTTTTTAATTTTCAAGCATATGTAGCTTGGGAAAGCAGGTACTGCTTTCAAGCTACAGCCTATTTCCCCTCTCCAATAGTTTACATGTAGCTAGGAATTTTTGATAAATTGCAAGCAAGTCCTTTAGCATCACTACTGGACTTGCTCTTAGCTTATGAGTAATTAATTTTTTTTGCAATTCTATCTACTTAACATGAGTAAGGTTTAGAGTACTTTAAAACCGAAAATTTCCGACTTAAAAAATATACACCCAATTTTTCACGTGGCGTATATATATACCAGGCCAAATATCGGTAATAGCAAATATTTTATCTTTAATTATTGATTTACTCATTTGAATGATATTTGATCCGTTATAAATTTGTGACGCAAAATTTGTCAAAAATATACAGAGTATTTATGAAAATTCAAACACAAAATCTAGACGGTCTCTCAATAACTTATTGAGAGATCACTCTTCAGTACCACTCTATATTATATTCGTACACTTGAATGATAACTGTGTATTGTACCTATTTTATGCTAATCGTACATACTTCTACTGGGTTTGGTACCACTATTAATTTCATTTGTACTTAATCTCTCAGTAAAGTTAACGAGAGACCGTCTCTCAGAACACCTACTCAAATTCAAAAATGTATCCAAAACGGAACTGAATAACCACCGGTGTAGAGCGTAGAGGAACGTTAGGTGTGACTTGTGAGAGTGAGTGAAGTGAGACCAACTAATTTCCGTGGCTTCCCTCCTTCAACAATCAAAAAAAATCTCACATTCTCACCTCAACATTCAAACCCCGCACGTTCACACGACCGCGGTAATAACACACACACAGATCAAACCCCAAACCACCTTCACTGGTGGTTATACTATTACTAACCACCGTAAAAATGGCGGCCAAATCGTCGTCATCAACACCGCATCCCCACCGTAAAACCCCACCGCCACCGCCGCCCCCGCTCCCCACCGTCGTAACCCTAAACTGCATCGAAGACAACTCCCTAGAACAATCAACCCTAGCCGGCCTCGCCGCCGTCGAAAACGTCGGCCTCAACCGCCTCGCCGACGGTCGAATCGAGGCTGCCGCCGCCGTTCTTCTTCATTCACTCGCGTTTCTCCCACGCGCCGCTCAACGTCGGCTCCGGCCATGGCAGCTGATTCTCTGCCTCGGCTCGTCTGACCGCGCTGTGGATTCGGCGTTAGCTGCTGATCTTGGATTGAAGCTTGTTCATGTCGATGTGTCGCGAGCTGAGGAGATCGCGGATACGGTTATGGCGTTGATTTTGGGGCTTTTGCGACGGACGCATCTGTTGTCGCGCCATTCTTTGTCGAGTTCGGGTTGGTTAGGGTCTGTTCAGCCGCTTTGTCGTGGTATGAGACGGTGTCGTGGACTTGTGCTTGGGATTGTTGGTAGATCTGCTTCTGCTAAGTGTTTGGCGTCTCGGAGCTTGTCGTTTAAGATGAATGTGCTTTATTTTGATGTTCCTCAGGTAGTTTTTCGATTTCGTCGATTTTGATTTCGTGTTTATACGTGAATTGTGAAGTAGAGCTGAATCCGATACATGTGTGATGTGTTACTTTAAATGTGCTTTGTTTTGATGTTCATCAGGTAATCGGCGATTTTGATTTCGTGTTTATACACGAATTGTGAAGTAGTATGAAGTAGAGCTGAATCCGATACATGTGTGAGGTGTTGCTTGTTTAAATGTGCTTCGTTTTGATGTTCCTTGGGTAGTTTTTCGACTGTTTTATGGCGGTTTTGATTTCATGTTTATGCGTGGATTGTGAAGTATAAAGTAGAGCTGAATCCGATACATGTGTGATGTGTTGCTTGATTAAATGTGCTTTGTTTTGATATTCCTCAGGTTGTTCGTCGATTTTGATTTCGTGTTTATACGTGAATTGTGAAGTATGAAGTAGAGCTGAATCCGATACATGTGTGATGTGTTGCTTGTTTAAATGTGCTTTGTTTTGATGTTCCTCAGGTTGTTCGTCGATATTGATTTCGTGTTTATACGTGAATTGTGAAGTATGAAGTAGAGCTGAATCCGATACATGTGTGATGTGTTGCTTGTTTAAATGTGCTTTGTTTTGATGTTCCTCAGGTTGTTCGTCGATTTTGATTTCGTGTTTATACGTGAATTGTGAAGTATGAAGTAGAGCTGAATCCGATACATGTGTGATGTGTTGCTTGTTTAAATGTGCTTCGTTTTGATGTTCCTCAGGTAGTTTTTCGATTGTATTTCATCGATTTTGATTTCGTGTTTATAAGTGGAGTGTAAAGTGTTAAGTGGAGCTGAATCCGATACATGTGTTGCTTGTTTGAATGTGCTTTGTTTTGATGTTCATCATGTAATTTTTCGAGTGATTTTCGTTGATTTTTGCTTTCGTATTTGTACATGAGCTATGAACTACGAAGTAGAGCTGAATCCGATACATGTGTTGCTTGTTTAATTTACAAAAGAAATTTGTGAATCACTGAGATTAGTTGATTTTGGAGCAATTAGAGTAAAATGTGAAGCTATAATTTGATGTTCGTCAGATAATTATTGACTTATTGTTGTGTTTTTAGTCGATTTTGCATGTCGTGCTTGAGAAATGTCCATTGGCGGATTCATGAATTACCACTGACTGTCGTGTGTATTATATGAGAATTCTGCGTCCATTAGGTAGTTTTTTATCCCATTTTGATACTGATATCTTCTACTTTTGTATTTATAGAAGCTTTGTGAAGTAGAAGTTGAGTACAATATGTTTTGAACCATGAAAGAAATATGTGAATTGGTGAGCGGAGTCAATTTTGGAGCAATTAGAGTAAACTGTTGCGTTATAATTTGGTCTACGGCACTGGAGGAACTACAGCCACCATTACGGGGTCTCGGGACACCATAACACTTTTTTTTTAATATATTTTGTCCAATTTTTAGATTGACAAATTAAATTTATGATTCCTATATGTATAAATACCTTCTAAATTTAGGCAGGAACCTCTAAGAAAAAAAATGCCGGGGCCACTAATTTAGAGGCTTGTTGTGTAAGATGAATGTGTTTTTTTATGTCCATCAGGTGCCTTTTTCGAGTGTATTTGATACGAGTGTATTTGATGAACATCATGATGTCTGCTTGCTTGGTGTTTAATTTTGTATGAGATTTTTGTCTTGATGTTCATCAGGTACTTTTGCTGTACTCCCTGTAATTCAAAATAACCCCAGGTTTTGTGTTTATATGTTTAGAATACATTAGGTATTATAGTTTGGTTTTGGAGCATTTAGAATTGAATGTGAAGCTACGATGCTTATGAGTCATGAGATACTGCATTTGGTTGGCTTTTCATGAATTGTTTGCTAGATTGGTATTTATGTTTCAGCCAAAGCACTCGAGAGGGAAATATTGGATTCAATGTCTTATTTTGATGTTCCGGAGTGTTTGAATTTAGTCACATTATGGCCTATCAAGTGTTACTCTAGTGGAGCGGAACGTGGTATAAAATGTTCTGCTTGATGATCACAGTTTGACTGCCTCTTAGTTGAATTGTTGATAGTTTGTAGTTTGATGCTTTAAACATGAAGCAAAAATAGCTGAATGTGAAGCTTCACTGTTTAGTTTCTCTCAAATGATTGGTTTTCTAGTTCATGAGTTCGTACTTCGAATATTGTTCATCAGCATTTCTGTTTTGTTAGGAACATATCCAGTCTGTGTTTATAAAAGAATTGTGACTGTCCAGCGGTAATATGAGGGGTCTCATGTGCTTGTTTCAATTTTTGACTTGTTGTTTAAGTTATTTTTGAAGTTGATACTGATAGGCTGAGTGTGAGTGAAAAGTTTTAGAGCGATGCTGTATGTTTGGTAGATAATGCTTTCGATGCTGACCTAACCATCAAACTCTGTCTAGATAAGAGTGGATGAGATGTCACTAGAATTTAGGAGAGGGTGAGATGTGACTGAGGAGTAGAAGATTTGTGGTGTGAAACTTGAGGATTGTGACTTTAAAAGTCTCCACTGTCTTTCTGGTAGCTCGTAGTTTAGTTGAAAAATACTCGGTATGATTCATTCAACAAGTCAATGCAGTTCAATGATTTACACATTGTTCTTTGATTATTTAGTCCAGCAGAAGTGAGACAGTCCCAGGTTATCAGTTAACGTTGCCATGGAGCAGGGAAAAGTTGCCATTGCTTAGGACACAGGATTGGTAAAGGTTTGGACATACTGGGTTGTTTGGACTTTATGATTTAGAAAGTGGTTCTTTGCGTTTCTATAACATTTTTAATACAAATCATCTTCTCATGTGGTACACCAATACATGTGTGATGTAGCACTACAAACATTATATGTTCGTCTGTTTTAAACTACCAATTTTTGTGCTTTACGCGGTATGTTTTGTGATTGTTCTTGTAGAACCATTTTTATCTTCTCCCTGGGGTTGTATTTGGGGAAGCATTTTCTATTGGTTTCATGTTTTTTGTTGGTGTTGGAGTGTATCTCTTGGTAACAATGTTTTTTTTTTCTGGCAGGACCAAATGAACAGGTCTTCAGCAACATTCCCTCCTGCTGCTAGGAGAATGGAGACGCTTAACGATCTAATGGCCGCTAGTGATGTGATCTCTCTACATTGTGCTTTGACTGATGAGACTGTCCAGATCATAAATTCTGAATGCTTGCAGCATGTAAAACCAGGTATCGTTTTTTTAACAGTCTATGAATCTGTTAACAAATGATTGTCGATGCCTTGATGGTAAGCATCACCATTCCTGTAGGGGCCTATTTGGTTAACACCGGGAGCAGTCAGCTTTTAGATGATTGCGCTGTGAAACAACTCTTAATTGATGGGATCCTTGCTGGCTGTGCATTGGATGGTGCTGAGGGTCCACAATGGATGGAAGCTTGGGTATGTTGGCCACTGTTTTATAGTACTCCGTATTATTTTTCTTCGATCTCTCTTCGACGTCAAATAATTGTAGAACATCCAGAAATAGTTTATATGTGCCAGAGGCAAGGTTGTGTACATGAACATCTTAGGATAAGCTTGAGATCTATGCTTGATAGGTGGGCGATATGTGACTAGGAGGAGCCTAATATCATCGGTTTAGCTACGCATGAATGGCATATTCATGATGCAATAATACAGGTGTCCTATTTAGCTGGTGATGGCCTATGTGTGAATTTGTTATATGCTGCTAATCGAATTGATGTGTCTGCGTGTAACGTAATCTGTAGCAGCCGAATAGTTAGGTTATTTTGAAGCAAGATTGACCTACCAAGTACTAACTAATTCATTCATTCGTCATAATGTTGTTTCAGGTCAGGGAGATGCCCAATGTTCTTGTGCTTCCACGGAGTGCAGATTATAGCGAAGAAGTGTGGATGGAGATACGAGAGAAAGCAATTTCTATATTGCAAACGTACTTCCTTGATGGAGTTGTTCCAATTGATGCCGTATCAGATGAGGAGGAAGAAAGTGATATAACTAATGAAATCGAGCATTCTGATAGACAAAGAATGATAGAGAGCCCAGTTCAGCAGCTGGCAATTGAGAATTCTGTTCCCGAAAGTTCTCAGAGAAAAGGGTCTGGACAATTAGATTCTCCTACCCAACATCTAGATAATTCTGCTAGATCTGAAGGGAAGCGTAGCCGATCAAGTAAGAAGGCCAAAAAAAGACACGCTCGTCAGAAATCCCAACAGAAATTAGAGGATGCCTTGGAGAGAGAGAGCACTTCACAGCAGGAAGATGACACTGCTATGAGTGGCACTGAGCAGATTCAAAGTCCTCGTTCACGTGGAGCTTCTCCTGACGGATCAAGAAGTAGAAAAACACCCAAGGAACTGGTGCAAGAATCGTCATCTGACAGGTTACAGAAGTCAGGCAAGAGCGTTAATAAAAAGTCACTGGAGCTGCTCAGAGATGGTTGTATTATAGCGTTACATGCCAGGGAGCATTCTTTATTGCATGTTTCAAGACAAAGGGTGAAAGGCGGTGGATGGTTCCTTGACACTATATCTGATGTAACCAAAAGAGATCCCGCTGCTCAGTTTCTCGTTGTTTTTGAAAAAAAGGTTTGTTCAGATTGTTCAAGCTCTCTCTTCCTTATCAAATTCAATACGTGATTGATTAGTTCCTCGCAGCAAAGCTGTTAGTTTCTGTCCTCTAAGACTCGAATCCTGTTAACTAAGCGTTTATTATGCCTACATTTTCCAGGGCACAATTGGGTTGCGATCTCTTGCTGCAGGTGGAAAGTTTTTGCAGGTAAGTTCAGTGTTCGACATCCTTTCAGATTCTCTGTTCCAGACCGTGTCCAATCTTTTAACTCGATTGATTTTGTGAGTTGCATAAAGTCTGCGTGGTAGCTTGTCTGCACTCAGGCTATTTGCGATGACTTCCTGGCCGTTCACTTATGTTGCTTGCATATTTCATCCTTAAATTGTTCATAAGACCGTATAGTGTTTCATGCACCTAAACTATAGTCGGAATGCTCACGATTGATGAATATGATTATATAAGTTGGAAGCTTTCTTGGCTACTTCATTCTTCAATAGCGATTTTTTATGGTTGGTTAACGTCTTATTTTGGATTATAAATTTCTTATTTTCTTTTTCTTTCCACGTTGCAGATAAATAGAAAGATGGAATTTGTGTTTGCCAGTCACAGCTTCGACGTATGGGAGGGTTGGTCACTTGAAGGCCCTCTGGAGCAGTGCAGACTGGTCAATTGTAGAAATACTCAGGTAATTGTCCCCGTTATTTTTCTATTTTTAAATACTTAAAATAGTTTTGTTTGAGAGATAGAGAACTCGCACTTTCGTACAATAAGTAATTGCCATGTTTGTTA
The DNA here is from genome assembly GCA_958450325.1 of Agrostemma githago. Taxonomy (NCBI): domain Eukaryota; kingdom Viridiplantae; phylum Streptophyta; class Magnoliopsida; order Caryophyllales; family Caryophyllaceae; genus Agrostemma; species Agrostemma githago. Next base: position 383,137 of record OY288255.1, read on the forward strand.
TCGTTCTTGGAAATTTGATGATTTATTTAACTATTCGACTTAGTTGGAGATTCTGCAAAGCATGCTTTGTACCATGTCATCGTAAAAAAAAAAAAAAAAAAACAGACAAACTTGGTTGGACATTTAAATCATCTCAAAATTTTGCATCGACATTTGCAGGCTGCTTTAGATGTACGAATTGAGGTGCTGGCAACAGTAGGAGAGGATGACGGAATTCTTCGTTGGCTTGATTGATGGTAAAACCCGTCACATTGGTTGCATACCTTTTACGGTTTTACCACTCTTTATTTTTGACATTTCTCATTTTTAACACGGCCTTTTACCCTATATTTCTTCGGTGTTGTTTTCATCAGTGTTGTGCTGTGGTATTTGGCTATGCCTCGGAGTTATTTCTGTATCAGTAATTGAGAGAGGGAATTTCAGAGTGACGGAAAAGGGCGCAACATGATGTTTTAGTGAGTTCGTGTGGTAGGTCGTAGATGTTCAGAGGGTATATTGAGCCTAGTTTTGCCTTCAGTCAGTGTTATTTGCCGGTTATCCTCATGGCTAAGTCGTTTTAGTCGTCTTGTTAAAATCGTGATGTGAAACATTTTGGTTATATTGGTTTTTGTCCGGCGCTGGTTTTTTTTTTTGTAAGGTTTCACAAAGCTTATGGCCGAGCTTGTGTTTCATTTGATAGGCTGACTAAGCCTGAATTATCCGAGTCTATCCCAAAGCTCATCCTCGTAGTCCTCGACTCCTCGTGTACTCTTCTGCAATTCGCAACATTGGGCATCTTTGGCCACTCTATAATTCGGAAGTCGGAAGTTGAAACTATCTACGATAACAAATGATTTGTTGTAAATGTCACTTATGTTAGGGTAAAGTCACTAAGGATGGTACTAATGATCTGATTTCGAATTTTATTGGCGTTATGACTATTTACACCAACAAAAGTGAAATGGTTTGTCAATATAGTTACATACTTAAGTGGTTCGTCAATGAGTAAATTATACAACCAGTTGTACATAATCAAAATGATCTGTGATAAAGTCACCTTGATTCGATCTTGATTGATCCAATATTGACTCGTCTAAAACCATTGTTGACCTGGTTTGAACGGTCCAAAGGTAGATTAATATTATACTCCGTACTTCATACGAGTACTAATTAATTAACACTAACCCCTAAATGACTCGTACGGAAAATCATCTGGTTTACAATGAGGCAACCGAAATAAAATAATGAAATTATTATAAATCATTGTAGAACAATATCGTATACAGTAAATCGGGATGTGATTATATTGATGTGTGTATTACAATACATGAGTTGATCGATATTTATAGGACACGTTTCTTCGCGGAGAGACGTATTGCTTGGAAGATAATAATATCCATATTATAACAAGAATGTATTTAACCGTTTGACTATTTTGAGATGAATACAATTAGAAAAATCGTCACTTTCTAAGTTTGTGACAAATATATCCATCAATCCAACATGTACCCATTCCACACATTTTAGAAAACCGATAAATAAACAAATAAATAAATACTCCGTGGTTTCATTTACGCAGGTCAGTAGACGTGTTATAGACGGTCTCACAATCGCATTTGCAAAATGGTGTAACTAACATGAAAATTTGTGCATATATATTTATTAATTCCGTAATTAACAAGTTTTTAGAGTAAGTTTTTTTTGTTGAATTAATCAGAAAAATCCCCAAATAAAAGACGAGACCTCATTTCCTGACTTCTTCTCCTTCTCTCTCTCTCTCTCCTCTTCGAAAACGATCCCAGAAAACGTGAGGTAAGAAAAACCAAATGAACAACACAAAAACTACCAAGATCGAACAAATCTTCCATTGATTTCTTCATTTTTTTCTCACAATCGTTTCACTCAAATCCCTAATTTCTGCAAACATTGAAAGCACTAATCTTTGTACTAATTGCTTGAAAAATGTGTGTTTTGGGGGAGAAAAGAGGAGCAAAAAGTATCAGATACGAGTAATTACACTTCGCAAAACCCTAGAATTCGTCTTTTGTTTTTTGCTTAATCGTTGATTACGGTTGAATTTAGGTTTCAATTTCTGGAATTTGACGTCGTTTTGTTGAAAAGATTCGATTGTGTTTGTTTACGATTGATTTTTTTTGGATTTGATGGAGTTTTTTGTGTGTGTGTGTGATTGTGTTGAGCTGAATTGAGACGAAATTCTAGGGTTTTGTTGTTGTTGTGTGATTTGGAGTAGATCATGAAGTGGAGCGAGCTTTTGAATTTGGGTGTTTAGGGTTTCATTGATATCGAATTCAGTGTTCGTTAGATTATCAGTGTGCTATGGTCATGGTTTTCTAGGTTTTAGCGGTCGGGTTTTGGATCGAAATTCCACGGTTGTATGGTTTGCTGAGTAGAATTGGGAGTAAAAAGGTTGAACTTCTGTGCAAAAGGGTATTGCTGCAATCGAGAATTCGGAGTCTCTTGATTGAATTTAGTTTCGAGAGGTGGATTTGGATTTGATTGTGGGTTAGGGTTTGGTATAATTGAATTTGATCATCTCTGTTCTTGAGCATGAGTGCTGAAATCGAAGAGCAGATCACGGTGGTGCAGCCGGAGGAGGTTTCAAGCGGAGAATGTTCAAAGTAATTGGGTTATGTTTATTGTTTTCGACATTAGTTCATCTTGTGTTTGTTTGTGTTTGTCGATTTTGATGGTGAATCACTTGGTTTACTCCTGCAGGAAGCCGTCAATAACGTATACAAAAGAGTTTCTTTTATCATTGAGTGAGCTTGAAGTTTGCAAGAAGCTACCCGATGGATTTGACGAATCGCTTTTAAGGTAATGGACTCGTTTTATGAATTGTGAAGATTATTTGCTGACAATCCCGTTAGTTAGGATTTTGTTTAGATTAAGATTATTAATCGGGGGATTATGATGGATCAGTGAATTCCGTGATACATCCTCCTATACCTCTCAAGACCGACCTAGATTAGGAAGTTCACCTTTGCAAGGTTTTAGACGGACTGAATATGGATCATCACCGCCAGCTAGAGGGGATTCTGGTACCTACTCGAGAGGGATTCAAAGGTGGGATAGTCGTTCAAGTGGGAAAAGCGAGGGTGATTCAGATTCAACTCATTCAGGTATGAAGGCAGTGTTTTGTTCCGATGGTTAGTTAATTTCATTGTTAGTTGCAAAATGTCACTTTCCGGTTTGTTTGATACCATTGTTTTATTATATCTTGTTTTTTTTTTCTGCCGTAATTTATCAGTTAGAATGCGTTTGTGCATCGACTTATCAGGACTGTGGAGTTGGGTTAGAAAGTAGAAACACATATCCTTCCATCCATACAAACATCATGAAGTAGGGATTTTAAATTATGAATCGGAATTCTGGAAAAAAAAAAGTTCAAACTCTGAATCTTTTGGGTAGAATGCTGGAAACACGCATTCGTTCATCCATCCATACAAACATCATGAAGTAGGGATTTCAAATTGTGCTCCGGGGAAAAAAATTATGTTCCAATTTTGAATCTTTTGGGTAGAATGCAGGAATTGGATTAATGTGAATCATACGATGTAACGATGTAAGTTGTTTAGTGTGGCATTAGGTAAATGACAATAAACTTCATGCAGTGAGAGGTACACTATGATGTTAATCTTCTACCATTTATTTTTCGATACATAGATCTATTTTTCCTTCTGACTATATATGTTTGGAACTGAAGTAATGGATAGAAAGTAGAAAGTAGAAAGTAGAAACACATATCCATCCATCCATACAAACATTATGAAGTAGGGATTTTAACTTATGAATCGGAATTCGGGGAAAAAAATGATGTTTAAACTCTGAATCTTTTGGGTAGAATGCAGGAATTGGAATAATGTGAATCATATGATGTAACGAAATAAATTGTCTAGTGTGGCATTAGGTAGATGACAACTAACTTCATGCAGTGAGAGGAACACTATGATGTTAATCTTCTGCCATTTATTTTTCGATACATAGATCAATTTTTTGTTCTGACTATATATGTTTGGAACTGAAGTGTTAGGAATATGCCAATTAATGAACCCTTATTCTACTAGAGTCAGGAAGGCGTTATGGGAACCCAGGAAGGAGATCGTGGCAGAACCCTGAACATGATGGTCTGCTTGGAAGTGGTTCATTAACTAGACCACCTGGATATGCCGCTAGCAGTGCAGTCCCAAGGTTCCGTCCTACTGAAAATCTTCAGCTTAGCAAAAGCACTGAGCCATATAACCCTCCTCGTCCATATAAGGTAAGGTTTTTAGCCTTTATCATCTCGGTAGTCACTGAGCATGTTTGGCCCAACTTTTCAAAGAGTTGGTGAAACACATAACTCTTGAGAAGGTAGAAATAGGTTTTTAAAATTTGAAGAACCACCATTTTATCCTTAGAGTAGAAACACCAATTTGGCGCTTCTAGCATTTCAAAAACACTTTTGAAGAATTAAGCTTAAGAAACAAAAAATCATTTTCAATAAACTAGGCCGAACAAGCCCTTTATATATCTTGAATTTTGATTCAACTTGTTTTTAGGTCATTTAAAAACAAACTATTCATGTTGTTAGCACATGGTAGCACTGAGTAGATCTAACCCTTTCGCCCGCCATTTGCGGTAACCCATGTTACTTAGTTTCTGTTTGAAGAGTCGGACGCGGGTATGTGCCCAAGTGTCAGACTCGGCTACTTATGAAAAGCTTTCAAAGTTTTCCTTCGGAAGTGACGTTTCGAAATCTTATACCAATGTCCAAGTCTTAGTTTATAAAGCGTGCATCAATGGTGCCTAAGGCGCACTAGGGATGAAGCACTAACTAAAACGCCGTGGCACATTTTTGGTGCGCTTTTTAGACAATGTGAGTATGGGAGCCCATATCAAAGAAATATAGGTGGTGGCCCTTAGGCATTGGGATAATATTGTTGTCGTTGGTTTTGGTTGATCTTAAAAGGTTCAACGCCAGAGTTTGCGAGCTCAGAATACAAATCATCTTTTTAATTGTCTTCTATCACTCGATATAAAACATCTGTAAACTGTGCTTATTATGCGTAATTCTCCAGGCAGGTCCTCATTCCCGGAGGGAAACCAAGGACTCGTTTAATGATGAGACGTTTGGTTCATCTGATTGTAATGCTGAGGATAGAGTTGAAGAGGAACAGAAGCGAAGAGGTAAATCCAGCTTCTCAGATTCTAGTTTAGATTGTTATTAGTCCCTCTTTACTTTTTTGTCTTATATATATTGGCCCTAAGATTTTGGAGTCTGATTTATTACCTTTTCATTCAGCTGAATTTGAACTTATGAGGAAGGAGCACCATAAAGCTTTACAAGAGAATCAGAAATTGAATCCTGGCAGGCCGAAAGATTCATTTACTGAAATGGTGGAGCTGATGGAAAATACTGCTGATAGTAAAATCTCTAATGACTTGAGTAAAGTTTCGAAAGAAGTTCCACTTTGTGACTCAAGCAAGATCTCTGTTTCCTCACAAGCGGCCCCAATCAGACCTCTTGTGCCACCGGGATTTGTGAGCAGTGTTGTGGATAAAAGCTCTACATCAAAGTCTAACGTGTCTGCTGGTGCATTGCAAGTAAATACTCCCTTGCCCTTTCCTTTAAGTGTGATATTTTAGTAAGATACATGTCACGGTGGCTAGAACTACACCCAACAACTACTAGATGCGTTGGTATGCCTTAACTCTTGTTGAAATCTCTAGTCTGGGAGAGTTTGGGGTGTGGGTGTCGACTGAGATCATAGTGAATATTATAGTTTTTGTTGTCAAAGATGTCACTGAATGCTACCCCTCTTACAACTAAATTCACATGTGAAGTGATATTTTATACTCTACTCGTCGAATTGTATTGATGCGGTTACATGTAAGCATAGTGGCATACACTTATGTTCTTTCAGATGGACTTATAAGTGAATCATAACCATCTCCTATTGATTAGAAGTGAAGTTTTGGAATATTTTAAAATGGCATTTTGACACTATTTGCCAAAACTGGACTATCTACACTGCTTGAATTTGAACTATTAAGTAGCTGTCAGTTAATGCAATTTATGATGCAATTTCTGTGGTTACTGTAAGGCTTCGTATCTCCGCCCCTTTTGCCACAACATAGCCGGCTTGCAACACTTGGGTGATGTTGGTGGTGTTAAACACCGATAATTATGGGTATCGTATTCCCTATTCCATATTTGTTTCTCTTTGCTTCTAGCGTTTATGAAGTGATTTTTTTTTGTTTTTTTTTTTTTTAAAATACCCGATAGACGGGATTACATAGCACCTCTAACATCCAAATCGATAAGTACTCCGGCAAATTACCCAACCAGAACTTGGACCCAACTTGACCGTATAAATCTCTAGCTAGCTCGTGAGCCACTCCGTTACACCTTCTGGGGATGCTTGACCATTGCACCTCTTCAAACTCCGCACTTAGATCACGTAATTCCTCCAAGATTTGAAAGAAAACTGTTCGGCCATGGGTCCCACGCTTCAACGCTTCCACAACCTCCCTGCAATCCATCTCCGGAATGACTCTTGGATGACCTCTTCTAGGGCTGCTTCGGCCTCGACTTCCCAGATCTCCCAGCCTCCTCACTTGCCCGTACACCCTCCCCACAGACTTCGCTCCTCAGTGTCCCGGCACACATAGCCCAAACCAAACCCCCCCCCCCCCCAAACACTAGCATTGCAATTAATTTTAACGCTCCCCTCCCGTGGTTTGCACCATCGATCCCCCTGTCTCCCTGACTCGTCTCCTTGCTATCGCTTTCCAATTGCTCCAATTCTCTCAAATTATCCTTCGCTCTTTTAATGACTTGAGCGCCATTGACCCTGATATCCCCAAACACCCATTTGTTTCTAGCCTCCCACATAGCCCAACAACCCGTCTTGAACTTCCCTCGCTCTTCGACCCCCATCTCCCTCCACACATACTCCACCCATTCCTTCACCCGCTCATGCCCGACTTCCTTCTTTGTCTCCACCCCTAACCCGTCCCAAACCCCTCCACCCGCTCATGTCCTATGAAGTGATTGTTTTATTAAGCTCTATTTTGTGCACTCTTTTTGTAGGTTGAAAACTGTGAAGTAGAACGTACTCATCAAAATGTGAAAAATAGGACTCAAGAAATAGGTTCCAGTGACGGTTTTGGTGAAATGAACAGCTCCAGAAATGGCTTATCGTCAATATTTCCTGACATTGAGCATACTATGTCAAGTCTGCCTTTTGTAACTGATGTCATTGATAATGCTGAAAGCCTGGGGATTGATTCTGAGATCAGTGGGCTTAAATTGCTGGGTGAGCCTGTTCGTTCAACATCCATTCTAGACACGCTATTTGGCAATGGCTTAACAACCAGTAGCTCTGAGAGTAGTTCTAACATTGTACAGGTAAAAGTACTTATATGGCTCCAATCAGCTCTTTGTTTGTGCCTCATTAGAGTGTAGGAGTGCAGAACCCCTTCCCTGTTAGAATTGTTGAGTGTCTATAGCGCTGCTGAGTTCTTAAAGTGGAGTATCTTTCCGATGCCTATTAAATTGAATTTTTGAGAAAGAAGTCTGGGATAGTACTTATGTGAATTTCTTAAGACCATGGCTTTATGCGTTCTTCCTTGGAATGCGTACTGGACCTGTTGCTGGAGTAGGTTCATTAGTTTTATGTTTGCCCAACAATCCCAACCGATATTTTATTTTCGTTGCCATTATATTATATAAGCTGGAGGTTCAATATTTCTGTATAGTTGTCTTTCTAAGATCTAGGTGCTCTGTGTTGTGAAGGTCTAAGAAAGAAGAATGTGCTCTTCATTAATCTATATCCAAATGAGCTTTAATTACTCCGCGTACTCATGTCAGACACTTGACACCAGACCCATTTTAAGAGAAAAATATGCAGAATTTTCATAAAAATAGCCGAGCCCGTCAGATACTTCTAAACGAGTCCGAGCAACATAGTTTAATTCTGTTCATTTGGTATGTCTTCTTAATTCAAAATTTTCTGCAAATTACAACCAGGGCGATGATCCGAGAACAGATGATATTTGGAATTCTGACAAACTGCAGTCCAAGTTTACTAGTTGGTTCCAGGAAGGTAAGCCTTATCCTAGATTTCCAGTGGTTAGTGAATGTAATAGCGTCAAATACTTTTGCACTGACAGTATTCGTTATCACTCTTGTAGATAAGAAAACTCTAGGGACATCAATGGAGAAGCCGGAGAAGCCAAGCAGTCTGCTTTCATTAATTATCGGAGGGGAGAATGATAAGAACAGCGGGCTAAATGGCATGCTTGCAGCGCCCGTTTCTCCCCGGGAGACTCAGACGTGGCAAAAACCGTCCAACTCAAGTTCTTCAACCAGTAATATTAATGGCCCAGTACCCAAAGCTTCTGTGCTCACATGCGAAGATCTAGAACAGCTGATGCTCTTGGAAATCGGTGAAGATAATTCGAAGTCTCATACTTATGAGAAAGAAGATGTTGCTTATAAGAACGAAGGGCATCCTGGTGCTCATGTCGAAAATTCAGCTTCGCAGCATCTTCTTTCCTTGCTCCAGGGAGGTGCGATTTCAAGTAACGCGGTATCAACTCATGATCTGGCTGAAAGACTACCCAGTGATCATCAGGAACTTGGTAAATCAAGTTTACCTGAAAGTTCTACAAACACCTCTGGTGTTCGAGAATTAAGTCATTCAGACAGGACTTTGACATTAGAGACTTTATTTGGGCCTGCCTTCATGACCGAGCTGCACTCTGCTCATAAAAGTTCTGCTGCTTCTTCACAAATGGATCAAAATGGAGATGGAGTTGTTGATCATGATGGAAGCATCTTGACATCAAACGATGTTTTTGGAGCAAATATGGAACGTTCAAGGCTGCCGCCGTTTAAAGCTGATGCCACATTTAGTGGTTTCAATGAGAGCATTGGAGTAAAACTTCCAGAGGAGGACGCCTTGATGAATCTCGTCGACTCTATCAACGCTGAGAACTCTAGCTGGGTTCCCCCTCCTACTAATCTGGGTTCAGGTAATATGGACCTTTGGTCCTTGTCGTCTAATACTTCGGGTAATGTCATGGAGAAATTGGCTGCTCTTGGCGGTGCTATAAAAGATGAACCATTACGAGATTCATTGCTCTCGCACGACCCTTACAATATGCGGAAGCCTGAAATGCCATACCAAAATCAACATTTACTCTCGTCTTCTCCGCATCTCCATACACCTCCTCCTATGAATCACAGCAGAACATGGTTGCATCCTCCTCCTCATTTGGATCCTCATATGAAGTTCACACCTCAAGATGCTCCTCCAATGCACCATCAATTTCCGCCCAATATGGACCGCCCTTTGCTCCCACATTCAAGCGCTGGTTTTGCCACTTTCGACCGCCCCATCCCTCCTGCGGCGTTACAGCAGCAGATGCATATGCCTGGCAATCATCTTCCACCTCAACTAATCAGGGGATTCTCCAATGCAGCACCCATGGCTCCTCCTCCTCATCTGAATCATCCGAATCATTCTCCTGCTGGTTTTGTTCAGGACCATAACCCAATGCACGCTTTTCCATTTGGTCAACGTCAGCCAAATTTTGCAGGCCCTGGAATGATGCCGTCAGGTAAATTAAATCTGAGCATAATTACAAAGTAGTAGACAGTAGGATCGGAGTCTGAATGCTACCATGCTATACTGTGAACGCATTTTGTGTTATGATCCAGTGTCTGAGTTGACATGTGACATGCGACCGACACTTCAATTTTACTCGATAAGATGCTCAATGCTCCTTGATTTTTCTGTATTTCAGACTGATGTCTTTTCAATGTGTAAAGCAGCTGTCTTCATTGCTGTGATTTCTTCTCTGATATCAGGTCCAGATGCATTCCAGAGACTTGTTGAGATGGAATCGCAGGAAATCCACCCTTTTGCAGCCGGTAATCCAAGCCGAGCTTTGTATGGACGTGAGATGGACATGGGTTTTAGGCGCACACACTAGTTTTTTTTTCTTTGTAATTGTAGCTTGTACTATAAACTTTTAAAGGAAAACCATGTCGATTGGAGTTTAAAGGAAACCATGTCGCTTCTTTTTGTGCTTCATTCAACTCTCCAAGTTTAACATCTAGTATTTCATCTTTTGCCAGCAATCAAGATTTTTTCTTCCTATTCTTTTTGTTAAGTAGTCCCTTCGTCTTGACAAATGAAGGAGACGGAGGGAGTATATTATTGGTTCGCTTCTCCTATTTTCCCTGTAACCAAGCAATCTTCTAGGAGAAATAGAACCTTTCTCCTACAAAATCCGAGTCTAGATAATCAACAAAGACATCATAGCTTAGCATTAGAGACGAGGTTCACAAAGCCTGATTAAGTAATTTCTTCCGTCCATCTCGACCGGCTGCAGTCATTTGTGACCGCCAATATCTGAAGCAATACGACCTGGCAAATGAAGGTGCACCATGCGTTACACCTAAAACAAGTGTATTTCTTGACCATAAACATCAAAAATATGATACCATTTTGTTTAGGCATATATAGGATTAATACATTTTACAATTTTTTTATCTGGCCATGAGGATGAAGCTGGATACTTGATTGTCTCTTGTATTTAAAAGCATTGGATCCGATCCTGTTTATGAACTCAGACCTGTAATAGTAATCGCATATGTAGCTCTATCGGGAGCCATTGGGACGCAGATAATGCTGCGATGCAAGATGTACTTTTCACATATATATATATATATGTAGCTCTATCGGAATTATGACAGTAATTTACTGTATATTCTAACCAACTGCATATATAGTTTCAAAAAAAGTTTTTGTTTGTACAACATATCTTCATTACAAAATGTGTATAATAGGTTGATGCTTTTGAGTATGTATGCACTTGTGACTTCGAAATTCATCTAAACTAAATGAGGAGTGCAAGTAAACCCAAAAGAAGAGGCAGCGTGAAATAAGATACAGAAATGATGATATTGGCGGTATTAGGGAGAAAAGGGTATGCATCTGGTGGCGGAAGCCTGCATTCATCTCCATTGAAGTACACTCTTCTCGGAAACGCCCATCCTTGTCTCAGTGTGAATGTTTCTACATCTTTCTGTAGAAGAACTTCCGACTGAACATTCCCAGACGGCCCTGCTTCCATCAGAAGGTCGTTGTAGAACTTCGTACCAAAGAACATTCCAGTATCATCTGTATGTACACAACGAACGAACCAACAAGGAATCAGTTTCAGTTTCAGTTTCAGTTTCAGTTTCTTTAATCCGATCCTGAACTAATAAGAAGTTTTGAGGCACAGGCACTTACTGATGGATCCATACGAGACGACAGGCTTGTAATCGAAGCTGAAAACTTGGGTGACATTATTTAGATTGGGATGCTGAACCACGAGTGTCCACTCTGTATAATTTAAGCGATAGTTAAAATTGGTGATGGCGATCTTAGCACGCCAGTAGTCCTTGTAGTTCACCTTCACATGCCAGTGAATCCTAATAGGGCACATATGATGTGTGCACTGAAGCAGAGGCGCGTTATCCTTCTTCGGAGTGTTTATTCCCTTATGCTGCAGTTTCTTCGAGTCGCTCCTACATTTTCATTTTCATTTCGTCAAATATAAAACAAAGTAAGTATTCCGATCCATAGTTTGTTTATTCCTGTACTGCATTGTGCAGTAGTGAGTTTCGTACCTGATGCAGCTGTTTTTGTTTTGGCAGCCACAAGAACAAGAAGGGCATGGAGTTATAGTTTCGTTGTAGAAAGACGAGAACGATACACAGCATGATGGGTACTTTGAGGCCAGAAACTGTGAGTAGGTGCATGTTACATTCCATGTCACTGCATGTTACAACAAGCAACAATTGTAATACCCGAGTTTAAAGAGTATATATATTGGATATGGTGCTCAGAGGAGCGTGTATTGGATATGGTTCAAGAGGCTCGAATGAGTGCTTAAAGGGATTGACAGTACTACTCATGTCAACAAAGTGCACTTTCTTTTATGGTTTCCCCACGTAAGTGAGGTCAAAATGCGCTGGAAAAGACATGTGTTGATCTGTGGGGCCAGTACACGACCTGTTGAGCTGAAACAAAACCAGGAGGTAGGACATGAATAAATCTTACTGAGGGCCTGAGTTTTGCGTCGGTGATCAGGAGTGAGGAAGACAGTGGAAGGGACGACCTTGGCGGGTCCACAAGTATACCCGGGTCCAGGGCCAAGCAAGGTGAAATTCTTTGGCAACTTGACGGTTTTGTTAGAGGTGCCAGCCTGGCCAACGCTGACCTGGAAGGCAGAGACGGCGGACGTGGGGTCCTGACCCCAAGCTGACAAGACACCGCCCTTGCAACAGTTTGTAAACTGCTGGTTGTAAGGTACCCCAGGGAGGAGGTCCACGACCGTAGGGGTCTTCTTGCAGCAATGCGGTATGTTGGCCTTAAACTTGGAGCAGTCGCCCTGCTCTGTCGTTTGTGCTCCGACCATTGTCCATATCACTTCTTTCTTCGCCCACGACCACCCTAGTGTCCATCCCGGGTTCATTATCTGCCTGTACATCTGGAAGTTGTTCATCGTCACTACTGCCTGCAACAACAGAACAATTGTTCACGTGAATTTGTATTTCATGGGAATTACAAAAATATTGTTTGGTTGCCACGTGGGAAATGACTTCATGCGGAAAGTTCTACCCACCAAGTGGCAATTCCCATGAAATGGACAACCAAACAACTCCCTGAAAATGCACTTCCTGAGATCTTACCACATAACCGTCTGCAGTCCATTGCATAACATCCCATTTGATTGTTATGTTCCCATTTGGATCTAATGGATCATATGCATCTGTTTATCCATCCGGGTAAAAGTATTAGTTGAGATTAACGGAACAAAAAAACAACACGGTGTGTTTTGTGCGTAAAGAAACGAGTAAATTATTCACCTGCTTGAGACGACAGGATGGTGATGGTGAGAATGGCAAAGACAGCAAACTTCAGTCCTGACATTCTTGCAGCTGCTACATGTCTTTCACATCCCATTTCCGAACTTAACTCTCTCGCAATAATCTCAGGGTAATAGGCTTGTTTTCATGCAAAAACTACAGAGAAATTATATACTGTATGTAATGCTTATTCACCAACGGGTTGTTAGATATCGTAAGGTATTGCATCCTGTGTTCATATGTCTGTCGGTCTATATGCATGATGAAACGGTTGCTGCTTTCCGAAGTAAAAAGAGAGTTCAGTGAGAAAGACGGATGTCAGAGACAGTTGAACCCCCATTTCTGGTAAGCTGTCCCTTTTCTGCCAGGAAACTTGGCTTCAAAACAACATATTAGTTAGCACTCATTTGTCCAAGTCTACTTCATTCATTCTCTTCCTTCTGACTCTAACAAGTTTCCAACTAATGTGTGCAGTGAAAATGAAGTACAGTACATCATTTTCCAATCGTTTCCTGCTAAAACACCAATGAATGCAATTTGGGTTCATAGACATTCCGATTTTTCCAGGAGGAGAATCTGTCAGCTATGAATACGGATCCATGGTACTGGTTGAAAGATTATCTGCAATCGACGAGCCTGGTAAAAAAGAAGGCTGATAATCTTATCGTTGATGGTGCCACATTCGCTGTCAGTCGAAATCTTATTACCCCATCATCCGTAAGTCTCTCTTTTCCAGTTTCCTGTTAACTTCGTATCAAAAATTCCGAGAAATTTGCCCTCCAAATGGAAAAAAGGTTACATGTATAAACGTTCATAAACTTTCAATGTAAATTTTGTTCAACTTTTCTCGAAAAACTGTAATTTTTCAGGTAATTTTATACGACCATTTACGGTGGTTTATACGGGTCATTTTGAGATCACGGCTTTGTTATTGATGCGATTTATTTTACCTCTTTTTCTCATAGGAGAATCAAGAATTTTACTATTTTCGGATATTCAGTATATATAATAAGAAAGATTTTGTTACAAACATTAATTTCTGATATTGTGTATAAGAAAATATCACCATTTGAGCTCTCATTTTTCACCTCCCTATCACCCTGTGTTCAACAATTTTCCCAAATTCTTATTTGTGATGGAGATATCCATCATATTATTATAACGGGTCAAGTATTCACCCATTTAGGATAGAAAAAGATAAAACATCGTTAATATTTGATCCGTTGTAATAATACGACGAATAATCCGTGACAGACAGCCTCATCCACTTTCATAAATTATTGTTTGTGATCTAGTGCCTAGTGGAGTAGTGGAGTACAGTAATTTTTTTGGTTCTTAATTAATGACCCACTACTAATTTCTTTTTTCTCAGTTTATCTATTTTACTGTTTTTTTTTCCAGATTTACCTAACCATTTGGTTCTTAAAAAGATTCTTAAAAAAACCAATCCCCCATTTTCTTGGCAAATTCTGGTCTATGATGATCAGACGAGAGTATCTGTCATAAATTTATGACGGATCAAATAATACTCATTTATGATAGAAAAAGATAAATAATTTGTCGTTTCCTAAGTTTGCCTTTATCAATTTAGGTGTATTATATGACTTGTCACCGATTTATGACCGATATATCCATCACAAGATGAACTTATGTATTTTCTTTTGCTTTTTGAGCTAGAATTTTTTTTGGGTTTTTCTACCTTGTACCCTCTGTGTTTTTTCATTTTTTATCATATACTCCTCCTATTTTCTAAATCCTCATTATACCCATATAGTTGTTTAATTTCATTAAACGTTACCTAATTACTATTTAATTTCATTAAACGTGACCTAATTATAATTATCCGTCGTTGTGACGGTGTTATCCAAATTGTTAGAATTTTTTTTAGTATTTCAAAATGCTCTAAACACGAGGTTTGTCATTAAGTGAGGAAGTCATTTAATAATTAATAAAAGAGTTGTTGATCTGAATGTCATAAGATATGATTGATGACCATACCCTTTTTTATTTGTTTTTTAATGGCAAATTGACAACTACGGAGTACCTAATTAAATCTCAAAATACTCGTATCAACAAAATATCTTGAGTTTCTCAATGGTTTTCCAGGTACTCCAAATTTCCATAAATTATTTCAATGATAAAATCGTCTTATACAAGAATCTACGTATATATATTTTATACAAGTAGTCTTTTTGATTTGAAAATTTGTTTTACCAAACTACTCTGTATGTTTTAAGTGATCGAGAAATGGTAAAGTTCACCTGATGTACTATAAATAATCAATAATTTATCCGTGCAGGTCCTCTGTTCCATTATGTGTTCCATCTCATGTCTCATCATTTCTCTTATTGACACGTAATCACTATCACATAATCAATCGCATGATAAAGATTATGGAACAGGAGATGAGACATAAAAATGGGACAGATGAATTCAACTGATAATTTACATGTATTGATAATTTAAGGACTAATTTATTACGGAGTAATATACAGTTTTTTAATGTGTATCCACTGAACACACCGTTAAAGCAAAATATATTTTTACAAATTGGCTTTATACTTTCAAAAGGTAAGGAAAACACTACTTTCCTTTTTTTACTTGTATTCCATAGTGGAGAGTATTTATTATCATTAGGTTTTTTACTAACAAAACAAAACATACTCATATCACTTTTGACAAACCCTTCTCTTGAAGGAATGTATTCATGTAGTATCCTTTTGTTCCAATTTTCTAATCATCTCTCACATGAGAGGTTACACATTAAAATATACGGAGTATTCTACTCCGTATTACTATCAAAAAAACCTTCCACACTTGCAATAGTTACAACGTACAAGAGCGGAGTTGATAACGTTACTACATACAATTAATAAGTCAAACAGATCTTAAGGTGGTTGTGACTTGTGAGCCAACTTCAGTTCAAGGATTCTTTCCCGACAACTCGCCCTCATATGACACAAATTTGTCAATCCTTTACTTCGAAAACAAGTACGAGTAGGAATTTTCAAATCCAACACGTTAACTGAGAAACGAACGAGCGTCTGGTTTGAGAATAGGGGATCCATCAACAAGAGCAACTAAACGAAGTTGAGACTCCGACTAGTTTAATGGAACAAGGAGATATAGAATGGGCACTCTCACGTGACCTCAAATTATCCTTTTTTACGTTTTTCAGTGTTGTACGTACCCGAACTTTGAACATATTCCTTCTAAACTTTAATTCGATTTAATTGAATTTAAATTCAGTTCAATTTAATTCAACCGAAAAAAAAAAAAAAAAAAGTCAATGTTTTTCTTTAAATCACAAAACATACTCTATTCCGTATAAAATGCTCCTTCAATTCACACTCTCCACTTCCACTCTCACTCTCTCCCTTCGATTATTCTCCTCTCTGTAAAAACCCCACCCACTCCGCCGCCACTCCTCGCCGGAAACCACCACTTTCCGACAAAACCACCACCAAATGCCCCCACAACACCGCCACAACCACCACAATCACCACCACTAAAAATGTCAGTATACGACGCCGCATTCGTGAACTCAGAGCTCTCAAAAAAGACCTCAATCTTCGGCCTCCGTCTCTGGGTGGTAATCGGAATCTTCGTCGGCTCAATAATCGTCCTCCTCCTCTTCCTAATCTCACTCTGCCTCACCTCCCGCCGCCGCTCCACCACCTCCGCCGCCGCCGCCATCTCCTCCGCCACCCCGCCAATCTCAAAAGAAATCAAAGAAATCACCCTCCCATCCCACCACCACCACCACCGCGCCAACCCCGCCGCCGAGATCCAGATCGACATCGGAAAACCCGAACACCGAGTCGTATTCGGGTTTTCCGATAAAGCCCCGTCCAGCGGCGAGAGCCTGAGGTCGAATAATTTGAACAGTGCGAATTACGTGAGTGATCATAGTGGTAATCATAGTGGCGGAAACGGTGGGAATTGTGGGAATACGACGTCGTATGGTGGGCCGGAGGTGTCGCATTTGGGGTGGGGGAGGTGGTATACGCTTAGAGAGCTTGAATTGGCTACGAATTCGTTGGCGGATGAGAATGTGATTGGTGAAGGTGGTTATGGGATTGTTTATAGTGGGATTTTGGTTGATAATACCCGAGTTGCTGTCAAAAATCTGCTTAATAACAGGTAATTTTTTTGATTTTTGATCGATTTCGAAGTTTTTGGTGTTGGGTTTTGAGCTATTTGATTGATTCGAGGCCGTGTTCTTTTCAGCTTAATTATCGGTTTAGTTTAGTTTAATTCAATTCATTCACGAATTTCCGGTCCAGAAGAACGTGCCTGAGTGATTAATGAGTTGATAATCATGTTTTTTTTTTTTTTAATTAATTAATGAGTGAATTATGGTTCTTGTGATTAATGTGAAAATCATGGGTTTTTGTGATTAATGAGTGAATCATGGTTTTGTGATTAATGTGAAAATCATGTTTTTTTGTGATTAATGAGTGAATCATGATATTGGGGATTTTCAAAGGAATTTTTTTGGATTTTTATTTGAGTTTTTAGGGTTATTTATTGAAAGATATATGTTGATATTCGAGGATTAATTAATTATCATTGGTTTTGTGGATTATCTCCCTTGTGAGTTGTGACGTTTATATCCGTCACATGCACACATGAACAAAAATGCATAGCGAATAGTAGATTGTTGACCCGTTAAAAGTTGTGATGAATATGCTCGTCACAAACAAAGAATTTGTGTACGACATGCGAGGGAGGTGGATCTTAGTCAATTACTTGATGCAGGAACGATCTTGGATGTTTAATGCAGTGATTTACTAGTTCAATGTTTACAAATCGACTGTCGAGCTTGGACGTGATTCAGTCTGAAATCTCACTAATCAAGCAATTGAATTCAATGAAATAGTGATAAAAAGAAGCATGCTTTCTGAAATCTCCGAGCGTTTGTGGTTGCTCATGCATGTCTATTACTAGTCGCTCGACATATTATTCTCTATAAATATTATATTCCTTTTGCAAACAGAAAATGAAGCTTTCGATCTATTTAATAAACACTAATCATCTTTTTTTTCGTTTCTATAATTTTATCGATATGCAATTATTTTTTTCCCCTAGCTTTGCTGTTACTCATGTCTTGTCTTGATTATAATTTGTTGCTGTAAAGTGGCCTGATTCGTCTGTGGGTTTTCAATTATTGTGATGGGGTTTCTGTAATCTTTATTCTCCACTTTAATAATTCGTAAACAAATGATGGATTCTCATCTATGAATAATAGTATAGGACTAACTACTTGGCCACCGTCTAGAAAAGACGAGAATATATATTCGTGTGTTCTAAATTTACCATTAATTATCCGTTGTGAACTGTGATCTTATGGAAATAATGTGCACTATATCTCAGAGGCCAAGCCGAGAAGGAATTCAAAGTGGAGGTTGAAGCAATCGGACGTGTTAGACACAAAAATCTCGTTAGGTTGCTTGGATATTGCGTCGAAGGGGCTTATAGGTACCGATTTCTAAAATAATGCAACGTAATTATGCTGATATATTGGTTCATATTTCATAATATTGACGCTGTTGTGCAGGATGCTTGTGTATGAATATGTGGACAACGGGAATTTGGATCAGTGGCTTCATGGCGATGTTGGTGAAGTCAGCCCGCTCACATGGGATATCCGAATGAACATCATTTTGGGAACAGCAAAAGGGTAAAAAACGGAATTAATAGCAGTATGCGTGTTTATTTTTGGATATCACGTTGATCGACATTAATGGTAGAAAATGAATAATGAGTGCAGGTTGGCCTATCTTCACGAGGGTCTTGAACCCAAGGTTGTGCACCGAGACATAAAGTCTAGCAACATACTTATCGACCGGCATTGGAACCCTAAGGTCTCTGATTTCGGCCTTGCTAAGTTGCTTAATTCTGAAACCAGCTATGTCACGACTCGTGTCATGGGCACTTTTGGGTGAGTACTTTTTACTCCACATTGATTTTATATCGTCCACTTTCATTCAAGTAATAATTCTTCGTTTTAAAGATATGTAGCACCGGAATATGCATGCACCGGCATGTTAACTGAGAAGAGCGACGTTTATGGTTTTGGAATACTTATCATGGAATTAATTTCCGGGAGAACCCCTGTTGATTATAGTCGGCCACCCGGGGAGGTAATTCTTTTGATCCGACTTTTCCTGAACATGCTTCTATTCTTCAGTGAGATGTGTATCAGTTTCTACAGCGAGATAAATATATGAATGCAGGTAAATTTGGTAGATTGGTTAAAAAGCATGGTAGGGAACAGAAGATCGGAGGAAGTGGTAGACCCGAAGTTGCCTGTGATGCCACCGTCAAAAGCATTAAAACGTATTCTTTTGGTAGCTCTTAGATGTGTTGATCCCGATGCTCAGAAGAGACCCAAAATGGGGCATGTCATCCACATGCTCGAGGCAGACGATTTGTTAGTTCGAGATGTACGAAATTTCCATCTTTTTTTTGGTTCCTTTTTATGTTTTTAAATTCACGGGCTGAGCAAATCTCTATTCTTGAACGCAGGAACGTCGTCTAGGGAGAGTTTCTCCTCCACGTAACCGAGGCTTTCCTCAAGATAAGCCTGATGCTGTAAAAGCGAGTACAGACGGAAGTGAAACGGAAAGTAGTAGAGATCATCACCAACCAACAAGATGGAGATAGACAGATAGTGTTGTACTGTAAATGGGTACCATTTTGTATTTTATTTTATTTAATTTTATTTAATATTGAATTTAGAATCTTCCTTTCTCTCTTCAATTATATCCTCTCATTTCTCCCCTGTATTTTACTACTCAGTAATAAAAAAATTCACGATTTTACCCAATTAACCTCGTCTTGAGTACTTTTCTTAGAATGCATTTGGACAGAAAAAAGTCGATATCAAGTTTTCAACGTCCACTCGAGCTTGGATCGTCTTGTGTGTAAGAGCCAAGCGTGTAAGCGATGGCATAACTGCACGGTCTACATCCATCTACATCAGTCCAGCTAAATGCAAAACTATACTGGAACTGTATAACCTTTGTTTCTGGCTGTATTATGTACTTGATATTCCAGGAAACCCGATATGTGGCGTCCTCAGCTTCTGAACTTCGCCGTCAATGCCAGAAGATGCTATGTATTGTCCTGGGACCATGCAAAAATTTTGTATTTGCAGTCGGAAATCGTTCCGATTCCTATCAATGGTAAGCTGTCAGTGTCTTCTCTTTATTCTTTCTTTGTCCCTGTCCTTCCGTCACATATTATAACTTTTCTATCATAAGATGCTTCTCTTAACACAGTTTTGTCAATTTCCATATTCGTAGTATGGACTTTTCATGCTCTTTTTTCGGCTTTGAATGTTTGACGTTTTTGGTCCGCTGGATTAGAGCTTGGGATGTTGATCTGTTCAAGGTCGGACAAGGATCGAAAGCGAGAAAGACGAAGTGTAGGTAAATTTGTACGATCCAGTTTGAGCCGAATATATGGGTCGATGATATATGGGTTTGGTCCACACACGTGGCTTATATCATGAACCGTGGATCGAACCAAACATACGAACCGGTATGAGTCGTATGACCCACATCAAACTGTGTGGTTCGATCTGTGCCGGTCGACTGTAGAGCGAATAGCCCTTGCCCGAACCGAACTAGGTCAAGTTTCTCTATTTGCTAAAGCATAAATGCTGGTGCAACTAAAGCAAGTATTCTTGTCTAACTTTGAGCAGTAGTTAACATGTGGGTAGCCTTAATACTACATAGACGTAATGAAACGCGTACTTAGTCGTATTATAATAAGAGAGTTAAGATTCGAATGTAGGACCTATCGACCATAGTATATATTAATACTTCTGTCTTAACTATTAGAATAAGATATTTTCAGCGGTGAATGGCAATAATGTCATGCGAGTGGCATTAATGTAGTGAATAGTAGGTATTAAACTTCATACTGTTTTCTTAGTATTTGCACGAAGATGCTGAGAAACTGGTTCCGGAAAATAACGGGTGTACCATGTCCCCGTATTTATGAACTTGAGATTGTGTCTTGATTATGTGATTAATGAGACTGACAATATCGTTCATTTTTACATTCTGCACGTGAAAGAGTGGTAATAATGGTAAATACGTTCTTCAAATCATTCGACTCATAGTAACGATTTTGATTTCTACATGTTTTGTGTAAGCTGGCTTGATTAATTACGAAAAATGATACTCGTCATCATCATCAAGGTTTTGAATCACATCAACGATATATTGATACTCGAAAAAGATACTATCAACTATATATAGATACTCTAGATGCTGTGATAGTACTAAATCATTTGGTTTGGCCATAAATTCAATATATGCAAAGTCAAAGTTTTTCCAACATAGAACGTGTAGTTTGGGCTGGAAAATCAATCATCGAATCTTTCCAACAAGTTGGAAGTTAAGTGACTAATCAAAGGTTCACTTTATGGATCGAGTTTGGCAAAACACTTATAATCGGAAGCTCACACTGGTTCATACAGACTCGTCATTTGGTCATACACATTGTATGAGAGTTAGTGATGGGTGAATGTAACAATTCAAGCCTTAAGACACGCTAGAGAGACAGGTTGAAAAACGTCCGAGCTCCCGCTCTAACCGTTACCTTTGGCAAATGCCACGACCTCGGGAGTTATGGACCGAATTCATCAGAAAATGTTCAAGAATTAATTAAACTGGTCAAGTTCAAATGAAAAGAGCAAAAATAATCTTAACCAAAATAAACAAAGAATATGATTTAAACTCAACCTAATCGAAATAAGCAGCGAATATGCTTTGAAACAAACATGAGATCGTACCGGCCGCCTAATTAGGATGACGTTTTTTCTTCAATTCCATGTATATGGTAATTGTGTACTATTCATAGGTGAAAAGAATCATCGATATAACTTTTACTCCCTTCGTTCAAGTCCAAGCTTCCCTTTTGTTTTTTCACGTTTGTCAACGCGCATTTTGCATCGTTAGTATCTTTCGTAACATATTAGTAAAAATTATGGAAATTGGATATTAATAATCTACTTTTAAAGACGAATAGATTCTCACATGGATATATTTTCTCTAATAGATTCTCGTAAATATCGAAAGTTATCCGTGATTGCAAATAGTGTCAAGACAAGGAAGGGGAAGATTGGAATTGAACGGAGGGAGTAATATATACGATAAAATATAGTCAGGTAAAATCTCGTTTAAATTGCTGATCGAGCGCATCATGAATATCAAGTTTTTATAATTTTTTAAAATATGTAACCAAAGATATAGACAAAAGAAAACGTGCATTGATCTACGTGATAAAGCAAATGTATGAAATTGATTGGAACATAGCGATTATTAATGAGGAATCAATTTAGTCATACATGTCGTCAACATATCGTATTAATCTATTTATTTTACCGATTTAATGAACAAAACGACCCATAATCGACATTAATTATAATTAATTAATTAAATCAAATCAAAGAAAGACGTGTGAAAATGTGAATTATTAGTCAAACACGGTAGTCTGATACCAGTCGTTACCAAGTAGTTACCCGTTGCACTCGTCCTTGCCCACTCAATTCTCCTCTGACTTTTCCCACTATATAACTATTAATCTCAACCGTCAAATCAATTATCTTCGTACACGTGTCAATCATCCACTTGCTTCCCCCTTTTCCCTTTTGATTTAGTCACATTTATTTTCTGAATTATTCACGCTTCTCTCATTTCAATCAATTTTTTTCTGGAAAACCTAATTATTTTCTCTCGTTTTCTAATTCATCCACCCGATTAATTTGCGGTCTGGTATGTTCTTGATCTTTGTCCTAATTTGATTTGATTATTGATTGTTTTATGTTGTTGTATTTGTTGTGATGAATTTGATTGATTATTGTTGCCGGAATTTTGAATTTAGGGTTTTGGATTCAAAGGTGGTTGACTTTAGATCTGTTTAATTCGATTGTTGATTGATGTTTTGAGGGAGAAATGAAATTACGTGAATTAAAGATTGTTTTTTTTTTTTGGGGTTGTTGGCTGAAATCTGGGTTGATTGTAGATCTGTTTGATTCGATTGTTAATTGATTATTGTTGCTGGAATTTTGAATTTAGGGTTTTGGATTCAAAGGTGGTTGATTGTAGATCTGTTTGATTCGATTGTTAATTGATGTTAGGGAGAAATGAAATTAAGTACTGATTTTATGGATAAAGAATTAACGATTGTTTTTTCGGGGGATTATTAGGTGAAATCTGGGTTGATTGTAGATCTATTTGATTCGATTGTTAATTGATGATACGAAAATAAAAGTCGTAATTTTCGTATCAATTGATGTTAGGGAGAAATGAAATTAAGTATTGATTTTATGGGTAAAGAATTAAAGATTGTTTTTTTGGGGATTATTAGCTGAAATCTGGGTTGATTGTAGATCTGTGTAATTCGATTGTTAATTGATGTTTTGGGGGAGAAACGAAATTAAGTATCGATTTTATGGGTAAAGAATTAAAG
Source organism: Agrostemma githago (assembly GCA_958450325.1). Classification (NCBI taxonomy): domain Eukaryota; kingdom Viridiplantae; phylum Streptophyta; class Magnoliopsida; order Caryophyllales; family Caryophyllaceae; genus Agrostemma; species Agrostemma githago. The sequence goes on from OY288255.1 coordinate 406,535, forward strand.
ATTGTGTATTTTTGGGGGGATTATTTGCTGAAATCTGGGTTGATCTGTTGTGATTTTATTAGTTCTTGATTTTAAAGTTTTTATGAAGTTTGGATCTTCAGTTACTTCAAATTCGAGTTACGATGTGTGGGAAATAGATGCAGTAACAGGAAAATGAGGAAAGATTTGATAGTAAATGTTGCTAAATCATACAGACTTTAGTATATACTATCGTGTATGAAAGTAAGCACGTACTTGGTGCTGCTAGAATTCGGGTGCTGGGTATCTCCACCTCCACCTCCGCCTCCGCCTCCACCACCTACTTGGGTGTTAGAATTCGGACTTTGGTATATACTATCGTAAATGGATGTTGGGTTTTTATGTCACGCTTTTGCTAGATCCTTCTTCTCATAAGTGCATCATGTTAGATTATCATATGCTTGTTATTGATATCATTGCCGTTATATAACTTATATGTCGACGATTTTAGTTTCATCTAAACATCTTCTGATTCCGTTATATGATGACGCAACATTATTGTGTCTGTTACTCTGTTTACTACTATTTCATTTCGTAATTACTGATATGCTTGTGCTGATGATTACACTTTTATTGCTACAACGTTGTGATTTGATGAACTCGTGAGTCTCTGAGTGGTCGAGGCATTGTTAATCCTACGTGGAGTATTAGTTTCTGTGAAATGCTGTTTGCTGAACTATCTGCTTGTCATTTTTGTCTTCCTTGAAGTTAAGTATAAAAGATCGATATGAGTCGCACACAAGACCCACAAAAGGCTTTTTTCCCTCACGGAAACCCTTTCCGAATGATACTACCTAAGGGCTCTTCTTTATCCCCCAAACTTTTGGCATTACTGAACAAATTCGAGGAAACTCTAGCTGAGAGGCTTAGAAAACTCAAACCACTTCACAAGGACGATATCTTCAGCTTTTCATGGATGATATTAGCTATGCAGCTCCTTTCCGAGACTCATACTGATATAAAATCTCTGATAACTGACCTTGAGCTACCAGTTCATGATTGGGATAGCAAGTGGATAGATATCTATTTGGATAATAGTATCAAATTGCTAGATATAAGCAACGGTCTTAGTTCTGAGCTTTCAAGGCTGAGTCAAGGACAACTGTTGCTCCGTCTTGTTTCACGTCATTTGGAAGGAAAGAGCTCAGTCGAGCTGTCGAAGGCCAAATCCTCAATCGACAGTTGGAAAAAGCTCATCGACTCCCGGAACCCTAGGATCGAGAACTGTATTCTGAATTTAAACAAGCTACAAGAATCTCTAGAGTTCCCCAAAGTTAAGAACTCCGCTAAAGGAAAGCTCCTGATGCGTGCGATGTATGGCGTCAGGATGGCGACTTTGTATGTTTGTAGCATCTTTGTTTCTGCCTTTACAGGGATCGACAATTATCTGATTAATTTGAAAGTTTCTGGGTCACCCTTATGGGAAGGAGCCTTCAACGATCTTCAAACCTCTATTAATTGGGAGATCGGAAGCATGGTATCAAGTGGTAGAAACCATTTTTTGAAGGAATTGGAAGGAGTTGACAATACTTTCATGGAGCTATGTCCCATGATACAGGAAGCCGACTCGCCCATAGACGCTGAAGTCTTTGAGAAGTCATGTACCGATTTGGGTAACAAGGTTGGCGAACTATCGTCAGGACTAGACCTTCTGACGAAGGAAGTAGACGAGTTTTTTCAAATAGTGTTAAGTGGACGTGACGCTCTGCTTTGTAATCTACGAGTGTCGAGTGCTTTTGATCCTCCAAAAAAGTCCAAGAGGGAGGAACAAGTCGTGAGATGATTGCCGGGAAATTCAAGATCATCTGTACAAAGGGGTTTTAGGTATGGTTTTCATAGTATCGCAGTAGAATACAACTGTTATTCTCAGTCTTACTGCAATACATATCTTGCAACTCATATCATGTTTAGTGAGCTCACAAACTTCGTAACTGTGCTCTACAGAATTATGCTAATGATATATAAACGGTATTTTCTGCATGAAAATTCTGTGTCGTTTTATGTAAATATGAATTACGGTAATACAAAACCGTGTCTTTCTATAATGTTGTATAACTTGTCAATTAAAGGGTGTTTTCTGCGTGAAACGACTGTGTTGTTTGATGTATATATGAATGACGGTAATAGAAAGCCGTGTCTTTCTGTAATGTTATATAACTTGTCTATTAAAGGGCGTTTTCTGCGTGAAACGTCTGTGTTGTTTGATGTATATGTGAACGATGGTAATAGAAAACCGTGTCTTTCTATAATGTTGCGTAACTTGTCCATTAAAGGGTGTTTTCTGTGTGAAACGTCTGTGTCGTTTTATGTATATATGAACGATGGTAATAGAAAACCGTGTCGATCTTTCTGTAATGTTGTATAACTTGTCCATTAAACTTTCTTGTGCCTTCTTATTTGTCGATTTTTCGGAGTGTAAACTGTGGCTGATACGAGTACTTGATAATTAGTTCAGGCTAACCTGACTGAACTGTATACAGTCAATGGTCTATTATGCATTCATGATTCTCTTATTAGTCCCCTATGAATTGGTTTTTTTAACAACTAAAAGTCATTTTATGTTACGTGGATTCTATTTATATTACCTGAAAAATATCTCACATTTTTCGAAAAATCACTTGAAACGATCGAATTTGAAGGTTATTATCCACGTTTTCGGGCCGATTTGGTCCCGAAAATAAATATCTTCAAATTTGCATAATAACTACCGTATACATTGTAGAAATGTCTCGGTGTAACAGAAGGGTACGAAAGATTTCAAATAAACCCATTTAAAAGACATTTGACTATCTTTCGAATAACGTTAATTTAGGACGAAATCTTCGATATATATACTTGATATTGAACTATTTTAGAGTTTTTTTGACAACTGTAAGTCATTTTATGTTATGCGGATTCTATTTATATGACCCGCAAAATATCTCACATTTTTCGAAAAATCAGTTGAAACGACTGAATTTAAAGGTTATTATCCACGTTTTTCGGGTCGATTTGATCCCGAAAATAAATGTCTTCAAATTTGCATAATAACTACTCTATACATTGTGGAAATGTCTCGGTGTAACAGAAGGTACTAATGGTAACACATTTGAAAGACATTTCACTATCTTTTGAATAAGGTTAAATTACAACGAAATTTTCGATATATATACTCGAAATTGAACTACTTCAGAGTTTTTTTAACAACTGCAAGTCATTTTATGTTTTGCGGATTCTATTTATATGACCCGCAAAATATCTCACATTTTTCGAAAAATCACTTGAAACGACCGAATTTGAAGGTTATTATCCACGTTTTTCGGGCCGATTTGGTCTCGAAATAAATGTCTTCAAATTTGCACAGTAACTACTCTATATATTGTAGAAATGTTTCGGTGTTACTGAAGATACGAATGGTTTCAAATACACACATTAAATTGAATGTTATTATCCACGTTTGAAAGACATTTCACTATCTTTCAAATAACTTTAAATTAGGACGACATCTTCGATATACATACATTAAATTGAACTATTTTAGAATTTTTTTTACAACTGTAAATCATTTTATGTAATGTGGATTCAATTTATATGACCCGTAAAATATCTCACATTTTTCGAAAAATCACTTGAAACAACCGAATTTGAAGGTTATTATTCACGTTTTTCGGACCGATTTGGTCCCAAAAATAAATGTCTTCAAATTTGCATATAAACTACTCTATACATTGTAGAAATGTCTCGATGAAACAGAAGATACTAATGGTTTGAAATGAACACATTTAAAAGACATTTCACTATCTTTAGAGTAACGTTAAATTAGGATGACATCTTCGATATATATTCTCGAAATTGAACTATTTTAGAGTTTTTTTGACAATTGTAAGTCATTTTATGTTATGTGGATTCTATTTATATGACCTGGAAAATATATCACATTTTTTGAAAAATCAGTTTAAACGAACGAATTTAAAGGTTATTATCCACGTTTTTCGGTCTAATTTGGTCCCGAAAATAAATGTCTTCAAATTTGCATAAACTACTAAATACATTGTGAAAATGTCTCGGTGTAATAGAAGGTACTAATGGGTTCAAACAAACACATTTGAAAGACATTTCACTCTATTTCGAATAACGTTAAATTATGACGAAATCTTCGATATATATATTCGAAATTGAACTATATTAGAGTTTTTTTAACAACTCTAAGTCATTTTATGTTATGCGGATTCTATTTATATGACCCGCAAATTATCTCACATTTTTCGAAAAATCACTTGAATACGACCAAATTCGAAGGTTATTATCCTCATTTTTCGGGCCGATTTGGTCTCGAAAATAAATATCTTCAAATTTACACAGTAATTACTCTATACATTGTAGAAATGTCCCGGTGTAACAGAAAATACTAATGGTTTCAAATAAACACATTTAAAAGATAATAATCGACCGCCTTTCGAATAACGTTAAATTTGTACGAAATCTTCGATATATATATTCGAAACTGAACAATTTTAGAATTTTTTCAACAACTGTTAGTCATTTTATGTTACGTGGATTCTATTTATATGACCCGCAAAATATCTCACATTTTTTGAAAAACCACTTGAAACAACCAAATTTGAAGATTATTATCCACGTTTTTCGGGTCGATTTGGCCTCGAAAAAAAATATCTTCAAATTTGCTTATAAACTACTATATACATTGTAGAAATGTCTCGGTCTAACAGAAGATACTAATGGTTTCAAATACACACATTTAAAAGACATTAGACTATCTTTCGAATAACGTTAAATTAGAACGAAATCTTCGATATATATACTCGAAATAAAACTATTTTAGAGTTTTTTTTAACAACGGTAAGTCATTTTATGTTATGCGGATTCTATTTATATGACCCACAAAATATCTCACATTTTTCGAAAAATCACTTGAAACGACCGAATTTGAAGGTTATTATCCACGTTTTTCGGGTCGTTATGGTCCCAAAAATAAATGTCTTTAAATTTGCATAAAAACTACTCCATATATTGTAGAAATGTCTCGATGTAATAGAAAGTACGAATGGTTTCAAATAAACATATTTAAAAGACATTCGACTATCTTTCGAATAACGTTAAATTAGGACGAAATATTCGATATATATATACTCGAAATTGAACTATTTTAGAGTTTTTTGAACAACTGTAAGTCATTTTATGTTATGCGGATTCTATTTATATGACCCGCAAAATATCTCACATTTTTTTAAAAATCACTTGAAACGACCAAATTTGAAGGTTATTATCCACGTTTTTCGGCCCGATTTGGCCCCGAAAAAAAATATATTCAAATTTGCATATAAACTACTATATACATTGTAGAAATGTCTCGATATAACAGAAGGTACGAATGGTTTCGGATAAACACATTTAAAAAACATTTGACTATCTTTCGAGTAACGTTAAATTAGGACGAAATTTTCGATATATATATATACACTCGAAATCGAACTATTTTAGAGTTTTTTTTAACAATTGTAAGTCATTTATGTTATACGTATCCTATTTAGATGGTCAGGAAAATAACTCACATTTTTCGAAAAATCACTTGAAACGACCGAATTTGAAGGTTATTATCCACGTTTTTCGGGCCGATTTGGCCCCGAAAAAAAAATATCTTCAAATTTGCATATAAACTACTCTATACATTGTTTAAATGTCTCAGTTAGTAGAAGGTACGAATGGTTTCAAATAAACAAATTTAAAAGACATTTGATTATCTTTCGAGTAATGTTAAATTAGGACGAAATCTTCGATATATATACTCGAAATTGAATTATTTTAGAGTTTTTTGAACAATTGTAAGTCATTTTATGTTATACGTATCATATTTAGATGATCATCAAAATATCTCACATTTTTCGAAAAATCACTTGAAACGACCGAATTTGAAGGTTACTATCTACGTTTTTCGGGTCGATTTGGCCCCGAAAAAAAATATCTTCAAATTTGCTTATAAACTACTCTATATATTGTATAAATGTCTCGAGTGTAGTAGAAGGTACGAATGATTTCAAATAAACACATTTAAAAGATATTTAACTATCTTTCGAATAACGTTAAATTAGGACGAAATCTTCGATATATATACTCGAATAAAACTATTTTAGAGTTTTTTTTAACAACCGTAAGTCATTTTATGTTATTTGGATTCTATTTAAATGACCCGCAAAATGTCTCACACTTTTCGAAAAATCATTTGAAACAGACGAATTTGAAGGTTATTATCCACGTTTTTCAGGTCGATTTGGTCCCGAAAATAAATGTCTTCCAATTTGCATAATTACTAATCTATACATTATGGAAATGTCTTGGTGTAGCAGAAGGTACTAATGGTTCAAATAAACACATTTGAAAGACATTTCAGTATCTCTCGAATAATATTAAATTACGACAAAATTTTCGATATATATGCTCGAAATTGAACTATTTTAGAGTTTAATTAACAACTGTAAGCCATTTTATGTTACACGGATTCAATTTATATGACCCCGCAAAATATCATTTTTCAAAAAATCACTTGAAACGACCGAATTTGAAGGTTATTATCCACGTTTTTCGGGCCAATTGGTCTCGAAAATAAATATCTTCAAATTTGCCCAGTAACTACTCTATATATTGTAGAAATGTTTTGGTGTTACTGAAGGTACGAATGGTTTCAAATAAATATATTTGAAAGACATTTCACTCTATTTCGAATAACGTTAAATTAGGACGAAATCTTTTATATACATATTCGAAATTGAAATATTTTATAGTTTTTTTATCAACTCTAAGTCATTTTTATGTTATGCAGATTCTATTTATATGACCCGCAAAATATCTCACATTTTTCGAAAAATCACTTGAAACGACCGAATTTGAAGGTTATTATCCACGTTTTTTGGACCGATTTGATCCCAAAAATAAATGTCTTCAAATTTGCATATAAACTACTCTATACATTGTAGAAATGTCTTGGTGAAACAGAAGATACTAATGGTTTGAAATAAACACATTTAAAAGACATTTCAAAATCTTTCGAGTAACGTTAAATTAGGACGAAATTTTCGATATATATGCTCGAAATTGAACTATTTTAGAGTTGTTGTAACAATTGTAAGTCATTTGATATTATGCGGATTATATTAATATGACCCGCAAAATATCTCACAATTTTCAAAAAATCACTTGAAACGACCGAATTTAAAGGTTATTTATCCACGTTTTTTGGACCGATTTGATCCAAAAATAAATGTTTTCAAATTTACCAATCCCATCGTCCACTTTACTCCATCACCAATACACCATAATCAAACTCACCTCTAATCCACCATTACTATTACTCCCAGCATCTTCAATTCGATTCCTTGACAAAAAAAAAATACTCCAATCAACCCGCTGCTCTTCACCACTTCCCAATCAAATATCTTCATCACCAATCATCTCCATTAACCACCAATCAAATTGCATCACTATAATCACCAACCTTCGACCTCCACCAGCACCGCAGTTCCGACCACCGTGCGCCATACCGAAGCCACGGCAGCCCAGCTCAATCAACCAGCATCTTCACCCTTAATCACTCCGGCTAGGTCCGACGTCTCCAGCCACCGTCGACATCCCAGCTTGACTCCGTCGAAACACCGTGCTCAGCCACCGACATCCTTGAAACTCCGACGCGCCACCATCAGACGAACACCAACAGCCGCCATCGCGATTTCAATTGATTAAAGGAGCTGATTTAAAAGAAATGGCAGAGGAAATGACGGAGTTACCCTTCATTTTATTGGGTTCGTTTTGTTCTGTGTGGGGTGTCGTTTTATTTATTGTAAGCTGGTAATGTGAGAAGTACTCCCTCCATCCCACCATGATGTTCCCAATTACTTTTTGGGGGTCAAAGTTCGTATACTTAAACTAATCGATTTTCTACCAACGTTGGTTTTTCCACACATTGGGAAGCTCATATATTATCTATCCGTAGGTGCTCAAATTTTGTGTGCCCATTTTATGAGATCTTAGCACCTCGCACAATTTTCTGCCTTTTTTTTTTTTTCCGGATCCCGAAAGCTAAAAAAAACGTGTATTATACACTTCAGATTTAGCCATTCGGTGGATCCTACCGGACAACATTTCATTTTGTCCTTTTTTTTTTTACAAATGTCCGGGGTCGCTGCAAAAGATATCTTGTCCAATTTAAGGCCCAAACGAAAACAATTCGTCGCTTTTTCAAGATTTACGGATTTTCTACCGACGTTGGTTTTTCGCATATAGGGACCCTCATATATTATCCCTTGGTGCTCAAATTTTTTGTGCCATTCTTATGTGACCTCATTAGCTCATCGCACAATTTTCGACAATTTTTTTCCGGACCCCAAAATCTCGAAAAAACGTGTATTATACACTTCAAATTTAGCTGTGTTTGGAGGGTCTTACTGGAAAAGTGTTTTATTTTGATCTGATTTTTTTGCCAAATGTTTGGAGTGGCTTCAGAAGGTACCTTGTCCGATTTCAGGCCAAACGAAAACAATTCGTCCCCTTTTAACGATTTTCTTATTTTCTTCCGAAAATTAATGTCTTCAAATTTGCACAGTAACTACTCTATATATTGTAGAAATGTTTCGGCATATCAGAAGATACTAATGGTTTCAAATAAACACATTTAAAAGACATTTCACTATCTATCGAATAACGTAAAATTAGGACGAAATCTTCGATATATATACTCGAAATTGAACTATTTCAGTGTTTTTTTAACAACTGTAAGTCATTTTATGTTATGCGGATTCTATTTATGTGACCCGCAAAATATCTCACATTTTTCAAAAAATCACTCGAAACGACCGAATTTGAAGGTTATTATCCACGTTTTTCGGGCCGATTTAGTCCCGAAAATAAATGTCTTCAAATTTGCACAGTAACTACTCTATATATTGTAGAAATGTTTCGGTGCTAATGAAGGTACAAATGGTTTTAAATAAACACATTTGAAAGACATTTCACTATCTTTCAAATAATGTTAAATTTGGACGAAATCTTCGATATATATACATTAAATTGAACTATTTTAGAGTTTTTTTGACAACTGTAAATCATTTTATGTAATGTGGATTCAATTTATATGACCCGTAAAATATCTCACATTTTTCGAAAAATCATTTGAAACGACCGAATTTGAAAGTTATTATCCACGTTTTTCGGGCCGGTTTGGTCCAAAAAATAAATGTCTTCAAATTTGCATATAAACTACTCTATACATTGTAGAAATGTCTCGATGAAACAGAAGATACTAATAGTTTGAAATGAACACATTTAAAAGACATTTCACTATCTTTAGAGTAACGTTAAATTAGGATGACATCTTCTATATATATACTCAAAATTGAACTATTTTAGAGTTTTTTTGACAACTGTAAGTCATTTTATGTTATGCGGATTCTATTTATATGACCCGCAAATTATCTCACATTTTTCGAAAAATCACTTGAAACGACCGAATTCGAAGGTTATTTATTATCCATGTTTTTCGGGCCGATTTGGTCTCGAAAATAAATGTATTCAAATTTGCATATAAACTACTCTATACATTGTAGAAATGTCTCGATGAAACAGAAGATACTAATAGTTTGAAATGAACACATTTAAAAGACATTTCACTATCTTTAGAGTAACGTTAAATTAGGATGACATCTTCTATATATATATACTCAAAATTGAACTATTTTAGAGTTTTTTTGACAACTGTAAGTCATTTTATGTTATGCGGATTCTATTTATATGACCCGCAAATTATCTCACATTTTTCGAAAAATCACTTGAAACGACCGAATTCGAAGGTTATTTATTATCCATGTTTTTCGGGCCGATTTGGTCTCGAAAATAAATGTATTCAAATTTGCATATAAACTACTCTATACATTGTAGAAATGTCTCGATGAAACAGAAGATACTAATAGTTTGAAATGAACACATGTAAAAGACATTTCACTATCTTTAGAGTAACGTTAAATTAGGATGACATCTTCGATATATATACTCGAAATTGAACTATTTTAGAGTTTTTTGACAATTGTAAGTCATTGTATGTTATGCGGATTCTATTTATATGACCTACAAATATCTCACATTTTTTGAAAAATCACTTGAAAAGATCGAATTTAAAGGTTATTATCCACGTTTTTCGGACCGATTAGGTCTTGAAAATAAATTTCTTCAAATTCGCGTTGTTACTACTCTACACTCTTTCTTATCTTTAATCCTTTCTTAAATTTCATGCTTAAATGAAAGGGGAAGAAAAAGCTGAGTACGAGGGAGTATTTAACAATCTATGTTGAATATCCTCGTATCCAGATCAAAGGTAAATTTCAAATCGAAAAAAAGGGAAAATAATTTTAGGAAGTAGATAAAACCATCTGTCTGAAAACCTTCAAATGTTTTCAAATCAAAAAAAAATGGTGACTTTATACACCAATGTAATTTTACCTGTACTGAATTCCTCAATTTTCCCATCATGACATTGGCCATCGAAACAGACGGGCATAGCAGAAGACGGTTCTTTCGACAGCCTAATGCAACTTCCAAAACGCGTTGTTATCTCCTTTCTGCTGGTATCGAAACTGAGGTCACATATCATATGTGCGGGCGGATCCTTGAATAATCATGGAAAAATGTCGGCAAAGTCCACAAAAAACTGCCTTTGAGCAAAAGAAGGGGACCTAAGCAGCTCCATCATGTCTTAAAGAATTGTTAGTCGGCTGATAGTCGGTTTCATCATCTCCGCTGTCTATGTCAGTAGGACAATGTCGATTCTGGTAACCCCTACGCTGAAGCATAAAGACGTTGTAGTAGTAGTTAACATGGTCCGCCCACTTCTTTTTAGGGAAAGCCTCACACATCGGTTCCCAAAAACATTTCTGTAAGGATTGCGGGTTTTCCTTTACTACACTTCGGAATTTCTTCTCCTCCTGCATTGTCCAAGCAAAACCACATTCTTCACCCATTTTATCGAAATTCCAAGAGTAAAATGCAGAACCCAATTCGATTCTAATCTTCATTCTTTTCTCCGAAACATGAAACTTTACACAATCGGTGGAACTTGGAAATTGACATCCACAATTGTCGCGTCTTCCCCTTCCGATTGGATCTCTTTCAATCAAAGACGGGGTTTTTTCAGTCTTTTTTAGCGGCCAAGTCTGGGTGCCTAACCATTTGGGATCGCTGTCAATAGTCGCTCCGGTCCATTCTGGGACATTAACCTGAAATTCTTTTCCGATAGGGATTCTTTGTTGAGGACGACACGTGTAGATGGAGGCAGTTGGTTTCATGTCGAGACGAGCCTCCAATCGTTGCCTTGGACGTGAACAGTTTGCATCCATTTGATGCAAATTCTCAAAATGATCAAATGTGGATGGATGAATCCTCAGCTTTTTCTGCAGCATATAAATTTATCGATGAGTGTTATAAATCCTTACGTTTTGTTCATTTAACTTTGTCCTCACATAAGCTCTCGGGTCAATTTTTTGTTACCTATACAAGCACAAAAAATTTAGACGACCTCCACGAGACTTAAAAGCAATAGTATCCAGGGACGTTAACAACAACAACCCGTATATTTATGCCATCAACACTTGTATATTATGTCTATTGAAGTTCAAAATGGCTACTTTCGAATCATAAGATAAAAACTTTTGAGCTTGTCTCAAATCTATGCAACATCTCATTCAAGATTTCAAGTGATAGTCATACTGCGATATATAAAGTTGACATGAGGAAGCATATACACATTTGATCAAAAACCGACAATCACCAAGAGGACGACAGACTAAAGCAACTAGGAAGAAAAAAAAATACCAACTATGAATGCATCTAAAGCTTCACAAGATGCAACTCAATAGAGTAACAATCGTAATTAACATCCGCTAATAGATTGACCCTTTCTTTCGAAAATATAAGCCTAGAATGCAATACTCCAAGCAATTCTGTAACATGAGCTTGATCATTCATGATAGTAACGGTTACTCTACACGCTTGCTTTAATTTGTTTTTCCTTTCATATATAGAGTACATTACTCCGGTGTAATACGAGCTTGATTATTCATGATAATTTGTGTTAAGGTTATTGATTCACGGAGTAAATCGTCAACTTAATTTCTTATGACCAGATAATTTAAGCGCAATCAAATAAATCATCCCTAGATAAATTTGCAATATTACTATGCATAGAGAAAACATCAAGTAGTACCTGACAACCAAATCGATAAGGGCTGTCTGCCCGGTTTTTCCTCGAATAGAGTAACTTCCGCGCTAATAAAGCTTGCTTCCAGATCTTATCGTTTCCATATGAAGCCCACTTTGAAGGTTTAGGAATCTCGCCAATCGCAGGATCAGTAGGATTTTTAGCAACATTAAACAACCATTGAAGCATTTCTGAAAAGCGATGGTTGTGACTAGATACCTCCTTTGATACTCCAGAATCCACGTTCATCGTTTCCCTTTCCCTATCATTTTTTGTCGAGTATTTCTTGGAAGCAACTGAATTCTCAGAGCTCATGACCGCAGCATTACTAGCAGCCAGGCCTATCACTGATGTATGAGAAGATATGCGACCAATAGAACTCGTCTCGCTTTTAACTTGCTTTATGTTCTCATCGACACTACCCTCAACTATAATCACACAGTCGTCGTCATCCATTGAAAATTTACGCTTTCCCAATTTTGCAGACGCGTCATTTCCTTCATTAGATCCTTCGGAATCCACGAAATCTATCACAACTTTCTTCCAATCTAACTTCTCGGACTCATCGTCTGGTTCTGTCAGATCGATGAAACTAAGACCACTCTTCTCCAATTTAAAGCCGCAAGAATCATCACTCCCTCTCTCGACATCCATGAACTTAGACACATAAGCTCTATAATCCTGTTCTAATTCCATCAACAAATTGCTCCCTAAAGTGCCGAATTCCACCATACAATTCTCCAATGAACTCAAGTACTTGGCATAAATCAACTTAAAAGCGGAACCAAAACCCGAATCAAACCCACATTGCAAACTCACTTCCCCCCACAAATTCTTTTCAGAAATGGCTTCAAACCCACCGTTCTCCTTCACGGCAAAGTACAATTTAAGCAAATCTATACAATCACCGTTTCCTAACCTCGGTGGTAAAGGCCTAAAACAATCATTACTACTACCAGAACAACCCTTCAAATACCCAGATACCAACTCAAGAAACGAACTTTGTAACTTCAAGTCAAGGCTTTTTAATTTCTCGTCGCACGGTTGTCGACAGGAATTAACATCTACGTTCGACCACCCTGCCATTAACTCGCGAATTCAAACCCTAAATCAAAAATTTACTACAAACCCTAAATCATCAATGCGACCCAAAATCCATTAACTAAACCCAAGAATATGAGATGAATTTCAGTTTTTAAAACCCTAGAGCACAAAATTCTACAACCATTTACACTAAATCAACAACGCGATACAAAACCCGTTGATTAAATCCGAAAATATGAGCAGGGTCGATGATGAATTTCGGTTTTCAAAACCCTAGAAATGAAACATTCTACAACAATTTAAACTAAATCAACAATTGCGAACCCGAACTCGTTAATTAAACCCAAAATTACGAGCTGGGTCGATGATGAATTTCAGAAACCCTAGAACAAAAATTTCGACAACGATTTAAACCAAATCAAGAATGCGACCCGAAATCCGCTAATCAAACCCCAAAACATGAGCTGGGTTGATGATGAATTTCAATTTTTAAAACCCTAGAAAAGAAAATTCTACAACCATTTAAACTAAATCAACAATGAAACACAAAACGTCAAAAACCCATCAATTAAATCCGAAAATATGAACTGGGTAGATGATGAATTTGAGTTTGAGATTGAAATTAGGTCAATTAAGCAGATTTAATGGTTGATTATGGGGAAATAAGTGAAGGAAAATTTGGAGGGAGGGGGGAAGGGCAAAAGGGGGAGAGGGAAGGAAGGAGGGAAATGAAAGAAATGAAAATTTTGAAAAACTTTGAAAGAGGCACCAAACCAAAAAACAAACCAAATTTTCTTCAAAACATAGATCTATCGTGAAACTGTCTCATATAAGTTTTCGTGTTCTTGAAAATGATGGAGTAATAATTTAAGGGAAGAGTGAGAAACATACCAGATAAATTGAAGGGAGTTTCTAGTGTGGTGTGGTGTGGGGTTTGATTTGGTTTGATAGTGTGCAAGCAAGACCTTCTCAAAGACTATTGTTTTACTCTTTGGATACTCATTTTTTTACTAAAAAAAGAAAGAGTTTCTCTCACTAGGGTTTACTTCTCTTACTAGAAAGAAAATTTGATTATTGAAAGGGGTAACCAAAGAAATAAAATTTGGGAAAGGGGAAAGGAGAGGAGAAGATTAGAAGAAATGAAGAAGAAAGGGGTTATGGAAGATGAAAGGGTGGGCAAATAAAATTAGGTGCTTTGAAAATTGGTCACAATTTATAGTGGGTTGAGTGAATTTGGGAAGAGTGTGGTTGGTTAACTAGGGTAATGGATTGTTTGTGGCAATTGAGGGGGAGGGGGGAGAGTAGAAGTGGGGAAACGCTCTTCCTTATGGTTGAAATTGATTGGATTGAACTGGTTAAAATTAAAGTTAAATATAAATTATACCAATAATCTCAATTTTGAATGATATTTCATAAATAAAACTCAACTTTAATTAATCTGACAATAATCTCATGTATGAAACGTATCAAACACGAATGGAATTGGCTCATTTAATGACCGGATGCAGGCTGAATGCAGCAACTGTATGTGGGACCCATAGACATTAAGTAACGCAGCTATATCTTCTTCTTCCTTTCCACAGCAATGTCGGTTCTTCCCCTAAACCCTAATTTTGCGCAACAATTCTCGAAATCTATGGGTAATCCATCAAATTCATGTTCTTCGAATTCATGGGAATCTAACATCTCGAAGATGTTTTCTGCAACCACAAGTTACGGCCAGTGATTAGGACTATCAAGAAGTGAGAAAACACTGGGGAGAAGTTTTATTGACGTCCATAATGGTTGGCAAGCTCAATAATTACGATTATGGTTGTTATTAGTTAGTTTAGTAACGTCAGTTTAACCATAATGAAATAGTGTACATGCATAGCAGGTAGCAGGGTAATCGGAATCCATTCGTGTTTGATGTGTCTCATGTTTATTCCCGGATTAATTAAAGTTGGTTTTATTCATGGAATACCACCCAAAGTTGGGATTATAAATTATTGATCGATCACTCTTCAGTACTACTCTATGTGGTAATTTATTGAAAGGAGAGAAACAATAAAATGCTATCATGTTGTATCATGTGCTGGTACTGTGGGCATCAAACTTCTGCGTGTTAGAAGTGGGCCTCGTGGTGGTGTGGATGGGCTTCTGCATGTTATCACCTACATCATCAGCAGTCTATTCTCCCCACGATTAGAGTTTTAAATCAAATCAGAGTTGTTGTTCGATTCTGTTGAGAACTAAGGGTGAGAGGTAAACTTTCTAGTATTGATATGATTGGTGAGATTGATATTCTCATCCGCACTTATGGTGAGATGTAATCGTTAAGTACGCATGAGACATTATTAGTCACGTCTCATGCATTATGTGTAAAATAAACCTTTGTTTTTAAAATTAAATGAGTACGGTTTTCTAAATCACATTTTTGATATGCCTCGTTATTGTTCAATATACACATGATAAGTTAAATAGGTTGAACGAACGCAAGATGTTGAAAAGTGATATGTTGAATGAGTTGATTCACCAGATTTATGCGATGAAGAAAAATGATGTACACATTATGTTTCTCACGTTATTCACTTGCTTATTGTTTTACTGTTTTGCTTCTCGCAAACTTCTTACATGCTAGTCACCAAAAGCCAATAACATGTTACTGGAAAGATAATCGAATGTCTTTCAAATATGTACTCCGTATATTTGAAACCATAAGCATCTTCTGTTATACAAAGACTTTTCTACAATGTATAGAGTAATTATTGTGCAAATTTGAAACCATTTATTTTCGGGACCAAATCGGCCCGAAAAACGTGGATAATAAACCTTCAAATTTGTCCGTTTCAAGTGATTGTTCGAAAAACGTGAGATATTTTGCTGGCCATATAAATAGGGTCCGCATAACATAAAATAACCTACAGTTGTTTAAAAACTCTAAAATAATTCAGTTTCGACTATATATATCGACGATTACGCCCTAATCTAACGTTACTCAAAAAATAGTCGAATCTCTTTTATATGTGTTTATTTGAAATCATACGTAACTTTTGTTACACCGATACATTTCTACAATGTATAGAGTAGTTATTGTGCGAATTTGAAGACGTTCATTTTCGGGACCAAATCGGTCCGAAAAAAACGTGGATAATAACCTTCAAGTTCGCCCGTTTCAAGTGATTTTTCGAAATATGTGAGATATTTTGCTAACCATATAAATAGGGTCCGTATAACATAAAATGACTTACAATTGTTAAAAAAATTCTAAAATAGTTCATTTTCGAGTATATATGTCGAAGATTTTGCCATAATCTAATGTCACTCGAAAGATATTAGAATGTCTTTTAAATATGTTTATTTGAAATCATACGTATATTTTGTTACACCGAGACATTTCTACAATATATAGAGTAGTTATTGTGCGAATTTGAAGACCTTTATTTTTGGGACCAAATCGGCCCGAAAAACGTGGATAATATGAGATATTTTGCTGGCTATATAACCTACAAATTCGCCCGTTTCAAGTGATTTTTTGAAAAATATGAGATATTTTGCTGGCTATATAAATGGGGTCCGCATAACATAAAATAACTTACGGTTGTTAAAAAAACTCTAAAATAGATTAGTTTCGAGTATATATATATTGAGGATTTTGCCCTAATCTAGCGTTACTCGAAAGATAGTTGAATGTACTTTAAATGTGTTTATTTGAAATCATATATATCTTTTGTTACACTGAGACATTTCTACAATGTATATAGTAAATATTGTGTAAATTTGGAGACATTTATTTTCGGGACCAAATTGGTCCAAAAAACGTGTATTATATAACCTTCAAACTCGCCCATTTTAACTGATTTTTCGAAAAATGTGAGATATTTTGTTGGTCATATAAATAGGGTCCGTATAACATAAAATGACTTACAGTTGTTAAAAAAGACTCTAAAATAGTTCAGTTTCGATTATATATATCGAAGATTTCGCCCTAATCTAGCGTTACTCGAAAGATAGTTGAATATCTTTTAAATGTGTTTATTTGAAACCATACGTACCTTTTGTTATACCAAGACATCTCTACAATGTATAAAGTAGTTATTGTGCAAATTTGAAGACATTTATTTTCGGGATCAAATCGGACTGAAAACGTGGATAATAACCTTCAAATTCGTCAGTTTCAAGTGATTTTTCGAAAAATGTGAGATATTTTGTGGGTCATATAAATAGGATCCGCATAACATAAAATGACTTGCAATTGTTAAAAAAACTCTTAAATTTCAATTTCGAGTATATATAAATAGAAGATTTCGCTCTAATCTAACGTTACCCGAAATATAATCTAATGTCTTTAAATCATGTATCCTATTTATGTTTTTTAAATATACATATGATTCTTCTTTTTATGATAAATCTTGTTATTGGTTTTTGGTTTATTACATTAGATTTCTCTTGCTAACGAAGGAGATCGAAATCATACATCTATATCTATTTAGGAAAATAAATGCAACTTACCCTTAAAAATCGTACAATTAAAGAACAAAAGTATGCGTTGGTGCTACTGGTAATAACTCTCTTACTCGAACTAAAGAAGTGGGGTTCAATTCTTACCCACGGCATAGCCAACCCATTTGGGAAAAAAAACCTACAATTGGTAATTAGAATAGTCGCTATCATGTCGTCTCAATAACCATAGAAATCAACATTTTTTCATTAGTCTCTTCCGCTCGGCCTCCCCAAATTCGTAACCTCTCCGATGCGTCCTTTACCTACAAATTTATCATTTCGAAAAATAGTTTTTCATATACTACTCTGTATTACAATATGAATTATCGACTTAGAATATACGAGTATTACCTCTTTATTCCAATTTGTTTTGTGAACTATTAGAACAAGAATGATTGTTTGAAGAGTAGTCCCACAAATCATGCCTAACCAAATTCCCTGCCATAAAACAAGTCATTTGAGATAACAATTCTTTTCTGATTCAACGAAACGTGCAAATAATCGCATTACAAGGTTACCAAGTAAGTTTTGTACGTTACCTCGACGTCTAAGGAAGTTTTGTAACCAAGTAATAATCCGAAAGGCAACCCAATGCCGTAGTAGCAAAACAAATTAATGTAAGCGACTAACGTCTGCCACCCTCCGCCCACCGCGACACCTGAAAATTCAACGTGAAACATAAAATGAAACGAAACAGATTTTAAAAAAACACAACTTTCTTGGAGTAAATATATTACTATTACAATTTTCACGTGTAAAAACTTAATATTGTCCCTGGATATTATATTTTAATCAAAGGTAAATAGTTGACGATACCTGCAATAACGGGTTGGACGCTATTAAGCACCATGGTGATACCAACAAGATAAGCTAAATGAGCAACGGCCCTTTGCATTTCGATACTGTTGGTGAAGATCACGGCGAAGTGGTCCTTGGTTAGCATGATTATGCACATGAATACGATTCCTATGCAAAGTGACTGCACCATCGTGACCAATACCGAGAACTTGGCCGCTCTTGGGTGCCCGGACCCCAGCTCATTCGCTACTCGAACACTGTGTCATTGATTAGCTTTATAGCCTCAGATAAAAATAGGTAAACAGATGACCGGAATACAGAAAGTATTACTGTACCTTATAGCTGCATTGATTCCTAGGAAAAATACGCCTTCCCATCCCGTTATATTAACACTGCATAAAAAACAAACGTAACAAGCTGGTTAGTCGAACCATTTCAACCAAAACCTTAAGGTCATGGTTGAGGCCTAACTATTACACTCATATTCTATTACGCTCCCTCACTTGAATGTCCATTGGGCTTGAAGAGTGGTTAGTGCACAGGCCCCCCATACCGTATGCTTCCACTTGAGAGTTCAAGATATTGAGAGCTGTCGGGGTTCGAACTTGTGACATTTGGTCACGCTGGCTCTAATACCAGGTTAGTCGAACCATTTCAACAAAACCTTAAGGCGATGGTTGAATTGGTTCGTTAATATGACTGGGATTTGCAAGCGACTTCACAGTCACTCGAGTTGTGATACTCATGACCTGAATTTGAAAACCGTC
Organism: Agrostemma githago; assembly: GCA_958450325.1. Taxonomy (NCBI): domain Eukaryota; kingdom Viridiplantae; phylum Streptophyta; class Magnoliopsida; order Caryophyllales; family Caryophyllaceae; genus Agrostemma; species Agrostemma githago. The sequence continues at coordinate 425,879 of OY288255.1, forward strand.
AAAATGATATAACAAAAGTTATTTGAAAGTAAACATACCAAATAGAAAGGGACCCAATTGAGATAATAGGATCCTTAAGTTTGCCAGTAAGAAGCATAATGCTCATAAAGTACCAAATATCCAAGCAAGTCATGACAGCAGAAGCAACAGAAAGCTTAACAAAAGGCCAAAGGTCCTTAAAAGCCAGCCAACTGAACCCGGTCCAAGCGTCCTTACACCAAACCTTCATGTACACAAACTGAGCCACGGCGAACCCCCAAGCCGACACATTGAACGCGCAAGCAGCACCCGTGGTGCCCCACCCGAGCACCTCGATGAACAAGTAAAGCAACACAACATGGCCTACCAAGGCCACAAACCCGAAACATGCCGTGATTCCTACCTTACTTTGAGCTTGCAAAAACTTTTGTGAAGGGAAGTTGATGGCACATGAAAACATCTGCGGGATGCATTGGATGGTGAACTGGCCGGCTAGCTCGGCTATCCTTGGTTCCTGGCCTAGGAGTAGGAGCACCGGGGTTGCGTTTAGGTATAGAGGTAAGAGCGCGCAACATGTTCCGAGTAGGATTAGCCATGATCTTTGGGTGTAGATTCCTAGCATGTGGATTTGCCCTGCTCCGTATGCTTGTCCACATAATGTCTCTAACGCACTTCCCATTCCTAGCTGTGGACACAGCGAAAATTCTTGTTTAAGACGGGTCAAGCCTGGGCCAGCAAAGTTGGCCAGCCAGCCCGTCTGGCCCTTAAAAAGTGGGAAAAAAATACTAACAAAAGAGGGCTAAGCCGCGTCTCAAGGCTGGGCCAGGGCCAGTCAAGGCCCGGCCCGGCCCAACATCCCAGTGTTTTGTTTGTGTCTAGGACTTACCAAAAAAACGTGTTCTATCTATCAAGACAGATATGTTTGTCTAAAGAGAGACAGCTGATGATCGGAAAAATGCAGGGAAAAAAAATAACTTGAAAAAATTATTACGAAGATTGGGATAATGTTTACCAAAATACCAAAGACGAAACTTCCGAAAACAGAAAAGGCAACGGTGACAGCGGAGAGCTCGACGTCCCCAATATGACCGACAAATATATTGGTGAAAGAATTAGTACCGTAATTACAACATATGTTGAAGATAATCGGACCGGCAATTAACCATAACTTTGTAGACTCTATACACCATAAATTCACGATATCTCGAAACGTCCTTATAGGAGGGTAATCACCTCCTTGCTCGGGTAGGTGGTCAACCACGGTGGGTCCCCCAATTAGGGGCGTGTCTATAGGTACGTCTTCCAATTTGTCATGTGCATGGGAGAAGGACGGCGTAGCAGGGGATGATGCATCATCCCCTGCTACGCGTCCTGCAATTTCTAATTCCGTAGCTATTTTTACTGATTTTTGAAGAACAATCGAAAGGAATCAAAAGCTTTGGGTGGGAATGTTTTATCTAAATCTTGTATTTTGAAGAGTACTGTATGTTGCTCGATCATAAAGTCGATACTGTAACATACTAACATTTTCATTTAATTAATTTTGAAATTTAATGTGCATTGATATTAACTTGTAGTAACAGAATAATAATCTTTTCACTCTTTGAAACACAAAGAGTTATTAATATTTGTATGAGACGATCTCACAGGCAAACGATCATTTATATAAAAAAGATCATCAATTTATCAACAATAAAAGAATTTATTTTATATTTTTCACTAAATTGTCTTCCTCGATAATTTGTGTTATTCTTAGTAAATTTTGAAGAAAATGTTCAGCATTCAGCGAAAAGGGGTTACAAACTTACAGTTTATCGTAGATTTGTAGTGAATGTTGTACAAGACCGTTTTCAATGTTCAATATACGGTCTCTCGTATTATTGACAACAGTCGAAGTACAAAAGTTATTATAAGATCGTTATACGATTAAAAAAATATCATCACGCGTATTCTGGGGACTCCGAAGTAGAGCTGGCCTGGGAGAATGCAAAGGCAAGTACATAGAAGATAGAACGTGGACAAAAATATGAGCCCACAAATTCATGTTTATGACGTGTATATCGTTCACAGATTAGATAAAGACAAAGCAATTGTTATTCTCGATGCATTTACCTAGCCACATAGGTGATATTTAACCCATTATAATTTTATAACGGATGCATTTGTCATAATCTATCTACTGATTATATACTAGTACCTCGTAGTTGTAGTATACTACAACTGTGGAGGATCACAAATTCAAGGGTTTGTCATATATTAAGCCACACTAATTCTCAAATAAGACGATTTCACAATTTACTGCGATACCTCTCACCTGATAGTTACCCTTTTGAGTGACGATTTCACAATTTATTGCGATACCTCTCACCTGATAGTTACCCTTTTGAGTTTTTAGTGGGTTGGTTCCTCTCACATTTGTCATAGGTTGTCTCCTCTTTCTCTAACCATATCATTTGGATTCGGAATCATTTCTCTAATCAATGTGATCGCAATAAGGAATGAGAGATCCTATAAAGATCTATAATTTCGAAGTTGCAATTTATTTGATGAAAGTGCATCGTGTCGTGTCGTGTCAGCCCACTGGAGCAAAAAATGACACGGTCCGGACACAAGAAACTGTGTTTCGTGTCGTGTCGTTGAATGGATAGGGAGACCCAGACACGACCCACGGCTCATGGTATGCTTTGCTTGGACATTCTCAATCAATTCAACAAATCTACGCTTATTTCTTTACATTTTGTGAGTGTCAACTGTCAACTGTCAAAGCATGTCGTGCCCACGTGGGCCATGCCATACCATGCCTGGGCACGATCTTCTTTCTCAAACTTCAGCCCAGTCACGGCCCACGGCTCATCGTGTGATAGACCGTACCAAAGTGGGTTTGTACAGGGCACTGGGTCGTGGCGACTGTGCCAGCCCTATACATGAATAACAAACTTGCAAATACGAGTAGCAGTTTATGAACCCAGTGAACAACCGAAAAATCTAACCAAGAAAACAAAAGGGAGATTCCTTCTACATAATACTAGTGACATAGTACTTGCTGAAAGAGACTATGCCGGGCTATAAATGCAATCAGACATTCCCAAAGAAGGCAGGGCATCAATTTATTCGACGAAATGGTGTCGAAATTTCTTCAAAAAAAAGGTGAAAGAACCTTGTCAAACAGCATTCACAAGTCACAAGTCACAACTAATGTACTACATATATAATCATTGTCAATGACCTTGTTCCTTCTCATTCACAGTTACCTTCTATCATTCTCAATAATGACAGAACAACGACGACAACAAGAACAACAACGACAACAACAATACTCTTGTGTCGCACAAAGAGACTGTTTCCAAAAGACCCGAGATGAAAATTGAGTCACATGACTGCTACTTCATACATAAAAAGAAGAACAAGTTTAGCGAGTAAGATTGCTTTATTCCATCACAGTATTCCAAAACCAAAGATGGTAAAGTGCGTAAAAGTGCAACTACACCCGACAAAAACGCTAGTGGTGAAACACAACTTTATAATTTGGATAAGAAATGTCATCCTACAACTAAGAAACGAATCCAAATAGGAAAAGGCCGAGTGTATATCTATCATTTGAGAACGGAGTGGAGAATAAAAGGGAAGAAAAGAGAAGCACGATCAACCAGCTACAACACATAGATGAACAAATTCAATCTGTAAATAGAAATTTAACCTGTCAAAAAAAGGGAGGGAGAAGGAGAAAGAAAAGGTGGGCGGTTTAACAGCAACCCAAAGAATTTGAAGTAAAAAAAAAAGTAAAAAAGACGAGTTGATTATGTACACATGAAAAAATTTTTGACTAAATACAGCATAGTAACTAGTAAGGCAAGTGCTAACCGTTGCATCCCTTTGCGATCTTTCGAAATGCTGCTTGTGATTGAATAAGCAGTCAGCTGCTGCTAATGCTTAGTCGACTTCGCCATGGATACCAATCTTTAAACATGCTAATCTTTTTAACAGCCACGATATAAAAGGAAGTGAATAGACTATTTATCACGGGATTTCCTCAAAGCTGATCGCCTGGATGATCGAATATCATTTCCTGTTCAACAATTATAATGGCAAACCCAGTTATACTTAAGAAAACGGGAGCTCGTAAAAACACTTGGATTAAAAAATTTACATGGTATTACCCATCACCAAATCATGAAACATTCAACACACATTTACTCGCATAATGGACAAAACAACAGGGAGGAGGAAGGACGGACCTTATCACAAACTGGGCAACAATCACTTCGTTCCATCCACTCAAGAAGACAAGATAGATGAAAATCATGCTCACAAGTTGTCACCATTTTAGGATTTTCTGTGTCGTATTCTGCACATGAAGTCCAATCCGAGTATTTTGCAATGTAAGTTATTCTTCAGGGAAAAAAAGGTGGAATGGGATACCTATGCAGTGTATTTTTTTTCAAATGGAAAAGGAAATCATACCTTCAAGACAAATAGGACAAGCGTCCTCTTCTTCTTGGGCCGAGTGATAACACTCGGTATGTTTTGTGATTTCCAAATCAGATTTGGTTGGTGATGCGAGTAGGATATCAGCAAGTGTTTTTCCCTCTGATTTTCCACCATGACCAACAGAGGTAATTTTGTCGCAGCTACCAGCTGTTTCTCGCAAGACTATAGACTCGAGTGTTTGTCTGCCAATGTCGCCTTTAGGTCCTTGACTTCCACGAGCATGAGTTGGAGTTTGCGGACGCCCAAAAAGCACATTAAATGGAATAGGTGCAGGAGGGGGACGAAATGTATCCGGGCTAGATGTGTCCAAGTTCAGCCCAACCAAGAACCCCGTGGGAAGACCGGAAGCTGTTCCACCATACGATCTCAAATTCTCTCGTGCTTCCAAAGATGGTGGACACTACACAAAGGAAAAATAATTATTTTAATAATGTAAGCGCTATCAACACCCATAACAGGTACGACACAGACAAAGAACCACTTGATAATATGATGACGGAAAAGCTTCAAATAGCATAATGACCTATTAGTATAGATTTAAGAGATGTAAATTGCAGAAATCAGTAGTAGACAATAATAGCTTTACCATCCCCTACTAACTGAAATTATAGGTCCTAAACAACAACATTACCCTGCTGCCTCTCTAGTTACAACAACTGGTGAGGCAAGGAGGGTTCAAATGTATTCAGTGGTACCCGTAACCATATCAGAGATTCAAAACCTGTAACGGATCTAGAACATGTAAAGATGAGACGTTAGTCCTAGAAATATATCCCAAACACAATCATCTTTAGTTCATTGTTCTCGTACAAAATGTGGACTCGGCTTTTTGGACAAAAGGTGCTTCTTGGCTTCACATTCTTGAGGCGGAACTCGGAACAGTGTGGATGGATATGCAAGCATTCTTCAGGCTGGTCAAGTGACTGAAAAATTGCATCCATATGTGTCTCATACTCACATGCCAAGCTTTCTTTACTCCATGTTTAATCGCTTCCACGACAAGATGTTCAACCTGACTTTGTCATTCTTCAATCACAATCAGAATAAACTACGTCGATCAAGCTTTCCTCGCTCTTGGGCATGCATGGACTCCATGGTGACTTGGTGAGCACATCCAGATAGCTAGCTGACATTAACTACGAGAACTCCAATTTGTTTCACAGACCCAAAATGATAAAAGTAAAATATTCTAAGCTATTCTTAAATTAAACTATCTCAATCACATACAAGTTGCAAAAAAAATAGTCACTCAAACACAGTCACAATTGTAGTCAACTCGAAGACAATATGCGCTCTGGATACACAGCGGTGACTTCAAAAGGGACGGTAAGTTGTTATATATCCAAGAAAGTAACTATCACGAAAAAATACAAAATCCTGTCAAATGTGTTATAGACTCCTATACAATGCTCTACGACTGGAGAATGATAAGGAAATAGAAATTTTAAAAGAGAAACAAACTGACATAATAATAAACAGGTGTCCCGTGGTGTAATTGAGCTTTTCTGGCAGAGCAACAGCAACCTCCCATTGTTATTCAAAGTTTATTTCTTCATATCACATCGCCCTCTGTCATATGAGCAAACCCAAAAAAACTATTAGCCCTCACGTGAGTTAAGACTCGGCTTACAAAAATTTACCCACAACCAAATCATTATGAAAACAATCGATCTAAGACTAAGGGTTTGGCATGGACTCAATAGGTAGCAGACTAATATCACTCGTATATAGGCCTAATCACCCGTAAGTCGCAAGGACCATGACCAAGCATCCATGTCTGTGTGGATCCTTATTACGTTTCTTTGGTTTGTATAAATGCAAAAGTTCAGAAATATATGAACAGAAAATCAATTTTTTTCCAGCAGTAACTAATTTACCCTATAAAATACACATCACCTCACAATTCCGATAACTTCACGAGTTCTCACTGTTCAACTATGCAAAATAATACACAAAAGGGTCCCTCACAATGATACCCAACACCCACGATCACGATTTCATCTCCATCTAGAAAAGGTTGTTCCATCACTGATAATCGATTCATACAAAACGCCACCAAACCAACACAAGGGAGATCTGTTTTAGCATCGACACACAAATAAAAACATGAGAAAAACCACGAATAATACTCGGATTTCACAATTTCCACCCTAAAACCCTATCTCAACTCTCAAATTAACACTTCCATAAATCAAACACCTCACAAAATACTCGGATTTCCAAATCCTATCTCAAGTTACTAAAATCCTTCCTACTTCACCACCACGGAACTTCCGTAAATCAAACAATTCGCGAAAATGAGTACTACTCCGTATCAAAACAAAATCATACTCCAATTTGTACCAATTACTCCGTACAACATATACTTAGATACTCCGTACATTTTTCTCAAACATTTCTTCACAAATCCTGCAATAAACATCTACCAGATTCTCAAACACACAACTTAATAGCGTAATTACGGAGTATTTGTAGTACTGTTTATAACAACACAAATTAATTAGAAGCTCTAATGACGCCATTAAACAAAGCTCAAAACTCATAATTACACACATAAATGAGCATTAAACAACTGTACGAGCTAATTACAGAGACAATAAAGAGGTGTAAGCGAAGAAAAAAAAAATTGAAAATTTTTTGAAAAAAAAAAATAAAAAAAATCGGCGAAAAATCACAAAAAATGACGATAATTGAACCAGAAAAACGGAAGAATGAATTAATTATAACGAGTAGTATGGAAATTAAGAGGGAGAGGGATATGAACCCTAGAATTGAGGAAGAAAGGTAAAAATTGGGGGAAAAAAGTGGGGATTACAGTTACCTGGGGAATAGCTGAGGAGGAGAGAGAAAGGGGAGGAAAAAGGAAGTTATTAATTTTAGTTTAATGAAGGAAGAGTGATGGACTCCGTAAAAATTCAGGAATTTTATGTGTCTTATGAATATTGTAGGAATATGTATACTCCTTGGAATGCAAATTTCCCTTTAAAACAAGGGAGGACGATTTCTCGATAATGTTTGGGGTGAGATCGTATTTCAAAACATTTACTCCTTCGTAAATTTATACTCGTATCTGCCTTAAATTTAAAGAGTTAAATTAAATACGGAGTATAATTAACAAAGTAAAAATATGACGCTTAATAATTAACGGAATGAGTAAATCTTTTAAGAGATCATCTCATACTAAGTACTTCGTATGAGAATAGTCTAATAGAGTTCAACCAAGTTACTCTGTTGGTAAAATTATGAAAGATAACATTCGTGATTTGGGTTATTCGTAGCATTGTTATAACAGGTCGAATATCATTCATTTAGCTCAATAACGATAACGCATTGTGGCTAGAAAATATGATTATTCTATTAGAGTGGATTAATATTTGACTGTTACAGTACAATAATATGACTGATATATCCGCTACAGATAAGAATTTGTCAAACTTTAAATCCAATCCTTGTATTATTACTATTATTATACCTTTGAACCCAAAAAAAATACTCGTATAAATTACTGTGAAACATAATACAGAATACGGAGTATTAATTACACTAAATTTTAAGTATGAAAAAAAGATAAATAAAATTTTGTATTCATAAATATAAGGTTGTTTAAATCGATTTAATCTTAAAATGGATATACACAGTTTGGAAGAGATATAAGAAAGCAGTTAATTATTACAGTACCGTATTTAATTTATACTCCGTACTCGTTATAAAAGTGGTGATTTTTTTTAAAATAAGAGTAAATTGGTGTGAAAAGGAGCGAGGGATGTTGACTGTTTAGTGTGTAGAAGTAGTACAGATTTGTGGGCAACAAAGAAAGAAAGCCTATTGTTATGCATATAGAAGGCTATGCAGAAGCGCATTATTCTAATAGTGATCTTTGTCTTAATGATGTTCTTTATTTATTTTTCACAAATCTGTATTCAGTTCAATTTGACATTGTTTGTAGATGCCGGATAGCTTATTATTAATGATATTGATCTTCACTTTCAAAAAAAAAAAAAAAAAAGCCAATTGTGATGATGTCAGCCTTTTTTTAATGTGTTTGTACTTTCTGTCTCTATATTACAAAGAGGTGGCCACGGGTCCGTCACCCGGTCCGGTCCGGTCCAGCTTCTTCACATGACCCTAAAGTCCTACACTAGTCATGGACTCATAGTGTAGTTTAGATGGGTATAATACTTGAAAAAATAATAGTCGAAATAGGTTAAATTGAATTCAACTGAATTCAATTGGGTCGAAATATTGAGACAAAATGAGTTTTCTGGGGTTGAACTGAACTGGAATTGAGTTGAGCTGAAAAGAAGTTGAAAAAAAGAACAGAGTCTTGGATAGGTTGTGGGTGGATCGGCCGGGTCAGGTTGGGAAGGATTGATTCGGAACTTGTCGGAAGGGAAGGGAAGGGAATAGAAGGGTCTCGGAAGCTCGAGTTGAGTAGGAAGGTCAAACTGTCAAAGGTGTCATGCTAGCTCAGCTCGCTAGATTTGCTATTTTGTTACGGTGTATAAGTATATTGATATATAGTTATATACGAAGATAAAAGATTGTACAGTACCATACATTATATAACTCGTATTGAAGCACGTGAATCCGAATGTCAGATTCTTATTTATGACAGTATTATCCGTTGTTAGCCATAATACGTACTATGTGTTGAATTTTCACTTTAGAGTTCATAGATATCGAGGACTTTTAAGATTCGAAATTGTAATAACCTTTGATTACAGTGACAGTGACTCTGATATCAGGTTAGATGAATCATTTCAACTATGAGTATTATTCATAATTACATAGTGCTTCGTAGTTACGAGTACTTTTTTGGATGTATCAATCAATAGTTTAATCCTTTTAAACTCGTCTAAAACAATAAATTTACGACTTAAAAGAGTTAAAGATGCTATAATGTGGGATACCTGTAGATTCTAATTGACACGAATAAAGATGGTGAATAAAGTGGCAAAAAAAATATTAGTGTTGAGTGTAGATGTTTGGCATTTGTAACTTTGTTACTCAATTCTCGTATTTATGGTGCTATTACACGCAACCAAAACTTGTTTTCGGCAAACCCTTTTGATAAAAACCTTTTCCTGCCCTTTTATTTGACTTTGATTGGTAGTTAGGTTGGTCTTGTTGGAGACGGTCATATTCGGATTAAGATCAACCCTGATTAATTATCGTATATAATTGTTATACAGAGTACTATGGTGCTGTTTGGCCTAGTGTTTGGAAGTGTTTTTGTTTTTTATAAGCTACTTCTTGGCCAAACACACCATTTTTTGCAACTTAAAAACTATTTTTAAAAAGCTCAAAAGTTGGTTTTTGGCCTTAAAAGTAGAAGCATCAATTTGATGCTTCTACTTTTAGTTTTATCTTCAAGATATTTGAGGCTAAATAACAAATTAATATGTTTCTAAACAATTCAATTAAATAAAATAAATACTTGTTAATTCATATATTTTCATTCTCTATAGATAGAGACCCATTTTGATATACTTTCAAATCTATTTTTAAAATTTTTCATCTACTTAGATAAAAAAACTCTTATTGAAGTATTTTTTGCAAAACAATAACCAAACACCTAAATTTTTTATGAAAAGTAGCTTATGAATAAGCTCCTTCTAAGAAACAAAAACCGTTTCACATAAGTAAGGCCAAACGGTACCTATATTCCATATGAAAAAGGTACAAATTTGAAAAATATTTTAATTAAAGATAAACAAATGATCGAGACAGATGGAGTATCTATGTTATTAGCTGGTGACCACTTTCAGATAATCAAAAGTAAACTAATTCTCTAATGAAACAATTTCATTCGAAATTTATCGTGAGACGATGTCTTACATGTATTAAGCCAATCAGTTTTCTAAATTTATATTATATTTATTTCGATCATTTTTTTTTATATTATTTGTAAAGAGTGTATATATTCTCCGTATATCATAAAACAGTCTTAGGAGTTAAATTAAAGTCATATTGTTGTTGTAACATGTCATCATAAAATTTTGGTAACCCTACGTATGTATATTATGCTCTATTATCATAAGGTGCATGCCGACATGCATCTATTATCTTTGGTATAAAGAACCTAAAACTTTGCCCTATTGCCAAGTATGTATATCGTACTCCCTCCGATTTTTAAAATAAGGGTGTAGGAATGTGTGGTTCAAAATAAAAGAAGCAAGAGAGAGAAATGTAAGGGTGATTCTAGACCACACATTGCAGGTCCAAAATGGAAATAGGGAAGAAATGATATTTCAGCCCAATAAGGAAATAGGGAAGATAATAAAAAATCGGAGGGAGTAGTATATATGTATGAATATTTATTTATTTATAGGTCAAAATCATCAATCATATCAAAATTGAATGTGTTTCAACCATTTGGATAACCTACCTGCTACATTTTACAAATTTGTGTGTGGATCCATTATAATTAAAGATAATGACAAATGAATTGATAAGCACCATTAAATTATTAGCCTAGCTCTAAATAAGGAAAACAATAACATTAGCAAAATAATAATACTCGAGTATATATCTTTTATAAACCCGTCTTATAATTCAAAATTGAAAAATTGATGAAAAACAGAGAATTAAAAATAAATAAAAATAAGGATTTTAATTTTAATGTTAATTATTGTGGTCTTTTAGACAATAATTTGTTTTTTTATTCAAAATCTTCTATGACATAATTTAACGGTAATTTTATTGTGAAACTCTTGTTCTCGACTATTGGTGTTACGTGTCTTAATAAAGAATTTGTGTAATTTCAAATAGTCCATCAAACAATTCAACGGTTATATTTGACGTTTTGCGCGCAGTACGTCTTCAATTCTTCATGTCCACTTTCACCTCGATTATTTCAATTTATACCTTACTTTTTTATCGAAAATTTTATTTTCTAAAACATTACTTTATAACAAATCTAAATAAATATTAATTTTATTATATAGCACGGGTCACTCTTTTTTTTTTTTTTTTTTTTCAATTTGATTATGTATATTCGATGTCAACATTTTACATAATTGACATTAATAAATACGGAGAAATCGTGAATATAACCATTGAACAGAATTAGACGAATTACTCGATATTCATATATATGGTGTATAATTGTATATGGTGTAAGATAATAGTTGGAGGCTTGCTAGTGGTCATGACTCATAGGATCAATATCCAATCATTAATCATTTAAGTTGTATGAACAACATTATTAATTACTTATTGATTTGGATAAACAATTGCGTGCTTCTTTGTAACACCATCTTAATTTAATCAACTAATTATAGAAAAAAATGTAACTTAAACATTACAAAAAAAATGACATCCATTATATATACTCCCTCCGGACACAATTTATCGCCCCACTTTCCTTATTTGGAAGGTTTTTATTTTTTGCCCCACTTCTCCACTTTTCTTTTATATCATACCCAAATTACCTTATTACCCTTCTTTCTATCATTTATTACAAGATTATTCATTCAATTAACTTCACATCCTATACTTAACCTATAATATTTGGGCATGTGTCAATAATTTAGGCTCACCATTAATTTGTTCACATTTTATATTAGTCTTCTTATTTTACGTGCAAAAGGCTATGGGACGAAAAGTAATGTCCGGAGGAAGTATTTGAATTGAATTTGATTGAAATCCAATAAGAATCTGTGGTGGATCACACAAGTTATGTTACTTATGAATCAATACCTAATTGAATTAGTAGGAGTAGTATTTAGTTGTTCAAAGTATATCTCTTAAATGTCATTATCAAATTGACGATATTCACGAAAAGAATAGGTAAACTCAAATGATAAGAACTCTCTTATCTCGATCGAGAGATTAAGGGTGAAAATTAATTACTTTCATTCCTAATTATCTACCCTACAATCGGTAAGCGTGACAAAAAAAATTCCAATATCATATCAACTGTTTCGGTAAAAAAAAAAAAAAAAATACTCTGTTATGTAGTTTCATACAGTACTACGATAATTTACTGCTAGTAGTAAAATAGCTTTATAATTATCCAGTGCGGAACTACATAATAGATCTGCACTGATAATTATCACTAATCTTGAATCTAATTTTACGTAGAACTAAATCAGATGTACGGAGTATGTAACTAACAAAGACGATAATTTTATTAAGTTACTAAATCAGATGTACGGAGTATTTATTTGGTAAAGGGGTAATTTATTTACTTATTTATTTATTTTTCATTTTCTTTTTACGTTTTCAAAGCTACCCGCTCACTGTTTATAACATTTTGATTTCCCGCCATTTTCCAACGGTAATTTTGATCTCCACGTGTCACCATTACAACGGTAATTATGTATCTGACAAAAATTATGATATGTACACTATATTCTCTCCGTCTCAATTATTTATTTATTTTTAATTAAAAATATTCTTTACGGATAAACAAATAACAGAGACGAAAAGTGTACATTAACCCTAAATCTCGACTTTTTCATACTGTATACTCTATTCCTCCTAGCTATGCTTCAATGGTAGAAAAACTACTAAAGCTACTACCATTCATCAATGGTGCACTGTTCTGTACACATACAACAAAATTATTTACAGTTAGTACTCGTATCCGAATATCCAATATCCTCAGACACTATGAGAAATCGAATCTTGTCGACTCAGTTCGTAGTTGTCAGTCTGTGGTCTCTGGTTCTCAGCATTCATCACGGACGGTATGATCTTCGAACATATAAACAGGAACGAAGACGTGTATATGCTGATATGCCAAATGCTGCAACACACAAGATTTCGCACCCAAAATTCAGCATCTCGAAATAGTTTTTTTTTTTTTTTTTTTTTTTTTTTTTTTTAAGACGGAATTACGAATACCTGTGCCAAATCCAATAGGTGGAGCTAGTTTCGAGGTCCCAACTAATGGCAGCCATGGCGAATGCAATGAAACCGCCGAGCATGAATCCCCAGTGGAATCGTTCCCTCAGCAGCTTGAATACATTGTGAAACGATGATGTTATCATGATCCAACTGAAATTAACGTAACCAAAAAAAAATCACTTAATATTAATAATCTACGCGAGTAATATATATCGAAAATAATTAGGTCACTGAATGTCAAGATATTGAATGTGAATCTGTCACCTGTTATGTGCATTCAAGCAGAACCCTGTGGAGAACGAGAGGGACCTGTATTTTTTAGAAAACTCGATGAGCCAACCAATAAGCAAACCAGCGGCCCCGATCACGATCACCAGCCATAGATTTGCGGACCTGGTTGCTCCGCTTACAGCCATTAATGCTGTGAGAATCGATAGTGCTGCATGAATAGTCCTCTTTGATGCTTCGTCAATGGTAGTCATATACACAAACGTACTGACCACCGCCATGAACGACAGCCAAAAATCCATAAACTGAGTATAATCAAATTACGAGGTTAATACTTAATAATAAAGACAATAAACGACCGAATTTTCACATTTTTTGGTGATAAAAGTATTTAGAATCCATGAAACACGGGAAACACAGCCATTGCTTGCTTACCTGTAAGACGGGAAAAGTTAACACACACCAAGAGCCGACATCACAAGCATGATAAAGCGCACTTGAAATTCCACTCGATGTAAAGATAACCCACTCCGCATATGCCTGCACCAACCAATCGACTTACTTCTATAAGAGTGCGCATGATACTCGAGAGTCAAGCCATGAAGAAAAAATATCGATGCTTGAAGATCTCTTCATCGCATCATTATTATCCTCCAACTTTTATTGCAGATTGGTTGTAAAGAAAATGCATAATCATTGATTCGGTCAATGCACAAAATCAGACGAAGTTTTGGACTAACCTTCTTCCGGAGAGACCAATAAGCAGGAAGGATGGCAGCAGCGTTGGATGCAACAAGCGAAATAAACTGCCATTGGTGACCTGCATTAGTCTAAAGTGAATACGCCACGCTTGAAATTTATCCTCATCAAACTCAATTCCTTCTACCAAGAAACAATATCGTATTATCGTGTATCATGGTAATTTCAAACTGTTTACTTGACACATGCGCAGTACATAATTTCAAATTCCGGAGTTACATAAATGACTCCACTGCAAGGGTTGAACGTACGTGACACGGCTAATTTGTGTAAAAAAGAATGTTTTCGGCCTAAACTGAATGCTGAGGTATTTACAACGTCACGTGCAGCACGTAAAATGTCGAAAGTAAAGTAAAATGTATACCCTGTTGAGTTACGACTTCAATGCTGCAGTCGATTCCTCCGTGCGTCTTGTCACAGGAACAATAGCTGAGAAATGCAACCAACCCAATCAATTAGAATCGATGATATCATAATATGACAAACTAGTATAAATCTCATGCAATTGCACGATTTTTTTAAAGGAGAAGTCGTATAAATGAACAAACAATTTAAATAATACGAAGCAGCGACTAAATTCAATTTTGTGTCGAACATTAAACTATTTAGACATCTACTGCAATTACCTGTATACCGTCAACCCACTTTCATCAACAAAAAATCTACACGAACCATGACCCGAGCATCCCTTGGGACACCGTTCCAGTGAAACAGACATTTTCGACTGCTCAGAGGACGCAGTATCAGTAGAATTCAGGTGCTTCAAGCCGAAAGTCCAGGTTCCTTCGCGTGCATATAAGATATAAAAATCAACGGGATTTTTGCTAGAGTTAGAAAGGTAGAAAAACATCGCCCCATCGCTGTTGTCTGTTGAATTAACATAGTAGAAATCATGTACAACGGCAGATGGAAGACCGCCATATCTCACGTACATCTCGCTGGCAACGTTTTTGTCGGATGTTAATTTGATGTGCAGGTTAGCTCCAGAAGCGCCTCGAGGAACGTCGAATACAAAGTACGTCCAAGTGTACACTGAGGGTGCTCCGGCTTCCAATGGAGAATCGGTCAAAAGGGGATCAAGAGGAAACTCGGGTGAAAGCGGATTTCCATCCAGTGGTACATAGTACGATTCAAACGGGAATGGATTTGGCCCCAGCACTGTCTGAAAACAACGCTTACCACATTAGAAAATTACTCCTCAAGTAACAACAACAACATCAAAGCATTAGTCCCAAAAAGATTTGGGGTCGGCTAACATGAATCAATATCTGAAGTCGTCAAGTTTTCATCCAAAAAAAATGGAAGGCAGACGACAATACAATAAAATAATAATAAAAATACCGTTTTAAACACAAAATTAAGTTGAAAACGTTAATAATATCCTCTCCCTCCACGCTGTCCTATCCAACGTCATAACTTATCCAATCCCAAAAAACTTCATATCGTTCTTCATCACCAGAAGAAAATTGCTCCTCGAGTGATAGAATATAATCCAGATAAAGGAACAAGAGAATGTAATCCTGACCTGAAGTGTGTATAATTTCGAAGAACAGTTGGACCCGGCTCTTCCAAAAGGGCATTTAGACACCTGCCAGTCTAACGAATAGCAAACCCTCGTATCACTATCGAATCCTTTGGCTGTATTAACAAGAAGGATAGTGATAAACCAAGGCCCGATCTTTGGTAACGGGATCATTATAGGGCCTTTACTCAGGTCTCCGGAATAGTCATGTATGGTCGCCAAAGCAATCGCACCATAACGAGCGTAACACATTAAACTATATTGACCGAGTTTTGAAGTTTGGTTCAGATTAATGTCGGTAGCTGAAATGGACATGTGATCTGGTGTGCCCATAACCTCCAAGGAATAGACGATTGTATCATTGTTTCCGAGGCAAGAATCTTGAACGGAATTCCTGCAAGAATCTACGTTTTCTACGGGTTTGATTGGGGTATTGGATGGAGAATTGATTGTTATTGAATAATTAGAATTAGATTCGGAGCATGCAAGTGCTTTGATGCTCTGGTTGCAAAACTGTCCCCATAAGTTTGCCAGCGTACATCCTTCCACAGTCACATTTGCTGAGAAAGAGAATGCACTTCCCCGACTAATCTGTGCATGAAAAACATAAAAATGAGTATAAATCGGCATTTTTTTGGGCTTTTTGTCAGAAGGCACCTAGAGTTTTTTTTGCCCAAACCACCCAACATTTGCATTTATTTGGCTTGAGGCACCAAAGTAGGAATTCTATCAAAAAAAAAGTCACGAAACCGTCTTGACTTGGTGGAAAATATGATCATAAAGTACCTTCGGACAAAAAAAACCTTTTTTTCCAATATGATTTTACACGTGAGATGAACTCATTACCGATGTAAATTAATGAGAAATATATTAGTACTCCCTCCCTTAAAATCCAAGTTCCCGACTAACTCAACATCTCTCGCATAAAGTGGGGAAGGAGAACTTGAATTTGAAAGGAGGGAGAATTTGGGTTGGTCTTATACTCTAACAGTCTAACACGTGAGACGGTCTATTTTAAAAATCCATAGGATTAGGAATAAGCGGCTAACACTTTAGAGAAAACACAAAAAGACCATGCTGAATGAAATAAGCATTCAATTGAGTACAGTCGTTACCATCTTTGCCTGAGTCCTCATAGCACCTATTCCATTGAAAACTCCGACATACCAGAGACCCGGGGTTATCTGCAAAACAGACTAACAGGTTAGAGTAGTAGCTGGTAAGTCTAGAATTTTGAAAGCACACGTGAAAGCGCAAGATTTTCAAACCTGTTCGTTTGTCAGCTTCAACAATATCTGTTTCTGCAAAGGGTAGCAACGCTCGACATCTTCTAAGGTATTGATAGTTCTAACCGTTTCATTGGAAAAATAACTCAAATCTGTACCACGATAACATTTGCCAAACCATAAACACAAACGGAAAAAACTAGAAGCCAATTCCTTAAGCAGACCGTAAAAGTAGTAAATGTATTGAACAACAGGTTTAGGAGTTTCACCTAAGCGGTCTACGGCATTCTTGGGAAAATCTGGCAGTGGAAAACTTCCATCTCTAAAGCATACAAGAGGCAGCTTCGCCTTAGAAATCTTTTTTATTTCTTTTGGTGCCTGCAAAGTTTCAGTTGGTCTTACATACGGGTATATCCGTTTTTCATGATTAAAACGGGTTAAATTAAAACGGGTTAAATATCATTTCAGTTGGATTTATCAACAAAAAAACTTGTTAGTTCCTAATTTTTTTGTCGTATCTGCCCTAAATGGCCCGTTCCAAATTTACAGACATACCCGTCTAACTGTCTTAAACAAAAATTTCTGGCAAAATTCACGAGTGCAGTATAGTTAACTAGAAAGTTACAAACTAACTTGGGAAAGACCACATAACCATTGTCTATGGTTAAACCATGTTAGGGCTTCGAAGTTTTGAAGTTTTCATTTTAAAGATCCTAGGTTAGTAAATTTGAACTTCAACAAGAAAAAGGTTCAAATCCCCAGTACAGTTATAACCAGAAATTACTTTGTAATTGTTCAAAGGAATATCTTCAAAATCCAACAAGATAATGAAAATCAGAGAGCTTGCAACATCGTAGACTTACTGTACTCTACATACTTACAAGGTCGACATCTGACTCCAGTTGAATAGACAACGAAGAAAACCACGGTGGAAATTCAACTGCAAAACAAAAAACCCGTAAGAATGCACCAGCTTGAAACGTAACAGACGTCCACGCACTACTGGACTAGCCCTTTGGCCTTTTTTTCCCTAGCTGATTGACGACAGGAAAACATTCTAGTATAAGAAAATACAAACAGCGCTTTTCTTAATCAAGGATCGAGTACTATTGATGCTACATTCAAGAAGCAAATTTTGTCGAGGTTACAGGTTTTGTTAATAGCTAACTGATTAGTGGGAGACGGTCTCTCAGGAGGGATTATTTAGCACCAAAAAACAAGATCACAAATTCTAAAAAGCATTAATCTTTTCACATTAATCATAAACTTCAATTACAATCACAATTACACAATCATATACATAAAGTACACCCTAAATTATACTCCAACACACTCAAAAAAGATATCATCTTTGGAATCGAGATACACCAAAATCCACATATGAGTATGATCATCATGATATAATGCAAACAATCTCATATAGAGATACAAAAGGAACACCTAAAACTCAAAAGCATTAATCTTTGTTAACATTAATCGGAAATTTCAATGCCAACTAGCTTAGTTGGTAACGTCATAAGGTGATACTCATGTTATGAGTTCGAACCCCATCAGTATCATAATCGCCCTCGCTCTTCTTAAACCAAAAAAAATCATAAACTTCCATCACAATTACAACTCTACAAATACATCAAAACACCAAAACCCACATACGAATTTGATGCAATTCAAACAATTTCATATCAAATTACAATAGGAATGACTAGAATTCAAAAGCATTAATCATAAACTTCAATCACAATTACAACTCATCCAAATACATTAAAACACCAAAACCCACATACGAATTCGATGCAATTTAAACAATTTCATATCAAATTACAAAAGGAATGCCTAAAATTCAAAATCATGAATCTTTTTTTTTTTTCCATTAATCATAAACTTCAATCACAATTCAACTCAACCAAATACATCAAAACACCAAACCCACATACGAATTCGATGCAATCCAAACAATTTCATATCAAATTACAAAAGGAATGACTAAAATTCAAAAGCATTAATCTTTTTTTTTCCATTAATCATAAACTTCAATCACAATTACAACTCAACCAAATACATCAAACCACCAAAACCCACATATGAATATGATCTAATTCAAACAATTCCACACAAAATTACAAAAAAAAAGGTGCATAAAAACCAGTAAAGCATTACTCCATCCGATTCTTACAATTCGCAACATTTGATTATAATACCCCTCACAAATCTCATAAAATGTTGCAAAACGTAAGAATCTGAGGGATTACTTTTTTTTTTTTTTTACATTAATCACAAAATTCAATCACAATTACATATGAATATGAAATAATTGAAACAATCTCATACTATAAAATTACAAAAAGAGGGTAAAATCAAATCAAAAAATCCAAAATTAGATAGAATTATGAATGACAAACCTCTAATGTAACGCCATTCAAAAGGCTTAAGCTTTGTTTGTGGGTAAGTAAAGCTGGAAATAGTGACTGAATTGTAAGGAACTGTGTCCCCTGCACAAAAATCATATGAACCCAGAAATAAAATAACACATACTAGTACAAAATTCACATGTTTTCCCATGATTTATTACTACTATTAATTTCTGCAATTAATTTAAAATTACTATTAATTTGGGGGAAGTGGTTTAGTGAGAGCTTCAGAGTTACAGGTAGAGTTTAAGTAAAGAGCAATTAGGAAGACTGGTTTTTACTTGATTAATTAAAAATCTGTGGAAAAATTGAGGTTTGTTGAATTTTCTATGAACTTTTTAGGGTGTTTGGTGGACTTAGTGTGTGAGGGGATTTAGGAAGAAAAAAAAATTGGATTTTGAAATTTTTGGTAATTAGATTATTTTCGGAATAATGTTTATTATTACTCGTAATGATGTTATTGAATCGGAATTAGTCATCGAAAATATATTATCGAAATTGAATTAGGTTGATCCTATATTTCTATCAAAATTATGGGTCTGGTTGGTCTGATCGCATCAGCTTATTCTCTATCGTTGAGCTGAGTGCGGGTGTTGATGTATTTTTAACAGTTCGTAATAGCTCAATCTACTCGAGTCTGCCACGCGTCAGGTGCGAGCAGTGTAACACTCTAAAACAATGTATTTGTATCTCTCTCGTGACGAATATATACAAGTATTAAATTTAAAACGATTCAAATAGTACAAGGATTTTGGACGTATAGCATGACAAATATTTTACTAATTCCTGAACAATATTTTCCGTGCAAATGAACGAGATGAAGGAAGCACTTCTTATCTTTTCTATGATACTCGATCTGTTTCAATTTGCGGTGATTATTTACGTCACAAACAACGATGACAAATTCTTGTTTATGACGGGAATATCCGTCATAAATGTATGACATACCGTATCAAATAATATTTACTTGGGTAGATAAATATAAATCCATGTCACCATGTGTTTCTTCCAAATCTTGTTTTTTCTAACCAGTTATATTATTTAACCCGTCATTAATTTATAACGGATATTAATTTATAACGGATATATCCATCACAAGAGAGACAACCCCGACCAGTGGTACGGAGTAATTAAATTTGGGTTGTGTTGATTAGGAATGCCTTAATACACAAGTAGTCTCTTCACTCGTCTAAACAAGTGATTTTGTGGGGCCACACCTGAAAATAGTTGTCTCAATTTAGTTAAGTGCTTCATTTCGTGGTCCACGTCACTTTGTTTTCTTTACTAACTTTACTACAAATTTCATAATTTTTTCATATCTCGGTCGCATTATAATAAAGAATAGAAAAATCGAATCTGCAACATATAAACTGAAGTAGACGAGACAAAATGAACTTCCTGGAACAGAAATGGACGGAAAAGAAGTTGATAGGAGTGTCAGTGTGTCACATAACGACAATTTGTATATAAATCGACAAACTTGTTGAGAGTGACAACGAAACAGAACTGAAAACCGACCACAAACTCGACATTGGCAAAATACTGTATTGATTAGCAATTCATATAAACAAGCTAGGCACATTGTCACACCAAATCAATCGGGTTTGCTATTCGCAACCCTTACACTCACAACTTCGTCATAACCCGTATACTATACACAAGAGGAGTTTCGGGCACTAGGAAAAACAAAGAAGACGATCGCACATTTCGATTAGCTTCAGGTTATTTTGAGACTAAACCGCTAATTAAAATCACCAGGTAAAACTGAAAGACTCGAAATTCAGATTATCTGCCAAACCAGATGCACATATAGCCGCAACCTCGTGCCTTAGTCCTTTAGGTCCACATGCTAGCACCCCTACATTTGACTCCTTTAAATCAAACAGCAATCCTGCAATACAAAAGAAATACGATTGACTGAGTTTCCACTTGAGAGTTCTATGATATAAATTGGGGGTTGTTAGGGTTCGAATTCGTGACCCTTTTCGAGTTTTTGGGTTTGTGTTGACTAGACGTATAAGACGTGACAATTGGGTAGGTCAAGTCAGGTTTGGATCACTTACTAGTCAGGTCAATTCTTAGCTCGGGCTGGGTCAGGTTTGGGTAGGTCATGCTATGAGTAGTAATTTGTTGGGATGGGTTAGGGTCACTGGGTCAAGTCAGACTTGTCAGCTTTACGTGTAATAATAATCTTTGAAACAGAAAATAGACTTACGCTTAAGGTTAGGCCTTTCGCCGTAGTGAACTTCAATAGAATCGAAAAGGGGCTGATGGGAAAGACTCTCAAGTTCTCTATCAGCATTATAGTATTGTGACTCGGGTGTCGCTTGTGGTGTCGCCCCTTCTAAGTTAATTATCTGCTTCGCTTCCATCACATTCCGTTTCTTGTTCGAAATCACGGCCACGCTTGAAGTCGTAGCTATGCAAATACATATGATCAATAGGTACAAAACCGTCCTTTCACCAGTCGAGAATACCGTGTTTGTGTTATGGTCGATAGGGTAGATTAGGTACTTTGTAAGGATGCCCATGAAAATAAGGAAACCTATGAAGGATGACGCGATTATTGCTCCGAGCCATAAGTGGGCGTTCTGGCCTAGGCTCGGGGAGATGGGCTCGTCGCTCACATTGGGCTTGAACCAAATGGACCGGGGTTGGGGCAGGTAGTTTACGGATTGTTGTTTTTCTTTGGTTACATAGGCCTTGATTTGTAAGTTTAGCCTTGTAATGTCATAACTTGTGCTTGAAAGTGGGAGTAGGAGGTTTAAGATGGATAGTTCCGACGTGGTTTTGAACGACGAGATGAGGAGGATTTTCGGAAGTTGAGACTTGTGGGTGGTGCTCGCGGACAGGAGGTCTCGGATGATCGAGATGAATGGTGTTATGCCACTTCCTCCACATACCATCACCACCGTTTCATACCTGTATATATAACAAGGATAACATCAAATCAATATCACTCGATCTAAATAAGTAATAACGAACTCGATCTAAATAAGTAATAACGAAACTTTGAGTTTAAAAAGTGTTGTTCTTTGACAAAAAAAAAAAAAAAAAAAAAAGTGTTGTTGGTCCAACCCACAAAAACATCGGGCTTGGACACAACACTTGCAAATGTATACAAGCCTAGCCCACGAACTCATCTCAGACTCACTTGCCCGCTTGTCCCAGGCCAAATTTCTACCCTTGGTCCTAGCTAGCAAACCGGGCCGGGCCCATCTTGGTGACCCGTCCCAGCACGAAAATAAGCATGACCCCGGCCCGACACAGTGATGACGTGGCGAAAAGCACGGGCACAGTTGGGCCGACACGACTCTAAATCCCGAAAAATGAAAAATTCTAAAAATTTGGTCGGACATGACGGCCCAGCACGACCGGGCCCGGGCTAGGAACTGTGCCTCGGAGTCAGGCACGACCCTGCATGGCACACCGGACCTGCGAGACACGACTGAACCAGGCTTGACAGACACGAAGCACGACTGGGTCAACACGTCCGATTTGCCAGCTCCACTTATGGGCCAAAATTGGGAGCAAGGACAGACTCAGTCGGCGTAAATAGTTTGAAACAAACACCATACGATTAAAAGTTCATCACTTTCACTTAGAAGAGTAGATGACGAACCTTAGAAAATGGTTAGAGGCAGGGCCATAAGGACCTTCAACAGAGACTTCCAGTCGATCGACAACTTCACTCGAAACAACATCGTAAAGCTTCCTACTCCAATTCCCACCAACCTTGATCATAACACTAAGCCTATCACCTTCCAACCCACTACTAGAAATAACACTAAAAGGATGCCATTGAAGCCTAGAAACCGCGGGAATATTAATAAAGATATTACTGGTAGGGTTATAGGTCAAACTCGGGTCTTTGGCAAAATTCAGCTCCAGGGCTTCGCACGACAGAACCCTGGCTGAGAGCAGACGAACGCGTTGTCGGGATTGTAGGAAACGTAGGTAACGGTCGATGGTGAAGAGGTAGATGCCCGGGAGCGTGTAGAAGGCGTAGGAGATTCCGACGTGGAGGAAGAAGAAGAGGGTGAAGAGGATGTAGAGGTGGTGTGTGTAGAAGAAGAGTTCGAATGTTTTTCTTCTGAGTTTGGGGAATGTTGATATCCATAGGATTAAGCCTGATAGTAAGGATAGTTCTCCTGCTATGTTTGATACACCAACTTTTTCCCACTTTAGTACCTGCATGAATTCATGCATGTAGTTAATATCGTATAATGTCAGTTATCTTAGCTGGTAATTCGATTGGAATCTTCGATTTTCAGTTCAATTGATAATAATATTAGGTGATATGACTGATATCGAGTTTGTTTCGATATCACCCTCTCACATAGAGTATCAGGTAATAAATTGCTACGAAGTATAGAGTATGTACTTATTGTTAATCAAATTATAAAAATCTTGTTAATCACCCCCTATATCATAATTCTACCCTACAAAAAAAATTACTAGGCCATTAAAAAAATAATGTGTGAAAATGAAGCACTAATTTGAGTTCATAGAATATTCCAAAAAGTGTCAATATTGCACTTTGAGAAGTCCAAAATGGATGTATTATCTTTAAAAGTATACCACAAATAATGCTTTCCGACTTATTATAGATCAGATCGTAAACTGTTGTATGAGCTAGTCATGCATGATCAAACTAATCTTTTATAATAATCCAAAATTTAACGTGATAATTTTATTTTTAAAACGATAACTAATTTAGTCTAATTAATTCTCTTAAGTTTTATTTTTATCTTTTCTCGACTTAGCTATAAGATAAGAAGATTTTATAAGAGAGTAATCCGTCGTCAATTTAAAGATTTATTTCGGCGCCAACAATATATATAAAATCAGTTGAAGTTCCATAACGATCACATCGGACAATTTGACTAACCATTAAAGATTTAAAGTAAGTTTTGAACTTCTTTTGCCCATAATGTCACTATACAATTAAAACTTAAAATGCACCACGAATAACATTATCGAAAAGCTTGTCTTTTAAATTTTTTATGTTAAAATATGAAGAGCAAAATTAAAGCTTGCATATGTAACGAGTTAAATATCAACAAAATTATTTATTCTACGGTACTTTATAGTGACTTCTGAGCATGGTGTACTGAATTTCAATATTATATCACTCGATTACATTTGTAGCATTACAAAATTATTTGATATCTTCTAATGAAAACAAGTAAAAATAGAGTATTATTATCTCAATTATTTATTTATCTTTAGTTAAATTCAAGTACGTGTTCTTAAATAATTAATTTGTGTTTTCTTTATTTTTTAAATTTCTTTTTGTGCCATATGCCTATATAATATGTCATCTTTTGCATAGCAAATATAAGTGAGACTTTAACATAATTGACGACTTTGTCTACAAAATTGTTGCATGAAGTTCACGACAAAATACATCACTTTCAAATTATTAAAACTATTCCATTTTTTTAACTAATATTTTTTTTTGACTTGCCTCTTATATCCGTCAAATTGACTCTTTAACCATCATACGATCGATCGTTTAGTTTAAAATCATTTCTCGAGGACAAAAAAATGTACGCAAAATGTTTGAAATTACCTCGGAAAATTGACCAGAGACGGCCCAAAATAAGACGTAACCAAGGCCATGAGAAGTGAAAATAGCCATGAGGGTGTTACCAAGCCAAATATGATACTTGATACTTGCTTCCGAAGTTAACCCTAACATCGGTAATATTGTCGACCCTCTTGTTACCGGATAAAATAGTAACGCCAAACATACGTTCCCCGTCAACCCTAGCCTAAATACCGTCGCCTCCCACTTCGCTAGCCACCTGCATGCATGCAGTTAAGTTCACTTCAATTCAGTACTGTATCAACTAGGTTTACTTCACTTCAGTTCTTTGAACTGACGAGACTACTCTAAACGAAAAGAACATAGTAATACATACTCGAATCTCTTAGTTTTTTTTTGTTTTTTTTTTATAAAATCTCTAGCTTATATCGAAAATATTAATGAATATATACGAGGTATATGAAACCATGCCATATTGTCATGAGACCGACTTTATACACCATTATTTATCCATAATTATCGAAAAATTATAGGCTTATACTCGTATTAATTATAAAGGGTTTAATATGATTTAGTTCTGACTTACAAAAACTTCTATAAGACGGTCTAACAAGAGACTAATTAATTGTCGAGTAATTAATTATTACCTTTTCTCTCCATGTTCAAGGGTAAGACGAGAGTAGCCAACATGCAAGAAGGTAGACAAAGACCAAACGAGAAGAGCAATGAACATTATCAGAAATGATAGTTCTATCCATGATACTATCCCTAATGCTCTTCTTACTATCACTGGTCTTCTCCATATTGCCCACTTGCTCCTCTCCTTTCTGTACGTCCGTGAAACCGTCTTATATCAGAATTTGTGAACATAAAATATCAAGCAACGTAACATAGATACATCCTAAGAGTATGTGATTATAATAAGCTCGTTTTTTCATTCATACTCAAATTAATTTTATTTCAGTTTTTCTAACGTGTCTCCAGTAAGCACACGTTAATAAGCTAATTAAAGCAATATTAACATGAATATTGTCTAAGTATGGTAAATAGAACTTAATATTTCAATTTCTCGTGATAATATCCATGTTAATATTTCGATGAAAATGTTGTTCATTTAGTTTGACGTTTTTCATACGAATAGTAGGATAAATACATGGTTGACGGGATTTGAACACAGAATATAAGGAGACAGTTCCTTAACTTACCTAATTACTCCATAATCACCATGAGATTGTTTTTCCAAATGAAGGTAGACCGACCCCAATAGAGCAACAAAGATGATGGGGAAAGTGAAAATCAAAATCGACTGACCTGCAAAAATGTGATTTTTACTTTAATTAGCTTATTGTTGTATTATCGACTGACAAACTATACAGCTATTATAAAGTCGTTGTATATCAAACAGAATCTCGAAGTTAATAAATGAAAGACATACCTTGAGTACCAAAGTAAAGTGAAGTGAGCTTAGGTTTAAGCAAGGGAGTCCAAGTATATCTATAAAGACTAGTAGGCATAATAATATACATCATTAAGTAACCCAACATTACTAATAATACTATCACCATAATCACCCTTCTTCCATCCATTTTTTTGCTCTTTTTTTTTTTAAGGTTTAAAACTCAAAAAAGATTCAAACCCTTTTGTAATAATTAAATTGTAATGTTGTTTGTTTGTACTAATTAATAATAACTTCAAATTTAATTTGATGTTTTAGTATGTATGTATGTATGTATGTATTTCCTTGGTTTTGTTGTACATAGAAAGTTGCATAAGAGATCCACTTATATAGGAAAAGTTGGGGGATATCTAGATAGTGACATTATAATTTAAGTAACAAATAAACAACTAGTTTTAGATTTGTTTTTCCAGAGAATAATGCATTACGTTGCAATTGAGAATCGAACCCCAATTTCTTGGTCGGAGTAAGAAATCGGAGCTCTTTTATTTCACTTGGGTAGTTTAGGGTTTAGGATCCGTGAAAAAGCACAGCGTTAATAAGTAGGTATTCCGTTTTAGCAGTTACTGTAGATTTTGTTATTATTACATTTTTTTTATATTTGGATGAGTTTAGGAATGTTATTTTGAGTTTTCTTAGTGTATAATTTGATTGAGTTTAGTAAAATCTTTCATATTTTATGTCGTGATCAGCTTAGAAATTTTTTTCGAGTTTTTTTTTTTTTTTTTTTTTTTTGTTGTATAATGTGATTGAGAATTTTTGTAGGAATTTCTTTTATCGTTATTAAGCTAAAGGTATGTACGTATGATATCACATCTTTTTGGATATTTTGAAATGATTTTTACTGAATTTATGTCGATATAACATTATGATCTAGCTGAATTTTCAAACTCGATATGATTCCGTATAATTTGGGCATAGCAACATATTTTTACTGGATTAATTTTCTTTGCAAGATATCATGCATATTCTTAAATTAGACTCGATTGTCTTATAATAATTCGTGCACCATATTTTTACTGAATTTTCTTTGCAATATTGTAAATATATGTACATCATATTTCAAGAATGACGGTCCTATTCTATGTTAGCTATCATATTTGGGTTGATTTATTTATCGGTTTTGTTAAATACAACCCTTAGGGTTGTATTTAAACAATTAAAACCTACTTAGAGTATAAACCTAGAAATTGAAAACCAAATTATACAAACATTGATGTAATTAATGCAAATATTAAAACTTTCTTTTCTTTTTTGGTGTCTTACCTACAGCCCTAAGGGTTGTATATATCATTTATTTTTTATGGGCCGTATCGTAGGAGATTTAAGATTTTTGTTTTTTTATTTTTTTTCCAAAATCATATGTTATATAAACCCTATATAATTTGTGATTAATAAAGTGAATGATTGTGAAAGAAGTGGATGTAGATGTAAGAGTAAGATAGGGAAAAGAAACAAGTTGGGAAACAAGTGGAGTTGTATGGCTTGAGACTATGCCTCTAGACTTTGAGTCTGTCGTCCACGGGCGGTTTACCTTGGTGTGCGTGGTTTGCAGGCTATGCGTACACCCGGGGTTACCCAGAGCGCACCAAAAAAGTAGCGGCTGCGGGTCCCTCGTTCATCAAAAAAAAAAAATTATGTATGCTACTCCTACGTTTATTTCAATTTCAAGGCATGGTTCATGTAGCACAACATTCCCTTCAACATTACGTCTTACATTTATATATAACAAAAAATTATGAAGAATGTAAGTGGGGTTATTTAAGTTGACTTTATGTTTTTAGTCAAACTATTTAAACTTTTGTTCTACTTTCAGATTTTGTGGTGCATGTATAATTCATCTCAAATTCTTATTTGTAACGAGAATATCCATCATAATCTTGTAACGGATTAGATAATAATCATCTTAGTAGATAAAGACAAACATCACTTGTTGCCCTTTTAAGTTTGTTTTTTTATCGAGTGATATTATTTGATCTGTTGTTATTGATTTATGACGGATATATCTGTTACAAAGAAGACTTACTCTATGATGATATAGTAGTATGTGATGACACTATC
The DNA here is from genome assembly GCA_958450325.1 of Agrostemma githago. NCBI lineage: Eukaryota > Viridiplantae > Streptophyta > Magnoliopsida > Caryophyllales > Caryophyllaceae > Agrostemma > Agrostemma githago. The sequence continues at coordinate 454,410 of OY288255.1, forward strand.
TTCTTATTATAGCTTACTTCATCACATTCCCATTCCCATGGTGTGTTAGCGCAAAGCGCAATCCATGCTGCCATTTTTGATGAAATCATGAATGACATGATCGAGTAGCTAGAGTCGTAATGGGATCCGATTCTGGTCGGGTTTGGGCTGTTTTCGGCTTTGGGATCGATAGATTAGTCATTGATGTCTTACAAAAACCGCAAAAATGTAAAATTTGTCATTTCGTCACATAACTAGATTTTTTTTAAAATGCTTGTTTCAAGACAAAATATCACCACGAAATTGTACGATTCTGATTTGGTCAGGTTTGGATTGTTCTCGGTTCGAGTTAGTCATTGATGTCTTATCCAAAATGCGAAATCTTAAGATTCATTCCCATAACTAACCAAAAAAAAAATCCTATTTCAAGACAATAATATAAATAATTTTATGCAGATACAAGTATTATTTATGATGATTAATTAAATGAAAGATAAAAAAAATGACTGAGAATGAATAATAATCTACATGAAAGTTTATTTATATGAAACATTAAATAATTAAACATTTGGAATTTCAATGAATTATATATGAAAATAAATTAAATAGTCTTATACAGGATAAGTGAGATCGTTTCATAAAATCGGACTTTTAATTTCAAAATACCATCATCATGCCTAAACCTAAATGGTACTTAAAACAATAATAATCATACATTCAATGATGCTAAAGAAGCCACATATGTTATATGTAGCGTTGACATACATAACTTAATTGCATTCTCTTCCGTATTATTTTCCATTCATGAAAGACGTCTCACATAATTAATACAGTAATAAAACTTATTATTAATTTATTTTTGTGATAATTTGTATTACTATGTATATATATCTTAAACTATTTTAATGTGAAACGATTTCTATCGAAACTTTACTTGTAATTCTAATTTAATTAATTCGACTAAACATTTTTATTTCGAGTTAATTTAATTTGACTAAACTTTATGCAAGCTTCACTCATAATAAACGCCTCTTTCCTTGGCTTTATATCCTCCCTACCCAAAAACCCTTTGCCCATTTAATGTTGACGTTTGTTGTAAGGAAATATATTTTTGTTTTACTTAATTCTTACTCGTATATATATTTTGTGTGTTTCGTTGACCTTTCTAGTGATTATAGACGACATCTCATCACAGAGTCACTGCCCACAGGAAAATTTATCGACTTATAATCTCTCAAAAAATTGAGAAAAACTATCGACTTAATAATCTCTCGCAAAACCAATATCACTCGATGTTTATACTTATCGTGAATAATCTCTGAAAGCTAAGCTTTCGTATAGTTTTAATGATTTCAGCTCGTAATTCTTTGCTACGAGCATTTTTTTTTTTAGGTTCGAGTTACTTCTCCGGCTAGTTTTAACCAACAGATCTAAACGTCGTATTTCTGGACACGTGGGTGAAAATCGGAACTACCAAAGTGTGAATATATATGTGTAGGAAGAGGAGTGGATGAATGGAAAAGTGAGAAAATCACTAGGGCGAAAGAAGGCTGACCTCCACAGAATGTTTGTATGAGCAGTCACACAGTTGTCCTTAAAGCTACGATCTCCACTATATATACTTCTATGAATAGACGTTCGTGCATCAGAAATCATTCACTGAAACCAGTGGTACGGTAACAAATAACAACTGATTTGAAGTCGGATCACTTTGGATCGTCATGTTATTTTCACCCAGATCACGTTTTATGTTCGATTTGAAAGGGAAAGAATGAACAGTGATGATCGACGCTTTGTGAAATCTGGTACTTCCTCCGATTTTTTAAGATTTTTCCATTGTTTATTCATTCAAGAGAGATTAAAATAATCAAACGGGAAGATCTTAGAAAATTAGAGTAAGTACAAAGTACAATAATGTCAATGAGTGAAATACGATCTAAAAAACTCTAGAACTGAATAATCGTATTCTTTTTGGTACAACAATCGTGGTTTTTAGTTAGTTTAGTTCAATTCAGTCAAGCCGGACTATATTAGAGTGTGAGAAGTGGACGAGATCAATATACGGAGTACATTTTATTTTGTCCAACGAAGCGTACCTAATGGAATTACTACATCAGGGAGCAGATTGAATCTGTAAACTATTATCCAGAGTACTTCTATCTTAATTATTAGATTAAGACATCTACTGTCTTAATTACTCCCTTCGTCCCGATCAATTGTTGTCATATTCCATTTGGGGTGTCTCAATCAATTGTTGTCACTTCCATTTAAGGAAGGGGATTGATGAGCAATTTGATCATTTACATCCAATTTGGTACACTTGTCATTCACTAATTGGGTAATTCCAATTTTCTTGATCTTTGTGTAACAATCAAAGGGCAACAACAAATCGGAACAGAGAGAATTAGATTAAGACATCAACCGTAATCATGAGAGTAATATAGGTGGTCGATACTAATTCAACTTTGACTTGAATCCCTATGAATTCCACACAAATTGGGTCCGTGTGCTCTATGTTGTTATTCGCGTGCTATGCTCGAGTAACTCTCAACTTTATGTGTGTTGGACCAGGACCATTTCCTATGTGTGTCACCCTGCCCGATATGCGTGGTTTGTTAGCTATTGTGTAGTCCATACCGACTCCATAGCTTTACTCATTCTACACCTACGGTCTTCAAAAAAAAAGTATAATCGTGTTAAACTAGATTCGGTAATATGTGTATATTTGGTATTCGGTCATTATACTTTCTTCGCTTTACCATCCTCGTCTTTAGTTGGGTTATACAGTACTTTTTTTCCCTTCTTCGGAATATTCTTTATACGAAGTTCAAAATTTCAATGGTGGTTTGCAAAGCAAGGAATCACGTCCACATATGTAGTACGATGAAAGACGGTGACAACTTAGTAATCCCGTTTCTCAAAGCTTCTACTTAAGAAAGTAAGTAGACCAAACCAACCTGAGACCCAAACCCAGAGACCGAACCTGTTAGAAACGGACCTTAAAAAGCCGTGTCAACCTACATCAGGGGCTGGCTCAGGGCTGCAGATATTTCGCTGCAGAGTATCGTCTGCAATGACATCAACAAATTCCAGGGTATTCGCTTTCTGTTATTTCTATTGCTTGAATGAAACCAACGGTTAATCTCAGATGCAATATCGGTATTGCATTGCAGAAACCTGTCAATCAGCTTATTACAGTAGAATTCCAATACAGATGTGTAAGGTTAACAGATGAAAGAAGCAAAAAACAGATGTTTTAAATCCGCAATATAATAGAAGCATATTGAAAAACAGTTCCTTTGGTATGCATTCACCCTTTTCCACGCAAACAACAGAATCGACAGCAGTATGTATAAGTGTATATCACAAAATCTTAAGTTAAAATCATTATATCGACATGCTATAAAGAATAACATCTAGAATTTGATAAAACATAAACCCCTCGTAAATACAGATTACTTACAGTTACAGATTACCAAGCATATAACCCCTTCAACAACGTAGCAGTTTCTGAATACAAACTTCCCCGATGTTCAGATCACAATATTGGCAGAGACATGTTTGATCGACTATTGATAGCTCGACTTCAAGGCGACTTCTGATACATCCACTGGCAACCGAGACCACGCCACAGAATCCTGAACTTTAACCAGAATCTTACGCAACAGCAAAGAAACAGCAAGCAACACACCAATCGCAATCACAAAGATCAGAGGGAATCCGCTGTTTCCACCCTGACAACTTCTCAAAACAGTCTCGGCCGAGTCCATCCCGTCAAAACTGTTGACCGAGTTGCTGATTTTGAACACCTCTACACCATTCAACAGTGCATTAACTCCTGAACCCGAAGATTCTGAACTCCCAACACCGACTGTAACAACACCAGCATCACCATTACCTCCGTCAACTACGAAATCAATGTAGTAAGGGGAAGCCAAGCTATTTGTGACACTTGAAAGATCCAAATTTTTGTACGCCAAAATTCCATTAACATACACATTGAAGTAAAGTGATCCAAGGGTTCGACTTATAATATCACAGAAATGCGCCCTCACGAGATACTTATACTCATCCCCTCCAACAACCGGAAAAACCCAACTCAATCTATCCTTAGAATTCGAGGCAGAAATCGCTCTGGCACTTCCATAGACATGATCAGGAGCGACCTCACGGCTCGCTCCACCAACTTGGTACTTAATTCTGCCAGTAAAACGAACCTGCTTGGATTCGACACTCGATTTCAAGAACTCGGTATCAGGAATCCATGTCCTCCACAAAGTATCATTAAAAGGGGTGATTTTGGGGCCTCCAACATTAACCCTAAACAGAGTTTCATACCCATTTTTTACCATTCCAGTAATTTTTTTACCAACTCCAGTAAAATCAACACGCTCAGCAATGTCCAAGATCAAATCATTCGGGGCCGAAACGACTTCAATCGCGCTAATAAACCCGAAACTCGTCTTTCCAACGGGTACAAACGACAATTCAAGAACATCACAATCAACCCTAAGAACAAATTCCCTAATTTCAACATCGTTTTTCAAACTCAATCGATTAAATCCATTCAATAACAAATACCCATTACCCAGAACATGAAATCCAGCATCTTTACCATCGAATTTCTCGAAATTTAACCTATGGAAATGAAATCGAACCAAATGGGTACCTTTCTGGTTGATCTTAAACGAATAACTGAACGATTCCGCAAAGATCCTGGCCGAGTCGTAGAGACCGCCAGGTGAGGTTGACGAGTCAGTGAGCGGGATCGACCGAGTTGAGGAGAGTTTGACCGAGTCGGGAAGGGGTGACTCGTCCCCTGTGAAGTCGCGGTTGTAGGAGTCAAGGATTGAGGGAAAGGAGGACCCACAGTTGATGAGGTAGTTGTCGAGAGGGGTGAAAGAAGAAGAAATATGGTGAAGAAGGGTGAAGAAGAGGAGAGAGAAAGCTTGGAGTTTAGCCATGGAGTTTGATTAATTAGAGAGAAGGGAATTCGATTTGGGGATTTTTCAATTTGGGGATTTTTTTTTTTGAAGGAAAACCTATAAAAATAGAAAAACACGGATCATGGAAATTGGGGGGAAATTAGAATTAGATTTTGTGCTTTTTTTTATTTTTAATTAATTAATTCTCGTATAAATTACATTGAAGTTTTATTTGACAAAATTAATTGAAAGTTTGGAAGGTTAGTTAAAAGCGGTTAGGTTAGATGAAAATTAGGAGCTAAGACGTTAACAGATATGACTATACGAGTAGTATTTGATCTCGGAGAACTTTTAAGTTTGATGGAGATTAGGAGTCGAGACAATAATTGATAGAGTATTTGATAAAATCACATTAAACGATGACATAATATGTACTCCCATAATTTAATTGTACTCATAATAATTTAATTTAATTTACTGTATTTTTTTTGGCAAGTGTACTCGTAATTATTGAAGGACTGAAAATTAAAAAATTTCAGATATTTTTACTTCCTACATTTTCAAATAATTTAAGTCATAAATAGGTTAACACTTACTAAACACTTTGATTTTATTTTATTTTATTTTGTGAATCATACAATTATATAGTGATCGTAGACATATTTTTTTAATTGGTTTGGTTCCTAGATAAATTATCTAATACAGAATATTTATTTGCGTAATTATTGTATGAGATAGTTTTATGTCGTAATACAGATGATGATTGGTTCGTACCAATTAGAGTAATTAGTGAAAGTGGTGTTTAGTGTAGTGTTAGGCATACTTTGAACTTAGAAGAATGAGTCCTCCCCTTCATTGATTAGTTTAGTACCTAAAAAGATGGCCCAAAATGGATGTACGCGTATACAGCTACGCGACGCGATGATGTTTCATCATTTTAAACGAATAATTGTCACACGGTGCCAAACTGCCAACCAACAACTTCTAGTACTACCATACTTTTAAATCCTGGTGAAGCGATTAATTACGCGTTTAATTGGACAAAAAAATAGTACGAGTAAATTGTTGGGATTGTGATCGTAAAAGATCAATGTATTCTGAACAGAGTTATTTAGTTCGTTTCATTTCCAATGAATTTAAAAGTTTGAAATTTTATCGTTTTTATAGCCCAGTTATGCACAGATGCAAACTTAGGGTGATGCTCATGATTTTGATTCGAATTCATTCAACATTATAGTAATCGTCTCGGTATTCGGTAACTTCTTTTGAAATTTTTGAAAAAACATCTCTAAAACACTCTAATATAGACAAAAAAATGAACGGAAACTATATTATGTCGACCGAACAATTAAGGAAAAATTTGAGATGCAGTAGTAAAATTCAAACGCACTCGAAAATACAAGATTTTTTTTACATGAATTAGTTAGTGGAATTCAATTTCATGAAAAGTGAAATTTAAAAAAATACAGTACAACCTTGTTCTACGTTTTCCGACGAACAAATACTGTACTGAGTAGATGAATAAGCTGCTGCTGCACAAATTATAGTATACAAACGTGGTATACACCTGAGTATCATACAAGAGATAGTACAAGACTTCGAGGTACATTTTCCGAGTAGAAATAAGTACTTACTAGTGAAGAGGGGGATGTGGGTTGAACCTCACAGACTCCAACCAAATGAGCTCCTTGATGTTTTCTTCGGTAAATGACGGCTGCTCAAAATCGAAACTGAATGGCTGCGGACAAACCGGTTCATCATTTATGTCGTGAAGGGAAGCCAGGAAAGGGTGGCATAGTGCTTCATCAACTGACCAAAAGATGAGCGCGATGATGAGAACATTCACGGATTTGGTAAATTGAAGAGCACTTAAATTGAATCTAAACCATGGTACGGGTTGAAAATTGAAATTAGACATGACAAACGGGTCAAGCGGATCGGGTTTGGGTCGTGCCATTTTGAAGTATCTAATCAATTTCGGGCTAGGTCATTTGGGTCTTAAGTTCTAGGTCATTTGTAATGTTGGGGGATTTTAAGCCGAGTCACGAGATTTATCACTCGACAACATTATGGTACAAGATACGGAGTAATAATCAATGTACTGTACCTGTTATGCGCCTGCTAGGATCAAAGACGAGCATCCTTTCCAGTAAGTCAACAGCAACGGGAGATGCGTTAGGAAACCTTACTGAAAACTGCTGCCTCGGATACTGTGGAAGTTGCCTAACATATCTACGAGCATTGTCGTTTTTCAAGAAGCCTAAGCTGGAGTCGTCAGGGGAGCCGATAAGCTGCCATAATAGAAAAGCGTCAGATGTGCCAAATTGTCAACAACTAGTTTCGCTTAACACAAGCAGTATTCATATTGGTACTTCAACGGATTCAAATTTGGGTCCGTTTTACCATTAAAGTGGATATTGCCTGCTGCCATGAATAAGTGTTTGTGAATTGTCAAAATCTTTCCGTAATTGTTTCAGTATAAGCGATTCTGATGCAAAACAATGGCTATTCACAAAAGAATAGTACCTCGGTAACTAGTTTCAGCTGGTGGACATAATCTTTGCCAGAGAAAAGGGGTTCTCGGGTCACGATTTCTCCGAGTATGCATCCGACGGACCAAATATCGATAGCAGCTGTGTACTCTGAACAATGTAACAGTAATTCCGGTGCTCGATACCAGAGAGTGACGACGTACTCAGTCAAGAACTCGGCTTCATATGTTGTTATCGCAAGCCCAAAATCACCAATTTTAAGGTCGCCGTTTGCATTCATGAGTAGATTGCTTGGCTTCAGATCACGGTGCAGCACATTGGCAGAGTGCACATACTTCAAGCCTCTTAGTATTTGATAGAGAAAATACTATGAATACACAAAACATTGATGTAAGTGGAAATATACGAGTAGCTTTTACGCCAAAAGACTCCAAGTCATCACATTCTCCATTCAAGATTTACTCAGAGAAAAGATGTGTCCTCAAGACGGAAATACAGCAATTGTTAAGCTTTTGACAAGATTCAAGCTACTTTCATACCCGGCAATGATCCTCTGTAAGAGACGGGTTTGATCGTATTATCTGGTGAAGATCAGTATCCATCAGCTCATAAACAATGTATACATCATTGAAGTTTTCTTTTTGAGGAGGCCTTATTACGTCAGTGAGGCCGATTACCTGTTCTTGAAGAAAGAAAAGAACTAAGAATCGAAGACTTTCAGATTAAGAAAGGCCATTTCAATGGCTATAGTCAGCACAAGAGCATATAGATACTACGTATTCAGAATAGATGCAATGATGCAAGTACAACTTTATTTAAAACATTCCGTTCATCATAAGCTCCTAACTTCCTGTCAAGAGATAAAACTCGGTGTAGATTCGATTGTTTATGATTTGCTTTTGGGTCGGTTTTTTAGATAAATCAATACAAGTTGAGTGCAAGCAGTAGTCTATGTCGATACTATAACCATTTTTAAAAGCTTTAATTTTCTGGAACAGATTTGGGGTCGGCCACAAAAGTCACACGAGAACAATATCAATTACAAACAAGGAAACGAAGTATGTCAATTCATCTAATTCGGCAGAACTTCAAAGTAAAATCATGAAACAAAAGGGTAAGTAGTAAGCTCACATTGTCGTGATTCATGTGACAATGAAGCTTGATCTCACGAAGAGTTCGTTTGACGTCAGCTCTGTTATCAAATGCATTGATGATCTTCTTAATCGCAACTTCTTCTCCTGTCTCTGAATTAACGGCCGCACTATTGCAACATAAAAAGATCACTCATCAGTAATCACGTAGCTGCTCCTAGCCTAGCATGCCCCTTATAAAGGTATAAAATCAATTGCTATCAACCGAAACATCAGGTTTGCAGCAGTAATTTAAATGCACATAAATCATGAGCACCACTAAACTAAACAATCTCCAAACTCGAGATTTCCGAACCAATACAACATCAGAGTCTTAGTCCAAAAAATATTTGGGGTCGACTAACATGAATCATTATCTGAAATCGTGAAGTTGTCTCCAAAAAACACTCATAAATAATAGGAGGGGCAGATTTGGGGGAGGCCTTTAGAACTTGAAGCCGCACCATTATGCTAGCAAATTAAGCTCAACCATTGAACCAATACCATTTAATGATTACGGAGTAACATATTATTAAAGTTTTTTTTATCTCTAGAAAAGATAGTCGTCGCTGGCTATTTAATTTTTGATGGTTTGATATCTAACATTATTTTTGACAAATTCATGAAAAATGCTGGTCAAAATTAAATTAATTTTCCGGGTAAAAAAATTGTTCCCTCCGCACATTGAAATCCTGCGTTTGCCGCTGAGTAATTAGTAAATTAGTAACGGAGTAATAGTAAAATTAAAAAGAAAGACTAATAAAAACAATAATAGAAAAACATAGTTTCAAACTCAAAATAAAGTTTGAAAATAATAAGAGTAATTTTTTTAAAAGGGTTATTGCAAATCTCAATTATTATAGTTATGAAAAAATAAAAAGTAATACGAGTAGTAATACTCGCTCGGTTTGTAAATGATTAACCTGTTTCAGGAATATATGTGACTATGTGAGGAGTCCTATATTGAAATGGGACGATTATTTAGGAATAGTAATTAAGGGGAAAAAAAAGGGGTAAAAAAAAGTCCTCAAATATCGTCATTTTTGTGACCCACCCGAGTTCTCTCCATCCACATCATTGTATACTTGTATCCGAAGAAGTTATGCAAAAGTCAAGTCAATCCCAAGAAGTTATGCAAGTCTGTTCTTCGTCAACCCTCACCAACCTACCGAAAATGTCCTAGCCTAGTGGTTAGGATTAGGTGCTCTGAGCTCTCAGGTTCGAATCCCCTCCCCCTACATTGTAATGCGACTAAGTGCGCTCTTCGTTGACCAAAAACCCTCACCAACCTACGCTCTCTACTCAATAATTGAAACTTTCAAACCAATAAACCCTAAAAAAACAACATTGACAACAGAATCATATGATCTACTGAGTCAAACGATAACAAAACTCCAGATTTCCGAAACGATCCCCAATTGAAATCGCTAAACCTAAAAAATTACTCCATATCACATACTCCGTAGAAATCATTGCGATTTGCGATTAACACCTCAACTAAACGCATACTGAATCAATAAACTTGATTGAAAAACAATCAAAACAAAAACTCCAGATTTCCGAAACATAATTAGATCAGTAAATCGGCATAACTCTATCGAACAATCAATCTCAAATTGAGCAATTACCATCACAAATGATCAAAATTATATCAGCATGAATCAATTACGTAAAAACCGGTAGTTTACTGCGATTGACTGTAATTATTGTCGTGTGAGACGGTTTCACAGTAATAGTAGTACGAGTAGTAATTATGGAGTGAGACGGTTTAGTTACCAAACGATGCCGTTGGCGCTGCGGGCAACGGGGCGGATAGGAGGAACGTATTTGGCGGGAACTTGGAAGACATTGCCGTACAAGTTGTACTCAATGTAACGCCCTCCTTCTATTGCTACGCCTCTAAAGCCGTTGCTACTCATCTTTCTACTCGTACTGCTATCATTCGGTATATATATATATCCGCAACTTCTTATACACTACATTTTGAGTCGTCCGGGAGGTCCTGAGGTAAGTGGGTAACGTCTTTATTTTTATTTATTTATATTTTTTTTTTTTTTTTTTTTTTTTTCGGTTTTCTTACTATGTTTTCGAGGATTCTTCAAGATATCTTCAGTGCAATTTCGGTCTCAATCACAAGTATAAGTCCATTTTGCACAAGTCGTCGAATTTAAGCCGACACGAGTTTATTGCTTTCAATCCGATATGCTCATTCCTCCGTCCGTCCGTCCTAAACATTTGAGAGGACGCGTTGTCTGACCTGTGTAGCGGACTAGTCGATTTTCGGTACAAATTTTTTTGTGCTCCCTAATTTCGAAAAACGTGTATTAAAGTACGATTTAAGCTGTCCTCATTTTCTTCCGATTTTCTTACAACATTTCCGCAGACTCTTTAAGATATCGACAATTCAATTTCAGATTCAAATAATAAATACACACTCATTTTGCACAAGTTTTCGACTTGTGAGGTGAGGGAATTGAATGTGTGCAGCTTTATCCTTGTGTTGACTATATAAAGTTTTATTTTTAAATGATCAGTTTTTCTAATATTATTATGGATATTGTTTAAATATGGTAAATAGAAATTAATATTCCAATTTATCAAGATAATATCCATATTAATATCGTTATAATTAATCGCTCAAAAAAAAAAAAAAATATCGTTATAATTAACTGGACACACTGTAGAACAATCCCACTCGAAAATACAAGATTTTTTTTACATGAATTAGTTAGTGGAATTCAATTTCATCTGCTGATACATGAACAAGTGAAAATCAATACAACCTGAAAATAAGTTTAAAAAAAAATAAACTGCACACAAATTATACTGTAGTATACAAACGTTGTATACGGCTATCGTACAAGACTTGAGGTACATTTTCCGGGTAGAAATAAGTACTACTGGTGAAGAGGGGGATGTGGGTTGAACCTCACAGACTCCAACCAAATGAGCTCCTTGATGTTTTCTTCGGTAAATGACGGCTGCTCAAAGTCGAAACTGAATGGCTGCGGACAAACCGGTTCTTCATTTATGTCGTGAAGGGAAGCCAGGAAAGGGTGGCATAGTGCTTCATCAACTGACCAAAAGATGATCGCGATGAGAACATTCACAAATTTGGTAAATTGAAGAGCACTTGAAACTGAATCTAAATGGGTCAAGTGGGTCGGGTTTGCATCGGGCCATTTTGAAGAATCTAATCAATTTCGGGTATGGTCATTTTCGTTCAACTTTTATAGGGATATCGACTTGTTTCCTACAATAAAAGCTCCGGTCAATCGGGTTCAGACGGGTCAAGTCGAGTTACGGGTCAAACTCGTGTCTTAGGTTCAGGGTCATTGTTAATGTTGGGGGATTTTAAGCCAAGTCACGAGATTTATCACCCAAGAACATTATGGTACGGAGTACAAGATACGGAGTAATAATCAATCGGGTCAAGTGGGTCGAGTCATTTTGAAGAATCTAGTTATTCGGGTCAGGTTGTTTCATAAAATAGAAGTTCCAGTCAATCGGGTCCAGCCGGGTCAATTAGAGTTAGGAGTCAAACTCGGGTCTTAAATTATGGGTCATTTTTAATGTTGGGGGATTTTAAGCCAAGTCACGAGATTTATCACTCGACAAACATTATGGTACAAGATACGGAGTAATAATCAATGTACTGTACCTGTTATGCGCCTGCTAGGATCAAAGACGAGCATCCTTTCCAGTAAGTCAACAGCTACGGGAGATGCGTTAGGAAACCTTACTGAAAACTGCTGCCTCGGATACTGTGGAAGTTGCCTAACATATCTACGAGCATTGTCGTTTTTCAAGAAGCCTAAGCTGGAGTCGTCAGGGGCGCCGATAAGCTGCCATAATAGAAAACCACCAGTTGTGCCAAATCAACAACTAGTTTCGCTCAACACAAGCAATGTCCATATTGGTACTTAAACGGATCCAAATTTGGGTCCGTTTTACCATTAAAGTGGATATTGCCTGCCGCCATGAATAAGTGTTTGTGAATCGTCAAAATCTTTCCTCAATTGTTTCAGTCTAAGCGATTCTGATGCAAAACAATGGCTTTTCACAAAAGAATAGTACCTCGGTAATTAGTTTCAGCTGGTGGACGTAATCTTTGCCGGGGAAAAGGGGTTCTCTGGTCACGATTTCTCCGAGTATGCATCCGACGGACCAAATATCGATAGCAGCTGTATACTCTGAACAATTTAATAGCAATTCTGGTGCGCGATACCAGCGAGTGACAACGTACTCAGTCAAGAACTCGGCTTCAGATGTTGTTCTTGCGAGCCCAAAATCACCAATCTTAAGGTCGCAGTTTGCATTCATGAGTAGATTGCTTGGCTTCAGATCACGGTGCAGCACATTGGCAGAGTGCACATACTTCAAGCCTCTTAGTATTTGATAGAGAAAATACTACGAATACACAAAAAACTAATTTCAGTGGAAATATTACACCAAAACACTCCCACGTCATCACATTCCCCATTCAAGATTTACTCAGAGAAAAGACGCGTCCTAAAGACGGAAATACAGCAATTGTTAAGCTTTTGACAAGATTCAAGCTACTTTCATACCCGGCAATGATCCTCTGTAAGAGACTGGTTTGACCGTATTATCTGGTGAAGATCAGTATCCATCAGCTCATAAACAATGTATACGTCATTGAAGTTTTCTTTTTGAGGAGGCCTTATTACGTCAGTGAGGCCGATGACCTGTTCTTGAAGAAAGAAAAGAACTAAGAATCGAAGCCACCAAAGTCACACGAGAACAATATCAATTACAAACAAGGAAACGAAGTATGTCAATTCATCTAATTCGGCAGAACTTCAAAGTGAAGTCAGGAAACGAAAGGATAAGTAAGCTCACATTGTCGTGGTTCATGTGACAAAGAAGCTTTATCTCACGAAGAGTTCGTTTGGCGTCAACTCTGTTATCAAATGCATTGATGATCTTCTTAATCGCAACTTCTTCTCCTGTCTCTGAATTAACGGCCGCACTATTGCAACACACAAAGATCACTCATCAGTGATCATGTAGCTGCTCCTAGTCTACCATACCCCTTACAAAGGTACAAAATCAATTGCTATCAACCGAAACATCAGGTTTGCAGCAGTAATTTAAATGCACGTAAATCATGAGCATCACTAAAGTCAACAATCTCCAAACTCAAGATTTCCGAAAGGACCAAACAATCATCAAAGTCTTAGTCCAAAAAAGATTTGGAGTCGACTAACGTGAATCATTATCCAAAATCGTTAAGTCGTCTCCAAAAAAACACTCATAACTAATAGAAGGGGAAGATTTGGAGGCCTTCAGAACTTGAAGCCACACGGCCCACACCATTATGCTAGCAAATTAAGCTCTCAACCATTGGACCAATACCATTTAATGATTACGGAGTAACATATTAATAAAGTTTTTTATCTCTAGAAAAGATAGCCGTCACCGGCTATATAATTTTTGATGATTTGAAATTCGAAGAGTTAGAATGAAAATTCAAAACAAAACAATATTTACTGGTGACAAACTCATGAAAAATGCTGTTAAAAATTGAAGTAATTTTCCGGGTAAAAAAATTGTGCCCTCCCCCACATTGAAATCCTGCAGCGAACGGAGTAAAAAAGAAAATAATAAAAACAATAATAGAAATACAGTCCATAGTTTCAAACTCAATATAAAGTTGAAAATAATACGAGTAATAATTTTTTAAAAGGGTTGCAAGTTCCAATTTAAAAAGGAAAAGTTTAGTGAGTAATTATACTCCGTAATAGTAATACTTGCTCGGTTTGTAAATAATTGACCCATTTCATGAATACACGTCCTATATTGAAATGAGACGATTATTTAGGAGTATGAGTAGTAATTAAGAAGAAGAAAAACAAAAGGGTGAAAAAAGTCATCAAATATCGTCATTTTTGTGACCCACCCGAATTCTCTCCGTCCACACCGTTCAATCCCAAGAAGTTATGCAAAAGTCAAGTCAATCCCAAGAAATTACGCGAGTCTGTTCTTCGTCAACCCTCACCAACCTACGCTCTCTAGTCTCTACTCAATAATTGAAACTTTCACACCAATAAACCCTAAAAAAACAACATTAACAACAGAATCATATACTCTACTGAATCAAACAACAACAAAACTCCAGATTTCCGAAACGATCAAACGATCCCCAATTGAAATCGCTAAACCTAAAAATTACTCCGTATCACATAGAAATCATTGCGATTTGCGAGTAGAACCTCAACTAAACGCATACTTAATCAATAAGCTTGATTGAAAAACAATCAAATCAAAACTCCAGATTTCCGAAACATAGTTAAATCAGTAAATCGGCATAACTCAATCGAATAGTTGATCAAATGCATACTAATTCAAGAAAAAACAATCAATCAATCTCAAATTGAGCAATTACTATCACAAATGATCAAAATTATATCAGCACGAATCAATCAAGTAAAAAGCAGTAGTTTACTGCGATTGACTGTAATTTATTGTCGTGTGAGACGGTTTCACAGTAGTACGAGGAGTGGTTATGGAGTGAGAGGGTTTGATTACCAAACGATGCCATTGGCGCCGCGGCCAACGGGGCGGATAGGGGGAACGTATTTGGCGGAAACTTGGAAGACATTGCCGTACAAGTTGTACTCAATGTAACGCCCTCCTTCTATTGCTACGCCCCTAAAGTTGTTGCTACTCATCTTTCTACTCTTCCTATTATTGTACTACTACTGCTACCATTCACGGGTTGTGTTATTGTTTCTTTCGGTATGGGTATATATATATTCGCAACTTCTCTACACTACGTTTTGAGCCGTCCGGAAGGTTCTGGGGAACGTCTCATTTCGTTTTTATTTTATTTTTTTCCGGTTTTCTAACTTCATCTTCGAGAGGTATAAGTCCATTCTGTACAAGTCGTCGAATTTAAGCTAACACGAGTTTATTGCTTACGATCCGATACGCTCATTCCTCCTTCGTCCGTCCTAAACATATGAGAGGACGCGTTGTGTGACCTGTGTAGTGGACTAGTCGATTTTCGGTAATTTTTTTTTGTGCTCCCAGGTCTCCGAAAAACGTGTATTATAGTACGATTTAAGTTGTCCGTTTTCTTCCGGTTTTTCTTACAACGTTTTTGCGGGCTCTTTAGGATATCGACAATTCAATTTCAGACTTAAATAACAAGTACACACTTATTTTGCACGAGTTTTCGACTTGTGAGGTGAGGGGATTGAATGTGTGGAGCTTTATCCTTGTATTGAGACTATTGACGACATAAAGACATTTTTTTATGATCGGTTTTCCTAACGTATGAACACTGAACACACGTTAATAAGCTAATTATAGCAATATTATCATGGATATTGTCTAGATATGGTAAATAGAAATTAATATTCCAATTTATCAAGATAATATTCATGTTAATATTGCTATAATTAACTGAATACAGGTTAGAAAAACCGTTTTAAAATATAAGGTGAAACTTGTGTGGAGGAGTGTATTAATCAAGTTACAAGTAGAAAGAAGACCTAATCCTAATCTAATTTAATAATACATGGACACTTTTTAGGTAAGTGTAAGTTAGAGTGCAATAGGACAATTACTCAAATTATTGTGCCACCCCCGAAAGAGACCTGCTGCTATTTTTTAATTTTATATTAATAAAAATTAGGTCGCAGGTGAAAATCGAACTCTCAATCTATCAGTCGGAGTAAGGAAGACTCTTACTATTTAAACTTACCCTTCCTTCTCATATGATTTTCTTAATGTGCACATAACTAAATAAATTACTATTCGTATGATTTAAATTGAATGGAAGAATTCGCGTGATCTCTAAATGAATTGATCGAAAATAATAAACTCAAAACTAAAAATATTTACATCTATAACAACCACATGATATTTCGTAAGTACTTTTTATACAACTACTTAAAACGACACACAAATACACATATCAAATCATCTTTTTCCCATTCTTTGTGTTATTTTTTCTGGATGGTCGTGCCACCCGTGATCCGTGAACCTTTAAATCTTTGATTACGGAGAGTACGGAGTACATTATTGAGAATTTGGGAGCCCTCCTTTTGTCCTCCCCTTTTCTCTTTTTACTCCTTCAGACTGACTATTCATCGTATCATTATAATGGATGAAATATTTTTTTCATTTAGTTCGATAAATACAAATTATTCTATCAAAGATGTCTTGACATAGTGGTTTAGATTAGGTGTTCTGGGACAGTAGGTCTCAGGTTTGAATCCCCTCTTGTTATATTTAATGCGACCAAGTGCGCTCTTCATCGAACAAAAAAAAATCTCCCTCCGAGTTCCTATTATTGTCCCACTTTCTTTCTTTTTTGGGCTGAGATTGATTTTTGTCCCACCTTCCTTTTCAGGCCATCTATGTTACTATATACGAGTATGACACAATTACTCTCTCATTTCTACAAATTATTCTTCGAGTAAATAACAATAATTTTGTTCGATTTTTTTACCTAAATGCGTAAATACTTCATAGTATTCCGTATATAACATTATGACGAAAATCTCGATCCCAATAAAAAAAATGTGCATCTTGTCATCGGATGAATCACTTATGTCTTTTCTTTTATTATTTATTCCATCTATCCAATCAATCCATTGATTGTCTCCCACTTTCATTGCCCCAATTTCTCACTTCTTCTTCTTCTTCTTCTTCTTCAATCAACACAATAACCTTTGCATCCTCTCTCTGTAATCTGTATACTTACCTCCTTCTAATATCTTCAATCGACAACAACAATGTCTTCCCCTAGCAAACGAAGGGAGATGGATTTGATGAAACTGTGAAAATCCCCCCTTTTCCAATCTCTTCATATCATCAATTTTGATCTTATTAATTCTTGGTTTTTGGATTAGAATGATGGGTTTTGATTTGATTTGATTTTTCTGGGTTTTTTTGCAGGATGATGAGTGATTACAAGGTTGAGATGATTAATGACAGTATGCAGGAATTCTATGTTGAATTTCATGGCCCTACTGAAAGTATGTTCTTAATCGATTTCGTTTTGATTTATGTTTTTTGAGATCATCTTGTATCGTAATATGATTAGTACAATCATCTAATTGAATTGTTTCTGGATTCTTTGGTTAATGGTGATTTTAATTGAAAGCAATGGTTACCAGATTCGCTATGAATATGCCCTTACCGACTCGTGATTCGCTCTTAATATGTATTTTCACTAGGATACGATAGAATTCGCTCTTAACGATTCACGATTTGGAGAGAATTAGGTAACCCTAATTGATAGTGATGTCTTCTTATAAATTGGGGGTGTTCATTGTTGATTGATAGAACTATAGAAGAGAAGATTTGCACTAGGTTTGTGTCGAGCCTCGGGTAGTGTTGAATTTAGTCACATTTTATGGACATGAAGTGTATATTGAATCATGTTTCGAGATTTACGCTTTTGTCTTGGGAGATTCTCTCCATTTGTCCCATCACTTCGTGTTCTAGCTTATATTCGCGAAGAGGGTAGTATACTTGTGTGAAAGGTACGAAGAGTCTGTTTTCGAGTGACCTAGAGGTGTAGAAGTGTGTTGACTCCAATGGAATTTATGGATAACGACTTGACGATCTCTGATATTTATTCATGTTAGCCGACCCCAAATCTTTTTGGGACTAAGGCCCTTGATGTTGTTGTTGTTGTCATCTCTGGTCCAATGGAGTTAGTGTGATGACGTTAATGGGAAAATTGGATTCGATTAATGGCAGGTCCGTATCATAATGGTGTGTGGCGGATCAGAGTGGAGCTTCCAGATGCTTACCCCTACAAATCTCCGTCTATAGGATTTATAAACAAGATATATCATCCGAATGTCGATGAGATGTGAGTCCGCGTTTTTCTCCTATACCTCTTTATGCAACCCTTAGATGTATTCACTGTTTATCGGGTTAGAACTGCATCGACTGACTCTTACTTATTTGCAAACGACAAATTTCAGGTCGGGATCCGTCTGTCTTGACGTAATCAATCAGACTTGGAGTCCAATGTTTGGTAAGACAAATCCCCTTCATATCCTTAACGAAGTTGATGAGTTGTTTCCTTTACTGGTTAATAAACAAAGCGTATGTGTGTTCACAGATTTGGTGAACGTTTTCGAGGTGTTCCTCCCACAACTCCTTTTGTACCCAAACCCTTCTGATCCCCTGAACGGAGAGGCTGCTGCTCTGATGAATAGTGACAAGGCTGCGTATGAGAAAAGGGTCAAAGGTATTGACTCTAATTCTTTATGCATCCATTTTTATCATTAATCACGTCCATACCATATCCAACACGAGGGAGGCTTGCTCAGCAAAGGTAGAAGTAGAGAGTTTATAAAACATTTACTGTTATATATGATGATTTTCAGCATTACTCCGTATTAGTCGAACTTTTATCCATTTTACTTGAAAATAATTGAAATATATCAAGTTTTGAAGTGTGTTAAGACGTTTCCTTGCCCCCATATCCTCATTTTAGGACAAGGTCCCCGTGCCTAAACTCATTTATCGTCTTACCATTCCACGAAACAAGTTGAAAGCGTCTCCATTAGTTAGTTAAACTATGCCTAATGACACTCATCAGTCATCACTATATGCTTTGGTCTGTTTTTATGATTGTGTGATCGACATGTTAGTAAAGTAGTAAATTACAATGATTTCGTCTGTTTTTGTGTACGATATCCTCCAGAGTACTGTGAGAAGTATGCGAAACCCGAAGATGCAGGAGCTGCTCCAGAGGAAAAGAGTAGCGACGAAGAACTAACCGAAGACGAAGATGCATCGAGTGATGAAGAAATGGTGGGTCCATCCGATCCCTAGTTTCGGAGGCACTGACACACCGTTACACTTGTATGTGTACATTATCGTTTAGGTCTGGACCGTCTTGGTTAATTCGATGCACAACTTATTGTAAAGACTCTAAGTTGGTTTGGGGTATTTCTGGGAGATAGATTTGTTCCCAAAGCTCCCTTCATTTGGTTGAATTCTCTGTAATGTAAATAAATGTATCCTTTAATAGTACTACTTGTCTATATATGCAGGATTTAGTACCACCCTTACATCAGTTTTATTACTCCCTTCGTCTCGTTTATTTGTCTGTCTTTTATGTTCACTATGAGAGTATTTTAATCAAAGATAAACAAATGAATCAGACGGATGGAGTACGTTCATCTTGATATAAGAAAAAGGAATCAATCTAGCCCTTGGACTAGTTGATAGGGAATCGATCTAGCTTAATCTTGATCTTATATCTTTAGATAAAGAGTAAAATCTCCTGAGAAACTCGTCTTTTATAAGTTTTATTTGATAAACAAAAGTCGTACGAATAGTTATTTAAAACTTAGTTTCGGGGGGATATTAAGGTCGAGTGATAACTTGCTTTACATTAGTTCATAGAGTATATGCCAAATAGAGGTGACAAATGGGTCAATTGATTGGGTTTAGGTTTTAGGTTAGGTCTTTTTCGTTTGAGTCTATTTTGGATGTGCTAACCCCAGTTATTTTGTGTTCAAATCATTTCGAATCACTTTGATCCGAGTAACATGGGTATGACGTATGAGTAATGAAGATTATAATAAACAAAATTATACTCGTATTTTATTACGAGAATTATACACAATAAACCATCGAGTGGAATCAGGTCGCGCTAACATAATCAATCAAGGCTCAGTCTAGGTTGGCTCGACACGGATTCTAACCCATATTTGATATACAAGACTCCCAAATTTAAAACGAATTCCAAATCTCGGATTCATCTTGAGGTCGAGGCTATTCATATCGAGGCATTTTTTTAGAAAAGGTAACGAAACCCACACTTAATCTTAACCACTAGACTAAGACATTTCTGGTTCGGATTGTGGGCATGTTAGACTTATACTCCCTCCGGATATAATTTATCGCCCCGCTTTCCTTATTTAGAAGGTTTTTATTTTTTGCCCCACTTCTCCACTTTCCTTTTCTATCTTACACTTTTGCCATATTATCCCTCTTTTTATCCTTTATTTACAAGAAATGTTATTGAATTTTACACTTTAAGGTCCACCATTCATTTCTTTACCATTTTATATTCATTTTTCATTACTCTACCATCATTTTTTACCATTTTATATTTCTTCCTTATTTTACGTGTAAAAGTGAGCGGGACAATAAATAATGACCGGAGGGAGTAGTACACTTGTAAAGGAACGTGAGGCGGTAAAAATAACCACTACTGGTACAAGAACAAGAAGAAGTAGGCATCACCTCACCGGTTGGGCCGGTGAGCTTGGTCATCTCATCACTCCACCTTATTATTATTATTAATAATAAATCCGTTTATTTCTCTCTCTTACTACATTTCATTTCTTCGCATTTTACGAGGTGGTTTTCTCTCATCTTTCTTCTCCGATCTTCGCAATCCGCGAATTTATCCCTTATCCGTGAGCCTTCGTCTCCCTCCCTCTCTCTCTTCGATTCTTTACAGTCATGATTATACTTTCTTGCTATGATGATGATGAATTGACGACGACGACGATGATGATTTGATGAACTCAGTTTTCATGTCGAATTATTTTCTTTTGATGTTGAATTCGATCGTTTTGCTTTGTTTCAGTTGCACAGGAGTTGAAATTTGATCAGAGTATAGATATTCTTGATTTTTAGGATCAATGATTTGATGAACTACAAGTTTTTAGGTTGAATTATTTGCTTTTGATGTTGAAATTCGATCATGTTTTTGTTTCAGTTGCGTAGGAGTTAAAATTTGATCAGAATATAGATATTCTTGATTTTTAGGATTAATGATTTTGCTATGATTTGATGAACTATAAGTCTTTAGGTTGAGTTATTTGCTTTCGATGTTGAAATTCGATCGTGTTTTTGTTTCAGTTATAGTAGGAGTTAGAATTTGATTAGAGTATCAATATTCTTGATTTTTACGATTAATGATTTCGCTATGATTTGATGAACTATAAGTTTTTAGGTTGAATTATTTGCTTTTGATGTTGAAATTCGATCGTTTTGCTTTGTTTCAATTATAGTAGGAGTTAAAATTCGATTAGAGTGTAGATATTCTTGATTTTTAGGATTAATGATTTGCTATGATTTGACGAACTCAGTTTTTAGGTTGAATTATTTGATTTTGATGTTGAATTCGATCGTTTTGTTTTCTTTCAGTTATATTAGGAGTTGAAATTTGATAAGAGTATAGATATTGTTGATTTTTAGGATATATGATTTGATGAGCTCAGTTCTTGATGTTGAATTCAATTGTTTTGTTTCGTTTCAGTTATAAATTTATAATAGAGTTAAAATTTGATTACAGTATAGATAGTGTTGATAATTAGGATTAATGGTTCGATGAGCTCAGTTTTAGATTGAATTAGTCAATTTTGATGTTGAATTCGTGTTTCAGTTAAAGGAGTTAAAATTTGATTAGAGTGTAGATATTGTAGATTTTTAGGATTAATGTTTTGCAGTGATTTGATTAACTTATTTTTTAGGCTGAATTAATTTATTGATGTTGAAATTCAATTGTTTTGTTTTGCTTCAATAGGAGTTAATTTGATTAGAGTATAGATGCGGTTGATTTTTAGGATTAATGTTTTGCTATGATTTGATGAACTCAGTTTTTAGGCTAGAATTAATGGCTTTTGATGTTGAAATTCGAACATTTGTTCTGTTTTCAGTAAATATAGGAGTAAAATTTGATTACAGTATAGATATTGTTGATATGAACTCGATTTTTCTGTTGAAATATTTACTTTTATTGTTGCAATTCAATCATGTTTTTTGCTTTTTCTGTTGAAATAGGAGTTAATTTGATTAGAGTAGGTAGAGGATATTGATATTTAGGATTAATGTTTTGTTATGATTGTGCTTATTACTTTATTAGCGAAGATTCTAGTTCTCAATTTCTTCATATTTATTGTTACACCGTGTATGATTGATTGTTATGCGGAATTGCGGAGCATGTAATTTTGAGTGAGTGTTGATGTTTATGTGAGTGATCATTGTGTGGAAATTGTGATTTCAATCTAAAGCTGGCTATTGTTGAATCCTGGTTTGTCATCGACTCGTTGTATGTTGATCTTTTAGAGTTCTCAACACTGAAGTATCTGAAAGATAAGAAATTCCGTTCACCTTGCAGTTCGTTGCAATGAGTAAAATGATTTGTTTTTTCGGTTTAAATCAAGCTCTAGGTTCATGCAAACTGTTTTTAGAGACGTTTCTTTGGAGTATTACACAATCAGGTACAACAGTGAAGACTTAATTCTTAGGATGAGGCAGATATCTTATGTTGAACTGTATTTTTCATTATTGATGTTGTATGACTGCATGGTATTAAACTGTATATAGTTGAAATCTTTCGGGTTTTTTTTTTTCTGTTTCTTTTTATTGATTTCCTTTGGTTCTATTATTAGACAACCTGATTCCCAACGATGGCTGATAAAGAGGAGGGAGACGAAACTATCTCACATGAAAATGAAGGTGAAGTTACGAAGACTGTTGAAAATGAGGAGGGAGCACGTGGAAATGATTGGGAGGTCGTGTCACTAACGGCATCAACTTACGCAGCTGCTCCTGGTCCAAAGGGAAGTGAATCGTATCATAAGGATACTTACTCTTCAGTAACCGGGAATGAAGAACCAGAAACTTCTCACACTTTGTTCATGTCTGGTCACTTTGTTTTTCCGCCAAGTCAACACGAGAATCTTCCCCTCGTGCCTGAAAAAAAGGAACTCGTCGGTGGTGATCAACAAGATGACAATGTTTCCGAAATGAATGTGGTGAAACACGATAAATTTGAGGAGAAGGAAGATGATAATTGGGGAATTGAAGGGTTGGATGTATCCAAAGAGTTTTCAGGAAGTCCATTGTTCGAGGAAAAAGTTGATGAAAAGGAACACGACCTTTATTTGGCTGCACAACGTGATTTATTTGATGGTGCGACAGTTATTGGTGGTTCTGATGCTTATGATGGAAGTTCTGTAGTGGATGATGATCTAGTTGAAGCATCTAGCGATGTTTCAGATCCGATTTATCAGTCTCCAGAATCAGGAAACGGAAAGGAAGATGAATCTGACGACTCTAAGCTCCCTTGTGAAGCATGGTGGAAACGAGGAGTGGCTTCATTGTGCGCCCAAGCGAAAGAAACGAGTGGATTCTGGTCTATTTTTGTTGCTGCAGCTGTAATGGGTCTCGTGGTTCTTGGACAGAGGTGGCAGCAGGAGAGGTGGCAAGTTTTGCACCAGAGGTGGCAGCTCAGTGTCGGGGACGAGGTACTTTCACTATTTACAGTGTTATTTAGTTGTTCATTTCTTCTGTGATCTATGGTAGTCGAAACTGACTGCATTGCCAAAAATTCATGGCGTATCCATCTAAGTGAAGGTTTGAAACACCCACACACTCACGAGAGTAGAATTTAAAGGGTTTCGTTAAATCACATGTGAAAGGATTAAAGGAACGGAAAAATTACTTCTCTCGTGTGTGTGAATTAAGATCAGAATCGTAAGATTACAACAAAATTGGTTTGGTTTGGTTTTTGAGGGAGGGAGAGAAGAGAGTTTTGGTTTTGTTATTTTCGGGCATTGATGGAAGAAATATAACAAAAAAATGTCGGATTTAGTAAACAGTGTCTTATGATTTAGCATCCAAATTTAGAAACTCGTCTTAAAGTTGGAAAGATCTGACATTCTAATTGCAACAGTGTCTGAGTTGATGCACATTGCATTCATAAAGCTTTAAACTGCTAAAGCTCTGTATACATGTTTTTTCTATTTATTTATGCCTCCCTGTTTCTAATGTTACTAATTCTAAAAACTACGACTACATGTTTGTCCTTCCTTCATTTTTTTTTTTTTTTTATCAATTGGGTTGAAGCTTTCGAGGATATTGAGTTGCGATTATATTAGGTCAGTCTGAGTGTCACTTGTAAAAGAAAAAAATCGATCAATTGCTTGTTGGAGTTGTAGAAGTTGCTAATGCTGGTTATCTCTTTAATTTGTCTTTTCGCCTTTAAAAACAATCTTCATTTCTTCAGCAATCTTGTTACTATTAAATTATGGAAAAATTTTCATTTTTTGTCTTGTGTATTATTGATGCCTCAAACTTATTGGGTTGTGTCGGATTTATATTTGTGTCACATGGAAACAGGCCACACATCCTTTGACCCAAACCCAACCCAATTAAGTTTATTTACATACATGGGTCATTATTCATTAAGCCTCAATTTTCATACTCTCTCCTATTCAGAGTATTCCTCCCACTTTCTTTTTTGAGCTTAGTTTGTTTTTCTTCCCATTTTCCTTTTTTGGAAATAATTTTAATCATTCTTTATTCTTCTTTCAATTCTTTATTCTTTTCCTCCACACCTAAACTCAACATCTTTTCACTTTATATACCCCACCTTTTACCCTTCATACCCCACTTTCTATTCATCTCTCTTACTTTATCTGGTGGAATACTCTGAATAGGAGGGAGTATGTTATTTTCATGTCGGGATCGTGTCAAGAAAGTATTAATTTATTTATGTGACAAAAGGATTAAAATAATTTAATAAATAGGTCATCCATGTCGGGTTCGAGTTTTGTACGTACTAAATTTGTTATTCCATATCTGTTTAAGTTTAGGGAGTTTATGCCAACTTTCGAGCGTTGAACTCACGATTCTTGTTATCTTTCAGAAATCAGGAAGGATGTTATCACGACTGAAAGATGTGATTATTGGTGGAAGTCGCCATGCTACTTATGTCACCGCTACGGCCTCAGCTGAGCATTAAAAGATGATGACGATAATTTACATGAACCTTTTGATTCCTTGCCTTGTTTTGTGATGATGAGACGACGATGATGATGATGATGGACTCGAGACAGTTTTCTCGCAACAGAAGATAATGCATGCATATTTCTACTCTAATACACAATTTTTATTTTCTTTTGGTTTTTGTATTGTCGATAACTCGATATTGTTGGTTGGATAACCGGATAATTGCTCTCTTGCTTTCCCCCTACGTGCTTATTGTAAGGCGGTATGAAAATCTGGCTTCGAAGGGGGAAAGCTGTACAGTCGGTATGTACCTGGGCTTAAGATGATGATACTACTACTACTACTCGTACTACTTTGTGAGATCTTGGTTTTTCTGCACATGTCTGTTACTGTTAGTATAGTTTACTGGGCTTCTTCCTTTTGACATATTCCAACAATGACTCCATCACTTGTACTAAATGTTCATACTTTTACAGTTCTATCTTCTACTCTGCATGTGCCTTCTCCATTTGAGTTGTTTATAAAAGTTGAGGTCAACATCCTAAAATAATGGAGTAATAATCATAATAATATAATATCTCGGTTATCCACTAATTTCTTGTAAATTTATTTTATCAATAATAATAATAATAAAATAAATAAATAATAAAAATTAAAAAATAATATAGGAATAATAATAATAATAAGTATTTCAGCTACCTTACCTTCTTGTAATTTGTTTCAATTTTAATACAAGTTCCGTCATAATAATAATAATAATAATAATAATATATTCTAGCGGATTGTTTCAATTTTAATTTCAAGTTCGGTTATAATAATAATAATAATAATAATAATAATATATTATAGCAGATTGTATTTGAACTTTACCATCAGCTAGAATATGAAAATAAGTTACCGGATTCAAATCCCGGAAAATCTTTTGAATTTGCTATTAGATAATCCCGACTTGATTTGTTGAACATAATTCTTGTGGGACGAAAGGTGCCCCCCGATCGACGCATACCATTTAATCGAGGCTAAAACCAGGAGACAGTGCCAAAAATCGAGGCTAATTCAGTAGAAAAGTAACTAAAGGATGACAAATTGTAAATTCAATACGATAGATTTACCAAAAGAACACTTTTATGCTGCCCTCCATTTCATAGTACTCCATGGAGGTTGCATAATAATACGAGTATTCTAGTTCTAAAATTCCAGGAAGGCAACTCTCCTCCCCACAAAATTTCTTAACACTACAAAGGCTAGAATTTAAAGGCTATATTTCCATTCCAACCCATGCCACCCCCCTTTGTATAGTACTCTAGAAAGGTACCCAATCTCGGCCATTTTACGATAAATTCTGCACCTCCCATGGCATAAACTCTTTTTCTTTCCCTTTTTATTTTTTATTTTTTATTTTTTATTTTTTATTTTTTTTATTTTGGGTGATGGGACTTTCTTACCGTCAAAGTTGGGGAGTGTCGTAAAAAGACAGTCGGGTTCTGCCTATGCCAAGTCGGATGTCAGTCCAAGATTTTCTCTCCGGTGGCAAAAGTGTTCCAAACTATTGTCCCAACAATGTATAGTGCTATTGACACCTTAAACACATCATCCCAAGACCCTGTCAAAAAAAAGTCACGGAATTGACTATCGGAAATGGAAGCAGTAGTTTCAGACGTGATACGGACAGAGATATAGGGAGGTCGAGAACAAACATGAGAATGTAATAAGCGGGCGATTTGAGCATATACTAACCTCGCTGGAGAATGAATCCAGTTGCAGCTGTTCCGAAAACCCCGGCAAGAACTCCAGCTGTGTTGGATAGCCCCAGCAGCACACCCTGCAAATTTAAAACCATCTTCTAAAACGGAGCAAAGCAGGATTACAGTGTCGAGCAAACACGACATAATATAATGAGGCAAAATGAAAGGAGAACAACTCACAGAATAACGTGGACCGATGTCTTGGTGGTTAGAATATAGTCCAGATTGTGAGAATGCATCCGATCCCTGTCATCGAAGAAAGCATATTCATTTTCATCGTTCAGCTCGAGGAGAAGCAACATAAATACTACTCGTAGTAATGTAGAAGAAATAAGCTATGAAAAATTACTGATACCAAGTACGGAACTCGTAAAAAAACTAGGTCAAGAAATATACCTGACTGCATGCCATACAGAGCACTGCTAAACCCGGTGTCTTGACTCGACTTAAAACTGAAAGAGAGAGAGCTGGGCCGAGAAATCCAATCGTTTGCATGATCTGCACACAGATGATATGAGCCACAGAGATGGTCAATATAACACGAACCAAATGTTGTGATTCATAAGTCATAACTATTTAACTACGTCCCCGGAATGCTCTATGGAAGAAGGGTGAAAATAAAAGACTGAATTGCTGTTCCCAGCAAGAAGTTCAAGTTTACAAAAATAAGAGTATCCTCGTTCAACAAGCTATTTCAACACATTTAAAACTTGAAACGGTAACTAATGAACATTTTTCGACTATGGAAGGCAACATATTTTCTCGAGTGTATTACTATAAGTCTATTAATCAGAATTCAGCGTGCTATATGTTTTCAAGGCAACACAGAAAATAGAAAGCAGGTGTTGAGTTTAATACAAACTATCTACACTATGCTTACCTTACGAACAGACGTAACAGAAAGGCCTCTGCTGATAAGTGTGTCCGCAATCCAGCCGCCTATGTTTGCAAATATAGCCATAGTCAACCATGGAAGTACACAAAAGAGGCCAGATTCCATAAGATTGAACCCCAACACCTACATAAAGCCGATGAAGTTAGAATAAGCCAAGTACCTTCAATGCAACGAGTCATTTTGTCCATTGATGAACTTCATGACTCCTACACGTAATCTTTCTTTCGTTGTCAACTTACATTTTCATCCACATTCTTATCTTCCTAATTTTGTCGTAAAAGGAACTAGGAGTCTAGGACGCTTGTTACGAAAAAAGGGAGTACAAGTTAAACAGCAATTAGTTGCTCCATATTACTCCCTCCCCCCACACTGATGTTCTCATTTCAATATGGCACATTGATTAAGAAATCGATAATGAATGGTGATAAATTGTTTGGTGGGGTTTAAGAAGTCAAATCACAAAAAGTAACCAATAGGAAGAGAGTAAATTGGATGAATAAGGAAACTTTTGAAGTGGGAAAATCATAGTGGTGTTTCCTTATTAGGAAAGTGGGAAAATCATAGTGGTGGGGAGGGAGTACGAAATATCAGCAATTTAGCATGATAGGATACCTGATTGTAATATGTTGGCATCCACGTCAGAAGAATAAATGTGCCCCAATTGTGGCAAAAGTGAGAGATTATGAGAGCCCAGACGGGTGCTTTTGATAAAATTAATTTCCAAGGGATCACAGTTACAGGTTCCTTGGAGGTGCTGCCTTCCATGATAAACCTTTTCTCTTGTGCACTAAGTTTTGGGTCTTCTGCTGGTGTGCTGCAGGCCTGACAAAAACCGAGAATATGCAAGACGGTCAGCTGAATACACTAACATCAAAATTATCCTAGTGCCTCATGGACTCTTGCACGTAATTAGGTCGGGAGGTTAGATGTACAATACAGTATACACTACTTTTGTGTCCACAAACGCAAAGAGGTTACTTCCGTCATGAAAACATTGTTAGAGATTTCATCGTATAACAGCAACTTCAAAACTCGTCCAATTTAGTGAATACCGACTAAACCTAGATACGAAAACAATCTGCCTGGATTAGAATATAATGACATGCATATATAAAGGGAAAGAAAACCCAACATAAAGGTTATTGATAAGTAAGGATGAACAGGAAGCGTGCATTTACGTACATTAGCTACCCACAGTGCCATCCAGATGGTTCCGAGAGAGCCGAATGAATAGAAAACTGAAGGCCACCCGAGCTTGTGGATTAAAAGAGGTGAAAAACCCAATCCAACAACTGATCCAAGATACATGCCACTGTATACCAGAGACAGGGCTCTGCTTCGTTCAGACACAGGAATCCACTTCGAGATCATGTTATTCATCGCAGGCATAGCAACACCCTGTCACATGACAAAGGCGTCTTTTAGAAACTATGGAATGTAGTTAGGAAGCTGTAGACACCATGAACAAAATGTTTAAGAAAGTCTACAAAGAGAAGTCGGTAGTCGGTAGACGGTAGTACAATAATAAGGAAAAGATGTTAGGGTTGTTGGCTAACCTCACCAATGCCCATAAATGCACGCACGACAAGTAAGCAAGGCAGATTTATCCTTGCAGCAAAAGGAGTCAGAATTGTGGCCACTGACCACCAGATCACTCCAAAGCCCAAGACAAGCTTCCCGCCAACCTTATCAGCCCAAATGCCTCCAGCAATCTGTATATCAGAAAACACAATCACGAGAACGGAAATGATGTCACTATTCGCATTTTTAAGCAAAAAATACTTTCTCGAGAACGGCAAATAAACAATTTTCTTCAGTCCCATTAGGGAAGTTTACGAGCGGACCTGAGTGAGAAGATATCCCCAGAAGAAGGAAGACTGAATTAGGCCAACAGTCGAACTACTCCAGTTGAACTCTTTCGACATAGGAAGTATTGCAATACTCATGTTCACCTGGAAAAAACAAGGAGTTAAGCTTTAACTTAACCTCAGTTAATGAATGCCACAAGTGTAATAACCAAATCATCATGTACAACAGAGAGAACAGGAAAACAACTCACACGGTCCATGTTGCATAGCAGAAATGCTGCGAAGCAAAGAACCACAATGAGCCAACGCTTTGGTAACAGCTCCGTAGAAGAAACCTCCTTTTGTGCATTATTGTCACGCAGAACAAGTTCACCCTCCCCCTCTGAAGATCCAAATGATTCAAAGGCGGCTTCTGGTACACCAATTTCCTCGGATTTATAGCGTACAAGGACCCCTGGGTCTCTGGCATGATCCTTCCGTCCACCGTACACAGAGCATATTGACGAGGCTTTTACCCTTTTCAGAGAACTTGGACAGTTGGAGTTCACACTTCTATGGTGGAAGCATGAAAATGAATTACCCCGTTCATCATATGCTGCTATGCAATGTCTAGAACTTCTCCTATCAACCACCTTCGTAATGCATACAAGCGAGCAATAAGAACATTTGGACGTTAGACAATTTGTAGTGAGCCGATGAGAAGTCTTGTTCGGGGCTCTCTGACCCCATAGCCCGATTGACAGACCAAATTCTTCTTTCTTGAGACTCGATACAGTACTGTTCCTTCTATGACATACCGTACCTGTAAAATATGCAATATGTCCCTAAGGGGTTTACAGAAGCCTATGAGAAGCAACTCCAGCAAATTGACGAGAATGACTAGATACGAGTAAAACGGTCCCTCACGAGAGTCTACCTTACACTAGTTTAGTGTGAAACCGAATATAAACTGTTCTTAAAAATAACAAAACTAGCGAATGAAGTTAATACTTCGTATAAATCTACACCTAACCAATTCTTGTTCTCGTGCGAGAGATCTTGCTCATACACTATTGAGAGCTCGCTTCACTAGAGCATTAATGTCGATATAAGCCTATAAATCATAATTTTCCTACTCCATTACCTTAATTATACTCATAATTTTCCTACTCCGTTACCTTAATTATACTCATTACTTCCTATTCTATCATCTTAACTAACACAAATAGTCGTATTACACGGTCTTGCGATAATTTTGGTGTGAAATCTGTCATATATAGCGGTTATATTTTGTTAGTTAGTGTATATTAGTAGATATCTTGCAATATTATTAGATCTCTTAGTTAATCAATGTACTCCCTGCAATCTGATGCTTATGTCAGATTCAATCTTGATTTTGTAATAGCATGATAATTCAACTCTTGCTAAATAGCTAATACTACGAACTTGACCCTTTCAGCAAGGATACTTTCGCATCATTATAGCCGAAACTCCATAAACAAAAACGAATCGAATACTCCAAAACATGATAGATTACAATCACAGTGCATAATCAAAATCCTCTTGTTATAGCATGATAATTCAATTTGTGCTGAATTGCTAATACTACGAACTTGACTCTTCCAGCAAGGATACTTTCGCAATTGAGCTCATAAATTCGACAAATTAGCAATACAATACTATCATTATAGCCGAAGAAACTCCAGAAACAAAAACGAATCGCATACTCCAAAACATGACAGATTACCATTACAATGCATAATCAAATCCTCTTGTAATAACATGATAATTCAATTCGTGCTGAATTGCTAATACTACGAATTTGACTCTTCCAGCAAGGATACTTTCTCAATTGAGCTCACAGATTCGACAAATTAGCAATACAACACATCATTATAGCCGAAACTCCACAGACAAAAACGAATCAAAACGAATCAAATACTCCTGACAGAGTGACAGATTAGCATCACAATGCATAGTCAAATCCTCAAAATAAACATTGACCGAAACAAAACATGACAATTCAATTAGCAATACAACAAATATATTTTAATAGCATGATAATTCAATTCGTGCTGAATTGCTAATACTACGAGCTTCACTCTTTCAGCGACGATACATTCGCAATTGACCGAATGAAATGCATAAAAAAATCGGAAAAAAAACAGCGACAATTCACTCAAAATGTAACAAAACAAAACATAAACTGTATATATTGTAATAACATGACAATTCAATTCGTGCTGAATTGTTAATACACCGTACTACGAACTTGACTCTTTCAGCGAAGATACTTTCACCATTGACGAACACAATAAGCTTGAAACGCATCAAAAAAATCGAAAAAAACAGCGAAAATTCACTCAACTCGACTCTTTCAGCGAAGATACTTTCGCCATTGACGGAACACAATAAGCCTGAAATTCATCAACAAAATCGAAGAAACAGCAAAAATTCACTCAACTCGACTCTTTCAGCGAAGATACTTTCGCAATTGACCGAAGACAATAAGCTTGAAACACATCAAAAAAATCGAAAAAACATCGAAATTTCACTCAACTCGACTCTTTCAGCGAAAATACTTTCGCAATTGACCGAAGACAATAAGCTTAAAATTCATCGAAAATTCAAAAAAAACAGCAAAAATTCACTCAACTCGACTGTTTCAGCGAAGATACTTTCACAATTGACCGAAGACAATAAGCTTGAAATGCATCACAAAAATCGAAGAAACAGCGAAAATTCACTCAAAATGTAACAAAACATATACTGTAATAACATGATAATTCAATTCACGAATTGCTAATACTACGAACTTGATTCTTTCATCGAGGATACTTTCGCCATTGACGGAACACAATAAGCTCGAAACGCATCAAAAAAATCGAAGAAACAGCGAAAATTCACTCAAAATGTA
Source organism: Agrostemma githago (assembly GCA_958450325.1). Classification (NCBI taxonomy): domain Eukaryota; kingdom Viridiplantae; phylum Streptophyta; class Magnoliopsida; order Caryophyllales; family Caryophyllaceae; genus Agrostemma; species Agrostemma githago. Next base: position 487,035 of record OY288255.1, read on the forward strand.
ACAAAACAAAACATATATTGTAATAACATGATAATTCAATGAATTTGATTCTTTCAGCGAAGATACTTTCGCCATTGACGGAACACAATAAGCTCGAAACGCATCAAAAAAAACCGAAGAAACAGCGAAAATTCGCTAAAAACGTAACAAAAACAAGAAGAATACCAGAAGGAAGCAAAGAACCGAAACTTCGACTGGAGATAACGCCACCGATCGCCATGTGAAGAAGAAGAAGGTCGTCAGATTAATAAGTCAATTCATACCAGAAATTAAAAATTGAGGTGACGAACACACTTTCTCTCTCTATAAATATGAACTGGCGGAGAAAATTGAGTGACAGTGAAGAGAGAGAAAGGTGAGGAGAAGAAGAAGATAAGCTGAGAGCGAGGAGAGAGGTCATCGGAAATATCTACTCGAATATTATTGGTAATTTTTATTTGACTATTTTTCTTTTTTTTCCCGCTTTTTCCAAGGATGCTGGTAAAGCAAAGGGAGGTCCTTGTCTTGACACGTGTCCTCCTATTAACGCCATATTACACTTGAAGCAACTCCCCTAGGTAAACGGTTCAGTCGGGTCAGGGTTAAGTCAGATCGGTTTGAAGACTTTGAATCGAGTCATTTTCGATTATTAAAAAAAAAAGTCACAATTGTGTCTAATCATATCGGGTTCTATTATCGTTTTTCTTAGGAATTACAATAAGGATGCCATATTATTAGGGTCGAGTTAGATACTACGTAGTACTCCGTGCATAGTTAAAAGACAGGTCAATTTGGATTTTAGACAAACTCGTATCCTCAGTGTACCCGCGGATATCGTAATGTATCCTCGAGAGTTAACTCAAATAAAATTTGTACGAGTAGTATTTTAATCTGTTCATGCTAACTCAAATTACGTTATAAAATCTCTCGATAAAAAATACTCGTACTCATATATAATGTACTCAGTACATAAGTTACTCTCCATTTTGACGGATATATCCATCATTTTGTTATAACGAATCAAATACAATCTCATTTAGGTAGAAAACACAACTCATGTATTTTTTAGTATTTTGTTTTTCTTTACGTAAACGGATCGTATTTGACCCGTTACAAATTTGGAACGGAATTCGGGAAAGTGAGATTGGCGAGACATGCAAAATAAGGATGGTTAAGTCAACTCATACCACTCTTTGCTGCTCCTACGTGGACTTCCCGTTACTTGACACCTTCATCACCTGACGACCGTCATTCATTCACCTGCTGCACCATCTCCTCGTTTACCAATAAAAATAACACAAATTACGATAAAAAATGATTTCGCACTTTCATGCATGGCACGATTCACATTTACACAAATATACAAAAACCCGACCCGACCCACGAACTCAATACCTGTCCGTCAGTATTACCGGTAGGCATATGGGGTAGAACCGGTTTATCTAAGGACTGAACATATTATAAGTAATATTTGCGGAAACATAGGGTAAATTGGGATTATTACCGCGTAGTATAAATACGGAGTAATAATCAGACAACTCCGGAAAAGGGTAAAAAAAAATGAAAAACTATCAGTAGGTGAAAAGTAAAAACTATGATAAGCCTTCAACAGTGAAGAAACTTTCCAAAAAAAAAAAAAAAACTAGATCAAATCATAAGTTACATCTCCTACAAGTTACACAAGAGACTCTCAGACCCTCTACAAGCAGCAGCCCTCTACAAGCGTGATAGTGTCTCGATGTTACACCTAAATAACACGTTATTGTGACGAATGAAGACGGACATGTGGACATGGCCTATCGGGCTCTCCCCGTGTCCATAGATTCCTTAGCTCCCGTCTTTTCTTCCCCAGCGTCAACAATGTTCCTACATAAATTCCATGACTAAGGCCTACTACAACATAGAATTGGCATAAAACTGAAATTTCACTTGGTGAGATATTGACCTCTTTGGCCACGCTGATTCTCATCCCATGTTATTACGACCGTTTAGACCAAATTCTTATGGTTGAGGCCCAATCTATAATATCCTAATAAGGGTCATTCGAGTAGGTTTTTGTCGGATAGAGTTATATTGGATTCGGGTTTGTCCGTCTATACCATCTTTCAGCAAAGTACCAAGTCAAAAGGTGTGTCGCACGTGTAAGAGGGTCGTGAGATTGAAGGGAAAGAGAAAGGAGAGCGTAACGAAATGTGGGTACTTACCAAGTGTAAAAGGAACGATGTAGAGAAGGGCTGGTTGGCCGTGTCCGTCCATCAAGTTCAAAGCCACATACGTTACAAGCAGACCTGAAGCATAAATAAGCCGACTTTTAGAGACCGTTTTATCATTTTATTGCAAAATGGTCTCATGCTAACGTATTGTAAGCTAAAATCTTTTGCTTTTATTGACCGACTACTACTCCGTACTTTACAAAATAAGAAGACGCATACAATTCAGTGAATCTGAATCGTGTTGCTTTATTGACTGCATTAATTTTCCGTTATTAATAAATTTAAATAATGTAATTTCTCATACCGAAACCATAAGCAAAGATCGCCCACAAAAAGTATCCTGCTCGTATTTTCTTGTTCCCCAGCCAATCATATCTGAAATAAAAAACCAGCCATCAATCATCCGAGAAATGAGAAACTTAAGTGACTGAGTCGAAGCAAGAGTGTAACCTTAACGAGAAGGCGATTACTAGACCAGGTAAAAGGATGTCTCCGAATCCAATGACACTGTAACCTCCCCAAGGATCGTTAATCCGAGGTATCTTCAAAAGCATCGGAATACCATCCTCTCCACTATTATCACCACGAGCAACCTAATACCGGGAAAAAAAGAAGAGAAGAAAAAAAACTATGTTACTCTTACTCGTCACACAATACTATTTTGTTCGGAATTTTCAATATTTTGGTCTAAATTCAAATACCAAGTACCAGTAACGTAGAAAAAATTAGTTTTTTTTTTACGGTATTAAAGGAGATCTAAACAACTTACCACAATCATAACACTCTCGTGAAATAGATACTTGGAAACAAAGACCCAGAATATATCGTACAAGAAAGCACATCCTAGAAGAACTGTGCCGACCTGCCAAAATCACGATAAGGTTTGCTGCGTTAAGTACAGTTTTCAATGCGGCCAAGAACATGATCCCGAATTCATAGATAATTGTCACCTTGAGATTCGGGACACGAACTATCTGAAGCACAGTGAGAATCAACGCGATACCCTGATCAGATCAGAAAGGATTTGCTCAGCAGTCGTAATTTTAGCATCAAGAAGCACCAGTAACTGTAAATAGCGTATCAGGTTGGAAGCTAGGAAAGCACTCTTACAAGGATATCTTGCCCAATCCAAGCGAAGGCTTCACGGCGGTAAACAGCCCAAACAACAGCGAAAAGTATGCATAATGGAGAAACGGCCATTGCTAAACACGAGACTGCTCCAAAGAAAGGCACTTTGATGATTGTTACAGCAGCATGTTCGAACCATTTGAAGCTGTCCATGATATATATAACCGAATAAGATGTACTTTTATGAAAAAAAGAAGAAAAAAAAGTATGAAAATGATTTTTTAGAAATAAAGTAAAAGAAATAAGGATAAATAAAAAGAACATTATGAGTTTCGGTTGGTAGCAGGAAATGGAATATTGGAACTTTGTGAAGGCATACCTCGATAGGAATGCTACCAAACAAGTTTGCAAGCCCTGCACGACACAATCGATCATAAACTCATTAACCATTTAAATGTTTAAAAACGAAACAGCAATTTTAATTAACATGTCGTAGGTAAGATACATAAATGTGGATTAAAACGCACCTCAGCTCCACCGATGCAAAATAGCACCACCAGAACATCGATAAACCAAACTGACATGAGTTTGTACAGCATGACCAAAAAACCTGAAGCAACCACGACGAAAAGTAGTGCTGATTTGGTACTGATGTCAACGAAACCTGAATACCCAGTTCCTGCAGCATCTACCAGTTCATCTGATGCATCCTGCGCACGTAGAAAAAACAGAATTCAATGCTTGATGGAATCAATAATCGTCTAGAAAAAATCAGTTGTGAGTTGTGACCTTTGACAGTTTGTCGCGTTCAATAGCAGCTTCTCTTGCATTCCATGCAGACCAATACGACGCACACAGAATCGTACCAACAGCCATGAGCCAAAGAAAAACTTCTGCAACATCAACTGCTGGACGCTTGGGCGAATAGAGCTGCAAATAAACTGCAGAAAGGGAATCCTGTAAATAGTAATGGATTATGAAAACCCACGCAGAGCAAGTCGGCAAAGAAAACAGTGCCTCTATAGACGACATCGAGTAGTTACTGAAAAGTTCATAGAAGTGTTTCAGCAAAAAAAAACACGTGGTTTGACACTATCTTAGTATAAAACCGTCTTACAAGAAACTTTTTGAAAAACCAATCTTACCACTGGAATGGTTGTACAGTAAATTCTCCAATGTTGCACCAGCGTCTACTGGCAACATTACTGCTGGGATTCGGATATCAGTGTCAGCATCAGACTCACAGACCATTTTGAAAAGTTCTGCACGAAAGTAACATTGAATATGTTATGATCGACAATTATTTTAATCACACTAACTTATTGGAAAACCGTCTTACAAGAGACTTATTAACGAGAGTAAAAAGAGACTTGAGTCAAAAAGAGACGGAGTAAATTACCAGTACTGTTGTTTATGATAACAATTGCAGAGGCGCCAGCATCTTCAGCATAATTCGTCTTAGCCGTAAAACTGCAATTTCCACGATATACTAGAATTGCTTCACCAGTAAGCTACTCATACAGAAACAGGAAACAAAAAAAAAGTCGTAAGAACTTTATTTTTTAACGAAACTTTTGCTATATTAGTCACAGATGGCATAAGATCGGAACCTTATTCCTGGGAGGACTGCAACAATCTGGAGGATCAGCGAGAGTAAGTTTGGTTCGATTTGCATGCTTCTCCTTTGATTCTAACGTGGGACCAAAACGAGCACCAACTCCTACATACTCGACATCCTCAAACCCATCAACATACGTCGGTACTTTCACCTAAAAAAAAAAGATAATTCCAGAAAATGTGAGTCGTATTACTAGAGTTTAGTGAAGTAAGATCTTATATTCCTAGAGTGACTCATGTCTTTTCATATGTAATACGTTCTCTAGTCTCGTGCGAATAAGAACACGATTCAACTAGGTTACAGTCGAAGAGGGTGTTGCGTCTGAGCCTACTTTCATTGACATTGCACCAATGCTACAAAAATAAATGATCAAAAAACCGACGGCAGATCCGGAACCACTAACCTAACTTAAGATTGTTGGTGAAAAGCTTTAGTTTGACAATAATTCCAATCCAAACCGTTTTACCCAATTGAGGATTTGAGACCGAAAACTCAAAAACTATAATCGAGTGCAAATAGGGTTTTTAATCACAAGTAAAATGCAGCCGTGTTCAAACTCATGAGAAGAGCTTTACCGCCCCTTGAGCTCCTACCCGACTTGAATCCGGACTAAACCAATGGTCATGAACTCATGATCAATGACTACGATCATGAAATCATGATCACCGAATTCATGATAATGATGAGCAATTAAAGCTTATATAATAAGACAATAACAAACAAATTGACCAAAATATGACTGTTGTATTGGAGACGGATTGATGATTTCGGATAATGATTCAGGTTAGCCGACCCCAAATCTTGAGATTTCAAATACAGGAGAACTAAACTCCATCAAACAAAACAGAAGGGTTTTTTCACAAAACCAGATTCAGATATAATCAGTGAAACAAAACCATTAATAATCCTTGAAATATGAACTAATCAGCTTTTAAACCTACAAAAAAAAATCTCAAAAAAACAGAACAAATAAATAAAAGTCAAACCCCCAAAATCCAAACTTCAAATCAAAATCACCACCTTTTGATGAGACGGTCTCACAAGAGAATTACTGTAATTCCGAAACCCACACCCATTTCCTTCTAATCATTTCATAAATCAAATTCCATGAACAATAACCAATCAAATCCAATCAAAAAACACAATTTTTTTCCCATAGAATCTAATCACAAATCCCCAAAAAAAATCACCTTTAAATTACAAAACTCAAACCCATTTCCAATCATTTCATAAATCAATTTCCATGAACAATTACAAATCAAATCCAATAAAAAAACCCTAATTTTTATTTTCCTTAGAATCTAATTACAAATTAAAAAAAATCACTTTGGAGTAAATTACAAAACTCACACTAATTTCAAATCATTTCATAAATCAAATTCCATGAACAATAACCAATCAAATCCAACCAAAAAACCCTAATTTTTTCCATAGAATCTTACTTAAATTAGAACAAATAAAAATAAATTAATTAAAGAAAAAAATAAAGGGTAAAAAGGGTAAAAAAGATTGAATTACCAAGACAAAGCTATTGTCACAACCAGGTTGCTTAGGAGCTTTATCATCTTCATGAACTATATCACCTCCATAACCCACTTGCAGCAAAATTACCCAAGAAAACCACCAAATTAAACTCCTAAACTTCATGGAAAAAATTTACCCTTTGAAACTTTCTTCACCACAGTAAAAAAAAGTTCTGAACTTTCTTCTTCAAGTATCTTGGATTTCTGTAGGAATAACATCAAAAACTTGGGGGAAAAGATCAAATTAAAAAAAAAAAAAACCCCAATAAAATAAAGTTTATGCAACAGACAGATAAAGAGGGAGGGAGAAAGAGAGAGAGAGATGAAGAAGAAGAAAATGAAAGAAGGCAGAAAGATGTAATTGTACTTCAATTTTACTGCTCATAATAATTGTACTTTTTTAATATTTTTAATTTTTGATCTTTCTTTTCTTTTTTTAATAAAGAAAAGTACGGATTACTTGTATTACAGTCCGTCAGTCGTCACTAGTGATCGTTGTGTACGGTTGTACTGGTATATAAATGTACAACCCTGACTCGGAAATGATCTGATCTGAATCCGATTCGGTCACATGAACTTATAATTCAAACTGAATTGAATTTTTTATTGTAAGAAACGAGTTGATATTTCTAAAAAAATTGAAATAATAAATCTGAAATGACTTGATCTGTCTCGAAATTGATCTGATTCTTCTAATCCCTAAATGACTAATAGTTGATCCCTAAATTGGCCAGAGTTGATCGACTCAAACCGACTCGATTGACCAATATGTTAGTCTCCTGATAGACGATCTCTCATTAACTTTACTGAAAGTACAAATGAAAGTAATAGTGGTACCAAACCTAATAGAAGTAGGTACGATTAACCTAAAGAGTATAGAAATATAAAGAGGGTACGCTTGTTATAAAAATAGGTACAAAACAAAGCTGTCATTTAAGGGTACGAATAAGACATAGAGTGGTACTGAAGAGTGGTTTCTCAATTTTGTGAAATTTTGGAGGTACAGTTTGAGTATCAAATATGATGCTTTAAACTGTTTTTTTTTTCCAAAGTAAGATATATACTCCGTACAAGTTTTTCAACCATCATAACCATTTCCCTATGCATATACGAGTAACTGTTATAAGTACGTTACCATATAGGATTAGATTGGTCGTCTAAATTGATTGTTTACTTATGAGGAGAATGCAAACGTGATTATCAATACTACGTGTACATATATTGCACTAGTCATAGATTGCGACTTATTTTAAATAATAAATTGTCTATATACACTAGGAGACTCTTTAAAATTGGAGGTTCAGTTTCGTCGACCATCTTGTCCTCTCTATTAGACGGCCACAGGTCATAACAGAGAAGAAGTAATCACTTTATACTCCGTATTTGATACTGTAGTTTGATACGGAGTAATAACCATTTTAGGTCATATAATGGCAGCTATAGATATCATTTTTTAGTCTAAATTTACCTTACAACGTAATATATCTGGCACATGTTACAACGAGGTAAGTATTGTTGATCGTTTAGTTAGATAAGTTCTCCATACAAATTATACTAGCCGTTATCAAACTTATTTGATACCTGATTTTGTCATTTCCTATTTAAATGAATAATACTCCCTCCGGTCATAAATTATTGCCCCATTTCATGATTATATGTGAGGTGTATTTTAATGAAATGGGCCAATAAATTGTGACCGGAGGGAGTATCTGACTGATAAATGAACGAAATCACGAATTTATTGGAAAAAAAAACAATAAATTGTGCTCGTATATAGGTACTGAAATTCTGAAAGAAATGCTTGCTTTTGCTTCTGTTGATGCAGTAAATTTTTGTTTTCTTTTGTTTTTACTGTTGATCTAATTGGGGGGCAGATTAAGAGCACGTGTAAGTTTAGTGCGTGGGTCTCACGTGCTAATTAGTAGAGGAATATTCTTGGAAAAATATGATAAAATTGACCCGAATTGAATAAAACTGATATGATTTGATCTATTCCATGTATATCCAAAGGATTAAGGACAGGTTAAAATCTGATTATTATAGAGTATATTTAGATGAGCATATCGGATTTTAAATATTGAGTAACTCGATATCGATAAGAATATATTTGAAATATAAATGAATTATGAAAAAATATAAGTGCAAAGGCATATATAAAAATATTCTGTATCTCATAGTTATAGGTAGATCATGCAAACTGTTCAAACCAAATTAGATCTAGCTTTTCGATTTGAGTATGACCGGATCATTTTTGAGCTTTGAGTTACATTTGGGTCTGTTATTATTCAGACGATTTAGAGATATTATAATTTCTATGCAACAATAAACATTTGGTTCAGATCGGATCGTGTAGGATACAAGTCGAATCATTCAGATGAGGCCAATTCTACCAGGTTTACCATAGGCTCAACAGTGGGTAATGGTATTCACGGTTATCAGGTCATTTTGTCGTCGCGTTGTGCCATTGTTTTCCCAGAATTCCTAAAAGCTTGATCGAATGTGATATCACACTTATAATAAGTCGAATTTTGCATAACCTTTTCGGATTATAACAACTCATCTTAAATATAACTCGTAAACCAGATCTACTCCACATTTTTTCTTATTTTCAAAGGGAGTCACAATCACATGAGACGAGTTTCGAACTTTGGGTTACAAGCAGTACTCCCTCCGTTCAAGTCCAACATTTCCTTTTGCTTTTTCACGTTTGCCAGCACATATTTTGCGTCGTTAATATCTTTCGTAACATATTACTCCGTAGTAAAAATTATTAAAAAAATCAATATTAATAATGTACTTTTAAAGACGAATCATATAAGATATATTTTCTCTAATAAATTGTCGTGAATATCGAAAATTCACCTTAATTGTGAATAGTGTCGAAAAGAGAAAGTGGTAGGTTCGACTTGAACGGAGGGAGTATCATAAGTCACGACCTTATGTCCAAAGCTATGCACCGGTCCAGACCTGACCTAAACCGATTTAGACCAGACCGGAATCTAGAAAATATGGACCGAAACCGGACCTGAAAAATTCCGCTCCAAGACCGGATTGAACCGGTTGGACCGGAATTTGCAATTTTTTAAAAAAAAATTCCGGTCTTGTGGATCGGTTAGACCTGATAGACCAAAATTTTTATCAGATAAATATAATTCCGGTTTTTCCGGTCCATACCGAACCGGAACCCGGAATCTCCCAAATTGATGGACCAGAGACCGGACCCGAATTTTTCATTACGATCCGGACCGGATTTTGCAAACTCCTATTTACGTCTTCATTATCTAAGTTAGTTGACATCTGAATAAACGCAGAGCGGATCCCCCGTCTCATTTTTGTGTCCCACTCCGTGTGCCACACCATACACGGGATGACACATCGCTTACTAAACAAATAAAATAAGTAACAAATATTATACACTTGTTGATGTGTCATTCAATGTATGGTGTGGCACACAGGGTGGGACACAAAAGGGGACGGGAGATCCGCATTGGAATAAACGAGATCTGGAATGAGACCGCGTGAGAATGAGAGTGAGAGTGAGTTGCGTAGCGTAGCCTAGCGTAGCGTAGAGTACGTGAGGGGTTGGGAGAAGTGACTAAAAATAGGGGAAATAGGGAAAAGGTGGTGGGGAAGGGGGGGAAAGGGAGAAGGTGTTCTTCCGTATTTGACCGTACGACAAGACATTGGGTGTGGTCGACTTCATTAACCAACTTGTTTCCTAATCAATTTGGACGGTTTTCTGTCCTCCTCTTCCTCTCATTTTTTATTCATTTTTATTATTTTAATTATATTATATTAAATAAATTAAAAGTCGTACTGGATTTGGTCAAACTTACTATTGAGTCTTGTTCGTTAAATTACTAGATCTCTTTTAAAAAATATTTATTGTTATGTGAAACCGTCTTATGTATGGAGGAATCAAAAATTACAAATAACGTATTATAAAAGTAAAATTAATAGCCTTTCATTTGGGAAAATAAGATTATACATCTGGTTGTACAAGTAGCATTGTACAACTTGTACAATAAAGCAACGTTATTGAGCTTTTGTATATATTTTCTGAGTTTATACAAGTATCTTGAACTAGGTTGTAAGTTTTTGAACTTAAACATTTATGTGATTTAACTCGACAACTTTAAACTAAAGTTCAGAAAGTGTATAGCAAAACTCAAAAACTTTGTGATAAAAACTCAAAATCATAAAATCAGTTGTATATTAAGCTATATACAACTGGTTGTATAATCTTCTAATTGATTTGTATGGATTGCTTCTACTCTGTAATTTTGAATTAAGTTTTCCATCTTTTGGGTCTTACCAGAGAATTAATTAAGTTACGTTTTTATCCAGATTATTTCAATTTCGTTCAGTCAATTACTCCGTAGAACCTTATTAGGGATCTTTTTTTTTTTTTAGACCCAACAAGGGTACTTCTGTCATAACTCATACGGAGTAGATAATACTCGATAAATCAAAGTACAGTCTCATTAGTTTTAATTTATAGGTAAGACGGTCTCACAGGTACAAGTCGGTCCCTTTGTATAAAAAGTTCACTTTTTTATCAATAATAAATAAAGTTGTATTTTTACAGAAATAGACCGTTATATATGTGAGACCGTCTTACACTATAATTTGTGTCGATTCTAATTTTTAGTCACAATAAGTTAAGTTAATCAACTCTCATTTAAATTTAAGTTAAACTCTTTTTAACAGAAAAGAACGAAATCTTACACAAAAAATGGGTGAAGTTTTCATGAGTGATGAGTCACTGCCACCTGCTCTGTTTTTCATCTCTCCATCGAAAAAGGATACGAATAATTTATCCGTTTGTCCTTCCGGTCGTCACTCACATACTCACAGTACATATCATATCATATCATGTCACTTTATCGCCTTTAATTCGTGGTGTATTGGTTCATGCCTTCATCGTACGGACCAGGGTCATCAAAACTCGATATCAGATACTCCTTCCTTCCAATGAATTCTTTACGTTTATTTTTTTATACTTGTTGAGGTACATTTTATTAATCAGTTTCTTAACATTTGAGGATAAATTGAAAGGAAATGTTCGACTTGAACGGAGGAAGTACAAAATTAATATACTCCGTATGAAGTAGTTTGTTTGTTTGCACCATAATGATCATTTATGTAAATAGGTAGACACAATTACGAAATGAAATTTAGTTAGTCTGATTTTGATTAAAATACATGTGAGTTGTGACCCATTCACATGTTATATATACAAACTTGAACCTAACATAACTCGATCTGTTTGTCCTATCTAATCTATACTACTCCATAAGTCCATATTATAAGTATTACGGTATTTTTCCAACGAAACGTGCATTTAGTCACAATACAACATACGAAACTAGAAATTCAAGTATATATATGACCTATTATTATCCACAATATATACTTAATTTTAACCACTAGACTAAAATATGTTTCACACTGCCATAAACATTTATTTTTTTGGTTCAACAAAAAATGCACTTGGTCGCATTGCAGTGTAGAAGAGGGGGATTCGAATATGAGAGCTACAGCTACTGTCCCAGAAAAGATGTTCGACACTGAAATAAATATTCTAAGTAGTTGTTTGACACGTTTTTGACACGTTACATACATGTGTCGTAAAGTAGTATATATAATAAATAATTATAGAATTGAATGTGTGAATTCTACGAAGACATTGCATGGAAAATAATAATAAAGGAGAAAGTGAAAGTAAGTTTGTAGTAAGAGGTGTCGTATGTCCATAAATTCCTCTAGTCTAAGTCTGTCTGTGGCACCACCAACTTAATAAAGATGATATGGTCCATTTCATAATCATTTTTGTAAGCAATAATAATAATAATAATCGTGGTATGGTCCATAAGGGTGTTGCCTAGTGGTTAAAACTTGTGGTCATCGGCTCAAGGGTCTCAAGTTCAAGCCCCTGCAAGCGCGAACTTGTGGGAGTTGTATGACTTGAGACTATGCCTCTAGACTTCGAGTCTGTCATCCACGGACGATTTACCTTGATGTGCGTGGTTTGCAGGCTATGCGTACAAAAAAAATAAAAAATAATCGTGGTATGTTTCCAAATGCCTTGAATTTGGACTAGGAACAATAAGGATGCATGAACAACGTAACATGCCCATATCCCCTTAAGTTTTGGGAGTTGGGCTTACCTAATTTGATTTTATACTCGATTAATCCCTCCGTTCAAATTACAAAGGGTACGCTTTCTTTTTGGACACTATTCACAATTTAAGAGAATCGTTAATATCCTCGACAATCAAGAAGAGAAAATATAGTTATGTGAGATAATGTTTGATTCGTTCGTCTTTATGAGTAGATTAAGAATATCGAATTTTTATAATTTTTGTTGATGTGAAAAGAAAGATATTGACGATGTAAAACGTATCTCGGCAGATGTGAAAAAAGCAAACGTACCATTTGGATTTGAACGGAGGGAGTACACTATTTCACTTTATTTAATTTCTTTGAGTAGTGAGTATTTTTTATTAACGAAATGGGTGCTTAGTCACATTATATTAGGGAAGATAATCGAATCTCAGACATATTTTCCAGACTTATTACATGCAGTCTTGCCAACTTCTTAATTACTCCTTAGGTTTTAACGAATTTGTCAAATTTTAACTTAGTTTTTTTTTGCAAATTCAAGAACTAACTGACTATTTGGCTCGTGATCTATTTGATCGAACTCGAAATAGGTCGTTAAGTAAGGGTGAAAACTCGACCTCGACGATAATTAAGTAAAACAACAGTGCGATCTGTGATGTGATGTACAGGATATGGAAAGTTTTAGTGTAATTTCGCAAGCATCAAATAAAAGAACGTAAAAATAAACCCTTTAAAATTGCATTATTGTTAAAGATCACACTATTGGTTGGAAGTCCATAAATTAAATTACAAAAAACTTACGGTGAATTCTCAAGACGTACTAAAGTGCTAAGACATGGAGCCCGATTATAGATTTTTTATTATCTTCCCTATTTCCTTATTGGGCTGAAACACTTTTTCTTTCCTATTTCTATTTTGGGCCATCAACATGTGATTTAGAATCACCCTCACATTTCTCTCTCTTACTTCTTTTATTTTGAACCACACAATCCTACACCCTTATTTTCTTCCCAAAACCAAAGGAAAAGATAATAAAAAATCGGAGTATTTATTAGTTTGTTACTACTCGTACTAGGTACTCCACTATTTAAAAATGGACAGCGACATAAATTTATATGTGGCCATACTCAGATATACCAGTTACAACATACTCGTAAACCGTAAATTAATCAATTCAAGAAAGAAAAAATGCAGTAATAAACATAGGTTATTATTCCCTTCATTCAATAAAAGAAAATAATTTCCATTTAATTACGGAGTATTATATATTACCTCTCCTTTTTCTTGAGTTAGTTCTATTGGGATTTGGCACGGACATTAAGAAAATGTGAAAAGATAAGAGGATTGAGATGATATGATGCATGTGATGAGAGAGAAATAGAGATAAAAATATTTTCTTAAAAAAAACCAAAAAAATACCCAAAAAGGAATATGTGGTTTATTCAAGGAGAAGGAGGGAGTATATTTATCACGTTGGAATAAGAACGTGAACATCTTAATTTTTTTTTTTGGTTCAACGAAGAGCGCACTTAGTCGCATTACAATATATGGAAGGGGATTCGAACCTGAGACCTACTGTCCTAGAGCGCCTAGTCCTAATAACCACTAAGCTAAGACATCTTCGATACATGTTAATGAGATAAAGGAAATACGTCTTTGATTGTTATGTTGCATGTTCACTTTGTGATAATATAGGGAGTACTACTGTACACTGCAATATTGGCAAACATGTTCTGTTGTCAAGGTAATGGTCCATTATTACACTATAAATGTGCCCTTTGAGTAATTTAGTGGCCAATCTAACTTTTAAGTTGAGTTATATGGATTACGAGTATTATTTATTTTTCTTTTAATCATTTTATAGTATTCGTAATAATATAAGATTTGTTTGATCGTTCTGAAATATAATATGAATCAGTATAATATTACTGATAGGTAATTAGAGAAAAGAAAAGGGAGATGATCGATCTTCTTTGTGTATATAGGTAAGTCATAGACGTTTCTTAACAATTTTTTACCATAATGTTTTTTATCCTATATTTTCCTTTAATTGATCATTTCGATTGAACGGATACATCAACCTTAAAAAAGTCATCCGGCCAAGTTGTAGCTTACCTTGCTACTTTTTCTGCAGAATCAAATTTAACGGATCCAAGATCTAAATTGAACTGAAATGAGTATAACCAAATTATTTTGATGAACTTAATAAAGTTGAATTAAACCGAGATAGAATGAAGCTTTGAACTGAAAAGAATTCGAAAGAACGAGATTTTTAAAGTTTAGATTTACACGTAACGTGATAAGATCGATGTCACACACGTAACGGACGGACGGATATAACTGTCATAAAATTATAATGAGTCAAATATCACCTACATGTGTAGATACAATAAAATCAGAATACATTGATAATTACAAATATTTTTCCTTTATCCAACAAACCGATAATATTTGATTCGTTATAAATTTGTTACTGTTAACACACAAATGGTTAAAGTAGTCCAGGTGTGGGCTAGCTAGAGTGTACCAGTCCAGTTACAGAAGTCGGTGGTGGGGCCCACAAGTTAGCATTTCTTGAAAAAAGAGAAAAGTCCAAACTCTTTTGTGTACGGACTCCATAACCAATCCCCACTTTTCAGAATTCAGATGCAACGCCATTCATCTTATCCTATACGGACTATGTTTATCACTTTTTATCACAAATTCTTACTTTTGTGACGGTCATATCCATCGTAAATATATAATGGGTCAAATATTATTTATGTAGAAATATAAATGGTAATGTCTTTTATCTTATCTATCCATATGGATAATATTTGACCCGTTGCAAGCTTGGAACGAATATGTCCGTCACAATCGAGACTTGTTGCTATTTTATTAATTAAACTCAGTTTTTCATTAATCATATCATATTTTCATCCAATTGTCCCTAGATATTTTTAGATATTTAACATTGTCTTATTTCTAAGAAATGATTGACCTTATTAGCGGACTTTAAAAAATTTTAAAACTTTAATTTTTAATTCTTGAATATGTATATATCGGAGATCGAGTCGATTTCTATGTAACCATTTTTGAAATTGGCAATCGATTTCTACCTCAACTTCATGTATGAACTATTTAAACTCACTTTATCATATAAATCTTTGTATTATTTCATTATTTATACAAAATATCATCATTTTTTAATCCATTTTAATTTGGGTGGATCTATAAGATATTTTGTTATTTAACAAAATATCGTTATTTTTTACTTGTAATTATAAAAAAATTGTGAAATATTATACTCCGTATATAAACCGTTATCTGGATAAGAGTCGATATATATTCATTATGAAAGGGTTAAATATCTACCTACCTACATTTGATAGGTTGAGTTCAACAAATTATATTGTAAACAACCTTTAAAATATGTTAGTAGTAGTGGTCCACTTGCAAATGGGTACAACGTAAGATTTATTGGTTTATCAACCTTAATGACAAGTGGTTATCATATAGACTTATTAACTTATCTAGTTATTTTTTAGTCGTGATAAAGTAATTATCGTGTATGATTGTTGTATAATATGATCTATACGGAATAGATGAGAAGTTATCACATTACGTTAGAATGAAACGATCAGAATCAGGATGAGAATCAAATCTCCAACCTCTCGATCAGAATAAAGAAGCTCTTACTACTTGAACTTACCCCTTGTTCTCGAGTTATTATTAACTAATGAAACGATGGTATTCACACATGCATGGTGATGGTATGATACGACCTTTTTTGGTTGACTAATGAGGTTCTCAATTGTGGTGCACTCATATTGGGCCATGCCACTTGTCAATCAATAAGCATTGGACCATCCAAATATAACTCGTCTATAGGATCGTAATACAACATATGACTAAGATAATTCAATTCAATACGAGTTATCAAAACAAATTCTTACGATGTGATATTGGAGGGTAAATGCATAAATGGATTGGTTTTAAACTAGAATAGACTCACGCAATACTGCACGGTACATATAGTATTGTTGTTTATTTTTTTATTTTTTTTTTGAAAACCCCATAGTCGGGATCAGATCATTGCATTCATATCATCAGAAATAACAGTTTGCACGTTTGTCGGGCCATAATTCTCCCAAACGCGCCTTCCAACAGAAAAAGGCATTACACATGCGAGCCACTACTACATTTCGTCGTCGACATTTCAGTCACGTCGTCGGCGCTTTATACATGAATTTACTCTTTTACCCTTCCTCTAATTATGATTATTGATATTAATTAAGTTTGTTAATTAATGTAATTAATATTTCCGAGTAAATTAAAATTACGGTTTTTGTACTCTTGAACGGTTTTTGAGGCACGTGTCTCAACGTAACTCTTTTACCCTTATGTAATATATTCTAATGAAATTTAATTAAGTTTCTTAACTAACGTAACAAATATATTCCCGACTAATTTGAAATGTCGGTTTTTGGACTATTGAACGGTCTCCGAGACACATGTCTCAATGTATCCCGGGAATATGTTTAGGAAATTTATATTTCGCAGAAATCGATCCCACCATCAGCCAGATCGATACCAAAATCGAATATAGAAAACAGGGTATATATCACACACAAATTAGCTATGGGGAACCTAAACTATCAATCTAATAGTATTAATTATAATCGAAATGGGGCTCGATTTTTCGCGAACTGGGTCTGGAAACAGACCTCGACGCCGGAAAACCGCGTCTGGGGGTCCTCTAGACGCATGAATTTCGCGTCTAAGAGGCCCCTCAGACTCGAAATTCATGCGTCTGAGGGGCCCCCCAGACGCATGAATTTCGCGTCTAGGAGGCCCATGCGTCGGCTCGAACCCACAACCTCTTGAACACAAATGAGCCTCTTCACCACTAAACCAACTGAACATTGTTGATAAACCTTACTAAACTATTATCTATATTTGATTCTAAAACCTCCTAAAATCGCCTATTAATACAATTTTAATATTATTAATAATATTAGTGTTGTTGTGGATGGGGGAGGATATATAATATAACATAATCCGTAACATAATAAAATGACGGTTTTCAAAAAAAATAAAAATTGTTTTATTATCGAGTTTCATTAACATGATTAAACTTTTTAATTTCATTAACAAAGTTAGTGAATGTAATTAGGGAAGGACGTTGTTGTCTTTTCACATTAAAAATCGCCGACAACCTAATTTCTAAAAAAGTCGGGTTTCTAGAAAAGTCGGGTTTCTCTAAAGAAAAGACGCTTTTTTTAAGTGAGAGAAAATTAAATTAAATATGGTGAGTGGAGTTTGAGTGGATATATAATAAGGACAAGATAATAACGGAACGGTTTGAAAAATTAAAAAACCGCTTCATTAACGAGTTTCAATAACTAATCTAACTTCTAAAATTACATAACATTAGTTAACTAATCTAATTAAGGCAAGGGCAAGGCAAGGGCAAGATCGTCTTTTACTTTAAAAAGCGCCGACGATATGGCTGAAATGTCGACGACGAAAAACAGCACTCATGCGAGCTCATGAGCAGCACGATTGCACTGACGCGGAACAAAAGATCAACGAATACAATCAAAATTACAACCAAATTCCAAAATTTCATCCAAAATAAGAAAAAGGTCGCTTCTTCCTGTATTTGCATTAGTGTAGTATATATTCGTATTATTTTTAGATTTTCAATTGATGATACATTCATTTTTGATTGCTTATCATAGTCTTAATTTAAGAAAAATAAAATTATAAATTAATCAAAATATCACTAATTATAAAATTATTTTAAAAAATCACTAATTAGTGAATGATTTTATTTTATAAATCCTCAAATTATATTAATGAAAAATTACTCTTACCATGAAGCTCATATAAGTTCGCAAAACATTTTAATGAAAAATTACTAACTAAGTTTACAATTATTATGATTTACATAATTACATTTAATTTTTAAGAATTACCAAAAATAGACATTGTTTTTTTGATGAACCAAAAATAGAATTACCTACTAAAACTATTCAATTTTGAAAATTATAGTCCAAACTTAACAACAATTCGACATGGTATCATCTATATAAAACGTGTTTATAAATACTCGTAATGCAAAATTTTTACTGAGACGATTTCACAGCAAATCTACCGATACAATAATTAGCGTATACGAATACATTTATATTCCAATTGTTTGCTTAGTTCAATTGATTTCTATTGGACTATTAAAGTGCTCTTTTGACAAGAATATTCTGTTCTTTTCCTTTTGCAAAGGAATTGTCCGGTCTTACTTTTAATCCCACTACTAGTTTAGGACCCAAGCCCATCTCTAATCAAATACTCCCTCCGATTCACAAAGATGTTCCCCTTTGTTTAATATATGTGAGGTATATTTTAATCAAAGGGGAAGATCTTTGTGAATCAGAGGGAGTACTCCGTACGTACACAAACACAACATTCATTAACATAGCAAAGTCATCCTCACACAATTTTTGTGTTAGTATCGAAGATGTCTTAATCTAATGATTAACTTAAGGTCACGTATCATGGATAATAGGTCCAGCTCGTCCAGGTTAAAATCCCCTATATTCTAATGCGAGTATGCGACTAAGTACATATCTCGTTGAAATAAAAAAAAAATTAAAAAAAATTGGGTCAATCCAACGAATGTTTGAGATATCGATATATCGTGACTATATTAAGAGTATCATTTAGATTGTATAAATTGTTTGATAAAACCGTCTTATATCACAAAACTCATGTATCTGATCACAATTCCTTTTTACAAAAATATAACCGACTACTTAATAAAATGTACTCCGTATTTAACCGTGCCTAAATAACAAAGCTCGTAGATGTAAACCAGACGAAAATATTTACACATTCTGGCAATGTTGTAGCCATTCTTGAATTCCGGACCGTAAAGATCGATTAGGAACTAGATTAAGGTTGTCGAGTCTCAGACCGGTCATGGGTGAGGTATGACACCCACCATCAAGCCACTTCCTAATGTCCTTCCCTTCGTATGTAAACCCGTCCGCAGCCATGTGTGGATCCTCCATTATTTCCTGCACGAAAAAAAAAACGTTTTTTAATACGTTCACATGGTACAACAGTTGTACAGTTGTACACAATCGCGACTAAAAAAAAACTTACCATCGAAATGGGACACCTGAAATGATAGGGTGGTTGTTCAAAATTCGACAACACTTGCCCCGACTCTGACCCAGACCCAGACCCTGACCCGGCCCTAGACCCATTCATTGGTTGTAGGACCCTCAAGACATCGGACTCAAGATCAGGCCGGTTCTCAGGGTCGACATCACAACAACTCAACCCCAAACGCGCAATCAATACAGCATGAACCACAGGCCATTCACCTGCGGACGAATCCAGCACGCTTTCCAACTCGTCTCTAACCAAAGCATTCCTCACGTTCTTCGCTATTCCCACTGCACTCAACCCGGTCAACAGTCGCAGCAATATAATCCCGAATGAATAAACATCAGATTTCGCTGTAAGCACCCCGGTTGACAGAAACGCAGGGTCGATGTACTTCATGCTGCAGTTCCTTACAGTCGTGTAGATCCTTGCAACACGCTCGTCTTTTGTTTCAGCATTAGGCGACTGCGCTGCGTTGCTGATGCTGAAATCGGTGAGCTTGCAGGATGAATTTTCGTCTAGGAGTACATTATGCGGTTTTAAGTTTCCGTGTATGATGATACAGTCGGGTTGGCTTGAATGCATGAATATAAGGGCAGAACAGATGTCTGTTGCGATCTGAATTCGCGTTTGCCAGGGAAGTGGGGGTGTGTTGTTCTTGCAAATGAGTCGATCCTCGAGACTGCCACCCGGGAGGTATTCGTATACAAATGCTAATGATTCGGGACATATCCCGATGAGTGTGACTATCTTTGGATGCCTCAGCTTGTTTATGACTGCAACCTGCATGATTACATTGAACAAACAGACTAGCATTACTACTGAAACATATGCAGAAATAATGCAGAATGCTATGATTACAGTTTTTACAGTCACAGCATTACAGGATCGTCAAATCAATTTAAGAGACGCAGTTCAAATTATTTTCTGATTAATACTGCAATATCAGCCTTAAACTTAAAACGCGTCAAATTGTATATAAACATGTGCAGAATGCTATGAAAACAGTTTTCACAGCATTACAGGATCGTCAAATGAATTCAAGAGACGCAGTTAAAATTATTTTCTGATTAAGACGGGAATATCTGCCTGAAACATAAAACGGGTCAAACTGTATATAGACGAGTTAAAAACAGAATGTCCAAACACGTGCAAAAAAAAAAAACTCGTCTGGGTATTATTTGACCTGTTTTAAGGCGGAAAAAACCTACCTGTTGGTTGAACTCACGAGGACCAGAAATGCCGCTACAATCAAACATCTTTATTGCGACTTCAGTATGACAAAAAACGCCTCTATAAGTACACCGATACCCCTCTTCACCAATCATCGACGTCTGATCAAACCGACTATTAGTAGCCTTCTGCAGCTCCAAGCAAGAGAATTCCGCTAACGACTGTCCCTGCACAACTAATTTCTTCAACTCTGCATTCTCCTGCAATGCTGTATCCCTCTCTGTCTCATAAATGTCGCATTTACGCTTAACTTTCTGCAGTAAGTCCACTGCAGAAACGATCTCTTCTTCGAGGATTTTAACCTCGACACTGGATTTTTTGATTTGGTTGTCGACTGCTGTACGGAGTTCACGTGACAGGATTTCCCACAGTCGTTTCATTTTCTCGAGTTCTTCCTTTCCGTTGGCTAGGTTTTCCTCCAATGCTTTCCTCAGACTGTATTCTGTGTAAAATTGTTTTTCGAAAAAATCGTCTTCGTGGTGCATTGATTGTTTTGTGCAGGATGCAGTGAGTTTCGCCTGTTTCGGGTCTTCAGTATCTGAATTCGGCTTCTTGATACCGTCCCTATATCCACGAGACTACTACTTAGATCAGTAAGATGCGACTAAGTGCGCGTTTCGTTGAAAAAAAAAAAAAACTCGGACACCTAGTGGATGGGACCAGAAAATTTTGGTCTTCGTTATTTTTGTAAGATTGTAACGTTATTTTATAATCAAATTACAGACGTATTTAGTGTGCAAAAAGTAAATTTAACGGTTTGTAAGAATCAGAGGGAGTACCGCTTGTAAATGAGTTCATCCTTGGATACAAACCATATGTCACAGTAATCAGGAGCATGGTCCAACACATATTTGGCCTTTTTTGACATGGGTCTCTCCATTTTCCTTCAATATCAAATCAAACAAAAAAAAATAAAATACTATAAATTATACTCCCCCGTTCCAACGAATTGTATACATTTGCTTTTTTAACACTATTTATAAGTGATTAGAATTTTCAATATAAATTCTAATATATAAGATAGAAGATAGTCATGTGGGATCTTGTTTAAATCGTCTAATAAAATACATTATGAATATCAAATTTTTACTCCCTCCGATTTTTTATTATCTTCCCCTTTGGTTTTGGGGAAGAAAATAAGGGTGCAGGGATATGTGGTTCAAAATGTTCAAAATAAAAGAAGGGAGAGAGAAAAATATAAGGGTGATTCTAGACCAGGCCCAAAATAGAAATAGGGAAGAAAGGGTGTTTCAGCCCAATAAAGAAACAGGAAAAATAGATAAAAATCGGTGGGAGTATAATTTTTAGTAACACGTAACTAAAGATATAGACAAAAGAAAACGAGTATCGACGTACGTGCATAAAGCAAACGTATATAAATGGTTGGAACGGAGGGAGTACTATACAATTATTATACCGTGCGACAAATTTTAAAACTAGGAATTTATGGTAAAAAGTTACCAATTTAGGTAAAATAATGACCATTTTTTGATACAAAAAGTGATAACTATTTATCTGAAAATGATAATTAACTAATCTAAAATGATCATTTTTATCATAAATTATAAAATTTTATTATTGTCGCACCGTATAAACGGTTGTAAACATAATTACACAACAAATAATAAAAAAAATTAGTCAATTTAAAATATCATATATTTTGTGGTATAGTGATAGTCTAGTCAAAATTATGACTTTGTACCACAAAACACACCTTTTTGGTTGGAACAATAATTGTGGAGTTGTAATACATTCTAGATGCATTACCTTGAGCACAGTAGTCGTTATTTTTTGTGACGGAATTATCCGTAACAAATTTATAACGGGTGAAATATGATCCGTTTATATTAAAAAAAAGATAAAATATTATAAAATATAAAAATATTTGACTCGTTATAATAAGATGATCACAGATATTTTCGTCACAAGTATTGAGAGCAGTTGTACCTTGAGTACTCATGACTGGTTGATGTACCCATTAGTAATATCCTTATCTTTAGTTGAGAGATGACTTCCAAAATTCCACTTGTTATGGACTCCTTCTCGATGTGTAAGTGGACTGACGGAACCTGTCCTTGTCGTTGATCAACAAGTTCAAAAGGTTAGACTTTCAGAATCAGGATAGTAAGGTTCTGTTTGACAAGTTAAATAGTTGAAAGTCTGAAATCATCAAATGTGTTTGACAAGCAAAGACAGAGCATCTGATAAAATGACGTAAATAGACATTGTTGTAATATGGTTGTGTGGAGTACATGGTGCATACATGAGACGTGGCAAACATTTGAGTACAGTCGTCGAGGATTGCAAGCGTTTCCTGCCTTTCACGCTCTCGAAATTCCTTGATTTCTGTGTCCGTAGCTGAACTTATAGATGCTTCAGAACCGTCTGCAATGTAATGAAACACCAAATTTAAAATTAAGCAGGTCGTTGTTAAGTTTCAACAACAGGCTTGAATCACATCCAAACAAGTGAGAATTTCCATGATGGAAGCTCAAAAAGGTTTCATTCTAAAATCAATCGACACATGAGGGAGTAACTCACCTTGATCAATCACATATGGCAAAAGAAGAAACAATGTAAGTAGAATTAGCTATATACGGAGTATCTATGTGTTAAAAACTCGACTATTTAATGAAAATATTTCGCGTTTTTGTTTTAGAATATTACGTTTGATTCATCTATAATCAAAGACAGTAAATAAATAAATAAATATGACCATTTTTTAGGGCATTTTTTCATCATCATTGAATTTTTTCGAGTTTGTTAAACTAATTTTGGATCGGACACCTAATATTTCGAAACCTACTTCTACTAACATTTTGAACTTGCTATTAGACAACTGACGGCTAAAATGCCAGAAAAAAGAGAATTGTTATTTGGCAAAAGACTTATAATCGATCAGATGTCCACACCGATCCATATAGATCAGACCCACCTCTGAATCATTGTACGAGAGTTAGTCATGGGATCGAGACGCAACAACAAGTCGATCAGAGGACAAACCCCTTTAATTTAATCTTAAGGAAGAACCACAACGTCACGACGACCCGTGACACAAATAATGGTTATTGATTTTAATTACCTTGAAGAGGAATAGTTAGTGAAGGGACATGAACATGAATGAAGCATATAGTCTTTCCTCTTAAGTTATTCAAAACCCATTTCAATGTCGATCTTCTTTCTTCAACCTCTTTCCCTACTGCTACATATATCTTACTACTACTACTACATTTATCTTCCATAAATTAAATTATGTTTAATTAATTTAATTTAATTACTGGATTAATTAAAAGTAATTAATTTGGATATATAATTTTATTTTTGAAAGTTTCAATCAAATAAAGGGTGTATATATATAGTAGTAGTACTGTAATATAGTTATATCCAAAGGTGTAAAGACCTGAAGCGTTGAAAATTCAGCATTATATTGTGTCGCCCACATTTTACGAACAATAATGGTAAAATTACATCACACACTTCAAATTATTTTAAACCCTCAAGTCATTAAAATATACTTACATCCATGTGTTATTTGAATTCGTTGCGTTTGCTTTATTTGAAAATTCGTGACATTTGCAAATGTTTCGAATTCGAGTGAACAGAGAGTACAAATGTACAATATAGGACTCGTTTGGTTGATGCGAGAAGTAGAAAATCACGGGAAATAAACTTCAATTACTAATTCACGGGAAGTTCTAAAAAATGTTTGGTTACCTATGTGGGAACTCAATGTTAAAGTTGTAGAATAATCTAGAAAAATCTAGGACAATATATATCTAGAATTGAAGAGTAAGATTAGCCTAGAAAAATCAAGAGAAGATGGCAAGCAAGATTAATCTAGAAAATTCACCAAAACTAGTATAAATAGGCATTGATGGCATCAATTGCAATGTGTAGTCCCAAGCTCCAACAATAATGGAGTTATGGTAGACTTACCCTCTCCCCCAAATATTGTAAAATCACACATATAACAAATCATAACAAAAGATCATCAACATTCACGAATATCGGGCTCATCACATACTTCTTCCGCTGCCCAAAAATTCCAACACTCAATTCATGGGAATTGCAAGTTACCGAGGGGGTGTCGATAAGCAACTTCCTACATTTATGTAGGAACTCACTCAATTCCTCCGGAAATTCTACATCCTCCATATGTGGGAAGTTGAGGCAAATAAACAACTTCAATATTTTGCAGTTCATGGAAAGTTCTAACTTCTCATGATCTTACGAGGCAACCAAACAAGGCCATAGTACGTAAAATCTTATCCTCATGTAACTCATCGTACTTAACATGGAGTACGTAACAATTTAGTTTCGTATACTAGGATGTAGTATATGAATACATACATTTTTCGATGTTTAATCTGAGTGTGAAAATTAGACGATGGACAAAAAAATGTTTTATCGCTTTCTAATATTCTCGTTTCGTGATATGCAGGGCAAGTATGATCTCAATGTTTACGTAGGCAGCTTTCGGGGGTTGGAAAAAGCATGCACAAAACAACATTCACATTGTTATGTAGTAGTTGTAATATTTAACTTATTTGTATGGCACAACTTTCTTCATAGCTGGATTTGGGTAAAGCCCTACATTATTACTCGGTGTGTGTTATATATTGCATCTGTCATAAACATATACGAGTATGTCGTATTGTTATAACTAAATCACGGAAAAATAAGTAGACAGAAAAAAAACAAAAAAAAAGAGTACGGTTATTTTCTTGGAAAAATATTGTCATTACTTTCTGTATGTCTAACCAGGGGCGGCGCTAGGGGGGTGCATGGGGTGCAAGCGCACCCCCCCAAATTTGTAAAATAAATAGATATTGTGTAGCAGCTTGTATCAGTATTAGTATAGTAGCACAGTGGTAAAGGTTGTTACTTCTAAGTGAGAGGTTGTGGGTTAAAATCTCATTGTCAACATTTTTCTTTTATTATTTTCCTTTTTTCGTCTACTCGTATTAGCTTACCACATACTAATGGTCCTCGTTAACCGATATCATCATAAAATACTTTCAAAAGGTATGTGATATCAAAAATTTATCATCTTACTTTAAAGTATAACCCAAAATATTGTTTTTTTAAGTCATATAGTATTACAGAAAACTTAATAGTACTCGTATGATATATTCTCTCATCAAGTTATCATTAAATACTTTTTGTGTACCTCTTTATGTTAAATAAAGATAATCTATTTATTTCCCCAATAAATTTAGAAATATCTCTATTTAAAATTATTTATGCATTAATTAAGTACGATTAATATTCTTTTATACTATTCTACGTTACATTCAAGTCAATCAGAATATCATAATATCGGGTTTCTTCAACATAAATACATGAATAAATCTTTTATTTTTTTCATAACAGTTCGCCACGCTTTTTATAAGCTTCAATTTTGTTGGTATTTAAACTCCATTTTGATTCCGAAATCCTAAATTAATGTCGTAACTAACGTTTAAGTACTTAATTACTTTTCCGCACCCCCTGTACTCAATTTCTGGAATCGCCACTGTGTCTAACTAAACGTAGAATATTTGATCCGTTATAGTAATACGTAAGAAGTTAAAGTGGATATGATAGTCAATGTGTTTTTGATCTATTTTCCAATATTGTTGCCATTTTATTTGACAATTCTGCTTTCAATAACCAAAGGCCACGGAAGGTAATACTAGAATGTTTTTTTTTTTTTTTTTAAATTGAAGATCAATATCATTAATAATAAGTCATCCGATATCTACAAACGATGTCAAATTGAACTGAATACAAATTTGTGAAAGTTTGTGTAATTGGGAGAAATAGAGTGTGAGTACAAGTACTCCTAGGAAAGTCGATTATTCGAGCATATATGTGATAAATTTGTGACGGGGTTAAATAATACTCCGTACTCCGTATTCACTAATAGATAAAGATAAGAAATTTGTTACTCCCCGAGTTTGTCTTAAATTATCTAAAATATGATTTGACATGTCATCCATTTGTGACGCATATATATCCGTCACAAAAGAGATTTTTTTTTTTAGCGAGTAAGATCATTTTATTAATAAAAAATCTTACGATATCTAGTCTAGAACTTATATTGAAATTGAACAAATACAATACTACAAACTTTGAGTAAAATAAATTCTCATCAAAACAAGGATTTCTAACTTTGATTTTGTTCCAATTCTGCACATCCTCTTTTAATCTATCGCTGTTTATGATACAAATGATCAAGATAGATGGAGCGGTAAAAAAACTGTAAGTCTTGTTTAAGACAGAAATCCATGTTAAATCTTAAAATAGTCAAAGCACATACTTACGTAATAATGCTAATAAAAACGAATTACCCCCTCCCCATCACTAAGATTTTTCCACTTTTCTTAAAAGGAAACTCCACTAAGATTTTCCCATTTCAAAACTTTCCTTATTCATCCACTATACTCTCTTTCTATTGGTTACTTTTTGTGATTTGACATCTTGAACCTCACCCAACAATTTACCACCTTTCATTACCCATTTCTTAATCCATGTGCCATTTATAAATGGGAACATCAATGTGACGGGGAATAAGTACAAAATATTTGACATTTTGTAAACAACTTGACGTATGATCTGGTATGTATTTGACAGATAATGCAAAAGTCGGTTGGATGTCGGGTTGAGCTAGGATCCACCTCGATGGTTGTGATTTTGTGTGAATGATTGGATATGGAGGTAGCTTGAAATTGATTACCAATGTCGGCGTGTCGCACATGCAGACACCATACCTGATTCCTGATTTTCCTCCATTAATCTACCTCAATTCCCAATTCCAATTCCCTCTCTCATCTCTTCCAATTTCATTCACCTCACCTCACCTCACTAACCCTAGAATCGCCTCTCTGTTCGATTTCTCTGCATTTCAGTTTCTAATCAATCGATTGATCGATCGATCACAAATATTCACGTTTCATCGTTCATTCAATCATTCGATTATCGATTCAAGGTAAAAATTTTGTTGCTTTTCCCCAGTATTTGTAAGATAAGATTGATTGATTCGGTTCTTTTATGATCAATTGCGTCATTTGCATGTTTTTTTTGTTGAAATTTCATCAATTGCACGTCTGAATCGCTTCTCCGATGAATTGAATCGTTCATTTGCTTATCGATTCAAGGTACAAACTTTTGTTGCATTTTTTACGATTTATTCTGGTATTCAACTATTTGTTTCGCACAAATTCTTGGTTAAGACGGATATATCGTCTAGGGAGATGGGTATGTATATCCGTCTTGGCGTCTTATCTATGCAAGTTACGTGTTATTTGACCCGTTATAATTCTGAGATGGATAACCCGTGTTAAGGGAGACCTACGCTTCGTTTCTCCAAGAATCTATGTCATGAGAGTATTGTGATTTGTGGGAATCCAACATCTATGTGCATTCCAGAATCCAGACATATCATGCCTTTTGTATTTTTATTATGGCTAAAACGGTACCGTTTTTAAGATGGTTTTGTTACTCATGAATTCAAGTTAATGTCTTTGTTCATGCACAAATTTGGTTGGCTGATACGATACTTACTTGACGCCTTGACGGCGTGTAGGGGCGAATCTAGAAATAAAATTTTAGGGTAGCGAGTTCATCATATTTGGTTAATATATTTGAAAATGTGTCATTTTTACGAACTTTGGGGTAGCAAAAGTCGATAATCTTAATTAATTTTTTAAAATTTGAGGTTGCGGATGCTACCCTTTGCTACTAGCTAGATTCCCCCGGCTGCGTGTGCTAATGTTTGTACTCTCTCCTTCCTCTTCGTTAAGATATTCTACATTGCTTTCGGGGGGAAAAGTAAGAAAATTGAGACTATGTGGAGTAAAATGAAGGTACTGAAAATGTGGGGTCACAACAAAAAATGAGAACGACAAATCATATACAGAAAAGAAATGTAGAACAACTTGGTGAATGTCCTAAACGGAAATGTGGAATATCTGTAGCACAAACAGTAGACTTTTTTTTTTTTGTAAAAAAATGTTTTTTATGTGCAGGTAAACGGTCGGACTTGATTATGGGTGCTAGTGAAGCACTAAAGGATCACCAGTTGCCCATTGAGGCAAGGAAGAGTTTACATTCTATAGCCTCTAAATGGGATGATGTCATTGACCCACAAGCTTTACAAGTGATTCGTTTAAAGGGTGCAATGACCAATGCAGTCTACCAAATCAAGTGGCCGACTAAAGCTGGAGAAACGTCGAGAAAGGTCTTAGTTAGGATTTACGGTGAGGGCGTAGATGTCTTTTTCAATAGGGAGGATGAGATTAAGACATTTGAGTGTATGTCAAAGCACGGTCAAGGACCACGGTTGTTAGGGCGTTTCTCTACTGGGCGGGTTGAGGAGTTTATCCGTGCAAGGGTGAGTTTCTCGGCTAACCTTTTTTTATTCCCAATGTTTTTCTTCTTGAATGAAAATTTGTTTAGAATTTGTGAAGGGTATTTTTACAGGTTACTTGAGTCTGTTCTCAATGTTCTTTACAAATTTCATAGTGCTTAAGCATTCTATGTCGTCTCAGACTTATGTCACCTTCATATTTGTTCGTAAATGGCTTATAGCTGTATTGATGTCATCTTCTACCTCATATGAAATTTCCATTTTCTGGCTTCCATGTATCCATAATTCCGTATTACACGAATAATCACATCGATGTATCAGCAAATCAGTATTTCCGATAGTATTTAGAAATGCAAAGTATTGTACAACTTTGGCTGGAAGACATGCATTTTGATGTCCTTTTAGTGCTCTGGGTGTTTATTTATATTGCTTTGCAGCTTAAGTGCAGTGTCGTTACCCGGAAAAAAAAAAGATTAGGATGTACTCTGTATTTTCACCATGTCGTAGTGCCTTTTCCCACCATGTCTTATTTTCAGTTTCAACTTATAGAGCTCCTCATACTTGTTCTATTCGAATGTTTTACATGTCTGAGGTGTTATCGACTGATTGTTCCTGTATGAACATGTCCATTTAATCATTTGATTGTTCCTCCTTGTGTATTCACTAGTATTAATCGATACGTATCAAACTGAAAGTTGTGCTGAATGCTCATTCTGTTATAGTGAAATATCCGATGCCCATGCCATTTGCATAATAAGTACGACTGTACGAGTAATATTTTTTGTGTCACATATCATTCGAAGAGAAATTCTGTAGAACATTGGTATAGAAATTAGTATCTTCCTGTAAAGGCTAAATTAATATCTCGGCAAAAATTGTTGTTTAATTTTTTGAGCATTAAGGTGAATATAGGGCTCTTTTGTTTCTGCTGTGATGGTCAGTTCTGTATTAGAAGATGGTGGGTTGGTGGCTATGGTCTGTAACTGTAAATTTCAGGATGTAACTCATTTGAGAGGTTCACATATTCTAGTTCGATCATCATAAAAAAAGGTTTCATTATTTGATACTCTTTTTCTTTCCTTTTACCAGACACTTTCAGCATGTGATCTGCGTGATCCAGATATATCCGTTCTAATAGCTGCTAAACTGAAGGAATTCCATCGCCTTGACATGCCAGGATCTAAAAATGTCAAACTCTGGAATCGGTTAAGGTATCTTTTTTTATTCAGTTAGTTGTAGATACCGAGTACGGAGTATATGTATTATTTCAATAGTCTGATTGTTAATCGGTTTCTCCTATAACTTTCAGAGATTGGTCAAATCAAGCTAAATGCCTGTGTTCTCCACAAGAAGTCGAGGCATTTCACTTAAACAC
The DNA here is from genome assembly GCA_958450325.1 of Agrostemma githago. Taxonomy (NCBI): domain Eukaryota; kingdom Viridiplantae; phylum Streptophyta; class Magnoliopsida; order Caryophyllales; family Caryophyllaceae; genus Agrostemma; species Agrostemma githago. The sequence continues at coordinate 517,672 of OY288255.1, forward strand.
ACTAGGTGAAGATATTTCAGAACTGGAAAGAAAGCTTTCGAGGAACCAACTTATAGGGTTTTGCCACAATGATTTGCAATATGGTAACATTATGATAGACGAGCAGACAAAATCAATAACCATGATCGTAAGTCCCTCTTTTCTGAGAATTAATTGTTGTTTTTTCTTTGTTACCGACTGTTGCTGGTACCTTTTCTGTGACCCAAATATGCCTAGTTTTTGTCTTCTTCGTTATGCCCTAAGTTGAGGTATACAGTACAGTATTATCAAGTCTATCAGTTTTCGACTCCAATGTTTGAGTGACTATTATGGAAAATATATGGAGTAATTTCTTTGTTTAGTGGTCGATCTATCAGTTCTATGAAAATTGGGCTGTCAGTCTTCGATACGGGAACACCGAGTATTAGTAGTTTTTAGCATGTTTCTATTTCAGTGCTTCTTAGTTCTTCAAGGATGACACAGTTCTTTTTATTTCATCAAACGTTCAGTCTTCACCCTTCTATATGGTCGCTTATACTCTTGATTCTGTTGTACTGTAGGACTATGAGTACGCTAGCTACAATCCTGTTGCATTCGACATAGCTAATCACTTCTGTGAGATGGCTGCTGACTACCATACAGAAACACCTCATAAATTGGATTACAGTAAATACCCTGGTGAGTGATCTTCCTGAACTATACTTTCCCAGTCCCTAAACTCTGTTCTTTTACGGAGTATTATTTTCAGTGAACAGTCCTTTTTTCTTAATTTTATATTATGAATGGGTACAGGTTTACAGCACCGTCGAAGATTTATTTGCAGATACCTGAGTTCATCAGGTACTTTTTTTTTTTTCTAATTGCATGAACAAATAGTGTGTTTTTGGCTTGATTGGACCTTTGTAAATTCAACTATGAACAAAACGAGTCGTATTGTTCTGTACTACACTCATGGGTGTTTGTTTATGCAGGTCACCAGCCGAGTGAGCACCAAGTCGGACAGCTACTTGAGGATGTTGAGAAGTATACACTAGCAACCCACTTATTCTGGGGACTATGGGGAATAATTTCGGTACATTTTGGTCCATTACGATTATTTATTTATTACTGTATGTTAAAGCGAAGCGAAGATTTTTAACCAACAAGCATTTTAATAGCCTTGTAAATATGATACCGCTATATTAATTCTGAACTGTTATCTTTTATCCAGGAGCATGTAAATGAAATCGAGTTTGATTACTTGGAGTATGGAAGGCAGAGGTTTCAGGAATATTGGTTGAGGAAGCCTCAGCTGTTGAGGTCTGCTTGAGCATAAACTGGCGACAATATGCCTTGTTCTTTGCGGCTGGGCCGAGACAAAATGAACCTAATGGGGCGGATCTCAACTGAAGTGAAGTGAATAAAGCCTTGAATCTTTTATCTCTATGGGCAGTGACGAAGCCACTAGCAGGCCAGAGTGGGTCATGGCCCCACCTCAACTTTTGCGAAGAAATAAGTAATACTCCGTAGATGTTAAGATGTATAATATAAAAGTATGAAGTGTATTTGGTCAGAGTGGTTAGTCTCGATTGTACAATGTTTGTAGACCTAGACTTGATTCTCATTGTTAACGATTATTTTTTATACAAGTACTATTTCATAGGAGTGCTACGTAAGATTCGAAAATAGTTTTAACTAGATTAAAACGGTTAGTTGTCTTATTTACATTTGAACAAAAAAATTGTAGTTTAAAAGTTATATTTAAACCATGTCATCATTTGTTTACATCGAAATAAAATACGTTATATAAAGATTATAAAAATAAGGAAAAGTATTTGGGTGGACATGTGAGATATGTAAGAACTGATAACGACTCCAATTTATAATCACAGTATCACCCTGTTAGGATAATCTTTCATTTTGGTATAATCTCTTACATATTAAAGCAGGGCCCATTTGCAATGATGTGACACAATGAGGATCCTCCATTCAGAAATAAGTTCTCAATTCAGAAATTTACATTTATAATTTTTGATACAATTTTTGGTAAAAGTTTCACCTTCTACTCAAGAGGTCGTGGGTTCGAGTATACTTGGAGACATGTTTTATACTTATCTTACTATTTTTCCACAAAATAAGGGTCCATATAAAGAATTGAACACACATACTCAAAACACATTCTCAAATAAATTGATTAACATTTCTACCACTCGTGCTCCTAAATCAATTTGCTCCTAGAAAGCGTCAAACGTTATATATTTATTGCTTTTTTAGAGAATATAATAATTGTCAATTACGGGTTTCTGTCCTAATTTGTGTTTTTCTAAACCGACCCACAACTAATTAATTAATTTATTTGGAGCATTATTTGATGGAAAAAAAATGTTAAGTCGTAAAAAGTGAGAATTTTTTAAAGCACAACATTAATTAATTAATTTACTTAGAGCATTATTTTGATGGAAAAAAATGTCAAGTCGTAAAAAGTGAGAAATTTTTAAAACACAAACCCACAACCGACAATTATTGTGTTGACCGATTGACTTGAGGTTGTGAGTTCAGTTCTCTATATATAGGCCTCGTTTGGTTCATCCGGTAACTTATTTCCCGGAGGGAGTTGCATTTCCCTGGAAGTTACTTCCCACATCAACTTCCCGGGAATTTGCAAAATTTGTTTGGTTGACATCCTGGAATTCACACTTCCCGGGAATTGAATTCCTGCATCTTGTTTGGTTGGCTCGACCTAATTCCCATGATTTTGATTGTAATGACTATTATGTCCTTTATTAATTGAGGGTATAAAAACTTATGAAATAATTTTTTTTCCAGCAACTTATGAAAAATTTGAAATTATCTTCCCTATAATATGCAGTCGTAACCAAATTAATTATCAACGTAAAAAATAACGAACATTATTTAAAAAAAAAATAGAAATAGATGGAGAATTATGAACATTATTTTTTAAAAATTACGAATATTATTAAAGGTGCTTTTTTATAGAAGAAGTCTATAAAGAATAGTTGAAAGGAAACCGTAGATGGAAAATTGAGTGAGAAATTAGAATTATAAAATGAGAAATAGATAAGTATATAAGGGTAAAAAGGTCATTTGAATGGAATGGGATGTGGGAAGTGTAACTCACCGAAGGGGGTCGGTGAGCAAGTTCCCGCATCATGCAGGAATTGCAACTCATGGGGTAAGTTTGAGTTCCCCCATTTTTTTACATTTGGGGTAACCAAACAACTCCCAGGAATGCAATTCATGAGAAGTTGCAATTCCCGAGAAGTGAGTGGGTAACCAAACGAGGCCATAGACTCTTGTTTTGTGAAAAGAAATAGAAACAAAAAAAATAAAAGTGCCCTCATCAATTCTTCAAAATAGGAGTGATGTTTTTCGTCGTCGGCATTTCAGCCACGTCGTCGACGCTTTTTAATGTAAAAGACGATATTGTCCTTGCCTTAATTAGATTAGTTAACTAATGTTATGTAATTTTAGAAGTTAGATTAGTCATTGAAACTCGTTAATGAAGCGGTTTTTAATTTTTCAAACCGTTCCGTTATTATCTTGTCCTTATTATATATCCACTCAAACTCCACTCACTATATTTAGTTTTATTTTTTCACTTAAAAAAAACGTCTTTTCTTTAGAGAAATCCGACTTTTTTAGAAACCCGACTTTTCTAGAAATTAGGTTGTCGACGATTTTTAATGTGAAAAGACAACAACGTTCTTCCCTAATTACATTCACTAACTTTGTTAATGAAATTAAAAAGTTTAATCATGTTAATGAAACTTGATAATAAAACGGTTTTTTTTTTTTGAAACCGTCATTTTATTATGTTACGGAATATGTTATATTATATATCCTCCCCCACCCACAACAACACTAATATTATTAATAATATTAAAATTGTATTAATAGGCGATTTTATGAGGGTTTTAGAATCAAATATAGATAATATTTTAGTAAGATTTATCAACAATGTTTAATTGGTTCAGTGGTAAAGAGGCTCATTTGTGATCAAGAGGTTGTGAGTTCGAGCCTTGGTAATTACACATTTCTGTAATTTATTTTTGGGTGACGCGAATTTTCGGCGTCCAGGGGGCCCCCCTGGACGCGAATTTCATGCGTCTGGGGGCCCCATGCGTCTTTGGGTGACGCGAATTTCCGGCGTCCAGGGGGCCCCCTGGACGCGAATTTCATGCGTCTGGGGGGCCCCTGGACGCATGAATTTCGCCCCTGGACGCGAATTTCATGCGTCTGGGGGGCCCCTGGACGCATGAATTTCGCGTCCGGGGGCCCCTTGGACGGATGAATTTCGCGTCTTGGGGACCTCCCAGACGCGAAATTCATGCGTCCAGGGGGTCCCCTGGACGCGAAATTCATGCGTCCAGATCTATTTTCAGACCCAGTTCGCGAAAAAACGAGTCCCATTTCGCAGAAATCGATCCCACCATCAGCCAAATCGATACCAAAATCGAATATAGAAAACAATAACTACTCAATTAGGGTATATATCACACACAAATTAGCTATGTAGAACCTAAACTATCAATCTAATATTAATTATAATCGAACTAATCGATCCAAAATAACACGTGCCTCAAAAACCGTTCAAGAGTACAAAAAACGTAATTTTAATTTACTCGGAAATATTAATTACATTAATTAACAAACTTAATTAATATCATTAATCATAATTAGGGGAAGGGTAAAAGAGTAAATTCACGTATAAAGCGCCGACGACGTGGCTGAAATGTCGACGACTAAATATAGTAGGGCAAAATAGCGATGGGCCATGCAATCCTATCATAAAATAGCCAAACTGCGGCTGATTTTACTTAAAGAACACTCTGCCACCAAACAAGAATAGAATCCGTATCACAGTATATTTTGGATTTTAGTTAGTCTTTTCTAATACGGTTTCACACGAACTTATTGTGAGACATAAGTAAAAGATATTAATAATCAACAAAATAAATAAATTATAATTAAAAAAATTAAAAGTAACCACCTTTATGTGAGAGGTCTCACAATAACGTGACTGTAAGACCGTCTCATATGAGTTTTTATGTTTGTTTTTTTTACAACTTGCATATTTTTCCATTGTGGATTCATTAATTTCATATTTTTCCTTATCATTTATCTTCTGCAAATTATTATTTGTGACGAAAATATCTATCTTAATTTTATGATGGGTCAAATTTGAATTTAAAATCAATCGGTAATAAAAGCATCATCTAGGGTTCGTTTTGGATACAAACTACAATAAATTGTCGCAAGCACCGAAGTAGAAGATTACATAATGACAAGTCTAACTATTTTCTCACTATTGTTTTCTCTCATCTAAACATATTTTTACACTTATTATAAACGGATCATCAAATTTACATTTTTTTGGTAAAATTATTTACTCATATCCTTCGTCTATTTACAAAAAAATGTTATTACTTTTTTTATCCACCTTAATCTAGGAGAACATAAATCCTTTGATAATTACCAATAATAGTCCTACTTTGTACGTGTTATTCATTTCTTAGAACTTGTGAAGTATCCCGGTAAAACTTTGTTTAGATGAGATGAAGTATTTTGTACTCCTTCCGTTCAACTCGAACCTTTCATTATGCTTTATGCCCAAGTTTTAAGAAAGTATTAAATGTATACGAAGTATATGTGTAAGCGTTAGGTATTTGTTTATTACTTTAGTCATTATTTTTTATATCATTTCATATATAATTGTGAGGTATATTTAATTGAATGACGCAAGATATAGTAACCAAAGAAAATACGAGTAATATTTTAACTAAATTAATGTATCGTGAACTAATTAACATGACCATCATTTAACTAACGATAATTTTACATTTTATAGGTAAGGTAGCCATACAAAAGTCAAGATGGTCAACCCGGGTCAAAAAAAATCAAAATTCCAAATGTCATGAGTAGGGATGACAATGGGTCCGGGATCCTACCCGGATCCGCCGGGTCTTATCCTAACGGGTCAGGTACGGGTCTTTTTTTTAGACCCTGCGGGTACGGGTCGGGTATGGGTCCTTTAATAATTTTCCGGGTCCGGGTCCTATAGGTTGGATCCGGACTCGATCCTTGGACCCGTTGGAAATTATTTTTTTTTTTTAAAAAAAAGAACTTAATGGATACGGTAATTGAATGTGTAGTATAGTAAATGAAACTAATACAAACCACAATGGGAGAGAGAGACTTTACATTATCAATAGAAAATTAGAAATTAACGGCTAGTTATTCTAATACGTGTACCGAAACTCATTAAATACCAAATTTTACCTCCTTTATCAGTACGTTAGGCCTTTTTAGCGTCCGGTTTAAAGTCATACAACTTCCGTTTTATTCATTTATTTGCCTTTATATTTATTGTGAATAATATTTTAATCAAATGTGAACAAATAAAGGAGACGGAAGAGTATATATTAAAAAAATGTACAATCGGGTCCGGACCCATCGGGTCCGGGTCCAACTTGTGAAACACGGGTCCGGGTCCGGGTCTTGCCGGACCCGACCCATACCCTACCCGTTGCCATCCCTAATCATGTGCCAATTTTTATGTCATTACCAAATAAAAGACCAAAAAACCAAAAATGTACTACGAAGTACTCTGCGCTTGGTGAGCAAGGAATGAAAAAGCTGCTCCCATGCAAGTACAACCCAGGAATGAAAAAGCTGCTCCCATGCAAGTACAACCCCACTATTGAAGATGGAGGCATATAATCCAAAATAATTTTTTCAAATCTATAAGAAATTTATACTCTAACTAAAAAAAAATCTGAAAAATTAGAAAAAAAAAAAAACGCAGCCTCTCACATCCACACTCCTCACTTCTCAAAGACTCAAACCCCAATTTTTTGGAAAAGGTGAAAACCCTTCCCTCAGATCTGAGACTCTCACCATTTTCGTGCCACCAACTCACCGCCGCCTCAGAGTTACCGGTCGCCGGACATCTTGCAGTCCAACCCTTCATCAAATTTCAGTTCTTAAATCTTCCATTGTAAGCAAATATGAAATTCCTTCCTTTTCTTTTATATTTTATAGTTTATAGAAGTATAATAGTATATTACTATATTACATTGTTATATGGTGGTTAGATTTAGTTACACAAAGTTTAATAATTACTATCATATTAACTTATTAAGATATGTTGCCATGTTGGGTACTTGGGAATTGGTCAATTGGGTGTTGATTGAAACTTGAAAGCTTGAATATGATGATTGATATGAACTTATGAACGATACTAAATTACTAATGTATAAAACTATAAAAGTTTGAATCTTTTATGTTATTTTCGTTTTGTTTAATTGTTTGTGGAGTTTTGACATTTTGTTGATTAAATTATTTGTTGGGTACTCGACTTTTCGAGTGGCATTAGACTTTTCTTAGTTCATTTTTCGTTGAAATAATGATTTGTATTTAAGGATAATTTTTTTTTATATAATACTGTGTAATTGTTTTTTCATATATATATATATATATTTTTAATATTGGATCGTTCATAATTTTTTTAAGCGTGACCCCCCACTCGTTAAATGGCCCGAGAACAAGACACATCCAGATGTGCAGTTACCCTAAGGTGGGAATTGGATGGTGACAACGGTGGAACATATGCTACCACCTCAGGCTTCGTTTGTCATAAATTTGCTCTGGGAATATACATAGTGTCAACGGCCCATCAACTCAAACATTTTAAGGAGGATGACGACACTCATTTCGTGGTGACCGCCACATTCTTTGACGGCACCATTGCTAGTGGGTCAATAGATATCAAGGATGAAAATGCGGACTTGACCTTAGCTTTGTTCTTCATTGATATTGGTGGGGATGATCCACTCGCTCAGACGGTAAACCGGATTACAGCCCCTTCTTTCTCTAGGGATCCGCTCTATCCCAGACAGCCCATTTACTCTATTCACAGTCCCTGCATGACCCTTGCTGTCGGTATTTCTCCCCCGCTTGTTTCTCAACATTCAGTTGGATTTGTTGCGTGAGTACTCCGTACCTTTCTCCAATTTCTACATTTTATTTTATTTTATGTTATTTTATTTTAATACAAGTCTAGTCTACATTATTACCAAAATACTGCATTATTTAAGCAAGGGTAGTTTATATGATCCTAGGTTGGTTTTCTAGTGTAGATTTGAAGGTTGGTATTCTGAGTTCTGAAGGAGTCTTCTCACTTTATTTCTTCTCTATTCATAGGCAGTTGGACTCCTTTGTGATGTGATGTGATGTGACGTGTATATCCGATCCAAAGTTATAGCGTAGGAGTTAAATATGGTTCACATAAACAAGAATGATGTTCAAATATGTTTTTTTTCTCAGGGATCCTAACTACTCAAGTCCTTTTACCCTCAACGAGCCGATAAAATTTCATTATCACCTGCCCCTGATGATGGCTGGTTCATCAGGGGCACCGGTTTTTGATTTGGCCACGCATCGTGTTGTTGGCATTCATTGTGGCATTGATAGTGGAGCTATGGGAACAATTGCTACATTTCGACAATACGGCATTCTTGCGGCTGATGTCTTAACTTTTCTTGCCAGATCATTCGTTTTCCCTCCCTAGAACGAAAACAAGGATCGAGTAGTTTTTTCGTCTCTCAATTTTGTAAGATGATCTTTGGCTTTCTGTCTCTACATTTATATAGACTGCCATTCTCTAGTCGTCTCCATAATGTGGAAATTTGGGCAACACTGGAAGCTTTCTGTGTTTTTGGAGGAATGTAAATGACTTACTTGTAGCATCATTGATCAGGGTCGCTATTGCCTTACTGGTAGACGGCCAAACTTTAGGTTAAGATGCAAACATCATCTCATATGATTCAGCTAAGGTTTGACAACATTGTAAGGCAGGCTATGGCTATCTCTTTTGTTTTTCATGTCGGTATTTTGGGTACATCTTTTGTAATGTACTCCGTATGTATGTAAGAACAAATTACTGAATGATCGAACAAATTACCTTGAGTATTTTTCTAAACTCTAATCTACATTCTATACCTGTTTGTGCATGGATTTAGGTTCGCAATGCAATATTGATTTGTTTGATTTCATGTCATCGATGAGTAAGCCGAGTAACGCTTGTTGCATGAGTATTTCTTGTATGAAATAGCCGGGATTAATGAGTGAGTTCGCCTTTCATGTGAGACCGTTTTGTTAGTTGGAATATATTCTGTGAATATTTCGTTACTTATTTAGCATTATTCTCTCCTTACTTAGCTAGTAATGTTACCTACAAGGCTACAATATAGGATTTGATAGCCTCTCAGTATGGTATTCCATAGATGTCAAGATTGTAACCTTTACTATACTATACTAGTTGCGTAGCCTCGTGCGGTGTCCGAGGCGTAACCGAGTTGTCGAAGTCGCGATATTGGAGTTTTTTTTAACCTTCATTGAAACGTTTAAGTACAGCGCGCTCTGGCGATTAGGTTTATGTATCTTGCCGTGTGTGGGATTTGTAAAAAGAAGCTGGGAGATAATTCGTAGCAAGTAATTACAGTGACAGGTGAGTCCGGGTTGGTCCAATCTGCGATCTTGAAGAGAGAATAATAATTAAAGTTGATTTAAGCACAAAGTAGCGCAGCTTTTTCGTCAGAGGAAAAAACGTCCTTCGCCACAGAACAAAAGGTTGAGAGAAAAGACAAGTCATAAAATATGGCCATTAAATACTAAGTTACGATACAGGCATTAACAAAACATGATTTTATAATGATATTCGTATTAGACAACACTACTCGAGCATTCCTATTTCAGCTCCATCAAGCAACATTCTGACGGTTATATATACCGGCGTCATTTCTTCATCTGGAACTTCGTCGTCATTTTCTTCAGTAGTGCATTCGATAATGTCCAAATCCAAATTCGGGCTATTATTTGACGCTATCTGGAATCTATGTAGTAGTGTCCTAGCGTGCATGTTATTAGTGTGGTAGCACCGACATCTTCGTGAAACTTCTTTTGAGCCTCTATAAGTTGACGTCATTTCAACGCGGTGTCCGAGGCATTACCGAGTTAGCGAAATCGTGAGATTGGAGTACTTTTTTCCCACATGTGAAATGTTTAGGTGCAACACGTTCGACCGATGAGGTCTATGTTCCTTGACGTGTGTTTATATCGTAGGCGGGGTGGGGAGGGTTATTTGGGGTTCGGGTAATTTCCGAGTTTGCTATTCATAACAATTACAAATATCGACCCGTTTTGTATAATAATAGTCGGATCAAATTCGGGTTAGCCGAGTCACTTCGAGTTATGGGTCGAGTTCGAATTACATTTGAAATTAGACCATCAGATTATATACGAGTAATCAGGAATAATACGAGCAATCAGGAATAATGAGCATCGCACTCGGTCTTCGAGGCGAAAGCGAGGTAGTAACCTCGCGATATTGGAGTATTTTTTCTGTATGTGAAACGTTTAGCGACAGTGTCCTCGGTTACCATTTTCGGTTGTTTGTCGGCCGTGTATTTCGAGCTTTCTAGCTATGTTTGCACCCATGCTCGTTAGTGGGCCCAAATTAATATGCTAGCGTATTCAGTAGAAGAAGCGCTCGAGTACTTGACAGTTGATTCAACGAAAATAGGAAGGGACCGGACCGTATTAGGTGGCTGTGACATCCCAGAAGAAGAAATTTAGTAGCCTAAACTGTGCCAGCAATATACACCAAAAGATAGCTATCGACATGTAAAAATAGGCAGATGTTATCTTCACATGCTTGAGAATGGAAAGCACGGAGCTGAACTCACTTGGTCAGGTGTACGCCGTGTAGAGCCATTAGGATGATGTTTAGTGTAGAGGCAAGGGAGTAGCATGCACATTTCCATGAAAGACCTAAGAGTAAAGAACCAAAATGCATTAGTGCCTACATTAAAAAGGGTCAGGTAACGACTCCCTAAAGTCGGGAGGTTGAGTGTTTCATCGCATTATCAGAATTTATGACAGTACTCAGATACCTATATGCAAGCTCTTTCAAGTATTCATTCCAACCTTCAAGGAGCTTATCTAGAAGAACGTGTGACAAAGAGCTAATCCGGAAAACATCTGACGAGACCAATACAATTTCGAAGAATACTACACCAACACTCCACATAGCATACCTGCCACAGAGAGATCTCATCAAACATGAACATAGGAGGATGATGACCCATACCATTCTGCTTTATCTTGTCTTTAATCATTTCTATTTCCGAGTCTCAGAAAAAGATTGTCAAACAAGAATTTAGAAGTATCTATTCTACAGTATTTTAAAAGATTGAGCTCCTTTTCAAGCATTAGAGTTCCTTTTCAAGAAGCATCCGTCAGTACTCCGATCCTCAATGCATACTACCATGTTCTCTGCAGAAAACACAAGCTCAATTCAATAAAGTAGAAACCACATGATTCTAGAAAGAGCAGGGAATGGACGAAAATACAAAAATACAAACATTATCCGACTATCCATTAGCGTTCATAATGAATTAGCTAAGAACGAAAAAAAACATATATACAGATCCTCACCAAGTTTAATATCTCTGTGAGTAATGTTGCGGTCATGACAAGATTTAAGTGCCATCAACTGAGTCAGAAGAAAGGACGAATATTAGCAAAATCGTACCAATTGCCAAACGAGATTTCTCATTTCATCATGTCCTGCTTTCGTCGTCTTCAGCCAATGCCACCATTTTGATGGATGTATGACTTGAGCATGTCCAGCTCTTTCAGACGAGATTTCATACGCGTCCTCAGCTGTATACATAAGCTTTGACAAAGATATGCCTTCATGCCTGAAAACCAGCCATATCTCATTAGATTGTGACTCAAAAAATTCGATATATTCTGCAATATGATTGAGCCCTTCTTCATAGACCACAGTCCAAGTTCTGTTCCCACGAATGAATGTATTTTCAGTACTGTCGGAGTTATCAGTCTCCCGGATTACTTTCGCTCTTTGAAATGAATCATATGAATAAAGGCCGGAATGATTCGGAAACGAGCTTGAAACTGTCGAATGAAAAACCATCAATTAAACACTCAATTAGCAACTTCAACCAAAGATTAAACAAATGCGATATAAAAAACTTGCAAATTTCATAATTAATCAAACTTCACACAATCAAAATCATCAATTAAACACTCAATTAGCAACTTCAACCAAAGATTAATCAATCGCAATACAAGGACCCACAATTTTCATAATTAATTAAACTTCACTCATCAAAATACATCAATTGAACAATGAATTAGTACCTTCAATCGCAGTACAGAAGTTCAATCGATTGAAGTAAAGAACTCGCAATGTTCATAATTAATTAAACTTCAAAGAGCAAAATACATCAATTGAACAATTAATAAGTAAATTCAAACGCAGCAACAAAGTTAAATCAGCCAAGACAGGTTCATTACTACTTAATTAAACTCTGAGTTCCCTATTTTTCCAAAGAGGACTTCATCTACAATGTAGCTATGCCAAACCCTAATAATAGCTGGATAATCCCCAAACCCTAAAAAAGGCAAACTTCAATCACATAACCTACAAAATACTAATTCACTCCTTAATAGTTTGTCCGTGTAGAGCTTCATGGAGAGTTCCACTCTCGACAAACTATTCTGAAAACCGAAGGATCAAATAATGATAAAATGAAGGGAAGAGATCGCTAATTTTTATCGGCATTGTTTTACAAGATGTAAAGAGACGATGAAAAAAAGGGAGGAAGTTGAGGGAAAAGGATCTCTAAAGATTCGAACAGAACACCTGAGAATATCACCGAAGGGACACTTAATATAATACTCATAATCTAAGCAAATCTCAAACTATCAAAGTCACCCCATAAATCATAATTTAACACAAATGAAAGTTCAAAACAATAAAAAATCACGCCCTGAATCATAAATTAACACAAATCAAAGCTCGGAAACAATCAAATTCACGCCAAGCACTGTCGCTAATCCAGCTCAAAAACTTCCACAACATACAACAAAAAACGCAAACAAAAATTCGATCATACCTACAAGCACGAGTGCAAGTATTACCGAGAATAAATCATAAATTTTTAACACAAATCACAGGTCAAACACACAAAAATGTGTAGCTTGACACAAATTAAAGCTCAAACACTCAAATTCACACCATGAATCATAATTTAGCACAAATTAGAGCTCAAACAATCAAATTAACGCCGCAAATCAAAATTCATCAGAAATCAGAGCTCCAACAATCAAACACAGGCTACGAATCCTCACTAATCAAGCTCCGAAACAAATGAAATTAACAATTGGATCATACATTCATACCTACAGGCTACAGCTCGCAGGTCGAACACTGAAATGCACGCCATAGAAACATAAAAACAAAGCTCACACACTCAAATTCACGCCACAAATCAAAATACAACACAAATAAGAGTTCAAACAATCAAATTCAGATGGGTCAAATAATATACCGTATGCAACTTCAAATCGCGAAGCTTCTTCTTGATCTTCGTGTACTTCTCGCCTCCAGGAATTGACTCCTTCATTCACTTAGGTTTCGGTAATGGATTCTTCTTCGTGCTCCGCCAAAGAGAACAGTCCAATGAAAAGAACAGACATGAACAGCTGCCAACATACAAATATTCAGCAACAACATATATACATATCCATGAGGTAATGATTAATGAATTACAGAGTACAAAATAAGGCGAGAGTGACGTATTTGAGCTACGTTATCGGTTTGTTTAAGTTTGGTTTCAGATCATAAGTGAGTCGATTTCTTCTCATGGGTGTTCACTTGTCATGAACCAAAACGGGACGGACCGACGAACTTGGAGGTCGGACAACAAAAAATGCCCGAACTCAAAGATTAGGGTGGATGGAAACCAAACCGAGTCATCTTTAGAATTTTTCTTACAACATACTCCTCATTCTTTAAAAAACACACTTTGAATAAAATATATCACTCATTTGAATTAAAAAGTGTATTTTTCCAGTGAATGAGAGGGAGTACTTGGTAGAATAGAACCAAGGAAATCAGACTACTTTTCTACCATAGGTATCAGACATAAAATTGAACGAACAAATTGACCATCTCAAAGGATTGATTGAATCTGACAATAAGTAAAGAATTGATGATGGCCTTCAATGACATACACTGGTACCAACGAATTCACAAGTATACATCAATGGCCTTCAATGATCGTCATCCTACCTGCCAGCATATCTTTCAGAATTGTCGAGTAACAGGGTGCACATTAGTAAAGTACTCCATGCAATAGTAGTCTGGTCCTCAGAATTGCAGTAAGCGTAACAAAAATGAAGGATGGAGAAGATAGAGTGTCTCTATATGATTACCTTATTCAAGTAATTCATTGGTGTAACCACACAAGCAGCTACAATCATAATAAAGGGCCATGTTTGAAGGTATATAAGCAAAAGTGTCAACTTCATAGCAATTCCTAGTGCTTTCACACTCATGACTTGTGGTCAAAAGAAAAGTTACAATAATTTACTCCTAGCTAACAAAAACAAACTTCATGATTCATACGACATATATCACATACCGATAAGGAGCCTACTAATGAACAAACTCCAATATAAAGGATAATATGTGTTTGTCCGTATTCTAGAATGTCGTGCAATAAAAATGTGATTCCGTTGGTGTAGCCAAGGAGTAGGATACAGTTGAAGGTCATTGGGGTTAGTTCCGTCATCGAAAAACAAATTATAATCACTGAAAATGTTACAACATCAAATTACACTATTACCATCAACTATCAAAATCAATAAATCTTAAAGTTATACTCCGTCATCGAAATATCGAATCTGTACCCGAGCTTGAATCCATCACTGGGCCTCAGGCTACAACCAATATCAGTCAATCTCTCAACTTCCCAACAAAAAAAAAGATCGCGGATTTAGATTGCTCGCGCTTAATTGTAATTCCACTTCTCATTCTAGCTTAATTTAACCCCAAAAAAAACTGATTTTTAGGATTTTCAACAAAAGAGAGAACCATTTTCAATCGATATATGAAAGAGTCTCAACGACAAAGTCTCAAACGATAAAAAAGCAGCCCCATGGTATATGAAAGAGTCTAGGACTTTCAACAAAAAAAGCAGATTGATAATCTAAGTATCACAACCAAATAGCAAAAACAAGTCAAATATTGAGGATGCAAACCGGGCAACTAGAAAATTGGTGATGCGACAAATATGCAAACACACAAAAGCTTGAATATGCATGTGTACTGGATTTAGTTGAAAGAATCGTTTACTTACGATTGCTTAGGGTTGAATTGTGAAATTAAAGCCTCTCCCATCCGCTCGTCCCTCTTCATCAGTTAAACCCTTCATCAAGACAACCGTTGCGATGAAATAGAGGAGCGGGGGGGGGGGGAAGCAGTATGAGGGCAGAGCGGAGTACTGTTGCACTATTATTCATAAGAAACACTCGGAAAGCAGAATATTGGCGCAGTAGGACCTGAAGCATCGAAAAACCAGCTCTCTGAACTCGCTTCCAAGGTATCTAACCAATGCTTGAACCTAGCAATCACAGATGAACAACAGCAAACACAACAGCAGAACAAACTTATAACAAATTGTTCAATCGAAAGCTGCTTAACTTCATGTGACGGGCCTGAACCCCATCAACGACACCAAGAAATGTAACACAACGAGTTGGGTTTGAGACCGTATAGAGAAACACGGTTCCAAGAGATGGAAGATCTCAATGGAACAGTAAAAGAACAGGCTGCCATGCTTTTCCCTATGATAACAACAACGACAACACAGTCAGACTCGGAATAACTTTTATCCATGAGTGTCGGAATTGGACAGGATGATGCCGATAAGAGTACACATAACTCTAGAACAGACCCATTTCAGGTCGACCTCGACTTGAATTCACGTGATGAATCCGATGGGATTAGGCACTTGGACCTAAATGGTTTGAGCTGGACATAAAAACACTATAATATCGAATTTTAGTACAAAGTATAAGATATATATGGAAAGTTTTTTGTAAGTTTAAAATACAGAAGAAATAGGATGAAATTTTCCCTCGACAACCGGGACATCATATAGCTGAAATTTTCCGTACATTCTGAATTTTCCACAACAAGAACTTCGACTGAATGAAGAGAGTATAGACTCACAAACCCGGTTTTCCGAATCCAATATCGTGATTGTTCAAGTATTTAAAGGGGCACCTCCTCGAATCCTCGATAATCCGAGACATGTAAAATCATTCCAGGGAAACAATGAACAAAACAAGCAACATACATAAAGTGTCATAAAACAGTCGAGAAATGGCTCGATTTAGACAGTCTTCATCGAGGCATTTCATCGAACACATGGTGTGCAGTCATTATAATAGTTGCTGTATGGTTAAAGGGTTAAATTTTTTAAATCTTCATTGTTCGATATTTTTGGTGAGAAGACGGTGTAATCGAGTCGATTTGAGCTCATACGACTACACGTGAGTGTAATCGAGTCAAACTCGACCCTAAAAGGCTAAAAATCATACTAAGACAACATAAATTCCGAACCAAACTCAATCCATCGATAACCAAACATTAAACAACCCTACAAGCACAAAATTAAACAGATTCACAGATTACATGATTAGTCAATTTTAAAAATTGAAATCGAACAAACAAGCAAAAAAAAGACTATTTAAAAAACCAAAAAAATTAGGTATTACCGATGAAATTGCAGTTACGCCCTGTGACTGACAGTGTAACCAATTTTCGGTTGAACGTGAATAAAACAGTTACCCGAGAGGCCTCCAATTCCCGCAAATTTAAGTGGTTGAGGGTCTACTCATTGAAAATCCTAAAACAACTCATTGTATCGTAACATTAGACAAGAAAGCATGGAAAAGCGTCACAGTTACGCTGAAATGAGTACCGTTTCTTTAGCGGCTTCTAGCCCCCCTTGAACCCAGAAGACGTTTTCATATCCAGCATTACAAAGTAGCTCACAGGCGGCCAAAGATCTGACACGATTACCTTAAATGGTGTGAAGGGTAATTTAGTTGGTTTACGAGTATTAGATACTCCGTATACAACTCATAATCAAATAATTCTATTTCCGAACATAATCAAATAGATTCACTTCCTAACATTTCCTCCCATGCTAATCAGCGGTCATATAGAGTCATTAACTTCCACAAATTAGAATCCAGCACAATATCATGACATAACAACAAAAGCAATATTCAAAAGTATAAATCATGCATGGTCAGTGACTATAAGAGGAGCGGGGAGGGCAACGCTTACACTGTTCTTGAGGAAGAGTATACTATACTGGATTTCACACTTTTATAGCATCTTAAAACAAAATATTCAGAATCTTGCACAACAGATGCTATGATATCATCTTTAGATCTTGCATCTGATCATTATTTGAGAGAACAGTGGCAGGACAATTGTGGTAATCTGATTTTCTAATGCAATCAAGGATGCAAGTTCTATACTACATCCCTACCTAATAATTGACCTGTTATAACATCTTTAACAATGCGCTCGAAATTTAGTGCTTGGTTGTATACAATCTCAACCTGCAAGAAGCATGTGATACGGCAAAAAAAATTAGAAACTTGAAGATTGGTCAAAACTCGGAAACAAATCAACTCCAATCACAAACAGATTCATCTCATCTCATCCTCCAATAATCACGACATCTGAGCACCTCTTCACATGATTTCACCATAGAAACAAGCAAAATTAGAGCTCAAACGTTAGATTGGCGAACGAAGAACAATAATCATGAGCCAAAACCACAATTTCGTCGACAAAATATAGCATATCTGGTTTCTCTCTTTTTAAAGAGTAGATAGGGCTAAGGGTGTTAAAGGTCTGATCTCACTATGTATGTTGAATACCTCATACGTAATGGCCCCATTGAGATTCAAAGGATGCCGTATAGTCGTTCTTGAGACCGCACCATTTGCGGACAATATACATACTGCAAAGCCAGTTCATGAACACTGAAAATATACCAGTTTACCCATGTCAGCAATTAGATAAAAAAGTTTGAATCTTTATCATCAAATTTTGCAAATGTGGCCTAAATTCACATTACCCATATGAGGAAAACAGCCTCGAAACCTCAATTCATGCTAATGGGTCCTCAAATATACCAAAAACAGCATCAAAACAAGCCAAAAAAAATATGACTTCATGTGAATTACTTCAAGCATGCAATTGCACAGCTCCAATTTTTATTGTCAAACTCTTGCAAATGTGCCTTTGAAAAACCACCTAAATCCTCAATTCACTTCAATGGGTCCTCAAATTAACCAAAAAGAGCATAGAAATAGCTCAAGAAAAACATGATATAATCTAGAAATTAATTGAATCCAAGCAATTGCATCACAAAGTTCTAATCTTTATAATCAAATCTAGCAAATGTGACCTAAAAAAATCACACAAAATCCTCAATTAACTCTAATAAGTCCTCAAATCCACCATAATAAAAACCCAAAAACATGATATCATATCATATAATCTGGGTAAATCACAAAACAACAATGAGAACAGAAACAGAAACACTCACCGACGTCTTTAAATATTATCAGCTTTATTGTTCAACCCAGAAACCCTACTAATTCAATTCAACTAATCAACCCTAATCATCAAAGCCAAACATGACAATTACTCAGATGTACTTCGAATCGCAAGCCAAAAAATGTGATGCAAAGGTGATGCATTTACCCTAAAATCATGGAATCATCTACTAAACTCTGGTAATCGGGGATTACCTGATCACCGATAGTCAATAGAGTTCAAGCAGAAGCTGAAACATTGATCGACGAACGGTCAACACGAATCACTAACCAAGACCAAATGAAGCAGATCGGTGTAATCACTAACGCGAATCATCGAATCGGTGTAATCCCACATCAGTGAAAGAAGAACAAAACCGGTGAAAAAAACAAAAACAAACGAAATCAAATGAAACAAGGGTAGAAGCAGATAAACTTACATCAAAATAAGATGATATATAATCCTATTGCTTCGATCAATCTACCTGAAATGAAAGGGTAAAAAAGCAACAAAAAAACAAATGGAAGCCAAAATGAGGAACAGAGAGATAAGCGAATAGACGGAGTAGAGGGAGACTGAAAAAATGAAGGAAGAGAGTGGTAGGGAGGAGCACGGCAAAGAAAGGGCTAAATGCAAATAAACTTACGTCAAAATTGACCTAAATCGATCAATTCACCTGAAATCAATCACTCTACCAAAAAACCAACATCAATACAAAAAAAAAAACATGAGTATTCCTAAACCAAAACCCCATCATCAAAATTCAATCAAAGATCGAAACTTTATGCAGATCATCAAAACCCCATCAATCAAAGATCGAAACTTCATTCAAAAAACTAATTAAAAAATGCAGAAAACACAAGATCATCAAAACCCCATCATCAAATCCAAACAAAAAACTCACCAAAAATTAGATAATTGGAATTTTGATTTTACCAGAGCGATGATCAGGGATGATGAGCGGTGCTGAAAACTTAGCAGGACGACGTCGGCGAGCAATGATCTGGGTTCAAGCCAAAAACAAAGAAACTTCCCAGATCAAATTACAGTAATAAACAACAACCAAAACCGAAAATCGAACAATACCAGAAAACTTAAGCAAAGGCCAGATAATTAAACCCCAAAGAACTTAAATCAAAACGAGAATGAAGAACACCCACATCAGAAAAGTACAAGAAATAATCAACAAAAGCAAACTAAATCAAATTAAATAAGGGTAGATGCCAAAAAACTTACATTAAAATTTACCTGAATCGATCAAGTTACTTGAATTGATCAGCTTACCTGAAACGAAAGAGAAAAACAGCAACATCAATACGAAAAAAAAAAAAAACAAACAAAAAAACAAAACGAAGCCCTTGATAATGGGAAGCCATTATATGAAACACTATGGGACTTTGGTTAGAAATAGCGAAATTTTGTGACAACTTGTGTTGGCTAATGGATATGATGATCAATCTTATAGTCTATTTTCTTGAAGTTGAAATCTTTAATATGTTAAACGTATGTATCAGGATGTTATCCTGAGTATTTTCTTCTTATACGTGAATGAATCCTGATTTTCACGTGATTGCATGCCAGCTTGATGTTGCAACTTAATCAAGACGGTGACCACGACGAAACTCGTTTCCAGCATCACATTGGATCCCCGATTGCCAGTTCCCCTCCAGGCAATTGGATGCAGTTTGGTAGCCCTGTCGAGCACAACAGCCCTATGCACAGTCTCAGCAGATCTCCTGGTTTTCGTATGATGACTTGATGAGCCCTATATTAGTAGGTTATACAATAAAAAGATGCATGAAAGAAACAACGATAAAATAATCGACGGTTCAGACAAGAAAAAAGAGGGTCACACTCAAATTTATTGGTAGTGAGCATATCAGCTAGACGAGCAATATTGAAGCACTCTACAACACTGTTGAGTAACAGTAGCTTACAGTAGTACTCGTTGCTCTCTTTTGTGCCACGACCACATTTCTGGCGCTAAATAAACCCTAAAACTGTATGACCAACCCTAACCCTATCTGAATCATACGCTATAGACCCTAACCCTAATCCATGTATTCACATCGAGTGTCATAAAGATTGCAGTATTACAGAACCGTTCTATCAAATTATGAAGACCATATACAGCCAAAATCCACCACTACATGCCTCCTTCCTGCTTACCAGGTAGAGCAACGGGGGAAGATGAAGAAATAGATGATGAAATTAGGTGAAACAATTGAAAATTCCCAGCAGTTTTAAAATCACTGACAGATGCACACTCAAAATCATACATCAATTCGAACAAATCTTAAACAATCACGCACCAAATTAAAGCAAAAAGAAGATAATCATTTCGCCCTGAAGAAGAGCAACTACCCGGTGAATAGAAAGAGTATCCAAATAATTAATTACCGTTGAAATAACCTACCAAACAAAAAAAACACACTCACTACCAAATTGAACACAAGCGTTTGATGGGTAAGAATAAATTCAATCAAGTTTATAGAGAATAAATCCAATCAAGTTTACAGGTTTTTTTAATCAAAAATAGCATCAAACTGGAGTAAATTTAGACAGGTAAGAATACGTTCAATCAGGTTTGCACCCTTCCACCAAAAAAATATATTTGATCAGTAATCCCTTAACCTCTAATCAGCAAGAGAAATCATGAAATGATACTATAGGTTTGAATTTCGTGGTTCTTTTGTTTGTTCCATCTAATCATTCTTTTTCCTACACCTATTGTTTTGATTCCTTGGTAATATGCACTGAGCTTTGGTGGTTTTGACAAACTGTTTGTCTTAGATTCACACTCTTATTGATAACAGTTGCAAATGATGTATCAAGTATGTTAAAAGCTTTACATTTCTAATTTATGAAATAAAGTACATCTTATTTTTCCTTTCCTATCGCTTATGTTAAACAATTTAACATCAGTTATACTTGGCGGAAAGTTCTCGAAACAACATGATCATCAGTAGATCAAATTAGCCACACAGGCTGGTGATTGAAGTGTGATTCTAAGAAAGCCTTGCAGTCATGCGTAAAATGCAAACACTAATGAACAAAATCATTCTAATTAGTACTTCTATACTTGAAGACTAAGCAACAGAAAAATTACCTGAAATTTGTCGAGCCTGTTTGGCCTGAAAACCACGGTGGCAAAAAGTGCTTTGCTGCAGGGCCAATACATTGGTACTTTTGGTAGTCTAGTTACATCCCTGAGAATGCATAAACATAATTTCATAAATCAAGGGCTCCTTTTAATGTGTTTATCAATGCATTGGCTGAAGGGTGGAGATTCCTTACTCTTAAAATACGGTCATTTGACCAAGGCGGGGATGAAGAACAACGAAGACAGCAATAGCAATGAATTACTCAGGTAGACCATTGGAACTTCATTTAGAGATTCCGACTTTGTCGCTTATTTGTCTTTGTCCATGGTGATCTCAATGTAATCTGCATAATCATACAAAACCCAAGGATGAAAAATTTTCAACAGAAATCAACAAAAGTTGAAATGAACCTGAGCTCTAGTTACGCAAATCTAATCATATCTCACAAACCATCAGAAGTGATACGATTCAGCAAAGAAAAACCTATTTACAATTACAATTTCAATCAACACATCATTTCGACTAAATCCATCAGCCACCAGAATCCATTAGCCACATCATTTTAACTTTAATCGCTGTTCAATGAAGTAATTATCTAGACACCATTACATGTATCGGACTATAACTCAACTATGCTAAAGTCTAATAAAATGTGACCATGGCTACATCGATCACTAAAAGTAGGCAAAAATATGACCTCTAGGTCACTTACCATTGAAATCTTATATTCCGACCGTCAGCGAAAATACGCAATGAACCTGATCACTGTAAAAACATGTAAAAGTTTAATATTTCTCGCATCAGGTTGACACCCACTCTGGCCTTTACTACATGAACTA
This sequence comes from Agrostemma githago, assembly GCA_958450325.1. NCBI lineage: Eukaryota > Viridiplantae > Streptophyta > Magnoliopsida > Caryophyllales > Caryophyllaceae > Agrostemma > Agrostemma githago. The sequence continues at coordinate 540,093 of OY288255.1, forward strand.
AGTTTTCATGATTTCATGCACTAAATATGGAGACATATACCTGACAAGCGCTCCCAATGCTTGAGTTCATGTTTCCCTTAGTGGAGGCACAACCTGATCAGTGATGTAATCTCCAAATAGATCAAGTGACCAATGTATACCTGGTGAGAGTCATTTGGTCTTCAAAAATTCATAAAATTCAGAAGTATGAACAATGTAAGGAGGGTGAAGTGGCCAAATGTACACAATCGATTTGCCAGGCTTCATACATTTGGGTTCATATCATGGATATATAGTGAAGAAGTTACAGAAGTCCACCCTTTGTAGTACTCAGAAGTTTACAGCACATTCTCTATACACCAAAAAACGAGTATTGTAAAGACTCATTCATATTTCAAAAGCATAATCTACTTTACTACATTCAGGCTATATATAGTAGTGATGCAGTAATCTAGCCGTTATAGCAGTCTGTCTATCATCCTTGAATTGTAGGTCTGTCAATAGCTGGCTCCTCCTCATGTTTTGGTCCTTGAATTGTACCTCCTATACTTGTTTGGCTGGCAGTGGATGGCGGAGTAATTTCTTGAGCGTCAACATTCCCCTCATTCATTTTAGTGACAGCAGCAACTGTACCTTCAGTACTTCCCCTTATGGCACCTGTAGCATCAGCATTAGTATCAATTGTGTCAAAATTAAAGCCAACGAAACATTAAACAAGGATTGAAAAAGAACAAACAAGTGGTCGGCAAGAGGATTCACGGCGTGAGGAATGGTTGGGGGTTGGGGGTGAGGCTGAGACTCGTTGTGAGAGGCTATGGGAGGTGTATGTGTGGGAGTGATGGAGGCATTAATGAGGATTATACTAGGTTACTGTGGCTGAGAGTCGAGGCTTAAAGTGAGGGTGGTCATTTGAGTTCATACATTTCAATAGCAGTAAAAAAAATGTCATCTTGTGAAAGTAGGTCACTTCCTAGATGCTAGAAGTCTAGTACAGCACAGTATACACGGCATGAATTGTAGAAAGTCATTTGAACTTCGACTTTAATCAACCATCACAGTAACAGCAAACAAGTTAAACCCCGCTCCACTCGATATGCAAGAAGCAATATGAAAAAAATGGGGATTATTGAGTAGATTGAAGAGTGTTACTTCAACCCTCCTCTTTGATCAGACAGTGGGTTCGCAATTTCGTAGATAGTTTACCTGATGGCATCATTCCATACATTGGGTTACGGTCCTGAACAAAAGCAGCATGAGTATGATTCGGATGTGGAGAAGCCATGGTTGCTGCATTAGGATGACTGCCAACCATATGCATGTGCTGTAACCCCACCTGAAAAAAATGAGCCTAACTATAAATTATGTATTCAAAGTGCATTATAGATATGAATACTATGTACGGAGTATTCATTTATCACATGAAAGCTTTTACTAATTCTCACCCGATAGTCATTCGAGAGGCAGATAGGTAAGGCTGGCCACCTTTGAAAACATAAACAGGAAAATTAGAGAAAATAAGAAGAAATAAACACAAGTATAATAAATAAATAAATAATGAACATACCTATTAGAATCATTAGAATCACTTATTCTGAATTGATTGACCTTTATCGTCTTATAGACCGTTGTGCCCGACCTTTGTATAACCAACTGATTATAAAATAAACCATCAAAACAGAAAGCAATCCGCATAACCTAACTAATATTAACAAAAAAAAAAAATCAACGGACCTTGACATTCTTGGCCATTCTCCTTGTCGTGCGTTTTACCAGTCTCATTTTACCCAATTCCAGAAGATATTCAGCAAGCTGTATATACGAAATAAATTATATCTTACTCCCTCCAAACCACATTGATATACTAACATAATGGAGAAAAAAAATAAACAATTTTGACCGAACCTAAGAGTCTATTTCGTGTTAAAGCCAAAAACGTATATCTATAAACATTTTAGGGGATGTTTGGTTGGCTACTTAGAAATGGATTGGAATGAATTTGCCCCATTCCAATGTTTAGTTGGAGAGTTTTAGAATGAAGTTGGATACTTAAAGGATTCTTAACTCCATCCTAAATCTTTCCCTTGGATTCTAACTCCATTTCTTTATACTTGAAATTAAAGTGAACCAAACTAGTTTCAAAAGGGATGGATTTCCATCCCATTCCATACCTAAACATTGAACCAACGACCCCTTAGAACAATACAATTTATTTATGTTTGGTAAAGACTTCAAAAACAAAGCAATTAACATTAAAAAATTCATTACCTCAACTGGCGAACTCAAAAACTTATCATCACATTTAGTGATGATATCACCAATCTCAATTCCCTCAGCTTGGTTCACCACCTTTAAATTATACATTAAAATAAATATTAGAGGATTAAAATCATAAGTATCGTTTTGGAACGTAAAAATCATCAATTTCAACTTGATATAAATGTCATACCTTGGTTACCAAAATTCCATTGGTAGACGGAAATTTTTGGTAAAGAATTTCTAACTCGCCAAGTTTCAGTTTGTTTAGGTTTCTTGTTCTGAAACCAAGGTAAGGGCGCAATACTTCCCTGCAAGATTAATTTTAGAAAACGTAAGACTTTTGAAAACGTGAGACTTATCGATACATTTTATTAAAATAAAAATTTCTTTATTGTAAATTTAGAAAACTTACCCAGTAGTGAGAAGAAACTCTACGCAGCGAAAGAAAATAGCACTAGGTATGAATGATGTTGATTTTTTTTTTCCCCAAACATTCATACCAATCAGCTCTCCTGTTGATAAGATAAGTGGTCCACCAATACCACTCTTGAAAAAAAAAACAATAATGAGAAACTAGAAAATTAGTAATTAGTTTCATTTATAATTGCTGCTGTCAAGTATAAGTTCCAAATACCTAGGCTTGATGACATGTTGGATGAGCTAAGTGGAGCTAATGTGTTCTCAAAATTGATCTAAGGCATGGTTCTCAAAATTGATCTAAGTGGAGCTAATGTATTTAGGCTTGATTTTTTTTATTATTTAAGATATTTTCCTAATTTGAGTTTTGATGAAACGGACCAATGACATCGCCCGAAAAAAACTTAAAATATATATAGATCAATTGATTGGTTTATAATGGCAGCCAAAAGGAGCACCTTGATCACCTTGAAGTAATCTTCAACATCATGTTTCATAAAAAAATCATTCTAATAACAAGATTTCACAACTCATAAGAACTTAAATCTTTGATTAAAATTTTGATTTCCAACGAAGTTTTGCAAGAGATTGAGTATACAAAGATTTGAAGAAAATAATGAAATTTATGATTCCCGGAAACATTAATGGCGGTGAAACAATTATCATAAAACAGGGTTGATTGTTGGTAGAGGGGGTGGGGAGGTAGAAGACCCGGTTGAAACATCAAAATTCACTTAATCAAGCTTGCTAAGAAAAATAAAATCATAACATATTGTCCAGTTACTAAAAAAGATACGGAATACTCCCTCCGATTTTTACGATTCGCAACATTTGATTATAATACCCCTCACAAATCTTAAAAAATCTTACGAACCGTAAGAATCGAAAGGAGTAGTAAGTAACAAACCAACCATAACAAAAGATTAAAAACACACAATTTATGTATGTTTGAAAAAAAGCATGAAACGCACCTCAGAAATTGTACAGGAGGATGACATTAGGTCATCAGAGTCTAAATCGTCCATTCTTGTGTTGATTTTTCCCTTGGATGCCATTAATTGATTTTTTGAGTGACGACCCAATGCTATGACGTCGACACCTAAATCAACTAGCTCAGTTGAAATTCTGAAGGGTGGTTTATCGATATCGGCATGGATGAGTACAATATTGTGGTACTCATCGATGTACGATACCGTCCCGGATATACTCTTTCCATCGGAAAGAAAAACATTAACCTGAAATAAAAACGTCAACAAATTAGAAAATATTATTATATTATCGCACATTAGAGCAAATCCAAAACAAATCACATTTGGGAAGGTGAAAGCATGTGCTTTTGTGAATATGGCTGGCAAATCTTCAAAATAGAAAGAAAAATTCACTTTTTTTCCCAATGATGTTTTGAACAAATCAAAGGGTAAGAAGGCTTATGGCTAAAAAAGAAATTGTCAAATAGTACAAGGCTTAGGGCTCCTCTGAAGGGCAACAACAAGGTGATTGTTATTCACCTAGGCCATGTTGTTACATGAAATGAGAATTGTTGCGAGATGTTTTTCCTTGCTACAGTTCTACCAGCTATGGAGTCGAGCTTGGAAGAATAGAGGATTTTATTGAGAATGTATTTATGAATATCATTGTTCGTAAGATTACAGTATTTATAAAATGATGTTTTTCTAACTACCTTCCACTAACAATTTGTTAGGTTGTTTCCTGTAACAACTTCCCACCTCAACAATATAACTATTTATTGTTATTCAACTAACTACATTCACAATAGGCAGAAAAGAAAATAAACCAAACCTTCGCTTCCTTTCTCGGTTCTGCATGACCTTCAATTATGTAGCCGGAGGTTAATATTTTCCTCATCCCCCCATGTTCAATCACCATTCCAGCGGAATTGATTTGTAATCCAGCTGTAATATATAAGAAAAAACAAGTAACATTACTATAGTCTCAATGTTTAAATGTAGAAACTATATCACCAAATAACTAAAATGAAGGATAAATAGGGAGTAGTTTCCATACTTAAATTTTGGGAAGAAAGTGCAACCAAAGATGAAGATACTGAACAAACCATCTTCCTAAGCGGGTAATTAACATGTGAGTCATCTGAGTCGTCCAACTCGTTGAAATCTTCGTAGAATCCACGAACTTGGCGACCTACATATCATGAGATGATCAATTTAATAATATCAATTAAGAAGGAAAAAAAAATGTACATGAAACTGGTAGAAAAGCATTTATTTGCGCTTTTCTTTTAATAGAGAATTGAAGGATGAATAAAGAATGATCAAGTCCAAAAAAAGGAAAGGGGGAAGAAAAGAGAACTAGTATTAATAAGGAAAGAGGGAAGAAAATGGAGAATAGGAGGGAGTAGTACATTTGGGGTTTATACCAAATCTACCGTAGAGGGAGTTCATAAGTGTCCTGTATACGTATGACAATGCTTCGTCACTACTTTTCTTCGCTTCTTCTCTGCTTGCAAAGAGGGATAACATAACATATGCCACAATAAAGCCAAAAATGCTATCTAACTCCTAGTGAGTGTCCTACGAAATGACTATTCCAAACTGGTTCACCACCCGGCTTAGGATATGTTTTCATTACAAAGGGATATAGAGAGCATACCGTAGTATAGATGTTCATCATAGGGTTGATACGTATCAGCATGTACCCTCCTTTTGAGAAAAATAAGTTTCTCAATCAAAGACGGACATATATTTATTTATAGACAGGCCAAATCCGGATAAGGGCTTGATGTAGCAAATTGCAAAAGAAAGTTAAATGGCTTCCCCTTTTGATTGAAAAGTCCTACCTCCAATCAAGGAAGCATTGGTAAGATGGGTCAGAGAATTCCTAACTCTTCGAGACCCTAATCTTCTTTCAAAACGAAGGAAGTGGAAAGAGGGTAAGAGATAAAAGGGAAAAAAGACCATGGATATTCTTAGCTTATTCAAGCCCTGCATGACTCTATCTAATCATTCGTAATTAACATTTCCTCAAGGAATAAGACTTGTCATATGCGACTTCCTTACTAAGCTTTCAGTAAAGTAATCCCTTGCTTCTTACCGCAAAGTCTTTCTTTCGACCCCGGGTTATTAGATTTAAGGGTTAGCACAAAAGCCATAGACATTAAATTAAATACTCCTATAAGATTGCAAGGACAGCTCGTGGCTAGAATGAATTAAGGGAAGCCAATTTGCCTAGTAGAATATCCCCAAAATCGAAAGAATAAAGCAACCCATTGAAAGTTGTCCAAAAGGAAGAGAAAGAGATAGAATACGCCTTTTGTTTGCGGGTTTGACATTTTCTTTAGCAAAGAAGAAAGCACTACTTCAATGCCGGTGGTGTGGTGTGAGACAGTGACCTCATGAAGTTCACTCATTGTATATTGGGGAAGGAGTATGAGGCTGAATCATTAGTAAAGATATCACAGTATATACGATCAATAGGTTGCAATCAAATAAAGGAAAAGTTAAATATTTAAAGAAAAATACGAACAAGATTCCACTTCCCAGGCAAAGGCTATTAGGAATGTTTCGAAAGTGTAGAAGGCCTACAACATTCATTAAATAATTAAAAGTGTAGAAGACAGACCTTCAAGGGTTTGCATGGATGCCCTCAGGGGCGGATTTGGGTGGGGGCATGGGTGGGCGGTTGCCCTCACCCAAATCCCATAAATAATTAAAATTGCTTAACTCTTTTAACCGTGGTATTGCTTGTGGCTCAGTGGTTATGTTGTTCTCCTTTGGTTTATGTCTTTATGAGGTCAAGGGTTAATCCCCCTGCCAGGCATTATTTTTTTTATGCATCCTTAGATAAGTTAAGGGCTAAAACTTTGTAAACTGTAGGAGTCGAACCCGGAATCTCTTGCATCAAGATGACTACATCTACACAAGTAAACCAATGAGCCACATAATGTAGATGTATAATTATGTTGAAATAATATACTTTTTATAAGTTTAAGTCTTCAATTATTCATCCATTTCGTTCATTTGTTTACCTTTTAGATAATTGTGGGGATTATTTTTTATCAAATACAAATAAATGAGTTAGATGGAGTGAGTATATATATTTACTAGTTACTCAACTGCCTAATACATACTCCGTATGAGGTATTTTTTTTGTAAGTCTTCCAAAACGAAGCAAAAAAATTCAAAACCAACATCAATTTATAAAACAAAACTTGGTTTTCAAGCAATTACTTTTACTTTATAAATTCACTTATAATTTTTTTTTTCAAAATACAAACTATACACGGAGTAATTTTCTAAACGCCCCCCTATCGGGAAATCCTGGATTCCTCCCCGGATGCCCTTACTTTAATTGAAAGGTAAGCCACTTGACATCACTAGTACCCGCCAACCCCACAGAGTCACTAAGCCTAAAAGTATCGAACGCAACATGGCCAATGAAGAGCTCATAGCAGAGATGGCACAACTCAAAACCCAGATGGAGACTATTACTGCAAGTCTCGCTACTCTCGCAAACCAGGGTGGTAATAATGTTCAAAACCCTTCTAATAATTTTGTTAGATCTCCTACTATTAAGTTTCCCGTATTTAATGGTGAGGAAATAGAAAGTTGGCTATTTTAATGTGAACAATTCTTCTCTGAGATTGATGATGTTAAGAAGGTAACCTATGTGTCCGTGCATTTAGAGGCAAAGGCCTTAGTTTGGCATCAAGCTTATGTTAAGAACAGAACCTCTACCTTACCCTTGGGATGGGAAGAGTATAAGCTGGCTGTGAATGCAAGATTTGGCAACAATCAGGAAGACCCTATGGCGGACCTTTTAGATCTAAAGCAAACCCATGCCGTCCAGACTTACCATGATAACTTTGATGCTCTCATTAGTAAGCTTAACCTTTTACCCACATATGCCCTTAGTTGTTTCCTGAATGTGTTAGATGATAAGATAGCAGTAATGGTTAAGATGCTGAAACCAAAGAACATATCTGATGCTTACGGTTTGGCCAAACTCCAAGAGACAGCCCTTCAACTTACTTCCAAAACTTCCAGCAAAACTTCCTCCCCATCAGTATCCACATCCAAATTCTCATCCCCACAAACATACAAAACAAATTTCCAAAAAAAATAGCCCTTTTCCAACACCACAGAAGGTTAGATCAGCCACCACACCTCCCTCTAACCACAGGAATACATAAAAAATGCTCAATTTGATGCAAATATTGAGCCACAAGAAGAGCTGATCATCGACACAAATGACCAAGCCACAAATGACCAAGCCGTGAATGTGATGGAGATAATCAAAGGAGAGTCAAAGGGTGTTGTCCTAATTAATTGGCTATTCAATTAAGTCATTTAAGGAGGCAAATTAAGATAGCGCATTAAGCCTATTTTGGCCGTTACTTGTGTTTTGATAAGGTCAATTAGTTTTTATTTTATTAACTTTAAATTCTCGTTTTAATTAGCTATGGATTCTCTTAATTGCTAAAGTAGCATCCTATGTAAGCTAATATTAGCATCCTAAACGGCTATATAAGCCATGGACTGTCGAAGGATTTAGCAATCAATCAAGTCAAGAATCCAAAACAAAACCATTATTTCATTTGAGTACTTTCAGCAAAATATAGAAGTTGTGTCTACAATTTCGAAAGGTTGTTCTCAGGCGTCGTCTTGTGGAAAAGACGATTGACTCTATCGGTGTAGAGCGTCAATCTCTTTGTTAGACTTTCGGTGTAGTTTAGCATTGTCTACCCTCTCGTTCTTTGTTTTAAAAGAGTGTCACACACACAAATCATTTAACTGATATCGGTTGTACCTAGTATATTCGATCTTGGTTGCTTACCTCCGCTACAGTTGCGTTTATACACTATAATTCGTATCACAATTTGTCAACAATGTAAGTACGACACTACAGCATACCCGGGAAAACTACAACCCTGTCCATACCCTCGGCCACTAAAGTAAGGCAAATCTCATATCTGCTATCAGATGAAACTACTATGAAAGGCATCCAATGCAATGAAAAAACAATGCGCTTTTTTCAGAATTCATCGTAGTAAGGCACTGAAATGCTATGAAATTGAAAGAAGGGTCATACTTGTGTACTCCGGAGATGGATATGGTTTATAAAGTCCTGCCGCTACAAATCAAAATCAAAATCAAATATCAAATATCAAATATCAAATATCAGAATCAAAATCAAAAACAAAAAGCAAGGATAATTAGGGTTACCAATTTCCTGGTTTCTCTTGCGCGCGCGCACCATATGCGGTCTGTCAGGCGAATTATCATTGAACTTGAGCTTCGTTTGAAGCGGCGGCGGCCGCCCCGCTACTGCGGCTCGATATGCCGGATCTTTCTCTCTCTCCATCTGCAGGGCAAGTACCGCCACATATCGGGGATCTTGCATTGGATCACGCTGTCTCTCGATTTCCCTCTCCCTCACCCACTCCCTCTCCCTCTCCCTCCTCTCCCTCTCCCTCTCAGATACGTCCAAGCTCCCCATTAATGATTGCGATCCGAAGACGGAGAGGTGGAAAACGATGACGGAGTTGGTTTTCTTTTGGTTATGTCTGAAGCAAAAACGAAGAGGATTAGAGGAAGCTTCCGGAGGTTTTTGTCTTTCCAATTTTTATTGGGAGTAATTCTTTGTATTTTCAGTTTTAATTTCGGATCGGGTATAGATATCCGATCCGAATGGTTTTTGGGATCGGTTATCCGATAATTCTGATCCGTTCGAATATTTGGATTTTCTGCTCAATTTTAACTACGTACGGGTGTGACTCCAAGAACCTGATTGGTTTTGGAGTAAACTTTGAAATGTGTGCGGTTGTCTGTGTAGAATAACTTTTGTTGTTATTTTCGCATATCTTTTTTTTATGAACGATGGAATCCGCAGCCGCTACCTTTTTGGTGCGCACTGGGTAAACCCTCGGGTGTACACATGTAGACACCCAAAATTTGACCGCCAGGTGTCTATAGCAGTTCCCAAAAAACACCCGATGATGATCGGACGCAAACGTGACTTAGTATACTTGGACTTGGACTCGGAATCAATAATATCCGATATGGACTTTTAGCGGAGTAAACATCTCACAAAACCAACCTCAAATTCAGGCCCAGTGGGTCGTTCTGAGCAAAATAAGACTAATTTGGGTCAAAACCGACACCAACGAAAAATCCTGTCTTTTGGCGACCGGGTCAAAACCCGGTCAAGACAAACCCGACACAAGAAATGACCAAATACATTGACCAGGTTCACAATCCTATCCAAGATCATCCAAATCATCCACAAAATCATACCAAAACAAGACATGCTTATCCAAATCAATTATCTAAATCAATGCCAATCATGCCCGAAATAACTCGGGCTGATTGATCCACTCGATCGAGTGGATTGGCCACTCGATCGAGTGGAGCCTCACAAAAACCGTCCAGATTCATCAGCGAGGGCACTCGACCGAGTGCACCCGCGCCACTCGGTCGAGTGACCCATATGTCGAGCTCACTATAAATACCCCCCATGCATCAACACTTGGGACAACTTTTATTTACGACAACTTTTACCCTTCCTCTACACTACAACCCTTATACTCTACATTCATACTACGTCCCTAGTAATCCTAGGCAAAACACGTCAAATCCGAGTCCCTCATCCCCACGGAGAACCGGTGCAACACACACGCATAAGCACACCATAACTCACATACATCCTCGAAGCTCCCAAGCCCGTGTCGCTATTACGAGTCCATTCCCGAGGTCCCTACTAAGCATGTATGTTGAGGGTGTCCCTAAACCCCATCTTTTCCTATTCTTCTAGTTTCGTTTTATTTCTTTTTCTATTTATCGTATTTCTTTTTATATATAATCGTAGTCATAGTAATAATACTAACGTCAATATCGTCACATTTTCGATTTTTTATTATTTCTAACATCACTTTTTATCATTATTATCATACCGTGTATATATATATATTTTAATACGACAAATTCGGTTTTGAATGCGTTGGACTACGATAATTAATTTAAAGTCGTAGTTGAACGCATTTAATCCCATTTTTAATTAGTACGAAACCCGTTGATATGAAAATCGACATCACGTAACTCGAAAGAGTTAATTTTGATGTCGTGACGTAGAGGGACATATTTCGTTACTAATTCAAAATTCTCAAATTACCGACAAAATGTTTTCCTAAAATTCCGGTGACGGTATTATAATAATTCATACATGAGTATAATACCGAAGACTAAATTAAATACGAATCATGCAATATTTGTATTTGATTTAGTCAATCATCGATTTCAAATCATAAAACAAAACGAATTCTCATTCGTACAGGGGCTACTCGACCGAGTACACCTGCTACTCGATCGAGTAGCACCCACAAAAACGGGCAGTAGCCACGTCTAAGGACACACTCGACCGAGTCAGCCCATGACTCGACCGAGTGGGTCCTGTAACCCGTAAAACCGAGGGCTTGGACACGCACTCCAAGCCCCGTCTTTTTTATCGACTTAGTCACCACGTGTAAAGACTATCACGTGACCCTCCTATTTTCAAAATCACACATATCACGACACGTAGAACGACTTAGATCAATCCTTGACATGACAAGTCGGGACATGACTACGAAATGTGGGATCGGGCTAACAATATGTCAAAATCCCATATTTTCGTCCTTCGGTTAATACACAACATAATGTGTATTTTAATCGGGGTTCGTCCGCCTACACAAATTCACAACTTAGCATACATTTATCGTATACGGGTCTTTGTCGAGTCGTATTAATGTATCGTTAATTTATTGTCATTAATTATTGCTCGCCGTATTGTGAATTCCGGGTTGTATTCCGCCCGTGTAACATGTAACCGATTTATTTTGCTTTGCTTTATTTATTTGTGTTTTACCGCTTTTAAATGAACCTCGCATCCTAAATCACTTCGACAATAATTAAATGCATTAAATTGACGTAGCTCACATTTAATTCGCATGCTTAGCAAAAACGCTGTTTGCATAACATTTCACCGAATCACTAACGCGCACATTAAAAAGTCAAGCGATGTCTTAGTAGAGGCCGCTAAGAGCGGGCGGGGTTGGGTGTCCTTAGTGGGCTTCCCAACACGTACCCTCACCCCTTACTCAGAACCGTGGTTTCCGGATGTCCGAACCCATTGGCAACGAGAGTCATTCAATATACGATTAACCGCTAAGTCGGCATCTATATCGATATGCAAAGGGACGAGCCCAATAAACTCTTAAACCGAAATGGGCCGTACTTTGTGTATGGGCCATGGCGACATAGAGTGGGCTCGAACGGTTCCGAATAACCATAAAATTCGGTGGCGACTCCATTTCGACTTAAATTTCAATTCGATCCTTCTCATATGGAGGTGCATTCGCCTAACCCAAACCCGCGCGTGGCCGCGTCGGGGTGGACCTAAGTCATGTCCACAATTTGGCGACTCCGCTGGGGATCAACCGATGTGTGCCTTACCATCGGAGTTCTCAGGGTGAGACTCGAATAGAAATCGTTTAACGAGTACAATGTGCGTTTTAGTTTTACGGTTCATGCATAACCCCATATTTGCCCGGGCCGGTACTGGTGACCGACGTCCCACTATACCACGACGTATTCAGTCTTGGATACGTTAAAGGTGTTCATGGTCGACTCGTATGGACTTTGCGGCATGTTCTAAATTCCACTCGAGTTAGGAAGACCGTCCCGTTTCTCGACGAGACTATGAACACTGGTATAGACCCTATTCAGACCGACCGAGACTTAGTGTAAAGCATACATGGCGTCGTTATAATGCTTGCGTGACTATGTGCTACTTGGTTTCCGTGTCGTTTTCAAAAACCATCATTTTCAAAAATGCATCTTTTCAAAAATATCCAATTTTCAAAACTCGGAAAGCTGCCGAAATTTAGACTTAAGATTTGACTCAAAACAAGCCTATTTTTTTAACCGGCATGCTGCCCATTTCAAAATTCGAATTTCCGATCCACCATTTGATTTTCGAATTTTCAAAATTCAATTTCGATTTTCAAATCCTCGTGATGCCCTTCGCAATTTCCAAATCTTCGAGATGCCGTTTTCAAATCTTCGGAATCTCATCTTCAAATTTTCAAATCGTCGGAAATTCTTTTTTCCAACATTCAAATTTTCAAATTTCAAGATATCCAATTTCAAAACCCGGGACACATACCGAATTTAGGACTTATGATTTTACTCAAAATAGCCTATTTCTAGCCGGTATTCTGCCCATTTCAAAACTCGAAAATATTTTCGAACTTTCAAATTTGGGGCCCGATGCACTTTTTGATTTTTTTTTGAAAAATCGGGCCCTTCCCCGAGTTTTCTCGGACTTTCCAAAAAATTCATTTTCAAAATCTTCCTCTTCTTAGGACTTCCCGTATTTAGCAGTGTCGGGTCATGTCATAAGTTGTCAAGGTCTTTAGCGTCGAAACTCTGTCGATCTTACATCACGAGTTTCTTCCCTACCCCAATCCGTCTTATTAGACTAAGGCAAGGCCCACCTACGTAGGACATACTCCTACAGAGGAGGGTCCGTCCACACACTCGAGTCCAAAGTCTAGAGATGTTTCACGTGAACCTTTCTTTGAACAGGACTCGGCCCACCCGCCAGATCCTAAGGAAGGCCCACCTTTCACAAGTCACCCGTCTAGGCGTCTTTTTCCGAGTCAACCTTTTACAGGGCATAGCCTTATAACAAAAGGTTCACGGTCCTTATGTCTAAGGGTCACTCGTCCAACACTCGAGTCTTAACAAAATATTCAACCCCACTCGGGGGCTACCCTCTAGCAGAGCGATCAACCACGGTTGCTCTAAGGGTCATGTCTTACACGTGTTGTCTCACGTACCCCATTTTTGAGTCACTTAGATGCCTGATGGGAGGGATTTGTCGCGGAATCCCCACCGATCAAATAAAGTAACCGGCTATTCCTACGGTAGATAGGGCAAGTCGGGTCGAATCCACAGGGACGGTAAAGTATAGCCTAGACTAAGGTCGCCCAAAAACTAGACTAAGTCAACGGACTAAACTATCCTAAAGAATGATGAGGAGGGAAGAGACTAAGGCTAAGACTATGACTAAGGAAAGCAAACAAGGAAAAAGGGCTAGGATTAGGTCGGGGTCAAAGGGGTAACGGAGTGGTCGAGGGAGAACTGGAGAGGAGGAGGTAGTAGGGTGATCTAGGTCGGTCCGGGCTCTCGCAACTTAGACCAACCTAGAGGTTCCACCTAGAACCCATCGAGGCGACACACAACACAAACGGGGTTCTAGCGCGCTATGGTCCTAGGTCCAATCCGGGCTCTCGCAACTTAGACTTGACCTAGGGGTCGTCCTCACCGGGCTCTCGCAACTTAATGAGGGAACCGAACCCACAACAAACTAACACCCACAAAGAAAGGCAAGAAAAACAAGCATTCCAACCTACTTAGTCTTTCAAGCAATTCAACAAACATGTGATGTGCATAAACCAAGAAGAAACCCAAATCTTCCACCCATCATCTCTAACAAACCCTTAATCACCCAATTAACACCCTAATCGCCTTACTAACCCTAGCAAGAACACTACTCTATCATTATCAAACTATAACTAACAAGAACAAGAAGATCCAACATAAAAACCAAAACAAACATAAACAAACTAATGAAAACTATGAACTACAAACATTAAGATGAACAAAGATTGAAACTTGGAAGAACAAAACAAGAATAAGAGAAAGGAGGAAGGATTATACCATACTAGAGGAAGAAGAAAGGAAGAAACTTGCATTAATGAGAAGAATCCAATACAAACACCCTAGGTTGTCAATCTTGGGTGATTCTTGAAGAATCCCTTAATACAAGTACTAAACTATGATTAACTAACTAATTACCAACTAATCTACACTAATCTAATCTAATCTAACCTAAAGTAGTCTAGGGTTTAAGGAGGAATCAAGAAAATAACATAAGATAGGGGCTTAATACAAGAAGGGGGTATATATAGGGTTTTAGAATGAAAGGAGAAGGAAGGAGCAAAGCACGGGCTGACTGGGCACTTTCCCGATCGGGAAAGTGGGGAATCCCGATCGGGAAAGTGTGTCCCGATCGGGAAAGTGCAAAATCCCGATCGGGAACACCCCTCAGTAGTCGCAGCTTTGTTTCCTCTTATTCCCGATCGGGATGAGGCCATACCCGATCGGGAATAGTCAAGTAGGCCTCCAATATGAACTTTTCGGTCCCTCCTTGGCTCTCGTGGGCTTCTCATCGATTCTCGGGACTCGGGATCGGGTCTCGGAGGCTCGGGATTGGGTCCCATGGTCTCGGGGTCGATTCCAAGGCGTCGAATCATCGTTCCTTAGCTTCGTTGGCTCCAAAATGAGTATGTATCGAGTCGGATTCGCTCCAACTCTTCATGAACGGTCTTGGGAACCTGAAACGAGCTAAAGGAAACATAAGAAGCCCATAAACCGCTCCAAGTCCACAAGGAAAATGGGACCAAAACACTACAGAATAGGCACTACAAACGACACTTATCAATGCCACACCATCTGAGTCCTTAGTCTCACTTGGGGGCTATTCTCCGACGGAATGACTAATCGCAGTCACTCCGAGAATCGTACCCTACACATTTGTCTTAGGATGGTCTAACTCGAATCAAACATGGTCGCCCCATTTTTGGACTCACCCTCGTACGGCTTGAGTCTCATTGTCGAGTCCAAGCCAGGATCGTTACCCCGTCTAGGTCAAACGTCCGGGTTTCCCGATCCAAGTGTCTTTGTCATCCCGTCACCCCGGGCCATGTCTAATTTGACTCCCTCTCTTGCATTTGCGCAAAGTCGAGTTTAGGCGAGTCGTGGCACCCGTCGTTCTCTCCAATCAAAAACCTTACCAAAAAAAACAAGCATCCTTTAGTCTAGATTTGATTCGAGTCTAAGTCTGAGTCCGAGTCTAGGGTACCCTACATCCTAATTTCCAAATCAGAGTCAGAGTCTTTTGCATTCTGTCCTCTTTTCAAAATTCAACAAAAATCAGCTTTCAATATTCTATCTCCACTATATGCTTCCTTATGTGTTTCCGAGAACATGATGAATACCATCATACACTGTGAGCACATGCACGTGACTATTATAGGCACATCTATAAAGACTGCAGGGAACTGATACCCGTGTTTTCCTTTTACCTATTCCATGTCTGGTATAGCAAGCCACAAAACTACCCTTAGCATGAGCATATCGAATCCTATGACAAATCCGGGTAGTCTTCTAGTTTGGGTTCAAGACGGGAGGCAAGCCCATTTCCCACAATAAACACCCCACAAAGAAAAAGACTGACCAATCCCTACCTTAGGCGTTTAGTCTGACCAGAAGCAAAAAAGCATCGTGACTCTATAGACTTGATGCCAGAAATACCCAACTTGGGACAATACCCCCACCAAGCCCGCTCGGAATTATGATGACAATACCGAGATCCAAACCACCATGCTTACCGTAGAGTACTCCATCGCGAGTTGCACTCACATAAACACCAACTAGGCTTACACCTTACAAAGGTTTAGCTCCACAAGCCTAATCCAACCGATGGGGCCACCCCCATATCCACCCACAGCACCATCGGGGGAGTAGCCGTAAAAAAAAAAAAAAAAAAAAAAAGTCCGAGAAAGAAGCAAAAGGCCAAAACAAAAAAATCAGGCCATCATCAAAAAAAAAGAAAAAAAAGCAAAAGGCCAAAACAAAAAGGCAGGCCATTGTCAAAAAAAAAAAGGAAAGGCACCCATCACCGAGGTTAAAGCAGTCAACCAACATTCAAAAAAACCCATGACCGGGGCTAAGAGGTCAGCCAAAAAATATTCAAAAACCCATGACCGTAGTAAAAACGGTCAAATTCAAAGTTATCAACA
This sequence comes from Agrostemma githago, assembly GCA_958450325.1. NCBI lineage: Eukaryota > Viridiplantae > Streptophyta > Magnoliopsida > Caryophyllales > Caryophyllaceae > Agrostemma > Agrostemma githago. The sequence goes on from OY288255.1 coordinate 556,624, forward strand.
CTCATACCATCCAATAGGGGAGTGACAATCAAGCTGGTCAGCTAACACCACATTTAGCCTTCCCACATTACAACCCTCAAGACCTTCTCGAGACCTAGGCTAAAAGACAGCCCAGAATTTTGAGGATTCAAACTCCATAGGATACCCCTAACCATTAGGGCCAGACATGGAAACCAGATCCCGCATTATCGAAACCTATCCCAATTGAAGTTCGAGCCATTTTTACTCGACTTCCCCTTTACATAACAGAATTCACAATCACCATATGCAAACCCGAGAGCAAAACTCGTCAAATCCTTTACCTAATCATACACAATCCCGAGAGCAAAACTCGTCAAATCCTTTACCTAATCATACACAATCCCGAGAGCAAAACTCGTCAAAAATCCCGAGAACAGAACTCGTTAAAATCCCCGAGACCAGAACTCGTTAAAAATCCCGAGAACAGAACTCGTTAAAAATCCTCGAGAGCAGAACTCGTTAAAATCCCATCCCAATTCTTCTTATCCAAACCAGTTACCCCGAACACGGGAACTCAACTTGCAGTCGGCATAGAACATGCCCAAATAGTTCACACCACCTCTGGGGGCTACCCCGGAGAACGCTCACAGCCACAGGATCAACATCCTAACTATTCTGTCCCCTTGGTCAAGGCATCATTGGGAATGCACCTAGCCTACACCGTCAATATGGCTAGTCACACACAAAGTCCTATTATACTAGGCACCACAATATATCTTCCGACACTGAACTACGGCTTGGTTTGATTTCGCTGCACGTGAATACGTAGGCAGCCTTTCAACAAAGGCACAACCACCCACATTAACACACCTTCAAAAAGCACCGTCATTCCGGTCACGACACCATCATGTTCTCAGCAGCTAGCTTTGTTGTCCTGGGGGGCTTCTCTTAGGCAGAAAACCTCCATCCACTAACAAAATCCAGATAAATTCAAAAAATATAGCCTCCTTTCTATAGTGTGTCCTAGTACTCGGCTCAGTCGAAGACGAGAATCTGTCAGGACTCGAGACAACGCCCACTTCGGGCCCATACCTCGAAACCAAGAATTCAAGAGCACTAGACAACAACATTGCTAAGCCCTGTTGTGCAGTTGCAGCTTCATTACAAACTACTGCAATTCCCCGATAGCATATCCTTCCCATTCCGAGGATTCGACCATGTTGCCACTCGCCTAGGCTACGGAATAGCGCAACCTAAGAGTCTTGTTAGGTGGCCCACCCCCCTACCGAGTCACGGTCCAACCCCTCAAGAGTTCAGTCGTGTCTGTCAACTCGTCCGGTCACGTCCAGAGTCAAGTCTGTCAGTATACCTCTCTCTTCAAATTCTCATTTTAAAATTTGCAAAACTTAGCCGTTTGAGAAAATCCTTTTCGACAAGGTCAAATTTCGGTCTATTTAAATTGCAAATCTCATTTTCTACCAATTTCATTTTGAAAACCTAGCATGTGAGTTGCTTTCAGGATTTCAATTTCAAAAAATTCAAAACAATTCAAAAAAATCATTTTCCCCAGCACGAGTCATTTTACTACCTACGTGTTGCATACATTTTATATGACTTATACAGGTACAGCTCCAACAGGGCATACAACCCTATGAATCTCCCCAGCGGAAAATCCAAGACAACATTTTCTTTCAAATCAACACGGGATGGGCCCATGTATAGGCGCACCCAGGGCTTACACGACAAGTCCGACTCCCCGGCAGAAAGTCTAAAGACGGCATTCCCTCAATCTAACACGGGATGAGCCCATATACAGGCGCACCCAGGGCTTATGCGACAAGTCCAATTCCCCAGTGGAAAGTCCAAAGACGGCATTTCCCTCAGTTCAACACGGGATGGGCCCACATACAGGCGCACCCAGGACTTACATGACAAGTCCGTCTCCCCACGGAGTTATTACCATCAAGCTTAGGTATGATTTCCAACTTATGGCTGGCGAGCCCTTTACGCGAGTCTAAAGGACTATAAACGACCCGAACGGAAGTCTACCAGGTCTTAATTGACTTGGTAGCTACTCTGACTTTCGCCTTGTCCAAGCCTCAGTCAGAGTGGGGGCTCTGTAGACACCCAAAATTTGACCGCCAGGTGTCTATAGCAGTTCCCAAAAAACACCCGATGATGATCGGACGCAAACGTGACTTAGTATACTTGGACTTGGACTCGGAATCAATAATATCCGATATGGACTTTTAGCGGAGTAAACATCTCACAAAACCAACCTCAAATTCAGGCCCAGTGGGTCGTTCTGAGCAAAATAAGACTAATTTGGGTCAAAACCGACACCAACGAAAAATCCTGTCTTTTGGCGACCGGGTCAAAACCCGGTCAAGACAAACCCGACACAAGAAATGACCAAATACATTGACCAGGTTCACAATCCTATCCAAGATCATCCAAATCATCCACAAAATCATACCAAAACAAGACATGCTTATCCAAATCAATTATCTAAATCAATGCCAATCATGCCCGAAATAACTCGGGCTGATTGATCCACTCGATCGAGTGGATTGGCCACTCGATCGAGTGGAGCCTCACAAAAACCGTCCAGATTCATCAGCGAGGGCACTCGACCGAGTGCACCCGCGCCACTCGGTCGAGTGACCCATATGTCGAGCTCACTATAAATACCCCCCATGCATCAACACTTGGGACAACTTTTATTTACGACAACTTTTACCCTTCCTCTACACTACAACCCTTATACTCTACATTCATACTACGTCCCTAGTAATCCTAGGCAAAACACGTCAAATCCGAGTCCCTCATCCCCACGGAGAACCGGTGCAACACACACGCATAAGCACACCATAACTCACATACATCCTCGAAGCTCCCAAGCCCGTGTCGCTATTACGAGTCCATTCCCGAGGTCCCTACTAAGCATGTATGTTGAGGGTGTCCCTAAACCCCATCTTTTCCTATTCTTCTAGTTTCGTTTTATTTCTTTTTCTATTTATCGTATTTCTTTTTATATATAATCGTAGTCATAGTAATAATACTAACGTCAATATCGTCACATTTTCGATTTTTTATTATTTCTAACATCACTTTTTATCATTATTATCATACCGTGTATATATATATATTTTAATACGACAAATTCGGTTTTGAATGCGTTGGACTACGATAATTAATTTAAAGTCGTAGTTGAACGCATTTAATCCCATTTTTAATTAGTACGAAACCCGTTGATATGAAAATCGACATCACGTAACTCGAAAGAGTTAATTTTGATGTCGTGACGTAGAGGGACATATTTCGTTACTAATTCAAAATTCTCAAATTACCGACAAAATGTTTTCCTAAAATTCCGGTGACGGTATTATAATAATTCATACATGAGTATAATACCGAAGACTAAATTAAATACGAATCATGCAATATTTGTATTTGATTTAGTCAATCATCGATTTCAAATCATAAAACAAAACGAATTCTCATTCGTACAGGGGCTACTCGACCGAGTACACCTGCTACTCGATCGAGTAGCACCCACAAAAACGGGCAGTAGCCACGTCTAAGGACACACTCGACCGAGTCAGCCCATGACTCGACCGAGTGGGTCCTGTAACCCGTAAAACCGAGGGCTTGGACACGCACTCCAAGCCCCGTCTTTTTTATCGACTTAGTCACCACGTGTAAAGACTATCACGTGACCCTCCTATTTTCAAAATCACACATATCACGACACGTAGAACGACTTAGATCAATCCTTGACATGACAAGTCGGGACATGACTACGAAATGTGGGATCGGGCTAACAATATGTCAAAATCCCATATTTTCGTCCTTCGGTTAATACACAACATAATGTGTATTTTAATCGGGGTTCGTCCGCCTACACAAATTCACAACTTAGCATACATTTATCGTATACGGGTCTTTGTCGAGTCGTATTAATGTATCGTTAATTTATTGTCATTAATTATTGCTCGCCGTATTGTGAATTCCGGGTTGTATTCCGCCCGTGTAACATGTAACCGATTTATTTTGCTTTGCTTTATTTATTTGTGTTTTACCGCTTTTAAATGAACCTCGCATGCTAAATCACTTCGACAATAATTAAATGCATTAAATTGACGTAGCTCACATTTAATTCGCATGCTTAGCAAAAACGCTGTTTGCATAACATTTCACCGAATCACTAACGCGCACATTAAAAAGTCAAGCGATGTCTTAGTAGAGGCCGCTAAGAGCGGGCGGGGTTGGGTGTCCTTAGTGGGCTTCCCAACACGTACCCTCACCCCTTACTCAGAACCGTGGTTTCCGGATGTCCGAACCCATTGGCAACGAGAGTCATTCAATATACGATTAACCGCTAAGTCGGCATCTATATCGATATGCAAAGGGACGAGCCCAATAAACTCTTAAACCGAAATGGGCCGTACTTTGTGTATGGGCCATGGCGACATAGAGTGGGCTCGAACGGTTCCGAATAACCATAAAATTCGGTGGCGACTCCATTTCGACTTAAATTTCAATTCGATCCTTCTCATATGGAGGTGCATTCGCCTAACCCAAACCCGCGCGTGGCCGCGTCGGGGTGGACCTAAGTCATGTCCACAACACATAGCCTGCAAACCACGCACACCAAGGTAAACCGCCCGTGGGCGACAGGCTCGAAGTCCAGAGACATAGTCTCAAGCCATACAACTCCCACAAGTTCGCGCTTGCAGGGGCTTGAACCTGAGACCCTTGGGCCGATGACCACAAGTTTTAACCCAACACCCTTTTGGGCATTTTCGCATATCTTCTTATAAATAGTTGCGTGACCGCGAACTACACGCGCCGGTACGTATTTGGGTGACGATAGCTTTGACATTGTAGGGTGCGACTTAGTTTCTGGTAAATGATGTATTGTCTTTCTACCATCAAGAATCCATGGTTGTTCTCTACACTAAGAGCACCTCCAATGATGATCAATAAACTCATCTTATCTAAGAAGCGAGGTCATCTTCACACTCCATCCACGATGAGAGGTCATCAAAATGTTGATGAGGGTATTGAGCATCAACATTTTGATGTGGAGAGAGATGAGGCTTGGTTGGTCTTGGACACTGAAAATGCATTTTTTTTTTTTTTTTGCTTAAAACAACACACTGGTTGGTGTATTGTTGTGCATTTTGCACTATATGAGTGTGCACACCCATTCAATTGGTTTTATTTCCAAAACTATTCTTAACTGTTTACTATTTTTACTTAAAAACTTTATTATTATTATTTTATTTTATTTTTAAAGTAAATATCTAGATTCTAAATTATTTTCTCTATAAAAAGAGTCTAATATTGAGTAGTATTGTCACACTACTTCTTCCTCTCTCTATTTTATTTTGTTAATCACATTAAGTAAAAATTAAAATTAAACATATACTCCCTCCGGACACTATTTTTCGCCCCACTAGCTCAATATATGTGAAGAGTATTTTAATGAAGTGGGGCAAAAAATAGTGTCCGGAGGGAGTATATTTTTTTCTAATATTAGTTATGGATAACTATAATAATTACAATAATCCGAGTAATAATGATAATAGTAGTGGTAATAATTTCGAACAACAAATGTTAGAAGTTTTTCGAAAAATGAGAACCGAAAGTTTTTCGGACAATTCTGATTACGATTACGATGGGGATCATGAGCCGATTCGAAAGTGACGGAGTAGTAATATTTTTATGGGTGCTTCGTATTTTTATGCGTGCTTCGTATTTTTATGTGTGCTTCGTATTTTTATGCGTGCTTCGTATTTCTACGCATGTTTCGTATTTATATTTTTAAAGGTAATGTAATATTGTCTTTCGTACTTATATTTTTAAATAAATTGTTGTGTTTTATTATAAATTCCGAGACAACAGCCGAGTACGAAATTTGAAAACCGAGTTCAACAATCAAATTAAATTATACGTACTCGATTTTGTTAATTACATTAGTTAACAAATTATTTTCATAATTAATAAAAAAGTGTGGAATGGTGGGGTATTAAAAAGGAAGAGATGATTATGGATGGATGAGTGATTTTTTGATTGTGAGGTAGAGGAGTGAGAAAGAGGAAAGATGGAAGGATGATGAGTAAATGGAGATCATTGTTGGAGATGGTCTAATAGTGACGATAGCTTTGACACCATCAAGAATTTACCTGCATACTGTGTACTCAGTATATGAATTCGTCAATCATACCATCAATGGCAGATTGGCAGGTGGATGAAGCATAAATGACCAGATAAAGCATCAAGTTTATAATCAAACGAAAATTGAATGAATCTAGACTTTATTTGCTCAATATGTAACTTGGAATGTTCTAAATATTCTCTGATTTACTGTTAGTCGGTTTGATGATAATCTGATTATAACACATTTCGCATGAAAAAATGATGGGAGGTTCTTGTCGTGGGTCCCCAACCAACAAATAAGACCGGCTAACCTAGTGGGTAGCTAGGGTAAGTCGGGTCGAATCCACAGGGACGGCAAAACGAGTTCGGACTAGTGTATGCTACGGTCTAGGGCTATGCTCGAGACAAGCTAATCTAAAGGGGGTAAGCTAGGACTAATCTAAGGTCTAAAGCAAGAGAATGGAAGAGAAGAGGAAGCAAACAAGGAAAACGGGCTAGGGTTAGGTCGGGGTCAAAGGGGTAACGGAATGGTCAAGGGAGAAATAGAGTGGAGGAGGTAGTAGGGTGATCTAGGTCACGTCATCGACCTAGAGGTTCCACCTAGAACCCATCTCGGCGACACACATGACACAAGGATTCTAGCGCGCTATAGGCTTAGGTCAATCCGGGCTCTCGCGTCTTAGACCGGCCTAGGGGTCTTCCTCACCGGGCTCTCGCAACTTAATGAGGGGACCGAACCCACAAGCAAACCATAACCCACAAGAGAAAGGCAAGAAAAACAAGCAATGTCACCTCCTTAGTCATTCAAGCATTTCAACAAGCATGTGATGTGCACCAACCAAGAGGAAACCCAAAATCTTCCACCAACACCTCTAACAAACCCCTAAGCACCCAATTAACACCCTAATCACCTTACCAACCCTAGCAAGAACACTACTCTAACATTTCTATACTAAAACTAACACTAGCAAGAGGAATCATCATAATAACCAAAACAACAATATGAAACTAGTGAAACAAGGAACAACAATCAATAAAATCAACAAAGAATCAAACTTTAATGAAAGAACAAGGATGAAAAGAAAGGAAAGAAAGATTATACCATACTAGAGATGAAAGGAAGAAGGAAACTTGTATAAATGAAGAAAACCCAAAACAAACATCCAAGTTTGTCAAGCTTGGTGAAGATCTTGAAGAATTCCCAAATTACAAGCACTAATCTAAGATTAACGATAATCTAAAGACTAATCTACACTAATCTACTCTAATCTATGCTAAAATAATCTAGGGTTTAGTGGGTAATGAAGTGCATGAGTGTTACATAACAAGGGAAGGGTATATATAGGGTTTAGGAATGAAAGGAGAAGAGAAGAAGCAAAGGCGGGCGTGCTGTGCAGAATCCCGATCGGGAATTGGTGGACCCGATCGGGAAAGTGGAAATCCCGATCGGGATTTGTGGGACCCGATCGGGAACGACCCACAGTAACCCCCTTTTGTCCGCTGCTTCATTCCCGGTCGGGAATAGGCCAAACCCGATCGGGAATGGTCTTGTAGGCCTCCAATATGAACTTTTTGGTCCCTCCTTGGTTCTCATGGGCTTCTCATTGATTCTCGGGTCTCGGAGGCTCGGGATTGGGTCCCAAGGTCTCGGGATCGATTCCAAGGCATCGAGTCATCGTTCCTTAGCTTCGTTGGCTCCAAAATGTGTATGTATGGAGTCGGAATCGCTCCAACTCTTCGTGAGCGGTCTCGGGAACCTGAAACGAGCTAAAGAAACCATAAGTAGCCCATAAACCGCTCCCAAGGAGCGATTCTACAAGGAAATGGGACTAAAACACTACGAAATAGGCACTACAAACTACATTTATCAAAAAACTTGTAGGTACCGATACAAAAGCAGTAGCGTTACACTGTCCATAAACCGATCTCAAAGAAAAACATGGTCACCCTTGTTTACTTGGCTTTGCTTCCGAGTACATAATTGAGGTATAAACACGGGAAGGAACAAAATAGTTGTAATAAATTATTCCAAACACAACCTACGAAGATTTAAAAAATTAATCTCTACTATACTCAAAACGAATTTAATTCCTATAGGCAGGCAAGACTGACCATTACCATGCTCGGAAGAGGTCTAAAGCTTTCTTTCGGGGACAGCCAACATGAGAGAGTCAGTCGAAAATAAAACAGAAGGACAATCAACAAGCCGCAAAACACAGTATAATAAAGAAATAATACACCCCCTAAAAATGAATCTTGGGTCAACCAATGATTTTCGGTGTTGTTTGCATTATCGATCCAAATTTCAGGTCATTTTTGACTTACATCCAGACTTAGTTTGCCTTTTTTTCGCTATACTTTTCTTGTTTTTAGATGATTCTTTGCTTGTTGCAAATTCTCATATGATGAAATTATGTCGAAACTCATCACGAGCCTGATAATGTGTATCAAACATGCAGGAGGTAATGGAGGATCCACACATTGATTGTGACGGGTTCACTTATGAAGCAGAAGCTATCAGAGGCTGGCTCGATGGTGGCCATGACAATTCACCGATGACTAACGTCGCACTTGCTAACCATAACCTTACTCCTAACCGCGCTCTCCGCCGTGCAATTCAGGGGTGGCTACTGCATAACCCAAGGGAATGAATGCAAACAGGATTCTTTTCCCCTCTTTTAGAGCATTTGAGAAAGTGAAGAGTTTCAGCAAATGCAATCACATTTTCCTTGTATTTCCATCTCAATATACGTGTACATAAGTTACTACAAATTCTTATATGAGACGGCTTTGTAAAAATCTATATTAAAGTCATTTTAGCAAATGTAGACGGAGAGTGTCACTTTGAAAATTCCTTGCGTTACACGTTTGAAAAGTCGTCGAATTCATTGACTTAGTTCTGAAACTCAATTAATGCAACTTGTAATTGTAATTACGTGATAATAATTCAATTAATTTGATCAAAGTCAAGTCGTATCTATGAGACTGTGAATCATTCTCAACTATCTTACTCAATTGTATTATAATTTTCCATTTTCCCCAATTTATTAATTCTTCCAGAATTCCCAACTTGATTCCTGTTTTTATCGTTAATTTGGTAATCGATTGATTATCATTATTATTTAAACCTATCTTCTTCTTCCTTGTCTTTTCATGGTGTTTCTTTGATGAAGACAAGTTATCTCTTTTACCCTGAAAAAATTAGTATTTTTTTTGGGTTTAATTTGGATTTTTCTTCCATAAAACCCCATTTAATCAAAAACCCATCTTTTTGTTTTGATGTTGGTTGAATCTCTGTTGAAATTCTTGAGAAATTGAATTCTAATTGGGTTACAATTACAAAACCCTAATTTTTTAGGATAATTCCTCAATTTAAGTTGGTTGAATCTCTGTTGAAATTCTACAGAAATTGTTTTTTTAATACCCATTTCTGCACGTATTGTGTAGAAGAAGCTAATTGGGTTACAATTACAAACCCTAATTTTTAGTATAATTCTTCAATTCAAGTTGGTTGAATCTCTGTTGAAATTCTAAAGAAATTGAAGGTTTTTTTTTTTAATTATTATTTTAAATTTTACCCATTTCTCTACATATTGTGTACAAGAAACTAATTGGGGTTTACAATTACAAACCCTAATTTTTAGTATAATTCCTCAATTTAAGTTGGTGCTGCTGAAAGGATTAGGCAGTACTATACCGAATCATCGGCTACGGCTAGGGATTCTGATCAAAGCAGTGCAGATCGAGGAGAATTACATTGCTCCTCCTCCGATTGTTCCTGGTTCTTCTGTTGCTCTAAATCCTGATATCGATATTGAGAAAAGTGATGGCCAAAATTGATGAGTTTTGTGCTGCCCAACGTGGTCGAACTGACACGAAATTTACAAAGATATTATCATTAGAAATTGAAATATTAAGCTCCATTTACCATATTTAGATAATATCCATTTTAATCTTGCTTTACTTAGCTTACTATTAGCTTAGAAAAACCGTTATGGAACAAGTGAACAACCACTTTGTTTGAACCAAAGAATAAGTAATGTTTTTGATTAATTTGTTTAAACTGAGATCTCAGGTCCAAGGTGTGGTGCCGTGGTGGTGGTCGTAGGAGACTTTCCGTAAGCTGTGTGCATGACTACAACTCGACTAGCGTTATTGGAAGTGGAACATGTCTGTTGTCTCGTCGAGCAAACATAAAAGATGCAAGTGTCGGAAGTGAGGTGGACTGTATTATTACTGTACTGTGTACTGTGAGTCTCTAACTGTGGCTTCTACTAATTTCGAGCCATCTTTGTTATGCTGCTGGTGGGAGCTCCGCTCCAAGTAGCCAGCCAATACCCTCAATGAACCACCGCGTGAGACTGTCTTACTTCGCGTGAGACCTTCTCGCTCAATAATTTGAGTGTTTTTGGAGAACAAGTTGTGTGTTGTTTTTCGATAAGCTTTGCTAGAGCCGGTTGATTCTGCTTTTCTTTCCTCTATTTGGAAGTGTAGTTGATGAAAGCTACTCTTGTCATTTCCTATGCACTTGCAATTTGAACGGAAACTGGAACATGTTGTAAGCCGTTTTATATCGTGTCAGGTGTAATGCCCATGCTGAAACACGGTTTTGAAAGTATTATTAAGTAGTTTTTGAATAATAGATTCGTACAAAGCAGTATAGTATCGTACAAGGATTTGTACAAACACGAAAAGAATCACACATTCATTCACTTTGGGTTGTGTAGTCGCCATTCCTGAATTTCAGAGCGGAGAGCATGATTGGGAGTAAGGTTATGGTTCAGAAGTGTGATGTTAGTCATCGGTGAATTGTAACGGCCGTTGTCGAGCCGGCGTCTGATAGCTTCCGCTTCATAAGTGAACCCATCAGAAGCAATTTGCGGATCCTCCATTATCTCCTGCACGTTCGATATACATACATAACCACGTTTGTGAGACCTATCCAGCCAAAAGTGTAACATAATATAAAACGACCCGACCCAATTCGACTCATAACTAACCCGAAAAATGGGGCACATGAAATGACGCGGTGGATTTTGTGGTCTGTCGTGGTGCGAGGCTTTCACGGCTTCGAGAATGCTCAATACATCGGATCTAAGGTCAGGCCGCTTCTTCTGGTCCATGTCACAGCATCGCTGCACCATCCGAGTCAACTGCTCGGCATGCTCCATAGGCCACTCGCCAGCACGCCGCAGCAAAGGGTCCCACACGCTACCGACAATTACACTACCGTCAGACAATAAACTTGATTTTCCGGTCAACAGGCGTAGCAATATCATCCCGAATGAATACACATCAGATTCAGGTGTTACTTCCCCGATGTCAACGTGCACAAGCGCGTCATTTGGGTCAGGAGTACTAAAATCGAAGAGCAGCTTGCTCGCACAATTCACATCAAGCAGTACATTTGACGGCTTTAAGTTACCGTGGACAATGCAACTAGGCTGGCTCGAATGGAGGAAGACGAGGACAGAACATAAGTCTATGGCTATCTGAACTCGGGTCTGCCATAGCAGCGGAGGAGCATTGTTCTTACACATGAGTCGGTCCTCCAGGGTTACTTCCGCTGTATAGTCGTATACTAGAGCACAAATTTCGGGACATGTACCGATGAGACTCACCAAGTTTGGATGTCGTCCTAGCTTGCTTAAAACTTCTACCTACAATTACAACCAAAACCCGTTTAACACTTTAACATATCCGTCTGAACATTAAAACAAGTCAACATTGACCATATTTGACCCGTTTCAAGTTAAGACAGATATTTACCTCTCGATCAAACTGTTGAGGATTGTAAGTCAAGCTTTTACGGTTAAGTATCTTAATGGTCACGTCAGCGCCACGTAGAAAACCTTTGTGGATGCTTCCATAGCCCGCTTCTTCAATGTTCATGGATACATCAAAGTCCATAGTCGCCTTCAGCAAATCCGCGCAGGAGAAGTCAGAGAGTTCAACACGCGAGCTTGAGCTCAAATTCACGGCTTCTTTAGACGCATTATTATCCGTATCAACAACCTCCAATTCTTCAAGCTCGAATTTGTACATCATCTCCGATAACTCCATTACTGAAACCGAAAACAAAACCAAAAGGAATCAGTAATCCAAGCAAACTTTGTCAAATACTGTATGCTGTTGCACCTTGCCTGGTCCGGCTTTGAACCTGTAAACCAAACATTGATGAATAATATAATATTCCTCACATATATTCATGAAGCGGACTGGGTTTTGAGCAAGATTGCGACATGGGGTATCAAATGATTAGCATTGATCATTCCTTCTATTCTTTGCAAATTTAAGATTGTCACGTTTCATCAAAATACTGTATTTCTCACCTATAATAGGGAAATGAGACAATACTTTAGACAGACCGAGTCTTATATAATATAGTACTACAACTACACGACATTAGTTAGATAAACAAGTATATAGTTGAAAATTGAAATGCTCTCGCTTGGAAAAATTCTCTGTGTTAATTAAATAAATCAAAGATCTTCCAAATCTGAACATGAATTAAAAGAGCACAACAGGGTTAATGTGTCGGCATACAATAAACGATCGATTTAGAAATGAGATGATTAGGGAAAAAGTACGAATGATCGTTGTAGAGGATGAATTGATGGAGAATCGGCTAAATTGGTTTCCGTTAATGTGGTCATTTTTCATAAAACCGGACCGGACTGTTGCACTTTGGTTCGGACCAGACCATATCGAATATTATATGGTCCGGTGCACTGTCCACATGATATTGATTATTCGGTCTTTGGTTTGGTCCTGGACCAAACCGATTAGACCGTGGACCAAATAAAGGATGGAATGGACCATACTATAAAACAATACTACGTATATTATAAATAATTTGTACAAAATAAGCCGCATAATTGGAAAACCGAATAAAAATTCTTAAATCTTGATTATGCACTTATCATTTTTTTTATCAAGTTACTTATATAAAAAAAAACTTTTTGGTAGTAATTTATTTTGGATCCTTTGGTCCATTACGGCCCGGTCCATGTTTTTTTACAGTCTAACTCGGACCAGGCCGACATAAATATGGTCCGGTCCATTGAAACACTTTACATTGATGATGCTCTATTTGTGAGCTTAAATGATTGCTGCTTAAAGGGATTGAAAATACTACTCATATCAACAAAGTGCACTTTCTTTTCTGTTTATCCATGCAAAAGAACTTCGCAGTTAAACGAGCTTGACTAGAGTAGTATAAGGATGAGTGATCTCCTGGGAAGGTTTCCGGGATGCACGACAAAATGCACTGGAAATGACTCGTGTTGGTGTGTGGGACAAGTACAGAGACCGACGAGGCTACTGCAGTCAACATTTCCGGTCCTAGAATTAGGCCGAAATGTTACATCCATGGTTAACATTTTATACAATTATGATCTTCGATCCAGCTAAACGGTCCATTCCAAACTTCCAATCCAATCCTGAACCGACGAACCTAATCAAAAACCCAAAAGTGTGCTTTAAAAATCGGCAACACAACATGAGTCCACTAGGTTAGTACCCGTGCAAAGTTGCACGGGTATAAATAAAAAAATTATGTAGATAATCTTATTTGGATATTAAATCTTTAACACGAATAGTTTTTAAAATGAAAACAGTGTATGCTTAAATCAATGCAAAGATACATGTTTGACCTGTATTGTATATGAAATCAACGGAGTATCTTTTAACCTATTGTACGCATATCTTGTACATTTGAAACAATTACTGATTGAGTAAATTAGTTTTAACTTATGTTCTTTTAAATAATATAAAATTTAATCTCAGTATAACTAACTTAATATAAAAATCATAACACAAAACATTTCAAGAAAATTGCGAATAAAAAAAAGACATCTAATTGGAACCGCCTCATGAAAATGAAAGTGTACCATTAAAAAATAATTGATTATTATCTCGTAAATTAATAATAAAATAAAATTATTTAATGTAACAATTACTCATATAGAGATTACGGAGTATTACTCTAAAGTCGTGTAATATGTAAACTGTGTTATATTTTCCAATTTCAATATGTTTCAAAGAAGTCTGGTTACTACTCTGTATTATATACGGAGTACTACATTAGATGAAACTTACCTATATTAATTTTTCATAACTAATATCCATTTTTTTGGAAATTATTATTCGTTACTGATACTAATATATTTTATAGATATAGCCTTTTTTTTTATCTATTTCATGTTATTTTATCAGTGATTATACCGATTAGTTACGTTATGTAGAGTATAAAAAATGTTTAGATTTATGTATATTTGTTTATATGTTAGAAAATTGTGTGATAAGGATATTTTCGACAATGTTTAACCTATATACGTTCGATTATCATATGAAAATAATTCCAATCACAATAAACGTGATAAGTTGTTTTATCCACAGGTGTATACCTACCCTGTTTTCAGATATTTTAACTCGTTTAAATAAATTACATTACTATCAGAATATTTTAAACCCGTGTCTATGTCGTTTTAAGAAAGTATATACAAAAATATCTTATTTATATGGTGTATTAGATTAATATGGAAAATGTGATATATTAAGAAAGTGTTTTTGGCGCCAAAAAATCAAATGTGTGGTTTCTGTATTATAGATTAGTATAGATAGATAGATTGATTATTATTTAGGGATATATATGTCACACGTAAAAGTACAATTTTTTTATAAGAACGATGGACATCATATATACAGACATTTTATAATATATTTGTCGATCATATTTTATTTGCCATACGTACTATATTTGCTACATATATATATTTTGTTGCCATAAATATTTTGTATGTATAGAAAAATGTATTATTAGTGATTGATTATTGTTTAGGGACATATGCCATATGTAAAAGTACATTTTTGGTAGTATAATTTTTACATATTTAATATAATTCCATATATAGATTGTGAATTTTAGTTGGGCGGGAAAAATTAATGACTTGATTGTTGTATTATATATTAGTATAGATTACCCAAATTGGTTCAAAAACTGAACCAACACGTAAACTTAGGAGAGTGTCACTTTGAAAATTCCTTGCATTACACGTTTGAAAAGTCGTCGATTTCATTGACTTAGTTCAACTAAAATACAACTTGTAATGAATTACGTGATAATAATTCAATTAATTTGATCAAAGTCAAGTCATCTGTGATTGACTGTGAATAATCATTCTCAACTATCTTACTCAATTGTATAATAATTTCCCCATTTATTAATTCTTCCAAAATTCCCAATTTGATTATTGTTTTTATTGTTAATTTGGTAATCAATTGATTATTATTATTATTATTATTATTATTATTATTATTATTATTTAAACTTATCTTCTTCGTCTTTTCATGGTGTTTCTTTGATGAAGACAAGTTATCTCTTTTACCCTGAAAAAAATTAGTATTTTTTCTGGGTTTAATTTGGATTTTTCTTACATAAAACCCTATTTAATCAAAAACCCATATTTTTAATTTTATGTTGGTTGAATCTCTGTTGAAATTCTTGAGAAATTGAATTCTAATTGGGTTACAATTACAAAACCCTAATTTTTTAGTATAATTCTTCAATTTAAGTTGGTTGAATCTCTGTTGAAATTCTAAAGAAATTGATTTTTTTTAATACCCATTTCTGCACGAATTGTGTACAAGAAGCTAATTGGGTTACAATTACAAACCCTAATTTTTAGTATTATTCTTCAATTTAAGTTGGTTGAGTCTCTGTTGAAATTCTAACGAAATTGAAGTTGTTTTTTTTTTACCCATTTCTGTACATATTGTGTAGAAGAAGCTAATTGGGTTTACAATTACAAACCCTAAATTTTAGTATAAGTGTATAACCCAAAATTTAAGTCTTTATTGTCATTAATTTATTAGGAAATAAATTGCTAAATTGGGAATTTGGAAATTGAATTAGGGTAACTTGTTGTTGCTGTTGTTGTTGTTGTTTTCGATTTGTCGGAAATCGAGCAGGAGAAATGGGAGGAAGGGTGATTGTGGATGATAAGATATATGTGGCAGTAGGAAAAGAGGTGAAGGAGAGCAAGTCAACACTTATATGGGCATTGCATAACTCAAAGGGCAACAAATTATGCATTCTTTATGTTCATGTTCCTGCTAAAATGATTCCTATGCCAAGTAATTCATTACTCTTATCCTCTACTTCCTAGATATACAGTTTTCGCTTCATTTTGTGTTTATGCCATGGTATTACTATCATTTCTCGTGTTAGAGTGTCGGATATGGCTACTTTGGGACTTTGGATGAAGTTTTTCGATTTTTTTAGTCTAATGTGAAGTGTCGGAGTAGCATAGGCTGATATGCATATTTGTGGTACTACACTGTTAGGGTCAGTAGGCGATTTTCGGAGCAGTTATGAAAAATTCGGTTGTGTACAGGAGAAGGGTTGCAGACAGACGACAGTGTTCCGTTTCCTGGTCATAGCCAGGGTTTTTTAGACATATCTTATGTGATCTTAGGCCATGATCTTTTCAGTCTCTTTGAAGGTCAATTCAGTTGATTCATTTTGTCTTGATTAATTCGATTCAGTCCTGTTCATTCAATTAAGTCTACTTCAGTCGAAAAAAAGTCCGCTTCAGTAAAAAAGAACACGGCCTTCTTTTTATGTTTTCACATGATGTTGATTGGACCAGAGTGACACTTTTCACTTCAGTCTACATCTCAGAGTTGGTAGTAGTAATACTTAAGTCCACCATGCAGTTTATCTTCTCAACTCCTTTTCTGTACTAATGAGATCAGTCATTGTCATAACAAAAGTATAGGAATTCTATAACTATTTGAACAACTTGTTAGTTTATTAACTGTTGTTTGAATGAAGGATTCTTTCCGGCTTTATCCCGTCATTCATGCAGGGTTTTCAGTAGTTTCCTGAATTGAAAGCGATCTTTAGTGTGGAATCGTTCTCTGTCAGTCGTACAATTTGAGATAATTTTCCCTGTTTATAACATGACATTTTGAAAAGGAAAGAGATTTACGGTTTTGGGGCGTTGGATCTGAATGTGTTTCATCTTCTTTGCTTTCATTGTCCGACTGTCTATAGCCACGCTGTCTATTTTTTACGACTGGTTTCAGTTATGTACTTCTAAAGAAGGTTTTATGATAAATGGCCTTTTCATTTCCGTCTTCTCTTTTAATGTCGTTACTTGTCTTATACTCGCCCTACTTCATTGCAGTGGGTGGGAAATTTCCAGCGAACAAAGTGGGTGAGAGGGAATTGAAGGCATTTAGGGAAAAAGAACACGATGAGATGTTCTCGATTCTAGATACTTATCTTAAGATGTGTGCTCAAGTTGGGGTATAATCTCGATCCCCTGTTAACATTTGCGAGCTATGAATCCAAGATGCACTTTTTTTCCATTTATTATGCTGATATCAGGAAATTTTGATGATTTTTTTGGCAGGTACATGCCGAGAAAATCCATATAGAAATCGATTCCACCATAGAGGAGGGAATAGTAAAACTCATATCTCAGGAAAAGATTGGAAAACTTGTCATGGGTGCCGCTGAAGATCGTCGGTATAAGAGGTTGGTATACGAGATATTATGTGCATTCTCTCCTTTTGCTTTTACAGATTTAGGCGCTTAGAGTTTTATAACTTTAGTATATACGAACTATGTTACTCCGACTCTTCTAATTACCTCGTGTACCCGTGTTCGACACTTGACACTCGGGCATGGGTATGACACATGGACTCTCCATTTTAAGCCAAAATATGCGAAATTTTCATAAAAATAGCCGAGTTTGACACATGGACACACACCCGTATGGGCCGTATGCCCGTATCAGATACTTCTAAACAAGTCTAAGCAATATACTATACAAAGTACTTTATATATAGATGGGATTGACTGCCAAATTTCTAGGGTATGTACTTTGGAGCAGATTCATATAATGGTGGAACCCGTGTTACCAATGAACTAAAGTTTTTTTTTCCCGTGTTACCGTATCCAAGGAAAATGGTGGAACCCAAGTCAAAAAAGGCTATTTATGTGCGCCAGCATGCCGCTGACTACTGTCATATCTGGTTGGTCTGCAAAGGTTATCTAATCTTTACAAGGTATGCTACTTCATTTTCGCTTCACTTCTCTGCTTCAGCGCATTCTCTACATCATCCTAACTATGGTCCTCATTGAACACAAGCTTATACATGGGAAGTCGGAACAGTTTCACTTGTATTTTTTAAGCCTCATATATCCCCGAGGTTCTAGGGTTTTCCCGAGCCAGAAGCAACACAACAGCTTCATAACTTTCGTATAAAAACGTCTATAAGTTGTTTTGAAACAAATGTCTGTGCATTAAGATTTTGTGAGGCATTGCATCGACATTTTTTTTATCCTGTATTTTTGCGAGTTCACTGATGCTTTTTATCACAAAAAAATCACTTTTGGCACAGGGAAGCTGTGAAGCAACCGATTCTGCATATTGAAGAGACACCGTCAAATGCTTCAAATAATAATGAACCTGATGCCAGAACTCCGAGTCAAGATTTAGTTTCCAGACTTCGATTATCTGATTTTGGCAGTTATGAGGGTACTTCCGTTGATTTTGGTCAATCCTCAAGGGTCAGCTTTTCACAGTCATCCGCATGTTCAGTTGAAGGAGAATCGGTTTTTAGTTCACCATGTCGATCGTTTATCAGTGCCAATGCCAGAGAAACTGGTTTGGAATTGGCTTTGCACCCGTCCCAGGACGAACGCTTGGGATCTTCACCTCCTAGTGTATTGGTACGGAATTTAATACATTGCTTCGCACACTTCACTAATCACTGCAATCAACTTAAAACCCTTTTAATCCTGTGAATTTGCCGTTTTACAACTCCAACAGAAAAGCAGCACAAATGATGACATATATAATCAACTTGAGCATGCCATGTTACAAGCTGAACATTCACGCCGACTTGCTTTTGAAGAATCACTTAGACGTCGGAAAGCTGAGAGAGATGCCTTAAATGCAACTTTTAAGGTATGGGAAAAATTGAAACTCTTCATACTTTCTTAAGTATATTTGTTTTCTGGCTATTTTTTGGGTGTGGAGAACATTTGCTGTTAACATTTATTCTTTTTTTTTTTTTTTTTTTTTTTTTTTTTTTTACCTTTTTTTTCTTTATTTCTTCGATTTTATGGCTTTAAATGTGGCAGGCTGAAGCGGCCGAAAGATTGTATTATGAGGAATCAAAGCTAAGGACAACAGCCGAGGAAGCGCTGGCCAAAGAGAAGGAGGAACTCCAAAATATGAAGAGCCTTTGGATCAAAGCCTCAAATGAACTACATGAGAAAGTGGATCAGAAGCTTTCACTGGAATTGCTAGTCGAACAATCAAATCGTTCTGCGAAAGACTTAGAGGAGAAATTATTCTCGGCAGTGGAGTTGTTGCAAAAGTACAAGAACGAGCATAATGAATTGATGATGGAGAGGGATAATGCTCTTAGAGAAGCTGAAAAGTTGCGGAAAGATCAGGAACCCTCACACTCGCACGTCCCTGTTTTCTTCTCTACGTTCTCTTTCTCTGATTTGGAGAAGGCGACTAATTACTTTGATTCATCTTTGGTTATTGGAGAAGGAGGCTATGGAAGCATATATAAAGGAATCTTACGTCACACTGAAGTAGCGATAAAGATACTTAACCCTAATAGCATGCAGGGTCCTCGAGAGTTTGATCAAGAGGTAGTTATTCGAAACCATGTGTTTATTTTTCTATTTTATTTTTCTTCAAAAATTATTTTAATACTTTTTTTTTTGAACTTGGAGTTTGTATTATTAACTGTTTTCAACTTAATTTTGCATCTGAAAGTGTATCTTTATTATTATTTTATTGTATTATCTGCCTTCCATTTTTTTGTTATTTTTGTTTTGTTTTGTGGATGACGATTTCATATATTGATTCATGTTAGCCGACCCCAAATCTTTTTGGGACTAAGGCTTTGTTGTTGTTCTTTCTAAAACGACCTTTCGTGTCTTTGAGTTGTTGCTTTATATGGCTTTCCTTGTAGGTTGATGTTTTAAGCAAGCTGAGGCATCCAAACGTGGTAACACTCGTTGGTGCATGTCCAGAATCTTGGGCTATTGTTTACGAGTATTTACCTGGAGGAAGCCTCGAGGACCGACTCATCTGTAAGGATAATGCTCCACCACTACCATGGCAGACCAGGATTCAAATAGCTGCGGAGTTATGTTCTGCTCTCATCTTCCTCCATACAACTGGACCTAGCTGTTGTATACACGGCGACTTAAAGCCCTCAAATATACTCCTTGATGGAAATTGCGTGTGCAAGCTCAGCGATTTCGGTATGTGCCGTGTGGTGTCAAGTGGCGAACTGTCAACAGACCGTACTGCATTGTTCTTCACTACACAACCGAAGGGCACATTTGCGTACATGGATCCCGAGTTTCTTTCAACCGGAGAACTTACACCTCAGTCTGATGTTTATTCATTTGGGATTATATTGTTATGCCTATTGACCGGAAAATCAGCCTTGGGAATTGCCAAGGAAGTGAAGCGTGCTTTGTCTAATGGTACACTCAAAAGCACGTTGGACCTTTCTGCCGGGGATTGGCCTTTTGTCCAGGCAGAGCAGATTGTTCGAATGGCTTTGAGGTGTTGTGACATGAATCGAGAAAACAGACCTGACCTTGGAACCGATGTATGGAGGGTTCTTGGACCGATGAAAGCGGCATGCCAAGGCTCATCAATTGTTCGACTGGGTTCAGACAACCAAGCCCCAAATTACTTCATCTGCCCCATTTTTCAGGTATTTAGGACCCCTACGACTCATCTTTTCACACCCTTTTTCTCGTTTTACTGTGTATCAAGGGTGTAAACTGTAAAACTTAATTCATGCATTGAATTTGTAGGAAGTAATGGAGGATCCACACATTGCTTCTGATGGCTTTACGTATGAAGCGGAAGCTATTAGAGGCTGGATGGATAGTGGTCACGATAGTTCACCTATGACAAACGTGACACTTGATAATCATAACCTTACCCCTAATCGCGCTCTCCGCTCTGCTATTCAAGAATGGCTACAACACAACCGAATTGGATGATTCTTTCAGTTTTGTAAAGAACAGAGAATCCTACATTTTCATCCTCTCTTCAGGTTCACAATGTTTCCATACCGTCCTGCCGTCTGTCACAACTCTTTGATTCAACCTCATATTCGCCTTAATTTAGTGTATAGTAGAATAGCATGGTCACGGTACATATATATGCACAAATCTTCCGTATACTCTCATTGGTACTTCTACTGCAACTTCAACCCAAGTCGACTATTTATGCGCTAAAGATCTGCATGAACACGTGCTGATTGGCATTATCATGCTGCGATACGCAGAGCGGAATCTGCATATCCAAAGAAGTAATGTTGTATGAAGAGTCTTGCATTTCTTGGACTTGATCCTGACTTCCAAGTTATTTAAGTTTATACGAGTACATATTTTCAGTTGATGCATGTGTATAGTGTAATGGTGCTTACATATATAAGAATTACAGTACGATTTTTGCTAAATCACGATTGTCCTCACATACTCGTATCTCTCATTTAGTCTTCATCTTATCGCTACAAATGAAATCTGCCACCATCGACGCTTGATGTTGATGTGTAGATATGTATATTGTATACTTATTGTGTTTTCTTAAAATAATACTCCGTAAATGCTATGTTTACCCTTCATTCTGAACTGTACTATCTGTAATAATAAATAATATTCCGTATTAGATTGTCGTCTTCCTGAATGTTAACGATACTAATTTTTTACTCCGTATGTTTTTGGCAGTCTTTGTGAAGCTATATAATTTTATTGGCCTTGCTTATATTCTGCTATCTGCTTCTTAAGCAAAATTCTTCCAGCTAGTTTTTTTGAAGACAGGAAGATTGAGAATTGCATGTGGTAAAGAGGAAGAAATCATTATCTTGTCAGAAATCATCATTCTGTCAGTGTGTCCGAGTGGTTAAGGAGACAGACTCGAAATCTGTTGGGCTATGCCTGCGCAGGTTCGAATCCTGCCGCTGACGTTTTTGACTACCTTTTGTTCTTTTTATTTATTCTTAATTCTTTTATTTTATTTTTCAAAAATTATTTTCTATTTTTTTTTTTTTTTGAACTTGGAGTTTGTAACCCTTTAAAAACTTATTATTCACGCTTTCACCTTAATTTTGCGTTTAAAACCTGGCAGTCTCCAGTATGTCGCAAGTGGTTTCAGCTGCTGGTGCGAGGAATAGTGTCACGCCTCTTGTGTTGAATCTATCACATTGAGTTCGAATATGACCAGAGTTTTACCAATACAAATCTATAAATATTCAGGTTTGAAAACGTCAAGTTTGCGTAGTCTCTATATTTATTAAACGAAAGTTACAGTCAACATATTCTTATGCATTCTTTTAGTCTTTTACATATTGACTGTTTCTAGAAAAAAAATCTCAGAGATGCAACATTCTGAATATGTCATACTTTTAGCCTTTCACATACTGACTGTTTCCCCAACAATTTCTCAGAGATGCAACATATTCTGAATTCTTCTTGTTTATCATCTAAAATCGAGAAAGTCTGACATTCAATTGATGAAAGAAGTTGGCATCTTGCATCTTTCTCCTGGTACAGTCTTATCAAATATTTCGTTTTGTCGCAATTTTTTTCACGAGTCTCAGTTTTTTTCCTGTTATCTCACATATCGTTTTAAACTATACTATGCGACCGTTGTATGGTGCAACGGAGGAAAAAATGACTATTTTACTTTTTTACGGTGAAAAGTTATTATTTTGTTATAAAAGTGACCGTTTTATGGTGAAAAGTGTTCATTTTGTGATTAAAAAGTGATAACTTTTTTCTCTGTTGTTTCATACAAGTATACAACTATCTATCGCATAGTGGTATAATTACGGATTGTCGCTACTTTGGCATTCAAACAACGGGTTTTAGATAGGTAAAAGAGATGGGGGAAAAGATGTATGTTGCAATCAGCAAGGAATTCAAAGACAACATTTCTATCTTGACATGGGCTTTGCAAAACTCTGGAGGAAAACAATTGTGCATTATTCATGTTCAACAACCTACCGAAAAAATGATCAACACTGGTATGTACTACTACTATCATCTATACCTTTTGTTCGGTTGCAGATGCCCAACTCGACACAACCACAGAAATATTTGGGTGGGATGGTTCTATTCTGCACAAGTTATTGGGGGTAATTTAAAAAAAAAAAAAAAATACTTGTATATGTTATCATTTCCCAAAACACGGGTGTAAAACCGTCTTATCGTTTGGGCTAGTTGTGATTTGTTTTTGTTTGAACTTATTTGTGGATGATTTTGAAATTTCGTTTGGTTTAGATGGCTATATGCCTGCAAATACATTTGGAGCAAAAGAAGTCAAATCTTTTAAGAAGGAAAGGGAAGAAATGTCTACTGTCCTCGATGAATATCTCCGTTTTTTCCAGAAACCTGGGGTATAACCATCTTCTTTTTATTTGTTTGTTGTTGAACGGTCAAATACCCACGTTGATCAATCTATTAATCATTGACTGGATGAAAATTATCATATTTATCATTCTGAACAGCATTATCGATATTGTCGCATTTGAAGAGATAAAAATCTTGATTCGTATTTAAACAATTAGTCCTCTCGAATCCCCATCATTGCCAATCGGTTCAGACGTGGAAGGATTTAGCATGCGAAATGAGACATAATTAATAGCGCCTCCTTGTAACAATTCTGTTAAAACAAATTTTGTCTCCTTTTCTAAGCTTTGAATTATTATTGTGAGTAGGTGTTCATAGAAAAACTATTTTCCGAGGCTGATTCTGTTGAGAAGGGTATAGTACAACTTGTAGAACAGCACAGCATTGGAAAACTTGTAATGGGAGCTGCAGCGGATACACATTATTCAAGGTATGTAACTTCAAAACATAAGCCACGGAAAATGTCGGAAGTAATGCTCATTTCAACTGTAGTTAGATCTTAGTCTTGATCTTCGCTTTCTTATCGAAATAAACATATACCAAGTTCTTTTTTTTTTTTTTGGCATGTTAACAGGGAAATGACAGTGAAGTCTACAAAGGCCGTTTATGTCAGGAATAATTCACCTCCTTTCTGTCAGATTTGTTTTGTCTGCAATGGTTATCTTATACACACCAGGTAAATGTTGCCGGTCTTAATCTTTCGCCCTATTGACTCAGTTCTCTCCGCTTATTATGGGGTAAATGGAACGGGTATATCAACGACAAAGCCTTAATCCAAACAATGTCGAATCTACCTAATTACTGCTTTCATATCATTTTGTCTTTGACGAGATAGGGGTCGGATGCATGTGAAAACACTTTTATTTCATGGTGTAAGAATGAAGTCAGAATGTACATTATCGAGATTAAAAGCAAGTGTAAAAAGGATTGTCCGCAAACTTGTTCCTGACTGAAATGGTTTTGAATTGGATGTAGAGAGGCAGAGTCAAGTCCTCACAGGATTGCACCTTATAATCCGTTCTCACCAATGTTGGTGTTTGGAAATAAATCAGTGAGCTCCTTTTGTTTTTATTTTTTGGGTCGTTTCCGTACATTCTTCAGCCAGTTATTTATGAAT
Source organism: Agrostemma githago (assembly GCA_958450325.1). NCBI lineage: Eukaryota > Viridiplantae > Streptophyta > Magnoliopsida > Caryophyllales > Caryophyllaceae > Agrostemma > Agrostemma githago. The sequence goes on from OY288255.1 coordinate 581,343, forward strand.
TTGTTACCCTGGTTTTACAGGAGATTGACCTGCAGTCTGAAAATTTACATCGAGTTGCATCTGAAGAAACAATTGGACTCGACAAAGCTGAGAAAGAGGCTCTGATCGATGCAATATATAAGGTAGAAGAAGAATCAAAATCCTCACACTTTGCACAAGTTCTTTCGTTTTCTGGTCTTTTTGAGAGCGGAGGTTTGAGAACAAATGTCATGGCCTTAAACGCGCAGCAGATTTTTTCAGTAAAAAAAAGGGATAATTCTCGAAATATTTGTGTTCTTAATTATGCAGTCACGCTTTAACTGTGTCTGTGTGGTTTGGCAGGCTGAAACCGCTGAAAGACTGTATAACCAGGAATTAAGGCTAAGGAAAGAAAAAGAGCTTGAATTGTCTAAAGGGAAGGAAAAAGCCGGAATTGTGAGGGACCTCAGGAACCAAACTTCACATGAATTGTATAAGGCACGGGATCAAAAGTTTTCGCTTGAAAAGCTACTTGTGAGATCAAATTCTTCTCTGAATGAGTTAGAGAAGAAATTATCTTTAGCCGAGAATTTATTGCAGAAGTTCAAAAACAAGCATGAAGAGTTACAGATGGAGAGGAGTTATGCCGTTACAGAAGTAGACAAGTTGAGGAAACAACTTCATCAGGAACAGCCAAGCTCACATGTCCCTGTTTACTTCTCTGTATTCTCTTCCTCGGATTTGGAACATGCAACTATGAACTTTGACGAGTCCTTGAAAATTGGCGAAGGAGGCTATGGAAGCATATACAAAGGTTTCCTACGTCAAACTCATGTAGCAATAAAGAGACTTAAACCTGACAGCAGACAGGGTCGTCAAGAGTTTGATCAAGAGGTACGTGCTTAAGGACTTAAGGTGATGGTTGAGCCCCAACTATTACATTTATATTCTATTAATTCCAGTTCATTTTAAATGCCAACGATTGCTTCTCGTTGTAGGTTGATGTTTTAAGCAAGTTGCGACATCCAAACTTGGTCACTCTTATTGGTGCCTGTCCAGAAACTTCGGCTCTTGTTTACGAGTATCTATCTGGAGGAAGCCTTGAGGACCGACTCATCTGTAAGGATAATTCTCTCCCACTATCATGGCAGACTAGAATTCGGATAGTCACAGAGTTATGTTCTGCCCTCATTTTCCTCCATTCAAGCCGACCTGGCTGCATTATACATGGCGACTTAAAGCCCGCAAACATACTACTTGATGACAATTGTGTGTGCAAGCTCAGCGATTTTGGCATCTGTCGTGTGGTACTGGATAGCAGAATCTCATTGCAGCAGAGTACATTGATTTGCAATACTGATCCGAAGGGCACATTTATGTACATGGACCCTGAGTTTCTTGTAACTGGAGAACTAACGCCTAAATCCGATGTTTATTCATTTGGAGTTACATTGTTACGCCTGTTGACTGGAAAATCAGCCTTGGGAATCGCCACGGAAGTGACGAATGCCTTGTCTAATGGTAGTCTTGGTAGCATGTTGGACGCTTCTGCTGGGGACTGGCCTTTTGTGCAGGCTGAGCAGCTGGCCCATGTGGCCGTGAGGTGCTGTGATAGGATCAGAAAGAACCGTCCTGACCTTAGATCTGATGTGTGGAGGATTCTCGAACCTATGAAAGCCTCGTGCCAAAGTTTGTCGATACTTCGACTTGCTTCTGACAATCAACCTCCAAATTATTTCGTGTGTCCCATTTCCCAGGTTAGTTGAGACTCATTAATTTTTCCCCCCGTTTTTATGTTTTAGATGACTCGTTACACATGACGCTTATTGGACGTAGGGAAAGTTGGGGAAGGAAAGTGAGGGATGCATCGAGGTTTATGAAAAACGAAAAGTACCACGTAGAATCCGAAAAAATAAGAGGGTACCACGTGTGTTTCGATAGTGAATTAGGATGTAGGGAGATGGAGAGATATGTTTCCCATCTCCAAGGCAAATCAAATCCTCCCAACATAGGGCATATTTAAGAGAACAATAACGTCGTATACAAACAATGATGCAAATATGTAACACCTTATATCAAACTTGCAGGAGATTATGGAGGATCCGCACATTGCTTCGGATGGCTTTACTTATGAAAAGGAAGGTATTAAGGGCTGGTTTGATAGTGGCCGTGATAGTTCACCGATGACTAATGTGCGACTTGAAAACCTTGAGCTTACCCCTAATCATGCTCTGCGCTCTGCGATTCAGGAGTGGCTACAACATAGCCAAAGTGATTAACCCTACAAATTCTCATTCCTCCTCTCCAGGTTCTCAGTGTTTCCCTTTCCTACCTCTAGTTTATAGAATGGCATGGTCCTGAATTACGGTTGAGCAGTTGATCTCTCCTAAACACCGCTAAGGCCACCATCCTCTCGCGTTTCCTGCACTAGTCTTCTGTATTTTTGTAAGATTACATGGTAGTACTGTAAGCTCGGGATGCAACAAGCGGATTAGTTTGCTGCAAAACTGTAGAGCTGAAGTAACATCTGCTACCTAAGGAAGACATTTCCGATTGATACTAGAAAATAGTGTGATTGGATACGCTGGTATAATTCGCAGTTTAACGTGTAAGGCTAGAGCTCCGTTTGAATTCGTTGGATACTTGAATGCAATCCTGATTGTATTGTTTCTTCAGTTGATGTATGTGTAAATCCGTTTACATAAACTGTAGTTAAGTGCTCCCTCTAGCACTGACCACGGTTCTCATGACGTAAAATGAAAGTTTTTACGGAATGCTATTAGAATTATATGGCATTCAATGTGTTTTGGTGTAAGAAGTGTGCAAGTAAAAGGAAAGGAGAAATTTGACAGGGGTTAAAGGAAAGTGGAAATTTTGATGTGGGTATGAGGGAGTAACTGTTCTTAGTTATTACATCAAGTAACGAACCACATGAATTTTGGAAATCGCAAACTGTGGTAATCGCTGTGTGAATCTAGGTCACTAGGAACACCAAATGACCAACTCAAGATTCCATTGATTTTACTCCAATCCCGTCTAATACCAAGAAGTATAGCTAAACTTGTAATGCATTGATAACGCCAAAGAAATAGAATTTCGCTTAGCAGAAATCAAGTTTGCGGACTAACTTTTCTTCTTTTGCTATTCATTTCCTGTCAATTCAGGTCGGGTTCTAAAGGCATGGGCCATTGCGAATGGAGCAATATCGATCCGTCATACTCCGTAGTTTGGACTGCGTGCAAGTCAGAGCGATCATTCCAGATATCAGGTCATTTTTGAATTACTTTGTTCATGTCTTAATCGGATTTTGATTAATTAAATATGGTGAAATTTTCCTTGAGACCAAGTTGTACGGATTATGTCCAAGTGGGATCGGATCAATTCAACGGTATAATTTTTATACTAATTTTTGTTGGAGGGATGTCATCTGGTTGGGGTACTATATAATCAAAATTTGAGTGTAAGAAATATTTTTGCTTGCATTACTGAATTCATTTGGTCATGTTGTTGCCTGTTCATTGCGGTAAAAGGCGTCTTACCTAAGCTTTAGCCTTGTCGTGTCCTCATTTCAACTCCTAAACATCGAGTTTTAGCGAGTGAAAGAGATGGCGGAATTTCAAAGAAAAGCTGTGGAAGTAGAAGAAAAGATTTATGTTGCGGTGAGCAAGGAAGTCAACGAAAACAGGTCTATCTTGACATGGGCTTTGCAAAAGTCCGGAGGAAAAACAGTGTGCCTTATCCATGTTCATCAACCTGCCAAAAACATCGACATCCCTGGTATGTATCATACATTCATACTATCATCTACGTCTTCTGTTCTCATTCATGTTTTACGTCAAGCCACGTAAGAAATTTCATTTAATTAGTTGCACGTGTATCTGCAAGTAACTTGGCAGAAAAGAAGCTAAGTCTTTCAGAGAACGAGGAAGGGCAGATTTGCTTGCTGTCCCAGATTGAATATTTCGGTATTTCTCAGCAATTTGGGGTATTGTTATTCTTCCTTTTAACTCGTTTTGTTATCGACTTATTTCTACCTATCATTGTCGATTGGTTTTGGATGTAACTTCCTTTCTTCTTCTGATAAAACTTTATATTCTTGATCTGACTATAGGTGCGCTTAGACTATCTCTACATCGAGGCTGATTCTATCGAGAAGGGGATAATCCAACTTATAGAACAGCATAATATCGAAAAACTTGTGATGGGAGCTGCAGCAGATAAGCATTATTCAGTTTCAATGTACTTAATTGCATCAGCTGCACTAACTGTCCTCTGATTCATAAATTTGTCAGATTGACGTATGATTTTGTTCTGAATTGAATGTTTTGTGACGAAACAGGAATATGATGAAAGTAATGTCTCAAAAGGCGATTTATGTCAAGGATAATGCACCACCTTTCTGTCACATTTGGTTTATTTGCAGCGGTTGTCTTATGCACACCAGGTAATTTAAAGTACATTGTCGGGACTAAAATCGTGCATTCCCATGTTCCAGAGTGATTGACTGTGGTATTGAAATGGATGTAGGAAAGCAATTGAGCCATCTGAGGCCTGTGATCCGCGGTTATCTCGCTGGGGCACTGACATCATTGACAGTTCATATTCAGGATTAGGATCACCGCCAGTAGGGCCTGTATCTCAGTCGTCATCGGAATCAGTCAGTATCTTAGAGTCAGTATTGGAATCAGTCAGAATAATTGATCAACCCTGCAACCGACTTGAGCGTGAGCTGATAGAGGCTGAAAATGCTCGGCAAGTGGGTTTTGAAGAAACCATAAGACGCCAGAAAATCGAGAAAGACGCTTTAAGCAATGCAATTTTGAAGGTAAGACATGTCTTGACACAAACTGTCTGTTGCTTTATTGTTAAATATTTGAATATTTCAGTGTTAAAATCGAATTTTGTGGACGTGAGTTTGGCAGGCTAAAATGGCCGAAAAATTGTATAGCGAGGAAGTAGCGCTAAGAAAAGCAAAAGAAGAAGAATTGGTTAAAGAGTATGAAGCCATTGAAGCTATGGAGAACATCGAACTCAAAGCCTCACTTGAACTGCGAAAGCTAATTGCTGATAAGTTCTCACTTGAAAAGTTAATGGAGGAATCTACGCGGTGCCATGAAGAGACGGAGGAGAAACTACTTTCAGTGGTGGAATTATTGGAGATGTACAAATATGAGCATGAAGAATTGGAGTTGGAAAGGGATAATGCGCTTCAAGAAGCCGAGAATCTGAGGGTACGACTTGCTCATGTTGGACCATCAATCTCAAGCTCGCCTGTTGATGTTCCTGTTCCTGTCGTGCTCTCGGTTTTCTCTTACTCGGATTTGCTGATGGCGACTATGTGCTTTGATGCATCCATGAAAATCGCGGAGGGAAGCCATGGAAGCGTATACAAAGGTTTTCTATGTGACACTGAAGTAACAATTAAGATACTTAACCGTACAAGTTTGACGCACAGTCCACAACAGTTTGATCGAGAGGTACATCAATACATTTCCAATCACAATTTTTCTTTTCAGACGGATGTATCTGTCTTAATCTCCAAACGGGTCAAATATGGTAGATCTAAATGGGGTCCTATTTGACCCGTTTTAATATCCTGAATGATCGGAAATGGCTTTTCTGTGTAGGTATATGTATTAAGCAACCTGCGACATCCAAACTTGGCAAGTCTTGTCGGTACATGTCCAGAAATTTGTGCTCTAGTATACGAGTATTTACCCGGAGGAAGCCTCGAGGACCGACTCATGTGTAAGAATAATGCTCCTCCGCTACCATGGCAGACCCGAGTTCAGATAGCCATAGACCTATGCTCTGTCCTCATCTTCCTCCATTCACGCCAACCTAGTTGCATCGTACATGGCAACTTAAAGCCCTCAAATATACTGCTCGATGCCAACTGCGTGAGCAAGCTCTGCGATTTTGGCCCCCGTGAATTAGACGACACTGACCCGCAGGGCGCAGTTGTGCACATGGACCCTGAGTTCGTTCACACCGGGGTAATGACACCTAACTCTGACGTCTATTCATTCGGGATTATATTGCTACGCCTGTTGACAGGGAGATCAGCATTTGGGATAATGATGGGGAGATCGGGTTTGTCTGAGGGTAGTATTATTAGCAAGTTGGATCCTTCTCGGACTTGTGCCAGGGAATGGCCTTCAGCGCAGGCTGACCAGTTGGCTCGCATGGCTTTCCGATGTTGTGATATGGACCAAAGGAACCGCCCTGACCTTAGAACTGATGTTTGGAGTCTTCTTGAACCCATGAAGGCCTCGCACCAAGGCGAACCACCATCTCTACTGCCGTCTAACAGCGAAGCACCAAACTATTTCATATGCCCCATTTTCCAGGTTAGTTACCGCTTAATTTGGTTAATAGATCATTCGGGTTAGTTTCATGCTTTTCTAGATGTGCTTTTGTCGGGTCATTTCATGTATAGGCCGGCCCATTTGGTTTGGATTGTTTCAGATTAGGTCGTTTTGGGTAAGGTCAATCCTGGGCCGACCAATGTTTGGGTGGTGTTTGCATCGAACTTAAATCAAATTCAGGTCATATCAGATGGTATGATGAAATTATGTCGAAACTCATCACGAGCCTGATAATGTGTATCAAACATGCAGGAGGTAATGGTGGATCCACACATTGCTTGTGACGGGTTCACATATGAAGCGGAAGCTATCAGAGGCTGGCTCGATGGTGGCCATGACAATTCACCGATGACTAACGTTACACTTGCTAATCATAACCTTACTCCTAATCGCGCTCTCCGCTCTGCAATTCAGGAGTGGCTACTGCATAACCCAAGGGAATGAATGAATGCATGGCTCTTTTCCCCTCTTTTAGAGCACTGAGAAAGTGAAGAGTTTCAGCAAATACAAGCGCACATTTTCCTTGTATCTCCATCTCAATATACCCGTGACTACAAATTTTTGTATGAGACCGCTATGTAAGAATCTATATTAAAGTCACTTTAGCAAATGTATACGGACATGGTATACTAACCATTTCTTCTCTGAAAACTCGACTCGTGAAAGAGCTAAGAAGGACTAATGCTACTCGGTATAGGGTCATTTGTTATTTTTTGGTTGAAATATTCCTCACAAATATAAAGAGACAACAAATGGCCGAGACGGAAGGAACATTTTAAAAAAAGAGCACGAGATCTTTTCTCACGAAAAAAGGATACGGTACGAAAATCTACGAACTTCTCGTGCAAAATCAAAATTACTATGACGTGTGGACGGTTGGCACATTTTAATAACCTAATTAAAGCAAGATTAACAAGAATATTATCCTGAGAAATTGAAATATTAATCTCTTTGTAATGTACTTAGACCATATCCTTCATTAATTTTGTTTTAATCAGGTTATTAACATGTGTCCATTAGACACACATTAGAAAAATCATTAATCTAATCAAGACACGGCCTCGGACACAGCAGACGATCCATTGTATGTCAAGTTGGGCCTTGCCAAACACGGATCATGCTAAATGAGTCGTAGACGGTGTTACATCATAAATACCCCGACTTAAAAGAAACGATAAACTCAAATGATAAAAGCTCTCAGTTTGTTATCGTTGTTCCCGCCTTCTAAAATAAATTTAGTGAAACCGCTTCATCAGTTTCCACTGTGTAAAAAAAACTCGAATGATTTGCTTCGAATTAAATGAAGTTGAAGATTAACAAAGCTTGCGATCTCAATTCCATCTCCGTTCTCCCTCCTCACTCCAGGTATCATTCATGCCTGATTCAATCCTCTCATTTCCGATTTCGTCATTGATTTCGCAATTCTCGTTTTGTAAATTGTAATCATAATTTTAACGGCTATATTCTTGTTTTCGCCATTAATTTTGAAGAAGATCGAGTTTGATGCCAGTGCAACCGCAACCGCAACCGCAACCGCAACCGCGATCGCAACCTTCGCAGCAGTCGTTTTCGCAAGGACTGTCGTCACAGCAAAATGCGATGTTCTCGCAGATTTCGCAGAATTCTTTCGATGAGTTCCTCTCTGAAAATCAAGTAATTTACTCCACTTTTCGATTAATTGTTCTCGATTTCGAACTTGTTGCTTCTAATTCAAGCTATTACTCCGTAATTGATCGATTACGGAGTATAATTGAAGGATAATGTAAAATCTATCAAGTAAAGCTGTCAATCGCTCGTTTCAGACATTCAGTTATGTATTTGGCGTTGTATGTACTAATTCAAGTATTTCAACTTTGTTCATTGGTTGAACGGCTAGTTTTTTGCCGTTTGAGTATCTGAAACTCAAATATTTCAGGTGAAGCTATTAGTTGCTTGATTAGTGATCTCTTTGTGATAGAAGAGCGCAAATTTGATATAGTATATTTAATTTCAAATGTGTGTTTTGCGTGAACGTGACGGTTGAATGGTGAACCTTAATGTTGATGAATCGGTTACGTGATGATTTGTCCTAGATACTTGAACCTAGAATAGGCTTGATTTCGAAATGTTCTTGTGGATTAGATTGAAGTTGATGTTAAAATATTTGATTAATTACTGCTGGATCATACATTCATACTGCTCCAATTTCAATCTGGATGATTGTTGTATGAAAATTTTCTAGTTACAAGCTCCTAGTTGAGCAAGGATATCACTATTTGATGGAACTAATAGGTAGATTGCGTAGGTGTAAAATAGCGTATTCTTGCCATTGAAACACTGAAAAATTGATGCAGCAACGAGATTCTGCTAACGGAAACTGTTACAATCGCTTAACTCGTGGTGAAAAGAACATAATCATGCAATGATTCAAAGAGAATATTCTGTCATAACGTATTCCTACACGCTCAGGAAATTTGGAATATGTTATACTATTGATGTCTAAGTGATCGTTGAGTAATGAGATTGTGTCTTTCAGTCTTTTCACGGTACCGTTAGATTAATTGTAGTCATTTGCAGAGATTTGGGTCAGATAACTCGGTGAAAAGATTGTCTTGCCTTGCCCCCAACTCTTACCCTCGTGAAGAAAGCCAGCTGCCAATCTCCAGGTCGTCTTCTGCAAACTTAACACGCAGATGGAACTCTACTGTACCAGATCACAAATGTATGTTTAACCCTTCAGTTGACAATCGACTTGTCTTTGGTATTTCTCATTCTGAAGGTGGAGTACCTAGTAATACCATAATTCTTCCATGTCTTTGTTCATAAGCATGTGTAGTTGTGTACAGTTTGTTTTTTGGATACGTTAAGCTATATGATGAGTCGTGTAATTTATGTATTCTCCTGCAGGTCAACTGAATGATGAACTTGAGCATAAATTCGCTACAATGGAAACATTGCTCAGCAGGTTGGGAATGATCTTGGATTCTGTTCAGTCCGATATCATGCAAGTTAATAAAGGAACAAAAGAGCTTTCACTTGCAGGTTAACTATTACTCGGCGTATTACTTTCTATTCATCTCTCATATATGTTTTTTGAGAACTAATATATGAATCATAGACTTGTCTGTTAGTCATGTATATATCATCTAAATTTGTTAAAAGTTTACGCATATTAACTGTCTCGTTGGTACTTCTGACAAGATGATAATGTCGTCGGTAATATTAAGGTCATTCTATATTCACTAAATCCTGAAGTAAATTTTGTTCAGTGGAAGGTATACGCCAGAAATTGATTGCTCGGGATGACTCCCTTCATCTGCTGGTACATTTTTTTGCTCATCTTTTAAGTAAATTCATTTGAGGAAAACATCGCCTTAAAATGTAAAAAACTATGACCAGAATCGAGGACAAGAAGAGATGAAAACCAGCCTGGATGTCGGTTTGAGATCATTTAGCAACCAATTGAACAACATTGCTCAGACGGAGAAAATGCAAGAAATTATGTCTACAGTTATGACTTTGCCGGACCAAATTCAGGGTATTGTCCACAAACAGGGTGAAGAGCTTTCGGGATGGTTATCTGAAGACCTGAAGGCATGTCACTTTCCCACTCTAGCCTACTATTCCATCTTGCCTGAAATTTTATCTTTCGGTCTTTGATACTGAGCTTCTTTCCTACAAGTCATATTCTCGATTGTGGTGTTAATTTGACAGTACAGTATAACTCAGCTGATAGTGTACTGCTGTTAATTTTTGTGAACAGGCAATCTTTTTCAGCCTAAATACCTTAAATCAGAAGCATCTTCCCCTTGCTATTCTCGCTCCAAAGGTTGTCTTTCGCATTATATTTGTGTGTTCTGTACATTGCGCATTGTGGAGGGCACGTGAAAATCCATTCTTAAACAACCAACGTTGCAGGTTACTGGTGGTGATTCTTCAGTGCAGGTGCCGCTTTTCACAAAGGTTATCTTTCGCATTATATTTGTGTGATCTTTACGTTGCGCATTGTGGAGGGCACGTGAAAATCCGTTCTTTAACAACCAACGTTGCAGGTCACCGGTGGTGATTCTTCAATGCAGCAGCCACTTTTCAGAAGGTACCTAACTAAAACCAGTTTCTTTGGACCGTGAAATTATTTGTGTTAACTGATACGGAGTATAAATTATGAGCTTTCAGGAAGAACTATGTTTGTCTTTCGTGTTTTCATACATTGGATTATCCGAGAAACCAATTTTAACTACACCTCATTTCCTTACAAATGTTATTCCTGTTTCTCATTTAGTTGCTGTCATAATGGTAGAAATTGAGTAAAACTCGAATCTTAACCTCACTAGTTTAGGTGGATAAAACTGTATAAGGTTGCTGAAATCCTACAAATCCACATTTTAGCAGTATCTGCGCTTGTATCGTTCACAAAACCCGTATCCTGTTCTCGTCTTACTGATATGTATCACATACTTACAGTGAAACTCAAACCAAGACGACATCTAATTCTGGACATCTTGGTCCGAAGAATAAATCGGGAGGCTGGATGACTGTTAAACCAGATCAATCTGCTGTATCAAATCGACATGAAAACACCTGCAGGAATACAAAACAAAGACGGATTTCCCCGCTGGTATGCATCAAATACATTAAATCTAAACTTTAGTCGATGGAGACAATGCCTGAAAGAGAAATGCTATACTACTGCAGGCTAAACCGCCGAGAATTGTGGTCAGTTTAGACGATGATTCAGATGACGATTTTTCTTGCATTATAGTTGAAAAAGAATTAGGTATGTTCCTAGTTTATTGTTCCAATATCTACTTTCGTCTATTTAGCCACACATCGTCAGTTCGTCACACTCGAGTTAACTATACAGCGGATCTTGTAAGTGCAGACGATCTTTTAGTGGACGAAGAGGCTGAACAGATTCTCAGGAAAGCAAGGAGGAGAAAGCGGAAACAGGATCGTAAAACATCTTCTTAACCCTTTATCGCAGCTGAAGGTATGATTTATTACATTTATAACGAGTTCAAACTCGTAATACTATTACTGAACACGGATTTTACTAAATCATAGGCGAACTCGTTTATCTTAGTAATAAATAAAGAAAATGATTCAGAATGAGACGGAGACGTAAAGGGGCCAACCATACATCGTTTTAGGCCTTCTTCTAGATGATGGTTACCTAATTGACCCATTCATGTACGTTAAATTAGTTCTCCCTTCGTTCATGATTTTTCGTCTCGTTTTATGAATATTTTAATGAAATTAGACGAAAAATAGTGATCGGAGGGAGTAGTAAGTACTAAATGAGTAATGCGCTAATCTTTTGGGTTAATGCGACGAGTATGACTGCAAAACTGTCTTTATTATCTTCTCACCATAATTACCGACACTTATTCTACCTTCTACTTGTCATTATTCTAATCAAATCACTATTTTTGAGATTACCTTTAATAAAGTGTTAACCTCTTTAAATAATGACAAATTTATTTTTATGACGGATCAAATATTTCTAAGATAAACTCATGTGTTTAGGTTATAGGAAAAGATTGTTGGCATTTCCTTCTAATAATTGAGTATATTTAACCTGTTTTAACATTATGACTGATAACTGCATTGCAAGTAAGACCAACTGTAAATAACGTGGGTGATTACGATTATGATCGTATATACTTCCTCCGTTCACTATCTTTTGTCCCGTATCATTAAAATACTCCTCACAAGTATACTCTCTAACAATGATAAGGAGTATTTGACTAGTTATGATTAGGATGAGCATATTAAGCATAAAGATTTGATTGACAGATTTGAGTATTTGACTAGTTTATTTTAATCAACATATTTAGTTTAAAGTGTTTGATATTGAACGAGTTTATCCAATGTAGCTATTCCGTATTTTATAGCTATGTATACTCCGTCGAGTAAGTCTCCCATGTGATCTATATATCATTTGTCATAAATTGATGACGGGTTTGTCTTTATCTATCAAAGTGAGTATTATTTGACCTGTTACAAACAAGAATTTACCTACTCTGTAACTGTATAGTTATTATTTTTGGAATTTAATTGAAAAATTATTTAGTCATAGGCCTTCTTTTACTGTGTACTAATGCGAAACCACGGATATAGAAAATCTAAAGCATCCAATGCTTCAAAGTGGACCTTGCTCTTAACGGTTCAGAATACTTGTATAATCTGCCGGCATCTTTATATACTCTTTATCAGGTTAGGATGGTGGTAATCATATTTTATCATTAATAAAACGGTTTTTCTAACGTGTGCCCACTGGACACACGTTAATAAGTTAATTAAAGCATGATTTAAATAGATATTGTATAAATATGGTAATAAAGCTTAATATTTCAACTTCTCATGATATTTATCATGGTTAAAATTTCCTTAATTAGGGTATTAACATATGCTCACTGGGCACATGTTAGAAAAACCGTTAATAAAATGTAATGTTGTAAGCTTTGCCCTTTAATAAATATGATATCACCCATGAGGCCATGAAGCAAATTTCCCATTTTATTATTTTCAGCTTTAGGATTTAGCATTATACTCGTATTTAGAATGCAGACGGCCAAATATAGAATACCTAGTCAGACTTAATTGTCGATAAGATTCCAATACATCAATTATCAATATCTCAAGAAAATGATAATCAAGATTCACGACATTCGACCATTAGAATGAAGTTGACTAACCACTTATTTTATGTTCATAATATAATAACTAACTAATCAAGCCAACATACCAAGAAGTAGTAGTAATAAATAAGTAACACGTGTTCTCTATTAGTTTATACTACTCCGTATACAACATAATACTTCCTCCGAGTTCCTATTATTGTCCCACTTTTCTTTTTGGGCTGAGTTTAATTTTTGTCTCACTTTCCTTTTTAGGCCATCAATGTGTGGTTCACAATTACTTTCCTGTTTCTCTCTCTTCCTATTTTTTTTTAACCACTCATTTTTCCTTCCTTATTTTTCACCCCAAACCCTTATGGGACAATAATAGGAACTCGGAGGGAGTAGGTAATATCACACGGGGAATCTAAAATCAAAATTTTGGATAGTGACTGTATATGAAAAATTCTCATCTTTACAATAAAAATCGATAGCTTTAACCAATTTTTGAACGTAATCGGGTCATAAACATGGATTGTCAAATCAAGGCAAACAGTTAGTTATAGCTTTTCTGGTTATCACGCAAAGAGCTAGCAGGCATGCAGAGATCAGAGACAGATAATAATGTGCCATGTTCTGTGAGCAATATGGATGTGAGGATAACTGATAAGATGTGAAATGTCTGCAGATTTAACGTTCAAAATAGTTGGAAATAATAGTAGTACTAGTAGCAGTAGTAGTCTAGTACCAAATTTACCAACAGAGCTTACTTGAGCAGTACTGTACTGTTCAACTCAATTGTTGCCTTGCATTGGTGAATAATGGTGAGGTATCCCTTTACATGCAGGCAAATTGGCCTATGTTTGTCGCTTCCTAAGTTCCTATACTACCAAATTTTGTTTCGGATCCCCAAATTTCGACAAAAACGTGTATTATATACTTCAAATTTAGTCGTTCGGAAGGTCCTACCAGACCATGTTTCATTTTGTCATGATTTTTTTTGCCATGTGTCTGAGTTCGCTTAAGAAGGTAATCTGTCCGATTTCAGACCTAAATGAAAAAAATACGTTGTCTTTTTACGATTTACCGATTTTCTACGAACGATTATTTTTTCTCACGTCGGGACCCTCATATGTTGTCCGTTGATGCTCAAATTTTGTGTGGTCATTTTATATGACCATTCAAGCACCTCGCGCGATTTTCAGCCATTTTTTATTCAGACCCCCCAAATCTCGAAAAAAGTGAAATTTTGTCGTTCGGAGGGTCCTACATTGTTAACGGCCATTTTCGGCCATTTCATCGAGACATTTCTACATTGTACAGAGTAGTTATTATGCGAATTTGGAGACATTTAATTTCGAGACAAAATCGGCCTGAAAAACGTGGATAATAACCTTCAAGTTCGTCCGTTTCTGATGATTTTTTGAAAAATGTGAGATATTTTGCTGGCCGTCTAAATAGGACCCGTATATCATAAAATGACTCACGGTTGTTGAAAAAGTATGGAGTGGTTACTGTGCGAATTTGGAGACATTTAATTTGGAGACATTTAATTTCGAGACGACATCGGCCCGAAAAATGTGGATAATAACTTTCAAATTCGTCAGTTTTTGATGATTTTTTGAAAAATGTGAGATATTTTGCTGGTCGTTTAAATAGGACCCGTATATCATAAAATAACTCACGGTTCTTGAAAAAAGTCTAAAATAGTTTAGTTTCGAGTATATATATCGAAGATTTTGCCCTAATTCGACGTTACTCGAAAGATAGTTAAATGCCGCTTAAATGTGTTTATATTAAACAATATTTACTATCTATTTCACCGAGACATTTCTACAATGTATAGAGTAGTTACAATGCGAATTTGGAGACATTTAATTTCGAGACAAAATCGGCACGAAAAACGTAGATAATAACCTTCAAATTCGTCCGTTTCTGATGATTTTTCAAAAAACATGAGATATTTTGCTGACCGTCTAAATAGGACCCGTATAACATAAAATGACTTATGGTTGTTGAAAAAACTCTAAAATAGTTTAATTTCGAGTATATATATCGTAGATTTTGATATAATCCAACGTTACTCGAAAGATAGTTAAATGTCGTTTAAATGTGTTTATATTAAACAATATGTACCGTCTATTTCACCGAGAGATTTCTACATTGTATGGAGTATTTACTAGGCGAATTTGGAGACATTTAATTTCGATACAAAATCGGTCCAAAAAACGTGGATAATAACCTTCAAATTTGCCCGTTTCTGATGATTTTTCAAAAACTGTGAATTATTTTGCTGGTCATCTAAATAGGACCCGTATATCGTTAAATGACTCACGGTTGTTGAAACAAGTCTAAAAATAGCTTAGTTTCGAGTATATGTATCGAAAATTTTGCCATAATTCGACGTTACTCGAAAGATAATTAAATGTCGTTTCAATGTGTTTATATCAACAATATTTACCATCTATTTCACCGAGACATTTCTACAAAGTATGAAGTAGTTACTATGCGAATTTGGAGACATTTAATTTCGAGACAAAATCGGTCTGAAAAACGTGGATAATAACCTTCAAGTTCGTCCGTTTCTGATGATTTTTTGAAAAATGTGAGATATTTGCTGGCCGTCTAAATAGGACCCGTATATCATAAAATGACTCACGGTTGTTGAAAAAGTGTGGAGCAGTTACTATGCGAATTTGGAGACATTTAATTTCGAGACAAAATCGGTCTGAAAAACGTGGATAATAACCTTCAAGTTCGTCCGTTTCTGATGATTTTTTGAAAAATGTGAGATATTTTGCTGGCCGTCTAAATAGGACCTGTATATCATAAAATGACTCACGGTTGTTGAAAAAGTATGGAGTAGTTACTATGCGAATTTGGAGACATTTAATTTCGAGACAAAATCGGTCTGAAAAACGTGGATAATAATTAACCTTCAAATTCTCTCATTTCTGATGATTTTTCGAAAAATGTGAGATATTTTATTGGCCGTCTAAATACGACCCGTATTACGTGAAATGACTCATGGTTGTTGAATTTTTTTTTAAAATAGTTTAGTTTCGAGTATATATATCGAAGATTTCGCTCAAATCCAACGTTATTCGAAAGATAGATAAACGTCGTTTAAATGTGTTTATATCAAATAATATGTACCATCTATTTCACCGAGACATTTCTACATTGAATGAAATAGTTATTATGCGAATTTTGAGACATTTAATTTCGAGACAAAATCGGTCTAAAAAACGTGAATAATAACCTTCAAATTCGCCTGTTTCTGATGATTTTTCGAAAAATGTGAGATATTTTGTGGGCCGTCTAAATACGAGTATAACGTGAAATGACTCATGGTTGTTGAAAAAACTGTAAAATAGTTTAGTTTCGAGTATATATATCGAAGATTTCATCCTAATCCAACTTTACTCGAAAGATAGTTAAATGTGTTTATATCAAACAATATGTATCATCTATTTCACCGAGACATTTCTAAACTGTATGGAGTAATTACTATGCGAATTTTGAGAGATTTAATTTCGAGACAAAATCGGCCTGAAAAACGTGAATAATAACCTTCAAATTCGCTCGTTTCTGATGATTTTTCAAAAAATGTGAGATATTTTGCTGCAATCTAAATAGGACACTTATACATGAAATGAGTCACGGTTGTAGGAAAAACTATAAAATAGTTTAGTTTCGAGTATGTATATATCGAAAATTTCGTTCTAATCCGACGTTACTTGAAAGATAGATAAATGTCGTTTAAATGTGTTTATATCAAACAATATGTACCATCTATTTACTCAAGACATTTCTA
Organism: Agrostemma githago; assembly: GCA_958450325.1. Classification (NCBI taxonomy): domain Eukaryota; kingdom Viridiplantae; phylum Streptophyta; class Magnoliopsida; order Caryophyllales; family Caryophyllaceae; genus Agrostemma; species Agrostemma githago. The sequence continues at coordinate 598,085 of OY288255.1, forward strand.
CATTGTACGGAGTAGTTACTATGCGAATTTGGAGACATTTAATTTCGAGACAAAATTGGCCTGAAAAACGTGGATAATAACCTTCAAATTCGCTCGTTTCTGATGATTTTTCGAAAAATGTGAGATATTTTGTCAGCCGTCTAAAAATGACTTGTATAACATGAAATCGTTTATGGTGTCGAAAAAACTCTAAAATAGTTTAGTTTCGAGTATATAAATATCGAAGATTTCGCCCGAGTTCGACGTTACTCGGAAGATAGTTAAAATGTCGTTTAAATGTGTTTATATCAAACAATATGTACAATCTATTTCACCGAGACCTTTCTACAATGTATGAAGTACTTAATATGCGAATTTGGAGACATTTACTTTCGAGACAAAATCAGCCTGAAAAAACGTGGATAATACACTTCAAATTTAGCTGTTCGAAGAGTCCTACCGAACAAGGTTTCATTTTGTCCTGATTTTTTTTGTCACGTGTCGGAGGTCGCTTCAGAAGGTACCCTGTCCGATTTCAGACCCAAACGAAAACAATACGTTACCTTTTTACAATTTACCGATTTTCTACGAACTATGATTCTTTCTCACGTTGGGACCCTTGCTCATATGTTATCCGTTGCTGCTCAAACTTTGTGTAGCCATTTTACATGACCTTTCTAGCACCTTGCACGATTTTCGGACATTTTTTATTTGATCCCCAAATCTCGAGAAAACGTGTATTATACACTTCAAATTATATTATAGGGCCGAAACCCAACCCATATTACTCAAGCCGAAACTCTACCTTTCTGATCCGTTTGACAGATTTAATTATATGCAAGAATCTAATACATAATAAAATATAAGCGGACCTCACCCATCGCCTTAAGATTTTGATTGAATTGATTTCGTAATATGTGTCAGAATTAGAAGCCAAGAGTTCGAACTCTGACAGCTCCTAATATTTCAAGTGTGGGGACGTAATAGAATATAACGTGGAGGTGAGAATGGGATTGAGAGAATTTGAAGTAAGATGTGAAATGACGAGATGATTAGTGGCCCCAAACTCTTTAATTTTGGTCCTAAATTGGTAAGGGGTCCCCTTAAGGTCCTTAAGGTTGCGTGGGTGGGTGTCTTGTAACATACGAGCTCTCCACTTTTTGAAAAAAAAAAAGAGTAATTAATGTCCATCATAAATTTTGAGGGTAGGTCTGCTGAGAGACGGTTTCTCATTAACTTTGTTGAGAGACTAAGTACAAATGGAAGTAATAGTGACACCAAACCTAATAGAAATAGGTACAATTAACATAAAAGAGTATACAAATACAAAGAGGATATGCTTGTTATAAAAACATGTACAAAATAAAGTTGTCATTTATAGGTACGAATAAGACATAGAGTGGTACTAGATAGTGATCTCTCAATAAGTTAGTGAAAGACCGCTCTCTTCCAAGATTTTGTGAAACTTTGAATATCTGGGGCTACATATACTTACCAAGCAAGAATAATAGTCTCATTTGTTAGATGTTATCTCAAATTGAATTCTAATTCAAGCATATTAAGTATAATTAACACCATGATTATATATCTTGCTTTTAATTTATTTTCTATGCACTTTGATGGGTCTTAATTACATCGTAATAAGGACTATGGAGTAGTACTAATTACGACTCTACTGTTGAAATAAATTACGATGAGTAGTTCATAAGTTAAATGAAATATTCTTATTAAAAGAGTTTTGTAAAACATGTTTTCGAAAGTTTGTTTTTTTTTTTTTTTTTTTTTGATCGAAGTCTAGAACTATCGACAAGCTAAAGGTACGTTGTGGAGAAGTATCATATCGTCAAGCAAAGTACTGCGTCTATTAGTTGGTCTCTCTTCAAATTAGTTATGCGAGAATTTCAACGTTAACAATAATATGAGACCGTTTTATTTGAGAATTGATAAAATATCGAATGTGAAAAAATGGAAGGATAGTTTGAAAAGAATTTACTCAAAAAAAAAAAAAAAAAAAAAAAAAAAGTCGGTGATTTAGAATGAATTGGAGGTAGTGAATGTCTCAATTTAATACAACGACGTAAAACATTAAAAAGCCCTATGCAAATTTGCAAAGATATGTATGTATGGCATATACCATTGCGGATCTCCCGTCCCATTTTGTGTCTCACTCTGTGTGCCAAACCATATACTGACTGACACATCAACAAGTGTATGATATTTGTTACTTATTTTACTTGTTGAGTAAGCGAGATGTTAACCAGTGTATGGTGTGGCACACGGAATGGGACACAAAAATGGAACGGGTGATCCGCTCTAGGCATAGAGAGGACGAAGTTTTTGTTGGTTGGTATACCATTTTTAAACGCATTTATATTGTAATTGACTTTTCACAATTACACTACACATACCTTCTCAATTAGGTTACATTTTAAAAAAAAAAAAAAAAAAAAAAAAATAAATTAAATTATCTGGTTTACTCAAGACTCGAGTCAGGTATGATTTTATTAGCGGTGAAGTTCTAATTTATGAATTTTTAACACGGTTTCCTTAATTATCAATTGATCTAAGTGGTTATCGATAAGACGATAACGTAGTTATTAGAGGGAGGGAATTAATGCATTATTTTTTATTTTATTTTTTTATGAACGAGGGAACTTGCAGCCGCTACCTTTTTGGTGCATTCTAAGTAAACTCTCGAGTGTACGCATAGCCTGCAAACCACGCAAACTAAGGTAAACCGCATGTGGGCGACATGCTCGAAATCTAGAAGATATAGTCTCAAGTCATACAACTCCCACAAGTTCGCGCTTGCAGGGGCTTGAACCTGAAATCCTTGGACCGACGATCACAAGTTTTAACCACTAGGCAACACCCTTATGAACAATTAATGCATAGGTTGGAGACATAGCATATGTTGTTTAGTTGTGAATGTTGCTCCATCTTATGATTCACGACTACACACGCATGCATATATATAGGACTATATGATATGACATAACAATTGACAACTACTCTACTTGTCCGTACTAGTTTTGAGGTTTTTTTCAGCCAAATGTTTTAATAATAATAATAATAATAATAATAATAAAAGTGGATCTTGTAATTCGTTTTGATCTTCATAATAATAATAATAATAATTGTTTTAGGGTTTCGGTTATTGTAAAGCTATATCTTATACGGTTGTTTAAATCTTCATTTTTGTTTTAGAATCAAGAACATGTTACAAAAGTCTGTATTTATTTGATTCATCGTATATTTGACGATCACTATGAAAGAGTACGAACATGAAGAATTGATCGATCAATTGACTTTAAAAATTATAAATAATTGCATATATTATACTTATAATAACTAATAATACTACGAGTACGAAGTAATATATAATTCAATGCTCATTTGGGGATGGATTATTTAATAATAATACTCATGAGTTAATTTAATAATATTCGTATAGTCGTATATGTAAGCAAGAGGAAAAGATAGGAATATATGACTGAGTGACTGACTACCTTGTCCCTAATTAATTATGCACTTAGAATGAGTAATTTTTATATGAGATCGTCTCAGATTTTCAGTAATTAACATTGGAAATAATGTGAGACGTAATTTATCATATGTTAAGCTAGAAAAGTACTCATAATTAACTCACTCTATCACTCTATAGGATGTCGATCTCATAATAATAATAATTATGGTAAGACCGTCCAATCAAAGAATTATGCATGGATGTCTATAGGACGATTAATTATGGCTCTAGGTCATTGTAGTTATGACTTTATGAGAAAACCTTGTTTGTAGATGAAGCCAAGTTAAGTTGCGTGAGAGTCAAGTAATATTTTTTTCGGTAATTATTGTGTACAACCGTTGTACCATGCGATAATAGTAAAAATTTGCAATTTACGATAAATAGTTACCACATGTTCATATTAAAATGTATCACTATTTAACCTAAAATGGTTACTAAATAACATAACCTGGTAACTTTTTATTATAAATTAGATCTGTCATACGGTACAACGATTATATAATATAATCTACGATTTATATATTTTTTTTTGACAATTTCTATTTTTAAATTGGTAGCTAAAGTGAAAATGATTTCTATCCAATACACATGCTACCACATACACACTACCCTTATCGATAAGAAGCCTATTCAAATACCTTTAAGCAAAAGTAGTTTGGTATGACCGTAAAAATTTGGGTGTTTGAACGAATAAACATGATTAACAATTCAATTAAAATACATATATAGATAAAAGTAGGAAAGAAAAACTGTTTTTCTATCGTATTTGTTTTAGATTTCGCATAATAAACTCCATTTACTTCATACCGTAAAAGTTTTAACAACTTTCATACGTGTTCAGATACCTTCATCTTTACTTGTATCGTATAATTGAAAGGAAGCTACGAGAGTGAGGATCCTTTGTCCCATTTTGTGTCTCAGTCTGTATTCACTCTATACATTCTTTGACTCATGGAGAATCCTTATTAATTGAGAAATCGATGTAAATTTGCTTGTCACTGATTAGATACAGACTCGGTTGCATAATAACTGAACTATTATTGACCGAAAATCAGGCCGATATTGGAGTATCTCTTAAGAATTTGATATGTGAATCTTTGCACAGTAGAAATGATTTCCAAATTAGTTGAAAATTTTCTATATATACTAATAAATCAATTCATAATTATAATTAAAAAAAAATTAAGACGTATGTAAGAGATTATTGATATAAATAGTCTAATAAAATACGGAGTATGTACAAAGTTCGAGGTATATTTCATGATTTATTATGTAATTAATCATTTATCATCAACCAAAATTGATTTATTATGAGTATTAGGTAACGTTAAAATAAAAGTCATAACGGTTATATTTAGCCATTTAATTTTTTTAATAAGTACTCTGTATTAACTTCGAAATTGATGACTGAAATACATAATAAAAATACATATATAAAATATTTATTTCTCTTTTAGTTTATTATATACGGTCCTAAGGGTATATTCATCATTTCCCTTTTTTTGTCAACGAAATCCCTGAGGGTGTTACTTCATAAACGATAAATCAGAAGTCATAGTCACATTCGCAGCATGTGGAAGAATTCCTGACCACACGGTTTTACCATCTACTCTAGGCAAAATATGAGCTAAATCATGCGCTACACAATTATTTACACGACTTATATGAGCCCAACGAATGCTCAGAAAACTACTACGAGTAGTACAATGCAAGCAACAAGGATATCATCAGTAACTAGCGAGAATCATTTCTCATTTTTAAATTATCACTATTATTAATACATTGTCGTAATATAAACTTTAAGTTAGATACAGAATGAAACACAAAAGTACGGAAAAATGATCCTCATGCTTGCTTACCCAAGAGCAACAAAATACTTATAAAACAAACAAAAACATGTCAAAAATGGAGGAAATAAACCAGAATCCAATCAAAATATACCCTCTCACACACTCACACGATCAACCTAAAGCATTTAGATCACCAACTCATACCACCCACCAAATAAAGTCAAATTCGGAAGGAAATATTCGTCTTAAATTTATAACGGATTAAATATTATTTAGGATAAAACAAACTAATGCGTCCAAATGATAGGAAAAGATTTTCGACATTTTCTTCCTAATAGGTACGGAGTATATTTGAACTATTTTAATGTTACGATGAATATATCCGTTGCAAGTAAGACTAACTGCTAAATACGGAGTAAAAACCCATCAATAGTCAATCAGTTAGTCTCCTTGTGACGGTAGTATCCGTTGTATCCTTATAATGAGTCAAGTAATAACCATTTAGCCAGGTAGGGACAAATCATTGACATTTTCCACGTGGGTTACTTTTTATCTTTTGTATCTAAACGAGTATTATTTGACCCGTCATATGAATATGACGGATAACCCCATTTTAACGTTACGATGGATATGTCTGTCGCAAGTAAGACTAACTGCCAAATAAAAAACCCATCAATAGTCAATCAGTTTGTCTCCATTGTGACGACAGTATCCATCGTATCCTTATAAACGGGTCAAGTAATAACCATTCAGCCAGGTAACGACAAATCATTGACATTTCCCATCTGAGTTACTTTTGTCTTTTATATCTAAACGAGTATTATTTGACCCGTCATACGAATACTGTCCCAAATCCAACATAATTACACCTAATACATCTCATCTCATCTCATCTCATCTCATCTCTTCCATTCATGCTGTACTGCTGTCAATCAATCTGTCATCAAAATCTGTTTAATGGTGTGAAAAAGTCATCATACTACAAAAGTGAATAACTTCCCCCACACTTTTCTCTCTTTTACTTCTTTACCCTTTCAACTTTACATTTTTTGTCCTTGATATCATCGCAATCTTACTCCAAACTACAAAAACAAAAATTCCCCTCCTTCTCCCCTCTCCCTGCATTTTCTCTGCATTTCACAGAGTTTTTACATAAATTTAATCATAAAGTTTATAACTTTGATGATGATTCCTACTGGATTCACCTTAATTTAATAAACCCATCTCATAAAACCACTTAATTTTTCTTTAAATTTGTTTTTTAACCAAATTTCGTGTTATCGAGTCATTGACAGGTCAAAGACCGATTCATTACATTCGTATCTGTCTCGAGATCAAAGTTTGTAACTTTGACGATGATTCCTTGTGGGTTCACCTTAATTTAACAAACCCATGTTATATAAACACTTAATTTTCCATTGAGATTGTTTTTTTAACCAAATTTCGTGTTATTGACGGGTTCAGAGGCCGATCATTACATACATATCCATCTCGAAATCAAAGTTTGTTCATGGTGGGTTCACCCTAATTTAATAAACCCATGTCACAAAAATTATTTTTTTTAACCAAATTCCGTGTTATCGGGTCATTGACGGTTCCAATTTCCAAAGACCGATTCATTACATTCATATTCATCTCGAGATCAAAGTTTGCAACTTTAATGATGATTCATAGTGGATTCACCCTAATTTAACACACCCATGTCACAAAAATTGTCTTTTTAACCAAATTCCGCGTCATTGACGGGTTGAAAGACCGATTCATTACATTCATATCCGTCTCGAGATCAAAGTTTGTAACTTTGATGATGATTCATGGTGGGATCACCCTAATTTACTAAACCCATGTCACAAAAATTGTCTTTTTTAACCAAATCCTCATGTTATCGGGTCATTAACGGTTTCAAACACCGATTCATTACATCATTACATTTATACCCGTTTTAAGATCAAATCGTTTTGGAACTAAGACTGTGGGTGGGTGTATTGTTGATGAAGCAAAGACAACAAAAATTGGGATCCACATTTCCTTCTTTAAGCTGATTTGGTTTTTATACATTAGATTTTTATTATTATTATTATTATATGGAGGAAAGAGGGTCCCATATATTCACGGAATTTTCAACCAGCTGTGCCAAACATTTGTCAAGTTTTCACCTTTTCTTCTTCTTCTTCTTCTTCTTCTTCTTCTTCTTCATATCTCTCTATTTCTTACCTATTTTTTCCACTATAATCACACTTTAATTTGAGCTATCCACATGGGATTTTAATTTTGATTTTGATTTTCTACATTGTAGAAAATTAAATAAAAAAAAATAAGGAAAATTAGGGAAAATTAGGGGAAATATTCCTATAGTATGATTTGGGGATTTGGGATTGTGTGACCTACTTTATGGTCGGTTTAGTTATAGCATAAAGTGGGAAGTCATAGTGGGAAAAAATTCTTGAAAGAAATGATTACAGTCTGGAAATATTATTAAGAAATTGTTGTAATAAATATTCTCTTATAGCTTTAGAGTTGGGTTTTATTGATTGATTGATTCAAAAGTGATGAATTATGGAGAAAAAATAGAAATTCATTATATAATGGGAATTTGATTTGATTAAATTGGCAAAAAAAAAAAAAAAAATCCCAAATTTTTTTAGTTTATTTGGAGGAATGAGTCTTTTTCCAAGGTGGGGTTGAAGATAAAAAGTGGAGGAAATTGAAGAAATTGAGGAATTGGGGTTTTGATTTTGGTTTTTGTGAAGAAAATTCGGAACTTGGGATTAGATTATCGTATTAAAATCATCAGAAATAACAGCTTGCACGTTTGTCAGACCGGAAGTAGTTGAGGTGAGGTGGTGTTTTCTTACAAGTGAAGATTGAGAGATTTTGATTTTGCCCAATTTTGAGGGTTTGGCATCTTTTTGAGAGAAGAGTATGAAAGTACAACAAGGTGGTGAAGAAGCTGAAGAAATTAATAATAAAAAGAAAATAACACAGCTTTTTTGTTTAGCTCTTGAAGCAAGTTTTCTGGGAATTTTCTCATAATTATATCATCAATTCATCAAATTCAGATAGATTTGCAATTGCAATCAGATCAAGGTAACGTTCATTCCCTTATACTATCATCTAAAAAACTTTGATTTCATCTTTATAATTCTCCACACTTGTGTGTATGAAAATCGACGGTCCAATTTCATTAAAATACTTCTCACATATAATGAGGAAATGGGCGATCTTTTTGGGACGGAGTTGCTCTGAATCAGATATTTTTGTTCCAATCTATTTTAGTATAATAATATTGTTTTTGGAAGGTGAGGGAGCAGGTAAGATATTTTTTTTTTTTTTTTTTTTTTTTTTTTTTTTGTGTTGATTATTTCTAGAAAGAAAATTGACTTATGTTTAGCCTGACCTCACATTCGAAATTCTTGTCTAAGACGGGTATATCTGTATTAAACTGACGACAGGGCAATGACTTCAGGTCTAAGATCTTGGTTCATGTCATAAGCATTGTCAATTTGTCAAAAAGTCTGTGTTTTGGCCATCTAATTCTAGTAAATTGTTCTCAAGATTTATTCTGATGGTTTTTTTTGTTGTCTTTTTTTGGTAAAGGGTTTGGGTGTTGAACATCATACACTGTACTGCTCTACATGACATATTAGCCAATCGACAATGGCGAAGAAATCAAAAAAGCGAGGTGGACGGCATGAGAAGGATCAAGCAGGGTGTTGGAGTCTGATGAACATCTTTGATTTTCGACATGTTCGTTCGTCTCAGAAACTGCTTTTAGATAAGAAGCGTGGGAGTAGGCGTTTAGATGGTATGACATCTGTTTATCTTTCGTTCTGTTACTCATAATTGCTTAGCATTCCGTTTGGATTTTCGTAGATGTATGAATAAATTCAGGTTGTTAGGAGTCTTTTTTTTCCTGGAATGTGAGTTATATCATGTCATCCTGTGAAATCTGCACAATGCTCTAGCTATATTCGTCGACTGTGTTGGCATTTACTGTAATTTGTACTCTAGATTGTTAGTAACGAAAGGCGTTTTCTTATTTTTGATCAGGAGCTGTGTTGGCTAACATTCAGCTAGAATCGTTGAGTGAATCTTGTCATATCTGTGACGAAAGCAACGTAAGTTTTCTTTGGCCCTCCTCTTTTTTTTCCTGTTATAATGTATGATGCAGCCAGTACGGGAAGGGTCAGTCGCAGCTACATGGTTCCGTGTTTGATCCCTGCTCATTCACGGAGTCTGCATCATGTGCTGATTTGTATTTCGACACGTATTTCATTATGGGTCATTTGGAAACAGTGTTCTGATTTGAAATATTTTCAGGTAACTGTGCAGGATGAGGCGTCTCCTATCGATACAAGTAAGATGAGTGTGAAAGAGTTAATGGAGGAAGAGATGTGCGTGGAGCAAGATAAAGAAAAACAAGAAACTATTTCTAATGAATGTGCGAAACAAAATGTTGAAGTAGATGATAAGCGCTATGTGAAAAGGAACCGTCGGTGGTCAAGAAGCAAGATGTCGCTTGACTTCGAAGCAGATGGTTTCGTTGCAGCCGGGGACTTGGTTGAAACCGAAAAGCCTAACCACAGAAAACATAAGTCATGCAGTAGTGTTGATCTGAACGAAGTGGTCGAAGAACTCTGCAGCCAAATACAGGAGAAAGACGGTAAACTTGCTGTCAAACAGGTTGGAGATTCTTTCGTGGTAGAAAAACAGTTGGCGGAGGCAGCGAAGGTGTTAGTAAAGCATTTTACTGACGGTAAAAGTGGCACTAACGAAAGAAAAGTTCAACCATCGAAAGAACTGACAGACGCACTTCAAATGCTTAACTCTAACAAAGAAGTGTTTTTGAAACTGCTGCAGGATCCGAACTCGCAGTTGGTTAAACACTTGCAGAATTTACAGGATATTCATGTCGAGGAAGGTAAATTCAAAGTCTTGACTGGTTCCGACTTGTTAGAACAAGATATCGGCACTGCTGCTAAACAATCCAACTTTTTCTGGAGAAGCTTTAGAGGTTCGGAGAGGAATTCGTCCAGGAAAAGTGATACAGCATCTGTTGATTTAAGTAGAATTGTTCTTCTCAAACCAGGCCCACCTAACTCAAAAAATTTAGACGTTGCCAGTACGTGTAGTTCATTACCTGAGTCTCCGAAGAGCGCCCATGAGAAAGATGAAATTCAGAAGCCGTCTTTTCCCTTCACATTTGCCGAGTTCATGAGAAAGTTAAAGCATGTTATGAGAAAAGATCAGCGTGCGTCTTCGGATGGGCAGTCCGTTTTGGGAAATAGAGACAATAAAGTCGGTGGAGAGCCTACTGCGATGGCTTCTCCTAGCCGAGACCATTTCTTTATTGAAAGAATTCCGAGATCTTCAGTTAGCTTTAGGAATGCAGAGAAAACGGGGAAGGTGAAAGATGGTAAAATACAGATGGAGAATGAGCAGGGACTTACTCCTGAGCAAAGGGTATCTAACATCTATATCGAGGCTAAAAGACATCTTGCTGAAATAGTTGGGAACAAAGACATCGATTTAGATGCTCATGGCAGAAGAGGACCGCGGTCCCTTGGGAGAATTCTGTCATATGCAGGTTACAGTTCTCCCACCATCTGCAGTCCTAGACCATGTGCCGACGAGAAACCATCTCAGTTGAACCAAGAGCCTGCCAACGAGCCATGCATACCTTCTGACGTACCAATCTGTGAAGAACCGATCCCATCATTGGATTCGTGTATTCCTGATAGACTTCCTCGCAAAAGTGATGGTGATAAGCTTATTGAAGGTATCTTTTTGGTTTTACGATGCTCATACTTCTTCATAGTCATGGGCCTCATGGCTTCTAGGGTGAAGATTTTTCATTATTACGTGAATGTTAACCCTCGATATTTTTTATTTGTTCCAGATATCACGATAGAATTGGATACTGCAACTGAAAAAGAGAGTAACTTGCTGGAAATTTCCGTTGAATCATGTCCCGTACAGGATGCTGTCAAGACTGAGCAGGTTGATTGGTGTATATGTCCGGAGGAGAACGCTCACGCATTACTCTCAGAACAGGCGAGTCCTTGTTTTTAGAGTACACTGTGACATTATTACATTTCGAAATATGAAACCAGTACAGCCAGCGCACCAGTCGTGACATTTCTGTTTATTTTTGTATTGCAGAACACAGGTGATGAGAACGATAATTCATCGTGTCCAGATTCGTCGACACTTAACTGTTCACTCAGCGGGAAGATGGAAGATCTAGATGCCATGAGCGATGCAACAAGTAGGCCTAGTCCTGTATCTGTGCTTGAGCCATTATTCAAAGACGATGAAATCAGTCCTCCTGCCATTAAAAACTACACTGGTAAATTTACATCACGAGTACTCCGTATTATTTAATTACAGCGCTGTTAATTTCTGCTGAAAATGAGTAAAATTTGCAGCTATTGAGCCTATTCGGCCGAGACAAATAAAGTTTGAAGAAGAAATTTCAGCACCTATTTCAAGAGTTCCTAGCATGTCTTTCGTTGATTACGATAAATATATACTCGAATTCACGAAAGATGTTGTTCAAATGTCGGGATTGACCTGGGACGAGCTTCTTAGGAGGTCTCTTTTCGCAGACAACTTTATAAACCCATCATTGATTGATGAAGTCGACTTCCTCCCCGATAACCTTCCATACGACTTCAACCTCCTCTTCGAAATAATCAATGAAGTCGTTATAGAGCTGAATTGGGTGCATTGTGGTTCTATGCTGTCACTCGAACCATTTGTTCAGCCAAGTTTGAAGGGAAAACCGATCTTTGACGAGGTATGGAAAGGACTAAACTGGTACTTAGCGTTTGAGGGGCCGACAAGAACCCTAGACCAAATTATCGCTAAAGACTTTGTGAATCCTGCCATATGGGGTGATCCACGAGTTGATTGTGAAAACATCGGCATTCAGATTCAAGAGTCCATCCTCGACGACTTACTGGAAGATACCATTTCAGGCTGGTTTCTTGTGAGTCTCGACGAAGAGAAGACGTAACTTGTAAGCCAAGTAAGCTGCAAAGCTGAGTTGAAACCAAGGATGACCCCCCGTTAACACTGACTTCAAGTATGGTACATGGAGTCGGAAGTCTAAACTAACAAGGGATCGATGATAGCATCACAGTCACAGACACTATATAGGAAGGTCAGCGACAGCACGCGAGGAGTTACATGACTTTTTTTTTTTAATTTTAATTATTTGGGATGTGTGTTAGAGTTGGTGTGTTTGTTAGCTTGTTGATAGAAAAGGCGGTGTGGGTTTTTCGGTTTGAAGTGTGTAAATTTAAGGGTTGATTGATGATAATATTAGGGGGTTTGGGTCCTCCACTTTCTGGTAGCTGGAGTGACTAATGAATCATGAATGTATGAACAGTTCTCTGAGTTAGTGAATAAAATTTGAAATGAGAATCATACATGTAAACATACATCCCACCTGTGTCGAAACTTACTGCAATCTTCTGGTAGAAAGGCGGACGCTTTGATAATGCAAGTCAATATGGTGTCGAATGTTATGCTGCAGCTCGATTCTGTACTGAAACTGTGAAAGAAAGATGGTTACAGACTTACAGTTCAGGGTGGCTTCCTGTTTCCTGCAAATTGTGTGATCACTCGAATCCTGAGTTTCTGCGTGATTGTGTGACCGTTCTCAGGTCAAATTCTGCATCGGGTTCTGTATGGACAGAACAAGCTTCTGGTTTCTGCCCGTGATTGCCTGACATGTACCGGAAATCCAGACCCATGTTAAGGACGAATGCTCGTGGTACGATCTCTCAGCTGCGCGCGCGCCCCTCTAGCATCAAAAACACATTACCCATTAGCCTGGACCGCCTAAACAGCTAAGAGTCTAAGACCCGTTTCTCAAAAATATGACGAACCACATAGCTATCAATAGGATGAATAAATTGATAACGGGTCAAATAGGATGAATAAGACAAGGGCAAAGCTTCTAGAGAGTAGAGACTAGCAAAACAACGATATTTCTGTCGTCAACAAGTTCACTTATTGTGTGTGATATACCTACTCTCATAATTCAGTTACACTATATTCGGTTTCTGGACAAATTTGTACACGTCAACAACGTACCATCCATCGTAAATCATGTAACAAATCAAATGCGTGCAAACCACGCAAGTTGCCATTGTCAAGGGAATGACTAACCATGATCGTGTTTTTTTCAACTTTTTTTTTAGCTCACTTCAGTTAAGTTCAATCTAATTAATTCAGTTCAGTTCAATTCAAACACTTCAAGCTCAGTTTAGTTCAACTTCAGAAATCGCCTCATTTTGTTTCACGAATCGTCCACTTCAATTCAGTGTAGTTTCTACTGTATATGCATGCAAGGGTTACATCCGATCATTTACTACCAGTCTTCATATTTAAAATTGACTCACCTAATCAATCAATTTCATCCCAAAAAAAAAAAAAAGATGAACCCTAAAATCACCCAAATTTCTGGGATTACAAAGGATAGTAGTAAACTTCCTGAAAAATCAAAATCACCCACTTCACCAAATGATGCAGAAATTCTGAGAAAATGTTTGGAAGAAAACAATGGTGATAAAATCAAATGTAAATTAATTGTTGAAGCTTTTAAATCTGCTACTTCTTCTTCATCATCATCATCTCCTCCTCCTAAACTCCTCATCCCTTCTTCAAGAATTCTTAGGGCTGGTTCAATTACTGATATTTGAATTGAAAGACTCTAACTTTGATCTCTGGTACTTAAATTATTCATGTAATTGTTGATTAAAATTGAATTTGAAGATTACCCATGTGCTTAAATTATGTTATGGTAGTGTTTTGAGGATTTCTCATGTAAATTTCTGTGATTTTGGGATTTTTTGACTGGTGAAATTGGCCATGGAGGGGTAAAGTTGATGACTTTCTAGGTTTTTAGGGAAAAGTTTGAGTTTTTTTTAGGGTTTGGAAATGCTAAATGATCTTTGATGCTAGGGTTATGACATTGATGTCATATAATTAAGAGTTCTTGGGTAATCTTTGGTGAATTCCTCAAAAGTTCGAGTTTTGAAGCAGAATTGATGTAGAATGTAGGGGATTGTAGGGTGTATATGGAACTTGTTCATGTTTCTGTTCCTCGAAAATTCGAGTTTTGAAGCAGAAATTGATGTAGAGTGTAGGGGAGTGTAGGCTGTATGTTTGGTGAATGCTGGTATATGGAACTTGTACATGTTTCTGTTCCTCGAAAATTCGAGTTGTGAAGCTGAATTGATGTAGAATGTAAGGCAGTGTAGGCTGTATGTGTGCTGAATGGTGGTGTATGGAACTTGTTCGTGTTTCTGTTCCTCGAAAAATTCGAGCTTTGAAGCAGAATTGATGTAGAATGGTCGATTCGAATAAAAATCTGTTATCACACTGTCAATGGCATCATCTCGAGTTTTTCACCTCAGTGATCGATGATGCCGTCCCTAATGTACAAATCAAAACATACTGAGCACACGTTTACAGCTGTATTAATTAATTTCAGCTTTTCGTTCTCAGATGAGAAACAAAGATCTTTATGTTCACGAAATCACGAGTGTTCTTGGTTTCTCATCAGCTTGTCAGCGGAGATAACATCGTTGATCCAAGATACAAGATTGAATGCCAGGCTTTCCAGCACCCTCGAGTAGCTTTCCAATATCGCTTGCCCTACGTCCTGCAATTATGGTCGATCAGTTTTGTGAGGTCTAATTGAAATTGGTGATCTCGAGTGGAGAAAGCTAGCTGTCTTACCCGATTGTATTGAATCTTACAAGTGTCGAGCGTTGTCTGTGAAAGTCCAGGGAACCTATGCTTCAAGGAGAACAACAACGTCTCCGCTCTCTCAGCCAGGATGTGATTCTTGTCACCTCTATCTCCGTCAGACGTCAGCTCCTTCATCACTTGCCATGATTTCGAATGGGTCATTCCTGCCTTTCGCTTCCATGTGTACAACGAAGCTTCTACTTTGTCGGCCAGCTCGAGTGCCTCACGTTCAGAGGTGACTTTCAGCATGTCAAGAAGTTGGTCAGGGGAAAACACCTCTGCATTGTATGTGTATTTGTATAATGCATCGCCTAAGCATGATTTTCCGCTCTGAAACAACAGTGTAGTTTGAATGTAATTTGAGTAACACAGTCTAGTAGTCTACGATATTCTGTATAATGCGTCTTAGAAATGAAGAAAATTGTTCGTACTTTAGGAAGTCCTGTAATGTAAGATTCGGGCACTTCCATCTCATTGAGAGTGTTATTGTTGATAGCCATAGCAGCCTTGTGGATTTGATTAGCGCAGTCACGCTGGTGTCGTAACTGTTTCTTTGCAGTTTCCGAGACTCCACCAGATGGGATACAAGGAACAGGCAACCACCATTTTTCATCTTTACGCGATACTTCTTTTCTGAACGAGTTTGATCTCGATGAAGCCCTCGACATTTTGCCTTGTTCAGCGTACCAAAATTCCGTGTTCTGAAAACTGTCCAGTATATCCTGCAGGAGAGGAGAGGAGAGGAGAGGATCACTTCAGTCTTAAGCCAATGCATGTTTTATCCGAATCTCAGGAATATGTTGTTCAACTTACAAGCAGCATTCCATCGAGTTTCTTTAGTGCAGGGAGATTCATTTGGATATCTGTCCTTTGGTTTGTACACATTACCTCAACGCCATTTTCGTCTTGGGGAAGAAAATCGACAATGGAATCGCAGACAGAAAGAAGACAGTCCATTTCTCTTTTCCACATCAGTTTCTTCTCTGATTTAAGAGGTTCTAACTTCAAAGCATTCCCAAAAATGGTAGCTGTCCAAAAAAAATCACCTTGTTCAGCAAAAAAATCCGAAATCCACGAATAAAATGCAGATTTTGAAACCGGGATTACTATACCATAGAGGTTTGTGATGGCATTCGAGATTGTCATCGCAGTACTCACGCCTTTCCCGCCTCCTGACATGTCTTCACCCAACAGAAGCTTTGAGAACCTCTCTTTCATCATTTCCAGCTCTTGCAGGAAGTAAACATCCCAGGTCAACAACATACAGTATACATTAATGATGCAGTTGCTATATCAGAAAAAAATCAGAAACACAGTCGCTGTAATAACAGCATCGCGGCAGTATTACTCCTAACAGCATCAGACATCAGTTGCTGTAATACAGTTGCTGTAAACAGCATCACAGATTCACAGCAGCATTACTGTCCTGACTCGACTGTTCAACTGCTAAACTCGACTGCTTTCATCAGTTGCTGTAATACAGTTGCTGTAATAACAGCATCACAGCAGCATAACTGTCCTGACTCGACTGTTCAACTGCTAAACTCGACTTTTTTCCGCTGTCTGATAATGCAATTGACATCGAATAATTGCTGTTTTGGAAAAAATGTCAGACAATGCAATGCAATGCATACCTATGTCTACAGCATCCATGTCACCATACCCATCAACAATGTTCTGCATGGACCGTCTCAAGGCGAACCTGGTCTGGGACGCAGGTGGAGGGGTTCCAGACCTAGGTGGGGCCGGGGCCCACCCCACAGGGGACGCCCCATCAGAACAGCTGTCAGTTGGATCAGAGAATGTTGACAGCTCTGAATTAGTCCTGCAGTAGGAGGAAGCTGCAGAGCTTGTCGGAGATGTCGTTGATGTGTCATTTGTATCGTAGTTTTCTTCCATGTCTTTTGTCAGGCTTCCGTGGAAACAAAAGTACCTGTAATAAAAATTGTCATACAAAACGTTTGGTCGTGAATTCGTGATATGTTATGTTATGATGCTGAAGAGATTTGAATGAACCGAGTTCATTCATTACCTTAGTTTTCCCGAAAAAGAGGACCTTCTAAGTAAGCTCATTTCATCCTCAATGCATCAAACATTGGTCGTCACCATCACCATGCACCTAATAGCGAAAAATAAGCACTGTAAGTCTGTAACACGTATTTTCGACCACGTTTTTTAATCAAAAACTACGAAATAACACCAGTTTTCTGTGTTTTACGTTGATATGAAGAAGAAGGAGATTAGATAGGTGTATGTAGCATTAGTTTTGTGTGTTTTACGTTGAATGAGTATTTAGAGAACATGCAGTGTACTATCTCAGATAATACTATGTGATTGCAACACTACAAGTACGTGACAACAAGTACCATGGTTATGAAGGATTCGTCAATAACTTATTAATATCACAAAATCTAGAAAAAGACGGTCTCACAATAGATTACTGAGAGATCACCTTTGTCGTAGTTCTTTATGTGTTATTTGTACATGTTTTATGAGTAGTTGTCCCTCAAAATAATCGTTTCATTTTGTATCTGTCTTTTTTTTATAATAAATGTACCCTTTTATTGTCGAATGTAACCATTTTTATGTTTCGTGGAATTATTGATGATAATATGGAGTATATTGTAATGCAGCTTCGTTGGAAAAAAAAATGTTGAATTGATCGTTTATTACTATTATAAAAATGAATTTTGAACTCGTCATTGTCAAAATCAGATTTGTGGTTTAGATTACATCGATAATAATACAATATATATCGATCTCAAAAAGAAAAAATCCGGTGACGACTTTGGGATACCTCACAATAATCCCTTTTTTAAATATTATGAAAATTAGGTGTGAATCATTCAATCTTGTGATGGTCGTCACTGATGAGAATTTGGCTTAATATCGGTTAGGTACTTCAATTCAAAGTTGATCGTATGGAAAAAAGACTCTCCACCATGAAGACAACCTCAAAAATCTCCATAAACTTTTATACAAATTACATCTCGATCCCATTATCTGAATCCCACGTTCTTCGCTCTCTTTATTATCATCCTCTTCTTTCTGCACATAATAAATAACAAATCATAATTATTCCGAGGATGTTTTGTTTTGTAATTTATTACCTTAAAAATATAATCGGAAATTAAATGTATTTACGGTAAATTAAAATGATGAATATAATTCTCACATTGATTCGAAATTTTAATCCGATCTTGATTTCACCTTTGTAGGTTGTGTCCTCAAGCACAACATTATATGGAGATGGATGTAATTCAACGTACCCTTTGTCGTTTCCTTCGATTACAATTTTTCCTAGGAATATTCTGCATCAATCGATCAAACAATCAATCATCCAAAATAATAATAATAAAATCACGCCTTTTTTTACACTAAAAATCGACTAAATCTATGTTTTTAGTGTACACTTTTAAAGGAATAACAGTAATATGTTTTCCAATTAATTGATATAATATCGAATTTCAAATGAACATTATATATTAGTATAGAACTATAGATTTCCCTCGATCATTTTATTCATTTGTTTATTTTCATTAAAAATTAATATATTTTTGGACAATAATATACGAAATTAAAAGTAAATAAACAAATACATACATGGCACGTCCAACAAATCCTCCACCATGTGAGAAATATTCTTCATCCATTATATTGATTTTAAGATGTGTTACGTTCTTCCATTCACACAACGGAAACTCGAACTCAAGTGTTTGATTCCAAATTGCTTTGTAATCATACCCTGCACTTTTATAGTTAGTTTCATGTGATACCGTCTCATACAAGAATTAATATCATTTTAATTTAATTATATAACATATAACATCGTACCTTTTCTGCTTCTTTGGAATTACTACTACATTTGCTGAATATAATGTATACGATGACGTAGTAGTAATTCCAAAGAACCGAGAACTGCAGGCTAAAGAGTATTGGATTTATTTTATTATTATTGTTATTAATCACGTTGATATTAATGTGAAACCGTCTCATTTGAGAAATACTCGTAATAATGCACCTTTTGTTGTCTTGCTTTTCCTTTCTTCACTTCCGCATTGTAACAATGCATAATAAGACGGCTTGCCTATGAAAATAAGAAAATATCATCATGTATGTCGTTGGTAAATCTACAAATCTACGAATAAATAAGACGGTTTTTCAGTTTATTGTGAGGCGTCTACCAAATAAGACGGATTTAGTCAACTAATATGGACAAAGATGATAACGTGACTATTAGTGAAAGAAAACTTACGAATCAAGTGTGTGCGTCTTATGCCATGCGCATTGACAAGAAGTACTTCAAGGATACCTTTCTCCATAACAAATTAAATTAATTATGTGCAAATATTATCCAACAATTTTTTTATTTTTAAATGTCCTAAATAATTACTCCGTAATATAATGTTAATATATACTGATTATAATTGTATGAGTTAAATTAAATAACATTATAGATCAAATTAATTATAATGAAGTTATTATAAATTATAACGAACACGTTTATTTAATGTTACATTAAATGAAAATAATAATAATAATAATAATAATAATAATAATAATACGAGTAATAATTACGTT
The DNA here is from genome assembly GCA_958450325.1 of Agrostemma githago. NCBI lineage: Eukaryota > Viridiplantae > Streptophyta > Magnoliopsida > Caryophyllales > Caryophyllaceae > Agrostemma > Agrostemma githago. The sequence goes on from OY288255.1 coordinate 617,726, forward strand.
ACCTTACGCTTGTAACATTTAACGATCAAATCATGTGAAACATTTTTTTTTTCTCGCTAAAAATTACTCGTAATAAATAAAGTTGTTCAATAATATCCCATGGGCCGTTGTCTAATACTACCACAAGAAAAAAAAAATCGGCCCACTACCTGATATTCAAACGGTTTAGGCGTCAAACATTTAATAGGCCCGGGAGCTTAAACTCATTTGGTCCATGTTGTCTAGACGGCCAGCAATATAATTGCTCTCGTGACTCCCTTTACACCACACACAAAAACAACGAAAATTCATTTTACATTTATACGAAGGTCAAGTTGTCTCGGGCCCAGTAACCTGCTTGTTCGTACCATAAAGTCGGGGTCAGCCCAACCCCACATATGATCGCTTCTATTTTCGAATTAGGGCTCTGTACTTGGTCTACTTCTAACATACTTATATAGTAGGAGTATACCACGGTGTCTGATGATTAGAGTGAGATAATTATTGATGAAAGTCAATCTACATATGCATAGCTTCAAAGTGCATGCAACTGATGATTAAATTGAGTTCCAACTTCTCCCTAATTTGCAACTAATATATATAGTACGGTATCCGAGTAGGTTTAGGAAACACACAATATTGTCCTGCTGTGTGTTTCCTAAACCATTCGCACAATATTGTCATATTGTGTGTTTCCTAATCCTTCATACAATACTCTTATTGTGTGTTTCCTACACCTACTCGGATACCGTAGTACAATATCCTTTATTAGCAACCATGTATTTGGGGTTTGAATCTAATCTGAGCTCATCACATTAATATTGTCTGCTGACTGCTGCCTCCTCCCTACAAAACAAAACATAATCTTGTGGCATAAAATCTGATATGTTCACAACTAGGATATGCTTGAAGTGTCTATGTTACCAACCCAAATCTATATGTATATCTTCTTTTCTTCTGGATTACATACTTATGTATAAGTATATGTCGTTTTCAGTCGTTACATTAACCTTTAAAACCTTTATAAAGACCATGTTGAGCGGTGTCATGACTCATGAGTATAATGCTCCATCGTGATGAGATGAGGGGGTCGGAAAATTTCCTTCTAAGTATATTTGTAAGTGGTCAAATATCATGAATAAGACAAAATAAAACAAATTGTACGGGGAATAAGATATACTACCTCCCGTCTACCGGAAACCTACCATTTATTTAAAATATATCTCACATATATTCAATATATTGATGGCTTTCCAGTGAATGAGATGAAGTATCTATCAGAAGGGAAATTGACTGAAATGAGGGGGGAATGGTCGAATAGACCTTTATAACTTACGGAGTATCAAATACCATGAATAAGACAAAAACAGATCAGAATCCATGGGGAGTAGCAAACAAAACTTGTTTCATGGACTCTAATCTGTTTTTGTCTTATTCATGGTATTTGACAAGTTATAAAAATAAACTACAAACTAATGAATCTATTTCTATTCGACCAACTGAAATATTATTCGACCCGTTATAATCTGATCGAAAATTGACTGAATCCAATCATGGCCTTTACCCATTAATAAATGAAGGGTTACTAGTGTACCAAGTCAAATGTTTAACTAAAGCCTAGTGTCATATTTTTAATCAAAGACTTTGTAATCAAATTGATGTTTTTTTTTTTTCTTTAAGTTCAAATTGATGTTTTAAAATAAGGAAAATAATAAATACAGTTAAGGGATCATAAAGAGAAATAATTTTTTAATACATGCATTAATTGTATTGATATTTGCGTAATTTTTGCTTCAATCCATAAGATTATACGTACTAAATTTGGATGATTTTTAATTCTTAAATACAACCCTCAGGACTGTATTTAACATTACCGTTAATATAATATAATGATTAAGTACTTCTTCCAAAATTGTCATTGTCCACTCAATTGTACAAAAACCTTTAAAAATCAACATTCTCTTTGCCTTTGCCTTATACTCTAACTACAATCTAACCATCCCAAGTTCTCTCTCTTTCTCTAAGTACATACACTATTATTATTATTATTATTATTATTATTAGTTGGCAAATAAGAAGACAACTAAGTAACTAACTAACCCTTATTATGTAGGGTTATGTCCTTTAAAAACTCCCTTTCCTAAAATAGAATGTCTCAAACTCAACCCTCTCAACCTCTCATAAAACTTCCAATCTTAGACATCTCAAAAACCCAATCTCCCTCTTCATTGTCTTCCCTATTACAAGAAGCTTGTAAACAATGGGGATTCTTCCATATAATCAACCATGGTGTTTCAGATGAGATTTTGAGCAAATTATCGAGTTTTTCGAAACAAATATTTAGTCTTCCTTTAGATACTAAGCTTAGTCTTGGTCCTTCATCTTCATTAAGAAGTTATACTCCTCATTTTATAGCTTCTCCTTTCTATGAAGGTCTTAAAGTCTCGGGACCGGATTTGTTTTCGTCTGCTCAATGCTCTGCTAATCTCCTCTTTGGCCCAAATAATAATCATGATTTCAGGTTTTTTTAAAATTTAATTTAATTTAATTAGTCTTCTCCCTGTGTATTATTGTTTTGACTTTTGACTTTCGTTTAAACATCGTCATGTATATGCAGACATGCAGTGGCAGACTCAGAATTTGTATAATTAAATACTGTCATTAGGTCATATTTGGTTTTGTTTGTTTGTTTGTTTGTTTGTTATCTCTTCAGAATTCTCAAGAAATACGATCATGTTTTCATTTAAATGTCGTCATAATATGCAGTGACGTACAAAGTCAGAATTCTTGGAGGTTAAAAAAGGGTCGTATGTATTTGCTTTTGTTAATTTGTGTTATTAGCATGATCGACGACCATGTTACTCCAATGTCGTCTTTGATTATAAGTTATCTCGTTTGACTGAATATGTGTTGTTGACGGAGCCCAAATTCTCAAGGAATACAGTCATGTTTTCATCTAAATGTCGTCATATGTAACTTAATATTGACAGAATCAGAATTCTTAGAAATTAACGACCATGTTAATTACTCCAATGTCTTTAATTAAAAGTTACTCATATCGTTCTTGAATAATGGCTGAGCCATACATTTTTAAGAAATACGAAGTAATTTATTTATTTTTTTCTCTTTTTGCTTTGGATTGTTATTATGAGCTTGTTAGGTTACACATTTTTCAAATTAGGTAAATTTTGCAATTTATAACCTTCATTTGTCCAAAATTTCTTAGACTATGACGCGCACATCATTCTGCTTTATTCAATTTACGACATTTTTTCCCATGTATTGACGTACCTATGTCCTTTTTTTTACCAGCGACACGGTCCAAGAGTACGGTGACAAAATGACAACCTTATGCAACTCGATTGTAAAGACCTTACTCTCAATCTTGGGAAACGACTTTGAAAACAAATTCTACAACACCGAATTTAGCAAATGCTACGGATACCTAAGAATAATACAATACACATCACCACCAGCACCAGCACCAGATCCTGAAATTCCACTTTCACACCATTATAACAATCCTTCAAACTCGTCACTAACACCAACATTGTCAAACCCTGAAATTCCGCTTTCACACCAGCATAATAATAATAATCCTTCAAACTCGTCAGTAACACCAGCACTGCCAGATCCTGAAATTCCACCTCACCAGCATAATAATCCTTCAAACTCGGCAGTATCACCAGCACCGCCAAATCCTGAAATTTCACTTTCACGCCAGTATAATAATAATCCTTCAAACTCGTCAGTAACACCAGCACCAGATCCTGAAATTCCGCTTTCACACCAGCATAATGCAGAAGAACAGGCGGAAGGACTGGGAAAACACACAGACATGTGTTGTCTAACAATTCTATACTCGGACGACTCGAGCAGTCTTCAAGTGAGGTCAAAGGAAGGTGAATGGATGAACATCGAGCCGTGTGAAGGTAGCCTAGTGGTTAACTTGGGCGACATGCTAGAAGCCTGGAGTAACGGGAAGCTGAGATCGTCTGAGCATCGAGTAATGCTGAATAAGCGAAGAAATCGAGTTTGTTTGGCATTTTTTTGGAGCTTTGAAGATGATAAGGTTATATTTGCACCTAAAGAAGTTGTAGGAGAAGGGAATAGGAGGGAGTTTAGGGCATTTGTTTGTTCTGATTATGTGAGGTTTAGGGAGTTTGACGATAGGGAAAAGTATGAGAAAGTAGGTGAGACTGTTAGAGATTTTGCTGGCGTTTAACTTTATGAATATATGCGAGGAATATTTTATTAAAATTTGATGATATAAATAAAAATTAGAGAGAATTTGTGAGTATTTATTGTGATATGATTTTAGAATATGATGATATTAAAATCATCTAATTTTGTTGAGATGTGGATTGTATGTACATCATAAATAATGTTGTTAATTAATTCTTTGTGATAATGTGAATATGTGATTATTGTTACTCCGTATTACAACTGAACCGTCCATCATGTATGATTTACTTATTATTTATGTTTTTCGAGCAAGATATATGGAGTAGTATGTTTTATATATATATATATATTTAACTAAATAAAAAAGTTACTGTATTTTTGATTAAATTTGTGATACATATTTGTTAAAATGATAAATTTATAAACAATTTTTACGTAATTCTGATCTCAGTTTTTATGAAAATTTCATCTTCCTACCGTGAATCAATAAACAACCCTGGAATAAAACTACGATATGTTTGATCGACGTTGTTGTATATATGTACTATGTAGCTAGTGTCCTTCTAGATTAGATCATAGAACCCTAAATTTAAGGACATAAGTTTGAATTAGTAAGCCTAAATTGATGGAGGATAACTGTGAAATTAATTGTCTATGTCTTAATTGCATGAATATTATCGAATTAAGCTCCAACGTATAGAATTGTTTCCACACCAAAACATGTGTTTATTAAATTAATGTATTAATTAACATCACTAAAAGTTAAAATCTACCTTCTTATTTTTCTAACGTAAACAACAGCTGGTTAGACTTGGGCTCTAAGGACCATTTCATCATTATTTATAGTATATGAATAATATGATTGCTTAGAGTTGGTTTAGGACTTTTAGGGCAAATTAAATGATAGACTTTAATTTACAAGTTTACATACATGCAATGCATGTTCCATGGCTTTGTTTGTGAGTGATGTTGCTAATTCTTTAGTACTCCCTCCGGTCACTATTTTTCGCCCCACTTTCCTTATTTGGAAGGTTTTTTTTTTTGCCCCACTTCTCCACTTTCCTTTTATATCTTACACTTTTACCATATTATCCTTCTTTTTATCATTTATTTACAAGAAATGCCATTGGATTTTACACTTTAAGGCCCACCATTCATTTCTTTACCATTTTATATTCATTTTTCACTACCCCACCATCATTTCTTTACCATTTTATATTTCTTCCTTATTTTACGTGCAAAAGTGAACGGGGCAATAAATAATGACCGGAGGGAGTATGTAATTGTGTGTGGTCTATCTTAGTCCATACATTTAAACAATACTTTTTCTATCTCGGTCAAATTTAAACAAACTGAATGATTGAGAAGGAGGGAGTATATATATATGTATGTACATGCATACATGTATGTATACTCTGTATTTCCTAGTCCGTATTATTGATATAGAATGAAGCAATTAAGCAAACACTCTAAATAACGTTGAATTAATATGATGTGTAACTAACGCACGATCGTGTTAGTTCATCAAGCTATATATAAATCGGATAATAACAATAATATAATATACTCCGTAATAATCTAAGTATGTAACATAGGTTTTGGCAAGCCAGACCGACCGTCATTCTGGAGACACAGGCCTGAACTACTGGTCGAGCCAACCTCGACCAGGCCGGACCGACCCGTACAGTTAGCCAGTTCTAGTTTAGGCCTTAGCTAGGGTCAAAGTCCAACTGTGGTTTTCAGTTGATTGCACATTTGCACGTAATCCGTTCAATTTGTTTAGAAAACACAATTTGTAGTTTATAAAAGCAAAGGTGTGAATGATTGATTGAGCCTTAAAATGAAGGCAAATTCTTGTTTGTGAGATGGAGATATCCGTTACAAACATATGACTGATCAAATAGGTATCTAATAAGTGAGATAAGACAAAAGTGAGATTGGTGAGACCTAGATAAATATTTGTCCTTTTCTCCCCAAATGATATCTACTTATCCGTCGCAAGAGAGACCAACTGTAAAATGAATGATCTGAAATAATAAGCAAGGATGGAGGAAGCATTATTATATTAGTCAATGAAGTTGCAAGATCATCCCTTTTTAATTAATTCATTAAGACATACAGTTTCCAGCTAATCATTTGATTATTAAAAATATATTTGAAAATGACACTTAGACTTAGCTATACTATAACCTTTTTTTTTCTCACAGATTATGCAACTTAATTACTCTGCTAGTATCTATCACACAATCAACCTAAGTTTTCTCAAGACATCATGGATACCATATCATGCAATATTGCAATAAAAAGATTATACAACCAGTTAGTTGTACATAGCTCTATAACTCTATATACGATTGATTTTATGATTTTGAGCTTTATTACAAAGATTTTGAGTTTAGCTATAAAATTTTTGAGCTTTAGTGTAGAGTTGTCGAGTTAAATCACATGAATGTTTATGCTCGACAACCTTACCGTGGTTGTACAATATTATTGTACTATTATACAACCAGGTGTATAATCTTATTTTCTTATATCATCATGACGATATTTAACCTAAAGCGATCATTTCTATAAGTAAACTTAATACATGATAATAATTAGGGGTGAGCAAAAATATACGATACGGTTTTATTATACGTATACGATACGGTATACGCTTTCAATTATACGAATTTTCGGATATCCGATACGAATAACCGTATATACGATACAGTTTTCCTTAAAACCGTAGCGGATACGTATCGGGGAAAATTGAAACCGGATATCCGGTTTCCGATCCGGTTGTTAAAAACAATAAAAAAATATGAAAAATATAATCCTAATATGCATTATACAATAAAGAATTCAAAACTTACCAATTATTCTCAAAGGTAAAAAACAAAACTATTAGTGAATTTACGATTTTAGGTAATGAAACGTCATATTTTTTTGGAACAATGGTACCGCAAGTCATATATACCATTTTTTTTAGGTTTTTTTTAATGTATTTTTGTTATATCAATTTATATAAAACGTAACGTTGCTTAAAAACAATTAACTAGTCTTAATTAAAAATGAAAAATTGTTTTAAAAAAAAGAAAAATTGAAAAAAAATATAAAACCGGATACCGGATATCCGAAAAAACCGGATATCCAGAAAAAACCGGATCGGATACGGATCGCAAAATTTTAAGCTTTTAAAACCGGATCGGATATCCGGTTTTGCTCACCCCTAATAATAATATAGTTTTAATTTGAAGAGCATATTTGTTAATTAACTCATGCTCGATCCATCTGTCCCGTTCATTTGTTTGTCTTTTATATTCATTCTCAGAAAATATTTTAAATTAAAGGAAAATAAATGAACGAGACAGAGATAGGGAGTAACCCAGAAGCAATTATCAAGGCATAAATACAACCCAAGTTAGGTTGTCTAGATAGAGAGTAGCTATCTAGTCAACCCTACTTATTAGTTCATGGAATCCATATATACCTTTGTTATGAATGATTGCTATTAATTGGAAAAAAAAACTATGTACATTTGGAAGATGGAATAAACTAGCTACTATGATGATGATCAACTAGGGTTTTTCATGTTCCGAGAACTAGCTTAGTAGATTGAATTTGAAGACGGTTTATATTGTTTAGAACCGAGATTAATTTCTAAAGCTTAGTTCTCAGATTGATAAAAGTCTCATGAAGATTTTGATCATCGGGTTTTAAAATGACACAGATAATGAAGAGTTTCACGGAAAACTACCTAACACATTTTGTTACAAATAATTAAAAATGATAGCATGAAATATCAAGAAGCCGTCTTAGCTCAGTGGTAGAGCGCGTGGCTTTTAACCACGTGGTCGTGGGTTCGATCCCCACAGACGGCGCTACTTTTTCCTTTTTCCTTTTTCCTTTTTCCAGTTTAATTTCCTATTCTATATATATATATTAAAACTTTGGTAGTATATTTAAACAAGAAAGCGCATCTAGTGTAGTGGTATCATAGTACCCTCCCACGGTACTGACCGGGGTTCGATTCCCCGGATGCGCATTTTTCATTTTATTTTTTTTTAAACAAAACGCGTGCTTAGTCGTATTAATATAGGTAAAATTATTAGGCTAAAACATCTTCGGTAAAATCAATTATACTGTAAAAAAAAATGAAATTTTTGTTATTGGCTTATCACACCGTGCACAGAAATTCATTTACGATGAATATTTTGCAGTCATTGTAGTGACAACCGAGCCTTAATAAATACTCATACTCTGTAATAAACTAATGACAAGATCTTGTACATGGGAAACTCAACTCAACATCAGCCTTTTTAATAGGTGAAACAAGAACTGTAACAGTATTCTGAAAGATTACAAATCTACAAAGACATCCCAAAATCGATCCAAGCGAGAGCAACTAATCCCCAAAATTTCTAATATTGACGGTAATGGACTACGAATGGTTGTTAATCAATGAATATGACCGAATTCTCTATAAAATGTACGACGACTCTACTAGATACGGAGTGTTGTTGTATGTAACTTATTTCTTGAACACCATATGTCCAGCCTCGTCTTTCTCAAAAAGGCGTCCGATAAAATCATCCCAGCTATCCCTCCATCTCGATGATGCTAACGAACCTTCACCCGGTGATGGATTACTACTTAGCCTTACCATGGTCTCTGCATCGTTGAAGGTTCCGTAGGGTGATGGCACGTAAGAGTGAGGCACGTCCAATGCGGCTGCCCTTCTGAGAGCTTCTCTGTACTCCTCGCTGTGTTCTCGAGCTAGCTTTTCTTGTCTTTCCATTCTTTGATGTGGTGGGATCTCCATCACCCCTTCGTTCTCCATCATCAACTACAATCGACCAGTCGTAACAAATGACAACTTAGCTAAACGTGTGCAAATATTGCCGATATATAAGGAGTGGAGTAGAAGAACTTACATCAAGAGCGATTTGGGATTCTCGTTCTATCCAAATGATGGCATGATCAGCAAGAGCGTTGCAGGAAATGACGATATGCTCAAATCTTCCATCAACTGGAACGGCTGTTCTCACAGACGGAGGTAATCTTTGAAACCTGCAATAACAATACGGGGAGTTGGACATGTTTCCTTTAGCTTTGACGGGAAATGATGAGAGGCGCTGTATCATTTGTTTTGAGACAAGATTTAGGAGACGAAGCATCGTAAGTTAGACATGCATACCTACAGGGTGTTCTTTCCACAATGTGATACAGGCGTCCCGGTGCATAGAGCCGTCTTGGGTCTGTTATCATCTTCTCCTCCATCATACACGTGTCTTTTAAACACATTACGCACAGCAAGCACGGTAGGCTGTTAAAAACAAATAAAAAAAGTGAGCCTTATTTTTAGGGTGGAGTTGGACACATTGCACGAATTCATTCTACTGCTATCTGTCGAGAACTTCATATATGAAAAACAGCATGCGATATGTAGTCTTTAGACACAGTAGCAGTTTACCAGACAAGTGACTTGAAAACGGCTTCCAAAGTAGCAGTTGTCCGAGGTAAGAAATCATCCTGCCAATAAGACACATTTTGTGAAAACATTTAGTCATGCAAGGAATCGTCATCTATTGCACAAATAGAACATTTAATCAAGTAGCCCCAAAAATGATGTGACAGTGAGACACACACCACTACCTTACGCAGTTCAAGAACCAACCGAAGTCATGCATATTGTGGCCATTATCATAAACATCAAAAAAAAAATCTCATCGTGACATTAAGGGTGTTTTCCTTTCAAAAATTTACGATGTTGCATTCATTTGGCATGTAGGATGGAAAAACGGGTCCTTAGACACCACTAATCTAACACGACAAATCTACGCTTTCTCCCTAGACACCACTACAACTTTTTTCAACTCTAGGCATAAATCCTCGATTTTCATCACACTCAAATACTCAATGCAAGCAACAATACAGCTAACTTCAACTAGTATAGAATCAATAGGCGCTAAACCACAGTTGTTTCAAGGCAAAAACACGGGGTCATACCTGAAGAACAACGGAATTGACGACATCAGCATACCGAACAGCTAAATTGAGGGAGACGCATCTAGGAGGAGCGAAAGCATAACACCGGACCTTCTTCCTATCAATATTCCCCAACAATTGTCGATCTTGCAAAGCCACGAGTGTCAACAACGCAACAACACCAGCACCCAAAGAATGACCAGCAAAGGTCAAAGTATAAGTAGGATTCTTACTCAACAAATCCCTAAGCAACTCACGCTCCGAATCAAACAACCAAACAGCCGCCTTCAACAACCCATTATGAACATACCCACCGTCAAAAGGCGCCTTCCCTAACTTATTATCCAACAAAATCGAACGATCACTCTCTCTACCCATAGTCAGACCCCTAACTACTAAAACTACATCAGCATTGTGATGATCAAGGTATATAATGTAAGGTGTAACCTGACCACCAGTATCATCATAATCCTTACGCAAAACGACCCAATCCGGATTCATCTGGTACCCACCCGGTGGGGCCCAAACCGGGTTTCTAAGATCATCCTCATATACAGACAGTATAAAACGACATAATCGCGGTATGGGTTCGAATTCCACAGCAGTAGACAGACCCCAGTTTTGACTCTCATGACCTGCAGTGTATCTACACCTCTTCCATGCCCACCTAGCACAAGCTAAGCAATACACACATTCTAGTATTGGGAAACAGCAGGTTATGCAAGACATTTCATTAATCTTATCAAGATCCCATCTTTCTCTAAATTCAACCAAACCCTAATTATAATCACAATTACTAGGAATTGGGAATTGGGGGATTTGTGATGAATTTCATCTGCTGCTGCTGCTACTGTAACAATTGAATTTAAGCTGAAAGATGAAAAGGGTACCTAATTTTCTGCAGATTGAGTTGAATAGCAGTTGAATTAACAGTCAAAACAATCAAAAGTTCTTGACTTTCAGGTGGGTTGTATATAAAAATCAATCAAAAGGGGGAAAAAAGACAAATTGGATATTCAATCATTATATAATTGTATACTATAAATAAAAAGGAAGCAATACCTGGAAATTTCCTACTGAAAAATCAAAAAATTTGTAAGAAAATGACAAAAGGTAAAAAAAAAAAAAAAAAAAAAAAAAACAAAGAAAAAAAGGGGAGAAAAGTCTAAGCTTTTTTATAGCTGAAGAAGTGAAGATGAACTATCAATGAACAGTTGAACACAGATTACACCCAAAAAAAAAATTTGAACAAATTAGGATTGAAGAAGTTGATCAATTTGCTAGAAGTGCAGAAAAATAGTTATGATGAGATGATGATGATGATTTTTGAAAGGAAGGTGAAAACTTGAGAGGTGGGTAAAGGGTAAATCAAATGGTTGAGTCTTTGGTGTCAACTGTTAACTGGGTGGTCTGGAACAATCAAGATTTTTACAAATTTAATGATTGCTTGGAATTGGAATTCCTTTCCTTGCTATGGTTCAATAATCGGATACCGTCTTATCTGAGAATTTGTGTTAAGAAAATACTCTGTAATATGAGTAATAATAAGAAAATTACTCCGTAATAATTAATTTTATTTTTTATAATTATAATATCAAAGTTATTTGGAATATTTATGATGGATCATGAAAAAAAAAAAAATTACTTCTAATAATACTTTGGTCACTATTTTTCGGTCAATTCCATTAAAATACTTCTCACAAATATTCATGAAATGGGGTGAAAAATAATAATCGGATGTAGTACTCCAATAATTAGGTTTGTTTTGGTCTGAGTTATTAAAAAAACACGTTGTGTGTAAATATCTTCTAAATTTATGATAGGATCTCGTAAAAAATTATGGGACCGTCACCGATCATATGGTCTCATGAGTGGTGGAAGAGAGTACATAAGTTTTGTTATGTAGGATTAGACACACTCACACACCAAAACAAATTGTTGGTACCATTTTCTACTCATTGTTACAAAGAACTAGCCATTTAGGCATGTGCATCATGGAAGTATAGAAAAGCTACTACTCCTATTAAGATGGAATATTTAAAACGAGTCGAACAGTAACAGTAACACGTACTTCCTCACATCCAAGCAATCATTGACATAAGATTTTTTATCATTTTTAAAAATATGGTAAAAGTAAATATATTATTGGCAAATCAAATGGTCTTATAAATCCACTAAACTTAAATAAAGAAAAAGTAGTGACATTTTGTGTAAAAAATTGATTGGATTGTCCATTCATAGTAAGTGTAAATAATTGAATAGATGAGAGGAGTCAGTAGTGTTAATAAAGACAACATATTTAACGTCTCATAAGCAATGTGTCATGTGCTCGAAGTGTAGAAGACATAGTTTCAAGGCATACAACTCCCACAAGTTTGCGCTTGCAGGGTTTGAACCTGAAACCGTTGGACCGATGACCACAGATTTTAATCATCAGGCAACACCCTTATAGACAATTTGTTATATATTTGATCCGTTACAAGTTTACGAGTTACAAAGAATAATTTGTCCAGCTATTATCGACACAAAGTTATCCCAAGGGTGTCCTTTGAAGAGATAGGAGTGTAACCAATTTGATATGGACCGATCAATGAGCCCAATCATCCTCATTAAATCCAACTGTCTCGAGTCTTCACTCCTCTGGGCTTATGCAGTCTTCACTCCCAACTCCCAAGGGTTATTTAACCTCACATCTATAAATAACCCTCCCTCCGTTCATTATTTTTGCGTAATTTCATCAATATTTGTGATGAGTATTTTAATGAAATGTGACAAAAATATTAAACGGGGAAGTATAAACCACATATGAACATCAATTTGTAAACAAATACATTGTGAAACACGAATACTATTAATAAATTAATTAATTTGTCCCCGTATTTGACTTTTATTCACATGTCACTAAAAATCATGATCTCGGAGTCATAACCATGATAAAAAACTTGTGCTACGAATTCAAAAAAAAAAAAAAAAAAAAAAAAAAACTTGTCGTACTAGACACATAATAAGAACAAATTTTTATCTGTGACGAAAATACACATAAACCATCAACTGATTCCCACTATCACAAAGTCTCGTATGAGTCGGTATCCATATTTTTTGCAAAAAGATTAGAGATACACTTGGTGTATGAGACCACCAATCATAATCTTCCACTTGGTCTATGGGAAGAATCTTATTTTTTTTTTATTTAATTACTTAGATTCCATCATTAATTAGGCCTTAATAAATGATCTTTCATTAATATTAATATTACTTTAATAATTAATAGAGTTTATATTTTTAGTATTTATACGGATACTGTTTATATATTTCGTCCATATTTGTACGGCCAACAGTTACGTACGTCAAGTATAATTGTACACAATTTCGTATTTTTGGCACATGTACCTATATCTTCGCTATTTGGTTTGTGTTTCGTGTAATTTTTTTTACGATTATTTTTTATACAATGTATTTACTTAAACGTTTTTAAATATAATTTAAATTTAAGTATTTTGATGCACATTTATTTTTTTTGGTACGAAATGCACATTTGTTAGTAAGATACATTATTACTTATACAGTTTTACATCATTCGATTACTTTTCTTAAATTTTTTTGTTTGTGCTTTTGTTATTAAGATACGTTATTACTTTTACAGTTTTACATCGTTCGGTTACTTTTCTTAAATTTGTTTATTTGTATTTAGCCTGAATGATGTATTATTAATGTTGTATGATTATTATTTACTAAGATTAATCGTTATATCGTACGTCTAAACAAAATCGTTTTAATTGTGCAATATAATACTTCATTAGTGTGTGTATGTGTGTGTATACACAATATGTACACACACGTAATTTATTCGAGTAACGTCTGTGTTTATGCATCTTTTACCATGATAACTATGATTAATAGTTACATGTATATGTACGATATTCCTAACTTATTATAATTTTGTTTTGTGATATATATTAATATTTAATATGTAAAACAATAATTTTAGTATTATTTATGTATATACATATGTTTCTTATTTTTGATATACGAGTAATTTGTAATTGTTTTATTTGTACTTGAGCTTATATGATACTCTTATTACTATCCTGTCGTTTTATTGACACGAAGAGTTGAGTACTTTACTTCATTCGTATATGTATGCTTAAGCTTAGTCGATATGACATACCTTTTTTTAATTGTCTTATAATATTGAAGACGTAGTTTTGTTGTTATTTTCTCCATCTTATTTTTTTTTTGGCATAACAAAATATTTATAAAGGTAAACATGAAGGAAAACAATTAATGTTGTTGGGAAGATGAAATTTACTAAAAAGACGATCAACTATTACAATTCTTTATAAAGTTGAATTAAGAAAGGTTTTTTAATCTTCTTTGAACCATTTGGCTAAGATAGATTAGTTAATTGACGGATGAGCTAACGAAGTATATTTAGTCACTGGATCGTAACCAAAGGTCGTTCGATTGAACTAATAACGACGTTAACATGGTCGGTCGATTGATCTCCATATGTGTTTGAACATTGTATCGTATTTTTATTCCATTTTATGTTATTTTTGCATATGAAATTAGTTTTGACATAAAAACATGTAGAAAAGTCATTAATATCGTACGCTGAAATCATGTTTTTTCCGTTCTTATATCTTTTCACAAAAAAAACACTTTACCAAATTAAATATTAATGAAATTTAACAATATTTTTAAAAGGCAGTGTAAACAAATACTCAACTTCATATGAGAAAAAATGAAACGAATTTTTTTTTTGGGGAATTAAGAAAAAAATATAAGTACATCGAAAATTATTTGAAAAAAACTTTTATTCTTAAAATGACTTACAAAATTTCAGTAAGAAACGACTCAGTAGAAAAATTTTAATTTAAAAAATAATTAAAATAAAACTTAACGTTTTATAGGTCCACTTAAAAAAAATAGAATTAAACAAATACGGAGTATATTAAATCGTACATACATATATGTACAAAATACTCCATATATACTTATACGTATAGATGGGTAAGTACCGTGTAAATGGATATACTGTACATATATTATACACATATAAAGGGGGACACATAAAAATATATACTATGTGTTAATATATGTTTTACTAGTAAATTGTACGTAGTATTTGAAAAAAAATGGGGTAAATATTATACAAATATCAAGAAGGTTAGGTGAGAATTAGATGGGGAGATGATTAAATGAATGAATCTTTCAAAAGTGGGATTCATTCATTTAATTGGACATGTGGCACAACAAGGGTGGTGGTGTACGAGGTCTCCTATATACTAAGTGTATCTCTACCATCTTCCTATTTTTTGAAGCTTAAATTGAGAATTTATCGTACACAATATATACTCGTTCGATTCGGTCCTCGTATATTTATTAGTTACTGTTGTCTTCTAGTCCACCAAACCTATTTTCCCAGATTTGTGTGTCAGATTTTGGAAGATGAACGACGAATTAGGTAAATCAAATTCCCAATTACTTTGATTATTTTAAAATTAACTCACTTGGGTATGAATATTTTAGTCAAATGTTTCAAAAGCTACTATCTTTTCTCTTAATTGATCATGAAATTTGTGTGAAATCACAGTTGCAGAATTTCTGGGTGAAGTTCCATTGCTTCAGAGATTACCCAGTTCATCTCTCAGAAAAATTGCCCAACTTGTCAAAATTCAAAATTATGGTGATTCATTCTTATCATAATACAATTCCCCTTCTTTTATTTGTTCTGAATCTAGTTTTTTCTTAGTTTAATTTCTGATTTGGTGTGCTATGAACAAAAAAAATCATGGCTTTTGGGTTATGAGTTATGAGTTATGTTGCTCGGACTCGTTTAGAAGTATCCAAGTATTGGACTCGACTACTTTTATGAAAATTCGGCGTACTTTGGTTTGAAAATGAAGAGTTCAAATGTCTTGACACGGGTACACGAGGTAATTGGAAGAGTCGTAGTAATTGTCTTACTATTGTTGTAACTTGTTAGTGTAAAACGGGGTCGAAAATATATTTATCCCCTCAATTTATGCTAATAGGGTTCATGACTTCATGGTTGTTGCACTGCGATCATATTCTTGATGATTTCTTCAAGAAGTTATGACTTATGAGATATGTTGCTTGGATTCGTTTAGAAGTATCTGACAGTATCCAAGTATTGGACTCGGCTATTTTTATGAAAATTCGGTGTAATTTGGTTTGAAAATGAAGAGTTCAAATGTCTTGACACGGGTACACGAGGTAATTGGAAGAGTCGGAGTAACTGTCTTATTATTGTTGTAAATTGTTTGTGTGAAACGGGGTCGGAAATATATTTATTGCCTCAATTTATGCTATTAGGGTTCATGGTTGTTGTACTATGATCATATTCTTGATGATTCCTTCATATAGGAAAGGGGGGTTGATTGGGGAATCAGGAAAGGTACTTCATTTCTTTCTGGTTTTGGAATGTGTGAAATTATCGGCTTTTGTAGGTCTCGCTTAACACAGTTGTAAGGGTTATTATTGTTAATGAGATGATGATTTGGGTTCATTTCTCGATTGATTTACTTTCATGGTTTTTGATTGATTGATTGATTGATTGTATTGTATCAAGGGAATTTGGATTTTTATGTTGGATGCAAAGCATAAAAATGGTTACTTTTGCTGGTTAATTTTTGCATTGAGTCAATGGACGACTGATTGACTGTTATCAGTTTTGAATTTCCGTTGTAGATGAGGGAGAATATGTTATTCGTAATGGAGACAGCAAAGGAGTGTATTTTATTTTGGAAGGGGAGGTAAGCTGTTATTCAATGATTTAAGTATTTAACATTGTGGACTTTTCGGTCACTTCTCGGTAATCATTGTCGCTGAAACGTAACGTGACATCCTTTCTCTTAATTATTGTTTAGGCTGAAGTTTGTGGAAATTCAGAAGAAGACATTCGGCCAGAGTTTATATTGAAACGCTATGACTATTTCGGTGATGGTAAGTTTTTTGTGTCTCGAAATATCTCTTGTGAAAGAGTTTTAGTGAAGGCGGTAAAAATGTATGTAAAATGAGGTGCCCTAGCTTAACGGGCCGTTTCCGATACATTTTGAAATTTGTTACAATTGTTTGTAGGTGCTCCGACAACTGAGCAACAGGCAGACGTGGTAGCATCCTCTAAGGTACTCACTTCACCCACCATAACACGTTGAACAACGACAACGACAACCACCATAACAAAGACTAAGCCCCAAAAAGGTTTTGGGGGTGAAAATGTAAATTCGGGATTTTGCATACAGCGTCACACCTCGAATAAATGCGCATTAAGAATGATTGAGTAGGTTATCCAATTTTTTCTAGTGGCAGTTTGTTACGAAGTACAAGTTTGTTAGGGTTAGGTTTTCCTAAAGTTATTAGGCTGTTAGGAGTATTTCTTTTCCTAGATAGATTCCATTAGCATTGTTGTTTCTAGTGTGATTAGGAGTAGCGAACTGTGGTAGGTTTCAACTACACGGATTTAGGAGCCTTTTAGGAATAGGACCTGAACTTAAGGTATAGGTCTACTTTAAGTAAATATCCTGATTCGAGATATAGGTCTATTTTGAAGCAAATATCCAAGTTCTTGTGAGAGTGAGTTGTTTTTGGCTCGTTTACATAACCCCACAAAACAAACCATTGTTATGGATTTGTTTCTGCTTTAGAATTCGTATCAGCTTCTCACTTGGAAGTTATGGTTAATCTACACTTTTTGCGACAGCTGATCTGCTTGGTGCTGCCTTCAGAACATCGCTGCTTGCTGCAACCAAAATCTATTTGGAATGCAGATGAGAGACAGGAGACTTGTGCACCTGTAGAAAGCATACTACATTTGGAACCCATCGAAGTACGTCTATCTTGACTTCTGTTGTGTTTTTTTGTCGATCCAGTTCGCAGTGAACTTTGGTTTATGACTACACTTACCCACGAATCTACTGACTGCTTGCAGGTCAACCTATTTCAAGGCATCACTTTGCCATATGCTCCGAAGTTTGGGAAGGTTTTTGGAGGACAATTTATCGGTCATGTAAGATTGTGCCCATTCTCGTAATGAATAATTGAATATACTAGCTATGTATTACGGTTGTTTGTTTTACAATTTAGACAAATGCAACAATTTTTTGCTTTTATACAATGCAGGCACTAGCTGCAGCATCAAAAACAGTTGATTGTTCAAAGATTGTTCATCATTTGCAAGCATATTTTCTCCTAGTTGGGGATTATGACAGTGAGTAAATTTCTCAGCTTTTGGCGGCATTCATCAGTCAAATCATTGACCTTTTTTGTTAAAAAATGTCGACACTTATCTCGTTGAAACTGTGGGTAAGATATTGGATCTCTTTTTTGTAATTGGCAGTTCCTATATTATATGAAGTGCATCGCCTTCGTGATGGCAAGAGCTTTGCGACTAGAAGAGTAGATGCGAAACAAAAAGGAAACATTGTATTCACATTGCTTGCCTCATTTCAGGTAATTTACTCTTTACCCTTTTCTTTTGAACATTAATTTTGTCTGATTGTCGTTGGTAGTGTAAATAATCGGTAAAAGCTGCTGTAATTGACTGAAATTAATCTATACACAAGTGATAGATACGGGGTATGTTTTTATTTTTTTGGGATCGACAGAGTGTAAGCCATTGAATTTTAACCTTTTCTGCAGAAAGAGGAGAAAGGGTTTGAACACCAAGAAGTAGTAATACCATCTGTTCCTGCTCCAGACACGGTATCTTTTTTTCTTGTACGAGTTTTCTTTGGTAAACTGGAATCGTACTAGTTCATACTTCTCATGCGATTATTTAATAATGCAGTTACTATCGCTAGAAGAGCTACGTGAAAGACGTATTACTGATCCACGGCTCCCGAGGTGCGCCCTATATCTTTCACGCCTTGACCTTGACCTAGACATGCTTCATTGTCTTTTTTTCGAACTTGCAGCTGACATGAATGTCACATGCTATTCAGGAGTTATCGAAACAAGGTGGCCACGGCAAAGTACGAGCCCTGGCCAATAGATATACGATTTGTTGAGCCGAGCAGCTCCACAAACCAGACCAAGACTCCTACGAGGTTGGTTACACATGTTTCTTCCATATGAGGAGTTGAAACAAACGAAGGAGTTCAAATTTGTTAGACGTGTTACTAATAAAATTTATTTGCAGCCTAAAGTACTGGTTAAGGGCCAAAGGAAAATTAACGGATGATCAGGCTTTACATAGGTAATTAAGTCTTGGCCAACTCTTTAAACTGCTGTGGCCTGTGGTGATAATAATGTGACATTAAGCCGCAGATCTGTTTTTGTTCTGCAGATGTGTGGTGGCTTATGCTTCGGATCTTATGTTCATTGGTGTAAGTGCAAATCCTCACCGTCAAAAGGGTCTGAAGATCAACGTCCTTAGTCTGAATCATACGTAAGTGCCTTCGACCTTGTAATATGATTAATTGATTGATGCAGTGTTGGTTTCTTTTTTTTCTAGTATGCTGACGATTGGTTGCTATTTGACAGGATGTGGTTTCACAGGCCTCTCAAAGCCGACGACTGGTTGCTATTTGTGGTAAGCCTGCCCTACTAATTCACCTACTCCATTATATACTCGTTTCATTTGCTTGAATCAACCCACCTTGGCTTTTCGACCAAGTTTCGACACTCAGACATCGGTATAACAGTTCGACTCTTCATTTTAAACAAAAATATGTCAAATTTTCGTAAAAATATTCGCGTCCGACACTTGGGTACGCACCCAGATACTTCTAAACGAGTCTGAGCAACATAGCTCAAAATGGAAACATCGAACTGTCCGAATTCCCAGTGAATAAACGGAGTCTAATGACTGTTGTTCCATATGCAGATCGAAAGTCCGTCTTCTTCTGCAACTCGTGGACTGGTTACCGGTCAAATGTTCAACCAAAAAGGGGAGGTACATTAATTATACTATCTCATCTCATATCATAACATAGATTTTTTCTCCACTTTTCTTCCGGGACTGGTTTCTGAACCGATGGGTGTGGTTTGTGATTGCAGCTTGTTGTTACACTGGTGCAAGAGGGTCTGCTTAGGGTGGTTAAACCGCTGCCAACAGTCATCCAGTCTAAATACTGAAGTCAATGTGATACCTCCCTCTCCTTCCTGTCTGTTCCTGTTCCATTCGTTCGAGCGAGGAAGAAGATAATAATACTCAATAGTAAGGGTTATCGATCAGGGACCAGAATAATGACAGCAACCTATTTTATCGAACAAATACAGATACAGTTACTTCGGCTTCTCGTTATTTTTCTAATTAACAAAAATATACGAGTAATTAGTCGTTGTTATCGTTATGGGCATTATTGTGATGGAGTAGTATTTTTGAAGATTTAAGATTTGTAAAATGACATGAAATTATCAATCTAGATTCTCTGTTTTCTCTTCTCTTGGTTTCCTTTCATTAGTTTCTAATCATGATGAGGTTAAAGAACTAGATCGAACTCGACATTTGAATTGGAGATCCAAGTTTGACCAGAATGATCCAAATGGTTATCGGAGTACAAAATACGAACCAATATCGTTCGTACCCCTAAAAAACCCGAAAATAACATACTCGAAAATGATTCAAAGATGAAATGATTCGATTTTACCCGAATTTCATCCGATTTTTATTGATCTGAAAATGATTGACAAGAACTCGACTTGCTCGTTGAAAATGATTGACAAGAACTCGACTCGCTCGTTAGAGATTCAGTGAAAAAAACTTGAAAGCCCCACGTCACTCACGAATAGAGAAAGAATTCTTCGTAAATTTAAAATGTATATATCCTCTCTTACGATTCGGGTTCATGTTTCGTATCATTTTGGGGTTGGTTCATGTTTTGGTCGGTTATTTTCGTTTTTAGGAATATCGCCATGACGATTTCGTGTTATGGATCAAACTCAAGTCTGTAGTTCAAATGATGGGTCAGAATTAGATACTCAAGTTTCTAGTTCGAATGTTGGGTCGGATCAGATTCGGGTCTTAAAATTTGTACCGAGTATTTTTTTAACCAATCTGACATTAACTATTACTCCCGTATATATATATATATATTCTCCGAGTAAGTCTCCCTTGTGACGGATAAGGGACGGATATATCCCTTCACAAATCAATTACGGGTCAATTGGTATCATCGAACCCGATTCATAAACGCATAAACCCTGAACCCTAAATCCCCAACTTCGCATTTCCTCTTTCACCAATCACCCAATTCCTCATAACCCAGGCACCATATTCCAATTCCAAGCTACCGATTGTTAGCTGCAATGGCGGCTCCTGGTAGCAGTGGTGGCGACCAATCGCACAAAGCTCATCGAACTCCGCAAGCCGGTCCCAAAAAACGGGTTAAATCCGATAAGAAAAAGGGTGCAGCAAATTCTGAAGATAACAAGAATCCAACTAAAAATCCCAAGGTTAATCACTTTTTACTGTGTAATTACTGATTTACTGTATTATTGTATTGCTGGAAATCCCAGGGTTCCTCAAATTTTACTGTGTAATTACTGATTTACTGTGTTCTTGTATTGCTGGAAATCCCAGGGTTCCTCAATTTTTACTGCGTAATTACTGATTTACTGTGTTCTTGTATTACTGGAAATCCCAAGGTTCCTCAATTTTTACTGTGTAATTACTGATTTACTGTGTTCCTGTATTACTGGAAATCCCAGGGTTCCTCAATTTTTATTGTGTAATTACTGATTTACTGTGTTCTTGTGTTACTGGATTTCGTGATTTTACTGCAAAGTTTCAAACTTTCGATAATACGATTACATTTTTTTTGTAATGGTATAGCTTTTCTGGGTTTAGGGTTCATGTGTTTTTGTTGTTGTATTTGATGTTTTAGCATGAACTTAGCGATTTTTATGATGAATGGATGACTTTCAGGCATTTGGTTTCCGCTCAAATGTTAAAGCTAAGAAGTTGCAATCTCGTGGAATGGAGAAGTTGCAAAGAAAACTTCATGTTCCAAAGATTGATCGGAATATTGGCGATTTGCCTCCGTTTATTGTTGTCGTCCATGGACCTCCCAAGGTCGGATTAATTTTTAATTTTTTTCAAACTTATTAATTAAGTTAATATTAGTGTAATAATAATGGATTTGTTGTGGGAATTGGTGTAGGTTGGAAAATCCTTGGTTATCAAGTGTCTTGTTAAACACTATACGAAGCATAATCTACCTGAAGTTCGAGGACCCGTTACTATTGTTTCAGGTGTGCTCAATAAATCATTGCCCCATTTCATGAATACATGTGACGAGTTTTTATTTATTTATTTATTTATTTATTGAAATAGGGCAATTGTATTGTGACCGGAAGGAGTAGTATAGTAAATTTATTGCTTACATGCTTTTGCGTACGAAGTTGGTTTGTCTTTATTAAGCCGTTGGGATTATTGCATACCCGAGATTATTCTCTATCTCATAGCTGTGTGATTGGTGGATGAAAGTTTCTACCATAATATTGGTATTGAAAATAGTTGCATAAGGATGGTAATTGTACATCATAATGATTATGATGTCTTTGTTTCTCTTGTGTAATCAAAAGATGACAGTTCTATCTTCCTCAGTAGCGGGATGGACTATATAAGTTAATTTATGTATATTGGTTGTTTGAGGTCCAAGTAGGAACTACTTCAAAATTTTGAAAATAATTGATAATTGATGCTCCTTTCTGTTGCAGGTAAATTAAGGCGTCTACAATTCATTGAGTGTCCTAATGACATGAATGCCATGATTGATTGTGCAAAAATCGCTGATTTGGCTTTGTTACTAGTTGATGGGAGTTACGGCTTTGAAATGGTGGGTTGTGTATACATGTTTCTTTTGTTTTCTGTGTCTGTCATAGTTTTCTGTAATCTGAAGTTCCGAAGATCTAAGATGTTTTGTCTAAACATCATTATTTCATTTGGCATGTAATGCTTAATTGTCGTGAATCTTGACTCCCTTCCCCCTACTTCTATGACTAATGAGTGGTACAAAACTTTGAGTAGCTAATGTATCGGTTTGCATGTAGGAAACTTTTGAGTTTCTAAACATCATGCAAGTTCATGGATTCCCGAAGGTCATGGGAGTCCTTACACATCTTGATCAGTTCAAGGATCAAAAGAAACTGAGGAAGACAAAGCAGCGCCTCAAACATCGTTTTTGGACTGAAATATATGATGGAGCCAAGTTGTTCTATTTGTCTGGTCTTCAACATGGGAAGTAAGTACTCTTTCATTTGTTGTCATTTCTCGTACTGAAGTCAAAACGTGTGCTAGATAATCTAACTCACTTTCGCTGCCTACACAGGTACCTTAATCGTGAAATCCTTAATCTCGCAAGATTCATCTCTGTTATGAAGACTCATCCACTGTCTTGGCGAACCACTCATCCTTATGTGGTTGCGGATCGTTTTGAAGATGTCACTCCCCCAGAAAGAGTTCAGTTGGACAAAAAATGTGACAGGAATGTTACCGTGTATGGGTACTTGAGAGGCTGTAATATGAAAAGGGCACATAAGGTAGGTGACTAGTAATCTCCGCAATTTATCGCAAATTCACCTTTGTTTGGGGGAATGATGAGCAGAAACTCTCTTGTAATGACGTGTGAAAAAACATGTTCGGTTGTCTGATTGTTATTTTCCTTGTAGGTGCATGTTGCTGGCGTTGGGGATTTCGACCTTGCTGGCGTAACTAGTTTGCCAGATCCATGCCCTTTACCATCAGCCGCTAAAAAGAAAGGATTACGCGACAAAGAAAAATTATTTTATGCTCCCATGTCTGGTGTTGGTGATCTGATATATGACAAAGATGCAATTTACTTTAACATAAATGACCATTTGGTACAATTTTCTGAAGGAGCGGAAAACGCAAATTCTCAAAAGAAAGGTTATTTGTAGTTTCTAGATCTACCTCTCTGCCATGTTTTACACGCTGATTTGTTGACTAATCTCTAATGCTTGTGTCTAATCTCTAATGCTTTGACCATTCCTCTTGTTTATCCAGGAAAATTCGACCGTGGTGTAGAGATGGTAAAATCACTCCAGAACGTGATAACTCCTATTGATGAGCAGCTACAAGAAGGCCACCTCAAACTTTTTAGTGGGAATCAAGATAAAAATGCAGCCATTGAAGATGATGAGTCTGCTTCTGGTGAAAGTGATAGCAGTGACTCTGATAAAAATGATTTGGACGCCTCAGATGCAGAAGAAGATGGTGATGCGAAGGTGAGAAATAGTGTGAAGGAATATGCTGAATTCAAAGATGGTAGGTATAGAAGGAAAGCAATGTTTGGAGATGACGATCATGCTTCCGAGAAGGTAATTTATAATTTGATACAAACTATATCTGTTCATAAAAATATACTTACAGTGCAATCGTGCATCGCTCATTCTAGGTTCCTTTTAGTTTTATATTGTCTTTCTCCTCTTCATCTCTTGGTAAGTTAGCAGTAAGAATATAGCTTTGAAGACATAATTTTTCCCCTTACATGTAAAAGAGTACGGAGTAAGCTCTATATGTTGGAAAAGTTTTCCGTTGTATCATTGATATGTTTTATATTCTAGCATAGTGAATCATTAATGCATTGCTGTGGTGCTCGGTATCATACCTAAGTTTTTTTGGTTATATTTAATTGCAGCTTTCCGACGAAGATGGAGATGATGATGATGATGATGATGATGAGACAGATGACAGTGATAAAGACAATGACGGTCAATTAGCTGTAATGTCTGGTTCAGATGGTTTTGAGGACGATGATGATGATGATGATGAAGGTATAACAGGTTCCATAGTATCCATGAATCAATAATTATATCCATATTGTTCCTGGCCAAAACATGATTCTGATGATGACTATCAGTCCCGGGAATTCCCTAGTATTAAAAACGGTTAAATGATTTATATTTTGCTCGTCGTGATTTTCTTGTCTGCATGTCTTCTAGCTTTGTGTCTTCCCTTCTAACAGTTGTTCATTTGCGTAGAAGAAGATGCTCGGCCGGCCTCCAGACAGAATACTAATCTCATGCAGCTTGTGTACGGAAAATCTACATCAAATCAGACTCCTGATATAACTGAAATCCAAGCAAGCAGTGATGATGAAGGAGGTGACGATTTTTTCAGGCCAAAAGGGGAAAGAAAAAAGGTTTATATATTAATGACACATGTGTTTTCCTTCAGATAATTAACTGACCTTTTCCTTGGGTGAAGGCGGTGAAGCATATCAAAATATCTGTAAAGCTTTACTTGTTTTTTATCTGTTAAACAGAAACTGGCAGACGATGTAGGCGCTGGAAATCTTGATAGGGATGATTGTTCGAAATTTGCCAGTATTTTGAAATCCAAAAACTGGCAAGATGACAAGCTTTTGGAAAGCATTCGAGATCGGTTTGTCACTGGAGATTGGTCTAAAGCTGGCCAAAGAGCTCATACATCTGAGGCTGGCAACGATGATGATGATGAGGATGGTGAATTTGGCGATTTTGAAGATGTAGAAATGGGTGAAGTTGATGCTCTCAACTTGTCTGGGGAGGGTGGCGCAAAACAGAAAGAAGATAATGCAGCAATTGAAGAACGGAAGCTAAAAAAGCTTGCTCTTCGTGCAAAGTTTGATTCACAATATCCTTTTCCAGTTTTCATTCTTAATTGCTCACAATTCCCTGCTTTCTTCTATCGTGCACTTGAAATTTCTGTCATCATGCATGTGCACTTCTCCTAGTTTTGCCTTTATTTTAATTTCTTTTTCCTGCTTGCACTAATTTTGTACTCTCTCCATTCCACTATGATTCTTAAAAGTTTGCACCGTGTCCTTGATATTAAAATTTGGGGTCATTCAAGTTTTGCTCCAGTTCCTTCTGGGGTGTTAATATAATTGTTTTTTTTTACTGTTTACCTTAACCTGTAATTACATACGACGGCTCTGGACTAACCGATGAAGATGCTGATAAAGAGACTGGACCAAAGTCTGATCAAAATAATACCGGTGAAGGTGATCATTATGATAAGGTGAATCTTCTTAAAGTTGGAGTTTACATTATTCATTGCAAGTCGCAACACAGCGCTGACATTGTCCTTTGCGTATGTAGTTGAAAGAGGAAGTTGAGCTTCGACAGCAAATGAATTTAGCTGAGCTGAATGATCTAGACGAAGATATGAGGATAGAAATAGAGGGCTTTAAGACAGGGACATATGTCAGATTGGAAATTCACGGCGTTCCTTGTGAAATGGTTGAACATTTTGATCCTCACTACCCTATTCTAGTGGGAGGAATCAGTCCCGCTGAGGAGAATGTTGGATACATGCAGGTCTGTAATCGAGCTTCACCCGCTTCTATCCATCTTGTTTACGATACATATTAAAGTTGGGTGATGTCGGTATATAGTGGACTGTGCATACATCTAATAGCATTCAGGTTTTGGTTACAGGCGAGGATAAAGCGTCACAGATGGCATAAGAAAGTTCTCAAGACAAGGGACCCAATTATTGTCTCCATGGGCTGGAGACGATATCAGACGCTGCCTGTCTATGCTATTGAGGATTCCAACTCACGGCTTCGTATGCTCAAGTACACTCCGGAACATATGCATTGCCTTGCTATGTTTTATGGCCCTCTTGCTCCTCCAAATACTGGCGTTGTTGCCATACAGAACCTATCAAACAGCCAGGTTACATCTTTTTGCCATTCAATTTTGTGAATTTGTCTGAAATGTTTTACTACTATTTGCTGATGTTTATCATGCCTGATTTTCCCTTTGCCGTCCATCTTTTGTCAAATTTCTCAGGCCTCATTTAGAATTACCGCAACTGCTGTGATATTAGAGTTCAATCACGCTGCTAAGATAATGAAGAAACTCAAGATGACTGGTTATCCTACCAAAATATTCAAAAAGACGGCTTTAATAAAGGATATGTTTACTTCAGATCTTGAAATAGCCAGATATGAAGGTGCAACAATTCGAACAGCTAGTGGAATTCGTGGAAGAGTAAAAAAGGTATAGCTTACGAAGACATAGTGCCGCAACAATGATATCTATCCGTATGGATCCATTTGAATTTGGGTCTGTTGATGATACCTTGGGTTTTGCAGGCTGCAAACGAAGTTATTGGTAAAAAAATTATGGACGGGGGAATCGCAAGGTGCACATTTGAGGATAAGATCCTGATGAGTGACATCGTTTACTTGAAAGGGTGGATTTCAGTGGACATTCCCAAGTTCTTCAATCCATTGACAACTGCTTTGCAACCCCGTGACCATATCTGGCAAGGTATGAAAACTGTCGGAGAGTTGAGAAGAGAGCGGAATCTTTCTGTACCAGTCAACAAAGATTCACTGTTCAAGGTAATAAAAATAAACCACGGGATTCGGATTCTTTTGTTCAATTTAGTGGAGGGGTAAACTAAATCTGGTTGTTTGTTTGTTTACTGTTTTTGTTTTTTTGTTTGTTTGTGGTGTGTTGCAGCCAATTGAGAGGAAGATTCGGAAGTTTAATAAACTATCTATCCCAAAGTCATTACAGCGAGATCTCCCGTATTCATCTAAGCCGAAAGATATCCCCAAGAAAAGGCGCCCTGATAAAAGGACGACTGCTGTTATACTAGAACCGGGTGAAAAGAAAACCCAGGCCCTGATTGCGAAACTCCAGCTTATTGGTCATGAGAAGGTACGAGTACGACTATTTCATAAACGCAACAGCGAGTCAATAAAACAATATGCATGATTTCTTCTGGTGTTGGAAAGGGTTGTGTTATCAAAACAAACGTAAACATCCAATGCAATTTATGTTCTGAATTAGCAGCTAGGCAGTCTAATTTGTATCTGGGCCATTAGTTAACTAACAATTTCTACAAACGATTCACGTAAGAATGTGTGCATTTGACAACTTAACACTTATACGGGAAAATTCTGGGTCTTTACTGTAACGGGCTTTTAGGAAACCGAAGTTACTGTTATTTAGATATGTTAACACTTTGATCGTTGTTCTTATATGTGAAATCCTGATTTTTGACATCTTGAAAATATAGTGTTCAACTGTTCATTACATGCGCGTGCATATAGTCTATTTAGTTTGTTAACGGTGGTACTTGGGGGTATTGTACAGGAGAAGAAGCGGAAACGAAAGGAGGCAGAAAAGAGAGAAGTGCATGAAGCACAGAAGGCCAAAGAAGCCGTGATTTTCAAACAACTTCAGATGAAGGAACGGAAAGAAAGATATCGTGAAGAGGGCAAGGCTCTAAAGAAAAGGCGGAGCTCAAATCCTCAAGACTAATATGGATCATTTTCGAGGTTGGTTCTAGTTATACAAATTTTGGGTAAAAAAAAAAAAAAGGTTATTACAACATTTCACTTCATCGTCAAGTCGAACATTTCACTTCACCAGTTTTGTTAGAACCGAAGTATTGAATGTAGTTCTCTGAAATCATCAAACATTATAACGTGTACGCCGCCCCACCACCAAAACCGCCGCCATATGTTACAGATGGTGGGTTTGAGTCGTTGATACCACCCGAGAGCTTGGAGGACTACAAAAAGCTTGTCATAGTGTTTGTGCCCTACTTCCATTTTCATACATGAATGTAATTGTTACAATTATTCCCTTGAAAGACGGTTTACGATAAACAATGTAACACTAACCTGTAACCACCAACTACAATCCTAGAAAAACGTGAACAACTATTTTGTACTTCGTATACCAATCATAACGATCACATTATCTAATTGTAATTAAAGATGTTTTAGTCTAATACGAGTAGTTATGCCGGAAACAAAAAACAATACGGAGTAGTATCTTATTGTAATCCCTCTCAAGCGAAAATTTGATATCAATTCCTCTGTTAATGCCAGAGTTGATCATGAGTCGGACCGTCCTGTTTTGTCAGGTCCGAATTTTTAGTGTTTAGCCCTTCACATTTTTTGTTTTTTCGTTCAACTTTCTAGCGTTTAACTCGAACCCACATTTTGATGTTTTGAACAGTTGTAATTAATGCGACTAAATACGCGTTTCATTTTATCGAAAAAACAAAATCTTAATGTAGATTGTAGAACCGTCTCACCAAATAATCTTGACTTGATGAATATATCCGTCTTACCATTTGAAACGGGTCAAATATAGAAAGAATTTGTGTTTGGTAACAGATCACGTGTTTGGCGCTTTTATCCCGTAACTGCCACCTCTCTCTCCGCCATTCCCACGGCCGTCGGATCAGATCGCCACCCATTCACGACGGTCAGTACTCAGTATCATCCGCATTTCGATTTCTCCTCTCCTGATTAATTTCTCGTCTCGAATCGCCGATCTATCTTCGCAATCTCTTATTTCTCCAATCGTTTTAGTTTTTTTTTAATTGATTTAATTTGATCGTCGTTTGCATTTGATTGTTCACAATTCGCGTGTTTTACAATGCATTGATGTTCGAATTTTGATTGTAATTTGGTTGATCGAGTTGCAAATTAGGGTTTTCCACTTTTCCAGCTAATTTAGTCTTCATGTGAGTTCTTCATTGACGTTTTTTCGAATTTTGATTGTAATTTGGTTGATCGAGCTGCAAATTAGGGTTTTTCAGTTTTCCAGCTAATTTCAGTCTTTATTTGAGTTCGTTGATATTTGAAATTTGATTGTAATTTGGTTGATCGAGCTGCAAATTAGGGTTTTCCGGCTAATTTCAGTATTTATGTGAGTTCATTTGTTCGCTAATTGCTGATAATCGTGTTTTTTGATGATATGTGGTTTATTTAATTTTGGCTATGGTGATTAATTGATAATGTTGTAAGTTCCTGACTGTTGAAAAGAAAGACTAACTTTAAGCTATGGAGTCATCATCAAAAAGCAGTTTGAGCTCATATGATGAGCAAGAATTAAGCCATTACTCCATTGATTTAATTTGATCGTCGTTTTCATTTGATTGTTCACAATTCGCGCATTTTACTATGCATTGATGTTTTGAATTTTGATTGTAATTTGTTTGATCGAGTTGCAAATTAGGGTTTCCCAACTTTTCCAGCTAATTTCAGTCTTTATAGGAGTTCATTTGTTCGTTAATTGCTGATAATGGTGTTTTTCGATGGTATGTGGTTTATTTAATGCTGGCTATGGTGATTAATTGATTATGTTGTAAGCTTCGGACCGTCGAAAAGAAAGACTAACTCTTGCTGTTGCTGTTGATATTATCAAGATCATGGAGTCATCATCAAAAAGCAGTTTGAGCTTATACGATGAGCAAGAATTAAGCCATTCTCCATTGATAAATGGACTCCCGGACGACATTGCGCTGTTTTGCTTAGCTAGGCTTCCTAGAAAATATCACGCTGTCCTAAAATGTGTGTCCAAGAGATGGAGGGACTTGATTTGTAGCGATGAGTGGCGGGATTATCGTCATAAGCATAATCTCAGTGAAAGTTGGATTTATGCTTTGTGTAGAGATAAGAGTAATGATCAGTTGTGTTTTTATACTTTAGATCCTAGTTGTTGTACTAGGCGAAGGTATTGGAAGATGGCTCCTCGTTTTCCGCCTCATTGTTTGAAGAGAAAGGGTTTCGGGTTTGTAGTTATGGGGAAGAAACTGTACCTGTTGGGGGGTTGTGTTTGGTCTGAAGATGCCTTTGATGAAGTTTATTGTTACGATGTATCTGCGGATACTTGGAGTGAAGGAGCTTCGATGCCAATGGCTAGGTATTTTTTCTGCGTTCTGTCAGCTTGAAATTTTCATTTGAATATTTGATTATGCTGTATGAACTTGCACAGGATATAGTGAATTCAATATGCCGTTGTTTTTCACTAGGATGTGTATCTTTGTCCGTTATTGTTCCAAAGAGTTAGGTTGCCAGTGTTATGTATCAAGGAATCAAGGATGATTTCCTATCAGCCCGAGAAAAAACTTGACTGTACTTTAGTAGTTTCGGTACATGTTAGTTGACTACACCTTTGATTATGCTCATAAACCGGATATTTTGGATTGACTCTTGACATGCCGCGTAAGCTCAAGTGGTAAGAGCTCCGTTACTCGGTTGGAAGTTCAATTCTCACCTGCAAGTGCTGCGACGTAGTGCGCTCTTCTCTAGACCAAAAAAACAAAACTTGACATGCCGCGTCTCATGTGTGTACCTCATTTGGTCATTCTTGTAGGTGTTATTTTGGTTGTAGCACTCTGGACGGAAAGATATATGCTATTGGTGGTTATGGATTGAAGACGAGCACCCGACACTCATGTGATATTTACGATTCTCGTTCTGATACTTGGGACTCTCATTCCGACCCAAGTATCATCCTCGACATAGAAGATTCAATAGTGATGGATGGTCAAATCTATGTAAGATCTCGCGCTTCAACTATACCTCCCCATGTGTCTATGGCTACCTATGATCCATCAAATGCCAGCTGGCAACATTCTACTGATGATGACATGGCACTAGGGTGGCAGGGGCCTGCTGTTGTTGTCGAAGATAACCTTTATGTCTTGGACCAAAGTTCAGGAACTAAATTGACTATGTGGGTTAAGGAGACGAGAGAATGGGTCACTGTATGTAGGCTCTCGTCTCTCCTAACTAGACCACCCTGCCAAATGGTAGCCACAGGAAAAAATATCTTCATTGTCGGCCGAGGGTTGACCACAGTTGTCTTGGATGTTGGAAATGTCAGTAACACTGAGAGAGTGGTAGCTTGTTCATCTATACCCGTTATTACTTCTGACAATTATGATATTATTAGCTGTAAATGTGTGTCGATATGAATTTATTCTGCTTACTCTGTTTGTGGCTTATGTCATGTACAAGTTACTGTACTCCAATATCGGATTTGTAAATCGACTGTGGTTCACACTTTACAAGACTTGAAAATTTGTTTTACATACTGTTTATTTATACTATTTTCCAATCTTGCAGCAAAATTTAGCATAATTGTGGCGTAGATTGTCACTAGTTATCAAGAAAAATGCTTGGTTATTTTTTTTGGGTGTGAACTGTCTCTAATAATTTTCCTTTTCTACACAACTGGCTAGAGAGGTGATAATGATACTCATAAAGATAAATGGAATTACTGAAGTTCATACCACAAATTGTACATGAATCAGTTGTTAATTTGGGATTAGCATGGTAAAATAGGTATCTTCATATTCTTGCTATGTAAAGTCAGCCGTAAGTTTAGTTGGCTTTTGTTTTTATAATTTCTTTTTGTTCAAAGAGAAAAGTAGTTAGAAATTCATCTTATAATGATTTTTAGAAACTAGATGCATGTAAATTTTAACTTATGGATTCCCCGGATATGCGGACTGTATGCCTGCATAACTGCACAGCTACCACAATTTTTCTTCTGGAAGCTTTGCAGTCCCTGTGAATCTGTGATCATGGCCTGAAGTCAACAATATGGTAAGTACCTTAATTATATACCCCTCTTCTGTCGATTTGTAGCCTACGCGGTGGTTCTGGTGAGGGTTGTAATGGCTAATAGTTAGCATACTGTCTAAGAGTCACAGTTTGTACCTCAACTTCGAAGCAATACTTTCCAACTTACCGAGAGAATAATTTCCTGCTCTATTATATATGTGTAGGTGCAGACGTACAGTTGCATAATTGTCAGCAGCAAATCCATCAGGAGTATCATGATGGAGATTTTTAAAGTGTATCTGAGAGTGAAGGGAAATTACACAAGTAAGCTATGAACCCTATTCTTATCTTGAATTTCTAGCCTTGATAGGTTGCATTACAAGTTACAATTGTTTGGTGTGAGTAGGAATGGTGAGGCATCCTGAACTTTTGGAGAAAATGACCTGGTATACAATTGATTTACAAAAATACGTACTTATGTCAAACTTCTCTTTTCCTGAAATTTTCCAATGTTTTTTTCAATTGGAATCAGCTGTAGTTGCCTTTTCCTAAATTTCATTATGTTTCTGCATTTTAATTTAAAGAACTAATGACAGCATGAGATTTTGATGCTTTGATTCTGGATGTTTACTGTATAGTTTGGAACACATCTGTTCAATTTAAATTGCTTCAGAGCTCGCAACTCGCAAGTATTGTTTCTTATTTCTTATCATTTCTGTTCCTGACCGAGGCAGAAAGACACTGTATTCTTTGGTTTGATATTATGATGATTGAGGCCAAAGTGGCTCACACAGGTTGCATTTTCTTCTGCCTTGAAGTAACAGTCATCTAATACAATTATTGACATTTTTCATTTTGGGTTATCCGAAAACAATTCTCCCGGTGTTATCATGGAGGGAAATTTGTGTGTGTGTTAAGTAACATAGGGGGAAGGTTGCATACATCCAACTCCTGTTACGCTATTACATAGCTATTTACAGGAGCCTGGATGCGACACACTGGTATTATTGTTGAGTTCTTCATGTTGCTTATTTCTTATCTGATATCTTTCTCTTTGTAAACAAGGAGTTATATTCACACGTCAGTTAGATTATTGAAACATGAATCCAAGTGATTTATTACACAGATCATCATAGAATTTTGTTAAACTATTTATGGTAGTCAAATATAGCTTTGGCATGCCATCCAAACCCCCAAAGGGATTATTTTTGAAGTCATCTCTGTTATGCTAAAACAAATACTCCTACTCTGTATATATTTATTTTTTCTGGTAGTTGAAAAGGTTGTTCCACATTTTTTCTGCCCCTTCTTTTACCTCTCCACGTGTTATTTATCTGTTTTGATTTTTTTTTTTTGTTCACCTTTTTTTCGTTTTAATTCTTTTGTCAGTGTTGATTTCGGACGACAATTCTTGTTAGCAGGCCCCAAATAATGTTGGGATTAGCTTTATTGTCCATATTCTTACCAAATTCGGAAGGTTGTTTTCTTGGGCAAAATCGACTTGTTTTTTGATCCGTGATTCTCAGTTTCTCGTAGCTTATGGATGGAACTCTAATCTAGATGTCAATTTTAAAAATGGGTCACTAAGTTAGTTGTGTTTTTTTAATCATAAATTAGGAGTCATTCAATGCATTTCTCGACTTAATTTGATCTGGAGTCGTTAGAAACTGCTTCTTTGTGTTGCTAAGGCAAGGGGTAAGGCTACATACATCAGACCCCCTCCCCCACTTCATAATTTGGAGGAGAGGGAGCTCTTGAGGCACTGTTTTTGTCGTAGTATTTTTTTTTAGTGTGCAATTATCTTTTGATTTTCTCCTTTAATTATCCCACACCTTCAAAATCTGCAGGATTCAAGTGGTCTCTTTTAATTATGTTTTTGGGTGAGGTAAATACGTTATCGTGTCGTTTTCTTATCAAAATATAGTATGGTTCTTGCTCTTATCCCCTGGCCCCGTTAATATCTTGCCATATGGTAATTTATTTTTGATGAAAACCCCGTATCTCTCATGATATTTTTGATCATTTATTGGAAAATAATCCTGCCTTCTTTCTAAGTAAAATTTTAATCTATTTAAAAGTCCATTCATCTGCATTGTCTCTCAACATAGATACTACGTATTACATTCTTCTCTTTCTCCCTTCATTTCACTCCTTTTTTCCCCTTTATACTGCTCTAGCGTCATGGACACACTGTCGTCAATGGGTATTTGTATTCTATTAGTGGATCATAACCGTGCTAGTTTAGCGAGAGAGTCACTCTTGCTCAAGTCTAAGTATCAAGGTCAGTACCACCGAATTGTGTGTATATGTATATATGTGCTCGTGTATCTATTTGAATAGCCTCTTAGATTTACTTAACTGATTAAATTATCATTATAAGTGCTGTTGTTATCATCGTCATTATTTGATTGGTATCAACCTATCATGGTATTAAATTTAAGACATGACGTTAAATCCCAACCAAGCTATTATGGTTTTAATGTTTGCCACGTCCACATTTTGAGGCTATCTTTGCCACATTTATGGGATAACAATCAAGATATATCCTACGACTGATTTCAAAATCAAGTCTCAAACAGGGAATTAATACCATGTTTGTGTTGTTTTCGCATAGCATTTCTCCACAATATAGTAAATCTAGTTCATGTTAAGTTGTTGACTGGTACAGTTCTTTATTTGTGCTTTTTGATGACCCTTTTGAGTTCAGAAGATTCCTGTCCTTGCAAATTTATTTCTACGGAGTACCAGTCTTTCATTCATTGGTAGTTTGTGCACCAAATAGTCCATCTTTTGCTTCTTATCCTAGAGTTTATTCTGGCTAACTTGGAGGTTGGATACTTTTGTGGTTTTGTATTGATGTGTGTGTGTGAGAGGCTTGATTGGTTGAAGAAAGCTCCAGGGGTCCGTCAGGCGATCTTTTTTTTTTTTCCCAGTTTTCCTTACCTTGTTTTTACCCATTCTGTGAGTCTTGTTGAAGGGTAAAGAAGAAGTTAGATTATTGGACTTACGGACGTCAGTTTCCAGATTTTTTTTTGGCAGTGGCTGAATATTAATCGAGATCTGTTGGTGTGATAGGCTATGTAACAGTTACCAATACTTGTGTCTGGCTTGGGACTGTCTGTTAGTGTTATCAAATGAAGTATCAGCTGTGCTTTATTTTTCCTTTTTTTAGGCCAAGGATCTGTAGACTAACTTCTCCTCTTTGTGACCTTTCTATTTAGTGTATATAAAACAGTTGAGACTATGCCTTTATGATTACATCCTCATTGTCACCATTCACTGACTAGATCATCCTGTTGTTTTACTAGTTATAACGGCTGACAGTGGAAAAGATGCTCTGCACATTCTACAGAAGAAAAAGCACGAGTTTAACTTGGTCCTGACGGCCTCTGATTTGGATGATATGAGTAGCTTTCAGTTTATGAGAAAAGTGGAAGCGAAAACTCAGCTGCCTGTGGTTGGTAAGTTTCTTGCTCCACTCCTTAGTCCCTACGTATGTTTCACTATGATTTTCTAGTTTGACTTTCAACGTTTCCATCACAACATCATATGACCATTTTTTTGCATTTACAAAAAAAAAAAAAATTGTCACTTTTATTGTAACATGTTGTAAAGAGTTTCGATACCAAATGTAAATATTTTAGCTGTATTGAAAATGTTTATGCTTGCCAGTTGCCACTATGGTTTCCCTCAAACTTTGATCTTAGAAAGTCAAACGGAAAGATTTGTGGAGAAGATCGAACATTCTTGTAAAATAAATAAAAAATATTAGGTGCTAATGTCTTCCATTTTATCCAGCGATGTGTGACTGTTATGATCAAGCGGCCATCATGAAAGCTCTTATGGGTGGAGCCATTTTTTTTCTTGTGAAGCCACTGAATGCTGATGACATCGGAAACCTCTGGCAATTTCCCATGTTGAAGCAAAGGAGGGTCATGGTTGAACCCTGTCAGTTCCCCATGATGGGTAGTCCAGAAGTAATGAAAAGAGAAGTCGCTCAAGAGTCCACAGGAATTCAGGTGGACGGTATTCCGAGAAACCAACCCCTAATGCATGAGAAATATCAGAAAAGAAATGTGGACAAACTGGAGAGTGTTAATGCCTGGTCCATCGAGCAGTCATTGGCATCTGTTTCGACACCAGATGTAGAACACAAATTGGTGAAAAGCGTTGAGAATTTGGGTCGTTCTGGTATGAACCTTCCATTTGGCACTACTTCAATTTTTGATACTAATATTTTCATTGACATGATTTCTCCCCTTTTCTCTTGATTCAGACTCTGTTCCGCCGTTGTTAGCTCGCCGTCTTAATGCCCCTGGGATTTCTGGCACGATTGTGGTAGAGGAACCACAGGTTCGTCTCTTATACTAGTTACTATTCAAATTTCTGATGTCTGGAATGAGTTGTGTGAACCATTGGATAATTGTTACAAGGTTTTTTCAAGACTGTCACATTCGCAAATTTGTCGTGATTTTAGTTTAAATCATGCATCATTACCACATCTTTCTCTTGCTTCAAGTCAATGTATCATATATGTTCTTGTACAATTTTGATATTGCGCACAGCCCATATACAATAACAACATTACCCATGTGCCTTAAGGGATACCGCAATGCTAGTATGATGAGTCGGTCTCTATGACCTCTGATGCGAATTGTGATCTGAGTTGAATCGAATGACTGCAACTTCAGAATAAATAGAAGCACAACTAGTCCAATAAGCTACTCGTATTTTGCTTCATTGTATAGTCCACAACAAAGTGATAGTAAGTTTTTGTCCATAGAAAAATGGAATACATATTCTCTTATACATTATACGAAATATGGATGTCAACCCCTCGAATATCTTGTACAAAGATGTAGATTTCAGTTGTCAGAAACTCAATGATACAATTATAAATTTGCAAGTGTTATCTTATCCATGAGAATTAGGTATTCCTGTTAGTTTGTTAGAAACTTACTCTGTGTAATAAATTCATCTTCACGTATATTGGAAAACGGTATATAATCAAATGAAACAGGAAGTACATTTCTGGACCAAAAAATTAAACATGTGATAGAGTAACATAGATTGTGTAACAGTTGCCGAACTTTTCTCCAAAAAAATTGTGTTCTTGGTGCAGCAATTTGAAGCCGATTTGAGACGGCAGTGGAAAATACAATCTAGAATGTTTGATGCTGAAGAATCATCTGCTTCTTCTCCAAGCTCGCCTCTTCAGGATGGCCAACCTATGGACCTTCAAGACAATAACAACGATGAATGCATCACATACAACAACAATGAAGAAGACGAAGAAGAGGAATCTGCCTTCAAAAAGTATCTCGAAAACCCTCATAGTCGGGAGCGACTAAAAAGACTGATTGAGGTATCCTTGCGTAAATGGTGTGCTATTCTGATACCAACGGCATTATCTGATACACCACCTCTAGAAACTGTTTTCCCCGATGCATCGAGTGTCCCACCAATTTCAGTGCCGATCACTCTGGCCATTTTTATAGAAACCTTTATCCATACTCTCATGGCTCTGCGACACGGACCACCAGGGTTCTGGCGTGAAGTGGCATCAAAGATGGCATTGACAGGCCCATCAGTTTTATCGGAGTTTAAGGGACGTGATGAAAAACTCGAGAGGTTCCTCGAGGAAATGGATATTGAAGATATATTCCATACTATCGAGGAGCTTCTTGGTTGAAGGACTCGTGCTTTGGAATCTGCATAAGGAGGTCACTTCCTTACATTAAGCTGTTTTAGTTTTACTGTGACTTTGTTAAGAATGCTACTCCCTCCGCTTTTTCTTTATTTTTCCGTCCCATTTCTTTCATATATGAGGAATATTTTATCGAAGTGGGGTGAAAAATAAAAACGGAGGGAGTATTGTTGTGGTTTTCGAACTCTGTTTGAGTACTCCCAGATACTGCAAATGTTTGTTATGCATGTTTATTTAGATGTTTTTGAAGATATGTTTGTGCTTAATCCAGGGATTTGGGTTTAACTTACCCATTGTTCGTGACGTTCATATCCATTACTTGTGACGGGTCAAGTAGAAAAAATAAGACAAAAAACATAATGCTTGGGGAATAACAAATGGGTTGTACGTCTTTAGCCACTTATGTGGTGTTATTTGACCTAGGGCTGAGCAAATTATCCGACTATCCGAATCCGATCCGCTATCCGATTCGTATTCGATCCGAAAAACCAGATATTCGATCCGAAAAATGATTTCGGATCGGATATCCGATCCGAACATTTCAGATATCGGATCGGATTCGGATATCAAAAATAATTTTTTCGGATATCCGATCCGATCCGAACAATGGGTTATTTTTGTAATTTTTATTTTGGATTAACGTATTATAGTGTAGATAGGTTATAATTTAATTCATTTTACATTAAGTCTTGGTGACATTTTTTTATTGCCTTAAAATATAGAATAGTATACTCCGTATAATACTAGATTAATTAAAATTAGGATTTTTTTCTAGTTGAATTGAACTTCATTTAGAATTTTATTTGGCCAAAAATCTCAACCAAATCGGATATCGGATAGTTTGGATATCCGGTCCGAAATTTTCGGATATCAAAAATCGGATATCCGAAGTGATTCGGATCGGATATCGGATATTAAAATTTTCGGATTTTCGGATCGGATATCCGATCCGAAAACCTGATTCGGATCGGATATCCGATCCGTGCTCTGCCCTAATTTGACCCATTATAAGCTTGTGATATACGGAGTATTATTATGGCACTTCGTTTTGGACTTTTGGTGTCCCTGGCCTGTATCATATGTTGACTTTGATGCTACGTCCTTCCTATTTTTTAGGTCGAGCCTGCCACGGTTTAATGTGGCTAATGGGCTGCATGATCGTGAGCTATCGGTTAAACTCGGAACTTGCCCAATCACTCAATCACTATCGGGCGATATTCAGGTTTTACACCGTACTATTCATGTTAATTTCGGGTCTTTATCAGCTTTTTCGGGCTGGAGTGGTTGTCAGGTATATCAATGAAACCGGATGTTTAACTTTAGGATTGTCCTATATTATACTCCCTCCGGTCATTATTTATTGCCCCGGTCCCTTTTGCACATAAAATAAGGTTTTAATATAAAATGGTAAGGAAATGATGGTGGGCCTTGATATATAGTGAATAATGAATATAAAATGGTAAAGAAATGAATGGTGGGGCTTAAAGTGTAAGAATTCAATGGCATTTCTTGTTAATAAAGGATAGAAGAAGATAATATGGTAAAAAGTGTAAGACATAAAAGGAAAGTGGAGAAATGGGGCAAAAAATAAAGACCTACCAAATAAGGAAAGCGGGGCGAAAAATAGTGACCGGAGGGAGTGAGACGGATCCAAAAGGAGAAAACTTAATTAAAAAGAGCCAGTTACTACTACTAGTAATAAAAAGGGAGGTTATCAATTTAGCAGTTGTGCTATAATTATGACTACTAAAAAGCCACAAAGTACTCCCAAATAGGTGGATTAAGGTAGCCCAAAAGCCTAAATAGGTGGATTTTAGTTCATAAAAGGGTGCCTCAAAAGCCCAAATACTCTCTCTCGTTCACTGAAACGTACTCTATACGTTCGATGTATATAAGAAGTACTTTTGAAATCTAAGAAAGAAGTATTTTAATTAACGGACCCTTAATTAAATGATAGTAATCCAGTGAATGAGAAGGGACAGATTTCCAATTTTACTTCCGACAAGTGAACCTCTCTCGTTACCACAATTTTGTTGCCTTATCGGGGTCCGCTCATCTACCCAAGATCGCCTCTCGAGCACCCGAAAGATTCGAAAACAAAAATTAATTCGTAAATGAGCTATCAAAAGCCTCGAAACTAACTAGAGTCGATGAGCTATGGCGTTTGGTATTAATGAATCAGTTAGTCTTGCTTGTGACGGAACTATCTGTCGTAGCGTTATAATGGGTTAAATAATCTATTTGGATAGATAAAGACAAAGTATGATCAATGTGATTTGCTTTTGTTTTTTTTTTTTTTTTTCTAAATGAATATTATTTGACCTGTCACATTAATATGACAGATATGTCCATTGCAAAAAGTAATTTTTGGTAATGAATACTTGCGATTTTACTTCATAAATGTCAATTGATCTCTAAATTAATTACCCGTAAAATATATTCATACCTAATAACCTAGGATAGTAAAAGAAGATCTCTTAAATGCGATTATTTTTGAAAATAAAATTACCGTTTTCTAAGTTCGTATCCAAATCCAAACATTAAAAAAGTGGTTCTCGATCTTTGTGTGTCAAAAACGTGACGACGTGTCTTTTTCAAATTTAGCAATTGTTCGATCTATCCCACGAAAATCCACGTCCAAGGGGATTTCGCCTAGTCTCCGAATTTGGGTCTGTGTTAGAATAATCTCCGAATCTATCTGGTCCTAGATTTAGAAGACCGAGACTATCCGATCTTGTTTTGGACCCGTAAACAACATGGGTCCATTACAAGACCACCAACTAAATTTATAAAATGTACTCCCTCCGTTCAAATTCATAGGATACACTTGTTTTTTCACACTTGTCGAGACACATTTTACACCGTCAATATCTTTCGTTTTACATTAACAAAAATTATGAAAATTCGATATTCTTAATCTACCTATCAAGGCGAATCAAACAAGATTACAAATGAATATATTTTCTCTTATAGATTGTCGAAAATATTAATGATTATCTTGAGTTGTGAATAGTATCCAAAACAGAAGCGTATTCTTTGAATTTGAACGGAGTCAGTATAATACTCTGTCCGAGTTTCTAACATTGTCTCATTTTCCTTTTTGGGCTGAGATTAATTTTTTACCCATTTTCTACTTTTGGCCATAAATGTGTGGTTCATATTTATCCACCAATTTTCCTCTTCCTCATTTCTTTTTAAACAACTCATTTTTCCTTCCTTATTTTCCAACCAAAACACAAATGGGACAATGTTAGAAACTTGGAGGGAGTATTAGGTAAGCCAAACTCCCAAAGCTAAGGGACATGGCATGTTATGTTCATGCATCCTTATTGTTCCTAATCCAAATTCAAGGCATTTGGACATAAAAATTAAACATACCACGATTATTATTACGGTTTTTCTAACGTGTGTCAACTGATCATACATTAATATGTTAATTAAGAAATAAATCACCATTATGTTGTCTAAGTATGATAATTAAGAGTCGATGTTTCAATTTATCGTGATAATATCATTGTGATTTCTTACTTAATTAGCATATTACTGGATACACGTTATAAAAACAGTTGTTATTATTATTGAATGTACTTGTAAATTTATACTCGTAAAATGTACTACGATAAAAATAAAGAATTGAATGGAAGAGATGGAACCAGGGATAGAACTTTCAATTTCCTATAAATTTCACAACAACCCAATAGCTCAGACACATTTCTCAGTTCTCAATCATCTCTATCCCAATCCTTCATACTTTTTTTTCTTCTTCAATCTGCAATTCATTTGCAAAATGTGGTATTCTCTTCCAGGGCGACATCACGTCCTTGATTTTTACCGCTGCCTGATCCTGTTCGATTTTGAGTATGATTCAGTTTCGTTTGTCAATTCAATGACCTTATTCATAATGACATGCTTCTACCGATTGTGAGTCTTGCTTTATCTTGCTCCCTTTATTTTATTGATTTCATATTTGTAAGTTAACTGGTGAGCATTGTATTCTTCGATATCCGTTGTTTTTCTTTTGGTGTTGCTTTATCTTTGTTTTTTCCATTGGAACACGCCAATGTTTTTTTTTTAAATGTTTTTTTGATTATTTTACTCGTATGAAATAATAGCAATGCACCACGTTGAAAATAAAATTTGTCATGGTCATGTACGGATAAAATGTACTTCCTTCATTTAATCCACTATTCACGATTCATTCTGAGGCATTTACCGAGATGCGTTTTAATATCTTTCATTTTACGTCGGGAAAAATCATAAAAAATTGATACGAATCAAACAAAATCCCGTGACCATATTCTCACTTGTAGATCGTCGAGAATATCGAAGATTTTCCTCAAATATAAATAGCTTCAAAAAATAAATACGAAGAGTGAATTTGAATGGAGGGAATAATAGAGTATAAAATAAATTGAAGGTTAGAATTGTGAAACCCTAATTCATGATCGTGAAGATGATCAATCAAACAACAAACAAGTTAGTCGTATAATAATGAGGGATTTTGGGGGAAATTCATGGGAGATACTGAAACCCTAGGAAGCAAAATATTAGGGTTTTGATTGATTATTTCAAGGAACAAGAAAAATGGGTGTGGATCTCTCTTACTGGATTTTCCAACATCAAAATTTTTCTCTAAAGGTTCAATCTTTCACTCTTTCGTTTATTGTTTACTTGCATGTTTCATCACAATTTTGAGATTTACCATTGTTGTTGCTTAGAGCTATGTTAATGGTGGGTTGATCATGGTATGCTTCTGTTTTTTTTTTCTTACTGTAATACTAGGGAAATGGGTTTAAATCATAGAGTAGTAGTTAATTGTATTTTACCATGATAAAGATCGTATTTTGGATCGATGTGTTCGATTATTTTACCATGATCCATGATCTGGGTTCAAACCCGTCAAAATTATAATTGGATTATGGGATTGTGGCTTTCACTTTGAAGAATCTCAGATGAAAACTTTGAGCTATGTGTTTCTCAAACTCGTTTAGCGTGTCTAGGTGTCCAACAGAGCTAATTTTATGAAAATTCTGCATATTTTGGCTTAGAGCAAAGAGTCCAAGTGTCATACACATGTCCGAGTTTGAAGTGTCAGACACGGGTAGATGAGGTAATTAGAAGAGTCGGAGTAACGTAGGTCTAGAATGCCGTTCGTGCAGACATTAACCTATAGTTCTTTCTGAAGTGGAAACTGCTTACTTCATTTATTGTTTCCTGCTCGATTTCATACTAGTTAAACACCGAATTGTTGTTCTGTACTTACGACTGTAGAGGGATATACTGCCATGTATATCA
This sequence comes from Agrostemma githago, assembly GCA_958450325.1. Taxonomy (NCBI): domain Eukaryota; kingdom Viridiplantae; phylum Streptophyta; class Magnoliopsida; order Caryophyllales; family Caryophyllaceae; genus Agrostemma; species Agrostemma githago. The sequence continues at coordinate 661,163 of OY288255.1, forward strand.
TGTTTTGGATCCATGTGCTCGATTATTTGGTCGACGTCAACTAGCTTAGTCGGGAAATTCGCGAGGAGTGGTAATGATCCATGATCTGGGTTCAAACCCGTCAACATTATAATTGGATTATGGGATTGTGTCTTTCACTTTGAAGAATCTTTCAACTCTTTGGTTGTTGCTTTATATATTCACAGATGAAAACTTTGAGCTATATGTTGCTCAAACTCCTTTAGCATGTCTAGGTGTCCGACAAAGCTAATTTTATGAAAATTCTGCATATTTTGGCTTAGATTGAAGAGACCAAGTGTCATACACATGTCCGAGTCTGAAGTGTCGGACACGGGTAGATGAGGTAATTAGAAGAGTCGGAGTAATGTAGGTCTAGAATGCCGTTTGTGCAGACATTAACCTATAGTTCTTTCAGAAGTGGAAACTATTTACTTCATTTATAATTTCCTGCTCGATTTCTTACCAGTTAAACACCGTTGTTGTTCTGTACTTACGACTGTAGAGGGATATACTGCCATGTATATCATGTTTTGTTTGTAGAGTAATTGAAGTCCTATCGCCTGTGGCCTGTGGGTCGTGAGGTGTCGTCTAATTCTCGTCTTTTGTCTCTAACAGGAACTTAGGCTTGGTTCTTTTCAACGCCTACATGGCCGCACGACTATTGGTGCATATTTTCACAGGGAAGCTTCTTGCCCTACATTACCACAGCTTGAAGTCAACAATATCGTAAGTACCTTTCTATTTGGTCTCTTTTCAGCAACATTACAATTGTTTAGTATGAATGTGAATGTCCGTGCTCTCGAAGTAGGTTTGCACCCTTAACTTTTGGAGATAATGTTCTTGTATATCGCCATAAATCAAATTTCTCCTATATTATCTGTTTTGTGTAATTCGTATCTTTGTTAAAATTTCCTTTTATCGGTATATTTACACCTCATTTTTAGTCGGTGACAGTCACTTGGTTTTCCGAAATCGATCATGTATCCACATTTATATTGTAGTATAGTCTACAAATCACCGTTTTTTCAGTTTAAATTGTTTCGGTGCTTGTAAGTTTTTTTTTGGTGTTGCTTATTTCTTGCCTGAAATCTTTGTCTTTTGTAAAAATCTCGGTTTCATTGATGCTTTAGTTAGATCACGGAAACGATATTTAAAGTTATATCCTAAGCAAATATGTTTCTTAACTCATCCTAGAACTTTGTTAGATTATTTATGGTAACCATCAATCCAAGTCTCTAATGAAACGATATCTAAAATCATATCGTTTACGTTAACACAAGTAATTAATACTTCATATTCTGGTAGATTCGGAAGGATGTTCCACGTTTTTTATTTATTTTCTCTCTTATTTGCTATCCACATTCCTTATAGTTTATAAATGGGGTGTTGGTCGCAATGGCGGTCGTGGTGATGGAGTCGCGGAATTGCCTTTGACTCAGCAATCGTGCTTGTGTTGTGGTTATTGTGTTGATATTTTTTAGCAGCTTTTGTAGATATTTACCTCATCTATTGTCTATTTCATATAAATTTAAGATTAAATACATTTAAGAATAATGAATTCGACCAATGTTAAGACAACTTTTACTGCTTCTCATACAAAATTTGGTGGTCACCCAAAAAAGATCAAGGGTGTGTTTGGATCGAGGGATTTGGAAGGAAAGGGAGTGGAAGCAGAGCAAGTGATGTAGAATCACTTGTTTCTTTAGCAAATGAGGATGAAATGAAATGGAGGGGGAGGGATTTGGAGAGGTCCATTTTCCCTCAACAACAACATCAGAGCCTTAGTCTTAAAAAGATTTGGTTGGCTAACATGAATCAATATTTGAAGTCCTCAAGTCGTCATCTAAAAACAAACTAAAATAAATAAATTAAATGAAAGGCGGACAATACAATAAAATAATAACAAAGATAAAGATTCAAACGCAAAATTAAGTTAAATTAAGCCAAAAGATTTGGAGGGAAATTGTATCCAAACACTCGCACCATATCTTGCCATCTAAACAAAACCTAGGGTGTGTTTGAATAGGTGGGTTTGGAGGGAAAGGGAGAGGAGTGATTTGGAGGGATGTGAATTCCTTTGTTTGGTTAACATAATTTAGTAGAGGAACCACCTCGAAGGCAAAATATTTTCCTCCAACATACTTCCTTCATCGCGGTCATTTTTTTAACTTTGGTTTTGCCACAAAGACCAAGGAAAGAGGATAGGATCGTTTGTAGTTATTGTTATTGGGTGAAAAGTATTATTGGTGACTTGATGATTAAGTTAACAACAAAAACAATCTTAATATAGAAGGGTAAACAAACGACTTAGACATCCTAAAATGGAAAACGTGAACAAATGATTAGGGAGAAAGTAAGAAAGATTTAGAGGGAAAATTTGTCATCTCCATTGTTCCTCTCCTTTCCTCTTATTTTGTTATCCAAACACACTCTTAGGCTTTCTTGTTATTGTTATTGCCAAAGTGGATGGTTCTACTCCCTCAGTCATCAGTTTACGTTTTATATATTTTGAAAGTAACATTTTAATCAAACGGAAACAAATGACTGGGACGGAGGAAGTATATCTTAAATCTTCACATGATAAAGACCGTCTATTTGATTGCGTAACGTCCTTGGTTTTGAAACTCCAATTTACTGCCATATCAAGTACTCTTCTTCCTTCAATAAGTTTTTGGGTAGGTTTTCCCCATCGTGTCGTTTTCCTCTAGGTGTATATGGTAGATTTTAAGAAATAATTAAGTATTTTCCTTGGCAAAATTGGCTCCCATGATATCCGTATGGATCATTAATTAGGAGATGATTCTGGGCTTTCTCATACGTTATTTTTCATATCCTATACAAAGAGACCATTCATCTCCATTGTTGTTCATCATAAACATCACATCCTCTTCTCTTTCTCCCTTCATTGCTCTGCTCAATTACCTTCTCTTTCTCCCTACATTCCATTGCTTACTTTCTTCCTTTTTTCACAGCAATATGGCCTCAGGTTTGCCAATGGGTATCCGCATTCTTTTGGTTGACGGTGACACAGCTTGTTCAGCAGCACTGGTGCCCTTGCTCCAGTCCTTTAACTATCAAGGTTATTTCCACCCTTTTATGTATACTTCGTATGTGTGTATTAAATTTCTCGGAAATTCATGTGGTACCTCTGAGTTTTGCCACTTCGCATGTGGTACTTCCTTTTCAACAAAAAAAAAACTCTCTAACCAAAGGTTGTGTCTAATTTATTTATTTTTTATTTGATCGTTTTTATAAGAATTACATTTTGAAAAAGTTTGTCGCCTTTCGAACTCGTGGCCAAGAGATATGGTAAGTCAAAGCTTATTTGTTGAGAAAAATTTTGACAGAAAAAAAACTCTTAGCCACAAGTTTAGATAGTTTGTAGTTCTCAATTTCTCGTAAAGACCATTGATTTGGAAAAAAAAAAAGTCATGTGAACTCATAAACTTGAGTTATGATCAAACAAAAAAAATTTGGTTTCAAAAGATGGTACCATGTGCAAAGTGATAAATTTCAGGGATATCCCGAGAATTTATCGATATTCCTACTTTTTTTTTTACTATTAACAAAAAATCCGATTATCCCATCGCTTCGGACCCGATCCGAGTTTTCAGATATTTGGTCGGAAATTAAGTTTGGATCGAATATGTGATCTGATTTTTTGTTTATTTGGATCACATATAGATATTAGTTTTTAACACGGGTATTTGATCCGATCAGAACTTAAAATTTTCTATTATTTATTTGTTGCATTTTATCAATAAATTTTGATTTTATGAGTATGATTAGAGGGCGATATTGATAACATGGTTTCTGTATTATTTTAGAAATGTATTATTTTTTAATTTTTGTAACTTTCACATTTTTTTATAAATATAATTAATAAACTAGACACTTTATGTGATACAAGTATACAACAACCTAAAAGATGGTTAAAATACAATAACAAAATGTAAGAGGTACTCAAATTTTATGTGGAAATAGTTGGAATAGAGAAATGAAAAGCAAATCATCGTGTAAGATGACGAATTTGCTATTATTCCAACTTAACCATTCAAGTATATATGGATTTGCGTATCCACATCTGTTCGGACTATTGAACATCCGGATATTAGATTTCTGAAACATTTGGATCGGATACGTTATCTAATTTTGAATTCTTATTTGGATATTTGATTCGAACTAGCACATTGGATTGTGTGTTCTGCCCTAGATGTTACGAAGTACTGTATTAATTTTGCCATTCTTTGTTGATATCATGCATTAACTATAGGTCACAACACCAAACGCCAACCGAGTTATAAGTTTAGAATTTTAACATGTCCACATTTTGATGCGGTATTGTACACATGAGATAAAGATTCCTAGATCAAGTCTCAAACCAAGATTTAATACCATGATTGTTGTTATTATGGTTATTATTTGAGTATTTTGTTAGATGCTATCTTGACGCTCGACTTAAACACCTTTTGATCTATTGAAGCTTCCTGCTACCTTTTTTTTGTATTGCCAAATTCAATAAAATTGTATGAGAGGTATTTCAGTTGTCACAGTCGATTTTTCTTAGACTTCTATTTTACGGTTCTTTGCTTTTTCATTATTTGAAACTCGTTTCTTACACTAAAGATAACCCTAATCCTAATTAAGTTCTTAAGACTAATTGAGTAGATGATTCTTGAACGTTTTATTTTGCATTTATCATGTTTAAATTTATTCAAACATAACCCAACAACTTTGGGTGGAAATATAAAAGGAAAAAAAAAAGAATGAATGAGTGGTAATAGCCCTGCATCTTGTGTGAGGGTTATATTTTGATGTATGAGAAGAATGAAATTCAGAACTTGAAATTCACCCTTTGACAATTTTATCCTGTTATATTTACCAGTTGTGGTTGCTGACACCGGAAATGAGGCACTGCGCATTCTGCGTGAGACGCAACATGGCTGCAACTTGGTCCTGACGGCACTCAATCTGCCAGATATGTGCAGCTTTGAGTTTATTGCAGCAGTGGAACATGATATACGGCTTCCTGTCGCTGGTAAGTACCTCTCTCTATTTCATCCACAGTCTTATGGTTCGGAACACGCCTGATTACATTAGGAACTAATATCTTTCATCTTCGTCTTATCCAGCGATTTGTGACGCTAGGAGTGAAGTCGTTGTTAGAGCTATGTCGAGTGGAGCCACGTACTGTATTCTGGAGCCAATGTGTGCCGATGACATGGAACATCTCCGTAACATTCCCGCGCTAAAGCAGAGGGACACGGCTGGATGCAGTAGAGTTCAGGAGAGCGGTATTCCGAGAAATGAACCCCTGGTGCATCAGAGTGGTAGAAAAAGGAAGGCGAGTGAGTTGGAGGATGTTAATGGCATGTCAATTGGGGAATCATCGGCATCTGCATCTAGTCGGACACGGACACCAGATGCAGAGAACGCAGGATTGAATGCTGCTAAGGATTTAGGGATTCCGAGTAAGGGCTTGGCATTTGGTACTAGTTTAGCCTTTCACACTAATGCTTTCACTAACATTGTGTGTCCCTTATTTTTCTTCAGATGCTGCTCCGTCGGAGGTAGCTCCCAATGTTCACTCTCCACAGCTTTCTAGCATACCTGTGGCAGGGCAGGCACAGGCTCCGGCACAGGCTCATGCGCAGGCTCATGTTCAGGCTCAGGCACAAGCTCAAGCGCAGGCTCAGGCGCAGGCACCGGTTCATGCGCAAGGGCTGGGGCAGGGGCAGGTTCGTCTTATAATTACTATTCTAATTTTTTTCTGTCTCCTTAATGTTGGGATTATTGAATGATCACTGCCATGTCTTTTCACGATTCAGTCCGTTTCTTTGTCATCCGTGATGTGATCGTGTTTCTAGTTATAATCGTACATTATCATCACATATTGCTATGTGTTTCATGTCAATATTGTTTTCTTATAAAAATTTGTGAAAAGACCTCATATACAAAGCCATTATCCAAACCCCCTCCGTTTCATTTCATTGTATATGATCGTTTTTGGAAAACAGTATCCAATCAAATTGAATAGAGGAAGTACATTTTCAGGGTATATGATTAAACATGGCAGTAGGCGGAATTTTTATCCTGAAAGGGTTGTTCTTGGTGCAGATGTTTCATATCCCGATGAACGTGTGGAGATCATTACCGTCTCTGGTCTCTTCTTCTTCTACGTCGGAGGGATCATCTGCTTCTTCTTCATCGGATGGATCATCTGGATCATCATCTGATTCTGATTCTTCTTCGTCTGATGGATCATCTGGATCATCATCTGATTCTTATTCTTCTACGTCTAATGGATCATCTGCTCTGTCTATCAGCTCCTCTTCTCTGACTGATATGTCCATAGACACTGATACGGATGACGAAGCAGAGTCGTCTATGCACAGAGGAGAGAGAGAATCCGGCCTCAGAAGGTACCTTGAGAACCCTCATAGTCGGGCGCAGCTGAAAAGACTCATTCGGGGATCCATGGCTAAATGGGACGGTACTGTGGCACCAATGGCTCCACCATCACCCGATGCAGATGCTTCAGGGGTTCCACCCATTTCAGTGCCACTCGCTCTTGCCCGATATATTGAAACCTTCATTCACACCACTCGGGCTACGAGATTTGCACAACCAGGGGAATTGCATGCAATGGCATCAGCTGTGGCTGCAACACCCCCGGATGTTCTGTCTGAGTTCCCGGATGTAGAACTCGAGCCTGGGTTCCTGGACCAGCTGGATACTGATGAATTGTTCAATCTTATTGAGGAGCTTCGTTAGTGAGAAAAACCGTGCTTTGAATTTGTGCTGATTTTTTTTTCTTTTTTTTTGGCCAGCTCGATAAAAACATGGATATTAAGTTTTTCGGGCGCCAGTGGCTAATCCATGTGCGCCCTTGTTAAAAATCCTAGGAATATAATGAACTGAAAAGCAGTGAAATTTTTTGTATGTTCGAGGAAGTCTCCAATCACTTTCAGGTGATATTCAGGCTTTGCAATTCAGGTTAATTTCAGGTCTTTATCAGCTTTTTCGGGCTGGATTGGTTGTCAGGTATATCGAGTCTATGAATACCAATGAAACTGGATGTTCAGCCGTAGGATTGTCCTATATTATAAGACGGTCCAAAATGAGAAACTTAATTTATTTATTTTTTAGCGAATATGAGAAACTTAATTAAAAAGTGGCAGTTACTACTAGAGCTGCAAGTTGAGCATGATAAAAAGCCACAAAGTACTCCCAAATAGGTGGATTAAGATAGCCCAAAAGCCTAAATAGGTGGATTTTAGTTCATAAAAGGGTGCCTAAAAGCCCAAATACTCTCTCCCGTTCACTGAAACCTACGTAATACTACGTACTCTATATGTTCGATGTATATAAGAAGTGCTTTTGAAATCTATGAAAAGAGTATTTTTAATCACAAAATCTTATAATAGACGGTCTCTCAATAACTTATTGAGAGACCATTCTTCAGTATCGTTCTATATTCTATTCGTATCCTTAAATGTCAGCTTTGTTTTAATTAAATGGTAGTAATCCAGTGAATGAGAAGGGACAGATTTCCAATTTTACTTCCGACAAGTGAACCTCTCTCGTTACCACAATTTTGTTGCCTTATCGGGGTCCGCTCATCTACCCAAGATCGCCTCTCGAGCACCCGAAAGATTCGAAAACAAAAATTAATTCGTAAATGAGCTATCAAAAGCCTCGAAACTAACTAGAGTCGATGAGCTATGGCGTTTGGTATTAATGAATCAGTTAGTCTTTCTTGTGACGGAACTATCTGTCATAGCGTTATAATGGGTTAAATAATGACCATTTAGATAGATAAAGACAAAGCATGAGTATGAGTTTATGACCAATGTGATTTGCTTTTGTTTTTGTCTTTTTTTTATCTAACTGAATATTATTTGACCCGTGACTCAAAAAATAATTTTTGGTAATGAATAATTGTGATTTTAATTCATAAATGTCAATTGATCCCTAAATTAGTTACCCCGTAAAATATATTCATACCTAATAACCTAGGATATAGTAAACGGAGATCTCTTAAATGCAATTATTTTTGAAAATAAAATTACGATTTTCTAAGTCCGTATCCAAACATTAAAAAAGCGGTTCTCGATCTTCGTGTGTCAAAAACGTGGTGACATGTTTCCTATTTGTTCCCGTCCATATTTTTTCTTTTTCAAATTTAGCAATTGTATGATATTCTTTTCGATCTACCCCACGAAAAAACACGCCCAAGGGGGTTTGGTCTAGTCTTCGAGTTTGGGTTTGTGTTAGACCAGTCTCCGACTCTATCCGGTCCTAGATTTAGAAGGCCGAGACTATCTGGTTTTGGACCCGTGAACACCATGAGTCCATGACAACACCACCAACTAAATTTATAAAATGTACTCCCTTCATTCATGTTCAAAGGATACGTTTGTTTTTTTCACACTTGTCGAGACACGTCTTACATCGTCAATATCTTTCGCTTTACATTAACAAAAATTATAAAAATTCATCGAAGATATTTTGGCCTAGTAATTGAGACTAGGTACCGTGGACTATAGGTCCTAGCTTGCGCGCTTCATTGAACAAAAAAAAACGATATTCTGAATCTACTCATTAAGTTGTTAATAGTGTCCGAAACATAATCGTACCCTTTGTATTTGAACGGAGGGATTATGGGAATGTTACGTTCATGCATCTTATTGTTCCTAGTCCAAATTCAAGGCATGAGCGTATTCAATTTCCTTTAAATTTCGCAACAACTCAATCACTTCTCACTTCTCAGTTATCACTTCTTAATCCTCTGTATCACAATCCTTCATACCTTTTCTTCTTTTTCGATCTACAATTCATTTACGAAATGTGGTCTTCTGTTCCCGGGCGACATCACATCCTTGATTTTTACCGCTGCCTGATCCTGTTCGATTTTGAGTATTGTTCAGTTTCGTTTGCCAATTCAATGACCTTATTCATAATGAACAGCTTCTACCGATTGTGAGTCTTGCTTTATCTTGCTCCCTTTATTTTATTGATTTCATATCTGTAGTCGATTAGTGGGTATTCTTCTCTTTCAGTTGTTTTTCTTCTGGTGTTCTTTAGAACGGTATATGATTTTTTTTCCATTGGAACACGTCAATGTTTTTTTTTTAATGCTTTTTTGATTATTTTACTTGTATGAACTAATAGCAATGTACGATGTTGAAAATAAAAGCAGTCATGGCCATGGACTCATAAAATGTACTTTCTTCATTCGAATCCACTCTTCGCTATTCGTTTTGGCGTATTACCGAGACGCGTTTTACACTAGTGATATATTTCATTTTTTCCTTAGCAAAAATTAAAAAAATTTGATATTCTTAACGTGATGAATTAAACAAAATCCACATGTGTGAATATCGATTTTCGAGAATATATTGAGAATTATTCTCAATGTGACGAACAAAAATTATAAAAATTTGATATTCTTAATATGACGAAACATTTTATATTCTCACTCGTAAATTGTCGAAAATATCGGAGATTTTCCTCAGATGTGAACGGTGTCAAAAAAAAAAAAAAAAAAACAACGAAAAGTGAAGTTGAAAGAGTATAAAATAAATTGAAGATTAGAATTGTGAAACCCTAATTCATGATCGTGAATATGATCAATCGAACATCAAACAAGTTAGTTAGTCGTATAATAATGAGGGATTTTGGGGGAAACTCATGGGAGATACTGAAACCCTAGGAAGCAAAATATTAGGGTTTTGATTGATTATTTCAAGGAACAAGAAAAATGGGTGTAGATCTCTCTTACTGGAATTTCCAACATCAAAATTTTTCTCCAAAGGTTCAATCTTTCACTCTTTCGTTTATTGTTTACTTGCATGTTTCATCTGAATTTTGAGATTTACCATTGTTGTTGCTTAGAGATATGTTAATGGTGGGTTGATCATGGCATGCTTCTGTTTTTTTTTTTACTGTAAATCATAGAGTAGTAGTTAATTGTATTTTATCATAGAATTGATATGTTTGATTATTTGGCCGATGTCAACTAGCTTAGTCGGTAAATTCACGAGGAGTCAAAATGATCCATGATCTGGGTTCAAACCCGTCAAAATTATAATTGGATTGTGCCTTTCACTTTGAAGAATCCTTGAACTCTTTGGTTGTTGCTTTATATTCACAGATGAAAACTTTGAGCTATATGTTGCTCAAACTCGTTTAGCATGTCTAGGTGTCCGACAGAGCTAATTTTAAGAAAATTCTGCATATTTTGGCTTAGAGTGAAGAGTACAAGTGTCATACGCATGTCCGAGTCGGAGTAACATAATCTAGAATGCCGTTCGTGCAGACATTAACCTATAGTTCTTTCTGAAGTGGAAACTACTTACTTCATTCATAGTTTCCTGCTCGATTTCATACTAGTTAAACACCGATTTGTTGTTTTGTACTTACGACTGTAGAGGGATATACTGCCATGTATATCATGTTTTGGATCTATGTGTTCGATTATTTGGTCAATGTCGACTAGCTTAGTCGGTAAGTTCACGAGAAGTGGTAATGATCAATGATCTGGATTCAAACCCGTCAACATTGGATTATTGGATTATGCCCTACACTTTGAAGAATCTTTCATCTCTTTTGGTTGTTGCTTTATATTCACAGATGAAAACTTTGAGATATATGTTGCTCAAACTCGTTTAGAAGTGTCTGATACGGATGCGTGTCTAGGTGTCCGACATAGGTAATTTTATGAAATTTTTTGTATATTTTGGCTTAGAGTGAAGAGTCCAAGTGTCATACACATGTCCAACTATGAAGTGTCGGACACGGGTAGATAGGTAATTAGAAGAGTTGGAGTAACCTAGGTTTAGAATGCCGTTCGTGCGGACATTAACCTATAGTTCTTTCAGAAGTGGAAACTACTTACTTCATTTATGATTTCCTGCTCGATTTCATACCAGTTAAACACCGATCTGTTGTTACGACTGTAGAGGGATATAGTGCCATGTATATCATGTTTTGTTTATTTACCTATAATAATTTGTCTCTAAATTTGTTGTCATTATATTGTTTTATGATGGAAGTTTAGTGTAACTTTGCTCTTACCAATTTTTTGTTGTTAATTTTACTTGCATCTAATTTGTCTCTAAATTTGTTGTGGTGACGACAATGTAGTTAATCTGGATTTGAGTCGGATAAAATTTCAAAAACGATAAAGCTCTTTTTCATGAATTTTAACATTGCTGCACTTCAATATGAAACCTCTGATTAAATTATAAACAACCTTAACCAGTTGATCTAAATAGTCATCCACGATTCCTGACTTTTTGTCACAAAACATTGAATAAAAGCTCAAGCGTTACATGAGATAATACATTTATTACAAGTACTATTTAATAGAGCGTTTAATATCTTACAGAAATAAAGATATCCAAAGTAATTCTTAATTTATTTGTAATATTTTTTTTCCCAACGAATAGCGTGATTATTCCCAATATAATAACACGAATGAGGGATCGAACCAACACCTATTATCATTACATAATTAAGACAAGTACAATTTTGTATTTTATGAGCATAGACAATAAAGAGTGGCTATTGAAATACTTACACTTGTGTGTTATTATTTGGGTCTTATCCTTTCATTATCAATTATTGCTTGAGTTAACATTTAGAGAAGTATCTCAATTATTATTATTATTATTTTTTTTTTAATTAAGCACTCCAACTATTAAAATTTCCAATCATGGAGTCTAATTACAAAATATTAACATAATTCCTTTAAATTTATGACATAGACATATTATTAGCCTTTTGTAATTTAATAAATTAACTTTAAACTTTTCTATTTTATATATAAATACTTAAATACTATCGAGTACTTTATGAATAGATTAAGAATATTGATTTTTTTACCTTTTTGTTTTCCATTTTTGTTATACGAGTAATAATTCGTAGATGTACGAGTAATAATTTTAAGTGTAGATTTGCCCACTCCTATTATTTGCTGCTGCTCGCTCTTCCTTGAGCTTCCTCCACGTCTTTCTCCTAACCTCTCTTCTTCTTCTTCTTCTTCTCCCTCAGCAAAACTTGTATCATCCTCTCCATTCTCCTTAAACATTGTTACGTTGGTGAATAATAAGTTTCTCCAACAATAAGTTAAGAAGAGTAGGCGGGTATGGCGAGAAAATCGGAATCAGATGAAATAATAATAATGAGGAGGGAGAGAATGATAAGATGGGTGTTAGGAATAGGGTATCGGGTACAAGGATTTCGATGTTTTCCATGGCTAGCAGTCAATTTCTTCCTCAAAGACTCCCTTAACCTTGATTCTTCTTCGCTCCAAATTCTCCGGAATTCAGCTAATCTTCCAATGGTTGCCAAGCCTTTCTATGGCCTCCTTTCCAATTCTCTTTACCTTTTCGGTCAGCATCGTCTTCCTTACATTGCTCTTGGAGGTACTTACTTCCCCTTGCTACCTTAAGTTTATATCATATTCATGCTTGTCTTGATCATTTTTGAAAATTGATTAGCTTTCTATGATCTATTGCTTCACAAAGTCTCTCTCGGACATAGCTCAGAAACCCAAGCTTAACTAAGTATGGTTACATTTCTGTCTTTCAGATGGAAGGTAGTTGCTGTACACGCCTACATGGCTGCACGACTACTACTGCATATTCTCTCGGTGAAGCTTCACGATTTTCATGACCAGTGCTTGAAGTCAGCAATATCGTAAGTACATTTCTATTTGGTCTCTTTTCAGCAACATTACAATTGTTTAGTATGAATGTGAATGTTCGTGCTCTCGAAGTAGGTTTGCATTCTTAACTTTTGGAGATAATGTTCTCGTATATCGCCATAAATTAAATTTTTTATATTATCTGTTTCGTAAAATTCGTATCTTTGTTAAAATTTCCTTTTATCAGTATATTTACACCGGTCTTGTCAATTTTTAGTCAGTGACAGTCACTTGGTTTTCCGAATTTGATCATGTATCCACATTTATATTATAGTACAGTCTATAAATCACCGTTTTTGTCAGTTTAAATTGTTTCGGTGCTTGTAAGTTTTTTGGTGTTGCATATTTCTTGCATGAAATCTTTGCCTTGTGTAAAAATCTCGGTTACATTAACGCTTTAGTTAGATCACGGAAACCATATTTAAAGTCATATCCTAAGCAAATATGTTTCTTAACTAATCCTAGAACTTTGTTAGATTATTTATGGTACCCATCTATCCAAGTCTCTAAAGAAACAATATCTAAAGTCATATCGTTTACGTTAACACAAGTAATCAATACTCCGTATTCTGGTAGATTCGGAAGGCTGTTCCACAGTTTTTATTTATTTATTTCCTTTCTCTTATTAGCTATCCACATTTATTTGTATGAACTACATGCTTTGTTTTTTATTTACTTTGTTTTGCACTCTTCATTATCCCCCTATGGTTTAAAATGGCGGTGTTGGTCGCAATGGCGGTCGTGGTGATGGAGTCGCGAAATTGCCTTTGACTCAGCAATTGCGCTCCGTGTTGTGGTTATCGTGTTGATATTTTTTAGCCGCTTTTGTAAATATTTGCCTCATCTATTGTCTATTTCATACGGAGTATAAATTTAAGATTAAATTCATTAAGAATAATGAATTAGACAAATGTTTTCATTACAAAATTTGGCGGTTACAAGTTATAACTTGTTCATCTCTGCCTTTATCGTGGGCCGTATCGGACCATGTGGGCGGATGCACGTTATAAGTTGTCATCTCGTCTAATATTTTCTTATTTAAAATATATAGTATATCCTGTATCGACGACATTCGATACCAATACATCTCGGGCAATACATTGCTTATCGGCTGAAATTTTAAAACATGTTATCCCCCAACCCACCCCTGGTAATTAATTTATCCTACTTTAATGTTTCAAATGACGATTCATATTAGGACCCTAAAAAGATTAAGGGTGTGTTTGGATTGAGGGATTTGGAAGGAAAGGGAGGGGAAGCGGAGCAAGTGATGTAGAATCACTTGTTTCGTTAGCAAATAACGATGAAATGAAATGGAGGGGGAGGGATTTGGAGAGATCCATTTTCCCTCAACAACAACAACAACAACATCAGAGCCTTAGTCTCAAAAAGATTTGGTCGGCTAACATGAATCAATATTTGAAGTCCTCAAGTTGTCATCTAAAAACAAAATAAATAAAAAAAATGAAAGGCGGGCAATACAATAAAATAATAACAAAGATAAAGATTCAAACGCAAAATTAAGTTAAACTAAGTCGAAAGATTTGGAAGGAAATTGTATCCAAACACTCGCACCATATTTTGCTATCTAAACAAAGCCTTAAGGTGTGTTTGAATAGGTGGATTTGAAGGGAAATGAAGAGGAGTGATTTGGAGGGATGTAAATTCCTTTGTTTGGCTAACAAAGTTTAGTAGAGGGACCTCTTCGAAGGTAAATTTTTTTTCCCTCCAACATACTCCCTTCATCGCGATCATTTGTTTATCTTTGGTTTTGCCACAAAGACCAAGGAAAGAGGATATGATCGTTTGTAGTTATTGTTATTGGGTGAAAAGTGGATTATTGATGATTAAATTACCAACAAAACAATCTTAATATAGAAAGGTAAACAAACGTCTTAGACATCCTAAAACGGAAAAGGTAAACAAATGATAAGGACTGTCCGAGGAAGTAAGAAAGATTTAGAGGAAAAATTTATCATCTCCGTTCTTCCTCTCATTTTGTTATCCAAACATACCCTTAGGCTTTGTTGTTGTTGTTATTGCCAAAGTGGATGGTTCTACTCCCTCAGTATGAGTCATCTGTTTACGTTTTATATATTTTGAAAGTAACATTTTAATCAAACGGAAACAAATGACTGGGACGGAGTAAGTGTATCTTAAATCTTCACATGATAAAGACAGTCTATTTGATTGCTTAACGTCCTTGGTTTTTATTACGATTTTCTTCCTTCCCACTACAATTTACTGCCATATCAAGTACTCTTCTTCCTTCAATAAGTTTTTGGGTAGGTCTTCCCCATCGTGTCGTTTTCCTCGTAATATCTAGGTGTATATGGTAGATTTTAAGAAATAATTAAGTATTTTCCTTGGCAAAATTGGCTCCCATGATATCCGTATGGGTCATTAATTAGGAGATGATTCTGGACTTTCTCATACGTTATTTTTCATATCCTATATAAAGAGACCATTCATCTCCATTGCTGATCATCATAAACATCACGTCTTCTTCTCTATCTCCCTTCATTGCTCTGCTCAATTACCTTCTCTTTCTCCCTACATTCCATTACTTACTTTCTTCCTTTTTTCACAGCAATATGGCCTCAGGTTTGCCAATGGGTATCTGCATTCTTTTGGTCGACGGTAACACCGCTTGCTCAGCAACGCTGGCACCCTTGCTCCGGTCCTATAACTATCAAGGTTATTTCCACCTTTTTATGTATACTTCGTATGTGTGTATTAAATTTCTCAGAAATTCATGTGGTACCTCTGAGTTTTGCCACTTCGCATGTGGTACTTTCTTTTCAACAAAAAAAAACTCTCTAACCAAAGGTTGTGTCTAATTTACTTATTTTTTATTCGATTGATTTTTACAAGAATTACATTTTGAAAAAAATTGTTGCTTTTCGAACTCGTGGCCAAGAATTATGGTAAGTCAAAGTTTATTTGGCGGGAAAAACTTTGACAGGCAAAAACTCTTAGCCACAAGTTAAGATGATTGTACGGAGTAGTTCTCAATTTCTCGTAAAGACCATTGATTGGAAAAAAAAAAGTCATCGTGTGAACTCATAAACTCGAGTTATGATCAAACAAAGTTTCTTTGGTTTCAAAAGATGATACCATGTGCAAAGTGATAAATTTCAGGGGTATCACGAGAATTTATCGATATTCCTAATTTCCTACCTTTTTTTTTACTATTAGCAAAAAATCCGATTATCTTATCACTCCGGACCCGATCCGAAATTTTAGATATTCGGTCGGAAATTAAGTTTGGATCAAATATGTGATCTGATTTTTTGTTTATTTGGATCACATATAGATACGAGTATTAGTTTTTAACACATTTGGGTATTTGATCCGATCAGAAATTTAAATTCTCTATTATTTATTTCTTGTATTTTATTAAAAAAAATGATTTTATGAGTATGATTAGAGGGTGATATTCATAACATGGTTTCTCTATTATTTTAGAAATGTATTATTTTTGAGTTTTTTGTAACTTTCACATTTTTTTTAATATAATTACGGAGTAATAAACCTAGACACTCTATGTGATACAAGTATACAACAACCTAAAAGATGGTTAAAATACAATAATAAAATGTAAGAGGTACACAAATTTTATGTGGAAATAGTTGGAATAGAGAAATGAAAAGCAAATCATCGTGTAAGATGACGAATTTGCTATTATTCCAACTTAACCATTCAAGTATATATGGATTTGCGTATCCACATCTGTTCGGACTATTGAACATCCGGATATTAGATTTCTGAAACATTTGGATCGGATACGTTATCTAATTTTGAATTCTTATTTCTTATTTGGATATTTGATTCGAACTAGCACATTGGATTGTGTGTTCTGCCCTAGATGTTACGAAGTACTGTATTAATTTTGCCATTCTTTGTTGATATCATGTACAGTATTAACTATAGGTCACAACACCAAACGCCAACCGAGTTATAAGTTTAGAATTTTAACATGTCCACATTTTGATGCGGTATTGTACACATGAGATAAAGATTCCTAGATCAAGTCTCAAACCAAGATTTAATACCATGATTGTTGTTATTATGGTTATTATTTGAGTATTTTGTTAGATGCTATCTTGACGCTCGACTTAAACACCTTTTGATTTATTGAAGCTTCCTGCTACCTTTTTTTTTGTATTGCCAAATTCAATAAAATTGTATGAGAGGTATTTCAGTTGTCACAGTCGATTTTTCTTAGACTTCTATTTTACGGTTCTTTGCTTTTTCATTATTTGAAACTTGTTTCTTACACTAAAGATAACCCTAATCCTAATTAAGTTCTTAAGACTAATTGAGTAGATGATTCTTGAACGTTTTTATTTTGCATTTATCATGTTTAAATTTATTCAAACATAACCCAACAACTTTGGGTGGAAATATTAAAGGAAAAAAAAAATGAATGAGTGGTAATAGCCCTGCATCTTGTGTGAGGGTTATATTTTGATGTATGAGAAGAATGAAATTCAGAACTTGAAATTCACCCTTTGACAATTTTATCCTGTTATATTTACCAGTTGTGGTTGCTGACACCGGAAATGAGGCACTGCGCATTCTGCGTGAGACGCAACATGGCTGCAACTTGGTCCTGACGGCACTCAATCTGCCGGATATGTGCAGCTTTGAGTTTATCACAGCAGTGGAACATGATATACGGCTTCCTGTCGCTGGTAAGTACCTCTCTCTATTTCATCCACAGTCTTATGGTTCGGACCACGCCTGATTACATTAGGAACTAATGTCTTTCATCTTCGTCTTATCCAGCGATTTGTGACGCTAGGAGTGAAGTCGTTGTTAGAGCTATGTCGAGTGGAGCCACGTACTGTATTGTGGAGCCAATGTGTTCCGATGACATTGAACATCTCTGTAACATTCCCGCGTTAAAGCAGAGGGACACGCCTGGAGGCAGTAGAGTTCAGGAGAGCGGTATTCCGAGAAATGAACCCCTGGTGCATCAGAGTGGTAGAAAAAGGAAGGCGAGTGAGTTGGAGGATGTTAATGGCATGTCAATTGGGGAATCATCGGCATCTGCATCTAGTCGGACACGGACACCAGATGCAGAGAACGCAGGATTGAATGCTGCTAAGGATTTAGGGATTCCGAGTAAGGGCTTTGCATTTGGTACTAGTTTAGCCTTTCACACTAATGCTTTCACTAACATTGTGTGTCCCTTATTTTTCTTCAGATGCTGCTCCGTCGGAGGTAGCTGAGTAGCTCCCAATGTTCACTCTCCACAGCTTTCTAGCATACCTGTGGCAGGGCAGGCACAGGCTCCGGTACAGGCTCATGCGCAGGCTCATGTTCAGGCTCAGGCGCAGGCTCAGGCGCAGGCACCGGTTCATGCGCAAGGGCTGGGGCAGGGGCAGGTTCGTCTTATAATTACTATTCTAATTTTTTTCTGTCTCCTTAATGTTGGGATTATTGAATGATCACTGCCATGTCTTTTCACGATTCAGTCCGTTTCTTTGTCATCCGTGATGTGATCGTGTTTCTAGTTATAATCGTACATTATCATCACATATTGCTATGTGTTTCATGTCATTATTGTTTTCTTATAAAAATTTGTGAAAAGACCTCATATACAAAGCCATTATCCAAACCCCCTCCGTTTCATTTCATTGTATATGTTCTTTTTTGGAAAACAGTATCCAATCAAATTGAATAGAGGAAGTACATTTTCAGGGTATATGATTAAACATGGCAGTAGGCGGAATTTTTATCCTGAAAGGTTGTTCTTGGTGCAGATGTTTCATATCCCGATGAACGTGTGGAGATCATTACCGTCTCTGGTCTCTTCTTCTTCTACGTCGGAGGGATCATCTGCTTCTTCTTCATCGTCTTTGTCTGATGGATCATCTGGATCATCATCTGATTCTTCTTCTACGTCTGATGGATCATCTGCTCCGTCTCTCAGCTCCCCTTCTCTGACTGATATGTCCATAGACACTGATACGGATGACGAAGCTGAGTCGTCTATGCACAGAGGAGAGAGAGAATCCGGCCTCAGAAGGTACCTCGAGAACCCTCATAGTCGGGCGCAGCTGAAAAGACTCATTCGGGGATCCATGGCTAAATGGGACGGTACTGTGGCACCAATGGCTCCACCATCACCCGATGCAGATGCTTCAGGGGTCCCACCCATTTCAGTGCCGCTCGCTCTTGCCCGATATATTGAAACCTTCATTCACACCACTCGGGCTGCGAGATTTGCACAACCAGGGGAATTGCATGCAATGGCATCAGCTGTGGCAGCAACACCCCCGGATGTTCTGTCTGAGTTCCCGGATGTAGAACTCGAGCCTGGGTTCGTGGACCAGCTGGATACTGATGAATTGTTCGATGTTATTGAGGAGCTTCGTGAGTGAGAAAAACCGTGCTTTGAATTTGGGCTGAATTTGTTTTTTTCTTTTTTGCCAGCTCGATAAAAACATGGATATTAAGTTTTTCGGGCGCTAGTGGCTAATCCATGTGCACCCTTGTTAAAAATCCTAGGAATATAATGAACTGAAAGACAGTGAATTTTTTTGTAAATTCGTGGAAGTCTCCAATGATTCCACTTGAGAAAATTTTTGTAAGTGCTGAATTTGTTTGAATGAGGAAGCTATATATACTCTTCCATTTGTTATACCTATCGTTATTATAATCGTTATTAAGAATTTAAGATGTCTTTGTGTTTAATCGAAGACGTGAACTCATGGTTCATCTTACTGTCCGCGAGTCATCAGCGTAACCTGGTAGAATTTTTCTATGCTCTTTGTATCTATCAAGTCGAAATGGTAATTAATATTCCTGCATAAAATCAGCCACGGGTTTCTCTGAAAGCCATGACTGTCTCAACTCTCAAGGCACGTCATTTGGTGTCTTTATCCTGTATCACGTGTTGAGTTTGATGCTACGTCCTTCCTATTTTTTAGGTCGAGCCTGCCACGGTTTAGTGTAGCTAATGGGCAGTATGATCGTGAGTTATCTGTTAAACTCGGAACTTGCCAAATCACTTTCAGGTGATATTCAGGCTTTGCAATTCAGGTTAATTTCAGGTCCTTATCAGCTTTCGTCGTGTTGTAATGGTTGTCAGGTATATATCGAGTCTATGAATACCAATGAAGCCGGATGTTCAACTGTAGGATTGTCTTATATTATAAGACGGGTCCAAATGGAGAAAATTTAATTAAAAAGTGGCAGTTATTACTACTAATAAAAAGGGGGATTATTAATTTAGGAGTTGTGCTATAATTGTGACTACTAGAGCTGCAAGTTGAGCATGATAAAAAGCCACAAAGTACTCCCAAATAGGTGGATTAAGATAGCCCAAAAGCCTAAATAGGTGGATTTTAGTTCATAAAAGGGTGCCTAAAAGCCCAAATACTCTCTCCCGTTCACTGAAACCTACGTAATACTACGTACTCTATATTTTCGATATATATAAGAAGTACTTTTGAAATCTATGAAAGAAGTGTTTTAATTAACGGATTCTTAATTAAATGGTAGTAATCCAGTGAATGAGAATGGACAGATTTCCAATTTTATTTCCGACAAGTGAACCTCTCTCGTTACCATAAGTTTGTTGCCTTATCGGTGTCCGCTCATCTACCCAAGATCGCCTCTCGAGCACCCGGGAAGATTCGAAAATAAAATTTAATTCTTAAATGAGCTATCAAAAGCCTCAATACTAACTAGAGTCGATGACGATGACATTTGGTATTAATGAATTGGTTAGTCTTGCTGATGAAACTATCTGTTGTATCGTTATAATAGGTCAAATGATGACCATTTAGATAAAGACAAAGAATGAATATGACCAATGTGATTTGTTTTTGTATCTTTTTTTTTATCTAATAACTGAACATTATTTGACCTTTCAAATAGTACGACAGATATGTCCATCACAAAAAATAATTTTTGGTAATGAATACTTGAGATTTTACTTCTAAATGTATATTGATCCCTAAATTAGTTACCCGTAAAATATATTTACACCTAATAACCTAGGATAAAGGAGATCTCTTAAATGCGGTTATTTTTTAAAATAAAATTACCATTTTCTAAGTTCGTATCCAAACATTAAAAAAACGGTTCTCGATCTTTGCATGTCAAAAAAAGTGACGACATGTTTCCTATTTGTTTCCGTCCATATTTTTTCTTTTTCGAAATTAGTAATTGTATGATATTCTTTTCGATCTATCACACGAAAATCCACGCCCAAGGGGGTTTGGTCTAGTCTTCGAGTTTGGGTTTGTGTTAGACCAGTCTCCGACTCTATTCGGTCCTAGATTTAGAAGACCGAGACTATCCGATCTGGTTGTGGACCCGTGAACACCATGAGTCCATGACAAGGCCACCAACTAAATTTATAAAATGTACTCCCTTCGTTCATGTTCAAATGATACGTTTGTTTTTTCACACTTGCCGAGACACGTCTTACACCGTCAATATCTTTCATTTTACATTAACAAAAATTATAAAAATTCATCGAAGATGTTTTGGCCTAGTGATTGAGACTAGGTACCGTGGATTATAAGTCCTAGCTTGCGCGCTTCGTTGAAAAAAAAAACGATATTCTGAATCTACTCATTAAGTTGTTAATAGTGTCCAAAACATAATCGTATCCTTTGTATTTGAACGGAGAGATTATGGGAATGTTACGTTCATGCATCTTATTGTTCCTAGTCCAAATTCAAGGCATGAGCGTATTCAATTTCCTTTAAATTTCGCAACAACTCAATAACTTCTCAGTTTTCAGTTCTCAGTTATCACTTCTTAATCCTCTGTATCACAATCCTTCATACCTTTTCTTCTGTTTCGATCTACAATTCATTTACGAAATGTGGTCTTCTGTTCCTGGGCGACATCACATCCTTGATTTTTACCGCTGCCTGATCCTGTTCGATTTTGAGTATGATTCAGTTTCGTTTGTCAATTCAATAACCTTATTCATAATGAACAGGTTCTACCGATTGTGAGTTTTGCTTTATCTTGCTCCCTTTATTTTATTGATTTCATATTTGTAGTTAACTAGCGAGTATCGTATTCTTCGATATCCGTTGTTTTTCTTTTGGTGCTGCTTTTTAGTACAGTATATGTTTTTTTTTTCATTGGAACACGTCGATGTCAATGTTTTTTTTAATGCTTTTTGATTATTTTAATCGTATGAAATAATAGCAACGTAAGTTGTTGAAAATAAAATCTGTCATGGTGATGGACTCATAAAACGTTCTCGCTCCATTCAAATCTACTCTTTACCACGGAGTATTTATTTTGACACATTTATCGAGACACGTTTTACACTAGCGATATCTCTTATTTTACTTTAACAAAAATTATAAAAATTTTGATACGAATCAAACAAAATCTGACGTGACTATATTCTCGCTTATAAATTGTCGAGAATATCGAAATTTTTTATCACGGGTAAATAGTGTTAAAAATAAATAAATTGAAGATTAGAATTGTGAAACCCTAATTCATGATCGTGAATATGATCAATCGAACATCAAGCAAGTTAGTCGTATAATAATGAGGGATTTTGGGGGAAATTCATGGGAGATACTGAAACCCTAGGAAGCAAAATATTAGGGTTTTGATTGATTTTCTCAAGGAACAAGAAAAATGGGTGTGGATCTCTCTTACTGGATTTTCCAAATCAAAATTTTTCTGCAAAGGTTCAATCTTTCACTCTTTCGTTGATTGTTTACTTGCATGTTTCAACACAATTTTGAGATTTACCATTGTTGTTGCTTAGAGATATGTTAATGGTGGGTTGATCATGGTGTGCTTCTGTTTTTTTTACTGTAATACTAGGGAAATGGGTTTAAATCATAGAGTAGTAGTTAATTGTATTTTACCATGATAAAGATCGTATTTTGGATCGATGTGTTCGATTATTTTACCATGATCCATGATCTGGGTTCAAACCCGTCAAAATTATAATTGGATTATGGGATTGTGTCTTTCACTTTGAAGAATCTCAGATGAAAACTTTGAGCTATATGTTGCTCAAACTCGTTTAGCGTGTCTAGGTGTCCGACAGAAGTAATTTTTTGAAAATTCTGCATATTTTGGCTTAGAGCAAAGAGTCCAAGTGTCATACACATGTCCGAGTTTGAAGTGTCGGACACGGGTTGATGAGGTAATTAGAAGAGTTGGAATAACGTAGGTCTAGAATGCCGTTCGTGTAGACATTAACCTATAGTTCTTTCAGAAGTGGAAACTACTTACTTCATTTATAGTTTCCTACTCGATTTCATACTAGTTAAACACCGATTTGTTGTTTTGTACTTACGACTGTAGAGGGATATACTGCCATGTATATCATGTTTTGGATCTATGTGTTCGATTATTTGGTCAATGTCGACTAGCTTAGTCGGTAAGTTCACCAGAAGTGGTAATGATCAATGATCTGGATTCAAACCCGTCAACATTGGATTATTGGATTATGCCCTACACTTTGAAGAATCTTTCATCTCTTTTGGTTGTTGCTTTATATTCACAGATGAAAACTTTGAGATATATGTTGCTCAAACTCGTTTAGAAGTGTCTGATACGGATGCGTATCTAGGTGTCCGACATAGGTAATTTTATGAAAAATTTTGTATATTTTGGCTTAGAGTGAAGAGTCCAAGTGTCATACACATGTCCAACTATGAAGTGTCGGACACGGGTAGATAGGTAATTAGAAGAGTTGGAGTAACCTAGGTTTAGAATGCCGTTCGTGCGGACATTAACCTATAGTTCTTTCAGAAGTGGAAACTACTTACTTCATTTATGATTTCCTGCTCGATTTCATACCAGTTAAACACCGATCTGTTGTTACGACTGTAGAGGGATATAGTGCCATGTATTTCATGTTTTGTTTATTTACCTATAATAATTTGTCTCTAAATTTGTTGTCATTATATTGTTTTATGATGGAAGTTTAGTGTAACTTTGCTCTTACCAAATTTTTGTTGTTAATTTTACTTGCATCTAATTTGTCTCTAAATTTGTTGTGGTGACGACAATGTCGTTAATCTGGATTTGAGTCGGATAAAATTTCAAAAACGATAAAGCTCTTTTTCATGAATTTTAACATTGCTGCGCTTCAATATGAAACCTCTGATTAAATTATAAACAACCTTAACCAGTTGATCTAAATAGTCATCCACGATTCCTGACTTTTTGTCACAAAACATTGAATAAAAGCTCAAGCGTTACATGAGATAATACATTTATTACAAGTACTATTTAATAGAGCGTTTAATATCTTACAGAAATAAAGATATCCAAAGTAATTCTTAATTTATTTGTAATATTTTTTTTCCCAACGAATAGCGTGATTATTCCCAATATAATAACACAAATGAGGGATCGAACCAACACCTATTATCATTACATAATTAAGACAAGTACAATTTTGTATTTTATGAGCATAGACAATAAAGAGTGGCTATTGAAATACTTACACTTGTGTGTTATTATTTGGGTCTTATCCTTTCATTATCAATTATTGCTTGAGTTAACATTTAGAGAAGTATCTCAATTATTATTATTATTATTTTAATTAAGGACTCCAACTATTAAAATTTCCAATCATGGAGTCTAATTACAAAATATTAACATAATTCCTTTAAATTTATGACATAGACATATTATTAGCCTTTTGTAATTTAATAAATTAACTTTAAACTTTTCTGTTTTATATATAAATACTTAAATACTATCGAGTACTTTATGAATAGATTAAGAATATTGATTTTTTTTACCTTTTTGTTTTCCATTTTTGTTATACGAGTAATAATTCGTAGATGTACGAGTAATAATTTTAAGTGTAGATTTGCCCACTCCTATTATTTGCTGCTGCTCGCTCTTCCTTGAGCTTCCTCCACGTCTTTCTCTTCTTCTTCTTCTCCCTCAACAAAACTTGTATCATCCTCTCCATTCTCCTTAAACATTGTTACGTTGGTGAATAATAAGTTTCTCCAACAATAAGTTAAGAAGAGTAGGCGGGTATGGCGGGAAAATCGGAATCAGATGAAATAATAATAATGAGGAGGGAGAGAATGATAAGATGGGTGTTAGGAATAGGGTATTGGGTACAAGGATTTCGATGTTTTCCATGGCTAGCAGTCAATTTCTTCCTCAAAGACTCCCTTAACCTTGATTCTTCTTCGCTCCAAATTCTCCAGAATTCAGCTAATCTTCCAATGGTTGCCAAGGCCTCCTTTCCGATTCTCTTTACCTTTTCGGTCAGCATCTTCTTCCTTACATTGCTCTTGGAGGTACTTACTTCCCCTCGCTACCTTAAGTTTATATCATATTCATGCTTGTCTTGATCATTTTTGAAAATTGATTAGCTTTCTCATTTTTGACTTCATCTCGTCTCTTGAAATTTTACTCTATATGGCTAGTAAACATGATTGGATGTCACACTTCGATCTACTCCCATTCATGATGCAATACAGTATCTTAGGAATAAAAAATACGGAGTATAAGTCTTTGAGTTCTTGAGTTGAGAAGTTGTGTTTTTTTGGTTCAATGAAGTGCGGACTCATTTCTTTGTTATACGAGTAATAATTCCCAATATAATAACACAAAAATTATTGAAGTCCAGGCTGTGGCCTTTGGGTTCAGATGACAATGATTATCTACTATTACCGTTCCATGAAAACAGTAATCGAGGTCCCAAATTCCCATGATTTCGTAACAGCCCCTAAATCTGTGAGACAATCGACTTATGCTGGGCCAAAGATCACTTACGCTATGGTTCTATGATCTATTGCTTCACAAAGTCTCTCTCGGACATAGCTCAGAAACCCAAGCTTAACTAAGTATGGTTATATTTCTGTCTTTCAGATGGAAGGTAGTTGCTGTACACGCCTACATGGCTGCACGACTACTACTGCATATTCTCTCGGTGAAGCTTCACGATTTTCATGACCAGTGCTTGAAGTCAGCAATATCGTAAGTACATTTCTATTTGGTCTCTTTTCAGCAACATTACAATTGTTTAGTATGAATGTGAATGTTCGTGCTCTCGAAGTAGGTTTTCATTCTTAACTTTTGGAGATAATGTTCTCGTATATCGCCATAAATTAAATTTCCTATATTATTTGTTTTGTAAAATTCGTATCTTTGTTAAAATTTCCTTTTATCAGTATATTTACACCGGTCTTGTCAGTGACAGTCACTTGGTTTTCCAAATTTGATCATGTATCCACATTTATATTGTAGTACAGTCTATAAATCACCGTTGTTGTCAGTTTAAATTGTTTCGGTGCTTGTAAGTTTTTTGGTGTTGCATATTTCTTGCATGAAATCTTTGCCTTGTGTAAAAATCTCGGTTACATTGACGCTTTAGTTAGATCACGGAAACCATATTTAAAGTCATATCCTAAGCAAATATGTTTCTTAACTAATCCTAGAACTTTGTTAGATTATTTATGGTACCCATCTATCCAAGTCTCTAAAGAAACAATATCTAAAATCATATCGTCTACGTTAACACAAGTAATCAATACTCCGTATTCTGGTAGATTCGGAAGGCTGTTCCACAGTTTTTATTTATTTATTTCCTTTCTCTTATTAGCTATCCACATTTATTTGTATGAACTACATGCTTTGTTTTTTATTTACTTTGTTCTGCACTCTTCATTATCCCCCTATGGTTTAAAATGGCGGTGTTGGTTGAAATGGCGGTCGTGGTGATGGAGTCGCGAAATTGCCTTTGACTCAGCAATTGCGCTCCGTGTTGTGGTTATTGTGTTGATATTTTTTAGCCGCTTTTGTAAATATTTGCCTCATCTATTGTCTATTTCATACGGAGTATAAATTTAAGATTAAATTCATTAAGAATAGTGAATTAGACCAATGTTAAGACAACCTTACATTGATTTTCATTACAAAATTTGGCGGTTACAAGTTATAACTTGTTCATCTCTGCCTTTATCGTGGGCCGTATCGGACCATGTGGGCGGATGCACGTTATAAGTTGTCATCTCGTCTAATATTTTCTTATTTAAAATATATAGTATATCCTGTATCGACGACATTCGATACCAATACATCTCGGGCAATACATTGCTTATCGGCTGAAATTTTAAAACAGGTTATCCCCCAACCCACCCCTGGTAATTAATTTATCCTACTTTAATGTTTCAAATGACGATTCATATTAGGACCCTAAAAAGATTAAGGGTGTGTTTGGATTGAGGGATTTGGAAGGAAAGGGAGGGGAAGCGGAGCAAGTGATGTAGAATCACTTGTTTCGTTAGCAAATAAGGATGAAATGAAATGGAGGGGGAGGGACTTGGAGAGATCCATTTTCCCTCAACAACAACAACAATAACATCAGAGCTTAGTCTCAAAAAGATTTGGTCGGCTAACATGAATCAATATTTGAAGTCCTCAAGTTGTCATTTAAAAACAAAATAAATAAATAAATAAATAAAATGAAAGGCGGACAATACAATAAAATAATAACAAAGATAAAGATTCAAACGCAAAATTAAGTTAAACGAAGTCGAAAGATTTGGAAGGAAATTGTATCCAAACACTCGCACCATATTTTGCTATCTAAACAAAGCCTTAAGGTGTGTTTGAATAGGTGGATTTGAAGGGAAATGGAGAGGAGTGATTTGGAGGGATGTAAATTCCTTTGTTTGGCTAACAAAGTTTAGTAGAGGGACCTCTTCGAAGGTAAAATATTTTCCCTCCAACATACTCCCTTCATCGCGATCATTTGTTTATCTTTGGTTTTGCACAAAGACCAAGGAAAGAGGATATGATCGTTTGTAGTTATTGTTATTGGGTGAAAAGTGGATTATTGATGATTAAATTACCAACAAAACAATCTTAATATAGAAAGGTAAACAAACGTCTTAGACATCCTAAAACGGAAAAGGTAAACAAATGATAAGGACTGTCCGAGGAAGTAAGAAAGATTTAGAGGGAAAATTTATCATCTCCATTCTTCCTCTCATTTTGTTATCCAAACATACCCTTAGGCTTTGTTGTTGTTGTTATTGCCAAAGTGGATGGTTCTACTCCCTCAGTATCAGTCATCTGTTTACGTTTTATATATTTTGAAAGTAACATTTTAAACAAATGACTGGGACGGAGTAAGTGTATCTTAAATCTTCACATGATAAAGACAGTCTATTTGATTGCGTAACGTCCTTGGTTTTTATTACGATTTTCTTCCTTCCCACTACAATTTACTGCCATATCAAGTACTCTTCTTCCTTCAATAAGTTTTTGGGTAGGTCTTCCCCATCGTGTCGTTTTCCTCGTAATATCTAGGTGTATATGGTAGATTTTAAGAAATAATTAAGTATTTTCCTTGGCAAAATTGGCTCCCATGATATCCGTATGGGTCATTAATTAGGAGATGATTCTGGGCTTTCTCATACGTTATTTTTCATATCCTATATAAAGAGACCATTCATCTCCATTGTTGATCATCATAAACATCACATCTTCTTCTCTATCTCCCTCCATTGTTCTGCTCAATTACCTTCTCTTTCTCCCTACATTCCATTACTTACTTTCTTCCTTTTTTCACTGCAATATGGCCTCAGGTTTGCCAATGGGTATCTGCATTCTTTTGGTCGACGGTAACACCGCTTGCTCAGCAACGCTGGCACCCTTGCTCCGGTCCTATAACTATCAAGGTTATTTCCACCTTTTTATGTATACTTCGTTTGTGTGTATTAAATTTCTCAGAAATTCATGTGGTACCTCTGAGTTTTGCCACTTCGCATGTGGTACTTTCTTTTCAACAAAAAAAACTCTCTAACCAAAGGTTGTGTCTAATTTACTTATTTTTTATTCGATTGATTTTTACAAGAATTACATTTTGAAAAAAATTGTTGCTTTTCGAACTCGTGGCCAAGAGTTATGGTAAGTCAAAGTTTATTTGGCGGGAAAAACTTTGACAGGCAAAAACTCTTAGCCACAAGTTAAGATGATTGTACGGAGTAGTTCTCAATTTCTCGTAAAGGCCATTGATTGGAAAAAAAAAATCATCATGTGAACTCATAAACTCGAGTTATGATCAAACAAAGTTTTTTTGGTTTCAAAAGATGATACCATGTGCAAAGTGATAAATTTCAGGGGTATCACGAGAATTTATCGATATTCCTACTTTTTTTTTACTATTAGCAAAAAATCCGATTATCTTATCACTCCGGACCCGATCCGAAATTTTAGATATTCGGTCGGAAATTAAGTTTGGATCAAATATGTGATCTGATTTTTTGTTTATTTGGATCACATATAGATACGAGTATTAGTTTTTAACACATTTGGGTATTTGATCCGATCAGAAATTTAAATTCTCTATTATTTATTTCTTGTATTTTATTAAAAAAAATGATTTTATGAGTATGATTAGAGGGTGATATTGATAACATGGTTTCTCTATTATTTTAGAAATGTATTATTTTTGAATTTTTGTAACTTTCACATTTTTTTTTAATATAATTACGGAGTAATAAACTAGACACTCTATGTTGGTTAAAATACAATAATAAAATGTAAGAGGTACACAAATTTTATGTGGAAATAGTTGGAATAGAGAAATGAAAAGCAAATCATCGTGTAAGATGACGAATTTGCTATTATTCCAACTTAACCTATATGGATTTGCGTATCCACATCTGTTCAGACTATTGAACATCCGGATATTAGATTTCTGAAACATTTGGATCGGATACGTTATCTAATTTTGAATTCTTATTTCTTATTTGGATATTTGATTCGAACTAGCACATTGGATTGTGTGTTCTGCCCTAGATGTTACGAAGTACTGTATTAATTTTGCCATTCTTTGTTGATATCATGTATTAACTATAGGTCACAACACCAAACGCCAACCGAGTTATAAGTTTAGAATTTTAACATGTCCACATTTTGATGC
The DNA here is from genome assembly GCA_958450325.1 of Agrostemma githago. Classification (NCBI taxonomy): domain Eukaryota; kingdom Viridiplantae; phylum Streptophyta; class Magnoliopsida; order Caryophyllales; family Caryophyllaceae; genus Agrostemma; species Agrostemma githago. The sequence goes on from OY288255.1 coordinate 690,793, forward strand.
GGTATTGTACACATGAGATAAAGATTCCTAGATCAAGTCTCAAACCAAGATTTAATACCATGATTGTTGTTATTATGGTTATTATTTGAGTATTTTGTTAGATGCTATCTTGACGCTCGACTTAAATACCTTTTGATCTATTGAAGCTTCCTGCTACCTTTTTTTTGTATTGCCAAATTCAATAAAATTGTATGAGAGGTATTTCAGTTGTCGCAGTCGATTTTTCTTAGACTTCTATTTTACGGTTCTTTGCTTTTTCATTATTATTTGAAACTCGTTTCTTACACTAAAGATAACCCTAATCCTAATTAAGTTCTTAAGACTAATTGAGTAGATGATTCTTGAACGTTTTTATTTTGCATTTATCATGTTTAAATTTATTCAAACATAACCCAACAACTTTGGGTGGAAATATAAAAGGAAAAAAAAAAGAATGAATGAGTGGTAATAGCCCTGCATCTTGTGTGAGGGTTATATTTTGATGTATGAGAAGAATGAAATTCAGAACTTGAAATTCACCCTTTGACAATTTTATCCTGTTATATTTACCAGTTGTGGTTGCTGACACCGGAAATGAGGCACTGCGCATTCTGCGTGAGACGCAACATGGCTGCAACTTGGTCCTGATGGCACTCAATCTGCCGGATATGTGCAGCTTTGAGTTTATTGCAGCAGTGGAACATGATATACGGCTTCCTGTCGCTGGTAAGTTCCTCTCTCTATTTCATCCACAGTCTTATGGTTCGGACCATGCCTGATTACATTAGGAACTAATGTCTTTCATCTTCGTCTTATCCAGCGATTTGTGACGCTAGGAGTGAAGTCGTTGTTAGAGCTATGTCGAGTGGAGCCACGTACTGTATTGTGGAGCCAATGTGTGCCGATGACATTGAACATCTCTGTAACATTCCCGCGTTAAAGCAGAGGGACACGCCTGGAGGCAGTAGAGTTCAGGAGAGTGGTATTCCAAGAAATGAACCCCTGGTGCATCAGAGTGGTAGAAAAAGGAAGGCAAGTGAGTTGGAGGATGTTAATGGCATGTCAATTGGGGAATCGTCGGCATCTGCATCTATTCGGACACCAGATGCAGAGAACCTCGGATTGAATGTTGCCGAGGATTTAGGGGTTCTGAGTAAGGACTTGGCATTTGGTACTAGTTTAGCCCTTCACACTAATGCTTTCACTAAAATTGTGTGTCCCTTATTTTTCTTCAGATGCTGCTCCATCGGAGGTAGCTCCCAATGTTCACTCTCCACAGCTTTCTAGCATACCTGTGGTAGGGCAGGCACAGGCTCCGGCACAGGCTCATGCACAGGCTCAGGCTCAGGTTCAGGCTCAGGCACAAGCTCAGGCGCAGGCTCAGGCACAGGCACCGGTTCATGCTCATGGGCTGGGGCTGGGGCAGGTTCGTCTTATAATTACTATTCTAATTATTTCTGTCTCCTTAATGTTGGGATTATTGAATGATCACTGCCATGTTTTTTCACGATTCAGTCCTGTTCTTTGTCATCCGCGATGTGATCATGTTTCTAGTTATAATCGTACATTATCATCACATGTTGCTATGTGTTTCATGTCAATATTGTTTTCTAATAAAAATTTGTGAAAAGACCTCGTGTACAACGCCATTATCCAAACCCCCTCCGTTTCATTTGATTGTATATGTTCTAAAAAAAAAGCGCCATCTTTTTTGGAAAACAGTATCCAATCAAAGTGAATAGAGGAAGTACATTTTCAGGGTATATGATTAAACATGGCAGTAGGCGGAATTTTTATCCTGAAAGGTTGTTCTTGGTGCAGATGTTTCAAATCCCGGTGAACATGTGGAGATCATTACCGTCTCTGGTCTCTTCTTCTTCTACGTCGGAGGGATCATCTGCTTCTTCTTCATCGGATGGATCATCTGGATCATCATCTGATTCTGATTCTTCTTCGTCTGATGGATCATCTGGATCATCATCTGATTCTTATTCTTCTACGTCTAATGGATCATCTGCTCCGTCTATCAGCTCCTCTTCTCTGACTGATATGTCCATAGACACTGATACGGATGACGAAGCAGAGTCGTCTATGCACAGAGGAGAGAGAGAATCCGGCCTCAGAAGGTACCTTGAGAACCCTCATAGTCGGGCGCAGCTGAAAAGACTCATTCGGGGATCCATGGCTAAATGGGACGGTACTGTGGCACCAATGGCTCCACCATCACCCGATGCAGATGCTTCAGGGGTTCCACCCATTTCAGTGCCACTCGCTCTTGCCCGATATATTGAAACCTTCATTCACACCACTCGGGCTACGAGATTTGCACAACCAGGGGAATTGCATGCAATGGCATCAGCTGTGGCTGCAACACCCCCGGATGTTCTGTCTGAGTTCCCGGATGTAGAACTCGAGCCTGGGTTCCTGGACCAGCTGGATACTGATGAATTGTTCGATGTTATTGAAGTGCTTCGCGAGTGACAAAAACCGTGCTTTGAATTTGGAATAAGGAAGATTTTTTTTTTTGCCAGCTCGATAAAAACATGGATATAAAGTGTTTCGGGCGCCAGTGGGCTAATCCATGTGCGCCCTTGTTAAAAATCCTAGGAATATAATGAACTGAAAAGCAGTGAAATTTTTTGTATGTTCGAGGAAGTCTCCAATCATTCCACGGAGAAAATTTTTGCAAGTGCTGAATTTGTTCGAATGAGGAAGCTATATACACTTCCATTTGTTATACCTATTGTTATTATAATCGTTATTAAGAATTTAAGATGTCTTTGTGTTTAATCGAAGATGTGAACTCATGGTTCATCTTACTGTCCGCGAGTCATCAGTGTAACCCGGTAGGACTTACTATATAAGCTATGGAGTCCTTTTTGCTATGCTCTTTGTATCTATTAAGTCGAAATGGTAATTAATATTCTTGCGTAAAACCAGCCACAGGTTTCCCGTTTGGCCGTGTCACATATTGTGTTTGATGCTACGTCCTTCCTATTTATTAGGTCGAGCCTGCCACGGTTTAATGTAGCTAATGATAGGCTGCATGATCGTGATTTGTGAGTTATGGGTTAAACTCGGAACTTGCCCAATGACTTTCAGGTGATATTCAGGCTTTGCAATTCATGTTAATTTCAGGTCTTAATCAGCTTTTTCTTGCTGGAGTGGTTGTCAGATAGTATATCGAGTCTAAGAAAACCAATGAAACAGGATACTTAAGTGTAGGATTATCCTATATTATAAGACGGATCCAAAATGAGAAAACTTAATTAAAGTGTGGCAGTTACTACTAGCAGTAATAAAAAGGGAGATTATCAATTTAGCAGTTGTGCTATAATTGTGACTACTAAAAAGCCACAAAGTACTCCCAAATAGGTGGATTAAGGTAGCCCAAAAGCCTAAATAGGTGGATTTTAGTTCATAAAAGGGTGCCTCAAAAGCCCAAATACTCTCTCCCGTTTACTGAAACCTACGGAATACTACGTACTCTATATGTTCGATGTATATAAGAAGAAGTACTTTTGAAATCTATGAAAGAAGTATTTTAATTAACGGACCCTTAATTAAATGATAGTAATCCAGCGAATGAGAAGGGATAGATTTCAAATTTTACTTCCGACAAGTGAACCTCTCTCGTTACCATAATTTTGTTGCCTTATCGGTGTCCGCTCATCTACCCAAGATCGCCTCTCGAGCACCCGGGAAGATTCAAAAATAAAATTTAATTCTTAAATGAGCTATCAAAAGCCTCAATACTAACTAGAGTCGATGACGATGACATTTGGTATTAATGAATTGGTTAGTCTTATCTGTGACGTAACTATCTGTTGTATCATTATAATGGGTCAAATAATGACCATTTAGATAGATAAAGACAAAGCATGAGTAGGACCAATGTGATTTGTTTTTTTTTTTTTTTTTTTTTAAATGAACATTATTTGACCTGTCACATTAATATGACAGATATATCAATTGCAAAAAATAATTTTTGGTAATGAATACTTGCGATTTTACTTCATAAATGTATATTGACCCCTAAATTAGTTTCCCATAAATATATTCATACCTAATAACCTAGGATAATAAAAGGAGATCTCTTAAATGCGATTATTTTTGAAAATAAAATGACCATTTTCTAAGTCCGTATCCAAACATTAAAAAAGCGGTTCTCAATCTTCGTGTGTCAAAAACGTGGCGACATGCTTCCTATTTGTTCCCGTCCATGTTTTTTCTTTTTCAAAATTAGTAATTGTATGATATTCTTTTCAATCTATCCCACAAAAATCCACGCCCAAGGGGGTTTGGTCTAGTCTTCGAGTTTGGGTTTGTGTTAGACCAGTCTCCGACTCTATCCGGTCCTAGATTTAGAAGACCGAGACTATCCGATCTGGTTGTGGACCCGTGAACACCATGAGTCTATGACAAGGCCACCAACTAAATTTATAAAATGTACTCCCTTCGTTCATGTTCAAAGGATACGTTTGTTTTTTCACACTTGCCGAGACACGTCTTACATCGTCAATATCTTTCATTCTATATTAACAAAAATTATAAAAATTCATCGAAGATATTTTGGCCTAGTAATTGAGACTAGGTACCGTGGATTATAGGTCCTAACTTGCGCGCTTCATTGAACAAAAAAAAACGATATTCTGAATCTACTCATTAAGTTGTTAATAGTGTCCAAAACATAATCGTACCCTTTGAATTTGAACGGAGGGATTATGAGAATGTTACGTTCATGCATCTTATTGTTCCTAGTCCAAATTCAAGGCATGAGCGTATTCAATTTCCTTTAAATTTCGCAACAACTCAATCACTTCTCACTTCTCAGTTATCAGTTATCACTTCTTAATCCTCTGTATCACAATCCTTCACACCTTTTCTTCTTTTTCGATCTACAATTCATTTACGAAATGTGGTCTTCTGTTCCTGGGCGACATCACATCCTTGATTTTTACCGCTGCCTGATCCTGTTCGATTTTGAGTATGATTCAGTTTCGTTTGCCAATTCAATGACCTTATTCATAATGAACAACTTCTACCGATTGTGAGTCTTGCTTTATCTTCCTCCCTTTATTTTATTGATTTCATATTTGTAGTTAACTAGTGAGTACCGTATCCTTCGATATCCGTTGTTTTTCTTTTGGTGCTGCTTTTTAGTACAGTATATGATTTTTTTTTTTTTCCATTGGAACTAGGGCAGAGCACGGATCGGATATCCTATCCGAATCAGGTTTTCGGATCGGATATCCTATCCGAATCAGGTTTTCGGATCGGATATCCGATCCGAAAATCCGAAAATTTTAATATCCGATATCCGATCCGAATCACTTCGGATATCCGATTTTTGATATCCGAAAATTTCGGACCGGATATCCGAACTATCCGATATCCGATTTGGTTGAGATTTTTGGCCAAATAAAATTCTAAATGAAGTTCAATTCAACTAGAAAAAAATCCTAATTTTAATTAATCTATTATTATACGGAGTATACTATTCTATATTTTAAGGCAATAAAAAAATGTCACCAAGACTTAATGTAAAATGAATTAAATTATAACCTATCTACACTATAATACATTAATCCAAAATAAAAATTACAAAAATAACCATTGTTCGGATCGGATCGGATATCCGAAAAAATTATTTTGGATATCCGAATCCGATCCGATATCCGAAATGTTCGGATCGGATATCCGATCCGAAATCATTTTTCGGATCGAATATCCGGTTTTTCGGATCGAATACGAATCGGATAGCGGATCGGATTCGGATAGTCGGATAATTTGCTCAGCCCTAATTGGAACACGTCGATGTCAATGTTTTTTTAATGATTTTGATTATTTTACTCGTATGAAATAATAGCAACTTAGGTTGTTGAAAAGAAAATCTGTCATGGTGATGGACTCGTAAAACGTTCTCGCTCCATTCAAATCTACTATTCACTATTTATTTTGACACATTTATCGAGACGCGTTTTACACTAGCGATATCTCTCATTTTACTTCAACAAAAATTATAAAAATTTGATACGAATCAAACAAAATTTCACGTGATTATATTCTCGCTTACAAATTGTCGAGAATATCGAAAAATTTTATTAGGGGTAAATAGTGTTAAAAATAAATAAATTGAACGGATAAATTGAAGATTAGAATTGTGAAACCCTAATTCATGATCGTGAATATGATCAATCGAACATCAAGCAAGTTAGTCGTATAATAATGAGGGATTTTGGGGGAAATTCATGGGAGATACTAAAACCCTAGGAAGCAAAATATTAGGGTTTTGATTGATTATTTCAAGGAACAAGAAAAATGGGTGTGGATCTCTCTTACTGGATTTTCCAACATCAAATTTTTTCTCCAAAGGTTCAATCTTTCACTCTTTCGTTTATTGTTTACTTGCATGTTTCATCAGAATTTTGAGATTTACCATTGTTGTTGCTTAGAGATATGTTAATGGTGGGTTGATCATGGCATGCTTCTGCTTTTTTTTACTGTAATACTAGGGAAATGGGTTTAAATCATAGAGTAGTAGTTAATTGTATTTTACCATGATAAAGATCGTATTTTGGATCGATGTGTTCGATTATTTTACCATGATCCATGATCTGGGTTCAAACCCGTCAAAAGTATAATTGGATTATCGGATTTTGTCTTTCACTTTGAAGAATCTTTCAACTCTTTGGTTGTTGCTTTATATTCACAGATGAAAACTTTGAGCTATATGCTCCTTTAGCATGTCTAGGTGTCCGACAAAGCTAATTTTATGAAAATTCTGCATATTTTGGCTTAGATTGAAGAGTCCAAGTGTCATACACATGTCCGAGTCTGAAGTGTCGGACACGGGTAGATGAGGTAATTAGAAGAGTCGGAGTAATGTAGGTCTAGAATGCCGTTCGTGTAGACATTAACCTATAGTTCTTTCAGAAGTGGAAACTAGTTACTTCATTTATAATTTCCTGCTCGATTTCCTACCAGTTAAACACCGATTTGTTGTTCTGTACTTACGACTGTAGAGGGATATACTGCCATGTATATCATGTTTTGTTTGTAGAGTAATTGAAGTCCTATCGCCTGTGGGTCGTGAGGTGTCGTCTAATTCTCGTCTTTTGTCTCTAACAGGAACTTAGGCTTGGTTCTTTTCAACGCCTACATGGCCGCACGACTATTGGTGCATATTTTCACGGGGAAGCTTCTTGCCCTACATTACCACAGCTTAAAGTCAACAATATCGTAAGTACCTTTCTATTTGGTCTCTTTTCAGCAACATTACAATTGTTTAGTATGAATGTGAATGTTCGTGCTCTCGAAGTAGGTTTGCACCCTTAACTTTTGGAGATAATGTTCTCGTATATCGCCATAAATCAAATTTCTCCTATATTATCTGTTTTGTGAAATTCGTCTCTTTGTTAAAATTTCCTTTTATCGGTATATTTACACCTCATTTTTAGTCAGTGACAGTCAATTGGTTTTCCGAAATCGATTTAGTAAGAAAGATTTAGAGGGAAAATTTATCATCTCCATTCTTCCTCTCATTTTGTTATCCAAACATACCCTTAGGCTGTTGTTGTTATTGCCAAAGTGGATGGTTCTACTCCCTCAGTATCAGTCATCTGTTTACGTTTTATATATTTTGAAAGTAACATTTTAATCAAACGGAAACAAATGACTGGGACGGAGTAAGTGTATCTTAAATCTTCACATGATAAAGACAGTCTATTTGATTGCGTAACGTCCTTGGTTTTTATTACGATTTTCTTCCTTCCCACTACAATTTACTGCCATATCAAGTACTCTTCTTCCTTCAATAAGTTTTTGGGTAGGTCTTCCCCATCGTGTCGTTTTCCTCGCAATATCTAGGTGTATATGGTAGATTTTAAGAAATAATTAAGTATTTTCCTTGGCAAAATTGCCTCCCATGATATCCGTATGGATCATTAATTAGGAGATGATTCTTGGCTTTCTCATACGTTATTTTTCATATCCTATATAAAGAGACCATTCATCTCCATTGTTGATCATCATAAGCATCACATCCTCTTCTCTTTCTCCCTTCATTGCTCTGCTCAAATACCTTCTCTTTCTCCCTACATTCCATTGCTTACTTTCTTCCTTTTTTCAAAGCAGCATGGCCTCAGGTTTGCCAATGGGTATCCGCATTCTTTTGGTCGACGGTGACACTGCTTGTTCAGCAACACTGGCACCCTTGCTCCGGTCCTTTAACTACCAAGGTTATTTCCACCTTTTTATGTATACATTGTATGTCTGTATTAAATTTCTCGGAAATTCATGTGGTACCTCTGAGTTTTGCCACTTCGCATGTGGTACTTCCTTTTCAACAAAAAAAAACTTCCTCTAACCAAAGGTTGTGTCTAATTTTTTTTTTATTCGATTGTTTTTACAAGAATTACATTTTGAAAAAAATGGTTGCTTTTCGAACTTGGCCAAGAGATATGGTAAGTCAGTTTATTTGGTGGTAAAAACTTTGACAGACAAAAACTCTTAGCCACAAGTTAAGATAATTTGTACAGAGTAGTTCTCAATTTCTCGTAAAGACCATTGATTTGGAAAAAAAAAGTCATCATGTGAACTCATAAACTCGAGTTATGATCAAACAAAGTTTTTTTGGTTTCAAAAGATGGTACCATGTGCAAAGTGACAAATTTCAGGGGTATCATGAGAATTTATCGATATTCCTACTTTTGTTTTTTTACTATCTGCAAAAAATCCGATTATCTTGTCGCTCCAAACCCGATCAGAATTTTCAGATATATGGTCGGAAATTAAGTTTGAATTGAATACATGATCTGATTTTTTGTTTATTTGGATCACATATAGATACTAGTTTTTAACACATTTGGATATTTGATCTGATCAGAAATTAAAAATTTCTATTATTTATTTCTTGCATTTTATTAACAAATTTTGGTATGATTAGAGGGTGATATTGATTACATGGTTTCTCTATTATTTTAGAAATGTATTATTTTTGAATTTTTTTAACTTTCACTTTTTTTATGTGATACAAGTATACAACAACCTATAACAAAATGTAAGTGGTCCACAAATTTTATGTGGAAATAGTTGGAATAGAGAAATGAAAAGCAAAGCATCGTGTATGATGACGAATTTGCTATTATTCCAACTTAACCATATATGGATTTGCATATGCACATATGTTCGGACTATCTAACATTCGGATATTAGATATCTGGTTTCAGATACGATATCTAATTTTGAATTTTCTTATTTGGATATCTTATTCGAACTAGCACATTGGATTGTGTGTTCTGCCCTAGATGTTACGAAGTATTAATTTTGCCATTCTTTGTTGATATCATGTATTAACTAGAGGTCACAACACCAAATGCCTACCGAGTTATAAGTTTAGAATTTTAACATGTCCACATTTTGATGCGGTGTTGTACACATGAGATAAAGCTTTGACGACCTATTCCCAGATCAAGTCTCAAACCAAGATTTAATACCATGACTGTTGTTATTATGGTTTATTGTTTGAGTATTTTGTTAGATGCTATCTTGACGCTTGACTTAAATACCTTTTGATCTATTGAAGCTTCCTGCTACCTTTTTTTTTGTATTACCAAATTCAATAAAAATGTTTGAGAGGTATTTCAGTTGTCACAGTCGATTTTACGGTTCTTTGCTTTTTCATTATTTGAAACTCGTTTCTTACACTAAAGATAACGCTAATCCTAATTAGATTCTTAAGACTAATTGAGTAGACGATTCTTGAACATTTTTACTTTGCATTTATCATGTTTAAATTTATTCAAACATAACCCAACTACTTCGGGTGGAATGGAAATATAAAAAAAGAAGAATGAATGAGTGGTAATAGCCCTACATCTTGTGTGAAGGTTATATTTTGATGTATGAGAAGAATGAAATTCAGGAAAATGAATAAAATGAACATGAAATTCACCCTTTGACAATTTTATCCCGTTATATTTACCAGTTGTGGTTGCTGACACCGGAAATGAGGCACTGCGCATTCTGCGTGAGACGCAACATGGCTGCAACTTGGTCCTGACGGCACTCAATCTGCCGGATATGTGCAACTTTGAGTTTATCGCAGCAGTGGAACATGATATACGGCTTCCTGTCGCTGGTAAGTACCTCTCTCTATTTCATCCACAGTCTTATGGTTCGGAACACGCCTGATTACATTAGGAACTAATATCTTTCATCTTCGTCTTATCCAGTGATTTGTGACGCAAGATGTGAAGTCGTTGTTAGAGCTATGTCGAGTGGAGCCACGTACTGTATTGTGAAGCCAATGTGTGCTGATGAGATTGAACATCTCCGTAACATTCCCGCGTTAAAGCAGAGGGACACCGCTGAATCCAGTGTAGTTCAGGAGAGCGGTATTCCAAGAAACGAACCCCTGATGCATCAGAGTGGTAGAAAAAGGAAAGCGAGTGAGTTGGAGAATGTTAATGGCATGTCAATTGGAGAATCATCGGCATCTGCATCTAGTCGGACACCAGATGCAGAGAACGTAGGACTGAATGTTGCCGAGGATTTAGGGATTCCGAGTAAGGACTTGGCATTTGGTACTAGTTTAGCCTTTCACACTAATGCTTTCGCTAACATTGTGTGTCCCTTATTTTTCTTCAGATGCTGCTCCGTCGGAGGTAGCTCCCAATGTTAACCTTCCACAGCTTTCTAGCATACCTGTGGCAGGGCAGGCCCAGGGACAGGCCCAGGTGCAGGCCCAGCCGCAGGCTCAGGGGCTGGGGCAGGCGCAGGCTCATGCTCATGTTCATGCGCAGGCACAGGCACCGGTTCATGCTCAAGGGCTGGGGCAGGTTTGTCTTATAATTACTATTCTAATTTTTTTCTGTCTCCTTAATGTTGGGATAATTGAATGATCAATGCCATGTCTTTTCACGATTCAGTCCTTTTATTTGTCATCTGCGATGTGATCATGTTTCTAGTTATAATCGTACATTATCATCACATGTTGCTATGTGTTTCATTTCAATATTGTTTTCTAATAAAAATTTGTGAAAGACCTCGTATACAACGCCATTATCCAAACCCCCTCCGTTTCATTTGATTGTATATGTTCTAATAAAAAAGCGCCATCTTTTTTGGAAAACAGTATCCAATCAAATTGAATAGAGGAAGTACATTTTCAGGGTATACGATTAAACATGACACTAGGCGGAATTTTTATCCTGAAAGGTTGTTCTTGGTGCAGATGTTTCAAGTCCCCATGTGGAGACCATTACCGTCTTTGGTGTCTTCTTCTACGTCGGAGGGATCATCTGCTTCTTCTTCTTCTTCGTCTGATGGATCATCTGGATCATCATCTGATTCTGATTCTGATTCTTCTACGTCTGATGGATCATCTGCTCCGTCTCTCAGCTCCTCTTCTCTGACTGATATGTCCATAGACACTGATACGGATGACGAAGCTGAGTCGTCTATGCACAGCGGAGAGGGAGATTCCGGCCTCAGAAGGTACCTTGAGAACCCTCATAGTCGGGCGCAGCTGAAAAGACTCATTCGGGGATCCATGGCTAAATGGGACGGTACTGTTGCACCAATGGCTCCACCATCACCCGATGCAGATGCTTCAGGGGTTCCACCCATTTCAGTGCCGCTCGCTCTTGCCCGATATATTGAAACCTTCATTCACACCACTCGGGCTGCGAGATTTGCACAACCAGGGGAATTGCATGCAATGGCATCAGCTGTGGCAGCAACACCCCCGTATCTTCTGTCTGAGTTCCCGGATGTAGAACTCGAGCCTGGGTTCCTGGATCAGCTGGATACTGATGAATTGTTCGATGTTATTGAGGAGCTTCGTGAGTGAGCAAAACCGTGGTTTGAATTTGGAATAAGGAATTTGTGCTGAATTTGTTTTTTTTTTTTTGGCCAGCTCGATAAAAACATGGATATTATGTTTTTCGGGCGCCAGTGGCTAATCCATGTGCGCCCTTGTTAGAAATCCTAGGAATATAATGAACTGAAAAGCAGTGAAATTTTTTGTAAGTTCGAGGAAGTCTCCAATGATTCCACTTGAGAAAATTTTTGTAAGTGCTGAATTTGTTTGATTGAGGAAGCTATATATACTTCCATTTGTTATACTTCCATTTGTCTCCAATGTCTTTTTGTTTAATCGAAGACGTGAACTCATGGTTCATCTTACTGTCCGCGAGTCATCAGTGTAACCTGGCAGGACTTCCTATATAAGCGTATGGGGTCCTTTTTTCTATGCTCTTTGTATCTATCAAGTCGAAATGGTAATTAACATTCCTGCATAAGATCAGCCACGGGTTTCTCTGAAAACCATGACTGTCGTAAGGTTGTATAGAAAATTTCGAGTTTGGTATATCATCATCTGTAATATTGAGCCCTGTAATTTGAATTCACTTGTGATTGTAAGTAGGGGCCTGCGCCGCCGCCGGGTACGATGGACCAGGCTGTCAGGTTTAGCTCGGGACCAACCCATGAGCGAGTGGGACGGTATACTGCACCATCGTAACCTGCAACAACAAAGTTTCTTACTTGCAGACACTTTAGATTAACCTGCAGCAACAGAGTGGCTCCGAAGTATCATAAAGCTTTATTCTGCAAGATGGTTGAAGATGGAACGTACAGTACAATGTAATACACAGAGCTGTCAAACCGTCATCTCATTGAAGAACAAACACACACATTTACAAAAGGCAGCGTGTTTTAAATAAGCCGGGGCTAGCTGTGATTCAAGTTACAGTGGAGATACAATTGTGTTATACAGCTCCCGTCAGTGAACCACAACCGTCTGGTGTCATTAAATCATTGTACCCAATTACATTTTCTAATCACTACAATCTTTCTAACTAAAAAAAAAACAAAGCAGAGTGACGAGTGACCCTAAATCAGCTCTTTTTCCTCTTGAAAGCGGGATGAATAGTTTCATTCGAAGATATAAGTCTGTCAAGTCTAGACATGCATTCGTTCATCCTTTTTAAAACCTTTGGCATTGCAGTTATGTTACTAGAAATCTTGTCTTTCAGCAATTTGATCTCGTCGACAGTTTTTTCACCCTCGCCTGCTGTCAATTCTCTGCTGGAGTTTTGAGAAGAAGATTCTCCACCTGTATGAAAAACAAACGAGATAAAACACGCTATGAAATCCAAATAGCCAACTGTTTTCCATCGGTCACCTTCATGTAAATCAAATGAAGTTTTACAGTGGTGAAATAAGATTGGCAACAAAGCAATCACTTAACATATCAAGTCGGAAATATATCGTTTCAAACGGTATCATGTTCAGAACCATTCAAATATGCATAATCCAATATTAGATTACGATCCATCCATCATTAACTTCACTTGAACAACAATAGAGGAAAGGATCGGGAGCTGAAAAAGGGAAAAGGTGAAATGGCGAAAGATCTACCAGCAATTCAGCCAAAGATCTCGTTTCCATCGTTCATCAAGAGAAATGAGACGAACATTCAAAAGTACATATGAAAAATGAAGATAAGACGAGAGTGTCTAAGATCAGCAACATAGATCGCCATTGCTTACAAAGGTTACAGTCCACGCACGAAGATACTGCTTTTATGGGACGAGGAAAGAAATCAATGTATCAAGATTCCTTGCACATGATACGATAGTTATAGACTTTCATGCCGAGTTATGAACAATCCACGCCCAAAATTACATACATAATCGATCACTCAATCAACAATGCCGCCACCAAATGTAAAATGTCAATCACTCGCCACCAGTCCGAGAGCAAGGAAGTCCAGCCAATGCAAGCAATGAAACATACGGTTTTCTTACTGTTTTACTTTTCATCCTAAGTTACCTCAACTGCATCACAAATACCGTCCCCTGAAAATTTCTGGTCTACAATTTAGGTTTGAATCTAGTGAAACCGTCTCACATAAGCTTAGTACGAGACCCGCGTTTTATATAAAGGTCAAAGATTGATTATTTACCTCGCCACTGATATACTGTGTACTAATTCTCCCCTAAAATCCCCAAAAATCGATATTTTATATTTTTACCCCCAAATTTCGAACCCTAACTCTGCCATTTCTACATAACATTATACAAAATTCCGATTCCTAACTTCCCCACTACATTCCCCACCCTAATTTCAAAATCCCACTTTCACGGTTTCACCATCACTCTATCACTTCGTACACCGACTTAATAAACCCTAATTACTACGCATGCGCAATCGAAAACATCCAATTTTGCAGCACAATCAGCAGTTCGAATTCCAGAATATCCAGTTAATCTAGTTACAGTAAACAGAAAAGAAACCTGGAAGAAGATGCGAGACGTCAGGGGAAAGAGGAAGAAGAGGAGGACGTTGAGATTCGAGTAGAGACGAAAGAGTAGATTTCATGTGTTGAGGTAAAGTAGATCTATAGTCTTTCAATTTCTTCGCCATTTCTGCTACTTCTTCTTCTAACTCCGACACATCTCCTTCTTCTTCTTCTTCATCTTCTTCTCTCTCGTGTTCTTGTTGTTCATTTTCTTGAGCTTGGTCGTTAATGGAGGTGGAGCGAGTTGACTCAGCGAGTCTCCGACGAGTCGACATTAAAACGGTTGCAGCCGTCACTTTCTCTCTCCGGTTTGAATTTGATTTTAAGTATTTTTTGATTTTTTTTTTATATTTGATGATGATGATGCCGCTCTTTAGTTTTTACCGTTGTTTCCTCGAAAAATATGGGTCGGATAAAAAACAGGTACAAATATCTTAAATTCAGTAAGGGGAACATGTAAGTCTGGGTGGTGTAGTCGGTTATCACGCTAGTCTCACACACTAGAGGTCCCCGGTTCGAACCCGGGCTCAGACATTTTTTCAATTTTACTCACGGTTCATGTATGTAAATGTAATCATGATGATTGGTGGATTGACAATGGGTCAATCGGGTTGGATTTGTTTGGATACGTAATTTTTAGTCCGGGTTTGGAATCATAAAAAGAAAATGGAGATTATTTGAGTTGAATTTGGAACTTTTATTCGGATATTGAGGTGGATCAACTTGGTTTTATTAGATTACGGAGTAGCATTGTGGACTTGTGATTTTGTGAAGAGAGGGTAAACTAGGCCGAAATATACATTTTTCTCTTTGATTTTTAAGCCAAGGTTTATAGGTTCATTTTTTTTTGATATTGTTTACCTTTTCAAGTTACTTTAAGAATGGTAGATGTTTTAATATAGTGAAGAGTTAAGACGGAAGTATCTAAACAATACAATCTCTGATTCAATCCCCTTCCCATTTTTATACTTCGACTAAATACATGCTTCGTTCCAGAAAAAAAAAAAAACACTACTTTAAGGACTTTTCTGTCCACTGATAAGCATACAGTAAATCGGTACTCAACTAGTAAAGATGCTTTAGTACATATTTACACCATTGCTGATATGATCGCGCGTCACCAGTTTGGGTTGAGATGCATCATCAATTCATACATTCATTTCTGGGTCTTCTACATCACCCAATTGGGTCACTGAATCACACAGAAAGTTGTCAACTTTGGGAAAAAAATCGATTTGCCTGTACTCCAATTGTCTCCAAGATTCGATGTTGGGTTGTTTAATGTAGGCAAGAGGGTGTCTTGGGAAAGTTTTGGTTTGAGAAATGGTGGTGGTTCGAATTTGATGAGGGTTTGGTGTAGAGGAGGGAAGGACAGTTGTGACTTGTGAAAATGGATGAACTGGTGCATATTATGAGGAAGTGTTTAACATCATCGGCTTCATGGTAAGCTTTACTATGAGTTGCTTTGCCATTCAGTGCTGATAATGGTCTGCTGTCGGTATCTGGGGTCGATACCTGCTGCACCTAACTCGATGCTTGCTTGCTTTTCAACCTCTCTGATGACATCTAGACCTGCAGTGGATAACAGCACACAGAACAGAACAACCATTGAAATGAGCTTGCTTCTCATGTTAGATGACATTAATGTAAATTTGGCAAACTGGTCACTTTCAGGTTCAGATTCTCGGGTATGTTATTCACAAATTCTTTCCACCGCTTGATTCACCTTCGACCACCACCATTTCGACCACATAAGTTGATAAATCTTATAACTCTCTGAGAAATAGGCTCCAAGGATGAGTAAAGTCTCTGCAGATTATCCACTAATGGCTTCGACAATCACAACTCTCGGTTGTCATGAGATAAATGCCAACGGAAAAGTGAAGTAGTGCTAGAGTCAACTTCAAACCCAATCCTCACCAGTATATGACGATAATGCAATGCATTTGGCGTATCATTGTTGGTAATAAACCCTACGGATCAGTGTGCTATTTACAGGAGAGTATCCAATTTGCTTCATTTTATCTAGAAACTCCACGGCTGTATTCATAAGACCCTTTTTCCAGAACCCAGTAATCATATGACTAAAAGTAACATCATTTGGTACCAAACCCCTTGATAGGAGATCAGAGATAAGGTTTTCGGCATCTTTAAATTGGCCATCTTGACACAAGTTCTGAATGAGGATGTTGTAGATGAAAATATTAGGAGCAACTCCATTAGACTCCATCTCAGCGAGCAATGCCGCTGCTTCATCCAGTTGAGCATTTTTACATAGACCGTCTAATAAGACACCATAAGTCCAAACACTCGGCTTTATTCCACAGATTCGCATGTCATCGAACAATTCACATGCCATTTGGACCCTATCAGATTTACACAACCCATGCATCAGAGTATTATAAGCTACATCATTAGGAGAAATCCCATGTTCTAACATTTCTGATAATATGTCAAAGGCTTCTCCAATGCGTTTTTCTTTAACATATCCGTTGATCAAAGTATTATAGGTAATGACACTCGGATAGCATTGTAATCTAACCATCAAGCCAATAACCTCTTTTGCCTTGTCCATCTCGCCGCACAAACAATAACCATTCAACAAAATATTATAAGTAATTACATTAGGATTTAAACCTCGCTTACTCATTATTCGTATAATGGCTCGAGCTTCATCAATCCTCCCATCCTTACAATGCATATCAACCAAAATGTTATAAGTAACAACATCGGGTGATATGTTATGGTCCATCATCTCAACCAACATTTCCTTGGCCTCACCCTTCCAACCGAGATTGAGTGAACCTTGTATCAGTGAGGTATAGGTGACTACATTTGGAAAGATACCCTCGGTTTGCATGAAGGAAAAGAGTTTGAGGGCCGCAGTCCACGCCTTGTCTTTGCAAAGACGGTGGATAAGAGTGCTATACATGAAAATCCCAGGCTTACAACACACGGGGTGAGAATTCAGTTGGTGGAGCAAGTGCAGAGCACGGGCAATGTCCCCGACCCTACAAAGACCTTTCACCACAATTCCATAGGTAACTAGACTCGGCTGAGCACCTAGCTTAAGCACCGCTACATCAAGCAGCTTAACCGCTTCAGGAAACTGATCGTTTTCAACGAGACCATTGATCAACGTGTTGAACAAAGACATATTCGACTCGACAGGGTACCCAAGCTTAAGAGACTTGGCAATGAGAGAAAACCCTAAATCGACACGGCCTAAACGGCAATAACAATTAGCAAGGATACCTATGGACTGGTGATTACACCTGGTACCGGATAATTCGAGTCGCCTAATTAGGGAAATGACAATGGAGTAAGGTTCTAGGTGTTTATGTTTCGTCATGGCCACAAATAACTGATTAAAATCGATAATGGAAGGTCGAGGGAGAAGAGACATCATTTGTTCGAAGAAATTTAGGGGAATCTGGAGATTAAGAAACCCTAGCTTACATTGTTCCTTCATATAATTCAAACAAATTCGAGGATTTTGATTAGAAATAAGCTTGACATTTGCAGAACTGCTGAAATTAAGCATGTTGATCAGAAGAAGACGAAGAAGAAGAACAAGAATGAATGAATGAATTAGGGAAATTACCTCGAGGAAATCAAAAATGGCGATCGAATGCAGAAGATGGTGATGTTGAAATATAGTACGGAGTATTACAATTGCAACGGTTGATCGATCGATCGATCCCGTTGATTCATTAGTCACTCCGTGATACGAACCGTCACAAATTTGTAACGGTCAAATAAAAACTTGGTTAGTAAATACTCCGTATGTCTTAGCTAGGGGTGTTCAAAAAGTCATCTAGACCGGTAAATCGGGTCGGACCAGACCGTAAGGTCCGGGTCGGGGCACATACCGGTCCGGTCTTGGGGTCGCCAAAAACTTAGTGACCGATCTGCTGTCCGGTCACACTTAAAAAAATAAATCAAATTTAGTGTATTAACGGTCTGGTCTTAAGAGGGTCCGGTTCGGTCCACAGGTTTGGATTTTTGGGGTTGTCAGTTCGGTCCGGGTTTGGACCGATGAACCCACCTAGTCTTAGCTCAATGGCTAAGATTAGGTATTTGGACAATAGGTTCTAGGTTCGAAACCCCTCCTGCTATGAGTATATTGTAATGCGACTAAAAGTATCGGTTTCGTTCAACCAAAAAAAAGGGAGTGAAATCTTTGTTATCACTATATTTGTTTTTATTTAGACTTGTGTTATTATTTGTCTCGTAAATATAATCGATTTATAATGAATATATCCGTTAAAAAAAAAGAGTTTGGATTTTCAAAACAGGTTCACAGAAGGTTAGCGTGTTTTTACCGCTACTATATCAACTACAAACAGCGTTTTTTTACCGCTACTATCAACTACAAATACAATTTACTCCTTCAGAAATTACCACAAGTTAGAAATTACGGAGTAGAATTTGGGAAAATTATTTGATCGTCGTCGTCCATGAGACCTGAGTGATTAAGTGACGTCACCTCCATTCATCCTCCCTCAATCTACGTCACCATGTTTGGTTCTACCTCTCGTAAGTCTTTTTCTAACTAACTTAACTAACTAACTAACTAACATGTCTTCCTCTGAAACCTATTCGCTTCTTCTCTTTCATTTGTATCGTATCGTATTGTGAAACCGTCTCAATGTCTCATGTGAATGTGAACGTGAATGTCATTCTTCTGCCTTTGCATGGGTTTTAACTGTCTTCCATATGATATGTGACTGTTATTTTCCAAACCCTGTTGCTTTTACAATCATAAAGCTGCTGTCTTTTTTCCATGGGGAGGAGTGAATTCTTGTTTGTGACGAGAATATTTGTTATACATTTGTGACGGGTCAATGACCGTAATTTAGTTCAGTCAGGGAAAGGAAAGGCGTGTGATTTGACTGTGAATATTTGTTTTGATTCTAATGGAACCCTGAAAGGTTCTTGATTTCAGATGTGTTGTTGAATTGACACGATTTGATGAACGGTTTTGTTTCTTGATTCAGTCAAGGAAAGGCATGTAATTTGAGGGTTTTACATATTCATTTGACTCTTGAATATTTGTTTTGATTCTAATGGAACCCTGCAAGGTTCTTGATTTCGGATGTGTTGTTGAATTGAGACACGATTTGATGAACGGTTTTGTTTCTTGATTCAGTCAAGGAAAGTCATGTAATGTGAGGGTTACACTTACACATTCATTTTACTCTTAATGGAACCCTGCAAGATTCTTGATTTCGGATGTGTTGTTGATTTGGTACGATTTGATGAGCGGGGTTTTGTTCGTCTTTTTTTTCTTTTTGTAGCGTTTCGGCAGCCGTCTACTTCACCCTTTGGAATACAGCCAAACCCATTTGGCCAGTCTTCATCGTCGACTCCTTCCACACCTGCTTTTGGCACTGCTGCTCCATCTCAAGGATTTGGGACTTCCACGCCTGCTTTTGGGGCTCAATCTTCATCTTTTGGTGGCAAGTTTCTCATATGCTATTTCGCTTTCTTCTCCTCTATTTAGATTGACTGTATATGCATATGCGTGTTTCTCACTTGAATTTGTTGATTAGTAACGAGATAGGATGTGGATTGGAGTATAGGACTCTGTGTTTCTTTTCCTTTGGAGAATGTTTAGGTTGATTGGTTCAGGAATCATATGAACACCTTCTGCTTTTAACACGGGAGTAAGGTTACGTACATTGGATCCCCTTACGCCATCACTGGACATAAGCCTTAGTTCTTTGTTGCTGTTGCTGTCGGTGGTTGTTGTTGTAGTCATTCTTCGGATTACTTCTGAGGGAGAGTTGTTTCCGTAGCTTTACTATACCATAAGTAGACCCATGTTGCCTTACCCTGAATGAACTAGAAACATTTGTTATTTATGAGCTTCTTGTCCTCTGAAGTCTCAATCTTTGCTATTTTACATTGTTCTTTGGTATGATCCGTTTATAGGAATAATGTTCTCTGATAACATGGAGAATGGAGTCATATCATATCATAAGCCATTTAATCTCGTTTGTTTCGTAAGTCGTATAATAAGCAATTAACATTGAGAAATGGTAACCGCTTTTCAGGATCATCTGCATCTGGCAGTTCTTTTGGAATTTCAAATCAACAGTCTCAGCCTGCGTTTGTCAGTAACGTGTTTGGTTCTACTGCATTTGGCGCTCCTAGTCAACCTTCATTTGGTGTAACTAACACTCAAGCTATTGGATCATCAACTATACCAACACTCGGTTCTACATCCGCCGCTGCTTTCATTTCTACACCCAATCCGTCTTTTGGATGTACTGGAACTGCCTTTGGCGATGGTAGCACTCCCGCATTTGGATCTGGAAACACGTCTGGGTTTGGTGCTGGTATGGCCGATGCTTTTGGATCTACAACCACCTTACCGTTTAGGGTTGCTAGCGCGTCTGCTTTTGGTGGTTCAACCACTCCCTCTATTAATTTTACTTTTAATAACTCAAGTCCAGCATTTGGCCAATCGACATCAACACCTTTTGGTCTCCACAGTTCTTCTGGTAAGCTTCAGCAGGTTGTATCATTTAATACACAGCAAACTGCCTTCTTGGTCTTGATAATTGGTGCAATCATGTAGGAGCGATAACCCCAATTTTTGGGGGTTGTTGCGCACATGTGCGTCAGCCATGCAAGGTGGAATCAGAGGGCAAGGTGGAATCTATATCAGCCATGCAAGCATATATGGATAAAAGTCATGAAGAGCTGAGGTTGGAAGATTACCAGCGGAGTGATAAAGGTTTGTGATTCATCACAGACTCGATCATGTATATGAAACCTGAAATAATAAATAACTTTGTGTGTAATCATGTAGGAGCGACAACCCAAACTTTCGGGGGTTGTTGCGCTTGCGCACAGGTGCATCAGCGAGGAAGTAGAGCAACACCTTATCTAGCAACTGCAGATATAGAATCACAGGGCAATGTGAAATCTA
The DNA here is from genome assembly GCA_958450325.1 of Agrostemma githago. Classification (NCBI taxonomy): domain Eukaryota; kingdom Viridiplantae; phylum Streptophyta; class Magnoliopsida; order Caryophyllales; family Caryophyllaceae; genus Agrostemma; species Agrostemma githago. The sequence continues at coordinate 712,020 of OY288255.1, forward strand.
TATCAGCCATGCAAGCATATATGGATAGAAGTCACGAATTGCTGAGGTGGGAAGATTACCAGCGGGGTTATAAAGGTTTGTGCTTCATCACCGACTTGATCACGTATATGAAACCTGAAATCATAAATAACTTTTGTGTGTGCTGCGTTGCGTTGCGTTGCTATGACTTTCCTCTTGATCTCGTACAACTGATGGTAGTAGTCCATTTTTGCTGAATTCTCTCGTAGAACATGTTTATTGGATGCTCAGTCCATTGTGTATGATTATGCCATGTTTTGCCATTCTTATATCGTCTTTTTACCACTGAAACTGATGTATGTACCTTCCCAATGATAAATCAGGGGGACCAAATCCTGCTGGCAATCCTTTTGGCCCCTCACGAACATTTGGACAGACTGCTGCAAATCCATTTACATCATCTACACCGCCTGAGCAAACAAACGTCTTCCCCCCCAACTCCTCGCCATTTGTTAACACAAGTCTAGCGACAACTGCTACAACACCCTTTGGGTCTGCTCCTGCAACCACGCCCTCTCTCGTTGGGCCAAGTCTGGCACAAACATCGCCCTTTTTTGTGACACTGACACTCTCATTTGGTGGAGCAAGCTCATCGGCAACCGGGTCTTCATCTATATTTGCTCCTACACCAGGTCAAGGACAGTCGTCATTGGGTATTTGCCGTATTTCAGCTTTTGAAAGTCAATCATCCCCCTTGTTTCAGACGTCATCGCCCTCACTTGGGATAGGGCAGACTCCTACTTTATCCAACCCTTTTAATACTACTTCGAATGCTGTCCATACAAGCGGGTTCCAAAACTCAACACCCACTACAGCCGCTCAGTTCAGCCTTAGTCAAAGCATTGTAAGTCGTTAAATAACTGTTTTTCAGCTGCAGGCCAAGACACTTGGTGGTTACGTTGAAATTTTTGTCGCTTATGTGTTTTTTGTCCGACTTGTAGCCTTTTCAGTCGAGTCTTCCTGCACAGCCAATTCCAAACAGTGGTTTCAACTTCAGTAATGCAGGCCAGACGCAAGCAGGTACCTTACGTCATTTTCGCTGTAACTCTCTTGTATAGTGTTTAATCAAGTTCGGCTGAATCTTCTTTTTATGCATGTATGTAGGCGGTGCATCAGTTCCACCACCAGTTGCCGTTACCAATCCTTTTGGCACCCTTCCTGCAACACTACATATATCTATCGGGAATAGCGGGACATCACCATCGATTCAATATGGAATTTCTAGCATTCCTGTAAGCATCTTTTCTTCAATCGCTTACGTTTTTTTTTTCCTTTTGTGAGAATTCAATAGCAAAAAGTAAGATGTATGATCTTGTATACTTTGCAGGTTGTCGACAAACCTTCCCCGGTTAGAGTATCGCCCTTCTTATTAACACCACGGCACATGTCTCGAAGGCGTGCATGGCTACGCAGATAGAAAATACCCCATATCATCCAAAGCCTTTACGGTTTAATTTTACTTTTTAAAGATGTTACATTACATTAGATCATGACTGAAACTAGGTTCCGATTGTACCTAAGGTCGGAGTATTTTGTGGAAAAAAACACGTCAAGAACTGTGATCCGGTTTATTCTCTGTGCAACGATATTCAAATTATGTTTTCATATTCATCAAATCTGACTAACGACTATGTTTTACGTCAGGTGCCATAAACCGATGTCACCGCAACCCTCTTTCTTTAACCATGAGTCGATTAAGTGATTAAAATAACGAAATTAAACCTTAAGTGTGATTATCGAGTGATTGAATGAACAAACGAATTCTGGTCAAATCATATTGAATCTGATATCATATTAGATGAATCATCTCGATCAAAATTTTAGATGATAATTGAAACTCAACTAAAAATGAAACCTTAAAGTGAAAATTAGGGATCAAACACCGAGTACTTGTAAAAAAAACGAACACGTAATCAGAAATGTTACAATTTCAATGAAACGAAGTACGTGTGATCCGATAAGGATTTACCGAATATTACTTCACACTTACATGACCATTGCTGGCGCACCTCACCAGTTTGGGTTGAGAGATGCATCATCAATCTCTTTCAAGTTCAATTACAACATTCAATCCTCATGTTTTCCCCAAATCCCAACCAAAACCCCTTGTTATTCATCAATTGATTTCTGGGTCTTCCACATCACCCAATTGGGTCACTAATTCACACATAAAGTTATCAACTTTGGGGAAAAATCAGTTCTCCAGTACTCCAAGATTCAATCTTGGGTTATTTAATTCAGGCAAAAGGGTTTCTTGGGAAAGTTTTGGTTTGAGAAATAGTGGTGGTTTGATGAGGGTTTGGTGTGGAGGAGGGAATGAGAGTGATGATGATGCATATTATATGAGGAAGGGTTTAGAATTGGCTAGAAATGCAGTAGGGTGTACCAGTCCTAATCCTATGGTTGGGTGTGTTATTGTTAAGGATGGTAAGGTTGTTGGTCAAGGGTTTCACCCGAAAGCCGGTCAGCCTCATGCTGAGGTACAAATTTTGTAGTTTTGATTTGGTTTTTGTAATGTGTGAAGTTCATGATATGTAATGTGGTTATATAGGATGGTTTTAGTCTTAATTAATCGGTTTTATCGGCTTGATACAGTTAAGGTTGCGTACATCTGAACTCCCGAATGCTATGATCCTGCTGGTTGTTTAAAGGGTTGTTGCTGTTTTTGTTGATATGCTGCTAGTTTTGATTTGGTTTTTGTAATGTGTGAAGTTCATGATTTGTAATGTGGCTTGGTTTTGATATGGAGAATGTGTATATGATGGTTTTAGACTTTATTGAATGCTTTTATCGGCTTGATAGAGGTAAGGTTGCGTAGATTTGAACTTACGAATGCTATGATTCAGCTGGTTGTTTACAGGGTTGTTGCTGTTTTTGTTGATATGCTGCTAGTTTTGATTTGGTTTTTGTAATGTGAGAAGTTCATGATTCGTAATGTTGTTTGCTTTTGATGTGGATCATGTATATAGGATGGTTTTAGACTTTAGTCTTAACTGAACGGTTTTATCGGCTTGATAGATGTAAGGTCGCGTACATTTGAACTTTCTGATGCTATGATTCAGCTGGTTATTTACAGGGGTTGTTACTGTTTTTGTTATATGGGAGAATGTTTGCTTGTTGTGCATAAGTATGGTATGCCTTTCAGGCTTCCTGTGGGGGCAAAATTCGTTTCTAGGCGAACTAGAGCTTAACATTCAGTGTCCGACTTAAGAAATCTCGCTTTTGTTGAAGATTTTAGCTGTATCCTATATTCCTATGCAGTATATAGATTTTGCTAACTTTCCGGCGTGAAAATCACAGCCGTTTTCTAATGATCCTATGATATCAGAGAGTAATATGTCGTGTCATGTCTTGTTGCCATACGTACTGTGCTTATTGCTTAAATGTCTGCTGATTTGTAGGCGCACTTTGTAGGTCTTTGCTTTGAGAGACGCCGGAGAATTGGCAGAGAATGCAACTGCATATGTAACCTTAGAACCCTGCAACCATTATGGTAAAACTCCTCCTTGCAGTGAAGCCCTCATCAAAGCCAAAGTGAAGAAAGTAGTAGTTGGTATGGTGGATCCAAACCCTATTGTTTCTTCAAGGGGGGTCGACAGACTTCGAGAGGCAGGCATTGAAGTAGTCGTTGGAGTCGAGGAGGATTTATGCAAGAAGCTCAATGAAGCATTCATCCATAAAATGCTTTACGGAAAGCCTTTTGTAACTCTTAGGTAACCCCATTCTCCGCTTCACTTTTTGTTAGAATATAGAATCATTCCTGAGCCTCCAACCATCACTTTACGATTTTGGTTGATTCTCCGACCTGCAGATACTCCATGTCCATAAATGGTGTAATCTCGGAAGAGCTAGGGGAAAATGTGACCGAATGTGGAGGATATTACTCGAAATTGCTGCAAGAATATGATGCAGTAATACATTCATCTACCTCAGCAGACACTTCTTTTCTTTCATCACGAGAACCTAACGCTCGTCAACCTTTTCATATATTCATAGCTAACGACCACGACTCCCTCACTCGCATCCTCAATTCACCAGCAGAAGGAGATTTCAAGTCCATCGTGTTTACTGATAAAGAACTACCTCCCGAACCACAGACATCCCAAAACGGGGTTGAAATTGTTGTCATGGATCGCATCAGTATCGATCCTATTCTTGATTATTGCGGTAAACAAGGGTTTTGCAATGTGTTGGTTGATTTAAGAGGGAAGTTTGATTGTTTTCACGAGATTTTGGAAGACGGCCTTGAGACATGCTTAGTGCAGAAGGTTGTGGTAGAGGTTCTACCTTTCTTGGCAAAGAATGAAGTCAGTTCTTCATTGGCTGAAATGAGCCGGACCCACAGGAAAACGTTGAAGAACGTATCAACAAGGATTCCAGGCGATAGCATCCTGATGGAAGGATATTTATGATATTTGGATGCTAGTTGAACATCACTGCACAATTTACGTCTGTGTTACTCCGGCTCTTCATATTACCTTGCAGCAATCTTGTCTATCCGTGTCCTACACTTTGTTTTAGTGCATATCCGGAGCCTGACACTTAAACACGCACCTGTATTGAATCCTTTTGAACAAGTCTGAGTTACATAATGTTATTTCCGGCTCACCATTTCCGCTTCTCAACAGACATTAATCCTTTTTTTTAGACCTATTTGCCAATGCTTGATGATCACAGTCTCACAGAACCTGTAATGAGTTGCCAAGGTGCAAAATGTACAGAACTAACTGTAAACTTCGGTACTAGCAATCAGTTGCATTACTTAAGGTGGATCGAAGGGGGACCTGAAACTTATTATCAACGGCGAGACAAAAATAAATGAATTGACACAAATGAAAGCACAGTTTTTTTTTACCACATACAAAGCCATGTTTACAACAATTTGGTAAAGTGGAACCGATGTTTTTTCTCACATACATATAAAGCCGAGTTCTTTCAACACTATTGCATTCAACTGTTCAAACAAGCACCTCGAACAAAAACACGTCACAGACAACAACATTTAACTGTACATAAATTACAATATTTTTTTTTCAACAATGACGCCTTGCAAATCTCGAAGAAATTCAAGGGCGAAAGAATGGTTAAGCCAATGTCGATCCCTCTCTTGACTTTAGTAAAAACTCCAACGAAAAGACGCATGTAAGATATTAGAGTTATTTAGCGTGGGTGCCATCTCTTTTGACTTCAAGGGCGGTACCCTCTTGAAGGGCATTGTGAGCCTCGTTCTCCATTCCGAGAGCCAAAAGGGATGAAGCCTGAAGATATGATGCGATATGCCAGACAGGAGATATCACTTGAGCCTGCATTGCATCGTCTAACGCTTCCTGTGGCATATCATTCATTAGATATGACAGGCTTCTGCGTGCTAGCACTGTCGGAGATACCATCCCGCCATCTACAAACTGCATAAGGTATACACCATGAATCTGATATGTGCATTCGAGAGCTGAAACAAACATAACCATGTATCGAATCAACGAAGAGCTAACCTGTGTGTAGCGTTCCACAGCAGACTTAAAATCTTTATGCCGAAAAGCACTGTCGCCTTTTTTCTTTGAATCTAAAGATTGCTGCATTTGGTCTGTCCACATTTGAAAGGATAGCTGCAAACAAGATTAATCGTCAATAAGCAAACCATTAATCGTGCGACTATTTCAGGTTTTGAAGAAGGCGACTTTAATATGACATTAAAGAAAAAAACACATCGAGACAGATGCAAACAAACATGTAATAAAATGACATCCAAGTGTTGAGTAATAAGAAGCCAAAGAACATATACAGAACCTCATTTGTCACGCCTTCGTCATCTTTATACCCGATTGCTTCCAAAATTTCGTGAATGGCAGTCAAGTCCCTTCTTGAACATGCTTCACCCATAGCTGATAAAGGTAAGGAGGACGCACTACTTGGGATTCCCATCAAAACATGAGATGGAACCTGTACAATTCAAACGTTAACTATTAAATCAAAATCAGTGTGTAAAGTTAATGAAGAGAACATGAAAGACACCATCGCTTGCACGGCAAAATTTCTGAACTTAATGCAAAAGGGGTCGAATTACAGCAATCAACAATGACTGACCTCAGTTTCTTTCTGAAGTGGAGTCAACGCAGCAATCAATGATCTGGTGTTTGGCCTCTCTTGTGGTTCATAATTTAAACACCGGGAAGCAAGGCGTACTAACTCAGTACCGTCATCATTAGAAAATTGCCCTTCCAAGCAAGAATCAGTAAGCATTTGAAGATTCCTATCGCGTATCAGGTCTAGGGCCTACACATAATCACAATTAAGTTTAATGAAATAATGAATTGTATAGTGTATAGAATATGGCCTAAGCATTTGCTGATGAAAATGTTCGCAATATGGTAAAAAAAAAAAAAAAAAAAAAAAAAAAAAAATCTGCCCTTTTCAGGATATATTTTGCAAAAAGTTGGCACCTTCCTCGTTGAGGCTGGGTGCACAGGGAGAGCAACTGTAATTCCAAGTGGAGTTAAGTCGAGATTTAAGCATACTTACATGACTTGGAGGAATATGTTTTCCGCTAATAAGATCAAGCAACAGAGTTCCAAAGCTAAATATGACACTTGCTGGTGTTATTCGACCTGCAACGAACAAAGTAATGATTCAGAATTAGCAACCTCTAAGATTTTGAGGCTCGGTACTAAAACCTACGTGCGTATGTGCTACTACTCCTTTCTTCAATCCAATTCCCACAAAATTGTCAAGTTCAATTCAGTTTATTTGACAAGGGAGACTCACCAGTTCGTAAATATTCTGGAGGGGTAAATGCAAGATTTGTACTGTAACTTTTCCCATCTCTACTGTTTTTCATTAGTCCGAAACATGAAAGTCTGGGATTACTATCCTGCATCCAAAAATTGAGTTTAGAGTGAAATTATAGAACAATAGCTAGTTGTTTGACATGATAAAAAATAAAATATGAAACTGACGGTCATTATTTGCTTACTCCGTCAAACAAAATTCTGTAAGCATTCAGATCATGGTAAAGAGCGCGTCCTTTGCTTGTACAATACTCTAGAGCTTGTGCAAGATGTAGAACAACCCTCAACCGCATTGCCCACTTCATCGGCTGAGCATCCCCTGTAGAAGTAACCAGGTATCGGAAGTGTAAAATTTGATTTACTCCATTGGAAATGTAGTGAATCAAGAGAGTATAACCGAAGGACTTACAATGGAAAAGATGTTTTGCAAGGGTATTGTTAGGCATGTACTCAGCCACAAGCAGCCTCTCGTCATTTTCGCAACAGCATCCTAGCAGATTTGCCAGCTTTGGGTTCCGCAGCTGACCAACGGACCGAGCCTCATCCTAAATCAAAAAAAGAAGCATTATTGAATAGAAATGAAATTACAACACATGGGACTAAGCATTGAAAAGGGCTTTAAGGAAAGAAACAAAACAATTGATAAGCAATTTACCAGGAACTGACGAGAATCAGGCCACGCAGATCTATTGAAACGTTTGACGACAATTCTTGTCTGGTTTTCTAATTTCCCTTTGTAAACAACATTTGGAGCCTTTTCACCATGCTCAGACACAATGTTCTCAACAGCAAAGCCTGATGTGGCATTTTTAAGCTGCTCATATGTGAATTCTCGAAATGTAGGCAATCCAACCCCATTATCCTCCTCATTTCCTGTACAAACACGCCACTGTGATCAGTGGTAGACCCGCAAAAACTTATTTCCCGTGTCCATGTTATATATATACTCCGTATATACTAACGCATGGATAATCTCATCTAAAATCGGGGAAATCAGTAGGATAGTGATATACTCACCAGCATCAATAGGCTCAAACACTGCTGTCTTATTAGGTGAACCCATACAACACGGTACGAGTTTGGATACCATGGATCCCATTGTCGAAACTAAAATTCTGAACCCAGACAGCAATTTATATTTCCCAAATCCTGCATTGACAAAAGAGTTCACAAATGAATGAATGTACAGTAACCTGACCAAAACACCACTTCAGCAAGCAAGTTCAGCTCAAATCCACCCTTTGTCATTCCATAATTTGAAGAATTATCGTGTGAGACGATCTCAAGCCGTGAAACGATCCATTTGTATAAAAGGATAATTAATTTATCAATAGTAAATTAATTACTGTATCTTTTACGGAATTGAACTGTTTCATGCGTGAGACGGTTTTCCAGTATACTTTACTTTATGGATAATGAGATGAGACAAATGCAACTTTTGAAGGGATATCTTTCTAAATCAGTTGCCAGTTTGTCACCAAACTGAAGCAAACATCACTAAGACATAAATAAGGAAAATCAAACCTATCAAACTATTGATCCATCACATCAAAACCTCCACTACAACTAACAAAATCAACCCTAAATAGATCATAAACAACAAAATTAAACAGTACATTTTCCTGCAAATTCAGTAAAATCCCAGAAAGCAGCTACCTTTTCCTACAACTACCCAAAAAAAAAAGTAGTTCCTCCGTCTTTTAATGATCTACCCATTATATTGCTGAGTATATTTTAATCAAATGGGTAGAACGTAGAAAGACGGAAACTAACCTTTTAACCAGCAAAGCAGCAGTATTCTCTTGAAAGCTAGCTACTGAACTAGTACAAGTATAATATATAAGCAGCTCAAAGTTCAAGAACCCTAAAAAGCAAGAAACTTTCATTAAAATACTAAAAACCCAGATCCACATTTCACATACCCAGATAAATTACTGACTAAAAATCAATTAAAAACCCAATAAAATTGATTTCACCTACCTTTGGATCAGCAAAAAATCAGTAAGCTAGCAAATTTGAAATTAGATCAGATCAAGCAAAGCAACTGGGTATGATTAAATTAAATTAAAATTAAATTAATTTTTTTTGGGGGGTCAATGAGGAAATGACAAAATTGAAAGGAAATGTGATGTGAAGTGGGAATTTTTGGAAGAATATGATGATATGATTTAAAATTGAATTAAAAAAAGCAGTCAAATGTTGGTCATACAAAACAGTAATGAAGTAGTATTGGTCTGTTGGTCTCTCTTGCTTTATCTCTCTTAATCAATGATGGAGGTTCTGGATGAATGAATGATGAATCAATCAATCAAATTTGATGTTCTTCATCTATAGTATAAGTTGCAGATTTTATTATAGTAATAAATAAATAAATAAATAAATATAGTTATAGTTATTGGATGGTTTTTTTGCTGAGTATATTTTTTTATACATTTATGGAGTAACATGGATATGTTCCATTACTTTCCTTGTTTCTGGCTCTCTCTCTCTCTCTCTCTAGCCCACACGCAGGGTGTGAACCGGGGGACTAGTCTAATACGGGGTCGTACTAGATCCAACAAATAGCCTATCAGCCGACTTCCGGTTCCTGGTCTGTGTCGCTCATCTTCTTTTCGACTTATTTTCGACTCTTTATGATTTCATTTGGCTTGACTATTTTAAGTTCACTTGTCTTTAATTATACGAAGTATAGTACTCCCTCCGATTCATTGGATTCGCAACGTATTCCGTTTTTTGCAAATTCATCAGCTTTGCAACATTTCCATTTTGGGCCATATTTTTCTTATGAAATGACTAACCTACCCTTCACTTTTCATTACTATATTCCAAAATATTCAATTTAATATTATTATATTACTTAATCTTACATGACATCACTATTGTGGTCCACCAATTCACTTTCCTTATTTTTTGTGTGAATAGTAAATGTTGCGATTCCAATGAATCGGAGGGAGTACTTTACTTCTTCAGCTGTAATTTTGGTACTGGTTGTTGGTCTTTTGTGTTACGTCGTTGTAACTGTGTTGGATACGAGCTCGCTCAGGCAATGTCACGTGGTATGGGAAAATGTTTTTGGGATAACCATGGGCCGACAATTGATACTCTTATATTGTACGGAGTACTATGATATAATTCCGGGTGTGTGACGCACCAGTCCAAATATGTAGGCCAGATGTCTTGACCTAAAGTGTTTTGGTTCAATTCTATTACGGGTCCCTTTTAGCGATCCATGGGATCGTCTAGTGCATTGATTATTCGATTCAGTTTTAGACGGTAAACATCCCTACCGCTCCGTAATCCTTGTTTATTACTCGTATTATGTTAAAACTTTGGGTTATTAGGTTGGCAGGCAAAATTTTTCGATAAATTGTCAAAAAAAAAAAAAACATAACCCGAGTGCGAGTTATTGACAAGCATAGTGCAGTTATCACTTACCCTTGGTAATTGATATTGTGTTCAACTTTCGAGTTACTCTTTCCGTCTTGATTATTTATTGTCGGTGTTCACCGGTCCAAACCCGGACCGGTTTGACCCGCGGACCGGAAACCCAAAAAATCCAAACCCGCGGACCGGACCGGACCCTCTTAAGACCGGACCGGACCGGACCGTAAAAATACACTAAATTTGATATTTTTTTAAAGTGTGGACCGGACCGGGGACCGGTTACCAACTTTTTTGGGACCCGGAGACCGGACCGGTACGTGCATCGGTCTGGACCGACCCGGACCTTACGGTCCGGTCTGGTCCGATTTGCCGGTCCGGGTCAATTTTTGAACACCCCTAATTGTCATTTGATCAATGCACAAATAATATAAAAGGACAAATGACAGAGACAAAGGAAGTAGCTAAAGATTATAAACAAAATCTTAGTGTATAAGACCGTTTTATACGATCACCGTGTTTTAAGAGTGCGACCATATTCTTTTGGATCGAAGTAATGAGACAAAATAAATCTCAGACTGACTGAACCGAACTAAACAGAAAATAAATCGAAAACAACCGCGCCTAATATAAACAATTTCATGGGCCAAAACTGTCGTGGAAAGTCTTTGGGCTATAAATTGGGCTATTTGACGAACTGACTTGTCAGTTGTCACCTACCGAGTCCAGACTCCAGAGAAATAAATCAAACAACACAATCAATTAAATTGGGGGTTTAGGGTTTCGCGTTAGAACTAGGTTTCAGCCTCAATCCGTAGATTTTCAATCAGCGATCATGTCGAAGAAGAACAATCTTGCCACTCGGAGAAGATTACATGAATTCGAAATTCAAAGTCCGTGTTTTTCTTCCCTACTCATCTTTTCGTTATAATTTTCATTTCGTTATTTTTTTGATTTGATTATTTTCTGACGATTTCTCGTTTAAATTGGGGGTTTTATAGGGGAAAAGCAGGAAAAAGAGAAGAAAATTAAGAAGCTTCATGCTAATAAGAACAAAATGAAGGTAGAAATTCGTTCTTGCTTGATTTTTTGTTAATCGTAATGTATATGCTTGAAAATTAGGGTTTTTGAAGTGTAATTGAGTAATTAGCAATGCTCTTTCGGTCTTCTTTGATATTTTTCCATCCATCAAATCGATGAAATAATACTCCCTCCATCCTAGTAAATTGTTTGGGGATTGCTTTAATTTGTCGTATTGACTGAAATAGACGGCGTACTTGATACTCGATAGGGTAGAAACTTGCATTTGTCATACATACTTAACTGATGCAAGTACGATATAAGGGGAGTATTTAGTTGTCTGTGGAATGAGAAGGTTTGAGAGATGACCCGGGGAAAAAAACAATTAGAATTGCTCATTGGGCATTAATTTGATTGTGAATTGATCGGAATTTTTTCAACTGAAGGTTGATGGGACTGGTAAGAAGAAAAATAAGAGAAGTTTTGCGGTGGGGAAGAAGAAATTGAAGACAAAATTGTCAGCGACAGCGAAAGCAAAAGCTGCCCAAGCTATGGAACTTGATGCTTGAGGTTCAGTTCTCTTGAAAGTTTTTGAGAATTTTCGTATTATTGAAAAATTTAGCTGCTTATTGATATTATTTGTTAATCTTAGTTTCTCTTAGGTTGTTTGTGTAAGTTTCATGATAGTTTGATGAGGGTGCTTTATATCGAAATCAAATGGATTCCACTTAGGTAGCTTTTAGGAACTCATATTTCATTTCAAATCGTCGTTGTCAAATTAGAAAAATGAAATGATGGATTTTACAATGACATGGGCTAGGCGCTAGGGCCTCATCTAAGAATGAGTTGTTTTTTTTTTTTTTTTTTAGAAAGGGTTAGGATTTAGTTGGAATTGACAAAAATCCAAATCCAAATCCAAATTCACCTTGTCTCCCAAACAAAGTATTTGGGTCAAATCCGAATTTCAAAATGAAATCCTTGTTCCCAAACGGACCATCAATTCAATCATGTTTTCCCCTGATTTTTAAATGAAGTTTTAATTCTGCTCGTGTCCTCTCATCTAGTGTACAAAAGTAGATTTCGGTATGAGAGTACTTGTGGTTTCGAGATCTATTGGTGTGAGATTTGATAAAACATCTCTATGGGTCTAGACTTCTGTATCTTGATTATCCGTGTTACATACTTGGTACTTTGTACACATGAGTGAAATATTGCAATTAGTGTGACATTTAAACTTGATTGAGGCATGGTTGGAGTTAGTCTGCGACTCTGAGTAACAAGGGCTGATCAATGGTTAGGCGCTTGGGTTAAGTAAAAAAGGCAAAGTAAAGCCACAGTCCGTGGTAAAATGGATACGTTCATCATAAAAACACATATTCCCTCCAGAATTATCTTCTATTTTTCACTATTTGCTTGTTTAAAAAATGTCTTCTATTTCAGTATTCTTTATCATTTAAAATGTGCAACTCATTATTGTCTTATTCTTCTTGGCATTAGACTATTAGTTCATAGATACTCTTACACTTATGATTTACCCATTACTCCCTCCGCTCCACAATGATTTACGCACTTTTATTCAAATGTAAGGGATTAAAATAATAAGTGGGTAAATCATAGTGGGTTGGAGGGAGTATATCATTACGTTAAATTGTGCGTGCCATATTCTCGACATATGAAATGAAGAATATGTCTTTATAATTAGAATTTTCGCAGTAGTGAAAGATTTAGCTGCTTATTGATTTATACGTTTGTCTCAGTTTTTCATAGCTAATATCATTTGTCAAATTTCTTATGGTTGATTGATTTAGGTGCTTTGAAAGTTCTAGTCAAAATCAAATGAAATCTACTTGATTTAAAAATGTTTTTTCCCTGTGTTTTATTATCTGATGCTTCGATTTTGCTAACGGAGATTCCCACCGTTTTCCCATGGTGAGTGATATCTGTGCTCCCTTTTTTAGTATATAGAATTAGGCTAAGTGCAGTCTTCTGTCGCAAGATGCAGAAATTTTGTCTTTATTGGGTGTGTCATTATTTAGATGGTTATGGTCTCAAGATCTATGGCAAGTATGGAGTATTATTTATTATGTTGGTGTGGGTTTTCATGCAGATATTCCGTTTTAAGCAAGACTAGCTGGATAACAAAATAGTACGGAATAGTACCATATAGTCATATATTACAAGTAATCCAAAACATTTAACATTGAATCGGTGATGATTATTCTGTATTGAAATAATGAAAATTCAAGCATTTCGTTATAGTATTAAACTTAAACTTAAATACTTAGGCATCAGACCAAGTAATTTCCATCTCCCCAAGCTGGTCAGAAGAAACATTAAGGCCATCCCACACAGCCTGCGATGCATCCACAATATTATCCCTACACGGTGGTTGGAACCCATGCTCTTCGTCACACCCCACGGTAGAGTCACACTCATCCACCACCATAGCCTCCACACTCATCCCGTTCCCATTTATCACAACATTCTTACCACACCGGGATCCACCACTGTACCACCCCGTGGACAAGGCCACCACAGGGGTGTCATTGGAGTGGAACTGTTCGTCACACTTTGAGGCACCACCCCCGTCCCCACCATCCTCGAAACTGTTGAGGGTCAATATCGCATTGGTCTGACTAGTCACTTGTGGCGAGCACGTGTAGGTCTGGTAGTCCTTCCCGGCTTCACAGCAGTCCGAACCACTAGGGTCGCACTGGTCAGACGGAGCCTGCGTGCCGACTAAGGTTCCCGATGGCTCACAGTCTTGGGCATGGCTGCTGTGTGACAGCAAATTTGTGATGATCATGAAAAACATGAATATATAGTAACTCATTTTGTTGGGTGTTTGTGAAAATGCATGAGATTAAGGTTAGGGTATAAATAGGGTTAGAGAACTCTAGTCAAGTAGACAATGTTAAGACTTAGGACCAATGTAGAACTGGTCTCTTCATTTTTTTGGTTGACTTTGAACAAGTTTGTACTCAAATGCTAGAGCCAATCAGCTGTTTAACTACATTACTCCCTACTTGAATAAGTCACACTTTTCTTTTAGGTTGCGTTTGGGTACTCGGAATTGATTTGAATATCATTAATTCAATTCTTGTATTTGAATTTCTAGAATTCAAATCCAAATCCAAATCCAAAATTGTGTTTGGGTACCCTTGGATTTGAAATTTGGGTGGGTAGAGTCGGGTTAAGGTCATCAATTTTTTTTTTTAAAAAAACTTTTATCATTAGAAAAATATAAATTTTCAAATATGGAAAAAAACCAAAGAAAAAAAATATATTCCAACTAGATTTACGCGAAAAAAAAAAGATCAATAATGACGGAATTGAAATGACTACCATGGGGTAGTCATTTGAGAAAGTCAAATTTAAACAAGGTTGGAATTGGTATGGAATTCATCTCAAATCCAATTCCAAATTCTCGATTTTCCCAAACACTTGAATCATTTCAAATCCGGAATTCAATTCCAATTTCTAGTTCCCAAACAAGCCATTACGGATTTATTTTTGGTTAGCACCATTTTTACTTGAATAAGGCAAAATTTTGAAATTTTTGTGACCGTATTACCCTTGTCAACTTTTATATATTACTCTTAGCTACCCTCATTTAACAATACCTGGTGACAATGTTTTTAGAGCAATCACAATGGGTACTTCTTACCATTGAATTTGTGAAAGGAATTTTATCTTTTCCTTGTCTTTTGTGCCCAACCCTTAGAATACGGAACGATTTTATTCCGGGACTTAAAACACCAAAATCGTTTTCGGCTGTTTTATAACGAGGTGAAATTGGTTCAAAATCGTGAATGGTTCTGACGCCAGGTATATAGTGCTTAATAATGATTGTTGGAACCTTCTGAAACGATGAAAAATAGAGTAAATTTGTTTTACTAGGTTCTGATACGTCGCAAAAGACAATATTATGGCAATTTAATGTCTTAAATGAAGACCAATAGACCCTCATAATACACTGAAATATTTTATTTGGTTTGAAATTTGTTCGGTGAGAATATGGAGCGATTTAAATCTGGGACCAAAATGACAAAAAAAACGTGGATAATAACCTTCAAATTCGTCAATTTCAGATGGTTTTTTGAAAAATGTGAGTTATTTTGCTGTTTATCTAAATAGGATACGTATAACAAAAAAATGACCGACGGTTGCTGAAAAAATATTAAAATAGTTCAGTTTCAAGTTTATATATATCGAAGATTTCGCTCTAATATGACGTTATTCGAAAGACTGTCGAATGTGTGTTAAATGTGTTTATTTTAGTCCATACGCACCTTCTCTTATACGGACACATTTCTACCATGTATAAAGGAATTACTGTGCGAATTTGAAAACATTTATTTTTGGGATCAAAACGACCCGTAAAATGTGGATAATAACCTTCTAATTCGCCCATTTCATATGAATTTTCGAAAAATGTGAGATATTTTGTTGTCCACGTAAATAGGATACGTATAACATAAAATGACCGACGGTTGTTAAAAAAACTTTAAAATAGTCTAGTTTCAAGTATATATATCGAAAATTTCGCTCTAATCCGGCGTTATTCGAAAGATAGTCGAATATTTTTTAAATGTGTATTTTTTAACCGATACGTAAATTCTATTACCTTGGAACATTTCTACAATTTATGAAGTTGTTATTTTGCGAATTTGGAGACATTTATTTTCGGGACCAAATCGGTCCAAAAAACGTGGATAATAACCTTCGAATTCTCCCGTTTCAGGTGATTCTTCGATAAATGTGAGATATTTTGTATTTGTGTTGTCCATCTAAATAGGATACATATAACATAAAATGGCCTACGGTTGTTAAAAAAAACCTTAAAATAGTCTTGTTTCAAGTATATATATCTAAAAATTACGCTCTAATCCGACAGTTATTCGAAAGGTACTCCAATGTGTGTTAAATGTGCTTATTTTAACTGATATGAACCTTCTATTATTTCGAAACATTTCTACAATGTATGAAGCAGTTATTGTGCGAATTTGGAGACATTTATTTTTGGGACCAAATCGGCCCGAAAAATGTGGATAATAGCCTTCTAATTTGCCCGTTTGAGATGATTTTTTGAAAAATGTGAGGTATTTTGTTGTCCATGTAAATAGGATACGTATAACGTAAAATGATCGACGGTTGTTAAAAAACCTTAAAATAATCTAGTTTCAAGTATATATATTGAAAATTTCGTTCTAATCCGATGTTATTAGAAACATAGTTGAATGTGTGTTAAATGTATTTATTTTAACTGATATGTACCTTCTATTACTTCGAAACATTTTTAAAATGTATGAAGTAGTTATTGTGGGAATTTGAAGACATTTATTTTTGGGACCAAATTGGCTCGAAAAGCGTGAATAAATACACTTCAATTTGAGGAATTTTCGACCGATATTAGTTTATCGCGTAGTTACACCATCAAATATTCTCTTTTGAAGCTAAAATTTTGTGTGGGCGTAATATATGGTCTAGGTAACATCCCGCAAAATTTTTGGCCATTTATTTATGGGACTCCGAATTTGTTAAAAAAACGTGAATATACTTCAATTTGAATGGTTTTCGACCGATATTAGTTTATCGCGTAAAGACGCCATCAAATTTTCTCTGTTAGAAGTTTAGAACTAAAATTTTGTGTGGGCATAATATACGGGCTAGGTAACATCCCGCAATATTTTCGGCCATATTTTATTTGGACTCCGAATTTGCAAAAAAACATGGATAATACACTTCAATTTGAGACGTTTTCGAACGACATTGATTTTTCGTGTAAAATCACCATCAAATGTTTTCTGTTGGAGCTAAAATTTTGTGTGAACGTAATATACGGCCTAAGTAACACCCCGTAAAATTTACGGCCATATTTTATTTGGACTTCAAATTTGCAAAAAAATGTGGATAATATACTTCAATTTGAAGCGTTTTCGATCGACATTAGTTTTTTTCGTAAAAACACCATCAAATGATCTCTGTTGGAGCTAAAATTTTGTGTGAACGTTATATACGGCCTAGGTAACACCCCATAAAATTTTGGGCCGTATTTTATTTGGACTCAAAACGTGCAAAAAAAAAATATGCACATCAATTTGAGGCGTTTTCGATCGACATTAATTTTTTGCGTAAAAACACCATCTAATGTTCTTTGTCGGAGCTAAAATTTTGTGTGGGTGTAACATACGACTTAGGTAACATCACGCAAAATTTTGTCCATATTTTATTTGGACTCCAAATTTGTAAAAAAACGAGGATAATACACTTCAATTTGAGACGTTTTCGACCGACATTACTTTTTTTGCGTAAAAACACCATCAAATGTTTCTTTTTTGGAGTTAAAATTTTGTGTGGGCGTAATATACGGCCTAGGTAACACCTCGTAAAATTTTTGGCCATATTTTATTTGAAGTCAAGTTTACAAAAAAATGTGGATAATAATACACTTTAATTTGAGGCGTTTTCGACCGACATTTATTTTTTTCGTAAAAACACCATCAAATATTCTCTGTTGGAGCAAATTTTTTTGTGTGGACATAATATACGTCCTAGGTAACACCCGTACAATTTTCGGCCATATTTTATTTTGACACCAAATTTGCAAAAAAAGTGGATAATACATTTCAATTTGAGGCGTTTTCGACCGACATTAGTTTTTCGCATAAAAACACCATCAAATTTTTTACGGCTGAAGCTAAAATTTTGTGTGGACGTAATATACGGCTTAGGTAACACCCCGTAAAATTTTCGGCCATATTTTATTTGGACTCCAAATTTGCAAAAAAACGTGGATAATACACTTCAATTTGAAGCGTTTTCGACCGACATTAGTTTTTTTCTTAAAAACACAATCAAATGTTCTCTGTTGGAGCTAAAATTTTGTGTGGGCGTAATATACGGCCTAGGTAACCCCTTGTCAAATTTTCGGTCATATTTTATTTCGACTCAAAATTAGCAAAAAAACGTGGATAATACACTTCAATTTGTGGCGTATTCGACCGACATTAACTTATCGTGTAAAGACACCATCAAATGTTCTCTGTTAAAACTAAAATTTTGTGTGGGAGTAATATACGGCCTAGGTAACACCTCGTGAAATTTTTGGCCATATTTTATTTCGAGTCAAAATTTGAAAAAAAAAACGTGGATAATACACTTCAAATTGAGACGTTTTCGACCGAGATTAGTTTTTCGCTTAAAAACACCATCAAATGTTCTCTGTTGGAGTTATAAATTTGTGTGGACGTAATATAAGGTCTAGGTAACTTACTACAAAATTTTCGCTAATATTTTATTTGGACTTCAAATTTGCAAAAAAACGTGGATAATACACTTCAAATTGAGGCGTTTTCGATCGACACTAATTTATCGCGTAAAAACTCCATCAAATGATATCTGTTGAAGATAAAATTTTGTGTGGACGTAATATACGGCCTAGGTAACACCCCGTGAAATATTTGGTCATATTTTATTTGGACTCCAAATTTGCAAAAAAACGTGGATAAATATACTTTAATTTAAGGCGTTTTCGACCGACATTAGTTTTTCGTGTAAAAACACCATCAAATGATATCCGTTGGAGCTAAAATTTTGTGTGGCCGTAATATACGGCCTAGGTAACACCCCGTAAAATTTTAGGCCATATTTTATTTAGACTCAAAATTTGCAAAAAAAACGTGGATAAATACACTTTCAATTTGAGGCATTTTCGACCGACTTTAGTTTATTTCGTAAAAACAACATCAAATGTTATTTGTTGGAGCTAAAATTTTGTGTCGGGCGTAATATACGGCTTGGTAACACCCCGTAAAAATTTTCGGCCTTATTTTATTTGGACTCCAAATTTGCAAAAAAACGTGGATAATACACTTCAATTTGAGGCGTTTTTGACCGACATTAGTTTTTTTTCGTAAAAACACCATCAAATGTTATCTGTTGGAGCTAAAATTTTGTGTGGGAGTAATATACGGCCTAGGTAACACTTCGTGAAATTTTTGGCCATATTTTATTTCGACTCAAAATTTGAAAAAAAACGTGAATAATACACTATAATCTAAGTCGTTTTCGACCGACATTACTTTTTTTCGTAAAGACACCACCAAATGTTCTATGTTGGAGTTATAAATTTGTGTGGACGTAATATACGTCTTGGTAACACCCCGTAAAAAAATTTGACCATATTTTATTTGGACTCCAAATTTGCAAAAAACCGTGGATAATACACTTCAATTTGAGGCGTTTTCGACCGACATTAACTTATCGCGTAAAAACTCCATCAAATGTTCTCTGTTGAAGATAAAACTTTGTGTGCACTTAATATACGGCCTAGATAACACCCCGTAAAATTTTCGGCCATATTTTATTTGGACTCCAAATTTGCAAAAAAACGTGGATAATACACTTCAATTTGAGGCGTTTTTGACCGACATTAATTTTTTCGTAAAAACACCATCAAATGTTCTCTGTTGGAGCTAAAATTTTGTGTGGGCATAATATACGGCCTAGGTAAATCCTTGTCAAATTTTTGGCCATACTTTATTTCGACTCAAAATTTGCAAAAAAACGTGGATAATACACTTCAATTTGAGACGTTTTCGACCGACATTAGTTTTTCGCGTAAAGACACCATCAAATGTTCTCTGTTGGAGCTAAAATTTTGTGTGGGCGTAATATACGGCCTAGGTGACCCTTGTCAAATTTTCG
This sequence comes from Agrostemma githago, assembly GCA_958450325.1. Lineage (NCBI taxonomy): Eukaryota > Viridiplantae > Streptophyta > Magnoliopsida > Caryophyllales > Caryophyllaceae > Agrostemma > Agrostemma githago. The sequence continues at coordinate 731,933 of OY288255.1, forward strand.
GCCATATTTTATTTCGACTCAAAATTTGAAAAAAAATGTGGATAATACACTTTAATTTGAGACGTTTTCGACCGACATTAGTTTTTCGCTTAAAAATTAAACACCATCAAATATTATCTGTTGGAGCTAAAACTTTGTGTGGGCGTAATATACGGCCTAAGTAATACACCATAAAATTTTCGGCCATATTTTATTTGGACTCCAAATTCGCAAAAAAAACGTGGATAATACACTCCAATTTGAGGCGTTTTCGACCGACATTAATTTATTGCGTAAAAAGTCCATCAAATGTTCTCTGTTGAAGATAAAATTTTGTGTGGACGTAATATACGGCCTAGGTAACTCCCCGTGAAATTTTTTACCGTATTTTATTTTGACTCAAAATTTGCAAAAAAAAACGTGGATAATACACTTCAATTTGAGAGGGTTTCGACTAACATTAGTTTTTCTCTTAAAAACACCACCAAATATTTTCTGTTGGAGTTATAAATTTGTGTGGACATAATATACGGCTTGGTAACACCCCGTAAAAGTTTTCGACCATATTTTATTTGGACTCCAAATTTGCAAAAAAACGTGAATAATACACTTCAATTTGAGGCGATTTCGACCGACATTAGTTTTTCGCGTAAAAAGTCCATCGAATGTTCTCTGTTGAAGCTAAAATTTTGTGTGGGCGTAACCTACGGCCTAGGTAACTTCCCGCAAAATTTTCGGCCATATTTTATTTGGACTTCAAATTTGCAAAAAAACGTGGATAATACACTTCAATTTGAGGCGTTTTGAACCGACATTAACTTATCGCGTAAAAACTCCATCAAATGTTCTCTGTTGAAGATAAAATTTTGTGTGGACGTAAATTATGATTGTTCTAAATGGCATACATTTCACACATTATTGTTGTTGGAAGAACTAACCTTAATTACTAGCAAACGGGACAAATTTCAAAACATTATCGCCTGGATGCTCAAGTCGTTTGTGTCAAAGCTCTCTATGACTCTATTATAGGAGTTTCTCTAAGTTCAGCAGCGGCTTCAAGCGTCTCTATGTTCCTGCATCGGATCAAACAATTTCGGAATGGATATATGTTAGTATGTGATAGCAGCAAAGTACAGAGAAACCCGATATGATATCACAATCGCAGACCTTGGAGATGCTGACAGTGTCAGATGAAGATGTCGAAGCAGCTTGACGCTGCAACAGGGTGCTGCAATACCCGCAACAGGATGATGGGATCGGTAACTGTACCTGCAAAAAAAAACACAATGAACGAACTTTTTGTCAATGGAACCCAGCCCGCCAGCCAGCGAGCTATTACGACTAAAAAAGTCTGTTTGTTTTACCTCATCGACTGTATGAGTATGACCATTTCCTCCATGAGGCTTTCTCGAAACGACCCCCTCTACATATTCGACAATTTCAGGACGAGTAATTAACTAGTATACTTTCATTTATTTGCTTCTTACATTCTATCATCTTATTTATGTTTTGTAAGCTTTCTAATTATAAATTTATATACTCCTATTTATTTTTAGAATTTTTAAGACTTTTGGTTTGGTATTTATTATAAATGCAGTAAGGTCGTCTAAATGTCCGTTTTTTTTTTCAAAAACTATTTGCGGCGTTATATAATGAAAACGCCTCGAATAAGGACATATTTTGCGGCGTTTTTCTGAATAAAACGCCTCGAATAATTTAGTTTTTATTTTTTAAAAAACTATTGGTGCGATTGTAAACAAAAAGCCTCGAAAGAGGACATATTTGCGGCGTATCCTGTGTAAAACGCCTCAAATAAATTTAAATTTTTTTATTTAAAAAACCTGTTTTTGGCGTTATATAATCAAAATGCCTCAAATAAGGTCATATTTGCGTTTTCTTTTAAAATCGCCTCAAATAGGTACTTATTTGTGGCGTTATTTACAGAAACCGCCTCAAATGAATATGATAATTATGTCTAATTAATCATATCGTTTAGAGTCTCTTTTTATGTTTGATTTGATTCAAAGTCGATAAAGCACATCTCACGATAAGTTAACTAAATTCCCTAGTTAGTTTTATTATTATTATTATTATTATTTTATTTTTATTAGTATATCTCACGATAAAGTTACCTTGAGAGCATAAAAAAATACGTTAATGATGAGAAGATAGCACAACATAAATAAGGTAAGTTTATTTCCGGTTATTCCCAACGTGTTTATTGTTCAATAAAATCTAGCCTACAAACTTAGTGCACTGTTTAGGAAAGTTTTTATTTATTTTTTAATGATTTTTTTAGGAAATTAATTTTATAATTTTAGGAAAGTTACCTTAACCTTGTTCTCCAATCTCTTTATGTTGGCGGTTATTAAGGGTACATAGTACATACCCTATAAATACCCTCCAACAAATTCATACAATCATCACTTCTCACATCAAATAAAATTTCGACAATGGAGTTCCAAACCGATACAACCAAGTTCATATCCCTTAAGATGAAAGCAACCCCATTATTAGAGACATTCTTGATCCGTAAGAGAGACATTATAGTAACCCTAAACTTCCACCATTACCGCGAAATCCACCACTGTTGTGAAGACGAAACTTCTCCGTTCCCCAAGGATCATACAATCTTGTCCAAAGAGCTTGACGAAGACTCGTCTTTCGAGACCCTTTTGGTGTTTCCAGCTGAACCTGAGACGGTCGAGTTTTACGTTGCATGTGCTGAGATGGGCGAGGACTGGCCGGATTATGTGTGCCGGGACGTGTGGGAGGGTGTTAAGGAGAAGGTGGCCGAGTACGTGTTAGTTCATGCTGACTTCGATGCCAAGTTAGGGTTTGAGATGATGGCTACTATTGAAGTTTCTACTCTTGACAACCCTTGTTGCTAATCATCAACCAAGATTCATCTTCTTTGTTTTAATTTCTTCAAAATTTCGAGATTTAGGTTTTTTTTGGTATGAAGAAAAGCGCACATAATCGCAGATTGAGAATCGAATCCCTAATTTCTGAAACGCGATAAGGAAGCTCTGACCACATTAGCTGAAAGTTGTTCTACGAATTTAGGTTATATAAGTGAAGTAGTAATGCTTTTGATCATGAGTGTGCATGTAATTGAATATTTTAAGTCAGATCGGTGCCTAGTTTGTGAGTAGTTTGGATTTGTTGCTGGATAATTTGCCCCTTTTTGTTGATTTTTTGAAAAATGCAATTTCGTCATATTTCGACGATACTCAAAATATATATAGTCGAAGATCTTTAAAGTGTATTTTTGTTTTAAACCATACGTACCTTCTGAAACATTTCTAAAAATGTATAGAGTAAATACATTGCGAATTAGGAAATATTTAATTTTGGGATCAAATCGGTTCGAAAACGTGGATAATAACCTTCAAATTTGCCCGTTTCAGATGATTTTTCGAAAAATGTGAGATATTTTGTTGTCCATGTAAATAGAATACGTATAATATAAAATGACCGACGCTTGTTAAAAACCTTAAAATAGTTTAGTTTCAAGTATATATATCGAAAATTTCGCTCTAATCCGACGTTATTCGAAATAGAGTCGAATGTTTTTTAAATGTGTTTATTTTAATCGATACGTAAATTCTATTACTTCGGAACATTTCTACAATTTATGAAGCTGTTACTTTACGAGTTTGGAGACATTTATTTTCGGGACCAAATCGGTCCGAAAAACGTGGATAATAACCTTCAAATTCGTCCGTTTCAGGTGATTTTTCGAAAGATGTGAGATATTGTGTTGTCCATCTAAATAGGATACTTATAACATAAAATGACCGAGGATTGTTAAAAAAACATTAAAGTGGTCCAATTTCAAGTATATATCTAAAACTTTCGCTCTAATCCAACGTTATTCGAAAGGTAGTCGGATTTGTGTTAAATGTGTTTATTTTAACCGATATGTACCTTCTGTTATTCCGAAACATTTCTACAATGTATAAAGTAGTTATTTTGCAGATTTGGAGACATTTATTTTTGTGACCAAATTGGCCCGAAAAACGTGGATAATAACCTTCAAATTCGCCCATTTGCGATGATTTTTCGAAAAAAGTGAGATATTTTGTTGTCCATGTAAATAGGATACGTATAACATAAAATGACCGACCCTTGGTAAAAAACCTTAAAATAGTCTAGTTTCAAGTATATATATATATCGAAAATTTTGCTATAATCCGACGTTGTTCGAAATAGAGTCGAATGTTTTTAAAATGTGTTTATTTTAACCGATACGTAAATTCTATTACTTCGAAACATTTCTACAATTTATGAAGTAGTTACTTTGCGAGTTTGGAAACATTTATTTTCGGGACCAAATCGGTCCAAAAATCGTGGATAAAATAGTCTTCAAATTCGTCGGTTTTAGGTGATATTTCGAAAAATGTGAGATATTGTGTTGTCCATCTAAATAGGATACGTACAACAAAAAAATGACCTACGATTGTTAAAAAAATATTAAAATGGTCTAGTTTCAAGTATATATCTAGAAATTTCGCTCTAAACCGACGTTATTCGAAATGTAGTCGAATGTGTGTTAAATGTGTTTATTTTAACCTACATGTACCTTCTGTTATTCTGAAACATTTCTACAATGTAGTTACTGTGCGAATTTGGAGACATTTATTTTCGGACCAAATTGGCCCGAAAAACGTGGATAATAACCTTCAAATTCGTCCGTTTCAGATGATTTTTCAAAAAATGTGAAATATTTTGTTGTCCATGTAAATAGTATACGTATAACATAAAATGACCGACGCTTGTTAAAAAACCTTAAAATAGTTTAGTTTCAAGTATATATATCGAAAATTTCGCTCTAATCCGACATTATTCGAAAAATAGTCGAATGTTTTTAAATGTGTTTATTTTAACTGACACGTAAATTCTATTACTTCGGAACATTTCTACAATTTATGAAGTTGTTACGTTGCGAATTTGGAGACATTTATTTTCGGGACCAAATCGGTCCAAAAAACGTGGATAATAACCTTAAAATTCTTCCGTTTCAGGTGATTTTTCGAAAAATGTGAGATATTGTGTTGTCCATCTAAATAGGATACGTATAACATAAAATGACTGACGATTGTTAGAAAAACATTAAAGTGGTCCAGTTTCAAGTATATATCTAAAAATTTCGCTCTAATCTGATGTTATTCGAAAGGTAGTTGAATTTGTGTTAAATGTGTTTATTTTAACCGATATGTACCTTCTGTTATTCCAAAACATTTCTAAAATGTACGAATTAGTTACTGTACGAAGTTGGAGACATCTATTTTCGGGACCAAATCGACCCGAAAAACGTTGATAATAGCCTTCTTTTTCGCCCATTTTAGGTGATTTTTTGAAAAATTTGAGATATTTTGTTAACCATCTAAATAGGATATGTATAACATAAAATGACCGACTTGTTAAAAATACATTAAAATGGTCCAGTTTCAAATATATATATTGAAAATTTCGGTCTAATTCGACGTTATTCGAAAGGTAGTCTAATGTTTTTTAAATGGGTTTATTTTAACCGATACGTAAATTCTGTTATTTCGTAACATTTTTACAATTTATGAAGTAGTTACTTTGCGAGTTTGGAGACATTTATTTTCGAGACCAAATCGGCCCGAAAAACATGGATAATAACCTTCAAATTCGTCGGTTTTAGGTGATATTTCGAAAAATGTGAGATATTGTGTTGTCCATATAAATAGGATACGTACAACATAAAAATGACCGACGATTGTTAAAAAAATATTAAAATGGTCTAGTTTCAAGTATATATCTAGAAATTTCGCTATAAACCGACATTATTCGAAATGTAGTCGAATGTGTGTTAAATGTGTTTATTTTAAACTATATGTACCTTTCTACAATGTATAAAGTAGTTACTGTGCGAATTTGGAGACATTTATTTTCGGACCAAATTGGCCCGAAAAACGTGGATAATAACCTTCAAATTCGTCCGTTTCAGATGATTTTTCGAAAAATGTGAAATATTTTATTGTCCATCTAAATATGATACGTATAACATAAAATGACCGACAATTATTTAAAAAACATTAAAATGGTCCAGTTTCAAGTATATATATGGAAGATTTCGCTGTAATGTGACATTATTCGAAAGACAGTCGAATGTGTGTTAAATGTGTTTATTTTAACCAATACGTATCTTCTGTTACACCGAAATATTTCTACAATGTATGATGTACTTACTGTGTGAATTTGGAGACATTTAATTTCGGGACCAAATCGACCCGAAAAACGTAGATAATAAATAACCTTCAAATTCGCCCGTTTCAGATGATATTTCGAAAAATGTGAAATATTTTGTTGTCCTTGTAAATAGGATACGTATAACATAAAATGACCGACGGTTGTTAAAAATACCTTAAAATAGTAAACCCAAACAGAATGTGAATAATCGACGATGGTCAAAAACATATTTAGCGCCAAAAGATGAGCAAGTCATACGGCCCCCATAAATCACAATGTATTCGCTCAAATTGTTGCGAGGCAAAATTATTATTTGTGGCGAAACTATTACGATTGTTCTAAATGGCACACATTTCACACATTATTTTTGTCCGAAGAACTAACCTTACTAGCAAACGGGGCAGATTCAAAACATTATCGCCTGGATGCTCAAGTCGTTTGTGTCGAAGCTAGACAATGGAGCAAATTAATAAGATTGTGTGTGTACCTCTATTATAGGAGAATCTCTAAGTTCAGCAGCGGCTTCAAGCGTCTCTATGTTCCTGCATCGGATCAAACAATTTTGGAATGGATATATGTTAGTATGTGATAGCAGCAAATTAAAGCACAGAGAAACCCGATATCACAGTCGCAGACCTTGGGGATGCTGACAGTGTCAGATGAAGATGTCGAAACAGGTTGAACTGAAGCAGCTTGACGCTGCAACAGGGAGTCGCAAAACCCGCAACAGGATGATGGGATCGGTAACTGTACCTGCAAAAAAACAAACAATGAACGAACTTTTTGTCAATGGAACCCAGCCAATTAGCCAGACTAAATAACTCTGTTTGTTTTACCTCGTCGACTGTATGACCATCATTTCCTCCATGAGACTTTCTCGAAACGACCCCCTCTATGTATTCGACAATTTCAGGATGAGTACTACGGAGATGAGATATCTGTAAGATGTGTCTGCAATACTGTGGCCACTCCTCCAAACGACAGAGGAATTGTTCCAAAGCCTTTGTGCCAAACCCAAACATCTGTCGTAAATTTGTCACAGACTAAGTTTCATTTCCCACCAGCACAGCAAAAAAAAAAACACAAATACGAGTATATAATATACAAACATTGGAATCGGGAGGCTGGCGTAGTGCATCCAGGACACAGCGAAGTGAAATGCCGAGGGGGAGATGAGTTACCAGCTGATGTTTGATGATACATCCTGCAACAGTTAGTTATCCAACATAGTGTCATGTTTGCGAGCTTAGACTAGACCCGTTCTGAAGCATGAAGACAGATGGAGGAAGTAGTACCGTATAAAATGGCAACTAATCCAAGCTGTTTCTCGGGATATTTAGGGAAGAACCTGTATTCTACGAATAGATTGGATATCATGGAGTCGAAAATGGACTGTTCCCTGTCCATCGAAAAAAAACCAGGAACATACATTTTCATGAAAACTATAGAAACTGTTCTAAATCATCAAATTTGGTAGTAAGATCGAATGTCACACATGCTATAGAATCGAACACTGATATTTTTGTGAAACTTCATGTTCTCGACTAGGTGTTGTTCCAAGTTCGAATCCCTCCTCTTCGATAAACCAAAAAAAAAATTATCGACTTTTGCTACAACAGAATTCATAAAAATGAAAACTTTTCAAATATAACAAACAAATTACGAGTAATAAACTTACTAGCCCAAAATTTTAATCCTAGATTCGTCCTCAAGTAACCCAAACTTTCGTGGGTTTTTTCCCAATTGTCCATTAAATACCCTAAATTAAGGGTTAACGTGTTAAATGTATGTAATCCGTAACACTTAGAAATTGAGACTGCCCACATCACAAAAAATTATCCAAAATTGAAAATTACGACGGAGTAATTTTTTTTTATTTAGTAAAAAGGAGTCGTTTTTAATTACGTTATCATGAATAAATTATACTCGTATTTAAAGTTTTTATCTGATCTCTCGACAATGTTAACAAAAGACGGTTAGAGTTAATTAGGGTTTGCATGGCTTAAATTGCAATAGCGTAACAATTTATCGACAAGGAGAAAACAAATCCCAATCAAAATTCACAATACTGTAATTGAATTGAGATTAATGTTAGAAAAAAAAGGAATAACCTTTTGACTGATGATTGTTTAAATCGACCCAATATTTGAACCATGTCGTCAATCGACTGTTCTTCAGAGAACAATCGCTGGAAATTGGAATTAGCCTCTGCTTCTACATCTTCAGAATATGTGTTCGACGAAGAGGAATCGCAATCGGAATCGATAACCCCATCGTTCTGCCTCCCTGAATCATCATGATTCTCTACGGATGTACCCATCACAAATACGAGTTTTTATTTAGGGTAAAAAAAGGTTTTTACTGCGTCTTATTCGTGTGAGACAAAACTGTATATATACGGAGTATCTAATACGGGGTAAATTAGTAATCATATACGGAGTAGGAATATATGGGCTAATAGGTAATGGACTAGAATAAGGATTAATAAGTTATTTAGTTTAGATGGTTAAATTCTTGTTTGTGATGAGAATATTGTCACAAATTTATGATGTGTCAAATAATATTTATTTAGTTATATAAAAACGAGTCATTTGTTACTCTTGGGACCTGTGATATTTATTAACTCATCGTTGATTTGTGACAGATATTATCCGTCACAAAAGATTTACTTAGATTGATTACAATATCGTAATACCCGTCATGTTGGAGCATGGGACTTCTCCGTGCAGGGGCGGACCTAGGGGGGACCCGGGATCCGGGGCCCCCCGACAATTTTTGTGCCCCAAAGAGAAAAATCCTAAGTCCGCCACTGTGTCCGTGTCCAACTTGCCTAACAAAAGTCGAAATTGCTGAACACTAGATTTTTATGAGCAATATAACGGGGAATTGGGGAACACGACCAGTCCCGTGAGGAGCCGACGAGCTGCATAGTCAGAGTCACACCAACCTAAGTCCTAAACAGTAAACACACAAAATACACGTATCCGGTCCAGGTCGGCCCAAATAAATAATTGAGCCCATACTGAGACTTGCCAATCCAACTCAAACTATGTCTCCCTCGATGTACACGTCCACGTCCACGTCCACGTCCACGTCGGACGCTTCAATAATTCAATGCATTGACTTTTCAAACAATCCGAATCATCAGTCATCACATTTGCAAGGCTGCTTATACTTTTACACTATTTGAAATGTCAATTCCGTTAACTGACATATCCTTAATAAATTTATAACGGATTAAATATCTTAAATACGAATCATAAAAAAAATAAGTTATTCATTACTTTTTAACATTATGATTTTTTTTCCACATTAAAAAACCCAAAAAAATATTACTCCTTCTTATTACTAGTTTTCTTCCTTTTTTTTTCACAAAAAAAAGAAAAAAACAAAGAATTGATTAAAATTCAAAATGGAAAGAGAGAAATAAGAGAACCAGTACCAAAAAGGAAATATTGAAGAGTATTACTCCGTATTTAAGCATTTAACTTGTTACTCTCTCCAATCCATTCAATTCTTGACATGGAGGCCATTTTTGTGAGGAGAAATGGCGGACCTATGTAAAGAATTGAATGGATGGGAGGGAGTATAAATTTGTTACAGATATTCTATTACAAAAAAAAGACAGGTATACCCGTCGGTCCATTCCACAAAAGATTCACAAGTTACAAGATAACTTTCCCAATTGTGAAGCCACCTTTGATTCCATTCATATAAAGAAAGATCTAACTAGCCCTTCATGTTCATGTTCATGATCTTTTCCAAAAAAAATCATCTTCATATTCACAACAACAATGAAGAACAATAATCATAATAATAATAATAATCCACATCTACCTCACTCTAGTTCAACCCACAAACTACTAACCACACAAATTAACCTCCTTAATCTAATTTCATGCATTGTCATATTTGCATTAGGCATCACAATTGGTTCCACTTTCTTCACCCATGATACTAATTACACTTTCCCCTTCTCCCTCAAATTCATCCACACCAACTCCTCCTCCTCCGACTCCACCTCCGCCTCCTCAGCCTCAGCCTCAGCCTTGGATCACGTCAGAGTTGTGAAAAATGATGTGACACGTATAACCTCGACAATAATTACATCGAATAATACACCAATGGAGACGAGTACGAGTACGTATATGTATATTCACACGATGGAGGACGAAGAATTGTTTGCGAAAGCGTCAATGACTCCGAAAATCAAGCTTGTGACACCAAAGATTGCGTTCATGTTTTTGGTTAGAGGTCCTTTGCCATTAGCTCCATTATGGGAAAGGTTTTTTAAAGGGAATGAAGGTCTTTTTTCGATATATGTTCATCCTCGTCCTTCTTATAATGGAACGTTTAATAAAAACTCGGTATTTTATGGACGAAGGGTTCCTAGCCAGGTTAGTATAATTGTTCGACAAAGTTTTAATTTAACCTTACGACTTCTAAATTTACTAAAAAATACGTAATAAGTTTATGTTACGAGTATTTTATATTATAACACGACTAAAGTGAAGATATATTTAATTTTCCGAATTTACATTATTACATTATCAAATCATTCATTTGATCAATTGTCTTCGCATTATATTTTGGATCTTGTTTTTACTAAGTCAAGTATTGATGTGTTACGTACACATAGGCTTTTCATACAAATTTTTTGTTTGAATTGAAAGTAATCATATAAATTCCTTTTATTATTACGCTTTCGCTTACATCATACCCTATATCTGTTTTATATTATAAACAGGTCAAGTATCATATACTCGTAATATTAAACGTCTGAACCCATTTTAACTTCAAAACCAAGACATGTGACGTGATCATGTGAGTTTATGAGCTGAATAGTTCAACTATTGAAAAAATTGTTTTGAAAATTACGTACAACTTGAAATGTCAAAGATTGCGGATTATCTAGAGACACGTGTCTAAACCAGACGTGATTATTATTTCCTCGCAGGTCGTAGAATGGGGAAAATTCAACATGGTAGAAGCAGAGCGACGCCTACTAGCAAACGCGCTCCTCGACAAATCAAACCAACGATTCATCCTCCTATCGGAATCATGCATCCCACTCTACAACTTCTCGACGGTCTACACCTACCTAACAAACACAACCAAAAGCCACGTCGAATCCTACGACCTAAAAGGTCCAGTGGGTCGAGGGCGATACAGCCATCGAATGATGCCCAGTATCGCCCTCTCGCAATGGAGAAAAGGGTCGCAATGGTTCGAGATGGAGCGTGAGCTAGCGAGCGAAGTGATATCAGACAGGAAGTATTTCCCGTTGTTCAGGAGGTTTTGCACGCACTCGTGTTATGGGGACGAGCATTACTTGCCTACGTTTGTGAGTATCAGGTTCTGGGAGAGGAATTCGAACCGGAGTTTGACTTGGGTGAATTGGGCAAGGAATGGGCCCCATCCTGGTGAATTTCAAAGGCCACATGTGAGTCCAGGGTTGTTGGTTAAGTTGAGAAGTAGTACAAGTTGTGAATATAATGGTGAAATGACTAATGTTTGTTTTTTGTTTGCTAGGAAGTTTATGCCTGGTACTTTGGTTAGGTTAATGAGATTTGCTCCTAAAATCATGATGTTCAATTGATTTTTTTTTTTTTTTCGCCGAAAGCTCAAATTAGAGGAAAAATTTTACTTGCGACACGATTTTTTATTGTATATTTGTATATTTGGATCTATGAAAGGTAAATAAATTATACGTGTATTACGAGTATATATTTTTTGGCACATTTTGTAGCGATAGATGAAAGATCTCGACTTTTTGGTAATGGGTATTGGGAATACAGAAAGAGGGTTATGAGACGATATAAATCAGAAAGAGGGTAATGAGATTTGCTCCTAAAATCATGAACATCAATTGATTTTTTTTTTTTTTGCAGAGCCAAAAGCCCAAATGAGGGGAAAAAATTTAGTTGCGACTCGATTTTTTTGTTGTATATTTGTATATTTGGATTTGTGAAAGACAAATAAATTATGCGGGAATTACGAGTATATAATTTTTGGCACATTTTGTGTTCTAGTTTAAGAACATGGGAATTGTTAGTGTAGCATGCCCTTTTTCACTGTGATAAATTTTGTAGTGATAGATGAAAGATCTCGACTTTTTGGTAACGGGTATTGGGAATACAGAAAGAGGGTTATGAGACGATGTAAGTCAGACAAGGGCGGAATAAAAACACGAAAAACAATATAGTACAAAAATATACAAAGACGAAAGATGATCGCGATGAACAGCAACAATTTACAGACTAATAATGTTAATATTTCACAAAACAAGTCAAAATGAAAACATTTACAGTACATATTTCGAGTTACAAAAGTGGGATTGCCAAGTTTACCTGGTTAAACATCGATGCGCAAGTAACTCAAGATCTTGTCTTTGCTCCTGAAATCGCGCAGGAAAACAGCATGCCTTAAATACATCTCCTTGGTGTCAATCTCCGGGTTCCATACAACAACGAGGCTATCGTCAATTTTCATTAATGCTTCAGCAATCACATTCCGGAAACTACTTCCGCTTCTTCCAACAATCACTTTTCGAAACCTGTTTGGCAATCGTGATATAATATCTGACCTCAGTAACACGTTGTTCAGTAAGCCTAGATACCGACCTGTGTTTAGGCAAATACAGCTCAGTAGAATCACTAAGTTCGACCTCAAACTATTTAAGCTAGAGGTGATCATGGGCCGAGCCTGATGACTTTGTTTCGACACAGTTTTTTTAACCCAGTCCTCCGTGTCCTGCGGATTTTGCAGGAGCTCATGAACTATGTAGGCTAAGAAGTTGAAGATAGAAGTTATCGGAGATGTTTCCTCTGAACACGGGAGAAATGTTTGTCCATTGACTTTCCAGTCGAGGTGGATTAGCCATTCAATGACGGTTGATCTTGTGGCGAAGAAACACCCGCCAAAGCAAGAAACCATCAGCAGCAGTCGGTTCAAAAGATGCAGGAAGCAAGAAGGTGAAATGAGATGATATCCTTCGGACTTTGAGTTGTACAGGTCACATAAAACATCGCGAAAGTGGCACACTTTATCGATACCCTGAACAGTATCATCTGAGAGAAATCGCCAAGGTGAACCCATCTCAAACTCACTTAACACGTCCTTGCCTGTTCCAAGGAATACTACGACCATCTGAGTAAGTTGTGCGAGCGTTGGTTTTTGGAGTACCATAGACCTGTACCTCCTAAATATCGCCTCATTCCAAATATTTTGAGAAGCAACCGTTAGGGCTATGTTAACCTTAGTCTTCAACATCTTGTTGTCCAGAGAAAGCACAGACCTAAAGTATTTTTCTATAGAGAAGTCAATGTAGTTTGTCAGAGAACGCCAGTCATCGCTTGCCTGCTCCAGAAATCTGCAATGTATAATCAGAAACGCTGCAACTTCAAAAATATGGATGGGAACACTTTCGTTCCAGTAACTGGGCATGAATTTGGAAGAAACCGAGTTATGTACAGATTCAAGGATCTCCAAGACTTTGATGCCAACTGAAAGTAGTTCAGTACACCAGTATCTTTCACCGGCGTTCACCAATTGCCAAACGTTTAGGCTATCTTTCTTATCAAATCGTCTTGCTACAGTTTTTAACCATTTAGCATCAGGATAGAGCATAAAGTAGTCTTCATCATCAGGATCACTGAAATGGTTTCTCACGCCAAAGTATGCCAAGCAGAACTCTCCATATTCTGTGACTTCGGCGGTCTCTTTACCGTTAAGAGACTGGAGATAGCCCTGAATTTCCACAATGTAATCCTTCCAACAGTTCCAGTGCCAAATCAATGTTGACACAGGTACCTTATTCTTCGGAACCTTAGCTTCAAAGTGACTCCCTGACTTTTTGGGCTCGGAAACCAATATGTCCAAGGCTTTCCGGACTGCCAATATTTCTCCCATTAAATCCCGATTCTTCATTGACAGTTCCAGCTGCTTTTTCAGTTCATTAAAGTCGTACCTGTCATTTGAGATAAGCTGGATATTTGAACAAACAATTTCATGAAAATGGGGCATGTATTTACTTGCAGAAGCTTTTGCTTTCAATGAAAGCTCTTCCTTTAATGCAAAATCTTTCAATGGCCAGCCTTCACCAGCATCAGCCCAAAGGCTTCCCGCTAACAAAGAAGCACGGTACAGCAAAGAGGCTTCATGATAATGATGACCTTTCTCTAATAAATCGGCTTCAAGAACAATATCTCCGAGCCGTCTTGCTAGTTTTGCAGCATCAATGAACTTCCCAAAATCTACCAACAGTTCCAACAGTTCATTTGGACAATCAAACTTCTTTAAAAAGGATTGCTTTGATTTGAAGGAGTCAAAACCCTTCACATATTTCATCATCAAGTTCTTGTCTTGTTCTTTATAAGCAGCATATGCACATGTCTGGAGGAACTTTTGCTCAACCGCATTTATATCCGTTCGAGATTCTTCTATAAGATAGTTGAAATTTTCCCGCCACCTTTGTATGTATTGCAACCCCAATTCAAAAAGCTTGCCATCGGAACAGGCGTTCAAACATTCATTAACAAGGTTAGCTCTGGCATAACTCTCAGCAGCCTCCCTATAACACCCAGCCAAAGCGTAGCATTGACCAGCTCTTTGGAAATCCGTTTCTGCATAATATATTGACCCTGGCATGGACAAAAGCTTGATTAGTGATTATAGACTAAAACTGCAGCAAAAAAAAGGGGGGAGAAATAATTATAACCCGTTCACAAAGCTCGATCTCAAACCAAAGAATGTTGAGTGTCTAAGATCAATCAAAAAATAAGGAGAAAATTACTTTAGATTTTGAAGAAGGTAGGAAACTTGGCTCAATTACCTGCTTCTGCATAATGCTCTGCATCAAAGTAACATTCGGCCGCTTTCTTTCTGTGCAAAATGCTTTCAAACAAATCAGCAGCTTCTTTAAGCATTTTTATCGACTTGTCTAATCTCAAGCTCCAAATATTCCGAGCAGCTTCTTTCAATTCAGAAGCCCTGGCATACTTTCCCCAGTCTTTTTCTCCAGCTTGCTCAAAGCACTGTGCTGCTATCTTGTAGCTATGGACTTCGAGCATCTGCCACAAAAATATAAAAGACATTGCCATATGTAATAGAAAATGATAATTTCATTCGAACGGTATGGATTTAAGTATGCTGGCAAACCTTCAGTCCCTGAAGTTTCCAGTCATGCAAGCTACTGATAACTGGCATTTTCCGAGCATACGAGTCATCTAACTTTTTGACTTCAATGGCACTCAATTTCTGCCAGTAGCGAACCACAGGCAATGCAAAACCACCACTTTCTTCACAAATCCACAACCTTTGTTTTGTTCGGGTTATAGCAACATACAGTTGCTTCAGTTCATAGCATAAGATATTGTGTTTCGAGTGTGAAAACTCTGGAAGAGATTCTTGATTAGATAGGAGCAGATTCTCATCCATGCATTCATATATTATTCTCCATGGTTCCTGCAGCGGAGATGTCCCAAAGAAATTGTACAGCAAGACATCCTGCACGTAGATATGTTCCGTCATTAGTACAACATTGGGTGATTGTTCAGGTGAACTAGATCATAAAGAGGCTTGCATATCGTTACCAACTACCATACATGCAAAAGTCGTTGTATTACCTGAAACTCAAGCCCTTTGCATTCAAATATAGTCAGCACAATGGCTCGTTTTCCAATACGCTTGATAATCTCATTCTTTACACAATCATCTCTCACAAGAATCACCTGATCGGATCCAAAGCTAATGTTATTCTCACTGTTCTTTCCCTGATCTCGAAAAATCAATGACATGGCATCTCCGTGACATCCACAATCAAGTAAAACCGGAGGTTCACCATGCACTAGACTCGTTTCAGGGTCTAGTTTATCAATGGAATCTGGGAAAAAATGGTATAGAAGTTCGGTGATACTTTGCGCTAGGTTCAGAACCCCAGCGTGAGTCCGAAAATTTTGAGTAAGATTGAACAACGGAGATGGTTTCCAATCAAGCTGTAATCTCTCGTCACGTAAAAACTCCTTGTAGTATAAACATTTTATATCCTCAAACTTGAAGTGAACACCTTCGCTATGGTCTGAGCCGTATCACCGGCAAAAACAAAGCCTTCCTTGACATTTTTGCAGATATACTTCAGAATAACAAGTTGCTTCATGGTCAAATCCTGGACTTCATCCACATAAACAAAATCCATGAAATCACCTTCATATTTCTCATGCTTCAATCGCCGATGTATATCATTCACTAAATCTGCCAAGTCGTACTCCCCTCGGGTCAGCTTCATCTTATCGTAGCTTAATAAGATCTCGTAGATCTGAGCTCTCTCTGCCCTATCAAAAGTTGATCCTTTTTTGTTGGATAACTGTATGTACCTCTCCAGACAAAGTTTAGTTTTGCGATTGTCTCCGAAACGAAGCGAGCCTTTCATGTGAGTGTTGATCTCAGTAAAAACTCTTGAAGGGTCCAGTTTGTTCGTCAGCTTCATGTTGAAATGAGGCCAATACGATTCTCTGAACTTCTCGTAGCTAACCTCCCTCCTTTTCACCAAATTTTGAACTAGTCTAAGATCTGGATTGCCTTGAGAGTAGATTTTCCGAATGTCAGGAAATCTGTTGAAATACGATGTTCCTATAGTTCGGTCAAGCATGATCAAGAACATGCTGAATGTCACAACAAGAGGATAGATTTTTGCAGGTGTGTCACGGAAACAAGTCGGAATGTTCTTAAAGTTCTCATCATCATCCATATCATTTACATCTAGAGTTATCTTCTCCTCGCCAAAGGTCTCACCACGGACGTACCTACAATGAAATTAACCATCATCGACGCAACACACTAATAGCATATACGGAGTGACAAATACTAATAGCATAGCATATTCGATGCAAATTTAAGACTTCCATGAATCAAATGTGTAATTTTGTCACATGCCCTTTTGCTACACCAACATTAACGAACAAAAAGACTACAAAATGCAAATTTATTCTACGAAACTATGTATGTTAATGGTGCCTCACAGGATAAGAGCAACGTGAAAAAATAATAAACATACCTCTGAAAATTGGAGATATGTCGTTTCACAGCAATACAGAGTTTTGGATTCACTGTTACAAAAAGTTGTCGCAGTGAAGCTCCGGCTGTTGACATTTTTAAGACTGGCGGGTAGCTCGGAAAGGCATTACTGTTTGATTCAGAGAAACCTTGAGAAGCCATGTAATATAGCTGTTCCTTCTGGAACAGCTTCATCACTAAAACAGTAGTTTTCCCGGTGCCAGATCGTCCGAGCACAAAAGAGCTGCTTTGATGGAGAATAATCTCCTTTTCCTGATTTGTTACTTCAAATGGGACATTTATGGGTGTACCGTCACGTGCAGAAAGTAAATGGCTAACAGCACCAGCAGAAAAGGAATAGAATTTCATTAACAGTAAGCTTTCATTCACATTGCAGTTCTCGACAGAACTTTTTCCATAAGAAACGTCTGCTGAATCAGCCCTGCTTATACCACTGAACCAAGAATCGCATAAGATGTCGTAGCGCCTTGGAACCTCCAAGTCCCTATGGAAGTATTAACAAGTCAAATTACAGTTCAACAAAAGATGCATCTTCGAACGCAAAATCCTATACTCCCATACAAGTCTGTCATGTATAAGATTTACATGTGAATAAAGTTCTATATAAGGTACATACCCCTCGATGCATTTGTCCTTGCAACATTTCAGATATTCGTTGGAGAAAGTACGGAAAAACTTATCCAGTTTCTCGACCAACAGTCGTACGTCTACTAAGTGCAAAAGATCCCAAACCTTTAGCACTTGCTTTGCATATCCAGATTCCATGCAAACGTCATTTGTGCAGATGATATACAGACCTTCAACCTTGTATTTTTTAGCAATACCTAAAGAAGTCTTATATTTTTTGGGCCGCCACCCGTTCGCAAGTTTCAACAAGAAGTTGAGTACAATCTTCTTGGAATAGGTCGAGGGTAATTTTGAAAATGACTTTACGAACATTTCAGAGAACAGTACCTATTGAGAAGAAGGAAAACAAAGACAAAAATTCATCAAGACAACATAAAATGGAAATATCGCAATATTAATGCGCATATGTTACCTTCCACCGTGCATCTTTGAAGATCAGACTTTTCATGTCAAGCAAATCTTCAAGTTCGTCAAGCTGACACTTGACATTTGAAATGATTTGAGCCATTTCGTCATCTTGGTTAGCATTTACGAAACATTTGAGCTCTTTAGCATTTGAAATTACTGTTTCCCAAAGGGGATCAGTTTTACAGAGAGCATTTGCATTACCAAGTATCCAAAGGCAATGCCTGGTAGGAGAAAAACAAAAAACAGAATAAAGGAGTTCCATGAATTCAAGAAAACATACAATACAATCTCCGGAAACCGGATACGACATTTCAAAGACATACCTGGCTCTAGGAAAAAGATTGATGATTTGTTGAGTATCTGAGCTTAAATCAATGGAATCCATACCATTTGACTTGACAGTAGAATGACGATATCAGCTTCGAGGTTTCCTAGCTCTTCGGTAGTTTTGACTCTAAGCACAAGATTAGCCAAGTGCCCGAATGTTTCCCCTAGCCTTCTCTCGATTTCAGCAACTTGTGCAGCGTAAGGAGATGCGACAACCACATGAAGCCGTTGATTACAGCCGCACAATTCTGTTTACAATTCAGATAGATTACAATACAGCAAACAAGACATCTCCATAAATACAGGTCTAGTGTATTTGTCTTAAGATGGTTACATTATGAAAGTTCATCATCAAACATGCGACTCTGAGTTCGAGATCAATGTTACAGAAGCACTACATTGAGAATCCGAATGCAAGATTTCCCCTAACATTACGGGCAAATATACATACATTATCACTTCTGCTACTTTACAGGACTGCCTTACGCATAAGAGCACCAAGAGTCGGTAAAAGTTTAAAACGTCAATGGCGACTTTTGATACATACCTTTGTACAATCGCTGCACTAGTTTCATAACTACAGCAACTTCAACCAAATTTCTTCTTCCAATATTATCGTCATCTACCTCCTCTCTCCCTTCTGTAATGTTTACGAAACAAAATGGACCATACAACTTTCCCATACGACCATATTGTTCATAGCTTTTACTCGATACACCAGCTTCATCAAAAGCCTGATTAATTAATGTAAAACCAAGTACTTCTTCAGTTTAGTGACCATCATACCATAAACAGACTAACAATCAATAACTCAATAACATATACTCCTATACTTTAAAAAATTTCGAGGTACGCTCTTAAATAAAAGATGAAACCAATGTCATCAAATTCGTAGCGAAATATGCTTTCATACAAGTGCAAGTCTCATAAACTGAGAAAGACAATAACATGTGACACACACACAAACTACCATGAAACAGAATATTAATGTAATTGGAATCCGCCTAAAGATTTTGATTGACACAACTCTAATACTAGGATCATGTTAGGATAATTGGAATCAACGCCTAAAGATTTTGACTAACACAATGCTAATATTAGGATCATGTTTGAATCACGCCACACAGTTGACATTGTCCCGTATTTGTCCACGTTTGAGATGGTCTTCTAGTAAGGTTCACACATAATAGATTGGTACAAAGACAAAAAAAGGGAGATTGCCAAAAACCCATTTCACACAAATGGTTAGTATAGTTGGTAAGGTCATGAAAGACGGTAATCATGATCTCGTCATCATCAAAAATCAAAATGCTAAACATATTAGTAGGATTTTTGATGATCTTAATATGATATTAGGATCATGTTCGAATCACGGGAGCCTCTAGCTATACAGGTGACAATGTCATGTAGTTGTCCACATTTCATATGGTCTTTTAGTAGGATTCATAAACAAAATAGAATGGTACAAAAACCCGTTTCACACAAACGGTTAGTATAATTGATAAGGTCACGAGAAATGTTACTCATCATCCAAGTTTCGAACCCCATCAGCGTCAAATTACCCTTGTTGTTCTCCTTGTACCCAAAATAATTACGGTTAGTAAGACGGTTTTACAGAGAATTAGGGTAACCTAGAAACAATCAAAACAATTAGAAACGGTAAATACCCAAAGAAAATTAAACCCTAAATAAGTTGAATCACAACATAAATTTTCTACCATAAATGACACAATTTTTTTTCATAAACTAACATTATCATCATTACATTAACACAATCAGAATTTCATACCTTGTTTATACAAAGGGATTCATCAAATCGATCGATAATTTCAGCTACAGAGCATGAAAAACTTGATCAACAAAGCTCGACTCTTTATCAACAATCCCCAATTCCATATTCGTCTGTTTTAAATTACAATATTCATTTAATCGGCAGAAGAGATAAGTGATGAAGTAGTCCTGTAGGTGAAGGTGAAGGTGAGATTGAAATTGAAGCAGAAAAATGGTGAATTGAAGATGATTTAAGCAGAAAATGCAGCTGCAGAATGATGGAAGAAGTTGAAGGATTTTAAGTAGTGATGATGATGAAGTGACGATACAAATTTCGAAGTGATTTGATTGGAAAATGCTTTGGGTTTTGTGACTTGCTTTCCCGCCTTCTCTTTTACTACAGTTGCAACATTTCCACCCAACAAATCCTCCATCGCAAGTCTTCTGATCAAATAATATCACGTGGTCGGGTAGTATAAACCCTCAAGTTGGAAATTGTATTATTATGATGTTTTACCGTTCAAATATTTATGACAGATATATTCGTTACAACTTGTAAATGAAAATTTGTCATGATCTATGATAATGTTGGTCTAAATTGATTTAACCCGATGAATTCATTTTATTTTATTTTAGTTTAGTCTAAACTTAAATTAAAATTGATTTAAATCTCTCTCGTGTAAATATTCCGACTTTATTAAAGTGAGCTACGGGTCAAGACTAAAGAAATAAGTTGCTCTGATTGCGTTTGGCCCCGTCTACTAAACTCGAGGAACCCGAGCCTCTTTTTTCTCTGAGATGAGATCAGAGTTTTCGACTCTTAGTTGACGCGAGTTTATCTTTAACTGATCCACATTGTTTTTCCTCGGTTGGTCCTAAAAATATGGGAGCATGTGTTATAGACCTGAGATTAGACTCGTCGATTTTAGTCAAGTTTTATTTCGAGGTCCCAAATCTACAAAAATCGTGTATTTTTATACTCGAGAAACCCAAGCCTCTTTTGTCTTTGAGTATTTAGTACTTCCTCCGATTTTTATTTATCTTTCCATTTGATTTTTGGGTGAAAAATAAGGGTTAAGGGTGTAGAAATGTATGGCTCAAAAAAGAAGAAGAACGAGAGAAAAATGTAAGGGTAATTCTAGACCACATGTTAATGATCAAAAACAGAAATAGGGACAGTCTAATAAGAAAATAGGAAAGATAAATAGGACGGTGATAAAAGAAAAAGAAAAAAACAACACCAGCAGAAGGGAAGTATTTAGTACTCGGTACAGTATTTTTCAGCAAGAAATAATGGATGAAATAGTATCCAATAAAGCTGTTACGGAACCAACTCAATCAAAATCTTAAGGCGATGATTGGAGGTCCAAAAATGTTTATAAATACTCTTACACAAGGTATAAGATGGCACTCGTGCGTAGTCGCAGACAACTTAGACGATAGCATTATTTCGCTGCTATTATCTTGAATGCTTCATGGTTACCACTCGTACGTAGTTGCAGCAGAGAGCTTAGACGATATTGTGGAAATGACATTAATATAGGGCAATTCTCGAGGGTCAGTTTCAAAAGCTTAGGAAAGACGAGCTGACACTCACTGTCGTTCCTACTGTCGGATTTCCTCCATTTTTCCAACTTGACAAGGCCATCAATTCTGAGAGTAACAAGGGAGGGAAAGAATGTGGCCGAAGCTTCACTACTGCGTCTCCCTGCTCCTTCCACGTACTCCAAATTGTTCAACGTCAGGAGCGAAAGAGATTCTAGACACGGCAACTTCCTTAACAACGGTAGTTTTTGCAGCTCATCGCAGCAGCTTACGCTCAGCGTACGCAAATTATGCAACATTAAGATGGAATTTGGGAGTTCCTTCATGTTAATGTGGGCCAGATTGAGATATCGTAAATGTAACAAGCTGCTGAGGGTGTAAACCAGTTTACCGTTTGTTCTTTGCAGGTCTAATGCCCTTAGTAAGGATCCCCATTTCTTCGGCAGTTCAATTGAAAGTCCTCGCTCGTCTCCTCCATGTTCTTCAACTTGCGGGAACATTAAGTGTGAACGGATTTTACTCGTGTAGTTCACGTCGTCTTTATTTCTAGTCACGCCGAGTAAGAGCTGATGAAGAGTACTCTGCCTCGAATTGGAAATGTTGGATACAGACAGATGACGGACGCTGCATGTCAAATGAGGCATTGCAGACTTGATCATGCCGATCTCCTTCCATGAAACCCTTTGAGCAAGATCGTGCATAAGGTCATGTATTTTGAATGACTCGACATTGCCAGTCTCGTTAAGCGTGACTTCTTTAAAGAAGTTTCGTTGTAGGAATGTCGAGACGTATTGTTCACACAGTCGCCTATCAATACACTGTCCATTTGATGGTACAATGTATCCGTGTGCTTTCCACAGGTCGATTATCGCCTCCTTAGATATAACAGAACCCTTAGGAAATATCACCGATTACCCACTTGTAACCTCACCGATTTGGGTTGAGCACGGGAGTGAGGACCCAATGTTAGTGCCCTTGACTTTTGCTCGGAACTCTTACCTCAGGAGGGGAACAAGGACGGACGGGGGAATCTAGCGTAGACTTAACGACTTAGGCCCTTAGCGGGATACCACGGGAGTGGATTTTGGTGTGGACCTAATAAGATACCAATCACGAGCCGGGAGGAGACTTGGGATTACTATTTATCCATTCACGAACCCGGGAGGGAGGTGTTTGGGCCCTTAGAGACGTTTTCTCCCTAATTCACTATTCGATGACTTGTTAACGGGGTTTCAATGACGTGATTGAGGTGTGTCGGTGGAGGAAATTGGACCCTAGGCTTTTCTCCATTTGATTGATTTACTCGCTTAGTTTTATTATTTGTTTGCTTATGTTTTTACTGGTTAGTCTTATTAGGTTAATCTCTCTCTTTTATCTATCCGCGTAGTTAATTTGTAGTCCGAAACCGAACTAGTACTCCTTCCCGATCTCTCTGTGGAACCCGACTTACCCTTGCTATTTTAGTTTAGGTTAGTTGGTTTATTTGATGGTTAGATTGACGACAAATCCGACTATCACCTTAATCTCATAGAATATATAAATCACGAAGTGTATTAAAATTTAAATTATTTTAAAAAAATCTAAAAATTATGTTAATAAATTATTTAATTGATTTTATAATATTACGGAGTAATAATTATTCAGTGTACATTGAGTTTATATATAATATGATTTAATGATATAATTTAGGAAAAATTACAAATTACCACCACGTATTTACAAGTTTACAAATTACCACCACGTATTTTGTTTATTACAAAATACCACCTACATTTTAACGTATATTATCAAAGCACCACCGTATTTCATTTCCAATTCCATTTTACTTGATTCCCGACTTATTAAATGAAAATACGTGATTTAATAACAAAAATACCCTTATTTTATTCACCATTTGTCCAATCTAACAAAAAAAATCAAACAAAAATGAAGAAAATCATAATCCCAGTATCAGGCCTCAATCCCCATCCTTCATCTTCAACCTTCAACCACCATTCAATCTCTCTTCTTCCTTTTACACATCTGAACTATTCCCCTCCATACCCTAATCTCCACTGCCAACAAACAAGTAAACAACCAATTCAACACCACTCCACTGTCAAGAAACCGAGTCAAAATCCCGACTTCGACTCCGTTATTCTTCTTCTCGATTTACCCAGAAAGTAGCCCAGTTCGTACACCAACCTGTCGACCTCCTCGACACCATAGCAGCGCAGCTCCACCGCCGAACCACTAATAGAAACACCCAACCAACATGATATCATCTTTATCATCCACGGGTGCAATTTCGCCCACCGAAAATGAACTAGTGATGGGTTGGCGATGTTCGTTTTGACATGGTGATAGTGTTGCGATGATACGTGGTAGATTGGCTCTCCGGTGTGGGTCGATGATATGGTGCTCGGGGGTTAAGGGGGGAGATTGAATGGTGGTTGAAGATGAAGGATGGGGAGATTGGGGGCTGATTCTGGGTAATTGGGAATTTGGGATTACGTTTTTGTTCAATATAGTTTTTTTTTGTTAGGTTGAACAAATTGTGAATAAAGTAAGGGTATTTTCGTCATTAGATTATGCATTTTCATTTAGTAAGTCGGGAATTGAAGTAAAATGGAATCAAAATTGAATTACGGTGGTGCTTTGATAATATACGTTAAAGTGCAGGTGGTATTTTGTAATAAACAAAATACGTGGTGGTAATTTGTAAAAACTTGTAAATACGTGATGGTAATTTGTAATTTTTCCTATAATTTATGTTGAGAATAAAAATTGAATCGAATTTCACTTCTATTCAAAGTTAGGGACGTAATTACAACATTTGAAATCATTGTCGGGGGTTAATTTGCACTTTGGCAGTAGAATAATTCAGGATCTGCCCATGCCAGGTATGCTCTTCATCCGCTGTTTTTATCCTCAATTCTTTATTGTTATCTGACAAATATAGTTTGGGGACGTTTAGACAGGCAGGAAATGAAGTTAAACGAGGGCAGCCGTGTATCGTTAGTTCAATAAGGTTAGGAAACACGGGTTCATGATGGTTGTCGTCGTTGCTGTCACCTGATCTGAGTGATTTCCACCATCTTTTCAACCTATAAAGCCACTGAAGGTCAAGCGATTCCAGGGAGGGGAAGAATATGGTGTCCGATGATGATCCCAAACTACCACTACTACATTCCGCCTCTTCTTCCATGTACTCCAAAGACAACAAGTAACGGAGAGAAAGCGATTTTAGATGCTGCAGTTTACTTAACGACCCGGGTAGTTCTTTCAGGAAGTCGCAATCATAGAGATTGATATGCACAAGATTCGGGAGAGACATGGCCCAGCAGTTATCTCGACGTCTTCCCCATCCTGCTATCGTTTTACCAGAGTAATTTCTTAACCGAAGCTCCCTGAGATTGGAGTGCGGTTTCAATTTATTCATCACGACTTCGTCCTTGTCGTCAGAAGGTGCACCAAACCCAAATCTTATGTACAGTCCAGTGAGATGTTCGGCATCCTCCAAACAACTCCCGCTCCACTCGTATCCTCCTTCCGTACCTTTGAAATTTCTTTGGAGATCTATCACTAACAAACCCTTGAGGTTCATTGAAAGCGATTTCAGATCTATTAATTGCCCAACGCGTTGCTTCCCACTCGCACTCTCATCCTCAACTAGAAACTTGCTCAATCTACGTATGTGACTCAATTTACTCAGACCGACTGGCATACAACTCAATCTGAAGCAATTATGGAAGTACAAGTGTGTGAGATTCACCAACTTACTGAATTCTTTTGGCCACTCTTTCAAGTACTCGCAACCATTTATATTGAGAATCCGCAGATTATGCAAGTTTACGATGGAATCTGGGAGTGCGCTCATGTCACTGTTGCTAAGATCAAGATATCTTAAATGCAACAAGTTACCAATCGTATCGCACATGTTCCCTGGATGAACGCTTTTGATGGCCAATGCTCTTAAGCAACCCAAATTCATGGACATTTTAAACAGATCCATGTCTCGTTTGGTAAAACTTCCATTACCTGAAAGGCTTAAAAATGAGCGGAGCTTACTCTTATTGTTATAGTCGTCCTCGTCGCTATGCAATGACCCATCATCATCAATTCTAGGAGAATAGGTTGATGGATGGACCGATAGATGGCGAAAGCTATATAAATCGGGCATACAGGATGTTACAACACGCTGAATCTCGTTCCCTGATACGGTTTGAGCAAGAACATGCATAAGGTCGTGAATTCTAAATGACCACACATCACCCGACATATCCTTTTTAATATCTTTGAAAACACCTCTTTGTAGCAAAATTGAAAAGTGTTCTTCCCCTGCACTTTCGATGCTTTGACCTACTCGAAGTGGCAAAATATATCCATTTGCCTCCCAAAGGTTAATCAATGTCTCTTTCCTGATAACGTAATCCTTGGGGAATACAGCACAATAAGCAAAACAACTTTTTAAGGATGGTTCAAGACAGTTATAAGTGATCGACTTCAGTGTAGACATAAGTTCTCTGTCTTCCTTGACAAGTTCAGCAAACTCACTCGTACAATATTTCCACGATGTACCTTTGGGTTGACGACATAGAAGACGACCTACCATTTTTGCAACGAGAGGGATATTAGAGCACAGGTTAACTATCTCGCCATCATCCTCAAAATAACCATATAGTATCCTTGACCTGGATCTAGACACCACCTCCTCAAATAAATGTCGAGAATCATCGTTAGAAAGCCCCTCCAACTCATGAACATCATCCCCAAGGATTCTAGCTACATTCATCGATTGTGTCGTTGCTATAATCCTACACTTATTAGTAGTACCGGCAATCATCAAGAGGTCTTTCAAATTACGCAATTCTATTATGTTTTCGCACCCAATATGATCTAAAACCATCAAGAAATTTTGCCCGCTTAACTTGCGTTTATATTCAAGTTGCAAGAATTCAATCGATGAACTATCATCTAACTGGCACTCAAGCGATGCGAGTATATTTAAGAGAATTCGTTTCAAATCAAGTCGGACTCCATCTCGATCAGACACGAGAACCCACAATCTAATGACAAATTCGTCTGTAATCCTATGATCATCGAAAACAAATTTGGCTAGGGTGGTTTTGCCCACACCCTTAACCCCTACGATCGAAACACAATAATCAAATCTAAAACGCTTCATAGATTCTAGCAACATGCCTATGACTTTCTCAGCGTCGCCATTTCTCCCGACAACACCAATAATAGGTATAGGTGCAAATGCATCATTATCGGGGGTAATTTCATTAGGTTTGGTTTCGACACTAAGCCCAAACCTAGCACGATCCGAAGCTATACGTTCCAACCTCGACCTTATTTCTCTAATACGAAGAGGTACTTTTAAAGTCGGACCTGACGACTGACATACCTCGTCGGGGATGTTATTATTGTCATCCTTAGAGAGTTGCTCTTTCTGAGATTGAGTGACTATCTCGTCAAACAAATCATCAGCATCGTAAACAACTTCCTTGAGTTTATTTATATAGACAATATCAGCTTTGGAAAGATCGTCTTTGTCGACCGCGTCAAGAATCACGCTTTTGATAGTTGTAACACTTCTCTTGAGTTGATTGACATAGGGAATCGGTAAGACCGTCTCTTTGAGGATTGGATCGTTGAGTGTATCGAGGATTGAACTAACTGCACCGAAAGCTAGTACTATGCTTGCCATTTTTGGTTTTCAAAAGTGAAGATACTTTTTTTGTGGATTATGATTTTTGTGTATCAAATTCAGTTTGCTACACCCTATTTCATTACTTGTACCCTCTACCAGTAATACAGAGTCCTGTAGTAGATTAGTACGGAGTATTTTGATGGAAATTATCAATATACCTTCTAATATATACGATAAAATATAGTCACATGAGATCTTGTTTAAATTGTCTAATTGAGTGCGTTATAAATATCAATTTTTTTATAATATTTAGAAATATGTAATTAACGATATGAACAAAAGAAAACGTGCATTGACAAGTGTGAAAAAGCAAACGTAAAGAATCAAATGAAACGGAGAGAGTAGTATGTAGATAGTACTTTGACGAGGTCAGACATTTTTTAGCGTCAGCTGTTAGCATCACGCATTCACGACCCTATCTAGTGATAGATGAACGAGTTTCCCTCTGAGAGTTCGAGATATTGGGGGCTGTACATGTCAGGTTCAAACTCATGACTTCTAACTCTAATATTATAACAGATGAATCATCTCAAACAAAACCTTATTTTGAGGAACATCTAATACTAAAAAAGATACGAGTAACACATTCGTTACAGAAACAGTATAGTACAATGATTTTTCAATAACTTGATGAGTTACTACCTTCCGGTTTTAAATGGACGGCGGGATCGAACCTCCATTTATGAGGGTCTATATCCGAAAATGACTATTTAACTAGTACTCCCTCCGTATCTATATGTTCGTCCACTTTATTTTATATATGGGTAGAGTATTATATTGAAAGTGGACGAACATATAGATACGGAGGGAGTAGTACAATTGTACAAACGCCTCTTTATAACAACCACTCGTATGTTATCAACTTGGTATTGTGGTTTAAAATGCTTTGCCCAGAGGATCATCATCCGATCCCTTTGAAAATGTGCTTGCATGCTGACCATAAAATTGGTGTGCGCTCTTCTCATGACAAAAAAAAATGTACTCATACTTTCCATATTTATCTAAGGTTCTTACGATAACCAAAATAAGTTAAAGTCTTCATTATTTAATTTCTTGAGTATTCTTATAAAATTAAGAGTAAATTAAAAATTACTCCCTTGTAAAATACCAATTTTAAAATTTACTCCCTTTTAAAATTTTTGTTAAAAATAACTCCCAAAATCTATCAAAAGTTCAAAAATTACTCCAAAATATATTTTTTGGACAAAAATGCCCCTAACTTTTTTATGCCATATTACTTCACCTCGCTTTCTAGCCAAGGGCATTTTCGTCCTAAAATTAAATTTGGGAACAATTTTTGAACTTTTGATAGATTTTGGGAGTTATTTTTAAAAAAAAAAATCAAGAGGAAGTAAATTTTAAAATTAATATTTTAAAAGGAAGTAATTTTTAATTTACTCTAAAATTAATTTGTTTCTCGACTATTCTTGTTTCTTTCATTTCTAATAGTCTTCTGACATGAATATTCTATGTTTACTTTTCTCCCGTTTTGATTCATGTTCACAAGTTCTTACTAGAGTAATTTAGGTGGTGTTTGGCCTAACTTTTTTATTAGCTTTTACTTCTAAAAAACTTAAACTTGGCCAAACACATTTTTTTTGTGTCCAAAAAACTAGTTTTTAGAAGCTTAAAATGAGTTTTTTGCCCTCAAAAGTAGAAGCTTAAAATTGATGCTTCTACTTCTACTTTTTTTTGTTTCAATGATTTAATGCACAAATAACAAATTTGCATTTTGTAAATTTTTTAATAAAAATAATAAAAATAGTTATTCATTCACATTTTTGCATTCTCTACAAATAGAGATCCATCTTGATATACTTTTAAAACATAATTTTTCATTTTTTCATGTTGGTAAGTAAAAAAGCTTTTTTAGAGAAACTATTTTGTAAAACGATAACCAAACAGATGTAATTTTTTCGAGAAGTAGCTTATCAATAAACTCCTTTTAAAAAGGAAAAACACTTGCACATAAGCAAGGCCAAACATAACCTTAATATTTTTTCCGTTTCATTTGATTGTTTGCATTTGCTTTTGGACACGGTAAGATGGTTGTATCTTGTATGCATACATAAAATAATGATTTTTTTAGAGTAAATAATGATTAATAGTAAAAATGTATCCTAAAGAGAAATAATAGGACACGTGACGAAACATAAAAGTCTGAGCTAGCGAGTGCTGGTTACTACTCCCTTCTAGTCTTTGGAATTGTCCAATCTAAATAAAATATACATACCTCACATATGAATAAATAATGAGTCAGTTCTTATGAATCGGAAGGAGTAATAATAATTAGATTCTCTCTGCTCACACATAATTACACAACAACAACAACAAGAACAACAAGAACAACAAGACTCAAACTCTTTTGATACTAAAAAATGACAGAAATCATGATAGCAGTGGGTGCCATAAATACACTCCTGGCAGCATTGAACAATCCATCCCTGAAAGAACTGGTGTTGAGTTACAACCATCGGAAAAGGCTCGACGAACTCAAGGACACGGTTAAAACTGTGAACAATGCGCTCCTTGACACCGCCAACAGAGACGAGCTCTCCAATGGTGAGCTTGACTATGTTGATAAACTCAAGGAAGCGGTTTATGATGCTGAAGATTTGTTTGACAAGTTTGTTACTAAGGTTCAGCGTCAGGTACCTCTTCTGGTTTTAAAAGTACCCTTTTATATTAAGAAATTAAGGAAGAGGTTACAACGAATAGCTGAAGATCATGCCAAATTTTGCGCCAAACCTCGTATAAGGAAGAGTACGAGTACTGAAACCTTCTCTAGCGTGAACACGTATAGGGTTGTTGGGAGAGACGATGATGCTAACAATGTTATAGGCCTGTTGTTGTTACACGACTCTACGAAGCCTTTAATATTTGGTTGTGTTGTTGTTGCGATAGCAGGAGTCGGGGGCGTGGGCAAAACCACTCTTGCGAAACTTGTTTTTGGTGATCAGAGGATTACAGATAAATTCGGCATTAGATTGTGGGTTTGTGTGTCGGATCAAGGTGAGGCCGCACGTGCGCGAATTGATTTGAAACAGATGATCCTAAGAAAAATATTACAATTGCTCGATTTTAAAAGTGATGATAGTTCAACCGTTGAATTTTTGCGACTTGAATACGAAAAAAAACTGAAGGGGAAAAGTTTTTTACTGGTTTTAGATGATTTATGGAACGAGGATGCGTTAGACTTGAACGGGTTGAAAGATCTCTTGGAGATTGAGGGGACTAAGTGTAGGATTATAGTGACTACACGATCGCAGGAGACGGCCAGGCACATAGGAAATCATACGTACGAATTGGAAGGCCTGTCTGACAAGTATTCTCGAGAATTGTTCAAGAAGTTGACATTTGAAGGTCGAGAGATTATTCCGGCTGAATTTGTTGATATTGGGAACAGGATAGTTGAGAAATCATCTAACAATGTTCCTCTATCTATAGTGGTCATAGCCGGGCTTTTAAAACGTAAGCCTATCAGTGAATGGGAGAGATTTGAAGCGAGCGAGTTTGATGGGTATTATTCTGAGGGCATGGACGATATTATGTCCGTATTGAAAACTAGCTACGATCATCTAGATCCTTCCTTGAGAAACTGCTTTGCTTATTTTGCGATATTTCCTAAGGGTTCTGTTATATCTAAGGAGGCGATAATCGACCTGTGGAAAGCACACGGATACATTGTACCATCAAATGGACAGTGTATTGATAGGCGACTGTGTGAACAATACGTCTCGACATTCCTACAACGAAACTTCTTTAAAGAAGTCACGCTTAACGAGACTGGCAATGTCGAGTCATTCAAAATACATGACCTTATGCACGATCTTGCTCAAAGGGTTTCATGGAAGGAGATCGGCATGATCAAGTCTGCAATGCCTCATTTGACATGTAGCGTCCGTCATCTGTCTGTGTCCAACATTTCCAATTCGAGGCAGAGTACTCTTCATCAGCTCTTACTCGGCGTGACTAGAAATAAAGACGACGTGAACTACACGAGTAAAATCCGTTCACACTTAATGTTCCCGCAAGTTGAAGAACATGGAGGAGACGAGCGAGGACTTTCAATTGAACTGCCGAAGAAATGGGGATCCTTACTAAGGGCATTAGACCTGCAAAGAACAAACGGTAAACTGGTTTACACCCTCAGCAGCTTGTTACATTTACGATATCTCAATCTGGCCCACATTAACATGAAGGAACTCCCAAATTCCATCTTAATGTTGCATAATTTGCGTACACTGAGCGTAAGCTACTGCGATGAACTGCAAAAACTACCGTTGTTAAGAAAGTTGCCGTGTCTAGAATCTCTTTCGCTCCTGACGTTGAACAATTTGGAGTACGTGGAAGGAGCAGGGAGACGCAGTAGTGAAGCTTCGGCCACATTCTTTCCCTCCCTTGTTACTCTCAGAATTGATGGCCTTGTCAAGTTGGAAAAATGGAGGAAATCCGATGGTAGGAACGACAGTGAGTGTCAGCTCGTCTTTCCTAAGCTTTTGAAACTGACCGTCGAGAATTGCCCTATATTAATGTCATTTCCACAATATCGTCTAAGCTTGCTGCTGCAACTACGTACGAGTGGTAACCATGAAGCATTGAAGATACTAGCAGCGAAATAATGCTGTCGTCTAAGTTGTCTGCAACTACGCACGAGTGACGAGTGCCATCTTATACCTTTTATAAAGACCTGAGGTTACTTTATCTACGAGTAGGATCTTAATCATATCGTGAAACAGTCACATATGAGAATTAATATACCGATAAATAAGCAATATTATTATTACTTTATTATACATTCATAGCATTACAGATCCTCTGAATATACAAATTATACTGTACTATGCACCAAAAATTTATGAGATTTATGGCTATTTACAGAATTACAGCAAACAATCAGTTTTCGAAGGCAATCTTCTGAAGAAATTAACATGCGCAGCAGGCAACTTATGTCGAAACTTCGGATGCCTCATCGTATAAAACCCACCAAACAAAGCCATAACCTGTAACGGCGTAACATACAGTACAACAGCAGCCACCAGACAGAACGTCAGGAACAGCATCGACGCTCTTGGGTCACGCCAATTCAGCAACGCCTGCGCTCTCTCACCCTGCGCAGCAACGTCACCCAACACTGACTGCACCTTCGCTCCAATACTCCTAAGCCGATCATACCTCATCCTAACCACGCTCGCTCCTTTACCAGTTGGAAAGGAATCAAACTCCTCGTCAAGTTCGTCTGGTGCTGCTGTGTCTGCGTAGGATATCCTGGTGTCCATGTGAGGCGGGTGACGTGTCCTGAACCTGTAGTTCCCATATACAACAACAACATCATCAGAACCAGTCTGCCGAACATGTCTTAGCCTAGTGATTCCATAAAAAAAAATACAGGCGGAGTTATTAACTAACTAACCTGTAGTTCCAGATTCCGATCAGGAACATGTATAGGAAGGCGGTTGGCAGGACTAACTCGGGGAAACAGACCAGCATTATGAACAGTAGGTGGACTAACACTGTTGTGATCGAGTTTTTCCATGCGCAGACGCCGCTGAACCATTTTCCTGCTGCTAGAAAACCCTGTAACAATGAAACTATCCTGTAGAAGTTCGCCTTGCTTCGTCTCATACTCCAAAAATGCGCGTCTAAGTCACACATGTACTCCACGACTTCCTTTTTCAAAGGCGGTTCAGCTCGGGTTAGCCTCACTGCTAGGACATTGATAGCATGGGTTCGAAGGAGGTTTGTTTGTGTAAGCGATAATGGTTTAGTGTAATGCATCTTGGGTAAAAGCGGTTTTGTGTATAAGTACATAAGGTTGGTCACATTTGTACATGAGAATCTAATAGCAAGATGCAGTTCACCCATTTTCTTCACGCCCGAGGGTAGCAGGACGAGTAAAGGGTACGCGTGGGTGTACACTCGTCCTGCTTCAAGTGTCGAGATTCTGACACGCACTTTCCCGATTCTGGTATCTTTGTTCGACCCACCAAAGTGTCCGTTATCAAACACACCAATGGTTAGAACAGTCGAAGGATCGTACACCTCCCAAGTGTATTGTTCATTGTACTTTGGACTTAGACTGTCGATGATCGTTCTGGTTCGAACCCATTTCTGACAGTACTTTGCAACGCAGAAAGTATCAGCAGTCCCTCGTCCATCACGGGTTTTCTGTGGTTGAACTCCGTCAGCATTCAGTATCCCCAACTCGAGCACCCCGATGGGTGATTTCCAGAGCTGTTTCATACTCGGCCTCAGATCGCTGCTGTAGTAAGTGGATTCGTCTAAAACATGGTACCCGCCGTCTAAGCTGATTCGAGCGTGTAACTTACTAGCAAACTTCACTTTCTTCTCCTCTTCGATGTCAGCGGTTCTTGGGTTCTGAAAATTGTACCACTGTGAAGGGAAATTCTTGTCATCAGGCCGCTTTCGGATGTTTCCCAAGGGTAGGATCAGTTTTCCGATTGTATCCTCTTTAGACGGACCAACACGGTCTTCAACAGTGATGATCAAGTGCTCGTCGAAAGGCTCAGCTGCAACGAACATCAAATCCTCGTTCCAAAACGGGTTTCCCAACCGGGTTTGCATCGGTTTTGTCCTTAAGATCTGAAACCCAAGCTGAGCCTTAATATAAACATCAGGAAACCGGCCTTTTTCCGAAGCAATCAAGTCCTGAGCCTCGATTAAGTTAACCCGTAGGTACCACAGCCTCGGGGAATGGTAGACTTTGGATCGGATTTGGTTCGAGGACATGCCAGACGCGTCAGGAGGGGTAATAGCATCGGAATGCCACGCGTCACAGAACGCCTCATCAGCTTGGGTACCGTACCAAATCGCAAGCATAAGCTCCCCGTTCAGGATCTTGTCACCCTTACGATCCTCCAGCCGGTACCACTGTGGGGCCAACGGACTATCCGGTGGGACCCTCGTGGGGACCTCGTTGAGGTCAAACCGAAGCAGACCGACAAAATCGTCCTTGACTAGATCCTTATCCTTAAGCTGAACCTCGAGAAATGAGGACTGAATCCGGTCTCTAGAGAAAGCGAAGACTTCGTTCCATTCAGGCGCGCTTCTTTTCTCGAAATACTTAGTCACTCCTTTGTAATTCCCGACTTTCACCTCCACGTACGGGTCAAGGCTCCCGGTCACGTCCATTGTGGGCAGGTCGCGAGCCTTGACCACGCGTACAAACAGGAACATCATCGGCTCAACGAGGTCATACGTGCTGCTGCTGACCGGCTTGTTACTCCGCATGACCCGCCCGCCCACTACCCGTCCACCTCCCAAAAACGGGCTGGTTTCTCTCAACCTGTAATCTGAACCGGGTTGTGATGATGGTACCACACCCTGTACTGATTTCGGCGCTGGTGCTTCAGCTCTAGCCGCTGATAGATTTGGATTTGGATTTGGATTTGGAGCTCCGTCTTTAGGGAGATGGAAGAACGTGTGTCGTTTTCCGTTTCTGTTATTAGCCCTGGAAGAAGTCCTAGGGGGTTCGATATCAACCTCACCAAACTGAACTTCATCGACAATCATCGAGTCAGACCTGGCAAACGAGCCATTATCCATGACAGGAGACGGGGTCGACATTTGGACAGACGGGTTATCCGTTATAAACACCTTGAGCCCGAGTTCACCCTTAACGCGAGAGAAAACGCTGCGTTTCTCTAACGGGTAGTAGAATTCAGAGGCTTCAGAGTAAGTGACAAAGGATGATCCATTTATATGGACTTTACCTAGGAAATTCTTCGAGTTATTCGACCTGGAGTAACTGTATACGAGGGCATTCAGTGTGAGATTCGAGAGGTTGTTTGGGTCGGATATGTTGAAGTAGAATGACTCGTTCCAAACCGGGTTTAGGTCTTTTTCTTTGATGCTGGTTTTGAATCTTTGATCGTCGAAGTTTAGTTCTACAAATGCGCTTGATGATCCATCAGTGTCTTTCGCTACTAGGTCGTGTGCTGCTGTTACTTCCACTCCTAGCTTATAGCTCATTGCACTTAATTCTCGAGTTTTCCTACACAAGAAATTGATCATAAGATAACTTATTGAAGTCCAACTGTTATATATATTTTATTATTTTTTAATCTGTCACAGGGTCGAGAGACCCTTTCTTACAAAAAAAGGAACAAGCCAATGACCACTTTTGAACTCATGATGATTGTGATATCCATAAAAGGGTTACATGAATATGAAAAGTCGAAGATGATAGAAAGTTCACTTTATGAACGATAAATGAGGTTTCATGTATCGGACTTAAACTAATCGATTATTACTTTATTACTACATGTTTTGACATTCACATGCGATATTTATATGAGTTAGGGTGACGTAATTAAAAGAGTCAATTCTCGATAATAATTCACCTAGGTTAACCAAAAGTAATGAATCTCTTTGGGGTACAAGAAAGAGCAATCTATGACCAAAAGCAAGTTTAACTTTCCCATATTATTTTTGTTGCAAAACATAAAAAAAATAAAAAATAAAAAAAAAATCAAAATCAAAATCAAAATCTCTATGAAAAAATATTCATGGAATCAAAATCAAACGGTCTCACGTAATTTATTGTGAAACCTCTCATATGGTTACAAACTTATACCCGTGTCTCACAAGAGATTTACGGGTAGCATCAAACAATATGCGGAGTATATTCTACAGTTCAATTTTTCTAACGTGTGCACCAAAAATATATTAAAAAAAGTCGATAATATGAATATATATGGAATAAAAAGATGAAGAGTCAAAGATGATCAAGTTATAAGTGTATATACCTGTTAATGTAACTTATATGATAGATTGATAGATATAAGGAAGATGAACCTCCTTTGTTTTAGTTGATGAAAGAAAAATAATTGTTGTACAAAGAAGTAATTGTACACAAAAGACGATGAAGAAGAAGAAGAAGAAGAAGAAGAGAGGTGGGATTGTGGGAAATGAGAAGGAAGAGGAGAGACAGAGAGGAGGGGCGGAATTGAGTTGAAGAAGCAGAGTCGTCGAAGACTTGTTTAATTTTTGTGTGTGAATTATGGAATGCAAATTCAAAATGTTTGTTTTCGTGGACTATTATTAATTTACACAAATTCTTGTATGATACAGTCTCAGCATAACTTTATCGTGAGACCTCTACATACAAGGAAGTTACCTTTAATATTATTTTATTCTCTATTAGTATGATACTGTAGTACGGTATCCGAGTATGTTTAGTAACACACAATAGGAATATTGTGGGAAGGATTAGGAAACACAATATTGTTTGAAGGATTAGGAAACACACAATATTGTGTGAGGTTTAGAAAACACACAATAGGACAATATTGCGTGACAAATTAGGAAATACAATAATATCATTAAGATATCATTTAGTATAAGATATGATTTAGTTTCCTAGTTTGAGTTAGATACAGTGTCTGTATGATACTATAAATATGGGTCTATATTTGTATTCATAATTAAGAAAGTAGGTTAAGAAGTTACAATAATATTTTATATTTTATCAGATAATTACCGTAAGACGGTCTCACAAGATTAACTAATTAATTTATTATGAGGACATGTCCTAAGTTCGATATATATGTCTTAGCATTAAAACGGACCAAATATATATTCTAAGAACAAAATGTCGAATATTTTGTTACAATCTAGATGCAAAGAATTGTCTTATACTCGTACTAACTATTTGACTTGTAATAAATTTAAGACGGGTACATGTACATAGATACATAGAATTGTTTTATATTAAACCAGAATTTGTGTTATGATT
Source organism: Agrostemma githago (assembly GCA_958450325.1). Taxonomy (NCBI): domain Eukaryota; kingdom Viridiplantae; phylum Streptophyta; class Magnoliopsida; order Caryophyllales; family Caryophyllaceae; genus Agrostemma; species Agrostemma githago. Next base: position 769,339 of record OY288255.1, read on the forward strand.
CATGATTATATGTACCTAACGCTATTTTTTAATCTGTTTGAATTTTGGGTTTATTTGTTTTTTAATTAGGTTGTTACATACACACATTTTGTTAAACAGAAATAAATAAATAATAGGAGTAAGAAGACTTTAAATTCACATACTATTACCTTAGCTTAGTAAAACCATCATTTAAAATATTTTAAAAATTAAATTTAAATTAGAATGTTCAAAATTGGCGTCATTTGATTTTCTTTTACAATAATTTTAAGCAAAAAATTACTCTGTGTGAAGTTTTGAATAAAACTGTTCTATTAAATTGATAGTGATATAAAACTAATAATGTTGCATTCTTTGGTCATAAAAAATGATGTTTTTGTCACCATGCATTTCTCGCTAATGAATCAAAATCGGCTTATTATATATAAAACGGTCAAATAATTAAATTTAAATACGGACTATTTCAAATACTCAATATAAGCTAAATTACTAATTGTAAAAAAAAAAAAAAAAAAAAAAAAAAAGTGAAATATAAGGAGTGGGTAGAGCTGGCAAATCGGGCCGGGCCTATCTTGGTGGCCCGGTCCGGCACGAAAAAAAGCACGACCCGGTCCGGCACGGTAATGACGTGGCGAAAAGCACGGACACGGCACGACCGGCCCCGCGGCGCCAATTTGAAGAAAAGTCCGTGCCTAGGCACGGCCCGGCACGAGGCACGATTGGGCCGGCACGACTCTAAATCCCAAAAAAATGAAAAATCCTAAAAATTTGGTCGGGAACGACGGCCCAGCACGACTTAGGCACGACCGGGCCCGGGCTAGGAACCGTGCCTCAGCGCATGTTCTTAGAGTCAGGCACGGCCCGACACGGCACGATGGGGTCTACCAGGCACGACTGGGTCGGGCTGGACGGGCACGAAGCACGGTCCGACACGTCCGAATTGCCAGCTCTAGGAGTGGGGCATTACCTTGACTATAATCATTTCATCAATTATTTTCTTAAATTTAAAAATACTCTATGAGATAATTACATGCATGATGCATATAACATGGATTTTTAGGAAGATATTGGAGGTTGTCAGGGTTCGAACTATTGATCGTTGACTCTGATACCATGTTATGGAACAAATTCAACCAAAATCGTAAAGTGATGGTTGATGTCCATTTATATCGTAAAATTTTGGTAGCAATTAGTTAATGACTTGTATTATCTTCAACATCAACATTGTATGATGATGCATGCTTATTGCTATGCACGTAAATTAATCCTATTGAAGAAAATAATAGGACAAGTTTGCCGAGTTAAACTAGATTACGACATTGCCACTATATTAACGTACACTACTATCATCACACGTAAAAAATAACAATATTGAATTTCAACGTACTCAACAACTTGTGATTGACGATTCACCACAAAATATTATAAATAAAATAGTTAAGGTGTGATTGAAACGTGATAATGCTATTTTACCACATCATTACGTAACCTAATTATTATTAATATTAATAATAAAAGTATAAAACCATGATTAATCAATCAAATACCTTATTATGCGTATAGTACTAACTGTGCATGTTTACCGTCGATTGACCATTGTCTATGATTGCTAGCTACGTACCAAACTATGTTTTTTTTATTGCATGGGTAGGCAATTGGATGGATCAAATTCCGAGAAAAAATAGTTAAAAATTATCGATTTTTTGCTGTATGAAAAAATAAAAAATAATGTTTTATCATATTCGATAGAGGTACATACTCTGAACAATGAGTCACATATTCGATTCTCCATTCTTTTTATTGAACTACGACTATGATTAAAGAAAAAAAAGGGAGTAGTAACAACTTACTCCGTATGAGTCGTTATTCGACATTGCAAACCGATACCTTAGCCGCCATTGCATTGGCTCGGTTCATGCTGGGCCGCGCTTGTGACACTAGGCACATGTACAAACTTAAACTCACTATTGTCTGGGCCGGGCCGGCCCAGGTAGTTTTTTAAAAAAAGATTTTGGGCCGGGCCGGGCCACAGACACCCCAAAATGCAAATCCATGATTGTGAAAAGGTGTTTGATAGTACTTTGTAAAGCCCAATAAAGTTGGGCCTGTAATTTGAAACAATGGTGTAATCTGTTACTTCAACTTAGCCTAATCACTCTTTCAATAATTCTTAGCCCAACTTCTCTAAAGCATGTATAGTTGTATACATTGTGCCAGGAACTTTTCTATAGGATCGTAATATGATATAGAACGAATTTAATCCATCTAGTAGCCGTAGCGTGATTAAAAGGTGAAAGTTGTCAAAATTATTACGGAGTAGTCATCAAAGGAGCCGAATTTAATCAAGTCTCATTGACATTTTTTTTTCGAGAAAATCGTTGATTTCTTATTGATGACACATAAAATTCAATAACCATTTCAATTAACTCATGACTTCTAAAATTTTGCTTGGTTTTCTTTACAAAATGCCTACAAAAACTTGGCCAAATTCGAAACCCTTTTGTTAGGGTATCAAATAGAATAGACCCGACAAATGGGTTAACATGGTCATATCAATTCTTTTTGGTTTGTATAAATCAAGTCGGGTGTATTATCATCTAGTTTTGTAGGGATATTCGTTCTTATGCAGCAGCAACAAACATTTGGCTCCTGTCGAATTAGATCAAGTCAGATTACAAGTGAAACTTGATTACTATTCGGTCTGGATGTAGAATCAGATCATTCTGATCGAGTTAGCTTTATGGGATTCAATATCAAATAGCTATAGCCATGTAACTATGTAAGGTCAAACTAATAAAGAGAATAGTTTAGTTTGAACGGCCAAATAATTAGACAAATGGGAGAAGAGTGGAAAGACATTAAGGTGAAGGTCACATTGACATACCAAACTCTATATAAATAACGTGGGTGCCATATTCATGCATGTCACATTTCACCATTTCACTACCCAAACTCTATATACTTCTTTGCCTTGAGAAACAAATACATATTTAATATAACAAATAATAATAATAATAATTAATTAATATTCCATCTAATTAAAAATATTTTAATTTAATTTAATTTAATTATATCCCTTGAAAATCTCTACTCCCTTCATATTTAAAACTTGTTCATTTGTTGGTTTTACAGAAATTAATTAAACTTAATTTGCTTATATATTCTTCCATTTATTATTTCTTGTTGATTGAATTTTTGTGATTAGCTTAAGTTCATATAATTTCATCATCTATTATCCATTCCTCCCTCCCTTAAGGCTTCTCCTTTGAATTCTAGGGAGGTTTGCTTGCTTGCTTCTCATTTCTACTTCAAAAATGGTAATGCTCTTCTATTCTTTTGATTCATACTCGATATCATTTGTTTACGTTTTTATTCTTCGTTGGTACTATCTGTCTGAATCACAAGTGCTAACGAAAAGTCACAAATGTTAATGAAATTAGTGATCAATTACAAATCACATTTTGATAACCGAGAAATTCTGGTCAATGAAAAGTCTTAAGTTTTGGAAAGGAAATATTTGTTTACGTTTTTATTCTTCGTTGGTACTATCTGAATCACAAATGATAATGAAATTAGTCACAAAGCTAATGAAATTAGTCAATTACAAATCACATTTTGATAATCAACCAATAAATTCTGGTCAATGAAAAGTCTTAAATTGTGGAAAGAAAATGCTGAATTATTATTTTCGTACTTATATCATTTGTTTACTTTTTATTCTTCGTTGGTACCATCTGAATCGCAAATGCTAATGAAATTAGTTGATTAAGAATAACTTTCTGATAATCGAGAAATCCTGCTCAATGAAAAGTCTTAAATTGTGGAAAGGAAATGCTGAATTATTATTTTCATACTCTATCATTTGTTTATTTTTTTTTTCTTTGTTGGTACCATCTGAATCACAGATGCTAATGAAAAGTCATATATGAAATTAGTCAATTATGAATCTTTTTGATAACCGAGAAATTCTAGTCAATGAAAAAGTCTTACTTTGTGGCAAGGAAATGCCGAATTATTATTTTGATATTCGATAAGTCGAGATCATTTGTTTACGTTTGTATTATTTGAATCACAAATGCTAATGCAACGAAATTACAATAATTTTTTGATATCCTGGTCAATGAAAAGTCTAAAATTGTGTTATTGTTTGAATGAATGAAGGCGAACGCAAAGTCGGGAATGGCGGTAGATGATGAATGTAAATTGAAGTTCTTGGAGTTGAAGGCAAAGAGAAACCACAGGTTCATAGTGTTCAAGATCGAAGAGAAGATGCAACAAGTAATGGTGGAGAAGCTCGGAAATCCCGACGACACTTACGACGATTTTACCAAGTGTTTGCCTGAGGATGAATGCCGTTACGCTGTCTATGATTATGATTTCACTACCGACGAGAATTGCCAAAAGAGCAAGATCTTCTTCTTTGCTTGGTATGAACATAATTCTTCCTTTCTGTCGTTATTTTTCACATCATGCATGCAGATGTCGACTAGTTTAGCTGACAAAGTCATGCATCAGCATTATAATTTGCTCAATGACTCGTTTGTTAGGTCTCTTGGACAATTAGTTGACATTGACTTGGCAAAGTCACGCGTCCATTATAAATGGCTCAATGACTCGTTTGTCAGGTCTCTTAACCAACTAGTTGGCAAAGTCATGCGTGAGCATTATAATTGGCTCAATGACTCGTTTGTCTGTTCTTTTGGACAATCAGTTGGCAAAGTCACGCGCCAACATTATTATAAATGGCTCAATGACTCGTTTGTCAGGTTTCTTGGACGACTAGTTGGCCAAGTCATCTCTCAACATAACATTATAACTGGCTCAATGATTCGTTTGTCATGTCTCGATCTTGGATGACTAGTTGGCAAAGTCATGCTTGAGCATTATAACCGGCCCAATGACGACTCGTTTGTCAGGTCTCTTGGCCAACTAGTTGGCAAAGTCATGCACGAGCACTATAATTGGCTCAATGACTCGTTTGCCAGGTCTCTCTGACGTGTAGTTGACAAAGTCATGCGTGACTGTTTGTGCATTATAATTGGCTCTAATAGGATATAGTTATAATAGTTCAGAGTCAGCTTGACCAAAGGTTTGCGATGGTTCATCTAACAGGCGAGGCTCAGATCGTATGAGAAGTATCTAAAAAACGGGTTTGAAATGTTGATGCAGGTCACCAGACATTTCAAGAGTGAGAAGCAAGATGTTGTATGCAAGCACAAAGGACACATTCAAGAGAGAATTGGATGGAATTCAGGTTGAATTACAGGCGACAGATCCTAGCGAAATGAGTCTCGACATTGTTAGAGACAAAGCTCTTTAATTTAATGGCCGGCGGAGGACTTCCAATCCTTTCGATCCTACTCATCCGATCCTAGCGAAATGAGTATCGACATTAATATTTTCAATTCTCTATCGTTTTGTTTTTAATGTAGCATTTTGAGTGATTGACAGACTGTAAGACTGCAAGCAGCAAGTTAGAACTGTTATTTCATTTCTTCTCTTTGTTTTTTCTGTAAGGTTATTCTTCTTGCATTTATTTTCATAATTTCACATATGTTCTTCAATGTTCATTAGATTTATTTCAATGTTCAAAATCTGTGTTTTACTTTTCGTTCGCTTTAATGTTTTTGTATGACAGAACTGCACAAATTCAAATTAATCGACTGTTCATAGCCGGAACATGATATCCTGCAATCACAGAATTACTGTCTGTTCTGGATGTCAGCGAGATCGTTCATACTGTAAAACACAATTTTACATCCTGTACTGTAACTTAGACTGACAGATTATTCAGATTTACATCCTGTTCCATGATTTACAGATGGAGATATCTCAGATTGTTGGACTAGCTCGACGACAGTGAAGTTGCATCGTAGAATTGCAGCATGTTTAAGCATTCTGTGATGTTAAATACAAAACCAGACAAAAAAAGAATGCAATAAGGCAATCTTTGAAGAATTGATGTCAAATTTCTTGTTTTCTGCAAAATTTGAAACCTCATACAATTTTGGATGTCGAATTACCAAAAGAACGGATACAGAAGAAGTCGTAAAAGTTAAAGACGCGTGGTATTGACAAAAGAATTATCGATTTTCTTGTCCGAGATCTAACTAGTACTCCTACCTAACCTATATACCATCTAATCAAAACTCTTTTAAACCAGGTTTAGGGTTTAGTCGCTTTCGTTTTCCCACGTCTCTACCATTTTCTTGATCTTAGCATTCTGATCAAGAAGAGCTTCAAGAGTGTGAGGTTCATAAGGTGGAGGCAGTTCACACGGGTCTCGTTCAGAAGGTCCGCTAACCATGGTCTCAGTCTTATACTCCGTCTCCAATCCCCACGGTGGACTGCATGCAAACTTCTCTGAGCAAAGCTTCTCTGCTCCCTCAGGCACTGTTGGTCTGTACCTTAACAGCTTCGAATATTCATTCAGGACATGAAACATGTAGTCATAAACATGTTCTATCGTCACGTTCTTGAATATGAACTCGCTCCCCGCTTTCCCAATCTCTTCTGCCTGTTCACAGTCACGGAAATGTTAGACCTGGCATACGGGTCAACCAGTTGAGGCTCAGCACGGGTCAGTTTTGTCAGGGAAATGCGTACCTTGTCAGTGTTGTTGTTTCCCCAATCGACAGCAAATTTGATGGATTTGCACGGTTTTTTCCGGTTGACAGGCCAGTAATGCTTCAGAGGGATTAGGCTTCTAGAGAAGAAGTCATAGTATTCAGGGTTTACAAGAAGGGTCACTGAATCACAGGCTAAGATGTATTTTTCACTTACTGACCATGCATTTCCTTCCAAATACAACCTGTATCTGCATATATAATCAAACCTTTATTATATACTATGCGAAAAAACATCGCGCTGCATCCACAAAGAACCAAGATATGATGCATTGATGCTGCATACCAACCGGTAAATGCATTGCTTCGACAAATCCGAGTTCTTGAATCCCTCTTTTCCTTCCTGTATCCAATCCTGCAAAATTTACATTACAGTTACATTCGGCCCACGTCTTACCCTGATATAATACCTACTGCAATTTACCTGAACATCAAAATCGGTCCAAAGGTTTAATTACATAACATACCTGCTCTAGAATCTGAGCATTCCAATCCTTGACGGAATTGCACTTCGCAAACTCTTTCCTTTTACCGGTATGCAAATTCCCTTTCCAAAACGCAAAGGGTTCCCTAGAACTCCAGTTTCGCACTGCATTACCGTCCTTCAAATCCTTCTCCAAGGGCACCCAGGGCTTTACATTCACCTCTGGCCTACAAAAACATGTAATTTCTTCATAATCACACAAAATATTCGACTGCCCTATTCTTTCCAGCTTATTTTCACGTCAGTTCAGTTAAACTCACTCCAGCTGACAAATAGAAACGATGTAGATAGTACGGAGTACATACCAACCCCAGTAAGACCAGTCAGGAAAGACGATATCATAAGTAGACTTATCAGCACAGTAATGAAACTGAGGAGGAGCAAAACTCGACATCCAACCACCAAAGCTAGTTCTTTTGACAGAGGCCTTATCATGGCACTGGAACATAAGGTCAAGGTCGGGGAGTCGACCAGGGTAAAGCTTAAGCAGCTGCAATATCCCCCAAAGAGTAAACACATCTCGAGTTTGGTATGCCTTTCGATATTGCTTAACATAAGCAGTTCCATTGACAATGACGAGCCTAAAATGCGCAACATTCTTCAAACCCTCTACCATTCCCTTTGTTATCCCTTGTTTCTTCCATGTCTTCAGGTCCTCGTGGATCCAGCGAAAGTAGTCGGGACATGTTTTGTTGTCGGAATTGGTGGTCGGACGAGGGTAGTTTGAAGGGCAGGTGACTGTTAGGGAAGTTGAGGTGCAGTTGAGGAGAAATGAGTCTGTCTTTGGGTAGTCAGTGTAGTTCCAGGTTGACATTGTGAAGGTGAATGGTGCTGAACTGCCTGCGAAAGACGACTGCGATTATCCAAGCAAATGACGAGGGTCAGTATTTGTCAGATGAACCATCTCAACCAAAAAGTGCACAAACACCCTCTACCACGTGTGCTAAAATTTCAATTGTTAGATTTTTGGAGGCTGTCAGGATTCGAGTACGCGAACTTTGGTCACGTTGGTTGAGATAATACCATGTTAGATGAAAAACATGGATAAACACGAAACAACGTTTAAAATGTCAATCATAAGTGTCAAACATGGATACATGCACAACATTGTCATCAACCACGTATATGACAACTGAACTCCCATGACCATTTCTCATACATTTAACAAAAACGTAAATGACCACTTTTCGTTACTTCAATAACTTATTTAGTCTAATTTAGCAACAACAAAAACTCATCAAATAATCTACGAATCATAATTCCGATAATTTAAAAGGAAAATGATAAGAATAGTACAAATTTTTTGGAGCATGAAAATCCACCAAAAGTCAAATATAAAAATGGAAGTCAAAGGAAGAAAAAACAAAATGTAATGGGGATAATTGCACAAAAGTAGAGATGTTCTCCCACCAATCACCACTCATCCACGTGTCTTCAACATAACTACCTCCCTCCAATAATTACCGAGTAAATTTCATTTCACAAATCAATAACGGATCAAATACTTCATATAATACACTTGGTTAGATAAATGCAGACTTAGGGACAACTTAATTACTTTGTATTATGTGCTACTCAAAGTGAATATTATTTGATTCATTATGACCGGTATTTTCATCACAAATATTTACTCGTAGTATTAAAAAGTAAAAAAAATAATAAAAAAAAAACGTAGAGAATTGGACGAGAAAAATAATAATTCTCCAAATTATTACGTTCATCATTGATTGAACCATCAACTAACTTTGTAGTATATTTGTCTCAGCTTGTTAGTCCAGTGATGAAGACGAAAATATCGTAATAACTTAAAAAAGTTGAAAAAGTTGGAGTATACTTACGATATCAGACCAACGGGTGAGGACGAGAGTACAAACGAAGACGAAGACGAACCAAAAGGAAGCAGTTGTTGCTGAGAAACTATCATTATTATTGCTTGATGTTTCCGACAATGGAGTCGACGATGAAGATGAAGATGAAGATGAAGATGAAAATGAAGGAAGTTGTGATTTGAAGAAATCCCAGAAATTAAGCTTGTCATTTGTAGGAGAATTTGGGAAAGATGGAGATGCTTTTTCTTGCATTTCTGTCTCCATCTTTTCTACTTTCTTCACCAATTTTCAATTTTGTATAACTACTTTTATGTTAGGGAGTATTTGTTGTGCCAAGTAATAATATTGATATTACCACTTGATAATATTTTAAGCTATCTATAACTAACCACTTGTTTGCATGTATTGTCGAGAACAAATTCTCCCTTGTGACGAATATATATGTTTATAATGGGTCGAATAATATTATCCACATGGTAGATAAAGACAAAACCTTTACTATTACAGATGCGTTCAAATTTTGTTATTGACCGTTATTATTTTGTGGCGGATATATCCATTACAAGGGAGATTAGTTGCCTAGCCGGTTGTTTAGGGAATAATGTTATCAAAGTGATAATTAGTTTAATTTGATCGGTAAAATCAATAATGACGATACTCAAAACTTGGACTCGAATTTGTGAGTATTACTTACAATCATTCGATATTGTTTAAACCCGAACAAATAATACAGAGTAAAAATCATGAGTAATTAGGAGGGAGTAACTTCATTTTTTTTTTCCTACATTGACTATACATATTACAAAATCTTCCAAAAAAAAAGAGTAATTACTCGTTGAGAATCAGGATATCTGATCTCAGTCTCAACCACTTCCTCGTTCCCACATCTCCACAACTTCCTTGATCTTAGCATTACGATCACGGATCGACTGGATAGTGTCGGGATCATAAGGCGAAGGCAGGACACACGGCCCTCGCTCTGACGGGCCATTTACAATCGTGTCGACTTTGAACTTGGTCTCAAGGCCCGGCGGACTGCAAGCAAATCTCTCTGAGCAAAGCTCATCTGCTCCCTCGGGCACCGTGGGCTTATACTTGAATAACTTTCCATATTCATTTAGAACATGAAACATGTAGTCATATACATGTTCCATTTTCATTTTATTGAATATGTACTCACTTCCTTCTCTTCCAATTAATTGTGCCTGCTCAAATTACAATAATTTAAAATTTTAATTAGATCGTGTTTGATAGCATGTTCAAAACGTTATCAGAATTAACGTTTAGATCCAATAAATTGTTTTTACTTGCTAGCTGAATAATTTAATCGAGACTGGAAACTAACGATAAGTACCGTGACTCTCAAATTAATTATAAACAAAATTATAAATTATAACCTTTTTATAAACCTTTTTTTTTAAATTACAACCTTATAAAATTATTTTCAGAAAATTGTAATTAAGTCGATAAAAATGTGGTGTTTATTCACAGTAGATGTAAATGGGTGTATGTTTTGGTGTTGTATGTATTCACATATTTTTCGACTCAATTAGCCTTTTTTACACATCTACGTACCAAAATATAACAAAAAAATTCTATAAGGTACAACATTATTTTTTTTGAAAATAATTTTATAAAACTGTAATTTCAAAACGGTTGTTTATAAAAGAGTGTAATGTGTAATTTTGCCTTAATTATACATGACTAATCAGTCTGCTATGAAGACGTAAAAATATATGTACATATGTTTGATCATGTTTTACGTTATTGATGGGATCAGGATTACGTGTTTAAGACAAGGGGATAATATAATGTACATGTAGTATACCTTTTGAGTGTTGTTATTGCCCCAATCAACAGCAAATTTGATAGATCTACACATGTTGTCACGGTTGATAGGCCAATAATGCTTCATTGGAATTAAACTTCTAGTGACGAAATCATAGTAAATAGGGTTTATACGAAGTGTCATTGCATCACATGCTAATATGTACTTCTCACTCACTGACCATGTATTTCCCTCCATATAAATCTTGTATCTGCATACACAAAACACCAAAACCCCATTCGAAACAATAACTAATCAAACATTAAATCGACGAAATTACCATCGAAATTGAATAACATCCTTGCCTGGGTCGTACGACATGAGGCTATATATGCGTTCTAAATTCTAATAAGTTTGTGATCTAATAAGCTCCTGCAAGAGCATTCTTGTGGGAGTTGTATGGCTTGAGACTATGTCATCTAGATTTCGAGCCAGTCGTCCAAAGGGTGGCTTACATGGTGTGCGTGGTTTACAGACTATTGCATGCGTACATCCGAGGGTTTACCTAGAACGCACCAAAAGGTAGCGGCTGCTGGTTGACCTGATATACGTGGTTTATGAAGAAAGTGTATAAACTCACCTATGAACACATTGCTTAGACAAATCAGAGTTTTTGAATCCCTGTTTTACTTCCTTGCCCCAATTCTGCAAGGAGATTTTCAGGTAACAGAAATCGATAATTTAATATACTCGTATATTTTAGAAATTTGGAGTAGCGAGTGGATGCCAACGACATGTACCTGTTGAATAAGTTGAGCACCCCATTGTTGAATGGAATTGCATTGAGCAAGCCTCTTTCTAACACCAGTATGCAAGTTCCCTTTCCAAAATGCAAAGTGTTCTCTTTCATTCCACTCCTTTATTTTGTTGCCTTCTTTCAAATCCTTCACTAATGGCACCCATGGCTTTATGCTCAGTTCTGGCCTATAATAACCCGACATTATCACATCATCGATTCATAATCTTACCATTTTCGATCATATATGCACCATTTTACTACATTGTTCGAATTTCCTTTACACGTTCAGTCAAATCATCAAATGTAGTGAATCAGACCAAATAGAAGAAATAATACTCTTTCAACAGTCAATACATTTGACTTTCACGGTAAAACATTTTTTACTTTGGCTGATACTTTAAAAATCATGGGATCTTACCAAACTTAATGGAAGATTACTAGCTAACCCATATACCATGTTGTGGTAAACATTTGACTTTCCTGGTCAACTATTCGCTCGTTGACTTACAGCTACAGGTTTATATTAAAACAGTTTTAATTAACCATAAAAGTCAAACAGAGACGATAAAAGTCAAAGAACAAACAAACGAGAAAGGATGATGATCGAAGGAAGATTAATTACCAGCCCCAGAACGACCAATCAGGAAAGACAATGTCAAGACTGGAGTCATCCCCGCAGTAATGAAACTGTGGTGGCGCGCCACCACGCTTAAACTGACGCTTCTTAATCGAAGCTTGATCGTGGCATTGAAACATAAGGTCTAGGTCAGGTAATCGACCAGGGTACAACTTCAAAAGCTGAAGTATACCCCAAAGTGAATACACATCCCGTGTTTGAAATGCCTTTTGATATTGCTTGACGTAAGCAGTTCCATTTACAATAGTCAGTCTGAAATGAGCTGAACCTTCTAAACTGTCGACTAATTCCTTCGTGATCCCCTGATCTTTCCACGTGGCTAGGTCCTCATGGATCCATTTGAAGTACTCGGGGCACGTCTCGTTGAAGGTGGTGGTGGTGGTGGGAGGAGGAGGGTAGTTTGAAGGGCAAGTTAGGGTTGTGTTGCTTGACTTGCAAGTAAGAAGGTATTGGTCTCTCTTTGGGTAGTTTATTGTTGTGTAGGGTTTTGAGAACATTGAGAGTGTTAATGATGGTACTCTGTAGTTTCCTGCTAGGCTAGACTGTAGGAATTCAACCAAACAACAACACCAACAAAATGCATCAGTATTATGTATTGAGACAAGTATACTCGTCATAAATTTGTGATGTAGTCTAATAGTCGTCAAACAAATAATTTGCTGCTCTATAAACTTATCTAACAATATGGTATTATTTGAGACTGAAATAATTTTTTTGCGTAAAAATTTAAAGGTAATATCTCCATGAATTATCACAGTCTCGTAATATAATTATCCATGCAAACGTTGATGATCAAGTAACAAATGCCGTGCACGTGACAATCAAATGAAAAACATACGAAGTAGCAATTGTTTTGAAGCACCTACTTGAATTGGTCGTATCAAAAGGAAAATCAAATTTGCTATCTATTTTCATCGTTATAATAAGACATCTACGATAAAAAAAAACGTAATAAATATGTACTCATCTAAGGTGAAAATACAAAGTTAATACTATCTCCGTCCCAACAAGTACTCAGTACTCCATACATAACATGTTAAGATCAAGGTTATTTAAAATTTTATTTTATGAATATTTATTCGTTCGGTTAGACCATAATAATAATAATCTACTTAATTAGTTTTATAAATACTTTTATTTTTCTTTACATTTTCATGTAAAAATTGTCGGACATCGATTTCCATGTTAGAATACAGAAAAGAAAGATGACAATGAAACGAAAAGAGTATGAAACGTTACGTTGATCAACTAACAAAAGGTAAAGCAAGAGTAGTAGGTGATCGACTTACAATATCAGACCATCGAGTAAAAACAATTGTGCACAAGAACACCAAAAACAACAACGACGAAGCTGATGTAGCTATCGAGAATTTGCTGCTTGATATCAACGATGACAACAACAACGACAACGATCCCTTTGACTTGTTCTTCTCATTTGAAGAAGACAAAGACGACGAAGAAGAAGAAGAAGAAGTAGAATCTTCCATATTTTTCGATTTTAGCATAAGTTATACGAGTAGTAACATAACATTAATTTTTCTTTTTTGTATAATTAATTCGATATAATTAATGAGGATTATGTATAATTAATGAAGAAGAATCCTTGAGGATTTTGTTTCTTTTTTGTCGGATATATATTTGTAGGAGTATGTATGTATATATTGATGAAGAACTATACAAAAAAAATGTTATGTTGAAATAATTATGAATTATGAAATCAATATATACGGGGCAGTCAGTCCCCGGGTATCCGTCACTTTATTATAATGAATTAAATAGTGTCTATTTGTATGGAAAAAACAAAACATTGATTGGGCAGTGTTTTGTCTTTTTCTATGTAAATGGATAATATTTGAGCAGTTATATAATAAAGTAATACGGAATATATAATTTCGTCGTAAACAAGAATTTGTGTATAATGGGTAGACTTAGTTGGGCAGGTAGTAGGTCATTTTTAACATGCTTTAATATCGTTCTATTACGTGACCAAGGCTCAATAATCTTTGTCAAGTAGGAGTACTACTTAGCATGTGTCCTGAGATATCGACTATTACATTATTGAAAAACTGTATTTCTAAAAATTTGTGTTGTTAATTACTTTCTTCATTTTAGAAATTCGTCTGATATATATTTATGCTCTGACCATCTATCTCAATCATTAATTTACTCTTAATAATAATAATAATAATAATAATAATAATAATAATAATAACAACAACAACAACAACGTGAATAATCAATACTTTTGTTTCAGTAATTTATGTATTTTTTATATTATTTGTAAAAAATTATTTTAATTAAAGTTAAATAAATGGTATGGGACGGAAATTAAAGAATCTTGGATAAGAAGTTATTTATTTGTTACATAAAACGTACTAATATAAAAGATGTTCATATTTTTGCTCCTTTTTCTCTAGCTTTATGAGAACAAATAGAGTATACAATATTCTCGTGAAGGTGTAAAACGAGAACAATACAGCTCTGTTTTCAGCTTGGTTTATCGATGTTTTATCGATTACTATGCTCATATTGAAGGACACGCAATCCAACGTCAAAACACCCCGAAAACATAACTATAAAAATAGACACGGAAACTCTTAAAGTTATAATAATAATAAAACTCGTACTCTAATCTACTCCTGTATTATTGTACTAGCTCGTCCCTAAAATTTTCGTCCAAACAAACTTACAACGAACGTAGTCGACCCGGAACAGTGAAACGGATTATTTAGCATAAAACACCGAAACGATAATGGATTCTGTAGGATGAAATAGTCAACCAAAACTTAGTTTTCGTTGAAGTGTGATTTTTGTAGGACTTTGTCTTGTGCGTTGTCTTTTATGGATTTGGGTTTCCCTTATGTGGCTCAGTGTGTTTGGTCACAAATCACAATTCACAAGTCACAATCACTCCACGAATTATGGTTTCCGATGAAGTTATCCGTCACTTCCTTCTTATAATGAATCAAATACCATTATAAGAGTAGACTCATTTATATAGAAAAAATAAAAATCTACGAAATCAATGTTTTATCTTTTCTATATAAATGAGTACGAAGTACTCCGTAGTATTTAACCCGTTATAACAAAGTGACGAATAAGTCTGTCACACAAAAGACCAGCAAAAACCAGTTTAGGGGGCAAGACTTTCTCCAAATGACTTGAAAGTTACTATAAAGTTATAAAAATAGATCTCTTGATAGCGTGTTATTTTTTCATTTTTGATCGTGTGAAATAATTTAATCAAAGTTGAACAAATCACTGAGATGGAAGGAGTACTAATTTTTTTTTTAAAAAAAAAAAATCAATTTCTTTTTGTAATTATCATTATATCTCATATTCCGTACTAACTTAGTATAGAACGGTCTCTCAATGTTTAGTCGACAGAGTAATAATGAGTCTTATTCAATGATAATGAGGCTTCAAATGAGACAAAAATTTATGCAAAATATCTTCTTCTTCAACAAGTCGGTGTGTGTTGCTTTAATGGTAAATAAACAAAGTGATGTTCAAATATAGATTAAGAGATGCTTAATTACTTTTTGTATAGCTAAATACGAGGATTATGAGTGATTTAGCCTGGGGATTAACAATTAATTGACTTAGTAAACCGTCATCGGATCATAGGTAACGTTCAAGCAAGGTTCCACAGTTGTAGAGAGATTTCAAATAAATGCATACTGTAATTAATTCAAAAAGGACGATTTGGGTCGGGTACAGGACCCGTTACACTTGATACGGATTCGGGTCTGGAGTCCAAAAAAAACAATTTGGATCATGGTCGACTTCACATCATAATAATATTAGACTTGGATCGTAAACCTATCAGAATCTACCGGTTTCAAGAGCCAATTGTCGAAAAGTGGGCTTCCTTTCAACATCCTCGACGTTTGATGATAGTCTTCAGCCATCTCCTGCACGAAGTACGTGTTGAAGTCAACATTTTGACCATAAATACTCTCGTTGTCTCAATCATTTGTTTAATTAAAATCCTTCTTACGAAAAAAAAGTTTAATACCGACTTGGGCAAGGACGCAAACTCGCAAAGCGTTACCTTAAGATCTTTGTAAGAAAGTGCGGTATGCGACTTTTCAACCAAAGAGTTACCCTTCAATGACATAAAACATCCCAACAATCTCCTCCTGCAACAGAAGTTGAAGTTACAGAAGAACAGCCAAGACTCTAGGATAAAAAAGAGTCGAGGATTCATCTTTTCTGAAGAAAATCTTGGTGGCAATAAGAGTTTAGTACGAAAATGATGATTACTTGCACAAGGATGATTCAGTGGATGGAGATAACGATCCCTTCGAAGAAGTCCCTTGTTTTCTTCCAGTCGTCCCAAGGACGACTTCATGCAATCTGCATTTATTCCAGCATATTGAATACCTACGCAGGATAAACCACAGGGAAGAGGCAGAATGTCACCTAATCTCGCCAAGTTAACAGACATTGTTAAAATACTCAAATCTAAGAAACATGTAAAGATACTCACCCACATGTCACGGTAGCCTCAGAAGACCCAAGATGTTGAAATTCCTTAGGGGGGACGGGAGCTTCAAAAAATAACGGCTGCCAAATGAGACACGATACTTAAATACTTCAGTTTCGACTAAAATTAACAGTATCCAATACTCTGATACGTATGTGTGACAGTGGCCTACAAAGCAAAAACTGACCTTATTAACAGAAAAGGGACAGGGCAATGTACTGGATAAAGGTTTGATTCTGTCATACAACGCTCTCCTCAAGTTATCCGAAAGATTTTCAGAGCTACTGCATGATTGGCCTACAGTGACGGAGGAAATATAGAGCGGTTGCAGGAGATAGGATAGCAAGGCACCTTTAAACAAAGTAAGATTCGTTGTTAGATTACTGAAGGATTCGAGATGTAGAGAGTTTGAAACATATGGTGTGATTTCAGAAGTGACTGACCTTGAGTTCCGACAACATTCCAACGTGCTATCTTGTCTGAGCAGCTAACAGAAGAAGTTGTGGCGCCACGACCAGGCTTTCTTTGAACTGAAGACGTAGGTTTTGAACAATTATCTGCAGGGACCGTAATTTGTCATTATTCACATTCTTAATCACATACTGTATATTTATTTTTGTACATTTCTACAAAAGAGGCTGAGAAGTGGGAGATTCGAAGAAGAAAAAATACATTCCACCATTGCTCTTCGTTAAGGCATCAGGAGAGTGTGCCCTCAGATCATGAGAATTGTTTCCTGATACGGAGACCTCTTCTGTAAAGGAGATACTTCTCAAAGACGGTGGCAAACTAAGTGAAGCATCCCCACCTGTTCAAAAATGAAATGTACACCCAATAATCAATCAAGAAACAAATTCGGAAGAAATATAACACGCCTAAATCTTTGAAGACATGAAAAAGGCGATGTGAGGCTTACATGGCAACTGTGAAATGTACATATGTAAATTCCAACCGTCTTTGAGCTTGTATTTGTCACGACCAGACACGTCAGTTTCCAAGTAAAAGGCTAATTTTGTGGCATTGGCACCTTTGGACGGATCTCTTTTATCGACTTCATCCTTAATATTGTGGAGGATGTGAATCTGTGAATAAATAAACCTGAAATTACCCCAATCGAATCAAACGATTTCTTACAGCAAGCCATTAGAAAAATCAAAGAATTTGGAGAAACGGACCTTAATAAAGCTCGCCTGGCAATTATTTCAGCATGAGAATCATTCACCACGTCACCATGTGGACTCCGTAAAGATCTTGGTAGACACTTAGTTCCAGTCCCTAAAGCAACAACCTCTAACTCTGCAAATCCAAGTAATTATCTACCATTAGCTCAGTTTCCTGAAAACCCATCTGCTCAACGTTTATCGAATGCAACTATGAAGGTATCCAACACCCGACTAAAAAAGGATAAATTTTTCAGGTGACTTCAAAGTTCAAATCGAGCAAAGTCAGATTACCTTACTAGACTATTGTTCACAAGTTAACAACCACCTAAAAATTTGCAACTTTAATTTTACGGAAACCCATTTACATAACATTTATCAAATCGTATGTAACACACTACTAAAAACTGTAAGCCTTTCAGGTAACTTCAATTCTTCAAATCGGATCAATGTTGTAGATAACTCACTTCAGATCATTCGTTACATGGAACTAGGCTAAGAAAAACCCGAAAAAACAGTAATGTCACAACAATGTTATTAACCTCATAACATTTGATACTACATTAAACCTTCATAAAAAAAACAACTAAAGATCAAAACTTTGAATGTGTCACAATCCAAAGGCAAGAATTAAAAGAGGATTATGGTCTCATGAATCATGAACATAGAAAATGAACATTGAGTTCTCGAGTTCGAGAACTGGGAACGCAACAATGATAAAACTGATCCTACCAACTCAAATCAATACTAAACCACACTGAAAAAATGACAAAATCAGCTAAAGATACAAACTTTATACCAGGAGAGTATTCAATTTGATAGTAACCCTAAGACTGATTACAAAATAGCAAAGAATTCAACTAAAATCTAGGATAACATCAAAAACTGAATATCAGCGAGCGATATGAGTCGGTTTCACAGTAATCTTTTATCGTGAGACGGTCTTACAGGAGAAGTCGTAAAATAGCAAATTAGAATTGGGAAAGAAAAGGGGGAATACCTTGGGAAGGAGAAGAGAGGAGAAAGGCAGAAAGAACGGAGACTTCACGACCCTGAGGCTTACCCTTCTTTGGAAGAGAGTTGAAGAGAGAGTATACCTTGGAAGAAACTCTCTCACCCCATTTCTCTCCTTCATCCATCTCCATTGTTACACTGTCTCTCCTCACTCTTCGTTCATCCCTCGCCTTGTAATTGGGACTACGGCCTGCGACTAAGGCCCTGTTCTTTTCGGCTTAGTTTCAGCCCGTTTCAGACCAGCTCAGCCCAGCTCTTATCAGCTCGGCTCAGCTCAGCTCCAATATTTTTCTTAAAATTATTAGATAATTTATATAAAAAATTATTAGTTTCACCTTTTATAAATTCAGCTCAGCTCAGCTCAGCTTCTATCAGACCAGCTCAGCTCCTATCAGACCAGCTCAGCTCAGCCTTGTTTCAGCCGAAAAGAACAGGGCCTAAGTATGCAGTTCGTTCACTCGTTGGAAAAAAAAAAGATGACTTTTTTACAAAGTTTTGCAATTTGTTCAGATTTTAGTGTGGTAGAACTTTTTTTTTGGATGAGTTTTTTATCAAGATCGGATTTGGGATGAGAAAACGAGATTATAATAACCTATATGTGAAATTATCGTCTCGATTTTGAACATAAATGTTAAATCTATAGGGTGCTTTAAAATCATGTCAGCCCGATAAATCTATTCGGTCTCTTGATGTGTAAATATTGGCTATTCAGTCTCCGATCTGGTCTAAGTGAACCCTTTATGTTGTAAGGTCCAAAGTCGTGGACAGATTGGGCTGGATTCGATTCTCATCTAGTTCGGTTTTTAGGTTCATGGGTTTGGGTTTGTTAGCCTCTAGGTTTATGGACCTAATTCCAGAACATGATCAAACCGCGCCCTTAACCCGCCCCAAAAGTTGTCGGCTTGACAGTCCCATGTGAGACGGTCTCGACCTCTTTAAGGAGATAATTGAATTTTGAAATACCATCTTCCTTGAGCAAGCAAGGGCAAGAGAAGAAATATACATAATGACAGTTTTGATGAACAAGTCCACAGACAACCAACACCAGCAAACTTAAACAGAAGACTAACAATGCAATGTTAAATGTAGCACTGTGTTACAGTCTGATATACTACAAAAGACCAAGGCTGGTCGATACTACCGTGTAACACCGTGCTCCACCTAACCATTCTCCTACTCGACGACTACCCACCACGCTGCACGAATGTTAAAAATCCTATTTTACTAGTAGGGATGGAAAAATATACATTTGACGACATTGGAAGAATTAGGAGAGGCGGTCAAAATTAGGACCTCTGATTAATAGTTAAGATCCTGTTCAAATGTTGTTCAGCAAAGACGGGTATAAGGAGTAGTCGTTCATGTGATCTTCCAAGAAACTCATGTCGTTGTTTCCCGGGAAATCCAACAGCAGTTGCAGCGCAGACTCTGATGGATCGTCCACCTCGTCTGTACACGAAGAATATGATGATCTTGCATTTATACGCATGATTTGGGATTTCGAGTCCTTGCATTCGGGATCTTCCTCATCTTGGATTCTTGCTGGTTTTGTTTCTAGGCATGTGTCGACTGTCAGACCGGAATTTGAGGCACATTTCGTAGAAGACGATGCTTGAGAGATTGGGCTTTGGCATACGCTCATTTCCACTTGTTCCTTTGAGTCGACTATTACCTTCCTAAATGATTCGCCTACTTCAGAGTTCCACAGTTGGAGAAACAAGTCGGAATCAGAGAAGACAGAAGAATGTGGGTTGTATACTAAGGACTCCCTTGAAAGACGAGCCTCAGCTTCGAGCCTAGCACTCTCCCACTGAGCCATGTGACGGGTTGAAGGCGATGCTTGAGAACTTGAAGATGGTCCACTTGACTTGGAAACTGGTTCGTGGGTTTGAGGGTCTAAACCCATGCTAACTAGCCGTTTCTTCAGGTGGGTGTTCCATAAGTTTTTGATCTCGTTGTCTGTTCTTCCAGGCAGTTGAGCCGCAATAGCAGCCCACCTGAACCATTTTAACCATATTATACATCATGAGACGAAGAATGGCGTGAAGCTGCAAGAAAGAAATGGTGAGCGAGGGACGAGTACCTGTTGCCTAGAATAGCATGAAGCTGCATCACAAGTTTCTCTTCTTCAACAGTAAAGGGGCCGCGTTTAATGTCTGGCCTAAGATAATTTGTCCACCGAAGCCTGCAACTCTTCCCACAGCGTTGCAGGCCTGCGAGAAATCCCGATGTCGGCCATAAATTTGTCTAGATTTGTCAGAATAATGCAATTTATGCAAAGGACTACATACAGATTTACAAACTTTTCGATTTTGTCGAAATTTATGCTTCATGAGCAGGGCTAACAGTAGCAAATTAGCAATGCAGTAAAATTTAACTTCTGCTCATTCACCCTCTTACATTCATATGTCAAGCAGATTACAAAGTCATTCACTTTTACCAAAGTTCAGTATTACTACAAACTTGAGGATAAAAATTTCACCTTGGAAAACAGGTAAAAGTAAAAACAACAGTCTATGAACATCTTGGAAGTAATTCAGGTAAATAATGCAACAAGTTACCCTAAAACTAGCAGAACACACCCACAAAAAATGATAAAATCACTGTTTACTAAAAAAAAAAAAAAACAAATCTATTTCCTAACTAATTATTCAATCACAAATATGGAATATCAAAACAAACAAATATATAATCAATTGACTTCTAGTAGAAGACCTATCTAAAAATGTTGAGCAAAGGGTCCAACCCTTGATTTCTATGTTTTCCGAATCCCTAAAAAGCTTCCACTTTTATTAAAATACTCGTATTTTACAAGATTCAAGTGTCAAACCAGGACCGGGGCCAAACCCTAAGCATAATTCCAATACTTATCTATTTTCCTACGTGACAACCTTAATACTCCCTCGATTTTTTTTTACATTCGCCTCATTTTTCACAAAATATTCCTCATATCTATTCATAAAATTGAGTAAACATCGTCTCGTTTCCATACAATATTCCTCACATTCATTCATAAAATGGGGTAAACATCGAAAAACGAGCTTTTTAACAAGGATTGAGGCCAAAGTATCAAACTTTTTTTGTGAACAGTAAAAAAAAACAGAGTAAAAAGAGAAAGTTACCAGCATTTTTAGGAAGAGAGCGCCAATTACCATGACCATGTTCATTAACATAATTCATAAGAAGTTCATCTTCTTCAGAACTCCATGGCCCTTTCTTCATACCTTGCTTATCACAACAAGGAGCTCTCCCCATTGATTTTTTTTTATTTTTGCAGTAAAGAAGAAAATCACAAGAGAGTTTAATGAAGTCACTGCAAAAACCCAAAACAATTGCAGGAAGCAGTAGTACTGCAAACACTACGACGATAGTATTTAATGAAAACCCAGAAAAATTAAAATTAAAAAGATTCAATCTTTGAGCATTAAATTCAAGAAAAGTCCCATTTTTTTTATGTCAGAACACCCCAAAATTAAATTTTTTTATTTTTGAAGAAAACATAAATGCTCAAGGTGAATTAAATGTAAATATAATGAATGATTGGGAAAAGTGAAGAAGGGTTGTGTCTATCTTTGGAAATAGAGGAAATAATTGTTGTGTTTTTAGAGAGATGAAGGGTGAAATGTTGTGAAGTGAGGATGATATGAGCAGCGAGTTTTATGGTGCAGGAAAAACAGAGGTGTTCTTCTTGCATTCAATGCTGTTGCAGTCCCCTTTCCCCTTCTTATACTGCATCACATCATCTGTCTTTGTGTGGCCTAAGGTTTGAGTATATAAGTTTTTTTGTTATTTACTACTCATGGGTCGGATTATTAAATATCGGGTTCAGTCTTGGTCTTGGGATGGAATCGGTTGCACTTGTCACGCTCTTGTCTTGGCCGTTCTTAACTTCTTACTCGTGACTAGACACTTGTATCGCCTCAAACCGTAGCCAAAACATACATGATCTTAATCAAGGGGCGGGCTAGCTCCCACGGTTGGAGTCTATTAGAAAAGTATCGCAACTAGAACCTTAACACACATGATACAGTAGTGGCTAAATCTTTGACAACTCATTACGTGATAAAACGTTATAGATATAGAGATGCGGCATGATAAGGTCAGAGTATTGTTAGAGAAGTATCACAACCAGAATCGTAAGGTGATGTTAAAGTCGTTAATTGGTTCTTATACCTTAAGACACATGACATATATATATATAGAGTAAGGCTCTTATGAGTCCTTCTCTATATATGAGTCCATGAGTCCTCATCTCATCCATTGGATGAGATGAGGATGGATGGACAAGATGCGTTGCATTAAAAAAAAAAACAAAAAAAAAAAAAAAAAAAAAAAAAAATTACGTTCCTAAAATAGCTCCCAAGAATTTAGGAAACAATAACCCACTTTATCACATTCATTCATCATTCATAACGCTCATTCATTCATTCAACCGTGAAAAAAAAATCCTTTCTTCATCACGTTCATCCATTCATTCAATCAATACTGTGGTCGAAAACGCGTTACAATGGATTCAATGACACCATCATCTTCTTCAACAGTTGATGGGCAATTGATCGAGTATAACAATGGTGAGTTTCAATATTTCTTTGACGTCAATTTTCATTGTTGCTATAACTTTCATGTTTGCGTTATTTTTTGACGTCAATTTGGACGTTGATATTGTTTTCATTGTTATTTCATTCATCATCGTTTCCTGTCAATAGTTAGTTGCTCTCTCGATCTTTACAGATTCCAGGGTTTTAATTATGTTTCTTATTTAGGTTTTGCATGATGTACAATTAGTAATACCGTTTTGTTCTGTATTAAGGAAGAAACGTCATTGAAGTAACATAACGTCTGAGTCACAATAACACTTAATTGTAATTACAGTAACACATTGAACGTTTAGAAAAAGGATTTTGATGATGATGTTAAAGTAACGTACTGTATTAGTTAGAGTAACAAGACTTGTCAATTGAAGTAATACATTGGTTTCATAGATGTAACGTTGTTTTATTTTTTTGCAGGTGGCATTGGCAAAGAAGCACAAGGTGATATTTTATTCATTTGATTAATCATGGATTAATAACAGTGGTTCATCGCTCTTGTTTTAGCATAGATTCTAGATTTAGCGTATGCTTCATTGATACTACCGTTTTGTTTTGTATTAACGTAGAAAAGTCATTGAAGTAACATACAATCTGAGTTACAGTAACACTTAATTGCAATTACAGTAACACACTGGACGCTTAGAATAATGGTTTTGATGATGATGTTAAAGTAACATACTATATTCGTTACAGTAACACAACATATGAATTGATGTAACACACATGTCCCATGTAACGTTGTTTAATTTTGTGCAGGTGGCATTTGCCAAGAATCGAATGCACAGGAATGGTGCAGAGATGTTGGTGAGGCTTTCACTCCGTACATGAAGCAAGTATTCGGAACAATCGAAGAGGCGGTGGAGTTTTATAAAATCTACGTTTATTGGCACTGTTATTGTGTTTCAGTAGACGCAAAAGCACATGCACGAATGGTGTAGAGATGTGAGTGAGCGTTTCCTCCATATATAGGGCAGATCTTCAAGGATGTGGATGAGACAGTAAACTTCTATAAAATCTGCGAATTGGCTTGTGGACTTGATGTGAGAAGGTTCACAACAAAAAGATGGCGCGGTGGTTAGATTAAATCAAAGTTTCTGATGATGATAATGAAAAAGAGGACGAGGAGGATGAAGAAGAATCAGAATTTTAAGTAGGACAGTATATTGTTAGAGTAACATACATTATTCGTTAGATTAACATACTTAATGTGTTACAATAACACAGATTATGAGTAATAGATGTGAAACATTGGAATTGTAATAAAGTTGATTTAGTTGGAACTCTTGTACCAATTTTTGTTTTGGAATATCCTTAATAAAAAACAAATATTATTCTTTTGGTTAATTGGAACGACTCCTGTGTATGCAAGAGACTATTATATGCAACGGAACAGATTTTACGAGTTAGAGTAACACACTTCATGAATTACAGTAACACATTGTATGAGTCAAAGTAACACAATCTATGAGTCAAAATAAACAGCGTCAAAACGGAGAGTAAATTATGCGGGAAGATTTGTAAACTGAAAAAAATTCATTTTGAAGAAATGTGTTGTGTGAGAGAAAGAAGATCAGTTATTTCCTTAATTGACAAAACAAATCCTAACCATTCATCTATCTCTAGTTTAAGGGTGGAGATGAGGACTCACGGACTCAATTATGATGAGTGGACTCACTTGATCTTTACTCTCTCTCTCTCTCTATATATATATATATATATAGTAGTGGCGATGCCTTGGACAAGTCATTGTGAGATAAAACGTTGTAGATATAGAAATATATGATCAAGGGGCTCCGAAGGTCGGGGTACTATTAGAAAAATATCACAACCAAATCTAAGGTGATGTTGAGGCTGATAATTGGTTCTTTTATCTTACACACATGATATAGTAGTGGCGAAGTCTTTGGCAAGTCGTTGTATGATAAATTCTTATAGATATAGAAATACATGCTCAAGGGGCTCCCAAGGTCGGAGTACACTATTAGATAACTATCACAACCAGAATCTTAAAGTGATGTTGAGGCTGATAATTGGTTCTTATACCTTAACATACATGATACAATAGTGACAAAGTCTTTGACAAATCGTTGTATGATAAATCATTATAGATATATCAATACAAGATCAAGGGACTCCCAATGTCGTTGTACTATTACAAAACTATCACAACCAGAATCTTAAAGTGATGTTGAGGCTGATAATTGATTCTTATACCTTAACATACATGATACAATAGTGACGAAGTCTTCAACTAATCATTTCATGATAAAACGTACAGTAATAAATATAGAATTACTTTAAAACTCGGAAAAAGTCTAGGGTATGGCGATTTTGTGAAAAATTTAGTTACGTGAAGTAGCACTGGAATATCTCATTAGGTCATTGGAAATCATTGAAATAATTGAATGAGGGTAATGAGAAATTAATGGTAATTGAGATGGAATTTGCAGAAAAAAGAGAAGAATGTGAGAAAACACAGGACAATGTCAATGAACTAATAACATACACAATCAAACAAACAAATAAATGTTAACACATGCTCCTTTGATGGTACCACTATCATTAATGTCTCTACTCCCTCATGCTTCACATCATCTTCTTCTTAATCTTTTGCTTTCTCTTAAGTCTTTTCCCTTATCCTCGCAATCTAGTACGACTTTGGTCGAAATCGTTCTCCAATAGGGTCCTTGATCGATAATCTTCAATCACATGATTTTAGTTGAGGCGATCCTCCAACATGGTATTAGAACACTAATTGACCTATATGTCACGTGTTCAAAACTTCGACCGTTTATTTCCTCTGATGTTTTTCCTTAACCTCGCATTGTAACATGATTTTGGTTGAAAACGTTCTCTAATAGAGGACCAATTGACCTAAAGTCGCATCTTTAATAATCTTAAAAATATTAGTTGGGCATCAACTAGATCATTTAGGGAAATTCTTTGCCACACAGTTGACAATGTCATCATAAAATACTACATTACGTGATGTCGTGATCTTTGAATTTACCATTTGCAAACTGTAGATCCCGACATTGGACCCGTATAATCATAGTAAAATAAAAGAAGGGCAAGAAGGAAAAAAGGGAAAATATAGTGAAGAAAGAGTGGCGAAGAAGCAATAAATATAGGAGTGAAAGGACGAGAAAAAGCAAGCAAAGCACATTAAATGTGAAGATGACAGGGGGTGGTACGGTCACGCAATTGTGTTCTGCCCCTCCCTTCTTTCTTTGCTGCTCACCACCGTCAAACCTCAAATGACAAGAGCTCCCTTACTTCAACTGAAAAACTGGGGGATTCGATTATCACCTGTAAACTAAGCTAAATCATACTTCCAATCCCATGATTTAATTTATTACTCTCACAAATTTGTGATACACTGTCTAACAATTTGATAATATGAGAGTATTTTAATCAATTTGTGTTGACAGATCCTCATACCTAATTTGTAGCCTTGTTGACAACATGTTTTCCCCAAAAAAAAAAATGTCGGGAAACGCGTGCACTTGATTGCAGATGATAATTGATAATTGAACCCTAAACATCATGGTAAGAGTATATGTGCTTTAACCCATTGTTTGTTTTCCAAATTTACCAAAGTGTAAATCGGTTACATGCAAATGTGATCGTAAAAGCGTAAAACTACAAACATGAGAATCGAACCCTAGATATCGTGGTTGGAGTAAATGAGCTCTCTAACCGGGTGAGTTAACCCTTGTTCTTTTGTTTCCAAATTTATCAAAAATGTAAATCGGTTATATGCAAATGTAGTCGTAAAAGTGTAAAACTACAAACATGAGAATCGAACCCCAAACACCATATATGATTGGATTAAACGAATTCTAACCATGTGAGCCGACCCTTATTTTTTGTTTTCCAAATTTATCAAAACATGTACATCGATTTTATGCAAATATAGTCGCAAAAGCACACAACTATCAACATTTTACGCAACTATCATGTACTTATTTTAACGAGTGTTTGGTCTCACATGTAGAACGACCTCAAAATGTAGATAAAGTTAAGTACTCCGTAGTTGACAACTATAAACGTAGATAACAATTGATCGGAGACAGACGAAACAAAGAATTTATTGACATGTAGTCTTATGTAAAACGGTTTCACATGGCTCAACACGTGGATAAAGTCACATCGATAGCAGACAAACATAAACGTAGATAACTATTGACCGGAACGGAAGGAAAAGCGAGAAATTGACCTGTGATGTGTGAGTGTAATAAATGTGGTCAAATTAGGAGGGAGGGGGGGTAACAACTAACAAGGCACATGTCACAAGTACCCAGGGAGTAAATGCTAACAGTGAAGGAATAGGAGTTTTCACCCAGGTAGGTCAATTTTTTTTGCTTCATTTACAAGCATTGGAAGTTTTCATTATATGCAGCAGCAGCAGCAGCAGATGTTAAGTAAGTAATCATAGATTTTAGGTCTCACAGATGAGATGAGAAAGCAATGTTATAGACAGAGAGATCAAATGACATTATGACAATCAGTAGCAGTTGTTTCTGTTCCGAAAATTTGACTGTATAAAACTCGAAAGATGATGTATCATCAACATCTCGAAAGGTAAGTCTGCACTGCACTCGACTCGATTGATCCATCACATGATCACTTAGGTTCCGTAAAATGATTGTGATTAGCACTCGAAAGAAGACCGTCTCAGCTGTCTGTACGTACAGTACTGTATCTTTCAGGGTAAGCTCGCGGATTAGATTGATGACATAGGGCTTTTGAAGGTAGAAACTGAATAAGCTGCCCTGTCGAAGGCTGAAACTCCGGCGACAGCAGTTTATCAGCATGCAGAACGGGAAATTAGCATTCTGAGGAGTAATAAACCACAGAACTGTAGCTCGGTTAGTAAAGTCACGAGGGATGAGCATTACTGATTTACTGATACAGGAAGGTATAAACTGGTTTAAAATCAGTCATGCTATCTCAGACAGTATCAAAATTTCGTCGAGGAGATCCAAGTAAAATATGCACAGATTGATACAATCTCGGAATATCGCCTTTCAAACTGGTGGAATTCCACCAGTGGTAGCCATTAATGTACAAATGTTTCGAAGGTTCATTGTTCTTTCATGCACGTGTTTTACTCGATTGTATACCCTTTTTCCGATTTAGTCCTCTCATTTCATCCTCTATCCCCCTTCTTCCTCTTTCGCTACTATGAAGAATACAGTTTTCGTTTAAGTCATTTTAATCAAACGTAAATAAATGACTGAAACGATGGAGGGAAGAACTGCAACCACTCCCAATTACGTTCAGCAGAAAACCCAATTGAGAACAAAAAAAACCCCAATTTGAAGAATAGAAACAAATTGATCCAATCAAAATCATAAATTCATAAATTTTGATCTACTCCATCTGACTAGCCAATCGATTTGGGGAAAACTGATTAGGTTTTGAGAGGTGAGGTGACGGGTTTTTTCCCGGATAAGACCCGCTCCGAAAAAAAATCGGGTATTTAAGTTCACATCTGACAGCGTAAAAAAATATCTTGGCCCAAGTCCATGATTTCAATTATATTGGCCCAAGTTTGTTAGCCCAGTAACATGAACAACATTACGGAAGGCCCACATATCTTAACCCGGTAGGCCGGTACGCACCGTTATTTCTTACTCTTTACTTTTATATTACGAGTATTTGTGAGGATATTTTAAATTTTAATTAAAGATAAACAAATGACTGAGACGGAATGAGTAGTTCTTACCCCTACGAAATGTGGAACAAGAGGATATCATGAATCGTAAATCTATGGAATGTGATTGCCAACTTTTTTTATAAAATCGAATAATATAGAATTTTAACAATTTTTCGAATTGTATACTCCGTATTACGAAGGAATTGAATGTGCAAGTTCAAAATAATCTCAAAATTGAGGTTTCAAGTAATTATGTAGGGACGAAGCTATGCACAAGCCAACTAGATCACAGTACAAGGAGGTTAAAGAAAAATAATATGGAGTACACTTTAAACAAAAAAAACTCGTCCTTCCTACATAGACGCAACAAACGTATGTAAAATGAACTAAACTCATGTTTTAGTGGTGAACCGACTTGAAGCCTAAATCAGTAATAGAATACCCCGTATTCCCGTAACTCTTATTGATGTGTCAACAAACTCAACATCACGAGCCGTTTTCTCTCCACAAACGACTCAGTCAATTCAATTCGGACACTTTTTTTTTTTCAATTCAGTTCAATTAATTTCCGTCCAAAAGAACGTGACGGTCTTGGTAGTTAGTAACCCATGAGGAGGCCAGCCATGAGTAGATGCTCCCACTTGATAGTACGGAATACAATCAAATTAGGCGGATAATCAATCAATCAATCGAATTGGCGAAGTAAACAAAAAAACAGCATACATAAATTTCAAGCAAGGCCTTCCTCTCCATTGGCGCGCCACATAGAGAAGCAACAACACAACAATGGTGGCTCAATCATCGTCAATTGTGGCTGTTCACCCACTTTCCAGCTACAGTTTCGGTACTAAAGAACCTAAGCTCGAGAAAGACACTTCCGTTGCTGATCGTCTTGCTCGTATGAGAGTCAAGTATGCATCTTTTCCTTCGATTCAATCACTTTCCCCCTTTCCCCTTTCAATTACCCACTCTTCTTCGATTTGATTCTGTATGTTACTGTGTTTTTGTTTGATTTAATTGGTTTGTGTGATTAATTAGGTCTAGTGTGATACCTGGGTTATTTTCTGATCTGGGTTTTCTTCAATACATGTTGATTTAGGTTAATTATGGTTGTAATTTGTCGTTTTTTGATTGGGTTTTTCATCTTTTTTGTGGGTTTTGATTGCTTTTGTTAAAAATTAAGCCCCATTCGATTATATGTTTAATTGGTATTCTTGGTTTGAATGGGGCTTGTTCTAGGGTTTTCATTAGGCTTGTTT
Organism: Agrostemma githago; assembly: GCA_958450325.1. NCBI lineage: Eukaryota > Viridiplantae > Streptophyta > Magnoliopsida > Caryophyllales > Caryophyllaceae > Agrostemma > Agrostemma githago. The sequence goes on from OY288255.1 coordinate 799,637, forward strand.
CTATTGAATAAATTGAATGTTATTGATTCTGTTCAAAGCGGATTTAGTTTGAATTTTGATTCGATTAGGGAAGTTTTTCCCTAATACCTGGTTTTCAGTCATGGTGAATTGAATGTTGTCGTTTCTTAGTTTAATTCGGTGCTGCAAGCCTGTAAGGAGTGTATGGTTTGTTAGGTCCTCGATTCGAGACTTCTGCCCTGTTTTGTTTATGGTAGTTCAGTTAAAGAGTTGGGATTTGTCTAAGATGAGGGGAAGAACCATTACAATATCTTGGTTCCTAGCTTGCTGTGTTAAGATGGAAATTTCTTCGACAGCTTCTAGGGTGTGACTTGTGAGGTGAGGCATGGAACCACTTCGGTAGGCCTTGTTTGGATCATGGTTACTGAATTTCGTAGACGGGTACCTAGCACATTGATAATCGTTAAAAGTGAATTCTACCATGTTGCTTACCAAAAATACACATGAGACATATTCTAAAGGAGTGATTTGTGAATCGGTAAAAGCGTATTCATAGCGAACACGGTAACCATGGTTTGGATATGTGGATTTGATGGGGAAGGGAGGGAAGAGATTTGGAGGGAGACAATTTTCTTTGTTTGGGTAACGAATGGAGTCGGGAAAGAAATCATATATCGAGGGAAAACTCCTCAATGACCCCCCCCCCCATCCACCCCTTTCCCTCGATTTTTTCAATCCAAACAAGGGCCTTAGTGTTTTGACTTTCCTGAGATTCGTGTTTCTTCCGAAAGTCGAATTACAAGCCGATGGGGTTTATGCATAAATATTGACAATAATGAATTATGTTTGGTATGTTAGAATGGAGATATGCTCATGGTTAAAAAAACCCCGGCCAAGTTGTATTGTATCGTCCAAGTTGCATCAGCTAACTGTGAGATAACTTGTCTTGGTTCGCGCTGGAATTCATCTTCTTGTTTTGTTTCAGAATATTGTTAGATGTAATGTTTTAATTATACTCAGTTCTGTAATGTGAGAAGCGACCATTTTCTTACATGTACTCATTTTTTTGTAGTTATATGAAAGAAGGCATGAGGACTAGTGTGGAAGGAATTTTACTGGTGAGTTTTAACTGGGCATTAAAACTTATCCTTACGGCATTGAAGAACTGCATGAAAACACTTTCATGTTGGATTAACATCTCAAGGAGACGTTACTTTGCATTTTCTTTAAATTACCTTATGAGATGCATGTCCTCAAACAGCTTGTTTATGCGATTCTTTTTTTTAGTACGAGTAATTAGTTTTGCGATATAACCGACATTCGTGTTTACTGATAAACTATGACTTTCTATATTCTGTCCCCCTTTTTTTAAGATAGGAAATCACCTTGATTCTTGGATGGTAGAAGATAGCTCAGATTTTGGCAGTTTTTGGGCTTGTCAGTTTTGAATTTTGATACGAAGTACTCCGTATTACTTTTGCCTTTTGGCTATTAGGAGGTGATTTTGGGTTTGTGTGGATACCATAGTCAGGAAGTTACTTCACAAGTTTGAATCCATGTTTAACCCCAATGCGAAGTATATCTTGAGGCTGCTCAGGATAGCCACAGTGATAGACCGTTTGTTATAGAATATTCCACTATGGCAGGTAGATGATGAACAATAGTTGAGTAGTGATTTAAAGTCTCTTACATTTGGATGTTTATCGATCTTCAATTTTCTGATATAGCTCACCAATTTGACTCTGTTATGTTACATAAGCATTTTAAGCAGCGGACGCGCTCAATGTTAATGACAAGGATATTATTCCTATTTTTTTTTTGACATTTGCCCGTGATTTGCTAGGTTCAGGAGCATAATCATCCACACATTCTTCTTCTACAAATTGGGAACACGTTCTGCAAACTTCCCGGTGGTCGTTTAAAGCCTGGTGAAAATGGTACCACCACCTTTGTTGTTGGATTATGCTTTCCTACTACCCTTTAACTTCATGCTGGTTTTTCATCCTTTTTCCCACTTAATGCTGAACAGAAATCGAAGGGCTGAAGAGAAAACTTTCAAGCAAACTTGGTGCTAACTCCTCCATTCAACCCAATTGGCAGGTCTGCTTCATAGCACTGTCATTGTTTTCTTTTCTCAATGCTATAAATAAATCGTAGTTGTTCTTTATTACTCCGTATCTGTCTTGGTGCATAAGATCGTCAGTCGTCACAGAGATTTTTTTTTTTTTTTGCAGATTGGGGAGTGTGTTGCTACTTGGTGGAGGCCAAACTTTGAAACAGTCATGTACCCGTACTGCCCTCCTCACATAACAAAACCAAAGGTAAATAATTTCTCGAAGATAAACTGTTTTTTGATATTCATCTTTTTTACCGGGAAACTATATTGACCCAGATGGTCAATAATTTCACGAAGATAAAAAAACTTCTTATTCTTATTGATCTTTTTTTATCCATAACCTATATTGACCTGCCCAAAATTTTCGGCAGGAATGTAAAAAGCTTTACATGGTTCACTTGCCCGAGAGAGAATACTTCGCTGTACCAAAAAATCTCAAATTGTTGGCTGTGCCTCTGTTTGAACTTTACGATAATATCCAGGTATGTGCAAATCTCCATTGATGAAAGGCCTACTGAAATCACTAAAATTTGCTTACGCATAAAACAAGAACGTTAGGAGCATGTAGTGTTTCGACTTGGTTTTGCTTGCTACTCTTTACTTTTGGGAGTAAAACAAGTTTTTTGGTGTTTCAGAGATACGGGCCAGTGATCTCTACAATCCCTCAGCAGCTTTCAAGATTCCAGTTCAACATGATTTCTCAGTGAGGTTCCCGGACAATTGATTTCGGTAAGCCCTCATTCTTATATTTGTTGCCAAACCAGCCGCCTAGCCGGTAGTGTTGCTCGAGGATTTCACAATTGTGATAAACCAAAACCCAGCAATGGGTCGTTTGGTCGAGGATTTCACAATTCTTATCGACATTTAGCAGATTTGGTTAATTTTTATTAATTTTTATTGTTGTTATGTTCTCCTAAGATTTTCATCGTTTCTATTTATTCTCGATTAATGTTAAACACAACCAAGTTGAAGTAGCAAGGTTTCCTAGTGCTTTATCAATACGATCCGTAGTAGTCTTGTACTCTTGTCAGATGGATGTCACAAACGTACTGCACATCCACGACTGAGTTGTAATTTGGGATTGAATCGATCTTGTAATTGTAATTGGTTTCAAAGAAGCGTGTGCTAAGTCGCAAATGAGAATCAAAGGAGCTCTTAGCACTTGTACTCTCTTAATGGAGCTTGTAATATGTGTGCAAATCGCGTTACAAATGAATAATGTTTCGAAGTTGCTTCCTCACTTATCTGGAAGCGGTATAGCCTTGTAAATTTTTATGCACGATTATTATTTGGGAGCATTTTTTTTGTTAATTTTTTTTACATTTCTAATATAGGCGCTATTTTTGAACCTTTTTTTTCAGTTCATTTTAGTCTACTCCAGTTTTGTTTAACCTCGAAGATTTATTGTCTCAGCTACTGAAGTGGCTACTTAAGTCCAATATTTAACTACTTCGGTCGTCCAAAAGAACTGGGCGTTAGAAGGACCTTAAAGTAGAGAGAGTATATAAATTCTTATTTGCGACGGTCATATCTGTCATCGGGTCAAATAATGTTCATTTAGATAGAAAAATACAGAAGCAAATCACATGAATCATACTAATATTTTATTTTTGGTTATTATTTGATCCGTTATATTGATACGATGAATATTTTCGTTACAAGCAAAACTTGTAGTACGAGAGAATATGCGCTAAGAAATGAATATTCACGAGGAGCACTGGTCCACGAGAATCTTGTCCAATACGAACTACTCCTACCAACTTTACACGTATGGAGTATTAGTACAGTAGTATTTTTTTTTTGTTTCACATGTGTGTATTTTATTGCAATAACTTTTACATGTATATTACTCCGTATTTTTTTGGTTCAGATGAGTGTATTTTATTGTGAGTAAGGATCGAATAATTAACCTCTTGATTGAACTTAGAGAGACTCTTATAACTTGAATTAGCTCAGATCGTTAACTTTACACGTATACTAAAACGACGCAAAACAAAAAAGAGACGTGAGAATAAGGAGTTTAAAGTAGGAGATAAATACAAAGGAGTAGCTATTGTGCTTAGTTCTTCATACAAATGCGTCTCAACAGTAGCTTGAGGTTTAGCTATCAATTTTCTCTTCAATCTTCTTCTCATTTTCTCTTACTATATTGAATCAGAATAATATTGGGTACGTGTTTACGTTGTACAAATATCAATAAAATGAGTCACTATTTTAATCGTGTATTATAGTACTCGTAGAAGGTTAGGGAGAAAGTGTATTAACAACCGAAAAAACACTTTCAATTTATTTATTTTCAAAAATAACTTATATGGATAAACAATTTTCAGTAACTCTCCCGTGAAACCTCTCACATAGGGGCCATAGGGGGTGATTACAAATTTAGTAACCACCTCTTATACGAGTCTCACCATAAATATATGGAGTACTATCTATAATAATCATACATACCCGTTCTATCCTACTTTACGTTTGACTTATATTTTTAAATATATGGAGTATATGTTACTCCGTATTAATACAGTACTCCGTACAATACTATCTATACTTCAAAACGATACCCTACCATCTTTGCGAAGATTTATATTTTACTTCGTATATTGTTGAATTTTTGTCTTTCTATTTCAAATTATTATGATACCACACCTCCCTAATTATTTTTTGAAAATTCGAGTTCTCTATTAGTTATTGTGTGAAACGATCTTACATCATAAAACTGTCTACTTAAATACAGAGTAATAGGAAAAAAATCACTAATTAATCGACGACAAATTAATTTTTACGGAAATTAATCATTTCAAGTTTTGTTATTATTACGGCAGTAACTCTCATGTGAGACCGTCTCACGATAATTTTATCGTGAGACCACTCACATGGGCACATAGGGGGTGTAACCACCTCTTATATGAATTATCGTGAGACGGTCTCATACAAGTTTTTGTGTTATTACGGAGGGCAAATCTGTAATAGTGTTCATATCCAATCACTCCTACTCGTGCATTTGAAAAGCCGTAAAATGTAAACGTACACAAAATAAAACGCAAGATAACCAAATGCAATACGTCACAGATATTTTTTTGGTCTGAAAATTCTATCGTTTTCTGTCAATATTTTTTCCCTCTTTCCTTTTTTTCATTTTTTTTTACAGAAAATGGAATTCCGCCATTGAAGCTCGTCTCTTCAAGCTCTGAACTTCACTCAACAACTAATCACTGTTCATGTCGATCGATACTACGGTTCGTTCATCTTCTTCGTACTCTCCAACTTTTCTCGCACTATTTTTCATACCTAATTTTCACAGTTTCATGCTTTGTTAGTCGTTTATTTATGCTTCGTTTTCTCGATTATGTCAATTATTCTTCAATATTATCAATATTGTTTGAAGAAATTGCTATTGTGAAGTTCAATTTATTGTTTAAGCAGGTGAATTTTGAATTAGTCAACTGTAAGTATCAGTAGCATTTTCTCTTAGTTCTCCAATTTCCGTAACTTCATGCTCTATTCTTGCGATTAAGTTGATTTTTCAATGATATGTTCTATAATTTGTGAGTTGCGTTGGTGAAATCGCTCTTAGGAAGTTCAATTTGTTGTTTAAGCAGGTGAATTCTGAATTGGTCAGTTGTAGGTGACAGTCGCTTGATTGATTCGCGGTGTTGTGCAATAGTTTTAGGGTATAATGGACGTAGGTGTTCGTTTTAAGCAGTCGAATTTAATTCATGGAGTAGAATGTGAAAGATATCGGGTTTCTGATTTTCTGCGGCCAAAATTGAGGTCTAGGATTGGTGTGTTTGGGTGTGTGAAACGTGGTACTACGAGAATGTGTATTTCAAGAAATGTAAGGAGAATAAGCGGTGTTAGTCAGCGTTCTATCTCTGGCTTACCTTGTATCCGGAATTCAATGATGAAAAAGACGTTAGTATGTGGAAGTGAATTAGGAACGCCGAATTTGAAATGGATAGTTCAGTGTCAGGGTAGTGATTCGGCCGTTTACATTGATGGAGATGATAAGAATGTAGAAGTAGGAAAAGATTTGGAGGGAGGGAGTTTAGAAGAAGTCACTGTGGAATTGAAGATAATTGAAGGCGAAGAGGGAGTGAGCATGGAGGATCTGAAAGAATTGTTGCAGAAGGCTAGTAGGGAACTGGAGGTTGCACGGTTGAATAGTATTATGTATGAGAAAAAGGCACAAAACTTTTCAGAAGCTTCGATTGCATTAAAGGATCAAGCAGAAAATGCTAGAGACGCTGTGGAAAGTGCTTTTAAAATGGTTGATGATGTTGTAAAGCAGGAGTTAAGTGCTAAAGAAGCTGTTCAGAAGGCGACGATGGCCCTTTCGTTAGCGGAGGCAAGGCTTCAAGTAGCCCTCGAATCTGTAGATGCTGCCAGGAGAAAGAGTTTACGTGGAGAAGGTCCCCTCGGAAATGACGCAGAAACTATTAGTGAGGAGGAAATTGCCGAACTACTAAGAGACGAGGAAGAAGGTCTTCAATTTGCTCAAGCAGAAATTAAGGAATGCAAGATGAATATGGAGAATTGTGAAGCAGAGTTAGTACGATTACAACGCAAGAAAGAGGACCTTCAGTTAGAGGTGGATAGGTTGAATGAAATCGCTGAGCAGGCACAGGCAAATGCACTGAAAGCAGAGGAGAATGTCACTAGTATAATGCATTTAGCGGAGCAAGCTGTTGCTTTTGAGATCGAGGCTGCACAACGTGTCGATGATGCCGAGATTGCATTACAGCGAGCTAAAAAGCTTCTTTCTCTTTCGCAAGCTGCTGTCATGGATGCTACTGATAAGCAAAGTGGGTCTTCCTTAACTGAGGATGTCGCTGATGAGGAGGAGATTCCTGTTGAAGGACCTTTTTGTTACCTGGATCGTAAAATGGATTATGTCACTGAAAGTGCTTCTTTAACAAACAAGCCATTGTTGGATAGCTCCGTTGACAAAATTAATCAGGGTGAAGACGTCTCTGTCGTGTCTGATGATTTGAGTGATAAGGAAAACGGGAAACTGCCTGTGGAGACCACCAATAATGCGGAATTAGAAGTAGAAAAAGCGAAGAGTGGTGTGCAAAGCAAGAAGGCAGAGGCACAAAAGGATGGGTCCCGCGATAGTTCTCCCTCTAGTTCACCAAAGTCATCGGTAAAGAAATCATCACGTTTCTTTCCAGCATCATTCTTTTCATTTGCAGCCGATGGTGAAGAGTTCACACCTGCCTCAGTTTTTACTGGCGCTATTGACTCTGCAAAGAAACAACTGCCAAAACTGATTGTTGGGCTATTGCTTCTTGGAGCAGGGTACGTTGAAAATTGTCGGTTTTTTTAATCATAAAAGAATGCAGTTTGTTCTGACTTGTATGATGTTGTTGGAAACAAAAAAGAGCCAATGCTATCAGTCCCCTTATTGTTTGTCTCCCAAAACCACGAAGCTTCAGTACACCATGTGAGAGGAACCCATGTAGAACTCTAATATAAGATGTAACATTACCATTCATTTTACCCGTTTCAAACTTTTAATCAGGCAAATAATTACAGGGTTACTTATTATTCAAACCGAGCTGAGAAAGCTGGTTTGCTTCTTCAGAAGCCAGACGCGATAACCACAAGTGTTGAAGAAATTCATTCAAATGCAAAACCGCTGATTCGGCAAATCCAGAAATTTCCTAAGACAGTGAAGATGCTACTTGAAAAGATTCCTCATCAAGAGGCATGTGGTGTTCCTTTGACCCATCTCAGTTTATTCCTTTTCTGGAGTTATAGTTGGTGTACAGCTTACCCGCTTTTTGTCCGATGTTTGTTCACCACTTTTTGTATTTGTATTTCCCTCCTTAGATTAATGAAGAGGAAGCATCCTTGCTCGATGTCGTGTGGTTGTTGTTGGCAAGTGTGATTTTTGTACCTATCTTCCAAAAACTTCCTGGAGGTAACAGCAATATACTTCTGCCTTATATAACTTTTGAATTTCAAAAGTGTGAGTATGGCCATATGTTTTTTTAATCGTCCTTTTTCTTGTGGTCGCTTATCTTCAGGAAGTCCTGTACTTGGTTACTTGGCTGCTGGTATCTTGATTGGTCCATATGGCTTTTCTATCATTCGTTATGTTCATGGCACCAAGGCAATTGCTGAATTTGGTGTTGTGTTCTTGCTATTTAATATTGGCCTTGAGGTATATACAAATCTTGAACAGAGTGGAGATAGTTGTATTTCTTTTATTCTGAACGGTACTCAAATACAATTATTCAACATCCGGTTCTTTTTGGTAGCTCTCTGTTGAAAGACTAAGCTCCATGAAGAAGTATGTTTTCGGATTAGGCTCTGCTCAGGTTACTATCGTTACCTTTCTCTCTGAAAGTTTGCTCAATTTGCAGCAGCTAAGCTTAGTTATGCAACAATTTTCTGACTATCTGACGATTATGCAGGTCTTGACAACAGCTGCAGCTATCGGCTTTATTGTCCATTTCGTTGCGAAGCAGGCAGGTCCTGCTGCAATAGTAATTGGAAATGGCTTGGCATTGTCTTCGACTGCTGTAGTTCTGCAGGTAGTGTCAGAACTAGTACAGTTGTTTTCTACTTCATCTTTTTTGTTTTGTCCCTTAACTTTGGTGTCAATTTTGACCAATGTGACATCAACAATACCACTAGGCACTAACTACAAGTTTTGTTACATTAACAGTAAGAAAAGAGTTGTTTTGGCTATACAAAACAAAACTTATTTTACATTGTACTTCGGCATATTACAAAAATGGGATGCGTAGTATCTAAATCTTGAAGTATGAGCTTTCGTCATGCTTGAATCCTCAACCTAAAATTATTTAATCATTTTTCTTTGGGTGCGCCTGATGGAATCTCTTGTTTATTAGTAAAAATATCACATGTCTAATCATAAGTATGTTATTTGTCCACGGAGAACTACACTCCTAAATTGGTAAACACATATAGAATAGTGTCATTATATTAGGATGGCATATGACCATATTGATATTTTGTATGCATCATTCAGTTTTAAATGTCTGTTGTTGAAGCTTTACAAAAGCAAGAGAGCATCAAGTTTTAAGTCCTACCATTAATAGGTCTTTATAGAGCCTGTCAACCTTAGAAATGTTAAGGCGAAGGTAGTGCTTTGAATAAGACAATATTTTCTTGTTGCTCTTTTATTCTGTTGAATAATTCTTATCTTTTGCCCTACAAAGTTACTTTTTATTAACATAGACTTTAATTTCATCAACAGGTCTTGCAGGAGCGTGGTGAGAGCACCTCGCGGCATGGGCGTGCTGCATTCTCAGTGTTGCTGTTTCAGGTAAATACTTTGGTATCTTATAGTAGTAAATTGGTATTGCATGCTCAGAGAAACTTCACCATTAATCAACTTTCTTTGATTGGATTCAAAATATGAGTGACCCTTCATTTGATTTGACTGGACTTGTGACTCGAACTGGACTTTCACGTGACAAGAAACTCTTTATGAACTAAGTGATCCAAGGAGCCGAGTGATGTGGGCTTGTGAAAGACGATACTATGTTAGTGTGTATAGAATTAGTCCATGAATCATGATATCCCAATTCTGGTTGAAGCTTGACGTATGCATAAAGCATATTTTGCTTGATTTAAAATTAATTGGCGTTCATTTCATATGTATCTATGCAAGTGATTAAATGACATTTGGTACTGGTCTTCAGTTGTAGATAAATGAGGTTAAAGTAACTTTCTGCTTTGATGTTGCTAATTTTTTCCTGTATAAATTTTGTTTGCCAGGATTTGGCTGTGGTGGTTTTATTGATCCTCATACCTCTTATATCTCCAAATTCGTCAAAAGGCGGGGTATGACTTCTATATATGGTGTTCAAAAGTGGCCAAAAGCCATCCAGAAGCCACACTTTGTGTCCTTTAGATTCAGGTTGATCTTTGCTACTTTTTCAGGTTGGTTTTCAAGCTATTGCAGAAGCTTTAGGATTGGCTGCTGTCAAGGCAATTATCGCCATCACCGCCATCATTGCTGGTGGACGCTTGGTAAGTGGTTGGACTGTTGGAGCAAACTTTGAAGTATAAAATTATTGGGAGAATAGTTTCTTCTGTTTAAGGCTTTAAGCCTGACTCCTTGATATATCACCCTGGTTGCTTATAGTCACTCATAACATCGTAAAAGATACCTGCACATTTCTGTTTCAGTGAGATTCTTACCATTTGATTTGTTAGTTATTCCATTCTGTGGTTTATTTGCTCCAAGGACTATTGGTTCTCTTAACTGTGTAGCTGCCTCTTGAATCTTGCCTCTATTAATGGCTATTTTCTGTAAAGTTCAATATAAAATACATACTCATACTATTTTACGGATCCACTCAAAAGATCGTTCACCTGGGAACTTTATTCAAAGGATAAAGTAATGATGTTCAGTAGTCTTAACACACTATTTTAAACTGTTGGGGTCGCAGTTCATTTGGATCAAAACAACTGTTTGGTCTACATAAATTATTCTTGTGGTCTTTTTCATTGAGCTTTCTTGTATCAGATATACTGCTTTAGTTTCTCCTTTACATTCTACTGCATAATTTCAATTTGTTTGGACGATCTAAAAATTTCTTAATAATGTGCTTGTATTACTGCAGCTTCTTCGACCAATTTACAAACAAATAGCAGAAAATCAGAATGCAGAGATATTTTCTGCGAATACACTTCTTGTTATCCTGGGAACTAGTCTACTTACAGCTAGAGTGAGTGTTCATATCTTTGTTAATTACTCTTATAATACTCACGTCAGTAAGGGCTTGTTTATAGTTGTGCTCTGTAAATGAAGGCTTCTTAGTTATGTTGCGTTCAAAAAGATGAGGAATGTTTTTCGAGACTTCTCGTGGTTTAGTCATGCATTTCAGTGTTTGGACAACCTTACCCCTTGTCCTTCAAAAGTAGTACCTGCTTGTGGCAGGGTAAGGAGAATGTGCTCTCTGAGCTTGTTTTAGATTAACCACACTGAATGTTGCTTCGGAATGGTAAAATGACCACAATTGTTTTACATTAGAAATACAAACAAAATAGTGAATCATTTTGCTTTATTCCACCATATTTGAAAGCCATAAATCTCTGAGGCTTTGGGAATCCGAGAATTTTATAACTAGTTTTGTGGTTGTTTCCTGCAGGCCGGTTTATCCATGGCACTTGGAGCATTCTTAGCTGGTTTGCTTCTTGCAGAAACTGAATTTTCACTTCAGGTTGAATCTGATATTGCACCATATCGTGGGCTTCTGTTGGGACTCTTTTTCATGACAGTAAGTATTGTTATACGTGCCTACTTAGTATTGACAGTATATATTTTCTGTTGAGGATATGTAACTTCGGTCATTAGGTGTTAAATCATCCTTGTCAGTCGTTTGCTCATCACCTCTTATTGAAAATCTGAACTTTTATTTCAGGCATGTCTATTCCATTTCATGTATAATTTTGTTCTTTGTTTGCTAGTTTGAGCAAGTCGGGTGACTCGTATGTAATTTCACCCTCCCCATAAAATGCCCTTTTATCCGCAAGGTTGAACCACACACCTGATTGTGCGGACTGCTGCATAGATTGTGATTTAGCATTGAGGTAATCTTGATTTATACTTGTAGGTAGGAATGTCTATTGATCCAAAATTGTTCATTTCAAATTTCCCAACGGTCATGGGAACACTGGGTCTTCTAATTGCGGGCAAAACTGCGTTGGTCGTGTTAGTTGGAAGAATTTTTGGCGTGTCAACTATATCTGGTGTCAGAACCGGGCTTCTCCTTGCCCCTGGAGGGGAGTTTGCGTTTGTTGCATTCGGTGAAGCTGTGAATCAGGTAAAAGTTTCTTACATTGCAGTCATGTGGATGTGTCGTATATCAGTTCAGTTCTTTGAGCCTTGTTTTTCCGTTTGTCTTGTCATCTTATGTCCTGTTAGTCTGCTGGCTGACTTGTTAAGTTGTATTCTACTTTATCTGCAGGGAATCATGTCTTCTCAGCTCTCATCTTTACTTTTCCTTGTGGTGGGACTTTCTATGGCCCTAACTCCATGGCTTGCGGCCGGAGGCCAGCTGTTAGCTTCTCGATTTGAGTTACAGGATGTGAGAAGTTTACTACCTGTAGAAAGCGAGGTATGATAATTCAAAGCCACGCCTTTCTTTTCGACAATTTACCACTCTGAGAAGATAGAATCTTGTTCGTGTTATCTATTAGTGATTTAATGTGGAGAGAGGAGATTGATACGCTGAAAGTTATTGTGTCTCATGTTATCACCCACGATTGTCATATGACTTGAGGTTGTTTTGTTCGACAAGAACAAAATTAATAACCCCAGGCCTTAAAGGCTACCGACTAGCGGGTAAAGGGTATGTCTTTACCTCCATGTTGGAAAAGAAAATGAGATTGTTCTGCTACTTCACAACATAAGAGTGTTAATCAGTGAGCCGTTTATGCTTATCCCATCGCACTCCAAAGCGGAAGAGTATGGGCTGGCCAGTAGCCAGTCAAGTAGGCGTATGTTTTGTAAGGTACTGAGATTTCCAACTGTGGGAGTTTTATAGGGTTCTGCCATGATAAATCTTCTGTAGTTTTTTTGTAAGAAAACTTTGTTAATGAATTGTAATCTCATGCCTCGTTGGATGTTTTGTAGTAAAAAAAATGTCAGACGTTACTTTTATACTGTTAGTGCCTAGGACAAAAGTGAAATTTTGTTAATCTCTTGCTCGGGGTGCTGTTTCCAGACTGATGATTTACAAGATCATATTATCATCTGCGGCTTTGGACGTGTAGGCCAGGTATTATTGGAGTGAAATTCTTCCTTGTTTTGGATAAGAATTTGAATATACTATATGTAATTTTGCCTACCTTTCTGAGTACCTTGTTTGATACTTATCCGTCTTCTTGCAGATCATAGCCCAACTTCTTTCTGAGCGGCTAATACCATTTGTTGCTCTTGATGTGAGAAGGTTAGCTTTTACTTGCACAAAAAATGTCGTCGTATTTTATTCCAGCATTCCTTTTATATGAATCTAGTATTCACTTCACTGGCCTCCGAATGCTTGTCTTATTCTTGTGTCATTTATAACTTCAGTGATCGGGTTGCTGTTGGTCGTGCACTTGACCTGCCTGTATATTTTGGAGATGCTGGAAGTCGTGAGGTAAACCAAATTGTTAAGTTCCTGTGACATGCGATCCAGTCTCATATGGTTTTATATTCTCATCTAGGTCCTTCATAAAATTGGAGCTGAAAGAGCTTGTGCAGCAGCAGTGACCTTAGACACTCCTGGTGCAAATTATAGAACTGTTTGGGCTTTGAGCAAACATTTTCCCAATGTAAAAACTTTCGTTCGAGCTCATGATGTTGATCATGGTCTTAATTTGGAAAAGGCTGGTGCGACTGCGGTATGAATTTCATTACCTTTCCCTACTCTGTTATTTGTCGTTATTTATGGTTTGTGATCTCACATGTCCTCTAGCTTTTCACCATCTTATCATTTCCCGCCTTTTTTTGCTAAACAAGCGAATAAACGTGTGAGAATATGGTTCACATTTCATGAACGTGTAGGTTGTCCCTGAGACTTTGGAACCAAGTTTACAGTTGGCAGCTGCTGTTCTTGCACAGGTACATGTACATCTTACTTTGATTTTGCTCTTAAAGGTGTAAGAATGACTCATAACGTCTTCCATACTGCATTTAAATGAAAAACAATACTAACACACTTCTTCCAGGCAAAACTGCCAACATCAGAGATAGCAGCTGCAATCAACGAGTTCAGATCACGTCACCTATCTGAATTGACCGAGGTGAGCTCGAAATTATCCACTTGTTTTCTACACTGTAATTTTTTTTTTACAGAGTATGTTTTATGGCAAGTGTCGGACTGTCGGACCTTATTGAATGTATGAATTGCAGCTATGTGAAGCTAGTGGAAGTTCTTTAGGTTACGGTTTTTCTCGAGTGATGAGCAAACCAAAGTCGCAACCATCTGAATCTTTGGACGATAACCAAATCGGGGAAGGAACACTCGCAATATGATGATGATGCTACATAGTAAGAATAGGGAAGACAACAAAAGCCTGTTGTATATGGTTAACACCTCTCATCATCAGTTTAGCTTGTATAGAAACCGAAAATTGTTCCCATTTTTGCTTCTTTTCATTGATCATGTTTTATATCTGATCAATGATGGCATGTACTTTTATTTTATGCTCCCTTTTCTTAGAATAGAAAGGTGTCTCAAATTTTGGCTGATCGTCTTTGTAATCTTAATGTGGCTCAAAGGTCCCAAACTATGTTCGCATATGATCGCATTCAACTTCTTTATGAAGTCTGTATTATCCTTGTCGAGTTGTCGGCCCGTATTTTCACTAGCAACTTATTCATGATATGCCACATGTAGAAGCGATGTTGCGATGGGTACAATTACCGCAACAACATGATTCTGACAACAATGATTGGTTTACAAACATCTATTGTTGGGACCTAACATTAGGTTTATATAAATAAGGCATCCATACATTTTTTTTTTTAGAGATTTTTTCAACGCGTACGGTACCTCCTCAGTTTTAGGGTATTACTCCATATGTCTTTGTAGCTTAATGACGTTTTCCATTTCTTTGACTTTCTCTTTTCGTTAGTTGGATTGTTTTACTACGTTTGAGTGGTTGTTTATATTAATCTTAAACATCATTTTTTTAGTAAGCAATACAATTTAACCAAAAACCAAATCCCATAAAAATAAAGGGCAAATACACTAATAACGGCTGGATCCTTTTAATCTTATTAAAGTCTTGAACCCTAATTTCTTGATTAACCCCTTCGTACACAAACCCAAACCCTAAACGTAAAACGCGAACCCACAGCCCTTCATCACCTTCTTCAACCTTACGCATGCCTGATGCCATTGCTGGAGTAACACAGTGACAGTAACACACCGGTATTCCCTATGTTTTACTTCCTCCGGTTTTAAATTATCGTCCTGTTTCATGAATACATGTGAGGAGCATTATATCGAAACAGAACAATTATTTAAAACGGAGGGAGTAATTATTATGTTTACGATGGTTAGACTAATTTTAGAATTGCTAATTATAACTGATTTAGATTATAAGGTTTGGGTCTGTAGAAATTGGGGAAATTGTGATTTTGGCGAGTTCCTTCTACCCTTTATTTTATTGGTTTGTAGGTGATTATAAACATCTGGGTTAGATTCGGTCAATTCGGGTTACATGCCTATCTCGAGTCTTCCGTTCGTGTGTCGAGATCTGTTATTTTCAAGTTTTTTAGCGATATTGGTTCCTATGTGACGATAAACATTTGGGTTAAGTCGGGTCAATTAGGGGTATAGGGATTGGGTTCGGATGGGGTCGATTTTGCCCGGATTAGGTAGACGTATCAAACGAGTCATCCATGTCGAAATCGGGTCGAGTAAGTTCAGGTTATTAACAGGATTGTAAAAAGCGGGTCAAGTTATTTCAGGGTCGGACCAATTTAACTATTTAAGGGTATTAATTCTTATGCGATAATAAACATTCGGGTTGAATCAAGTTAGGTTTGGTGAGCTCAGGTTTTAGGTTCGGGTGTCGAGTTGGGTCGTTGAATTGGAGCTAGTTATGTGAGGCTTACATAGGGTTGTGCAGTAGCAAAGAAGGTGTAGTATGACCGGTGTTGTTGAAAGCGCAAGTAACGCCTAATACCCTTATAGAAAGCACTTACAGTGAGAGTAAGCGCGGCCTCTTCTCTGCAGATTAACAGTTTGTTATCAGTTTCATGAGTCTTATCTACGTTTCGTCTGTGCCAAACATAACCAGTCTTATCGAGTAAGATCTTTGATGTTCTTGGCCTCACAAAACACCTAACCTTTAGAAAAGTTTTACCTGCAACACTATTATGCTTTAACATGTTTCTCTCAGGTTCTTTTTTTGTTGAATTTGAGTGGTGATCTGACTATGTCCTGGCTCATAATGGGTTCGTCTTGTCTCGTTTTCACGAATTGTGTTTATCTCCCTGTGTTGATTAGTTAGTGTCGCTTGTCCATGGTTGATGGTTCATGACTAGATATCCAAAGTTGAAATCGTAAGTTAAGATTGCTTCTTTTATACGGAGTATCTCAACTGCGCCCTCTAAAGTTGGCAATTCATGTTCTTCTTAACAGGACATTTTCATTGAGCCAAAATCTTCGATATATATACTTGAAATTGGACAATTTTAGAGTATTTTTTAACAATCGCCTGTCATTTTATGTTATCCGGGTCCTATTTAGATGCTCAGCAAAATATCTCACATTTTTCGAATAAAACGGTCGAATATGAAGGTTATTATTCACATTTTTCGGACCGATTTGATCTCGAAATTAAATGTCTCCAAATTCACAGACTAACTAATTCATTTATTGTAGAAATGTCTCAGTGTAACAAATGACACGTTGGATTTCAAATAAATATATTTAAAACACATTCGACTATCATTCGAGTAACGTCGAATTAAGGCAAAATCTTTGATATATATACTCGAAACTGAAAAATTTTAAAGTGTTTTTTAACAATCGCAAATCATTTTATGTTATACGGGTCCTATTTAGATGTTTAGCAAAATATCTCACATTTTTCGAAAAATCATCAGAAACGATCGAATTTGAAGGTTATTATCCACGTTTTTCGGGCCGATTTGGTCCCGAAATTAAATGTCTCCGAATTTACAAAGTAACTATTTCATTCATTGTAGAAATGTCTCGGTGTAACAAAAGGCACGTTGCGTTTCAAATAAAGACATTCGACTATCATTCCAATAACGTCGAATTAAGGCGTAATCTCCGATATATATTCTCGAAACTTAACAGTTTTGGAGTGTTTTTTAACCGCCGTCAGTCATTTTATGTTATACGGATCCTATTTAGATGGTCGGCAAGATATGAAATATCTCATATTTTTCGAAAAATCATCTGAAACGGTCGAATTCGAAGGTAATACACGTTTTTTGGGTAGATTTGATCCCGAAATAAAATGTCTCCAAATTCAGAAAGTAACTACTCCTTTCATTGTAGAAATGTCTCGGTGTTACAAAAGTCACGTTGGGTTTCAAATAAACACATTTAAAAGACATTCGACTATCATTCGAGTAACGTCGAATTGAGGTGAAATCTTCGAAATATATACTCGAAACTGAACAATTTTAGAGTGTGTATTAACAACCGTCTGTCATTTTATGTTACACGGGTCCTAATTAGATGCTCAGCAAAATATCTCACATTTTTCGAAAAATCATCTGAAACAGTCGAATTTAAAGTTATTATCCACGTTTTTCGGACCGATTTGGTCCCGAATTAAATGTCTCCAAATTCACAAAGTAACTACTCCATTTATTGTAGAAATGTCTCGGTGTAACAAATGGCACATTGGGTTTCATATAAACACATTTAAAAGACATTCGACGATCATTCGAGTAACATCGAATTAAAGCGAAATCTTCAATATATATACTCGAAACTGAACAATTTTAGAGTGTTTTTTAACAACCGCAAGTTATTTTATGTTATACGGGTCCTATTTAGATGATCAACAAAGTATCTCACGTTTTTCGAAAAATCATCTGAAACGGTCGAATTTGAAGGTTATTATCCACGTTTTTCGGGCCGATTTGGTCCCGAAATTAAATGTTTCCAAATTCAGAAAGTAACTACTCCATTCATTTTAAAAATGTCGTGGTGTAACAAATGACACGTTGTGTTTCAAATAAATACATTTAAAGGACATTCGACTATCATTCGAGTAACGTCGAATTAAGGCGATATCTTCGATATATATATACTCGAAACTGAACAATTTTAGAGTGTTTATTAACAACTGCAAGTCATTTTATGTTATACAGGTCCAATTTAGATGCTCACTAAAATATCTCACATTTTTCGAAAAATCATCTGAAACGGTCGAATTTGAAGGTTATTATCCACATTTTTCGGACCGATTTGGTCCCGAAATTAAATGTCTCCAAATTCACAAAGTAACTACTTCATTCATTGTAGAAATGTCTCGGTGTAACAAATGGCACGTTGGGTTTCAAATAAACACATTTAAAAGACATTCGACTATCATTCGAGTAACGGCGAATTAAGGCGATATCTTCGATATATATATACTCGAAACTGAACAATTTTAGAGTGTTTATTAACAACTGCAAGTCATTTTATGTTATACGGGTCCAATATAGATGCTCACTAAAATATCTCACATTTTTCGAAAAATCATCTGAAACGGTCGAATTTGAAGGTTATTATCCACATTTTTCGGACCGATTTGGTCCCGAAATTAAATGTCTCCAAATTCACAGAGTAACTACTTCATTCATTGTAGAAATGTCTCGGTGTAACAAATGGCACGTTGGGTTTCAAATAACCACATTTAAAGGACATTCGACTATCATTCGAGTAACGTCGAATTAAGGCGATATCTTCGATATATATATACTCGAAACTGAACAATTTTCGAGTGTTTATTAACAACTGCAAGTCATTTTATGTTATACGGGTCCAATTTAGATGCTCAGCAAAATATCTCATATTTTTCGAAAAATCATCTGAAACGGTCGAATTTGAAGGTTATTATCCACATTTTTCGGACCGATTTGGTCCCGAAATTAAATGTCTCCAAATTCACAGAGTAACTACTTCATTCATTGTAGAAATGTCTCGGTGTAACAAATGGCACGTTGTGTTTCAAATAACCACATTTAAAGGACATTCGACTATTAACGTCGAATTAATGCGAAATTTTCGATATATATTCTCGAAACTGAACAATTTTAGAGTGTTTTTTAACAACCGTTCGTCATTTTATGTTACACGGGTCCTAATTAGATGCTCAGCAAAATATCTCACCTTTTTCGAAAAATCATCTGAAACGATCAAATTTGAAGGTTATTATTCATGTTTTTCGGACCGATTTGGTCCTGAAATTAAATGTCTCCAAATTCACAGAGTAAGTACTCCATTCATTGTAGGAATGTCTCGGTGTAACAAAAGGCACGTTGGGTTTCAAATAAACACATTTAAAAGACATTCGACTATCATTCGAGTAACGGCGAATTAAGGCGATATCTTCGGTAAATATCCTCAAAACTGAACAATTTTAGAGTTTTTTTTAACAACTGTCAGACATTTAATGTTATACGGGATCTATTTAGATGCTCAGCAAAATATTTCACATTTTTCGAGAACAACTAGCAAGAGACGAGAACAACTAGCAAGGATCGGAATTTTCTAGCTATCGTCCCTTAGGTCCATTTTGGCTTCAAAGTGATCGATCCCATTGGGGCTTTTCTGCTTGTTTCGTAAAATTGTAACCTGCAAAAAATATTTAGCATTTTGCAGAATCAACCCATCAGTGCAAATTCTCAACATGTTGCTGCAACAGCATTAGAATCTGTTAATGTAGAGCTAAAATGCTGGAAAGAGTATGAACTGATCCGATTTGAAGATCAGAAGGCGGTGAGTACCTTCGGCCTTTTCATAGAGCTGCCATAGTAGCCTATCCCAAATGACTGCGATGAGAATCCTGCTGCAATCTCAACTGCTTTCAGTCTCGGCGTAGTCCCTGGACCCTGCACCAAATTGTCGGAAAATGTTTCAGAAACCCTTTTTACTGTCTCACAGAGTGGAACATGCAAATTTCTGCCTCGTAATGACATTTTTACTGTCTGTCAATAGTAAGATCGTCTTACAAGGGACAGTTAGTTTTTTTGGAAATCGGGCAGTAAGAATTTGGTTAACTAACTGTTAGGTGCCTACCACAGTATGTGTATCAGGTTGAACAACAAGGATTCCTGCACTTCCATCTGCTCCCTGTTGATTGCAGGCTTGAACGACTGAGCGAAGAACTTTGATGCAGGCAGATGCCGGACCTGCTTGTGATCTGTAGCATCACCCACTTAGTGATACTAAAAGTCTAAAACTATGAAGTTTCGCACGAAACATAAGTTAAGGTAGAAATATGACACTTCATTCAAGAATGCGGATAATAGTCGAGAAATAATCTATATTTATCAAGTGGGGGGTGACGGCCAGATGCATACTTGAGAACAAAAGATACGCTGCAACAAGAGTGTGCGTACTTAAAAAAAAAAAAAAAAAAAAAAAAAGTAAACTTGAAGCGATAATTAAGCAATGGGAGAAAGAGGTCGGAAATAATACAACGATAATGAGACGCAGCACTCTCTGGCAGCAAATGCTTTCATCAAATATTCTCCAGCTCCAGTCGTGCAACAACCTACAATGAATGGAGCTCCAAAGGGACCTTTTGAGGATGCCCAACAACCCGATCCATATGTGCCCGCTAATCCTACTCGCCCACTCACCTGTTGAAAACAACGATAATAGTAGTATAGTACATTTATCTTGACTTAGGTGGCACAGAAATCTAGTACTTTTAAAAAAAATTGATAATAAATTCGGGACGTACCTTCAGCGCAATACCACCACTAGAAGCTCCAGAAGCAATGTGTCCGGCATTATCGACACAAACAACTCCAATAGTGTCCGTAATCAAATCTTCCTCCAATGCTCCTACTGTTGTGTGAATGAAACAATGATGAATTGACATAAAAAAACAAGTAATTACTATGGTTTTCAGATTATGTCTGGACAATAGTGTGAATATTGCATTGTAGACGTAAAGTGACATAATTTATGGAGATTTAGAGACAACGTTACCTGTGCTGTTACACGGATTCGTGTATAAACCATTTTGAGTTTTAGCATCTTCAAGCATTGCTTTATACTTTTGCCATTGTGCTTTCGTTCTCTCGGTCACAAGCCACTGATTCACATACAGCAAAGTTAGAGGAATCAGAAAACAGACTTATAAAAAGCAAAAATCAACTCATCAGACTATAATGTTCGTTAAATTCAGAAGAACAAACTAATGGAGTGAAGTGAACCTTTTCGGCATCTTCAATCGTACTTTCTGAACAAATTCTCTTAGATTTTGCCCACTTGCGTGCCCCTTCACCAACTAGAAAGCTGAGAGAAAATATTAAAACAAACGCATGAATCAACTTGGTTAACCAGCATGATTATTTCAAGGGGAAATCATTATGCGATGATACATATATTAATCAGCTGAGTAGACGTTCATACCTCGGAGGTATTCGACCAAGCAATGAGGATCCGCTCGTTTGTTCCTTAATGAGAGCAGCAGCAATTTTTATGGGATTTCGCATACCTGGTCTAAAACAACAAAATTTACGTCGACTGATTAGGGAAACAAGAATAAATGATACTCAAACAGGCAATGATTACAAAGAAGAAACTTAAAAAGCAGGTAAGAATTCAGGTACCTGGCACAGCCCCGACAGCAGCAAATGCACCCGAATCTCCGTCCATGATACTAGCATCACATTCAACATGACCATCCTCAGTCAAATTTGAACCTCGGCCAGCATTTGTGCAAGGATCATCCTTCAATTAAATAAGCATCATATTACAGAAAATGAAACAACGGTACGTATGTAAAAAACTCGTTTGAAAATGAGGATGTGAGCCGAAATGATCTGCCAAAAGAATTCACATTCCATACAATACGGAGTTTCAAATCAGTAAATGTACCTCCAAGACTTTAATAGCTGCTTCAACTGCATCTACACATCGGTCAGAACCCTAACTCAAATTAACAATACGAAAACATGATTAGACAGAGAAGGAAGTATTAATCATTAGAAATGCTCAAATGCCATATATTCATCACATTCCGCTACATATTGTTAAAACTAAAAAGAGGTCTCAACTCCCACCCAAAAAAAAATCGCACTTCAATTGAGCCAACAACGGAATAAAACAAAATTGATCGCGAAACTCTCTATTCTTCTTGGACTTTCAAGGTACAATACGACTTTCAGGAAGTGTCATCGGAAAACCAGCTCTATACATCCGACTCCTTAGGCAGCCATTTATGGACACATGGGTACCTTAGGTAATGTTATAGAAAACCCACTAACAAATGCCACATATTTCAATAGACAAAACCAACTACACCTGTAAAATTACTCCAATGATCGCGTTTTTTCTACCAATTCAGCCAATTTGAAGATCATAAACACATACCCAAATCACAGAAATTACAAAGATCGAAACTTTGATGACATATTGGTACCTAGGTAATGTTGTAGAAAACCCACTAACAAAATTTACAAATCCCACATATTTCAATATACAAAACCACTTACACCTGTAAAAATTACTCCAATGATCATGTTTTTGTAGCAATACAGCCAATTTGAAGACCATAAACATACCCAAATCACAGAAATTGCAAAAAGATCAAAACTTTGATGACATAAACCAGATAAATTTCAAACAGCATACAGCAGAAGTTTTAACAATAAAAGAAATCATGAACATCTAATTTTTGCAGAAACACAGTCAATTTGAATTTTGAAGACAATAAACACACACCCAAATCACAAAGATCGAAACTTTGATTACATAAACCAGATAAAATTGAAAAAAAAACGGCATAAAAGTGAGGTTTTATCCCAAGATTAAAGAAAGAATGGAAACCTGTAAGAGTATAGATGCAGCAGTTTGACAAGCACGATTCATGGCAGACCTCAGAGGTCTTTCATTAACAGGTGAATGATAGCCTGCTCCCACATGAACTGCAACAAAGAATCTCTCTTTCGTTTCCGCCATTGATGATTGATGTTATTCAGTATTCACTACAGTGTTTAACTGTGTTTATTGACTGGATTTTTATAAGCTTTTTACGCCCTTTCTTGGGTTCGTTCAATTACGTTCTGTTTTTCCTCGGTGGTCAGACTTCGACAAAGTTGATTCGACTCGATTTAAATTTGAAAGTTTAATTCGACCCATTAAGCTCGATGGTTCAAAATGAGTCCACAATAACTTACTGAAACAATTTCACAATAATATCATCGTGAAATCTCTTACATCGAAATGTTTACTTTTAATTTTTTAAGTCACCTGTTTATAATTTGTGAATTTTCATTGTATAAACATTCAATAATGTTCGGCTTTTCTGGGTCTGCCATCGTTGCCTTGTTCATGGGCAAGCGGCGACTATATAGAGTACAAAATGGTATACATGAAATGTTTTTCGAATTACAGAAGCAGATTGTAAAAAAAAAAACTATGCAGCACAAAGTCTGTGCATTTATTGAAAATGCACTATGAATTACAGCCAAAAATTGCACAAAATCGACAATATGAGTATACAAAGCGCCTTTGGTTAATTTTTCTTGCTGAGGAAAAGCGCTGTGCACTGCTTCCTCGTGTCTTCTGGACTCGTAACTGAGAATTATACAAGAAAATCACAATGTTTACAGGTTTTTCAAGTAATGGTAGTATCATAAGTTACGATTTCATATTAAAGAAATTGCTTACCAGTATGGCCGACAGTCCTCTCTGACTCGAAAATTTCATGATCATTTCCTCCCTGTTCAAACAAAATCACATTCACCAAATGAGGAGATGTTTTGAGATCGTAATTTGAGATGATAGACTACCTCAGGATTAGGTTTGCAGGGCTCATAATTAGTCAATGGTTTACCTCGAAAGTTTTGTCACCAAAAAAGTGGATCTCAGTGAAGTCCTCAAGGTACCGCAAACAATATGTTTTGTCCCACCCACGAGGGAAAACCTGTACACGACGTTCGAGAATGAATAACAAGAATCCGTATGTAAGTTCCACGAAAAATGAGTTATCCAGAGCTACCTACATCGAAGCTTATCTGTCCTCCAATCGAAAATGTTAGGTTGAAGTGTTCAAACTTCTCGCGTAAGATTGATACCATGGTTGAACGTATTTTGTGGATCTGCAACAAGCGACAATTTACTCTCGAGCACAAAAATAACAAAAGCTAACTGATGATATTGACAGTCTGAAAAAAAGAAATTCACAACACTTTACCTTGTCATACTTTTCAAACTCGTCTCTTTCTTCCTGACTACAATTTCTTCCGATAGGTGAAACGTTGATCATCCCATTGCGAAATTCAATGAATGTTCCCCTGCGATAAATGTTCAGGAAAGAGGTAAGTAGCAATGTCTAGACAACTTCCAGAAAGAAAGAAAAAAACAGCAAAATCCCAACATTTGCATGTACCTTTTGATGGGAATATCCAAATCGGCAATGTACTTAAGTGTGAAGTTAATGAACTCCTGGAATGCAATTAACACAGTTAAGATTTAGCGAACGTTGTCATAAATGCGTACAAGATCATTGTCGGAGGTGCATGAGCAACGAATTCTTACCTTGAGCTTATCATCTCCAAGATGCGTCTTCAAGCTCTGCAATACGGAACATTTATTAGCGCTTGGAAGACATCAAACCGTCTTTTCTGCAAGCATATTTATGAGGTTTTAGATGTTACCACTATGGCCACTTCTGTTCCAGCTTTAAAAGCAACAAGTCCATTCTCCGCAAATACATAATCGTAGTCGTTGATAACTGCACAACCGTTCAACGACTATGAAATAAGAGTATAAGACCAAAGACAGAAGAATTTTGCTCTAGTATCAAGGATTAGCATTAGACATCCTTTTTTTTAGGTATATCGCTCAAGCCAACATAACATTTTCGACTTTCGACCAAAAAAACATGACACCACTCTCCTTAGAGAAGATTACAAATACAATAGAGTAAAAATACTCCGTAATAAAAGGGTTTCAGAAGCAAACCTGACTTCCCAAGTTGCTCTGAAATCTTAACTAGGTCAGATCCGCCGACAACTCCAATTGTAACGACCTGTAATAACCCATAGACTAACGTTCAATGATGGGAAATAAATTACAGGATTGCTCAGCTGAAGCAATCGTTTGTACAGACATTTTCAAAGCCAGTTCAAGTGATATCAAAAGCAGAACGACATTCTTCATAAACCTAATCGAGCAATGCGATAATGGGCAAAAAGATGATAAAAAGTGTACCTCTCGCAAATCTTTCATGAATTTCAGCATCTCTGGTGTCACCTCCTGCAAGCGAGAAACAGAACCATCAGCTGAAGTACTGACTCAGAACATTGGTTCCTCAAACCAAAAGGAAAAAAAAAAAGGAATCAAGACTACCAGAAACAATGACTCAAATGTATTAAGGATTATCTTCAAATATGGCAATTAAGTGATTTTTATTTTTTGCAAATTTACGATTCCTAAATCTTGGCTGGCAGAATTTTGAAAAAACAAAAATCATGCATTCGAAGCAGAAGACTAAATATTTTCCAGCAGATTATCTAACACATAATACTCTGAAAAAACACCAAAAGTTCATCAGGACATTGAAGATTCGGAACAAGACAAACACAAAAGTTTGAAAGAACAAAGAACATAGATCATAGCAGCGAAAGAAGAACACCTTTCTCGGTGCAGTAAGAGTGCCATCGACGTCAAACAAGGCAAGCACACCCGGCATCTTAATCGCCATTTAACTTGATGTAGCTTCCCTGAAATCGGTTTAAAACTAATTGTTAAGTACGATCAAGTAACCAAGAGCAATAATTCACATAAAATAAACTTTAGAAATGTACAATTGTACCAAATACTTCCTCAAATCCTATATAAACAAGATAAATCTAATCTTGCTTGAAGTCAAGATTAAAGTGAGCCAAGTTAGATAAGAGGGCGTATTCATAGTAAATACCGTAACCATGGCCTAGATCAATACTGAATCAATACATCTAGACTAACAACAACATCAGAGCCATATTCCAAAAAGATTTGGGGTCAGCTAACATGAATCATTATCCAGAATCGTCAAGTCGTCTCCATCACCACACATCATATAAACAAAACCATGAAGAATGTTCTTCAAGCAAAACTGATTCCTAACATCTATGGTGCAAAAAATGAAGCAAATTTACAATGCTAGTACTGTAAAGGGATCATGAAGGCATGAACTAATGTAATTGAAGCAATCTAAGAGCAAAGTTCAATAAACATGCCTAAACTAATACCAAAATCTAAGCTTACAAAAACCCATCACACACCCACAATTCAATATCATAGATTTTCACCTAGGAAAATTATTGGAGGTGCAAAAGAGAAGAGCTTTCTTGGGATGAGAAGTGTGACACAAGATACTATTATGAGGTAAAGTATGAAGTATGAGATCTGAATCTGAAAAAGGGGTTACAACTTACATGGAGTATATACTACTCCATTACTCCACATCACTTGCTTGGTAAGTTGGTAACAGTAACTTAAATAGAGTATATCTACCATCTTACTGATTGACCGGTTTTTACTCGATAAACGGATCATTCAGATTAAAGTGTTAGACTGTTATCGTCTCAGTTCAGTTTAGTTCACGTCCCGATCCATTTACCTTTGTCTTTAGATATAGAGTATACATTTTTTTAGCAAGACAAGGGATCATTAGTTCATTACCTAAGCAAAGTTCACAACTTTATTGTATAGATGGATCAAAGTTCACATCTTTAACACAATTACATGAAGCAAAGTTCACAAAATGAAGATGAAGCAATTTCGGGAAACGCAGCAATGTTAAAACTTAGCACGTCCTCAAAATCCTACCCGACTCAAATCCGAACTAAACCATGGCTTAAAACCCAACATCAGATTGAAGCAAACAAGAACAATACCCAATTATTGAAACCCTGACTACACATTTGCAATTACTACGAAATCCAAGTAAAAACAACCCAATTCAATCAAATTAACTAAAAACCCATCAATGTAGATCAGATGAATTTCAGAATTATGGTACTAAAACAATGAAAGAATGAGAATATACCTTGGAAAGTTAGAAAGAATTGGTTGTGCAAAAGTAGAAAAATTTAGCTGATTGAAGTTGGTTTGTTGCTGCAAATTGAAAACAGGGGATGTGGATGGAAGTGTGAGATCTGGATTGTGATTGGTGAGTTTATATACTAGTATGAGTCCACTTGGGTATACTCAATTGTTGGGTTTTAACGAATATTCCCCCGTCATATGAACACGACTCTTGTTTTCAAAGTTTGGTGAAAATCCCAGTTTTTTTTTTCCACTAAATTTTTGTTTGTTACGGTATTATCTGTTGTAATGTTAGGTGAATCAAATACATGTTAAATCACTTGATAAGTTGTCTAAGAAAAATGTCTCGTGTTTTGTCATTAGTAACAAATGATGTTAATATTTGACTTATTTTAAGGTTAAGACAGACATTTCGTCTTTAATAAGACTAACTTTTTTTTGGGCAAAAGAGGACAAAGGGAAGACGATCTTCTTCAGTACATTATCTCCATTAGCTAACAATGATCCGATTGATTTCAGAACGACTTAACGGTTCTTATATTATGACTATAATAAAATGATTAAAAATGAAAAGAACTACTCGTAGTAATATTATACTCCCTCCATCCCGGTCAATTGTTATCTTTGATTTTGGAACAAAGATTAAGGAAAGAGGAATGGGTCGATGATGAGATGACAAGTGGATCAAATGGAGTGTGATTGATCAAATTGATTATCAAATGAAATCCAAAAATAGAAAGAACAATAATTGATTGAGACAGCCAAAATAGAATAGGGCAACAAACAATCAAAAGATTCAGAAGAGAGGGAGCAATGAATTGTGAGAGACATTGGAGAATCTTCCCTCGTAACAAGATTCCATGATCTGTGACAAAAATATAGGATGTGATAATAGAGTGACACGGGATGGCCGATGGTGCCTCTCCAAAGAATGAGGCACGGAAACAACGCAAGGTCGAGTCATTTTAGTGAATTCAACAAAAGACACGATACGACCAAAACCATAAATTAGAGCAAGCCATAATAACAGGCTGATGAGTTAGCTTATTTTCATTTCGATTTGGCTCCGGCTAGGCAAATGTGGGAGAATGCCTACCTCTTTGGGTCGAATTAGTAGCTTTACCCGATTTGAATGAAGTTTGTTAGCCCCATCCTAATTAAAATAACACAAATTATAGTATACAACTGTTCTACCGTACGACGGCCTAATTTATGGTAAAAAGTTACAACTTTATATTAATTAGTGATCACTTTAAGTTAAATAGTGACCACATTTTCGTATGAAAAAGCGGTAACTATTTATCTGAAAGTGGTAGCTAAATAACCTAAAATAATCACTTTTTATCATTATCGCATGATACAACGAACGGTTGTACACAATAATTGTTGTTAAAATAAACATGCACCGACACGGGTAACTCCAATCTTTGTTTGAAAGTTGAAACACACATGCGTAATTAAGAAGCCATAATAATACACCACACCACATTATGGAAAACATAGTATTATATGCTGTTTAAGTAGTTGCGATTCCTGCTCCATCCAACAACCTCATCCCCCATCACCCACTTCTCTCTAACAACACCATTAGTACTACCTAATTTACTTCTCTTTTCCGACTGAAATAGACTTAACTGAACAGAACTGACGTAAAGTGATCTGAATTTGTTGAGATAAAATGCATCTCATGCAACTAAACCGAAAAGAACGTGGCCTAGTTCCAATATATAGGAGACTTAAATATGAAATAGACTGAAATCAACGTACATTCCATCGAATTAAACTTTGAAGAGACCGACGGTGTACAAGTAAAAATTTAGTCCGAAAGAGGAAAAAAAATACAAACGTAAAGTAATTTACAAAGAGATATTAATGTGATTCGAACTCGACACAACATGTGTTCAGAAGGGTGTGACGCGATCATGTGTAAAGAACAAGCCCGAGGGAGACCCATGAGGCACCAAAGCTAGCTTAACCACACGAGCTGCACCTTCTTCTGTGGCTAACACACCCGCAAATCCATTGATTTCGGTCTTAATAAAACCAGGGCAAAGGCAGTTGACGATGAATGACGGGTTTTCCTTCGCTACTACCCTTGTGTACGCACTCAATGCCGCCTTTGACGTGAAGTACGCTGCCAGCACCGGTATCCACCCTTTCTCCGGGAACGTGCCTTCCTTGAAGTCTCTCAGGAACTCCTCGACTACTTTGTCGATTCTTTCTTCTGTCAGCTCGTCCACGTTGTCTAGGACTCCTCGGATCCGCTCGTTTCTTATGTGCTACATAACCCAAAACATCACAAAAACTGTAACTTTGACGACCATGAATATTTTTGGAACCAGACCTCTCAGATTCATTTTACGACAGTGTATTTGATGAGAAGAAAGGGAAGCGAGGGAAGGACATACAGAGAGCAAGCCTGATAAAGAGGAAACATTGATGATCCTTGGTGAATCTGATAACTTAAGGAGAGGAATCAAAGCTTTGGTTGTGGTTTTGGCACCAAAGTAGTTTGTATTCAAGCATTCTTCTGCTTGCTCATATGTTTGTGTTACCATATCTTTCGACAATCTCTCCACCTCCGGCTGCACCATAACAGATTCAAATCTAAGACCTATTGTCCACGATACTTACTGTATTAGTTTTAACCACTAGGCTATGACGAAATAAGGAATACTTACAAATCCAGCTTCAAAAAGAGCATTAAAGTCGGCAATGGCGCCAAGGATTCCAGCATTGTTAACCTACAACAGTTGAAAAAAACTGAAAATTCTGGCGATATGACCAAATTGGCTAAGTGAACAGTCGAAAACATATATACCAGAATGTCAAGTTTGCCGAATTTGGCCTTGACAAAATCAGCAAGAGAAGCAACGCTTGCAGGATCAGTAACATCGAGCTGATGGAATTCAAGATTGTCGGAGCTAATTCCCGACTGTTTAAGATTCTCAATCGCTTGTAATCCTCTTTTCTCATCTCTAGAAGCTACAACTACAACAACTCCCTGTGATGCAAGTTGTCTGCAAACTTCCAGGCCTATTCCTTTGTTTGCTCCTGTAACCACTGCATACCTACAAACCAAATGTTTGTTGGTACAGACGGTCTTATATAATAATTTGTCGAGAATTGTAAGCATACATAATCATACCTTTTGTTAGCAAGAAATGAGGATGGTTCACCCATGACTGCTCAAAGAGGTGAGAAATAAAGGAATTAATCCCTTCTATTTTGGGAAAGCAATGCAATGTGTAAACTTGAACGAAGGAGAATAAATAGGAGTCTCTATTTACCTTTCACATGAATATATAAAATGACGAAGACGCTGATTTTTATATTATCGCCTCAACGTAAAACATATTAACATTAGGCCACAATTTTTCCACGTAGAAATTCAAATAATTGAACCAATTAATGTCATAGATTGGTTGAAAATTGAAATATGCAACTAGACTCCAGTCTTTGTCAGTTAAAGCTTCCAGCATTCTGTGGTACTGTTAATTAGGTTGGTTTATGGACCAAGTGCGCTTTCAGTGGCGGAGCCACGTGGGGTTAGCAGAGACGGTATACAAATCATTGCTAGGCCACCCGTCTATCACCTTTAAGGTTTTGGTTGAGTTGATTTTTTGATATGCAGGTTCAAATCTCACCACCCCTCGATGAAATGTTAGCACCTGGTATGAGAAAGTTCTGCGTTGGATCGACACTTCAAGCCCAAGGGTTTCGTCTGATGTGCTTTTGAGAGCACAAAATGATTGTGACAAAAAAAGACAGTTTGGTGAACCATTTTGCTTTATTTCATCGTAATCCAGAACCAAAGAAGACCGACAAATCTTTCTACATGACTGCTTGACTTAGAGCGTAAAACTGTAATGTACAGCAGAACAACACCAGAAGAACTGTTATTAAAATGGTGTGACTTTATTATTGGAATAGAACAGACCAGAAGGCGAACCCTGAGGTGCCAATGCGAGTCTGACAGCGGTAGCACCGCCTTCTTCAACAGTTAAGTTGCCTGTATTTCCGTTCATACTAGTTTTGACAAAGCCAGGGCAAACACAGTTGACAGTCACAGCAGGGTATTTCGCGGCCACTATCCTTGTGTAAGCGTTCAAAGCTGCTTTCGACACAAAATAGGCAGGCAGTTTCGTTGGCCATCCCTTCTCTGTACATGACCCTTCCTTAAAGTCTCTCAGAAACTCACTCAATATCTCGTCGACTTGTTCTTCTGTAAGACTATCGACATTGCTCAGGATTCCTCTGATTCGCTCGTTTGGTATGTACTGAGAGTAAAAACAACAGAATGAATGTAAATATGATGATTGCAAATTTGCATACAGATTTTTGAAGAGGAATGTAAACTCATTCGGTAACTTACAGTAAGTTTTCCGACACCAGATGAGACATTAACAATTCTAGGAGAATCGGAGATTTGTAGCAGAGGAAGCAAAGCTTCAACGTTCCTTCTAACGCCGTAGTAGTTAGTTTGAAGACATTCTTCAGCAAGCTCGTATGTTTGTTTAAGCATATCAGAGTATTTCATCGTCTGTGTCTCTGTCGGCCTCTTCATCGTGTACTACCAACCAAATTTATCAAACATCACTTCAGATAATTTTTTTAGAAGGATAAGAATTTCAAAGATCGTTCGATAAACTTACAAATCCAGATGCTACTAAAGCGTCAATATCAGGAGTTGCTCCCAAAATTCCTGCATTATTTACCTGCAAAACTCCCAAAATTTTAACTGTTAGATTTATGCAACTTTACTCCCAAATCCGAATAAACCCAAGTAAATCAATAACCTAGATTAAGATTGGAAATACATACAAGAATATCGAGCTTGCCAAATTTGGTCTTGACATAATCAGCTAGAGAAACAACGCTAGTCGGATCAGTAACATCAAGCTGATGAAACTCAAGATTGTCAGAGCAAAGGCCAGACTTTCTGAGACTGTCAAGAGCTTCCAATCCTCGTTTCTCATTTCTAGATGTTAAAACGACAACTACTCCCTGTGTTACGAGCTGTCGGCAAATTTCTAGGCCTATTCCTTTGTTTGCTCCTGTAACCACTGCATACCTACATATACAGAATTACGTCCACAGATAACATACAGAGTAAAAGCCGAACGATGAAAAAAACTAGAAACAAGTAGTGAAGTACCTTTTCGTTGCCAAGAACGGGGATGGTTCAGTCTGAGCCATTATTGCAGAGAATTGTGAGAGCTGAAAAGCAATGAGCTAATATATATACAGTTGTTGGAGCCATCGGAATCGAATGATCAACATCAGGAAAAGCTGGGTGCTGATAAGAATTACACTTTTAAAGTATAATACAGCTAGGGGCAGGTACTGTCAACTGGTACTGTAAACTAACAGACAAGAGTATTAGTTGAGGTTTGACCACCCTTTGTTAGAAAATTATGATGCTTCGTACTGCGGGCCTAATTTTTCGGCTTTTAGCATTTGGCAGAAACATTACCAAAGAGGGAGAAATAGAGACGGGGGTGAAATTATTGCAGGAAAATCGATAAAAGAGGGAACTTTCGAAGGACAGTTTCCGCAAAGAATAATTGCATGAAAGACCGTCTCCTTATGTGTGCGCTGACTGGGGGGTTGTTAAGTTGATCACGATTCATGATTAGGGGATTTAATCATCGACGATATGAAATTCAGGTTCACAAGTCACGTTTTGTGGATCTTGGATAAAACCCATTGCATAACATCTGCACAACACACGATTTCCGAAGAATGAACATAACACTATATATATAGTATATCACAAGATCCGGAATGATCAGAGTAATCAGACCTACAAATCTGTCCCGAATCTCCAAAAGTTGAAATGGGGCAAAAATTACCCAATTTGAAATGGCCATGACCCGAATCTGATAAGAATCAATTGTCGGAATGATCATAAATGAGATTTCTTACCAATGTTCAGGTTTCGGAAATTTGAAGTGCTGTTTTATGAGGTAGTGAATCTTTGTATACTTCTGGGGTTTCGAAACAGCCCAAAATCTTCAAAGAGACAATCTGTCAATAATGCACACACTCCAAATTTGACATGAACAAACATGGAAGGACAGAGGTTTGTGCTTCATCATCACCTTAAATTCATATTATGCATTAGGCAATACACGAGAATGCAGATATGTTCATCGCATATTTGACTATAACTTGTTACTGCAATAATTTGAAGCAATAATATTACATCGAAATTCCGTAAATGCCCTAACATAGGCAAGGTCAGGTTAGGTACACTAGATATCCCTAAGCTGACAATCATCATATCTACTAAATCAATCTTGAGCATCCAAAATCACGAAGAAAAAAAGCTTGAGTAAGTTCATAGTTAGAAGGCAATACACAGCAAAGGCGTAGATATCCTGAATCCCAGCCAAAAATCACACTTCAGCTGATTGTAGACGGAAGTTGGGACTTTCAACGAGCAATTCTATTCTCTGCTCATTATGAGAAAATGTACAGTTAGAGATATGTGAAAGATGCTCCAGATAGATGATATATGAAGACACTTCGGCTAGATAATGTGACTGATGAATACATTAGACAATACGTAAATCAACTCTCAGAATGACAAACACCAAACAGTGAGCAATAGACAGTGAGTAAATCAACCATTCTCAAAAAGAAACAAAAAAAAAAACAGTAAGAATCAACAATTTTCAAAATTTTCTAACTGTAAATAGCCCATTTTAGTAAAGCGGGGGATGAGATTAAGAGTATTAACTAAACTGCTGAGGCAAATACCAACAGCAATAAGTACAAGTTCAGACTGTCAGCAGACCACAAAACCATAGGAATTCAACACGAAAAATTTCTGATTATAAGGTTTCATCATACAAGTAGAAAAAGATGGAGGAGATCGGAGATCCACACCTTGACAGATTTGTTCATTTCATCTATTTTTTGTAACAGTACTTCTCCAGAAGCTAATCCTCTCTGCTCAGAAGATCCAGTCTGCATTCATAGAAAAGATACCCATAGGCCATACCTCGTAAGCTAGACATACAATGGTTACACAGGTCACATCATCAAGCTCTGCTCCATCATTATTAAGTAGAAATGTCATGCATACAAAATTAAGCTCACGAAAGGGTGTTTTGAAAGTAGGAGTAGATATGGTCAGGAAGGTTGATAACCATAGCCTCAATTAGTTATTTCATTGTCATTTAAGGCCATCGCAGAAATCTTCTTTGCTACCAAAACATGATTCGGGAAAACACGCCGCAGTAACGAAACAAAACAAATGTTTTTTATATAGGGAAAATGTTAGGAGTACTAATCAGAGTTAAGTAGCAAACAATTCGAAAATAAAAACAGAACACCTGACTATTCCTACATGATAAGATCATTGTTGTCCATAAACATGAGCCAACCATTACAAGTTATAAATCACCCTGATAATGGAAAACACAAGGATCTTAAAACTACAACTCCTACAAGCACGAGAAACAATGGTAGCAATATTTCTTTGATGAAAATAAAGGGATTTCTATAGTTTCATGCAGTAAAATCATTACTGCAGAAAACCTGATTCAAGCATCAGTCCCAAAGATTTACTATCATACTTTCTGTCAGATGACCAACATACCTTCCAGATTTTCCTCTCAATTAAGGATGATGTACGGGTCATATAACCTCCAGTATTGTGAATAGCCTTGGCAGCTTCCGCTATGATGACCTGTGAGCGATAGATAATATGATCCACAATGAAGTAGCTTCATCACATAAGAGTGTGAACAATAATCTGCAATTGGAACAGTTCAAGAAGAGAATTAAACAGTGTACTGTCACACGACTTCTTTGATATACCTTCCTCAGAGCTCCTGGGTTGGATACCCCTTGAAACTGTAATTCATCCACAGGCGCAGCTTTACCACGTGATACACTTTCTACTCTGAAGGTATGTAACCCATATACAGATTGTAAACAGCCTGAATTCATCGCATCACATTGTAGAGATAAGAAGCGAATAATAAGTGGCTATCAAATGACCCCTACATTACTGAACATCTACTCATTTTCAAACTCTACCCACAAACTCCAATGTTAAATAGCAATAATGTCACACATATTTCTCAAAGGCTCCCGCAAATGGCGGGACAAGGGGTTGGTTGCACGAGTCCTTATCCATATACTGATATACTCTTTGCAATTATCACATGAAATGGCTGAAAATTGTGCCGGGAATTGCAACAAAAGACTGCTACTTTCCGAGAAAAGAAGTCCAACAAATTTAATGAGCTAATTTGCTTTATTTCGCCATAACCCAACCCAAAAGACCATAATCACAGAATAATTAGTCATTGACCACACATTCCAGCCAAACAATAAACAAAATTTACAGCAAAACGGGTAAAAATCAGCTCAAAATC
Organism: Agrostemma githago; assembly: GCA_958450325.1. NCBI lineage: Eukaryota > Viridiplantae > Streptophyta > Magnoliopsida > Caryophyllales > Caryophyllaceae > Agrostemma > Agrostemma githago. The sequence continues at coordinate 834,829 of OY288255.1, forward strand.
TGACCTTGCTCAATAATAATATCAATGACCAAGGGCAAAGGAACACGCTTCTCTATCGTCACTGTTTTCCAACAAGGTATAAACGACGGTCTAGATACCTACAACCAACAATACAAATCACTGATATTCATATCTTACTCACTACTCTCACGACTAACGAAAACAGCAAGTTCAACAACTACCTTGTAGATGATTTCAGTAGGCGTAACAAAGAGCTTCCGCGAAGAAAGATCCTTGTGAAGAACATATCGAAAAACAGGCAAATACAGCAACATAATAACTCCAACACCCCAAGCTAAAACCAGGAGCAACGATATCGAAAGCCATATAATAGTATCATATTTAATGTAATTCGCCGCAAGCTCATCAAACGACGCCGTATAGATAATCTGGCTAGAATACTTTCCTTCTTCATCCTCATCATCTACTACTAGTGCATTATCAGGAAGTAATACATCCGTTTGCGATCCGAATTCGGATATTCCAATAGTCCTCCCCATAAACATCTTTCACAGGCTAAAATTTATGTACCTAAAATCGAATCAAATCAATACAGAGTACTAATCAAAATCACGCATTTGAATCTAGTTCTTTCTGGAAATTATAGTGTAATTTAACAATTCAACCTAATCGAATCGAATGATCGAACAAATGCATACAAAATTGCGCGAAATTTAGGGTTATGCTAAAAGTAATCGTGAATGACGATGTATATGAAAAAATTCTAATAACGGCGATGGAGATGTGTTACGAGTGAAAGAATTTACCTTTTAGCGACAAATTGATCGGAAGTTTTGAGAAATTTGGGGGTAAAATCATGAACTTTAGGGTAAAATTTCGTGAAGAATGATTAAGAGATTTGGAACAGTGTAGTACTGTAGACAGTACAGAATCAAGTAAACCCCTGAAATGTGCTCCATAGTCCGTACGTTATTGCAACGCTTTAGCAACTCGAACCCCCGTCTCTTGACCGGAGTAAGAGAACTCTTGTCACGTGAGTTTACCCCATAACACTCACAGTGTAATACAACACTCCGTTAGTTCATTTTATATCAAAAAACTGAATCGCATGCTACCGTTGAACATTTTTTCTTTTGGTTTATCGGAGAACACATTTAGTCGTGTTACAATAGCGGGGAGAGAAGATCGAACCTGCTAATGTCACAATACTTTTATCGTAATCACTAGATTAAAACATCTGAATAGTTGAAGTAACACGAGTCAAATGAACGACAAAATGATGAGTAGATGACGGTTTTATACTCCGTATATAGAACGATACTCCCTCCGATTCTTTAGATTCGCAACATATTCCATATTTGGCAAATTCATTAGGTTTGCAACATTTCCATAACAGGTAGGTTTTGTTTGTGTAAACTTCTTACTTTATTGGTGAGACCCACCATCTCCACTCACAACCTTATTATTTGTGCAAATAATAAACGTTGCGAATCTAAAGAATCGGAGGGAGTATGTATTAGTGGGAAATTGGGTGACCAAGCGAGCTCCAATAGTACTCGACTACTACTCGGAGTTTTTGGATATGGAGGGGCTCCAATATCTTGGATAGAGGGCAATTAAAAGGTCGTGTTCTTTTGGACTTCTTTTAATCCCACTTTGATTCAGCTTGGTTTAATTCAACCTCTTCCGGTCCAAAAGAACGGAGCCTTTCATAACTCATGGTATACACCATGCATGTCATACCTGGTGCACCAAATATATCAAGTTCATAAACCTAGCAAATCATTATGGTATGCTAAGTGCTCAGAGAGGTTGTACTCGAGGTTGTGAATTCACAATTCACATCCAATCCAAAGCTTATGTCAGAAATACGAAGTCACTTGTCTCTTGTGAGAAAGTACTCTCCCATGGAAAGCTGTGCAATACTCGAGGTTCATCACAGATTGACGGACAGTCGGACACCATGACCATAACAAGTGCTCTCTATAGATAGAGCCGATACCTTCAAGTCCGTGACAACATAGTAGTACTATGGATCAGCTAACAAAAGCAAGCAACCTAATCCGTACTAAATAACAACGCTTTGGGTCGTTATAACAATACAAATAGCTGTGCTCAGGGAGACTAACTGTTTAAATAGAACTTAATTCAATTTACAAAGGAATGAATATCTGATCAATCTACCCTCAACAAACTCTAGAATTAAATGATACGGAGTATTTAGCTAAAGAGAGTTCGGTGTACCTCTCATAGCAAAGATTGATGAAGCAATCATTCAAACTCCAATTCAAATTGGGTTGCCGAATAACACCCAAGCAAGTAGCTTCAATCGTAAAACAGTTGCGCTGTGTTAAAAAAAAAAGGAAGTGTCATGCCTACAACAAACCTAAATGCAATCAATTAGTTTATGAGGGAAGAATCAGCTTACAGTTAACGAGATTATGGGCCTATTAAGCAAGCCTGGTATGCGCCAGCAACCATTATGAGCAAATAACAAACGGCAGCCTTCTCACTCACGTGGCCAATCTAGAAATCTAGAGGTCCTTGTTTAGTCGAACTAGAACAACTACTTGATGTCCCGTATGAGGCTCCACTTGCACCATCAATGGGAGCTTGATTTAGACACTCCAACGTTAAGAACCTTCGCTTATGTAGCTTGATAGAGAATGTAGAAGACTCTAAAACCAATGGCACCTGTAAAGCAACCCATGAAAAGAGCATGTAAGTACCCTTTTAGGGGTTATGGCAAAGAAATCACCGATCTGTTTCCTTCTCTGTTGTATTCCCCTCGGTATGAGACAATGCACTCCAAGTTGGGCATTGGAAACTCTCTACCCAAGGGTGCACTCCAATCTCGATTTTCATGTGTAGGTATTTGAGGAGGGATAGGATCTATCGAGCCTTAAAGCCGTAAGTATAGAGTTCATGAGCGGAAAAAGATGCCCATAAACAAGTATGCTTGCACACTTGCTGTGAAATAATGCCTAGAAACATCTTCATCCAATTCTTCTCCATTAACTATTCTTATGTAGTTTTATTTTTACTATATTTGTTAGATGTTCACTACAGATTAACGAAACTTTCTTAAACAAGCCGTGTCTAGTGAACATATATAACAAAAGTGGCCTAGCATTTCACGAATGCTCATATAAGATTTACAGAATATAATCATACATTACGTACCTGGGTGTTGAACCTGGCCACTTTATGTATGCTAAGAAGACCAACCATTTCCTGATATCCAGTAAGTAAGTTAGCCAACTCCTTGTCCTCATCTGTACAAGACGATGAAGACAAATTTACTCAAGGGACCAGGGGAAATATAGTTACATACAAAAAGAATGCACCAGCTAAAAAACCGACATGCCTGGTATTGCTTTGACTGAAAGAAGAGTATCCGCCAAATGTTGCCATCTCTTTGAGAAGGATGGTGACAAGACTGAATGTGGAAATGTTACAATAGCAACAGCATTTGAAGTCCTGACCATGTCTTTCAAAGACTTGATAAAAGTAAGCATATCCCAGTCCTGCCTCAATGGAAAAAACTCGTTAATATCCATTTAATAACTTAATGCATAATGGATGGGAAATGAAATAGAGAGAGCGATGTTCCTTCCTGTTTATATTGTCTCCATTTGACTTTGGTAGACTACGGTTTTCTCGCAATATAAAATTTCTCGAAAATAGTATTTTTGAAACATCAAGTACAACAAATTTAATATTGTAAATATACTTACATAAAGTGACCATCAAAGTCAAAGGACATTGTACATGGGATGAATGAAGTAATAAATGGAGTACAAAGTAACATTCAAATAAAACATCTAACCTTGTCAGAATAGTCACATTGGGGAGCACAAAGCGACTGAATAGCTATGCGCCCTGCACAGGAAACATTGGTACCACTTCTGCGAATTAAACGTTAATGCTGTCAATGTAAACAAACATTGTGACTTCGGTTCCTCACAACAGACACTACATTTCAATGGAAAGTCAAATCAAGCATACAAAAAAATCATAGTTACGGATTAAATCTACACGGTAACTGTAGGCAAAGAGCAAACACAGCGGAGAGATTTTAAAATGGTTATAATGCTAAGCAAGAGAAGTAAATAAGCATACCTAGAATTTTGTTTAAGAAAAGAGGAGCAACGCTCACGAAGGCTGTCAAGTGCACATCCTCCCAGGCTTACACAATCAATGTCTTTTCCTACAAGAAATTGCCTCTCCAACGGTTTCCGCACGTCAAACTCATTGCAGTATTCATGTTTCGAATCTGCAAAAAAAAAAAAAAAAAAAAAAAAACAAGCTGTCACTATTTTCCTTCAACAGTACACCTTTTGCATTGAGGTTATTTCATACATCAAACTTTCAACGAAAACAACGAAGTGTCTTCAAGTGATTCAATGAGCTAAAAAGTGAAGGTAAACCACAATCATACAAAAAATTACCTCCATTTACTGATTGATTATCCCCAAAATATTTCTTATACTGCCAAGCAATCCTTAAGCCTTTATCCTACCATCAAAAACCATCGTAACACATAAATTGACTCGCATAATTGAGCAAAAAAACGAAGTCCGGAAAAAATATCAGACACATGTCTTGAAACAAGCTTAAATACCTGTTCAGTAGGTTGGTCACGAGGCTTGTTGTCCTTTGGAGAAAAAGGATTAGGCAAAGTTCCCAAAAACCCTCTTGGGTCTTTGGATGGACTAGCATACAAGAGAGGCTGCTTATGCACCAATCCTTGTGCCATAAAATTTCTCAACAATAGCATATGATGAGGTGCTTCAGAGTCCTCCATTACCATAACTAAGCTGCCTAAACAGAAGCCACCTCCTAAAATTCCTGATTGTTGTAGATAAAAACACATTTCGAAATAGTTATAACGTCATAGAGTAAAAAAGAACATTTTGGTCAATGCCAAAAACAAGGCGACAATTTTAGAACAAATATGTTCCTTAATCACCGTACTTAAGCAGCCGAAAAACAAAATTATCCTCAAAAGATGACATTTTGATTGATAGACATTACAAAAGAAATGAAAGGTTGCACACTAATTGCATAATAACATGAAAAATGTCACATTTTCATCAAGAACTATAAAAAAGGAATGAGCTTAACAACCGGAAAAATGTCACAGAAAGCTTACTATCAAGGTCTGGTATGCCAGAGGAGACAAAAACCGAGCCATTGGGTCCAGGCTTAAGACCTGGAACCTGGGAAGCAGGGCCTGCCGAAGAGTTGCGTGAGAAGCTACTGACTCTAACCTTGTTAGTGGCCATGTTTCTTCAACCGAGTGAGTCACGGCCGCGATTCTGTTATTTCATCAAGAACAAGAGATCATCATTACACAAACTTTAATGCCATCCCTATATATTGTTTTAACTTGAACCAAAACCACTGAAAGTAATAAGCAATTGAAATCTAGGTGACGAAATTGAACGGAAAATTATTGAAAAAGTAAGCTGGTGGACAAGTTTTCGTGCTTTGAACTTGATTCTATGCCATTATCAACACCAACTAAATACTTATAATCACCTCAACAACTTACTCCCTCCCCACCACAATGATGTTCCCATTTATAAATGGCACATGGATTAAGAAATGGGTAATGATAGGTGGTAAATTGTTGAGTAGGGTTTGAGATGTCAAATCACAAAAAGTAACCAATAGAAAGAGAGTATAATGGGTGAATAAAGAAAGTTTTGAAGTGGGAAAATCTTAGTGGGGTTTCCTTTTAAGGAAAGTGAGAAAATCTTAGTGGTGGGGAGGGAGTAGAACTTTCGGTTCATACTAAATACAGGAACAACTGATTCTTTATTTTAGCTCCGTTATCATAGGGAGATACAATAAAAGAAGATCAAGCATTTCCAAAAAAAAAACACTAATCAACTGGAGCATGCAACAAATTTAGCCTCAACTTCTTAAACCCTAGGGTTTACATATTCCCAACTCAAACGCCTTAACTTTGGCACTAATACTCATTCAAAAACGGTTTTTCTAACGTGCGCCTGAATTAATTAACTACAGAAAGATTTACCAGAATAAATCATGAGAAATTGAAATATGAACCCCTATTCACCATACCCACAGAATTGTTCTTTAATCAGTTTATTAACACGTTACCATCGGGCACAAGATAAAAAACCAGATACAAAAATAAGAATTCATAACACAATCTGAACATCATAACACCAAAAAAATCACATAATCGCGTTGAAAGAATCAGGGGTCGGAAATGAAGTTGAAATCATGGTAACACAGAGAGGCGTCTTCTATGGTGCTCGAACTCGAAATTCGAAAAACGAACACTTCAATTTGTCGGAGAAGCAGTTCAGACGTGCAATTGATCAAATTTTAACCAAAAAAACATGCAATTTGAAGAAAGAACTGAATTCGAAAAGTTTGTACCTTGAATCGATAAGCAAATGATTGAAGGAAGGATGAAAGGGGAAATTTGTGATGGAATGCTTAGAGTGAACTCAGTGGAGCACCGGCGACGGCAAGAATGCTGAGATTTAGAGAAATCGAATTGAGGTTTGATTTTAGGGTTTAGTGATATTAGGAGGGAAATTGGAATTGATTAGAATGACTAAATTAGGGGTTAAGTCTTTTTTTCTTTTTTCTTTTTTCAAATACTTAACCGTCATTTAGAGACCGTCTCTCATTGACCATTTAGACGGGATTGACACGGAATAGGTGACCCGCACCCTCACCATACACAAAAGTAGCACCCGTCATCCACCCGAATATAACCGTTCACTTGCACGCCTGCACTTGCTTGCGGGTATACTTAAAGAGTTAGAGTACTCGGCTCGTATAATTAAGACACTTCATGTATGAGACACTGTGATACTTGACTGTGTGGTGCATGTATGACTGTATTATGTAAATCACCTCCACGTCTCCACCGAGTTACCCATTGTGGGTAGCGTTTTCATATTTATATACTTTCCTCCATCTGCGTAACCAGCACCTATACTTACCTCAAGTAGTGCGGATATGGTCCACTGTCCACCTTTACCCGTTCCACCAACATTCCTATGTAGAGTTGGAATCGGTTAAATATTTACTTCATTTTGAAATTCTCTACCAAATATTGAGATCTCGGAGTTATTCATTTCATTTCGAGAAACTCAGCGAAAGAACCCAAGGACACAACTCCCTCGTCATACGGATACTCTACATCGAGTACTTTGTACTTTGTAGTTTGTACTACCGACTACAAAGTACTCCATACTTTATAAGAATTCATGTACACGTTTTACCATTAAAACGAATATTACCAAATTCTTAAATAAGAACGCAAGTTAGATTAAACAAACGTATTAACCAAGGAATATTCTTGTGGTTAAACGATGGTTGACGTTATGTCATGTGTTGTTTTCCTAGGTCCTTTTTATGTCCAACTACCAAGACACAAGTACACTGTACACACAACCAACTATACAGCCCACAATTCTTCTTCCTTCTTCTTCTTCTTCTTCTTCTATACTCCAAAGCATCTTCCTTTAACTTTTGTTAAAGTTTCTTTCTTTCTCCACCTTTCTTCCAACTTCCCTTAATCTTTGCATAAATCCCAGGTACTATAATCTCATTCTCTGATTCCTGTTTTAAACTCAAGAAATGCATAAAGTTGTGTTCTTTTTCCAATTTACAGGGTTTATCAAAATCCCTGGGTTTTAAATGATTGCCCCGTTTCATGAATATATGTGAGGAGTATTATATTGAAACGGGGCCATAAGGAGTATATGCTTTTGGGTTTATGTAATTCTGTGTGATTAATTAGGTGAAGGGTTAATGTTGGTTTGATATGGGGTTTATGTCTTTTGATTGATTTGATTCTGTAACTGTAAATGATCACCATTTCAACAATTTCTCTTCTTTTCACTATGTCTTTCACCATTTATTTAGCTGTAATAGCTAGATTATGCAAGAATATTGATGGAGCATGGAGGAGTAATCTGTCATTTGTTTTATATTGGTCCTGATATGATTGATCTTTGTTCTTAATTCATGATTAGAGAGGTCTGTCATGTCGTAAACACTATTAAGAGACCATCTCTTTGAAGATTACGTCAATTATGCCAATTAACATGATACCTGTACCCTTCTGGTTGGTTACTTCTCAGAATATTGTAGCATTCAGTAACGGGAGTAGCTTGTCGGTTGTAATTCTGCATCAGCTTGTCCTAATTCATGGTTAGAGAGGTCTGTCATGTCGGAAACACTGTTGAGAGACCGTCTCTTTGAACATTACGCCAATTATGCCAATTAACACGATACCTGTACCCTTATGGTTGTTTACTTCTCAGAATATTGTAGCATTCAGTAACGGATCGGAGTAGCCTGTCCGTTGTAATTCTGCATCAACTTGTCCTTGACCTTACAAGGCTGAACACCCTTATGTAGCATATATTCGGGGGACTGGGGGAGGAGATTCCGTTAATCTGATCTAATCCAAGGTTTCGAAAGTCGTAAAGACTAAAACTTTTCTAGTCATTACAAGGGTGGTCACGTGTTTCTGCAATTTGAACAGGATTAGAGCGGATATAGGGTCAAAATTTTCTACATTTCATACCTGACTTGTTCTCTTTTCTCTCTTTTGTACAGTTAGGTTCGTATTATGGTTTTTTTCGAGGAGTGGCTGTCATATCGGAGGTTTTCCCTAAGTTAATTTCGTTACATGGCTAAAAAGCAGCAGCACATCGCTATATATACCACAGCCAGTCTCCCATGGTTGACAGGTACTGCTGTGAATCCGTTGTTCCGTGCTTGTTATCTAGCAAAACAAGGCGAACGGAAGGTTACTCTAGTTATTCCTTGGCTCTCTCCAAACGATCAAGGGCTCGTATACCCTGATAACATAAGGTTCCAGTCAGCCACGGAGCATGAGGCCTATGTCCGCAAATGGCTTGAAGATAGGACTAGATTCATTTCCCGATTTGATATAAAGTTTTATCCTGGGAGGGTAATTCTTTCTCGCTACTTAACTTAAATTACCGCGTGTTTGCAGCTTCCTTTGTCTGATATGACTGATTTAGAATGTTACCTGTGTTGCAGTTTTCCGTGGACAAAAGAAGCATTCTTCCTGTCGGTGATATTTCGGAAGTCATACCTGACGACGAGGCAGACATTGCTGTCCTTGAAGAGCCTGAGCATCTTACATGGTATCATCACGGGAAAAAATGGAAAGCGAAATTTCGGATGGTAATTGGAGTTGTCCACACTAATTACTTGGAATATGTTCGACGAGAGAAGAATGCTGCTGAAGCATTTCTTGTGAAGCACGTCAATAGTTGGGTAGTCAGTATCTACTGTCACAAGGTACTCTTCAAAAACATAGGCCCTGTTCTTTTCGACTTACTTAGCTCATTTAAACCTACTTTAGTTCAATTCAGCGCAACCCCATTAGGCCATTAGGCTCGTTTTGTAGTTTAGTTCGTTCAACTAAGCTCAGTTCATTTCGGTTAAACTCACTTGAGCCAAGAAGAACAAGGCCATAAGCCCATAATGTCTTAACTTTCTTTATTTTTTCGGTTAATCAACTACCCTTAGATGAACTTCACCCTCCGTTACTAAAGTATTGATCTTTTGTTTCTTGGTAGCATTCCTCGTATGATTAAAACTGTATCAAAGTCGTTCATGGGGTCCTTGACGCTTCTCTTTACGGATTTAGTTTGATAAAGTTTCCAAATATTCCGCAGTTACTTTATACATACATGATTATATTGACAGGTGATACGGTTGTCAGGAGCGACACAAGATCTTCCAAGATCTGTAATATGCAATGTACATGGAGTGAGCCCTAAATTTCTCGATACAGGCAGGCAAAAGAAAGAAGAACGCGAACAAGGGAAACCCGTCTTCAGCAAAGGAGCCTACTATATCGGTAAAATGATTTGGAGTAAGGGATATCGAGAGCTGCTTAAACTCCTTAAGAATAATCAGAAGGAGTTAGCTGGTTTGGAAGTCGATCTCTATGGTAATGGAGAGGACTCTAACGAAGTCAAGGAAGCTGCAAAGAAGCTGCAACTCTCTGTACGAGTTCATCCTGGCCGTGATCACGGCGACCCTTTATTCCACGAGTAAGCTTGCTTAACTATGACTTAAAAACCGTATTTCATGAATCAACCCTTTTGACGAATTTTGAATCCTTTCATGATCCGATAATGCTATTTTGAATCCTTTCAGTTACAAAGTGTTCCTCAACCCAAGCACGACTGACGTGGTCTGCACTACAACAGCAGAAGCACTAGCAATGGGAAAGATAGTTGTCTGCGCAAATCACCCATCCAACGAATTCTTCAAACAATTCCCCAACTGTCGCACCTACGACACTAGCGATGGGTTTGTTGCCTTAACACGCAAAGCCCTCAGCGAAGAACCCTCCCCACTGACCGACTCACAGATGCACGCGTTATCCTGGGAAGCAGCAACTGAACGGTTTTTAAAGGCCGCTGAGTTGGATCAAGGCACGATTACAACGAAACCCTCTACAAAGTTTGCGTCTTTGTCGTCTTCCAGTATGAAAAGGAGATGGGAAGATGCATCGATTTACATACATACTGCAGTTGTTGGCAACGAGCTTAGTCGTAGGGCATTGGGTGCTGTTCCTGGTACCCTGCACCCCGACGAAGCCCTATGTAGGGAGTTAGGGCTGCCTTCTCATCCTGATACAAAGTGCTGCACAAAATGACATGACATTGAATCCCTGAAATTGCTTCTTTTGTGATTACTTCACCTGTATTTTTAATCAGTTGGTCATGACGGATACTTTCTGATGGATATATCCGTTACAAAGCTATAACGGGTCAAATATCACTCACATAACGGATACACTCGTCACAAACAAGAATTTGTGGTTTTAATATAATAGTCTATTTGAAGCCATCTTTCTGACGGATATACTTGTCAAATTTTTTCGGTCATGTACAATTCTTACACGAAATCATCGGATTCGGGTTGAGGCTTATAAATGGGTTAATAACCTAACCCGGACCCAACACAAGACTTAATTGTGTTGGGTTTGGTCAACGGATTCACAGACCGTTCACACATGACACAAACTCAACACAAAACGACCTAAAAATCGAATAAATAAAATTAATAATTATTTTGAGTTAATACGAAATTTTAGTTCAATTTAATTATTTTGTACCAAGTAAAGAAAATATGGGGTGATCCGAATTATAAAATAGTATTTGGATCATAAATCCAAAAAGAAAACAAATTGGAGCGATATCACTGGTAATTCCATAAATGGACCCGTGACTAGAAAGACCCTGGCTTTCCTTGATGCTTCACTTCCACACGGCTCTTCTAGGAGTAGGGTTAGTAAACAACCAAAAGCTATATAAACAAACCCAAGTTTGGGTCATGTCACAATTTCTCGACTCCATTATCGAAGCCGATTGAGATCGATCGAAACAAGGTACGTACGCAGCCTTCTCCTTCCTCGTTCTTATAATATTGGCCGTACTATCGAAGATGTCTTAGACCAGTGCGACTAGTGCTCTTGGACAATTGGGACAGTAGGTTCGAATCCCCCCTCTCTATATTGTAATGCGACTAAGTCGCTCTTCAATAGTTAAGGAAACTTTCGATATTCACGACAATTTTTTGATCATAAAATCTTGGAAGAGACGGTTTTGTAAAACATAAAATTTTGCGGTTTTTGATAGTTCTACGGAGGTCTTATCGACTTAGATCCGTAGGGGAAGATAAAGTCTTTTTGGTGACTTATCTAGATACCGAAATATATATAATTTTGGTGTCTACGGCAGGTTTATGTTTTATTTCTACAATTTTGTTTGTAACGCTTTTTATAACAAGCGTACCCCTTCTATATTTGTATGTTCTTTTATGTTAATCGTATCTAGTTTGGTACCACTGTTACCTTCATTTGCAATTGGTCCCTCAATCAATTTAACGAGGGACGGGCACCACTCTTAGCTTGTTTGATTCGTCTTTACATAAATGATCCATTATTAATATCGAATTTCCATATTGGAGTGCAGAATTGATCTAGGCATCATCGATCATGGAGTGGTGGTGGATAATATTGGTGGTTTGCTCAAGCGTTTGGTTCTGTGCCGTGGTTCACTGGATGGGAGAAGTGACGGGACAAGGGATAGATACAATTAGAAGGATTTCTAACGGGGTGAACAGCTTGGTGGCGGCCGAGCGAAAACTCGTACAGGAGGTGGCCGAAATCAAGGCCGAGTTGAAAGCTGCCAATCAAAAGATCGATTCCGTCCTTGGGATTCGACCACCGTCAACTGCCAATGCCTCCTATCTAGCATGAACTCGTTGATGCTATACAAAAGAGCGCATACTTACTAGTAGTACTATGTTATAGGGTGGATTTGAACTAGTAAATAAAAATCCTTCCCTTTTGTTAATTTTAATATCAGTAATTCTGTGCAGGGTACATTTTTTTATTGGAGATTTTCTAGATTACGAGAGGACGAAGTTATTTAAAGTGGCAGTGCTTTTTATCCGTTTGTTCTTGTCATTTCATACAAATGGATTTTCTTTCAAAATAATCTCTAAATTCAACGGGAAATTGAATTTGGATTTGAAAAACGTTTGGTAACCTTGGAATTTGGATTTAAAATCTAAAATCTAACCTAGTTCAGCTCCCAAATTATGAATAGGATAAAATTGAAAAAGTGACTTTAGTTTCGTTAAGATTGAACAAAGGCAAATTATACTCGTACTTGTAATAATACTTTACACATACTACTATTTTCCATGTTACTCCATGGAGTTTATTCCTAACTAATATAGTGAGAGACGATCTCTCATAAGACCTATCTTTTGCTCAATGAATCGTACATAGTGATATCGTTGAACTTTAAATTAGGTCAATAATATGCATCTAGATAAATGAACCTACGGTTAATTTTTTTTTTTGATCTTCTTAAATGAACACATCTAAAGTTTCAAACACATGAAATAATTTCTACTTAGATAAAATGATAAATTATGGAGCATTTGTTATCGTAAATTTTATCAACCATCGTTTCAAGTTTTAGACAGACATATCCGTCAAATTTGGAACGAATTTTAAAGACTGGCCCCATCCAGCGATTATCTAGTTTGATCTGCCGCCACTCTCACACAAATCCCCTCCACCGTCACTTCACTGATTCAACCCTCTACTCACTCAAAAACCACTTCAATTTCAATTATTTCAATTTCAATTGCAATTGCAATTGAATCTCATTGTTCTTGCTTCATTTCAATCCAACAGATCGATCTTAATCAATTCAAAACACAACCCATTTCAATTCACACGAAATCAACCCGACCCATATAAATCAATCAGTCAATGGGTCATATAAATCTGGGATCACCAAAAAAATCCCCAAAAAGATGGAAAATCTTAGACATAGTTACATTCTTCTTCTTCTTCCTAGTAATCCTGTTTTTTCTACTAGTATTCACCCGTTTAGGGGACTCACTTGCAGCTTCGGGTCGGCAGACGTTGCTCCGGGCGTCAGCATCGGATCCGAAGCAAAGGGGGAAGCTGGTGGAAGCCATTGAAGAAGGTGTAAGGAAGGAGTTGATTGAGGTTTGCCCTAGTGAAGATTATTATGTTGATTATATGCCGTGTGAGGATCCTAAGAGGAACAGTCAGTTGAGTAGAGTTATGAACTTTTATAGGGAAAGACATTGTCCTAAATCTTTGGAGGAACCCCTTTGTTTGATCCCACCTCCTAAGGGATACAAGGTTCCTGTTCAATGGCCTCATAGTTTGCACAAGGTATGAGCTTTTTTCCGATTCTTCTATGAGACGGTCCCATGATAAATTCCGTGGGTAGTTGTTAGTTTTTGCAAAGTTTTATACTTGATTTAGTTGGTTACCATATGATCGGAGGTTTTAGCTTAAGTTGGTATAAATGTGCACAAGATATGATCTTTTTACGAATTCTTGTGTGAGACGGTTTCATGATAAGATTACAATGATTAGATTAGGATGATGGTCATTGGTGTAGTGGATAGTTGGTTACTATTTGTTCGGAGATTTTAGCTTAAGTTGGTATAAGTGTGCACAAGGTATAATCTTTTTGTGAATTCTCGTATGAGACGGTTTCATGATAACAATGATTAGATTAGGATGATGGTCATTGGTGTAGTGGATAGTTGGTTACTATTTGATCGAAGATTTTAGCTTAAGTTGGTGTGAGTGTGCACAAGGTATAATCTTTTTACGAATTTTGGTATGAGACGCTCTCCGGAGAATATTACAATTATGGTCATTGCCTCATTGGTGACTTGGTATAGTGGGTAGTTGTTAGTTTTTGAAAGGTTATAAACTTGATTTAGTTGATATGATTGAAGGTTTTAGCTCAAGTTGTTATGAGTGTGCAAAAGGTATCATCTTTTTGCAAATCCTTGTGTGGGACGGTCTCATGATAAGATTACAATTATGGTCACTGGTGACTTGGTGTAGTGGGTAGTTTGTTAGTTTTTTGAAAGGTTATAAACTTGATTTAGTTGGTTACTATATGATCAGAGGTTTTAGCTGGAGTTGGTATGAGGGTGCACAAGGCATAATCTTTTTGCGAATTCTTGTATGAGATGGTCTCATGATAAGATTATGATGTGAGGGCCATTGGTGTAGTTGATAGTTTGTTAGTTTTTGAAAAGTTATATACTTGAATTATTTGATTATATGATTAAAGGTTTAGCTTAAGTTGTTATGAGTGTGCACAAGGTATAATCTTTTCTCAAATTCTTGTATGAGACGGTCTCATGATAAAATTACAATGAGGGTCATTGGTGTAGTTTGTAGTTTGTTAGTTTTTGAAATGTTTTATACTCCTACTTGATTTAGTTGGTTACTATATGATCGGAGGTTTTAGCTTAAGTTGGTATGTGTGTGCACAATGCATAATAGTTTTGCGAATTCTTGTATGAAACTTTTTCACGATGAAATAATGATGAAAAGGGTAGTTGTTAGTTTATGAGAAGGGTTATACTTGTGTGAGTTGATGATGATTGAAGTTCTTTGCTTAAACTGTCTTAGTGGGACTAGTTACTTTTCATAGATTCATGGTTTGAGTGGTTGGATGTGGTTTCACATCGGACAGATGATTTTGTGAAATTGAGTTGAATGACTATGAGGGTTACTTTGAGTGTCACGTGTGGATGAAAGATGGCAAAATTTTTGGTTGGTTGTAACTTGTAATTTGTAACCTAGACAAAATTTTGAGTTTTCACACAAGATTTATGAGATTGTCAGTGCAAGACCACATTGTTAAGCCTATGATTGGATGAGAAGTACGTAATAACCTGGGTTGGTCCGACCTCGTCCAAGATTTTTACCCTTTGATTTGAGGATGAATAGACCGATTAACTTTCGTGGTCGAAGCATGCTATTAGCATTAGTCGAATACATGTAGTCGTGTTGCCGTTTTTACCATCCGATGTACAGTATCATTTTACATACAAATGTCTGATATTATGATCATCCCGTTTGATGTCAACTATCTTGCACGGACGCTCTATATATGAATGTTTTTGGTTGCTTCACAGATTTGGCACTCAAATATGCCATACGACAAGATTGCGGATCGAAAAGGCCATCAAGGATGGATGAAGAAAGAAGGGCCGCACTTTATTTTTCCTGGTGGCGGCACTATGTTTCCCGATGGAGCAGTACAGTATATAGAGAAACTCGGACAGTATATTCCCATTACTGGCGGAGTATTGAGAACAGCTCTCGACATGGGATGTGGGGTAAGGCCGTAAGGTACTTAAATGTCGTTTCGATCACTACTCTCAGGTTTCTCGTTTGTGATACTGAACTGTTTCCTTTTCACACAGGTGGCTAGTTTTGGGGGGTTTCTTCTCTCAGAGAATATTACTACACTTTCGTTCGCTCCAAGAGACTCACATAAATCTCAAATCCAATTTGCTTTAGAAAGAGGAGTCCCCGCTATGGTTGCTATGCTTGGCACACGTCGACTTCCTTTTCCTGCATTCTCATTTGACTTGGTCCACTGCTCACGATGTTTGATCCCGTTCACTGCATATAGTGAGTATATTCTACAACATTGACCTACAATATCTCACAATATATGATGAATAACCGAATATACACCATATACAACTTTTTGTAAAATACGGAGTAGATGAAATGAAAATAATTTGTTTACTATCACATTGTATTTCTTCATATGTTTAGAAATCAATGATCGACAAAGTCCTATGGATTAATTTCATACGGAAAATATGACTCGCAGATGCATCATACTTCCTCGAAGTGGATCGCGTGCTTCGTCCAGGAGGATATGTGGTCATTTCTGGCCCTCCTGTGCAGTGGAACAAACAAGACAAGGAATGGGCTGATCTCCAGGCTATCGCTAGAGCATTGTGTTACGAACTAATTGCAGTCGATGGGAATACTGTTGTATGGAAAAAGCCTTTAGGGGATGCATGTTTTCCTAACCAAAATGAATTTGGGGTCGGATTGTGCGATGAATCTGATGATCCCAGTTATGCATGGTATGCTTCGTATTACTTCAGATATTGATTCATGTTAGCCGACCCCAAATCTGTTTGGGACTAAGGCTATGATATTGTTGTTGTTGTACTGGTAACCCCGGATATATCACACGTGATGCATGTTACCTCGCTTCACAGGTACTTTAACCTAAAGAAATGTGTGAGTAGGACGTCCTACGTGAAAGGCGACATTAGTGTTGGGGCTATACCAAAATGGCCAAAGAGGCTAACAAAAGCGTCTTCCCGTGTTTCTCAAATTAAGAATGGAGTTGATGTATTTGAAGCCGATGCCAGACGTTGGACCAGGAGAATTACCTACTACAAAAACTCATTGAAGTTAAAGCTTGGAACTTCAGCTGTGCGCAACGTAATGGATATGAACGCGTTTTTTGGAGGATTTGCAGCCGCTCTTGTGTCCGATCCTGTGTGGGTTATGAACGTTGTTCCTCCTCATACACGTTCAACGTTGGATGTCATTTTCGACAGAGGCTTGATTGGAGTTTACCATGATTGGTAAGTATTTTAATGTTACTCGTACGTGAAAGTCTGGTATATATACAAGTTTGTGGTCGTTATTTGATGTTTTGTTTGGGTTGAATAGGTGCGAGCCTTTCTCGACATATCCTAGGACTTACGATTTCCTCCACGTATCTGGAATCGAGTCACTTATAAAAGATTCAGCTTCAGGCAAGAAGAGGTACATCATATTCCATTCAATTTGCATAAGTGTAGACGTGAACTTGCTTAGTTTCATGACGTGGAGTTCGTACCCCTCAGCATCATAATCACCCTGATCGCCTTTTTGTACCCAAAAGCTCTTTACGCGTTCATCAGAACTGAGTAACTTACTAAACACCCGGAATTTTCTGTTTACAGATGTAACATTGTGGATGTGATGGTGGAAATGGATCGAATATTACGGCCAGAAGGGACAGTGGTGGTGAGAGATACAGGCGAGGTGATCGACATAGTAAACCGTGTGGCCCACGCAGTAAGGTGGACGACCACAATCCACGAGAGAGAACCAGAGTCGACAGGGAATGATAGAATCCTAGTGGCAACCAAGCCCTTGTGGAAGGTAGACCTATAGGCTTCAGCTTCACCATGTATGTAGTGTACTATTCCTTTGTAAGTGTAAAACATTATTCAACCATTTACCCACTATCACTAGTCCTATTAGTAAATGTAAAATTTTACTGGGTTCTACTTTTTACAGCCGTATAATTTATATACTTACTGAGTATGTTCGAAAACCGAATTCTGCAGTTATAATTTTACTGTGTTGTACTGTAATTTTTTGAAAACCATGATTATAATGCTAACAGTATTCGATTTACGAATGATGAGTACTTTTTCACGACTTTACCTACCAATTACCAATTGATTAAGTTAGTTGAATAATCCGTGATTTTAAATTCATTTTCTTTTCAGCTCAGTTTTCACTTATTTTATCTCAATATTTTACTTCCAATTCAATTCAATTTAGTCCATTTCACTTCTGGTAACTTGAATCCATTTTTTTTGAAAAAAACATTTGAGATGAGTACTTGACTAGCCCAAGAATTTGGTCAAATCAAAATCACACAAGTTTGCAGATTTGAATTTCTGTTTTTAGTTGCTCAGCCAATATGTGATTGGGTGGAACTTTGAAGAACTATGAGACCTAGCTAAAAATAGAACTAAAAATGGCTGAATTCTCAGTTATTCAAACGTTTCATTAATTTCTTCTATCTTAAAAGCGATATATTTCTTAAGAAAAACAATAAAAGTAAAAATAGAGAGAAGTAAAATGAGTATGTCACCTAGGTAAGAAAGAAATTTGATAGAAAAAAATAAAAAGAAAATGAAATCAAAGAAAGATTGAAAAAAGAAAATGTGGAATTATTCAAAATAAAAAGGGTAAGAGTTCACTTTGTTGACTCTGAAATATCCAAACCTCACATTCATATTGCCCAATATTTTAGCTACTACTCCGAAAGATTTAGATTAATATAAAACCGTTGTCTTAAAAGAGTAGGTTTTTTGAGAGACGGTCTCTCAACAATGTTACCAAACCCTAATAGAAGTAGGTACGATTAACATAAAATAGTATACAAATATAAAGAGGGTACGCTTATTATAAAAACAGGTACAAAACAAAGTTGTCATTTAAGGGTACGAATATGACATAGAGTGATACTGTAGAGTTATTGAGAGACAGTTTCTCCCAAAAATTTGTGTTTAAATAATTATCATTTTGCTGTACCGTGATTAAAATTCAGGAAACAAAATAATACTCGAATCAAGTAATTTTGTAACAATGTCTTTCATGAAAGAGATATATGTTGGCATATTGCATATACATCCCAACATGGACATCAAATTTTCGTCATATTTTTGTCACCTATATTGGTATTAATTAATGATTTAATTATTTAAAACTTAACTTGAAAGTTTCAAAATCAAAGATATACCTAATTAAGCCAAAATAAATGCAAAATGAATACGGAAGTCATTAATTGTGATATTACGTATATCCCCATTGCCCTAACTTATTACACAAAATCTTGGCAGAGACCACTGTTCAATACCACTCTATGTTCTATTTGTACCATTAAATGACAACTTTGTTTTGTACCTGTTTTTATAAGAGATGTACCATCTTTATATTTGTATACTCTTCCATGTTAATCGTACCTATTTCTATTAGGTTTGGTACCACTATTACTCCCATTTGTACTTAGTCTATCAGTAAAATTAATGAGAGACCGTCTCTAATGAGACTCTTATTAAAACCAAAAGCCGTATGTAGACTATTATTGACTCATTATCCCATCCTAATAAAATGTACAGTACTCGTATTTAGACCTGGCAAACCGATCGTGTCGTGTCGGGTTCGTGTTCGTGTCGCATATAAACGGGTCAGTAAACCTCTAACCTGAACCTGACCTGTTTAATTAAACGGGTCAGTTCACATGACCTGAACCTGATCTGTTAGTATTTTGCACAACCCGACCTGATCTGTATAACCCATTTATCAAAGAGCAGGTATTTTTCTAACCCATTCAACCCGAATAACCCGAATAACCCATGAGACCTGTTTAACCCAAAAAATGTGTTTTGTGAGGCCCGATAAGAATTAAGAATAATATGTTGTTGGGTTAATCGGATTAATCGTGTCAACCTGACCTGATGTGAACCTATTTAAATAAACGGGTTATTCGTGTCGGCTTCGTGTTTTGATATGTCAACCCTAACCCGACCCAATTAATATTCGTGTCGTGTTCGTGTCGACTCACATACTTAAACGGGTCATTAGCCCTCAACCCAAATCCGTTAATTTCGTGTCGTGTTAAATTTTGCCGGCTCTACTCGTATTCCTTGATTTGTGGAGATACTCCACCAAAATACTCATCAAACATTTTAATTTTTTTTTTATCATTGTGTACTTAGTATAATATTTTACTACCACAAATTAATGATAAATACAGTTTTATGAATTAATTAAGAGATTAAATGAAAAAAATAATGTCTCACTGTACATCATGTGTTGATTTAATTGTATCCATATATGTTAAATTTAGTCTTCAATTTTTCGAATTTATACCAAATTTGAAAAGTTCTAATTTGTCAAATATATATATATATATATATATATATATATATATATATATATATATATATATATTATTTTGTAAAAATTGAGAGATGCGGAGTATAATAAATGTAACTAATAACCAACAAAAGTAAAACAGAAAACATAAACATTAAAACACTGTGAAAGACGGTTTCTCAAGAGAGCGTGTAATCGAGAATTAGGGGAAATTAAAGTTAATGAGTGATTGCATTGCGTCTAGATGTAATTAGAGCAATCACAATAATGGTTTTTTTTCTTGTGATTTTTTTTTTCTTGAATTTGTCGCCAAGAACTCTATATTATAAAGTTCTTCTATTATTGTGTCATTTGGGTTTGTGAAAATAAGAATTTGGTTCTTATTTAAGAACCAAATTCTTGCATTTTTCAAGAAAAATAAAATAATTTGATTGGAGAATAAAAAAAATGGGTCCCATTTAAAACAAAATAATAAGTTTTTCTATTGTAATTAAAAGTTCTTAGACATGGAGATTGTCAGTATATTATGTGGAAATGGAAGAACTTATTTTTGAGTTCTTTTATTGCAATTACTCTTAGATTCGAATAAGAGTAGGTCTTCTGAGAGACGGTCTCTCATTAACTTTACTGAGAGAATAAATACAAATGGAAGTAACAGTGTTACCAAACCTAATATAAGTAGGTACGATTAACATAAAAGAAAATACAAAGATGGTACGCTTCTTATAAAACCAGGTACAAAACAAAGTTATCATTTAAGGATACGAATAGAACATAGAGTGGTACTGAACAATGATCTTTCAATAAGTTATTGAGATAGCGGGTTGAGACCAAAGAGAATCCAATAATTAGGGTGGTATTCAGGTACAATATTGAATATTCCTTGGAAGACTCGATGTATGGATCAGGATCAGCATGCATATAATTACTACTCGTACTACTTACGCTTAGCTGCTAATCCAGTTGTCAGATTCACTTCAAACCCGCATAATTAATGATATGACACCTTAATTAATCCTTTTAATTATTCTAATTAATTAATGGATCAGAGCAGTTATTGAGTGATAGCCTATCTACATACTAATCTACGTAATTATTTCAAGGAAAAAAAAAAAAAAAAAACACTTTCGCTTCTACATTTTTTGTGATTTATTGATTTTACCCTTCACTTTTTCATTAATTAAAGTTGGAAATAATTCAACCAAGTACGACCCGAAATTTATGATGGTCACGATTTCAAAATCATAAAATTAGAAATATTTAATTCATAATAAAATTATTCTATATATTATTGTATCAGAATATGACATTGACATTATTATTGTCTAATTAATTGAAGTCAACTTTGTAAAATATTAACATTGATTATACATAATTAAATTGAAAAGGATTTAGTACTTGGTATAAATTCAAACTCTCCTCCAATGCAAAATTACAAATACCTAATTAACCAAGATATAATAGTATCGTTTAAAATAGGTAGTATAGCAGCGCGCCTTGAAACTTAGGGCTCGTTTGGTTACTCCTGTAATTATCGGGAAGTGTAAAATCTAGGGAAGTGCATTTTCAGAAAGTTGTTTGGTTGCCCATTTCATGGGAATTGTCACCTTCTTCAGAATGGGGGAAGTTACCCACCGAACCCCCCTTGGTGGGTAGAACTTCCCGCATGAAGACATTTTCTATAAAATACAAATTCACGTGAATTTAAATTTACGGTAACTTCATCTTCCAATGGTGAATCAAACGAGCCCTTATATATATTGTAACGGATTAGAAATGTTAGATGAGATAAAAATAAGCTACCAAATTAAAATCATGTATCCTGTTATTTAACTCGTTTTAATAATCTCATACTAAGCGTACTAAATAAACTCGTCTTAAGAGAGACCAGCTGACTCCTCGATTCTTTGCTTGAGGGTGTAGCCAAAAACAAACTTAACAAAGGTAAAAAAGAGTAATAAATTAAAGAAGGTTGAGAATTGAAGATCCAAATGTAATAGAGTAATTATTGGAAGGAAGGAAGGAGATGAATTAATGATAATGTGCGACACCCATGCACAAATATTGCTGCATGGTTTAGTTTGAGTATTAATTGGAATAGTAATGACTTGTTGGGTACGTACGTACTTACGTTGAAATTGGTGCATCACTGGATTATTGCATGTGATCCTCCTAATTAATTAGGTCACCGTTCGTTTGTAACTCTATCCAATCCATTGTACCCATTTGATCTTTTGCGATTTATGAGGCGATATTTTGACCGTATGCTTCTCCATTTGTTTAATACTGAATATTTTTTGTTGACAGTAATTTTTTTTTGTGAAACTTCACTTTATAATAAATATAAATATGTTTGCGATATATTTAAATTATTTTTATTTGAATTTTTATTGTCGAGGTCAAAATTTAACAAGTTTGACTAAAAATAGTACAGGGCACACCCTTTAATTATACTCTCACAAATTCTTTTGACGGAAATATCCGTTAAAAGTTTATAACGAGTCAAATAGGCGGATTCAAATGAGAGGGATAATTAGATAAGACAAAGTCAGTATCTAGTTAAATCAGAGTTATTTGACCTATTTTAATCTTACGATGGATATAAAAAATCTATGTTCGACTTCACCTCATATATATATATCTATTGAATTCATGACACCAACCCTTGAATTTTGGTATACTTCTTTATAATTTCATTCTCTCCTTGATCACTGATTATATATCAAAAAGTATACAGTATATAGTTTAAGTCATTGTCTAAATCTCAACAACTTTGCCCTAGAATTATGGAGTAGTATAGTTGTAAATTAGGAGTATATGACATATGAGACCGACTCGAATAATTGTACGTGTTTTATTCGCATTCCTATATTTCAAAGACTATCACCAAAAAGATAGCGGTTGCGGGTTCCCTCGTTTATCAAAAAAAAAAAAAAAAAAAAAGTGAAGATTATCAGAGATTTTTCATGAGTTTTATCTCATTTTTAAGGCAACAAAAGTGCAATTTATATTAAAAATAAAAAATCTAATTTTGTGTATCGATCACGCATCGTTTCGTTATATTTCTTTCATTACTATATGGATAAAATCGTCTAGCACGCGGCTTGAATATTCCCGCTTTCATATACTCCCTCCCTTTGTCTGTTGTCTCGTTCATTTATCTGTTTTTTATATTCATGTGATGAATATAAAATTATGAAGGTTCCCACGATGCACAAGTTCTTACTTCTAACGGTCGTACCCATTGTAAAGGTGCGACAGGTCAAATACTACCCTTGTAGGGAGATAAGACAAGAGCAAAATGCCTAAGAAATGCTAATGCATTTTGTCTTATCTGTCCACATGAATAATATTTGACCCGTTGCAAGCTTGTGACGGATATGCCTGTCCGTCGCAAGCAAAACTTGTTGCCGACAATGTAGGGTAAGTAGCTTAGTAGCTATAGAAAAAATGAATGCCCTAATTCAACTTGTAATAATTTACTCTTCTAGCTAGTGAGTACTGTAGTATTTTATTTTACTGTATTTTTCTGATAGGGCAGAAATTAACAGACTACTTACATAGTACAAATACATTAAAAGGCCTAATTAAGGGTGATTCTTGCCTTTCAATCTTATCTACATGATAATATGATATGCTTCGGAATAGCCTTTAATTGGATGCATGCATTGGGATTTGATTTACGATTATTCTACTCTAATTTTTAGCTACTTTAATTTATTTCAAATTCCATCATTTTATTGGCTCTCTTTATACATATATAGTACTGTAGTACGTAAAAAATAAGGTCAATTTTTTCGATTCCAACATTATAAATTAAAAGTGTTACGGAGTAGTACGTACTATAATTACATACAAGTATATGATATTTATCATTACGTGTATTACGTATTTACGTGTATAGTGTTATGTGTGTATATATAAGTATTTAATTACTACGGAGTATATTATTAGAATATTTTGTGCAAATATGACGAAATTATTCACTTATCATTCATTATGGTTTATTCTATTGAATTGACTAATACTCGTACGAGTTTATGTATACAATTTTACTTCTTTCATCCTAATTATATTGTCCCTTTTTCTTTATTTGTACATCCTGAATTAATTGTTTCATTTTCAAAAAAAAATAAGTAAAAACAATGAACTCACTATGCTATATGATCCCTAGCTAGCTACTTAAATAAGTTTTCCATTCTGATTATAAAACTTAATTCTTGATTATCTTTAATTAAAATATTTTTCGTTGTAAATATATACTCCATAAAGGTAAACAAATGATGAAGGAGATTGAAGAAGTATATATTAATTACCATCATTTTACTTAAGGATGTGCCCTAAAAATAGTTGAATGATCTGACATAAAGGAGTACATAAATTAAATCTTGAAAATTTTCACTAATTATTAAAGTTATTCTGTATTTTTCCAACACATAATTGAAGACAAAATTAAATGTATACAATTATAAGTATTATTATATATGTAATTCTTGCATGCATGCATGATGTGCAAATCAATGAAAATGATTACGTACTCTTTTATTAAAAGACGATTATTGTCACTGAAATAATTATTGTTCCATCATTAAAAATGTTACTCCACAATACAAAGATCGATTCAACGGCTGTATCATATCATTGTCTCATGTATCTTTAAAATCGAACACATAAATTTGCCTCCTTCAAATACAACACATAAATTATCATTGACGATAAATTTATTCCAATTCCTGCACGCAATAACTAGCTATAAGTTCTACAACTAAGCTTACACAACCCAGCCACAAATTATATATATATATAGAGAGTAAGACGATATTACACATGTAAATGGCTAATTCATTTAGTGTCGATAAATTCTTTTCAACTTTTTTTCACCTCGGTTTAGTTCAGTCCACTTTAATACAGTTCAGTGCAGTTCAACCCAAGAAATTTCATTTTGTCTCAGTATGTACTTCAGCCACTTCAATTCAGTTCATCATACTTCAATTCAAAAGAACACAGCCTAAGTAAGTGATGATCTCTATTTATACAAAATGATCATTTCACTATATGATCAGATCGTCTCACCAGTAATTATTTGTGTATGTACAACCGTTGTACCATGTGACAATACTAAAAATTTGTAATTTATGATAAAAAGTAATCATTTTAGGTTATTTAGTTACCACTTTCAGATAAATAGTTACCATCTTTTTATCATAATTGCTTAGTTTTAAGGTCTGTGACACGGTACAACGGTTGTATACTATAATGTACGGTCACATAATATGTTGGGGGAGAGTAACGGATACAAATATTGAAGTGTAATAATATTGCATGCATGTGATGATGTTAATGATGTTATTAATATACGTAGTACGAGTAATAATAGTGTACAATAATTATGCAACTGCATTTAAGGTGTTCTGAGCCCATATTGGAGAGACTTTTTGAAGGATCATTAAGTGCATGCATATCGCCTTAAAATTATTTATAGGTCTAATGATGAGATTAATGATGAGTCAATTTAATTAAGATCAAATTAAGATTACTAAAATGCTATTTATAGTAATTAATCACACAATTAATGGTGTTTAGCTCTATGGAAAACTCTGAATTAAGCGTGAAATGGGTTGGATTAAACAATTCTTAAGCTCCATTATTCTAAATTAATTGACTTGATTAAAAAAAAAGATGTGTACGTAAGCAACTAAGCAAGGATGGCGTGGTCGTCAACTCGTCGGCCTAGCTTGAGCAATAATGAGAAACTAATAAGAACAACTAATAATTAACGATAATAGTTAGACGGTCTCACACTATATAATTAAACGGTCACTTTGTATAACTAATTATACGGAGTAGTATTTATTATCATGATTATTTTCATCAATTGTTAAAATTAAATATATTGTAATTATGTGATTAATGAAATTAATTTAAAATTACATCCTCCAACCCACTTTAACTTTTAAAATTTCTTTTTTGTAATCCGTCACAAATATACTCCATACTTCCGTAGTAGTAAATAAAAACAACGAACTTTCCGTTTTATCCTTACTTTCTACTAGCGTGGTTAAATAAACTTCCCATTCGTATAATACTCGTACTAGACAATAAAATTGAGATAAAATCATTTTCTAATTCATTTTTGCTCTATTAATAACTAAACACAAATTCTCATACTCCCTCCGATTCACGAAGATCTTCCCCTTTAATTAAAATATACCTCACATATATTAAATAAAGGAGAAGATCTTTCTGAATCGGACCAAGTATAAACTAGTGACTAAAGCGAAAGGGTGATTATACTCTAGGTTCCGAATTCAACATTCTTCCAACTGAATATGTCTTGGCCATTGGTACCCTGGACCGTTGATTACACGTTCGAATCCTCTTCCTATGATGCGACTAAGTGCACCTTCCGTGAAATTAAAAAAAATTGATGATCATCCCAATATTAAAAAAAAAGGCGAAGGGCGGGAAAATCATAAAAAGACTGCCGCAAGAACAATTGTCGCTCCTCTTTTCAATTTACTATGACGCTATCACAAACCCTAGACATTTATTTTCACAAAATCAATTCGAAATCAACTATTTCAACCCTAAATTCTACAATGACATCAAAATTCATCCTCTTTACTCCAAAAATTGACAGCGAATCCTTCAAAATCGATCGAAAATGGATAAATCGCGGATCAAAATCGTGCGAACAGTATTTCCGAATTTCGGTATTCAATTTCCGTTCAATCATTCAATCGAATATTAATCGTTTGTAGTAGCTACACCAGTATTGAAATTGACATCTGCGATTGATTTTTTTTCGTAGAACCCTAGTTTTTCTTCTTACTTGAAGATGATGACAGCGAAATCAATTACTCGTGGTAGCGACGCGGCAAAATTTCGAGGTTAGATTTTTTATCGATTGATTTCCTGTAGATCATTATTACGACATTGAATTTGTCATTGATGCAATTGTATGTCCTGCAATTAAATCGTTTATTAATACACTAACGAATTAAACGCTGCAAAATTCAATGGAAATTGATTATCTGACCGCATATGTAGGTGCTGAAATTGAGATGTTATACGTAATTCAATTCGATTATTAATTCTTTACGCCGTATCTAATTTATTTATGGTTTGAATTACGAAAGTCGTGGAGCTAATTACTCCAAAGTTACTGTGGTGTTGAATCTGACCCGTTAATTGATCTACACGGAGTAATCCGTATAGGATCAATTTAATTTGTCATTCAATAATTTAGTAGAGAACGGGACGTGTTTGGTTCGCGGATGGTTAATTAATTGGTTTTGAATAAGATCGTTGTATAATTGTTGTGAGGCCCGCATTCTCCATCGTCTATCTTCTTCGTGACTGTTTTTCTTTGGATATGATCGATGCCTGACGTCGTCTTGTTGAATTGATCACGATTAATAATGAACTTGGATGATAGCGATCCGTGACATAGTTGATGTTAGTAAACGAGGTGTTTACTGTTTACTATGGAATTTGACAGTCTTACAATCTTGAACTTTATAACGGTCTTGTTTGAGTTTTTATGATTTGAAATTTGTAAATTGTGGTGAACTTATGTGTTTCGTTCAATGTGATTGGTTGAATTAAGGCTCGTTAAGTCGTGATGGATTAAATTCAGACTACATTAGAATCCAAAATGTTGGAAATATAATCAAATTTTAATGCCATTTCAAATACTCTTGAGGATGCATCTTTTGTGTGTGATCGATCCTCATCTATTGGTGTCAAGAGTTAATTAAACATTGAAATCCCTATAATCCTACTAGATTAAGGAAGTTGCTAACATTTCGTATTAGCTAGTACTCCCTATATTCCGTTTATATTCATTGTGAGGGAGACGGAGGGAGTAATATGAAGTTGAAAGCCAGTATAGTACACCCTCCTATTATGTGGAATTGCAACATCGGTTGATTATATGTGAAGGGTGTATTCTAATGGAATGTTGCAATTGCTTGGGATATACACAAAATCTTGAAAGAGACGGTCTCTCAATAACTTATTGAGAGACCACTCTTCAGTGTCATTCTATGTTCTATTCGTACCCTTAAATGACAACTTTGTTTTGTACCTGTTTTTATAACAAGCGTACCATCTTTATATTTGTATGCTCTTTTATGTTAATCGTACCTACTTCTATTAGGTTTGGTACTATTGTTACTTCCATTTGTACTTAGTCTCTCAGTAAAGTTAATGAGAGACCGTGTCTCAGGAGACCTACTCGTAAGTATATAAGTAACCGATTACTAGGTTACTGAATTTCTTTCACTAAAGCTTTTTTCCATTTCTTTCACTAAAGCTAATAACATTTGGGTTTGCTAAGGTTTGATTGTTGAAAACTTGTCAACTGTAATATTTCTGTATGTTTTGATTGTCTCAACAAATTTATTTTGAAGTGATTGTATGTAGAAAATTATTTCATGGACTTAAAGGGTATGTACTTGGAGTAATAAAGAGTTACATTAGTTATATTTTCATGTCAAATAGTCAATGCTCCAATGAGTAATGATAGTATAGAAACTGAAATAAATATATCATCAAAATTCTTGCCCTAGTTATAATTTTTTTTTTTAAAAAAAACTTGTAAGTTATTATACATGTCGTTTAACTTTATTACAAGATAGAATCAATGTGTCAAATGTTGAATGCATAAATAATAACAAAATAAACGTGTCTGAAGTAGTTGTGTGTGATTGTTTTAACCCGTAATAATCTTCAAAATAGATATATCCGTGTTAAGAGAGACTAATTACGTTCAATTTAAACTGATTTGGAAAATAACATAAGAATAGTCATATAAGCAAATAAATTTAATTACGGAGTATTATCTATAAATATATACGAGTAGTTAATTTATGGATCCCTAGATTTTCATTGTGTTTAAATTTCTCTTCTAAGTATTTAATTGTTCAAAAGTTGGTTAATTATGCGTTAATATGGTAGACTGCACCACGGTACTATAAAACAAAACAAAAAAACTAACTTGTAAGTTTAATTTTCATATATTAATAAGTAACGGGTTCTACTTCTAACTTTTTTATACTCCGTAATTATAAAATGTAGATGTGTATGTCCAACCTTTTAGGTGTATATATGATACGGAGTAATAATTCCATTACTTGGCCCCATGGTAGACCTAAGACACTAGTATTTACTCTATAATTTATATCTAGATTCAAAGAACACATTTAATTTCTTTTGTAAATCCGAATCGTCAATTATTATTACACAGGATATATAATTACTGTATATGAATATGCTTACTGGAGTTACTGCATATGGAGTATAAGTTATATCATGAAAAAACTCAATACTTGTGTGTTTGTGTGGAAGTACATACTTGGTTGATGTAGCTATTACTATTGGATTAATACGATGAGTATGGAGTACACCATAGTGTGATTGATTTCATATATTTCTCAAACATGCATGTGACATGGTTATCTTCTGTACATCTAGAAAGAGAAACTTTTTCACATTATAAAGGACAAGTTTTCGTTGAGATGACACATAAAACGGATGCCCAAACCAGGGAACAACGAAAGGTTGAAGAAATGAGAAGATAGTCAACCGACGTTTTTGTTTTATTTCATAGCTGTGTGTGAACTAGTACTCTACTACTCCTATTATTTTCATTTCTAGTTACACTGTATCTCCATAGCATGGACCATTACATGGAGGGCAGAAAAAACGGAAATATCTATCTTAAGGAAAGTAATAATCCGATAAAATTTCATTGAAATAGATTATTGTTAACATTTTGTTGATTCTCAGAATATGTTATGCATATGTTATGTATTCCTTTTCATCCATTCAATCTTTTACCTAAGGGTTTTCATAACTACTAAGAAAGATGATAAAAGTAAGGGTATTATTGGTAAATCAAGTGGTGTTATGAGTCCACTAAACTTTAAAGTAAGGAAAAATGAGTGACATTTTGTGCAAATTGAGGAAAGATAATGATAATTATAAAGTAAAGTCTTTTGACATAAAGGAAATGTAAAGAATTGATTGGATTATCCATTTATTGTAAGTGTAAAGAATTGCATGTACGAAGGGTAGGAGTTTTATCTTATCCATCATATTTGACCCATCGAAATTAAACTGATTTTATACAATAAGTTTTCGTTGTGACGGGTATATCTGCCCCAAGCATCATGTGTTTTGCCTCATCTCTTTTTTTTGAATTATTATAGGTTTATGACGGATATGACCGTCGTAAATAAGAATCGGTTTGATTTTACAAGGCTTTGAAAATTCCACATAACCTGTCCTTTTTATCTTCACCTTTGTTCCCCTTGATTCATCATCTCTTTTCTTCTTCTCTCTCTATATTTCCTCACCTAAAAGTCTCTCTAACTTTTTGGTAAGATGGAAGCATCTTCTTCATCCTCTCCCAATTGTCAAAGCTTGCAGATTCCCCTTTTCACAAACGACACCTTTTTCCTTTTTTAATTCTACTCTTTTCATTAGGGTTTATATCTTTCTTTTCACTAATAACATCATTTTCTACCAAATTACCAGTATATAAGTAAAACAGTAACTTTTCCTTTTTCCTGTCTATATCTCTCTGTAATCTCATTTTTGAGAGGAATTGCAGACATTTGGGAACTCTTCTCCCTTGTGTCTTCTCTCTTATCCTCTCTTTAAAACCATATTTTCTCATTTTTGAGCTATACCCATTTCATTATTTCATCTCTATTGTATTGGGTTGTGTTTGAATTCAGCTTTTACTTTCATGATTCTTGAAAAGTTTAAAGCTTTGAAAAGAATATAAGCACACACAAAAAAAAGGAAGTAGAAAAACTTGTGGTGTCTTTTTTCATGAGTTTTGGAGGGTTTCTCGACAACAGTGGTGCTTCTTGTTCTGGTGGTGGTGGAAACGACGGTGGAGGTGGCGGTGGCGGTGACGGTGGTGGAAGAATAGTGGGTAATATATCATACAACAACATGCCACCTGGTGCCATTACTCACTCTCCTCTAGTGGGTCCAACCTCATCCTTCAACAAGTCTTCTTCTTCCTATTTCAACTCCCCTGGCCTCTCCCTTGCTCTTGTACATCTCTCTACTTCACTCACTCACTCACTCACCCAATTCTTGATAAGACGATTATAACGGGTCAAATAACATATCATCTCATGTACTTTGATGACACCGCTTTTCTCCATGTTACTTGACCCGTTACATAGAAGGTTAAAACAACCTTTCTAATAATCTTACCATAAAACCGTCTCATCCAAGCAATTGCTTTCTCACACTCATTTTTTTATATTAATTGTGTATGAAGCTGATTTTTTCTAAAAAAAATCTTCAATTGGGTGATGTATATGCAGCAGACAGGGATGGAGGGACAAGAAGTGACAAGAATGACAGAGCAGAATTATGAAGGAAACAATAATAATGGAGGTGGAAGTAATAATAATAATATTAATAATGGGGGAGTGGGGATGAGAAGAAGTAGAGAAGAAGATCATGATAGTAGATCTGGGAGTGATAACTTAGAAGGTGCTTCTGGTGATGATAACGATCTTACCGACCTTCCTCCTCGAAAGAAAAGATATCACCGACACACTCCTCAACAAATCCAAGAGCTTGAATCGTATTTATATCTGGACTCTCATTTACGAGTTTATAGTTGTGTTATATATCTCGGATAAATTTGAATTCTAAAATTGGTGTGTTTTCTTGTTGTTTATGTAGTGTGTTTAAAGAGTGCCCTCATCCAGATGAGAAGCAAAGGTTGGAGCTTAGTAAAAGGCTTTGTCTTGAGACTAGACAAGTCAAGTTTTGGTTTCAAAATCGGCGTACCCAAATGAAGGTTTGTAGATTATAAATTTATAATAATATACGCTTTTCGTCTCAGTTATTATGCCCGTACCTTTCATGATTGAAGCGGAGTGAGTAGAAATAATCTGACTGATTCATAAATGATGATTTGATATGCATGTATGTGTGTTTTTTGTAGACCCAATTGGAGAGGCATGAGAATTCAATCCTAAGGCAAGAGAATGACAAGATAAGAGCTGAAAACATGTCCATAAGAGAAGCCATGAGGAACCCAATGTGTACAAACTGTGGTGGACCTGCCATAATTGGTAACATTTCAATGGAAGAACAACACCTTAGGATCGAAAATGCCCGATTGAAGGACGAGTTAGACCGAGTCTGCGTGTTAGCAAGCAAGTTCCTAGGCCGTCCCGTGTCATCCATGTCTACAATATCCGGGTCCATGGGGGGTCATCACCAAATGCCAAGTTCCGCTTTGGAACTTGGTGTTGGTACCAATGGTTACGACCACCTAACCACCTCTACAATGCCTTTAGCCCCGGACTTTGGTAGTGGCATATCCAATCCCATGCCTGTGGTTTCTCCCTCGAAAGCGAGTACTAATCTTGGGGGAATCGATAGGTCGTTGGAGAGGTCCATGTACTTGGAATTGGCCTTGGGTGCCATGGATGAACTTGTTAAGATGGCTCAGACCGATGAACCGGTGTGGTTGAGGAGTATGGATTCTGGAGGAAGGGAGATTTTGAACCATGATGAATATAATAGATCTTTCAATTCTTGTACTGGGTTGAAGCCTAATGGATTTGTTAGTGAAGCTTCAAGGGAAACTGGCATGGTTATCATCAACAGTCTAGCCCTTGTTGAAACCTTGATGGACTCGGTGAGCATTTACATTAGCTTGTCTTCTTTACGATTGCAAAACCCGTTTTACTGCTAAAATGGATCCAAATACTACCATTTGATAATAAAGACTACTCCGTACTTTTGTGTCATGTGATACTCATTTGGATCTATTTTACAATTAGAATACGGAGTAGATATTACCGTCTTAAATCAAAATTTGTTTTACCCCTTGTCTGATTGTCTCAACATAACATGCATAATCTTTGTGGATGACCCATGAAAAATTCTCCTTTTTCACGTAGACCCGTTTTTCCTGAAACGAAAATTAAATACGAAAAATTCATGGTTTAATTATAATGTATAATGCATTCAGAATCGTTGGACGGAGATGTTTCCTGGCATAGTGGCTAGGGCGTCAACAACAGATGTGATATCTAATGGAATGGGAGGAACAAGAAATGGTGCACTTCAGCTGGTAATTAATTAAACCATCTTAATCAAATTTATTAAGTATATCACTATTAATTGAACTGTAATAATTTGATTAATGTAACTACGGAGTATAATACAATACGAGTATTAATTACTGAACTGTATCCTGATTAGATGCACGCGGAGCTACAAGTGCTATCGCCTTTGGTACCAGTACGCGTGGTGAACTTTCTACGATTCTGTAAGCAGCACGCGGAGGGGGTATGGGCAGTGGTCGATGTCTCCATCGACTGCATCCCTGAAAGTTCGGGCTCACCGGCGTACGTGAACTGCAGAAGACTTCCTTCAGGATGTGTTGTTCAAGATATGCCAAACGGCTATTCTAAGGTACTAACTCACTAACTCACTCACCACCGTACCATAATGTTTTTGCCTCAGTAATTATTGTGAATTTATTCCCTTTTTGATTACTATGACTCGTTTCTTGTGTTGATCCCAAGTTTGGTGTCCTTTCTACTTTAGCCTTTAATGAGTTTGTTGCAACTGCAATTTGGGTCTTCTAGCTGTTTGCATTTAGAACCCATTTAATTTCATGAAAGTAACATTTAATCACATCATCTCTGAGTGTTTTATGACTTGTTGTTTAGATCTACCAATCTCTTCTTCTTCTTCTTTTTCCTTTTCTTTTCTTTTGTTTATTACTAGAAGATTACTGTGTTAATCTCACTTGTAAGACCGTCCCAACTCTCACTATACACATTTTAGTACATGCATTTATTGTTTATATTAGTAAGATTACCGTATTATTGTGCTACTCTCACGTGTAATGCCGACTCAACTCACAATATAAGTATTTTTGGAGATGCATTTATAGTTTCTACTTTCTAGCACCTCACGTGTAATATCGTTTCAACTCTAGATCTCGCTAGTGACCAGTCTCATTCTACGTAAGAGCGTCTCAACTCTCGATATAAGTATTTTTGGAGATGCATTTATAGTTTCCACTTTCTAGCGCCTCACGTGTAATATCGTTTCAACTCTAGATCTCGCTAGTGACCAGTCTCATACTTCGTAAGACCGTCTCAACTTATTTTTGAACATGCATTTATAGTTTCTAGTTGTAAATTTTTTTCTTAAGCTCATGCATCTATGGTTCTGGTTTGTCTGGTGATCACTTAATTACGTGATCATTATGATCAATTAATAGGGAGTGGAGTATTTATTAATTGGACTAGATGCTTCTTTGGTGGCACAAATATTGCTATCCTCAAGTTTAGACAATGCCTTGTTTATTGCCCAATATAATATTATATGGATGAATGTGTCAGAGGATGGAGGATTCAGCCCTTTGTATAATGAATAGAAGCCTCTATTATCCTTTATTTACTGCACTTTGAACACAAATTATTTTGCATATAATCAATCCTCCATTATAAAGTACACTAAACAAATGCCCTTATTATGCTTTGTAATCTACAAACATTGGGTGATTAAACTAATGTATTGGATGTTTCTATTCCGATTCCATATGCTGCCTCGGTCATCTTTTTGAGCTGCACATTTAATAAAATGGTACCCAAATACTCAAATAAGCTACGGATTACTATAATCCTTCCGGACATTATTTTTTGCCTTATTATCGTAATATTTGTGACGAGTGTTTTAATGAAATTGGCAAAAAATAGTGTCAGGAGGGAGTATTTCATAAGCAATTATTCACCGTACAACTGTCTTATTTAAAATCAAAAATAAAAATGTTACATTTAATTTATCTATTTAAAGTTTTTTCGTTAGATTAGATATTTTCTCTCAAATTGTATACGGAGTATGATTTTCTTTTATTACTCCATATCCTATCATTATCATCTGACTGAGCATGGGTGGTTTCACTTTTCATAATTTTGTTTATACAGATTTTTTTTTGTTTTAAAAAATCACAAAAAAAACTCGAGAATAATATTTTTGTTTTAATTATCATTTTATGAGTATTTTGTACTTTTTGTTTGATGTGAAATTAGCTATAAATATTAGTAACTCTTAAGATAATAGTTTTGGTGTATTCAACAATGACTATACCCACCCACTAGTCACCACATTACTCACATTTTTTAAGTGTTCATCCTGTCCTTTAACTTATTATGTGTTGGTTTAACTGCTCACTGAAGACTTTGTGAGTCAAAACCCAAGACTGTCTCTTTTGTTGTCATCCAGTTTCTATGCCTTTGTTTTTTTATAAATAATCCAATATCGAGTAAATTTTTCGAAAGACGTTCTATACAATATCGAGTACCAAATTAATATAAAACATAACATTAACTTTCATAAACACCATTAAAAAACCGTCTTTTATAAAATTTTATGATCTCAATCCAGATTACCTTGCTACATTGGGAACCCACTTCATTTCATTGAACTCTTGCCTCTTTGTTTATTACCCTCCTTCCATCTGTTTTACAAGTACTACTACTCCCACTATTTTATTCACACCATTACACCAATCTTGAAACTATATCCAAGACTCATCTGACATAATTATGAGATTTTACCATGTTTTTATATAATTTCTAGACACTATACTGTCTTATTGTATGCTTTTTCTAAAACCCATTTGCAATTTGTATCTAACAATGTTGTGTTAATATTTTACTGTAGTGTGTGATCCAGTATTTTAATGGAGTAATCTTCTATTCTTCCCTTACTTGCGCCGTCTCTGATGTCTATTCTGTCAGAATTCTGATTGAATATTTGAATTGGGTTTGAACGTTAATTTGTCCCCATACTCTAATTAGTGATAGTTTGACTGTTTACTAACTAGTCTAATTTAGTCATGCTAATTGCTATGTAAGGCTAATATCATCGAAGCTGGGTCCAAGGCTCAGATTTTTAAAATTTAAATTTTAAGCTGAGATTTAAAATAAAGTGGATAGTTATTTTTGTCGAGTCTTAACTTTGGTATTAGAAATTCAAGATTTAACTTAAGACTCGTGAATGTTTAGGTGAATTAGGTGGGTCTCATATAATTGAGAATTTCGATGAATCTAAGTAATAATATAGAAGAAATAAAGTAGTGTATGAGTTAGGCTTAAACATAAAATAATAATTTTTCACTATCGTTATGACTTACATTTAGTCTAGGGATAAACATAATCTAAATAAATTATTTAAAAGTTGGTCTTCATTATCATAAATATATGAGTTGTAAGATTATACTACTCCTATAACAAGTTAATGATATTTCGTTTAATTAAATGTGACAATTATTCTTGACCTGCTATAAAGTTAACATGAATGTGTCCGTCTTAGATAAGAATTTGTAATTATTCATGTTGTCTGCACTTGTTTAGAAGTATCTGATAGGAGGAGTGTCACGCTCGACTACTTTTATGAAAATTTGCATGTTTTGGTATAGTAACAAGCCTAATTCCCTGGTAAATAAAAATGAATGGTGTTGGTGTATATGTAGGTAACATGGTTGGAGCATGCTGAATATGATGACAGTAGCATTCATCAACTGTACAGACCATTGGTTAATGCCGGGTTGGGATTTGGCGCTCAGAGGTGGATCGCCACTCTTCAGAGACAATGCGAGTGCCTCGCCATCCTCATGTCCTCTGCCGTACCCTCTGGTGATCACACCGGTATGACCCTAATATACTCCGACTTAGATTCGACACAATTAGAATAAGGTCTGTCGATCGGACCCTGTGTCACACCTTAAACGAATATTATTGGTAATATGATGCAGCTATAACAGCAAGTGGGCGCAGAAGCATGTTGAAATTGGCACAAAGGATGACAAACAACTTCTGCGTCGGAGTATGTGCTTCGTCTGTACATCAATGGAACAAGCTCAACATGGGTAACGTAGACGAGAACGTCCGGGTGATGACCCGTAAGAGCATTGACGACCCTGGTGAGCCTCAAGGAATTGTCCTCAGCGCCGCTACTTCAGTATGGCTGCCTGTATCCTCTCAAAGACTCTTTGATTTCCTGCGTGATGAACGGTTCAGAAGCGAGTGGGACATCCTATCCAACGGTGGACCAATGCAGGAGATGGCTCACATTGCCAAAGGCCAAGATCAAGGCAACTGTGTCTCCCTCCTCCGAGCCAACGTACGTTTCCTTATTAATTACTCCCCGTACTCTTTATCATTTCACGTAGTTACCCATTACAGTAGGATATTCAAAAATCAAAATACATTTGACAATATTATGCATGTTTTTTTGTTGCATTAGTATAGGTTATGGTTTTGGAATGTAGCATGTGTCTTGGAGGTAAAAGGTCAAAATAATGTACAGTGGTAAAAAGTGTTGAAATCACACAAATTGGAAGTATATGTTACTTTGGGACAGATTTGGTGACAGCCTTATTTCCTGTATAACCTATGGGGTCTATTTTACATCAGAAGACTATTATGATAAAAGTCAAAATGTGGGGTGACACTCCATTTTTCAGTTTGTTTCTTTTGGGTGTGAAGGGCTCACCATTTGTTTTGGACTACCCTCCCATGACCCACCTTCATTGTCTTCCCCTCCCCTTGTGATTCATAAAATCAATTTGGATATACTCCCTTCGTCCCCATACTTATCTACTTACTCCGATTCTTTTAAATTATTACTCCCTCGTCTCCTACCTAACATTTTCTCACTTTCCTTAAAAGGAAACCCCACTAACATTTTCCCGATATTCATCAAATATATTCTCTTTCTGTTGGTTACTTTTTGTGTTTTGACTTCTTCAATCTCACCCAACAATTTACCACCTTTCATTATCGATTTCTTAATTCATGTGTCATTTGGAAGTGGGAAGAACATTGTGGGGGGAGTACATTTTTTGGAACTAATAAAAAATACTGTGCTCGGTAACTTTTCATCGAAATAGGTGTAAAAAATTTGAATTACAACCTTGATCACAGGAACGCAAAATAATTAATCATACTGTGTGAAATTACGTGAAATACCTATGCCGTGAAGGTGGTGAAATGTCTCATACAAAAATTATTCATCAACCAACATGGTACAAAATTACTGTAAATAATTTTTTACAGTAACACAATTCTAACTAATTCTGCAGCTCTGCATTTCATGTGAATTTGACGAAGAAAACTGTACAAACTTCTGACTTATCTTTCATGTGAGGCAGGCAATGAACCCAAACCAGAGCAGCATGCTAATACTGCAGGAAACATGCACAGATGCATCAGGTTCGCTTGTAGTATACGCTCCGGTCGACATTCCTGCAATGCACGTGGTCATGAACGGTGGAGACTCGGCCTATGTCGCGCTCTTACCCTCCGGATTCTCCATCGTCCCTGACGGGCCGGACTCCCGTGGGCCCAACAACAACAACCATGGGTTCGGCCAAAGTCGGGCGGGCGGGTCTCTCCTCACTGTGGCCTTCCAAATCCTTGTCAATAGCCTTCCTACAGCAAAGCTCACTGTAGAGTCAGTAGAGACTGTCAACAATCTAATCTCTTGCACTGTCCAGAAGATCAAGGCCGCCTTACATTGCGATAATAATTAACCCTATTATTACAGGCGGTATATAAATAAATCGGGTTTTTATTTATTTATATTTATTTTTTTCGGGTTCTCATCACTTTGGTTTTTTTAGTCACACGGTGAAATTAAAACTCGGAATTATATATAGAGGTATGAGTCAAGAACGAACCCGCGTGTCTGAAACGCGACATCTTGCTATAAATATGCGACACGGAGTGGGAAAAAAAATGTGAAAACGGGTTTTTATAGCGAGGTGGCGGTTCGGGTATTGACTCAAATCTTGATCCATATAATGGGTTTTTGTAGTTTTATGATTGTCATTTTTTGTTGTCCAAAAATCTAATTGATTATTGTTAGTAGTACCAAAGTACGAAGTACTATATTTATGTAATGCAACTTTTCAGGTACATCTTCAATGGCAAATTGAATTAGTAACTCTGTGTGCCTACTTAAAATTTAAGATTTTTCGACATATTTTAGTCTGGTGGTTAAAATCATGGTCTTGTGGACAATAAATAGTTTGAACCTCCCATTATTATATCAGTCGTATGCTTCTCTAGGATGGTCTTTTGTGATCTGATCGTCATGACCTATGATAGTATGATACCATTTGTTATGCGCAGAAGCGTGTATTCTTGTGTTTAGTCTTTGTTGATATAGTGTCGATATACTTGTAAAGATGATTTTCCATTTTACATCATCGAGGTGGTCCATGTGGAACAATGATTTTCATCCCTATTAATTATTTTCACATTGAATCTAAGATTCTAAGTACGAGTAGTTTTTTTTTTCTTTTTCCGTGTTAGCTCAATGAGCATAGTTGAAAGGACTTCAAACACAGGTACAAATCTAACAAGATGTGACATTTTTAGTTAATTCCTAAACATTATGATAATATGTTTTTAACGTATTTAACTCTTTATAAATTTAATACTCCAATAATCAGTTATATCCATTTTTTGACATTTTATTTTTATCATATTTGATCCGTTGTTAAATTTTGATGCTCATCAAACAAATGTCAAATCTCATATCAAACCATACTATTCCGAACAAGCTAAGAATTTCGTTTTAGTTATCACCGTATGTTAGTGTTCGATCCATTTTAAAATTTAAGACGGATATTGTAGCGGTTGGAGATTAGTCAGCCCTTTTGGAGGGTTTCTAAAGTGGAAGGTAGTACTCCCTCCCCTTCACTAAGATCTTCCACATTTCCCTTTTAGGAAACTTCATTAAGATGTTCCACTTTCCTTTTTAGTAAATATTTTGCGGTTCTTATCGCTTGTGACCCCACTTCCTTTTCTCTATCTTCATTTTACTCCACACATATCCATTTTCTTAATTTCTTCTCATAATCAAATGTGAAACACCGTAGAGAAGCGGAGGGAGTATTATTTACAACTGTACAAGTGTGAGGGGTGTGTCAGTTATTTTTGGCTGCATTTTTTAGAATGACTGGTGTATATTCAGCTGCCATTGTACTACTCACTCTTTTCTCATCCTCTGAAAATATAATATAATAAACTAAATAAATAATTAAATAAGTATATTTAATAGTGGTACGTAAAACCAAAAAAAAGGATGAAAGGGAAGTTTCTGATATCTGACAATCATGCGACGACCTTGCCTCCTCTCGTCCCTACTACTTCCTCCTATCTTCCAAATCTTCTAGTATCCTCGCCTTTCAAGTTTATTTCAACTACGATACATACATACATACATGCCCTAACTTCGGAAATGTAAATATCCGTTATATTATTATTACAGATTTACCTGACGTGATTTATAACGAGTTTTGTAATGGTGTAGCATATGAACTTGCATGTGCGAGTTCATATGCTACACCGGTATGTAATTCGTTCAACGTGTGGGGTAATAGACTATCACTGATTTATTAATTCAATAGTTCCCTCGTTGGAAGATTCGAATAAAAAAAGAATATAGAGTAATCATGAGAAAAACAGGAACAAAATCCAAATTCTAGCTGAAAGTTTCAAAACTTTGTGGCATAACGAGAGCGAGTGCCCTAACTGACCCCCATATATCGGAATTTTTTTAGTGAAACGATTTCTGTAAAGATTAGAATTTATCACGATTTTAAACCAGATCGACTAAAATTAAGTATATCAAACAATTTAGATACTTCAAAATATCTTTCGTAACTCGTATTATTATTATTATTATTATTAGTTTAATGTTTAGTTGTAATTATTATTCGTACAAAATATTTTCTTTTTTTTTTTTAAAGAAGAAAATCGGAGATGGTAGGAACACAAATATGTGAGGATGAATAGTATTTTTCTGGTACGCAAAATGTGAGGATGAATAGTTTAATGTTGTGAAAGTCACACTCACACGTAACGTATCACATGCAAGTATGCAGCACCATATCATGCATGGAGTATATTATGTATGGTGTGGACAATTTGACAATCGCAATATCCTACGTTAATTTTTCTATAAAATCGTTTTATATTAAGATTAAAAGGAGAATTCAGAATATCCAATTTGTAAGTAGAGATTTCCGATAAAAAAAAAAAAGAAAAAAAAATTATAATAAATTTAGACTTACTACTCTAATAATAATATGTACTATAAATTGTTGTACGAAGTATAATACTCCGTACAATTTAATATTATATGACTGATTCATAACAAAAATTACCAAAGTTTAATTATACGGAGTAATTAAACTATGACAACTCCTACTTTCTCTTTTTAGGGCTTATTTTACGATGTTTGCTTTCCGTTTTAGTGATACTATAGTTTGAATCAAAGATAAACAAATGACCAAGACAAAT
Organism: Agrostemma githago; assembly: GCA_958450325.1. Classification (NCBI taxonomy): domain Eukaryota; kingdom Viridiplantae; phylum Streptophyta; class Magnoliopsida; order Caryophyllales; family Caryophyllaceae; genus Agrostemma; species Agrostemma githago. The sequence continues at coordinate 876,289 of OY288255.1, forward strand.
GAAGTACGGAGTATGAAGTATAATACAGGACTGGAAAATAAAATGAGATATTTTATTCAGGGTAATCTACTCTTTTTTTTTTCAAACGAAGTGCACACTTAGTCAAATTACATCATAGAAAAGGGGGATTCATACCTAGGACCTATTATCCACGATACCCAGTCTTAAATGGTTTGCACATTTGGGTTGGGTTGGGTTGGGGCATGGAAAGTGAAGGGTATGAAAGTAGGGTCCACCTCAGAGGGTCAATCATTCATTCAATCTTCTCTAGCATTACACCCTTTCATGGGCCTTCATCTTCACATGTAGTTGGGCCCCTCTCACCTAAAATATGGGTTTGGGTCCACTTCCCCATATTATTAATCATTTTGTTAATATCGTTCGCTGGCGAGTAAATCTTCCTTGTGACAAGTCGGTAACAGTCATATAATACACGTGATTAGATAAAACAAATTTAGGACCTAGCACTTATTTGATCGTCACAAGTTTATGACGGATATTCTAGTCACACACAAGAATTTGTCTTTGTATTAGCCACTGATATCGTTGATTAAAAGGTTTAAAACATATTTTAGGTTTTCGGGATAGAGTTTGTTAAGTTAACATTTTTATTTATGAATCAGTTCATTATAATAAGACAGTCATATATTATAATACGAGTTTATAGTTTTTACATGTAACATATTTGTCAAGCGCGGAAGCGTGTTACCTTGTGTTGGGCATACGTTGTTTATGTGTCCATCCTCCTGTCGTCCATAATTGTACGATATTGTTCGTTTTGTGCTAAACTCTCGAGGATTTACTCTTGGGCGCTCGTTCCCAAAAATTCCTCGCCTATTATTGTTTGTGGATGGTTATAAAGATATTTGTCATTCATTCATTCATTCATACCCCAACCAATATAGGACACAGATTTACGGTCTACAAATTTCGAATGAAGAAGATAAAATTCAAGGTTTTACGTCATAATAATCGTAAATCTAAATGGATAATGCATTTTGAACGATAATTATCCTAAATCAGAATTAGTGGATGTGTACACAATTTTTGGTATAGGATGATTGCTTGTTGTCAACTTTTCACATGTAACACTATCACTTCTTTTCCATGACAACCTTGACGTTTCATATGACCCTGCTCACTGTTCACCAATAATTGAAGCGCATAACCGGGTCATTCACTTTGCTTTCACATTCCATTCATTTTGTTTGAAATAACTAAATTCATCTTACTTCAAGTGTTATTCCGATTTTAATTGGATCCATTTCGTTTAACCACTTTTATTGGTATGTATTATATCGTCTCGAGTACGATTTGAGTATGGTAAATATAAGTTCAGGTGACTTTCGCATCGTAATTTCTTCAAAGATTAAAAACTCATTTCTCTATTCATTTGAATATCAATAACCCCCATTAAAAGATGATCTCTTTGAAGATTTTGTAGATACACTGTACTATAAGATTATAGGGTTCAAATAATTACGATGATTACGGTTTTTTGTTACTTCGAGTAATTCATAAATCGAAACCTTGAACGTGATTTCCCCGATGGGTGAGGACGTACATAAAAGTATCACATCGGACTTGGGCTATGGATGCCAATAGGCTACAGCCCATGTTAAAAGTAGTCCATTGAGTATTTTTTTTTGGTGCTAAAGAAGTGGTTGGTTTAACATGGGCCATGGAATCAATACTTTGGAACTGTGATCCGTGGATATTAAGAGGAATCATGAATCCATCAATCATCAACTCGAATACAATTGAACAGTCCATTAGTCTCTTTTGTGACGGGGAAGGTATATCGATCTTGCATCAGTAATTGCAAATACTTTGTCTTTATCTACTCATGCGGTAATATTTACCTCGTCACACGTTTGTGACGAATATGTTCATCCCAACAAGAATTCGCCATGATTTCATTTTTTTTGATGATTTTAACACGAAGTATAACTATATAAGTAACATAGTATTAGGTGTACTTTTTAGTTTCTAGTGGTTTCTTTTAACACGAAGTATAAAAAAGTACGGAGTACTCTACATATACTCCGTATTTACTAATTTACATGAATACAAAATATCGAGTTTTACAAAATACTACTCCTACTATACAAAATTATCGTTATAAATTCAATATATATAATCATTCCGAGTCTCAAAAAATGTTCAAATTACGATTAGGAGTATACTGATATAATACTGATAAAATTATCGTGGGACCATTTTATAACGATTTAAAGGGTAAAGATGGGAAAAAGTATGAGTGGACAAACATTGAGAGTAGAGTTGAGGATGACCATGATTTGGGGATTTTTGTCTTTGACCAAATTTAAATTTACAAATTCTCATTCTTATCACAGAGAAATAGGATATATTCCATATTCAATCATTTCTTCACTTTTTTATTTATTATTTATTTATTATTTAGTTTGAGTTTCCTTCATTAATTTCTCCTTTGAATTCGATTGAGGAGGAGAAGAGAGGATCCCCTTCTCCCTTCTTTTCTCTCTCTCTCTCTCTCTTGTTCGAATTCTAGGGTTTCAAAAAATTAGGGGGAAGAATTGAAGGAGGAGAAAGGAGGATCCTTTTCGATTATTTCATTGTTTTTTTTACGAAATTGATAAAGGACGGAAGCCATGGATATTGTGCGACGTCTCAAAAGTTTCGCTTCAGGAAGATTTGTTTCTGATTCTGTATGTATTCCGATTTCTAGGGTTTCCGCTTTTTTGTTGATTCTGATTTCATTGTAATGCTTGAATTCCTGTGTAATGTGACTTGAATTCATATTCTGCATGTATTTGTTGTCGATTTTCTTGGTGTTTTCATAATTGTAGAAATTTTTGGATATGATGTTAGCTGTAATAATGCAATGGTGGTAGCGCAATAATGTCGGGTTTCGGGTTTTAATCATTGGAATGTGATCTAAGGTGATTGTAGATTGATTTAATGATTATTAATAATGCACAAGGTTCACCTCATTTGGATTCTGTTGTAATTGTATATGGTGAGAGTATTATAAAAAAAATGCATGTTTTAGCTTTGATTTCGTGTCGTTTTGATGCTGGGATTAATGGAGTGACACACAAGGTTGACGTTCGGGTTCTAATAAATGTAATAATCGGAAATGTGATTTAAGGAAAGTATAGATTGATTGGTGGAAGCGATTTTGGTGTAAGAGTTATTTTGGTTGAAGTTTTAAGGTTTGGAAATCGTGTGGAATATTTGAAGGATTCGGAAACAATACTTCGTTTGGATGGGTGGGAAGTGGAGGGGATGCTAATGCGTTGTTTAGAATACAAATTTCAACGAGATGTAAGATAATATTGTGATCGAGTTTTTAGGCCAACCTAGGTTGATAAATTGTATCGTGTTCTTTTACCATGTTTGAGTAACCGTTTTATATGTTAAGGCACTTTGAAGTTTGACCCATTTTTTTCTCAATTTTGTTTACAATTGACGAAATGTGTGGAGCTAGGTGAACGAATTCAGTATATAGGGCAATGATCTGACCATATTTTCTTCATTCAATTGATTAGGAAACGGAGGTAGCTTTTGTACGTGGGAATGGCACTGAAACAGGCCAGATAATTACTACAACGACTGGCGGTACGAATGGGCTTCCTAAACAGGTAATTCCACTTACTCTGTCTGTTTTCCCCGTCTCATCATGTAGGGATTAATTGACTGAAGTTTATGAATTATCCTTGTATGTTGTATTCATTTCTTGCTTTGTTTCCAATTTTCCTTGATGCATATTCATTACTCCGTATTTGGTAATTTTGTGAAGAGGCCTTCACCTATATCTTGAAATGGGTTTTAACAAGGCCTCCTGTTTGGCCTTGCTGGGTTTGTAGTAGACTATCTATGTAACATTTTGGTTTCATCCCCGCCCAGCCGCCCCCTTGTTTACCTAACTTAGGTTTCTCGTATCGTTTTTTATGTTATGCATTTGTAGCCTCTTAGTTTTATCGAGCATTACGACATCTTTGTTTGGTTTCTTGTGGTTCATACGCATTAATTTTTCCCCCTAAACGAAACACTTATCTATGTTACAGACAGTTTCCTACCTGGCAGAGCGTGTGGTTGGAACTGGCACCTTTGGTGTAGTTTTCCAGGTAATTGGTTTCATCATTTCGCTTGAGATTGTTTAAAGTTTTGAGCTGAAGATGAATACTTATTGGTGTTTACCTGTTTGTACACCCAGGCTAAATGCTTGGAAACCGGTGAGCTAGTTGCTATAAAAAAGGTGTTGCAAGATAAACGCTATAAAAACAGGGAACTCCATATCATGCGATTATTAGACAATCCCAATGTTGTCCAACTCAAGCACTTTTTCTATTCGACAACAGAAAAAGATGAGGTGTACCTTAACCTTGTCCTGGAATATGTCCCAGAAACTATCTACCGAGTTCTGAAGCATTTTAACAGCATGAGTCAGCATATGCCTATTCTTTTTATGAAATTGTATACCTACCAGGTGAGATTTTCACTGCAAAGAAGATAAATTCAATAATTTACGACCTTTTGTGTTACCTGCTGGATGTTAAACAACATCGTTCTTTTGTAGATTTTTCGTGCACTAAGTTACCTCCACAATGTTATCGGTGTGTGCCATCGTGACATCAAGCCCCAGAACATACTGGTGAGAGCTCTATATTCTTGTTTTCTCTTAATTAGAGTCTTGGTGTATTCCTTCTTGTTTTTAGCTACTGTGTTTCATCATTGGTAAATCTTTCTATGTTTAGTGCTCCCCCGTGTTGTTATGAGGTTGTTGGTTTTTTTTGCTACTGATATTTTGTTTCTGTGCATAGTAAGTGTGATTTTTTCAATGTTACAGGTAAATCCACGTACACATCAAGTAAAGTTGTGCGATTTTGGGAGTGCAAAGATGCTGGTATGTTATTTTTTACTTGTAGCTAAAAGTACTGTAGCCTTCTTATTGATTATGAGGTTGATTAGGCTAAAATTACTGCAGGTTCCTGATGAACCAAACATTTCTTATATTTGCTCTCGTTACTATCGGGCGCCCGAGCTAATTTTTGGAGCTACCGAGTATACAACTGCAATTGATATATGGTCTGTCGGTTGTGTTATGGCTGAGCTTCATCATGGACAGGTTGATTTTTGCTTTTCTACTTTTAGTTAGTTGTTTTATTTGCATTGCATGATTTATGATCATCCCGTACTCAAATAGTGAACTAATTTAGTATCCGGAAACTGGTCATTGTGTTTTTTTTTTTCTGCTCGGCAAATGGCTGCTCCTCGAGTTCTCTGCATTCTTTCTCATATTTAGAGTTAACTTGATCCATTACCCCCTCCCCGCCTTCACATCGTATTCTCATGCTGTATGGTTTCAAATTTTGTGCAGCCATTATTTCATGGTGAAAGTGGTGTTGATCAGCTTGTCGAAATTATTAAGGTGAGCCTAAATTTAATAATTGCATAAAGGTTACTCCACCAACCTTTGCATCTGATTCTCGCAATTTTTCTGACTTTACGATTTCTGTTTTCTTACATTAGATTTTGGGAACACCGACTAGAGAAGAAATAAGGTGCATGAATCCCAACTATAGCGAATTTAAATTTCCCCAAATCAAGGCTAATCCGTGGCACAAGGTTTGTCTTCTTAACCATGCTGTTCTTTTCAAATGTAGAATGCTTTATGTTCCGCATTATCCATTGCACCTCTTCCTCTTCTTTAACCCGGGTAATAAATAATCAAATTTTGTTTCAGGTATTTCACAAGCGGATGCCTGCTGAAGCTGTGGATCTCTTGTCACGGTTGCTTCAGTATTCTCCGAATCTACGCCTCACAGCTGTGAGAATCCTTTCTTTTTGCTCTAGGCGAACACTCCTACATGGAGATCTCTCACACAAATGTTGTTTCTAGTCCTAACTGCATTTATTTTTGTCTAAAAGATGCTCACTTTTGAACTAAGTTTATAAACCAAATTCGTTGGTATAATTCTCCAGTCGTAATGTTACGAATTCCTAACCTCAAACCATTGTTTCAGTTGGAGGCGTGTGCGCATAATTTCTTTGATGAGTTAAGGCAACCAAATGCATGCTTACCTAACGGGAAGCCCCTTCCTCCTCTATTTGACTTTACAGCTCAAGGTACGTGGTCTGAGCTCTACCTTTAACATCGTTGATCGTGGTCATTAGTTCAGTTAATGTTGTGATTATAGAGCTAAAAGCTATGCATGCAACGTTCTCGTTTGAGTTTTCTCTTATTAGTTAAGTTCCTTATATTACAGAGCTAGCTCATGCGAGTCCTGAACTACAAGATCGTCTTATCCCCGACCACCTCAAGAAATCATAATAGCATCAAGGCAGTGGCTTCATACGTAGGAGTTGTACATCTGGTTTTTTCATTTTTCGGGTTTTGGCTTATATAGCTGCCCAGAACCCCAGAATTTTGCTTTAGAAATTCATAATTTATGCCCTAGCATTACACGGATGTGCAAAAAGGACAGACGATGAGCATATCTAACCAAAAAGGTTAGTTAGCCTCTTCGTCTTCGTACCTGTTACGTAATCAAGAAGAGCCTCATTAGTCTGAAGGTTTAAGGTTAATATCGGTATGAGCTACCACGATTCTTAGACGTTTGTAAATCTCTTTATATGTAAAACCTTTGTAATCTCTGAATGTCAATTATTTTGTCATAATTTTTGATATAAAAGGCTTGATCATATCGTAAACTTGTGTCTTCTCACTAGCTCGATATTTTCTATTTTATCGAAAATACGCCTGACCATTTTATTTTAACTTGCCATTATTTTAATCGTATATTCATGAAATGGGACAAATATCGAAAAAACGGAGGGGCATATAGTAGAGCACAATTTGTAGTATAAAAAAAGGCACATTTTGTCCAATTTTTCTTTAGACAAATGCCACTAGCATTCTAGCAGAAACATCAATGTCAAGAGTTTGATTAGCTTCCATTATTCGTAATAATCCTTATTATTTTAAGCACATTTTTTAATTACGATTTGATAACCCTTTTTATTTTAATTAGTCACCAAAACAAAATTAATTTCAGACTATAATCTTCTACTTGTGCAATAAGCACATTAATTAATTTGGCCACATTAATTAATTCCTTTTTCCTGATGGATTTTAGAGACATTATTTTTTTCGTTAAATTGTTGCTCCGTATTTAATTTGTAATCGTTAATTCGTTATATAAGCAAGTAAGCAACTCGTCTGCTAACTCAACATAATATTTATTTTCTGATCGAGAAATTATATTTTCATATACCTACCGCTTCTCTTTCAAAGGCTTGAAAATGTGGATTCGTGACCCATGGCTGACGGTCCTGAAAGTCACGGCTATATTTGTTGTAATGATCATTAGCAATGGTGAGACGACCAAGGTTCCACTCCGGCTGTGGCTTCTTGTATATGCATTTCTACGTAATAATAAATCCGGTTCTAAGAACATACGTCTTCAGCTTGGGAGAAATGGTGAACCTATTTTTCAATCTAGGTATGTCATCTATCTTACTTACGGAGCGAGTACATATTATAGTCTATTAGTCTATGAGACCGTCTCACACAATAATTATTACAGTCGTGCTGAATTGCTAGTTTTGGCACTATATATGGCAGTGTCGTGGAGCGTATGGTCATAGAGTCAGTACTTTCAGGGCTGAATCTGATATGGTGGATAACCGGATCCTACTGGATGTACTCTGGTGGCAAAATGATGGCAAATGATGCACCCAAGCTATTCTGGTAATACGAGTAGTTAGCTTGTTCACTTTTATATATTATTTCTATTACAGTAAAAATGTATTTTAGTCAAAGGTAAACAAATGACTGAGACTGAGGTAATATATAATATAACTCGCTCCTATGATTGACCCATTTGCTTTTGGGATTAAAAATAAGGAAGGTGAAAATGGGTGGTTCAAAAAAGAGGAAGAGAGAAAAATGATAGGTAAATGTGAACAAAAACATTTATGGCCTAAAATGAAAAGTGGGTAAAAGATAAAATTCAGCCCAAAAATGAATACATGTCAATAATAAGAATTCCGAGGGAGTATGAAAGTTTGACAAATTAAGGGTCGTCTTACATGGTTAATTAGACCGACACGTTGGTTAAACAGGGTTGCAATAACAAATTTTAATTTCTTCTTGTAGTTCGTTTAACAAACTTTAGTTTTGGTTGACATGGTTCATCTAGCATGGTACGCGAGACAGCGTCACGAAATGTCATGAGTTTGAATCCTGACAGTCCCCAATATCGAAACTCAGGACTTGGGAAGGTTATAGTTGCGTGATTAGACGGTTTTACTTTGTAGATTTTGATTATGGTAAATATCTTCATCTCGTGGCATGCATAAATGCATTCCTTTTTAATTGAATTCACAGGCTCACTGCAATACTCATGGGACTTGATCTTTTCGTTGTTGGGATTGGCTTCGTTTTGGTGGTATGCAAAATGACTATGGCCGTTTCCCTTTTGGTCATCGCTAGCATCCTAATGGCATGTTTATCCTCGGAGGAGGTAATTCACTCGTATTTTTGTTGTCGTCTGTTGCATCATCATCGTTATTATCATCGTCTTACATCTCTGTCTGGTTTGGTTTGACAAACAGGATGATACAATTAGAGATTTTCTTATCAGGATGCTGGAGGCCTGTAAGTTGATGCTGTATTGTGAAACAACCAGTAGACCAGATAGTCGTCGAACCCCGCATCGTGAAACAACCAGTAGACCAGATAGTCGTGGAACCCCGGAAGTGGAACCATTTGGTAATGAATATCCGATTTACTACTACGATGATGACAGCATGCTTCCTCCTGATGCTCCTGCACAAGATGATGTAAGCTTTCTTACCTCGGATGTTGCTCTTTTTGATGACAGCATGCTCTTTGTTAGATTATACTCGTAATCAAACCATCGCCTTAAGGTTTCTGGGCGACCAGAAATGTATATACCCTATATATTTTAGACTGTGTCGTACTCCATACTAGTACATTAAATTTGTTGATCGTCCTTGGGGGTTTTTAATTTGTAGGCGGATGCTGTCGGTGTTTCATCGGAATATAACCTGGATGAGGGTGAGATACGTGAACTTCCACGTCAACGACATTCCCACCATGCTGGCATTGACACTCACGACTTGCATACATAAATTTTGATGCTTACACTAATGATTCATCTATCATGATATCAGAGCTCGAATTCTGTCAGCCTCAAAAAAAAATCTTTAAGTTCAATGGGCACTCTGAATAATTCGTTTTTATGATAGTAAATATGAATGCAATTTTCACGAGAATGTTAACGAAAACAATGACTATGTATAGAAATGTCGTCACCATTGTTATGATTGTCAATTACTTTGGGAATATTGTCGTGTTTTATTTGTACCAAAGCAATACGAGTAACTTTTTTTTTTGTTAACGAAGAGCATACTTGGTCGCATTATAAAGGAGGAGATTCAAAGTTTTGAATTGACAAGTGACACCTATTGTTCAGGATAATGTCACTATTAAGATTGTGTATTACATTCCATGGCAAATTATATCGGTGTCTTCTGCGCATAGCTTTCCTGCTCGGCGTGCTTCCATACGTCTTCAAGCGCATTCTGACTTGAAATTGTGGACTATTTTATCTATGATGTAAGGCTAATTCAAACTAATTCAGTATTTTTTTTTAGTATATATAACATAGAATTAATTAACCACCAATGTACTAAACGTAACCAACTTGTTCCAATTCAACGAACATTTCAACCATAAACCATTTTTCCAAATCGCTGCGATGTCAACCACCACTGCTGCTGCTGCGCCACTTCTCAGCTCAATCAGCGATGTACCCACAAGGTCACACAGCAGGCGGATGTTCTCGAAGGATTCATTGCACGTCCGAATGCAGGCGATCCAACAAGTTAAGACTGCTGCACGGTTGGATGATCCGAAGACATTGATATCAATGCGCCTTGGTTGGAACACGACTATGGTGTTGATCTCGATTGTTGTGATGCTGATGAGCAAAGATGAGCTGAGCAAGGGTCCGCTGAGGTTTTGGATTATCGGATATGGAGTTATCCGTAGTCTGCACAGCGTTTGTGCCAGCGTCGTGTACTGGTGTAGTGGACAGGCTATGCAGTTTTATGTTCAGTTGGACTCGTTTGACTGCCGGACTTGGTTCAATGATGATCAGATTTCCACGGCCAATGATTTGAGCTTGCCCAACAATTTAGTGTATGGTTTTTGTTCAATACTCTTCTTGTTTCCAATTTTGTTATTATTAGAAGCGGAGTAGATCTACCGAGAGAGTGATCTTTTATTATGTTTATTGAGAGATCAGTTACAAATAAAAGTAAAAGACATCTAATCATAAAAATATAAATGGGGTATGCTTGTTATAAAAAGCGGCACAAAAAAGTGGTTATTTAGAGATATATCTAATCATAAAATAGCTACGAATAAAACATAAAGTGGTACTGACGAATGCTCTCTCAATAACGTATGGAGAAACCGTCTCTCCATGGACTTTGTGTTAGAAGCGAAGTAATCATCAAGTTGAGAATGATTTTATTAAGGGATATTTGATACCGCTTTGTTTTTTTTTTTTTTCATTTTCTACGGCGTATCGTGTTTTAATCAAAATAATTTACACTTGCAATAACTTATGTATACAGGTTCCGAAAATTAGAATATTTCCTCTGTACTCATTGTTTTGATAAGATCTACAATTTGGGATTTTTTTTTTTTGAAATTTCGAAACTTGTAGTAAGAGTGATGTTCAATCAAACATTTTGAACCGAATAAAGATAGAACACAAAATATGAAAAAAAACATCGGGCATCAGGTAGAATATCCCTTTTACGGAGTACAGTATTTATTAGTGGCTTGTGAGAAATTTGTTTCTGATACTAGATCTTATAGCTTTATTGGGTTGTGTTGTATATAGTGTGTAACCTGTAATACTGGCTTGGCAGTGTTGCAAAGCAAGTGGAGAAAGCAAGAAGGATTTTCAATTTGATCTGGTGGGCGATAGGAGCCTATTGCGTATTAACTCGAATGGAAATGCTGGAAAATGATACTCCAAACCTATTCAAGTATGTGATTTCTTCGTCTTGCCGTTGCTGCGCTGCACGCCTGCACCTGCACTCCGCTTTTTAATTTGTTACTCAAGACTTACTGCTTTAATTGTTTTTGCAGGCTCACCCTACTACTGTTGGTGGTTGATATGTTCTCTCTTACGTTTTTCATAGTCGGGACAATTTGCATTGGCGTGGCTGCCTCAGTGGTTGCCTTAATGTTCCTCCCAGTGATGCTTGGATGCCTTGCACTGACCATTCTTCAGGTATCTTATAGCTTGTTTCGTTCCGTCTACTCTATTCATGTCTTATTACTCCTATTTTCTGATGACCTTACATTTTTGTGTATGGTTCCTCTGACAAACACTCCCTATATAGGGTAGTGGAGCAGTGGAAGAGGTTGTTGATAGGCTGGCAGTGACACGGTATATATTTAGAATAAGATCGGACAAGGATGAGAGCGAGAAACCAAGCAGTGAAGGCAAGGAGCGATTTGTTGGAGTAATGACTGAGTGCGACACTGACACGCCTATTCAGCGTGGTCTTTCTGCAGAGGTTGCGGTGAGTGGTCGATCTTTTTAAGATGCTTCATTTCAGCCTCCATTTATATGGACAGACATGAACCCTTTTGTTTTTTCTATTCAGGGGTGCATCATTTGCCTATATGACTACGAAGATGGGAGCGAACTGAAGGAACTTCCATGTCGTCACCATTTTCATGGTGCTTGCATTGACAAATGGCTATGCATAAAACCGAATTGTCCTCTGTGCAACTTCAGCGTACCAGTGAATGCTGCTGCTAACCAAAGAGACAACGAAGTATAGGCCGCCATAGGCTTGTACATAGGCCGCCAGTGTAATACTGTTATGATTGTGCTTTGTACATAGGCTTCCTGCTTGGAGACTTGTATTACATGTATCACATCGTCTTCCTGTAAACAAAATACATATCGAAGATATACAAAGATTACATTCTCCAAATTCTAAGAAGCAATATTATATCTACCCAATACCGAAAATGTAATAGCCTAGTGTTAAGATTAGGAACAATGAGACAACAGGTGTCATGTTCAAATCCCCCTTCTCTATATTGTAGTGCGACTAAACGTACGTTTCGTTGAAAAATAAAATAATATTATCTACGATTTTAAGGAAAACTGTATCAGATATCCGATTGTTTGTATTGGATATTTGAAAAATCGTATAATTGAAAACGGTATACTCCCTCCCACCACTAAGATTTTCCCATTTTCCTTAAAAGGAAACTCCACTATGATTTTCTCACTTCAAAACTTTCCTTATTTATCTAATATAGTCTCTTCCTATTGGTTACTTTTGTGATTTGACATCTTAAACCCCACCCAACCATTTATCACCTTTCATTATACCTCTCTATATTTTTCTTCTTAATCACCGTGCCAAGTCGGGAACATCAATGTGGTGGGGAGGAAGTAGCTTATAATAAAATCATTTTGTAGTATATTTTTGCAAACCCTATATGACATGGTGAATTGGTGAAGAACGGCGGGTGAGAGGCAGCCGAAAGTTAGCAGCTAGGTTAAATTATAACCTCTTCCTCCCTCCCTTTCTTTCTCTCCTTCTTCCTGTTTCCCCCAAATTACAGATTCAGTGTTTTTCCAGTTTTCAATTGAAATCTAGGGTTTTTTCTGCCCCCAGAAAATCCTCCACTGAGCTCACTCGAAGCGATCGATAGACTACAATCTTATCAATTGAAGGTACAATCTCCATAAAACCATGAGTAGTAAAGCTAAAAAAGCTCGTAAATTTCTTCTTTGATTTTGCCAGAAATCTATCATCCCACCAAAATCAGATCAGATCAGGTATCTTCATCGTTCTGCTATTTCTAATCAAGAAATCTACGAGTTGGTTGTTGAGATGGGTAAACATGGTAGCGAGAGGAAAATTGATAGATTTCTGGCGAAATCAAAGAAGAAATTTACGGCTAACAGTAATGATGAAGATGCTGCAGCGAAACAGCAAGTGTCACTTGGGGAAGATAAAAGCTTCATGAATAGACAATCATAAATCAATCAGAATCAATCAATCAATCAAACTTTCGCCTTTTTGATTGGAGTTTTACCCTGCATAAATCAATCAGAACCAAGATGGTTCACACTTCACAATGCGCCTAATTTCATAAACCTTTTGCTTCTTCAGTTTCTATAATGCAGGTATTGAGGGACTTTGATGATTTTTGCCGGTTTTCGTTTAGGTTTTAAGTATCGAGTTTTAGACTGAGTTTCGCGATTTTGGTACCACCATTATCATAGTCCCTAGATGAAGTTGAGGTATTAATTTGGTAGGCAAGTGCCCTCGTCGATTGTGTATCGACTGGAAGGGAAATGTTGGCGAATGATGCTCCAAACCTATTCCAGTATGTAATTTCTTCGTCTGGCCGATGCACCTGCACTCCATTCCACTCCGCCTTTTAATTTGTTACTCGAGACTTACTGCTTTGTTTTTGCAGGCTCACCCTACCATTCATCAGCTATCTTAGCTTGTTTCGTTCTACTCTTATTTTGTTCTGACCTTACATACATTTTGGTGTATTTTTCTTTTCACAAACACTCCATAGAATGGAGCAGTGAAAGAGGTTGTTGAAAGGCTGGCCGTGACACGATACATATTCAGAAGACGGGATGAGGACGAGGGCGAGAAACCAAGTAGTGATCAAGTCCAGGAACAATTTGTTGGAGTTATGATTGAGTGCGACACTGACATGCCTATCCAGCATGGTCTTTCTGCAGAGCTTGCGGTAAACCCTTCTGCGTCCACATCCTTGTATGAAGACTTGAACATGGCCTTTTGTTTTTCTATATCTAGGGGTGTATCATTTGCCTTTATGACTACGAGGATGGGAGCGAACTGTAGGAACTTCTGTTGGGTTTGTTGATGATGACAATGCCTATTTAACTTGTGCTCTAGTTTAATCTTATAGGTTAATCGTCATTAGTGCGATAATTATCAAATGTGCTAATTCAAGAATGATGATATCAAGACAAGCCAAAGCTACCCAAGATAAAGATCAAGAAATTCAAGTGAAGAGAATAGAATTGAGTCTAAGTCCATAGTCACTAAAGAATGACAAAGTGTGTGCTTTTCGGTACAGCAGTATGTAACAGTCGGACTGACTGTTACATCGTTCGACAGCTCTTAATGGTTCAAAAAGATTTTGATTTCAAAAGTTAAATCTTCAGAAAAATCTTTTTACAAATTTGAATTGACTTTGAAAAAATCTGATTTCTTTAAGAAAAAAGGGATGGTTTGGTTTCTTGTAAAACAATGCACCTCTTCTCCAAGGTTTTCCAAAAATGGCTCTTCACTTTTGAAAGTGAATTTGAAATGTTTCTTCTTTCAAGTAACACCTTTCAAGTTAACACCTTCCCTTCAATTTTGGTAAACCTTAAACATGCTTCCCTTTCTTCTTGAAAAAGCTTTCCTTTTAAACTAAGTCAAGGGTTTCATTTTAACCTTTGGATTTTCCAATGAGGCACATTCTTTTACCCATTTCTACATCTACTATAAAAGAAACTCATTTGCCTCATTTATTTCTCAAGGCTTTCAAACTAAAACTTCATTTATTGCATTTTGTTTTCAAAGGTTTTTATCTTAAAAGCATTTTGCAAATCATTTTCGAAAAAGAAAGTCTTCAGTAATTTCGAAGTCACAGTCGAACACACTGTCACACAGATTCACACACACTCTTGTCTAACTCGGTTTTCAATTGTAATCTTTGTAACTTTCTAAGTTATTAAGAGTCGTGACCGGAGTAGGTCATTGGTGAGTTAGAGACGGAGTAGTCTCATAAACTCAAAGTCGTAGCCGGAGTAGGCTATTGGTCGTGACCGGAGTAGGTCATTGGTGAGTTAGAGACGGAGTAGTCTTGTAAACTCAAATCGCAACCGGAGTAGGTTGTTGGTCGTAACCGGAGTAGGTTATGGGTCGCTTTTCATTGTAAGGGTCTTTTGATTTCGGAGTAGATTTCTAAAGAAAAGCAATAAGAAAAGCATTGGACGTAAGCCCTTAGAGTGTTGGCCGAACCAATTCAAAAATATCGTGTTTTATCGTGTTCTTTACTTTTCCGCTGCATCTTTCGATAAAATCATGTTATTTTGTTTTTCTTTTATTTGCTCAAACTTCAAACTTAGTTTTAGTTGTGCTATTTCTTTTCATACAACAGTCGCCCATACTGTGACATTCGTCTGTAGCTTCTCATTCTGCTAAGCGAATCGAATACAGTTTGACAACGGTCGATATACTGTGTCTTTGTTCTGTAGCCGTACTCCTTGCTAAGACAGAGCGTAACAGTCTGACTGTCCGTTGTATGTTGAGTCTAGTACTTCTTCACCTAATTACTTTCTACTTCCACTCAACTTACTTTAATCAATAAAGATTAAGTTGAATTTTTTTAAAAGGTACCTAATTCACCCCCTCCCCCTCTTAGGTACTTAGGGATCCATAAACTCTTCAACTTCCATGTCGTCACCATTTTCATGGTGCGTGCGCAGACAAATGGGCAAATGGCTATGCATAAAACCGAGTTGCCCTCTGTGCAACTACAGTGTACCAGTGAATGCTGCTAACCAAAGAGGCAACGATGTAATGGCGATTAGGCTAGCCATAGGAGGCTGGACCTAAAATCATCAAATACACCGAGCTCGATGGAGGCCAGCCTTTAGTAACGAGATGAACATGCATGAAGGACTCCGAGCTGACCATCAGCAACCTTTTCTCGAACAAAAAGGATGTTCATTTCGTTGTATTTGGGGCATTCGTGTAGATGATTTTGATAGATTTGCTCTAGTTTCTTCAGTTTAATGAGAATCTGTGATTTTCATAGATTTGTATACAGTCAAATAATACTTGACCTATACGATAAATGTCGTATTTCATTTTATTAATTCTGATTATTTTTTTTAAAAAAAAAAGACAAAAAAATAAATCAAAAACACTATAAAACCCCGCCAAAAATTTGCATACTATTCGAACAACACAATAATTTTCTCACATCACGCTCAGAACGTGCACGAAAGGAATATTCTATTTCTACCAATCAAAGAAAAAAGAAAAATCCTATCTCCAGTTCTCCACAATGTCAACTACCACCAACGGCACCACCGTGACGGTCCCGCTTTTGAGCTCACTTAGCCCCGAAAGACGACAATCATCTGACCAGCCAACGTCGACCCCGGACCCACCTTGCACAAAGACGATGATCATCATATTACCTGGTCTCATTTGGAACATGATTATCGTGTCGGCCGCCATTGCTGTAGTGATCATGAGCAAGGATGTCGCGACGACAAAGGTTCCGGTGAGGGTATGGGTTGTCGGATATGGAGTCCTGCGTCTTCTTCACATGGTTTTTTTGTGTGTTGATTACTTGCGTTGGAGAGAAGCAAACAAGGCTCTGTTCCTTCCTTTTGATGCTGATAATTCTAGGTTCGATCCTTTCTTCATACTCTACCTTGTTGTCGCAAATTATTGTATGAGACGGTGCTCTGTCCAATGTCCAGTCGGCCATCTACCTGGGTTGTGGCCGGGTCGGACTTTATTGACCGGTCCTACTAAAAAAGCCAAAATAATAATGTTAAAATTTATGGACCATGTGGGCCAAATAAGGAAGCCTGGACCCAGTGCCATTAGCCTGGCTCGATTCGTAACCTAATACGTGGCAACCTCTATGTGGGAAAGACCCACCACTAATATTATTCGAATAGTACATCTGATTTAAGACGGAGTATCCGTTATAAATGTCAAAATGGGTCAAATACTAGTACATGTACTAATAAAGACAATATTTGACATTTTATACGCAAATTGCCATGTGTTATGACCTACTCCCTCCGATTTTTATCTATCTTCCCCTTTGGTTTTGGTGAAGAAAATAAGGGTGTAGGAATATGTGGTTCAAAATAAAAGAAGGAAGAGAGAGAAATGTAAGGTGATTCTAGACCACATATTGATGGCCTAAAATAGAAATAGGGAAGAAAGAGTGTTTCAGCCCAATAAAGAAATAGGGAAGATAGATAAAAATCGGAGGGAGTATAATTTATGATGGAAAAACTGCCATAAACAGATAATATCATCCTAAACAAGAATTTATGATATTCATGAACAATTGGAAACGGTCCAAGTCCAATATGTTGGGCTTTATATTAACGTAAGAATTATGAAAGACGATCTTTTAATAACGTCAGTAACGACAATACGAGACCTAGGTAATTTTTTTTTTGATGTGTTTAGGTACTTGGTACTAGACCGTGGTACAATGTTTTTACAGTCAGTAAAATCACTTCTCAACCTGATTTGGTGGGTAATTGGATTATACTGGATACTCTCTGGTGGGAAAATGCTACCAAATGATGCACCAAAACTATTCTGGTAATAATTTCTTCGGTCAAAATTTCCAATAATCATTTATTTACCATTGATTAAAACACGATAATTAATTAATTTGTCACTCACTCGAGACGACTTTGGTTTGACAGGTTCACAGCGATATTCTTGGGAGTCGACCTGTTCACTGTATTCATACAATGCATCATTTTTGTGGCTAATTGGTGTTGCATTTCTAACCTACCATCGACTCCCACGAATGCACCGCATCTGGTTCAGGTACTTAGCTAGCTCGTGGTTTTCGTTCAATAATTATTTTCGGTTTTTGAAGGTGTTTATATTAATCTCTTACGATTGCAAAATGTCGTCCAAATCCTTGTTTTTGTTTTGTAGGTATGAGCTATCTGCCATTCGGAATAAGTCGTCACCATTTCCACCACGCGAGTACACGGCTATATATATACTCCGTATAGACACATTCAATGTGTCGATAACCAAGTGTAGACAAATTCAATGTGTAATGTTTGTTGAATGAGGAATTCAAACATACCTTAGCTTGTTTGTTTAACATTTTGTTTCTAACAAATTCCCTACTGGTTTAATTTATTGATTCCTTGCAACTAACGTTGTAACTTGTAACAAACTCGATCCAAAACTGATCGCTATCCTGAATATAACACCAACTTCACCGTGACACCACTTCTCAATTCAATAAACTCGATTAAATTAAAATTGTGAAATTCATACTAAAATAGGGTATACAGTCGAATTTGACATATAGAGTACAGAGTATATAGTATAGGTTGTATTACTTTTTTTTTAATCAACAAATGGATCTTTTAAGTTCAAACGTCCACTTTCTATACGACGAAGACAAATCATTTGCTATTCCCCAAGCGTTCTGATTGTCTTGTCTAACCACGTGAATTCTACTTGACCCGTTATAACTTTTTAAGTATTATAAAGAGTACTAGTACTTTTTTACTAGAAAATGCATTATAAACTCAAGCATCATTATTATTTTGATCATTAGTAGTTAAGCAGCCCTCCAAGTTGTAATTACTAAAATGAGCAGCCGTACTTTGGTCACTTGCTTGGAACGTCCTTTTTTTTAGTTGACTTACACATTATAAAACGCCTAAAAAAAATCCTCATATTTATCTATTACTCGTATCAAACTACATTAATTCATCGTCAAATTTTAATTTCTCTCTACACAATAATGTCAACCACCGACGCCCCGCTTCTCCAGGAAACTGGTTCCGACACGTCTCAAAATCTGCTGGTCAATTGGCTCCAGCGAGCGAACGGACAGGAGGGGAGCCCGAAGCCCCCCTCCATAGTCCTTGAGCTCATTTGGAGCTCCATTGTCATAGCAGTCGCGATTGTGGTGGTGGTGGTGCTGAGCAAGGGAGAAACGACTGAAGTTCCGCTTAGGTTGTGGATTATTGGGTTTGCAGCTTTACGTGTTCTTCGTATGCTTTGGTTGTGTGTCAATCGTCTGCAATGGAGTGATGTATGTGGAGCTCCGTATGGGTCGGATAATACCAGGTATATAATATTTAATCATTGTCTTAACGTTTTGGCTCTAACGTGGCATCAGAGCCCAGGCTGATCCATCGTTTGTTGATTTGATTAGGCAGGCGACAATCGGCCACGCTGCAAAGTGTCTGCAGTTAGTAGGCGGGCTACTCAACATGATTTGGTGGATACTCGGAATATACTGGTTGGTCTCTGGCCGGGAAAACCTCGAAGACGATGCACCAATACTATTCTGGTAATTTGATTTGATTTGATTTGATTTCTGTAAGAGTATATAAATATTTCTGCACCTCCAACCATCGCCTTAAGGTTTTGGTTCCATAACAATTTCTTCTTTGTTCTCGTCGTCCATCCATGGAATTCCAATGAATTAATAACCTTTGTTTTTCGCAGGTTCACGATAATATTCTTGGCGCTTGATATGCTCATTTTCTTGTTTTTCGCCTTCGTCACATGCTTCATTTGCGTAGCTGGCCTCTGCTGCTACCCCTGCATAATGTCTTTTCTAAGTAATTACACCCAAGATTCGCAACAGGAGGAAGAAAATGCGGATTTTGTTTGCAAGATGGCAAGGACCATTTCGAAAAGAATAAGTGATACCCGCGACTCATCCAACAATGAAGACAATGTTGTAAGTCTTCCACGCGATCAAGAGAATGTTTTCATCCTCTAGTTTCTTCGAACATATGATTATACATATGAGATCGTCAAACATAATAAATTAAACTACTTTTTGAAGTCTCGGATACATGTCCACACATTTGAATCATCGTTTTTTTTTTGCAGGTATGAGATCATATCCGCCTTTCGAAATATTGATTGTGAGAGCTAGCGCTACACAAGCTACCATGTCGTAACAATGTCGTCAAGTCGTCAACAATATTGATTTTTTGTGTGATTGTGTATCTATTTTGTTTTTACTTTTGTTTTTTCTATCTTATTGTATCCAAGTTGAAATAACTAAACAAATACAAATAAATTCTTGTTTGTTTGTGATAGATATCCGTCAGTAACCTTAAAATTCAGGTAAAATAGTCCTCTATGACTTAGACAATAGAATATATAATTCATAGAGTACAACAAAATGTTACTAATACCGTTAATTCATTTCGCAACAGAATCAAAACCGTTAAAAGACAAAAATGGGAGGAAATGAAAAATATCCAAATATAAAATCGTATTTTACGCATTATAATCTATCTCGGCTCAAATAAGCAGTTCGAGTTGGACAATATTATTTATTTTTTTTTCAAAACCCGAGCCATCTATTTTTTTATTTATTTTTTTAAGACTTGACTGTCTATTTTTTAAATTGACTTGGATATTATGAAACCCTTGCAAAAATCCAAATATATTTAATTTGTCAAACTAAAATTTTGGTGGAAACATTCTCCAATTCTGCCTCCACAATGTCAACCACCGAAGCTAACACCGCCCATTACAACACCACCACCACGACCGCCATGCCGCTTCTGAGGTCACAATGTCAAAATCCAATTGTTTGATCTGTAATTTATTGATTCCTCGCAAGTAACGTTGTAACAAACAGTGGCGGACCTAGGATTTTCCCTCTAGGGGGGCACAAAAAAAAATTCCGACATTTTTTAAGCTTATAAATTACTCCACATTTTACGCTATTATTTTCTCTATAAATTAATCTATATTTTACGCTATTATTTTCTTTATAATACTTGAAAGTTTTGAAAAATAGTTTAGATATAATACAAATCTTCCAATGATATATAACATGAAGTAGAAGGTGGTAAAGTTGGTTGCATTGACAATATTTCATGCAAGTGACTCGGGTTCAAATCCCTTTATCTACACATTTATCTTATCTATTTGTTTCAAAAATTGTCGGGGGGGCCCGGGACCCCCCGGGCCCCCCTAGGTCCGCCCCTGGTAACAAATTCAATCCAAAATAACGAAACATCAAGCATAAGTGCATAACCCAAGTAAAAAATATTTTGCATATACAATCCCAAGATATTTAGGCTCATTCCTAATGAGTAGATTAAGTCTCGGTGAGACGATTTCATATTAAGATAAGAGTAATGTATGGAGTACTGTATACAGTCGAATTTTGACAAATATCATAAATTTTGTACTTTCTCTTGTTTTCTTTTATTTTCTGGTATTCTCTTTTGGACCGTCTAAAGATAAATAAAACTCGAAGAAAGTACTATTTTTTTTAATCAACAATTGGATATTTTAATTGCAACCACCCCCTTTCTATAAAAAGAGCGGACTAGATCCACGAAATTGAACCGTTTACCTAGTATTTTTTTTGATGATGGGACCCGCAACCGCTACCTCTTGTATGCTCTGGGTAAATCCTATACGCAATAACTTGCAAATCACTCACACACCATTATTAGGTCACCCTCAGGAAGACCCGGAAAATAGGATTATACACCTGGTTGTACAATAGCAAGGCAAATTTGTCGAGCTTTTGTGTATATTTATTGAGCTTATAAAAGTTTCTGAACTAAGTTGTAAGTTTTTGAGCTTGAACATCCATATGGATTAACTCGACAACTTTACATTAAAGCTCGGAAAGTTTACAGTACAACTCAAAATCTTTGTGATAAAGTTCAAAATCTTAAAATCAATTGTATATAGAACTATGTACAAGTGTATAACTGGTGGTATAATCCTCTAATTGGGAAGACCCCTCTGCCATATAAGTCATCCTTAGGAAGATCGCGCTCTTGCAAGGACTTGGACACATATAAGGATTATGTTTAAACACTATGCTTTACCCTTGCAGGCTTACCTGATATTCTTAAAAAATGAAATTCTAACATTTTTTTTTTATAAAACTCCGTCAAAAATCTGCATACTGTATAGTATTGGAAAATTAAAATTGATGCTAGCTAGTTATCTCCAGAATTATGTCAACACGCAGTGCCGCCAAAAAGGCAATGGTGATCATAGAGTCTGGCCTAGTTTGTCACATGTCTATCGTGTTGGTCGCCATTGCCATAGTGATCATGAACAAGGAAGCGACGATCAAGGTTCCGGTGAGGGTATGGGTCCTTGGATATGGTGTTCTCCGTCTTCTTCACCTTGTCTTTTGGTTCATCGATTTTTGGCGTTGGATAGAAGCCAGAGCCTCCACAGCCTTGTTTATCCCATTTGACGACACCCGTTATTCTAGGTTCCATCTTTTTCCTCATTTCATATCGTCTCATCATACAAGAATTTGTGAATAGTATGACGAGAATACCGTATGTACAGTAATACACCATAATAGCTGGTCTAGCTATGAACCAATCAACCAAAACTTTAACGTGATGATTGATTGATTCTGTTTTTTGGTACACTTTTTATCCATGTGATCTACTCGTATTTAGGTACTTGGTACTAGAACATGTTACTACATTTTATTTGGAGTCAGTAAAATCATTGCTCAACGTGATTTGGTGGGTAATTGGATTTTACTGGATACTCTCCGGTGGAAAAATGCTAGCAAACGATGCACCAACCTTATTCTGGTAATTACTAATTTAAAAAAAAAATTACGGTATTTATTTACCTTTAATTAAAATATTTTTACTTTGGTTTGACAGGTTCACAGCCATATTCTTGGGACTTGATCTATTATTAGTTTGCGAGTCATGCGTGAAACACATCATTATTGTAGCTTCTTTGTGTCACATTTGCATTTTACGCATAAAATACAGTGTAATTGATGCGTGGAATCGATTTTAGGTAGCTAGCTTAATTACTCATGGTTTTCGTTCATTGATAATAATTTTTTTCTTTTATTTTTTTTAAAATTTAATATAAGGACTACTGTCGGGTATGTCGCTTGATCAAGTCTACATTTGTACTTGTATATGGTTGTTTTGACACATGATAGAGTATTACACTGGACAAGTTGAACTTGTTGAACTTGAAAGGTTGTGTAGGCGAATGTTTTTGGACTAAAACTTGACGATGGGATTAAAATGATTAATAATGATTATTACAATCCTCATACATGATATAAAATGGAGTATAGAAACTGTTTCGATAGATTCGACGCGTCTCAAAAGACAATCTTATGGATTTTTAAAAGAAACAATTTAAGTCCAAATGACCCTCATATTACACCGGGCTATTGTATTTGGTGTGGAATTTGTTCAGCGTGAATATGGAATCATTTTATTTCGGGACCCTAAAGACCGAAAAAATGTGGATAATAACCTTCAAAACGACCGTTTTTAGCTGTTTTTATAGCGGTGAAAGTTATTCTAAAATGCGAATGTTTTTTTACGGAAACTTGTCGATAAGAATAGAATACCTAATAATGTTGAATAAAACCCTGAAACACCATATAAATTAGAGTATAAAATTTATAGCGACTGATTTCGACGCTTCTCAAAAGACAGTCTTATGGCTTCAAAAAAATAATCGATTTAAATTCAAATGACCCTCATATTACACAGGGATGTTATATTTGGTGTGGAGTTTGTGCAACGCGAATAACAGATTGTCGACCGACGCTGCTTTATTATTGTGCAACGGTACCCACAAATGTTATCTCTTGCTGTTAAAATTGTGTGGACATTATATGACCCGACTAACATCCCGTAAAATTTTGTGATTAAGGAAAATCTAAATAATAAGTCATGTTTTTTGGGTACGAGCATTAATTGTATAACGTGATTGAGGAAATTTTTACCATTTTAGCTAAGGAAACGGGCTTATTTTTTGCAAAAAAGATGAGTATAGAAATTCTTGTTTACGATGACTATATCTGGGTTAAATATTATCCAAATGATCCAAATGAGTTGACAAAGACAAAACATTTGCTATTTTCCAAGCATTCTGATTTTATCTTGTCTAATCTCGTAGTCGTGGATTCTTCTTGACCGGACCCGTTACAACTTTGGGATGATTTTGTTTTAGTATTATATACGGAGTATACAATAGTTATCACTTTTGACTAGATAATGTCATTTTTAACTCAAGTATCATTATTTTTATCATTAAAGGAATATTTTTATCATTAGTAGCTAAGCAGCCCTACAAGTTGTGATTACTAAAAATGAGCAACCGTACGTTGGTCACTTGCTTGGAACGTCCATTTTTTTGGTTGACTTACACATTATAAAACGCCGCAAAAAAATCCTCATATTTATCTGCTATCAAACTACATTCTTTGTCAAAACTTAATTTCTCCCTACACAACAATGTCAACCACCGACGCCCCGCTTCTCCAGGAAACTAATTCCGACACGCCTCAAAATTTGCCGGTCAATTGGCTCCAGCGAGCGGACGGACAGGGTGGGAACCCAAAGCCGCCCTCCATAGTCCTTGAGCTGATTTGGAGCTCCATTGTCATAGCTGTCGCGATTGTTGTGGTGGTGGTGGTGAGCAAGGGAGAAACGACTGAAGTTCCGCTTAGGTTGTGGATTATTGGGTTTGCAGCTTTACATGTTCTTCGTATGCTTTGGTTGTGTGTTCCGTATGGCTCGGATAATACCAGGTACATATATATTTATGTATAACTACGTATGTATATTAGTTTGCCTTTAATCATTATCTTAAGGTTTTGGCTCTCACGTGGTATTAGAGCCCAGGCTGATTATCCATCGTTTGACATACATTAAGGATTTGTTTGTTGATTTGATTAGGCAGACGATAGCCGGTCACGCTGCAAAACATCTGCAGAGAGTAACCGGGCTGCTCAACATAAATTGGTGGGTACTCGGAATATACTGGTTGGTCTCAGGCCGGGAACACCTAGCAGACGATGCACCAATACTATTCTGGTAATTTGATTTGATTTGATTTGATTGATTTCTTCTTCGTTCTCGTCGTCCATCCATTGAATTCCATCCAATATGAATTAATAATAACCTTTGTTTTTTGCAGGTTCACGATAATATTCTTGGCGCTTGATATGCTCATTTTCTTGTTTTTTGCCTTTGTCTCATGCTTGTAAGTCTTCGACGATCAAGAGAATGTTTTCATCTATCCTCTAGTTTCTTCGAACATATGATTATACATATATATGAGATCGTCCAACATATAAATTAAACTACTTTTTGAAGTATCGAATGTCCAACATTTGAATCATCGTTTTTGTTTTTGCAGGTATGAGATCATATCCGCCTTTCGGGATATTGATACAGAAGTACAGAAGAATGGTGACCAAGTAGTGACTAGTGAGCAAGTGTAGAGACATTGATGCAAGTAAAGAGTGTTATTATTATTATTATTGCAATTATTTTTTGTGCAATTGTGTATCTATTTTGTTTTTACTTTTGTTTTTTCTATCTTATTGTCTCCATGGTTAAATAACTAAACAAATACAAATAAATTCTTGTTTGTTTGTGATAGATATATCCGTCGTAACCTTAAAATACAGGTAAAATAGTACTCTATGATCACTTGGACAATAGAATACTCGTAATTCATAGGGTACAACAAAATGTTACTAATACCATTAATTCATTTCGCAACAGAATCAAAACGGTTAAAAGATGAAAATGTGAGGAACTGAAAAATAATATCCAAATATAAATATTTATCTTATATATATATATATAAAATCGTATTTTACGCATTATAATCTGTCTCAGCTCAAATAAGCCGTTTGAGTTGGACAATATTTTTTTTAAAACCCGGGCCGTCTATTTATTTATTTATTTATTTTTCTAAGACTTGACTGTCTATTTTTTAAATTGACTTGGATATTCCTATTATAAAACCCTTGCAAAAATCCCCATACATTTAATTTATCAAACTAAAATTTTGGTAGAAACATTCTGCCTCCACAATGTCAACCACCGAAGCCAACACCGCCCATTACAACACCACCACCACGACAGCAATGCCGCTTCTGAGGTCAACAGACTCCGACACACGCCAAAGTCTGTTGACTTTACTCGAGCGAGCGACCACACGAGAGAGGAACCCTGATGACCGGCCCCCCATCGTGTTTGAGCTCATCTGGAGCTCCATTATCATAGCCACCGCCATGGCTGTCGTGCTCATGGTCAGCAAGGACGAGGATCCTGATGTTCCGCTTAGGTTGTGGATTGCTGGGTTTGGAATTTTGCGTGTTCTTCGTATGATTTCTTCCTGTGTCGATTACACGGCCGATCAGGATAACACTTGGTATGTATAATGTATGTACGTACGGTTTTATATAACAACTAAATTCGATCTAATTTGCGAAAATTAAGTCAACCCATGAAATCAAAAGTTCTCATCAGGTTTGATCATGAACGATAATAGCAAATACTCTGTCTCTGTCAAAGGCAAATTATATTCTCATATGGTGCAAAAAGTGGTAACTTTTTACTATAAACTGGCAAACGGGTCACTTTATTTTCTTACGTTGCACAATACAATAGTGGCATGTAAAAAAAAACGTCTTAAAAGATGATTATGTGATTAAACTTCGACATTTTGCCTCTGATTTATCGATGATTTTATTTGACGTGTAGTGTTTTATAATTAAGACAGATGTATGTGTATGTCGAACAAAATTGTGTGAAAGTTTAACATAGATGGTCGATTTATTTAATTTCTTGATTTGGTTAGGCACACGCACACAGGACGTCCTGAACCAAAGTGTATACAGTTTATAATTTGGTTGCTCAACTTGATTTGGTGGGTATTTGGAATATACTGGTTGATCTCAGGCGGGGAAAAGCTAGAAGACGATGCACCAAAACTATTCTGGTAAATAATTTCTTCTTCTTTTTGTTCATCAATGGCGCTTTTACTTGAATTCTGCTTTTAACTCAAGACATCTATGTTTTCTCAGGTTCACTGTAATATTCATGACGCTTGATTTTTTAGTTTGTATGTTCTTCGTCCTCGTCACATGCTTCATTTGTGTCGCTGGCTTCTGCTGCTACCCCTGCATTATGTCCATTCTAAGTATTTTCACGCAGGATTCGCAACAGGTAGCTTAGCTTAGCTTAGCTTGCTCGGTTGATGAGTTATTTACTTATTTCATTCCTGATTTTCGAATGTGCAGATTCTTAATTATATGGTTATTGTTCATTTTTTGTCGAGTAGGATGCAGAGAATGGAGTTGTTTGTAGGATGGCAAGGAGTCTTTCCAGAAGAATAAGCGATACCCGTGAGTCATCCAATGACCCGTCGTCTCCTGCTAAACATGCTGTCGTTTCTGCAGAGAATGCTGTAAGTCGGATTATTATGAGTTTAATGTTACATACAGTCTCGAATTAATACTATATCATTATGCACGTGAGATCGTCCAACATAAACTACTTTTTGACGTTTCAGATGTCCACGCCTTTAATTTGAATCATCGTTTTCTTTTAGGTATGACATACGACGTATCCGCCTCTTGGAATATTAGACTGTGAGAGCCCTACATGAACTACCATGTCGATCGTAGCCATTTCTACCATGCTTGGATGATATTTGGCTGATTAATTGTCCTCTGTGCAAATACATCATTGTTCGTTCCAATTACATTGTACCGTTTTTGTTTGTGTAATTGGGTGTATCCATTTTATATAAGTACGAGTACTCCTTTTCTAACTCTCCTGTGAGTTTCAACGTGTATTGCGTTCTCAGAATTCAAACTCGAAACCCCTGATTGAGATAAAATAAGTAACGATCATGACTT
The DNA here is from genome assembly GCA_958450325.1 of Agrostemma githago. NCBI lineage: Eukaryota > Viridiplantae > Streptophyta > Magnoliopsida > Caryophyllales > Caryophyllaceae > Agrostemma > Agrostemma githago. Next base: position 903,854 of record OY288255.1, read on the forward strand.
GCAATTGCAACACAAATAAGTCCAAAACGAACCCTCTTCGTAACTGAAAATAATGTGTTTACTCGAATCCAAAGAATAAGTCATAGTACAGTTCATGTGTGTGACCATAGGAATGTTAATGTGCGATTTGATCTGGCAAATGAGTCAATCAGATCAGGTTCGAGTTGGGTCAGTTTAGGGCAAGTCATATTCAGGTCAATGAGAATCTAAACCAATTTTAAAACTACTCGAAAACTTTGGTTAAGTTAGACGAATCTCTCACCAGTCGTGTAAGTGCGCTCATGGTTACTTAGCTCGGATATTATAAAGAATTAGTCTAACACGAAATCAAAATGCCAATAGCAAATGTTTTGTCTTTGATCGATCCATATAGATAATGTTTCATCTGTCGTAAGTTTATGATGAATACTCGTATAATATTCTCGTCAGAAAGAAGAATTTGCATTCTATAAAACCCATCAAGGCATCAATGAATCCCCATATTTGTCAAACTAAAATTTTCGTGGAAATTGTCTGTCTCCCTTCACAAATCACAATGCCAACCACAGAAACTAACACCGCCAACACCACCACGGCTACCCCGCTTCTGAATCCAACAGACTCAGAATTACGCGAGCAACTATCAATTTTACTAGAGCGATCCCACCAACGAGACAGTAACGCAGAGCGGTCGTCCATAGTGCTTGAGCTCATCTGGAGCTCCATTATCATAGCTCTCGCCTTTGCCGTGGTGTTTGTCCTGAGCAAAGGCGAGACGCCAGAAGTTCCGTTGAGGGTCTGGATCGTTGGTTTTGCTGTTTTACGTGTTCTTCGCATGGTTTGGTTGTGCGTCGATCAGTTGTCCCATGAGCCTAATGCTAGGTATGTATGTACTTGACCCGTCACATGTCTGTCACGATTTTATCAAAGTTTTTATCAGTTTTTTGCGTAAAATTAAGTCAACCCCTATATATGCTCGTCGTCTTAAACAAAATTATGTGAAATTTAAAGATAAGAATGGTCGATTTCTTTCGTTGTTGATTTGGTTAGGCATTTGGCACTTCCTGATCCAAACTGTCTGCATTTTGTAATCGGAATGCTGAACGTGATTTGGTGGATAATCGGATTATACTGGATACTCTCGGGAGGGGAAAAGCAAGTAGACGATGCACCAAAACTATACTGGTAATTATTTCTTCGTCTTTTCGTTCATCAATGCACTTGAATTCCGGTTTTAACTCAAGACATCTTTGTTAAATTTCGCAGCTTCACTGCAATATTCTTGGCGCTTGATGTGTTAGTTTTTATGTTTTTCGCCATCATCTCATTCCTCATTTGTGTCGCTGGCCTCTGCTGCTATCCCTGCATAATGTTCATTCTAAGTAATTTCACGCAGAATTCGCAACAGGTAGCGCAGCTACCTTGCTTCGTTGATGAGTTATATATGTCGAATTTTTAAATGTGCGGATTCTTAATATATATGGTTGTTTTTGTTAACTAGGATCTAGAGAATGGAGATTTAGTTGGCAGGATGGCAAGGAACATTTCCAGAAGAATAAGTGATACCCGCGAATCATCCAATAATGGTGCTACAAATGAGCGCGACACTGACACTGGCACTAGCACGTCTCCTAGACATGCTGTAAGTCCTTAGATAGTCGAAGGAATCATCCTGGAATGTAATTACGTGAGATCGTTTCATATAAGATTCTGAAACTCCAGATGTCCGCACCTGTAATGAATCTTCTGATTTTCTGTAGGTGTAATATGAATATATGATCCATGCCGTCACCATTTCCACTGTGGTTGAATCAACAATTGGGTGCTCATCTCGGAAATCGGAACCCTATTGTTCTCTGCAGATACATCATACAGTACTGAAGAATGGTGACCAATGTATATTTTGTACTATGTAGTTAGCAAGTGTAGAGACATGAGTGTTGTGACTGCAAGTACATACTGTGTTTCACTTTTTGTTTGTGTTACTTTGTGTGCCATTGTGTATATCAACAGTGTATCCATTTTATATACTCTTAGGCTTCTTTTTTTCTAACAATCTCCGTTGCGTGGTAGCAAATGGTAGCACTCGCTGCCCCAAATCCCTAAAAATACTCGTGAGCAACAAAAAACAGATCCGCATAGCTTTGTGTAGGTTTTTGATCCGATAAGACAATAAGTTTGACGGGTAAAAGTGGAAGAAATAAACAAGTTTACGTAGTTTGGGCTTTAGAACTTTCATTTATTTGTTTCTTTATTAGATCAGATCATTGTATCACAAATGTACCAATCCTATTGAAGAGGACGAAGTACATGGAAATGATTCGAATTTCTAACATAACGTGATCAATTATGAATTTTCAACGCGCATCGTAACACTCGTGAACAATCAAAAACATAATATTATTATTTTAAACAATCAACCTTGCTAATTCCCAATAGCAAGCGAGTTTTTCCTTCTTTAAATCCGTCTTATAATATAAAACGATTCTATAAAATAAGTCAACTAATTAAGCATATACTCTGTATTTAAATTTGCGAGCCAATTCAAACGACTTTTTCAAAAAAACGTTACTCTTTCTTCCATACATGCCTTCTCACCTCAACTGAAAGCTCCTTGATCAATTAAACTCCCACAAAATGTCAACCACCACCGTCACAACCCCTCTCCTACCACCCACCGGATCCCCAAGACACTCAATCCGCGACGACACAGCGAGGTTTCTCCGGCGAGTCAGCAGCCGCCCCTTAATCTCAGAACAATCCATGCGCATACGTGAGACGGTGGTGCAACAGCTCGACGAGCAGCGTGGTCAGTGGGCGTACTCGACACCAATTGTCAGCCTTGACCTGGTTTGGAACGCGGTGTTGGTGGCGGCCGTGGTGGCTGTGATGTTCGAGAGTATAGACGAGGTGGCAGAGGTGCCGGTGAGGTGGTGGGTTGTTGGGTATGGAGTTCAGTGTGCTGTTCATATGGGTTGTGTTTGTGTTGAGTATTTTCGGTTGAGGAATTCGAGGCGGGTTGCTGCTAGTTCTTGGGTTGGGTCTATTTTGTCGGGTCATTGGAGTTTCGTGTTTGGGTCTGGATCCGGGTTTAATTTGAATTTGGGGTCCGGTTTGGATGTGGGTTCGGGTTTGAATCTGGAGAATAATTTGAACTCGAGCTTAAATAATCTGAGCTTGAGTTCGAGTGAGAGTGTGGGTGTGGATTTTATTGAATCTGTTACTCGACGAAGGCCCATCGAGGACACCACAAGGTACTTATTTTTCGTCCTTTCAATTATTGGTCCGAACTGGAAATAATCTAGAAAGAATGTCGCTTTTGGAAAAAATGTTTTGTTGACAGAATCATCTTGGCTTGTTGCATGAACACTCTAAATATGCTGAAAATGGGCCATGGGAATAATTACTTAACCTGTTTTCTAAAGTAATATCTGTATGCAGAAGCAGAACTGTGTTCGACATGCTTCGACCCTGTGAATGCTGAGGCTATAGTCGGTCTCTGCACGGAGCTGTTGTTTTAGTTTTAATGCTTCGATTCAGGAATTACATTAAGTACTGATTTATAGAACATTGGCAGTTTTGCAAAGCATTTGGAATCGGCAATCACAAAGTTCTCCTTCATTTGGTGGATTGTTGGAATGTACTGGTTGTCATCGGGTGGGCAGAAGTTGGCAGATGATGCACCGATGTTATACTGGTAATAATCTCGTCGTCTGGCCACTGTCAGTGTTTTTCAATTGAAAATTTCTGTTATGCATTCTTTATTTCTGCGGTTACTGAAGACGACAGCTTTGTTTTCACAGGCTCACAGCAATGTTCTTGGTCTTTGATGTGTTATTTGTCGTGATTTGCGTCTTCTTAGCATGCATCATCGGCATTGCAGTCTGCTGTTTTCTCCCATGCATAATCGCAATGCTATATACTGTCTCAGATCAGGTAGGCCGCCTGTATTCTACATTCATCAGTTGATTACAGCCTTTGATATAATGCCTGCAATTGTGTATGACAGGGAGGTGCAAGTAGAGCAGAAATTGAGAGACTGAGAAAGTATACATTCACAAAACCACGTGAAGTCGGGAAATCAAGTGGTGAGATCGAAGAATTATCTAAAGGAATTATGACTGAGTGCAATACCAACACCCCTGATAGATACGAACTTGCTGCAGAGGATGCTGTAAGTCTTTTCGACATGTTTCCCCTCCAATGTATCGTGCTGAGGATTCTCAGAGAAGAGAAGATACTCATTTGATACATTGTTTGGATGTGTAGGTGTGTTCGATCTGCCTGAGTGAATATGAAAATGGGAGCGTGATACGTGAACTTCCATGCCATCACCATTTCCACTGTCTATGCATCGACAAATGGCTACCGATGAAACCCACCTGTCCTCTCTGCAAAGGAAACATACTGGAAGTGCAGAATGGTAGCGACATCAGTGTCGAAGTCTAGAAACAAGATACTTCACCTTTTCTCTTCCTTTTTTTTTTGTACATCGACAAACCCTCTCTCAATCGTGATGCTGTTCTGTATACTGAATACTGTCGACTGACATTCTTTCGAACACCAGCCTAACTGTACTACATGATTTTCTGAGCTGTTCTTTTCTACGTCGTCGATCTTAGAAGTCTACCAATCTCAAATTTGGTATTGCTGATTTGTGTGTAAAGTAGGCAAATTGTAGGTTGGTATCAACTTTTTGAGTAACTTCAGTGACGTCCAGATTTCAGCATTGCCAGTTTTGTACCTGAAAAGCGACTTATATGTATGCATTAACTTTTTGAGCAACTTCAGTTACGTTCAAATCTCAAATTCGGTGTTACCAGTTTTTGTATCTGATTAGCGACTTGTACGTCTGCATTAACCTTATGAGTAACCTCAACTACCTCGAAGAAGATAGCATTCCAAATTCATTATCCGTCTTAACCTGTTCACATTTGCTTTGATTGACATTATTATTAACAGTCGACCAGAGAATGCCAGAGCTAACAGTTTCGTATAGAAGAAAAACACAGCTCAAGATTCACAAAGCAGTCGTATTGAACATGGACTGTAAACTGTAAACTGCTGTCAATGCGTTACAGAGCTGTTTAAGAGCATTCAAAGAGAAAGATCAATACTCACTGTATAACAATATATGCTGAGCTCGGTTCTTACAAATTACAGGCACGATTTCAAGTGGTCGTGGAAGAAGTACACATCCTATATGTCGCTTACATCAAATACGCTACACGGCTGCAGACAGCTTGTTAATGTTCACTACTACAGTATCAAATAACTAAACCGAGAAGTACGTCCACAAGGCCACAAGCATCACCGATGCAAATGTAATATTCAGAATCAGATGGATGATCGATGAAGGATCTGATTACTTCTAGCAGGAGGTAGAAATCGGAAAAAGTTGCTCACAGTTTTGATACAGGAAGATGAAAGAAAGTGGCATGGGCATTGTATACCAGTTTAGCATTCTGTTTCAGTTTGAGTTCAATCGATACTACACTCAAGTTTCTTCCACTCCTCACCAGTGACGCAACTGCAATCAACTCAGCCTGCACCAACAGGTAACAGCCTCTGTGAGCACGCACGGTTCGAAAAGGAAAAAAACTGTTAGACTTGGTGCTAAGTTTGAACTCACATTGATAGGTGCAGCAGATAAGTAGGAAATGCCCATTTCACCAAGAAACAGGTTCTTATCCTCAGCCACCACGGTTCGAGCACACGCTATGGCTAACCTTTCTGCTACAGCCGCAACTACCCCTCCATGTAACCCATTGTAGTAGTTCTAACCAAACCACCCAATGCTAATGTCAGTTACAGTAAAAGTTAAAACCTTTTTTATGCAATAATAAAATCCTGTAAAAATGGTTAAAATAATCGATTTTTACTACCAAAAAAAACCCATAAAAACGATTCCTAACAAAAAAATATACATTTATCAAAAGAATTCGCTGCCCCAAATATAATGAGTATTAATTATACGAATATATCCGTCTTGAGAATATAACGAATGAAATAAACGACTTTTCTTACTATTTCATGTCCATTGATTTTGTTACCAATCACAAAGCACAATCATACTCGTATACCAATACGATTGGAAAATAAAACCTGAGTTCAAATTCCGTCAACTACTTCACCCACGTTCAAAACAAAAACTTTCAATAACCTCAACAAGAGACCTCCCATACAGTAAATATTTTTTTACCCCGTAAATTTTTTCTCTTTTAAGTGTTACCTCTCACAGTTTCAAACTTGATCCCGATTGGAAAAAAACATGGTCTTTGTGAGTCGGATCAAGAGAAAAACTATTGGGTGAGACGGAGAGAGTAATACGAGTTAAAAAAGAAGGAGGAGGGGGTGAAGGTTGAGTACAGCGAAGCAGGGTAAGACGGTGAAAGAGCAAGTGATATGACCACGTGAGATACGATCAACAGTGAGAGCGCCACCCAAGAAACGCGAGAAAAAGTCGTCGGAGTTTACGAAATCCGGTAGAGTTGTGGAAATACCCAGACCTTCGAAAAATTCAAGGGTTGATTCTTCATCTGCTGCCATCTCCTTGTCATCCTTATTATTATGATGATGATGATGATGATGAGATTCTTTTTTTGGATCTTCTTCCATTTATTTAAATATTTTAGTTTTTGTATGGAAGGATGATGAATGGATAGATTTGGGGAGGAATTACGGAGTATTTAATTACTGAAAATTGACTGACTGGTTCATATTAGAATTAGATCATACTCCACAGTACTTGTGCCTGCACTGTAGTGCTGTGGGTCTACTCTGTCTCTTGCCCCTGGGGTCATGTATGACTACTTATTGGGGAGACAATGGTTGATGAGTTTCTTTCATAAATATGGCAATTGGCAAATTATGGCTAATCATCGACTACGATGGTATTATTCATCGTAAATCATAAAACGGATCAAATATTATACATGTACCAAATTATGAGTACGGAGTATTTGATAAGTTGTCTTGGAAATGTTCGGTGTTTGTCTTTCTTAGCATCATGATTTAGTATTTAACCTGTTCTAAGGTTTAAGACAGATATTTCGTCTTAAACAATACTCGTAATAGTTATATAAAATTATAAAAATAGCCTTAAATTTATATATAGTCAATAATTTAGGTTTCTATTTTGATAAATTTCACCTCTACTTTTTGTTCTTCTGGGAAATAAAATCTGATGGGGGGCAATCCCCAAGTCATATGGCCCATATAGGACCGGCTTCCTAAGCCGGGGAGGACCTACCTGGCCGACAGATTCGTTGCATGGTCAATTAATTCATGCGCCGGGCCGGTAGTTAGGGACATTTAGCCGATACTTTCCCCCATCCCTTTCGCACAATTGCGGATGGATATCTTGGGTCCGCTCAGCGCGGCCACTAGAGGGAGAAAGTTTTTTATAGTCGTCGTAGACTACTTCTCAAAATGGGTACTGGTTGAGTCAAACATCACCGAGCCCATAATGTGCAAAATGATATGGAGAACATATGATCACAATAAGGTTCGAGATCCCGAAAGTAATTGTCTTCGACAAAATGTAAAAGTTTTTACATAAAAACTGTAATTTCTCGTAAATTGTATTAGGATAAAATATAAACAAATCTAATTATATCAGGATAAAAAATATTACTTTTAATATTTATAATATTTAAATTGTATTAGTATAACATTGAAAATAGATCTAATTATACTGTATTAGATAAAAAATACTCCGTATTATTTTTAATATTTATAATATTTAGATTTTAATTTTTTATATAGATAAAAGAAAACGCGTATCGACATTCGTGCATAAAGTAAATGTATACAAATGGTTGGAACGGAGGGAGTATAAACCAAACCAAACCGAACCGAACCGAACCGAACCGAACCAAAGTGCCAAACCTTCCCACTCACTCCATCACTCCTAGCCTCCGTGACTTAAACCCTCACGCACAACTACAAGTCTACAACCACGACCACTCTCTCCTTCTCACCGCCTCCGCCTTCGACTCCGACACCGCCCCACCGTTCATCGCCACCGTCATCCGCCTCTCTGTAAGGTAAGCTTTCTTCTCTTTGATTTTCATGCTTTTCTATAATTTACAAGTTTAGGGTTCAATCTTATTTTTCGCATATGATGATATAATAGTAGTAATTGTAAACCTGAATTGATTTTGTTTCAAGTCGATTTGATTTGAAACTATTGATGTTGATTTTGATAATCAGTATGCATCATTCAATCGCTTAGCTCACAGGCGTACTAATCAAGTGTAAATCCCCAATTCAAAACCCTAATCCTGATTCAATTTCACCATCTGCAATTGTGTCAGTGTTTCCAGAATTTCAGCTAGTGTAAATCCCCCAATTCAAAACCCTAATCCTTATTCAATTCCACCATCTTCAACTGTGTCCGTGTTTCCAGAATTTCAGCTAGTGTAAATCCCCAATTCAAAACCCTAATCCCTATTCAATTTCACCAGTTTTAACTGTGTCATTGTTTCCAGAATTTCAGGTGATTTGGTTCAATTTCTGCTGATATTTATAGTAAGGCCACCATGTATCTGTACAGCCTGACCCTCCAGAAACCGACGGGAATCGTCGGGGCGATAAATGGTAATTTCTCGGGGCACCCGAAAAGCCAAGAGCTGGTGGTGGCGCGGGGTAAAGTGCTGGACTTACTCAGGCCAGACGAGAGCGGGAAGCTCCAAACCCTCCTGTCAGTGGACATCTTCGGGGCCATCCGCTCCCTCTCTCACTTCCGCCTTACTGGTTCCCAGAAGGATTACATTGTCATTGGGTCCGACTCTGGACGAATCGTCATCCTTGATTACAACAAGGAGAACAACACATTCCACAAGGTCCACCAGGAGACGTTTGGCAAGTCTGGCTCCCGCCGCATTGTTCCCGGCCAGTTCCTTGCTGTGGACCCTAAGGGCCGTGCCCTCATGATCGCTGCAGCGGAGAAGCAGAAGCTTGTGTATGTCCTCAATCGGGATGCGTCTGCACGCCTCACCATCTCGTCCCCTCTCGAGGCTCATAAGTCACACACCATCACCTACTCCGTTGTCGGCCTGGACTGTGGGTTTGACAACCCTGTCTTTGCTGCCATTGAGATGGACTATTCGGAGGCTGACCAGGATACAACCGGCATTGCTGCCTCTGAGGCACAGAAGCACCTCACCTTTTACGAGCTCGATCTTGGCCTTAACCATGTCTCCAGGAAGTGGTCTGAGCCTGTTGACAACGGAGCCAATCTGCTTGTCACTGTTCCTGGTGGCGGTGATGGCCCTAGTGGGGTTCTTGTCTGTGCTGAGAACTTCGTCATTTACAAGAACCAAGGCCATCCTGATGTGAGGGCGTTGATTCCCAGACGCGCCGATTTGCCTGCCGAGCGAGGGGTCTTGATTGTTTCTGCCGCCACGCACAGGCAGAAGACGATGTTTTTCTTTTTGTTGCAAACTGAGTACGGCGATATCTTTAAGGTCACTCTACAACATACTAATGATGGTGTTTCGGAGCTGATCATCAAGTACTTTGATACTATTCCTGTTACTTCCTCCTTATGTGTGATGAAATCTGGGTTTTTGTTTGCTGCGTCCGAGTTCGGTAATCATGGGTTGTATCAGTTTCAAGCGATTGGGGAGGACCCTGATGTCGAATCATCCAGTGCTAGGATGATGGAGTTGGAGACCGACGAGGGGTTTCAACCTGTGTTTTTCCAGCCTAGGAGGCTTAAGAACCTTCTGAGGGTTGATCAGGTTCAGAGTTTGATGCCCATTATGGATATGAAGGTGTTTAATCTCTTTGATGAGGAGACTCCTCAAATTTTTACCTTATGTGGGCAAGGACCTAGGTCGTCTGTTCGGATTTTAAGGCCGGGCTTGGGGATTACCGAGATGGCTACTTCCCCGCTTCCTGGTGTGCCTAACGCCGTTTGGACGGTTAAAAAGAATGTAAATGATGAGTTTGATGCTTACATTGTTGTGTCGTTTGCGAGTGTCACGCTTGTGCTGTCCATTGGTGAGACGGTTGAGGAGGTTAATGATAGCGGGTTTTTGGACACTACCCCCTCTCTTGCCGTTTCTTTGATCGGAGATGACTCTCTTATGCAGGTTCATCCTAGTGGTATTAGGCATATTAGGGAAGATGGACGTATTAACGAGTGGAGAACTCCCGGAAAGAGGACCATTGTTAAAGTTGGTTACAATAGGCTTCAGGTTGTAATTGCTCTCAGTGGGGGAGAGCTCATTTACTTTGCAGTGGACATGAATGGTCAGTTGATAGAAGTGGACAAACACGAAATGCCTGGGGATGTGGCCTGTTTGGACATTGCCCCGGTTCCAGAAGGGAGGCAAAGATCGCGCTTTCTGGCTGTTGGATCGTATGACAACACTATTCGTATTTTGTCATTGGATCCAGATGATTGTATGCAAGTGTTGAGTCTTCAGAGCGTTTTTTCGCCCCCTGAGTCGCTCTTGTTTCTTGAGATTCAGGCATCGACGGGTGGAGAAGATGGTGCTGATCATCCTGCAAGTCTTTTCCTCAATGCTGGTCTCCAGAATGGTGTTCTTTTTAGGACTGTCGTGGACATGGTAACAGGTCAACTTTCTGATTCTCGCTCCCGGTTTTTGGGACTTAGACCTCCAAAACTATTCTCTATTAATGTTAGAGGTCGGCGTGCTATGCTTTGCCTGTCTAGTCGTCCATGGTTAGGTTACATTTACCAAGGGCATTTTCTTTTGACACCTCTTACTTGTGGTACTCTCGAATTTGCTGCCTCTTTCTCATCTGATCAGTGTGCCGAGGGTGTAGTTGCTGTTGCTGCAGAAGCACTCAAGGTTTTCACCATTGAGAGACTAGGTGAGACATTTAATGAGACCGTGATTCCTTTAAGATACACTCCTAGGAAATTCGTGCTTCAAACCAAGCGAAAATTGTTGGTCACAATTGAAAGTGATCAACGAGCCTTGAGTGCTGAGGAGCGTGAAACTGCACAGAAGGAGTGCTTCGGGGCTGCGGTGAATGAGAATGGTAATATCGAAATGGAAAATGGGGACGAGGATGAAGATAGTCAGCTTTCCGACGAGCAGTATGGTTACCCTAAGGTAGAAAAGGAGAAATGGGTTTCTTGCATTAGGGTTCTCGATCCTAGGACTGAGGAAACCACCTGTTGCTTGGAGCTTCAGGATAATGAGGCAGCATTTAGTATTTGCACGGTTAATTTCCATGACAAGGAATACGGTACTCTTCTAGCTGTTGGTACTGCAAAATCGCTGCAATTTTTCCCTAAGAGATCTTTTGAGGCAGCTTATATCCATATCTATCGATTTGTTGACGGTGGGAAACTTGAACTCTTGCATAAGACCCAAGTTGATGGGGTTCCCCTAGCTCTGAGCCAGTTCCAAGGGAGGTTACTTGCTGGGATAGGACCTGTACTCCGGTTGTATGATTTGGGAAAGAGAAGGTTGCTGAGGAAATGTGAGAACAAACTGTTTCCGAATACAATCCTTTCTATACACACATACCGTGATCGTATTTACGTGGGTGATATTCAAGAGGTAAGCTGTTCTGCTTCTGTATTATCATTTGTTTATTTTAGTTGAGTTAATTCTAAAATTTTTAAAACTTAAAATGTTATTACGTCCTTACAAGCACTGTCTCAATGGTTTCTAACTGGGTTTGTGAAGTAAAGTTTGACTGTGGAATGATATTTTCATCAGAAGCTAATATGCAAATTTGGCAATTAAAACTTTTATGTTGTGATCGCGATATGTTAATCATGTAGCTGATAGTGCCTCAAGGTGTGATCGTGATAAACTTTTAAACCTTGATATCTTGGTCCTAATGTGGTTTGGTGACCCAAGTTTAAATACCATAGTTCCATGGGTAAGCGAAACTTTTGTTGTTTAGGTGGATGATGTGGGAATACTCTCATTTAAGTTTGTCTAATTCGCTGTCGCACTGCGCTATGCTCCCTCCCATCCATTCAATTCTTTACATAGGCCACCATTTCTCCTAACAAAAACGGCCCCCGCGTAAAGAATTGAATGGATGGGACTATGGGAGGGAGTACTTGATTTTTGGTGTGTTGATGGGGGTGAGGGAGCACTTATGTCTAATATAGGGACAGATTCTGAGGAAATTAGAACAAAACAGCAATAGCTTTCAATTGGAACTACTTTTATATTGTGCGGGAACCGAATGCGTGTGATGTTTGTTCATAGCTACTACTTTTCCATTTTTATTTTTGAAGGTCTTGTTGAATCTGATTAAAAAATATCTGTTGTTTTTACATTTGTCTTCTCTTGTTGATTTCATCTGACTTCTGTACTGTATGGTTTTTGTAGTCATTCCATTACTGCAAGTATAGGCGCGACGAGAACCAACTGTACATATTTGCTGATGATGTCTATCCCAGATGGCTTACTTCTGCACACCACGTAGATTTCGATACTATGGCTGGTGCCGACAAGTTTGGAAATGTGTATTTTGTTAGGCTGCCTCAGGATGTATCTGATGAGATTGAAGAAGACCCAACTGGCGGTAAAATAAAATGGGAACAAGGAAAGCTAAATGGAGCTCCTAACAAGGTGGAGGAAATTGTCCAATTCCATGTCGGTGATGTAGTATCTAGCTTTCAGAAGGCATCTCTAATACCTGGGGGTGGAGAATGCATCATCTACGGGACTGTGATGGGCAGCTTGGGGTCATTTCTCCCTTTTGGTTCTCGTGATGACGTTGACTTCTTTTCTCACTTGGAAATGCATTTGAGGCAGGAGCATCCACCTCTGTGTGGCAGAGATCATATGGCATACCGATCTGCATATTTTCCTGTTAAGGTGAGCTTGTTATTTTGTGCTGCTAAAGTCATTGTTTTTATCTAAACAGTTTATTTAAGGGCCCTTCGGTCTATCTGGTCATTCCATGCATGGTTCTTGTCTCGTGATTAGAATGAGAACCGTCTCATATTAGAATTTGTGCAAGTAACATCTTTTTTTTCCCTCCCTCATACTCAGTATTCCTTAAAGGGTGTCATAGGAAGAATCGTCAATGTAGTTACGAAGTATCAAAAGTGATCTTCAGTTGGTAAAAACTAAGATGGGAATTGAAAACGTCTCATAACGCTGGACTTTGAATATTGTCTTGCAGGATGTGATTGATGGTGATCTATGTGAACAATTTCCAACTCTCCCAATGGACATGCAGAGGAAAATTGCAGATGAACTGGATAGGACTCCAGCAGAAATAATGAAAAAGCTTGAAGAAATCAGGAATAAGATTATCTAAGCTGGATCATGTAAGCTACATTCCTCTGAACTCTGAAATTGTTTGAAGCTTATGCATATAACTTACTCCCTCCGTTTTATTCATTTTTCCGTCTTTTATGTTCATTGTGAGGAGTATTTTAATCAAAGATAAACAAATGAACGAGACAGAGGGAGTATGCATTTTATTATTATATGCTCTCGGAGTGAGTTACTAGGAAATAACACGTGTATTCAAATTAGGGACCCCTCCTGGTGTAAGCATACAAAATTCTCCCGTAAGACCTTAACCCATAGGCAAGAGGGAAGCTGGTGCGGCACTTGAGTAATGCTGTTGTATTTCAGTTCATTTGAATGAATCACATTTAATGGTCTTCTTTTTCGTTCATTCAGTGTCGTTGCAGCACATCCGAAAGCATATGATGGATGGTACCAGAGCAGCCTATTTGGACTTGATTCTGTAACTGATTGCGGGGAGATCTCGGACATTGCTTAGATAGTAAGTTGAGATATTGTAGTACTCGACTGTGAACGTTTTTAGCTGCTGTAGTTTGACACTTCCTCTGAACTTATAGTTTAGTGTTGTTAAGTGTATCCTTACTTTTTGAACAGGTGAAGATGAAATGTGCAATGAATCGGAAAAAAAAGGTAAGCAAGAACAAATGAAGCATAGATTTACTGCATTATACTCCGTACATTCTTCCCTCTTCCAGTGAAAATACAGGCGACATATATGGAGTAGTAATCTAGATGACTGTCGTAGAGGGCGAATGAATGTCGATGGAGGCTTTACATTTTGCCTACCGAAGAAACGAGTTTTTTTAGGTCATGGTATGATTAATTTTCATGTCTTTGGAGTTGGAGGTATGACGACTAGTCGACTAGTGTGAAAGTGCTCTAAATGGGAACTCCTTCGAATTTTGCTCAGTTGAGCACCCCTCTTTTGATCCTTATATCATTGCCGGTGTATGACAGTCGACGGATGAAAATGTGAAATGGTGTCCTTGAAAGGATTTGTTGAGTATTTTTAAGTTAACGGCACTCCTTGATAGTAGCTCGTCAGACAGTCGACAATTTGACATCGCTCATTGATCGAAATGGATCATTTCCCGTGTCTACTTTTCACATTCTACGTGATCACTCATCCTAAGATTACTATGGACTACTATCTGATAAGCAAGCTTACCCATCGAGACCGGAGTTGATGAGTTATTTTTAGTTGGTCTTCCTTGAGACGGATATATTCGTCACAAAATTATACGGGTTAAACATTATCTACTGTACATGGTTAAATAAGGTAAAATTCGGAATGCATTGGTAACTTGTCACGAATAGTAAATGCTTGTTTTTATTCACCCTTATATACGTTGGATAACTCGTCACAAATAAGAATTTGAGCTTTATTTTTCATTCGATTCTTTATGTTTCTTTTTCACACTTGTTAATGCGTTTTCTTTTGTCCATATCTTTTGTCTATATTTCTAAAAATTAATTAAATGTGAATAAAATGGAACAAGGGAACGGGGAATCAAATGAATAGTGTCTAGAAAGTAAACGTAAAAAATCAAATGAAACGTGAAAATATTCTCTTAATTTGAACTTGTTACGCCCTGTTGTCCTACTCCCTCTGGACATTATTTTTTACCTCATTACCTCACTGTCCGGACTCCGGATGGAGTATAAAAGAATTGCTCTTATCTCATTTGAGGCATTTTTTTTCCCTCTAATGGAGCAACATAATTTTTTTTTTTTTTTTTTTTTTTTTTTTGATGAACGAGGAAACTGGTGCGCTCTGGGTAAACCCTCGGGTGTACGCATAGCCTGCAAACCACGCACACCAAGGTAAACCGCCACGCACACCAAGGTAAACCGCCCGTGGGCGACAGACTCGAAGTCTAGAGGCATAGTCTCAAGCCATACAACTTCCACAAGTTCGCGCTTGCAGGGGCTTGAACCTGAGACCCTTGGGCCGATGACCATAAGTTTTAACCACTAGGCAACACCCTTATGGACACCACAAGTCCACGACTCATGACTTTACGACTTTATCAATGAAGCAAGATAATATCCGCAAGACAGTAAGACCTCTTCCAGATTAACTTATTCTTGTATAAGACGGTATCGTAATTGTTCATTAAACGAGTAAATCAAATATAATTGGGTTGATTGTGGGCCTCACTTAGTACACATAATATAGACAGACTACACCCTGTCAAATCGTGTTTGCCATTCTCCCTCCCATTATTTCTTCTTCTTCTCCTCCTGTCTTCCATTACCAGGAAGAAAAAGCAGACAAAAATCATACACAATCACAACATCTTTAATCACATCACAAAATTCCTCATCAATTCTCCACCGTCTGATCATAAACCATGCCTCACGGAAAGCTTGAAGTCCTCCTTGTCCATGCCAAAGGCCTTGACAACTCCGATTTCCTCTGTATTTTTCTCCATCTTTTCCTCTAATTTTTTTCGCATCGATTTTACGGGAAAATCTATGTTTATTTGCGTGAATTATGTGGGATTTTGTTGATCAATGTGATTTTTTCACCAATTTATTAAAAATAAATAAATTCAAATTTAATGAGGGGTATTGTATCGTGAATTCGTGACGATAGATCACAGGTTCGATTTCCCATCTACATTGTTACTTAATGCGATTAAGTGCGGTTTTTGTTGTTGTCAACTTTCTTTCAACAATCCCAACCACCGACGAAAAAGTCGTTATTTAGTGTTTTAATTTCTTAGAAAATGGTGGAAAATTTGGTAGTTGTTGACCCTTTTTCCATAAAGTTTCAACCTTTTTAAACAAGATTAAATATATTCTACTGTATGAATTATGAATTTATGATTCAATTGGAATATACTCATCAGAATCGTCCAATGAATTTGATAAACCCGGTTCTAAAGATTTGTTTTGCGACCCCAAACACCCTGAAACTTAAATTTGAGTACGATTCTGAGAACCTTTTGAACCTCCTGTTGGACAACCTGACATTCGTCGGTGCAAAATCTCCTGTCCCATTTTTCACCTCGCCTATTATAACTTGTCGCCTATTATAACTCGTTGATGTGTCATTCTGTGTATGGTATGACACACGGGGGAGACACAAAAAAGGGACAAGAGATCCGTATTGGGCATTCGTACCGTGTTTTTGATTTGTTAATCAAGATTTGATTGTATAGTTAATAATGTTGGCCCTAGGATTTTTTGTTGTTTATGAAATGCTAGAAATGCATGATCATGGAGGAATTTTAGGGGAGTTAGTTGAGCTGCTGCATACATTTAACGTGACTATAGTTTACGACAGTAAATGTAGGATGTTCGAAATCATGTAGTCGGAATCATGAGTCATGACTAATGGTCATTGAATTTGGAAATCGATCATAATTGGCTAGGGAAGAGTGTTCCTGTTTTCGTCAATCTGATGAATTTGATACTCTAATCCTCGAGTTTGAAATACTTGAATCGACTGTTCTATATATGGACTGTTCTTCATTCATTTCGATTTTGCAGCAAACATGGACCCTTATGTTCTTCTGAGTTGCCGCTCTCAGGAACAGAAGAGTAGTGTCTCAACAGGTGCGCCTGCTCGCTCATTCTATTATCTCTAGATTCGACAATGTCACTAGACTCACTACTTAGCTTTCGACTAATTTGATCTGTTTCTTCAATCTAAGATGAAATTTTGTTCCCGACTCTTCAAATTATCTCATGTACTACTCCGTAAGTAGTTTCTGAATTAATGGAGAAATGCAGATAACGGATCAAACCCGGAATGGAATGAGACCTTTGTGTTCACAATTTCCGGAGACGTTTCTGAACTCCATGTGAAGATCATGGACAAGGATACTTTCACTGCTGATGATTTCGTCGGAGAAGCCAAGTAAGTCTACAACTTCATCCTGCAACTAACCAACTGAAAGTATATGACTTTTAACATTCGAGTGGCTGGTAATGCTTGCAGAATCCCGTTAGAAGGTGTCTTCGAGGGAGGAAGTCTGCCGCCTACTTCCTACACCGTAGTCAAGGATGGAGAGTTTAAGGGTGAAATTAGAGTCGGCCTCACTTTCACCCAGGAGGTAAGTTACAATATAATGGACCGGGATTCAAACCTGTGACCACGGTACCTTGTCCTAACCACTAGCGTATGATTGAAAACAAAAAATATGAGAATTTGTCGGCAAAAACTGTACTCACTTGTGAGGGATACATAGAAGCGAGGTTGCATATCGCTTGATGAATAAGTAGTAGTCGTACGTTGTTAAATGAATGGTTTTGGTGTCGAAATTGCAGAGAGGACGTGCTCGAGGATTTGAAGCTGAGGAGGAATATGGTGGATGGAAGGAATCTTCATTCTAAACACATACTCCATTGATGATTGTTCTTCATTCAACATCCCAGAAGGTGCTCATTGATCTTTTGTAGTTTTATTATCCCTTCGTTTCCAGATTTACTGCAGTCATGCTATGTTTGATGTGAACTTAGATTAATAGAGGTTTCAATTCACTTGAGTATTTTTTTTTAAATCGCTTGGGTTTTTTTAACAACCGTGTGTCAGTTTATGTTATATGGCTTCTAATTAGATGGTCAGCAAAATATCTCAGATTTTTCGAAAATTCACTCGAAATTGACGAATTTGAAGCTTATTATCCACGTTTTTCGTGCCGATTTGGTTCCGAAATTAAATGTATTCAAATTCGCAAAGTAATCATTTTAGAGTTTTTGTAACATAATCTTCGATATATTATACTTGTCCAATTTAGATGACCATTAAAATATCTCATATTTTTCGAAAAATCACTCAAAACGGACGAATTTGAAGGTTATTATCCACGTTATTGAGCCAATTTGGTCCCGAAATTAAATGTCTACGTATGGTTTAAAATAAACACATTTAAAAGACATTCAACTATATTTCGAGTTACATTGGATTACTGCAAAATATTCAATACATACTTTAAACATAACGATTTAAGAGTTTTTTGTAAAAACCGTGAGTCATTTTTAATTATTCGAGTCCTATTTAGATAGCCGGCAAAATATCTCATATTTTTCGAAAAATCACTCGAAACTGGCGAATTTGAAGGTTATTATCCACGTTTTTCGGACCGATTTGGCCCCGAAATTAAATATCTCCAAATTCTCACAGTAACTACTCCATACATTTTGGAAATATATCTTGATATAACTGAAGGTACGTATGATTTAAAATAAACAGTTAAACACAATTAAAAGACATTCGACAATATTTCGAGTAACGTCGGATTGGGACGAAATCTTCGATAAATACTTATTGAAACATAATCATTGTAGAGTTTTTTTAACAACTGCGAGTCATTTTATATTATACGAATCATATTTAGATGACCATCAAAATATCTCACATTTTTCGAAAAATTATTCGAAACGGATGAATTTGAAGGTTATTATCCATCCATGTTTTCGAGCCGATTTAGTTCCAAAATTAAATATTTCCGAATTCGCAATGTATTTACTCCATAATTTTTTAGAAATGTATCAGTGTAACTAGAGATACGCATGATTTAAAATAAAAATACATTTTAACGACCTTCGACTATATATATTTCGAGTAACGTCGGATTACGACGAAATTACATTTTTCAAAAAATCAACAAAAGGGGTAAATTATCCAGCAACAAATTCAAACTACTCACAAACTAGGCATCGACTTAAAATATTCAATTACATGCACACTCATGATCAAAAGCATTACTACTTCACTGATATAACCTAAATTCGTATAACTTTTCACTAACGTAGTTAGAGCTTCCTTATCCCGTTTCAGAAATCAGGGTTCGATTCTCAATCTACGATTATGGTCGTACCAAAAAAACCTAAATTCAGAAATTTTGAAGAGAAAAAAAAAACAAAGAAGATGAATTATCTTGGTTGATGATTAGCAACAAGGGTTGTCAAGAGTAGAAACTTCAATAGTAGCCATCATCTCAAACCCTAACTTGGCATCGAAGTCAGCATGAACTAACACGTACTCGGCCACCTTCTCCTTAACACCCTCCCACACGTCCCGGCACACATAATCCGGCCAGTCCTCGCCCATCTCAGCACATGCAACGTAAAACTCGACCGTCTCAGGTTCAGGTGGAAACACCAAAAAGGTCTCGAAAGACGAGTCTTCGTCAAGCTCTTTGGACAAGATTGTATGATCCTTGGGGAACGGAGAAGTTTCGTCTTCACAACAGTGGTGGATTTCGCGGTAATGGTGGAAGTTTAGGGTTACTATAATGTCTCTCTTACGGATCAAGAACGTCTCTAATAATGGGGTTGCTTTCATCTTAAGGGATATGAACTTGGTTGTATCGGTTTGGAACTCCATTGTCGAAATTTTATTTGATGTGAGAAGTGATGATTGTATGTATGAATTTGTTGGAGGGTATTTATAGGGTATGTACTATGTACCCTTAATAACCGCCAACATAAAGAGATTGGAGAACAAGGTTAAGGTAACTTTCCTAAAAATATAAAATTAATTTCCTAAAAAAATCATTAAAAAATAAATAAAAACTTTCCTAAACAGTTAAACCTAATTTAAAATTGGGTTAAATTATGTATGCTTAATGTATGTGCATTTAAAATTTAGTCGTAATTCATGAGGAAAGCGCTTTAATATCTACCGGAACCTGTATGTCAATCTTCTAAATTAACTTAATTGAGTTTGAATCAAATCAAACCTAAAAAGAGACTAAACGATATGACTATTTAAATATATTTTTTATAAGTTCAATATTTTTTTCGTATCCTTGATAAAAAAAACTTGTCGATCGAGAAAGGAATAATTTTGCCCAATCATTATTCAATATATATATATATATATATATATATATATATAAGCCCAATTTTCCTAGTAAGGGACTCCAACATTATAGCCCAAATATATGATTTTATAAGATATATGGCAAGGCAATTGATTATACTTACACTACTCATCAAAGAACCACTAGTAGGGAAAAAAAAAGAATTGCGGCACCAAGAAACCTCCTATTTAAGGCGTTTTTCTTGATGTGTCATATGGCCCCCCCGCAAATATCAAATATAGTACGGTATCACAAAAACGCCACAAATATGTCCTTTTCCAAGGCATTTTGATTATATAACACCACAAATAGTTTTTAAAGTAAATAAAATAAAATTTATTTGAGGCGTTTTGTACATAAATACGCCGCAAATATGTCCTTATTTGAGGCGTTTTCATATATAACGTCACAACTAGTTTTTTAAAATTAAAAATATTATTCGAAGCGTTTAATTCAGAAAACGCCACAAATATGTCCTTATTCGAGGCGTTTTCATTATATAACGCCACAAATAGTTTTTGAAATAAATTTTTTAAATTTTTTTGGGCTTCTAAACGACCTTAATGCATTTATAATAAATACCAAAATTAACAAATGTCTTAAAAAATTCTAAAAAATAAATATATAAATGGATATAAATTTACAATTATTAGACAGTTTACAAAACATGGATAAGATTGTGTAATCTAAGCAATTGCCTCATTGATAACACATTGTGTAAGGTTAAGTCGTCAATCAGCTTAACATGCAAACTTCATTATATCCACAATATAATCTTCACCTTTACATCTTGTAATTCTATGAATATCGTCTTACTTAATCTATTTAGATGTGTAAACCAAGACTCGTTAGAGCACATGTGATCTGTGACACGTACCAATGTTTATAATCCACATATCATTTTTATCACTCTAGACATTAATATTGACATGAGATGTTATGCATATACCTAAGAAATTCACGAGTTACTACTCAACTCTCCCACGCAAAAAAAAAAAAAAACGGAAGTTTCGTTCAAATAGTCACCGCTTTTCTCAACTCTCCATTATGCGATAGGGGTACAACAACAACGCCCGTCTTTTGAACATATTCTTCCAAAACATTATTTGCATCACAAAACATTACTACAATAACACATAAAAATCCATACAATAATATTATTGTAGGGTGTTACCTACATACCAATATGTGCCTAATTAATCAATAATCATCCTAAATTACTCCCCTAAAAGAATATTATATAATATAATTATAATTATAAATATAATTAAAATAAGCATAATTGGTTGCCAACAAATTGGATAATTAAGAGGTGGAAATTATCACTATGATAGTTGTTGTTGTTGTTTTGTAGGGGTGACTTTAGGTTGAGGGGCAGTCCAATACTCCTTAATTGCAACCATTATCTTCTCTCTATACCTTGGTCCATCTTCATGATCAAATATTATGCTCTTATATTGCATCCCCTCTAACTTATTCTTTATGCTTGTCAATTTGTCCACGTCGTCTCTCAGGATTACACAACCTTCTGGCCGTAGTATCCTATCCATCTCCAATAGTATATCCTCCATCTTACACCTGAAAATCGCAATCATAATTACAATTACTATCAATATCATCGCACTTTGAATTATTCTAGCGTACGTCATGAATCATGATGTTTTAGCGTACCTGTCTGCGTAAAGAGTGAAAACAGAATCGGCGTGGATTAAGTCATAAGTCCTAGGGTAAGTAGACATCGCCTCGCACCTACAAAATCAAAGTCGAAGCATTAATTACAAATTTGATCGAATTGACCCGTTTGACAGTCTGTATCCAAACGACCCGTTTACATACTTACCAATTTTGGTAAGTACCGATCAATCCACGCTCGAAGACAGCAGGAAGGGTGTCAACTTCAGCCTCAACAGGAACAACATTCATGACCCAAACAGGGTCATCAACAAGTGCAGCTGCAAAGCCACCCAAGTTAGCATTCATGTCAATCACATTTCGATACCGTCCTTTGTCATTCAGCTCGCCAGCCACCTTCCTGTAATACGCTATCCGTTTCCTCCATAACTCTGTGTCTTTGGTGAAGGACTCGGGTGTGATCCCGGCCAAGCTACCACTGCTCACCCTTGGAGGTGTTGCAGTTAGTCTTTCTGGCCAATTCGCTCGTTTCCCTCCTGCTGTTTCGGTTATGTCTGTCACCTCCGGAAGTGGCGTTAAGCAATCCTCCATTTTCGTGTACCTGTAATTAGAGGCATGCACCATGGTCGATATTAGAGACTTTCAGGATTTGTGCTGAGAGTTCAGAAATATTGGGGGCTGTCAGGATTTAAACTCGTGACTTTTGATCCTGCTACGTCAGATACTCATATATATCATGGTTCGGAATCAAAAGACGAATGAGAAGGTAATTACCAGGCGTGATCGGGATGTTTGGCCTCGCAGAAGCGAGGTTTCTTGAACACTTGACGATTCTTCTTACAATGTACATGATTTGTAGGCTTTTGCCACACTGCAAGGTCACCTTTTTGCTTCAGTTTTTTCCAGCATAAGCTTCTAGCTACATCTTCAATACTAGACTGCTCCGAACCTAAATCTTCCCTGGTTCGGTTCCATCCTTGCCAGTGTGCTTGCCAGTTGATGGGCGGCCCGGACAAGATCCAGTAACCTCCCGGTCGAAGAATCCGATCCACTTCAATCAAATACAGCCCACCTGCCCATTTCAAAAAAAACTTCTTAGACCTGTCTCTCAATTATATTTAACGGCCCTGTACTAACGAATGTGTGTATGTGGTGATTAAATTACCGTCTAGGGCCCAGGGAATGAGACAGCGAGAGCAATGAGCCATGTCAAAAGAACGTGAAGGGTAAGGGAGACGGTCCGTGGCCATGATCCCTATCATTGCAGGGACACCCCTCTCTAGGGCAAACTGAACTTGCGCTTCGTGGGTGTCCTTTGGTGCAAACGACACGGTCAATATGTTTCGTGACAGTAGATACGCCCCAAAACTCGCAACCTTCAAATAAAACAAACATAGCATAATTAACTACTAATTAAGTGTGTAGAAACGCGTACATAACACGTGAAGAATAAAAATCTCGATTTATCTAAAAATATGGAGGTTTCAAAAGAAATCAATAATAATCCATATAGTTGTCAATTTAGTAAGATTGTGGTCACATTTTTCCAACTTTGTAACTTGTAGGCAAGAAATAGACCTCCAATTATATAAAAATAAACTTATCACTACCTAAGTTTATGACATACTACATCATACATGCTAAATGAATTGTGCTTTGTAGGTTGTAATATAGTGGTGTTATAGGTGTTGTTGTCATGGTTATCGGATTCATTGTGAATACGTTACCAATTCACGAGTGTCATGTATATTTTTAGTAAACGATAGGATAGAATTCACTTTTGACGATTCATGATTCGCTAGATATCCGAGAGAATCCGATAACCAACATGGGTCTTGTATTCCCAGAAAACTGATGGGTGGGGTCGTACACAATCCAGTACGATTTCTGGTCCGATCCATCCACCCTTATTCATTCTATGAGTACTACAAGTAAGAGTTTTGATAGGTGAGTTAGTGTAGGATTATATTGTAGAATTATAGACTTGTTGGTATCGAGTCGTTTTCATGATCGTATGAGATTGTAAAAAAGAGGTAACTCAATACCTCAACTTTTTTATTTTTTTTTGGTAGAATCTGTTAACTTCACGTAGAGTGTTACATGCACTAAGTGTTCAAAACACAAAGAAGAGTTGGAATCTTTGCTTTGCCACAAGTTTTATATATGGTCCCATTGTAATTAACACATGCATTTAGTATACGACAATTAGCACTCGACAATTCGACAAAGCTTTAGGTCATCTTAATTTATTCTTGTAATAATCTCATCAATAAATTACTCGTAGAATTTTAGGTTTACTTACCTTATTAATGGCAAAAATTCCGATAAATTTAAAGTTTGGAATGTACGAGTATAAAGTGATTTGTGTAAATAATAACGATAATTTAGTCTCATGTCGTCAAGTTTACTTAGTGAAAATACGAGGATTTTCTTGATGTCAAATATTATGTGCCAAAACTATCTTAGTCAAAAGTCTATTATTTCGTAAATAATGCATTATCCTCATCGGTCTATTCAATCGAAATTTAAAAGATAATAGAATAACTAATAATTTGCTTAAGTCAAATAATTCCTTCTTATGATTGACTAAATACTGGTATATTATCCCAACTTACGAAAATTATCGCAATCTGTACATGTACTCGTATCACTATTTAAACATCTTACTCGGTTTATATAGCTTAGTTTTATACTCCACAAAAGTATGATGAAACTACTCTGTACATCGTACGAGTATTTTTTTTTTAGGTCGAACCATTTTTGACACTGAAAAAAATCGAATCTTAATTAAGTACGTTTCTCTACACACCGCTAATTATTCGAGCTACCTCTTAATAAGCTCGATCGAGTACATTTTTTTTAGGTCGGTCATTAATTTTAGTAGGTGCAACCATAAGTTAATTAGTGGATGTATTAATTGTAATACTAAAAGTAGATTATTGATCGAATTATAGTAGTGTGATGATCAATAGTCCAAACAAAAACTATGTTATATGAAGATGACAGCCTGACATAAGTAAGTAGATTGCACTAAAATGAACCAAAAAGGTAAAAATACTATGAAAATCAACAATTAATGCACATACAATAATAAATCACCGATTACTCTCTCTTGTGACAGAAGTATCCGTCATTTTATTATAACATGTGAAATACTCTTCATTTAACAACTCATGTACTTTTGTAATATCTTATCTTTTTTATATAAACGAATCACATTTGACCCATTATAACAAGAATTATTATAACAAGAATTTGTAATAAATTACCCTCAATCCATTTTTACCTATAATGGACCTACTCAACAACAGTCACTCCCACCTAAAAGTGAAGGGCAGATGAACAAAAAACACATAAATTAATTAAAGGCCTTATTATCATTTTCAACCAATAAACAACCAAAAATCTTTACGATTTCACCTAAAATCATTTACGATTACTTTTTTACTGACATACTCGTATTTGTTTTAAAATTACTCAAATAAACATCGTTAATTACGAGGGTATGTACCTAGAGTTTTTTTTTTTTTAAAAAAAAACGTAAAATAAAGAGCTTGCAATGATCATCACAAATTCTTTCATTTTGTAATGCAAACATATCTGTTTTAAACGAGTTAAATAAATAAAGGTATGTCAAAAGACAAAAAACGTTCTAAAACCATTTTATGATTTTAAATGAGCGATGTCTCCAAGTTACATTGATTATTACATTTATTAGTATAAAACATACCATGATTATGAATAAATACGAGTATATTGTTTTTAAGAAAAAGTAAATGAAGTTACTAAATTTTGGTCGACATTACAAGAACCGGTCCAGTAGACCGGTAAGCTTTATAATCTACGCACGTACCCCTCATATTCCTTGTTTTCTCATAGAGTCAACTTATACACGTAAGTGACTAGTCTAAACTATAACATGTAGCTACCAAATTAATTCAATAATACTTCCTCCGACTTCCTATTATTGTCTCACTTCCCTTTTTGGGCTGAGTTTGATTTTTGTCTCACTTTTCTTTTCAGGTCATCAATGTGTGGTTCACAATTACTCTCATGTTTCTCTCTCTTCCTACTTCTTTTTTTCAACCACTCATTTCCCCTTCCTTATTTTTCACCCCAAACCCTTATGCGACAATAATAGGAACTCGGAGGGAGTAATCTCTATTTACTCAAATAGCAAAAGATTATATGATTAATGACTAGAATGATGATCACGATCACGATCACGAGACAGATATATTGATTTTAAGTTTAAAGTAGATCAAATACAATTTCATACGAGTACGATGAATTTGACAAAAAAAAATACTCCCTCCGTTCCATTGAATAGTATACATTTGCTTTTTTGACACTATTTATAAGTATGATGAATTTTTGATATAACTTCTAATATATAAGATAAAATATATTCATGTGGGATCTTGTTTAAATCGTCTAATCGAATGCATTTCGAATATCAAATTTTTATAACTTTTAGTAATACGTAACTAAAGATATAGACAAAAGAAAATTAGTATCGACGTACGTGCATAAAGCAAATGGATACAAATGGTTGGAACGGAGGGAGTACCATTAAAAACATACTCTGTATCTATTTGACGATGTTTATTTAAAATGAATATATTTGTATTAAATAAATTACGTCTCTTTTTATCTTAAAACACGTATTATATGACAGCATGACGAACATGTCATCAGATAGATAAATAAGATAATTAAGATTACACTTGAAAAAAGCTGGCTCCTTTGATTATGGAGTAATTAACTAGTAACTCATTATTGATACTAATATCCTCGTATATTCGAAGTTTTTGTTGTTATTAATACACCCTTTATTTGACTCGCTCCATATAATTAATCACAAATTATGTAGATTTTAGCGAGAAAAAGCATGACCACTACTTAATTATGTTAAGATAATATAATACTCGTATTAATTAGGATGATTTATTTCGTAACTAAGTTGTAATAAGAACATGATTTGTTTTATAGAATTAATGAAAAAAGGTCCCATATTTTGGATAAATTCTATTACACGTACAACGTATACAAAATTCTAATATTCCATATTTATAACAAAATACTCCGTAATACAGTGATAATATTAAATTACTCCGTATAAACTAAATAAAAACTTCTTCATACTCCATATCACATACCGAGTACTCTGTAGTATCCCTCCCTATTACTCGTATAATAAGTTTATTTTCCCGACATTGATCTTATATGCATTTTTTAGTTTATCAACTCAAATACATCAATACTCTCATATCGCTGGACAATAGGTCGTCTTTAAACTAAAACCGTTTTACTTAACAAACCATCAATATACAAAATTGTTTAACTCTTAAACCACGTATATACAAATATACTTGTAACATGTAATTTTAGACTAATTTAAATGCGAGATTGTTTCGTATGAGAATTTCCTAACACCCAAAAATGGTTGACATTATACCATGCAATAGTCATCACAACCTTCCCACTACCAACCTAATAAATTCATCACGTTGAAACGGCACCGTACCGGTCCAATTAACCAAAAAAACGTAACATAAAAAAAACCAACAAAAAACTTACCCCGCAACCGGTGTCAATAGCGGTTCGGACCGAACCGTCTTTAAGATCAATAATCTTCCCAATTTCATCAATATACGCATCAGCACCACGAGGAAACATAGTCCCACCACCCGGGAAAACGAACCGGTCATTATCAAACCGGACCCAATTCTGAACCGCTTTCTCAACAGTCAACCACTTATGAGGCACGTTAGCGTACCAAACCATGTCCCGACTCTCGGGCCACCGAAACGGACTCTTATACCCAAACGGGGCGGGTATCCGACACGTGAGCAGCTCGTTTTTATCCGGACAGTGTCGTTCACGGTACACGAGCCGCTCACGTGGGAACTTAAGTGACCGGTCCACGTCCTGGCACGGGGTGTACTCTGATAAATTCACGTGACACGGTGGCACGTGAGGTACACGTGAGTAATCACGTGAGGTGAAGTCGATACGGTCTGAGGCCGAGTGGCGTGTGGTGAAGTCGAGGTTGGACGGGAGGGTTCGGGTCGAGTCGGGGTTTGTGACACATGAGATGGTCGAGGCCGAGGTGACCGTGTTTGGGAATGGTCTACGATATGAGCCGTATAGGTACGAAATTGAGCATAGGAAAAGTATGGTGATCATGTAATATAGGTTGAGTTTTTTCTTGAATATATAGAGTTTTTGTTTGATGATTAATGGAATTGGTATTGAATTATTATTATTATTATTATTATTATTATTATGATTATGATTATGATTATTACCACCTAATATTGCCATTTTGATGATGAATTCTTCAAAATTGTGAAGAATTATTGAAGGGGATTTTTGTGAGTGATATATATGTGTGTATTTATATATATAATCAAGAATTAATTAATTAATTAATTAATTAAAATTATATATGAGTGTGTGTATTTATGGTGGTGTTGTGGGTTTGATTTTGTTTTTGTTTTTGTGTATATTTGTAGTTGGGAAGAAATCTTCTTTGAGGATATTTAAGTCAAATGCAAGGAAGGGGTGAGTTGTTAATTATAAGGCTAATTGCTATTAGGATTAGTAATTAAGTGTATTTGGTATCGAAATTAACGGTTCGTCTCCCTTGTGACAGATATTATTGACATGGTTAGATGAAACAAAATCAGAATGTTTCGTTGTCTTTTTCTATTCATATGAGTAATAATATTTGATCTGTCTATGCTCGTTACAAACAAGAATTTGTGTATGATTAATTGAGACTTGTTTGGACAATGACCAAGGTTCAGATCGACAATCTGTCCAAATTATGTATTCACAAGTGTTTTTCCGTTTTATCATATTACATTCTTTGTATTCGGTATACATATATAAGGAATGAGTAATTAATTTTTAGATTATGTGGAAAGTAAAGGTTGATTTTTTATTACTTTAAAAATAAGAAAGGTATAATGTTTTTTTTTTTTGGATGCATTGATGGAAACCTGCGAAAAGAACTGAAATAGAGGGCTCCTCACACGCAATCCTCTTATTATCCTTCGGAGGTTGCATGACTGCATGGCCTCACTTGAAATTGAAACTTCTGAATGCAAGGTTCCAATTTCTATCCTCAATAATGATACAAATGCAGTTGAAAAGTGTATATATTAATGTTATTTTGTCCTTAATCTAATACAGCAAGTCTTGCTTGGATATATCCGTCATAAGTCTGTGACGGGTCAAATACTACTCATGTGGTAGATAAGACAAAACATGGTACACATTTCGCTTTTGTCATATCTACCCACATGGATAGTATTTGATCCGTAGCACAATTACCACTTACAACGGATATAACCATCACAAATAAGAATTTGTGAATCTAATACTAGTCAAAAAAATAAAAGTAATTAATGTATCACTCCGTTATTTTTATTCGTCATTTTTAAAGTCTAACAAGTAAAAACGATTAAAAAATTATTAGAAAAAGTCAAAGTATCTATGTGGATAATCAGGTGAAATAAATTATTTTTAAATGTAAGTAAACTAAATTTCACACCAATCTTGTGAGACCGGCTCATCTTGTGAGAGCAAGTACAATAACTATGAAGTTGTGGCTTAAACATATTGTAGCTTACAAATCTGATGTGATAAATTGAGTTAGTACCAAACTAGCTTATTGTTATCCTTGCGCTGAGTCTCCTCACAATAAATAGTTAAATACGGAGTACTACATATTGTGAAATTGTTTTAGAAGAGGATTTGCGTAGGAAAAAACGTAAAACAACACATGAAGTTGTTGCGCTTTTATTGAATTTGGTTGATGTCTAGGTCGACTATATAAACCACGCAGGAAAGTAGTACCGAGTAGTAGTTTTTCACTTTTTCATAAACATCAATTTAATTTCTCCCTACATAATTATACTCCGTATCTTCTAAGTTTTTTCGCTAACTGTGCAGTTGTGCCGTATTTTTTATTTTCTACCTATGTCTCTCACTAATTTAGCGACAAACGATCTAACGATCTCTAACAACTAATAAGGCCTACCCTTACTTAACGCGGGTTTTACATATTTTTCCTTTAACACGTCATAAATATTGTTTCTTATGTCTTTATCGGTAAACTGGTTTGACATATGCTAATGAATCAGTGCGGATCTCCTATCCCATTTTTGTGTCTCACCCGTGTGCCACACCATACACAGGATGACATCTCGCCTATTGCATAAATAAAATACACGGGTGGGTCACAAAAATGGGACGGAGGATCCGCACTGCTAATAAAGTGTTATATTAATAGGTAGATAATCAAATCAGATAACATAATAAACGGGGTGTCGGGAGACACTCAGGCCACGAGAGTACGAGACCAATTAAATCTAACACGAACATGAACATGAAATCGAACCTGACACAACACGACACGACACGATCTGATCTGTTTTTCGGGCCAAGTCATGTAGGCCTAGCTTAACCAACAAGCCTAAATAACTATCAACCCATTCATGAGCCCAGTTACCCTCACCTCTCCTTCTCCTTCTCCTTCTCCTTCTCCCCCTTGAAACAGCAATTCAATTCAATTGAATTCAGTTAAATCGATTTTAGGGTTTTACGAATTCGAAGAGGGTTTTGTGAGCTCCAACGATCTTCAACAATGGCGGACGACGACTACAATGACATTGACATGGCCGATGGGTATTTTTCCCCCCTTCCTTTTTCGCCCCTCTCTATTTCCTGTCTTCGCAAAATTAGGGTTTCGAACAATTTTTTGTCGATTTTTTTTTTTTCAATTCATCATGTTGAATTTTAGTTGAGGAAATTGCCCTACGTTCAATTCACAAAAGCTTGATTCCATGTATTGAATTATAAGAGTATATCTCGTGAAGTCGTGGCTCGTGAGAGACCGTCTTTCGTGAAGTTATCATGTCTGGAAAAAGTACTTGTAACTCATTATTAATAGGGATGTCATTCCGGCGGGACGGAGACGGGTTTAGGCTCCCCTGCAGTGATCGTAAAATAGGCATTTGCAGTATTGATTAGTTTGATTCAATGTATTGATAAGATTAGAGATGTCATCGATGAATAAATTGGCGGGTATATGAATATGAATAATCTCTTGCTTTGATTGCATTTTATGCAGTAACTGATTCCATTTTGATGCTTTGATGTAATCACGAAATTCATAAGCTCTGTAATGCAGTTTTTTGCTGCTGAATTTTTAAGCTGTAGGATGCGCAATGAAGTTAACTGGCTTCTTTTTTAGTTTCTTTTGTATGAGTTTGTTGTATTGTGATTACGGGTAGTATTTGTGTTTACCACTTTATTGTTTCATTTTAATGAGTTTAGGTAAGCATGGTTCTTGCTTGCTAATGGTATCTTTCCGCTTTGTTTCCCATCTTTTTTGAAACTATGATCTGTGAAGATAGCTGGACATTTTTGTGGATATTTTGATTTAGTTTATAGTCAGTGAGGTTAGCTTAAAGTTATGAAATGAGGGGGAAATTGTCATTACTCAAAACGGGGATTTAGGCCTTGTTTGGATCGATAAATAGGAGCCAAAGTGGAGGCAGAATGGAGGGATCCATTTTCTGTCCAAATCTTTCCTTTGTTGGAGGGAATCCATGTTAGCTTCAAGGAGAAAATGGAGGGATCCATTTTTCCTCCACTCCAAATAGTCTATCCAAACGCACCCTTGTTCTACTAATCACCAACAATGGTAAATGATAATCACTGTTCTGTGAGATCTTTGTGAGAAGAGATACGAGACAGTTTTTAAATGTTTCCCGAGCTCTTATCTGATAATGTTTGAGCTGCGTGTAATTTATTTATTCCTGGACACCGACAAGTGGAGTAGTAGTAGAGCTATTGTATTCAGTTTAATGCTGTTTATTTTTGTTCCTTCTGATTAGGCAATTCAGTACAAAAGAGCAGGACCTAAGTATCTGCGATACTTTGTCATGTTTGGACATCTTATTTGTTGTTTCAAAGTCTGTCTTTTGTCTTTCTGTGTCATAATCTTTTTTTGGATGAGTTATAAATGTAACTTGTAAGTGGCATGTGCACACATTTGACTGATTCTTGAAGCTATGTCTGTGTTGCAGATACGATGATGAACCTCCAGAGCCCGAAATCGAGGTAACACAAACTTCGTCTTTTAGTTGTCTATCACTTGTCTTCGAATACAGATGACAAATTGATTCATTGTCAGGAAGGGGAAGAGGCGGATAATGCAGTGCCACAAGAGGATGATCTGAATGAACCTTTTGTAGAAGGTGAAGAAAGAGATGCAGAAGGGAAAGAGAAGCAACTGAGGAAAACAACAAAATACATGACAAAATATGAGCGAGCCAGAATTCTCGGAACACGAGCTCTTCAAATAAGGTTTGTTAAACTGGTTCTCCTTACAGACTGCACTACACTATTGTTTTTAAATTACGCTGTTTACTAAATGTTAATGTGTGTTTGACAGTATGAATGCACCTGTCATGGTTGAGTTAGAAGGTGAAACTGACCCTCTTGAGGTATTATTCTTTTTATAATACTACTCCGTGGTTTTTTTTCCTCTCACTTTCAATTTGAAGCTTGGAGGTGCCGTCTTTATTCAGTTGTTTTCTTGAACATTTCTGAATTCTGGCTGTTAGGTTAAATTTCCAGTATGTCCAACATTCAGCTGTGTGTTAGTCCTCCAGTTCTCCCATGAATTGCTGTCTGCTTTAAATTGGTTTTTACCGTTGTGATTTGTAGATTGCTATGAAAGAGCTTCGTGAACGCAAAATACCATTCACCATTCGTCGTTACTTGCCTGATGGAAGGTACAAAATTACTCATTATCCAAGCAATATTGGTCATCTGAGAAAAGATCATATGAAAAGAGAGGATTAACTTTTCTTTCACAAATTAACATTTCTCTCTATTATGCAGTTATGAAGACTGGGGGGTGGACGAGTTGATTGTTGAAGATTCATGGAAGAGGCAGGTCGGAGGAGACTGAAGAATCAAGAGATTCAAGACAGTGGCATGCAATATTATGTTGCTTTCTCCGCTTTTGGTAATTCTCATTACACATTATCAAGAATTAAGACCCAAGAAGCTTTCACGACTCTAGTCTTGCCATCTAACTAGTCACTATGAAGTATGAACTGATTTGTTACAAGTTGCAGAGTATAACTTGTACAACAGATATGCAGTAGCCATTTTCTTTTCCCTTGTTATCGGAGTTTATGTGAATAACTGAATATCCTATTATGAACCACCTTTGTCGCCATCCTTTCCCCAAAAGTCGGTTTCTGCCTTTCTGTTTACATCGGTTCATGAAGTTATTACTATTATACATTGGGAATTTGGGGTTTTGAGTAACTATTCAATTTTTTTATGCGCTCTTGACGTGGTTGTTGGTTCATATCTTAGGTAGACTCGAGAGTTCCCGTCTGTGTTTAGTTGTAATGCCATATGCAAACGAAATCAAGACGGAGAAGTATTATTGATTGTTGGTTGATGGGGGTGTAGCTTTTGGCTTTTGGATGAAGGATAGAGCTGGTTATGGTGTGTTGTAGCAACTAGCTAAGTTTGTTAACTGTCATTTTAAGCTGACAAAGTTTTATCCACTTACCCATTATTATATACTATAGGGAGTATATACTAAAAGTACTATGTTTATGATTTTAGTATGTTAGGTGGAGTAATAGGTAGGGTTGATTTTATGTTACTACTAGACTATAATTGAAGTTGTCGCATAACTTTCCATGAAAACAACTGCTTAGGCAATATGTCTTGCCTATTTCTTAGATTCGAACCCACATGTTTTACGTTGAGGGCGATGTTAATTATTGTTTAACTATTGATTGAGAGCGATAAATCCCATAATACACTTCTCGTTCCTACACATCGCTAGATTTGAACTCTTGTTTCATCGCGAAGGATCATTCATTATTTGATGCAACTCTTGGAGGAGACATTCTCATTATCCACATGTTAATTAGACCTAAAGTTATGTAGTCGGATCCTCTCCATCTACCAAAAGAAATGTCTTTTCGTGTTCAACGATTCATATTTGATGTTCTAGTTATCCCAAGAGTTTAATTTAGCCTTCCGAAATACTCGGTAATAGGTAGTTAAAGGCAAAAACTATTCTGTTATTCAGAATTTTTATCGATTATTTGGAATATTTAGCTATGACTTTAGATCACATCAACCATAAAATTTGGATAATTGATAGAAAAATACTCATTGCTTTAGGAAATGGAAGAATCAAGGAATGATCATAAGTTCATGACCTCTATCTAATTAAGGACATTAGATAAAAATTGATAGTGAACCTACTTCAAAGATCATTCGATGGGGACGGAGAGAGTAGTAAGCAATAACCGTATTTTTCACTTAAAATTGCATCTCTAATCCGTATATATTATTCGTTTGTCGCTTATATTTTCACTAATTATTCAAATCGTCTTAATTTCAAATCCTGATTCCGTCACTGAAAGTCACCGTCTTGTACGTTTCATTTATTCATGTTGACGACATTATAATTGCATGTCATGTAGTATTATGACGAATTGGGGAACTTCAACAGTGTCATTTTTATGTGGCTAATGCGTGCTGCTGACTCGTTTCCACGTCGGAATACTTAAATTAGATTAAAATTATTGAACCCTTTTTGGTTCTTTTTTGTCATTAACAATAACCTACTTTCTTAGGACCATCATCATTAAGCCTATGTCTATACCTCGTTTCTTCAAAAATTCTTATTTATGACGAATATACGAGTCTTAACCTTATAGTATGTTTATACAGAACAACATGTTAAATTTCACGAATAAGATAAAAATGGGATGAAATGCGTAAAGAATAGCGTTTGCCTCTTTATCTAACCCTCAAATGTTACTTGAAACATGAAAATTTATTTGACATGTTATAATCTTAAGATATGTCATATATACTAAGACGAGTAATGCGTAGCTAATTAGATTAATTAATAACCGACCCTTTAACATAGATTCATTATACTATAGGAGGTATAATGCGTAGCTAATTAATTAGATTAATTAAATTAATCAACTCTTTTAGCATAACCTTTACCGTTTTACAAATATTTTATCACTAATCATGAACTTTTTTTTGCCTTGTTGGCATAATTGCATTTCACTTTTCGTTATTGTAATGTAATATTTGTTGTTGTCGGGAGATGCCTTAGCTTTGGCTTTAACCCAAGATGAAACGACATTACTTTTGGCTAGCTAGTGATGATGAGTCACAATAATTTTGATTTTACAATTATCGCTTTAAGTTTAGAATAAGTGAATCTGATGTACTCCCCGTATCCGCCCGCCCCCTTTGCGATCATCGGTCATAAAAGCGTGAAATATTTACTATATTCCGAAGCTGAAAGAGAAAACCGTCTCATTGGGTTATTTTTCTATACAAACATTGACGAAAGCTAAACCTAGATTATCACGAGTACGATACCTAACTTAGCCTATTACTTAAAGGAAAATACAATGGAAGAATAAGAATAAAGTGAATGGTGAAGTTGGGAGTAGTTGGGAACTCTTTTCACGTAAATGCATTGTAAGTAACACTAAATTCTTATTTGTGACGATCATATTCATCACAAGTGTGCGACGTGTCAAATACTATTCATGTAGATAGACAAGACAAAA
Organism: Agrostemma githago; assembly: GCA_958450325.1. Classification (NCBI taxonomy): domain Eukaryota; kingdom Viridiplantae; phylum Streptophyta; class Magnoliopsida; order Caryophyllales; family Caryophyllaceae; genus Agrostemma; species Agrostemma githago. Next base: position 939,212 of record OY288255.1, read on the forward strand.
GTGAAATGTCGATCTACCCATATTTGTCTTATCTATCATATGGATAATATTTGATCCGTTGTAAGCTTGTGATGGATATATCCGTCGTAAGTTTCCTGATAGAGAATTAAGAAAAAGGGGGAAGAGTAGGATACGGTAACAATCTAAGTAATGAATAATTGTAGAAAAAGAATATATTAGTATATTTATTTATATGTATAGTGAGTGAGATTGGATTGGGTGAGTGGTGACGAGGTTATGGATAACATCGGAATAATATTTGTAGGCTTCTTTTTAGTTGTGTGGATCAAATAAACACTTATTGCTAGATTCGCCATAATACATACAAGTACTATGTTTAGGCATCATGAAATGAGGTATGAATTTCATGATCTGCATACCCTTCGATTATGAAGTCTACACATACATTTGTTTATGAGTACATCTGTCGTGAAACCGTCTCAAAGAAAAGCTACGTTTATATGAGAGTTTACCAGTAAAATTATCATTAGATTATCGTCTTAAATCATAATTACGTTTATTATTTCCTTTTAAATCAAAGGTCGTCTCGTAAAGAGGTAAAAAATTATCCCTTTCAGAACTCGTGTTAACCTGTATTACTATATATATAATCGGACTAAATTTATTTGAATAAAAGCATTTCACCGACCAAAACTGTCAATAAATTAAAGATTCGAAAATGACTATTTTTTTTCCAAATTGAAAATCTTGTAAATACAATGAATTAGAAAAAATAAATGATCTATTTTGGAATCGTGGTTAAGAGTAATGACGGTAATAATGAAGCAAAATTAATCAAATAATGACATCAAAGAAAATAATCATCATCATAATACGACCATTTAGCTTAATTGTCGATTTGTAGTTACATTATCAAGTGCATGCGCACGCTAGCTCGTAAAGTCGTATAGCATTACTCTTACGCAAATTATGGTCGATAACAGATATATATCCGTCACAAAATTTTAATAACGGGTAAAGTATTGTTGTATTACTAGAAAAATAAAAACGAACTACTCCAATATGCATGTAATATGTCATTTAAGTCGATAGAATCGGACAGATATGTGTGTCACAAGAGAGACGATTATGAGTAAGATTAAGATTTGATTAACTGAGATGGATTCGACATGTATACTGTGTTACGATGATGAGAAGTAGTCGTACTAATTACTTAATTAGTGGCTTTCATACTACATTCTTTAAACACTAATTATAAGTGAACGAGATTAAGGGGGTGCATATATAATTAAGTTATCTATTGATTGTAATTAGCACTGCCTAATCATGCTTAGGCTAGTAGTATTATCTTGATAAGCTGTTTGAAAGAGATAGAGCAATAGAGATTAGACAACATAATTAATTTAATTAATTGTTGCCTATAATTTCATTCTTTTGATTACCGTCCAATTAATATTCTCGATCTTTGTTCGTTGTTCAACACATACCTCTGCCTTGGAGATATTTTCGAGATATCGACATAATCCGTATTATATATCCTAATAATTAAAAAAAACATGTATATTACTCTGTATTAGTGATATTGTAAAATATACGAGTATGTATAAATGAGATACTATAATTATTTATATATCTCACATTCTCACCATATAATTCGATGTAACACATATCTCGATAAAAATTGTCCAAAATAAAAATAAATCGAAAAAATAGTAAAATGAACAATGTTACGGTCCAAAAAAAATCCAATATTTTATAGTAGGGTTTTGTGAAATCAACTTATATGATTGGTCACTCGTTTTTCGATATTTTTTTTCCTGAATCGTGAATCTGTAATGGGTGGTTACTCGTATCTATAATAATACTCGTCATACGCTCATATAATAATCATCCTTGAGGGGATTAGTGATTAACTAAGCTAATAATCGAGTGTATTATACGGAGTAAATGGTTACATTCATAGGATAATTTAACTTACTCGAAAATTAGACATGTAGTGATCGAAAAAAATGGTCACGTCCATTTCCTTATATATATAATTAATCATACGTTGCGTACTAAAATAAGTTTGCTAATTGCGATCCAGAGTGTTTAACTGTTTAATTTACTGTTTTAGTCGTCAAGCCAGCCAGCTTAATTCTCTAATCATGCCACGTGTATGTACATTATTATTAGCCTAAGCTTTCTTCGTCTTTCTCAATAGTTACACTTGAACCCCTCTCGATCTCACATAAAAAGATACTTCATCTGTTCAAGTCAAATATTTCCCTTTCCTGTTTTGACACTATTCGCAATCAATCAAGGATAATTTTCGATATTCGCGACAATCTATTAGAGAAACTATAATCCATGTGGGATCTTGTTTGATTCGTCTTTAAAAGCCCAAAATTAATATCCAATTTCCATAATTTTTACTAATATGTATGAAGGATATTAACGACGTAAAATACGTGTTGGGAAACGTGAAAAAAAAAAAAGTAAAAGGGAAGATTCGACTTGAACGGAGGGAGTACTACTCCGTAATAAATAATTTTGATGAGTAAGGCGAAGGTATCGAGTATGTTTATATATTCATGTGGTTTATGCTCCTTAGATAATCTTGGTAGTATTAATTTTATTTACTAGTCTCTTTGTATCGTTCATTTATTTGTATTTTATATTTATTGTACGACTTCTGTAATCGAGTAGTATTTTAATCAAAGACAAACAAATGAACGAGACATAGGGAGTAATAATTACGTTTTTTTGTACAACCAAGTGATATTTCTGAAAGTTATAATTTCAAATAGTACTCTTGTAGTATATATATATATATATATATATATAAATGGGAAAACGTTGTAAAAATGTCATCTCGTAGGCCATAAAAAATCAATACACGTACTAAATAGTTTGGAATGGATAGACACAGAGGAAGAGGAGGAATAAGGCTAAGTGTATATATATATGTAGGTCGTCGGCGGATAAAATGTGGATGCCATTATTCATGGAAATAAAACTAATAAAAATAATTTTAGAGATAATCGTGGTCATTACATACTTGAAAACTTTGAAAGCATAGCATATCAGCATGTCCCATATCGGCCATATGTACATGGTGATAGCTAAATATAAGAAATCAGTACCACAAGTAATTCATAATTTGATTGATGCAGCATTATAAATATAAATACATCCTATTTTTATAATAATAAAATAATGTATTTGGATGATGAGACTTTTCAATTTGGAATTGAATTGAAGTGTACGTACAAGTTTGGACAATATCTTGGATATCTTTGATGAAATATCCTCATCAATTGGGCAATACGTACAGTACAGTGGGAATCGACATCTTAATCGTTTAATTATTATTTTAAACAATCTCATTAAACACGACTAAACGAGTTTATTAATTAGTTTTATTACGAAACTGTCTTAACCCTAATACCTCGCTAATTAAGGTTCAAGGATTATTGTGTGCTAATTCATGAGCTACTCGAGTATAGTTACTCCATATTTGATTAGCTATATAAAATATAAAATTCTAGATTGATTAGTTTTGTAAGCCAAATGTGTAAAACCTAAAGTGTAATTAGGAAAAGAAAAGTCAGCTCTCTCATCATTATCTCCCAAGTTTATTCATTCTTTTCCTTTCAAAACAACCATTTTTGAAGTTAAGTGTACACACAATATGACTTATTATTATTATTATTATTATTATTATTATTAATGCTAGCATGTTTTTGTAGAATAATGCTAAATTAATAAAATGTCAAAGGATAACCCCTCGCTCCCATTTGAAGAATAATTATGAGACTCTTAAGAATTACCGAGTAGAGATAAAAAGGAAATAGAAAAGTGCATTTATCTACTTCAATACCATATATGTACATTCACCACTCATTTGATTGTCGTCTAAAAAATATAGAAACCGGGAATTGCAAAATTGGTATGGAGTAAGTTGTTTGGTTGTCTCAATTTACATGAATTGAGACTTGTCCAGAACTCTATTTCCTTTATAAAGATGAAATTTTCATAGAATCAGAGTTCCTACGGGCAAATAAACAACTTCTGTATATATAGTTACCATTTACCATCACGGATTTATTCTTTGACTCCTTCTCAAAAGACCTCGTACTATTATTATTGGGGAATGCTTATAAATATATTATTTCATCCTTACACGATATTAGACAATGATTTACCTTCAATACCCTCAATAATAAATGTTTCAAATAGTTAATAATGTAATTACTATACCTCCGTCCCTGATCATTATTTTTCGTCTCATTTCATAAATATTTGTGAAAAATATTTTAATGAAATTAAGCAAAAAAAATAAAAAATTGAACAAATATATTATATTATATCTCGAGGTCTACATTTTTTTTAAGTGGCTTTTTTTGTAGTGAGGGTATATAAGTCATTAGCCAATGATAGTAAAAATGTTGTGTTATCAACTACGAACACTTTTGACAAATGGATTTTAGCAAATCCCAAGTCAATATAAACGAACGCACCCAACTTCCTTTTCATTCCTCTCCTCTCCTCTCCTCTCCAACCAACACAAAAACCTCCCTTTCCCTTTCATTATTCCATTCCCTCCACCAAAACGCACGTTACTCCTCCTATACACTATGGGCGCCGGTGTATCGTCCGCCATCTCCGACGACACCCAAGACGGTCTCACACTAAAAGACGGGATGATATCATCATCCCCCTCGACACGAAAGCTCGAGGACATACCCGAGAGTTGCATAGCTCTCGTGTTAGGACACCTTGACCCGCCCCAAATATGTCGTTTAGCCCGCCTTAACCGGGCTTTTCGTGGGGCGTCTTCTGCTGATTTCATTTGGGAGTCCAAACTTCCTACTAATTATTCCTTCATTATTCATATGATTTCATCACAATTAAGTGATAATGAAGAAGGTGGTGATCAAGACGACGATAATTATGTTAGTAATCACGTTTATTATGATGATCATAGTGATTATTATTCGGGTTATTCTACTAAAAAAGATATCTTTGCCCGTCTTTCTCGACCCAACCTTTTTGATTCCGGAACTAAGGTACAATTTAATAGACGTCTTTCAATACTTAATTTAGATTTATCGAATGTTACAAAATATAATGCTCTTTCTATATTGAATATTTTTTTTTCGATATTGTTTCTGTATGATACTCCGTATTTTTTTAGGTTTTCTAATAAGGAAGTTGTACGAGTATTGAGCTCCGATCTTAGTTCCTAAATTCGAAATTTTAACATTGAAATCTTCCGATAAATAATCATGGATATATAATATGTGATCAAAGATCAAGTTAGTAGTTTGGTAGATTGTTCTTGTTAGTTCATAGGAGTAATTAATTAGTTGGACAAAATAACATACTCTGTAGAAGATATTTTTAATAGTGAAGAACATGAAAATTAGATATTTGAAAAATACGAGTATCTGTGTAAGACCGTCATGACATGAGTCATGAGCTCATGACCTATATTATTCTAGGTAATTACCTTTTCTTACATGACCCTTTACATCAATTTGGAAACCATTTTGTGATGTGCCATATAATTGCTTGTTATCTTTGACCGACTCGCTCAGTCATTCCTATTAAATACGGAGTAATAAATAATATTTGTAATATACGGAGTATATTTTAATGTGTTGCATAAATAAAAATAAATATACACCGTATATTTTACTATCTATATCGTCAAATGTTAGTTCTATCTACCCTTTAATTAGAGAAAAAATTAGTTGAAACTTAATTTTTTGCTACATACTTTACTTAAATTAGTATAGGACTACTTATGTATATTTTTAAGTATCCTGTAGGGTACCAACAAGTTTTGGATGTTGGATAGTGTACTCAAAAATTCATTAACAATTCTCCATCAATAGAATCGATCTCATAATAATTTTACTGTAACAACTTTTATACTGTATAAGAGGTGATTTCAAATTAATCGTAAATACGTTTATTGATATGCCTCATTAAATACGTTTAGTGAAAGACATAGACGGAAAAACAAAAGAGCACAGCATGTAGGAGGTTAATTAGTCCTTAACAATAATGAGAAATGATTTCTTCTAAATTATTGTGTTTCATATGAGACGGTCTTAGAGAAGATCTAATCGTTGGTTATTCATCATTAATTATTTTTTAAAAATCTATGTTTATGTGTTGGATTTTTGAAGTCAAATGTTAATTTTGTTGTTTATAAAGAATAGTGTAAACCAACCAATGAGAATTAAGATTAGGTACGCATGCAACTTGAATTCAATTTGTTAAAATTGACAAGTTTAAATCATTAGGATGTCTAATATATCAATGTCACCATCATAATTTATAATTAATTAATCGGTTTATCTAACATATGTCCAGTGGACACACGTTAATCAGTTAATTAATGTAAAATTAAAATGGATATCGTATAAGTATATGGTAAATAAAGCGTAATATTTCAACTTCTTATGATAATAACATTGTTAATCTGCCTTAATTATTACTAACATACATGTGACCACTGAACATACGTTAGAAGAACCGTTAATTAATTAAATTAATTATACCAACTTAGATTTCATTTATACCAACAAGTTTTTATTGCCCATCTTATCCATGTATTATCATCCAACGTGTACCATTTTACGTGATCCACCTAAAACCCAAAATTATATGAATAGGGACAAATTGAATAGATGTACTCATGTACGTACCACATATAAATGTACGAGTACTATTTATTGCCAACTTGAAATTTGATCAATTTTGTCACTACAAATTAAAACCGAATAATTGATTGATAATTACTTTTACGACATTTTGCGCGTTCATATATAAAAGTCGTAACACTAACTCATCAACTACAATAATTACAAAACATATTTATATCTTCGTGGAAAAAACGTGGGAAATGAAATACGGAGTAGTAGTAAGTAACACAAATCATCTAACAGAATCGTCTCATTACAGGGGCGAATCCAGACTTAAAATTTTGAGGTAGCGAGTTAATTATATTTGCTCACGATATATGAAAATGTCTCAACTTTACGAAAATTGGGGTAGCAAAAGTCGATAATTTTAATCATTTTACGTAAATTTGGGGTAGCGAGTGCTACCCTTTGCTACTAGCTAGATTCCCCTCTGGTCTCATACTATAAAACCAGTTCTGGAATCGTCTAACGCACTTCGTTAAACCAATTTTTTTTTTTTTTAATAATATCAGTTAATTTTAAATTTCTTCTTTTTTTAATCTCGTTTAACCGTTATATATTATAAGTCAGTCCTATAATAACTCGGGATTTTGATAATAATTTTGATAGGAAATATGGGTGGACAAGAATACAGGAGGAGTATGGTTATCAATTTCATCAAAGGCTTTGTCAATTAATGGGATTAATGACCGTAGATATTGGAATCATATTCCTACGGACGAATCTAGGTAATTTGCTTTGTGTATTATTCTTACTTTACGTTAATTTTTTCTCTTACTTTTTTGTCGGGCCAAGTATATATATTTGTTTTATATTCGATTCTTTTTAAATCCACCATGCATAATAATGTCTAATCGAATATTAGGTCTTGCAAGTTGTAAGGTGGGTTAATACTTAATAATCTTATAATCACTCATTAAAGTCATTAATTTGATGCTAGTGTGACTAAAAGTCTAAAATACTGATGGGGTTAGTTGTCTCGCGTAAGTCAAATAAAGTTGTTATGTCATACAGTTAAAAAAGTTGTACAGTTGAGTCATATCAACTACTCTACTTTGTACAGAGTAATAAGTTTGTGATCGGACTTTCTAGATGTAAATCGAGTAAGAGTCTTTGATCTAGACTTGACTCAACTTTTTATTGCATAATATGTAATTATCAATTTATCGTTAATTCTTTTAATTAATGAGTTTAGATGGTATAATATAAATGTATAATGGATAAGTTTAATACAACTTGCACATATAATTTAGTTTTTTTTTTAATTAAAAAAAAAATGAACTTATTGGCCACTAGCAATAGTTTAATTAAGTCTAGAATCATCCAAATTAGAAAAATAATAGGTTACTTCTAATCTAATTTAATTGATTCCTTTCTTGTCATGCATGAGCTAGTTGCTAAACCATGTTTCATTATGTGCAACAATATCTTAAACTCGGTTTAAGACAGATATATCCAATCTAACCTTAAAACGGGTAAAAAGATCAAACATACTGAATGACGCATGCAGAAGTCTTATGAACAGGGATAACGCAAGACGTGTAGTGTCCACTCTATTATTTAACCCATTTTACTGTTAAGACGGTTATGTTCATCTTAAATGGACCGACTGATTTCCTTTATATTTAGTCAAGTCAAGCCTAATTAATCAGAATTAGAGCAGCCAATGAAGTGGAAAGTCACCTAAACTATTTATCTAATTGATTTTTTTTTTTTTTTTTTTTTTGATGATGTTTCCTAGATTCCAAACAGTCGCATACCTTGTACAAATATGGTGGTTCGAGGTATGTGGAGAAGTGGACTTCAAATTTCCAACAGGAACTTATAGTCTTTACTTCAGACTTCAACTTGGGAAATCTTCAAAGAGGTTCGGGCGTAGGACATGTAATATGGACCATATCCATGGATGGGACTTAAAACCCGTCCAATTACAACTATCTACCTCAGACGGTCAACAAACCGTCTCACAACATTACTTGGGTAACCCCGGTTCATGGGTGCTTTACCACGGTGGAGATTTCGTGGTCAGAGATTCTAATAAGATCACAAAGGTTAAGTTCTCGGCTAGGCAAATCGACTGCACCCACACCAAAGGTGGTCTTTCCTTAGACAACGTTTTGATCTGTCCCAAGAATGTAAAGTAGCCGGAGAATGAGCTAGTCAATAGTCAGCGCAGTGTCACCTTCTCGCATGTATTTACTGTCCTAAATTCATGGATATGAAAGTTAGACAGGTGAGAAAATGATACCGAAAGTCAATACGAGTCGTCTTATGGCTTTGTAAGAAATGTATAGAGGATGTAATATTGTAGAGCATGCAGGAGTTTTTAGGTTTTAGTGTATATAATCAATGTGTACAAAGATAGGCTAGGATTTTCTTAAGTGTGGCCATTTTCTAGAGTGGGCTTAGCTTTGATAGTGGCCGTATACCTTTTTGTATACGGTATTATACTCTGTACATGTACTCGTACGTATGTATTTTGAGTGTTACGTTACGTACACACTTGTACGTACATTTTTTTTACTCTGTGGCCGAGTGCGGCCTACGAAACTGTAACAAATATTTGGATTTTTTTCATTTCGTCCTCCCTCGATTTTCTTCTATTTTCTGATTTTTGTTTTAATGTTTAGATTCAATTATGACTTAACATGTGAAACGATGTAACGATACAAGTGGTTGATATAACTGTACTCTTAACTCCGTAGCTATAGCCTATACGACACGAGGTTTTCACTTACAAATACGAGTAGGCATTGTGAATTGTGATGGTTAGTCAGGGCCATACAAAGGCCAGGCTTTATGTTATTTTTTCAGCCCACGAAGAGGTGAATCGACCCGATTGAGACAAGTTATGGAGTTGGGCTTGTATATTTCTGAAAGTACCTTGATATGTCCAAGAGAAACGCTTCTATAAAATCGTCCTTGCTAGTCGTACATCAAGACCAAAAGGAGTACGAGTATGACATAGTAAAACCAACTTAAAAGAGGTTGAAATTATCAATTACTCCGTAGTCCGTAGTGGGCTATTGTTCTCGTACAATAATTTTTCATTGTCTAGTCTGTGTTAGAAGTTTGATCCAGCAGACGGACAACGACAAATCATATAAATACAGTAAATTATTGTATGAGACTGTCCTATAAACCTATACGGATTACTCCTAATAAAGGAGATTCCCAACTTTCGGATTAACTAGCAAGATGGCAAAACAGATTTGGTTGATTCTTGTCTTTTATCAATGTACTTATAATCCTTTATGTATCTTTAGTCTAACAACCAAACCCAAGAGATGGAAGTAAGACAACTACATATTTACGAGTATTATAAATGGATCGTCCAATCGAAGTTTTACCTTCTTCGTAAAAAAAAATCAATAATCTTTCCTCTATACTACATCAAATGTCATTATTTTTTTATCCACTTTAATTTAGGTGGATACATGAAAAAAAAAAATATTACCAATAATTCTCTTACTTTTCACTGTCTTTCTTGATTATGAAACATTTAACATAACTTTTGTTTGGACACAATTTCCTACTCCATATTCGGAAGAGACGGTGTTCTATGTTCAGTGTATCTCAATATACCGTATTTAATTTAATATTAAGTCTCTCGACTACTCCAAAAAAAGAACGGAGAATATTTATTATAAGTAGAAAGTATATTAATTTTATAATCAAGTGCCAATATCTCCATTAATCTCCAACAAGGATTTACACATTCACTTCTCCCCCATCTTTCTCTCTCTCCTGAGTGAAGAGGTAAACAAACAAATCTTATCTTCATCTCTTTCTCCCATGCCTTCAACTATTTCTTCAATTCCATCGCATTTCTGCATAATTTCTCAATTCAATCTCAATTATTGCACTCAAGATCTCACAATCCGTACTCATCTCAGTTACTGTATTTTCAATTGCAAAATTATGTTGTATTGTTTTGATGATCGATTTTGACCATTTCAGCTCAATTAAAATGCAACTGATTGATTCTTGTCTTGTTTTTATGGATGATCAGTGACTGTTAACATTTGTATTGCGAATTTGCGATTATGTCTTGTTTTTACTAATTGTTTGATGATCGATTTTGATCGTTTGAGCTCAGTATTGCTACTGAATCTCTCAATTAATCTGATTTCGAGTGTCGTATGATTCTCGTTATGTTATGATTTTGATCATTTGAGCTCAGTATTGCTATTGATTGTCTCAATTGATGTAATTTCGAGTGTCGTATGGTTCTCGTTATGTTGATCTTTGTAGTGCAATTATCTCTTGTTTTGATAGAAATGCGAGCTTTCGAGTTTTGATGATTGATTTCGATCATTTGAGCTCAGTATTGCCTATTGAATTGCTGAATTAATGTAATTTCGAGTGTCGTATGATTCTCGTTTGGTTGATCTTTGTACTGCAATTATCTCTTGTTTTGATACAAGTCCTAGCTTTCGAGTTTTGAGGATTGATTTCGATGATTTGAGCTCAATATCGCGATTAAGTCTCTCAAGTAATGTAATTTCTTGTGTCGGATTGTTGTATGATTCCGATTTTTCACTTTTTGTATAGGTGAGGTTTCTAAGAAGACACCACTTTGACTCGATTTTGTCTATTTATATGAAACATTTTACCGTCCACAAAAAAAAAAGAGTTTTATAATGATGGGAAATATATCATTTTCATGTTATAATTTTTATTCATTTAACATTTATTCGTGGTCAAATTGTAAAATTTAACCTCGAAAGTCCACATTTATAACCATCTTGAGAGTCTTTTTCCTCGTGATATAGTCATCTTTGGATTTTCTCATATTATTTTTGGTGCTGAAATTGTGTGTTTTCGATGAAATCAGGTTGTGAACTTACGAAAATCTACTCCCAAGTGTTGATATACATCGGTAATGAATGATATTGAATGGAATTTCTTAGACTTACTCCCTCCTGATGTAGCGAGTAAGATTCTAACTTGCCTGGATGATCCCACTGATGTCATCCGTGCTAGTTCAGTGTCACGTGTATGGCGTGATTTTGGTAAGCATCTTTCTGGTTTTTTATTGGAACATTGAGTTTAGTAGTCTTAGGTGAACTCGGCAATGATAGAAAAATATTTTAGCCTTTTTTTTCTTCTTCTGAATTTTGACAGTTATAGCAAATGGCATATGCAAGCGTTTGTGTTTAAAACTGTTTCCGCAGTTATCTGGCATTGCTCATGTGGTCGATACGAGCAATACAGAACATGAATCATCAGACATTGGTTGCAGTAGATCTGCTGAACAGGAGCAGTTAAAGAAGGAACACAGGGTATTTGCCACTCTAGCACGAGGACTTACAAGCTATGAGGTGGACGAATGCATCGCAGATGCTTTAAGTGCTTCAAGTACAGATAATTACCCTGAAGAGGGTGTTCATAACACTCTGGAGCCCCGGAATCGACTCGGGCACAGAGCATCATACTGGTCGAGCTCAGGCCAAAATAATCCTGAAGTGCCTGAAAGGCTAACTTATGAATTGATTTCCGACTTCTGTGTCATTACTGAAATAAATCTTCAGCCTTTTCAAGGTAAGAGTCCTCTTATTCTGTCCATGCACACGACTTGAACTGTCTGGATACCTCTATTGTTTTCTCAACAGGGCTCATTTGAAATTGCAGCGTTTTTTCAGACAAATTCCCCTATATATTCTGCCAAAGCCGTGCGTTTCCGTATGGGTTACAAGGTATTGCAGGACGAAGACGAGGTGGACATTTCAAAAGACGATGAAGACCAGTCATATACTGACAAACATTTTGTATGGACCTATACCTCAAAAGAATTTCCTATGGTGCAGGTCAGTGTCGAACTTTAATTGGCCTTTCCTGTGATGCTAATTACTTTTGTGAAATACTATCAGCTTAAATTATTAAACCATTAGTGTTCCTCTAAATGGGGAGTATTTCATTGGCACGAGTGCACGACTGATGCTCCTACCTGCGGGCCAATGAAACTAAATATTACTCCGTAAATATGGATTTTGAATTATATACTTTTGCTGAGGTTATTAGGAACGAATTTCTGCATTATGCAATCAATCGCCTTCTCTAATGACAACCTCACTCCATCTTCGGATCCCCCTAATTTCCTTCTTTCCCGGGAAAAAGTATCAGAGGAGTTCACAATGGAACATATTAACCTATTTCTTAAACAGGAGAATCGTTTACAGAGTTTCAAGCTGCCAGAACCCGTTCTTTGCATCGGGGGAATCATCCAGATAGAGCTTCTAGGGCGAGTACAAAGGCAAGAAATGGATGGCATGTTCTATATCTGGTGAGTTCTTACTCGTGTTTGTTAACTATGTATGTTTTCTGTTGTCGTCTCGTTTTTGTATGTTGTGATTAAAACTTGAACGATTGCTATGTTACAGTGTGGCTTATGTACAAGTTTTAGGGCAACCGCTGTCCCCAGTCTTCAGCGTGAATCCTGTCAAACCACCAGGAAGATTTGTACTCATATTCAATCCCCACGCTAAGTTCTCCGTCCCTAAAAAAAATATCAACGACAAGCTGTTAGAAATAACTGAGAATCCAGGGACGATGCAAAGGCATATCAGAGGTTGGGAGCAGATCCTTAACATGTTGCGGGGAACCCCATGGGTAGAGCTTTATGACTCGGAGGATGAGATTGAGCAACTTGATCCCGAAGAGGACATGGTTGAGGAATGAGGATTTTGCTGCCTTGTTTTCGTTTTTCCTGCTTTCCTCAAGGGTTTGGCATATTTATCGTTTGAACTCAAAAGGTTCGTGTAGCTGGTACCCCTCGATGTTTGATGTTTTATCCATGGTGACCAAGTCTATCAGGCGGTTAACTTTATTAGGCTACGTTGCTGACGTAGCCTTGTTCGTGAAACTGATGGTTTGGAAAATATTGCAAATCTCAGGTTACAACTTACATGGTATGGAGTAATGTACTTGGCTTTTATAGTTCTGTGTACTATAGTACTCGTAATTTCAAATGTATCTTGTTTGGCTATATTATACTCGTACTCCGTATATATAACCTCTGTTTATCGCTGAGGCTATGGATATGGGTAGACGCTAAATTTTTGTTTTAGTGTCGAAACTGAAAGAAAATAATTATTCTGAGTTTAGTAAATTACTTTACTCGAATAAATTTGTCCCATTTAAATAAATTTGGATCATTTGGGGTTATCTATACGAGGGCAACAACGAAGAAGTTTGCTTTCGACACCTCTACTACCACCTTGCACAATACTTGCATTCCTACTCGGGCATGCAAATTCCTAGTCGTTGCAACCTCAGTAATTCCCAGTTTTTCTCATCCACGCAAGGACAAGGACAAGGACAAGGACAACGACATCAGTGGTGGGTTAGGCTTCCCCGTCATTTCTTCTCAGCTCTTGAGCCACGCAGCCCACGCACCACGATTTCTAACGTGGCGTTGATGAGAGAACCAACATGAAAGGAGATAATGGTGGATACGGTTGCCAGAGCTTCAGCAGTTCCCGATGGTGGATGACGGTGGATGATTGAGACTAGGAGAGCATTTTGAGGAAGTGCTTAAGTGAGTTAGTGCGATTGTGAGATGAATCGAAGGAGGGTGTATACTGTACAAATGACCGACACGTTTTAGACATTTAGTCAAGATGGAAAGGAGTATTATTGTATGAACATTGAACAGTATGGTGGAACTGAAGACAACAAATACAGTACAGGGATGCTTCTTAATTACTGTATACAGTATAATTTTCACAGATACAGGCCTATATAAGTTTGCCTTTCAACCCTATAAGTACCGACGACACTTGATTCACTCAACATATCTTCGATTTGGGGCGCGTCGGTAGTAACTGCATCAAATTTGGAGAACATGTTAGTATTAGTTTTAGTCGCTGAATAGCGTCAGTCAGTTGCAGTTGAGGTCTACTTTGAGGCAGAAGAAGACGGTTACCTGATAGCAAGAGATGAGAGATGTGGTGAACCCAAATGCTCCCGTGACTCGAGCATTGATTTTCTTGGGTGCCAACTGAAGAAGACCAGCAGCAACAACAATATCCATCGCAGCTTTGACCAACGCCAATGATCTTTCATTGTACTTCTCTACTTTACCTTTGTACTGATCATCCTGTATTCATTCCCAAACAAACCATATTACTAACACGTGTCTGACACGACACCTTAAGAGTTGGAGTAACACAGCTAGTAAACGTCGACCATAAAGTTTTTCATGGGAAAAGGGAGTGTAGGCTTACTTGGTGTTTATCGCTTCCCTTCAGCTCCTTTTCCAACTTTTTCATCGATATGGAAAGTCGTCCAAGTTCCCCTAGCTGAATAAAGCAATTACAATCATGTTTTCGTTGCGTAAGGACACCTTTAGGTATAGACATGGAGGAATATTGTATAGACGAACACAAACCTCAACCAAAGTCGAGCAGACAGATGAGCCCATCCAACAATAAAGCGATACCTTCCCAATCACGTCAGTATTCTCCTTGCTCTATCAACAACCAACAGTGTCACTTCAGAATCATACAAATAAGCATGTTGGATCGCGGAGGGACTTGTAAGGGTTGGGTAGGACCCGACACCCCTCACCCCAAAAGTTTGTGTTGTCGTAATGTTGGACAGAGAAAGAGATTAGATCACAGACCTTATAGATGCCGCTTCTACCAAGCCAAACGATTTGGTCGAGGAACAGAAATGTGGACAATAGTGCATTTTTGGACTGTAAGGTGGAAAATCAGATATTTTTAGTCAATAATACGATCAATTATGATGAAATTTATATATATAACAATGGGGCTCGGAATAAAAAATACCTTTCCCAGTAAAACAAGGGGAAGAGGAGTCCCAGCGGGAGTAGGGCTAATAAGAGCGTGCAAATCATTAACAAACTGCAACACAAAAAAACCGGTATATACGTCATCTATATAGCTTTAATGTAAAACCCAAAATGAAAAACAACTAACCCCATTTGATTTTTCTGGTGAGACGATGTCAAATTTCCCGAATACTTGGCCACAATAATTTTCTTTTACAAAATAACATGAGGGCAAAATGAAAATAGTAAAAATTACACGAGGACAATAAATTCGAAATAGGCCCTGTATTATCAAAATTAACCTTGAAGAGACGGAAGACTTTTCTGGCTAAACTGGTTGACTTTTCAACATTTTGAGCAGTGCCGGGCTCTCCGTTACTCACAAATTTAGAGCCATACTGGATTGTCCTGCATAACTTGTCTCTAGCTTCTGCTTTGTTCAAATATAAGACCAAAAGACCGAGTTCGGCCCTTGGAACATCTAGCAGACTCATCTTTTATCTGCACTGTAATGCCCTATAAAGTCAAACCACAGACAAAAAATCGAAGAGCACCTCATAAACCAATGGGGATCTAAAGCAACCGTGGTCAACTTACAATATTATCACACTTATTCATAAAGTCGTCTGAAAATCAGATTTCAGAACGATTATCAAGATAGCAATCAAACGCTGATCAAACTTAATATGCAGAGCACACACCACAGAGAAACTAGTACTATAAGCTATGAATATTTCACGTTCGAGAAAATAACAAAACACATCATCCGTAGTCAAATTAGATAGAGCCAATTCATTCAGAATCACAATCATGAATCACCAATTCACCATCACAGAACAAATCGTTCTCATTTCCCCATAGTACACCGCTCATTATTCAGCAAGACACGAGTAGCATTGATCCAAAACAACTGTTTACAAAGAGTATTATGAAGCCAGGAGTCTTAAAAATAAACTCCGGCATAAAATCCTTCCTCAACAGACTAAGTAGCAAGAATGTAAGGATTAACTGGAATGTCTGAAAACATAGATCGCTGGTATTCAAACCAAGGTAACCCAACAGACTAGGTAGTAAGAATGTAAGGAAGATCAAGATTGGTGAATATTGCGGAGGGCAGCAGTGATGTTATGACAATCGAAAAGCATGACATTGATCCAATTCTCAAAATCGCCGATTTCCTTGACGGCATCATTGAGAGCGCGAGAAGCAGTCAGCCACTGATGGGTCTGCTTGTGGAAACGGGTCACAGAGGCCGAGAGTGATCGAATTTCCATTTCGATCTGTTTTTCATTGAGGAAGCATTCTTCCACCCCTCCGTTCACTGTCTCTACCAACACCTCTGACACTCGTGTTCCAGCCCTTATTGCCTTCTTCTTTGCCATCTCTGCCGATATTTTTATCACAGTATGATCAGTAACCAACCGAGTACACAAAAACGCAGCACCCATTCTCCGTCAATAAATATTAAGGGTATATATATATATGTGAACAAACCCGTTTGGTGGCGAAGAGATGCTGCAGAGATTTGATGCTGATGGATCATATCGGCTAGGCAGGCTTCAAGCCCGTCATTCCCCTCTTTTCTTTGCAACGATGCTACTCCACGCCCCACAACTGGTGTCGACGACATCTCACCCTCACCTTCTTAGTTTCGACACTGATGTAGAGATATATGCTGAGGAAGAAAGAGGAGCAGAACCGGGCTATTTAGGTTTGTTTCTAGGATTTCTAGTAATTAGTTTTGCCATTCGACCTCAATCGTTAAAAAAACAAAAAAAAAAGTTCACTACCCACAACAAAACATCCCTTACACCAGTCAAAGAATCACTTATGATAACGAAGTTACAAAACCAACCTATAAACTATAGTACTATGGATCACCATTATTGATAAAATGGTGATCATCAATAGGAATGATCACCAACTACGATGACCATTGATCGTATTAAGATGTTCACCAAGAACATATATTATTATAATTCCTTACGTCTATCGCAATATTACCTAATATAATAAAGATTCTATATTCCTTATACTTACAAGGAATGAATCTATTTTCTGAAATCTGAATATAACAGTTTTACAATATGTTAGCTAGTGCCTAGTGTAAGGCGTGTTTACTCAAGAATTCGTGATCCGAATCTGCCAGGGTTACTAAGTCATGGATGAAGTACCATATAATTGTTTATATTATACTCCTTATGAATTTAAAGTAGTTAATTTTAAGGTTAATAGGCCTATCAATCATTATTTGATCTCCCTTGTGACACTAACCGTCGCAAAGTTATAAAGGTCAAATATCAAACAAAATCATGCATCGGGGATAGCAAAATATTAGACCCGTCGTCACAAACTTGTGACGAATATGCCAGACAAGAATTGTGATCAAACATAAGTTCACCTACTAATAATCTTGACTTCAAAGGAGCTTCCTATTTCAATTTCCAACAAAAACCCAATACCCAAATCACACATAGAACACAAATAGAGTATGTACAATCATAAGCTATGAAAATTCAGCAATTGAAAAACAAAATCACATAATTTATAGCAGTCAGTCAACTACATCAACCAAATTCACCAA
This sequence comes from Agrostemma githago, assembly GCA_958450325.1. Lineage (NCBI taxonomy): Eukaryota > Viridiplantae > Streptophyta > Magnoliopsida > Caryophyllales > Caryophyllaceae > Agrostemma > Agrostemma githago. The sequence continues at coordinate 957,252 of OY288255.1, forward strand.
CATTCAAAATCACCAACCAAAGAATTATGAATAAACAGAACATAAAAAAAGATAGATTTTTGTGACAACCCACAAAATTAAAACATCAAATTAGAGTTACCAAGATTGAATTTTGATAACAAAAAAAACAAAATTGAAGGATTTTGGAATGAAGGGTAATAATATAAAAGCATAATAAAGTAATAATTTTTATTATTATTACAGTATAATTTACCTAGAAGAAGAAGAAGTAGGAAGGTGGAGTTGATCCTTATCTGTCTGGAAGTGAAGAGTTTTATGGGAATTGATAAGGGATTGTTTGGTCCTCTTTTCTCCTCTCTTCTAATTCTTCCTTTTTTGTTTGTTTGTTTTTTCTCTACTAGTTCGTTGGAAAGGTGTTAATCCGATATTCGGATTGTTCGGGTCGAGTCCGATTATGTCCGAATATTTGAATCTTATCGGGTTTAGTTTTCCGTTCAATTCAAATACATCACGTTCAGTTTGACTCAATCAAATCAACTTGGTTCAATTTGTCTCAGTAATTCAGCCTTGTATTTGAACAATTTAGGCTTTGTAATAACAAACCCAAATTCCGAAAAGAAGGTTAGATCTGAGCTTCCTTACCCCAGTCAAGAGTTTGAGTTCGATTCTCATCTGGGATCAAGTACGCTTTAGAGTAACAAACGAAATTCTCATGTATACATTATTCATCATAAGATGGAAACTTAATCTAAAGAACATTACATTACATCATAACTATTGAGTTATTTCCAAGATGGAAACTTAATCTAGGATACAATACAACCCACTATTTTTAAGGCATTAGCCTTATACTTTAAGGGACTAAGAGCTTAAGTTACATATAGTGTTGTTTCATATAGACTATGAAACTTGGATCATCATAATAGACAAACATGGTTATGCACTCATTTTCGGTTAAACAAGCTCTTGAGCCTCCCTCTTTCTAATCGTTCGAGCAACTTCTTAGCACCGGGAACATCCATATCCGTCAACTTCTTCAAATACCCGATTGCCCCATACGCCACCATCGGCCTCTTGCATTTCTTGCTCGACGACAGAGCCAGCAAGCATGACACCGCGTATTTCTTGGCTGTGTTCTGCGGGTTTGGGTCGAGTAGTTGGACCAAGTTAGGCACACTCTTGTCATCCTTCTTCACTTCCCTACAGTTATGTGAAAGAGTGACAAGGGTTGAGAGTGCTTGTGCAGCAACCTCTCTTGCACCATTTGTCTTTGCTTCAAGCATCCTTATAAGCAAAGGAATGCAACCTGCTTCGGCCACAATTCTCTTCACCTCGGGTGAGGTGGAAATCCGACAGATTGCTGATGCACCCGCTTGCTGCGCTCCAACCGATCCTGACTTCAGCACGTGGACCAACCTCGGGAAAAACCCGAGTGAGTCCAATGATTCTATTGGAACGGACGCTACCAAGTTCCTAAGGGCCGACATTGCGGGCTCTTGAGGCAACGGCCCGTCTAAGTATCTGAGTAGACTCGGGATTCCGCCCTCGGAGATAACCGACCTGCGAAGATCCTCGTTGCTCGAGGTAAGATTCTGTAAGCATTCTGCCGCGTATTCCTTGGATCCTAACAAGATTCCATGGTCGAGAAGATCGATCATGAGCCTAACGATCCCTTCTTCAGCTAACGCTTGCCTTACCTCAGGAACACCCGAGATGTTTTTCAATGTACTCGCTCCTGCGGACTGGGAAACGGAATCGCCCCCTTTGCAGATATCGATCAAGGGTCTGATGCCACCATGCCCGACAATGGCTCGAGCCACGTCACTCGACATGGATAGCCTTTGAAGGGAGATGATCGCCTTCTCTTTCCCAATTGGACTACCCGATTCCACTAGTCTTATGAGTGGTGGAAGAACACCTTCGGAAACCAGCCAGTTCTCACACGATCCTGATTCCGCTAATGAACAGATCACAGTCACTGTCTTTTCTCGGATTCTAGGAGACGTAGCAGTTAATAGCTGCACTAAAGCAGCGATATTGCTTCTTCCTAGAACGTTCAACGCGTTCTTCTCGTCTTCCTTCATGATCTCGACAAGGGTATCGAGAGCCTTGTGTTTTGATTCCAAATGACCAATTTGAAGTCGAGCAAGTAACTCCCTTATGTTCCACTGAGTCGAATTGTCTGACTGATCAGTCGACGATGAGCTTGAAGAAACTGAAGGCATAGACATCGGCATAGTCACCTCTCCTAAAACACCCGTCTTGATCAACAACCCACAATCCCGAAGATTCAAGTCCAATTTCCCTGACAACGAATCAAGATTGCTTTGCATTCTTAACTTCCCTTCGTATTTCTCATGAATACACATCTCAGACAACTCAATCACCTCGTTCAACGTCTTAGAAACCGCCTGTAATTGCTCCTTACAGAGGGTATTCTTCGAAAAACAAGGATGAGTCGACAAATCAGACAGCCGCGATGGAATTTGCTCCAATTTAGATATGATCGCCTTCCACCTCCCGGGAAAACCCTTTACTTGTTTCGCTTTACTCATCGCTCCAGGAACTAGTTCTTGAGCATGTGACAACCATTCCTCAGCCGTTCTGTCGTCGACCATACTCTCATGCTCTTTCTCCTCCACCATGGTACAAAAACTGCAACCAAAACGAAACGATCACACAAAGTTACAACTTACAAACCAGGATATTTTTCGCAAAAGTCCAGAGTTTTCGGAATTGTTTATGTAATGTGATTGGAGTGGTTGGAAATAGAGGTGGCTGGTCCAAGAAGATAGAACAATGAGAGAAGACAGGAAGTAGTTTCTAGAATATAAGTCACAGAAAACCTGTTTAACATAAAACAACAACCATCCACATCCACATCCACATCCACATCCACATCCACATCCAACAGACACATGGATTCACCAATAATAAAAGCCCCACCAATATTCGTCACAAGGTTATAACGGGTCACACTTGACGAATAATGACAAAGCATTTGCTACCCACTTGCCATCATATTTTTTGTCTTATCTAAACTACTTCGCCCGTTGACAAGCTTCTGCGAGAATTTGTGGTAATGTAAATACTACTTGAAGTTCATCCAATGCACATGAAAGTAACACTCTTTCTCCAACATACTTTACAGCTTTATATACCAAAAAAGTGAGTGAGATAACGTCACTCGCTATGTATCAGTATTGTTATCTACCTTCTCTTCAACATTGTACTAATAAACCGCTAACATTAGGTAAAACGGGGAAAGAAGGTCTATAGCATTGAACAGTAGGGAAATGATAACGCCACTCGGAAATCTCTTTCACCCAATTTTGAGAGGGTAGTATTAAACTAGTTATAGATGTGTGATCACGGATTCTAGCGGCAGAAGTGATCTTTGAGCGACATTATTAACGCCCCACAGGTTAAGGTGACATTGAAATTGAATACCATCTAGTGACACCCTTTTGTTTTTATACCAAAAAAATCTTGCCTTTTTTCTTATTCGAATATATCCCACAAATTCATGTTTGTGACACACGGGCATAGAACTCATATGTACTTGACGACTCATATATATTCGTGACTAGGAAGACTTAATCGATTTACGAGTATTAACAGTAGAAAGATTTGGGTACAGAGGTAAGAGGTTCATACATCACTATCACATGATTGACATTGATGGACTCACCTTTTAGACTAATCAAATGCAGTTACAAATTACAATCATACAAAGTCACTTTGTTATAAATCCCTCATAAACCCATTAAAAAGACTAAAATACCCATCACAAAAATCTACTCAAACCTACAAAAACTCCAAAAACAAGAGAATCAAAAGGGTATTTTTGTCAAATTATTGAAAAGTCTTACCATTTCTGTTTACTTACATTTGATCATCAAAGACACAAGTGATGACAAGTTGTATGAATAATCTAGATCTAATTCAATGGCTAATATTTAATGATAAAGACCTTTTCCACCTATCTTTTCTCCAATTTACATTCATATGTGGATACTCCCTCCGATTTTAAATGATTGTCCAATTTCATTGTAATACTTCTCGCAAATATTGCTCAAATGGGACAAACTTATAAAATCGGAAGGAGTATTTGCTAATTTTTCTTTTTGTGGGGTTTGGCATGGCTTGACTTGGAAGATAAGGTAGACTCCTATAGTAACTTAAACTTAATAACTCTCCCCATCTATCTACTATTCAATGGAGGAGTACACTTCAATTTTCAAACCTACTCCTACCCTTCCCTTCCCTTCCCTTTCCCTACATTCTCTAATAAACTAAATTTTTCGATAATTAATTAAAGAAGATATCACATGATATTACATCACCGTGATTTCTTCATTAATTAGAATATTAAAGTGTGTCTGTATGACACAAGTTAGAAAAACCGATTTAATTAATCATACTCCCTCCCTCCGTCTCAACAGATTCTTTACGTTTGCGCAAAGAATCTGTTGAGTCGGTTTGGGTCTAATTACACAAGTTTAATTTATACAAAATGACTGACCTTTAAGGTAAAGAAGCTTGATCTTCAAAGTTGAGCTGATGAAGCTTTTTTCTGTGTCATCAAAGATTAAACCCAGGAATTAATAAAGGTTTTGAGGTTGAATTAGGTGATTAATGGAGTGATACCCAGAAAAAGAGTGGAGTGATCATAGTCTGATAGAGTGGAGAAGGGTAAAAGGTGGTGGTGTGTGTTTTTTGAAAGTAAACGGTCAAAATATTTAAAATTGAAACTTGAAGATGATTATTATTATTAGTATTATAATGTTAGTTGTGCTCGTTGTGTTTTAAAGTAGGAGAAGAACAGAGAGAGTGGAGATGTGGGAGTGGAATAAGGTAAATTTGAATGTAGGAGCAGAGTAGTGTATTTAAGAACAAATCTACATTGTGACGAGTATATCTGTCACAAGTTTATGACAGGATAAATAATATTTTTATTGGTCACAAGTTTATGACAGGCCAAATAATATTTCTATTGGTCACAAGTTTATGACAGGCCAAATAATATTTCTATTGGTGAGGTAAAGGTAACTCATTTGATTTTCTCAAGTAGTCCACTTTTGATCGTATTTCTCATGTATGACCCGTCGCAAATAAGAATTCGTAAGTAATTAAAAGATCAGAAATGGACAAGAATGTAGGAGGGTGCCCAAATCTACAGTTGCACCAATTATTTAATTCAATACTCATACACACAAATACACAATCAGACAGGCACAGTAATTTATGAGATTTGGATTTCTCAAATATACAAATTAAAAAAGTTCTATTCTTGTCATTTCAAAGTTCAAACCAAATATATGGAGTAGGATTATTAATTCAGATTTGAGACCCACGTTATATTCCTTCGATTTTATATAGGAGTATATGAATATAGGATTAGTATTTTTATTGACATATGTTTATTTCAGTTTTGTTTGATTCATTATATTTTAATTTTTCAGTTTACTTAAAATGAAACTCGCATTAGCTCAGTTCAATACTTTCCTCTACTTTTTTTTTATCTTCCACATTAATATGTAAAACGAAAGTGGATAAAGAAAGTGGAGTCAACCACAAAAGATGTACGGCATTAAAAAGAAAAGTGAAAGATAATAGAGAAGTTATCAAAATAGGAAATGGGGAAGATTATAAAAAAAAATGGAGGAAGTAAATTTCAATCGAAAATAATATTCCCGGATACTATTTTTTCATTAAAATATTATTCACAAATAATGAGGTAATAGGGTAAAAAATAGTATCCGGAGGGGGTAGATCTTTAGATTTAGTACTAGTATTTTCCAGTTTTAAAAATAACTTTAATGATTACAAAGAGTTTTAGGCTCTGGTCATTTTTGTAACAAATGTTGTTGGTTGGAAATTGTAATAACCTAAAATTATGTACGAAGTATTTTAATTTCCAAGTTGGCACGAATGTTAATAGACTGATACGGTTCAGCATGATTTCCGTCCTAATGAGATACAAACTCATTTCGACACAGCCCAACATGTCATGACAAGCAATGGAACTGTGTCTGGGTAAAGTTTAATTTGAAAAAAAAACTATCATAGTAAGAAAAGGGGTGGAAATTTACCGCACAAAACTAACGTGAAAGACAAGGAAATGTCGAGTGTCCAAACTCCAAATCGCAATAGACACACATAGATAAAAAGTCAATAGGTAAATCATGAGAAACGTATACTAACTTTGCAGTTTACAGTGTAATTCAAATTATGGGTTGTTTATTAGTGCCAATTAAAGCTGCCATTGCGACAGTAGAATCATTGATGACATGAAATAGTAATCCCACGTACCAGAACCACATTCTTTACAAAAACTCTACTACGAAGTACGAGTACATTATTTAACCGTTGCGATTACTTTACCCTCCCTCCCTCCCTCAACTCGAATGTTCTTTGAATTTGAAGAGTGGTGAGTACATTTTCTGTATCAATGTTGATAATTTGAAAGTTCAGAGATACCGGGGATCAGAAGGATTCAAACCGTCTCGATTGAGGGATATAATAGAATATAAATACAATAGTTGAGCTCAAATATCTCGTTTATCCTTTAATATAGTACGAAAGATGATTTTTTTTTTTTTTGGTTTTTCTATGGTACCCCTCAACTATTGACTTTTCCAAGTGGTACCCGTCTTTTTCGAATTACATTGTGTACCCTTGAACTTTATTTATCACTCCATATCATAACCAAAGTGATAAGTATATTACAATTATTTTTTGAAAATGAATAATTAACCTATTAATCAATCTAATTTGATGCTACAAACCACCTCTTTTTCTTTACCATTCACCAAGCCACCATATGCCTATCAAAATGCACTCTGTTGTCGGCCGACATTGACCTATCTCCCTCATTCTTTTAAATCCTTCAACCTCAATCCCTCCGTCAACCCCATGTCGTAGTGTGGTGGAATGGATTTTTTCGAGTAAAGTATGTAAATTGAAGAAATACATCAAAGTAAAATAGGGAATAATCACTATTTATATCATCAATTGAGAAATTATCGTTGGAAAATTATAACTTTGGTTACAATATAGACTAATTTACAAAATTTAGGGGTACATTTTGTAATTCGAAAAAGGTGGGGTACCACTTGGAAAAGCCGATAGTTCAGGGGTATCCCATAGAAAAAAACTTTTTTTTTTTTTTTAGTTTTTGTGATTCAAAAGTTACTCCTATATTGTAGGAGTACAATAGTTATACCATACCGAAAATTCAAAATTAATACTCGTACTTTATGATAAAATACTCTATAATCACTTTAGGTTAAATAGATAATGATCACTGTTCAAATTAAAGTGATTATATTTTATTTGATAGTATTATACAACCGTTGTACATTTGTACGGAGTCCGAGAGTAGTTTATTTGGAAGATTTGAAATTGTAATTGTTGATTTAAGACGAATAGTAAGGTGGGATTAGGATTAGGCGAAGGGGGTGCAGATGTTGAGTAGGGACGGCAAATGAGTGGCACTTAATAATGGTGACATTCTGTAGCACGTGTGAGTGTGTCACAAAGTTTGATCAATTGTGTACATCTACTCAAAGTTGACATGCACTACTTCAAAACCACACATCCCTCTTTAATCATATTGGCTATCATATTCATTTTAGACCTAAAATTAGTTTAACACAAATTCTTGTTTGCGACGGTCATATCCGTCATTTTAATGTGACGGGTCACATAATATTCATTTCGAAGGAAAAAGACAAAAACAAAGGTGGTACCTATGTTTTGTCCTTATTTGTCTAAACGATCATTATTTGACCCGTTATACCAATGTGACGGATAGTTCCGTCACAAGCAAGACTTACTGTTAGTTTAATACCCGTGAAAATCATGGGATTACGAACTTATATTATTTAACGTTCATTCCAAACAAACAGACATCATCACAGTAACTTGTTATTTGATGTTGTAATTGAACTGACAATATATATCTTGAAGAGTCCACGTAGATAATGTGGTAAGAAAATTGGAAAAAGCTGAGACGTTGTTTGGTAAGACCTCCTGGATGATTCAAATCGTCGTACTATATAAATGTATACTACATCGTTTTCGGAAGGTTGGGACCTCGAAACAAAACTTGATGAAAATCGACTAGTCAGTTTATCCCTTGCGATTATTTTAATGTGTACAAAACATCATCCCATTTTCTATGACCGAGGAATATCACGTGCGATTTTCGGTCATTTTTATTTCGAACCCAGAATCTCAAAAAAACATGTATTATACATTCAATTTGAGCCGTTTTGGAGGTCAATTGGTGTCGAGTTTCATTTTCTCCTATTTTTTGTACCATGTCGCAAGGACCGCTTTACAAGGTTCCCTATTCGTTTTCAAGCCCAACGAGCAAGTACATGTCTTATTTTACACGAGAATTCAATTTCCAACTAACAGTGGTTCATCGGTTATTGGCACCCTCAAATGTTATCGGTTGCTTCTCATCTTTTGTGTGGTCATTACTCATTATCTATGACCCAAGAAATATCTCATGCGATTTTCGACCATTTTATTTCGAAACCCCAAATATCCGAAAAACGTGTATTATAACCTTCAATTTGAGCCGTTTCGGAGGTCGGTTGGTGACAGGTTTCAATATCATCCTATTTTTGTACCATGTGGTAAAGGTCGCATCAGGAGGTTCCTCATTTGTTTTCAAGTCCAAACAACAAGTATACGTCCCTTTTTACATGAGGCGTCGGGTTTCAATATCAAAAATTCCCAATAATTCAACGTTGTTCGAAAGATAGACGAATATCTTCTAAATATGTTTATTTGGAACACTACGTACCTTCTGTTACACTGAGACATTTCTACAATGAATGGAGTAATTGCTGTGTGAATTTCGGGATCAAATCAGTCCAAAAATTGTAGATAATAACCTTCAAATTTGACCGTTTCAAATGATTTTTCGAAAAACGTGAGATATTTCGTTGGTCTTCTAAAAATTACTGTACTTGTATAAAATAAATGTCCGAAGGTTGTTAAAAAAAAACTATACGGAGTAAAATGGTTCAGTTTCTAGTTATATTATTCCGTATATCGATATCGCCCTAATCCGACGTTATTCGAAACATAATCGAATATTTGTCTTTTAAATGTGTATTTGAAACGCTATGTATTGTTTATGTAGCTTCTGATACACCGAGACATTTCTACAATGAGAGAAATAGTTAATATGTAAATTTCGAGACATTTAATTTCGGGACCAAATTGACTCGAAAAACGTAAATAATAATCTTCAAATTCGACAATTTCAGATGATTTTTCGAAAAAGTGATATATTTTCTTGGCCATTTAAACGGGATCCGTATAAATAACATAAAATTGTTGACGGTTAAAATTCAGTTTCTACCCGTAGTATATATATACTCATATATTGTTGATTTCGCCCTAATCCACGTTAATTAAAGATAGTCGAATGTCTTCTCGATGTGTTTATTCGAAATCACCGACGCTGAAAAACCTGACTTCAACGGTCGTACACTCGCAGCTCGCACTCGCAGTTTTGCTCGCCCCACCCATTTTCGTGGGAGAGGACTCAGGTTTGTTAGTTGCTCAATGTTAATAACTCGTTAGGGTTTGTCGGGCGATTTAGGGTTTTGTTTGTTTCCTTGATTTTCTTCTTCTTTCGCCTTTAATTAAAGCTTTTTGTTATTAATTATTCTCGTTTTACCAGTTTTTGTTGCTAATTTAGGGATTTCCTTACTGATTTAGGGTTTTGACAGTCAGAGAAGGTGATTGGGGTATATAGATCGTGGATCAGAGTACAGTGATCTGCCTTCAAGTCTCAGATTTGGTTGAATTTCTTAGGGTTCTTAGGCTTGTTAAGACATTAGAGCACTTAAAAATCTCAATTCCTTGTTAGGGTTTGTCGGGTGATTTAGGATTTTGTTTGTTTGGTTGATTTTCATCTTCTTTTGCCTATAATTAAAGCTTTTTGTTACTAATTATTCTCGTTTTACCCGTTTTTGTCGCTAATTTAGGGATTTCCTTACCGATTTAGGGTTTATAGATCATGATTCAGAGTACAGTGATCTGCCTTCAAGTCAGATTTGGTTGAATTTCTTAGGGTTCTTAGGCTTGTTAAGTCATTAGAACACTTAAAAATCTCAATTACTTGTGTTAGGGTTTGTCGGGTGATTTAGGGTTTTGTTTGTTTGGTTGATTTTCATCTTCTTTTGCCTTTAATCAAAGCTTTTTGTTACTAATTATTCTCGTTTTACCAGTTTTTGTTGCTAATTTAGGGATTTCCTTACTGATTTAGGGTTTCGACAGTTAGAGAAGGTAATTAGGGTATATAGATCAAGATTCAGAGTACAGTCATCTGCCTTCATGTCTTAGATTAGGGTATATTTCTTAGTTTAACAAAGAACTTCACGTATCCTTGCACTTATATGTTGAAACTGAATTTGATTCACGTCGTTTACATGAGTTGCTCGTATGTTAGGATTGTTTATATGTTTTCTGATGTCTGGTGCATCTTCCATTGCTTTTTAGAACCCGAATGCTGAATTAATGCTTGTTTAAGTAGATGATATCATGATAGTCATTTAGTGTTGGTGATAATGAAGAATTGTGTGATTTTGATGGGGGTAAGAATGGATCAAGTTTCTTGTTTTATTCGAGTGCAGTAGGTGGTGAGGGACGATACGGTGGCGAAATTTACAGAATTGGGATTTTTTTTTGAGAATGTTTGGTCGATCTACAAAGCCTGAAAGTCTGAAACTTGTTATTTTGAGTGTGCTTGGTCTATTGTTTGTTCTATATGTTTACTCTGATCTCTTTATTTACTTTAAGCACGTCCCTGTAATTATTCCGATTTCATGCTTTAACAACTTGAGAATTTAGAGTTTCAACATTTTGATTAATATTTCAACAATTCCAGTGGAGCTAAAAATACTCTATTATTTGCCTTCCCAATATCATGGAATCAATCTTTAGAATGGCTCACTAAACTAGTGTCCCTCACAATCCTGTTTTGTAAAGCAGCTGTTAACCTCTGCATTTCTTGATGTAATTTATACTACCAGTCATCTGCAAACCTTTTTTTTTGGTGTCGAAAATCCATTCCCTCACCTTGTTAAGAGTTTTGAGTCAGTGGATACTGATGTAATGTTAATGTTGTCTTTTTTCGTTCCTCGTCTATCATTGTTAACAAGGTTATATGTTCATGGAATCATTTGTAAATGAATCCGTCGCACTTGGCAAAGCTGATATCTATTGTCAAATTTCCAATCCTATTAGCTCACTATTTCTTAGACTTGGCTTGAATGCCAAATTTCACTACAACTTTATCTTCTTATTCTCACATAGTGAACATAAGTTTGCATAAAGTTTAAAAATATCTATCAGGATCGATATGTACGTGACTTTCAAGCTTCTATTGTTTCCTATATCCCGTTTTTGTGCATTTCAATGTTTTTTTAATGTTAAGTATCATTGAATTCTATAACATAACATATAGATGGATCATTATCCGATAGACGTAAGGTATCCGAAGTCTCTGCCTTGATATTACTGTATACTATTTGATAAAGTTTGCATTTTTGGTGATTATGTGTTTAAAGCCTCGAACAAGAAAAATGAGTGCATAGGTCTTTGTTATCCCCAAAATGTATTGACACACTTAAGAGAGTTCAGCTTCTATTCAACTCTCTTGAATATAAAATAATTTGCTCGAGTTAGTTTGAAAGGGGGATGCTGTCAAATTTATCCTTGGGCATTTCAACAATGAGTGAAGTAGTTAATGTGGGAATTTGGAGACATTTAATTTCGAGACCAAATCGGCCCGAAAAACGTGGATATTTGTAAACAAGAGTACAAAATATTTACTGCTTGGCAGGTAAAATTGTAGATCAATTGAGTGGTTATTTATTTTAACTGCAACCCGAAAAATTTCTTCTTATTCCTGATATTCTGTATGAATGTTATGTATTTCGACGGGGACTACTTATTACCGTCGGCGCTTTACTTCTTACCGTCGGCGTTAATTACGTGAAATGACGACTTTGTCCTTGCTATTTATTCTCAAAATAATATTACTTTTACATTTTATAGATTATCGATTTATTAAAACTCGATAACAAAACCGTTTTTTTTTTATTATCGTAATAAACCAAAACCGACTTCCTATATAGTTAATTACGCAAAATGACAAGTTTTCCTTTGCAATTAATTCTCAAAATATTATCACATTTACATTTTATAAAGTATCGGTTTATTAGAACTCGATAATAAAACCGTTTTTTCGATTATTGTTACGCCTCCGATTTTAAACAGTTAATTAGATTAATTAACGACTTAATACAATTTAATAAACGTAATTTAAGTATAATATAAATCTTCCAATGGTATGAGACATGAAGTATAAAGTGGTGAAATTGGTTACATTGTCAACATTTCACACAAACGGTCCGGGTTCGAATCCTCTTGTTCGCACGTGGCTGATTGGGTTTTTTTTCTCTTTTAATATAGTTTTCAGCCACATGAAATATCAGCTTGTTTGTGCGAACAAGAGGATTCGAACCCGGGCTATTTGTATGAAATGTTATCAATGTGACCAATTTCACCACCTTATACTTCATGTCTCATATCATTGGAAGATTTGCATTATACTTAAATTATTTCTCAAAACTTTCAAGTATTATAGAGAAAATAATACGACCCTTAGGTGGGTCGAAAAACCCACTTGACCTGACCCATTTCCGGATTTTTTTATTTTAATTTGCATTGATCTGTATAATAAATCTTGATTGTCGACTTGTCGTAGATTAATTAGGATTTAATTTGCATATTACTCGTATTTGTTAATTACGTTTATTAAATTGTATTAAGTCGTTAATTAATCTAATTAACTGTTTAAAATCGGAGGCGTAACAATAATTGAAAAAACGGTTTTATTATCGAGTTCTAATAAACCGATACTCTATAAAATGTAAATGTGATAATATTTCGAGAATTAATTGCAAAGGAGAATTCGTCATTTTGCGTAATTAACTATATAGGAAGTCGGTTTTGGTTTATTTCGATAATCGAAAAAGACGGTTTTGTTATCGAGTTTTAATAAATCGATAATCTATAAAATGTAAAAGTAATATTATTTTGAGAATAAATAGTAAGGACAAAGTCGTCATTTCACGTAATTAACGCCGACGGTAAGAAATAAAGCGCCGACGGTAAAAAGTAGTTGCGATTTCGACTGTATTGTTAATGTGTGTAGTGTATTGCCCACCATTGGGATGATTTGTGGTTCTCGTTGATGAGCTAGAATGCGCACTGCAAGAGTGAAATTTTGTATGTATTGCATGCCCACCGGTTTCCCTTATTTCGGCGACGCATAGAGTAATTACTGTGAAATTTGTAAACATTTAAGTTCGAGACCAAATTTGGTCGAAAAATGTGGATAATAACCTTCAAAATCGTCCGTTTCTGATGATTTTTCAAAAAATGAAAAATATTTTGTTTGTCATTCTAATAGGGTCTGTATGCCATAAAATGAGCGTCGATGGTAAAAAACCTATAAAATAATTTAGGTTCGAGTATATTTTGAAGTTTTCGCCCGATTACAACGTGACTATAAAAGTAGTCGAACACCTTTTACATGTATTTATTTGGTGCCGTATGTACCTTTTTTTTATTGCAGTCATATCTACAATGCATGGAATAATTACTATGCGAATTTGGAAACATTTAATTTTAAGATCAAATTTGGCCGAAAAATGTGGATAATAACCTTCAAAACCGTTTGTTTCTGATGATTTTTCGAAAAATGAGAGATATTTTGTTTGTCATTCTAATAGGACTCGTATGCCATAAAATGAACGTCGGATGTTAAAAAAAACTATAAAAGAATTTAGGTTCGAGTATATTTTGAAATTTTTGACCGATTATAACGTGATTTTAAAATTAGTCAAATGCATTTTAAATGTTTTTTTTGGTGTTGTATGTACCTTTTTTTTTCGCGGATATCTCTACAATGCATGGAGTCGTTACTATGCGAAATCAGAAATGTTTAATTTTGGGAGCAAATTTGGTCGAAAAATGTGGTTAATAACCTTCAAAATCGTCTGTTTATGATGATTTATTGAAAATTGAGAAATGTTTTGTTTGTTATTCTAATTGGGCCATATGTCATAAAATCAGCGTCGAATGTTAAAAAAACTATAAAAGAATTTAGGTTCAAGTATATTTCGAAGTTTTCGCCCGTGATTATAAAAGTAGTCGAATGTCTTTTAAATGTATTTATTTGGGGCTGTATATACCTTTTTTTATCCGCAGACATATCTTTGAATAATTACTGTGCGAATTTGGAAACATTTAATTTCTGGATCAAATTTGACCGAAAAACGTGGATAATAACCTTCAAAATCGTCTGTTTCTGATGATTTTTCGAAAAATGAGATATATTTTGTTTGTCATTCTAATAGGTCCCGTATGTCATAAAATGAGCGTTAGATGTTAAAAAAACTATAAAAAATTTAGGTTCGAGTATATTTAAAGTTTTCTCTCGATTACAACGTGACTTTAAAAGTAGTCGGATACCTTTTAAATGTATTTATTTGGTGTGTATGTACCTTTTTTTATTCGCGGACATCTCTACTATGCGAATTTGGAAACGTTTAATTTTGGGACTAAATTTGGCCGAAAAAACGTAGATAATAATCTTCAAAATCGTCTATTTATGATTATTTTTCGAAAAATGAGTAATATTTTGTTTGTCATTCTAATAGGGCCCGTATGTCATAAAATGAGCGTCGGATGTTAAAAAAACAATAAAAGAATTTAGGTTCGAGTATATTTTAAATTTTCGTCCGATTACAATGTGACTATAATAGTAGTCGAATAATGTCTTTTAAATGTATTTATTTGGTGCCCTATGTACCTTTTTTTATTTGCAGACATATCTACAATGCATGGAATAATTACTGTGCGAATTTGGAAGCATTTAATTTTGAGATCAAATTTGGTTGAAAAAACGTGGATAATAACTTTCAAATCGTCTATTTCTGATGAATTTTCGAAAAATGAGATATATTTTGTTTCATTCTAATAGGGTCCGTATGCCATAAAATAAATGTCAGATATTAAAAAAACTAAAAAAGAATTTAGGTTCGAGTATATTTAAGTTTTCTCTCGATTATAACAAGAATTTAAAAGTAGTTGAATACCTCTTAAATGTATTTATTTGGTTCGTATGTACCTTTTTTTATTCGCGGACATCTCTACAATGCATGAAGTCGTTACTATGTGAATTCAGAAATGTTTAATTTTGGGACCAAACTTGACTGAAAAAACGTGGATAATAACCTTCAAAATCGTCCGTTTAAGTTGATTTTTCGAAAAATGAGAATTTTTTTTTTGTCATTCTAATAGGGCTCGTATGCCATAAAATGAGCGTCGGATGTTAGTAAAACTATGAAAGAATTTAGGTTTGAGTATATTTTGAAGTTTTCGCCCTCTTACCACGTGACTATAAAAGGAGTCGAAATATGAAATGACAAATGTGGATAATAACCTTCAAAATGTGGATATTTTGTTTGTCATTTTAATAGGGTCCGTATGCCATAAAAAGAGGGTCGGATGTTAAAAAAACTATAAAAGAATTTAGGTTCGAATATATTTGAAATTTTCTCCCGATTACAACGTGACTTTAAAAGTAGTCAAAGGTCTTTTAACAGTATTTTTTTTTATGTCGTATGTACCTTTTTTTATTCGCGGACATCTCTACAATGCATGGAGTCGTTACTACGCGAATTCAGAAACGTTTAATTTCGGGATCAAATTTGGCCGAAAAACGTGGATAATAATCTTCAAAACCGTCCGTTTATGATGATTTTTCGAAAAATGAGAAATATTTTGTTTGTTATTTTAAATGCGTGATTACTCCATCAAATGTTCTCTTTTGGAGCTAAATTTTTTTGCGCGCGTAATATACGGCCTCATTGACACCCCGTAAAATTTTCGGCCATGTTTTTTTGAACTCCAAATTTACAAAAAAACGTGGATAATACACCTCAATTTGAGGCGTTTTCGACCGATATTAATTAATCGCGTGATTACACCATCAAATTTTCTCTTTTGGAGCTAAAATTTTGTGTGCGCGTAATATAAGGCCTAGGTAACACCCCGTAAAATTTTCGGCCATATTTTTTTTTGACTCCAAATTTGCAAAAAAAACGTGGATAATACACTTCAATTGTAGGCGTTTTCGACCGATATAAATTTGTCGCGTGATTACACCATCAAATGTTCTCTTTTGGAGCTAAAATTTTGTGTGCGCGTAATATACAGCCTAGGTAACACCTCTTAAAATTTTCGGCCATATTTTTTCGAACTCCAAATTTGCTAAAAAAACGTGGATAATAAACTTCAATTTGAGGCGTTTCGACCGATATTAATTTATGGCGTGATTACACCATCAAATGTTCTCTTTTGGAGATAAAATTTTGTGTCCACGAAATATACGGCCTAGGTAACACCCCATCGTAAAATTTTTGGCCACATTTTTTTTGGATTCCAAATTTACAAAAAAAACGTGGATAATACACTACAATTTGAGGCGTTTTCGACTGATATTTATTTATCGCGTGATTACACCCTCAAATTTTCTCTTCTAGAGCTACAATTTTGTGTACGCGTAATATACGGCCTAGGTAACACCCCGTAAAATTTTCGGCCTATTTTTTTTGGAATCCAAATTTGCAAAAAAACGTGGATAATACACTTCAATTTGAGGCGTTTTCGACCGATATTAATTGATCGCGTGATTACACCATCAAATATTTTCTTTTGAAGCTAAAATTTTGTGTGCGCGAAATATACGGCCTAGGTAACACCGCGTAAAATTTTCGGCCATATTTTTTTTGGACTCTAAATTTGCAAAAAAACATGGATAATACACTACAATTTGAGGCGTTTTCGATCGATGTTAACTTATCGCGTGATTACACCATCAAATGTTCTCTTTTGGAGCTAAAATTTTGTGTGCGCGTAATATATGGCCTAGGTAACAACCCGTAAAATTTTCGGCCATATTTTTTTTGGAATCAAAATTTGCAAAAAAAACGTGGATAATACACTACAATTTGAGGCGTTTTCGATCGATATTAATTTATCGCGTGATTATACCATCAAATATTCTCTTTTCGGCTAAAATTTTGTTTGCGCGTGATATACGGCCTAGGTAACACCTCGTAAAATATCCGGCCATATTTTTTTTGGAATCGAAATTTGCAAAAAAACGTGGATAATACACTTCAATTTGAGGCATTTTCGACCGATATTAGTTTATCGCATGATTACACCATCAAATGTTCTCTTTTGGAGCTAAAATTTTGTGTCCGCGAAATATAGGTAACACCCCATCGTAAAATTTTCGGCCATATTTTTTTTGAATTCCAAATTTATAAAAAAACATGGTTAATACACTTCGATTGGAGGCGTTTTCGATCGACCGATATTAATTTATCGCGTGATTACCCCATCAAATGTTCTCTTTTGGAGCTAAAATTTTGTATGCACGTAATATACGGCCTAGGTAACACCCTGTAAAATTTTCGACCATATTTTTTTTGGAATCCAAATTTGCAAAAAAACGTGGATAATACACTTCAATTTGAGGCGTTTTCGACCGATATTAATTGATCGCGTGATTACTCCATCAAATGTTCTCTTTTGGAGCTAAAATTTTGTGCGCGCGTAATATACGGCCTCATTAACACCCCGTAAAATTTTCGGCCATGTTTTTTTGGACTCCAAATTTACAAAAAAACGTGGATAATACACTTCAATTTGAGGCGTTTTCGACCGATATTAATTTATCGCGTGATTACACCATCAAATGTTCTCTTTTGGGGCTAAAATTTATGTGCGCGTAATATACGGCCTAGGTAACACCTCGTAAATATTTCGGCCATATTTTTTTTGGAATCGAAATTTGCAAAAAAACGTGGATAATAATACACTTCAATTTGAGGCGTTTTCGACCGATATAAATTTGTCGCGTGATTACACCATCAAATGTTCTCTTTTGAAGCTAAAATTTTGTATGCGCGTAATATATGGCCGAGGTAACACTCCTTAAAATTTTCGGCCATTTTTTTTTGAACTCCAAATTTGCAAAAAAACGTGGATAATACACTTCAATTTGAGGCGTTTTCGACCGATATTAATTTATCGCGTGATTACACCATTAAATGTTCTCTTTTGGAGCTAAAATTTTGTGTCACGTAATATACAGCCAAGGTAACACCCCTTAAAATTTCCGGCCATATTTTTTTCGGACTCCAAATTTGCAAAAAAACGTGGATAATACACTTCAATATGAGGCAATTTTGACCGATATTAATTTATGGCGTGATTACACCATCAAATGTTCTTTTTTGAAGTTAAAATTTTGTGTGCGCGTAATATACGGCTTAGGTAACACCCCTTAAAATTTTCGACCATATATGTTTTGGACTCCAAATTTGCAAAAAAAAAAACGTGGATAATACACTTTAATTTGAGGCGTTTTCGACCGATATTAGTTTATCGCATGATTACACCATCAAATGTTCTCTTTTGGAGCTAAAATTTTGTGTGCGCGTAATATACGGCCTAGGTAACACCCGTAAAATTTTTAGCCATATATTTTTTGTACTCTAAATTTGCATAAAAAACGTGGATAATACAGTAATACCCCGAGTTTAAAGAGTATATATATTGGATATGGTGCTCAGATGAGCGTGGATTAGATATGGTTTAAGAGGCTCGAATGAGTGCTTAAAGGGATTGATAATACTATTCATATCAAAAAGTGCACTTTCTTTTCTGGTATCTTAGGATGGGTGACCTCCTAGGAAGGTTCCGGGATGCGCATGAGTGAGGTCAAAATGCGCTGGAAAAGAACCGTGTTGATTTGTGGGGCCAGTACACGACCTGTTGAGCGCCATAAGTGATACCACAGTCCACAAGTGGTGGCTGGGGTGTTACATACTCCCTCCGAGTTTTAGTGTTCTTCCCTCTTTCCTTAATGTGCTGAGTTTGATATTCTTCCCTATTTCCTTTTTAGGCTATTAATATGTGGTTCACATTTATTCTCTCATTTATCTCTCTTCCTCCTTTTTTTTTAGTCACACATTTTCCTTTCCTTATTTTCCACCCAAAAAAAAGGGGAATAACATAGGAACTCGGAGGGAGTATTTTGTTTGTCATTCTAATAGGACACGTATGCCATAAAATGAGCGTCGGATGTTAAAAAAACTATAAAAGAATTTAGGTTCGAGTATATTTTTAAATTTTCGCCCGATTACAACATGACTTTAAAAGTAGTCAAATGCGTTTTAAATGTATTTTTTTGGTGCCGTATGTGCCTATTTTTATTCGCAAGCATCTACACAAAGCTTGGAGTCGTTACTATGCAAATTCGGAAACGTTTAATTTCGGGACCAAATTTGGACGAAAAACGTGGATAATAACCTTCAAAATCGTCCGTTTCTGATGATTTTTCGAAAAATTAGAGATATTTTGTTTGTCATTCTAATAGGACCCGTATGCCATAAAATGAGCGTCGGATGTTAAAAAAACTATAAAAGAATATAGGTTCGAGTATGTTTTGAAGTTTTCGCCCGTGATTATAAAAGTAGTCGAATGCCTTTTAAATGTATTTATTTGGGGGCCGTGTACCTTTTTTTATTCGCAGACATATCTACAATGCATGGAATAATTACTGTGCGAATTTGGAAACATTTAATTTCGGGATCAAATTTGGCCGAAAAACATGGATAATAATCTTCAAAATCGTCCATTTCTAATGATTTTTCAAAAAATGAAAGACGTTTTGTTTGTCATTCTAATAGGATCCTTATGCCATAAAATGAGCGTCGGATGTTAAAAAAAACTATAAAAGAATTTATGTTCGAGTATATTTTGAAGTTTTCGCCCGTGATTATAAAAGTAGTCGAATGTCGTTTAAATGTATTTATTTGGGGCCGTATGTATCTTTTTTATTAGCAGACATATCTACAATGCATGGAATAATTACTCTGCGAATTTGGAAACATTTAATTTCGGGATCAAATTTGGCCGATAATCGTGGATAATAACCTTCAAAATTGTCCGTTTCTGATGATTTTTCGAAAAATGAGAGATAAATTGTTAGTCATTCTAATAGGACCCGTTTGCCATAAAATGAGCGTCGGATGTTTAAAAAACTTTAAAAGAATTTAGGTTCGAGTATATTTTGAAGTTTTCGCCCGTGATTATAAAAGTAGTCGAATGCCTTTAAAATGTATTTATTTGGGGCCGTATGTACCGTTTTTTATTCGCAGACATATCTACAATGCATGGAATAATTACTGTGCGAATTTGAAAATATTTAATTTCGGGATCAAATTTGGCCGAAAAACGTGGATAATAACTTTCAAAATCGTCCGTTTCTGATGATTTTTAGAAAAATGAAAGATATTTTGTTTGTCATTCTAATAGGAGCCGTTTGCCATAAAATGAGCGTCGGATGTTAAAAAAACTATAAAAGAATTTAGGTCTGAGTATATTTTGAAATTTTTGCCCGTGATTATAAAAGTAGTCGAATGCCGTTTAAATGTATTTATTTGGGGCCGTATGTATCTTTTTATATTAGCAGACATATCTACAATGCATGGAATAATTACTGTGCGAATTTGGAAACATTTAATTTCGGGATTAAATTTGGCCGAAAATCGTGGATAATAACCTTCAAAATCGTCCGTTTCTGATGATCTTTAGAAAAATGAAAGATATTTTGTTTGTCATTCTATTAGTACCCTTATGCCATAAATGAGCGTCGGATGTTAAAAAAACTATAAAAGAATTTAGGTTCGAGTATATTTTGAAGTTTTTGCCCGTGATTATAAAAGTAGTCGAATGCCGTTTAAATGTATTTATTTGGGGCCGTATGTATCTTTTTTTATTAGGAGACATATCTACAATGCATGGAATAATTACTGTGCGAATTTGGAAACGTTTAATTTCGGGATCAAATTTTGCCGAAAATCGTGGATAATAACCTTCAAAATCGTCTGTTTCTGATGATTTTTTGAAAAATGAGAGATATATTGCTAGTCATTCTAATAGGATCCGTTTGCCATAAAATGAGCGTCAGATGTTTAAAAAACTATAAAAGAATTTAGGTTCGAGTATATTTTGAAGTTTTCGCCCGTGATTATAAAAGTAGTCGAATGCCTTTTAAATATATTTAGGTGGGGCCGTATGTACCTTTTTTTTATTCGCAGACATATCTACAATGCATGGAATAATTACTCTGCGAATTTGGAAACATTTAATTTCGGGATCAAATTTGACCGAAAAACGTGGATAATAACCTTCAAAATCGTCTGTTTCTGATTATTTTTCGAAAAATTAGAGATATTTTGTTTGTCATTCTAATAGGTCCTGTATGCTATAAAATGTGCGTCGGATGTTAAAAAAAATATAAAAGAATTTAGGTTCGAGTATGTTTTGAAGTTTTCGCCCGTGATTATAAAAGTAGTCGAATGCCTTTTAAATGTATTTATTTGGGGCCGTATGTAACTTTTTTTATTCGCAGACATATCTACAATGCATGGAATAAATACTGTGCGAATTTGGAAACATTTAATTTCGGGATCAAATTTGGTCGAAAAACATGGATAATAACCTTCAAAATCGTCCGTTTCTGATGATTTTTCGAAAAATGAAAGATATTTTGTTTGTCATTCTAATAGGGCCTTTATGTCATAAAATGAGTGTCGGATGTTAAAAAAAACTATACAAGAATTTAGGTTCGAGTATATTTTGAAGTTTTCGCCCGATTACAACGTGACTTTAAAAGTAGTCAAATGCGTTTTAAATGTATTTTTTTGGTGCCGTATGTGCTTTTTTTTATTCGCAAGCATCTATACAAAGCTTGGAGTCGTTACTATGCAAATTCGGAAACATTTAATTTCGGGACCCAATTTGGCCGAAAAACGTGAATAATAACTAAAATTGTCCGTTTCTGATGATTTTTCGAAAAATTAGAGATATTTTGTTTGTCATTCTAATAGGACCCGTATGCCATAAAATGAGCATCGGATGTTAAGAAAACTATAAAAGAATTTAGGTTCGAGTATGTTTTGAAGTTTTCGCCCGTGATTATAAAAGTAGTCGAATGCCTTTTAAATGTATTTATTTGGGGCCGTATGTACCTTTTTTTATTCGCAGACATATCTACAATACAGGAATAATTACTGTGCGAATTTACTACATTTATGATGATTTTTCGAAAAATGAGAAATATTTTGTTTGTTATTCTAATTGGGCTCGTATGCCATAAAATGAGTGTCGGATGTTAAAAGGGGTGTTAATAATTCAAGAAACCATGGGGTGCAGGCAAACCGAATGTGAAACAAGCTAGAAGAAAAACCAGACATGGAAGATGCATAATAAAATTCAAGAAACAAAAGAGAAGAGTGCAAAACAATTCTCATAGACCATGTCAAGTCCCCATAGATTTTATCTCATCAACACCTCACACATCAGATTCTACCCTATCATCTCTATCATCCACGAAAATCAAAAATTTCCCGTCTATCAACAACTGAACCTACATTACCCACTCCAGGAAATTCGCCAAAATATAAGATGAAGAAGACAATGGAGGTGTCGAGAACTAACAAACTACACATTAAACGAGGCATTTTACTTGAAACAATAATCACTTTAAATTGAGTAAGCTTTGATCTAGAATCGTAGTTGACTTTAGAGTTTAGAACTTACTCGTATGGAATTTGAATGTAGGCTGCATCACAAACAAAAGGAATGTCCGCATACATGCCAGCGAGAGCACAGCGCATAGATTCGAGAACAGTGAATAGGTAGCCAAAAGCCACTGCTGTCCAGAAGTGCATCCCAAACTTGCCCCAGTAAACCGCAAGTGGCATCCAACGACTAACCGTACCAATCACCTGCAATGCAATTTCCAGTAACATGCCCATCACAACGTGGAACCTGAAGAAGTGGGGCCACTCCTTTCTCCTCACAATCCCTAGGTAAGCCATAAAGAAGTAGGCCATAAAGAACCAACTAGGTAGACTGCCAATGGACTCGAAGAACGGGTAGGTCCAAAACTCAAAGTCTTCTAGAAAAGGATGGAGATGATAGGCTGTTTCTGCATACATCCATGTCTCATGAAGAGGCATGAGGTAAGGTAGGCAAGCTAAGGTTCGCCACCACCATCGGGGCTTTTTTGTCATTGCGGGGTAGCGATAACTGTAAGGAACGTCTTTGGATGCTCGGGGAGCTATGCCACATCCTCTGCGTTTTGGTATATGAGGAATTGTATTTAACAACCCACCATGTTCCCCACTCAAAAGTGGAGTTGATGTAGCTGAAAGAAGCCAAGGCGATGATGACACCCCTGCCAAGTGACGCGTAAGATCAAAATTAAGAAACAGAATGTCACAGCAAATAATACAGCAGGACCTAGATAAGTATGTATGATCCAGCAGTTCTCCAAACTAGCTAACAAATATAAAGAAATTGACAGTAAGTTGGAACTTACTAAGACTACAATTTACGACATAACCCGGGCTAAGAGCATAACTTTTGTTCTGATATTAGGAGGTGTTTGGTTGGAGCATATTCCAACGGAGTTGGATACTTGATGGATTCTAACTCCATTCCAACCCCTTGGAATCCCGTACACATCTCTACCCCCAAGTTTCTAGCTCCATTCCCCACCCAATTACTGCAATTATATCTATTCTACCATTGAACCAAACACCTATAATCAAGTATGTGAATCTAACTCAATTGTTCTAGAGGCGGCAAATAATGACACGACTAGAACCCGACACTAAATTAACGGGTTTGGGTTGAGGTTTGATGACCCATTTATGTAAGTGAGTCGACACGAACACAGCACGAGATTTAATTGGGTCGGGTATGGGTTGAGGTCCCAAAGCACGAACCCGACACGAATAACATGTTGATTAAATTAGCCTGAACTTTTTAAATCATTTTTTACATAAATATGTTAATACTTTCCCAATATAGACATGACACGAAACACAACACAACATTAATGGGTTTGGGTTGAGGCATAATGACCCATTTATGTAGGTCTAAGTGGTCAACACAAACACGAAACGAATCTTAAATTGGTCAGGTTTGGATTGAGGGATTCGTGACCCGAACACGACACGAACACGAACCTATGACACGAACACGACACAACCCCATCTGTTTGCCCGAAAAACATCAAATTTCCACCTAAAAAGACTAGATGCCATGTTTCGATTACAATCAGAAATGTTTCCCTAATAGTAACATTGATGATGACCCAGCACTAGAATCGATCATAACTCAAACCATCCGTGCATAACTTAAAACTAAAAGAACCGACATTTCTAAACATTACAACAGCCTGCCTACCTGCAGAACGCTGCGACTTCAGAAGCCCGTCGACTGGTCTGCAAAATGCTTGAATATTTGGAAGCGAAGAGTTGACAGGCGAAGGAGTCGGCCGTGGCCAAGAACCGTTACAAGATAGAGGCTTGCATCCTCTAGAATGCATAGTGTACCCATTTATAATCATTTCTTTAATCTAACTCAAGAGGTCTTAATCACTGAAAACAACAGAAAATTACAATCACCATTAAACCCTACTCACACAAACAAACAACCTTCACCGTATTTATACATTGCATTAAACACCAACAATGGAGATAAAAACCCAAATGCCAGGAAACTGCAAGAACTCAAGAAAACAGCAAATTCTTAAGCTACGGTGCTCGAACTCGGTGAATTCGGAAAATGGAGACTTCAATTTATCATAGAAACAATTCAGACGTGCAATTGATGAAATTTGAAACAAAAAGAAATCTGCAATAGGAGAAAAAACTGAATTTGTACCTTGAATCGAGACACAAATGAATGAAGGAATGGTGAGTCGGGTATGATTGTGATAGGTCGATTAGAGTGAATTCATCGGAGGCATCGGCGAGGGCAAGGATGTTGAGATGCAGAAGAATGGAATTGGAGGATTGATTTTAGGGTTTAGTGAGATTAGTGAATTTGGGGGAAAAAATTGGATTGGATAAGGTGAGGTGTATTTTACATTACCTGGGGTAGTTAGTTGTCTACTCCATTTACCGTGAAAATAAATAACAAACGAGCGAAACACTTGAAAAATATTCCGTTTTTTTCGTAGATGATTCATTTAGTTTTTACTTCTAAATGTTAATTTTAGTTAAAAAAACACGGTTTACTAGTTAAAAGTAAGAGGGTAAAGAAACATGTTAAATAATACACGTAAATTACGTTGTACACTCATATTCCGTGTTTAGTTGTTTGCCTCTCTCATTTCATCTCCTTCGATCAATATTACATACAAGTACTTTTATTTTGAAAAACTAACGGACCCCGCCCCACCCCCAGCCAACCACCAGCCTACCACCCTCATCGTTAGTGGCCGACCAATCACTCATTCAAAAGCCCCACATCAGTCGTTTGAATAAGGCTTCTGATCTGTTAATAAACTTAAGATGACACTATTACGTCTTCTAACAATGACATACAAGTATACGACTATTGCTACCATGGAAAACAAGTTATCCATTTGTTTATGTTAGCATGAAAAATAACCCAATAAATATATATAAATAAATTACTCTTAATGAAAACTTTCATACTCGGCAATATAAAAAGGAAAATGATAATATAATCCATAATGTTTTAATAGAATATAAACGGGCCTCAACCATCGCATGTAATTTATTCTTAAATTTCTAATCTATGTCATATATATGAAATATTTAATGTTTAAATATAAACCCAATGACTGTATTTAAAGTTACTATATAAAAAAAACATAAATTAGTACTGGTAGACTTTATCAAAAGTTGTACAACCACCATTAGGTATACATGCACGATCAAAGATGATAGGATCCAAATTTTTTTGGCAATATTAAAACATTGTAACATTTTAATTTCTAAACAATATACTCCGTATATATAAGTATATAACATCTTATCGTACTCACCCAAGAACGTAGTAATTCAAATCTCAAATACAATCAAGAAAAAATCATTGAAATAAAATGGGAAAAGTGCAAGTTTATAGGATGTGGAGTTGTCCATGTAGTTGGAGAGTAGAATTAGCTTTGAAACTCAAAGGAGTTGAGTATGAAATTATTGAAGAAGATTTGAGGAATAAGAGCCATGAATTGCTCAAATACAATCCAGTTTACAAGAAGATCCCCATCCTTGTCCATGACGGTAAACCTGTGGTCGAGTCGTTGGTGATCCTTGAATATATCGATGAGGTTTGGAAGGGAAACTCGCTATTGCCTAGTGACCCTTACGAGCGAGCCCAAGCTCGATTTTGGGCCAATTTTATTGATGATAAGGTGATTTCATTCAATAGATCAGATTAGATATACATGATCTATTAGTTAAACATTTCATACTAGAAAAAAAAAAGATTACTCATTAATTGTTGATAAATAAGTGATTTTTTTATACAAAAATCATATGTAATGATTACAGATTAGGATCAATGGTCAACGTGGAACGTCTAATGAGAAACGACTCATAAATTGGTTATTTTTCATTTATAGGTTTTTCCAGCAACACGGAAGTTGGGATTTAGTCGAGGAGATGAAGATGTCGAAAAGGCGAAAGAAGAACTTGATGAAGTGCTCAAGATCTTTGAGAATAAGATTGAGGGAAAAGGATTATTTAGTGGAACTAAAATTGGATATCTAGACTTGGTCGCATTGTTGATATGTTTTTGGATCCCGGTTATGCAAGACGCTCTCGGAAGAGAAGTGCTTACACGGGAAAGATTTCCAAGCATTTACGGTTGGAGTGATGGGCTTTTGGACCAGCCCATTATCAAAGAAAGCTTGCCCAGTAAGGAGGATTTTCTCGCCTTTTATCGTGTCCACTTTTCTTCTCAAGGCTTTTCTTAAGCATTTATCATGCTACTTAGGCTATTGTGTTATGGCCTTATTGACCGTTTTAATTATATAGAACCGTCTCATGCTATAATTTGTATAAAAGTATAGGCAAAAAAACTTAGAATTATGTTATTGTTTGTGTGTTGCACATAGTACTCCAACGTGTCACACTTTTTATTTTCCATATATATAAAAGATGTGCTCACTAGTTATCGTGTGAGACGATTTTAATATAAGAGTGATGTACTAAGAGACGATATCTCATTAAATTTATTGAGAAATCAATTATAACTTAATGCTAAATACACTACAACAAAACAAGTTATTGAGTAACCGTATCTTCGTAGATTTTGTGCATACATTACAATGATTGCAACGTACGTCATTTGTCGTTTCATGAACCAAGATATTTTATTTTCTTATAACTTAATCCTTTAACCATGCATCTCAATTATACTCCGTATTACATTACTCAACATATATTAATTTTTTAATTATATTTTCTAAAAATTGATAAAGCTAGGCATTGACTATATATTGAGGAAGCTAAATCAATTAAAATAAAATAAAATGGTGAGGAAGAAGACGCCATCGCCATGCATATATTATTGTAGTATTATACTCCGTATATATGATAGTGATTGATAGTGTAGTTAGTCTGACTGTCTATGTTCAATAATCAAGCAAGAGTAGAACACTATTATCGATCGGATCGGAGCTGGAAATGTCTAGTGAATCCACTCCTCCTCCTCCTCCTGAAGATGCTAATAATGATAATAATGCCGTGAGGCATATAGAACCTCCGGAGCCGCCACCACCTCCGCCTCCCACTTCAGCTCCATATTGGGAACACGAAACTGGTAACTTAATTCTAATATTTTTTTTATGCCGCGGGTAAGAATCAAACGAGTCTTTGACTTCATGGTGTTTTGTGGAACTTATTTATATCATATGGATGAACAAGACAATCTAGTTACGGAGTATAACTTTGTGACAGATATACTGGCTACGAGCTGAGGGGGACTAATTGCATGCTTGCTGTGATTATATGTTGTTGTTGTTGACAGACATAAAAAATGAGGGGTTCATGGAAAGAGTAAGACTATACCAAGCAGGTTTAAACGGTGATTGGGAGACTGTGAAACGCATTTGGTCAGCGAATCCAAGCTGTCTAAGTACAAGGATCACAAAAGGAGGCGAAACCGTTCTTCACATAGCCGCGGCTGCCAAGCAAACCTTTCTTGCCAACAGATTGATCGAGCACATGGATTCTAGCTCGCTTGTCCAGCCTAACAAACTTGGCAACACTGCCCTTTGCTTTGCTGCCGTCTCTGGTGTCGTTGAAGAACACCGGTTTGCCCGACATAAAAGGGAGCGGGGGGATGACTCCGCTACATATGGCTGTCTTGCTTGGCCACCTTCAATTCCTATGGTGAATTACCTTCTCTTGGTCACTGATGATTGACTGCTCGATCAGAATGACCGCATGGGCCTTATTACCAGCGCTATCGATACCAATTTGTTCGGTAGATCATTTCCTCCTCTTAGAAAAGCTCTTCATATTGAACTAACATAGTATAAACATGAAAATGCATGCTCATATAGTCTGGTAGTGGAATTATTGCAGGTGTAGCCTCAAGCATCTTACAAAAACATCCCCACCTGGCTGTTGAAAGGGATGCGAAGAATGAGACGCTGTTGCACGCATTGGCTAAGAAACCTCTCAAGCCTTTGTAGAACTAAAATGATGACATGTTTTTGGATCCCCGTTATGCAAGAGGCTCTTGGAAGAGAAGTGCTTACACGGGAAAGATTTCCAAGCATTTACGCTTGGAGTGATGGGCTTTTGGATCAGCCCATTATCAAAGAAAGCTCGCCCAGTAAGGAGGATTTTCTCATCTTTTATCGTGTCCACTTTGCTTCTCAAGGCTTTTCTTAAAGCATTATTTATCATGCATGCTACTTGTAGAATTTGTAAGTGGAATAATAGTTTGAGAGAAAAGGGAGAAAGTATCGGTAAACTGACTCAATTAATAACTTAAATGATAAAGCCTTTTTATAGGCATACAACATAAGTAAATGGAACAAATAAATGTGGGAGTAGTGGAGTAATCCACGTCTAAAACTACTAGCAAATATTATGCCATGAACTAATTTGACTAACTATATCCACATGATTAGGAAATCTTAACTACTAACAAATACTTCATTTATTTTGGATCACAATAATCCAACACTACTTAGGCTATTGTGTTATGGCCTCATGGATCGGTTTTATTATATAGAACCATCTCCTACTATAATTTGTGTAAAAGTATAAGCGAAAACCTTAGAATTATGTTATTGTTTGTGTGTTGCACCTTTTATTTTCCATATATATAAAAGATGTATTAGTTCTTGTGTGCTGAGACGATATTAACAGAAGAGTGATGGACTAAGAGACGATATCTCATTAAATTTATGGAGAGACCATTTATAATTTAATGTTAAGTAACATTACAACAAAGTGATCTCTCAACGAGTTATTGAGAAACCGTATCTTGGTAGATTTTGTGCATGCATTATGACATTAATTTCCCACAAATGATTGCAACACGTACGTAATTTGTCGTTTCATGCATGAACCACGATATTTCATTTTCTTATAACTTAATCGTCCTTTAATCATGGATCTCAATCACTCTACAAAAGTCAATTTTTTTACTTACATTGATAAAGAAAGACTGATAAAGCTAAGCATTGACTATTGAGGAAGTCAATTATAATAAAATGATAGTGAGGAAGAAGACGATACGCCATGCATATATTATTAGATAGTGAGATCGATAGTGTTGTCAGTCTCGTTGTAGGTTCAATAATCAAGAGTATAGAACATTATCGATTTGATCGAAGCTGGAAATGTCTAGTGAATCCAGTACTAGTAGTAGTACTATTCCTCCTCTTCATCCTCCTCCTGAGGATGTTACTAATGATAATAATGCCGTGAGGCATATAGAGCCTCCGGAGCCGCCACCACTTTTATCTTGGCTGCCACCACCTCCGCCTCCCACTTCAGCTCCATATTGGGAACACGAAACTGGTAACTTCATTATTCTAATATATACTACGAGTATTATTTTTTTATTTGTTCAAGTAAGAATCGAATCTCTGTGGTGTTAATTGTTGTACGATTTCCATTTTTAATTCTAAACGATAATCTATATTGAGATACTAAGAGTGCGTGGTTATATAGAACTAGGTTCACCTAATGTAGATCGATATAGTCGTTCATAATGTTCTTTTAAGCAGCAAAAAAAAAAAAAAACGGTAGGAGGTTGAACGTTTTATCACATTATTATTATTATTATTCCATATTTCGATGCATAGTCTACCTCAGATTCTGATTCATATTCGATCTCAAACATTTTGTGAGTAAGGCTTTGATAAAGTTGTTGTTGTACTTCCATGCATGTAATCAGTAAGAATAGTTGATCGTCTATTTCTAGATCTTCTTAAATGAAGTTGATCGTCTATTTCCTCGCCTGTCACGCCCGATTGGACATATCATATGCATGAACAAGACAAACAATGTTTTGCTAGTATCAACACAATCTAGTTATAACTTTGAGATGTATATACCTGTCACGAGCTGAAGGAGACTAATTATATGTTGTTGTTGTTGATGACAGACATAAGAAATGAGAGGTTCATGGAAAGAGTAACACTATACAAAGCAGGTCTAAATGGTGATTGGGAGACAGTGAAACGCATTTGGTCAGCGAATCCAAGCTGTCTAAGTACAAAGATCACGAAAGGAGGCGAAACAGTTCTTCACATAGCCGCAGCTGCCAAGCAAACGTTCCTTGCGAAAACATTGATCCAGCACATGGATTCTTTCTCGCTTCTCACACCTAACAAAATTGGCAACACCGCCCTTTGCTTTGCTGCTGTCTCTGGTGTCGTTGAAATCGCTGAGGCCATGGTCGTGAAGAACGACAGTCTGCCTCACATTAGAGGGAGCGGGGGGATGACTCCGCTACATATGGCTGTCTTGCTTGGCCACCTTCCTATGGTCACTTACCTTCTTACGGTTACAAATGATGCACTGCTTAATCAGAATGACCGCATGTGCCTTATTACCAGCGCCATTGATACCAATTTATTCGGTAATTACTTCCTCTTAAAAATGCTTGATCTTCAATTCGAACACTGCACGAAAATGCTCATATAGTCTGGTAGTGGAATTGTTGCAGGTGTAGCCTCAGGCATCTTACACAAACACCCCCACCTGGCTATCGAAAGGGATGCCAAGGAAGAGACGCCGTTGCACGCATTGGCTAAGAAACCTCTCAAGCCTTGCCGGAATCCTAACAAACTGCAATGTTAGCATTCTGTGATTTGTTTTTTTTCCAGCTTTTTATTTGATTTGATTTGTCAGTATAAATGTAGGTAACCCTTTAATTGGTTGATTATCTTGCAGGGCGGAGAGTAAGTGATGACGAAGAGGAAAGCCGAGAGCCAGAAATGGCACTGGATTTAGTGCAGATGATTTGGAATAAAGTGATCAAGTGTAAAGACAAGGATGTATCTCAGTTGATTGGTTATCCATGGGCATTATTGTTCGTCGCAGCCAAATTGGGTAAGGTTGAATTTTTAACTGTGTTGATTCGTTCGTACCCCGACATAATTTGGAAAGTAAATGACAGTAGGTACTCCATATTTCACATTGCTGTCATTCATCGCCATGAACGGATTTTCAAGCTTATTTACGAGATTGGGGCAATCAAAGATCTCATAACTAGTTACCAAGATGACGATGGGAACAATATGCTTCATTTGGCTAGCAAGTTGGCACCCCCCAATCGGCTTAACTCTGTCTCTGGAGCAGCTCTACAGATGCAGCGTGAGATATTTTGGTTTGAGGTACGTAGTTTCCGCTTTACAAATATTATGATCAGTTGATGCGAGGGTTAACTGAACTGAACTGAACTTTTGTGTGTGTGTGGAAATAGGCGGTTGAAAGGATAATGAGGCCAGAGTATACAGAAGCCGAAAATAATAAGCAGGAAACACCGCGTGCCTTGTTCAGTGAACAACATGAAGATTTAAGAGTGAAAGGCGAGGAGTGGATGAAGAAAACAGCAGAATCGTGTACGCTTGTTGCAGCTCTAATAGCGACAGTAGTGTTTGCAGCCGCTTTCCAACTACCTGGAGGAGTGAACTCCCAAGGGAGTCCTAATCTAGTGGGGAGAGCCTCCTTCATGGTCTTTGCAATATCAAACGCAACGTCACTGTTTACAGCAACAGCTTCGATATTGATGTTCTTGTCGATACTTACATCACGTTATGCTGAGAGAGACTTTCTCCGATTATTGCCTTCGAAGCTCATGATGGGACTTATCTTGCTCCTTGTTTCAATGGCGGCCATGATAGTAGCCTTCACCGCAACATTTTTTATCACGTTCCAAGATCATGGTCCGAAATGGGCGGCAATTCTGGTTGCTACGTTTGCTTTCGTACCGGTCACACTCTTTGCTTCACAGCAAATCCGGCTCCTGGTAGACATATATCAGTTTACTTACGAATCTAGGTGGATATTTCAATCTTACAAACCCGTCCTTTATCAACAAGGCTACAGTCTATCATCCGATGGCCCTGTTTATGAGACAATTGTGACATTTCCTCAGCAACTTTGTCAATACTCCACTGAACCTGTTGTTGATGATCATGTTAGTACAGATGGAATAACGACATCGTCTAGTCCGACTTCCACCCTTCCCGACCTTGGACCATCTCATTCTGACCAACAACCAAGCTCGTGCATCCCAACGGCCTCTCTAATTGTGGACCCTGTGCCCTCAGTGCCACGACCTCCGGTAATACAAGGGCTCAACCTCCAGTCTCACATGCCAACAACCTCTCTATTTGGTAACCCTTTTGCCTCGGGGCCACCAGCTGCGATAGCACAAGAACTCCACCCCCGGCCTCACATCCCAACGACCTCTCTAATTGTGAACCCTGTGCCCTCGGTGCCACGACCTCCGGTAACACAAGGGATCCACCTCCAGGCTGCCATCTCCACGGCCTCTCAATTTGTGAGCCATTTTGCCTCAGGGCCACCAGATGCGATAGCACAAGGGCTCCACCTCCGGCCTCCCATCCCAACGACCTCTCAATTTGTAAGCCATTTTGCCTCGGGCCCACCAGATGCGATAGCACAAGGGCTCCACCTCCGGCCTCCCATCCCAACGGCCTCTCAATTTGTAAGCCATTTTGCCTCGGGCCCACCAGCTGCGATAGCACAAGGGCTCCACCTCCGGCCTCCCATCCCAACAACCTCTCTAATTGTGAACCCTATGGCCTCAGTGCCACGACCTCCGGTAACACAAGGGATCCACCTCCAGGCTGACATCCCAACAAGCTCTCAATTTGTGAGTCCTTTTGCCTCGGGGCCACCATCTGCGATAGCACAAGGGCTCCAACTTCGGCCTCCCATCCCAAAGACCTCTCTAATTGTGAACCCTATGGCATCAGTGCCACGACCTCCCGTAACACAAGGGATCCACCTCCAGCCTCCCATCCCAACGACCTCTCAATTTGTGAGTCATTTTGCCTCGGTGCCACCAGCTCCAGTAACACAAGGGTCCCACCTCCAGCCTCCCATCCCCACAACCTCTCTATTTGGGAACCCTTTTGCCTCGGGGCCACCAGCTGCGATAACACAAGGGCTCAACCTCCGGCCTCCCATCCCAACGACCTCTCAATTTGGGAACCCTTTTGCCTCGGAGCCACCAGTTGCGATAAAACAAGAGCTCCACCTCCGGCCTCCCATCCCAACGGCCTCTCTATTTGTCAACCCTATGATCTCGGGGCCACCAGCTCCGGTAAGAGAAGGGCTTTACCTCCGGCGTCCCATCCCAACGGCCTCTAGATTTGAGAACCCTCCTACCTTGGTGCCACCAGGGGGTAACTGACGGAATCCCATCCTAGCTGCCGCTAGACCCGATAACAAAACTTAACAATTTACCTATGTTCTTGCATTAGTTCTTTTTGATTCGTATTACTACTATAATGAAAAATCTAGTATAACATGGATACATCGCGTTCTGCCGAGTTGTAATGTTGTTTTAATTAAAAAAACAACAGGTCCCCTTCTCAATGTGACTGGCTATGTTTTGGACCTATTAGCAGATGATGCAGGGTTGGGGATGGCAGCCGGAGGAGGACCGTGGTCCGTCTGCCAGAGATGTAGATCAATTCACATGTAGCAATTGATCGGGATGGATGGAGTAGTACTTTGCAAAGTAACTCGGTAGGATTCTAATCAGACGGAGGGAGTATTATATATTTCCCCTCTCCTTGGAGAAGCATCGTATTATATATCACGAAATTATTTAAGAAAACAAATACGTAGTACAAAAGAGTTGAGTATGAAATCATTGAAGAAGATTTGAGGGATAAGAGCGATGAATTGCTCAAATACAATCCTGTTTTCCATATAATATAAAAGACGTACTAATTCTCGTGTGACATTGTTTTACAGTAATTATATTATGAGATATCGCATATAAATTAATTGCATGATATGCTAAATCATTGTACTTTGCCGAAACAAATTCTATTAAAAATTGAACTAATCGAACTCATAACAAATTCTTGTTATTTGATCTACATCTCTGGCAGACCACCGTGCTCCTTCGCCTCGACTCACGCCTAGATTGATCAACCACCAACTGCTCCATCTAATTCACCTCGCAGACCGCCGACCCACGCACCAATCGACCACCACATTCTACTCCACCACCCATTTTGACCATCACCATGTTGCCCTCCAGCTGCCATCCCCAACCCTGCATCATCTGTGCAAAACATAGTCAGTCACACTATTCACAATTGAAGATCATCTTCAATATTCTCGATAATCTATTGATGGTGTAACAACACATCTCGACAAATGTGAAAAAATAAATGTACAGTTTGGAACGGAGGGAATATAATGCAAGAACAAAGGTAAATTGTTAAGTTTCGTTACCAGGCCTAGCAGCAGCAGCAGCTGCAGCTCGAGCTTGGATCCGTCGCCGAGCCATTAGTATTGACATTGGTGGCACCGAGGCCACAGGATTCACAATAAGAGAGGCAGTTGGGAATGGGTTGGGAGGCCTGCGGTAGGGCCCTTCTGTCACCCCAGCTGATGGTACCGAGTCAATAGTAGGTTCCACAGTTGGGATGCGCGAGCTTGAGTGTCGTCCAGAATGAGATGGTCCAAGGTCGGGAAGGGCAGAAGAAGTCGGACAGGACGTTGTCGTCATTATTCCATCTGCACTAACATCATCAGCAGCAAGCCCGGTGAAGGATTGACAAACGTGCTGAGGAAATGTCACTATCGTCTCATAAACAGGCCCATTGGATGATAGACTGTACCCCTTTTTGTAAAGGCTAGGTTTGTAAGATTGAAATATCCACTTGGATTTGTAAGTAGACTGATATATGTCTACCAGGAGTCGGAACTGCTGCGAAGCAAAGAGTGTGATGGGTACAAAAGCAATCGTAGCAACCAGAATGGCCACCCATTTCGGACCATGATCTTGAAACGTGATAAAAAATGTCGCGGTGAAGGCTACTATCATGGCCGCCATTGAAACAAGGAGCAGGAAAAGTCCCATGAGGAGCTTCGAAGGTAATGATTGGAGAAAGTCCCTCTCTGCATACCGTGATGTAAGTATCGACAGGAACATCAATATCGAAGCTGTTGCTGTAAACAGTGACGTTGCGTTTGATATAGCAAAGACCAGGAAGGAGGCTCTCCCCACTAGATTAGGACTCCCTTGGGAGTTAACTCCTCCAGGTAGTTGGAAAGCGGCTGCAAACACTACTGTCGCTATTAGAGCTGCAACAAGCGTACACGATTCTGCTGTTTTCTTCATCCACTCCTCGCCTTTCACTCTTAAATCTTCGTGCTGTTCACTGAACAAGGCGTGCGGTGTTTCCTGCTTATTATTTTCGGCTTCTGTGTACTCTGGCCTCATTATCCTTTCAACCGCCTGTTTCCACACACGAGAAAGTTCAGTGCAGTTCAGTTCAGTTCAGTTAACTCTCGCATCAACTGATCATAATAATATTTGTAAAGCGGATACTTAATTACCTTAAACCATAATATCTCACGCTGCATCTGTAGAGCTGCTCCGGAAACAGAGTTAAGCCGACTAGGGGATGCCAACTTGCTAGCCAAATGAAGCATATTATTCCCATTATCATCTTTGTAAGTCGTTATGAGATCTTTGATTGCCCCAATCTCGTAAATAAGCTTGAAAATACGTTCATGGCGATGAATGACAGCAATGTGAAATATTGAGTACCTACTTTCATTTACTTTCCAAATTATGTCGGGGTACGAACGTATCAACACAGTTAAAAATTCAACCTTTCCCAATTTTGCTGCGACGAACAATAATCGCCACGGATGACCAATCAAGTAAGATATATGCATGTCTTTACACTTGATCACTTCATTCCAAATCATCTGTACTAAATCCAGTGCCAGTTCTGGCTCTCGGCTTTCCTCATCATCGTCATTCACTCTCCCCCCTGCAAGCAAATCAACAAAGGGTTACCTACTGATGAAAAATACTCCCTCCGGTCATTATTTATCGCCCCGCTCACTTTTGCACGTAAAATAAGAAATGAATATAAAATTGTAAAGAAATGATGGTGGGGTAATGAAAAATGAATATAAAATGGTAAAGAAATGAATGGTGGGCCTTAAAGTGTAAAATTCAATGACATTTGTTGTAAATAAAGGGTAGAAAGAAGGATAATATGGTAAAAGGGTATGATATAAAAGGAAAGTAGAAAAGTGGGGCAAAAAATAAAAACCTGCCAAATAAGGAAAGTGGGGCGAAAAATAGTGACCGGAGGGAGTAATGAGTTGGAAAAAATGAAACAAAGAATGCTAACATTTCAGTTTGTAATGATTTCGGCAAGGCCTGATAGGTTTCCTGGCCAATGCGTGCAACGGCGTCTCATTCTTCGCGTCCCTTTCAATAGCCAGGTGAGGATGTTTGTGTAAGATGCTTGAAGCTACCTCTGCAAATTCCAGCACCAGACTGTCAGTGATTCAAGTGTAATTACTATCTCTGTTTTCTGTGCAAAATTCAGAGGAACACAGACTACAAGCATTTTTTCATGTTCAAATTGAAGAGCATTTAATTAATTTACCGAACAGATTGGTATCAATGGCGCTGGTAATAAGGCCCATGCGGTCATTCTGGTCGAGCAGTGAATCGTCAGTGACCAAGAGAAGGTACTTGACCATAGGAAGGTGGCCAAGCAAGACAGCCATATGTAACGGAGTCATCCCCTCGCTCCCTCTAACATTGGGCAAATCATCGTTCTTCAACACCATGGCCTCAGCGATTTCAACGACACCAGAGACAGCAGCAAAGCAAAGAGCGGTGTTGCCAAGTTTGTTTGGCATGAAAAGTGAGAAAGAATCCATGTGATGGATTAATGTTTTGGCAAGGAAGGTTTGCTTGGCTGCTGCAGCTATGTGAAGAACGGTTTCGCCTCCTTTCGTGATCTTTGTACTTAGACAGCTTGGATTAGCTGACCAAATGCGTTTCACACTCTCCCAATCTCCATTTAAACCTGCTTGGTATAGTTCTACTCTTTCCATGAACCCCTCATTTCTTATGTCTGTCAACAACAACAACAACAACAACAACAACATATAATTACTCGATCCCTGAACTCAGAGATCAAATTCGATACTTACCCGTGACATATACAGTGTCCTCATTTGAACAAACATAAATAAATACATAAACATATAATTACCAGTTTCCTGTTCCCAAGATGGAACTGAAGGGAAAGACGGAGGTGGTGGTGGCTGTTGAGATGAAGGTGGTGGTGGTGGCGGTGGTGATAGTGGCCGATATAAAGGTGGTGGTGGCTCCGGAGGTTGTATATGCCTCACGGCATTATTATTAGTAGCAGTAGCAGTAGTCGGAGCAGCAGCAGTGGTATTATCATTTCTTGGTTCGGGATGGAGAACATCTTCGGAAGTACTAGTAGCACTACTGTGTTCACTGGACATTTTCAACTGAACTCCGATCAATAGTGTAGTTGTAATAATGATTGTTGAACACACAGACGTACAGTTGTACAGACAGACACAATAATGTCGATCTATCTACTACTCATATACAGTAGCAATAATGTATGCATGGGGTCTTCTTCCTCAAAATTTTACTCGTATTTTAATTGACTTCCTCAAAAGTCAATGATTTTCCACTAACGTAAGCGCGCACATCTAAGTCTTTCTTTATCACTTTTTAGACAATAAGTCAAAAAAATTACTCGTAATTTATATTGAGTTATTGAGATGAAGGATATGATTAAGTTATTGAGATGAAAAATAATGATTCATTATTTTCGATAATGTGTAAGTGAAAATCAATGAATAGAGTGTACAACCAGTAATAACTGATTTGTATGATTTTGAGTTTTTATCATAAAATTTTTTAGTTTTGTTGTAAAATTGGTGAGCTCTAGCGTAGAGTTGTCGAGCTAAATCATATACTCCTTCCCATCCAGTCAATCATGGATAATGATATGGCGTCACCGGAGGGCGCCGGATCTCGGTGTCACCAAAATAAATTAATAAATAAAATAAAAAATTGAAAATCTTTATTTTGATTTTGTGTGAATCCATAAGGGTAAACATGTAATTCACCATTTGTTATTTATTATAAATTATTTAATTAAGAATATTTTAATTAAATTAATATTTATGGTATCTTTTAATGATTTAACAACAATATTTTACCTAGTAATCAACGTAGCAGCACAACTCGACATAGGAGCTGCATCAAGTACATCCTCAAACCCGCTCCCCTGCCACACACCCTTCGTTCTATGACAGAAAAAGAGGGCGTGGTTCACAGTTTCCTCCTCATTCCCACCTAACTCACAGGTTGGATTCTCCACACAGTGTCGGACGTGAAGGCGATGTTTGGTGGCAAGCGTCTCCGAGCAAGGTCAATTTGTGATTTGGATAACAAATAACAAATACTCGTATATATTATGTGATTTGGATATTCAAGATAATTGTCACAATTTGTTTTTTGAAATTTAATTGTGACAAATATTTCACGGAGTATGTCGTTATCCTCTATATATTAAAACAGAAACCACTTCCCATTTTTTAAGACAAGGTGAGGCTCCCATTTTGAAATAAGCCTCATTTTTTACACTTTCTACTTCCCATCCAGTGTGAACACAACTTTGTATGCATAAAGAGTAAATACCTCACAGCATAGATACTCCAAAAAAGAAACACAGTTCGAACCCGCGTCTTCTGAGGCAAATCCCAACTTACCTAACCACTGAGCCACTTTGCTGACTGTGAGAAAATAGTACAAAAAACATATACTACCTTTCATAATTGTGGTTAATTGATCTTCATCAGTGCGCCTCTTCATCTTTCCACTTCCTTATTAATTGATCAATCAATTGATCAAATACATCTCGAAACCTGGTCAATTCCTCTTCACCTTTGTCAATTGATCATTCAATTCATCCTCCTCGAAAATGCATCACCAATTCAACCTCCTCGAAAATCCGATTTTTCATCACTTATTCTCCTCTTCCCAACTATCCCTCTAATTAATAATCCATTATCTCACTTTTTCCAATTTTTCAATCACATCAATTCATACTATAAATAAGATTCTAGGCATTTCAATCTGAATTCAAATCGTAAAAACTGAAGGAAAAAAAAACATCTATTTTAATTTGCATATTTAGATATATATGAGTTTCGTTTTTCTAATTTATTGATATAACTGCCAATTGATGTTTCAGAAATCTGATTTTGTTTTTTAAATTGATTGGTGAATTTTCAGGCAGAAGAAAGCCAAAATATTAGGGAAATTGAAAGATCGAATCATCCTGGTAATTTTCCGATTTTTGATTTAGTTGGTTTCATGTATCGATTTGTTTTATTTTTAAATTCAATCGAGATCAATTTTTGAGATTCAATGACAAAAAAACTAATTCAGTGAATTTGTATTTTCGATTTTTAATGTGTATAATAATCGACCCTGATGTTAATTTTTGAGTTATGATATTTTTTTTTCCAGATAATGATGAACGAGGATTATACAATGAATTTCGTAGAGGTATTTTAGGAATTAAAGTCAATTCATTTTTTTTATGGCTATTTGTTTAATTATTTTTAGACGATATAATATATATATATATATATATATATATATATATATATATATATATATATATATATATATATATATATATATATATATATATATATATATATATATTCGAGTTATATTATATTTATACATATACATCTTTTATTTTATATATTTGTAAATAATATAAATATTTTTGTTTAACATAAATAATATTTCGGATTGAATTTTGAACAATTATATTAATATATAATAGTTCTAATTATATTTTTTAATTTTTTAGATTTATAAATTTTAATTTATAATATTTTGTATTTTTGGTTTGAATTTTATTTTCGGATAAATAATTTATAAATAATTTTATTTAATTAGATTGAATTTCATTTATAAATTGTTATTAAATAGTTCTAATATTTTCGAATTGAATTTCATATTTTGAAAAATATATAAATATTTTTCTAATAAATATTTATTAGAAGATTTTTACCCGAAAGAGATTTATTCTAAATGTTTTTGTTTATCATATATAAATAAATAACTACATTTATATTAATATATATTTCGAATAATATTATATTTTATACACATATACATCTTTTATTTTATATAATCGTGAATAATATGAATATTTTTGTTTATTATAAATAATATTTCGGATTGAATTTTGAACATGTATATTAATATACAATACGGTTAATTATATTTTCTAATTTTTTATATTTATAAATTGTAATTTATACAGTATTTTATATTTTCAAATTGAATTTTATTTTTGGATGAATTATTTATAAATAATTTTATTTATTTCTGGATTGAATTTTATTTATAAATTATTATTTAATAGTTTTAATATTTTTGGATTGAATTTTATATTTTGAAAAATATATAAATATTTTTGTTATAAATTTTATTAGAAGGTTTTTAACTGAAAGAGGATTTATTCTAAATATTTTTTATTATCATTATATAACTACTATTTTTTTTATAATAATATTATTATCAAAGAGAATTTGAAAATAAATAAATACGTAGTATTTCTTATTATTTTGAGAAATTTTAGTCCAATTTCTTTTTTTTAATTTATCTATTTTCGACTCAGATTATGGGTCGGGCATGTATATATATATATATCCTACTGTTAATATATAATTATTTGTTTATATTCAATTGTTTTGATTGTATTGCTTTGAGTTTTTTTTCTTAATTAATGTTATCAGTTTAGCATTATTTAGAATTGTAGGGTTTTGTTTTTTTAATTTGGAATTGATTGATTGATTTCATCTATATTTTCTTAATTTTGATTTGCAGGTAGTTTGGATTATAGTGTTTCCAATATGCCGTCCGTATACCTCCATTACATGAAGACGTAGTATTTTGCAAATGATAATAATGACACTGAACCGTTCTATATTAATTGTTTTGTTTATTGGCGGAGTATGTTGTTACTGTTTCACTTCTTAGAAAAAAAGATACGGAGTATATATTTATCATCCTTCTTCATATAAATTATTAAAATCATCCATAATTTCTCTCATCTATTATTAATTCGTCTACAATTTTAATCATCTACAGTATTATTTTAGTCACTCTATCACGAATTTATATTTATATTATCCTGAAGTTAATACAAGTATTTTTTTATCCTAGACTAATGAATTGTTATTTTTTTCGGTTCACTGTGATTTGCATAACTAATCTAGATCAGAATCAATGGTGATAATCTAATCTCTAATTAATCCCTAACTTAAATGCATAACTTAAAAAGTAAATTGATTTTAAAAAAATAAGACTTGCAAATGAATAATTTGCATTGATTAGGTTTGCATAATTTGTAGATAAGTACAATTAAAACAGCTCTTCATTAGGGTGTGTGAATATGTGGCTAAAAAATGAAGGAAAAAGAGAGATAAATGAATGAGTGAATATGAGCCACAAATTTATGACTTAAAAAAGAAAAATGAAAGAAAGAATGACCCAGTATGAAAAGAAAATAGAGAACATAAATAAGACTCGGAAGGAGTATATTTCTTGGAACTGAGATAAAATTTAAATTCCCTATAATTACTCCTTAGACCATGATTAGAGAAGATCAGAGAAGGAATGCGAAATGAAAAATGGAGGTATTTATTATTGAAAGAATTCTTTATGTTGAAATTACGAGTTGGAACCAATTGTTAAAATTACTGTCCGACGTAGAAAACTATACGAGTACAAACTAAATTTACTGTTTGTAAAATAAAAATTCGGTGGAACGTCCAATTTAAATTTTCATTGGTTTAAACTGGTAACAATAAGGACGCCAATGTAAAATAAAAATTTAAATTGGTAATTTATCAGCCTAAATTCATATGTTCCAACTTCTGTCGGACGTCAATTTCTTGGAACCGAGAGAAAATTTAAATTCCCTATTTACTCCTTATAACTCATTGGGAATTGGGGCATTAGTATGTCAAATATGAGTTGATGAAGGTATAAGATTTTAGTATAATTAGTACGAAATAAGTAATACATGCATGACTAACATTTCACTATAATCAAACGAAAATCGAAAGATTCATTTTAACTATTTCACTATAATCAAACGATATTCAAGACATGTCAAACGATATATTTAACTATTTTACTATTTCAATTTTGAATAAATGGGTAGATTTAATTGCACTTTATAAAATTAGTAAAGAATGAAATAAAGAATATATTGTCTTATTCTAACAACAAAATTATCCTTTAAGACGATTATGTTCTTCGATCTTTCGTACACCTATTAACCCACCTATTGATGGTCACATCCTTTCGCGTAATTTAAAATTAATCTTACCTTATTGATATTTTTTAATATCAATAAACATGAACAACCCGCGAAATTTTTCACCCGGAAAAGATTGGGGTGTAGTTGGTGAACCCAAACAATTTTGTCTTGGACCGTACCAATTGGTTTTTGTACATGCATTCAATTGGCCCACCTCACTTGAGAAAGAAATTACCAAATTTAATTAGCCCATTATGTAAATGTTACGTGATCTACTTCGTTCACCATCTTCCGGGTTTGACTATCTAGCCGGACTATGTAGCATCAAAATTGTATTGTAGATAATCTTCGATATAAAAAAAAGAAATGTGATGTTCTATATTAGGGATAACATGATGGTGAGGTTTGATTTTCTTCGAGCTCATTGGACGTTATCCACTAACTAATGGGTTGAGGTTTGATTTTCTTCCCTTTGATTATAAAATGGTGTTGAAACCAAATTAGTAGATCTAAGCTCATGTGGTGTTATCTGTTAATGTTTGGGATGAGGTTTGATCTTCTGATCTATGCATTTTTTTAGGATACAGTACGTATTAACATCGCCCCTCACGTTTATATACCGACCTCTTCATTTAATGAGTCGGTACATGTTACTTTCAACTGTGAAAATAAAGTGGAATATCAAAGCATCCCAAAGAGAGTATATGATATTGGCAAACTTACGATTTTTAGTTATTATATACTCTATACAATCTCTCATATAATATAAATTCTTTATCGATAGACAATTGACTACTTAACCAAACACTTCAATGTGCAACACGTTTTTCGTATTTTCGTCCACCTATAAACCCATTAACTAACTTTCAGTCTCTTAACGAATAATCTAAAATAAGTCTATACTTCACTCTACTCTCTGTATA
Organism: Agrostemma githago; assembly: GCA_958450325.1. NCBI lineage: Eukaryota > Viridiplantae > Streptophyta > Magnoliopsida > Caryophyllales > Caryophyllaceae > Agrostemma > Agrostemma githago. The sequence goes on from OY288255.1 coordinate 1,001,049, forward strand.
AATATGAGTGGGCAACCCGTGAAATTTTTCACGGGTAACACACTAGTTATGTTGTTTATTTTGTTTTTTATTTGAAATAGCTTAGAAATATAAACTATTTCCTTGAATGATTTATTTATATAATCGTGAATATTAAACAAGATTTTATTTAAACGTTGAATTATTGATATTCAAAAGAATTGTCACAATGTTTTTTTGAAATTTAATTGTGATAAATATTAATATTTCACGGATTATATAGTTATTACGTTGTTTATTTTGTTTTTTATTTGACATAATTTAGAGAATTTTTTATCATTTAAATGTTTTTTATTAAACTATTTATTCATTTGGCGTTCATTTGAAACCATTTTTTTCATAATGGTTCCACGTCATCATTTTTTGTTTTTTTTACCTCACCCACACTGCCGCTACTTGAAGTAGCGGCTCACCATAATATCGGCGCGGCAAAACAGAGCAGTAAATCAGGACTTAAACACGCCAATGAAAAAGAAACAGAGAACCATACAAACTAGAAATCGACGCCAATCAATTAATCAAACACGAAAAACCCAGATTTTGCCTGACCCTTACTTACGGAAATTGTCAAATTCACCCTTATACTCTACAAAAGCTCAATTAATGATAAGTCGTTAACTTTACTAGATTTTTTGTCCCACATTTTTCTCTTATTTAGTCAATTTAATAACCCGTTTTGCTAGTATTATTTGGTCGTTTGTGTTTAATTAGTTTAATAGTCGAGTTTAAGATAATTAGTGTCAAATCATGTTGTTTCTCGGAATTTCGGTATTGCGCGTCGATTTTTTATTTGTAGGTCCCGACTCGGGAAGAATCGATACAAGAAAGACGGGTCAAAATAGGGAAAGTCTAAGTCAAGGATAAGCTAAATAAAATGAAGAATGTTGAACAAGGAGGAAGGACCCGATTCACCAATTCACCATTTCTCCATTTCAATTTTGCCACACAAAACATTGGGTCCTGGAAGGCTGCATTACTGCATTAGGCAAGCCGATAGTAGCGGTTATGGGTGAACTAGCGGTTAGTAGCGGTTATGGGTCACTTTTTTCACACAAAACAGAGTAAGTTGCTCCCCTGTTTTTTCTGTATAGGAAGAGGAGCTGGGGTGCGTTGCTCTGTTTTGCCGCACCGATATTAGGGTGAGCCGCTACTTCAAGTAGCGGCAGTGTGAGTGAGGTAAAAAAGAAAACAAAAATGATGACGTGGAACCATTGGGAAGAAATAGTTTCAAACGAACGCCAAATGAATAAATAGTTTAATAAAAAGCATTTAAATGATAAAAAATTCTAATTTAGAAATATAAACTATTTAATTTATTTCTATAATCGTTGAATATCAAACAAGACTTTATTTAAACGTAGGTTAACACGATGATCAATATAGTAATCGAAACCACAACCTCACGATCAATATTAAATACTCCGTTTCTTAGTCACTGCACCAATGTACCATAATTCTGTACTATAATCAATACTATTAATATTGAGGTCCTTCATCTACTTGGATCCGGTTCCTAAAACCGAATGGATTGCTATATTTATTTTTTATAAATTTATATTCAGTTCAATTTAACATTGAACCTCGTTTGTAGATGCCAGATGACTTATTATTAATGAAATTGATCTTCACTCCAAAATAAAATAAAATAAAATAAAATAAGGAGTATCTAATTAATCGTTTAGGAAATTATTAGTATTTATTTGTGCATATTTAGTTATTTTCCATATCTACGGAAATATTTACAAGTAGTATCTAATTAGTTTATTTCCAAATGATATTTAGGAATATCAAACAAAAATAAATATTGATACAAAAACCGCTTTCAAATTTGGATGGTAATATTTCATTTATTCCTCTCTAATTGATAGCTTAGATAAACTAATGAAGATAATGTAATGCTTCTTCCTGGTACATCAATACTTGCACTACTGCAGTCACTTTGTGCCTTGGCTGCATTCCATATGACATACTGTGTCTCTTCTACATTTACAATCTCTCCCTTCTTTATATGTTCATGTAATATCGTACATGTGCCCTTTTTCGCTCTTTGTCGAGTCTGCGGAACAATGCAAAAATGATCATCCCAATATGCTGGTAACTTTTATGACAGTGAATGTAAAATACATTTTAAAAAAATTGTGCTTTCGGAATACTTTGTTATCAAAGTTTAGATACATTAATATCCAAAATGCAAATTTGCATTTTGGATTTGGATTGAAGTAATAGCGTAAATCTTCATCCTCTACCGCTCTACATAATACAGTATGTAACAACAAAGATCCTACGAGTATACAACTGAAGCTCAATTTCCAAAGACTACAAAACTGAATACGAGTAGCAAATAGCAATCAAAGGCGGCAAAGCATTAGAGCTGTGTTCTTCATCTGGGATTAATGCTACACGCGACTTGTTGTCGATATATGGACCCGCGCTCAACAAACTTCCTCATCAGATCATCAGCCTCTTTCATATGTCCACCCAAGATCAACTTCTGTCTCATATCCGCACTTAGCTTTACATCCGGCATCAAATTTCGCCTAAACATCCTACAAGCGACTTTGAACGCCCATAAAGGGGTTCCCGTCTTTAAATAACTATACATGAGTACACTGCACGTATGGCCATCAGTTTTTGAAGCCGTTCTAAGAACCTCGCCCAAACAACTGTAAGCCTCAGTCAAGTATCCGAAGCTACACAGTTTTTCAATCACCTGATTATATGCAGTCTTATAAGGTTGCTTAGGCAAAATTTTCTGTAATATCTTCGTCAATTCTTCGACCCTACCATGTCGACAAAATCTATGAATTATTGACCGGTATGTAGCAGGCGTAGGAAGGATGCCTCTACCAAGCATTTTATTTACAAGATCACTCGCCTCTTCGATTCTACCCTTTCTGCCTAAAGCGTTGACCAATGATGTATATGTCACGACATCAGGGGCCTTATTGACCAAATACATATCATCCAGCAAAGATAAAGCACCCTCAAGATCATCGTTCTGACAACATCCATGAATAACGGTAGTAAAATGTATCACGTTAATATCACATCCCTTACTAAGACACTCGTTCATGAACCTTTTAGCGTCGTTTGTTTTTCTTTCTCTGCAAAGAGACACAAGCAACACGTTTATTTGAGCTGGAGACGGAATAAACCCTTTCTCAATCATCTCCCTAACCATGTCACAAGCCTCAAACAATCTCCCTTCTTTATGCAAACCATGAATTATGACATTGTACGTGGTGCCATTCGGTCTCCACCATTCCTCCTCACTTCTGTTCATGATTTCTCGAGCCTGTAATGAGTTGCCACTTCGAGAAAGCCCATTTAGAAAAGCCGTATGTGACACCGTGTTTGGTTTGCACCCATTCTTGTGCATTTCATGTAGCAGATTTTTGGCTTCGTCTATCTTCCCTATCCGACAAAATCCATCAACGAGTGTAGTGTAAGTCACTACATCCGGAGTGCAACCCTTCACGAGCATCTCACTAACAATTTCTTTCGCCTTATCTACCCGACCTCCCTGACATAAAGCATGAGCTAACGCCGTGTAACCAACTTTGTCAACTCGAAACCCTTGCTCTTGTGCTTCTTTTAGGAATTCATACGCGCCATCGCTGTGCCCATGCTTACAAAACATATGAATGAGATTATTATAAGTTACCATGTCGATTATTAAATTATATGATACCATTTTCTCAAGCAACAATCTAATCCCAGCCATGTTCTTGTCCTTGCCATGGTAAGCCATGACGGTATAAAAGCTAACTTTATCGGGAGCACAACCCTTAAGAACCATGCCATCGATCAGTTCTATGGCATCCTTTACCCGACCAGCATTACAGTAACCTTTAATCAGACAGTTATACGATACTACATCGGGTACAACCCCAACAAGCTCCATCTTCTCTAGAAATTTTAAGGCTCTGTCTAACCTGTCGGCCACTACTAGGCAATGAATCGCGGTGTTACAAGTACATAGGTTAGGTTGAACGCCCGCTTTTTGCATTGTTTCAAGAACTCCGAATGCATGTCTTAATTTTCCAGCCCTACTGTAAGAAACCATCAAACAACGAAAAGATTCTTGACTGCGATGGATACCCCGTCTCCACATGAGACGAAGGACCCTCCGAGCACCCTCACACAACTTTGTCTTGCTAAGTATATGAAGCATTGCGCTGTAAACAATTGGGTCATGGCGATACCGCCATTGCCTATCAGCCCAATAGAAGAACTCTAAAGCTACCCTTTCATCATCCTGCAAGTGCAAAACTGCGCACACTTGACGGGGTTTAAGCCTTCTTAGTAAATTTCTCAACTCGCCTTCAAGCTCAGGGTTCCAATTTGATCTCGATGCAATTAGCCTACATGTATCCCTAACCAAGGGATGCCTAAACTCACTTTCATCCTTCTCGTATCTTCTACTATCCTCGCTTTTCTCGAAACTTTTATCATATGAATCCAAAACCTTAAAATCTTCCTCAATAACATTATTCCCATCTCTATCACCATACATTTGCTCATCAAACACGCAATTTAATTTCTCAAAATCCCCATTTCCCAACTCCGACCTTACTGCCCTATGTTGCATACTACCCATACGCTCATTTTTCTCCGATTGTACTTCTTTTGCATCAAATTCATGTTTTTTCTTATTAATTACACCATCATTTGCTCTAGGACCGAAATGAGGAGATATTGATGAAAACTGAGAATATAGTAATGCAGAAAAGAGATTACCAGACTTCGGAATTATAGTACCATGCTGTTTGATCGATTGAAGATGAACACCCCACATCAAAACTCAAAGTTGAGACCTTTGCAACAGCGATAATGAAACGGTATGGGTAAAAACCATTTAGAGTGGAATTGTGAAGGCAAAACTGTAGAAAATACAATGGTAGATTAACAATTAATCATCATATGCAATTAATTCCGAAAACACTGTATTTTAGTCAGATTTTCATCACTGTAAATTACAATTAACTACTACGGAGTATATGATTCAAACCTATTTTTCTAGCATTACAGTAAAATCAATTAAATTACATGATTAGCCGACAATTAACTAAACCCTAAACCCCCAAAACCTTACCAACATTTCCAAAATCAGGCAATTAACTGCTTCAAGTTCATGGTGTAAAACGCAATTAACTATGATTCCAACCCATTTTCCCAGAATTACAGTAAAAAAAACCCCAATTACATAACACGATTAAGTAGTGATTTAACCCAGAATTAATTTTGCACAAAGCTACCCAAATAAATTAATTACATGTACAGTGGTGATAAAATTGAAAATTCCCATGAATAAACATGCAAAGAAACAATAAAGAAAAGTGGGAAAGATTGAACCTTTGGAGAAAATATTGATAATCCGGAAAAAAGTGAGCTACTTTGATAAATCTTCACATAATCAAAGTTCTGGTATAGGGTTTTAGCATTTCCCAAATTCCCTCCCAATTCCAAATTTTATTCAAAGTTGTTTACAGGATCTGGATCGTGAAGCGGTATTATCATTCGTTAGAAAAATCGTAAATAAATTATCTTTAATATAATCGAATACATCACTTACTCGTAAGAGTTAAAACTGTTTTCCTATGGACGGAGTAATTAAATCCTACTCCCTCCTCCCCACAATGATTTATCTTTCCGAATTTTTATTATTGTCCCTTTTTCTTGGGTTGGGTTTAATCTTTTTATCCATTTTTCACTTTAAGCAATAAATTTGTGGATCACATTCAACCATCAACTCGGAGGGAGTATATAAATTTATTGAATTTATTATAATCGAAGTAATTGATTTTACAGATTTGTGTACGATAAATTATAATTTACCATCGCATGATATAAAAAATACGGAGTATAAAGTTTACATTTTTATTATATATAAATGAGTTGTGTTTGTGATTTAAATATATTTTCTCCTATAAATCATTAAACTGTGGGGAATATCGAAGATTTAATCGTTAAAGTTTGATTTTGAAGATGGAAAATATTATCCCATTCATTTAATTCTTTATGGGAGTCCGTTTTTGTGAGAAGAAATGGTGGATCTACGTGAAGAATCGATAGAATGTGAAGAAGTATTGTGTCAATTTTGTACCGCCTATAAATTTGTGAAGATTTAACACCGGAGTAAGTCACGGATATATCTGTTACAAATCGATGACGGATCAAATAATATCACCTGGTTAGAAAAGACAATAGTACTCCGTAGAAAGTAGCACATAGATTTGTCATCTATCCAAGTAATTATTATTTGATCTGTCACATGGTTATATGGTTATGACGGATATTCTCGTCACAAACAAGAATTTGTCTTTAAGACCGTCGGTGTTAGGTAAATAACAAACATTTGTTTGACTTGAACGACCAAACAAATTGACCAAATTGACATCACACACAATTATTCAACAATGGCGTTCCATTATCTAAATACTCCTATATAACTTAGAAAACCAATCTCAGAAACAAAGAAGAAGAAGAAGAAGAAGAAGAAGAAGAATCATTCAAATAAAACAATGGGAGAAGTGAAAGTGCATAGAATGTGGAGGAGTCCATTTAGTTGGAGAGTGGAGTTAGCTTTGAAACTCAAGGGAGTTGATTTTGAGATTATTGAAGAAGATTTCAAGAATAAGAGCCAAGAATTGCTCAAATACAATCCCGTTCATAAGAAAATCCCGGTTCTTGTTCATGATGGTAAACCCGTGGTCGAGTCGTTGGTGATCTTGGAATACATTGACGAGGTTTGGAAGGAAAACTCGCTCTTGCCTAGTGACCCTTATGAGCGAGCCCAAGCTCGGTTTTGGGCTACTTATATCGATGATAAGGTGAGTTTATTCCGTGAATCTGATTCATCTGACATGATATTAGAATCAATGTGGCAGAAGGTCGCGTGCTCAAATCCTATCTAATCGTGTATTCGTGTATGGGTTCTTTATTGTTTTCAGATCTTTCCAGCCGCGCGAAAGGCGATATTAAACAAAGGGGAGGATGTGGAAAAAGCGACAGAAGAATTCGACGAGGTACTCAAGATATTCGAGAAGGAAGTCGAGGGAAAAGGATTACTAGGTGGAAACCAAATCGGGTATCTAGACATAGCCACGTTGTTGGTATGCTTTTGGATCCCGGTTTTGCAAGAAGCCGTTGGAAAACAAGTGCTCACGCGAGAGAAATTCCCGGTGTTCTACGCTTGGAGCGACGGGCTCTTAGGCCACCCCTTTATGAAAGAAAATCTACCCAATTGGGACGATTTCGTGGCCTCCTATCGTGCTCGCTTTGCACCTTCTTCTTCTTAAACTTGAATTTCCGGTTGGCTCGCTTTTCTTTCCGTACCACCCAATAAACTGGAGTATATCAAATTATCGATGTGGGAATGTAATATTAGCAACTTAATACGTTATTAAACGCGTATGTAAACCGTGAAATGGGGATTCGATTATGTTATATGGCTAAGCAATAACGAACTTGAAGAATTGAAGATACATTGATGTTGTAGGTAAACGATGATTGAGATACAACTATTAACAAAAATGTCGACTCATTCGAAGCTCAATTTTTCGCTTACAAGCATAAAACCGTTTCATATGATCCGCTTATCAATTCAAGCGCCCAACCATGAGACCGTCTCATATGAGTTTAATGACGATTAATTAATTAAGCATGGAACTGATAAACAAGGTCCAAACTTCTCAACCGAGTCTTAATCGGGTCGAACTCAGCTGCCGGAACCCTAACATTCTCCCTCTCCTCAAAACCTTGCCTCTCCGCTGCCGCCGCCGCCGACGGAGAAAGCGGCCGCTTCGGCCGCTTATTCTGAATGTAAAGAAACTCTCTCATCTTCTCCTCCATCTTCTCCATCGACGAATCCTTCGAACTCATCTCCTCTTCCTCCCCGCCGTCATCCGCGATCATCATCGGCTCATCTCCGCCTCCGCCTCCGCCGCCGGCGACGGCGGATTTTCCGGAATTGTGGGCGGAGATGAAGGAGGATAAGGAGAGTTGCGCGGAGTTGAGCGCGGAGAAGATAAGGCGGCGGTGATCAGCGTCGGAGATTGTCGGAAGTTGTTTGGCCATGTGAGTTGCTTGTTCTAGGGATTGTATGAGCTCGGTTAAGTGCTGCAATGGCGGCGAAGCTTCGGTGATCATGTTGTTGTCCACTTCTGTTCTCTCCGAGCTAATTGAGTCGGAGATTGTTTAGGTTTTCGTCGTTTTGAGTGGAAGTAGGTGTCGTTTTGATGTTTGGTTTGCTGGGTCGGATGTGAAAGATAAAAGGTGTTTGAATATGAGTATTTGTTTTGTTTCATGACTTATAAAAGGCACGTTCTCGTTTGTGACGAAAATATCCGCCACAAATTTGTGCTTGTTTTTTTTTAATCAAGTGGTATTATTTTGACCCATCACTGATTTGTCGAATTCAAGTTAACCCGTGATTCTGATTAAACGAAACAAATCAAAATCGTTCATATAACAAAATCGTGGATATTACTAGCCTACGAGGGCACGAAATAACATTACATAACTAAGCTGGGAGTATAAGTGAGTAACTAAGCCCGAGGATTTCTGAAAGGCGATGTACAAGTAGTCAAAGTCTAAGGAAAACTTTCGGAAGGGCAGAGCCTTTAGCCAAACAAAAGTCGACGTCTCACAGATTTAGGAAGGGTTTCGCTCGAGGCCTTGCTCTTCCCCTTCAAACGATACGACTCTGAATCTAAAACGAAATCTTCAGAGCTTTTGGCATCACTTCGTGTTTTGCTTGAACGGTAGTAGTCAGTAATTGCCTTCTGATCCCCTCTCATGTTTGGAGTTTGTGGGGTTTCACAGGTTCCTTCGATACAGATTGACTTTCTTTTTGATTCTTTCAGTTCCTGTCATGATACAAATACGGTTTTTTTATAAAAAAAAAAAAAAAAAAGTGTAAAACTTCAAGAAGTCTTTGAAGGGAATGCATTTTGAACATACTTTCTGTTTCAGAAAACGGTCAACGTTTGCAGGGAAGGCGTTCTGGACTAGCTCCAAATTTTCGTCTGAGGATATATAGCAGAAGCCACCGTCAATGTGTACCTGGGGCACATCCATTTCATCCAAAGAATTGACAGTTTCATCCGTGAGAATGTCATCGGATTGAAGGTCAGATCCAACAGAATACCCTTCAGAAGATACTGAATGCTCGACATTGCTCATCACTGACACAGATTTCCTCCACTTGATCACGTAAAACTGGTGACCACAACGAACTTTTACTCGTTGAATTGAGTCAAACTCATATTGGCCATCCAATAAATTTTCATCGGGATTCAAAGCCTTTTCTCTTAAGAAAATGGTGGAGAGCACTGGAAATATTCGCTGCTTTACATAGAATGGATCCCAGTGAAGATGGAAAGCTAAGAAATCGACCAGCATTTCGAGATGAGGGCTTTTCCACGACAGACAAGGCTCGACACCCTCAACAACTGCAAAAAGAAAGTTTACGCCAACAATTTACCAACGTAATTAACAGGCACACGTCGAAAATATCTCAAAATTACCAAATAAAGCATGCAGCATTACAGCCTATACAAAAGTGAAGGGCCAAGATTTTACCTTCATTTGCCATATACAAATCCGCGATTTCATTGCTGGAGAAACTGCACTCCTTTATCTTGTTGCACACCCTCAGGCACCAGCTTTCGGTCTTCCTACGTTCCATTTCCTCCCGTTTCTGTAGATCGAACAAAACACTAATCATCCATCTTACTGCATCATTCAGAGATAGAAAGAAGAGGGAAAATATATATACATATATATATATATATATATATATATATATATATATATATATATATATATATATATAGAGCGAAATACAAGGATAAGGGCAGATTATTACCCAATCACAACCAGAGCATTCACATTTGAACCCAGGGGATTTTTTACTACAGTTAACGCCTGTACTTTTATGACAATGTTCACACGGGACTCTGCTATGGGATGTCTTGCTGCCTGGATGACCGCATAAAGAGCAATGTGATATTTTTGGTCTCTGGGATGCATGGAGCGAAACATTTGCAGGCGTACCAGGAGAGCCGAAATCAGCGTCCAATGAAATGATCGATCCAGAACCTATTTCATGTAATCTGCATCATTTGTTTAGACTAACTGAAAACCAGCAACCTAACATTCGATAATTAAAACTGTTTTTGGATTAACAGAATGATTAGACTCGTTAGAGACGCCTCATATCAAAATACTGTGAGAATTAGTGTTGAGAAAATAGAACAGACTAATATCGTATAGAAAAGGCAAACCTCTGTAGAACTTCATCTTCACTAAATTTTTTGACAAATCGAAGAGCTGTTTCAATTCCTATTCCTGGCACTCCGCTCAAGTTGTGATCACTACCAACTAAAAGAGCAACAGCTATGAGATGTTTCCTTCTTAAACCTAGACCAAGTTCAATGTCTCCCATTTCATAGCATTCAATTGGTTCCTGCACAAATTAGCATGCTGTAGACTGTAGTAGAGCTCCAGAAACCGACAACAAAGCAGAAAAATAAAAATGCACGAAACAAATGTATCAACCAATTAAGGAAAAAGAGTTTACTTTTGATGCAGGATTTAAATGCTTTATCACAGATTTAGCCCCGAAAAGGAACGCGTCGCTGTCAGCTGTAATACAAGCATCCACTAAACCTTCACTATTCAGCTGAGCACAAAGTGCTTCGGCCTCACCTACAGCTGTAAGAACAGGCATCCCCAGAAGATTGAGAAGTTCCTGCAAAATAAGTAATAATTCATTGACGATCTGTAATATCATGAAATATTGAAATCTTAGGTTGTTATGATCCTAGCTCCTAATAAGCGAATATTTTCACTTACCACACATTCCTCAACACACTTTACAAAAAACTTGTTACGATCAATGGAAACGCCCTCTTCAGCTACAGGAAGATCTTTCGTGTCAATGCCAGACGATCTGAAATACCGCGAAATCCTCGCTTGAGACTTCAGTGGAGACGGCTTTCCATCAACAATAAATACCGGAAATGCTCCAAACTGTACAATTTTCCGCAGCAAAAAAAATAAGCACAACATTCTACTCCGTACTATACAATAATCAATTAGTCCCGAAATCAAATTTCGCATCTTTCATTCACCAGACTTAACAATTAACGTCACAAATTCACATGATTCAAAGTTTCAAACCCCCTTTTTCAGAATCACAGAATTATGGAATTGATCAACCTAATTTGTATTTCTCCCAGTTTCATCCTCAACAAAAGACAATTAAGTATGAATTCAACCCCTTTTCTAAAGGATTACAATACAAACAAATACTTCTTACAATACTACATAACATGCAAACAGACTGACTGGAAAAGATTAAACCTTGGACAACAACAACAACTGTGTTAGCAAAAGAGCATGATTATTTTCGGAAAGTTTGTCTCCTTTGTGACGGGTCTATTCGTTACAAAGTTATAACGGGTCAAATATCACCCACGTGGCTAGGTAAAGGCAAAATCAGAATGCATCGAAAATACCAAATATTTCGTCTTTATTTATTGACCCGTTACAAGTTCACTTGTAACGGATATGCTCGTCACAAAATAGAATTTGAGATTTTCGAATAACCCGAAATTGCAACAACAACAACAACAAATTGTAACAACAGCAACCCGAAATTGTAAAAACAGCAACAATTAGATGATTGTATAGTAATGATGAAATTGAAAATTGCCATGAAAATTGCAATGAAGAGAAAAGATTGGACCTTGGAGAAAAGATTGATAGTGCGAAAGAAAGTGAGCCTAAGATGAGGATTTCGGACATGGGAAGATTTAAGGGCAGTTTCATGTTGAACAATCCAATAAGAGAGATCAACTGCAACTTTCTTGTTCCTCAGATAATCAAAACCCTCATGTTTTGCATAGGGTTTTAGTATTTCCCAGAAATTCCCTCCTACTCCCATTTATTTCATCCCCCTTTGATCTTCTATGATGATCGGTTTCGCAATTCAGTCGGGTATTGTGATGTTTTTGGTTTCGAAGCCTTTCCTCGTCGCATTACAATAGAGGGAACCGTTTGACAAGAGACTTGAAGAGTCCAGGTTCAAATTTATCGTTCATAATAATTTCGTCTTAATTACGAGACTAAACATCTTCCAAAACCGTTAGCTCTTTGATGACTTATATATTCGTGGCGTTAAAACGGGTAGATAGAACCCTACTACCGATAGGGAATATACTATTTGATCCGTTTTAAATTCAACACGGCATGTGAGCTTTATATAATTGATTTGTGCTTCTGAAAAGCGGAATGAAACGGGCAAATAAGAGTTTTTTTCCTATATATGAACTGCCAAAACTTTTGGTCGGTTTATTGTGTGGCCATCATGTTTGGCAAAATGTCGGTACCAAGAGTATAAGAACGTCCTTTATAAGGAGATCGACTTATAACGATATTGACCTAAGAATTAGTTGATACGAAATAAAGTCATAGTTAAGTCAAACCCCTTTCACACAAAACCTAACACACTTAGCTTAGCTAGAAATTAGTGTGATAAACAATTTGTGTTTGAAGCAAATTGCTCCATCTAGAAATTTGGGTCGAAGTAGAAAACCACAAATTCAAAATAAAATCGACTACTCCCCGTTCATTATCTTTTGAACTGTTTCATTAAAATATTTCTCAAAAATAATGATAAAACGAAAGATTATGAACGGAGAGAGTAAAATACGGAGTAACTTACTAACGTAAACACCCATAAATAATACTTAAGTAAGATTTCATAGATAATTCATAATCTAAACTTTATTTACTTTGCATTGTCATCAAAAATAATTACATGATAAAGTAATTAAATAAAATCAAACCTAATAATTTGATTCAACACGATTATTGTCCACCTAATTAAGCTTACCACTCGCCCCAATCATAATATTTCTCATAATCTTCATTAAGAATCGACTTCAAATATAACCCATCTTCTTGGGCATACCACACACAATGTTGAAAATTACATTTATCAAAGAACGAATGATCAACCCAAAACGTCCTATTATGAAGATGACCTCCTTCCCACGACATATGACACCAATACTTGACCGTCCATTGCAAATTCAACCGAGTATCAAACTCAAACACTTCATTATGGTCGAGTCGGTCTCCACCCTTGTCGATATCCTTGGACCGACAATGCACGTCTAGGGTGTTATCCGGTGGCAAGTCGTTCACGATGTAGACGTGGAACTTGTGTAGAAACATTGCACCGTTTTTAGGGAATGGAATAACGGTTTCGTTGCTAAAAGGTGATGGTGATTCGTAATGTGCATCCTTTATTAGGGTACGGGTCAAAATTGACACGAGCATCACCAAGATTAATGAAACACCCGCGAGCTCTATTATCTTCGACATTCTCACCAATTCCTGCCCGTAAAAGGTAAACATATTAGGAAAAATGTAAAGAATATATGTTGAACTAGACGGAGAAATATGCATACGCTAAGATTTAGACTTACTTTGAGAAGAAAAGAGAGGTGAAGATCGAGTTTTTGATAAAATGCTTCAATATTGTTTGATTTTGGTGTATTTATAGTACTTCTAGTAGTTTACTCGTAGTTAACTACGTTTGATGAACCCTAGAAATTAAACATGGGCTTATAAAAATTAATTCAAGATGATAAAAATAATAGAGTAATAAATTAGTATGAATAATATCTTGTTTTTAATCGATTAATTAAAGGTTGGATACTTGGTTATAGTCAAATTCCCACAAAAACAATCCAAAAGTAATTATTTCATAAAAAAAAAAATATATACTCCGTACTCCATATTACTGGAACTATTTCGTTAAATAACTAATTAATATTCCGTAAGTCGGTGTTAATCTTATCTAAAATTTTTTAAATACTTTGTACTTCGTATGAACTATGAAAGTAGATTCGAATCTGTGATCTATTGTAAGACATTCTTGATGAATTGAAATACATTTAATTAAACTAAACTATACTGAATCGTAAACTAAACTAAACTGAATCGAGTTTAACTGATTAAGATGAACTGAATTGATTGGACTGAATCGAATCAAGTTGAATTGATTGGACTAAATCGAATTAAGTTATCACATTGATTTGGATTTGGATTTGGATTTGGATTTGGATTGAAGCAACACGATTGTTTTGTCTTTTCATGGCCCACGAACCGAACCGAACCGAACAAGCGAGTTAATTAATCGGTTTACGATTGGCTTCGCAATTGGTTTTCAATCGATCATATTCCATCTTCATCCCAAATCTCAATTACTCAAAAATCAATCAAACCCAGAAAAAAATATAAAAATTCAGAACCAAAGTTTCAACCTTTCTTCTTCATCATCCAATCTCTAAACCCTAAAAGATTCGATCTTTATACTTTTCACACCACAAAATTCTGATTTGATTCGATTAATTGATTTGATTGAATTGATTTGATTGATTGATTGATTGATTGAAGTTCAATCCAATGTCAATGGAGGAATCATCAGATCAAGAAATCCCAGAAGGGACATTGCAGAACATATTGGACCAGAATACGTTGAAATGGGTATTTGTAGGTGGAAAAGGAGGAGTTGGAAAGACAACATGCAGCTCAATTCTGGCAATATTGTTAGCTAGTGTTAGACCTTCTGTTCTTATTATCTCTACTGATCCTGCTCATAATCTTAGTGATGCTTTTCAACAACGCTTCTCCAAGAGTCCTACCCTTGTTAATGGCTTCACCAATCTCTTTGCCATGGTAACAAATCACTAAAAATCCCTTCTTCTTTTTTTTCAATTTGCTAAGTTTGTGTTTGTTTTTTACGGTTCAACGAAGCGCGCACTTGGTCATGTGAAATGTTGGAAATGGTTGTCTTTGATGTGTTAGGTTTAAGTTTGCAAAATGAGTTGGGTTGGATTGAGGTTGAATGGTAAAAAGTATTTGTAACAAATTACTATAAATCCTTTTTTTTTAATTGGGTACTTGTTATTTTTTTAGTTTGGTAAGTATTTGTATGTTTTTTCGGTCCAATGAAGAGCGCAGGTAGTCGCATTATATTACAATATAGGGGGGAAGTGATTTGAACTCGAGACTTATTGTCTAGTTAGCTAGTCTTAATCAATGAGCTGAGACATCTTCGGTTGGTATGTGTGGAAAATGAGTTGGGTTGGATTGGATTGGATTGAGGTTGAATGGTAAAAGGTTAGGGTTTTAGTGAATTGTGGAGATGTTGGGTGTTTGAGGTTTGATTGTGTATGTTTTGGTTGGTGAATTTAGAGTGGAATTGTGTTTTTTGGGTGTAAATCATCTGGTTTAGTTTAAATTTGAGACGGGTAGGATCCTAAGAGGGGTAAAGCTATCTTTTATGAGTTTTAACACAATTCCGTTCCCATAGCTTAATCCCAACTCCTAACTTTATCGATTGATCCAAGTGTTCATGGATATTCAGAGTGGAATTGAGGAAATGTGGTACTTCGACGACTTTGTATTTGTATTCATTGAGATTTAGTTGTGTTGCATTAGTGTATTTGCTATTTCTAATGAGCCAAAGGCGGTTCTTTTATTGTGAAGTACCCATCGGTGGAGTTCTCGTTATGATCATTTGGAAATAGTGTGTGTGCTTTTTAGCCTAGGTTAGATGTTGAAATATACCCTTTTGTTGAAAGTTCATGATAAGTGTAGTTAGGGTTTCCAAAGTGTGAACGACTCAAGGTCGAGTGATTGGTGTCAAGGGCGATGGGACCGTGACAAACTTGGTTATACTCTTAAGGAAGTTTGCGAGCTAAATTTCAAGCACTAGTATATTGAGCTTGTGAAAAGATATATTCCGTATGAACTATGAAGTATAGAAACTAGAGACGATTTTGGTTGGCGAAAAGATGACAAACAAAGATGATACATTTGCTTATAGGAAATTGAAGTTACTTCACGATGCCAACTTTTGCTGATTATTTTTATTCTTGATGTCTTATATGAAATGCTTTAGACTTAATGTTGTCTTGATGTGTTGGCTTGCAGGAGGTGGATCCCTCAGTAGAAAATGATGATATTTCAGGTGACGGGCAAGATAATTTTGTATCTGAACTGGCAAATGCAATTCCTGGGATCGACGAAGCCATGAGTTTTGCTGAAATGCTTAAGTAAGAATGTTTTTATGATTAGATTTTGCTCCCCTTGTTGTTGTCGGAGTGTTCTGTACCACTGCTTATTTACTGAGGAGCCATTGCGAAGGCTTATATTTATCTATCTATTCGTGCAGATTGGTGCAAACTATGGATTATTCTGTGATAGTGTTTGATACAGCTCCCACAGGACACACGCTTCGTCTGTTGCAGTTCCCCTCCACGTTAGAAAAGGGTTTAACAAAAATGATGTCGTTGAAGAATAAATTTGGGGGCTTATTGAGCCAGGTATGTTTAGTTTGAACGATCCTTGATTGAAGTTGCTCTGAGTATTGCAACATTCTGTTTCACTATAAAACGAAGCGCACCATCATAATCTAGAAACCGAGAATGTGTTTTTCTCTCGACTGGAAACAAAAACAAAATTGATATTGCATGTCTGTCAAATACTAATAATGGCTGTCGATGTTTGCCCTAGATGACCCGCCTTTTTGGCGTTGAAGATGAATTTGGTGAAGATGCAATTCTTGGTCGACTTGAGGGCATGAAAGATGTAATCGAACAAGTAAATCAGCAGTTTAGGAATCCAGTAAGATCCCTTGTTCCTTATTTTCTTTCTTTTGAATCTACTGCCGCTGTTCATCTGTTCACGCAATTCAACAAAGTATGTTTTTTTTTTACGTATTTCGTGTAAATGTGATCAAGTCAAATTTTATTTTTCTTGCAGGACTTGACAACCTTCGTGTGTGTCTGCATTCCCGAGTTCCTTTCACTTTATGAAACAGAAAGATTGGTTCAGGAACTTGCAAAATTTGAAATCGACACTCATAATATCATCATTAACCAAGTACTATTTGACGACGAAGGTACTATTTTCTACCTTTGATTGGAATTGTGGCTATGTTGTCCACTTATCCCTGGCTAAATCGATGATCATCTTAATGTCTTCTGCTGGCGTGTTGGTAATTTTAGTTGTCGATTCAAAGTTACTTAAAGCAAGAATGCGAATGCAAGAGAGGTATATCGATCAGTTCTACACATTATACGAGGACTTCAACATTACCAAATTGCCCCTGATGTCCGAAGAGGTATGCATGCACGTCTTCAGAGTCACCATTTTTTACTTGATGTGACATCGACATGAGCTACGTGAGAGGAAAGACACCGATTAATCTGGTTTCTATTTCACAGGTGACTGGATTACATGCATTGAGGACGTTTTCTTGTCATTTCCTCAAATCTTATAAACCGGCTATTGAGAAGGGATCCATTGAGGAGTTAGAGATGAGGATCATCGAATTGAACCGGCGGCTAAAAGAGGCGGAGGATGATCTCGACAAACTACGAAAGGGCAAGCAGAAGGCGTAACGTGTTGCTTTGCGCTGTTTATTAGAGATTTTCATCATGTGTACCCTCGACTATTTCGTTTTCTCACTTGTACTTGTTCCTTTTTTGAAAAATACTTTATTTACTGTCGATAACTCTTGGCTATGAGTTTAGAAAACGGTATTCTTCGTAAAAGTAAGACACTTTTACTTTTTTTACTGCTTAAAGTTTATACATTTGTGATTAATTACTGCACTTATGATTTACTTGAGGACCTTTTGGTTCATGGGTTTGCCATAATTTATGGAATAGTTGTAGAAAGATTGATTCTTTTTTACTGTACTTATGATTGCTCCAGTGCTCGTCTTTTTTTTTTTAACCAATAAGAAAATTACTCTGTAATTTTTTTAATTACAAGTTATTCTATACAGAGTACTCTGTACTTCGTAAAGCCTCTTTTCTAATCGAAAACTTTCACTCGTAACTTGGTTCTCTCCCTATCTTGCGGTTTTGGTCAATTTTTTTAACTTTGAGTAAAATAATCTTCAAAAATAATAAAAAAATATTCCGATTTTAAATTTTTGTCCCATTTCATCAATATATAAGTGTAGTATTTTAACGAAATGGAACAATAAATAAAAAACGGAGGGAACAGAAATGTCGGTATGGTGTGATGTAACTTAGATTTATAGGTTGGATTGCAATTTAGCAACAAGCATGTTGAGATGGCCGAGTTGGTCTAAGGCGCCAGATTAAGGTTCTGGTCCGAAAGGGCGTGGGTTCAAATCCCACTCTCAACAATAATTACATTTTAACACATAGATCAGATCATGATTTGTTATCTATTAAACATCCTTTTTAAACCTTAAATTTTACCTTAAATTTTTAAGAATACAGTTAATACAATTACAATAATTATATATAAAAGGGTGCATATCTTCAACATGAAGCAACTCTGGTTCCTCAAATTATGTGAAGTGTGGAACCAAAGAAGAAGAATGTCAATCTTGAAACTATTGGTAAATTACTGCAATGGGACTTGTCACACTATATCCTCCACCCACCCAAACCAACGATCCAAATGCTGAAGTACCCCTGGTCGTTACTTTCGTTCCTAATCCCGTAAAAGTCACCTTGTAAGACAGTTTTTCACCCTGTGCCTTAAACTTTAGGATCTTAGGCTTAACGACAACATTCACATCCTTCGGCTTTTTCACTATTACATTGTATGTAATCGCTGAAGTTCCGACATTAGTCACTGTTCTTTTGAAGGTGAATCTAGTCTTTTCTGGTCTGCCAGGCTCGATAATAACAGCGAATGAAGGGTAGTTTAGATCTCCGGGTTGAAGTCTTATACCCTTTTCTGGGATTGGGCAGGTGTAGTTCTTCCTAGCCAAAATACTGACCTGTGCATTAGTGTAACTGATGCTGCATAAGTACTGTAAGTAGTCTTCAGTTGTGATGTCGTAAACTAGGCCTGGATCCGAAGCCATTTCCGGGTTCACGTGGCCTGATCCGAAGGCAAATGGGGTTGCGAACTTGGTAGTGTTGGATTTGAATGTATCTGAAATGAGATGGCCGCGATTGTCGTGAGTGTAAGCTGATGTCATTATAGCAGATTTTATTGCGGCTGGCGACCAATCTCGATGAACAGACTTTATCAATGCTGCAATGCCACTTAGATGAGGACAAGACATTGAAGTTCCCGAAATTATATTGAACATAACCCGTCTTTTGTCACTTTGTAGCTCAGTAGGGGGTGTGATTGGAGGCCATGCTGCTAGAATGTTGACCCCGGGTGCTGTTATGTCAGGCTTAATGACATTCGAGTCAACCAGGCTCGGACCTCTGGATGAGAATGCAGCCACCACCGGCGCTCTTGCGCCGTATGCTGTCCCGAAGAAATATATGGAGGCTGACAGGTTTTTGTCGAGGATGTAATCGGATTTTATGGTCTTGGCAGCTGAGGCGCCAAGTATAGTTGCTGGTAGCACGTGAGCGTCGACAAAAAGCTCTTCACCTTCACTAGGTGTGTTAAGTAATAGCATTCCAGCTCCTCCCGCTGATTTCACCACAAACCCCTTCTCGGTTCTGCTGTTGAAACCTCGGTCACAGAGAACAATCTTGTCTTTCACGAGCGTGGGTGATAATGTCCCGTTTAGACAGTACTGCGCCAGGATCCGTCCTGCTGTTTCTTTGTAAACAAGTTTCAGTTGCTTGGTTCTTTTTACACCAAAGTAAAGAGATGCACCCTTGAAAGATTTGCCGTTACTGAGCTTAACTTTAGCAGGGAACGTCCTGTCGATGTAACTGGCTCCGACTGTCATCATCCACGGTGCCATGTTGCCTACAGTTGAAGGGGTAGGACCTGAATTTCCTGCTGAATTTGACATGAAAACTCCCTTTTGTGTTGCACCTAAAGCGGCTATCGCCATGCTGTCTCTGTAGTAAGGCCTCGGGAGACCTCCAAGAGACATTGAAATCACATCTACACCGTCTGCTACCGCTTGGTCAATGGCCGCCAGTATATCTGAGCTAGCACAGCCACCTTGCCAGCACACCTTATATGCTGCTATTCTCGATGTGAACCTGTGTCGAAATCATATAGCCAGCTTAATGAATGCACTAAGAACTAGAATAGCAAAATTAATAACTTCCTCGGCAATATTTTAGGCCTTGTTTTTTCTGGCTGAAACGGGCTGAACTGAATTGAAATGAATTCTAGATCCGAGCTGAAAGTAAGTTGGAAAAGTACCTCATACCACTGGCAAAACCCAAGGCATTTCCGAAGAGATTTGCACCAGGAACCACAGTTCCCGCAGCAGTGGATGCAGTGTGAGTCCCGTGGCCATTCGAATCCCTGGCTGATCGATACTCCTCAGTCTCGTTGATTTTGCCATTGATCGCCTCGTACCCTTTCAGGAAAGCCCTTGCACCTATAATCTTCTTGTTGCAGTTAGCATTCGAGAAATTCGTACCTTTCTCACAAGTACCCTTCCAGTGTGGGGGAACCCTAGACAGTCCCTTATCGTTAAAACTGACATGCTCAGGCCAAATTCCCGTGTCAAGAACGCCTATTACGACATCAGTCGCCAAGCTGGACTGGTTCCATAACCCTCGACCAAATTCCAGCCCTAGAAAATGGGTTGTGTACGTCGTGTGCAGGTTTAGCATGTCATCAGGAACTACAGAGAGGACACCATCAGTATGAGTCAGAGCGCGGTGCTGTTGACTGGTGAGTTTAGCAGCGAAACCAGTCATAGTCGTTTCATAGGTGTAGAGAAGCTCAGGAGCTAGTCCTTGTTCATCGTCTTCGATCTCATGGGGTGTTGTTTCTCTGATAGAGCTTAACATTGCTTCATATCGTTTTTGAGATTGACCCTTTAGAATCCCGACTTGAGAATCATCGGTGTGGATTATGTATGTTCTTCTGTCAGCAGCTAAGATAGCCGACATTGTCGTAGCCAGAATCAGTAGGCTAAACGACAGTGTCCTGGCCGCTGTCATATTCTCCTGTAAAAAAAACACTGTCAACAATGCAACTAGAAACAGTAATAACAGTTCAGACAGTTAATGTAACACGGCATGAAGTAAGCGAAAATTTACTGCCAACGATTAGAAACAGTAATAACAGTTCAGGCAGTAAATGTAGTGAAAAATTACTGTCAACAACTAAAAACAGTAATAAAATTGCAGTCAGTAAAATAGTACAGTAAATGTAATTAACAAAGCATGAAGTGAAATTACTGCAACTGGTCTTACTGAAACTTTCAGAAATTCATATGAACAGCATAACAGTTGAAACAACAGTTGATTTTTATTTACCTTTCACTGTCAATGTACACCAAGTAAGAGGAGGGGTAAAAATGTTCAGAAGTTTGTAACATAAGAGATTAGTATATATAAGCAAAGATATGCAGAGGTGAGCCAGGTCTAATGTGTAGACTGTAACTGTAAGCTAACTGCAGGAATTAATGTTATGCAATGATGTTGTTACATTTCCTTTTTTAGGTAAGAAAGGTGATTATTTTAGAAGCATAAATTGAGACTATCTTCCTTAATTAGAAAGGTACACCAACTTGAATAGTACACAAATAAATGATAAAAAGTAAGTCAAGTGTAAACACTTGTGGTGATCTTAATGATAGTGATTAGTGAATTTGATGTTGTCTATAATGTAAGGATTAGTATATCGGTTTTCTAACACGTGCCCTTACGACACACACGAGTAGAGTAGATATAAACTGAGACAGTTAGGAGTGGTAAATGGGTCAACTGGGTTGGATCAGGGTCAGGATAATTTGGGTCGAGTCGTTTGGGTCAATTAATTTTGGGTCAGAGGCTAACCTTATTTGGGTGGGGTCAGCTTTGTCGGGTTTCGGACACACATGATGATTGACATCATATGTTGATATGCATTGAGTCTCGTTAGAAGCACTTGCTTTGAGTAATTTGTAAGGATGGATATCAAAGTGCAGTCCAAAAACAGACATGAAATGATGCTTTTTCACTCTTAAGCAAAACATGCCCTGTCAATTTCTGACACCACCTAAAAAAACTAACTTATGGACCCCGATTCTACACATACCTTGCGTATTCACAAATTCTTGCCTAAGATGACATTGTCCGTTTTCTTGGTACAACGTATATGTATGTATGATATGATATGATAAGGGTAGCTGCTGCCTAAAATTTCGTAAGTAATACCGTGATTTGGAGATCTGTAAGTGGATTAGCAAACAAAACGATCCGATCAGAAAAGGGATTAGCAAACAGAACGAACGATCCGTGTTAACATTAAGATGATGATGATCGATGATGATGATGATGAGTCCAAGTGGAGTATGGTTAAATACACAAACTTCACTTTGAAGTCTGGTTATAGTTATAGCTCACATTTGATAGATTTTCCTTGCTTTTGGTTGAAGAACAAGTTCCAAATTGGATAATATTGGTGGATTCAATGAGTAGTAGTAATCAACTTTAGTGACCAAAAACAGATTTTTAATCTAAACCCGACTCACCAATTTAAGTAATTTAACTGACCGCCTCAGAAAAAAAAACATTATGACATGATCGATTTTCATCCTCCGATCTCAAACAATCTCTTCGTGTTTATAACAAAGGGAAATGTTGCACAAATCTTGCTTCCTTAGCGCCCGTTTGATACCATGGACCGGAGAAATTGTCCAGTCGTTGGACATTTTAGTTGAAGTTAGCTAAATTACGACGTCTTACACTTGCAGGTTCAAGGCCGAGTGGAACAACCTATAAGATTCACGATTGTACAAGTCGACTAAATGAACGTGTTAGATCGACAAGTATGTAGAAACGTAAGTTCAGCCTACATTAATATACGAGTATGTTATGATATAATTAGTTAAAGTCAATTATAGGAGACGGTTTCATGATGTAAGACTAAGACGTACGGCCCCTTTGTATTTATGGACCGTCTTACTGTATAATTTGAATGGTTATTATCGTCTATAACCTATAAACAACAATAGGACTTCTAACAGCATGACTAGAACTTCTCCAAATAAGAGAAGCTGACAACATTCTTACACTTAAATCAGGGCTAGCCTTCACCACAACCTTGAACCCCCTAACTTGCGACACACGAGTGAAAGTAAGACTCGAAGGTGTGACCGTGATGTCCACGCCTTTAGGAGCCCTAACCGTGGCATTGTACACCGAGTGTGACGGGCCCACATTGGTGACCCTTCTTCGAAACACACCGATTGTAGGACTTGGGTGCTTGTTTTTCATGCTCAGTTGCATTGTAGGGTAGTTGAGGGCGTCATAGCCGAATGTGGGGATCATGGATTTGCAGTTGATGGATTTTGAGCCGACCAGGACGGATAATGAGGTTCCATTGTAGCCTTCCCGGCATAGGAACTGAATGTAGGTTAACTCGTCCATGTCGTAGACTAAGCCTGGTGTCACTGCTTTGAGTGGGTTCACTTGACCAGCTCCGTAAGAGAATTCAGCGTCTTTGTTGATCCTTGAGCTCATTGGCCTCGCTGTTGTCACAATTCAATACTCAAACGGGTCAACAGGGTCAGGTCATTTTAGGGTCAAGCTCGAATTGGGCTGACCGGGTCAAACTCAGATTTTCAGTTGGGGTGTCAGGCCAGGTGAGGTCAGTTTTTAACATAGGCTGTCAAATTTCGATAATTTAGACATGGTTAAGCGAGTGGATACCAGTAGTGAGGATGGCAGATCGAATAGCAGCAGGGGACCAATTGGGATGGAACGACTTGACATAGGCGGCAACTCCGGCAACATGGGGGCAGGCCATTGAAGTTCCTGATAACAGATTAAACTTTGCGTGTTGGGTATCGCCTTTGAGTCCAGTCAGAGACCTCAATGGAGTAAATGCTGCCAGTATATCAATCCCAGGCGCCGCAATATCTGGCTGCATCAATCAATTACAGGTATCAAATTAACATCACCTTTAACGTTTTGATTGAGATGATTAATCTAATATGATATCAGAGTCAGCGTGACCAATGATCACCTTGAGAAGTCTGAGGGATCCAGGATTTGGACCACGAGACGAGAATGAACCGATAAAAGGAGCTGAAACCTTAACTTCCTTGGATTTGTATACTGTTGCTGAAGGTGTCCTGTCATAACATAGAAAACAGTCAAGTTTTTTTTACATTTTATAAACATGTAGTACTACAACAGTAAATCAAGTGTTTTTTTACCTTGTTGAATGGATATATTCATCAATATTTTCACCCACAGTGGAATTTACCACAGTACCAGGTGCCATGAAAACCATAGCAACATCCAAGAACCTAGGGCTTGAAACGATGGCACCAACGCCTCGGTTGTCCTTCACCACTGACTCAACTCCCCAGTCCTGTAGTCTACACAGAACGATTTTTCCGTTCACCTTGGTTGGGCTCATCGAGTTTTCCAGGCAAAACCTTATTAACCAAAACAAGAATCGCGTTATTATAGTTAGTTTTTCTGTTTAAATTTTCCCGTGTTATTGCTTATGATTTTACCAGCTAAACTAATGTAGTATTAGTAGAGAATTTATTTAAGATTAAAGGAGTTACCTTGCACTACCCTTGTCTTCTGAATTTTTGGCTACGTCCTCCCCACTAACCAAATCATATGATTTCCCGTTTGTTTCGAACAAATCAACCCCAATTCCCTGATCGATCAACCAGAACACCCAAAAATGAATCAAATCATATAAAACTTCATTCATCATCCATGCATCTTTTAAGTTTTAACACATTCTTGTCTTTTTGGTAAACGACATATTTTATGTTTAAAGAAATGACACGTGCAAATATGTTTCCTTAGGTTGCGTTTAGATACTGGGAATTCATTTGAATATCAAGAATTCAATTCCTGTATTTGAATTTCTAGAATTCAAATCTAAATCTAAATAAAAAATGGTGTTTGTGTACCCTTGGATTTGGATTTAGATTTGGATTTCGGGTGGGTGAAGTCGGATCAAGGTCACCCATTTTTTTAAAAAAAAAAATTTTCATTAGAAAAATATAAATGTTCAAATATGAGAAAAAAAAAATAAAGAAAAACAAATACTGCGACAAGATTATGCGAAAAAACAAACAAACGACAAGTGATGGATTTGAAATGACTACCATATCTTAGGGATTTGAGAAAACCAAATTTGAACTTGGTTGGATTTGGTCAAAATTTCAAATCCAAATCCCAAGGTTTCAAACGCACGAAATATTTCAAATCCGGAATCCAAATCCAAATTCAAGTTCCCAAACATGCCATTACGAGATTTGGACTCAAGTCATAACTATCACCTCTCGTAATTTTACCAGCTAAATTGTTTTTTTTAACAAAGCGTGCACCTAGTCGCATTACAACCTATACTCCAGGATACCTAATTTTAACCATGCACTCGGCTAAGAGATCTTTAGTGGCAGCTAAATTAGATGACATGTGCAAAACAGAGAAACTTTATATTACCTCGAAACTCTTGCCATTACCGAGCAAAACTCGACTGCGAAACCCACGATCGGTCCCACTAGCAGCAACAGTCAACATCCACGGCGCGTGATTCGTCACACTCCCACCAGAGGGCCCGTCATTACCCGCAGACCCCACAGTAACGATCCCCTTCCTCATGGCATGGAACGACCCGATGGATATGGAGTCGGACACGTAGCTCGGGGATGGCCCACCAATGGAGATGCTGATGACGTCGACACCATCAGCGATGGCGTGGTCGAAGGCGGCCAGTATGTCCATGTCGGAGCACCCATTGCTGACCCAACACACCTTGTAGGCGGCTATGCGGGCCCCAGGGACGGCCCCACGAGCCGTCCCTGACGCCAGCCCCCAGAGGCTGGCGTTGGTGACGTGGCCGCCTGCCAGGGTGGAGGATGTGTGGGTCCCGTGGCCTTCGACGTCGGTTGGGGAGAGGATGTCGGCTGGGTCTTTGGTGCCGTCTAGCTTGAAGTAGCTCGCCCCTATTACTTTCCTGTTAGGCGGGAAAGTTAGTTAGGTAGTTAGGCAGTCGGTTACTCATTAGTTGGGATTGGGTTGTTAGGGTGTCCACATTTTGTACCAAGTAATCTCATAATAATATTCCCTCCCCACCACAATAATGTTCCCATTTATAAATGGCACATGGATTAAGAAATGGGTAATGAAAGGTGATAAATTGTTGGGTGGGGTTGGAGATGTCAAATCACAAAAATTAACCAATAGAACGAGAGTATAATGAATGAATAAGGAAAGTTTTGAAATGGGAAAATCTTAGTGGAGTTTCCTTTTAAGGAAAGTGGGAAAATCTTAATGGTGTGGAGGGAATAATAATTACTCTAGAATATAAATTTAAAAAAAATATATATTACAGATCGATTAATAATACTTTATAAAGAAAATCATATGATCTCATTAAGTCATTAACATAAATTAGTTGAAATTTATATGAATTTTTATACAGATACGGAGCAAAAACTAAGTGATTTACATGATTGAGAAGTAATATGTCTCATGAGAGATAGTCACAGGCTGAATTTTGCTCGTATGAGATAACTAATCAAACAATTAGAAATTAATTAATGTACGTACTTGCTTAATTAACTAAAATTAACGTAAAATGGTCTCACTAATTAAATTTTTGGCTTGTTGTCCTTGTCTAGATCATTTAAGACGAATTGAATGCTAATTTAAGTACCTAATAATTCATCCCATAAAATTAATAGTTACGTGTTTATTCGTTGTTATAACCAATTGATTATGATCCAAAAATAAAGAAATTGAGCAAATAATAAAAATTACTTGTTGCATCCGGAGAAATTAGCATGGCGGTGTGTACAACTTCCCTTCCATTTAGCCGGAGGCGGTCCAAACCCATCGTCTTTGAAGCTCTCCGATTCAGGCGTAATTCCTTATAAAATACGTAATTAAACATACTGTATTTAGGATCGACTAACCTGAAATAAAGCGGTCTCATGGACTGAAAACAAACCTGTGTCGAAAAGAGCGACAATGACGTTGCTTTCGGTCTTGAGTGATCTCTTAGCTGACTGAGGGAACCCTACAAAATCCCAGGATTTTGTAGTGTGCAACTTATGATATCTATTCTCATACATCCATAGCACCTCATCCATGTCTTCAATTAATAAGAGCAAAATCGTAAATTATTATCTTGGAAAATCGTCAATATTTCTAATTTGTTTAATTTAATGTAGAACGAAGATTTTAATTAAAATTAAATAAATGACTGAAATGTAAAGCGTTAGTAGATACGAACGAACCAGATAATGTTTGAGCTTCATGTCTTGATAGCCTAGCTGCAAATGCATTGAAGCTCCTATGATAACTATGGACGATTGATTCTTTTGCCTCTTCCTCACTAATCAAATCGCATTAAAATAAATTATCGAGTTAAAATAAATACGCTTTTAATTGATTTAACAATATACGGACCTATAGAATTTATAATAAGTACTCTGATTTGTACTTATACGATATTTCTTATATACGCTTTGTACACTTAATCCCTTCAAATGCGAATTTTATTCTAAGGGAATTAATTTTTTTTTTTTTTTTTTTTTTAAAATATTTTGACCAACTAACCTTCCTTTTATAGTATGAAGTATGCTTAAATGCGCTTGAATTGCAGAAGTTTTATCTGGAGGGAGCTGATCACCCAAGTAAACGATGTAAAATTCCTGCAATACACATCAACAGATTATCTGATAATAATAATAATAATAATAATAATAATAATAATAATAATAATAATAATAATAATAATAATAATAATAATAATAATAATAATAATAATAATAATAATAATAATAATAATAATAATAATAATAATAATACGGAGTAATAATACTAATAATACTACTACTAATAATAATAATAATAATAATAAAACTATAAATTTCACTGTTTATTGTGACGATAATATAATTCATATATATAGTACTGGTAGGAGTAGTAGATTGAGTGACATTATTTGATCTGTTACGATGATAAGAGTAAGCGTAAATAAATAAATGACTCGTATTACAAACCTTTTGGTTAATGGGATTGGTGGCTAAGGCAATGGATATGGTGATGGAAATGAAGAAAAGGAAGAAATTGAGAGATAATTTGCATTGAGGTGGCATGTTGTAAATACATGCAGAGAGGAGAATGAATGAATGAATGAAGATGGTAATTAATTTGTGTCGTCTATGTTAAAAGATCAAGACGACATGCATGCATGGATTAATTATTTTAATTTGTTTATAGTAATTTCATAAACCAATGAATAATTGAAGATACACTAAACTTGCAGCAAACACTTAAAACACTTCTTATCTTTCAATGCAAGTCACTTTGCTTCAACGGGATTTATCATTCATCATTATTTTCATTATTATATATAGCCCTAATAATTCCTAGCGGGTAAGTATAGTAAGAAGGCTATATATGAATTACTCATATGAAATAAGTAGTGCATTATTCATTATTGGATCTTCAATTTCACACTTCATACCTTTTTATTTGTATTATTACATGATGACAATAATATACTATTGAATACATTCAAAATATTTTTCATCGATAATAAAATATATTCAGTTCTAAAATAAAATTGAACTTATGCAAACATAAGAGCATCCCCATCCATCGTCCATTCTCGGAGGAGAATGAAGAAAAATGGTTCCTCCATCTATGGAGAAATCATTCTTCATGAAGAATAGAAGCTATTCATTCTTTCAAAAGAATGGGGTGGAGAATGAAAATCATGGGTCCCCATAATAAAAATATTATTATTAAAATAAATTAAAGTGATGTGTAAATGAATGAATGGAGTAATGAAATGGGTTGGGATCCACGGGAGAATAGAAACTTCATTCTTGGATGGGGCAGTTCTTTTAGGATGGAAAAGGTAGGATAAGAGCAATGAGAGGTGGATGAGGTGGGTCTCATCCAAGAATAAAAAAATCATTCTTGAATAAGGATGCTCTAAGTAATAAAAAAAAAGTATATATGAGGATAATTTTTAATGTGTTGGAATGGATAATAATTAGGTCGAATTTATATTATACTCTAACTTAAATAAGTACTTTATAAGGTTTGACTTGAAATGGGTTGAATTGGGGATTAGTACGTACTCCATAGTCCATATCGTGTCCAAGTCCAACGGATAGTGAAACGGAAAAAAAAAGTGTATTGAACGAAAGTTGAGCACAACCTAAGTCGTATACATTATACAAGTATCAATATTAACACGATCCAAAAACTAGACTCATAGTTACAGTTAACGATTTGGATTGCGTGATATCAACTGTACGCATGTACTTTTTTCTATGCTGATAAGTAATAACTCGATAAGTGATAATATGGACCCATTGGGCCGGTTCATGTTATTTTGGTCCAGACCATCCAGTCTTTCAGGTCCGAGATTCTTGGAGATCCGGTCTCCAAATTTTTCATTTATATTCGTTTGGATCGATGAACACTCCTACTAGTGTATTGTACGATGTGCATTACATAAAGACTCGAAGCGTAGATGGATAAGAGATTGGTGAATTAATTAATATTTTAATTTTAAATGATTAGTAGATCTGAAATGCTCAATAGAGTCATAGAGATCCAATGTTGCGGAAGTCATCATGCGTTTAGTCGGCTCTATATTCCTTTGTTTCCATTTCTTCATAATATTATAACTAAATCTCACATGATGATTATTCTCACAAGATTTATTTGTTGAATGATTAGTACGAGTACTATGTATACACCCTTCATCACCCAAAAATCCAATCTCCAGAATAAAAACGGTTGGGAGAGGGCCTGGCCTGGACTGGACTGAGCGAATAAAAACGGTTTGATTTAATCCAACTGGTAGGGTAAACTGGACTTCACCATCTACGAGAGGGATTGAATATCGATTGCCATGATTTTATGAAACTCAAAACCACATGAATTGGTTTGATGGTTGGGCCGGTGAGGACGGACGGGCTACGACTTCTTGACAACCTATATCCACAATTAAATTCTTCAATCAACTATGGAATTAAACTAGTACACTTATACATACATAAAAACATGTTACACATCATATAACGATCTTATACCATACCAGATCAACCGGTCAGATCATCGGTTTGTTCTTCACCCCAACTCAAGCTAGATAGGGAGTACTAGTATTGATATAAGACTAAGTTAGTTAGAAAGATAATTAAGAGTTGGTTAAAGTTAGTTATTTTAGTTAGCTCACCTAACTAGCCTATATATATATATATACACACTAATCATAAATTACTCATATGTTATCTTCATGTTCTTTTTTTTTTTTGAGAAAAGATCTTCATGTTCTTAATTATGCAATAATATCGATCTCATTTACTAATTCACATACATCAAGTAAAACTTTAGCCATAATAATCCAATGATTTACAAGTAATTATTAAGAAATGCCATTATCATTTACTTTGTCTATGGTTAATATTATCAAAGTTTATTTGGACTAATTGTATAGATTATAGAAGACCAATTAAGTCAAGTAATCAATATTTAAAAAAAAAACTAAAAACAAAGGGTGTTAATACACGTGCAATTGATTAGCTAGGTGTTCACATTTGACTCCCATGATTTATACCCTTATACGTATCTCAATAATGTTATTGAACAATTTTTAATACCAGTATTCATTGCGTAAGACGATCTTAAATTATAAAAAGGATTGCTTTGTAAAAAATATTCTGTAGTATAATTCATTTATCAATAATAAATTATAAAAATCGATCGTATCACGCATATAATCGTCTTATTTTGTAATTTGCGATAAAATACATGGATGATGCATTGATGCATGTCAAAAACTCAGGTCATACTCTGTGATATTCTACAACTTTCAACTGTTTAATAAATGGATCATTCTCCACTTTGCATTTACATAATAAATGGGAAAATTATGGATGATGATATCAAGTATGACTAGTTTGTGATTATTGATTCTAATTAAATTGTGACCTTTTCTTAATCACAAAGTTATTAACCTCAATTTTTTAATCCCATTTTAGCTAAAATACATCATACGGAGTACAATACAATCTTTTATTAGACAAGTAAAATATTAATCTCGATTTTCTAGAAATTAAATGAAATGTTGAATAATGAATAGGTGGAGATAGATGTGATATGTTACCTTGTCGATGTTCTAGAAATTAAATGGAATGTTGAATATTGATGCATAAAAAAGTTATCATATCATCAAATTTATTGTTTATTATATGCATATATCAATATTAATTGGATACTAAATTTACAAAAATATCATGGGAAACTCCTCGTATTCAAAAATCTCATATTTCGATCTGTTTACCTAATTCATAGTTTTTGTGTAATAATATTAATATGTAGCACAAGCATGATAAGTTATTTAACGTCTAGATGGAATTAATTTATCGCAGACTCATTTTTCACATGAAATCGTTGAAAAATTATTACATTACGTGAAACAACGGTCTAAGGCTCAGACTATGAAACAAAGTATACTCACTTAGTCACGTATTTTCATATAATTTTCATAAGACCAACGTTCTTTCCAAAACAAACTAGTGCATTGACCGAGCCATGTTTATGTATCTAGGCTAGCTCAGGGTCCCGGGACAGTTGAAAACGACAATTTTGTATATTGTCAAATTTAGTCAAAAAATTTAAAACTTATACATAATACACTTTAATGTAAAAGTATCTTTAATATTTTTCATTTAAATTCACGAAAAAACATTTCTGAAGCTGACTGCGTGCACCTAAAAAGCTAAAACGATCTATTTACAAAAAAAAAAAAAAATCCCTCTAATACATTTCAAGTTTTCGACATAGATTTCATTCTAGAATTATAAAGCTTAAGACGACAAATTTTATTATAACGGATATTCTCGTGACAAAATAAAATACGGAGTAATCGAGACAACAAAAGATGGAGAAAAAGCATGAATATAAACCAAACCCCACATTCCACAAATTGCGATTACAGCCTGCAACATCTCTTTCTCTCTCTACACATCGTTTTTGGTCGGATTTCTCTCAAAAATCTGACCAACTTCAATTTCTTTTACGCGCTCATAATCAAATCAAATCAAATCAAAGCTTGAAGCTTTTCTCCAATGGCAGACCACCATGAACAACATCATCAACCTCTTAACAACAATTCACTCACAACTCCCTTATTACATCAAACCAATTCAATCACCAATAGTCAACTCCCCAATCAAAATCACAATCAAAATCATAATCATAGTAGTATTGTAATAAACATAGAAGAACCCCATGAAAACCCATATGAATTCTTGGGTGTTGATGTTGCTGGGTTTAGTAATAGTATACCAAGTTCATCATCATCATCATCTTCATCAATGGCGGATCCTTTTAGAAATCATACTGTTAGAATCGAAGGGGTTTATGAATGGTTTAAGATTGTTGTTTGTATACCAATTGCTTTGATTCGATTGATTTTATTCGGGTTGAGTTTGTTGCTGGGTTATCTTGCTACTTTGATTGCTCTTCAAGGTTGGAAAGATAGGCATAGTCCTATGCCGAGATGGCGTTCTCGTCTTATGTGGCTTACTCGTCTTTCTGCTCGTTCTATCCTCTTCTCTTTCGGGTAATTCACCTCTCCGTCTTATCCGTCTTAAGATTATAACGGGTCAAATATCGTCTCATGTGCTTACAAAAGTTACGATCTTTGTGTTTTTTTATTTGAAGGGTTGATTTCGTCATATCCGTCTTGAGGTTATAACGGGTCAAATATCGTGTCACATGAGCTTACAAAAGTTTTGATGTGTATGAAAGTTATGATCTTTGTGTTTTTTTGATTTGAAGGGTTGATTGTTGATTTTGAGGGTAATTAACCTTTCGTCATATCCGTCTTAAGATTATAACGGGTTAAATAACATCACATGTGCTTATATGGGGTTTGTGTTTTTTTGAATTTGAAGTTTTGATGTTGTATGTGTATGAAAGTTATGATCTTTGTGTTTTTTGATTTGAAGGGTTGATTGTTGATTTTGGATGTTGATTTTGTATGAAAGTTATGATCTTTTATGTTTTTTTGATCTGAAATAGTATAGATTTTGAGGTTGATTGTTGTTTTTGTATGAAAGTTATGATCTTTAATTGTTTTGGTTGACTGAGGTTGGTGGTGGGGGGAATTGATGTAGATGAGTTTTGAATCTTGGTTGACTAATTGACCTGTTCTGATTTTTACCCTATTGGTAGTTTGATGCATCTTAAAGGCTCGAATCTAAACCTAAAATTTTTGGAATCGAATTTCCTGATGTTGTTTTATGGTAGCAAAAGTCGATAATTTTAACCATTTCTCAGCAAGTTTGGGAGATTCCCCCAATTTCACTTTAGTGCAAATTTGTGAATTGCAGAAATGTCTGAATTGTGGTTTCTGTATGCAAGATTTCAGCTTGATTAGTTGCTACATCTTCCATCATGTTATCATTTGCCAGGAATATAGACCACAACCAACTAATATATGTCGACTTTGATCAATAATTTCTCCATATACATGTAGATATACGATGTGAAACTCATCACGTTCGATTAACCAAAGCTAACTTTACCTGGTTATAGCTATTGAAAATCGGTTAAATGACAATAGTTGCTTTGGTTAATCGAACATGATGAATTTCGCATTGTATATCTACATGTATATGGAGAAATTATTGATCAAAGTCGACATATGTTAGTTGGTTGTGGTCTATATTCCTGGCAAACGAATACCCGTAAAATTTGACCCTTGTTATTCAATCGCAGATACCAGTGGATAAAACGAAAAGGTCATCCTGCACCAAGAGATATAGCTCCTGTTGTTGTATCAAACCATGTATCATACATTGATCCGATTTTCTTTTTCTACGAGTTGTTCCCCACAATTGTAGCATCCGACTCCCATGATTCATTACCCTTTGTTGGTACTATTATTCGAGCTATGCAGGTACGTTAGTACTATTATCTTTGTGTTTAGATGTTATACACGAAGTGTGAAAAGTAAAGCTAATCCTGTTGTTAGAGTAACGGCCCATGATCAGGCACTATATTTTCTGCAGTTAGATCTTAGATGGTGTTTTTGCTTCCTTGTAATTGTTTTCAGGTTATATATGTAAATAGGTTTTCGCCCGCATCACGGAAGAATGCTATAAGTGAGATAAAGGTATGAAAATCCTTCCTTTTCTTCATTTACCAAAACAACACATGTTTCGATCCACAGGGCATGCATAGCATTCGTTCTTTCCTCATTAAATGATTTTGCTTTGACTCTTTTTCCTTAACTTTCCGAGCATTGCTCTCGAAGAGGTAACATTAATGAATCTCTTGCAATTCGAAAATAACAATACAGAGTACTACGATTATTATTTATGTGTGACAAAGTACTGCGGGGTAGAACGAGGGAAACTACTGTTGATGCTATTGATTACCTCTGGAAGTTGCAGCAGTACCGCCATCCGTTTTAAATATAAGACCTCTGTAGTCGTACACCAGCACATTTAAGTCGTTCATTAATTGAGATTGTTACATTAAAAGGACCCATTGTACGCTTAAAACGGTCTTACATGATTGTATTTGCATGTTAACATGTAAGGGAACCCTCGTGTTAATGTTACATGCAGCCCTTGGCGTTAGAAAGTATGTTATTCTTTATAGATGTGATTTTATGGAACAAATAGCGATACTAGCTCGAATATCATTTCTATGCCATTGCTGTGCATGATAACCCATGATGAACCAGCCGAGTTCTGAAGGGTGACTAAAGAAAGAATTGATTTACTACTTCCTGTCAATTGTAAGCCATTTGATACAGACATTTGCTTTCAAGGGCTTATGTACAGAGAAAAGCTTCATGCAATAGATTTCCTCGAGTTCTATTATTTCCGGAGGGAACCACAACCAACGGGAGATTCCTTCTTTCTTTCCAAATGGGAGCATTCATACCTGGTTATCCTATTCAACCCGTCGTTGTTCGTTATCCTTATGTTCATTTTGACCAATCTTGGTACGTGTCTTGACTCTTGATTCTTGACATTTGAATTATCAAATGTCTCTGAGTTTATGTAGTGGAGTACTTGTTTGTTCGAGGTCTCTAACTTTAAGCTTTACGTCTCTAGGGGTAATATTTCTTTGGCGAAGTTGATGTTTCGGATGTTCACTCAATTCCACAACTTCATGGAGGTAAACAATTTTACGTGCTCCATATCATTATTTGCATTCTGACTTCGGAACGTGTATTCAATGTTTGTCACTATCTTAATGCATTTGGCAGGTGGAATATCTTCCAGTTGTACAGCCTTTGCAGAGTCCAAAAGAAAATGTGACCCATTTCGCTGAAAGGGTTGGTAAATTTTGAATGGCAATTAAAATCAATGAACGTTGGCATATATTCATACATACGCATTAGCTTCTTTCAATTTTTCTCTGCTCTTAGACTCATCGGATCTAACATAAGTCATAATATGATGTCATGTACGGGTATGTAGCCTAGCGTGCTGCTTGTCATGAGTCAATGTAGTCTTTTGATTTATATCGTAAGCTGTTTTTTGCCCTCTTGGTATGTCGGTGATGGTAGGTAACCTAATCAACGTTTTGAATATGCGCAGACTGCGAATGCAATGGCTAGTGCATTAAATGTCTTGCAAACGTCGTATGGATACGGGGACATGATGCTTCTCATGAAAGCCGTGGAAATGAAACAGGTCAGCTATTTATCCTACAGATGCATCCTAATGAAATAGTTTACGGCTTTCTATCATAATGTCAGTTTTTGGCTATGATACTCGCCCACTTTTTTGCTATTCTCGATTCTTGTAAGGAGGAGACACGATGTTGGATTGGCTACGAAACAATTCGAGCATACAGAAATACTACTTCGTATCACTTTCAGTGAATGTGGTGCTTGCATTGACACGAACCTTCTGTTGATGACAGGAAAATCCGTCTAAATATATGGCTGAATTGGCGCATGCAGACTTGGTTAGTATATCAAAACTACAAACTCATTATTTTCATGGTTTTGTCAAACCGTTTCATGCCAGTTTTTCCCGTATCTGGTCTTTGCAATCATATAGAGTAATTTTGTACATGATCTACAAGGCGAATGCTTGTAATTTTCCCCGTGGTTTCTCGTTCTGGATTGCTGAATCACGTCCTTCTCTGCAGTCATACCGCATTAATACAATGGAAGCTTTGGAATTCTTGGAGAAGTTTTTATCTATGAGTCCCGACAACAAGTATAAGAATTTCCTTTCTTTCTTCTCGTGTTTGAGCTCCGAATTCATACATGGTTTCATTATGTAGTTCCTTCACGGCATACTGTTTTCGTTTTGTTATGTTCATGGAATTATGTTTTACTCAAAAGGTCTCTCTCTGCTCTTATGCAGTGGCTATGTAAAAATCGATGATTTTGTCAGTACGTTGAGATTGAAGCGCTGTGGTTTATCTAAGAAGGTATTTTCACATACCCGTCAACTTTTTCTTACTTCCATTTATTCGCACCCAAATTCTTTCACCGTTCTAGCTGCGAATTTCATTTAATATGCAGATATTTGGATTTGTTGATACTGAAAAGCGGGGAAAGATCAATTTCAGACAGGTATTATGCACGTTTCATACAAGTGTTTGTGGATCTTGTTTCTATTATTACGATGGCATATAATTTGGACCGACATTCAACCGTTTGTATTTGCAGTTCCTGTTAGCATCAACTCACGTGATGAAACAGCCATTGTTCCAACGCGCCTGTGAATATTCTTTTAACAAATGTGGCGATGAAGATGAATACGTTTCTCATGTAAAGGTAAAAATCCCGATCCATCTTTCTCCCTAAACCCAACTTTTGAACGAACTGTAACTTCATTTCACATGCTTTTTGTATAGTTCGGAGATGCGATTAAATCAGCTATTCCATCCGCTAATGACAACGATGTAAGTCTCTATATATTCTCATCTTCGTCACAAGTTTTTGTGAGTCGACTTCTCATTAACTTCGAATGTGACATGCATTTTTTTCAGGTAACTTTACTATTCAATATGTTTGACGTGGATGGTGACGGTAAAGTGAAGAAGCACGAATTCCTAACGTGTTTAAGGAAAAACCCGCTGCTCATTGCTCTCTTTTCTCCGCTTATTCAAGACGAGCTCTCAAGCACTACCAACCCCGAATACCTAGAGGAGATTATTTGCTGAAATTATTCTTGTGTTTGATTTCATAACCCTATATTTTTCTTGTTATTATTTCCCCTCTATCGGGGGGCTACCTGGAGCGGGTTGGGATATGGTAGGCGTATACGATATACGGGTCTGGTATATTTGCAACTCCAGAACCTTGATATGGGTAGTTAAAGTTTGTGGCTTTTTTGATAACTCATTGTGGTAAAAGATTTTCTTGTAACATAATTATACCATAGTTAACATAGTGAAAGGTAAAAGTAGTACTCTATGTGTGTAATACTGTAATGTAAACATCAGCGTGACCAGAGGTTACGAGTTTGAATCCTTGACATCCTCCATAACATAAAGTTATGTCGTTGATTTATTTATACGAGTATATTATTGCATCGGGTCTTTTATCTTCAACCGTTCTTTGTAGAATTTGTGTCCATCCCTTTTCTTCTAAATCCATCGAGCTAAAAGACATCTTGTGTGGAATATCAAAGGATCGAACGTGAGGTAAGAATTGAATGGTATATTTGAAAACACGAAATGGAAAAATAAGTTTTTTTCCGTATTAGAGAAAATTGAGAGGATGAACAGCATCCATTCCCAATGATAACTAGGCTAGTTAGGATGAGATTATTTGTACATCGACTTGTACTTAGTCTTGTTTCAAGGCTCCAATTAATCACCAAAGTTTTTAAGGTGAAAGGTCACATGAGTCGTACTCGTAGTAGACTCCTAGCTCATTTTAAGATATCCAATAAATAATTGGCATGTGTCCGTCTTCGGTTTTTTTCATCTGTTTATTTTTGAAGATGAGAAAAAACTTATCCTCCCTCCAATTTTTATTCATTATTCCATTGGATGAATATACGTAAGGTATATTATATTGAAATGAGACAATAAAAAAAAACTGAAGGAGGTATACAGAGTGGTCATTAGAATGAATAAAGCAAGAAAACTGGAAATAAATAACTTGTCGTTGAAAAGAAAATAGTTGGTCTCCCTTTAAGCTCGTGCCGAAGATGTCTAGCAGTTTAGATTAGACAAAATATCTGAATGCATTGGGAATCTAGCAATTGTTTGTCTTTATAAACTCATCATAAGGTTTGTAATAGATACAGTTGGCATGAACAAGAATTTGTGAGCAAACTGCTCAACCTGAATTGACTCGGAACTGACTTGAGAATTATTTTAGAAAATGAGTCAATATCCTTAAAAAAAAAAGTTCAAAACAACAAACTCGAAAATAATCTAACCCTATCGAAGGCAACCCGATTTTTGTAACCCAAAACTGACCAGTTCCGACCCAAACCGATTCACTCGTTTACCAATACTACTAAAAGTAGAAGGGTACTATGTAGCACATAAATATCAGAAGAGAAGATAGGAGAGTATTGGGTAATTTGTAAATGGTTCACTTCACCGACCATAAATAGGAAGAAGTTATTGATAAGAGATTGAGATGGGAGAGCAGCAGCAGGAGTAGCAGTAAGAAAGAGGAGGAGAAGGATGAGGATTGCATCCGTCTCATTTTGTGTCCCACACCATACATTGGATGATACATCAACTAGTGTATGATATTTGTTGTTTATTTTATTTATTCGATAGGCGAGGTATCATCCGATATATGGTGTGACACACGGAATGAGACACAAAAACCGCTCTGTGAGCGATATTGAGGAGCACAAATTCTTATTTATTTGTGACGATTATATCCGTCACAAGTGTGCAACGGGTCACAAAAACAAAATATCTACCCATATTTTGTCTTATCTACCACATAGGTAGTATTTGGGCCGTCACAAGCAAAACTCGCTGATTGAGGAGGAGGAGATGATCAAAATATAAAAGGGGATTGGGCCAAGTGAAGGATTGTACGGAATTAAAGGGTGTGAGTCACATTTTTGTCAAGTAGAATGAATGACTGGTAGAAGATATTTCCAATATCATCTCAATTTGGGTAAACCACTAAACAGCCCTCTCAATGGTCGACACGTGTCGTATTGCTTTTAATCATTCCTTGGCCTTCTCTCACTCCCCCCCTTCACTCACTCTTTAAAGTCTCAACACTCTAACCACATACTCCTCCTATTTGTCTTTGTAGTGACTAAGAGGGTTTTATACTTGTGAAGGATCTTTTATGGTCATCCCACTTACACAAATTATTATTATGGGTAGACTTCATTGCAATCAAATAAATGCAAATAGAAAAATAAATACTTGTAACAAGTACTCCCTTCCTTTCTTAATGATGTTTCTCTTTGACTTTCGGGAAGAAATTAAGAAGGGTTGAATATGTGGAGAAAATTAAGGTGAGAAAAGAAGACGGGGTCACAAATAATGTTAACCACAAAAAGATATACTCCCTCCCCCCACAATGATGTTTCCATTTGTAAATGGCACACGGAATAATGAATGAGTAATGAAAGGTGGTAAATTATTTGGTGAGATTCAAGATGTCAAATCAGAAAAAGTAGCCAATAGAAAGAGAGTATAATAGATGAATAAGGAAAGTTTTGAAGTGGAAAAATCTTAGTGGAGTTTCCTTTTAAGGAAAGTGGGAAAATCTTAGTAGTGTGGGGGTAGAGGGAGTACTACTAAAAAAGAAAGTGGAATATCTTAGTGAAGTTATCTAAAAGAGAAATGTGAAACATCTTGGCGAAGGAGAGAGTAGTTTCCAAAGTTCATTCTTGACATGTTCTATATATGATGGATTGTAAGCGGTCAAAGAAAATACGGAGTAGTAAGGTAGAGAAGTGAGAAACCCTTTATTCACTGCCCACGAGTGAGGTGATTTCGTTAAAGTTTAGATTTAGAATTTCGTGTTTGCTTTGTTTATAAAGCACGTGTTCGGTTCGACAATGGAATGAAGAATAATAATAAAAGAATGTGGAGGAATGAAGTTTGAATCCCGAGGGAGGACACAAACATATGATTATATGAATTTCAATGGAATGAAACGAAGTTGAAATCCAACTACGGAACTCCATTTCAAAATCAAATATGGAGTATTACAACGAATTAAGTCCCCATATTATTAGCAAGCATAAATAGGTATCTTGAGACACACTATATTAGTGTGAGACCTAACATTAACAAATACTTTATCAATCTTAGTCATTAAACAAATGGTCGAGACGGAAAGGGTATGTTGAGTCATCTGTAATAGAACAAGTACAAGAGACCGAACCACAACAAGTACTACGAAAAAGGTTTTATCCAAAAACCGATTGGTGATAGGATAGAGGAGTAACCCGCTAGTTTATAAACTAGTCTCCTCACTCTAATTCTACCGAGCATATATACTAACTATAGTCTATAGGTAACGTGGTGACGGTGAACAGGTGGTTATGCACTTAATTAGATGGTGTGACTCTAACATGATTCGATCCCTGCCTCCCTGGTCATTTCTACAATTTGTGTACTTTATACAATATATGGGAAGTGGAGGGATCCGAACCTGATAGCGCTATTGTCATAGGGTACCTAATCTTAACATATAAGTTGGGACATCTTCCGTGTATAAATAAAGAATGCTTGTAATAACAATTGCAAATGTTTTAAAAAAAATCTATAAAAGTGTTGTTTTTTTCATTCAAAGTTGTGTTACTTATTATTTTCAATGTTTTAAGTAGGTTATTATGATTAAAGACAAAATTTAAATAGTTTGCGTCCGCCACTACTCGTTGACATTATCAAGAAACTGAGTCTTTATTTTGTGCAAACATAATAACGGGCAACATGTTACTGAGTATTATATTGTGCAAAAATTAATTTACACACAAATATTCAAATGGTGATCGAATAACATGTTATTAATACTTTCCTTTACAAAAAATGGGATAATATAAGCTTCGGATTGGACGATAATAAAACTATACTCTTGCGAAATCAATTTAGAAAGCTATATACACATCACGAATAACATGTTTCTTCGGCTTATTTATCGGATTCCTATCATTGAATGGATACACATGAAAATATACTCTTGTAGTATATCTTTCTCCCATCCAATTCAAAACTTACATGGGTTTCCACAAATTTGATGGTGTGTATAAAGTAAGAGTACTACTGATAATTCACATGATGATATACTTATATGCGACACTCAAAATAAAAGTGATAAAAAGTACGGAGTATTTCATTTCATCCAAAAAACTATTTACATTTATTATAAATGAACAATCTAATCAATTATTTACCTTATTCTTTTAGCAAAAGAATTTACCTTGTAATCTCATATTATTACTCTATTTACACAAAATGTCCTTACTTTTACCATATTTTTACCATCTTTATTAAAAATGATGAAATATCATAGACAAAGTAATGATATTTGGTATAAATAGAGGAAAAATATGGGCGGATTAGATGAAAGATAAAATTTAGATTGGATGATACATTTATAGTAAACGACAGGAATCCAACGAATAATAAAGAATACAATACTCATGGTAAATCCCTGTATATACACATATTCACATACAGAATAATGACATAGTCCAAAACTCGTACTATTAAAAATCAGAAGCGTAATTCCCAAATCACCCTTAATACAGGCTGTCAAAAAAAAGAGATATGAAGCCTATGGAGAGAATTCATGCACATCCCAATGGTAGAGATCATCAACTTGCTTCAAATATACTTATACTATTTCCATTTAATTTATTTTTTAAAAAAATTTCCACCAATTTCTTTCCTTTTTTTTTTTTTTTTTTTTTTAAAAAAATTTTTTGTGAGGGAACCATAATGGTGGGGGCAAAATGAGAGGAAGAGGAAATAATAATAAGATCATTAATCGTAACCCTAATAGGAGTAACATAAAGGTACTAGTACTAGTAATATAGAGTGCAGAGGAAAAAAAAAAGATAAAGAGTGGGGTCCACAAGGGGGGTGTCACTATCAAACATGAGCGATGATGCAAAACGACTAAGAAACTTTGGAGAAAGGTGTCAGGTTTATGTGACTCACGCGCCATGTTGGGGTGTTTGTGTCTCAAACATGCCTATGCGTTTTCGACCTCTTATTGGCTCTTCCCTACCCCCTCCCATATCCACTCTTCTCATACGGCCGACCCTTTTTTTTCTTTTACCATTTCTGTCTAGCCTCTAGATATTTACCACTGCTCAAATATCACGGAAAATAAGATTATATACCTGGTTATACAATGTCATTGTACAATCAAGACAAAATTATTGAGCTTATAAAAGTTCCTGAACTGAGTTGTAAGTTTTTGAGCTTAAACATTTATATGATTTAACTCGATAACTTTACACATAAGCTCAAAAAGTTTACACTAAAATTCAAAATTTTTGGGATAAAGCTCAAAATCTTAAAACCAGTTGTACAAAATTGTGAGAAAGTCCTTTAATTTGCAACTGGTTGTATAATCATCTACTCCCTCCATTCTCTTGAATAAGCCTCATATTCCTCTTTGGGCATTTTTTTGGATTAGCCCCATTTCCTAATAAGGTAAAGTTCAAACTTTTTTTTTACTATTTTACCCTCATATTTCTCTCACCTTCACTCATTTAATATACTTACTCTACCCCACCACATTTCTTAAAAAGACAACAAATACCCCTACTTTACCCCTTTTCCTTGGTATCCGTGCCCACCCCTAGGGGGCTTATTCAAGAGAATGGAGGGAGTAATTGAAATATCACCCATATAAATTTAACGGTAATGTTAAATATAGTTCTTAAGGTTGTATTTAAGCATTAAATACCTTTTATATTGGACGTAAAGTTAGAAATTTAAGAATAAATTACACATACATCGATACAATTAATACAAGTATTAACATTTTATTTCATATTTTAGTCTTTTAGATACAACCCTAGAAGTTGTATTTATCATTTTCCTAAATCTAATAGTACGGAGTAATTCTTTTGTGAGACTGTCTTAAGTGAGACCT
Organism: Agrostemma githago; assembly: GCA_958450325.1. NCBI lineage: Eukaryota > Viridiplantae > Streptophyta > Magnoliopsida > Caryophyllales > Caryophyllaceae > Agrostemma > Agrostemma githago. The sequence goes on from OY288255.1 coordinate 1,044,111, forward strand.
GTATGTAAGACGTTTTACAATAAATTACCGTGAGACCGTCTCATAGAATGATTTTGTGTATATCCAATATGATACAGAGTACTTCATCCGTTCAAATTCAAAGGTTAGGTTTGTATTTTCACACTTGTCGATACACGTTTTATACCGTCAATATCTTTCGTTTTACATTAACAAAAATTATAAAATTCGATATATTTTTAATCTACTCATAAAGACGACATAACTACTCCATGTTTTATCTTATAGATTGTCGGGAATATTAACAATTCTCTAGAGTTGTGAATAATGCCCAAAAGATAAGCGTACGTATCATTTGGATTTTAACGAAGGAATTAGATTGATAAGTCATTATTTACTATTGTCAAGATATTTTACTCGGCACAATAGTTATGACGGATATACTCGTAGTAAAAATGATTTACTGATTTTTGTACGTGAAGGTTTTTTTTGGTTATAACGGATTAAGATTGAAAAAATAAGTTATAACTATTAGAATTAATTGACAGCTTTAACCAATGTTTTTAGTTACCGTATCATTTTTCTTAGACGTGTTTTGATAATTGCCAATTTAAATTATAAATAAAGACACCAATAAATTATTAAAAGGCTACTAGGATAATGAAAGTAAGCGAAGTACTTAGGGTTTGATATTTTCCAAAGAATCAAAGAGGTTATTAAATTAATGTTTTCTAACGTTGTTTGATTTGTTTTTACAAATAAAATAAAAATATCTAGTTTTAATCATTTTTAAATAATCTACGAAGTAGTATTTCCGTTTAAAATCCAATATACTTAAATATTTACAATTAAAGAGAATGTTCAATATTCTCGATAATTTATAAAAAAAAAAATGCATTTTAATTGTACGACTTTAGGGATACTTCTAAGTATATTCAGAGCATATACAGTATAGAATATGACAAATTCTTGTTTAACACGGCTACATTCTTCTTAAACCTATGACAGACCAAATAGTTAGAATAAGACAAATCCGTGTCTAGGTTATAGCAAAAAATATTTGACATTTTCTTTCTTATCAGGGTATATATATATTTAACTTGTTTCAATGTTAAGATGAATATGTCGGTGGACCGTCGCAAGTAAGATCAACTGAATAATTTATTTTTTAATGACGAGGCAACTCTCACAAGTTTGCGCTTGCAGAGACTTGAACCCGAGATCCTTTGATTGATGACTACAAGTTTTAACCACTGCGGACGTGAATGAATATTTACTCATATGTAAGAGTACAATTATACATATAGAGGCTATAGCATTATATTTGAGTATAGCTACGGAGTACGTATAATTAAAAAAAAATGCAGTAATGTAGTCTATATATTGAATATAAATGGAAGTACTATAAATAGAAATAGTGAGATATAAATAGACAGATTGACGTTAGCTAAAATAATTAAAAGACTTGATATTTACTTTATTAACTCACTCTATATATTTTCCAGCTTTTACCGTATGTATCCTATCAACTTTGCCAAATTCATTCATACTCCATATAGTAAGTAGTATATATTGATTCCTGTTCCTTTGAGTATTGAATCATAAAACAGTACATTCCCATTTTTACACCCTCTCACATGTTTACCGCATCTCCATATTAGCATATATATCGTGACTTTCATGTCCTTTTCCCCCTTTTTTTCTTTCTTTCTTTCTTTCTTTTACCGTTTTACCCCAAAATATATGGACTGCTAACATGTTAAATAAAGTAATTGCTTCTTTTTACGTGTATTTGATTGATTCCTTCACACTAAACTACGTGTATATCAACGTAATTCATATAAGACGGTCTTGATTACTATGATCATATAAGACGGTCTTGATTACTATGATCATAATTACCGTAAGATTGTCTCATAAAAGACTTTATGCATGTGTACAACATAACTACTCCGTATAATGGTTAAGTCTCAACCATCGTCTTAAAGTTTTTGGTTGAGTTGGTTCGATTAACATAGTATTAGAGACAATGTGTAGTACTAAGAAACATTGAGTACTTTGTATTCCCTCCGTCCTAATGAATTGTTTGCCTATTCCATATTGGGACGTCTCAATGAATGGTTTGCCTTTCTATTTAAGGAATATTTTTTTATATGTAATTTAACCCTCCTCATGAGTTTTGCTCTACATCTCACTCCTCATTGGATCTCTTACCTTGGCGTCAAAAGCAAAGACAAACAATTCATTGAAACGAAGGGATCGAGTATTAAACAAGGTGTATTAGGTGTTGATCAAGAGATTATACAGAGTTATTCATAGAGTATTACGTTTCACTTAAATTCAAATGTTAAACAATATACTCATGCTCTTCACTGAGATATTCCCAAAAACAATACCCGCAAGGGTGGAACCTAGTGGTTAAAACATGTGGCCACAACCCCATGGGTCTCAGGTTCAAGCCCCTGCAAGAGCGTTCTTGTGTGAGTTGTGTGGAGCGCACCAAAGGTAGCGGCTGCGGGTTCCCTCGTCACAAAAAAAAAAAATATGGAACATCATTCAGAATGAGAGGAAATATATACCAGACGGAAGTAAGAATCGAATACACAATGAATTAAACTAGTCTGTAATTAATATCCACATTAATTAAGTAGGGTAGTTTTTAATCAACAACTCCTCCAATCAATCTATCTATCAATCTCGAGCACTCTACTACCCAGGGGCGGACCTGGGGGGCCCGGGGGGTCCCGGGCCCCCCCGACAATTTTTGAAACAAATAGATTAAAACCATTTGCAATATCAGTTTGATGGGTGTTGATGAGTTGGTTTGGTCATTTGTCCCTGATTAATAGGTCAGGAGCTCGAATCCTGTTGATGACATTTCATTTGTTAAATTATTTTGTAACTTTTCAAAAGATAAATGTGTAGATAAAGGGATTTGAACCCGAGTCACTTGTATGAAATATTGTCAATGCAACCAACTTTACCACATTCTACTTCATGTTCGATATCATTGGAAGATTTGTATTATATCTAATCTATTTTTCAAAACTTTCAAGTATTATAAAGAAATAATAACGTAAAATATGGATTAATTTATAGAGAAAACAATAGCGTCAAATGTGGAGTAAATTATAAACTTAAAAAATGTCGGATTTTTTTTTGTGCCCCCCTAGGGGGAAAATCCTAGGTCCGCCACTGCTACTACCATTTCTAATCCTGATCCCTTCGTCTTATTCAATATACTCCAGTAGTTATCTATTCCGTTCAGTAAATAAACAATCAAGTTGTTATATAGATATAGTTGTACTCCCTCTTTTTTTAGAAGGTTATCTATTTCTTTTTGTGGGTTTACTGTGTATTAGTGAGATGTTATCTATTTTCATTTTTGATAAGTTTTTGTTATAATTATATAAATTCGGTTTTTCTAACATGTGTTGTAGGCCCTAGGGGCACACGTTAAGGAGTCGAGTATGAAAAGTTTCATATGGATAATTATCTAAGTATGGGAAATGTGTATTTATTTTTCATCTTCTTATGAAATACAGTACTATTCATTTGAAACCTTCCTTACTTGGGTCCTTAACGTGTGCCCATGAGACACATGTTAGAAAAATCGATATAAATTTAGTGAATTTTGCGTGGTACAAATTCAACAATACTTCTTTCCTTGATATTTATTCCAAGACCGAATATATAACATCCTAATAAGCACGGACGGAGTATACCTGCACTCACTTTCATCTATTCAATTTTTTTACACTTACCAATAGATGGACAATACAATCAATTCTTTATAATTCTCTTTTGGCAAAACACATTATCTTATGATCCTCATATCTTTACTCTATTTACACAAAAAAACCACTACTTTTTCCTTACTTTATATTTGGTGCCCATAAAATTATTTGATTTAGCAATAATACAATTACTTCTCCCACATTTCTTAAAAGTCCTGAAAAATCAAATGTCAAGAATTGAATGGACGGGATAGAGTATACGGTAATGAAATAAGAAGAGTCTAGAGTAAAGAGTGTGAGGAGAGGTTATCCAAACAAAAAATAAAAATAAAAATAAAGGTAAAGAGAGAAAACGTCAAAGTATAAGGGTAAGGGGGGACATGAATCAAAAATCAAAATAAAGAGTATAAATAAGGAAAGGTAGGTGTTCCAATGAGATTACCATTTGATGGTACTACCCAAATAAGGCAACCTCCTCCCCCTCTCTAAAACTAACACCCACTCTCTCAACCAAGGTACTCACCCCAACCCAAACCAACTCATCTCCAATCATTTATTTCTTCATTATTTATTTATATTTATAAAAAAAAATAACTACCCATTAATTTTTTTTTTTTTTTTTTTTTTTTTGGGTTTCATAAAATATCGGTTAGTTTTTTTTAGGGAGATTCGAGCCTGAAACCTGTAATATTATATCGTGTTTTTTTTTTTGGTGTGTGTGATTGAAGGTTATTATTCAGAAGAAGAAGAAGATGGTGAGGGGAAAGACACAGATGAAAAGGATAGAGAACGCAACAAGCAGACAAGTAACATTTTCGAAGCGTAGGAACGGGTTGTTGAAGAAGGCGTTTGAGCTTTCGGTTCTCTGTGATGCCGAAGTTGCTCTCATTATCTTCTCTCCTAGAGGAAAGCTCTATGAATTTGCTAGCTCTAGGTACATACATGATACATCTCCCCTCCTTCAATTACTCCTTCCGTTCACTATCTTTTCTCCCGTTTCATTAAAATATTCCTCACAAATAATGATAGAAATGGGAACAAAAGATTATAAACAGAGGGAGTATTATTTTTTCTGATTTTTTTAAATCTAATTTCTCCGTTTTAAATCGTAATATTGCTCACAAATAATATAAAAATAAATAAATAAATGACTGAACTCAAGAAATAATCGGTCTTTTTGTTTGACTTTTTTAGATCTTGAAGATAATATCTTGAATTCTTGATCCGTGAATTTTTAAGAAAGAAAAATAAAATAAAAATAGTACATACTCGTATCATTATTTTTCTTCCAAAAAACAATAATAAAACCAAAGTAATTACAACCTTGTTTAAAGGGGTAATATTGACGCCACGATCCGTGTGACTAATCCATGGTTTACAGAGAGGCGCGTGAGTTATACGTGTCTTTCAAGAAATGTATGGTGTGGATTAGACACGGAGATCGTGGCATTATTATTATTATTATTATGGAGACATGATTAATGGGTTAGGATTGTGATTTAATATAGTTGGATTGTCATTTTTGGTGGTGTATGGTAAGGGGGAATATTGTTTGAAAATAAAAACAGTTGGGGTAAATTTGCTAAATATAGGGTAGGCCAGGAGTTTCACTTTAGGGTTGATAGGTTTCCATTTCTTCACTTCATTTCTATTTTTGTAATTCCGTATTCTCTTTTTTTTTTTTTTACATTTTTAATATCCGATGCCTTTTTTTAGGAAATACGTCTAATAATAAAATAATACTCGGACTTGTACTCTTACTCCTTTCATTTCTTTATCTTCGATTTAAATGGAAATTAATTATTTTCTTTCGTTTATTAAAATGGAAATGAATAAGACGGTTGAACTCACAACATAAGATGTAAAATCGTCATCTCTTTAAAAAAAAAATCATAAATCTGTTTAATAATCAGAACTTGGAGCATGTTTTCTAAAAGACCGTCTCACATTTTTTAGTCTAAAAACGTAATATTAAAAAGCGAAATAAAATTGACAAATTGACAAATCTTATACAAGACCTCTCAAATAAGGGTGGTTAATTTTTTTTAATTATTATTTTAGTTTTTTTTTTGTTACTTATTTGTTCGTTTTACTTACGTTTCACAGTGAATTTGTGTGAGTCCGTTTCACAAGAGACTAATTGACTCGTTACTTTTTTTTTTTTTATGAAACGAAGTGTTTGTTCATTTAAGACTTCGAAATGAAATCAAATGAAGTGATTATACTATTCTGATCACATAATACAGTAACAATAATCATTTTAGACTTAGCTTTGCTATTATTCATCAACTAACATTAATTTCTTGGAGTATAAATTTGTTTTTATGTTGATAAAAGTTTATAATATTATAATAAATAAATAAATAACAATAACAATTATAATAACTATGACAACAATTACGGAGTATAACATTAATAATAACAATTTTTTAATTTATTTTTTCATTTTATAAATATATAATTAATGTTTTAATTAATTTAATTATACAAAAAAAAAGCACTCGAATTATTTTTATTTATTCATTTAGAAAATGAAATTAAAATTTTGAAGATTATATTATTATGACACAAAATCACAAAATATTACGAGTGTTTTTTTTTCACATATTAAACTCAAATAGAGTTGTAAAATATTAAATTTCTCTATTTTCATAGTACTAAAGTCACAACGTATTGAAAAAAAAAGAAAAAAAAAAAAGAGTTAAGAGTACCTGGAAAAAATTTGTTAGAAACTTAATGTAAAATATAGGAGTAGTACAAATAGTGACCTTAGCTTGTTGTGAATTAACAAATTGTAAAGTGGAAATTTAATAGAGGATACGGTTGTACGAAGTATCACGGTATATACTGTATCTTATCATATTTAGGATACACAATATGAAAATATTGTGTGAATATACGATTCATATTGTGTTTCCTAAACATACTAAGATATCCTATACGGAGTATATGATATTCTCAATCTTGATACCATGATACTACGGTATCCTCTATTAAAATTTGGTGGTTAAAACTTAGGCAAAATTTCTATTCCGCATGAATCTTAGGGAGTCTTTTAAAGAACAATCTTATACGAGTTTATGAGTAAATTTGTATTTAAACTAGTGCACACCTGGTAATGGATGTACTTATTCAGTAAAACCCACTTTCGTTCTCGACCAAAACAACAACCTAGTAATAGATAATGTGGTTCCCTCGTCGTTAATAAAAAAAATTATTTTCGACATCATACATGTTCAACATGATCAAAAACTTGAGGGAGATATCATACAAACCACATGCTTGTTCTGGAATTCGAACTCTGGAAATATGACAAATATTTTAAAAAAAGTACTATTACTATGTAAAACTTATGAGAGATAGATTTTGGCACAATGATGAGGCGACATGTAGAACCAAAATTATGAGGAGAGCCAAATTACATATAAAAAAACGTTTCTAAAATAGAAAGACAAAGAATTTATTGAGACGCTCCAATATGGAATAGACAAACAATTCATTGAGATGGAGAGAGCAACAAGAGATAAGGAAAACATAAGCTAACACGACAACGTAACACCCGTTATATAAGACAATTCTGTGTTAATAAGGATATTGTGAAACCGTGTCATGTGAGAAAGAGTCGGTTGTAGATGCAATGGAGGGTTTAGGGAGTGATGATTCAAAGTAGAGTATGCAAGTAGCACTAGCATATGAAAAGCATGGGGGATTTTATTTTACAGTGCTTGGTCAATGGCATGCAACAGTTATATATTATAAGCATATAGACTTCCACTGCTTATAATGGTCCCTCGATTACGCACTAGACTACACATTTTTAACTTTTATGTGAGATGAGAGTTGAAGATGAATGATCAAAGAATCAAAGATATTTGTCTTACATCAATACGATAGTACTCCCTCCGTTCATTATTTTTCGCCTCATTTCATGAATATATGTGAGAAGTATTTTAATGGAGTGAGGCGAAAATCAGTGACCAGAGGGAGTACAACTTAAAAACACAAAACACACTGTTTGGAAGCAAGAATTCTATTCATATGAATGGTCGGAAATACTCACATGTCAACTAGTTTAGTTGATTAAGGTACAAAAGTTTCTACCATATGATTTTTTCACGGTAGTTATATTGTTTTTTTTTTTTGTTCATCGAAGAGCGCACTTAGTCGCATTACAATATAGGGGGAGGGGATTTGAACCTGAGACCTACTGTCCCAGAGCACCTAGTCCTAACCACTAGGCTAAGACATCTTCGGTAGTTATATTGTGAGACCTTATCACATAGGAAAGTAGTTACTTCCTCTAACTCTTTCTTATCTTCTCACTTCGTTATTCTATTCTTACCTAAATGAATATAAGGTGAAAAGATAAAAAAGAGTCGGAGGAAGTACTAAATTAGTAACCAACTTTGTGTGAAAGATCTCGCAGTAAAATTACCGTGACACTATCTCTTAGGAGATTTACTGCAAGTCAAGTAGTTTCTCTAACAAACTAACATTGTGGCTAAAACATTTTCACAACATTTTGTTTTTTATTACAATGAATTGTGCCCTTAGTCATAGATTAGAATCGAACTCTCAACTTCATGGTTCGAGTAAAGAAGTTGTTAACTTGTTAATTAGCACTTGAACTAGTCCTTGTTCTTGAGTGTTTGAAGTCTTTTCTAAATTTAAAACGAATATATTTTGTATCAATAAAAATTTGTGCAAAATTACATTCTGTATAACTAAATGTTCTTGTAATTAAACTTTATTTTGTGAAAATATATATATTTGTGAAACAGTTTTTTTACGACAAATCTAAACATTTGTATATCATATTCGTATAATAATATTTCGTATTCCACTACGTATTAGTAACTCATGATCAAAATTAATGACAAACTTTGACCTCAAAAACTCGATAAGAACCTGACATTACAAACGGAATACTAAGGGTAATAATAGCAATGATAAGAGTTTAGTGTCCACATGAATGCATGATCATCACCTATGGAACTCCTTATTTCTTTTTCTTTACCACATTTAACTGCGTGCTCTCTACCAATCTTTTGTACTCCGTATTTCTTTCTCATTTTGAACTTCACTACTTTAATAATTACCAATATCCCAACTAAATCTCAAATACGAAATTAGTTCTCTATCTTAGAAATCGATTTCAATTGAGCTCCTCTTTTGTACTAAATGAATTTGTTATACAAACTCTTGCACTTTACACTCGAGGGCTTGAGGCAATGTGGTTGGGATAAGACAGCTTTCACGTGTAGTGTAGTGTAGTTGATGAAATTACAATTACTCCCTTAATTGATTGATGTTACTTTCCTATCATATTAAATATTACTACTCCGTAAATATACTTATTAAATATCGATTTTTTTAACGTGGACATACGTTAATATGTAAATTAAGGAAAAAAATCACAATGATATTATTACGATAAATCGAAATATCAACTCTTAATTACCATATTTAAATAATATAATATTCATTTCTTAATTAAGATATTAACGTGTGTCTAGTGGATACATGTAAGAAAAATCGATTAAATCATTTGCATTTGAATAGAGTAGATGCTTTACTTTGCCACTTTTTTGGAATTCCCTTTGTCAATCCTCCAATGGGTAAACAGTCTTCAGTCTACACTCTATACACTATTCATTCTGCCGCTAAGATATTTCGGGACTAACACTATTCATTCTGCCGCTAAGATATTTTTGGTAAGAGGTGACGTTCAATCTTGGTTTTACCTTCTCATACGCTCCCTTTATTATTACACGTCGAGATTGGGCGCCACCTTGTGACACCAGCTCATTTTTCTTTTTAGTACTCCCTCCCCACCACAATGATCTTCCTACTTCGTAATAGCACATGGATTAAGAAATGGGTAATGAAAGAGTGGTAAATTGTTGGGTGGAGTTCAAAATATCAAATCAGAAAAAGTAACCAATAGAAAGAGTGTATAATGGATGAATAAGGAAAGTTTTGAAGTGGGAAAATCTTAGTGGAGTTTCCTTTTAAGGAAAGTGGGAAAATCTTAGTGATGGGGAGGGAGTACTCCTTTGTCTTGTTCATTTGTTTTTTTCCAGGAATATTTGAGACAGAAGAGTATCAATTACTCGTTCATCGTCGTCTTACAATTTAAAGGAAAATTATGCCTACGGTTATAAAATAGTACGAATCAGGATTAAAGTATTCTTATATTATGAAAATATATACAAAATTGAAGTGTTTTTGTGAGTAGATCAACAATAAAATGGGTCACAAATACACATACAGATATACACAAGAGAGTTTCCTCATGATAAATTTACCGTGAGATTCACTCGCCGTACTGCTTTATGCAAATAATCAACTAAGGGATATTTTAGGCTAGATTCTAGAGGTAAATTTAAAACTAAAATTTTGGGATAACGAGTTTCTCGTGTTTGTTTTATACTTGTACTGGTGTTAAGGTCTCATATTTACGAATGTTTTGCAAGTATAAGTAGTGAATTCTACTTCTCCCTATTAGCTAGATTTCCCTCGCTGTAGGCATGCATGTAGTAGTATTTTGCAGTAGAGTAATAATGGTAGGAGATGTATGTATGTATGTATGAGAAATATATATATTATGCTGAATAGTTGGAGGAAAGTAGCATGCAGGAAAGCATAGGACGATATCAGAGGCACGTACGAGATTCACAGCCTCACAGGGAGAAATCTATGGAAGAAGACATCCAGGTGAGACTGAGACTGAGACCGAGACTGAGGGAGTACTCCGTAGTACATAATTTGTATTTCCGCATTCCCTACTTAGTGTGATATTATCTGTTTTGGGTCAATCTCTCGTGGTTTTAGTCTTCATTCGTTCTCAAAGCCCTTATACCATTTCTACACCACCGATGCATAGCAGGATAATAGGTTTTGATCCTGGTGTTTGTTACGAGTATTATTTGTTTATCCTTTTAGTGCGTAAAGAGTTATTTTTTCATATAACGCATGCAGTATATTCTGTATGTAATTGGTCATTTTTTAGTTGAGATGATTCATATACATTTATCCACATTTGATGTGTACGAGCAATGTGTGACGCATGGTTTATTCATGCGTCAATTTTTACAAACCTTCGTGTAAAATGACATGTTAAGAAATATTTCTGTAATATTCGTATTAATTGAGGTTCAACCGTCACTTTAACCTTAGCTTGTCCACTTAGCTCATTTTATGGTGCATTTTTCATAACATCCTCGTCTGATTTTGAATGTACAGAATTTGAAGCAGGAAACTGCAACTTTAGTGAAGAAGGTCGAGACAATGGAAAATGCCAAACGGTAAATTTACTTACTCGTATATTTTTGTGCAAATTCGATCTGCATTATCGTTTTGGATGATAATGATTAAAGGGTATGTATATATGATGTTGACGGGATGTGAAGCAAAGTCATGAATCCACCCTCATAATGTTATGTTATTAGTTGAGCTAACCGACACCTGCACTTGCAATTGTCTCATCTTGGAAGTACAAAGTTGCATAATATGTCATTCTCAGCAAATCTTGCATGTGACAGTCGGAAGTTTGTTACGTAAAAGAATTCAAAATTGGGTTTGAGTCGTGAGTTGTCACAGGTTTGTAACGGTTACAAACAGGGATTTTGACGTTGTTGAATTTTGACAGGAAATTTCTTGGAGAGAATTTAGGGGCATGCAGTTTAGAAGAGCTGCAGCAACTAGAGAATCAATTGGAGAGAAGTGTAGGCAAAATTCGAGCCAAGAAGGTTCAATTCGTCTCAACTTCAAAAAATAACTTCAACCGTCTCTCATTTTGTTAGGGTTAGCGTAAGATGGATTTCGTTATGCTGGCATGGCCCAGCATAACGATATCCATCTTATGCGTGCTAACACATTTTTCTTCCACATTTTTTATTACTCCATTGGTAACGAAATTCTGACATTGCTTCGTTAACTATCTTCTCTTTTTCAGAATCAAGTTTTCAATGAACAGATTAAAAAGTTGACGGAGAAGGTAAACATTATTATTATTAGGATAATGTTAAATACAGTTTAAGGGCTATATTTAAGCATTAATAATCATATAAATTTATGGATGAAGCAAAAATTATATAAACATCAATACAATTAATGCAAATATTAAAAGCTTATTTCCTTTTATGGTATCTTAAATACAACCCTTCGAGCTGTATTTATCATTTTCATTATAATTATTACTCCCTCCTTCCACTATTTATCGCCCCACTCCATTAAAATACTCCTCACATATATTCATGGAGTGGGGCGATAAATAATGGACGGAGGGAGTACTATTATTATTATTAAGTAGCCAAAACACATTGTCTATTTAGTTATTTCAAGTATAGATTTATAGAAAAACTATAGAATTTAGTTGTTAAACAATAAAAATTTGCAAAAGAATGATCATTAATTATGCTAATTAAACTTACTTTCAAATATGTTTTGATATGAAAATTCAGGAGAAGCAACTTGCTACCGAAAATCGGAGGCTAACCGAAAAGGTAATCCCTTGTGTATATATTTACAAATTACAACGATCTCACGACAATTTTATCGACATAATAACAAGACATATATGTATATATATACTTGGTATACAATCACAGTATGGGGTGGTGCCAAGGGAATCGTCATTGACGGTCCATCGACTGGAAGAACCTTCACCGTCTGAAGACACTACTAATAGCCAAATCTCGGATGTTGAGACGGATTTGTTCATCGGATTGCCGGAGAGTAGAATGAAACGCATTAGCAGTGCTTAAGTAATTTGTTTATTTTTAGTTTTATTTCATTTGTAATGTCGTCGTCGTGTATACTATTGTATAATGTATAATACTCGAGTGTAAGCTTTTTTATTTTCTAGACTCGAACTTGAACTTGAACTTGGACTTGTATCGACCGATGAAACTGTGGAATTCTATATAGTATCATCATCAACCTATGTGAAAACCCACGTATTCTCTATTTTTCCGATTTTCTAAACTACGAGTAGATAGTACTTCGTAATATGATTTGTATAAACTTATTGGACGGATTGTAAATTATTCATGTTTAGGGCAAAATAAGGGCAATAGCAATAGAGCTAAATAAGAAATTCCATACATCATAAGCTTTACCCATTGTTCCACTAAATAAGGTGTTCCTTATATGAACTTGTTTTCTAAAATAAAGAACCAACTTCGTACATTGATATTTGTGAGTAATTGAATAAAATAATGAATAAAAGAATAATTAGTCTCATTAAAAAATTGTTATAAAACTTCGCCATTTATGAGAAAATAAATGAATTTCATATATGATATAGTAGGTTGATGTGGTCATAAAAAAGTATGGTATAAACTTCTACCATTGCTATTGCCCTAAATATTCAAAACTTACAAAGATTAATATTCTTAGGTGGGAAAATTTACATCATTACACGTGTCATTCTACTGTACTCGTATATAGTAGATGTGTATTGCTTATATACGATGGTTTTACACAAAATTTAGCATAAAACAACTTTTTTTTTTACATAAATCTCTTTATAAATCGAATCTTAGACCTACTGTACAGGGTAATTAGTTTAACTAAAAGGTTAAGGCATCTTCGATACATAGAGATTATTTATAAAGACGATTTTTTTTTTTTTGAAGTGTTTATAAAGACGACTTAATCGTGCATGATGTGTCAAATATCGTAAGTGTTGGGTTGGGCTTTTGAGTGGCCGTTTTTCTATTACGCAGCCCAAAGTTAGAAGTCCACCAAGCCCAAAACAACCATCTATCTTTTGTATTCTAGTTCTGGCCCAAGTAACTTTTTCTTCTTCTTCTTCTTTTATTTAAGGTCCATTTTCAAATAAATTACCCTTTCATATACAGATATACTCCTTCATATTTTACGTTTATAAAGCAAATGTAAAACTGTTTACATGAGACAAAGAAATAAAGGATTTAAATCATTCACATGGACCGAGGAAGTAATAAAAAGGGGTTGCGACTTCTAATTAGAATATGGGCTCGTTTGGTTCACCATGGGAAGATGGAGTTACCGGAAACTTAAATTCACGTGAATTTCTATTTCATGGAATTACAAAAAAATTGTTCGGTTGCCACGTGGGAAATAACTTCATGCGGGAAGTTCTACCCACCAGGGGGCTTAGTGAGTAACTTCCCCCATTATGGAGGAAGTGGGTAACCAAACAACATCCTAATTTATCAATTCATAGGAAGTTCAACTTCCCATGATTTAAGAGGTCAACCAAACGACCCCTATGAGTACGTGATTAATGAGAATTTTGATATCCCGTAAAATTTGATTACAACAAAAACCTTTTTAAAGAAAATGCTAGCTAGCGATTGTCATTTAATCGATCATGTCATGGACACTCTCAATTACACAGATCGGTGAGATATTATGATATGTGGATCGTGATTCGCTTAATTAAGATGAACTAAACCTGAATTGAATTTTTCTTTCCTCAAAAAAAAAAAAAAAAAAGAAAGAAATTATCAATCACACATAGTAAATCACTTTTACCCCACAAATCCATAATAGTAGGAGTAGCATATATATATATATATATATATATATATAGGTTTCACTATCTTAATCCAAAATAAAATCACCCTTAAACACTAAAGAAAACATGTAGTCATCTTAGTAATTCTTAGGGCATGATGAACGTACACATAATAATAAATTGTTGCAACCACTTACGAGTAATTACTTGCTAAATAATTTTTTAAGTATATGCAAGTACTCTAATCAATTAAGCTAATTTAATTATAATACTTATGATTATAATATCCTTAAATTATATTTATTTATATTAAAGGTAATAATAATATTAATCATGGAGCAAATTAAAGAGATGAGACTGAAGTAACCACCCTGGCTGCTGCTGCTCAATACTAGTATGAGTATGATTATCATTAGCCAAGCTTCCTCTTTGGTCTGATGGCCCCTCACCATTCTCTTCAACACCATACTCGCTATGATACCTGTCACCAAAAACACGTATTAGTAATAATCTCGTTCGTTCGTTCATTCAGTTGATCTCTCTTAATACACTCAAATTAATCGTGTTTAATTAAGATGGGTATGTATGTAATGTACCCGATTCCAAGTCCGAAATGAGGTTTGTGATCCAATTGAAAGATGGGATGAGGAGGAGGGTCATAGCCAAAGGCAGAAGAATGATGATTATTATGAGGAGGAGGGAGCATGAATGGGATGCACCCATTTGTATCCATCATTGGCCTAAACCCATGCATTTGATGTCCGTGGTCTTCTACCTGTTACGGAACCAACTCAATCAAAATGTTCATACAAACAAAAATATATGGTCGAGTTTTGAAATTGAAGCGTCAATTGTACGAGTACATTTTTGAGTTGAGGGTATGTATGTATGTATCACAATTCACAAACCTTAAACTTAAGCTCCTTGTTCAAGTCAGTCAGCTTCAGCTCCTATTAAATCAACCATCCATTTTTCGAAACTAATTAATTGATTCCTCGAAAAACTCCAAATTACGAGTTTTACGACAATTCAGGGTACGCCCTAACCAAAAGAAATGTACGTACAAGGTCGTTAATGGTATAACGTACCGAGTGGCGTAGTGCGTCCATCTGCTTGGTCATCAACTGTGCCTGCTTAAATAGAACAATAATACAATTCACATCATAACGTATAATTGTATAACACAAATTCTTGTAGTATGTGACGGTGTGGTGTAACCTTATAAATAACGACGTGTAAGAGAATATAAAGCGTGCACCTTCGTGTGCCTGATTCGAGTAAGGGCTCCATCAAGTTGTTTCTCAAGGTTTTGCAGCTCATTCAGATTTAAACCATCTAGCTCTTCTCCGTACATATGCCTGAAATTAACCATTAATTAATTAATTAATTAATTAATTACTCCCTTCATTTTTTTTAAAAAAAATTATCGTTCTACAGTTTCATAATTCGTATTCTTACTGCCTCGATTACAAATAATATAGAAAAAGGACAACAAATGGCCGAGACGGAAATGACCTTTGAGCTTTTTTGAGAGATTGGCATTTCGACTTCAAGTGCTCCATTTCTTCGTACCAGCCCTGAATCATAACAGTAAAAACCGTCTCATATGAGAATTATCAGTGGACGCGTGTCAATGAGGTAATTAATCAACATCTCAAACGCATAATAATACAGTTTGTATATAATTAATCGAGGATTTAATAAGTTGTATAGTTAATTAATTAATTAATTAGGAGTGATTAGTTATGTAATCATCGGTACCTGAGCCTGAGCCACAAAGGTAGACGGGTGAAGTTGCTGGTTGAGACTAACATTGCTAGCACGGATGTAACGATCTATTGTCTTCGGAACAGAGCTGCATAATCAAATACGAGTAATTATTTTGATTCAAACGAGTTGCTCCCTCCGGTTTTTAATTTTTGCTCCGTATTTCTTATTAGACAAGTTTTTATTTTTTGCCCCATTTCTTAACTTTCCTTTTTTGTCCTATATATATATTACCATATTGTCCTTATGCTTTTCTTTATTTACACAATTTGTCATTGTATTTACATACTTATACCTTTATGTTTGATGAGACATTGTGCCTAGTCACCAAAATTCATCATCAATTCTTTCTTTATTCATACTTTATCAATTTTCTTAATTTCTGTGCAAAAGGGAATGGGGCGAAAATTAAAAACCGGAGGGAGTATATATGATCGATAATCTACATTTCACTTTACGAATAAAAAACACTTATATATATATATATACGAGTACAATTCAAAAATTATCTCAAACAAATAAAACCCTTTGAGATTATACTTCAGTCTTCTAAAAGACAGTCTCACGATAAATAATGTAAAACCGTGTCAATCAATAGAAATGTTGAATTGAGTAAAGAAGATGAAATGATGAGGAAAAGGAGTGAAAATAAAAATTTGCAAAAAAGAGGGGACACAAGGGAGTAAATGCAGGACAAAAACAAGAAGCATTTAGGGAAATTTGATTCAGACATTGTAAGAGGAAAATCCGAGGAAATCTTCCTGACAATACTAAGGCTAAAATATACTACGAAATTCCTCAAATTATTAAACATATATACAGTAATTTCTACGTATTATATACTCCCAAATAATTACCCTATTTATTTACTGCTATTTTTTTGTGAAACATTTAATTCCAACAATAATTAAATCATTTTCACCATGCACAAAAATAGAACCTACAAAATACAGTGTAGTAGGAATTAATTCCAATTTTTTTTATAAATAAAATAATGCTATAATCTAAAAAAAAATAAAATAAAAATTACGAGTAGGAGACTAGGTTTTCCTCAAATGGGTCCATTTAGGCTCGGTGGTTAGATCAGGCCAAAAGTCGCTGAATCGTCAATTTAGTATATTTTTTTTTTCAATCGTAGGTAGATCCATTTTCGTTAATAAATTTGGGGAAACCCGATTTCTTAATTTTGTGGAGCATTAGTTAGTAAAAATTAATAATAATTCAATTCCAGCTAATATTTCCTGGCACACTTAATAAAAAAGTAATTCAAATAATATAACAATATATTATTATTTAATTAATTGAAAATTATATAAAATGGGAGTTGAATGAACAGAAAACCCTAAAATTTCAACATCAGCCATTGGTCTGTTTTTTTTTTTTTTTTTTTTTAAAAAAAACAAAAAAAACATTCCTTTTTTTATTACGGATCCTCTATTCCACTTTAAGATAAACAAAAAATTAAGTTAATTCTCGTAGTATTTGTTTCACTGTTTTAACCCAAAGATGAGATATCTTTCTTTCAAAAAAATAATTATTTACCGAGTATCAATTATAGATGTGTGAAATACTCCCTCCGTCCTTTATGTTTCTTCCTGTTTTCCTTTTTGGACCGTCCTTTAAGTTTCTTCCTGTTTCTATCTTTCCTTTTTTGTACACTCAATTTTACCCTTTTGTCCTTATTGGACCCACCTTCATACACTTTTGCACCCATCCACTAACAATATTTATCTATAAATAAATTATTTTCAAGGCCCACCCTCCATTACTTTACTTCATTTTATTCAATTTCTTATTCCACGTGCAAAAAGAAATAAGAAGAAACATAAAGGACGGAGGAGTAAGTGGCTAATTTGTGATAAATAAATTATGAAAAAATATAGATATAAATTATAGATAAAATATCTAGAAACTTGGATTTTAATTAATGAGATTTGATATAAATTAGAAAAAAAAAATAGAGTTAAATAAAACAGTAAAATTATGGAGAAAATGTGTGTGACATACTCAACACTGCTAAATTCATAGAGTTTTCCGCGGGAGGAGAAGACGATGAGGGCAATTTCGGCATCACAGAGAATGGAGAGCTCACACGCTTTCTTCATCAACCCGTTCCTGCGTTTTGAAAACGTTACTTGTCTGCTTATCTTGTTCGGGATCAACTTGAGCTCGACTTTCCCTCTTCCCATTTTACCCTTTTTTTTTGAGGGGAAATGAATGAAGAAAGATGAAGAAGAAGAAGAAGAAGAAGAGGAGAAAGTAATGTAATGAAGATGATAGTAATAATAGTGGTGTTGAAATTTTGTTGGTATTATTATTGTTGTAGGTTTTTTTGGAGCTATAAGGTAATGGTGGTGTTGTGTAAGTGTAAGTGCAACCATTTTTAGTGTATGTAGGAAGTTCAGTGGGAAAAGTAGCTTTTCCCTAATTTAGCAATAGTCTTTGTAAATTATTCTTTAGTTTTAATTTTGCTTTTTTTTTTAGGGGGTGTGTGTAGTTGGTTTTATGTGATATTCAACATGTTTTGTCTTACACTTAACGCGTTTGGCAGATGCCAGCTAGTTTAGTTTAATTAGTTGATAAAGTCGTGGGAGATATTATTTGCGATTTCTGATCTGTGATGATCCAAATTATGTCAATATATATCATAATCATCATTGTATGTAACTCTTTGTGTACAAAAGATGATACGTAAAAGCGAATTGAACGACGATTATGAGGAAGAGATCGATTGACATGGAATATGATCTTATATATGTAGATGCCAACTAGTTTAATTAGTTGGAAGATTCGTGAGTTGTGTTATTCGTGATCTGAAATTCGAAACTCGTCAATATTATATTCATCATTGTAATTTGTATGTACCTCTGTGTGTACAGAAATTGACGTGTAAAATAATCGAGTTCAACTAGAAGGAAGAGTTTAACATGGAATCTTAATGTATGTAATTGCATGCACCAAGACTTTAATTAGTACTCCAGAGTACAAATAAATAAAGCAATAGTTAGGAATAAAACAGGGTGAGTCATCTATCTCGCTGATGTGTAATGTATCATTTAGTGTATGAAGTGACACAAAAATTGGACAGAGAATTCACACACTGCTTCGAATAAAAATTGGTTTGAAATGGATGGTGTCCCATGAATAATAGGCCGTTAGTTTTGTATCATGTGTTGTAATCCCTTCGTCCCAATGAATTCTTTACGTTTACTTTTTCACACTTGTCGAGGTACATTTTATTTCGTTCATATCTTTATTTATGTGTTATTAAAAATTTGATAATCTTAATGTACTTATTGAGACCATTCGAAAAAGATCTTACATGACTATGTTTTATGTTATATATTATAAATTTTATTCGAGATTATTCCACCTCATAAATAGTGCCAAAAAACAATCGTAAACAATTTACTGGAAGGAGGGAGTAACTTGTAATCGCACCTCCAAATAATTTGCCCTAGCTACCAAGTGCATTGCATGTATCATGTATGTTGTGGGAAATAGAAAGATTCTCTAATGTGAGATTGAAATGCACTAATAGTGTGTTATCTTCTTCCACCCTTATCTCTTATGTCACACATACTACTGTGCACATGTTTTCTCGACCATCTTTAGTTAAATATTTAAATTAATGAGAGACATAAAAAAAAATGTCAAATACAGAATATTATTTTAACAATCCTTATATTTATATAACCTATTCAGTGTATCGTGTTAAAATGCCGGTAAATAGAAATATAGAAAAAAAGATAATGCAGCCAGTAGCCCATTTTGAGTAATATTTCTCTCAAATTAATTTTTAAACTTCCAATACCTAATCTGTTACACTCGTAAACATCTTTTTTCTAAAGGAGCTGGGGGCACTGTGAGTCTGTGACACGACCAACTAAGAATCGAATTATGAATCTCACGTTCGAGTAAGACCGGTCTCAAGTCTCAAGGTCACCCGTCACTCCCATCGAGCACTTTTAAAGTTAGAGACAAGTACACGCATCAAAGCAGAAGAAGTGAAAATGGCGGGAAGTGCAGCAGCTCACTGGACACCGCAGAACTTCAGACGACTGCCGCCACAAACACCACCATATCCACCGCCTCCGACGATCTTTCACGGCGCCGTCTTCGTCGATCGCGTAAAGGTCCAATTTTTCGCAATTTATCTCATTCTTTGCTTTCCTTAGGGTTTTGCGGTCGTTTTCCCTAAAATTACAGTGTTTCCAAATTATGTAATTTATTTATGTGATTATTTAACTTTTAGAAGTGATATAATTGTTCGTTGGCGCAAATTTGTGCTGAAATTATGAAAATTGTGCTTAGTTGTGGTATTTTGAGCTTGCTTAGTAATTATGACAGTTTTCGTGAATAATGTGACTTGATATCGTTGGAAAATACGGAGTTCGATTGTACGAACCTCTTCGATTCACAGTGTTCTTCCGTTTTTGTGCGGAGAATGTCGAAAAATTGGAAGAACGAATAGGAATGGAGAGAGTTATATGGAGTACATATTTTGCGTTAGTCGATTTCATTCTGTGTTAATGTGGTTATCTGAGGAAGCAATTGGACCTCGAAAGCGGATTTTGGTGATATAATGTTCCTTAGCAGGGTCGCTATAGGAGTTAGGTCTGGTTCTTTTCGGTTTATTTTCAGCTGCGTTCACTTCAGCTCATTAGGTTAATTTTGTCTCGGCCAATTCAACACACTTCAATTAGTTTAGTTGATTTAAACTCACTTCAGTCGAAAAGTAAAAGAACGTAGCATTACTGCATTAGTGTCGTGGAAACCGAATGAGAAAATTGGTTTGTTGTTTATCAGTTACGAGTAATATTGATGTATTTGAAGGCTTAACTATTCTTTCGCTTCAACAACAACAAAGGATGCTATCAAAGGAAGATGTAGTGGTCTTAGCTGTTCTTTATGTTTGTTTCAGTTTAATGAGATGTAATGATGATAAGTTCTTTTTAGCTCATGCTGCAACTCGATAAAACTGTTTCCGCTATGA
Organism: Agrostemma githago; assembly: GCA_958450325.1. Classification (NCBI taxonomy): domain Eukaryota; kingdom Viridiplantae; phylum Streptophyta; class Magnoliopsida; order Caryophyllales; family Caryophyllaceae; genus Agrostemma; species Agrostemma githago. Next base: position 1,065,076 of record OY288255.1, read on the forward strand.
GATCAATAACTTAATTTCTCGTCTTGATTGTAGACTTGTCCTATGCTGATTCGAGCGTTTGCTAAGGTATTGTGCTTGCGATTCCTGGGTTTTGATTTATTCTTATGCTATCTTCGGATTTTTGACAGGACATTCTGTGTTCTTAGTTTGATTACATTTTCAACTGTAATTGTGTCGTGGTTGTGTCAATCGACAGGTTGTAGATTGAGTCATTGATATGACTTTGTGATTGATGAAAAACTCGAAAATGGTGTAGGTAGGAAGTCATCACAGCATGGAGGAGTTTGCAGTGAGAGGAAAAGAACCAGAAAGTGAATTTCAAATCTACACATGGAAGGATGCTACACTTCGTGAGCTAACTAGTCTGGTATGTATTCTGAGCCGTAACGTTTCTCAATTCCATCATTTGCAATCGCTTACTCTTGCTAAGTGTTTATTTTATACTCCGTATGTTGTTGTTGATGGCTGTCATGTTGATTTTATTCTTGCGTGGCGTGGATTTTTTTTCTTTCATTTCACACAGTGGTAATGTCTGCGATTTTGATCTTATACTTTGTATTTTGAATCTTATAATTCAGAAAATCTTTGGCTTGGAAGATGAACGATGCTACCTGGCCTTTATAACTTCTAATTACGTGGTTTACTTTTGCTTCTCTGTTTTACACGGTAACTCATAATCGAGTAATTAGGGTTCTAGAGATAGATAGCTTTCCAGAAACATGGACTGAGTTTCCTGCATATTCGCCCGTCTTCTGCTTCTTTTCTATACCCAAAGTTAATAGTGAGCTACAGCCCTTTATAGGCCGGTGTAGGAGTTGTACAAAGTTTGTCATGGGATCTCTGTGGTTCTGTTGTGTAAACCAACTGATTGTCAGGATAACATAGTTGTGTATAGCATTCACATCTGCGTTAACAACGATCTTAACTTCTAACAAAATCCCGTTGTTCTTCAATGAGAGATCATTCCACAGTTTCCCTAGGAGTTAGGCGCCATTGTATGCGGTTTATTTGTGGCCAACGTAGTTAATTTCTTATCCTCGGCAACAGTAAAGAATTAAACGAGAGATTAATGTATGATTAACCATGATATTATTATTTGTGTGGTACATCAATGTCATACACTTAACACTCATACTAATTGCAAGTGTTATGTTGCACAATACTGTGCCCATGCTTTACTCAGTGGTTGTAAATTGTCTAAAAGTACTCCATATGATAGGTTGGGCAGGCAACTCCAGAAGCAAGAAAGAGAGATGCATTGTTATCTTTTGCTTTCGTTTTTCCCGACAGGAATGGTCGCTTCATAATGAGACGGGTAACTTCCTCATCCTTCCTTCATTAGTCCCTTACCTTGATGCCTTGATGGCTTCTGCAGTCTCACCTTTGAATGAGTAATAATGAAAACTTCACCGTAAAATGCATAGACACGGTACTACAATATACTCCTATAAGCCTGGAGAGTTTGGTGACTCGTGGTATTGCTTCATTCCATCATATCATCGAACCTATAAAAAATACCGTGTCATATGTAGGTTATAGACTTACACTCAGCTATCTGTAACAGTAAATTACAAAACATACTTCAGCAAAATTCAAGAAGACGCATAATACACGACAAATGCAGTTCATATTTCGTACCTTGAGCATTTAAGCTTTATGTGGATACCCATGAGTCGACCTTGACCCTCGAGGCCTGACAACATCTCTAATGCGTACTTTTTCAATGTATCATATTCACGATCTTGCAGGTGGGTAAAACATGGTCATATTGTACCAGAAAGATGGACGATGAGAAGACACTGGCTCAACTTGGGTTTCAGGTATTCTATAAATACTTAAACTCGGCCTTAAATTACCCTACACAAAGCCATGTATGTCTTGCCTCACTTCTTTTCGGTTTGCATTTTGTAGACCGGAGACTTCTTAGATGTGGCAATATTCTAAACTGCTTGCCTACTGCAAGACTCTGACTGAGGAACATATTTTTGCTCTTGTAATAGATGCCAAAACCGACGAAAGGAAATCTAGTAACTTCTTTCAAAGATCGTGCTAATTGTCTGTTAATACTCCGTACTTAATAGTTGTGCTGATATACGTTTTGGTATTGTGTAAATCGTTGTGTGCCTTACCGGCGTTTTGTGAGTGTGAGCTGCAAAACAGCAGAAGTATTCGGAAAAATCGTAAATGTTGGCAGAATTTCAAATTTTTGTATATAGATGCAGTTGGCCTTTGAATCCATATCATAGACAAACGTATTTGGAAAAAAAGGGCAGGAAGCTTTCTCTTGTATCAGAGCCAGGTTTCAATCCTGGGACCTGTGGGTTATGGGCCCACCACGCTTCAGCTGCGCCACTCTGATTTGTTGTTTTAAATTGTAAATAGAAAATAAATAAGCGGTATTCTATTTAAACTGTGCGGCCTACTACTATAAATTTACGAAACTACCCTTGTCTACCGTGAAAGGACTCTGTCTGCTCTATGCCTATCACTCAGAAAATGATTTTAAAGAAAAATTTATTGATATGATATCATCAATTTGGAATTAGAATTTTTCGACTTTTCATTCTTTGAGTGACGTTTTATTTTGTTTTATATGTGAATTTTAAAACTTTTAATTTGTACGAAAGTGTGATATTAATAAAAATAAATAAATAACTACTCTGTATTTACTTATTCTTATTCAGTCATTTGTTGTCTTTTATACAGAGTATTGTTTATTTTAAGTATTTCAATCAAATTGAAACAATTGAATACTCCATCCGTTTCACTAAGATTGTCCCGTATTTCTTTTTTGGTAGGTTCTTAAAGATTGTTCTATTTCTCAACTTTTCTTTTTAGTCTATCCTTTTTTTACAACTTCGTCTCAACTCAGACGAAGTATTTACCATTTTGTCATTCCATTAACTCACACCACCTCACACATCACCCTATAAAGTAGTCATAATTGCCTATATACCCCATCATTACACAATTTTCTTAATTATTGTGCAAAAGTAAATGGGACAATCATTAACATTAATTCAATTATCTAGATTAATTTTATGCTTTTTGAAAAATATCGAAAAGAATAACGAATTTCCAACTTAAAATCTTTATAAAAACGTACTCGTACAACATAAAATAAATACTCGAAAATAACTACTTACATTATAGAGTAAGGATTATGGAATACATCGTAAAGATGTTTCATGTAACACGTACTACGAGACCGTCTCAAGAAAATTTGTAATAACTAAAAACTCGTAAGTCGTACTCCCTCCGTTTCCAATCAATTACTCACGTTTACTTTTTGGTTACTATTCAACCGTGAGAAGAATTTTTGATACAACTTTTAATACTTCGTATATCAAATTTTTACATAATTTTTGGAAATATGTACTCATAACTAAAGATATAGACAAAAAAATAACGTGCATTGATCTACGTGTATAAAGTAAGAGTACATCTACTTAGAGACAATCTTTCTTAAGTTTATTGAGAGACCATTAGTAACAATTATACTAAAACTAATAAAAATAGGAACGTTTAATACATAAAGTGCGATAACGCGATAGAGTAAATGTATGAAATTGATTGGAACGAACGGAAAAGGTAGTATTCCGTAACAAGCAATTGAGCAAGTCACGAGTCAAACACTCACACTGAGTCACTGTGACCGTTTCGTACTACTCGAATTAATGCATTAAAAACGACGAGTATCAATCTGATACTCTCTACTTCTGATCCGCCACCGCTCATCTCTCACCTCCCCTTCCCCTCCGTCGCCGCCTCGCCGTGTCGCCGCCGTCTACACCGCCGCCACCCGAGGTTCGCCATCCTCACTTGTGTCTCACAATTTATTTTCCTCTTAATTATTTTTTTAATCATTGGCCATTAACGATTTAATGCATGCGTTTTTTCTAAACAAAAATTAATTAATTTATTGAAATTAAAGTGAGAATTGTAACTGAGTTTAATGCTGGATCTTATTTGATTAAAACCTGATTTTATTCAATTCAAGTCGGATTTCTAGTTTATTGAGATTATTGCCTGATTTTATTTGATTTTTCCGTTTTTTTTGTGAAATTTCTGGTGTATTAATGCTATGTTCGTCCAATTGTGCGTCCGCCATTAACGAAGGCATACAAGCTTTTGTTGGTTCCTCCATAGCCGAGTTTGATTTTATGTATTGTTCTTGAATAGTACGGACACTACCGACTAATTTATCTAGCTGTTAATTGATACCTAAGTGCTGTTAATTGATATGTAAATGCTGTTTTACGATGTGAGACCGTTTTACAAACTGGTGTTAATTGATATGTATGGAGTAAATTGCTAAATGTTCTTGAATATTACAAACTCGGTGTTAATTGCTATGTAAATGTCTATTAATTTGATTGATACCGTCAATTAATTAATCTTATGTCAGTAAGAAGCCATGGAAATGCCATACCAGGTCGAGCTAAGACGTAAAATTACAGGCATGTAGTTCGATGTACGTCTTGTAGTTCTTCACAGAGGAAATATATATGGTCCTTTTTTTCCCCAATCTGTTTTGTTTTGCAGTAAAAATGATGTGACTGTATGTGTAGTTGAAGGATTGATTAGTCGTCGTAGCTTATGTTATACTCGTATTTCTTTCTAGATGACCAGAGACATTGAGAATGTGGAATCCAGTACGGAGAAGAAGATTCCCGATCCAAACATACCGTCTTCTCCCGAAATTCAATCAACATGGTCTAGTGTCGTACTTGAAAAGGTATCCATATATGGGGTAGCGGCAGGATATTGCCTATCAGCATCTTTACTATCCATCATCAACAAATGGGCCGTCATGAAATTTCCGTACCCTGGGGCCCTCACTGCACTGCAGTATTTCACCAGTGCTGCGGGTGTTGTAGTTTGTGGGCAGCTGAAATGGTTAGAGCATGACCGCCTTGACCTCTTGACCATGTGGCGGTTTCTTCCTGCTGCGTTTATATTCTATCTTTCTCTTTTCACCAATAGTGAGCTTCTCCTCCATGCCAATGTAGACACCTTCATTGTCTTCCGTTCGGTTGTTCCCATCTTTGTTGCAATTGGAGAGACCCTGTTTTTGCACCAACCGTGGCCATCGCTTAAGACTTGGGCTTCGCTCGGAACTATTTTTGGTGGAAGTGTCATTTACGTCCTCACGGATTATCAGTTCACTGTGATGGCTTACACCTGGGCATTAGCCTACCTTGTTAGCATGTCCATTGATTTTGTTTACATAAAACATGTGGTTATGACTATTGGCTTGAACACATGGGGGTTAGTTTTGTACAACAATCTCGAGGCTCTGTTACTCTTTCCCTTGGAATTGTTCATCATGGGGGAACTAAAGAAGATAAGGCATGAAATATCTGATGAATCAGATTGGTACTCTTTTGCCGTCCTTCTGCCTGTCGGATTATCATGCTTGTTTGGTCTCTCGATCTCGTTTTTTGGGTTCTCTTGTCGGAAAGCAATCTCGGCTACTGGGTTTACGGTTCTTGGGATAGTAAACAAGTTGTTGACAGTCGTCATCAATCTCATTATCTGGGATAAGCATTCAACAGTAGTTGGAACTGTGGGCCTTCTTATATGTATGCTTGGTGGTATTATGTATCAGCAATCGACTAGTAATAAACCTAAGGTTACAAAACTTGTAGAAGCACAAGAGAACAATGAAGAAGAACAGAAACTTCTGGAGCTTCAAGGCAACAAAGAAATCCACCATGATTTAGAACCCACTACACACTCAACGAAGGAGAATACGTAACCCCTTATATGGATGCTGGAGTGGGACATATTCGTTGTTTAGTCAGCAAGTAAGGTTGGAGGGTAGAGGTCCTTTGATTCACAATATTGTAATAGACTTGTTGCTTATTGATGGCTTATATAATTATAACAGTCGAATGATGCTTGAGAAGTTGTTACTTCTTTGATCACTTCTTCATCTCATCATCACCATGACCATAACCATAACTCTCCTTTTCCTGATTTCGAAGTTTCGAAGTTTTATTCTTTGTTGCTCAGAGTTTAAAGGCAAGGTTTGTCACATTTGTATGTATTTGCTGAGGTTTCTGTTAGTGGGTATCTTTCTGTTTTTCAAATGGTATTTTTTTTTTGTAATTTGATGTTTGATATGGAGGGGAATGATTATCAACAAATGGTTAATGTTAATTTTTTGATAAAATGTGTGTTTTTTACGGTATAGTTTTATGTAAGAAGTTGTTCATTGTTGATACTTGATAGAGCTCCATAAGCTTATACGGAGTACAATTTACATGCTGTCGTTCTTTCACTTTCATGGCTTCTTGAAATGGCGCTTCATTTTGGTTGTGAAGGATCTTTTTGAGTTTGAAACATTACATTGAATACTCCGTACTTGCTTTTCCTCCTGATAAGTTCCTTGGAAGTTGATTAAGTTATACCGTGGTCAACTCAATGTGAAACATCAGTCTATGGTTGAGATAGTCATGAAGACATCAATTTGCTCGCTGATTATTCCATCTTCTGGTCTCGTGAATTTGTTGCTGTCTACAGGTAAATCAAAAGTCCTAAATCTCCTCCAATTTTCTTGAAAATCACCTTCTGATATATTGTCTATTGTTATTTCTGATGAAACTGTGTTGAAAAAACTTGATAAAATTGATTTGGTCCTTCCATTTTAACACTACTAAAGTAATCACGCTAGCATATTATCTACGACTGTGTTTAGTTATACATAAAAGGAAAATGGATCTGAAGGTAAGTTTTTTTTATGCAGCGAGAACAAGATGCCAGTGTAGTCGTCACCATACACTCACCATCGTTAGTGTCGTTTATCCAGTCTGTTTGATCACCATATTAATACGGAGTACCTCTTTTTGTCTGATTCTCGGTGAAGGTTATCACCTACAGTCAGGAGTAAAGGATGCAAAGCTGAATGCTATTGTATCAGTAATGCTAATAACAAATCTGTCTCCGCCATGAGGTCAGTAATTTATTGCAGGCTTATCGTTTTCTGCTGGTTTGAGTGTTTGCTAAGTTACCATGCTTGCACTCTCTATGTTTTGGAAATACGCACTATTCTTTTCCAGCTTTGGTCGAATGAAGTATGCTACTCCACTTTTATGGTTGTGGTTTTCTTTTGCTGAAAATTGTGGCTTAATTGCTGGTTCATCAAATCTCTGTAATATAAATCCAATTGCAGTATGATGTAAAGGGTGGCTCAATAGTGTAAAGGTTCGATACCAGTACTTAATCAGCGATTCACGATACACACACACACTTAATAGTGTCTCATGTGTTGCTATTAAGCAAACAATTCATGTTTTGGGTGTTGAACAAATCTGGTAACCCAAATTTCAACAACAATGGCAAAGAGTTGACTTGCATAATGTGATCGATTAACGCGATACCTACTGTAACTTGTAAGTGTTATGTTGCAGAATGTTATACTCGATGACAGCATTCCTAATGCTCTGCTTCTTAGCCCGGGGTTGCGCAGTGGTTCATCCTTGGTGTCAAAAGGGTTCGCCAAATGTCCCCCGCGGTCAGGGGTTGGCTTGCCTCAAGGCGACTAACTCGTGTATAAATGACCCAAGGGTGGGTCTATATGGACCGGTGTGGGCTTCCAGTTGCCAAACGCTCTTTCTTCCTTTTCCATGAATCATATTCCCGACATCGAAGGCAGGTAAACTTCAAAATTGGGTTTGCAGCTCAGGTTGGTAAATTCCAACCAATATACGAAGTAATCAGTAGTATCATTTACCAAACATATGAAATTAGTATACGAAGCATTATTGATTATTTAGCCTAAACTACACTTAAAAAAGAATTTGTATTGACTGTCAAAAATGTTCCAATTAGAGGATTATACAACCAGTTGTACATAGCTTTTATGTACAATTGATTTTAAGATTTTGAGCTTTATCACAAAGATTTTGAGTTTTGGTGTAAATTTTCCGAGTTTTGGTGTAAAGTTGTCGATTTAAATCACATAAACAAAAACTTACAATTCAGCTCAGAAACTTTTATAACCTCAATAAATATACACAAAAGCTCAAAATTTTTGCCTTAGTTGTACAATGCTATTAGCCTATTGTATAATCTATATATATAATAAAAAGTCAAGCTTTTATGCATCCCTTTATAACACTCGCTTTTGAGTGAATATAATTGTGCCACATCATGAGCCTTCTTTGAACGCCACATGGCGCAACAAATTATCTCACATTCAACATTTGCTTCTCTTAAACACAAAAAAACATGGACTCTATATCTATCTATACTATATTATAAAAAGTCAATCCTTTTGCATTAGCCTAAACTATCTACTACTACTAATCACTCATTTAACTCATTCTAAACCCACCTCATGCCGCCACGTGTCCTGTCTCTTCACTATTATCCTAACTCTTCACTGTTACTATTACTATCTACCTATCTACGAGTATAATAAAACTCCTTTGCCGTCTCTATCTATTTAGCTTCCTCAACCTCTTCGCATTCCCGTCTTAAATTGGATGCAGTAATTCCTGTCTTAAATTGGATGCAATTTAAGTCGTCTTCACCTATTAATAGAACATAGATACGTTCAAATGACTTCTCCCATCTACTCGCATCCAAACGTCGCTCGACAGAACTCAGCTCAACATCTATTCGCCGGCCATCATCCTCCACGATATGTTTCGACTCTTTCGCTTGGTCTATTTCCTCCAAACGAAGTAAATATTTTCGTAGAGGTATGCTTATATATCTATACTATAATATCATAAGTAAATAATGAGCATGTAGGCGCACGACACAGGTGGTCTAGCTTGGGATATTTTGTACATCGAACAATACATTATGTTATGTATTATTTAGTTGCCGACTTTATACAGATTAGTTGTCATTGTGTGTCGTCATTAGGAAGGATGGATACCGTCGTTGGCTGCACATTAACATTGTTGTACATTATGCAGAAACACCACCTTACTGATACGCTGCATGACGTATTAATTTGTGCTTAGTTGTTGCTGCATTATTACACGATACTTTTACGAGGACGAGACTCAAGAAAGTTGGAGGAATAACACAAGAATGTCTCATACACAAGGAGGGCAAACACAATATACGTGTAGTGGCCAACAACCTACTAGATTGCTTTAATTTTATTAAGTTTACTCTCTTTGACGGTCAGATGACGATTTAAGTCACTAAATATATTTCTTCTCTACGGATTTAGTTGTTGGTTAATCTGTATCTATATTATGTATTACACATTTACGCTTCTTACATGCTTAGAATTACACACGTTTATTCAACTTAGTATGTCTACATTTCCCCTTTTACACATTTCTAATGCAAGTATAAAATTTTAGTTAGGTGAAAAAATTAATTTATTTGTAATAATAAATATTATACGTATCCGTGCATTGCACGGGTGACAAAACTAGTTCTATTTTCCAAAATATTCTAGTATGTACAAGTAGACTGATTGGGTGGCTAATCACCATAAATTAGGGTATATGTATAGCAGTTGTTGACTTGTTGCTGAGTACAACTACAACTACAGGATGGATACAAGGATTGCACACGGCCGCACGCTTCATGCTGATTACCCGTAACTTCCACGAAGAGCTAGCACCTTGGAACGCTGAATAAATAATACTCCGTAATATTCCGTAGATGGACCAATCAATCTACTAATTTCACGTGTAGTAAATGATTCACCGAGTATATTGGGTACTCCCTCCCCACCACATTGATGTTCCCACTTTGACTTGGCACGATGATTAAAAAAAAAAATATAGAGAGGTATAAAGAAAGGTGATAAATTATTGGGTGAGGTTTAAGATGTCAAATCACAAAAGTAACCAATAGGAAGAGAGTATATTGGATGAATAAGGAAAGTTTTGAAGTGGGAAAATCATAGTGGAGTTTTCTTTTAAGGAAAGTGGGAAAATCTTAGTGGTGTGGAGGGAGTAGAATTTATCAGGAGTACTATATTATATCATCATTGTACCATGCGACAGATCTTAAAACTAAGAATTTATGGTAGAAAGTTACTGTATAATTTTAGGTCATTTAGTGATCACTTTAGGTTAATTAGTGATCACTTTTGAATATGAAAAAATGGTAACTATTTATCTGAAAGGGGTAACCAACTAACCTAAAATCACCAGTTTTTATCATAAATTGTAAATTTTTACTATTGTCGTATGGTATAACAATTGTTCACAATAACTACTGAAAACAACTTAATCATAGTTGAGGTCCTTGATTATTGCCATGACCTCTCTCTTTCCATGGTTTGAGACTTGAGTCCTTGTGATTAGATTTAATTAGGTGATCAAGAGGTCATTATCAATAATAATCACTCTCACAAGCGTAATTATTGTTTCTCATTTTGTTTACAGCTTACGAGTAGCTTTACATCGACTCGTTTTTTATAATGAAAGCGACATTCTTGAATCCTGATAGATAGATAGATAGATAGATAGATAGATGAAGTGTAGGTAGTTATCAATTACGTACGTGATTAACAAAAGATTACTGCTCGTAATTAACAAACACCGACGATCACAAATTGACAATGATACAAAACAGATACTTTATTTAAATGTTCCGCCATGCTTCACACTTCGCTTCCTACTAAAGCTTCTAATTTAATCATTTACTACTACATTGGGTGGTGGAATTAATAATTACCCTACAAATATCACACTTTTCATTTTTTCAATTTGTTTTATTTTTTTCGTCTCAATAATTTGTTTATTATTTGTGAAGAATTTTTTAATTAAATATAAATAAATATTCGATATATAAAATATTTTCTTAGTTTGTTTGAGGGTTTTATGATTATTTCTGGTCTTTTTAGGTTAAAACTTGTGAGTAAAATTGTTACCGAGTATTTAACTTGATCTCTTAACAGGGTCATAAATAAAATTAGAAACATTCACTTATACTACTAGTACAAAGTTATCTAATCGTGATCTCATTCCTTTAGTCTGAATATTTTTTTTATTTAAGTTCACCATAATAAAAATTCAGATACAAAATAATTTGACAAAATAGTAACGATTTTCAAACTTGAATACGTGGAGTATTAAATATTTAGAAAATTATAACAACAAAACAGTGATACATTGTATACAAATACTACGACATTTTCAGAACAAAATGACGTGAGTAATATGTTGTCAAATTAGTTCGAACTCTGATCCTCCTTAAATCTCATCTTCTCCCAAATTTCACGACCGTCAACTAGTCAAGTAACAACACACTTATAAACAACATCGTAAAACACTAATGCATAAACCATAGGTAACTTTCTCCTTCTCAGATATTGTAATGCGACCAAACGTGCTTTTCGTTGAAAAAAAAAAAAAACATAATTTATGTTCATGTAATACGACCCACAATGAATATTACTCACATTATTACTAAACCACTTTAAATAACCAATGACCGATTACTTAATTAACACTAATTAATAAATTATTCATATCTTACTCAATAAAAAAAAGTACTGTAATTTGTATATTTACTGGGGAAATTAAACACTTTCCTTTTCATCCCAAAATCAATAAAAATCCCTCAAAACACAAAACATTATCTTCCTTTTACAATGCACCTGCGCTAACCTTCGTCAGATCTCTCTCTCAAACCCCTTCTTCCTTAATCAATCACAATTATTTTCCGCCATTGTTGCTCTGCAATCACCTTCTCTCATGCTTAATCACTAAGATTATCAAGATTTCGTTATTATTCCTTACTTTAATAATAATAATAATATTATTATATTAATGGCGGTGAAAAGGTGGTTATTAGGTACAAGCGATTCCAGGACTAGAATCGCTGCTGCACCTTCATCTTCATCTTCAACCTCCGTTTCCGCCATTGTTGCATTCTTTCTTCTGCTCCTCTTTCTTCCTCTCTTCGTCTTCTTTTACGCCTTTTCTTCCGGTTCGTCTTCTCAAATTCCTTCGTCTTCTCAATTCATGTTGCTGCATGTTTAGATCTGTTTTTCAATTAGCTGTTAATTACCGTGATTTGTGCGATTTGAATTTTTAAATTGTAGTTAAATTACAGTACATTGTGCTGTGTAGTAGCTGTAATTGCGGTTTGATATAGTTTATTAGTTTAATTGAATGATTGATGATTTGGAAAGAAAACTAGGTTTTCTTTTGATTTGTTTAGTGAATTTCAGTAGCTGTGGCCTGTAATCGCGGTGTGAAATTAATAAGAAATCGAGGATTTAGACTTGAAAATTAGGTTTCTTTTGATTTCTTTAGTGTATTTTAGTAGCGCTGTAATTGTGGTTTGATAGTTTAATTTATCTCATATTGAGTTTATTAGTTAATCGAAAGATTGATATTTAGAAAGAAAACTAGGTTTCTTTTGATTTGTTTAGTGAATTTTAGTAGCTGTAGCCTGTAATCGCGGCGTGAAATTAACAAGAAATCGAGGATTTAGACTGGAAAATTAGGTTTCTTTTGATTTATTTAGTGTATTTTAGTAGTGCTGTAATTGCAGTTTGATAGTTTAATTTATCTCATATTGAGTTTGTTAGTTAATTGAAAGATTGATATTTAGAAAGAAAACTAGGTTTCTTTTGATTTATTTAGTGTATTTTAGTAACTGTAGCCTGTAATTGAGGATTTAGACTGGAAAATTAAGTTTCTTTTGATTTCTTTAGTGAATTTTAGTAGTGCTGTGATTGCGGTTTGATAGTTTAGTTTATCTTATACTGTATTGATTTTATTAGTTAATTGGATGATTGATGATTTAGAAAGAAAATTAGGTTTCTTTTGATTTGTTTAGTGAATTTTAGTCGTTGTAGTCTGTAGTCGCGGTGTGAGGTTTATAAGAAATTGAGGATTTAGACTGAAAATTAGGTTTCTTTTGATCTATTTAGTGTATTTTAGTAGCGCTGTAATTGCGGTTTGATAGTTTAATTGATTTTATATCGATTTTATTAGTTGAATGATTGATGATTTAGAAAGAAAATTAGGTTTTCTTTTGATTTGTTTAGTGAATTCTGGTAACTGTTGCCTGTAATCACGGTGTGAAATTAATAAGAAATCGAGGATTTAGACTGGAAAATTAGGTTTCTTTTGATTTAGTGAGCGTATTTTAGTAGCTGTAGCCTCTAATCGAAAATCTAGACGATTTTTGATTTATTTAGTGTATTTTTGATAGGTGTAATTTTGGTTTGAAATGAATAGTTTTATCTAGGCTGTACTCCACGTAAGTTCTTTGAATAATTGAGGATGTAAAGCGGAACTAGGTTTATTTATTTATTTAGTCTGTTTTAGTAGCTGTAATCACGCTTTGAAATTGATTATCTTATCTATGTTTGCATCATTTTGTCAATGATCGATGATTTAGAGAGAAAATTAGGTTTCTTTGATTTAAGTTATGTTAATCAAGATTATACTGTAGGAAGAGTGTTTTTATAATTAGGTTTCTTTGATTTTTGTATCGTGCTTATCATTGTTTTAGTATAATTTTTGACTGATTGATGATGTAGGAAGAAAAATAAGATGCTTTGATTTATTCGGTATAGCCGTGATCATGATTTGACAATTTCGAGTATTTTATCAAGGTTGACTATTCTATCTGAATGATTGATGGTTTAGAAAGAAAACTAAGCTTCTTTGACCTGTTTCTTTATATCTTGTGACCATTACAAGTTCACACGAGGTTATTCGAGTCAAGATTGTTAGTGACGTCTTGGTCTTGTTAAGTCAATTTAGTCTGGGGTTGTGAGACGGAGGGAGTGTTGAATCGGAAGTGAGGTGGATCTTATAGAGGGGATAAACAATGGATATATGCACTCTAGTCAAGCATTTAATCGGAAATTCTTATATTTCCGATTATATTCCGATTATATGCACTCGAGCCATTTATATTTCGTAGGTTGTAGTGCACTAGTGCGAATGCAATCGGAAATAAAATACGTGAAATAGGTAAGGCATTCATACGTAGTTAGATGTTCTCGGCTGCCTTGTTTTCTTCATGTTAAATGAGGCGCTGGATTTTTGTCTATTTGGTGTTTGTGTCTTGAATGGTGTAAAGACCTTTGGGGTTCGTGTGTGGAGCTGGATGGTTGACTGAGTTGTAGCTTGTAGTTGCCATTGAGGTGATGCTGATAGTAATCAGCGGGTTCATTGTTTCTTAACATTTTTCACCTTTAGGTTCAAGTGGATCATTGAATGTCCGTCTTTTAAGGCTAGAAAAGAGCAGGCTTAGCTTGAGAGTTTAACATTAAAATCTTTGGGCTTGAGGAACAAAGGCCAACTCATATGTGCTGTTTCAGATAGCATCTGTATTTTCGAAGTTCCCCAGAACTAATTTCCCTCTTCAGTTAGCCTTCTGAACATACTGAGCAAAAGAATCGTTACAGATTGATAATGAACTAAACATGGTTGATTGATAATGTCATTGCAGATTAAGATCTGAAATATTAAGATTTATTATGATTTTGTATTGATTGACCTTATCATCAACTGTTCTTGGTCTCCTCGTGTCAGATGTTTCTCTTGATTTTTTCTTTTTTCGAATGATGCCATATCTTAGATTGACAATTCATTTTTTGTTACAGGATGGTCTGAAAATTCACCTGGTTCCCTTAAACAGGTAATTGCTATGGAGTATAAGCACTCTTTTTTTAAAAATGCTGTAAACAGTAGTTGACTTGAATGTTTAATGCAGAATGTACAGTGGAGAGATAGACTTGATTTGCAACATTTGAAATCATTTCTATCAAAGGAGGTAAGGAACCTTTTTGGTGTTTCATTTCAATTGGTTTGAATTAACTAGCCCAGAAAATTTTGTATGATAGCTGATGTATAATTTGCAGGACATTGATGTTATCTTAGATAGCGTGAAGGATTTGGGACCCTTGAGTCTTGATTCATTCAAACAAAGAAATGGTTCAGCGTCATGGAAGATTGTGGGCCGAGAGGGTGTCAATGACGATTTATTGGAGGTTTGTTTGCTGGTCCAAGTTACTTTCATTGTCTTTTTACAAAGTAACTATCGACTATGGTAGTAGTGTGTAGCAACGACCTTATCTTTCACTTGTTTGCATGATGCGATATTTTGAAGGTGATTGAATCAGCAAATGTCAAACAAGATAGTTTGTCAGGTTCGTATTTGTTTTCTTTCTATCTTTTGTGAAAGTGATTTTCATGTCTTTCAGCGTTATTTTTTTTTGTTTTTTTATCACAAGTGGTGCATATATTATTGGAATGATGACTTATTCGTTCTCCCTATGCTCTGCAGATGGTCACACTGATGTGGTCGATTCACCAGCTGTACAACTTCGAAGGGTAATTTTACTTTAATTTTAGCGGGAGACATGGATTCTTAAATTTCAACTAACTGTGATTGTTGGATCCTCAACTTATATTGTGAGTATTTGACATTCTTGCAGCGATTGAGAGAGAAGAAACGTGAAAATCGGGCTGCTGAACTAGTAAAGCAGGATGATGAGACTATTTTGAAACTCGAAAACGCTGCTATACAGCGATCAAAGTCAGTTGATTCTGCAGTACTGGGGAAGTATAACATATGGAGGCGAGAGAATGAGAATGAAAATGCTGATTCCACCATACGCTTGATGCGAGACCAAATGATCATGGCAAGAGTGTATATTAGCATTGCCAAGTCGAAGAGTAAGACCGACTTGTTTCACGAACTTCAGAATCGACTTAAAGAGAGCCATCGCGTGCTGGGAGAAGTCGCAGCTGATTC
Source organism: Agrostemma githago (assembly GCA_958450325.1). Taxonomy (NCBI): domain Eukaryota; kingdom Viridiplantae; phylum Streptophyta; class Magnoliopsida; order Caryophyllales; family Caryophyllaceae; genus Agrostemma; species Agrostemma githago. The sequence goes on from OY288255.1 coordinate 1,080,790, forward strand.
CGATCTTCCTCGAAGGTAAAAAATGTTGAAAGCATGGTTTTTCTAATTTCTCCCCGTGTTATTCTTTTATCTTTCCCACTGCAGGTTTTAGTTTTCTAAGTTTGTCATCATTATTTTCAGTGCTCCTGAGAAAATCAAAGCTATGGGCCAAGTTCTTGCGAAAGCAAAAGAGCAGCTCTATGACTGCAAGCTGGTGACGGCGAAACTTAGAGCCATGCTCCAGTCAGCAGAGGAGCAAGTGAGGAGCTTGAAGAAACAGAGCACATTTTTAAGTCAGTTGGCAGCCAAGACTATTCCAAATGGAATACATTGTCTAGCTATGCGCCTGACCATCGATTACTACCTCCTTCCACTAGAAAAGAGACAATTTCCAAAGAGAGAAAATTTGGAAAATTCCAATCTCTTTCACTATGCTCTTTTTTCTGACAACGTCCTTGCTGCATCCGTTGTGGTGAACTCTACTATCGTGAATGCCAAGGTAAAGTAGCCATTTTTTTCTAGAGTTTGTCGTAGATTTTGGCTGTCTTATGAAGTCAGCCACAATAGTAATGAGATGGGTGGGGCCGTGGGGGGAAAGAAATTTATTCATGTGACTGTGCGTCATAAACCGGTAAATCCCGCCCCAAAATGCCGTCATGGTAATCTTTAGATTCATTATAACTTGCATCGTGTCCCAGATTCAAACAATACCATGAGTGGGAGAGGAGTCTGCTGTTTTGTATCTGTAAGGGGTTGACAGTAGATGTCCCCGATTCAAACATTTTAGTATCACAGCCACCATTTTGCAAGCATTAATATTGCATTGTTGTGTGCGATCACATTGGAGTGCTCGCAGTCTTTAAGTCTGTCGTGTATGTTAGAAATTGTGTCTGGAGTCTTGCTTGATAGTATCTTCCTTCATCCTTTTCAGGAGCCAGAGAAACATGTTTTCCATCTTGTTACCGATAAACTCAACTTTGGTGCAATGAACATGTGGTTTCTTTTGAACCCTCCTGGAAAAGCAACTATCCATGTTGAAAATGTCGATGAATTCAAGTGGCTGAACTCCTCATATTGTCCAGTTCTAAAACAACTCGAGTCCGCTGCCATGAAGGAATATTACTTCAAGGCTGATCATCCCACCACGTCTGGGGCATCCGCGTTGAAATACAGGAACCCCAAGTATCTATCAATGCTTAACCACCTACGATTTTATCTGCCACAAATCTACCCAAAATTAGATAAGATTCTATTTCTAGACGATGACATTGTTGTGCAAAAAGACTTGACCCCATTGTGGGCGGTTGATCTACACGGAAAGGTTAATGGTGCCGTGGAAACTTGTGGGGAGAGCTTCCACCGCTTTGATAAATACTTAAACTTCTCAAATCCACACATTTCACGGAACTTTGATCCTGCTGCATGTGGATGGGCGTACGGCATGAACATGTTTGACCTCAAGGTTTGGAAGAAGAAGGATATTACCGGAATTTATCACAAGTGGCAGACCATGGTACGGTTTAGTCATCTTCTTACTCTACAACTTCCTTTTTTTTCGCAGCCTTCATTTTGCTCAGCCATTGCTACGTCTATCCTGTGGATTTCTCTGAATTTCTCGTGAGCGTTTTGTTAGTCCTCTTAGGAATACTCAATCAAGAAGCCTAAAGAAAACGGCAATAAAAATTATATACACGAAATGTTTACAAGAAATAAGTTGAATGCTTATAAAAAATACTCGTTTGTCCCAATAATACGGAGTATAAAGTTATCTTTTGGAGGGAGCGTACTTATATTGGATACCGGGTATATGTTAGATTTAGACTAAATTAAAAATTACTCCCTTTTTAAAATACAAATTTTAAAATTTTTGTTAAAAATAACTCCCAAAATCTATCAAAAGTTCAAAAATTGCTCCCAAATTTATTTTTAGGACGAAAATGCCCTTGGTTAGAGGGTGCCATGAAGTAATATGGCATAAAAAATTTAGGGGCATTTTCGTCCCAAAATTACATTTTGGAGCAATTTTTGAACTTTTGATAGATTTTGGGAGTTATTTTTAACAAAATTTCTAAAAGGGAGTAAATTTTAATATTGGTATTTTAAAAGGGAGTAATTTTTAATTTACTCGTAGATTTATTGTCATGGTTTCCGACTTTGATATTTGTTGGTTGGACAGAACGAAGATAGGACACTGTGGAAGCTCGGGACATTACCTCCGGGGCTCATCACATTCTACGGGCTGACACATCCTCTTAAAAAGTCTTGGCACGTGCTCGGTTTGGGTTATAATCCAAGTGTAGACAAAACAGAGATCGACAACGCAGCAGTTGTACATTACAACGGTAACATGAAGCCGTGGTTGGAAATCGCAATGACCAAGTACCGATCATACTGGACTAAATACATCAAATTCGACCATCCATACCTGCGCAACTGCAAATTGTCCGTGTGAAGATCAGAAAGGAGAACGCCATCTGATTCAATGAGCTTGACAGGATTATATGCGCGAAAAAGGCCGTGCTTTGATTTTTGTGAGCTACACCTACACAACCTTCTCTCCTTTTTTTTTTTTTTTTTTTTTCGTCACAATGTTTATTTTTTTTTCTTTTATTTTTTTTTCTGTTTATTATTTAATTCAGTTTAAATAGGGTTCGATTATGAGTATTGTGGCTATAGTTATGGAGTTGTTCTTGTCAGAAGTGCGATAGTACGTACCACCACCATTATTTCCGGCCAATGATCGTGCCAATACTAGTAGTTTGTTCATGGCTGGATTCAGAATCAGTTTGTAGATCTTATATATGGATGTGTTACTATGTTCGTTATTTCTCGTATCTCAATGTAGCTCGTAGCTGGCTGATTTGTGGTCTTGGAGTAGTGATTTTTCCTCGACTTTTAGCAGGAGTTACATCTGCTTTCCTCTTTGATTATTCACAAATTCTTATATGAGACGGTCTCACGATAAATTTATCGTGAGATCTCTCACATACAAGGAGGTTATCTTTAATATTAGTTTATTCTCTATTAATATGTCTCATTATAAGTTACCGTAAGACGGTCTCACAAGAGAATAACTATTGATTATTTCATGGCCTGTAGTCTGTTTCTTTTCTTTTCTTTTCTTTTTCTGGGCCCATACACCATCGGTCGTATATTCATATGTTGAGGTTTGAGATTTTGTGTCGCTGCATTATTTGTATGCTGAGTCTGTCTTGAAAGGGACCAACTCATGACTCCCTCAGTCCCTCTCTTTCATCCATCTGTATACGGTTACTTTATACATGTGCAATCGATACTCGTTTTTCTAAATCTATATCTTTAGTTACATAGTCCGTATTACTAAAAGTTAGAAAATTTTGATATTCATAATTGACTCGATTAGATAATTTAAACAATATTTACATGATTAATTTATCTTATATATTTTATATATTATGGAGAATAAGTTATATTGAAGTCTCTCTTGTGAATAATGTCAAAAAAAGTAAGCATATACAAATGGATGAACGGAGGGAGTATTACGAGTATATTTTGGTTTGTCACACAGAAATTCGATTATGGGTGTTTATAAAGAATAAAGTGTGTTTAGAGCTCCCTTGCTCTAGCTTAGTTCAATGTTCAATTCTTATCGTTTGTTTTAAACAAAAAAACTGTGAAGAGATCATGAGACACAAGGTTAGCCTAGCGTCATTTGGCCTTCTACACTGGCTATGAGCTTACGACACGTGATCATTGCGACCACCGGTGGATGCAAATAGTGAACGACGGTTGATCAAGCATTAATTGTAAGAGCATGAACACAATGTTTTGTATAAAGTGGAGCTTCGTGTACCATAACAATCACAACCCGTCATTGTAGGAGTCATTAGTCATCTCATCGGAAATCGGAATACTTCAGAAACCATATTTGATGACCTAAAAGATGGTTAGAAAAGAGAGGAATAATCTAAGTTCGAAAAAAACACTTTTTTAAAAGATCAAGGACGAGAATCACCCTGTAAATTGAACAAATATTACTCATTTCTATCAGAGGTCCTCGCTTCTCATCAATATTACGGTTAAGTTTCTATTTCCAACATGTTCCTTTAATTTTTGGATAAAATGATGAATTAAGAAAGTGATGGTATACAAGACTAGAAACCAAAAGTTTCAGTTTCTTTTTTTCTTTGATCTAACAAAGTGTGCACTTAATCGCAATACAATATAGGGGAGGGGAGATTCCAACATGATTATCAAAGAGTACCTAATGTTAATCACGAGACTGAGACATCTTCGATAATTTCGAAATATTTTTGAGGGTTGGATTAGGGCAAGAGTGGTCGGTCAATGGAGACAATAAAGAACTCCACTCTAAATAGTTGTATACTGAGATTCCGAAACAAGAAAGTTTTGAGTGGGTTGTCAGTATCACATGTCCCTCCAAACTTGTTTCTACAGAATTCACAAATGGCGTTGTTTGTCGAAATCTCATAGGTTGGCTTTACATTTGTTGCAGAATATAGGCATCCATCCAACTGTTGTTCATTATCTGTGTAAATAGGGACATTGTAACTGCGTACTTATACCTCGATTCTCATTGGCTCACACAAACAGACACAGTTAAGTGGAGTCAGTGTGTTTATGTCAATACAGTTAAGTTTGATTAGGTGCGTTTTATCTTCTTTCGGTTCAATTTAGTTTAGTTTGTGACGAAAGTATCCATCATAAACTTCTAACGGGTCAGGTACTACACAAAAATAAAGTGTGGATAGGACATAGCAAAGTAGTTGTCTTCTTCGTACATGTGGTATGTATTTGGCCCGTTTTATTATTATGACGGATAAACCCATCTTTAGAGAGATCCACCGAGTTCAGTTTATGTTACAAGTACTTCGGTTTGGTTCAAAAGAACGATTCAAGAGAACATGGCCCAGTCATTTCCATTCAAACTTAGTTCATGATAGAGTAAGACCGTTGTATAGTGAAACAATCTATTTGTATAACTAGTCTTCTTTATGATAAGGTAGTGTCATAACGGGCAAATAATGTGGACAACACATCGTCATTCCCTAGGTTCTGTGCTTAGATTGTACACCGTATGTTTTTGTCCTTGATTATCCAAACATGTAATATTTTACGTGTTACAAAAATACAAACGATATCTACATCGCAAACACGAATTTGTGTTTGCGTAAAATGACCACGTATTTATTATTTTATTACTAACATAAATGCATGATATTTTTTGAAAGGATTGTATATTTGTATTTGTCAATGAACTTTCTTATTACAGCCATGTCCAACACTAAGTTAATTTTGCTATAATGGCCAGAAATGTCACCTGACAGAGTAACAGAATTTTGCTATCCTGGTTACCTAAATTATAGACTCAAACTAGACTTGAGAGGAGAAAAATATCTTACTAAAGATTTACACAAATATGACCGTCACAAATTGAACAAACAGAATCAGATATTCGGACCCAAGTAGCAGAAAAAGCAAATGGATATGCAGTTAACAAGATCCAAAACAATCCAACCCATCAGGATCTATCCGACATTAGTAGCGATTAAAAGCTTAACCAAAGTGGGCGGCGATGTGAGCGACAAGGGCTCCCATCTCATGCGAAAAAAAACCGGGAAGGGACTACCTATTATGTTGCCTTCATGAAAGGATCCGGAAAGGGATTGCAGTAATTGTCGGTAGGGGATACACCTGAGTCCTGACCAGTACCAATAAAAAAAAGTTGATTAAAAGATAAAGTGTAATATTTTTACAGCCTTTAAAAGTGGAGTATTAACTAAAACACGAACGGGTTTATATGGCTCGCAACTGTCCAAAAATTAGCAACCCACATACATGTAATACTGTGTGTCTGTGTATGTTGTACCACCAGACAGCAGCACGCAGAGTACAGCGCAACTCGGATCAAGTAGTTAGACTGTCGACTCAAGACCAAGTTATCTACAAAAACAACAAAATACTGTATGAAATTGAAGGGAAGATAATAAAGCTATGCTTTTGTTTTTTTGAGTCACATACCACTTCTTTAAGGGCAGACACAATTTTTAGAATTGTACTTGTTACTATTCGACGACACTTATCACTAAATAAATGAGGATATAAAGATAGAATAAAACAGATTTAGAAACATTATGTGGAATATCATATCAAAAACTTCATTTTAAACGTATGATGCGAAAGTCTACCATTATGAGAATGTGACGCAAAAAACATATACTCCGTACAATGAGTATGAGATTCGAGAAATGTAGTTGAAAAGCAGATAACCTCAACATATAATCCAGTATAGGCCAAGATTCCCTTTGGTGCGAATGTAAACCTTTTTACGGAGTCATCAGAGTTTCGACATCTCCAAAGATCCGCACAACCTTCAAAGAAACACGGGCTGTTGTAAGATAATGTCATCAAACACAGGCTCAAGAAAGAGGGGACGTGGAAAACATTAAATACTACGCGTATCATATCAACTTACGTAAGAAACACTAGCATGGGGCTCTAAATATCTTAGCATTTCACTGTATGATCAAGTTAAATGCTTGTTACTAAGCAGAAACAGACAATGGTCATGCAACCTAAAGACATGAAAACGACCCAGCATCTCTATCCAAGATTCTACAAATAAATATAGTGTGTTCAGTCACTATAACAATTATAGACCACTTGAAAGCAAGGGAATAAGCCAGCAACAACAGAAAATAAAACAGGAAGTCCTACTACATTTGTTTCTTTTTGAAAACAAAATAAAATCGATTGATTAGAAAAGGGGCATCTAAGGAAATAAATCAACCTTTTAGCTCAATATCAAGGAGTCGAGAGCCGAGACTCTAGTCTCCACTAATTTTCAACAGGGAACAGCCGCATGTGTGTAACAGGAGTATACACGCGCGTATATGCGGCGTTCAACCAATGTTTCCTTTACTACTTCTGTTATCCTCTTCTAGCGTCGTAATAGACGGCCTGAGTCCACATCTTTTTTGTTTATAATAATTGTATGTACAAACACAAAAAAAAAACACTCTCCTTGGCACAGAAAACCAAGAACAAACATATACTCAATTTCCGATAAAATGATCAATAACATTAATCAAATTTATACTCCGTATATAATAGACAAAACGAAAGATGAAAGGGTACACTGATTTTGAGAAAATAATCAATCTTGATGTGAAATAACAGAGTAATATGAAATAAGTAGCTATCAGAGGTGCTAAATCATTCTACTGTCCACGCATAATACAGGGAGTTAAAAATCCAACAAGTTAGTATAGATCCCTCAACGGAGGACAAAAAACTATAAACCGGAAAAAAATGACATATATTCTTCTCTTATTATCTCTCAAATATTATTTGAAACACACCATGTACATAAAGTGTGACACAAGTAATATTTTACTCATTTACACCTTGAATGCTTGAACATGATTTTCAAAGAAACCTTTTAAACGCGTGTTAATCTCCTAAGATAAGCGCTATATCATTCAACTGGCAAAAGAATTTTAAGGTCTCCAAAGCTGTGAATGTCCAAGTCAGTTATCGATCACGACACTATACATACATTTAAAAAATAAATAGACAAAACGTACTTAGTAGTTACGGGTACTAGTTAGTGTAGTTGAAGCTGACCTATAGGCCCTTTGCTAGTATCCTATCATAGGCCACACATTGTTAATAACGGTAAATACCAGTAATAGATTGATACGGAGTATATAGTAACATTGCCTACGAATCATAATATATGATTTAGAGTATAAAAATAACGTCTTATCAATCATATTTTCCGAATGGAATGATTTCTTATCAAATCATATTTTTTTAAGTATGATAATTATTCCACCACCAAGATTGATTATTTTGAGTATGGTAAGTATTAGATTCATTGTACATCAATATCCTAGGATTCAATTGTATAGTCTAGCCTAGTTCTTTGTATTACTCCTAGCGTTAATAGTCTCCTTGTACGCTTATAGGAAGTAGAATAGTTTACCTTGCATTGTACATATAGATGAATCTTATAAGGAATGAATCAAGCAGAGTTACCTGCCTTTAAATACTACTCGTACTAGTATAATCTTCATATGTATGGAGTATCTAAAAGGTAAGGTTTTATTAGGACCATGAAAGTACCGTACATTAAAAGCAATGGTATAAATTCATAACTACATGCTTTGAGCTGATACACCAATAGTTGACAAGTTAACAAGTTGCTAGTGTTGGTCTCTGATTTAAACCTTCCATCATATCCATCTCAATTCATGTCTACAATAACTTGCATTCTTTATTCTTCCTTTCTATAATTCTATGTCAGCTAAGTACATGTTCTCCCAATAACCGAACCATTTGTGATCCAACCAAAACATACAAACAAGCAAATTACTAGCGTGTAATCACATGTTCGACAAGTTCCTGACCCAAGTAAAGCCAAAATGTTTGACACACCAGCTTTTCAAGATAAGCATAACATACCAGCCCAATTTATCTGGCCAGATGATGAAAAGCCCTGCTCAAAGCCACCCCCGGAGCTTGATGTTTCCCCTATCGATTTAGGGGGATTCCTCTCAGGAGACCCATTGGCAATGTCAAGTGCTACTAGACTTGTCAACGAAGCGTGTCAAAAGCATGGATTCTTCTCAGTGGTGAACCACTCTGTGGACACTAAGCTAATAGCTAAAGCACAAGAAGCAATGGATTTCTTCTTTGGCAGGCCAATTTCCGAGAAGCAGAAAGCTCAGAGGAAACACGGCGACCTTTGTGGCTATGCAAGTGGTTTTGTTGGAAGATTCACTACAAAATTGCCATGGAAAGAGACACTTTCATTCCGGTATAGTGCCGATGATACATCCTTAAACTCAGTTGAAAACTACATTGTAAATGCCATGGGGGATGAGTTTCAAGAATTTGGGTAAAAATGCTGATCACTACTCTTTAATCTTAAAATACTGCAATATTTTAGTCTATACTAACTCGTAAATATTTGCTTAGGAGGGTGTATCAAGATTACTGTAAGGCTATGAACGATCTGTCTCTAGGGATCATGGAACTCTTGGGCATGAGTCTAGGAGTGGGAAGGAGCTATTTCAGGGATTTTTTTGAAGGGAACGACTCAATAATGAGGCTAAACTACTACCCGTCATGCCAAAAACCAGATTTAACTCTAGGAACAGGGCCTCATTGTGATCCCACGTCATTGACAATTCTTCACCAGGATCATGTAGGTGGACTTGAGGTGTACGTAGACCAAGAATGGTATTCTATCAGTCCGAATCCAGACGCATTTGTCGTCAACATTGGTGATACCTTCATGGTAATTCAAATACTCTGTCCTTTGTTGTTGTATCTGATTTATCTACTTTGCTCTTATTGAAACATTGCATGCTCAAACCGATTTTCAAATGTTTCCTACAGGCTTTGTCAAATGGCATGTACAAGAGCTGCCTACACAGGGCAGTGGTGAATAGTTTAACCACAAGGAAATCATTAGCTTTCTTTTTGTGTCCGAGAGGAGACAAAGTGGTTAGACCGCCTAATAGTTTAATAGAGCTCGATTCTCCAAGAATTTATCCAGATTTTACATGGCCACTTCTTCTAGAATTCACACAGAAACATTACAGGGCTGACAACAAAACTCTTGATTCTTTTACGATGTGGCTTCACAATGGAATGGATTGAATAATAACCATGCAGGTACTTATTCTGTAATTGATTTGAGCCAATTATGGTGGAAAATAAAAGATCAAAGGATAAAAAATATATCGGCACTCACACTGTCAATGTCCAAAGAACCACGCTATGAAGGGTCGTAATATGGTAATATTACTTTTATAAAAATAAAACTTATTTGCTCAAACTCGTTGTCTTTGTAAAGTCAAACCATTGGCTACAATTTTTTTGTCAACGAAAATGTGGGGCGAGTCGTTTTACAAATCTCGGTTTTTACTGATACACTATCAAGCCAACATCATCTTCCTCTAAGTGGGAACAGAAACAAAGCTCTGCACGAGTAAAGGTTAAGATAAAGATCCATACAATGCATATTTTCAATCATGGATCTGATTTTTGTACAAGCTTCTAGTTAAAGACCAAACGGTGTCTCGGTGTCTCCATCAACTTTTCCCGTTAAAGCAAATTTTCTGAATTTAACTTGTACTAAAACTTCAGAGCGAAAAAGAAAGAATTATAGATGGAAGTATGTGAATACCTAGTTTCTCAACTCCCTAATCCCCACTACCCTAACGGCTCGAACTCCTCTAAATGTACCTCGCTGTGACTAAGTTTCTCGCTCTTTCTCCACTGCTTTCCATTTTAAACTCGGGTAACTATCTCCTTTGCTACTGCTGTTATATGATAAGGAGCTTACATACTCATTTTATCATGCTAGTTTGTTACATAAGTGCTGAAATAGGCCTCTATATTCTGGCGTTCTCACATTCACTACCAAGAAAGTAACTTCTAGCTAGATCATATCTCCATCTTACCCAACTTAGTTCAGTACAAACCTGCACATAGTCTCAGGTGCAAGTCCTTAAGCTCGCCAATTAGAGGCAAAAAATGAAAAAACCGTACATGACAGTTTCACAACTACTCAATGTCAGTCAAGCCCAAGTGCCTCCAAGACTTCATACAAATTGCGAGCTTAATCTATTTATCAAACAAAAACGGAACTCTGCGATAAGTGATGATTATACAGGGAGCACCCAAATCCACAGAACTCTACAAGACGCGGCTGTACGCTTGCACTATTGTATTAACATTCATATATTCCACACAATAAGGCGCTTCTCACAGAATCTCATGGCTTCTTAACCCTAGGTACTACTCCGTACTTACTAGCATTACACATAATTTACTAAGAACTCGCTTCCGAGTTCGGACACATGAGCTCAAACTACACAGAACACAGATATTGTGCTTGTGCTACTAATGCAATCTACTGTAACTTACTAACTTCCACTGAGTTCTTCACTCTCTCTACCTCGAATTGATAGTAAAAACTAGCTTTCGATTCCTAAACCCTAGGTTTTTGCATTGCACAAGAAGCAGATTACCAAATTTGGGATTAAATCACTCAAACAATCAACAAAACAACGGAATTTCACAGAAGTATGCAAAATCATGAATTGCGAAATCAAAACTAGAATTTGAGACGATGAATCGAACAATTTTAACGGTATTAAAAGAGAAACTCACCGGAAAAGCTGCGATTTTAGCATCGAGGAGAGGAAATTGCCGACATTTTCGACAGCTGAAGCTCGGTTTATTTTCCTAAAATGGAAAAATAATGGAGACCTTTGTATATAGACGTTTTTGGCTGGATATATAGCAGTACAGAAGTATAGCATCTCCTCTATCGTATAAATAAAATACGAGTATGCAATAAATATTACAGTATAACTTGGTGAGGTATCATCTTGTGTAGGGTGTGACAAACGAATGAGACAATGGAACGAAAAATATGCACTGTGTGACTATTACGCCCTCAATTTTTCACACGTTTCTTTCCGTTCCAATTAAATACTCCTCACAAATCTTAAAAAAAAGTGGGAGAAATATAAAAAAAAACGAAGGGAATATATCGGTAATAAATTCGTAAGGGTCAAATATCATTCATGAAGATAAAGCATTGTGGTTCACTATTTTAATTTTTTTTTAATCTAGTACTCCGTATGTGTGAGTGATACGTGACCCGTCATAACTTTTTGACGGATATATATCAGTCGCACGGGAGACCAGCCGTGTAGCCGTATAGACCATAGTACATCGGATAATTAAAGATCCCTAGTGAATCATTTATCTGCCCAGGAATAGTCGATTTTCACTTTTATTTCATAGTCTCGCTCCATTTACCTTAGAATAACACATCATTTTTACAAAAAATAAAATATTATTGAGTATAAACAAATTGATACTCGGTATGTTTATGTCATTATATGTTGATCAGTTGATATGTCAAAATTGTAAAGTGTGACACATAATAATGGGACACTAAATGAAGCAAAAGATCCATACTTTCTTGAGAGACGATCTTGATCGTCTTATAATAATAGTAACATTAAAATTCGTTGATAATGAGACGAGACACCTTGTAATTGCTTTGACATTAGGTCAATTAAAGTTTGGCTTGAACTCAAGCTTGTGTGTGTCCTTTACGAGTTAAGTCAAGCAAGTCATAACTAATTTCAAAAAGCTACTACTAGTAAGCATCAAGATATTTGTATTTACTACCCACTTCGTTTCGATCATTTATTTACTTTTATGTTATCTGACCTTTCGTATGAAAAGTGATTACTTTTTTTAAGAATGATTTTGTTGATGTCTCACAATAATGATGTGTGAAACCGTTTCACGCGAGACTAAAATCTGGTTATCTAACCGATAACGACAAACCATCTCACATATTCACATGGTCTGGCCTAAATTTGACAAGGTACAAACAACTTTACCACCTACTTAGTACTTCATCAATCGATTCAACCCAACAATCCGTGAAAGAAACCCGAAATTAGTTCAGTCGCGGGGCTATATTTCACATGAATGACACACTTTGTGTTCAATCAAAGTAATACTCAATAGTAATCTTTATTTTTAAGCCTGATTGAACACTAACCCACTAACCTAAACTTAAAGAATTTTTTTAATTATTATACTAAATTAAAAAAAGGTAGTTCATCAATTTTTTCGAAAAAAAATATAAACCGATTTGAATAATTGATAGTTTGACGGGTATCCTTTTGAATATGTTTTCCTCAATATGGATTGGATTAATTAAATTATATACGGAAGCAAATGAAGTCAAATCTTTTGCATCATATATATCGATAAAATAATTTTGGACGTCCAATTTCAATCAGCCCAATCACACTATCTATTTTTCTATACAAAGGAAGTTTCTCATCATATCAAATGAAGACTTTAATAAGTCTTTGATTTCCTTTTTATCACTAAACTACTCTACATTATATCACAAAAAATTGTACGAGTAATAGACGAATTTCTTAATGACATTTATAATTAGATAGTAATATTGGTATGACGGTATGACTATATGAGATTATTTCTCAGGAGACGATTATTAATTAGCGTGTTATTACTTCTTACATACTAAGATCATTCAATAACGTTGGCTAGCTAGCTGCATCTGTTATAACATGTGCACCATTGACTTAATAATTATTATAATCATAATGTCTACATCACGTACGTTATTGAAAACCTAATTAACTAATCATTAACCACCCATATCACATATCATTCATATAACTAAAACCCAATCACCCCATGTCATATCATATCCTATACCTATTAATACTACCAAATTATCCCATACTTCGATTTCTGGATTCGCCCCTATTCACTGAAACAAACAAATAAATGGCAGCTGCGGCTAATGATGAAGCAGAGTTACATGGGTACGATCGAATGAAGGAGTTACAAGAATTCGACAACACGAAACTTGGAGTTAAAGGGTTAATTGACTCGGGAATAACTCGAGTCCCTCGTATGTTTCACCACCCACCCGAGTCACTATTTGACCTTAATTGTCTAGGTGAGTCGAGGGGTGAGCAAAACTGTATACCCGTCATAGACCTGTGTGGAGGACTGAGCCAGGGTGAGTTGGTGCAGAGCATTCGTGAAGCCTCGGCCAAGTTCGGGTTTTTCCAGATTGTTAACCATGGAGTACCCGTCACGCTTCTTGATCGACTTGTTAAGGCTGCGAAGGGGTTTCACGAGCTGCCTTCGGATGAGAAAACCCGGTTTTATGATCTTAATTGGAATACTTCGAAAACAGGACTCGGGTTTTTCTCCAATTATGACTTGTTTTACTCGAAAGCGGCTAGCTGGCGCGACACACTTCAGTTTCGGCTTGGTCCTGTGGCTATCAATCCTCGTGTCATCCCCGATGTCTGCAGGTTAGCTTTATGCTGTTTTTCCTTGATTCTGGGTCGTCGAATGAATTTGACAGTATGTTTCAAAAAGTCAAACAGTTTGACTGTATATATATATACTCTAACTTGACATTCAGCTATGTATAGTAATTGTGATGTTTGTATGTGTAGGGAAGAGGTGATGGAGTGGGAGAAGGAAGTGAAGCAACTCGGAGGACGGCTTATGGGTTTGTTATCGGAAGGATTGGGATTAGATACCGATAAATTGAAGGGTGTGTCGTATTTGGGAAGGGTTAGCTTAACGGCACACTATTATCCTCATTGTCCCGAACCTACCAAGACCGTTGGGATCGCTTCACATACAGATCCCGGGATTTTGACCATTTTATTGCAGGATCAGGTTGGCGGGCTTCAAGTTAAACACGATGGTAATTGGATCGATTTGAAACCAGTTCCCGGGGCACTTGTCATCAACATTGGTGACTTATTTCAGGTATATATATATATATATATACTATATTCGCAACAGCGCAGTATTGTCTTAATCATTACGCTAAGACATCTACGATATTTATTGTTAAAATGTTATGTTCAGATAATATCTAATGACGGGTACAAGAGTGGAGAACATCGTGTGGTGGCTAATCCTTCGAATGAAGCACGCGTTTCAGTTGCAACCTTCTTCAGTCCAGGGATTGACGATAGATTATATGGGCCTTTACCGGAGTTGGTCTCACATGAAAAACCGGCCTTGTACAAACAATTCAAATTCTCGGAGTTAGTGACGAGGTTCTTGACCAAGGAGTTGGAGGGCAAGGCAATGGCTAGCCACTTCCGCTTGTAAAATTCTGACCTGAAATAATGGGTCATGGTAATAAATTGATTTTATGGGACTCAAGTCAATAATAATGTGGTTTGTACTCGGTATATATTTTCAAAATACGTGGAAGGGATTAAATATATAAAAAATACGAGTAAATGATTAGTTGGAAATCGAAGAATAATAGATTTATGTACATAAATGCAACGTGAGATTGAAAATGTCTGTATTTATTTCAATTTGTGTATAATACATTTTGTGTATTATTAGTAATCGAGTTTGGCATCTCCATCTTTTCATACCATTGCAAAATTCAGTTTCTCGAAACCCTTATTTCGACTGCAAAATTTGTACGGAGTAAAACTTTTTAACAAGCTTACATTATCATGGTGGCACTCCCATTTGTACGAGCAGTTCAGATTTCTATTGATAATATAACTTAGGGAGTAGTTGTGAAATTATAGTCAGTCAATATTGACGGGCATTGTCGAGAACATTATTATTCAAAGTGTAATCTGACATTTTAGTTTCGAAAAATGAGATAACATCACCAAGCTGCTCGCCAATTGACCCCAATTCGCTCTTACTCGTACTTGTTATTATACTCGTAGTAGATAATTTGTAAATACTATTGTACTTCGTAACTTGTACGCCCTCAAAAAGTTGATAGCTTGTCACGACCTAACGACTAACACCTTCACTTCTTTCACCGAAGAAACGGGGAATTAATGCATGATAGGGCCTAGAGATAGTACATTGATACCGACTCTTGATATTATCGACTATCGTTCCCTCACGTGTTCAATGTTTTTTTTTCTTACAAAGAAAGTTAGGCCGGCCTAGAAGTTTCTTCATTAACACCTTCAATTTGACCTAAACTTTATTGTACGAAAAAAAAACATTGAACATGTGAGATTGTGAGGGAACGATAGTTGATAATATCAAGAGTTGATATCACCCCTAGAACATGTGATCTGAGGGAACGATAGTTGAAAATATCAAGAGTCGGTATCACTGTACTATCCTTAGGCCCTAGCTAGCATTAATCTCCCGTTTCTTCAGTGAAATAAGTACGAATTATATGTTGGACTAGCACTAGCTGGTGTTGCGTTATCGATCACTTAAACGTATGTACTACGTACACAATCAATAACAATTCAGCATATAATAAACATGTGTTGATACGTAGCTATCAATCAACTTTCGTGAACTCCCTTCCTTCATTAAAATAATAAATCTTATAAACACTAGAAAATTTCAATCCTTAGTGGTGCTGAGTCGTGACATACGTAATATACACTAATAATTTAAAACGATATGAAGAAAATTTGTTTGGCCGATAATATTAGAATATGTAATCACATACAGAATATTACATCTTGACCAAATGTGAATGTAATCACATATTCTAATAGATAACAAATCAATGCCAAGAAATCGAGAAAGAGGCTAAAATACGTTTAAAAGGTCAGAGGGTCGTCGTTGATTGAGTTCACGATCCGAATCAAAGATTGGATCGGATAATCTTATATATACTGGTCCCAGATCTGATCAGGTCAAATTTAATACGGTCTGGTCTATCGTCCAAGTTTTTAGGGAAACATTGATCTTTGGTCAGCTTAGACCGAATCGAATGAACTATTATTGGACAAAAGTAAGATTAATTTAGTTATTACGTATATATTCTCGTACTACAGAGTATTTCATGAGCTTTGTTTTCAATTATATTTCTCCGAATTCTATAATTATAAAGATCATCATATTTATAAATGAAAAAAATTATTCTGTATTTAGTTTATTAAGAAACATCTTTTTGGTACAAACGGTCCAAGTTTCCGATTATCTGCTTTCACAATAATCCAAACCGACCAAAGTATGGTTCGATCTTTAGTCCACGCTATTTTGTCTGGTTCGGTCATGGACCAACATACGATCCTTTCACGCTTTCATAGGGTTCGTCCACATGCAAGAAGACATCCCCTTTCCACTAACCAAATAACTCTACTCACATATTTTCCCGCCTAAAGTTTTCTACAACAAAAAAAAAAATTGGGCTATGCGCGATTCGAACCATTGACCTCATGTATACACGACCCTTCTCTACTCCAACTACACTCTAACATCTTACTGATACAAAATGTCACTACATCACACATAAAGCTATACAACACATGAGGTATGTAATTAAGGAAATCTGATTAATTAAGGAAATCACATGTTTTAATTGGAATGTATTGATTATATATAATATATATAGTAATCAAATACTCCCTCCGTCCCAAAATGTTTGTCCCGTTTACTTTTGCACGATTATTAAGAAAATGGTGTGATGATTGAGTATATAGGCAATCATGTCTACTTTATAGGGTGATGTGTGAGGTGGTGTGGGTTAATGGAATGGCAAAATGGTAAATACTTTGTCTTAGTAGGGACGAAGTTGTAAAAAAGGATAGACTAAAAAGGAAAGTTGAGAAATGGGACAATCATTTAGAACCTACCCAAAAAGGAATACGGGACAATCTTAGTGGGACGGAGGGAGTAATATTTAATTGATGGATGGTTCATACTAACTAATTGATTGTTGTTGATTGATTAACTGATTGATTATTTGCCATGTATATCACAAAAATTATTTCAGTAAAAATATTACTCCGTATATTATAACACTCTTATATGGTATGATTAATCTTTAATATTCTTATTCTTATTTGATAGCATAATCTTACCGTATAATCTTGAACATATAATATTTTTGTCAAATAAATTCTACTGTTTTTAAACCTCTATTCTATAAATAACTACTCTATAAATTATTATAGGATACTACTGTTTCACATATGCACGGTTGATACTACTGTTTTATAGTATATTATTTACACGGTATTATTTGTACATATGCAGGAAATCACATGTTTTAATTGGAATGTATCACACACAATATTTAATATGGAATGTATCATCAATCTTTCTTTTAAAAGTATAAGCATTTTGTATTCCGTTTTAACCAAATACTTGCATTATTTTAGTTAATTGAAGATTGCACTATCCCGTACAATATTTCACATAGAATATAAAATAGTTACGATTATTATTATTGTACAATATGTGTCACGTGATATATACATGTGTTATTCAAGTCTACACTAGAAGATATTACTATAATTTTACCTATTGTTATGATATACTCCCTCCGGACACAATTTATCGCCCCGCTTTTCTTATTTGGCAGGTTTTTATTTTTTGCCCCACTTCTCCACTTTCCTTTTCTATCTTACACTTTTACCATATTATCCCTCTTTCTATCCTTTATTTACAAGAAATGCCATTGAATTTTATACTTTAAGGTCCACCATTCATTTCTTTACCATTTTATATTCATTTTTCACTACTCCACTATCATTTTTTACCATTTTATATTCTTTCCTTATTTTACGTGCAAAAGTGAGCGGGGCAATAAATAATGACCGGAGGGAGTATCATAATATTACGATATGTATAATATTATTCCATGATCTATTCAATATAGGATATTTGTAGATATTATATAGTAACAATATAATCACAAGTATTGATTATATATAATATATATAGTAATCAAATAAGATTTAATTGATGGACGGTTCATACTAACTAATTGATTGTTATTGATTGATTAACTGATTGATTATTTCATGTATATCACAAATATTATTTCAGTAATCAAATATTATTTCAGTAATCAAATATATAGTAATCAAATATTATTTCAGTACAAAATATTATATTATAACACTCTTATATGGTATGATTAATCTTTAATATTCTTATTCTTATTTGATAGCATAATCTTACCGTATAATCTTGAACATATAATATTTTTGTCAAATAAATTCTACTGTTTTTAAACCTCTATTCTATAAATAACTACTCTATAAATTATTATAGGATACTACTGTTTCACATATGCACGGTTGATACTATTGTTTTATAGTATATTATTTACACGGTATTATTTGTACAAAATTACTCACCTACCTTATTCTTATAGGATATTATTCATGATTTATTATATATATAATTCACCTAACTCATTCGTCGGATATTTAATCTCGTACACATTTCACATACAAACATCATTCTAGCTTCACTTCCATACTATACGTAATATTCTTTTAATTTTCTAATCTTTCAACTTTATTTACACCATACCCAAAAAATGTCTGCGTCTCAATCCCGACGTTTCAATATGGTCGGTGACATTAATGACACCAAGGAGACGTGGAGAATCAGGGTAAGAGTCATTAGGATGTATTCCGTACCGGCTTGGAATAATCCAAATGAAATTAGTCGGTTTGAAATGGTTCTACTCGATGAGAAGGTATAAATCCCCTTTTCCACTAAAAGAATAACAATCTTAAGTTTTTTCCCGCCTACTTTGTATGGGCTATAGTTTGGGCCTATCTTGGTAGGATCATTTAGTTGTTAAGGCGGTTGAGCTTATCCATCATTCGTCTACGTAATTATGTACTTAACGTGATCCATATATCAATCTATAATTATGCCATATACACTATTACATACTTGGCAGCTAATTACGTACTTAACTTGATCCATATAATTATATGTTATATATATCAATCTACATTATTTCCCATATATTATGCCATAAATTCCTAATTTTATTAAGATTTTACGTCAATTTAATCCAATCAATCTTATCTTACTCCATATGAAGCCACAACAGTGTTATATCTAACTATAGTAATTTTCATAAGTTTATAGTTATAACTTAGTAATTTATTAATTAGTAATTGTAAAGTAATTTCGAATTTAGATAATCAATAATCTAATCAAATGTATAAACCCCTGCATGTATGCACGGTAGTTATAGAAATTTGGTTTGAACCCTGTCACCATTATTTTACGGTTTTCCCTTTTACGAATATACACTGAGAGAATAACTCTCTCTAAAGTTTTATCTCAAAACTACTCTACTCTAAATATGGAAGGAAAAAATCATTACATAAATTAAAGATTAATAAATAAATTTCAATCTATTAATTGTCATTAATACAAAAAATGACAATTTTTTTTATGAAATCAGTTTGGAAATTTATTATAATGTTATTAACTTTGTGACAAAAAAACGTATTTCTCTGAAATGTAAATATTTTCGAGATGATTTTTTTTACTTTAATTTCTACAAAAATATACAAAATCGGAGTATACCAATAAACTCTGTGTGATTTTTTTTTTCACAAATTAAATCATGACTGAGTTCACATGACACGTGGGATAACTCATTTTATAAAAAATGAAAAAAAATGAAAAAAAAAATCCTTCATTAAGTATTGAAAATTTAGGACTTTTCTTACTACAAATAAAAATTGTTCCCCATAACAACTAAAAAATCATCGGTACATATTTTTTACAAAATAGTATTCCGAAATTAAAAAGAGAAATGAGTATGTATCTTTAAATTCAAGATGACATATACGGAGCATAAAAAATATACGTACTATTTTCATTAAAACACACATTTAATGACATTTCAAAACATTATCCAATTATCTTGATTTGTTTTGCAATGTCAAAAATATCGTCATATATATACCTGCATATATCATTGTTAGATTAATAAAAATAAAAGAATTGAAAATCTAAAATAAAATATGCTATAAAATAAATTTATTAAAAATACCGTGCATCATTGCACGGGGTCTATACTAGTACATAAACAAACAAATTAAAGCAACCACGGAATTCAATTCACGTCGTTAACTAATTTAATTGATAAAATTATACGGAATACGGAATAAAAAAATGACAAGAAAAGATATTTACGATCTTCCCGTTAACATCATACACTTCAACCGAAAGCAAAAATACTACCAAAAATGGCGAGCATAATCAACAACGAACAACCAACGTCACACGGATACGACCGACACAAAGAAGCAGAAGAATTCGAGCGCACAAAGCTAGGAGTAAAAGGACTACTCGACTCGGGCATAACCCGAATCCCTCGGATCTTCCACCACCCACCCGAAACCCTCTTCGACTACCAACAATCCATCGACAACAACAACGACAACGATCCGACCCACTTCATACCCGTCATCGACATGTCACAACCCAACCACAGTGAGCTTGTGGACCAAATCCGAGACGCGGCCTCCAAATTCGGGTTTTTCCAGGTGGTCAACCACGGCGTGGCGCCGTCTCTTCTCCGCCGGTTGATCACCGCCATCACGGCGGTGCACGAGGTTGCGGCGGAGGAGAAGGTGCGGTACTTCCGCCGTGATATTGTGAATACGGGTGTCGGGTTTGGGTTTTATTCGAATCATGACTTGTTCCACTCAAAAGCTGCCAGCTGGCGCGATAGTGTATCGGTTCGGTTGGGTCCCACCCCTGTTGATCCCAATGATATTCCCCTCGTTTGCAGGTCAGATATTCAGATCCATGAATTTATGATTTCGTGATTTTATTCTTGTCGGTGCAAAAATGTCACATGACGTGGAACTTCGAGAACAGAGGTTAATTCAAGTGGTAAGAAGTCGTTTAAACAAATATGGAATTGTGGGTTCGATTATTATCTACGACTTACAAGTTACGAGCAAATAGATCGTTCTATATTATACTTGGACATACCCAAAAAGCAAGTAGAATTATTCAGTGAGAAAATGAGAGTAATCAAGATATAATGTGGACGTTTATCATTATAGGTCAGTCCTACTCCCTTCGTTCAAGTCCAAGCTTCCCCTTCCTTGTTTTGACATTATTCACAATGAAGGATAACTTTCGATATTCACGACAATCTATTAGAAAAAATATATCCATGTGAGATCTTGTTTGATTCGTCTTTAAAAGTACATTATTAATATCCAATTTTCATAATTTTTACTAATATGTTACGAAAGATATTAACGATGCAAAATGCGCGTTGGCAAACGTGAAAAAGCAAAAGGAAAGCTTGGACTTGAACGGAGGGAGTATATGATAGGACAGTTTTATATACGTATCAGTTTGTTGGGTGTACAAATTAATAATGATATGATAGAAGGTACACTTGCTCTTTTCTTGCGACGGACATATTCGTCATAACTAGGAGCTAGAGGTAATGAAATGACCCAAACCCATAGGTCCAGCCCAGCTCAACCCGCTTTTTTGAAGGGCTTGTGTCTTATATATTATTGGCCAAAAAAGTCCATGGACCGACCCTAAAAAGCTCGAAGTGTTTTTAGGCCGGATTTGGTCCAAATTGACCCGTCATGCATTTAAAATGGTATACCCGTCTTAAAGGGTGGTTCTTAGGTCACAATTGAGTCCATCAAATGGATTTCAGTTTAGATTGAATTGAAGATGAAGTTGCCAATTGACGACAAAAATGTCCCACGATATAATCTTCGTGAGACCGTCTGACACGAAATTTATGATGCAGGAATGAAGTGATGGAGTGGGAGAAAGAAGTGAAACAATTGGGAGAAAAACTAGTTGGGCTATTGTCTGAAGGACTAGGGCTAAGTACCCATAGATTGAAGGGCAACACTTATTTGGGTAGGATTGCAATGGTTGGGCAATACTACCCATATTGTCCTGAGCCCAATAAAACTGTTGGGCTTTCTTCACACACTGACCTTGGTATGTTGACAATACTACTCCAAGACCAAGTGGGTGGACTCCAAGTCAAACATGATGATAAATGGATTAACCTCAAATCTCTTGATGGTGCTCTTGTTGTCAACATTGGTGACTTGTTTCAAGTAATCTTTCTAACCATCTTTCGATTATATCACCAGTTGTATGTATGAACGGTGACTAAACGGTGACCAGTTCGAAAAAGTTATGTAGGAAGTTAATGATGGTTTTACATGTTTTGTTTTAGATATTGTCGAACGACAAGTACAAGAGTGGAGAACATAGGGTATATGCTAATCCATTGCGGAAACCTATTGTGGCAATTGGCACGTTCTTCAGTCCGGGATGTGACGAGGATTCATTCGGTCCATTACAAGAATTGGTTTCGGCTGATAATCCAAGCTTATACAAGCAACTGAATTTTTCTCAGTTGCTTACCAAGTTCTTAACTAGAGAGTCGAGTAGCAAGTCGATGGCTGCCCAATTTCGACTGTAATAATATTATACATATCAGATATTTTAATAATGTTCATTACTTCCTTGCAAGTACTATGTAGTAATGGAGTACTCGGCATGTATTTTTATATAATCAATCATCGGCAGCAATTATGAGTTTAGCCGATGAGAGTTTATGATACTCTTCATGTTAATTCACTAGCAGAAAAAAGGTCAATTGCGGCCCTTCATTTGCGACGTTTTAGTCTAGGAGCATTTTTTTGATAATAATAAGAAATGAGAATGATGTTTTTTTTATAATAATTAAAAAAAAGAAAGGAAATAAGTTTAAGCAATATGTAGTCTCACGCATGCCTCATAACATGATTATTGGTGAGACATTTCACATAAAAATAATTTATTACGGAGTATTCTAATAATTTCCTTCCACGTGAGATGTCACGTCTTACATTGCGAGACCGTTTCATGTTAGAATTTGTTTAAAAAAAAAAAGAAAAAGAAAAAGAAAATGTGGCTACTACTTTCTTGCTATGACGTCAACCCTGTACTCTTAAACCTCACCGCCTCTCAAACTGACACTTTCACTCCGACCTCCATCTCGCCGCCGGCAACCTTCGATTCGCCTCCCCCGACGTTGATCTTCATCGTTGATTATTTTTTCCGCCGAGATCTTTTCGTGGTATTTCTCGATTTCGAGTGTTCTGTGTTTTTGATGTTAGATTCGTCGATTGGGTTGTTATGATCAAAGGGTTTGTGTCTCGATTTACGATTAAAGTCGACTTAGTTGATTATTTGAATTTAGTTGATTGATTGATTATCGCTAGGGTTTGATTTGTCGAAAGTTGATGGTAAGTCTTACATGAATTAGGTTTCTCGAAATTGAAACCCTAATGTCATTGATTTTATCATATGCTATTCAGCCGAGATCTTGTCGTGGTATTTCCCGATTTCGATTGATCTGTGTTTTTGATGTTAGATTCGTTGATCGGGTTGTTTTGATCAAGGGGTTTGTGTTTCGATTTTTGATTTAAATCGATTTTGTTGATTATTTGAATTTAATTGATTATCGCTACTCGCTAGGGTTTGATTTGTCGAAAGTTGATGATAAGTGTTAAGATGAATTAGGTTTCTCGGAATTGAAACCCTAATGTCATTGATTTTATCATATGCTATTCAGCCGAGATCTTGTCGTCGTATTTCTCGATTTCGATTGGTCTGTGTTTTTGATGTTAGATTCGTCGATTGGGTTGTTTTAATCAAGGGGTTTGCGTTTTGATTTTTGATTTACATTGATTTTGTTGATTATTTGAATTTAGTTGATTGATTGATTGATTATCGCTAGGGTTTGATTTGTCGAAAGTTGATGAGTGTTGGATGAATTAGGTTTCTCGAAATTGAAACCCTAATGTCATTGATTTTATTGTATGCTATTCAGCCGAGATCTTGTCGTGGTATTTCTCAATTTCGATTGTTCTGTGTTTTTGATGTTAGATTCGTCGATTTGGTTGTTTTGATTAAGGGGTTTGTGTTTCGATTTTTTATTTAGCTCGATTTCGTTGATTATTTGAATTTAATTGATTGATTGGTTGGTTATCACTAGGGTTTGATTTGTCGAAAGTTGATGATAAGTGTTACTGTAGATGAATTAGGTTTCTTGAAATTGAAACCCTAATGTCATTGATTTTATCATATGCTACCCACTGTAGATTCCACCGTAGCTCTCCGAAAGTTTAATGTTAAACCGATTTCTCGTCATTTACTCTCTCTTTTTTCAACTTATGTAGATTATAAAACGGAGGGTGGTTACTCGAGTTCAAGCAATTGTGATGGCGATCTTTCAGGTGACAGAAGCAGGTATCCTTTAACATACTAATACTTGAAATTTAACACGTCGAGAAAATTTCATGAGCGTCTTCTTCTCTTCCATGAGATGGCTAATGTTTGAGAATATACGTATTGGAGATATGGGACTGTAATCTTCCTATGCTTTTTGGATAAGACGTTCAAACTTGAAAATAAAACACCATTCCTCCTTCCAACCTGAAATAACAACTACCATATCGAAGGGGAAATCTGTAAAATAATCTCAGCCTACTTCAAAATGATTAAATCTAAGAAACACACAAGATGAGACACTGACATTCTTTTGAGCGAAGTCCTTGGAGAAGATATACGGTTAGAGACCGAGTGTAGGCAAGGCGTTGGAGTACACCATTTGCATAACACCTGTACAGTGAAAAATATCATGAGCCGCTCGGGTGTAAAATGTGTAAACTGGCTACCCTTTAGATTGAGCCGGAACTCAATTAAGGGACAATTCGATTATACATCAATGAGTGGACCATATTTTCAAAATGAAAACATGTACAAGTATTTCATATTTTCACTAGCAATAAGGGCATAAAATTGTGTGATTTCCAAAAAAATATGTGTTTTTCTCAATGTGAAGACAAACAATTGTCGAAATGGTGGGCACAGTTAAGATATTGTACAGATTACTAACTACTCCGTACTAATTTCGTATGACGATTTTAATCAGAAGATACTCCGTATTTTGAAATGTATGTTACCTATGAGTATTTTAGTTAACATGTTGTGGCCTTATTAGTGGTGGACGATGTAGTACCATATTTGGTTCTATATGCGGCGGTCTATGTCAAATAATGCCTCTAAGTCTGAACTATATGCGGCGTCTTAACCAGAAACGCCGCGAATAAAGTCATTATTTGCGACGTCTTTTTGCGACGATGTTTGCGACGTCTATTTGCGACGATATTTGCGACGTCTTTTTGCGACGTCTTTTTGTCATTATTTTAGTTAACATGTTGTGGCCTTATTAGTGGTGGACGATGTAGTACCATATTTGGTTCTATATGCGGCGGTCTATGTCAAATAATGCCTCTAAGTCTGAACTATATGCGGCGTCTTAACCAGAAACGCCGCGAATAAAGTCATTATTTGCGACGTCTTTTTGCGACGATGTTTGCGACGTCTATTTGCGACGATATTTGCGACGTCTTTTTGCGACGTCTTTTTGCGACGTCTTTTTGTCATTATTTTAGTTAACATGTTGTGGCCTTATTAGTGGTGGACGATGTAGTACCATATTTGGTTCTATATGCGGCGGTCTATGTCAAATAATGCCTCTAAGTCTGAGCTATATGCGGCGTCTTAACCAGAAACGCCGCGAATAAAGTCATTATTTGCGACGTCTTTTTGTGATTAAACCGCAGGTAGTCACCCTATTTGTGGTGTTTTAAGTTAGACAACGCCTCTAGTGAGAACTATATGCGGCGTCTTAACCAAAAAACGCCGCGAATGAAGTCATTATTTGCGACGTTTTTGGTAATGAACTGCACATAGTAAATTAGTACTTCCTCCGTACCACTAAGATCTTCTTGCTTCAATATTATACCTTTCACAAGTGAATTAAAGTGGGAAGATGTTTAGTGATACGGAGGGAATAACTGCATTTGTTGCGTTAAGGGTTGGGCACATCAAATATTGTTTTACTTGAGGCGTGATTTAACAAAAAACGCCGCAAATAGATTTTGTCAATTACTCGAAACTTAGCTGCTCTATTTGAGGCGTTTTCTGATTAAAATGCCGCAAATAGTTTTTACTCAGAGGCATCTTTCAACATAAAGCGCCGCAAATAGAATTTGTCAACTGAATTTTCTGCCCGGTTGCCCCTCCATTTGCTGCCATGTCTGAAATGTCTCAAATAAAACGTTTTTTTTTGGAGTCGCAAATTAGATCTTCTATTAAAAATGAGTCACTCCATGACTTAAATTTTTTCGATTTCTAGTAAAAAAAAATGTACACGTAATTTTTGCACGATTAACAGATGGTCTACCAACGTCGGTTTATTGTGCAACGGCACACTTGAATGTTATTTTAAGATATCAACGTTTTCACCCTAATCCAACGTTACTAAAAAAGTAGTCAAATTTCTTTCAAAATGTGTTTATATGAAACCCTTCTGTGACGCCGAGACATTTCTACGATGAATGGAGAATTTATTGTGTGAATTTAGAGACATTTATTTTTGGGACTAAATTTGCCCGAAAACGTGGATAATAACCTTCAAATTCGACCGTTTCAGATGACTTTTTGAAAAATGTGATATATTTTGTTGGTCATCTAAATAGGACCCATATAACATAAACTAACTGACGGTTGTTAAAAAAAACTCTAAAATAATTCTGTTTCTAGTACATATGTCAAAGATTTTGTCCTAATCTGACGTGTTATTCGAAAGATAGTCGAATGTCTTTTAAATGTGTTTATTCAAAAACCTACGTACCTTTTGTTACACCGAAACATTCCTTCAATGAATGGGGTAGGTACTGTGTTAATTTTGAAACATTTAATTACGGGACAAAATTGACCGAAAAACATGGATAATAACCTTCAAATTCTATCGTTTCAGATTATTTTTCGAAAAATGTGAGATATTTTGCTAGTCATCTAAATAAAACTCGAAGAATATAAAATGACTGGCGGTCATTAAAAATATCTAAAATAGGTCAGTTTCTATTCTAGTATATATATATCAAAGATTTCGTCTTTATCCGTAGTTACCCGAAAGCTAGTCAAGTGTCTTATAAAAGTGTTTATATGAATCTATTCGTATTTTCTGTTACACCAAGACATTTCTAGGATGAATGAAGTAGTTACTGTGTCAATTTAGAGATTTATTTTCGGGACCAAATCGATCTGACCTTCAAATTCGACCATTTCAGATGATTTTTCGACAAGTGTGAGATTATTGGCTGACCATCTAAATAAGACTTGTTATAACCTAAAATGACTGGCAATTGTTAAAATATCAAAAAAAAATAGGTCAGTTTTAATTTTAGCATATATATCGAAGATTTCGCCCTTATTCGAAGTACTCGAAAGCTAGTAAAATGTCTTATAAAAGTGTTTATATGAAATCATTCGTAACTTCTGTTACACCGAGACACTTCAAAGATGAATGAAGTAGTTATTGTGTGAATTTAGAGATATTTATTTTCGGGACCAAATCTGCCCGAAAAACGTGGATAATAATAACCTTCAAATTCGATCGTTTCAGATGATTTTTTGAAAAATGTGAGATATTTTGCTTGTCATATAAATAGAACTCGTTTAACCTGAAATGACAGACGGTTGTTAAAAATCTCAAAAAATAGGTCGGTTTTGGTTTTAGCATATATATCGAAGATTTTGTCCTTATTTGAAATACTTGAAAGCTAGTCAAATGTCTTATAAAAGTGTTTATATGAAACCATTAGTACATTCTGTTACATCGAGACACTTCAACGATGAATGGAGTGATTATTGTGTGAATTTAGAGACATTTATTATCGGGACAAAATCTACCCGAAAAACATGGATAATAACCTTCAAATTCAACCGTTTTAGATGATTTATTCGAAAAATGTGAGATATTTTGCTGTCCATCTAAATAGGACTCGTATAGCATAAAATGCCTGACAGTTTGTTAAAAATCTCTAAAATAGGTCAGTTTCTATTCTAATATATATATCGAAGATTTTGTCCTAATTTGGCGTTACTCGAAAGTTAGTCGAATGTCCGTTAAATAAGTTTATATGAAATCATTCATACCTTATGTTAAATGGAGACACTTCAACAATGAATGGAGTAATTATTGTGTGAATTTAGAGACATTTATTTTCGGGATCAAATCTGTTCGAAAAACGTGAATAATAAACTTTAAATTCGACCGTTTCAGATGATTTTTCAAAAAATATGAGATATTTTGCTTGTCATCTAAATAGTATAACCTGAAATGACTGACGGTTGTTAAAAATCTCAAAAAATAGGTCAGTTTTTATTTTAGCATATATATCGAATATTTCTCCCTTATACGAAGTACTCGAAAACTAGTCAAATGTCTTATAAAAGTGTTTAAATGAAACCATTCGTACATTTTGTTTGAGACATTTCAACGATGAATGGAGTAGTTACTATTTCAATTTATAGACATTTATATCCGGGACCAAATTTGTCCAAAAAATGTGGATAGTAACCTTTAAATTCGACATTCTCAGATGATTTTAAAAAAAATGTGAGATATCTGAATAAGACACGTATAATATTCAATAATTGAACGTTGTTGAAAATGTCAAAAAATAGGTAAGTTTTTATTTTAGCATATATATCAAAAAAAATTGCCTTAGTCCAAAATTACTCGAAACTAGTCGAATGTCTTTTAAATAAGTTTATATGAAACCGTTCGTACCTTCTGTTAAGTCGAGACACTTCAACGATGAATGGAGTAGTTATTGTGTGAATTTAGAGACATTTATTTTCGGGACCAAATCTGCCTGAAAAACGTGCATCATTATTCACGTTATTTGCAAATTCAGAGTCCAAAAAAAATTGGCCTAAAAATTTACGGGGTGTTACCTAGGCCGTATATTACACGCACACAAAATTTTAGCTCCAAAAGAGAACATTTGATGGCGTAAGCATACGATAAATAAATATCGGTCGAAAACGCCCTAAATTTAAGTGTATTATCCATGTTTTTTTGCAAATTTGGAGTCCAAAAAAAATTTGGCCGGAAATTTTACGGGGTGTTACCCAGGCGTATATTATGCGCACACAAAATTTTAGCTCCAAAAGAGAACATTTGACGGTGTAATCACGCGATAAATTAATATCGATCGTTCGAAAACGCCTCAAATTAAAGTGTATTATCCACGTTTTTTTTGCAAATTTGGAGTCTAAAAAAAATATGGCCGAAAATCTTACGGGGTGTTACCTTGGTCGTATATTACGCGCACACAAAATTTTAGCTCCAAAAGAGAACATTTGATG
Organism: Agrostemma githago; assembly: GCA_958450325.1. Lineage (NCBI taxonomy): Eukaryota > Viridiplantae > Streptophyta > Magnoliopsida > Caryophyllales > Caryophyllaceae > Agrostemma > Agrostemma githago. The sequence goes on from OY288255.1 coordinate 1,110,376, forward strand.
GTGTAATCACGCCATAAATTAATATCGGTCGAGAACGTCTCAAATTGAAGTGTCTACGTTTTTTTGCAAATTTGGAATCCTAAAAAAATATGGCCGATAATTTTACGTGGTGTTACCTAGGTCGTATATTACGCGCATACAAAATTTTAGGTCCAAAAGAGAACATTTGATGGTGTAATCACGCGATAAATTAATATCGGTCAAAAACGTCTCAAATTGAAGTGTATTATCCACGTTTTTTTTTTTTGCAAATTTAGAGTCCAAAAAAAATATGGCCGAAAATTTTACGGGGTGTTGCCTAGGCCGTATAATACGCGCACACAAAATTTTAGGTCCAAAAGAGAACATTTGATGGTGTAATCACGCGATAAATTAATATCGGTCAAAAACGTCTCAAATTGAAGTGTATTATCCACATTTTTTTTCAAATTCGGAGACCAAATAAAATATGGTAGAAAATTTTACGGAGTGTTACCTAGACAATATATTTCGCGCACACAAAATTTTAGCTCCAAAAGAGAACATTTGTCGGTGTCAAGTGATAAATTAATATCGGTCGAAAACGCCTTAAATTAAAGTGTATTATCCACGTTTTTTTTGCAAATTTGGAGTCCAAAAAAAATATGGCCGTAAATTTTACGGGGTGTTATCTAGGCTGTATATTACGCGCACACAAAATTTTAGGTCCAAAAGAGAACATTTGATGGTGTAATCACGCAATAAATTAATATCGGTCGAAAATGCATCAAATTGAAGTTTAATATCTACCTTTTTTTGCTAATTCAGAGTCCAAAAAAAATATGGCCGAAAAATTTACGGGGTGTTACCTAGGGCGTATGTCACGCGCACACAAAATTTTAGTTCCAAAAGAGAACATTTGATGGTGTAATCACGTGATAAATTAATATCGGTCGAAAACGCTTCAAATTGAAGTGTATTATCCAAGTTTTTTTGCAAATTCGGAGTCCCAAAAAAATATGGCCGAAAACTTTACGGGGTGTTACCTAGGGCGTATATTAGGCGCACACAAAATTTTAGCTCTAAAAGAGAACATTTGATGGTGTAATCACGCGATAAATTAATATCGGTCGAAAATGTCTCAAATTGAAGTGTATTATCCACATTTTTTTTGCAAATTTGGAGTTCCAAAAAAAATATGGCCAAAATTTTTACGGGGTGTTATCTAGGCTGTATATTACGCGCCCACAAAATTTTAGTTCCAAAAAAGAACATTTGATGGTGCAATCACGCGATAAATTAATATCGGTAAAAAACGCCTCAAATTGAAGTGTATTATTCACGTTTTTTGCAAATTCTGAGTCCAAAAAAAATATGGCCAAAATTTTTACGGAGTGTTACCTTGGCCATATATTACACGCACACAAAATTTTAGCTCCAAAAGAAAACATTTGATAGTGTCACGTGATAAATTTATATCGGTCGAAAACTTCTCAAATTAAAGTGTATTATCCACGATTTTTTTGCAAATTTGGAGTCTAAAAAAATATGGCCGTAAATTTTACGGGGTGTTACCTAGGCCGTATATTACTTTCACACAAAATTTTAGGTCCAAAAGAGAACATTTGATGGTGTAATCACGCGATAAATTAATATCGGTCGAAAACGTCTCAAATTGAAGTATATTATCCACGTTTTTTTTGCAAATTTGGAGTCCAAAAAAAATATGACCGTAAATTTTATAGGGCGTTACCTAGGCCGTATATTACGTGCACACAAAATTTTAGCTCCAAAAGAGAACATTTGATGGTGTAATCACGCGATAAAATAATATCGGTAGAAAATGCCTCAAATTGAAGCTTATTATCCACGCTTTTTTGCAAATTTGGAGTCCAAAAAAATATGGCCGTAAATTTTACGGGATGTTACCTAGTCCGTAAATTATGCGCCCACAAAATTTTAGCTCAAAAAGAGAACATTTGATAGTGTAATCACGCGATAAATTAATATCTTGTCGAAAGCGCCTCAAAATTAAGTGTATTATCCACGTTTTTTTGCAATTTGAAGTCCAAAAAAAATATGGCCTCAAATTTTACGGGGTGTTACCTAGGCCATAAATTACGCGCATACAAAATTTTAGTTCCAAAAGATAACATTTGATGGGTGATCACGTGATAAACTAATATCGTTCGAAAACGCCTCAAATTGAAGTATATTATCCACGTTTTTTTTGCAAATTTGGAGTCCAAAAAAAAATATGGCGGTAAATTTTACGGGATGTTACCTAGGCCGTATATTACGCGCACACAAAGTTTTAGCTCCAAAATAGAACATTTGATGGTGTAATCACGCGATAGATTAATATTGGTCAAAAATGTCTCAAATTGAAGTGTATTATCCGCGCTTTTTTGCAAATTTGGAGTCCAACAAAAATATAGCCGAAAATTTTACGGAGTGTTATCTAAGCCGTATATTATGCGCATACAAAATTTTAGTTCCAAAAGAGAATATTTGATGGTGTGATCACGCGATATATAAATATCGGTCGAAAACGCCTCAAATTGAAGTATATTATTCACGTTTTTTTTGGAAATTTGGAGTCCAAAAAAAATATGGCCAAAAAATTTACGGGGTGTTACCTAAGCCGTATATTAAACACACGCACAAAATTTTAGCTCCATAAGAGAACATTTGATGGTGTAAACACGCGATAAATTAATATCGTTCGAAAACGCCTCAAATTGAAATGTACTATCCACATTTTTTTGAAAATTTGGAGTCCAAAAAAAAACATGACCGATAATTTTACTGGGTGTAACCTAGGCTGTATATTACGCGCACACAAAATTTTAGCTCCAAAGGAGAACATTTGATGGTGTAATCTCGCGAAAAATTAATATCGGTCGAAAACGGCTCAAATTGAAGTTTAATATCCACCTTTTTTGCTAATTCGGAGTCCAAAAAAAATATGACCTCAAATTTTACGGGTTGTTACCTAGGCCATATATTACGCGCACACAAAATTGTAGCTCCAAAAGATAACATTTGATAGTGTAATCACGCGATAAATTAATATCGGTCGAAAACGTCTCAAACTGAAGTGTATTATTATCCACGTTTTTTTGCAAAATTGGAATCAAAAAAAAATATGTCCGAAAATTTTACGGGGCGTTACCTAGGCCGTATATTACACGCCCACAAAATATTAGCTCCAAAAAAGAACATTTGATGGTGTAATCACGCGATAAATTAATATCGGTCGAAAACGCCTCAAATTGAAGTGTATTATCCACGTTTTTTTCAATGTGGAGTCCAAAAGAAATATGGTCGAAAATTTTACGGGGTGTTACTTAGGCCGTATAATAAGCGCACAAAATTTTTTAGCTCCAAGTAAGAACATTTGAAGGTGTAATCACACGATAAACTAATATCGATCGAAAACGCCTCAAACGAAAGTGTATTATCCACGTTTTTTTTGCAAATAGAGTCCAAAATAATTATGGTTGAAAATTTTACGGAGTGTTACCTAGGCCGTATATTACGCGCACACAAAATTTTAGGTCCAAAAGAGAACATTTGATGGTGTAATCACGCGATAAATTAATATCGGTAAAAAACGCATCAAATTGAAGTGTATTATCCACGTTTTTTGCAAACTCGGAGTGCAAAAAAAAAAAATGGTTGAAAGTTTTACGAGGTGTTACCTATGTCGTATATCATGCGCACACAAATTTTTAGCTCTAAAAGAGAACATTTGATGGTGTAATCACGCGATAAATTAATATCGGTCGAAAATGCCTCAAATTGAAGTGTATTATCCACGTTTTTTTGCAAATTTGGAGTCTAAAAAAAATATGGCCGAAATTTTTACGGGATGTTACCTAGGCCGTATATTACGTGCCCACAAAATTTAAGTTCTAAAAGAGAACATTTGATAGTGTCATCAGGCGATAAATTATTATCGGTCGAAAACGCCACAAATTGAAGTGTATTATCCATGTTTATTTTGCAATTTGGAGTCCAAAAAAAATATGGCCTCAAATTTTACAGGGTGTTACCTAGGCCGTATATTACGCGCCCACAAAATTTTAGCTCCAAAAGAGAACATTTGATGGTGTAATCACGCGATAAATTAATATCGGTCGAAAACGCCTCAAATTGAAGTTTAATATCCACCTTTTTTGCTAATTCAGAGTCCAAAAAAAATATGGCCTCAAATTTTACGGGGTGTTACCTAGGCCATATATTACGCGCACACAAAATTTTAGCCTCAAAAGAGAACATTTGATGGTGTAATCACGCGATAAATTAATATCGGTCGAAAACGCCTCAAATTGAAGTGTACTATCCACGTTAAATTGCAAAATCGGAGTCCAAAAAAAATTGGCCGAAAATTTTACGGAGTGTTATCTTTGCCATATATTACGCGCACACAAAATTTTAGCTCCAAAAGAGAACATTTGATGGCGTCACGTGATAAATTAATATCTGTCGAAAATGCCTCAAATTGAAGTGTATTATCCACGATTTTTTGCAAATTTGGAGTCCAAAAAAAATATGGCCGTAAATTTTACAGGGTGTTACCTAGGCCATATATTACGCGTACGCAAAATTTTAGCTCCAAAATAGAACATTTGATGGTGTAATCACGCGATAAATTAAAATCGGTCGAAAACGCCTCAAATTGAAGTGTATTATTCACGTTTTTTTTTTTGCAATTTGAAGTCCAAAAAAATATGGCCGAGACACTTCAACGATAAATGAAGTAGTTATTGTGTGAATTTAGAGACATTTAATTTCGTGACCAAATCGGGCCGAAAAACGTGGAATATAATCTTCAATATCAACCATTTCAGGATGATTTTTCAAAAAATGTGAGATGTTTTCGTGGTTATCTAAATAGTAATCATATTATATAACATAAAATGACTGTCGTTGTTAAAAAAACTCTAAAATAATTTCATCCTATTTTCCGCAAAACGATTTTCATTATCATTAACTTTCATTACCGTCATTATTTTCATCCTAGTACGTGACATATTGATATCGTCAGATTAAAATTGCTCATTTTCGTATTTGATCATGCTTTTGATAGTTCTCCTTATTTGACAAGAAAATCTCAACCACAAAGTGACCAAATTGTAGATAGTTTTTGGAAGAGAAAAAAAAAAAACTCATTATAAAAGATATCTCGAGTATTACCTTTTAAATTGTGAAAATAAAATACTAAAATCACTCCCTCTGACTTTAAATGATTGACTCGTTTCTAGAATATATGCGAGGATTATTATATTAAAATGAGACATTTATTTAAAATAGGAGGTAGTAACACAAACAAATCATCTTTTGATTTATCAATAATACAGTTATTTTTTACCTTCTTTCTTTAAAAATTGTAAAATATTTTATGTAAATAAGTTCCTTCTATATAAATAAATCCACAAAGTGAATGAAATCATCTACATTTCCCAACTCAAAATCTTAACACACCATTTCTTAGATATTTACACAATGGAAATCATCAACGACGTCGTATACGAAAACCCAATAATTGAACCCACGCACGTACGATCGACGTAAAGAGTCCGAAGCCTTCGGGAAAACTAGACTAGGAGTAAAAGGCCTGGTCGACTTGGGCATAACTCGAATCCCTCAAATGTTCCACCACCCGTCCGAAACCCTATTCTACTACCAAAAACCCAACCCCTCGGACCGTCATAACCTCCAAATACCTATAATCGACATGTCGATGGACGAACCACGACATTATTGTTGTGGACCAAATTAGAGACGCCGCGACTAAGTTTGGGTTTTTCCAAGTGATTAACCACGGAGTGGCGGTGTCTCACCTCGACCGGCTGCTCGAGGCTCTGAAAATGGTCCACGAGCTGCCGGACGAGGAAAAGAAGATGCAATATAGGGAGGATATCCTGGCTAGTGGACCGGGTTTTGGGTTTTCGTCGTACCATGACATGTTTGACGGTATGGCTGCTAGTTGGTGCGACCATATTTCGGTATGGCTTTCACCCAATCCTGTCAATCCTATGGATATGCCAGTTATCTGCAGGTGAAAAACACTTGTATTAAAATATTTCTCACAAATAATGTAATAATTTTAAAAATTGGTTTTAAACAGTGTTTGAACTCGATATATATTATAACAAATGTACGATTATGTAGGGACGAAGTGTTGGAGTGCGTGGGACGAAGAGGTGACACGGTTAGCCCAACGGCTAGGGGGTTTGTTGTCCGAAGGCTTAGGGCTAGATTCCGATAAACTGAAGGGTACGCCGCATTTGGAAAGGAAGGGTATGGTCGGACACTACTATCCGCCTTGTCCCGAACCCAACAAGACCATTGGGGCCGCTTCTCATACCGATCTTGGCATGTTCACTATACTACTCCAAGACATGGTGGGTGGACTTCAAGTCGAGTACGATGGTCAATGGATCGATCTCAAGCCCGTTTATGGTGCTCTCGTTATCAACATTGGCGACGGTTATTAGTATGTTTTAACTTTCAACTAGTTTTTCAGCTTTCAGCAAACTTTCAACTAAATGAGACTTTTCGGCTAAATGTGACTTTTTTATTGAACGATATTGTATATGTGTGGATGTAGATATTGTCGAATGACAGGTACAAGAGTGGAGCACACAGAGTGTATGCTAACCCTACAGAGAAGCCGCGAATGTCAATTGCGACCTTTCTTAGCCCGAGGTTTGAAGACGAGAGCTTGTGTGGGCCGTGGGACGAGTTAACTTCGCCTGAAAATCCACCTTTGTTTAGGCAGTTCAAGTTCTCGGATATGCTCGAAAAGTTCATGGCTAGGGAGGCTAGCAGCGTGTCTATGATCGATCACTTTCGGTTGTGAAGTAGTCTTGGGTTCGAAACAACCATGCATAATGAGTCACTTCTTTGGAATAAAAAAACACATCTTTCGTCTGAGTCATTTATTTACCTGTCGTAGGATGTAACTTATTAGACTTTTGACTTTGTCAGTGCATGAAACCATTATGATCGATTTATAATGGCAAATTATTGAGAATATTGTGTAGTGTAGACCTCATAGTTTTGTCGTCATATAACATTCATTATCTAGTGATTCAAGAAAGAGGGAAAAATAATTGAAATCAAACAAAGTAAGGTAGACCCCGATATATATATGCATAATGACTCAGAATCAAACAAACTACTCGTACAACTTGCTTATTTCTTTCGATTTTTATATATAGAGAGTAATTTATAAGTTGAAGCGAAATTTTTACATCTTTAGACTATTATATAGTATGAGATCGTCTCACATAATAACTGTTATCACGGGATTATGGGGTCTGGAATTGAAGGGGTTCAGGTGGATATCATGTGAGTGCATGTGGTGAGTGTTGTACGTTGATCGGTTTGTGAGTGATAACTGATAATCACTACTTCCCTTTCAATTGAATCTGTAACGCATGCATCCTCATGCTCATGCTCATGATATGGTCGAACAATGTCTCAATGATAATGTATTGATATGGGCAGCCGCCAGCTGTCGACCGTCAGCTGCCTTTGGAATCAAAACTTCGTTATATTGTTATGATAGATCAAGTATTAATAATTTCACGAGAAATTTCAATGATTTGGCTTTAGAATTTGCTTCTAAATATGAAAAATGGAACAGAGTAAAAGTTATTTCAATTAAAACTTGCTTCTAATTGAACTACTCCGTATTATTCTTCTTTTTGGTTCAATCACATTACAATATAGGAGGGATTCGAACCTGAGACCTACTGTACCACATTTTCAACCTACGTACTACTTCTATAAATCCTTAAACTGTCAAACATAACTCTTCACACACATACACTACGTACCCAAAACATCCATACATACATAAAATGGAAATCATCAAAAACGTCTACCAAAACCCACTAAACCAACAACCATACGATCGACGTAAAGAGTCCGAAGCCTTCGGAAAAACAAGACTAGGAGTAAAAGGCCTGGTCGACTCGGGCATAACTCAAATCCCTCGTATGTTCCACCACCCACCCGAAACCCTATTCTACTACCAAAAACCCACCCCCTCGGACCACGACACCCTTGAAATACCCACCATCGACATGTCTGTGGACCACGATCACGTGGTTGACCAAATTAGAGACGCTGCCACCAAGTTCGGGTTTTTCCAAGTGATTAACCATGGCGTGGCAGTGTCTCACCTTGACCGACTCCTTGAGGCTGTGAAAGCGGTCCATGAGCTTCCGAACGAGGAAAAGAAAGGGCAGTATCGAGAGGATATACTGGCGGGTGGGCCGGGGTTTGGGTTTTCGTCGTATCATGACTTGTTTGAGGGTATGGCTGCGAGTTGGTGCGATACTATTTCGGTTCGACTGTCACCTAACCCTGTTGATCCTAAGGATATCCCGGTTGTTTGCAGGTGCGTGAGACCTCGTACATACAAGTGCATAATCTATGTGTCAACCATTACGTGATATAATAAATTAATACCGAGTACAACCTAATTCACTACGAAAACATGTTTTTAATATATACTCAATAATAGTACGTCGTCTTCTGAGAAGCCGTTTCATATTATTGTGAGATATAATATCAGAATCGTCCAATGAAATTTGGAGATATGTTTCGCCTTTAACAAAGGGGAACTTAGTACAATGAACTACCCATTAACACTTGAGAATCAAATTGTGCAGGAATGAGGTGTTAGAGTGGGATGAAGAGGTAACCAAGTTAGCACAACGACTCGGGGCGTTGTTGTCCGAAGGCTTGGGACTAAATTCCGATAAACTGAAGGGTTCGCCGCACTTGGAAAGGAAGGGTATGGTCGGACACTACTATCCGCCTTGTCCCGAACCCAACAAGACCATTGGGACCGCCTCCCATACCGATCTTGGCATGTTCACTATACTTCTCCAAGACATGGTCGGCGGACTCCAGGTCGAGTACAATGGTCAATGGATCGATCTCAAACCCGTTCATGGTGCTTTCGTTATCAACATTGGCGACTTATTTCAGGTTTCAAGTTTCAACTAAGTTCTCAGCTTTCAGCAAACTTTTCGACTAAATGTAACTTTTCGACTAAATGTGACTTTTCTATTGAACGATATTGTTATGTGTGAATGTAGATATTGTCGAATGATAAGTACAAGAGCGGGGCACATCGTGTGTACGCTAATCCCACAGAGAAGCCGCGAGTGTCGATTGCTACCTTCCTCAGCCCAAGATTCGAAGATGAGAGCTTGTACGGACCGTGGGATGAGTTAACTTCATCAAAGAATCCGCCTTTGTTTAAGCAATTCAAGTTTTCGGATATGCTCGAGAAGTTTATGGGTCGGAAGGCTAGTAGCTTGTCTATGATCGATCACTTTCGGATGTAGTCGGAAGATGAGCCCTTCACTTGTATGGTTCGAACCGGAGTGTTGAACAAGTAGTGCAGTTAATTTGTGTTAGTGTGTGTGACTAGCTAAGGCAATTTTACCTTATGCAATAATGTAAAATAAACTCGAAAGTGTGGTGGTGAGTGTCGAACATGGCTATATTTACGCTTGTGCGTCCTATAATTATGTAATTAGATATCGTGTATAATTTTAACCGTGATTGTATAATAGAAACATAATTAATAAACAAAAATTAAACATTAAAAAAAAAAATTAAAAAATCAAGAAATCGTTTTTTGTTTATTCGTCGAGGGATATTGTTATTACAAAATAAAATCAACAAGATTTCAATTTTTTTGGATTTTCTAAATAAAATAGAAAAGTGGTTTCAATTTTCAATAGTGATTTATCTATAGAAGAAATTAAATTAAATTTTAGAAATTAGATAATGATCCACGAAATAAAAACAAGAAAAACAAATGAAGAAAGGATAAGGATGAGAATGTGGCAACATTGTTTTCAAAGTCGATCTGGAATCCAATTACTACAATTAGGGACTAAAGTACACTATTATTACCTTCTTCGTCTCAATCATTTATTTATCTCATAACTCAATCATTTATTTATCTCATAACACAGAATAAGTGTAATAGCGTTCCAACCTTAATCATTTACGGTAGTATTGTTACTCTCCGAAATTACATTTGGTGATTTAAACTAGACATCGGCCGCAACATCCGATCCCACCACCCCACCCGAAATAAGGTGAGATATAGTACGAGTTTTAGCCATCCCAATCGAAATGAGGGATTTAATGACCCTTTATGACATAATCCATTTTAAGATTATAACAGATCGCATAATATCATACTCCGTATGTACTTAGACGGGACAAGTTTTTCGTACTTTTACTCGTGTCATATTCATATACTCGTCCCAAACAAGAATTTGGGTTTGTAACCGGTTACGGATGGTGATGCAAACAAGGAATTCGTGATAAGAACTTTTAGAAATAGGTAAAAGGACATTTGCGTACGTACTTCTTCTCATCTTAAAGCAGCCTCCATTCAATTGAGATCTCCAACCGAAAACAAACCACACTCCAAAGAAAAGAAACAAGAGAGATGGAGAAACAACGTAAGATAATAATAGCAATGAAGGGGCACCCGGGAACGGGCAAAACCACCTTAGCAAAAGCCATAGCCACCGCCTTACGCTACCCTCTCTTAGACAAAGACGACATCAAGGACGCCGCCTTCCCTCTCTCCTCCACCACGTCCTCCGCCCTCCTCAACCAACTATCCTACGACGCCCTCTGGCGCATGGCATCTACCCAGCTTAACCTCGGCCTCTCTATCGTCGTTGACTCCCCTCTCTCCCGTCGCTCCCACCTCGACAAGATCTTATGTATGGCTCGTGGGACCGGTCATCGGGTGGTGATCGTGGAGTGCAGGCCGTCGGATCATGACACGTGGCTGAGGCGCGTGGAGGAGAGGGGAGGGGAGAGTGGGTGGCATAAGCCGGGGACGTGGCAGGATATGGAGAGGTTGTTGGGGGAGTATGGTGGATGTACCGAGTATGATGTGGGTGATGTGGCTAAGTTGGTTGTCGATACTACCGGGCCTGGTGGGCTTGACGGTGTTTTGGGTTCGGTTTTGGGCTTTATTGATGCTCAATGGTGTATTCCCAATTCATGAACAATCAAAAGTTCCATATTGCTCATTGTATTACTCAAAAAAGTCGTTGTAAAGTCTAGAGTCGAAAGTTACAATAAAAGGGTACTCGAACCCTAGTCGAGTAGTCATTTAGACTTAACTCTTCATCCTACCCAAAACTGAACAAGAACGTCATAAGATTGAGGCAATATGATCATATACTGCAAGACGAACATGATTTTCAGACCCAAGTTCTTTTTTTACAATTTCAACCGACAAACCTTCAGTTAAGCCCACGCTATGCCTTAAATTACTTGACACATTAGACAAACCCAAAACCCGTTGCCACTATACACTTAGGGCAACCAACTCCAGTCTCCAGCTACGTTTGTTGGACATATAAACCGAAATAGGTAGGGGGGATAAAACTAGGAAATAGGTACATACGGTTCAAAGAGCGATGCACAGGGATTAGGATCATGCTGCATGATCCAAGCTGCTCGTTCGAATTCCTCTCGAAGGACGCGAATGCTGTGCCTGTCCACAACTCGCCCTAGATCATGGGTTACCTCAAACGGGTCCTCTATGCATATTAGATGACGGTCGTTTCCCACCCTTCTTGTCCAATCCTTTTCGTGCTTGCTGCAGAACACAAGACCGTTAATGACACTATAGGATGCAGCCAAGAAAATCGAGGCCAAAGGAAAACCCATACATTTCATATTTTCATGCACATGAATAAGCTACTGTGGTTTTGTTCTTTCCGACTTATTTTCACCTTAATTCACTTCAGTTCAATTTAGCATCATTGAGTTCATTTTGTCTAAGCCAATTTAGCCCACTCCAGTTCGATCAAGAATATCATTCAGCCACAAAGAACAAGGGCTGTGCTAGTCTTACCCAAAAGTGAGAGGACATAAAATGATTTTCACATGGACATCAGGTACTGCGAAACATATGTTCTCACCTGAGGGTCATCCCAGTTCGAACAGATATGACAGTATTTGCATAGTCATGACAATATGCCCAATAACTAAAGAATGCCCACATAAGTTGGGCAATATTTTCTTTATTTTGGGCTCCAAAATTACGAAGTCTCTCAACTTGATCAAAGAAAGAGCATTCGATCTGGTCAACCGTCACAGCGTAAGTTGCCTTCATGCCCTGAATAGTAAGAATGAGGAATATATTAATGTTATGGAGAAGATTAGTAAATCAAAGACAGACATGTTGCATTTAATATGAAAATCTAAGCCAGGGCGGCAATCAATCCCCGGCAATATCACCAATTTCGACAACACAAAGCACCCCACTTTCAAAACTGTAACAGGAAGTAATGATTATTTCCTGGGAACAAAAAAATCAGAAACTTTCTCCCAAAAGCTGTGTTGCTGAAGCTCTTAGAACAATCACGGTTTACCTTTTTCTGCTTCTTAACTGAGTCGTTAGATACACTCATTGTCCCACCTCCGTCCACCAATAGAAATCAAGAAAAAAAAATACAAGAAAAAAGGCGGCATCTTGAGACTATTCAGTTAGTAGCTCCAGCTACCTTAACTCTAACAAATTTCGGAAAGATTATGAACAAATACCACTTTTTCAAAGTTCAAACTTATTACCTTTGTAATTTTTTATATTTTATATAAATACCTTTTAAAACCATTAAACCAACATTTTATGACTGTTGTGGCTAAATTTTGTTACGTTGAAGGAATTCTGGGGACAAAACTGGCGCAACAGTTTTTAAACCTACTACAGTAATTGATCTAAATTTGAAGTTTTTGAAAAACTGACATTCAACCCAATACGAAAATATAGAAGGGCCCTTCTAAGTTGGAGGGGCTGATAATTATGACACAAGTATATTGACACTAAAGTAAAAATTTTATACACTACTTGTCAAACACTCATACTGTGAATACTTTCGTCATAGCTATAGTATTCCCTCAATTTAAGTAACGCCTACCGGTTTTAAAACTGTGTTACTTGTGCAAAAACATTAAAACAAGGGGGGTATTAAAAAAAAAATACTCTTACAAAACAGTCTAATGACAATAAGGCAATTAAAACGAATTATTAAGGCCTTGTTCTTTCGGCTTCTTTTCAGCTCACGCCACTTAAGTTTAGATCAGCCCCCTTAGGTTCATTTTGAATCGGCCAATTCAGTTTAGTTAAGCTCACTTCAGTTGAAAAGAAAAGGGACTAAGTACGATAAAAGTATGTAGCGGTTTCTTGCTTGTCAAGTTCTTAAAAAGGTAATTATGCAAAGCAATGGCCCGTTATATGTACTATTAAAAAGGTAAAAAATATAAGAAATACTACGTACTATGGTATCTTTTAGCAAAGCCTAGTATAGCATCGGATCATTCAAAGCTCTTACACAAATCATTATTCAGCAATACAACACCACACAGACTTTAACGATATTAACTACGAGTATCAACCAAAATTGTTGGTAGTTTCCCGCAATTTACATTGTGAGTCATGCTCAAAGAACTAACATTAAGTCGACTAACTTGGAAGCCATACTCTAGCATCTAGAACAAAACAGAGCAAAATTACAGAAAAAGGACCACATAGGTTAGAAAAACTAACCTGCAAGCATGGGAGGATAGGAGGATTACGCTGCTGCAAAAAGTGAATGCACATCAGTACATACCTGCAAAAGTAAATCACCACTGATTCAGCAGAAAAATCAATGTAATAGTGATGCGTAGAGAACAATGGCCAGGCTGACTCAACAAACACCCCAAACAAAGCCACATAAAGAAAAAATAGTCACTTAAAAATTTTAAGCGACTGAAGATCATATCAATGGTAACTTTAATCATTAGAGACAAGACAACAAAAGCGCAACTCCTCCCTTCGTATGCAGTTTTGAGCATAAATTATGTCCAACGTAATAAGTCAATCCATTAATAAGATCACCGGAACGAACTCCACAAATTTATACTCCCTCCGTTTCAATCAATAGTATACGTATTCCTTTTAAGTCAGTTCCATTCAATTGTATATGTTTCTTTATATGTTCATAATTTCCTTGTTTAACGAACAAATTACCCTCCCCTATTTCTTTTTCTCCTCACCCCACTCAACCCCATTGCCAATACTCCAATATAAAAGGCAAAATAGTAACTTCGACACTAATATACCCATTCCCAATACCACCTAAAATATTGTGCAAAAAGGAAACATATAATATTGATTGGAACGGAGGGAGTAAACATATATCCAAACAAATGATCGAATTATTTTACTAGTCAATCAACCCGAAGGTACTCCATAAAGTTCAATCAATCATACAGCAAAGAAGCAATTACTCTAGTAACTCACGCATAGCTAGAGAGTGTTCCTTGGTAGGTTTCATTGACGCCTCTGGATTTTGCCCAATGTTTGACAAGAAAGGCCAGCTGCCTTAGTCTCACATCGATCTCCCCATAATCTCTAAGCAATTTTGTATTGACAACAGCCAAAACATTGTTAATGCAAATGTCACAAGAGATTCCGGTCACTGGATCCATAAGTTTTACAATAGGAACCCGTGCACGTGTCAATGCCTGCAATCCAAAAAGAATGTAAAGCGAAACCACAAGTAACTTGAATGATAACAAAAGCAAATTTTACATATGGGGCCAGAAGAGATCAGAAGAAATTTGAAGCAATGAAATACGTCTAACTCACCTGCACATTTTCGAGATTATCCGACTCTAGAATATCAGCAAGTTTCAACAATATTTCTGCCTTATTGACATCTTGATCATCAATGGCAAGGCAAACATCTATATCACTTTTTTGAACTCCAAAGGAATTGGCACATGAACCGTACAAATACAGCTTAGCCTTTGGCCACTCTTTGGAAACAAGTTTCTCCAGCAACGACATGAATTGCTTTTGCTTTAACTTTTCCTCTTCTGCTGGTATTAGGGACTTGTAAATTTCAAGAAATGGGGCAGTCCATCGATGTATATCTCTCCTGCACTCAATCATTTTTTTTGAGTTCCTTGTCCTTTGGGGAAGGATCCATTTTCCTCTGGCATCTGATCTGAAATCCTAGAGAAAGCACAATACAAGATATATTTCATATCTCAACTACTAAAAGCATTGCGGATGCACATTTATATTTTTTGGAAACTAATGTGTAGTCAGCCAGGTACGGAAAGTAGGACAGTAAGATATGCTCACAACAGTGGCTCAAATGCAAAAACAATTATCTTGAATAATGGTTCAGGACCTTTACACAGGTTTCTGTCAGCTACAGTGCCACTATGCAAACAGAAAAAAAAAAATTCCAAACAAATACTGCAGAACTAGCTTACATTTCCACAATTTCATAACAGCAACATAACGAAAACATAACAAATATACACCTCCCTCTATCCTAGATATGTGATTCGCTCGATTCGCTAAAAATAGAGTTCGGAATAATTGTAACCAAACATCATATTCACTCTAATACGGATTCGTAATTCGATCGAATCGATTCGCGATTCATAGGGTGACACGTCGAATTAGGTAACCCTGATCTATGCTATCTTCAGAATTATCCCACGACAAATCAACCATAAACCAGTTATAATCAATATCCAAGAAGGACAGTGATGTTGCCGTAGCAAACTCAGAAAGTTTCTGACCAAAAACGGGATTTTTTTATTGACACTATCTTAAAAGAGATAACTAGACTGTCTTCTAAAATATTAACCTTCACACCATCAACACTCCCAGCTCCCTCTAGCATCCTCAATCACGAAAGTTGGATATAGGAAGACCTACGCACGATTATGCTGGGACACTTCAAACCATACGCTCCTCACTCAAAGACCGGTTGTTAACCCTCCCTCTTATACTCATCACCTTAATACTGACTACTGGCATATTCCTCAAATCCAAAAAAAAAAAGCACCCCTTAACAACAAACAACTTACCAAAACACATTTTCACTATATTTAAATAAAGACACCTCACCAGTCACCACTGATAACGTTTCCAAAGTTGGCGGAAATTACAGCAAGTCGAACTTCATTATCATATTTCGTTGTCACGGAAGGAAAGTAGATAATCATACGTATGGTGATTTCAGGTTGCAGATGTATCTAAAAGTTCCTTAGTTATATGAATGTATCATTAAAGCTTATCAAGTATTTTCTTCCCAAAAAATAGAGTTACTGCCACGTCGCTGCACAACACTATTACTCAGGGTATCAAGTACGGCACCCTTTTATCTAAAAATACAAACGATATAGATAGTTTCCATGCATTAAGAAGAGTACAATTCTTTCCAATTGATCAAGAAAAACTACTATCATTGTCATCGGTTTGGTGCATGTGTGGATAGATTCAATCACAAACCAACTATGGTAAGAAAATTATCGGAGGAAATTTGAACATAGATTACATTTTTATCAATGAACTCTTCCAAATGAGTAAGCTCATAATGATGATTCCATTCGGAACATGCACAACAGTTTAAAAACAAATCAAAGTTCAAAACTTCAAACATGAAAAACTAAGTAAACGCATCCAAATGTTACCTTGTCACGAGGATGTTTCTTCTGACCACTGAGCTCATTCTTCTCATCAGCCGGCTCCTCTTCAAGAACCGAGTCAACGAGAAACTCACTCAATTCATCAACATCATCCTGACCAACCCCATTATCAACCTCACCACCGCGTAACACCTTCAATGACTGCTCAACATCCGAACCTAGAACCGAATGATGAGCACTCCCAGGAGGCAAACCAGGGTGATCAAACTGCCCATTGAGCCTACCTCCACCTACACCTACACCTCCAACCCCAACGCCATTGTCTCCTCTCAAAAACCGCCTCTCTTTCTCATAATCCTTACCATTATTAACCCCACCAAAACCCCTATAGCTACTACTCGATTCGCTTGTAAACTCACTAGGGCCACTCATCTCCCTACCCACTTCATACAAACCAGGACGATTCCGCAATTGGCTCAAACCACTCCCAGAAAACCCAGGTGGAGCAGCAGACCGCCTCGAATCAGGAGGAGACCCATGATTCTGAACCCAACTCAAACGGGGGTCAATTTTACGATTCGGATCCAACCCATTTCTTGTAATACCCCCAAGATTAAAACCCAAATCCCGTTCCTTAAACAATTCAAAATTCTGATCAAAATTCGAATCTTTCATGCTACTATTACTATTATTAGAGTTCATGGAGTGTGAGAAAGGGAGGTTACCAAACATAACCGTACTTTGCTGCTGCTGCTTCTGCTGTTGTAGCTGTTGTTGCTGTTGTTGCGGTTGTTGGCGGAAGTGATCGTGAGGAGCGGCGCGAAACGGCGGCGTTTGGATGGAAGGAGAGAACTGATGCGGCCATGGAGGTGACGAAAACAAAGACCCACCCTGTTGCTGCAATTGTGGCTGTTGGTGGTTCAGGAAATTAGGGTTTTGGGAGGGAGGAGAGAGACGGTGGTTAAAGGGGGGGATGGAGAGAGAAGGTCCGACGGTGGAGACGGCGGGATCGAGGGCGAGGTTGTGGAGTAGTGATGGTTGTTGAGGCGGTGGTTGGTGATGGTGGTTGTTGTTGTTGTTGTTGTTGTTGTTGTTGCGTTGGTGGCGGTTTTGGAGGAGACGGAGGAGGAATTCGCCGTCATTAGACGGCGGTTGGTGGTTGGGGGGGAGGCCGCCGCCGGTCATGGTGGAGAAGGATGAGGAGAGATTTGCTGAATTTGATGATATATGAAGGTGAAAGGTCAAATGGAGGTTTTTGGTGTTTTACATTGTTTTTTTTTTTTTGCGTCTATTTTTGGATTTTGATTTTTTGATTTTGATTCCTTCTACAACTTTTGAAATACTTTGTACTTTCTTTGGGTTTACGACAGCGGATAGGTCTACTGACAGACGGTTTCTCATATTAAAAAATCATATTACTACAGAGTTATTTTTAAAAGATGAAATTTATTATAAAAGGGGTGCGTTTATTATAAAAACAAATACAAATAAAATGATTATACTGATGAACATTTAATCGTAAAACACGTATGAATTACATATAAAGAGATACGGAGGACAACAAAAGTGAGAAACCGTCACTTCCTAGTTTTTGCGTACGACGATAGTTTTGTTTGGTTCAATTATTTGGTATTTGGATTGATTTTGGTTTAGTTTTTTGAAATGTAATGAATTGGAATATGAAAATAACGTTCTGATCAACCGTAATCCACCGGACATGCATTCAATTACCTAAAAGATTACTACTCATTACTTGGTAAAAGAAAGCTTATAACAGAACTCCACATCGGTTTGCACATAGTCACATACCCACCGCTGACCCGTTATACGAGCATTGGTTGTTGGGAAGACGAGTCGCTCAGCTTTAAGGCAGACCAGAGGGGAAAGGGAAGCGCTCGAGTTCATACTCTAACCCCTAAACTTGGGAAACATCTAGCAAATCATTTTGATCCCAAAAAAGAACCCTCTAAGAAAAATTATGAAGTACTGAGTATTACTCTCTGTATTATTTGTAATCCTAATAAGATATGGAGTATACATGCTTGATACTCGTATGAAGTACTCCGTACTACATAGTCGCTATGACGCAAACAACAATCTTAAGTAACATCAGCCATAAATGATCAATTATGAATTAGTTCTAAACTTGTCTCCGACGTCTGAGCCATATATTACTATATACAGAGTATGATTAATAATTAATTCAACTCAATTAGATGTAGTTCAAACTAATTATTCATAACCTCAAGAATTTCTTTTACTGTATAATATACGAGTAGTATACTAACGTGTTACCGAGGAAGTGTCATTTGAAATGCATATCACTATCCATATCTCAGTTTAGATATATCAATAGGCGGCAAAGCGGAATAGGAAAGAGGGCGAGCTGACTCATGAGTGAAGTATCTGACGGTACCCTGTAAAGAAATATCTTGGACCACGAAGACTCTGGTCGTGCTTTTGGTTTATATTCTCATCGAACCCTTATGACCACTATCAAAAGAAGCTTTTTCAAGACATAGCCCTACTATGACCGAAAAAGACGGTCATCACAACGAGTCAATCTCAACTAGTGTGCTTTTATAGGATCAAAAATGAGAGATCCATCAAATGACATACTCGTAAAAGAGTATCAAATCTCACATGAGACGATCTCACAACAATCGCATTGTGAGATCTTTTACATAGGTTATGGTTATTAATTTATAACCATTTTTGTGTTCTGGTTAAAGATCTCATAATAAAATTACTACAAAACCTCTTACACTAATGATAAGACAACATTATAAAATCGAAATCACATTTAAAATTTATAACCTATCATACAAATGATAATCATTCTATACTATCATAATATGACCCTTAGTGGAGGAGAACTTCTTAAACTTATACTCTATTCGACTCTAAATGATTGTCTCACTTCATGAATCATGTGATGACTATTATATTGAAATGAGACCAACATTTAAAAACTAGAAGAATAATTTATTTGCATTACCGATTTACATCAAAAGGATCTAATATTCTATGTGGTATTACAAAAAAAAAAAAAAACATACAACCCTAACACAAAGGATAATAATTACTATAATTATTAAAAAAAAAAAAAAAGTTCTCCTAAAATCCCACCATTTGACTATGTTTAACCTTTGATTTATGTGCAAAATCATAGCCATGTAGCATTGTTCTCCAATTGGTGACCTAATTAATACTCATATTTTATAGTATTAGGAGATTTGAATCAGGTAACAGGTATCATCTCTTATAACTCGACACGATCTCATAATTAATATCTCGTTCTTGTAGAAAGCTTGAACTAATTACCAACAAACTCTTTAATAAGTTGGAGATTGTACAATGATCTTTTAGGCTCAACAATATCAATACCATGAAAGCCAATTTCATCAAAATGTGCTTCAACCCTTGCACCACAACTCACCAACATGGACACAAACTCTTGTTGCCTATCAACCAATGCATCCATACCATACCCAATCACCAAACACTTTCCGATCCTCCCGATCTTACTTTGTCTCGCGAAAGTGTCTTTCATAGGATTACAAAAGCGATGGTCCCTATCCGCGCCCTTAGGCAACGCCAACTCCCACATCAAATCCCATACCGGTAATGGGAGTAACTCGTCCGTAGCATACTTTAACTCCGACCGTGTCCTATGTTTTCCACTAAACATAGGTTGATTCAATATCGTCCCACATATCCTTAGCGGCCTAAGGTCCATATCAACTGCCCTAAGGGCCGCTTGGTACGCAATGTTAGCCCCACTGGACCGACCCAACAAGTAACACCTCGAAAAATCCCCGTATTCCTTAAGCCATTGCTCGCCACCTTGGGTCGAGGAGTTAGACCCTTGCTTTTGCACCCAAAAGATTGCATCCATCGCGTCTTCATATTGTGCCGGGAGCCTATGTTCTGGTGCTAAACGGTACTCAAGCGACAACACAAGCGCAGAAACATCACTAGAAAGTTGGCCGCATCTCTCGTGGTACATCACGTCCGCGACACTATGGTTGATCCAACCTCCGGAATGAAAGTATATTATTATAGGCAACCGTGCTACACATCGATCATTTGCAGGTAGCTTCGTAGGACAAAAAAGTCGAGCCCATAATTTTTTTTGGGTATCTATGGTAACATCTTTGAATGCGACCAACTCACCCTTGGTCGGGTTTGGATCAGCTGATGCTCGAGCAAAGGCGGGACGTTGTAGCGTCCCATCAGGGTTCAGAGATACTTTCAGATGCTCGTAAGGATCGAATTTCGCCATGGTTTTTTACGAAAATTTTGAGGAAAGTAGATTGTTTGACATAGATTTAATCATGTTAAGGGAATTCACCTCCTACTCCATCTATTTTTAGTACCATTGAACGAACAACTAGCAGCACAATTCACGGATTTTGACCATAAAATGATCCTTATTTTTAGCAATAATCCAAATTTGTGAGGTGTTTTCTTAAACACAAAATTGAAAAATCTCCTTTAAAATCGTTAATATTTTAAAGAACTTTTACGAGGTGAAAAGTGACGACACGGTTAATAATCCAAGCATAATCGTAATCATAGTAATAAAGTATCATCTCGTACATACATACGGAGTACTTATCGAGTAATTAGTTCAAACACCCGTATCCTTAAACTCACGTAACACTCTTAATCTCGTTCTTGATCTCGTAATTAGAGTCTTCAAATGGAGGCCTTATTAGGAGGAAGAGAAGGAGAAACAATGAAGTGCTTAATATTCTGAACCAAGTTAAGAGCCCTTTGAGGCTCAAACAACTCACAAGCATGGAACCCTCCTTCATCGAAGGTGGCGACCACGTGCACGCCACGTGACACCAGCATGTTGGCGAGCTCCTTCTGCCTGTCCACTAGCGGGTCCCCTCCGTACCCGTTAACCAGGCACCTTGGCAGCCGTCTGATCTTGCTGTCGAAGTGGGAACTCATCCCGGCCATTGGATTGGAGTATTCGTGATCACGGTCAGCTCCCACGGGCAGGGCGAGCGACCACATTACGTCGTTGGCTGGTAATGGGACGATTCTGTCGTCCGCCAGCCTTAGTTCAGAATCGGTCCTCTTTTCTCCTCCGAAATATGCTTGGTTTATTATCAGTCCTTCGATTTTCATGGGTGATAGATCAAGATCTAATGCTCGTAAACCTGCATGGCTTGCACCAGTAGATCGACTATTAGAGAATAGAGAACCACCTCAACCAAAAAATTAAGATGAACGCATGACATTTCGACTGTGTGGCACGAAGATTATCAGGAATCGAACTTGGAACCTCGCTCTTAAGTCATCAAGCTCTAACCATATCAAAAAATCATCTCAAATAACACCTTGTAACCCTGAATGTGATTATTAAGCTCGAATAAAAAGCCATGAATCAAGTCAAGGTATACATTTGTAAGGCAAATCACTTGAAATTTTAGAGTTTTTGATAGAGAGTACTAATAAGAGTGAAAATCGTTGTCTCATTTAGTCATTTGCAACATAAAATTTTCAGTTTCACAGCATAACTCGAAATTTATCATCGTAATATGTACAATGTGCATAATATTATCGGTATGAATAAGAAATAATGTGACCTGCATTGAAAGAAATGTTGCCACCGGAGCTGCTACCCATGAGAAAACATCGACTAAAGTCAGCAAACTGGCTCAACCAAGGATCAGCCCCTTGACCATCACCAGCACACCTCAAAGCTTGGTCCCGGACCCACAAGATGGCCTCCATAGCATCCTCATAGGCGGCCGGAAGACGGCTCTCAGGCGCCAGTCGATAATCAACGGACACAATGACAGCAGGGATGGCGGCTGAGACGCGGTTGCAGGACTCGTGGAAGTAAGAGGAGGCGGCCGAGTAGAAGACGAAGCCACCACCATGGAAATATATTATGAGAGGTAATTTGGTGGTGGAATCATGGGATAAGGGACGGTAAATTCGAAGAAAGGTGTTTTTGGTTGGGTTTAAAGGAATGTCCTTAGACAGGGTAACAACCGTTGGTGGTTGTGTGGTGGTTTGAGAGGCGGTGTCGAGTTGTGGTGGTGGGTGTTCAGTTGGGGGTGTTTTGACGGTCGGGGTGAGCCTAGTGATGGTGCCATCAGGGTTCGGAGAGATTTTGAGGAATTTGTAAGGATCCATGGGGTTGAACTTGAGATGAAAGAATCTGAAGATGAAAACTATGAATGGAATTGAAGTTGTAAATATGGGGGTAAAGAGGTTATAATGTTTAGGTGAAAGGGTAAGTTAAGAGTAAAATGTGGAGTGGAAGATGGGGCATGCAAAGAGAGAGGACAGGTAGAGCTAATCTTTGGTGCATTAAATTGATGAATGCTGAATTTAGCATTCGAAAGGGTAGGGGACTGACTCATCCTGCATGATCCCTGCAACAAGGTTAATTAATATGCAAATAAAATAAGCAAAAAGATTTCTTAAAAGTCGAAACCAAGGACAATTTCTTGTCGACGGTTTCTGATTCAGGTTGTAACTCATAAGTACCAGTCCTCGATAACTTTATCAGCAAAACTAACTGACATTAAAAAAATTCAATAACACAAATCAGACTAACATGATCTTTCTGTACTGTTAAGGTGATGTGGTAGCAGCGTTATAGATGCATTCGCACAGGTATTAGCAATACGTTCAGCAAGAAACTGTAAATTGAGTTAGTATAGACTTTTTATTAAGGGTGTCGTGAGTCGAGAGTGAGATTTAGACGTTACGAAGGATTTTGAGATCAAAGACGCGTACCAGCATTTAATAGAATGTACTGCAGGGAGTTGCTGTCATGGACCAGAAGCAGTAAATCAGCTGACGGTCCTGCAATTCTGCAATAAAAGCTCAACCAATTTCATATCTTGAGGCTCTGATAGACAATTTCACATTTATTCTTGCAGGTACATCCACTGAAATCACATGTATTGAGGAAAAAACAGATGAGAGAATTAATAACCTATGAAGTCAGTAAATCAAAATGTGAAAACAAAAGTACGATTTCCTCCGAGGTCATCTGTAATCATTGCTTCTTTCTTACCACCACTGCTCGGAATTATAACATGAAAATCAGGGCTAGTTTGTACTACCTGGTAAAACCCTTGTAAAAATGATTGGAGTAACCATAATACATATAGAAGACATTAAATGTCAGCAGACCATCACAAGTCGAAAGCTTTGTGGTAGACAGACCTAGTGTAGTCATTTGGGCCAGGTTCATTTCGGTTCAAGTGCGCGCTATTATCAAGCTCGGGTGAAGGTTGGTCAGGGTTTTAGCTCGATTTGGGTCATTGGTTGTAAATTTCGACAGCTTGTGATGTGGCAAGTGCTATTGTTCAAGACGGTCTCATACAACAATTTATGCCAAAAAAATAGTAGCGCGTAATATAAACAAGAAACTACCCACTTTTAAGTTGCGTTTTCCTTCTCTTTTGGGCTCGTTTTATGTCATAGGACTATCCTATAGAAGAGTGTTCTTCTTTTTGGGTTAATAGTGGGAAAAGAATCTTTTAACAAGAATCACCTCTGCCTAGGCTATAGCTCCTGGTCCACAGATTAGTTAGCCATGGCACTTGACCATGGAGTCGACAACAGTATCGCCTGTCTACCAAGACATGTTAGCATAACAAGTTCCGGACAGGTACATAAGTACATAACACATCTTAGCAATTGCAGTAACTATTTGTTCGATATAAACACAGTGAAAAAAGAGAAAATAAAAAAGATTATTGAAGGAAGTCGGAAAGAGGTCAGACCGATGGGATCGAAGCTTCTAGACCAAGTCCTTCTCCGGAATAGTGTAATGCCTCTGATCTGAAATAACCTCAGTATAGCCTAAAGTCTGAACAATACTTTACAGGATCGATGCATACTCATTTCTCTATTTCACAGACACAGCGTCACTTATATAGCTGGTAGCCTACTGCCTACCAGTGGGAAAGAGCTGCTTTCCCAAACCAAAATCATCAGCCAATCGGGAAAAGAATAAATGCAGAACCATAGCTAAATTCCAACACTTATGGTACACCGTCATGTTTTGTACAGTAGTACCAACACTTCACTTTGGTTGAACGTTGTGTATAACTCCATGGACATTTCATATTATCTCAGGCCAGAAGCATGAAACATTATCACATCATTGTGTCACTGTATGAGGTATCCAAATCGGAGTAACAAAGCCACGAAAAGAACAAATGATAGCCCGTTCCAAGACAATGTTTAAAATCTCAGGACTACCAGCAAAAACACGAGGAAAATAAACACATACACCACGGTATGTTCATACACACTGACAATCATCACGTAGTAATTGAAATCGAGGCTAATCGGCTACTTCACAAGGGCAAATATATATAATGACAGAATTTGAACCTAGAAGTCATGAAGAATCTCTCATGATAGCTACTGTATTTAACATCTGTGAAGGTAAAGAGCTGTATAGAAGGTAATTATTCCTTACAAATCCAAAGATCAGTAGCATTAATCAAGGCATCAATTGACCAAATGGGTACAATACTTTGGAGATGGCGGTTGTCACTCTGAAGAATAACCAAATTTAAACCCATGTGAACTGACCCGACCCCACCACTGACCACCCGGCCGTAATAGTTAGGACAAATCGACAAAATCACGAGGACGGGGTTAGAATCCATTTACATTGCAACTACCCTTCTAGCTCTTTTAGAAAAGAGTACAAAACTAAAGTAGACAAATATAGTCCAGATATTGATTTATCACTTAGGGTGTCAGATAACTCAGATTCCAGTTGTCAACAATAATCACTTGATTGCAGAATATACTAAAGGAACGGGAAAATTCATTATTTCATGATCTATTCTGGTTGAACAATATGCTACTATTGTTATAATCAGCAGAAAGATACTCGTACTCAATAGTTTCCTACTTGACCTCGACCGGGATAAAGGATTGCAAAATGCAAACACACAAAAACTCATATGAAACTGTTTATCGGTTACTGGCATCGTATTCATATTATAGGTTCATCTCATGAAACGATTCTCATTTCCTCAAATGAGTAGTTGACTTAGTTTTATGTAGCTAACAAGTTACAAGTTCCTTAGAAATGTAAGGTAGTGGCTAAAGCAATGCACCTAATCAATTGTTTATGGATAATTAAGTCAGCCATTCTAGGTATACCTTATACTTACAAGGTAGCTGTATTTGAAAGGCTACAAGATATCTCTTTTGGGAGGGGGAGTTGTAAGCAATAATACATAATAATATAACTAAAGATATAAATTAATAAGAAAAAGACATAAGCTTAGTGACAAGTAGCTAATAAATATTCAATCAGCAACAACCACAATAAAACATGAGTAATGTACAAACACATGCATTGGATAATTGGATTATTATAAACCTAACTTATTGAAAATTCCAGATTTGGACCACAAGCAGAACAGTTCAATGCTTTAAGCTTAAGCTATAATACACAGCTTAGAAAGAACAATGCATATATTTATCTATAAGACTAGGTGTTTGACGGGACACGAAAGAACAGTCTAACTAACTGAATTGAACGATAATCAAGCACAAATATGACTTTGCTTTCTAAAGGTACAATTTCTTGTTTAAGATGATATATTCGTCTTAAACTTATAACAGTTCTTATATCATAAATCGACAAAAGCATAATGCATAAGGAATAGCAAAAAAAAACTTGTATTCCGTATGATCTAACCAGGTGAGATATTACTTGACCGAAAACAGATATATCCGTTCTAAGAAATTAAAGACGGGTTGTTCCAAAGGTTATCATTTATCAAAGGAAACAAAAGTGAAAGGAAAAAAAAGACAATAGATGAGGGGCCAAATAACATTGGTCATATACAAAAGAAGGGTTGGGTTAATCAAATCCTGGTCCCTCAACACTAAAAGATAGGGGAGGGAAGGAGTATGTTGGTTGATGATTGTGTCCTAACAACTACAAAAGTGAAAGACTATCCCCATGACTTTACACTCAAAACTATGCATGGGATTCCTTTATGTTAATCAACACCTTCTTTGGATATAATTCCAGTTCCTAATCATGGTTTCAGCCTTCAAGCTACGGGCACGTTATAATGTCATTTGTAGGGCCTCTCTATTATCTCGGCTCTCTTAGGAGGGACATATCCATAACCGTATTAATACTAAACGGGTCAACTAGCACCCCACTTAGACAGATGGAACAAGTTTTTATCATTCAACCCATTTTAATTTTAAGACGCAAAAAAAAATTGTTCATAATGAGGCATAAAGGCCAGTCCAATGAGGTGACTGGTGAGGACCGAGACGTTGGCAAGTGTTGGATGCGACTCTTACGCAAAATGACACACAGATATTTTCATGTAAGTGTCATATTCCGGCCTAGAATAAAGCGTGAAAGTATCATATCGTGTAGGGACGATGGTTGCAGTATCCGACTATATGACTATATCCCATTGTTAGGCAAAGACACCACTGATTACACAAGCACTACCAGTTTACAGGGCTGAAATCAAGAAAGATGTTTCCTTTTGCTTCCATTGGATTAAATTCAACAGTTGATAATTACATACACTTCATTTTATTGTCAACGAAAATGATAGTCACAGAAAACATTATTCCTTCCCCGGCCCTTTTCGATTTCCTTGCCTTAATCTCTACTACAGATGATGATTACATTGAAAATTGTCACACACATCATAATTCATACAGTTAAAGAAGATACTGTTACCATTTACCAAACAGCAGATTAAGAAGAAGAATAATACGAAGTAATAAACAGTAATGCTACAAATTAACAGTAAATGGAAACTGACCTCACCTACCCTTCTTCCTCGACTTGAAGGGAAAACCAGAGGGCGGTGATGGTGAAAACTCGAAAGGTAAATGAGGCGGGTCTGCCTCGCCTGTTAGCATCTCCACGATGTCTTTCATGTTGGGCCGTTTACTCGGCGATCTCTGCAAACACAACAATGCAATTGTGATACACACCATCACTTGCTCCTTATCCAAGGACTGTATTGAGGTATCCACAAGATCTAATAGCTTCCCACTGTAAGCCAACTGCCGCGCCCACGAAACCAAATTCGCCCTATCAAACTCCGACATTGGAGATGCCAACACCTGCAACGGCCGCCTTCCTGATATCACAACCAATACTAAAACCCCGAAACTGTACACATCACACTTTTCCGACAACTGCCCGCCCCCACCGTACTCTGGTGCAATGTAACAGACAGTACCTCTCATACTGGGAGTACTACTAATCCCACCACTCTTGGGCACCTCCCCACCACCACCACCGCCGCCGCCACAGCCGCTGCTACTTACACCCCAATCCTGACTGTTTCTCCGGCCAATCCCGCCACTTCGAAGCTCGCCGCTCAGCCCATCCAACCACCAGTCAATGCTCCCAAAACTCATCTTACCCTTACTCTTCCTCCTCTTTTTCATCTCCGGCCCCACGAAATCGTCTTCCCTCTGCCACCATAACTCCGGTCCCTCCACCCCAATACTCGATTTCGAGTTGGATTTCAACTTTGATTTTGATTTTGATTTTGATTTTGCCCTACTATTCTTCTTACTCAATTCCTCACAAAACTCCTCCTTCCACCATTCTCTAGGCTTCCTACCCTTCTTCCTCAACTTATCATCCTCATCTAATGACCCCCACCACCAATCTAACCTCTTTTTCTTCTTCTTCTTCTCGATTTTCGACTCGTTCTTGTTATTATCATTACTAATTACATCATTAACATGATCACAGCAATTAAGTGAACCAGATTTGGGAATTTCCTTGTTGATTTCACTACCAATCCACTCCATAACATAATCTTTAACTCTACCAGAAGAAGAATCCTCACCTCCTTGTTTCCACCACCAGTAATCCCTCCCTGAACCCCACCCCCCTTTCTTCTTCGCGCTCTCTACACTCATCTTATCCCCCCAACTCTCCGCCATGCTGCTCGCCCTCTCTATCCCCTCCGACGGCGATCCGACCACCGCTCCCGCCACCGCATCCGCCGTCACCACACTCACACTCACACTCACACTTTCTTCCTCCTCCACAATTGACCCTACCTCATTGTTATTCACACTACTGCTGTTATCATCATTGTAATTCCTCTTATTGCAATTATTTTCGTCGTCGGTTTCAATCAAAACCCTAATTTCACCATTGTTTTCATCGTCAACCTCATCTAATATCTTCGCTAATCCGAAATCGCCTAATTTTGCATTAAATTCATCATCAAGCAAGACATTACTAGGCTTAACATCGCCATGAACAATCGCCGTATTTCCGCAACAGTAATGCAGAAACCGCAACGCTTTCGCGACATCAATGATAAGCTTCATCCGTTTCTCCCAAACACACAGCTCCGCACACTTGCTATCCAGAAGCTTCTCCTGCAAGCTTCCATTACGCATAAGCTCGTACACCAGAACCTTCCTCTCACGGTTCTCCGACGCGGCGTAACCTACGACGGAGACAAGGTGCCGATGTCCGCCGCGTCCGGCGGCAGCAGCGGCGGCGACACGTGCGGCGAGAGCTATCTCGTTGCGAAACTCACGCTCGCCTTGAATACTTCCAATGGCGTCCATGACCTTAACAGCAAAAACCTCTCCACTCTTCGGCATGGAAGCACGGTAGACCGAGCCAAAACCGCCTTGACCGAGCCGGTTCACATCAGCAAAATTTCCAGTAAATTTCTTTAAGTTAGAGAGCTTGAACCGGCGGAGATACTTCTCCGGCGAGTCTCCGACGACTTCATCTCTCTCAGGAGTGGAGAGAGGTGCCGGAGCGGTGCGGCTGCGGGTGAGCTTCCGGTAGAGGAAGGCGATGAGAACGAGGACAGAGAAGGAGGCAACGGCGGCGGAGAGTGGCGCGACTAAAGTCCGGTGGTGGTGGTGGTGGTGGTCAGGCGGCGGCGGAGGAGGAGGTAGGGGGAGAAGCCAGGATGGCATGGTGGTAAATAAGTGGAAGTTTAGGGGTGAAGTTTTACATGTGGGTGGTGGGTAGTGTGAGTAGAGTTGGACTCTGGTTTTAAGAAAGGAAGTAAAATGAGGAGACTTTAATTATGGTGACGCAGAATGCAGGTGATATATAAATGTCGCGCTCACTGTTTACTTAATACAGTTATGCTAGTGGCAATTGTAAATACTCCCGGTAAATTTGTAAACAGTAAGTGTATCGAGAAACGGTTCATTTAATTTACGTAGCTGCTAAATTATACTGTATCCAATTTTTATTATGATTTCATATTTAATTTCGATTTAGTAAAAAGGTCGGTAATTAATTACATATAGAGGTACTCCGTGATAGTTATCAGTTGGGCGTTTAGTTGTTTTCAGTACCTGGACCGTGCTTTGTCTGCTCTTGGGTCTTTGGCACGGATATCTTTGGGGATCGTGATGTGTCGTGTGCAGGAGGTGTCGGTATCAAACATCGGCATAACCTCGTCCGCGATACTCTTTTAGATATTTGTTTCCGATCTGGGATCTTTTCTAGTAAGGAGGTCGATATTGGATTGATTGACGGACAAGACAGGTCCTTGCATCCAACAGATTTGCTGCTTTTTTTCTTGGGACAAAGAGGGTAATGTGTGGGTGGATCTAACTGGGTCTTCCTTTGACTTAGTCCCGGCTGTCTGACTTCGTGTCTAGCCATGCTGAGGCGATGCTACTACTCCTCCGTTTGTATCCAAAAGATACGTATTCCTTTTTGAACCGTTCAAATCCTAATTGACCCATTTCCTCGTAATTTCATCCACGGTAAAAACGAAGGAGTAAAAAGTCGTCCGGATATTAACAAAAGCTTGGCTGGGTTGCTTAGATTGGGGCACCGACAGAGCGTGGTGTGAATCACAAACCGGAGGCTCGGATAGCAAGATTTGGATAAGTGAGCCAAGGCAGGGCGTCACGTGCCTCGCCCGTCCACAAGTCAAAACCCCCCATCGTCTCAAACGGACCCACTACTTTTTCACGTACTCAGTCACTACTCAGAGTACTGACTAGTGACTCAACTCACGCATGTGATTTGTGGTTTGTCAATTCTCATGTATGTAATGTAATGTACCCATATTTGTAATTTTGATATGATTAACAATAAAAACAAAAAATTCCATTTTTTAACGGGGTCAAGTAGAGTTGGAAAGTTATACTTACATAAACGGGTCAATTGGATTGAATGTTGATTGGATCAAATTTGGATCAGGTTATTTCGGGTTGATTTTGGATCAGACCGGATTATTTTGGGTTCAGATCATTTTTGGATTTGCTATTTTCATTTTTTCAGAGATATCGACATGTTTTCTACGGAGTATAATAATAATCGGGTCTGTTTTGAGTTAACCCGCGTTAATTCGGGTTACGGGTCAACCTCGGGTCCTTAGTTCGTGTGCGAGGTCTAGTTGGAGTTGGTTTATTCGGGTCAGTTTAGTTTTGCCAAGTCCAGCGTTTATGAAAAATCTCTAGTATATTCCTTTTTATTAAAACAAAGTTTTATCCTTATTATAAATGATACGAGTATTTAATTAATGCTTTACAATCGTTTTTTATGAAAAAATACTTTATCAAATACTACATCCATCTTTTTCAAGTTATCTACGAGTATTACTTTTGAAACAAAGTTCAAGGAAAAAACAATCGGTGAATTTCGACTGCGCAAAATTCACTTACTTATTATAGTACTACTCCAATACTATAACAAAAACTTAACAAAAACGAAAATAAATACTCGTAACATGATACACCCAAAAGAGAAAAAAGATAACAATTCAATAGAACGGATGGCCTAATCACCATGTCTTGAGTATAAACCAAGGAACCAATAACCTTTTCCTTCACTAAATCCAAAAAAGGATGATTCATAATTCCGCCAAGTCCAAAGTAGTTATCAAACCCAAACCAAAAGGCAAAAGGCAAAAGGCAAAAGCCCAATAATACAACATACTACTTGCAATGCAAAGAGAAGAGTACAATTAGCCCAACTATCTAATGAGAGGAATAGCTTCAAGTGGCTCCACTTTTTGTAACGTAATTCCGAATTTTTCTTCCATGTCTATATCTTCGGGACTCGACCCATGAGCATGTTTCCAGTTAAAAGAACGAAGAAGAGTCGCTAACATTAGATGCACCATCCTATGTGCCAGTGGCATGCCGGGACACATCCTTCTTCCTGCTCCAAACGGTATTAGCTCGAAACTTCTGCCTTTGTAATCGACTTCACTTTCCAAAAATCTTTCGGGTAAAAATGAATCAGCATTGGGCCATACCGTTGAGTCTCGACCAATGGACCATAGATTGACCCATATTTGCGCGTTCTTGGGTATGAAGTATCCACAAAGTTGTACATCCTTTTCTGCTTTGTGAGGTACTAAGAAAGGAGTCGGTGGGTGTAACCTGAACGTTTCCTTCGCTATTGCTTGGATATACGGTAGATTTGAGATGTCGGATTCTTGAATCATTGCATTGTTTTTGCCAATTATCTGATCTAGTTCATCTTGAGCTTTTGACATTTTTTCTGGGTTGCGTAGTAGTTCAGCCATCGCCCATTCTAATACCCCAGAAGTTGTGTCTGCTCCCGCTGTAAATAGATCCTAATAACCATACGAAATACATAAGTTAGTGATTCAAGTGATCAAGATATATACACTATGATATATTGACAACCCAATTCAGAGCTGTTGTGGGCCGACCCGAGCCGTCTAGTTGTCCAGCTCTGGCCATTGGGGAAATCCAGGATACCTAGTCTCAACTGTTGTCTTAGGTACACAAATATGTCTACAAGAAAAACTGTAAGGCTTACCATAAGTAGATGTCTCACATCTTTAAGGCTCAACTCATTATCTTCAACCAACTTAAGTAGAGTACCAAGAACATCATCCTTTACACTTACACCATCCCTCAATCTTTCATCAATAATCCTGTCGAAAACTCGAAGCATCTTCTCAAAACAAACCGAAGTTTCTCTGAACACTCCTTGCAAATCAAAGCGCCTAACCAACGGGAAAAAATCCGAAACATTCGGCTTAGCACCTAACTGCAACGCACGGCAAAAAATGTCCTTAAACTCCTGAGAATCCGAGGAACCATAACTATCAAGATCGATAGAGAAGAACGTGTTCGACAACAAATTCAAAGCAGTAGTAAACGCGGCCTTCCCTACGCTAACAACCCGACCTTCCTCACTACAACATCGTACGTGCTCAACTAGCTCGCCGACTTTCCTCTGCCTTAAACCCTGGCTTGAGTCGAGTCGTTGGTTCGTGAATAATTGAGCCACCACGATTTTCCTAAGGTCACGCCATTTCGGGCACACGGGTAGAAAGACTACGGAATGTTCATGATGGTTTAATGCCCTTGTGGAATCGGAAAATGCTCTACCGGAAAATGTTAAGTCGTGTTTAAGGAACATTTCTTTGGCGACTTCAGGGGATGATATTACTATAGTCGTCCTAGTCCCTAACTTAAGAGACATTATGGGACCATGTTTTTTTGCCAGCTCAGCGACAGAACGATGTGGTCTGTCGCCGAGCTGGTGTATGTTGCCTATGATAGGCCATGGTTTAGGCCCCGGAGGACGTTTAGGCGATGAGGTGGATCTATGACGGATTTTTGTAAATACTAGGATGATGACGGCCGGGATGAGAAATGGAGATAATAAGGTGTAAGGTTCCATTGTTGTACAAAACCTATTAGACGATCGAGCAAGTTTCATACCGTGCTATGTACGGAGTAATTTATATCTACGTACAATAATAGCTCATATGTAACGAAAAGTCTACTATACAATATGAGGTGCTCATACAATGTGGGTAGGAAGTTATTTTTGACAAAGTGCCGACGTTCCGTGTACAAAAAAAATAGTTACATACAACAAAACTAAAGAAAAATAGTTGATTTATTTGACTTTGATTAAAATACTTGTTACAATGAATATAAACAGATGGAGTAATCGGTAGTTATGTAATCAATACTTATATTACTATGCATTTAAGATGATGACAATAATAATGGTCCATTTCAACCTAATGATCTAGACTTGCTTAAAGTCATTATGGTCTTAATGATATTAATGATATTTACTAATCTCAAATTTGGGGTTTTGCTTCAAAAAAATTAAAAGAAGTCATTATGGTCATATCGACAACAATTTTATGGCACTTCGATTTTTTTTTCTCGCATATTATTTATGTCTGAAACTTGTATATGGAGCACTTAGACACTTTTAAAATCAGAATATGCATACTTCTCATGAAAATAGCTTTGTACGACATATCGACAAACACTAATATGATTAGATATATTTAGATGGATCCGAGGAACATTATTGCTTGTGAAGCGAGTTGATATGATTATCTCATGAGAGGAATAACTTGAAGTGGCTGAACTTTTTCTAATGTAAGTCCAAATTTTTCTTTCATATCTATATCTTCAGGGCATGTAGCATAGGCATGTTTCCACTTAAAAGAATGAAGAAGAGTCGCTAACATTAGATGCACCATCCTATAAGCCAGTGGCATGCCGGGGCACACCCTTCTTCCCGCTCCAAACGTTATTAACTCAAAACTTCTGCCTTTGTAATCCACTTCACTTTCCAGAAATCTTTCGGGTAAAAATGAATGAGCATTTGGCCATACACTTGAATCATGACCAATGGACCATAGATTGACCCATATTTGGGCATTCTTGGTTACTAAGAATCCATAAAGTTGTACATCCTTTTCGGCTTTATGGGGTATTAAGAATGGAGCTGGTGGGTGTAACCTGAAAGTTTCTTTCACTACCGCTTGAATATATGGTAACTTTGAGATGTCAGATTCTTGAATCACCGAGTTCTTATCTCCAATTATCTGGTCTAGTTCATATTGAGCCTTTAACATTTCATTTGGGTTGCGCAGTAGTTCTGTCATGGCCCATTCTAATGTGCCAGAGGTTGTGTCTGTTCCTGCTATAAATAGATCCTAATAAACAAAAAAAAAACACATATATTTATTGAGCATAAATAAAGCTCAATAATTTAGAGAGAAATTTTGCAAAAAAAAATGGTTAGTTGATGAATATGTAGTGAGGCTTACCATGAGCATATGCCTAACATCTTCAAGGCTCAACTCATTATCTTCAACCAACTTAAGTAGAGTACCAAGAACATCATCCTTTACACTTATTCCATCCTTCAATCTTTCATCAATAATCCTGTCGAAAACTCGAAGCATCTTCTCACAATAAACCAAAGTCTTTCTCCGCACTCCCTGCAAATCAAAGTGCCTAAACAACGGGAACAAATCCGATACATTCGGCTTAGCACCTAATTCCAACAAAGGCCAAACAATGTCCTTAAACTCTTTCAAATCCGAGGAGGATTCGTCATGACTTCCTAGATCGACTGAGAAAAGCGTATTAGACAACAGATTTAAAGTGGTAGTAAACGCGGCCTTGCCTATGTTAACGACCTCTCCTTTCTCACTACAACGTCGTACGTGATCAACTAGCTCACCTACTTTCCTCTGCCTTAAACCCTGGCTTGAGTCAAGTCGTTGGTTCGTGAATAATTGAACCACCATGATTTTCCTTAGGTCACGCCATTTTGGGCACACGGGTAGGAAGGGTATGGAATGTTTATGATGGTTTGATGCCCTAACCGCATCCGGACATGCCCTACCGGAAAAGGTTAAGTCGTGTTTAAGGAACATTTCTTTGGCGACTTCAGGGGATGATATTACTATAGTCGTCCTAGTCCCTAACTTAAGAGACATTAAAGGACCATACTTCTTTGATAGCTCGGCTACAGAACGATGTGGCTTGTTGCCGAGCTGGTGTATGTTGCCTATGATAGGCCATGGTTTAGGCCCTGGAGGAAGTTTCGGTAAAGTAGATTTGTGATGGAATTTTGTAAATACTAGGATGATAATGAGGACGACGACCAGGATAAAAAGTGAAGATAAGGTGTAATAAAGTTCCATTATTGTTGTTGTACAAGCTCTATTGATGAGACGGGTTTCATATATATAGTACTCCATACTTTGTACGGAGTACTTCATACTCGATAAGTCCAAACTTTAAAGGGATAGCACTCATGTTTTAGTGTACACACTCAGAAAAAGACGACCCGTTTAAGATTATCTTAAAAAAACACATTTTTTCCAGTTTGAAAACAATAGTAGGTGAAACGTGACATATATAAACGAAGGGGGCTTGTGGTTTACGTAGCTTAACTAGTGATAATCTGCTCAATTAATACTCATGAAAAGTCGACCTGCTCCCACTGTACATCTTTGTGAAATTATCGTACGTGTTCCGACATACAATGCGGCCAAGAAGTTTTTGACACAAAAAAACTGATCCCCTATAAAACAAAACTCGAAGAATATAACCATTATAATAGCACGTGTGAGATAAGTAGATAACAAATTTTATGACTCTTCTGTTTTATTTTCTCGTGTATTTGTGTCCGAAGCTGGTATGTGGATTGTTCACACACCTTTAAAACCAGAATATGCGTACTTTTTATAAAAATAGTCTTGTAAACACTTGGACGACTAACGAATGATGAATACTAATTTAATCTCCCTTCCTCTTATAATCTCGTTCATTTGTTTGTTTTTGATTAAAATACTCATCATCACATTGAATATAAATGACAAACAATTGAACATGACGGCGGAAGTATGATTATTAGATATTTCTAGATGGATCTGAGTTACATAGCTTGTGATCATACTAATTGACACGATTATCTAACGAGGGGATGGAATAACTTGAAGTGGCTCGGCTTTTTGTAATACAAGTCCAAATTTTTCTTCCATATCTATATCTTCAGGACTTGTTCCATGAGCATGTTTCCAGTTAAAAGAATGAAGAAGAGTCGCTAACATTAGATGCACCATCCTATGTGCCAGTGGCAAACCAGGACACATCCTTCTTCCTGCTCCAAACGGTATTAGCTCGAAATTTCTACCTTTGTAATCGACATCACTTTCCATAAACCTTTCAGGTAAGAATGAATGAGCATTTGGCCACACGCTTGAATCTCGAGCAATGGACCATAGATTGACCCATATTTGTGCATTCTTGGGTACTAAGAATCCACAAAGTTCTACATCACTTTTTGTTTGATGGGGTACTAAGAATGGTCCTGGTGGACGTAGCCTTAGAGTTTCCTTCACCACAGCTTGAATGTACGGTAACTTTGAGATGTCAGATTCTTGAATCACCGACTTGTTCTTTCCAATTATTTGGTCTAGTTCGTACTGAGCTTTTGACATTTTCTCTGGGCTGCGTAATAATTCTGTCATTGCCCATTCTAATGTTGTAGATGTTGTATCTGTTCCCGCTGCAAAGAGATCCTAAATACATAAACACCAAAAACAAATAAGACAAGTGATTTAATTTGTGGGATCAAGATATATAACTATACAACAAATCGACAATATGACAAAGAATTTGTTATCATATACAGACTCGAAGTCTAGATGATATAGACTCAAGCCATATTACAACTCTCACAATAACGCTCCTGCAGGGCCGAGGCTTGAACCTGAGACCATGGTGTTGTCGCCACATGTTTTAACCACTAGGTTTCGCTCTTGTAGACTAATTGATTGTAGGTAAATATAATACTAGAAAAAGTAAAAATGTTTGCTTGAAGAATAATAATAATAAGGCTTACCACAAGAAGATGTCTAACATCATCAAGGCTCAATTCATTATCTTCAACCAACTTAAGTAGAGTACCAAGAACATCATCCTTTACACTTATACCATCCCTCAATCTTTCATCAATAATCCTGTCGAAAACTCGAACCATCTTCTCAAAATAAACCGATGCTTTTCTGAACACTCCTTGCAAATCCAAGTGCCTAACCAACGGGAAATAATCCGAAACATTCGGCCTTCCATTTAGTTCAAACCAACGGCCGACAACGTCCTTAAACCCTTCTAAAACCGAGGACTCATCATCATCATCATAACTATCAAGATCGATAGAGAAAAACGTGTTGGACAACAAATTCAAAGACGTAGTAAACGCGGCCTTGCCTATGCTAACAACCTCACCTTTCTCACTACAATGTCGTATGTGATTAACTAACTCACCCACTTTCCTCTGTCTTAAACCCTGGCTCAAGTCGAGCTGATGGTTCGTGAATACTTGAACCACCGTGATTTTTCTAAGGTCACGCCATTTCGGACACACTGGGAGCCAGACACTGGAAAACTGATGATGGTCGAATGCCCTAGCCGCGTCTGGGATTGTTCTACTAGAAAAGGTTAAGTCGTGTTTAAGGAACATTTCTTTGGCTATTTCGGGGGATGATATTACTATAGTCGTCTTAGTCCCTAACTTGAGGGACATTATGGGACCGTGCTTTTTCGAGAGCTCAGCGACAGAACAATGTGGTTTTTCGCCGAGCTGGTGTATGTTGCCTATGATAGGCCAGGGTTTAGGTCCTGGAGGAAGTTTTGACGTGGTCGATTTTTGAGAAATTTTGATTATGGAAAAGATAATGAAGATTATAGGGGTGATAACTAGAGATAATAAGGTGTAAGGTTCCATTATTGTTGTACAAGAAGCTCTATCAATCAAGTTTCACATGCATATATATACTATGATAACCCTTATATAGTAGGGAGTATTTATCATTTGCTTATCTGTGATTAAAATAATTTTTTACAAATAATATGAAATGGTCGGCAAATGATTAAGACTAATATATTTCCCACAATCCCACGTACAAGCCAAGATCGAGTAGAGATGGAAGTGCACATGCATACCACTGTTTACGACCGAATAAGATACAAGCTTACGATGACACATTAACACAGGCTAATACGACACAATGTCATGATCCATGGACCATGGGTTGTGTTTGGACCGCCCTTTCCGTTACTATATGATCCGGATCCAGATCCAAACCCTTATCTTGTAGGGTAGATCCAGAACCGATCCATTGACATCCCTACTGACACGACACGGAAGGGAATTGTGGTTTAGGGAGCTTAAGTGAAATCGGCTGAACTCTGCCTTACACGACTCATTAAGATTCTCATATAATTAAGTGGCAGTGTAAGTGTTTGTGCCCACACAAATATTAGGCACATATATATGTTAGTCTTTGTTTAGGTACTGGAAAACTACTATACTGTAGGTGTTAGCTAAATGTGTTATTCCATATGGCTAGCATTAGCTGTTCAATGATATGGTTAGCGTCAAGGGACCCGGTTTTATGACCCGGGTGCGGGCGGATACATGTCCGGATCTTGCGGATATTGTCTTCCGACCCGACCTAGTGTACTGTTGTGAATGTTGTCGTGTTCGCCTCTACGCTATACGAACTTTAAAAACAAATGAACCAGTGAGCTTTACACCTTTCACATTCGGATAATCCTTTTAACTCGTCGTATACATTTAAAATCAGAATATGCATACTTTTCCAAAAAATAGCTTTGTACAACGCTTCGACAAACACTGATATGATTAGATATTTCAAGACGGATCCGAGGAATAATGTTTATAGCTTGTGAAACTAATTGAAACGATTATCTAACCAAGGGAATAACTTCAAGTGGTTCAACTTTTTGTAATGTAAATCCGAACTTTTCTTTCGTATCTATATCTTCAGGACTTGTTCCATGAGCATGTTTCCAGTTAAAAGAATGAAGAAGAGCCGCTAACATTAGATGCACCATCCTATGAGCCAGGGGCATGCCGGGGCATATCCTTCTTCCTGCTCCGAACGTTATTAGCTTGAAACTTCGGTCTTTGTAATCGACTTCATTTTTCAAAAATCTTTCGGGTATAAATGAATGAGCATTTGGCCATACGCTTGAATCGTGACCAATGGACCACATATTGACCCATATCTGCGCATTCTTGGGTACCAAGAATCCACAAAGTTGTACATCCCTTTCGGTTTGACGAGGTACTGAGAACGGACCTGGTGGGTGCAACCTGAAAGTTTCTTTCACCACTGCTTGAATATGTAGTAACTTTGAGACGTCAGATTCTTGAATCACTGACTTGTTCTTTCCAGTTCTTTGGTCTAGTTCATAATGCACTTTTAACATTTTCTCTGGGTTGCGCAGAAGTTCTGTCATTGTCCATTCTAATATCGCAGAGGTTGTATCTGTTCCCGCTATGAAGATCCTAAATACCGAGTAAACACCAAAAACAATTTTAATTTGACAATCGTAATTATACCTAGTGAAAATGTCATTTATATCGAGTTCAAGTCAGGAGAATTTTTGGCTCTAGTGAAAATGTTATAGGTTCATTCCCAGCTCAGGCCAATGTAGTAATTGCTATTGGTCGTTTGGATTTTGGTTGGAAATTGGTAAATAAAATTACGGTGGGGTCATTACGGCCTTACGGGTCACACTGGATCATTTTCAAGTCTATTCATTTCAGAAGTGCGATTATCAGACCACGCCTAGACGTGGGTTCTGTTAGGGTCAGGCCGGTGGGACCAGGGTCCGACTTGCCGGATCAACACTAAGCAGACCGGGTGTGGGGTGTGTGCACGCGTTCAGAGACTGGACCGAGTGCTAGGAGGCGACCTCAAACATGTACGAATTAGCTAGGGAGTGCGGCGAGCCATATCAAGACACAAGAGCCGATGTGGGCCGACTTGACACTACCCGGAGTAGAGCAGGCAACCTGGGCCAGACCCATCTCGGCCCGGCCCAAAGATGGATTGTGACACCAATTTTAAGAGAAGCCAATGCCTAGCACGATTCGGCACGAGGTACAACCCTACACCAAAAAAAATGGAAAAAAAAAGCTGAAATTTTGGTCAGGCATGACAGTCGACAGGCTGACTCGACCGGCCAGACCAGGGGTCCGTGCCTAGCCTGTGCTTCGGTTGGGAGATAGAGGTCGGGCCGGGCCCAAGCATGATATGCCGGGCTTGGACCGTGCTGGGATGGAACAAGAGAGGACTTGCCGGCCCGGCATGAACGAGATGCCAGGTCTAACCCAAAGATTGTCCAAGTCTATGCAATACAAAGTATGATACTTCGTATATAAATATAATACTTAGGTTTCAACTTTCAATATCACCTTAGGAATTCAGGGTTTTGATTGAAGCCTAACTATTATACCCCATATTTAATAATTGGATACCAATCATTACGTTAAGGTTTTGGTTGAGATAGAGTTGATTGCAGGTAAAATACTGATTACTTGAAGAACAATATAAGGCTTACCAAGAGCATATGTCTAACATCATCAAGGCTCAATTCATTATCTTCAACCAACTTAAGTAGAGTACCAAGAACATCATCCTTTACAATTATACCTTCCCTTAATCTTTCATCAATAATCTTGTCGAAAACTCGAAGCATCTTCTCAAAATAAACCGAAGTTTCTCTGAACACTCCTTGCAAATCAAAATGCCTAACCAACGGGAAAATGTCCGAAACATTCGGCTTTCCACTTAACTCCAAAATATTCCAAACAATGTCCTTAAACTCTTGCGAATCCGAGGAATCATAACTATCAAGATCCATCGAGAAAAATGTGTTGGACAACAAATTCAAAACCGTAGTAAACACCGCCTTTCCTATGCTAACAACCTCGCCTTTCTCACTACAACGTCGTACGTGATCAACTAGCTCACCGACTTTCCTCTGCCTCAAACCCTGGCTTGAGTCGAGTCGTTGGTGCAGACACCAAAATTTTATATATTTCGGTATCTATTTATGTCAAATATCTTTATTATTTAGAGATAATTATCAATAAATATTGTGATAATATCTCAGGATACCGTAGATTCTTAGCTTCCTCTCTAAGTTATTAGGCTATAAATACGGTCTAGTGTTTAGGGTTTAGAGGAGGTCAGATGGAATAAGTCTCACACGCGACCCCATCATCCTACTACCAAATTGTAGGTAAATGGAATAAGTCACAAAAAGACCCCATCTTCCCCCTACGGATCTAAGTCGATAAGACTCCGTAGAACTATCAAAAACCCTAAACTTCGAGATTGGAATCAAGAGATCTACGGAAGTTGTAACACTCAATCTTTCGATTATCAAATAAAAAACTCGTATTCCATATTATTTTGTATCTGTTATTTTAATTATCGCAGGTGTAAAATTTTATTTTTTACAAATTGGCACGCTCGGTGGGACGATTTTCGCTCTTCATCTCCAATCTCAAAGGTTCAAGATCCGTAGATGTCATGGGGGCAAGCAAAGTTCACCTCAAGTCTTTCTACGAACTTTCGAGACAAAGTTGCAACCGACTTCGAAGTCTCTACAACAAGTCTCGAGGGGACATTTGTAGACACCAAAATTTTATAAAATTTGTAACCACAAATTTTGTATCGCAGCTAACTGAAATACAAAACAAGGAAAACAAATAAATTTTATTAATTATTTATCAAAAGTTCGTGTACAACCTCTAATGCATCCTCTGATTCTAACGCCGTTTAGGGAACACGTGTACGCGGTACACGTGAGGGATGCGTGCGTAGCTGACTTGTACTGCCTTGCTCGCGTTGTAATTTGATATTCTCGAGAAGGTCGCTTGGACTTGAATCTCTCTTGAATGTTTGAATTTGTCTTGGATCTTCTGAGCAGGCGCGATTTATCGTGCTTATTGACTGCTTGCGACGGATTTGATGGAGAGGCTTGTAGCGACTTTGTGTCTTTTCTCTCTGGATCCTTTGCTTCAGAATTTTCCAATTGTCTTCAAATGAATGAGGAGAGCTCTATTTATAGAGTTTTGGTTCTCCTTGGTGGACTTTGTAGTCACAGGCCCGTTTATGGGCTTATGAGTGACATTGGCCCAATTTGTCTTCTTTTCGGGTTTAATGATCCAAATAAGCCAATTTGTAATTCGGATCGACCCATATTTTATTTACTCGGGACAAAATAATTAAATTGAGTTAAAATTTCGTATTAACTCAAAATAATTAATTAATTTAATTTATTCGGCACTTTAATAAATTTTTAGTGCCTACAAATTGCCCCCTCGGGACCTTGTCACGTACACCGTTTGGGTGTTTTGGAGTGACAGGGTCTCGAATTTTTTTTTTGTTTGACTTTGACTTGGAAGTCGATGAGCACCGGACTTGTCGTAGGTAGCTCTACTTTTTTTTTTCGTCGCCCTGTCATTATCTGACTTGATGGAGGACTTGAAATCCCGTGAATTTATTTGATTTGCATGGTCTACTCTCACTCTGTGAGTCGAACCACCTTTTTTGTTTTAGTCACCTTGTTATCATCTACCTCGACAGGTGATTCAGGGAGCTCGTGAGTTTACTTGACTTGGAAGTCTACGGCCACCCCGCCATTTCTTTGAGAGTCTCCGGCCACCCCGCCTTTTCTTTGAGAAAGACCCACTTTTACGTCACCGAAGAGTTGTCGAGACATCATGAATTGTGACCAATGATTTAGGAAACTAATACTTTTGTCTTTTGGAAAACGTTAATAATATACTTTCCATCCTTCATGACAATCAAAATTGTTCCTTATCTCCTCTTAATTAGGGTTAAGGCTCCCTCCAAACTATATAAACAAGCAGATAGTACGTATTCCTCTTCAATGCCTTTGTGTATCTTCTCATGCACGTGAGTTAAGTCTTCATTCTCTATGCCAAATTTCATCTTTACGCTATCCTGCTTTCATTTTAATTTCTCCATCCTCTTTTCCTCTTTAGACTTGCTCTGTTCGTTGGCCTTTTCATCCTCAACCTTGATGGTGTTTAGTCTTGTTTCCCTCTTTAAACAATTCATCGACTATGAGTGGCTTGATTTTACTTAATTTCGACTCGACTTTGTTTGTGTACCGGTGTGTACCCTTTTGTATGCCGGCATCGGGTAGAATCCTACAGTTGGTCCGATAATTTGCTTCTGCTTTGTGTACCTTGGCGGCAATACCGGGGATTTGAAGCATCCTTTTTGAATCTTACTTTATCCATGATGAATTAATTACTTGTGCTTCATGTGAATCATCATTGACATGGCTTTACTATGTGTGTTTGTCAAAAAGACGTGGCTTTACTATGTGCTTAGGAGTGTTTGTCAAAACATTAATACAACACCAAAATTTGTTGCAATTTATTTAACTTGTTTTGTATTTATTGTTTTGTACAGTTGATTTTTTTTTTGTGTGAAGTTTGGATTGAAGATTTTTTGTGGGAAGTTTCGATTTGAAGATTTTTTTCACGAGGCTCCAGTTTGAAGATATTTTCGTGAAACTTCGATTGAAGATTTTTTCTTTGAGGCTCCAGTTTGAATATATTTTTGTGAAGCTTCAATTGAAGCATTTCAGCCCAGTGATTTACCATCTTTAGCCGAGTTGTCATGAGACGAACTAGTTTAGGTCATCGCGACTTCCTCGTAAGGAGCCATGGAGGGAGCACACGGAGTTGAGGAGCCATGGAGGGAGCACCCGGAGTTGTTATGAGGTGAACTCGTTTGGGTCATCACGACGCTCCGACGGAGGAGGCATGAAGGAAGCACCCGAGTTGTTACGAGGTGAACCCGTTTGGGTCATCACGACGCTCGCATGGAGGAGAAGCACCCGAGTTGTTACGAGGTGAACCCGTTTGGGTCATCACGACGCTCGCATGGAGGAGAAGCACCCGAGTTGTTACGAGGTGAACCCGTTTGGGTCATCACGACGCTCGCACGGAGGAGAAGCACCCGAGTTGTTACGAGGTGAACCCGTTCGGGTCATCACGACGCTCGCATGGAGGAGAAGCACCCGAGTTGTTACGAGGTGAACCCGTTCGGGTCATCACGACGCTCGCATGGAGGAGAAGCACCCGAGTTGTTACGAGGTGAACCCGTTTGGGTCATCACGACGCTAGCATGGAGGAGAAGCACCCGAGTTGTTACGAGGTGAACCCGTTCGGGTCATCACGACGCTCGCACGGAGGAGAAGCACCCGAGTTGTTACGAGGTGAACCCGTTCGGGTCATCACGACGCTCGCATGGAGGAGAAGCACCCGAGTTGTTACGAGGTGAACCCGTTTGGGTCATCACGACGCTCGCATGGAGGAGATGAGGAGCCACAGAGGGATCACTCGGAGCTGAGGAGCCACGGAGGGAGCACTCGGAGCACTCGGAGCCACGGAGGAAGCACTCGGAGCTGAGGAGCCACGGAGGGAGCACTCGGAGCTGAGGAGCCACGGAGGGAGCACTCGGAGCTGAGGAGTCACGGAGGGATCACTCGGAGCTGATGTGAACCCGTTCGGGTCATCACGACACTCCTACGAAGGAAGCCTTTCTCGATGACTGAGGTGGACTGCTTTGAAGATACTCCAAGTTGTATCACTTCGTCCTACTTGAGTTGTCATGAGGGAACCCG
The DNA here is from genome assembly GCA_958450325.1 of Agrostemma githago. Lineage (NCBI taxonomy): Eukaryota > Viridiplantae > Streptophyta > Magnoliopsida > Caryophyllales > Caryophyllaceae > Agrostemma > Agrostemma githago. The sequence continues at coordinate 1,155,163 of OY288255.1, forward strand.
TTTGGACCATCATGACTTTCTAGCAGAGAAGCTCCGCTTGATGAAGAATTTCAAGAAGCGTCGTTCGGTGATGATTTTTGTGAAGCTTCGTCCGTTTTTTTTTTTTTTTAAGCTTTGCTTGATGATGATCTTTTTTTTTTAGCCATTCGCAGTTTACGCTCTTGCGGGCCAGGAGCAATTGTTTGTTATTTTGGAGGTGTGGCTGCACTCAAGCTACATGTTCACTCGAGCTGCCTACGTACTTGCAAAACACAGATGATGTTTTACAAGATCAAGCCTACGTAGTTCATGGGATAACTTTTTGTGGGTTTTGTTTTTTGTGTTTTTTGTGTTTTTTGTTTTGTTTTGTTTTTTTTTTGTGCAGTTTATCCTCTTGCTTAGGAGCTTTGCCTGCCGTTTATCCTCTTGCTTAGGAGTTTTCCTTGTAGTTTAACCTCTTTCTTAGGAGATTTTTTTTTTCGTTGCTGTTTTTCCTCTTGCTTAGGAGTCTTCCTTGCAGTTTAACCTCTTGCTTAGGAGAGCTTGCAGTTTAACCTCTTGCTTAGGAGGGTTTGCAGTTTAGCCTCTTGCTTAGGAGGGTTTGCAGTTTAGCCTCTTGCTCAGGAGGGTACTTGCAGTTTATCCTCTTGCTTAGGAGCGTGCTTGCTTTTCAAAAGGCAGAAGATGTTTCACCATCGTCCACCCTCACTTGGCGCTTGATGGAGACGAGATGTTTTCAACCATTTCATTTTTATGAGATTTTGAAGTTTTTTGTTGATTTGTGAGAACTACAACCCGTCTTTTTGCTTTCAGGGGTTGCTCTTGAATGATGTCTACTATCTCCACACGCTTCATCCTAGAAGGGACAAGACTTTTGATATTACTGGTTATTTTCATTTGCTTGACATCTTTACCCGAGGAAGGCACATTACAACTTGTCCTTGTGAGTACCCCTAGGCGATTAAAGACTCCACTTGAAGGCGGATCTAAATGCTTGAGCATTGATGTTTTTCCACTTGAAGTTGATGGATGGATGTAGACACCCGCATTTTGACCGCCAGGTGTCTATGGCAGTTTCCAAAAATCACCCGATGATGATCGGACGCTAACGTGTTTCTACGCGCTCGGATACGGGCTCAAATCCATTAATCGTTGGCTAACACACTTACGGAGTACAAACCTCACCAAACAGACCTGGACACAAAAAAAAAAATCGAAAGTCCATGCAAAAAAAAGCAAAAGGCCAAAACAAAAAAAAGCAAGCCATCATCAAAAAAATTCAGAATACCCATGACCGTGGTCAACGGTCCATTCAAGTGAAAGCCCCACGACCAGGGTACGGTCAAAATTATCAAAACCCCATGATTGCGAGGTCAATCAGAAATGAAATACCCATGACCGTGGTCAACGGTCAACTCAAGTGAAAATCTTTTGACCATGGTACGGTCAAATTCAAAATTATCAATACCATCCAATAGGGGAGTGACAATCAAGCTGGTCAGCTAACACCACATCTAGCCTTCCCACATTACAACCCTCAAGACCTCCCCGAGACCCAGGCCAGAGACAGCCCGGAATTTTGAGGATTCAAGCACCATAGGATACCCTAACCATTAGGGCCAGACATGGAAACCAGATCCCGCATTATCAAAACCTATCCCGATCAAAGTTCGAGCCATTTTACTCGACTTTCTCTTTACATAACAAAATTCACAATCACCATACAAAGACCCGAGAGCAAAACTCGTCAAATCCCCGAGAGCAAAACTCGTCAAATCCCCGAGAGCAAAACTCGTCAAATCCCCGAGAGCAAAACTCGTCAAAGACCCGAGAGCAAAACTCGTCAAAGACCCGAGAGCAAAACTCGTCAAATCCCCGAGAGCAAAACTTGTTAAAATCCTCGAGAGCAAAACTCGTTAAAATCCCCGAGAGCAAAACTCGTTAAAATCCCGTCCCAATTCTTCCCATCCAAACCAGTTACCAACCCCGAACACGGGAGCTCAACTTGCAGTTGGCATAGAACATGCCCAAATAGTTCACACCACCTCTGGGGGCTACCCCGGAGAACGCTCACAGTCACAGGATTAATATCCTAACCATTCAAGCCCTTTGATCAAGACATCACTGGGAATGCACCTAGCCCACACTGTCATTATGGCTAGTTACACACAAAGTCCTATTAGACTAGGCACCATAATAATACATCTTTCGATCCACTGAACTACGACATGGTTTGATTTCACTACACGTGAATACGTAGGCAGCCTTTCAACAGAGGCACAACCACCCACATTGACACATGATCAAAAAGCACCGTCATTTCGGTCACGACACTGTCATGTTCTCAGTAGCTAGCTTTGTTGTCCCGGGGGCTCCTCTTAGACAGAAGTTCTCCATCCACTCACAAAATCCAGATAAATCCAACAAAAAATCTAGCCTTCTTTCTGTAGTGTGTCCTAGTACTCGGCTCAGTCGAAGACAAGAATCTGACAGGACTCGAGGTATCACCCACTTTGGAAAAGTATCCTAAAATAGGAAATCCGGAAGGGCACCAGACTAAAACAGTCTCATTACGGACTACTGCCAGTCCCCTACAGCATATCTATCCCATTTCGATATACGATCGTGTTGTCACTCGCCTAGGTTACGGGATAGCGCAACTTGAGAGTCTTGTTAGGCGGCCCACTACCCTACCGAGTCACGGTCCAACCCTTAGAGAGTCCAGTCCGTGTCAGTCAACTCGTCCTGTCCAGAGTCGAGTCTGTCGGTAGGTCCCTCTCTTCAAACTCCATTTTGAGATTTGCAAAATTTAGCCATTTGAAAAAAGATCCTTTTCGACAAGGTCAGATTTCAGTCTATTTAAACTGCGAATTTCTTTTCTACCCCTTTCCATTTTGAAAACCTAGCCCGTGAGTGCTTTCAGGATTTCAAAAATTCAACTTTCAAAAATCATTGTCCCCAGCACGAGTCATTTTACTACCTACGTGTTGCATACATTTCATGTGACTTATACAGGTACGACTCAAGCAAGGCATGCAAGCCAATCGAATCTCCCCAGCAGCATTTTCCAGGATAGCACGGGATGGGCCAACACACAGGCACACCCAAGGCTTACGCGACAAGCCCGAATTCCCCACGGAGCACAAGCATCCAGCGCAGGTATGATCTCTGTCTTATGGCTGGCGAGCCCTTCACGCGAGTCTAATGGACTATAAACGACCCGACCGGAAGTCTACCAGGTCTTAACAGGCTTGGTAGCTACTCTGACTTTCGCCTTGTCCAAGCCTCAGTCAGAGTGGGGGCTCTGTAGACACCCGCATTTTGACCGCCAGGTGTCTATGGCAGTTTCCAAAAATCACCCGATGATGATCGGACGCTAACGTGTTTCTACGCGCTCGGATACGGGCTCAAATCCATTAATCGTTGGCTAACACACTTACGGAGTACAAACCTCACCAAACAGACCTCAAATCCAGGCCCAGTGGATCATTCCGAGTCAAACAAGACTAATTTGGGTCGAAACCGACACCGGGAATAAAACCGACTTTTAGCGACCAGATTAAAACCCGATCAAAGCTGTTTCCGAGTAGCTCACCCACGGTCCGCCTCCAAACGGGCCATCAAATCAAGTCCGTCAAGGCACAAAACCCTAGACACCAAGGTGCCCTAGCCTTGCCTATATAAGCAACCCCCATGCACACATCTTCAACACTTTTTGACAACTTCTCACAACCCTAAAAACCCTAGTACACTCTAGGACATCATCTTTTTACAACCCTAGCAAGTTACACAACCCTAATCCTACACATCTACAAGAACCCTAGACAAACCCTAGGAATTCGATATTAGCAAACCCTAAAACCTAGTTTTAGGAATCCAACCCAAGCCACCACAGCTTAACCTCCATACACCTCGAAGACTCCCGTGCCATAGCCACGTTTACGAGCCTTAGTCCGAGACAGAAACATGTAGGTTGAGGGTGAAACCTCCTTCTTCTTTCTCTTCTCTTTTCTTCGTCTTTTTTTGTTTATATTATTATTATTATTATTATTATTATTATTATTATTATTATTATTATTATTACGTTTATTATTATTATTATTATTATTATTATTACGTTTATTATTATTATTATTATTATTATTATTATTATTACGTTTATTATTATTATTATTATTATTATTATTACGTTTATTATTATTATTATTATTATTATTATTATTATTATTATTATTACGTTTATTGTTATTATTATTATTATTATTATTACTATTACGATCTTTATTATTTACCTCGTTATCATTATTGCATCATAACATTGGTAATATTGTTAGCATCAAAACATTAAAATACTTATCGATTTGTGTCGAATAAGAGGGATATCGGGATAAGAAAACACGAACATACAAGTGTACTGCACACAGCGTTGACGGTCGCTTATCCCGGTACCCCGATTATTTGATTATTGAGATGAGTCAACTTAAACAAGAATTCGTCATTATTTCTCGTCGTTATCATCATCAATTTTGCATCCATCAATTTCTTTAAACATCAATTTTAACAAGGGTCGAAACCCGTTGACACGGATCCGACATCACAATCCCTAGGGATTTATTTCGATGTCGGAGAAGTCGAGGGAATCAAGTTTTTTTTTATTTATTTATTCGAATAAAGCATCGATTTTGGATTCGATACCAATTCCATAATTGGATATCGAATCTAACAATCAAGTCATATGAATTGATTAACGTGATTTACTCATATCATGATAATTAATTTAAAACGACTAAAATCAATTTATTTATTTTTTTCTATTTCACTCTAATATTCCATATCGATTCAAATAATCGAATATGGGATATAGCGAGTACTCCAAATTTAGAATCGGGTATAAATTCAACGATATTTATATTCGGTTCAACAAAATTCGCGATTTATAAAAAAACCAAGTCGAACATAAATTATGCAATATTTATGTCCGATTCGGTAAAACCGTCGAATTATCAAAAATCAAAAGCAATTTCAAAATCAATAATTAAATTGCAAACGAACAAAGTTCGCACAGGTGCCACTCGACCGAGTGCCTTAGTCACTCGATCGAGTGACACCCTAAAATCGAGTCAGAAAGCTAATTATGACTACCACTCGATCGAGTGACCTCATAACGACTCAAGCACGAGTCGTACATTATTCTATTTTTCAAACTCGATAGTATTTTACGACTTAGGTCAACATGTGCATAATTAATCACGTGTATACTATCTTTTCAAATCATGCATCCTCATATTTGCATCTTTTCAATTCAATTCAATATTTGCAAACCGTTATTATTCGTTATATCGCTATATCGTTACTAACGCGTTTTCTGTTTCTTTTGTCAATTTAATTATTATTCGTTTATTATACTAAATGAACCCGCATGCTAAAATACAACTTTGACGTTAATTTTAGTTGCATTAAATTGACTTAGAAACCCTTTCAATTACATTCGCATGTTTAGGGAAAATAAATCTTTGCATATCATTTTTCCCGTTTTACTAACGCGCGTATTGTAAGTCATTCGAATTCTTAGTAGAGGCCGCTAATGTGCGGGCGGGGTTGGGTGTCCTTTGTGGGCTTCCCAACACGTACCCTCACCCCTTACTCAGAACCTCGGTTTCCGGATGCCCGAAACCGTTGGCGCACGAGAGTCATTCAATATACGATTAACCGCTCAAGTCGGCATCTATATCGATATGCAAAGGGACGAGCCCAATAAACTCTGACATCGGAAATGGGCTGTATTTTGTATACGGCCCACTACGACATAGAGTGGGCTCGAACGGTTCCGAATAACCATAAAATTCGGTGGCGACTCCACATAGACCTAAATTTCAATTCGATCCTTCTCATATGGAGATTCATTCGCCTACCCAAACCCGCGCGTGGCCGCGTCGGGGTGGACCTATGTCATGTCCACAATTTGGCGACTCCGCTGGGGACTAACTGATGCGTGACTTACCATCGGCATCCTCAGGGTGAGACTCGAATAGAAATCGTTTGACAAATACAATACGCGTGTTAGTTCTACGGTTCATGCATAACCCATATTTTCCCGGGCCGGTACTCGCGACCGACGTCCCACTATACCGTCGATGTACTCCAATATGGATATGTTGAAAGGTGTCCATAGTCGATTCGAGTGGGTTTCGCGGCATGTTTTAAGATCAACTCGACTTAGGAAGTCCGTCCCGATCAACGTCTAGACTATGTACACTGGTATAGACCCTCTTTAGACCGACCGAGACTTAGTGTGGAGCATACATGGCGTCGTTATAATGCTTGTGTGACTACGTGCTACTTGGTTTCCGAGTCGTTTTCAAAAACCGTCTTTTTTTTTTCCAAAGATTGCATCTTTTTCAAACTATTCAATTTCAAAACCCGGGACACATACCGAATTTAGGACTTATGATTTTACTCAAAATAGCCTATTTTCTAGACGGTATGCTGCCCGATTCAAAACTCGAAAATATTTTCGAACTTTCAAACTTGCGGCCCGATACACTTTCCGTTTTTTTTTCCGAAAAGTTGGGCCTTCCACCGAGTTTTCTCGGACCTTTTTCAAAAACATCAATTTTCAAAACTTCCTTCTCCTTAGGACTTCCCATATTTAGCAGTGTTGGGTCGTGTCTTAAGTTGTCAAAGTCCTTAGCGTCGAAACTCTGTCGATCTTACATCACGAGTTTCTTCCCTACCCCAGTCCGCCTTATTAGACTAAGGCAAGGCCCACCTACGTAGGACAAACCCCTACAAAGGAGGGCCCGTCAACACAATCAAGTCCAAAAGTCTGGGGATGTCTCACGTAGACCTTCCTTCGAACAGGACTCGGCCCACATAGTCGAATCCTAAGGAAGACCCACACTTCACAAGTCACCCGTCTAGGTGTCTTTTCCGAGTCAACCTTTTACAAGGCATAGCCTTATAACAAAAGGTTCACGGTCCTTACGTCTAAGGGTCACTCGTCCGACACTTGAGTCTTAACAAAATTATCGACCCCGCTTGGGGGCTACCCTTTAGCAGGGCGATCAATCACGGTTGCTCTAAGGGTCATGTCTTACACGTGTCTCACATAACCCACTTTTGAGTCACTTCGATGCCACACCATCTGAGTCCTTAGTCTCACTTGGGGGCTATTCGTCGACGGAGCGGTTAATCACGGTCACTCTGAGAATCGTACCCTACACGTTCGTCTTAGGAGGGTCTAACCCAAGTCAAACATGGTCGCCCCATTTTCGAACTCACCCTTCTGCAGTTCGAGTCTAATTTACGGTCGTTACCTCGTCTAGGTCAACATTCAAGTATCCCGGTCCGAGAGTCTTTGTCGACTCGTCACCCCGGGCCATTTCTAGTTTGACTCTGTCTCTTGCGCAAAGCCGAGCTTAGGCGAGTTCTAACACCTGTCGTTTTTTCCGATCAGGGACCCTATGAACGAGACACTACCAAACCACAACAAATCCCACGCCGTCATGAAAGGGGATATCCAGGGGAGTATGCTTATGCTATCTTGCTCCATCAACAACATCTTTTCGAAAATCAATACTGCCCTAGATAACCTAAATTCCAGGGTAACCATCATCGAAGAAGATCTTGTAAGAACCCGATCCCGCCTAACACAACTAGAGCGGGTAAGGCAGCCAATCACCCAACCGAGCCATTTGAAGGGTGAGCACTCTTACGAAACTGTCCGCTACCCTCAAGATGGCAAGGCCGAGAGAGGTAACCCTCAAGTCACCTCTCCAAAAATCAAGAACCAGTCAAAGGAAAGGACATTTACCCACTTGGATATGTCCTACACCGTCGCTTTCCAGAGGTTAGTCTCAAAGGGCCTAGTGCTACCTATAGGCCCAACAGCCGACCCATTTGTGGAGAAACGTTCCAAAGCATGGAACGCTGAGCATTACTGCAAATTCCACAGAGGGAGGGGACACGATATAGAACAATGCTGGAAGCTGAAACACCTCATTCAAGGCTTCCTCGATGCCGGGAAGACTTCCGTTTTGGAAACATTGTCACTTGCGAAGCCCCTCGTGGACTACACAGGGCCCGATGACCGAAGCATCCAATCTACCTCCCATGCACTCAAGGGTCCGGATTTGATTTAAGTCCGAGTCTGAGTCTGAGTCTAGGATGTTCTATTCCAAAGTCAAAGTCAAAGTCAAAGTCAAAGTCAGAGTCAGAGTCAACTGTATTCTGTCCTCTTTTCAAATTCAATAAAATCAGCTTTCAATATTCTTTCTCATATACACCTCCCTTATGTGTTTCCGAGAACATGATGAACACCATCATACACTGTGAGCACATGCACGTGACTATTATAGGCACATCTATAATGACTGCAGGAAACCGAGCCCGTGTTTTCCTTTTACCTATTCCATGTCTGGTATAGAAAAGCCACATAACTACCCTTAGCAGGAGCATATCGAATCCTATGACAAATCTGGGTAGTCTTCTAGTTTGGGTCTAAGACGGGAGGCAAGCCCATTTCCCACAACAAACACCCATCCGATAAGATCAACCGATCCCTACCTTTGGTGTTAGTCTGACCAAAATCAAAAAAAACCCATGACCGGGGCTGAGAGGTCAACCAAAATCAAAAAAACCCATGACCGGGGCTGAGAGGTCAACCAACATTCAAGAAACCCATGACCGGGGCTGAGAGGTCAACCAAAATAAAAAAAAAACCCATGACCGGGGCTGAGAGGTCAACCAACATTCAAAAAAACCCATGACCGGGGCAGAGAGGTCAACCAATATCCAAAAACCCATGACCGGGGCTGAGAGGTCAACCAAAATCCAAAAACCCATGACCGGGGCTGAGAGGTCAATCAAAAGTCAAAAAAAAAAAAAAAGGGCCAAAACAAAAAAAAAGGCCATCAAAAAAACTGGACACAAAAAAAAAAAAATCGAAAGTCCATGCAAAAAAAAAGCAAAAGGCCAAAACAAAAAAAAACAAGCCATCATCAAAAAAATTCAGAATACCCATGACCGTGGTCAACGGTCCATTCAAGTGAAAGCCCCACGACCAGGGTACGGTCAAAATTATCAAAACCCCATGATTGCGAGGTCAATCAGAAATGAAATACCCATGACCGTGGTCAACGGTCAACTCAAGTGAAAATCTTTTGACCATGGTACGGTCAAATTCAAAATTATCAATACCATCCAATAGGGGAGTGACAATCAAGCTGGTCAGCTAACACCACATCTAGCCTTCCCACATTACAACCCTCAAGACCTCCCCGAGACCCAGGCCAGAGACAGCCCGGAATTTTGAGGATTCAAGCACCATAGGATACCCCTAACCATTAGGGCCAGACATGGAAACCAGATCCCGCATTATCAAAACCTATCCCGATCAAAGTTCGAGCCATTTTACTCGACTTTCTCTTTACATAACAAAATTCACAATCACCATACAAAGACCCGAGAGCAAAACTCGTCAAATCCCCGAGAGCAAAACTCGTCAAATCCCCGAGAGCAAAACTCGTCAAATCCCCGAGAGCAAAACTCGTCAAAGACCCGAGAGCAAAACTCGTCAAAGACCCGAGAGCAAAACTCGTCAAATCCCCGAGAGCAAAACTTGTTAAAATCCTCGAGAGCAAAACTCGTTAAAATCCCCGAGAGCAAAACTCGTTAAAATCCCGTCCCAATTCTTCCCATCCAAACCAGTTACCAACCCCGAACACGGGAGCTCAACTTGCAGTTGGCATAGAACATGCCCAAATAGTTCACACCACCTCTGGGGGCTACCCCGGAGAACGCTCACAGTCACAGGATTAATATCCTAACCATTCAAGCCCTTTGATCAAGACATCACTGGGAATGCACCTAGCCCACACTGTCATTATGGCTAGTTACACACAAAGTCCTATTAGACTAGGCACCATAATAATACATCTTTCGATCCACTGAACTACGACATGGTTTGATTTCACTACACGTGAATACGTAGGCAGCCTTTCAACAGAGGCACAACCACCCACATTGACACATGATCAAAAAGCACCGTCATTTCGGTCACGACACTGTCATGTTCTCAGTAGCTAGCTTTGTTGTCCCGGGGGCTCCTCTTAGACAGAAGTTCTCCATCCACTCACAAAATCCAGATAAATCCAACAAAAAATCTAGCCTTCTTTCTGTAGTGTGTCCTAGTACTCGGCTCAGTCGAAGACAAGAATCTGACAGGACTCGAGGTATCACCCACTTTGGAAAAGTATCCTAAAATAGGAAATCCGGAAGGGCACCAGACTAAAACAGTCTCATTACGGACTACTGCCAGTCCCCTACAGCATATCTATCCCATTTCGATATACGATCGTGTTGTCACTCGCCTAGGTTACGGGATAGCGCAACTTGAGAGTCTTGTTAGGCGGCCCACTACCCTACCGAGTCACGGTCCAACCCTTAGAGAGTCCAGTCCGTGTCAGTCAACTCGTCCTGTCCAGAGTCGAGTCTGTCGGTAGGTCCCTCTCTTCAAACTCCATTTTGAGATTTGCAAAATTTAGCCATTTGAAAAAAGATCCTTTTCGACAAGGTCAGATTTCAGTCTATTTAAACTGCGAATTTCTTTTCTACCCCTTTCCATTTTGAAAACCTAGCCCGTGAGTGCTTTCAGGATTTCAAAAATTCAACTTTCAAAAATCATTGTCCCCAGCACGAGTCATTTTACTACCTACGTGTTGCATACATTTCATGTGACTTATACAGGTACGACTCAAGCAAGGCATGCAAGCCAATCGAATCTCCCCAGCAGCATTTTCCAGGATAGCACGGGATGGGCCAACACACAGGCACACCCAAGGCTTACGCGACAAGCCCGAATTCCCCACGGAGCACAAGCATCCAGCGCAGGTATGATCTCTGTCTTATGGCTGGCGAGCCCTTCACGCGAGTCTAATGGACTATAAACGACCCGACCGGAAGTCTACCAGGTCTTAACAGGCTTGGTAGCTACTCTGACTTTCGCCTTGTCCAAGCCTCAGTCAGAGTGGGGGCTCTGTAGACACCCGCATTTTGACCGCCAGGTGTCTATGGCAGTTTCCAAAAATCACCCGATGATGATCGGACGCTAACGTGTTTCTACGCGCTCGGATACGGGCTCAAATCCATTAATCGTTGGCTAACACACTTACGGAGTACAAACCTCACCAAACAGACCTCAAATCCAGGCCCAGTGGATCATTCCGAGTCAAACAAGACTAATTTGGGTCGAAACCGACACCGGGAATAAAACCGACTTTTAGCGACCAGATTAAAACCCGATCAAAGCTGTTTCCGAGTAGCTCACCCACGGTCCGCCTCCAAACGGGCCATCAAATCAAGTCCGTCAAGGCACAAAACCCTAGACACCAAGGTGCCCTAGCCTTGCCTATATAAGCAACCCCCATGCACACATCTTCAACACTTTTTGACAACTTCTCACAACCCTAAAAACCCTAGTACACTCTAGGACATCATCTTTTTACAACCCTAGCAAGTTACACAACCCTAATCCTACACATCTACAAGAACCCTAGACAAACCCTAGGAATTCGATATTAGCAAACCCTAAAACCTAGTTTTAGGAATCCAACCCAAGCCACCACAACTTAACCTCCATACACCTCGAAGACTCCCGTGCCATAGCCACGTTTACGAGCCTTAGTCCGAGACAGAAACATGTAGGTTGAGGGTGAAACCTCCTTCTTCTTTCTCTTCTCTTTTCTTCGTCTTTTTTTGTTTATATTATTATTATTATTATTATTATTATTATTATTACGTTTATTATTATTATTATTATTATTATTATTATTATTATTACGTTTATTATTATTATTATTATTATTATTATTAATACGTTTATTATTATTATTATTATTATTATTATTACGTTTATTATTATTATTATTATTATTATTATTATTATTATTATTATTATTACGTTTATTATTATTATTATTATTATTATTATTATTATTATTACGTTTATTGTTATTATTATTATTATTATTATTACTATTACGATCTTTATTATTTACCTCGTTATCATTATTGCATCATAACATTGGTAATATTGTTAGCATCAAAACATTAAAATACTTATCGATTTGTGTCGAATAAGAGGGATATCGGGATAAGAAAACACGAACATACAAGTGTACTGCACACAGCGTTGACGGTCGCTTATCCCGGTACCCCGATTATTTGATTATTGAGATGAGTCAACTTAAACAAGAATTCGTCATTATTTCTCGTCGTTATCATCATCAATTTTGCATCCATCAATTTCTTTAAACATCAATTTTAACAAGGGTCGAAACCCGTTGACACGGATCCGACATCACAATCCCTAGGGATTTATTTCGATGTCGGAGAAGTCGAGGGAATCAAGTTTTTTTTATTTATTTATTCGAATAAAGCATCGATTTTGGATTCGATACCAATTCCATAATTGGATATCGAATCTAACAATCAAGTCATATGAATTGATTAACGTGATTTACTCATATCACGATAATTAATTTAAAACGACTAAAATCAATTTATTTATTTTTTTCTATTTCACTCTAATATTCCATATCGATTCAAATAATCGAATATGGGATATAGCGAGTACTCCAAATTTAGAATCGGGTATAAATTCAACGATATTTATATTCGGTTCAACAAAATTCGCGATTTATAAAAAAACCAAGTCGAACATAAATTATGCAATATTTATGTCCGATTCGGTAAAACCGTCGAATTATCAAAAATCAAAAGCAATTTCAAAATCAATAATTAAATTGCAAACGAACAAAGTTCGCACAGGTGCCACTCGACCGAGTGCCTTAGTCACTCGATCGAGTGACACCCTAAAATCGAGTCAGAAAGCTAATTATGACTACCACTCGATCGAGTGACCTCATAACGACTCAAGCACGAGTCGTACATTATTCTATTTTTCAAACTCGATAGTATTTTACGACTTAGGTCAACATGTGCATAATTAATCACGTGTATACTATCTTTTCAAATCATGCATCCTCATATTTGCATCTTTTCAATTCAATTCAATATTTGCAAACCGTTATTATTCGTTATATCGCTATATCGTTACTAACGCGTTTTCTGTTTCTTTTGTCAATTTAATTATTATTCGTTTATTATACTAAATGAACCCGCATGCTAAAATACAACTTTGACGTTAATTTTAGTTGCATTAAATTGACTTAGAAACCCTTTCAATTACATTCGCATGTTTAGGGAAAATAAATCTTTGCATATCATTTTTCCCGTTTTACTAACGCGCGTATTGTAAGTCATTCGAATTCTTAGTAGAGGCCGCTAATGTGCGGGCGGGGTTGGGTGTCCTTTGTGGGCTTCCCAACACGTACCCTCACCCCTTACTCAGAACCTCGGTTTCCGGATGCCCGAAACCGTTGGCGCACGAGAGTCATTCAATATACGATTAACCGCTCAAGTCGGCATCTATATCGATATGCAAAGGGACGAGCCCAATAAACTCTGACATCGGAAATGGGCTGTATTTTGTATACGGCCCACTACGACATAGAGTGGGCTCGAACGGTTCCGAATAACCATAAAATTCGGTGGCGACTCCACATAGACCTAAATTTCAATTCGATCCTTCTCATATGGAGATTCATTCGCCTACCCAAACCCGCGCGTGGCCGCGTCGGGGTGGACCTATGTCATGTCCACAATTTGGCGACTCCGCTGGGGACTAACTGATGCGTGACTTACCATCGGCATCCTCAGGGTGAGACTCGAATAGAAATCGTTTGACAAATACAATACGCGTGTTAGTTCTACGGTTCATGCATAACCCATATTTTCCCGGGCCGGTACTCGCGACCGACGTCCCACTATACCGTCGATGTACTCCAATATGGATATGTTGAAAGGTGTCCATAGTCGATTCGAGTGGGTTTCGCGGCATGTTTTAAGATCAACTCGACTTAGGAAGTCCGTCCCGATCAACGTCTAGACTATGTACACTGGTATAGACCCTCTTTAGACCGACCGAGACTTAGTGTGGAGCATACATGGCGTCGTTATAATGCTTGTGTGACTACGTGCTACTTGGTTTCCGAGTCGTTTTCAAAAACCGTCTTTTTTTTTTCCAAAGATTGCATCTTTTTCAAACTATTCAATTTCAAAACCCGGGACACATACCGAATTTAGGACTTATGATTTTACTCAAAATAGCCTATTTTCTAGACGGTATGCTGCCCGATTCAAAACTCGAAAATATTTTCGAACTTTCAAACTTGCGGCCCGATACACTTTCCGTTTTTTTTTCCGAAAAGTTGGGCCTTCCACCGAGTTTTCTCGGACCTTTTTCAAAAATCATCAATTTTCAAAACTTCCTTCTCCTTAGGACTTCCCATATTTAGCAGTGTTGGGTCGTGTCTTAAGTTGTCAAAGTCCTTAGCGTCGAAACTCTGTCGATCTTACATCACGAGTTTCTTCCCTACCCCAGTCCGCCTTATTAGACTAAGGCAAGGCCCACCTACGTAGGACAAACCCCTACAAAGGAGGGCCCGTCAACACAATCAAGTCCAAAAGTCTGGGGATGTCTCACGTAGACCTTCCTTCGAACAGGACTCGGCCCACATAGTCGAATCCTAAGGAAGACCCACACTTCACAAGTCACCCGTCTAGGTGTCTTTTCCGAGTCAACCTTTTACAAGGCATAGCCTTATAACAAAAGGTTCACGGTCCTTACGTCTAAGGGTCACTCGTCCGACACTTGAGTCTTAACAAAATTATCGACCCCGCTTGGGGGCTACCCTTTAGCAGGGCGATCAATCACGGTTGCTCTAAGGGTCATTTCTTACACGTGTCTCACATAACCCACTTTTGAGTCACTTCGATGCCACACCATCTGAGTCCTTAGTCTCACTTGGGGGCTATTCGTCGACGGAGCGGTTAATCACGGTCACTCTGAGAATCGTACCCTACACGTTCGTCTTAGGAGGGTCTAACCCAAGTCAAACATGGTCGCCCCATTTTCGAACTCACCCTTCTGCAGTTCGAGTCTAATTTACGGTCGTTACCTCGTCTAGGTCAACATTCAAGTATCCCGGTCCGAGAGTCTTTGTCGACTCGTCACCCCGGGCCATTTCTAGTTTGACTCTGTCTCTTGCGCAAAGCCGAGCTTAGGCGAGTTCTAACACCTGTCGTTTTTTCCGATCAGGGACCCTATGAACGAGACACTACCAAACCACAACAAATCCCACGCCGTCATGAAAGGGGATATCCAGGGGAGTATGCTTATGCTATCTTGCTCCATCAACAACATCTTTTCGAAAATCAATACTGCCCTAGATAACCTAAATTCCAGGGTAACCATCATCGAAGAAGATCTTGTAAGAACCCGATCCCGCCTAACACAACTAGAGCGGGTAAGGCAGCCAATCACCCAACCGAGCCATTTGAAGGGTGAGCACTCTTACGAAACTGTCCGCTACCCTCAAGATGGCAAGGCCGAGAGAGGTAACCCTCAAGTCACCTCTCCAAAAATCAAGAACCAGTCAAAGGAAAGGACATTTACCCACTTGGATATGTCCTACACCGTCGCTTTCCAGAGGTTAGTCTCAAAGGGCCTAGTGCTACCTATAGGCCCAACAGCCGACCCATTTGTGGAGAAACGTTCCAAAGCATGGAACGCTGAGCATTACTGCAAATTCCACAGAGGGAGGGGACACGATATAGAACAATGCTGGAAGCTGAAACACCTCATTCAAGGCTTCCTCGATGCCGGGAAGACTTCCGTTTTGGAAACATTGTCACTTGCGAAGCCCCTCGTGGACTACACAGGGCCCGATGACCGAAGCATCCAATCTACCTCCCATGCACTCAAGGGTCCGGATTTGATTTAAGTCCGAGTCTGAGTCTGAGTCTAGGATGTTCTATTCCAAAGTCAAAGTCAAAGTCAAAGTCAAAGTCAGAGTCAGAGTCAACTGTATTCTGTCCTCTTTTCAAATTCAATAAAATCAGCTTTCAATATTCTTTCTCATATACACCTCCCTTATGTGTTTCCGAGAACATGATGAACACCATCATACACTGTGAGCACATGCACGTGACTATTATAGGCACATCTATAATGACTGCAGGAAACCGAGCCCGTGTTTTCCTTTTACCTATTCCATGTCTGGTATAGAAAAGCCACATAACTACCCTTAGCAGGAGCATATCGAATCCTATGACAAATCTGGGTAGTCTTCTAGTTTGGGTCTAAGACGGGAGGCAAGCCCATTTCCCACAACAAACACCCATCCGATAAGATCAACCGATCCCTACCTTTGGTGTTAGTCTGACCAAAATCAAAAAAAACCCATGACCGGGGCTGAGAGGTCAACCAAAATCAAAAAAACCCATGACCGGGGCTGAGAGGTCAACCAACATTCAAGAAACCCATGACCGGGGCTGAGAGGTCAACCAAAATAAAAAAAAAACCCATGACCGGGGCTGAGAGGTCAACCAACATTCAAAAAAACCCATGACCGGGGCAGAGAGGTCAACCAATATCCAAAAACCCATGACCGGGGCTGAGAGGTCAACCAAAATCCAAAAACCCATGACCGGGGCTGAGAGGTCAATCAAAAGTCAAAAAAAAAAAAAAAGGGCCAAAACAAAAAAAAAGGCCATCAAAAAAACTGGACACAAAAAAAAAAATCGAAAGTCCATGCAAAAAAAAAGCAAAAGGCCAAAACAAAAAAAAGCAAGCCATCATCAAAAAAATTCAGAATACCCATGACCGTGGTCAACGGTCCATTCAAGTGAAAGCCCCACGACCAGGGTACGGTCAAAATTATCAAAACCCCATGATTGCGAGGTCAATCAGAAATGAAATACCCATGACCGTGGTCAACGGTCAACTCAAGTGAAAATCTTTTGACCATGGTACGGTCAAATTCAAAATTATCAATACCATCCAATAGGGGAGTGACAATCAAGCTGGTCAGCTAACACCACATCTAGCCTTCCCACATTACAACCCTCAAGACCTCCCCGAGACCCAGGCCAGAGACAGCCCGGAATTTTGAGGATTCAAGCACCATAGGATACCCCTAACCATTAGGGCCAGACATGGAAACCAGATCCCGCATTATCAAAACCTATCCCGATCAAAGTTCGAGCCATTTTACTCGACTTTCTCTTTACATAACAAAATTCACAATCACCATACAAAGACCCGAGAGCAAAACTCGTCAAATCCCCGAGAGCAAAACTCGTCAAATCCCCGAGAGCAAAACTCGTCAAATCCCCGAGAGCAAAACTCGTCAAAGACCCGAGAGCAAAACTCGTCAAAGACCCGAGAGCAAAACTCGTCAAATCCCCGAGAGCAAAACTTGTTAAAATCCTCGAGAGCAAAACTCGTTAAAATCCCCGAGAGCAAAACTCGTTAAAATCCCGTCCCAATTCTTCCCATCCAAACCAGTTACCAACCCCGAACACGGGAGCTCAACTTGCAGTTGGCATAGAACATGCCCAAATAGTTCACACCACCTCTGGGGGCTACCCCGGAGAACGCTCACAGTCACAGGATTAATATCCTAACCATTCAAGCCCTTTGATCAAGACATCACTGGGAATGCACCTAGCCCACACTGTCATTATGGCTAGTTACACACAAAGTCCTATTAGACTAGGCACCATAATAATACATCTTTCGATCCACTGAACTACGACATGGTTTGATTTCACTACACGTGAATACGTAGGCAGCCTTTCAACAGAGGCACAACCACCCACATTGACACATGATCAAAAAGCACCGTCATTTCGGTCACGACACTGTCATGTTCTCAGTAGCTAGCTTTGTTGTCCCGGGGGCTCCTCTTAGACAGAAGTTCTCCATCCACTCACAAAATCCAGATAAATCCAACAAAAAATCTAGCCTTCTTTCTGTAGTGTGTCCTAGTACTCGGCTCAGTCGAAGACAAGAATCTGACAGGACTCGAGGTATCACCCACTTTGGAAAAGTATCCTAAAATAGGAAATCCGGAAGGGCACCAGACTAAAACAGTCTCATTACGGACTACTGCCAGTCCCCTACAGCATATCTATCCCATTTCGATATACGATCGTGTTGTCACTCGCCTAGGTTACGGGATAGCGCAACTTGAGAGTCTTGTTAGGCGGCCCACTACCCTACCGAGTCACGGTCCAACCCTTAGAGAGTCCAGTCCGTGTCAGTCAACTCGTCCTGTCCAGAGTCGAGTCTGTCGGTAGGTCCCTCTCTTCAAACTCCATTTTGAGATTTGCAAAATTTAGCCATTTGAAAAAAGATCCTTTTCGACAAGGTCAGATTTCAGTCTATTTAAACTGCGAATTTCTTTTCTACCCCTTTCCATTTTGAAAACCTAGCCCGTGAGTGCTTTCAGGATTTCAAAAATTCAACTTTCAAAAATCATTGTCCCCAGCACGAGTCATTTTACTACCTACGTGTTGCATACATTTCATGTGACTTATACAGGTACGACTCAAGCAAGGCATGCAAGCCAATCGAATCTCCCCAGCAGCATTTTCCAGGATAGCACGGGATGGGCCAACACACAGGCACACCCAAGGCTTACGCGACAAGCCCGAATTCCCCACGGAGCACAAGCATCCAGCGCAGGTATGATCTCTGTCTTATGGCTGGCGAGCCCTTCACGCGAGTCTAATGGACTATAAACGACCCGACCGGAAGTCTACCAGGTCTTAACAGGCTTGGTAGCTACTCTGACTTTCGCCTTGTCCAAGCCTCAGTCAGAGTGGGGGCTCTGTAGACACCCGCATTTTGACCGCCAGGTGTCTATGGCAGTTTCCAAAAATCACCCGATGATGATCGGACGCTAACGTGTTTCTACGCGCTCGGATACGGGCTCAAATCCATTAATCGTTGGCTAACACACTTACGGAGTACAAACCTCACCAAACAGACCTCAAATCCAGGCCCAGTGGATCATTCCGAGTCAAACAAGACTAATTTGGGTCGAAACCGACACCGGGAATAAAACCGACTTTTAGCGACCAGATTAAAACCCGATCAAAGCTGTTTCCGAGTAGCTCACCCACGGTCCGCCTCCAAACGGGCCATCAAATCAAGTCCGTCAAGGCACAAAACCCTAGACACCAAGGTGCCCTAGCCTTGCCTATATAAGCAACCCCCATGCACACATCTTCAACACTTTTTGACAACTTCTCACAACCCTAAAAACCCTAGTACACTCTAGGACATCATCTTTTTACAACCCTAGCAAGTTACACAACCCTAATCCTACACATCTACAAGAACCCTAGACAAACCCTAGGAATTCGATATTAGCAAACCCTAAAACCTAGTTTTAGGAATCCAACCCAAGCCACCACAACTTAACCTCCATACACCTCGAAGACTCCCGTGCCATAGCCACGTTTACGAGCCTTAGTCCGAGACAGAAACATGTAGGTTGAGGGTGAAACCTCCTTCTTCTTTCTCTTCTCTTTTCTTCGTCTTTTTTTGTTTATATTATTATTATTATTATTATTATTATTATTATTATTACGTTTATTATTATTATTATTATTATTATTATTACGTTTATTATTATTATTATTATTATTATTACGTTTATTATTATTATTATTATTATTATTACGTTTATTATTATTATTATTATTATTATTATTATTATTACGTTTATTATTATTATTATTATTATTATTATTATTATTATTATTATTATTATTATTATTATTATTACGTTTATTGTTATTATTATTATTATTATTATTATTACTATTACGATCTTTATTATTTACCTCGTTATCATTATTGCATCATAACATTGGTAATATTGTTAGCATCAAAACATTAAAATACTTATCGATTTGTGTCGAATAAGAGGGATATCGGGATAAGAAAACACGAACATACAAGTGTACTGCACACAGCGTTGACGGTCGCTTATCCCGGTACCCCGATTATTTGATTATTGAGATGAGTCAACTTAAACAAGAATTCGTCATTATTTCTCGTCGTTATCATCATCAATTTTGCATCCATCAATTTCTTTAAACATCAATTTTAACAAGGGTCGAAACCCGTTGACACGGATCCGACATCACAATCCCTAGGGATTTATTTCGATGTCGGAGAAGTCGAGGGAATCAAGTTTTTTTTATTTATTTATTCGAATAAAGCATCGATTTTGGATTCGATACCAATTCCATAATTGGATATCGAATCTAACAATCAAGTCATATGAATTGATTAACGTGATTTACTCATATCACGATAATTAATTTAAAACGACTAAAATCAATTTATTTATTTTTTTCTATTTCACTCTAATATTCCATATCGATTCAAATAATCGAATATGGGATATAGCGAGTACTCCAAATTTAGAATCGGGTATAAATTCAACGATATTTATATTCGGTTCAACAAAATTCGCGATTTATAAAAAAACCAAGTCGAACATAAATTATGCAATATTTATGTCCGATTCGGTAAAACCGTCGAATTATCAAAAATCAAAAGCAATTTCAAAATCAATAATTAAATTGCAAACGAACAAAGTTCGCACAGGTGCCACTCGACCGAGTGCCTTAGTCACTCGATCGAGTGACACCCTAAAATCGAGTCAGAAAGCTAATTATGACTACCACTCGATCGAGTGACCTCATAACGACTCAAGCACGAGTCGTACATTATTCTATTTTTCAAACTCGATAGTATTTTACGACTTAGGTCAACATGTGCATAATTAATCACGTGTATACTATCTTTTCAAATCATGCATCCTCATATTTGCATCTTTTCAATTCAATTCAATATTTGCAAACCGTTATTATTCGTTATATCGCTATATCGTTACTAACGCGTTTTCTGTTTCTTTTGTCAATTTAATTATTATTCGTTTATTATACTAAATGAACCCGCATGCTAAAATACAACTTTGACGTTAATTTTAGTTGCATTAAATTGACTTAGAAACCCTTTCAATTACATTCGCATGTTTAGGGAAAATAAATCTTTGCATATCATTTTTCCCGTTTTACTAACGCGCGTATTGTAAGTCATTCGAATTCTTAGTAGAGGCCGCTAATGTGCGGGCGGGGTTGGGTGTCCTTTGTGGGCTTCCCAACACGTACCCTCACCCCTTACTCAGAACCTCGGTTTCCGGATGCCCGAAACCGTTGGCGCACGAGAGTCATTCAATATACGATTAACCGCTCAAGTCGGCATCTATATCGATATGCAAAGGGACGAGCCCAATAAACTCTGACATCGGAAATGGGCTGTATTTTGTATACGGCCCACTACGACATAGAGTGGGCTCGAACGGTTCCGAATAACCATAAAATTCGGTGGCGACTCCACATAGACCTAAATTTCAATTCGATCCTTCTCATATGGAGATTCATTCGCCTACCCAAACCCGCGCGTGGCCGCGTCGGGGTGGACCTATGTCATGTCCACAATTTGGCGACTCCGCTGGGGACTAACTGATGCGTGACTTACCATCGGCATCCTCAGGGTGAGACTCGAATAGAAATCGTTTGACAAATACAATACGCGTGTTAGTTCTACGGTTCATGCATAACCCATATTTTCCCGGGCCGGTACTCGCGACCGACGTCCCACTATACCGTCGATGTACTCCAATATGGATATGTTGAAAGGTGTCCATAGTCGATTCGAGTGGGTTTCGCGGCATGTTTTAAGATCAACTCGACTTAGGAAGTCCGTCCCGATCAACGTCTAGACTATGTACACTGGTATAGACCCTCTTTAGACCGACCGAGACTTAGTGTGGAGCATACATGGCGTCGTTATAATGCTTGTGTGACTACGTGCTACTTGGTTTCCGAGTCGTTTTCAAAAACCGTCTTTTTTTTTTCCAAAGATTGCATCTTTTTCAAACTATTCAATTTCAAAACCCGGGACACATACCGAATTTAGGACTTATGATTTTACTCAAAATAGCCTATTTTCTAGACGGTATGCTGCCCGATTCAAAACTCGAAAATATTTTCGAACTTTCAAACTTGCGGCCCGATACACTTTCCGTTTTTTTTTCCGAAAAGTTGGGCCTTCCACCGAGTTTTCTCGGACCTTTTTCAAAAATCATCAATTTTCAAAACTTCCTTCTCCTTAGGACTTCCCATATTTAGCAGTGTTGGGTCGTGTCTTAAGTTGTCAAAGTCCTTAGCGTCGAAACTCTGTCGATCTTACATCACGAGTTTCTTCCCTACCCCAGTCCGCCTTATTAGACTAAGGCAAGGCCCACCTACGTAGGACAAACCCCTACAAAGGAGGGCCCGTCAACACAATCAAGTCCAAAAGTCTGGGGATGTCTCACGTAGACCTTCCTTCGAACAGGACTCGGCCCACATAGTCGAATCCTAAGGAAGACCCACACTTCACAAGTCACCCGTCTAGGTGTCTTTTCCGAGTCAACCTTTTACAAGGCATAGCCTTATAACAAAAGGTTCACGGTCCTTACGTCTAAGGGTCACTCGTCCGACACTTGAGTCTTAACAAAATTATCGACCCCGCTTGGGGGCTACCCTTTAGCAGGGCGATCAATCACGGTTGCTCTAAGGGTCATGTCTTACACGTGTCTCACATAACCCACTTTTGAGTCACTTCGATGCCACACCATCTGAGTCCTTAGTCTCACTTGGGGGCTATTCGTCGACGGAGCGGTTAATCACGGTCACTCTGAGAATCGTACCCTACACGTTCGTCTTAGGAGGGTCTAACCCAAGTCAAACATGGTCGCCCCATTTTCGAACTCACCCTTCTGCAGTTCGAGTCTAATTTACGGTCGTTACCTCGTCTAGGTCAACATTCAAGTATCCCGGTCCGAGAGTCTTTGTCGACTCGTCACCCCGGGCCATTTCTAGTTTGACTCTGTCTCTTGCGCAAAGCCGAGCTTAGGCGAGTTCTAACACCTGTCGTTTTTTCCGATCAGGGACCCTATGAACGAGACACTACCAAACCACAACAAATCCCACGCCGTCATGAAAGGGGATATCCAGGGGAGTATGCTTATGCTATCTTGCTCCATCAACAACATCTTTTCGAAAATCAATACTGCCCTAGATAACCTAAATTCCAGGGTAACCATCATCGAAGAAGATCTTGTAAGAACCCGATCCCGCCTAACACAACTAGAGCGGGTAAGGCAGCCAATCACCCAACCGAGCCATTTGAAGGGTGAGCACTCTTACGAAACTGTCCGCTACCCTCAAGATGGCAAGGCCGAGAGAGGTAACCCTCAAGTCACCTCTCCAAAAATCAAGAACCAGTCAAAGGAAAGGACATTTACCCACTTGGATATGTCCTACACCGTCGCTTTCCAGAGGTTAGTCTCAAAGGGCCTAGTGCTACCTATAGGCCCAACAGCCGACCCATTTGTGGAGAAACGTTCCAAAGCATGGAACGCTGAGCATTACTGCAAATTCCACAGAGGGAGGGGACACGATATAGAACAATGCTGGAAGCTGAAACACCTCATTCAAGGCTTCCTCGATGCCGGGAAGACTTCCGTTTTGGAAACATTGTCACTTGCGAAGCCCCTCGTGGACTACACAGGGCCCGATGACCGAAGCATCCAATCTACCTCCCATGCACTCAAGGGTCCGGATTTGATTTAAGTCCGAGTCTGAGTCTGAGTCTAGGATGTTCTATTCCAAAGTCAAAGTCAAAGTCAAAGTCAAAGTCAGAGTCAGAGTCAACTGTATTCTGTCCTCTTTTCAAATTCAATAAAATCAGCTTTCAATATTCTTTCTCATATACACCTCCCTTATGTGTTTCCGAGAACATGATGAACACCATCATACACTGTGAGCACATGCACGTGACTATTATAGGCACATCTATAATGACTGCAGGAAACCGAGCCCGTGTTTTCCTTTTACCTATTCCATGTCTGGTATAGAAAAGCCACATAACTACCCTTAGCAGGAGCATATCGAATCCTATGACAAATCTGGGTAGTCTTCTAGTTTGGGTCTAAGACGGGAGGCAAGCCCATTTCCCACAACAAACACCCATCCGATAAGATCAACCGATCCCTACCTTTGGTGTTAGTCTGACCAAAATCAAAAAAAACCCATGACCGGGGCTGAGAGGTCAACCAAAATCAAAAAAACCCATGACCGGGGCTGAGAGGTCAACCAACATTCAAGAAACCCATGACCGGGGCTGAGAGGTCAACCAAAATAAAAAAAAAACCCATGACCGGGGCTGAGAGGTCAACCAACATTCAAAAAAACCCATGACCGGGGCTGAGAGGTCAACCAATATCCAAAAACCCATGACCGGGGCTGAGAGGTCAACCAAAATCCAAAAACCCATGACCGGGGCTGAGAGGTCAATCAAAAGTCAAAAAAAAAAAAAAAGGGCCAAAACAAAAAAAAAGGCCATCAAAAAAACTGGACACAAAAAAAAAAATCGAAAGTCCATGCAAAAAAAAAGCAAAAGGCCAAAACAAAAAAAAGCAAGCCATCATCAAAAAAATTCAGAATACCCATGACCGTGGTCAACGGTCCATTCAAGTGAAAGCCCCACGACCAGGGTACGGTCAAAATTATCAAAACCCCATGATTGCGAGGTCAATCAGAAATGAAATACCCATGACCGTGGTCAACGGTCAACTCAAGTGAAAATCTTTTGACCATGGTACGGTCAAATTCAAAATTATCAATACCATCCAATAGGGGAGTGACAATCAAGCTGGTCAGCTAACACCACATCTAGCCTTCCCACATTACAACCCTCAAGACCTCCCCGAGACCCAGGCCAGAGACAGCCCGGAATTTTGAGGATTCAAGCACCATAGGATACCCCTAACCATTAGGGCCAGACATGGAAACCAGATCCCGCATTATCAAAACCTATCCCGATCAAAGTTCGAGCCATTTTACTCGACTTTCTCTTTACATAACAAAATTCACAATCACCATACAAAGACCCGAGAGCAAAACTCGTCAAATCCCCGAGAGCAAAACTCGTCAAATCCCCGAGAGCAAAACTCGTCAAAGACCCGAGAGCAAAACTCGTCAAAGACCCGAGAGCAAAACTCGTCAAATCCCCGAGAGCAAAACTTGTTAAAATCCTCGAGAGCAAAACTCGTTAAAATCCCCGAGAGCAAAACTCGTTAAAATCCCGTCCCAATTCTTCCCATCCAAACCAGTTACCAACCCCGAACACGGGAGCTCAACTTGCAGTTGGCATAGAACATGCCCAAATAGTTCACACCACCTCTGGGGGCTACCCCGGAGAACGCTCACAGTCACAGGATTAATATCCTAACCATTCAAGCCCTTTGATCAAGACATCACTGGGAATGCACCTAGCCCACACTGTCATTATGGCTAGTTACACACAAAGTCCTATTAGACTAGGCACCATAATAATACATCTTTCGATCCACTGAACTACGACATGGTTTGATTTCACTACACGTGAATACGTAGGCAGCCTTTCAACAGAGGCACAACCACCCACATTGACACATGATCAAAAAGCACCGTCATTTCGGTCACGACACTGTCATGTTCTCAGTAGCTAGCTTTGTTGTCCCGGGGGCTCCTCTTAGACAGAAGTTCTCCATCCACTCACAAAATCCAGATAAATCCAACAAAAAATCTAGCCTTCTTTCTGTAGTGTGTCCTAGTACTCGGCTCAGTCGAAGACAAGAATCTGACAGGACTCGAGGTATCACCCACTTTGGAAAAGTATCCTAAAATAGGAAATCCGGAAGGGCACCAGACTAAAACAGTCTCATTACGGACTACTGCCAGTCCCCTACAGCATATCTATCCCATTTCGATATACGATCGTGTTGTCACTCGCCTAGGTTACGGGATAGCGCAACTTGAGAGTCTTGTTAGGCGGCCCACTACCCTACCGAGTCACGGTCCAACCCTTAGAGAGTCCAGTCCGTGTCAGTCAACTCGTCCTGTCCAGAGTCGAGTCTGTCGGTAGGTCCCTCTCTTCAAACTCCATTTTGAGATTTGCAAAATTTAGCCATTTGAAAAAAGATCCTTTTCGACAAGGTCAGATTTCAGTCTATTTAAACTGCGAATTTCTTTTCTACCCCTTTCCATTTTGAAAACCTAGCCCGTGAGTGCTTTCAGGATTTCAAAAATTCAACTTTCAAAAATCATTGTCCCCAGCACGAGTCATTTTACTACCTACGTGTTGCATACATTTCATGTGACTTATACAGGTACGACTCAAGCAAGGCATGCAAGCCAATCGAATCTCCCCAGCAGCATTTTCCAGGATAGCACGGGATGGGCCAACACACAGGCACACCCAAGGCTTACGCGACAAGCCCGAATTCCCCACGGAGCACAAGCATCCAGCGCAGGTATGATCTCTGTCTTATGGCTGGCGAGCCCTTCACGCGAGTCTAATGGACTATAAACGACCCGACCGGAAGTCTACCAGGTCTTAACAGGCTTGGTAGCTACTCTGACTTTCGCCTTGTCCAAGCCTCAGTCAGAGTGGGGGCTCTGTAGACACCCGCATTTTGACCGCCAGGTGTCTATGGCAGTTTCCAAAAATCACCCGATGATGATCGGACGCTAACGTGTTTCTACGCGCTCGGATACGGGCTCAAATCCATTAATCGTTGGCTAACACACTTACGGAGTACAAACCTCACCAAACAGACCTCAAATCCAGGCCCAGTGGATCATTCCGAGTCAAACAAGACTAATTTGGGTCGAAACCGACACCGGGAATAAAACCGACTTTTAGCGACCAGATTAAAACCCGATCAAAGCTGTTTCCGAGTAGCTCACCCACGGTCCGCCTCCAAACGGGCCATCAAATCAAGTCCGTCAAGGCACAAAACCCTAGACACCAAGGTGCCCTAGCCTTGCCTATATAAGCAACCCCCATGCACACATCTTCAACACTTTTTGACAACTTCTCACAACCCTAAAAACCCTAGTACACTCTAGGACATCATCTTTTTACAACCCTAGCAAGTTACACAACCCTAATCCTACACATCTACAAGAACCCTAGACAAACCCTAGGAATTCGATATTAGCAAACCCTAAAACCTAGTTTTAGGAATCCAACCCAAGCCACCACAACTTAACCTCCATACACCTCGAAGACTCCCGTGCCATAGCCACGTTTACGAGCCTTAGTCCGAGACAGAAACATGTAGGTTGAGGGTGAAACCTCCTTCTTCTTTCTCTTCTCTTTTCTTCGTCTTTTTTTGTTTATATTATTATTATTATTATTATTATTATTATTATTACGTTTATTATTATTATTATTATTATTATTATTATTACGTTTATTATTATTATTATTATTATTATTATTACGTTTATTATTATTATTATTATTATTATTATTACGTTTATTATTATTATTATTATTATTATTATTATTACGTTTATTATTATTATTATTATTATTATTATTATTATTACGTTTATTGTTATTATTATTATTATTATTATTACTATTACGATCTTTATTATTTACCTCGTTATCATTATTGCATCATAACATTGATAATATTGTTAGCATCAAAACATTAAAATACTTATCGATTTGTGTCGAATAAGAGGGATATCGGGATAAGAAAACACGAACATACAAGTGTACTGCACACAGCGTTGACGGTCGCTTATCCCGGTACCCCGATTATTTGATTATTGAGATGAGTCAACTTAAACAAGAATTCGTCATTATTTCTCGTCGTTATCATCATCAATTTTGCATCCATCAATTTCTTTAAACATCAATTTTAACAAGGGTCGAAACCCGTTGACACGGATCCGACATCACAATCCCTAGGGATTTATTTCGATGTCGGAGAAGTCGAGGGAATCAAGTTTTTTTTATTTATTTATTCGAATAAAGCATCGATTTTGGATTCGATACCAATTCCATAATTGGATATCGAATCTAACAATCAAGTCATATGAATTGATTAACGTGATTTACTCATATCACGATAATTAATTTAAAACGACTAAAATCAATTTATTTATTTTTTTCTATTTCACTCTAATATTCCATATCGATTCAAATAATCGAATATGGGATATAGCGAGTACTCCAAATTTAGAATCGGGTATAAATTCAACGATATTTATATTCGGTTCAACAAAATTCGCGATTTATAAAAAAACCAAGTCGAACATAAATTATGCAATATTTATGTCCGATTCGGTAAAACCGTCGAATTATCAAAAATCAAAAGCAATTTCAAAATCAATAATTAAATTGCAAACGAACAAAGTTCGCACAGGTGCCACTCGACCGAGTGCCTTAGTCACTCGATCGAGTGACACCCTAAAATCGAGTCAGAAAGCTAATTATGACTACCACTCGATCGAGTGACCTCATAACGACTCAAGCACGAGTCGTACATTATTCTATTTTTCAAACTCGATAGTATTTTACGACTTAGGTCAACATGTGCATAATTAATCACGTGTATACTATCTTTTCAAATCATGCATCCTCATATTTGCATCTTTTCAATTCAATTCAATATTTGCAAACCGTTATTATTCGTTATATCGCTATATCGTTACTAACGCGTTTTCTGTTTCTTTTGTCAATTTAATTATTATTCGTTTATTATACTAAATGAACCCGCATGCTAAAATACAACTTTGACGTTAATTTTAGTTGCATTAAATTGACTTAGAAACCCTTTCAATTACATTCGCATGTTTAGGGAAAATAAATCTTTGCATATCATTTTTCCCGTTTTACTAACGCGCGTATTGTAAGTCATTCGAATTCTTAGTAGAGGCCGCTAATGTGCGGGCGGGGTTGGGTGTCCTTTGTGGGCTTCCCAACACGTACCCTCACCCCTTACTCAGAACCTCGGTTTCCGGATGCCCGAAACCGTTGGCGCACGAGAGTCATTCAATATACGATTAACCGCTCAAGTCGGCATCTATATCGATATGCAAAGGGACGAGCCCAATAAACTCTGACATCGGAAATGGGCTGTATTTTGTATACGGCCCACTACGACATAGAGTGGGCTCGAACGGTTCCGAATAACCATAAAATTCGGTGGCGACTCCACATAGACCTAAATTTCAATTCGATCCTTCTCATATGGAGATTCATTCGCCTACCCAAACCCGCGCGTGGCCGCGTCGGGGTGGACCTATGTCATGTCCACAATGGACGACGAAATTATTTCCCCCTTCATATGTGCCCAGCCGATTGAAGATGGACAGACGATTCTTCAGAGCAAGTTGATGTCTTTCTTTAGTCGAAGCTTTTCCCAACCGATGGAACACCGAAGAACGTGATCTCTTCATGGGTGGGTGTATCCTATCAAAGACTGAGAGTTTCGATGGACGTGCATTACTTTCATTTCCATTCTCTTTGCTTCCCAGGACGGAGATCGCGTTGACACTGACGTGGTTGACAGTCTTTACAGGAAAGAACTTTCTTTCTTTTGGAGGATACGTTTTGTTTCTCCTTCCTTGTCTTTTCTGATGATGGACATGCTGTGATTTGAGCTTCTTTTGCCCCCTTGATTTCTTGTGCATCACTGTCTCCCAGGCCGCAGTTGTTTGATTGGTTGCTACTGCTTCTTCAAGATCAAGAATGATTTCCCCTTCTTTAACAAGTTGCATGATCTTTTCTTTAAGAGTTATGCATTTCTCAAGATGATGACTGATCAACCTGTGATAGCGACAGTAATTATGATTGCTTGTCATGTTAGCCTCTTCAGGTCGTTTTGAGTCTGGTAGCTGTATCACGTTCTTTTTGAGGAGGTCATCCAACATATTTGACAGGTCAGAATCATCAAACGGATACTTTTTGCCTAGCAGCTCTTTTAAAGTAGATCCATTCTTCTTGTTGTCTGCTCTAGGATTTTTCGATGTCTTCGTATGTACATTGCTGACGTTGATGGCCATGGACTCTTTAGACGTCGTGCTGATGCCTTCACTAGTCTCCTTATGGTCTTGTCTCCAAGGACGTGTTGCCTTATTTTGCTTATGGCCGTTGATTGTGATTTCCATGTTATGAGCTCGCGTTGCTAACTCCTGGAAGCTTTTTGGTTTGATCTCATTCAAGATGTAGAGGAGATCCCAGTTCATCCCGTTGATGCACATTTCGACCGCTGAAGTTTCATTGAAACGCTCCTTGCATTCAAGACTGAGGGCACGCCAACGGTTGATGTAGTCAATGACGGGTTCATCGTCCCACTGGGAAGTATTTGTCAGCTCGCTCATGCTTACAATGCGCCTGGTGCTGTAGAATCTATTGAGGAATTCATCTTCCATACGACTCCAGCTATCGATTGATTCGGCTTCCAAATCCGTGTACCAGTCAAAAGCGTTTCCCTTGAGAGTGCGCACAAACTGTTTGACTAGGCGATCACCATCGGTTCCAGCGTTGTTGCATGTCTCCACAAAGTGCGCGATGTGCTGCTTCGGGTTACCTTTTCCATCGAACAGCTGGAACTTCGGGGGTTGATATCCGGAAGGCATGCGCAGGTCATCAATCCTTTTGGTGTAAGGCTTGATATATCTTCCAGTGGAGGGGCCTTCACCGAGTTGGACCTTGATTGCGTCAGCTATCATACTCTGCAACTGCCCCGAGGAGTAAGTACCGGTCTTGTTCTTTGGAGGCTTCTCACCATCCTTTTTCTCATTTGGAGGTTTCTCACCATCCTTTTTCTCGTCATCTTCATCCTCCTTTTCGATGTCGCTTTCGTGAACAGTGTCCTTGTCGGTGTCACTGTGCTCATTGGAGTTTTTCTTCTCACGGAGCTCGCTCACTTCTTTTTGAAGATCCTCGATCTTCTTGTTCTTCTCTTCATTCTCCTCTTGCATTTTTTCAACAAGCTCGGTCAGCTTCAAGACTTGATCTTCAATGCTGGAACCACTAGTCATCATCACCGAAGCGCTGATAGGAGTGACGACTTCTTTCTTCCTTGGCGATGCCTTAGGCTTGCGCGGGGAGACGGTGTTGCTCTTGGAGACTTCATCCTTGCGGGAAGGAGAAGAGGCTGCAATTATGGCTTCGGCGGCAGCAGCAATTGAGGCAGCAGAGATCTTACGCGGCCTAGTAGGGACGTGGGCAGCGCGTAGGCTGGCAGCAGCGGCGTCGAGGGTAGCCTTCTTCGCCTTCGCCCTGGTGACCATGCCGGTGGATTGTGTGACGACGCCAGAAGACTGTTGGAGAATGTCAGCGTAGGCCTTCCTGGGGGTGTTGAAGGTGTTGCTTTGTTTGGTAGACATCTTCTTGAGAAGTAGTCTTGGTTGCTTCGGCGGTAGAGATGAGAGGTAGAGATTTTCACGTCGGATTCACCAAAATTTGTAACCACAAATTTTGTATCGCAGCTAACTGAAATACAAAACAAGGAAAACAAATAAATTTTATTAATTATTTATCAAAAGTTCGTATACAACCTCTAATGCATCCTCTGATTCTAACGCCGTTTAGGGAACACGTGTACGCGGTACACGTGAGGGATGCGTGCGTAGCTGACTTGTACTGCCTTGCTCGCGTTGTAATTTGGTATTCTCGAGAGGGTCGCTTGGACTTGAATCTCCCTTGAATGTTTGAATTTGTCTTGGATCTTCTGAGCAGGCGGTGCGATTTATCGTGCTTATTGACTGCTTGCGACGGATTTGATGGAGAGGCTTGTAGCGACTTTGTGTCTTTTCTCTCTGGATCCTTTGCTTCAGAATTTTCCAATTGTCTTCAAATGAATGAGGAGAGCTCTATTTATAGAGTTTTGGTTCTCCTTGGTGGACTTTGTAGTCACAGGCCCGTTTATGGGCTTATGAGTGACATTGGCCCAATTTGTCTTCTTTTCGGGTTTAATGATCCAAATAAGCCAATTTGTAATTCGGATCGACCCATATTTTATTTACTCGGGACAAAATAATTAAATTGAGTTAAAATTTCGTATTAACTCAAAATAATTAATTAATTTAATTTATTCGGCACTTTAATAAATTTTTAGTGCCTACAGTTGGTTCGTGAATAATTGAACCACCATGATTTTCCTTAGGTCACGCCATTTCGGGCACACGGGTAGGAAGGGTATGGAATGTCTTTATAGTGGTTTGATGCCCTAACTGCATCTGGACATGCCCTACCGGAAAATGTTAAGTCGTGTTTAAGGAACATTTCTTTGGCGACTTCAGGGGATGATATTACTATAGTCGTCTTAGTCCCTAACTTGAGGAACATTATGGGACCGTGCTTTTTTGAGAGCTCTGTGACAGAACGATGTGGTTTGTTGCCGAGCTGGTGTATGTTGCCTATGATAGGCCATGGTTTAGGTCCCGGAGGAAGTTTTGATGTGTTCGATTTTTGAGAAATTTTGAACATGGAAAGAATTACAAAGAATATAGGGATGATAAGTACTAGAGATAATAAGGTGTAAGAGCAACCACAATGGTTAGAGTTCTATTGTGGTTCATTTGTCGCCATGTCACCGCCACATTATTTAACTACAAACTCAACTTTCATGAACTTATATCAACAACGATACAAGTTCATCCAGGTTTATAAATGGGTCCCAGTAACAATCCACTCACTACCAATATCATAAGTGTGTTCTCAAAAAAAAATTCAGTAAAAGATGCCTTGGTCCCACCCTCTCTCTCCAACTCCCTCCATGAACTTGTCCGTTTTTTAGAACCTCAATGGACAAATTTCAATGAACTTCAATCCAACAATGGTGCATTGTTTGTCCATAAGTATGAAACTCTTCCATGGACATCCATTGTGAATGCCCTAAGGTTCCATTTTTGTTGTACTAGAAGCTCTATCAATCAAGTTTCACATGCATATACTTCTTACCATGCAATTCAGTTCTATGATACCCCTTATATGATGTTCTATCATGTCTTGATCAGTCATTTGTTTATCTCCGATTAAATTTATTCACAAATAATACAAAAGGATAAACAATTATGTTACGCAAAATTAAAGTAAACTAGTGCACTAACCCGTGAAAATTCACGGGGTTGAGACATTTTCACTGCCATTAGAAAACATCGAATATAATTAATAAGCATTATAACATAAAGACTTTATTGCATGGTACATTTGTGAAATTATTGAATTTATAGGAATAGTGTAATACCCGTGAAAATTCACGAAGTTGAAGCATTTTTTTTGCATGAAAAAAGGCAAATCACAATCCATATGAAGATGAATGGAAAGACGATATTGGTTGAAAATAACGTAAAAGAAATGAATATTGACGCAAATGATTATTACAGTTTGTTCAATATCCAAGTCAAAGAACTCACGTGAGTATGTAGATTTTGCCCAATTTCGAAGAGTTATGATAAATGTAGAAGATATCGTAAGTATAACGACATATGACGTCAAAATGAGTACTTATAAAATATGTATTTCACTCAATTCATACAAAAAAATAAAAACAAATTATACTCTAGAAATAAGGAAAATAATGAATTTTAAATTCATAATTACCCATGTAGACATGGCAAAACTGACCTAACCCGACACCCGAACTTAAGATCCGAGGTTGATCCATAATCCGATTTGACCCGGATTTACCCGAAACTTGCCCAACTATTATTATAGAAAATGATTCGCAATAAAAAAGTTGAAAATAGCGAACCCGACCCATTGACCCGTTTTGCCAGGTCTGATAATTTATTTAGACCATTTATTCATTCAACATCACTCCAATTCTCATAGCACATTAATCATTTTTATCAAATAATTTTGTCATATCCAAACTCTCTAAGAAGAAAATTGAGTAATATTTAAATTACGAAAAGAATTAGAAACGATTTTTTTGTATACTTTTGTATGTACTAATATATTTAGAAAATAAATACTCGTAATATTTATATATACATTATTGATATAAGAATTAATTTTAAAAACTGAATAATAATTTCCCTGCGATAAAAATTACTATATTTATATCAAATTATTTTTATCAAATAAGTTGTTTGATCCAAGATTAATGAGGATGTAATTTTGGTCAGGTTAATTGAGTGTGAAAGCGAGACTGCTAAGCTCGGATTGCTTGACCCGGATTGTGAAGCCCAGATGTTTAGCTTGCAAGACTTGCCATAAAAAGGTTGAATGAATGAGGTTTGAGTATTTCAAAAATACTCAATAAAAAGCAGCGACAGGTCATTGTTCATGGTGCTTGCTTTAATAAATACTCCGTAAAGGATAAATGATTTGGATTGAATAAGTCTGCATTCATGCATATTAATTACCCAAATTTTAGCACGAAACCAAATCTGGATCGTTTTCTCAGGATCAAAAATATTGTGATCCATATCCGGCCTGCAGTATCTACACAGGATCCGAGATCCATTGTCATCCCTAATGACACGACACAGAAGGGACTTGTGGTTTAGGGAGCTTAACTGAAATCGGCCCAACTCTGCCTTACACATTTGTAATGTACATGCTACTCAGTTAATACTCATTAAGATTCATAGTATTATAATTAAGTGCTAGTGTTTGTGCCCACACAAATATTAGGCACATATGTTATAAAAAATCCACTCGGAACTTAGAACAGCCAGTCTTGCTTAAGATAGAGTATCCGTTGTAAATTTTAAAACTTTATCGGCCGTTTAAGTATAATTGGATATCGTAGTAGGACCATTCGGAAGTTCGTAATGTTACAATGTGAGTCGTGAACGTGGAGTACACGTTCATATATAAACAATTATGAATCTTACGGGATGAACGGGGATAAGTAAGTCGGGAGAAAGACCTTTCTATAGATCGATAATTTATGGTATTTTGTGTCGATCAGCAAAGGGTTTAAGTGTTTGGACCGATCAGCATGAACATCTACAACAAACATGGGCCAATCACCAAAACATGTTTCGGCCCGTATTCATGATTATCCAGTACAAACTTGTGCTAATCAGCTAAGCATCGGCTGACAAGCTTTAACTCACACTCTCCTATGATTAAAATTTGCAAATACCTAATCGAAGACGTGGAATGGAGAATCGAGGTAACTCATATTTATCGAAAAGTAAATTGGTGTGCGGATTGGTTAGCTAATAGGGGAGTGAGCCCCGCCAAACCATAAAAAACTGAATACGTTCGAAGAAGATAGAACTCCTGCAGAGCTGTTTGAGTTGCTGCAAAATGACTTAGGGGGTGCCTCCTGGCCAAGGACTGTGCCATTTTATGCCTTTTGATTTTACTGTGTGTTTATTTTGGGGATGATCCCTCTTCGTTTCTTTACCAAAAAAAAAACTCACACTTTTTAAACCAGAATATGCATACTATATTTTGAGAGACATTGATATGATTAGATATATACTCCTTTTTCTAGGATACAATAATCCTTTGTCTAGGAGTATATTTCTACACAGATTCGAGGAATATAGCTCGTGAAACTAATTGATACGATTATCTAACGAGGTAGGGGAATAACTTGGAGTGGGTGAACCTTTTGTAATGTAATTCCAAATTTTTCCTCCATGTCTATATCCTCTAGACTTGATCCATGTGCATGTTTCCAATCAAAAGAATGAAGAAGAGTTGCTAACATTAGATGCACCATTCTATAAGCCAGTGGCATGCCGGGGCACATCCTTCTTCCTGCTCCAAACGTTATTAGCTCAAAACTTCTGCCTTTGTAATCGACCTCACTTTCCGGAAACCTTTCGGGTATAAATGACTGAGCATTTGGCCATACGCTTGAATCGTGACCAATGGACCACATATTGACCCATATTTGTGCATTCTTGGGTATGAAATATCCACAAAGTTGTACATCCTTTTCAGTTTTATGGGGTACTAAGAATGGAGTTGGCGGGTGTAACCTGAAAGATTCTTTCACCACTGCTTGAATATATGGTAACTTTGAGATGTCAGATTCTTGAATCACTGAGGTGTTCTTTCCAATTATTTGGTCTAGTTCGTACTGAGCTTTTAACATTTTTTCTGGGTTGCGCACTAGTTCCGTCATTGTCCATTCTAATGTTCCAGAGGTTCTATCTGTTCCTGCTACAAACTGATCCTAAATATGGCGTAAACACCAAAAACAAATAAGAGACGTGATTTATGGGATAATTAAGATATACAAAGATAGTGATAATGCGAATCGAAAGTGTCCTCAACCAAACTAAGGTCGTTGTATGGGTCCGGTCAGTACGAGTTAGACCGGATCATTTTCAGGTCTAATCATTTCAGAAATGCGATCAGCCTATGCCTGGACGTGAGTTATTGTGATAGGGCTAGCCGGCTAGGCTAGTGAACTGGGTTCAGACTTGCCGGATCAACCCTAAACAAGCCCTATATTGTAATGCGTTCGAGGTTTATATCTTTCCATATATTGTAATGCAACTAAGCGTGCGTTTCATTTAAAAAAAGGGCTTGAAGAACAATAAAACTTACCATGAGCATATGTCTAACATCCTCAAGGGTCAATTCATTATCTTCAACCAACTTAAGTAGAGTACCAAGAACATCATCCTTTACACTTACACCATCCCTCAATCTTTCTTCAATAATCCTGTCGAAAACTCGAAGCATCTTATCAAAATAAACCGAAGTTTCTCTGAACACTCCTTGCAAATCAAAGTGCCTAACCAACGGGAAAAAATCCGAAACATTCGGCTTTCCAGCCAATTCCAACAAAGGCCAAACAATGTCCTCAAACTCTTGCAAATCCGAGGAGGATTCGTCATGACTTCCTAGATCGACTGAGAAAAGAGTATTAGACAACAAATTCAAAGTGGTAGTAAACGCGGCCTTGCCTATGTTAACGACCTCTCCTTTCTCACTACAACGTCGCACGTGATCAACTAGCTCACCTACTTTCCTCTGCCTTAAACCCTGGCTTGAGTCGAGTCGTTGGTTCGTGAATAATTGAACCACCATGATTTTCCTTAGGTCACGCCATTTCGGGCACACGGGTAGGAAGGGTATGGAATGTTTATAGTGGTTTGATGCCCTAACCGCATCCGGACATGCCCTACTGGAAAATTTTAAGTCGTGTTTAAGGAACATTTCTTTGGCGACTTCAGGGGATGATATTACTATAGTCGTGCTAGTCCCTAACTTAAGAGACATTAAAGGACCATACTTTTTTGACAGCTCAGCTACAGAACGATGTGGTCTGTTGCCGAGCTGGTGTATGTTGCCTATGAAAGGCCATGGTTTAGGCCCTGGAGGCAGTTTAGGCACAATAGATTTATTATGACGGACTTTTGTAAATACTAGGGTGATAATGAGGACGGAGACCAGGATAAAAAGTGAAGATAAGGTGTAATAAAGTTCCATTATTGTTGTATGTTGTTGTACAAGCTCTATTGATGAAACGGGTTTCATATATAGTACTCCATACTTTGTACGGAGTGCTTCATACTCGATAAGTCCAAACTCCAAAGGGATATCATTCATGTTTTAGCGTACACACTCAGAAAAAGACGGTCCGTTTAGGATTATCTTAGAAAAAACACATTTTTTTAACTTTGAAACCAATAGTAGGTGAAACGTGACATATATAAACGAAGGGGGCTTGTGGTTTACGTAGCTTAACTAGTGTTTTTCTGCTCAATAAATACTACTCATGAAACGTCTGCTTCCACTGTACATCTTTGTGAAATTATCGTACGTGTTCCGACATACAATGCGGCCAAGAAGTTTTTGACACAAAAAAACTGATCCGTATAAAACAAAACTCGAAGAATATAACCATTATATTAGCACGCGTGAGATAATATAAGTAGATAACAAATTTTATGACTCTTCTGTTTTATATATTTTCTCGTGTATTCGTGTCCAAAGCTGGTATGTGGATTGCTCACACACCTTTAAAACCAGGATATGCGTACTTTTAAAAAAAAAATAGTCTTATAAACACTCAAACGACAAACGAATAATACTAATCTCCCTCCCACTCGTAATCCCGTTCATTTGTCTGTCTTTGATTAAAATAATCATCATCACAATGAATATATATAAATGACAAACAAATGAATAAGATGACGGGAGTATGATTATTAGATATTTATCCGAGGAACATAGCTTGTGATACTAATTGACACGATTATCTAACGAGGGGATGGAATAACTCGAAGTGGCTCGGCCTTTTGTAATACAAGTCCAAATTTTTCTTCCATATCGATATCTTCAGGACTTGTTCCATGAGCATGTTTCCAGTTAAAAGAATGAAGAAGAGTCGCTAACATTTGATGCACCATCCTATGTGCCAGTGGCATACCAGGACACGTCCTTCTTCCTGCTCCAAACGGTATTAGCTCGAAACTTCTACCTTTGTAATCGATATCACTTTCCATAAACCTTTCGGGTAAAAATGAATGAGCATTTGGCCACACGCTTGAATCTCGGGCAATGGACCATAGATTGACCCATATTTGTGCATTCTTGGGTACTAAGAATCCACAAAGTTCTACATCACTTTTTGTTTGATGGGGTACTAAGAATGGTCCTGGTAGACGTAGCCTTAGAGTTTCCTTCACCACAGCTTGAATATATGGTAACTTTGAGATGTCGGATTCTTGAATCACCGACTTGTTCTTTCCAATTATTTGGTCTAGTTCGTACTGAGCTTTTGACATTTTCTCTGGGCTGCGTAATAATTCTGCCATTGCCCATTCTAATGTTGCAGAGGTTGTATCTGTTCCCGCTGCAAAGAGATCCTAAATATGTAAACACCCAAAACAAATAAGAGAAGTGATTTAATTTGTGAGATCAAGATATATAATTATACAACGAATCGTTATCTCTAGGCTTGTCTTATCTAACCATGTGATATTATTTGACTCGTTACCAATTTTTATTAGAGATCGGAGTTTTTTGGGCGACAAACTCGAAATCTAGATGACATAGTCTCAAGCCATACAGCTCTCATAAGAACGCTCCTGAAAGGCCGGGGCTTGAACCTGAGACCCATGGAGTTATGGCCACATGTTTTAACCACTAGGCT
Organism: Agrostemma githago; assembly: GCA_958450325.1. Classification (NCBI taxonomy): domain Eukaryota; kingdom Viridiplantae; phylum Streptophyta; class Magnoliopsida; order Caryophyllales; family Caryophyllaceae; genus Agrostemma; species Agrostemma githago. The sequence continues at coordinate 1,194,108 of OY288255.1, forward strand.
CCACACTTACGGCTAATTGATTGTAGGTAAAATACTAAAAAAAGTAAAAATGTTTGCTTGAAGAACAATAATAATAAGGCTTACCACGAGAAGATGTCTAACATCATCAAGGCTCAATTCATTATCTTCAACCAACTTAAGTAGAGTACCAAGAACATCATCCTTCACACTTATACCATCCCTCAATCTTTCATCAATAATCCTGTCGAAAACTCGAAGCATCTTCTCAAAATAAACCGATGCTTTTCTGAACACTCCTTGCAAATCAAAGCGCCTAACCAACGGGAAAAAGTCCGAAACATTCGGCTTTCCAGCCAATTCCAAAATATGCCAAACAATGTCCTTAAACTCTTGCGAATCCGAGGACTCATCATAACTATCAAGATCGATAGAGAAAAACATGTTTGACAGCAAATTCAAAACAGTCGTAAACACCGCCTTTCCTATGCTAACACCCTCCCCTTTCTCACTACAACGTCGTACGAGATCAACTAGCTCGCCTACTTTCCTCTGCCTCAAACCCTGGCTTGAGTCGAGTCGTTGGTTCGTGAATAATTGAACCACCATGATTTTCCTTAGGTCACGCCATTTCGGGCACACGGGTAGGAAGGGTATGGAATGTTTATGATGGTTGAATGCCCTAGCTCCGTCCGGGAATGCTCTACCAGAAAATGTTAAGTCGTGTTTAAGGAAAATTTCTTTGGCGACTTCAGGGGATGATATTACGATAGTCGTCTTAGTCCCTAACTTGAGGAACATTATGGGACCGTGCTTTTTTGAGAGCTCTGTGACAGAACGATGTGGTTTGTTGCCGAGCTGGTGTATGTTGCCTATGATAGGCCAGGGTTTAGGTCCCGGAGGAAGTTTTGATGTGGTCGATTTTTGAGAAATTTTGAACATGGAAAGAATTACAAAGAATATAGGGATGATAAGTACTAGAGATAATAAGGTGTAAGGTTCCATTTTTGTTGTACTAGAAGCTCTATCAATCAAGTTTCACATGCATATACTTCTTACCATGCAATTCAGTTCTATGATACCCCTTATATAATGTTCTATCATGTCTTGAGTCATTTGTTTATCTCCGATTAAATTTATTCACAAATAATACAAAAGGATAAACAATTATGTATTAAAGTAAATAAATGATTTGGATTGAATAAGTCTGCATTCATGCATATTAATTACCCAAATTTTAAAGAGCTATTCCTTGTCGTCGGCGTTTCAGCTGGATCGTCGGCGCTTTATAACGTGAATTTACGCATTTGCCCTTTCTTTAACTTAACTCATTAACATTAATAATTACAATTAGAATTATTTTACTAATTATACTAACATTACTAATTACTCGATAATGTGACGGTTTTTTGTTTATTCTAAAACCGTCCTCTCCGCAACTTTTTTGTTTATTATAAGTAGTCCCTCCACCACCCCACACTTCAATCTCTCTCTATTCTTTAATAATCTCTCTCTACAAACTTAAAAAAATAACACTTCATTACTCTATTCGATCTAAAAGTAATGGGGACCGGGCAACCGTATTTGCATTTCGGGGTTAGTTTTCTTGCAATTTCTTATAGAATATTGTTTAATATTTACTTATTTTCGATCATCTAGTATAGTTTTCTCGCCATTTTTTTCGATATAAAATTGTGTTTACTGAAAGAATTATAACTATCGCATTAGGTTCGATCATCTAGTACAACTTTTTAATTTATCTAGTACGACTTTTTAATTTGACGTAGAAAAAGGCCAAATAAATATTAAAACGTGACAAATTCACGTTTCACGGATCGGTAAAACGTGATGTTGCCACGTTTTACCGATCGGTAAAACGTGATGTTGCCACGTTTTACCGATCCGTGAAACGTGAATTTGTCACGTTTTACCGATCGGTAAAACGTGATGTTGCCACGTTTTGACCTATTTTTTGTCCTATTTTTTGATTTTACCGAACGTGAATTTATTTATTTATTTATTTATTTTAAGTTTCATTATTTTTGATTTTTGATTTAGGAATTTTTGTAGCGAATTTAGGAATTTAGGAACGTGGATTTTAGCGACGGTGTAAAAGGGTCGTTTTTGTTTTTGATTTAGGAATTTTTGTAGCTAATGTTACTAAAATATTGTTTGTGTAGGTGTACCCGGAGGATTTCGGTGGGGACGGCATTGACTACCGTTGCTGCTTCATATTTGCGCCCCCCTTCGGTAGCTCGGACGAAGCTTTTAATTACGCTAACGAAATAGCGGCAGCCATCGGAATTAACCTGGTGAAAGCCAGCAACCAGCGTAAAAGTCGAAGAGATGAGCTTTCAGATCTTGGCGCTAATTACTTTAAGTGTGATCGATACGGTAATCCGAAGACAGGTACAAGGGAATCTAAGAAGATTGGTTGCAGATTTTGGGTGAAAGCCTGTCAAACCCTTGATCGAAAAAGATGGATTCTTACCGTGGGTCCAACCGGCGTACATAATCACAAGTTACTTGAGTACGCTGACGGTCATTGTCGTCGAGCAGCTTTGACTGATTTTGAGAAGACTTTCGTTATTACGTCTCTGAAGGCGCATGTTCAACCGGCTAAAGTTCTGGAGGGCCTTCATAACATGAACCCGGGTAAACCTCGACCTTCGATAAACACGATATACAATATCGGTGCTAAATTGAGGGCTACGTCAAGAGAAGGGAGGAACGCAGTTGAGCAGATGCTTGTTCTGGCGCGTAGGGAGCAGTACGTCCACTTTTTCTTTGAGAATGAGATTACGTTGGAGGTGGAGCGTATATTCATGGCGCATCCCGAGTCTGTTAAAATGTACCGGACTTACCATCAAGTCGTGCTCATGGATGCAACGTACAAAACAAACACCTACGATATGAAGCTCGTGGAGATGGTTGGGATTACACCTGTTCGAAAATCTTTCGTCATCGCCTATGCCCTCCTCCGATATGAAGACAAGCCTTCGTATATATGGTTGTTGCGTAAGTTGCGGATGCTCACTGGTGATAAGGTGCCGAATGTCATTCTGACCGATCGAGAAATGGGGTCGGTGGAGGCCATTCCTCTTGTATTTCCAACTCCATATACCCAGAATTTTCTATGTACTTGGCATATTTCAAACTGCGTTGAAATCCGTGCCCATAAAGTGTGGAAGCGCAAATCTGCTGTCGAGAACTTCATGAAATATGGTTGGGGACGAGTACTGTATGCCAATACCGTCCCAGATTTGGTCGCAGCTTGGAATGACTTCAGACAAAGGTACGAGCGGACTGGAATCCCGGTTTACATAACTGATACTTGGTTGAAGAAATATGATCGAAACTTTCTTCATGCATACACCAATCAAGTTCTCCATTTTGGGAACACGACAACCTCCATTGTCGGTCCGCACATGCAGCACTTAAGAAAGCTCTTGGTACGTCAACCGCCACATTGGACCGCTTGTTTGAAAGAATAGACAAACAGATCGGTCGTCAGCATTCAGCGATACGAGTGAAGTTGGAGAAGTCACGCTCTAAAAGAGTCGTACACCTGCCACCGGTTCTCGAAAAATTGAATCTTCGTGTTAGTCGTAAGGCGTTGAAGATGCTCGAGGCAGAATTGGTTCGAATGTACAAGTTGGGTGACCGTGTGTACGACGACTGTGTTTGTGTTCTTAGGACAACTTGTGGGTTGCCGTGTGCGTGTACGATGCACAGAGTACTGGCTCAGGGACGTCGTGTGAAGTTGGATGATGTTCACGTGTACTGGAGAACTCTTGTGTACACTGGGGACGAAGCTTTGCCATCCAGTGATGTTCTCACCTTAGACGGGCTTATTGACGAGATTCGAAAAAGCGATCCATGCATGTGGGATCATTACATCGACGTTTTGAATTCGGCGTTACATCCTGAGGAGTCAGGGTTAGTCGACCCTTCACCAAATCCTAAGCCGAGAAAGTCATCAGGTACGGGTAGGTTACTGAGCGGAGTAGAGCATGCTAGGAAGAAGACTGCTAGGACTGATAAGTCTTCCACTCCGTTGGGGTCGCAGTCGACAAACACAACAGGTCCGTCCGTCCAAGCTAACACTGAGTCCAGTGATGGATCGTGGGCCTCTGCCCCAAACGGTACCCTGGAGCTGAACTACACTACAGGCACGTTTCCGTTCTATGAGTCCCTAGTCGGTTTCATGTACCCTTTTTTGATTGCCTGGTATAATGTTATTGGGGACGGACACTGCGGATTTCGTGTTCTCTCTCATGCTGCTACGGGTGATGAGTCAAGTTTCATAAAACAGAGGATGGTATTATTTGGTGAGATCAAGGATCCTTTATACTTGAACGTGTACGCGGTGTCATTGGATGGAGGCGTAGAGGCGGCAATGTGGCGTATAGGCACAATGAGCCCAGATCCGGTACCGTCAACGCACTGGCTCCACGACGTTGACCTGTATGGTTTCACAACACACCACAATTGGGTCATTTGTCGCTTGTCGTCGACAATGGAGTGCGCTACATACTACCCTTTGAGGGCCATGCCGGGTAACCATGCACCTTTTGGAGTGTTGTGGATAATGAACACAGGTGCACATTGGTTGAGGCTACGCATGACAGACGACTGCCCAATGCCGAGAAAACATCCTCTTTGGAAAGGTAATCGTGACCGATCGACAGCACATTTTCGTGGCCTGTACCGTGCGCGTCACAAATTGTGGAAGGCCATGTGGGCAGATTACTTCCCAACTCCCCCGAGTATGGGTTACCCTGGAGCCAAAGACAACCCAATTGTGACTTAGCTTGCTACTTGTTCTTATGTGTAAACTTTTGTGACTTAGCTTGCTACTTGTTCTTATTTGTAAACTTTCGTGACTTAGCTTGCTACTTGTTCTTATGTGTAAACTTTCGTACTGCTAGTTGTTATGAGACACCAAAAAAGTATGATGCAGCTGATTACGAATCCAACATTAAAAAAACGAACAACATAAAATTCAAGTTCAAAGTTTCTTGCAAAAAAAAAAAACAACATAAAAAGGGAACGAAATACGAAAATGAAAATACCGGAGCAAGTCCAACATACAAGTTACAAACCAAATACTAAATAATCCATGACGCAACGAAATACTAAATAATCCACGGTGACAATCAAATCAACGACGGCCGCGCTTCCCCTCACGTTTTGAAGTACGTGGTGGGGGGGTAGAGGCGGAAGCAACGGTCTGTATGACTGGTACAGCTAGTCCACGAATGCCAGTCGGGCCTCCGGATCGTCAGCGAAGTGATCGAGTTCTGCAAATCGTCGCATCAACAAGGCCGCCGCCTGAAACACAGTACATAAAAACCATATATAAATGTTGGACAACATCATATATACAATTAAACATACGTAAATGAATGAGTAAATACTTTACTAATTCTTACCGCTTGTGATCCCCCGGTCATCATCGCCTGCTCCTCCTCCTCGTTTTCGTCTGGAGGTATAATCCGGGGATGAGAAACTCTCAGGTACCATTCCATGTAATCCGAAACCATCTCCCCCGGGTATTCACATTCATTGGAAATTGCTCTAGGAATTATGCGGTGCGCCCGAATGTTAGTCCACGGCTGATCCTCATACCGGCCACCGTACCTAACCTTGTACCCCCTTCCTCCGTGCGCTGGCCGATACTCCTCATCAAGTGCAGGCATAGTAGAAGGAATGATCTGCACGCATCCTAACTGTCGAAGCACCCGATCAGCCTGGTATGGCTCAACTATGTCCATGAAGCGCAACGTTCCCATGAAGGTGGTGGTAGCATGAATATGCTGCGGTCGATGACCAAATGGCTCCCACATCACACGATCAGCTGTCATATGATCTAGAATCGCACGATACTCCTTCACTTTGCCGTTCTGCTGCAGAGGACGACCAATACCAGTCCAGGCCATCGCGCGTGGAGCCGTCGGTGAAACGACTCGTGGACTGCCCGGTCGAAAATCTGGAAAGTACTCCCAAATCCAAACCTGTAGCAGAGTCAGACAACCAGCAATACCGGAGCAGTCCACCCGCGAGGACATCCCCAACTACCTGTATAAGTAGGCTAACGTACCCGCTCCCCATGCATAATCACGAATGGCTGGAATCTCGTTCGTTAACGGAAACACGGCTGGACGAATCCGATCACTGGACTTATCGACAAACAAAAAGTCCCCAAGCAACGATATAAAATACCCCTGCACCTTCTGGGCAGTGGTCCCAGTCCGCATCAATGAGTGCACAGCTGTCGAGAGTACAGCACCATTCCTGTAAATAGGTGCTGTCGATCCAGGCATACAACTCCTCATCTGCTCGTCAGTCCGCCCGAAGAAGTTCATCACAGCGGCCCACGAATCAACAAGATCACCTACGTCATTACGGACCACACACGCCTGACCCTGGATAGGCAACCCCAAAATCCGAGCGACATCGTGCAACATAATCGTCATCTCTCCAAACGGCATGTGAAATGTGTTCGTGTCAGGCTGCCACCTCTCCACGAACGCTATAATAAGCGGAACGTCTAAACGTTCGAGAACACATGACCGTAGTTGCATCAACCCACTCTCCTGAAGGGCAGCGAACGTCTCCGTGTGATTATCAAATTCAGCCAACGCTCTCAAATGCCGAGGACGATCATACTTCTTAATCATGATCGATGGCACCTCCGGCTCAGACCACAAGCGGCGTGCAATGTGACCCCTGAAGCTCGGAATGACCGATAGATCAATAGGCCCACCGGGGCTAGGCCCCACAAGGCGCCAAGTCGTGTCCTTCTCCGATCTACGGTCAGCAGTAGAGCTGGACGAACCGACGGTTCCCACAAACCGACCAGCAGGCCCCCTCTTATACACAACGCCCTTCTGAACTGGACTGTCCTCCTCTAAGGGCTGGTCGTCCTCAACGGGAGTGTCTTCCGGAATGTCGTACTGTCGGGCGTGGTCGTCGAAGTACAAGTTGAGGTCGTGAGACTGGGTGGGCCGAGATTCTTCGGGAACGCCCCCCGACACGGTCGTCCCATGTGAAGACGGAGCATGACGATGGATAATTCGGATCCGAGGGCGTACGTCCGATGTACTCCTACTCTCTGCTATAGGAACGACTGGTTCCCCAACCGACGCCTCCGACGGTCCCATGGCAGATTGACCCCTCTCCCTACGCTTAGAAGCCGTCACCACCCTACCAGTAACCCGGTCACCCTCGACCTTACTCTTACCTTTATCCGCCATCTGTTTAAAATAAAATTATATATATACAGAAATTATTACACACTTATTACCCTAACATATTGGACAACAAAAAAACATAAAACGATACATTGACGATTAATATTTCAATATAATATTTACGACGTCCATGCTATCATTGAGATATGGCTACAAACAAATTATCGATGAAAATTTCATACGTCACCTTCACATCAAACTAAGTTTAACTTGTCCTATAAACTTAATCTATTTAATATAATAATTATTAACGTGACATTATAAAAATTATTAACGTGACATTATAAAAATTAATAACGTGTTTTATACTTAAATCAAAAGTATTCTCTAAAATAGGAAATATTACGAGCACATTAAACAATTAGTTTGTAATAGTTTAAGACGATTTATATCTCGTAATTGATTCAAAAATCCGAAAATGACGGAAATAATATGCGTGAAAATCGGCGAAACGTGGCTGCTCCACGTTTTACCGATCGGTAAAACGTGGATGTTTCACGTTTTACCGATCGGTAAAACGTGAAAAACTAACGTTTTACCGATCGGTAAAACGTGAAACATCCACGTTTCGACGATTTCCACGCATATTATTTCCGTCATTTTCGGATTTTTGAATCAATTACGAGATATAAATCGTCTTAAACTACTACAAACTAATTGCATCAATTAATCGACTTATTCAATTATAACCAAACTAATTACACGAGTACGACATAAACAAACTAATTACAAAATTATAAATCGACTTAATCAATTACTAGATATAAAAACAAAAACCTTACTTGATTGGACTAGTTCAGCCGATTCCTTGAAAAGCGGTTTTAGAAACAAAATAGTCTTTTTTAAGGTGGTTTAGGAGGAGATGAGAAAGAAGTGAAAATGAATTATGAAGTATGAGAAGGGTTTAAATAGAAAATTTTAAAAAAGATTCCCTTGATTTATGGGACAAATTTAAACTCTAAAACAGGAAATTAGACTAAAATAAATAACACCAATCAATTATATTATTCTTTATTACAAAAATATTTCCGAGGTCCATGGGGAAACGTGTCACACAAACCGTTCATTTTACGTGTCAAATTAATACTCCGAAACGTAAGATTAGATTTATAAACCAAACCAATTAATTATATTAAGAATTATTATACAAGGGCAATAAGGTAAATTCACGTATTAAAGCGCCGACGATCCAGCTGAAACGCCGACGACCCAAATGAATAGCTAAATTTTAGCACGAAACCATATTTGGATCGTTTTCTCAGGATCAAAAATATTGTGATCCATATCCGGCCTGCAGTATCTACACAGGATCCGAGATCCATTGTCATCCCTAATGACACGACACAGAAGGGACTTGTGGTTTAGGGAGCTTAACCGAAATCGACCCAACTCTGCCTTACACATTTGTAATGTACATGCTACTCAGTTAATACTCATTAAGATTCGTAGTATTATAATTAAGTGCTAGTGTTTGTGCCCACACAAATATTAGGCACGTATGTTATCAAAAATCCACTCGGAACTTAGAACAGCTAGTCTTGCTTAAGATAGAGTATCCGTTGTAAATTTTAAAACTTTATCGGTCGTTTAAGTATAATTGGATATTGTAGTAGGACCATTCGGAAGTTCGTAATGTTACAATGTGAATCGTGAACGTGGAGTACACGTTCATATATAAACAATTATGAATCTTACGGGATGAACGGGGAGAAGGAAGTCGGGAGAAAGACCTTTCTATAGATCGATAATTTATACTCCTCACAAGTCACAAATATTAATGAAATGGGGCGAAAAATAGTGACCGGAATGAGTAGGTATTTTGTGTCAATCAGCAGAGGGTTTAAGCGTTTGGACCGATCAGCATGAACATCTAGTTAATAATTCTATAAGAAATATGGGCCAATCAGCAAAATATGTTTGGGCCAATATTTATGATTTTACTAGAAACTTGGCCCAATCAGCTAACCGGAATATGCATATTTTTCATAAAAATAGCAAAATAGCGTGGTACAATACTTCGAGAGGCACTGATATGATTGGATATAAATTTCTAGTAGATCCGAGGAGTATAGCTTGCGAAACTAATTGATACGATTATCTAACGAGGTAGGGGAATGACTTGAAGCGGCTGAACTTTTTGTAATGTAATTCCAAATTTTTCCTCCATGTTTATATCTTCTGGACTTGATCCATGTGCATGTTTCCAATTAAAAGAATGAAGAAGAGTCGCTAACATTAGATGCACCATCCTATAAGCCAGTGGCATGCCGGGGCACATCCTTCTTCCTGCTCCAAACGTTATTAGCTCGAAACTTCTGCCTTTGTAATCGACCTCACTTTCCAGAAACCTTTCGGGTAAATATGATTGAGCATTTGGCCATACGCTTGAATCGTGACCAATGGACCACATATTGACCCATATTTGTGCATTCTTGGGTATGAAATATCCACAAAGTTGTACATCCTTTTCGGTTTTATGGGGTACTAAGAATGGAGCTGGCGGGTGTAACCTGAAAGATTCTTTCACCACTGCTTGAATATATGGTAACTTTGAGATGTCAGATTCTTGAATCACGGACTTGTTTTTTCCAATTATTTGGTCTAGTTCGTACTGAGCTTTTAACATTTTTTCTGGGTTGCGCACTAGTTCCATCATTGTCCATTCTAATGTTCCAGAGGTTGTATCTGTTCCTGCTACAAACAGATCCTAAATACGGAGTAAACACCAAAAACAAACAAGAGATGTGATTTATGGGATAATTAAGATATGCAAAATAGTGATATCGAAAGTGTCCTCAACCAAAATAAGGTTGTTGTATGGTTTTAGTACGAGTTAGACCGGATCATTTTCAGGTCTAATCAGATATGCGATCAGGCTATGCCTGGACGTGAGTTATTGTGTTAGGGCTAGCCGGCTAGGCTAGTGGATTGGGTTCAGACTTGCTGGATCAACCCTAAACAAAAATATATCTAATGCAACTAAGCGTGCGTTTCGTTTAAAAAAAAAAAAAGGCTCGAAGAACAATAAAACTTACGATGAGCATATGTCTAACATCCTCAAGGCTCAACTCATTATCTTCAACCAACTTAAGTAGAGTACCAAGAACATCATCCTTTACATTCATACCATCCCTCAATCTTTCTTCAATAATCCTGTCGAAAACTTGGAGCATCTTCTCAAAAGAAACCGAAGTTTCCCTGAACACTCCTTGCAAATCAAAGTGCCTGAGCAACGGGAAAAAATCCGAAACATTCGGCTTTCCACTCAATTCCAAAATATTCCAAACAATGTCCTTAAACTCTTGCGAATCCGAGGAATCATAACTATCAAGATCCATCGAGAAAAACGTGTTGGACAACAAATTCAAAACAGTCGTAAACGCGGCCTTGCCTATGTTAACAACCCGACCTTCCTCACTACAACGTCGTACGTGATCAACTAGCTCACCGACTTTCCTCTGCCTTAAACCCTGGCTTGAGTCGAGTCGTTGGTTCGTGAATAATTGAACCACCATGATTTTCCTTAGGTCACGCCATTTCGGGCACACGGGTAGAAAGGGTATGGAATGTTTATGATGGTTTAATGCCCTTATCGCATCCGGACATGCCCTACCGGAAAATGTTAAGTCGTGTTTAAGGAACATTTCTTTGGCTACTTCAGGAGAGGATATTACTATAGTCGTCTTAGTCCCTAACTTAAGAGACATTAAAGGACCATACTTTTTGGAGAGCTCGGCGACAGAACAATGTGGTTTGTCACCGAGCTGGTGTATGTTGCCTATGATAGGCCATGGTTTAGGTCCCGGAGGAAGTTTTGATGTCGTCGATTTTTGAGAAATTTTGATCATGGAAAGGATAACAAAGAATATAGGGATGATAATAAGGAGTAGTAGAGATAATAAGGTGTAAAGTTCCATTATCCTCGTACCAGAAACTCTATCAATCAAGTTTAACATGCATATACTTCCTATGATGGCCCTTATATAATGTTTATCATATCTTAGTCATTTGTTCATATCTGATTAAATTTTTTCAAAAAAAATATAAAAGTGTAAATAATTATGTTACTCAAAATTAAAAGTAAACAAATATGGAGTAATTTGGATTTAGTTAAATTAGTCCGCATTCAGACACATTAATTAGCCAAATTTTAGCACGAAACTATATCTGGATCTTTTTTTCCTCGAGATAAAAAATATTGAGATCCATATCCGACCTGTAGATCTACGGCCCAACTCGGGCTTACACATTTGTGATGTACATATTGCTCAGTTATTACTCATTAAGATTCATAGTACTACTATACTTAAGGGCCAATGTTTGTGCCCACACAAATATTATCAAATCCAATCATGTTAGTCTTTGTTTAGGTACTGTCGTACTGGAAAACGGTAGGTGTTAGAATAATGTGTGATCCATATCATGTGCAAGGACATGGTTAGAAATGTCATCAAGGGACCCGGTTTTATGACCCGGGTGCATGCGGGCGGGCGGATAGTGTTTTCCGACCTAGTGTTGTCGTGTTCGCCTATACGTTATACACCTTTCTCATTCCGACCCTTACAGTCCCATATCTAGCAAGGTATACCCTAAACCATTACATTCAGAGACGGGAGACCTTTGTTGCTGATTTAAGCGTTAACGGCCGTTTAATATAATTGAATATCTTAGTAGGATCATACGGAAACTCGTAATGTCATAATGTGAATCGGGAGTGTCGAGTGCACGTTCATATATAAATAATTATGAATCTTACGGGATGAACGGGGAGAAGGAAGTCGGGAGAAAGACCTTTTTCTTTACAAGAAACATGGGCCAATCACCAAAACATGTTTGGGCCTTTATTTATGATTATCTACTAGAAACTTGGCCCAATCAGCTAATCATCGGCTGACAAGCTTTAACTCATAAACCTTTAAAATCGGAATATGCATATATTTTCATAAAAATAGCTCTGTACAAAACTTCGAGAGACACTGATATATATCTCTAGACAGATCCGAGGAACATATATAGCTTGTGAAACTAATTGGTACGATTATCTAACGAGGTATGGGAATAACTTGTAGTGGGTGAACTTTTTGTAATGTAATTCCAAATTTTTCCTCCATGTCTATATCTTCGGGACTTGATCCATGTGCATGTTTCCAAGTAAAAGAATGAAGAAGAGTTGCTAACATTAGATGCACCATCCTATAAGCCAGTGGCATGCCGGGGCACATCCTTCTTCCTGCTCCAAACGTTATTAGCTCGAAACTTCTGCCTTTATAATCGACTTCACTTTCCAGAAATCTTTCGGGTATAAATGAGTGAGCATTTTGCCATACGCTTGAATCGTGACCAATGGACCACATATTGACCCATATTTGTGCATTCTTGGGTATGAAATATCCACAAAGTTGTACATCCTTTCCGGTTTTATGGGGTACTAAGAATGGAGCTGGCGGGTGTAACCTGAAATATTCTTTCACCACTGCTTGAATATATGGTAACTTTGAGATGTCAGATTCTTGAATCAGTGACGTGTTCTTTCCAATTATTTGATCCAGCTCGGACTGAGCTTTTAACATTTTTCCTGGGTTGCGCAGTAGTTCTGTCATTATCCATTCTGATATCCCAGAGGTTGTATCTGTTCCCGCTACAAATAGATCCTAAATACGAAGCAAACACCAAAAACAAATAAGACAAGTGATTTATGGGATAATCAAGAAATACAAGGATAGTGATAATGTCAATCAAAAGATGTCCTCAACCACTATACTAGCCAAATTGATTTATACTCTTACACGTCTTCTCACACGCCTGCCTGCCTTAAGGTGGTTAAGCTCTATAATACTTCGGAGTTAGAATAACCATAATAATTATACCTAACAAAAAGGTCATTTATATGTTGTGTCCAAATCGGCACAATTTTTGGTTGTACCTTATACTTATAGGTTCATTCCAGACTCAGGTCATTGTCGTTGGTATGGGTCGGCTGAGTTTTGATTTGAAAATTAAAATCATAAAAGATTGTATGGGGTCAGTATGAGTTAGACCGGGTTGTTTTCAGGTCTAATCATTTCAGAAATGCGACGTGGGCTGTGTTAGGGTTAGGCTCGTGAACTAGGTTCGGATTTGCTGGATCAACTTTGAACAAGCCCAATATTTTAATGGGTTCGAGATTTGAATCTCTCCTATATTGTAATGCGACTAAGCATACGTTTCGTTAAAAAAAATAACTCAAGAAGAACAATAAGGCTTGCTTACCACGAGCATATGTCTAACATCATCAAGGCTCAATTCATTATCTTCAACCAACTTAAGTAGAGTACCAAGAACATCATCCTTTACACTTACACCATCCTTCAATCTTTCTTCAATAATGCCGTCGAAAACCCGAAGCATCTTCTCAAAATAAACCGAAGTATCTCTGTGCACTCCTTGCAAATCAAAGTGCCTAAGCAACGGGAAAAAATCCGAAACATTCGGCCTTGCACCCAATTCCAACAGATGCCAAACAATGTCCTTAAACCCTTGCGAATCCGAGGACTCATCATAACTATCAAGATCGATAGAGAAAAACGTGTTTGACAACAAATTCAAAACAGTCGTAAACACGGCCTTTCCTATGCTAACAACCTCACCTTTCTCACTACAACGTCGTACGTGATCAACTAGCTCGCCTACTTTCCTCTGCCTTAAACCCTGGCTTGAGTCGAGTCGTTGGTTCGTGAATATTTGAACCACCGCGACTTTCCTAAGGACACGCCATTTCGGACCCACGGGTAGCCAGGCCATGGAATGTTTATGATGGTTGAATGCCCTAGCCGCGTCCGGGAATGCCCTACCAGAAAACGTTAAGTCGTGTTTAAGGAACATTTCTTTGGCGACTTCAGGGGATGATATTACTATAGTCGTCTTAGTCCCTAACTTGAGGGACATTATGGGACCATGCATTTTCGAGAGCTCTGTGACAGAACGATGTGGTTTGTCACCGAGCTGGTGTATGTTGCCTATGATAGGCCATGATTTAGGTCCTGGAGGAAGTTTTGATGTCGTCGATTTTTGAGAAATTTTGAGTATGGAAACGATAACGAAGATTATTGGGATGATAACTAGAGATAATAAGGTGTAAGGTTCCATTATTGTTGTACAAGAAGCTCTATCAATGAAGTTTCACATATATGGAGTATATGTACTAGCAATCGGCAAAAGTGCAAAACTCTATTGTTCATGCCGCTTAGCTAACACGAGTATTTCATCCGTCACAATAAATATAAAAGGCAAACAAATGAATAAAACCGAGTAAAGAGTCATAAGTGCTAGTGTTGGTGCCCACACAAATACTAGGCCGACGTTCTATCAATAATCCAATCATGCTAGAGAACTGTCAACTGTAAGTAGGGCTTTGCTCAATGTATTATTCCACATATGGCCAAACCAGCATTAGCATGTGTACCAGTGTAAGGATATGGTTAGATTGTCAGGAGGTGTCATCAAGGGACTCGGTCCCGGGTGCAGGCGGATATATGTCCCAATCCTGCGGATAGTCTTTCGACCTAGTGTCGTCGTGTCCGCCTCTAGTTACATAAACTTTATAAAAAATGAACCAGTGAGCTTTACACCTTTATTATTCCGACCCTTTTAATTCGATCTATGGCTTATCTATGCCCGATACTTACATAAGGATATACTCGTACCATATATCATTACATTCGGACACCTTTTTATAAGCCAAAATATACATATTTTACATAGAAAAACCAAGTATCGACCTTTCGACAGCCCCATAACTTGTAAAATTAATCGAGGAGATCATTTAATGAGGGGAATAGCTTGAAGTGGATGAACTTTTTGTATCGTAATTCCAAATTTTTCTTCCATATCGATATCTTCTCGACTTGACCCATGAGCATGTTTCCAATCAAAAGAATGAAGAAGAGTTGCTAACATAAGATGCAACATCCTATGTGCCAGTGGTATGCCAGGACACACCCTCCTGCCTGCTCCAAATGGAATCAACTCGAAACACTTGCCCTTAAAATCGACATCACTATCCAAAAACCTTTCGGGAATGAATGAATCAACATTTGACCATACGCTTGAATCTCGACCAATGGACCATAAATTGACCCATATTTGTGCATTCTTGGGTACGAAAAAGCCACAAAACTGAACATCCTTTTCGGCTTTATGGGGTACTAAGAATGGACCCGGTGGGTGTAGCCTTAGAGTTTCCTTAACCACAGCTTGAATATACGGTAACTTCGAGATGTCAGATTCTTGAATTGCTGCATCCTTGCCAATTATTTGGTTGAGCTCATCTTGAGCTTTTGCCATTTTCTCTGGGTTGCGTAGTAGTTGTGTCATTGCCCATTCTAATGTGCCCGAGGTTGAGTCCGTTCCTCCTATAAACAAATCCTAATAAACACACAAAAAAAAAATACAAAGTATATGAGAAATAATGCACCTAATTAGCTGTACTACGCGAATCGTGATAATACGTTCATTTCGGGCTCAAGTCATTATAGTTTCTATATTACAAAGAATAAGACTTACTATGAGCAGATGTCTGACATCTTCAAGGATCAACTCATTATCTTCAACCAGCTTAAGTAGAGTACTAAGAACATCATCTGTTATCTTGATTTCACCACTCAATCTGTCCTCAATAATCCTATCGAAAACTTGAAGCATCTTGTCTATATGCACCGAAGTCTTTTTCCGCAGACCCTGCAAATCCAAGTGCCTAAGAAACGGGAATAAATCCGATACATTTGGCTTAGCACTTAATTCCAACAGACCCCAAATATTGTCCTTAAACTCTTGCGAATCCGAGGAAGAATTATCATAGCTTCCTAGATCGAGCGAGAAAAGTGTGTTAGACATCAAATTCAAAGTGGTATTAAACGCGGCCTTGCCTATACTAACAGATTCGCCTTTCTCACAACAATTTCGTACATGGTCAACTAGCTCACCAATTTTCCTCTGCCTTAAACCCCAGCTCAAATCGAGACGATGGTTCATGAATAACTCAACCGTCGCGATTTTCCTAAAGTCACGCCATTTCGAGCACACGGGTAGCCAAGCTATGGAATGTTTATGATGGTTGGATGCCCTAACCACATCCGGCAATGCTCTACTAGAAAATGCCAAGTCATGTTTGATGAACATTTCTTTGGCTGCTTCGGGGGATGATACTACTATAGCGGTCATAGTCCCTAACTTGAGGGACATTACGGGACCATGCTTTTTTGACAGCTCGGCGACAGAACGATGTGGTTTGTCTCCGAGCTGGTGTATGTTGCCTATGATTGGCCATGGTTTAGGCCCCGGGGGAAGTTTAGATTTGTGACGGATTTTGGTAAATGCTAGGATGAAGAGGATGACGACCGGGGTGAGAAGTAGAGATAAGGTGTAGTGCTCCATTGATGTACAAACTCTATATATTAAACTAAGTTAGTTTCATACCATACCATACAATTCATATCCCCAAATCACAATAGCCCTTATATACCATTTCTCAATAATACAACCCCAACCCCCAATAAGGCACCCAATAGTGACATAAATGGGACTTGTGGTTCAGGTAGCTCAAATGCAATCAGCCAAACTCTGCTAGTCTACTCTTCATATTTGTACACATTACTCATGAAAAATATGCTACAGTACATCTCTGTCGAATTGGCGGGGGTACAAGAAAATCAAACCAGATATTCCTTATAAAACAATACTATAAGAAAATTAAACCAAATATTCTGTATAAAACAAAACTATTAAGAAAAATAATCACTGTTAACATGTGTAAAACACCTGGTCGGCTGACGATCCAGATTCGCTTAAAGTCATCGCGGGCCCACAGTTTATTGACTCGGGTGCGGGTGGGTATGTGTCGGACTACTTTATCGATATTGTAATTCCTACCCTTTTATTTCACACACAAAAAAAAGAATATGTCAATTTTAGCTTGTGCGTTAGTTACTCCAACTCTTCTAATTTTAGCGTGTATATGTGCCAGCACTTCACGTGTAACACTCGGACACTTTTTAAGCCCAAATATGTGCACGATCAATGAAAATAGCATTGAGTAGTGCGTTGTACCTCACTTCGACATCAATCCGAGCAACATAGCTTGTAAAGTGAATTGATATCATCTAATAAGAGGAATAGCTTGAAGCGGCTGAACTTTTTGTAATGTAACTCCAAATTTTTCCTCCATGTCTATATCTTCTGGACTTGATCCATGTGCATGTTTCCAATTAAATGAATGAAGAAGCGTTGCTAAAATTAGATGCACCATCCTGTGAGCCAGCGGCATGCCTGGACACATCCTTCTTCCTGCTCCGAATGGTATCAGCTCGAACCATCTGCCCTTAATATCGACTTCACTATCCAAAAACCTTTCGGGAATAAAGGAATGAGCATTCGGCCATACACTTGAATCCCGACCAATGGACCATACGTTGACCCACATTTGTGCATTCTTGGGTACAAAATACCCGCAAAGTTGTACATCATTCTCGGCTTTATGGGGTACTAAGAATGGAACCGGTGGGTGTAACCTGAATGTTTCTTTCACCAGTGCTTGAATATATGGTAACTTTGAGATGTCAGATTCTTGAATAGCTGCGTCATTCCTGCCAATTATTTGGTCTAGTTCATCTTGGGCTTTCGCCATTTTTTCTGGGTTGCGCAGTAATTCCGTCATTGCCCATTCTAATGTGCCAGAGGTCGTGTCTGTTCCCGCTACAAATAGATCCTAAGACACACCAATAGTAATCATGAGAAGTGGTGCAAGTAATTGGGAAATTAGTGTACTGATAATCCAATGATATATAAATAGATAGGAGAGTATCCATTGCCAACATTTGCCACATAAATGCATCAAAACTACTTCATAATGCTCAAAGTCTGAAAACAATGGCCACATTCAACTGTGATAGATCCTATTATATCTAAAGAACATGTGATTCAGCTTCGTGTGAGGTCATCTTCAGGCATACTATTATCGGGTAAGGGTCATCTTCGTTATGGGTCATTTCTGTGAAGGGCTAACTTGTTCATTGAATGAATAAATCAGTCATTTCAGGTTGTCTAGAGTAATCTCGAATCCCTTCGAATTGACTCTTTCACAGGCCAGGCTATAGCCTACTTCGAGTTCTAGTCAACTTTCAGGCAGTACTATCGTGCCCAAATTGGGTTTGGTTGGGACAATTCAGGTCGGATCATCTGACTCGTTAAGTTTGTTAGGAACTACTTCAGCCTAGTAGTCAAGTATATGCTGCAATCTACAGGGAGTTGTAGCCTATGTAAGGAAAGGGACCAGACATTGCAATTTTGTCAATCTATGACATCACTCATGATAATAACATATACGGAGTACTCCGTAACTGCAATGAGTCATTATCTGAACTATCATATTTGAAAGACAAAATGCCGAGTTTTTAGGTCCATTTAATAACGAAACTGGAAAGCAACCTCAAAATGGAGGCGACTTGTTTAAGATTGGCATATCCGTTTTAATCTTGTAAGAAAAAAGTAGTGTGCATAGTGAATAACATAAGTTTGCCACATTAATTATATGAGATATTATTGGATCGGTTAAGTTAAGAGAGACAGACTGACGCTGATAAATGTTTGGTTGAAAAACAGGAAGCCTTACCATAAGCATATGTCTGACATCTTCAAGACCCAACTCTTTATCTTCAACCAGCTTAAGTAGAGTACCAAGAACATCATCCTTTACAATACCATCCTTCAATCTTTTCTCAATAATCCTGTCGAAAATTCCGACCATCTGATTAAAATAAACCAAAGTCTTTTTCTGCACTCCCTGTAAATCAAAGTGCCTAAACAACGGGAAGAAATCCGAAACATTCGGCTTTGCACCCAATTCCATCATAGCCCAAACAATGTCCTTAAACTCTTGCAAATCCGAGGAATCATGGCTTCCTAGATCAACCGAGAAGAACGTGTTGGACAACAAATTTAACGTGGTGGTAAAGACCGCCTTGCCTATACTAACAACCTGGCCTTTCTCACAACAATGTCGTACGTAATCAACCAACTCACCTACTTTCCTCTGCCTTAAACCCTGGCTTAAGTCAAGGCGATGGTTTGTAAACAGTTGAACCACCGCGATTTTCCTAAGGTCACGCCATTTCGGGCCAACAGGGAGCCAAACCATTGAATGTTTTTCATGGTTTGCTACCCTAGCCGCATCCGGAAAGGCTCTACCAGAAAATGTTAAGTCATGCTTAAGGAACATTTCTTTGGCTACTTCAGGGGATGATATTACTACGGTGGTCACAGTCCCTAACTTAAGAGACATTATAGAACCATACTTTTTTGACAACTCAGAGACAGAACGATGTGGTTTATCTCCTAACTGGTGTATGTTGCCTATGATAGGCCATCGTTTAGGTCCCGGAGGAAGATTCGATGTTGTAGTTTTTTGAGAAATTTTGACTACGAAAAGGACAACGAAGATTAAGGGGATGATACCTAAAGACAAGGTGAAAGCATCCATTGATGTAAAAACTTTTATCAAACAAGTTCAATATCATAAAATCTAGATCCATAGTAATGCTAATATAGTCCAAAGGATAAGAGTCTCAAAGTTGAGCACAAATGCTTAAAAATCCAGCATGCATGTTGAAATACATTAAACAATTTAGCTAAACGCGTCAAATTGTGGTACTACATATTATTCAATCTATATTCACATGGGAAAGTGTATGTGTCCTTATTTTGACCATATAAAATCAGGGTCAGATGCAAAAATATTCAAAGAAATACCCCAGACAGATATGAACAAAGATGTCGTTCTCTCCGTTTCTTGTCCATTTCCTTTCGCACGTCGATCTAATATTAATATCCATCAACTATCTCATTAAACACTTACCATTAGATCATTTCATAACAGAATTCAGATCGTTAAAGGGAAATGGAGCGTGTTCGGTTGCCAGATTGGGCTAAGAGTCAGTAATCTATGATTACTACTAAAAAAGTCAAATATGCAAAAAAGGAGGATTTCTTAATTGATTATTGATGCTTATCACGTTGTTATCCATTAATCTATGATATTAAAGTCAAAACCATATTTGATCATAGTGAACCTACAGTACATAGCTCAGATTTGAAACCAATATATCTCTTATCTCAGCAATCAAAAATCACAGAAGACAGTATGAAACAAAAGCAGTTACTTATCATGTAATGTGATGCATAGCCTAAAATCTCACCCTTTTGACATCAACTTCACTATCCATAAAACTGTCCTGCGAAAATAAAGCAGTCAGTCACACGCTCTAATCTCGGCCAATTGCCCACAAATTCTCTATTTGTGCATACATGGGGGCAAGATAGACGATTTGTAACAGGTGGGTGTGACCTGGATTAGAAGCTACATCACACCTCACACATGTAGAGAGCATAGCGAGTCTCGGACTCTGAGTCCAACAGCGAGTCTGCGATCAGAAGCTACTTCACTTCACACTAATGCAATGATGTTACTGCTGTTATAATAGCTCACTCACGACATTGGGACCTATGCCCTTTTGTTTTCTTTTCATCAGAAGCGTGCTTAACTTAACTAACTTAACTAAACTCAACAGAAGCGGAGTGAAGTGGACTTAACAGAATCGAACAAACTGAAGTGAGTTGAAAAGAAGCTGAAAAGAACGGGAAATTTCACATAATCACATTGTAAAACGTAGACGAATCACGAAAATGCATTCTAATTACAGTCTTACAGAGTTACAGGTAGCATCAGATATGATTGACAACATCAAAACTTGACTCGATCATCATCCATCACAAACTTGAGTAGAGTATCCAGTACATCATCTAAACTTAGAAATTTGTAACTCAATCGACGTCAAAATTCAGGCGCATTTCAACAAACAGGTGGTATGCAATATTACACTACAGATGAGTAAGAACAATATTGAGCGCCAAAACTCGAAAATTGAAGCAATTAAGAACTGCAGTTAGAAGTGAGAACAAAGATATAGATCAAATTCACGTTGTAGTACCTGATTAGCGAGTCGCCATGAACTTAAAAAATACAAGAAAGACTCGTTTTTCTGGGTTTGGAATCGACAAAACTCTTTTTTTTTTAATGAAAGGCGAAGGCGTTACAAATTCCTATTTCCGTTTTACGTTCATTGCGAGGAACATTTTAATTAAAAATCTCCGTTATATTTTTTATATTCATTACGAGAAATATTTTAATTCAAAATTTTCGTTTTTACCTTTTACTCCGTAGTATATTCATTGCGATAAGTATTTTAATTAAAAATAAATAAATGAATGAAACGGAGGAAATATAATATTAGACGAATTTGAAATTGGGAACCACGTGACAAAGGACTCGAAAATTTACGTCAAAACTCATAAATTTTACAACAAAATTCAACTTTATTATTACAAAGTTAAGAAAGGTAAAAATTGGTGTAATTTACAAACTGCGGAATAAGACGTAAGAAACAAATTTGAATAGCTTGGAGCGGTTGAACCTTTTGTAGCGTAATTCCAAATTTGTCTTCCATATTTATTTCTTCAGGACTTAAACCATTAACGTGTGTCCAATTAAATGAATGGGCAAGTGTGGCTAACACTAGATGCACCATCCTATAACCCAATATGATCATGCCGGGATACATCCTTCTTCCTGCTCCAAATGGCATCAGCTCGAAACTTCTTCCTTTAAAATCGACTTCACTTTCCAAAAACCTTTCGGGCAAAAATGAAAGAGCATTCGGCCATACGCTTGAATCCCGACCAATGGACCATACGTTCACCCATATATGTGCATCGTTGTACATCCTTTTCGGCTTTATGTGGTACTAAGAAGGGAGCTGGCGGGTGTAGCCTGAATGTTTCTTTCACCATTGCTTCAATGTAGGGTAACTTTGAGATGTCGGATTCTTGAATCACTGCATTGTTGTTCTTGCCGATGATTTGGCCTAGTTCGACTTGAGCTTTCAATATTTATTCTGGGTTGCGTAGTAGTTCTGTCATCGGTCATTCTATCGTACTGGAGGCTGTAAGACATAGTTTCAAGTCATACGACTCCCACAAGTTCGCGCTTGCAGAGGCTTGAACTGAGACCCTCGGGCCGATGACCACAAGTTTTAACCACTAGGCAACACCCTTACGACTTACAAGGCTTGTTTTCTTTTCGACCCACTTCACGTCAACTCATTTCACACTACTTCAATTTATTTCACTTCAATAATCCAAAAGAACATATTTAATGAATCAGTAACCCTATTTATGCCCTAATTGCCTTTGACACTGAAAAAATTACTCTATACACATTTTAGTGATGGGAGAAGACAATGAGAAGGGAAAATCGCGGGCAATAGGGATCGATCTTGGAACAACGTACTCATGTGTCGCGGTATGGAGACGAGGGAAAGTTGAGGTCATTCCAAACGACCAGGGTAACCGAACTACGCCTTCTTGCGTCGCTTTCACCGAAACACAACGTTTAGTTGGTGATGCCGCCAACAACCAAGCCAATGTCAATCCTTCCAATACCATTTTCGGTTCGTCCTCCTTCCCTTCTTCAATTCGTCTTTATATTTTACGTCTAGGTGAAAACGCTCGAGTTCATGCTCGACATTTGGCAAACCCTTAATGTCTTTGTACTAGTCGTAAAGGGTAATACTCGCTGCCCTAAACTTTTAAAATTTCGTAAAAGTGACACATTTTCATATACGGAAGGCAAATATGATGAACTCGTTACTCCAAAATTTTAATTCTAAATTCGCCCCTTTGTCTGCAATTGATGCGACAGATGCAAAGAGGCTGATAGGTAGGAAATTCAATGACGAAGCTTTACAAAACGACATAAAACTTTGGCCATTCAAGGTTAACCCGTCTTCTAACGACGACAAGAAGCCAATGATCGTGGTTAACTACAAGGGAGACGAGAAGGAATTTGCGGCCGAAGAAATATCAGCTATGATTCTCGCCAAGATGAAAGAGATCGCAGAGGATTATCTCGGCGCTGCTGTCAAAGACGCTGTCGTAACTGTTCCTGCGTATTTCAACAATCTGCAGCGTCAGGCAACTAAAGACGCTGGAATGATCGCTGGACTTAATGTTATGCGCATCATCAACGAGCCTACTGCTGCTGCTATTGCTTACGGGTACGCCCAGAATGCTACTACTGTCAGTAAAAATGTGCTGGTTTTTGACCTTGGTGGCGGAACATTTGATGTGTCTCTAGTCACTATCGTAAAGGGCTTATTTGAAGTGAAATCGGTGAATGGAAACACTCACCTTGGTGGTGCGGATTTCGACAGCAGAATGGTTACTCATTTTGCAGCCGAATTTGAGAGAAAACACGGGAAAGACCTGAGTACAGACGCAAGGGCTGTTGGGAGATTACGTGCTGCGTCTGAGAGGGCTAAGAGAGCATTATCTTCGACAGCCTCGTCTTTCATCAGTATCGACTGTCTCTATGAAGGAATTGATTTTACTTCGACCATGAGTCGAGCCAAATTTGAGAAACTGAACCAGGATTTGTTCGAGGAGTGTATCCACCCTGTCGAAAAGTGTTTAGCCGATGCTAAAATGGACAGGGCAGACATTCATGACATTGTTTTAGTTGGTGGGTCGACTAGGATCCCAAAAGTCCAACAATTGTTGCAGGATTTTTTCGAAGGGAAACAGCTTTGCAAACAGATTACCCTGATGAGGCTGTCGCCAGCGGAGCTGCCACGTATGCTGCTATACTCAGCGGAGTTGACAGCAAAGATTTCACCCTGGCCGATGTTACTCCTTTGTCATTAGGAGAAGAGGTATTTAATGGAGATATGCTCGTCGTGATTCCAAGAAACACTCGTATACCGTGTAAGGGAAAGAAAAAAGTAACTACTGTTGCTGACTTCCAGACTTCAATGGCAATCCGAGTGTTTGAGGGCAAGAGACCAAAAGCTCAGGACAATCATTTTCTGAGTACTTACTATCTCCAAGGAATTCGAGCAGAGCCCAAAGGTGTAGCTAAAGTAAACGTTTACTTTGATATTGATGCTGACGGTATCCTGACATGCTCAGCCAGGGAGAAAGGCACTGAGAATCGGAGTGAAACAATTAGGATAACCGATCACAGTGGGAGGCTGCCAAAGAAGGAAGTCGAGAGAATGCTGAGGGATGCAGAGATGTACAGGGTTGAAGATGAGCAGTATCGACACAAGGTTAAAGCGATGAATGAATTGGATGCTTATGTTGAACGTTTGGCGACAATGTTGAAACGTGCTGGCAAAAGGGTTGGTCGCAAAGACGAGAGGAAATTGGGTGATGAGATTGAGAAGACTAGACAGTGGCGCGACTGGAATTTCATGCTTACTCAAGGTGTTAAGTTTGAAGATAAGTTGAAGGAGATCGAGAGTATTTGCGAGCCTATCATTGCCAAGATGACTCGAGCTCAGAAAGATGGTGTCACTGTTCAGAAAATCGAGACAATCGAGATTGATTAGTACTGTAGTGCGTTTGTTTGTATTAATTAGTTGTCTCACGACGAATGCTGGAAATGACTATGCCCTGTTATTTTCAACTTCTTTTCAGCTCATTTGCTTCAGTTCAGTCAAAAAGCGTACTTTTAATCATGATGAACAAAGATGTAAATCGAGTTAGCTTTGAACTCTTGGGAGTGCTCTAACATGGAGACCGCCATCAATATGAAGAGTAAGCATAGTCCTATAAGTAACCCTCCTCGTGTCGTCCCCTAACTTGAATCGAAAAAACTGAAGAAGCGCGATTGAAACTATCTTCATCTGCCTGTAAGCAAAGTCTTTCCCAAGACAAATCCTAGGCCCCGCCTGCCACATTCAATTCAATTCGATAAAACATATGTAAAATCAGTTGAAACCGGAACAAACCCAAGTCAGAAAAGAAAAGGGAAGACTGAGCTTACATGAAACACAACGAATTTGAAAGGCGATTGTGGTTGGAAAACTCCATTATGATCAAGCCATCTCTCGGGTCGAAATTCCTCATCATCATCTCCCCATATGTAAGGCATTCTACCCATTGCATACGCTATGTAATATACATCGTCTCCTTTCTTCACTCTGTTACCATCTGGCAGTACATCATCTTCCAGCGCCGACCTTCCATCCTACATTAACAATACACTGACGATAAGAAAGGCCAGGAGACTCTGATACCATGTTACATGAATCATCTCAACCAAAACTCGATACTTACCACAGGAACTCCAGGATAAAGCCTCAGGGTCTCAGTAAGAGCAGCGTGAAGATAATGCATCTTGTCTAGTGCTTCATCAGTGACTAGATCAACGAGACTGTCGACAGTAACGACTGTCGTTTCTGACCCTGTTGTTGTTATAACATTATCCCTCACTTCCTGAACAATCTTTTCCTGGATCAATGGGTTTCGACAAAGCATGTAGATAAACCATGCGATAGTATTTGCAGTACTGTCTTTTCCTGCAATCATGAAGTTCAGTATAATGTCCCTCAGATATTTATCCGTCATCTGTTCAGGATCGACCCTGCTGAGTTCCAGAAACCTAGACAGTATATCTTCCTTCACATCCTGCAAACAAATAATACAACCATATGATATCGGAGGCTGTCAGGATTCTAAATTGAGAAATTTGGTCACGCTGGTTTTGATACCATGTTAGTGTGTTGAGCTGCTAGGTGTTTGCGCTTGGCGGTGATGACTCCATTAACGAATTGATTGACGATTTTGATGTTTTTGTTAAGAGAGGATTCGGACCCGATGTTGAGAGCTCTCTTGATTTTCCAAGTTGGATCAACATATCTCCAATATACCAATGCATTTGCATCATCAAATGCCTTCATGAATTCAATCCCTTCCTTGCTTGATCCTTCAAGGCAATTTAACTCAACCCCAAATCCGACTTTGAATATCGAATCCAATGTACATCTCATCATCATGTCCTGAACAAATCATCCACATTCCAAATCACTTATTCTAAGATTTCGGTATTTCAGCTACTCTGTGTTTTTCAATAGTTACCTATATTTGAATCTCTCACGCAAAAAGACAGTAATAGTAATTATTGAGTGAGACAGTGTCACGGTGGGAATATTTATAATTAGACAATTCCTACCTAGCTACCTTCCCCTCTAATACACGATTAAAATAACGATTAATTTGCCCATTTGCATTGACATTTGTGCAAGATAAGTGGTCAAGACTAGTGCTCTGTATGTCTCAGGTTCGAGTCCTCCTCCCTCTATATTGTAATGCGACTATCTGCGCTTTTCGTTGAGAAAAAAAAACTTAAAAACTCGAGGGTATTTCATATATGAGCTAGTTTTGTCAAACAGAACGTCGATGACATTGACTTTGAGGTAACAAGTTCGAATCCTGTGAGTAAAAAAACAGAGCAATTGAATCAGAAGGTTACTTACATGGATGTCAAAAACGACATTACTCTGCGAAAACTCGGAAATAATTCCAACCAACTTCACAGCATTCTTTCTAAAAACAACACAGCTGAAATCACTCAACACCCTGTTCGAAAACTCGAAGCTCGAAAGCTTCCTCTGTTGCTTCCATTTACTCCCATCAACAGCAAAAATCCCTTCACCAAACAAATCCAGCAGTATATCCCTATTATACTTCCCTTTCGCGTACTTCTCGAACCTCGTCTTCAAAATATGCTCCACATTTCGAACGTCTGTCGTGTAGAATTCGCTTTGGTCGGGTGCTAGAAGACGGAACGTGGGGTGTTTTCGAGCTGTTTCAGTTTGGTGGTCGTAGAGTGTGGTGAAGTAGAGTAGTTGGTGGAAGACTGTTCCGTCTACGTGTGGGTAGTTTGAGGTTCGGATTGATTTTCCGGTGTAGATTTTTATGAAGAGAGCTAAGACGAGGACGAAGATGGATAGAATCGCGGTCGTTGTGATGGTGAAGAAGAGTGTTAAGAGATCCATGCTCTATGTTAGTTGATGAAGATGAAGATGAAGATGAAGATGGAGATGAACTAGAGAGGATGTTAAGTCAATGAAATGGGATGCAATGCAATATGGTAAGATAAGTCAAGTTGATTGATTCAAGTTTCAATTAAAAATGATATGTTAGTCAAGTAGATTCTGTAAACAATGTAGTAGATAATCTTTTGGACTATTAGGGACAACACGTTAATTCTTGTTTGTGACGGAACTATCTGTCATGAACGTGTGAATATTAACTTGTAACGATATTTGATGAAATTGGTATCAAATTAACTTGTTCGATCTCAACAGATCTTAGATTCATTCGTTATTAATGAGTTATAGGTCTAATTCGTCAAATATCTCATTGTTTCGTGTTAGTGAGGGAGTCTTTTTGGTTTGTTTACAAATTAAAATCACGCAAAAACAAATATCGTTACAAAATCTGTTTCCGTTGTTAATTCGTATTATAAATGGTATCAGAGCTTCAGATCTTGATACGTATATATGTTAACCGATATATATTATTTGACTCGTTATTCCCTTGTGACGGTTTGAAACGTGAAACGTTTCAGTTCCATAAAAATACATTTAATTAGTTTATTATTGATAAAAGTATTTTAATTTCTAACTTCTAAGTGAATGGTTTTTTTTTTGGTTATTTAACGAGAATAATATCAATAACTATGGAACGCCTTCTAAAAATAATATTCTGTATCAATTTGATGTAATATGAGAATACAATTAGAGGATTATACAACCAGGGTACATAGCTGTATGTTCAACTGGTTTTAAGATTTTGAGCTTTATCACAATGTTTTCGAATTTTGCTGTAAACTTTCCGAGCTTTAGTGTGAAATTGTCGAGTTAAATCACATAAATGTTCAAGCTCAAAAACTTACAACTCAGCTCAAAAACTTTTATAAGCTCAATAAATATATACAAAAGCTCAACAACTTTAGATTAATCCTATTTTCCATGAGCACAGTTATACTACGTATCATTTTTAAGACGCAACTGATCTAGGGATAATTGGACTACGGGAGAATAAGTATATATACGGTAAAAGAGACCTTACCAACTACAAACTTCTCGGAATCTAAAATATCTTCCCTATTTTTTTCCTCATTATATATTCTCCTCCTCACTACACCTTACAGAAACTAGGGTTTTCAAAAAAACAGAATGGGGATGAACAACAGTGAAGATCATCATCTTCTACCGGCCGAGGGTAGCGAAAGTAAATACTACAACAGAATAATGGCGAAACTAAGACAGTTTATCAACTCCGACGTGGTGAAGGGCCTGCAGGCCATTTTACTCTGTCTCTTGTTTGGTCTCTTGCTTTTGGTCGGTTTTTTCGGGATATGCGTTGCACTGATGGTTGTACTTCGGCTGTTTTTTTCGTCTATTGAGTATGTAGACCATTTACTTGATTACATTATTCCTCGGCCTAAAAATTGGGGTAATTTTGGTGATCGGAGACATAAGCTGATCATAGGTCGTGGGAATCTGTAATCGTTACCTTAATTTGTTCTCAAGATGAACAAACGGGTTGGTTCGAATTAGTTAGTGTCACTTTCTTTTATTGTTCTTGTTTTTTGGGGGGTTTTCCGTTTTGTGTTTGATTAATGAATATTGGTCCGTATTATTTACGTTTTGGATTGGATTTTGATTTCATGGTTATCGATGTGATTTAATTTCATGATAATTGTTGTTTGAATTTGTTGGATCTTTGTGAATATAATTTTTGCGATGAATTATGATGGACAGACATCGTATTCAGCGAAAAGAGTTTTTTTATTGGAAAGATTATGAAAAATGGCCTATTTGATCACTTTATTTTAACGAGTTTTTACTCAATTCTAACGATATTTTATTATTTTGTCATTCTCATTTCAAGGGTGGAGCCTAGTGGTTAAAACATGTGGCCACAACCCCATGGGTCTCAGGTTCAAGCCCCTGCAAGAGCGTTCTTGTGGGAGTTGTATGGCCTGAGGCTATGCCATCTAGGCTTCGAACCTGTCGTCCAAAGGGCGGCTTACATGGTGTGCGTGGTTTGCAGGCTATTACGTTTACCCAGAGCGCACTAAAGGTAGCGGCTGCGGGTTCCCTCGTCACCAAAAAAAAAAAAAAAAAAAAATCCCAAGTACAACCACCACCAAGAACACCACCACCAATGCACAAGTATTAAGTATATAACCACCAAAACCTGCCCACGTCGCCGACTTCCCCTGTCACGCCTCGCCGACCAACATCCAGAATTGATATTATTGATTTATTTCATCAATAATTGAATCTAAATGCATGATTGATTTTGTATTTGTTTGATGGATTAACGAATTACGGAAGCAAATCGGCAAAAGAGAAGGTAAAGTTGGTGTTGGAATTGATAAAATTCGTTAGGATTGAGTAAAGCACCGTTAGGAAAAGTAATTTCGTTATTTTAATTAGGTTAATTTTAAATAAATATTTTTCGCAATTCAAAATATAAATATGAAGAAAAAATAAATGAATTGCTGACATTTATTTATACAATCATCGCTCAATTTAGGTATAAGATATGAATTTAGAATGAACCAAATCCATTTTGCCTGCGACACATTTTATTATTCTTGCAAATCTTTCCTATATTAATCTTTTAACATGTGTTCCGGACACATTTTAAAAATATTGCTTTTGAGTACGTAGGTAATCAGTGCTGTAGTGTTATGGATTTCTAGTCAAGGCTTTGGTTATAGTATTTCATTACGCCTGGCCGCCTGGGTTCGAACCCCTTTTTCCTCCTTTTTATTTAACTGATTTTCTTTTCTGCCCTTTTAGTCATTCTAGATTCTAACCTTCTTCCATTTGTAAAAACTTTTCTTTTTAATTTTTAGTCACTTTTTTTTATTATCTCGGTTAATTACGAGATATTTATTGATTCAAAACATATCCCAATTATATAAAAATGTTAGTAGATTTAAAATTTAAAAATTTTGGACCCATAACAAATTTAGAATCGTAATTACTCCCTCCGTATCACTAAGATCTTCCCACTTCAATATTATATCTCTCACAGCTGAATAAAAGTGAGAAGATCTTAATGGTACGGAGGGAGTATGATTTTCTATATAGTATTAAGGGGAAAAATAACACCAATAATTCTACCACTCACGGTAAAGGGCCCATTTTACGATTTTGCCTAGGGCCTCGAGATGTTCAGGACCGGCCCTGAAAGAAATACGGAATAAAATAGACAATCGGAGGGAATAATAACTACTTGTAATAAGGAAAACCTTCGCTACCGAATAAGATGTTGTAATGCGACTAACTGTCCTCTTCGTTGAAAATAAAATAAAATAAGGAAAACCTTCGTTACCTCTGATTCTCTACCTATACACGAAGTATATAAATCGACAAAAACTAGGGTTTTCAAAAGCCATATATACACACATCCCATTCCCCTGACACCTTACAAAAAAAAAACTAGGGTTTTCATCTTCCAATACAACCAACACCAACATAATCTTCCCCAAAAAAAAAAAAAAAAAAAAAAAAAAAAAAAACTCGACAATAATAATGGCGAAGAGTGATGCTCTGCTACCGGTTACTGCGAGGAGTAGCGAAAGCAATAATAACGATGATAATAATAACAACGGAATAATGACAAGATTAAGAGGGTTTATTATCAATACAGATTATATCAACCAAGTGATGGAAGATGATGTATATTTCTATGGCATGATTGGTTTTGCCAATTTCTTTGTTTGGTGTATACGGATCTTGTCATTCCTTTTAGGTTTCGTAATAGGTTGCGAACTGGTGAATTTGTTCGTGTGGGTATGTCACCACATTCGCGAGTTATTGTTTTGGTAATAATCAAGATATATACTTGGATTCATGATCAATCACTATCGATCTTAGCTTCCTCCATCCCCCCCTTACTTAGCGGTGGAACCTGTAATCGTTATCTTGATTAATTAGTTTTTTAAGTGTCATCAGTTTGTAATGTTCTTGATTTTAGTTTAGTTTAATTGTTTTTTTTTTAATATTTACATTGTGATTTATATTCAAGGTTATCAATGTACCTTCAAGATAGAGCTAGAATTAGCTTTAGCATAATCATGTTTTTTTTTTCAAGTTTTTTTTTTTTCGCCTCACTTCGTCGCATTACAATAGAGGAAGGGGATTCGAATCCAAGCAATTAGAAGATTATACAAACAATTGTACATAGCTCTATGTACAACTGATTTTAAGATTTTGATCTTTATTACAAAGATTTTGAGTTTTGTTATTGTAAACTTTCTAAGCCTTAGTATCAAGTTATCGCGATTTAAATCACATAAAATGTTTTCAGAAACTTTTATAAGCTCAATAAATATATATATACACTATTCAATAATCTTATTTCACAAATGTGAGTGCCTAATCTTCACTAGACTAAGACATCTTCGATGTTTTTATCAAGATATTGAGCACAGGATGAATCCTATCATGGTATTCGATAATGCAAGCCATTTTATTAGAAAAAACTCCAATTAAATATTGGAACTAGTTTTTTCGGCAAATGATTTTATTTACAGCTTTTCTAACGTGTGCCACCTAATGACACATCACACATGTTAGAAAAAACGTTATTATGAATATCGTTATGAATATCGTATTTCATATAATGAATCTATTTACGTTATGAATATCGTATTTCATATTCAAGGTTAATATATGCTAATAATCTGCTTTCTAAATTTGTTTCTACCAATATTAACCCGTTGTTTACCAAAAATGACCTTAGTCAATTCGGTTCACTAATTATTTCAATTTAATCCAACATGGTTAACTTATTGATTACGTGTAACGGGTGCGGGTTCCCTCGTTAATTTAATAGAGTACCTCTTATTTAAATCAACAATCATTGGCACAACACAATAACACAAGATGAACCCAATCCGGAGTCAAAACATGTAGGGTTTAGGAAATAAACCGGAATCCCACTCGAATTTATCAGACCTAAACCTACTTGCCTAGAAGTAAAAAGAGACCTTCACTGCCTCTAATTCTCGCTCTATATATAATAAATTGACAAAACTTAGGGTTTTCAAAAACTATTTACACACGTACTATACATTATCATCTCAAAAAAAGAAAAATTGACGATAGTAATGGCGAAGAGTGATGAAGTTGATACTCTACTACCGGTCACTGCGAAGAGTAACGATAATAATGATAATAACGGAATAATGGCGAGACAAAGAGGGTACACCAATACGAATCATATCTACCAAGATATTCAAGAAGGATTATTCATTGCCATGGAGATTATCGGTGGTTTGTGTCTACTTGTATTGCTACCCGTTCTATGTTGTGCACTAATTTATTTGATGGTGTGGGTATTTGCGTGGGCTATGTTTTATGTAGTCAAGATACTTGGTCCCGTTCTTCCTGCTCCCCCTCCGCTCGGCCCACGCCCACACCCACACCCACGTTAATAACTTAATTACTGAAAGAAAGATTCAGTACAATTATATTGTCTAGGTTTGATAAACTATAATTATTATATTCTCAAGTAGCGCGCGGTCGAATATGTAATCATTATCTTAATTAATTAGTTTTAAGGATGATAGAACAAATTATTAAACGGGTTTCGCATTAGGTTGTTGTTCTTATTTTTGGGTTTTTTTTTTTTGTTTTGTTTTCGTCTAATGTTTGATTAATGAATACTAAGTACTCCGTTTTATTTAAGTTTTGGATTTTGATTTCATTAAGGTAGATGTGGAGTCTCGATCTTCTTCCTGAATATCGTATATTCGTATCCAATTAAAACGATATTCTTCTTTGGAATGTTCGTGATTATTACATGATTTTAGGGAGTATATATTTTAGGTTGTTTCTTATTTTTAGGCGAGATTGATGATCAAGTCGATACTCTACCACTTATTGCGAAGCGTCGTGAAGTTGATACTCTACCGGTTCTTGCGAATCGTAATGATGGAAGTAGGAATTGTATGTACCAAGTGATGGAATATGTATTAGGGTTTATCGGGGTTGTCTTGGCAATGTGCTTGTTTTTGTGTCTATGTCTCTTGGTAATCGTTGCAATTTGTACCATTGCCACCGAAAAGAGGTAAACACTAGGTATATTGTAATGCGATCAGGTACATACGCTCTTTGGAACCGCTAGTCGTTAGTTGTTTTGTAAGGGTGAATAAACGGGTTTGGATTATTAGTGATTGTTTTGTAATATTCTTGATTTTAGTTTTTTTTTTTTTTTTTTTTTTTTTTTTGTTGAATTTTAGATTAATGAATCTATTTAGATTATGAATTTTATATTCAAGGTTAATCAATGTGGTTTCAAGATAATATGGGTTGGTTTTTTCAGGATTTTATACTACCTCTGAGTATGAATGATCTTCCCCACACAGGTACATATATTAAATAAAATATACCTCACATATATATATTAAACAAAGATGAAGTATAATATACTACGTACAGTGATCTTTTGTAATGTTCTTGATTTTAGGGGTTTTTCCAGTCGAATGTTTGATTAATGAATCTATTTACTTTATGAATATCATAATTCATATCGAAATTTCAAGATAATAAGGGTTTGAATTTGGGTTTGATTGATGTAGAATTAGCATAGTCATGCTTCTTTTTTTTTCTAGATATTATTGAATCCTATCATTGTATTCAATGCAAATGCAAACTATATTATGATGTATTGCCACATATTTTAATCATAATAATATAAACGGTTTTTCTAACGTGCGTAAACACACGTTAACATGATAATTTAGCAAGATTCATAAAGAATATTATTACTAGAAAAATAATGACCAGAGTTAGTATTATTTTACCAACACATCAATCCCAATATTAATCCGTTGTTTATCAACCTTAGTCAATTCGGCTCACTGTTTTCATTATTTCAATTCCTTATTAACTTAAGAAGTTAAGTTAATTTAATACCTCTTATTTAAATCAACAATCATTCACACAGCACGATAACACGACATGAACCCAATACAGAGTCAAACCGTGTAGTTTTGAGAAAATAAACTTGATTCCCACTCGAATTTATCAAGACCTAAAACTACTCCTTCGTTGCCTAAGCTAGAAGTAAAAAGAGACCTTTAGCGCCTCTAATTCTCTGTTTCTCTGTATATATACCCTTCCGATTTCGAAAGATCTTCCCTTTATTTTGGGTAGAAAATATTATATTATTAAAAGCATCATGATATATTGAAAAAAGGGTTTTTTGTCGGAAGGCACCTAACATTTAGGCGTTCTGCAAAAAAGACACCTATAGTTTTATTTTTTGCCCAAAAGCACCTTAAGTTTCCATTTTTTTGTCTAAAGGCACCAAAGCCCAAATTCCGTCAAAAAATCGTTAGATTTAACGGTTGTTTCTTTTTTTATTCATCTTAATCACCTTCATGCCTTAATCAAATCAATTAATCCTTCCACCCTTTTATTCCCTCATGAGACTCCATTTTTGACCCAATAACTCTTTTATCTCTGTACTTAATTATTAAACTTCACATTTATTTGTCTGATGACACGCGACCAATACAAATATGTATGTGCGTGTTTACATTTGTTAATTGTTTTATGAGACGGTTCTATGTCATACGACTGCGACGACAAAACTTAACTTTGATAACTCCCTGCATTAATTGTATTGCTGAAATAAAAGGGTAGACGATACCTTAATGAGCTGGCCTTGAACAACATGGGATCCAAAACCAACAGTTTGATCGCAGTAAGCCAGACCAAAAGGAGATATATTGAATTCACAGACTCTCCCCTCCACTGCCTCAGCTAACAACTTGTTTGGAATCAAACCTGACCTCCTACACTTATTAGCAGTAGTATTATGCCAACATTACTAACTCATTTTCCAATTAATTCTCTTCTTCCGACATTATTAATCCATTTTGGGCATTCATTATTCC
This sequence comes from Agrostemma githago, assembly GCA_958450325.1. Classification (NCBI taxonomy): domain Eukaryota; kingdom Viridiplantae; phylum Streptophyta; class Magnoliopsida; order Caryophyllales; family Caryophyllaceae; genus Agrostemma; species Agrostemma githago. Next base: position 1,229,184 of record OY288255.1, read on the forward strand.
ATCGCAAGCTTGATCTAATTGTGCTGATTCTTTTCTTAGGATGACTAACATTTCCCTTTTCATTTTTGTTTGGGGGGTGAAAAGTAGAAAACTATAGGATATGCAATCGAAGTCATTTTCAGTTTGTCACTACATCAATTATTCAATAACCAACCCTCAATTTCAACAACCCTTATCACTAATAACACGCATACACAACAATTACGGGTTGGAGTTTGGGGTTTATGTTGGGTTTCCATCAACCGGGATGCCCATCCATAATGGACATGTCTAATTAATCACGTGTTATTAGACAAATAAATGTGAGATTAGTAGAGAAATAAAAGAATTATTGGAGAAAAAATGGAGTATTATGTATTATGAGGGAATAACAAAGGGGATAAAATGACTAATATGTTTTGATTAAGAAATGAAGGTGATTAAGAGGAATAAAAATGAAGGTTCCGTTAAATCTAACGTTTTTTTTTGACAGAATTTGGACTTTGGTGCCTTTAGACAAAGAAACGAAAACTTAAGGTGTTTTTGGGCAAAAAAAATTATTATAGGTGCCTTTTTTACAGAAGGCCAAAATGTTAGGTGCCTTCTGACAAAAAATTCTTGAAAAAAGTAGGAGACATAAATATTATAGTCGACCCCTCCCATTCTTTTTTTATATAATAATGAAGTTGAAAAAAAAAACAATTAGAGAGAGTATTAATTAAATGTGAATAAGTGGAATGGAAAAGTATGACAGAGTATTATTATATTCCCTCCGATTTTTTATTATTCTTTCCGGTTTTTTTATTGGGCTGAAACCTCCTTTCTTCCATATTTTTCTATTATTTTGCGTCATTGGGCTGAAACCTTCTTTCTTCCATATTTTTCTATTATTTTGGGTCACTTAAAATAATAATAGGGAAGAAAAAGTGTTTCAGCCCGACTAGGAAATAGGTATTAGACGATATTAATATATCGTAATTAATATGATAGTAATTAGTATAGTCTCTTCATTTACCGTCATTATGAGTCAGTAATTAGTACGGCGATCACGTTCGTTGTATCTAGGTATTACCTCCGGTATAAATACCGGGCTTGTAGAATAAGATGGTCAAGGCATTATGTTAACTTACAATAGGGTTTCAAAAACTATTTACACACATCATCATCCATCCCCCTAACACCTTACACAAATCCTCTCAGAAAGAAATAAAGAAAAGAAAAATCGACGATAATAATGGCGAAGAGTAATGGAGTTGATACTCTACTGCCGCTTACTGCGAAGAGTAACGATGATAATAATAACAACGGAATAATGGGGAGACTAAGAGGGTTTATCAACACGAATTATATCTACCAAGTGATGCGAAATGTATTATTCTGTGCCTTGGCCGTTATCGGTGCTTTGGGTCTACTTGTATTGGTAGTCGCTCTACTTTATTTGACGGCGTGGCTATTTCTGTGGGTTGTGTATTTTGTAGTGAAGGTACTTCATCCCCTTTTTCCTGCTCCTCCTCCTCCGCTCGGCCCACGCCCACGTTAATGACTTAATTACGGAAAGAAAGAAAGATTCAGTATAATTATATTATTGTCGTCTAGGTATGGTAAAGTATAATTATTCTCAAGTAGCGGTGGAATATTATATGTAATCATCATTATCTTAATCAGTTTTAAGGATGATCGAATAAATTATTAAACGGTTTCGAATTAGTTTATTGATTGTTCTTGTTTTTGGGTTCAAGAATCATGTGCAAGAGCAAGGAAATTTCTACGTAGGATGATACAATTTTGAAGTCAAATTTCGGTCTACTTTTCTCAAAATAGAGAAAGTTCATTAGTCTGAAGACTATGTCATCAGATCCATAGATTTCTTCGTTATGCAGAAGCGTGTTATTTGAATAACGATCTTTGTTTCAGGGATATTCTTTATTTATTTTTTTACAAATATGTATTCAGTTCAATTTAATATCGTTTATTTGTAGATGCCGTATGGTTTATTATTAATTGAATTAATCTGCACTTTAAAAAAAAAATCAACCATCATTGACACAGCACGATAACACGACATGAACCCAATACTGAGTCGAACCGTGTAGAATTTAGGAAATAAACCGGATACCCACTCGAATTTATCAGACCTAATACCACTCCGTCGTTGCCTAGAAGTAAAAAGAGACATTCACTTCCTCTAGAGTTTAGGAAATAAACCGGATTCGCACTCGAATTTATCAGACCTAATCCTACTCCGTCGTTGCCTAGAAGTAAAAAGAGACCTTCACTTCCTCTAATTCTCTCTCTATATATATATACTCTCTCCGATTATCTATTTTCTTCCCTCTTTCCTTTTTGGGTTGAATAAGAAAGTTTTCCACTACTCTTTATTGTAATCGGAGGGAGTATATATATATATATATAAAAATTGACAAAAGGTATTCAAAAACTATTTACACACGTACATTATCATCCATCCCGGTAACACCTTACACAAATCCATCCTCTCAAATCGACGATAATAATGGCGAAGAGTGATGAAGTTCTACCGATTACTGCGAAGAGTAACGATAATAATGATAATAACGGAATAATGGCGAGACAAAGAGGGGTTATCAGTACGAATCATACCTACGAAGTGATTAAAGATGTATTATTCAGTGCCATGGTCATTATCGGTGGTTTGTGTCTATGTGTATTGCTACTCTTTCTATTTTGTGCACTAATTTATTTGATGGTGTGGGCATTTGTGTCGGCTATGTTTTTTGTGATGAAGATACTTGATCCCGTTCTTCCTGCTCCTCCTCCGTTGGGCATGAATTAATAGCTTAATTACGGGAAAAAAGATTCAGTATAATTATATTATTGTCATCTAGGTAATTAGGTAGGGTATGGTAAACTATGATTATTCTCAAGTAGTGGTCGAATATGTAATAATCATTATCTTAATCAGTTTTAATCAATTTCGAATTAGTTTATTGTTCTTGTTTTTGGCGGGTTTTTTATAATTTGTTTTCGTCTAATGTTTGATTAATGAATACTAAGTACTCTGTTTTACTTACGTTTTGGATTTCGATTTCATTAAGGTAGATGTGGTCCATGTGGAGTCTCTTCTTCCAGAATATCCTATATTCGTATTCAATTAAAACGATATTCTTCTTTGGAATCTGCATGATAACGATAAAACTCAAAAAATTTACAATAAAACACAAAAACTTTGAGTGATAACATTCAAAATCATAAAATCAGTAGCTATGTACAACCCAACCGTAGAATTAGCATAATCATGCTTCTTTTTTCAAGATATTATTGAACCCATGGTATATATTCAATGCAAATGCAAACTATATTATGGTGTATTGTACTCCCTCCTCCCCACATTGATGTTTCCACTTCAATATGGCACATTGATTAAGAAATCGATAATGAATGGTGGTAAATTGTTTGGTGGCTTCAAGAAGCCAAATCACAAAAAGTAACCAATGGAAAGAGAGTAAATTGGATGAATAAGGAAATTTTTGAAGTAGGAAAATCTTAGTGGTATTTCCTTTTAAGGAAAGTGAGAAAATCAGTGGAGGGAGTAACATATTGTAATAATATCATTATGAGAAATTGAAATTTGAATTCATATTTACCATATTAATTAGAGCAAGATTCATAAGGGTATTATTATGAGAAATTGAAATATTAACTCATATTTACCCTATTAGCTAGATAATATCTATGTGATTCTATCTTTCATAATGTTTTTGACTCTTATGCTTTATTTTATTTTATTTAACCAACTCCTCTCTAACGTAATTACCAAGTAAAATATTATCGTATAGAAATTACAACCGATATTAGATTTGACAGTACACTATCTTATTGAAATCAAACAATGCAGAGTTCCACGTACAGTAACGTAGTCAATGTTAAAAGCGGCCTAAAACGACATACTCCAACATAGTTCAGACTTTTCATAGAAAGACCGAAATACGTAAATAATGTGGGTAACTAAAGCGGGGGCCATCGAACTTCCCAAAGCAAACCCCGAAAAATGAACCCACTTTGTTGGGTCATAAAACCTGAGTCATTCTCATGATTACTTCTTTCGCTCTTATCATTTGTTTACATTTGAATGTAATATTTCTAATCAATATGACTCATAAATCTCAAATTATTGATGCGCAAGGATTTCGAAAATAATGCTCGCCTTATATAATACGGAGTATAACATCCATAACAATAATAGCCGAAACCTAACCTAATAAATCTCTATTCCTTATCAATAATTTTCACCTTCAAATTAGGGGTGTTTCCTTTTAGATTCACCCTATGATATAAAAATATCATATTTTCAACCGAAATTATTCAAATTTGAAAATCATTGTTTGTTGTTTAGCTACTAAACCGTCTTTTTTTTTTCTTTTCTTTTTTTTTTATTATTATTACAATCAAAGTTTACAAAAAAAAAAAATTAGTTGGCCGTCGAGATACGATCTAGGCGCCCACCTCCTTCGCAATAAAAAAACTAAGTCTAGTAAGCGAAAACACGAACCCCGACATCCTGAGACACCAATAAATTCCGATTTCGCTTGAACAAGCCAACCTCATCCGTATCTAGCTCCACAACGAAGAGAAAAAGAATAGTAGGAAACCGCAACCCGCTCCATGCACAAATCCCGATACTTATTACGAGTAGTATTCTAAATCATGAATAGCTAAAGCCCAAATGATATTAGATGAATGAATGTGAATGATTCCACCAAAGTGCAACCCAAAAAAAAGAAGCCCAATGAAACCATTTCAATCATAAAACACCTTCAAAATAAACACAACAATGGCTAATACTATAAGTAGTGCCCCACAACGTTACAATTTTGTTCGCCAATTCTATTCTATTTCCCCCCTTTTCAAATCTCTCTCTCTCTCTCTCTCTAGGTTTACACACTCTCTCTACTCCGCGTCTGCTTTCCGCTCTTCTCAAGGTATGATTTCATCTTAATCTTTTCATTTCATCAGCCTAATCGTATCAAATGCGATTTGTATCCTGCTCAACTTCGTTGATTGATTGATTAATATTTGGTGAATTAGGGTTTATAGTCGACATAATTGTGCTGATTTCAGTGGTTTTTGTCTAATTGATCGACATTGATGGTTAGGTTTAGGATTTTAGGTCATTGATTGATTTATCTGTCGGATTAATTTGAGTTAGGTTTAGTATATGTGTGTGTGCGTAATTTTTCATTTAGCTAAGTGATTGATTTGTATCCTGCTCAACTTCGTTGATTGATTGATTGATTGTTTTTTTGTGGTGAATTAGGGTTTATAGTTGACGTAGTTGTGCTGATTTCAGTGGTTTTTGTCAAATTGATCGACATTGATGGTTAGGTTTAGGATTTTGGGTCATTGATTGATTAATTTCGTCGGATTGATTTGAGTTAGGGTTTACTGAGTTTTTATGCGTGATTTTTCATTTAACTAAGTGATTGATTTGCAATGCGGTTTATGGTTATAGACTGTTAATCAGCTTAATCGTATCAAATGTGATTTGTATCCTGCTCAAGTTCGTTGATTGATTGATTGTTTTTTTGGTGAATTAGGGTTTATAGTCGACGTAATTGTGTTGATTTCAGTGGTTTTTGTCAAATTGATCGACATTGATGGTTAGGTTTAGGATTTTGGGTCATTGATTGATTCATTTCGTTGGATTGATTTGAGTTAGGGTTTAGTATATGTGTATGCGTAATTATTCATTTAACTAAGTGATTGATTTGGAATGCGGTTTATGCTTATAGACTGTTAATCAGCTTAATCGTATCAAATGCGATTTGTATCCTGCTCGAGATCGTTGATTGATTTTTATTTTTGGTGAATTAGGGTTTATAGTCGACATAACTGTGCTGATTTCAGTGGCTTTTGTCAAATTGATCGACATTGATGGTTAGGTTTAGGATTTTGTGTCATTGATTGATTCATCTCGTCTGATTAATTTGAGTTGGGGTTTACTATATGTGTGATTGATTTGGAATGCGGTTTATGCTTATAGTCTGTTAATTGAGCTTTTTTCCCGATTGTTTGACGATTAGGATTTACAGTGATTATTTTGATATGCCAAATTATTGGATTGGATGTTAGGGTTTAATTGATCGACATTGATGGTTAGGTTTAGGAGTTTGGGTCATTGATTGATTAATTTCGGCAGATTTATTTGAGTTAGGGCTTACTGTATTTTTATGCGTAATTTTTCATTTAATTAAGTGATTGATTTGGAATGCGGTTTATGCTTAGTCTGTTAATTGAGCTTTTTCCCCCATTGTTTGACGACTAGGATTTACAGTGATTTTTTTGATATGCCTAGCTATTGGAATGGATGTTAAGGTTTAATTTGTATTTATTAGTAATCTCGATTTGCAATTCGGTTTATGCTTATAGTCTGTTAATTGATTGTTTTATAATAAAATCGAGCTTATTTTCCCACATGTTTGACGATTAGGGTTTACAGTGATTGTTTTCGTATGCCTAGTTATTGGATTGAATTGGATGTTAAGGTTTGCTTTGTACTCGCATATATTAGTAATCCTGAGTCATCAGCAGGCCTGTCGACTGTGTATGTATTGCTAATCCTGATTCATCTCATGTCGATATTTCGGGAATGTTTACTAGCACTATGCTTTATGAAAACCAAAGTGATGTAATTGTACTTGTACCCGTTTTGAGTTGGTTCTAGCATAGGTATCTGACCCATTCATAGGTTAATACTGTACAGAAATATTCGGAGTACTGTTTAGAAACAATCAATCATATCATATGTGATAGAAAATGTTAATTATGCTGGTCACGGGTCTTTAACCTAACTGAAATTTATATGAGGAAGAGCTTTGTTGAGAGTAAATAAAAACAGAAAAGACAGATATGGATGTGCTCGGGGCTGATGCTTTGAGTTTGGGTGTAGTGAAGTTAGATCTGATCATTTTGGCTCTGTAATACCATCCTTATGTAATCTTAGCGAAGAGAGATAGTTTGTCGGAAGGAAGAAGAATGAAACTGTTTATAAGATTGTTACTTTGCACTGCTTGGTAATGTGAGTAATTTGAGCATTTTCTTGAACGACTGATTTCTTTGAAGCAGTCGGATGAAAGTGTTTATGTTATTGATGTTTTTTGGGATGTTTGGGACGTGTTTGGTTAGCCTTTATAGCATAGGCTGAATGGTTTTATTGAAGTTTTTTTAGCATGGGTTTGTGAAATGTATTAAGAAAGTGTTAAACCTTTCTGCTTCTGTTTGATTGCAGATGGCGATCAGTCCAGAAAACCTAAAGTTTTTGTCTGATTGTTTTCTTAACACCCTTTCTCCCCAAGCGGAGCCTCGCCGTAGTGCTGAAGGCAGCCTTTTGAAGTTGGCTGACGATCCTAATTATGGACTTGCTGTTCTCACTCTTATACGTTCACCGGGTGTTGATGAAAAGGTCAGGCAGGCTGCTGCTGTGAACTTCAAAAATCATCTTAAAGCTCGATGGGCACCAAATGCTAGGCGGTTAGAGCCTAATGTTATTTTGCCAAACCCAATTCCTGATGAAGAGAAAAGGCAGATTAAGGAGCACATCGTTGATCTAATGCTGGATTCAACACATAGTGTCCAAGCTCAGCTCAGCGAGGCTTTGGTTGAAATTGGGAAGCATGATTTTCCCAGACAGTGGACTGAGTTGCTTCCTACGTTGAATGTTAAGCTTGAGCAGGCTCTCAACGGGGGTGGGAATTATTCAGCTATTAATGGGATTCTTGGTACTGCGAATGCACTGTTTAAGAAGTTCCGGCACGGCTATGGGACTAACGATCTGCGACTAGATTTAAGGTATTGTTTGGATAATTTCGCTGTCCCGTTATTGAAGTTGTTCTCCCATACTGCTATGCTGATTGATTCTGGTGTAAATTCTGGTGCTTCTGCGGCAAACTTAAAGCCTCTATTTGAGTCACAGAGACTGTGCTGTAGGATATTTTATTCTTTTAACTTTCAGGAGTTGCCTGACCTCTTTGAAGACAACATGGATTCATTTATGAATGTTTTTGGAAAGTATCTCACCACCGCCTTCCCCGCCCTTGAACAAGGAGGGGAGTTAGATCTTGTTGACAGCCTTCGTGCTGCTATCTGTGAAATCTTGACCCTATATGTCCAAAGAACTGAGGAGGCTTTCGAGAAATATGTGGTTGACTTTGAGAGAGCACATCGGAACCTCCTTGTCACAGTTTCAGCATCCCCAGGACGTGATCATCTTGCTATAACAGGAATTAAGTTCTTGGAAAAGGTTAGTGAGATGGCTCACCACTACAAGATAGCGGCTGATGATGCTTCAATAGAACAGATATGTAGAAGCATTGTTATTCCAAATGTGATGTTGAGGGAAGACGATGAGGAGCTTTTTGAGATGAATTATATAGAGTTCATCAGGCGGGATCTTGAAGGGAGTGATATTGACACTAGGAGAAGGGCAGCCTGTGAACTTTTGAAGGGAATTGCGACCCACTATAGGGATAAGGTTGCTCCCATGGTCAACAACATTGTACAAACCATGTTGGCCTCATTTGCTGAGAACCCAGCTGCAAATTGGAAGTACAAGGATTCTGCGATATACTTGGTTACATCCCTAAACACTGTCAAAGCTAATGCTCCTAATGTTTTGACAGGTTATTTTGATCTTCAGTCATTCTTTGCATTGGTAGTAGTCCCTGAATTGCAAATACAGGATGTAAATTCATATCCACTACTCAAAGCTGGTACCCTTAAGTTTCTAACAGTATTCAGAAACCAACTCCCAAAGTCCAGTGTTATTCCCTTGTTTCCTGAAGTAATCAGGTTTCTTGGTAGTGAGTCCAATGTGGTCCACTCTTATGCTGCTATCTTCATTGAGAAACTTTTTCTGGTCAAGGATGAAGGCGGGAGAGCTAGGTATATTGCATCTGATGTTGCCCCGTTTCTCTCTTCGTTGTTGGATAATCTTTTCAAGGCTCTGAAGTTTCCAGAGTCTGAAGAAAATCAATATATTATGAAGTGTATCATGCGAGTTTTTGGTGTTGTGGACGTGCCAACTAATGTTGCCCCTGGTTGCATGTCAAGTGTAGCTTCAATTCTCAATGAAGTGTGCAAGAACCCTAAAAACCCTGTATTTAATCATTATCTCTTTGAGGCAGTGTCTGTCCTTATTAGGCGGGTTTCTGAGAGGGACTCATCAGTCATACCAGCTTTTGAAACCAGTCTCTTCCCGAGCCTTCAGACAATATTGACCACCAATGTTGCAGAGTTCTTCCCGTATGCATTTCAGTTGTTGGCACAGCTTGTTGAGCTGAACCGACCTCCTTTGCCACCCCATTACATGCAGTTCTTTGACCTTCTTTTGGTTCCTGATTTATGGACCAAATCTTCTGATGTTCCAGCTCTTGTACGTCTACTTCAGGCCTTCCTTAGGATGGCTCCTGATGAACTTAACCAAGGTGGCAAGCTTGAGCAGGTACTGAGTATATATGGCAATCTTCTTCCTTCTGGCAAGACAGTTGAACAAGCATTTTTTGTAATCAACACAGTTGTCGAGAACCTTGAGTTTAAAGTCATTGAAAGATACAATCAACCCATTTTACTTTCATTGTTAAACCGTCTCCAGAGTAGCCCAACTCCAAAGTTCGTCAGGTGCTTTCTTATATTCATGTCTCTTTTCATAGTCAAACATGGTTGGAACAACCTTGTGGACACTATGGACAGAATTCAGCCTGGTATATTCCTAGCAATCTTAGAGAAGTTCTGGATGCCTAATCTCAAGCAAATTACTGGTCCTACTGAAACTAAGTTAACCGCAGTAGCTTCAACTAAACTAATCTGTGAATACACTGGACTGTTGAATCCCGCATCTGCTAGACTGTGGGGTAAAATGCTGGATAGCATCGTAACTCTTGTTACTCGGCCAGAAGAGGAAAGAGTAGAAGAGGAAACCGAGGTTCCAGATTTTATAGAAGCTGGGAGTTATTCTGCAAGTTATGTCCGTCTTTATAATGCTGGCAAAAGAGAGGAAGACCCCTTGAAAGAGATTAAAGATCCAAAGCAATTCTTGTTAGCTTCCTTGGCTAACTTGTCTGGGTTTTCCTCTGGGAGCTTTGCACCTGTTATCAGTGAGAATGTTGAACCTGCCAATCAGCAAGCGCTATCTCAGCTTTACAGTGCTATGAAGTCTGCCTAGTTCAAGTAAGTACTTTGTCGAGAAATGCTTCACTTAATTGGCCATCTTTTTGTTAGAATGTCGATTTAAATTATTGATTATTACCGGGAGTAGATATAGTGTACCCTTCTGTCTCCTTGATGCCAGGTTTTTTGTTTGAAACATGATCTGTGCTTGTTATACCCTCAAGGCTCAAACTCGTAGCTAACGAAAGGAAACTTATTATCAGCATAAATAAAGCGAACCCTCGAGAATCGAGATATCAACAGATGTTTGTGTTTATTATGTACCCTCAGATGCTTATTGATTCTTGAGTTTTGACCATCAAATGTAATGTGCTGGTAGCTGGTTTGTTGAAGGTGGCCTTCGTTTGCTACTTGTTCGATATACGTGTCAATCTGTTCACGTTTGTTGGACAGTTAAACAACTTGCTTGAATGAATAATCGTTTACTTGTATGATTATCAAACATTTTGCAGATTGACTCGCCTGATATCATGCTTGTGCTCTAAAACTCGTATTTTTCTGTCTTGATTTTTGGTTGCAGGAGGATATCATTGATCATTATTTGCTTGTGATCGAAAGATTAGTCAGTCTGTGGTCTCAAACGGTTGCCTTTTGGGTTCGGTGCAGCAGGTCCTTTTTGTTAGGGAGTCGTATAGTGATTGATTGGGCTAGCGTGGGATACAATCGGATGGATGGCTGATGATGTCTTGTTGTTACAAGAACAGTTTGCTCCATAATTCTGCTTCGAGTGCCGTCACAGGACAACTGCATGTTTTGGGTTAAATTTAAGAGTTGTCGCGAGTCAGTATCGAGTCAAGAGTACAACTGCTGGTTTTGGGTCAATTTTAAGGGCTGTCATGCATGAGTCAATGTCGGGTCGAGAGCGTATATGTTATTTATGGGTATATGTTTGGTCTTATGTAAGTTGGGATTGAGAGATGCTCTCTTGAGGTATTTCTATGTTAAGAGATTGTGTTTTTTGATGCTGTTCTCGATTTGAATGTGTAGGATGGGCTTCAAGCTTTCATTTAAAAAAAAAAAAAAAACTCAGTTTGGAAGCGAATAAAAAAAAAATTCTCATAACAAATTTTCGGTTCTGCCATTTTGTGAATACATAAACACTAGTATAGTCCCCATGCGTAAATGCACGGTATGCATAAAATTTATTTTGTAACGTACTAATTAATGATGATACACACCAAAATAATATGAAGGGTAGTCTCGTAATTGTGTCTTTATTTCTAGCTTATTCCCCAAGGCATTTAGCCTATATAAGGGCATTAGTAAGTTGTAGTCATTTATCCAAGAATTTATCATTGAAAGTTAATCTTTCTTAGCTATCCAATCTCCATTTTCTCCTAGGTGATTCCTTCTCTCACCACAGATTATTCTATAGATCAATCTAACCTATCGACTAATTAGTCGAACAGTTAAACCGATCATATCATTTATTTACTTCATTTTTTACGATTGTATCATTTGGTATCAGAGCTAACTTTCCTCTCGACCTGCGTCCTATATTTAAAAAAAAAAAAAAAAATGATCAGAAGTTATGACACTTTCCGACGACATCGCATCTCTCAAATTAGGAATCCGTAAGTTGGCAGTAACTATCGAAGAAATTGCTCTCAAAAGGTGTGCACAAGGGGAAATCGATATTTGTAAGTTACCATGGTTCACTCCTCATTACGTTCCCGGTGACTCAATCAAATTATCAGGTAATCATCTCCCAACCTCTACCCCTCATCTTGACATAAATGAAGTGATGGAATCTCCAATTACAAATAATTGCAATGCTGCTGATTCTTTAGTTGAAGTGATGGAATCTCCAATTATAAATAATTGCAATCCTGTTGATTCTTTAGTTAATGAACACCAGATCATGTTTGGTAGAAGTCCTCAATTATATTCATGCTCAAATCAATTAGTTGGCTCCCAATGTGTACTACCCAATTTTGGAGTAGTTGATAAACGAGAAGGTGTCATTGAGCCCATGCCCGAATGCAATTTATCGTCAAACACTCAATTAAAGTGTGCCTACAAGATGTCCGATGAATTGCCTATACCAACCTTCATTTTAGAGATGGCTCAAGCAGCGAAGTTTGCACAAGAAAATGAAGATATAACAGATATGCATCAACTGTTTGATACAATGGCTGAACCAAGTTTACAGCCTCGAGAAAATTCTGTTGGAAATTTGAGGAATTTTGGTGTTGCACACCAAGTGTTTGATGGTATGACAAACCCAATTTTAAGCCCAAATGCACACCAACTTAACTCCTTAGCTACTGAAAATGATGAGGAAGCTATCGTGTACGTAAATGAGGAATCAAAGCACAATATTTTTTCTCACCACACTTCTTTCAAGGTGATATCCAAGCTTGATTCTCCTCTTATTAAGGTTGATATTGGTGAAGTCTTAAGTTGGAGTAAGAAGACTTTTGGATATAAAGGCTTAAGGTTGAATATGATGTTTGGTATGAGATGTTGCTATAGGTTTGTTTTTGATCCCGGAGTCTTGTTTTCACAACTAAATCGAGATGATATATGTTTATCTAATCTTTTTGGGTTGACACATGGGTGGGAATCATATACTTACAAGGAGGTACATAGTTGGGCTCCCACGTTTACATTTCCATATGGTTGGAGCAGGACGACATCATTGTTGCTTGGTGGACTTTTAAGTGGGACTAATCTTATCTCCATTATTGCAATTTTGAAAGAACTTGGTGCAAGCAAAGAACCGAGTTCCACAATTGAGGGGGAATCCTTGATGAATGACGGGATTTCAATCGTGGTATATCAATTTGTCTTTGAAACGGCCCTTGCCAAAACCTCCAACTGGGTAGCAATTATGAAGTTTTTGGCTCAAATTTCACTTAGAACCGTTGGAATTGACATTGCATTTGGAATAGTGCATATTCTATGGCTTGAGTTTGTTTCCAGTAACATTGTAATTGAGATACTATTTACATTGACCGTGACCAATCTTAGCTATTATGTTGCACAAGAGGGAGCTAAGGTCTCTGGAGATTGGTATTTATTCGTTTGCTTTATTTATAGTCCAATGCCCTTAATATTCTCAGCAACTTGTGTCTTTCCAGTAATTCAGATACTTTGTCTCACCCTTGAGGACAAGGGTGATTTTGAGGAGGTTGGAAATGGTTATGTGCATCAGGTACACTACAAGGGATATCATGGTTGTGTTACTACTACCTCAAAGAAAATGTCATCTCTCTCAAACCATCTCTTAATTGGATTGACATTTATGAATTATGAGGCACACCTTGATGCTAGTTTGAAGGGTTACCCAAGTGTCTTTCATGACTTGGTAATGAAGTTAAGAGGAGGTGGTCCGAACCCTGGCAATATAGAACAAGTGAAGCACGACGACCTCTTGACCGAAAAAGTAAGTCACTTTGTTTTTGACCCAGGTGGATTTCATTACAATCGTCACTCCCAGGTAGAGACTAAGCGTACTATCCTTGTTTTTGATCATGGCGGATTACAAGTAGTTGGGCTTATGTTGGTCCTTCCTCAGACTCCAAGTAGCCAAGATAAAATCTCCTATATGCCGAGAACATCATCCACACCAGTGATTGAAAGCTCCTCTTTCTCTTTAGTTATCACCTTATCCATTCCATTATTATTATTATTATTATTATTATTATTATTATTATTATTATTATTAATGGTGGAAGAGAAGACTCTGAGGATTTCAGTGAGACCAGAGACAGCAAATTTGAGAAGTAGGGGTGTTTGATTTTTTGAATTGTTTGTTGGTTGGCGTCGGTTCCAACAGCATCGGGTTGATCAAGCTACTAAAATTGTACTCCGTATTCAATTTATGGGGTGCCTTGGTGAGTTAAATCTGATCCTTGAGGACAAGGATCGTTTCAAGGGGCCGGTATTGATACACACCAAAATAATATGAAGGGTAGTCTCGTAATTGTGTCTTTATTTCTAGCTTATTCCCCAAGGCATTTAGCCTATATAAGGGCATTAGTAAGTTGTAGTCATTTATCCAAGAATTTATCATTGAAAGTTAATCTTTCTTAGCTATCCAATCTCCATTTTCTCTCTAATTCCATCCAAATCGATTGATTAATCCTAGGTGATTCCTTCTCTCACCACAGATTATTCTATAGATCAATCTAACCTATCGGCTAATTAGTCGAACAGTTAAACCGATCATATCATTTATTTACTTCATTTTTTACGATTGTATCAAATGATTTTAAATTGGAAGTATATATTAATGTTTATATTCCTCAAGGTAATGAGTAAATGAGGCTGTATTTATCAATTTTCTTAATAAATGTATGTTTAGATGAAAATATTCTATCTACAAAGTATATTTTTATTTACGTTATTCTCATATTTCTATATATATATATTACTTTTTTTTTATGAAATAGAAATTGAACTATTTCCATATTTTTATAAAAATTAATGTTTAGAGATTCAATTCCAAAAACAAAAACGTTATTTAGTAAAAAGAATCGAATATATTTTTCTAGTGTGAAGCTAAGAATGACTATACTATAAATTTACCATTTTGATGATTTTATCATCATCCATGAAATATAATGGGTTACAAATTTATTTTAATAAGTATTCTTTGTTTAACTTCCATCTTTAGAAATAGTACTCCCTCCGATTTTTTATTATCTTCCCTATTTTCTTATTGGGCTGAAACATCCTTTCTTCCATATTTCTATTTTGGGCCATCAACATGTGGTCTAAAATCACCCTCACATTTCTCTCTCTTCCTTCTTTTATTTTGAACCACACATTTCTACACTCTTATTTTTTTCCCCAAAACCAAAGGGGAAATAATAAAAAATCGGAAGGGAGTAATACATTTTGAAAATTTTTGGAAAGTTGTTGTGTTTAGAAATAGGGGATTACTATAGCCTCGATCTAAATGTTCTGGGAAAAATTCATGGGACAGATCTGGATGGAGGACATGATACGACAACGGTGGAGTGGCTGGAGGAGGGCGCTAGAACCGATTCGAGTCTCGGGAAGTGTATCGTCGGACGGTTATGCACGGAGCGTAATATAAACCTCAGGGCCCTAATCGATACAATGATTATGGCTTGGAAAACGAAGGGAGAGGTGAGAGGGGAAGTTATTGACAGAAAGACCAAACGAGTTACGTTTAAATTTGATCTCGATTCTGATAAGGAGCGCATCCTTGCGGAGCAACCTTGGCATTTCGAGCGTCACCTTCTTCTGCTCACTGACTTGCGGGACGACGCCATTGCTACCGAGGTACCCTTGTTTTTTTCCCCAATCTGGGCCCGTATCTACGATTTACCGATTGTTGGTCATTTAAATGCTGAGAACGCTAGTAACATTGGTAATACTTTGGGTTTGTTCGTTAACGTTGATAATTCGGTTAATCCGGATATCAATCGATCAATGCGCATGAAAGTTATCATTGATGTTCGGAAACCGCTGATGGACTCGATAAATCTGAGAACCAGGGGAGGGAAACAATGGAGAGTCAAGGTATGCTATGAGAGTCTGCCGCTGTTTTGCTACGTTTGTGGTCATATAGGGCATGGGGAGAAGGACTGTGGGGAGAGGAGAGGAGCTGTGGGTGAGGGTCGGAGATTCGGGGATTGGCTCAAAGCCTCCCCTTGGCGTGTGGCGGCTCAAGGGGCGACCAGGGAGGAAATGGGGGGGACGTCGTGCGCACGTAAGCTGTTTGACGATGACGATGAGAAGAAAAGGGAGGAGGAAGAGCTGGCTAGGATGGTAGAACGCCTACGTGGGGTCTCGATCACTTCCAGTCATAATAATGTTATGGTGACCTCTGAGGCTCCAAGTCCGGCAAAAATCGATGCCCTAGTCCAGGATGGGGTGGTGGTCGAGGGGGGTAAGGAAGTGGTTGCGAGGGGTCAGGGGGCGGGTAAAAGGCAGCAGGGGGGTAAACTTCTTACCCGGAAGTTCATTAAAATCAATCGGGCTACGAGTGGGGTCGGTGGCCCAATCTTGGTGGCAGGTGAGGATATGGCAGGCGTCGGGATGAAACGTAAAGAACCAACCGGCGATGAGCCTAATGACCGGCCGGTGGAGATGGAGAGTCATGATAGTAAGAGAAGTCGGGGGGAGAGTATTGAGATGGAAATAAATTGTCAAGTAGCGGTGACTGGCGGAGACCAGCACCGCGAACAACAATGAAAATATTAAGCTGGAACTGTCAGGGGTTGGGCAACCCCCTGACGGTTGGCTCCCTCACCGATATCTGCTGGAGGGAGTGCCCAAACATCGTCTTCATCATGGAGACGATGATGAGCGGGAGTGATCTCGCTCGGTTACGGAGTAGGTGTGGTTTTGTTGATGGTATTTGTGTAAGTAGTAGGGGAAGGGCAGGTGGTCTTGGCCTATGGTGGAAGGATGTGGATGCGGTTCTTGTCTCTTATGATCGGAACCATGTTGTCATTGAGGTTAAGAACGAGGCTGGGGAGGCGGCGTGGAGGGCTGCGGGTATCTATGGTTGGCCGGAGCAAGAAAACAAACATCGTACGTGGGACATGTTACGTAGGATTCGTCAGGCATCACCTCTTCCTTTGGTGATGTTTGGCGATTTCAACGAGATCCTCAGCCCCGATGAGAAGGAAGGGGGCCGTCACCGATCGGAAAGGTATATTGATGCTTTTCGGGAGGCTCTGGATACTTGTGCAGTGCATGACTTGGGCTATTCCGGAAGTAAATTCACGTGGCAACGGGGCCGATTCATAAATAGTTTCATCCGGGAGAGGCTGGATCGTTTCGTTGCATCTAGTGACTGGCAGGATATCTTCCCACTAGCTGTGGTGACTCATTTACCCATTCATGCTTCGGACCATGCTCCTATCATCCTCAATCAGGTGGCGCGGACCGAAAATAGCCCTCAGGCTAGGCCTTTCCGCTTCGAACCTTTATGGGCCTCAGATGAACAATGCGGAGAGGTAGTAAGGGAGGGTTGGGAGGAGTTTCGGGAGTCTGGTATGCTGGAGCGAGTCCGTGGGTGTTCTAGGCGGCTGAAAAATTGGGCGAAGAGGCGTTTTGGCGATGTGAACCGTAAACTTCGTCAAGCGGAGAAGGAGCTGGGTGTTTGGCAACGAAAACCTGCTTCGGCGGACATGCTCTCTACATGTCATCGACTTGCCCAGGAGGTGGCGACTCTGCGGGCTCAAGTTGATACCTATTGGAGGACAAGAGCCAAAGCACATGAAATTCGGGATGGGGACAAGAATACGGCCTATTTCCACCATAAAGCCAAACAAAGGAGACGACGAAACTCGATTATTGGTTTATTCGATGAGCAGGGAGGTTGGAGGACGGGGGAAGAGGAAATTCACGGGGTGGTCCGGAATTATTTTGCACAACTATTTGGCTCATCCACTCTGCTCCCGGCGAACGCTGTTCTTGATACCATGAACCCAATTGTTTCGCAGGCTATGAATGATAAGCTGGAGGGTGAAGTAACGGATGAGGAGATCCGTGAGGCCTTATTCCAAATGCACCCAAACAAATCCCCGGGCCCAGATGGCATGAGCGCTCTTTTTTACCAAAAATATTGGGGAATTGTCGGACAAGATGTGTGTGCCTATGTTCGAGCGTGGTGGAGTGGCCAGGCGAACCTACAGGCTGTAAATTCGACGGCTGTGGTACTGATTCCAAAATGTGAAGATCCCAAGTCCATGTCGGAGTTCCGTCCCATTAGTCTATGCAATGTCCTTTACAAAATCATATCGAAACTGTTGGCTAATAGGCTGAAAACTTTCTTGGACGATATTATTTCTGAGAATCACAGCGCTTTCGTCCCCGGGAGGTTGATCTCCGACAATGCTTTGATCGCTTTCGAAACTTTTCATGCTATGAAAAGAGGAGGGGAAGGTCGGGACGGGACAGTGGCGCTGAAGTTGGACCTAAGTAAGGCTTACGACCGCGTCGAGTGGAGTTTTTTGGAGGCGGTGATGGTGAAGTTGGGTTTTGCTGATTCTTGGAGACGGCGAGTGATGGATTGTGTCACCACGGTTACCCACTCCTTTCGGGTTAATGGTAAACATCTTGACCCGGTGAGACCCACTCGTGGGTTACGCCAAGGTGATCCTATCTCCCCATATTTGTTCTTACTCTGTGTAGATGTTTTCTCGCACATGTTGAGACAAGCTGTGGAGGTGAAACAGGTTCATGGAGCCCGAGTATGTCGGGGAGCACCCCGTATTTCTCATTTATTTTTCGCGGATGATTGTGTTTTATTTGCTAGGGCAAATGTAAGGGAATGCTCTAAGTTAGCTAATATTATTAGCCAGTTTGAAGGAGCATCGGGGCAGAAAATTAATTATGCTAAGTCGGAGATTGTTTTTAGCAAGAAAGTCACAAGTCAAGCGCGAGACCGGATTAAGACTCTGCTTGCCGTTAGAGAGGTCGACCGGTATGAAAAATACTTGGGTCTCCCCACTATTATTGGTAAATCGAAGAAAGCAATTTTTTCGGGCCTGAAAGATCGGATCTGGAAAAAGCTCCAGGGTTGGAAGGAAAGACTGTTATCTCGTCCGGGTAAGGAGGTGGTAATCAAGGCGCTAGCCCAAGCAATCCCAACTTATATGATGAGTCTTTTCTCGTTACCGGAGGGGATTATAAGCGAGGTTTACAGTATTATGGCGAAGTTTTGGTGGGGAACGACGGAGTCAAAACGAAAGCTGCATTGGTGGAGCTGGGATAAGATGTGTCGCTCGAAGAGAGAAGGGGGTATGGGATTTCGGCATATGGGTATCTTCAATCAAGCTTTGTTGGCTAAACAAGTTTGGAGGTTTTTCATTCGACCGGATTCGCTTGTTAGTGCGGTGTTTAAGGCGCGCTATTTTAAACACTGCTCAATCTTAGAGGCCGAAAGGGGTCATGATCCAAGTTTTATATGGCGTAGTTTATGGAACGCGAAACCAATCCTTCTCGACGGTCTCCGATGGCGGGTAGGAAATGGCCGGAACATCGAGGTGTGGACTAGTAATTGGGTTCCTGGACCCCGGGGCAATGTGTTTCTTCAACCGAATGTGGAAGCCAATCCGAATATGAGGGTGGAGGAGCTAATTGATACGGCGGCGTGTCGATGGAATGTGGCTGTGGTCCGTGAGCTTTTTCGTGAGAGGGATGCGGAGTTGATCCTCCAGATCCCCCTTAGCTCTCGACGACCAGCTGACTCTCTGTTTTGGTGGCCCTCTAAAGATGGGGAATACTCGGTGAGGTCGGGTTATTGGTTGGGCTCTTGTTCTCGAGCTCCCTCTCCGATGGTCTCTGGGGATGCGGGGTGTGAAGGGGTCTGGCGTATGATTTGGGGGCTGAAAACATTGCCGAAAATCGCTCACCTCCTTTGGCGTATTTGCTCCGGAACACTTGGGGTCCGAGCGAATCTGTGGAAGCGGCACTGTGTTCCGGATTCTAGCTGCCATTTCTGCCAGACTCATGTTGAATCGGAGATCCATGCCCTTTTCGATTGCCAGTGGGTCAAAGATATCTGGATCTCCAGTGAGTTTTCTGAACTGGTGGAGGCCGCTCCCTCCTCCTCGTGTCAACGAAAACTTGTTTGGCTGCTATCCAATGTATCTGGTGTGTCCCGTGACCGGTTCCTTGCAATGCTGTGGGCTTTGTGGTTCTGTCGAAATCTTCAGATTTTTGAAGAGAACCCACCTCCGCCTCATACAGTCATTTCGGGGATGATCAAAACCGTTGAGGAGTATGGTCGTCAGAGATTTACAGCTGGCTCTTCGCTTGGTCATAATTCTTGCCTGGGGGCCTCTCGGTGGAAGGTGCCTGGGGAGGGCTATGTAAAGTTTAACACCGATGCAGCTTTGTTCTCGAACGGGGATGTTGGTTTGGGGGTGATTGGGCGTAATGAGGAAGGAACGGTCATTGTGGCTGGGAGCCGGAGGTTAGCGGCTGGCTGGGATGTGAAGACGGCGGAGGCTAAGGCACTGGAATTTGGAATCGAGATTGCGGCCAGGATGCAGGTGGACAAAGTGATCCTGGAGAGCGACTCACTTTCAGTCATCCAAGCTGTTAAGAGGGGACGGAGCTCGAGGGATACGTTTGGTCTGATGATCGAGGACTTACTTGCTTTTAGATCTCGTTTTGTGTCGGTATTGTGGTCTCATGTTAAACGCGACGGTAATGTAGTTGCTCACCACGTTGCTAGACTTTGCCCGAGAGGTGGAGAGGAGTTGATGTATTTCTCTATGCTCCCTGATGCAATTATTACGTTAGCGGAAATCGATTTAATATAATATTTCCACTTTTCCTTCAAAAAAAAAAAAGAAATAGGGGATTACTAAAGCTTGACATTTGTTGTGTTTAAATATGGGTTATATATAAATACCCGTTTTATAGTCGTTGAGAGGATGCTTACGTTTGAACCTATAATATTTGAAGAAACAATGAAAATGAAATTAGAAAGACGATCTCGCATAATATTAGTGGAATCTAATTTAAGATCACAATTGGAAATTTATAATATAAAATTAATCTTATTTAAAATATATTATCCACATACGAAATATATATCCTTATTATCAATAGATCGAAAAAAATACTCCCTCCAATTGCCTATTTTTTTCCCTTTTTTTTTGGGAGGAAAATAAGAAGAGAGTACGGAATATTATATTAGTAGAATATGAAAGTTGGAATGAAAAAGCGAGAGAGAAATATTATATTAACGAGAGAAAGTGGGGTGAAAAAGTAAGAGAGATAATAATACAATACTACCTCCCATTCACTGGAAACCTACCAAAGATTGAATATATGTGAGGTATATTTTAATCAAATGGTAGGATTCCAATAAATGGGAGGGAGTATTAATTAATGAGTAGTAGAAAACTTTCCTTAAATGGAAAGATGGAAGAAAATCAAACTCAGCCCAATAAGAAAAGAGGGAAGAAGATAGGCAATCGGAGCGAAAAGGCTACACTTACACGCGGTGTATGAAATTTTCATACACAGCGAACCATATCACGCCACGTGTCATATCTAGGGTGATTAGTCTAGGGTTAGATTAGTAATTTTACATCTTAAGTTAATTGTTAACTTTAGTGTAGTTAACCTGATTTTAGAAAGTTTTTTTATTTTGCATTTTCATTTTCTTGAAATATTTATATAATATTGTTAATATATTATCGATTAATTTAAAATGTACAATTATTTAATATGATTACATTTTTGTGCTTTTTTAAAATCTTAATTTATTATTATTATTATTATTATTATTATTATTATTATTATTATTACTACTACTACTATATATAACGTAAATATATTAAAATAATTAATTAATAATTAAAATTTTCGAAAATGAAAATATATTAATTTTTTGAAAAGATAAATAATATAATTACTAAACATATTAATAATTTTATATATATTATTAGAATATATTAATATATATCTTGGATTAATATATTCATATATTGTACTATATTATTGTAAAACAGGATTAGTATAATCCCTTAATTTAGGCTAGTTAATGGAATATAGTACTTTCATAAAGAGGTAAATATATACAAAGTTAACTAAATAAGGTAATTACATGTGAACACATAAGAAGTATTCTCAATTAATATTTTATTTCATTCTCTTCTATATTTCTATAGATCTTTTAAATATTTTCATATAATCTTTTTATAATGGAACATATATTTATAATTAATATTTTTTATATTTGTAAAAAAATGTGAATATAACCCAAAAATTAATTAAATTTTTCGTAAATTTTAATATAATTCATGGATATTTACGTTTTCTTCCAATTATTAATATATACATATAATTAGTAATATGTTTGGTAAATATATTATTTATCTTTTCGAAAATTTTAATATGTTTATTAATATATTATTTTCGATAATTTTAATTATTAATTATTTATTTTAATATATTTACTTTATAATAATAATAATAATAATAATAATAATAATAATAATATTTTAAGATTTAAAAAAAGCAGAAAAATATAATCATATTAAAGAATTGTACATTTTAAATTAATCGAAAATATATTAACAATATATATATTTCAAGAAAATGAAAAATACAAAATAAAAACAAAAATAAAAAAGTTTCTAAAATCAGGTTAACTAGACTAAGGTTAACAATTAACTAAAGATGCAAAATTACTAACCTAACCCTACATTAATCAGCTTAGGTTTGACACGTGGCGCGATATAGTTCGTTGTGTATGAAAATTTCATACACCGCGTGTAAGTGTATCATCTTCCCAATCGGAGAGAGTAAATTTATAAGATGAAATTATGGCATATAATATCAATATTACCAAAAAATATTTGATTGATATCTCTAAATTTATTAAGAAACTTTGACAATATTACCAAAAATAATATCAATAGATCGAATTCTAATGGGTTGAATAGTCTATTATAGTAATAATTTTTTTTTTTGAGCGAAAAGATCATTTCATTAATAAAAAGTCATACGACATCTACAAAATATATCGAAATTAAACGGATACAATACTATAAAATTTGAGTAAAATAAATTCTCGTTAAAACAAAGATCTCTCACTATGATTTTGAACTCCGCTTCTGCACATCCTCTTTCAATATATCGCTGTTTAATTATACAGCTTTTCACAAGAGGGTCTTCGGATCTTCCAATGTTTTGAAGAGAATCGATTCCATCAAACTTGATAGATTGTAGCCGCCAATTTGACATAATTTGAGACACCATATAAAGAACGATTGTGGCACTGATCTTCCGCGTCCTCTCTGCTATCATAGACGATTGAACATCTCTCCTAAAAGAGAGAGCGAAACCCATCAATTGATGGGGACGAAACTCTCCAAAAGGAGAGGACAATTATTAAAACTATAATACTAATACTGTTACGAATATTAAAATTATATAATTAATTAAAATTGGCGGGGGGGCTTACCACCAATTAATGGTGGAAGCCCCAATTTTTTTATTTTTTGGAGGCTAGGGTTTTTAGGGAGGAGGAAGAAGGTTCGATGAATATAAGGTTTTAAATGTATATTAATATTTTTTCTATTATAGTAATAATTCTACTTACATTTATATTTTTTTTCTGAAAGTGAAGATCAATAACATTAATAATAAGCCATTCGGCATCTATAAACGATGTCAAATTGAACTGAATACAGATTTGTGAAAAATAAATAAAGAACATCATTGAGACAAAGATCACTATTAGAATAATGCGCTTCTGCATAGCCTTCTATATATCGTTGTTTATTGACACAGCTTTTCGCGAAGAAATCTATAGATCTGCTGAAATAGCCTCGATGAACTTTCTTTATTTTGACAAATAGTAGACCGAGATCTGACCTCAATTGTATCGCCGTACGTAGGGATTTCATTGCTCTCATAATCTTGCCCATAGTTCTTGAAATCTAAGCCCTATACTAATGTAAAAGACTGAAACCTCGAAATAAAGGAAAAACCCTTGGAAAAAAAGGACGAAACAACTCTCATAAAAGAGAGACTTTGTAATTGAGATTTAAACAATTTTTGGGGCTTACCATCGATTAATCATCGATGGAGGCCCCAGATCGAAAAGGAAAAGTAAGGTTTTTTGGGAGAAAGAGGAGGAAAAACCAAGGTTTTTTTAGAGAGAGAAGTTTTTTATTACTTACATTTATATTAGTTCTACTTAAGTCGATGAGTTTCATGTAATATTATTGTGTACAACTGTTATACCATGCGATAATAATAAAAATCTGCAATTTATGATAATAAGTGACCATTTTAGGATAGTTAGTTACCACTTTCAGGTAAATATTTATCACTTTTTCATATTAAAACGTCGTCACTATTTAACTTAAAGTGGTCACTATATAACATAAAATAGTAAATTTTTACCATAAATTAAGTTTGTCGCATAGTACAACGGTATACTATAATTTATATATATCATAATGCGATTAAGTATACTATTGAATCAAAAAAATAAATTGCGTTTGATTAGGCTATAAATGGGAGAATATTAGGCTATACTGGTAGGGACTTAGATAATAATAAGTGTCCATTTTAGGATAGTTAGTTACCACTTTCAGATAAATATTTATCACTTTTTCATATTAAAATGTCGTCACTATTTAACTTAAAAAAGTGGTCGCTACATCACATAAAGTGGTAACTTTTTACCATAAATTAAGTTTGTCGCATAATACAACGGTATACTATAATTTATGTATATCATAATTTTTTTTTTTTGGTTTGCAATTTATGTATATCATAATGCGACTACGTATATTATTGAATCAAAAAAATACGGAATTACTTTTTCATAATTGTGTATTACTCAATCATCCCTAAAATTTCATAAATTTTCCAATATTATCCTTTCTCTCTTTTTCATCATTTTTCTCATAAACTAAACCCTAATTTTTTTCATCAAAATTAATTCTCGTCAATTCTAAAACTGATTCCATCAATTATTTGCGAATTAAATATGAATCATAATTTGTTAATCGATATTTTATCGTAAATTAGTTTTAATTCATTAATTAAGGGATTCAATTTAGGGTTAATTGGGTAACATTGAATTTTAGGGTTTGGGATTTAAGGCTTGTACGTTTTTTTATTTATTTGAATTGTATTATTATTTAAATTGTATTTTCTAATTTGAATAGAATCGCATTAATTTCATCGTTTTAATTTTGTTATAATTTTAATTAATTATATTAAATTTTGATTTTAATCTTGAAAAAATAATAACATTAATAATAATCTTTTAGAAAAAACCCAAAAAAAACCGAAAAACAATTGAGATGGCCAGAGTGGTGGTGGTCGGCGCAGTGGGCCGAAGTGGTTGTCGGCGACCGGCGTGGTGGAGTGGCGGAGAGGGATGAAATTTGAAATTTTGAGATATTTTTCTCTCTAGAAACTTATGTGGGGAGGGGGAAATGAGAGGGATAGGGTAATAATTTCGAGGTATGATTGACTAATGTCAAAGTATAAAAAAGTACCACCAAAAAATAAACTGTGTTTGATTAGGATATAAATGGGAGAATATGAGGCTATACTGATAGGGACTTAGATGAGTAATACCGATCACAATCTTTTATACTGAGAAACTTTCATGGCTCGAAGAAATATTTCCTCCTCCTGGGGTTCACCTCCACATCCCCTGTAATCGCCCATGTCCAACGGTCCACAAACAAGATCATCACTCCCACCCAGACACCCAGAAAGTACTGTTTCTCGTTGCACCGTCTGTCAGAGGAGGAGATTCATCAGCCGCCTCCTCACTACCGCCATCAGTCAGAGAATGCTTCTTACGGGTGCTAACGTGTGCTAACTAGCACCCGTTGATATTCTCATTAAGAAAAAAAATCACAATGATATTATCACGATAAATTGAAATATTAACTTATATTTACCATATCTAGACAACATTAATGTGATTCCTTATTGAATGAGGATATTAACGTGTGCCTGGGCACACGTTAAAAAAATCGTTTTAAAATTATCAAAATATAATCAACAATATATTTTTTATATTGAGTTTAATATATTTTTATATTTAGTACAATATATTTTTATATTTAGTACAATATATTTTTGTAATAATCTTAAGGTTAATTCAATATACTAGTATTTTACCAAGAATCTTTTCAATTAATGAGATAGTTTACACGTTTAAAGTATAGGGTTATTTAACAAGAATAATCCCAACTATGGGTGATATTCCATAAATAAAATCAACTTTAATTAATACGGGAATAAAATCATTTATGAGACATATTATACACGAATAGAATCCTCTTCCCAGCTACCGCTTACGCCAGTCAACATTTCACTAATACAATTTTCAACTTCATTAACTTCAGTACACTTCATTCATTTTCAACTTTTTAACTTCAAACTTCATCTTCGCTTCATCTTTTTTTTCCTCAATTCATCTTTTGCTTCCTCAATTCATCACTTGATCATCTTCTTCTTTCTTAATTCATCTCGTCAAAGGTAAATTTTTTCGAAACTTTTGTTTGTGTTTATCAAGTGTCAGCTACGTCCGTCTTTATAATTACCATTAATATTGTCGAAAATTCATTTTAAAGGGTTATAGTTGTACAGAAGTTCATTCCTCACAATCCTTTGCGTCGGCAATATCAATGGTGAGTATTGTTTTCATTTCCCCAAATCGATTTTTCTGGGTTTCCTTTTCTAATTTAGGGTTTTTTATTCCGAGTTTAATTTAGGGGTTTTAGTGTCCTATGAATTCGAAAAACATGAATTTGATGGGTCGGATTTGGAGAAATTAGGGTTTAGGAGAGAGAATTTGGTTTAGGGAAAAATCGAGTTTGTTGTGAGAATGAAGAAGATGAAGATGTGTGGTAATTAATAGTATGGGACCCACAAAAACCGACTTCATCCGGTCATTTAAGAGACAATTTCATTCGTGTATAATATGTCTCATACATGATTTTATCTCACGTATGTCGAAACTCGTTTTCTTTTGTCTATATCTTTAGTTACGTGTTACTAAAAATTATAAAAATTTGATATTCATAATGTATTTTATTAGACGATTTAAACAAGATCTCACATGAGTTATCTTATATATCAGAAGTGACATTGAAGATTCTCCTCATCATAAATAGTTTTAAAAACCAAATGTATACAAATGGTTGGAACGGAGGGACTATATTACAGAGTATTACGAGTATTATTTTTTCTTTTAGGCCCCTCTCTCATCATTGGACCCTAGCCGCTAGGTCATCGCCCCTCCAAACTATTCTCAGAACCGACACTGGATATGAGCCTCTTACTCACATCATCAACACAGCTACAAACATCCAAACCTTGAAACAAACGGGACATAGAGCTAAAACAAATTGTACTTATGTCACACGCCCACACGAATGTAGAAAGAAAATACGAGATTGTGTTTTTGATGAATTTATAAATCCGAGTCCCCCATCCCCAACTGTATTGGGTGTTCTTGATCTAAATGCGTGCGACGACGTTCGAGCTTTCATCAAAAAAAATCGTGGAAAAGATTCTGTAAAGCTGATTTGTGGTTGTTGTGATTCGAACATAGATCGTAAGTGCAACAGTAAACCGCTTTATGCTCATGTCCATTGGATCACATGTTACATGAGGCTATGATGCTTATGCAAGTGATGTACTACCTCCGTCCCACTAAGATTGTCACGTTTTATTAAAATACTCCTCACATATAATAGGGAAATGAGACAATCTTTTAGGGACGGAGGGAGTATAATCTACCTACTGAAACACGTTGTATTTGAGAAAACGGTTACTTGGTTTTTTACGAACCTATAATAAAATTTGAAACTTTGACAAAGAAACAAAAATATTTCACCCCAAATTTTGTAAAGCAAGTCCAATAATTGAAAATAAGGACTTGCTTGTCAATTTATCTAAATTATCAAACTATAAGTGTACCATTAGAGCATCGCAAATTCTTACTTCTGACGGTCATATCCGTCACAAGTGTGCGACGGGTCAAATACTATCCATGTGGATAGATAAAACAAAACCAAAATGCTTACCCATGCTTTGTCTTATCTATCATATGGGTAGTATTTGGCCCGTCGCAAGACTTGTTGTTAGAGCATACCATTCAATTGGATATGCCGGAAAGCAACATGGTTCTACGAAGCTAGTAGCTTAAAAAATTTAATTTTTATCGGATGATAATGATATTGTGGGATAATGTGACATGACAAGTTAAAGCTACCTTACCTATATTGTAGTTTATCATTGTATTTGCTTAAAACACTCTTCCATATAGAAGTTGTTTCGTACATTGCAATAGTCTCACTTCTTTTATCGACACTAAAGTAGGATGAATTTATACATTGTTCACATCCATAAATCTTATGTAATTTTCATTATTGAGTAAAAACTATTCGTAATAAAGTAAAACAAGCGTGTCAGATGATAGTAGCCGATGCAACGAAAACAAATTGTACTTATGCTATACGAACGTAGAAAGAAAACGTGAAAATAAAGATGATCGAACTTTAATTTTAAAAATATGAATAATAAATTGCATAAAAATCGGTAGTTAAAATACAAAATGAAAATAAAATGAAAGTAACACAATGAAATGACGAAACTACCCTCACACAACAAACATCGCTATCCAACACACCATTAACGACACCATCACTCCCATGCAAATCGAACCCTTTCCATTCGCACCACCGCTCGATTCCCCACCGTCGTCATCCTCCGGAGGAGGAGAATCATCCGCCGCCTCATCATCGCCTCCGTCACCCGGCGGAGCAGGCGGCGACGCATACGGCGTCCTTGCCGGAGCCGGCGACGGAGACGGAGAATGCTTCTTATGCGCCGGTGACGGCGCCGGTGCTGGAACCGGCTCTTCACCCTCAGGCGCCGGCGCCTCCGCCGGTGCCGACGAATTTCCGAATAGCGCCACCGGCAACAACACGCTGTCGATGACGTAAATCACAACCGGCGCCGTGTCCTCCGCGGTGGTCGTAATCTTCGCCGTGTTGACGCCGGTGTGAAGAGTGACGGTTTTCCCGGCGACGGAGGCGGTTAGGTCGAATTTCTTCGGAGGCGCTAGGGTTGTTAATCGACCGCCTTTCAACGATTTCAGCGTGTCGATCGGCGCGTACGAAGAAAGCGCGTGGAATTCCAGCAACGATACTCTATCAGTATCGGTCAGGTTCGAAAAGTCCGGCGTTCCTTTCGCTTTGAAAGCGGCGTCGTTTGGTGCAAAAATGGTGATTCCGTTCTTCACTTGATCTTCATACGTATTCAACACCCCACTCGAAGAAAGCAACGTCAAAAACCGCTTACATCCGGCCTTATCCAAAACCGCTCTGACGTCGGGATCCAACGCTCCCGACGTCAACACCGAAGGGACGATTATCGGATTGCTAATTTCGACAACAGCGATTTTAAACGAAATCCTTCTGACATCCCTAACGAATTTCGACACGGGCTTGATCCCGGGTTGGGCCGACCCGAACACAATTGTCCCGTTTTTGAACGATGTGACATTGACTTGACCCGTCTTGCCCTCGGCCTCACCGGTGGTTTGGTATAAGGTGGTGGAGGTGACGGGCTCACCGGGTTTTATCCGGTGGAGCCTCTCGGCGTCGTAGTAGTCGAAGAGGATGTGGAGGGAGAGGGTGTTTTTGATGGCCGCGGTGGAGTGGTTGCCGGAGGTGAGGGCAGTCAAGGCCGCGTTAGGGACCGCTAGGACGGAGAAGGATTGGTTATTGGAGTTGATTTGGTCTGCGAGTCCAGTCAGAGTCAGTAAGCGATTGAACTCGCTGAAGTCTGACTTGGAGTCTGAGTCTAAGATATCGGTTATGTTGTAATCTGAGGACGTAATGTAAGGTATGGTGATGAGTAGAAGTGTGAAGATTAAGTGAAATTTGGGAGTAGACATTGAACACATTGTTGAGAATTAGTAGAAGGGGAAATGGAGTGATTAGTGAAGGTTGATTAGGGTGTAATTAGTGGTCTTTATAGATAGTATGGAGTATGGGTTGTGGGTTGTCGTAAACCGTGTTTAATATCGTGGACATTGGACAATATGTATAAGTTCGAATCTCTCGTCCATATATTATAATACGATTAAGGTTATGTTCTTTTCGACTGAAACAAAGATGAGCTGAGCTAGTCTGATAGAAGCTGAAACTAATAACTACTCATATAAATTATCTGACCCTACATACTCCGTAATTTTTAAAAAAAATGAAAAAAGAGCTGGGCTGAGCAGATAGGAGTTGAGTTATTCTGAAATAGACTGAAATTAAGCCGAATAAAAAAAGAACTAGAACTAATTACACTATTGAATCAAAAAAAATAAACCGCGTTTGATTAGGCTATAAATGGGGGGATATTATGTTGATATGCATCCTAGTTTGGGAGAAACGTATGGAGGATGAATTTGAAAAGAAAATGTATGTCAAATGTGGAAAAAAATCAAATAAATGATGATAGTATGAGTGGATGATGATAAATTACTAGTTGTTAATTAGATATATTTTTTTATGGGAAATTAAAGAATTAAGATGTTACGAGTTACGTAGTTGTTTATAGCGTGACAACAATGTCGTCCTAGTTGATAAACTTGGTAAACTTGGCATGGATCGGATTTTGAATTAGTACGTCTATTGCATCCACCGATCGATATAGAAGTCTAATTAAATGGATTGACGAGATGATTAAGTTGAGAATGTGCGTAGTTCATTTGAAGTGTAAAAAAAACATATTTTCGAATGTATAGAGTAATAAGGAGATATATTTTGTATTTATATTGTTGGCGTGATTTCTTTTAACAGAGAATTTTCTACTATAAATAATAAATAGTTTGATGTTTCGGTACGATATATTTGCAAATTAGGTGAAGCCCCGTACTTTATTATCTTCGATGACCTTTTTTTTGCCACCTTGATTAATTTTGGTAGAAAATGAGTCGTCGTAAAGGTGATTATGTTGGAATTCTAATATCCGATCATGAATATCAAATTTCATAATTTCATACTGTATCATTTTTAAAACAAATATCGCTATTAAATAGGATGACGCGCTACGTACCCCGAACCCCTCAATATACCTTTGATTATTGACGCAAATATCACTATTATTAAGTTGAGAGTTTTGAGCGAACTTTTGACATTAATTACTTCGATTTTTCTAACGTGGACCCACTAGATACACGTTAGAAAAATCATTACTCCGTATTATTTTAGTAAGATAGTCTCACACGTAAATACACCGTATGTAACTACTAGCTACTACGAGTACTCCGTATCGTGAGGTTCTCCTAATTTGACGGCCCGATAACAGAACCCGCCTTTCTAATTTCACGCCCTTCTCCAAAATGGTAAGTTTCTTCTTCACTGCGGAATTTCGTCGAACACCTTCTGTGCAACACTTGATCAGTTCATCAGATTTCAATTTTAATCAATTTTGTTTGTTTTTAATCTGCAGTCTGTAACGCTTCATACTAATCTAGGCGACATAAAGTGTGAAGTCTTCTGCGATGAAGTTCCTCGAGCTGCTGAGGTACCTGCAATCTTCATCATCATTATTTGTTCATGGTTTTCTCCCCTTTGTAATGTTAATTCTGGAATTTAGTTAGATGTATGATGTAATTTAAAGTGTTCTTTAGGGTTTCGTTGCAATTGAATTGACGGAGTCAGTGGCGTAATCATGATTTGTACTGTAATTAGGTAGTAATGCAGTGATGTGTTCTTTGTGTTTTTAGGGTTTTAGTGCAATTGAATTGTCAGAGTCAGTGGTGTAATCATGATTTGTGGTTAGGTAATAATGCAGTAATGTGTTTTTTTAGGGTTTTAGTGCAATTGAATTGTCGGAGTCAGTGGCGTAATCAGGATTTGTAGTTAGGGAAGCGGAAATTTTCCGAGGGAATTACTGATGTAGTAAGGTACGCTAGAATAAGCTGCTGAGGTACCTGCAACTTTCATCATAATTTGTTCATGATTTTCTCCCCTTTGTAATGTTAATTCAGGAATTTGGTTAGATGTATTGATGTAATTTAAAGTGTTCTTTAGGGTTTCATTGCAATTGAATTGACGGAATCAGTGGCGTAGTCATGATTTGTGATTAGGTAAATAGGTAGTAATGCAGTAATGTGTTTTTAGGGTTTTATTGCAATTGAATTGTTGGAGTCAGCGGCGTAATCAAGGATTTGTAGTTAGGGAATCAGAAATTTTCCGGGGGAATTACTGATGTAGTAAGGTACACTAGAATAAAGGATTTGAAATATTCAAAATTTTGATTGCTAGGTTGTGAAAATTTTGGATGCCAGGTTGCGACCGTGTCTGATTAATACTCAATTCCGACACCGGACCTGAGCATATTTGAACGGGTAATGGGTATATGATAGTAACATTGAATCATTTGCGATGTTGATCACAAAAGGTTTGAGGAGATTAAGAATGTATCAAACGACCTTGATTTATGTATTTGTGTTACTTGGCTTGTGTATAAACTATAAAGTCCATTTGACATGAGTTATGTGTATTGAGTATGATTTTTGTATTCAGTAGCTTGATGATTATCCATTGTTTTCCGCCTTTTTGCCTGCTCGTAATCCTTGGTTCTATTTGATTTTGATATGATAGAAGACACGTGTTGTTCTGTTCCGAACTTTCTTTAATGTTTTCGTCCAATAATGGCCTGGAATTGCGATTTTATCCCAACTGTGAAATGTTTATAATCCTGTCAATGATCTCTTATCCGTCTTTCTGCAGAACTTTTTGGCTTTGTGTGCCAGTGGATACTATGATGGAACCATATTTCATCGAAACATTAAGGGTTTTATGATCCAAGGAGGAGATCCAACGGGTACAGGCAAGGGTGGTACCAGCATATGGGGAAAAAAGTTCAATGATGAAATAAGAGAGTCCCTTAAAGTAAGATTTGAATTAGTAGTCTCTCCATATGGATGCATCTTTCTGAAGTCCAAATATGAATTGTTTATCATCTTACATTGGTGAAGTTGCAACACTAAACTTAATGGATTGTGTCATGTATCTCGAGAAAAGTTCCTGCAATGAGAAATGCATACCAATAAGTTTCAATCTTTTCGCCTGTTCCCTTGATTGTATTCTGATGACTTGCTTTTTTTTCTCCGTTTTTACAGCACAATGCTAGGGGGATCATATCGATGGCAAATAGTGGTGCAAATACTAATGGCAGTCAATTCTTTATAACATATGCTAAGCAGCCTCATCTTAATGGAGTGTACACAGTCTTTGGCAAGGTGATCCATGGTTTCGAAGTGCTTGACATTATGGAGAAGGTAAATTATACATTATCTTCATGAGCTTTTAACTTATATATAAGGATTCATTGGTGATCTGGGTATATTTTGTAACTTACTTTATGCACTGTCTCTGAATCAACGTTTTTGCATGTGAGGCTAGACTGCTAGAATATTCCGTTCATTATTCAAGGAGTAAGTTTGTAGTTATGTTTGTTTTAGTCCAAACAATAAAAAATTTCACAAAAATAGCTGTCTGAACATGTCACTCCCTGTTGTATCCGTCATTGGAACCGAGTCAGAGTAACGTAGGTTTATATCCTCCTGGGATAGGAAACCCGATGAAAAAACAAATTGCGCAACTTTTCAAGAGAAGTAGCTACACAGAAGCTGAGAGACCATTTATAAGGATTTTCCCTCAGTGGAACTCTATTATTCTATCATTGTCATATATTATCACACCGCTACCTCTGTGGGCACTGTGGTTATTGGGGTTATCGAGTTTCAATTACAATCCCGATCATTAGAACGTAAGTTGATCAGCTTTCAGAATGGTACTGATATGATGACCATCATTCTTCGACACAAAACCCATTCATTCCATTATATTACTTGGTTTATTATTGAGTTAATTAATTATATGCACTATTCATACAATGGTTTACACAAGGCTGACTGTTATTTCTGAGGCTATGAATCGTGTTGATGTTAAACGACAAAACAAACTAACCAAATTTTCCTGATTTGAGCAGACACAGACAGGTGCAGGGGATCGACCTCTTGCCGAAATCAGGCTCAACCGTGTTACTATACATGCTAATCCCATTGCTGGTTGATATCCGAGACTCTGAACCCTCAGTTATGGTAAAAGTAAACCCTGACTCACTGTTTTCGTCACAAGTTCGGGAATAGTGTGAAGGAGTATGACAGTACGAGGATAGCTGATAGCTCTCGATATGCACCATGTAAAGCTCAGAGGAATGTTGTTATTTCATATAGTAATAGTTTGTATTTTTGCTGAACATAGCAACTTCTTGCCTTGACTGTAGATCAATTGCGTTATTGCAAACTCTTAACACGTGCTATGAGTCGCATGACTCTTGTAGCTCCAAGCTGTCACGAATGGGACGTTATTCTGAAAACGCCATTAAAAAGCTAGATAACGTGTCGCGATCAATTTACTGATGTCTTTAGAGCCTTTTTTACTCTCTGAATCTCTTCTCATCTGTCCAAGGCTGGGTACATCAGTATTTTGGGTTCGGATGTGAGGCAAATATTGGTGTCTTGAATCCAGAATCGAAAGCATCAAATCTAATACACTACTGTAGAAAAAAGCAAGTTCACAGAAAAAAGCAAGTTCACAAGTGCCCAGTTTATCAATAAGTAGATTCGAAACTGGCAAAATACATGAACTGAATTCGACAAGTCCATTTATCATTGTTGATCACTTCAAAACTTTCTCGTAAACCAAAAAAAAACTCCGGTTTAAAATTTAAATCCATCAATTCTTGATCTTCCACGCTTCAAACTCGGCCTTACTCAGCATAAAGGAACTAGCATTCCTATGGCCACCACCACCATATTTCTGTGAGATAAGAGTTGTATCTTCACTCTCGACACTTCGAAGGCTAATTTTCAACATTTGGTCGTTTCCGAGCTCAGGAACTCTATATACAACAGCACCAATTCCCCTCAGGTTCTGGTTGCGACTTTTTAAGGCTAATTGGTGTCCGAGTTCACTTCTCATCTCTGAAAGAGTTTCATCGGCATTGACAGCTAAGCAGTGCCCTATATCCCCTTCTCCGAGGGAAATTTCAAAAGACTGCGCTAGGGCCTCGGTAATCAATTCTTGCTTGCGACTCAAGCTTACCGTGCCTTGCTTGATAACATCCTCGAGGTTCAATGCAAGTAGTTGTTGGAAAACAGAAGGGTTTACATTAAAATCAAACTCGATGTTTGAATCCTTCATTCCGCTGCTAAAAGCTTTGCTATCCTTAAGACGCCACCTCCAAAGATCGACATCCTCAATATAGTCGTACACTTTTCTCATATGTTCAAACTCAGCGAGCGCTGATTCATGGTTGTCTCCATTCTCGTCTAAGAGCTTTTGCTTGAAGTAATCACGTGCAATCGTTGCTCCACTCCTGTTCATATCAATCACTTGTGTCACGTTTTCACTCAACGACGTCTCTCCAGCTAACGTCTCAAGGGCAGTTTTATGGTGGTCGAGAATGACCAACCTCTCCACTTTGGAAGACAGGTCCTGAACAAACCCTGGGGGACCCACGAAATCTAAAAGGTAAACATGACCGATTTCGTGTAAGGGTAACTGGTCTGCTTTGATTGGGTTGTAGACGGTGTTAGGGAAGAATGACACAGGAGAGTCGGTAGCAGAAAAGTAGAGGTGTGCAGCGAGTGCAGCAAAGACGCCGTCAGGGCAAGGATAATGGTACAACACAGCAGCTTTCGTCTTTGAGTGATTCATGGCAGCAGCAATTGGATTTAGTAAGGTGGTTCGTGAGAAAGCGATGCTTGAGAACATGAATTCAGATGGTATCCAGGCACCAGCAAGACACTAACGACGACACATCCAAATAAAGCGATTTTGGGGTGTACCCGAGTCCTGAAAATGATTAAATCAGTCGATAAACAAATAAATCACACATGACACAGGCCGGGGGACTAAACTCGAAACTATAAGATCATCTTAATTACTACATTCCTTGGGCGATTGGGGGGGTTTTTTCACCTCAGTTCAGTTTCGTTCACCTCTACGAGGTTCATTTTGTTCAGCTACTTCAGTCTTCAGCCCTCAGTTCATCAGTTGAGTTTTGACTACTACTGATGCAAAAGCTTCCCTAGTAGCACTACTAATTTCCAGTTTTTTCACTATTGCAGTAATTTTTATAACCACAGTCAAATTGCATTCGGGGTCAAATATCACACAGACGAGTAAATAAGAGAAAATAGGAGTAGCACGTGGGGTGAGATACTTGACTCGTCATCACCCATATAAAATCGTCTCATATGAGATCCTTAGTGCCTTACACGCTATAAGGGGGTTCGTAAGTTGGGGACGTACGTAAGATAGCACAACAATTCCTAACATTGAATAGAGTGGGTAATACGTGAGATGAATTAGAAAAAGAAAAGCATGTAAGAAAAGCAATTTACGAGTAATTAAATTGAGAAAGGTAGTGTTAGCAAAAAGGAAGTAGTACCTGAACCTGAAGAAGAATCAAGCTGCGGTGAGAGTGTCTAGTAACAACAAAGAAGAGGGTTTTTTACCCTTTTGGGTCATACACTCGTATAGTTTGTCTCGCTTCCCGTATCTATATGTTCGTCCACTTTATTATGTAATATATGAGTTGAGTATTATATTGAAAATGGACGATATATAAATACGGAGAAAGTATTATAAAGGATCAAATATTACTGTTAACGATAATAATAATCTATGGGTAGACGGCAATGCTAAACGAATAATCAAAGATACAAATCGATGAAAATTTTAATCAAATAGTGAGATCCCTTCGCCAAATCCAATTCCATATCATTTCAAGATTACCCCGTACAATTTTTTTGTTTGAGACGAGTGTACTCGTTTAAAGTTTATAATGGGTCTATATTAAGTTCTCAAAAGATAAAAATAGATTATCTAAATATTTGTCTCATCTATGCACGTGGTATGTTATAAGGGATACAGATATACTATAGTCATATGATACGATAAAATTGGCTCACATCATCTACACACCCCTATTTTTTATCATGAGTTACGACTATGTGAACTACTACCTCTCCCGTGAGTCGTACAGACCAGAGAGGTTGACTTAACTCGCACTTTTGGTCCAACTTTTGCCAACCTAGCTAGCTTAGTAGCTTGGCCATGGCTCCGGGGCCAGGTTAGAGCCCCAATCGACCTCTTTCAAGAATTTGTGCCCAAAAAATATCAAAGAAAACGATAATTAGGTCAGCCTGGGCAGATAAGACTATAAGAGAGCGTCGATCCCAACCCAACCCAACCCAACCCGACCCAATCCTACCCTTTCTTAGGGTTAGGTCTGGTCCCAATTTCACCAACTCGATCATGACTCGGTCTGGTCCAGTGACTCAGTGAGTGCGTGACATTGATGAGAGTGAGAGAGAGAGAGAGAGAGAGGGCCCCAACAGTATTTGGCGGGTAAAAAAACCAGTCTCTTCCTCAACACACTTCTCCAACTCTCACTTCAAAATCCCCAAATCACTGCAAATTCCACCATTAAAAATCGAAAATTAGGGTTTCCAATTTCTGATTCATTGATGTCAGTAGCGAAGGAGCGAACCACAATGCCGTCAATCCAAAACCCTAATTTATCCCCCGGAGTGTTGGTCGGTGAAGCCCAAGTTGTGTCGCAAACTAGCTCATCTCACCCTAAAGAGGACCCGTCGCCGGTGAAGAAACCGCCGCCGTCGCCGAAAGACGCCATTATCGCCGTCGCTTCTCGAGTTGCTGCACAGCCGCTTCCTTGCTCTGATCCTGATGTTTGGGGTGTTCTTACTGCTATCTCTAACAACGCTCGTAAGCGTTCTCAGGTACTCTCTCCGTCTCCGTCTCCGTCTCAGTCATTTGTTTATCTTTTGTTCCCGCTACTGAGAAAATTGTAATCCAATTGTTCATGTTTTGTTATTCTTCGCAATTGAGAAGCTTTGTAATCCATGGTAGGCAAATGATTCGAAGTTGGGGGAGTATATTCTAGTGGATTTCTGAGTATTTTCTTGTTTATGGTGACAATTTACTGTTTTTTTAGTTTTTTGGTTTAGGGTTTTGGGTTTTGGGTGTAAGATTGTTTCTGCTTTATGATGTAGGAACTCTGGTATTCTTGTTCGATACCGGAAATTTATTGACTGGAGTTTGGGGTTTTCTAGTAGAAGAAGATTGGTACTTGTTGGTTTTTGTGGGTTGATTTTAGAGGCCAATTCAGGCATGCTAAGTTTGTAGCTCAACCCGGGATCATTTTCATTCACTAATGTTAGAAATTAACGGCTTTGTAATATTGTTTCGATCAGTAATGAGTGACACTTGAAGTGTAAGTGGTTATCTGAAGTATCTTTTTTGTGAATGGTTGTTGCTTTGTTTCGTTGCAATCCAATTATCGGAGGCAATGTAATCAACATCAACGTGTTTGGATTTTTGTCTGTGATCAAAATGACTGGAAGATGGTATTGTCGTAATGCCGAGTTTTCTTCGTAATTGGAAGGACGGAAAGATGGTATTGTGGCAATGCTGGAGGATTTAATGCGTCTTCTTGTGTAAAATGTTTTGTTTTATGTTAATGTTGTTTGGGGTTTCATCTTATATGAGTATAAGCATTTTATTTGTGGAGATTTGTTGCGTTGTAAGAGATTGTTACTTTCTTGGCAGTTCAAGTTATATTCCAGCATTTGGTGGTTAAAT
Source organism: Agrostemma githago (assembly GCA_958450325.1). NCBI lineage: Eukaryota > Viridiplantae > Streptophyta > Magnoliopsida > Caryophyllales > Caryophyllaceae > Agrostemma > Agrostemma githago. The sequence goes on from OY288255.1 coordinate 1,267,547, forward strand.
TATAGTAATATTTGTATGAATTGGTGCTTGGCAACGTATTATCTAGGTACTTTGACGTGCTTCATGCTTTGGAGTATTTGTATATCTATGTCATTTTCTCTCTACTTATGTGTTATCTTTGTATAAATTTGGGGGTATTTTATACTCCGTATTACAATGTTAATTGTATAGGACCATTGGTGTATTAGGAATGTGGCTGATGAAATTTAATGTTGATGTACAGGGAATAAATATTCTTTTAACTGCTGATGTGCACATAATAGGAAGGCTAGTGGAAGATGTACGCTTTCAGTTAGAATCTACTGCAGTTAGCCAACGACATTGCGAAATTTCCAGGAAAGTAGTTCCTAAGGAAGATGTAGAAAGTCCATCTGGGTTTTGCAACAGTACCTTCCTTAAAGATACAAGGTTTGTTTTTTGAAGACAATGCGCATGATGACGAAGCTCCTTTAATCTTAAATGTTTAATTTCTAGAAAAGTATTCTTCTAAACACCTTAGAAAGTTGCTTCAAATGAGGGGATGAAAGCTTTTTGAATTTTTGCCCTTAATTTTTCGCAGCACCAATGGCACATATCTCAATTGGGATAGGTTGAAACGAGGTGGCACGAAGTTTGAATCCAAGCTTCGTCATGGTGATATCATTTCATTTGCAGCACCACCTCAGCATGGTAATTGCAGATCATTAACTTGCTGCGTTAGAATAATTTTTCTAACTGTTGTTTGTCTTGTAAATATCAGGGTGTAATTTATAAGACCTGAAACATACAAATCCATATCCCCTGTACAGTGTATCTGTGTTTTAGGTTATTTAGCATTAAGGGTATCACTTTTTAATTTATTTGTCAAGTGTGCTTTAGCAGTAGCTTCTTACATGTGAAAAACGTATTCTAATGTTTTAATTGAAGCTAAATGGACCGACATGTGCTCTTTCTTTCTTTTGTCAAAAGTATTGTTTTATTTATAGTGAAGTGTTCTGATTGCCTATTATTTGTGATTCTGTATGTAGAGCAAGCATTTGCATTCGTCTTTCGTGAAGTCTCATCGTCTATACCATCTTCTAATGCTAACTTACTGAAGAGGAAATCAGGTATAGGCCCTGTCAGCTATTTGTTCTTAAGATCTCCACATGTCTTTATGAAATGCTGCAGCTTATTTTACCAATATCTTTTTTACAAGCCTCCATGTTTCACTTGATACTGAAGAGAGTGAGTTAAACTTTATATAACCTAATCAGCTGTTAGAAATCTCTCTTCAGAGGAATTGACTCCTGAAAACAAAAGACTTAAAGGCATTGGTCTTGGTGCTCCTGAAGGCCCTATCTCTCTTGACGACTTTCGGAGCCTACAACGTTCTAACGCGGTATCCTCATAAAATCATTACTGTTTTCCCCTTCTTTTCTCTTCATTTATTTGCATCTTCTCTAGAATTAAGATTGCTTAAGAGCTTCATTTGCATTTGCATGTAAATGCTGCCTTGCCTTCTCCTCTTAACTCTTTTTTTTTTGGTGCTGTAGGAACTCAGGAAGCAATTGGAAAATCATGTTCGTACTATCGACGAATTAAAGAATGAAAATCGTGAAGCTCTTGAACATCATCAAAAGGTATGCTCATGGAATCCCTTTTCATTGAAGCTCATTTACACCATAAAATGAAAATAGTGTATTGCACAAGGGAATATGCATTGTGAAAAAAGGTGCAACACTAGAGCTGCCGTTTCACCTGTAAAAGGTTTTGAAATCATTTCTACACCGAGTATCCTTTTCAATATGCTCCGCTAATCGTAAACTTTTTTCAGTTTTTTACCATGTTCTATGTGTATTCCTGGAAACTTTTCTCAGTTTTTTTCAGTCTTACACGTTGACCGCTTGCTTAATGGCTTTCAGCATCTCCTAGTCCTTGCATTCCTTATGTCACTTTTTTTCCACGTACAGGAGATGAAAGAGCTGAGTGATTCAATCTCCAAGCCATACCTTGAGCAGTTGAATGAGCTGAACGAGTCATTAGAAACTACAAAAAATAAACTAAATGAGGTCACTAAAATATCATCTGAACAAAAGCATACCATTGAAGACCGTAATGTGAGAATTGCTGCAGCTTTGCAGTCTTGTACAGACGCCAACGAAATAGTGCAAAGGTATGGCGTAGACTGCTGAATTGGAATGCTGGAAATAATTGTGTTAGTGTGTTGGATTCCTAAGATTCAATGTTAGTTCTGCAATTTTCCCTTCAGAGTGTTTTTATAGCTCTATTTGGAACTTCAATTTGCCAAACCCTAATATAAAAAAGTAGGCAACGGGTATGGCAATGAAAAACTATGTTACTCTAACCTGTTTGCAAGTGTGCGAAATTGTCAATTTTTTGGTCTAAAATGAAGTGTCAAAGTGTCTGTCATATCGGACACATGATATGGCAACTATGTGAATTATTGAAGTCATAAAGGAAAATTGTGCAAGTGTTGTGAGAGGCTAGAGGGGAGTGGGGGGAGAATGGAAATATGACTTTTTCCTTCCAAGTTATTCCCATATTGGAAGTTTTTTAGTTTGCCGTGTAGGAGATAAATGCAGAGATCCATTTTTTTTTCCTTCTATTTTCCTCCAACTCAATTTCGCTAACTAAAAAGAGGAAATTGCTATGTTCCCTTTTTCTCCTGTTCCATTCCTCCAAGTTTCTTGACCCAACAAAGGATTAAAGTCTGAACTCACTGTTGCTAATTGTGTGGCAGCTAGCATCATGTCTGAGTTGAGGTTTATCTACAAGACATTATGTTACAGATGAATAAAAAAATCACATTGTCTATGCTGTTAAATCAAGGCCTGGACACCAAAATGTGACCGGTTAATAATTATCTTATCTAGTGATATTAGGCAATAGCAGTCATACTCCAACCGCAGACCAAAATCAAGATTTGATATTAAGATGTTGCAGATGCTGTCTATCTGGGTTTTGATGTCTGTGTCTGCAAATGTAGATAGGGAAAAAACATTGCTGATTTGTTGATATACCTTAAACTAAACATGGCTGAAGCAGACTAATGATGTACTACTCTACGATGGTTGATATTCTTCTATTATATGCTTTCTTCAGCCAAAAAGCAGCTATCGCTGAACTGAAAACACAATTAGATGAAGAGCGAGATCTAAGAAAAGAAGAGCGAGAAAAGGCTGCCGCAGATCTAAAATCCGCTGTACAGAGGGTTGTAACTGAGGCTCAAGAAGAATCTAAGCGAGCATCGGATGCTGCTTCAAGGAGAGAAAAGGAGCAGCAAGAAGTTATTAATAAATATCAGGTTGTCACTAGTACTATATTTCCAAGTCTCGGCACCTGTAATTTCAGTTGTTAGAATACTTATGTTCTTATTATATTATATATTTCCTCAGGAATCAGAGAAGGAGAGTTCTTTGCTGGTGGAGAGTCTGAGATCTAAATTGGTATGGGCCTTAAGGCTACAGGAAATATTCCTTCTGTCGAACATTCTTGCTTGTTCTGTTAATTTTGTATCATTAGCAAGTGGTTCTGTTGGTACTCCATATAATACAGCTACAGTATCTGCCTAAATAGTGGATACGGGGAATTCGACGTATGCAGCATAGCCTTACTCCTGTTTTAAGTTTTAACTGCTCAGAGAAGTTGTCTTTAGATAACCCAATTGATGTATGCAGTGTCGCAGCCTTACCCCTGTTTTAAGTTTTAACTGCTCAGATAAGTTGTCTTTAGATAACCCACGATGAAAAATTGTCATAATATAAGAAGTGCCGCCAAATTAGTGAGGTGTTTAATTTTTTTTTTGAAAAAGAGAATCAGGCATGCAGGCTCAATGAATAGTTGGTGTATATTTTAGGGAAAAAATTCGTGTCAAATTCGCTTGGGTGATATTAATTGTTTGAGTAGATTTTTCAGAAAGAGTAACCTCCAAAAAATCATTTAGACATTTTCTGTATATGGGAGTATAGAATTCAGCTGATCAACGATTTCTCTTGTACAGGAGGAAACAAGAAAAAAAGTAGTTCTGTCCGAGAACAGAATTCGTCAACTTGAGGCCCAAGTATTTGACGAACAGCAGGCCTCTGCTGTCAGGAAAAGAGTATACATTTCCCCCCACTTATCTTTTCTTTAAATCACCCGTGCAGTTTTATGACTGGATATTGCTTATTTACTAACGTTGCTGATTTATCTTCGTGATGTACTGTTTATTCAGCGTGTGGAAGAACTGGAGGCTGAACTGAACACGATGAGTAAAGAACTCGACAAAGAGAAGGTACAAAGACATACTTCTTTGTTAGTTTTTCAAATAATATGCGGTTGGATGTAATGCTATTTTCTACATGTCATTGGTTAAATTAATCCTGACACTATTGGTTGCCTTTCAATTTGTAACTGGAATGAGTCGTGAGTTCTAATCTGCTTTTTGAATAGATGTTCTAATCTTAGATGTTTGTAAATGGAAATCAACCTTAAATCCTTCATGTTTTTGAAATGTTGCTATAAATATAAGTAGATGCTTTATTGTAATGGTGGTAGCAGGCAGCTCGAGAAGAAGCTTGGGCCAAGGTATCTGCTCTTGAGTTGGAGATAAATGCGGCTATGCGGGATCTTGAATATGAGAGACAAAGGTTAAGGGGTGCGAGAGAAAAGATCATGTTGCGGTAGGATCACAAACCATTTGATTTCCTTGTTTGTGTTACATTGTTAATTGGAATACCTGCTGTGATATTGTGTGAATGATTTCCAAACCACCTTCTTGTTCGTGTCATGATCCGTATGTTGATTCCTTATTTCCATATGGTGGATCTTCTACGATGTTGATTCCTTATTTCCATAATAGGGCATGTCTGACAATTCTTTAGCTACTCAGCAATCTTAGTGATTTAGATTATATGAACTGTTCTACTGATCAATGGTAATTTTTCCAAAACCGTGTTTGATTAATCCATTTATATTTTACTGCTTCTGTTTTTTTTAATCTATGTTTTTCTTTCAAACTCTTACAATGGCTTTTTTTAATGGCATGCAATTGTCATGTTTCCTGCTGTGTTTTTCTGATCCGAGGACATTGTTTTTTCTCAGGGAAACCCAATTGCGTGCATTTTACTCCACAACTGAAGAGATCCAGACGCTTTTCTCAAAGCAGCAGGAACAACTAAAGGCAATGCAGAGGACTCTAGAAGATGAAGATAATTATGACAACGATGGATTTTCCCTCAACATTGTTTCTGGAAATGTTGTTGGTGGAGCAGCTGGAGTTGCGGAGACCACAGGGTACAAACACAAGGCATCTCCCACTGCTTCAGATCCAAGGCCTAATCGAGGTGGTGCCGAGATGTCCAGTGATGAAGGCAGTGCAACAGTGAAGCACGAATGTGATGTCAGAAGCCAAGATGATGAGGATGATAACACCCAGGAAGCACAGTTCCCAAATGATGATTGCCTAGTCAAGTGTGGTTTTGGCTCGGACATTGATGGTGTCGGCACTGCTCCTATGTGTGACGGGACCGAACATGTTCTCGATACCGAAAGCCCGGGTGTTGATGGTGAAAGAAATAAGCTAGCCGGGGATACACTGCAACTTGAGGACGACACAAACATTCAAGAAACTGAGCCACAGGTTCTAATGAGTTGTGAGCAAAACCCTAATCAGTTCCACATGACTGATATAGAGGAACCCGAGCAGGCGACTGACAACCCAGAACTTGCTTCAATCAGGACCCAAGATCTTCTGGCATCAGAAGTTGCCGGGAGCTGGGCAGGCGACACGGCTCCTTCAGTTTACGGGGACAATGAATCTCCTCCACACAATGACGACAGAGAAGCCCACAAAGTTGTGCCTGATTCAAAATCCCAAGAAGTTATCGCCGAGTCTCAAAACAGTGTTCTTGCTTCGAAAATCCATTCAGACGTTGAACGCCAAGCATTGAGCAACATGATTGGGATCTTGGCCCCGGATGTAAAGGATCAGTTTGGAAATGCTGCTGGCAAGAGTTCCGGAGAGAGAAATACTGAGATTCCAGACTCGGACGCAGAGACAGATGACGAATGTGTTGAAGCTAGCAAAGAGATTGTAGCGATGGATGGTGGGCCAGGGTCAGGGTCAGATGATGAGACACAGGCGGAGAAGGATGAGGACGAGGATGCAATGGACGATGATACGCAGGAAGACTCCGTTGGATAGCTCTCCAACTCACACACCACTAGGTATTGCTAATTATTAACGTAAAACAGTTTAGTAATAGATCGGAAAATAGTTGTTGTCCATAATAGAGCGTAGTACAGTACGTGTGATTACAGGCGTAGTATGTTGAGGTCAAGGTTGTTTATTTCTTGTTAGTTGATTTCTGTCAATATACTCCATTTGTCGCTGAACCGACATTGGTAAGTGAAATCGCTTGACCTTGTGTTCACATCGTTGCAATTTCTGGGGTCGTTAGTTTTGGTTCATAGCATTCAAGCTCTTATCGGTCATAGGCGATTGGTCATATGGGTTCAGTCGGGCTGATTTTCGGGTCGGTCAAGCCATGATTTAATTTAATTGAATAATAGGTCTCTGAATGTGAACACAAATGATGACCTTTCTATGAACAACTTTTTACAAGAAGAAACAAGGGAGTAACGCTCATTCTATCAGTCAGGTAATTTGACATTAACTTTTGCGCTTATTCTCTACTTCACAGTTTTTACGGATAGTCGTTGATCGTTCTTCTATTCGAGTAATATCTAACGGTTATATAATTTCGGTAATTAATTAAGTGCACAATCATGTTTCTATAAAATTTAGATTTTCAATAACGGGATTCACGTAAATAAAACCAGAATTTCCGGAAAATATATTCGTTATAAAACTCGTTTTGGGATGTAATCTTATCTACCATTGTACCATCAGATGAAATCAAAACTAATTCAATTTTTACTTTACTTCTTCTCTCACAATCTTGATGTTTAAGATGATCATATCAATTAATTTAATAGATGAGACCATAACTGAATGTTTTAATGTCTATGGAGTTTGGATTAGCATAAACTAAAGCTTGTCTAAAAAAACATTTCACCCTTTTGATGTTAAAGTTGTGTTTTGTTCACATTTTGTAATTTTTTTTTTTAAGGGAGCATATTTTAGATCCGATTCTTTCCAACTTCTTTTCAACTCATTTCAGTTCAGCCCACTTCACTCTCATGTGATTTCATTTTGTCTCAGTACAACAGGGCCTTAGTCACATTACAATTAGAGGGAAATGGATTTAAATCTCAGACTTACATGGTATCTAATCGGTAGAATAATAAGTCTCCCTTGTGACGGGATTATCCATCACAAGGGAATAACATGTCAAATAATATTATTGGATTAGAAAAGATAAAGGTTAGTGGGTAACACATGACTTTATCCTATTCATCCAATTGATTATTATTTGACCTGTCACACGATGAGTAAAATATGTACATGTGGTGAGGAGGAAAGACAGGTGTAATAATAGGGTGACCAATGTTGTTTTGCACATATTATCATTATTATTATCATTCACGTACACACCAAACTTCCCTCTTTTTCTCTGCAATCTTCACTCAGAATTCAATCAGATTCTCAGACTCTCATTAAATCATTACCACTTCCACTTCCACTTCCACTTCCCACTATTACTCTACTTTTACCCTCATCTTCTACTACTAACTTGCGGTCAGTGCAGATCCTTTGTCCCATTATGTGTCCCATTTCCTGTCCCATCATTTCTCTTATTAACACGTAATTACTATCACATAATTAATCACTATTTTAATCAATTAAAAGATGAGGTATCGCATGATAAAGGTTATGGGACAGGAAATGAGACATAAAAATGGGACAGATGATCTCAACTGCTTGCCCCCACCCCCACCTTCCTCTTCCTCTTTCTTTCTTTCTACGTTGTTGTTCAACTGTTCAAGTCTCACTTATTAAGGATGTTTGTGGTTTCTGTACTCTCACTTATTAATAATTAAATAACGTCTATATATACAAAATTGGATCATAAGATAGTTACCATTTTATGTGTCCAATAAATGAATAAAATATCGAAGATATCTTAATCTATCTAGTAGTTAAGATCAAGTATTCCTGGAGAATAGATCTCAGGTTTGAATCTCTCTTTTGTATTATAATGCAACTAAGTACGTTCTCCGTTGAAAAAAAATAAAAATAAATAAAAGGAACACAGTGTCAATTGATAAGAATCAAACTCGTTATGATTGGAATAAAAATGTTGATAACCATTTGAACTAAATCTTGTTCGTACACATGTTGACGGTTGAGTTAGTATACTACTGATATTGATAATTGAATATTAAAGTATGGAGTATTAAAACTAAGTTATATGTAAACAATATTTTAAATATTTTAGAGGCATTACGGGTCACATTAAACAATAACATTAGTTACATTACCCAATCATTTTCATTACTATTTTCCATTTTCCCTATTGACTTATGAAAATTGATATTCAAACTTTTGATGACGACCATGATTATATTGAAAAGAATAAATTATTACATTCCGAAATATAATAAAATAGACAACAGATTATTACTACCGTACCATAAACACTAAATTTTTGTTACAAATAAAAGTTAAAAGAGACAACAGAAGTACAGAATACTAGAAAATTACGTTTGAATTAAAATGTGCTCCCGTTGTTTAGACGATTGTACAAAGTAACGTAAGAAGATTATACTGAAAATAAAGATCAAAAGTAACTAAAAATTATAGCAAGCCGAGTCCAAATTCATATTTTTAAATGTATCAGTTCACTATCCAAAAAAACTCATTCGATTCTTACAAATTGCAATAACGTGATTGAACTATTATCTAAGAGACATCAAAACAATAGTTCATGATATAAATTGAAGAACCCCTTACAATAAGTTACTTCAAGTGTTAATGATTTTTTTTTACTTCCGTCAAAAGATTTTGCGTTCGATTTTTATTTTACTCTCGACATAGTAACACTAATAATGTCATGCAGAATAGAATAAACAAGTGAATGAATAAATAATACTCCCTTCATTTAGGTCAATTTATCATCCTTTTATATTATCTGTGAAGAGTATTTAATCCAAAGACAATAAATAATCGAGACCGAAAGAGTAATTAATAAGGAGAGTGTGGCCTGGTAGTGTGTGAAGGCCAGGCCATACCTGGCTGCAGGCTGCAGCAGCAGCAGCAGCATGCAGTGAGAGTACTGTGAGTGCTAATTTCTAAGCTCACGGTTTGTCAGCTAATTTAATTAATTAATTAATTAATTAAATTAAACAAACTTCCATTCATTCATCATAACTTCAACAATTCATTATTCAAACTGTTTTATTTATTAATTAACTCATTTTTTAATTACAGTACATTACATTAATTAAAGTGAATGTTATGAGAGTTTGCATGTCTTTAACACAATCATTCTGGTCTCCTCCTTTCTTTTTTTTACTCATCATTTTCTTAGTAATTAATTACACTCCTAATTTAGTAACATTATAATTCAAGTTTCTTCATTATTATCCTTCATTTCACCCTTTTCGATCATCATTTCTTCTATTCACCATTCAAGCGAGTCGTCGTAATGATAATCAAACCTCGCTAAGACCGTAAGACCTAATAATAACATGTACTCCGTATGTAAACTAAATTCCTGACATTTGAATAAAATACACTCTCCATGTATATTCATTCAATCATATCAACAATGGTAGCACAATCAATCTATCTTAACCACTTGTTTAAGACCTCGATTTTCAGTCATTACCAAGAAATTAAATGAAGAAATGATAAATACAGCCCTAAAGTTGTACGAGTATTCAAACATTTAATAACTTACAGATTTTGGGTATTACAATTAGTTTAGAACGAAATTAATGATTAGATTACACAAAAATTGTTGTCATTAATGCATGTATTGAGATTTTTATTTATTTTTTTAATAATTTTCCAATTAAATAAGGGGTAAAATAGAGGTATTTAGTTTAACTGATTTTTTTTTTTTCAAGTTTTTGCAACAAGGTGAGAGTGTGATGTGATGCTTAAAGGGAAAAACCAAGCAAAGCCCATGAAATTCATTGAAATCACAAGTGGGTGCAAAAACATAGGAATTAATAATAAAAGAGGAAAAAACCAAGAAAAATTAATGTACCAAAAGACAAGCATAGATACATAGATTGCTAACTATAAATAACATTAACATAATTAAATTAAAATAAAACAAAATAAAAAAAAAGTTGAAGGGAATGAAGCTAGATAGCTAAAGGGTAGATAGATAGATGATGAAGTAATAAGAAGGGAGAGATCATAGATCATAATAGATAATATGGATGGATGGATGAACATTGTTTTGCTACTAATTATCATAATAATCTTTTTCCAAAGTTTCAAACTTTAAAAAAAAAAAAAAACACATTAAAAATCCAAAGTAAATAAAATTGCAGATTATGATCATCATCATCTTCATTTGATGATGAACATCAATAAGAAGGTCGATTAGGATTAGGAGGAGGAGGAGGAGGAGGTGTACCCCAAAACGCTTCCGGTGGCAATGAATTCAGCAAATTCGGTGGCAACCCTTGCATCAACCCTCCTCCTCCTCCGCCTCCGCTTCCACCACCGCCACCACCACTTCCTCCACCGCTGTTATTATTATTCAGATCACCGCCCATTAATCCACCGCCGCCACCACCTTGTGATGTCGGTGAGCCTAGTGGTGGGCCACCCACGCCTTGCATCTGGGCCCCACTCCCGTCGTCTTCCTCCAGTGGGAGTCTCTCATAGGCCGCGTTCCCAAAGGACGCGGCCATGATGACAACTGGCCCAGATGCAAGGAGTGGTCCCACGACTCCGCCCCCGACCACCTGCCCTTGCCCTCCAGCAAGGTATATAGTAAGGCCAGAGGCAGCAGGTGGGGCCGGGGGCGGCAAGAACGATCCAGACAGGGATAATATCTCGAACCTCCCGTGTAAAGTCACGACGGCCCCCGGCGCACCGGGCTGCCTCAGCGTGACGTTGGACACCGTCCCGGTCCCACTCAATATACACACCCCACGCTGTCGCCTGCGTGCGAAGTTGGTTATACTGTCCATGAGGTCGCACCCGTTTGCGACCTCCATCACGTGAGATCTGAGCGCGTTGGCGCTGTCGCGTGTTATGATGATGGGAGGTTTGGGCTTGTTTTTGGAGCCTGCAGGGCGGCCTCTGGGCCGCCTGTGCATCTCCCCGCCGCCACCCCCGCCATCGTCGCCGCCAACAACAATGGTTAGATCCTTGCTGTCTATCCCGGAGTCGTCTCGCTCTCGTTTCAAGCTGTGCTTGAGGTCGCTGCTGCTCCCGCTTTGCTCGGCTTCCGAGCTCTGATGCTGCTGCTGGTGTTGTTGATGCTGATGCTGATGCTGCTGATGAAACTGTTGCTGCTGCTGCTGCTGCTGTTGCTGTTGCTGTTGCTGGAAATGGTGGAATTGATGATGGGGATTAAGGTGGAGATTAGTGTGAAAAGGGGGTGGGAGAGGTCTCCCATGAGCTGTTACTGGATCCATGATTATTAATATTAATATTAATTATTAATAATAAAACCCAATTAAAATTTACTAAATTAATTGATGAGGGGGGTGGGTTTTGAATTAACAATGTAATTAATTTAATTTAATTACAATTAAGATGATCTGAATTGATCATTGATGGGGTTTGATAATGATCATATTTTGTTGTTGGTCAAATCAAGGTCATGTAAGTTATGCTATTACAAAGGAATTGAAAATTGAATAGAAGGGAAGGGAAGGGGAGATTGAATGTGAGATAGATAGATTGATTAGGTTGGGATTGAGTTGAGTTGAGTTGAGTTGAGTTGAATGAAAGGGTAGGGTAATGTTATTGGTGAGGGTTAGGGGGGGAGGGGGGAGGGAGGTGAGGAAGTGGGTTGAAGGGTGGTAGTAAAGTAAAGCTAAGAAAGAAAGGAATGAAGAGAGAAGATTTGGGAGAGTTGGGTTAGGGTTAGGTCTTAAAGGAAGGGAGAGAGACTGAGAGAGATGGGGTTTGGTTTTAGGGACAAGGCCAAACTAAGCTGCGTGCGCATGGCTGGTGTCATGGGTCCCCCTCCTCTTTATTACTCTCTAAACGAATCGATACCCTTTCTGTCTTGATTATCTGTTTTCTTTCGTTTTTCACATAGAGATCAAACAGGTCCGGGTTAGGGAATCGATGTGTTTTTTTTTGTCTCGGTTAGTTGTTTGCCTTTGTTTTTGGCATTGAGATCAAAGAAGGTGGAACTGTGGAATGGACATTATTCGTTGATATTAAGAGGGTTAGGGAATCGATGTGTTTTTTTTGTCTCGGTTAGTTATTTACCTTTGTTTTTGGTATTGAGATCAGGGCAAGAGGGTGGAACTTTGGAAGGGACATTATTTGTTGTTGGATGATGATCGGATGAAGTAAAGTGGATGATTCAATGACGCATGAAAAATATTATTCGTAATATAGAGAAAGGTAAACAAATGATCGCGGTATGCATTGGTTAATAGTTAAACGGGACGGCTGAGGGAGTAGTTCGCGGGTCATTCGTTCTATCTTTCAAATTCTATAAGTTAGGGAGAAGAGAATTGATGATCATATGTTTTCGGAGATTGAAATTAAAGAGGGTTTTTGCCCCCCTTTTTATTATGGTGTTAAGGAAGTCATAAGACAATTCTATTGTCGACGAAATTCGAACTTAGACTATGAACATCTACTCTTAGCTTGTATGTAGTACCCGACATCATAAATTATTCATTAACAGAACATCCATGAAAACAATTGCAGATGCCTGTTTCAGTATGCATACATAACCAATAACGCCTACTCTATTTCAGTATATACGAATAATACGATATCATATGAGCGAGTTCATATACTACTCCATTAATTAATTCTAAAAAAAAGAAAAGAAATATTAATTCTAAAAAATGAGCTCAACGGTAAGATGCCAATGATATGGCACGACTAACAACTTAATAAACTCTCACATTATTACTAATATAATCCGACAATAATACTCCTATTATTTATACTTTTGTGAATAATAAAATTATTTAACTTTCATACATACGAAGTATGAAAATTGACTCTATTTGAAGTTAATAATAATCCAATTATATCATATTCAAAAAATATGTTTAAATTTATACTCCGTATAATCTAACCGAAAGTTCAATTCTTAACTACTACTCCCTCCGTTCGAATCCAAAGGGTACGCTTCCCTTTTGGACACTATTCACCAGCTTAAGAGAATCGTTAATATTCGCGAAAATCTATAAGAGAAAATATAGTCATACCCTTTGAATTCGAAAAATATATAATTTTTCGTTTAATATTAACGGAGTAAAACGTGTTTCGACAAGTGTAAAAAAGTAAACGTGCCCTTTGCATTGGATTCAGACAGAGGAAGTACAACTTTAAGCATTTACATGCATCATCTAACCGTGTTTTGAATAATCGTAGAATAATTTTTTAACCCTCTAAATTTAATGATAAAATATTTTACATATAGTTGCTCTTAACTTTACTTTTTTTTTTTCAATATTTCTCGGTTCTAATCTATTGAATTGATTGGGCCCCGGCCCTTAAAATAAATCAATGTTATATATGTAGTATATGTCCTTGTCTTAATGCTGGTTGAATGATTGTGATTGATGCATTACATAGTAGTAGGAGTAGTAAGAGAGTATATAAGACCAGATTTTGGTCCTATATAAACATCCCCATCCCATTATTATTATTATTATTATTATTATTATTTCCACTCTTTTTTTATTTTCTACCTACGCCTACTACATTTATTCACATGTCATAATATAACTCATAAAGTTACGAATAATTACTAGTATTAATATTAATTAATTATATATATGCATAATGCATTTCCTGTCTTCATCCTAACAAACACTAACGTTAAACTTTCTTTCACATCCATATTACATTTTTTTAATTAATACTACCATCTTATTGACTTATTATTCATTTCACATTGGAGCGGTTGGATCGAACTCAAATCATGCTTGAACAATCTTTTATCAGTTGATCAAAAAAAATGTCGATTTTCGTGCACATAAGTGTAAGACGTTGGTTTCTAGTAGAGCAAATTGGTTATTGGTAATAGGAAGAAGAGAGTGACGTTACTAAAAGCTTTATGTCCGGGTTTAAGGGGGATTGATTGTTACAATAGTTACCCGACAAATTCTTGTTTGTGACGGTATTATCCGTCGTAACCTTAAGACAGGTCGAGTAATACATCAAATCACATGGCAAGTGACAAATGTTTTGTTTTTATTAGGCACATGTATTAGTATTTGACCCGTTTTAAGGTTTACGACAGATATTTCATCTTAAGCAAGATCAACCATAGGTACCCTGGCCTTTCATGAGGTCTGTTACTCTTAATTTCATTGGCGAACCTGAATATGTGAAGATGATTGGAAATAGAAGCTTCAATTCAAAGTTACTAATATCTGCGCGGAAGTAGTAATTAAACTCCTATATTATACCGTAACTTGTCATTGAACTTGTTCGAAGTGGTAATCCCTTTTAAATAATATTTCGTGCATGCAATTAAACATCACTTAACTAGTCACGTGAAAAGTAAGTTTATGGGAAAAACTATTTCTTGGGCATCATAAATTCCTACGGTGAACTAGCTGGTGATCGTTAAAGTAGTTCAATTATAAGATTTCACAAATATATACATTATTATATGTTAAACATGTGTTCACTAGGCACATGTTAATACTTTAATTAAGGTAGCTTTATCAATCAAATTATCATGAGAAATTGAAAGATTAATTTAAAAATTATGTCTTTTTATCCATATTTTTTCTAATTACGATATATTTATCACTCCATATAACATGTGATCGATTGCACCTCATATTATATATAGTAGCATAACTTCACATACTATACGAATTTTCATAAATGATAATTCTTCTTTCATTCGTATGTAATCATATGATCTTTTCGCTAAACTTTTGTGATTTTCGATGTTTTTCTTTTGACCATTTTTTTTATTTAGTCATATATAAAAGCAAATACGAGTTCATACGCATCCTATATATGCAAATCAGGTGCGGGAGGCCGGGGAGAAGCTAGTCTCCCTCGTTATGAAGTTATCCATCGCTTTGTTATACGGGTTAAATACTACTCATTCGTATAGAAAAGATAGAACATTGGTGTTGTAGTGTTTTATCTTTTTCGAGGTAAACGAATAATATTTGACCCGTTATGAGAAAATGAAAGATAAAGTAAGTGTACTAGAAACAAGAAAGGGTGAGTATGTAATGGGGAGATCATGGGAAATCGGAGCGGTCTCCTTGGTGGGTGGGTGGGTGGGTCTGCGTCTATCCGTCAGGCCGTGTCTTATGGGCGTTTATGTGTGGGCCCACTTTCCAAACCCATTACTGTTTCCTATCGACATAACACGTGTCTCTTCCCCTTGACCAGGTCACTTCTCGATCCTCCTCCACTTACCAACCTCAACCTCTTCTTTGGAGGTACGGTCAAAATAAAACATTACAGTAACTTTTCCTTGACTCTGAATCATGTGTTACAAATTTACGACAGATTAAATATTATTCCGTAATTATTTAGATAAATAATGACAAATTATTTGTTGATTGCTATCTCTAGACATTCAATTATATTCCAGTTATTTAATGATCCATAATTATTCTGTAATTATTTAATGTTCGTGAATCTAATTCTAGATATTCAATTCCATTTTAATTTCAAAAGTTATTTGGGTACCGGGTGCCCCTTGGAATTGGAATTAGTTGAGGCGGAAGTGGGTTGAGGTCACGAATAATGTTTTTTTTTTTTTTTTTTTTCCTTCGCAAAAATATGAGTAATTGACATGACAATTCAGCAACTTAAAATCTAACTCTTTTTTTCGATCTTACATCTATTTTGAACTTAATTAAGAATATACGAGTCAGATATAATAAAAATGATCAAACCCGAAGTGATTGTAAGAATTATGTCTCCCGTCCTGACTCCTGAGAGAAGTGGAAAGAAAGTAGGGCGTGAGAATGATACTGAATTACTGATACTCATAATTAATTAAGCAAAATTCAATGAACAAGGGCTACAGCCTACAGACTACACTAGTGGAGTAGAGCTAATTCTGGTCTGTGACAGAATCCGATATTTTTTTTAATGACAATCTAATACGATCCGTTCACATAAAAAAAAGATAAGACATAATAAAAGTAATGAGTTGTCTTTTCTACATACGGAGTAAATAAATACTCCCTCCGATTTTTTATTATCTTTTCCTTTTGTTTTGGGGAAGAAAATAAGGGTGTAGGAATGTGTGGTTCAAAATAAAAGAAGGAAGAGAGAGAAATGTAAGGGTGATTCTAGACCACATGTTGATGGTCCAAAATGAAAATAGGGAAGAAAGGGTGTTTCAGCCCAATAAAAAAATAGGGAAGATAATAAAAAATTGGAGGGAGTAGTATTTGATCCGTAATAACTAAAAAAATCAGGCAAATGAGTGAAGAGTAAAATGGGTAAATAGGGGGATGCACGTGCATAGTGGGTTGGTCACAACACGCCCTGCATCTCCTTCTCCTTCTCCTGCACCAATATCACGCTGCCTCACGCCTTTCATCCTAATCCAATCCACCCTGGCCTTAATCACTCAATTAAGCCTAATCCTATTACCAAAAAATATAAAATAAACACTAATCCTTCTCCATTATGTTGTACGGCCGGGCTAATCCCATCACTCCATTTTTTTGAGTTAGTCTTACTTAACTTTTTTTTTTTTTTCCTGAGAGAAATTTGGTCAAATGGGATTCAATCTCTCGGATTTTAAACCATTTAGATAATACGTGTATGTGAGAAGTATTATATTGTAACGAAACAATTATTCTGATGTAAAATCGAAGAAAGTATAATTGTTGGACCTAAATTCCCAAGTAAATTGTACCGTACTGTAATTTGGAACCAAAAATGGTAAGTGATGTGAAATGAGTGGAAATAAAAGAGGATGAAACAAGGCACGAGAGAAGTGTACAGTTTGTCAGCGCCACCCACGCCTATTCATCACGCACCCTCAACCTCAGGGTACATAGTTTCCTAGTGAACAAGTAAAACACCTCCTTCTCCTTCTACACGTTCCGATGAATCTATCCGTCATACTGTTAGAATAATTTAAATAAAAATAAAATATTATTATATTAATATATTTATCTTAATATTTGATTCATTATAATAAATAAATAAATAAATAAATAAAACTAAAATCACAATCCAAAAGGGCTTTTTCTCTCCAATGTCCGTCCCTTCTTACAAATACAAATTCTTATGTGAGACGGTCTCACGATAAATTTATCGTGAGACCTCTCAGATATAAGGTGGTTACTTTTATTATTATTTTATTTTTATTAATACGTCTCACGTTAACCCACTGTAAGACGGTCTCACAAGAGACTTGCTACTTACAAATACAAATTCCCTTTGATTTAGACTCCTTATCTTCTTTCATTTTCATGTGGACTGTAGAGTGTTTGATTTTGTTTATACAATTTTGGCAAAATCCTAGGTTTCCTATGTACGTACTTTTATTGTTCACATTTTTCTGTCACCTAAAGGTAATAAATGCTGATTTTGTAGGGTTTTGTATGGTAAATAGTACTCCCTCCGTTCAATTCCAACCTTCCCCTTCCTTATCTTGACACTATTTGCAATCGCGGATAACTTTCGATATTCACGACAATCTATTAGAGAAAATATATCCATGTGGGATCTTGTTTGATTCGTTTTTAAAAGTAGATTATTAATATCCAATTTCCATAATTTTTAGTAATATGTTACGAAAGATATTAATGATGCAAAATGCGCGTTGACAAACGTGAAAAAGCAAAAGGGAAGCTTGGACTTGAACGGAGGGAGTACAAGTGATTTATGACACAAGTGTTTTGAGACGTGTCGAAATCCGTCAAAATTACTTCGATATTCCATTTTATATCATATCTAAAGGTTCTAATAATTATTGTAGGCATTTTATTCCTATCGATAAGTTCTTGTTGAAAAATATTCGCGTTTTAGAACAACTTTAATTTTTTCGAAAAATTGCAAAAAAGCGATCGTTTTTTAAGGTTATTATCCACGTTTTTTTGGCCTTTTGAGTCACAGAATAAAATGGACTCATATTCGGGCTGAACAATCCTCAAACCAAATACGGAGTACAATACAACGGTGTAATATGAGGGTCATTTGCATTTCAATCGAGACTTTTAAAAGCCATAAAATTGTGTTCTGAGACGTGTCGATATCCTACGAAATTACATCGATATTCCATTTTATATCGCATAAAAGGGTTCTAATAATCATTGTTATGCATTTTATTTCTATCGACAAATTCTTGTTGAAAAATATTCGCGCTTTAGAACAACATTATTTCTTTCGAAAAATTGCAAAAAAGATCGTTTTTGAAGGTTATTATCCACGTTTTTTTGGCATTTTGGGCCCCGGAATAAAATGGATCTATATTCGCGCTGAACAATCCTCACAACAAATACAATGCATCGGTGTAATATGAGGATCATTTGCATTTCAATCGAGACTTTTAAAATACATAAAATTGTGTTCGTAGACGTGTTGATATCCGACGAAATAACATCGATATTCCATTTTATATCGCATCTAAGGGTTCTAATAATCAATGTTATGCATTTTATTTCTATCTACAAGTTCTTGTCGAAAAATATTCGCGCTTTAGAACAACTATAATTGTTTCGATAAAATTGCAAAAAACGATCGTTTTTGAAGGTTATTATCCACGTTTTTTCGGCATTTTGGGTCCCTGAATAAAATGGATCCATATTCGCGTTGACCAATCCTCACACCAAATACAATGCATCAGTGTAATATGAAGGTCTTTTGCATTTCAATCGAGACTTTTAAAAGCCACAAAATTGTGTTTTGAGACGTGTCGAAATCCGTCGAAATTACTTCGATACTCCATTTTATATCGTATCTAATGGTTCTTATAATCATTGTTAGGCATTTTATTCCTATCGACAAGTTCTTGTCGAAAAATATTCGCGCTTTAGAACAACTTTCATTTCTATCGAAAAATTGCGACCGATTTTGAAGTTTATTATCCATGTTTTTTCGGCATTTTGGGTCCCGGAATAAAATTGATTCATTTTCATGCTGAATAATCCTCATATCAAATACAATGCATCGGTGTAATATGAGGGTCATTTGCATTTCAATCGAGACTTTTAATAGCCATAAAATTGTGTTCGTAGACGGTGTCGATATCCGACGAAATTACATCGATATTCCATTTTATATCGCATCTAAGGGTTTTAATAATCATTGTTATGCATTTTATTCCTATCGACAAGTTATTGTTGAAAAATATTCGCGCTTTAAAACGACTTTCATTTCTATCGAAAAATTGCATAAAACGACCGTTTTTTAAGGTTATTATTTACATTTTTTCAGCATTTTGGGTCCAGGAATAAAATGGATCCATATTCGCGCTGAACTGTCCTCACATCAAATACAAAACACCGGTGTAATATGAGCGTCATTTGCATTTCAATCGAGATTTTTAAAAGCCATAAAATTGTGTTCGTAGACGTGTCGATATCCGACGAAATTACATCGATATTCCATTTTATATCGCATCTAAGGGTTCTAATAATCATTGTTATGCATTTTATTCCTATCGACAAGTTATTGTTGAAAAATATTCGCGCTTTAGAACAACTTTCATTTCTTTCGAAAAATTGCAAAAAAACGATCGTTTTTGAAGGTTTTTATCCACGTTTTTTCGACATTTTGGGTCCCGGAATAAAATGGATTCATATTCGCGCTGAACAATCCTCACATAAAATACAATGCATCGGTGTAATATGAGGGTCGTTTGCATTTCAATCGAGACTTTTAAAAGCCATAAAACTGTGTTTGTAGACGTATCGATATCCGACGAAATTACATCGATATTCCATTTTATATTGCATCTAAGGGTTCTAATAATCATTGTTATGCATTTTATTCCTATCGACAAGTTTTTGTTGAAAAATATTCGCGCATTATAACAACTTTAATTTCTTTCAAAAAATTGCAAAAACGATCGTTTTTTAAGGTTATTATCCACGTTTTTTCGGCATTTCGGGTCCCGGAATAAAATTGATCCATATTCGCGCTGAACAATCCTCACACCAAATCTAATACACTGGTGTAATATGAGGGTCATTTGCATTTCAATCGAGACTTTTAAAAGTCATAAAAGTGTGTTCGTAGACCGTGTCGATATCCGACGAAATTACACCAATATTCCATTTTATATCGCATCTAAGGGTTCTAATAATCATTGTAATGTATTTTATTCCTATCGACAAGTTCTTATTGAAAAATATTCGCGCTTTAAAACGACTTTCATTTCTATCGAAAAATTGCAAAAAACGACCGTTTTTGAAGGTTATTATCCACGTTTTTTTCGGCATTTTGGGTCCCGGATTAAAATGAGTCCATATTCGCGATGAACAATCCTCACACCAAAAACAATGCATCGATGTAATATGAGGGTCATTTGCATTACTATCGAAACTTTTAATAGCCACAAAATTGTGTTTTGAGACGTGTCAAAATCCGTCGAAATTACTTTGATATTCCATTTTATATCATATCTAATGGTTCTAATAATCATTGTTAGGCATTTTATTCTTATCGAAAAGTTCTTGTCGAAAAATATTCGCGCTTTAGAACGACTTTCATTTCTATCGAAAAATTGCAAAAAATGACCGTTTTTGAAGGTATTATCCACGTTTTTTCAGCATTTTGGGTCCCGGAATAAAATCGATCCATATTTGCGCTGAGCAATCCTCACACCAAATACAATGCATCGGTGTAGTATGAGGGTCATTTGCATTGCAATCGAGACTTTTAAAAGCCATAAAATTGTGTTTTGAGACGTGTCAAAATCCGTCGAAATTACTTCGATATTCCATTTTATATCGTATCTAATGGTTCTAAAAATCATTGTTAGGCATTTTTTTTCTTATCGACAAGTTCTTGTCGAAAAATATTCGCGCTTTAGAACGACTTTCATTTTTATCGAAAAATTGCAAAAAATGACCGTTTTTTAAGGTTATTATCCACGTTTTTTCGGCATTTGTGGTCCCGGAATAAAATCGATCCATATTTGCGCTGAGCAATCCTCACACCAAATACAATGCATCGGTGAAATATGAGGGTCATTTGCATTGCAATCGAGACTTTTAAAAGCCACAAAATTGTGTTTTGAGACGTGTCGAAATTACTTCGATATTCCATTTTACGTCGTATCTAATGGCTCTTATAATCATTATTAGGCATTTTATTCTTATCGACAAGTTTTTGTCGAAAAATATTCGCGCTTTAGAACGACTTTCATTTCTTTCAAAAATTGCTAAAAATGACCGTTTTTAAGGTTATTATCCACGTTTTTTCGGCATTTTGGGTCTCGGAATAAAATGGATCCATTTTCGCGCTGAACAATCCCCAAACCAAATACAATGCATCGGTGAAATATGAGGGTCATTTGCATTGCAATCGAGACTTTTAAAAGCCACAAAATTGTGTTTTGAGACGTGTCGAAATCCGTCGAAATTACATCGATATTCCATTTTATATCACATCTATGAGTTCTAATAATCATTGTTAGGCATTTTATACCTATCGAAAATTTCTTGTCGAAAAATAATCGCGCTTTAGAACAACTTTCATTTCTTTCGAAAAATTGCTAAAAACGACCGTTTTGGAAAGTTTTTTTTTTTTTTTAGTGAAAGGTAAGTATATTAAAAGAATGTGTAACCAATTACAAAGCACCAACGGATTACATCAACTTATGTAACCAATTAACGTCTTTGGAAAGAATGGGGTGTTTAATCTTACACATTACACGATTTAGCACATCTTTTTTGATAACTCTAGCTGTGACCTGAGGTAACAGAACCACCGCTTCAAGCCTGCAGATATTCCGTTGTCTCCAAATGTGATAAATCGTAGCAGCAATCATGGCCCTTATTATCTTGCATTGAAATCTCGAGCCTCTTACCTTATTCGCCCAAAGCAGTCCCCCAGTGATCGGGATTTTTCGCATCACCCAGTCTCCCATTAACGACAGAACTCGCGCACTCCAGCAACAATCAAAGAACAAATGTTCTATGCTCTCCGATTCAGCGTCGCAAAAATAACAACGGTTGGAACCAGACACCCCAAACCTTAGCAGCTTCTCACGTGTATTCAAGGCCCGACGAAAAACTAGCCACACAATAAATGCATGCTTCGGGTCATTCCAATTGTTCCATACTAGCCTCCACCACGAGACCCTCGGCCTAGGTCCTCTTAGTTCATCATATGCTTTCGAAATAGAATAATGAGCATCAGATCCATGCCATTTACCATCTACAAACATGTGCTTAATTTTGTCCTTAGCCTGACAAATTTTTCTCCAAGCCCAGGTAACATCCGCATGAGGTTTAAAATCAACCCATGACGATCCTTTCAGGTAAACACTGTTCACCCATCGCACCCACAATCTATCCGGTTGATCGAAAACCCACGATGCTAGTTTTGCAACCGCCACTTCATTCCACACAATAATATCCCGCAAACCCAACCCTCCCTCAGCTTTAGGACAACATATCTTCTCCCAACTCACAAGAGCTCTATTACTTCCCTCTACCCCTCCATCCCAAAGGAAGTTTCGGCAAATAGAAACAATACGAGCCATTATAAATTTCGGGATAATGAACACCATAGCCCAGTAATTATGCAACTGGGATAAGACTGATTGCACCAGAGTTAATCTGCCCGCATAAGAAAGCTTCCTAGCCCCAATACCTGAAATTCTTGAGATGATACGAGCCAGAAGCTTCTCGCAGTCCATCTTGCCCAACTTGGTACTTTGGATTGAGAATCCTAAGTACCGAAAAGGCAATTCGCCCTCGACACATCCTGAATATTGCAAAATCGCTGCTTTCCTGTCTGCATCCACACCTGCAAAATACGCATGGGATTTTCCAACACTGATACAGAGGACCGAAGCCTTACTAAAAGAAGCAAAAGCACGCCATAACAGCTCCATCGAATCCGAGTCTCCTTTACAAAAAAGGAGTAGATCGTCAGCAAACAGCAGATGACTGAGCTTCAGCTCACCACATTTAGGATGGAATTTGAAATTTTCCTCCATCGCAACAAAATCCACGATACGAGTGAAGTACTCCATGCAAATTGTAAAAAGCAGCGGTGACATGGGGTCACCCTGCCTTAACCCCCGACGGCCTCGAAAAAAACCAAAATTATCTCCGTTAACACATAAGGAATATGATACGGTCTCAACACATTCCATAATGAGCATACGGAAGTGGTTAGGAAAATCCAAAGCTCTCAACATCTGATCCACAAATTTTCATTCGACGCTATCATAGGCCTTATGGATATCGACTTTAAATAGGCACCGGGGAGAGATTCTACTCCTATTGTACATTTTAACCAAGTCTTGACAAATAAGCACGTTTTCAACTATACTCCTTCCCTCTATGAAACCTCCTTGAGTCGGGCTAATCAGCTGAGGTAGAACCCGAGACAGCCTCACACATATAATTTTAGCAATACACTTGTAAAGGATATTGCAACAAGCAATCGGCCGAAATTCTTTTACAGTTTTAGGCCGATTAACCTTCGGGATTAAAGTAATATTAGCACAGTTCAGCTGTTTAAGGAGCTTACCCGACACGAAAAAATCCTGAATAGCTTTCGTGAAGTCCTCCCCAATAATATCCCAAGCGTCAACGAAGAATTGGCTCGAAAAGCCATCAGGACCCGGGGATTTGTCTCGAGGAATACTAAGCAAAGCATGTCGGATTTCTTCTGCCGACACAGGCAGCATCAGCGCTTGTTTATGCGCATCAGAGCAGATTTTTCCACGCCGAACAATTCCCACGTTAATCGGTTCCACCTCGCACGAATCTCCAAGCAAAGCCATGTAATAACGCAAGAAAGCCCCTTCAATCTCCGGTTTTGTCTTGCACTCGACACCATCCGCATCCTCAAGAGAAATAACAGCATTTTGCGCCCTTCTAGACCTCAATAAGCCATGAAAAAACGCAGAATTAACATCACCCTCGCGAACCCATTTCTGTTTTAATTTCTGCGACCAGAAACTCCCACGGGCAGACTGCAGTAATCTCACCTGCGAATTCAAATCAGCCTCCGCTTGCAACAGGCCCGCAGATCTGTCTGTACGCAGCTGAACCTGGAGTTGTTCGAGCTTCAGTTCAGCTTGTGTACAGCGATTTTCAACATCCGAAAAGCATCGCGCATTTAGCTCCTTTAAAGGCTTCTTTAAACTCTTCAATTTAGTAACAAATTGGAACATCCGAGTCCCTCTAATCTCAACTCCCCATTCTCTAGCCACACATTCCATGAATTCAGGAGCCTTACTCCACATATTCATGTATTTAAAGCTTCGGTTTCGTCTAACTGGGGCCTGCTCCAATTGTACCAAACACGGACAATGGTCGAACGTTCCCTCAGGTAGAAAATTAGCACTACCATTAGGAAACATGTCCATCATCGCATCGTTCACCAAACAACGATCGATACGACTATACACCCTCGATTCAGCTTCTTTATGTTTATTGTTCCAAGTGAACCAAGACCCACAAGCCTTAATATCACTCACCTCACAATTTTCCAAACACACTCGGAATTGACTCATAGCCTCCTCCGAAGAAGAGCCTCCCAGTCTTTCCCGAGCATCTACAATACAATTAAAGTCACCCATGATAATCCACGGACCACCATGAACGTAACTCTCCAGTCTCCGCCAAAGCTCACACCTCTCATCCGAGGCATTAAAGGCATACACAAAAGTAAGCCAATATTCCTTACCCGAGACCGTGACAACTTTAACGTGGATACTCTGACTACTGTAATCCAAGATAGTCAAATTCACTCTCTCATGTTTCCATAAGAGCCAAACCCGACCACCATCATGGCAATGGTTATTCGTCGTAATGCTCCATTCATAGAAGATGTTCTGATGAACTTTGGCATACGCTTTATTCTTAATTTTAGTCTCAAGGAGACCAAAAACATCTACTTCCTGTTTTCTAATAAACTCACTTATTGTTCGTTGCTTATTTATATTACACATGCCCCGAACGTTCCAACACCCAATATTATGTACCTCCATGCAGAACCACTTCCATCCCATCCCCTCCATTTCCCTCACCCACCTCCTTTGTATGCCTTCCCAGAATAACATCCACAAAATGAATGTCCTTACTAACAATCAACTTCCTGTGCGACCCATTATCTCCGGAACCGGCCTTCTTCTGCGAACCAGAAGACGCACCCCCAACACTCGGCCGAGGCTGAGAATTCGCCACAGTCCCAGTATTCATACGGTCAGGGACCACCAGAGCTGAATTCCCACGTGTC
Source organism: Agrostemma githago (assembly GCA_958450325.1). Taxonomy (NCBI): domain Eukaryota; kingdom Viridiplantae; phylum Streptophyta; class Magnoliopsida; order Caryophyllales; family Caryophyllaceae; genus Agrostemma; species Agrostemma githago. Next base: position 1,293,015 of record OY288255.1, read on the forward strand.
ATAGGCTTAGTCAACGAACCATTGCCCTCCCCTCTCTTTAGTTTAGCATCCTGTCTCGCTTTGATTAACTCGTCCCTCCTACATTCTTGGACCTCATGCCCATAGCCTTTGCATTTGGTACACCAAGCAGGCTTCCACTCATATTTAACGAACACCTCGACTAAATTTTCACGTTCATCCATAAATTTAATGGAAGGTTTAAACCTTTGTCCAACCTTAGCTAGGACCATCACACGGGCATACCCTAACCTGGTTCGTTCCTCCGTAGCTATGTCCGACTTAATATATGGTGCAATCAGGGCAGCCAAACGGGGCAAACATCGCCCCCAGAATTTTATGGGCAAATCATGCAATTGAATCCATATAGGTACTTCATGCACGTCACTTTTGTCCAATTTCGCCTCAGGGGTCCACTCTTTCACAATCAGAGGTTTATTATCAAACATAAAGCAGCCATGATTTAGAATCTTTACCTTAGCTTCCTTGTCCTTGAACCGGACTAAGAAAATTCCATTAGGCAGGAACGAGATCATGTCGATACCATGTTCTTTCCAAATTCTCCTCACAAACCCCTCGATCACCTCCCACGGCGGATTAGCCCCCATTATGAAGCAATAAACCGCAGTGCTCCAGTACTCAATTTCATCATCAAGATCATCTTCTGAGAAACGTAACAATTCTTCTTCTTCCTCCATATCCACGATTTTCTTACCATCTCGTTGCTTCCATCTACCCTCCATATCCATGTCCGGGTCAGTTTCAGGGACGTAATCAACGTCTACTTCATCATTGTCCGAAGCGTAATTAAGGCCTGGTATTTCTCGCAGGCGCTCATTCATAGACGGGGACGAACCATCCTCGTGATTGTTGTTTTTTGCATCCAAATTTGCATTCTTGACAACCTTTCTCAATAATTCTTCTTTGGCCTTCTTCGTGATTGGCTTCATAGCCATAGGGCCTTTCGGAACCGCAATTTTCTTTCTCATTGGTGACAAGAGCACGGACAGCCTAGTCGGCGGCAGGCCTGTCCACGCCGCACAGTAGCCGGAAAACCACGCTTCAGCGAACGGACGACGTCAGCGCAGTAGGGTTTTTCGTCAGAGAGATTTTTTTGAGTATCCTTATTTAATTTTTCCCGTTTTGGAAGGTTATTATCCACGTTTTTTCGGCATTTTTGATCCCGGAATAAAATGGATCCATATTCGCGCTGAACAATTCTCACACCAAATACAATACAGCGGTGTAATATGAGGATCATTTGCATTTCAATCAAGACATTTAAAAGTCAATCACACCGAAAATCGCTGAATTTCAATTTCATACCATTAAACACTAGTTTAAGTAATTGGAAGATCAATCACACATACATTAATTTGGTTCCTTAATTCAAGAGGATTATTGCTTAGTTAGCGCGTTCCAAAAATAGATGCCTAATAATCGAGGTTAATGAGACAAAGAGTTGTTATAAAAGAGGCAGTCAATGGTCCAATTTTCCCATCTCATTGCCCCCTCAATTTCATGCTAGCTTCTTTTAACTTTAATTTGATTCTCTAATTATTTTATTATTAATAATTACACTAGTCATTAGGTTATCTATGAGACGGTCGTACAATAATTAATGATTTTGCTTAATAATGAACCCTTGTACAATGTAATGTTTATATCGTGTTTGTTCGTAGAAGTGCTCAGTCAGTCGTATCACAATAAACGTTAAGACATTTTCGATATGTAATTAGGTTAATGAGGTAGTGATGTCCACGGTTTCCCATTAATGATATGCCTAATGTATATATGTCAATATCACAACCTACTTGTTCTTCTTCTATATATAATTATTTGTAAACTTGCTCTCCAATCATTTTATATCACTAACAACTTTCTTAATTATTGTCCTATCATAGCAACTCCTTCAACTAATGACATTATTTAAGGCTATATGTACTTTAATTTGGTGATGATCTAACTTAAATTAGCTAGTACGGTTTGTAACCCGACAAAACAAAGAAAAATATATAATGGGAAAAAAATTACTAGTTCAATAAGCCTAAACTTATGTATCATGGTCGATATGGACATATTAGGGACGATTTAAAAATATTCCGTATTTTTTTGTTGGTTAAATTAATCCACACAAATAGACCGTAAAGATCAGTTGCGGTTGTCAGTTTGTCACAGTACAGATCAGGTTCGGTACAGGCCAAACTCGTGACACCGGGCAGACAAGATCCTAAGGAGGTGTGTTAAGGTAGAAAATCATGTGGTGAGATCAGAAAGATACTTTTCTCTTATATAATTAGATCAGATAAACATGTTTTAAGAAAATAAAAACACGAGAATTGTCCGATGACTTATCTATTTTATTTATTAAGTGGGTACTCATTATGCCCTAGAAAATGGTGGGATGATATTGGTAGCTAGAGTCCACTATTAGTGTTGTAAAGTTACACAAATTAAAGTAAGTGTTGTATAATTAATTAGGTTAATAGTATATGTATTATGTTTGATAATGTAAAGGATAACCACACAAGTTAATTAAAGCATACTACAATAATGATATTAACACCATCACACGTATGTTTTGAACTACTATAAAATAAAATTTGACTTAAGGAAATTATTGTATATATATATGTAAGTGGTTACAACAAAATAATTTTTTTTTTTAAAATGTGGGGTTAATCATTGTGAATTCAACTAATCAGCTAAATGTTGTCAGTTTATTGTAAATTTAATGCATCAACAACTAGATAGTTTTGGCAACAGTTTAGTTATCTAATATACATATGGTTATTAATTTATTATGCATGAAATTATCTAATTGAACTGAGAACTACATAAGCTTTATTAAATGTATTTTCCGTACCAACTATACTATTTTTGCCTAACTCCTCTCGTTTAACACAAATTAAACTGAAAACGGTTTTACGCGTGTGAGGGTTGAGAGACGGTTTACTTCTTTGAAAAAATAATTTGAGTGATTTTTTTTATACGAAGGGATTGTTGGATGATGTGAGACCGTCTAAACAATAACTACGTCCTCTTTAATGAAAGAATCATAAATTCAAGAATACAAATTAAAAACTCGTATGAGCTTTCAATAAGTAAAGACTTAAGAAACTCAATTGTTTGATTGATTTTAATGATGGAAGGGAAACTCTTATTTATAAGAATAAGATCCACTTACCTATCGTAATCTTTCCATGTGAGAGAGTTTTAGTATATTGTATACTAGTATATAGTAAAAAATTCTACCACGTACACTTCCTATTTCCTTATATATGGGACAAACCACAAAAATAAGGAAACTTCATCTTCAAAACACATACACATTCTCAAGCATGTAAACCGAATCAATATGTAAAACGTTATTATAAAACCGTCTTTTGGGGGGAGAATATAAGAAACTAAAGACGCAATCCCAACAAATCCAAATAAATTTATAAACAAGTGCAAGTTTTGGTGAAATAAAGCTACTTTTGCTTAATATGCAAAGGTGCACATACCTACATACATACTGTAAGTAATCACTACATACATATAATTAATTAAGCATGAAAATTAATTACACACAAAATATAAAATGGCATGCATGTGATGAGCACCACCTAATTAATCCCCCCTCAGCCTCAATTCCCCCTCGAATCTCGTATTATTATTATGTTCCATCAACAAACCTTTATTTATTTTTAAATTTTAGGGCTGGAAAGTGGCGTGGGGGTTTGAGGTAGTTGTTCCAAAATTCATAGTCTTACATACCACTTATCAACCAATAAGATGGCTCAACTAGTACAAAAGTTATCTTTAATTAGGTACAAAAGGGGTTCATATAATTAAAGTAAATTTCTCTTGGTACTGGTATATCATTCACAAATCGGTGATGGATCAAATAATATTATCATTTGGTTAGAAAATACTCCCTTCGTTCGAATCCAAAAGGTACGTTTGTTTTTTCACACTTGTCGAGACACGTTTTACACTGTCAATATCTTTTGTTTTACATCAACAGAAATTATAAAAACTCGATATTTTTAATCTACTCATAAAGACGAATAAAAAAGTTGTGAATAATGTCCAAAAGAAAAGCATACTATTTAGATTCTAACGGAGGGAGTACAAGCCTAGAAAGTAGCATATGGCTGGGTTTATATATCTTTATCTACTGAAATGAATATTATTTTACCGTCACACGTTTATGATGGATATTTCCATCGCAAACAATAATTTGTGATATACGAGTAATTAATTAAATAATTAAAATAGGGCACTTGCATGAAGATAAATAATTAAGGGCATAAATAAAACCGACCAAAGTAAAGGATGATGAGGTCTCCATGTGGAAGGAAAACGACGGGAAGAAATGGAATCATCAAAACTTCAACTTCAACTTCTCTAACTTCAACTACTCTTACTACTTTCTCCTTAATTAATTAATTTAATTATCAAATTAATTAATTAAATTAATTAATTGGTACCTGTTTGCTAATTAATGTCATTGGCTGGCATGATTATGTCAACGGAAATGGCTGGACATTGATCATAGATTCCCTTGTCGTTATCCTCGGTTTTAACCTTATCGTTCACTTTAACTACATGACATTATGACATTATGTAATGTAATTTAATGTTTTGATTTTTATAAAAATAATTATGGTTTGGGAGTATTAGGGCCGGGGGTTAATTAAGAGATAAGACGGGTCGTGTTGGATCATGTTTGGTATCAAAACCTTTCAAATAATGACGTTTGAGTGGTTGAGTCCTGGAGTATATATGGTTTGTGTGGTTCATGTTCGAAACTCATAGATCAACCTCATCATACTTTGATATGTTTGAAATCGTATATCCAAACCCACATCATTCTCAAGTAGGCAGGTCACTTCGCTTCGAATGTGCACACCCCTTCTGGCTAGGTTGGTTCACACCAACGTCCAAATGAACGACCAGACCATAGACACAACTAGAACGAGATGTCGATCTTGTTGAAATCAAAACCTACACGATTCATATATGTACCTTGTTATGTATGTGTGTAACCGTTGATCTGATATCTCTTGTATTAGGCCTCTTACAAATAATATATTTCAAACTCAAACTTATTATTTTGAATAATACTCCACGTAGTAAAAATCTACTGTAATAATTGTCATGATCTACATAAACCCGTAACTCAAAAACTGTGTAATTGCACGGGATCTACCCTTAGCCAGTCATGAGAGTAATAGGACTATATATATATCTTACTTTCATGTTCTAATTAATTAATGACATTTTTAAGTTATAATCTCTCCCCATTTCATTCGTATCTATACATTTGTGTAATATATATAGTCTTAGCTAAGACCGTAAATTCCGAGTATTACAACAACATAAATTAGAGATTCCAAAGCAAGACGAAATCCTAAAAACGATAGTTTTAGAATTTATTCTACATCAAAATGACCATACACAAGTATAAAGCACATTTGTACTATCATACCGGGATAAAATAAAAAAGCATATAGTATGATACTTTATATTTAGTGCTAAGAATCATACTACAATATTTTAATTTGTGTTTTAATTCCCTCGTAAGTAGTGGAGTTGATAATAGGAGTAATAGTTTAGAACTACTGAGACACTATCTTTCAGTAAGTTAGTGAGAGACATAAGTAGAAAAAAAAATGAAATTAATAGGACCTACTGTTGTTATCCGAGAGTCTCTCATTAATAATGTTAATGAGAGACCATCTCTTCTAAGTTTTTGTATAATATTAATAAATAATCCCTAATAATAATTGTTCAACTAGGAATTAAATTTCACCGGAATTCCTAGCTAACTAATAACCAACCGGCCATAGAGGAGGTAAGCAACTTTCTCCACCACGTAGACGGTATTGAAAAATTTCGAAAACTTCCACTTCATCCATTTTACGGAAAAAAAAAAAGGCAATCAAACAACCCAAATTTTTGAAATTCATGAAATTTTCCAACTCCTATATTTATGGAGTGACAACTAAACGATCTCTTAAAAAAGGACACATTTCCAGAGATCGAAACGGGTGGACTTTATATCATGGATAATCATAATCTATCTATATATATATATATATATATATATATATAAGCTGACCAAATAAACAAAATATATTAGTCCTAAAACTTAGCCAAAAGAGTGTATATATTTTGAGTTGCATGCAATATTTTACTAGGAATTGAACTGAAGTTATTAGTTAAATACAAAAGGCAGTAAATTATTGTATATATATAATAAATATATACTTGTTGTTGTCTGAAAAGTATGAACAAATGATGATCTCTAAGCAACATATACATATATATATATATATATATATATTAGTCTAATACTAATAATTTTACAGCAGAAAAGCCAAATCATTGCCGTCAACATTGTTCTTCTCTAACTCTTTAATCATTATTAATAATGTAACTTCATTCATTCTTCTTTATCCAACTTCTTATTATTATTATTATTATTATTATTATTATTATTATTAGTATAATAAATTTAATTAATTAGTAATAAAGGTAGTGTACTTGGTTGTTCATAATCATAAGTAATTAAGGTAACTTACATTTGTAGCAAATTAATTATCTTACTATTTCAAGAAACATATCTTATTCCAATACGTACTTTTAATGCTAATTAATTAATTAAATTAATTAATTAATTAATAACATGAAATAATTATACCTAGGACAGACAATGAGACAATTGTGTTCTTTAGTAAGAAATGATGGTTGATTATTATTAATTTATTATTATTATTAATAATAATTATTGATGAACTGATTATTGTAAATTAAATTAAATTTCATAGATTATAGATAGATCAGTTTAATAAGATCTATTATATATATCACTCTACATAATAATATATTTATGATCTATATATACACGGAGTATATATGTTTGACAAGTGGGTGGATGCATAACTATTAATTAGAATAATATTGTGTATGTACTAATTAAGGAAGGAATTATAAATATATATTATTGCATGTTACTGTAGTATAAAATTAGATGTTGTGCTGGAGTACATACTAAGATCTTATTCATACTAAGTACATTTGTTGTTATTTTGTTGATGACTTAGCTTGATCCATAAATTAATTAAATCTTACTACTTCAAGTCTTCTAGTGTATATATCTATTCATCAAAGATTCCCACCCATACTTTAGTTGGGTCGACTTTGTTAGTTCGCACAATTTTTAGAGAATCTCGTAATAACGTTATTAAGATAATTCTAACATAATATTATTTAATTAAATACTTTGAGATCGTCTCATTTAAGAATTTATGTTTTAATGTTATCATCAACTTGTAGTAGGAATATAAGGTCCTTTCAACTAAGTAACTAACCTAGCCATCTTATCAATCCAAAGTATGAGCTTTCAGTTATTGCTAAAAGTGTTTCAAGTCGTTAAAAAAGTGTGCACTAAATCAGAGTAAATGAGAATCTATCCCCGGCCCCCAACGAAATTCATTCTTACGACTTGAGTTAACCCTCGTTCTCAAACTAAAAAAACTCAATGAATAACTAACACTAAGCATCCAATAGTAGCTCAGCTTTGGGCCATCTAAAGAATGAAACTATGGCCCTGTGGGGAGGGGGGTGTATGACGAGCCCACATCATGGAAGAAAATCGAAAGAGTAGTTCTTCAACCTTACCTCCCATCCATCTCGCTCGATCTCCTCAACCACCATAAATATATCGTGTCCTAATAAGCAGCACGAAGCGAGATGCAGCAACCACAACTCGACTTAGCCTCAACACCCGACAAGCACGCACCACCTACACAATGGCAGGGTTCCGGTGAACAGATCTTTGTGGTGGTCTGGTCTAATTAAAAGAAGAGTGGCAGGCATAAGTTGAAGGGGACAGATTATGGGTATGAAGGGGACACATTTGGACCCATTTATTTATCCTCTTCACTTCTATCAAATTCGTACATCACCAATATGTTGATCCTTTAAGTTGAGAACGCTTTTGTTAGCGTTGAGGTCGAGACCCCAGAGAATGAAAACAATGTAACAGATATCAACATTTCAGATTCAGATTAAACCGAACAGTATTGTAGGCAGCAAACATCAATGGAACTAAAACGCACATAAGACATAAAACGGAAGCGCTGATATCTCAATTAAACGAAAAATCAAAAACAAAATTACATATAATGGCTGTGCAAGTGTTCCTAAACATCATACTTCGTACAATAAAGCTGTGGAGGTAATCTATGGGGTTTCGTATGCATGCCGTCCTGGGTACGAAACCAGATAACCTAAACTCAATAGTAGCCGAAACTCTACAAGTCAATCACAATCCAAAATCTTATATACCTAACAAATGGACGAGTACATTAAAGATACAAAGACGGCGACAAAATCAAACTTGTAAAATGATCATACATGAAATATGATTGGATGACTGATGAGTGATGAGGCCGAACCAAGATTAACAGCAGGATCGCAGAAGAACGGGACCCACTGATACGCTAAGCATTTCACTTAAAGCAACCTGGACATCCTTCGACCCATGTTCACACCTGATCAGCGTAGAAATCAGAGGGAAGAATCTCACCAGATTTCTCTCAAATGAAGCGTCTCCGAAACTACATATAGCCTGTAGTGTCGCAACAACGAGGGGCCCACGTGCTGCCAATTCTCTGCGTCTCCTAGAACCCATAGGAACCCTCCAGAGTGGCATGACACCTTGCGATGACTGGGTTGCCAGCTCAGAGGAAGTCTCGATATAGAACTGCAGCACCTCTCGGCAAAGATTCACGAGGTTGGATTCTACTTCTTCCTCGTTAAAGTCCAGTGGCTTATCTAGCATGAGGTTTTGTAATAAAGTGAGGCACATTTGATAGGACCCGTTTTCTAGGCGTAGTAGGGGTGGATCTTGCATTTGGGTCACAGACCCAAGTTCCTGGAGCTTAGCGCATAGCCTGGCATCACTGTTTATCTTATGTGCATGTGATGCCACGACGTGCAATGCCTGAATAAGGACACTAACATTTTTTGCTGATATAAGAGTTCTATACATCGAGTAGATCTCCATTACAGCCTGCCAAATGAACAAAAAGAGCAATCGTCATATTAAGATAAAACTTTAAACTTCTTCAGTTCACTCGTTTTCATGACGATCAAAGCTTAAAGATAGGCTGTGTATCAGCAGATTGACAACCGGTTTTAAGAGAATATCAATCATATTTACCTGGATCAACAAAAGTTGAACAGCAGAGTGGCACTTCACATCAGATATAGCAGTATACAATTGCTGGGTACTAAGGCTCTCGATATCAGAATCAGGTATATTAGTCTCAGTTAACTCGCTGGTACCTTGTTGAACAACTGACCCTTCGGCATTATTTGCTGAACTGTTCTCATCAAGGAAATGAGAGAAGTCTGGAAGAGTAGATACGGCTGCTTCTTTCAATGATAAAACTACGTCAATCCACTTTTCATCTGAGAATTGATCTCCGGCATTGCTAATTAACCGAACAAATGCAGCAATGCCAATTCCAGCTAGGCTTTGATGGGGACGTTTGATGAATCCCACCAAGAGCATCAGGACTTTCTTTAGAAGAGGATGGACGGTGGAATAGAATTTGACAAAAAGATCAACAATTAGCTCGAGAGACAATGTGCAAGTCTCATAAAGCCATGAATCTTGATCAAACTCGGCTACATCACTATCACCACCCTCGCCAGATGAGTTTTCTGAGGTAGGGTCAACGGCATGACGAACATAATCAAACATGCGAAACAAAACGGATTCAAACACTTTCTCCCATAGAGGAAGTGAGAAGTGGTGGCCATAGTTTCTTAGTGTATCGAACAAAATCTGCAACGCACTTTCTCTAATTTCAGGTCTTGGATCAAAGCTAAGTTCTGAAAGTCCTGCAAAGGATGGAAAAAAATACATTCGTACATGGTTAAGTGACTCACTAACCAACTTGTACTCCAATACACCAAAATGTGGTATTCAAGAAACCAACAAGACGATAATGAAAAGCTGTGTACCGAAGTATTCTTAGCAAGGAAAAAAAATATCGCAAGGGACGGGACATAAAATTGGAAAGATGGGAAGCTGTTGGATTAGAGTAATACAAAGGCTCAAAATAGCTCACTATAAGTCTATAACTAATCTCCTTGACTCTTGTAGTAGATCGATGTAATTCCTCAGTTTTAATCTAGGAGTGAAAAGTGTACCCGCCCCACCCTAAACAATCACCCTTCAATTATGCTTGAGTATTCCTTTTATGTATAGTTTTTCATCCAATACTACAAAACCTTTTCCTAAACTACGTTCTCTGAGGCCACATATAAATGCCAGGCAGAAGTCCGTGTCATATTGTCCACACTAGGCAGGATATAAACTGGGCTTTGCTTATAAAAACAAAAGTAGGAGTAAGCTCTTACCAGCCAATAAAGGGAACCAAAAATACAAGTGATCGCCCTTCTCAGCCAACTCTCCACTCTCCACCTGTCCATCCTTTGCTGTAGGGGTTAAAGATGGCGAGGTATCTCCTGATCTTTCATGGTCCTTACTTTTGCGTGTCGGGCCAAGATCTCCCTCAGCAAGTTTAGCTGCACAGTACCGCAGGAAACCAATAGCGCCAAGGCTGATCTCCTTATCGAATCTGCTATTTGTAAATGCAATTAGACAGTTCACACAATCTGTGAAGGTAGTAGTCTCCGTCTCGGTGATGTACGGAAAGTAGTCCCGAACAATCTTCTCTATTATCTCAAAGGCTAAGAGAACTATACTTTTGTGTTCATCATATGCCGCTGTGGTGAAGACCTACACATTCAAATGCTGAACATCACAATTCAAAATTAACTGCAAGAGATGAAGAAATTTCCTAAGAACAGTTCCACATTACAACACACAAAGATTTTCTCCTCCACGTATCCTCCGACATTCAAGAGTATCAAGACAACACTAAATTATTCAAAAAAAATTGTAACTGCACAAAGGATTATTGCGAGCAGCTTGTTCTATGAAGATGCACCGCAGAATCGAATAGCGTCACCCAACTCTGAAGATTGCTGACTAGTCCTTCCACCATAAAAATTTCCAACGCCCAAGAGAATACTACATGCCATAAAAGGGAAACAAATAATTCAAGGATAAACAGGAATTATTTGCGAGAATGACAAAAGATTTGATACCCCCTTCTATAATAATGTAACCCTTTTTTGGTAAGTAATGTAGCCTTTTGGTTTTATAAAAGATGTATGAAAACAGATACACTAGAAGTCTAGAACATAGCCGTGGTGTACAAAGAGTCGTTACTAATAAAAAAAACAAGCAACCACAGAGATAACATGCTTAGGTACACTAAAACACAGCCGGTGGAGGACTTAACGTTAGTGGTTATATGTACAGATGTTCCAGGAACAAGGGGTAAAATTGGTGATAATGCCAATGGCTATGCGTGCTCGCATCAAGGGGGAAACCAGATACAAGAACATGACCAGCAATGCACAAAAAATGAAAATGTGAGTGAAGGTGTCAATCATGGCGACAAAAGAAAGACTATTACTCAAACTTATTTAGTACAGTACTAATATTATGTAGCTGAGACGTGCATGATTATGTACACCAACTACAGTTGGCTGCACTGACATCAAATTATGGGATGAAAATCAATAGTGAAACATGAGTAAACTAAAAGCAACGTGATAAGTCAAATAAGCATATACCATGAACATGCTCTTCCAACCAGATTTGACATTATTCACACGCGACAAAACCATCTGAGACACACATCTTATGATTAGTTCCCTGATTTCAACAGCGTTACTCTTTCGCATGACAATGACAAAGGGCTTCATGAACTCGTTCTGAAAGTTATAGTTAGTCAACTCTTCACGTTCCAGGAACTTCATTGATAATTGCCGCAAGGAATCCATAGCAAATATTGCAATTGATAGATTCTCGGAACACCCAATTGTTACAAAGAACTCGGCAAGCACATACCAGATGCTCGACCACACAAGCCTGATGCGATTCATATTGTAGTGCCTGATTTGGAAAACAAAGCAATAATAAGAGAATTAAAAAGGCATATAACTTTAAAAGAGTAACTAAAAGCCTGAAAAGGTGTAGAAGACGTTTACGCAATCTCAACAATCTTAGTCAGGCTGAAAACTCGTGGGTCCGAAGCAGATCGAAGTTCCTCCATTGAGACTTTGCATAACGCCTTCACAAAATCAATGATTGCCTCGCTGTTTAACTTCTGACTGCGAGTAAATATCCTACTCATTTCACCACTTCCTACTTGTTCAAGCAAGTTCAGATTAGACACCAAGTTACTCATCTGCTCTGACGTAATAGAACCATTGCCTCCGATACTAGCACTATCATATGAACCTCTTCTCATAGCTGCAGCTGTAAATTGCATTTTCCCAGGCCCCTTCTTCAAAAGCGGAAGGATATTAGACTTGGACTGTTTTGACTTCTCTTGATCATTTTGAGGGATCACAAAGAATGTTGCATCAGGAGGAGCACCTTCACCAAGGAGGTGTAAATGCTCAAAACGAGAAACACAAGTCAATATATGCTCCCATGCTTCCTGCAAATAATTCCCATCTTCTTCTGCTATGGTCACGATAGCCTGAAGATGCATAGAAGGAAAAAACACTATATATGAGAAACTAATGTGAAATAATTGTAAAGAGAACTGAATGTGAAGCAAATTGATCAGTGCAAAACACCGGCAATAAAACTGCCTTTTTTAGCAGGCATTTTAAAAGAGCGGAAATTTCCAGAGAGCAAACTTAAAGGAAAAGGTTTGAAATATAATAAAGCAGATGCACTCCTTATCTGAAATTACCATGACCACTAATCTTTGCACTCACTTGACAAATCATAGTTTCAAAAGCAAAACAATATAGTCGAAACATCAAATTTACAGGTTAATCAAGCGAGGACGAGCGGTGTCACGATCACTTAGGGAGGCTTAAGAAAAGATCCGAGACTTTCCACAAGAATTAAGGTCAACTGTTGTTTCCCAAACCAATATATCAATGGACAAGAATTTCAAACTATACCACAGATGTGAAATACAGGAAAGTCCAAAAAGAGCATAGCATCAAACAAGGCTTTTTCTCACCTTCGCAAATTTTTGATAAAAGCAAGTGTTGCCTATTATTAAAATTGTGTACGCATTAATACAGTGAAGTAGTTATGCTAGTGCCCTAAGAATGAGCATTGACACGGTTTAGTAATTATCCTAACACTCTAAACTTCCCATCTTAGGCAGGTGGCTCTGCGGCACATCAAACATTAGATTAGATAACCAATCGAATGACCATTACTTCACGATAACACGTTGAAACAACGATAACTGTACATAATCCAGATAGAATAGTCCACAACTCCACATTCACAGCTCCCAATGCAAACTTCTTTTTTGGTATAAAGCTCCAATGCAAAATTATACTCCATATTAGACTTATTATTTGGACAAAGCAGTAACCAATATTTAGCCATAACAGGAACCCAAACAAGTTTCAACTGATTAGCAGGAAAAGTATGAAATCAACCTTGATGGCATATATGTTCTTCTGTTTGATATCAGCAGGTGAATGAAGAGAGGTGAACTTTGCGAGTGATGTCACAAAGGCATCCCTATGAGTCTTCATAGACATCACAGAAGTAACATGAATTGCACAACGGAAACCTTCCAGACACAACTCTAGAGTCAATTCGTCGTCACTTTGATCAAGTGGAACACTGAAAGCAGCCAACATAGGAGCCCAACAAACTTCGATCATGAATCTGAGAATTACAGCGTCTGTTGCTGCATAATAAGCTGACCTACAAAATTGTTATATGATGTAAATAGCTGGCAATGACTCAACAAAACAATCGCTGTAAGTCTTGCTCTGAGACAGAAAGGAAAAAAACAGGAAATATGAAGTATGAATCCAAGATGGTTATAAGCAGTAACTCAGCGTTTGACTCTAATTGTCGATAGTATAGTCAACAATTAAAGATTAGAAAAGAAACCAAAACTACTATAAAAGGCGTGAAATGTTTTAGGAGGGAAAAGGGATGAAACTATAAAATTGCCCTCTAAACAGAAAAATATTTTCTAATCTTATAGTTGCGGCCTTTTTCATTAAACTGAAAGCTGAACACAAGTAAATGAAGCAGACTGAAAGCTTACTCAGACTTGCGGGCTTTTTCTTTGAACTGCTGTTGCATGTGCCTGATTAGGTCGTCACTTGACTCCATATAGCTTTCATCTCCTCCTTTACGAATCACAATATTCAAGATACTATCTAAGCCTAAGATTCTATTGGTATTTACAGATTGCTTCTGTTGAGAAGCCAAATCGTCCTTCAACTTTATTTCTTTTTTAGTGATCCTTTCATACAAAGATCTCATATACTCCTCAGGAAGATCTTTTCCATCATCTATTCCACGATTGTTTCTAATAAAAGCTTCAGCTGACATCTGCATTATTATTACAGAAAATAGGGGGAAAGAGAGGTCAGTGACGACTGACTTAAACATCTGACGCGCACCAAAAGTGAATTACATGCATCCAATCTACAGACCTTATTTTTAACCATAGGATTATGTGCATCAGTGTTAAGTAATATAACAGAATAGGCAAGAACATAGGCAGTGTCCGCGCTAGAAAAAGCTTTTGCATTACATTTCCAGTAACGCTCAGCAAACTTTTCCAAAATTCGATCAATTTTCTGGGCCTCACCAGGCAACCTGAATCCTTGCAGAAACACCCTAATTGCTTCATCCAGCTCCATACCTTGAAACTCAAATGAATCTATATAGGCATGCATCACTTTCAATGACAAGTCCTCTCTCTCCCCAAGATAATCACCAATCATCGTTTTATTGAGATCGGAAGAATCTTTCAAGAATGTTGCTATTTCTTCGGGTGAACTGCCTACCTTGTTAGCATTGATAAGAAACTCAATCCCCTTTTTCGGCTTTCTATTAAAAAGAGAAATACCTTCCTGTCACAAAAAGTACATACCAGAAATCAAAACAATAAGATAATAGATTGAAAGTGATATCGGAGTTGATGTATGTGCAAAGGAAAACTTGGATTAACAATATGGACCCAATATAATAGTCGAAATACCATGATTTACTTTCAGCCTAATTGGTGGGTGATATACAGGAAAAAGAAAGAAAGATGTTGATTCATCAGATTCATTATAGAAAAACCCTCCAATTGCTCAAATGCCAACTTCTTGTTGAGAAAGATGAAATGCACCTGTTTCCATTTTCATAGCATCTCTAATTCTCTATCCCTAATATCATCATTTTCCTAGTCCCTTCTAAAAACGGTGTACATCATATGGCACTAATTTTACCTGAAGTTCAAGCTTATAAGCCCGCCGCTGCTCAATTGTTTGCACATCGGAAACATCAGTAAAAGATTCCGAATGACTACCAGATCCTTCTGTAGGCTCGGGCCCAGTTCCATTTGCCAAGTGAGGGCTACCACCATCAGGGCTGCTGTCAGCCAACTCAAAATTCTTAGCCAAATGAGGATCTGGAATGCGTAATTGCCGGTTCATCCAGTCACCCATAGATCTGAGGATAGCCACCAAGCATTTCATTGCTTCAAACTTCAAAGTTTCTTCATGTGGAGGTAACAATGTAGTAGTAGCACCAGGTGGGACACCTTGAGCGGTTTTAAGAAGCCCATTTACCAGTCTGTGGCATAGTCAACAGAAAAATAGATTCATTTTCAACTCCGGAAAACAAATGAGAAGCATCTCTGAAGATCAGGAATGATTACTAATTTACTATGCAGAGATATTGAAATTAAACAGATTTTCACTTTTAACTAATTAAATAGGTGGGACCCACTGGGTGGTTTTACGAAACCTGTACACCATTCTGCAGCGACATAGCCAACAGATAATGGATTCATTTGCAACTTAAGAAACAGAAGAGGCCCATCTGAAGATCAGCGATAATAACTATGCAGACATAGAAATTAAACAGTTTTCCGCAGACAAACTATCGACATGGCCCAAAGACGAGGCATTTTAACGTAAATCACATATGTACCTCTCGAATATGTTAGATGAATTGACATCACAGTCATAATTTAAGAAAATATCCACCAAGATTTGTGAATCATCGCAGAGTCTTTCTAGAAATCGAAGCACTATCATCTTCTGCTGAAAATTAGGTTGCGCCACATTTTCCAAAACTCTTAGAACTATCATAGGGAAAAAGACACCAATCTCTGCCTTCAGTCCAGCTCGAAATCTGACTACTAAACTCATGAAGATGGAGCAAGAAAGCTGGAAGACAATCATAAGGGTTGAGGCGCTATTCTTAAGCAACGATAAGCATAAATATTGCTTGATAGCACCCAAAAATCTGCTACATCACAAAAAAAATGGAAGGTATGAATTAGAACCTCAAAAATAAACAAAACAATGTTAAAATGAAAATCACGACAAGCAACAACAGATAAACAATGCCAACGGGAATTGCTTCAAACATAGAAGACCATAAACCAAGCAAAGATGAAACGGCAGACCAGGAAAGTACAAAAAAGCCAATGTTCAAAGATATTTGAGGATCTGAAAACATTTAAATAAACAATAAATATACTATACAGATCACTGTAAGTAGGTTTGATGGCACAATGCAACCATATTAAGTGCAGAATACATCAAATCACAATCCATGTTTGCTTAGTGCATGAAAAATGAAATGCTAGAACAGCTGTAAACAAACTATCTATTGTGCATTCACTTCCTGGTAACAGTTAGACAAACTACTAATAATCACGCTCTGATAAAAATCGGCGATCATTTGCCAATCTTGCTCCACCATCCTGACCCCACCTTTAGACACATAATAAGTTGAATATTCTCGGCCCTAAGCTAGCTAACCAGCAACACTACTTTCTCGGCAAGAGCTTTCTACATGCAGCAGAGTCACCAAAGAGTCACAACCTCTTCTTCCGTGAACATTATAATATACTCTTGCTCAAAAAAGCTCACATCCCTTGCCACGAGAAGATTGCTCCAAATTTCTTAAGATTCTTAGTTGAACCAAGACGGAACGGTGAATATGATCTATTTGGTGTACAGGCACCTCTTTGATAAAAGCTCTGATTTATTCGCACCGAGGTTCATATTGAACCCTTGACTATTGCATTCACCCACCTTATAAACGAACCAACAATTTTCTCGCTGTTTCATCAATTTCTATCTAATTCCATCAATTATTTAACGTAATCCCAAGTGCTTTCTTTCAATGAGTTCATACTAGATTCGTATTGCTAGCATATTGACGACTTAGTTGAACAGCTAAAGATTGATCATACCATTGTCCAACATGATAGAAATTTAACCAAGAACAAAACATCTGAATGAACAATAACTTGCAAGAGACGGTCTAACTCGTCTACTTCAGTAAACCAAAAGGCTCCAAAAGAAAAGTTGTGAGGTTAAATAATAAAAAAGCTACTATAAACCTTGAATACACTAACTATTACTCTCTTCATTTCAAATTTATTGTCAATTTTTTCCAAATTAATTGTCCTCTTTCAACTTTTGGTAAGGAAAAGAGTGCAATTCAATATTATCCCCTTCTACATCACTATTATAGTAGAACAATAAAAGTTAAACGGATGGGAGTATCGAAACCTTGCACATTCACTTCAGAACAAATATGGGGCACAAGGTTTGAACTGTGAGGGCATTCAATTGCCGAATTTCTCATCAGCATACAGTATTGAAGCTGTGTTCTAAGTTTCTAACGCATTGCATACGAGTAGCTGATCACCATTCACCATCTATGCTAATAAGTACGAAAAACGACCTACAAGCATTGCAATCAGCTGACATAAATCAAATCGAGATTAAGCTAAGAATATACCTATCACTGGTCCTAAAGACGGCACCAGCATTCTCCAACAAAATCTTCAGCAACTCCAAAGCAACAATCTTACCCCTCATAAGCTGAGGATCGGTAAGCGCCTCTTTTGGAGGTGTTTTCATCGACAACTTACACAGAGCCCTAAACACCAGAAACGCGTCTCTCCTCAACTTATTCCCAATCTGCACCTCTAAATCCTCATCCCTCTCACTCGCCACCACATATGCCGCCCCCTCACCAGTCTCACCGTCCTCCAACTCACCTTTTCTCCCCTCCAACGCCGATTTATACATACTAACCTCCCAATACTTTGCATCCAACATATCCTTATCAGTCGAATCGAGCAAATCCGCTGGATTCGTTCCTTCCACCGTTGCATTCACCTTCGTCTCAAACGCACCATCATGAACAACAACGCTATCATTCGCCTTCTCGCTACCTGAAACAGTACTCAACACACCGTCAATATCCTGCATTATCCTCGTAATATAACCTTGAACCTGTTGAGTAACGCCGTGATCTCCGCCTCCACCACCGGAATTATCCGGCGGCGACATGAGCTCGGCAACAACGATCGGCAACACCGGAACCGTCGAAGAATCCGCCTCCATCCGCCGGAAAAAGATAACTAACATCTGAATCAACGACGCTTTCGCAGTTGTCTGATTCACGATACTCTTACTCCCTAAGTAAACATCATAACACGTTCGAACAATCTGAAGCAAGCAATCTCCATGAATCCTGATACTCATCGACGTAACCGCGGACAACAACGTCTTCAACACGAGCAGCTCGATCGCCTCGTCTCCGGCGTTAACCTCGACACACCTACACACCGAGTCAACGACTCGCCTCAACAACTCGGACTCGTCCGCGTCGCCTCGGAGGTAGCCGTGGGAGATGAGCTTCTGTAAGGCGGTGACTCCCGCGGAGGCGATGTTAGGGTTACGGTTCAGCGATGCGGAGAGGAAGGGGGAGAGGATGAGGTCGGACTCAGAAAGGGAGAAGTCGTGGGCGGCGCCGTCGTTGAGGGGGCCCACGGCGGCGGAGGATGGGGAATCCGGCGACGCAGCATCGGCGGCGGCGGCGGTGGTGGTGAGGTGTTTGAGGAGAGATTTGCATTGGTGGACGAGCTTGGAGTTTTTGCTGCGCCAGGAGTTGTTGTTGTTGATGATGGTGTGTAAGGAAGGGAGGAGGACGGAGTTTAACCGGGAATTGGCCTCCGGTGAAGCCATCATTCCCACTTCCACCGCTGCAATTTGGATTTGGATTCGGAATCGAAATTGAAATTGAAATCGAAATGGAAATCGGAATCAGAATTGGAAAGGAAATCGGTGATCTCTACTTAATAAGTTTTCCTCCATTCTTTGTAAAACATAATTGAAATTCAATTTCTTTATCTTCAATTGTTTTCCATTAAACAAATGAAAGGAATTGATAAAATATAGTCGTAGTTCACATCATTTTACTCAAAGAATGTGCTCTAAAAATAGTTTGAATGACATACTACACACAAGTCTTATAGAGTTTCACGGATTAATAAAGTGATTAGCTATTTGCCCAAGAAATAATTGAAGACAAAATTAAATACAGTAATGTACGCAATAATCCAATTCTTGCATGCACGATGTGCAGGTCAATGAAACTGATAACGTACTCTTTAAACACAAAATTTAGAGAAAAACGGTCTCTTCATACGTTATTGAGAGATCATTTGTCGGTGCCTCACTGATAAATTTGTTTGTATCGCTTTTTATAATAAGTGTATCCCATTTACGGAATATATTTGTAATTGTGTATATACTGTCAACTTCCCCATTCTCATCCATCTCACTCTCCTGAACTACCATAAATACATCATGTCCTTAAAGAGTAATGGCGGCGCGAAGTGAGATACAGCGACCACAACGTGGCTAGCCTCAACGACCGACAAGCCCCCACCATCACATTGGCAGGATCCCAATGCGATGAACAGCGAGCACGGCTGCACAAAAGATCTTTGTGGTGGTGTAATTAAAAGAGTGGCATAAGATTATGGGTATGAGGGAGGAAACATGAGTTATGTGGTTAGGATTCAACATCCAAATTCAGAATAAACCGAACAGTATTTCAGCCTGTGCCTGTCAATCAAACATTATTACAGAAAAAAGGAGGGGAAAAAAACTTACATTGAATGCCTGTGCAAGTGTTCCTAGACATCATACAATAAAGCTGTGGAGGTAATCTATGGTTTCGTATGCTCGCCGTCCTGGCTACGAAACCAGATAACCTAAACTCAATAGTAGCCGAAACTCTACATGTCAATCACAATCCAAAATCTAATATACCTAACAAATGGACGAGTACATTAAAGATACAAAGACGGCGACAAAATCAAACTTGTAAAACGATCATACATGAAATCTGAGTGATGAGTGATGAGCGCGAACAAAAATTAACAGGATTGCAGAAGAACGGGACCCACTGATACGTTGAGCATTTCACTTAAAGCGACCTGGACATCCTTCGACCCATGTTCACACCTGATCAGCGTAGAAATCAGAGGGAAGAATCTCACCAGATTTCTCTCAAATGAAGCGTCTCTGAAACTACATATAGCCTGTAGTGTCGCAACAATGAGGGGCCCACGCGCTGCCAATTCTCTGCGTCTCCTAGAACCCATAGGAACCCTCCAACGTGGCATGCCACCTTGTGATGACTGGATTGCCACCTCAGAGGAAGTGTCGATATAGAATTGCAGTACCTCTCGGCAAAGATTGACAAGTTCGGATTCTACTTCTTCCTCGTTGAAATCGAGCGGCCTATCTAGCATGAGGTTTTGTAATAAAGTGAGGCACATTTGATAGGAGTCGTTTTCTAGGCGTAATAGTGGTGGATCTTGCATTTGGGTCACAGACCCAAGTTCCTGGAGCTTAGTGCATAGCCTGGCATCACTGTTTATCTTATGTGCATGTGATGCCACGACGTGCAATGCCTGAATAAGGACACTGACATTTTTTGCTGTTATAAGAGTTCTATACATCGAGTAGATCTCCATTACAGCCTGCCAAATGAACACAAAGAACAATCGTCATATTAAGATAGAACTTTAAAATTCTTCAGTTCACTCGTTTTCATGACGATCAAAGCTTAACGATAAGCTGTGTATCAGCAGATTGACAACCGATTTTGGAGAATATCAATCATATTTACCTGGATCAACAAAAGTTGAACAGCAGAGTGGCACTTCACATCAGATATAGCAGTATACAAGTGATGGGTACTAAAGCTCTCGATATCAGAATCTGGTGTATTAGTCGCAGTTAACTCACTGGCACCTCGCCCACCAACTGACTCTTCAATATTATTTGCAGAACTGTTCTCGTGAAGGAAATAAGAGAAGTCTGGAAGAGTAGACATTGTTGCTTCTTTCAATGATAAAACTACATCAATCCACTTTTCATCTGAGAATAGATCTCCGGCATTGCTTATTAACCGAACAAATGCAGTGATGCCAATTCCAGCTAGGCTTTGATGGGGACGTTTGATGAAGCCCACCAAGAGCATCAGGACTTTCTTTAGAAGAGGATGGACGGTGGGATAGAATTTGATAAAAAGATCAACAATTAGCTCGAGAGACAATGTGCAAGTCTCATAAAGCCATGAATCTTGATCAAACTCGGCTACATCACTATCACCACCCTCGCCTGAGGTAGGGTCAACGGCATGACGAACATAATCAAACATGCGAAACAAAACGGATTCAAACACTTTCTCCCATAGAGGAAGTGAGAAGTGGTGGCCATAGTTTCTTAGTGTATCGAACAAAATCTGCAACGCACTTTCTCTAATTTCAGGTCTTGGATCAAAGCTAAGTTCTGAAAGTCCTGCAAAGGATGGAAAAAAATACATTCGTACATGGTTAAGCGACTCACTAACCAACTTGTACTCCATACATCAAAATGTCGTATTCAAGAAACCAACAAAATGATAACGAAAAGCTGGGTACTGAAGTATTCTTAGCAAGGAAAAAAAACATCGCAAGGGACGGGACATAAAATTGGAAAGATGGGAAGCTGTTGGATTAGAGTAATACAAAGGCTCAAAATAGCTCACTATAAGTCTATAACTAATCTCCTTGACTCTTGTAGTAGATCGATGTAATTCCTCAGTTTTAATCTAGGAGTGAAAAGTGTACCCGCCCCACCCTAAACAATCACCCTTCAATTATGCTTGAGTATTCCTTTTATGTATAGTTTTTCATCCAATACTACAAAACCTTTTCCTAAACCACGTTCTCTGAGGCCACATATAAATGCCAGGCAGAAGTCCGTGTCATATTGTCCACACTAGGCAGGATATAAACTGGGCTTTGCTTATAAAAACAAAAGTAGGAGTAAGCTCTTACCAGCCAATAAAGGGAACCAAAAATACAAGTGATCGCCCTTCTCAGCCAACTCTCCACTCTCCACCTGTCCATCCTTTGCTGTAGGGGTTAAAGATGGCGAGGTATCTCCTGATCTTTCATGGTCCTTACTTTTGCGTGTCGGGCCAAGATCTCCCTCAGCAAGTTTAGCTGCACAGTACCGCAGGAAACCAATAGCGCCAAGGCTGATCTCCTTATCGAATCTGCTATTTGTAAATGCAATTAGACAGTTCACACAATCTGTGAAGGTAGTAGTCTCTGTCTCGGTGATGTATGGGAAGTAGTCCCGAACAATCTTCTCTATTATCTCAAAGGCTAAGAGAACTATACTTTTGTGTTCATCATAGGCCGCTGTGGTGAAGACCTACACATGGAAATGCTAAAGGTCACAATTCAAAATTAACTGCAAGAGAATAAGAGATGAAGAAATTTCCTAAGAACAGTTCCACATTACAAAACACAATGATTTCCTCCACGTATCTTCCGACATTCAAGAGTATCAAGACAACATTAAATTAACCAAAAAAATGTAACTGCACAAAGGATTATTGGCAAGCAGCTTGTTCTATGAAGATGCACCGTAGAATCATATTGCGTCAACCAACTCTGAAGATTGCTAACTAGTCCTTCCACCATAACAACTTCCAACGCCCAAGAGAATACCACATGCCATAAAAGGGGAACAAATAACTCAAGGATAAACGGGAATTATTTGTGAGAATGAGAAAAGATTTGATACCCCCTTCCCTAATAATGTAACCTTTTGGTTTTAGAAGTAAACTAAAAGCAACGTGATAGGTCAAAAAAAGCATATACCATGAACATGCTCTTCCAACCAGATTTGACATTATTCACACGCGACAAGACCATCTGAGACACACATCTTATGATTAGTTCCCTGATTTCAACAGCATTACTCTTTCGCATGACAATGACAAAGGGCTTCATGAACTCGTTCTGAAAGTTATAGTTAGTCAACTCTTCACGTTCCAGGAACTTCATTGATAATTGCCGCAAGGAATCCATAGCAAATATTGCAATTGATAGATTCTCGGAACACCCAATTGTTACAAAGAACTCGGCAAGCACATGCCAGATGCTCGACCACACAAGCCTGATGCGATTCATATTGTAGTGCCTGATTTGGAAAACAAAACAATAATAAGAGAATTAAAAAGCATATTATTTTAAAAAAAGTAACTACAGGCCTGAAAAGGGTGTAGAAGACATTTACGCAATTTCAACAATCTTAGTCAGGCTGAAAACTCGTGGGTCCGACGCAGATCGAAGTTCCTCCATTGAGACTTTGCACAACGCCTTCACAAAATCAATGATTGCCTCACTGTTTAACTTCTGACTACGGGTAAATATCCTACTCATTTCACCGCTTCCTACTTGTTCAAGCAAGTTCAGATTAGACACCAAGTTACTCATCTGCTCTGACGTAACAGAAGCATTGCCTCCGATACTAGCACTATCATATGAACCTCTTCTCACAGATGCAGCTGCAAGTTGCATTTTCCCAGGCCCCTTCTTCAAAAGCGGAAGGATATTAGACTTGGACTGTTTTGACTTCTCTTGATCATTTTGAGGGATCGCAAAGAATGTTGCATCAGGAGGAGCACCTTCACCAAGGAGGTGTAAATGCTCAAAACGAGAAACGCAAGTCAATATATGCTCCCATGCTTCCTGCAAATAATTCCCATCTTCTTCTGCTATGGTCACGATAGCCTGAGGAAGCATAGAAGGAAAAACCACTATATATGAGAAACTAATGTGAAATAATTGTAAAGAGAATTGAATGTGAAGCAAATTGATCGTTGCAAAACAGTAGCAATAAAACTGCTGTTTTTAGCAGGCAATAAGTGTTGCCTATTACTATAAAAATTATGTACGCATTAATACAGTGAAGTAGTTATGCTAGTGCTCTAAGGACAAGCATTGGCACAGTTAAGTACTTATCCTAACACTCTAAGCTTCCCATCTTAGGCAGGTGGCTCTCCGTTAGATTAGATAACCAATCCAATGACCTATTACTTCACAATAACACGTTGAAACAACGGAAACTGTACATAATCCAGATAGAGTAGTCCACACTCACAGCTCCCAATGCAAACTTCTTTTTGGTATAAAGCTCCAATGCAAAATTATACTATCAGGCTTATTATTTAGACAAAGCAGTAACCAATATTTAGCTATAACAGGAACCCAAACAAGTTTTCCCCTAATTAGCAAGAAAAGTCAAGTATGAAATCAACCTTGATGGCATATATGTTCTTCTGTTTGATATCAGCAGGTGAATGAAGAGAGGTGAACTTTGCGAGTGATGTCACAAAGGCATCCCTATGAGTCTTCATAGACATCACAGAAGTAACATGAATCGCACAACGAAAACCTTCCAGACACATCTCTATAGTCAATTCGTCGTCAGTTTGATCAAGTGGAACACTGAAAGCAGCCAGCATAGGAGCCCAGCAAACTTCGATCATGAATCTGAGAATTACAGCGTCTGTTGCTGCATAATAAGCTGACCTACAAAATTGTTATATGATGTAAATAGCTGGCAATGACTCAACAAAACAATCGCAGTAAGTCTTGCTCTGAGACAGAAAGGAAAAAAAACATGAAATATGAAGTATAAATCCAAGAAGGTTATAAGTCTCAGCATTTGAATCTAATTGTCGATTATCGATAATATAGTCAACAATTCAAGATTAGAATAGATACCAAAACTACTATAAAAACGTAAAATGTTTCAGGAGGGAAAAGGGATGAAACTATAAAATTGCCCTCTAAACAAACAAAAAAAAATCTAATCTTATAGTTGCGGGATTATTCTTTAAACTGAAAGCTGAACACAAGAAAATGAAGCAGACTGAAAGCTTACTCAGACTTGCGGGCTTTTTCTTTGAACTGCTCTTGCATGTGCCTGATTAGGTCATCACTTGACTCCATATAGCTTTCATCTCCTCCTTTACGAATCACAATATTCAAGATACTATCTAAGCCTAAGATTCTATTGGTATTTACAGATTGCTTCTGTTGAGAAGCCAAATCGTCCTTCAACTTTATTTCATTTTTAGTGATCCTTTCATACAAAGATCTCATATACTCCTCAGGAAGATCTTTTCCATCATCTATTCCGCGATTGTTTCTAATAAAAGCTTCAGCTGACATCTGCATTATTATTACAGAAAATAGGGGGGAAGAGAGATCAGTGATGAACTGACGACTGACTTAAACATCTTCCGCGCACCAAAAATGAATTACAAGTATCCAATATACCGACCTTATTTTTAACCATAGGATTATGTGCATCAGTGTTAAGCAATATAACAGAATAGGCAAGAACATAGGCAGTGTCCGCACTAGAAAAAGCTTTTGCATTACATTTCCAGTAACGCTCGGCAAACTTTTCCAAAATTCGATCAATTTTCTGGGCCTCACCAGGCAACCTGAATCCTTGCAGAAACACCCTAATTGCTTCATCCAGCTCCATACCTTGAAACTCAAATGAATCTATATAGGCATGCATCACTTTCAATGGCAAGTCTTCTCTCTCCCCAAGATAATCACCAATCATCGTTTTATTGAGATTGGAAGAATCTTTCAAGAATGTTGCTATTTCTTCAGGTGAACTGCCTACCTTGTTAGCATTAATAAGAAACTCAATCCCCTTTTTCGGCTTCCTATTAAAAAGAGAAATACCTTCCTGTCACAAAGCACATACCAGAAATCAAAACAATAGGATAATAGATCGAAAGTGATATAGGAGTTGATGTATGTGCAAAGGAAAACTTGGATTAACAATATGGACCCAATATAATAGTCGAAATACCATGATTTACTTTTCAGCCTAATTGGTGGGTGATATACAGGAAAAAGAAAGAAAGATGTTGATCCATCAGATTCATTATAGAAAAACCCTCCCATTGCTCAGATGACAACTACTTGCTGAGAAAGAAGAAATGCACCTGTTTCCATTTTCATAGCATCTCTAATTCTCTATCCCTAATATCATCATTTTCCTAGTCCCTTCTAAAAACGCTGTACATCGTATAGCACTAATTTTACCTGAAGTTCAAGCTTGTAAGCTCGCCGCTGCTCAATTGTTTGCCCATCAGAAACATCAGTGAAAGACTCCGAATGACTACCAGATCCTTCTGTAGGGTCGGGCCCCGTTCCATTTGCCAAGTGAGGGCTACCACCTTCAGGGCTGCTGTCGGCCAACTCAAAATTCTTAGCCAAATGAGGATCTGGAATGCGTAATTGCCTGTTCATCCAGTCACCCATAGATCTGAGGATAGCCACCAAGCATTTCATTGCTTCAAACTTCAAACTTTCTTCTTGTGGAGGTAACAATGTAGTTGTAGCACCAGGTGGGACACCTTGAGCGGTTTTAAGAAGTCCATTTACCAGTCTGTGGCATAGTCAACGGAAAAATAGATTCATTTTCAACTCCGGAAAACAAATGAGAAGCATCTCTGAAGATCAGGAATGATTACTAAGAACAGATAAAGAAATTAAACAGGTTTCCCCAGAGAATCTATTGACATGGCCCAAAGACGTGGCATTTTAACGCAAATCCCATACATACCTCTCAAATATGTTAGATGAATTGACATCACAGTCATAATTTAAGAAAATATCCACCAAGATTTGGGAATCATCGCAGAGTCTTTCTAGAAATCGAAGCACTATCATCTTCTGCTGAAAATTAGGTTGCGCCACGTTTTCCAAAACTCTCAGAACTATCATAGGGAAAAAGACACCAATCTCTGCCTTCAGTCCAGCTCGAAATCTGACTACTAAACTCATGAAGATGGAGCAAGAAAGCTGGAAGACAATCAAAAGGGTTGAGGCACTATTCTTAAGCAACGATAAGCATAAATATTGCTTGATAGCGCCCAAAAATCTGCTACATCACAAAAAAAAGGAAGGTACGAATTAGAACCTCAAAAATAAACAAAACAATGTTAAACGGATGGGAGTATCAAAATCTTGCACATTTATCTTCAGAAGAAATATGGGGCACAAGGTTTGAACTGTGAGGGCATTCAATTGCTGAATTTCTCATCAGCGTGGCTTTTATTTAACAGCACACGGTATTGCAGCTGTGTTCTAAGTTTCTAACGCATTGCATACGAGTAGCTGATCACCATTCACCATCAATGCTAATAAGTACGAAAAACGACCTACAAGCATTGCAATCAGCTGATATAAATCAAATCGAGATTAAGCTAAGAATATACCTATCACTGGTCCTAAAGATGGCACCAGCATTCTCCAACAAAATCTTTAGCAACTCCAAAGCAACAATCTTACCCCTCATAAGCTGAGGATCGGTAAGCGCCTCTTTTGGAGGTGTTTTCATCGACAACTTACACAATGCCCTAAACACCAGAAACGCGTCTCTCCTCAACTTATTCCCAATCTGCACCTCTAAATCCTCATCCTTCTCACTCACCACCACCTCTGCCGCCCCCTCGCCAGTCTCACCGTCCTCCAACTCCCCTTTTCTCCCCTCCAACGCAGATTTATACATACTAACCTCCCAATACTTTGCATCCAACATATCCTTATCAGTCGAATCGAGCAAATCCGCTGGATTCGTTCCTTCCACCGTTGCATTCACCTTCGTCTCAAATGCACCATCATGAACAACACCGCCATCGTTCGCCTTCTCGCTACCTGAAACAGTACTCAACACACCGTCAATATCCTGCATTATCCTCGTAATATAACCTTGAACCTGTTGAGTAACGCCGTGATCTCCGCCTCCACTATTATCCAGCGGCGACATGAGCTCGGCAACAACGATCGGCATCACCGGAACCGTCGAAGAATCCGCCTCCATCCGCCGGAAAACAATAACTAACATCTGAATCAACGACGCTTTCGCAGTTGTCTGATTCACAACATTCCTACTCCCTAAGTAAACATCATAACACGTTCGAACAATCTGAAGCAAGCAATCTCCATGAATCCTGATACTCATCGACGTAATCGCGGACAACAACGTCTTCAACACGAGCAGCTCGATCGCCTCGTCTGCGGCGTTAACCTCGACACACCTACACACCGAGTCAACAACTCGCCTCAACAACTCGGACTCGTCCGCGTCGCCTCGGAGGTAGCCGTGGGAGATGAGCTTCTGTAAGGCGGTGACTCCCGCGGCGGCGATGTTAGGGTTAGGGTTTATGGATGCGGATAGGAAGGGGGAGAGGATGAGGTCGGACTCAGAAAGGGAGAAGTCGTGCGCGCCGCCGTCGTTGAGGGGCCCCACGGCGGCATCGGAGGGCGATTCCGGCGACGCATCGTCGGCGTCGGTGGCGGCGGCGGCGGCGGTGGTCGAAGTGAGGTGTTTAATGAGAGATTTGCACTGGTGAACGAGCTTGGAGTTTTTGCTGCGCCAGGAGTTATTGTTGTTGATGATGTTGTGTAAGGAAGGGAGGAGGACGGAATTTAGCCGGGAATTGGCTTCCGGTGAAGCCATCGTTCCCACTTCCACACCTGGAATTCGGATTCAGAATCGAAATCGAAATCGAAATCGAAATCGGTATTGGAATTGGAAATCAGATGAGGAGGAGAGTGATGAGTGGGATGGTGGTGCCGTGGTGGTGGTTTAGTGATCACTGATTAACTGATTATTGACTGTCATTATTCAGTATCACAAATAGAGAATTAGACGATCTCTCAATAACTCACTCGTAACTTGCAGTGATAAGACTAATACTTTACAGTATCACTCTGTCTTTTGTTCGTATCTATTTTATTGCTACGAGTATTATATATTTTGAAATGAGTCTGTTATGTCCTTGCAAAGAATCGAACCAACAACATTGTAATCGAAATAATAGAATTTATTTTTAAAATTTGGATATTAGAACTTTTTTAGTCTCGGGTAATAGAATTTTCAATTGTTCTTGGACCGATTAACATTCAAGTTAATTTTTATTCTTATGGACGTTATGGTAGTGAATTTGTGATAATGCATGCATTTAGACATTGAGATGAATTTAATTTTCTATTCATCATGAGTTAATGCAGAAATTGAGTTATTTTAAAATGGAGTTATCTGTTTTAATCAATCAATCAATATAGTACGGAGCATATAATTAAACACAAAATTTTGGAAGAGACGAACCCTCACCAAGGTAATCCTTCAGTTTTAATCAACGGCTTTTCTAACGTATTATGAGAAATTGAATCTTACTAACTCATATTTATCACCCAATAGACACACGTTAGAATAATCGCTACAGTACTTTACTCCTATTATAAAATACTTATGAATTTTCGTTAATTCAATTATTTAATTTATACTACTTCCTCCGTTTTCTTTTTATCTTCCCATTTACTTTTGACACACTTTTTTTTGTAATGAATATAAAATAATAAATTTAAAAAATAGTGAGGGTAGAATGGTAAGTGTGGGTAAATAGGAAATAATAAAAGATGAAAAGTGTTGTAAATAGTAAGGGTAGTATGATAAAAATTATGGACCAAAAAGGAAAGAAATTAAATGGGAAGATAAAAAAAAAAAGTGAAACGAAAAAGAAATTGGGAAATATAAAGAAAATGGAGAAATATAAACAAAGGATAGTTGGAAATCGTGAGAATGGAGATTTCGAAATACAAGTAAATGTAAAGAATACATGTCCCTCAATCTCATGCAAATTGGGCCAAGTTGTACTATCCGTTTTCGACTTTAAGTCATCCGAACCCGTTGACCCGGCGGCCTTCGATTATAAGGGCATTTATGGGAACGTCAAAAACGGGTTACCCATTGGGCCTGGATAGACTTTTACTTTTACTTATGCACGACTTACCCTTTCATCGTCGCCCAACCCACTTCCTTATGTTGAAGACTCCGATCTTGGTTTTTATCTCAAAAATATATAAAAATATTATAAATAAATAAATAAATGAACTAGATCGATAGAATATCTATTTTGTTTTACGTTAGGAGGAGTTTAATTTGGTTTACCATGTAATTCACCTAGAGTAAGTATTAACTAAATTAGTTTGATTTAATCATTTTATCCGACTGCTTTAGTTTGATTGATGTTTGCTCGTTTATCTGTTTTTTATCGTCCTCAAATTGTTTCCGCATACAATAGTACGGAGTATTTAAAAACAAGGTAAGATATTATACTTATGGAATTACTCATGATCTATGTTCGAATTTGTCAACTTCAATTCATAATCTCCTTTGCTTGTCCCTCTATTTAAAACGAAATTACTTTTTCCTAACGAATCTTTACTCAATTCTAACGAATTTATCGTAACTTTTTCAATTTTACCCTCCTCATAATTTACCACCCTAGTTATCTCTCTAACTCTTTAATCCCTTTCCAAAAAATTCAATAATCAACCAAACCCCCGCGATTTCGATTTCAATTTCGATTTCGATTACAGATTCTTAACTTTTGACATATTTATTGAGTTTGATGACTAATTAAAGAGTAAATTAAAAATTACTCCCTTTTAAAATATCAATTTTAAAATTTATTCCCTTTTGAAAATTTTGTTATTTTTAACTTCCAAAATCTATTAAAAGTTCAAAAATTGCTCCCAAATTTTTTTTAGGACGAAAATGCCCTTGGTTGGAGGGTTTGGTGTCGTAATTTGGCATAACAAAGTTAGGGGCATTTTCGTCCAAAAATTATATTTTGGAGTAATTTTTGAACTTTTGATAGATTTTGGGAGTTATTTTTAACAAAAAATTTCAAAAGGGAGTAAATTTTAAAATAGATATTTTAATTTTAAATTTACTCTTAATTAAACTTTTAAAATAGGGTTTTGGGGATGAGGCGTTGGGGTTGGGGTGGCTGGTGGTCGGGCGTGGGGTGGTTTGACTGTGGCTCTTGACGCCATATAGTGACGGCGGGTATGGTACAAGGTAGCTCCGGCGGACGGCGGTGTGTCAATGATTGTCGGTTGATGAACTCGCCGGAGCCGTGCGTATGTGCTCTGATGATAGTGAAAGTCGAACGTCGGAATCAGGGCCGAGATAGGTTACCGATTGAACCTGGGATTTGATTTGAAACGGGCATGGATGTACATGTACATGTTCAGGGGGATTGGTGAAGATGGTGGGGATGCTGACCTGGTTGGGAGTTTGGGACTTGGGGTTGATTAATGGTGTGGGGAGGGAGGGAGAAATGACATACAGGGACATAATGGTAATAACTCGTTAGAGGAGAATTGATCAGTAAAGTCTCGTTAGCAAAAAGCACGACCCATTTAAAAAGAAAAACTCACTTTACTGATCAAGTTGTAAAGGGAATAAAAATCTTACGTGCAACTCAACCCGACCTCACATAATCTCTAGGTAAATCCAAATAGTACACTACACGGGCAGTCAATTATTGGAGTACATTACTAGCTACACAAATTAAATTATTATTCGTGATAGAGTTATACGTCATTTTCTTATACCGGGTCAAATATGATTCGTTTATATAAAAAAAAGATCAAACACTAAACAAGTAATACTTGTCTGATCTGATCTTTAAAGTGACGGATATTCCGTTACAAGGGAGACTAGGTAGCTATCATATTCTAGCTAGCTATTCTGGCTATATAGAAATAATGTCACAAGTGATGAGAGGAGTCATTACTCATAACTCACGTCGTCTCAGGACATACAAGCTAAGGTTTCAACTTTCAACTTAGAACAGAACAGACATTCTAGTGCTACACTCATCACTGTATGTCGATGTTTCATGTCTTCTGCAGTTGCTAGCTTGACCGTTGAATGCTTTTCATTACGACTACAATCCTACTTCACATTGCAACTTGCTAACACGATCCATCTAAATCACGGCTCCATACTCACCCTATTAATTACTCCGCTAAGTTGTTTGTGAGACGGTCTCACATACGCTCGCTCATTGTGAGATATACACTATAAATTAGTATCATGTGAGAGTATGAGAGGTCTCAAAGTAAATTTATTGTAAGTCTGATCTGTCTCATTTGAGAATTAGTGTAATTACTCCGTATTGTTTGTCTCAAGTCTCAACCATAACTTAAACAACTGGTTTAGTACGTACGATCGTACGTGCACATTAATACATTTTATAGTATCACAACCAACGTGATAAAAAAAGTCCCGTGTTTACAATTTTCAAATCATAAGAGATCACTAAACGACTCTCATTACCCAATGAGCATTTGGTTGAGATCGCCTTCTTAGAGTGAGAGATCACGAGGTTATTATCAGTTGCGATATAATTAGGTCACGCAATATGACCAACACATGATGATGAACTCAATATCCATCCCATATTTAAAGAGAAATAAAACATTCGGAGTACTTAATACGAAATACAGAATATTTTATAAGTTTTTTATTTAGACAGATGTACTCGATTTAATAAGTCAACCACACTACCCATGTCTAAGGTTTTCATATTAATAAAGTTAACCCAACTCCGATCAATTGTATTGCAGTATGGCACTATTGCAACATGGCAAAATGAAGTGTTGTTCAAGAAATTCCAATGTTTTTTCTTGTTTCTTTACGCACGTAAACAATATATACAAATTCTTATTTAAAATGAGGTATGCATATACTTCTTAAACTTACTAAAAATAATTCAAAAAATTAATAAAAACATACAGTAGTATAGCATAAAAGCAAATGTCTAACGCCATCAAAAACACTATCTCAACAATCAAAATAAATACTACGTACATATTTAACCAATTTTAATCAAAAAAATGAATAATATAACCGGTTTAATTTAAGAGAGATTAGACCAACGGTATACTTTAATTTGTTTAATTTGTGGTATAATGTATTTGTTGGTTAACCATCAAAGTAAAGACCATTACTATACCTAATCTCTTAGAAGAAAGTAAGAGGTATATATATAATAATAATATATGATGATTAAATTAGGGAGAAGTAGATAATTAGCAAGCTTAATTAGCAATTATTGTGTCATAATTAATTAGCTCGAGCCTTATACAATGCTGTTGAACTCATAACCTAATTTGACGACCATGACAGACAACACCCCATCAAAATCATGAACAAACACTATCGATAATAATACTCTAATATATAGTCTAATACTAGCTACTAGATCGTAAAATAAATGAAAGCATGTGACATCAAATTGTTGTTCTATGATTACGGATTAAGGGACAATGACATTTTTTCCTGGGTAATTATTAATTTAAAAAAATCAATGCTTCGTTTACAAGAAATGAAAGGTTTTTCTTGTCCGATACCATCGACTGTGTCACATATCCAATATCTTTACGATAAGTCTTACTGTTAGTTTCACAAACTATAGTGTAAGAGTATAAGACGATCTCACGTGTGAAACGATTAACTTATGTGATAAGACAACTAATAGAATATAATAAACTGATCTCAACCATCACCTTAAGGTTTTGGTTGAGATGGTTCGTTAACATGGTATCAGACTCAGATGTTATGAGTTGCCTGAAAATATCTCAATATATAGAAATGATGAGCATGGATGTCGTAGGTTAACTTCCCTTAATGATTTCATACAATCTAACCAACTCATAGAAGCTTCTACTTCTGGAAATCATTACCAAATAAAGCTAAGTCACTATTTCTTTTTTAAGTAATTTGCACGGATAGTTATCAAATAGGGTATTCACTATCATCTCCCATGAACGAGTTCCCTTGTAATTTTAGGGTCTTAAATCAAGCTAAGTGATGTCATATTGCCATGGTAACGTTTTTATGGTGAGTAGTAGCTAGTGACTATAGAATGGTAATTAATGGTAAAGAGCGGGAGCGTCTAATAGTAATAAGTTTAAAAGATACTTCGTATTATGAATAGGCCTAAATTCAATCTGATAAAGAAATTTAATTTTATTAGTGATCAGGAATTCAGGTTGACTTCGCCTCGAATTTATAGACAAATGGTGCCTCGAGATGGATATATATATATATATATATATATATATATATATATATATATATATATATATATATATATATATATAACGACAACATGTAATATAGTAATAAGAGAAAAGTTAATTTTGGTGTCGTCTTCCAACTTTAAACGGGAACTAGAATTATATACCGATATTTTATTAGCATTCTTTTCGCGTTGATCAGAAGTATTATGACGTGTTCGTAATAGAGTATTGCATAATACTGTAGTTATACCGATAATAATAATTTAGAAGATTTAACGATCTCACGCCCTATCAAACAAGAGTAAGTCTCCTGAGAGACGGTCTCTCGTTAACTTTACTGAGAGACTAAGTACAAATGGAAGTAACAGTGGTATCAAACCTAATAGAAGTAGGTACGATTAACCTAAAAGAGGGTACACTTGTTATAAAAACAGGTACAAAACAAAGCTGTCATCTAAGGATACGAATAAGACATTAGAGTGGTACTGAAGAATAGTCTCTCATAAGTTATTGAGAGACCGTCTCTTACAAAATTTTGTGCTCAAAAAATGACTATAATAATTATGGAGCACTCCGTATTAATTACTCTGTAAAAACGAAGTTGGAAATGGTAAAAATATTCATCCAGGGAAATAACGTACGTTTAGGAATAGGTAGGTTAAGGTGGTTTTGCGGAAAAGAGGCAGTAAAAAAGTGAAAAAGTAGGAACAAAAGGTAAAGTAAAAAAAAAAAAAAAAAAGAGGGAGATGGAGATGGAGATGGATGGGATGTGAGGGCCACGTGAGGACAGGACGCACGTGGGACATTCAACAGCAGAAAGCCGGAAAAAAACAGTAGAGCGATCATGTAATAGTAGAGTGTGTATAGGCGTATGGCAGTTGGAAACAAACAAGAACTGCACCAACTACATACCATGTTTCATTGCTTCCCCTCTTCTCTTCTCATCATCTATATCAACAACCATTAGTGTTAGTTGTTACGGAATTATACGTCACTTTGTTATAACGGATCAAATTATATTTATTTGTATAAAATTATGTAAATGGATGATATTTGACCCGTTATAATAAAATGATGAATAACTCCGTCACAAACAATAATTTGTGATGAAGAATATCTCAATGCAAAAACTCAACTTAATTGGATCACGATGTTTTTTCTTCTAATTTCGTCTCTTTACTTTGACTCACCGAGAACGTCAATTATAATAAGGGGTAAAACTTTGTAAGATTACTTCTCCGTATGTACTAGTACTAGTTTCACCATACTAGTAAGAAGTAAAGGTATGTACAGAGTATATAATACGGAGTATATAAGTACATGTTCATGTAATATACTCCGCGTAGTAAGTTGTAAACTTAGCCCTTCAACCACGAAATTGAGGGTTCAATTATTATTTGCGATATAGTGGCAACCCTTTAACGACAAAGCATGAAGATTTCAGCTCTACATATATAACCAAGTAATACTTCGTACTGTATGTACTTCTCACGTTCATTCAATCATTCATTAATTCATTCATTCATATATAGGAGTAGTTACCTATTTCAGTTTTGGAGTGTATAGTTATTCATTTTTATTCTCGGTAAGGTTTTGTTATTATTATGTGCATGTGGGTCAATTGGATTTTATGTGATCTAAAATCACTTTTTTTTATTGATCTCAGATAAAAAATAATAATACCCAGTAGATAACTATTGAATGAATCGAAAAGACTATCACATAGGCTGATATCGTTAACTGGTCCTATAGAGTCGTCTTTTCCTCCTTACAGAGTATTTCTCTTCTCGTTTTCATCAGGGAAAAAATACAGAATAGGTAATAACTATTGAACCAAACGGAGGACGTAATTGTACAACACTAGAGGGTAGTGGCAATACAAAAAGGAAATGGGGAGAAATGTTTGCTTCACGCAAGAGTGAAGCTAGCTAAGAGAAGTATGTATGTATGTATGTATGTAGATGTAGTGTGTTATGTGTATCTTCCTCCTTTCTCTTGATGACTCTTTCTTTCATTATATTCTCTTCTTTTATTGCCTTAGCTTTCTTTGTCGTGGCTTTCAAGTTTACTTCACTTAGCTAACCCTTCCATTTCTCAGCCATTCCCATTCTTCTCATTTTACCATCAAATTTCACTTCACTTCATTCAATTTATATATTATTCTTCATTCCTTTCTTTCATATGTCATGTCTACATACTCTCATTTCCATTTTTGATAAAATAAAACATAAATGGATCGACCTTCGTCTTTTTGTTTGATAATGACACAAATCACGATCGTTACATACCTTTTTTTATCGGAGTGCATGCCAATGCGGTCGCAACTCACGAGCTATCGAGCAATACATTTGTAAACTACTCACTACTTAGACTTTGTTCTTTTTGATTGAAGTAAATTTAACTAAACTGAGCTGAACTAAATTTAAATAGACTTAAATAAATTGAATAAATTACTCCTTAAAAGATAAATAAAATGAAGAATTTCATGGAAATGGGTATTTTAATACGAGTAAATGCATATAAAATTAACTTAGTTATTGGAAAGTTACAAAAGATTATAATTTTGGTCTAGTTAGGGTTCAAACTCTGTAAGTAAAATATTCGCTTTCATAATTCTTCTTAAACAAAAAAAATACGAGTAAATTAATAAAGCTCGTTTGTGTAACTTTATTCATCATAAGAATCGTTAGTGCACAACAAATTTAAAAGAAACGATAATATCTCATTAGTGTTAATGAGTGACCTCTCGCATAATGGTTAGTCCTACGTACTAATTTTTTTTAACTATATTTTACAGTAACATATAACAAAAGACGGTCTCTTGCAAAACATAACGTTTCCAGTGAAACGAATAAAGTGTTAGTTCATTTATAGGAGGGATATATGGAAAGGTGAGGAATATATATATAAGCAGTAACGTAGATTTTATATAAACAGTGGTGCATGCAAATATGCAAATGCAATAGAATAGAATGCGTCGTGGGGACACATATATAAATCTTAGGGTGCTTAGAAAATTGAAGTGCAAAAAGATACGACGATTAGACATTGGATTTGGAGTGTGGTTTATGTCAAATTTCTTGAAGATGTAGAAAGCTTATTTGGAATATACGTACTCACTATTCATTTTTAATCATTATATTGCCATCCCAACAAGCAACACTACTACATAGAAATACCTTACTACAACTACATACATACACATTCTATTGCAACTAGATTTTACCTAAAATACTCGTTTCTTAGATCAACTAAATCTTACTCCCCCTGTCACACCTCTCGTATAAGATCAAAAAATAGTGCTTACTAGTAATCAATAACTAATTACATACGGAATATACCTG
The DNA here is from genome assembly GCA_958450325.1 of Agrostemma githago. Lineage (NCBI taxonomy): Eukaryota > Viridiplantae > Streptophyta > Magnoliopsida > Caryophyllales > Caryophyllaceae > Agrostemma > Agrostemma githago. The sequence goes on from OY288255.1 coordinate 1,330,579, forward strand.
TCATAATATAATTATCGTGAGACTGTTTCATACAGTATAGTGGAGTATAAGTTTTTGTTTAAGTAACCGTCAATTCATCATCCTAAGTAAGTCTTCACTAAAAGGTTTCTCAATACAATTATCGTGAAACTGTTTATAAGGAGATTGTGTTTTTACTCCGTATTAGTGATGAAATACCAGTGATTTTGTTCTTGTTTAATATCTTTATGGACCTTACCGAAGATGTCTTGGTGCCTAGTGGTTAAGACTATGTACTGTAGACCATAGATCCCAGGTTCGAATTCTCTTCCCCTATATTGTAATGCGACTAATTAGGTACGTGGTTCGTTGACAAAACAAATTCCTTACGTCTTCACGGGTATAGTCGTATAGTTAAACTCATTTCTCTGTTTTATGGGTTGAATGAAGCGGATTATACAATAACGTTTTGATCGTATTTTTATCGATCACCATCATCGTAAACATATAGTACATACTTTTTATATAGAACATCAAGAAAACGGAAGAATGATATTAACATATCATGAATTTATGTTGTTTAATTTATTTATTTGATAAACAAAGAAAATTAATAAAATATCTAGTATATACGCGCACACTAATTTATACTCGTATATATTATAACTCGTGATTTGATGTAGCATTCAAGTTCCTTTAGCAATAATACATATAATCAACCTCGTATCTTTCCTTAGATCCAAAAACATATACTCTGTACTCAGTATCTTAAGGCTTACTAATTTAAATAACCTAATTTATACATTGCTTATATTTACTTCTACCCTAGAATGGAAGGTTGAACAAAACACATGTAAGTCCACAAGTTTATAAACTCCCTCAAAAAATGACCCACCACCAATAATAAAACAAAAAAAATTTAAAAATACAAAAATCCTCACATGTTACTATTTCTCAATCTCAACAAGTCATGAATACAACCTTTTCAATCTTTAAATATAGTTAGTCTAACAGATATATCCGTCACAAATTGGTGACAGATTAAATAATACATCGATGAAACAAACCGAGGACCTAATTAATTATTTTAACTTTATCTAACCCAAGTACGAATTAAGTATTATTGAACGACCCATCATAATTTATGACGTATATTCTGATCACAGACCAGAATTTGGCTCTTTAAATACCCTCATTACACTCTCATTTTCCTTTCTTTCTTCCAATCTTTCTCCCAAACTCTCACACCTCAATATAATGAGTAGTAGTAACAACAACATTCATCATTGGCAAAACAACACCAATAATAATAATAATAATAATAATAATAATAATAGTAATAATAGTAGTAATAGTAATATTGGACCGTGTGGAGCATGCAAGTATCTAAGGAGAAAATGCGTAAGAGGGTGCGTATTTGCACCCTATTTCGACTCCGACCAAGGAACGGCTCACTTCGCGGCGGTCCATAAGGTGTTTGGTGCTAGCAACGCGTCTAAGCTCCTCTTACGTATCCCGGCTCACAAGCGGCTTGACGCCGTCGTCACGCTTTGCTATGAGGCCTTGTCTAGGGTTCGTGATCCTGTTTATGGTTGTATCTCTCACATTTTCTCCCTTCAACAACAGGTACCGTCTTATTCTTTCTGTCTTGATCATTTCTTTACTTTTATATTATTTGTGAGGATAAATAATATTTCATGCAACTTTTATTTAATTTGTTATTGTTTGATTAAAATGTGTTTAATTAATTGTTTTAGGTTCTAATTTAGATTAAAAATAAAAAAAATAGGATTAATTTAAATAATTCATGTAAAGTAGACACTAAGAATTATGTTGGTTAACAAAAAAAATGATTGGTAAGCTTGGAGTAAGGATTTATTTAACTTTGAATATTGTTATTGTATTATATACACTTGTAAAGCTTTAGCATTATTGACGTGTTATTCAACTCGAATACAGATTAGACCAGATAATTTACATATAAAAATAGTACTATATACTTAGAATATTAGGGTTGTTGGTAAGAGTAAGCTTTGATGAGGTAAGGTGATTAGGTCTAATTAAGCTTATGGATCAATCCTTGATACTTTCTCCATCTCGATCATTTGTCGTATTGTTATACTATTATTTGTTAGAAATATTTTAATTAAAAGGACAACAAATGATCGAGATAATTATGTAAATAATTGGTCATTCTTATTTACTTCATCTATTTTCTTGAATTATTCTCATTGATTCGCCTTTCTCCTCACAAAAAAAGATAAATAGGACTAATTCAAGAAAATGGATGGAATACTACGGTACTCGTACCTTTTAAGATGATACTCATATACATGTATACATACTCGTATTATTTGATCCGTTTTAAGTTTAGGTGATTTTATCAAACTTAAAACACAAACTTTAACTTTTAGCATGGAAATGGTAGCACTTGTTGCTTGCTTGGCTTTCATTATTTTGAAAAGACACTTGATATATAGTTTGATATATAGAGTAAGAGATAAAAGAAGATAAGGTGATAGAAGTAAAGATTATTGATTATTGTAAGTTTTTTTTTTTTTTGTTTCTTTTAATAGTATGACTCAAAACAAGGACAAAAGATTTGACATGACATGAGAATTCCTACTTGAGAAATGTTTAAGATTCTTACACTTATTACATAAAAACATACAATTACAATTATTATTTGATGGGTTTCTAATAATCATCACCTTAAGAGTTATATACTTCAATGATACTTGTATTATTGTATTAATTCTACATTTCTACCTCAATAGTTTCATAACCTTTCATTTGCTCCCATTAATGATGCAATTCTATGTTCTTATGATAATATACCAGGGTTAATCTTGGCTTAATTAGGTTATTAACATGTGCTCGATCACTGAGTCTGAGCACATATTAGAAAAATTATTATTCGTTTCATTTGGAAATTTGTACTCTTGGTTGCAAAATTGTTACTCCATCCATTTTAGTGTATTTTATTTGTCGTTTCATAAAAATCAAATTTTCCTTTTTTATTTTTTGTTTTACAATTTTATGCGAAATACATATTTTCTACATTTTCTAAAAGAAAGCAAATTTCGCAATAGATTGAAATTTCACTATCGTCATTCTCAAAGGTCATTTATTTGTCTGATTATTTTTACAACATTTTTAAAAAAAAAAAAATTAATTCTCGTGAAATCTTGTAAAACAACACATAAAGAATAATGATGGTCGATGAGAGTATTATGTGAAGTATTTAATTGTGTGCATGCGGTGTGTTTTTTATCAAATCATTTATCGACATAAACAATATATTTAGCACAAAAACATTAAAAGAATGATCTGATCTCTCAGTAATCATAATGATAGACTTTTGGCATACTAGAAATAATTTTTTACTAAATTATGTGAGACGGTTTTAGAGGATTAGTCTTTATTTATTTATAAATAATTGGAGTAAATAGTGTAAATACACATTCCTCCAAAACAAATGACATAAGAAGGAAGATTGTGTACTCACTCGTAAACAAAAAAAAGGTGGTCAAATATGCAAGTAAATGCGAGTAGGAATGAATTCACAATAGTATTTGGGTTTGGTACGTTTGTGATTCCCAATAGCCCTTACATTTATTATGGAAACGTTACTTGTATTGTAGTATTATGAATATGTCGACAATAGTAGTTGTTGTTATGTATTGTATCAATCAGATAATTATACAACCGGTTGTACATAGTTCTACATATAACTGATTTTAAAATTTTGAGTTTTAGCACAAAAAATTTGAGTTTTGTTGTAAATTTTTTGAGTTTTAGTGTAAAGTTGTCGAGTTAAATCACATTAATACAGTTTGGAAACTTTTATAAACTAAATAAATATATACAAAAGCTCAACAACAGGCTTGATTAGGAGTATAATGTTATTGTACAACCAGGTGTATAATACTATTTGTCGTTATTTAATCGTGTTTAACATTAACATACAGTATATTACAACAATTTTGAGGAGACCGACCTAAGTAGTAAGTATAGTCAGTCATGCTCATGTCCTTGTTTTTAGGGTTTCTATCTTGTACGAGTATCTTACTTAGTTCATACTCCATATTGCTTAGCTTGCCGGAACTACCAAGTTAATTACATTTGCCAGCTCGAGGAATTTTGACAAGAATAATGAATGAATGAATGATTTCATATTTTCATATTTGTTTTTTAGTTTGACTTTTGCCACTAAGTTTGATTTGTTAATTACCTAATCACGATTTTGATGTAATTAAACAAGGTTCTAACTCAGATTACGAGTAGTATTTCTCAATCATGGCCGTCCATTGGCATGCTCAGAGTGTGCTAAGCACCGGGGCCCAAGATTTTTGGGGGCCCAAAACTCAAACTTACTAAGCTATATTAATGTTTTGCATTTTGTATAGGCCTAGCTATATGTCGTGTGTTCTACTCTTTTATGCACCAAAATCTCTATATTTTTGTTCTGTTTTTTATTTATTTAATTTTTCTCCAAATAAAATTGGATATTCATGACTAAATCTATACAAATGAAATTATATAGTCATAAAATTGAACTTTATTAAGTCGTGCATCAGTTTATTACGGAGTACAAATTAGGTTTTGTGTCTAACTTTTGATTTATTATGTCAAAAAAATATATACTCCTATTTTCTTACTATTTAGGGCTCAAAAGAACGTTTTGAACCGGGCCTCTCAAAACCATTTGACGGCCCTGTTCTCAATTGTCATGATTCGTGTGAGTTAAATCAGAGATATATCTTAAACAACTTATAGATAGGTTGAGACTTTAAACATCATACGAAGTACTTGTAAAACTCAGCTCACAATCAATAATCGGCTCGTGCATCGCAGGTACTTAACATGCAGTCGGAACTAGCCTTTGTCCAGTCCAAGCTTTCGGCATTACAACGCGCCCCACAACCGCCTTACCCTATGCTTATGGACGACCACTCTCACGCTCACGCTCACGTTCACGTTCCTGCACAAGCCTTATTACATCAAATCTCGTCATCTTCCACAGCCACGACCACTTCTACCACCACGGCCACTTACATGCCATTATTCGACAACATATTACATTCTCAGCCCGCGACATCAACAACAATTGCACCACCAACGACAACAGACATGTCGTCTTTTAATTACAACATGACCGACCATCAATACGATGACATGTTGCTAGAAGACGGTGATCTTCAGACGCTAACTCGTGAATTCGTGTCTAAGTACCTTCCTGGGGTTAAGTTCAAGTCCGAGCCTCACTAATTTATTAAGTAATCACGCGAGTTTAATTTAATTAACGTTTGATCGATGTGACGATGATGATTTAGAGGGTCTTTAGCTTCTTGTTCTCATTATTTTGTTGTGCTCTCATTATGTGATGATGATCGATAACGTTATTGTTAACCCCTATGTATCTTTTGTTGTGCCAATGCAAACACTAATCGAAAGGTTCTATACATTTGTAACATGGGCGATCGGGCACTTTTGTTTTGGGCTTTTTTTGAGGTCCATTAAAGATGATATTGATAGTGTTGGTTATGGGCTAACCAAAAACTTAGGTGGGTTAAGGTGGGCTAACCAAAGTTCCAAAAGGAGAGACTAACCGATTTATATAGCGCGTTTTTGACTTCTTAGGTAAGTAGAAGTGTTTCGTACATGTGAGAACTGAGAACGAGCTTAGTTGCTAATATCGTGTGATGAAATATTCATGATATGTGTTTGAAGCGCCAACATCATATTATAAGTGTTTGTGAGCCTTAGACAGACGGAGACAAAGCAATCAGAATACTACTCCTTGGCCAAAACTTGAAAGTATAATTCTGAAAACGGAAAAAACAAATTCAGGTATTCATCATTCGACATTGATGATTGACTCAATTCGACAAAATCTATACTTAAATTGACCAACCAATCTAAAAATCTAATTAACTTTGATCTATAAATTCATTATGAGAATGAGAATGGCATCAAATCCAAAAAATGTAGTTCTTGAACTAGAAGTCAACCCTGAAGTTTCACCTATGAGCCAAGCCAAAGCAAAGAATTGATAAGAAGGTGTGAAGAAAGAGTCAAAAGCAAAAGAAAACACACACATTTGCTATGTCCCCACTACCAAACTTCTCCCTTCATTCCTTCCCCCCATACACTCTCTCCACACACTCTATGGCTCTATCTCCTTCTCCCCCGCCCCTTTCTTATGTCATCCCCCTTAGCTTTCTCCATAACCCCCACCCCATCCTCCCTTGTATCCACACCGTTCTCGTAATCCTACCCGATTCTAATTCAAACTAAATTAAATATACAAATTCATGTTTACTACTCGATACGACAATATTCGTTTTAATCATCACAAAACAAATTAGAATGAAAATATCATATGAATATGATACTCCTCCATCTCGGTCAATTATTATCCTTTAATTTTGGCACAAAGATTGATGAAAGAGTAGAGAGTCAATGATAAAATGACAAGTTGATCAAATTAGGCGTGAAAAATCAAATTGTTTACCAAATGCAATATTAAAATAGAAATGACAACAAATGATCGGGATGGAAAGAGTATTAAGGTAGCCACCTTAATACTTTGTAGTGGTAACAAAATTGTCCTAAAACTGATATTATCGTCTTAGCTAAGTTCAATTCAGGTGAACTTATTGTAATTGAATTGAGTAAGGTCGTGTTCTTTTGGACTTATATTCAGTCAGTTTCAGTTTCAGTTCAGTCCCAAGAGACATATTTTGTCTCTGTATTTCAGTCCACTGCAGTTAAGTTCAGTTCAATTAAGTTCAGTTCAGTCAGTTTCAGTCCAAAAAAATAGGACCTAAAATCGAGTTAATCGAAATACTCTTGAAATTAAGTCGGAAAGAACCGGATCTGAACTGAGTCAAATACCCCAAGAACTAACCCCAACAACAAAACCACACCAACCACAGACACACTCACTTTGCATCTAACCACCAGACCACAGACCACACTCTCATTCTCCACACCCCCACCAACTTAAATGAATCCAAGCAAAGTTGAAGATGACCCAGATCCCTTCTTCCTCCACCACCACCACCACCACTTCAACCACCGCATCAACCACCGCACCCCCCAAAACGACACCGTCTCCCCATCCTCCTCCTCCCCACCACCCCCCCAAAACGACACCGTCTCCCTCCCCGCGCCACCCAAAATCAACCCAACCCCACACATCTCCACCCAGTTCTACACCTTCAATCTCGAATCCCACACCCTCATGCTCACCTGCCTCTCCCAGAACCGCCTCGCCACCCCGCTCGAAATCCGCTCCGTCACCTCCCCCGCCGTCCTCAAATCCTGGCGCTCCGTCTGGAAGGACCGCAACGAGGACACCGCTTACTTGACCGCATGGAAACGGATCCAAGACAAGCTCCAGTCCTCCGTTGACGGTAACGGACTCCGGTATCTCTGCTTCAAGAACAATCTAACCCAATTTGTTTCACATGTTAATCAATGGCAGGATATCGTCACGACGTCACATACAAGTCAGCATACCGATTTCAAGCATCTGGGTATTCGAGAAACCATTGATAGGATTAAGCAGGTTTGGACGGTGGGCGCGAAGTTTTACGGGATTCCTGAGAGTTTTATTAGGGTTTGTATTGCTTCGTGCCCGGTTTGTTCCGGGTTGGCGCAATCGGGTCCTGGAGAGCCGTGCCACCGCCCGAAACGGCGGCGGTTTGAGTATACGGAATCGTTCGAGGTGGCGGCGAAGGAGGTGCCGAATAAGTTGCAGATGTTGGCTAAGAAGCATAAGGTGGTGCTTTGTATTAGGCAGAAGTATATTAGGTATAAGCCGTTCATGGCGGAGGTTAAGGATTACGCTTGTCATAGGGCCGGTGAGCCGGTTTCGAGTAAGAAAGGGAAGGTTTTGAAGAGGGAGCCGTATGCGAGTAAGAGGTGTGGGTGCGGGTTTAGGATTAGGGCAATTGTGCCAATTAGGGATTATAATGATAAGGATAAGAGTTTTGTTTACGAGGAAGAAGGGGTGGCGGTTTTTAAGCTGTATGCTGTGCATTCGGGGCATGAGCCTGGTCCGTTGGACGGGAATGCGAGGATTATGCATCGGGTTGTTGGGCATAAGGGTGTGTTTTTGAGTGATCAGGAGGAGTATGGGGTTGATGAGGAGATGGAGGGCGATTCATTTGGTGGCGATTTCTGTCATTCAGTGATTCAGCAGGTTCACGAGCTGAAATCGGTTGTTGGGGTGCTTGAAAGTAGGATTCCGAAGCTTCCTTTGGATGTTCTTGAGTCGGTTTCTCAGGAATTGTGTGATATTGTGAGTAAGATTAGATTGTTAGGTGATGAGAGTGAGACCATGAAGTCGGATTTGTTGCATTCTGAAAAACCGCTCTCTGATGATATGCTGGTTGGGGACGGGGAGTTACCTCACTGGAACGACCCACATGATGATCGGTTGTACGTGGATGGCAAGGATACTGATCTAATTGACGAGGAAGACGATAGCTTTAGTCGTTCTTTGCATGATGTTGTACCTTGGGGATCAATGAGAGCACATTGTAGAAGTGCAAAAGATTTGATTAGTGGAAGTTGTAAAGATGATAAGTGGTTAGATAGCAGCGAGTTTGACGAGAAGAGCATTCTTAACTGTGGTGAGGTTAAGCTGAGTAGTAAGCCGATTATGAGGCATGATGATAGTTTAGACGAGGATGTAGGTCTTGTTAACCTTCAAGTAGATAGTTTCTATCAAGAGAATCCGAAATGGTATGATTCTCCTTGTGGTTTGGACTCGGGTACAGATTGTGGGGATAATGAATTCCGACATGGGGAGATTGTGTAGATTCTATAGAGTTGAATTGATGACCCACCCAATTTTAGCTCCGATTTTTTTTGTTTTTGGGAAAGATTGTCGCGTTCTAGGCTGTGGTGGTGGTGTGTTGTAGTACTGTAGCCTGTAATTTATGCATACAGACAGTGTGAGATTGTAACCTTTTAGCCTTTGAGTTAGGTGCCCCTTTCTTCAGTGGTAACCTTGTAAATTGTGACCCTGTGGCTTTTGCTGCACATATTTCATTTAATTACTGTTGACCCTCTGTAATCGGTCGATTTAGCTCAAATTGTAATCGCTTATCATTGATCATTGTTCTTCTGTATTGAAAAAAGACTAGATCTTGCAATGTTGATTGCAATGTTGATAGTTTGATACTCATTGATGTTTCATTTTCTCCCTGATTCGAGCTGTCTGGAACTCGTTGATGCCTTGCATTTGAGCTGTCGGTTGTTGCATGCATATGTTTTCCCCTGAAGAATCGAGTAATTCTTGTCAAAACCAAGTCTTCGATTAGGTAATGGATATCTGGTGATGGTTGCGGAACATCTCAAACGCTGTAATGCCAGCGGATTGCCTTTTGGAAATCCTATCTTCTTGAAAGGTGCTACTGCGATTCGCCTCTGCATCTGTCAGTTTGACATCATTCTCTGTAACTGTAAGTGCCTTTGAATTTTTACTAGCATAGCTAATAGCTTTGGCTGCACTGTTTGTAAGTTTGCATTACATCCGATCATCCCTACCCCGAATTTGTGAGGCAGTTGTCGCAGTTGATAGCCTTGGCTTACAGGGTAATCTCAAGATAAAAGAAGTTGAAGTCAGAGGGCTGGTTTCGATCCTAAATTGCCAGTTGAATGGGATCTGTAAAATTTTGGTGTATACTGCAGTCTTCGATTGAGAATCCAATCTTAAGTGCGACCGAGAAGCTAAGAGTTTGAAAGACGATAATGATAGCATTAGTTTTTTTTAAAGTTGCTGCTGATAAATGACAGGAAATCAAAATGTTTGAATCTGAATTTGGTATATTCATCTCATTAGATTCGGGTATTTTAATCTATAATAGGTAGTACTGTTTATGCAAAAGGCTCCTGCTGCTGCTGCTGTGATCTGTGAGTCTGTTCCTCATTTTTGGAGTGATCATGTGGTGATTACAATGATTGTTACCAGGACGCACTAGAACCCGTTGCAGAAATGCAGGCAGCCACGGTCATGGTTGTCTGGTTTGGTTGGCTAACTAGGTTTCGCTAAAGTGCTTTGTATTCGAACCACTAGTCTCTATTTGGCTCAAACCCAAACCCATATCCCTAACGGAACTGAACACTGAACCATGCAACATCAGCCAAGGTCACATCCCTACTTTCCCACGTCTTCTGAAGATCTCGATAGTGTGTTTACAACGAACATGATGGTTGTCGGGAGGGCTCGGTATGACAACTCGCAGGGGAGACCCAAGGTGGGCTTGGATCACCTTGAGTGCAAGCTCACCAGGTTAGCATAATCTGTAGTGCCCTAAAAAAAACAGTATAGTAGCAGAGGCGGCTGGCTGAGCTTTTCTTTTGTTTGATAATAAGACGATACTTCATATGCGTCCATTACGAGATGACCTAACTTACTACGCCAGATTGCATTTTATATGTTTATAGTTTCATGATTGGTCTCTATGTAACGAGGATACAAGATAGCTGCAGTCACTTCTCTCATCCAATAGTTTTATTTTTCAACGAAGAAAGTCTCGTCCAATAGTTAAATACACTAAAATATTACGAGTACTTCATCAATAAGAGGTAGAAAGATAATTACTTCGTACAAGTTAGGATAAATTATGGAAATGGTAACGTTGGAAAAGTGATGCTAATTTCATTAGGATTGAGTCAAAAATACAATACTCTGTATCATTTAGAAGAAAGTGATTCCAAAATTGTGTTCACTAGGTGTACCACGTTATCGTACCCCCTTACCAATAAGAAACCTTAATTGTTTACTACATATTTTCTTAATTTATTTATGGGATATCGTGGATCATCTTGCATAATTCTCAGTTTTTTAATTGGTTGAAGTGTATATATATATATAATGACATGGTACCCACACATCCGATGATCTTGGAATTTACGGAGTAAAAAAAAAGACAACCAGGAAACACGATAAGATTATCGGAACAAATGAGAACATTGAGCAGTTTAGAAATAATTGCACATCAGACTTAATGTTACCAACGTATGTAATCTCTAGCATTGGAGAGACCGAGTCTTATTTTGTGTCCATACTATTCATAAAACACGGGCCGAAACAGCAGAAATCAAACCATATAAATTTTGTTTTAGTCATAAATATAGATAGTTGTTGCAACCTTTAATGAATGTTTCATGAATTAAGATTATGTGAAGGTTGTATTGGTTGGGGACTTGGGGTAGGGTAGTGGTGAAAATTGTTTGAAAGGTTGGTCAACTACTCTCACTCATGTAGGGTAGATGTGTATACAACAATCAACACTAGTCATGAAAATTGCAAGGACAAGTGAAGCCAAGGGATACTCCGTACAAACCCAAAATCCAGTCCATCTCACAATATTGGTGCTCAACTGCTCATATAGTCAGTCATACCTTACCGTTAACGGTGCAGATCTCCTGTCCCATTTTAGAGAGTACAAAAATCTTACCCAAATTAATTCCATTTGAGACACAAATTCTTGTTTGTGACGGTAAAACCCGTCACAAGCTTGTAACGGGTCAAGTATTTTAGATAAGACAAAAAGTATGGTAGCAAATGCTTTGTCATTATTCCATAAAGTGAGCAATATTTGATGCGTTATAATCTTGTGACGGATATACCCGTCACAAGGGAGACATACTGCATTTGAGATAGATCACTGGAATTTCCACTTTTACCCAACCCTCAACCCTAGATTTTGAGTAATTTTTTTGTCAACATAAATTTTAAGTAACTATAAAGAATCCGAAACTTAGGTTCATTTTGACTGAGTGATCTGATTTATTGACAAAATTGAATTGATTTTGGCTTAAAAAAACAAAGCTGAATTATTTTATTTACCATTTTTTAAATTGAAGTTCAAGCCGAACATCTTGCTGAAGTTGTATAGCTTGAGCTGCTTATCAAGCTATCTCAGTGGTGAAAAACGTACTCTACTTGTCTCAATGGAGTGTTATTCATGCTCGAATTAATCCAACAAAGTTAATACAGTAGTTGTTCTTATAGATCATGTTCTTTTCATTTGAACTGAACTGAATTAACCAATACTCCCTCTATTTCTTTGATATCTTCCACATTTCCTTTTTCAACTATTGCTTTGATTTCTTTCACTTTCCTTTTTTATATCACACTTCTCTCTTACCTAGGTGGCCCACTTAGGTTACTCCCTCTCTACTTTTACTTATTTTATTGTTTTTCTTAAGAAATGTGTCACTTTTAAGGTGGAAGAAATCATAGAAACGGAGGGAGTACCATATATTTTTAAGTTGTAATTTGAAATGAAGATTTAAGAATTAATCCTAAAAATGAAGATTGATTGAATTAAGTTGAAACAGTCAACGACATGGTGACTAGCAAGTCGCAAAATGCATGTGAGTGCCAGCACAAAGTACACATTTACCAACATTCACATACTTATACAACTACAAATACAATCCCACCACTTTATTTCCTCACGCCTTCTATTTTTCAAAGTAATTATATCATTTTTGCAGGGGTATTTTCGATATTTCACTCATCATTGACCACAAAAGACAAGACTTTGGTCAACTCTATTTATTAATTTATTCCCTATAATATTTTCCCGTGCTTCACTTCACCACCTTTTTTTGCTCCAAATACATTAATTATCAATTAATTTATTAATTATTTTAACTAATCTTCCCCACTTTAATATTTTCACACTACTTTTTATTTTTTTTATTTATTTTTAACCTGTGTCCTTATAAATTGATCGTAAAATCGTTTCATACTTGTGATAAGAATATAGGTTTACTATTCCTTTCGTTTGTCTATTTTCTTCCCATTTACTTTTTGAGGGTCAAAGTCATGAATATATTGAAGAATAAAAATGATTTATACATAAAACTCAGACATTTATTATCAAATTATCTTTCATAAAATAAAAATTTCATTAATTTTTTACATGTCGAGAAATACGATCAAAGTACGTGTTGGAGACGGTCAGAAAATAAAAAAAATGGAGGGAGTAATTAATTAAGTAATCTTCCTGACTTTAATATTTTCCTATTACTTTTTGTATTTTTTATTTTATTTTATTATTTTAAACTTTTGCCCTCAAAAATTCAAATTTCTTTCCCGGACTATAAAGATTCCTCTAATTTAATTTGACAAAAAAAAAACTCCTTAATTAATTAATTAATTAATATATAAATATATTTTTTTGCCTTTTAAAACAAATTAATTTATTATTACTGTTACCACAGTTTACTCTATTTGAGTACCCAACAATAAATTAATTTCCACCATTTTCCAAAGTTTTTTTTGTTTTCCTTTCATTTTCACACTCTTTTTAAATGGCTATACATTATATACATAAACACCCTTTTTCTCTATTTACTTCTTCTTCTTCTTCTTAAAAATAAAAAAAAAACTGAAATTTTTATCTTTAGTTTTTGTTGGGTAATTTTCTGGGTTACCAGAAAAGTTTATGGTAAATAAATTACCATAAATTTGGTTTATTTACCTGGGGGTGATGATCTTGGGAAGAGTGTAATTTGGTGGCATTCAACTGATATTCCTACTAAACTTAGTTACCACTGGTAAAAGTTTTGAACTTTCTTCTTTTTTTTTCACTTGTTTAATTTAATTACCTTTTCTTACTAAATTTAGTTTTTACTTGTTGTATGATTTTAGTGGTTTGTTTTGTTCTAAAGTTATGATTTTTATTGCAAACTTATAGTAATTTTGTTTGATTGGTTTGTGTTTTTGATGAGTTTAGTCATTAATGTAAGAATGTGGTATTTTTATCTCTTGATCAAGCTTCAATGGTTGATATTTTGTGTTTTAATGTGGTTTTTTTTATTAAAAAAAAATCATATTTTTTGGAAGGGTATGTTCTTTTTTTTTTTTTTTACAAGTGTCTTGTATATTCATTTGATTTTATCCTCATGAATCCGCTAGGCCGATTTTGATGCTGACAAGGTTCGAACCCTGATCATTTCTGATGAGTTATTTTCTGGAATTTGAAGGGAGTTCACTAGAACGATTTTGATGCTGATCATGACTTTACCAACTAAACTAGTTATATCTGGCGATGATTTTATCTTTGGGCATTAGAAATTTGGTTTGATTTGATTAGGGTACGGTCATTCGTTTACCTTTCTATATTGGGATAGTTTTTATGGGGTGATTTGAGCATTGAAGTCATTATAATCCATTTGTCGTCGAATAACAATAACCACAGATGATCCCCGCGTACAAATGAAATGACTGGGACGGAGGGAGTACATTGCTTAGACCCACATGAGCATGACAGGAGACAGTACATTATAGATTGGATGGACATGATATTGATATTGGTGATAGTTGGTTAAAGATTGATTTTCAGAAAGCAAATGTTGAGCTAATTTTGACAATGTTTCTACTTTCTACTCTCTAAACTTGTGTAGGTAGGGCTTTGAGTAAGACCTTTCCAGTGTCTTACAAAGTGACAGACAACTAAGTAGATTTGGAATACTACTTTCAGTCTCCTTTTGAAGGATATATATATAGACATAGAGTGTGTGTTGCATGGAATCGAAAGAGAATACAGCGTTAGGAGTGACGGTGATAGGGGCCGAAGATCCGTCAAATTATCATGTAGCACAAAGGAGTGAGCCCCCACCACCTCCCCCAGGGCCGGGGGCTTTAGCTTTGGTTGTAGCCCCGGTGGTGGGGTCCATGGAGAAAAAGAAGCGGGGTAGGCCTCGCAAGTATGGTCCTGATGGAAACGTTCAAAGGCCGTATTCAACTATGCCCGGTTCAGCATCCGCTCCTCCGGGTAGTGGCAGTTATTCTAGTGGGAAGCGAGGGAGAGGGAGAGGTAGTGGTTCAGCCGCCAAAGACCAGCACAGATTTCAGGCTCTTGCTATCGGTATGAAAAAAAAAACTTCAAGTTTCTTTGTGTGCTTCGTGTCTTACAAATCGTCCAGGATGTATGTAGTTTATGAGTTTATGGTCATTACTTGAGTTGTTGTCCCGGGTGTGCTGATTTGATTTGAAACCTTGAATCATGGTTGGAGCAGGTGATGAGTTTGGACGTTCTGACGGAGCGAACTTCACTCCTCATGTCATAACAGTTAATGCTGGTGAGGTACGTACGTCCTGAGTAGCTCTATCATCATTGGTCATAGTAAAGACCAAAGAGTTAATGCGTTTTGTGCAGCGTACTTTCTTTCTACAGTAAAGAACAAAATCAGTTTCGACATTAACGTGTTTCAAACCTAGGTCATGAGTCACGACTGAATACCATCCGAGCTTGAATTAGAATTCAGTGGCTCCACTCGAAATCAGAAATGTTTCGTCTTCTTTCTGGTCCGTTACTGGATATAAAAAGTGACTTATCGTAAACTGGTATGTGTAGGATGTTACGGCAAAAATCATATCTTTTTGTCAGCAAGGACCACGAGCAATCTGCATTCTTTCAGCTAATGGAATGGTCTCTAACGCTACACTTCGTCAATCTGATTCTTCTGGCGGAACACTGACATATGAGGTACAACACTCACACGGCCACACGCAGTCTATGTTCATATTTTTTCAAGAGTAGTCGATTATTTAGGAAATGACTCATGTGGTATTAATCTCATCCGAATGACTCTTGTGGTTCTCATCTAACTTAGGGACGCTTTGAAATAGTAAACTTGAGTGGATCGTTTACTCCTACGGAGAGAGAAGGTACGAGATACAGAGAAGGCGGGTTAAGTGTCTCCTTGTCAAGTCCAAATGGTCAAGTCGTTGGCGGATGTGTTGCTGGCCTGCTCGTTGCCGCAAGTCCTATTCAGGTACATACAAACTAAATAGTCGATCATTAACCAACCAAGTGTCGGACACTCTTAAGTGAAGTGTTCAAGTATTTCATATTTTCATGACGTGTTTTTCACTCGGCTTCTTTTGTGGGATCAGATAATTGTGGGGAGCTTCTTACCAAGTATGCCGCCAGAGGTTAAGCCAAAGAAGTCTAAAGCACAAGCACTGCCGTCTGTTCCTACTCCTTTCACCATAACAGCGGCTCCACTTCCACTTACAAATGTTGACAAAGAATCATGCAACGGGCAGGGCCATAATACTTCGGTTCCCTCTATGTCGAATCTCTCTTCACCAACATCGTTCCGTAGAGAAAACTGGCAAAACACACATTCGATGCAAGAACGAAGACCATCGGCCACCGACATCAATATATCCTTACCTGGAGGGTAATTTACTCATAACTTAAAAGCGACCATAAATGATCAGTTTTTCCTTACTCGTACCTTATGACGGTTGCACATAAGACGTACTGATAGACAACGACAAATTTTGATGCAGGATGCAGTAGGGAGGGATGTGAGCTGCTAATCTGACTTTGTATGCTAATCAGCTAATCAGAAGAGGAGCATTTTTATGTTAGGATGAAGTAGGCAGCCGTGTTTGTTTGGGTTGTCGCTGGACGAAGGTGTTTTATGCACATTTTCGGAAATGACGGTGTGGTGGTATAACTATAAAGCTAGTAATATTAGGAAACTAGTACTACTACTACTACTACTACTACCCTTTTAGGAGTGTTGGTTGTTGTTGTTGTTGTTGTAGGTGCAGTTGAGGGTAGATTTTTACAGTCAGTGTATTTGTATTTTGTTCAATAGAAATGATGTATGAATATTGTAAGTAGGTTGAACCTTCAATATTTATGATCAAGGTTTCCACTTCCACTTCCATGAAATCCTTCATTCATGTAATCTTTTTTTTATGTCACTTGGGTTCTTTACTTTGTGGAGTAAGACTTAGTTTTGAGTTCACTAATTCAAGTCAGCTACTTTCGGTTCACTAATTATTGACTGTGTCCACGAAAAACGCACTGATTTTCCTTGCAACTCAACTAATATGGCGCCCTGAATGGCAAGATAATCTTGAGAACATATATATATATAAACAGTCGACTGAAACTAAAGCCCATGCAGCGCCATTTTTTTTTTTTTCTCTTCTCTATGTTATTGTACATTTGTACTGCGTTTTGATTCCATTTAAAGAAATTGTATACTGAAGTAAATAACCCACACTTCTCAAAATATTTTACTTCTGTAACTATCTTTCATCTTAGTAATAAGTATGTTAACGTGACTACAGTAACCAACAAAGCCCGTCTAGCTCAGTTGGTAGAGCGCAAGGCTCTTAACCTTGTGGTCGTGGG
Source organism: Agrostemma githago (assembly GCA_958450325.1). Taxonomy (NCBI): domain Eukaryota; kingdom Viridiplantae; phylum Streptophyta; class Magnoliopsida; order Caryophyllales; family Caryophyllaceae; genus Agrostemma; species Agrostemma githago. The sequence continues at coordinate 1,347,735 of OY288255.1, forward strand.
TTCGAGCCCCACGGTGGGCGAATTGTTATTTTTTGAAAGAGTAAAATTTCTTGGATGAACTTTTTTTAAAAAGAAAATGGAAGATATCAATTAAACAGAGAGAGTACTGTTTAAAAATTCGACTAAGAGAACACCACTAGGGAGTTGGAACAATTTAGGAGTAAATATCAAGCAAGATTAATCTGAGCTTTGGTTAAAGAACTCAATAAACAAATGCCGTCGTATTTCAATCATAGAGCTTCAAGATTACGAGTCCTTTTTGAGTTTACGAAACTAAAGGCATAAAAAGGAAAGGTATCCAGTCTATGAGTGATTTGCATTCTACAATTTGACGTTTAGGTAGTAAAGTACTTGGGTTTGAAATAAGAAACCAATTAATCCCGAAGATGTATTAAGCTAGTGATGATATATTGTAGACAATACTCCGTAGGTCTTAAGTTTGAATCCGCCTTCAATCTATCGTACTGCTAAGAAACCCATTGATATCAAAATTATCGAGAGACCTTTGCTTTTAAGAAACACCAACAAGCCAGCAAAACTTGTCTATAAGTCTATAACCCGTGTCAAAATACTCTTCACAGATCCAATACAAAACAGTAACTACTGTCATTTAAGTAGAAGCAACTCCTACAAAGTACCAACAATGACGGTCTCTATGATTCTCAACCTTCTAAAACTATTGATCTGGTTCCACCACCAAATCAATCACTTTTCTCAAGAAAGCACTAGTTTACTCAAACCTCAGAGAAAGGGACATACGAGATTGTTCAAGATCTTAGCTTTAAGAACGAGAAAGTATATCAGTGTCGTGGCTCGAGTATATTGTCGGTTTCTAATGTTGTAAGTGCTGGTGCAGTATGTGATGTCTTCACGATGGACGAGAAAGTGGTGCCATCCATAACTTGACTTTCTTGTCAACACCAGAAGTTGCTAAGACGAAGGATTCTGAGTTTCCTGTCACATTAGCCAAACGCCCCCTTGGTATATAAGAGGATTACACATTGACTTGAATAACTTAAAGAGTACCACATTACCCTCATTATTATGTTACTTTCGGAATCGTTTCACTAGATATAAAAAAGATTCAATAATTTTGGGAGGGGAATCAAGAAAATGAAAATGGAAATGGAATGGAGTATAAATAATGAAACTAACCAGTAGGAAGAGTTCTGGGTGCCCAATTGATGCAAGTTATGTCTCCTGCATGACAAAAAGTAAGGTTCGATCAATCTATCATCTCCAACACTAAAGAAGACCATTAGACACAAGATAGAATCAGAGGAGTTTGATTTTCATAAATTAGGTTTCATTGAATTTCTGCACTGGTGAATATAACACTAAAACGGAAGCATAGTAACACAAATTTTACATGGTTGCTAAATTATACTGTCCTCTCAACAAAACACAGAAGGCACTGAGCTCCCGGTCTCCCTGCTATTTGAGGTCCTCTTAGAAGTAGGTAAACAACTCATAAAATGGGCTTACCGTCATGCGCCTTTTCATCGGTGTCCAAAACCGTTCCAGTTTCAGGACATAGCCACTGCAATGTGGCACCATGGGTTGCGGCCAGTACTTTTCCATCAGGAGATAAACTGAGGTGATCATAATGCAAAATGGCCCCATTTGAATCCTGAAGAGGAATTGGAAATCCTTTCAAAATCTTGGGATCTTCATCCATGTGGTAACGAACTGCAACAATTACGGAGTACTAGAGAAATTAGAGTCCACTGGAACAAAAATTTGAAAAGGAAATGTGTAATGATAATACTTACTTATGTACCTATGCATTATTAACGACTACAATACTCACAGGTAGTACACATCTGCTCATTCTAAACATTACAAGATTCTGGCAGTGTTACGTTACTATTGAAGGCGGAAGCATTCTTCGTGTGTTACAGGCTTACAGCAACTCACCGAGACCTCACAAGCATATTTAAACTACTTCACAGAAGATAAGTAACTGTATATATCAAGATCGGAGTACTCTAGGATACCAAATGTGTGCTTAAATATGCCAGCAAGAACAACAACAATTACAGAGCAGCACCCACCATTAATATTCCATACTTTCATGGTGCCGTCCTTGGATGCTGTAATAACTTGCTCAGAGTTTGGAGAGAAACACAAACATGTTACTGCACTCTGAAAACAAAGAAGATAAGAATGTCATAACCAAAAGCAAAAAAATGATAACTTTCAGCAAACTGATGCACATTAAGAACAATGAAGGTAGAGAGATATATGAGAAACCTTGTGCCCCTTAAGCTGCATAGCTTTCACGATTTCTTTAACAGAACCATCCTTTGAGTATACATTCTCCCATATCTACCAAACAAAACCAAAGCTCACATATTTCAGTCCAAATCAAGCACGATAATCACAATACCATAGAAAACCACCACGATGCACAAGATGAGACATAACTACATAAACATTCACATGGAAAAGTTATGACCAAATTAAAACATCTTTGAAGATTCTCAAGGTATGATCAAATCAATAAGCCACTATTTATCAGAAAAAAAATGCGAAGATAAAGTTACTGTAGTTAGTAAGATTTATGCCGGCTGAAAGAATTTACAGATATACAGATTACCTTGCCAAGGGAGGGCACAAATAATACTTAGAAAAGTCGTGATATGGTTTTAGTGTTAAAGTTGGAAGTTTAGAACCAAAAGCATACTGCAAAAAGAGGTGGACTAAAGGTGGAAAAAAAGAAAATACATCAACACCAACACTACTTAACTAATACAATAGGATACTAACATAATATTACGGAGTACAAGACACAATTACATATAGACTTTTAGAAGAATTATTTTCTAACCCACCTTCACATCAGCAGTAAATGCAGCAGCAGCCATAAAACGACCATTAGGAGATAGGGCAGCCATGTGGTTCTTCAGCTGATTAGTGTCAACAGTTCCCAATGATTTTCCAGTTTTTCCATGCCAAAGTTTAATTTCAGTTGCTGAAAGAAATTACTATCGATTAGATATCACAACAGAGAATCATTATTTACAAAGGATAGTTCGGAAACATCACTGAATGCTACTACAATACAGCAAAATCAAATCAGAAGTCCTGCTCATGAGAAGATAATGAAAAGTTAAGCACAAACGCACAGTATAACTTTTCACCAAATCACAACTAGAGGTACAAAGCCACAAATGTGTCAAACAGATTTTAAATTTGATTACATATACTTCTCCGCAGCTCTTGGTTAAGAAAAATGCTTTCATTTCAGGTTTAAGAAAAGCCTCTCTCTAACCCTTATTGCACATATACTGAACTCAAGATTGGTGACGGAGCTGGAAATTTTTTTGTCAACGAAGAAACTAACAGGAGGAAAAAGTACCGCAGCTACCATGTATCATGTATCAACACAATCATGAAAGTACCTTCCGAACAAGAGGCCACGATAGTACTTCCATCAGCACTGCCAAAACTTGCAATGGTTGCAAATAGATTTATAATTGTGTATTTATCATGGACTTTATGATGTTCCCACTTGATTTCAGGAAGAGGAAGCTTCTGCTGCGGTTGACTTCCATCAGAAGGTTGAGCCTTGTCTTCCGCATACATATACAATGATGAACCAGAAAGTGTCTGAGTAGCCACTACAATGGAAGACGTATTGTCTATGAATGCAACATCCAGTGGCTGATTTCCAGCAGGCAAGTTTATACGCAAAAACCTGCAATTGCGAAATTACTGATTACAATACCACTTCTCCCAAAATTCTAAACAAGAGGTACTCATAGAATGTATGAAGTAGTTACACACTACAGAGTACATACTTGAAACTTTTATTGGTAACATCGTCAAGTTTAAAGATCCGCACAACACCATCAGCACAGGCTGCAGGACAGCAATACAAAACCATTAAAACATGCAAAAATTATACTTATTTCAATAATGAAAATAAAGAACATCAAAAGCAGAAAAGGAAACCCGAGCTAAGTCAGCTAACTTTCAAAAGAAAGAAAAACAGAGAAAGCACGAGAACTTCGATTAATGAAGAGTCATGACCCACAATGACTTCACTAATTAAAAATAGAAGAATCGTCGTTACTGAAATTAGCTAAATAGTCTATAAGTAGCAAAAGCAAATTATGTAAGGAGTCATTATCATCAATGGAGGACGTATTTCATTCCATTTCCCTCTTATTCCATTTTTAGCTCATTCACAAGTGAATCCCAAATTTCTTCACTGCAGAAAAGCTAGTTTCGTAGCCTATCAACTCTAAACTGAGCATCAATATTTTGGATTGTATCAAAAACATGGTTCTGTTCTGTTACATTTAACCTGGCCTTGCAGCCTGATGCTGCATCATAGCAGTGGCTAACGCAAATAATCAAAAATGTCGACCTCATCCCCCCCCAATGTCGAAAAAAATCTGTCACTACTTTGAAATACGATCGTTTCATCACACATGCAAATTGTTCTGATCGTTTCATCACACATGCAAATTATTACGATCGTTTCATCACACATGCAAATTATCTCCAAGTATACCAGTATCTAAAATACCTAAATATGCTTCAACATTTCGCCAAGCGAAATCTCATATCGCAAAAATACAAATGAAGAAATGAACAAACAAATTTCGAGCATACGATACGGAAAAACTAATGAAATCAAGCGATCATCACCTGTAGCCAAACTCCGACCATCGGACGAAAAAGAAAGTCCGCCAACAGAATCGCCGTGACCTTTCAACGTGTTAAGATCCAACGGATGATGCTTCTTGTTATGTTCCTACACATAATTCAATCAAATTCTCAAAATTCACGATTTCCGCAACACTGTCCCAATCCAAAACCCTAATTAACAACAAATCAACATCAAAACAATCACAGAAAAGACGATCACCTTATCCGCGGCGTGAGAATGATGCTTCGATTGCGATTTTCTGGAAACAGTACCAGATTTCGTAGGTTTTTTCGCGGTGTTAGCATCGTTAACAAGCTCAGCTTTCGCAAGAGATTCAACCTCGGTTTTTTGCGTCTTGAAGTAATTGCCGAAAATGAGAAACGCGATGATTGCGGCTACGATTGTAGTTAGGAGTATGATCGGTAGTAACGGATCCATTTCTTAGGAGAATTTGGGGAAGAACTCGACGTCGGATGATCGTAAAACCCTAGAAATTGACGAATTACGGTGAGAAAATGGGGGAAATGAGAGTGGAGACTGAAGAGTAGTGTGTCTGTGTACTGGATAGTGAAATATAGTGTGCGTCCAACTTATTTCATTCAGTTACAGAAACAAACTCCCTACAATCCTTGGCATTATCTTCGTGGTTAGAATATATTTGACTCGTTTTAATCTTAAGATGAATATGTTCGTTCACAAGTAACACCAGTTGTTCACAATTTTACTAAATCGTGATTTGCATTGACACATATAGAATTATTCGTATGTGTTACATGATAAAATCCGTGCTTAGCGATTTGCTACAAGTAGGATAGGAATCCGATGATCCTCATGATAAGCATTCATTGTCATAGGTTTGAATATGAGAGATCACGTGAGAGTACATCTCATCTTATGAGTATTATCTTATCCTATCGTTGTTATAGGTTAGGTATGAACTCGGTGTAAATAAAGGTAGAACATAATTTAACGGTTCAATATCAACATCTTAATCAAACTATCAAAGTAAGAATGCAATTTTTTTTGGTTTGGATAAAATAAAGTAATTACAAAATTTGAAGAACTGTGAAAATATAGTTAAAACTGTGGTTTGTGTACTTGTATGCTGTATCTAATCTGTATATCAGCCTCTATCAAAGCACCTTGAATGCAGGTGAATTCTACAGTTTCCGGAACTCTATATATATATTTGAGAAAAAAATAAGGTATAGGGTAAAAATAAACAAAATTCTATAGTTACAGAACTGTCATTGACGAACAAAAGCGTCTTTACTGCGTCTGTAACTGTAATCGCTGAGGGAAAATGCTTCGATAAGTCAGATCCTAAGGCATTGAAAGCCCTTTCTCTTGAAACAGCTTCAGTTTCTGCACAGTGACTCGTGAACATGAGTAACATAGTCGACAAGACATAGTGAATGCATAGGTCGAGACTGAGAGAAAGAGAGACGAGATGAGATGATAAACGTACTGTGATATACTGAGGAGGATCGTCGACACTGGTTGTGCCTAGTATGACCTCCCTCCTAAGCTTTGTCGTCAGCTTGTAACAAACTCGGATCTGACAAAAGCGCAGTAAAAATAGGTTGATCAGAAAAATAGATTGATGTTTTTGCCCTAGGTAAAATTCGGACTTAGCTTCAGTTAAAGATAAAGTTCAGGATGTTACCTCAGAGCGTGTAGCCCCTCCGATGACAAATATGAAAATACGCGACCCACACATCTTAAAATCATTGGCGGAATGGCTCAGTACTGAGTTACTGTTCAAAGAACAGGAAGTAAGATGATCATAAAAATATAAGATGATGTACTGACACAGAAACTGAGTTAAGTTACCCGCTTCCGTCGTCAGAATGATGAGGACGTGCCCACGTTGCTGTCCTTCTTGATCGGACTGACCGTGCACCACCTGGTGCAGTCGTAGTCGGGGTCATTGATGTACTCTGACTTCGACTATGTTCTTTGTTTGAACTCGGTTCATTAATGTAATGATAATCATCCTTTGACAATTCGCCTTTGTTCACTTCTTCTATCAAATCCTATAGAACAAAACGCGAGATGTGTGACGCAAAGAAATAAACAAATTTCTGTATCTACGTGAAGTCGAAAACAGTTGTACCTCAAGCATAGGGTAAAATTTGGATAATGCCCACGATTCTTCCTCAGCGTCCGTCTTATCTTTTCTTACAGAGACTTTTTTCTGGATCAGGAAAAACAGAAGTTAATTAGAATATCCGATGGCATTCAAACTGACAGTTATAAGCAGCATCCGAGTAAGCGTGTGATACCCTTTTCCCATCGAATGTTAGTGAGAAATTTCCACTGGCTTTCTTTTTAGTGTCCGGCGATCCTGCAAGAAGTCTCATGTTTTTCACGGCCTTCATGTCCTCAGACGACAGTTTGGCTAACTGGAAGCGAAAGGAGCAAACTATAAGATCTATTGTCTACAAAGAAGAAGAATGTACTGTCTCTTCATACCTGCATTATTTTTGTGGCCTTGTCTCCTTCAAACTTATCGGGGTGCACTGACGCATATATCATTAGCAGTCGCAATTTATTCTCAGCAGAAGCGTTCTGGATATCATACAGTCGAGTTTAATATACAGATTCATAAGTAGTTTTGTAATTAGTACTCCGTATCAAATATGACAGTAAGACAAAACCTGATTTGCTCTCAAGTAGGTGATGACCTCCTTCGTCGCTGCATCTCCAAAGACGATATCCTGCTCCAACTGTCCAAGGTCTCGTAGCCCCATGTCTCGGATAAGCTTGTTGATTTTGCCAGCAATCTGCTCTACTACAGTACAACTACATTAACTCAAGTTGTAGGTAACTGAGTTTTGAGCTCAATGGCTCTGCAGAATAGAAGAGATCAAACTGTATGCATCGACAAAGAATACGACCTCCACATGTAAAGAAAGCTTCTGCATCTGTTCAGTGTACTGTGGTAAAGCTTGAACCATCTTCTGCAAGTCCCGTGTAGAAAGTTCGGCTCCATCCCTGCACGAAGTCAGGGCTACGATTCAATTTAAATCTGAATATATCATTTAGCATTAACAAAGAAAATCGGAAAACTAATTACATAGTAGTGAGTATATGTTAGAGAAGTTTCCAGGAGCATTCAAGTAATCTCTTCAAACCTTGAGGCTTGACTCAGCTGTGCAGCTTTGTTCTTGGATGCAAAATTCGTCATTTTGTCGTGAAGCCGTTCACTAGCCTGGATGATGACAGGATTTTTTAGTTGACGACATTGAAACTTGTGAAAACGGTTCTAAGTGCACGCAGGAACGAAACATACTTCTGCTATATGTAAGTGGCGTATCTCTAGCCATACAGCATCAGTATCATCCAGAAAAATCTCCTTTCTCTCAGGCTCACCAGTTGATTTGTTCGTCACCTCGATGACCAGTTTCTTTCCATCCACCTCCAGCAAGTCATGACACATTGCATCATAGGTCCACTCATGTATCACAGGAGCAATCTGAGCACGACAAAATAGCACATATTATGACAACTGACAGTTGCAGAAAACTACAGGGAAATCTTGTGATATGTTCAGTTAACCTGATCAACAGATCTGTCCAATATAAGCAGCTCACATGTTTCCTTCTGTGGATAGTTAGGAATCGTCGTTTTGTATTTTGTCAGACAGTCCCAAACGGATGAAGCGAGTTTTGATGGGACTAACTCATGTGGAGCTGCTGTGTCAGGATCCTTAGCAGCTCGGTATCTCACATAAGGGAGCTCCTACAGAAAACAGCAAAAAATGAGATTTCGATGCATAATCTCGTAAACAAAGCAAAGAGACCGTGACTGTGTACATACCTTGAGTGAAGCGAAGACAGTGGCAATTCGGGTTGCCATTAGATTCAAACAAGCATCGAATTTCCGAGCATTTTGTGCAGTCTCCCCATATAGTTCCTCTAAAGCCATTTCATGATCAGTGACATACACCTATATCAAAATCACTTGGAGCAATCAGTTACTCACCACATTTGCACAGACGGCACAGTAGTCTTCGATTGTGCAGTTGGAGATACTAAAACATGAATGTTTAATACCTGGCTATCCAAGGGAAAGTACTCCAAATTCATCTGCATGATTCAGAAGGAACAAGCACATTAACATTCGACATTTTAACTTCGTTCTCTAATAAGTGAGTAAAGGGTTATCGATGCCTCTAACCTCTCTTAATGCGCCTATACGAGGTACCAAGCTCATATCGCTTTTTAAATGATTAATCAACTCCCTAGGCGTCGGTACACTGAAAAACACAAACGCTCTGCAGAATGCAGATAGAGACGAACATTGCAGGCAGACGTAGTTATAAGCAAAGAACAAAAAACGGTTTCAAGGTATACTGTAAATCACGACAAGAACGAAGGCGACATACTTTTTGTACAAGGGTTCTCTTCCTGACATGTCGGACATGAACATGACGATGCTGCAATCAAAACTGAACAATCAGACTCGAATGTAAAACTGTCAAACGCTAAATACGAGAAATTCTGCAGGAAAAACAGTACTTCTCTTTCGACGGCTGAATGAAGTAAATAGCATCCAATGAGGGCATTGGTTGCCGTCTCCTGAACAGATCTTCGACCACTGAGAAAACGTAAAGACATTCAATAAACACGGGTAATTTAGAAGGTGGTAACGATCTGTATAGGCCGAGGATGCTTACGAGAAATCCCTTGATCGGTGATATCTGCCATCTGACACGACGAGGACATAACTTTTACAGTAACTTTGTCCATGATTAGTACCTAGAAGGCGCGATATCAGTTAAAATTCTTACGGACACAAAAACACGTAGTAGGAATTTGTGAAATCGAACCTTCCATGCTTTCGACTCAGCTGAAGTTGATTTGAGCATCTCATATAACAGTCCTGCAACACCGAAGTTGTGTCTCAGTAATCTCGAGATTCATAGAGATTCTAAGGGTATTCGAACCTGAGATCTAGTGTTTGGATACCCTCCATTAAAACACTAGGCTAAGACCTCGTAAACTGAAACAATGTCCTATCAACGACAACATTACGGCCGTGATTCAATCTCAAAAATTGAACTCAGCCTTTCAAAAACAATGATTCCGATCAATATGCTATCAAAATATGTCGAAATTGATGAAAAATACAATGAAAAGGGGGGGAAGAGAGCGTACTATCGCGAGCAATCATGCGAAAATTCTTGTACTCGTTGGGTCGTCCTCGAGCGGAACCCTCCGAATCCGAAAGCGACATGGTTTAATTTGAATTTGGGCTTAAGTTTAGGATCATTCGAAGCTTTCGATGGTGTAACAATGGAGGAAAATGGCGGAAATAATTGGAGAAAGTGAGAGATAAAACAGAGTAAAGAAAAAAATGGAAGAGGAGAAGAGAAGGTGGGACGAAAAATAAGGCGGGGTGTAAGAGGAGATCGTTATTTTTGTGTGGGTGTGGGTGTGGGTGTGGGTGTGGGACCCTCTTTTATTTTTATTTTAGTACTGTTACCGTTTTATTTTTCGACTGAGCTGAATTTATACGAAGATAATCTGTATAAATGGATTGATTGAAATTAAGTCGATATAAGTATATTATAAAAAAAATTGAGAAAAAAGTCAAGTCATTGTACTCCGTACATAAAAAGATTTAATACTTGTATAAGAAATTTCAATCGTTATTGCCGTTCTTTTTTCAAAATAAATTAGTAGACGTTCTCAGAATAACTTATTACGAGACATATATGAAAAAATAAAATGAAATTAATATGAGTAGTAATCCATATCATAGTCTCTCAATAACATCATTAGTAATTCATATAAGAGGTCTTTCAAAATAAATACTCGTACATAGTTGGAGTACTCCGCATTTGTTTATCGCCATAGAATTCAAAATTTCAAATCACTAAGTATCTAGAGACGGTTTCACACTAACTTATTACTCAATATAAGACATATCGAAAAAATAGAATGAAAGTAATAATCACGCATGTCATATTAGAGTCTCTCAATAACATCATTAAGAAACGATTCTTTTTACGTTTTTTTGTTGAAGTAAATAGAGTAGCTAACTCGTATTCTTAATAGATGAAAATTGATTAATTTATTAGGTTTATCATTATCCATGGATGATATTATTTCTAGTCGACGAATGATTTAGAGAAATTCAAAGCCACCTACTCCCTCTGTTCCTTACAAGCAAATTGTCTTTTATTTCTTTTTTGTCAAGTTTCCAAAGATTTTCTCATTTTTCACTTTCCTTTTTATTCTACGATATCATTTTTACAATTTTGTTCCATCATCGTTGCACTTTTTCAATCACCACACAATCTCCTTTAACTTGTGGGCCGAAAGCTTTGGGGTAATCTGTAAGGGACGGGGAGAGTATGATTTAAACTGACGATTGCCCGTTTACTATACTCAACCAAACTAATAAGAAGATTATACAACCAGTTGTATATAGATCTATGTATAACTGGTTCTATGATTTTGAGCTTTATGATACGGGTTAGTCGCGTCACTGTAATCAAAATAATCCTAGATTACTATTAACGGATAGCTAGCGGTAAGTAGGGTCAATTCCACAGGGATGCAGATTGAAAATTATATGCTAGTCAATTAACTTAACGGGTCACGATTTTAATGATTTGAGATGAACTGACAGTAACACAGAAGTAATAAAAGTATAAATTAAGAAAATCACCAGAGTAGTCGGATCACTACGATTAAAACAAGTAAACATGCGATTTCCAAATAATCAGTTAACATGAGTTAAAGAATATCGACACGGTCCTCTCGGATCACTAGTCATCCTAGAAGTCACCTAACGCCTGCTAACGGGCTCTCACTACGTATTAGGAAATTCTATCGATTACAACAAGTCTTATCCTTTCCCGGGCTTTCGCTACGTAGGTCGGGATTACGAGATACAAACAATCAATTACGGCCTATAATTAATTATTCGTCATTATAATGTTGCAAGAGCGATTTAACTCATGAGGGTCGATTATTTAGTCATCATAAATAAATCTGTTTCAATCCGTAATTCACCTAAAACTCTAGTGACGAAAAATTAGCTAAGCATATTTACGATGATAATAATACTAACAGATTGAATCATGATGAAATAATAGGATGAATGAAAATAAGGAGAAAATAAGGAGAAGAAATAAAAGTAAACAGGAAGGAGGAGAAGATTAGGGAAGAGGAAGAAAGTACCGGATTGGAATAAATAAAAGAACAGAGACGGAGAATTAGAATAATAAAAATAACCCGATCGAGAATATGAATACAGGAATTCTGATAAATAAACTTGATAAAAATAAAAGCTAAATATTTACAGGAAACTAAACTAAAACTAATCTGTGTGAATGATTGAATGAGAAAAAGATAGATCAGATCATCACATTAAAGCTGTATTTAAACTGCTTAAGCCCTCAATAACTGTCCTTTCTTTCCTGCTATCTTCAATCTCATTAACTAGGTAGTGGGAAGAACTGAAGAGCGTAATAGGGGGAGTAGTGGGTAACGTCAACTGAATTAGTATTGGAGTGGTATCCCATCCTGCAGACTTGGATTTTAGGCTGGTAGACTTGAGATCCAAGTCTGCAGACTGAGTTCAATCTAGGCTTCCAACGGACTTCTCCTCAGTCTACGGACTGTCTGCTGCACTTTCTCAGTCTTACCAGTCTATAGACTTGTGCTTTAGTCTACCGCTTTCTTACTTCCTTCTTCTCAGTCTATAGACTCACAGTCTAGTCTATAGACTTGCTTCCTTCTTCTTGGTCTACAATGAATCGGTTTCAGAGCTTTAATATTTTGGATGCAATTTTTAGCTCTTTTAACTACTCGGTCTCGATTATCTGCAAAATAACAAAAGAATACCTGATTAGCACATACATATGGGAGAAAATAGCGTAATCCGACTTCTAAAATAATAAATCGACATAGAAATGCGTGCCAAAATAGGTGAAAAATCGAATAGGAACGGCACGCATCACTTTATCACAAAGATTTCGAGTTTTGCTGTAAATTTTCTGAGCTTCAATGTAAATGTCGAGTTAAATCACTTAAATGTTCAAGCTCAAAAACCTACGACCCTCAGAAACCTGTATAAACTTAGTAAATATATACTTCCTCCATTTTCTTTTTATCTTCCCAATTTCTTTTTTTGGCCATTTTTTTTATCTTCCCATTTTATTTCTTTTTATTTTAGGTCACAATTTTTACCATAATACCCTTACTATTTACACCACTTTATACCTTTATTCTTTCATATTTACACACATTTTACCCTTATACTCTCAATATTTAATAAATTTATCATTTTATATTCATTACAAAAAAAATTGTGTCAAAAGTGAATGAGAAGATAAAAAGAAAATGGAAAAAGTATAAAAGTTCAACAATTTTACGCGGATTATAAGTGCATAATCTTATTTTCCAAACAAAACATCTCTAATAGGATCTTATTCTCTACTAATTCCCATTATTATTACATTAAAATAAAATCACCTACTAATCACTCACCCTTACACCATCACCCCCATTTCCCCACACCACGGCGCGTACCTCAACGCTCCACCTTCACCCCTCTTCTTCTCACCTTAAACCCACATTAACTGCCCCATCCCAACTTAATTAACCTCAATTAAACCCTAATTAAATCCCTAATTACGCCCAAAGATCCAATCTTTTTTATTCCCCGAGGCATGTACAGATCAAAAATAACAATGGCATGGAATGTTTTCAAGTTTTGCACTGCTTTAAAGGGTTTAGGTTCGATCATGATATTGTTGGTCTTAGGTGTTGTGGGTGTTACTTATTACGCCGTCGTTTTGGCTAATTATGGACCTAATTTGATTAATGGGGGTCTTGATACTCTTGCTTCTCTTGCCGTTTTGATCCCCTTTCATGGATTGGTAAGTCAACTTTTTTGATTAGGGCGATTATGATGTTGACGGGATTTGAACTCGGGTTTTTGTAGGAGCTAAACTTGCTGATATCTGTGACTTTATATAGTAATTGTGAATTCTGGGTTGATTAATTTTGGTAAAAAAGTTGAAATGTTGGGTTTTTTTAGCTGGAATTTAGAGCTTGGTAAAGTTTTGAATGTGTGATTTTGAAGTTAAAATTGATTTAGTATTACTGTTAATTGAAATTTATTAGGGTTCATGTTATTTCTGGGATTGGTTTGGGTGATTTTGTTGAATTTTCAGCTATTTACTGTAATTAGTATTTGTGTTTTCCTTTTTTGGGTGTTGTATATCTTGTGTTTAGGCCTCATGGAGTAAGTTTCTGATGAATATCCATCACAAATCGGTGATGGGTCGAATAATCCACTTGGTTAGATAAGGCAAACCTAGTGAATGACAAATTAGTATTACTTGACCCGTGACAAGTTTATGACAAATCAGTGATCGAATACGTGTATGTGGAAACCGAATTATGTTAGTTGCTTTCTTCTGTATTTCTCCATTTTAATGGCTTGTTTTGGTGTCAATAGAAATATTGACTCGTTTTCATATTGGGTCTATGGTTTCAGCCAAGTTTTGTGGTCTCGTGTAGTCGTAGTTGTAACTTAGATTACATGAAACTAAATAAGGAAGGTTAGCCCGATATAGTCCTAGGATAAAGGGTGGTGGGGGGTGGTAGGGGGTTAAGAATCACACTTGCCATATGAAGAAAGTAACTCGATTCAATTCAAGACTCGATTTTGGTGAACTGATTCACAGTTTTAAGTTAACTGATTTGTGAACTCAACCAAGTTTACTAATTTTGATGAATTTAACACGAATTGTGGTGAACTTGTGCATTGTAAAGTAACGGCCCTAGATTCGCTAGTTTTAATGATTAGTACTTTAGTAGGCAGGCATGACTAAACTTATGGAGGTTGAATTCTTACCTTGTAGTTAGCTATGCTCCTATGGAGTTACTTTTCGGTTGTTTTTACTGATCCTGGGAGCGTGCCACCTAACTGGAGGCCTACCGTAGACGAGGAAAGCGGTGAGAGTGATCCGTTAAATGTGCCAGAATACAGTGGAGTGCAAACGGGTGATCCCTCTCTTTCAAAAGTCCGGTTTTGTCGGAAGTGCAATCAGCTTAAACCTTCCCGATGCCATCATTGTTCTGTTTGTAAGTATTACTCTTATTACTGTATATCTTCTTCGTATGTTGAAACTCTCTTGCCAACGTATTTATTTCAGAATTATGACATGCTGCTGCTTTCTTCTTATACCAGGTGGGAGGTGTGTTCTTAAAATGGATCACCACTGTGTTTGGGTTGTCAATTGTGTTGGCGCATTGAACTACAAAAATTTCCTTCTTTTCTTGGTATGGTTAATACTTAAAGTTATACTTCTGTCGATCTCTAATCTCGGCACCTTTTCTCATTTCTGTGTACTCCAATTCGTTTATTTTGTTAAGTCGCATACTTTTGGGTTTATCGGGTTATAGTTAGAACGTAGAAGTGTTGTCAGAAAGCAAGGTATTTCGGGTTAAACAATAAGTTACTACTCTTACTATTGACAAAATGTTCGCTCACATGTATGTAGAACGTTAATCATTGAAGGAATAATGATAAATCTGTATTTATGTATTTGTTTTGATGCAGTTCTACACATTTCTGGAGACGACTCTGGTAACAATTTCACTGCTGCCACAATTTCTAGCATTCTTTGATGACGGGGAGATACCTGGATCGCCGAGCAGTTTAGCAACTACATTCCTTGCATTTGGTAATGACCAGCGAGCTTCTTATTTGACAGCCGTGCTGTATACTTGTTGTATTCATGATATTAAATCAACTATGCGACTCTAAAACTCATTATTCTTGTTAAGGTGTTGATGATTACCCATACTAAGCTAGGTTTGACTGCAACAACTGATACTGTGAAGCTAGGTTATCGTTTAAATTATCTTTTAGGAATAATTCTTACACTTTAATTCTATTTGCAGTCTTGAACTTGGCATTTGCACTGAGTGTTATGGGATTCCTCATCATGCACATATCTTTGGTTGCCGGTAATACCACAACGATAGAGGTACTGTACCCAGACTTCCCCTTCATGTTTAGTGTCATTTATGAAGTATATGTGTTAATTTTGATTTCGGAAGTGACTGAATCTACAAACTTGTGTGCTGATACTAGGCATATGAAAAGAAGACGACTCCAAAGTGGCGTTTTGATCTTGGGAAGAAGAAAAACTTCCAGCAGGTAAGTTTGAGGAATTCCATTCGTAAATCTTTTATTGCACTCTTTGATTATACTCCACAGTAGTAAATATTTGCTTGTGTGCAATTTGATCTTGTTGATCAGGTATTTGGAACGGAGAAACGACACTGGTTTGTGCCCGGATATTCGGAAGAAGATCTGAGAAGGATGCCGGAACTTCAGGGTCTAGAGTATCCGTCAAACCCGGAAGTTGATACGCAAGTGTTTGGATACTCGTCGACTCCAAATCATTGACAGTTGTGCTCGTTTGTAGTGACAGTAGATTGGGAACACACACACGGGGAACTAATTTTACATGTTTTGATTATAAGATATGTATTGTATGGGAGTTTGGTGGGGTGATATTCTCATGACTTGTTCATAAATTATTTTCTACTGTATATCTTTTTTTGTATTAATACCATTTTATAAAAGTGTTTCTTTTTTTTTTTAGTTCCGACAAAAATTAGTTCTCTATACCTAGAAGATTTTGTGTGACACGGTCTCAATTTCTTACTCATAATTCATTATTTTATGCATTTCAAGCTTTGAACTTTGTCAACTAAAATAACATCCATATTTTTAAACTCTTGCACTAAATTAAACTTTAAAAAACATCCATATTGCGAGACATCTAGATCCTACATAAGAATTTGTGTCGACAAAATAATCAAATAAAAACTCAATGGCGTAAAATTGCTTTTGGTACCAGATTTTGATTAATATTTCTACATCTCAGTTCGCAATTAACACTATTTTGATTATTAATGTTCAAAAGCTTGTGACCGTCATAAGAAACAAGACTCATCACAAACGAGAAAGCACTCTATTAATGGGTACAGTACTATAGTGTACAAGAGGACATGAACACAAATAACAAAGCTTTACGTATTAAACGTTGTGTTTCTTTCGAAATAGAGTCTAGTTTCAATACCCGTTGGCATCATAACTATCTCGGATCGCTAGACCACGACAAATCCAACATCTGAAAGACTGAAAATCCTCTGGCAGTGAATATCGATCCAACAAGAAACAATTAATGGATTTTTGGGACGAAAACATCATTTCAGCCTTCAATAACCCATAAGACCATAAGCGTATTGACATAGAGTTGGTCCTATTTAACAAACATTCGAAACTTTCTACTCTAAACAGATTTGTCATTAGGTACAAAAGCCACTTCAACAAATTTCAAAAGCTGAGAGTCCGAATCTAATCCTCATAGTTGACGAACCAAGCCAAAGCTAAAGCTGATTCAAACAAAACAAAGTCTACATCCTCATTGGTAGCACAGCTCTGTATCAGCATACCTGCCAGCAAACAGTAATTGGTGCAAGAGATATGTCATGTGCTGCATGAAGCAAAAAAAGAAGACACAATGTACCCTAGCCAAAAAAAAAATTGATGCAAAGTAATCTCCTGCTAAGACGAGGGTCATTCAGGTTGGGTCAGATGTATAAGGTTCTTGAGGGATTTCCGAGATATTGAAGGATTCGGAATTCCAGATGGATTAGTCACCAAGCTGTTCTCTCGGAAGATACCTGAGGAGCTTCATGGATCTAATATATCGATCCCTGAAGCTCCAGATTTTCTTGGCTGTTCAACATTGAAAACAATCCCTAAAAGGATCTAGTACAAACATTACCACAACGAGGCACCAGCAGAGGTGCTTTAAAGTTTCTAATTTCTAACTAAGCAAATACTCTAAAAACATCAAGATTCCTAAATCTAGGTGTTGGAGTAGAGATTTCTCTCAACTCTTTGACAGAGGAATTCACAAGTGAAGAGTGAAGACCACCAAAAGGTTCATAAGGTTTCTCGACTCAGCACACTAAAATTCGGGCTTCCCACCCGTACACCAATGATTGCATTTAACTAAACAAGTGGTTTAAGTGAAATAAAAAATGTTAACAGCAAGTATAGAATGAAGAATAAATTAGGGTGGAAAAATGAGAAAAGAAGAGAGGATTAGAAGATAGACAATGACTCAGTACTACACAATGTATTGTTCAATCTCAATCATTTATTTACTTTTAAATAAAATGTTTCCACAGAGAATAAAAGAAGTAAACAAATGACTACGACGAAGGGTGTAACAAATTTTCATAATGCGCCATGTCTTACTATTCATTTAATCTGTAGTAGTATTGTTTTCGTTGCACTATCTGGTAACTATAGTTCCCCACATGTGAGCTATTGACCTCTTTTCTCTCATGAAAACTAGAGCATTCTTCAAACATGGTTTCTAGGTTGAAATCGTCATATACGGAATTTAACTTCCTATACTTCACACAGTGACTCAGTACTGAGGATGATGGGTTGAGTACTTTCATATCAGCAATCAGAGCGCCTACCAAATCTGAGGCAACATCCTTAACCCTATAATCAATAACAGTGTTTGTGTGCGGGCGTATGCATGTGTGTAGGGCTTGAATAATAAGCTGATAAGTCCACTGCTACCGCCCCTTTCCAGATCCGGGCTTGGTAGAAGCTCACGACAAAGCTAACAAGAGGGTGATCATATTAGGTGTAACTAGCATAGATGATGATCCTCAGTATATAACAGTGAGATCTCTCTTTCTCTTAGTCTCACACTCACACACATATGAGTTTTCGAAACTGAAGCTGTTTCAAGCAGAAAGAAGCAGAAAGCGTCTTTTCAATGGATAGCCTTAGGATATGACCTATGGAAGCATTTACCCTCGGCAATTACAGGGTGCACTAAAGATGTCTACAGGCGCCTACAGCGCAGTAAAACAAAGTCATAAAACAACATTTTTGTGTATTTATATCATATAAATCCCGTTCTTCAAATATAGGGTTCCGAAAACAGTAGAATTCACCTGCACCGGAAGTGCTTTATATAGACTGATATACAGATTAATGCATATATGAGCTGACTGATGACCTTTTCTGCAAGTTTCAACCAAATTCCCAAAGCTTTTGCAAAACCGATACGAATCTATAACTTAAGTTTCAATTACTATAGCAAGTTTAAACATACGAGACACCAAATCAACAACAACAACAACAACAAAGCAAAGGATTCGAAACCAAAATCGAAACAAAACAACACAAAAGCATACCCAAATCTCGAAACAATTAACTATGCTCTACTGCTGCTGGTTCTGAGGCGGGTGCTGAGCATTGGGCGGCGGCATCCTAGGCGGCCCATACATTCCACCAGGAGGCGGCGGCATTCCAGGCATCCCAGGTCTCGGTGGTCCAGGTGGTGGAGGACCGCGCATCATGGGCGGCGGAGGCATGCCCGCCCTCTGCCCGTACTGCGCGTACTGAGGAGGAGGAGGACCGGGCATCGGACCACCCTGACCCGGTCTCTGAATGTACTGACCCGGTGGAGGCGGAGGCGGACCCCTCATCTGCATCTGCGGTGGCCCACCCGGTGGGGGGAACATTGGCTGTCCCGGACCCTGACCCGGACCCGGTGGGCGCATACCCGGATAATTAATCGGAGGCCTGGAGATCTGAGGCTGCATCATCCCAGGAGCAGGCCCACCAACCCCGCGAACCGGACCGGCTAGACCGGGCTGAACGTGGACCAGGGGAGCAGTCGGAATCCCTCGGCCGGCTGCGCGGCCGAGACCGGGGCCGGCCATGGCGTTGGCGGAGGTGGTCTTGGCGCGGGACTCGTCGGGAGGGGGTGGGCCCTCGACGGTCATGGAGATGACCTCCTCGCCGCGGAGGAGGAGGAGGCCGAGGGTGCGGCGGTCCTGGCGGTCGTCGGACTTGGTGGTCTTGGAAGGGGGGAGTTTGCGGAACTCCTCGCAGTCGCCGAGGACGAGGTTCATGTGACGGTCGAATGCGAGGAATTTTCCGACGAGTTGGCGGCCGTCTTGGATGGTTACTCGCATACGGTAGTTGATGAATTGGAGCATCTTGGATCCCTTCGACATCGACATTGTTGCGGTGGTGTTTGGAGAGACGGAGGAGGAGGAGGAGGAGGAGGAGGAGGAAGAGAGGTGAATCTGATTTAGGGTTTTAGAGAGTGAGGTGCGTTATTTATTCGAATCGAAAGAGTACAGTCGGGTCATCCTGGAAATACTAATTCTATACGGTCTCGCAGTATTATACTCCGTATATAGACATCCAAACGGGTCGGGTCGAGTAAGGTCACTTTCGCCCTTTTGGGGTATGAATATCTGTTTGTCTTCGGGTGATGTCGGATCATTTCGCGTTCGGGTTTGCTATTTTCAACCTTTTTTTAGAGATATCGACTCGTTTTTTATAATAAAATTCGGGTTTGGCCGGTTAAGTTCGGGTTATATGTCAAAATCGGGTCTTCTGTTTAGGTGTTGGATCGATTCAGATTAACTTATTCGGGTCGGTCAGTTTTGCAAGGTCTAGTATATTAGTATCACACGTTCCCGCACTAAAACTAACAAAATCAAAGATGGCTTGGCCTCGACATGTGTGGACGCTTATTTCGGGATGACTCGGGTAATTTTGTTTCTGCCTTCACTCTCTCTTGTGGTATTAAGTATTACGGAGTAACACATTTCTACCCAAAGTAATACAGAGTACTTGAAATAATGGATAATTCGACTTTAAATTAAGACAAATTCTTATTTGTGACGGAATTATCCGTCATAAACGTGTGACAGGTCAAATAATATTCATTTGGGTGAATAAGAGAAAGCCATGTGTTACCCACTAACTTTTCTTTTCTAATCCAGTGATTTTATTTGTTGGTTATTCCCTTCTGACGGATATATATCCCTCACAAAGGAGACTTAATGGTACCGGTGGTGAATCGCACGTGTGTTGATCTTAGAAGGGGAGGAAACGGGTCGTTACACGTGTCAAAGATCCATGTTCCTCTACAACATACGCCCGCACCCTCTAGTATTTTCCCGTCGTTCCTTTTTTTTTTTTTTTTTTTTTTTTAATTTCCAAATTTCTTCATTTCACATTTTCTTTATTTAATATCAAAACAAATTAAATAAATGGGGTTGTAATTTCAAAGGAGCTAGCTTGAATTATTATCTAGCCTTTTTATCTTGATCTCTCTAGAAAATTCACCTCCAAATATTCATTAATTCATTAATTCCAAGGTATTATTATCTCTTTTGCTAAACTTTATTAGTATTATTTCATTTTGTAAATAATTTTATAATCTTTGGTGTTATATGTGTTTAACATTTACCAACATATGAACAATTGAACATGATGGCCTCTTAATATTTGATTTTATGAGTCGTAGCGTTTTGATAGAGTTGTTTGCAATAGAACGAATGAATTTGAGAGGGCTGGTTCGACATGATGATGTGCATTTAGTAAAACTAATTGTATTCCCTCTAAACCCGCATTTGGTCACCTCTAGGCCTTAGTAATTGGAGTATATTTTGATCGTCTCTGTTATTAATTCTTTAGTTCTCTGTTGTGTATTGTTTGTAGCAAATGTTGTTTTAATGTTAAGATTGAGATATTCATAGACGTGTACCCTACCAGGTTTTGAGCTTGCATAAAGTGATTTTAATTGTGAACGATATAACTCATTTAAGCGATAATAGGATTAATAAGCTGGAATAGCTCAGTTGGTTAGAGCGTGTGGCTGTTAACCACAAGGTCGGAGGTTCAACCCCTCCTTCTAGCGTCAATTTTAATGTTCTCATGTTCCTCATCAACATCAGTGACGTCAAAATTATTAATTACGACTACGTATTTGGCATATTTTATAATTCTATCACCATATATTTCGTTTACTAAGAGTAAGTTAAAAATCACGATCGTATTTTTATCCCGACGTTCATATAGTTTACCATCTGTTTTTGTTTCCTGTCCTTCCTTGCAATGAAATTGTATTGTACAATTGTTTGGGGCAACCAAAGAGCTGGAATAGCTCTGCTGGTTAGAGTGTGTGGTTGTTAACACAAGGTCAGCTGGTTAGAGTGTGCGACTTTTTTTAATATCGATCACGTTTTTGTCGGGCAGGGAAACGATGCAAAGCAACAGAGGTCAACACCAAAGGAGTCCGTTCGACTTGTTTGGTGATTTTGGAGGTTCCATTCACGGACGAAACCCATTTGATGACCCTTTCTTTACCGCTCCTCCATTCGACAGTCCATTTCTTCGAAGTAATGTCGTACCAGGATCTCACTCGGCCGCTCCGCCATCTGAGCCGGTCATTCAAGAGCTTGACTCTGACGATGACGACCACAAAAACATTATTGAAGGGGATGAGTCCGTTGCACCGTTTGTTGATCATCCAGACGATGATGAAGCTGATGGTAATTATTAACTAATTAAAATAGTTCAAATGCATTAAACACTTTTCTTAAGCGTAGGCCGTAATTTGGTTGGTGGGTGTGTTTCGCAGATGTGCAGACGCAGAAAGACACCAATTACGGGACTGGCTTTAGAAAAACGGGGAGCACGAGCACCCAAACTCAGAGTTTCAAAGTGTCAAGCTGCAAAGTCACATATGGTGGGGTAGACGGTGTGTATTACTCGTCGTCTTCAACTAGAAGGATGGGAAGTGACGGAGTAAGTTTCCACATTTTTTGTGGACGAGAAATTTATGTCACGATTCTCTTACAAGTTGATAACTAAATGAAATGATATGGACTTAGGTGATCATGGAAGAGTCGAAAGAGGCCGACAAGACCAAAGGAGAGGCGATACACAGAGTTTCTAGGGGACTCCAGGACAAGGTATATCTAATACGTGTAACTTGTACACGTTTTATTGATCGCATTGGTTGCTCTACCTAAGTACCTAGGAATGTTGTGCAACTCAGTGTTCGATTGTGTTTAAAGAACCGCGAGCGTGAGATTTTGAGATTTCGTGCTGCTTGATTGCTTGTACAAAACTTGTTTTACAGGGCCATTCCGTGACTCGAAAGCTGAATCCAGATGGGAAAGTTGACACTTTGCAAACTCTTCATAATCTGAATGAAGGTGAGATACCTATTTACATACTGCAACTAGTTTCAAATTCGATCCATTAGTCAGTTCGTTGACTTATTATGACTTCGGTCTGGTTTTGGCTGATAATCATCCGTTAATCTGTAACATGTAATCTCCGCCCAAATTCATAGAACTCCCCTCTCCTTCTGCCTGTCAAACCATGTAAACCTGTATGTCTTTTAGTTTGGCGTTCTTTTTTTTTTATCTTCTTCCACCTTTGTTAGATGAACTTGGGAATTTTGAGGAGGCTTGGAGAAGCAACAGCGGACACCATTTACCTTCTTGGACAGGTCCGCTTTCACATCAGTCAGTCTGTCGCATTCTTTCAACATTGTTGCATTGTTTTGTTTTACACCTGCAAACTCCTTTAAAGGGTTGGCGTATATCATTGTCGTTTTTGAATTGATGGGCTCTTAATGTTGATCCAGGACCTCATGGCATGGATCGGACTTCAAATTCACTTCTTCTCCCATCTACCGGACACAGCAGGGAGACGGTACCCAACAGCGAGAGTCGAGGTGATTCCTCCCGTGGTACAACCAAAAAGGTCATTAGGATTCCTATCGACTAGTTTGGTGTCTTGTTCCGTCCCATGGCTGTTAGATTTTGCAGCTATGGTTATTACTAGGAGGTGATATATGTACTGCAGATGCAAGTATATTACGAGTATTATTGAATTGCGAATCGAGGTGTCGGTAGCTGTTGAAATATTTGCTTGAGAAAGTAAGAAACTATTTTACTTAAACTCACTCTGTAAGGCCACAGATACTAGAATGTATGTAAACATCTTAAACCAAAGAATAATAATAAAACAGAAATTTCTGAAAGCAACAAGGTCGTTGTAGTATAGTGGTAAGTATTCCCGCCTGTCACGCGGGTGACCCGGGTTCGATCCCCGGCAACGGCGTTTTATATATTCTTTTTGTTTTTTCAAAAATAATTTGTATGTGCTGCTGGTTGTCCGAGTTTTACTGAAGTTCTGAACATTGTTGACAATATGCTTATTTTAGCTGGCAACTTTCAAACAAGGAAAGTATGTCGTTCGAAGAACGTATAGATTTAACACATTTCGAATCTTCAAACAACTCAAGGTGTTCACGAAATCACAAGCATCATCCACTCTTAGTCTCTAAGGGTAAGGCCTTGTTCCAACCCAGAGATAGTTCAGCAGAGCATGAACGATCACTTGAAAACGCAATAAATTTGCATAAATTTGCAGCATTCTCCGCAAGTTTAGGGTACGAGTGTAACACTGTAGTAAATATAGAACAGATTTCACAGTGTGAGGTACATCTTTCAACAAAATAAAGTCAAACCAGTGGTCCAAAGATGCAAGCACACTTGACAAGGAGGACAGAAGGAAGAGATAGCATAGCAAACGAAGGGTTAACATATCTACAACTAAGGATTCAGTTATAGAGCATCTAAACCCAAACCGAAATTGGGATAGGCTCAACCGCTCAAGCACAGATTTTTCATTATAAACCAAATTATCGCTGCAAATGGGGAGAAACTATATTTAACCTGGCGAAGTGATAAATGAGTAGCAAAACACAGCATCGTGACCGAAATGATGTATAAAAATAACAGACTCGTTGCTACATAGTCGAAAACACATAATAAAAATAGGTCCTCAATAACCAGTATCCTGATCTACAAAAACAAGAACTCCTTCAAACTGCCAGAAACTGGCCAAAACAGCAGTAATCTGTCATTACAATGATCTGTTCCGAGTAAACAGAACACTTGAGATCGCATTGTAAAGTAATCCCTCCAGAACAAAAGATATTTCCAACTTAACGCTTCTTTGAGACACCGACAGTCTTTCCCCTACGGCCGGTAGTCTTGGTGTGCTGACCACGGACTCTCAGACCCCAGTAGTGACGAAGACCACGATGGTTCCTGTATGCCAGAGGTTGCAATCATGAGTGTACTCGCAGGAACAACACGTAAAACATAATCAGCAAAACCAGAATGATCATTCATGAATAGTAAGCAAAGACGAACCTGATCTTCTTAAGACGCTCAAGGTCATCCCTGAGCTTCATGTCAAGCTGGTTAGAAACAACCTGGCTGAAACGACCATCCTTGTAGTCCTTTTGCCTGTTGAGAAACCAGTCGGGAATTTTGAACTGCCTTGGGTTCTGAACAACAGTCATAAGGTTGTCCAGCTCTGCAACTGAGAGCTCACCAGCCCTGAAACATAACTCCCATCAGAATGTGCACTACAAGACCATATTAATATTATCAATCATTAAAGACCTTTTAAGATATTAAGACAACTAGAGACGATAAAGGCATGCAAGTAGAATAGTACTACAAAAACAGGAAGCCGCATGAACGAAGTATGGTCTGTAAGACCCAAGGTGATAACGGTCACCATCCCATGTACCACAAGCAAGTGAGATGTTACACTTAAAACCAAAGAAGACACAAACCATGATTGCTATGCATGTTTATTTATACTACGATATATATGAGACAGGAACACACGCAGAACTCAGCACATTTGATGTTTCTATGATTCAACATGCCAAAAGATGGAAAATATGAAACAGACACTGCGCATATATGCATGAAAACAGAAGACACCAAAACAACATTCAGTATTAAATTTCCAACACCACATGTCAAAACCCAACAAAGTACTGCTTTCATAAGATAGAAAACTATAGCATAACAATTTTCACGACATACAATCTTTCACTCATAAAATGCCTCAAAGATAATCTACACAATACACCGTCAAACGCCTCAAAACCTAACAAGATAATACATTTGTCGCTAGACAGTTATGTGGCATCCTAAACCGTAATAAATTTCCCTCCAAAGGCCCCAGTTTCTAACTATATAAAAACAAATAGTCGAGAGAAAATATCAAAAATAGACTCACATTCATAAAATTCTAATGGAACAAATGATGAGTAACTCCAATTATTTGGCTCGGTTTAGATAAAAGAGCACACAATTAACTAAATTAGCAATTAGTGTTTACTAAATTAGTAAAAAGCCTCATGTAAATATAATTACAACGAGACATTCTCACACGAGAATAAATCACGACAAACAACCTAGGTTTGAAACACAAGAAATTAAACATCCAAACGAAGTTTAACGACAATATATCCCACTACATAACTCATGGAGGTTAAACAACCACGGCGTATATTTCTCTACTGTAGTGAAACCGTCGCACATGAGAATTTGTATCGAAAGCGATCTAGGGAGTATAATACTTAGGAAACGACAATCTAGCTAGCAATCTAGATAACATCCCAGAGGCTAAATAAAAACGGCATCTACTTCTCTAAACTTGGTCAAAAACATGCTTCAATCAAGCAAAAACTAACACAGGAAACAGCAGCAAATCGGGTAAAGAAACGAAACCCAGATAGTAAAATGAATGGAATTGAAAAGGGTAAGTGTTGAAAAATGAAAAGAAGGAAAACCTCTTGTTCATGTCAATGTCAGCCTTCTTGCAGCAAATGTTAGCATAACGACGACCCATACCCTTGATTGAGGTCATGGCAAACATGATCTTCTGTTTCCCATCAACATTTGTGTTCAAAATACGCAGAATATGCTGAAACTCTTCGTTCGCCACCAAAGACTGTCAAAACAATACCAAAATCAATCAGAAAAAAAATCAAACAATCAATTAACTTAAAACTATCAAACCAAATTAATCGAAAATTACCATGGTTGGATGAATGTGATGAAGGGCTTTTTTTTGCTCTGTGGGCAGTGAAGCGGCTGCGCAAGATATGGAGTTTGGTGATAGTGTAAAGAGGCGAGAGGTAGGGGAAAATGGAGGAATATATATGTGGGAGTTTTAGGTTTAGTGTTTTCATGTGTTAAAACCCTAGAAAATTATATTTTGGGCCTTTCATTATTTGGGTCATTGTGTCTCTTTGGAGGAACACTAACAATGAAGTTTGATGTCAATTTCCTATTGGGTTGAGGTGTTCAAAAAGTAGTCCGGATCCGATCGGATCGGATCGGATCGTATCACTTCAATCCCCGAATCCTCGCAATATTGGTCCCCTTCTTTGTTCTCGTCTAGTCCAAATTAGGGGTGTCAGTGAGACAAGACAGTTTGGGAGAAGCTTGAAAAGTTCGCGAACAGTCAAATATAATGTGATTAGTTAACATTCTTTATTATATTGCGAAGCAGTGTCAAAAAAAGAAATGCGACAACTGGAGGGAGTAATATTTACGTTGCTTCTTCACCCTATGAAATGTTCTTATTGATTTCCCTATCCATTTTGTATATGTTTTGGATTCCAAGTTATTAAAACACATTGATGAAAAAAACACGTAAACTTTAACAGTTATATATAGACTCAAACTCGCATTATAGTTAAAGAGCTTCTTTGCAAACTTAATTTTGTTAGCTCGAATTTGAATTTTGCATAACAAGCACGAGTCGAGCAAGGCCAAGCTATGTCCGAGGAGTAGGTCTCCTAGTGGTATCAACCCTAATAGAAGTAGGTACGATTAACATAAAAGAGTATACAAATATAAAGAGGGTACGCTTCTTATAAAAACAGGTATGGAGTACAAAACAAAGTTGTCATTTAAATGTACGAATAGAACATAGAGTGGTACTGAAGAGTGGTCACTCAATAAGTTATTGAGAAACCATCTCTCCCAAGAATTTGTGATGTCCGAGGGATTTCGATCCGGTCTGATTTGGATTTGTTTATAACCATGTTGACCTCGTGGTTGACCGATCTCCAAGTTTATTAGGTGTGATTTCAACTAGAAACATATCGTTCATTTGTTTTGCTTGCATTCACCGTGAAAAAAACAAAACAAAAAACAAATACTCCTTACCATAAGTAAATACTGTACTCGGAAAGGAAGAGTATACGACTACGAGTGAAGAGACCGTCTTTCTAAAGATTGATCACAGGGCATGACAAGTGGAGTAAAAGTAGTAAATGGAGTTTACGTCCACTTTTGCTTTTACCCAACCATGGTCTGATTGTTCATTTCTGGTCTGGGAAAAAAGCAGCAAAAATAAACTCCCTTAATTGAATGAATGTAAGATTCCCGAATTTAAAAGCTATGCAGATTTCAAAACCCACACTACTCCATGCTATTTTCCTGTTACTAGTATCTGTGTTCATAGCTTCATTTCTCCTCAAACCCTCTCAAAACTCCAACCAAATCCCTCACACCATGGAAGAAGTAGAAGTAAAAGTAGCAGCACCATCACCATCTTTTACTGAAATTCATGGAGTCAAGATTGAAAAGAAGCCTCCTCAATCCAAACTTGATCAACTTGCTGTCTCCAATTGGCCCACGTAAATTCTACTGCTCCCCCGTCTCGTCTCGCTCATTTGTTATCTTTGATTAAAATATTTCTCGCAGATAATATAAAAATATAAAAGGATAACAAATTACCGAGACGGAAATACTTTGCCTTTTTTTTTTTTTTTTTTTTTTTATTGGGTCTGCTTTGAATTGCTGTGTTAATTCTCTGTTTTATTTCTGTGTTATAATGGTTGTGGAATTTATTTGGTGGTCATATACTCACATCTGTTTGCTGATGAAATTATTGTGGTGTAACATGGAAATAAACCTAAATTGTTCTTGTGTTTCAGTAATTCAGTGTGAAAGATTGGATCTTTGATTGTTTTTTTGATTAAAGCATTGTAATTTTGTTGTCGATTCGATGTGAATTGTGGGTAATGCTGAAATGGGGTGTTGAAACTTGAAAGTATATAAAAAGCCTTTGATTAACCCTTTGTTTGGATGGAGGGATTTGCTCGTGTTGGTTGGTTGGAAATGGAGGGATCGATTTTCCTTCCTACGTTCTACATTAGTATCTTTCGATAGTAAAGATTTGGAAGGAAAACACCACGGCTCTAGAATGACTGAAAGTTTTTTTCTTTCTCGCGCTGCAAAGATTGCATTTGATGCCTCCGCAAGGAAGTCTGAATGGAGCTTAGTGCACTTTCATGGTGTCTTGTGTTTATGCCATAGAATCGATGAAGTGAAACTGTATTTAATTTGAGGACGTCTTTTTGAAGTTATACAATCGCATCATAAAATCATGCCACGGCCTCTGGTTTCACTGTTTCAGAGATTGAGAGTCGATAGTGTTGATCAACTAGGGGTTTTTATTGAGTACTTGTTGATCAGAATAGAACTACAGTATGTTTTATCTTGCCTTCTGTTGTTAGCTTACACGAGCATCTTCCCATACAACCCTCAGAAAACAGAAAAAATAACACCGCAACAGTCAGAATGGCATGCAATACTGTATTTTTCCGAGTTTGCTACACAATGTTGAACTCTTACTAAGCTCTCACTAGAAATGCTTGATAAATATATTTGGTCTAGCAACGCAGCAGGAATGTCGTGCTGCAATAACTAATCCTGTTATATTTTCCAAGTATCTTTAGTTTCTAAAAGTTGCATTTCGAGTATTGCAGCTCATGATCATTAGATTTTACTCCGTACACGAGGTGATAATTTGAGTGGGAAATGTGAACAGGTGGAAGGGAGAGCCAGGAAAAATGCCATGGACATTCAGTGGGGAGGAGACGATGTACCTACTGGAAGGTAAAGTGAAGGTTACAGTTGATGGGCATGAAGACGAGTGTTTCGAAGTGGAGGCGGGTGATTTAGCTGTGTTTCCTAAAGGTATGAAGATCACTTGGGATGTGCTTGAAGCTGTGAACAAGCATTACAGCTTTAAAGAGTAATAACTCGTACAATGTAGTAAATCATCTTATGACATTAGCCACATCGGAGGTAGTATTAATTAAAATGCTGCCGGAGTCATGTAATGACGTTGGGAGTATTGAACTGTTAGGATTCAAATTCTGCGACTGTTTCACGTGAAATCCTCAAACTTTTGGCTTACAAGAAATTTTGAAAGCGTCTCAACTGAGTAGCATAGATGAAGTCGGGGTAATTTGTTGATCTGAAGAGTTTGAGTAACAAAGATTTGATCGTAAGAAACATGCACCTTTTTCTAAACTCGAATCCTTTGCCCTTGAACCTCAAACACCTGATCATCAACTCACATCTCATCTCATCTGCTACTACAATAGCTAGCTAATAACCCGCTATTCATGCAGCTGCATTGCCGCGTTGGTTGGGTAATATCTGATGAATCATTGCAGCTAGCTAATTAGCTGTATTTCTACTATGATAAAAATTGAGATTCAGAAAACATTCGACTATTTTATAATTACAATAATAAACGGTTCACTGATTAGAACGTTTCATATGTACAATAGTCTCAAATAAAGCTCGTCGCAAAACCTATGTTCAGTTACGAGGATTCAATCCATGTTTGCGTTCAAGTGTCAAACTCAAACTCAAACGCTTCATCGTAAGAGAGACTCAACGACAATTTGATACAACTGGAGCAACTACCAAACAGAGATGTTATAAGTTGTGATTAGTTATGTGATGAGTGATGACAAATGACAGTAAAGGGTGGAAAACGACGTCAAAGAGGGAAAGTGACTGGAAATGTAGGCATATGAGAATGAGAGCATCAATTAGATTGTTAAAGCAATCAATATGAACACCAATTCCAGAAAACATGACTGATGACCTCTCATTGTTTGTTGAATGAATGTTGCCCTATCACAATTCACTACTCACTACTTACAACCCCTCACGTTTAATCTTCCTCTTTCGAAACTTCATTTTCGACCAAAACACAAAAAGTTCACTTAATACGTACGGAGTATATTCAACATTCGCAGTCGAGACAAGTAACGTACAAAATCATGAACCAGCAACGTGAATGATACACGAATTTTCAGAGATAATGCAGTGAATGAATCCAGAGTCACAATGGTCAGCAGAATGCAGAAACTATACATGTGATGTGGCTGATGCCACCCGCAAGCATGCTCTGTGCATTGGATCTAGGTATCATTCAGCAAAGCATGAGAGTATTAATTACAAAGATTTAGATCCACACTTCCCAAAACATCTCCTGTACAAACCTTAAGTAATCAACAAACTGCCCAATCTCCATACTCCCATCACAGATCTATACTCAGCATTCACACTATGTTTTGCCTGCATCATAAATCTACCTAGGAGCCTAGACCCAATATCCTAATTTAACAATTTATGGGGCCGCACCGACATTAGATTTGACAAACGGGTCTTTGTGGTTGGGTCATACTAACAATTAGGGTCTCAAGGTATTATCGAGATTTTCTGCATGGAGATCTAATTCTCGACAGACAGCGGCACTAACCAATACTCAACAGATAAATTTTGTCAACTCTACTAAGCAAAAAGAGCACACAAACCAGTCACCAGTCACCACCCGTTTCTTCAGTAAGTTACGAGAGGAGCTACATAGATCTTACATTTCTATCTCAAAGCTCCAAGTTCTCTTGGCAATCGCCATTAAATGTCCTAAACAATGAAAATAAAACGCGTTCTCGTCTATGAAGTAGGCATACCTAAAGCGATATAACAGAAATGTTATCACAAGTCACAATGATGCACCACCAACTCGCTCAGCGCATTGAGAACCCGGGTAAAATTTCACAGAGAAGCTTTCTATGCTAAGAATAAACATACTCAAGTTAGAGACAAAGAATTAAGAAAGACCATACCTCTGAAGAGCAAGTGTGCGACCTTCTACTAATAGATGCAACACGACTGAAGTTCTAGCAGATTTATCCAATCAACAAGACAGAACGAACAAATCATAAACAAATTGTGTCCTACTTTTATTCAAATTGCAAGGAAATAATACAAGTCCACAAATTCGGCTTAGTTCTATTAAACTTGAATTCTACATCACTGAAACTACACCAAATTACATTCTCAGGGGGGAAAAAAGAGAGTAAAAATAGCAGAAGAAAAAAAAAAAATGGATAGTTGTTGTACAGCTTTATAGTGGCCAAATGAAGAAGATCTGTAATCCCAAAACTTCCAATCAAGGAGGAAGCACAAGCAGTCGCCTCGTTAGAAGGGAATCATGAAGATAATACAGAAAATAAGAGACGGGTTTGGGGGAGGGCGGGGCGCAGAGCAAGAAGAAGATTAAAAACTCGTAAAAACAAAAAAAAAAAAACAAATCATACGAATCAATGAACAAGAATTTGAACAAAATCCTACCGTGGTGTTGAAAAAAATTACAGTACATATCATCATCGTCGTCCATGACTGAATCGACTCAATCATCATCATCATCAATTCATCATCATTCAGCGGCTTTCTTCCCGTCTTTATAGTAATTGAGATACCATCTGACAAACTTCTTGAGCCCACTCTGCAAATCAGTGGTCGGCTTATACCCAAATTCCCTCTGAGCATAACTAATATTAGCATGAGTATACTGCACATCCCCGTTCCTAGGCAACTTCATCACCATCCTCTTAGCCTTAACCTTCAACAACTTCTCCAAAATCGACACAAGATCCGACACAGGAACAGGGGAAGTATTCCCCAAGTTAAACACCCTCAATTGAGCAGCACCCGTCTTCTTCCCCCCACTCCCTGTACTCTTCTCAGCCGTGTCCAACGCACCCAAACACCCTTTCACAATATCGTCAATGTAAGTAAAATCCCTAGCCACAGTCCCATGATTCGCGCCCTCAAAAATCGGAATACTCTTCCCCTTCAATATATCCCTAGTAAAGAAAAAGTAAGCCATGTCGGGACGACCCCAGGGGCCGTAAACAGTGAAGAACCTCAGTCCAGTCAAACTCAACCCATAGATGTGATTGTAAGTATGAGCGATTTCTTCACCCGCTTTCTTGGTGGCAGCGTATAGAGAAGCGGGTTGATCGGTTCGATCTTTTTCGCTAAAGGGTACCTTAGAATTCAATCCATAGACACTACTAGAAGAAGCCCAAACAATGGCAGGTTGCGGATTCGCAGATTTACAGACTTCTAACAAATTAACAAACCCTGCGATATTACTATGAACATAAGATCCAGGATTCTGCATTGCGTACCTGACCCCAGCCTGCGCTGCTAAATGCATCACATGAGAAAACGCAACCACTTCGAACAGTTTCTTCAACAATGCGACGTCGTTTATGTCGCCTTCCACGATGAAAATCCCGCTTTTCTCCAGCAATGCTTGCCTCGCCTTCTTCAAACTCGGGTCGTAGTAATCGTTGAAGTTGTCCAACCCGAGTACGCCATCGCCGCGCCGCTTCAACGCCGCCGACACGTGGGTGCCGACGAACCCCGCCGCGCCGGTCACCAGGACGGACATCCCGTTAGTCGCTTTCACCCGGGCGGAGTTTCGGACCCGTTTCTCCCAGTCGGGTCCGCCCCAAGTGAAGGTCCGGAGAGAGCGGCGAGACGGGTCGGGTTGGGAGAAGAAGGAAGTGGAAGAGGTGGAAGAAGAGGAAGACGAAGACGAAGACGATGAAGAAGTTGATCTGTAGAAGAACATGAGGATTAAACCAAGAAAGATGAAGGACCAGAAAGTGAGCTTGACAATGGGGGTGTTGTGCCACCGTAGACGGTGGTGAATGTAGGCGGATTTCTCCATCTTGAACTTCCCCGGTGTTGACGGTGCGTTATCACTGTGATTATGAGGCATCTTTTTTTTTTTTTTGAAATTTGATTCAAGAAAATCCGATATCCAAAATCAAAATCAAAATCAAAATCAAAATCAAATCAAATCAAATCAAATCAGATTGAAGTCCTTGGAATGTGGGTTTTAATTGGTACTGTATCTTATCTTCTTATTATTATTATCAATATGAACTAAAAACGAAAATCAAGGTGGTAAAAGTTGGATTGATTGAAGAAAGATTTCTGGGTTTTGCTTGAAATTGAGTTTTGGAATCTGGGTATTGCTCAAAATCTGATTTTTTTTAGTTTTTTTTGGGAGATTTAGAATAGTTTGTGGTGGGGGAAAAGAGAAGACTTTTTTTTTTTTTTCTTTTTTTTTTTGGTTTTTCTAATTAAAAAAAAAAGTGTTTTAATGTTTAATGTTTTAATGTTTGATGATTCTCCCTCTTGATTTTTTTCCCTCTATAGGTGAGGAAGAGATGATGATGAAGGTGAAAAAAAGGGGTAATTTCTTGGAAAGGGGGAGGAGTAATTAATCGTTGGTATAGAGGAATGAGAGGTGTAGATTTGAGGAAATTATATTTTATTATTTTATTTTAGGTAAATAAAATAGAGTAATTTGGTTGGATTAAAATTAGAGATTTAGGGTAGGGGGAGGAGCTATTAATGTGGAGATCCTCAGGATATTTGGAGTCAAAGGACAGTAAAAAATGTTGAGATTGTTTTGGGCCGGTGGTAACTTTATTTTGACTGTTTAGTTTATTATTATTATTATTATTATTATTATTATTGTTTCCTTTTATTGTTTTATTTATTAGTCATTTGGTATAAATGATTTGTGTGATATCATATGCTAAATTTAGTGATTAAGGAGTGCTTCAATGAATCTGATATGGAGTACTAATTTATCGTTCCTTATATAATAGTATAATGTTCAGGTTGTCGGTTATATTCTTATTTTTGTTATGTATTTTCAAGAAATAAGGAATTGAAGATAAAATCGTTCTCTAAAAGAGAGAGAGGTTCGACGGAGGAATAAATGTAATAGTACTCCGTATTCACTAATTGAGGAAGTCTATTTTTCTTAAACATTATCATAGTATGATAATGGAAACAGTTATCTTTTTATGTTTTTTAAAAAGATGGATGAAAAAAAAGGAATGTGAAACGAGATATGCACCGAATATATTTTTGTAGTGATCGTATTCTTCTCAATAGTCAATATATTTAGTACTGAGTACTCCGTAATAAATAAACTAACTTTAAATTTATAAAAAAGAAAAATTATTTTTAAATCATTATTATATTTAAAAAGGTACACCATACAATACTACTTATGAATTTCATTAAATTCTAGGAGTAGGTCTAGTGAGTGATTGTTTTTGGCTAAGTGAAAAAAAACAAAATAAAATCAGTGAGACTAACGAGGTCTCTCAATAACGTTAATGAGAGACTGTCTGTACTTAATTAGTTCTTGTGGATTGACATATGTACTTATTTAGAGAATGTGCTAGGAATTTATCATAAGTGAAACGGAAAGTGAAATGTGAAAGATAGAAACAGAAGTTGGCACATGGGTCGGTGGGTTGGCGCGGTCCAGCACGACCCACAACCCATTAAGGCACGAGTCCACTTTGGCACGGCTTAGCACGACATGACACGCTATGGGCTGTGGGTCGTGCCTGGGCCGCCCTTAATAACACCAGCACGACATGACCCAAGACTCACTTCCTCGTGTCTGGACTGTGCCATTTTTTCCTCCAGACACGATGGATTGACACGAGGACGACATGACATGACCCATTGTGCCCAAAGGGAAAAAATGGCATAACCCATGAACGGGGAAGTGAGCTTCATATTATTGTGTCATGAGTGACGTGCCGGTGAATGGAAATGGAAGTCCAAATACGACCCATGGCTAAGGACATGTCATGTCGTATTTTCGTATTGTGCTTGGGTGTACGTGCTAAACCAATTCATCAAAGTTAGACTTATTTCTTTACATTTTTGGCGTGCCAAAAGTGTATGTCCAAGTGGAATGTGTTGTGCCTAGGCACGATCTTCTTTCTCAAACTTTGACTCAA
This sequence comes from Agrostemma githago, assembly GCA_958450325.1. Lineage (NCBI taxonomy): Eukaryota > Viridiplantae > Streptophyta > Magnoliopsida > Caryophyllales > Caryophyllaceae > Agrostemma > Agrostemma githago. The sequence goes on from OY288255.1 coordinate 1,383,125, forward strand.
CGACAGTCCATCAGTTCACAGCCAATGGTATGTCGTATGTAGGATTACAATATTCCTTCATCATATTGTGTTGGACCGTACCAAAGTTGACTCATGCTTTATTGGATCGTGCTGAATCGTGTCAGATTATCAGCCCACCGATTGGCATGCTCTATCACTTCTATCTTTACTTATAGGGAGACAAAATACATGTGAACGCGAAATAGGCTTAAATTTGAGTGATGTTAGCCGAATGTATGAGGTACTAAAAACCAGGTTGCTTAATGACGCAAACTCACCTTTTCATTAACTTTATATGTTTGTATGTATCGAACCACGTAGTACGGATTTAAGTCCGACATGCATGATTTAAAGTTTGTAAAATACTACTCGTATACGGATGAGTACCTCCAGACTAATGATATACTCCCTCGCCAGTCCTTATCCCTTATACTCCCTCCGTCCCAAAATGTTTGTCCCGTTTACTTTTGCACGATAACTAAGAAAATGGTGTGATGATTGAGTATATAGGTAATCATGACTACTTTATAGGGTGATGTGTGAGGTGGTGTGGGTTAATGGAATGACAAAATGGTAAATACTTTGTCTTAGTAGGGACGAAGTTGTAAAAAAGGATAGACTAAAAAGGAAAGTTGAGAAATGAGACAATCATTAAAAACCTACCCAAAAAAGAATACGGGACAATCTTAGTGGGACGGAGGGAGTATGTTGGTAAGCATGAAAAAAAGTTACTCGTATATGAATATTAAATGCAGTCTTTACGGTTGTATTTAAGTATATATACTCCTTGATTCCCCAGTCCGATCCCTTCCATTCATTCAATCATTTACATATATTTTTTCACCACTTTTAAGAAAAGTGGTAAAAAGTAAGGGTATTAGTGGTAAATCAAATGGTGTTATAGGCCCACCAAACTTAAAGTAAGGAAAATATAGTGATATTTTGTGTAAATAGAGGAAGTATCGTATATTATAAGGTAAAATCTTTTGTCAAAGAGAAAGTTAAAGAATTGATTGGATTGTCCGGAAGTATAAAGATGAAATATAACATCTTCCCAATGAGTAGGTGTGGACATGACGTAGGTCCACCCCGACGCGGCCACGCGCGGGTTTGGGTAGGCGAATGAACCTCCATATGAGAAGGATCGAATTGAAATTTAAGTCGAAATGGAGTCGCCACCGAATTTTATGGTTATTCGGAACCGTTCGAGCCCACTCTATATCGCCATGGTCCATACACAAAGTATGGCCCATTTCGGTTTGAGAGTTTATTGGGCTCGTCCCTTTGCATATCGATATAGATGCCGACTTGGGCGGTTAATCGTATATTGAATGACTCTCGTTGCCAATGGATTCGGACATCCGGAAACCATGGTTCTGAGTAAGGGGTGAGGGTACGTGTTGGGAAGCCCACTAAGGACACCCAACCCCGCCCGCTCTTAGCGGCCTCTACTAGGACATCGTTTGACTTTTTAATATGCGCTCTAGTAATTCGGTGAAATGTTATGCAAACATCGTTTTAGCTAAGCATGCGAATTAAATGTGAGCTACGTCAGTTTAATGCATCTAATTTATTGTCGAGGTGGTTTAGCATGCGAGGGTTCATTTAAAAGCGGTAAAACGCAAATAAATAAAGCAAAGCAAAAATAAATCGATTACAAGTTACACGGGCGGAATACAACCCGGGATTCACAATACGGCGTACAATAGAATAATTGAAATATACAATTGGAATAACGAGCAATAATTATAAACGGACCCGTGCATAAACTAGACCGTGATTTTGTGTAGGTGGACGAACTTTAATTAGTTACGCATTATATTGCGTATTAATCAAAGGACGGAGGTTCGAGACCTAGACGTGGTGCTAGCCCGATCTCGAACCTCGATGCCTTGTCCCGATTTATCACCTCGAGAAATTGAGTCTAAATTAATTTTACATCGGATACGATTAAAGAGTCGTCGACATAAAATTAATAATGTGAGACCGTCGATCAAAATCGTTTTAAGTGAAGTGATATGCATGAATTTTGGAAAAGCTACGTGATTGACTTTACACGCATTGACTAAGTCGCTTTTAAAAAGGACGAGGCTCGAATGATAAAAAGAAGAGCCCTCGGTTTCTGGGCTGCAGGACCCACTCGGTCGAGTCATGGCCTGACTCGGTCGAGTGTGTCCTTAGACGTAGCTACTGCCCGTTTTTACGGGTGCTACTCGATCGAGTAGGTGTACTCGGTCGAGTGGCACCTGTACGAGTTGTGACTCGTTTGTTTTAATGTGTTTTAAATCGATAATTGGCCGAGTCAAATAAAAATATTGACGGATTTAAATTTAACTCGGTTTGTCGGTATTATAATCATGTCTTATATGATTATAATACCGTTATCGGAATTTTGTAGAAAAGGTTATTGTTTGATAAAAATTTGATTAGTGACGGAATTGCGCCCCTCTACGTCACGACGTCGATATTAATCCTTACGGATTGTGTGACATCGGTTTTCGTGTCAACGGGTTCCGTACTAATCTTTGAAATGGATTCATGCGCGTTCAACTACGAATGATCGGGATCGTGTTAATAAACGAACCTTAAAAAAAAAAGATCATCGTAGTCAAACGAGTTCGGATCCGAGTTTTGATATTATTATATATATACACGGTACATACGATATTATAGTAAAATATAATAACGATGATTAAATGCTAAACGTAAAATGTTAGTGTTAGTAAAAATGTCGTTACTATCGACTAAATAAAATACTATAAGCGTAAACAAAAATGTACGAATATATTAATGCTAGTGTCACTATTATGATTACGATTATAAATACGATATGAAAATACAATAAATAAAAGTGAGATTAGAAGAAAAGAGATCGAGATGGGGTTTAGGACACCCTCAACATACATGCTTAGTAAGGACCTCGGAAATGGACTCGTAATAGCGGCACGGGCTTGGGAGTATCGAGGATGTATGCGAGTTATGGTGTGTATATGTGTGTATGCTTCGCCGGTTCTCCGAGGGACGAGGGGCTCGGGTTTTGTGTGTCTTGCCTAGGGTCGCTAGGGTCGTAGTATTGTGTATTTGCAAAAGGTGTGAAGGTGTCAAGAAGTGTAATTGCAAGGGTGTGCTTGAAGGAGAAGTTGTGTTGTGTGCATGGGGTCATGGGGTATTTATAGGGAGCCCCGACCCCGGGTTACTCGACCGAGTGGCGCGGGTGCACTCGGTCGAGTGCTCCTACGAATGAACCTGGACGGGTTCAAAGAGGCTCCACTCGATCGAGTGGCCAATCCACTCGATCGAGTGGATCAATCAAGCCGGGTTATTTTGGGCGTGATTGCCCTTGATTTGTGCTTAATTGATTGTGATTGATTTGGATAGGATTGGATTGAATTTTGGCTGATTTTGAATTGTGGCGCAAGTTTCGAGACGTACTTGGCTGATTTCTGAGACGGTTTCGTCTTTGACCGGGTTTTGACCCGGTCGCTAAAAGACGGGATTTATCTTTGGTGCCGGTTTTAGCCCAAATTAGTCTTGTTTGACTCGGAACGACCCACTGGGCCTGAATTTGAGGTTTGTTTTGTGAGATTTTTACTCCATTAAAAGTCCATGTCGGATATTATTGATTCTGAGCCCAAGTCCGAGTATGCTAAGTCATGTTTGCGTCCGATCATCATCGGGTGTTTTTTGGAAACTGCTATAGACACCTGGCGGTCAAATTTTGGGTGTCTACAGAGCCCCCACTCTGACTGAGGCTTGGATAAGGCGAAAGTCAGAGTAGCTACCAAGTCAATTAAGACCTGGTAGGCTTCCGTTCGGGTCTTTTATAGTCCGTTAGACTTGCGTGAAGGGCTCGCCAGCCTTAAGTCAGAAATCATACCTGAGCTGCTGATGATACTTCGTGGGGAATCGGACTTGTCGCCTAAGTCCTGGGTGTGCCTATATGTGGGCTCATCCCGTACCATTCCGGGGAAAATGCCGCCTTGGGCTTCCGTTGGGGAGATTTTAGAGGGTTGCATGTCCCTATTTGAGTCGTACCTGTATAAGTCACATAAAATGTATGCAACACGTAGGTAGTAAAAAAATATGACTCGCGCTGGGGAAAAATGTTTTTTGAATTTTTTTGAAATCTTTGAAAGTTTTGAATTTTTTGAATTTTTTGTGAATTTTGACGGACTGCTCGGGATGACTAAATTCCTGTGTCTGAAGAATCATGGGTTGGGCCTGTATGTCTAGGCCCGCTTGGGCCAAAGAGGCACAGCTGCAGGAGATGCTCCAGGGTTTTGGTGTTATAAATACATCACCCTGGTTCTCTTCTTTTGTCACAATTCTCAAACTCCTCAAAAAAATCTTTTCCTTAAGAAAACAATTCTTATTTCTCAAGAGATTTGTCATGGGTATCGACCGTTTGATCAACATGCTGTGGGCACACCGTTTTAAGGATGCGAGCAAGGTAGCTCTGAGGCAGTCTGGTATATCCCAACTGTTCACGTTTCGTCAGTTGCACGTGGACCGTCATTTCCTTGATGCTTGTCTGACCTTCTGGGATGACACCTACCACGTCTTTGCCTTCCCCCGGGGCGAAATTTGTCCTCTCCCTGAGGAAATCGCTGCCATAGGAGGGTGGAACCCATCACTCCGCCCTGCCGTTCCTTTCGCAGTTCGAGACCCTAGGAGGAAGCTGAGGGAGTTTTTGGGTCTCTCCCATGCTGAAGTATCTCGCATGGCTGATGGGGATACTATTTCTCTGCTTGCTTTAGCCGAGAAGTTCATGAACCCGTATGACATCCGGGTTACGCCCATTCATAGTCGTAGAGCGTTCGCCTTCTGCATGCTGCATGTGTATGCCTTTGAAGGCCATATGGACCTGTTGTCTTGCATGGGGAGTGTTCGTCTTCTCGTCATCGCTGATCTCATGGAGACGGAGTGCAGCCCCGCGTCGTTAATTACGGGGGAAATTATTCAAGGTTTGGACAACCGGAAGAGGGATGAGTCAGCCCGTTTCACGGGTAGTACCCGTCTGCTGCAGGTATATCGTTTTTTTTTTTTTTTTTTTTTTTTTTTTTTTTTTTTTTCCGCGATATACTGCTACAGGGAGGGCACTCGACCGAGTCGTTCTGGCACTCGATCGAGTGCTCTCGTAGAGGAGCATTCTGCCACGTTTTAGGGGTGTCACTCGATCGAGTGACCCCGGCACTCGATCGAGTGCTCTTATGCGAACGCCTGATTTGCCCGGAATTTCATAAGTGTTACCTTTTCTTTTCAGCTCTGGCTATTTGAAAGGCTGTCCAAGATTGATCCTCCCTCCAACCCGAGTGAATATTGGTTCAACCAGGTGATGACGAGGAGACGGCCTACCGATTCATCTTGCCTCGTTACTCAGAAATATTGGGAGGAAGAACTAACGTTCCATCGTGGTCCATTGATACGATGGGTGGTTCCGTGGTGGCCTATTTACTCCTGGACGGGTTTGGCACCTGATGACAAGGCGCGCTACCAGGTGATTCTGTCCTTTAGCCAGACTGTTCATCTGTATCCTGACCGTATACTTAGGCAGTATGGGTGGACTCAGCGTATCCCGGAGCACGAGGCTGTTGTGAGGGAGCCGACCCAGCTGACTGACATTTTGTGCGACACCTGGATCCAGAGGTGGTACACTCGAATCACTAGGACCGTTCCCAAGCCGCTTCATTCTGCCTGGGTGTCTTATTCCTATGAAAGGTGGACTAAAGCCGAGACTGCCGAAGCTCGTGCTGCCCTGAAGGTTGACGAGGCCTTCGACCTGCTCAGGCGAGAAGAGGTTAAAGACAACCGGGATTTCTTTGCTGAAGGGGAAACTCAAGCTCCCGTAGCCTGTCTGAGGCCAAGACAGAGAAGAAGAACTAGGACTCGAGCTAGGGGGTCCAATGCTAGAGGCGTTCAGGGGGAGGTGAGCCCCCAGACCGACTTGGAGAGGAGACTAGGGCCGAGACTTTCAGCCCAGGACCGACTTAGTCCCAAGGATAGGTTGCCGGAGCATGTACGGGCTCGACTTGGGCCCGTGACTATAGCTGAAGATCCTCTGTCGAAGAAGAGGACTCGGGTTAAGGAAGTTCCGGTTGTCATTCGGGAACGCCTGCCCCCGCCGCCGCCTCGACGTCCCCGGGCTCCTCAAGACCCGAAAGACAAAGGCAAGGGCAAGATGCCCGGATACGACTAGTCTCTCTTTTATTATTATTCGAAGTATTATTACTATTTTTGTGGTTTTTTCGTGGTTTTTTTTTTTGTAATTTTGAATTACCGAGTTTATCGGTGTTTTTTTTTTTGGAATAATAAAAATATTATTATTAGTGAAACCGTTTCTGTCTTTTTCGTTATTGTAGTGGTTGTGCCCTTTTGAGGGGCTGCCTACGTATCCACAGTTAGTGGAATCAAACCAAACGTAGTTCGGGCGTAGATTTTTTTTGCAATTTTGAAATACACCAAGACTATGAGTTCAAGATGTGTGACAGTAGGATAAATAATCCTAACTTACTGACTTGCTTTATAAACTTTGAAAAAGTGTTTAAATAAATTTTGCGAATGACATTGAGATAAGGTTTAGGGGTAGTAGCGTTTCAGCTGGTCTAGGTTGGTCGGGTTGACAAATTCATTTCCGTCCAGATCCGTCAGCATTACTGCTCCTCCTGATAGAACCTTCTTGACTAGGTATGGCCCAGCCCAATTGGGTTTGAATTTTCCCCTTGGGTCAACCGGTAGTAAGGCACGAACCGACTTTAGGACCAAATCGCCTTCTTTGATGTTCCTGGGCCTAACTCTTTTGTTAAAGGCCCGTTTGATTCTCTTTTGGTATATTTGGATGTTATTGAGAGCCCGGGACCGCCGTTCGTCTAAAAGAACCAACGAGTCATATCGAGCTTGAATCCAATCTGCTTCGGGTACCTGGCTTTCTAGCAGGATCCGGAGGGAAGGTACTTCTAATTCGATTGGTTGGACCGCCTCCATCCCATATGTCAAATAATATGGGGTTGCCCCGGTCGCAGTTCGGATCGATGTCCGGTACCCCCATAGGGCAAAGGGTATTTTGTCGGGCCAATCCCGATAATTATCAGCCATCTTCTTGAGTATGGTGACAATTGTTTTATTAGCAGCTTCTACCGCTCCGTTTGTTTGGGGACGGTAAGGCGAAGATGTGTGCCTCTGGATTTTGTACTTTGCTAGCAAAGTAGCGATTTCTGCTTGGAAGTGGGTCCCGTGATCACTGATAAACTCGTGTAGGATCCGGTATCGGCATATGATTTTATTCTGGATAAATTTGGCCACGTGCTTGGCGTTCAAGACACGGTATGACTCAGCTTCGACCCATTTGGTGAAATAGCCGATCGCCACCAAAATAAAACAGTGGCCTCCCGTTCCGGAAGGATTCACCTTTCCAATTATGTCGATCCCCCACGTCGAAAATGGCCATGGTGATGTCATGGTGTATAGTAGGGATGATGGCATGTGTCGAACATTATCGAAAATTTGACAATTATGGCAGTGTTTGACGTATGATTGAGAGTCGGCCTCCATACTGTTCCAGTAGTACCCGAGCCTCATGATTTTTCGGGCTAGCATATGGGCATTCATATGCGGACCATTTTCGCCGTCATGTACTTCGGCCATTACCTTTTCGGCCTGTGTTTTGTCGATGCATAAGAGTAAAGCCCCTTGTGCCGTCTTCTTGTACAATTGACCGTCGTCCGTACGAATGAATTGGGTAGCCAGTCTTCGCAGGGCTTTCTTGGCCCGGTTTTCAGTTCCTGGTGGATATTCTCCCGTAGTCAAATAGGTTAGAATAGCCTGATACCAAGGTTCTGGATCGGTGATCTCAATATCTTGAATGGCGTTGACATACGCCGGCTCGGACCGTCTTTCGACACAGATTTGCATACTGGGCATATGTTCCGGGATGTTTAGTAGGGACGCTAATTTGGAAAGTGCATCCGCGAACTGGTTTTCTTCACGCGGGAGGTAGATATATTCCACCTTCTGGAATTGTTTCTCTAGAATCCTTACTCGTGCTTGGTAAGCCACGAGATTGGCATTCCGAGTTTTCCATTTTTGAAGAGCTTGATTGATGACTAAGGATGAGTCCCCGTGAACCCGGAGATTCGTAATGCCCAAATCAGTAGCTGCTTGTAACCCGTGGATGCATGCTTCATATTCGGCCGCATTGTTGGTTACATCAAAGTCTAATTTGATGGACAACGGGGTGTGTTCCCCTTGGGGTGAGATTAGGAGAATACCGACCCCAAAGCCTCGAAAATTGGATGCTCCGTCAAAATACAAGTCCCATGTTTCGGTGTCAGTATGGAATATGTCTTCATCAGGAAAGGCCCAAGTATCGGTATAGCCCTCTTCAGATATCGGACTATCAGCGAGGAACTCGGCTACTACCCGGCCCTTGATAGCTTTTAGCGGAACGAATTTGAGGTCAAACTCAGCTAGCATTAGAGTCCATCTGGACATTCTACCGTTGAGAATGGGCTTTTCGAACAAATATTTGATCGGATCCATTTTGGACAGGACGTGTACCTCGTGACTGAGCATGTAATGTCTGAGCTTTTTAGTGGCCCAAACTAGAGCTAGGCATGTTTTCTCGAGCATTGTATATTTGCATTCGTACTATAGGAACTTTTTACTGATGTAGTAAATAGCCCTTTCTTCTGAATCGACTGTCTGGGCCAACATAGCCCCCATGGCTGTCTCAGTCGTTGTTAGGTATAACGATAGAGGCAAACCGGGTTGAGGTGGCATTAGTACTGGCGGAGCAGACAGGATTTCCCTGATTTTGTCGAAGGCCGCTTGACATTTACCGTCCCATAGCACCCGTTCCCCGATCTTCAGTTTTTTGAAAATGGGTTCACACACCATGGTTAGCCTTGAAATAAAACGGCTGATGTATTGGACTTTTCCGAGAAACCCCCTTATTTCTTTTTCGGTCTTAGGTGGTTGCATCTCAGTGATGGCTTTGATTTTAGCTGGGTCGACCTCGATGCCGCGTTGGCTAACGATATGGCCCAGTAATTTGCCTGAGGTTACCCCGAAGCTGCATTTTTGAGGGTTTAACCTCATATTGTACTTACGCAAACGGGTGAAGAATTTTCTTAGGGCAGCGACGTGCCCATCTCGGTCTTTAGACTTGACGATCATGTCGTCGACATAAACCTCCACTTCCCTATGCATCATGTCATGTAATAAGGTCGTGGCTGTTCATTGATAAGTGGCCCCGGCGTTAATGAGCCCAAACGGCATAACGGTATAGCAGTAGGTACCCCACGGCGTGGTAAAAGTGGTTTTACCCATGTCTTCTTCTGCCATTTTGATTTGGTTGTATCCGGCATACCCATCCATAAATGATAAGAGGGCGTGATCTGCTGTATTGTCCACCAATATGTCGATGTGTGGCAACGGGAAGTCGTCTTTTGGGCTGGCCTTGTTAAGGTCCCGGAAATCTACACATACCCGAACCTTGCCGTCCTTCTTGGGTACCGGCACGATGTTCGCAACCCAGTCTGGATACTCAGACACTTGTATAAAGCCTGCTTTGAATTGTTTGTCTACTTCTTCCTTGACTTTGAGAGACCACTCGGGCTTCATTCTTCGAAGCTTCTGTTTTACCGGCTTACACCCATCTTTGATTGGTATACGGTGTTCGGCTATTTCCCGGTCTATACCCGGCATGTCCTTGTAGGACCATGCAAAGACGTCCTTGAATTCTTGGAGGAGGCTTGTGAGTTGTTGTCTCTCCTCGGGATCTAAGGATAAACCTATCTTAAACATCTGAGGCTCTAAGGTTGTTCCCACATTGATAGACTCAGTTTCTTCGACTACCGGGTCTCGGGATTCCCTTTGCTCTAGCTGCTCGATCAGATGTGGGGGTAGGGACACCTGTTCATCGGGTTTCTCAATGTCATTGCAAAAAGTATTTTTGAAAGTATTTTGAAAATAAGCCAAGTCATAAGCGGAACGGTTTTCGTTATTATTGATAGAGAATTTGGAAAACAGCTCAAAGAGAGCGGTCATCTGATCGTTGGTCAGAGGCGGGATTGGGAGTGCTCTCGGGACAGACCCCGAGGCTCCGGTGGCAGTGACTACAGGGAGAGGGGTTACAGTTTGGACTCTAGCATCAGACCCCTTAGGCTCGAATACAGACTCGGACTCAGACTCTGACTCGGACTCAGACTCGGACTCAGAATCGGTGTCCGGCACGTCTCCTTCCCCGGTGGTCAGCTTGTAGACTCGACCCTGGCCGTCGGTCCACTTGACGATCTTCTTCCAACTTCTTTTCCCGGTATCAGCACCGACTTCCGAGATCAGCTTCGAAGGGTCGAACTTGTTGCTTCGAAGGATCAGGTTCACCAAGTCTTCTTTGGGGTTCGGGATAGCTTTGTCTTCCCCGAATAGGAGTCCCAGCACGGGCTCGGCATTGTCAGTACCCTCTTTGGATTCAGCTTGGAGGAGGGCAAATATGTCATCTGGAATGTAGTTGCATTCCCGAGCTAGTGCAGCCTCGGGATGCGTGATGGTTGGTTGATATAGGCCAACTTGAATAGCCCCAAATACGGGTGTGACGAAGTAATCACTCAGCCTTGGGCTATAAGGGCCCAAGTAGGTACCCTTGATGATGTTGCAGGCCTTCTCAATCCCTGCTCGGACCACGTTTCCTGGGGTCATAGCATACCCTAAACCGAAGTGAGATTCCCCATCATTCAGGACCTCAATAATCCTCCCAGCTGGAAGATATGGCCTCGAAGTAGCCCCCGGTAAGTACCCCAAGTTTTGTAGCATCGTGTCGATGCTTGTGGTGAAGTAGGGCCTAAAAAGGATTTCTTCTTCAATCATCCCTACAAAATCGAACCCCCAAAGGTCGGTGCGGTCCGTAGTGTTACAGCTAGCCACGGTCATTGGGGTTGCTTCTAAGGTGATAATACCGTCTTGCAGGGGCATTTTGATCTTTCGGTGCAGGGTGGAAGATACCGCCTTCACAGCGTGGAGCCATGGTCTTCCTAGGAGTAGATTGAAGGAAGAGGTGACGTCGATCACCTGGAATTCTAGCTCCTTCTCGATTGGACCGGTCACAATAGTCAGCTTGACGGCCCCGGAAACTGCTTTTGGGCTTCCATCAAAAGCCTGGATAGTGTGAGCAGTTGGTATGTAGTCGGCCTCGGTAATCCCGAGGGCTTTGGCAGTCCTTAGCGGGAGGACATTCACTGCGGACCCATCGTCAACTAGGGTCATCGGAAGATACTTACCCCGGCAAATCACTGTGATGTATAGGGCCAGATTGTGAGAGGCCCCGAACGGTGGTAGGTCGGCATCTGAGAAAGTGATTGATGGGCCCTCTCCTTTGGGCCTGCTCTTGAGGTAGGGTAAGATAGTGACTACCATTTCAGTAGGGGTAACCTGGGAATCGACCTTGATCTGATCGAGAGCCTTAGTAAGTGCCTCTCGATGTTCTTGTGAGCTAACCAAGAGTTGCCATATATTGAGGTCAACTCGGGTCCTTTTCAATTGTTTAACAAGAGCCGTATCGGTGCTTGGTTCTTCAATGGCTTCTTCCGTCCTGGTAAGTTCAGTGACGGTTGCCTGGACTGAGCCGTCTTTGGTGAGGGAATTACCGGCTAAAGCTTTGGATTTAGCCTTCCTGACTTCTTCGAGGGTAACGGGGACAGTTTCCCCTTTGGCGAGGTATACATCTTCTTCATCATCGAACCAGATCCCATTGATTTGTGGGAGGAAAGGAGAGATAAGATGAGAACAGTCTATCACCTCACCGGTGAAGATGGCATGAGAGCTAAAGGGGTTGTCCTTGTTGCTTGGCTTGTCCCCGGGTAGTGGTATTTTTCCGCTCTCAATTAAATCCTGAATTAGATGCTTCAGCTTCCAACACTTCTCGGTGTCATGCCCATTGCCCCGGTGATATTGGCAGTAGGCTTGGGCATTGTAGCTCTTGGAGCGTTTTTCAACTGGAACTTCAGGAGTTGGGCCTATCGGCTGGACCAGGCCTTTGGAAGATAGCCTTTGTAAGGCATATGTATAGGTAGTCCCTATATCAGTGAATACCCTATGAGGGACGTTTCTTTTGGATGAGGCATCCAAAAGGTTAACCGTGTCGAAGATGCTTCGGGTTGCGGCCGGAGGTTTAGTAGTGGATGAGGAAGCTCCTTGGTAACCCTTGTTAGAGGCCTTAGTCAGGCTCTCTTGCCTTAGATCATCTTCAATTCTCATGCCCATTTCAGTAAGAGTGGTGAAATTGGGTATGACAGCATACCGGAGGTGAACCCGGTAGGAAGGGAGGAGGTTCTTGACAAAGGCCTCCACTAAAGTCTTCTCACTGGGCTTATCGACCAGTTTGACACTCTCGGCCCTCCAGCGTTGGAGGTATTTAGTAAAGCCTTCCTTAGGTTCTTGGGCCATAACCTCTAGGGACCGCATAGTGGTTTGGATCTCGGTGTTATCAGCGTAGTTCCGAGCGAATTCCGTAGCCACGTCGTCCCAGGTTGAGAACTTCTTTGGGTCTAGCCTGTAGTACCAGGCCTTTGGGTGTTTCTCCAGAGATGCATCAAAGAGGTTCTTAAACATAGAAGAGTCCACCCCCTTAATGGCCATGAACTCCTTGAAGGCCCGCACATGTAGTAGCGGGTCTTCAGTCCCTTCGAACATAGGTAGGCCCGTGAGATTCAGGTTTGCGGGCAGTTTGTCACTTACCGGGTTGTAATCCCGACTATTCTCCCGATGGATGTTGTTATTCCCGGTTAAGTAGACTTGTTCTTCCAATCGGCGGACCGAGCTAACTAGTTCAGTTAGGGGTTCCGTGACCCCGGTATTAGGAGTCCTTTGTTCCACTGTAGCTAAGCGAGCAACAATGGCCACTTGGCCGGCCCTCATTTCAGTCAGTTGGGCTTCGATGTCAGCTTGCTTCTCGATTATGGCATCTAGAGAGGTTTGAAGACTGTTCAAAGTGGCCATCCTTCGTGCGTGTCTGGTTGCCGGTGGCCTGTCTGTAAGAACACCACGTAATCAGGAACCGAACCCAGACCTTGGAATTAAAACAAGTACATCCCGAGCGACCCAAAAGAAAAAAAAGGACTCGAGAAAGACATCTAGACGGATGACTCGTAGGTGATGTGACTTCCTTAAGATTTCGGCCTTGGTGAGCCTAGTCCCGTTCGAAGGAAGGTTCACATGAGACTAAACCCCAGACTTTGGACTCGAGTGTGTAGACGGGCCCTCCTTTGTAGGAGTATGTCCTTCGTAGGTGGGCTTTGCCTTAGTCTAATAAGGCAGACTGGGGGTGGGGAGGAAACTCGTGATATAAGATCAACAGAGTTTCGACGCTACAGACCTTGACGACTTACGACATGACCCGACACTGCTAAATACGGGAAGTCCTAAGAAGAGGAAGGTTTGGAAAATTGATAGTTTTGGAAAACCCGAGTAAAATCTCGGGGAAAGGCCCGATTTTTTGAGAAAAATCGGAAAGGGTATCGGGCCTTGATTTTGATGGTTCGAAAATATTTTCGAGTTTTGAATTGGGCAGCATACCGGCTAGAAATAGGCTATTTTGAGTAAAATCATAAGTTCTAAATTCGGTATGTGTCCCGGGTTTTGAAAATTGGATATCTTGAAATTTAAAAATTTGAATGTTGGAAAAAAAGAATTTCCGACGATTTGAAAATTTGAAGATGAGATCCCGAAGATTTGAAAATCGAAAATGGCATCTCGAAGATTTGAAAGTTGAAAATGGCATCGCGAGGATTTGAAAATTGAATTTTGAAAATTCGAAAATCGAATGGTGGATCGGAAATTCGAATTTTGAAATGGGCAGCATGCCGGCTAAAAAAAAGGCTTGTTTTGAGTCAAATCTTAAGTCTAAATTTCGGCAGCTTTCCGAGTTTTTTGAAAATTTGAATATTTTTGGAAAGATGCATTTTTTTGAAATGACGGTTTTTGAAAACGACACGGAAACCAAGTAGCATATAGTCACGTAAGCATTATAACGACACCATGTATGCTTTACACTAAGTCTCGGTCGGTCTGAATAGGGTCTATACCAATGTTCATAGTCTAGTCGAGAAACGGGACGGTCTTCCTAACTCGAGTGGAATTTAGAACATGCCGCAAAGTCCATCCGAGTCGACCATGAACACCTTTAACGTATCCAAGGATGAATACGTCGTGGTATAGTGGGACGTCGGTCACCAGTACCGGCCCGGGCAAATATGGGGTTATGCATGAACCGTAAAACTAAAACGCATATTGTACTCATCAAGCAATTTCTATTCGAGTCTCACCCTGAGAACGCCGACGGTAAGCCACACATCGGTTGATCCCCAGCGGAGTCGCCAAATTGTGGACATGACGTAGGTCCACCCCGACGCGGCCACGCGCGGGTTTGGGTAGGCGAATGAACCTCCATATGAGAAGGATCGAATTGAAATTTAAGTCGAAATGGAGTCGCCACCGAATTTTATGGTTATTCGGAACCGTTCGAGCCCACTCTATATCGCCATGGTCCATACACAAAGTATGGCCCATTTCGGTTTGAGAGTTTATTGGGCTCGTCCCTTTGCATATCGATATAGATGCCGACTTGGGCGGTTAATCGTATATTGAATGACTCTCGTTGCCAATGGATTCGGACATCCGGAAACCATGGTTCTGAGTAAGGGGTGAGGGTACGTGTTGGGAAGCCCACTAAGGACACCCAACCCCGCCCGCTCTTAGCGGCCTCTACTAGGACATCGTTTGACTTTTTAATATGCGCTCTAGTAATTCGGTGAAATGTTATGCAAACATCGTTTTAGCTAAGCATGCGAATTAAATGTGAGCTACGTCAGTTTAATGCATCTAATTTATTGTCGAGGTGGTTTAGCATGCGAGGGTTCATTTAAAAGCGGTAAAACGCAAATAAATAAAGCAAAGCAAAAATAAATCGATTACAAGTTACACGGGCGGAATACAACCCGGGATTCACAATACGGCGTACAATAGAATAATTGAAATATACAATTGGAATAACGAGCAATAATTATAAACGGACCCGTGCATAAACTAGACCGTGATTTTGTGTAGGTGGACGAACTTTAATTAGTTACGCATTATATTGCGTATTAATCAAAGGACGGAGGTTCGAGACCTAGACGTGGTGCTAGCCCGATCTCGAACCTCGATGCCTTGTCCCGATTTATCACCTCGAGAAATTGAGTCTAAATTAATTTTACATCGGATACGATTAAAGAGTCGTCGACATAAAATTAATAATGTGAGACCGTCGATCAAAATCGTTTTAAGTGAAGTGATATGCATGAATTTTGGAAAAGCTACGTGATTGACTTTACACGCATTGACTAAGTCGCTTTTAAAAAGGACGAGGCTCGAATGATAAAAAGAAGAGCCCTCGGTTTCTGGGCTGCAGGACCCACTCGGTCGAGTCATGGCCTGACTCGGTCGAGTGTGTCCTTAGACGTAGCTACTGCCCGTTTTTACGGGTGCTACTCGATCGAGTAGGTGTACTCGGTCGAGTGGCACCTGTACGAGTTGTGACTCGTTTGTTTTAATGTGTTTTAAATCGATAATTGGCCGAGTCAAATAAAAATATTGACGGATTTAAATTTAACTCGGTTTGTCGGTATTATAATCATGTCTTATATGATTATAATACCGTTATCGGAATTTTGTAGAAAAGGTTATTGTTTGATAAAAATTTGATTAGTGACGGAATTGCGCCCCTCTACGTCACGACGTCGATATTAATCCTTACGGATTGTGTGACATCGGTTTTCGTGTCAACGGGTTCCGTACTAATCTTTGAAATGGATTCATGCGCGTTCAACTACGAATGATCGGGATCGTGTTAATAAACGAACCTTAAAAAAAAAAGATCATCGTAGTCAAACGAGTTCGGATCCGAGTTTTGATATTATTATATATATACACGGTACATACGATATTATAGTAAAATATAATAACGATGATTAAATGCTAAACGTAAAATGTTAGTGTTAGTAAAAATGTCGTTACTATCGACTAAATAAAATACTATAAGCGTAAACAAAAATGTACGAATATATTAATGCTAGTGTCACTATTATGATTACGATTATAAATACGATATGAAAATACAATAAATAAAAGTGAGATTAGAAGAAAAGAGATCGAGATGGGGTTTAGGACACCCTCAACATACATGCTTAGTAAGGACCTCGGAAATGGACTCGTAATAGCGGCACGGGCTTGGGAGTATCGAGGATGTATGCGAGTTATGGTGTGTATATGTGTGTATGCTTCGCCGGTTCTCCGAGGGACGAGGGGCTCGGGTTTTGTGTGTCTTGCCTAGGGTCGCTAGGGTCGTAGTATTGTGTATTTGCAAAAGGTGTGAAGGTGTCAAGAAGTGTAATTGCAAGGGTGTGCTTGAAGGAGAAGTTGTGTTGTGTGCATGGGGTCATGGGGTATTTATAGGGAGCCCCGACCCCGGGTTACTCGACCGAGTGGCGCGGGTGCACTCGGTCGAGTGCTCCTACGAATGAACCTGGACGGGTTCAAAGAGGCTCCACTCGATCGAGTGGCCAATCCACTCGATCGAGTGGATCAATCAAGCCGGGTTATTTTGGGCGTGATTGCCCTTGATTTGTGCTTAATTGATTGTGATTGATTTGGATAGGATTGGATTGAATTTTGGCTGATTTTGAATTGTGGCGCAAGTTTCGAGACGTACTTGGCTGATTTCTGAGACGGTTTCGTCTTTGACCGGGTTTTGACCCGGTCGCTAAAAGACGGGATTTATCTTTGGTGCCGGTTTTAGCCCAAATTAGTCTTGTTTGACTCGGAACGACCCACTGGGCCTGAATTTGAGGTTTGTTTTGTGAGATTTTTACTCCATTAAAAGTCCATGTCGGATATTATTGATTCTGAGCCCAAGTCCGAGTATGCTAAGTCATGTTTGCGTCCGATCATCATCGGGTGTTTTTTGGAAACTGCTATAGACACCTGGCGGTCAAATTTTGGGTGTCTACAGTAGGTCTCCCTGAGAGACGGTCTCTCATTAACTTTACTGAGAGACTAAGTACAAATAGAAGTAATAGTGGTACCAAACCTAATAGAAGTATGTACGATTAACATAAAAGAATATACAAATATAAAGAGGGTACACTTCTTATAAAAACAGGTACAAAACAAAGTTGTTATTTAAGAGTACGAATAAGACATAGAGTGGTACTGAAGAGTGGTCTCCGTCTCTCCTAAGAATTTGTGCTTCCAAATTTGGTTCTCCGTATAAAGTTTGAAATTAAAGAATAAATTACTCATTTATTGATGTAATTAATACAAGTATTAAGATTTTTTTTATTCTCTTAGATAATTCTATCAGTTGTATTTATCATTTTCTTAAACAAAAAGTCATTTAAAAACTTTTTATTCATTTTTAACCATAAATGTTTAAAATATTAAGATATTATTATCATCAATTATTTACTCTATATCTTACGAATAAAAAGGATTTAAAGGCAAACCATGCCATTTTGCATAGGTTAATACTACCTATTCCCTCCGATTTTTTATTATCTTCCCCTTTGGTTTTGGGGAAGAAAATAAAGGGGTAGGAATGTGTCGTTCAAAATAAAAGAAGGAAGAGAGAGAAATGTAAGTGTGATTCTAGACCACATGTTGATGACCCAAAATGGAAATAGGGAAGAAATGGTGTTTCAGCCTAATAAGGAAATAGGGAAGATAATAAAAAATCGGAGGGAGTAGTAATTACGTACAGTAACTTTTTAAAATATTACCGTAGTTCATATTTGATTTTGGCGTAAAATTGTTGTACAATTGTTGTATACAAATTACAAAGTACTTCCTCCGTTCCAATAGGTTCTTTATATTTGGTTTTTGGGCACTATTCATAAGTGAGGGGAATTATCGATATAACTTCTGATATATAAGATAAAATATAGTCATGTGAGATCTTGTTTAAATTGTCTAATCGAGTATGTTATAAATATCAAATTTTTATAATATTTAAAAATGTGTAACTAACGATATAGACAAAAGAAAATGTGCATTGGCAAGTGTGAAAAAGCAAACGTAAAGGATCAAATGGAACGGAGGGAGTAATATACAACCGTCATATCTGAGTATCTGACAATGTATAAAGTATATTTATTTCTAGAATTTTTGATTAAATTAAATAATGTGATATAAAGTTTTATGAATATATTGAATATTGAACCAACAAATTGGGGAATCACAAATTCTTATTTGTAACGGAGATATCCGTCACAGATATATGACGTGTCAAATAGGTGGGATAAGACAAAAATTAAGTTGGTGGGAGCTAGATAAATAATTGTTCTTTTCCTCTCAAGTGGTACTTACTTGACCCATTTTAAGCTTGCGACGGATAAAGCACAAATTCTTGTTTGTGACGGAGATGTCCGTCACAAATGTATGACGGGTCAAATAGGGGGATAACACAAAAGTGAGGTTGGTAGGACCTATTCATCTAGATAAATAATTGTCATTTTCTTTTCAAGTGGTACTTACTTGACCCGCAAGAGAGAACAACTGTTGGGGGAATAACTTGGATTTGAATTAAAAAAGTGAGTTACCTTAAGTTAACTTTCTGTGAATGGATAATTTAGTGAAGTTGTAATCAATATGTCCCACATTCTCCGCACTATACTCCTCACATCATCGTCATCATCAACTTCACCTAATTATGCATCTAGCATTATACTGTAATCTAGATGAGTCGAATTCATTTATTTACTTTTATATATTTCTCGTGAATAAATTTTAAAAGTAAACGAACGAACGAGATTGAGGATTGTGAAAAATGTGCATACAGCTAATATACAACCAATCCAAGTACAGAGCACATCTGTGTTCTATTCTCTGCATAGTATGAGTAATATGTTCTTCTATAAATAGTTTCCCATATAGTCACATGTACTGATATACCGAATTAAGAAAGTCTATCCGTGTTTTCATTTCAAATATTTTTCGATTTTTCCTTAACTATCTTTTCTAATAAACGATTAAAATACAATAACATTAAGTTTCAAATTCATCGACATTTTTTTTAAAGTGGGTTTAGCTATGTTACTGAGGGTAGGTTTCTTATAAGACTGTCTCACGTTTGTCTGTACTTAATTGTCTTTCAATCAATTAAGTACAGTATTATGTTTGAAAAACAAGCGTAATCACATTAAACCTTTTTTGGTAATTGACTTTTTTGTTTGACAGTCTTTCAAAAAAAAAAATTGATTGAAAGACAAACGTGGACACTAAACTTTGTAATAATAAGAGACCGTAGTATAAAATTGTGTGGCTTGAGTGCTACGTACGTGTGAATTTGAGAAATTTTAAGAAGAGTTTTAGAAATTCGAGTGATCATGAAATCGTCTCATTAATGAATTAGTCCTCATTGTAAGAGAGTTTTATTTGGAAATTTTCACTATAATATCGTGTATTTTATTACTACAATTTAAAGTTTAGATACACAAAATAATTATAAGTACATAATTTGTCCGTAAACAATGATCATGTTCTGCAATAATACACAGTGCGGATCTCCCGTCCCATTTTGTGTCCCACTCTATGTGCCGCACCATACACTAGATGACAGCACCATACACTAGATGACACATCGACTAGTTATGATATTTATTGCATATTTTATTTATTCAATAGGCGATGTGTCATCCACTATTTGGTGTGGCACACAGAGTGAGACACAAAAATGGGACAGGAGATCCGCTCTGAATAATACAGGTATGCGCACAATACACAATCATGAGAGGATCTGGTAATAGCATTACTGAGAGATCTCTCAAATAATGGACATAATTATTACGTAGTATTTTTTTGCAATATGTAACGATCAATCTCTCATAAGGTATATTCGATATAGAATACAGTACATTAAGGATTGAATTTGAATTTGATATTTCCCAAAAAGGAATATTAGAATATTACAATTTCAACACGTTATACTATACTTAGCCTCTTAGAACAAGCAAAATGATGAAAGAATTCTCAACACAAAAATATCCAATGCAAATTTGAAGAACAATACTTATGTAGTCTGTATTATTTAACACGAGAATGCTATCGCATTCAATATTTACTCGTATTCTAGTGTGCGCGTTCTAGGTGAACAGAGAATTTGGATTGAAATCGTCTGAATCGATCGAATTTAACGATTTTCAAGCTAACTTAATTGAAATAAACAATTAGTAAATGATTAGTCAAATTATTTTAGGAGTAAATTTTGATTCAATTAGGTATATTTTACGTAGAAAATACATGTTTAATTCACAACAACACAGCACAACACGATACTTATCATTTCATTTTTTAAGTGAGTTTAGTAAATGATTAGTGAGTTAATTACGTAAAATGGCGTATTGGTGAAGACATGATGCATGCGTTAATCCTTGAAAACTCTAGACGTTTCTTCAATCATGTCATGTATAGCTTTGTTAATTGGATACTAACTCCTTAATTAATCTTCTCTTGATACGCAATCTTTCTATTTTTGTTAATTCTCTAATGAGACGATTTTATCATAAATGTATTGTGAAATTTTTTGCATAATGACATTTACTTTTTAATAATTTAATTTATATAAGTACAAATTTCATACTTGTAGTAAACTTACAAGAGACTTGTCTGATAGGAAATTTACGGTTCTATTTTAGTACGGAATATATTATTATTAAAAGGTTGTATAAGGAAGATGTGGAAAAATTCAAAGGCCTTAGAAAACGAAGTAGCAACCTCCATGCATCATATATGCATGTTACTGATGTTAACAACGATCTAAAGTTTAAATCAATTTCCTATCAATCTTTAATTAGAAAGTCTCTTTCTTTATATATCACACATGATATTTGTCCCCTCTTTAAGCTACTCACATATGAATCTCACCATTTATTAACCAAGAGCAATGAAAATTGTGTGTTTTATCGCATTACAATAAAGATCGAGTAAAGAGCGAGATTCAAATATGAGATCTATATTATCATAATACATCCGTCTTAACAACTAAACTAATTTAAGACATCTTTGGTAACGTGTATTTATTTGGTTAGAACCTAGGAATGGTGCCTAATGCTGACATGATTTGAATTCAAACTACTACTCATAACTTTATCGACTAATTAAACTAGTTGTCATCTAATAACACTTCACTGAATTGAATACTGGTGTAAAATTGAAGATCGAGAGAGTTAGAAAATGAGCATATATTGAGTATGTAGTACATCTGTACATTTAACATTGCAACCACCGTGGAAAAGAACTTAAGAAGACGAAAATCCGCGAGGAAACATGTTCGTTCATCTTCATATATATTGAGTATGTAGTACATGTAACATGTCTACCCACACAATCAATAATGCAGCAATTCAGCAAACATTTACCTATTTCCTAACACAATAATAATAAAATAAAATAACAAATTTATGAGACGGTTCATAATATTTTATTAAGAAATCAACGATATATATATATATATATATATATATATATATATATATATATATATATATATATATATATATATATATATATAGACATTTAGAAGTGTTTCTTTATTGAATGAATGTATATATGTTTATTCCATACTCATAATATTCATCGTAAGAGCGTCTTTCACGGAATTAACTGAATGACTCAGGTCCCGTTTGATAAACGGCATATTGGGGAAAAATTAGTAGATTCCGGCCTAAATAGTAGATTGATCATCAAACCTACTAGTTTAATGTGTTTGGTAAATGACATATTGCGATAGCTTATGCTAACAGGAACATATTGAAACATGTTGAATTTATACCTGAAAACAACTCGATTCTTCCCTAATCTGCTAATTATCAAACCCTATTTCTTAATTTTGTTAGTGTAATTTAATTTGATAGTCAAACCTACTAATACAATCAGTTAATCATATTCGGCTATTATTAACCACTATTTATGAATCTGCTACTGCTATTTACCAAACAGGGTCTCAGTATACCGAGTGAAGCGGAGTAGTAGTAGTACGAGTATAATATCACCGCCCATTTCCACTTTGTGCTGGTAAATGTCTATCATGTGATGATTTGCACCAAAAAAAGAAGGAAAACAAGGAAAGAAAACAAAAGTTGCAAGTAAACATGTGTGTGTTATTTTCTCCATTGCGGTTTTCTTTCTACTCTATTCTTCTTTATTTATAGCCTGTCCTGTCCATCACATTATATTCGCCACTAATACTATTATTGCTCTCCCCACTTTTATTCCAAGGCCTTTTTGGTGTTTCATGCTACCTCTTTTAACCTCTACCCACCTTCCAAACATCACAAAGCTCCTCATTTTTTATTTATAAATGTCACAAGGACGAATGGACGATTATATTATTAAAGGCGTTCAAACTTTAGATGATGAGTATCGTCTGTCATAATCTTACTGAGCTAGTTGACATTTGCAAGATCCTCTTTTATATGGGTAGGACTTGTCTGTCAATGACTTCGGTAACTTGATTAACCGTCATTTGGATTAAAACTCGACGATCTTCAAGAGGTGTGAATTCTACCTCAACTTTCGAGTATAAATTGTAAATCATAACACAACTCAAAACCACAGTAAGTTAGCAGAGGCAGCGGAGAGAATGTCATGTCAATCCAATGCAAATCGTGACGTGGCTCAACTTGAACTGAATGATGTTGATTTTAATGAACTTAACCGATTTGAGTTGAAAATAAGTTAGAAAGAACATGGCCATGATTATCTTCCAAAGTTCAGTGCAAATCGCGATCATTTGTCTGGTCTTCTTCATCTCTGGCTAGCCGAACCACCGTGAGTTCAACCCAACCCGTAGTTTGAACCATTGTTTAAAAGTGAAGTGTTATGTAGAGGGAGGAAAACAACTTTTCTAAAACAAATCCTAGGATTGTTACCATGGACTACTTTCTCTATCAAGTTTAAAAAGGTTCAATTCCAAGATTTACCCTCCAACTATAAGAAAGAGTAAAAGAAGAAGAGATGAGATGAGGGACACCATCATTTAAAGTGAAGATTTGGCATTCATCTTACATCCCTTTTCTAAAAAAAAAGACCCACCCTAATCGAATGCGACCGCTTTTCCCCCTATCTTTTCCTCTTGTTTTGCCTCGCATCGAGTGTTTCAGCATGGAATTAGATCAATTGGTCGCTTCACCAGAATTCGAGAAGGTACTACTGTTTCAAAATACGATCATAATAACCTTCTAAACCTCAGACAACTCATGGCGTTTTGGTTTGACGAGCCGTCTAGATTCGTACTAGTTCAAAAATATTGAAGCTTTTGCGAAAATATCAACTTTGATTCAAAATCGACTGTTTTTAAGGAACTAGTATGCTGTTTATGCATAAATTCTTGATTATGACAGACGGATTTACTCCTGTTGAGTGTAACAAACCGTATCTGTATTAAGTGAACAACAAACTTCGAATGTTTACAACAAAACTCTCGTACAAATAACAAACAACCCAAGACTCATTTAGCCTCAAACTTTATTTCCGAAATTCTCGACAGATTTCCAGAAATAAAGAGTCACCAGTCTCTTATTATGGTAAGGGTAATGAAGAAAAAAAAACTACTAGTAATTGCCAAGAATGATGTAATTCTGACTACCTCAATCAAAACCATTATTAAGACGACGATTATGTTTAGCACATTGATTTCGCCGCTTGGACGACAGCCTCTTTCGTGATCCCGAACTCCTTGTATATTTTATCGGCCGGGGCACTGGCCCCAAATCGGTCAATGCCAATCGCCTTACCTTTATCGCCCACGTACTTCAACCATCCGAATGTTGAACCGGCTTCAATGCTAACTCGAGCTGTCACATTGGTTGGGAAAACGCTCTTTTTATATGAGTCGGGTTGAGCTTCAAAGAGCTCCCACGAAACCAATGACACAACTCTAACTTTCTTCCCTGCCTGTCTAAGCTCATCGCCGGCTTTGGCGGCAATCTCTAATTCCGAGCCTGTTCCAATCAGAATAACATCGGGTTTATTCCCGGTTGAATTGTCGGAAATTATGTATCCACCCTTTGCAACCCCCTCGAGGGAGGTTCCGGGAAGTTGTGGAAGCTTTTGACGGGATAGAGCGAGGACTGAAGGTGTCTTGGGATGTTCAACTGCCACCTTGTAAGCGCCAGCTGTCTCGGTACCGTCAGCAGGACGGAGCATGAATACATTTGGCATAGCCCTTAAGCTTGCCAAATGCTCGATGGGCTGATGGGTCGGACCGTCTTCTCCAAGCCCGATTGAGTCGTGGGTCATGACAAAGATCACTCCGGCTTGTGACAAGGCTGCCATCCTTATGGAAGCCCTCATGTAGTCTGTGAAGACAAAGAAAGTAGCACAGTAAGGGATGAAGCCGGGGCTGTGCATGGCGATCCCATTGCAGATGGACCCCATTCCATGTTCACGAACACCAAATCGCAAGTTCCTTTCCTCGGGTGTATCTTTTTGGAAATTCCCGAACATTTTTAGCAATGTCATGTTGGAGGAAGCAAGGTCAGCACTTCCACCGAGAAAACCTGGAAGAACTGGTGCAAGTGCATTCAGGCATTGTTGAGACAAATTCCTGGTGGCATCGGCTGCACTCTCAGGGGTATATTTCTGCAAATGATGGTCAATTGGTCATTACAGCATTACAAGCTCAAAAAAGTTGGCGACCGTGTTACTCAAACATGGGCATCATGACTGTCGAAAACAGGTACATATTCAAGTGTCAGATTTGGCACGAAACACGGATTTGACATGGATAGCCTCCCATTTTTGTACAGTGACAAGCCAGACATGACACATGTGTACGATTCAAAAGCAAAGAGTCGAAGTAGCTATAGGAAATAAAATTCCTCAGAAAATACATGGGAGTAAAACATGCAAGAGAAACTAGTGGGGAGCTTTGCTTTGAGGAGGTTGAAATTTGTTTGATTTTCATACAATTGTATATCGATTGTAGATTCCATATGGTTTATTATTAAGAAATTGATCTTTTACTAAAAAAGGGTCTCACTCACCGGAAGTGCCTTCTCCCAACCAGACGGCAATTTACCGGTGATGATAGACTTTAGCTCTGAAGCATCATCGGCGTACTTCTTTTCATACGCAGCAAACTTTTTGTTCCATTCAGCTTCAAGAGCTGCTCCTTCAGGAATGTGGCGGCTCCAATGCCTGATGGAAAATTCGATAAATTATGTGCTGAGTTTTCACTTTTCAATATAGGCCAAAATAACAGACAAATGAAAGACATTGACGCATGATGACTTACTTCTTCACGTCTGCAGGCACGTGGAACGGCTCATGTTCCCACCCAAGATTACCCCTTGTTGCTTCCACTTCCTTAGCCCCCAAGGCACTACCGTGTACGCTGTATGAGTTAGCCTTGTTTGGAGAACCAAAACCAATTGTTGTTGTCACCTGTCATTACAAAGTCAGCACTACATACGAAAAACAGTAAAACACAAATTCTCAAATGACACATCCACTAAAGATCCATTGACCAAAGGTACGTATCTAAGAAAACGTATGATCAATCACAAACGTAACGATAGTTACCTTGATCAATGTTGGTCTGTCAGTGACAGATTTAGCTTCTTTAATTGCAGCACGAATCTCATCATAGCCATTATTGCCATTCTTCACCCAAATTACATGCCATCCAAGAGCTTCGAAACGCTTGTCAACATTCTCAGTAAATGAAATCTCAGTGTTTCCGTCAATAGAAATATGATTGTCATCATAAAATGCAATAAGCTTGCCAAGGCCCCAGTGCCCTGCAAGAGAGCACGCTTCCTGAGAAACACCTTCCATTTGACAACCGTCTCCCAGTATACAGTACCTAAAGACAGAAGAGACCCAATAAGGAAACAAATACCGAACCAGCCCAAATGTATAGTCAAGTGTGGTTTAGTTGGAGAAATGGGCTTCCAACATGGGTTTGCAATATAGTATGAAGAATTTGAGCAATATATAAGTACAGTATATACTATGGAGTATGTGATAAAAGAACATACGTGTAGTGATCAACAATCTCCGCATCAGGCTTGTTAAACCGGGCAGCCAAGTGCTTCTCAGCAAGAGCCAAGCCAACAGCATTGGCAATACCCTGACCAAGTGGACCTACAAAAACAAAGAGCGCAATTAGACAAACAATACAATGACACCCATTACGTAAAAAACGGGGAAAACATTCAAAGTTGTAGCTCCAAACCAGTAGTGACTTCAACTCCAGGAGTCTCGAAGTTCTCAGGATGACCAGGGGTCCTACTTTCCCACTGACGGAAATTCTTCAAGTCTTCTTGCTAACATATGATATCCCAAACAGGATTAAGTGAGCCTTTCATAAATTAGCAATCAAAGTAACTACTGATATAAATGTAAGTACTTTTGTTGAGCATGGGCTTAGAATCATGATATTCAATATCGGCAGTAACATCACATCCTAATTCCCAACCGAGTTATCAACATTTAAAGGTTACCAAGACTACACTAAAAAGTTATCGCAACCACACCCTACAGAGTTATCAACATATAAAGGTTATTTACATTTAGAATCGTGGTATTTACAGAGAACAACTACTTCCTAATCAAATTCTAATCGAGATGCAGTAACATGATTAGTATGTGTTGCCATCATCCAAAGGCGTAAAGCTTATTCTAGGTCCAAGGCTTATCAGACTAGCTAAGACAGTTTCCTTCTTCTAGGATCCTAGAAGGCTACTCTTTTACACCTCATACTAATTCAACCCGAGACTACAACATTCTAGGTTCAACCATTCGAGCTATAATTCACTTGATAGACAAACAAGACATATCTAACAACATGCAAATTCAGGTAAAACTGTAAAAGTCAACCTTACAAAAAAGGTCAGTCTAATAAAACTAGGAAGTCACAAGCTTTTGATGTACAATAAGTCACACTTGTGACGGTTATATTTGCTATCCCCCAAGTGTCGATTTTTGTGACCTATCATAACCGATATGACCGTCACAAACCAGAATTTGTGTGTGACGTATCACAATCGCTTCCCTTTTTAACATTATTTAAAGCGGGTGTGAATCGTTCCATCATAGGTGGGAATTTGTGTGAATAAACATCGATCTCAAGACACAACATAAACTATGGTACAACAACATCACAAAGATACCAAACAAATTGCAGATGTCAATTTACTTACTACAGTACCAAACAAAAAAGTCCACATCTTCATATACGTCAACTTCATAACTAACTCAGAAACTAACGCCAACCCAGATCAAACCCTCAAAAACCCATTTTCTTTCATCTTTTCAAATCATCAAAACAACCAGAAATCATCAAACTTCTCATCAAACATCAAACATTATCACAACAGAAATCGAACGAATAACTCAAAAAACACAAATCAATTCAACAAATTAACAGATACCCAGATCAAAACTCCAAAAACCCATCACATAAACATCAAAACCAGAGATATACCGTCACACTATCGTATCCAGCCAGGTGAAGCAGAGCATACTGAAGCATACACCCATGACCAGCAGACAAAACGAACCGATCCCGATTGAACCAGTACGGGTTCTTCGGGTTGAACCGCATCACCTCATCGTACAAAATGTGACCCATGGGCGCACAACCCATTGGCAAACCCGGATGACCCGAATTAGCCTTCTCCACCGCATCGATCGCCAGGAACCTAATAGTATTCACCGATTTATCAACAACCGCGAGGTCAGTCTCAGCCGCAACCGCCGCCGATACAACGACTGCGCGCGGGGCGGGGAGCGGGGCGGAGGATTTGAGGTTGAAGGAGGCGTTTAGGAGGGACGACGAGGTGGAGGAGAGAGAAATAGTGGCGGGGAGGAGGGCATGGCGAGGGGCAGCGGTTGGGCGGTGGGTTGCGATGGTTTTAGAGAGAGAAAGTGAGGTCGCCATGGATGGAGTTTAGAGAGAGAAAACGGAGAAATATGTGAAATGGGACGGAGTTTTTGTTTTGGTTTAATCGGAGGGAAGTGTTTATATATAGAAGAGGGTTGGTGGCCGTTGGATTTCTAATCTGGTTTAAATCACAGCCGTTAATTCCTTGACGTGATCACGTAAATTACACAAATTATAGCAGTAGCAGTATACTACTACGACTTTACCGTGTGACAGATCTAAAAATTTATTAATTTAACACTGATATTACTACCTAAATAAATTATTACTCCTAGTCCTATATTGTACTCTGTGTAAGATAGTTTTATAAGCCGATCAACGTGATGATCACAAGGCAATACGATATTTTTATTTTATTATAATAATTAAGATAAAAACATCGTTGATGAAGAATATAACATGGAGATAATTTGGTCACTAATTATTTTCATTGCGTAAAGATATATAATTGTACGATATTCACTATGATGAGGATGAAATTTTATCAAATAATCTAGGAAGTCATAATTTTTTAAATACCGTTAAGAGGATGTTTGATTAGAGAGTTTGAAACGGATTCAATCTATTCTAATGTTTGGTTTATCGCATTTTGAAATTCAAATTCTATCTCAATCCCTTGTATTGTCATCCATATTTCCAATCTCAGGTTTCCAACTCAATTCAAATACTTTGAACCAAGACTCTATATCGAGTGACTTATTAGTTGTCACGTAACGTAGGAGGTGTTGGTTGGATGGATGATTATAAACTAGTGTAGATCCCGAACACTGCACGGTATATCTAAGATTTTTTATTTAATTACCGTCTCACTTATGTATATGTATTACGAGTATGTCTTACAATAATTTTTTATAAAACGATCCTACAAAAGATATAATCGTCTTTAATCCTAGGAATATCCGTTGTGGAGTTATGGTGCATGGATGATGGGTTAGGGCTTAGTACAGTAGGAGGAGTCGTATGGCCTTTGGGGTTGGTTAAGGACTTGAGGATGGTAGGTGGTCAATGACTCAATGCCTCTAATTATTAGTCCATTAACTAATGCAATTTCAGATTAGTTTATTGCATTTCTTGGTAGTAGTAGGTAGCAGCCATGAGACACCTACACTTTAAACAATTATACTCTCACCCATCAATTTTGAATCATAATTTGTCGAATCTAAAGATAGATTTTGATTTGATTCTTATCAGCGACGTAGTTCAGTAGTTTGCTCACTTGAACAAAAATAATGTATACATGGAAAAATGAATGCGGAATAAAAAGACGAGTTTATCGAATGAAGCAAATATTACTCGTAATAATTACAATTCGAACATGATTATGGAGGTTGTTGGGATGAGAGGGTTGGTGACGAAGGAAGATTGAGATCCAAAGTTCATTTGCAAAAGTAGTTGAAGCTTTGCTTTTCATTTCAACACATTTTGTCAACCAATTGATTCTCTGCTGTACGAAGTTAAGACTTAAGAACCCCCCCACATCTTCAAATTCTTGTGTTTAAAGAGGAAAAATACCGCAGTGCCCGCTAATGACAGGGCAGCGGCTTAGACGTACACATTTTTTCAGTATACTGAAGTACGACTGTACGAGTACTCCACAGCTGACATCTTACTGGTCGTCTGCAGTAGAAGGAATGAACATCTTACTAATCACGGATGATAGTCGTCTTTCAACTGTTTCAGAAACTCTGTAAGGAAAAAATCCTGTGATCATACGAGTATGAATATTTACCTTGAATGAGAAACTAATACAGGAAAGCGGCTGCTACAAAGATGGTTGAGATAGGCCTTGAATGATGGAAGTAAGAGAAGGATGAACTCTGGCTGTCTTCATGGAGCGAGCCTCACTTCTCCCTTCAGCATACTCCTCTCCAAGAGGCCATCTTGCTCGGATATCATACTGTACAACCAACCATATGCAATAATTAAGAGTCAAAAATCAAGTAGGAACATTGAAACATTCATCTGGGTACACCACACCGTACACATGACATACCAAAGTATCATCTGCTTCACCAACGGGAGGTGGTGGATCAAATCTTCCCACTCGGAAGTGTTCTATGCCGGTCCAAGCAACCATCACACCTTTTGAAGAAGAAGAAGAATGATGTTTACGTGCAAATAAGAGAAAAGAGAATTCAAATTGTTCTCAAGGTTCGTCAACTAGAGGATTTAACATGATGTACCATTGTCAGTACAAAGGCTAGGTGGAGGACAAACAAGTTGTAAGCCTTTACACTTAACCGAGTCGCCAAGTCTTGCTCTCACAAACTGGTTTGATGCAACACCCCCGGAGACAACCTGCAAAAACACCTTCCATGAGAATCAACTGTGCATAGAAGATGTGAGTGGCAGACGAATGGTAGTTATGCTTACGAAATATTTAATGGATGGCTCGATCTTCAATGCCCATTCAATGGCGCGTTCACATCTTTCCTCAAGATGCAGAACTGCAACTCGCTACAATGAAAATCTCCAAGATCAAAGAGTGCACAAGTATTTATAAAGGGTCAAAATAACAATTGGATGGAGATAGAAAACGCTCTCATCACGAAAAATAACCTGGAAAGAAGCGGCAATATCAGCCCTGGACCTTCTGTCGTGAGCAGTGGCAGAAGAAATTGGAATTCCCGCATCACTGAAAATTAGTGAAATATTAGATCAGCAGCTACTACTAGACAGTTCATCAAAAGTCGGAACCAACAAATAACGAGATAAAATGGCAAATGTTTTTAATATGCTAAGGGAAGTCAAGATAAATGACGGTTTAGCCCAACACGGAAGCATGCACTTACATGTCTTTGGATTTGATTGCCAACCTCACTTGAGTCTTCAGACCAGCATAAGAGAAGTTGCAATCCTTGTACTGTTGCATTGGAACCTAATATTAACACAGTAAATCAAATCAATGAACAAATTCCCTCAATTAGTTCACTAAGATGCCCCCGTAAAGAGTACAGCATGATATTTAGATAATGTGACTACCAACAAGAATACCACAGCCAACCGTACTTTAAGTTTTATAGACTTCGGATCACCCTCTCTAGCAAGTTCCTCTAAAGCTGGTCCACCACTTTTTCTCAGATCTAGGCCGAGCCACTTTGCTGTCTTGTCGTATGCTTCGCCAATTGCATCGTCTATAGTCGTACCAAGTTGTATGTAATGCCCAACGTCACGAGCAAGAATTATAAGATTGTGCCCTCCTAAAAGCATACAAAAATTTGTGAGTTTTCAAAGAATTACTAGAAAAGTAGAACGCTGAAGAAGCAATGAACACATAGGAAACTTAAAAAATACTACTCTGTATTACGGAGTAACTAGTAGATCACAGGTGAAGAATCTAAACTGTCAGATTACAGATAATAGGAATTTTGGACAGCTTTTTTAACGAAGACGAAAAATGACAGAATTTGTGAGGATGGCAAAAACATATAGATGACTCCGATGATTATTAAGGCAGTCGGTTCATGCATTGGCAAATAAAGTGTAGCAACGAGTTTCCCTTCACAATTCAAAAGTTCTACTGCACAACATAGCAACTACGAGTAAATTTTTTCATGAGTTGTCACATAATTTTCAGAGTAAAACTCTGCATGTTTTGACCAAAAAAAATCAGCACCTGAAATGAGCAGTGCCATGAAAGGAAACTGCAAATCTTTATCAGACAACCTGCAGCGAAAAAAAGAAGGAAAAGAAAGAACGGCATGTAAATACATGATCAAGATAGCTGCTTAAATACAAAGTTCATACGTGATTATCCTTCCAAATCACCTATGTGAAACCCTGTTTACTGGGACAAGAAGCATAACGTATAATTGTATATAGAACTTTCAACTATGGGCCTATATCACATTATTACCATCTACTGTACCTAATAGCATATAAATCAAATTTTATTGTCTTTGAGCTTGATTTTCAGGTACAGTCATATTGTGTGTTGATTTCCTTTTGGTTAAAATGATTTGCATACCTTGCAACCAAAGTATGAGCTTCCATGTGATGTACGCCAACTATAGGCAGTTGAAAGCTACCAGCAATTTCTCGAGCTTTCCGGACACCAACTACAATACGATGAGTAACAAGTCAACAAAAGTAAAACCCCTTGGCTAAATTTATAGCACGGTTAAGTTCCTTAATATCTCTCGAAACACAAGTCTAGATATTCATACAAAATTATCTCTACTTTCATTGCTTATCTAGCTAGCAGATCCAAAGAATGGAAGAAGTTGGATCATGAAGCAGTCTGGCACCTATATACCAACCAGCTTACTATCCATCGTAAACCTAATAACTTCATTCCAAATTCCAAGTGCATTTATGATTCTCGGCTATGGAAAAATACTTATCAGAAATGTACTTCTCATCATGGCAAGATCTATCAGCCCCTGTGACTTAGTTGACAAAACAAAGAAAGAGTAGAACAATAAATCAACACATTACCACGCAAACAAAGACTTAATCCAGGGCCAATGGTAACTGCAACAGCTGATAGATCATTTGCTGTTATATTTGCTTGATCAAGAGCAGATTGGGTCACCTAGTAAATGAATGAAATTAAAAGCATAAAGATGATAAGATAACTCCATTCGTTATTAATTTAATCCATCCTTAGTTTCTTACCCCCAAGCAATACATTCAATTTTATATAGACAAAAATAAATAGAACATATGGAGTACAAGATAAACGGGCAAAACAACTCAGAAGATATCATCATGAGAGTAGGAGTCGGGATTTGAGATGAACACATAACGAAGGTCATCCGGATACCAAGACTAGAGTACAACGAAATAGATAGACGCTAGATCAAGATCAACGAACCCAAATGAGTGACCAAATTTCACCCTCATTTTTTTGTTCGTATGAGATAACATACTACATGACTACAACAACTATAACCACAGCCATTTAGTGAGATTTCTGTTGCATTAGACTCCTGTAAAACTAGGATGTTGTGGCTGTTAAGCCCCTTGGCTAAAATTTATACTAAAACAAAAAAAAAAAAAAAAAAAAAATGCAAGTAACACAATGTACAATACCTGGTCAATGGCTCTTGAATGAGCTTCTTCGGCCATCTTCGGTGCAACTCCTCCATACTGGGCAAGCAGATCTGCCTTGATCAGCACAAGTTACAATTAGTCTTGTGCAAAACGTGCTAATAATTTGATTAGTAGGCAATGTCGCAGAACTCGCAGCATGTCGATAATTTCCACTACAGCCACACATTAATAAATGGGAATGCACTAAGACATCGAGAGGGTCAATTACCATATGAGAGGAAGTGAAAGGTAGTGTCAATAAACTGGTAACTAGCGCTAACAAAAAGGAAGACGCCCAGAAACCATTTCTTCATACACAGATGCATCAAAGTTTTAAGCTTTACTACACTCATAAACGTTCGGGTATAGAAAACAAGAATCGACATTTTCCTTTGATACAACAATGACAGCCATTATACAACTTCAAAAACAGCCATTGAATCTTATTCGAAATTTAAAATGCAAGACCATTACACAACAATTATATTGTCAAAAATACAGAATGAACTCCAACACACAGCAACGCAATCAGCAAATTCATACTCCCTCCGTCCCGATCATCTATTTCCCTCATCCCATTCATTCATTCATTCATTCATTTCCCTTTAATCAAAATTGTCCGCGTAAATAATATCAGAGTCAAACAAATGACGGAAACAGAAAGAGTACATAAATTAGTAAAAACCTTCAAAAAGAAACAATTTTACCTGGGATGACACAACTTGGCTCAGAATTTCACCATTTCCTCTCACCTGAAACTCCAAACCAGCCCAAAATCATTATCAAAACACAAGACGAAGCAAAAACCATCAAAAATCAAACCCCAGAAATCAAACATTAATAGAAAAGATTAAAAGAATTGGACTTACAACAGCAGCACAAGTGTCATCACAACTTGTCTCAATCCCCAGAATAACCAAATCATTTCCGTTCTCCACTTTCGGGAACTGGATTTCGGGAGAATTGAACTGGGTATTCGATAATTTTGCAGAAAAACGAGTCGATTGATTGCAATGCGAGGGCCAAATAAGACGAAAAGAGGGGTTTTTATGTTTATAAAATTGCTGAAAATTGGAGAAAGTGGTTAAATTGCAGTGAAAAGAAGGGCAACGAAAGAGGAATTTGAAGCGAGGTAGAGAGGTAGATAGGGTTCCCGCCACACCCGCCATTTTCTACGAGCCTGAGTTGCTCGGAGGTGAGGCTAAAGCCTAAATGTAAAGGATAACAAAATTGTTTCAATGCCTTCCGACACGTTTCAAAAGATAATCTTATAGTAGACTTCATCTAAATTGAAATGACCCAAATATTATACCGAGTCATCGTATTTGGTGGGTAATTTGTTCAACGCGTTTATGGAACAATTTCATTCTGGGATCCAAAAGGTCGAAAAAACGTGGATAATAACCTTCAAAATTGGTTGTTTTTAGCAACTTTTCGTAGCGGTGAAAGTTATTCTAATTCTAAAACACGAATGTTTTTTGATGAAAATTTGTCAATAGAAATAAAATGTCTAATAATGATTAATAGAACCTTCAGATACGATATGAAATGGAGTATATATAAATTGTTTCGATGAATTCCGACACGTCGTTTCAAAGGACAATCTTATAGCTTTTAAAAGACACCATTGAAATCGAAATGACCCAAATATTATACCGAGACATTGTATTTGGTTTGGAGTTTGTTTAGCGCGATTAAGGAACAATTTCTTTCCGAGACCCAAAAGACCGAAAAAACGTGCATCGTGGATAATAACCTTCAAATTTGGTCATTTTTAGCAACTTTTCGTAGCGGTGAAAGTTATTCTAAAGCACGGATGTTTTTTGACGAAAAGTTGTCGATAGGAATAAAATGTCTAATAATGATTAATAGAACCTTCAGACACGATATGAAATGGAGTATATAGAACTTGTTTCGATAAATTTCGACATGTTGTAAATGACAATCTTATGGCTTTTAAAAGACACTATTGAAATCGAAATGTCCCAAATATTACACCGAGTCATCGTATTTGGTGTGGAGTTTATTCAGCGCGATTATGAAACAATTTTATTTCGAGATCCAAAAGATCGAAAAAACGTGGATAATAACCTTCAAATTTGGTCATTTTTAGCAACTTTTCGTGGCGGTGAAAGTTATTCTAAATCACAGATGTTTTTTGACGAAAAGTTGTCGATAAGAATAAAATGTCTAATAATGATTAATAGAACCTTCAGACACGATATGAAATGGAGTATATAGAACTTGTTTCGACAAATTCCGACATGTTGTAAATGACAATCTTATGGCTTTTAAAAGACACTATTGAAATCGAAATGACCCAAATATTACACCGAGTCATCGTATTTGGTGTGGAGTTTGTTCAGCGCGATTATGGAGCAATTTTATTTCGGGGTCCAAAAGACCGAAAAAACGTGGATAATAACCTTCAAAATTGATCGTTTTTAGCAACTTTTCATAGCGGTGAAAGTTGTTCTAAAGCGCGAATGTTTTTTGACGAAAATTTGTCAATAGGAATAAAATGTCTAATACTCCCTCCGATTCATTGGATTCGCAACGTATTCCGTTTTTGGCAAATTCACCAGCTTTGCAACATTTCTATTTTGGATCATATTTTTCTTATGAAATGACTAACCTACCCTTAACTTTTCATTACTATATTCCAAAATATTCAATCTAATAATATTATATTACTTAATCTTACATAAAATCAATGTTGTGGTCCACCAATTCACTTTCCTTATTTTTTGTGTGAATAGTAAATGTTGCGATTCCAATGAATCGGAGGGAGTAATGATTAATAGAACCTTCATACACGATATGAAATGGAGTATATATATAAATTGTTTCGATGAATTCTGACATGTTTCCAAGGACAATCTTATGGCTTCTAAAAGACACCATTGAAATCGAAATGACCCAAATATTACACCGAGGCATCGTATTTGGTGTGGAGTTTGTTCAGCGCGATTATGGAACAATTTCATTCCAGGATCCAAAAGGCCGAAAAAACGTGGATAATAACCTTCAAAATCGTCCGTTTTTAGCTATTTTTGATAGCGGTGAAAATTGTTCTAAAACGCGAATGTTTTTTGACAAAAACTTGTCGATAGGAATAGAATGCCTACTTAGATTATTAAAACTCTCAGACACGATATGAAATGGAGTATATATAACTTGTTTCAACGGATTTCGACACGTTTTAAAGAACAATATTATAGCTTTTTAAAGATTCTATTGAAATCAAAATGAGCCAAATATTACAACGAGACATTGTATTTAGTGTGAAGTTTATTCAGCGCAGTTATGGAACCATTTCATTCCGGGACCCAAAAAGCCGAAAAAACGTGGATAATAATCTTCAAAATTGATAGGGAATAGTCCTGTCAAATTTTGGGAAAAAAATCCGTGGTTCCGGATCGTCGAAAAATGTGTATTATACTACACGGTTTTCAGTGCTCCGATCCAGGAATCCGAGACAAAACTTACCGAAAATCAACTGGCCTAATCTTTAGGTCAAATGACGCGTCCTCCATGAATTTCAGGATCGTTTCCTTTGATATCAAACCGAGTTACTTATTAATTTGATTACGATATATTCGTCTTAACTACGTTCCTAAGATTCAGAGCTTAAAATGTCCCCCAACTAGCTTAGATAGTCCCATCTTCATCTTTCTACATACTCTACTACCTTTGCAAAGTGATCGAATGAAGCATGCATATGCATGTACTTACTAGAAGAAAGGATGGGTATGTATATATGTATATATGTATGTAGACCGTAGCCCTACAAGTAGATTTGGTGAAGACGAAATGCTAAAAATAGGGCAGATTATGATGAGACACATTTAGCATGTGTACTTATGGTGTAGGGTTAAAAGTGGTCTACATCATACAAATCCAACTTTGATGTATGTGACCTACTATTTCCACAAATTAAACAAGGGTGACTAATAAAAGCTTGAATTAATTGTATCAAAATTATCCTACTACCTTATTGTTATGATGATTTGGTCACATAGAAATCAATTTTTGAATGTGATAATCAGTAAAAATCATATCTACTTTTTTGACAAGTCATACTTGACATGCTAATAAGTTGTACAAAATCCTCGATTTAGTTACGGGTTAAACCTTCTAAGAGGAGGGCGGATCTCTCGTCCATCTAGTATACGATGTGACACATAGAGTGGGACACAAAATAGAATAGAAGATCCGCTTTGTTCCAGGAGTTAATTCTAACTCATTAATTAAGTCTTTTGTTACTTTCTTTAAATAAATGTATGTTTTTTATGGTACAAATTAAGAGATCTAGCCATGCATTAGGGTGTCATGATATTAACGAAATTCAAACTCAAATTATGAGTAACATTTTTCACAACTTTATCAAGTTAGGTAATTGATAATTTTCTTTAAAATATGACGGTTATAATAAGAGAAACAGAATATCAGAATATGTGAATTTGGAACCCTAAACATAATACTGTATTTAAAATTGCAAAATGTGAGCATTTTAGGCTACTTGCACAACATTTAATTTATATATCAAGGATATTTAAGCAATTATATATATGAAAAACTAAAAGTATTGTAATTTTGTTTTAAAAACACTCGATCAACAAACGAAAAAAATCTTCATATGAAAGCTTGAAAATGTATTAACCTTAGATATGTTACACGGACTTTTAAGTCTTTTAGCAATTAAATTTGCTTGCATCTCGACCTTGAATAATTACTACCGATCCTAAAATTTAGTTGAACCATGAGCTAGGTATAAAATATACTTTGATATTATTCTTTTATATGTATTAGGAATGCAACATTCTAAATAATCCAAATTAAATGTAAATCCAAAACCAAATCCTATTTAATTTATTGCAACCAAATCAAACTAGGTATAAAATATCATAGTAGTAGTACTTACCTAATAATCATTGTATAAGTTAATTTGAAATTAATAAAATACTTTATTATAAGTTAATTTATTATAACAATATAACGAATACGTACGTCCTGTCCGTGAAGGTGTGAGAGTGTAAAACAATGGGAGCTAGTAAACTTTATTATGGGGTTATAAAAACAAGTAGTCTGCATGGTGCAACTAATTCAATTACTCATCCCCTTTGACTCTCTTCACTTCTTCTTCTTCTTCTTCACATGCAACTATCTACTTCTTGCCATCTGTTTCATTAATCTTTGACACATATAAATATATATATATTTCTCTCTTATTTTTAATATTTTGTCAAACTATTTAAACTTCTTTAATTATTTCCCCACCCTTTTCAAAAAAAATAAAAAAAAAATAGCCTCTCCTTGTTTTTTTCCCCTTTGGAAACCTATTTTTTTTATTAAATTAAATAAATAAATTCTTTGGTAATTAAATTAATTTGTGTATTTGTTGGGTGGTGAAAAAGGAGGGCAAATAGAAGATATACTACTGCTGTATAAATTATGGGGACAAAGCAGCTTGTTGTCACTGAATCTTCTGTTGTTGGTAATAACGCATCCCAGGTACGTAACATTTTACTCTACAACCATCTTTCTACGGTCTTTTACTTGTGACATGCATATACGTTATAAAATTATTATTATTATTATTATTATTATTATTATTATTATTATTATTATTTACGGTTATATTCATAGGTGACATTTGACTCGTCATATGCGTTTTGTTTCTTTGTTTGTTACAATTAGAACTACTATTCCCTCTATTGTTAATGTTCAACCCATATGTGAGAAATACTCCCCTAATTTTATTTATTGTCCCGTTTTATCAAAATAGTAATACTTCACATATATATTGATGAAATGAGATAATAAATAAAAATCGGAGGGAGTATATCTTTTTATAAAATTTAAAGACTTAGAGGGAGTATGATTCTTTGTGACTATTGTGTATTTTTGTGGAGGCGGTTTTCATAGGTGATAATTCTAGCTAGTACTCCGTATCATGTTACCGACATCTTTTTCTATTATAATATACGATCTTCTTTAAAATCAATATAATCGTCTTAAGAATATATTACTCCTAAATGCTACAGTAACATTTAGATATACTCATTTAAATAGATACGAGAAGTAAGTTCGTTAATTCCTAGGCATATACTCGTATATAGAATCTGTCTCATGCATAATATTTGACCCTTTCTTATTTAAGACAAATATATATATATCGGTCTAGGTACTTATGATTGGGATATAGATATACTCCATTTCTTTGACAATATAAATCCATTTACTTTAGAGAAGTTTTATTTTCTTCAAAAACTCGTTTAGTTTGTTGGCTCTAGAGACTAGAATTAGAGTTGATGATGGAGTCATGGTCATCTACTAGGGTCGGTTTATAGAGACCAATATAAATAGTGTAGGGGTGCAGGGAAAAGGATTTGACCCAAAGTAATAATGTAAGTCTGTCGACCGTCAACCACATTTATTTCAATGACGTTTTTGTTTTTATTTCGAGGAAGAATCGAACCCTAAACTTCGTGATACAGGTTGAAGTAAGAGAACTCTTGTACTACTCATGTTTCACATGACAATTTTGTTAACCACTGTCATATATAGTGTCATACTGTCTCCTCCTTAATTACAATTAGAGAACAACTTTCGTTCTTTTATTTATTTATGAGTAATCTCGTAAGTACTTGAATTACTGTCGATATTGTGAAATGTGAAGGTACCGATGAGTGATGAGTGTTCAGGTCACTAATTCTCAAGCGAAACGGTTTTGTAAATATTTTTCCTAGACAATCGGTTCTATATATAAATGATGAGTTGGGCTTCTCGGATCGTAACTACTTTTAAACTAAAAACAGCCATCAAGTAAAGAGGCTATGAAATCATAACGAGCCTAGCGTTATGTTTACTCCAAAGAGCATAGAGTGTATATATTTACTTGCAATAATAATCATGCATGTTTTTACGTATCGAGTATAGGTTGGAAATAATGTCTCTATAGCATGCATAAGTACACCACCATGATCGATCATACAGTATAGAAGTAGTATGATTCAACAATTTATATTTAATTTATTTATTGGATTTTATACGTCGCAGCCCTAAAAAGTTGGTACAAGGAGTGACATAAAGCATGGAACCTCATCATCATTGTAATAATTTCTAACATGAAATCAAATAAATGGACCAAAAACAAATCCACCCAACAAACTTTTAATAGATAAAGTATCTAAATTTTAAGGGATTTTTTTTTTTTTTTTTTGGTTAAAAATAAGTCTTTCCTACGACGGATATACCTATCAGGCTATCACAATCTACCAACGGGTTAATATAGTAGTAGAAGGTTTGTACTCCCTCCGTCTCAACGAAGTTTTTACGCGCTTTTTCTCTACTGTTCATTAGTAGAGAAAATCGTAACTTTGTCTCGGTGACAGGGGCGTCTTAATAGATTTGGAGGCCCAGTTCGAGTCTCGAGTTTGAGGCCCTTGTATGGATGTAGTATTAAAAAAATTTAAAAAAATAGAATAACATCCAACAAGGTTTGAACCCATGACCTTACAGGTAGAAGGAGCAAACTCAAACCACCACACTACAAGCAACATGTTTGTATTATCTCATAATTTTATGAGTTTTTTGTCAAAAGACACCTAACATTTACGCCTTTTGTAAAAAAGGCACCTAAAGTTATTTTTTTTGCCCAAAAGCACCTTAAATTTACATTTTTTTGTTAAAAGCCACCAAACATCAAATTCCGTCAAAAAACCGTCAATATTGATGGTTTCCATCCTTTAATATTCTTCCATCCACCCTTAATCAACCTTCATTCCTTAATTAAACTCAACTAACCCTCTTTCTTTAATTCAACCATCTTCCCTTAATCAAAACCCAATCAATCAATTTTACTTAATTCAACCTTCATTCCTAGCTACTCTTTATGTGCATACATCTCAATTATCATTCCCCATTACATAAGTAAAAACCACCAAGTTTTCGCTCAATCGGTAAGTTTTTAATTATAGCTCTTCATTCTAAGAACAAATTCAATTTTTGAATTCAATTTTCATTTTTATATTATTTACCCTTAATTTCGAGTATAATTTTAGGGTATGTGTATGTGTTAAAGTTTATTAGATAATTTTTTGAGTTAATACTGAATTGAATGAAGTTTCTGTTGTAAGAAATTAAGAATACTAATTTTTATGTTTAGAGAATATACAAAAGTGGAAAAAAAACGCGGTTCAATTAAGGTAAGAGTAAAAGGAGTTTTGAATGGAAATTAAGTTTTTTTGGGAGGAAAAATTGAGTATTGTGGAAAAATAAAGAGAATGGGAAAAGAAGATAACAAAGTAATGCAAAGGAAAAGGGAAGGAAGATGTTGATTGAGTTTAGTTAAGGGATAAGTGTTAATTAAGGGTTGATGGAAGAAGATTAGGATGGAAACCGTCAATATTGACGGTTTTTTTACGGAAGTTGGTGTTTGGTGCCTTTTAACAAAGAAATGTAAATTTAAGGTGCTTTTGCGCAAAAAAAAAAATAACTTTAGGTGTCTTTTTTACAAAAGGCGTAAATGTTAGGTGCCTTTTGACAAAAAACTCTAATTTTATATATAGAGTAAGTACTCAGAAAGGGGATTATGTGGCCCAATAAAATTGGAGGCCCAGTTCCTCTGCCCTGAACCTCCTCTGGGCCGCCCCTGCTCGGTGATCAACTAAGTCGATATAGGCATATTTCACTTGATTAAGTTATATACGGAGTATAAATCATTTTGGAGAATACTGTGAATGACAAATTAATATAGTTGGTCCTTTTATCCCAATTTTAATGAAAAAAAATTGATCCTTACACGTTACACTTTCACTAAAAAGTCGTCTAATTAATCCTAAATGTTTCAAACTTGGGATAGTGTGAATGACAAAGTTTGGCAACATCATTGATCTTTCTCTTTATCATATATATTTCGCAAATTCTTATCTGTGACGATATTATTCATCATAAATTTTAAAATGGATCAAATAAATATAGTACCAAATCACACGGTAAGTTGCCCAAAAAATGTCAAATATTGTGTCTTATTAACATTATGTGTTAATATTTGACTCGTTTTAAAGTTTATTGCGGACTTACGGATACTCTGCCTTAAGCAAGACTAATCGATCATTTTTAAGTCAAAGAATACATTTATTTTGTTTACACTACCCTAAAATTTTAATGCATTTAATTTCCTTTTGTAAGAAATCAAAATGTTGTTAAACTTCATTGAAATATTTGATTTGATGCAAATAAATTAAATAAAATAATGTTGGCATCAAGTGAAGAACTAACTAAGCTTAATGATCAACCACAGGATGATGATAATAACAGCAAATGGAAAACTTACACGACCAAGGACGGATCTCTCGACCGCCATGGACGACCCGCTATCAAAGGACGCACCGGTGGTTGGAAGTCCGGCATGTTACTTCTCGGTAATAATCGATAATCATCCTTTTTAGTATGCAAAACACGATATTTTAACCTAGTTATTTATTTGTAATCTTGATTAATTACCATCGAAGATAAAAATAATGACACTTTAATTGGTGTCGTCGTATGGATTATTTTAGACTTGTTCTTGAAACAAATTCACACGACATGCGACTGTCTCATGCAATAATGATAATACGGTTGAAAACTTGAAATTTGAGGTTGCATTTGCCAAATTCTTGTATAATTAGTTACTTTTCTCATACTATGGACCGACTTAGGTCGATGGACACCAAAATATAACTTAACCCACGATACAATAAGTACAACCAAAAAATGATGACCTAGGCCATTCAAGATTAAAGAAAAAGTCATTCTACTTTATACTAATCTCTTAAATTTAATCATAATAATTATATATATCAGGCGAATCTAAAACTAAAATTTTGGGATAACGTGTTTTCTTTTATACTTATAATATTAACGTTTCATATTTACAAAATTTTTGGTCGTAAAATTCGATAATTTTGACCATTACTACAAGCTAGATTCCGTCTTGATAATTAATTAAGATCTCTTCAACTTTTGGGGGCAAATAATAATAATTGGAATTATGTGGATTTGTGTACTTGTGATACCACCTTTCTAGCTTGTCATAGGGCCCTCTTTGTACAATATTTTGTTGTCAATAAAATCATCATAAGTTTAACATGCGTTATCAATTTGTTTTTAATTATTCTTGTATTAATTAGCCCACAATCATATTAATATATATGATTATTATTAGTATTATATATAATAATGTTGGTTAGTGGTATTTAGACGATTTCTTTTTCTATAATCAATTTATTCATGATTAAAATTGATTGATATTCTACTCTAGTTAATGGCTACGACTATTACTTTAGTTTTTTTAATTATCATGCGGGATTCTATACTTTATTTTGTCAAGAAAACAATGAAGTTCACGTTGAAGGTTTAATTTAAAAAGTCACTTTTAAATTTTAATGGTGGTCTAGATCATGTTTTACTAGCTAGCTATGTGCAAGGTTTAATTTTGTCGTATCGAGTTTGGTTACATGTTCAAGACTACATACCTCTTTACGTTTAGTTTAGTTTGGTTCAGGTTCGTGCCAATGAGCTCAAAAAGTGGCCCTGACCCACAAACCTGACAAACTTGGACCGTCAGTTGAACCTGAGATCTATTGTTCAGGGTATCTAGTCTTAACCACTAGACTAAGACATCTTTGGTTGATATTCTCGTTGTTGGTGGAACATATATAGGGAACGAAGTACTGGCGACGCTGGCGTTTGTGGGAGTGGAGGTGAACCTAGTGTTGTTCTCGAAGTCGGTGTTGAGGCAAACCAATGCAGAGGCAGCCAACACATTCAGCATGTGGATGGGAGCTGTGTATCTATGCTCTTTGATTGGAGCCTTTCTTAGTGATTCCTACTTGGGACGATATTTCACTTGCCTCATCTTCCAAGCTCTTCTTACCATTGTGAGCCCCCTCTCGATCTCTCGCTTCATTACATATACAGTTAGTCTCATGTAAAACCGTCCACTAATGACTACTTGTGTGTATACGCTTAGGGTCTAGTGGCGTGTTCTCTAATAACGCAAAGGTTTCTACTAAAACCGGTTGGTTGTGGAACGATAGAGCAACAATGTGATCCTCACTCGCAATTTGAGCTCTCCATATTCTTTCTATCGATATATCTTGTTGCCTTAGGCAACGGAGCTGCTGAACCTGCACTCGCTACCTTTGGGGCTGACCAATTCGATGAGGAAGATTCAGACGAATGCCAAGCAAAAAC
Organism: Agrostemma githago; assembly: GCA_958450325.1. Classification (NCBI taxonomy): domain Eukaryota; kingdom Viridiplantae; phylum Streptophyta; class Magnoliopsida; order Caryophyllales; family Caryophyllaceae; genus Agrostemma; species Agrostemma githago. Next base: position 1,427,373 of record OY288255.1, read on the forward strand.
GTCATTTTTCAGCTATTTTTACGTGGCCTTAAATTTGGGATCTTTAATTGGGGAGACGATATTGGTTTACATAGAGACAATGGGGGATTGGGTACTCGGGTTTTGGATATCTACGGGTTGTGGGGTTGCCGCCGTGATTTTGTTGTTTAGTGGGACGCTAAGGTACCGACATTTTAAGCCTAGTGGTAATCCCATTTCGAGGTTTTTTCAAGTGATTGTGGCTTCGTTTAGAAAATTGAGCCTCGAGGTTCCTCAACACGGCCAAGGATTGTACGAAATTCAAGGGAAGGATGACGAGAAGAGTGGCGCAAGGAGGCTACTTCATTCTGATGGGTTCAAGTAAGTAAAATTCTTCTTAGTATAACCTTTTGGCCGAGTCAAGTTGGTTGTTGTAGTTCACCAATGTTTCTGGTTTGATCAGGTTTTTGGACCGAGCAGCAATTGTCACGCCAGCAGACGCACCATTCTTACCCGAGAAAACAGCAACCACGAATCCTTGGCACCTTTGCACCGTGACTCAAGTCGAAGAAGTAAAATGCATCTTAAGGCTTCTACCGATTTGGCTATGTACCATTCTATCCTCGGTTATCTTCATCCAAATGCTCTCCCTCTTCATCGAGCAAGGTGCTGCAATGAACACGTCCATCGGAGCATTCCACTTTCCCCCGGCAAGTATGACCGCCTTTGACATTATAAGCACGTCGACCTTCATCATCTTCTACGACAAGCTCATTCTCCCTATTTATGTCAAAATCACCAAAACCAAGCCTAAGCCTCCGAGTGAGCTACAACGGATAGGGATCGGCCTAGGGATCGCTGTGATAGCCATGATTATAGCTGGGTTAGTGGAGATATTAAGGAGAAAATACGCGATAATTAGTGGGTTTGATATTAGCCCGTTGAGCATCTTTTGGCAAACGCCGCAATATGTTCTTGTAGGAGTATCCGAAGCATTCGTTTATGTTGCTCAATGGGAGTTCTTCTCGTCTCAGACGCCAGACGGATTGAAGAGTATCGGTTTAGGGTTACCAATGTCCTCGACCGCTATGGGAAGCTACTTGTGCAGTGCGATTTTGAGTGTCGTGATGAAATTAACCACAAAGAATGGGCAACCGGGTTGGGTACCCCCGAACTTGAACGAAGGGCACTTGGAGCGGTTTTTCTTCCTCTCCGCAGGTCTAACGATGCTTAATCTAGTGTTTTACATTTTCTGCGCAAAGCGGTACAAATGTATCTCGTTGGAAAAACGGGATTTGGATAGAGAAATTGAAGTTTTGCCGTAAGCTCAAACCGAGTTTGTCACACCCTTTGGTACTATATATAGAACATATATGTACTAAACCAAACCCAAAAAAGCCGAGTCGAGAACTCGAATAGATCCTGTGAACTTGTTGACAAGGAAATAGTTGAAAAAAATACTTCATGTTAATCATGTCAAAGAGTTTTTACTACCTTTGGCTTGCGCCTTGTAAAAGAGTTTAGTCAATTGTCCTCCTATTTGAGCAAAACAAAAGGTTAAAAGTTCTAAATTTTAACGAGTTTTTGAATTCTCTCAAGGTTAGTTTTCCTGTTTCTTTTCAGTGCATGTAAACAAAGAGTAAATGATGCAGATGAGTTCGAAATTTTCATGCCTGAAAACCGATTGCTGATTTTCGAACATCATTTTGAATGTCAAAATATCAACCCCTTTTTTTTCACCGAAACCTAAAGTACAAAAAAGCTTCATGTAAACAGTGGTGGCGGACCGATCTGGTTCTTTCACCAAAACCTAAAGTTCAAAGCAGTTCCTGCAAAACAACACGAGTTTAATACGCGTAAATATTACTGTATTAGTACTCGAGTCTGTAAAATATTGTAATGTAATGCTGGAATCATCAAGATTTATTTAGATATAAGTTGCTTATTTATGTACTAATACAAATACAAGTGGAAATAGAAATACAAGTGCAAATACAAATACAAGTGAATTTATTTATAATCTTGACGATCCGATTTTTCCATAGTAGCCATTTTTTACTTGGACATTTTTGCGGCGAGTTCTCTCACCAACTTAGCTGCAACCATGGCTGTCATACCATCTACGGTGTCACGCTGTGGATTGAACTCAACCACGTCTGCTCCGACAATATCGCCTTGAAGATTATGGAGAATGTTGAGAACATCGCGGAAAGACAGACCTCCAGGCTCAATGTGAGACACACCAGGTGAAAATGCTGGATCCAGACAGTCCACGTCTATCGATATGTACACACCCTTCACTCCTTCACCCAGTTTCTATGCCACAACACGACATACGTTAGTATGTTACAATGGTGCTTAACAAATCATTAACTACGCAATTAGTTTTCCGTTAGCAGTTAAACTGTGTTTACCTTCGATAGAAATGGGATGGATGGAGTAATAGTGTAATACGCATACTAAATAGTTTACTCTCAATCTATGTATACAACTATACAAGTATATGCGCGTGCAGAAGAACATAAGAGATGATAAGAGGTAAATACCAAGTTCTCCAGGTAATCACGGTCTTTTGAGTATGTTCGCATTTCGAATTGCTCCACTCCAAACCTCTTTCCTTGCTCGCGGCCTTCTACGTTGATAGATCTTATACCCACCTGAACAGTTAGTACAATGTTAATATCAGTCGGGCTTCTAGATTTTCTAAATACCAACAGCAACTCATCAATACATGCAAATGAACCAAGGTTGCATTATTCTTCTATTACGATCTCTAAATACTAAACAAGAATAAACACTTGTTAACATTGCGGATCCAGGAAAATATGTTTGCGGGATCCTGTTACACTTAAGTCCTTATGGATTTTATACAAAATGTTTTTATGAAAGTAGCATAGCAAAGAAGTCTATCGATGTTAGTTAGCTGATAGTATTGAGCACACATTACGATCTATGGTGTACCTATAGACACTGGTTACAACAATTTTAATGGAATGGTAGAAATTTCATCTAAGAAAGGTACACATATTTATTCAGATATTTCCAAATTCTAACAACAATAGAGAACTGATATCAAATAAATTGAAGTAAGCACCAATATCAAAAAAATACGGAGTATAGCACATGAACAACAAAAAGTGAAAATTGTTGGCGAACAAGCAACGCTGTGAAGTATTCAACTATTTAATGTAGGCTGGCGTAGTAGATGATAGGAGAGGCAGAAGAAGAAAGGTCCATTACCTGCAAAAGCCTTCGGGCATAGCCACCCTCCATTATACGAGCAAATGAAGATGCATGAGAATACTTGTTCCCTTCAAAGGCATCGTAAATATCTGGATGGGCATCAAGATGTAGAATATCAACAGGCCCCCCTAGCTTTTCAGATACAGCTCGTACTACAGGGTACGATATAGAATGGTCACCACCTAAAACTAAAGGACGCAAAGGTTCCTGCCAAAGCAATGATCATAGTAAGAATCCCCTTCACTTCAAGATTATAAGGAGCATTTGTAAAAATAAAGAAGGTTCTATAGTCACAAGCTATACACACTTATTACCAAGGAGTAGCAAAGTTAGGAGCATAGTGCTCTGTAGAAGCACTGCGAGTAAGTTATCTTCTCTTGTTTTTTAGTTCCTGAGCTTTTCAAAGCGGTTCTATATTGACTATCACTCAGTTTAGGGAGGGTCAAATAGCGGCAAGAAAGCCCAATGTAAAATTTTGCGAATTTCCAAGCTATTGTCATAGTTGCAGGAAAGAATGTAAGATCATAAGACTATAAGAGCACTATATTAGGAAATAAAGGTTGAAAACATTTATCAATGTGCAGCAGAACTTGACATCAAGAGCTCGACAAGTATAGAAGATATCGGATAGATGACTTACTTCATCCATCACTAGCTTGACAGAGTCGGATATAATTTTCATCAGTCTTTCATCCTCAACACCAATATCTCTTATCTCTTGAATGGGAACATCGCCAACATCTGTGAGGACCCGTGGGTCCTTTAGTTCTTTGCCTGCAAACATGTCACTGTTTAATGAGTTTGATAGTCACTAAACATTGATGAGTTTGATAGTCACTAAACATTGATGAGTTTGATAGTCACAAAATCCAGTGCAATATAATGAGTCAACGTGCAAAATGTTTCAGAAATTTTTGCACTGTGTGCTGGAGTGCAATGAAACCCACTTCAAAGTCAATACCCAATATAAACTAATCCAATTGCATACATGATAACAGGCAAGGATTTTAAATGTGGTCGATAGCACAGTACATAACCTGTTTTCTTTTTAATACGGAGTAAATACAGAGTATCTGATAGACTGATACCAAGGCCAAGGTAAGAGACATACCCAACTCCCGAGAGCATCAAAAAGTCAAAAGGTCGTACCTCACAGTATAGAATATTTCAAAAAAAAAAAAAAAAAACAGGTTTAGAATGCTCTACCCCTATCTAACATGCCAACACCACAAGCTCCTGACTCAATTGGCAATAACGCTCAATAGTCAATACAAAATCAAACATGGATTTTACCTTCTTCTGTTGTTGAATTAGTGCTTCCACACCAGATTGCTTCACGTATCCGTGGAGGTGCAAAAGCAGGCCCCTGGAGGAACGAAGAGTTATGCCCTAACGGCACTCCAAGGAGTGATGTTGATGCTTTCGCACCTCCTATAGCACGCACCAGCTCCCCCTGGAACAATATAAAACATATTCAAGCAACATTTTCTATTTGATTGGAAATTTAAATTTCAAAAAACTAATGATGGAGCATGATGTATATTCCATACACCAAGTTTCCTGCAAATTTGACAAACAGGTGACACGAGCTGTCGAGCTATTCGATCGAATATCTCACACGCTTGGCTATTTGTTCTGAAGATTACTACAATGACCAAGGCAGATTTCCGGCAAATACTCTTAAACAATTCTGATGATGGAGTTTTCATATAGGATTCGGATAATTTTCATTAAGTTACACCCAATTGTGTAATACTTTTATTCATCTCTAACAACAAGACATTGGTTCAACCTTGCCTAAACATCTCAAAAGAGAAGATCCCCTAATCATGCTAAAAGCTACCTAATATGCTGCCTAGAAAGCACATTTACTTCAGATTGCATATAGCTTTGATGCCTTCGAGCAACTATACTCGCATAGACTTAACAAAACTAGCAGTTATATACCCGAATGAAGCAGACTACTAACAATCAGCACCGAATAGATAACTCCACTTCAAAAATAATTAGCAATATAATTCAATAACAGGTGAAAGGAACAACAACCAAGATGATGTATTTATGAATCCAAATCAACCTTTAGCTTAGCTCGCTCCCTGATGAGAGTGAGAGAGGCCTCGATAACACGATCTTGGCCTTTCTGAATCAAATCAGCTGGAATATTTGGCGCATTCAGATGGCGCAAGTAATGAATTCCCCTTGTGGCAACACGCTGCATTTTTTCCAAACAAATCCAAACCCTATACAAAGTACAACAATCAACTCAGTAAACCTCTTTTCTGCAACAGCGCGTACATAATTCTTCAATCTCACAAGAAAATTACAATCACGCTTCATATCCATTCTTCTGCTCATGTTTATAATCATTTGTTCTTTCTTTATCACATAAACAGGTATAATCAATCATTTCGCATAGAAAATCAAAATATTTTATTATGCTCTGAATAATCGTCACTCTACCAAACCTACACTAAAACTACTAACACCGAAGATGTTTTACTCTAGTGATTTAGACATAGCTATTGTGAACAACAGGTCCATGTTCGAATCCCCTTCCTCTTTACAATAATGCGACTAATTGTGCTCTTCTTTGGACCAGAACCACTAAAATTACAACAAAATGAATACGAATATAACTGAAATTACAGCATTTTAACCAATAATTAACTAACTAGGTATCATTAATTAACACAATAACTTATAACAGGCGGTCTCTCTCAATAATGTAAGATGTTATTTTCAATTTTCTTTCTTTTTAGCGTTATGTCTCAAAAAGTAAATCGTGAATGACGAGGTTGAGAGTTCGAACTCGTGACCTCTTGCTCTGATACCATGTTAACGAACCAACTCAACCAAAGCTGATGGTTGAGGCCCGTTATATTCTACTACCATTACCAAATCATCAATGAATCAGCCTAAACTACAATTACAACAGCAAAAAACACAATTAAACTACAATTACATATGATTAACAAACGATTAAGTATCGCCGCAGAAACTAGTACATGAATTAAAGACTAGTAAGAATCACCAGTCAATTAGAAGAACAGATCATAAATCGAAAGAAATTGATATGATAAACACGAGAAATTAAAGGAATTGATTGGGATACCTGCTTAGTGAGAGAAGGTAGAAGAAGATGATAAAATGGCGGGGCGATGAATAGGAAGTGAAGTTTGGATGGGGATTAAATAGTGTAGATTGTAGACTGTAAAGTGGCGACTGGAGTGAAGCCAAGGTGACGAGTTGCACTCACACCACACGGTTTTCCACTAATAAGTTTAGTGGGACGAATATGGTTTTACCTTAATATTCTCTCCGTTCCTTAAAGATTGTATTATTTCCTCGTTACATGTACAGTTAGTCTTGGTTGAGATGATTCCGCAACTACTATCACATGAAACTAATAAAGACAAAATATTTTATTTATTAGGTAACTTGTCGTGTAATTTGATATATATTTGAACCGTTTTAGGTCTATAAAAATAATTTAATTAGATAAAGTTGAGAATCTTTAAGGGAAAAGGTAATATGGCTATAACAACCCATTAGAAAAACATTAAACTAAAGGGAAAATATAAAATTAAAATGAATTGAGAAATAACTATGCAATTAGGGAGTATACTTCATCCGTTTCATTCATTTATTTGGTTTTATATTTATTGTGAGGAATATTTTAATTTTGACAAACAAATAAATGAAACTAAGAGAGTAATATTTTTTTTGAAATTCAACGAGAATTATAGATATTTCTACTTTCATATCGCGTAAAGTCGGCAACCATTCCACATATTAGATGTGAATAATATTTCAACGTGAACAGTATTTAATGAAAGATGGGCATGGGCTCAGTAGTTGATGGTGATGGTGATGGCTCTCTAAAGAATGGCTCACATTACCTACACCATAGGGTAGTATATCCCATGTGCTAATATACGAGCAATGATATACTGTAGTACCACATAACATGTGAAACATGACAATATTTTGATTAACTTTTAGCAAATCTTAACAAAATCATGGATATGGTAGAGGGTGATATACGACCAATGAAAACGTAACACATTGAATACATGATAGACGGATAGTTATGATAAAAGAAGTTATTTTCTCGTTATAGTATGATCATTTTGTATACTTAAAATGGTTACGATTTGATTATGGTTCATATTTTATGGTAGGCGTATTTGGTACAGTCGAATCAATTTATGATTGACGTGACAGATAGATTAGTTTGAAAACGAGATCTAGAGGTTCCTAACCTGACGGACTCTAATTATTTTTTTAGGGAAGCTTCGAGCTCTTTTTGCCTTGCCAACACTACCTCAATCATCTCGCCATTCTTTTTGACACGAGGTTGTTGTTTCAGAAATCTTCTTTCTCAATTGTCCGGTCTGTTCTGGGGTTACCATTTTGTGGTGGTTTTTAGGGGATGATTTGTGTGAGTTGATAAACTGGATACTCCACGATGGATGCCAAATACGTTTTGGTAAAATTTGGCTGAGTCGAGGACGATTTAAAACTTGAAGGTTGAGTTTTCTATTACTCCGTATCAAGTTAGCGGAATATAAAGCAGTTTTGAACAAGAAAAGTAAAACGAATCAACAAATGCGGGGATCAAAACCAAAAATTCTACGTACATTTATTTACGTGAAAAACCCTTGTAAAATGCAGGTTCGGCTATCAGAAACATAGAGGCTTTCGTGTCGGGTTTGATACCCTTTGGGCTGGACCGAATTAACCGTTTCCTATGGCTTATAAAATCGGGTCCAAAATTATCCGACCCTAACCCGTTATTAAACCCTCCTAAAACCCTTTACTCAACCAAAAACCTTCAACATTCAACAATGGCGAATCATCAATGGCGTCTCCTTCTCAAAAACCTACTAAAACCCACTTCACTATCTCACTCCTCCTTCTACTTCTCCACTTCCACCTACAACTTAGCTTTCGAAAAGCAAGAACTTTTGCGAAAACTCCGAATTCTACTCCAACAATCCGAATTCGATTCAGCCATTAAACTCGTTACACCCGTCGTCGTATCAAACACCCTTTTCTCTTCTTCATCTGAACTTTGCCATGAATTCTCCATTTCTGATCCCACCCTTTCTAGAACCTTCTATAACCTGGTCATTTATGTTTGTGCTGATGCAAAACTTGCTGATGAAGCCATGGTATTGCTGAATGTAGTAAAAAAAGACGGTAAATATCCTAATTTAGAAGCTTTTAATAAGTTGCTTGATTGCCTGGTTCATGTTAAACAGTTTGGTAGATGTCTTAGTTTATTAGAGGAAGTTTCGGGTTCTGGAATTCGGCTTGATATGTTTAGTTACGAGAAGGCGGTGCAATGTGCTGTGAAATTGGGGGATTTGGAGAAGGGTTTGAGGTTGTTGAGGATGATGCAGCAGGATACAAGAGTTGGTGTTAGTGTATTTGTATATAATAATTTGATTAATGGGTTGTGTAAACTGTATAGAATCAAGGATGCACAGCAGCTGTTCGATGAAATGCGTAAGTGGATGTTGGTACCGAGTCTGGTGACGTATAATACGTTGATTGATGGGTATTGTAAGGTTGGGGATTATAAGGAGGCATTTAGGTTGCGAGAGAGGATGAAGGTGGAGAAGGTTCTGCCTAATCAGCGTACTTATAACTCGTTGCTTGATGGGTTGTGTAGAGGTATGTGGATGGATGAGGTGGGGATGATAGTGGAAGAGATGAAAGCACGCGGTTTTGTTCCTGATGTGTTCACTTATACTATTTTGGTTGATGGGTATTCGAGGGCAGGGGATTTTGATTCCATGATGGTTCTTATTGAGGAGATGAATGCTAGAGGGATTGAGCCGAATGAGTATACTACCGGGATTTTGTTGAATGGTTTGTGCAGGGTTGGGAACATGGAGATGGCCGAGATGTTTCTGAGCAAGCAAGTGGAGAATGGTGTTGCGAATGAGGTGGCGTATAACATAATCTTGAAAGCATATTGCGATGCTGATAATATGGAGAAAGCGTTCTCCGTTTTGAATCGAATGGAGATTATTGGACTGAGACCGGATTGTTTCTCTTTTAATACTGTGATCAACAAGCTCTGCGATTATGGTAACATGGAGGAGGCAGAGAAGTGGGTGATGATGATGAGAGAAAACGGTGTCTCTCCGTCTGTGCAGACATACAACACTCTCATCGACGGTTATGGAAAAAATGACATGTTTGAAAGGTGTTTTGAGATTTTAGAACATGTTCAGAACAGTGGCTTGAAGCCAACTGTGATGACTTATACTGGTCTCATCAACAATCTTTGCAGAAACGGGAAGGTTCGTAAAGCCAAGGCTGTTTTTCGGGACATGGTCAGAAATGGATTAGTACCAGATGCAATGTTATATAACACGATTATTGATTGTCATTACGCTGCTGGGAAATTACGGGCTGCTTTTGGTTTATATGATGAGATGTTGAAAAACAATGTAGTTCCAACAATAGTGACTTATAATATTTTCATCAATGGACTATGCAAGAAGGGGAAATTAGACGAAGCTGAAGGTTGTATTCAGCAAATTACTGTCAGAGGCCTCGCTCCTGATGAAATCACATATAATTCTCTGATACACGGGTATTGCGTTGCAGGAAAGATCTCAAGAAGCTTAGAATTGTATGGAAGGATGAAGACATTAGGCATTAAACCAACTTCGTGTACATATCATTCACTAATAATCGGAAGCAGCAAAGAAGAGAAGTCAGTTTTAGATAGAATATACAAAGAGATGTTAGAGTTAGATATAATTCCTGATAGAGGTGTATATAATGCCCTAGTCGATTCGTACGCTGCGCATGGGGACATCGAAAAGTCATTGTCTTTGTTCGATGAGATGATAAACAAGGGAATCGTGCCCACCACGATGACATATACCAGCCTAATTATGGGCCAATTCAAGGTGGGAGACAAGGCCAAAACAGTGGAACTTGTGAATGAAATGAAGGCAAACGGCATTCTACTGAAAGCGGACACTTACACGGTACTGGTGGAAGGAAACTGCGAAATGGAAGATTTCAAAGGAGCATATACTTGGTATAGAGAAATGGTTGATATGGGATTTCTTCTGAGTTGCAATCTATGCAATACGCTTATTAGTGGGCTCAAAAGCGAAGGGATGTTATACGAGGCCCGGATAATCCACTCAGAAATGAGTATGAAGGCGCTAGACGAGGTTGTCATGGATGAAGAAATGTTCCCCCCGCTGCCAGCTAGTATAAATTTTTGACGACCTCAAATTTTTGGGACTAAGGCTCTGTTGTTGTTGTTGTTGGATTTGCAATCCGAGGTACAGATGGTAGTTTTGAATCCGCAGGCGTCAGTTATACTGTTACAGGCCAGTCACCCTTTGCTGTAACCTAATTGAGGGAGATTCAATGTGGATTCAGAATGTACATTTACTAGGATCATGAGCGAGCGAACAGCGCAGGTGTCACTGCCGAGTAGGATACAATGCCTGAATCATGTATACCTTGTATATTCAGAATTAGAAGTAGAAGGTTAAGTTTTTCGGAGGGTGGTGGACTCGTGGAAGCGGCCACTCCAGTGGGGTGGGTTGTTGTCGGTGTTAAGAGTTAGGGGGTCATAGAAGTAGTAGACTGGTTGTACTGTATATTTGAGTCGTCGGGGCGTCGGACCGCCAGTGGATCCGTAATTGGATACAACCGTATCCGTGTAAAAGCAGGGAATAGTATTATACCATCAATTGTACAATTGTTTCAAATAGTTGAGCTATACAAATTTCTTGACGATAAATTTTTGGGTAAAATATTTATGTGATTTAATTCGAAAAACTTGATATTCAGTACGCGATCAGGTAGGTTAGTTTTGCCGGGTCTAGTTCGTAACCTTGTTTCCAAGGTCATTTGTTTTGTCATTTAGATAGAGATGACGTTAAGAGTTACGTACATTAGTAGTTTCTAATTATGTAATTAATTATCTCCGAAAATATATTGAATTTCAAATAATTAATTTAATTAAGACAATATTTTGCCTACAAAATCAAATTAATACTCCGTATCAATCATTAAAATTAAGAAATTTATCGCTAATTATTTGCGGTTACCCTAATTAGCCAATTAGTCAAAACCTAATCCGTCACTAAACCCTTCTAAAGTCTACACTCTAAAAATCCTCCTAAAACCCTTAATTTCCCCCCAAATCAATCAAACCACCTTCAACATTCAACAATGGTGAATCATCAATGGCGTCTCCTTCTCAAAACCCAACTAAAACCCACTTCACTATCTCACTCCTCCTTCTACTCCTCCACTCCAACCATCAATCCAGCTCTCGAAAAGCTTGAACTTTTGCGAAAACTCCGAGTCCTACTCCAACAATCCCAATTCGACTCAGCCATTAAACTCGTTACACCCTTCGTCGTATCAAACACCCTTTTCTCTTCTTCATCTGAACTTTACCATGAATTCTCCATTTCCAATCCTACCCTTTCTAGAACCTTCTATAATCTGGTCATTTCTGCTTGTGCCGATGCAAAACTCGCTGATGAAGCCATGGTATTGCTGAATTCGGTCAAAAAACAAGGTACATTTCCTGATAAAGAAGCTTTTAATAAGTTGCTTAATTGCTTGGTTCATGTTAAACAGTTTGGTAGAGGTCTTAGTTTATTTGAGGAGGTTTCGGGTTCCGGAATTCGGCTTGATAAGTATAGTTACGGGAAGGCGGTGCAGTGTGCTGTGAGATTGGGTGATTTGGAGAAGGGTTTGAGGTTGTTGAAGGTGATGCAGGAGAAAAGAGTTGGTGTTAGTGTATTTGTATACAATGTTTTGATTAGTGGGTTGTGTAAAGAGAGGAGAGTTATGGATGCACACCTGCTGTTCGATGAAATGCCCAAGTGGAAGTTGGTACCGACTCAGGTCACGTATAATACGTTGATTGATGGGTATTGTAAGGTTGGTGATTTGGAGAAGGCGTTTAGGTTGCGGGAGAGGATGAAGGTTGAGAAGGTTTCGCCTAGTCCAGTTACGTTTAACTCGTTGCTTAATGGGTTGTGTATTGGAATGAGGATGGAGGAGGTGGGCCGAATACTAGAGGAGATGAAAGTACATGGTTTTGTTCCTGATGCATATACTTACAGTATTTTGGTTGATGGGTACTCGAGGGCTGGGAATGTCGATTTGATGATGGTTCTTATTGACGAAATGAATGAGAAGGGGATTAAGATGAATGAGTGTACTAGTGCAGTTTTGTTGAATGGTTTGTGCAAGGGAGGGAATATGGAGACAGCTGAGATGTTTCTGAGTAAGTTAGTAGAGAATGGGGTTGCGAAAGAGGTGGCGTATAACACGATGTTGAAAACATATTGTGCAGCTGATAATATGGAGAAAGCGTTCTCTGTTTTGGAACAGATGGAGACGGTTGGGCTAAGACCAAATTGCGTCTCTTTTAATTCTGTAGTCAGCAAGTTATGTGAATCTGGTAACATGGAGGAGGCGGAGAAGTGGGTGATGAAGATGATAGAAAAGGGTGTCTCTCCATCTGTCGAAACTTTCAACATTCTCATCGATGGTTATGGAAGAAATCATATGTTTCAAAGGTGTTTTGAGATTTTGGAACAGGTTGAGAGCAGTGGGTTGAAGCCGACTGTGGTAACTTATGGTGGTCTCATTAACAGTCTTTGCAAAGACGGGAACCTTCTTGAGGCTGAGGTCGTTTTTCAGGACATGGTCAGAAATGGGGTTGCACCAAATGCACTGATATATAACATGCTTATTGCTGGTAAGTGCACCGCCGGGAAATTACAGGCTGCTATTGGTGTATATGATGAGATGTTGAAAAACAATGTAGTTCCGACAATAGTGACTTATAATTCTCTCATTAGTGGACTATGCAAGAAGGGGAAATTAGAAGAAGCTGAAGAATATTTTCAAGTAATTACCGACAGAGGCCTCACTCCTGATGCAATCACGTATAATTCTCTGATACATGGGTACTGCGGTGCAGGAAAGTTCCCAAATGCCTTAAAATTGTATGGAAAGATGAAGATATTAGGCATTAAACCAACTTCAAGTACCTATCATTCACTAATAATGGGAAGCAGCAAACAAGAGAAGTCAGATTTAGATAGAATATACAAAGAGATGTTAGAGTTTGATATAAGTCCTGATAGAGGTGTATATAATGCGCTTATCTATTCATACGCTATGCATGGAGACATCGAAAAGTCGTTATCTTTGTTCGATGAGATGACATACAAGGGAATTGGGCATGACAGGATGACATATAACAGCTTAATTATGGGCCAATTCAAGGTGGGAGACAAGGCCAAAATAGTGGATCTTGTAAACAATATGAAGACGAAAGACATTGTTCTGAAAGCGGACACTTACACGATACTGGTAGAAGGGAACTGCAAAATGGAAGACTTCAGTGGGGCATATACTTGGTACAGAGAAATGGTTGATACAGGATTTCGTCTGAGTGCTCGTTTATGCAATGAACTCATTAATGGTCTCAAAAGCGAAGGGATGTTAAACGAAGCCGAGATAATCCACTCGGAAATGAGTAAGAAGACAGTAGAAGAGGTATGCGGAGAAATGTCGGCCGCTGCCAGCTAATAAATGTTTGGATAAGAGTGTAATCTGCTGCAGTCATCTTTACAATCCCTGGCATACATGGTAGTTTTGAATCAACATGCATCAGTAGTGACCTAATTGAAGGAGATTCAATGTAGATTTGTTACTAAGAAAAGCTTCAGAATGTACATTTAAAAGAGTAATACCTGAGAACTGAAATCCGCACATAGCACGACAGGGGAAGTTCTCTCTGGCCAAAGAGCTCGACCTTGTAAAATTCATTTTCAGATTCGGAATTTGAGAGCTAACAGTGCTCTTTTTTTTATGTACTCTGTATTATGTAAATTCCTTGTGCGAGCCACTAAAAATTTTTAGGCAGCAACTGTATGTAATCAAATGATTCAGATTTTCTCCGCATAATCGACACTTGACAATTGGTCCAAAAACATATTGACCTTTGATAATCTGAACAATTCCCAGGCTCGGGCACACCGGTATGGCAATATCAGGCACTTCTAGTCCGTATCCTCAGTGTCTATGATCAAGAGTGAACAAGACCGACTTTTGCATAATACAATTGACATAAAGGCCGTACAATACAACATACATTCGGAGTGTTGGGGTTAAATCCAATCTGAGGTGGTTCATTCATTCTTACACGAAAGGACCGATACAAAAAACTTGATTCGATGACAAGGTTAAAATCCTGATGATTCAACCAAAGAAGAGTATTGAGCATTTTCATCTGCAACTAACTTATTACGCTCCCTGTCCCTTTTCGATATGCCAGAGTTGCTTCTAAGAATTGGGCCGGCATCAATTCCGGCTAGTTCATATAATTGTAATCGTTGGTGTTTAGCTTCCTCCATGTCGCCTTCCCAGCAGGTTTCAGATATAATTTCGAGTGCTTTCTCCATTTTGCTTTCCGACACCAACAATTCGTTTTGAAGGAGGGTAAGATACACTTGCTCAGCTGAAGCCTTCCGAATCTGGTCAAATTTGAGCGATCACAATCATATATGATCAGTTTGTAAGGTTGCTAATCACGGTTCACATTATCACTTTGATTTGACTGGAAGTGTTCACGCAAAAAAAGTTGAGTGCGTGTTTAGTTTTTGAGATTAAAGTAAAGTGTTGACATGTTTTGTCATGTCATATCAGGAAGGTTCACGTCAGACATGTGAATGGGACACCCAAGACAGTAAAATTGGATATACGTAGACTTGCATACCTTGGGATATCGATGCCCTAGGAAAAAAAGGAGATGCCCAAAGGCTTGCATACTGATCGGATCCTCAATGGAAGCAATATAACCTAGCAGGGCAATCCCTGAATACAGCTTGGAGAAATCCTTGGACCCTCTTAGCTCTCTTTTGATAGAATCCAAAACCTCTGCACAAAAGACTGTAGTTTGGGCCTGGAGCAATAAAATCGAGATGAACATCAGTGAGAAGAGTTCACGCAAATCTATGACTGAAATGTTCATGCGAAGTGAACAAAAATTGAGTTTTTCCATAATACGGAGTTTTTCCATCCTGAAATGTGATATATGTGATATACTGATATATAATTGATACTCGTAGTATATAATATTCACACTGTCACACTTACTCGCTTTCCATCCGTACAATGTTCCAAACCATGACAATATTACTAGATCATATGCCTTGAGCTTGAAACGACGCATTTTCCAGATGATAAATTTTATGAGAAGATGAAGCCAAAAAAAAAAGGCTATTAAATGAAACAGGGATATACCTCCATGCTTAGGAAGACTTTGTTGCTGAATAGAATCTCAATGGTCTGATAAACAAGCAAATATCAGATAAAAAAAAACATCAATTACATGATCGGTTAAACATTGTCTATGCAGCATTATTTTACTTTTTTTTTTTTTTGGAAAACCCAAAAAATATTGTTGCATGAAAAAACAAGGGCTCGAAATTAAAATGGGGACCAAAGAAATACGAGTAACAATGTAGCATGGGCTACTGAGCAATCTCAGAAATAGCATGTACAAATAATGAAAGAAAAACTCCATACTGGAATTTGATTACCATTCATTTAGTCTTGACTATAAGTACACTGTACACACACGAGAAATGGAACACACTATACTACGTATGTCCTCCCAGCCTCAATATTCAAATTTAATAGTTTACGCAAACATTATAAGTGTATCACATAACAATCCTCAAATCGGAAAAAGGTTTCATTGACCATAACCACTCCGCAGTACAATGGACCAAACGCGTGCAAACTACAATGAAATGAATGCAGAACAAAAAAACATCTCTACAAGGAGCAAAATAAATGGTTGTCAAAGGATCAAAAACGGCCAAAAGATGACAATAACCGTTGCTTTCATTATGATGTCTTCCATACAGAACCAAAGTTCCATCATGCTTGTAAATTTAGGTGTTAAACTAAGAATAGAAGGGAAATGCACACTGCATCTTTTTCATTTTCTTTCAAACAGAGCCAGACAATATCTTGAAAAAGTCCGGCATCCAGTTTTTCAGGAGAATTACCTTCAAAGTAGGCGTGATAACTCTGTCGCATTTTTTATATTGCTCGAGAATCCAAAGAGTGTCTGCAGATAATTTGTGCTCTCTCTCGGCTCTCTCGAGAAGGCCTTCATTTTTTGTGATTAGCAGATAATCTAATAAAGCTGCAACTGATGCTTTTCTCAAAGATTCTTGCAACCCACCAACTGATACAACCAGTCCCGAGAGTACAAATCTACTGTAGCAACTAAGTTCAAGTAGTTGTACCAAGCGGGGATAAGAAAAATTAGGTACCTGCGATATTGTGCAATTACTCAAGATCACTAACCAAATCATTCTCAGATAAACAAACACAGGGGAATCAATGAAAAACAATAAATGCACTTACACCCCACTTCAGCGTTGTATCATCTGGTATAAGTTCCTCGAGCTTTTCCCTGTAGGATATGAAGGGTACAAAGACAGTTTTGTTGTATAAAATTCTTTGAAGAACCCTGGCAGCCGCTTCTCTAAGCTTGTCCATTTTTTCTACACCCTGCTTAAGAATTCCTCCAACTAACATGGTAGCTAGTTCTTCATCAAATAGTGTGTTTTTCTGCCCATTCTTGATAAGATCAGGCTCTAAATTTTCTGAACACTCCTTTTTACTTTGAAAATCCACCTCATCTCTCTGACAGAGAATATAGGTACATCTTTCCAGGGCATCCATTGCAGCTTCACGAACCCAAGATCCAACATCACCTCTATTATCTACAGAATAATCATCGAGGGCTTTAAACAAACTTCTTATCACATCGTTCTTGATAAAATTAAATAGAGATACATCATCCTCTTCAAGCAAAGATATCTTAGTTTTTGAGCTGGTCAAAATTTCACAAACAGCAACTAGGCTTTTGACAGCATTCACCCGTGCTTCAGCATCCCGATCTTCAGGATTATCCTAAAATTACAAATCAAGGAAATTAAAATAATTATTGTCCTGATCCTAATCGCCCTTTATGATGATTAAAATAATCATTAAAAGAGAATACTTTATGATGATTTCGGGGTCATCTGTCCTTCCTCCATCATCCTAATCCCCTTCCAAATATATTGTTATTAATTAATAAGGAAATGGATTAGCCACGTTTCCATACCTCTACTTCACAGGCCTTACAAAGCTTTGAGAGCACATCCTTCCAACTTCTGTCAAGAAACTCACAAGGCAAGATACCGAGTGCTAAAGCAGAGCCTCGTCTAATGGCCACATTGGGATCACTCAGTTGTTCAGTATACTTCGTCGTGATAGCACAAGCACTTTTAACATCCATTGATTGAGATATGCAGGAACAAAGTGTTCCAGGGCATCAACAGCAGCCGCCTGCTCACATATTGAATAATCAAATAACAATTCACATCAACTTATGACTATTAAGCCCTACCCAAGAGTAGATTTAAGTAACAAGACCAACCTGAATTTGAGAATTTGGATGCCTTAAGTTTTCAGTAAGTGTGTCAAGCAAACTTCGTTTTATCCTATCCGTTAATGATATATGAGCTAAAGAGATGCACTGAATAAACCGGGAAACAGCTGCACGCATTATTTCTCCACCCTTTCCACGATAAAGACGTGCCTTTTCTATAGCAGGGACAATGCCTGCAACTTGCTTCTGCTTCTCTGCAATGGCATGCAATCGAAGACCAAAGTGATTTTCGTGCAAAAGCTTTCAAATTTAAACACATCTGAGTAGAGCAATGGTAGAATAGGAAACAAATTTTAACAACAGGAAAAGAGGAGATGCTTGAAATGGACTAATACTATGCGTATGTGCTGACAGTTGACAGGTGTTAAAGATAGGCATAATTGTCGTACGAGAAAAAGACTTACCAGCAGGGAGACTATAACCACAAATATGAAGGGCTAAAACAACTTCTCCAGCCGCTAAAGTTGCACCATGACGCATACACAAATCAGTTGATAGAGTGCTTGGCATAATTTTCTCCAGAGCAGATTTCGCAAAATGTTCAGGATCATATTTCACAAGTGCGGAAAGAGCTTTAGCAGAAAGTTCTCGTAAGCCTTTGTCCTGTTAAATTATTCTTCACGATGAGCAATTTTATTTACTGAAAGCAAAAATTCCAAATACATAATGGTCGTCAGAAGTTCACTGTAAATCATAGAATCAAATCTTGACAGCGACACCATTTCACAAACAGGTTACCAAGGTTTTGATGGTTAGTGCGACGACATAGGCTGCATTTGTGGCACAACAAGAAATATCATGCCAGGATTGCGTCTAAAATGAAGCTTAATACTATGTTGTGAACACTTCAACTAGAAAAAAAAATGTAACTCAAATATGTCGCCTTTTGGATATAATGCATTAATGCTCCATACTAAATAAACATGAATGCAAGCATGTTCATGGCAAAAAAGAAAGAGAAAATCATGCCCAGAAAGGATAAGTAATCTAATGCATGTCATAAGATACCTACACCAATCAGAGGTACAAAAACGTCATTTTCATTTAAAAAACATAAATAACCCTAACCAAGAAAAACTGCATGCAACTATTACTCTTAGACATGAAATTATGTAAAGCTCAATGAATTACAAAGAATTACCCTTCTATTATGTTGTACAAAATGCTTCACAAGATAGACAAGGAATAAAGAGACAAGTTTAACAATGGTCATACCCAGTGACACATTTTGCTACTCAGCAGCTCATCCACAAAAGGTAAAAGATATCCCTCATATTGAGCAATGCTGACAGCAACATCAAGATATGAATTTACACGTGAGGAAAGAGCAAAGTAATCGGCAGTGTTCACAATGTCAATACCATGCGGGTAATTCCCTTGTCTTCCCACATTTTCCTGAAATGCAGCTGCAGCTGCTCTTCTACAGTTTACCTGATAATCACATCATGAAAGAGTACGACACATATTAGAGGCAAAACATGACAATGGGTCAGTATGCTAAAATTGAAAATAATGAAAACGAAGACAATACACACCTCACGATCATAACACGCAACGGTCAGTAAGTGAGGAGCTAGTTGCTCCAGTATGGTTCTCATGTCTGTGTGATAATAAGCACGCCCAAACGCCCAGCAAACATAAGCAGCAGCATCACGTACATGAGCCCCAACACTATGTGGGCCTCTCCGAATATCATAATGTAATGCCTGAAAGGACATTATACAATTACAATCTGCAATCCTATGACATCAATGTTATAATCGTCCAAAATTCATGCATGATTCGCACATGCCCTATGCAGCTGAATTTGTGTGAATTCCAAGGCTACCCTAAATTTTCTGAAATTCAAATGCAAAGGGATTCTCAACAACTGACATGTTCGCATCTTTTCATTTCTTTGAAACCAAAACACTTGATGAGCTAGAATGCTAGATTTCATAGATCTAGTGGATATACTATGCTCCATGTTACTCAGCCGCTTCTATACCTTGTGTATCCGATCCTCGGCACTTGGACAGGGATATGAGTGCATGACACTTAGACACCTCTCTTAAGCCAAAAATAATGCATGAAGCATTTTAATGATAGCATAATACAAGGGCAAAAAAGTGGAGTAGCTGATTCCCTAATAAGTTATGACAAATGGTATTAATTCATTTTCTGATTGACATGCAGTGAAGGTACAAAAAACAAGGGGAAGTGCCAATTTAAGGCACACTCCAAACCCATACTATGTATATCACCTGCGATTAATCGGAAAAATATCATACGGAATGTGTCTATGGCGATCTCATACAATATTATCTAACCTTAGCAACAAGCACAACTTTAGGAAGACTGATCGGCAGAAGTAATCCCCTACGAGCAAGCTCAGCCAAAGCTAGGCAACCTCCATGCCATGAACCATCACCCTGGATTATTTTTAAAAGAAAAAAAAGGTCAAGCCTATTAAATTTCAGCTTTTCTAGCATGCAAAGAGTAGACTTTAGTCTATTACAATTATAACTGTGAGCTCATAAAACAAAATAGTGTGCAGAAATAGCCTCATAGCCACCCAAAAGATAAGGCAGTACAGAGAAAGAAGCTGTTAATCCATAATCCAACAGGACTTGAGTTCCTGTAAAAGCTTCGATCCTGTATTCCTGTGTCGTCATACTCTACATGTTTTCAAACCTTCTAAGATAGTATATCTTGTGCCAGACGCACATTACCAAACTCTTATAGAACAGTGAGAAACCTCCTAAATGATACAATCTTCTCATGACATTAGGTATCAACATGCAAAGACAAAAACAGCTGCAAATGACATGACAGTATACCTCTCGTGGTGAAAATAACTCCAACACAGAGGAGAGGACTTCATCCGAGAGGGAAAATGTCAGACGTGAGGTCACACGGCCAATTCCTTTAGCTGCAGACCAACGGACAACTGTATCCTGCAAAATAAGAAGAAGAATATCAAGCAAATTTGGAAACTGATGTATGAGGGTGATGCTGAACGACAAGGTTTAAGGCTCGCTTGGATGGAGGTAATTATTAAGGGAGTAAGGGAGCTTGTAATGAGAAGAAAATGGAGATTGGTGGTTAGTGGTTAGTGGTGGTAGTTTAAGGTGTAAAGGTGTGGGAGGAACTATAACCCCATGCGGGGGTAACGCATTACTTGAGGGTAGCCGGGTAGGAAACTACTCCTCCCCTAAAGATGCCACATTACCCTATTTTCTCAATCTCCGCCTACCACCATCACTAATCTCCCCCTTTTTTAGTTCATTAATCATTATAGCTCTATTAATTCCCCAATAATTACCCACATCCCAAGCGAGCCCTTAGGCTAAACTTCACCGAACATGATTGGAAAAGAAATATATGCTAGAATTGGTTATGAATCAGGAAGGTGAAACGTACGGGAAAAGATATATCCCAAAAATCATGCAGCTACAGATATTTTAAAGCAATACAACTTACACCTCTTTGTTAGAGAAATAGAGGCACAATAGGTTTCATTCATGAACATATGCCACTGGCAAGTGGCAACCGACATACAACATACATGGATCTCACTAACAGTTCAACATTAAGAAGCCCCATGCAAAAGTTGTGAATAAATCAGACTCCTTCAAGGTAAATACACCAGAAATATCATTGCCAGTTACGAGCTTTAGAACATACCGTATCTTTCAATCCAGTCAACAGCACTTCAATAATCTCTTCTACTGCTTCAGGAACATCCATATCTTCATCTTGTTCATTTATGCTTTCATCCATGTTGGAGAAACTCACATTAGCACTGGGGCTGCGGTGGTTGGGACCCCCAGTAGCTTCATTAGAAATACTATGCCCCAGAGATGGGACTTTACCCTGCAGGGAACTTAATTAGTTTGGAAAACATGATGGCTACATGTAATAAATCATGAATAACAAGCTGTGAAATCTCAATTTGTTCACCAATGTAAAACACACACATTATTGCTAGAAACATCCTAGCTACCACTCTGTATCCGTTTTAACATCACACGTGTTTCGTTCCAAGGTAAAGAAAAAAAAAAATCTTGGTTAATAAGTAAAACTATGAGTATGCCTCAAGCCTGCAAGAATGTAGAAGAGCACTCTTCCGCACTACTCAGTTTATCAGGACAAATGTATTGTTTAAGATAAAAACTCGTTAGGTTCACTGTTCACATACCCAAATATAGCTATATAAATGTTTTTCAAGGCAATGGAAGAGTATTCCTTGCACAGGCCAGTGATGCTCTATAAATTTACGGTGCAAACTAGTCGAGATCCTCTCGTTTACTTCTCTTCAGTACCTTTCCCCTTTACCTAATTACGATTAATAAAATTGTTGAGTGAAAATGTATTGCCAGGTTTGATCAATTAACCTCAAATGCACTTTCATTTTTGGCCCTCCGCTTCCTCATAACCCTTAATTAGGTGATGGAGAAAGGTAATAAAGACAAATAAATGAAGAGGATCTCAAATCCATACAATAGATCATCTCTAACACCAAACTTTTTCTTTTTCAGAACCTTATATTATATTCAACTTTCAATTCAAAAACTAAATTTGAACGAATAAACTACTCCGTATAAAAACTGGGACTTATGAACTAGATTGTGAAGGTTATATGGTTTCTGACAATCCAATTTTAGAAAGTCCAAAATAAAATGGAGCAATATGTTAAAACATAGTCCCTCCATATCCAAATGATCTTCCCCTTTCAATAAAATACTTCTCACATATTAGAAAAAGGGGAATAACATTTAGATATAAAGGGGGTATTAAAATAAACATCCAATATTTGCAAATTATAATGCTTGTTTTACCAGATGAATATTGGCCCACAAGTCCTAAACAATCCATACAAACTTGCTGTTTCCATAAAAATCACGTCTAGAAAAAAATGTTCCCACACGGGAGAGAAACTGGTCAAGATGCAAGTTAACAAACAGAAGCAGAAGTAGTAAAAGTCAGCTGTCAAACCTTGTACGCCCAGGATGTAGCGCGATGGGGAAGGCAAACCAGCCCTATTCGCTGACTAAGCTTCACAAGATACTTGCGAAGCAAAGGGCTACGGCCAGATGCATTGGACTTCATTAATGCAGATACGTCACTCCAGATAATAGGAACCACATCGAGAAGGATTTTTCTACTACCAGTCTGCGTGAGACATACTAGTGAGAAGCAAAGATCAACAAAGTTGCAACGAAAGACGGTAGGGTGAAAGGAGAGTTGCAGCATCTAATATAATTCAGCCTTGAAACCTATAAATTGCATAGAAGAGTGACTTGTGGAAGGACTCAATAAGCAAATGTTTAAATGTCCAAACCTTGAAAATGGCGGCCAAGGCCTCCACAGCACCAAGTAAACGGAACTGATCCAGGACGTTATCAGTTGAAGAAGAGAACACTTCGTGGGTCCATTCAATAAAACTGAAATGATATCAAATAAATTGCTTAAAGCAGAAGGGCTCATATTGTCCAGTGAATTCGTCTAACCTGGTATATAAAACTATTAACACGGAAGATCTACTAGCTCAAGATGCAAGTCAAAAACCTTCTTTATAAATGGCAACCATAATTAATCTGCTATATTTAAAAAAGCTTCTACACACTCATTGAAGCCAAATTCACTGACTTTTGTGTTTCAAAAATGCACTGAAGCGGTTAGGTACCCCTGCTAGGAATGTAATTACTCATCACATGAAGAAGTCCATTCAAAATAAGTACAATCCTCTAAGTACTCCACTACTCAAGCGGTCAAAAAAAGACTTCACAAAAGATAAGCTACCTGACCAGACCAACCACAATTGTTCTAAACAAACACAAAGAGATGAAGGAATATATACTTTCTAATGCACTGATGATTGCTTCTCACTTCTGAGTCCCTAATATGATTATACAGATACAATAGATGCACTTTGGTACTAACTTTGATTTATCACCAAACCATAAAAGAGATAAGAGAAACCTGGTAAAGACACTTGACATATCCGGACGTGTCAAAAGTTTAGAAAGAAGCAGCCCAGAAATAGTGCGCATGGGACCAGCAGTTGAAAGATAGTCCTTGCAGAATATTAATACCCTTGATACCAAGGGTGGGGGCTCATCGCCTTTCAGATTATTACCTTGCGCAATACTAGTGTCCACAGACGAAATATCAAACGGAACCAGAACAAGTATAGACAGCCACAGCAATACAACACATTTTGCTTCCATTTCTCCAGTGCTCTCTTGACGCAGCGATGATATTGCATTGGTTGCATGACACATCTCTAAGAGAGACACTGCAAGTTCCAAATCGGAAACCTGATGCGGGAAGAATTTGATAACAGCCTTGTACCCACAAACTGTAACTAACGTATAAATAATAACAGAAATAGGCTTGACCACTTCGAGAATATCATCAGATTTGTCTCCCAGGTTAAGTGTTGTAGTGCGGACGATGAACATCAAAGGAGAGATTATGGTTTCAAGGTAAGGTTCCAATAGTTGCCCTTCCTGCTGATACTTGTCGAGCTGTACAGGAAGATTCAAACAAGTTCCTCACTCAGTGAACTTAAGAGATACTAGCATCCAAAATTAATAGGAAACAAAACTAAAACTCCATGCAACGGGATTACAAAGTGGTATAAATGTACAAGAGACCCAAAATCCAACCATCATTTCTAGCTGTCTACTTTAGCATCATTCACGAGCGTGACATGTATACATAGATGAATATGTTCAAGAAATTTCATTTTACCAAACTATTCCCTTTGGACACTAAACATGGTTCATCACTCCACTGTCAACAACAAAATTGCTTAGGAAACAAAAATAATACTCGTAATACCCCAACGCCTCAAACTCTCCCGTGATAAGATGACAACTTACATACAAAATAAAATTACAACATAATCTGTCCATTCCCCAAAAAACCATCCATTTACTTGCCAAAAAAAATCCCTTAAAAAACTTGTTCGATATGAGGGAGTCCTGTCACGAAATGGAAAGTCAGCTTAGTTTGGATACTATGCTCAGTAGATCCCACAAACATATGAAAGGGCTACCAATAGTAGAGTATCTAATCTAGAAACTTCCGCACAAAACTGTCATAAGCTGGAAAGCTCTAGTCACTACACGTTCCAAGTTTTTAAACTTCAGTATTCACAGAGTTCATAAAGCCAAATTGAAGTACTCCACCATACATCATGTCTGCTAATGTAATTCATCGGGCTGATAATGTTAACCACCGTAAATGACTGATGTAAAACAGTGGCAGAGTTGTATAATTCAACAGTTAGTCATAATGTGATTGAGCTTATGACTCTCAAGAAAGTATAATGCTCAATTACTCATAATGTCATTGAACTATCTACTCTCAAGGAAGTAATATACTCTGTATGCTCATTTGATATCTCGACGCTTAATAAAGTCCGCGACTTCATCGCAAATCCAACACATTCATATTGTACTTGTTCACAGTCAGATCACAGTCACTGACTTCCACCTTCCCCATTCACCCAAAGAGATAGATAATGTCGATCAACCTAGTTTTTTTCCGTAACGAATCAATAGACACCATCAACGTATGTTTCGAGAAGCGATTCATGTCAATAACAGTGCGCCGACCAAGTAAAAACCAGCTTAAGAAATGTACTGATTAAACCTGAGAAATTGACTTCAATTGAACACTCTATAATCAATCATCATGATGATTTCATTTAGCAGGTCAAATTATCATCAAATCGATCATGAAACAATCAATAAGCAACATAACTCACGCACATTCAAAAATCGCAAAAATCGCAGAAACAAGTACAGTAACAAAATTAGGTTTTCAGTGAGAGAAATTACAATAGTGCGGATCTTGTATACGGAAGCGAAATCGGTTACTCTTCCAGCAGAAACGATGTCGTCGAGGATTGATTTGACAGTGTTCCATTCAATCAGGAAGTATTTCTGCAAAACTTTGCTGCAACAATCATGCTCATCATCTTCTTCTTCTTCTTCTCGTTCTTGAACTTGTTCCTTTGGATCATTTGTCTCTTTTAATTCGTCCTTCGCCGCCATTTTCGTGCTTCTTTGCGTTCTCGAAGCTTTGGCTTCAATGGCTTCCTTTTCTTTTTATTTTTCTAATTAGTTAATAATGTCGTCGTTAATTTGTTTTGCCGATAAATTATTTTGGGTTTCACTTCGTTTCTCTTCCCGCCCAGCAATGGCAAGTCCGGGGAGTCACTATGCGAATATGAGTTTCAAATCCGGGTCAGTAAAAAAACCCGATCCAACTTGTCTCGATCTGATTTATCAATTACTATAAGGTCTAAAGATTCGGCGAATTGAAACTGAACATATTTAACCCATATACAAATTGATTGATAATCAACAAACGATAGAGTAGATAAAATCAAAATATTATTCGGAAACATTATTTAATAATTAGTTGAGGGAAATATAATGGGAGTTTTAGGTTGTATAGGCAGAACGACTTGACCCAACTTTTGGCACGACACAACCTGAACAAAAGGTTGGCATGGTCTAACACCCTAGCCAACGTGTTGTGTGTATTGGCCACAGACCAACACGAATCTCTCTATCACACATTTCATCCTCAGTCCTCAAACTCCTTACTCATGCGATTAGGATAACAGATTTAAGGTTCGAATTCTTCAGTATCCTATACAATAATGCGATGACTAAGTGCAATATTCGTTGGAGGAAAAAAAAAGTACGAGTATCAACATTGTTGTATCGTTTTTTAACGTAACTTAGGCCATATTTTGGTGCACTTGTGTATCCTGATCGTAACTCTGCGTCTGATATTAAGAGCCATGTTTAACGGATTCAACAGAAGCATTGGATTCACTTTGTGCACATCATAACAAAACCTCACTTATATATTAATTTAGGCTACTAATTACAACACATACATACATATTTAGATCAACACTTTATGAACAATAATCTAAACAAAAACAAGTACGATTAACATTAAAAACATAATTAAAATCAAACCATTTTATCGTACAATCTTCTTGATCGATATCAACTCTCATCAAGGCTTATGAACGAACCGACGTCTAGTAACAAACCGATTAACCAAAGCCAAAGCATTACTCGTAACATGAGAAATATCGTCCACCTTCGCCTTAACCACGTCTTTAATGCTCTTCCCACGTCCACTACCGGAAAAACCCTGAGCACACTCGGTTTGGTCAGTGAGGGCGGTACTAGCCCAAGTCACGACATTGCTCATGTGCCACATAAAATCATCAACTCCGCCATCACTATTACTATACTTTTGTAACTCTAGTAACGATTCCCTAAGTTGCGCGACACTATCGTTAATTTGGTCTATGCAACTTCCTATGGCTTTGGACTCGAACACGTTAGGGTGAGGTGACTTCTTTAGGTTACTAGCCAATTTTGTTAAGTAGGCTCGAGCAAACCTTGCTCGAGCCAGACTAGCCCTTAATGTGATTTGGGCTAGTTCTTCGTGGGTTAGGTTTGTGTTGTTGACGTAACCAGATAGAGTTTGTTCGCAAACTTTGGGGTAGCGCGTTGTGCTACATGAGTAGATGATGAACGCTCGAGTTCTAGAGCATCGACGACAGCTTGTTACGACGGAGGTAGTGAGGAGGAGGGTGAGGGAGAGGAGGAGCAAAGAGATGTTATTGTATCTTGCCATTTTTTTCTTCTTCTTTTGTTTTAGCTTGGTGTATTAATTTGTTGGTAAGAGGTGTTTGAAGCAAAGGTATATATATAATGTCATGTCTTAAGTATGGGGGGTCAGCTTTAGTTTAGGGTCAAATGTATGTTGAAGGTCCATGTGCATAAATTAAGTGCTTTGGAGCCTATCTTGAAGTCAAAGGATCATAGTCATTAGTCATAGACCTATCTAGTGTAATATACATAGGTATTTCTAACAATTTTTCTTAATCATCTAATTTATACATCAACAAGTCTCTCTTGTGACGGTTATATCTATCATAAGGTTATAATGAGTCAAGTATTGTCCACTTGATGAATAATGACAAAGCTAGCATTTGTTACCCACTTGCCACCATAATTTTGTCTTATCTAAACTACTTGACCCGTTACAAGCTTGTGACGGTTTTACCCATCACAAACAAGAATTTGTGTTAATACATTTGTAATTGCATATATAAACTAGTCTATAGTATTATCTTGCAATACTAGTATCAACTTTCGATATACGTTCGTTTGTAAACATTAAATAAACATGTAGAATTGAAACGATTAGATTTTTTTTTGATAGAATTGAAACGATTAGATAGAAATACTCCATATCATATTACTCGTAATATCTAACATCCCTTTCATCCAGGGCAAAGTCTTGTTTGTGACGGGAATATCCGTCATAAAGACGGGTCAAATATTTGGGAAAAAGACAAAAACAAAAAGCATAAAGAGGGGGTAAGGTAGGGTCTTATTCTAAGTAAATGGGTATTATTTGACCCGTTATAAATTTAAGACAGATAGTCCGTCTTAAGGGAGACTTACTCTTCATCCAGAACTTACCGTGCTGTGAATTTAATAAGTAAAGCTGTTGTACACTAACTTCAATATGTAGATACTCTGAGTTGTTGAAGATCTCCATTATCGTGTCATTGCATGCCATAGATTATCACACACCACCAGACTTGTTGTATGCCCAACTCTTGTTTGTCTTCCACTTTACAGTGAAAATGAGAATACTAGGGCCGGGAAGTATGGGACCAAACCCTTACTTTAAGGACATAGTGCTACTGCTTCTACTATCCCAATAATTGCATCTAATAAATTCTTAAACTATACTATTGCAAATCATGACACTTTTTTAATTTATTGTTTACTCTATTATTTCCATTAATATTATGTTAATGAATCAACACACGAGAAGAAACACCAAAAATTAAAATGATGAAATCTGTTTTTTTTTTTCAAAGGTAAAAATCAACTTAAGTTGAACGCACACTTTAAGTTAAAGAGCGTTAATACATAGTACTAGTCATTCCGTGTTACATTAGGCCACTTAGAATCAATTCAGATCATGGCTTGGGTGGGGGCCTAGGGTTGAGGCATGTCAATTCACATCTCGTGTTATAATCTGATCATGCGATATCATAGCTTTGTAAGTAACTTTTGTGTCTCGGTTCAATCTTATGGGATCGGGTTATTTATGTCCATCAACTTATTTATCACAGAGTTATCCGTCACTTTCTTATAACGAATCAAATATTACCGAGCGGTATAACCCAAAACTATAGGGGCTATTACTATTTAGTAGAGAGCTTTAACATTACAATATAACAAGAGGCCCCATTGGGCCATTATTGAACTCATAAACCTACATACATACTTATTAGACAACATCGTCATATATTCATATCTCGGTCCAAACCGGGACACCGGTCTTTCTAATCCAAGACTCCCCTTGTAAGAAGTTCCTCACGCTAAAAGGCCCAAGTTCTTTAGGACTACTCAACACATGATACCCGGGCCAATCGACCCGTTCCCGGGTCGATGCTCCAAGACCCGTATTCATATACTCGGCATAATACAACGTCGCGAGGGCATACTCGCCTCTCCACTCGGTCCATCCTTTCGGGTGGATCATCCCGTCAAGATCCGTTTTGGCAACAACCGTCCTCGAATACTTCTTCCAAGGCCAACCCAAGAACGTCTTGACCGACCCCTTCACGGGTACGAATTCAGGGGCGGGATGGACCCGTGACCCGTGGACCGAGATCCCAGTGTTTTCATACGGGCTGTCCCGCCCTTGGGCCGTGATTATGTTGGCCTGCCGATCCATGGGCTTCCTAACTAGGATGTCACAGTTTTGGAATACTACGGCCGCGTTGCCAAATATGAAGTCGATTGTACCGTATATTTTACAGTCACGGTAAAATTGTCGTAGCGAGTGCGCGTAGAGAGTGTCTTGGTATCCTTTGATGTTGCATTTATAGAACAAGGCATTGTCCGAGGCCACCATTAACGCGACTGCTTGATGTTTTTGTGGACCGGCCGTGTTCTCAAATGTCATATCCCTTGCCCAAAATCCGTCTCCAAACACCCCTACACACAAGAAACACCCAATATTATGAGACCCTTACAATTTTTCTTATTACTATATATTTTTATCTGCGAGCTGAATGTCCAGTTCAAGTTCATATAATCGATTTTTAAAACTAATCGAGTCTCTAAAATCATTTGACGACCCTAAAAAATACGAGTACTTACTGAAAGTGGCGGATCCCACGGTGGTGTGACCATCAACGTAATTTCTTTGGCCGGTGACGATAGTTCTATCGACACCCTCACCAACAAACATGACATTTCTAAGGTTTCTCCCAATCTCCACAGACTCATCGTAAACCCCTGCTTTTACATGCACCACCACTCTTTTTCCCTGTCCTCCTTTGTTATTCGTCATCTTCTCTAACGCATTCACCGCTTCCTTTATGGTTCGGTAATCCCCTGACCCGTCTTTCGCCACCACAATATCCGCCCTCGAAGTTGCCGGATTCCACGACGATAATAAGCCTTTGTACTGATCACCTTCCGGTGTCCATGACTCTCCTACAAAATGTTATAAATCATACTCGTACATTAACATGCATGTTACGTATATTTTCATTAATTAATTACGTGTTCTTTCTGTTTGACTTTTTGGGATTTTTTCAAGTAATAGTTTGACACCGAGCTTACCATTAGTTTTGGTGTAAGGTGAGTTGACTTTCTTGGCATGCAAAGCTACTAGTGCATGGTTCAACACCGTTGTCAAATTTTGAGCTAGAGGATGATCATCTTCCTCCATCCCTCTTTCTCTTAACCCATCTAAACAAGTCCGATGGCTTGTGAGCGCACCGCTTAGCCATGCTAGCCCATCTTCACTCGTGTAGCTCGCTTTGCTCTCGAGCAAGCGAACTAGGAGTGGCTCAGCTTGACCATATAACTTAGCGCAATCAGTCAAAGCTGCTTTTTGGTAATTGTAATTAGTATTGTTAATGTTATTGTTTGTGTTATCATAGTTTGAGTCGAGATTGATATCATCGGCACCATGACCGCCGCCACCATGATGACCACCACCATGGCCGTTGTCACGACTGGTGGCATCAGTTGTGGTGTCATCATTGGTTAGGCCTCCGTGGCCCCCACCACCACCACCACGATGGCCTCCACTTCCACCACCACCACCATGGTGACCACTACTACCACCACCGTGGCTCTTACCACGACCAAATATTAATGTGTTGTCATATGTTGTGTCATTTTCACGACCACCGCCTCCACCACCACCGCCATGATGACGGCGGTGATGACGATGACGACCAAGAATCATCGAGTCCTCAAGGGTCGAGTCGTCATCCTCATCGTTGTTAGCATAAGGACCGTGGTGGCCGCCATGATGACCACCATGACCATTCTGTGTCGAGTCGTCATCACTGGTCAAACCACCACCACCACGACCGCCACCGATACCGCCAATACCACCACCTCCACCACCGCCAGGTCCACCACCATGATGACGGCGGTGATGGCGATGATGACCAAGAATCAACGAGTCATCAAGGGTTGAGTCGTCATCCAAACCGTCTTTAGCATCATGACCATTCTCGGTCAAATTTTCATCATTTGGCAAACCGCCACCACCGCCACCGCCACCACCATGATGACGACGGTGATGACGTTTACGGCCAAAAATCAATGAGTCATCAAGGGTTGAGTCGTCATCAGCATCCGGACCATGGTGGCCACCATGACGACCGCCATGACCATTGTCGGCCAAATTGTCATCATTGGGCAAACCGCCACCGCCGCCACCACCACCATGATGACGACGGTGATGACGTTTACGACCAAAAATCAATGAGTCATCAAGGGTTGGGTCGTCATTAGCGCCATGACCATTCTCGGTCAAATTGTCATCATTTGGCAAACCGCCACCACCACCACCACCGCCACCATGATGACGACGGTGATGACGTTTACGACCAAAAATCAAGGACTCGTCGACTTTTGAATCACCGTCAACGTCATCATCACCACTCAAGTCATCTTCATTCGTCGAGGCACCAATACCACCACCACCTCTACCACCGCCACCACCACTAACACGACCACGATGATGACGACGATGGTGTCCGAAAATCAAAGAGTTTTCATCACGAGCAGATAACTGAGCCCAATTATTTGCTTGGACAATCATATTATGAGCCATTTGAACCATATTTAGGTCATCCTCTACAGATTTTGAAGTCATGCATGAGGTTAGGGCAAAGATTACAAGTAAAAAGAGTGTAATAACACGAAAAGCCATAGTTTCTTAGTATTTCTTTGTATTTGAATAATTTTTGGCGGTGAAATGTAAGTATGAAGCACAGAAATTAAACGTAGTTGTATATATACACATAATCATAATAGGGTTACACCATGAAAAACGTACAGATGTAAGAATGATTAAGCCAAGTGTCTCTGTGACGTACTTAATGCATGCATTCGATCGGTACGTACGTACGTACGTAGCTAGTGTATATAAACCCTACGTACACTAATCAAAGTTTCATTTATATATATAAGCCATATATGCATGCATTGCATGTAATATGTAATATGTGTTCATCGTACGTATTTTCATCATGACTCATGACTTCAAGAGATGGGTAGGTGGTTGGGGCTACGAAACACTAATTACTCATAAAACTACGAGCACAAGTATTTCTATAGAAAGGAGTATAATCATCATGCATGGCGTCGTAAACTTTGTCTTACATTATAGAGTATCTATTATAGGCACGAAAGACGATTTTACATGATCGTCATAGCCTCATAGATAAGAATTGAACATTCAACCTCATAATTAGAGGAAGCGTTATTTTAGTCGGTTTCCATTCCTCTAACAAGCTAATAAGTAGGACTCTATTACGATATAAACTGTATAAAGGATTATAAAATGTGACGAATAAGGAATGTTTGTGAGTATGATACTTCTCTCGTCTCATTCACTTGTTTGCCTTTTATATTCATTGTGAGAATTATTTTAGTCAGACAAACAAATGAACGAGACAAGGAGATGAAGTATATATGACTATGGATATTCCCTCGATTGAAATCCAAGTTTATCATTCAATACTCTATTCACAGATAAAGAAGATTTTTAATAATCTAGACAATTTATAACAGGAAATATAATCATACCATTATATCAATAGTAATGTCTTGTACTCCCTTCGTTCAAGTTGAATCATCTCTTATTGTTTTAATATTAAACGAATTCATTAAACCTTACATATTAACATAAATGTTCTTATCTACCATACGTTTAATATTAAACAAATACTTAACTTTTATTTATTTGTACCTTTAATCATAAACAATCATTTTTTTAGTACTGGTAAAAAAGAAAAATGAAAGATTCGACTTGAACCGAGGGAATAACAAGGAAACAATTGGACACCGCTAGACATGAAAGGAGGGGACATAGAAATACTATACAATAATGAAATTGGCAAAGTATAGAGAGGATAATAACTTTCGACAAATGGATGTCCAAACTATTTGGTTTCAGTAAATGTCCCCACGCAATGGTCATGTGTCCCCACGCAATGGTCATGTGTCCCCACGATATGGATGACCAATTTTGTCATTGACATCGCCTTGATCGGCATCACTTGAACATCGATGTCAATGACCATTTACCATCGATACCATATAAAATACTTATTTTGTAAGGATCAATTATTTTTACAAAAAAAATATCAAATTAAAAAAAATTGTGGTAAATATTTTTTTTTAAAAAATTAATTGTGACAAACTTTTTTAAAATTGTGACAACCTTATATATTTTTTGATAGCCGGTAAAATATATAATTTAACTTATATATGTTAGCAATTACTCTTTAATATTTAAAATGCAAAATATGCAGTAATGTTGATCGGTTAAGACAGATTTGTTAACTTCGGTTTTCATTCCACTTATTGACTATGTGTTAAATTTTTATATTGTTTATACAATAGATGCATGCAGATTTTATGCAATTAGAGACGCTTTCGAGTCTCAAATGCGTATTTTGGAAACAACTCCAGGCCCAAAAGAAGGCAGGTATTATGACAATAAGCTGATGGACAAGTTATCGGCTCAACAACTCATTGATACTGGAATAGAAGATATTTTACAATTGACGAGGTATGTGCAGAAATACGGGATGACTAGTGCCGAACATTACAAGGAAAGAGTCTTACCTGTGGAACGACGGAAAAAAGGAAGGTAAGGATGGTAAAAGAGTTACACGGGTGCGCTCGATTTCAGTGTGAAAAGTTTAAATATAGTTTTGGACACGTTCTTAATGTGACCGTTGAGGATATTGAAGAAATGAATGAGGAATTAGACGTGGATGACGTGGTTGTAGGATGATTCTCGTGTTCAATTTGATTAAACGTTATGGACCAGTGTATGGATGTTATATGTCGACGGTAGATGATTACCTAGTACGGAGTATATCAACAGACGATTTACGATCAAACAATTGACTCGACGCCTATATACGGTGACAATGGCAGGCAAATTGGTCACGCATTAATGCTTATAGTTACGGCATTGCTCCACATGTGGTTCAAGAAAAATTAGCTTATTATGTAGTACAAAACAATCGGAGAGGAAAAACGGGCATATCAGACGGATCAGGCATATCTGTTGAAATGAATTCTCATTCCACATATTCCGAAGCAAGGGCAGTGAAGAAATCAAAATGATTAAGAAGGAATTTGCGGAGGCAACGACGATGATTGATGACACCGGATAATCCGGTGAAATTTTTGGGAAAA
Organism: Agrostemma githago; assembly: GCA_958450325.1. Classification (NCBI taxonomy): domain Eukaryota; kingdom Viridiplantae; phylum Streptophyta; class Magnoliopsida; order Caryophyllales; family Caryophyllaceae; genus Agrostemma; species Agrostemma githago. The sequence goes on from OY288255.1 coordinate 1,461,912, forward strand.
ATTAACCAACAATTGTCAAGGGATAGAGAAGAGCGTTTGATAGCTCAGGAAAAAGAACAAACTTCGTTTTTTTTTGTCGAGACTGGAGAAGGTAGAATGTTGAACTGTATTCCAACGTGATTTTCCTCGCCTAGTTCTCTCGTTTCCGGGCACTCATCATTTTTTTTTTAAAATACTCATACTTCGTCTCTACTCCGACAATGGAGGCGAATATATTAAATTTAGTCCAAATCTTGCCTCCTATAGAATATCATATCTCATCTCGACTCCTCCTACACCAGAACACAATGGGTTCGCCGAATACCGTCATCGTCATATTGTCGAGACGGGCCTTCCCCTCCTATCTCACCATAACCTTCCGTCTAATTTTTGGTCTTATGCTTTCACCACCGCCGTATATCTAATTAATCGGCTTCCCACCGCGATCCTCAAAAATATATCTCCCTTTCAAGCTCTTTTCAATTCCGTCCGTGATTATTCCAAACTCTGAAGCTTCGGATGGCTATTTTATACTTGACTTCGTCCCTATGCCCCTAACAAACTTTCTCCTTGCTCCACTTCGTGTATATTTGTTGGCTACTCGCCTACTCTTCCTCGCAAAGTGTTTACCATTGTCTCGATCCCGTCACCCATAGACTCTATACTTCCCGGCATGTGACATTTGTGGAAACACCCTTCCCGTCCTACTCCAAAACATCATCCACGTTTTCTTCTCCTCCTAGAAGCCCAGCCCATTACTCCCTCTCAACCCAACTCCCTCTCACCCCACTGACCCCAACTCCCCTGCCTCGCCTCATCCTGTTTCCCCACCTCGTCCGATTATTCAGACCCGACTCTCTAACAATATTATTAAACCCAATCCCCGTTATGCCATGACCTTCCGACAACACCTCCCTTCCTCACACCACAAAACAAGTCCTTCTTAACACTCGTTGGCGCGAGGCAATGACGGCCGAATATGACGCTCTTATTGGTAATAATAGTTGGACCCTTGTTCCTCGTCAATTCCACCAAAACATTGTAGGCTGGAAATGGGTCTACCGAGTCAAATACAAAGCCGATAACACCATCGAAAAATTTAAAGCCCACCTTGTTGCTAATTGATTTCACCAACATCCAAGGTTTAGTCATTTAGACATCATTATGTGAATAAACTGTGATAAATTACGACTTTGACCCAACTTTTTTACTGGATATCTAGACAATTTGGTATTGTGAGACCGTATCATATATGAATAACTACATTACGAGACATAAGCAGTTTATTTCATGTGATTATATGCTGCGGCAATGGAAAGCACAGGCAAATCAGGGACAAATGGAGTGAAATATACCCAGAAACACCGCGGGTAATCGATTCATTATTCATCCAGGCCATCTCTTATTGTTGCTTCAATCCTTTGAGTTTCGATTCGATTCTATGATACTCCGTATATAATTTCGTAAAATAATTAATTCACCTTCTGCAATCTTAAACACAAACAAGTGTTGAATCGCATAATCAAGGGAGTGACTGTGACTGTGACTGTAGAATGTGGTAGATGTTAATTTCCATGAAAATCTTCTTGATTCATTCATTCTGATGGAAAACCGTATTCACTTCTTGCTCAGTAGACTGGACTAGGGTTTTGGTTTTACTTCCAATTCCTGTTGTTGTTGTTGTTGTTGTTGTTGTTTTGACAGTCTCGAAGTCTAGATGACCACATTTTTTAACCACTAGCTCCACCCTTGCGGGTAATCGTTGTTGTTGTTGTTGGAATCAAATTAAAGTTTATAAAATGGATTCATTGATTATAGTATTAGTGCCTGCTCTTCATTCCATCCGATTTTGGGCATGGTAGATTGCTAGGTACTATTTTGAGCCTTCATTTGTTTCATGTTTTCGTAGGAGCGCTGAATCTGAGGACACTTGCAGGAGTACTCGGAGGGGAAATATGTTGTTGTGAGATTACAGATTTTCACCATCATGTCTACTCCTTATACCAATGAACAATTCCCATCATTTATTTGTTGTTTTGTTTTACACCAGCTCCATTCCGTGTTCCCCTCCCACTAGGGCTGAACTTATCCGGGGGCTTTCCCCTTTGGATTCCTTGGGCGCTGGTTTACGGGCAAGGCCGTCTCTCTGGCCACGCTTTGCTTCTCTTGCCTTGGACCATTACCACAAGACTCAGGTGGTTTCCTTCACGCCCTAGCTCTATTTCATGCATCTCATCTCAACTCCCTTTTTTTGATCGTATCCATATATATACTCCCTTTAATTTGAAATCAATACTAGCTCAAAAGCAATGTCATGTCATGTCCAGTCCAAGGCAGTTTAGTGCAGTACAGACCCGGAATCCGGAAATGCATCTTGGGTTGAGTACTTCTACAGTAAACTGTTGAATACAAATGGGTTGAATGCGCAAACAAACAAATCTAGATGGAAAATAATCTTTTGAAACCAAATACAGCAAGAAGACGACTTTCTTTATTGGATGCATCTCATAATTATGACACTGGGTTGGTTGCCTTCTTGATGAATCGGATCGAGTCTATAAGTTTTTCATGTAATAACCTATGCATTAACTGTAAGCCCCATTTTGATACTTGCATTGGCCCTATTACAATCTAGGGGTTGTTGACTTGGTTCGGTACTTGGTTTGTACAAAGAAGCTTTAGCCACATCGTAAAAGTTTAACCTTTCAGAGCTTGTTTAGATTAGTGCACCTGAGTTTTACTTGTTTGTGCAAATGATGCGATAACGGTTCAATGCTGCTGTTAATTGATGTGTGTGTATTTTTTAAAGGGCATTAAGCTAGAACTCACTGGGGAGGTGTCTGCTTATGAAGACCTTGCCGCAGATGGCTTTGGCGTTCATTTGGGTTTCGAAGCTAATGATATTACTGGTTCAACGAAGACGATGTTTGTTGAAATATATGACAAAGTATTCGAGCCTGATGTATACGATCCAGTATACGACCTCACTTCTGGTGAGCAAGAAGTTACTTTCTGCGACATCATCGACCCAACTGGTACTGGTATGATCCAAAAACCCGTTTATATGTATCCATCCTACAATTCTGCGATAATATTCTGATTGATTTTGTGAAAAATATTCATTCTTGTTGGCTTAAAATGAATTGTTTTGTATAGAGCTAGTAATCTATGAAGAGTGTTAAGCTGATGCTACTATGTTGATTAATGTACAGATGTAGTGAAGGGATGCCCCAATTGTTGTCCGCCAAGTTTGCTACATCCAAAGGGCGTAAAGTTTTTCAAATTCGACAAGTAGACATCATTATGTGAATAAACTGTGATACGTTATGACTTCGTCTTTGTTTATTGGATGTCTAGACAACGTTCCATTGGCATGGAGACTAGTAATTGAATGTCGTATTATTAATTGACAGTAGTAGGTACTTGTATGTATGAACTGTTCTTGGTTTGGATCTATGGCAGAACAAGGCGTGGTGCGTGCCTCTTCCCTCTGTTTTAATTCCTGCATTCACCCATTTTGAGTGGCACGGGTAAAAATCGGGTGGCAGTAGAATTGAGACTTCAATCTTCTCCATCAAAATAACTTCACCACCTCATTCAGTCATTCACTTCTTTAATTTGTTTTCGCCTACAATACTCCGATAATACACCCAAGACTGATGTAAAGTTTGTGTGTTGTCACGCTCGATCTTCCTCCCAGGCCCAACACTATTGAATAAGACTGCTTGGACAGACTGAAATACTAATCAATCAAGTTAGTAAGCCCCTTTTCGGCTAAAAAAACATTAGTCGTTCAACTATGTTCTAGCTCTTTAACATCTTCTTGAATCATGAAGTAGTACGTACAGTGTCGATATATTTTTTGATGCGACTTGCATTAAGAATCAGTTGAGAAACTGGTATGTTTCTTGTGATGTGAAGTGGCTGCTCAGGGAGCATACAGTTTACAAACTTATTTAACCTGACCGGTGTTTTCCTCGACGTGGTTTTTGGCCCAAACTGGTAGACACGTAGTCTTAATTAGCTATGAACTCGGAAGTGTGAGGACTGAGGACCCGAAAAGAGCCCAATAAACCTCAGCAAATAGAACCGACTCAACATCTACCTAATTTGACGACTATTATACGAGGACCAGACCTAATTTATTAATACTCCGATTGACAGTAGGCCAGGTACTTGTATGTATGAATTGCTCTTGGTTTGGATGGATCTACGGCAGAACGAGAATGACAATGCGGCCTAATATTAGGGGTGGTCGTAAAGTTTGTGTGTTGTCATGCTCGATCTTCCTCCCAGCACTATTGAATAAGACTGCTAGAATGAATTGAGTTGAAAAGAATAGAGCCTTAATTATCTAATAGCAGGAAACGCAACGTGCATCCAAAACCCGTTTCCCTGGCCATAGCATCTGTACCCAATCAGACAGTGTACGCGTGCAACTGTACCGTGGTGTTGCCTTAAGTTAACAGTTGATTCACGTCACACACAAAAGTCTACTGGAAATTATTTACATGGACCACGACATTGATCCATCGGTCAATACTTCGAATCTAGTTAGTTAGTAGTTACTTGGCTGCTCTGCTCAGGGTAAATACATTTTTTGTTTGCCTGTAGCTTTCAGTTTTCATCTGTTTGCTTCAGCTGGTAATAGTACTAGTACTACATCACTTGAACTTCAAATCCTGTATTAACTCGAATAATAATGTCCTTGCCATGCGCATCTTACGCCGCTCATATTGCTGTCTGGGGACACCCGTGTGTGTATAAATGTATAATATCGAGTTTATTATAGTGATGTACTCGTATTTATTTAAAATTCGGGTTAATTGGACTGAGATTTGAGACGGTGTTGGGTAAAGGAGGCACAAACAATGTAGGGACAGAATTGAAGTGGGAAAATTTAAGGTTATTGTCAGTTTTCTCTACTGCTTAGTTTTCCTCACTGATCTACTACCTCTACCTCTACCTCTACCTCTACCTCTACCTCGACCCCATTCCTTTCATTATCATCCAACTTTTATGTCCGCATTTCCTGTGCTTCATGACAAATTCTAATGTGATCATAAACAGTCATCAACTCAACTCATCATGTGTGTTCCTCACTTTCTCGACCTGTTTTGACGACAATGATGAGGTAATCAGTCAAGCTCTCGCTAAGTTTTAACCACTAGACTCACGCATATTGTATCAGCAGTTATCAGCTGACCGCAAATCTGAAAACAGAAATTTCTGCTCTAATGCAACTGTTCGAAGACTTAGTATTTCTTCGATGAGTAATTCGGTCCAGACCGTCTAGGCCAAGCTAGTAGAATCTGGCTAGCTAGCTAGGTAGCCTGTACCACTGGCCCCTTCTCATCGGTGAAATTACCGCCTCTCATGACTTTTAGCCGGTCGCGACAGGCGACAGGCCAGAAGCAAGACACTAGAATTGTAGAGGGTAAAAAGGACACATTGGAGTAGAGTTGGGCTGGGTTAAAACATAAAAGCATGTGGCTCTAAATTTTACTTTGGCAGGTCGCAGCTGCCTATAAATTCAACTAGTCCATCCAATTTTTTTTATGTCCACCGTATATATACGTGATCATATAGGATTACACTCAACAGGACACATAGTTCACTTGATAATTGATTAATTGGTTTACGTTATGCTAATTTAAATACGGCGAATCTACCATTTTATTTTTCCCGAAATCTGTTGAAAATGTCATTTGATAGAGACCAAAAAAAAAAAAAAAAAAAACTCAGATGACTAAAAATCGACTTGAATTTCTTTATTAGGCGTCGTGTAACCATTGTCCTACAAGTTAAATATCGATCCCTTTCATCATTATGATTCATGCTTAATCAACCAAAGAATCAAACTTAATTATGTGAAAAGAGTTTAATTTAGTCGTCTCTTATGATGAACTTGCATTGGTTCCAATTGATCGAATCAATCTTGTCACACATACATGAAAAGAAAGATTATTATCAAGTAAAGAGTATTCAATTTGAATCATAAATGTACATCCCCTCATTTGTTAGTTATAATATAGTTTTCTCGAGTGTCACATATCAATCAAACTTAGGTATGTAGCACATTGCGCGCGCGCGCGCACACACACATATATATATATATATATATATATATATATATATATATATATATATATATATATATATATATATATATATATATATATATATATAGTGTGACAAAAAATACACTTGACGTTTTGCAAATTCAATCATTATGTCTTATGATTATGATTGGAATAATAATCACCATATCCTAAGTTTCCAATCATAAGACGGTTTCACGCATGTGATGATCCGAACCTACAAAACGATAATTAATTTATTGTTGTTAAAATGAGTGAACGTTTTATACAAACGTATCGTTTCATGATATTTTGAAATTATTCAAGTGATTTTGGAGGTTGAATTTTGATTAATAGGATGAATAAGTTCTTTGATTATTTGACTTGGAACTAATTAATAAAAGTGATATGTGTAACATCATAATAATTGACCGATAAAAAGGGCATATATAAGGAAACTCTAGGCCCAATAAAAAAAAACCCGGCCTACTCCAGACAGATTAGCGTACACCATATGACTTGTCCATGAGACCATGAGTGTCGTTCGAAGCGACAACTAAAACAGATTCAAGTTATAAGTCAACAATTTCGATGACTTAATTTCGAAAATAAACCCCTTTTATTAAAGTTCTATGTTACTCTGTACTTCGTATTATTTATTTATTTATTTATTAAGTTTTAGAGATAAATAATGTTGAAAGGTTTTCTTGATCCACCATGATATATACTCGTATTATATTATATAGCCCGGATCTCTCCTAAACTAATTCACTTTTTTCCCATTCTTTTTTAGGGCAAAAATGATTAGGACCTTTTAATTTGGTTGAATGTCCTACCCTACCCGTGGGCGTTGGAGATTTTCGGCCCCCCGATGAGGTGATGATAATGTGGATAAACAATTTTCTTAGACTTCTTGTAAAAAATTAAAAACGATAATATCATACTCCCTCTGTTCCTCGCTCCGTCTCAGTTCTTTTTTGTTTTTGGTTTGACATAAAGACGACTAAGGAGGGATTATAGATCTAATTATTTATTTTAATTACTTGACAAAAACAATCTAAAATTATTTTAAAAAAGTAAACAAATGATTAAGACGGTACTACTTTATTTGTAAAATGGATAGATAAACAAATTATCAAGACGGAAAAAATATATTAATTTTAAGCGAGAGATGTTAGCAAGAGGCAAATGCGAGTAATATTCTTCATATTTTGTGTTCATAATTTCATATACTTCCTCTTTTCAAGTCCGACCTTTCTCTTTATCTTTTCGACACTATTCACAGTCAAAGAGAACTTTTGATATTCACGACAATCTATTAAAAAAAATATATCTATGTGAGATCTTATTTGATTCGCCTTAAACGGAGGAGTAGTACTGTATCTATTTAATTTAGTCATTTAGACATGAAGACACCCCTATCTTAGAGCCATAGAGGGGTACCATGTACACAAAATATAATCAACCCAATACATTGTATCTAAGTACAATAAATAATGTGCCATGCATAATTCTCCTTAATTAACTCAAGACAATACAAAATCAGATAATTTAGTTTTTTTTAATCTAAAGACGATACTAAATCAGATTTAGTTGAACTTTAATTTGTTTATCTGAATTGTTAGCTCGATTTTCATTTCTCAGCTAGTCTCTCTTAAGATAAATAAACAGCCATATAAGTACATTTTATATGTTTTTAATTCATCTATTCAACTTGTTTTTTACTTAATAATTTCAATTAATAATACACCTACATACATATTCGTCTTAAACAAGAATTCGTGTTTGGATCTAAAATGAGTGATGAATTTGGAGGAGACAACATATAATGAAACAAAAGAGGGTACAACACCAAAACCATATACAAACTACTTTAATTTACATCATATAAGCCAATCATGTATGGATTCATTGAGGGTGATGAAGAAACACAAAACCACTGTACTGTTTACACAACAGTCAATAATTATATTAATACAGTAATAATAAAAATAAAGTAATAAGAAACAGTGCATAATAAAAAGCTGTTAAAAACATTATTTTGGTGTTTATTTTATTAAATAGAAGAAGATGTAGTACTGCAAAAATGAATGTGTAAAAACAAACAACGTATGAAACCTGTTTAGTTTTAGCATGCATTTGCTGCAAAACATCCTAACTTTATGACTACACTGCATGGGGATGGCTGTACATTGTATAGTAGTATAACCAACTCTGATCTCCCTACTTACCTTTATTATGCCTTTTAATTTAAATAATAATATTATCAAATAATAATACCGTCTTATACTGTTAAACGTTCTTATTAATTAATAAATTAAATGAAGGTTTTTAATTTACGTATCATTAGTAGGTTGGCCAAATAATCAAATGGGTAAAAAAAGTGGCTCAAAGGTGACGGATTGGTAAAAAAAATATTATCGGCGCCAAATAGGTAAGAAAAAGTGGCCCCTAAGTGACGAATTGGTAAAAAAAATGTCGCCGGTACCAAATAGGTAAAAAAAAGTGGTAACGAAGTGACGAATTGGTAAAAAAAAATATAATCGTGTTACGGATTAAAAAAAAAAATTTAATCGATGTCACACTATTTAGAAATTAATGTTCGTAAAATAAATTACCTAGCGTCACATTTTTATCTATTTGGCGCCGCGCGATACTTTTTTATCAATCCGTCAACTTTGGGCTACTTTTTTTACCCATTTGGTTATTTGGCCTTAGTAGGTTTCTTTAATTCTTTAGTTATTTTGATTTGACTTTTATCGTGACTAAGACTGATGAATGGATGATCTGATGAAAAAACATTACCGCAGTATTTACAGATCGTGCCTATATTATAAAAGTACATTTTAATATGATTTTGACTTAGGCCCATTACCTTTGATTTTCTTTGTATTTATAAGGCTTTTTTTTAATAAATTTATCTTCAATCAATTAAACATAATAAAAATAAGAATTTTAAAACGATATCAAAAAAATACTCCGTATTAACAGTATGTCCCCTTTTTAAACCTAAATGAAATCTATGCATTAAGACGAATTTAAATCCTTAATCCTAGATCAGTAAGTTTAATATAGAGACAGTGAGTCTCTTGTGAGACAGTCTTACGATAATTTTACTGGAAGATATTTCTAGGAAGATATAGTGGTAGATAGCAACAAATCTAAGAAAAGAAGAGATGGAGCAATGTAATAGGGCAGGGGAGGGCAGGGCAGGCGTGCGATGTGCGAAGCGTACCCAAAGTACAAGGACCATCAAATAATAATGGGATCATATTAGTAACTGTGCATGGAGACAATTTACCTTTAAGGGTAATTTTTCAAACTCAAAGGATTTCATTTTACCTTAAATTTAGGGGATGGTGATAGTTGTAAATAATTTACTAACTTTTTTACTACTATCTCTACATAATAATAATAATAATAATTCAATTAATGCCTGAAAAAGACAACTTCCTTTTCAGTCAAATAAAGCCCAATTAGCTTGCATTGTGTTTGTGTGCCATGCATCAAAAAAATCAAAGTTATATTTTTGAGTTTTGTTGTAAAATTATTGAATTTACATACTACATGTTGACCTAATTAGAATGTTTACAACTTTGAAATAGATATTGGTCATTATTTTTAGAGAATTATTTGTAGTGGAGTAATGATCAAATCAATTTTTACTAATGATTAGAAGCATTATTTTTGGTTAATCGAAGAGCGCACTTAGTCGCATTACAATATAGGGGAGGAGGGATTCGAACCTGGAACCTATCGTTCCAGAACATCTAGTCTTAACCACTAGGCTAAGACATCTTCGGTATGATTAGAAGCATTATACAGTAAGAAACTATGAATAAAAGCCATACAAAGTTTTTCATTTAACACAGAGTATAATACTCTCTCCGTCCCAATAGATAGGTTACGTATGCTTTATACACAAAGATTAATGTGAAAAGAAAGGAGATTGCTTTTAATATTATTGATGGATAAAGTAGTGTGAAAATATGCTAAAAATGAAAAGTGTGAATTATTGACTGATACACCAATAAAAGAAAAGTGGGAACTATAATTGACCAGGACGGAGAGAATACTAAGTCAGTAAGACCATATTATCTATTGAGACGGAGAAAGTATTATACTTTGTGTTAAATGAAATACTTTTTTTTTTTGCCAACAAGAGAACTAATATTAACACCATTTGTTTATATGTTGCACAGCTGTCGATAAAAATAAAATAAATATTCGTTACGTATTAGAGGAAAATATTTGAAATAAGATTGTTAGGAAAAAAATAAATTTATAACGGCATGGTTTCACAGATATTTTATTGTTTGAAGAAATCATTGAAACGGAGGGAGTACTGGGAATGATACAATTAGGAAGGGTGTTAGACACGAATTTGTGAATTAGAAGTATTGTGATGCGATTTGAAGAGAGGGAACAAAGAATTAGAGGAGACAGTAAATAAAATAAAGTGTAATAAATAAAGAGATGAAACGCAAGACTGACAGAATCTGAAGAAGGGGGAGAGAGAGAGAGATGGTGGAGGAAGAAGAAGACATGAGATGTCAAATCGTAGGGAAAATATGAAGAAAGCTTGTTTGATAAATGAAATAATACAACACAACACAACACAACACAACTAGCTTCTCTTCCTCTTCCTCCTTCTACTCCTACTAGTCTCGCTCCTACAAGTAACGGCACAAAATGTATTGGGTAATTATTACCCTATAATTATCTGCTGGATAAAATCCCCCCACGATTCTCTCTTCCAACCGAATGTATGTTTTCCCCCCCCCCGCCCTCCCCCTCACCTCATATATCACTCCCTTTCACCCTTCCCTTCGTTCTATTGTCAACGCTCCCTACCATTTCTTTTTATTTAAAAGAAAGCGAAATCAAAGTTCAGAAATATAACTATTGTATATTATATCGAGGGGTGAAAATGGGCGTGCGTGTTTGAAATTGACACGGTTTCAATCTGACCCACGACAAACTAATAAATCACAATAATAATGCCACTTTGATCGCCCTAACACAACCCAATGAGGCACCAGCTCACTATGCACGTGGTTTGCATGCTATCATGTATTCATGGAAAATAGGACTATACACTTGGTTGTACAATCGTATTGTACAAACATGGCAGGCAATGTTGTTGAATTTTTATATATATTTACTGAGTTTTGAAAAACTTCTGAGTTGAGTTGTAAGTTTTTGAGTTTAAATATTTATGTGATTTAACTCGACAACTTTACACTAAAACTCGGAAAGTTTTTAGCAAAACTCAAAACCTTTGTGATAAAACTCAAAATTTTAAAACCAGTTGTACATAGAGCTATCTACAAATCTACAACTGGTTGTATAATCTTCTCATTGTATATATTCATGTATGCGTGCTTAAAATAACGGTTACAGTCCCCCGGTCATTGAAAAAATACTTGATACAAGGCAATTAATCAATCTACGTACATGACTCGTGAATCGTGATCATGGCCATGGACAACAAGACTTCTAGAGCATGTACTTGTATACTTTGACCGCTCTAAAACAACTCATCAATGAGGCACGAGCTCACAATAAACGTGGTTTACATGTTATCATGTATCATAGGGCTTTATTTACATGTAATCATGCATGCATGCGTGCTTAAAATACTCGTATACAAGGTAATTAATCATTCTACAGGATGACTCGTGAATCGTGATCAAGGGCATGGACAGCAAGACTCCTCGAGCATGTATGTATGTACATGTACTTGTGTATAATTAATTTGAATAATGTGTATATATTAGTTTCCAAATTATTTAGGAAACCAAGAAAAATATTGTATAGAGAGGAAATCTCCGAAATTAATTTTAAAAAGAAAATACAGTATAATGCAATGCAAGAGTGGTCTGATTAAGGTGCAGGGTGGTATTATAAGGGAAGGACAAAGATCATTAAAATGTATAGCGACTTAACATAAGTGATATGTGCATAAGAAGAAGAAGAAGACTACCCTACAAATTTCTGTAACAACTCTAGCTACTCATCAATTTAATTCAACTCCCTTATATATCAGACAAATAGCAAAACATAAAAAGACAAGTATATTCCATCTGTATTACTAATTCATCGTCTATTTCCTTTAACTATATTATTATTATTATTATTATTATTATTATTATTATTATTATTATTATTATTATTATTAATCCGTACTGAATTTACTAGAACCTGACCTTCTCGTGAACAAATTAACAAAATTCAACTCATCTTGGATTTATTAGGTTGAGATTATTTGGCCTTCATCGCTTATATATATATATACTCTGTATTGTTTCTACCGATATCAATCAGCTTAACTGGTAAAGTAATGAAAAGTGATAATACTTATAATGTGGGTTTATGAACGTCATTATCCCTGATAGTGTCTCACAAGTAACAATTAATCTCATGTGAGACCTTCCTATATGAGAATTTGTGAATGTACCAAGGTCAAAGAATTGATGATTGATATGATGGAGACATGGAGTGTGTATATCTTACAATGAACCGTTTACATTATCATTCAAAAGAAACGTGCAGTTAATTGCATTATAATCAGAGGACGAGTTACATAGTAACAAGGGGTAACAGTCGGTGGCCTATTGAAAGAACGTTAGCTATCTTAAATTCGCAATTACAATTAGAGAGAAGGGAGATTAGGACCTAAGACTTTTGTCTTAACCACTATTCTAACACATTATTGTCGGTATGAGTTGTTCACATCTGTGTTTCGAAAACTAAACACAATAATAATGCAAGTAATGTGCTCTAATTCAATTCGTTTATTCTAGAAACAGTCGTAGTTGTAAGGTGTATCACGAGTTCACGTATATTTCTGAAATAATGCATATGTACAACATAATCTAGTGCAATTGGATCGAAGGTCAAACTCAATAGATAGTGCGTGCAAGGTTTACTATATACATCCCCACCACTGAATGTACCGTCCATAGTACATCTACAACAACAACATCCGATTGGACTCAACTTAACTTAACCCTAATATATAAACTACTTGTCAAATCTACGTAAAGTGCATAATAATCGATATATTTATATACAGCTAAAATGACAAACCGACTTGATCTAAATAAAAAACTATCGCTAAAAGTAATTAATTATAGAGCATATATACTCTTGAAAATTAGGACATGTATATATCCATACTCTAAATAACTAAATATCGACCTAAACTTTGCCCTACTAGAATAAGTGAATAATCCATTTTTGCCTAAGAACGTATATACGTGATGTTGTTTGACCTTGCTTATGTAAAAAAATTAAAAGTTATTCCTTCCTAAAATGAGTTTAAAGGCTATTTCTCGAGAAAAAACTACTTTATAGTTGTACTTTTTTTTTACTTGACGAACTGAAAAAATTATTTAAAAATATATTAAGACGAGTTTCTTTTTGTAAAAAAATGAAGATTTATTAATGAACATGTACTTATTTTACTTCATCAAAATGTTTACGATATGCAAATTTGTCATTTATGCATTAAGTATTCTAAAGGTAAAGGTAAATATAAAAGTTAGAAGCACAAACATACGGAGTAAAACTTTTACTTTGAGTAAATTTTACTCCGTAACTATTAAAAAAATGTTTGGCTAAGTAGATAACGGTCTAAAAATATCACCATAAGCCCATAATATGTTCCCAAGTAGGGATGTTAAGTGTTAACGAGCCGAGCCGAGCATGAGCTTAAATAGCCTTGCTAGGCTTGTACTTGCTAAGCATAATTCGAACTTGAGCCAATCTAGGGCCGGGTTTACCAAGCTTGATCACATTATTTCGAGCTACTCGCGAGCTTTTCGAGCCAAGCCAATGGTTAATTAATGGTTGCTCGATTTGACTCGTTAAGTTGTCGAGCTGAGCCCGAGCCCGAGTCGAGCTTGGACAAATCCGAACACGAGCTTTGACTCGTTAAGCTGTCTCGTCTCACTGTTACCCCTATTCCCAAGTCAATTTATACCGATATATACATACTCACTACCGTCTTACTTAGTAGTTATCTATTATTTTTGGATCAACGTTCAAGGATAGAATAATCAGTAATTTTGGACTACACAAAAAGACAAATAGATAACTATTGAATGTGACAGAGAGCGTAAAATACTACTAAACCGTTGTAGACACCAAAATTTTATATACTTCGGTATCTATTTATGTCAAATATCTTTAGTATTTAGAGATAATTATCAATAAATATTGTGATAATATCTTAGGATACTATAGAATATTTTAGCTTCCTCTCTAAGTTACTAGGCTATAGATACGGCCTGGTATCCAGGTTTAGAGGAGGTCAGATGGAATAAGTCTCACAAACGATCCCATTATCCTACTACCAAATTGTAGGTAAATGGAATAAGTCACCAAAAAGACTCATCTCCCCCTACGGATCTAAGTCGATAAGACCCCCGTAGAACTACCTTCGAGATTGGAATCAAGAGATCACGGGAGTTGTAACGTGCAATCTTTCAGTTACCAAATAAAACTCTTGTTCTCATATTATTTTGTATCTATTATTTTAATAATCGCAGGTTTGAAATTTTATGTTTTACAACCGTAAAATAGAATTAACTCGTTTACCAAATCTACTTCGTTAACCATGGAATGGTGATCGACCAAAGACAAGTGGTGTTAGATGAAAGTAGGGGAGAGGGAGCTGAGGATGAAAACAACAGATGAATGAGCCAAAAATTACTCAAACAACATGCACAAGTCCCTTTCTACTCCCCCCACCTCTGCCGCCCCCTCTCTCTCCTTCCTCGGGAATGCCAACCCCCCCCCTCCCCATTCAATTCCCTTCTCTCTCTATTATTACTACCACTAGTACCAGTTTTATTAATTATTATTATTATTTTAAATTAATTAATTAATTAAACAAAGGCAAACCCTAGCTGCTGCTAAAATATTAGTATCAAAGTAGTTTTGTGTTTCTGGGTATCTATTGATCTATATATCAATCTCTGAAACTTCATTCTGATCAAGCTATTGGCTATGGCTTCCTCTCAT
Source organism: Agrostemma githago (assembly GCA_958450325.1). NCBI lineage: Eukaryota > Viridiplantae > Streptophyta > Magnoliopsida > Caryophyllales > Caryophyllaceae > Agrostemma > Agrostemma githago. The sequence goes on from OY288255.1 coordinate 1,477,001, forward strand.
ACAGGCCTATAATTTGCTTTTCATCTCTTACTCTATTAATTAGCTGTATTATTTGTCCTTTTACTTTTTTTTATTTTCTGATTCTTTTCTTACTGCTTCAAGCTATAATTTAAGTTTATTGTTCTTTTAATATTCTATGTAAGTTCTGGGTAAAATAAATCATTACTTTCTTTTCTTCTTTTTTACTATTATTTGAATAAAATCTCAAACCTGGAGTTATTTAATTTCTTCACTATCTTCAAATCTAGCCCTAATTAATAAAATATTAGGGCATTTTTGTCTTTATAACCTTATAATGAAAACGAAAACAAAGACGAAGACGTATTTCATTCACATATATGATTTTATTTGACCTGTTAGTACAATTTTGAGAGATCAACTGATTATAGTATATATGTGATCGGTTTTACCATAAAAGCTAAGCATTCAAAATCAATTAGTTAAATTAATTAATTTCAATTCAGTCTCATTTCAATTCAAAAGAAGACTGGAAACTTAGATAATCCGTCACACTATTTTATGGAGTAATAAATGTTTCTTATTAGAAAGAGTTAAACATTAAGTTAATAGTGTTAACATAAATAAAAAGAACACAAGGTTTGTGGTTGGTTGATAAGTGGGCGAAGAGGAATGAAGTCTCGCGTGAAAACTATTATATGTGAATGTGACTGGTCTGGTCTATGTGAAACCGTTTGATAAGAGAATTTCGGGGTGAATGAGATAATCGACATTGAAGCAATGTAATTGGGCGGAACGATTATTGATGAAAATCACAAAAAAATGTAGAAAAATATGAAAGAGGGGGGAGAGAGGGAGACAAAAAGGGAGATCGAGAAGTTATAACATGAACAGTTATGAAATCTTGATAACTATTTATATTGATTTGATGTTTGGTGAAGTGAGTGAATATATATATGCATGTCTAATCAGTTTATTAATATACACAATGGAATTTTTGGATCAACAGTAGTCACAATACAACAAATTTTGAATGAATGAATGAATTGTATCATCCAAGCAATGCTACAGTTTTCATCAATCAATTATTATTTCAACTTGATTGACTTCATTCTAATTTTCAATTCATTGACATGAAAGCTGTCTCACTTGTTCTAATTGCAGCTTATCCCCTCCCTCAATCTCCTGCACTTGTGCATACCACATGCTCCTCCAACTATACACATTATTATTTTAATTATCTCAAGATTATCGACTCTTGTTAGTACAGTGGTCGAAAACTAGGTTAAATAAAATACGTATTTCACATTTTATAGGATCCAAAATATTCTGATATGAATGTTAGATTCTTTTACGATTCAAATATTTTGCAGATTAAAGGATGAGAAAGGAATTTTATGTATCGAGTGAGTGACTTAATAAATGGACCGACCTTGATGTATGTAGCTAGGGTAGTGGGTTAGAGTTGTCCAAAATCTAAATCAAAGTATACAAAAGTACATTACTCAGCATATAGAAATAGTTGAATGTGACCTAAAATCAGCATATAATTGAGTAATCATTAAAAGATATTATGAACATTGAAAAAGAGACAAAGCAAGCACATCCATGTCAATTGTCAAGTTCAAACTCATTACATTAGCCAATAGTTATTAGGGAGTAAATTAAATCCTAGCTATAAACTTCCTTAAACATGGATCCTTTCATGCATTATTTAACTTAATTATTGTTATTAAAATCTTATGATACTAGATTGACCGGTACATATTTCTAGGTAATCACATGATATTGAACGAAGTCTGATTTTAAGTTTTTATTTATGCTATAAAATGAATTACAATTTTAATATTCTTCGGAACCTAGTCTATACACGATCAAACTAAATGTCAAGCCAAAATTAGGTTAATTATAACGCCAAAACTCGATATGTATATCAGACTATATATACTTCGATGTGGCGTTATGATCTCTCTAAAATCAACCGGAAATAGACTTAAACTCTACCAAGTACAAAATCTCCATAGAAATAGTACGAAATTGGTATGATAAGACTAGACCAAGTTGGAAGAGATGAAAATAAATGGAAGGGCAAGCTTAGCTTTGCTTTAAATTAAATGACGAGTCTCCTTTAAAACGGCAATATTCATCATGAACATAAAATCGCTCAAATATAGACGGAGGATCTACAACGGAATATATAAGAACGCATGAGAAAAAGTGATACATTTATCTGATAATAGTATGTACAAATAGTACAATATTTGATCTGTCTTAAATTTGAGAAGTACCATCACAAAGAATTCCCCTAAATTAAATTAGGGTGTGGGGTTGTAAGGAAAGTGGTGGGCATTGCTTTTTTTTAACTTGTACTATATAATTGGTATCATCATAACATACATTTTATACTCTTTTTTTTTTTCTCTCATAATCTTAAATCTTCTCTCTTTTCTCTCCACCCATTTGTTCTAGAGTGAGTGAAAGACCAGATCCCAAAAAAAAATGTTATAATAAATACACACACCCACAAAAAAAAAATATTAATATTAATTAATAAAAAAAATATTTTTATTTTGATTAAATTATTATTTACTATATTATTATAAAATAAAGGTAAATTTTATATACTAGTAAGACTCTTTTACTATAAAACATCAGCGATCAGTCAATCAATATAGTCAGTCCATATCTATCTATCTATCTATCCCATCATTCTCCTCCTTAGGAAAAAATCACATCAAATTATTTTTATTCTTATTTATTACTTTAAACTATTTTAGAAGGAAATGTCGTCTTCATCATCATCAACCACAACAGGAAGTGCTGGAGGTCCAGGGTTCGATACCCCGGACCACCAGCTTTCTCCCTCCGACCAGCTTTGCTATGTCCATTGCAAGAATTGTGACACTGTCCTCGCCGTATGTTTTTCTCCACTTTCCACACTTTCCTTCTTTTCTATATATGCTTTATACATATGGTAGGGTTTCGATCGACACAGATTTTCATAAGACACGGTTTCACCTAATATAATGTTGCGACACAACTTTTAATAAGAGACGGTTTCATATGATATAATGTGTTGTGATATGACCCTCCAATAATTCATTTCATGCAATAATTATAGCTACGATATGTTTGGATGGAGTTGATATGTAAGACCGTCTTTTAAAAGATTAATTGTACATGTAAAGGTCTAATAGAATGAAGTACTAGGTTAAAGAACGCACTTAATCGTATTACAGTATTGTCCAGGATACATAGTTTTAACGATGGTGTAAAATGTATTGTTGTTGTATGGTGAATGTATGTAGGTGAGTGTGCCATGTAGCAGCTTGTTCAAGACGGTGACGGTGAGATGTGGACATTGTGCAAACTTATTGAATGCTAATATGAGGGCTCTTCTGTTTCCACCGTCGCCACCACCGCCACCACCTCCGACTCTCACCAACCAGCTTCATCTTGCTCCTACCTCTTTCTTCTCTTCTCCTCACAATCTCTTGGTATATCTATATGCTTAATCCACTTATAATTAACGGGTTCCCTTCGTCTCATTCATTTGTCTGTCTTTGTATGAAATAATCCTCGCAATGAATATAAAAAATAATAAATCAATGAAACGAAAGAAGTAGTAATTAATTTTGTGTATAAAGTTAGGTTACAAGTTTCATGTTTGTGTGATTTAACAAGATAATGGATGATAAACTTATGTGTGACCCAAAAGAGTTGGAAATCGGAATAGGGTAAGGTTGTGTACATCTGATCTGATCTGATTGACTTGCGCCCACCTTATGAGTCGAAATCATGCCAAATTTTCAGATTGGGTTTTTAATTGAACTAATAATGAATCCAAAAAATAAGTACACATCACATCATATATAGGTGTAGTATGAATTAATGTATGATATGGACTTGTTGGTATGAAGTTGATTTGGTCCTAATTTAATAGGGTTTTAATTTGTGTAACTATGTCTTGACGATTTCTGATAATGATTCATGTTAGCCAAACCTCAAATCTTTTCGAGAATAAGGTTATGATGTTCTCATCGTTGTTGTTGTTGTTTACGTGTATGTGTTGTGTAGGAGGAGATTAGAAACTCGACACCGAACTTAATGATGAACAATAATCATCAAGCAATGATGAATAATGAGGCTATGATGCCTATGATGAGAGGAGGTGATCATCATCAACAACATCAACATCAACATCAACATAATCATCAGTATCACCATGAGATTCCTAAACCTGCAACTGTTAATCGACGTAAGTCTTTATTATTTTTAATGATGATGCCCTAGCTAGCTTTTGTCTATCCTTCATTTTATTTGCATTACATAATTTTCTTTACTTGATTTCCCCCTTCCCAAAATATCATGTGTCAACAAAAATTGAATTTTGTAGGCAAATCTTTGTGATATTGTTCACATTATCATTGTTCTGTTCCGACTTTTTCTATCATCTGTTTTAGTTCGGATTCGAGTTAAAAACATTTCGAAATCTCTTAGACAACTCCATCTATATCATATTATTTCTACCATGTTTTTACAAAACCCTAGTTAGCTATATATTCTATGTAATGCCCTTGCTTGTAATAATCTCTACAATAATGAAGCTAGAACCAAATTAATACATCATTCATATTGATTGTACCACTATGCAATACTTTCTCTGTCTCGATTATTTGTTTAACTTTAATTAAAAAATTCCTAATAAATAATATAAAACTTAAAAAATGACCAAGACAGAAATAGTACTTAATCCGTATTATTTACAATGATAATAACTTCATTGCATTCACACTCAAAAATTGTACTAATGACATGAACTAATTAAGACTTGTCAATTAGCAAAAAAAAATGTAAGTACATTTTACATGAATAAGTAAGAAAAACATAATTATTGTATGTCAAAAAGTTAGGTGCCAAGTGTTTGTCCCCCACCTTTCTGTAAATTTTAGTTAAGAGGTGGGGGACATGAGCTCATAAAATCCAAGACTAAGTTTGTGATGAGATTCATAGACAGATAGATAGATAGATAGAAGAGTTAGATGATGTTTGTATGGAATGATTTGACATGATTTGATATTGGATATGAAATGATGAGGTTATGATTATTTGGAGTGAGGATTTTTGGAATTAACTACTAAATTTTTTTAAAAAAAAATAAAGAAAAACAAAATACAATAAAATTCGTCATTATTACTTATAACATGAGAGTCGGAATTAGAAATAAATATTTAAATTAACAATCGTTTTACATCATTGTTAAGACATCAGACTTAGGATTTTTGAGTAGCGAATCAGAAATCGACAACTCTAGTTACTTTTTCGAGATTTAGGGCAACGGGTTGTGCTAGTAGAGTACTAGGGTATGTATGTAGCTAGCTAGCCCCCCTCCATCCTCTGGCATGGAAGTGAGTTGAATTAATTAATGTGTGTGTTGATGAATTGATGTGCTTTGTTTTGTTTTATAGCTTAGTTTATTATATGTGTTGTTTATTGCATGTATGTTTACATGATATTGTCATCAACAGCACCAGAGAAGAGACAGAGAGTACCCTCTGCCTACAACAGATTCATCAAGTAAGCAACCAAGCAAGCATACCCTTATAACTTCCTTCAATACATTTATACATATTGTATATGTTTTTGCATGCATCATTAATTGATAGTAATAGTGTAAGTACATTTACATCTAAATTTCATGTACTTTTATAATAAAAGTTCCTCCAAGTACTATTTTGGCTTAATTTCATTGTGTGACACTATTATATACTACTCCCTTTTTGCATTCTTGTACCAATTTTTTGGTACACTTAATAATACTAGCGTAAATAAGTACTGAAATAACAAACTGATTACCCATATAAGATTGTTATACATGAAATAACGGTTCTAATCAGCCCGCGTTGTTCATGTAAGACCAGACAAAATGATTAGTATTCGAATAAAGTTGTTATACATGAAATAACGGCAGTCTTATGCTAGACTAATCGGAAATGAATTAATTCGATAATATGTGATTTTTCAGGGATGAAATTCAACGTATCAAAGCTGGAAATCCTGATATTAGCCATAGGGAGGCTTTTAGTGCAGCAGCTAAGAATGTAAGAAGCTCTTAAACCCTTGAAAATATAACTATATTACAGTATTTAATTTAATTTAATTTAATGATAAAGTATGTATAATTTGCTGATAAAATTCTGAAAAAGTGATAATTTTTGTTGGTTTCTTTTTGTATGTTAAAAAAAAGTGGGCTCACTTTCCACATATCCATTTCGGACTTATGCCTGACCATCAACCCGTGAAGAAGGCTAATATGCGCCAGCCACAGGTTCTTCTACACTCTTTCTCTCTAGCCCTAACCCTAACCTAACTCTCTTGCTTCAAAAAACTTAAACCATTTCAAAAAATATAAATTAAATTAAATTATACTCCGTATCTATATAATCGCTTGCTTTTTGTAACTGTTCTATGTACTCCCTCCGTCCATTATTTATCGCTCCACTCCATTAAAATACTCCTCACATATATTCATGGAGTGGGGCGATAAATAGTGGACGGAGGGAGTAATATATAGGGTTGTCACTTGTCGGTAACAGAAAATAAGATAAATATGTACAGGGTATGTATGAATATATATGTTGTAGTGATATATGGATGATTCTCAAACAAAACTCAGTAAAATTTTGAACATGTAGCATATGAATAAGAATAAGTGGGAAGTTCGACATTTAACTAATTTGAAAGCTTGATTATAACAAGGGGAGACGAGTTAAATAGGTACGGAGTAACACGTACACGGTTAAATTAAAGAGTGAATCACAATGATTTAAGTATGGTAATTATGAGTTAATGTTTTAATTTCTCGTGAAAATATAATTGCGATTCTTTCTTTAATTACTGGTCACACGTTAGGAAAACCGTGGTTGATAATGATGTTGTTTGAGTGCAGGAAATGGAGCATGATCTTATGGTTAAAGAAGGGTTCTTACCAGCTCAAGCCAATGTGAATCATGTGGGTGTAGGACCCTACTAAGATGGGCAAAAAAATAATGACATTATTTACTAAGTACAAGAAATATGAAGTCATGAGATCAACCCCCCAAGTGCTATAGTACTTGTACTAGTATTACTACTTATGTCTTTAATTTCTAGGGTTTCACTTTAGCTTCTCATCATTTCACTTTAATTTGTTCTAAGCTACCTCTTGTATGTACTTAATAGTAGTATGTAGTTGTTTTAATTTTAATTAGGGCTTAATTAATTAAGTTGGGGTTATTTTTAGGATAATTATTATTATGTTTTAATTTGAACTCTTGATGTATTAATTGGGCTTGCCTAATTAATATCCCAAGAGAAGTAATTGGGGATCATTAAGGAAAGTATGTACTAGTACTAGCTAGCTTAATTATTAATTAGTAGTAATGATCATGTATGCATGCTACATGTGAATCTTAGCTTCTTGATTGTCCTAATGTTTTATGTAAGTTTCTTTAATCCTAAGGTCGATTTCGATTAATTCTAGTAACTAGTAAGTTAGTTTGATCACAGTCAATGATGACTCTATCAATTACTAAATCAGTTGGGTTTTAATTTATGCAGTATTTTAATTTGAATTATTTTAGTCCAACTTCGACAAAATTATCGAAAAACTTAACTTCGTTAATAATTTATCAGAGTCTGAATAGTTTGTATGAAAATGATGCATAGAGGTTGTGTCTCATATATAGGAATAGGAATAGGAGTAGCATAGGAGTAGTTGATTTTGATGTAACACATAGACATTGCAAAAGTATACTATAGCACAATTTGAGTATTGGTAGGTCGTCTTACACCCTTTAGGCCGAAAATGAAAACTTCTATTTCTAGGTACATTCCGTAACAATGGTCGCAATGTGACACCCAATTGGTGATGGGATAGTTTCACCTTTTGTAAAAGTTGTGAATGAATTGAATTGGACAATAAATTATCGTATTAGGGTAACGTATCTGATTATACATATGATGTTGATTTTGTCACAATATTTAATTTAAGTGTGGATTTGGATGTGATGGTGAGCTGTAGTTGAAGATTATGTAACCAACACGTCTCAATAACGACACTAATAACATCACGATACTCAACCTCTGGAACAAGACATAGTAAGTTGTCGATTTGAGGAGCATGAGACAATATTATCACCCATAAGACACAGTGTGAAGAATCCGACTAAAGTTGGTCTTGGTTATGGTCAATATGTGTGAGATACTTGTTGAAGCGATAGAAATATGGGAGATAGCTAACCTGAGACCTATTGTCCCATAGCACCTAACCTAAACCACTAGGTTTAGACATCTTCGGTTATCATTTCTTTGTTAAATATGTAGGAGTTACGGATAATTATTAGATTGAATATGTAAAATTTTAAAAATACTCCGTATAGTTACGAATAATTATTATCGTATATTCTTTCCATCTCTAGGAGCCCTGTATAGTTGTACTCAATATGTAGGATCGTAGTATTTTTTTTTTTTTTTATTACTCTGTATATAGTACATAGTATTATTTATAAAAGAATAATTTAAGATAAATAAATGAGTTATGACTGAGGTAGATGAATACTTCGTCGTTATCTGGAAAGATGGAGTACTTCATACTCGTTAATTCAGTCTTCCATGATACTCCATATTACCTCATACGAAGTAGTTATTGTCGAATATCTGAAAAAAGTTAAATTACACTATTTTAAAATACTGTCCTTCAAAAATAAAAAAGTTGTTAAAATCAAGGATAGCTACCAAGATTCTAGTTATTGTAGCTGCATACTAATATGCTATGCTATGCTATAAATTCAGATAATTAAGATATTAATGTTTTTTATTATTTTCTCCTATTTTTTTTTAAAAAAAAAAAAGAAAAAAAAAAAAGAGCTGCAAGCTGGAGAATCTTCAGTGTTTGTACTAATTACACAGTAATTTTTAGTTTCATTATTATTATATTATTATTAAATACTTAAAAGGAGAGTAATTAGTACGCCTACTACTTTTACTTTGACTTTCCTTTAGGAGGCTTTGGTGGTAAACTGTTTTCTATGTCGGCCTTTCGCTAAGCAGCTATACTATACATGCTTTCTACATTTCAATTTATTTCCAATAATGTAAATAATAATATCGTAGTATAAGGCTAAGTGTTAAAAAAGTTAACGTTGTGAAAGCATAAAGCCAAAAGATTCGTAAAGATGAAACATAAAAAGCCAAAGAGTAAAGTTAATACCACCCACCCACATACATACATACATACATACATGCATGCATATCATAGCTTCCTCGGATATAGAGGCCGAACTGGAAAGGGTGTTGTGGTGATAATGAGACGAGATAATTTGAGAGCAACTCGATTTTGACTCAATCAAAGTTTGGCTCGTGACTTGACAACTTGATGAATCAAGCAGAATAAATAAATTGCGAGAAGATTGAAATAATGTGATTAGTTAATATTTTGAACTTATCTTAAGAAATATTTATTAATCATAATTATAGAGCTTTATAAAACTATATGAAATATTTTTATTGATTTGCCTAATTTTTTTGTATTAATTTTTAATTATATGTTATTTAAATAAAATAGAATGAAATATTTGGCCCAGCATGCCTAAGTCGAAGTTTGACAAAGAAGATTATGCCTAGGCTGCCATTTCCAATTCACCATCCTGGCACTAAGCCCACCTTTTTATCATGACTATATCGTGGCATTTTCTCTTTCTGACACGGCGGACTCACATGAAACATGGTGGACACGTATGAGACATGGCTCGACACTACTTGAAGCTCGATCGTGTAATGAAGAGGGGAAATGAAAAGAACGAAGACGAGTTTTCTTAATGTATAAAAAAGATAATGTAAAGTTTTACTCGTAGGATGCAAAATAGATAGGCTAGTTTAATCTTTAAATGGAAGTAGATCTGAAAAGAGTGAGCACATACACAGGCCCAGCACATGCACATGCACTTCATTAAAACCCAGGAAGGAAACTGAAGACTAGATCTGGAATTAAAGACAACAACTGAGTACAGTATTAGCTACTCTTGGCTCTTGAGCAGTGTGTTCCCTCACCTCTGCTTCAATTCCTGCACTAAGATTCTCAGGCCGTTGCTTGACATTCACTAACACTACAGTCACCACCAGACTCATAAAGTAGAACTCGAAAAATCAAGTATTCGTATAAGAACTGAAGTTGAGAATAAACGCAAAAATGAACGAAAAACAGGAGTTATTACTGATTACGACAACCAGTTTGAACTTTGAACACAATAGGTAAGTTCATAATCGGCTTGAAGCAACTTCATTTACCTAAACCTCCAAGGATCTGGCCTGACCCGTGCTCAAAGTAACTCGACACAGTCATGCAAGAACGACAGAAAACAATCCACGTTGATAAGTTCACTGGTAAATGTATTCACCAAACTATACAGATTGAGAATCAGTATAATTGACATAACAGGGCAAAATGATGAACTGATCTTTAAGCTGATACGGAGTAATAGAAACGGTCAATTTCACAAAAAGACCATAGATAAATAGATAGCCATATACAATTGAAGATAAAACTTACTTATATCGTACCCATTATTTCTAATCAATTCAGGATCTAGATACAGTTTTGTAATGTATTCACTGTCAATTACCGTCTTCCTAACATACCCTGTTTACACACATCCTTTACACTATGGACTCAAGAAACACAAAATCACACACTATAAGAAGACTACACAAATCTGAACTTTATAAGGGAAATCTGCAAACCATTCTACCTGAATCTGAGGCACGTCACCCGCTTTCAGTTGTATACTTTGTACTATATTAAATACAAGATGTCTTCTTTGTAACACAGTCATCCGTTAACAGAATAGACCGGTCACGTTTATATGAATTGCATCGATTCAATTTGCTCTATTAGTTAATCCCCGTCACGTAGACCTGTGACTGTATTATTGTCTGCCCTATCTTGAAGCCAGGTACTACGGTGAATCCGACCTTAGGCCTACTTTTGCAAGGGAACTTACATCTTCTCGTGACATCCTCCATGTACACCATTGACAAATCAACCCCTCTCTCGACTTGGAAAATATCCACGTGGGGATCGAAGGAAAAAGCAAGCTTATGAAGTGCCCAAACCGAGCCTGCCATCTTAACGAACAACTCATAAAATACACCCAATGATTTCCAAGAGTTTACAACTTCACCTTGATCCAATTCGTTAAATATTGAAGACTCCATAGTAGGATGAATGAGCTCTTGATACTTCCTCTCACAAAACCGTGAAAACTCGCAATTTGGATTCTTCCTCAAGATATCCATTGGATTGGTTGAAATATGATCCTTCAACTGCTGCAAACAAACCCCTTTCTCCTCACCATTCGATGTCGAAACATGACCATTGCAAACACTACCTTCCTCTTCTACCCCAAACCCCTCAAGATCAAACCCTTGAAACATCCTTAAGCAAACATACGACAACAAAGCATACCGATTATGCCCTTTCTTGACATAATCAACACCCGAATAAACAGAATTCGCGGCCAAATCTAAATCCCATCCAGCTCTCTTCATCAAACCAACCAAAACCTTAGTAAACTTATGCGAAAAACTAAAGGCCTCACGCAACATCCTATCGAAAACTCTTATAGTCAACATAACCTCAGGACACTCCTTATCTTCTTCATCTGGTGAACAAAAAGACAACCTTTTCGATAACCTCGAATTCACCTTCCCCAAATCCTCCAACCTCTGCCTGAAACTCGAAACTTCCTCACATTTAACATCTATATCAGCTTGTAACCGATTAAACACAGACTTCAATGCCCTAAGCTTATGCTGATTCTCATTAACTTGGAATTCTAAGCAAGACCCACTTGAAAACTCCACATTAAAATTAGGGTTTTGATAGTAATTCTTATACAATTGCTTAAATTCAGAAAGGGTTTGCAAATGAGACACTAAAGCCTTATCAGCATCATTAACAGCTTCCTGATCAAAATTAGGCACATGGGCAGTTTGCAAATGAAGATAAGACGCCTCAAAAGATGAAATTGAAGCAAATAATGAAACAATTAGGGTTTCATTGAATTGGGCATTCTTAAAAACTTTACCTTTCTGCAGAATTGAAGAACATGGGTCGATTTCCAATGGCTTAATCACATCAGAAATCACAGTTTCCTGTGGCAAATCAATCAAAGAGATCTTCTGATCAGTAGTGTTACTGCCATTAATCTCATCTGAGAAAAATTCGAAAGCTTTAGACCTGAAGGAAAGTGCAAATTTTTGAAACATTTCGGAAATTTGTGGGGGTTTAAGGGATCCATCCATCTCAGGCATATATAAAAGAATGGTGGGTGTTGATTAAAATCAAGGAATATGAAGAAAGTTGAAATCTTTTTGAAAGAGGAAGATTGAAAAATGTGAAATTGAGAGGGAGAGGGAGAGGGAGAGAGAAAGGAATGAGTGTGGAAGTGAAGAGAAGGAAGGAATGGGAATTGGGGAATGGAGTGGAGTGTGTGGAGAATTCTCTCAACTCCGACTTTTTTGAGTTAGTTTACTCTTTCTAGCTCTACTTTTTTAATTTCGCAACTCTTTTTTTTGTCAATTTGGGGATAACGGTAATCAGAAGGAGTAGTATTACGTACTTCCTCCCCATTTAAATTTTTTCACTTTACTTAAATGAAAATTCTATTAAAATTTTCTATTTCAAAACTTTTCTCATTCATCCAATATATTCTCTTCTCATTTATTACTTTTTATAATTTGACATTTTCAACCTCACCCAACAATTTACCACCTTTCATTCCTCATTTCATAATTCCTGTACTATTTATAAGTTAGAAGATCATTATGGGGGAGGGAGTACATTTTATGGTTACAACAAATTTGTCTCTCGTTTTGTTAAGTCTTGATATCATAGTCTAATGGTTAAGACGGAGGTATATAAATGATACTCCCTCCGTTTCTATGATTTCTTCCACCTTAAAAGTGACACATTTCTTAAGAAAAACAATAAAATAAGTAAAAGTAGAGAGGAAGTAGAGTAAGTGGGCCACCTAAGTAAGAGAGAAGTGTGATAGAAAAAAGGAAAGTGTAAGAAATCAAAGAAATGGTTGAAAAATGAAATGTGGAAGATATCAATGAAACAGAAGGAGTAGATCTCAAGTTCGATTTATCTGTCTGTTATTGTAAATTGTAATGTGACTAATTGTACTTTTCATTGAACAAACCAAGAAAATATATCCGGTATATTCTTAAAATAAAGAAATGATAGGTCTCAACACTACTGATGGGAGTTGACCAAGTACCACGGGTCGCCCGCCTGCGGGGCCCCGGAACGGTTCGCCCCCAGGATGAATTCGGTATCATCCGTCAGCCCTCCCTGCGAGGAACTACGGAGAGAACCCCGAAAGGCTTGCGCCTTCCGAGCAGGGCCTCCTGCCAGCCAAGCAAGGCCTCCAGGTTCCCATCATGCTTTCTTCCAGGGCGCCCTAACCCCCGGTACGGGCGGGGGAGTCCGAGGACCCATCCGTCATTTCGTCTCAGGTAATGGAAAGTGGGTGGACGAGGAGAAGCCACGTGTTGTCCTCTCGACCACCCATTCTCCCTCTCTTCCTCCCTCTCTCATGTGGGAAGGTATAAATACCCACCCATTTCCCACATAGAGAGGGTTGGATTTTCTCTCTCTAGACCCTTACTCCTAAAAACCGCCACCTAGTTCCTCACGAGCTAGGTTCGTCAAGGCATTCACGGACTGACTTAGGCATCGGAGAGGGTTCCCTCGGACAACCTCCGAGGCCCTGTGCGTTGCTTGTGCAGGGAGCAAACTCACTTCGCCGGGAAGGTCCGACTGTAGGAAAAGGGGAAGGAGAGATCGAAGGAAACCAAGCAAAGCGATACCTGAACACTAAGGACCCGAATTCGTAATCGAGTTAATTGATTCCTTAACCGGAACAACTACCAATAATGTTACCCAGGGAAAAAAAATATTTCTTCCTAGTTTCTTATGTTTGGACGCCTCACTCTCACCAGTCAACAATCACTTGTTCCTGACTTTTCGCTGCACCCCGTCCTCCCGAGCCCTCCTGCTCACCATCAAACCCCAACCAATCCCAAACTCCGTTAGCATGTTAGCCACCCAATAATCTCTAAATAAATGGAGACTCGAGTCATAAAAAAAGGCGTAAGGCAGTCTCACTTCCAATGTGGGTTGCAATGTTTGCCAAGTCTTCGTTGGTTTACTGTACTCGTACAAAATTTTGGTATCTTCTTGTGACAGTACCTTGGGCTTGGGCCTTGACTACCAGCCTAAAAAAGTTCATGATAAACTCTTTTTTTTTATAGGGCCACCTTATATCAAAGGACGAACCCAAATTTTAAAAAGTCCAATTTAATGGTGAGATGTTCATTTTAAATGAGAAATTATTAAAGAAACTTACAGCGTTAGACATTTAGCTACTAAACATAATCTCGTATGATAAGACGATCTTATTAAATCATCTGTAATGATAATACCGTATAATTTAAGTTTTTACTATATGATTCGGGATAGCGAATCTGAATCATTGCTTGAAAGTTGAAAACAAAAACGTGTATAAAAAATTTACGTCACAAAATTTATTGTTCTTCAATGATACCTCATGTACAGGCCATGAAAATACTTGTTCCAATAAATTAACTAAAGCACTTTGAAGCAACAAATGGTTCTATGGTGTAGTGGTTAGCACTCTGGACTTTGAATCCAGCGATCTGGGTTCGACTCCCGGTAGGACCTCATTTTGTGCACAAATTTGCTAAACCATTATTTTTTGATAAATACTCCGTGCAACGTATCCGTCTTCTCAATATACGTAGATCCGAAAATTCTACTATGAGTGTATTTATATCATGTACCCTAATTTATATTGTCTACTTTCGACAATTGTACTCAAATTCCTCCGTCTCGATAACTGAAAATTAAATTATTACTCCTCCTGAGTTGTTCGAGTTTTTTATTTCTCGCGACTACTGATTGAATATTCCCCCTCTCCCATTTAAAATTAAAGATATTACTGATTATCTACGAAAAACATAAATATAACTTGAATAATTTTATTTCATACTCGTACTCCGTATTTGTGTAATTTTGGGTTGGGCCAATAACCAACAATTTTAAGTTGGTCCAGTAGAATTCAGTTTATCAAAGTCTATGGACACTGATGTATGGAGTACTCATTTTCTTGATTCATGATTGCATAATATTCCGTATATCATCTAATAAGTTCGTTTAGACCATTTATTTTCTCATTTTTCATTTTATCAATTGATTGCACTATAATTTATTCATTGTTATATGAATGAAATCAAGGGAGTAACCCCTTTATGATAGAACCGTCATATATGATAAGATTGACCACATCGTAATAAAGCTCCAAATTAAAAATGAAATTAGACATCTTTAAATATCCACCTTCATTTCGAAACGCTCGACTAAACACTAAAATGAAATACTAGTAAAATTCATTCCAATAACTCCAACCTAACATCCTACTTATTATTAAATCTGGCAAACGGGTCAATCGAATCGGGATTGAGTGGGGTCAGCTTCAGGTCGGCCAGTCATTTTGGGTTTGCAATTTTCAATTACTTTTTAGAGACGTTTCTATAAAAACATTCGGATCAGTTCCAGGTTCGGGACAAACTAGCTAGGTCTTCGGTTCGGGTGTCCGGTCGGTTTTGCTAGGTCTACTTATTACTAGGTACCGACTACTACAACTAGTATTTTATTTTATATTTTGGTTCAAAGGAGAGCGTAGTTGAAGTATAAAACTACAACTCCGTATAACATTTAACATTTGAGCTAACCCTTGTTGTTTGGGTAGCGACCAAATGAGCAATATGAGCGAAGAAGTAGGAGTAGGACAGACTTTCGAAGAGATCACCTGTTGAGCTTTCCATAAGGAAGAAAGTAACGGAATGAGAATCCAAATTGTTGATATGGAAAGTAAGTAAAGAGTGAAGTAATGAAGGGGAGGGTAAAGAGTGAAGAGTGAAGAGTGAAGAGTGAAGAGTGGTCCATCTGCTGCTGCTGCTGCTGCTGCTGCTGCTGCTACTGTCTACTGATGAATGGGCCCGATCTCAACGCGGCCTCTCTGAATTATATTCCACCCACAGCCCACCATCCTCTTACCTCCTGGATCACCATTCACCCTTTCTCTTTATTTTTCTCTACTTCTGTTTATTACTCCCTCCGTTTCTATGATTTCTTTCACCTTAAAAGTGGTACATTTCTTAAGAAAAACAATAAAATAAGTAAAGGTAGAGAGAGTAAAAGAAGTGGGCCATCTAGGTGAGAGAGAAGTGTGATAGAAAAAAGAAAAGTGGAAGAAATCAAAGAAATGGTTGAAAAAAGAAATGTGAAAAATATCAAAGAAACAAAGGAAGTATGTCCTTTCCCCAACTCCATTCATTTTCTAATTATAATAACTAAATCATCATTTCGGTTATAGTAACGCTCATCCAAAATCTTAAGGCCTCGTCAAGGAGTGGAAGGCGATGGTTGGTTTGGAGGTCTAGAAATATTTATATACTCTTACCTGATCTTACCGTGATTAAATGTATTATCCATTTTTTATATGAGATACTCCCTCTGGACAATATTTTTCGTCTTATTTCATTAAAATACTCCCCCACAAATATTGAGGTAATGAGATAAAAAAAATATTGTCCGAAGGGAGTATCTCATAAAATAATCATTTATTTATTGTGATACCGTCTAATAGAAGAATTGTGATTGCTACTCTTTAATCTATATACTATATTCTTAAGAGATATACAAAATTATTTGATCTTTCGAAGATTAATGTTGATTTTATTTGCTTGTTTATTGTAGGAAGTCTTGCTAATAATTGCTTGATCTTGTACTTTATGCAAGATTATTTTTATAATTAAAGCTACAAAATGTTTAGGCGGGAAACCGATCTATGAGAGCTTGACGCGTGTCTAATTCTTTTCCATTGATTTCTCATTTAGTATAATAAGGATAAGACATTTTGGTTGATGGCGGCTCAGACAAGCTAAGTGTATAGAGGTCCAAAAAAACAGCTAGCGATAGATCTGAAAATAGTAGAATGAAGGAGACGAAGTGGCTGGTATAGAAATTCCACGCATTTTGCGATTAAGTCGTGAGACAAAGAATGTTGGCCTCATCTATCACTGTGTAATGTGTATACAAATTCCATGCATTTGGCCTTCATCAGGTTGTGATTTGTGAAAGAATCAATATTGACTACCTGTGCTTCTACTCTTCTCTCGTGAACTAACTTGAAACCCATACATATACTGTAGTATATAGATACTCCCTCCGTTTCTATGATTTCTTCCACCTTAAAATTGGCACATTTCTTAAGAAAAACAATAAAATAAGTAAAAGTAGGGAGGGAGTAAAGTAAGTTGGTCACCTAGGTAAGAGAGAAGTGTGATAGAAAAAAGGAAAGTGGAAAAAATCAAAAAAAAATGGTTGAAAAAGTAAATGTGGAAGATATCAAAGAAACAGAGGGAGTATAATATAGGTAGTGGTCCATTCACATACTATTGTATTTTCATTATAATTTTTATAAAATAAATATTTTGTACGGAGTACTAGGATAATCTAATACGGAATACTTTTTAATTCCACCATTTTTGTAATTGAAAACGACTAGATAGTTGACTACTACTTGTACGAAGTACTCCGTATAAAGAATATGGTTAAAGTAAATCTAAAACTTGTACAGTAATACTATGATTATCAAAATTAATTAATTAATTAATTAGGAATAAACAATATGAGATGAAAATAGTAGGCATGTTGTCACAATTCCCAAGAATGTTTCGTGTTATAACAACACAAAGATTAACATTTTGTAAACTTATTGGTTTTCAATAACACTTCACAATGGGAGAAGAAGAGGTAAGCTCAAGTAGTAAGAGCTCCCTTTCTCTGATTAAGAGATCTGAGGTTCAATTCTTATCACTTGCAACGTAGTGGTCTCTTAGACCAAGAAGATTACACTTCACAATATTTGTAACATCTCATAATCACCACCCTTTTCATGCATATGATATGACACTAAAATTAAACGTAGCTCAATCCCAAATTCCTTACTCCCACTCCCTTTTCTTAAATATATAATACTCCTTATTCTATTTTATTTACCAAAAGAATATACGAGTAAAAAATATTCGTATTTATTATTGAAAAAAACACACATAATTGTTAGCAAGTCACAACACCTATATTGGTTATTGTTGTGTCATAAGACAGATCTTTTCATCTAACTTCGCATATATACTGTGTTTGTGACACATTATTAATACGAGGAGTATCTTATACACGGATATCAACAACTCAACAAGCAATGATGTAGTAAAAATACAAGCTAGCTAGAAATGTATGTGGATTGGAATGGGGATATGAAATGAAATGATATGATATGATATGATATGATGCAACCATGCATATTTCACGAATATAACGAAACAAGGTTGTGACAGAAGTAAGGGAAGCATGAACCAAATGCCCTAATTATACAAAAAAAAGAAGCATGATTGTTTTTGTTGAAGAATCAAATAAAAAAGAAGTGATGGGAGTATAGTATAGTATGTATGTAGCACACTAGATGATGATGTTGATTATTATTGCTGACTTTTAGCCTTCAAGTAAGTTTCCTCCCTCAACTATTTTGGTCCCCTAGCTAGCTACATACTAAATGCTCCACATGGGTGGGAACTGAGCACTCAATTATAATCGAACTAACCAATAACACTATCATTCAACCCTACCAGCCAAAAGGTTAAGACGATGGTGAAAAACGGTTAGCTAGTGTGCACAAGCCCCCGTATCATGTGCTGGAACACCTCACATTGATTGAAGAGGAAAGATCATGAATTCGTATGGGAATTAAAGGATCTGTGTTGGTCTGTGGGATCAGTTGGGCCGGGGTGTTACATGTGTTGCGTTTCCATTTGAGAGTTCGAGATATTGAGGTGTCAGGGTTCGTTCGAACTCGTGACATCTGATTCTGATACCATGTTATGAAACCAACTTAATCAAAACATTAAGGCGATGATTGAAGCCAATTTATATATTCTATTACAAACATCTACTAACACAATTCATTTTTCGAAGTGGTGGATCTTGAAAAGAAATGAATGAATGTGCACACAAATTAAGGCAAAGGTTATGCATTAAAAACAAGTTCGAGATATACAGGGTGGAGGCAAGGACGGAGCTATGCACAAACATGAAACATATATACACCAAATTTGTGACATGATTAATGATTCGAACCTAGGTAGATAGCTTTGTCTCATTAGCCCTCCGATGGAGATTTGAATTTAGGACACATATGTTGAATTGTAGATCAAACTAAATTTTAGACCGTTGTATGAAATAACAAAAAATTCGAAAATGTTTCACTTAAAAAAGGTTGTACGTACGTAGACCCGTACATAGCTGAAAAAATATGGCAATAATCCCTTTGACATGTACAAGTACTAGTAGTAGCTACGTACGTACTGCACATTAGCACATATACATACGCCCATGCAGACAGAATGTAGTAATGAATTCGTACGTACGGTATTATCATCATCCTTGCATTATTTCATAGTATTATTTGTATCATTGCAAAAAAAAAAAACAAAAAAATATATATAAAAAAAAAGTTGAGATTGCAAATTTCGAAACAAGCAAGTCTACCTAGTACGTACTATGGAATGATGGAGAAACATAATAAACAAAGAGTTACGAGATTGTGTCATAAAAGTTCTACAATAATTTTATGACTCACGAGTCACTCCGCTTCTGTTTTACTCCCTCCGGTCATTATTTATTGTCCCGCTCACTTTTGCACGTAAAATAAGGAAGGAATATAAAATGGTAAAAAATGATGGTGGAGTAGTGAAAAATGAATATAAAATGGTAAAGAAATGAATGGTGGGCCTTAAAGTATAAAATTCAATGCCATTTCTTGTAAATAAAGGATAGAAAGAGGGATAATATGGTAAAAGTGTAAGATAGAAAAGGAAAGTGGAGAAGTGGGGCAAAAAATAAAAACCTGCCAAATAAGGAAAGCGGGGCGATAAATTGTGTCCGGAGGGAGTATTAGTCAATATTTTTCACTTTCTCATTAAGGTATTTCATCTAAAACTTTACGTTTATGTTTTTGCTAAGTTTTAATCTTGACAAAAAAATTCCGTATAAAATAAAGATAAATATTTAGGGGCCGTTTGGTTCACTCAATTTAGGTACGAGGTATGGGTTTAGAATGAACCAACCCCATACCTCGTGTTTGGATGACAAGTTTTTCATTTCGATACTCATACCTCAAACCCTCATGGTATTCATACCCTTGGAATCAAACTTTGTTTGATTTTCCGAAATAAATTTGTTCCAATTTTTTTTTTTGAAATATTATAACTGAAATATTTTATTGAAAAGCACTAATTTAAAATACTGGAAAAAAAATTAAAATTTTATTAATGTAACTCGGTGTTTTATATCGCTAAAAGGAATTGTTTTTAATGAAATTTATTTAATTTTCCTTTCATACTAAATTTTTCAGATTTTATATAGTTAATGATATAAATTTTTATATATTTAAAATATAATTATTAAATATAATTATTTTTTTAAAAAAACTAGAATTTCGGATTTGAAACTCAATCATCTGGATTCAAGTTTCAACCCCATACCACCCTGATTTGATTCCTGATTTCATTCTCATACCTTTTCGCGAACCAAACGGTCCCTTAATGGAGACGAGTCGGCTTCAGATAGGGTAACGAGTATGCCCCAGCTAGGGGGTGGATGTGGTACGGGTATGGATATTGGGGGGGTGAGTGGTGAGTTGGATCCTATGATTTTGGCGTAACAATTAGATGAACAATCCCTATTTTGGGGCCCAAAACTCATTTAAAATGGCCTTTAATATTAAGGTGAGCCCACCACCCTTTGCCCCTGCTAGCTAATGAACACAGATTATTGTATCGAAAGGTCTTATCATACTCTTATCAATAATGAACAACATAAAAACTCATGCCAAATAGTTTTCGCTAGGTCTCTCTTTCAGTCTTCCCCATCTGTATACGTCACTAAATAGTTACGTTACAGTAATAGGTCAAATATCCATCAACGTGTTTTTGATAAGACAAAATCAAAATGTCTACAGAATTACGAGTACAAAACAAGATGTCTAAGGAGTACTCCTTCCATTCAACTCCAATTTACTCTAAGGGTTTTCGACACAATTCACAAATCAAAAAGATTTTCAAAATTCTACGCCATCTATAAGACAAAATATTATCAGGTGGGATCTTATCTGATTCGTCTTGACGAGTAGAATAAGAATATCTATAATTTTTATTCATACATAGTGAAAAATTATAATTTTGAAAGATTTAAGAATATTAACGATTTGAAATGCGTCTCGGCAAATGTGCACAAGGAAATGGGTAAATTAGAATTGAATGAAGGGAGTAATAAATATGTTCGTTAAAAATAAACATTTTTGAATATTTATATAAGACTGTTGTATAATACGGAGTAGCAGAGCAGTACGTAAATAACAATAATTTCCCTCTTCGTATTAAATTTTTTTACTTATAAGTTGTACTAGTACGGAGTACGAGTAGTATTTTCTTCTTTTATATTTGTCTTATTAGTATTTATTAGAAATATTTATATCGATGAGTAATAATGTTCATTAAGACATGGTACAAATATTATAATACGGAGTATAAAATAATAAATATTTTCTCATCTCTCTCGCAAAAAAAAAAAAAAAATCATCTCACTTTTTTTGGAATATATTTTGGTCCATTTCAATTAGTCTCATTTTGTTGACAATAAGCTGATACCCACAAGAGGGATTGAGGCCGGTAATGCTCTGGATATTAGTTATAGGAAAGTATTGTAAAAATAAAAAACAAATGAAAGACCAAATACGTTACCTAAATCATTTGCAAATGTTATAAAGAATGGTGCTCATGATCTTAATTCGAACCACGTTACGTGAAATACACTTTTATTAAAACCCTGCAAACCAAAATAATAATAATAATAATAATAATAATAATAATTTAGAAATTGAATTGTTTTTGTTGAAGGTTAATAATCAAGCATTTAAAAGATTGATCTACCAAACAATGTCGGGTTGCATGTTGTCTTGGTCAGACTTGACAGCAAACTAACATGGTTTAAATGTGCATACTAATAATAATGCTGTAAGAAAACCAGACCTGGCCTATGCTATACTTGTGGAGTACGACATACATTGTGTTTTCAAGCGTTATATTGTTAAAATTGGTCAATTATTACGTATTTACTCAGTTAGGTAAGGTTAAAATGTCGACCGATCCTGGTAAAAACAATGTCATGTCCTTATTTTGTTTGAATGGGTAAATAGTTGATCCATTATTATAGCGGTACTTCGTATGATGGACATCTCAGTCCGTCACAAATAAGAGCTTATATCGTGATTTAAGTCTTTTCTGTTTATTTAATCTCTATTAGATTGAGTATTTACTTTGGTTCTTTTTTTATTTTTAGTAAGAATTTTCAGTTTCGAGGAAACATGCATTCCTAGGACGTGGATAGTGTATAAAAATAGGATGAAGTACACATCGTTTTGATTTTTAGAAGTCATGTTATACGAGTAACTTACATTCATTATTGTTACGGAGTAAAAGTTAAAATTATCACCGTAAATCAAACGGGACGAATAACTTAAAGTTGGCGGGGTATTGAAAAGATGGGTTCAACTTGATTGCGAGCATTTTCACTAAGTTAGCACCATCAACTTGTCAACCTCCAAATATAGTTGACACAGATGAGTTGCATATCGATACTAAAAGGTTTTAATTAAAATATTAGATAAAACTAGTATAGTAATTGTTTGTATGACTCGTTTGGTTCACCATGGGAAGATGGAGTTACCGGGAACTTAAATTCACGTGAATTTGTATTTCATGAGAATTAAAAAAATATTGTTTGGTTGCTAGGTAGGAAATAACTTCATGCGGGAAAATCTACACATCAAGGGGGAAATAACTTCCCCCATTGTGGAGGGAGTGCCAAAGTAATCCTCTAAACTTATCCCATATTCCCTTAAAACCACTCAGATTTTCCCACTCTGACGAGGTACATGCACCCTAATAGTAACGAAGTTGTTAGTTTTTCCACATTGAATTGCTTCACCACCCAAAACAAATGCAAATCACAAATCATGATTATAACGTAACTAATCTAAATGATTGTCTAACATGTGCTTAGAATCTAATCAAATTCAACAAAACATAAATGCAGATATACACTAGTACACTACCCAATCCAAACGAGATAATGATGAATAATTGAATAAGACTAAGAGAGAGTGGGAGGTACAGGATCGGATTTTCGAAAAATAATTAGTCCCTCCAAGTTCCTATTATTGTCCCACTTTTTGGACTGGGTTTAATTTTTATCTCACTTTTCTTTTTAGGTCATCAATGTGTGGTTCATCATTACTCTTTCATTTCATTTCTCTCTCTTCATCCTTCGTTTTTGAGTCACTCATTTCCCTTTCCTTATTTTCCAACCAAAAACTTTTGGGTCAATAATAGGAACTTCGTTTTTGAGCCACTCATTTCCCCTTCCTTATTTTCCACCCAAAAGCTTTTGGGTCAATAATAGGAACTCGGAGGGAGTATTTTTAACGAATTTATTTATCATAATTTTATATAAAGATTTATTATAAATAGCATTAAATCTCAAAAAAATTATGTTAACTAAACCACACGGAATGTTATTCACTTTGTATCTCGTTATAATCTTAATATGGATATTGAGACGAGGAAGGAATGGGAAAGATAGCCGACAAGAGTGAAAGAGGAGTCGTGTGCATATGTAAAAATGATAAAGAGTGTGTGTGTGTGTGTGTGGGTGTTGCGTCTTAGAGCGTTAACTAAAAGAAAGCAAAAGCCTGCTACGACGTTGACTCCCGCTGTACGGACAACTGCCTAAACTTAGTCACTTGTCTCCCTACTACTTTCTTCTTTCACCCTATACTATTCCACCATTTTACTTTTATTTATTCATTCATTCACTCCTTTTTTTTTTTTTTTTTTTTTTGGTAATTACTGTGTAAGACGGTTTAATACTCCGTATTACTATCGTATAAAAATCCTTTGTATTTTCTCCAATTTTATTTTATCTTCATGGACATTTGACCCAATTTTTTTGTATTGAATATAAAATGATAAATTTAAGAAATATTGGGGGTAGAATGATAAGTGTGTAATAGAAAAGAATAAAGGTGTAAAGTGTCGTAAATAGTAAGAGTATTATAGACCAAAATGAAAAGAAATTAAATGGGAAGATTAAAAAAAGTGGACCCAAAAGAAAATTGAGAAAGTACTTCCTTCGGATACTATTTTTTGTCCCATTAGCCCAATATATCTGATGAATATTTTAATGAAATGGGGCAGAAAATACTGTCCGAAGAAGGTATAAAAAAATGGAGGAAGTATAAAAAATTTACTCATTTATCAATGATAAATGAAGTTGTCTATTCATCCTTAAATCCTTCTATGGAAAAAATAATATTATTCTAAATGCTTTAATTCACTTCTTTTAGATGCTTAGTAAAAAAAAATTACTCGTATTTTTCTAAAATCCCGAATTAGGATTACGTATCATTAGATAAATCATTCAACAAAAGCGTTCCAACACCATGGGTAGTACGACCATATACATTATGCTTAGTAATTAGTACGGAGTACTATATTCACATTTTAATGATTTTTTTGCACTAATTTTACTCAAAATTTCACTATTTTAAAACACAAAGTTAGAGTAGTTTTAATATTTAAATACGTATGAAAGTACTAATTGTAATAAACATTACTCTATAAAAAAAATTGGTGTTCGTAAAGTTTAAGTGTACCTCAAATATTTTTAGAAAACTCTTTAGAATTAGAAAAAAAATGAGTGATATTGTATGTTGTATATTGCCCTATGTTATTTCGATATCCACGGTCTATATAATACTTGTAATTCGATATTATTCGCTTTGGATTAAATATTACGAATTTACTTTTGAACTCTTTCCCAAATGATCTTATACGAAGTAGTACAAGTATTATTATAGGTAAACATTTATAAGGATGATCTTTCATCTTTACACATCGAAGTACAGGAATCGTCCAAACATTTGAAGTAGAGAGATGACTAGAGAGTGTGGACCCAAAAACCATGACTTTAGCAGCTAGCTCCATATCTCTGCAACCCAAAGATTACGGTGCATCACTTTTTGATTCTCTTTCATATTCCACCATTACTCTTTACTCCTCCTTCATCCATGACCATACATACAATCATACATGATTCATATATATCATCTCTTTCACTTTCTCCATCTTCATCACTTCATTGCTAAGTCATTCAACTTTTTACATTTTCTTTTCATGAAAACGAAACCTCATCCGGACGACTTTCAAACCCGTCCTAACTCCTAATTCTCGACCATTATCTCATTTCTTTTTATAAACTTAATTCAGAAACCGTTTCTCAAATATAACGCCAAAAACTACTAAACTGAACTATTGATTAAATATTTGACTTAAAAAGGTTCGAATCATCGTGCGAAAGATGTTGATGAATAAGCCAAGTTACCTATACATATACGAGTACATATATATATATAGTGAGTAGGTACGAGTACATTATTATTGTTGTTTCGCCATTGTATGACAACAATGTTCGTTGTTGCATGTTTGTTAGGTGAACATTGTATAGTATAGGGACTAGAGAGGGGATAATGTACGTACGTCTTAGCTAGCCAACTTACATTCGTACATCCATATCGGTTCGGCAGGAAATAGACAAGTGATTAGTACTCGTACTCATGTACATATTATTGTAATGTTTGTAATAGTACATACTTCATACTCCACTATCCTCGCTAGCTTTATTAAGTACAAACCATAAGACTATTCTCCCATGCATCAATAATGTACAAAATAACATGGCTAATAATATATACAGATGGGTATCGGTTTACTATTCGTACTTAACTAAGTTTCTTTCATTAATTTGATACCGTTTGTCAAATTTTACTGTTTGATGTAAAAGGCAGTCATAACCACTATATATTGTAAGATATTTTCTCTGTCTTAATCATTTATTTATCTTTGATTAAAATATTTTTTCACAAATGATACAAAAAATAATAAGATGAAACCGAGGTTTTAATATACATCTTTTTGAGATTTAAGAAGTGGCTCCATCTTTTTTAAAGTAGTATGTGGGAGATCATCTTCGTGAAAAACTAAAGTGATCCATCTTAAGTCGTTGTCTACTATCCCTGGACTTTTTTGATGGATCGGACGACTATACCTCCACAACCCACATCAAATATTTGCTAAACTACATACTTTGTATAAACAGTGTAAAGTAACTTCAATGGAGGGGACTACCCTACATTATTACTTGTATTATTTCTACTCCAAATTAACCCAACCTCTCCATATATGACTTCAAATACGTATATATTTCAGTTCAACCCACTTCAACTTACTTCAGTCTAAAAGAACATTGTCTTGATAACTTGAATGAAACAATATACACGCCTAGCTAGTGACTATCCACCCCGGCCCAATCAACGACCCTACTAATTATGTACAAAAACACAAGTATTATATTAGATCGAGCTACAAGTTTCTCAAAAGCTAGCGTTGGGCTCCTCTATTACTAGACCGTATTAATTACTTAGCTTGATCGATCTACCTTGACGTTGACTACACATCAAACATCGTAAGCTAGGAGTATAAAACCGGTCTTGTGGAGTTCAGTTAGTTTATATATACTTATACCAGGCCACTCTAGTTAAGTTCAGACACCAAAAAGAGTTTAAATTAAAAGTCGATTATATATTAAGAATAGTAAAGAAGGTTAAGTTGGAGAAGGGAAGGGAAGGGAAGGAAGCTAAGCCGCCTTCCATATAAGATGAGAACATACATGCACCCTCAAGGAAACGAGATGAGATGAGATGAGATGAGATGAGATGAGATGAGATGGGGGGGGAGAGGGAGATAGAGAGAAAGTGAGAGAGAGAGAGGTAGGTGCTAGACTTAGTTTGCCATTTTCTGAAATGAGGAAACCAAATTATATGCAGTGTACTCCCACTGTCTTACGCCTCATACCAAATTAATCCCACTTCCTTTATTCTACTCCCATCTTTCTCCCTCCCTCCTATTCCATCTACTATTATTCTTATTATAATTATAATAACAAGAGCAACTACAACTACTACTCTATTACTTTCATCTCTTCTCTTCTCTTCTCTTATGAGTTTTTTTATTTTATTTTATTTTGTTCCTTCATTTTCCAACTATCAACTCTCTTGTTCCCCTTTCTCCACTCATCCTTCTACTTCTACTTCTACTTCTATTTCAATTCCTATGCCTTTACTTTGCTCACTCTCTTCTGTTTTCTCTTTTCCTCCTCTTTATTATTATTATTATATCAACATCATGTCCTATTATTCATACTATATCTTATAGTTCAACTCCAATTACTATAACATAAATAAATAATAATATAACATTATTAATTATTACAATATAATAATAATAATTTCGTTTAGTTTAGTTTAGTTAAGTTAACGAGATAATAATGTTAGGGTATGACCATTGGGCTAACCAAGCTTCATCACCCCCTCCACAACACCACCCACAACTCATGCTTTCCGACGTTGTCGATAACCTTCATAACCACGACCATGACAACCACCACCACCGTCAACACCACGACCTTAATAACGATTATGGCCACCAAGATCATAATCATAATCATAATCATAATATTGCTTCGCAATCGACGGACCACCACAACCGTCCGATTTTCGACCAACAATTCACGAATCCCTACCCTTTCCCACATCACCACCCTAACAACAACAACAACAACAATAATTCTTTCTACCAAAATCAACTATTCCACGACCCACGCGCATTCCAAACCACGTCATACCACCACCACCAAAACCACCCGGCTCACTCCTTGTTCACCCTAGACTCACTATCCGGTCCAACCGGGTTCACCCCAGTCATACCCAAAACTGAACCGGACCCCAACAACAGGCCCCCAATTGGGCTCGACTTAGGCGGCCGGACTTACTTCTCACCCGATGATGACCTCGTGAGCCGGCTGTACCGCCGGTCTAGACCGGCTGACGTGGCTGCCAACACCCCAAAGTGTCAAGCTGAAGGATGCAATGCTGACCTCAGCAATGCCAAGCATTACCACCGCCGTCATAAGGTGTGTGAGTTTCACTCCAAAGCCTCCACCGTCATAGCTGCCGGCCTGATTCAGCGCTTCTGCCAGCAGTGTAGCCGGTAAGTTTGACTTTTCTGTAAGACGGTTTTACACCCATTATTTCTCAATAATAAATAATGTTTTTTTTTTTTTTTTACAAAATTGGACCGTACTACGCGTGAAATTGTCTATATTCCGTAATTAATATGTTGATTAAATTAATTGTGTTCCATGTTTGCCCTTGTGATTTGCTCCAATGATTGGGCGGTATTGTTAGACCTTACAATGAAGATCCCGAGGGCAAATTTGTCTGATTGGTCTTGCTATTTTTAGTAAGCTTCGATTTGTTTGATTGTACTTGCAAGTAGAGATTGTGTAAAATTATGGAGTTTAAGTATTCATTAATGATGCAATATATGATGACAACATCGGTATGAATTTAATTTAAGATATCACGAATTAATTGATTATTATATACAACAGATTGTATTACAATTTGTTTAATACTCCGTATTGTTGAGCTATGTGACAAAATTATTGAGCTTAACTAACAAGATTATCGAGTTGCATCAAAAAGTTATTGAGCTTGTATGAATAATTCTTGAACTCGATGACTTTAATTTGTACGAGAGTTCAAAAATGTTTGTGTAAAAGCTCAGGCGGATTGATTCTTTTTTTTCCAAAAATTACTGCACAAAACATTAAAACCGTGTTATGGACGAGAGAGACTTTTATGTAAAAAAAAATATTCTTCCAATGGTGCATAGTACTCCCTCTGTTCAAATCCAAAGGGTGTGCTTCTCTTTTGGATACTATTCATAACTCAAGAGAATCGTTAATATTCCTGACAATTTATATAAGAAAATATAGTTATGTGAAATCTTGTTTGATTCGTCTTTATGAGTAGATTAAGAATATCAATTTTTTTAAAATTTTTGTTAATGTAAAAAGGAAGATATTGACGGTGTAAAACGTGTCTCGGCAAGTGTAAAAAAGCAAACGTACCCTTTGGATTCGAACTGAGGGAGGATATATTTTAGAGGCTTGCTTGCAATATTTGCAAAATGACAAACATGTAGGTTTAGAATTTGTGTGAAATTAATAATGGGTGTCTTGTGACCAAGTAAGCTACATAATGTTACAATACACCGTTGAATCATTATGTAGCCGAAAAATGAAATAGCTGGAAAAATTGATGTGACAAGGGAAACTATATACATTTGTAACTTTTTTTGCTATAATTTTTTTTTATGAACGAGGTAACCCGCAGCCGCTATCTTTTTGGTGCGCTCTGGGTAAACCTCGGGTGTACGCATAGTGTGCGTAACTCCCACAAGTTCAAGTTCGCAAGTTCGCGCTTGCAGGGGTTCAACCTGAGACCCTTGGGCCGATGATCACAAGTTTTAACCACTAGGCAACACCCTTACCTACGGACTTTGCTACTATAATTTTTATTTGTTCAAATATTTGGTATATAGGTTGGAAAATACGGAGTATTTGTTGAAGTGAAAATGGGTTGGGGGAATATTTCTTTTTCAGGTTTCATTTGTTAGGGGAATTTGACAACGGGAAGAGGAGCTGCAGGAAGAGGTTGGCGGATCATAACCGGCGTCGTCGAAAATCAAACCAAATCACCACCAGCCATGATAATGCCCGGATGCCTTCTCCTTTGTCCTCTGAAAATACTCGGACCTCACCTTCACAAAGTAATTCACCTACTTCTTGTACGTATCGCTTTTCTTCTCATTTTCGCTAATTATATTTACGTATTATTTTCCAGTATAATACGAATTTTGTAGTAACACGTCTTAGGTCATGTTCTTCACAATCAAATTCGGTTCAGTCAATTTTTTTTGATTGAGCTAGCCACTAAGTGAACTGAATTGATTAAAATGAACTAAGATTATTTAGGCTAAACCAGACGATACTGGATAATGATCGGACGAGAAAATAAGCTGAAAAAGACTATTTTACCAAACTAAAACTGTGTATCCATATGATTTAGACGAATTGGTTGACTCAAAGTATTGGTACTCCGTATTAATCATTGCGTAGAAACTCAAACTTTCGGATTGAGTTTCTAAAATTTGTCCAAGAGTCCATATTAAGAGTATTATTTAGAAATACTTGCAACAAAATCTCATAAGAAAAGAAATTGATAACTAAATCCATAATTTTTTTTTTTTTTTTTTTGGTGACGAGGGAACCCGCAGCCGCTACCTTTGGTGCGCTCTGGGTAAACCCGGCTCTGCAGGGGCTTGAACCTGAGACCCATGGTGTTGTGGCCACATGTTTTAACCACTATGCTCCACCCTTACGGGCAATCCATAATTATTTTATTCAAAGCATTAATCTTGCAAATATTACTCCATATCTTAATAAGACTCTTAACATGTATCCCTTAGACATATTTTAGAAATTAAAAACTAGAGTATTGTACTGTGAACTTTATAACACTCACTTATGATTATATTTTCATGTACGGCAAGTATGACATGCATTCATGAAAATAATGTAATACTCTTTCCGTCACAATAAATTATTTACCTTTTACTCGTATATTATTTGTAAGAAGTATTTTAATAAAAGATAAATAAATAATTTCTCCGTTTCATTTGATTCTTTGCATTTATTTTTTCACACTTGCCAATTTTTGTCTATATCTTTGGTTACATATTTCTAAAAGTTATAAAAATTTGATATTTATAACGTACTCTATCAAACAATTTAAACCAGATCGCACATGACTATATTTTATCTTATATATTAGAAGTTATATTGACGATTTCACTCATCTATGAATAATATCAAAAAAAACAAATGCAAACAATCAAATGTTACAGAGGTAGTAATAAGAACTATTTTTATATTATTCCATATTTTGAATTCTTGGATTATAAAATGATGATAGTAGTGGGTATGGTATAATTGTGTGCAGGATCTCCAAAATCAAATTCAGGGATAAATTCAACATCGTCAGTAACAACAGTTGCAATGTCACCAACGCAGGCATCATTTGACTCCTCAAGTTTTAGGCCAACATTGTATGAGTATTAATTAGTGCTTCCTTAAATCTTAATCTATTATTAATTATTATTATTATTATTATTATTAATTATATTATTATTATTATTATTAGTGCTATGTTTGGATTATTCTAAATGCATATTTGGGTAGTACTAGTAGTAAGTTTCAAAACTCCTCTAATTAAATTAAATTAATAATAAGCTTTAGTAATTAGTTCGGTTATTAATTAAAGTAATTGGATCGATTTCTTCAAATTCATTATTGTCTTTAATTTATGTCTTCAACCATATAATATCTTATGTACTTCTTCCTTCTC
Organism: Agrostemma githago; assembly: GCA_958450325.1. Lineage (NCBI taxonomy): Eukaryota > Viridiplantae > Streptophyta > Magnoliopsida > Caryophyllales > Caryophyllaceae > Agrostemma > Agrostemma githago. The sequence goes on from OY288255.1 coordinate 1,508,632, forward strand.
TTCTACTTACGGATTATTGTTATTATTAAGTAATTGAATCGATTTCTTCAAATTCAATATTGTCTTTAATTTGTGAGAATCATTTTAATCAAAAGTAAACAAATGACTGAAATGAAAAAAATTACATATAAGAATTATAAAATTCTTATTAACAAGACATTGAGGGTTGTTACTCGAAGTAATTAATAAGACAATTCATCGTGAATTAAATTTTCGAGATCTGTCACTGATTGAATCTCATAATATAAATATATAACGTTGTCATATATGTCGGTTAGTTTGCTAGATATATGAGTTAAACTAGTTTACGTCTGCATGAGATTGAGAATTTGAGATGAAGATTAATAAGTTGTTAAAAAAAGAAGGAAAGAGTGAGGTGAGTAATGTAAAGAAGCATTAATAATAAGTCGAAAAAAAGGTAAGAAAAGGGGGGGAAGGGAGTATTGAGTAATGAATCAATGACATGAGTTGGATGTCTGCTGCGTTTCCAGTTTAAGCAAGACTGAAAGCTGTAAAATTGATTGCCTTCACATATTTCCCTCCCTATAAATTCATTACCAGTATAACTTCAAAAAAATGTGTGCTACTAGTGATTCTTTATTTTTTCCGATCAATTTTTACGTTTGTTTTCTGGACATTATTTATAGGATCGAAAAAAATTTCGATACAGGAGTAACGGTTAATATACAGAGTATAAAAGAAAATATAGTTATGTGAGATCCTTTTAAATTGTCCAACCGAATGAATCATAAATGTAATTTTTTTTAGAAATACCTAGTGATCATATGTAACTAAAGATGTACATGTAAAAGGCAAACGTATGAAATTGGTTGGAACGAAAGAAGGGTATACAGTATTTGATATTTCTACCGCACTGGTACAGTGCTATTTTCTTGTAGTACGAAGTACTACGGATTACTATTGTACTATCCCATTGTTTACTGCCATGGATAAGTCTGATTTCAGAAGCGACCTACCTCTATGTTGAACGCAAATTATTGTATACGACGGGTATATATTTTGTAAATTTGTGAGGGCAAATGATGCCTTGACATTCAGATTTTGTATTATCTATTCTGATATTCATGTGGCCTGGACTAAGTTTGCACAGTATTGAAATCTCTCTTTTTTACTCTATTTTTTTTATTCAACTAGTATTAATCCAAAATTGCATTTTGTGTCTATAAAATTTCTTTGAAAAGAATGATGATGTTTAATTTCCCTCAAATTAATTTTATATTTTTTTATGTGTCTAATTGAAAATTAATTTGATATCATGGGTAGTTTTTAAATTTTATTGGTTCATTCATAATGATTAATTTACATTTGACATGATACCGTCATTTACTTTTGTTATTGACGTAAGATTATTGCTTTTTCTAATATAGATATTTTTTGTCCAAATATTATCCCCTCAATTAAATGGGTGGAATATGGATGATGCATTTTCACAAAACATCTGGACGAATATCGATATACTTGAATAAAATCCTCCTCATTACTAGTTCACGTTTTCATTTCTTTGAAAAGGGTTTAAATTTATTTCATAGATCGATCTAACGGTTACAAAAGAATGCAATGAATGATGATGCAGGAAGGATATAATATACTCCACCATATAATATTAACACTACGTACTAGAGGTAATGGACACGAATTGGAGAAAATGAAATAAAGATGACCTTTACCCTTTGTTAACTACCTAACGGATGCTCTCAAGTCACAATTCATATGTATAATTGATTTCATCCTTTTAAAATACGCTTTTTAAAAAAATGTTAAAATTACACAAAACATTTGTGTATGTTGAAAGTTTGAAATTTGCTTCAAGTTATACTTTTAGGACGAAAGTACTTCTGACTATTTTCTACCGTGCCAAGATAAATCCCTGTTATCATATTACATCGTAGATCATGTTGGATCGTGTCAACCCACCGACCCACGTATTCACCCCTATCTCTATATAGATATTTACTCCACTACTCACTAGGATATGAAACTTAAGAGGTGTGGACCAATTAGACATTAATAAAAGGAAGAAGGGAGAGGCATGCAGTAATCAGCTTTTGAGGCTGTCTCCTGCGAAGAGGCTTGATTTGATGACATCAATTTCATACACACCCTACCTTCTTCCTACCCTCTACCCCTTTTCTATCTAGCTTCCAATCTACAACCAAAATTCTCCTTTCTCATAAAAATATTCATTTTAAAAATTTTTGTTTATGACGGAAATATCCGTCTTAAATTTATAACGAGCGAAATATTTAGTACCGAGTATAAGATAAATCCATGTGTTCTAGGTGATAAAATTTTTTTGTTTGACATTTTCTTCCTAATGGAGTGTTTTTAACCTGGTTTAAGACCAACTGATCTATCTACGTCTCCCTTTCAATTCATTCATCTTCGTTCTCTACGTTTGCACGTTCTTGAAACTCGATCGGACTATTCCTCCATCCCAATCAATTATTGACTTATTGTTATCTACTCTTTATGTTACTTTTGTCTTCAAAGTTTTTGAAAGTTTTAAAATCTTACGATTTAAATACGTTTGTATGATCATCTCTCGTAACAAATCAGCCCATGGATTTACCTCAATTTAGAACACTACTACTAAAAAGACATAAGAAAACCAACTGTAAATGACATAAGAAACCGGTTGTACATTAATTTAACAAGTTTCATAATTCATAAGGATGGTCTATTTTAGTTTTAACACAAATTCGTATGAGACAGTCTCACGATAAATTTATTGTAGACGGGATATATATGACCTCAACCTAGCTCTCAAACCATGAATATCAACCAAGACAGTTGATATCTTCAGATATCCTGACCTATATTATTACTACGTATTACAGAATATTAATAAGGATAACCTACCTCATTGTATAATATTCATAAAACAATTTGTTTAGTCCATCCATGTCAACATCACATAACCTATGTTAACAACTTATGTATGTAATCTATAAATTAATATGAATTAAGATGCATGCATCCTTAAATGAATACAACGTACTTTAATACAGTATTATTATTATTATGTATTGATAACGAAATATGATGCGTAACTTGTAACGCTAACATGCATGAATACTCTTTAGCTAAAGTTTTGCATGCATCCGTAGAATATAATGAACCATCGTTATTATAAATTTATAACGAACTTGTATTATCTCAAGATCGAGTTGAATGCACCTAAAAAAAAACATACATGGAAGTTAGTTCAAAGTGTCTCATTCTAATAAATGTTTAGTTGGCTGATGTTGAAATATGCTCTCTCTTTTCATTTTCATGATTGATTAACATGTCGGTTTAAACGTTTAATTGGGGTGCACATGACGACCGATCGATCATGAATCTAAAATTTTACGTCAAAATAATAAAACAAATTATGGGAACTAAGTTTTGTCGTTTTGATTGATTATGATATGAGACATCTCCCCCTCCCAAACCTAGGGTCTCCATCAATATCCTTTAACCATTTTATTTCGAGTCTTCACTCCACGCACACAAACAGTTAATTAGATTATTATGCACGAAAACGTTCTGAAACGATACAAAATGATGGCGGAATATAGAAATATGTGCGGAAGCGTTGTGAAATTAAACAATGGAAGATAATGACGAAATAAAGAAACAAAGATGAACGTGGTTTACAATGCGGTAGGTATGGTATGTCCACATGTCAATTAAGTTACATTTGGTCAACTGACCAAGCTGGAATGGCCTGACCCAAGTACCCAACCCACACCAGCTCGTGGTCTGAATCGACAGACCGACGCCAGGGCGGCTTGAAATCGGGCACGTCTGACTTGTGAGTTTAGACCTTCTTCTACCTTAGTTTCTTAACCTTGGTTGAGATCGAGCGGTCGAAGAGAAGCCTAACTACTTGTGATTCAATGTATAAATGCTCAATTATTCACAAAGTCAGTCACTCAGAGGGACAAAAGAGGGAAACTTTAATATCTGTACAAGTTTTGGACCATTTCAAAGTCTTAATTTCATGGTACAAATCATTAATTATCAATTGATTTTAAACAAATATTAATGAAATAAAGTGAAGTTAATTCTTGACTATATAAACACAAAATCATCTTTTTTTCACAATAAAATGGCCCACCTTTGCTTTAAGTGATGACTTTTTTGTCACTTTATAAGCAACAATTAATTTATTTTTGAAATAAATTATACAGTACTGTAAACAATTATGGAATATCGATTGTTGCACTTTACGATGGAAATTATTACGTAATAAAACTTCAGAAAGTACCGAATTTGTATTGGATAAATGAAATATATTTGGATGAACTCCAGGAAATTATTTTCCTTCCGTAACGCAATCAATTTATTGTATTAGATACGTTTTCTTTTTTAATTAGGTCATTTTATCAATTATGGGGTAAGACCGTTAGAGTCTTCAATGCACGCCTTGTGTTATCAAAATAAAGAAGTTGTTTTTAACTTACGAACATCATTAGACATGTTGAAATCAAATCAAGGTTGTGTCTCGCAAAACTCACTAGACGGAGATGTTGAGAGCTCTTTTTTGTTGATATATATTCAACCTAAATATTTATACTACTGGTATCTTTAGGATCAGAACAAGGGTTATAAGTCTATTCTACTCAAAACTATTTTTCAAAATGTTTGAAGGAAACATTGACACGTGTTTTGAAGGGTAAAAGTCACAATTTGCTAGTACATCCGTCCCTTAAAGATTGTCTTATTTCATTAAAATATTCCTCATATATAATGAGGTAACGAGACAATCTTCGAAGAAATACTAAGTATTATTTCTTGGAGCCCGTCACAAATGGGCCACTTTTGCCCCGGGAAGAACGACCTGGGTCAAGGATGAAGCCTTGTAATAAAACCCATTTGGTTTGAACTGTATGATTTTTTCATTCTAATGGGCCTACTATACATATGAATACTTGTCCATAAATTGTTGTACGAGGTAGTCTCACTTGCATCATAGAATTGACTCATAATAACAATGATAAATCTCGTACTCGTATTTTAATGTAAAAAATGGTACTTTTAAGTTAGATTTACTATATGACAGTCCTATAAAAGAATTTCTCCTACTTTTCTCAAGCACAAATCGTTGATAAGATGGTCTTATGGTATGAGACCAATCCATCATATAAACTATATATAAAGCCCAAAGAATTAGGGCCTCTTTGGTTGCCTATCGATTTCATGAAATCATGGGAAATAAAATTTCCCATAAATTGTTTGGCTGTCTGATTCATGTAAGTGGAACTTCCACGTGAGTTTACTTCCCACATGAGATCTAAACAATTTTTATGCAATTCCATTCAATTCCAACTTCACGTGACTTTAATTTGAATTTCATGGGAATTGCGAGTAGTTTTTTTCCTTATTAGTGAACCGAAAAAACCCCTTAATTTGATAACCATAGTGTATGTTTTAATTAAGTGCTTCTAGTAGATGATAGAATTAGACTATATATGTGGATGGAATCATCGAACTAGTGTTTTTTATGTTGATCTAATCTACACTACTTGAACCATGTTCTTTTCGATATAAATAGGCTGAATTGGACTGAGGTGAGTTAAAATAATTGAGACATAAATGTACATATTGAGTCTGAACTGAATCGGAATAGACTAAACTAAAATATTACTCCAAAAATTGAAGATTACGTGAACGAAAAAGTAGTTGTGAATCCCAAGGAAATGTGTTGTGGTGTTACTTACGGAGTACTATGGTTGGTGCAGATTACCGACTACTGTATGTCACCGTCTCCATACTTTTAATTTGAATTCCATGAAACCATGCATTACGGCTTACGCCATTCTATCCCTACCCATGTCACGCCACTTTAAACCAAATTAAATGAATGTTACGTTACGGATAAGAGTAGAGATACCATTCTATCTGTTTTATTTATTTGTTTATTTTTTTATATTTATTGTGAGAAATATTAACGAATGAACGAGATGGAAGGACACTTATTTTTTCAATAAGAAGTAACACGCATGAACCAATCACTTATTTTGAAACCTCTTACCGTCTTTCTTACATTGTGATGGTTATTCCGATGATTTTTTTTTCTATTAGTTATTTATGTATTTTTATAATTATAATCGTCACTTTCGAAACTTATACTAAGAGTTATGACTAAAGAAACGATGTCCATATTCATGATAAATTCTGATGATCTTCCAAAAATTCTTCATTTTATGGTCTCAATCGTTCATATATGCATAATACCTCTACTTTCATGATCTACATACATAACATTATACGGAGTATATATCATATATCCGTAGCTATTTTCAAAGTGGGGTAGAAATTTTATCAAGAAACCTCATGAATTAAAAGTTTCACCCCCTACATTCACGTCACAATTCCACCCTTTTCTATCGTTCTTTTTTCATTTATTACATCATAGTAGGTCTAATTCTCTAATAAAAGGGTTTCACGATCACAATAAATTTAACATTACGAAAAAAAATACGAAATGAGACAATATTTACAAAAGCGCAACAATTTTGGACTTGGTTGTACAATGTTTATAATCCTATTTTCCAATTACGAGACCATCATATTCAAACTAGGTTAGAAACTACTCGTATCAGCTATATATCCATATTTCATTTGATTTTACCAAATACTCCCTCCGATTTTTAATGATTGCTCGGCTTGTACAATATATATGAGAAATATTATACTGAAATGGGTTAATCATTTAAAACTGGAGTGAGGAAGAGTCTTTGTAAAGGAGTAAAGGAGAGAGCAAGGGAAAATCCAAAGTGAACTTTAAAGTTTACTGCTGTATAATACACCCCTAATAAGTGAGGTGATTATTTGTGGGTTCGGGCAGGACATGGATCGGGCTAAGTATGAAATTTTGGTCCACGTACAAGCGGATTAGCGGATTTTGAACGGATTCGTGAGTCAGACCTTTGTATATTTTTGAAAATGTTGTGTCCAAACCTGTTAAAAAATCGGATCGAACGGGACGACCCATGTAACAAGTATATTAATAAGGCATGAGTTGGAACATTAGTATAGCTAAAAGTGTAGATCACACTAAGACCCATGATCTAATAAAAGGGATCATTGTTTTAGTTTCTCGTAAATGATCAAAACACAAACATAGAAAGACACATATATCGGCTTTATGCAGTACTTCAAAAGATAATCACTACTCCCTCCAATGGTCTTATACCCAACCCCATGCCCTATTAATTATACTATTCTACTCTCACTTTACCACTTCACTTCACATTTTGGTCAAACAAGTACTAAGACGAAGCCACCACTACTTTGGGATACGTAAAAGATTGTTCTTCTTTATGTTAACGGTTTTCTAACGTGTGTCCACTGGTTACACGTTAAGTCGTTAATAAGTTAATTTTTACCCTAATTAGCTTATTAACGTGTGTCTAGTAGACACACGATGATATAATACCAATAAAATAACACAAATTTGATCTCAGATTATATAAGACGGTCTTATAATACGCATCTTAAATAGGTGTGACATACTTATATCCTCCTATGTAAAAAGTCACATAATAATCGTATTATCAGACTGTATCATGTAATGTGAGCTAATAAAATAAAGTAGAGGCGGATGTAACAATAATGGTCCTTTTGAAATATTCATATTCATGACATTAGAAAGCACTTGCTTTGTTACTCACACCGTACGTTGTTGTATTTGGTTGTGGTGTTGTACGTACGTAGTATAGATCTTATATTATACGACTTGGTCGGACCATATTCTATGTACTCCTACTACGTAGGGAACATTTGTTTGTGGTTCAATTTTCGTTGGAGTACTCATGCACTCAATCAACTTTATATCATCATCATCATCATCATCTTGCTTTCAATTCTCTTCTTTATTCATAATTATTTCATCGTAGACGTTTTAATATAATTGTTAAAATGATCGTACCCTTCCCCATATATTGTACGTAATTCAGGATTTGAGTACTTAATAACACTAATGTCTGAAATCTTACCGGACTCGTATTATTGCATGTTAATTAAATTTTAGTAGGTGAGACTACGTACCGCTTATCTCAGGTTGGATTATAATTATATGTAAATATTATCGTCATTAACCTATTTATAGATTGGATCGTTGTATGCTTTATAACCATTAATAAAGTCATCATAATCAAATTAGGGTTTGACTTGATCACACAAGTCTTCATACAGTCTTAATTAGAAACGTAGATTTAGGATAACGAAATTGCATTTGACAGTATACTTTGACTATATTTTCGAGATTTGGGATAACGTCCCCTCTAATTATCTCTATATTTTTTAATGATGGAGTCATGCACCCAAACATATGGTTTGATGTGGGGCAAAAATGCAAAAATATGTACATCAAACAAAAGCTAGGGGTAGGAACAGTAACATGCATATACCGTACCCTCTAAAGGGCCAAACCCCTTGAAATAAACAGTAGAGACATCTTATCTTATTATGTAGACATCAAGTAAATGAATAATAATTAATTTTATTTCCTCTAAAAAAAAAAAAAGAGGGAAAAAAATAGTGATAAGGCAAGTAGACTAATAATTGAGGTATCAATAAATAACTTTCAATGTATTTGTGTAAAGCTACCAGCTTTAGGTACTATGAACTCCTTCGCAAAAATCCAAAACATATGAAATGGGCATTCAATTCTCCCCTATATACATTCAACAAGCAAGAAAGAGACTACAATTAATTAAATAAATTAATTAATTAAATAAATAAATTCAATTCTCTTCCAAATATATTAATTAAAAATAAAAAATAAAAAAAATCATAGCCCCCATTTTTACACCAAAGACAAAAGAGCCTCTCTAGTCTCTAATACTATTGTCATAGGAGTACTAGCTAGACCCTCACAAAACAAGAAATAACATTTTCTAACCTAATTAATCTTACGAAAACGACCATCTATCATATTCATCGACTAGTCTCATGTTCTGTATGAAACTATTCATGTAAAATTAAACGATTATCATCACAAAGGTGATGTTTTTATTTATGTTACTATTGTTGATTTTTCTGATGTAATTTTATGTTTTAATTGGAAATAAATGAGTAAACACACGTAATATTGAATATCGAGATTGATATATTTGTTCATCTATTAGCATCATGGAGAGGGGACATGCACAAGACTTTATAGTAAGGATTGAAAATAAAGAATCAATGAGCTCTCCTCATCAAATCAAATCAAATCTTCTTTATATTTTTGATCATGTATGTTGAATTTAAGGAATAATAATTGGTCGTTAATTAATTTAAACCTAGCAATAATCTAGAATAATTTTAGGAGTACAAGTTGGTTTGTTTTTGACAAGATAAGAGATAAATAAACACCACGCTTTCCACGATAATGACATAAAACTAATGCATGGCCATGAATCATAATAATAACAATAATAATAATAATAATAATAATAATGTGTGTCACGTCACTATTATTTTTTTTTAAAAATAATTCATGTTAATATAACATAGACGAATACGATAGTTGAGATATAAAAAAACAAAAATGAACGTAATTAGTACCCAAAAAAACATAATTCGAAAGCGAAAATTAATACTATTTCACCCAAGATTACATAAACAACTCATTAAAGCAAAAAAACACACCATTTAAAGTTTAAACCTAATTAAGTCCTTAGAGAAAACTGGTTCATCAGCCTCGTGAACTATACGTCATGAGGCTAGCTAGAACACTCGAGCCTAGGAATTATTTCGAGAAATATACACATACTATATAGCTTAATTAGGTTTCTCATAAAATACTACGGAGTAACTCTCATATATAAGAACCGTGACATAAAGTAACTAAAGTTTAACTTAACTTAACTTAAAGTACGTTAATAAGTGATTAACACATGACATCCTTGAGAAGCTTGTAACGACGATGAGTTCCGTTACGAGGAGAAGGAATTCCGGAGTTCCTAGCAACACCGGGAGATACGACATTATTATTAGCCGTTTGTTGTTGTTGTTGTTGATGATGATGATGATCGTGTTGCTTGATCCTTTCTCCATGACCATACTCGGATCGAGTATTGATATTATCTAGTGACGATGATGAAGACGAAGACGATGATTTGATCTTGATGAGATGCTTGGAATGGGTAGTAGTGTGATTAGATGAAGATGAGTGGTTATTATTATTTCTTCCTTCACTTAGACACCAATCACATAATGTTGTTGATGATGATGATGAGTCGTTTCCATAGTAATAGTTGCTACAATACCTACCGTACACATTAATTAACCAAAGTTAATTAATTAAACCATGGTTAACATTTATTTATTCTTGTGATAATATAACCCCCACTAACTAAGATGTTCTTCTAATCATCATGTAGAATGTTAATTACATATTTGATCATATAATATATAAGCAAAAAAAACTTGTAAGAGACTATTTCTTGAACTCAGATGACTTACACCTCATCGTGACAAGGGTATAAAAATCCTCTCTCATCTTTTAAAGATTATTTTGTTTCATCACATATAATGAGGAAATGAAATACGAGTAATATTTAAGAGACGACGAAAGGAGTATAATACTCCATATAACACTAACATGATATTATCAAAATATATGTTGTAGATATAATCAATACTCCTATATGATAGTAGATCATAGCAATTTAGTGACACTTTTAATAGTATCATGAACAAGGACAATTAAAATGTTAACAGATTCGAACTCTAGATTATAAATATGAACAAATCACAGTATAAACACTATTTATAGATATATATTGTTGCTTAATCAATGATACTGAGTTTCAATACGACTACTATGTTTAGAAATTAGCACAAGAAAAATAACGTGACACAAAATCACAAATGAAAATGAGGTAAATTAATCACATAGATAGATCAATTTCACAAGAAAAAAACATGACTAAAATCAAGTACGCTTAATGATCCCACCCACACCCACACCCACAGTACGTGTTACTAAATTCAGTACCACCATATTCACATAAAATATGGAGTAAATAATATGAAGTCGATTATATATGATGATTAATAAGACATAATAAAGTCGATTGAATTTCAATGGATGATAAATGAGGAGGAAACGTACGAGTGCTGGAAGCGGAAGGAGCAGCGGGAACAGTGAAAGAGTTTATCAGGAAACCCAACATCGCCACACATGCAACACACTCTTTCTTCATAATCTCCCATTTTCACCTTTATTTTAGAGAGAAGGAGAAGGAGGAGACCAAGGTTTTAAGGAATTAAGGTGAGGAATTTGAGGATAATGAGAGACTCCATCCGTTTATTTTATTTTATATATATACCCACAATTTAATTAATTAATTAAATTAATTAAGGTGGTTAATTAAAAGGGTGGTGGGATTAAAAAAAGGGGGGGGAAGTGGTAAATTGATGATTACGTTATGGATGGTAATTAAATTAATTAATGAGGGGGGGGGTAGTGGTAGTGGGGGTGGGGGGTATTTATAAGAAGTTGCAGAGGTAGACCAGAGGTTGCTTGCAGTCGTTTTCAGTTGGAGGGGTGGGCCCCCCACTTACAGTGAGTCTGATGGCGATAGGGAGAATGGGAGGGAGATACTCCCTCATCCGTATACGTGTACTGCATCTGTATCTCTCTATGTCATCCCCGCCCCAATGTAACGCAAAAACTTGTATGAGACCGTCTCACGGTAATTTATCGTGACACGACTCATATAAGAGGTGGTTACTAAATTTATAACCACCCCTATGTGTCATGTGAGAGGTCTCACGATAAAATTATCGTGAGACGGTCTCACATGAGAGTTACTGACAATGTAATGTATTTTATGCCCCATTTTGTTCGTGACGAAAATATTCATTACTCCCTCCATTCAAATTTAAACCTTATGGGGGGAGTAGGCATAAAAATTAAGGGTGGAGTGTAGTGTGTGGTGGAAAATGAAAGTTGAAAGAAAATGTGGAGTCATAAATAATATGGACCACAAAATTCAACCAAAAGAGAAAATATTGTAAGTAGGAAGTTTAAAGATAAACAATCAAAAAGGAAAGTAGGAAGATTAAAAATGGATAGAGGGAGTATAATTCATAATCCTTAAAGATGGACGAGAAATCTGCTACTTCCCATTTTCTTTACTACTCCGTATCTTTTTTGTTAAATTAACTGTGTTTGTCGAACCAAGTTAGACTCCCCACTCAGTTAGATAAATTATCTTTACTTGATACGGAGTAATATGTATGCCATACGAATGTCACATTGTCACCAATAATACATTCATTGACGTTTATGTACGGTTCATCTCATTTTATATATGAGATTTTTTTTCTTTATCTTAAATGAGTCGCGACTCAGGAGAGTACTATAATACTCGTAATGTGGACTGTGATTCAAAAGTGGAACATATTATTACTCCGTCTTAAATCGTATGATAATACGTAGTACTAGTGTACTACCCTTGGTAGACTTAGGTTAGGGTGGGGATGAAGTGAAGTGAGGTGATGAAGGCATGAATGAAGTAAGTCGGCGAATATATGTGCGTACCAAATATGAGGAGCAGCTGTAGTAGATACGTACACGACGTCGTACACTTTGGGTTTTTTAACATTTCGTCGTATTTTCCCATTTGTAATTAAGCAGCTTCGTTCCTTCTAGATCGTGGTTAGGAAATTAAGGTCGGTCCAAACTTACGGTACGTTACGATCTAATTCCCGCATGCACGACGTTTATGTCCTTTTACCCAGTTTCTGGGATTCTAACTCATCTTCACAAATCACAAGGGTACAACTGTAGAATCATAAGCATCACTTCTTCCATGGACCTATATGTTGTCCTTCTTAACCGACTAAATTGTTACCGCAGTAAAAAAAAATTAAAATTGTGCATTTCTCCAAAATTAAAATCAAGGTTTGTAAAGTTCAACCGTAAGAAAGTAGCAGAATACAATACATTCAGTTAAGGAAAAATGGGTTAAGGTTACTGGGTGGTGCCCAATCTCGGCGCCACTCACATGTATCCCTAATTATTGAGGTCTTTATTTAATAATACGGAGTATATATTTCTGACAAAAAATATGATTTGTAGACACAAAAAATCAAAATTGTAAAGGGTTCATTTAGCATTCTATATTAAAGATTCTGGTGCCTAGAAAATCATAAAAAGTCAAATGAAAACAACATACAAAGTATAATTAATGACCAAATATCCATTTAGTCATGTGCATGAAATATTAGAGCAAGATTCCAGTAGCTAGAGCTGCTAAACGAAAGGGTCGACTCAACTCGACCTACCATGCACTTGCTCACGAATCGGGCTTTTGTCGTCGATCTACTCCCTACTCAGCCAAAGCCGTCTTCAACCTGCCTAACCCACCCAGGGCGGTTAAAGGATCATTCAGACGAAGGGATCAACATCCTAGACAGAAAATGAGGAGATTATTATACTCTTTGGGGAAGAGACTTGCTTAATCCAAACTCAAAATTATAGTAACACAAAATCACGAGTCTAAAGTTAAGTCTTAAATTAAAGACTCGCTTTCAGACTTTTGTTAGTGCCAACTATATATACGTTAATCATGTTTGAGTTTCAGAGTCTATAAATCTGAGGTTCATATCCTTAATCAAACTCAGCTTCATATATATTCGGACTCTACAAATCTGAGTCTCGAATACTTACTTATACGACTCAACATCAAACCCCTTTCATCTTAACATTAAGTTAATGCATGAGTAATGGGATAAAAGATGATGTAAATAGGGAAACACAAGGTGAGTCAAAGATTGAAAACTTTTAAGAGGCAAGAGCAATGATGAGACAAGGAGCATGTGAAATAAAGTAGATGCTACACCCAAACCTAACATGGTGTGCGTATGTACTACTCGTATGTAGAGTTATTTATTTGTAGCATCTCAAGGAAAGTTTGGTGAAGAAGAAGATTGTTTTCTTTCTAATTCATCAAATCATGTTTTAATTATTATTATTATTGCTTTTTTACATACCTATAAGAATAAGCATGACGTATTCACGATATATCCGTCATAAATTTATTAATATATCTGATTCTTCATAAAGTTGTAATGGTTACGTTCATCATAAATAATAACTTGGAATCTGTCGTTATATAGATAATTAGATTTAATATGATAAACAATAATCCTAAATACTCCGTAATAAATTATTCTTATCCATTTTAACAATAAATATAATGTGACGAATATATCCATGATTACGGAAATTAACTTTTACTCCGTAACACTTTTTGAGTCTTCACTTATCCACAAGTATACAATCTGATGTTGTTCCCTTGGTCTTTGAGCTCCTTGATTATATATAGCACGTACACAATCTTATCTTCAATAGGTTAACTTCACCTTTTACATTCTGCCTTTCTATCAAAATGGATATACTATTGTTTTATGGGTTGGTGGGCGGATCGGATGCCATCAAATGTTACCACTCCTCCTCTAGTAATTGACGTTCGGAGTTTCTTCAACGAAGTACATTTAACATGTTTAGATTCACTATGAAAAAAATCGTAAAATAATAATTTGAACGTAAAAAAGTTTAAACAAGTGAAGAATAATGTGATCAAAATAGTGTTTTAGAAACTGTGAAATCAAACAATACAATGAATCCAGATAGGAGTAATAATACGGAGTAATACATTAATACTTCGTACTACATATTACGTACAAGTGAGTATTAAACTTAAATACCGTCACAAAGTCTTGTTTTAGAATATCGTCTATATAATTAACTATATAATGAATCTGATAATATGAATAAATACGACAAAAACATAACACATGGAAAATAGTGGGAAAAAAATCTCAACAAAGTACTTAATTAATTATTTAACTAAGTAATTATATACAGAGTATAAAATACAATTTTATTGAACACGTTATAAATTTAAAAGGATATATATCCATTATAAAAGAGAGGAATTTAAACACACGCTAGGTTAATTAATGTTATGCATGCACTTACACATTATTTTACGTAGGTAGCTAGAATCGTGGAATTAGACATAGTTCAGAGTAATTCTGAGTATACTGTTACAGTGTTTCACTTTGGTGGGTTTGATGCATATGCTATGTTACCCCAAGATTTGAATACGTAGCACCATGTTTGGGGATTTGATACAAAGTCTCTCCCACATTCCCCCTTAATCACGCCATAATTACTACCTCCTTCATGCATGCATGCATAATTGCATATATATATATATATATATATATATATATATATATATATATATATATATATATATATATATATATATATATATATATATATGAGTCATGAGCTACTAGAAGAGTCTAGCAGTGGTGCTATGATGCTAGTCTATCTGTGCATCATCTCGAGCACAATCACCACATGCATTATACGGTCCTAGCTAGGTCAAACCATCGACTCTGATACCACTTGTCGAGTCCTTTTCAGCAGGCTAGTAGACATAAATGAAAGAGATAATTGACCCACAAATAAGCGAGGTTTCATCCTAAAATCAATTGGTGATAGAAGAGTCAGAGTAGCCCACTAGTTTAAAAACTTGTCTCCTCACTCTAATTCTAGCTATCGATGTGGGACAATATCTCATCACACACATGAGAAGAGAACTCAACGCATACAATTGCATCTATGACTGTACTAGTTTGACTACACTTCTCAAATGTTGTTCGAATAGAATATGCATGAATCGTCTGAAATCGATTTTCTATATTTTTGTTAGGAGATACGGGTTATACGATTATGCAATATGCATGCATGATGCATACCTTATGCGTATCTATACATGATAAATAATTAGATATCAAATCAAACATGAAAAGACAAACAACAACTCTCTTATGTGAGAATGTTTTTTAAACGCGTGTATCAGCTGAGACTGATACAATTTAAACGTCGGATCATAAGTAATACCATCTGTCATAACTTTATCGATTAAGTCGGTTGCTAATCGCTCTTAATCAGGTAAGAATGTAATTATGCATATTAACTACTAGTACATATTAATCACTCTCTTGCTTTCAAACAAGTAAGCTAAGAGACATTGATCATTCATTCAAAGATAGAATGATCGAGAGGAATAATACAGTCCATGCAAGTCTATACATATATAATTCCACGTAGAGGTGATCATATAAGTATTTGGGTCGACCACGGATGAGTCAAGTACAGTATAAAAATGTGACCCATGGATAAGTGGGAAAGCGGGTTCGTGAGTTTGACATATATACTTTACTTTTGAAAATGTTGTGTCCAAGCTAGCTTAACTTCTTTCGCGGACAAGACCGATTGGTGTCAATGGGTTGTCCAATCCCGCCCTTGAACACCTATAACGGACTTAGCTTGGAGCGTAAACAAGTCGAACCAAGTATGATAATTTAATCCACGGACAAGCGGATTTGTGACAGATCCAGACGGTGGACTGGACCTTATTAATTTGTTTACTTTTGATAATGTCATATCCAAGTCCGCTTCTTTAACGACCAGATTTGACGGGTCGTCCCGTCCTTGAACACCTCTAGACTCCATAGCATTGTATTCTCCATTAATGGTGGAGTTGAAAAGAGTGAGGGATGTATGTGCATGTGTCCCCTCCTCCTATAAAGTATGTATGATCATCATATTCATTCATCACCTAACTTTGATTTATGGTTGTTATAGGGATGTGCTTAGTCAAACCCACTTAGCTAGTGAGTAAAAGGGTGTCGTCTCTGCTGGGTAAATGGTAAAAAGTACTCATTTATTGCAAATTCAATAAGAGTTGCCATCAACCACATACATACAATTGTACCATCACAATTCACGCTCTCTATTGCATATATCATATATGCCTTTCATGCTGACTTGACATCTGTTACCCGATCATTCACGCCTCTTGTTTTCTTGTCTCCCTATTTCTTTTCCTTCCCGAACTAAATTCTTGTTTAAGATCGATATATGTCGTACATACATGTCTCTTAATTAAACTTCTACGGAGTAATAAGTTACGAATATGAATAAGACAAAAACATATTATAATGAATAAAAAATAGCAACAAATAAAATGTAAGTGAATACATCTGTTATATATACGTAGTTGCTAAATCATACCCACCTTTTACTAGTTCATACCCAAATTTTCATTATTTTTCCGTTCACTACCCTTTTCTTAAAATTTTGTTTATCCCCAAAACCTAACAAGTTGTATCTCAAAAACTAAATTACTCGATAACTTTACGATTACGGGTCATAATTCACTTGTGAGACAAGTAATTTTCTTGTTTTTATTAATAATTTCGCTTTTTAATATACTTATTGAAAATTATTGATTAATTTTGTATTCAATTTCTTTTTGAAACCCTAATTTTGTACTCGTATTCAATTTTTAATCAAACCCTAATTAGATTAAGCCCTAACAAATCGTAATTCATATATGACACAATGACCCCAAACAGCGGTGTGGGCATGGTCGGTGGAGTGAAGAGGAAAGGTGCTGACTCAGTCCCCATTGGTGGGTTGGAGGAGGGGACTGATTCAGACCACAAACGGAGTAGAGGGGAGTCGGAAACAGCAGGAATGCAAATTCAAGTAGCGGTGACTGGCGAGTACCAGCACCGTGAACAGCAATGAAAATATTGAGCTGGAACTGTCAGGGTTTGGGCAACCCCCTGACGGTTGGCTCCCTCACCGAGCGTTGTTGGAGGGAGTGCCCAAACATCGTCTTCGTAATGGAGACGATGATGATTGGGAGCGATCTCACTACGGTTAGGAGTAGATGTGGGTTTCGGGACGGCATTTGTGTGAATAGTCGGGGACGATCAGGAGGAATTGGCATGTGGTGGAGGGACGTAGACGCGAACCTTGTGTCCTACGATAGCAATCACGTGGCAATAGAGATTGTTGATAGTAATGGAGTCGCCCAATGGAGAGCTGCAGGGATTTACGGGTAGCCTGAACATAATAGGAAAGATAAGACATGGGAGTTGATTTGTCGTATTCATCGAGCGTCACCCGTACCCCTCATTCTTTTTGGTGATTTCAACGAAATATTTTGCCACGAAGAGAAAGAGGGGGGTCGAGCTAGACGCGAGCATTGTATCGATGCGTTTCGAGGGGTTATGGACGAGTGTACTCTTCATGACTTGGGCTATGTGGGTAGCAAGTTTACTTGGCAGCGGGGTCGATCTATTCAATGGTTCATACGAGAGAGGCTCGACAGGGCCATTGCGACGAGTGATTGGCGAGACTTGCATCCGGAGATGGAAGTCGTGCACTTTCCTATCTACGGCTCCGACCATGCGCCTATCGTGATTAGACCGAGGGTTTCTTTGGAGATGACTGGTCGTAGACGCCCGTTCCGCTTTGAGCCGATGTGGCTATCGGAAACTCAGTGCGGTGAGGTGGTGCGCGAGTCCTGGCAGGAGAACAGGGGTAGCGGCATTCTGGAGCGGATTAATCACTGCTCGGTGAAGCTGAGGTCATGGGCTCGCGAGAAGTTCGGGGATGTGAATAGAAGACTCAAAAAGGTCGATGAGGATCTGGCGAGGTGGCAGCGGCTACCTGCCTCTGCGGATATGCTTTCAAAATGTCAAAGACTCACGGAGGAAGCTGCCCGTCTACGTCACCAGGTCGAAACTTTTTGGCATACTAGAGCTAAAGCTAATGAGCTCCGGGATAGGGACAGGAATACCGCCTATTTCCATCATAAAGCAAAACAAAGAAGGAAGCGGAACCTGATTACGGGTATCGAGGACGGGAACGGGGTCTGGCGAACGAGCGAGTCAGACATCGAGCAGGTTGTCTCGGCCTACTTCGATGAACTGTTCACGTCAGGAGGTCAGATTGATATGGAGGAGGCACTTAGCAGCGTTTCGAGCAGACTGTCGAGCGAGATGAACCATACCCTTGACAGTCAAATCACTGAGGATGAAGTACGTCGTGCTTTATTCCATATGCACCCTAACAAGGCCCCCGGAGAAGACGGTATGAGCGCCTTATTTTTTCAGAAGTATTGGGATATTGTGGGGAGGGACGTCTGTGACTTTGTCCGGAATTGGTGGAATGGTAATGTTGACCTAAGTGAAGTGAATAAGACGATTGTTGTTCTTATCCCGAAATGTGGGTCACCTCGTAAGATGACAGAGTTTAGACCTATTAGTTTGTGTAATGTTATTTATAAGGTGATATCAAAAACTTTAGCGAACAGACTCAAACCTCTGCTCGACGGTCTCATAACTGAAAACCATAGTGCTTTTATATCTGGTAGACTGATCACAGATAATGCTCTTATTGCGTTTGAGACTTTTCATGCGATGAAGAGGGGTGGGGAAGGTAGGGATGGTTCGGTCGCCCTCAAGCTGGACATGAGTAAGGCGTACGATAGAATTGAGTGGGGCTTCCTCGATGCTGTTATGAATCGGATGGGCTTTTCGGAGGGGTGGCGCAGACGTGTTATGAGCTGTGTTTCGACTGTCTCGCACGCTTTCTGGGTTAACGGAAAAATCTTAGGGGCTGTGGTTCCAACCCGGGGGTTACGTCAGGGTGACCCAATCTCACCCTATCTTTTCCTCCTTTGTGCCGATGTGTTTTCTCTCATGCTCAGACGGGCAGCGGTGAACGGCGACATTCACGGGACTCGGGTTTGTCGGGGTGCGCTTCGTATATCACATTTATTTTTCGCGGATGATTGTATCCTATTTGCTAGAGCTAATATAAGGGAGTGCTCTACTTTGGCTAATATTATTAGCGCGTATGAACGAGCCTCGGGTCAGAAAACTAATTACTCAAAATCGGAAATTGTTTTTAGCAAGAAGGTTACAGTTGACCTATAATTAACGGGTTGCTCGAGGTGCGGGAGGTGGTTAGGCATGAAAGGTATCTGGGCTAACCTACGATTATTGGGAGGTCGAAAAAGGATATTTTTGCGAGCATCAAAGATCGATTATGGAAAAAGCTTCGGGGCTGGAAGGAGCGGCTTTTATCTAGGCCCGGTAAGGAAATTATCATCAAGGCGGTTGCCCAAGCTATCCCTATGTATATGATGAGCCTGTTTGATATCCCGGAGGGCCTCATCCACAATATCCATGGGATCATTGCCAAGTTCTGGTGGGGGTCGACGGATACTGCCCGGAAGATTCATTGGTGGTCTTGGGACAAAATGTGTCGGCCTAAGAGGGATGGAGGGTTGGGCTTCCGTAACTTAGCTGTGTTTAATCAAGCTCTGTTAGCCAAGCAGGCGTGGCGTTTTCTCACTCAGCCTAACTCACTGGTGTGCCAAGTTTTCCGAGCCCGGTACTTTAAAAACGGTTCAATTGTTGATGCTAGAAGGGGATACGACCCTAGCTACGTTTGGCGTAGCCTGTGAAACGCGAAACCACTTCTTCTTGATGGGATTCGGTGGCGAGTGGGTAACGGCCAGAGTATCCGGGTTTGGGATTGTGACTGGGTCCCAAGGAAAGGTGGCTTTCGAGCCCTCCCTCCTAATCTTGAGACCGATCCTGCTATGACAGTGGCTGAATTTATAGATGTGGATCGGGTCTGCTGGAACGTGCCTCTTGTCCGTTCAATCTTCAACCAGGAGGATGCGAGGGCAATTCTCAGTATTCCGATTAGTAGATGTTTTCCTGACGACAGCCCGTATTGGTGGCCTAGCAAGGACGGTGACTTCTCCGTTAGGTCAGCCTACTGGTTAGGAGCGAGAGATGCTAACCCGAGTTGCGTGAACATAGAGGACCCTGGAGTGGAGGGGGTTTGGAGGATGATATGGGGACTGAAAACGATGCCTAAGATTACTCATTTCCTATGGAGGGCGGTCTCTAATACGTTGGGGGTGAGATCCAACCTGGCCAAGCGTCATTGTGTATCCGACTCTCTTTGTGGACTTTGTGGACAGGGGGCTGAGACCATCCTTCATGCCATTTTTGACTGCTGTTGGGCGAAGGATATCTGGGATGCGAGTGAGTTCAGTGCGCTAGTGAACGCGGCGCCCTCCTCCTCTTTCACACGGCGGATAACCTGGCTGTTGAAGGAAGTACGAGGCGAAGCGCGTAGCAGATTGTTGGCGATGCTGTGGGCCATATGGTACGTTCGAAACCTACGTACCTTCGAAGCTAACCCACCTGCTCCTAGCTTGGTTATACATAGTATGCTTAAATTGGTTGAGGAGCATGAACGCATCAGTAAGGTAAGGTGTCCTGCTACACCTGGGATTTCCCCGGTCAGCCCGATTCGTTGGTGTCGACCCGATGAAGGTGTGGTCAAGATCAACACTGATGCGGCGATTTTTGCTAACGGGGAGATTGGCCTTGGTGTCGTCGGCCGTGATGCTCAGGGTCAGGTGGTGCTGGTGGCGTGCAGGAGGCTCCGAACCGAATGGGATCCGTTGGTAGCTGAGATCAAGGCGCTGGAATGGGGAGTGGAATGGGCTAGTCGGATGCACTGTGACCAAATTGTCGCTGAAAGTGACTCTCAGGCCGTCGTGAATGCAATTAAGAACGGTAAGAGCTCGAGAGATTTGCTGGGAATGCTCGTCGATGATGTTTTGTCGTTTAAGAACTGTTTTACCCGTTGTAGTTGGTCACATGTTAAGCGTGAGGGCAATACGGTGGCACATCATGTCGCGCGATTATGCCCGAGAAGTGGGGAGGATTTGGTGTATGTTTCCTCTTTTCCGGACGCGATTTTAGCGCTCGCGGAAATTGATTTAATCCTTTATATACTAATTGAGAAACCACTAAAGATGAATTGGACACGTGTCATGTTCACATTGAATGTTTTCCCGCCCTAAATGCATGAACTAATTTTGGATACAAAATAAAATTCTTAAAATAGATCCACCAAATTTTTTTTATACAAATCATCCATTATTATATACTAATTGAGAAACCACTAAAGATGAATTGGATACGTGTCATGTTCACATTGAATGTTTTCCCGCCCTAAATGCATGAACTAATTTTGGATACAAAATAAAATTCTTAAAATAGATCCACCAAAAAAACTTTATACAAATCATCCTTTATATACTAATTGAGAAACCACTAAAGATGAATTGGACACGTATCATGTTCACATTGAATGTTTTCCCGTCCTAAATGCATGAACTAATTTTGGATACAAAATAAAATTCTTAAAATAGATCCACCAAAAAAACTTTATACAAATCATCCCCCTTTCCACTAACCAAATAACAAAACTCATATATTTTCCCGCCTAAAGTTATCCCCAACAAAAATAAAAAAAAACAAACCAGATGAACTAGGTGCGAATCGAACCCTAGATTTCATGTGTATGACCCTTCTCCTCTCCAACTACACTCAAACATCTTATTGATTTAAATATCACTAATCAATCACATATAAAGCTATACACTACAGAAAGTATGTAATTAAGGAAATCTGATTGATTACATCGATTACGAAAATCACATGTTTTAAATGGAATATATCACATACAATATTTAATATGCAATGTATGATCAATTTTTTTTAAAAAAAGTATAAACATATTGTATTCCGTTTTAACCAAATAGTTGCATTATTTTTTTTAATAGAAGATTGCAATATCCCGTACAATATTTTACATAGAATATAAAATACTCCGTAGTTATGATTATTATTGTATATATCTTTCTGATCATATTCAAGACGAAATATTTGTAGAAAATAGAATTAATTGATTGATTAAATATAATTGATTGGTTGATTGATTAGAATATGCAAATTTTTATACAATTATATCGTTGATTAGTAGATCTCCAAATAGTTATGATTATTATTATATATCTTTCTGATCATATTCAAGACGGAATATTTGTAGAAAATATAATGTTAATTGATTAGAATATAATTGATTGGTTGATTGGTTAGAATATGCAAATTTTTATACAATTATACCGTTGATTAGTAGATTTCTATGATTGGTTGATTGATTAGAATATGCAAATATTTATTCTCCGAAATATATGTATCGTGCCATAAATGAATATAATTTAAGTAATTTAAGTAGATTGTACCATCTCATTACTCAATCTCAACATTGTTAATTTAAGTAATTTAAGTAGATTGACGTGATTGATATAATTTAATTATATCAAGTAATAGCGTGATCCATATATCAAGTAATAGTTATAATAATTATGCCATATATGAATATATCAATCTACATTATTTTCATATATTATGCCATAAATTTCAAATTTTATTGAGATTTTGTGTCAATCTAATCTAATCAATCTTAATAAGTATGTCAACCGTGATCCACATAATTATGTTATATATCAATTTACATGCAATTTTCCATATAATTATGCCATAAATTCTGAATTTTATTAAAGTTTACAAATAGTAATAATATTAAGGAGTCTTTAGAAGAATAATTGTATCTTTGCAGTATAATTTTTAAAGAGTAATAATATTATAGTATCTTTGATAGTATTATTTTGTATATTCCGATAGTTCTTTGCATACATTAAATTCCATCATGTATACATTAAAATTCCAAGATGAGACTAAAATTCCAAGATAGACAAAAATTCCGAATAATTCCTAATATACTAAAAGAATAATCTCTATAAAGTTTTCCCTCCAAACTACACTATAAATAAGTTTAAAAAAAATCATTACATAAATTAAATAAATTCCAATCTATTAACTGTCATTGATACAAAAAAAAATGGCAATTTTTTTTAACGAAATCAATTTCGAAATTTAATATAATGTCATTAATTTTGTGACAAAAAACATACGAAGTATATCTCTGAAATGTAGATTTATTTTCGAGATAAGTTTTTTTACTTTAATTTCTACGAAAGCATACAAAATAAGAAATAAATCAATAAACTATTTGTGATTTTTTTTTTCACAAATTAAATTATAGAAAATACGCATTTAATGACATTTCAAGATATTATCTAATTATCTTGATTTGTTTTTCGAATGTCAAATATTTTCATATATAATTTACACGGCTACATGTAACATTGTTAGATTTATAAAAATAAAAGAATTGAAAATTTAAAATGAAATATGCTATAAAATGAATTTATTAAAAATACCGTGCATCATGGCACGGGGTCTATACTAGTATAATATAACCCACTTTTCACCAAAAAAAAAAAGTGGGTTGTTTTTATTAAAAATTTACTTCTTAATATAGTTTTATGTTATTGATTTTTTTTCTAATTAAACCCTAATTAGGGTGGTTGGAGGTAAGATGGTGGAAATGATGGTTAGATCGATGGTTGGAGGTAAGATGATGAAAATGATGGTTAGGGTTACGAGCGCCGACGATAAGCGGTCAATTGATTGAGAAAAATTGAAGAAAAGAAAGGAAAAGTAGAAATTATGGTGGTGAATTGATTGAAGAAAAGAGAGATCGCGGTGGTGATTTGATGAAGGAAAAGAGAGAAAGAGGGATAAGAGAGATGGGGTGATGAATGGATTGAAAAATGAGGAGGATAGTTTAGGAAATGTGGGTATGAAATAGAAATAACTTGGGTATGATTTAGCATGTCCCTATATATATATATATATATATATATATATATATATATATATATATATATATATATGCATATGCTTAGTTTCCTCCTTCTAAAACACGTAACATTATATTTTACGGTTCTTTGTATATGAGCACGATTGTTGCGTGAATAATACTCCGTATGAAGTAAGAGGGTGCAAGTGAAGTATTAGAAAAACAAGAGTCGTATATATACCATACAAGATAGGGCATTGATCTGATCATGATGATTATATTACTAATAACAGTACTACAGTGCGACATTACATCACATGATCCTCCACCTCCATGAGCATGACTAAGCTATATTAAGTTATTGGTTAGCTTCTACGTGTATTATACAGCTCCAACCTCAGCATGCATGCATGCATGATTTTTGTAGTAGTACTAAGTTACTAATATGCCCATGACTTAAAAGAGAATTTCAACCTCGAACCATTATTATGCATTAACGATAGTCCGGTGTTAGATATTGGGTCAAAATGAGTCGAATATTACCCAACTTAAATCCATGGATTAATGTAACCATGACTAAGAATCCAGGGTTTTTAGTCTTTTGTCATCTATGGATCGTCGCATCTCTCAACATGATCCATATTTACCCAACCTACTGATTTTGTGACGCGTATATTCGTTGTAATCTTATAACATGTCAAATAAATATGAATAAAACGAAAGTAAAATATATTCCGTATAAGAAATGGCAAGAAAATTGTCTCATCTAAACACATGATATGCTACTTGATTTGTTAAATTTATAATTAATTGTATCCGTTCAATTTCGATATACTTATAGATGTAGTATGATGAAATGAGCTATCCACTCTAAAAATAAATAAAAATTTATAACTTCAAATCTTAGATGGATAGATTAATGAATCATACTATTATTGTATACTCTTATTGGACATATATGACTCATGAGCACTGACTATAGGGAATATATCGGAGGAGAAACAAAGAGTTGTGACCGGACAATCAAGAACATAATAAACCTTTCTTAAAACAGACATATTCGTGAGAAGAAGAGTAAGCTCATGTGACAAAAAAAATTTCTTAGCCCGGTCAAGATGTCAGGGTTTCGATTCTCATATGTTATTAAATGCACTCTTTTTTATAGAAAAAATATAAATATTCATTTTAAAACTAAAATAGGTTAAATAACCCAGATTTACCTATACTCCAACAAGACAAATTGTTTTTGTTATTATCTGTCATAATCAACTCATATAGGTTGAAGACGAAAATATAATCAAGTAAATGACTCCATAATATAATACTCCCTCCGGTTATTCAGAATTGCAACATTTGATTAAAATATACTTAACAAATCATATAAAGTGTTGCAATTTCAAAGAATTGGAGGGAGTACCTTGGATGACGCACGAAAACAAAATTGTCGAGAACATTCGAATGTATTATAACGAAACGAATATAATATGTGTAATGTGTATGAGTAATAATTGGTTGTAGACTTTGTGGTAGCATAAGCCTATATGTGTAAGGTGTCCTGTCCACCTGTCCTTGCATTGGAAGCAAGTTACCCCATGGCAATTATCAAGGTATACACCTTGACATAATATATAGACCCACAAAACAGTGTTCTTGAGGTCCAGCCCATCCAAAAGTCCTTAACTTAATCAGCTCACAAAAGACATTCACCAAAGCACACTACACTTAGATTCCTGGACCAACTCCCCCTTCCCCCCTTCACTAAATCCCATTGATTCCCCAAAAACACAGACATAAGATGTGGGCTTGGGACACCACATTCCACTGTAACTTCCTTAGATCAGTGCGTGGTGGGCCCATCTTCACAACATGACATGACATGCATCTACAAATACCACACGTTTCCTATAAAACCGTCCTATAATATTGAGTATGCCCATTAAAAAATAACTCAAAGTTAAAACGGGAGGTTATAACTAATTGAGGAATCGGAATGGGTGATGGAAATCGAGCATGTTTGTAGAGAGGTAAACAGAGGGGTAGACTGGTTAGTCAATAGAAGCGTCAATCAAACGGGCCAAATCGAAATGTTTGAAGAACATGACATGCCGGCTAAATTGTTCGAACTGATTCAATGATCACTTATGAGGAGTCTCATGGCCTACAATGGTCCCGTTATTATATGCTTTGTACTCGTAGTTTTATTTATTTTGTTTGAGGACTTTCCTCACTTCTTTTGACCAAAAAAAGAATTTTTTATCGTTTTAATGCTTTTTATTAAATTATTTATTCTTTTAGCGTCCTTTTCAAACTATTTATCGTCAATGGGTTCACGTCATCATTTTCCTTTTATTTTTTATCTCCGAAACCAAGCCGCTAGTTCAACTAGCGGCTGCCTGCTGTAGAATAGAAAAAACAGAGCAACAAAACAGAGCAGCAGCTTCATCATCATCAATCTCACGCTATTTGAATCCCACCTCCTCCCCCTTCTTCTTCTTCTTCTTCTTTCAACTCACTGAAACTCTCAAAGCTAATCAATAAATTCCAACCCAAGTATTCTGAGGCGATTTGGGTGAATCCATGTTCGTTCCGCCTATTGCAAAAAACGATTGAAGACTACAATAATTTTTGCAATTACCAGAAATTGAACTGCAGATGTGTAGATAATTGGAACAAATTGAAAGCTATTGCGAATATTTCAAACTTTCATAGATTAAATTGTTAGAATTGGAACTAAGAATCTCAATAAATCAATTTATAACAATAAATTAATGCATGAAATTATTACTTCGTAATTGATACGGAGTACTAATAATTGGAAGAAACCAACAAACGCAATGATCTGATGAATAACGAAATTAAACAAAATTACTCGATCTGAGATGGTGTGCCTCCAGAAGAAGGTCAGGCGGCGGAGGGAGACGGCGGCGGCAGAGACGAGGTGACAGTGGATGACTGAAATGGTGGATGAGGAGGGTGGGATTGAGGATGATGATGATGCTCTGTTTTTTTCTTTGTTTTTAACTTCAGTAAAGTAGGCAGCCGCTAGTTCAACTAGCGGCTCGGTTTCCGAGATGAAAAAAGAAAAGAAAACGATGACGTGGACCCATTGACGATAAATAATTTGAAAAGGACACTAAAACAATAAATAGTTTAATAAAAGTCATTAAAACGATAAAAAATTCCCAAAAAAAATGTAAGAGTTTTTTGTAAATGGACTAGGTTTTATGGTATTTGACAATCATATATTGTATTATATGCAATAATTTATGAAAATTATCATCTTCTCGGTGGAAATGTGACATCACAAAAACTTAAAAGAGACGATATCTCGTTAGTGTTATTAATGAGTGATCTTTCTCACAAGACTTAGCTCAAGTGATCAAACCCCCATCGAATCCTAGTGGAGAAATTATTGTTTGTAGACTTGTAGTGATTAAAGATTTAAAGTTCTAGGCTTCCTGGTGACTTTGATTCAGTTCATTTTGTACCTCGATTTATTTAATTTTTTACTTCTTCGTAGAACATCTTATGACAGTCATGAGTCCAAGTTTTTCTATAAGAGTTGTTATTGGAATGTGTGCCAAAATGTGCGCCACATACTATTGTTTCAGCACAATAGTAAACTTTAAATGCCCTAAATTTTAGAATTTTCAATCCGAAATAACAAGACCGACCTAAATGCCTCATTAATATGTTTTTGTTTTGTTGTCAATCAGACAATCAGTAGGACCTCACCAAAGACGGGAAGCTATGAGGTACGACTGTAAGAGTATTAAGTTTTAGGACAATGGGGTGATTGTACTGTGATATATAATGATCAAGTCATGTACGAGTACAATTGTACACATCCAAAGAATAGTTACCGTTTTCACACGTTACTAAAGATATCCAAGAGTTTGCATTAGAATGGCGATGATGGATCGGGTGTTGGACAAAGAGGGTCCCTAGTCCCTACTCCATAGTTGCATTGTATGCCAGTCAAGTTCCAAATTAGTGTGTCTAATGTGTATGGTTGCCTACCTCTTAGGGTTCCATCACAATCTGGCCACATCAACTTCAAAGGGACGACTCCCTACGTCTCAATCTTTAAGGTACGTATGTACTTAGGCAGTTGATTAGTGTGTTAAAAAGGTTTAAGAATCGAAGTACAAAAGTTTAGGGCCTAATTAAAAAACCGTCTAAATAACTAATTAATACGAGTACAAGTAACAAAGCTTTGGTACAAAAATGAAAACACAACTGTAGACACCCACATTTTGACCGCCAGGTGTCTATAGTAGGTCCCGCCAAACACCCGATGATGATCGGACGCGAACATGCTTTAATGGACTCGGATATGGGCTCGAAATCATGGACATTTGGTTTAGGCTTATTACGGAGTACATATCTTACAAAACCAACCTCAAATCCAGGCCCAGTGGAACGTTTCGAGTCAAATGAGACTAATTTGGGTCGATTCCGACACCAGGGGTAAAACCGTCTTTTTGCGACCGAGTCAAAACTCGGTCGAAAATATTCTTGAGACACACGAGTCAGTCGTGACACCTCACGTGGCTGATTCGGCCTCCAACTGCTACAAAAATAAGCTTCAAAAAAATATTAAACAAATCCGTTTAAGGATAGAATTCGATCTCAAGTAGGAATTCTATCCGAAAACCGAAACAGTTCACAAACCGAGCTCAAATACTCGGCTAGAACACCCCAAACAGCCGGAAACACTCCTCCAACCAGCCGAGATTCTTGCTTCCCCACCAAGCAACGGAATTTACGTTTCTCTCGACTTCCTACATTTCCTATCCAAACCGGTGTTTCTTGTTACCCAAGCAAGATAACTCTCCTAAACCTCTGCGCCTATAAATAGGACCCTCCATTCAACATTGAAGAAAATCGAAAAACACAACACATACAATTGTTAGTCACACACATCCTCGACACCGAGCAAAAATAATCCGACCCACACGTCGGCCGACACCCGCCACATCACACGACCAAACCGACACCTTAACTCATCCCGCATCATCTCGACGCTCCCGTGCCTAAGCCACTTTCCGACGAGCTCTATACCGAGAAAACAAAGCATGTAGTTTGAGGGTGTAAATCAAACCCGACTCTTCTCTTTTCTCTCCCTCTTTCTCGTTTTTTTTCCTTTTTTGTCGTCGGTCCTCGTTTAATATGGGTCGTTGTCGCATTTTTATTTATTTCTAATAATCGATACTACAAAAACTATTTTTACGTATAACGTTCTTAAAATACGGTATCGATTCTCTAATCGAATATGGTATCTAACAAGAACAAAATTAATTAATTCTCGTTGATGCTAATAAAATCGTTACATCTTTTTTTAAACAAAAATCAACGATTTTATACGCGGAGAGAATTAACATCTTTTTCGTTCAAATTCTTTTTTTCCTTTTTTCGTTCAAAACGAGTTTTTTTAAAACCTTTTCTAAAAGCATTCTAACTATTCGATATCGATTCCATAATCGAATATCGAATACGACGAATATCGAAAATATGAATCGAGTATGAATTAATCCATATTTGTACGCGATTTATAAAAATTGACGATTTTCGACAAATAAAAAAAACCCCGACAGACCACCACGCGAGTCGCGCGCCTGTCAGGCGACTCGCGCGGTGGCCTGGTTCGCCGGGTCTTCTTTCTTCGTTGCCTCGCTTTTCTATTTTTTATTCTTTTCGAATCTTACATAAAAAGCGACTTTCGCGACATATTTCGACAAATACTTTTTTTCGACTTCGGTCAACACGTGTTAATCCATCACGTGTCATAAATCTTTTCTAAAAATCATGCATATTATTTATTTACATCTTTATTCGATTTATTCACCGTTACTAACTCGTTTTCTCGTGTTTGTAGCAATTTATTTATTTTATTGTTTTATTAGACTAAAATGAACTTCACATGCTAAAATAACTTTGACGTTATTAGTTTAACATGCATTAAACGACTTAGCAACCCATTTATTTATTTTTCTCACATGCTTACGAAAATAATGTTTGCATATCATTCAACCGTCGAACTAACGCGTGTACACCAAAAACGAACGATATCTTAGTAAAGGCCGCTTAGTGCGGGCGGGGTTGGGTGTTCTTAGTGAACTTCTCAACACGTACCCTCACCCCTTACTCAGAACCATGGTTTCCGGATGTCCGAATCCATTGGCAACGAGAGTCATTCAATACACGGTATCCGATAATGTCGGTATCGGTATCATAATGCAAAGGGACGAGCCCAATAAACTCTGACATCGGAAATGGGCCGTACTTTGTGTACGGCCCACTACGACATAGAGTGAGTTCGAATGGTTCCGAATAACCACAAAATTCGGTGGCGACTCCTATTTCGATTTAAATTTCAATTTGACCATCTCATATGAAGAATCATTCGCCTCCCCAAACCCGCGCGTGGCCGCGTCGGGGTGAACCTATGTCATGTCCACAACAACATATATCTATCATTGATAGTTTTTGAAGAGCATTAAATACCAGCGGAACTGTTTACTATAGTTAAGCAAGACATTGGAGGAGCAAGCTGACCTCATGTGATATACTCCGTATCATATATGAGGTTAACAAATATAGCTTAGTTAGTACTCTGTATGATGTATACAGATGTACGGGTTACCCCTCTTCTTTTCTCGACAAAAAAAAACATATATCTGTCGAGCTTGATTATTTTGACGATCCTAGCTTGGATATGTACTTACATCTAACATCAATGACCAACATGATATTTTTGAGGAAAATTGGATTGGTGGTATGCCGGTATCTTGTAGTAAATCAATCTCTGTTATGATAACATAATTAACCTTCTCAATAATTCTCAATAATACTTACATCTAAATCCTAAATCCGTTATAATTAAGTAAAATATCGTTAAAAAAAAATACTCCGTAATTACTACGTACGAGTACATAACTAACCAAATACAATTACCAACGGATAGGAAGTGCTAAAAAACTCCATACGTAACAAACTTCCGCAATTGTTACGTACGGAGTACAAGTTACGACAACCCAAGTGACAGTTGCCAAAACAAAGTGTTACAGTCCACTAATCACCAGGTGTGGGCTAAGAAGAGAAAGAAGTGCAAGGCCCACTAATAAAATGCACCCAAAAACGCAGTAAAGCCCAATGCACAACAAAACAACCCGGACCAACACAACACAGCACTCCATATTCCGCGTGACCAACGGGACTAGGGATGGTAATGAGCCGAGTCGAGTACGAGCTATGTCTTACACATTCAGTCTGAGAGGGTCAGTTACACGTTCTGGCACGTTAGAATAGTAGTCCCGTATTCTAATTGGTGTTTGTTCCATATCCTATGCATCGTTGTATGGACACTATTTTTTACTTATATGCATTGATACAAACGGGTGTTACGTTTGTTGAGTCACAAATCGTTTAAGGGCCGGTTGAGATAACTCATGATTGTGTAATTGTGTTGAATGATGCTGCTTCAGAGTATTAATTAAGTTACGTTGAGATCATTATGATCGGATATTTTCACCGATAACCGTATTATTATTCATAGGAGTATTATATTTCGTTGTATCCATGTTTTAAATCCCAAATTTAATCCGATCCATTAAGATCTTCGGGGCCGGTCTAGCCCACACACAAAGACTAACCACTAACCGACTAACCCCCACCATTAAATATCAACCCAGGCACCTCACCGTACCCAAGTACACACCCACGACCCACCCACCCAAGTCTCCCTCCCAATTGCACCCCCAGTTCTACTACTCCCCCCCCCCCTCTTTCTTTCACACATACTCTCTTTCTCTCTCTCTCCTCCGCAAATCTCGAATTCCATCGCCATCTCACACACACTCGTAAACCCTAACCAATCACTTCGCCATATTTATTTTCTCACCTGCGACGATGCAGGACTTCTCCTCCACCTTCGCTGGTCACGCTCGATTTCTCATCCAAAGCTTGAATGGATCCAACTCCGATTCCGTGCTTCAAGAACTTTCTCAGGTTTCATTTTCAATTCCTTTTTTGATTGATTCATTGATAATTCTGATGTTTAGCTGTTTTGATACTGGAAAACGAGAAAGTGTGATTCAAAACCCTAATTTCTTCTAATAGTTGATTCGATTCCAGTGTTAGTTTGCGAGAACAGTAGCGCGTTTTGTCGTTTCGAGTGTTTGAAGTTTGTTAGGCGTGGAAAATTTGTGTGTAAATCGAGCCGGTTTGAGGAAATCGAATTGGTGATAGCGTGTTATATGGATTATGATGGTAGATGCGTTGAGACTCGTCCTGTCTTTGATTTGATATGGAAACAAGAAAGTGTGATTGAAAACCCTAATTTGTTGTTGTAGTAGTTGATTCAAGTGTTAGTTTGCAAGAATAGTAGTGCGTTTTGTTGTTTCAAGTGTTTGAAATTTTGTTAGGCGTGGTGCGTGGAAAATTTGTGTGTAAGTTGGGCCTGTACGAGGAAATCGAATTGTTGATAGCGTATTATATGGATTATGATGGTAGATGCGTTGAGACTCGCCCTGTCTTTGATTTGATGTGGGGAGAAATAGTTTATGTTATTGGAATAGTCATAGCATGGTTCGATACTGTTCTTTACTTGAAATTTGGCACCAATTTGATTGATGTTTAGCTGTTTTGATACTGGAAACAAGAAAGTGTGATTGAAAACCCTTATTTGGTGTAATAGTTGATTTGAGTGTAAGTTTACAAGAATAGTAGCGCGCTTTTCAGTTTCGAGTGTTTGAAGTTTGTTAGGCGTGGGGCGTGGAAAATTTGTGTGTAAGTCGGGCCTGTACGAGGAAATCGAATTGATGGTAGCGTATCATATGGATTATGAAAGTAGATGCATTGAGACTTGTCCTGTCCTTGATTTGATGTGTGGAGAATTAGTTGATGTTATTGGAATAGTGTAAGCACGATTCGATACTATTCTTTTCTTGAAATTTGGCACCAAATTGATTGGTAGGTGGAATAGTTCAATTTGCTTAAGGCTTAGCTTCTGAAGGGCAGAATGTACACCGATTCAACAAGTTACAAAGAGTGAGCTTAGGGTTCACGCCTTACGCTACTGATTTTTTAAATGGAAAATTTTGCAATAATCGCCACTTTTAAGTAAAAACTCAGCATATTGGAGAACAGAGAGGAGCTCATTAAAAGAACTATTCCGTAGGAGACAATAATTTGGTCTGCATATTCGTGTGCCGATTTAAACCGTGTCTTATTGAGGTTTGCTCATTGACATGCTTTTTAAAACTAAGTCGCGGGCAACGTAGGGAGCTTTCTATTATGAAATTTTTATAGGTGATGGAAGATATAATAATGGATGACAAAATGTTGAGTCGAACTCATGTTGTTTCAAATACACTTGGGGTCCGTTTGGATAGAGGGAAAGGGAGGGGAGGGAGTTCCTTAGTTTGGTTAGGAAAATGGGGGTGAAGGGATTTGGAAGAGGTCACCATTTTCCCTCCTCAAAGGCAAACCATTTCCCCACCTAAGGAGGCAAGATTTGAAGGGAAAACTCCATGTCTTCCCTTCCCCTCCCCTTCCTCCCTTTCTTTCCCTCCTTCCCCCTCCCCTCCCTTTCCCTATCATTTTCTTATCCAAACACACCCTTACGGATCTTCTAAGAATAAGACACACATTGGTATGGCCATCCTAGCGCTAAGTTGGTTGTCTGACGCGAGGGAACCATTCTATTAAGTTTTGTTCGTTGGAAGTTGGGTCGGATAGTTCATGGTTCAAGTGACTGTATAGTGATTATGTGGAGGAAAATGAAAGTAGATATCAAATGCGAGGTTTCAGAAATGGGAACCACAAATCATATATCAAAAAAGAAAATTAAAACATTTTTTTTAACTGTCCCAATATGGATATGTGGAACGTCTTTAAGGAAAGGGAGTATTTAGGTCAATTTTCCCTCAAGTACCCTTCAATGCATCGATAGGTCGGGTTTGTAGCTGATTTTTGTCCCATTTCTGTACAGTTTAGCGACTATGGATTGGAAGGAAGCATACTAACCCTTCGAAGTTTCTTAGACTACATCAATATTTATGAGAATGGAGTAAAGGACAATAATCTCCATCCAGCTTTTGCTTCACTATTTAGATCCATTTTGGGAAAACCAAACTTCAGCTCTGTTCTGTGCCAGTCTTTAAGACACGTGGCAGTCCGGGATGGGTTTCTTGATGATTTATCGAACCTGTTGTGCCTTTCACTTTCTGAAAAGATTGCTGTTGGACTTGCATTGTCAGAATCTGAAAATTCCGAAGCAAGATTAGTTGGTATGTTTTACCACCCTCATCATGAGACTGTCGATTCGTTCTACGTACAACCTCTTTGTCTATCATTATTTCATCCTGGTGTACGTAACTCAATTGCTGCTCCTTGCAGGGACCAACTTTTGCATGACTCATGTTGAGAGTTTGTTCGCTAATCCATGCACTTTAGAATCAGATGAGCAAATTCAGAATATTTTTATGTTCCTTCATCGATGTGAGGGCCTTTCAAAGCATGTAGACATGTTTACACAGATGCTGAGCTTAATTCAACCGAAAACGGGTGTTTCATCTATCTTGGATCCACTGATACATGATGAACTGAATGATACTAAGTTATTAAGGTCGTCATTCTTGATGACTTTTCTTATCATATTTTTTTGCTAATGTGTAGGGGATATGGAATTTAATTTTCTTTAAACTGATGCAGGAATATGGACTTATTTTATGATTCTAATGGCGACTTTGATTCTCTTGTTGCTGAAATGGAGAAGGAGATCAGTATGGCAGATGTGATGAAAGAACTGGGCTATGGATGTTCAGCTGACACTCCCAAATGCAAGGAGATTTTGTCTCTTTACCTACCACTTACTGAAGCAACTGTTGCTCGAATACTTGGGACAGTTGTGCGCACTCACGCTGGTCTTGAAGATAGCAGTACTGCTTTTTCGTCATTTCTCTCAGCAATTGGTAGCAATGCCATGTCAGAGCTTCCACGTCTTAGTTCATGGAATGTCAGCATCCTGGTTGACTCTATTAAACAGCTCGTGAGTTCATATTATATTGCCTACATCTAAAATTCATCTACTTTACATATTAGATTATCTTTGTTGATGGTATTTACATTGTGATTGTATCTGAGGCCGGGGAAGAGAGCTAAATATGCTTTCAAACTTGTGTAAACTATTATGTGAGTGGTAGCTCCTGGGGTTGCACATGTGTCTGATTACTGAAGGCTGTAAGTTGAAAATTGCAATGTAAATGGGGTGTGGTACGTAATGAGGCATGGTGAGACAATTTTGATTGATATAGGTGCGATTAATTGCAAAAACTGGCGTTTTGATGAATGGAGGCGTGTGCAGTTGTTTAGACTTATTGTTATATTTGCTAAGAGTGTAGTATACAAGATTTCACTCATTAGAGCTCGTGTATATAATTACCTAAAGAACGAGGCTTTTCCAATAGTTTGTTGTACTATAGAGCCGTTTTGATTACAAGCTGACATTAGTTACCATCCTAGTCTGCATAAAATTAAGTGATATTACAGTCTAAAATAGCTTAATTCTTTCGTACTTTCGAATATTCCATAAGTTATATAATTGTCTCAAAAAGATAGTTAGTACAGGCAGAATCCGGCAACAACTTGCTTCCTACCAAGGCCCATAATGTCAAAGACAAAATATTCATGGAAGATACCAGAGGAAGCAGCGAGGATTTTCAATTCTTGTTTATAGTGCTAAGGACGGGAAGAATATTGTTTTTAACAAACATGGAGTAGTTTTCAGGCCTGTGAATTTGGGGTTTTGGCATTAATATTGATTAGGCAATATATGTGAACATAATTATCATTGCTTACATTAGGCACACCAAACATTTTGCTTAAAAATTGCCTCAATTGCTGGAAACAAACGCGCTTTAGTATAGCTTTTGGTTGTATCGAGTAAATGGGTATTCTATGTCTATAATAAGCGTGAAGATTGAATTTGATGATTG
The DNA here is from genome assembly GCA_958450325.1 of Agrostemma githago. NCBI lineage: Eukaryota > Viridiplantae > Streptophyta > Magnoliopsida > Caryophyllales > Caryophyllaceae > Agrostemma > Agrostemma githago. The sequence goes on from OY288255.1 coordinate 1,545,100, forward strand.
TGCTGATTAACCTCTTGATTTCAAAATCTGTGATGTTTTATACTCCGCAGTATACACACTGATCTCTCTAGTCTACAAATGCTTTCTTGTCTTTGCTGTACGGAGTATTTGGTTATGGATGGACGGTTTAGTAATAGCTAATGTGATGCAGCCTGTTATTTTCTTTAGCATCTTTTTCTAAAAAAGGTTTACTCTAGGGCTTTCCTTATCATGGGTAGGGCTCAATAGGATTTATTTGTGCCTGGGGTTCTGTATAATTGTCTATGTTCTTAAAAATCTGCTACCATGTTTTTTGCCTGTCTTTAATCTATCTCTTTGCACAGGCACCTGACACCAACTGGGTTAAAGTCATGGAGAACCTTGACCACGAGGGGTTTTACATCCCTAGCGAGGATGCTTTCTCATTTTTCATGACTGTTTACAAATGTGCTTGCCAGGTAAATCTTGCTATGATAGTAGATAGCTGGTGAATTATGCTTACTTAGCTGAATATTTTTTGTCAGCAGAAAGCTGATGAATTATACTTATTTGTCTGAATTATGAGTTATGTAGGAGTTGTTTCCAATCCATGCTATTTGTGGTTCTGTGTGGAAGAACTCTGAAGGGCAGTTGTCCTTTCTTAAGTATGCTGTATCTGCTCCGCCTGAAATATTTACGTTTTCGCATTCTATCAGAAAACTGGTGAGTTCATGGTGACCTCTACAACAATGTATCAAAGTTTCTCTCCAGATTGCTTTGATAATTAAGATGTCGATTATATTGCAGGCATATGTTGATGTTCATGGTCTGAGCTCTCAGCTTGGACAGTCTGATAATGTATGGTTATGTCTTGATCTACTGGATGTGTTGTGCCAATTGGCTGAGAGGGGGCATGCTGCTACTATTCAGTCGATGCTGGAGTATCCTCTTAAGCACTGCCCTGAAGTGCTGCTTCTTGGGATTGCACAAATTCATGTAATCTTCTCTAATTGCTCCTTGATGGTTGTGGGAATGGATGTGTACCATCATTCATTGATGTAAATGTCATGTAATGTAGTTATGAGATCAATTATTTTTGTTATGATGGAATTTCTCGTGACCATAGACATTCCTTCTCTCCCCCTTACTCTCTGACCTAATGTTTGGATAAAGTTGTGCTTTTCACGTGGCTGATATAGCCTGTCTTATGTTTGTTATTTATCTGTGAATCTTCTATACCTAAGTTCGCGTTATCATCTACTGAATTCTACCTTTAATGTTTCCTTTTTATAGTTTTGATACATCATACATGCACACTGATAACTTTGGGTTTTGTCTTGAACCTAATTCTATTTTTCTCTGTAATTTTGTAGACAACATACAATCTCCTTCAGCACGAAGTTTCTTCTAATGCTCTACCGGGGGTAATTGCTAATGCTAGCAGGAAAGGATTCATCCTTCACCTTTGGCACATCAACCATTATCTTGTGCTGCGTGGATTTGTTGACACTCTTACTAAAGATTCAGGCAGTGTCCACAGGATTCTGGATATATGCCAGGAAATTAAGGTGTTGTTTTCATGTTGTTATTAGTGGTCACAGGATTCTGGTGTGACTTCCTTTCTGATATGGTATTCCTTGATCTATTTTCCCCCTATTGTTCATTTATTATATTGTTGCTTCTGTAGATTATAAATCTTGTTTTGGAGCGGATTCCTTTTTCTTTGGCTATCAGACTAGCAGCTGCAGCTTTTCAGAAGGAACTGATAGATTTTGAGAAGTGGCTGAATGATAATATCATCACGAGTAAAGATGTATTTTTTGAGGTATTTTATGCTGCTGCTAACAGAGTTTCATCAGGATTTTGTTCTATCTGGTGGATGCACTTCTTTTCAAATGCTTAATTTGGAAAATGTAGTTGTTTGGAATCACTTGATCATTGTTACTCTGCAGGAGTGTTTGAAGTATGTGAAGGAGATACATCAACAAACAGTTTCAGATGATGTTGTTAATCGATTGCATCATACTACTTCATCTGTTACTGTTGTTTCCCAGGCAGCTAGAATTATCTTGAAGGTTGTGGTTTCTTACGTGGAGGGATGAATCCATCATTAATTCTTTTTTTTAAAGGCTTCATTGTGTTTTTGTAGTGATTGGGAAAACCATTTTGCAGGTCCTTGAAGCTAATGCTCAGACTTTTACTGGTTCTGATGAAATTGGTGAAATGCTTACATCTGTAGAGAATCATCACTCGGGGCCACAGAATGATGGGGTTATCGATTCCTCTTCCTCGAACACATATTCCGAAGATATAGAGGCCGAGGCTAATTCCTATTTCCAGCGTATGTTCTCTGAACAGCAGTCTATTGATGAGATGGTTCAAATGCTGGCTCGGTTTAAAGAATCCTCAGTGAAAAGGTTCTGTTTCTTCTAACATTATCTGAACTTAACTAGAGTATTGTGGTGTATTTATTTTCTTCTTGGTGTGGTTGGTTGTGTAATTGACCTCTTTCGTCTCCTCTTTTCTTGACACACACAAAGGGACATTTTCAATAAATTGTTATGCTATTGCAAATCAGAATCCGTTTCTTATGACAAAGTATTTGCGACAGGGGATTGCCAATGCAGTTTGGTGGACTTTTTCTTTCTCGTTACCCGTTTATGTAGTGTGCTGATTGTCATATGACATCTATTCGTCCATATCTGTTATCTTTTATTACATTTCCTATTGCTTGTATAGCGGCACCGTTTCTACTTTGACGCTACGTTTTAGCTGAGCTTTCGACACTATACGTCTGTATTTCACTTGAACATGAACTTCCATAAAATATCAGTGTCCGACACTACATGTGTGACCTTCGACCTTAGCAAATTTGATGATTAGAACAGTTTCTACTCAAACTCTTGCTTTTCCACTCTTTTGATTCAAGTGCTTGTAGAACTTTTTTCTACTAACTGTAAGCTCCGCAAGTTGGCTACATAATTTTTCTTGCTAAAAATGTAATTGGAAATCAAATCTAGTTGAACATGCTCTCACAAAATAACTTGAGACTTGAGACGCGTGCTTGCACTTCCCAGATTGTTCAATTACTTGCCTGAACCCGTCCACTTTGATCCTTTTCTTATCCAACTGTTGGAAGCTTTATCTATTGCTGATGGTAGTTTGGCTTAATGTGCCACAGTATACTAAGGATTTCACCACACTCGACATGCTATTGTGTAGGCTGAAGGCCAACGAAATATACAAACAGATGCTTATTGATGATTTTATGTGTATGCTGTGACATTCATAGGCTCTTCCATTGTAATCTGATGGGGACTAAAAAAATCTTTTGATATTATTTGTAGCCACCATTGTGAGACTTGGTTTCGCTTTATGTGAACTGTCAACCGTAGGTTGGTTGGAGTATGGATAAGTATAGCTTTTACTCTGGTGTGTCACTCAGTATTTTCTTATTTGTGCTTCATTAATTTTATTTTATATTTTGTTATTACTTCGTATTATTATTATTATTATTATTATTATTATTTATTATTATTATTATTATTATTATTATCATCATCATCATTATTTTTCATTTTCTATAGTTTTCATGAAAATGTATGTTCCTGATTTATTTTTGATTGACAGGGAACAATCCATTTTTGACTGCATGATATCCAATCTATTTGAAGAATACAAGTTCTTCCCTAAATATCCCGAGAAACAGCTTGGATTAGCTGCCATTTTATTTGGTACGACTTCATCTGTTCATGCTTGAAAATGGGTCTAGCAAACATATGGCTGACTTTATTGGTCACATGGCTAACTGTTGCAGGATGTATCATCAAACATCAGCTGGTAACTCATCTTCCCCTTGGCATTGCACTTCGTTGTGTTCTGGATGCACTACGCAAGCCTGCCGATTCGAAGGTTTGTATGTCCACACTCAACAGTTTTATATTTGTGTTTTTTGTTGTGCTGGTGGGAAACTTAGCCTGGGTCAAATTTACGACAGATGTTTGCATTTGGCACGAAGGCTTTGGAACAATTTATCAGTCGTTTGGAGGAGTGGCCCCAATATTGCAATCACATCTTACAGATATCTCATCTCCGTAGTACTCATCCTAAAGTTGTTGAATATATAGATGGGGTCCTTGCAAGAAAGTCTCATGGAGGAAATGGTCCTGTGGACCAACTTAACATGTCTCCTATGGGGCCTACAGTCACTGAGGTAAAACAAATAGTGTTATTTAGTCATGCTTACATTTACTTCTTCGTTACTAAATGTTACATGTACCCAGGCGATCAGTATTGGACTATTGGCACCCTTTGCCAAGTGACTGAATAATGTGATTGGCATTTGCACCCTTGCCTTATGGAATTTGTTTCATATGAATATTTTCTAATCTTTTGTTCTAGTTTACAGCCATTTCACTAGTGTGAATTTCTAAACCAAAATTTATTAAGCAGCTAATTGTAGCCGTAGATTTTTGTCCTCTGTACTTCATATAATAAATTAATAAATTTTGTGAGGTATATTTTCCATCTTCTATGTGCTTGTAGCCTACTAAATCTTAAAAGACTTTTGGAATTTGGTCCTAATGGGAATGCAGGGTGCAATACAAAGAGATCACAGCATTAGTAGATCTTTCTGTGGATTTTGTAGCGCAGTTTTTGTTTGAGCACTTGGGTGTATATATGCTTTTCTTTCGAGTCGGGAAGGGGAGTCACACACGTGCGCAGGTGCATGCACACACAGATGGTAATCATGGATCGTAATCCAAATAACCAATGATGACGACGAATTGATGACTGATCAGTATGATTATCTTATAGAAACAGGATCTCTGAAAATGTTTAATAAAGTCACTGACTCACTGGGGTTATTCAAACTGGCAGGTTCGATATATGGATTAGCTCAATACTTTTGGTCAATTTTGATATTGTCTGAATGTGAACCTTATTTAAGAGATGAAGGGATCACATATTCACAGTATCACTCACTGCTATTTGCAGTGTTTGACAATTATAATTTAAAACATTCTGTGGAATGACTTATATTGAATAGATCTATTCAGATTGTCTTGAATTATCTTTTGAAAATAGCTGGGTTCCATTGACCAAAAGTTTATTCATTGATTGTTTTTTCAGTTAAATGGTTCTAATAATTCACAGTCGATGCAACAGTCCCCATTTTCTCTGCGATTCCAGACAAGGCAGTCAGTTGTGGGCGACGATGGAATTAAGGCTTCCACAAATCTGAACATTGTCACAAAACCACCTATAGCTACTTCAGTTCAACCTGTTGTGACATCTTCATCTGACACTGTTAGCATCCCCAAGGTCCGTCTGTTTCAGTTTACAGGATGGAATGGTATCAAGGTTGTAGAAAGATAACAGTTCTTTTTATTAATAGGTACAAAGTGCTCAAAGTACTCAAAGTGCCCCTGGGATGCTTTCGATTTCCTCCGGATTCTCTCGTAGCCGAGGATCTACCACAAGTAATATCTCTATGTGGATTTTTTTTTTCTTTGAAGCCATTTGTCTGAATTTTGATTGTGATATCAGGTTCTCTGTGCTTTGCTGCGATCACATATTTCCCTTCCAAAATTCTTTGATCCCATGCAGGGTTTGGTTCTGCCTTGAACATAGAGACGCTTGAAGCTGCTGCTGAACGTAGAGAAACTCCTATAGAGGTACACACAATTTTATTTGCTCCATTGTCTGCTTATATTTGCATTTCTACCGTTTTATTGCTTATGGTAGTTAACTGCACTGGTTTGTTTTCCCTCTATTCTTTGCTTGTGCTGCCTTGGCAAGTTCAGAGCATTTTGGATTCTGAATGTCTAAATATTATGCTCCAGCAGCCTGTATATTTCTTTTGATTTCGTCTTGCCTGTATATTTCTTTTGATTTCGTCTTTGAACGTAACATGGAACTGGAGAGTATTGCAATGGCATTATCTTCGTGCCTCAACGGCTCCCACCTAAGATAGGTTTGATGTATGCAGCCTTACCTAAGTAGAGAGGTCATTTATGATGGCCCATAATGAAAAACTGTGTCGAAAAATGCAATTGCTGAAACTGCCATGAGCCAGTTACTTTATTTCATCTGATTAAATAATGAAATCCTGGAGCTTCCTTGGTTGACATTTGTCAGTTGTCACTTATTGATTGGATGGATATTATTATGGAGTATTATATAATTAAAAGAGGTTTTTTTCGAGCGATGTGATAGTCTCCCACTTTTTTAAACTACTAAATATATTAGTTTTATTTTTACATTGGTGGATAAACAAAAAAAAGAGATGGACTTAATAAGATTTAATCATCTCAAATCCTTTTTTTGGGCTTATTCCTCTTAAAAATCATACGTTGTGTGCCTCTTTATAGTAATTCTTCTATAGGACCGTCCTATAGCATAGGACTTGCCCAACCCAACTTAAAAAGGGAAGTTACTAAATTTGTGGAGTCTTGATAAGACCGTCCTACTATACAATTTGTGGAGTCTTGATAATCACTTTATATGATTCCTCTATTAAAATAGGAGTGTCATGGTAATAGTGTACCCCTTCGTTCCAATCAATAGTTTACGTATTCCTTTTAAGTCCGTTCCATTCAATTGTATACGTTTCCTTATATGTTTATTAATTTCCTTGTTAAATGATTCAATTTTCCTCCCTTATTTTTCTTCCTCACCCCATCCAGCCCCATTCCCAATAATATAAAGGGCAAGATAGTAACTTCAACCTCAATATACCATTTCCCAACACCACCTAAAATATTGTGCAAAAAGCAAACATATATGATTGATTGGAACGGAGGGAGTAACAATTACAAAACGTCCGCTCAGTATTTGAAAAATGGGTATGGTGGATGATCCAATAGGGGCCAGTGGGCTACGATTCTTAACAGTTTTTTAAGAACTAGTTGGGAGTTTAAGAATATCCTTAGGTGAGGGATGAAAACAATTTTCGAAATTTCCCTGGAAGGGTTCTGAAATATACCTAAATGATTCTCATCTGGGAGTTTTCTTAAACGATTTAGATACATTTAGGTGTGTGAGATTGGAGAATTGTGATCATCGTCATCTTGGTGGGGGTGGTGGTTGGTGCTTGATGGTGGTAGTGGTTTGGTTGTCTGGTGAGGACAACAACCAGTTCTGGTGGTCCTGCAAGTGTAGGGAAATCTGGCTGGTCTTCGAGGTGGTGGCAGTATGATGGTATGCGTATGGTGATTGCAGCGGTGGTGATAGTTTGAACTTTGAAGGCTGGTGGGGTGATGGTACTTGGTGTTCAGGTTGTGTCAATGGATAGTAGCAACTTATGTTTTTGGTTAATACTAGCTCTCTTGCCAGTTAATTTAGTTAACTAACATATTTCTTGAGAACCGTTCCTAAGTGAAATAGGAGGAGCTAAATGAATTGGATGGAGTATTTTTTACAGCTAATTTTTTAGATAAATGCTCTTGATAACAAATCCTTTGAGTTGTGGATCCAACTATCGTTTAAAAGGAACACTATGTCAACATTACTAGTAGCCAGTTTTGGAGCAGAGATTATAAACTCATGACAGAAAGGAAAGATCTAGTAAATCTGGGCTACTTTCACATTTGTTTGTCAATGAAAGGTGCCTCTTTAAGTTGCTTAACATCTTATTTATATTCATTGTGCACACAGGCGCCATCTTCTGAGGTTCAAGACAAAATTTCATTTATAATCAATAACATTTCTTTAGCTAATTTCGAAGCCAAAGCCAAAGAATTCTCTGAAATTCTGAAAGAGCAATACTATCCTTGGTTTGCACAGTATATGGTGATGAAAAGGTCACATACCTCCTGTTTTTTTAGTGATCTTCAACATTTATTTCCTTACATTTGTATCTGTCTGGTGTTGCGTCTTGCAAGTCTTGTGACTTTCTTAAGACATTGCAGGGCAAGCATTGAACCAAACTTTCACGAGTTATATCTGAATTTTCTGGATAAGTTTAACTCAAAAGCCTTAAACAAAGAAATTGTTCAAGCAACTTACGAAAATTGCAAGGTTTGTTGACTCAAGTGTCCCGATTCTTTTTTATGAAACATTTTCGTTTAGTTTTGATTATCTGACATGTCATTTCTCTCTGTTCAGGTTCTACTAGGTTCTGAGCTCATAAAGTCAAGTTCAGAAGAACGTTCTTTGCTGAAGAATTTGGGAAGCTGGCTTGGGAAGCTTACAATCGGAAGAAACCAGGTTTTAAGGGCACGCGACATCGATCCCAAATCTTTAATTATAGAGGTGATTTTTTAACTGGATTTTCGGTGATAGCATACGCACACGTAACACATTTGTTCATATTTTTTATGGGAGTATGCACACTTAATATCTGTGCCCCCAGTTGTGGTAGTCAGATCTTTAGTTCTGTTTGCTTATATTTATGGATAACTTATAATTCAATTCTATTTCTGTCATATATTCTTCCAGGCCTACGAGAAGGGGCTAATGATTGCTGTGATTCCATTTACCTCCAAGGTAATCATTATAGATCAACAGTTCAAATTCTGCTTTTTAAAGTTGCTGTATTGTTGGAGGAGCCAAATGTTGCAGTCTCATTGGAATTTGATTCCTCTTCTTGTTGGAGGAGCCAAGTGTTGCTGTACATTCTACTTCTTGGTGTTTTTGAAAAGACTTGACCCGTAGTTCTACATATGGTCTGTTTTAAATACACCAAGGAGTGTAGTACTCTATATGGCTATCTGTTCTAAGCATCTTCTCTTTGTTTGTTTTCTGTCTCCCCCTAGGTTATACAGAATGTCTGTTTTTGCACTGTTTCTGAAATTCCCTTATATCAATGAATCTTGCTGAGTCACATCTGTGTTTATCAACTAAATTCAAAAGAACTCTCAAGAAAAAATAAAGTCAAAAGAAGCTACCTGCTTGTTCTACCAGTATAGTATGTGTGTAATATTTCGATTTCTATCGTTGTTGCAGATACTGGAGCCATGTCAAAGTAGTCTTGCTTATCAACCCCCTAACCCGTGGACGATGGGGATTCTTGCTTTACTAGCTGAGATCTACGCAATGCCTAATTTGAAAATGAATCTCAAGTTTGATATCGAGGTAGGATGTGTTGTATATTAGTAACATGAACTATGTGCTCTCTAGATTGCTTTTGTTAACTCGTAGCTGAAAATGGTTTTGCTGGGCTATATACATCTCTTGTGTGATTGGTTGTAGTGTGGTAAACTAATACCAGAAATCTTGTTGTCCTGTTGGTGCTTGCTGTAGATGCTTTTCAAAAATCTTGGTGTTCTCATTAATGATGTGACCCCGAGCTCTCTTTTGAGAGAACGTGTCCGGGTTATTGAAGGAAATCCTGATTTCTCGAACAAAGATGTTGGTGTGCCGCAGCCAACGGTGGACGATAAATCTGTACTTACAGCTTTGAACCAGGTTGAATTGCCTATTGAGGTATCTACTCAATCTCAGCATGGTGGTCACCCTCATCAAATCTCTGCGGTTTGTATACAAATGAATTCCTATAAGTTCTTTTCAGCATATTTTTCTTTGGAAGATGGTAGGTCACTTTGTTATATATTGTATTTGCTGTGCAGTATGGAACCGGTACCGGTACACTGATTGAGGATGAGAAGTTAACTTCTATAACATTTTCTGATCCGTTGCCTTCAGCTCCTGTTGTGCAGCAACCTACTCAAACACAATCCCCATACCTAGGGCAGGTGTGGCAATATATTCTCATTTCAGCCTGTGCAAATCATTGTTTTAAATACTGTGCCTCGAAGTCTCGTCTACTGATACTGATTTTTGAATGGTTGTCTGATAGATGGTTGGTCGTATGAAACACTCACCTTTCATGTTTTGCAGTGTTTTTGACACTTCACAAAAATAGTGTCTACTATATTAAGGTCACCAATTGTATTATTTAATACTCTTGAATCTCCAAAAAAGCCATTAGAATTGGTTCTTTTGTAAGTTGAAGCTAAGCATATGCTGTTATCTATTGCTCTTCATTAGTTTTGCTCTTTTGTAAATAAAACAATAGTGAAAATGGGAATTACTATTAAATTTGCTGTGTTGTTTGCTGGCTAATATGTTGAACTTATCTTTTTGCTCAGCTACCGTCATCAGTTCCTAATTTAGGATCACATGTCGTTGTGAACCCGAAGCTCCAGAGTGTGGGTCTTCACTTTCAAAGGTTTGGATTGTGTTAACCTTTCTGGGCCTTAACTGTGACTATTGGTACTTGGTTCATATTTGATTTATTATCTTTGCAGAGTGCTTCCACTCGCTATGGATAGAGCTATCAAAGAGATTGTAAATGGTATAGTGCAGCGTAGTGTTTCCATTGCAACTCAGACAACAAAAGAGCTTGTTATTAAGGTCTGTCTGTTTTCATGGGCGATTATGAATGACCTTTTTTTTTTTGAAAACATGAATGACCTTTTTTGGTTCTTACTTTTTTTTTCCCTCACTATTACGTACATTTATTTTGTTTAGGACTATGCATTAGAGTCAGATGAAAGTCGCATATTTAATGCTGCACATCTGATGGTTGCTAGTCTTGCTGGGAGCCTAGCTCATGTGACTTGCAAGGTTAGACATTAATCTGCTGTTTTATGCTCATGACCACTTAACATGATATTCATCGTTAACTTTCTTAAAAATATGAAATGCTGATGCTGAAGAACATGGCTGTTGCAGGAACCTCTGCGTGCCTCAATTTCTAGTCAGCTTCGCAACATGCTGCAGGGATTAAATATCTCACCTGATATGTTTGAGCAAACTGTGCAACTTGCAACTAACGATAACCTTGATTTGGGCTGTGCCTTAATAGAACAGGCTGCGACTGACAGGGTTAGATTTTAAATTATATGCCGCTTTCAGCACATTTTATATTTTCTTGCCTGACTCTTATTATGTTTGACATCTTAATTGTAACTCTTTCGTCTAAGGGTGTTTTTAATACATTTTATTTTTGTCCAAAACTGGAGTATTACATAACACTGTGTCTTTCTGTATTGCTATTTGCATGCTTTTCAATATATGAGTATTTTTGAAGTCCTTCTCCTGGCTTGTTTAAACGCTTATTTAAGAAGAGGAGTTGGTCTCTAGGACTAAGAGTTAGTCTCCTGGAAGGCCAACTCACAATAGCAAAATGTGAAACAAATCATACAGTATACTACATAGAACTATTAAAAAGGGAGAAATATTTGAAATAAAACAATAACTACCATCATGAAAGAGGTCGCTTAGAAATTTATGAGGCTGTCTCTTATGAGAGAAAATGACTTAAAAGGCAAGTACTAAATTTTACTGTGCATGTAAAAACATGGTATTGACTGATTTTGTATGATATTCGTTTGGACTTTAGAGAATTATTATCTGGGTACTTCTAATATGTGCATTCAGATGTGACATATCCAGTCTTGTTCTTTGCCGACTTTCATTAATTTGAATGTTTCTGGGTGCTCTTTTTTCTAGTCTACTCCTGACTTTCATGTTCTGGTTCTTGTTACTATAATGTTATATTTGTACTGACATATGTTATGGTTTTTATAGGCCGTTCAAATGATTGATGGGGAAATCACACAACAACTCTCTTTGAGAAGAAAGCATAGAGACAGTATTGGTTCTTCTATGTATGATGCTAGCTTATATGCACAAGGCATGGGCGTCCTGCCAGAAACTTTGCGCCCTACACCTGGACGCTTGTCTGATTCTCAGCAGCGTGTTTATCAGGTGTGTTTTTTTTTCAAACCTTGTTTCAAAATCATGTTGCTTTTCGTAATTTGTTAATTTGGCTTCTACATATTTTCGCAGGATTTTGTTCGTCTGCCCTGGCAGAATCAGCAACCTAATCAGACGGCTAACGCTACACATATTCCTTCGTCAGATGGTGGTAGCTTCTCACTCACATTCAACTCCTCTTCTGGGCAAATGAGCTCAAGTGTCTATCCATCTGGACTAGGAAACAGTAGCTTTGGTGTTGGTGCTCAGCATATTGATCTCGTGTCAGAGGATATGGAAAAATCTCAAGTTCAACTGTTCAGGTTCTATTTACTACACGGGTTTCTGCCTTGGTGTTCTTTAGTGAAAATGTTTTCTTATTGGTTTTTTTTTTAAAAAAAAAACTTCAAAGGTATTACTGAATTTCTACATAAGATATCTATTTGATTTTGTTGGTACGTTTGCGCCTAATAGAGGCTGGTAGTCCTGGTACCATGTTGCACAGATTACCCGCCCTGTCCAATGTCCATGGTGGTTTTTAATATTGATCTTACTGAAATCGAAATGTTTGTTTGGTTATAATGAATAATTTGTTTTCTGGTCCAATTGATATATTCTTTTCTCTTTAATAATCAATTGTGTATTAGATACATACTGGTTCAGGGTCCAGCAGGTCATATAATTGACCTTGAGGTCTTTGTCAGTTGATTTTGTTTTGTCTTGACTGTCTGTCGTACTTATATGAGCTTTTAAACATTTCTTGTCAGCCCTGCTGCGCTAAACGACATAAGAGGTTCTGATGGTTCAGCCCCTCTTCGTTCTGAGGCCGATTCAATCCTCCTGTCCTCTTTGAGTGTGCCAACTCTGGAATCGCAATCAGCTGAAGCAGCTCCAGTTATTAGCTCTTATTATTTCTTCTCTTACAATTTAAGGAGGAATTAACAAATTCACTTGCTGACTCTTCATTTGCCTTTTCTAGGAACCTGTTATTAGCTCACAGCTACCATCTGTGAGCTCCGCATCATTAAGAACTGGACCCTCGGAACCTATGGCTACTGAAGATGCTCTGGACAAATACCAGATGCTTGCGTTGAAGGTCATAGACATTATCCCTGTTTGTTATTTTGATTCTTATTTCTCTTGCTGCTGCAATACCTGTTTCATCCCCAATCTAGAAGTTATGCATATGTTTGTTATATCAATATGTCCTTTATTAGGCATGGCTTAGATAGTGTGATTTCCTAACGCACTCCGCTTTTTTCAAACATTCCAATAATTTCCATTTCTGGTTCTTCGCTCCACTTCATTGTGCTTGAGAACCTTTCTGCTTGTTATCAATTTGATCGCCTGTATGGATCTATCTTCTTGAGTTTAATCAAATTTCTATGTTACTCTGATACTTCACTCACCGGCCGTATAGTGTATTAGGGATATGACACAAATGTTGATTATTAGGGATATCGCCATTTCTCGTCTCGGTAAATGTTGATTATTAGAATATCCTATAGATATTATATTAATATCTCTAATATTGATACCTCACTTTAGACCAAAGTATTGACATTTCTGCTCAAAATAGCTGTATCCAATTCTCCGTGACATATCATGGCCAATACTTGCAACTGAGTCAAACTAACACAGCTAATTTCCCCATTTTTTTCTCACTCTCTTGTGGTTCATATCTGAATTCCATATTTACTGTTGTCCATATTTGAATTCCACGGCTCTTATCTTTCTCGTTAAATATATTATGCACTCTGAATCTTTGTTTTCTCATTAAATTCAGCTGGATGCGGCACTAGCTAATGATAGCGGAGAATCAGAAATTCAGGTAATGTTGTGTTTTCCTGGAGTGGTTTACTCCATGAAATGGGCCGAATCGTTTCCATATTTACATTTTTGATTCATGGGTGCCATTACAAACTAATTTTTCTTCTATATCTGCAGGCGATTATTGTGGAAGTTCCACAATTGATTTTGAAATGTGGTAATCGAGATGAGGCGGCCTTGGCTGTTGCGCAAAAGGTGTCAGAGATAGTCATTTGAGTTCAGCTTGCGGTTAATATGATTGTGCCGGTGTTCTAAAGTTTGATATAAATCACTGTGCAGGTGTTCAAAGCTTTATACGAGAACGGAGGAAACAGTTTCCACGTTAATGCTCATCTTGTTATCTTGTCTGCTATTCGTGATGTTTGCAAGCTTGTGGCGAAGGAGCTTACTACGTGGGTATGTGTGAACATGAATTAAGACTACAAGTTTACCACTCTTTCGGGTCTTTTTTTTTTCCGAAATTGTGTAGTACTCCGTAGTATTTTTATTTATTTTTTTTTCTGGTCTTTCTTGTGTTAACATGTACTCCTTATTGTTTAATATGATTACTTATAAAAAAATCGTCTAATAGTATTGTTTTTGTTTCATGATCTATGCTACTTCTTTAGGAGTTTAATGGGAATATGGATTGCGAATTTTTCTGTGACTATTAGGTAATTTATTCAGACGAGGAGCGAAAGTTCAACAAGGATATCACGGTTGGCCTTATCAGGAGGGAGTTACTTAATTTATCTGAATATAGTATTCATTTGACAAAGCTTCTTGACGCTGGGAGAAACAGTAAGAATATTAATGTACTCAGTATCTCTTTCTTCTCTTGTTGAAGACTTTATATGGTTTTATATCGTCACGTCCTTTGTTGTGCAGAAGCTGCAACCGAATTCGCGGTTTCCCTTCTGCAAACATTGGCAAAAGAAGAACCTAAGGCCATCTCAGACCTCCAAAATTTAGTTGAAGCATTATCGAAGGTTGGTTGCGTTCCTGCTGTTAATGCTTAGCTCTCATTTACATAGTATATATCTAAATTGAATTTTATTGTGAATATAGCTTGCTGCTAGGCCGGGGTCCCCTGAGTCACTGCAGCAATTAGTTGAAACTGTGAAGAATCCAACTGGCTCTACTGGTGGCCTTCTGAGCCCCATCGCTGTTAAGGATGATAAGAACAGGCTCACCAGAGATAAAAAGGTTTGCATTTGACGTTACCTTCAGACTGAAGACTTTTATTTAAATTTTTACTGCTCCTTTTGATTCTATTATTTCTGTTGGAATTTGCAATGTTTAGGGAAGTATTATTTCACACAATTTACATTATTATCTCGTTTTTTTGTCAATCAAACTTTGTATCACTCCAGCAGTTCTCATATATCAGAAATCAGAATTACTATGTCACTATACTTTGGGTAACTTAACGAGCACTTTATTTTCTTAAAACAGGTATTACAGTCCATGGCAAGTAGGGGAGACTATAATAACATAGAAGGCATGGAGCCGGAGGCATCTAGCTTCCAGCAGCAGGTAATTGTTGCGAGCAGTTCATTTCTGAGATGTTGGTTTTCTTGTGTTGTTTGCTGATAATTGCCGACATTAATGCTGGGGCTGTGTTACATGTAGTCTTAATTACGTTGTGCTTTATTAAATACTCCCTCCGATTTTAATTTATTGCCCCATTTCAATGAAATATACTTGTACCTCACATATATTAATGAAATGGGGCAATAAATAGAAACCTTGTGAAATGCAGTACTATATTATCCATGAAAAGCTATATTAAGAACAAGTAACAAGTGTTCAGACTAAGTGCATTCCCTTTGTAAAGGAGCGTTAAGTTTGACATGTCATCTGGAGATGACAGACATATAATTAGAGATTGAGTTTTTTGTATTGCAAAATGGTATTTCACCAATTTTGCAGATTTGGATGATTTTGTGATTCAGTGGTACATGTACTCAAAACATCAGTTGCCGTGAAAATCTTTTAACATAAGTTGGTGCATCTTGGTTCCAAACATTTAGATGCTACAATATTGGGTTCATGTTGTCTTGCAGGTTTCTACACTTTTTGCCGAATGGTACCGCATAAGTGAACTGCCTGCTGGGAATGATGCTTCCTGTACAAAATTTATGTTACATCTACATCAAAATGGTTTACTTAGGGGAGATGATAAAACAGAGCGTTTCTTCCGGGTTCTTTTGGTGTGTACTTATTCCATTCTTTAGCGCCTTTAATATATTTGACGGTTGTACCTTTGTCTCTGTATTCATTTACTCTTTGCTTTAGGAAATTTCGGTGTCGCACTTTGGCGAGTTGATGCAAAAGTCTCCACAAGTGCATACACCCTTTCTTGCTATTGATATTTATGCAAAGCTAGTATATTCTATTTTGAAGGTATTTTACTTTTCTTTTGTGACTGTCTGTGCCTGTTCATGGTATTGCATTTGACGTGATATTACTGTATCTTTCTAGTATTGGCCTGTGGACCAGGGATCAAGCAAGCTCTTTCTCTTACCAAAGGTATACTTGTGAGCTAACATACAGAATTTGCCGTTTCCTTGTGATGTTCTTACTAAGCACAATTTTGTTTCTTACTCATCTTGAAGTAATTGAGTATATTGGATCTTTGTTATTTGTAGATTTTAACTGTTACGGTTCGATCCATCCAAAAAGATGCTGATGAGAAAAGAGACGAATTTAATCCACGGCCTTATTTTAGGCTGTTCATTAATTGGCTGTTAGACATTGGCTCATTGGACCCTGGCCATGATGGGGTGAACATTCAGGTAGTGGTTGATATTAGTCCTTTCTGGGCTTCCCTTTCTACTTCCATCTTGCCACAACTACTGCATTTTTATTGATTAGATTTCAATTGTTGACCTGGCTTCATGATTGCAGGTTCTATCATTTTTTGCAAATGCATTCCATGCCTTGCAGCCCCTGAAAGTACCAGCTTTTAGGTATGTGTAGACTGTATAGCATAGCCTTCTATGTTCTATATCCTCTTTTTCTGTAATAACTATGCATTCTATAGCCACTTCTCAGTCGATTCAGTTAGTATTGAGTTTATATCTTCAGCAGTGCCAGTCAGTCATTAGTTCTGACTCGTATTTATTATTGTACACCATCTTCTAGTGAAGCTCTTGCCCCTGGAATAGATAGGACTGGGCTTAGCCTTTATTGTGATTGGTCACAACAGTATTTTACTGTTATGGGGAGAATCTGTTTATTGCTATAGGTGTTTTGGTTTCTACGAAAAGTGCACTAAGCATGAGGTTCTCCTGTCGTTTGCGTTTTGATATCAGCTGCAGACCTTTTCAGTGTTATTCAGTTTCTTTTGTGGTTTTTAAAATCCAATTCTCTCGTGAAGTTATTGATCTTCCTATTCAGTGTTAGTTTTTTTTGGATGAAAAATTAGGAATGTATTTTTCAGTTGTGTTCTATTTTCTATGCTTGGTTTTTACTGCAGTACATGCTATTCACTGTTTTTTATCTACTGAGTTTCATAATGCATGAGTTTCAGTATCCAATGTTTGCGTCCTGCTTTTTCTTTTCTTCTTTGTAGGTGACAGTGTTTGTTTTCGAGTCTCACATGTTCTGTAATGTTTCAGCTTTGCTTGGCTTGAGCTGGTGAGTCACAGGACTTTCATGCCGAGATTGCTGACTGGAAACTCTCAGAAGGGTTGGCTTCTTCTACACCGCTTGTTAATGGACTTGTTTCAATTCATGGAGCCTTTCTTGAGAAATGCTGAACTTGGAGATCTGGTCTGTGTTTTTGTAATAGCAAATCATTTTATTCTATTTGTCTGTCCCATATTCATGTATTGACATTTTGTCCTTTTCTATTTGAAGATACGCTTTCTTTACAAAGGAACTCTGCGAGTGCTGCTAGTGTTGCTGCACGATTTCCCTGAATTCCTGTGTGACTATCATTTTAGCTTTTGTGATGTTATTCCTTCTAGCTGCATACAGATGCGCAATATAATCCTTAGCGCATTTCCTTGCAATATGAGACTCCCTGATCCATCAACTCCGAATTTGAAGGTTTGTTCTTGATTCTATGTGAATTCGAGCGACTACCTGTCATTTTGTTTGTTCTGTAACCTTAGGAGCTCGATTCTGCAGATTGATTTATTGGCAGAGATGAGCCAAGCGCCTCGGATTCTGTCCGATGTTGATGCAGCTCTAAAGGCGAAGCAGATGAAAGCAGACGTTGATGAGTATCTCAGGGTATTAATGTTGTTTCTTTTATAAGATAAACGCTACTAGAGTAGCTTATGAATTAATATTTCTTGAGACAGCGATTGTGCTTATTGTTTTTCTGTTAATTTTTCTCATGGTATTCTGCAGACGAAGCAGGGGCCCCTTCTGAAGGAACTGAAACACAGATTACTACTTTCACCTAATGAGGCATCGCATGCAGGGACACGTTACAATGTGCCTCTGATCAATTCTATTGTGCTTTATGTTGGGATGCAGGTGATTTGTTTTTTCTCTGATGTATCTTTCTAGTTGTATCGTCAAGGAGATCTGCGGGGGATTTTTTTTGTAAGCCAGTTGGGCCATTGAGGGGATCTTGAGGCGAGGGGCAATGGATTCCAAGTTGAAAGGATTTCAATTTGGCTTGTAAGAAAGTAAATAGTCCACCCCCTTCCCTCCAACTCTATGCTTACAATGGGGAAACTATTCTCAGACACATACACATCCTTATAGTGGCTAGATGGCCAGGTTTTATCCTTTATCTTAGTGTTACTGTGTGTTGGGTGTCAATTGATTGGTGGTTAAGTAGCCAACTTAGTGTGGCTTCAATAATGAAAATATATAATCAATTGTGGACTATGGGTGGGATTTTGATTGTTGACATTCTTATCGTAGAAGCACAAAGGTTTACCTGTTACTCCCTCGCATCATAACCAAACACACCATTTACTTTTTCACATTTGCCGAGACGTGTTTTACACAATCGATATCTTTTATTTTGCATTATTAAAAATCATAAAAATTTGATATTCTTAATGAACTCGTAGAGACGAATCAAACAAGATCCTCTTAATGAAAATCCCACATGACTATATTTTCTCTTGTAGATTGCCGAGAATATTGAATATTCTCTTGACATGTGAATAGTGTCAAAAAGAGATATGATGTGTTTGGGATATGAAGGGAGGGAGTATAACATATGTCAGCTGCTCGTGGACGTGTGGTTTGTTATGTTTACAAACATGGTGTTTTGTGTGTGGTGTAATGAGAATGGTGTCTTTATTTTCTTTAACAAAGTGTGGCCTATTTTTTCTCGTCTTGAGATTTGCTTTTTCATGTGAAATGTTAGCTACAGTTGGAGACTTTAAGAGTTGGGATTGTAACTTTTCCCTATCAAGCAGCTAATTGGAGTTTGAATAATATACTTTTCTCGACAGGCTATTCAGCTGCTTCAGGCTCGAAATAGGTCTCAATCCCAGTCAGTTAGTGCGGATACGTCAGTCGACAGTGCAGCACTAGCCATTTTTGAAGCTTTAATAAAAGATTTGGATACTGAGGGTCGTTATTTATTCCTGAATGCCATCGCTAACCAATTGCGCTACCCAAATACTCACACACATTACTTCTCTTTCATCATGCTGAACTTATTTTCTAAATCAGAACAGGTATTTTCATTCTGTCCTCTGTTTATGTATCCTGGTTGTTGTGTTGCACTGTTTACGGATGCTGATGGTATTGTCGATTGTTCTTGTCTTTTGTGTGTGTGCCAATATTGAATTCTGTCAGAATGTTAATTATGCCTAGTGGCCTTGTGCATCTACTTTATCAGACATACTTATCTGTCGTAATAGCCAAGATCTATTGCTACCCTGTAACATCAAGATATTTCCGCGTCTTTTGTGCACAATGTTTTAGGAGGGAGTATAATATAAATGTAATTGGCAAGCAGATCTTAATTAAAGGGTAACCGATTATATTAAAATAGAACCCTACTTTTAACACTAACCCCACCATTTTAACCCACACATACAAACCCGCTAGTCACCACTTACAAGCCACAAGCCACAACCAATCGTCCTGCTCCACTGTCCGTCAACCCTGAATCAGCTGCTGGAGAAGATTCAGTGACTAGAGTCAAGTAGTTGAGTAAGTTGCGAAATGTTACATGAACTGACTGGTTAGGCTGCTTGGCTTGTGGAAAATCTTGAGTGGTGAAGATAGATTTTGTCGCATTTTGGGACATTTCTGGGATTGGTGGTAGGCTTGTCGATTGGCTTGTGCTTTGAGTGAGGTGCTTTTAATTAAGGTGTAATTATCAGTTCGAGTAAGTTCATGAGAGTATAATTGAGGCATGAAAATAATGGCATTTTGTGTAGCTGAAAAATGTATACGAGGGCAATTTGGTAAACAGCCATGCCAAATATGGGAACCAATAAATGGTAACATCTTAAAGATTGGGGGAGACTTGGGAGTAGATTGCATCACAGGAGGGAGGGAATATGGGAACCTTCTGACATTATTAAGGGAATACAAAATTTGTTTACTATTCTTAGGAATCGTCTCGTTTCCCCTTTTTTGGCCGATTCAGATACTCTTTATCTCCCACCAAGGCTCACCTCTCCAATGACACAAACATTGAGAATAGCAGGAATGTAGAAAACACAAGCTAAGCACTCCCTCCATCCCACATCTATTTGCGTCCCTATTTTATTATTTGTCCCCTTGCCATATATAGAGTTAAGTCAAAAAAATATTGAGCTCCCTATTTTACACCTACATAAATGAGCTTCTTCATTCATCATTCCCATCATACCATTTACCTCATGTTTAAATGATTTAGTCGGAAAGGGTATTAATCCTATCTCCCTACTATTTTTTTAAACTAAACTTCGGTCATTGGGACAATAAAAGTAGGATAGGGGAGTTATATGTAGCACCACAAATAACAAACTAAAATTGAATAAAGAAACGTGTGAACAATATGAAACAAATTCATATTACATCTGCTGTGTGAGACTAATGATCAATGTTGTCATTGATTGACCTCTTAACTATAATTAAATGGAGTCATGGAGACCAATGTAAATGGCATGTATAGATTATTTGAATGGAATCTTGTGAAAATGTGAAGTAGCGTTAGATATAATATCGAACATAAGTGAATTTTTTTCGGATGCCGTTTCCATTTTGATTTGATTTTTGGCTACTAATACGAGTTAGTTTCATGTAATCTATGCTGTGTATAGCATATCTTCCAAGTTTTATGTGCGTAAATTGGATGCATAGGAAAAAAGGGGTTATGTTTGTTAGTTGATGGTTTCTGAGTGACCGATTACAGGAAATAATTCGGGAACAAATCACCAGAGTACTGTTGGAACGACTTATTGTTAATAGGCCACATCCATGGGGTCTTCTAATCACCTTCATTGAACTAATCAAGGTAATTTTCTAAATACAGTACTCATTATCTTGACTTCTTAGCTTTTTATTACGAGTATAAATTTAATTTAATTTAATTTTGGTATCGTGAACAGAACCCGAGCTACTTCTTCTGGAACCAAAGTTTCACAAGGTGTGCTCCTGAGATTGAGAAATTATTTGAGTCGGTTTCAAGATCATGTGGAGGGCCAAAGCCTGTTAATGAAGCCATGGTTGGGTCAGGGGCATTGTCAGACGGCGTACACTGAAAAGACAAACCTATAATTCTTGGTCTCGATTCGTTGCTGGAATTTAGTCTGTCGGCCTTTCTTCTAATTGATTCTGTCTGTAAATGATTAGCCATATTCTTGAATCAGCAGTAGGAGTTGTTTAGCCTTTAGACTCATGTAAAAATGTATTTCTACTGCTACTAGTCATTCACATCCTATGCTTTTTGTACATTATTAGTCGATTTAGTCTCGATACAATCTAGTACAGTAAAACTCTTGAGATCGCGTTTATGCTGCATCTCCAGGATAGTTTACAGTTTCTATCTCACTCAACAATTCAACCAACTGTAATATGAAAAACTCATTCTGCTGCTGATCGTTGCGCTTCGTCATCTCGCTTTTCTCATTCTTGTAGTTGTAGCAATGGCAAAGACTAGTTATTGTGGCCATTGACAAACGGCAAATGTACCGCGAGTTATTGATGAATCAAAATTTAAGTATGATGTTCAAAAATAAAGATTATAGTAACAGTAATTAAAATTAATCCAGTGAATTTGTCTTTCAAAACAACAATGGATTGTTATGGAAAGTTTAAAAAAATAATGTGCTTCGATTGATAAACTCTGATGATCATTGCCGATCGTCACCTCGCTTCTCTCTTTCTTGTAGTTGTAGCAATGGCAAAGACTGGTATTGTGGCCATTGACGATGGCAAATGTACCGAGTTGATGAATCTAAATTTAAGTATCAAGTATGATGTACTAAAATAAAGATTATGATAACAGTAATTAAAATTTGTGTTCAAAACAACACAATGGATTGTTATGGAAAGGTTAAAAATAATACAAAAGAAAGTTGGACTAATTTAAGAAAATTGAGGGAGTAATATATTTCGATTGATAAATCTGCCTAGTAATACTTGACTCAATTGAGCCAAAAGCCAAATATCCGATCCTATAGCAGGAAGACTACCTTCTACTCCTGTATGTTTTGTTTGTTTTATATCTTTATTTACACAATATTAAAATTCTTAATTGATATTCTTAATGTACTCATTAAGACGATTAAATAAAAATCATACATGATTTTGTTTTAAGTTATACATTAGAAATTATATTAGAGATTCTCTTCATCGATGATAGTGCAAAAAAGTAATCGTAAAGAAACAAAAGAATCGGATGAGTAATAAGCAAAAAATTCTTAGGTACTCCCATCCATTCAATGTTTTACCTGAAGGGGTTTCACAATTTTTAAGAAAAGTGGTAAAAGTAAATGTATTATTGGTAAATCAAATGATTTTATGGGTCCACCAAACATTAAAGTAAGGAAAAAGTAATGACATTTTGTATAAATAGAGAAAGGATATGAGGATGGTAATGTACGGAGTAAAATCTTTTGCCAAAAAGAGAAGGTAAAGAATTGATTGAAATTGTTCATTTATAGTAAGCGTAAAGAATTGAATGGATGTGAGGAAGTATATGAACAAGACAAGTGCATCGAGTCATTGTATTCTTTACCCGACGTGGTACATCCGGTGTACCTGGTAATTTCTCATTTACTTGTGTATACACTGTACAGGCATTACAACAAGAAGCAGATGCAGTAGAAATAAGATTTAAAAAATTGTGCGCTCCACAAACCTAAATTAAAAAATTGGCCGTTGGAACAGTAACGAAATGCACAAAAGTGTAGATAAAGAAGAGAGAGGAGAAAATTGGGGAAGAACAAACCCTAAATTAAACCCTTAATCTACCACCAAAAAACAAAAATGGCAGCCATTGAAGAACAATTTAGAAACCTCAATATCCCTATCGAAACGCCGAGGAGTAGGAGGCTAAGCCTGACAGGGCTATGGTTAAAACACCAGCAATTCAAGGACGCCAATTTGAAAGTGCAACAGCGTCAGACGACGTCGCATTATGTTCAACGAGCGCAAAAACCCTAATTATAGGTGATGATTTGTTTTCTTTGATTTCGGATGAGAATCTTGAATTTATACTAGCAAAAGTTCCGATTTTGCAGCATGTGTTACTCTCATTAGTTTGTAAGAGGTGGTATTATGTGTTGGGAAAATTTAGGAGCTCAGTTTGTTTGCTAGATTGGGATTTTTTGGTTTCGGGAAGATTAACGAGTCGGTTCTCGAATTTGAGTGAGGTTAATTTGATTCCAGCTAGTTTTAAGAGTGGTATGAGCTCAGGGATTGTGATTAGTCATAAGGTTGTGAAGATTAATGTCGATGCGGAGGTTATTGGTGAAGGGTTGATTGGTAAGGAAGGTGTATTAGGGGTTGATTTGATTGATAGAGGGCTTGAGTTGATTAGTAATGGCTGCCCTAATTTAAGGAAGTTGAGTTTGGTTAATGCTAGTGAGAAAGGGCTAGGTTTTGTGGCGGAATGTTGCGTTATGCTGCAGGAACTGGAGCTGCACCGTTGTGAGGATATGATGTTGAGGAGTGTCACGAAGTTTAGGAACTTGCAGATACTGAATCTGAGTTGTCGCGTTGAAGGAATGTATGAATCAGTTGTTTCGGATATTGGGATGACGATTTTAGCTCAAGGGTGTAAGAGGTTAGTCAAGCTTGAGCTAAGTGGTTGTGAAGGGAGTTATGACGGGATTAAGGCTGTTGGCCAATGCTGTCAAATGTTGGAAGAGTTGACGTTTTCTCGGCACAAGATGGATGGTGGGTGGTTATCAGCACTTTGTTATTGTGGAAACCTCAAGACTTTGAAGTTTCAGTCTTGTGAGAGTATCGATGCATGCCCGGGTCTAGATGAGCATTTGGGCTCTTGTCCCACGCTCGAGGAGTTGCACTTGGAACGTTGTCAGATACGGGATAAAGGGAGTGCTAGGGCTTTGTTCTTGGTGTGTGAATCTGTCAGGGAGATTTCTTTCCAGGATTGTTGGGGATTGGAGGATGACTCGTTCCGCTATGCAGCTATATGTAGGTATGTGTATATACTTTGGGGTTTGTTTTATGACCCAGTGTAGTGCTACAAGAAATTTTATTCAATGTTTATGTCAGAAATCTATCTTCCCAAAATTTCTTTATGTTAAGAAGATTCATGGAGGAAAAGTATACTGGCAACCGGGATTTCTTTGGTTAGACAAGTAACCCTTATTTCGCTGATTTGAAGTGCTAGACAGAGTTTCGACATTTTCCATGTCTTTTGTCTTTCGTGAGTGCATTCGTGATTGATGTGATACTTTATTTATATCACTCCGTCTCCTGTTCTTCACTGTGAGTACTTAAACCAACCACCAAAATTTTATGCTATTCAAGTATCCACTGTTGTATAGTAGTGCGTGGTCGGACGTTCTTTGAATATTTCTACGTGGTACCTCTGAGTTTTTCGGTTTTCATGAAATTTTGATGGTGTACAGTGTACTCATGAAGATGATATTTCGCCTCTACCATGACTTTAGTAATGAATGATCTCCTATTCACATGTGATTCTTATTGTCTTATGCTTCATGTTCTTGATCACGTTTTTGTCGCCTATTCAATAACTTGAGGTAATATAACTCCTTTTTTCGCGAATATCTACTTCCATTACAGGAGAGTGAAGTCCATATCTCTGGAAGGATGCTCCTTGCTGACTACAGAATGCTTAGACTCAGTTGTTCATAATTGGAAAGAACTCGAGACACTAAAAGTTGTATCATGTAACAGTATAAAGGACTCACATATAACTCCAGAGTTAGCAAACTTGTTTTCTGTACTAAAAGAACTGAAATGGAGGCCAGATTCGAGATGTCTACTGGCATCGAGTCTTGCTGGAACAGGAGTGGGAAAGAAGGGTGGCAGATTTTTCAAGAGGGTATGAGAAGCTCATCGAGTCTCGACTCACATATGCACAGTTATTTTCATTGCGATTATTAACACACCTGTTCTTTTTTACCAGGTTGTCAATATGATGGACAAACGGAAATGATTGACATTTGCATGCATCAGTACCGAGAGAGATCGACTTGGGTCGGGTCAGGTCAGGTCAGTTTTGTACATACTGTTTTGTATGTGAGGCGGTTTGTTGAATGTTGTTTCTGTTCTGAACAATTCTCACGACGTAGGCTCTAGCTAAGCTGTAATTCCCAATTATGTATCCGGATGCACTTGAATAGATAGTTTACATTTGCTTTATGGATAAAATTTAAGGTAATGAGACAAGAATTAATGTTTGTTTATTACTCCCTCCATTTTTCCGTTTTCTTCTCACTTCATGATAATACTCCACCTATATAATAGGTGGGAAAAAAGAAAAAAAATGGAAAAGTGAAAAAAAAAATTATCCAAAAAGAAACGAGTGACCTATTACCTTATACACCCAAAAGAGAAAAGTGTAAATTATTGTTGAGACGGAAAAAGTAAATGTGTTTATTTTAAACCATAAAAACCTTCATTTCTAAAATGTTAGAGACATTTAATTTTGAGACCAAATCGGGCTGAAAAACATGGATAATAACCTTCAAATTCTTCGTTTCGTGTGATTTTTCGAAAAATGTGATGTATTTTGTTGCCCATCTAAATAGAACTCGTATAGCATTAAATGACCGGTAGTTGTTAAAAAAACTCTAAAATAATTCTGTTTCAAGTATATATGTACGAAGATTTTGCTTGATCTGACGTTACTCGAAAGATAGTCGAATGTTTTTTGAATGTCTTTATTTAAAATCATACGTATCTTCTGTTACACTGAGACATTTGGAGACATTTAATTTCGGGACCAAATCGGTCGTGAAAACGTGGATAATAATCTTCAAATTCGCCTGCTCCGAGTAATTTTTCGAAAAATGTGAGATATTTTTCTTGCATCTTAGTAGGACTAATATAACATAAAATGATGGTGGTTAAAGAAAACTCTAAAATTGTTTAATTTCGGGTATATATATATCGTAAATTTCACTCTAATCCGACGTTACTTGAAATATAGTCGAATGTCTTTTAAATATGTTTATTTTAAACCATATATACCTTCTGTAACCATATATACCTTCTGTTACACCGACCTAATTGTCTGAAAAACGTGAATTATTTTGCTGACCATCGTAGTAGAACCAGTATTTTTTTTTTGGTTCAACGAAGAGCGCACTTAGTCGCATTACAATATAGGGGAGGGGGATTCAAACATGAGACCTACTGTCCCAGAGCACCTAGTCTTAACCACGAGGCTAAGACATCTTCGGTAGTAGAACCAGTATAAAATAATATGAATAACGGTTGTTAAAAAAAACTCGAAAATCGTTGAGTATGTATATGAATAACGGTTGTTAATATATATAATTTCACTCTAATCCGACGTTACTCGAAAGATAGTCGAATGTCTTTTAAATGTGTTTATATTAAATCATAAGTACCTTCTGTTACACCAAGACATTTCTAAAATGTATTGAGTCGTTACTATGCGAATTTGGAAATATTTGATATCGAAACCAAATCAGCTCAAAAAACGTGGATAATAACCTTCAAATTTTTTAGGTGTGATTGGAGCTCCCGTGTTATTGACCTATTGAGTGATTGGGGGAAGAAGCGATTAAGAAGTGATTTGAATTGGGTATCTCATCTGAGGGGATCGAAATTGCACTGTAACATCCTTTGAGCTGTGATCAATGCCGCGATTTATCAGATTTGGTGACAACGGAATGTCGGTAGAATTGAAGGAATCGTGCAACAGCCAATTTGTGTTGTTAAGTTGATTAAGATGGATATTAGGCATAGAATCATGTATAAAATTAGGTACCCAATTCATGTTAAAGAGGCTAGATGACTACATAATTTGATGTAGCCATACTAATGTAAATTGATTCACATCTCATATATATATATATATATATATATATATATATATATATATATATATATATATATATATATATATATACACACACACACTTACGCTTTACCAAAAAAATCTTCAAATATACCCGTTTCGAGTAATTTTTCGAAAAATGTGAAATATTTTTCTTATATTCTTAGTAGGACCAGTATAAGATAAAATGACAAACGGTTATTATAAGAACTCGAAAATTGTTCAGTTTCGAATATATATATATATATATATATATAGTATATATCTCTAAAATTTCACTCTAATCCGACTTTACTCGAAAGATTATGGAATGTCTTTTAAATGTGTTTATTTTAAACCGTAAGTACCTTCTCTTACACGGAGACGTTTCTAAAATGTATGGAGTCGTTACTCTGCGAATTTGGAGACGTTTAATTTCGGACCCAAATCAGTCAAAAAACGTGGATAATAACCTTCAAATTCGTCCGTTTTGAGTGATTTTTCGGAAAATGTGAATTTTTTTTTTTTGCCATCTCAGTTGGGCCAGTATAAGATAAAATGACTAATGGACGAAAATTGGTCAGTTTCAAGTATATATATCTAAAATTTCACTCTAATCCGACACTACTTGAAAGATAGTTTAATGTTTTTTAAATGTGTTTATTTTAAACCACAATTACATTATCTTACACCGAGACATTTCTAAAATGTATGAAGTCGCTACTATGCGAATTTAGAGATATTTAATTTTAGGACCAAATCGGCTCAAAAAACGTGGTCACGTGGATAATAACCTTCAATTTGAGGCGTTTTCGACCGATATTAGTTTATCGCGTAAAGACAACATCAAATATACTATGTTGGAGTTAAAATTTTGTGTGGGTGTAATATAAGGCCTAGGTACCAACTCGTAAAATTTTCGGCCATATTTTTTATGGAATCCAAATTTGCAAAAAACGTGGATAATACATTTCAATTTGAGGCGTTTTCGACCGATATTAGTTTATCGCGTAAAGACACCATCAAATGTACTCCGTTGGAGCTAAAATTTTGTGCGGGTGTAATAAATGGCCTCGGTAACAACCCGAAAAATTTTCAGCCATATTTTTTTTGGACTTCAAATTTACAAAAAATTGTTTATAATAAACTTTAATTTGAGGCGTTTTCGACCGATTTTAGTTTATCGCGTTAAGACACCATCAAATGTACTCTGTTGGAGCTAAAATTTTGTGTAGGCGTAATATATGGCCTAGGTAACAACCCGTAAAATTTTCGGCCATATTATTTTCGGAATCCAAATTTGTAAAAATCGTGGATAATACACTTCATTTTGAGGCGTTTTCGACCGATATTAATTTATCGCGTAAATAGACCATCAAATGTACTCTGTTGAAGCTAAAATTTTGTGTAGGCGTAATTTATGGCCTAGGTAACCAGTAAAAATTTCGGGCATATTTTTTTTGGACTCTAAATTTGCAAAAACCGTGGATAATACACTTCATTTTGAGGCGTTTTCGACCGATATTAGTTTATCGCGTAAATACACCATCAAATGTAAAAATTAGCGTAATATATGGCGTAAGTAACAACCTGTAAAATTTTCGGTCAAATTTTTTTTTGGACTTCAAATTTACAAAAAAACGTTGATAATACACTTCAATTTGAGACGTTTTCGATCGATATTAGTTTATCGCGAAAATACACCATCAAATGTACTTTGTTGGAGCTAAAATTTTGTGTGGTCATAATATATGGCCTAGGTTACAACCCATAAAAATTTCGGCCATATTATTTTCGGAGTCCAAATTTGTAAAAATCGTGGATAATACACTTCATTTTGAGGTGTTTTCGATCGATATTAGTTTATCGCGTAAATACATCATCAAATGTACTCTGTTGGAGCTAAAATTTTGTATGGGATTGATATATTGCCAAGGTAACAACGCGTAAAAAAATTTGCCATGTTTTTTTTGGCCTCCAAATTTGAAAAAAAATGTGGATAATACACTTCAATTTGAGGCGTTTTCGACCGATATTAGTTTATCGCGTAAAGACATCATCAAATGTACTATGTTGTAGCTAAAATTTTGTTTGGGCGTAATATATGGCCTAGGTAACAACGCGTAAAATTTTCGGCCATATTTTTTTTGGACTTCAAATTTACAAAAAATTGTTGATAATAAACTTCAATTTGAGGCGTTTTCGACCGATTTTAGTTTATCACGTAAAGACACCATCAAATGTACTCTGTTGGAGCTAAAATTTGGTGTGGACGTAATATATGGCCCTAGGAAACAACGCGTAAAATTTTCGGTCATATTTTTTTTGGAGTCCAAATTTGCAAAAATCGTGGATAATACACTTCAATTTGAGGCGTTTTCGACCGATTTTACTTTATCACGACACCATCAAATGTAGTTTATTGGAGCTCAAATTTTAGGTGGGAGTTATATATTGCCCAGATAACACCAAAAAATTGTTGATAATAAACTTCAATTTGAGGCGTTTTCGACCGATTTTAGTTTATCACGTAAAGACACCATCAAATGTACTCTGTTGGAGCTAAAATTTGGTGTGGACGTAATATATGGCCCTAGGAAACAACGCGTAAAATTTTCGGTCATATTTTTTTTGGAGTCCAAATTTGCAAAAATCGTGGATAATACACTTCAATTTGAGGCGTTTTCGACCGATTTTACTTTATCACGACACCATCAAATGTAGTTTATTGGAGCTCAAATTTTAGGTGGGAGTTATATATTGCCCAGATAACAACCCGTAAAATTTCCGGCCATATTTTTTTTGAACTCCAAATTTGCAAAAAACGTGGATAAATACACTTCAATTTGAGGCGTTTTCGTCCGATATTAGTTTATCGCGTAAATATTCCATCAAATAAACTCTGTTGAAGCTAAAATTTTGTATGAGCGTAATATATGGCCTAAGTAACAACCCGTAAAATTTTCGGCCATTTTTTTTTTTTGACTTTAAATTTGCAAAAAAATGTGGATAATACACTTCAATTTGAGGCGTTTTCGACCGATATTAGTTTATCCCGTAAAAACACCATCAAATGTACTTTGTTGGAGCTAAATTTTTGTGGGCATAATATATGACCTAGGTTACAACCCGTAAAAATTTCGGCAATATTTCTTTTACACTCCAAATTTGTAAAAATCGTGGATAATACACTTCAATTTGAGGCGTTTTCGACTGATTTAACTTTATCGCGTAAAGACACCATCAAATGTACACTATTGGAGCTAAAATTTTGTGTGGGCGTAATATATGACCTAGGTAACAACCCGTAAAATTTTCGGCCATAATTTTTTGGGACTCTAAAATTGCAAAAATAACGTGGATAATACGCTTCAATTTGAGGCGTTTTCGACCGATATTAGTTTATCGCGTAAAGACAACATCTAATGTACTCTGTTGGAGCTAAAATTTTGTGTGGGTGTAATATAAGGCCTAGGTAACAACCCGTAAAATTTTCGGCCATAATTTTTTTGAAATCCAAATTTGCGAAAAATCGTGGATAATAATCTTCAAATTCGCCCGTTTAGAGTAATTTTTCGAAAAATGTGAAATACATTTTTTGCCATCTCAGTTGGACCAGTGTAAGATAAAATGACTAATGGATGTTAAAAAAACACGAAAATTGGTCAGTTTCAAGTATATATATCTAAAATTTTACTCTAATCCGACGCTACTTGAAAATAGTTTAATGTTTTTTAAATGTGTTTATTTCAAACCACAATTAACTTCTCTTACACCGAGATATTTCTAGAATGTATGGAGTCCTTACTGTGCAAATTTGGAGACATTTAATTTCGAGACCAAATCGGCCCAAAAAACGTAGATAATAACCTTCAAATTCGCCCGTTTCGAATGATTTTTTGAAAAATGTGAGATATTTTTCTAAGCATCTTATAAGAACAAATATAAGAAAAAATGACTAACCGTGGTTAATAAACTCCAAAAATTGTTCAGTTTCGAGCATATATATCTAAAATTTCACTCTAATCCAATTTTACACGAAAGATAGTCGAATGTCTTTTAAATGTGTTTATTTTAAACCACAATTATCTTCTCTTACACCGGAACATTTCTAAAATGTATGAAGTCGTTACTGTGCAAATTTGGAGACATTTAATTTCTGGACCAAATCGGCCCAAAAAACGTAGATAATAACCTTCAAATTCGCATGTTTCGAGTGATTTTCCGAAAAATGAGAGATATTTTTCTTGCCATCTCAGTTGGACCAGTGTATGACAAAATTACTAATGGATGTTAAAAAAAACTCAAAAATTGGTCAGTTTCGAGTATATATATATCTATAATTTCATTCTAATCCGACGCTATTCGAAAGATAGTTTAATTTTTTTAAATGTGTTTATTTTTAAACCACAAGTACCTTCTCTTACACCGAGACATTTGTAAAATGTATGGAGTCGTTACTTTGCGAATTTGAAGACATTTAATTTCGGGACCAAATCGGCCCAAAAAACGTGGATAATACCCTTCAAGTTCACCCGTTTCAAGTGATTTATGTGAAATATTTTTTTTGCCATCTCACTTGGACCAGTGTAAGATAAAATGACTAATGGATGTTAAAAAACTCGAAAATTGGTCAGTTTCGAGTATCTATATCTAAAATTTCACTCTAATCCGACGCTACTCGAAAGATAGTTTAATATTTTTTAAATGTGTTTATTTAAACCACAATTACCTTCTCTTAACATAGACATTTCTAAAATGTATGGAGTCGTTACTATGCGAATTTTGAGACATTTAATTTCGGGACCAAACCATCCCAAAAAATGTGGATAATTACCCTCAAATTCGCCCATTTCGAGTGATTTTTCGAAAAATGTGAGATATTTTTCTATCCTTCTTATAAGAACAAGTATAAGATAAAATGACTAACGGTTGTTAAAAAACTCAAAAATTGATCAGAGGGGGGGAGGATCAAATAAGTTCACCATACGTAATTAAGTGTATATTAAAGTTACAGATGACATACGTTAAAGTTTTATTTTTTCAGAATTGATATGTAACTATAACATTCAGCTCTTTTATCACTTCAAGTGATAAAGTGCAACTTTAACACTCATCTCGTGTAACTTTAAGCACCTTTTGTGTAACTTTAACACTGGAACTTATGAACTTATAAGAGTTGTTGGCCTTATGTGAACCTATATATATATATATATATATATATATATATATATATCTAAAATTATACTCTAATCCGATGTTACTGGAAAGATAGTCGAATGTTTTTTAAATGTGCTTATTTTAAACCATAAGTATTTTCTATTACACCGGGACATTTCTAAAATGTGTGGAGTCGTTACTGTGCGAATTTAGAGACATTTAGTTTCGGGACCAAATCGGCCCAAAAAACGTGGATAATAACCTTCAAATTCACCCGTTTCGAGTGATTTTTCGAAAAATGTGAAATATTTTTTTTGCCACCCCAGTTGGACTAGTGTAAGATTAAATGGCTAATGGATGTTAAAAAAACTCGAAAGTTGGTCAGTTTCGAGTATATATATCTATAATTTCACTCTAATCCGACGCTACTCGAAAGATGATTTAATTTTTTAAAATGTGTTTATTTTTAAACCACAAGTACCTTCTCTTACACCAAGACATTTCTAAAATGTATGGAGTCGTTACTGTGCGAATTTGGAGACATTTAATTCAGGACTAAATCGGCTCAAAAAACGGGGATAATAACCTTCAATTTCGCCCGTTTCGAGTGATTTTTCGAAAAATGTGAAATATTTTTTTTGCCATCTCAGTTGGACCAGTGTAAGATAAAATGACTAATTGAGGTTAAAAAACTCGAAAATTGCTCAGTTTGGAGTATATATATATCTAAAATTTCACTCTATTCTACGCTACTCGAAAGATAGTTTAATGTTTTTTAAATGTGTTTATTTTAAACCATAATTACCATTTCTAAAATGTATTGAGTCGTTACTGTGCGAATTTGGAGACATTTAATTTCGGGACCAAATCGGCCTAAAAAACGTGGATAATAACCTTCAAAATTGTCTATTTCGAGTGATTTTTCGAAAAATGTGAGATAGTTTTCTTGCCATCTCAGTTGGACCAGTGTAAGATAAAATGACTACTGGATGTTAAAAACTCGAAAATTGGTCAGTTTCGAGTATATATATCTAATATTTCACTTTAATATGATGTTACTCGAAATATAGTTGAATGTCTTCTAAATAGGTTTACTTTTAACCACAAGTAACATCCTGTTATACCGAGACATTTCTAAAATGTATGGAGCAGTTAATGTAACACCCGCAAGTTTCCTTACTCAACTATCTGTTACAATTATCGTAACTCGAGTTTTATTCCGTCACCTATTTTATTTATTCATTTATTTACTTCTTCAAGTTTCATTATTTTTATCAAGTTTAATTTAATCCCGATCATCGTAAAAGAATTTTAATAATTTCATTTTCCTCGGAAAACCCATTTAATTCCTTTTTTCGCAGATTTTGATTTACCGAGGAATCACTTTTCTACGAACAATGATTTAAAACCGAGTTCTTAGTTACGTATTCTTTTATAAAAGTACTTCGACCACGGATATATTAATTCCTAACTCGAAAATATTTTATTCTCGAGAAATAACTATTTGATTATTTTTCTGCGCATCTTTGTTACCATCATCTATCAACACGTTTTAAGACGATTTCCATCTACTTAATTTTTTTTAAAACCGACTCATTTACGATTTTATGCATATCAGGCCTCGACAAATTCAATCAACCCGCCGTGTGTTTCTTCATCAACAAGGTTTTAAGATATTTTTTTTGTCAAACCGAATCAGTTTTCCTCTCCTACTTTCACTGTTCTTCTCTGGCTTATTTGATTCTTTTTTTTTCTTTTTAATTCTTATCTGATTCTTTTGGATTCTTTACGACATATTTTAAGTCTCAAACCCTATCCCTTCATTCCTCACTTTTCCTGTATACGTTCTTCCCTCCTCTGCTAAAAAAAAAAACTTCCCTCCTCTTCTCAAAGAAAAGAACGTAAAACAAAAAGAAAAAACTTCCCTCCGCTTAAAAAAAAAAAAAAAAAAGAGAACGTAAAACAATTCAGCAGTAGCAATACGTTTCAGCCTTCGTGCTCTGTTCTTATTCTTTTTCTTTCAATCCTGATTCTTCTATTTCGATCCTTATTCATCCTAGTCGGGAGGGGTAACCATCGAAACCTATATTTTCCTTCAATATTGGTAATGTACCTTGTTTATTTATTTTTCTTATAGGCTTTCGCGACAATCCCGAGAAGGATGAATATATTGTCGACACAGATCTCGATTAAGGTAACATCGACGATCTCAGTATTGCTTGACGTGGGCGAATCCAGATCTCGATTAAGGTAACATCGACGATCTCAGTATTGCTTGACGTGGGCGAATCCAGAGTTTTTTTATGGTGTAGCAAAATTATAACGAAAGTAACAGTGACAAACAAAAATAATAAAACCTATTTTCATTTTAAAAAATTGTGATAACTTGGACGAAAAATAATTCATTTACGAAGTATTTTTCAGATAAAAATAGTTTTATTTTACATTTTTTTTCATCTACAAATTTTGATATAGATGGTAATTCACAACAAATTTGTTCCGAAAATGAAAAAAAAAATTAAATGATATCAAAAATTTCGTGGTAAAAAAATTGTGAAGTTTTGTAAAAAAAAAATTCATTAATTTCTCCGGACAATTTTTGTTATAAATATATCTAAGTATTTTTTTTGTTGGAGGCACTTTGAAGTGAAATTTATCTGTGAGACTTAATGTTGCAGAAAAAACAATAAATCTTTAAATTTTTTTTTGTTAATGGTACTAACCATTAACCCATGTGGACTCATTGAGTTCTCTTAGTTATTAAATCGTAATATTAGGCCGATGCACTATAATGTTTCTGTAAGAATATTGAGTTTACCGTTTTTGATTTTTAAGGTCGTTTAATAAAATTTTAACCGATTTCGTACAAAAACTATTAAAAACCGATTTAATGTTAATACGCCTAATTTACTTATTTAAATCTGAAAATTTTTGTGTAAGTTTATTCCGATAAAAATTAATTTTCTGAAATTTTTCATAATTTTTAGGATTTTAAAAGGGGTGAAATAATTAATAACTTTAAAACACCGTTTATCGCTAAAACCGAATATTCCTTTTAATTTCTGATTTTTTTACTTTAATTTTCGATTCAAAATAAAGTTTCAGATATTTTCTTACAAAATACTTATTTTCGTGACGTTCGATATTTAATAAAATAAAAAAAAAACGATAAATCGTATTTTATTTAATCTTTTAAAACGAAACCGATGATTAAAAGATGGTTTTTACTACTTTTCTAATTCTGGAATTTTCATATTTTTAAAAATTGATTTTTTTTTCGAAAATATTGATTTCCTTGATAAATTATGATTTTTGGATATTCGCGCATAAATCGTTTGGTATTTAACCTTTATTTTAATTAGCGCGTTTTCCGTAAAAGGCTTTTAAAACCGATTTTCCTGATTTTGAAAAATTAAATCTTCTATAAAAATTGTCTAAATAATATTTTTAATTATTTATCATTATTTTTACATTATTTTTCGAAACTTTTAAATGATAGAATCAATTTTTAAGTGAAATCGTGAATTATCGTTGAAACGCGATTTTACTGCAGTTTATTCATTTTTTCAGCAACTTCGAACTTTCGAAAATTTAACCGTTTCACCCTAAGTCATCCTTTATGTTACTTTAAAATGATTTACAGGTTTAATAAAATAAAGTATGCTAAATAGTTAACTTTTATAAAGATATGATTGCCCTAAGACATTATTTTAATGCTCGTTCCGTCGAAACTAATAATAATTAGAGAATTTTGGTTTTGTATATTTTCGAAACATTATTTGTGAAATATTTCGATAATTTTATATATAATTTATATTCAATTTAGAACTTAATACTCGTAATTGTTAAGGCCGAAAGTAGTAGTTTGCGAAATTAATACTCGTAATATTTACTTCATAGTTAAGAGTAAAGTACTATTCTCGATATTTTGCTATAACGCTATTTTTGTCATTTTCATCGTAATGATTTTCCGAGAAAGTTTCCTAAATTAGAAGGTTTTCTCTTTTAAATTACAGTTAATGTGCAGATTTGGAGACATTTAATTTCTGGACCAAATCGGCTCGTAAAACGTGGATAATAACCTTTAAATTCGTCCGTTTCAAGTAATTTTTCGAAAAATGTGAGATATTTTGTTTGTAATCTTAGCATGACCAGTATAAAAAAAACCTAAAATTTTTCAGCTTCGAGTATACATATTAAAAAATTCACTCCAGTTCGACGTTATTCGAAAGATAGTTGAATATCTTTTTAATTGTTATTTTTATTTTAAACCAACACGTATCTTCTGTTACAACATAATGATGCATGGAGTAATTATTGTGCGAAATTGAAAACATTTAATATCGGGATCAAATCGACCCGAAGAATGTGGATAATAACCTCAAATTTCGTCCATTAAGGCTTTAACATAAGTATCAAAAATTGTCAGACGTTAGATTACTTCGTTTGTCATCAAGTGCTTTAATTTTTAAAATGGGAGGTCACTTATTTATTTTGGGCCGATCATCTTCATTAGTCCATTGCGAAAGATTCGGCAGAGCAGAGAAGCGTAGTGTGATACGTAGTGGGAAACGGTGAGCGTAGGAAATCAGATGGGCAATCAAAGTTTGTTACAGAGGCATATGCATCTCCAATTTCTCATCTTCCTTCCAAGCGGCAAAATTTGTCCCTTGTTTCACGGCAGATGGCACTCACTCACTCACTGACTCACTATCGATAAAAAGTTATCTCCATTGCGACAGATATATATCCATAATAAATACTAATGTGGATAATATTTGACTCATCACAAATTTATAACGAATATGATCATCACAAACAAAAATTTGTGCAAATCAAAGTGTGGTCCCTCAACTCGCTGCTCTCATTTTTTAATTCAATTATCGTTACCGAAAATCATTTATCCATTGCGTTTGCTTCAAGTTCAGGATAAATGAATCGAGAATCAATTACTCCTCTACGAAGTACGGAGTATGAGATACTCCGTAGTAGCTAAAGTATAGGCACCCGAGACAGAAGAGGTCATACAATAAAATACTCACATTATCCTAGGAAAATCCTCTCGTGGCAGAATTTGTGATAAACTCAAATACTAAATCCAAGTTCATCTCTCGTTCATTCGTGTGACTTTATTTATCTTATCTACTTAATTGTATAAGAATTTAACTCGTAATAAATTTGTAAACATAGGATTCAAAAACGGTCCAATGTAAGATTTTTTTTTTTTTTTTTTTTATTTGGGAAACGGCCCAATGCGAGATAAGTGTGCAGGCGTACAGAGAAAATCTAAGAAAAATTGTCATTTAGCAATGGAATCTAACAGACCAAAGTACAGGGCTTAGATACCTGATGACGTAATGGCAAACTGTACGTCACACCTACGCATGCATAATTCTACGACCTCGTAATCTCGTTTTTTTTTTTTAATTTTTTTTTTAAAGGCCCAATGGATAATAACTGCCCAATGTGCTAGACTGTAAGTAATAATCCCAAAGCCCAAATTCCAAGACCCAAAAAAAAAAAAAAAAATCTAGACCATATGGCCTATAATCGCACACGCATTCCACTCCTCAATCAGAGAGTGAAGCACTATAAAATGTAAGCTAAATGTGTAATGTGTTACTTAAGGTGATTACTATCATGATTGCTAATTAATCCTCAAAATTGTTCATGATTGCAACAATTCTAAACATGACACAAAATCAATGTGTTCCTAATTGGGACTCGATGACCATCCAACCACCACCCCCGCCACCGTTTAACACCAGCCCGCTTCCCTCTCTCTCCTACTTGGCTTCTTTGTCGGCAAGTCATGATACATCTACGTACGTACTACTGTTCCCTTTATGATAATAAGTTCATTTTCAGACTTATATAAACTCGGTTTTTTTTTTTTTTGCATTCTATTAAATTAATTTAAACTGATTGATGTGTGCCTTTATATGTAAAGGCAAGATTATGAGATGGCGGAGCTAACTTGGGAGAACGGGCACTTGGCAATGCATGGCCTCGGTTTTCCTCGTGTCTTGAGCAAAAACAATCTAGGAGGCACTCTAGAGTCGATAGTCAACCAAGCGACTCACAAATTGCCTTTACCAATCCTACCAATATGTAAATATGATGAGGATTTTGTGCCATTTGTCAAACCTAACTCGATCCAAAGAACCATGGCTCCAACCACTATTCCTATACACATGGTCCCAGGAATGGACGCGTTGGTTCCCACGACCAGTGCCCGTGGCATGTCATTTAGTAAGACCGGGATGGGGTGCTCCACCCGTGTGGGATCCTGCAGCGCGGCTGGGGCCGGGGTGCCGGGATACTCAGACTGGAGCGTGAGCGCATCAGGGAGTGACAAGTGGCAGGGCGCAAAAAGGGGGCCAGAGGACACGTGTGAGCAGTTGAGGAGCATGACTAATAATGAGCTGACGTCCACATCGTTTGGAGCGTCGCTGGATAATACAACTAAGACGGTTACCTTTGACGATCGAGATCACGATTCTGTTTGTCATAGTAGGCCTCAGGCATGCAACCTAATCTATTTTTTTTTTCTACGTTCAAATTTCTTTCATATTTAATGCATGCATCATGCATGTGCAGTTATTTCGTATTTTGATCGCAAATTTTGAAATATCTGTTAAGTCAAATAATTAATATTATATATCATACTCCATACATCATAATGGAGGTATATTTGACCCATTTTTTCCATTTTAATGCATAAATTTTATACTTACAATAGGATAGACTCAATTAATGCATGCAACCTTCTTTTTTTTCCATCTCTTCCATCTCTTAAAGATTAAGAAGATCATTTTCTCGAACTTTTCTTTTAATAAAATAAATTTGGATATATTATGAAGATAAATATGGTACATAACAATTTTTATATAGTTACATTTTGCCAAATAAATAAACATTGCGGAGTAAATTTAAAACGTGTAGTCCAAGTAAAATCTATTTAACCAACCACCGGCGTGTTTTCATCGTTAATATAGTTACTCCCTCCGTCCTTTATGTTTCTTCCTGTTTTTCTTTTTGGGCCGTCCTTTAAGTTTCTTCCTGTTTCTATCTTTCCTTTTTTGTACACTCAATTTTACCCTTTTGTCCTTATTGGACCCACCTTCATACACTTTTGCACACACCCTCTAACAATATTTATCTATAAACAAATTATTTTCAAGGTCCACCCTCCATTACTTTACTTCATTTTATTCAATTTCTTATTCCAAGTGCAAAAAGAAATGAGAAGAAACATAAAGGACGGAGGGGTATATTTTATCAAATACGAATATACAAATTATATTTTAAACATGCCGTCCTCTAATGAAGAATCTTATACGATATTAATGTGTAATTGACAAGAGAATAATGTAATAAAAAATTGGGGCAACTAATTTTTTTTGTCCTTGGATTGGCTTATATTTCTTGAGATACCGTCTCAAATTAGGTTAATGCGAGACGTAACATCAAGAAAATATGCCTCGATCTTAGGAGACATTTTAAGTAACACGCTATTGAGATGTCGTTTGTTGTAGTAAATTTTTGTGTTTTCAGAATGAAATTACATTTCACCTTTGATTATTTTAGAATAATTATGTTAAGCTAATAAAACTCCAACTGTCTATATGATGTAGCCATGCTTCTATTTTACACGTCCAACTAACTGTGTTAATATAGAGAGAAAGAGTGGAAGAGGAGGATACTCAGAAGAAAACAACCTCATCAATAAAAAGAAGCAGGGCTGCTGCGGTTCATAATCAGTCTGAAAGAGTATGTTATTCGTATATATTCTGGAATAATTACTCCCATTATTATTTCGTTTACTTCAATAAAATACGATTTTTTTTTCCTTCAAATTTCAACATTTTTTATTTTACTTCTAATATGCCTGGCTTGTTATAATACAAGAAAATACATACAAAAATAATCATAATTCCTTTTATCATTGATTGAGGTAGGTAAAAAACAATATTATATAAATAAATAGTTATGAAGTACTTCGTATAATTCATTTAGTGATATTATAAGATGATCGATCATACTACACATGCAAATAAAGTGGTCCTTTATAAATCATTATCGTGTGATTGAATTAATTATCGTTACTTTGTTATGTATAAATCATTGCATGATCATTTAGGGACCTCGTCTTGATGGTATGTCATCAAAATGTCATAATTCCGATGATTTCGAAAGTTCACAATATTGCAATATTTATGTGGTTGACAGAAAAGAAGAGATAAAATCAATGAAAGGATGAAAACATTGCAAAAGTTGGTTCCCAATTCAAATAAGGTACACTTTTCATTTATTATTATTTGTTTTTTTAATGACAATGCCCTATTTATGACTAAATATGATAAGTATTTCGCCAATTTTTCTATTTGCAAAAAATCATATTGTCGATTATTGTTATTTGTATATTTGTTGTTTTCCTTATCGAAAACACAATCATCTTCTTTTGCTGGAATAGTTTGTAACCTATTTTTTTTCGAGATAATTACTTATGACATTTGACGTTTATGATAAAAACACTAACTTTATATATACACTTGATAAAATATAACTACAACCACAAAAATGAGTATGTATGGCCCGATTTGACCAATGTTTAAGTGCGGTCGCAATCAACCACGATGACCACAAATGGTTAGTTATATAATCTATATAAAATATCAAATTTTATACTTACTATAACTAGACCCAAAATTAAAATCGTAAATAGTAGTAATAGAGTTTTTCAGAAGCATGTAGAGAATTTTTATTTATGTTAGAATTAATGCATATAAATATGTAAATTATTAATATCAAAATATTTCAATCATATTAATCGTAAATAGTCTAGTTTAATCATTATAAATAAATTGAATATTTTTTAAATAAATAATATTCGAAGGTTATGTTTATTAATACGATGTGTATAATAGATACTCGGTACATTATCACAATTTTTGATGTTCTTTTTCGGGTTTGTCTATCACAATTTATTTTTCTTGCCCGGACAAATTTTCTTAAAATTTATTAGAAAATTTATTAGACGTCTAAATTATTACTCTAGTTTATTACTCCATACAATTGATAACATGATAATTAATCAATATAAAAAGTTTGTAGTCTAGGATGAAAAATACTTTACTAAAATTGTCAACGTTTACGTATATTAGGAATTTGATTCTCAATCTGCCGACTTGTAATGTACTGTTTTGGTGATATATGTATGTGATGTTTGTAGTTGAGGTATCATTATCCTGCTGACATTCCTTCGATGTTAAACGAATCTTCAAAGGGTCTCTTATGGTGTTAAATGACACTAGCCACGTAAATGTATATTGTTGTCGCAGCTTGAGTGAAGAACAACTTGATGAGAGGAATCTATTGGTACTATGTGTTTTATTTTTAATTTATGTTGATAATATGCATATATCTTCTCACATAAATTCGCTATTTGGAAATGATTTTGAGTGTTTCTAATTAATCAGGTGTATTCCCGCATCGTTTTATTATATACTTAAATTAAAGAAAAAATGAAAATCATCAAGTATTTCATACACGCATAATATAGCAAATTAAGTTACAATTTCGTTCGATTTCTCAATTATGCACCGAGAAAATGGATGTATAACCATTACAGTATAACTTATTTAATAAATTTGCACCCGTTTACATATACAAGTATTTTGTACCCGTTTTAGAATCCCAACCAAGATGGATCATGTGTATCATGTCTGCCTGCAATATGGTATTCATGATAATTTCTTTAAATGGAAATTAAATAATGGTATAATTAGTATTATAGGAGTACTACATTAAGGAATAATATAATTAATGCTATTTTTGATAAGGTTTTATCCCAGAAGAGACATATAGTAGCATAATGACCAATTATTTCACCTTTTAGTTTGGAAGTCCATTCTAAATTTCTAGTAGTTGATAACAGTTCAATAATCTATTAATGCTTCATGATGTTGATATGCACCATTAAAGTAGCTAGGCGGCTGCTTTACTTCCCTTTCATCTAATCATTAATTTCTTACGGTTCATTTAACGTGTTCCCTTAAAATCTTATTATATTTTTAAAGCGAGATAAAAATACCCTTTTGACCTGTCATTTGCGACGAATAATTTTGTAATTTATTTATAGGCGGACAAAGCGTCGATGCTAGATGAAGTGATAGACTATATGAAGCAACTCCAATCCCAACTCCAAATGTTAAATACAATGCGCATACCATCAATGATGATGCCATTAGCCCTTCAACAACAACTCCAAATGTCTATGATGGCTCCCATGGGTATGCCTCCTATGGGCATGCCCGGGATGGGGATGGGAATGCCCGGACTGGGAATGA
Organism: Agrostemma githago; assembly: GCA_958450325.1. NCBI lineage: Eukaryota > Viridiplantae > Streptophyta > Magnoliopsida > Caryophyllales > Caryophyllaceae > Agrostemma > Agrostemma githago. Next base: position 1,587,508 of record OY288255.1, read on the forward strand.
ATATGAACATGAACATGAACATGGATCAAATGAATATGGGGATGAATGCCGCCATGGCACGACCTAACATCCCCGGGATGCCACCCTCCATGTTAAATCCGGCCGCCTTCATGTCTTTGACCGCTCCTCCAGATACTGGAGTAGCCCAACCTACTACGATGGTCCAGACCGATCCCTTATCAATGTACCTTGCAAGTCAATCCCATGTGAGTACAGTTAACACAACTACATACTCTAATTCTTCTGTGTTAATCATTTGTTTATCTTTAATTAAAAAAATACTTTGTTATAACTATGCAGTCGATTACAACGGATGCGTATAGTAGGATGGCTACGATGTATCAACAACTTCAGCAGCAACCACATCAAAGCTTTAACCACGGAAATGATAACAACAAATAGACAAGGCATGCATAATACTCTATAATGCAACAAGTTATGTAGAATAATAATAAGAATAATAATATACATAATGAGAGTAATATGGAATACGTAAAATGTATAATAATAATAATAATAGTAGTAGTATAATTAAATAAGACATTAGCATTAGGCATGCATGCATTTGTTTTGTCATTCCTGTGTCTTGTATTTGTGATTGTTTTTATCGTTGAATTAAGTTATAAAAAAATATAGGCGTTGTTCGTCAATTCTACGTGCGAAATATGTACGTAAAACACATCACTTTCACTTTGTTTTGCCTTAAAAGACAACTGACGAGATCTCTATCACCAAATTAAAGTGAGGACAACAAAGTTGTTTTTATCTATTGTCTGATTTATTTATCACTCAAAATAATTTTTATAAGTTGATTACAGTATTATATATATATGAAAAAAAAAAAAAAAAAAAAAAACTTCGTAATATTCTCTCTGTCCAATAGAAGAAACTCTAACTCAATCAGGTTGAAACATATCGTGAAACAAAGTTTTGTAATTATCAATCGAAGCAGCAATCAACTCTAATAACACAGACAGATTACCAAATATCAAAAGTTTCTTAATTATAATTCAAATCAGCAATCAAAACAGATCGAGTCAAGGCATAGTTCAACAAATCACAAGTTTATTTCGTAAGTTGAACACCATCTTATAGTAAACTCCGTATTTGGTTATAATTTCCATCGATCACATGCAATAGGTGAAGAGTAGGTCCATATTATAATGGATTCCGTCATTATCACTTATGTGAGTAGATAAGACAATCAAACGTCTAAAAAAATACTCCGTATTATGTAACAAATACTCATCTTTATCTAATAATATGGGTACGTTTTTTGTTAATGGGTTGGGTTGGGCCACGATTATATTGGTGTAATGATAAGAAATTAGGAACATAAAAATGTGAAAAAATGTCATGTAAATAAGATTGGTCCGACTAAAGCTCAGAAATTGCGGCATTTGTTATGGAATTTTGTTTTCCACACTTCATTGAATTCATTCTTAACTACATATCACGTTAACACTTGACTCAATCTAATCACTCTACAGAACTTATACTGTATTATTATTAACATAATAACGTAGTTGCTCACCTACTCGATACTTTTTGTTGCACCTTTCACTCTCACTAAAATTGATGCCTCCCTCATCTTACTTGTGACAGATGTTTCCGCCATATCCAAATTGAAAGGAAATGTCAAAAATATTTAACTGCAAGTCTACAGCCTAGACACATGAATTTCTGATATTTGACCCGTTACAAGCATAAGACAGATATATACGTCTTAAATAAGAATTTACCCTGCAAGAATGGTCACCCACTTTTCACTTGTCTCGGTCAACTTTCGTGAAGGTATTAACCAATAACTCTAATTAGTTTGCAACGGATCAAATAATACTCTCACTTTGAATATATGAGAAACTACTTTTAATTTTACTGCTCCCTAAACTTTTTGGTTATGTCTTTTTTTCCCCACTAGTTAACTTGTTACGTTATATATTAATATTTATGACGGATATTTTCGTCGCAAATAAGAATTTGACTTAATTCAATAACTTTATATAATCAATAACTCAATTTTCGGCCACTTATGATTCAGCTAGCCAGCTATTTTGAGGGGATATATTAATTTTTTCTCAAGAGACTTGACTAGCCAAAACGTTACAGCCAGTCAACATAGCTAGCTGCTATTGTTTGTTTTTTTTTCCCACTAATGACGAGACATGCATGGCCTGATGAACTTAAAGGCCAGGAACAGGGGTATATTGAGCAAAAAGTACGTACGTGTCGTATGAAAACTGGATTACGCTTAAATATGGGTCTAAGCTAAATGAGAGTAGACCACAAATTTAATTATAGGTTTGTTTTCTAGAGCTAAATGATTATTGGCTAAAGCTAAAAGATTGTCTGCATAACTCCCTTCCGTTTCATTCCATAAATACTCCTTCATCAAGAATCACGATCTTTGGGATTTACTTTTTGGATTAATAATTAGTTACCATACTGAGTATTAGCTCGTTTTCACGTAATTTTTTAATAAAATCGTCTCATATTATAAGACCAATTTACCATTATCTAAAATCGTAAAACCGTTAAATTTGTACTTTTTGTTTGAAAAAACCATCTTTGAGATGAACTTCTAATTTGACTCATATGTGTAGCCGTGTAGGAGGGTTTTTCTCAAATAAAATTCGTATTATCTTGATTGAGTCCCAACTATTATATTTATATTCCATTACGCCCCTCACTCGAATGTCCGTTGGGTTTGAAGAGTGATTAGTATGCACAAGCTCTCCCCGTACTATGCGTTGAGTTCGAGATATTAGGGATTGTCAGGGTTAAAACTCTTGACCTCTGGCACTATGGGCTGAATTCGAGATATTAGGGGATGTTAAGGTTCAAAGTCTTGTCCTCTGACTCTGGTACCATGTTAGTTGAATTATTTCAACCAAAATCTTAAACTAATGGTTGAAGCTCAACGAAACCATATTGTGATACGAGTACTTAATAGAAGTAGTCAAGGCCCAAAACGTTTGAAAAATCTACGAGTCTACGTGACTCTCACAAACAAAGTAAAACGGCCCAAGATCCAAACTCCCTTTTGTCATAGCGGTCCACTAAGAATCAACTACTCCTACAAGACTACAACAGTGGATTTCATGTATTTGTCAAATACTCGAATGGGCCTTCAAATTCATAAAATACACTTGCTCTTTATGAATTGCAAGCCAACGAATCTGGCCCATTTCACATCCACCCCGTTACTTTGATTGACTGTATATTTGTATTACAAGTTTAGAACTATTGTAGCACCCCACGTAAATATACAGTAAAAATAAATTACTCCATATTATTTTAATTGAATTAATTTTCATTTACAAATTGAATAGGTTGTTTCAATATACTACTATTAGCAACATATTAAAAAAATAGAGTCTGGTCAATATATGTTATCGCGATATGCCGTTTACCAAACACATAGAATTAATAGATTGACAACCAATCTATTACGTGGATCGGATCTGCTAATTTTACTCAATATTGTTGATTATCAAACGCAGCCTTTACATGAAATTGTTATGGAACAACTCAACCAAAACGGCGGAGGCTCATTTATATTCTATTACACACCCCCTACCTCGAATGCTCATCGGACTTGAAGAGTGGTTAGTGTCCACATGCCCGTACCATGTGCTGAGTTTCTAGCTAAGAGTTCGAGATATTGAGGGTTGCCACGGTTCAAACTCGTGACCTCTGACTGATACCATGTTATTGAACCAACCCAACCAAAAACTTTAAGACGATAATTAAGGTCCATTTATATTCTATTAGAAATACCTTTTGAGTTTCTCCCTAAAATTAACGTGGAACTTCTTAAACAATATCAAAGTCGAGTAGATATTTTTGAAAAATATTCAATTTCCAAGCAAATAAATGAAAAAAAAAAAGTGATAGAACAAGTATGATAAATGAAAGAATGATGAAATGTGGGGGTGGGGGCGGTAGGTATATTATTTCTCAACCAACATATCTTAATATAGATCTAAACTCGTTACTGAGAGGTTTAAATTTGAGAAAGGCGAATGAATTATGATGAAGAAACTAGAAAGTACGTACGAGTACCTTTTATAATGTTCAACGTACATACATTGCAATTTGCATATTCTTGTTGGTTGCATTAACTATCGTGGGGTTACCTCCTTACCCTTCCCTCTTTTATTTTATTTCCAGTTAGTCTTATTTATGACGGACATATTCATCCTAATATTATAAACAGGTCAAATAAATCTAACTAGGAATAAAATATCAAAAATCTTTTCCTATCTTCTAGGCATATAGGTTTGTCTTATCCCATATATTTGACGTGTTATAAGTTTAAGACGGATATTTTCGTCAGAAACAAGAATTTACCATTTTCTTAGTGAATTAGTACGATTGATATTGTCTTACTGTACGGGCATGTACGTATCTAGTAATCTAACATTTCAATTCTCATGCTTCATTTAATTTCACAATGTATGTCAGAAATCAAAGTCGATTAGTACTATGTATTACATTATAACTGATCGAAAATTGGATTCGAAAGTATTTCAGCGTGGAAGAGTGTTAGAATATGAATATGGATCGGTTATAATTTATTAATGTTATCCAGACGTGCAAGTTTTACATGATCGGTACATGCATGCATGTAAATTGATAGTATGTCACATCTTAATAAATACGAGTAATACATTTACTTGTGACTTGATTACTTGATCAACTAACCGCTTATTAACCCCCAAATTCATGCCTGTTATCGAGACTTTTAAAGAGTATTTGGTTGGAACTTTTTGAATAGATTGAAATAGATTTTCGATTGGTATCCCGACGACCATCCTCCCTTTCCATACATGTCTCGTCCTTCCTCAATGTAACCAACCTCGTACCATGCCTTCCTACGACCTACAATCCATTATCGGGCCAAAACGAAATGAATAAAGAAATATTTTGGGTTTGAGGTATAGGTTTACTTTGTAATTTGACCTGATGAGATAAATTCTCTGATCTTAGATCGAAAGGTCATTAATTAAGGATATAGAAAACGATTTACAGTTAAGACGGTTTTTACAGTCGATTAAAATAAATGAAGACGGAGATTGAGAGGAGTTTTAAGTGGAAGTAGATGGTAAAGTAGTGAAGAGAAATAGAATGGAATAGTAGGTTGGTTGGGTTTGATTTGAAGATGATATATGCGCCAAAGCGGGGCAACAGTAAATGAGGACTGAAAATGGACAAGTAAACCTGCATTGAATTGCAATCTGACGCAATTGTTGGGTCCTTCAATTATTGGAATTGAAGAACTATATCTACTGTGAACATTATTACTATCGATTTATAGGGGCAGGGATTGTTCCTCATTATTTACTCACCACCGACACTGTAATCTACTATGTGCACCTTGCCCCTTAGGGCACCTCCTCTCACACTTACTACTCGTAAAATCGAATTTAAAATCTGTCGATAATGTAAGTTTATTATTTGTTCTCGGTAAGGATTTCGATTGATTCAGCATCCTAAGATTTTGCTTGGTTGAGATGATTCATTTATCATGGTACTACTACTAGCTAGAGTCACGTGATCGACCAAAGTTCATGTGTTCGAATCCTAATAACCTCTAAAATCTCATAAGTGTAATTTCAAGCTAACGAAGTTTTGGTTGAGATTGTTAATCTAAAATGAGTTTATGTACTATAAAGACACGTGAATCTATTGAAACTTATGATGACTCTTTAGTTAATTACTCGTACTTTGGAATTTCGCAAAACATGAACTTAATGGAATGAATCATAATGTTATGATTTTTCGTGATGCATGGTTGTATGGAAAAACGCATCTCAAAATATATGATGAATATGCAATATGAATAATTGCATGATTATTATTACACGATTAATTTGATGATTTTGTTAAACAAAATCTTTAGTAATAAATGGTTGCCTAATGTATCAATATCTTAAGCATGTGTGTTTCTTTGAATGATTAGTTAATTATGTTTAATGATTAAGCATGTTTTATAAATGAATGAATAGAGATTAGTGATATAATTAAAAAAACTTAATAGTAATAGGAATTTACCGACCACGTAAGGAGATGGTTGATGTAATTGGTAAATAGAGTAGTCCGTACTCAATGATATTCACAAGGACGATTTGACAGCAGACAATAAAATTCATGACATTGAGAGAATAATAGAATATTGATCTACTCCGTACTTGAGATTAAACTCATTCACGCGTCTTAACACTCAAGGGAAAATGGTACTTCCTCGGTACTCCTTACCGATATGTTTATCTTGTGACGAAAATATCCGTCTTAATATTAAAATGGATCAAATATTACACCATATACATATACGGAATATGAGACACAGACTTTCTTTTAGACGTATATTTATATTTTATATTTCCATTTTAGGTAGATTTAAACTATTCAATTTATCATTTAATAGTATCAAAACTAATATGTCTCTCTATTACGAGTATTTCTTGATGAGTACATTAATAATTGTGTATAAAAACATACTCCTATGGAGTATCTTAACTTTCTATTGGCACAAGTGCACGAGGGGCTGAATGAGTACATTAATAATTTCACTTTTAAGGTGTCTTTTAGTTTTTATTATAAGCCCGTATTTTTGTCGATTTGTCGATTTACATCAATGTTTACCTTCACAATTTGAAGTAACTTAATAAATATTGACATCGAATATAAATAATCAAATTAAAAAAACAAAATGTACGTAACACCAACATATTTAGACTTATTATAAAAAAAAGTTTATGGTTACTCTTATAGAAGTAATTCACGCACCAAAGGTCTACTATGTATATTGAGTACTTTCCACTTAATCACTAAATTGAATCTTCTTTGACATTCAAGCAAAATATTTATAATGGACATGACTCCAACTACTACGGGACATCGTTCTCAAATTAATCGTATCAATACCTTCATTATTTAAATATTCGAGTCAAATTAATCTACTATATAATACATGAATTTAAGACTAGTTCATTCAGTAGTTAAATGCTTCGTACTTTGTATTAACGCTCAAAATTACCCCATACATACAAAGTAATACCCACATATAGAAAGAAATTAAGACTAGTTCATTCAGTAGTTAAATAATGCTTCGTACTTTGTATTAGCGCTCAAAATTACCCCATATATACAAAGTGGGGAAAAATGAGTACATTATTATACAATCAGTTGTACATAAGACCATGTACAAGTGATTTTATGGTTTTGAACTTTATCACAAAATTTTCGAGTTTTGTTGTAAACGTTTTGAGATTTAGTGTAAAGTTGTTGAGTTAAATCACATAAATATTTAAGTTCAAAAACTTATCACTCAGTTAAGAAACTTGTATAAGCTCAGTAAATATATGTACAAAAACTCAACAACATTGTACAATCAGATGTATGTAAATTCTGCTATTTTGATAGGAAAAAGTGTACACTAACTAAAACTCATTCTTAAGCAAACTCATCAAATAAATCTAAGTAATCAACCCATACAAATATACAATACAAAAGAATAAAAGTGATGGAATCCTCATGGAAACATCTCATACACCAAATTACTCACAAAATAAATATAATAATTAGAGTATTTGACACTCCTAATAAGAAGCTAAGGTAGCTTCCTTGTTAACTCTCTAATTTAGATCTTTAATTTGTTTGCCCTAATAAATTGCACGTGTAACAACCAAAATACACGTGTAGCTTCTCACTCTCGCTCTCACTCTCATTCCCCCCACTTCACTCTCACTCTCACTCTCATTTTAGTAGGAGCTAGCTAGTCACCTTCATCACTTCCTACTTTAACCGTAAATTCAGCCTCATTTTTATCTATTCTGTCTTGTAACGACTCATTTGAGGTATTGTTATATTCACTTCGTCTTAATTAATGGTTTATCTTAACTTTTGGTATAAAAGGAAAGATGTCCAATAATGAAGTGATATTTCGAGCCAAATTCATAAGGAGTCAAACTACATATAAAAATATATTCCTAAAATAAAAAGACAAAAAATTTATTGAGATGCCCCGATATAGAATAGACAAAGAATTCAATGGGACGGAAGGAGTAACATGCATGTTAGATATTATTCAATGAGACTAAAAATATGATTTTAAAAAAAAAAAAAAAAAATCTAAATAGGTAAATACTTAATCTGTTCTAACAAGATGACGAATATCTACATACATCTCAACTTTAGCTAGTCTCCCTTACTATGAGTTATCCGTCGTATTGTTAGATCAAAATAATCCTGCTCTATATTTTTTAGGATAAATAATCCTCGTAACTCATTATAACAATATTACGGATATTTATATTAACAACACAAAAATTTAGGCAATTTCGTAACATAAAATTCATATAATAATACATGGGTTGAAGTGGGACAGAAATCTGAAGGCAGAATCCCTGTTTAATGCAGTCAACCAGTTTTGGACATATTCGACTCGGTTACTCTCCTCTTTAATAAGCTAACGATATTTCGGTGTGGAGTTTAACCATTTAGTGTCGGCGGCTTTCTGTTCTTTTTCACCACCTCACCCTATTATTCCCTCCTTCCTTCGTTTTCCGTTTAATCTAGGAACTGCATGCATGCATGAATGACCTTATTAAATACTCTATGTTGGTTTCACTTCAATTTTATAATTTTCATTCACTCGATCGAGCTTAGTATCAAATAATGTTATTATTACTTTTTCAACTCAAGCTAACTTTAAAAAAAATATTAAAAAATCATTTCTTAATTGTACTCTAGAATCGACAATTTTTTTCAATTATATACGTACAACTGTTTGACGCTCGGCTTAAGACTGTTTTCAATGTAATTCGATTACACTTACGAAAAAAAAGGAGAAAAAATCATTATCGAATAATATAGCCAAAATGGAAATATATAGATAATTTTTCGGTGAATGGAGGGAGTAACTTTTAAAAAAAAATCGGTGGTTTAACTTGATATTATTACTTAGGTTTATAGAAGGTTAGGAGACTATGAAATACATCCTCTAATTATGATGAACAAGGAATGATAATATTTAGACAATACCTTAATCAACTGGTCGTCTCTCTTAATTAAGAAGGATTCGTTCGTCTTAACATTATAAATTATGTACCGAAAATGTGTTGACCCAGTGATTAAGACTAGGTGCTCTGGGACAATAGGTCTCAGGTTCGAATCCCCCTCCCCTATATTGTAATGCGACTAAGTGCGCTATTCGTTGAACAAAAAAAATAATTATAAATTATGTATTCTTACCTGATACGAGATTTTCTTTAACATTTTCTATACATTACGCTTCTATATTATTTTAGTATTACAATATGATCCACTAATAAATATGTAGGTCGTAAATAAGAATACGGTGGTACGAAATTCTTCCAACCATACATGCATAATTATGAAGCTAACTTTAATTTCATTTCATTGAAAAAAGAATGAGTAGACTGGTAAGAGTCTAAATCATATATTATACGATTTCTTGGCCCCTCAAAAGATTATAAATAATAAAGATCTTGATAAAACAAAGAAATGGTACGTACATACGATTATAACTAAATAAAATCAAAATTGTGCCTAAAATTAAATTAAACTATATACTCCAGTCCAGTTGTTTTGTCTATACTATGCCTTTGCCAAAGGGTAACACTGTATCTTATTATATCATTCTCTCTACCTATCTTTCCACCCACCTTCCCCATAATTGTTGGCCCTATTCCAAAATTTTTAAAGTACTACATACCCTCTACAGCTAAGTAGTGCCCTCCCATGTACTGTACTGTACCAACTTACTATAAATTCCTCCCTCTACTTTCATTTTCCGGCACAAATTAAATACATACAAGAAACCATCAAACTTCAAATTACCAAAGTCAATCTCTAAAAAAAACATGAGTTCGAGTTCAAATGTACTCATTTCCCCAAGGAAACTGAGATACGATCTGTACACGTACCAGGATGAACCAAACACGCCCTTAGTGATATCGGTTCTAGCAGCATTGATAGAACGTCACATGGCACGGAACGAGAGGATCACCCGGAGCTGCAAATGGGCATTAGTGTCGAAAGACGCGAAGACCCGTGTGTTTGATTCTCATGAAGCTCCGGATATGACGATTCAATCGTTCTTGGAAAGAATATTTCGGTACACTAAGGCCGGACCGTCGGTCTATGTGGTTGCATATGTCTACATTGATAGATTATGTCAGAATTACCCTGGATTCAAGATTAATCCTAGCAATGTACATAGACTTTTAATTACTACCATCATGGTCGCCTCCAAATATGTTGAAGACATGTGAGTATTTAATTACTCTAATTCCTCTGTTTTTTCCCCTGTTTTATTTACATAAATGTCAAATTGACAGTAAATTCTCGTTTAAAACTGGTACATATAATCCGTCATTTTCTTTCAAATTTAAAATGAGGGTGAAATGTCTATATCATCTATTTAAATGGGGTAATATTTTGCCTGTTTTATGTTTAGGTCGACCGTGTTATTTTGTCATTTAAAAAAAAGACATCTCATCTAAAGCGTAATTTTTTTGGTGGTTAGTGCGCTGTGTTAAATGTCTTACGATATTTTCAGGTGAAACCGTCATATAAGAGACCAGAAACTTAAAATTCGAATGATAATTAGCGCTAGGGTTTGAATTTTGTCAGCATTATTAAATAATTCGACAATTGACATGGGTTTTTGTTATTGATTTGAACAGGAATTATAGAAATTCATATTTTGCAAGAGTAGGAGGATTGAGCACAGAAGAAATGAACAAATTGGAGGTTGATTTTTTGTTCTTAATGGGATTCAAGTTACATGTGAATGTGAGTGTATTTGAGAGTTATTGCAGTCATTTGGAAAGAGAGGTGAGTATTGGAGGTGGTTACCAAATTGAAAAGGCGTTGCGTTGTGCAGAAGAAATCAAGTTAAGGCAATGTATTGATATTAGTGCAAGATATGATCATCAAATCATCTCATCTCGAATTACTTTGTGATACAATAATAATTACAATTTACAATACTACGAGTAGTTTTGTTAATTAGATGATGTATGTATGTATGTATGTATGTATGTATAGTCTTAATTGTATAATTGTGCAACTTTTTTGTTTTAACAAGAAAATATCGTCTTAGCTTGTATTATTGGGAGAATTCTTCGTGAATTTTTGTTCGAAAATGAGGAATAAAATATCAATATGAAGTTTATTTGTTGTTTTGTTAGATGTTTCTCGACCTTTGATATCTGTATTTTCATGAGAGTTTCAGATGAGAATGTGCAACATTAGATACTCATCCGTACTTCTTCTTGTTTTGTACGTCACAAGTTTAGCCGCTCAGGCAAGTGAGGAGACGGGAACGAAAGAGCATAAAATTGGGTGATAAAGACGTGCCTTTAAGGCTCAAATAAACTTGTTTTGATGGGGCCGATTGGTTTAGTTAAATCACTATTCGCACGTAGTTAGTTGGTCAGTTAGTTACTACGGAGTACATATACTATACTCAGTACTAAGGGTACATCAAGTCATTCAATTGCGTGCACACGATGATCTTTGTACTTACTCCGTATATCATCATTATATGTAACGATGTAACAGTTGACTTGATGTAATCGACTGCACTCTTGTCAGAGTCGCAATCAAGTTAGCATATTACTTTTATTTTTCTTTTTGAATGAGCGCACTATATCAAGGGTAAAAATGGAACTTCAGCCTCTTATTTCTCTTAGACTTACTATTGGTTTTTAATTAGTATATTTATTGAAGTATGTATCATTTTTTTTTTGCCAAAGGTTATAACAAGGTAGGATCACGAAGCTCGAAGTGCATTAGAAGCTAGTCTATGCGCTTGTGAGTTTCGTGTCCCGGAAATAAACGATATAGAACAGCAATGGAAGCAAAAACACTATGCCACCAGGTCTTCAATCAGAGATGCCAAGGAGACGTAGGGACTATCCACTTCAGCGATCTACAAGACCAGATTCAAACAGTCAAACTTAACTTTAACGTGAAGTAAACCGTTTTTCTTAACCCATTTTACTATTGTTCAAACATCTTAGGCTTACTATTGATTTTTAATTAGTATATTTATTGAAGTATGTATCATATGTAACTCACATAGACATAAATTAAAAAAAAAAGTGACTCAATTATTAAGACAATTAGCGTATAACGAGGTGCCTAATAGGCCAAACATAAGTCAATTTTATACTCCGTTGTAACTACTTACACCATAATGACATTTGATGCCACCTACCATTATAGGTTTGTATAACAAACATGCTCAAAAAGATAAGAAAAAGATAACATAAATAATAATACTCCTTTCGTTTCAATGAATTGTTTGTTTTATTTTTGGTATCAAGGGAGAAAAGATTCAACGAGAAGATAACATGTGAAGCCAAATTGATGAGAAGGGTCAAATTACATCTAAAAAACATTCCTAAATAGAAAGACAGACTAAGACGCTCCAATATAGAATAGATAAACAATTCATTGGAACCGATGGAGCATTTACTATGCATATATGGCAAAAGTGGTGCTAATAATTCGTCCACTTGTTCATAATATAAACACCAAAGTCTCAAGGATTACGTGTAATTAGTGTATAGATAAGTATGTATGAATGTATGTGATGTGATTAATTAATTAATTATTTACAAAATTTAGGACCAATGTTGGCAAAGTATAGCCGTATAGGATGATAATGATATAAACGTAGTTGTCTTTAGTCTTTAATTTGTGGCCATAACCCTTAAATTTATAGGACATGTTACCTACTTGCTTGGAATTGACCTTACGCCCAAGTCCCCAACCCACCCGTGTGTGTGTGTTTTTCATAGGTTACTACTCTACGTACTACTCAACTTTTTTTTTTTTTTTTTTTTGGTCCACAGTTTAGGCCCATACTAACATGACTGGACTTTAGCTGTATTTTGTATGCTGAAATTATGATGATTGTATTTGAACCACACCTAAAATCTGAAAGACGAGTTCACAATAATGATGTTCGAAAGGGTTAAGACTTGGTTTAGATGATAATGTAAAAGAGAGAGTAGGCCGAACTCAAACCTGTCCTCAAATGTGTTATACGGAGTACCATATTGCTATAATGATACATATAACAAACAAAATTGTAATATCATTGTTTTAGAAATCAAATTTATTTTTGACGTAGTATTACATCAACCCTGAATGTTTACAAAGAATATCTTAATTTGAATCAAGTGATAAACAACATATAATACCGAAATGCTTGGATACCAATGACTACCTAGATCAACTGATAAAAGATGATTCTAACTTGACCGTACCACATGCTTAGCTTTGATCAAGTGCATTTTTGAAAACCTACTCCTTGCGAATTCAGACTACACTCGATGATTCAGACGAAAGAAAATACTGAAATTCAAATTCAACTTTTCCTCGAATCCAGACTAAACTAAACTCGATGATTAAAAAAATACTCAAATAATAATCCTTGGATACCATGTAGAAGCATGGGCATATAGGACAAAGTTGATATGAATATGAATGAAAATGACAAGTGTATATATATATGAAGGATTGATGGTTGATGCGTGGGTGGTTCTTGAACATACTTAACTCTAGAAGACAAAATGCAAAGTTTGCTCCATTTTTTTTTGTGCCAAAACATTCAATCATATAATAATGATAATTCATGCTAGCTACTCATAGTAGTATGTATATAGGGCTGACTTACAGAATCTTGCTCCCATGACCTTAATTATTCACCTTATTATTGCATGCATTGTTTCTTGTGTTAAATGTCTTCAATTCCCTTTCGTTTTTAGTTATACTTTACTCACTATACAACTCACAATGTCCCCTTCCTACCCTATATCATACTAGCAGTATCTTTATTCCTTAAAGAGTTTAATTATTTGTATTTTGCACTATAAATAAAAAAGATAAATAATAAATAAATGAGACAGATAGAGTATCTACTTAATTATATCATTAATACATACCTATAATTATGTTAATACTAAGCTAATTCTATTATCAATTAATTAAGTGTATTGTATTGGTAGAGTCCCAAGTTATGTCGAGAGATCAACAATCAATCATCCATTTAATATTCGTAAGTGATTAACGATTATATAGGGAATTCACTATTTTTACTTACTATATATAGAAAGGAGACAATAAATTTTGAATAGCTATATACTCCGTAAAAAAATAGGTATAAAAGTGTGATGGAAGCTTAGAGGGAGTACTCTGTATCGATATAATAATCATAAAAGTTGGGTACATATATATATATATATATACCATGATTAAGGATGCACTAATTGCAATTATTGTACGAGTATTTGATAATTAACAAACAAATATTCTATTTCTATTGCTTCTGAAAGGAGGACTAGCTAGAAGCTTGGTTAACGTTAGAGTGATTAAGTATGACTTATAATGATTAAAAAATGAATGTTTTGAAAAGACATTGCACTTATCATGGTTTAAGTTGATCAGACAATATTTGATTATGTTTCTAAGACACTCACCTAATTTGATTCCTTACTTTATTCTGATTTAACCAATTCATCCTTGAAATAGTAGTATTGCCAAAATAGCTTCATAATTCTACTCATTCATCCAACTTGAGGCAATAATTACCCCTTAATTAGAAGCTTGATGAGCCGTATGATTGTACACTTAATTAGATGTCTCGAGTTTATGAAATAGTACGTCTTCAATATATACATTAGATTAGTGGCAGATCCATGTGTATGGATACACATACACTAATTAAATTCACGTATTAAGAAACTGTCATTATATAAGATGTCTCTCGTTAACATTATTGAGAAACTGTCTCTTATAAGTTAATGTGATAAAAAATAAATGTCAATGAATTATCAGAAATAAATGAGCCATCTTTTAACGAGAATTATGTGAAATTTTCCTACCGTATATTTTATGATTTTGATTGTTAGACATTGCACACAATAAAAAATCACAAATTCTATTTCAAGGCAGACAAATCCAATAATGTGCGTAGGTTGTAGCAGAATATATATATATATATATATATATATATATATATATATATATATATATATTTGACATTTTCTTTCTAATTTAGGAGTATATTTAACTTTTAATGTTAAGACGGATATATCTGTCGTAAAGAAAAAATCAATTGGCGAGCAGTAAAAAAAGAAATGAGACAAGTATCATGCATTAATCATGCCCCATGTAGATACTCTATAGGGCGGGAGGATTAGAGGATGAAGATATAAACCGTACGATTTGTATATAAAAAAAGTGGAGGATGTAATATGAGGCATGCAGGGCAGGGGGAATGCACCTGAACTGATCTGAAGTATGAGACCTGGAGGTGGAACTGGAAGATATGATATGAATAATGTACATCAGATCAGATCAGTTCGTCGTAGGTTCCCGGACCTTTCATACTTTCATCATGTAATGTTACGTACGTACGGACCAATAATTTCTATCCAATTTTCGGTTTATGATCATTGATATTAGAATACGGTCAGGCAACTCAATTTTCCTTGTGATAAATACGACTATGTACAAAGCATCCGTATTTTTAAGGTAGACTGACTACTTTTATTATTTTCTATTTGAACAAGTGACGTATGACCTATAATAATTCTGTGACGGATATCTTTATCATAAACAAAAATTTGTATCTAACATAATGATCATACAAATTTAATTTAGTTCATTGGATTATATAAATTTGCTCGTATAATGGAAGGAGTAATAAAGTAATCACTCCGTCTTAGTCATTTGTTTGTCTTTAATTAAAATACTCATCATAATAAATACTTCATTACTAAAAGTAAACAAATGATTGAAACGAAAAAGGTAGTAATATTTACCTGTCTGGAGGAAAAAAATTATATTTATATAGTAAGTTATACCGTAATTAATTTGATCCACAAGATCTACAAAAAAATATACCGTAATTGTGATTATTATGACGACGACGACGTAAATTTTTAGGAGTAATTATTCTCTTGTGAGATCGTCTAAAATGAAATGTAACTTAGTAACTTAATCATACACTAAATAAAAAAAACAAGGGTTATTTCATGAGAATAATACCAACTATGTGCGTGCTTCTTAAAATAATTCAAACTATACGTAATCTCATTTTAATATGAACTACGAATTCATTATTCTCGTTTTGTTATGTATGGAATTATGACTTGCTATTACAGGTCATGGTGACTTGTTGTATCTTTCTAGGGTTTTATTAGGTCTGTTGCAGTCATCGTGAAAGCCAAAATAATAATAAAAATATTTTTTTTCATAACATCTATAAGATTAAATGAAAAGGAAATGGAAGATGAATTTTCGGAAATTTTAATTTTTTTTTTCAATGGCCGAAAATGAACACGAAATGTAAATCAGAAGAACAAGAGTTAGAGAAAGAGTTGAATAAGGGAGGTTCAACAGGTAGCCGGTTACTAATGGCAAAGCGAGGTTAATGAAGACATAATTCGTATTAAAATGAGATTACGTATAGTTTGTATTAATTTAAGAAGCACACGCATAGTTGTTATTATTCTCATGAAATAACCAAAAAAACAACTACTCCTATTATGGAGTATAAAAGAAGTTTTCCAATAAATTTACGTCTCATTAGAAAATTGGTGAATATCTTAATAGCATGAACTCTTGAAGGGCAAGCCTTTAGACTATGTTTATCCACAGACTCATCTTTTTCTCTCAGACTCAGCCACCTCAGCTTTCCACTCACTTTTCATTCTTCAGACTCAGACTCAGACTTCCTACAAAAGTACACTTTATCCACAGACTCATCTCAGACTTTCTCACCTCACATACCTTATTTTATATTATTTTTTAATTCATCTCACCTCAACTTTTTAACTACCTTATATTTTTTATTTACATCATTTCACCCCAACTTTCTATCTAACTTACTTTTTTTTTACTACCTAGTCTACGTTGATTTTATAACTCGAATAATTACAATTAAATAATTAATAGTTAAATAAATCTTGTGACATACTAATAATTTTATTTCTAAGTGGTAATTATTAAAGATAACAATCGGGCGGATGAGTTGAGTTCGGGTTGGGTTGTCGGTAGACCTGGTAAACAAGTCAACCGGGTCGGGTTTGGGTCAGGTGAGTTTCGCGTTGACTTTGAGTCGAACCAGATAATTTCGGGTTTGCTATTTCATCTTTTTCAGAGATATCGACTCATTTTTTTTATTATAATAGTCGGTCAATTTTGGGTTACCTCGGGTCAATTCAGGTTACGAGTCAACCTCGAATCTTTAGTTTGGATATCAGATCGGGTTCGGGTTCGCTTATTCGGGTCGGATCATTCGGGTCGAGTAAGTTTTGTCATGTCTAGTTGTCGGGTCTGGGTCAGACCGGATTATTTGGTCATGTCATCATTTTGTATTGAAGTGAAATGAGTTAAAGTGGAATGAGTTCAACTGAACTGAATTGAGCTGAGCTAAACTGAACGAAAGTAGCCTGAAATTTAACAACGACGACGACGACGACGACAACAACAACGGTTTATTATTGTAACAAGCTTACTTGTTCCAAAAAAATATTAATTATTATTGTAACAACAAATAATAATAATAATAATAATAATAATAATAATAACAATAATAATAATAATAATAATAATAATAACAACAACAACAAATAATAATGTTAATTATTGTATCAAAAATATAATTATTATCATATTAATTTAGTTTTAATAAAAATATTGTTAATAAAAATATTTTATAATAATAATAATAATAATAATAATATATTTATAACAATAATAGTAACAATAGCAATAGGAATAATAATAATTATTAATGATATTATAATAATACTAATATTAATATTAATAATCAATATTAATATTTAATAGTAATAATATTAGTAACAATAACAATAAAAAAGAATATTAGTGTTTATTATTAAATTAATATTAATTATTATAAAAATGTCATTAATATTAAGATTTAATAATAATAATAATAATAATTAATAATAATAATAATAATAATAATAATAAATAATAAATAATAATAATAATAATAATAATAATAATAATAATAATAACTTATTTGACTGAACTGAACTAAAATGAACGGAACTAAAAAGAACTGAATGAACGAGTCTGAGGATGAGTCTTTGAAATCCAAGACTCAACTTCAGACTTATCTGAGTCTCAGACCGTCTCACCCACTTTAACCAGGTATGAGCCTCAGACTCAAAAAATCTGAGTCTCAGACTTTTGTTCAGACTCAGCCTCAGACTCCCTTTAAACTTAAATCCGTCTGAGACTCAGACTCGTACCAACCACATTATCCAGGTATGAATCTCAGACTCAATCTCAGACTCAAACTCAAACTCAGACTTATACTCAGACCCCTTTAAACATAGCATTGATATAAAGAAAGCTCTTGTGGCCTTGTAGTTGTGGGTGATGCTCTTAAGACTTAAGCCCAACTAAATATATATTTATAATGGGCTCTGTTTACCAGCTAATTGCATAACTCCCAAGTAATACGAGTTAAGTGGAGCTGGGTGGGTACGTTTAAAATTCGGCCCATATGAATCCACTTGAATGGAGCTGGGTAATTTCAAATGCATTGGCCCTAAAACAGAGCCCAATTTACAAGTGTGTTGACAGACACTAATGCCTCAAACCAAACTTATACTTATACGACGGTTTACAAGCAAAATCGAGTACCCGAATTGGTTTTTAAAATTGATTTGGTACCTGATGTTTACAAACTTTATTTTTTCGAACTGAAATCGACCCGGTTTATATTAGGTACCTTTTTTTTTTCTTTCACATTTTATATAAAAATTGAACCAATTTAGGTTTCAAAAAAAAAAATTGAACCAATTTAAACTCATGTTATGTTCTCTGGCTAAAAAAATTAAGACCACGACTTGGGATCCTCTAGCTCCATAAAAAAAAACTAGGACATGACGTGCAACTTACGACCTATTATCAGTATCATTGGATAACTAGGCTTAACCACTAGATTAAGATATCTTCGATACTCGTTAGACGTCAATTTTTGGGATGTAATGGGAGGCAACACATGAGATGAGAGAGCATAGTTAGTTTGTTAGATGAGAGAATGTAGACTATGACTTTGCACGAAGTATATGGTTGGACAGTTCCTCACGTTCATTCATTAATAAGTACGAGTAGTTTTTTTTGCCAGCTTAATAAGTAGTCTAATCCACTTACTTATCTAATGATGCATTCATTATATATAGAGTGTGATCAAGTCTTCAACATACCAAAAAGTAGATTATCCAACACCAACACCAACACCAAGCAGAGGATAGTAAGTTTCCATTGTAATGGATATATTTGTCACAAGTTTATAACGGGTCAAGTATAATCATATAAACGGGAAAAGACAGCTCTATGCTACCCACCAAACATCATACATTTTGTCTTATTTTATTTTATTTGACGCATCACAAGTTTATGATGGATATAACCACCATAAAAAATTTGTGAGTAAGGAATAAGGTAAATATATATAGTATAATTAGGCAGTATCCCACCTCATAGACTGGATGCTGACTGCTGCAATGTCAGAATTAGAAGGGCCAAGTTGATTATTGAATTAACACAAGTAGGTAGTACACCCGCCATTAGGACCGGATCTATTCTATTAACCCCAATTAAACGCCACTTACAACTTCCAACCCCATATAATGCTCCACTCTCTATGCAAGATATTTCCTTACTTTTCTACTACTACTACTTAGTTACCCCCTTTCTTTAGGAAATACTAAATGTAACTAACTATTTCCTCGTTGCATTTGATTGTTTGTATTTGCTTTTTGAGCATGATTCATAGGTGAGTAAAATCGTCAATATAACTTTTAATATAAAGTAATAAGATATCAAATTTTTATTATTTTTTGAAATATGTAACTGAAGATATAGACAAAAGAAATGTAACTGAGGAAATATAAGCCAAAAAACATCAAAATTTAGAGGATAATAATCTACCCTTAAATTTATTAGATGAATTATTTTTCCAAAGTTTTTGACTTTCGAGGATTATTCATATAATACGCATCAAGCTGGTAAAATCTAACCCGACCCAAGAATTGATGATGAGAGGTTGAGGACCTCGAGGTAGAGATTGAGTGAAGTACTTCAATGATCCCCATAGTTAAATAAGTAAGAAAACTAGTTAACTACACTTGGTCAAAGTAAATGTTACACATGCCTACTAAATAGAAATAGAGTAATCCCTCCATCCATTTTTAATCTTCCTACTTTCCTTTTTGGATTGTCCATCTTTAAACTTCCTACTCACAATATTTTCTCTTTTGGTTGATTTTTGGGGTTCATATCATTTCTGACCCCACATTTTCTCTCAACTTTCATTTTCCACCACACACTACACTCCACCCTTAATTTTTGTGCCTACTTTCCCATTAAGTTTAAATTTGGATGGAGCCTCCGTTCCAACCATTTGTATACATTTGGTTTTGTAACACTATTTATAAGTGATGAAAATGTTCAATGTTACTTCTAGTATATAAGATAAAAGATAGTCATGTGGGATCTTGTTTAAATTGTCTAATAAAATACATTATGAATATCAAATTTTTATAATTTTTAGTAACACGTAACTAAAGATATAGACAAAAGAAAATGAATATCGACGTACGTGCATAAAGCAAACGTATACAAATGGTTGGAACGGAGGGAGTATAAAAGTAATGGTTGATTGAAGAGTTCTAGTAGTAATAATACTTTGATTACTCCGTGGTACGAGTATATTTTATTAACCTGCCCCGGCATATTACTTTGAAAAATTCGTATATATGCTTGAACATGTCTTATATACTTTTAAATTAATTTACATATACTCTGTATATTAGCACTATGAAATATGAACCGCCCTTATACGTACATATATACAAAAATTTATAAGTGACGGTCTCTATCTTAATATCGCTAATAAGAGAGCTACCATACGTGAACTGTACGTATATATTGTGGTCTGATGGAGATAATTAATTTTCTTTATAGTGCATATATAATGTTATATTTCGAAGACTTGCTCATGTACACAAATGTATGAAATACGAAGTATAATAAGTTTCTCGTGCCTCATTTATCTTCTAAAATTAATTCTATAAATTCACTTCTCCCCTCACAAAAATACATCTACCAAATAAAACTCCCGTTAATTGGTAGTCAAGAAATACATAAATGAGTGAAAATGGACTTTACCTTTGAAAAAACAAAAACTTACATATACTTGATGTAGTTTTGTGCGTTATTAATATCCTCCATTAATTTTTCCGTTTCTATTTCCACCCAAAAATAAAATCACATAACATAAATCTTTTTAAAAATAAAATAAAATAAAAAAATTTAATAATAATAATAATATATATATATATATATATATATATATATATACTCCCATGGTGGAGGAATGCTTGTTACCTACTCATTTCTCTCTTCATCTTCCACTACTCACGCAAAGTTCACCCTACAATTATAACTTTCACTTTTTTTTTTTGTACTAGGTTTATTAAAAATACTCAAATTCAATGGAGAAACATAGATGTAAAATTTGTTATAGAAAGTTTCCAAATGGTAGAGCCTTAGGTGGTCACATGAAGTCTCACTTCATCCATCCACCACGACCACGGCCGCCACCACGACTGCCACCATCATCGCCGCCCTCTTCATCAGGTTCCGAGCCAGAGGAAGGAGAAATAACTAAAGTAAAGTTAGTGGATACGTCGTCGTCATATGATGTTACGTTACAAGACCGGGAAAGTGAGACCGAGTCATGCAAGTACGTGACCCGTCGACGGTCCAAGCGTACTCGAAAGCCTACTTCATCAACTCTCCAATTTCATCA
Source organism: Agrostemma githago (assembly GCA_958450325.1). NCBI lineage: Eukaryota > Viridiplantae > Streptophyta > Magnoliopsida > Caryophyllales > Caryophyllaceae > Agrostemma > Agrostemma githago. The sequence continues at coordinate 1,609,412 of OY288255.1, forward strand.
TACTAACAAGTTTTTATTATGCGACGATGACGATGATGTTAATAATTACTACTATTGTAACAACGATTTCAATGAACAACAACAAATGGGTAGTAGTTCGATTTCAGATGTTACGTCCGAGGAAGATGTCGCGTTTTGTCTTATGATGATGTCACGTGACACGTGGAGCTGCTACAACGGGTCCGGGTCCAGGTCTGGGTCTGAGAATAATAATAATGTGGACGATGAAGTAGTCGCACCTGCACCTCAAAGGAAAAGGTACAAGTGTGAGACGTGTAACAAGGTGTTTCGGTCGTACCAAGCGTTAGGAGGTCACCGTGCTAGTCACAAGAAAACCCGTGTCACGACATTTGGTCACGACCATGACAACAACAACAACGACAGCCAGGAGACGGCGGTGGTGCATAAATGTCCGATTTGTTATAGGGTGTTTGCATCAGGGCAGGCACTGGGTGGTCATAAGAGATCCCATGTAAGTGGAAATGGTGTCATTAGTGATAATCTAGTTATTAAATCGGAAGTAATTGTTCAAAGTCGTAAGATGAAGATGAAGACGAAGACGAAGAAGACGATAATGGGTGAGAATAGTATTGATCTTAATCTTCCAGCACCAACTGATGATGATGAAGAGAATGTTAGTCAGATTGCTACCTCATCAGTTTCTGATGTTCATTTGTGATGAATGAATAGAAAAGTCAAAAGGTGATTCATTCATTTTAATTTGTTAATTACAATAATTAATTGAGGTTAATTTTGTTAGTTTGTTCCACTTGATACACTAGTGTTGGATTTTTTTTCCCACATTTTAAATACTTTTTTATTGTTTTTGTTTGTAATTTATTTAATACTAGCAATTTATACTCTGTATGTGCCGATTCAACTAAATTTATTAGTTGCCGGGTATAATAGCTTTTGCTTAAGAAAGTCTTCGGGTAAAAAGGGTGTCACGGTGATTTGATGTTAGACGGAATTCAAGCCGATAAGGCAATAATCACACATTTGATGTATGTCATTACTAACGGAGTTACTAAGCTAGCTGGAAATCAAAAGTACAATCGAGTATTATTTCTAGGCTTCAAATTTAGGTGTTCTATGTGAGATACATGTAGTTGAGAATTGAATTAAGGTTGTTCATGTTAGGTAACTGGTTTTGTACTTTGTAGCCTTGTAGGTTGAGCAACTATGTACTCACTACTTTGTAGTAAGTGGTATTACTACATATATTCTCCGTAGGTTCACTATTTTTTTTTACCCATTATCTCGATATTTATGAAGAATATTTTAATGAAATAAGGGAAATGAAATGAAAAAAAAAAAATAGTGATCGGAGGAAGTTAAAAAGATACTCGTAATTAATAGGAGAAGTTAAATAAAGGTAGAAAAGGTCAACAAGACTTGGTTAAGACAAAAGTTGGAAGAATTAGAAGGTAAGTTAATATGAATGCTGATTGCTGCCAAATACATCAGTTGATCAAGACTCAAGATTTGTTGGACGAGTTTAAAATGAAGTTATTAAAAGAGATACTTATAGCTAGAACTAAAACCGATTAGACAGTTCTAAAAAAAATAGGGAGTATATATTCGTAATATTTGGTCGTCCGAGTTGCGACTAATCAATGTAGGTTATGAATGATGTACGTAGATACGGTTTCTGAATTCTGGTAAAGGGTTAAAGATAAAGACTATGGAGTGATGCATACGTACATGGCCAAAAAAGTTGCTCTTGTTTGTGTTATTTATACTACTGAAAAATTCAAAGTTGTAGTGTATGGAGTAGTAGTAGCCAGTAGTATTTGTGGTTGTTTATCTTCTAGGAGTACCAAACAAAGAATATAATAATAAAAAGGGTTAGAGTTATGCCATTTCAACGTGCAGTTGGTCTCTCTTGCGACAGATATATATCCGTCGCAAGCTAAAGACGGCTCAAATAGATATCATTTGAGAGTAAAAAGATAAAGGTCCCACCAACCTCACTTTTATCGTTTCCTCTCAAATGATATCTATTTAACCCGTCACTTATTTGTGATGGATATCTCCGTCACAAATAAGAATTTGTTTTCAATGTGAATTTTCCTTTACATGATAATGCGGTTGACATCAATCGTGGAGGACTTCTCTGCGCAGATTCTCCTTCAATGCTCCACAAAACTATTCTATCGTATAGACTACGGAGTATATGATAAAAAATTCAACCCCTTTTAAAAATACTACTGTAGTTTTGGGCTCGACGATGCCTAATCATTACTGTCTAAATTTTTTTTGCAGAAAGAATTTTTGAAAAATGGTTATTTTCTCAAATGTTGTTGGTGTATACTGAATCTTGATTTTAATGAAAGCTTACATTATTTATTTTATTTTTTTGAGCGAATAGATCATTTCATTAATAAAAAGTCATATGAAATCTACAACTTACATCGAAATTGAATGGATACAATACTATAAAATTTAAGTAAAATAAATTCTCTCTAAAACAAAGATCTCTCACTAAGATTTTGATCTCAGCTTCTGCATATTATTTGTTATGCAGATAAATTAAAAGATTTATAATACTCCATCCATCTTCTTGAATAAGCCTCTTATTCCTTTTATGGATTTTTTTGAGTTAACCTCATTTCCTCTTAAGAAAATATTTTCACCTCTATTTCTCAAAACTTTGTGTCAAACCCCAATGAAACTTATTCAAGAAGGAGTGAATAACTAATTAAGAGGAGATGTGTCACATAATAAATGATATGGGGACAAGAGATGAGATACAAAAATAACATAGATTATCTCAATTATAACTATTTATAAGACATATTTCCTCCGAATTAGGGCCATTTTCATTTGGACATAAAAGATAAGGAAAGAATTGTATACTTGTTCATTTATTTTACATTTGATTAATATATACCCTCACAAATAATCTAAAAAGTAAATAAAATAATCGAGATAAAAAGAATACATTTTGTGATTTTCTAAACAGGAAACCAATTCAAGTTTTATTTTAGTTGAATCATAGAGCAAGATTAATAAGTGGAAAAGATGAAGATGGTCTGAAGAAGTTGATAACTCGACTTTTGGTGTTGTTGTGAATTGTGATGCTCAATTGCTCAGAGGCTTTATTTTATGAGAAACAATGACATCACCCCATTCTTCTTCCATAAGGTATCTCTTTTCTCCCTCCCTCCCTAGTCCCTATGTACAGTACTAAGGAAGCTTTATATCTTTAAGGATCAAAAGCTCCTTAATAATTCAACAAGTTATCCACCGCACTTCTATACTACTACTACTTGGATGATATCATGTAACTCAATTAGAAGATTATACCACCAGTTGTACGTAGCTCTATGTAGAACTAATTGTAAAATTTTGAGTTTTATCACAAAGATTTCGAGTTTTGTTGTAAAATTTTTGAGCTTTAGTGTAAAGTTGTCGAGTTAAATCACATAAATGTTTAAGCTCAAAAACTTACCACTCAGCTCAGAAACTTTTATAAGTTCAATAAAATATACTCCCTCCGGTCATTATTTATTGCCCCGCTCACTTTTGCACGTAAAATAAGGAAAGAATATAAAATGGTAAAAAATGATGATGGAGTAGTGAATATGAATATAAAATGGTAAAGAAATGAATGGTGGGTCTTAAAGTGTAAAATTCAATGACAATTCTCGTAAATAAAGGATCGAAAGAGGGATAATATGGTAAAAGTGTAAGATAGAAAAGGAAAGTGGAGAAGTGGGGCAAAAAATAAAAACTTTCCAAATAAGGAAAATGGGGCGATAAATTGTGTCCGGAGGGAGTACATAAAAGCTCAACAACTTTGTCTTGGTTGTACAATGCTATTGTGTATAATCCTATTTTCCCCCGTAACTAGCGTTGACCCGCTAGATGCTAAAAAAAGGATCTCTTATAAGACCGTCTCATAACAGCTAACGAGCCTAAGGAGAAAAAAATAGCCCAAACTAAAAGGAAAGGAATATGGGTTATTAAAATACATGTTTTTAGGCCAGTTGACAAATAAACTCAATAATGTTAAACTGATGTATGGCTAAATAAAGGCCACTGGGTGGTTGGTTGATGGCCCAATTATTCATCCTATTCTATTCATAATCATGGCCCGCCCCGGCCTTCACTTCATTCATTCTATTCACTACATCTTCCACTTTTGCAACACAAAAGGCGTGGATGGATATAAACTCAACTTAACTTAAGCGAAAATCGATAACTTATACCTTCAATAACCTCATTTTTCAAATTTTATATAGATAATTTTTTTTCAAAACTTATACCTACTCTACTTATTCAATTTATTTCATAATTCATACCTTAATCCAAATTCCGTCAAAAAACTAACGGATTCCGTCATACTTTAGTTTTAAGTCGCAAAGTTTGTTTATCCTTTTACGTTTATATCCTTATTCAACGTAAAAATTGATATGCAAATTAGTGAAATCGGGTCAAAAACTGGTTTGGAAACCGGTTCAAAAAACCGATTTATAACAAAGATAACCATATTTTGAAAAAACCGGATCGATTTCGGTTTAAAATTTGGAAAAAAAAAACGAGACCCGATTCAAGCCGGGTTGGTTTCGGTTTAAGAAAAAAATGGTTTTTAAAAACTGGGTAACCGAACCGGTGTAGGTACTCGGTTTTGCTCACTCCTACTTATGTTATAGTAGTCGTCCAATGTTACTAAAATAAGGGCAAAATGGTCAATTAGTAATAGCTCGTTAGTTTTGTGACGGAATTTGAATGAAGGTATGCATTATGAAATAAATTATATAATTAGGTATAAAATTTGAAAAAAAATTATCCAAAGTATAAAGTTTGAAAAATGAAGTTATTGGAGGTATAAGTTATCAATTTTCCCTTAACTTAATTGATACTCGTAGTGACTACGAGTATTCACTAGTCATGATACGATCAAGTAAATAATTCCGAAAAATGGATATCCTCTTCCGATTTTTATTACAGAACATTACAAATCCAAAATATTTCGATCAGATTTAAATACTCAATAATAATTTTTTTAAAATATGATATCCGATTCAAAGTACTCGTAGTAATTTTGGGAATGTGCGTTGCCTACTCTTTACAAGTTACAACCGCCACTGCCAATAACTAATAGTGTAATATACTCGTACTACTATGAGCAAAGTGCTACTCATATATTTCATTTATTTAAAGATGTAGAGGCTAAATTCTGATTAACATATTTAAGACACAAATTCTTATATGAGACAGTCTCACAATACGATTATTGTGAGAGCTCTCATATGAGAATTTGTGTTTTAAAATAATAAAATACTCCACAATAATCGTATTGTGAGACGGTATCACAGGAGACTAACTATATTTAAAATTAATTAAAAAAAATCACAGTAATTTGAAAAGGTCTAAATATTATTCCATGAAATAGCAAATATAGTCATGTTGTAAGACAATTGAAGCAATCTAAATTCTAAAATAAGAAAAAAAGGGTGAGATGATTGATATTATTGGGAGTTGGGAGCCTTGATAACTTTATTAGAACAAAAAGGAAAGTGCAAGTAATGAGATAGTATTCGTTGGTTCCATTTAATTTGCATGGGGGGATTTTGGGTGGCTTTATCTTTTGTCTTTCGACGTACTTAGCCAATATACCCTAAACTCGCAACTTGAACGTACAAGCTTACCAATTTAGTTGATTGAGGACAATATTATATGTATGTCCGAATCTCACCATTGTACTATAATTATTATGATGTCAGCAGGGTATAATGTAGTAGCATATGCCCACATCATAATAGGAGTATAATATATATACTACTGTATGTGCGAAGTAGTTTGTATTATCGGTTGATTAATTTTCGTAAGTAACTCTTCTATATAAAGACTCTCTTGTTACGGCATATATAGAACGACCAACGTGATTAAAATATGGATATTATTGGATATCGAGTAGATGTTAAGTAGGTTTGATCTTACGATATAAAATCGTTTTGTCAAAAAAATTACTCGTATAGCATTACATTAATGAGTATTTTCTGGTAAATAATTTAGTGGGAGACGATCACTCATCCATTTTTTTTTTTGCTTTTCTGAATTGTATCCAATAATTATTCATTGAAGATATTGCAGATGTTATGCATGATGAGGATGGGCCGAAAGGGCTGAAACATGGTATCATCATAGAAGAACACCGTCTGTTACATTAGTCCGTGGTTTTGTCTAATTATGTGATTAGTTTTAGCACGGTTTGCTTAAGTAGTTTTGCTACCTCCGTTCAACTTTAATCTTCCCTTATTTTATTCTAACTTTCAATTTCAAGCATCTGATTTTCATTTTCGTCATCGTTTCAATTAGACAGATACTTAAACCTTAGATATTTACATCATTAGAAAAAAATATTATGATACTATTTACATTTTACATACATTTAATTTAACATTAAAAAAATATTTAAAGTCTTACACATTCATACCTTTAATAATAATAAACAAAAAAATTCTTAAAACCAGTGCATTAAGTATAAGGCCGGATAGGTTCGAATTTAGCAGATCGTAGTACTATAAGGGTAGGTTCGAGCAACAGCTAACATACCATGAATGCCTCGACATTTCTTGGGAAATTTAGCGCTTTTAACTTTTCTTTTTGGTTGGGGGATACAAGTGTTCGTAGGGCAATATTGGATTCTAATACTTCACAAATTTAATCTTTCACAAAATTTATAAGAGACGGTTTCTCAATATCATTACAAGGAATATATTAAATGGGGTGGCTACTAATTCATTTTCAGGTAATTAATACACTACGAATCACCCTAATTTAATACGGAATACAAAAATCGTCTCATAGAAAATTTAAGCTTAAATCTTTGAAGGCCATCTGACCTATGAGTTGTGAGTTGTGAGTTGTGAGTAGTGAGTGAGTTATGGCGCTTCCATTTGCCTAACGGGTCTATATCCGTACAACTTACAATGACCTTTGGATGGTTCGATTTTACAGTAGTTTGTGTAAGGAATGAAGTTACAATAATAAAGTGTTAGATCTCATATCCAAATAATCCAATAGTTTTGCTTGTATAAAGTCGGCCGCTGATGATATTAAATTAATTCATAGTATTTCAATGTTAATTATCAAATAAATAAAAGTATCTAGGTCAACCCTAATTTTTCCACCCTCATGGCCTCATACATGTAAACATTGTATGACATGCAATAAAATGGGGAACTTCAAAGAATTAACCTAGGGTTTTTTTAATGATAATAATAAGAAATTGTCAATTATTAATTAGCTACGAATGTAATTTAGGTTGGTTGGCGACTTTGCAAGGTTATACGTAGCATTTTTTTTGTCAAAGAATTATCATGCATGAATAATGATGTTATGTAGTGTTTCATAAATACTCAAAAAATAGGTACTCTTAGTCCCTTAGAAAGTGAGACCTAAAGTTTTATATAAAATATTATAAATATTTGTTCGTTGGATTAAAATTTACTCATTATACCAACCTATTATAAATATTTTTCCGTATTACTCCCTCCTAGTTTTTTTTATTACTTTCTTAATTTTTGTGTCCAAAAAAGAGGAAGAAATAAAAAAACTAGGAGGGAGAAACTTTTATATAAAAGGTCTCTCATTATAATAATGATACTACATCCGTCCCACTAAGATTGTCACATTTCATTAAAATACTTTTCACAAATAATAAAAAAATGAGACAATCTTTTAGAGACGAATGGAGTATAAGAAAGTGTCTCAACCTAAATTTTTGTGGATGAAAAATACTCGTATACTGGACGTATGGAAGGAACGTACTACGTTAGAAAGTTAAGACATTGGACTTTGACTAATAATAACAATTGGCTAGGTCAAGGATGGCCCAGTTGGTGAATAGAGTCATAGACCGACCCATTTTTGACATTTGAGTCTCACACAGTAAAAATTCCATCCAATACCAACAGAATATGCTCTCAAATTCCATTTCTTACTCCTAACTCCTTAACCTTTTTTTATCGCAAATTTTTATCTGTGACGGTATCTCTCATAAACTTTTGTTTGATCAAGTATCTCATCCACGTAGGTGAACAAAAACAAATACGAAGTATTTATTATCCATATACATTCTGATTTTATCTTATCTACTTACATGGACTATATATATACCTGAGATAAACCGACCGTGATTAGTTAGTCTAGAGTCCCATCACCCTATCTTTCCGTCACAACTACTAAACCATGTCCCCATTTCATTACTCTGAGCATATCCCCTTTTATATTCTTCTTATTACTATTAACCTCACCACTTTCTTTCTCAATCCAATCTCAATATAACCCCCACCCATAATCTCCCCCCTTTGCTCCTTCTCATCATCATAACATTTCAATAACCGACTGGCTCATCGGAACTTAACCCTATATATATACACACACATACACTGATACACATACGCCGATGAAGTTTGGAAAGAGACTGAAGCAGCAAATTCAGGAGACGTTGCCGGAATGGCGAGACAAGTTCTTGTCGTACAAAGAGCTTAAGAAGCTTGTACGACTCATCTCGTCGTCACCCGCATTGTTGAACGGCTCACAGGAGTATGGCAATGCCGAGGCTGAATTCGTGTGTCTATTGAATGCTGAGATTGACAAGTTCAATGCATTTTTCATGGAGATGGAAGAAGATTTTGTGATTAGGCACAAGGTACGTACCCATTATGCTCGTAAATTATGGGATGCTTTCATTTTAATTATTACTCCCTCCGTATCTATATGTTCGTCCACTTTGTTTAATATATGGGTGGAGTATTATATTAAAAGTGGACAAACATATAGATACGAAGATAGTATTATTTTTTTCAACAAAGAACAAACTTAATCACATTACAATATAAGGGAGGAGAAATCGAACCTAGGATCTATTGTCCAGGGTAACTAGTATTAATGAGTATTACAATATCAGTCTTACTTGTCCAGATACTAACAAGGTGATAGTAGGGGCAAATTTCTACTCGTACCAATAACGAGTACTCACCACCCCATAACTAGTACGAGTAAGTCATACGGAGTAAGTCGTAACTACTCATAACGCACTCCATCCCACTTTTTATCATGAACTTATTATAAGATCTAGTACGGAATATATATACTGAGAGAATAACATTTGCTAAAATTTACCCTCTAAAACGCATCCATTTTTAAATAATGAAACAAATGAAATTTAATGAATAAATTGACAAACCATTTCTATTACTTCCGGAAAAAAAAGAAAAAGAAAAAAAAAATGAAAAAAGTTAGAGAAATTTTATAACATGATACATTAAATTTATGAGGACAAAAAAAATCCTTTCTTTCTATGAATGACATTCTTATCTTCGACGAGTCTTTCACATCAGTTTTTACAAAAGCGTTAGCTCAAATTTTAAAAATGTACCATTAAATTTGTCATGAAAAAAGTTTTCATTAATATACATTTCTTAATAAATCTCCCTCCGTGTGTAAATGATTGTTGCATTTCATGGATATTTGTGAGGAATATTATATTGAAATTGAGCAATCATTTTTGAACGGATGAAGTACTCGTATTTCTTTAGATATATTTCAGAAAAAATTGAATGTCTCGAAATGCTAGATGAGATAAAACATGGATATTTCTTTTGTTAAAAATATGTTTGGTGATATTTCAAAACAATATTCAATTGTCTTGGTCATATTTAAAATTTCAAAATTGTTTTCTTAAATAAAAAAAAAACCAATAAAAAAAAACTTGAAAGATATAAAACAAATACTCCGTACTACACAATAAAACAACCCTTATAAAGACCATGCAAATATTGCAAGGGGTCTATAGTCTATACTACTAATACTAACAAGTACGGAGTATTTAATAGGATATAAATATAATACTTGCAACTGAATTTCAACCATATTCATAAGGTTTAAATAGTAAGGTTCTAATTGAAACGGTTCATCTAATATGGGATGAGAGTCCGGGTGGTGTTTTTTTTGTCACACATTTGAATCCTAGCAACCTTCAATATCTTACAAGTGAAATTTTTAACACATGATACGAGAGGGTCGGTGCACGTTCAAGTGCAAATGGCTCTTGAGTGAGAATAATAGGATATAAATACAATAATCAGGCATCAACCTTTCATATAATAGTTTTGATTAATTGAAAGGATAATTTCAAAATTTACGGTATTTAAATTGCCAGAATCCAGAGTGACCAAAAGTCGAATCCTATATTTTAATTTTTTTTTTTTTGATGAACGAGGGAACCCGCAGCCGCTACCTTTTTGGTGCGCTCTGGGTAAACCCTCGGATGTACGCATAGCCTGCAAACCACGCACACCAAGGTAAACCGCCCGTGGGCGACAGACTCGAAGTCTAGAGGCATAGTCTCAAGCCATACAACTCCCATAAATTCGCGCTTGCAGGGGCTTGAACTGAGACCCTTGGGCCGATGACCACAAGTTTTAACCGCTAGGCAACACCCTTATGGGCTATTTTAAATTATTGGTTATATATAAAGTGGTTAATGATAATCCCAAGTTTCCTTAAAAGGCAGTGAGTGGAGTATCTTAAGTAAAAAAGCTTAGACAATCATGTTTGTGGGCAAAGACACTAGAGATTAGAGAATGGTTCAAGAAAAACGTATTTTCGGGTATAAAGATCCGGACACTTGTAAAGGTAATGGATACTTCCACAAGGATATGCTATAACCTATAAGTCTTTCAACTCTTTATTCCAAAAGTAAAAGAGGACAGCTTTATATTTGGCCTAACAGTAAAAGCCAAGAATATGTTACCCAACATCTTGCTATGGGGTAGATTAGGATTAGTCTGTCTTAAGACGGAGGTATTAGTTGCCTCCGTAAGGGTAAAAGATGAATGATAAGCACATACGAGTAACACAAATGTGATAAACCCAAAGAGAATAAGGAAAGAGCCATTTCGATCCCAAAAGTTCGTCAAAACTCGCCTAAAACATTCATCTTATATCAAACCTTACATTGGAGAGTTAAATATCGATTACAATGGTGCAGGAATTACAGCAGAGGATACAAAAGGCGCAAGGAACATGGGAGCGAAATGGAAGTCACCCTTCTAAAATATTTTACAGGGAGGAAATGGGACAAATCAGAAATGATATAGTCAATTTCCATGGCGAAATGGTTCTGCTTATCAACTACAGCAACATAAACTATACTGGTACATTAACATACTCCCACCACTATTGTTACCAGTTACGAGTATCCGCTCAAAACCAATTAATTACATCCAACTCTCTTTATTCCCTTCCAAATTTGTTCAATGGACCTTAATTATGATTAACACCCTAATTAAGTTGATGTCGAATGTAATTTTTTTAGTGGAGAATCAGATTCCAATTGAACCCGAGCCCTAATGATCAACTCCTTAATCTTGCTTGTATTGTTGTATAGGATTAGCAAAGATCTTGAAGAAGTATGACAAGAGAACTGGTAGCGTGCTGCGACTACCATTCATACAAACGGTAATCGAGCAACCATTCTTCACTACAGATCTCATTTCGAAGCTGATAAAGGAATTGGAGAGGAGAATAGATGAAATATTTCCAGATGGCATCGGTAATGAACAGAATAGTAAAGGCAGGGGAAATGAACTAACAATAGTCGGTGAAGGAATATTTAGGAACACAGTGGCAGCTCTTCTAACTATGCAGGAAATTAGGAGAGGAAGCTCTACTTATAGTACTTTCTCTCTGCCTCCTCTTAGCTTAGCTGATTCCGAGTTAACCCACTCCATCCAAATTTCTTCTCCTATACCGATTCTCTGATTTGTACCCAACATATTATAATCAGTAATTAGGGCAAAATAACGTTTGTCTAACCTGATTGTTTACTAGAGATATTCTTTAAGCACTTGACGGGATAAACTAGTATGGAGTTTGGTTGTGTGAAATGATATTTGGAGATAATAGTCCTAGTCACCATTCATGAATCGCCATACCAGGTCTTGTAACTTCTTTTTCTATTGAAGTTGTGGAATAATCACAGAAACTGAAGGTGAACCTTCAAACAATAGTTCTATCTCGATATCTCAAAGAGTTCAGCCAAAGTGAGGGAAACAGACCAGATATGTACATGAGCTATTCTTGATGTTAAGACTAGTGGGCATTCTTTACAATCATGTTTATGCTACACGCCTATACCTACAGATGAAAATAAAAAAGATCAAATGTACCAATGCAAACTATATTTTAATAAGACGATCATTTAGACTTCAAGAAAGCTAAACAATTTCAAGTTTGGAAAGTATAGTCTTATGGGGGAACGTGAATTCCAAGTTTGATAGGTACTTAAATAAGGTATTAGGTGAGCATGAACTAACTGTGCATATCAAAGGTTATTCGAGCTTAGATTTAGGGTTTGTCGGTATAGGGTTCATGGAAAAAAAAAGGTTCTAAGGCTCTTGACTGGTCTGGTTCAGGTTAGGTGAACAAACCCTAAATCTATATGGGTGGAGGATAAGTAACACAGAATAATGAACTATGCAACATTGTTACCTTCACAAATAAGACTTCAGGAATCATTTTGGGACTGTAACATGTTGCACTGCTGAACTATGTTTCGAAAGTCATCCAGTGTCACCTGCGTGAGACAAGATAAGCATGAGAATCTCGATAAAACTAAAAAAATTTAAGCTAGATGAAAAGAGAAACTAGGGACGACTGTCTTCCCATATTGACGATCAACTCATTCCTTGAATTGATCTTGAAGAATTTCGTGGATCCAATACCAAATAACTAACAGCATAACTCTAAACTGTCAGCAATACCCGATTATCCTACGTATTGATGACAAAGAGTATATAATTTTAAATCAAGCTTAGTCTCATAAAAAATGCCTTACACATAGAAAATCGTAAGACATGTACAATTAATAAGGAATTACTCATAGTTCTATAGTACCACCGACAACACATAGCAGTCTTACGGAATTATTGAATGAAGATCGTTTCTTTTGAAACAAGTGTTATATCATTGTTCTGGACACTTCATAAAAAAGATTGACACAAAAATAAAACCAAGGAATAAAGCCAGCACATAAATGAGAACACTCATGTCAGACAGCTCTTCGTGTTAGTGTGACTGACCTTTCCATCACGATCACTATCAAAGCAGCGAATCATATCAGACAGCTCCTTGTCTGTCCAGCAAAAATCATGAGTAGCAGCCATCCGTTCCACATCTCTTAGTGTGATGCTCCCCTTTCCAACCTCTGCTCTTCAAAATTAAGTAGCAACAGGAATAAAAGGTCCAATGAGTTACATAAAATTGGTCTCACATGTGAGATCACCCAAATATAACTCATTTTATTATAAGGTCAACGGTAGCTTCAAATTTACAAGCAAGACCATCTCATAGTTGTGTAAAACGTCTTGAATGAGAGAGTGACGACTATTTCTCACCACTTTTAGCTAAATATGCAAGATGCAGACAAGAAGGCCAAATGAACTAGGATAGAAGAAAAGGGAAAATGTGAAGAGGTAAATAAGATTTGTGCGTGTGACTCATTTAACTTCAAAACATATCATAATAGAAGATGAAGTGATTCCAGAACATTGAAATTGAAACAGTTAAAAAAAGTATAATTCATCTATTGTGTGAGGAGATCATGATAATCGTTGGAAACTAGACAAAAAGCAGTAAAGCAGGAACAAGAAATTACTTAAAAACCAGTTGGATAACTTACCGTCAAACTGACAGAAATGTATAACCACGTCATCATCAGACATCTGAACACGGCTAGTGAACTGCCAAGAGCCAACAGAAAATTATAGAAAGCTTAAATTAAATTATAAGCATAATACAAGGCGTTTAAAAAAATAAATAGAGTTTACAATGACGGCTTACTTGTTTTCTCTTCCTCCTGTTAGTATTATCTTCTTGGTAGTGATCACGGATCTTCTCCTTACTGCTAGTAGTTCTTTTATTAGAATTCTGAGAAGACTTGCCAAGCTGCACATCAGGAATTTCTCCAAAGTCTTTGAGTGAAAGAGCTAGAGCCTATATGTGTACGCAAGAAAATGGATCATTCTACCTCTTTCAAGAGTAAGCTGCTACTCGTAACAGGTAATTAGATAACTAAAACTTCACAAAAACGGAATAAGCGACAATCACTGATAATAAATCAAATAATCTACCTGCTTCAAAGCCTCATCTTCATCAGAGAATACGGAGGTGTCAGTGGGATTACTGATAAGAACCTGTTTACTAGACCTCGAATTTTTTACCTGAAAGAGTCACCCAGAAACAAAAATAGGTCAGAAAACTTGCCATATTTCCATCACAAATCTTAAGAACCATATTCCCTTTGATTCTTAAGAGCTATCCCATTTGATCAAAATACTTCACAAAAATCTTTAAAAATGGAGCACTTGTTAGTGTTTCTCAATCCTAAAGGTCCTAAAGTAATACATATCCAGTTATCCACCGGATTCCGTTTTTTGATCCTAGAATTTACACCACCGTACAAAACCACCATTACCACCACCACACCCCTCCTTTTTTTCACAAAAAACTTGCTGCGGTTTTAAATGTTAACATCATTGCTTGGACAATTATTCAAAAGTCAAAACCCACTAGCTTCTAATTCTCATCTAATTTAGCGAAATCCCTCAAACATCCAAGTACCCAACCTAAAGAAACAACTTTCTGTGCGCTCCTCACATATGAGAGTTCAACCATAGGCCTTATATGGAATCATTGATAACAATCAAACATACACAAAAACAAAAAATGCTGAAAACCCGAATCATTTCATTTCAACTTTTCTACCGAATTTCTCAATTATCCATCAAACATACCCCCTTGGGGGCATAAACACTAAAAACCCGAAAAACCTGAAATATAAGGGATTGCCCAAACAAAATTATTTTCACCACATAACAACTTTAACTAACTTCATTAAACTAACAACATTTTACCATTCGACTTCAGTATCCGAAACTAATTCATGGCTTCAACATTCCAATCAAACATACACAGAAACCTAACACCATAATCAGTAGCGGAACCGAATTAATCACACTAATTGAAGACTACTCGGAGTACAACAACAACACCAACGATGACGACAACAACAACGACACGTCGCCACCGCCGCCTTAGAGCCTTAGTCCCAAAATGATTTCGGGTCGGATACGGAGTATAACTTTACTAACAAATCAAAATTTTAACTGAAACAGTACCTTCTTCTTGGAATTAGACTTGTTTCGCCGAATAAAAGTCTCTTCCTCTTCCTCAAAATCGCCATCTTCGTCACTTGAACAACTAGACCCACCATCACCATCATTATGATCGTAATTAGGTTCATATTCATCATCATCATCATCCTCTTTTTTCTTCTTGATCTCCTTATTCGATTTATTAGCAGAATTTCTGGATTTTTTAGGGTTTGGAGGTGTAGAGATCAATGAATTGGCGAGGTTGCGCAAACCGAGAGCCTCCAATCGAGCATTATTAGCAGCAATTCTCGATTGTCTTTGCTTCTCGTAATCTGTCGACGTTGTTGAATCGATTTCTAGGGTTTCTGATTCTTCGTTTGAGCTTGAATTTGCATTACTCTCTGATTCGTGTTCATCTTTCGCCATTTTTTTGCGGGGGTTTCGGCGCTAGGGTTCGTTGTCTTTTGGCGCATAAAAAACTGATTTATGTCTTACGGAGTACTACCTCTCCACCACAATGTTCATCCTACTTTGACTTAAGAAATGGATAATGAAAGGTGATAAATTGTTTGGTGGGGTTCAAGATGTCAAATCACAAAAAGTAACCAATAAGAAAGAGTATAATGGATGAATAAGGAAAGTTTTGAAGTGGGAAAATCTTAGTGAAGTTTCCTTTTAAGGAAAGTGGGAAGATCTTGGTGGGGAGAGGGAGTACATTTTAAAAAATTTAATCGAGGATGTCTTAGTCTAATGTCGTAAGTAGTGGTTAATAATCACTCGCTAACATATACAGTTGATATATCACAAAATCTTGGAAGAAACGGTATCTCAATAACTTATTGAGAGCCATTTGTACTTAGTCTCTCAGTAAAGTTAATGAGAGACCGTCTCTCGAGAGACCTACTATACCTTTGTCATGGCTCACCTTGGCACTTGCAACAATGATCAATTGAGAGAGATGTGGGTCTCCCACGCAGGGTATTAAATCTCGGCCGATATGAGACGAGACGGCCGAGATATCTCGGTCTCGGTGGTTGCCGAGACGAGAAACGGCGATATGTACCGGGTATAATTAAAAGGGGCAAAAATCGCCCGAGACGGCCGAGATTCACGAGAAATGACCGAGATATGACCGAGATGACCCCGATATGACCGAGATATCACCGAGATGACACCGATATGACCGAGATGGTCCGATATAATTAAAAAAATTTAAAAAATAAAATATTCCGATACGACCGATACAAGCTCCCCGACAAGCGAGAAAGAGCGATTCCGCGATCGCGACCGATAACGAGATTTAAAACCATGCTCCCACGTCAGAACCTCGGCCGGGACATGGGAGATCTATGTTCAAACCGTGGGAGATGTCTACCGTTTGAACATGGGTGTCCCATGTCCCATGTCGAAGCCTAGGCTTGGTGGGGATCAGGACGGCCGCTATTTATCTTTAGGAAGGAATGCCTATCTAATCAAAGAATACATCGTAGTTTTTTTACCTTGTAA
Source organism: Agrostemma githago (assembly GCA_958450325.1). Taxonomy (NCBI): domain Eukaryota; kingdom Viridiplantae; phylum Streptophyta; class Magnoliopsida; order Caryophyllales; family Caryophyllaceae; genus Agrostemma; species Agrostemma githago. The sequence continues at coordinate 1,626,091 of OY288255.1, forward strand.
TTTTCGCCCAACTAATATCGACAGACTCAATATTCTGAGTTTACCTCACAAATCGAGTCCAAAGCAAAAAAACCAAGATTACTACTGTACTGTGTATGACTCCACAAAGGCATGTTTGTTCAAATGCTTCTTTTTTTGTTGGTATATTCATTCAAATGTTTCTTAATAGGCCAACTACATCTTCGAGTCCCCTCCAGTCTCATGTCCCCTAGCCAAAGGGAGTACATATTTAACAGAACCCTACATATCCTTGGATGTCCGATCATCTTAACAGTCGGATATCCTTGGATGTCTTAACTCGCACATTCAAATCTGCCTCATCCTAGTGATTGTACTGCCTTTGGGATACTTCCACCACAACAATAGTATAAGAAATCTATTCAAACAGTCAATCAATCATCATCTAGGTATCACCTCCACAATCTTGGGGTTTGGGCCACCAATTCACGGTCTGAAGCTGAGCCTTGAGTCGCAACTTTCTGAATACGGGAGGAGAACTCTTCTGCCTGCAACAACCATTAAATTGAGAGTTGCCTTCATAAATGATTCTTTAACTAAATAACCAAATCAATCTATTTGATGCACTAATGGTGATCTAACCCATTGGGGTTGGGCACATAGTTTTTTATAGCAGTATAAAACTGAGAAATAATGAGATGGAGGGGGTAAGTGTTGTAAATATTACTCGTATTAAATGTAAAATGATTATTGTGTAAATGGGTTGGTAAATGTTGCTAACATAAGTAAATACAGAGGGTAGTATCGTAAAAAGAAAAAAAAAAAGTGACCAAAAATGAAATAATTGGAAATGGAAGAAGATAGAAAGAAGAATGAAAATAGCAAGTGTGAAGAAGATGGAAAGAAGGGGGGAGTACTGACTTACCTTTTCGTCAATCCACATCAGGGAGCTTAACTGGTTATTCAAAATCCGGACAACCACATCCAGTGGGCTCATTCCTTCCGTTGTATCAAGTTCTCCACCCTAAAAAACAGATCATAATTCATAACAAATCATACCCCAAAAGTTCTTTTTTTTCCAATGCTTTTAGGCTTTTAGCCCATTTGAAAACCCATACCTGACTGGCATTCAACGTCTGGATGATTGACTTGATTTGCTCTGTCATGTGTTCCAGTTCCCTCTCAGCAAACTCGGCTCCTTCATACCTGTACCAGCGCAAGCAGAGAAAACCTTTCAGTGAGTCTCGGTGATGTCAATCAAGAAAAAATGTTGGTCATAAGGGTTAACTCTACCATGACAGAGAGCCATCTAATCACACATGATAAAGCCATTTGAGTTATTCTACAGCCTAATATCGGATATATTTTTGCCTTATATGCAGGCACAGAAGTACTACTAGATCTTCAAGGAAATCATAAAGACTTAAGATGTTGTAAGATGAGACTGTCCTAGACGGCAAACAAACTGAACTACACAATTCTCAGGGAAGCAACAGGGAGATGGATGCATGAAATGACACTGATAACATTAATTACTCACATTGCATCTCTGGTAGCGGCAGCCTCGTCGTCCAGAAGTAACCCCCGCTCATCTTTATAGATACGCTCAGCTTCATCTTCAATACTTTGAAGAGCTTTATCAACCTTAATATACAGTACAGTGTTAATAAGAAACATAAGCAATTATCATTTGAACACGGTATACTTCCTAGAATGTAAAGCACACAAATTCACACTCAAGGGAGTACAAATTAAGCCCAGTTAATTAAGATTGAAACGTGTCCAATGCTAAAACAGGACACTCAATCTAATACAGTAGCAGTTTCAAGTAATGACAGGGCATTCAATGCTTCTGGTGTCATTGCAAACAGAAATCCCTTACACCTTCACTGCTCAACAGTTAACATCACCCACAGACACTCATCCCCCACACTTAGTCACCTATGCTTCAGCCTTCTTCTGCTTCAAGAAACAAACTAGATCGCATAAAAGACCATAAAGAAACAACTAGCGACATCAGTACCATGCTCAAATACCAAGATCCAATGACATGGTCAGTCAACGATTTGAGACTTTATCTTGAAATCTACTGTCAGCTCACCATAAGTACCATGCTCAAATATCAAGATCCAATGACATGGTCAGTTAACGTAATTGAAGTTTTTGTATGATAATTATAATTCAAGTTTTGATGAAATGTGATAACTGGAGTGTGAAGAGAAGAGACAAAACCAAAGGCCACATTTCACCCGCTTTGGCCGCTTAAAGCTGATGGACAAAAATTAGCTTTTGTCAACAAGACTAAACTACTGGAGTCAGAACTGTGAGAGAAACAAAAAAAAGATCTTGGAAACAGATTTACAAGTCTACAACACATGACGCCTATAATCATCAATTCAACATTATTGCGAGTTATAATCTGACTATGATAAAATTGGGAAAACTAAAATTAGCAGGACAAAACACCCATAATGTTTTGCATACATTGAATTCTTATAAAAGTAAACACAGCAAGAATCCCAGATGGTACCTCTTCCTGATGAGTCTCAATCAACTCTAATTGTCGCTCCAAGCTTGATTGTGTTTCCACCACTTTTGCCACCTCAATCTGCGCCATAAGATAAACCTCGCTCATTAGCTTCATGTGGAGTACATAAATGATGAATAGAGTAACAGAACAAAGAGAAAGCCCATGCAGCCACATCATACAGAAACATGAAGCACCAAATACAATATTCCCGAATCTCCACTATGGTATGTATTCCATAGTACTATTGATAGTGCATTGACACCCTTCACCCCACCATTACTCAGTACTGTCAGTGGAAGTACAAAGACATCAAATATTAACAGAGTCACAGATTAATCACCTCTAGTTTAAGAAGCACATCTCGATTTAATAAGATTCTCTTGTCCCACCCAGCAACTTCATTAGCTTGCTTCTGGAATTTGCGTGTACGTGCTTGTAGCTCTGAGTTCCACTCCTTGATAATCTGCCAGCCCCAGTGTCCGGGAAGAAAACACACATGTCAATAACAAGTATAGGCAAATAAAGAACAATCAGTTTCTTGAAGACTTGGACAAGACAGTCTCTCAAACCAACATCCACCGAAAACAGTTGAACATTAACTACCGTTCTTTCAACAAACAGCTTTAGACTCCCTTACCCCGCTGTAGGCAAGAGCCTTCAAGGCACTCACGTAATCTTGTTGGAGAGACTAAAATAATCAAATGGGTGCTTATTCAAAGGTAAAGTAAAAAAGCTTGTTAATACCTACCTCTTCAACAGTTTTTCCAGTCATCTCTGAAGGCATCTTAGGGCCAGATACTATTGGTGTGCTTACACCAGAAGTAGTTCTACATAATAAACAACAATAATGAGTGCATAAAGTTCTCTAGTCATCAAAACAATAACAATTAGGATAAATATCAGTCAGTGATGCCCAAAATTACATGGAGGAACAGTTATCCATTACTCACCCACTACTTGACGCTACAGCAAGAGATGAGGATATTTGTGCAGTGGTTGTTGTAGAGCTCGAAGCAGGCACTGAGACAAAAGTTGAAGTCAGAAGGCCTAGATTAGATTTGTCAGCTATACAATACAGACCAGTTAAATTGAGAAAGATTCCCGCAAACATAAATCGAGGGAAACATCACATAAACCTAACAAACCTTCATGACACAGGATAGACGTAACTAAAAACCCTTCGTTACTTGAACCATGTAAAATTTTAACAAGTTTCACATCTAGTACCAGTCTAGAAGATTTGGCTCAACTAAGACTACGAATTATTCAAGAAACCTGGCAAGATAACTAGATAAGACAGGATTTCATTCAAGACATCGCAAGAAACAAGAGAGAAACAAAACTTCACCAATGCAAGGATGAAAAAAAGTAAGCTCGCAAGTTCGCTAAGATGTTTGGGAACACTATATCTTATACTGTATGAAACGAACTAGGAAAAATTTCCATGAGGACCATAACTGATCGTTCTGATCCTACTCATGTCGGGCAAGTGAGCACTTATTCAAATCAAATTCTAATTCTAGTATCAGTCAGGATAGCTGAATGTTCCTGTAGTAGTAGAGTGGTGTCAGTAACAGTAGTTCAGCATCTGATTCAGACTACACCTCTTATCCATTTTCAACTAAAACTAGCACCACTGACCTACGCATGTGAGTAGAATATAAAACACAGAAAAAAAAAACGTTGAAACGTGGAGCAGTGCTCTCACCAGAAGCAGTGGTAGCAACAGCAGTGGTTGTAGTGGCAGCAGTACTAGCTGCGGCGATTGGAGTCAAAGAGAAAGTGGGCGTAGACGCTGCTGCAGGTGCACTAGCCTTAGTCGTCGATGGGAGCGTAAACCCCAAAGGTGAAGCAGCAGCCGTTGTAGCAGTTGTGGAAGACGGTGGTGCGGAGGTGGTAGAAGTGGTGGCAATGCCCAAACCAGTGAAAGAACTCGTCGTAGAAGAAGACGAGGGTGCGGCAGCAAAGCTAGGAAACGCACCAGTAGTAAAAGCAGAAGTAGATGATGATGCAGCAGCAGCGGTCGTAGCTGTATTTAAAGAGAATCCCAACGGAGCGGCTGTCGTTGTGGTTGTGGTTGCGGTTGCATTGTTAGAGGGAGCTCCGAAGAGTGGTTTGGAGGCCGAAGTCGGGGTGGTATTGGTGAAGCCGAAAGAGGGTTGGCTAGACAATGTAGAAGCGGAGGAAGCCGGTGTTGCATTGTTTACGACAAATGACGGCTGAGTAGCTGCCGGCGCAGAGGCGAATCCAAATGACGGTTGGCTAGTTAACGGAGCTGAGGGTGCTGGAGAAGAAGCTGCAGGGAGATTGAAGGTGAAGGAAGTTGAAGTCGAAGTCGACGAAGATGAAGGTTTGAGAAATGGGGAGGTGGTGGTGGTTGCTGCTGACGCGGCGCCGAATAGATTGGAGGAAGGAGAGCCGAAACTGGGGGTTGTGGTGGTGGTAGTTGTAGCGGCGGCGGTAGTGGTTGCGCCGAATAAATTGGAAGAGGGAGAACCGAATAAATTGGAGGAGGCGGCCGGAGTGGATGATCCGAACAGAGATGGAGTGGTGGCGGTGGTGGTTGTCGCGGCGGGGGTGTTGGTGGCACCAAAAACATTAGAAGAGGATACGGCGGGAGTGGAAGATCCGAAAAACGTCGGAGTGGTGGTGGTTGTCGCGGCGGGAGTGGTGGTGGCGGCACCGAATAAATTAGAGGAGGATGCGGCGGGAGTAGAAGAACCGAAAAATGTCGGAGTAGTGGTGGTTGAGGCAGCGGCGGTGGTGGCGCCGAATATGTTTGGTGAAGGAGATCCGAAGAGCGAGGGAGTGGTGGTGGCGGCGGCGGAGGATGCGCCGAAGATGTTAGCGGCGGCGGCGGGAGTGGATGAGCCGAAGATGTTGGTGGTGGGAGCGGTGGATGCGGCGGAGGAGGTGGAGAAGGAGAAAGCGGGGGCGGAGGTGGCGCCGAAGCCGAAGGAGGGGGCGGAGGAAGTGGTGGAGAATGAAAACGGTGATGAAGAGGAGGATGGAGTGGTGGAGAAATTGAAACCCGACATTGTTGCGTAATTTTCAGGAGCTTTCTTCCTCTCTCTCAATTTAGGGTTTTGGAAAAGGGGGGTTTTATTTCCTGGGGAATTCCTGCTTTTCACTCTACAGTTCAGTGTTCACGATATTTGAATTTTGCGGGTATTTGTTTATCTCAACACAAATATTCCACTGTCGTCAACGTCAAATTTTTGGGGTTAGGATCCAAAAATTTTGACTCGATTGTTTAACCAGTTAATTAAGAGTCGAATTTCGAGTCGATTAATTTGTTGGATCAACTATAAACCTTTAAAATTATTCGTATCAACATTACTTGGGTATTAAATTTTAATATCTTTGTCACCTGATTAGGTACATATTTATTTAATAGTCTGAAACCTGTTCAAATAGGACCCGAAAGGCTGAAATACACATAACATGATACAAATACCAAGTGATGACGGATGATCAGTGTTTTTGCGTCGTCCAAGTGCCATGGAAGCCGAGAGGAAAAGTTAGCGACTTGGGTACTTCAAACCTTGCAACCAAGGCACCCACTTCTCCAATTCGCTTTGCATCCAATATCAACATATTGCACCTTCGATGTGAAACCACGTACTGCAATCAAACCCACGTTAAGTCACGTACAATTCCTAACCTGAAATAAATAAATAAAAACATTCCAGACACTTTCAGTAAACCATTTCACACTCGTAAAACTTATGTCTCATTATGTTTTTTTTACCTCGATGACAATAAGATATCCATCGTCCTCACTGGAATGACCTCTTGAGATGAACATAGGCTCCCCAACAAACCGGCGATTACCCGAGAACCAACTACTTGTTGATTTATCGAAGGTGTTGAGCTTTACGATAGTGTCGAAGGGGAAGTGTGGCAATGTATGATAAGATCCAGAACAAGCAGCAGCATACACATATTTATGTTTGTATCCTGAAACTTGAGGATTAATGACCGGGAAATCAGAAGATTTACTCCATTCGTTTATGTTTGTTGTGGTACATAATTGAAGACCACCCCTTTGTATCTTTATCGACACCTACAATCCACAAATAAAATTGTTAACATTTTTCTTGTTCAGGTCGCATATAAATTCACCAACGATAAAAACGAATATTTCTAAAATAGTATACTCTGTGATAAGAAAGATGGTGGTTGTGCAACCTCAATTAGGCGTGGCGACAATTTCTCTTTGTCGTCTATGCAATTCATCGTTGATGGCTTAAGGATGTCGCTTTTGCAATTGTATCCTGTCACGTAACATTCAAAATAAACTTGTCAATTGTCACGGTCGATCATTTCTTCACAAGGGACGTCTACAAACAAGTGTTACCCCTTACGGCCCTTAGGCTTGTAAATTCTTTTTTTTTTGTCGGTTGATTTAGTATTTAAGAGAAGATAGTTTGTTACCAAACATATTTTGGAAGTTGAACCATTTATAAGAGCAAGAGGTGGCATGAACTCGAATGAGCAAATTTCCGTCATTGTCTATATCCTCGAACGCATTTGCAACATGTAGTAACCATAATTGAGGAATTTCGATAGGTTGTCTTGAATAATCACTTGAACGACCGGAGCCACTCTTGCCCTCGTAGAATCGAGGAAGTATGTATATTGGAGATGTCGGCTTGCTATGATCAACCGACAATGTTGATATCATCGGTCTTGCTCCGGAAATGGCCGCCATTGATCCTACACAAACAGACAATATTACATGGATTGTTTGGTTGCCACAAGCCACAGATTGCAAAATACGATGATAATGTTATTCCATACCTAGAATATCAACTTTGACTCGATTGGTAAATAGTATGTAATGTGTATTTGTAAATCCCCAATCATGTATCATTGAGTGATTCTGAATGACGTACATTCTTTTATGCAACAATTTAAAAGTTGAATCGAATTCTGTAAACAAAATAAACGTAGATTAGTAAGTACACTCGAACAAGATCTCTTATAATTCAAAATTTAGACAAAAAATTTACCATAGAAAGTGCAATGGCTTATAGGGAGTACCATATCCTCAGCATTACATGTCATAACTATTAGTCGTCCTCTTTGAGCATCAATCTTGTAATGGGACAACATTCGTTTTGGAGGCATTTTGAAAACTCCTAACCCATCCCAACACAAAACACCAAATTATTACTTCGTCCGTCTTAGTTATTTGTTTAACTTTAATTAAAGTATTACTCATAAATAATATAAAATGTAAATAAATGACTGAAACGAAAAAAACAATAGGAATATAATTTATTACTCCATATATCATAACAACTCGAGAAATCATGTGACCAGCCAGATCGTCAAATGAATTTGGGAAGGAAAATAGGATTACACACCTGGTTATTGTACAACCCGGAGCTTATATAAGATTCTGAGATGAGTTGTAAATTTTTGAGCTTAAACATATATGTGATTTTAACTCGACAACTTTACACTAAAGCTCAGAAATTTTACAATAAAACTCGAAACCTTTGTGATAAAGCTCAAAATCATAAAACCAGATACAATTACGTGTATTAATTTGAACCTTAAATAGTATTGCGAGAATATCAAACTTGACAATGCTATTTTTACCTCAAAATCGTACTAGTACTTGTTTCAGTAGATTTTTGGACCAAAAAATAAAGAAATTGAAATCCTGATTTGAGAATATTTTGAACTTGCTAATCAACTGTCCCGTTGTCTACAAACCACAACAAGATTGTGGACCTCGGTTTTGAGAAAGTTAATTACCGTGAAGAATTGGTTTCAGTAAGTGCGCGACAACATCCCAGACGCCACCACGATTCAAACTCGAGACCTCATCATATCCACCATCACAACAATCAATAGGATTAAAACTTCCAATTGTATCCAAAGTCCTAGGATGAATTTCATAAGGTGATCCACCTTCCCACAAACAAAACAAACGTCCACCCCAATGTAAGATACTAGTATTAGCAACATTTTTCATCACCTTTGTATTAGCAATCATATTCCCACCTTTCAACACAGAAAACGGGCCTCTATGAGTAAACTTCCATGACCCATTATTCGGGTCACATTCCTCTAATTGGGCCTCCGTTTTCACATACTTGGCTGAAAACATAACCTCCCCTCTAGGCCCATCAATCTCAAATGCCCGTAAATACCCGTGTCCGTCAAGTGGGTTAATACTTGACCCGTAATCATCTATGAATAACCCGGGTCCGATAAGATAGTATGTACCACTTGGAAAGTCTTTTGGGAGTGACCCATCAATTAAGTTGAGTTTGATTGGGTTAGGCACTTCTAACCTTTGTGACATGAACAAAAATTGGTAGTCCCAAAAGGCCACTTCCTCATCATTATCCATCATCACCTCTAGTTTCGAGGTTGAAATGGACGCGTGTCGTGCTGTGGTGGTGGTGGTGGTGGAGGGTTGTAATCTGACGAGTTTTAGTGGGTGTAAATTAATGCATCTGAATGGACGGAAGTGAATTGGAGTGAGTATGTTTTGAAATATCGAATGCATTTTTTTAGAGAGGTTTAATTAGTCGTTAATGAATTGGTTAATGCATATTCAAATGAATTGACATAGTTATAAGTTTTGTTATATAAATACTGAAGACATAAGTGAGTGATGGAGTTCTTCATGGAAGCATGGGCATATGGCCGACATATCAATTGTTTCAATTGTTTTAATTGAAATGAGTGTGTCTTCAATTTGATTCGACATTAGTGGGCTTTAATTTGCTACTAGTACGTAAGAGGATATTTATTTCGTAAAAAGTGAGACGGTTTGGTCTATTATTATTGGGTAGTTATCTAGGATTATAATAGGTCGTTATGAGTTAGTCTTACATTATTTATCTGTATATCAGAAGATTAATGCATTTTCACAGTGGAATACTTGCATTGTTTGTCATGAATATGTGTTACTCATACAATTCACCTCATTTAACATACTTCATCAACTAATTAAACTAACCGTGAGTATAACCGGGATGGTATGAGAAATTGAGAAGTACCCTAATTAGCCGGCTATTAATCTACGGTCCGTTGTAATATCAAAATAATTATTCTGCATACATTTTACGTTTCTATATGAAAATCAACCTACAAAAAAAAAAGAATTAAATTTTCTCTTTATATATTTTTGCATTTTTTTCCTGAAATAAATATTTTACATTCCTTAACTTGCATTCTGTAGTTTTTTTTTTAAATTTCAAACACGGTACATAGTTAATGAAATTTAAGCTAAGTTACCCCTTACAAATAACATTATTTTCACGGAATAAAATCATTATTTATAAATTTGGATTCCAAAACTACTCTTTTACTACTAACTACTTTTAAATTCAAAATTTTAAAAATAACAAGGTAAATGGCTATAGTATTCCTGGTAACACACAAATTAAGCGTCATAAGGTGGCGCTATCTCATTTTTCTAGTATAAAACGACTGTGTCTCACCCGTACAAGAAGGTCTTGACTCTTGAAGCATTGAGCCGTTAGTTGGAGTTGGCAATTGGCATGCTCCGTATATCTCATAAATCTTAATCAAGGTATGCCATCATTAAGCTCAGATTAATTAGTGGGAGTTGACATTCCTTTTGTTTCCATTATACGGACTAATGGACTATATCTACGTCTCTTTCCAACTTTTTTTTTTGTTTTTGTGTTGGCTAAATTGTGTAATAATTCAAAGGTTTTTTTCAATGCTGATCATTTGGGACTCAACTTTCGAAACTTAGGAGTAGCAGATGTTATCGGTAAAGAATCTCATGTCCAATCTACCGCGCTTCATTTCATGGCAGACTCTTGATACATAGGATGTGTATTGTAGTCGTTTATTTCGCTTTTACTATAAAACCAATAACCATGACTCGCTCATGAAGATACTGATGCGAACGAGTTTCAAACACTCATCGATCTAGTCTAATGCAAGAAACGAGTCATAATAGTTTGTATCTTTCGAAATGAACGGAAAAGGAAGAAGTGATCTTTCGATATCTGAGACGAAGAGAAGAGAAAAAGATTGTTTCCCCCTTAAAAAAAGAATTTCACACATTTGAGGCCCTAGTGCTAATTCTTGTGAACTAAATAAAACCTGATTTATTTGCAATAATACTGCAATTTTTATTGCTCATGCTACTCTCCTGTTCACCTAATTCCCTCTTAGAGTTAATCTAATTAATCTTCAATTTTATAAATACCCTGCTTAATCACCTCCTGTCTACTTACATTTCCCATCGTTTAGTTGTTTTCAGTCGATCTTGCGATGATGAATGGTAGTGATGATAGTAGTAGTGGTCGCGTCCCAACTCCTGGAAAAGCGACTGTTCTTGCACTCGGTAAGGCCTTCCCTCAGCAACTCATTCCTCAAGAACTCCTGGTCGAAGGTTACATCCGCGACACTAATTGCCATGATTTGGCTATTAAGGAGAAACTTGAACGTTTATGTAAGTCCGTTTTATCATAAACGTCTCTGGTTTCCTACATTTTATCTTTAAGGTCTAGTTTTCGCAACATTATTACACGAGTCATGTGACACAAGTCATATGACCGTCATATATGTGTGGTAAGACGGTTTTACTAGATTTCGTGCACTTTTTAGGTTAACAATTTTTTTTCATCGATCATTGTTTTTTTGGGTGGATATAATAGGCAAGACGACGACAGTGAAGACGCGATACACAGTCTTGTCGAAAGAGATATTGGAGAATTATCCGGAGTTGGCGAGGGAGGGAACACCAACAATCAAGCAAAGGCTAGAAATCGCGAATCCAGCCGTTGTAAAAATGGCTTTGGATGCAAGCCTAGTTTGCATCAATGAATGGGGTAGACCGGCCCAAGACATAACCCACATCGTCTACGTTTCCTCTAGTGAGATCCGACTACCCGGGGGCGACCTATACTTAGCCACTCAACTCGGGTTGAACCCGGATGTGGGCCGGGTCATGCTTTATTTCTTGGGATGTTACGGTGGGGTGACCGGCCTAAGGGTGGCCAAGGACATAGCTGAGAATAATCCTGGGAGTCGAGTGCTGTTGACCACGTCTGAGACAACCATTCTGGGGTTTCGCCCACCTAACAAGGACCGGCCTTACGACCTTGTTGGGGCGGCCCTTTTCGGTGATGGAGCGGCCGCTTGCATTATTGGGTCCGACCCAATTCCAGGCCAAGAAAGCCCGTTTATGGAGCTCAACTACGCGGTCCAACAATTCTTACCCGGGACACAGAATGTGATCGACGGGTGCCTCACGGAAGAGGGTATTAACTTCAAACTCGGTCGGGACTTGCCCCAGAAAATCGAGGAGAACATCGAGGAGTTTTGTAAGAAGCTAATGAAAAAGTCGGGGGTTAGGGAGTTTAACGATATGTTCTGGGCCGTCCATCCAGGCGGCCCAGCGATCATGAATCGGTTGGAGAATACACTAAAGTTGAGTGGGGATAAGTTGGAGTGTAGTAGGAGGGCGTTGATGGACTTTGGAAATGTGAGTAGTAACACGATTTTGTATGTGATGGAGTATATGAGGGAGAAATTGAGGAGCGCAAAGGGAGGTGGGGAGGAATGGGGTTTGGGCTTGGCTTTCGGGCCTGGGATTACCTTTGAAGGCATTCTTCTGCGTAGCCTTTGATCAATGGATCCGAGTTTGATTAATAAAATTAATTAATTAACCTTTCTTTTGTTCGTATTAAGGTGATGATCGATGTTGTTTTAATGTAATTTTAATTGTTCTTAATGAAAACAATTTCTCATTTGAGGTTTGTCACTTCAATATTCATTGTTGATTGCCATAATGCTACGAGTTATTCTCTCTTATGATGGATATATCTGTCATAAATTGGTGACTGATCAAACAATAACACATTGATAGTGAATTGTTTTCATTATCTACCGAAATGGATACGAGTATTATTTAACTTGCCACAAATTTATGACGGATATATTCGTCAGAAACGAGAATTTGCCATCAAATCATCGTCCTAAAAATACGGATATATACCGAAGATGTCTTGGCCTAGTGGTTAAGACCAGGTGCTCTGGGACAGTAGGTTCCAGGTTCGAATCCCCCTCCCCTATATTGTAATGCGACTAAGTGCGCTCTTCGATGAACCAAAAAAAAAAATACGGATATATGGAGTGTATATATTTAAACATTGTAGGCCGAATATTTAGGTACGAGTATACAACTATAATATTAAACAATTTTACGAACTAAATAAACTGATATATCGACCATAACCCGTTCATCCATTTTTAAAAATATTCTCCATATAATATAAACATAATATATGAATCATAAAAATGAGATACGTACACAAACAAATACTACTAATTAAGCGTAATTCATTAATTTTTAACTCGTAAAGAAACAACTATTACAAATCTACAATTAGACGTAAATAATTCACTGAAACGGAAAGATTAATTTCAAATAAACTTGAACGTGCCATGCAAGGAAAGGCTCAATAATAATATTCTTCCTCATTTACGCAACTAAACGGCGAAACCGAACTTGGCTCATACGAAGTAACCCTAACAACCATATCCTTGCCACCCGATGTTGGAGTAAAGGCTTGAAAGCCTTCAATAAAGTGTAGAGTGGGTATTTTATGGAGTTTGGTGGACTTGACCTCTACCACTTGCATGTGGGTTGTGTCAGTTGGGCTTTTGGGTTTTTTCTTATGCTGAGTGAATTGTCCAATTGAGCTTTTAAAGCATAGTTTTATCCAATTGTCCAAGTTCAGTTTGTAATGTTTGTCCACATTCATCCTTATCTTTTTGCTGTCATTTGTGACGTTACTCCTCCATAAATACCACACTTTAATGGCATTAACTCGTTTTTGGCTCCTCAATCCTCATCCTCTGCTTGTGTATAAATAGAGCTTTGATGCTCTACTTTTGCGACAATACAAAATAACTTCAATCATCTCCTTCTCTTCTACTGTTCTTCTCTCCTCTTTCTGGGTTTTGCTCATAATTGTTCCAAGCACATAGCCCCGAGTGGACGGGTCTGTGTGCTGCTGTGTACACCTTGGAAACTGACGGTGTTCTACGATTACCACCGCGGTCGTTCCGTAATAGTTTTCAACTCAGTGGCGTTCCTGCCACGGCACAGCTCTTCTTTTTGCTGCCTACATTTCGGTTCTGTCCGTCCTCGTTTACTGCCCGTTTCGTCCCGATTCTCTTGCCTCCTTCGTCTGTCACGCCCCTATCTGTCCCTATCTCGGTCACGTCCGTCACCTCGATTGTCCCTCGGTTTTGTTGCCTCGGTTTTGCCCCTGGTTGCTGTCTCGGTTTTGTCTCCGATTATTGTCACGGTTTCCTCTGTTTGTTACCTCTGTTTGTTGCCGCAGCTTTGTTTTCAAGCTAGCGTCGGTCGGTCTTTCCTATTTGCTTCTTTTACTTGTTACACGGTTTCTCTCTCACAATTTGAAAACTATTAATATTATTATTCGTGTAACAATGTCGTCGTTTTTGTCGAAAACTATTCCCGACCTGTCGAAGTTGGAGCCCCTTGATGGCAACAATTATAGACGGTGGTCGCAAAAATTGTTAATGTTTTTTGAGCAGTTAGAGGTCGATCATGTTTTATTTAACGACCCTCCTATTCCTATGTCGATTAACAACACCACCGAAGCTACTCCACCTTTAATTTCTTTCATAAATAAAAATGAAGAATTGGTCAAGAAATATGAGAAGGATAATAAAACGGCCAGGTGTCATATACTCAATCATATGACAAATACTCTTTTTGACTTATTTATGGTCCACAAGTCGGCTAAATTTATTTGGGAGTCTTTAGAGAAAAAATATGGGGCTGACGATGCTGGAAAAAAGAAATATGTGGTGGGACAATGGCTAAATTTTCAAATGGTTGACGATAAACCTATTATGGATCAAGTCCATATTTATGAAAATTTATGTAGTGACGTTGTTAATGAAGGGATGAAGTTAGATGAAGTTTTTCTTGCTAATGTTTTATTGGAAAAATTCCCCCGTTCTTGGAGCGATTATAGAAATCAGCTGAAACACAAAAAGAAAGATTTGTCACTCCAAGAGCTAGTTATCCATATGAGAACCGAGGAGGCCAATCGTCTAAAAGATAAAACTCTTAGTCTGTCCCTCAATCCCGTTAAAGCTAATCTCGTTGAAACCGGTGGGTCTTCTAAGGGAGAGAACAAGAAGGGAAATAAGGGGAACAAGGGAAACACTAAGGGTGGTGAAGGCAAGGATCAGGGGAACAAAAACAAACAAAATCAAGGAAAATACACCAAGGCCGTTCCAAAAATTCAGAAACCAAATACTAATCTGGTGTGCTTTGTATGTGGTCAACCAGGTCACAAAGCTTATCAATGCCCCCAGAAAAAAGGTGGTCATGTTGGTCAAGCTAATCTTGCTGAAACAGATGACATCATTGCAGCTGTCGTGGTTGAGGCAAATCTGATGGCAAATGCTAATGACTGGATTCTGGATACTGGAGCTTCAAGACATTTCTGTGCTAACAAGGAGCTGTTTGCCGACTTTGAAGCTGTAGATGATGGTGAATGCGTCTACATGGGTAACTCTTCCTCCGCTGTTATCACAGGAAAAGGCAAGGTGTTTCTTAAACTTACCTCAGGGAAGACTCTTGCCCTTAGTAATGTTTTGTATGTTCCTTCATTGCGTAGAAACCTAGTGTCGGGTGCATTACTTAACAAAGTTGGTGTGAAACTTGTTTTTGAGGCTGACAAGGTTGTAATGTCTCGCAATGGAGATTTCGTGGGCAAGGGCTATCTTAGTGGGGGTCTGTTTGTTTTGAACACTGATGTTTCTACCATTAATAATAAAGCTTCTTCTTCTGTTTATATTGCTGAGTCTATTGATGTATGGCATGGTAGACTAGGTCATGTGAATGTTGAGTCTATTAAAAAACTCAAATCAATGTCGCTTATCCCGTCATTATCTTCAGAAGTGTTCACAAAATGTCCTAGTTGTGTAGAGGCTAAATTTGCTAAAAAGCCAAATAAACCTGTTAAGACTAGACATACTGACCTTCTAGAATTAATTCACACCGACCTAGCAGATTTTAAAAGCACTATGAGCAGAGGAGGCAAACATTACTATGTCACTTTTATAGATGATTGCTCTAGGTACACTAAAGTGTATTTACTTACACATAAAAGTGAAGCTGAGGATATGTTTGTAAAGTTTAAAAACGAGGTAGAAAATCAACTTGATAAAAAGATTAAAAGAGTTAGGTCCGATAGGGGTGGTGAATATGGCTCTAATTATCTAATAGACTTTTGTGAGAAATATGGTCTAATTCACGAGAAAAGTCCACCTTACACACCCCAATCAAATGGAGTAGCTGAACGTAAAAACAGAACTTTAAAGGAAATGATGAATGCCATGCTTTTAAGTTCTGGTCTTCCCGATGATATGTGGGGGGAAGCGGTTTTGTCTGCTTGCCATATTCTTAATAGGGTACCTCATAAGAAACTAGACAAGACACCCTACGAGTTATGGAAGGGTTATGCTCCCAACCTTAGTTTCCTGAGAGTGTGGGGGTGTTTAGCTAAAGTAGGTTTACCTAATTTTAGGAGACCCACTATAGGACCTAAAACCTATGATTGCGTTTTCATTGGATATGCTCAAAATAGTGCTGCATACAGATTTATGTCTTTAACTGATCGATCTATTTCTGAAGCTAGAGACGCTGAATTTTTTGAGCATGTTTTCCCTTTAAAGAAAGATGTTGCATCATTGCCTGAATTGTCTGAATTGCCTGTTAATCCTGTTGATAGTTCCTTGCATGCTAGGAGTAGTGCCTCTGTTGATCATGATGTTGAACCTAGAAGAAGTAAAAGGCCTAGAATTGAGAAAGATTTTGGCAATGATTTTATTACAACTTTCTTAACTGAAAATGCATGTGATTTTTGCACGAGTGATGAGTTTGTTTCTGCCTTTTTAATGGAAGAAGATCCAAAAACGTATGATGAGGCTATGAGATCTATTGATGCTAACTTTTGGAAAGATGCTATTAAAAGTGAACTAGACTCTATTGTTTCAAATCAGACATGGGAGTTAACTGATTTACCTAAAGGGTGTAAGCCGATTTCCAGTAAATGGTTATTTAAAAGGAAACTCAGACCCGACGGTACAATAGAAAGGTTCAAGGCTAGACTTGTGGTAAGAGGGTTTACACAAAAAAAAGATTTTGATTACTTTGATACTTACTCACCTGTGACCAAAATTTCCACCATTAGAACTCTAATCGCTTTAGCTGCTATTCATAATCTTGTAATATATCAGATGGATGTAAAAACAGCTTTTTTGAATGGAGACTTAAAGGAAGAGATCTACATGTCACAACCCGAGGGGTTTGTGGTTAAAGGTCAAGAGAGTAAAGTGTGTAGACTAAGAAAATCACTATACGGTCTGAAACAAGCACCCAAACAGTGGTATGAAAAATTTCACAACACCTTGATTAAAGATGACTACATTACCAACAATTCTGATTCATGTGTGTATTCAAAAATGTTTGGATCAGATTGTGTGATTATTTGCCTGTATGTTGATGACATGTTAATAATTGGTAAGAATTTATTTGTCGTAAATGAAACCAAACAGTTCTTGTCATCACAGTTTGAGATGAAAGATTTAGGGAAAGCTGACGTTATCCTAGGAGTTAAGATTATCCAAAACTCAAATGGTATCGCCCTAAGTCAGTCTCACTATGTGGAAAAGGTGTTGAGAAAATTTGATCACTTTGATGTTGAGCCTGCTAGAACTCCCTATGATCCTAGTGTTCACCTGTGTAAAAACTTGGGCGAAAGTGTTTCCCAAGAAGAATATGCTAAAATCATAGGAAGTGTGATGTTTCTCATGAACTGCACTCGGCCTGATATTGCTTATGCTGTGAGTAGGCTATACACATAACCCTAACAGTGAACATTGGACTGCTTTGAGTCGTTTGCTACGATATCTGAAAGGTACTTGCGATCTATGCTTGCATTACAGTACGTACCCTGCTGTGTTAGAAAGATACAGTGATGCTAACTGGATCAATAGTAATCCAGAAACCAGTTCAACTAGTGGTTATGTGTTTACCATAGTTGGAGGTGCTATCTCGTGGAAGTCTTCTAAGCAGACTTGCATAGCAACCTCCACTATGGAATCTGAGTTTATCGCTCTTGAGTTGGCAGGACAAGAGGCAGATTGGTTGAGAAATTTGCTAGCAGACATGCCGTTGTGGGGGGGACAGGTTGCACCAGTCTCCTTGCACTGTGATTCACAAGCAGCAATTGGTGTTGCTAAGAATGATGTCTACAATGGCAAGAAAAGACATATTCGGATCAGGCATGGTGTGGTTAAACAATTCTTGAAAAATGGAGTAATTGCTGTGGACTATGTGAAGTCCAAAAGCAACCTTGCCGACCTTTATACAAAAGGGTTACCACGGAAAGTAGTCCGTGAATTGTCAAGGGGAATGGGACTTAGGTTCTTAAGTCAAAACAGTGTTTGAATTGACATGAACCAAAGACTCTATTCCTATGGCATCTAATTCATAGCCTTTATGGTGGTGCTGCTTGAGAAGCACTTGATGGATTTGTGACTCTATCTTGAAAGATGGACTTCTACATCCTGAATGGTTCTAGTGAGAAGTGCTAATGAGAAGCACTTGAACCACCCATATGGTAAGATGGTTTGGCCGCCGTCCATACCAAGGTAAACGCATGGCCATAAAAGCGTTGCACAATGAAATCGCGGAACAAGTATGATTTGAAGGAATGATATGTGTTATGAGGGTCTCAACCGAATATCAGTAAGGAATTCAAATCGAAAGATATTCTCTTATTTTGAAAGTAAGTTGTTGCCTCATTTTCACTAATGTGTCAATTCAAGTCGAAAGACATTGATACCTAAGTATCTAATCCTTCCTTAACCCAGAATGTCTTCCTTTCTTCGCCTTTGTGGGGGATTGTTGGAGTAAAGGCTTGAAAGCCTTCAATAAAGTGTAGAGTGGGTATTTTATGGAGTTTGGTGGACTTGACCTCTACCACTTGCATGTGGGTTGCGTCAGTTGGGCTTTTGGGTTTTTTCTTATGCTGAGTGAATTGTCCAATTGGGCTTTTAAAGCATAGTTTTATCCAATTGTCCAAGTTCAGTTTGTAATGTTTGTCCACATTCATGCTTATCTTTTTGCTGTCATTTGTGACGTTACTCCTCCATAAATACCACACTTTAATGGCATTAACTCGTTTTTGGCTCCTCAATCCTCATCCTCTGCTTGTGTATAAATAGAGCTTTGATGCTCTACTTTTGCGACAATACAAAATAACTTCAATCATCTCCTTCTCTTCTACTGTTCTTCTCTCCTCTTTCTGGGTTTTGCTCATAATTGTTCCAAGCACATAGCCCCGAGTGGACGGGTCTGTGTGCTGCTGTGTACACCTTGGAAACTGACGGTGTTCTACGATTACCACCGCGGTCGTTCCGTAATAGTTTTCAACTCAGTGGCGTTCCTGCCACGGCACAGCTCTTCTTTTTGCTGCCTACATTTCGGTTCTGTCCGTCCTCGTTTACTGCCCGTTTCGTCCCGATTCTCTTGCCTCCTTCGTCTGTCACGCCCCTATCTGTCCCTATCTCGGTCACGTCCGTCACCTCGATTGTCCCTCGGTTTTGTTGCCTCGGTTTTGCCCCTGGTTGCTGTCTCGGTTTTGTCTCCGATTATTGTCACGGTTTCCTCTGTTTGTTACCTCTGTTTGTTGCCGCAACTTTGTTTTCAAGCTAGCGTCGGTCGGTCTTTCCTATTTGCTTCTTTTACTTGTTACACGATTTCTCTCTCACACCCGACACATGAACGTTCTTGACTCGTTGGTTAACCGGGTCGTATGTTATAAGCTTCAACTCCTCGGTTTCGGCCGGAGACTTCACATGATGCACCCAAACCTCACCCGGTTTAATCCCAACCAAATTCACGTACTCGTAGAAATTTTCTATTTTCAAAGACGGGATTTTACATAGTCGTGTCCATGTTTCTTGTTTTCCGTACTCCTTCATCATCCAAACGTCGTAGGGCAAGTCGAAATCCCTCGTATCTTGAACCACAACACCGAGCTCACGTTGCCCGTGTAGGGCTCCTAGCCCTAATACCCGTTTATGTTTCTGAGACCAGTTGATATCACCAGGTAACCCAAACTCGTCAAAAGTTTCAGTACTCGGGTCAAAGTAAACGACTTTTGTACGGTCCCACAAATGGTCCATGTGGTCGAACTCCTTAACCCAATGTGGGACCCCACATACAACCGTTCCAACCCCGTTTACTCCACTAAGAAGATCCTGATGTGAGCTCCAATTGACCGACTTTGACTCATTCGTGCTAAAGTTAATCAATTCCACACACGAGATCGGTCCAAACTTGTACCTCATCTCGCCCACAACCACAACCATATACACGTCTTTAAAACCGTTATTGTAACAACATAACCCGACCGCAGTGGGGTCCATCACCAATGCCGGTCCACTAAAAATAACTTGCTCTCGCGTCACCGGTTCCACAGCATATAATCCAAGTTGTCAAACTTTATTCCAACCAACCCATTACAACAAAGGTAGTAGTCAAACTCTAACGGACTAATTAACTCGTCTTTACCTGACCCATTACAACATAACCCGTACACTTCGAACGTGCCATGAGGGTAAGTGTAGGTACTTACGATCGCATTATCGCCCACGACACGGTGTTTGTCGTGGTCGAATTCCGGATCGGAGATTAAAAAGTAACACTCCTTGCTAAGTACAGTAGCTTACAATGAGTTAAATCTTCGAGGGGAAGCCTATATAAAATTTCACGTAATGTATCTTCGGAGTAATCCATATTATTACTATTATTATTGAGATGAGTTTTTGCTAAAATAATTTGTGTTTTTCTGTGATGAAATTGAAGATAATGATTTTTGAGATGAATTTGTTTGTAGAGGTGATATGTGTATATATAGGGATAATAAATGAGTAATATTTGTTGTAGGTTTTCCTAATTTGAGTCGGTTAATTAATTTACTAATTTACCTCCATGCAAATTAGCCAACTTTCTTTCAAAATAAAAATAAAAAATTAGCCAACTTTATTTCCTAATTCTAGTCGACTTAGGGTTTTCGATTTTCCATAAACTAAATTAAAACAATTTAATGGCAGATTTTCCATAAACTAAATTAAAATAATTAATGGCAAATTATCCTACTTGATTAAGTTTTTTTTCCGACTTGAATTTATTTAAAAATATGGTTTGGAAATATGTTAATTCTCGTATGAAATAATGTAATTATTATAATTTATCGTGAGATTTCTTATAAAAAAAATACTTAGCATGATATGTGAAAGACTGTACTGAAAAGTTTATCTCACTATGATTTTATGAATCAGTAATAATATGCAATTAAACAAGTAAAGTAAACGTGTTTAAATTTCTTAGGTCAAACGATTACTCTAGACAACATAACCAAATTTCTATAAATCATCGTAGAGTACGTAGGAATGGTAAATTTTAGTATATGAAAAGATGAGTGCATATTTTTTAATGAAACGGTATCGTTATAAATGTATTGTGTGATTTTTCACCGTAATTAGCTAGTTATCTTCTTCGTATTTACTATTTAGTGTATTTATGAAATATGTCTCACTATAAATTTAGAACGAAATATATTTTTTAAAAGGCACTCATCTCGATCATTTGTTTGTTTACATTTGATTAAAATAATTCTCGTAAATAATACAGTATAAAGTTAACAAATACGAATACTAATCAAGATGGAAATATTACATTATCTCACCCTAAAACATATACTATATAAGATGATTTTACAAAAGATTGAGTAATTAGATTATACTCGTACTTAGTAACTAGTTGTTCGAAGATTATTTGATATCCACTGTCGTCAAAGACTCCAATGCTTCCCTCAAATGTTCGTTGAAAACAAACGGCCTTTCTAGTAAGGCAAGGTGTCCTGCCTCCTCCACTACCACAAGTTTTGTTTTGCCACCAAGTCTCCTGTATTTCAAATCAAATAATAATAATAATAATAATATGTGATTCTAAAATAAATTTAGGTATCGGTATTACGCATTCGTACATAATAATGTGATTATTATAATCATAAAATAGCAGGATTAATCATCGTACTCTTTCAAATTGTTTGCAACTTCCATATCAAATATTTTGTCTTGATCACCCCAAATTAGATGAATAGGCTACAACAACAAACAGAATAGGAGTACAACTTAAGTACATAATGCATAAGGCGATCAATTGAGTTATGGTTTATTTAATAAATGTGACGATATATACCTGCTGAAATTGATGCTTTGTTACATCCTTGTCTTTGATTATAAGAGTCTTTAGTAGTTCAATTCTCTCGTTCCTATTGTCAAACATAACCTGTATAACAATAACGATATCAATGTATATGAGAAACAAACAATATTCGGTCTAATCTGACTTCGAACTAATCAGTATAACTATAGATACCTCAAGATAGTGTTGGTAGAAGAAATTAGGCATCCTAGGGAAATTATTCTTGTAAGAACAATAATCAAGCAAAACCTTAACTCCTCCGACAGTACTAGGCACTAAGTAATCCACCCAAGAAACCAAACCAAGTCGTGCCAAAGCCTTGCAACTAATAGACTCGGACTCAGCCAAGACCGAGCCAGTAATAACCATGGAGCCCACCAACTCGGGGTGGTGCTCCGCCAACTGAAAGCTAACCATACCACCGTAACTAAACCCAACCACTATACATTTGTTCACTAGACCCATACTTCTTAGCCCAGATGCCAAACAATCGGCTTGAAATCTTGCACTTCTCTCATTTTTTGTAGTGTAAGACCTACCAAAGAATAGAAGGTCAGGCACATAAAAGTTGTATTTTTCTCTTAGTGCGAGTACTTGAAATTGCCATGTTAGTATGCCATCACCCGCAAAACCATGGACTAATACAACATTCGGCTTTTTACTATTTTCTTTCAAGGGTACCCAAAAATGCATAACGGTTCCGGTTTCAATCTCGATTTCTATGGCCTCTAACCCGGCTAAGTTTAGTACTGTATGTAGCATTTTTTGGTAACAAGTGACTACATTCATCATTTTTTTTGGTCTTATTGCTTCTCACTCTAAATTCCTCGAAATGATGTTATGTATTTTTCTCTTGAATTGGAGGTTGGTAAAGATTTGATTTAATTTAGTACGAGTATATAGTCCAACTATTCTTTGTTCACAAAACTAGTGTGAGAGATATAATCTCCCACAGACTTTAATTTGTGTAATATTTCATAGATCATACCATAAATTCTTGTTACAATTAGATTAGTGTGAACTATATTTATTTGCAATTTTACAAACAACACAAGACAACTGATTCGAAATTTTTTTATTATCGTCTAGTGAGTTCTCATCGAGTTTAATGTACAAGTTAACAAACTTAATTTATATAAATACACAGTCACAAAATTTACTATCGAGATTCTAATATACTCCGTATCTATGGAATTTTGTTTTCTATCCCGTAATAAAAAACAAAGGATCAGTTAGTTTAGTAACATCAATTTAACCATCATGAATGTACAGGCATAGCAGGTAACCCGAATCTATTCATGTTTGATGTGTCTCACGGGTTTATTCCCAAATTAATTAAAACTGATTTTATTTATGAAATATCAAAATTGAATTATTCCTGTTAAATAACCGTACAAATAATGGAGAGGAAGAGAGTAAAAAATTGTCCGTCTAGGGAAAGAGCGAGAGTCGGTGGTAAACGGTGTCGTACGCAGTTAAACTTCATCCCCTTTCTGTTGCAGTAATCACCTTTGCTGTCGTTCGTTCGTTAATTAATTTTCCCACCAAAAATTCCATCGAAACTCTCGCCTCTTAAACCATTTTTATCACCTCCATTTACCACTAATCCCACATTATCCTTCCCTAATCATTTCCCCCAATTTCTAGGGTTCTTCTTCTTCCCACCTCAATTATTTTTTTGGGTACTTTTTCCCCTCTCTCTCCAGTTAATATATTGATGCTTTTTCTCGAGCTGTCGTTAGGTTTTACTTATTGTATTGATCGATCTATTTTTCGTTATTTGTCATTTGAATGATCTGTTATCATAAATTTGTGTTTGAAATTGGTGTTGTATTTTTGAATTTCTGGAAATTTGATTGTCATGAGTTACTCTTTTGTTGATGGATTTTTACTTATTGTAATGATCGATTTAAGTTTTGTTCGTTTTTGTTTGAATCAGAAACCCTAAATTTGTGTTTGGAATTGTAGTCGTGAATTTGAATTATCTGGAAATTTGAGTATTATATTACACGCAACTCTTTGTTAATTTTCACCTTATGCTGATGTTTTTCGCCTTGATTCATGGATTTATTTTTGTTATTTATATGCTTAAACCTTTTGATTTGTTTTTTTTTTAATAAGATTTTGTTTATTATTATTTCCGTCTCTTAAAGATTGCCCCATAGCTTTTAGCAAACAAATTAAGGAAATGGTAGGGTGATTGAAAAGGTGTAATGATGATGCCGTAGCCCGTAGGGGTGACCGGGTGACTCATCATTCATCAAGATTAGTGAGTAATCTGAGTATATTAGGAAATAGAATGGCGGTTAAATACTTTAACGGGACGAAGTGATATAAAGGTAGACTAAAGAGATAGCAGGGAAATCGGGCAATCTTTAAGAGCTTGCACAAAAAGGAATATGGGGCAATCTTTAAGGGATGGAGGGAGTACTATTTGTTTTTTAGGCATTTACGATGATTATTTACTATATGAAGCTAGATGTGGGTGCAATAATTTGATTTGATGTTTACAGATCAACCTATTCTTCTTCATCGTTTAGTTAACTCTAAATAGTGGTGTGAGAGGTTGTATGATTTCTTCTGATTTTATTTCAGTGTTTTTTGGGTATGTAGTTGATTTAGTTTAATGCAATTTTCTTTTGCATTTAGGCTTTGTAAAAAAGAATGGAAGCTACCGATTTCTGATTTGAAGCATGTTAATACGTAGTACTAGTTGATTGGCAATTTGATGTTCACAACACTAGCAACAACTGCTTGTTACTTTGTAGTATGGAGTATGATTTATGAATCATGAATCAACTGAATAGGTGTAGAATGCGGATTATGGGTTGCCGTTCTTAAAATAATTATTGGAAAAGTTGAATCTATTCATGTCAATTTCTGGATGAAATTGGGAGTAAATTATCAAGATACTCTGGATTGATCGAGCTTATACTTACGTATTGCCTTTTATGCATTTCAGGAGTTTTTGGCTGATATATGGAAGCGGAGACTTTGTGATCTGCTGATTTAAGCCCGTACTCAATGGTATTCGCGATCTGTGTTGTATCTTTAGAGCTCTATTTGTTGTGTTCTTTCTAGTTTTGCTATCTTGCATTTTTGTATGTGGTGCAAGTATCTTGCATGGCGTACCAACGTTTTACTAGGTAGTGATTACATTAGGTGATGAAGGGCGCTAGTGTGGAACCCGTTTATGAAAAATGCATCACTTTTAATATTCCCCTATTGTAGTTACTTTTATACGAGAAAAATGCTTCATTCTTATATCTGTATACGTTTTTTTGCTTTCGACAGGCTCAAAATAGTGGATTAGGTAATGGAAGGGTTGTGCCTCAGCTTTTTACTTCAGTACCAGCTCTCGGTGAAGCTGCTTCTTATCTTACTGACACAACTTCATATCTAACCAGTTGTTTCCCTGGATTTTCTGGTGAGGATTTTCTTTATGTTTGTGAATACATCTATGCTTTTGATGTTCAGAGTGTTTCACGCTGTCTTACATTTAAAATATTCTGCATGGAGGGTGAAGTACCCTCCTAAAGTTTTTGAGAACAATGTGATTTTTGTAAGACCTTTAGAATCAGCAACATGTAGTATTTGAATTTCTATATTTTTTTTCTTGGTTTCTACACTTTGCTGTCACATGTCAACCATAATTCTTCTTGCTCATTGTATCTACGTATCATGGATTCATAGGCATAGACCGTCTTAAGTGGTCTTTCTACATTTGCTAGGGCAGGCAGCTTTTATCAAGTCATGTTAGGGGTTCACTACATTTTCATCTAAAATGTATTGTTTCACATTTTATGGATCTTAACATTGGATTTTTGCTAATCTAAGAGACTAAAGTCTGCGACATCCCAATGCTAATTGTACTGATTAAAATAGTTTCGCACCTGCACAAGTATGTGATGTTTCTGATCCATCTAGTTTTTTCACTCATTTTTGAGAAGCTGCATTTTGTATACTGATTTCTTGGAGTATCTTGATGAAGTTTGTCTTAGAATTACGCTTATTTTGCTGTGCTGTAAGCTTATTATACTATATGGCGGCTGCTATAGATCAAGACACAAGGAGAGATGGTGCTGGAAGTGAGCATGAATTGGCACCTTTGGTCTCAGAACAATCTGGTCTGCTTTCTAGGAGTCAGCTGTATTTGACTGAAGCTTCGGAAAGTGATTCTAGATGTTCAGGCTCAACTGACATGCCAACTGATGTGCCTGAATCCCAAACTTGTATTGCAAGAGAAACAGCAGACACATCACCAGACAATTCTGGCGCTTTAGTGGTTTCAACTTCTGCTGGTACCGGCATTTCACTCTTTCAGGGGTAAGATCTCTTTCACAGATCGTAGTTACTAGGGGTTCTATGATACAGTAAGTGTTTGTGTTTCTAAATGGAGATGAAAGTCGCCTTTCAATGCTGCTATTATTTGATAATGTGCCCAGCCAATATCCCACGTTCAGAAATGTACGCTGTATACTTCACATTCTATGAACAGACTTGATCAACTCAATTGAAACGGTTCTTAAAACCTTATGCTTTTATCTTTTCTAGAAGTATTAGATTGGTGGACACAGTTTTGGTCAAGGGCTTAAAGAGCCAATTGGAAACAAATTCTCTATTGCAAGGGAAGGGTTAGAGAGGTAGCCTCACTGGTTATGATGATGAAATGGGAGGTTGGTTATCTGGTTTGGAAAATCCAATTGCTCTTCAATGTTAACAAGCAACTGTCTTATACTCCTATTATCTGCTCGCTTCTTTGGATATTGGAGCTGATTCTGTATGCACTTTGTTCTAGAAAAGCTTTTTAGCTCATGCGTACCACTAGTAGTCACTGATATTAACCTAGGAGCACTATGCTTTGAATGGGTTTTTGTTGTTTGTTACAGTGGAACACTTTGCATCATCTTTTCTTATGACGGTTGAGGAGCACAGTTTCTGTAAACCGATTCATCCGTTTCTTTCTCTTATGTTGAAGTAGTTTTTTGACTTAGTCTACTGACATGGTGGTTATGTACATCTTATTTTATGGACATCAATTAGTGTCGTATTCCCTCTGGCTCACCTGTTTGTTGCGTTTCTAAATAACTCCCAAAAAATGCAAACATGAAAAACTTGCTGAGCCAGAGGGAGTAAAAGATATGGTATGTTTGACTGAGAAGGCGGTGTGAATATAATCTTGCTGAAAGTTTTTTATTCCCTGTGACATCTGTGGGATTCAGTATCTTTATGCTTTCCCCCTGCTTTAGTATTTTTTGAAATTTTTGTGACTACTTAGGCTTCTCCTGTTACTTTTTTTAGGTTTGTACTTTGGTGACCATGCTAATTAGGTAGGCTGCCGTAGTTTTGGCCCTTGTGAAATGCTATCAAATAAAGGACTTCTCAATTTCCGTTGACATTTTTTGTCGTCCTCTTATTGTTTCTCATGTTTTTGTTTTGTGTTATCCTGATGCGACAGGCTTATCGAGCGAGTACAGAGGACTATGCATGGATCCGCAGATGATATTGGCTGGCTTCAACGTGATCCAGCTATGCCTCCAGTGGAAGATGGAACTGAAAGATTTATGGAAATTCTTGATAGCATCGGGTACTACTCCACTTGGCCTTTGATATTTCAATATTTACGTCACCAGTGTGTTCACATTTTGATAAATCATTTCCTTTGTCAGTCATGGTGTCCACAGGCTCCCAAAGTCAATGATTTACTTGTTGGTTCCTGGTACTACACATTGCTCTTCTTATTAAAAAAATACTTGTACTTATCAGAACGCGTGGCTAGAGATTGTCCATTATCTGGTAAAGTTTCCTCGTATTTTACGATTTCTCATTGGTATATTAACAGGTCTTTTTAGTAACCACGGACCACTCTATTTTTCCAACACAAAAACTTACTTCTCAAAGATGGGTTTGACATGTCATATTGCCAAGATTCACAGTGAGGTAATTACTTAGAATCTTATTGAAGGCAGAGTTTTATGCTTTTTATGTACTGCTTACAATGGTGAACATATGCTATGTTACAGGCTTCAGTCGAGAAAAATGCAGCAGAATTGAAAGATTACATCGAGGAGATTTACTGGGGCTCCAGTAAACGTGTCATGTTGCTTGGTCATAGCAAAGGAGGAATAGATGCTGCAGCTGCTTTATCTATGTATTGGCCTGATTTGAAGGGTAAGGTAGCTGGTTTGGCATTAGCCCAAAGCCCGTACGGTGGCAGTCCAATAGCTTCAGATATTCTTCGACAAGGGCAGCTTGGTGATTATTTTAATGCACGAAAACTCATGGAGATCCTGATTTGTAAAGTCATAAAAGTAAGATTTGATGTTGGTATTCTCTTATTTATTTGGTAGTATTTGATAAGAAATTGAGCTGGGAAATCTGTGCTTCTTCGTGGAGGCCATGATTATAATAACTATCCTACTTTAATTAGATCGAGCTTTATATTTTTGGGCCTGAATCGCTGATTAGTTTTTTTTACAAGGCACTTTTAGTTCTTATTTTCAGTAATATAGTTGGAATACGATTGTTGAGGTCCAAATCTAGTCCACATTTTAGAGGTTAGAAGCACCTTATCTATATCAGTGGTCAATAGAAAATATTCAACTTCTTAATGCATTGTAGTTTGTAGCCTTGTAGTGAAGTTATTGGCCTGAAAAGGGCTCCCACTGTTATGATGCTATGTCTACCAAATACCAATCATCAGCTAGGAGTACCTAAGTACTATGTTTACGCCTTGTTTTCATCTTTCTTCACATTATTTCTAAAATAATAAGTACTAATAGTGCTATAAGGTAAGGTGAGCTGCAAATGGAAATTTGTAGTAACTCTAGCAACATGGGGATCTCTCTTCTTGGGGTGGAAGACTATTTGTTGATTATGGATTCATGAAGCACTCTTTTCATATAAAAAAGCTGTACGTAAACGACGAAATCTATACTAGAATGTGGATAGTGAGTGATGAGGAGGAGTTTGGAGAGAGAATAATGCTTACTCTTCTAGTTAACTTAAAGATGAAATTATTCATCATATGCATTCTGACTCACAAAAGAAGATTATTCGTAGTTTAATACTCGTAGTACTATATAAAATGGATTTGAAAGCGGAGTTTTAAGCATTGAAGCAATACAAGGCTACGAAGATTGCCACACCTCTGAGCTCCTGTGAACCTTTTTGTTACCCGAAAGCTGCAAGAAGAAATCCTTAATCTTTTGGCAGAGCTTTATTATTATTCATACTCGTTTTCGAAAGCTGATGGCTTCTTAAAAGTGGTGAATACACGTGTTTATTTTGGTGTAAGGAGACACTAGAAAGGGAATATTTCCATTTGCAAATGGAGCTGAAGACTTTTAATTCTGTAGGTTTGGGTCATTACTAGGCTTTCCCTTAACATTGTAAGGGTTCATGCATCCAACACTTTATGTGCTGGGAAAATGTGATTGATGCATTTATTTTGGCGTTTGAATAGCTGAAGATTTAATTATTTCTCCAGATATTGTCCATGTTTATACTTATTTTCTCTTCACTTTAAAGCCTAATAGTTTCATTCAACTTCTTTTTGTGTGCTGTTACTGGATTTCGGCATTTCACTTAAACGGTTTTGAAGGATAAACCCCAATTCATTTTGGGGCTACGCCTTGTTTTTGTTGTCGGTGTTGTGTATATCCATTAAGTTTAAGGAGAGACCATATATTAAATGTTCAAGATCTCTACTATTTTTGAGTTTTTATTCTTTTCCTAGAAAATGCTTCACTGTATAGCTGACTTACTGATTCTTGTCATATTGAAGGGTGATCTGCAAGCTTTGGAAGATTTAACATATGATAAAAGGCGGGAATTTTTGAAAAGATATCCCTTGCCTAAAGAACTTCCAGTTGTTTCGTTCCACACAGAAGCTAAAATCTCACCAGCTGTACTAGCAACATTATCTCATGTGGCACATGCTGAGCTAGGCCAGACTGCAAAAATTCCGGTGATGATTCCTCTTGGTGCTGCCATGGCTGCATGTGCGCAGCTGCTTCAAGTTAGGTATGGTCAGAAAAGTGATGGTCTGGTGACTTGCCGTGATGCCGAAGTCCCTGGCTCAGTTGTGGTGCGACCAGAGCGCAAGTTGGATCACGCTTGGATGGTTTACTCTTCATTGAACGATGATACATCTGAAGCAAATGCATCACAGGTATGTGAGGCCCTTTTGCAATTGCTCATGGAAATAGAACAGAGGAAGAAATATGGACATGCTGTGAAAGACGAATGACTTCTTATAGGTTTGCAAACATACATTTTCGTGTTGGGTGTAAGATGTATGTACTAGATTTCCATATCTTAGGCCACACTAGAAGGTTAGCGTCTCTGTCTTATTTTGTAACCGTCTAAGTTTTAACTACATACTGTTGTAATTCTGGTTTCTAGTCCCAGGTTGTGTTTTCTGGTTTTGTAATATATTCACATGAACTCACAGACACACATGTAATAGACATTAACAATTAACACGTGGATTTACAGTGAAAATGATGTGTTAAGGTGGTAGAATGCAGACTGATTCATCTAAATCGAGGATCCATTTTTGTACTGAGTTGTAATCGTTACTTCATTACAGGCTATCTGAAAGGAAACTGTCTCTGTATACAGTACTGCAGAAAAGTTGCGTGCATCTGACCCTCTTGACCTGCTGTAGTCAGAAAAGCATTGATTTGCTGAATGTGTGCATTGACTGAAAGACATATTTAAGCACGTCTTTTGGGCTTTATCAAAATGGCTCAGTGTTACATGAAATAGTTATTTTGGCGAGTCCAAAACTTCTGTTACAATCTATGTATTGCACACTTATTGAGAACCATGAGGAAACACAAATCGAAGCATGAAACCTGGAAGTGTATTATATACTGACTAACAGTACAGATATATTGTTGTTTATTGTTTTTATCATGACAGATGTATCAAGAGTCCCATGATTCTAGGTTCTTGCATGTACTTGAAGAGCCGGAGTTGAGATCCCGGATGTGCAATGACTGTGAACATGCTTATCAATTGTTTCCTTGATCATCGCAAAGATAAATATCAAATGCCGTGCTGATGCCACCGATTCCTTGACAGTTACTAGGGACGGATGAACTGAAACACCATTGGTGAGCCTGGAAACATCAAATAAAGTCAAGTATAGATTCCCAGAAAAGACTTCAAATACTCCTCCTGTGGTGTGTTGACAACAAAGCAGTTAATTCACATAAGCTTTCTTTGGATAAGTTGATGGGGTTGGACTTGCCTGTTATTGCTTCCTTTTTCTTATGCTCTTTGGATAAGTTGAGACCAGGTATGTAAGTGTCATTTCTAACCTTTTTAATATTCTATTCTTCAGCTCAAATCTATTTTCGTTGATGGAAAATCATGATAATAAGCTAAAGAATGTAAGATACGTATTTTAGTCCACTACAACCATATTTGGGATGGATTGGGTAACATCTTCATGGACATCCACAAAATGATGCTGCTGAGTTGAATTAACAGTTATCAGATGTATCTGCCCAGGAAATCCATTGATGCGTGATTGATTGGATATACTTGTTGAAATATGAAAGCCTGATGTTTTGCTCTGATTAGAATACAGAGGGAGTGTGTCTTTAATTTTTTTTTCTTTTTTTGTTTGTTTGTTAGCCTTAAAAAAAGGCTGGATAAGGGATTTAAGCTATGGTTGGTTCGTAGTGGACAAGGTCAATTCCACTCTTAACAGGCTTGATGAAATTTGTAGATCGCCCTTAGCGATGCACTGCACTCCATAGGTTGGATATAGCGCACTTACATAGAAGAAAAAAATTACGGAGTACATTATAGGAGTATCACAATTTGGCCAAAGTTGTAATATAAATCTGAATGTTGGATTATGATCTAGTGACACGTTCATAAAATACATGTGTTGAAGACTAGTATGCTATAATGGATTTGTGACTCTTCCATTCCGAAATGGAATGAATAGTGTGATTAGAGAAAAAGTATGTGTTATGGCTATTGAAAATAAGATGAAGGATAATCTTTTAAGGCGGTTTGACCCAGTATGATGGACTATTTGGTTGGTGTAAATTAGCGGGAAAACAAGAGGAGGGGAAGTGAAGGGGATAAAGTCCATTGTTTGGTTATGGTTTAGGTTCAAAGAAAAGAATTGGAGGGATATGGAGGGATCAATTTTCCTCCCTTAAACCAAGACAAAACTATTTCAATATAAGAAACGTTGTGAAGGAGAACGTCATTGCCCCATTCCCTCCCCCCTTCCTCTCCATCTTCTAACATTGCATCCAAACAATGACTGAGTGCTTCACTGGTTAGGAGGCTTGTACTGTTGGGAGTAAAATCAAAGAAAACTTGAATTAGGATTATTGTAAGTGTATTGGTCTACTGGCTTTGGCAGCTATGTGAGAAAAAAAGATAAGACTTTGAAGTTGATTAGTGGCGGAACGACTTTGTGTGGACGATGGAGTTGGACTTTAGCTATCTCTTACGGAGTATTTAACATTTTCTTCCTTAGGTATTCCTATTAAACAGGAAGAACATTGCGTATGGTTCATTCAGGAAATCCTTGGTAGAAAGGTTTTGAACTTAACTTTCTGAAGCATGTCTGCTTAAGATCTTGATTCTTGATGTGACTAAATTTCAAAAATTCGTGATAGCTCAACTAATGGCTGCCTTTCCATGTGACGAAGGTCTATGGTGATAGTGTTCTGCATATCCCATCATGAAATCGGTCCTGTCAATCATGTCTTTCTTATTTAGTGGAGTGAGTATTAATCTTTAGAGTATCTTGATCAGCATATGATTCCTTAGAACTATGTTTTCCCTTTTTTCTTTATTGTTAAACCAGCATATGATTCTTTCCGAGTCTGGGTCAATAAATTCTTCGTTTTCGTTGCCATCTTTGGCTGCAATGATCCATAGACTCACTACTACATCAGGCTCCTTTGTGTCTGTCATCTGGTTATTCCGTGACCATGCTGCTTTCGATGTGAGTTGTGATGCTAAGCAGGAGTAGTTTGATTGAATTAGTAGTTAATCGATGCAGTTGTAGACAATTATTGATACTACACGTCATTCAGAATTAGCCTTCTAGTTTTAAACAAAGCCGAGTGCATCCACCCCTGCCCTAAATGGAAGCCTTGCTTAGACTGCGATAGAGCTGTTGAATGAGTGAATTAACATTCAGTCGACGAATTTCTGGGCACAATACTGTTTTGTTTTCAACATAGAGTTAAGGTTATACATATTCTCCATTAAAAGTTGTTTGATGGAATTATGAAATTGCTGTCACACTTTATTATTTTATTAGGTGTCATCCTACTCGGCTACACCCCATATTTAGTGTTATGAATAAATGATGTACGTGGAGTTTAGTGACATGTTCCATTGAAGGATACAGCTCTTTATCAGTTCTTAATCTACCATAACATCTTTTGTTAGTAATTGATTTGAGGGTAAGTGATTGGTTTCTAATATTACCTTCTATTGATGGTGATTATGAATTTATGACGCTATAGGCTAGCTGAAAGAACTCGGAAATATATACGGGGATCAGCAGATGATATTGGGTGGCTGCAGCGTGAGCCATATATGCCACCAGTAACTGATGGGACTCAAAGGTTCATGGAAATCCTTGACAACATTCGGTAACTATTCCAATTTTGCTTCTATTTGTTTTTCTACCTTACTATTTTTTTTGCTCATTTAATGACGTAATAATCTATTTTTTCAGCTTTGGAGTCCACAAGCTACCCAATTCTTTGGTTTATTTGCTTATTCCAGGTACTGCAAAAAATTTCATGATTAAATAATTCTTGATTTGTGTATGCTGCTGCTTCTGCACATGAGCTGAAATATTGCCAAAGACTCCTAACAAAAGGAAATATTTATCAACAATACTAAAATTGACCTTGTACTTTTGTTGCTTTGACACTTCACTTAGGCAACATGTCCCTTTCTTAATACTCCTCCATCCAACAAAATACGATACTTCTCCTTAGACAAAAACACAGGAGAAATAACATATACTCCGTTTTTTGAAAGTGAAATGGAGATATTTATGACATGAGAAATCACACTCAATCCATGTCTTCCTCTACTTATGCATGCCATGTAATATTGGCTGTGAGGAGAAGTTTCAGATAAGAATTTCGTACCCGTATCTTTGGTTGTTGAGTGAGATAGGGGAATGTCACCAGAATTGAAGGGTTGAAGTAATCATAGATCTTAGCTTGACTTTGTGTTGTGTATCAGTCAATTCGGCCTGATTGCTTGATGCCTTATCCCAAGAAAGATGCATTCTTCTAATTTCTCTAATTTCCCTGTTATAGCCTTATCGGCACCTTCATGCAACTCATTAAGTCATTAGTGCATTACATGTTGACAGGTCTTGGTAGCAACCATGTACCGCTCTACTTCGTGAATACAAAGACCCACTTGACGAATTTAGGTCTGTCCTGCTACATTGCTAAAATCCACAGCGAGGTAATACTCTCACTTCTAGTATACTGATGCTTCTGGTACACTTGTACGTTTCTTGACCCAATGTCATCATGTGCCATTAAAAACCACCTCTTTGTATTGAATCAGCAAACAGCAAAACGAGTAATATCACTTGCATTTGAACCTTTTAGCTTATGGTAGTCAAGAGCATTCAAGGCACTCGTGAAATATTGCTCTTAACTGTGGTACTCGTTTGGCGTTGCGGGCATTGGTGGATGCACCTTATGAGACCCCGTTCCTCCCGGCCAGACAACGGTCAATATGCTAAAATTAATTAGCAAGACTCTGGAAACAATTTTTTTCTTATCTGCTGTAGCTTGCGGATGTATTTTTGTTTACTATGCTGGTGTTTACTAAGGATTTTATGACAGGCATCAGTGGAGAAAAATGCAAGAGATGTGAAACAACAGATTGAGGACATATATTTGCGGGCTCAGAAACGTGTGATGCTGCTTGGTCATAGCAAAGGTGGATTAGATGCAGCAGCTGCTCTATCTATGTATTGGTTTGATCTCAAGGACAAGGTTGCTGGCTTGGTGTTAGCCCAAAGTCCATATGGTGGTACTCCTCTAGCTTCCGATATAGCGCGTCAAGGACAACTTGGTGATCTTTTTCTTCGAGCCATCATTTTCCTGGTCTTTAATATTATCAAGGTGATCTTTAGATGGCTCTATCTCTTTGGTTTAGTCTTTCTTTTGGCTTTGGAATATGATGGAATTAGTCAAATGTTTCACCGAATTGTTTCTGCCAGTTACAATATGATGTACTCCCTCCATCCTCTCCTCCAACTTTAGTGGTTGAGTGATATCAACTTAGATCACTTCTTCCAATGTATGTTGATATAAATGGTAGGACCTATCAAATTTGACTTATCAAAACTATTAGTTTCTTATGAAGTATTGTCTGTTTTGAAGGGTAATAACCACTATATTGTTGTTAGAAAAACTTATTGTCCGAGGCCAAGTTGATTAATTGCCAAATTCATGTGGGTAGATTATTTATTTTCTTATGTAAACCATCCGGTTTAGTCCGGATTTGAACTGGGTAGGACCTCAAGGGCAGTAAAGCTCTCCCTCGTGAGTTTTAACACTCTTGCTCGAGCCCGTAACCTTTGATTAAGCTAGAACAACCCTTTTCCCGTTGATCTAAGTGCTCAGGGGTGAGGAGATTATTTATAAGATGCAGAAAACTGTAGTCGATCAATACTATTTCTATTATGAATATCTAGAAATTGTGTTTCTCTGTCTTCAGCACATAAATTTGGCTACGTGGATCCGGAGCTCGGAATCAGGTCACTCTGATTGATTTTATGTTGTGTTAAATTGGGTTTTTGGTTTTGTCATATCAATACAACTTTTCTAGGTCAAGTCGGGTCTGCTATTGGCTAGGGTCACTTTAAGGCCGCGATCAATTCTTGTGATGGGTAGGGTAATGGGTGTTGGTGCAAGATTTCAAGTCTTCAAGGTCATCAGGCAAGTTAGTATTAAACATGTCACCATGTCTTCTAGCGTACGACCGTAGCTCTCCACTGAGTTGGCTTTAAGGCAGTGTGCGAATGTTTGATTGTGCAAAAGATAGAGTATGTGCATTAGTTGCTGATCTACTGTTATGCTTCAATTCTGTCCATGAACCATAAGGGCGATGTTCGAGCATTAGAAGACCTAACATATGAGAAAAGAAGGGAATTTCTAAAGACACATTCCTTGCCAAGAGAATTCCCTGTAGTATCATTCCACACAGAAGCTGAAATATCTGCATCTGCAATGGCCACATTGACTCATATTGCAAACATCAACCTTTGCCTGACAGGTAAACACGAGGTGATAGTGCCTTCAGGGGCTGCAATGGCTGCGACTGCCTTTGTGATTCAGAGCAAGTATGGGGAAAAGAGCGATGGACTTGTGACCTGTCGTGATGCTGAAGTCCCTGGCTCAGTTGTGGTGCGTCCTAAGCGCAAGCTAGACCACCAGTGGCTGGTGTTTTCTTCAGTGAAAGACAGTCCATATGAAGCTAACTCTTCTCAAGTGTGTGAGGCTCTCGTACAGTTGCTCTTGGAAACAGGACAGAGCAAGAACTGGAACTTTACTTGATGGTTGAATCAGTCGGCACTGTTTTTTTTGTTGGTGTTATTTTTTTGTATCTTGGTCTTGAATCAGGTCGACATTCCTAGATGTCCTTTTGGGATCAAGCCGTTGGAGTCCAGCGAGCTTTTTAGGTTTAACTGAGTGCGTGTGGGTGTGTAGTCCTCCAGTGTGTTTCTTGTACTTGTTTCTGTGTGAAATAAGATCAGTTGATGTGCTCTCTCTGTACACTGTTCAGCTATTTCTCTCCAGAAATTCAACATCGATAAGAGTCATAGACTCCAAAAAAGGGACTTCAAATACTTCTCCTGTTGAGTGTGTCCGCGTAACACCAAACCAGTCAGTTTCAGATAATGTTCTTCGGATAAGTTTTCATGTTTGGTATTGCCTGCTGTTTCTTCGTTATCTTGTGCTGTTCGGATAAGTTAGGCCAATGACCAATTCCATAAGTTAGGCCTGCTGTTTCTTCATTTTTCTTATGCTCTTTTAACATTTCAGTCTTTACCTCAACTCTACTTTATTGATGGAAAATCTTGCTATCAAGTTTAAATCTATAAGCTACGAATTTCTGTCAAATACAATTTTGGGAATGCATTGAGTGAAGATTTTGTTAAATGATATAGATCTGTCGGACAGAAGATGTGACTTTGAGGTAGTGAATGGAGGAACGACTTTATGTGTATGCTGGAGCAAGATTTCATTTTGTGTCATATTTGACTTGTTTTACTTTTGTTTAGGCTTTGTTAGTGTGATAATCATACCTTTCTATATATACAGTGTGTGATTATCATAGATTGCTTCATCAAATATCTACTTAGAATTAACTGTTGTTTTGTAGGGAGACCGTGAAGTGCGCTTCATTCAGGAAAGTAGGAAACTGTTGATGGAAAGATCTCTGAACACAGCCTTCTGAATGTTTGTCTGTCTTAAATTGTATGGAGTAGATGATACTAAAGTTCAGTGAATCCTGATAACTCAACATATAGCTGCTTTTTCATGTGACAAAGATTGATGTGTTTTTAACTATATGCCTCTAGTGTTCTGCATATCTCATCATGGATCTAATGCATTCTTAGAACCATCTTTTTGTTATTTAGTGGAGCTAGAGCATTTTATCTCTTAAGAATCTGATCAGCATATGATTCTTTCAAACTGAATTTTGTCTTTCTTGTAAAACCAGTATGTGATTCCTTCACTTTCTGGCTCTACAAATTCTTTCATCTTCATTACCATATTTGACTGCAACAACTTCTCCGTTCTCTCTTACACCGGATTCCTTTTTATCTGTATCTTCAATAATGCTGCTTTCTGTGTGAGTTATGATATATTAATCAAGAGCGATGTTATTGCAGTAATTAGTTGATGCAACTGTTGACTAACTTTTTTTTCATTAATCAAGAGCGAAGGATACAACGCTTCTATCATCTTTTCATCTGTTATAACATGTTTCCTAATTAATTGATTTGTGGATTAAGGGATTGCTCTTTAATGTTATATCTGTTGATCATGATGGTGATGCTACAAGCTGGCCGATAGAACTCGGAAATCTGTTAGGGGATCTGCAGATGACATTGGTTGGCTGCAACGTGATCCGTGTATGCCACCAGTAACTTATGGGACTCAAAGATTTATGGAAATCCTTGACAGCATTCGGTAACTATTCCAGTTTTGCTTCTGATATTTTCTTAACTTGCTTACAATTGTGCTCTTTTAATGATCTAATACCATCTTTCATCAGGTTTGGAGTCCACAAGCTACCAAATTCCTTGGTTTATTTGCTTGTTCCAGGTAATATACTACACCCTAATGTCATGAATAAACAATACTCACTTGTTTGTTTGGCTTTCTATTAATGAATTATTCTTTTCGTTCACAAAAATACTCACTTGCCTTGTGTATGCTTCTTGCACATGAACTGAAACATAGTTAGATCCCCCTAACAGACAGAGACATTTCACAGCAAAACTAAGAATGACCTTGTGACACTTGAAAGTTGAAACTTGACTCAGGCAGCATGTCACAAGTTGAACACTTCTTCATTTCGACACGATTTGAAAATTCTTGTAGTAAAAAAAACATGATACGCTTGGTGTATGATATACAAAATATTGGTGTATGATACTCAAAGGTGACTTGTTCGACTATTGCAACTGACTTAGAGAAATCTAGTCCAGTGGTTTTGCAATTTGCAGGAGCCCTTGTGGCACTAGAAAATCTTGTGTTCACTCGCCCTATTTTAACGTGACTCTAAAGATAGTCGACTGACTTCTAAATGTGTTTATTTTTAACTGTACGCACTTGATGTTTCCTTCGGACATTTCTACAATGAATTGCGAATTTGGTGACATTTAATTTCGAACCAAATCAGGCCAAAAAAACGTGGATAATAACCTTCAAAATCCCCGTTTGAGATGATTTTTCGAAAAGTGTGATATTTTGCTGGATATTTGAATAGGGTTTGTTTGACATAAAATTACTGTCGGTTGTTAAAAAAACATTAAAAGCATTTAGATTCGAGTATAAAAGGAAGTGTTCACCCTATTTCAACGTGTGACTATAAACATAGTCGAGTGACTTCTAAATGTGTTTATTTTAAATCGTACGCAACTTGATGTTTCTTTCGGACATTTCTAGAATGAATGGAGCACGTACTGTGCGAATTTGGAGACATTTAATTTCGGACAAAATGCAGGCGAAAAACGTGGATAATAACCTTCAAAATAGTCCGTTTTAGGTGATTTTTCGAAAATTGTAATTTAGTACTTATCAGCTTTTCGAAAAATCATCTCAAACGGACGATTTTAAAGGTTATTATCCACGTTTTTCGGCTTGATTTGATCCGAAATTAAATGTCTCAAAATTCACACTGCCTGTTTCATTCATTGTAGAAATGTCCGAGAGAAACATCAGGTGCGTACGATTAAAAAAAACACATTTATAAGTCATTCGAATATTGTTATAGTCACATTGAAATAGAGTGAAACCTTCCATATATATATTTGAATCTAAATGCTTCAAAGTGTTTTTTTAATAACGGACAATAATTTCATGTCATACAGGCCCTGTTCAAATATCCAGCAAAAAATATCTTAAAATTTCGAAAAATCATCTCAAATGGACGATTTTGAAGGTTATTATTCACGTTTTTCGACATGATTCGGTCAAAATTAAATGTCTTCAAATTCGCACAACACCTACTTCATTCATTGTTGAAATGTCCGAGAGTAACATAAGGTGCATACGGTTCAAAGTAAATACATTTAGAAGTCATTATACTCTCTTTCTAGGCACGTTGGAATAAGATGGAAGTTTCAATATATATACTTCAATCCAAGTGCTTTAATAGTTTTTTTAACACCTGACAGTCTCTTTATGGCATACATGCCCTATTCAAATGGCCAGCAAAATATCTCACAATTTTCTGAAATTCAACTCAAATTGGCAATTTTGAAGGTTATTATCCACGTTTTTCGGGCTGATTTGGTCCGAAATTAAATGTCTCCAAATTTGCATATTACCTGTTTCATTCAGTGTAGAAATGTGCGAGATTAACAGCGAGATTAACAGAAGGTGTGTACAGTTCGAAGTAAACACATTTAGAAGTCATTCGACTATCTTTATAGTCACATTGAAATAGGGCGAAAATTTCAATTTATACTCGAATCTAAATGCTTTTAGATGTTTTTTTTAACAAGCGACAGTAATTTTATGTCAATTAGGCCCTATTCAAATGGCCAGCAAAATATCCCATAGTTTTTGAAAAATCACCTCAAACGGACGACTTTGAAGGTTATTTATCCACGTTTTTCGGCTTGATTTGGCCTGAAATTATATGTCTTCAAATTCGCATAGTGCGTGCCCCATTCATTGTAGAGATGTCCGAAAGAAACATCAAGTGCATACGGTTGTGTTCTAGCTTGAGTTTGTTCTGTTTATTAGTCAATCGGCTCTTTTCCTTGATCCAAAGAAAGACGCGTTCCTCTGAGTTTGTTCTGTTTATTAGTCAATCAGTCCTCTAGCTTCTCTGATTTCTATGTTAGAGGCTTGTCAGTACCTTTGTGCCACTAATTAGTACTCCGTACATTATTTATGTTCACAGGGCTTGGTAGCAACCATTTACCACTCTACTTTGTGAACACAAAAACCCACTTGACGAATTTAGGACTGTCCTGCTATATTGCTAGGATTCACAGTGAGGTAATATTGCGAATTCTAGTGCACTTTTGCTTCTATTTCATTTGGACGTTTTTCGACCCTGTGACGCTTCTTTGTACTGTATCAACTTGAAGTCGTGAAGGGTAATGTTTGCCTGCATTTACTGCGTTTGCTAAACTTGTAATCTATGACAGGCGTCAGTGGAGAAAAATGCGAGAGATGTAAAACAGCAGATTGAGGAAATATATAGGCAGAGTAAGAAACGTGTGATGCTGCTTGGTCATAGCAAAGGTGGACTGGATGCAGCAGCTGCGCTATCCATTTATTGGTTTGATCTCAAGGACAAGGTTGCTGGCTTGGCTTTAGCTCAAAGTCCCTATGCTGGTACTCCTATTGCTTCAGACATAGCCCGTCAAGGACAATTTGGTGATCTTTTTCTTAGAGCAATTGTGTTCCTTATCTGTAATATCATCAAGGTATCCTTTCGATGACTCTATCTCTTTGGTTTGTTCCTTTTTTGCTGTTGCTGTGGATTGTGAAATAAGGTGCAATTATTCAACTACTTCACTAAATTGTTTGCACTTATTATGACATGAAATACTTTTACGGTATTACCATTCCGTCTATATTATCCCCATTGACTTCAACTGTCGGCTGATATCATCTTAGACGAGCAATTTCTCCAAATATTTGAGGATATACAGTTTAGAATTTATCACTTTTGATTCATAAAAAGCAAAAACTATGGAATATTTTGCGGTTTTGCCCAATATCCTTAGAAAAGATATTGGGCAAATATTAAGCTTATTGCATGCCAGAATTAAATGCGTCATAGAGGATGCTGTAGTCGAGCAAGAACGATTTCCATTTTTGATATCTAGAAATCGCTTCTGTGCAATGTCAACACATGGGATGCGTTATTACGGGGCAAGTTAACATTTCATCATATCATTGAAAGTACGTATATGACTATAGCAGTCTTCGAGGCGATGCGTCAATGTTCAATGTTGTAAAGATTAAGTTTGCACATTATGCTGATCTGCTTTTATCTTTCAATAATTGTGCATGAATTGTGAAGGGTAATGTCCAAGCGTTAGAAGACCTGACACATGAGAAAAGACGCGAATTTCTGAAGAAACATTCATTACCGAAAGAAATCCCAGTAGTATCATTCCACACAGAAGCCAAGATCTCTCCAGCTGCAATGGCCACATTGACTCATATGGCCAATGCAGACCTTTTCCTGACCGGGAGACACGAGGTTGTAGTGCCTGCAGGGGCTGCAATGGGGGCGACTGCCTTTTTAGTTCAGACCAAGTACGGGGAGAAGAGTGATGGGCTTGTTACTCGCCGTGATGCTGAAGTTCCTGGCTCAGTCGTAGTGTGCCCTGAACGCAAGCTAGACCACCAGTGGCTGGTGTTTTCTTCAGTGAATGAAGGTCCATATGAAGCTACCTCTTCACAATATTGTGAGGCTCTCCTACAGTTGCTCTTGGAAACAGGCCAAAGCAAGAACCTGAACTTCGCTTGAAGGATGCACAAGTCATTTGAGTCGGGTTAGTTTTCCTTGGTTAATCTTTGTGTGTGTTTTGCCTTAGCATTTTGGTTGTTTTGTTACGATGGGTAATAAAATCCGTTTACCGAAACCCCCTCTTTGCTCTGTTTTGCTCTACTTTGGTGTTTTCTCAAAAACTAATAGGGAGTGATGATTCCAAAGGATGATATACTTTTCACTCTAACCCCAAATCATTTTGGGTTTAATTTCCCGATGTTATCGACGTGAAAATAGGGAATACGTAAAAGATATAGTCCTAGTAGACTAATCCGTTTGCCCGTATATGCCTCATATAGGACTGTTCTATACTTACAGAGGTCGTAATCAATAATTTATGAACAAACTATGGTTGCCCTTGATATAGATTTTCATATAAGAGTATCATAAGGTGTCAAACATAAGATAATAGGAACTCAAGTTTACAATTCTGCTTGGAAATTGTTTACAACTTTTGCCAGTGTTACAGTGGAGTGGATGCTGTTTCCTTTCCTGCAACACTTAGTTTGGAGGCAGTTGGCTGGTAAATCTCTGGTCGATTGACAGTAAATGCAGCATTCCTTAAGTGTAGAAAGTGGGCATGTCTCTGAAATAGAAGCATGCATGGCCTAATACCAAATCATTAGTCACCAGCCTTATTTTAACGGTTACTCTACCTTGTGACGGATATATTCAACTTGAATTATTTATTTGATTATAGTTACCTCCAAATTGACATTTTTCAGTTTTGGTAAATGACATACTATTAACACAAATCATGATTCACGTTGATTATATCCGTCATAAACTTGCGTTGGGTCAAATATCACCGACATAGATGGACATAGACAAATCATTTGCTGGTTTGTCTTATTTACCCATCACATATCTATAATGGATATACCCGTCATAAGTGAGATCAAATATCGTGTTTCATGTTGTATGAGCCTATGATTCAATTAGTAGTACTCCGTACAGTATTTCTTTTGCTTTTGTTGGTCATTAACTCAGTGACAATCTGGCATATATGCTTATTTGTGCTCTTTGGATTCCCTTCCTGGATGTAAGTAGCCAGCTATGATATGAATATATGATATCTTCTCCACTTGAATTTGTTACTTATAAATGTACTCCCTCCAACCCATTATAATTTACCAACTTATTATTTTAATTCGTTACATTTGAATAAAAATAGGTAAATCATAGTGGGTAGGAGAGAGTACTTCATATAATACTTTGTCCTCTTGTGCTTTAATCTTGTTGGATTGTTGCCAAGTTATGAGGTATTCCCTCGTTTCCTCTCGTCCAAACAATTATTTACACCTACTATAAATGGACAATTCAATCAATTTTTTATATTCTCTTTTTGGCAAACGATTTTACCATTTAATCCTCATATTCTTTACCTATTTACACAAAATGCATTACTTTTTCCTTAGTTTAGTAGACCAATAAAATCATTTGATTTATCAATAATATCCTTACTTTTATCACATTTTTTAAAATTGGTGAAGTATCCTAGGTAAATGATTGAATTTATGTGAGGGAGTAGAAGTATAATAATAATAATAATAATAATAATAATAATAATAATTAATTATTGAGCTTTAATCATCGGTTCAATCTTTTGATTCGAATGATTCTTTAATATGCTATCAAAGCTTTTGAGTATAGTACTCCCTCTTATTCCTCATTTTCTTTCCCTTTCTTTGATATATGCGAGTTATATTTTAATGAAAGGAGAAACAAATGAGGGACATGATAGAGTATTATATACTACAAGTCGAGCTGCTCGGGAGCTCATATCGGGTCACGTTTCGAATTAACTTGTTTTTCAAATCACGTGGTCTGATTTTATGCCCAAACGATAAGTATGAGTCGCTTTTACATGATTAACCGATTTTTCAAGTAAGGCTGGTTTAACACATAACTTGAATTCCCAAACATTCTTCGTTGCTCCTCATATTTTTTGTATACCTTCCTACCTACAAAATGAAAAATTTGTATGATTTTCTTCCATTTTTAATCTGGACCCCGAAATTCTGAAAAACGTGTGTTATACACTAGAAATCGAGCTGATCGGGAGGTCGTATCTGGTCATGTTTCAAATCAACATGATTTGACTTGACAATCGGCTGATTTCACTTGTACAATCGGCTCGACATGATCTGACAATGACCCATTTTCATTCTACATGGTAGATCTAAAAGAAAAAAATTAGGGTCGGTCCTCTCTAAGACAAAATGTGAATGACCAGTCGCCTGATTTCACATGGGATAAACACTCTTCCACAAAGAGAGGGCTCGCTCGTAGCCAGCTTCTCTTTAGACTCAAACCCGAACTCGAATTCTTCTAGGCCATGGGGGCTAGGTGTATTTTGGAAGTCACATTTATATGTTGAGACAAAGTTCCTTTAAAAAGTGCTACTCTTTAGTCTTTACAACCACTAAGAGTGTGAATGTAGTTGGATTTTGGAAGGCATCAAATGATAGATAGGGCAACCTCACATTGAGGGATGAAGACTACTTACTTTGGCACGAGGTGTTAATGACTTAATGTATTAAGAGTGACCCTTTAATAGAGGGTAGTATCTCTTTAATTTGTGGGAGTGTAGCAGGAAGATGTAGTAGCAGTCAGAGTCAGAGTCGGAGGACATCAACCAAAGTAAGTAGGACTTGATTGGGTTCTTTTTGGGTAAATTTGTAGCCATCTTTATCTTGTCTGCCTCCCTCCCTTTTCTGGGTGCTGCCTTGCTTATGTATACCTTTCTACAATGGCTTGCCTTCTACACCACGTTTTTCGTGTTTGTTTTCCCATGTTACCAACAACCCTTTTTCCCTTCGGTTAATCTTGC
Source organism: Agrostemma githago (assembly GCA_958450325.1). NCBI lineage: Eukaryota > Viridiplantae > Streptophyta > Magnoliopsida > Caryophyllales > Caryophyllaceae > Agrostemma > Agrostemma githago. The sequence goes on from OY288255.1 coordinate 1,671,040, forward strand.
TGAAGACAGAATATACGTCTTTAAGTCTTAAAACGGGTCAAATACTAGTACATGTGGTGACATTTTATATGCAATCTGGAATGTGATTTCGTATATATTTGACCGGTTTTAAGATTTATGACGGATAGTATCGACACAAATAAAAATTCAGCTTTCTTCTTACCCTAAATATTTAATCACATATCTAATTCACATGAATCTTTGTTTGATCGTCACAAATTTATGATAATATGTTCGCTCTTTACAAACAAGAATTTATGTTACGGAGTATTAATAAAGTTGGGGAATGCAATAGCGAGCTGTAATATCTTTAGCCTTCCTTTTGAAGAATGTGCGGAGTAATTTACTTTTGTTTTTTTGAACTTTAATTGAGCTTTAGCAATTTGTTGGGAATCTGCTTTGTCAATTAATTAAGTCCATTATATATATGCAAGAACAAGAATAGAATTGCATATTATTTGGAAATCTATTTCTCTTTAATCATATATTGCCTCTAATATAATTAAAGCTTAGTGTACTTTAAGTCTTTAACCCTACTAATAAAATTAAAGTTTAAAATAAAAAAATAAAGAGAAGAGCTTATGTCATACAGAGTACTTCTCAAATTTCGTATAAGTTAAGTTACGTTGTCTTACATTAAATAATCTGAGACAGTTTAACAAAAGAATTGCGTTGATCCCCTTTAAACTCAATTCATTTTCTTAAGCAAGTAAAAATTGGAGTATAAAAATAGGGTCATGAAGTGAAACGAAAAGGGTAGCATTAGCCCTTGGACAAGCTATATACTTAAATTCACAAGTTTAGTTGATATTTAGCTGTCAAGTGTCAACAATGTAATTACTTCCTAATTAACATGCATTTTCAATTCAACTATGTATTTCTAGACTTCAATTACAATACTCTCGAAATCGAGGGTTTGAACCTTAAATTTTCTGATTAGTCACCTTTACGACAGATAAGCAATCATAAACCTATGACATGTCACAAATATATTATCTCGCACGTGGTGGATAAGACAAAAGTAAGACTAGCACGAAAACGTTATAGTCAAATGTCTCTGTTCTAACCAATAAGTTAAATATCGTTAGTCAATCAAGGCCGGTGGCAATGGGGTTGGACGTTACGCTGCCGGAATTACGGTCATAACATGTGAAACACTAATAAACAAAAGAGAGGCCAGGGTGGGTACGACGTACATGTATGATCGATCAATTATCTGGTAACTCGCAACTATCTAGTTAAGAAAACAAATTTTAATTTGTCAGCTTTTTTATTATGAAAAATGCACAAGTTACAATATTGTCTCTTATTGCTACCAATTCAAGTTAGGTGGAATTTCATCTTCTATTCTATTAACTTCTAGCTCACCGTAAGTCAAGCACTAATTCATGGAGAATTCTCCTCTTTTACTCTTCCAATTCCAATACTATCACTAACTAACCAAATAACCTTAATCAATTTCAGATACACAAATTATAAAGTAAGATAATCTTGCACATCAGCCGATTCATTTCTATAAAAAACTCATTTATTATTGATAAATGAGTGATCTTTTTATACAAATGGACATTTTCAACTTTCACAGTGTGAGACCGCCTCACAAAATATTCGATAGATATGATATATATATATATATACTTTCAAGGTAAATATGTTACGATATTTTTGAAAGACTTATGAGTACGTCTTGTGTAACAGTTTCTGAAATCAGATTTATGACACATTATTAAATAAAAAAGAGTCTAAACTAAGAACTCAATGATCGATCACTCATGCATGCATGTGCTTAAACATCTTAATACATTTAAAATGACTCTAAAACTAAAAGTAGTTCATTCATGTTGTAGTATCATGTATGTATGTATGTATGTATATGACATATTGACATGTGCTAATCAAAGTATATATGCTAATGATCAATATACTACTACTACTAACACAAAACTATTGACCATGTATTGGTATTTTACTTTACATACATACATAATAAAAATGAATTAAATTAAATTTGTATTTTTTTTTTATAATTTTTAATTAACATAACTTGAGTACTTGACTACTACTTGTCTAATAAACCCACCCATAGAGAAGAAGTAGTAGGCCTTTGATCATGGTCTTCAAGCCCAAACATGACTTCCCCTCCTTCTTGATCCAATTGCCATGTTGAATGACCAAAATACCCTCCATCCCTCTTTGTCCCACCCTCAGGCACAAGGTCAGGAAGGTCAAACAACGACTCGTCATCGTCGCCACGTGTCCAAGTGGGACCCGCTGAGCTCGACCACTCTGAGTTACCCTCACTACACGACAAATTCGTGGTAGTTGAGGACATAGAGCTGGATGGGCTGACGTGGCATTGACCACCTGTCAATGACGCCAGCTCATCAGCTTCACCAGTCGCGGCCTTAGTAGCCGCGACTTGAATGTCCTTGGGACACGTGGAGGCCGGCCGAGGCAGTAAATGAGCTTGTTTTGGGAAATTGAGGACCGCATTTTGACCTTTGATGGCTAGAGCCGCCACGTCGTGGGCTCGAGCTGCCATCTCAGCCGTTGGATACGTCCCGAGCCATATTCTTGATTTTTTCCTAGGCTCTCTGATTTCGGACACCCATTTCCCCCAACTTCTCTTACGTACACCTCTGTATGTCGTCTCTTTACGTGGCACCACCCCTTTATTATCACGGTCATTGTTATTATTATTATTATTATTATCGTCACAGTAAGTAACATTTGTGTCTAATTTTACCTTTTTCGATTTCTTTTGAGTGCCCGTTTGGGTATTATTTGATGAGATCGAGTTGGAAGTGGAAGACGAAGATACAACACTAGACGTGACATTGGTCGTGGCTGTGGTCGATAGGGGAGCAATTGAGGTTTGGAAGAAGATGTCTAGAGATTCAAATAATGGAAGGTTAAGGGGTTCCATAATGAGGGGGATTAAGGAACTTTAGAGGAGATTTGGTGTGTATGTGCTTTATATATATGAGAGGGAAAACAAGGGAGTAGGGGAGGGGGGGTTTATATAAACATGTATGTATGTATAGGAGTAGGTAAATTAAGAATTTTAAGATGAATATATCGTTGGTTCAACGAATAGAGTACTTAGTCGCATTATAATATAGAAGATGGAAGATTCGAACCTGAGACCTATTGTTTCAGATCACCTAACCTTAACCACTAGGCTAAGACATTTTTGATATATGAATATATTGCGAAATAATTAAAGGGGGATATAAAGGGAGGGTAGTAGGAGGAGGAGAAAAGAGAAAGAGGAGCCTGGTTTTGGGCAAAATTGATGGGAGTACAGTTGATTTAAGTTTTAAGATACCCCATGTGGCATATACTTGATGCATTCACTTTTATATGTGGTTCTAGAGATCTAGGTTTTTCTTACTCCACTAAACAACAATATTTATCTCACCTTTTTTTTTATACAGTAATTATAGTGTACAACAGTTGTATCGTGCGACAATAATAAAAATTTGTAATTTATGATAAAAAGTGATCATTTTAGGTTAAGTAGCTTCCACTTTCAGATAAATAGTTACCACTTTTTCGTATCAAAAAATGGTCACTATTTAACCTAAAATAGTCACTAAATAACTTAAAGTGATAATTTTTTACCAGAAATTCAGTCCGTCGTACCGTACAACGGTTATATAGTATAATTTGTGTTTCGCATTTCGGTAGGCCTTCCTTATCACAAATATATCCGTCATAAATATATTACAAGTTAAATATCAAAGACAAAATCAAATCGAATGCATAGAGAATAGTAAATGATCTATATTTAGTAACATCTTACACAGTAAGTCTTCCCTGTCACGACTCATGAATATATTCGTTATAAATATATCACGAGTTAAATATCAAAGGATAATTAAAGACAAAATCAGATGGAATGTATAGAGAATAGTAAATGAGTTCATTGTATTTAGTACTCCGTAACATCTTACAACGAGTTTATGACGGATATGTTAGTGGAAATTATTATTATGTATCGGCATTTTTTGATATACGGTCCATATTGGGTCTTTTTTATGTGAAATGTAATGGTATTTTGTCCATTCCGTAATTTCCACTTATATTTCTATGTCTGAACATGCAGTTTGGAGTTATTCATCATATCATATACTCAAATGTTTGATTATTTGAGTTTTGTATGTTAAAATTATACACGCAGCCAATAATTAAGTCTATTTTGGGAGAATAGTGTTAGCTACGTCAAGCCATCAAATTAGAGATGCCACTAGAACGATTTTCATACTCTAATTTTTATTAACTTCTTAGTAAAGGCATAATCAAAAATCAAAATCTCAAACCACCTCGATAAATAAAATCAAATATTTTGAGCTCGACAATTTAACTAAGTCTTAATATAAAAGTAAGACCGATCTGATTAAAATATTTATCACAAAATAATAAAAAAATACCTAATATCAGTAATCTGATAAATAATCGATTTTCCAACTAAAAATATTGAAGTTTCCAAATTGAACAAGAATGAATAAAAGAAGTACTCGTGTTAATTTGGTAGACCCGAGCAATTGTTGATTGATGTTATGATAATTGACCCACAAAATTTAGAGTTTATTATTGTTTGTATAATTGATCAGATTGTAAAAGAAGATCAATTTCCCATCGATCTAGCTAAGCTGATGTCATTTGATTTATACTACTACTTGTCTACCTAACTAACTTAATTTATCATTAGTCTTTGTATAATTGTATTCTAATTATTCTAGTAATGTGAGGTAGTGACTCTAGTCAAGATCACATGAAGTATTTCATTTTTAGCCACCATGCATGTTATTAATAATCGATATCAAAGAGGTGATTAAATACGAGTTTAAGCATGATATAACTTCAATCTTCTACATGAAGATCGACAAATATGTAACGGGTTCAATTACTTCAATAATGGACGTGAGAAACTGAGAATTCATAGACGACACGACTCTATGATCGATATTTCCTTTTATATGTCAAGTTTACACTAATTTCTTTTTTGTCGCCATTTTTTCAAAACAAATAATTAGTGTACTATTGGCAAAAGAAATCACCCAATTGACTTGAAGGAGTAACAAATCATTAACATATACGGAGTATATACATATTCGTCGAAAGCTTATAATGGTTCAGATATCATAAAGAAGATAAAAGTAGATTGTCTAAAGATTAGCAAAACATTTGTCGATTGGCTCGATCATTTGATCTATACATGTGATATGTTATTTAAACTGTTTAAATTTAAGACAGATATATTCATCACAAGAGAGATCGTTCAACACAAATATTGGGAGAAGAAATGAGAGAAACAACTAGAAATGGTTAAGATGATAGAGGGATGGACCGATGGTAGTATACGAGTGAGTACGTAGTCGTAATTGTACCGAAAAAGCCGGCTGCGATTAATCTTCTTAGTTAATTAGTCTTGTTAAATACACTAAAAAAGTCTTTAATTTGCCTAACTTATTAACCTAAGTAAGTAAGTTAGCATGTACGTTGTTGTATTCTAAACTTCTACCACACTCCACACTTTACCATTTAAACTACATACTTCGGGTAAGTAAGTAAATGCCAAAACATACTTTTCGTTTATTGCCATCATCAACTAGTTGATCGATAATGTTAGTATCCATTTTCACAATAAAATGGATTAAAATACTGCTTCGTATATATTACTTGATGATAATAAAAGATAAAGTAGACTTTTTACTACGAGTAGTATTTCAACAATTATTTTTCATACATGAATATATTACAACTAAACGGATATTATCGTCTTAAACAATAATTTGTGTAATAACCATAATTCTTACTTTAGGTTGGTGATGGAGTGACTACCATCAATATGTTAGTTTGAAGACATAAGTTAGTTCCTATTTAATTAGCCATGTGCCATATATATGTGAGTATTATATATTGGACAAAATGATGAGAATGGTTTATTTTTATAAAGTATAGAGCAAGAAATGAACTTCATATTACTACAATTTTTTCTCAATGTTTTTTACAAGTTTTCCTCATTAACAATTTTCTTTTGAGATAACGAAGCTATGAAAAATTTATATCTGAACCCGTCTCAAATATCCGTCCACTTAATTAAAAACGACTGAGTCGTTGTTATCACTGACATGATTCACTCACACCAATCAACTTTAGTACAATCGACATATGTGAATGTGATATTGTGATATGGCTCTCGATGAGACATTAATAAAACATGCAACAACTAACATACATTAAGTCATTAACATAAAATTATCGTAGTAACGTAGTGAATCTTATAATTCTCTCCTATTACATGGAATTATTGTTGCATTTGATTGAAATAATCATTCTCCATCATTATAATCAATTTCAGAGAATGGTAGAGAGTATCAATTATCGTCATTAAAAGAAGGAATATTCATAAAGGAAAGAGAATAAACTTTGACAATCGGGGAAGAAAAAAACAAAAGAAAAGTATATAAGTCGTCATAGTGTACGACTAAGAAGCTAATTGGGGTGATTGGGTTAGTAGTATTAATGAGTAGTTCAATGTGCTAATCCATGCATTATTATCATTGTTAACCTCCATTAAAATGACATCTTAACGTAATGTATTGAACTAATACAAGCTAAGTCACACCCTCGTATTCGTATAACATAAATTCTTATTTGTAACGAAATTATTCAATCATTTTCTTATAACGGGTCCGGTCAAATACTATAAAAGTAGTGTGTTGTCTTTTCTACACAAATGGATAGTATTTAACCCGTTATATCAAAGTAACGGATACCTTCGTCTTAAGGGAGACGGACTAGTTGTATAATTATTGTGTATGTTATCTTGTCATCTTCTGCTTCGCCTATTATTATCATCTGATTTATTTTGATTTGGAAGTTACAAGAAACTGACTAATTACACGTTATATACATTTCTGTGTCTCATACTCTCATGCATATAATTGGGTTTGGCCCTACACATTTTAATTTCATTATAATTGAATAATAATGCATAATACCATTAGCAAGTAAAATACGTTGCATTTTTTTAAAATCATTAGTATTAAAAGACGTATTTTCTTGCAAGTATCGGTGTATCCTTATCACACATGTGACATGTTAACATGCTGCATGATAAATATTACCCGATTTTTCAATTTCTCATGATTATTCTTGTGAATCTTTCTAAAGTTATGCACGTGTATCCTAAGAAGTAAGGGTGGTACGCGTTAAAAATCCATTAAAAAATACTTGTATAAAGTAAGGAGTGTGAAGTCTACGATCTTGAATTTTTTAACCATAATATTTTGTAAAATAAACAAAACAAAACAAAAAAATTGATTATTTAGGAGAAGAGTTTTTTTTTTTTTTTTTTTTTTTTTTTTTTTTTTTTTTTTTAGTGCTTCAAATCGACTTATTAGCTCAAATTTTCTTGAAAAAGAAGCCCTGCAATTAAATACATGGAGTATTTTACAATTGAATGCTTACTTAACTTAACCTGTCACGAAAATAATACTACTACCAACATTATTTTTTATATTTGTTTTTTTATAATTTATTTTAATTTTAATGTATCCATGATTTATTTCTCACGAATTTTAATGAATTTACTACGAGTAGTAATTACTTTCGCCATGATAATGTTGTGGTTATAGATATGATATTTTAGTGAAATATTTTTATTTCTTATATCGATATGTGGGTGGCTAATATTTTTTAGTGTATTAAGTAAGTTACTTTTAAGTAATCATTCTATTTCCAAATATTTATAGAGTACGAGTATTATTTAACACTTTTAATAATTTTAAATTAGCTTATCAACTTTTAACTTTCAGGCTTTCAGCTAACTTAACCGTTTTCAATTACTCCCTCCGTACGTATCTATATGCTCGTCCATTTTGTCTAATATATATGAACGAATTGAACATATATAGATACAAAGGGAGTATCTTTTTACAAATAAATAGAGTGGTAGTCTTCTCTTTAATACGTACTTGAAGGATAAAAAATTACTTGATGAAAGTCTGAAGTATGTACTCCATAATTGTTTATGCGAAAGAGAGAGTTTGACTAATTAATTACGGTTTTTCTAACGTAGACACACATTAAGATGTTAATTAGAGAAAGAATTACAATGATTTTATCAAAAGAAGTTGAAATACTAACTAATAATTACGATACTTAAATAATATCAGTGAAATTTCTTCTATAATTAACATCTTAACATATGTCCCCTGGGCACATGTTAGAGAAACCGAAGAATTAATTAAGTGGAGAATCTTTGGTGGAAGTGCAATGATGAAGAAGTTGATTCAAACCTCATTATTTCTACCTTGAATGTGCAAATCCTTGATGTTTTGGGATCTCGACAAAATTATGTAACTCTTAGACACATGATCCCAAACTTGTCCACTTTTGATCTTCCTAGAATTTCATTAAAATAGAAGTACTTTTATAATAATTAATTAATTAATTACTGTAATTAATTAATTAGGACAACCTCATTAAACCTTCTTCCATTAATATAATTCCCTTAATTCTTTCTATTACTGTATCATTGGACAGTGGCTAGCTAGCCAACATTATTATTATTATTATAGAGATACTTAATTATTACTCCTCTAATTAATTAATTACTACTTCTATAGTCGTATGTACGTAGTTGTAACTTGTAACATCACCACATGTTACTTTCTGTACAAAAATAAAAACTCCACCACTTGACATGTTTGGATTCGTAACACCAAGAATTAGCTGAAATGGTAAAATATTTCGATCTTATTTCAATAAGAATTTTGAGATTATTCGATATTACTCTTAATATAATCAATACACTGATTAAAATAAAGGTAGGATTTTGAAGTAATCATTCTTACTTATTGCAATGTGGTGCTCTAAGTTAGGTCATGGGCACACAATGTTCATATATATTTCGGTCGTGGTATAAGAAAACGAGTTATTTCTTGAAATATGGACTTATGATAAATAGTATAAAAGCTAAAAAGATGACGAAAGTAAAATTATAAAATAAGAGCATTGAATAATTAAGGCTAATTGGAGATGAAGTGGAGATTGATTGGGCATGAGCATCTTCATCCATAACATCAACGCATGCAGGTAAACAGAACCGGGTACAACACCGTGAACATATGTTCTTAGGAACAAACGTAGAAAGAAAAGTTACATAGCAATATAATGAAACTTGACTCCGATTGAGAAATATCTCCTAGACCTTGAAACGTAACGAGTGTTATTTGTATTTGTATTGAATACCGTATTGAGTTATTGCAACTATCTATCGTTAATATAAGGCAAGACATGTTGGATGTTTTGGAACCTCATTTCAAACTTTTCAGTGAACGTCATCACCATGCAAACGACAGCTACTGCTAAACTACTACTCCTTACATTTCTTCAAATATTCTTCACACTTAACATGACAACGAAGAAAAGACTGAGACGAAAATAGTACAGTACCCAATTATTTGCATATCTCATCGATATATATAAGCCAAGTGAATAATAATTATTATAGATCGATAATAAAAATGACAAAGTTAACAGTGCTGGGCATTTCATAATAGAGAGGAATAGTAAAGTAAGTAGAAATCAACAAAAGAAGAAGAAGTAGAAAACATGATTACGCAAAACATAAATGACAATTAATGAGGGTCACTAAACAGCACCAACAAGGGCCAACCCCAATACATTCATTATTAATACGCCGTATCATAAATACATACTCGTATTTGTAGCAGGGACGAAGTCAGGATTATAAAGTATCCGGGGCCGATTTTTATATTATTCATAGTAATAATTGACCGAAGATTAATCAAAGTCATTCTAAGCATAATCGACATTTTTTTTTCAAATGTATATTAACCATGTTTAGACTTCTGAAGTGTACAAAAATATTGTTGTATTTGTCTTTAATTATTTCATCATGTTTTAATTTGGTAAAATTTATAAAAAAAAAAATGTCTCATGTAAATGAAATTAGTGGATAAGATAAGAAGATAGATTGACATATATTACAATAATTTATTGAGATAATACATGTGCACTCGATGAAAACAGCTAGTTAGACAATCTCACACCATGAAACAATCCATTTCTGAGTACAAAACTAGATCATTTATTATACGCGAAAGTTCAACTGTTACTAGCGTGGCTAAGGCTAGGTAGTAGGTCTAGGTTCGAATCTCCCCGCCCTGCATCCGCAGATTCCTCAAATTGCCACAGGAATTACACTCCATGTAATCAGATGAACACCCATCAGTAGAAGGGGGCAAAGGTGCTAATGTACCCCCACACTTCTCCTTGTCACACACATATTTGATCATGCTGAATTCACCATAACTCGAATCATGATCTTCAGTCGAGTTATCAGCCTCGACCTTACATCGATCACAAAGGCATGCAAATCCGAAATATTCCATCAACTTCATTTTCCTGTAACAATAGCTTCGATTCACCTGCACATAACTCAAACAAATCTCCGCTCCCTCACATACATCATGCACCATTCTGATGATTATATCAGTATTGTTGTTGTTGTTGTTGTTGTTGTTTTCGCGGTTTTCACTATCAATGTACAGAAAACGACATGCGTTAGGAATGCAGCTGTGATTGAAAAGCGAAACGTTTGGATAAACAGCATAAGCTCGAATACACTTTTCCTCATTTTCCTGACTCTGCGGCTCCATCAGATTAAATGAGTTATTCATTTCCTTATCCAGCAGACACGCTATCATTCCTATCGACAACAAATCAAATCCCTTTGGGAACGGAAGTGAGGATATGATGGGTTGGAGAAAGGTAGCTATGTCCTTGTACCTCTCCCCGTTACCATGAAGTGATAGTAGAGACTGATGAAACACCGAAGGAGAAACCATAGCGAGATTATAAGCAGCGACTAAATATCGAGCTTGAACTTGTCGTTCTTCAGGTTGGTTTTCCAGCAACAATGGACAATTACGAAGGTGATTTAAGGACGAACAGACGAAAGGTGAATGTGTCGAAGTGAGAGCCAGAGACTGGCACCTGGAGCTGCAGAAGCTGCCATCGTCGTAAGGATGGGAACATGAAGGGCATGTGAATGGTGTTGGATTGACAAGGGTTTTGTAGCAATGAGCACAGTGTCGAGAGTACAGTGAGTCGGTTTGTTGTTGATCAGGGCGTTTAAGGGGATATGCTGAGTAGGCGAGGATGGGGGATTCGCGGAATATGACTTGGCCTCCCTTCAAGGCCTCGGTGGCTACATAACCTCTTCCCTTTCCCTCGATTTCTACCAATCTCAACGGGGATGATGACGACATTGTTTTCCGAGTCTCACCTATATATGTGCATCAAACTTCGAGATACAGTCACTGCAAAACAGAGAACGAAGGGGCTAAATAGTTACCTATGTTTGAAATCTCATTGAAGTAAAAATAAATACTCGTAATACTGTACTCCATAATAGGTAACTATTGAGAAAGACGGAGGGAGTACTGGCTAGCAAGGGATAACACTCGCCATTCCAAATCCCAAAAACATATACTCGTAGTTGAAATTATCGATTTCTTCAACCCCAAATTATGTTCCACCAAGTTAATTACATCCACCATAGCTTCTAATGAAGATTGCTAGAACTAATCATTCCAAACATTTTGAAATTCTATGTAATTTCATCATTTTTAGTTTTTAATGATTTCAGTTGATCTCAGTTCAATCAATTCCTAACCCTTTCTTCATACCTTTTTCCCATTATTATTCAAAGAATAAATCATATTCTTCTAGATCCAAATTTAAGTCCAAAACAATAATTCACATCATAATAATCCCATATATACCATTATTTTTCATCTTTGGTAAATTAAAGCGACTAACTTGGGTGAATCGGTGAATAAAACAACTAATATCACAAAATTTATGTTTAAAACGGGTCAAATACGTGCTCCTCCGTGTAACAAATGCAAAATGAGTAGGCCATAAAAAATAGCAATAAAACATAACCTGTCCCATTTATCGAATTGACATAATATTCGATCCTTTTTTTAAGGTCATTTCATCCCAAAAATGGATTAAAAAAATCATGTTAATTTGCTAAAATAAGGAACTGGGAAATAAACTAACATATGGCCAAATAACGCAAACTACAGTGCAGTATACTAGTCAACTTTTTTCAGGTAGACTATAGAATTATAGATCCACATATTATCACCAAAAATAATGAAAAATAATACTCGTAGTCGTAATAATAATAATAATAAGAAGAAGAAGAAATTGAACAAAAAATCAAACGGCTGTGGATGTTTGTTTACCTGGCATCACATAGTGGTCATGTTCTCATCCTTTTCAAAAGAAATGAAGAGAGTTGATCACTTGCTTTTATATGAGTCTGGTGTGGTGTCTTTCACTACCGGTGGGAAACGATCTTTCAGAAGACTAATCAATAATCTAATTTCTTGATCACAATCTTTAATTTATTTTGTTCTCTAAGTTGTAAAGTCGACATTTGAGATTTTAGTGAATATTTATATATCATGCTGAATAATAAAATAAAATAAATATAGGCTCAGAAGTCGGATTTGAATTGGATGTGAACCCGTTTCATTAGGATCCGACTCAACGAGTTTGGGCTTAATTATGGACCCGTAGTGGGAAAGAAAATTACCACATGGTAAAATTATTTTATTAAAAAATACGGATAGTGGTGATTGTATGATGGGTTGATGGAGGAGAAAAAATAGGAAATGTGAGGAAGTGACTGTTATTAGTGGGGTAAATGGGGGTAAAACAAGCCTTGCTTAAATAACCGTCAAAGGTAACTTCCAACAAGAAACATTCCCCCTTTTCCTAAGAATTTACCACCAAACGACAAAGAAAGCAGACAGTGAGAAAACTACGATGGAGGAGAGTATTTACAGCAGCGGTAAGAGTTACTGTTACGGTAAAAGTAAAAAAAGTGTGAGTAGCAATGAAGGGTTACTAAGGAAAGGACCATGGAAGCCAGAAGAAGACCAAGTGTTGATCGACCATGTCGATAAATACGGCCCCCGTGACTGGAGCTCCATTCGATCCAAAGGCCTTCTTCTTCGTACTGGCAAGTCCTGTCGTCTTCGTTGGGTTAACAAACTCCGACCCAATTTGAAAAAGTACGTTACTTCTTCTTACTTCATGCATACTCCGTACTATACACTACTCCCTCCGATTACGTGTGTTCTTCCCCTTTCTTTTTGGGGAAGAAAATAAGGAGGGACTAATTATATTAGTAGAATAAAATAAGGAGGGAGTAATTATATTAGTAGAATAATGGGGGTGGAATTAAAAAGTAGGAGAGAGAAATATTATATTAATTAAATAGGAAAAAGTAGAATGAAAAAGTAGGAGAAAAAATATTATATTAATTAAATGAGAAAAAGTGTGGTGAAAAAGTAGGAGAGATGAATATTATATTAATTAATAAAGAGGTAAAACTTTCCTTAAATGGAAAGAGGGAAGAAAATCAAACTCAGCCCAAAAAAGAAATACGGAAGAACATAGGTAATCGGAGGGAGTATAATATACTTACAATTCATACATTGATTAGAGTCGAGTCAGGTAGAATTTTAAGTTCGAGATATGTTTGGCTAACGATTGTGAATAATGTGGGTTGTGTTACGTGTATGTGCATGAAAAGTGGGTGCAAGTTTACGGCGGAAGAAGAGAGGGTGGTGATCGAATTACAGTCGGAGTTAGGGAACAAATGGGCAACAATCGCGACACATTTAGTAGGAAGGACCGATAATGATGTCAAGAATTTTTGGAGTAGCAGGCAAAAGAGATTGGCTCGGATTCTTCATTCTCAGTCTCCTCATGATCAACCTCTTCATAAGAGACTTAAGACATCCTCTTCTTCTTCTTCGACGGTTCCTGTTCAAAAAAAACGTCCTTTCGTCGTAGAGGTACATTACATACTTCATCTGTTCCGTTTCATCTGTCGTTTTAGACCGATGAATCAAATATTTCTTTTTATTTGTCAGTTTACATTTTTGCATACATGACATGCATGTTTTCTACTCCGTACTTTTTTTCGTATTGGCATTATTCTACATTGCTCATATAACACAGTTTCACAAGGAAATTTGCATACGACTAAAAAGATTGTTCTAGTTCACGGATTTATGATCGTAATATTAATAGGATATAGATATAATAGTTGGACCTTAACAATCACGTCACAACCAGCGTGACCAAAGGTATAAAGATCTAAGATTCTATTCTACGAAGTAATCCTTACAAAATTGTTATTGGCTTTTCTGTTTGGTTCTTCAACAGGCATCCAAGAGCTGTATAGCTAAGGGAGAAACATCTTCGAAAGCACAGTGTTGCAGCTCCTCATCATCCCATATCGATGCTACCCCGACACAGATGATACCAACCCTAGACCCGTTTCCAGTAAACGAGTACCCGTTACTGCAGCAGAACGAGATACCGTTTCCTGCAATTCCTGCCCTGCAAACAGACATTGACTTCCCACAAGAAACACAAGAACTGATAGACAGGCTGGACTCGAGCTTCCTGCGGAGCATTGGGCCTGCTGCATTCGCTGTTGATGACGGGTTGCAGTTTACTGGTCAAATGAGCAGCAGCTCGATTGGAGCCATTGATAACGCGGTCACCTTGGACGGGTTTTTCGATGACTTCCCCTCCGATATGTTTGATCAAATCGAACCACTGCCGAGCCCTTCCAGCTGGTAGATCAGATTAGTCTTCATCTGTTGCTTTCAGTAGCTTGCTAATCTAACAGATGATTAATCTAACATGGTGGAGTAACTACTAAATTAGTTTAAGTTGTTGAGTGCTGTTTGTGACCTTGGGACAAGTTGTAAAACATATGTTAGCCATGTTCTTATATATTAGTATGAAATTAACCATAAATGATTGATTATTGATTTTAATCTTGAATTAAGGAAGTTTATTTCCCTGATTAATTAATTAGTAGAGGGAAAAAAATCTGCAGGTTGCCAAAAAATTTCTTGGCAGCGGATTTCCAAATATCCCGTGGCTATATTTTGTGCATAGAATTCATTTTCTAATCCCTTATTGATTTTCTTTACTCACGTCGTTCACAATCTGAATTCATACCATATTCATCATATAATTTAGAATTCAATCCGAAACATGATTTGACCCGAAATATATCCTAGCAAAACATGAAACCTCATAGATTTCATTCGGATAGATTTAGCTTCAGTTTAACAAGGTTAATAATCATCGAAAGAGCTCAAGAAAACATCAGTACAATGTGCACCAACTAACGAAGAAACCGATGTATATCTTTTATCATACAGAAATCAAATTCACAATACATTTACAAACTTCCTAGTTTCTAATAAAAGACAGTGATGCTTGTTCCTTATTTTCTTAAACGTCGATTGGTCTTATCAAGTCGAAACATGAACTAGCCCATTAGGTCCTTGGGTATTAGGTAGAAGGTGCTGGCAGAGCCAACTACTGACGACATTATGAACTGTGTTTTATCCGACTTGCAAAAAATGAATTACGCCCTACGGGTTTTTTTATCAAAAAAAATAAATAACAGATGATACAGTATTCATCTAACAATTGTATACCCAATGATTGTATAATTCTGATAATACAAAGAAAGTAGAATCCAAAACCAGTGAACGCACCTGTTATTAGAACAATCCTGATAGGATATCTGAATCACTTGTAAGTGCGTTGTCAGCAGCAACAACGTCGGCTTAATGAATGATTTTTCCACACTCATCAAGCTGGATTTTCGGTCTTATATCGCTCCAGCCAAAGCTGAGGTGCAGTTGGATGAATGAAGGAAAGTTGTTTTAAGAAAGCTTTCTCACTTCTAGCAACTATGGTTGCAAGCGTGTACTTCTTCGTACACAAGCCCTGCTCAGTAAGCCACACATAAAACTTGTATCGGGGTTTAATCCGCTTTTCGAGATTAAATAACAAGTAAGCTGGGAAAGCCTCCAAGCAGTCCAAATGTAAACCTACTTCCTCGAGGAAGTCAAATTTTTTCGATAACCAGTCAATATCCTGACTAAGTATATTGGGTGCACGGATTATCATATTACATACCTTCGAAAACTCAATCCCTTTGTTTAATAGGAAATCAAATCGTGCTTGCAAGTCACTAGCTGTACCATGTACATCAAATAAGAGCTTCATTGTGAGACTGTTCTCTCCAAATCCAACACCATGGAAAAATTTTAACTTGCTAACGAAGTAGTTGTGTTTTATTTCGCTTTTTATGCTTTCCATTTTTTGAATATAGTCCTCATCTACGCCATCATCGGGGCTAATCAAATCATAATTAGCAAATAAGTCAGGATAATCACTCTTCTTCATTCTTTGGAAGAACCATTCATGAAGATCCATGGCTTTGAGAATACTTGGCAAATTAACCATCGTATTCCGACCAAATACATACTTATAGTTTTGTTCTGCCATTCTAATTTGTTCCTTACACACGCCAAAATGTTCCAATAAGCTCGAAACTGAAATCACACGATCATCGAGTTTGATGCTCAATATCTCCGGGTAGGAAAGAATCAACGAACCTACTTTTGCCTTACAAACACCAAATCTAGAAAAGAACTCGACCTTTTCAATCAACACATCCTCCGAAAAGTCAGTTAAGATATGCCTTCCCTTAACTATCAACCTCCCGACTTTCCCTTTCTCAACACCAAGGTCGTAAAAAATCTTGAGTTTTCTACAAACCTCAAACCAACCATCCACACTCCATTCCATAGAGCTCCCAAATTTGAAATCAACAAGAACCCTTTTCAAATCATCCAACAACGCGTCATTTTCACCATTCAATCCATGCCTTTCCCCCTTCAACAAACAAGGAATTGTCAAACAAATTCCAACAATCTGCTCCTTACTAAACCCTAACGAAACCAACTCATCTAATCTCCTCCTTAAAACCTCGGGTTTCTCCCCAAAGATCGAAATTTCCTCAATATACAATCTCCCCAACTTATCCCAAGGAAACCCAAAAGCAGCAAGACAACAAGCAGCATCCAAGACAGCACAATCATCAGTGAAAAAATGCACATTAGGCTTCAAAAAACGGCGCACATCACTATAACCAATACCGATACTTTCAAAAAAGAACTCGAATTCATTGATGGGGTTATACCTAAGAAACTTGGCAAAATTCTTGTGAAAAGTATCTACCGAAAAGGGTACCCTAGACATGGTTTGATAGAGTACATGAGTGGAATTCTTGCTTATAAGCTCAGCATAAGTATAAGGCAATGCCCTAGTAGTATGCAGATAATCAGTTAATGCTTCTCGAGCATTACAAATTGCTCCATTCCGGTACTTACGTCGGATGGTTGTATTGAGATTTGGCAAGTTCACCTTGTTGGCACCCTTAGCGGTATCAGCGAAATGACGGGAAAACATGGTACGGACGAAATTCAATGAAGAACAGCAATGTGGAAACGACGTCGTACCCATGGAAATACGCATTGTGAAATCAGGGTTTTAGGGAGGTTTAACCAAAATGATTATAGCAAAAGAGAGTGAAGATTAAAGTGCATAATACAGAGATCAAACAACATAGAGGAGGAATTTAGCGGTAATCAAACAAGGGTTAAACTCGATTTGACCTCCGGGTGATACAGAGATCGGCCGGATTAGCTATCCCGCCGCCATTACCGCCGCCGTTGATCGTCGTTGCAGAGAGCGTTCGCCAATGAAGTGGTAGGTAATGTTGAATGATAAGGGGGTTTTGATTTCATAGAGTGAAATTTGGTTTTGATTTGATGGAGGAAAATTAGGGTTCATAAAATTGGGGATAAATTCATACTGTAATACTCCGTAGTCAAATAGCGGAGTGAAGCAATTAGAGATTGGTTGTACATGTCTCTCCGTACAACGGTTTTTAATCTTTCGAGCTTCATCGGTTTCAAATTTTGTTGTAAACTTCCTGAGCAAAGTTGTTGGATTAAATCACGTAAATACAACGCAGTTCAATAAATATATATACAAAAACTCGACAGCCTTGGTATAATCCTATTTTCCGAAGTGAAGTTTTTTTTTTTTTTTTTGAAAGTAAAGATCAATATCATTAATAATTCCAAAGTGAAGTTATACCATCAAGAATCTAAAAATTTGCGGATCTGGACCTCATAGGTAAAACTCAGACTCTTACCGACCCTTAATAATTAAAAAGGAAAAAAAATTACAAATGCTCGTACAAAATACTCCGTATGTAACCGTTTTAGACTTTAGTACTCTGTAAATTTTTAGGCATTGATTTTTTTTACTTGTAAGGTTAGTTTTTTCGAGTATGTTTTTATTGCAATTAATGACATTTTTTTGTTACAAAAAGTAACTTTTACATTAAAAAAACATACTCCCTCCGATTTTTTATTATCTTCCCCTTTGGTTTTGGGGAAGAAAATAAGGGTGTGGGAATGTGTGGTTCAAAATAAAAGAAGGAAGAGAGAGAAATGTAAGGGTGATTCTAGACGACATGTTGATGGCTCAAAATGGAAATAAGGAAGAAAGAGTGTTTCAGCCCAATAAAGAAATAGGGAAGATAATAAAAAATCGGAGGGAGTATGAAACATCGGATCGGGTCGGGTCGGGTCGGGTCGGGTCAGGAACCTATCCGAGTGAGAATCAAGTAGAGCAATTGTTAGTTAGTTACCAAAATTAGACTACTTGGGTTTATTGTCTTCCTTCCATTCTCTTATTTATAACAGACCTCCCTCTCCCTCTCCCTCTCCCTCTCCCTGAAGAAGTGAAGATTCAGTTGCTGAAGTCTGAATATCAGAAGCAATCAAATTATCGTGAGTTTCTCTTTTCCCTCTTTCTATTCTATTGATTTGCTGTTCTTATACTTTTATGTAATACTCGTATTGTTTCGAAACTATGTTATGTGAAAAAGGTTAATCAGTTTAGCCAGTTTTACCTTTCGTTTTGCAGGGAAGTTGCTGTCGTAGGAAATTACAATGTCGAACTATCCTGCAACCACTGATTCCATTGCTCAGGCTTTAGAAGCTGAAACCCTCGTCGACTCCATCTCTATTCTTTACGGAGTGCTCCAGGACCCTTCTGCGTCTTCTGAGGCCGTGCGGATAAAGGAGCAGGCGATTACAAGCCTCACTGATCTTCTTCGTCGACAAAAAAGGGCTGAACACCTGTGCACCCTTCCAATCCCTAAAGTTAAAACTGCAAAAATAGTCCGAGGGATTATGGATGCTGTGGCTAATATACCAGACACAACCGAACTTCAGATCATCCTCTGCAAAGAGATGGTCACGTGGACTCGGGCTGAGAAGCTAACTTTCGTTCGCCAGCGAGTTGAGGTCAGACTTGCTTCTCTATTGATGGAGACGAAGGAATTCTCTGAAGCCTTGTCTCTGTTATCGGGTTTGATAAAGGAAGTGAGGAGGTTAGACGACAAGCTTCTTCTTGTTGAGATTGAGTTACTAGAGAGTAAGCTTCATTTCTCCTTGAGGAACCTTCCCAAATCTAAGGCCGCCCTTACTGCAGCTAGAACTGCAGCCAATGCCATTTACATGTCTCCGGTTCAACAGGGTACCATAGATTTGCAGAGTGGAATACTCCACGCCGAGGAAAAAGACTTATAAGACAGCATACTCCTACTTCTATGAAGCATTTGAAGCTTTGAATGCGCTGGAAGACCCGAGAGCAATTTACAGTCTGAAATACATGCTGCTATCTAAAATCATGCTGAATCAAGCTGATGACGTGGCAGGTGTGATATCCTCGAAAGCCGGTTTGCAGTACTTGGGCCCGGAGGTCGATGCCATGAAAGCAGTGGCCGATGCTTATATCAAACGGTCGTTGAAACATTTTGAGGCTGTTCGAGAGCAATTCAAGACCCAATTAAAAGAAGACCCGATTGTTGACCGACATTTGTTGTCCCTTTACGATACATTGTTAGAGCAAAACCTTTGCAAGTTGATCGAGCCATTTTTGAGGGTCGAGATAGCGCGCATTGCAGAGCTTATTGAACTCCCTGTTGACCGTGTTGAGAGGAAACTATCTCAGATGACCCAAAGACTGATGCCATTTATGAGGCTAATCTCGACACCATTGGGAATGTTTGTAAGGTCGTTGATAGCCTTTATGTCAGATCAGCAAAAATCATGGCCTAGGATAACAGCATTAAATTGGCTTTGAGTTATGCTTTCTAGATATGGAATCTTATTTCTTGGATGAAAACTCAAATCATACAATGTAATGCTGCATATTTTGCTCTAGGATCAGTCTACTATTTTCGTAATATAAGTACTTTTACTCTATAAGTTGTGTAAATATAAATGTAATGTCTCGCCTAGAGATGGCAATGGCAAATTCCATGAAAAGTAACATATTGTGCACTGTAAAACAACTTAAACCGGTTTTACGCAGCAGAACCAATAGCATTACTATCCAATATTCGGTGAAAAGTTAACTATCCATAATAGAGATGAAACGGTAGCATAAAATAGTCTAGTGTATTGATTCGAGATACAAAGACATGATAATGCTGTTCCACATTTTTTAGACCCAGTAATTGATACAGTACAATAATACAAATGGAAACCTTTACAACAGTAATGTATGGAGTAACACCCAGTAGGCCAGTAATCATCCAATGAGCTCCCCAAAAAATCGCTATAATGTACACCGATCAAGGAAGAAACCAATGCATTCCTTTGATCATACAGAAAATCAAAATACCATCTACAAATTTCAAGTTCTATAGAAAAAGACGATCCTAACAATTGTTTATCCAAATGCAAAGAAAATTGAATCAAGAACCAGTGAACGTACTTGTTATGCAGCAAAAACGTCGACTTAATGAATAGGTTTTTGACATTCATCAACCTTGATTTTTGGCCCCATACCGCTCCAGCCAAAGCTGAGGTGCAGTTGGATGTATGTGGGAAAGCTGTGTTAAGAAAGTATTATGACTAGAAGCAACTATGCTTGAAAGTGTGTACTTCTTGGTACACAAGCCCTGCTCAATAAGCCACAAATGGAATTTGTATCTACGTTTAATCCGCTTCTCGAGATTATATATCAAGTAAGATGGGAAACCCTCCATGCAGTCCAAAGGCAAACCTATTTCCTCGAGAAAGTCGATTTTTTTCGATAGACTGTCAATACTCTGACTAAGTATTTTGGGTGAACGGATTATCATCTTACATAGTTTTGAAAACTCAACTCCTCTGCTTAGTAGGAAATCAAATCGCGCTTGCAAGTCACTAGCTGCACCGCGTGCATCACCAAAGAGCTTCAGAGTAAGGCCGTTTTCTCCATATCCAACACCAAAGAAAAAGTTCAACTTGGTAAGTGCGTAACTATGGAGTCTTCCGTTTTTTACGCTTTCAATATTTCGAATATAGTCCTCATCTACACCATCATTGGGGCTAGTCAAATCATAATTAGCAAATAAGTGATGATATCCACTCTTCATTCTTTGGAAGAACCATTCGTGAAGATCCATAGCTCTGAGAATACTTGGCAAATTAAGCATTGTGTTCCGACCAAATACATATTTGTAGTTCTGTTCGAGCATTCTTATTTGTTCCTTACGCATGCCTAAATGTTCCAATAGGCTTGAAACTGAAATCACACGATCATCAAGTTTGATGCTCAATACCTCCGGGTATGAAAGAATCAAGGAACCTATTTCTGCCTTACAAACACCTAATCTAGAAAAGAACTCGACCTTCTGAATCAACACATCCTCCGAGAAGTCAGTTAGGATACACCTGCTCTTAACTATCAACATCCTGACTTTCCCTTCTGCAACACCAAGGTCGTAAAAAACCTTGACTTTTCTACAAATCTCAGACCAACCACTCACACTCATTTCAATAGAGCTCCCAAAATCAAAATCAACAAAAGACCTTTTCAAATCATTCAACAACGCATCATTTACACCACTCAATCCATGCCTTTCCACCTTCAACAAACAAGGAATCGTCAAACAAATTCCAACAATCTGCTCTTTACTAAACCCTAACGAAACCAACTCATTTAATCTCCTCCTCAAAACATCAGGTTTCTCCTCAAAGATCGAAATTTCCTCAAGATACAATCTCCCCAACTTATGCCAAGGAAACCCAAAAGCAGCAAGACAACAAGCAGCATCCAAGACAGCACAATCATCAGTGAAAAAATGCACATTAGGCTTCAATAAACGGTGCACATCACCATAACCAATACCAATACTTTCAAAAAAGAACTCGAATTCATTGATGGGATGATACCTAAGAAACTTGGCAAAATCCTTGCGAAAACTATGTACCAAATAGGGTACTCTAGACATGGTTTCATAGAGTAAATGAGTGGAATTCTTACTTATAAGCTCAGCATAAGGATAAGGCAATGCACTAGTACCATGCAGATAATCAGTTAATGCTTCTCGAGCATGACGAATTGCTCTATCCCGCTGATCATATCGGATTAGTTTTTTGAGATTTGGCAAGTTCACCTTGTTGGCATCCTTAGCGGTATCAGCGAAATATCGGAAAAACATCGTACGGACGAAATTCAATGAAGAGCAGCAATGTGGAAACGACGTCGTACCCATGGAAATACGCATTGTGAAATCAGGGTTTTAGGGGGGTTTAACGAAAATGATTATAGCAAAATGGAATAAAGATTAAAGACTAATAAGTGTAATTAAGTAGCATTTAGATGATAATTCAATGGTAATCAAACAAGGATTAAACATGATTTCACCTCCGTATAGTACAGAGATCGATCGCATAAGCTATTCCACGGCCATCACCGCTGGTCGTCATTGCAGAGAGCGTTCGTCAATGAATTGGTAGTAATGATGAATGATTAGGGGTTTTGATTTGGTAGGGTGAAATTAGGGTTCATAAAAATTGGGGATAAATTCAGTTCACACTGTGGTAGACTGGTAGCTTCATTTCGCTATCTACCAGTCTACCACCAAACTACCATCACATATTTTTTTTTAATTTATTGAGTGCATATGCATCCCAAACAGATAATTAATGATAATGTTTGAATATTTACGATCTTCAAAAACACGACTTTGATCTTATTTTCTTTATATAATACTCACCATAGAAAGTACGAGTAGTTTTTACATGATGGGAGTATTTAATCCTTTCTCTTCTTTTTTGAGAAAGCCCGAGAAGGGGTTTAAGCATTAAAACTGAAATCGGCCGCAGTCAAGTGAACAACATCGATTGGGATATAACATCCCAAAACCATCTACCGAGCAGCCTAGTGTAAACTAGTTTAGGCCCCGTGCAAATGCACGACTTATTATTACGATAATGTGTTAGCAATAACGATAATAGATTAATTTGAAAATTATTTGTATTATTGTGCAAAGATCTCACATATCAAATTTTTAAGAGATACTCGAATATTGAACTGATTTGCAGTCAATAAATATATTTACCTCCTTTTATATAGATCTCTAATTATTCGCTATTCATGGAATTTTTTTTACAACAACTAAAATTTAGGCGGGAAAAAAATGCATAGAATTGCGACACGTATCTATTTACTTCCCTCGTGGTTTCTCTTTTAGTATAATAGAGATATGCTCTAAATGTGCATTACAAGTCTACAACATTAAATTGTCGACATACAAGCGAAAAGGAAAATGGAATCAAACGAGGTAGCCACATTATGGATGTTTTCATAGACCAACACAATGTCACAAACTCACAATGCTCCAACCTCCTAGCTTGCAAGTTGCAACGCCTCCACCAAAGTAAGGCAATCGCTTTCAACGATGATGTTCTGAAGTCCAGCAGCTCGAGCCTCTCTAACACCTTGCAGAACAGCGACATTCAACACCGAAGTCTAGTATCTAAATGATTAGTACTTACCCGTTTTAACGATGAATAGAAGGGAGTATTAAAATTGTATGGTTAACCAAGTGTGACTGAGGCATTCAACACCAACCTTGACATATATGGCTATATGTTAGGGGGTCGGCTAGTTTTCGAGACATTTCCGGAATCATTGCCACTCACTCACACTTCTAAGCGTCATGAACAGAAGAAAGGATAAACTCAAGTGGTAAGAGCTTCCTTACTCCGTCTGAGAGGTTGGTGTTCAAATCTCACTTGTAGTGTGTTCTTCTTTAGATCCAAAAAAAAAAACTTAGTGGCATGAAGAAGCTAATCAAGCGACGGAGCGGATGTTCTGCTTTTATATCCGTTTTGATTCTGATACTTGTCGCAACTTCCTGCATGACACATTTACGTTATTGTGCCTGTAAAACAACTTAAACCGGTTTTACGAAGAACCAATAGCATTTATGATTTCAGTATCCATTATTCGGTGAAAAGTTCACTATCCATAATAGATATGAAACGGTAGCGTAAAAAGTCTACTGTATTGATTCAATATACTAAGACATGATAACGCTGCTCCAGTACAATAATACAAAGGAAACCTTTACAACGGTGATACGGAGTAACACCCAGTAGGCCAGTAATCATCCAACAAGCTCCCAAAAATATCGCTATAATGTGCACCGATTAAGGAAGAAACCAATCCATTCCTTTGATCATACAGAAAATCACAATACATCTACAACTTTCTAGGTCGATAGAAAAAGACGATCCTAACAATTGTTTATCCAGATGCAAACAAAATTGAATCAAGAACCAGCGAACGTACTTGTTATGCAGCGAAAAACGTCGATTTAATGAATAGGTTTCCTACATCCATCAACCTTGACTTTTGTCCCCATACCGCTCCAGCCAAAGCTGAGGTGCAGTTGGATGCATGCACGAAAGCTGCTTTAAGAAAGCATTATGACTATTAGCAATTATGCTTGAAAGTGTGTACTTCTTTGTACACAAGCCCTGCTCAATAAGCCACAAATGGAATTTGTATCTGCGTTTACTCCGCTTTTCAAGATTATATACCAAGTAAGCCGGGAAAGCCTCCAGGCAGTCCAAAGGCAAACCTACTTCCTCGAGGAAGTCGATTTTTTTGGATAAATTGTCAATATTCTGATTAAGCATTTTGGGTGCACGGATCATCATCTTACATAGCTTCGAATGCTCAACCCCTTTGGTTAATAGGAAATCAAATCGAGCTTGCAAGTCACTAGGTGTACCTTCTACACCAGATAAGAGCTTCATCGTGACACCGTTTTCTCCAAATCCAACACCATTTAAAAAGTTCAACTTACTAATGGAGTAGTTACAAGTTTTTCCATTTTTTATTCTTTCCATATTTTGAATGTAGTCCTCATCTACGCCATCATCAGGGCTAACCGAATCATAATTAGCAAATAAGTAAATATATCCACTCTTCATTCTTTGGAAGAACCATTCATGAAGATCCATAGCTCTGAGAATACTTGGCAAATTAACCATCGTGTTCCGACCAAATACATGCTTGTAGTTCTGTTCCACCATTCTTATCTGTTCCTTACTCATGCCTAAATGTTCCAATAAGCTTGAAACTGAAATCACACGATCATCGAGTTTCATGCTCAATATCTTGGGGTAAGAAAGAATCAACGAACCTATTTCTGTCTTACAAACACCTAATCTAGAAAAGAACTTTACCTTCTGAATCAATACATCCTCCGAAAAGTCAGTTAAGATACACCTGCCGTTAACTATCAACTTCCCAACTTTCCCTTTTGCAACACCAAGGTCGTAAAAAACCTTGACTTTTCTACAAACCTCAGACCAAGCATCCCCACTCCTTTCCATAGAGCTCCCAAAATCAAAATCAAGAAACACCCTTTTCAAATCATCCAATAACGCGTCATTTTCACCAATCAATCCATGCCTTTCCACCTTCAACAAAGAAGGAATCGTCAAACAAATTCCAACAATCTGCTGCTTATTAAACCCTAACAAAACCAACTCATCTAATCGCTTCCCGACTTTCCCTTTTGTAACACCAAGGTCGTAAAAAACCTTGACTTTTCTACAAACCTCAGACCAAGCATCCACACTCCTTTCCATAGAGCTCCCAAAAGAAAAATCAACAAAAACCCTTTTCAAATCATCCAATAACGCGTCATTTTCACCACTCATTCCATGCTTTTCCACCTTCAACAACCAAGGAATTGTCAAACAAATTCCAACAATCTGCTCCTTACTAAACCCTAACGAAACCAACTCGTCTAATCTCCTCCTTAAAACCTCAGGTTTCTCCCCAAATATCGAAATTTCCTCAAGATACAATCTCCCCAACTTATCCCAAGGAAACCCAAAAGCAGCAAGACAACAAGCAGCATCCAAGACGGCACAATCATCAGTGAAAAAATGCACATTAGGCTTCAAAAAACGGTGCACATCACCATAACCAATACCAATACTTTCAAAAAAGAACTCGAATTCATTGATGGGATTATACCTAAGAAACTTGGCAAACTTTTTGGGAAAATTACGTACCGAAAAGGGTACCCTAGACATGATTTGATAGAGTACATGAGTGGAATTCTTGCTTATAAGCTCAGCATAAGTATAAGGCAGTGCCCTAGTAGTATGCAGATAATCACTTAAGGCCTCTCGACCAAGACGAATTGCCAGAACCCGGTAATTATATGGGACGGTTTTATTGAGATTTGGCAAGTTCGCGGTGTTGGCACCTTTAGCAGTATCGGCGAAATGACGGATAAACATGGTACGGACGAAATTCAATGAAGAACAGCAATGTTCATACGACGTCGTACCCATGGAAATACGCATTGTGAAATCAGGGTTTTAGGGGGGTTTAACTAAAATGATTATAGCAAAAGGGTATAACGTCTAATGAGTATAATTAAGTAGCATGATGTGTAGATGATGATTCAATGGTAATCAAACAAGGATTAAACTTGATTTTACCTCCGGAAAGAGCCGGTATCGATCGCATAAGCTATTCCACGGCCATCACCGTCGCCGTCGTCGCTGGTCGTCATATCAGAGAGCGTTCGTCAACAAAGTAGTAGTAAATAGTAATGGTGACAGATTGGTTTTGATTTAGTAGGGTGAAATTAGGGTTTTGATTTCATAGGGTGAAATTAGGGTTCATAAAATTGGGGATAAATTCAATTCACTGTATTCATGCGTTTTCCCTCGTCTCAAGTCTCACATGCAGATAACTATACGTACGAAATTAATTACATTTCGGTTAAAAAAAAAAACTTTTTTACTTTTTTTTTTTACTTATCGAGTGATCCCAACCAGAGGTAATGTTTGAATTTTCACGATCTTCAAAACACGATTTTGATCTCGTTTTTTCTTTACATAATCTGTAGGCAATAATTTTTACTTATTTACCATATACGAAGTAAATGTTCCAAGTATATGTTAAAGTTATATACGATATATAAATGTTTATATACCATATACCATTCGAGTCTTTAGGAATTGAATTTTGGTCGAGCCATGTCATTTTCGGGTCACATGTCACGATAAACATTCGAGGTAAGTCAGACAAGTTAGGGTTATGTGTCTTCTGTTCAGGTGTTGGATGCGCTCCCAATTTTATTTAGTTCATCTCGTTTGATTCCATCATAATCCAAAGCCAAATATTAAGAACCTTCTGATTCATCTATACTTTGTGAGTATTTTCTTTGTTCATTTCCAGTACTGGGTTGTTCTAGCTTATCAAAAGCACAATGTTAAACCGTCCCTGAGGTCTTTACCCGAATTGAGCCAGGACGGTTTATAACACCGGAAAAAAATGGTGTGCTCTGTAAAGTTTTAAATTATGCAAATGTGTATGTTTTTTTTTTGGTAAAATGTTACTGTAATATAAATTAATTAATCAATGTACAAAGAATGTTGAGTCGAACTTGGCCTATTAAGCCAATCCCTCTCCATTTGAGACGGGTGACCTCTAACAAGCCACCATTTCGAATAAAAATGTCTCGCTTTATTCTATGAAAAACTATAATTGGTCGATTAATTTTCCCCTCAAGTCTAGCTTGATACCTTTGACTTCATATGTTGTACGCTGCAGCCATGACAGTAGCGCGATTAACATTCTTCTGCAATTGGCTTCCAGTCAGTTTCGAATTTAACAGCAGTTGGGGTGCTAGTCGTTTCTGCAACCAGGTACTGAGTAGATGAAGGAGTTTGCCACTGTATGCGCACTGGACGAATAGGTGTGCAGTAGTCTCAAGCTGAACTTCACACAAGCAACACAACTGTGTATGGTTAAGCAAGCGTGACTGTGAGGCATTCAACACCAACCTTGACCAATATGTTAGGGGGTCGGCTAGTTTTCGAGACATTCCGGAATCATTGCCACTCACTCACATTTCTAACTTAGTGGCATGAAGAGAAGGAGTAAGCTCAAGTGATAAGAACTCCTTACTGCGACCAAGAGGATGGAGCTCGATTCTCACCAGTAGTGTGCTCTTTTCTAGACCAAAAAAAAGTTTAGTGGCATGATGAAGTTAATCAAGTGACGGGGCTGATGTTCTGCTTGTATATCTGTTTTGATTCTGATATTTGTCGCAACATCCTGCATGACGCACTTACGTTATTGTGCACTGTAAAACAACTTAAACCGCTTTTACGCAGAGTCAATATCATTTATGATTTCAGTATCCATAATTCAGTAAAAAGTTCACTATCCATAATAGATATGAAACGGTATCATAAAAAAGTTGACTGTATTGATTTGATATAATACTATACTAAGACATGATAATGCTGCTCCACATTGTTTAAAAAAATGGAAACAACTTACAATAGTGATATGGAGTAACACCCAGTAGGCCAGTAATAATCCAATGAGCTCACCAAAACACCAGTATAACCTGCGCCGATTCAGACCAATGCATTCCTTTGATCATACAGGAAATCATAATATATCTACAAACTTCTAGTTCTCTAGAAAAAGACGATCCTAACAATTGTTTATCCAAATGCAAAGAAAATAGAATTAAGAAGCAGTGAACGTACTTGTTATGCAGCAAAAAGGTCGACTTAATGAATATGTT
Source organism: Agrostemma githago (assembly GCA_958450325.1). Taxonomy (NCBI): domain Eukaryota; kingdom Viridiplantae; phylum Streptophyta; class Magnoliopsida; order Caryophyllales; family Caryophyllaceae; genus Agrostemma; species Agrostemma githago. The sequence continues at coordinate 1,699,982 of OY288255.1, forward strand.
TCCGACATCCATCAACCTTGATTATCGGCCCCATACCGCTCCAGCCAAAGCTGATGTACAGTTGGATGCATGCGGGAAAGCTGCTCTAAGAAAGCATTATGACTATTGGCCATTATGCTTGAAAGTATGTACTTCTTCGTACGCAATCCCTGCTCAATAAGCCACAAATGAAATTTGTATCTGCGTTTACTCCGCGTTTTCGAGATTATATACCAAGTAAGCCGGGAAAGCCTCCAGACAGTCCAAAGAAAAACCTACTTCCTCGAGGAAGTAGAGTTTTTTCGATAAATTGTCAATATTCTTCTTAAGTATTTTGGGTGCACGGATTATCATCTTACATAGCTTTGAAAACTCAACCCCTTCGTTTAGTAGGAAATCAAATCGCGCTTGCCAGTCACTAGCTGTACCAAATACATCAACTAAGAGCTTCATTGTGAGACCGTTTTCTCCAAATCCAACACCTTTTAAAAAGTTCAGCTTAATCAAAGAAAGAGCTCAACAAAACATCAGTGCAATGTCTTGAATTCTTGATCATACAGAAATCAAATTCAGAATACATTTCTAACTTCTAGTCCCTTAATTACATTAGTTTTTCAACTTTTCCTCCAAAAAAATCCTGTTACATGGCAACTAAATTTTCCTCGAAAACAAATACAGCAACTATTATTAGAGTTTTTATTTATTGTGTTCTATTAAGTGGTATAATAAAAATAAATGTCATAAAATTAAATAAAAATGTAAAAAATTTCCCCTAATCTAGTAATGACTAAAATGTTTTCATAAATAATTTTAGTTAAAAATTTTGCATAGGCACATCTCTAATAAAAGAAAATACAGTGTTCACCAAACAATTGTACACCCAAATGATTGTATAATTCTGACAAAGCAAAGATAAGTGAACGCAAACCAGTGAACTCACCTGTCATTACATGTTATACACTTATACATGAATCCTGATAGGAATATAACATAGGATATCTGAATCCCTTGATAGTGTGTGCTGTGTAGTGTGTTGTCACTTGTCAGCAGCAAGAAGGGCGGCCTAATAAATGGGTTACCAACGCTCATCAATCATGATTTTTGGTCCCGTATTGCTCCAGCCAAAGCTGAAGAGCAGTTGGATGTACGCGGGAAAGCTGTGTTAAGAAATCTTTGTGACTAGAAGCAACTATGCTTGAAAGTGTGAACTTCTTGGTGCACAAACCCTGCTCGGTAAGCCACGCATAGAATTTGTATCTGCGCTTAATCCGCTTTTCTAGATTATATATTAAGTAAAACGGAAAACCCTCCACGCAGTCCAAAGGCATACCTATTTCCTCGAGGAAGTCAATTTTTTCCGATAAACTGTCAATCTTCTGATTAAGTATTTTGGGTGCACGGATTATCATCTTACATAGCTTCGAATACTCAAACCCTTTGTTTAGTAGGAAATCAAAACGCGCTTGCAAGTCACTAGCTGTACCATGTACATCAAATAAGAGCTTCACTGTAAGACCATTTTCTCCAAATCCAACACCATGGAAAAAGTTCAACTTACTGACGGAGTACTTACAAGTTCTTCCGTTTTTTACGCTTTCTATATTTTGAATATAGTCCTCATCTACGCCATCATCGGAGCTAATCAAATCATAATTAGCAAATAAGAGATGATATCCACTCTTCATTCTTTGGAAGAACCATTCGTGAAGATCCATAGATTTGAGAATATTTGGCAAATTAACCATCGTGTTCCGACCAAATACATATTTGTAGTTGTGTTCCACCATTCTTATCTGTTCCTTACGCATGCCTAAATGTTCCAATAAGCTCGAAACTGAAATCACACGATCATCGAGCTTGATGCTCAATATCTTGGGGTAGGAAAGAATCAACGAACCTATTTCTGCCTTACAAACACCTAATCTGCCAAAGAACTCGACCTTCTCAATCAACACATCCTCCGAGAAGTCAGTTAAGATACACCTGCCCTTAACTATCAACTTCCCGACTTTCCCTTTTGCAACACCAAGGTCATAAAAAACCTTGACTTTTCTACAAACCTCAGACCAAGCATCCACACTCCTTTCCTTAGAGCTCCCAAAATCAAAATCAACAAAAACCCTTTTCAAATCATCCAACAACGTGTCATTTACACCACTCAATCCATGCCTTTCCACCTTCAACAAACAAGGAATCGTCAAACAAATTCCAACAGTCTGCTCCTTACTAAACCCTAACGAACCCAACTCATCTAATCTCCTCCTTAAAACCTCAGGTTCCTCCCCAAAGATCGAAATTTCCTCAAGATACAATCTCCCCAACTTATGCCAAGGAAACCCAAAAGCAGCAAGACAACAAGCAGCATCCAAGACAGCACAATCATCAGTGAAAAAATGCACTTCAGGCTTCAAAAAACGGTGCACATTACTATAACCAATACCAATACTTTCAAAAAAGAACTCGAATTCATTGATGGGATGATACCTAAGAAACTTGGCAAAATTCTTGCGAAAACCAGGTGTCGTAAAGGGTACCTTAGACATGGTTTCATAGAGTGAATGAGTGGAATGCCTGCTTATAAGCTCGGCATAAGCATAAGGCAATGCCCTAGTACTATGCAGATACTCAGTTAAGGCCTCTCGGGCATGACGAGTTGCCGGAACCCGGTAATTATATGGGATGATTTTAGTTAGATTCGGCAAGTTCGCGGTATCAGCGAACTGACGGAAAAACATCGCACGGACGAAATTCAATGAATAACAGCAATGTGCAAACGACGTCGTATCCATGGAAATACGCATTGTGAAATCAGGGTTTTAGGGGGGTTTAACGAAAATGATTATAGCAAAAGGGGATAAACACTACTGAGGATAGTTACGTAGCAATGTAGAAGGTAATTTGATGGCAATTAAACAAGGTTTAAACTTGATTTCACCTTCGGATAATACAGAGATCGATCGCATAAGCAAATCCACCGCCATCACCGTCGCCGTCGCCGCTGGTTGTCGTTGCAGAGAGCGTTTGTCAACGAAATGGTAGATGATGGTGGATGATTAGGGGTTTTGATTTCACATGATAAAATTAGGGTTCATAAAATTGGGGATAAATTCCCAGGAGGTGGCTGAAAATCTGGGTAAGCGGACAAGAGAGGAGGCCAGGAGGGAGATGACGAGTTGAATGTGGTGGACTGGTGGCGAAACGAGGTTGTGTATTACACGGGTCATATTTTGACCTCATTCGTAAACCCCACTTAAAATCCTCTTTGTAGGGTTGAGATCCGAATATTGAAAAATAGGATTACAGGAGTAGTGGAGTAAGTTGTTTCTGGCACCAAGACAAAGTTGTTGAATTTTTATATATATTAGTATTAATCTCGTGCATAGCATGCACAAATGATCGTTAAAAAATATTTTGCGAATTATATTGTAGATAGCATGTGTATTTTCAATAAATACACGTACAAACAAATAAAAATATGGTTGAATTGCGCGACGATTAAAAAATATTTAGTATAAGTGACTTTATATAATTAGTATAAGTGGCTAACGGTCAAAATGGTATAATTTTATCTGCCTATATATTAATAAGTGGTACGCGCAATCTCGTGGCTGTATATATAAAAAATATATACGTTATTTTAATTTCGCAAAATATATACGTTATTTCACTTTATAGAATACCGTACATTTTAATTTTAATATTTATTGTCATATTTAAATGTGTCTTTGTAATTTTTAATGTATTAGAATTGTGCTACATTATTTTTTAACTATGGACCTACTCTTTCTGTCTCGGTCATTTCTTGTCATTTGATTAAAATATTTTTCACAAATAATGTAAAAGAACAACAAATAACTGATACGGGGGAGTATTTATTTAGTTTGGAGTAAAGTTTATTTTTAATTGAATGTTGACTTATATTTAGTTTAACAACGATTCATTGTTTAAAATTGTGATGCCTTAAAAAAATATTGTATGAATAGGATGAATTTTTTATTACTAAACTTAATTAATGAATCGTTTAGCGAAATATTAATTCAAATAAAAAAAATTATAGTTTTAACTAATTTAATTACGGGATATTTAGTGGTAGGCATAATAATAAAGAAAGTAGTCACAATAAAATAAAATAATGAGAGCAAAATATTTAAACTTTTGGAAATGAGTAAACTTTAACTTTAACTTAACGTTAACTAAGGTTAAAAATAAGTTAATTTAGGTAGTTAATAGATTGATGAATTAAATAATCCCCAAATAATTGTGGGAGCGACACCTAAGCATTTTTTGGTGAAATTGATTGTGGAGGCTTAAAAAAAACCTTGTTTTAATAAAATAGGGATACTAGTTTTCGTGCCCGTGAAATTCACGAGTCTAGCAATAGTGTATTTGTGCGACTTTTCTTTATCGCAGCGTCTTTGTTGTGGATTTTTGGTTTCAATGTAGAAGTCAATTGTTAAAAGAGTGAAAGACGTAGTGTTTGGTTTTGTTACACGAAGTTTTGTTTGCTCCGTCTATAAGTGTAAGATAGAAGACAATTTGATGTTACTAAAAAAAGAGTTTGCGAATCTGGGCAAGTCACACCTTCGAATCTTGATGAAGCAATTGGAATTGGAATTGGAATATAGGTCATGGTATATGGAAAACAGTACTTAAATAATAATCTTTTATTGTACTTAAATAATCTGAACACGTAAATAATTTTCCAATCAATGGTTGTAGGTTGCTGAATATTGGCCTTCTTAACTTTGGTGTGGTGTTGTTGGGCGCAATCGCTTTGCATACTTGCTAATCTCCTTCGTGGTTGCTTCTGTTTCCTTGGGTTCATCTCTGCGGTACATTGTAGGCAGATTTAGGTCAATTTGCAGAATGAAGCAAATGTAAGGATTATTTGTAAGTGTAGTTTGTTTTGTACTTACTGTTTTGGCCGCTTTGAAGTTTGTGGTTCTTGTGGAGTGTTGACGATCATCTCGTCTTCTGCCGCTTCTACGCTAGTGGATTTCCCCTTGTTTCCTTCTATGCTCTGCGCTTTGTTTTTTTCTGGTGTGAATATAATTGACATTGGAAATAGTTATTTTAAAAGCAGTAAATTAATCGTGCATACCTTGTCTTGGGCTGTGGTGGGTGTGGAGTCATGCGTCTCAGCCATAAATGTCTTTTGAACTTTTAATTCTCTTTTAGTCCCAAATTTATTTATCCCTATCTTTACTTTGAAGGTGTATGACTTCCCAACACAATGCTGTAGGATGTCAAATACCATTCCATAGCAGGTGAGTTACATAATTTGGTCCCCCTTAATATCGAGTCTAATATTAATGATACGAATTTTTAGGTCGTTACCTTCTCATATAAGTTTAACAACTGAGTTATTGGCTTCCTTATGACCTTCTCTGCCTCCTTGTGGAAAATAACCAAAGGCGCATATGTGTCCCCGTCCTTTATCGTCGTCATTAGTCTATATCTGCAAATGATTATTTTTACATGTTTCTGTTTCATGCAAACTGTAGTTTAATTAGTTGTTACCTTTGGGTTGGGTAGGGAATCGTCTGGCTACAATTAGCGCATGTGTTATCTTCTCGAATGCCAGTCTTGCATGTCGGACATGATTGGTATTTCCAGTCGACATCCGTGTGGACTTCTACTACGGTTAGTTTGACGTAGATCTATCTATCAATCCTTGCTTGCTAATTAGTTCATTACCGTCACAAATTATAGTGTAAGACAAATCTACTGTCATCTTTGCTCGAAACAGGGATTGCCTAAATGATCGACATGAATGCAATGTGATAGCTGTATAAATAATTTGACCACTTTCTTAATAATTCAGTTTGCAAAAACCGAACAACATACAGTATAAAGAACCGAGTAGTCTAAACATGACCGCTAGAAACAATAACCGAGTAGCATAAAACTTACCGATGAAGAATGATGCGATCGGAACCGGCGTCTGTACCAAATCGATGGTGACACTACAGAGGAACGAAAAAAGGAAGGCAAATGAAGGTTTGTTCTTGTCGATTGTATGAACCCGGAAAGTATAAATAGGCCGAAATCGATTCTGAGCCTCGGATTCCATCGTAACCGCCGGACCATTCATGTCTCCCTGAAATTAATACACTTAATGGAGCATAAATTTATTTGGTGAATTTATTTGGGGTTAACTAATACAGTTAGCTTAACTAATACAGTTAGCTTAATAAGGGTATGAGGTTGCCACGTGTCGCATGTCTAGGGTTGCCACGTGTCGCATGTCTAGGTGGGTTAGCATATGAGGGTAACTCAAAGGGATAGACTTTTTATTTTATTATATAGATAGAAGATAGATAGATAGATTTACCGAGCTTTATGTAATTCATGTGATTTAACTATTTACGTGATTTAACTCGATAATTTTACATTAAAACTCATAAAGTTACAGCAAAACTCGAAATCTTTGTGATAAAACTCAAAATCGTAAAACCAATTGTACATAGAGTTAAGTACAACTGATTGTATAATTCTCTAATTGCCGAATATTGACTTCTGATGGTTTAACCCTAACTTGAAATGCATTGATGATTTAGGGTTGAAATCCAATTGAAACATAGTCGACATGTTGGAGTGATAAAATATCGTCAAAATTATTAAAATATTATGGAGCATAGCACTGAGTGCTCCGTAATATTTATACATTATATTTGTGATAAGAATTTAAATTTTATATTAAATATATTTTGAATTACAACTAAAAAATTGAATTTTATATACGAAGTAGTACGTTTATTTCAATATATTTGATAAATGTATTTATACATTACGAGTATATGTGAGATGATAATAAAAAATTTCGTAATAATTTTAATATTTGAAAACAGGAAATGAATTTTATATATTTTATACGGAGTGTCATAATAAAATGTTGATGAATAATATACTCCGTAGTACTCCCTTTGGTCACTATTTTTTTGGTTTCATTTCATTAAAATTCTTCTCACAAATATCAAAGCAATGAGAAGTGAAACAAATAATTAAGGTAATGGGGCGAAAAATAGTGACGGAGGTAGTAGTTTTTTTTTTTTACAATTTATATTAACAATTCAAATATGATGCAGACGTATTACTCCGTACGCTGTAATATTTTACGGAGTAATAATTTTAAGTTTTTTAACAACACGTCATTGATCGATAATCCGATCCTAACTCAACTCATATGTAATCTGATCCATATGAACTAATCCGTAATCTGACTTGCTTGATCCGTTTGACAGAAGTGGTTACGAAGGGTGTTCCTTTGCTTAAGGCGGGCTGACATGCAGAAGTTGAGTGTGCTCAGTTTCTTGGGTTTTAAGAGCCGGACTTGGGCTATCCCGATGTACGAGTAGTTAGTGGGCTCGAGTAGTTTATTGAGATATTGTCTTTTCCAAGATTTTGTGGTAGTTTATTTCAGCAGTAGCCAGTAGGTGCATGCCATGATATTTCTTAGTCAAACAAAATTGAGTTTCCTTCAAAAAAAGAAAAAAATAGGGTCGATTAATATAAATCATTATTCAAAATTGTCAAATTATTTAAAAATAATCATATAAAAAGGTGTTTATTTTTTATATACTCCTAAAAATTAATCCACACTAATTAGTACTCGTATTCAATGCATTATTGATTTAACACGTTACATTTCCTCCATATAATTAAGTCTTGTAAATAAATAAAAAACATTAACCATTTTTAGCTCAGCGTTTATTCTAAAGGGCTCGTTTGATTCACTACGAGAAGATGGAGTTATCAGTAATTAAATTCACGTGAATTTGTATTTCATGGGAATTACAAAAATATTGTTTGGTTGCCATGTGAGAAATAATGCGGGAAATTCCACCACCATGGGGTTTAGTGAGTAAGTTCCCCATTATGGTGGAAGTGACAATTCCTGGGAAGTGACAATTCTTGGGAAGTGGGCAACCAAACCGTATTCCAATTTATCAATTGGAACTTCCCATGATTTAAGAGGACAACCAAACGATCCCTTAACCTAATCCTCAACAACCCATGAATCCGTGATTGATCACTTTTATTTCTTCACCTATTCCAAACCGTTTCAAAATCAACTCTTTGTAGAATCTACGAGTACTACTAAATTAATAATTTGATTTAGTACATACAATAACAATGTGCAATCATACAAGATACCTCGAATATAATATTTTATAAATACTCCGTAATTAAAATTGGGATGTCACCCCATGAATCATAGTACAATAGTAGATTTCAAAATGCCAAAACACACCTCCTAATGGAATACCAGAAGACTAATCTTGTTCATATTTGTGTTAACCAAAGGGTCATAAAATCAAATCCAAGTGGATTTCCAAAACAGAAGCATTTATTGATTCAAATGAAACCACCCCTATTAAATTTTGCTTGCTGGAGTGAAACACCTTCCCCACATACCCAAACATTTTATCTGTGACTGAACTATCCATCATAATATTATAACGGGTCAAATAATAATCATTTAGATAGATAAAAACAAAGCATTTGAATTGCCTATATGATTTACTTGTGAATTCCAATTTGTGAAAAACTCAATGTCTCACTGCCTAGTCACTGCTGGGGAAATGGATCTTCTCCATTGCATTCTATTACCTCTAATACAACAATATAATACTCCGTATTACTTAGTATTAGGCCCTGTTATTTTCGACTTAATTTTAGCCCGTTTCAGACCAGCTCAGCCTAGCTCTTATCAGCTCAGCTCCAATATTTTTCTTAAAATTATTAGATAATTTATACTTCCTCCATTTTCTTTTTATCTTCCCAATTTCCTTTTCGGTCCACTTTTTTTTATCTTACCATTTCATTTCTTTTCTTTTTGGTCCATAATTTTTACCATACTACCCTTACTATTTACAACACTTTCCATCTTTATTATTTCCTATTTACCCACACTTACCATTCTACCCTCACTATTTTTTAAATTTATTATTTTATATTCATTACAAAAAAAAAGTGTGCCAAAAGTAAATGGGAAGATAAAAAGAAAATGGAGGAAGTATAAGAAATTATTAGTTTCAGTTTCTATAAATTCAGCTCAGTTCTTATCAGTCCAGCTCAGCTCCTATCAGACCAGCTCAACTCAGTTCAGCCTTGTTTCAGCCGAAAAGAACAGGGCCAATCATACTCCACCTCATCAAAATCGATTACTATTGTATCATTTTGAAACAAATTTAGACCATTCAAAAATAACGGAGAGAAGAAAGTAATGGAGAGTAACTTTAGTCGATCCTAGCTACCTCTCCTAAGTCCTATCCAATGCCATTGTAACTTACAACTTTGACTTTTCTACTCCTCCCTATTTGACTTTTTTCTTTACTTCAAAAAATCAAAACCCATGCTCATATATGATTATACTCCATAATATACAATGATATTGTAATAGTAATATATACTTATTGGAGTATAATATGATTGATTATATATATACACGTCTTAAATAAAATTTTGAGTAAGAACGGGTTATATCGTCAACGAATTTTTCATATTCAGGTCATAACTAGTCGACAAATACATAATTATACAACAATTAATAAATGGAAAAAAAAAAAGTCATCGAATTTTCTGATAGAGTGCTGGCCTGGAAATACTCTGTATCAAATAATTAGCATCAAAATACCTTATTCCGATACATAATAATATCTAATGTGAGTACCTAGCTAAGATCAAAATGAATTAGGTAATCAATTAAGAGTAAATGATACTCCAAAAATATAAGTTTCTCCTTTGTCCCAATAATAATAATAATAATAATAATACTGGTTAATTACAAATAAAACAATGGGTGGGTTACATTTTTGGTTTCATTAAATAAAAGTTATAGAGTAGTATGGAAAAACTGTCAAGATTGAAGAAGTTACGTGAATGAATAATGAGTCAAATTAAGTAAAAATTGATAGGGGAAGTAATTAATATTGAGTTTGACCAAAATCCTAAAGAATATTAAATTTGCATGCAAAACTAAGAACAAACGACACATTTTTCATTATGATTAGTGCATCAAAAAACGCAGAATTATAATTACCCAGTAGTATAATTTAATTTACTGGTGTGTAGCTAGTAGTATTAAATCAACCCAAGATTCCAACATATACCCTATACTATACATACCCAATAACTTATGATTGAATGTTTCCCTATTTTTTTTATTTATTTCTTTTTTCTCATCTTATAAATATAAAGATAGTAGTAATATTATTCATTGTTTATTTCTTGAGAAAGTGTAAAAAAATTAAAAAAAAAAAATTATATAGAGAGAGAGTGAAAGAAATGGGTGAAGACGATAAAAAATGTGATTTATGGGGTTTAAGCTTAAGCTTGAGACCACCCGTAAGTAATGGTGAAACTCATTTTTCGACAGGTAAATATATATATATATATTTTCCACCTTTTTTCGAATATTGTTTTTTTTTTTACGTGCATAATTATCAATTTATCATACTAGTGAGTATATGATTTTTTACAGAAAGGTAGAGATATACTCGTATGATTTATGCGTAACAGTTCATACTAGTCGATCTCAAATGATTCCAAACATAGATTTATATATATATAGAGGGAGACAAGTGTTGAATGTTTTATAATTTATGTAAAATTGTTCTACATTATTGGTATAAATCGTTTATTTATAGGCAAAATTATAATTATAGATTACACCTTTTATTTGGGACTGGGAGAATATATATATATATATATATATATATATATATTTTAAATTACAGTCTTATAAAATTATTTTAAAAAATTATTACCTTATATAAAAGACTTTAGTTATATTTTTATATCATAAATTACCTTTTTTTTTTTAGCGATATACCATAAATTACCTTTGGTGAGTAGAGATGGTACAGTACTTAAGTCGATAACAATGTACTCCAGTTTTTAACTTTTTACTCACCCAATGGGCAATCATGTAGACTTGTCACAAAACTGACCCGGCCCAATCCCAACCCAAACCCGACCCTTCACCCGAACTTAAGACCCGAGGTTGAGGACTTGGGCTAACTCGAAAGTGACTCGAACATTATTATAGAGAACGAACCGATATCCCTAACAAAATTGAAAATAGCAAACCTGAAAACGACTCGAACCTGAAAAAACTCGGTCTGGCCCGAAGTCAACCCGACCCGACCAAACCTGACCCGTCGAGTATACGAGTATATGAGTGTATGCTTTGATGTCTACTCACATTTCTTTCGTTGAATTAACATTTTTTTTAAGAGTACTCATTTATGTGTCAAAATATGACAAAAATGTTTTATAAGGTGGAACAAAATTTTATAAGACTTGAATAAAATTTTGAAAATAATTTTATTAGATTGTAACTTTAAAAAATTGATTTATAAAAGGTGTAATGTGTACGAGTACTAGTTATATACTCCCTCCGGACACTATTTTTCGCCCCACTAGCTCAATATATGTGAGGAGTATTTTAATGAAGTGGGGCAAAAAATAGTGTCCGGAGGGAGTATATTGTAGGATTGTGTTCCATTTTTGATACAAATTGTTCCATTTTAATAAAATTGATTTTATTATAAGGTGGAATGACGATCAATAATAATTATTCATTAACGTATAAATATGTATTTCGAGTATCCATCCAGATGATAAACAAAAGAAAACATTAATGACGACGATAATTCCGAAGATGATGGAGGTGGCGGACGTAAAACCGCAACCATTAGTAATAGATTTAGAGGAATTAGGGGAGACAAGCAAAGTAGGGTCTCCTAATAGCACCCTATCAAGCGCAACCGGCCACAAGAGGCTCGGCTGTTTTCAAGGTGACAAAGACGTCGTTAGTGACGAGGATGAAGGTGGTAGCGGTGGTGGTGGTGGTGGTGGTGGTGAAGGAGGCGGCGGCGGCGAGAGAAAAAAGCTTAGGCTTTCTCAAGAACAAATCGCGGTTTTGGAACATGCGTTCCAGGAACACACCACTCTTAATACCGTTAGTCATCATATATCCTTATTTATTTCATTCGTGTTTCTGTATTTATTACTATATGAGTCTGTCTCATGCATACGTAGTATTATTGTTTTGATGATTCAGAAGCAGAAGGTGACATTAGCTGGACAAGTGAACTTAAGGCCGAGACAAGTTGAGGTCTGGTTTCAAAATAGAAGAGCAAGGTACGCGTGCGCTCCCATAACTTTTGTCGAGAGATTTTTTTTTAAAAATAAAACATTTTAATTGATTAATTGAAATGTGTAGGACGAAGCTGAAGCAAACAGAAGTGGACTGCGAGTACTTGAGGAGGTTCTGTGAGAACTTAACAGAGCAAAACAGGAAGCTACAAAAGGAGGTGCAGGAACTCAGGACAATGAAGAGCCACCCCACTGGTACTGGCACTGGCACTGGCACTGGCACCGGCCTCAACGTGTGCCCCTCCTGCAAAACCGTCTCCAACCCTGCCAAGCCGGCTTCTGTATCTGGCGTCTTGCACCGCCCTATCCCAGTGAACTTGAAGAAGTTGTCGTTGACGATCAAGAATAATAAGATGTTCAAATCGTCTCATCTTCCTCATGGATAGTTACTTAGACGCAGTTTGTTTTGACTGTTGTGTCGTGTGTCCGACATGTTAATTTATTCTGAAAAAAATGTGTTTTTTTTCCTTAAGATAGTCGTGTCTGACCCTCGACACATGCAGTCAAATCAGAGTAATATGGTATGAAGGATATATATAGAATAGTTAGAATAGTTATCGCTGAACTTGAAAACAGTTTATCATTTCTGCAAATTAAAATAATATTGTCAGTTTGTATGATAAATAATTTGAACTTAATCGACTGATTGAATTTTAAGAATAGTGATCAAATTGCTGATTCGATAACGATCTGAAGTTTGAGTAGTTCTTATATTTTGTCATTTTGATGCTGCACGCACATTCTTTGATCAAAATGGAATGATGAAGGCATTCAATAAAGTTCATTGTGATTTGTGAAAGAACGTAACAGGAGACAGTTTCATACTGTAAAAATGTTCATTTATAATATAAAAAAGATCATTATTTAAATAAATTGTTATTTGTTTATTTACAATAATGAAACTTCGCACGTGCGAAACTGTTTTACATTATAACACATAACATAAGGTAAGTGACTCGCTTTTAGTTGTTCATTTCAAGCTAAGTCTTACTCCTATATAATGTACTGTACTACGTATTTAAGACTTAAGTAATACTCCGTAATGTAACATGACACGATAATATATTGCCATGGTGGTGTTGTTATTTGTCACCTATAGTGAAGTAACCCATTTTACACTAGATAAATTAGACATGACTCGATAATAATGACCCAAAATGTGAAAATGATCTTATTATAAAGTGCATGATGTGATATAAGTTGAACTTCAAAATGAGTAATCTAGCTAAGACCAAACCCAAACATTGATTGACTTGCTTAATCTTGATTCGATTCATAGTGGCCTTATCCAAAATGATTCAAGTATCAAGCTTTGACGTTCTATCCCTGACCTTTGTCGTCGTCGTCCCCCCTTCCCAACCGGCTAGCTACTCCGGCTGCTTACCCTTCCGGTCAACACATATAGTCACTTCAACCACAACACTCGTTCTCAATTTTAAAAACAATAAACTAACCTTGTTACCCTAATATGACAAAATTCAATAAATTAATGAAACTAAAAACCAATTAACTGAGTAAATTGATTTAGATAAATTATTGTTTCATCAATTATCAATCAAGATATAGTTGAAATCGCAAGACAAATTCAATTGGGGAAAAAAGATGGAAACTAATTAGAGATGTTTTGTCATATACGTCAAGCTAGGAATAGAATCATCTCCATTACTCCTCTGCATTATTTATTAACTAGTATAGATCTCGCGCAATAATACGCGATAAATTTAGTATTTTATATTTAGAGATTACTTATAAATATCTAATTGATAAGTTATTATTTTTTCACATTTTTAATCTTTACATTTTGATTATTTAAACTTTCAAAGATGATAAATATAATCGAGTAATCTTACTCAATGTAATTTTTTGATGAACATTTTTTTTCTCACAAATTCCCTAATGAGTCTTCTCGTATAATGACGGTATGCTTTTTTTAGTTTTTGGCATATTATAGTTGTGTCTTAGACCAAGCTTAGGTAAGACGGTCTCAACACTTAGGGCTCGTTTGGTTGCCCCTTCATTTCCCGAGAATTGCAAAATCCCATGAAATGCTTCCCTGGGGAGTTGTTTGGTTAACCCAAAATTAAAAAAATGGGGACTCAAACTCACCCCATCACTTGCAATTCCTGCATGATGTGGGAAGTTGCTCACCGACCCCCCCTCGGTGAGTTGCACTTCCCACATCCCGAATTAATCAAATGACTTTTTTACCCCTTCTGCACTCATCTATTTTTCACTTAACCGCCGAATTACTAATTTCTAGGATGTTTTACTAGAGTTTCGAACTTTCACTATTAAACGTTTTTATTTTCATGAACAATGATTTTTCCGGAATAACGATTATAACTCAGATTTTTTTTTTAAAAAAAATAATTAATGTTCGTTATTTTTTACGCTGATAATGTAATTTGGTTACGACTGCATATTATAGTGAAGACAATTTCAGATACTCCGTATTTCTTAAGTTGCTGAAAAAATAAATTCATAAGTTTTTATACCCTTGATTAATAAAGGACATAATAGTCATTGTAATCAAAATCATGGGAATTAGGCTGAGTCAACCAAACAAGATGTAAGAATTCAATTCCCGGGAAGTGTGAATTTCAGGATGTCAACCAAACAAATATTTCAAATTCCCGGGAAGTTGAAGTGGGAAATAACTTCCTGGGAATTGCAAAGTTCCTGCATGAACCAAATGAACCCTTAGTTTCGATACTTGTGAGATTTATATTTTGTTACATTATCATAAATATCTACGTATTTTTTTAATAGTCCATCACAATTATTTTCTTTGATTACATAAATATTTACCTTGAATTGAATATGGATATTATAATTATATGATGAGATTTTATTTACTCGGATGCTTGAATATATAAAATTAGTAGTGTCTCTTTATATATTTACTTTAGTTAATATCGGGCTTGGTAGTTCGTATAAAATTAGTAGTGTCTCTTTATATATTTACCTTGAATTGAATGACGTCATTTTCAATAACACAAATAATCTTTTCCCGGAACTATATAATCGATATCTTTCATCAATCAACGTTTTGACTGATATTTGGGAAACTTTTAGAGAAAAAGGATACTTTTGAGAATAATTTGGTGAACAATCGATTTCCTGTTTCAAAGAAAAAAAATCTAAGATAGGGTATCAAAAATTCGGATGCAGTATGGATGAGGCACAACAAAATTGTCAATGTTCTACTATTACCATTAATGTCGACGCAGGTTAGATTCCTAATGGGAACGTGTCTGCTGGTTTGGAACATCGCTGGTGAAGGACAGTATGCGAGAAGATTTGGAAGTATGCATTTTCTGGCAGAATCAATCTCCATTATAGGCAGAAGGTATAGCTGCAGTTACACCATTTAGATGAGCTTTGTCAACTGGTTATTTCCATATCACTTTGGAAATGGATTGCCTACAACTAATTTGGTAATTGGCTGAAGTGCAGGACATACATCACTGCATCCAAGATATCATTTCCGATTTCCAAGTAGTGTCTGCTTATTTTCACCGTGCAACTATTAAATTTATACCCCGAAACCTTAATACTAATGCACACACTTTAGCTACCAAAGCTCCGCGCAATGTATAAGGTGGGATTGATTTTCTGTTGGCAAAAAAAAAAAAAAAACTTTGAACACTAATACACGAATAAGCAGACCTAATAACCTAATTCAAAGCAACTGAATAATGAACACCCAAACTCAAAACAACTCGTACCCACATATCGAACCCAAAACAAAATACTCCGTACATGATAAAGTCGAAGTAACCCAAACTCAAACCGAAATCGAAAGTGAAACCCAAGTCCCCAAGGATCCATTTCCACCTCTACCCTACTAGGCAACCCCCACATTGACAAATTTCACCCAAAAGAGCACATGCATTAGCATTAGGAGTTAGGAGACTTGGGACAATGCTTCCTTGAAATTCTCCTTTTAACACATTCATTCAAGTTCTTGCTTGCTCTCTCACAACTTGAAGTCAATTACACTTGTTCATCACCTCTTCCACCTTCCTCCCTCTCCCTCTCCCTCTCCCTCTACTCTCACCTCTCTAAACCCCAATTTCCTCACTTAATCCTCGCTAATTTGAATTATGATAATAAACAATTAATTAATTAACTAACTGATATTCTCAATTTAGTAATAAAATAATAATAATAAAATGAGCCGACGTGTCCGCCGGAAAGTAGCTAAGAAGGACACCACCACCACAGATAAACTCCCCGAAATCTTCTCCGCCGCAACAACCACCACTACTACAGCCGTCGACTGGACCAAGCTCCCGGACGACACTGTAGTCCACCTCTTCTCCCTCCTTAACTACCGCGACCGCGCCTCTCTTTCCTCCACTTGTCGGACGTGGAACTCTCTCTCCGCCGCTACTTGTCTATGGACCACCCTCGACCTCCGTCCTCACCGCTTCGACTCCGCCGCTGCTGCCGCCCTATCCAACCGCTGCTCACACCTTACTCGCCTCCGCTTCCGCGGCGCCGACTCCGCGGAATTGCTAATCCGCCTCCGCGCTGCTTCGCTCCGCGAAATCTCCGCCGACTACTGTCGGAAAATCTCTGACGCTACACTCTCTGTCCTCGCCGCCCGCCACGAGAACCTCCAAATCCTCTCACTCGGTCCTGATTTCTGCGAGCGGGTCACCAGCGACGCGATCCGGGCAGTCGCCGTGTGCTGCCCGAAGCTGACGAGTCTTCGATTGTCTGGGGTAAGGGAAGTTGATTGTGATGCTATCAATTCTCTTGCTAATAACTGTGTTAATTTGATTGATGTTGGATTTATGGATTGTTTGAGAGTTGATGAAACTGCTTTGGGGAATGTGACTTCTTTGAGGTATTTATCGGTGGCCGGAACATCGAATTTGAAGTGGGATGTGGTGTCTCATTTGTGGTGTAAGCTGCCTTGTTTAGTTGGTTTAGATGTGTCCAGGACGGATATCGGTCCGCCTGCTGTTATAAGGTTATTGTGTTGTCGGAGCTTGAGGGTGTTGTCTATCATGAATTGTAGTGTGGTTGACGAGGATGCCGCTTTTGTGACGAGTTATGGGAGTGGAGAATGTTTGATTAAGAGGGGGAAGTGGTTGGTTTCGTTGTTTGGTGACGTTGTCAAAGGAGTAAGTAGTTTATTTGTCGATAATTCCATGGAGGGGAAGAACGCGTTTTTGGAGTGGAGAGGGTGTGTGAAGAAAGATATAAACTTAAAGGAGATTATGACTTGGCTTGAGTGGGTTTTGTCGCACTCGTTGTTGCGCATTGCAGAGAGTAACCCTCCTGGTTTGGATAGTTTTTGGGTCGGTCAGGGTGCTAGTTTGTTGCTCAGTTTAATGCAGAGCTCTCAGGAGGATGTCCAGGAAAGGGCGGCCACAGGGCTTGCTACTTTTGTTGTTACCGATGATGAGAATGCCAGTGTTGATGGTCAAAGAGCGGAGGCAGTTATGCGTGCTGGGGGTGTGCAGCTCCTTCTTAGGCTCGCAAGCTCATGGCGAGAAGGATTGCAGGCTGAGTCTGCCAAGGTTTACTCTTTCTCTTCATATGCTGTTGTAGTTATATTGTTTCCTTTGCTAATGGAGCTTAAGACTTGTTATTCGTTGGTTTTATCTGACTAATCCGTTATGTCAATCTGTAGGCAATAGCAAACTTATCCGTGAATCCCAACGTTGCCAAAGCCGTAGCTGAGGAAGGAGGCATAACTATCCTTGCGAATTTGGTAAGGTCCATGAACAAGATGGTTGCGGAGGAGGCGGCTGGAGGGCTATGGAATTTGTCCGTTGGAGAGGAGCACAAGGTTGTTTATCTTGACTTGTTAGTCTTGTTCTCCTTGTTTTCCATTAGAATGCTGTAATGCACGATGTTCTTAAGAAACTAATTGAGAGTTTTTGTCATTTCAGGGTGCCATCGCAGAAGCGGGAGGTGTAAAATCTTTAGTTGCTTTGATCTTCAAGTGGTCTAGTAGTGGTGACGGAGTCCTGGTTTGTGTTTCTAATGCTTAGAAAAACATTGATCGGAGACTTGCGCTTCTGTGTGTACATTTGTAGCCGCATTGTCTCATACTGAAATTGCCATATCTGGTCTTCCAGGAACGTGCAGCTGGTGCTCTGGCAAATTTGGCCGCTGATGACAAATGTAGCATGGAAGTTGCTCAGGCTGGCGGTGTGCAGGCATTAGTGATGTTAGCTCGCAATTGCAAGCTTGAAGGAGTGCAAGAACAGGTGATGCCAATATCCGGAAATATGTTTTAAGGGGTAAAAGGTGTGTTCTTGGGATTTTTATTTGGCGGAATCAGCCAGTTAGGAGCTATGAATGGTGTCAAGTGACGTAAGATTGTTGCAGAGTTTATGAATTAATAAGGTTATTATGAGATAGGTGGTAGCTGTTCCATGGTGTGGTGGTCACCCGAGTTTAAATTGTTCCATTTTTGTGGGCTAATGCTATGTTTTTAGCTGTCTTAAGGGTATTTCATTTCCAACAATGTTAATTTAAAAGCATTGGTATTCTTACTTATATTATAACTAGGAGGATTCTTTGTTCTTTCTGTCTCTACGGCTGAGGGACTAGACTTGCATCCTCTTATCTCTAGGCAGTTTCCCCCTTCATTTCCCCCTAAATTAAAGGCAATCTTTTTGATATACATACTTGACTAGTTTCTTTTCTTTTCATGCACTGCATCCAAATCCAGCTCATATCTCAGAAAGATTTTTGTTGGCATTCTAGGCTGCTCGAGCCTTGGCAAACTTGGCAGCTCATGGAGATACCAATACCAACAATTCAGCTGTAGGACAGGAGCCTGGAGCGCTTGAAGCTCTGGTGCGATTGACATATTCTACTCATGAAGGCGTCAGGTTTGTTGCCTTTATCTGGTGGAGGAAACAACAATACTTTTGCCGTTGCCTGTTGTTGTGCCTCTGCGCATTGCTGGATGAAGAGGACCATAGTTTGCGACAATGTAGCTTTGAGACTTTCGCAATCGAAAAAAAACATGATCATTAAAGGAGTCTGGCTCTGATATTTTCTCCTAGTTTCACGTGTGACAGCGAATCTGATGGCGATACGATTTGTCTCTTGAGGATATCTTTGTCTGATAATTCGTTTGAACTCTTAACAGACAGGAGGCTGCTGGTGCATTGTGGAATTTGTCTTTTGATGACCATAATCGAGAAGTAATGGCAGCAGCTGGGGGTGTTGAGGCATTGGTATGTGAACACTTTCGTGGAGAATAAGTTTTCCTAGTTTCTGACTTGAATTAGCTGTTATTAATTGTAACTTATTATGTATCGTGGGGGATTAAGTTTCATCGTTGTTGAAGGTGGTTGATAGTTTTTTGACCAGAACTGAAAGATATCAGCCCCCTTTTAGTCTCACATAACTGTAGTCTTCTGAGCATATATGCAACAATGTGTAAATAATGTTTTTGTCTGCCCGTTGATTAAACTTGTAGGATGTCAATTTTTGTGGTTGATTCTGTATTAAGAATTTGTTTGCCATATGCTACGTGATTGACTGTATTGGATGCAGAATATATCATTGGAGTCAATTTGTTTGTAAGGGTTCTATAGTTTGCAGTCCTCTTTCTGTAGGTGACTAATTTTGCTGCTTTCTGCAGCTTGTGGTACATCATTGTTTTTTTTATATTGAGATGTGGCACGTCAGTGTTTTACTGTCTTGTCCCTAGAACGGCAGTATTTAGAAAGCCGAATCATTACCTTCAAGTACTTTTGATGGCTGTCCTTGTAAAAATTTATGAGCATATGCCAATCAACTGATCAACTGAAGTTGTTGCCTTGTTGGCAACATATTTAGTGCTACACTACTCATATGAGAAATGTATCAATAAGCATGTATTGCTCGTAATATGTACAATACTCCGTACTAGTTATAGATTTTTCATGATATCTAGCTATGAATACGTCAATTAACTAGCTCATTTTGTAGTATTGTTCATGCTTGTGCCATACTGTGCTCAGGTTGCACTAGCAAAGTCTTGCACCAATGCTTCTCCAGGTCTTCAGGAGAGGGCTGCTGGTGCCCTATGGGGCTTGTCAGTTTCTCAAGCAAATAGGTAATTTCAAAACTTGGTACCTATTTTCTAATTGGAAGGTTTCATCTAGGTGCCATTGTTCATTTAGTTAACATTTACATGCAAAGATATGTACTACGTAGTTCATGTTTTAAACTGACTTATACTCTTTTAATGCTTTGAACTGTGTTTAGAAAGGTAATAATTCAACCATTTTTTTGTGTGTATATATAGTATTCTGTATAACTTTGTATGTGCTATCTTAGCTTGTAAAGTCATTGCTGGTGGTCCTCCAACCTAGGTAGAAACCCTGAAACATTGGTCTGAAAAAAAGGTCATGATAATCTTTCTTTATGTTCTCTAGTTTTCTATTTTTGTATGTTGTAACTTGTGGAATCGATACTAGCGGCAGGAAGTTGAGCTAAGATCATGATAATATCCATATCAGAAGTCGGATTCATGCGAATAGCAGAATTCAAAAGTATAAGATATATAATTTCTTGTAAGCTATGCTGATGATCTTCGGTGTCGAAAGTAGCTCTCTAATATGCTTCTACCAATACTTATAGCTCAATCCGCAGTTAGATTTCTTTCACTTGACGAGTTTTTATTAATATGCTATTATTTGCTCTTACAGCATTGCTATCGGACGGGAAGGAGGTGTTGCACCTCTTATCGCATTAGCGGGTTCTGAGGCAGAAGTGAGTTTGTAATATGCCATTATATGTTCTTATGTTATGGCCTCATCTGGCTTAATAAATTGTCATTATGTGAGATCTAGTTGTCTATGTTGTAGACTTCAAGTTGTAGCGAATGAATTTACACGAAAAAACATGTATCATGTTTTTCTACACGTTTGCTTTTTCTTACTAGCAGAGAAAAAAAATCACTTTTAGTCTGTGAACTTGATCTGTGAGTAGGCTAAAGTTTGAACTGCCGCTGTTTTCCAGGATGTTCACGAGACGGCTGTTGGAGCTCTTTGGAACCTTGCTTTTCACCCAGTAAATGCTTTGCGTATAGTGGAAGAAGACGGAGTTCCTGCCCTTGTTCATCTTTGCTCCACTTCAGTCTCGAAGATGGCAAGATTCATGGCAGCGTTGGCATTAGCATACGTGTTTGATGGAAGGTGAAATTCGTAAAAGTGCCTATTATATTGGGATAATGAAATCTTACATACGCCCTTTGAAATACAGCTTCAACTTCTACTCGTTTCTAGTTTCTACCACCTTGTTTCAAGATTTAACTTCTTTCTATTCCTAGCGGAGTCAAAGAATCCCTACTCTTTGGCTCAAGATTATGATGCAATAAAGTAAAATGACTCATTAGAAGTAGCATCCATCTGATGCAATTATTGACGCACATTTTTCATTATGGTTTAGTCTTAACCAGGATTTGTTGTGTGTAACTTCTGCAGGATAGATGAAGTTAGTCTGATGGGAAACTCTATGGAGGGCACCTCAAAATGCATAAGCTTAAACGGGGCAAAAAGACTGGCCTTGAAACATATTGAAGCCTTTGTGCTCACATTTTCCGATCCACAAGCATTTGCTGCAGCTGCTGCATCTTCCGTTCCTGCTGCCCTAACACAAGTTACTGAAGCAGCTCGAATACAGGAGGCTGGGCATCTAAGATGCAGGTATGTAGAAAGATTTAGTGTTATAAGAGAAGAACTTAGTACCTTCTTTTCTTCCTTTACAAAAATAAATGAGGTAGCTTATTATTCCTTACTAATCCATGATGGCTTTGGTATTTAAATATGTTTAGGTCATACTGCGCAGTACATTTTGATTTTAGCCACATTATGAGTCTCTTAGGAGAATCTTGTATCCATGAACAATCTAAAGGTCTAGAATAGTCCTTAAAGGTTATAGGTACCACAACAACTTAGTCTCAAAATGATTTGGGGTCGGCTAACATGAATCATTCTTCGAAAATGTCAAGTCGTCTCCAATAAAACAGTCATTTTCGTAACTAATTCGATTATAGAATATAACTAACTATATAAGTAATTAAAATAAACCATCATATTTGTACTCAACTTCTTTTTTGTTCTATACTCCAACAAGTGGTTTCGAACTTTCCCAAATTAAACCATGATGTTCACATCAAGCAAATTCTTTTTTATTTCCTTGAAAAAAATATCAATTCCAATCCCTCCGATTTTCAAGGTAGACAAGTGTACTAGTGGTGCATGAAGATGTGTTTGACAATAAAAGCATATAGTAGAAAATAGTGAGTATGGTCACCAACAATACCCAATTTTCTTGGCGCAAGGTGCATGACATATAACTGCACTAGGCGACTAGGGAGGCACACTCGAGGTGCATTACTATGCAATTCCATATCCCCCCCCCCAAATTCTTTTATTTGACCCTTCTCTTCTACCCCTTATCCTTATTTTTCACCTATAGACATATGTTAGCCTTCTCTAAAACAAAAAAGGAAGCTATTCTTGCGCAACATTTGATTATAGAATATAATGCTCTTTTGAAAACTCAGGGCATCTTTTGCTCAAAAGGTGTGCGCCGTCGCCTCGTGCCTTGCACACACCGGCTTATT
Organism: Agrostemma githago; assembly: GCA_958450325.1. Lineage (NCBI taxonomy): Eukaryota > Viridiplantae > Streptophyta > Magnoliopsida > Caryophyllales > Caryophyllaceae > Agrostemma > Agrostemma githago. Next base: position 1,722,720 of record OY288255.1, read on the forward strand.
GCGCTTCGTGCCTTTCTCAAACTAAGAACAAAACTAAGAAATGATGCGGGCCATTGAAGCACCCTTGAGGAGTAAAAGTGAGGATGAACTCAAAGAAGCCAAAACCTTTTTTTTTTGTGCTCAATATTTTTCAAGAGACTATTTCACAATTTCATGCGGCCTTGTACCTCAAAAGAAACATGAGATTCACTTTAAATCGAAGCTCATGGAGATGAAAAGATATGAGTCATATGACCTAATACCTTTAGGATGAATATTAAAAAAATTAAGTTGGTGAGAGTGAAGACATCATGTTACTCATTTACACATTAGTTGAGGTCATTAACCAAATAAAAATTGGAAAATATGAAAATGGGGAGGATAAAGCCATACAGATACACTTCCTGATTAATGTAGGCTACTAATTAAATCAAAATTTAGGGCATAAATGGTGGCTACTATAAAACATACTTGTGTCATAGACTCATAGTCAAAAGGGAGATTTCCTTTTGGCAACAGATGTGGGAAGAGTAAGCATGCACAAATAAATTTGTTATTTCTATTCGAAAGGTTGTCAAGGAACATAGCAAAGCTCACAATTGCTTAGCTCAGTCAACTTGGATCCTTGCTTGCTTATGATAAAAAAACAAAACAAGATTCGTTTTTTGAGGATGAATGTTTGTGCATATAGAACAAAACAGTCGTTTTTTTGTCGATGCATATACCAAAACAATTTGACTCAGTGGGTCGAAGAAGAAAGGTGGTGATAGTGGTTGTACAACCACATGTCAAATTATTTCAATATCTTCGCAAGCTGGATACCTCTTTCTAAATTCTAGTGAATTGTGAAGTTGTGATGTCCAAAGGCAAAGATGTAATAGTTGTTCAAACAAAGAGATTATACATTGATAATGTGTTTCTTGATTTGTATCTTGCTGAAATTTGCTAAATGTAGCTCAAATGATATCAAATGGTTATCCATCCGTATTGAGAATATTCTTTCCACCATATATGATGGTTGGGAAATGGTTAAAGTTGCTATGGAGAATAAATGGTTCATGTTGCTGTGGAATCATGGGGAAAAAAATCAACTAAAGCTCGCTCTGGTGATAAAACTTGCTTGAATGCCCAAGACTTTTCATTATATACCCTTACACTCTCCCTCCGACCTGCCCCCTCTTTTCTTTCACACACAAAAAGCAACATATTCTGGTTACGAAAAAGCACTAACACCGGCAATCTCTTCGCAATTTTCTGATCGAGAACAGGATGTAGATAATGGAGAGTTTTGCGCGAAAGTGGTAGGCAATGTTTAGTACACCCCTACTCCCCTAGTGATACCTGGTCATAACATAGAGGATATGAGCATGTCAATCTGTGTGCAGTGGTTGACATAAACAAGTACAATGTGGTACGATATTTTTCAATTTCTTCTCCCTGGGGATTTATATGATGGTCATGTCAACTTGGGAAGCAACATTATTAGTCCCTTCCAAAGGGCCAAGCTTGAGGCTTTTATTGAAAATCAAAGCAACTAAAAATTGAAGATAATGAGGTATGATAGAGAAAAGAAGTAAGTCATGTCGTCATCTCACTTTCACCAATTTTGTAATAAGAATATGTAGAACAGCAACACAAAGTAAGGTATGTAGGTAGTCGGAAGAAAATAAGAAAAATCATGGAGATGGCTAGATGCATTGTGGTGCAAAAGAAAATGCCATTTTTTTTGTTTAACTACCCTTTTTCCACATTTGCTTTGTTATGTTTTTGGGACGGAACAGCAAGAGAGCAAAGCAAATGGTGTCTTTGCCAATTATTCCAGTTCTTATTTCAGGAAGCTAACAATACCTAGATTTTCACATTATGCTTTGTGTAATTTCTATGTATTTTTTTATCTTAATAAAATATCCGTGAACTGTGCTCATTGACGGTTACCCTTTTACAGTGGAGCTGAAATCGGGAGGTTTGTGGCCATGCTACGTAACCAGCATGCCACACTAAAGGCTTGTGCTGCATTTGCCCTTCTCCAGGTAACCTATTACTACTCTCTGAATATATTTAGAAACTAATGTTCTTGTATATAGCAGGGCTCGGCTATGCTTCTCATATAGGCAGTTATATGTTTTAATTAATTGAGAATTGCAATTTATCTCCTTGGAATCAACTTGGCTGTCTCAACTTTTCTATTTTCTCCTTCATAGTGTATGATCAGGGGGTTCAGCAACACTAGCAGACAAATTTGATTTAAGATTTTTTTGCAGACTACTTATACTTAGCCCCAATTTGAAGGGCAAAGCCTGAACTTCGATTAAGCTGTAGACTTGTAGTCGGAGAAAAACCTCATGCTTTGTCAAGTGACTTCAAAAGTTCAAAGTCTTCACAACAAGTGCCATTTGTGTGCTTGCTTGTGTAAATCCTTGGGTTATGGAAAATATGCAGATATTGGTTGAGATTTAAGGAACTAGAATGAGAGCTGTAAAGAAACATTTGATGAAGGCATAGGGTTTTATAGTCTAGACTTTCGTTGTCTAAATATATATAAACAACAGTTCTCTGATTATGCAGTTTACTATCCCGGGTGGTCGGCACGCTCAACACCATACAAATCTCCTACAGAATGCAGGAGCTGCCCGGCTTCTCCGTGGTGCAGCCGCGGCAGCAAGCGCACCTGTTGAAGCCAAAATATTTGCAAGAATCGTTCTTCGCAACCTTGAGCATCATAAAGTAGAAGATTCCCTCTAAGGGATTATCAAACACTGTAGACCTCAGTCAACATCCTACAACTCGTACTTCCGATGATTGTATCATAACTACCAAAGAAGACGGAACAATCTTATCATTGGCGGTATGTTGCATAAACTTTGCATATGTTGAGAAGAAAAACCAACCTGAACCATGTAAAACCTGTAAGTTACCTTTCACATCTCGAACAAAGCTCTTAATGTGAGTTGTAATAGGCTATAGTCCAGAGAAAAACTTGTTCAGGCATGTCAAGTCCGTCAAAAGTGAAGCGCTACCATTTTTCATCGGTCCGAGTTGGTGGTCATGTACTCAATGTGACAGTAGTATCATGTTTTTTTGTTGTCGAGAGTCTTGACTCTTGAGACCCATTCTCTTATGATAAGACTTGATGAAGAAGAAGAAGAAGAAGAATAACAAGGGCAGATTCGCCCTGTCAATGTAAACTATTCATTTGTTATAAACCTTTGTGTTAAATCTACATTACTCATTACTGTATGTTTTCTTCGGCAGAGTTTGTGTAAAACAGAACAAAGGGTAGTTTGTTCCGATATCTACAGAACTAGTGAGAATCAGTTGATGCTAACTCGAATCTTGGATGAGCCAAGTCGGGGTCGTTCCTAGTCAGCCTACACCCACATTTGTCACAACTTAGGCACGGCCAAGGCCAAGGGGCCCGTCTTACTGTGCTCGGCCCGACCTGCCTCACACTCCCATGTCGAGACATGGCCTGTGGCATGGGGGCCCGTTATGTCATGTCGGGCTGGCCCATTTGTCTGACTATCATGTTGTTTTTTTTACATTTTTTGGCATTCGCCTTAGTTTTTGCTGTGCGTGGCATCGTTTTTTTCAAAAAAATGCGACGTGATCTGGCTTTGGGCCTGTGCCGCCTCGCCTTTCTTGTCGGACTGAACCGTGTTTCGCCAAGTGTTGTGTTGAGCTGTGTCGCATGAGACACAAATTGCCAGCTCTACGCTAGACCGAGCCAAAAAAATAGGAACCAGATTACGGTCACTTTATAGAAATTGACCTATCAAAATGAAAAATAAAAATGAATCGAACCTAGTTAAACTTAATCAAAGTAAACTGAACTCTAGTCTTGTAGTAGAAATCAAAACTAAATCATGAACCAAAAAAATTAGGAATTCGAAATCAAATAAATTCAGAAATAAACTAAAATTAAGTCAAGTAATGGTAGACAAACTCTGTTGAACATTATTTAATTCCAAAATGGAAAAATGATTTATTATCCTCGAAATATAAATAAAATAAAATAAAAAAATGCAAGAAGAATCTTTTCCTTTTGTGTGAAAAAACTGGGATTTCTTCATCTTCAAGCCTCGCGATTCCTCTTTTTACTCCTGTTTTCTCCCACAAAACTCCAAACTCCTTCAATTTTCAATTATTTTACTTCATCTATTCTCCCCTTTTCGCCTTTTTCTCTGGCATCAATAGAAAACGATAGTATATATCATCCAGGTATCTCTCTCCAATCAAATTAAAATTTAAAATAAATTTTTAATTTGTTCCTCTTTTGATGATACAGTACGTGAATTTCTCGAATTTGTTTGTCCATTTTTTTTCGAATTTTGATTCATGAATTGAACAGTAATTGGGTAATTTCAGTGTAATTAAGGGTTTGTGTTTGTTTTTGTTTTGCAGGGTTAAAAATTGAATCAATTGTTGGATAATACCCAGGTTTGATGAGAATCCAAGTTTAAATTTTTAGTGTAGTTAGTGTATGATGACTTAATTTGACTAATTGGGTAGTGGTTAATTTTGGGTTTTAAGTGGAATTGTCATCTACATTGTATCAACATCATGTTAGATCAGTGATTTAGGGTTTTGTTGATTGATGGGTACTGGATAGTTCTAGAATTTGGTAATCATGGGTTCCGAAATCGAGATTACTGAGAAATTGGAGGATGTAATGGAGGTTTCCGTTTCTCCTAGTGTGGTAGTAGAAGATGGTGAACCTTGTGTATCACCTAGGGAGGAGTTGGGTAATTGTGTGAGTAATCGCGAAGATGACGTGCTTCAAATGGAAGGTGTTGCAGGTGTGCATGATAATGGGGTTGGTACTAGTGGAAATTGTGAGGAGTTGGAGGTTGATGTCGTAGGAAACGGGTTTTGTGATGATGGTGACGAGAGAGTGGTCGGGAGAGAATCTCAGGATGATGCAACAGAATGTTCAAGCTCTTTTGGGTGTACAGATTCTGGAAGCGGCCCTGCTGAAGCGTTAGGTGACATGGAGGTTGAGTCTCTGGTGCATGATGATGTTAACACAATCGGGTTTGATGGGTGCAGTGATTTGTTTAGGGCACGGTAAGTTACTCTTGCAGTTAGAAATTGCATAATAATGTATTGTCAAAAGGTTATTTATTTGAGTTGACCTGGAGCATTTACTCCGTGTTACTGTTCAAGCTTTTAACTCATGAAGTTGCAAATATATACACTGTTCTCATACATGGGTCGTCTTTTAGAGGCGTTGGGCTGAGTCGAAATATTGTGTGGGATAAGGTCTTGTTGAATAGGACTTGATGTAATTGCTCAGAACTAATATGTTCCTGTATAGTTTGCTGTGTATGTATTTTGAGTATGTGAAAATGATCTATAACGTCTGCATTCGCTTCAGTTTATGATGAAGTTTGTTGTAATGACATACGCTTCTTTGACTACCATTTTTGCATTTTAAGTTTTTAACCATTGCAAATGTTGGAATATTTCAAAATTCTAGAGAGGAATGTATGTCATTGACATATTTGAGGTTCCCTTTCCCACAATTCTCTCTCGAAGAAAATCAATCTTGTCCATCTTACGATTCAATTTGTTACTTTAGAGATAACAGCTTGATAGCATCACTTTTAAAGATTAAAGACTCGAATTACATAAGAGCTTGATAACATTGCTAGTCACCAGGGAAGGCGAGGTAACACGTCATCCTCATGTCACTGGTGTATCTTATCACACTGTCTGATATTTCAACAAGAGCGAACATCCAAGTCTCTCTTCTTTTGATAATTTTCGCTACTAGGAAACTCTTTTTATGCTATATATATTGTCCTATTTTGTTCTTTTATTTTTATGTTACCTTCTCAGGAAGAAGAAATTGACAGATCACTGGAGGAATTACGTGCGTCCCATTATGTGGCGGTGTAAATGGGTGGAGCTTAAAGTTAGGGAAATGCAGTCTCAAGCAGCCAAGTATGCTAAGGCACTAGCAGAATGTGATCAAAGAAAACATTGCGAGCTGGAGAAACTTTCAACTGAAGACAATGCAGTTAAGGCAGCCCCTTACATCAGCCAGAACCGGTCAGTAAAGTTGATGAAGAGGAAGAAAAGGAAAAGAGTGGAAGAAACTGTCGACTTAACTTCCTATACCGATGGCCATAACTTGTTCTCACATTTTGGTATTACACTTAGATTTTTCTTTCGCGATAATGTGCTGTCAATGATAGAGGCTAGAGTTTCGAACATCTAAACCGTGAGGTTTGAGGCTAGATGATCATCACCTTTAGTGTCATGGGTGGGAAAATTTATGAAGTTGAATAATTTTTTTGGCTAATCTGGCATAGGGGAAGGAGGCTTCCGATACTCCTTTCCCTCACATGTGTTTCATGAGATGATACTCAGGTGGCCTCTAAAGACCTCAGGCTTGCAGTTGTAACCTGTAACCTGTGTATATATATCTTGTGGCTCTAAACATTGGGTTTCAGTCAAATTTACTGCCCTAAGGCTCATAACCCTATAATATTCTGCGAGCTATGGATTACTTCATTTGTGATTTGGTTGTTGACGTGACACTTTTCTTATTCGGAGTATGATTTATTTGTTCTTTGCAGTGACAAAGAAACCCGGTGCTGACATTGCTTATTTAAATAATGACCACTGCCGTGCTGGTGAGAACCGAACTTGATTATACTTGCTGCTTTTATCAGAAATTTTGAAAATCCCATTTTTCTTTCGAGTTTTATAATCTCTTTCTTTACGAATAACTTCCTGGTTTCATTTTAGGGGTGTTCATGGATAAGTTTCCTACTTAAATTTTTTCTCTTATGTAAACTACGGTCATTATGGAGTCAAGAATCAGATTGTAAGGAGTATGAAAACGCTCAGGGAAACATATTAGGTTTCTAGAGATGCCATTTTTCTCTTCATTTTGTTTCTCGCCGTCTTTTCACATTTTGCCTCATCAGACATTCAGACTGCTGCTATATATAGCCTTTTAAGAGGTAAACTGCTTGCAGGAAACAATTTTTCTGGGGATGGTGAATTCAGTTTCAATGATGAACTGCCGTCTCTTCATTTCAATGATAGTGACGCCTTTGAAAGTGTCCTTAGAAAGATTGAGGAGGCCCAGGTACACGTTCGTCAGTTGAAGGTGAGAATGGATAAAGTGGTGAAAGATAATGCTGGAAAGTTCACTTCAGACATCGTGAGTTCTGCTCCACGTAACAGATCCACCAGCTTTGGCTCAAATTCAGCGCCGTCCTATGTAAATGATGAACCTGGTCCTTCACGATCTATGCCTCCTACCTCTAGTCAATGGCCGGTCATGCCTATTATCAAAGGTTCTATTCCAGAGAAAGTAGGCCTTCCTGACATGGTCAAAACCATTGATGGCACAAAAATCCGAGGGAAATGTAACAAAGTAAGCTGTCTATTTAACTGCCAATGCCAATCATCATCCTAGTTTCGCCTGCTTATCATGTGCATTATCTGTCTTGCATGTAGTGCATTGGTACTAGACCTGGCAAACCGGACAATGATAGACCCACCCGTTATTGACCCGATTAGAAATGCTCTGAAGTGACTCTTATCATCTAATGGATATACTTTCTATGCAGGTTGACAAAGGGATCCAAATCTGCAGTCGACCTGTGAAGCAAGAATGCAATATTACTGAAGACGTTCACGTTACGGCCCCTGCAGAGTTGTCATCCGGACCTGTCAGGAAAACAGAAATCGTTGAGCATGTTGCAGATCCCAATACGCCGCAGGATCAAGCAGCCGTAAAAATGCAGTCGTCCTCATCAAAGACGAGTTTCCCTGAGAACAAGAGAAAGCGAGGGAGCCGCAAGGCTCGAACTGATAGGTGGAGCAAGCGATCATCGGAGGGATAGTACAGTACATACTTGGATGTTATGATAGAGGTGGATAGAAATAGTGTACTAGATAACATGACAAGGATTTGATGTAATTAGAGGGAATGAAAGGAGGAAGAGAATGATACTTTTACCTTGATCTAGCATTCTATCTAGCATTTGTACATGCTTTTAGATTTTGCATTTGTATGGAGTTACTAATATTTTACTGCAAATGCTTGTAAATTTGGCAAGACTGCTGTTTCCTCTACCATTCCTTTCATTTGTGCCTATCTCATGCAACCTATAGATCACAAGACCCTTTACTTTTCGATTCCCCGGGGCCATTTTTACGGTACTTACTACGTACCAAAGATGTTTGAGTCTAGTGATTGACGTATTGACCTCGACCCCCCTTGTCTCCGTTTTGAAGTCATCAACACAAGCGTGGAAAAGGGTTGTTTTTCCCGTATTTTACTTTTTTTTTTTACGTATGAAGAAGCGTGTGATGTAAGTCCAATCTCCGTTAGTATAACTTTTAAATAGTACCGAGTATTATTATCCATAGCCATTTTATATATATATATATATATATCACAAATTTTGGTTTGTGACGAACATATCTTTCACAGACTTGTCAATTGTCATAAATGAAGACAGAGCATTTAGTCCGTCTTATCCTAGACATTTTGATATTGTGTTAATTGTGGGTGATACTTAACCTGTTATAATGGAGACCGACTATGTCTGCTTATGGAGGCAATCAATGAAATGGGGCGTATAGTAAGAAAGTCAGGCAACACGTGAGGTTGAATACTGTATATACTTAAGCATCAAGCACCCTTTGACTGCGGGAATGAATTGAAGCATCAAGCACTGAATTACTGAATTGAAGTTCAAAGTTGTGAGCTATGAGTAGTATATATATATATATATGCTTAATCCGACAAGACAACAACCTCCACATATCATTATTCATTAGTCAGTCCTCGTATACTTGTGCTCCCTTGTCCCCCGGTTATTATTAGTTTATCTTTAATTAAAATATTTCTCGTAAATAATACTCCATATAAAAGTAAATAAATGATCAATAATTAATACGGAGATTTTATTTTATGAAAATTAAATAAATTATTGAGAAGAAAAGAATAATTATGATGATATATAATAGTTGGTCTTAACTTACATCTATCTATTTATTTGGTTACCATAACCTGCTCTCTAGTCCCCATCTTTCATTTGTTTGCATTTAATTAAAATATTTTTGGTTGGCAAAAAAAAAAAAATATTTTTGATAATGAATATAGAAGACAAATAAAGGAACGAGCTGAAATGAGTACATATTATCGACACAGCAATTACTTCGCCCACGTTTCAAACCCTAAGAATGGTCATTTTTTTATACGCATTATGAACACAAATTGAAATTGGCATTAATTACGTTCATATTGCTCATTGAAATATAAATGACTCCTCTCATCAACGTGTCGCCTCATATTATTTTCTTTTATAAACCATCCGGTTTAGTCCGGTTCGACACAGGTAGATACATTAATTAAAGCTCTACAATATTACTGTCTTTCAAAAGTTTGAACTCAAAACCTCTGGTTACGTTAAAAACAACTTCTTATCAATTGATGTAAAAGCACATGACAGGGTTGTTAACTTGTCGTAGCGTGGAGTGTCGTTAATTAATGTGAAATGTAGGTAGTAGTACGTAAGCCAAATAAATGAAGACGTACACGTACCCACCCTCAAATCTCAAATTCCGCTAGTCCGATCCGATCCAATCGATATGAAATCTCGCAGTTAGTAAGCCAAATAAGTGAATATGTATGTACGTACTATCAAGTCTCAAATTCGGCTACTCAATTATATTCGGTATTTACATATATAAGATCGAACAACGTTTTTAGTTTCATTGGAGTAGTTATATGTTAAACAAGTTGGATTATGTTACCACATGTACGTCCCATATACGTCGTCGTATAAACTCCACCAATTTTAATGAACTGAAAGCAGACAATGTCGTACTACGAGTATTATGAACCTACACAATACGTATCTGACAAGTGACAATGCTTCCGCACAAGTGATTAGGCAATGAGGTTAAGTTTACCAATATCTTGGCCTTCATGTTTGGGGTACATGTTGACTCATGTATATATAGTTCTACTAAAAAACGTTCTCTTATTAATTAAACTTATCGAGAGATCAATTAATGTTTGATATAAAATATTATATTAATACAAATGGTTACAATCTATAGTACGTTTGATGTAAAAATACAAGTGCGAATAACACATATATAAAGATGTACTGCGTACAACAAAAGTGATTCATCAATAATTTATTGAGAAACCGTACCTTCTCTTATCTTCCTAGTTTTTTTTTGTGTACAACATGGGTAAATGGGCACATTCATGAGGGGTGGTGCAATATGTTAGGCTCGTGTCGGGCTATAACTAGATTCAATAATGTGATCAACTTAAGTTTAATAATTTAATTGTTTTTATGATGTGATAAAAGTTGTCTTATACACATGAAGCATTATGTTTGTCTTGGTTTGGTGGATGGATAGGGATTTCATCATATGGTTTGGGACACAAACTAATCATATTCCACTCGACCAAAAGCCTCTAATAACATCAAATGTATAGGCATATAATTGAATACATAAATATTCATATCATCACCGTACCATATGTTTAACTAATTTAATCAGTAAATTTATCGGAGATACTACTTACAGATTAATTATGATCTGATTTTTGAATCCCTTTAATATTATTATCGATATTGTATGTAATTCCCTTGATAAGAAAAACTTAAAATTAAATGCATGGTAAAGGTTTACATGAGATAATAAATTATATTATAACACGATTAGCAATTATATATGAGTCATCACTAAAATTGTGACTAAAAAGAATCATATATTTGAAATTTAATGATATGACTAAACGAGGGGAAAAAACTTGCATGAAGTATATAAAGTCGCATGGTTTTTGTAGTTTTGTCACAATCATTTTTATATATATGGTTGATAACTTGACAGCTTAATTAAAAAAGTCATCGAGTAATTATACATCCGGAGTATAATAATGTAATTTAGTCAAAATCCGCAAGTATCTAGAAATGAGATGACTTGGAAAGATAAGTAATGATCAATCAATAATATAATTAATATCTCACAAATAATTTACAGGGAGTACATACAAATTCTTCATTTTGTAATTCTCTAACTAGTTTTGTGACCCGTGCAATGCACGGGATTTCTATAATATTTATTATTGGGAACAATTGTATGTTTACAGTTTCGCCTGCTACCCGTGAAAATCACGGATGTATTGTAAATAAGTTGTATAAGCTCACACTCAAACACGATCTAATTTTCTTAAGAACTTTTTGGTATAAGAATGTCATTTGCACCAACATGCAACAACATATGACGCGAATTCTTATTTATAAGTTTCGGTATATAAACAGACAACATGCTGGTATCAAATTTTGCATTAACCAAGATTTTCATGTAATATAGGTTTAATAATTAAAGTATAAAAAAATGTGAATTAGTTAATTGAACATTGAGTATTTTTTTATCCAAAATATGTCAATAGTACATTCAATACTCCTATTAAACTTTTCCATCATGAACATTTTTTTTACTTAAACACTATTGTTAGAAATTGTTACACTTTTGTAAATAAAAGTTTTATGTGGAAATTTTTTGTCAATGTGTTAACCATTATGATGTCACAATTTTAATACCATATTGCTTTAAATTTTGGAGATCTAAATGAATACAACATTTTGAATATAAAGTTATTAGGTTCGTTTATTAGAAGGAACAATTTTTTATTTTTATTTTTTTATGTTTTTTTTATCAAATTTATCTTGAGTTTGCTTTTGTGAGAGGTAGTTGTATATATTGGAGTTTGGGTGGAGGGTATGTTATTGCTTCATTTATGGTAATATGAGTTGAGGTTAATTTTTGGTTGTTATGTTTGAAGGGGCGTGTCGTTAGAAAGGTTGAAGGGCGTTAACTCTTTATGTTATCTTTAAAGTACTATATTAGGTTGGTTAGTAACAGTAGTCCATATGTATTACGTAGTATACTTTTGTATAAAATCATACAAATTGTCAACGCATCGCAATTATTATAATAAATAATAATGCAAAATATAAAGTGACAAAATAATGTTGGTGATTGTTGTAACTAATAGATGATCGATAGAGGTTGTGATTTAGGGTATGGAGAACATATATATAAAATCTCTCACATTTTATACAAAAAAATCCGATTTATAAAGATCGATGAAAGTTTATAGCAAAGTAATGAACGTTAATATGTAATTTATAAATTATATTGTAAATTATTGTTGTTTAAATTAATTGATTAATAACATAACCTAATTTACTTTAACGATACCAATTAATAACGTACTATTTAGTATGCACTTATTTGCTTTTAATTTAAAAGGTATACACATTTTCTCATTGAATATTGAATGATGATGATGTGGTTTTCTCATATGCACTTAAGAATGACGATTTGGCTTTCTCATATTCACTCAAGAATGAATATTGTAAAGGGATGTAAAAAGGCTTGCCTTTTTATTATATATACTAGTTTTTTCACCCGTGCAAACGCACGGGACGTGTTTGTTTTATGTTGAGAAGAATTTTTATCACCTTTGTTTTAGCTTTGAAGTGTTCTATAGTCTCGAAGAGGTCTGGGATAATTTTTGGGGTTTTATTAATATTTATAATAGACGTAAATTAGATCTTTAAATCGTTAATTACTTGTTTAATTATTTTGTCTAAATATTTTTTAAACTTATGCAAATGATTAAATTTTAGTGTTAAATAATTGTTTAATTATGGTTTACGTCATGATCGTTTAATTGTAAAATGTTAATTATGTGTCTTATTATTGTTAATCTCATTAATTACCGTCGTTGGTTATCAATTGATATTTTTTTGCTTAAATTGTTAACATCGTTAGTTATGTGTTTAATTATCGTTATCGTCTTTATTATTAAGTTAAAAAATATATTAGAAACTAATTAGGAGGGAAAGAGTATAAATGTCATTTGTGTAATTAATGTCGTCATTCTAAAAGTAACATGCTAAATTCTAAATTCTGGTATTTTATAATTAGAATAAGTTAAAAATATTTTTATAGAAACATATTATCTTTTGATTATATTTATAGATAAAAGTACAAAGATACTTCGAAGTCACCAACTTGTTAATCTTCCGTAGTGATGATGAATAAAAGGAATCAAACACCTTCATTTACACTTATTATGAAAGAATTTTTTTTTCTAAAACAAAAAATCAAACACCTTCATTTAGTAGCTTAAGGATTGAGTTGTAGTGATGCCACGTGTCGGCTTGTAGTGATGCCACATGTCGGCTTATTAGAAAGGAGACTTTTTAGTTTGCCTTTTTATATTATTATATAGATGAGATGATGCTGATTATTTCAAAATAAATATATTGTAATAGTAACGATTAATCAATACATTTTAGTGAGTATCATATATATACTCCGTAATTCCTCTTTCTTATTTAGTTTATTGATTGGCAAAAGCGTCGCACTTTGATTCTCACAATCTCACATTCACACCCAACCAAATTTCTCAAAAAACCTAATGCTCTTAATTGATAGAGGGGCGACCATCTACCACTTTTGTTGGTGATAATCCCTAAATTATTGTCTAGTTTCATTTTTATGGGTTGAAAATAATATTATCCTTGCTCTAGGGAGTTTCATCTCCATCTTTGGATAAAATAACAACATAACAAAAGGTTTGTAGAAACGTTGCATACTTTTAATAATGTATGATCGATTGCGCGTGTATGTTGTTCCGTGGACTTATATTTCGTCTATATTTAATCTTGATGGTAAACAACGTGCGAGCTTTCATAAACCAAAACAAAAAATTGATCCGAATATATTCGTGCATATATAATGAATTACTCTAATAGCCAATTTGAAAAAAGGGGGTAAAATAATAAAAAATTACTGGTATGATGGAGTATATTTTAATGGACGTACGTAGCTAATATTAGACCGTTGCTTTCAAAGTTTCTAAGTTAGGAAAGTGGATTGAAAAAAAACAATAGAATAATTGCTAAGAAGAGATAAATGAATCCTTCAAAGTTGTGAGCTATGCGGGTCCGACTTGACTTTCTTGTACATTAAGGACATACAATGTCACTTTCAACGAAGACGAGTTCACCACTATATATACCTTCTCCCTATGCAAACCTTATTCCATGCACACCTTACCTTAAACCTACTCATTCATCCCTCCATCATCCGCTGATAAAACTGAAACCATACAGTAGTATCGATATATATATATATATATATATATATTCACTTCTTCTAACCCTAAAAAACAAGTTAAGTATCGTGATGAAGGATCTGATAGGAAAGCTGGTGAGGAAGAAAGACCAGTGTTCATCGTCTGTGTCGCCTTCTCGATACTCTAAATTATGTTACGATGATAATTCATCGAGTCATGGAATTATTAGAAGAGGGTATGTGCCTATTATGGTAGGCAAGTATGAGGATGAGGAGGAAAGGTTTATGGTTCCTACTAAGTTGATTAAGCATCCTTCAATAGTTGCTTTACTTCAATTATCGGCTAATGAGTTTGGTTATCACCAAGAAGGTGTTCTTCATATCCCTTGTAAACCTCACTTCTTTAGAGAAACTTTGCACAATATTTCAACCAAGAAAATATGATAATAATGCCAAAAATAACTCCTACCTTATTATGGTATTTTTATCATTAAGTTTTGATAGTTTCATTAGGATTGGACTCTTTTTCGTACAAAGGGTTACTAGAACGACTATAATGCTGATGAGATTCAAACCCCTGATTTATAAGTATCACTTACCAAGATTTTATCAGCTAAATTAGTTGATATCTGCTCCGATCTATAAAATTGGACTTTGGGATGAGGCATTGTTCTTCCATAATTATAAGCCCACCATGTTCATTTAGCTTGTACATATCTTGTAATTAAATGTGAAAGCAAGGAAGGGTCCTAATTTGTACTCAGTAGTAGATATGTAAGTATGTGATGACAAGATAGACCTATCAAACACATATATGGTCTTTGTAGATTTGAGATAATGTGAAAGGTTTATTTCTGTTTCAGTTAGTCTCTTATGAGACGGGCTTACATACAAATATTACTATAAGACATCGAATAGAATGCACTAACCACGAATTTGTAACTGTTCCTTTATTATTAATGAGAGGTCTCACAATACTATTGTGAGACCGTCTCATATGAGAATTTGTAGCTTCTGTAAGATCGAAGATCAAATATGGATTATTACTATACATCTATGGAGTACTATTCTTTTTACTATGACGAAATTAAATTTGAAATTATCAAATCTTCTATGAAACACACAAATTAAAAAGAAGTCAAGATATTACACCCTCTTGTTAAAATGAGGTCGTAGAAAAAGACATCATCTAAATGGACCTCACGATTCTACATATGAAGGAAAATTACACACACAAAATTCAAACATGTAACTATATGTAAGTAGTGCCGTCGTTTAACTACTAATCTACTATTGCTTTTTCCTAGCTAATTTTAGTGTCCATATCGACTACTCCATACAATTTAAATTTAAGAAATAGTCGAAAATTGTTATCAATACGTGCACGTGAAGTATAAATTTATTTTAGGTATATAAAGCTAAAATAAAGAGTTAGTTGTTTTTACTTATCACTAATATTTGAAAAAAAGATAATTAATTTGGAACGTTAAAGAAAAACGAGACAATAAAATTGAGGTGAAGATAGTATAAGCAAAGGAGAATTACACATAGAAAACCTAAATATGTTTGCCCTAATAGGCTGATTACTTCCTCTGTCTCGAAGAATATACATACATGTTGCGGATTTGATGAAGTCAAGCCATATTAATTGTTTCAGTGTTTTATGTGTCCGTACCGTTTAATTAGTTAACCAAATAAATTCTTAAGGTTTAGTTTAACATCTCTTGGTCTTGACAAAGTCTTTAACTTCATTATCATGTTCTAATAATATAAGGTCGTATTAGTTTAATTAGGATAAATTGTAATCTTGTTTCATTGATAAAGTCCAAATAGGAGAAGAAATTCATTGCAATGCTAATTGTGAGTTTGACAATATAATTAATTACGGAATTACTTTTTTCCTAACGGTACATTGTTAAAATATGTGGTCATTATCCCATGGGTCTCAGGTTTAAGCTCTGCAAGAGTGATCTTGTGGGAGTTGTTTGACTTGAGGCTATACCTTTTAGACTTCTAGTCTGTCGTCCTAAGGGTGACTTACATGGTGTGCGTGGTTTGCAGACTATTGCGTACAACCGAGGGTTTACCCAAAGCGCACCAAAGGTAGCGGCTGCGGATTCCCCTGTCATCAAAAAAAACATAGATACTCGAACGCTTCACTACCTCCAATTACTTATAATATAAACAATTCATCAGCTTATAAAATATTAATCTCGATTATATATCTATACATATAAAAGGGAAGATCGAGTAGGGTTAGGTTGTGTATTTGATATGGGGCAATATAATATAATATGGGACCATCCATCCATCCCTAGAGAATAAGTGTCGATATATATTGACTAATTAAATTTTGATGGAGTAAAATGTAAGACAAGAAGACGAGGGTAGGTTGTTTTCTATACAGTTCACCAATTTAGAATTTAACTCAATTCAACCAAGAGCAAGTGGCCTCCTTCTTTAAATTGATAATAACCTTTGATCGCTCTATGTTTGATGAAGATGGTTCACTCTACTAAACCTCGCTCATTCAACTCCAATTATTATAGCTAGGTTGCTACCCGGTTGTTGCCGGGTGCGTTAATTAGATTGTGTATATACGGAGTATATTTTACAATGATATACCGATAAACTTATATTACTATGAATTAAAAGGGAGGCCAACATATAATAAATAGTACGGAGTATAAGTCTAATTTACTAAATTTACGTCTAATAATTCAATACTATGGTCGATGGTGTATCAGTGTATGTGTTTCTAATGACCCACTCACCCCTTGATTACTTGTTTCATGGCCTTACATTTTAGGGTTCGATCTCATATTATTAAGAGATTAACTTAATTTTAAAATCTTAATGATTTTTTTAATCAAAACTCCTCTAAAAAATTGGGAATTGTTATTCAGTTACATGATTTTCCCTCTAAGAACCAATAATAAAGAGATAACAGAAAAGGGATATATTCCGTAATTAACAAGAAAAAATAATACTCCGTACTTTATAGAGTAAAATTGACATCTTGTATATGACGGAAAGTTGATAGTCAAAACCAACAATTAGTTCTAAGATGGGGAACACAATACACAAGATAAGGTAATTAAAAAAACAATACACAGCTACAGCTACAATACTTCTCCGACTCTTTGAAATTGACAATTTTGAATATATGTGAATAATATTTTAATGAAATTGAACAAGATTTTTTTTTTAAAGAAAGTACGGTTGGAGATTTCTTAAATACGGAGTAATATATACTCCGTACTCCAATTTTTTCAAATTGCTAGCGACTAATCATACCGAGGTCCCGAGGGTAAAAAGTGTAACAGTTCCAAAGAATCGAAGGCGAAGGTAGTACACCCTCCTCGACCATGGACCATATATATGAAGTTTTGAACATCATCAGTAGGTAATTAATTAAGTAATTAGCCCCCCTAATTTGACAAGGGCGGCATCTAATAAGAGGTAGTATATACTCCCTCCGATTACCTGTGTTCTTCCCTATTTCTTTTTTGGGCTGAGTTTGATTTTCTTCCCTCTTTCCATTTAAGGAAAGTTTTACCTCTTTATTAATTAATATAATATTTATCTCTCCTACTTTTTCACCACATTTTTTCTCATTTAATTAATATAATATTCCTCTCTCCTACTTTTTCATTTTACTTTTTCTCATTTAATTAATATAATATTTCTCTCTCTTACTTTTCATTCCACCTCTCATTATTCTACTAATATAATTACTCCCTCCTTATTTTCTTCCCCAAAAAGAAAGGGGAAGAACACAGGTAATCGGAGGGAGTAGTATATACACATCAGGATCAATATACTTAAATATTACACGATATCCCAAATCAAGAATCTTATATAAACTGCACGTATGTAACTATGTATATATAAGTCGGAGCAACTTTTGACCTAATTTAATAGACTAAATGTATATGTATGTAGATAGTGAATGTTTCCACTTGTTAGTTCACTTGCACTAGCTTTTACCACACTCTACGAATTCAAGATAAGAAAGCTACTAAAATGAACGTGCAACTCTCATTCTTTGATGTTTACAGATAGTCGTCTATACAGCAGTCGTTAACACTAATAATAATAATAATAATAATAATAATAATAAATCCTCTTTGATGCATACCCGTCCGAGTAATCCATGCATGTAGATTGTAGATTGTAGATTGTAGATTCAACTTTATCTTTACAAATTTTGTGGATGACGAGGGAGCCAATGATCGACGGCTGACTTATGTGTAGTACAGTATAGATGTAGGCGATTGCCTGTAAATGATGATTACGAAGTCAACCATCCTTATTATTTGGACGATAATATGCTCGATGTTCAGAAAACATAACATTAAATTAGGTCATCATACAATTTTCACGATATTCTACGTACTCAATGGAGACTTGAACGAGAAAGTAAGAAACCCTAATTTCGCAATATTACATGGCTGAATTATCTTGAATCGCTGACCCAGGCCATCAGATATTCGGATCTATGGGTTGTTTGATTTAATTATGGCCTTACACTTTAGATTTGTTTTCTGTTTGGTTATTGTTAACCAGCAATTACAAGTACTCTTTTATGTATCCATCATCTCGATCATTTATTTGTTTACATTTGATTAAATACTTATTACTTTAATTTGTTAGCTAGTTCTTCTTTTTTAAGCCTCATTTAGAGACTTTAAAGTAACAAAAATGGATAACTTTGACCATTTTTGAGATTTAGAGATAACGAGTGCTACATTTTACTTCTCCGTACGTAGTTTCCCTCTATCTTTTATTCCTTCGCAGCAGGGCCGTCTTAGAGTTAAGGGAAGTCCGGAGCGAAAGTAAAATACGAGGCCCTTTTGTTATAAGCGGTCGTAGATCAAAATGTTACTGTATTAGTTAAACCAATAAGTTATTTCTAACTAATTTCAAATAAAGTCAAAATCCCCACAAATTTGACATCTGACTATTGAATGTCGAAGAAAAAAATAAAATTAGTTTCTTTCATGTAACAATTTAAATGGATTTGTAAGATAGTAGTAAAATTCTAAGCCAAAATTCAAATAAACAACTTATAATCATTAATGGAGCATTATTTTAATAACGACGATACTATGGAAAATATAATAAAGAATTGTTTATTTATTACTTCGTACATTATCAATATATTAAAAATTACTTCTTCTGGACATTATTTTTTTCCCAATTTCATTAAAATGTCTCTCACAAATATTAGGACGGGACAAAAAATAATGTCCAGAGAGAAAAATAAATAGAAACAAAAAAAAAGAGAAGAAAAAAAATGCTCTACGTGGTTTAAATGCAGCATGGATTCAAATTATGAATGAAAAAAAGGAAAAATAAGTAAAGAAGACAGTGCGTGTGGGAGGATTCGAACTAGGGAAGTGTTGTTAAGATGCCAAAGAGTCTACCACTGTAGCAACTTGAGTTCAATGTCTTGTTATTGCAGCAATTAGTACTCCCTCCGTCCCGGTCATTTGTTATACTATTCCATTTTAAGCCGTCTCACTCATTTGTTATCCTTTCTATTTTGGTATGTATTTTAAGTAGTAAAAGACCATTATACCCCCTCACTTCCAAACTCATGTTTATGTTCAATTGGGTTACTTGATTCATTTGGTTTGCATATGGTCCCCACTTTATTCAATTTACATATACTCCAATTTGCTAGCTTATGTTTGTGAAGGGAAGGGTAAATTGGTACTTTCATTGTCTGCCTTGGTCTTTGTGCCCAAATGAAAGGACAACAAATGACCGGAACGGAGGGAGTATATGTTTTATAACACAACAATCAACTGTAGACTTGAGGCCCCAAAAAAATGGAGGCCCGGCAGGGGCGGACCTAGGGGTGCGCACAGCACCCCACGTGCGCACCCTTCGGTTTTCATTTTTTTTTTTTTGAAAAAAAAAAAAAAAAACTGATGCTAATTACTTGTACTATTTACGTGTGTTAGGAGCAATCAAGAGTAGTGTGGCGTGTTGATAATGAGGCTTGTACTTGGCATTGTTGGTGGGGGTTCAAACCCCCTTGTGTGCACTTTTCATTCATCTTCACCTTTTATTTTATCCCCAATTCTTACACAACTAGGCTATATTAGTATATGTTGTATTTTTTATCATTTTAAAAATCTCTTTTCTCAATTATCAATTTTAAATTCTAATCCTATATAGTTAGATTGTTTTTGCCTTTTTGGGTACTTTTTTGTGTCAAATTTTGGGTATTGTCTTGTTTTTGCCAATTATGGAGGATGTAATTTAATTTAAATATATCTCCAAATAGTGGAACCTAATTTTGATTTTTTTTTAATGTTATTTATTTGTTAATTTACCATTAATTCTTTAGTTGAGTTATAGATACTTGAATATTTCGGGTATTTTTTAATGTCAATGTTTGGGTTTTGTCCATTGATGTCGACTACAATTAATTAATTAAATATACTAATACCCAATTGTGGAACCCTAATTTTGGAGTTTTTTCATGGTACTAGATATTTATTTGTTGGTTTACCATTTTTTTTAGTTGAGTTATAAATTTCATATTGTTTTACATATTACAAAAAATTCAATCGGATTTTATTTAATATTTATAGTTTATCCGACGATATGTAATTATGTGTCAATGTGACAACATATGAGTTTCTATTTTTAATTATTTTTTTATAGTATCTGCAAAAAAAAAATTAAAAGTGAACCCCCTCCCGTAAATTTCTGGGTCCGCCACTGAGGCCCGGTGCAATTGATCCTACTGCACCGCCCCCTAGACGGGCCTGCTTCGCAGTTAAAATTAGAGGTTAATCGACTGTTAAGTCAACAACACAAACGGGTCTTCAATTAGATGAATAGAGCTAGATAATAATTACTAGTATAATTTATACAAAATGGCATTGTGAATTATGATAGACCAATAGTAGTCGATCGCCCGCCATTTACTTATATAAGCCAAAAAGAACGAAAGTGGTCACTACATAGTAAAACGATGGGTTAGGTCGTCGTTTAATATGGAACGTACGTAGGATAACATGCAGCCATGCAGAAATACAGTAATAAATTGACGATATACTACTTGTCAAAGCAACCAATTATTGACTCCATACCACGTACAGTAATTATAAGTTGACGATGTGCTTTTTTGGTCGTCTCAATAAAGACATAGAACACTTACTTTAATCAATAAAAGACTGACGTAACTTAATCAAAAGTCTTGAATAATTCGAACTTCGAAAATATGTAATGCTAAAATATACGGATTACTACATATGTATTCAGTGAAACTATCATTCGTTAATTCATAAGACGACCTTATATTATATAGTAACTCGAATCCAAACTAAACCAGTCGAATAACACCGAAAAGTACGTGGAAAACATTCAAGGTTTCAGGCGCGCGGTGTGCGGAAGTTTATTTAATTTCATCGTTGACTCGTAGTAGTCGTAGTAGTAAGATACTAGTATGATTATGAGCTTGAAGCCTTGACTAATATATATTAAAATAATCAAAACTTCTAGATTTTGAAACAATGGTGAGTCCCTGAGTGGCTGAGTCTGAGTGGTCTGCTATGAGTATCAATAAGGACAATAGTAACAGACCATCCTTCTAGAGTTCTAGACCGTCCATCGTATTTTTCGTTAAATTACTGGAAAAAAAAAACTCGTATATACTTCGTAATTTTGTATATAGTTTGGATTTGTTGCGTATTATTTAAAAAAATTATTCCATATATTTTTTCTTTGAGAAAAATAATTTGAAATTACAACGTTAATCGAGATAATTGAGTAAGCAAGGTTGTGAAATGTGTTAATTTTAATGAAAATCTTACATTTTTTGGTACGTAATTTAAATTTCATAACACTCGCTTATTTTTTCTTCAATACCCATAACATGTATGAATTAATTGAATACGATTAATTAATAAATGTATACTCATATGAAAACTCTTCGGATAAAATGCATGAATAAGTTATTGATTTGGAATGGATTGAATTAACGTAGGAATGTAGCCTTGTGGAGCTAAGTATTGGACGTGGCCCAATTCAACCTACCAAATAAATGGGTCTTGTAAGTTGTAAGACTACAAGTTTACAACCCATTCGGCCTTTGATAAGTACATTGAGTAAGACATGGTTTCAGAAAAATAAAAATACATGAAAAAAATTCGGGGTGTTTTACGGGTCATATAAGATGGTCACACAAAATTTTAGTAGGAAATGAAACTATTCGAGGGTCTCGGCACGCAATAAACCAGGATCGAGCGACAATCTGTTAGTCACGCAAAAGTTACGTGTACTTGTTGTTTGATCTTGAAATCAAACGAGTTACATCGTGAACCTATCCTTGATACATGGCATAAAGTTCTGGAGAAGATAAAACGATGCGCTATTTGACGTCCAAACGGCTGAAATTGAAGTGTATTATACACATTTTTGAGATTCGGGGGTCCGGAATAAAAATACCTGAAAATTTGACGGGTTGTTTTACGTGTCACATAAGACGCCCACACAAAATTTTAGGGGCAAAAAATTACATTTGAGGGTCCCGGTACGCAATAAACCAGGTTCATTTGACAAGCTGTTAAACGCAAAAAAAACTACGTGTGCTTGTTGTTTCGACTTGAAATTGAACGAGTTACATAAAGAACCGACCTATGACACATGATATAAAATTCGGGAGAAGAGAAAACGCTCCGCTATTCGACATCCATAACGGCTAAAACTGAAGTGTCTTACACACGTTTTTTCGGAGAAATAAAATATCCGAAAATTTCCCGAAGTGTTTTACGAGTCATATAAGATTACCACACAAAATTTTAGCAGCAAAAGAAAATATTCGAGGGTCCTGCACCGAATAAACCAAGATCGATCGACAATTTGTTAGTCACGCAAAAGCTACGTGTACTCGAAAAACGTGGATAAATAACCTTCAAATTCGTTCATTTAAGATGATTTTTCTAAAAAAGTGAGATATGTTGCTGGCTATATGAATAGAACCCCGTATAACATAAAATGACATATAGTTGTTAAAAAAACTCTAAAATAATTCATTTTCGAGTATATATACCGACGATTTCGTCCAAATTTGGCGTTACTCGAAAGATAGTTGAATGTCTTTCAAATGTGTTTATTTTCAACCATATGTAACTTCTATTACACCAAGACATATCCACGAAGTATGGAGTGATTACTGTGCGAATTTGGAGACATTTAATTTCGGGACCAAATCGGCTCGAAAAACGTGGATAATAACCTTCAAATTTGCCCATTTCAGATGATCTTTCGAAAAATGTGAGATATTTTTGGTGGCTATAAAAATAAAACCTGTATAATATAAAATGACATATAGTTGTTAAAAAAAGCTCTAAAACAATTCAGTTTCAAATATATATATGGACGATTTCGTTCTAATTCGACATTACTCGAAAGATAGTCGACTGCATTTTTAATGTGTTTTTTCAACCATATGTCCATATGTACCTTCTATTACACCAAGACATATCCACGATGTATGGATTTACTACTGTGCGAATTTTGAGACATTTAATTTCAGGATCAAATCGGCTTGAAAAACATGGATAATAAGTTAATAACCTTCAAATTCGTCCATTTCTGATGATTTTTCAAAAAGTGTGAGATATTTTGATGACTATATAAATAGGACCCGTATAACATAAAATGATATATAGTTGGTAAAAAAAAACTCTAAAACAATTCAGTTTCAAGTATATATACCGATGATTTCGTCCTAATTCGACGTTACTCGAAATATAGTCGAATGTGTTTATTTTCAACCATATGTACCTTCTATTACACCAAGACATATCCACGATGTATGGAGTGATTGGCGTGCGAATTTGGAAACATTTAATTTTGGGACCAAATCGGCTCGAAAAACGTGGATAATAACCTTCAAATTCGTCCATTTCAGATGATTTTTCGAAAAATATGAGACATTTTGTTGGCGGTGTGTAAGACCCGTATAACACAAAATGACATATACGGAGTAGTTGTTAAAAATCTCTAAAACAATTCAGTTTCGAGTATGTATATATATATATGGAAAATATCGTCCTAATTTGACGTTACTCTAAAGATATATAGTTGAATGTCTTTTAAATGTTTTTATTTTCAACCGTATGTAGCTTCTATTACACCCAAGACATCCACGATGCGTGGAGTGCTTACTCTGTGAATTTGGAGACGTTTAATTTCGGGACTAAATCGGCTCGAAAAACGTGGATAATAACCTTCAAATTCGTCCATTTCAGATGATTTTTCGAAAAATGTAAGATATTTTGCGGGCTATATAAATAAGATCCGTATAACATAAAATGACATATAGTTGTTAAAAAAAACTCAAAAATAATTCAGTTTCGAGTATATATATTGAAAATTTCGTCCAAATTTGACGTTACTCGAAAGATTGTTGAATATCTTTTAAATGTGATTATTTTCAACCATATGTACACCAAGACATATCCACGATGTGGGGAGTGATTATTCTGGGAATTTGGAGACATTTAATTTCGGGACAAATCGGCTCGAAAAACGTGGATAATAACCTTCAAATTCGCCCATTTCAGATGATTATTTGAAAAATGTGAGATATTTTGCTGGCTATATAAATAGGACCCGTATAACCTAAAATGAGATATAGTTGTTAAAAAAACTCTAAAACAATTCAGTTTCGGGCACATATATATATATATATATATCGAAGATTTCGTCCAAATTTGACGTTACACGAAAGATAGTCAAATGTCTTTTACATGTGTTTATTTTCAACCGTACGTACCTTCTATTATACCAAGACATACCCACGATGTATGGAGTAATTGCTGTGCGAATTTAGAAACATTTAATTCGGGGACCAAATCGGCTCGAAAAACGTGGATAATAGCCTTCAAATTCGCTCATTTTAGATGATTTTTCGAAAAATGTGAGATATTTCCCCTTGATACGACCAAGTATATAATCCTATTTTCCCGTCGACATGACTGACCACACTTATGATGTAGTATTCGACCCAACTAATCACCCAAAACTTTATCGGAGTTTATGGGTTTAGTCCCAGATATATTCCATTCCATTAACCTACTCCATGACTGCTGATGTGTATTCCACTACTATTCCATTAATCCATTGGATATTACGTTGTTACAGTATTAATTAATTATCATCATAATACCGAATCAATCAACCAAATACTGATGGAGTGGTATTAACAATAAATGATTAATCCAATATGATCATCTCTATCCACTACTTAATGAACCCAAACACACAAACACAAGTCTACAATCGCGACCCACACGATCTCACAACTACAATCGCGTCTCCACTGAGGTACATACGTTGTTGTTCATACTTCATAATGCATTTCTTTTGTTTTAATCCATCATTACATAATTTTCAGGGCAGGTACTTAAAAAAATGAGCAATATAGAATCAGACTCACAACCTTATTTAAATCACTGTACCAATGTATTAATTTTGCTAATTTTGTACTCGTATAATCGGTTCCTCCACCTACATGGATCCCGATTCCTAGAACCGAATGGATCATCTATGGGCCGGCCCTAATAATTTTACATAGTGATGTACTGAAATTATTCATATGTTTTAATACATGTCATTGATGGATTGTAATCAGGTAGCTAGGTAGTCTTCTTGTTCTTGCTGAAATTGATCCTTTGGATGATAATGGGAATCCATGGCGATGAAATCCATGATTGTCTCATCAAACTGGTTAGATTATCCACCGCCCTATACAAATTCCAACTGCATATCATATCATGTGCTTCAATACATTCAATTTTAACTGACACAACTAGATGAATGATGAATGATGAATGATGAATGATGAATGTACGTGTGTGTACAGAGAGTGAATCCTAAAAGGAGGCTTGATAATGTTTATATTGGTTGCGGAGCTGGATTTTCGGGTGACAGACCAAGGGCAGCTCTTAAATTGCTCCAAGCTGTCAACCAACTTAACTATCTTGTACTCGAATGCCTCGCTGAGCGTACTTTAGCTGACCGTTACAAAGACATGCAGGCCGGGGGACACGGTTTTGATCCACGCAGTATGTTAATGTTCC
The DNA here is from genome assembly GCA_958450325.1 of Agrostemma githago. Lineage (NCBI taxonomy): Eukaryota > Viridiplantae > Streptophyta > Magnoliopsida > Caryophyllales > Caryophyllaceae > Agrostemma > Agrostemma githago. The sequence continues at coordinate 1,748,951 of OY288255.1, forward strand.
CCTCCTTCGATCATTCCACATTGATTACTCAATAACTGAATATGAAAAAGTAGTCTTGTGGTGAATATAAACGGGCCTCAACCAAAACCTTAAGGCGATGGTTCACTCGAATGCCCTTTGGGCTTGATTCGAACTCGTGACCTCTAACTCTGATACCATGTTAACGAACTAACTCAACCAAAACTGTAAGGCGATGGTTGAGGCCCGTTTATATTCTATTAGTTCCCTGTCACTCACTGGTTGATGCTTTCTCTGTCTTTGCAGTTTCTGAGTGGATGCATATGCTCTTACCTCTGGCATTCGAGCGCGGAACATGCATTATTACAAACATGGGCGCAAGTAAGTCGTGTACATAGTTTTGTATTGCATTCCGTTCATGTTCATGAGCCAATTGTTTTGCCTTCTATCTGTGATGTCTGATCTGTCACTATTTGGCATGAAGTGGATCCAATCGGTGCTCAACAGAAGGTCCTAGAAGTTGCTGGCAGCCTGGGGCTCAGCATAACTGTGGCTATTGCTCATGAAATCGATTTCAAAGATTCAGGTAACAGCTACGGAATCCCTCATCTTCATCAACTCAAATATGGAACTATTGAATCTTACTGATTTTGTGTGTGTAATTCAGGGTCAGGATTTCCAAACCCGAAAACTTTTGTCAAGGGTGGTGTAAGACATTACTCTTTGTGTACCTTACTAATTTAGGCCTAGTACTCTTTTTCTTCCTTGATTATTAACAAGAACTTGCGTTCTTTCGCAATGCTGAACTTACCTATTTGTGTGGTACTGAAGGGAATCAGCACATATCTAGGAGCAGCTCCTATAGTCCGGTGTCTTGAATCATACAAGCCAAATGTGGTCATTACCAGTCGTGTAGCAGATGCTGCTCTATTTCTTGCTCCAATGGTATGAATTTCACCATGCTGCCCACACTTGAAATTTTCAAAAACCATGTATGCTCTGAATCTATGATTGAAGTGTCAGATTATTGAGTGTCGAAAACACCTTTATTTTCAAGTGTTGTGTCGGACATGGCCACATGGATATGGCCGCAGAATGGAAGAATAGAAATAACACATGCCTACCCACAGGTTTACGAACTGGGGTGGAACTGGGATGATCTCGAGCAGCTAGCACAGGGGGCTTTAGCTGGTCATCTTTTGGAGTGTGGCTGTCAGCTAACTGGAGGATACTTTATGCATCCAGGTTTGTTAATTCTAATCATAATAATCTCTTAAGAGTGACTATGATAGTCATATGCAGTCTTAGCTCAGTTCAGCTTTCTGCTGCTCGAGGACCCTGGGTCTTATAAGTGCATCCGCGACTAATATCTATAACCATCGAGTTTTTATTTTCATGCAGGAGACAAATACAGAGATCTATCTCCGTCACGTCTTTTAGATTTATCACTTCCTTTTGCCGAAGTAAGTTACAAAGGACGAGTATGTGTAGCGAAAGCAGACGGCAGTGGTGGTGTTTTGAATTTCAGTACTTGTGCTCAACAGCTTCTCTATGAGATTTCTGATCCAAGTGCTTATATTACTCCTGATGTGGTATGATAAATACTAAAGTTTGTTCTTTGGAAAACTTACTGGAGACAAGTGATTTAGAGAATCATTTTATGGTTAGCTAGGTCTTAGATATCCGGAATGTGACATTTGAGTCGTTATCAAGCGACAAGGTTCTTTGCACTGGAGCGAAACCCTCGGAAATATCAACCCCTGAGAAGCTTCTGCAATTAGTACCAAAGGTATCGAAATGTCCTTACCCCTTACCTTTCTGTCCATAGTCCTCGGCAAAAGGTTATAGCTTTGTTCAATTTGTTCGAGGGCATTCATGTTGTTGTTCTCTTGTATGATGCAGGAATCTGGATGGAAAGGGTGGGGAGAGATATCTTACGGGGGTTACCAATGTGTGAAGCGTGCCAGATTGGCCGAGTATCTGGTAAGGCCTATTTTTCTTTACTTTCTAAAACAATACTCGTAACAATTTAAAGCTTCCTAGGCCTAAGATCGACCTTGGGTGATGCATAACAACTTGTCGGAATAAAGCGGGTGCGCTTTTAGCCATTGAGGTGCCTTACTCAAAATAAGCCATTTTGGGTTGGCCAATTTTCAGGTTAGATCCTGGATGGAAGAATCGTATCCAGGTAAAAATGGCTGCATAGTTTCCTATATCATCGGCCTTGATAGTCTGAAAGTGGCCAACAGTGAAAGTATAGCTTTAATGGAAGCTGGGTGTCGAGATATAAGGTTACGCATGGATGGGTTATTCGAATCCAAGGAACACGCTGTTCAATTCACCAGAGAGTTCACTGCTTTGTATACAAATGGACCTGCAGGTTGTGGTGGAATCAGGTAACTATGTATTGTCTCATTTCAATCTTTCAGTATGTGTGTGTACATATCAAAAATTTAACTGTTGAAGTAAACTGTCCTGAAACCGGCAATTCTCAAATCTTATGCTATTTTCCCGGTCATTTTTCCCTTGCAATGCCAATGCAGTTCCGGACATAATAAAGAAATAGTTCTGGAAAAGGATTTGGTATGTCGCGGCTCTATCTTCTGGCATATTGGGGCTAAAAGCACAGACACAACAACCACATGTAGTGGACACCACGACAACCCGGAAGACCCTAAGATTCAAGAATCATCTACATCACTCGGATTCTCGTTACCAGTCAAGCTTGATGATTTATACAGTCAAAACTCAGAATCTCTATCTCATGAACATCAGCGGTCACCTGCGTCTTCTGGCAAGAAGGTTCCGCTGTATGAAATCGCACACAGCAGGGTTGGAGATAAAGGAAATGACATTAACTTCTCCATAATCCCACATTTTCCTTCAGATATCGAGAGGTTACAGACGATTATAACTACAGAATGGGTCAAGGATGTACTGTCTCCTCTTTTGAATCCGGCTACGTTTCCTGCAGCTGATCATATTGCGAAAAGAGACAAATGGGTTGCAGAAAATGTTAAAGTGGAGATTTATCAAGTTAGTCGGATTCGATCTCTCAATGTCGTTGTTCGTAATATTCTTGATAGTGGTGTTAATTGCTCTCGGAGGATTGATCGCCATGGGAAGACCATTTCCGATATCATACTATCCCAGGAAGTTGTGTTGCCCTAGTTTCTATTCCGATACACAAATTCTCCCTTACGATGAGTAACGTGGATATCTATCTAAACTTAAAATGAGTTAAATAGCACGAATATAATAAAGAGGAATAGTGAAAAGTTTCTCATCCAACTACAGAGGGTGTTATCGTGTTGTACTGTCAATGTAACTAGTGTTATCTCACGCAAACATTGCATGGTTTAACAATAAAATCTTTATTACATTTAACCCATGCAAATCACACATTTGCTCGGATTGTTTCTATATTGAATTTATAATAATGGTACTACGACATTTCAGTAATATAGTACGGAGTATTTATTTATTAAAATTTGGATGATATAATACATTAAAAAGAATAAAAAATACTCGTATCTTTCTTTCCTTGTTTAGATTTCTTTGAACTTTAGCTGCAAAAGAAATCATTTAAGGGTGCCGTTACGAAATAAACCAGCGTCGATCATAACAAGACAAGTCATTTACTAATCCCTAAGCTATTATTTTCTAACCAAGTGATATTATTTGACTCTAATTTGCGATGGATATATTCATTATAAGGAAGACTTACTCAGTTACTCGTATTACAAAAAGTAACTTATTCCATTATTTGAAGCTTAAAATATACCGGTATATATAACCGTTTAAATATGAGGGAGTTGGGTGTGTAAATTCCAAAGGGACGACGGAAACAACACTCATTCCACTCACAATTTGATTGCTTGCTTCATCTTCATGAATATATGTGCTTTTGCTAATTCCAAAAATATACTCGACTCGACTCCAACTACTTTCATTATTCAAAGTTCAAACCCATTAGCTTTGTCTCCTTTTCATAAAGCATACATGAGCCCATCCATCCATCCATCAAATTCTCTTTATTTCTTCTAGGAATGTGAGATTTGATATGACCACCCTTTACTACTAGTATAATACTCCTCCTACTAGGCCTAGGAATTCAACCCAATTAATCATTTGAATCACTAACTTTCTTGTGTTTAAATTCCCATGATAATACTATGGATTAATGGAACCTAATTAATCATTTGGATCACTAACTTTCTTGTGTTTAAACTCACTCCATGGAATTCTACAAATTATGATAACCCACGTTTATCGACTGATCCAAAATCATTTCTTCCCGAGATCCTCAGGTAAACATTAAAGATACTTCTGCACTATAATTAGTACGAGTATTTTTTTACCTAAAAATTGGACAAGATACACACAAAATTTTAACTTTACGATATTCCGAATTTGGATAATGTACATGTATCCACCACTACTGATCACATTATAGTACTCCATTTACTCCACTCTTTGGTGGGATTGATTATCATCATCTCATCGACTTGGGCACCCATGGTCGGGAGTACTAACTTTGAGTAATACCTTATCTTCACTAATCTTACATTTTTTATTTTGAAAAGTTGGTTGTGACTAAAATTTAAAATAATTACAATTTCACGTAATATATAATACTACACTCGTATATATTAAATGGATGAGAAGATATAAAAAAAATAGAGGAAGTATTTCATTTTAAATAAATTTTTACTATAATTAAAAAAATTGCAAGTATATTGCACACACATTGTATACAAATTTATCACACACGAAATAATATTTTTTGCAAATAATATTTAAGTGACAATTTTACAGAATCATACTAGGGATTCAGGGAGACAGCGATGCACACACTAAATCAATGTGAGACATGCATGTCATTAACTACCAAAAAATAGAATAAAATAAATAAATAAGTAAGTAAAATTAAATTAATAAGCATCCCTATCATACTAAATATATACACAAACTAAAAAGAGCAATTGTTCATTGTGTATAAATTGTAAGTAAATTTTAATTTCTACTGAGCTAGAAGGAGGGAGTAACACTTTGGGAATATATGTAGGCAAAGGGATCGAAAAAAAAAAAACATAGGCATGCATGTTATGTCTCGTCGACTGTAGTAGGCTGGCTAGCCGTGATGAGTGATGAGGCTCCACTTTGGTCCAACAACAGAAGATCGTCAATGGGAATATATAAAGCAGATCACAGTGTCTGACTGCATGCCTCACTAATTATCCATTTACGTCTCACCAGCCAAGATTCTATATATGTCTCCCTATTTTTATGGTCAATACTCGAGACTAAATCTCCCCTGTGATTGATACTGAGTACTCCGTATATGATATTCGTGACCGTCTTGCATTGTGATGAGACTTGAGACGTTTATCTGATTCGTCACAAGTTTACGATGGATTGTTTTATTTGTACGTAGCAAATTAAAGATGAATTATTTGTCCAACATTCGTTCTAACGTTCTTATTTCCATTTATTTTGTCCTTTCCTAGCTACTTCTGTGCAGTATATTTATATTTATATTGGGAGTATGTAGTTGGATCAGTAAGTAGTCAAGTAAATGATTCATTACTTCAGTTCAACAAGTAGTTGATCTGATACAGCTAGCATACAGTACTCCCTATGCTTAATGTTGAAGCATGCAGTAGTCCTAAGTCAAATAATCAAAGTTTTATTCATTCACAAAACTGCACTGCACTGCACTGCACTATGATCGTCCCATGCATATATATGCATACTGCATACACCAGTATTGCCCCGGTGAAGTTGAATGCATCCGTTAAACAAGGATAGGCGATGATTTAGATCAGGAGGTTATCGATCAAAGTGTTCCATCGAGTGAAAATTTAATACTAATAAAAGGTCGACCTTAATGGATGGTAATGTAGACTCTCTAACTCTAAGGCATGCAGATTAATTTTTGATTGATCGAGAGCATTCATGATTCATGAAGATGGTTTCAAGGAAAAAAAATGAAGCGAGTTGTTAGACTGGAATATTGGATTTAACGTTAATTTATACTCCAGTCTCCATAGACGACCATAGATCATGGAAGTAAACGTGATGCAAGTACGTCAAATAAACTTTATTTAGGTGGAGAAATAAACATGTTTTTATAAATTATACTCTCGTACAACGTATATTAAACTTGTGACATACACGTACCTGTATTAGTTTGGCCTTGAGGTTGGTCATCACTCCAAAACAGAAATATTGATATTGAGTTAGTTATTAGTATATTGGAAACATAAAGCCAAGAAACACCCACGCCACTGCCAAAAAATGTGAAGTATAACTACACGGCCAGAGTTATGACACAACTAAAATCCAGAAGTTGAGAGAGATAACATTATTAGGAAGGAGCCTTGGGCTTCCTTCAGCAGGAGAGAGAGAGAGAGACGAGTCTCTTACGTAGTTGTCTCGAAAAGATGTGTTCCTCTATTTACCAACATTGTTTCCCTCTTTGGGTCCATCTATATTACAAGGATTATCCTTCCAATTTTAGGTATAATTGCTTTTATTACACTTACAACCATATTTATCTATGCTCCACTCACCTTAATTACCCTACTTAAATTCATAAATACTTAATACGGACTATAAATATTACAATAAATATCTAAAACGTAAAAAACAGTTCAATTTTCACATGGAATAATCAAACCCATACCTCATGTCATGACTTGTTGGACAAGTAAAAGAGAACTCCTACCTCGTGAAATAGCAACAAAATCATTCAGGTTGCGTTTGGGTCCTCAGAATTGATTTGAATATCATGAATTCAATTTTTGTATTTGAATTTCTAGAATTTGGAAATGGATTTCGGGCGGGTAGAGTCGGGTTAAGGTCGCCATTTTAAAAAAAAAAAAAAAAAAAAACTTTTTCATTAAAAAAATGTAAATTTTTAAATACGAAATAAAATAAAGAAAAAATATATTTTAACAAGATTATGCAGAAAAAACAAAGAAATGATAAGTAACGGAATTGAAATGATTACCCATATACTAAGAATTTGAGATAGCCAAATTTGAACTAAGTTGGATTTTGTCTAAATTTCAAATCCAAATTCCAAGATTTCCAAGCGTTTGAAATATTTCAAATCCAAAATTTAACTCCAAATTCAAGTTTTCAAACATGTCATTATTGAATTGAATTGAGGTGGATTTAAATGAATTGAACTAACTAAACTAAATTGAATTTACTCTTTATTCTTAAATCCTAGACACGTAAATATCATAAGTTTGTGACGGATATATTCGTGACAAACAAGAATTTGTCGTCTATCTTAAGAGAAAGCAACCAAATATTATCCGAGTATTAGACCTTTAATCTCATAATAATCGTAGTGTGAGACCGTTTTCTGGTCTCAAAGTGTCACTAGACAATGATCCACCCAGTGGAGGCTGGTCCCTCACTCTTCACTCTTCAGTCCTCTCCAACTTTTTTCTCTCTCCTCCATGAACACATGATCAAGATTTCTCTCTTTTTTTTTTGCAGCTCAATTCAACATTACTACAATTAAAGTTTCCAACTTTATTACTTGTACAATCTAATTATATTATTTATAATTATTAAAGTTGAAAAAATAAAGAGCAAGATGTACTGCTAGTAGTTTGTTTGTTTTCACCCTTTTCCTTTTTTCTGCTGTTTATTACATTCCCACTTCACATAATCTTCATCTCTCTAAAACCCAATTAATCAAATCACCATATCATTTGGGTGTTCATATTTTCTGGGTTTTCTTTTTTGTTTGCTCTCTTCTGAATAATTTTTTGCAGGGTACCCAAAATCCACATTTCAAATTGGAGCACTTTTGATGTATGCCCACTTCACCAAATACTTCATTTTTTGCACTTGATTGATGTAATTATTGCTTTTTCTAAAGTTCAATTTATTGTGTGATTGATCATCATAGTTTTTGTCTTTTGTTTTTTGTTTGATTGGTGTTTTGCTACTTGGATTTCCCTTGCTTTTATTTAATTTATTTTTGCAAATTAATATTAGAATTTAATTGAGTTGGATTAGGTTGATACTTAGATTATGGATGGTGACCTAATTTAATCAATACAAATTCTCGTACGAGACGGTCTCATAATAATCAAAGAATACACTTTTTTTCTTTTTGGAATCATGGGTATGTGCTTTTTTAATTAAAATTTTAATTTTATGATATTATATTTTGTTTTCTTTGTTTTGTTTTGATTGTTCTTTTTGTGGTGTGAATGTATCTTGTGTTCATATTATATTATACTCAATTCATCACTAAAATTGCCACTCAAGTTAAGAACTTGATTGTCTCATCTTTATACTGCTTAACTTGGTGTATTACAGTATCATTTACAAAGTTTACACTCTTCATCTTGTTTTCCTTACTTTTGTTTTGGTGTAAACCAATCATTTAATCCAGATTCGAGGGTAGTATTACAATTACGGTAAAACTCTTCCTCACAAGTTTTAACACGGTTTTGTTCAAGTTAGAATGAATAATCTCTTACTGGTTGATCTAAGCGCTCATAAGTATCTTGTTTTCCTTACACGGGAATATTGTCTTTTTTTTGTAATTGTATGTTGTGTTTATATCACTTTCATGACTTGAGATGAACTAACAGGAAAGCGATGATTATATTCCGTAGATTGTATTGGTATCATAAGATGTTTTGAGTTTCTAATTATGATGATTCGATTTGCAGAGCGAGCGAACTTGTGGGTGGAGTTACCTGTGATGGTTTTTGGTGAAACAGAATGGAGAGGATTCCAGAGTTGAAGTCATTTCCTGCTCAGTTACCTTCTGCTAGCCTGATACTCGGGAACACAGTCATCTCAACTAGAGAACAGCTAAGTCTAAGTCGGTCCAAAGGCCGAGATTGCAAAGACTTTGACTTTCCTGTTCCTACAAGGCCATGGAAGGGTAAAACCTCCCTACAAGAGCAAGACGAGCTGATGTTGGATGTTGTCACGTCTAATAGAAGTGTCGATTCTACTGAAGATGTCGGGTCACGTTCCTTTTCTGGTGCCAGTCATCCTCCAGAACCCGTTGATACTGATTTGATGAGCCCGGTGTGTGTGCCCATCGGACAGAACAAGCCAAAGCCAAAGCCGGATGGTGGATCCTTGTTAAAGAGCATGTCTTCAAAAGGTCCTTTCCTTGACGATCTTTCTCTCCGACTCCCTCCCAATAAAAAGGGATCATCCGAAGAACCAAATGATTTGAACGTGGTATCATCCCCATTTCTAATACCACGAGCGTCACAAAATACTGACGCATCTCCCACTCCCAACCCCGATGATAGGGAATGTGTTTGGGATGCTTCTTTGCCTCCAAGCCCTCTTAGTAGTATTGGTAGTACTAGTGTAGTAAGATCTATGAGCATTGCTAATAGTTGTGCGAGTACGTATAGAAGTGATGGGGTGGTAAGCGATGGGATGTTGAGCATTGATAAGAATTTCGAATATACAAAAAGCTTTGTCAAAGGAGACTCGCTTGAGAGCACGAAAACTAGCATGAGTCGCGCGAGTGATAGTAGCGGCCTCAGTGATGATAGTAACTGGAGTAACCTCACCGGAAGTGCGAATAAGCCGCACAAAGGGAACGACCCTAGATGGAAGGCTATCCTCGCCATAAGGTCCAGGGACGGAATCTTGGGTATGAGCCATTTCAGGCTGCTGAAACGGTTAGGTTGTGGGGACATTGGGAGCGTGTATCTTTCCGAGCTAAGTGGGACCCATTGTTACTTTGCTATGAAAGTGATGGACAAGGCATCTCTTGCCGCTAGGAAGAAGTTGAATAGAGCTCAAACAGAAAGAGAGATTTTGCAGCTGCTTGACCATCCATTTCTACCCACTTTGTATACTCATTTTGAGACCGACAGGTTCTCGTGTTTAGTGATGGAGTACTGTCCTGGAGGTGATCTTCACACTTTAAGACAACGACAGCCCGGGAAGCATTTCTCTGAGTATGCTGCACGGTATGGGTCGTCAATCATCATCCATGTTTTTCGTTTATGCTATTATTGCTTCATAGATGATTGAAATTTAGTTTCTGAGGCGTAACCCTTGATTTATTTTGGTGAAACAGATTTTATGCAGCTGAAGTACTGCTGTCACTGGAGTATCTTCACATGCTAGGAGTTATCTACCGGGACCTGAAACCTGAAAATGTCTTAGTCCGGGAAGACGGCCATATAATGCTCTCGGATTTTGATCTTTCATTGCGATGCACTTTCTCACCAACCCTAATAAAATCCTCCTACGATTCCGGTTCTGGAAATGCCTTCTGTGTGCAGCCAGCTTGTATCGAACCCTCAACCGTTTGTATCCAACCTGCATGCTTCCTCCCCAGTTTATTCCCCAAGAAAAACAAGAAAAAGACAAAACACCCCAAAAACGATCCAGGCTCTCCGTCCAACACTTTGCCTGAACTTGCTGCAGAACCGACCCAAGCACGGTCCATGTCCTTCGTTGGGACCCACGAGTACCTAGCCCCGGAAATCATCAAGGGAGAAGGCCACGGCAGTGCTGTCGATTGGTGGACATTCGGTGTTTTCTTGCATGAGCTGTTATATGGTAAAACTCCTTTCAAAGGGTCAGGAAATCGAGCCACTCTGTTTAATGTAGTTGGACAACAGCTGAAATTCCCTGATTCACCCTCGACAAGCTATGCAAGTCGAGATTTGATTAGAGGTTTGTTGGTGAAAGAGCCACAGAACCGGCTCGGGGTGAAGAGGGGTGCAACAGAGATCAAGCAACACCCGTTCTTCGAAGGAGTTAATTGGGCCTTGATACGGTGCAGTACACCTCCCGAGATACCCAGACCCGTAGAGTTGGAGTCACCCGGTAAGTTTGGCCCTGTTGACACGACCCGGATAGATACTGTGACCAAACGGGTGCCCAGCAACGATGTGAAGCCAGGTGGCGGCAAGTATTTGGACTTTGAGTTCTTTTAGCATCTGGATTACAGCAGCAGTGAATTCAGCAGGGGTTGTGTTCCTATTATCTTTAGATGTATGTTTTGCTAGTCCATTTTAAATTGTTACTGTAGTTAGTTAGGAACTTCCACTTCAAATTATTTGGACTTCTTAATATATTCATGTGAGGTACTTACATGATTATTGTATTCCACGAATGCTGTTACTTCCATTCCTCGAGTCTACCCATGATTTGTAGAAAGATCGTGTTGCATAGTGATACCCTGAATGACCTGCATGCGCCTGTCGGTTGCTTAGGCAGGTTGATAAAAAGAGAACACTTGAAGGCGCAAGCTATCCTCTATGAGCACGGGATGACAGTGGCAGCCATGTCAATGAGCACGCTTGTTATAGAATGCGAATACTAGAGACAAATAGTTGACCGGGTCTAGCATCCAAGACTTGACCCAAGTTGATTTCATTGATAATACTCGTAATATATTATAAGCATCCAAGACGAAATATGCAGAACGCCACTAGTTGTACAATGTACTACACTACGTAAGGCCGAAAGAATGGCCAAGTTTTAACAAGTCTCGGAATGAGGAGAAGATGATTGGAATAATGCAATAACGTGGATGAGAATTGTACCACTCTCAGCGACAATGGCAACTAAGAATTTCCAGAATTAATCCAATACTGTATTTAGGAGAAGAAAAAAGAAGAGAAGAGATAACAAGGTCTTGACTCCTGACCATAGAACAAAAGATGCCCTGTCACGAACGTGACTGGTTTTTTTTTCTTCGAAAAGGTGAATTATCTTCTTCCCTGGTGATTGTATTGGGTGAGTCTAGAGTAGAGCAAGATGTGAGTCGCCACCTAATATTCATGGAAAAGTAATAAAACATGTAAACTATTTCCAGGCTCCATTGTAAAACGTGGCTTAGAGCAAGGATTGCGAGCTTTAGCTAGCAGCTTCACTTCCTTGGAGATTTAACCGACGTAGAGCTGCCAGCGTGTTTGGCGTTCGCATGGAAGCCAAAATTCTCAAATATGCCCTGAACCATAATTTTCACAATTAGACAATGGAAAATAAAATATGTATATATCCAAATTATTCAACCATCATCCTATCTCTATTGTCCCCATTTAACTTGATTAAAAAATGTCGATTTTTCTAATTATTATTCAAGAGATGCAAATTCTCTGGTTTTAATCGATCAAAAAAATTGCAGTATTAACATTTTAAATAATGTCGGTTTTTATAATTATTTGCCATAGGTCATGATTTTTTCCCCTCGTACATCAGATCGTACAAATGAGCCTATCCTAACCTTGGTGGGAGATTAAGTTAAGTGTTCTCATCGTTGATAGTTCAATATTTCGATCGATAAAACAAGAGACATGTAAATCAGGGGACAAGAATATACCAAGGCATCATTGATAGCGTAAGCCACACAATAGTGTTCCTGCACATAAGAGAAAGAGAGAACCTAGTAAATAAGTAAGTTGCATTGAACTAGATTGCTTTTAATCTCCAGTATTCAACCAAAAGTACTCAAAAGTAGGACATGCCTGCATCATATACCACTCCTCAAACTCGTCAAACAGCTCCAGACGCTCAATCCTGTTAATGCCGGTATAGAGGAAAATCAATTAGAGTGAAATTGAAGAAGTAACAAGAAGAGACAAAAATCGGATAGTATTCTAAGCATAAGGCACGATTCCATTTTAATCACAAAATCAAGGTATGAGAGAATGGGTGACATCATCACCATAAAGACGCTTGAATAACATGCACAAGATAAACGAATTAAACAGCAACACAAGGTCAGGTTAGGCAAATGAGTTTGAAGTCCGCCAAAGATTAGTCGATTAGACAAGGTAAATTACAAAATGACAACAAGAAGACAACATTGCCCAATGCATCAAAAGACTCCAACTCAAGGCAGGGTAGGGTACAACCATGTTAGAGACGAAAATATATGGATTTTACATTAAATGTGATGTATTTCAAACCGAGGAAATTATATGGATTTTGTTTGTATTTTGTATATTTGGTGCAGTGTAGTACTTGTTTGGTTGCTCCATCAAGAAAGCGCATTCATTCAAATGCATTAATCCACACAAGCATTATGTATGTGCAAAGAATTGCACGCGTGAATCCCTCCTAGGCATTACTATCCCATAGTCTAAGCACGCGAGATCTCATCACTGCAAGTGCGGAACCCCACAAACAAAAAATACTGTGTATATATTTTCCGCAAAGACACACCAGGTGAAGACTAACTTGAAATATTTGTCTTGACTATAACGAACAAATCACAGATCAATTTCCTCTGAACAAGCTTACAGTAACAAAAAAACTGCTACTTGCCAAGTTGACATGCATGATTCAAATGAATACTAACCTCGTTCTTTCGTGACGATCAATAAAGTCACTATAAACTCGCAGCATGTCCCAAGCAACAGCCCTCTGGAAGGTCAAGCATAATAGGCAATTATATTTAAAAATGATGAAAAAAATGATAAAAGATATAATGTCACATCCTTAAGACCTTAACAACCACACAGTAAAGTAATCATTGTACACTCTGCAAGTAAACCAAGTATTAACCAGTTAAAGACACGTAAGTTCATATGCACCTGTAAGCTGTCAAAAAATGTGGACGAACTAATAAAAACAGCTCTAGCCCCATGATCACCGGCAGTTGGATCCTATCTAAAGAAGTAAATGAATACAATTATTATATATTAAAGTATAAAACATCTATACCTGCCGCCCTTGATCGAGGAAAAGTCTTTCTTTGGCCTCCAGAGTCGGCGTATCATGTATGCCTAAGAGGCCACAACCACGACTCTGTAATAGAAACAATAAGGAGAAAGCAACAGTATTACGAAGTGCAGAAAACTAACTAGTCATAAATGCACTTGAATTTAAGAAAGCAGTGCAGTTAAAAGAGAAACCTAAAAACTTCTGCCAAATTCGTTGAGAACGATGATGAGATAGGTGGTGCAAATACACAAGGAAAGAACAAACAGAGCGTATCTATACAAGAAATCTGCCATCTGAATATTCCATTATAGGAACTATATATACTTCTCTTGAATAAAGAGACAATAAAGTCTAACCAAAAGTGACAGTAATCCTAGCAAACTGAAAATGTTTTGAACATGCTAATTATGATATTGGCAATCACTTGGTCATTATTAACAAGAAACTAGTACCTCCAAGTTAATGATCATTTGTTCCCCAAAAGCATCATCCGGATGAATCTGTGAGGAACAAAGGATAGGAATGAGAACCCCAGCTAGCTTCACTAAAACAAACAACACAAGTTCATTAGCAATGTAACACCAACCTGCTCATACAAGAAAAATACAGCTGTAGAGAATGTTTTTGATGCCCAGCCAACTATGGAACGGCTGGAATCTGGATCCAAGTATATCAAAACGCACTCTGCAATAATAAATGTCGGCAGACTGATAATGTCATCAGAACAAAGCCAGTTATATCAGACATTCCCCAACATTTCCCTAAATTTGGCAATAGTTAAGAGAAACAGTGGCAGCATTCACAACGAGCAGAGGCAGATTGAGGACAACACAAAGCATACGAATAAACGTTTTTTAGTTAACTTTTCCCAATATTTCCATAAAGAATACCTTTTCAAATAATAAACTTTTCACAACTGATAATTAACTGAACATAGATTTCTATAGGAAGTGCAACACAAAACTGATCATACATCAATACAAATATAAATAAATTATTTAGCATCTTAATTGTATCTAAATCTAGTAATATATACTAACCATTACATTTCTAGTAACAATTTAGAAGTGCAAATCTGCTGATTGATTTTCAAGAAAATCTAAAATTTATATTCAGTAATCACTGCCTCCAAAGTGGAAGAGAGAACTTAATTGAAATGAGATACTACGGAAAGAGCTATGCAATTTTGAAAGGGAGAAATAAAAGTGGGGAGGACGAAGTGATGCAGAACTGGAGATTATAACAAAGACGAGATCAATACAAAACAGTTCACAAAACAAACAAAAGTAACTTTTCAGGAGCAAAAAGAGAAGTTTAAGTTTAAAGAATCAAATAAAACAAACATAAAGGCAAACCCCTTCATCTGCATGCATTATGATTGTGTTCTTAACTTCTTATTGATATATATAAACCGTAAAGAAATATTTCATTAATACCTGGGATCAAGGTTTGAAATTCTTATAACGTCATTTAAGTTTTGTATGTCCCGTAAATCGACAGGGAGCAATTTGTAATGATCGCCATGCACTTCTCCATTATCTACAGAAGTCGAAGTTTTTCATGTCATTAGTAACACAAGCTCTCAATGTACAAAGAGAGATAACATTCATGTAGTCACCACGAAATTAAATCACGCTATACCTGCAACATATATGAATAAAGTTAAGCACAAGATCTCAATTAAGAGTAAGTCAAGGCAGATTGGCATACAATTAATCACATATATTAGTTATTTTAGAATAAAGAAACCAGACTTATGCTTCAAATTTTAAAATAAAGGTACTTGAGCACATATAAGTATATTACTACGAACTGCATGTTCAGAAAATTATAATTTATTCGTTTGAACGATAAGGATAAACATGTTGTGCAAGCGACACTTATTTCTTACAGTAGGCATAACATGGAAGTGCTACCTGTCGAAATGGAAGCTGAGGCACCAACTTTTTCTCTCATCTCCTTGTGGATCTCAATCAAGGCTGCCTTCTTACTAGTGACCTAAGAGAGATTCTATGTAAGTTCATACTGATACAGAAAGACAGCAAGGACAAAACTAGACTGTTCCTAATCAAAGTTGCAAAATAGAGGTTGGTCTCTGAGGTGTTCAATGATCCTAATCCGATGTGTAGCACCATGACTAAAAAAATAGCTTTACCTCAGGAATTACAGTATCTATGTCAATATAGGTACTATAATTATTTGGGTACAGTAAACAAATATGATTACACAACAGCAGAATACTTTAAAGAAGAGAATATAATGTAGGAGAATTTAACTCAAAAAAAAATTTACCTCCTTGAAATCCAGCTCAACATATAAATGCGGTGATTTTCCCTCGTCCTGTTAAAACAAGAAAGTTATTCATTAACTTTGCAAGCAAGACAAGCACTTGCTCCATATACAAGATAAATATCCGGAAAAAAAAATGGTGGTGATATATCATATATCGGCAATGGTGCTCTAATTTGGTATACATCGGCCTAATTATCAAACATTTTTGGCAACCAAATATCAGAAAATATCGGCATGGAGAATTAAATTATTTACATAAACACCAATATGTCGCACGATGGCTGATATTTACTAATCGTTGATGATATTCCACAGCCTACTATACAAAAAAAATAGCATATACCTGTAACTGAAAAAAGGTCGTATCAAAGCCCGCTCCAAGTGATAACACTTGTTTCTTAGTATGGCCACCTTGACCATCATCAGCATTAGAATTCAGAAACTGGTTAAGGAGCTGGCGCACAGCAGCAAAACGGGCATAATATCCTTGAGGAAGAAAGGTGCGTACAACCAGGTAAGTGGAACAGAAATAACACAGAATGTTAAAAAAGTCAAATTTGATGCAGTTAATTTGTACCACGGTTAATTATAGGAGATCTCCTCACGGGCCTTCTAACGAAGAAATGTACATAATCATCACTCATATATCCCTTTTTTACACAAGACCTGCATCAATTTAGAGGACAAGTAAGGAGTAAGGACATATTATTTTCCAAGGTAGATAAGACGACACATGCCGCTTACCCTTTGATTGATTGTTAACACCAACTTTCAGATTTCGATCAAATAAATCTCAAAATAGTGCCATAGATTTGCTATTCTCAAAACTTGGCTATTCACATAAACTCCTACTTCGCATTGAATCTTTGAATTAGTTCAGATGTGAAGCACTGAAGCCTATCTGTGTAATTAGATTGATCAGCTTGTCAGAGCTCTACACCAGATATGAGCGACATGCGGCTCAACATTGCTCATAAGTCGTATAAGATTTAGCTTGGCCATGAAAGCCTATTGAGCAAAGTTTCCGATTAAAATTTGCGGGCAAAAGGACCTCAAACTATCATGTCTATTATGGATGGGCTTCACAGAACCACATCATAGCAAGGTTGCCTAATTCAAACTGAATATACCATACCGATTAGCTCTTCTAGTATTATGGGGTGTACAACATGTAGATTTTACACAATTTCAGCAAAAATGCCATTCAATGAAGTTTGAGTAATTGACTTAATCCGGCAACTTAGCATTCATTATTTACTAACTTATAGCTGGAAGGCTGATATTATCTATTTATATCCGAATTCTTAGCATCAGAATGTTACTAGGGTAATTGAACGTAATAATTGCTCGAGATTTCTTCTTTGTCATCATACATAATCCTCCAAGCTATAATTTATTTCACAGAACACCACAATAAGCAGCATTTATTTCAGCAGCAGGAAATCACCACCATCTTGTTGAACTAATGAACACGAATATCAATCGCAAAGCCCTAACATAATTCAGTCTCCCAAAATTCGCCGTTGAAAATGCTCTTAAACCCTTAACAGTTGTAGTCATTTATCACGTATATCTTCTGATATAGGCCCTAAGATCACTAAGTCTCCAGAAACTACCCGTTGGTAAGACCCTTACCCTCTTGCAGTTATCGTTGATCAGTAGGACGGTAAAAGATTAATCTATGCTCAATCCATTGCATCACTCAGCAAAACATAAATCGAGAATCCGTAAAATAAAGCATCTGCCTTTCATCAAATCCGCATCCTCAAATCTTGTATCGAATTTCAAACTACTAACTTACGGCAGGCTTAATACTGCCGCTTTGATCACCCAACATTACTCTTCAATAAATCATCCCTACACTTTACTACCCATCAACCAACAAAACCCCCAAAAAAACACCCAAAATAGCCAAGCAATTGGATACTTTCTTGATCATTTGCACCACAAACATTCCAAGAAAATAAAATTAAGTGAGACCTAAAAAATCAATAACAAAAAAAAACCCAGAAATTTTGATAACAAGATGAAAGAATTGATTGCATAAAACAAATAACAAATCGATTAAATAAAAGGGAAGGTATAAGAAGCGAAAGAGAGAGAGAGAGAGAGAGAGAGAGAGAGAGAGAGAGAGAATGAAAGGCTGACAATTTGCTAGCGGAGGCGTCGTCGTTGGTTGCTTGAACAGCAACAGTGTTGCTGCGTGCATCTGCCGCCATTTCCAAAGGGTTTGATTCAGCAATTACGATTTCACCATTTATACTTCTAAACACAGAGTACAAATAAAGGGTTGTTTTTTGTTCGGCACTCAACAAAAAAAAATTTGCTCCAAAATCATCATAAAGTCCAATTAACGGGGATGAATTAGCCCAGTGATTAAGTCCAGGTGTTATGGATAGTTTTAAGTTTAAATTTCTCCCTATATTGTAATGGAATTAAGTGCCTTATTCATTAGAAAAAAAAACCAAGTTAATCATGTAACCTACGGAGTATTCCGTAATTACTTTTTTAATTAATAAAAAAGTTGATTTCACCCTAAAAAATACTACTTCCTCCGATTTTTTATTATCTTTCCTATTTTTTTATTGGGCTAAAACACTCTTTATTCCCTATTTCCATTTTGGGCCATCAAATATGTGACCTAGAATCACCCTTATATTTCTCTCTCTTCCTTCTTTTATTTTGAACCACGCATTCCTCCACCCTTATTTTCTTCCCAAAATCAAAGGGGAGGATAATAAAAAATCGGAGGGAGTATGTACTATATAGAAATTTAAGTAAAAAAATTCGTTAATTAATCCAAATAAACTAAGTAAATCTTCAAATTAATAGTACTCTGTAATTAATTTTCCTAAAAAGGGCTCAATGTGAAATCACAACTAGACCTGGGTGGGACCTGAGATAACCATGCTTGGACTTGGCTGGGACGTGGCCACGCGAATGTTTCAGTCCAAGTCGATGTGTATGAGCCATATCTCAACTGTAATCTAGACCTAGTTTTTCATCCACGTTCACGTCATGATGAAATGTTAATCACTATTTTCCCGCGTTTTACATATTTTCATAGAAATTAATAGTAGAAGTATAATAATTTTGGAACGTAATTTTATTTTTAATTTTTTTACAAAATCAAAAGTAGATTTGAAGCGTAATCCCTTTGAAAATCAATCAATCAATGTGTTACAAACGAGTTAAAACTCCAAATCCAATAATTTGTCCCGCATATATAAATATAAATAGAGAGGAAAGGGGGAAGAACAAAGTGAACGGAGGCAAAGTTAGGCGAAGAAGCTGCAAAACTTCGCCAATAACCTTCTGTAAACTCCCCACTTCTCCCTTCAAAATTCATCATCTTCATATCTCACTAACCCTAATTCCATCGATCATCGCAATCCAATTTCTGCAATCGACTTCAAAGATTCAATCTTTCATCGCAACAAAGATGGATATCGAGCAAAAACAAGCGGATTTAGTCGATCACTTCGTCAAGCAAGCCTCCGAGAACAAGGGCGCTTCTCTCTCCTCCGTTATCGTCGACGCAACTTCCAGCCCTTCTCTCTTCGCTTTCTCCGAAATTCTCGCGATCCCTACTGTCGCCGAGGTGATTTCAATCTCCTTTTCTTAGGGTTTCTTTCTTGTCGATTATGGTCGAAATTTGTGTTTTTACTTTGGTAATTTCGTTGTGCCGTAATGTAGTTTCAAAGATGGCTTTTTTTAGGGTTTTGATCATCGTTGATAAGTATGATGGTGTGTAAGGTACTATGTTTGGCTTATCAAGAGGCTTGAGATTTTGGAATCGTCGTGTTTTTGAGCTGTGGGATTTTGGACTGTAGTGTGGTGAATTGCCTGCTGAAATTTTGAATGTAGACTGTTTTGCCCTGCGATTAAGAACATAGGCTAGTAGTTTGTTGAAGTATTAGTTTTAGCGGAGTCATGATCGTATACCTGTGGCAACGGCGCAACCAAAGGGGGCTAGTAGTAGCCTGGTAGAGGCGGTCTCCCACCTTGGACAATGAGAAATTTGAAATATTTAGATGAGTTTTTTTTCCCTAGGTACTTTATTAAAATGCTACTTTGTCCCCCAATTCAGAATTCTGGTTCCCTCGCTGGTGTTTTGGTTAACAGGGACGATCACACTGCGAAAAAATTATGTTTATTTTATATAAAAAAAAGTCAATTTAACTCCTAGTTATGCCATGGAGTTGCTAGTTTGGCTCCTGAAGTTTTCAACATAGTGGGGATAGACATTAAACAATAGAACGTGCTCCACGTGATAGTTGTGTGGTATTCTATTCAGGTTCTATTTTGATCCAAAGTATAGATGTGCAAGCTTTTAGTTTGCTAATAATCGTTCTTGATGCAGCTTGAAGGAACCGAGCACCTGATGTATCTCAATCTTCTTCGATTGTTCGCTCATGGTACATGGAGTGACTACAAATGTAAGCATTCATAGTTCTGCTCAGCTCAATGTTAAGTCTTACTTCGTGAATGGTGTGTTCAATTTACACACTCGATTTTCTTTTCTGAAAGACACAAAAGTTCATCTAATAAAAGTGCTTTAGCAGCCTCATCTTTGTAATTATGTGTGACCTTATAATGTGCAGGCAATGTTGGGTCTCTTCCCGCACTGGTTCCAGATCAAGTTCTCAAGTTAAAGCAACTCACCGTGCTGACACTAGCTGAGACGAACAAGGTAGCGACCGTGCTGTCACATGGACCTTCCCCGAGCAAAATTTTGATAGAGTTGTGATCTTATAGTTGTAGTAGAGTATCTGTGTAGGGATGTGTTTAGGTAATGTATGTTTTTATTTGCTCTGTAATTTGTGTTTAATGACGTGTCTTAACAGGTACTTCCATACGATCAGTTGATGCAGCAATTAGATGTCACAAATGTGCGGGAATTGGAAGATTTTCTTATTAATGAGTGCATGTATGCGGTATGTTTTCTTATTAATTAGATGTTACAATCGGTATATTTTTGTAGAAATTGAACTCAAAAGACTCACTTCTTAAAATGAGAACGTCAATTATTTAATAACGGAGGGAGTATTTGTTTAGCATGCAGTTTGTCAAGTATTGTTTGACACTTGCTCCTGAATTTTGATTGGGCGTTCTTGATTTTTTTTTTCATAATGCAAATGTGTGTGCGCGTGTGTAGTAGATGTGCTAACGCTTGTTTCTGGTTTACAGGGTATTGTCAGAGGAAAGCTGGATCAGTGGCGCAGATGCTTTGAGGTCTTAACCTCTGCCTTTGTCAGCTCCATTATATTTTTTATGCTTTGTATTTCCGAAATTGTCCTGGCCTTTCAACCGCTTTTATTCTTGCGCTTGCAAGTGTAGTTCTTTTACTGTACTGTAATTATTGTTTGTACTGATGCAGGTGCAGTTTGCTGCTGGGAGGGATCTTAGACCAGGGCAGCTGGGAAATATGATACATACCTTGTCAAACTGGTATGTTGAAAGTTTCCGGAATCTTTAAGGCTTTGTTTGGATTGTGTAACTTGGAGTGCAAGGGAGAGATAGTTTCTCTTATGTTGATAGTTTCCGGAGTTTTTTTTATTATATTGCAACTATTTTAGGATAATCTTATTCTGTACCATTACATCCTAGATACTTGATAGCTTTAATTCCTATTTATTGTTACATGAAATAATAGGTTAACAACGTCTGATAATTTGTTGCTGGCAATTCAAGAGAAGATAAAATGGGCTGATGCAATGAGTGAGTCAGATAGGAAACACAAAAAAGAAGTTGAAGATAGAGTGGAAGAGTTGAAGAAATCACTGTCTATGAAGGTATGAACCATATAGAGTTGTTTTCTTTTGTTTTTAATTGTCACAGTAGTAGTGTACTGACATCAACACCTGTGCAAAAGATGGGTTGGTGGTAAAGCTATTCAGTAATGCTCGGAATTGTCCAGTTTGCTTGCCTGGCTAGATTCGAGTATGGTATAAAACTATTCTGACTGATTTGCCATCCATCCTGTAACCGGCCTTTGACCGGGTAATTTCTAGTTCTAGCATGAACGCCATCTCATTCCAGCGCTTAAGTGGAGCTGTTCAAAGCACTGCGCTGAACTACCCATGGGGTAACTCTAGCGGGTTGTGTACTGAGGGTGGTTGTTTCAATCTAAAAGTCTTTCAAATCACTGTGTACAACACTTCATAATTATTAGTGAGTGAGGGGTCTGTAGTCTGTGCTCTGTATGATGAATGATCAACTGTCGGGAAATCATCATTACATTACATTTGTAATCTTAATTGAGGGACCTAGGTATAAATGCAGGCTTGTTTTGTGCTTAGATGGATGCCAGTTTGAAATCTTAAGTCATTAGGAGTGCATTTTACTCGTTTGCAATATGGGAATGTTGGTCGATAGTCTTACTTACATTGTGGCAGAAGTTACCCACTAGCAGGCCGATGTCGATTTCAGAGGGCAGGAGGAGATCTTCTCTGAACCTGGAGGAGTGATGGACTTTGAGGAAGATAGAGTTAGATCGAAGAGGTATTTTGACAGTAGCAATCATCTTTATATTTGAATATTGTTTCGCTAAAAAGGTGCCTCTCTTTTCTGTGTATATAACGAGCATAGACAACACTGATCTGGAATCAAGCATTAAGTCATATGTCGATTACTACACCCCACCTTTTCACGGGTTGAAATTGTGAGCTGACTGGTTTGTGGAACTGCAGGAGGCGGCATCCAATACCCTGAAGAAAGAGGAGGTAGGCGATAGGAATGATTTTGAGGTCTGTGGATTTGGTTAGAGTTGCGATTATGCCAAAGAGGATGCT
Organism: Agrostemma githago; assembly: GCA_958450325.1. Lineage (NCBI taxonomy): Eukaryota > Viridiplantae > Streptophyta > Magnoliopsida > Caryophyllales > Caryophyllaceae > Agrostemma > Agrostemma githago. Next base: position 1,771,693 of record OY288255.1, read on the forward strand.
GCTTTTGGGGATGACATTCTTGTGTTTCTAAACATTGTCACTTGTTATTTTTATTATGATTTGCGTAACGGGCAGACATTGACCTCTTTTTGGCCTTGGGCTCTGGTTAGCCCTCTTGAGATGTAATAGTGGCATCTGTTATTTGCAGTTCAAACATCTATCTCTTATAAACTCGGTCAGCTTTTGTAGGTGTTTTGGAGTAATGTTTGTTATCATCTCTTGATGATCAAGGTACTTTGCATTCGACAATTGTTTGCCACAATGTCTACCCACAAGAAGATCGTAATGGTCTAATTGAACGGAGACTTTATAAGATTGTTTGGAACTTGCTGTTCCTGCCGCTTTCATTGCCAATGTGCCAGCCATCATTGTAACAGGAAAATCCTGCTCGCCTTTCTCATATATCTCACCTTCTCACGACCAAAATTGGTGGGATTGAAGTCATCCGTATTTAATTTAGAAGTGATCATGTCGATGACTCTTCGATATGATGATGCTGTGTACGTATGTACTCATCTACGTACTCTCTTAAGAATATGAATCAGCAGTACCAGTGGCGTACGTAGAGATTGAAACTGGATGGCTGTGCTGCATCGATCGACTTATGACTTACGAATCAGCAGCAGTATCACTCCCCTTTCTGTGTTCTGCCCTTTTTATGTAAACTTAATAGTCATCGTCATCGTCATCATGCCAAACTCAAGCATACAATACTTGCTTACTTTAACCCGTTTGTCGGTCCCAGAGTATTATCAGATACAACTGTTTTGTACGAATTTTTCAATTTTGGGTCCGATGAAGTGTACGTCGAAGTATTGTAGGATATTTGATACGCAATACAACGGCTACCTGAAGTATAAGAGTAGTAACGACATAGTACAATATAGACGAGTAAAAACACTCGCGCTATTTTATTTTATACGGACTATATTATTCATTCTTCTCCGTCTTTGGCCATTTGTGTTGCTTACCCTTCAAGGAAAATCACACTATCGGTCGATCGGACTATCACCAATAAATTAAAGGGATGGGGGCATGCATCATGCATGCATAGTGGATAGTGATAGTGAAATTACTTGACGCAATTGGACAAAACTTAACTTCTTTCATTTATCATACACATTATTTCGGAGTTTTGCAACAAAAAAAAAATAAAGTGGTAATTGTTGCAAACACTTTGGAAGGAGCTAGAATTCGGTACCATACTTTTGCTTTATTTTTGTCGCAAGGAAATAATGCAAATGTATCGAATTCAAGTCAACAAAGAGAGAAGAATAAAACCGTTTTAAGCCAACATTTTAATAACTGAACTATTCGATCATTGATTATTTTTATCAATGAATGGGGGAGTACATTTAGTTAAAGCAAAAGTGGTAATTAATCCCTTAACTTTGTTCAAGTAAATGAAGAAATCGGCGGGTTATCGCATCAGCAGCTACAATACTCTCATTATCGATCATTAGAAAAGAAGTGAGGAAAAAATGGACGACTCATAACTTGGAACTTAAGTGAGGAACTTGATGATGTCATAATTGTTTCTTACCTACTTTTACTACTTTCTGTCAATAATCATCCTCCTTTTCTTTTTAATAATTTGGCTACTTGTAAGGCTGTAATCAACGTAACATTATTATTCATGCATGCATGCAAGGACATGTGTATGTGGACTACGTCGATTCAAGCCAGCCAGGGGTACTGTACAAATCCAGCAAACGAATGAATCGGGTCGGATTCAGGTTAGATATTCATTCCGATGGAGTGATTTTCGAGTTTTTAAAGTTTGAAACAGTATAAGTCGTCATTAACGTACATTTGTATTTCAAGCTATCTAATCTAATGTATTAATTAGGGATAATCATTTGCATGTACAAATAAACATTCAAGTCATATAGTGTTCGTTGGGTCAGATTACAGATCATGCATGCATGCGTGCTTCAATTTTCAATTTCGTTAGAGCCACTTGAGTCAAGCCATCCAGAAATGGGTCGACCCACTTTTGTTAGGCCTAATACTATCTCACTCCTCCTTTTTATTTGGATGACGTACGGTCAACACTCCGTGTTAATTGAAGAGGTCTGAGGTGCGCATGAGTGAGAGCAAAATGCGTTGGAAAGAATCCGTATTGTAAATCAAAATAATAAATGAGAGTAGGGTAGGGTATATATGGATCTGATGTAGAGTAGATACTCCATATACTAACTCGTATAGTCGTGTGTCTACGAGGGAGGCTACCACTAAATAAAATAATATATGGTCAATTGCATGCATGCCGAAATATTATTATTTGTATTGGTAGAGCGAGGTAGTACATGTACACATGTATGTATGTATTTCGTTAAGAGGACTTCTTCATTTCACATTCAACTTGACTCGTTCACTATTACGATCGTGTATTATTATTATTATTCCTCGCAACACTACAACAAAGCAAGGTTAGGTTTTCTAATTTCCATCACTCACTTTTCTTCCCACTTCAATCATTATTGCATGGTGCGACGAAAATAGAAATCATCACTTTATATCGAAAATTAAAAGAATTATTCTGCTATTAGTATGATGGACGGTGATTATGTTAAAACTCGATCATATTTAATTAAGATTAGGTCTCCTGAAAGACGGTCTCTTATTAACTTTACTGAGAGACTAAGTACAAATGGAAGTAACAGTGGTACCAAAGCTAATAGAAGTAGGTACGATTAACGTAAAAGAGTATACAAATATAAAGAGGGTACGTTTCTTATAAAAACAGGTACAAAACTAAGTTGTCATTTAAGGGTACGAATAGAACATAAAGTGATACTAAAGAATGGTCTCTCAATAAGTTATTGAGAGATCGTCTCTCCTAATAATTTGTGTTTAATTAATAAGAAATGAGCAATACTCACTTTTCTTATAAAATAATCATTTTTAATCATAATATGGTCATTTTTTTCTCCATTGCAATACAAACTAGTTGTATTATAAATAAAAGAAAAAAAAATACTCAGTAGAATACATTACTTCCTCCATCCCACTATGATGTTCCCATTTACTTTTTTTGGAGTCAAAGTTCGTAAACTTTGACCACAAATTCCGTAAAAGGTATACAATTTTAGAATACGATTTTCACATAATTACATTTGTTATATCAAAAGATCTTTGTAAAAGTATAATTTCAACAAAAAAAAATAATGACGTATAACGATGATAAAACACAATCAAAATATCGTCTCAAAGACCGTGAAAAAATAAATGAAAATATCTCTTTGGGACAGAGCGAGTATGTCAGAATAGGCAAGTTAGGGTCAACGTTGAAATAGTTGTCATGGGAATGAATTATGGAGTTATTGTTAAAAGGTGGATCTCATTCATATACGACTACTATTGATTTATTGAAATCGCTCAAATTTTCTTTTGATTAAGTCTCTTATGATCTCATCCTATGAGTAAAGGCAGTAATTGAAGAAGATAGCTAGCTAGAATTTGAACTTCACCTCCAAATTTCAATCCAATTTTAACGGCTACACTTATAACTATTTATCAATTATTAGTATGCATATCATTATGCTAATACAAAGTATTATATTTTATTGATTTTCAGTATGTAATTAGTATCTCGATTGTCCACTAATTTCTTGTAATTGTTTTGACCTTAATATAACTTGGTTTAAAAAAAATTAAATTAATAAAAATAATACTAATATTGGTAAAATAAAATTGTGTAATGTACTTCCTACAATTTTCTTTTATCTTTCCACTTTTTAATAATTAGGTGGATATTATATTCAAATGAGAAGATAATTAAATTAAAACCGGGGGGAAGTAATAAAGATTAACGATAAATTTTTTAAGAGCGATAATAGTAATTTTAATTATAATTATTACGGAGTACTAGTATTTGCGAAACTTGTAGGACTTGAGATTATAACAGTAGCTAGCTAGTTAAACTAATCTTAAAATTAAAACGAGTTAAACTGAGTTGAACTAAAATGAGTTAAAATTATATTAAAAAGAATACGATTCTAAACATCATCAATAAAAAAAATAGGGTAAAAATAAATAAATAAATAAATAAATAATGCATGCATGCATGCATGCATCTATCTCAGAGATGCATGTTTTCGTTTGCTTTACTAGTTACACAAAAATGTTGAGCTAATGTAGTGAGTGATTACTTTCAAATGAATTGTCAAATCCGTAGCTAGGTTATTTGCTTAGCTTGGACATTGATATTTTACATAAACATAAATATTGTCGTACCCAAAATCGCTCGTAAATTGAAGGAACGGACATTATTGCAAGTTGGAAGAGGAAGCTTAAAAAGAGACAAAAGAGAGTGAAGAGAAAAGTCATTGTTTCATCTCTAATTTTATTTCATTTATTCTTCTATTAATGCTTTCCTTATTTGTGAGAAACAATCAAATTAATTTTTAATTTAAAAAAGTGGACCTTCGGATAGAATTATACTCGTACTCCGTATTTAATTATTATCGACTATCGTAATTTTTTAATGTTTTTACGGAGTACTAGTATTGCAGACAGAATTAAGACGACTTTTGTAGATAGTTAAGTAAACAAGTATTTATTGAAAAATAGTTTTGCAGAATAATAACCAAACAACCAATATTAATTTTTTCGGTATAATAACTTGTGAATAAAATCTTTTGTATAAGTAAGGTGAAATACCACCTAATTAAATACAACTTTTTATCAAAAGATTGACAAACTAATTAACTCAAATTAATTTACGATTTAGTGCACTTGTTTAAAATAAAATTTTAAGAGTTTGAGTGCCTCCACTTCATCAATTATTAATTGCATGTTTGCATAATCTACGTGTTATTAGATGAGAAAAATGTGTGAATCAATCTATCAATGTCAAGAAAGTAAAGTCACAAGTACATGTACTTACGCTCATGCGATGCCGCGATTTGATATTGCTACTAACTCCATGTCTAAGTAGGGGAAGGGGAACACAAATATATGTTGGTGTTTTGATCAACCAATACGAATATACGATACGATATACTCCCTCCGTTCAAGTCCAAACTTCCCTTTTGCTTTTTTACGTTTGTCAACGCGCATTTTGCATCGTTAATATCTTTCGTAACATATTAGTAAAAATTATGGAAATTGGATATTAATAATCTACTTTTAAAGACGAATCAAACAAGATCCCACGTGCATATATTTTCTCTAATAGATTGTCGTGAATATCGAAAGTTATCCGTGATTGCAAATAGTGTCAAGACAAGGAAGGGGAAGGTTGGAATTGAACGGAGGGAGTATCATACTCCGTAGATGGTCTGAATCATACAGGGTATAATTTTCGTATATTTATAGTATGGAGTAACTAAGTCAAGATGCATTGATAACAACAAGCCTAACAAGCAATTCATCGAATCCTTCCTATGTAAGATGATTAAATAATATACAAATTAACCAACAAACACGATTATAACATTAATCGCTCATGCTAAACCCCTTAATTAATAACCCTAGAGAAAATCTAGTCAATACTCCTAATATATACTCCGTACATTCCTCTACTGGAATCAAGACTGACAAGACATACACATTCATGAGAGTATTCATAGGATCGGCCAATGAAATTTGGAGACCATGTTCCAATTTCAATAAAGAGACACTTAGTACAATAGAGTACGTACTCCATCCATTCCATTTGATTGTTTCCATTTGCTTTTTGAGTAATATTCAGAAGTCAGTGAAATCATCAACGTAATTTTTAATATATAAGAGAAAATATAGTCTATGAGATCTTATTTAAATTGTCTAATCGAGTACGTTATAAATATCAAGTTTTTATAATTTTTTGGAATACGTAACTAAAGATATAGACAAAAGAAAACATGCATTGACAAGTATGAAAAAATAAATGCGAACAATCAAATGAAACACACATGGTAATAAATAATTTTCAAAAAAAATTACGAGTACTTAAAAAATGAGTAGAAGTTGAAACCACAACCTGAAGATCAATATTAACTTATCTTAACCACTACATCAATGTACTACTTTTAGTAATTGTGTATAATCAATAGAGATATTGAAGCCTTCACTATTTAGGTCTCGGTTCCTAGAAGCGAATGGATCCCTTGTGAATCGACGCTGAGTATTCATATTAAAGATAGAAAAGGAAACAATGATATTTAAACTAACAAAAAAAGATTAACAACGTAACATGCTAAAGGGAGAAGATCTGAAGAGAGATTCCTCCATTAAGAGTGGAAATGAGATTAGACTAGCTAGGGCATAAAATTGAATGAGAAAAACAAGAGCCCGTAGTTAAGGCAGGAACCAATAAAAAGCACATAATTAAAAAACATAATACTGCGTATCACAACTCCGTCCTAGAGTTTAGTAAAATGATACACATGATAATTATGAAAATCACACGTCTGTCTCAAATTTGCGGATGAAATAAAAATTGATGAAAAATAAGGCCAAGTTTATATGTATATAATCCGTATATAATGATACTCCCTCCTTCCACTAAGATTTCCCCACTTCAAAACTTTCCTCATTCATCTAATATACTCTCTTCTCATTGGTTACTTTTTGTGATTTGACATCTTGAACCTCACTCAACAATTTACCACCTTTCATTACTCATTTCTTAGTCCATGACTCCATGTGCCATTTATAAATGGGAAGATCTTTGTGGAGGGAGAGACTAATTTTTTTGAAAAGAAGGCCGAAGTAGTAAGATCTTTATGGACCACTACCACAAGTGAAAATCGTACAAAATCATTAAGAGACATTAAGAGAGACTATTATGAATTGAATTACCGATAACAACGGTTGTTAAATTGAAATCTAAACATTTTTCAATCGAGATATTTTAATTATCTTTTGTCATTACCGAAAACTAGTCCATAACAATCAATCATATTTCAATTTTCCAAATCACACTCTACATACTTACCCAATTTATTTTATTTGGGTGCGAATTTATTCGACTTTTCAACATTATTTGAAGTACATATACTTGAATAGTAAATCTCCCTTGTGATTATTATATCCGTCACAAACTTATAACGGATCAAATATAACCATAATAAAGAGAGGAAAAGACAACCTATGTGATATCCCCAAACATCATACTTTTTGTTATACCTCTTCTATTTAACCCGTTACAAGTTTATGACAGATATGACCGTCTTTTGTGATCCTCGAAATGATTAAGATCATTGATTCCAAGTACTACCAATCTTCTTCTTTGGTGCTCTTTTTTTTGTTGGTGGATGGTGGGCCTTCTCATATCACCACCCCCCTCACACCTTTCGCATCATACATAATTACATACATTCAACAACAATAACATTTACTCGGTGATGATCGATCGATAGTTATATATGCATATGCATATGCACATCTCTCTCACTCACTTTTCCTCACGACCCTATATATACCCCCCAACCGCCCTTCCATAACTAAACGTAAGTAACCAAAACATTAAAAAAAGATTCATTCTTTCCTTTGCACACGTACAACTTTCATTATAGTTTTGAGTTGCATTATTGTCTAAGTACAAAATATAAAAAAATAAATAAAAAAATATGAGGCTACTATCCTTAAAGCCTCATAGTAAACTACGAGTATATAATAACACCCCTAGCCTAGACGCACCACCACACGTACAACAAATGCCTCATTTTACTTGCAACCTTACTCATCAACAAGTAAGCTATACTAGTAATACTACTACTACTTCACAAACCTACTCTCCCTCTCCTAAAAAATGGGAAAATTTCATCAAGCAAATCCCCACCGGCCACGGTCCGTCTAGGATCGCTGACCGGTGGATGGAGTACATGGGGTTGGAGGACTGGGCCGGGTTGTTAGACCCGCTCGATGATAATCTCCGGACGGAGATTATCCGGTATGGGTCTTTCGTTGAGGCCTCGTATAGCGCTTTTGAATTTGACCCGTCCTTGTCGTCCTACGGGTCGTGCAAGTACTCGAAAAAGAGGTTATTGGAGGAATGTGGGTTTCCCGATACTGGGTACCGGGCGACATGTTACCTACGAGCCTCATCTGGGATACAGGTCCCTGACTGGGCTAAATCCAGCTGGTCTGCGACTACGCAGTCCAGCTGGATTGGGTATGTGGCGGTCTGCCACGACAAGGCGATGATTGACCGGCTGGGACGTCGAGATGTGGTCATCGCCTTGCGTGGGACTGCCACGTGCCTGGAGTGGCTTGAAAACCTACGTGCCACCCTCACCCCGATCCCATGGGACCAGAACGCGGTCCCACTGGACCAGGGTGGGGCCCCGATGGTGGAAAGTGGGTTCTTGAGCCTCTACACTTCCGGGAGTGACACTCAAACCAGCTTGCAAGATACATTACGGTCAGAAATTCAAAGAATCCTCAATCTCTACCCGAACGAACCACTAAGCTTCACCATTACTGGTCACAGCCTTGGGGCTGCCCTTGCCACGCTGGCAGCCCATGACATCAAAACCACGTTCGACCGGGCCCCACTTGTGACCGTCATGTCCTTTGGTGGGCCCCGTGTAGGTAACCATAGTTTCCGGTCTACCATTGAGAGACAAGGAACCAAGGTTCTAAGAATAGTGAACCCAAATGACCTTATTACTAAAGTTCCTGGCTTTGTCACTGATAACAATGAAATCAGCATCGCTAGTCCTACTAGCCCTGCTGTCGTTACTACTACTACTAATAACAACAACAACGATAATAATGATAATTATAGTGAAAAATTGCGGGTGTTGGGAAAGCTATGGCCGAGTTGGATGAAAAAACGGGTTCAGGATCCGCAGTGGGTGTACGCGGAGGTGGGTCACGAGCTACGGCTAACAATGCCGGAGCCGGAGCATAAGCCAAATCCATACCTGAGTAATATGAATTTGGCAAAATGCCATGATTTAAAGACGTATCTCCAATTGGTAGCGGAAGGTGTTACTTCCAACTGTCCACTCAGAGCATCTCTTAGAAGAAAAAAACATGACGTTATTATTCATCAAAATCAGCAAAGCAGTCCACTTACCGTGTGATATGGACCCACAAATAAATCTTGATTTTTGTAGATATCATCAGCTAGTAGTAAATCAGTTAACATTAATTAGAATTGTTCACTTAATTTGTATACACACATTTCAGCTAATCTGAGAAATAATTTGTGATTTTGGCCATGCAAGAGTTATCAACTTGGTACATATCTCAAACACTATTATTTCACGTGTGATAATAGTGTCACGGTAATTATATTTCTCACTAGAATTTGGGTTTCTCAAATTTCTAACTACGAGTACTAGTCTACTAGCGTATGATTTGAGACCACAAATAAGCAAAGTTTCGTGCTAAAATCAATTGACGATATCCGATAGCTAGGCGAGTAATTCAAAAACTTACTATATACAGAGTATAATAACCTAGTTTTCCTACGTGTATGTATGAAAAGAGCGACACATTTTTCTTCTCTATTACAATATTGTTTTATAAGGAAAAAATAATACTCGTACTATTTTGGACTATAATTTGGAGTAGGATCTTCAAAAGAATCGTATATATGATGGATCAAAGTACATTTATACTTGCTTGTACAAAATAAAGTGGCATTTTGAAGACAAAAACTATTCTACATTTCTACGGAGTATTGACAATCTGCATGCATGGCTAGCTGCATGAGACGACTCTACACTTCGCATATGTAAATGCAATTATGAAGATATGTAGGACTGAATCATGGACGGAGTTATGTAGAAGTCGACTAGACCATCATGTCTGAATTGAACTTTTTTATGAAAATAATATTGGATAAATAATACTCCGTAATTGATTATAGTTACATACGAATAATAGATTAATTATTCAATCCTAGACAGAATTCGAACTTAACTTCAGGTTTGGGTTGGACTAACTACATTAATTTGTCTCTACTTAATTCAAACTTTATGTGTGTAAGAGGATTAACTGATGAATCAAAAGTCATAATAATAAAATTAGTTATTGAATGATTAGATTATTTTGCATTAATAATTTATGAAAAGGTGTAGAAAGGCAAAATTTGTTTTACACTACTCATAATTCAAAAGCATACAGTAATATATAGATACCGCCGCAACTAACTACTTAATTCTTTTTTAAAAGACAGAGAGATAATTATTACGAGTAGTTAGGTTTATAATAGATGAAGTGGCAGAGATTGATTAAGGCGGTGTGATGTTTGAGAGTCAAAAGACAAGCATCAAAATGCATACCAAATTTTAAATCCGTCACGCTAGTATATATATCTATCTGTCACAAATCGATGATGAGTGAAATATATCACATGATGAGATAAGAATATAAGATAATTTAAAAGTAAAAAGATTAATTATTTTTATCTATTAAAATAAATATTATTTAAACGATTATAAATTTATGACGGGTAAAGTGATGGTGTATTTGAGTAACACCGTCCGTGGTTCGTCCCTAAGATTACATGCAGCGAAAACAACAGGTTAGCTAAAGCGCACCGGCCACACCACACCAACTATCCTTTCATGTTGTTTCAATCTCACCACCAAATCTTCTGTCTCATATCTTCATGATGCTGCTACTCCTACTCTTATTATATCCACGCCGTTTTTCTCTTCTTCCATTACCATTATCATTATACCATCAAAATATTAACTTTTCTCTCTTAATTAATTAACACGGATTCAAACGGTTTAATAGCATGCATTTCACATATACGTACAGATGGGTAATAATAATCGGATAAATCTATTACTATCTTGTTTGACTTTTTCAAATTTAAGATAATGAACATACATACTTGTATTACCAAGAATTTTGTGATAACGTATTTTATGCTTGTAATTTTGGGATGTAGATCTGGCCGCAGGTCAGGTCTTGTCTACTGGACCCTAAATTGGATCATGGGAGCGGCCATGCCCTACGGGATCTGGATGGTTACTAGCTGTTCCGAACTGAACTCCCAATTTTTTTAATTTTTTTTTTTCCATTTTTACCGGCAAGGATTGGCTTAATTGTTAATATAAGATCGAAGCGCGTAAGTCTTGAGTCAAGGGTTGGTTGACCAGGTTTAACTTGTCAAATTCAAACCCACGAATTGGGACGGAGGGAGTATTTGCTAAGATCTTCTTCTTTCTTTTTGATACAAAATACATGGTCAATATTATTCCACTTTTTACGTCACTTAATTTCAATCATATATTCCTTTTTCCTAAAATTTTACAAGAAGAAGATAGTGAAAAAGATGGGGTACTTCAGGTATTATTCTCTTGCCTAATATACTTGTGTTTTGTTGAAAAATTAATCATTCAATTATCGTAGCACTACTGAGTAGTTTTCTACCCATCAACTCAAACAATTTTTCAAGCATATACCACAAGGGCAGCGTGTAAAAAGTAGCATGGTTAAAAATCAAAGTCAAAAATTACTGTACATTATTATTTTCATTTTCAATGAGATATTTATCATGTTATATCAAACACGTAATTTATTATTTTATTCTAGTACGTAACATATGGCATCAAATGAGAAATTTGACAATAATATTAACACTAATTATTGTACTATTTTCTCTAGATCTTTTAATTCTTTACATTTACTTTTTTTCACTATTCATGAGTAGAGAGAATCTCTGTTATAACTTCTAATGTATAACTTAAATCATAGTCGTGTGAGATCTTTATTTTAATCGGTTAATGAATACATTAAGGTCCGGTTCTTTTCAGCTTATTTTCAACTCGTTTCAAACCAGCTCAGCACAGCTCCTATAAGCTCGGCTCTTATCAAACTTTTACGATTTTTAATAATGTGTAAATAAAGATATAACAAATAAAACGTACATTGACAAGTGTTATAAAGCAAACGTAAAGAATCAAATGAATCAGAGAGAGTATTATTTTGTACAAAAAATACGGAGTAGTACGGCGTACGGAGTACTACTCCCTCCATTTTTTATTTTCTTCTCATTTGCTTTTTCACAGTCTCCAAGACGGTACTTTAACCGTATTTTTCGACATGTAAATGAAACATTTTCTTAACGAAATTTATATTTTATGAAAGATAATTTGATAATAAATGTGAATATTTGAGTTTTTATGTATAAATCATTCTTATTCTCCAATACATTTAGGTCAAAGTCTCAAAACGCAAATGGAAAGAAAATAGGTAAGTAGAGGAAGTATATAACAAATTTATACAATAATATGTATTGTACTTTGTATTTAAGAGGAGAATAAAAGAAAATGGAATAAATATTAATTTGATCGAAACAACTCAAACAAGTGACACAATATTATTAATGTTTAGAGAGGTGGAAGTAGGGATGACAGAGGGTCCATGATACTTCCCAGATCCTTCGAGTCTTACCCTAATGGGTCGGTATGGGTCCTAATTTTTTGGTACCTTGCGGGTGGGATAGGGTATGGATCCTCCTAAAAATTCACGAGTCCGGGCCTCAAATGTGTAGTAAAAAAGTTAAAAATAAAAGTCACAAATACCAAATATTTAACGGTGGTTAGTACGGAGTACTCCCTCTATTTCTTTGATATCTTCCACATTTTCTTTTTCAATCATTTCTTTAATTTCTTTCACTTTCCTTTTTTCTATCACACTTCTCTCTTACCTAGGTGGCCCACTTACTTTAGAGCATCCACATCAATGAGAATAACCCAATTCTCATCTTCCACTTTTTCACCTTTTCTCTATCCTACTCCACCTCCACCTCACCTTTCCACTAACTCTTAAATTTTTTCCAAAAACATCTCACATCAATAAGAATTCATTTCTCACTCTTTCTCTTACTTTTTTATACCCCACAATATCCACCTCAATAATTCATCCATTTACATTTAATTAAAAAATAATTATTGTTAACTTTTAATTAATAATTATTATTAACAAACTTTTAATTTTTGGTTCAGTATCGAGTTTATATCGTACTCCGTATTACGTCAATTTTTTCTCAACAACATTAATTATTTATCATTATTTGCTTTAATTATTCTTAGAATGTCAAATATATCCATTTATGTTTACTGATAACCCGCAAATAATACGACGACTTGGATCATACAGTCACTCTCATTTATGTTTAAGATGGGAAATTGTCCGGTCTTTAATTTTATTCGGTTTTTTAATTTTATATTCATATTAATTTTATTTAATTAATTAATAACTAATAAAAAATTAACGATACTAATCACAATTATAATAATAAACAACATTTAACAATTAAATACGTACGCATTTTTTGTTTTATATACAAATTAATATTTTAATAATAAAAAAATAAAAAAAAGGGAAAGAATCCCTGCAAAGTTGCAGGACTGTCATCCTCGCTCAGTTCTCGGCCAGACGAGAAACTCGGTTCCTATTCCTTGCCTAATCAGCTTTCTCCTCAATTTTTTAATATTAATTCAACTAGGTGGCCATTCTCGTGCTCGCAGATTATTGCTAATGTGCATGCTCTTACACCCTCTCTACTTTTACTTATTTTATTGTTTTTCTTAAGAAATGTGCTACTTTTAAGGTGGAAGAAATCATAGAAACGGAGGGAGTACTTTGTAAGCCTTCGAACATTATTTTTTTTTATTTTTTTTTGAATGTCAATTTTTAAGTTTTTAGTGCAATTATTGACATTTTTTGTTACAAAAAACGCATACCATACATTAAAAATATCGGTCCCATGGATCCATCTGATCGGTACGGTTAAGGGTCCAAATATTTCAGATCCTAACTGATCTGGATCGAGTCTGGGTCCAACCTATGAAACTGGATCGGATCCGAGTTTCATAAACCCTACGAGACCCTAACAGTTGTCATCCCTAATGGAAGTGAGGGGTGATAGATCAGAAATGGACGTAGGAGAGTAGGAAGGCAGATTCAAGGAATGTTTCTAAAACAAGTACACGTTTCCCATTCACGCACATTCTTTATTAAACACATTTCCTTCGCCGCAATAGTCTTTCACCTTTAGATGATAGATAACTCTAAATATAAATGGAGGTCAGTCTCATGAAATTAAGGCCTAGGTTATCATTTCGTAGGGTGCTTACTTACTATCAACCCCACTATATATATATATATATATATATACTTTTCATTCTTTTATTTTTAATTATACAAAAGAAAACACTTTCAAAGAAAACGGACAAAAAAAATTATTCGATAGAAACTGACGAATTACTTTTTACTAAGTTTAACAAAACTAGTCGAAAAATTAATTGTTACTCAATAAATTAGCAGAAAATTTAAAACTAGCTGAGGTTGACAAACCAACTAAAAATTCGTTACTTGAAGAAATTAAAGAATCACGATAATATTAAAGTTTTTTTTACTTCATTATCTGTACGTAAAAGTAATACTGGATGATACTCCAATATATTACTCCCTCTATCTCTGTAGAATAGTTACCATTTCCATTTTGATTTGTCTCTTTTAAAGAATTACCTTTTGCTTTAATTTTTTTGTCTGATTTTTGTGGTTACCATTAATTGTGGTGATTACCATTAATTGTGACTCATATATATCCTCTAAATAGAAGGGGTGATCCTTCTAGAGAGACGGATGGAGTAAGACTTAGGGAGTATACTTAATACTTTAGCTAAATTAAAGCTAATCAAGTAAATATCAATAGTTATTGTGTAGAATGGTCTCACACTGTCCAACATATATACCATAATATATATATATTAAGCGAATCGTCTCAAGCGTGAGAGTTTGTTACTATATAACGTGTTTATTATATTGTAATTAGTGGAGTACAATTTGTGGTTAATTATATGAGGATCCTCCAAATTAGTGGGACGGGATACGCTAGTACCCAATTAATTAAGAAGGGTCACTATCTAGATCGAGTTTGAAGGTGGATTACGTACGTTTATATGCTCAATTATTAAAAAGTGTTGACTACCAACCTACCCAAACCCAAACCCAAAAGCACACACTCATCACTCATCGTGTCACTAATCATCGTCACTGTATAATCCACTCATTGCATTTACTAACTGTACGTAGTCTCCTATTATACCATGTGTACCTCTCAACTTCAGCAACTGTACTCCTTAACTTCTCCGACCAAAATATATATATATATATATGAATATGTCTTCCTTCTAAGGTTATAACGGGTCAAGTAGTTTGGAAAAGACAAAAGCAGTAAATCACGTGATGTTGATAATACCAACACTTTTATCTTATTTATAGATGTGGTATGATATTTGATCCGTCTTAAACAAGAATTTGTGAAGAATATATATATACCCAGTACGTTGACCCAAGCTTCAGCTAATACATATTCCGTATATACGTGTGTGTAATTTAGATTCAATTTGACAAAACTAGCTGAAAAGTTATCGAAATTTTTTAAATTAGTTGAAAATTAGGAGCTGATAAATTAGCCGAAACCACTAACCCTTTTTAGCAAACTAAGTGAAACACTATATCAAACAAAATGACATAAATAAGCGTTGATTATATCGTTCTATTAATGATCAAAAGATAATAAATGAAACCAAAAACCTTTGTATTCCTGACTCTAAAAAAATAAACACATACGCATATATACGTAGTACTCCATAAACAAATTAGTTGAAATTTGAATAAATAATATGATAAAATAACTACTCGTATATTGTAATTGATATGTCGCATCAACTATAGACTTATTTTATCGAAAATCTCTTAGTTTAATGGTTAAGACTAGGTATCCTGGATAGTTGTTCCAAGTTCGAATTCTCCTCAATTTATACGCTTTGTATATTATAATGCGACTATCTCCGCCCTTCATTAAACAAAAAAAATAAGACATAGTAGTGTTTTTCTTATTGAAAGTACAATAACCTATAATTAAATATTACTCCCTAGTCCGTATTCCTACTCCTTATACAAAACGGGTGCTATTGAAGTCGTCATAGATTCTTGACTTAAATTCTTGAAAAGGACTGCAATACATATGGACAGAGTTAATTGAGTAGGGTTAAGGGTTGCTTTTCTTTTTTGCGGCTATTACAGTTAAATGTCAATAATGGGTCTCGATTAAAACGGAAATATTCGTCTAAGGAAATGGGTCAAATACGATCCTATTTGTATATACTTTTTAAATAGTACAGAGTATAAAACCAGTAATTTGCTATTTTAAATAGGGAGTACATTACTTTTGTCTTATACTCCCTCCCCTTCTCTATGATCTTCCATATTGGATTTTGGAAAGTTCTTAAGGAGGAGGGAATATGTGGAGGAAAATGAATGGGAAGAAAAGAAAGTGGAATCACAAACAACAAGAACCACAAAATATATACTAAAAAGAAAAGTGCAACATCTTAGTGAATTTTCCTAAAAAGAAAATGTGGAACATCTGAGTGAAGGGGAGGGAGTACTCCGTATATGATACTTGGATTGATCCGTCTTAAGTTTAAAACAAATATGTCCATCTTAAAACGCAAATATTTGATACTTCGTACTTGTAAGTCATACTTGATTTCTCTATGGATTCATTTTTCAATCCATTGAATTCAAAGTAATTGAACCAAACGCTCCCTAACGAAGTTGTATTAAGCTCAATCCTTGCGATTTTTAGTTTAAAACGATAGATGGCCACGTCGTAAATTAGATTAACAATGTTTTTTTTTTTTTTGCAGAATGAGAGCCACAACTTACCACGGAGATTATAATGCTGACAGTATTCCAAGTTTGGATAAATATCATCGGATTCATCTCTCATAATTTTACCAACAAAATAACTCGTAACTGATGATACTACGATGAAACGTAACTTAATTTCAATCCATTCCAAGTGTGGGCCGAAACGATAGACGTGCGGCCGTATGACCGAGTGACCAAATATGATTGGCCCAACGGCTAGAAGGCTGCCCCAACTTTGAATGTTGACTTACTTCTTCTAAACTTGAACTCTTGACTCTCATATTTTCAAATTGGAGCCCCACTTTCAACTACTTTTATACCCTTAAATCTCCAACCAACTACAGTGAAGCATAAATTTTCTAACTAGCTCCTGCAAAATTGAAAACAAATACTCATGTCTTCCTTCCTATCAAAAACTGAAGATGAATACACGATGGACTATGTAAGCATGTAACTATATTTTTTTATCGATTTTGTCGAGAGGAAAAACTGAGAAAGTTTGAGCTCAAATTCAAGTTTTCAAGTCGATTCAGAAGGAATTATATATACCGAGTAATTAAGTTATATTATATGAACTAACAAATAATGAAATCAACAACGTATGCAGAATTTTATTATATAAAAAATCATAAGAATGAATTATTTTAAAATGTGGATTCTTTGCGGTAAAACCACAAAAAAAGGATTATACCGTTATATACTTATACGGTTATACACGCCAAAATTCCCAAAATAAATAAATAAATAAATAAATTAGGTGTTACAAATCGAGTGGTGGTAGAAACTAGGTATATATCTCGGATATAGTCATCTTCAATTCAATTAGTATCAGAAAAAAAATGTGAAATATATATATATATATATTTAGTGTTTTTCAAGAACACCTTCCTCATGCACGTGAGTGTGTCGCTTCCTCGTGTCGGCGAGGACTTTGAAGTTCTCTCAGCCTGCAACAAGTTGAATATATGTGAGATATATTTTAATCAAATGGTAAGGTTTCACTGAACGAGAGTTAGTACAGTATAACGTAAGATCAGATCAAAGTCCGTAAATGCTGGGATAGTTGTAAAAGAATGAGAAAATAGAGTGAGTACCTTGCAATTTCAGCTCTTTTCATAGCTTCATCAGCCATGGAACTGAGTTCCCTGAAAGAGGTGTTCCTTTCCGCGAACATAGGCTTCACCATCTCACTCGATTTCTTTCCATGTTGCGTCCATCTCTCTGCTGCCCATTCCGCCTCCCTCGCTTCCTTTCCAAAGCTCTTTTGCGCAGACAGTCCGACCCTTTGATTGAATGTCTGGTGCCAAGCTCTTCCACTCAGTGCATATCTTACTCCAAACTTGATAAGATCAAGGAACATGTAGGTGATGATGTTGAACAGCCATATCACGCCGGTCCAACCCCATCCAATCGCTCTAATTCCTGCTAAATCCCAGTTCACTGTCGCCGATATTACTGATGCAATCTGCATTTTTCATCAACATTTCAGTACAAAAAAAAAACCATTTATTTCAGATGTTGTTGCAGCAGAATGCTATGTTTCAGTTACCAGTTGCGCAATGAGAAAGGCTGCAACAAGAAGAAATCCCGGTCTTTCAGTGAAGGACCAACCCCTGGCACGAGTAACGAATATCAGGGCTTGACTGATGGTACTGACTTGAAGATAGATAGCCGATGCCATTCTTTGGTGTAATTCTTTCGCGACTTCAGGGTTTGTCATGTCGTGTGTGTACTGGTTTAAATCCCTTACGCTGAAGTGTTTCTGCTCAATATAAACCCGAATTAATCACTCAATAATTAAAGTAGTGCAGTTTGGTGTAAGATTAGATTGTTAATAAGAGTATGTACCGCGAAGAAGCTGGTGTCATAAGCAGCCCAGTAGAAGACAACGGTCATGACAGCAAGGTATGTACCAAGGACAACCCCAGTAGCGAAAATTTCCCTCAGGTTCCAACGATCAGGTGTCGGTGATGGCTTCACTCTGTCCTTTGATATCGTCATTATCGTACCTAAATGTATAAATTTGAACAACTTAGTGTACAGTTTCGCAACCAATCATTAAAATTCGATAATGACAGGCTGATATAACTGACCATCATTGAGTATGGCAATGATTAGCACCATCAGAGGAGGGAAGTCGAATTTCCATATTACACACAGCATCATGAATCCCATCTGTTTCAAAAATAATCAGACCGTCTCACATGGGAATATGCTTGCTAGTCCGAATCAAAAGACAGTATAATGTGTACGTACCACTATACGGATGGTTATAGAAACTGCGTAGATCTACAGACGAGAGGGAAACAGCGTATCAGAATTCGTAGGCCTTAAAGTTATTACTACTCATGTCATTGAAGATTATTATAGCTGTATGAAGGAGATTAGTACCGTGTAATTTTTCATCCTTTGGAAAATGGAACGACTGGTTAGAACAGCGCTGATGATAACACTGAGGCCGGGCTCGGTTAAAACAATGTCAGAAGCGCTCCTGGCTGCATCTGTCGAATCAGCCACTGCGATACCAATGTCTGCTTTTTTTAAGGCTGGTGCATCGTTTACTCCATCACCCGTCATTCCACATATGTGCTTCAACGCTTGCAGTCTCCTCACGATTTCATACTTGTGCTCTAACAAACACGAAACATCAAACTTGAGAAAAAAAACATGACCGTTTGTGTTAAAACAGAAGGGCAAATGCTGATTGCTGATACCATACCAGGAAAAACACCGGCAAAACCGTCAGCATTTTCAATGAGCTCGTCAACAGGAGGCAAACCCAAGCCTCCCTCATCTCCACTTAGAAGAGAGGAAGAAGGATACATGTTTGTCCCCATTCCAAGTCGCCTGCCAGTCTCTTTACCAATTGCAAGCTGATCCCCTGTAATCATCTTGACGCTGACGCCAAGCTCTAGAGCTCTCCTGATAGTTTCAGCACTGTCGTGTCGAGGAGGATCAAAAAGTGGCAGAAGCGCAACAAATTCCCAAGGACCTCCTGGGCTATCTTTACTGCATTCAGGCACCTCCTGCAGAGAGACGTGAACGAACATATTCATTACAAACAATGCATCATCAATCAAACTTGGACCCTTCCTGCTATAGAAATTTACCTGGCGAGCAACAGCGAGAGAACGAAGACCACGTTCAGCAAACTTGTCAATCACCCCATGGACCCTTCCTGCTATATTTGATTTGTCGTGGGCTAACTCTAGAATCTGTAAAGAGCGTAAACACCACCATTTTAAAATCATAAACAGAAGGTAAACGTTAATCCGTTATGGCAGAGTTGGAAGTTGTTATACCTGTTCTGGTGCACCTTTGCTGACCCTGTGCATTTTACCATCTTGATCCAAGTAAGTGAGTGCGGTTCTTTTATCAGTCGGGTTAAATGGGAGGAAGTGCACCTCTTTGATCCCTTCCCGTGCCTTACATAAACATAGTCACACAGTTTTTAGACTGGCAACATTCGTCGTTCAAAGTTCAAACAGTAAACATCTTTCTACTCCAGTAATAATGCAATTAACTTTTGTAATACTCATTGTTGTACCTGTTTAGGACTTTCTAACATCGCTACAATAGCAGCATCAATAGCGTCTTGGTTCTCCATTCTTGATGCTCTTGCTGCCATTAACACTACCATGTTTGCATCAACATCTTTCGGAAAAACCTCGATCAAATTCTTGTCAACAGTAAGCTTGTTAAGCGTCAAGGTTCCTGTTTTGTCACTGCAGAGCACGTCCATGCCAGCCATTTCCTCAATGGCGGTCATTCTCTTTGTAATTGCACCCTGTACAGCATTCATTCACCCATTTTACAAGACCTAATGAGATTTGCATTCATAAACTGTTTCTATTACAGATGAGCTAGTAACAAGGTGTAATGAACTACTAGCCTGTTGAGACAAGCGATGTGATCCGATGGCCATTGTTACAGACAGCACAGTAGGCATCGCAATTGGGATACCACCGATGAGAAGGACCAGGAGATTGTCTATTCCAACCCTGTATGGCCTGAGGTGCAACCCATATATCACTACTATTTCGATGACCATCCCAACTGCGATGGAGCATATGCAGAAGTTTCCAATTGCTGTCAAAACCTACAGTAGCAGCACCAGATAATGCAGCTTCTTAGCAACACCAAAAATACAATCATTTTTGTAAAAAAAGACTAAGGATTTGAAAGGCAGGAGGTACCTTTTGGAAATGACCAACATGAGTAGTCGTCTCGACAAGATGAGCAGCCTTGCCAAAGAAAGAGTTGATGCCTGTAGCGAT
Organism: Agrostemma githago; assembly: GCA_958450325.1. Classification (NCBI taxonomy): domain Eukaryota; kingdom Viridiplantae; phylum Streptophyta; class Magnoliopsida; order Caryophyllales; family Caryophyllaceae; genus Agrostemma; species Agrostemma githago. The sequence goes on from OY288255.1 coordinate 1,792,596, forward strand.
AACTACAGCGTCAATCTCACCTTGTTTACATGTCGACCCTGAGTAGACTACCGCGCCTGGGTTCTTGGTCACTGGAAGCGACTCTCCAGTAAGTGCAGACTATTTCATTGTCACAAATTCAAATTTCGTCAACACAGTATATTATCATAAGGCAGGAAATCCAATGTATGATGTTTACAGACACACTTAAGTGAAATTTCACATTATAAAAAGTGTCGATCTTTAAGTAAATCATATTAGAAGGATTTTTACGATCTTCATAGTATCGACCAAGGCCAGATTTAACTTGGTGCATATAATTAACCGTTAAACCGCGATACAATATGGAATAATGGCCGATTCAATATCGTATTCCCAACTACTTCATTATTATTATTATTATTGATAGGACGTGCAGAGCATGAAGAAAAGCATGTCAGTAAGAAACGCTAAACAAAGCTGGCAATAACATACATACATACATACATACAGTACATTATACAAACAGAGCTAAGTCAAATTAAATGTGAGATTAATTACCTGGTCGATTTTGAGGGGGTCGCCTTCGAGAAGACGTGCATCAGCAGGAATAATATCACCAAGTTTGATGCTGATAATGTCTCCTGGCACCAACGTTGTCGCATCCTCTTCCTTCCAGCTCCCATTTCTTAGGGCCTACGTACACCATTTTTAATCGACTGACTGACTGACTGAGACGGAAAGAGTAATTAATCGAGTAAATTTGGAAAGAGTAGGTACCTTGGCTTTGGGGGCAAGACGGGCCATGAGGGCAGCAGCAGCATTGCCGGCATTGTTCTCTTCTATGAAACTGATTGTAGAGTTTATGATGAGCAAAACTACTATTCCTACAAAATCTGGATAATCTGGACCTTTCCCCTGTTATGTGTTATTATATTAATCAATTAATTACACCATTGCTATGCAAATTGATAAATTGAACAGCGAGTTTTCTTGAGACTAAAACGGGTTAAATAACGTCCAAGTTAAGATAATTAAGCTTTTGGTTAGTTAGATATGGTCGTCGTTGACAAGAATGAATGTTGTGTGAGAAAGAGGAAGCAGGAGAGGAGATGATCTGACCCCTCCATGAGCAAGAGCAATAGCCATGATAGCAGCTGCTTCCATAACCCATGACAGTGGATTCCACATAAACCCTAGGAATTTCAGTATCTTGTTTTCCTGCAAAATTATCCCAGGCCATTTCATATCACAATTCAATTCTATCACATTTTCATGGTGCACTCATTTCAATAATAATCTTGTAACTTTTGCACGAAAGATTTCACAAATTAACGGTCTCGGTAAATACAATTGATAAATAATAATTAAGTTATCTTGTTATATAAAGGGACCGATAATTCCCCTGAAAATGAATTGAATCGAATGGTCTTGACTCCATCCGGACCCAAACTCTCATTTACGAGTACCCATTCAGTGGGCCAGCCTAGTGCACCGCGGCTGAGGAGTAGGGATCAAGTCGGTCTGGCCTCGTCTCTCTACCCATTTATTGTTCATATATTTTTCTCGATTTTTAGTAGCTAATCTGGACTGAGCTGGCTTGAGTGCTTGACCCATATTTGGCCCTCATTATTTCCAAAGTATACACTCGTTAGGTTAATAATATTTCTTCGGTTAGCCCTTTTATACCATGGCATCATTAATGTGATGATGAGAAAATCGTAAATATCTTAGCTGACATGAATCATAATCTAAAATGATCCTACCCAAACCATGATTAATTTTTGGATTAAAAAAATTGTCGAAGTAATTTTGGTTTTCCAAGTCGGGTATATAAAAGGCTAACCTTTTTCTCCTCAAGTTTGTTGTACCCATATGTTGCAATTCTTGATTCAACCTCGTCAGAATTTAATCCTTCTTTCGTGCATTTAAGACTTTCAAATACTTCTTCCAATGGTACATTTTCCTGCATCATGCATGCACGTTACATTGTTACTTACTATACGCAAAATCACAATTCACATTATTATGAGAAATCCTCAACCAGTTCCAATAGCAAATTCTAGTTTTATAATACTTTCCTGATCAACGAAGCGTAATTCTAAGTGAAATAAAATTATTCTAATACTTTTCTAATGTTAGGATGTACGTTTTTATGATACGTCCGGTTATTGAATATTAGAAATGGTAGAATTAATTAATAAGTTGTAGTTAAGGGATGAGTACGTAATTACCAAGTCAACATTATTTTGATGATCAGCATGTTGATCCATGAAATTGTCCCCCATCTTGGAGGACTCCCCTCTACTCTGTTGAGTCTTGACCCACCAAGTTCTTCCCAACAAAACTGCCAAAAAAAACACTTTATATATAATTTCTATGCAAATAATTAAATAAATAAATTATATTTATGGAGTACATTTAGTGATGAAATTTTGGCATTATGTAAGAATGTAACCCTCCAAAACCGAAAAGGAACAAGCTAATAAGTTGATATGTCGTACCAACGTAACAAAGATATGACGATATGTATAAATTTGTGAGTATTTCAATGACTCAAAAATAACGTAACGTAGTAGTATAATGTAATGCAAGATATGACGAAAATTGACAACAATGAAATCGGGTTTACGGTTAATTACCTTGAAATCAAATGGTGAAGCTAAAGGGATGTGGGAATTGTAATGTTGACCAAAAAAGGCCAACTCCCACGACGAAAATGAAGTATTTTTATACTTTTTGGAATGAAATTATTATACCCTTTTATTTTTTTCAAGTGTCTTATTAAGAGGAGTTGGTATAACTTTGGGTGTATATATATTTTGATATTTTAAGGAGCTTTGTTTGATTAGCTAGCATTAGGTTTATATAGTGAGTAAAGTACTCCGTAGTTGAATTGGACAACAATATAATATAATGGGAAATTGCGAATGATAATGATTTTATAAAATCATTAACCGGCCGGCCCACTTGTTACGGGAGGAAGCTCATCCCATGTTTCCACCCCGGCCCCACCAAATATATATACTCCTCCTTTAATCTATCTTAAGTTATCTAAACCTATAACGATAATCGAACATACTCCCTCCCTCCTAGACTCCTAATTCAAGTATTTCTCCCACTTTCCTTTTTGAGCTTACTTTGATTTGTTTTTCCATTTTCATTTTTTGGATGTACTTTTAATCATTCTTTAATTTATTCTTTCTTCAATTCTCTATTCTTTTCCTCTACACATAACTCCAACACCTTTTCATTTCATACCCAACTTTTTACACTTTATACCCATTTCTTAATCTCTCCCCAAAAAAATTGGGGAGGAATACTTGAACTAGGAGGGAGTATAAAATGAGTAGATTGGTTGGTCAATTTATTATTTAGACAGAACGTTACATGGAGTAGTACTAATTTCACACAAGGCCTTAAATATAGGCAATACGAAGTATAATAGTAGTAGTATTTCGTGCTTCGTTAGTATTGTTATTACTCGATCTGTTCTAGAAATTTAATTAGATCAGCTACGGATCTCAAAATGACATTCTCAAATATATATGGATCGGGTTAGTTTATGAGATATAGCAATAACCCAGATGAGATTGGTTATAATCGGGTCCATATTATGAGCTGGACTGAGTAGTATATGGAAGTTGTGGTCCGTAATTGAAAAAGTGTAGTCATCATCATCATAACCTAATTGATCAGCTGTGTCTGTGTGGGTTGAACTGTTGATACTTAATACGGAGTAATACCATTTTTGTACGGATGTACATATAATACGGAGTAATTAAGTTGTTAATGCAAGGCACTACTTGGAATAAATTAACAAATGGGTGCGTGTCCTTGTCCGTAATCAAATCTTATTAATTAATCAACGTTAAGCTTAATTTAGAGGTCAAATTACATTCATACTTATATCATAGAAGAAAATTTCAAAAACACGATTAATTAGTTTTCTCATAAAAGAATACAAAATAGTACTCCGTATCTGATTTAGGATTTTTTAGTTATTGTACAATGGAAGTGAATGTGACCCCAATGAAGGCAGGACTATATATTATGGAGTAGTATCAAGATAAAGAGTGACTTTACAATCGAAGATGTCTTACTGTTAGAAGGGAGTGTTAGAATTAATGTCGTGACTTGTGATGGATAACCTAATTTTTTTACCAAATATTCTATATATAATCCAATTTCCAATTATAAAAAACAAGGTATATTTGTTTGTCCGATCCACCCACTCTTTTTTCTTGAAGAAAAGTGATATAATGTCGCGGATGAGAACCGAGAAGCGTTATCTATCTACCCTTACTTTTACTCGGTAGATAATTGGGCAGGCTACTTAATGTGCCCAAAACGTAATATATACTGTAGAAAATAGGTGACGGAACCATACATGCACTTACGGAGTAATGAGACACGAAATTTCTCCACCTCTGAGTATATGTTTCACACTTAGCTAATATTAATAATGTAGCTATTCAAGATAAGCTGGCCTTTCGATCATCATTGGATAAAACTGCTGTATCTGTATAATACTCAATAATTAAATAGGTATAATGCCGTATGCATGCGTATCTTTGAAAATTTCAGGTACACAAAGAAACATCAATATTGTACTCGCTCATTACAGCTTTCATTTCATTCATTCTTCGTTTTTGATTTGGTGATGCTACCGTACAAAAAAAGACACTATATTCACATGTTGAAGATGTCATCAGTTACTACCACAACAACGAAGCCTTAATTTCCAATTGATTTATTTGCAGTCGGCTGATATATATGGATAATTGGATAGTAATCATCAATGAACCAATGCATCCTTCACAATACGTACATTGGTCGAGTTTTCACAGAACAGGTCCGGCTCAAATGAGGTTCAATTTGGTTCTAGGAACCAAGTTCTAATTAAGCAAATAAAGAGTCTCAATATGTATATACTATGTAATTCATACATATCATCGTCAACAAAATGTATTACGAGTACTACCTGTACATACTGAATAATGAGATATAGTTAAATTTATCATAGAGGTTGTGAATGTGTTTGACCCCTCTTATGCTACTCTGATAATACTTCATGTAATGTTGGAACAAAACCTCCGAATTTAATGGGACGACCCTATCACCCGGCAACAAGTCCATGCTCTTATGGAGACACCCTTCATGATAGAAGTATTTGCGTTACTTACATAATTAAATATAGTTACATATAAGAATAATGGCATTGATAAAATGAGTATTGAATGAAGCAACCCATTATGAAATAATTTAGGGATAAACTTCCTTTAATTCATCGTGTTATAAAGAACGTAAAGCTTAAGAAATCATGCATGCATGCATGCATGCATGGGCATTAATTATACATACAATAATAATATTACAAGAGAAAGGGGTATTATATGGAGTATTAGATATATTAGAAAGTGGAGGAGAAGCAATTAGGATTATTATCATGATCGGAAGTGGTGGAAGAGTCATCATCAGGAGAGTGATTGTGCCTGCCTTCATACGTCGTTATTACCATCCTACAATCTTCCGACAATCTCTCCACTCTCTTCTTCACTCTACAATTCTGATGCGTGCACCTATAGTAACTCCTGCATGAATCGAGTTCCATCAATTTCAACTTATTATTAACCAACCTCGTCATATTATCATTATTGTCTAAGATCGATATATACAACCCTAGTAGATATACTTAGAGGTGACTGTGGACAAGGTCCGAGAAAGCTTGGGCTGGGATAGAATAACAAGAAAAATTGTCATTTGCGCATACAATGTCGAGTTGGATTAATATTTGGATCAAACATTAATATAGTCGTCTCCTTAACGTGTGAGCATGCCTTACCGTCTCACACTACTAATAAAACAACTTAGAGAGATAATATTTGTATATAACCAAAGAGATCGAGTTTTAGGGTCTAAGGAATTGTTTTTTGCATGCTCAAAAACAAGACATGGGTGGGTAAGAACATAAGTTGTAAGGAGTAGTAGATAATAATCGCACTATTTAATTTGTCACAAATTTATGACGTATAAACTCATTACAAAGAGAGACTTACTCAGGTAAGGTAAGAGAAGGTAGATAGGTAGGTAGTGGGCGAGGTATATTAGGCCAAACGCCCAAATATATCATGATTAGAGGATCAGACTTTTACAGAGCTGATATTATGCATATGTTTGACTAAAGAGTTTAACAGAATATATCAGTAAAAATATTCTCGACAGCTACATTACAAATACTACATGACGGCCTCCTTCTCTCATTATGTGCTCATGCTCTTTGCTTCTCTCTACTCACAAATTCTTACTTGAATTGTAACGCTCATATCCGTCACAAGCGTGCCACAGGTCAAATATTATCTATGTGGGTAAATAAGACAAAAACAAAATATCTATCCATATTTTGTCTTATCTATCACATGGGTAGTATTTGAGCCGTCGCAGGTTCGTCACAAGTAAGTGGCCTCCTGCTTAATCGTATGTATGTACGATCTCTTTTGTATTACCCTAGCTATACTCATGTATATGTATATAACTCAATGTAATATCGATGTTAACTTGTTACGGAGTTTTAAACAAAATACATGCGTATGGTACTCAATACCATAATACTACAGTGTTAAAATAGTCGTACAAAATACCAACCTGAGCAAAATTGTTGATTAAAATCATTTTTATATTTTAAGATCCTATATATTACTCTACGGAACAATAAGAAAAAAATTGAGATCAGATGCTAACTAGTTTAGTTATTACAGTTATAAAACATTGTTGTGTACCGGTACTCTCATAGTATGTGATCAAACTCTATCTATGTTAGCCTTAGCCCGTACAGCTCACTTCACCGTAAAAATAATATAAAATTAAAAAAGGAAATGACAATAACTTTAAAACTAACTCCACGTATATGTTGCAGTTAGTCTCATGTGAGACCGTCTCATACAATAAATTGTGTATATATTGTAGGGACTATAGGGTGATATCACAAAAAGTACACGCCAATTGAACAAATGTAAGTATCTAGCTAGTCAATGTTAAGAAATCTAGTGTTGCATGCACGCATGATATAATAAGCAACATTACCAAAATAACGTAGTAGAGGTTATTGTGTCTATTTTTTCTCCCAAAAAGACATTAGATTACATATTCTTTATTAAAAATAAAAGCAAAATATAAGATAGGACGATTAAATACTAATCTTATTAAAACGGTTTGTAATAAAGCGTCAGATAACTAAAACGAGTTGATGATATATGAACATAAAATTGGACACATTGTGCTTCAATTGAATATACACTTGACATGTCACTACAAAACAGAAACGTAGATGCAAATATGGAGGGAGAAGGCAATGAAAATCTAACAAGTATATTCGATCAGGGTAGGGGTAAAGTAGAGTTTATGCTCTTTGATAATTAATTAGATGCATGCCAATATCGCTATGTAGTAAACTAGTTGAATCTGCCTACTTAGATGTGAAAAGCTCTTATGTGGACTACACATATTATATACGGAGTATACCCTACCTTTTCTTATTTATTGGAGTAAGATTGATCGTAAATATAAAACAGAGATTGGTAGTAACTAATGTTAGTTTAGAGATTTGTGTCGATCGGATCCATTTTGACACTTACTACGGTTTAGAAATAGACATTTTAGCTGCGTGAAACATAATACTTTCTCTGTTCCGATCATTCATTTATATTTTTTTGTAAAAAAACAAAATATTACTCCGTATAAATTATGAAAAGGCATATTCATATCATAAAAACATGTTTATTTGAGCACAAATATAAAGTACGAGTACTCCGTAAGAGAGTCAAACTAATTAATACTCCTTTTGTCCCGTTCAATAATTATTTATTTCCTTAACTATTTTGATGTATTGTTCAATAGTTATCTAATTCTATTTCTAGTAAGTTTTTGTTACGTGTATTTTGTGCAAATGGATTTTGTGTGATCCAAATTAACTTTGAGCCAAATGTAATATTCCGTACTACATAGGTAACTATTGAGTGAGACAGAGAAACAAGCTAAGCAGCAATTTTATATAATTCCTCCGATTGTTATTTATTGCCTCATTTGATAAATACCCCTCCGTATCTACATGTTCGTCCACTTTCAAAATAAAATACTCTACTCATATATTAAATAAAGTGGACGAACATATAGATACAGATGAAGTATACGTGAGATATATATATTATACTGAAAGGGGTAATAAATAAAAATCGAAGAAAGTATACGATAAAAATGAAGGGGAGTGGATGAGTATCTAGGTAGGAAGGGTTAATACAATAATAGATAGTGTAATACTAGTCCGATCCGTATATACGTACGTACCTAGGATGGAGGCTATTTTTGACAACTTTCTGACCATATTTGCGCCATTTATAACCATCGTCAAGTACATCCACATCGCTTCTGGTTTGGAAACAAAACCTCGGCTCCCTCAACTTTCTCCTTATCTTCATCATCTTATTACTACTACTACTTTTCTCTGCTGTCACTGTAGTGTTGCTGCTGCTGCTTGTTGATGAGTTCTTCCACCTTTCCATTTACAACATTCATTTACCCCCCATCCATCATATATATATATATATATATATATATATATTATCCCTCATCCAACAAATCAATCGCACATGCATGTAATTATTTATATAACATGCATTTTTCATCAATTCATCATCATTCATCTTAAAAGTAGTTCAACCATGCATAATAATTCAATAAACTTACAAATTACCACTATTCTTCTCATGATATGCTCATTATGATGATGATGATGATGATGATGAAGACGACAATATGTAAAGGAACTACTCATCATGATTTACTAGTATTTCATTAGCCATTATATTAATTTCGAGCCCATCCGTAAACTCGACTCTTTTTTAGGGTCAAGACCCGGTTTTTTTGCCTGCAACCCGTTTGACTCGAAATGAAAAGGACCCGTTAATTTACAGTCTAAATTCAACCTGTTGATCAGACGATAACGTGTTATCAAAATTATTGAATATTGGAGTAATATCGACTATACATTATATTTTAAATAATAATTTTAATTTTTCATATTACAAAACTATTTTAAAAATGAATTTTTTATAATTTTATACTACGGGTATCATTTAATAATAAAGTATTTAATACTCTGTAATGTTTTCATATTACAAATACATTGTTGATGAGACTCGAATGGAAGTAATGAATTTTTAGAGCTTTCTTATACTGAAACTACACTGAGTAAAATTTAATTGACGTTATATGTATTGTTTTTGAGTTACATTATAACTTTTTGAACTTAATATATACGGAGTGTGTAAAAAAGTCATAAATTTTACATTAAATCTCGTAATTTTTATACTCTGTATTTAAACTCAACAATTTTATCATAAAGCTCAAAAACTATACCACCCCTATTATAATAGAGGGTTTTCACACCTTTAAAGGTGAAATTGAAATTTAATCCCCTATATACTAAGAGGATAACACATGCTTATGTGTCATCCTCTTATGAGCTTTTTTTCCCTCCAAAAGCCAAAACACAATTTCAATAAGGAAACAAAGCAATATAAATACAATCACAAGATTTTTTTTCAATAAATACAATCGAATTAAAGTGTTGACGTAGACCAATATAAAATATTTGATCATCGGAAAAACTATACGGAAAATCCAATACACAGCAATAAAACTCTTTCAAATTTTTTAATATATAAACAAAATAATTTTTTATCTAATACGGAGTAATATTTGGAATATATTATGTTATCTTCTAAATTGTTAAATAAAATTTTTAATGATCTGAACATATAAGCGAATGTATTTTGATTCGTGACTATTGGTTTTGTGATAAAATAAATTATAAAATATTATTACTTCCTCCAACTTTCTATGATCTTACGATAGGATATTGATTTGAGAGAGAATTAAATAATCAAGTGGGAAGATCTTAGAAAGTCGGAGAAAGTATTAGGTTTGTAAAAAAAATATGCTCATCAAAATATTATAATATACATCAAATCAGATTATTTGATTACCTTGATTATCATTAGAATTTTAATTTTTTTTCTCAAATCAAAATGAAAATAAAATTAAAAATGTTTAGAAAACATTGATAGGTTACCGAGTAATATATATTTATAAATAATTACTAAATATAAAGTGCTAAAAGTACCGCGTATTATTGCGCGGGATCTATACTAGTTAAGTAGTAAATGGTTAATGAATAGAAATTGTATGTAGAGTGAAATGTACCAAAAATGATCGGAAGCCTGGTTATTGCGTCCATTTCCATTGGGTTCATTATCATGTACACCTTTAGGGTCTGACGATCCATCCACCTACAACACAATACAATTGCATCACACGTAAATAAATCATTGTAATTGTAAGACGTCAATAAACATATATAGTCTATAATTGATTGTTGAACCACAACGTACTCCACCCCAAATGTCACAAACAATTTGTAATACCATAAGCTTTTAGATCGATCGATCAACTGGTATGACGCTGGTCTAGCTTAATCAGAAGTCAACGCAACAATGAAGAATAGCACATGAAATTTTATCCAACTCGAATCTAAGCACCATCGGATGATTTACACCAAAAAAAATTAAAATAGTTTGTACTACTCAACAAATATTCAATTCACTTGCAATCTGAAAAAAGAATCGTCATTTTATGAACTTATAAAAACGAGCTATATTCACTTCAAAAAAATGGTTAAAATGGATATTTGGCGTAAAGTGGAAGTGAATCATACGAAATTCAAATGCAATCGGTGTCTATCATACAACAGTCCAACTCAAGATCGGATATGATTACATTATAGAAAAAGATCTTATACAAGATTAACACTCCCTAATTTTTAGATGATCCATAATAGAAATAGATTAAGTAGAGACAAAACTGTATACTAGCTCGTACTGTTTTTTATTTAGTAACTTTACTAAATAAAGAATTAAAGATAAGGGTTTAATTTTAAAAATTGAATTTTGGTTTAATTTTTAGACAAAACCGATACTAGCTCGTACATGTTAATTTTTTATTTTTTTTATTCAACGAAAAACTCGCATTACAATAACTGAACTAAAAACTGAAATATAAAAGTACATGCATATATATATATATATATGTATATGTATATTGTATGCATATTAATTCACCTGATCATGATTATCTGAAGCATTATTGGTCCAAGAATGGCGGTTGGCAGTAACATAATCAAAACTACTAAGAAGCCCTATATTGGTGGTGGCGGCGGCGGTGGGACGAAGTGGGGAGGGATCATGGAGAAGATAATGATGGGAAGACGGTGGCGGCGACAGTGGCGGTGGTGGATGAGTAGAGTGATGATGAGCCAATAAACTAGAGATGAGCATAACCTGATTTGGGTGGTCTAGTTCTAAGTTGTTATTTGGAAATACTTGTAAAGTAGTAGCACAACTACTACTAGTAGGAGTAGTGGTGGTGATTTGGGTATCATGGTTGTTGTTGTTGTTGTTATTAAAGGACATATGAAGCTCATAGTTGGGAAAGTTATTGTTGTTCTTGGTGAAATTAGATGTTTCCATTTGTTTTTATTTTTATTTTTAATTTGGGTGGGTTTACTCTTTTGGGGATTTTCACATGGAAGGAAGGAAGGAAAAGGTAGAGGATTGGTGGGTGATGAGTTAACTAGGTTTTCTTCAACAAGTAAATCATAAAACCCTTGAAATCAATGGTGGGGTTACATACATACTCATATGTGTTTAGTACACTCCACAATTTTGTCCATGTCTCTTTTACATTTTGGGTTTAATTCATGCAAAATGTTTACCAAGGGCTGTATCTAAGGTATTATAAAGGGAAATAATCATTTAATATATGCATTAATTGTGTAGATATTTGTGTAATTTTTACTTCAATCCATAAGTTTATGTTAAATTTGGATGACTTTTAATGCTTAAATACAACCCTTAGTACTGTATTTAACATTACCGTTAATTCATAAAGGGTCTTTTATCAACGTTAACGAGAGACATTTCATATGGTGGGTGATTATTATTTTTTTATTTTAGTACTCCATTATTTTCTCACACTAACTTACTGTAAGACGATTTCTTAACAAATTTAAATTTTAAACAAATTTTTATTGATATTGAAAAAGTGATGATTCAAGAAATGTTATCATTAATTTCCTCCGTTTTGGGGGGTTTAATTTTTTTTTTTTTTATATTTCATTCACTGCCTCACTAATTTATGACTTTTATAGGTTATGACTTCTATTTTAAATAAGTTTATGAAAGTAAATATAAGTAATCTACCAAAATACTCTATAGGAAAAACATTTTTTTTTCATTTTATTACTCCGTAATTCTTAACTTCTATGGAGTATATAAAGTAAATAGAAACTATTTGTTTGTTTTATTTGAAGAAACTATATGTTGGTCATACTGAGTATTTTCTGTGATTTCGTTGCCTCCTCACATTTCTCTTCGAACAAGCCATGGATATATATAACTCTTTTGCAATTGTATTTCTCTTAATTTTCTTAATTATCTAGTTTAATACTCCGTATATGATATTATCAAGGACAAAAATATTCTTTTAATTAATATATTAAATATCACGTCATGTGAAGTATATTGATCATTTGTTTTTACCGTTTAGAGCAGGTTCATATTTCATAACAAGTAATAACTAGATTTATATGAGAATCATTTGAGTAATCGTGTACAATACGTCCACCTCTAAAACAATACTCTCTGACCATATAACTACACCGTAGTAATCAACATATCGATATTCTCACATGGTATGAGAGCATGCTTAATGCCCTAAGAGCATGTTTTATCATGGATAAAATTTTCTCCATATTTTCTCTCCATCACTATTCTTCATCTTTTTTTCTCCACCAAAAAATTCTCAATTACAAATCAACCTCTCCATTATGGGACCCACATCTTTCACAACTCATTTTTATCTATCTATCCCAACTCATTCTCAACATTATTCTATTATAATTAACCTATGGCCCCCACACTAACTCTCCATCTATTTCTCCACCAACATGGAGAATTTTAACTTTCTCCATGGAGATGGAGAGTATATCCATGGTAAAAAATGGACTTTCTCTCCATGGTACCTCATGGAAAAATTTTTCTCCATTGTAAAACATGGTCTAAGCTAATATCTATGCAGTTGGTCTCTCTTGCTACGGATATAGCTTAAGACGGATCAAGCAAGTATCAATACTTGAGGAGAAAAGAACAATTATTTATCTAGGTCCTACCAACCTCACTTTTGTCTTATCTCACCTATTTAGTATCTATTTGACCCGTTATACGATTGTGACGGATATCTCCGTCACAACCAAGAATTTGTGATATACGTATACAATTTCCGTAATTTAGAGAAAAGCTCAAGACTTGAATCAATTTTGGTATTAGCAAAAGGGTAACCCGAAAAGAAAGATGGGACTTGAATGGTGGTGTGGCAATTCAAGGTTCCAATATGAATATACTCCATGATGGAGCAATTTGCACTATTTGCCAAACTATCATCATACGAAAATCTATATATGATCTTAAACCTATCAACATTATTATGCATTGTTATCACAGTTATCCACCGTCCTTCCCAAATCCCTTTTCAATGTTCTTTAGCTTCTTCTTTCTAGCTTAGTAGCTAGCTTACGAGTACATAGTAACATACCCTTAATTATCTTTGCCAATCTTAGATAGCTTAGCTAGGTACCTTCATCAATGATTCTTTATATGATAGACTAGAGATAAATATTTGCTCAAAAACTTATCACTCAGGTCAGAAACTTCTATAAGCTCGATCAGTAAGTATACACATATAAGCTCAACAACTTTGAAGTGGTTGTACATACAACTGATGGTATTATACTATTTACCTTAGTACCGGTTCTAGAACGGGTTATTGAGTGATATGGTTTGTTAATAGGTAAATGGATGGATTAATATATAGACAATCGGTTTGTTTAATATAATAGGTAAGTTAACTTGTCAATTAGTTAAGTGACTGTATAACCGTATAAAAGGTTTTCAAAAAGGGAAAGGTACAATGTAAAAAAAGAAACTAAACAATCTGAAGGTTACAAGTTACGAAGTACTCCGTAGTATGTACACAACAAAAAAAAATTAAAAACTTAGGGTTATATATGACACAGAATTTCCCTATATTTTTTGAAACCTAACTTGTAAAATGCAATAAGGCAGGTTATTGAACCACAGGAGTGTTAAGTTGTCTAGTACAACAGATTACTCAGACTTTCTTGACCCGAACTTTCATAAACTCGTTACAAATTAAAGAATAAAATATGACAAAAATTGTGATCAAACAAATTCTCATAAACTCGCGTCTAATTAATTCGGGGATATGTGTGATATTAGTGATTAATTAGTGTTAATTAATATGAGAATGTATATAGTTAGTTAGAAATTGATAGTTTGTTACAAGTATGACGTGGAAATGGTTATCCTTATCCACTCCACCTCCTCTGTATATATATATTAGATATTTGTATTGACTTTAAGTTAAGAAATATATAACAAATCACATTTATAATTACACCATCAAATTCTGATATTTCTCTCAAGCTTGTGTTCAACAATGGAGGTTTCTTGGCTTCTCATGGTATCAGAGCAGTAGTACGACTACTGGCATTTTCTTCCTTAATTGTTCAATTCAGATTATTCCTCTTAAGCGCGGTATAATCTGAACCTTTTACTCTTCTGCTTCCGCATCTATTAAGCTCCATTGTTGTTCGTTCTTCGAGTTCGTTCTTCGCCACTACCTGTTGTGTATGATTGCGATTCTGATAACGCTCGATTTCTTAGATTGTTTGCATTACTAATTGAAGTTTGATTTCCTTCATTTACTCGTCAATCGAATTCGTAATTTCTGCTAAGACTTCACGCAATTAACAATGCCTGAATCAGATGCTGATAGTTCTGCTAATCCAATATTACTCTTGTTTTGATGATCCGTTATACCTATGTTCTTCTGATCAACCTAATCTCCAACTAGTAGCTACACAGTTTAATGGAGTAGGTTTTATGTCCTGGAAACGTGATGTATACATCGCGTTGATTGCTAAAAATAAAGACGGTTTCATTGACGGAACTTGTAAACAACCGGCTAAAACTGATAAGAAGTTTCATCAGTGGATAAGATGCGACTATATGGTTGTTAAATGGCTGTTGAACTCATTGTCCAGAGAGATTCGTGAGACAGTTGAGTATGCTAGAAGTGCTAAGGAACTGTGGAGTGAATTAATCGAGAGGTATAGACAGGTGAATAGTGTGGAAATTTATCAATTGAGGAAAGAGTTGAGTGATACCACACAGTGTAATGCACCTTTGGTTGAATATTACAGCAAACTTAAGAGAACTTGGGAGACTTTAGACAGTTTAGACCCCATACCTTTATGTACCTGTGGAGTAATGGATTCTTGTACTTGTAAGCTTCTTAAGAGAATGCTGGATAGAGAGTCCGGAACTAAGTTGATTCAGTTCCTTATGGGCCTAAATACCAGTTATGAAGGGGTTAAAACCAATGTATTGACCATGGAACCTTTACCACCTTTGAACAAAGCCTTTTCATTACTCCAAAAGGTAGAAAGGCAAAAGCAAGTCAGTGATGCTGTGGATATTCTGGCCGAAACCAGTGCATATGTTGCTAATTCTGGTGGAAAAAGGTTTAAGCTAGACACTGACAGTTCAGAAAAGCATTGCACACATTGTCTCAAGAAGGGACATGAGATAAGAAACTGTCACAAATTGAAAACATGTACTCACTGTGGTAAAATGGGGCACATTTCAGAGTTTTGTTTCCTGAATCCTAATAGCAAGAAGTTTAAAGGGAAAGGGGGAAACAATCAAAGGAAGCCTTCTGATGTTCATTTTCAGAATGGATCAAATGTGTACAGGAGAATGGCACACAATGTGGATGTTGTTCCTGATCAGGAAGAGGAGCAGTTTACTCCGCTCGATTATGACACTAATGCTAATCTTGCTGGCCCCTCAGGTGCAGGTACTGGTCAAGGTAACATGGATCAAGGTCTGATCAATGACATGGCTAATTCCATTTATCAGAAGGTCCTTAAATCTTTTTCTGAGAATCAAGGCGTGGCAATGGCAGGTACTGTTACTTGTCTTCACCTTAATAAACTGCAGCAACATCCTACTATGTATGAATGGATTGTTGACACTGGCGCATCAGACCATATGACTCCTTATGATGAACTGTTACATGACATTTGTTCACTAAATAAACCCATTAGAGTGGGTTTGCCTGATGGGACCATTAAAACTGCTTTCAAGGCAGGCAAGTTGAGACTAAATGAACATATCACGTTACAGAATGTTTTCATCATTAAGGAATTCAAACAAAATCTATTATCAGTTGGACGACTATTAGAGCATTCTTCTCTACAAGTCTTGTTTTCTAAAGGGTCTTGTTTATTCCAGGACCTTTCAAGTAAGGTCATTAAAGCCACTGCCAGTAAGAGTGGAGGACTTTACTTGGTTTCTGCTGATATACAAGCGCCTAATAATACTGCTGGTTGTAATGCCAATTCACAATGTACAGCTCATATAGCTGAAACTGTGTTACAGTTGTCTGATGTAGAGTTGGCTCATGCTAGGCTTGGTCATACTTCTATGGATAAACTTAGACATGTAATTGGTAACAATACTAGTATGGACAATTTTTTTTGTGAAACATGTGCATTATCAAAACATCATAGGCTTCCATTTCAGAGAAGTATGTCACATGCTTCACAATGCTTCGACCTTGTCCATATGGATTTATGGGGTCCCTATAAAACTCCTTGTCTCAATGGTGCAAAGTTCTTTCTTACTATAGTTGATGATTGTTCAAGAAGCACTTGGACTTACTTACTTCTACACAAAGATCAGGTCCCTTATCTCATCGAAGGTTTTATTCTCATGGTGAAAAATCAATTTCAAACTAGCATTAAAGTTATAAGGACTGACCATGGAACAGAGTTTGATCAACATTTCTGTCATGATTTATTTCATCAACATGGTATTCTCTACCAACAAAGTGTAGTAGGGAGACCTCAACAAAATGGGAGGGTGGAACGAAAACATCGACATTTAGCTGATACTGCCAGAGCAATGCTTATACATGCGGGTTTGCCTCCAAAATTTTGGGGGGATTCCATACTAACTGCTACACATCTCATCAACAAAATGCCATCCCCTATTCTTAAGTGGAAATCTCCTTATGAAGTTTTGTTTAAAGAAGTTCCAGTTCTTGACGAGCTACGAGTATTTGGGTCGTTATGTTTTGGGAATATGCCTCTCAATTATCGGGATAAATTTGGACCCAAAGCTAGAAAATGTATATTCATCGGATATCCTCCAAGGGAAAAGGGGTATAAACTTTATGATATTAATACACACAAGGTGTTTGTTAGTAGAGATGTAGTATTCAAAGAATCCATATTCCCCTTCAGAGATTCTAATCAAGGGACTCCAAAACCTGCTCCAACCAAACCTGATTTGGTGGATTTTATACCTGATATTTTCCCAAATTTGTTGCATCAAAATCATGGTCAAGAATCTGAGGGTCCGGGGATTACAAATACTTCCTCACATAACAGTTCTATTCATTTCAATGAAGGAAGTGAAAATTTGGTTCCTGAAAGTGATATGCATTCATCTCATGGTAATGAGATTTTCTCTCCTGAAGGTGAAGTACTATCATCTGAAGGTGAAGTGGTATCTTCACCTGAGGTGCAACCTGTCAGGAGATCTACCAGAGTAAAACAAATATCTACCAAGCTCAAGGATTTTCATTGTTCCTATAAATTGCCAGTTCAGCATGAAGAGAGCACAGGTGCAGAGTCTTCAGTTTCTTTTCATACCACTGTTCTACAAGAACTTACAGATTTTGATTCTGATTATGTGGCATCACTCGCTTCTGTACTCCAAATTCCTGAACCCGGAACATATTATCAAGCAAAGTCTGATCCGAATTGGATAGAAGCAATGGACAAGGAAATTGCAGCCTTGGAAATCAATAATACTTGGGACATGGTTCCTCTTCCACCCGGACACAAAGCAATTGGTTCCAAATGGGTGTTTAAACTCAAGCATAACCAAGACGGGTCTATTGAAAGATATAAAGCTCGTTTGGTGGCTAAGGGTTACAATCAAATTAAAAACAAGGACTACAAGCATACTTTCTCACCAGTGGCAAAATTTACTACTGTGAGAGCTCTTATTGCAGTAGCATCAGCTCGTCAATGGCCTTTGTACCAGATGGATGTGAATAATGCATTCCTCCATGGGTATATTGAAGAGGAGGTGTACATGGAACCACCAGATGGATACAAACATTCTTCTCTAGGTTTAGTTTGCAAATTAAAGAAATCAATTTACGGTCTGAAACAGGCGTCACGTCAATGGAATATTGAGTTAACCAAACACTTAAAATCGATCGGCTTTGAACAGTCGAGAGAGGATTATTCTATGTTTACACAGAGTACAGAGAAGGGATTTGTGGTCGCTCTTATATATGTGGATGACATCTTACTCACTGGAGATGATTCTGACATAATTCAGTACACCAAGCACAGTCTAGATTCCAAGTTCACCATCAAGGATCTAGGATTAATGAGGTATTTTTTGGGCCTCGAGGTCGCCAGGAATGACAGTGGAATTATGCTTAACCAGAGGAAATATATCATGGACATAGTAACTGATATGAATATGGAGAATGCAACACCAGCGGATTTTCCTTTATCTCAAGGGCTCAAACTGTCAACTGAGACAGGTGATATTCTAGAAGATCAAGAGCAATATAGGAGGTTAATTGGACGTCTTCTTTACCTCAATTTGACCAGGCCAGACATTTCTTATGCTGTTCAACACTTAAGTCAATTCATTCATCAACCTAGGGAACCGCATTTGCAGGCCGCTATTCATGTTGTGAGATATTTGAAGGGGACAATCAATACTGGACTTTTCTATCCAGCTGAAAATGACCTAAACATCACAGCTTATAGCGACGCTGATTATGCAACATGTGCTTTTAGTTGTAGATCAGTTAGTGGATATGCAGTATTTCTGGGGGCATCACTTATTTCCTGGAAATCCAAGAAACAGAAGACAGTAAGCAGGAGTACAGCTGAATCAGAGTACCGAGCATTGTCTTACACATCAGCCGAATTAGTTTGGTTGGTGGCTTTGTTAAAAGATCTCAAAGTTTTTCCACAAGTGCCTGTTCCACTTCTTTGTGATAATAAGGCAGCGCTTCACATTACTCAAAATCCGGTGTTTCATGAAAGAACGAAACACCTAAATGTTGATTGTCATTTCGTACGAGATAAGTACTTGGATGGTTTCTTAGTTCCGTCATTTGTCAGAACAGGAGTACAGCTTGCTGACATTATGACGAAACCTTTAGGAGGTTCAACTCATCAATTTTTTGCTCGCAAGCTTGGATTACATGGTGTTCCATCTAATCCAGCTTGAGGGGGACTATGAGAATGTATATAGTTAGTTAGAAATTGATAGTTTGTTACAAGTATGACGTGGAAATGGTTATCCTTATCCACTCCACCTCCTCTGTATATATATATATATTAGATACTTGTATTGACTTTAAGTTAAGAAATATATAACAAATCACATTTATAATTACACCATCAAATTCTGATATTTCTCTCAAGCTTGTGTTCAACAATGGAGGTTTCTTGGCTTCTCAATTAAATTTTGACAATTTTGGGCGGGGACTAGAAAGTAGAAATAATACAGTACTTGCTTGGTAGAGTATGATGATGATCGGTTTGCTTGGTAGTACCATCCATAGGGTTGTCTTGTCATCAAAAAGAGGTTTTATCTTGTTCGTTGTAATGACAACATACAATATCATTACATTTTTATTCAAGCTACGTACGTACCACTATTATTATTATCATTCAAACTCTTGTTTTCTTATTACAAATCCACCATTTACCTCTCTTTTATTACAAGGAAATCCTATATACTTATATGATTGCAAAAAAAAATGTAATAATAATAATAATAATAATGCTACTCGTCGTAAGTGTGCCAAGTATCAAGTACGTTGCACGGTCATTGGGTATGGTTTCCTTCCTTTCTCCTTCTCCTCTCTCGGTGAGCTCGACACGGAGGCTGTCTCTCTACTCCAGCGGATTCGTAAATTCGTTATGTCACAGGATGCTGGAGCGCGTGTCGCAGTTCATATTTTCACTTGAATTAGTTTTGCGATTGCTAAGGGAGTGAGGCCCAGATAGTATCTCGGCTCCCCTCTAACTTCTTGTAATTTGTTCTGGCGTTAATGCAAGTTCCGTTTAAAAATAATAATAATAATAATAATAATAAGTTCGATTATCCACCCGTTTCTCGTAGTTTGATTTTGATCTTAACAACAAATTATTTAAGAAATTAAATATAGTAGGACGTATGTAAGATCCTGATTCAAAATTCAATTCAATCCTCAGTTTCACGTACTTTCAACAATTTGTTTACTTTTATAGTATTACCCGATTTGTATATTACTTCGAAAAAATATTCAAATCGATGATGTTATGACTAAATGAGTAATCACGGAGTACATTATTTAATCGTATTTAAATATGAACTCGACCAAAAAACCCAAAAAAATATGAGATCACAATTCACAACTAAGTTTTGAGTAATTGAGTTCGTAATCTAGCTGCTCAACATACACGGTATAAATGGGAACGTGAAGAATGGGTTGTACGGATCGAGAGTAATAAGACTAGAGGAAGAGGTATGAAACCACGGAATTCCATGCAGTAATTATGCAAATGCTCTTTCATTTCAAAATCCCACTCTACAGCTAATGATGGGTTCAGATTATTGGCCCCAGATATTCCATTGGACCCGCCTCTCTTTTAATTCCGTTTTTTTAATTTATGTTAATTAAGAGAGAATCATTATGTTGCCTAAGTATAGTGAATATGAATTGCTATTTCGATTTCTTGCAACAATAATCATTCCGATTGCTCCCCTAATTAATACTAGAGTATAGAGTTAGAAAAATCGATATCTAATTATATACTTATATGGATATCAAACAATTGGGTAAAACGATTCAATTATGTAAAATATAAATTATTTTATTATTAATAAATTAGTGATCATTCCATGGCATTGGCATGTGATAGGTTTCAATTTTATTTTATTTGGCTTGTTGTTAATCTCAACAACTTAGTTTTAGTTGAAACTTAACTTCCATTGCCCAATTCTATCATACTCTGTAGTATGCAAGGGCCTAAATAGAAGTACGAAGATTTGAAGGATATGTAGTCGGTTATATCCATATTTTATTTGTCTCATTCATTTCTTTACGTTTGTTTCTTTGGTGAATACTTTTTCGTCTCAAACATTTGTTTATCTTTCATTAAGATTTACAAATGATTAAGATAGATGGGGTAATCGGGTATTTAGGTAAGAATGATATTAAGATTTACATAATGAGTGAGTGGATGAGTAAGAGGAGAGTTTAGAGATTGAGTGGTTATAGAGTTGGCCCAATTAGAAAATGTAAATGTAAGTACTAGTAATTCGTTGATCATGACTCATGGTAGATGGGTTGGGTTGGGTTGGGTTGGTGGGTTGAATGTGGATTTAGTAATGGGCTACTACAATCAGTTACGGTCGGATCATCTCTAGGAGTAGTATGTTACAGCTCGGATTGGGCCTTCTTTGATGACTTTAAATTCACAGTATGTATGAGATCGTGGTACAAATTTTGGGGTTTAAAATGGACTTTTCTTCTTTTGAATTTGAGTGAGTTTATTATAAGGAAAAACATCTTATAGAAGAAGTCATCCTCTTTTAAATTTGAGTTTAGTTTGGGTGAAAGAAAAACGATATCTCACTTGACACAAAATTCGGTCATTTCTTTATGATTTCTTTTGTTTCAAACATTAAAGAGATATCTTAGTTAATTCAGTTCATTCCAATTCAATTTAACTAGCTATTTCAGCCAACTTTAATTCAATTCAATTCAGTTCAATTCAATTTAAATATTTCTTCTAATTTTTTAAGATATTCCACTTGATTATTTAATACTTTCTCAAATGAATATCCTTTGGATTGTTGGAGGAAGTAACTATAGAATACTTCGGTCCACCTCAATTTCAGCTCACTTCAATACGATTTAACTCATACTCCTTTCATCCATTTAATTTTTACACTTACTATAGATAAATAATTCAATTAATTCTTTACATTCATCGTTTGGCAAAAAAATTTATCTTATAATCCTTATATTTTTTTTCTATTTACACAAAATGTCACTATTCTTTCGTCACTTTAAATTTGGTGGACCTATAACACTATTTAATTTACCAATAATACCATTATTTTTACCACTTTTCTTAAAAATGTGAAAAATAAAAGGTAAACGAGTGAATGGATATGAAGAAGTATACATTATTATGTTTTAAAAGATGGGTGTAAATGCGAGTGACTAAGTGAGACGATAAATTTCAATTTGGGATTTTATCGAATATAAATTACTCACAATTATTCTCCCCACACATACACACATACACACATACACTCACTCTCTCTCTCTCTCCCCTTTTGTCATTCATTATCGTTGCGGCTAGGGTTTTAGATTATAATCTCATCATCCCTGACTTTCTCACCTCCTCTCTTTCCCCCTTTCCCTTCTCCACCATCTTTCCAATTCGCATATTTTCTGCACTTCAAATGAACAGATCTATCACTCTAATGGCATAAACTCCCCCTTTTCACAACTGGGTTGTTCTTCAAATCGCCTTAAACCCCCAAAGTTTCCACCTTTTTTCCAATCTGAAAAAAATAAATAATAATGACGACCATGAACCCGTTTGATTTGTTGGGGGACAACGATAACGACGATCCATCGCAGCTTTTGGAGTCTGCTTCTGCTCACTTCCAGAAATCCGCCGCTGCGGCGGCGGCGGCGACGGAGACGGCGGCCAATAAGAAGGCGGCACCTGCTGCCAAGTTGCCCACTAAGCCCCTTCCTCCTTCTCAAGCTGGTTTGTTTCATTCATTTTTATGTTTTTTTTCTTCAAAGTTCGATGCTTTTTACTATTGCTTTTGATTACACAAATTACGGCATAAGACGGTTTCACGCGTGAGACAGTCGATTTCTCTATAACAAATGAGTGAACTTTGGTATTGTGAGACCGTCTTACACAATAACTTCCATTTTGTGGAGAAGAAGTACGAGTGTTGAGTGTGTGATTTTGGTTTTGACTGTTCTGGTTTATGACATCTGAGCTGTATACTTCTGTCTTTGACTTGGGAAACAAAACATTCAGTTTAAGAAACAGAAATTAGATGTGTTATAACGAATCCCATTTGCCCAACTGAAATTAGTATCTATCCTTTCTTTCTCTACTGCAATCTGTTCTATTTGATCGGTATGATTTGTATTTTGGTGTTTCTTCTATGTTTTTGAATCATTCTAGAGTCAAAATTTTGGATAGCGAGTTCATCGTATTTGCTTACTATATGCCAAAATGTGTCATTTTAACGAATTTTGGGTAGTAAAAGTCAATAATCTTAGCCAATTTTTATAAGTTTGGGGTAGCCAATGCTACCCTTTGCTACTAGCTAGATTCCCATGCTTGCAAGAGGAGATTCCAATCATTTTCATACGTTTGTGTAACACGTGATTTATATTTGAATTAAATATATAGAATTGTTTGGATTCGAGGGGTATAGTTTCTGTTTTTATGTGCTTTATCAAATTTCTCATAGTGATGGCTTATTATGGCAATTATTATGTTCAGTAAGGGAGGCAAGGAATGAAAGTGGTCGTGGGGGAAGCCGTGGCTCTGGGCGAGGAGGAGGAGGTCGTGGTGGCCGTGGTGGGTACACCCGAGACTACTCCAGCAATGAAAATGCTTTTAACAACTCTGGAGTTGCTGGACCCCAAGGAGATGGTGAAGGGGGTAGGGCCGGTGAAAGGAGGTCTTATGGAGCTCCTCGTGGACCCTACCGTGGTGGTCGCCAAGGTGGCTTTACCAATGATGAGGGCAGAGATGGTGAACGCCCTCGCAGGACATATGAACGCCATAGTGGAACCGGGCGTGGGTAAATACCATTTATTTTTCACAAATTATACTTCTACTACTGTTATGGTGCAACGGAGGCAAAATATAAGTTTATAGTGATCACTTTTTGATATTTTTCACCATGAAATGGTCATTATCTCTTCTGTTGCACGATACTGGTCTCATACAGTAATTACTTTTTTTCATGCATATATTTTCTCTCCTTTACTTAAATATTACATTTTATTTATTACTCCCTAGAAATGAGTTCAAACGTGAGGGATCTGGTCGTGGAAATTGGGGAAGTCAGTCTGATGAAGTTACTCCGTAAGTTTCTGGAAGCATTTGGTTTGTCTTCCGTTGATTAAAACTTAAACTTCCTGTGGGTGTGTTGTTCATGGTTATTGCTCTACCTGCGTTATGATATTATTGTGATTTTATCAGAGCAACTGAGGAAGTTGTGGAAGAGACTGAGAAGAATGTGAATGCCGAGAATTTTCCTGCTGGTGAAGAGGTCGTGGATGGCAACAAAGAAGTCAAGCCAGATGAAACTGAAGAGAAGGAACCAGAAGAGAAGGTAATATTGGTTATCGGTTGCAAACTGTTGCGTATCTTTGTAGCTTACAAGATTTTTTTTTTTTTGCTTTGCTCTTAATTTTTGTCTTCTGTTTTTCCGTGTCTTTGGATTGAACATACAAATTCTACAGGAACATTTTTTCTTGCATCAAATGTTCGTCCGACACAACGTGGATCGATATTCGCCTACTTAATTTCCAACTTAGTCTTACTCATGATTTTCCATGAATTCAACTTTGTTGGAAATGGAGAGGATAACTCAAATACTCGTAGACACACCTTTGGGAAGCAATTCCACCATATATTTGGTTGTAATACGAGTATTTTTCTTGATTTGTGTCTCACACAATTGCCGATTTAAATACCTACTATTAGAACTTCTTGTAGTGAATGTAAGGCATTTTTATATTTCAGAATTTACGGGATTCTTTCTTAATGTTATGCTGTCACATTGATATTATGTTTTATTTCTTCTTGAAAATAGGAGATGACTCTGGAAGAGTATGAAAAGGTCCTCGAAGAAAAGAGGAAAGCTTTGTTAGCTCTGAAACCCGAGGCACGAAAAGTAGAGGTTGACAAGGATCTTCAGTCCATGCAACAACTTTCAAACCGGAAGGATGAGGAGTCGGTTTTCATAAAGCTGGTGAGGCTCTTGCTGCTTTCATGATTTGTTCCTAATATTGCTAAAAAGTTGTGGGGTGTTGACATAAACTACGACTACCTGCTTTCTCAGGGTTCCGACAAGGATAAGAAGAAGGAAGCCACTGAGAAGGAGAAAGCGAAGAAGGTATGTTTCTCCATATACTTATGTGTATTTTATGTAGGTAAAACTCGTTATTTTGTCAGTCTAAGACTTACATAAGATCATATATTCGTCTTTGTTTTACGTTAGGTACTATTCCTGGCATCATACAATGACACTCTTTTGCTTTAAACAAGTTGTACCCAAAAGTTGATAGATTACTATATTAGACCCTGAAGTTTAGGATTCCTGACAGAAAGCTTAGACTTGGAACCCAAGTGGTTAGGAAAAACATATACGGAATATAAAACGTTCTAAAGCATATTTCGTGTATATGCCCTAGAGTGGGCAGACATACCAAATACCCATAACAAATCATGATAAGACCGACCCATTTTGCAGTTATTCTGATGCCGATGGATCTTGTAGTGTGCTAAAAAGCGATTCTGAAAAGGCCAGCTTGAGTTAGGTGACACCCAGAATTTGTATCCTATGCCTAATGTTGTGCTACTTTTTGCAGTCTGTGAGCATCAATGAGTTTTTGAAGCCCGCAGATGGGGAGAGGTATTACAGCCCCGGTGGTCGTGGAAGGGGACGCGGACGTGGTCCAAGAGGCGGCGGCGGTGGAGGTGGAGGTGGCAGCTATGGTGGAGGCAACAGAATGAGCAGTGCTTCGACACCTATAATAGAGGACCAGAAACAGTTCCCGACTCTTGGTGCTCCTCGTGCCTGAGCTCTGCTATCCCAAAAGGGATGGCGGGGCGTCTCCTTGTCCACCTTTTCCGTTTGAGTCGTTTGGGTCACAGGAAAGAACTCTCAGATTCGAGTTTCCTGGTATCAAATTTAACTTCTAAAGAAGTTCTTATGATTTTGTATTCTGTATATTTTCTGTTTTTTTTTTTTTTGAAATATTTTTCTTGGTAGTATTTAATTATTACTAGGGGGCCAGGGAGATAAAAGTAACAGCAGGATGATTTTTGATCAATTTTGTTACCTAGATGGATGAGTTTTCTGCTACATTTTGAGAATGTCACGCACGGTTTTACGAGTTACTCCCCTAGCCGCTCGTTTACAGATTTGTATGTTGAATTTTCTTCCGATGTGTGAAAGGGGTATTTTCCTACTACCTTAGAAAAGAGAGTAAACCTTACATCTCCATGTATAGCAATTGACAAGCTTGACTGAAATTACTGACCGTTTTGCTCGACAAGATTTTAAGATTAATGTTCAATGGGTACTGTACACCTTTTGGGTGCATTTAGCACTAACTCGCTATATAATCTGAGATTTTTTGACTCGCCTCACTTATTTCTTCAACTAAGTGACTGTAGACAGTAAATTCTTAATTTGAAGGTGAAATTATTATTATTTTTTTCGTATTTTTTTATACTGCGGAACAACACTAAAATATACTCGTAGACTCGTAGTTGTGCTGACAAGAAAAAACATATACTCTGTATTTTCTCCAGACGTAAAGTCAGCAATGTGAAATTAGCCAAAAAGAAAGAATATACGTTAACCAGGCGTAAAGTCAGCACTATGAAATTACCCAAAAACGCACTGTGAAATGACCCAAAAACCTTTTCCGGCGGCAATAGAAATCTTCCTAAAATCTATAGTGAGATAGCAAATGCAAAGGACACATGATAAAATCTTTGGTGTCGGAAAATTTCAAAGAGTTCACCATGAGTCCTTCGCTTTTGCTGATACAGGAGCTTCAGATTTCAGACTGGCATGCATACCAAGATCGTGGGAGTAGTACAAGTCTACGACTGACAGAGTTCCTTATACGGAACAGTAATGAATGTAAAATACAAGCAGAAAATACGGAAAGGAAGTTGCTGAGGCCAATGATATGTCAATGAAAATTGAAGAGGGAGGTAATATTTCAAACAATGAATATATAATAGGAAAAGTCTGGTGCTACTAACTTTCATTATCGTCATTTTTATACAAGAGAATCTAACGGTAGAAAAGAATCAGAAAATGTAACAAATTGCAAACCACTAGACACGGGAGACCTAAACGAGGCTGTGTCGAAGAATGTTGAATTGAAACAATATTGCAGCAAATAACGTAATGCTTACATGCCACAACGTAGCACCACAAAACAGTAAAATTATCTTCTAGGAAGAGCAGCAACCACTCTTCTGTGCAACCGGCTGGCCTCGGATCTGAACTGTTGGAGGCCTTGCATTGTTCATTGGCTGGCTCGCCATCCTGCAATTAAAATCACAATATTTTTAAACATGATACCAATCTTTGCAAATAATATAAACAAACTCGCTGAAACGATTACTCCTGCATAGAACCGTGACAAGTACCTGTTTTTAATAGAACCAGTCATAGCCATGAAAGCCTGTTCAACATTTGTTGCGTCCTTAGCACTGGTCTCCATAAAAGGTATTCCGATTTCATCAGCAAAAGCCTGAGTTAAACACGAAATTCATGACAACAGTCAGCTTCCCCCCTGAGCTACTAAAAACATTTACAGATAAAAGCCGCATCAATTACCTTGGCAGTCTCATATGGCACAGCCCTGTTGGAAGCAAGATCGCATTTGTTTCCAACTAGAAGTTTGTTGACGTTGTCACTAGCATAACGATCGATTTCATTAAGCCACTGTTTCACGTTGTTGAAACTCTCCATGTCCGTCACATCATAAACAACCTAGAATGCAAAGTAGAACATTGTGTAAGCAACTCAAACAAGTTAAAGATTAAAAAAATTACATCTAATCTGAAATGGGTTGATAAAGGAAAAGCTATATTAGCATCAGTAATAAAAATGAAGTAATGAACTACTCACAATGATGCCATGTGCACCACGGTAGTAGCTGCTCGTGATTGTTCTAAAACGCTCTTGTCCAGCAGTGTCCCACTGAAGTTCAATAAAAAATAAACATGTCAGTTCAGAAATTAGATCAATATGTACAAGTCAAGAGGGCCCTTAGGTATAAAGGATGGGATAATACACTGCAATTCAAACCAAGAATCTTTACTGATGGAAAAAAATCTTACAATCTGAAGTTTGATAGTCTTTCCATCTTGCTCAACAGTGCGAATTTTCTGCAACAAGAAATACATAGATATAAGAGT
The DNA here is from genome assembly GCA_958450325.1 of Agrostemma githago. Lineage (NCBI taxonomy): Eukaryota > Viridiplantae > Streptophyta > Magnoliopsida > Caryophyllales > Caryophyllaceae > Agrostemma > Agrostemma githago. The sequence goes on from OY288255.1 coordinate 1,821,067, forward strand.
CCATCTGGTAAAAGAAAACGCTCTCTAAGCTTTTAAATACTTGAGCAGAATATACTCACGAAGTCAACTCCGATGGTGCTAATGTAACTCTCCAAGTATGAGTCATCCTGCAGCAGTTTAGAAAACACAGGCAAAAAATGTAAGGTATCCCAAGTTGAGACTTGAGAGTTATGCCAGAAAGCAATGTTGCAACAACCCATAACTCTCAGCTGCCTAAAGAGATGCTACACAAAATTACAAGCTAATTTGTCAAATCAGTTATAAAGGCCTACCGCGAATCTCAGAAGGAGACAAGATTTGCCAACACCCGAGTCTCCAATAAGGAGAAGCTTGAAGAGGTAGTCACTGCAAAAGAAAACACCCACTATGAGTAGATGAACCACATAAAGAGAGACGCAAGAACTTAACAGTACGCTAAATCTATATAACAAGTCCAGATTGAATTGGCATCAAGTTACAGAAGACGAGCTAAATCGGTCAGGTGACAGCTAGGAGAGACAATGTAATATTCCAAATGTAATCCTTTTTCATGAACCCTCAATTATAAGAACTTGTTTAAAAAGTTAAGGACCCGTGTTTGACATAAAAATTGAAGAGCATGGGATTTTTATTTCTTATTGAGCAACCTCAAGAAATATGAACTACTTCCAGCAGCGTTGAATGTGGGTCAACAAATAATTCACTACGTTCACAAAACTAGAATTCTGGAATCAATTTGACAGGGCTAGAGGTGGAGAAGTAAAATAACTTCGGAGTGTTCTTAGAATGATATGAGACAAACCAGAGTTTTCCTGAAAGTACGGAAATTTAACCAAACGAATACACGTCTAACCAAACATGCACCAAACAAGCAAAGGTCACTGCATAAAAGCTACCTCCTTTACTCCTTCCTCACCGAATAACTGCAGAAACAGACTCAAACTCTACAGCATCCAACCAAAGTTCGACCAATAATCAACAGATTCATAATTTTATACAATATGCAAAGGCTAATAGATAACATGACATCATCTCAATTTGATGATTAAACACGTTACAATTCAGAATTCATCCCAATTTCATGATCTAAAACCGAAACACAGCTTCTGATTCTTAAGAGTTACTCCAAATTACAATTCAGAATTTATCCCAATTTCATGATCTACAACTGAAACACGACTCCTAATTCTTAAGAATTACTCCAAATTACAACAATTCAAAGGCTAATGATGATTAAACACGTTACAATTCAGAATTCATCCCAATTTCATGATCTACAACCGAATCACGAACTCCTGATTCTTAAAAAGTAACTCCAAATTACGACAGTTCTCGCAAACAATTCTACCTCACAATTCATAGATCGGCCTAAAAAAACCGCGATTTAGACGATTGCAATACACAAAACGTAAAACTAACCCCGCCGTAACATAAATTCACCGATTGTCGGTAAAAAAATCAAGATCGAGAAAAAACACGATCACCGACAAAATTGAATCGTTGAAAAGCGGAAAGACAACAAGAATTACGAATCGCAAAGAATACACACACAAAAAAAAAAAGAGGAAGAATAACGGAAAGTAAAGGAGAAAAAGGAGCTTACTACTCAGGATTCATGGCGGAAAGAGGAGATCGGATGAAGAATCAGGCGGCGGGGAGGATGACCGGGAAACGGGAGATGAGCGGTGAAGAAGAGAGATAGAGAGAGAAGGAAGGAAGGAAGGTGAAGGGGTAGAGAGAAAGAGAGGGAGAGTTAGTTATAGAGATGAGAGGAAGGGGAAGGAAATAACTTGGAAATAAACTTTAATTATTAATACTCAATAACTCAAATCAATTTGATATTTTTGTTCTTTTTATTTATTTTAATTTAAAATGAATCCTATGATTGAATTTGATTCTTGGTCAGAAATGATTAACGAGTAGTAGTATTTGTGAGGTGCGGGCTGACTCTTTGCCTACTTTCTCCTCACTCGTGTCCTTTATCACTTTTGGTCATTTGGTCGGTAAAGTTATAAGCGATGGTGTTTATGATAATTGATACTCATATGAAGTATGGAGTATATCCGAGTAGGTTCAGACTTCGTTATATTTAACATTGTCCTTGTAATTTTGTTTACCCAAAGAAATAAAGAAACAATAACTAAGTTCCCCATGTAGGACTTATACTTGACAAACGACTAAAAGAGTTAAGGAGTTTTATGCGAATTGGGTATAATTATAATCATTTCATATTTGTTACTATCAACTCTTTTGGGTATATCAACGATTAACATTTGGGTCAAGCTAAATTAAGTCAAGTCAATTTGAGTTACGAATTTCAACACAAGTGTTGAGGCAGGATTATTCGGATCAAATCAATTTTACGATATCTATATATAGAAGGAGAGAGATTCGAATCTGAAACCTATTGTCTCAGAGCATTAGTCCTAGTCAGTCAGCTAGCTAAAACATCTTCGATTATCAGGTCTAATTGACGAGAGAAGTAATGAAACTCAAGAAATTAATAGCGTGATATTTGATGCCGTTAAGTTTTAGGATGGGGGTGAAATGGTGAAAGGTTACTTCACTTATCTTCTCCCGAGTCCGAGTCCGACCTCCAATCTCCCGAAACTCTGCCATTAAAACTCCTTGAAAACCCACATTTTGAGAAAGATGATCCTACAATCATCAACCCTTTCACCCAATCCCCTCTCTTCTCCTTTCTCCTCATCATCATATTCCCTCATTTCCTCCTCACATGCATCTCCTCCTTTCCTATCATTCCCCTTCTTCCCTAAACCCCACAAATTCAACAACACTTCATCACTGAGTTGCTCACTATCTCAAAGTCGACATCTTGGTGAGAAAAAGCCCATGCTTAAATGGAACGATATTTTCAAGAGGATTTCTCTCTCAAAGGACCCACAAATGGGGGTTTCTTCTGTGTTGAATCACTGTGAAAATCAAGGCAAAAACTTTTCTAAGTGGGAACTTTGTAGGATTGTTAAAGAGCTTCGAAAGTTTGGTAAACATCAACTTGCTCTCCAGGTACCATTACCCTTTCCGTCCCCCTCGTTTGTTTACTTTTTTATATTATCTGTGAGAAGTATTTTAACCGTACTCGTAATACCCTCGTGACTCATTTGACACTCGATTACTCTTAATACCTTTGTTAATTTGATGGACAATATGAAGTACAATGCTACTCCCTCCCTCTAATTCATTCAATAATTATGTGTTGGGTCGAAAACAAAGGAAAGAAAAATCGATGATTTTGGACCCCACAAATCCGTATTATCCTAGTAAACTTTTGTCTGTGGATATGAAAGATAACAAAGATTTAATCTTTATGCATTTGAAGTAGTTGGATTTTGGTATGTGAGTGTTTTGTAGGGGGGAATGATAGTAGATAGGTTCATTTGATTGTTTTGGTTCAGTGAGTGAGTTCTTGATGTCAAATGTGAAGCAAGTTAAGTTGAGGGGTGTAATATGCTCTGAAGTCTGAACTAGATTGTGCACAAATTCTCGAATAAGACGGACTTGTAACTCGTGTGCACCCCTTGTACAAATTTGTCATACAGGGTATAATGAAGTGCACACAAACTATGATACAGTTGTTGTGCGCACTAGAACGGTCTTACAGGAGAGTTGTTGTGCTATATGAAAATAATGAACAATCATTTCTCAGCCCAGCATGGTATATCTTGAGTTCTTGACTGCTGTGATGTTGTGTTCAGTTCATGACAAACTTGGAGTAACTGCTATCAGTCGTACAATTCGAGAATTTATGTTTAGTTGAGCTGCTTGAATGTTCTACTACTGATAGAAATGTCTTAAACATATGTACTCCAGGTCTCCCCAAACACCTGAAAGCAAGAATCTTTTGTCAATCCTGCCGAACCTTTGCACTAATTTCCTTTGGTATAAACTATCCAACTGATTTCATTTCTTTGTATGTAGGTCTATATATGGATGAATAACCGAGTAGAGATGTTTAGGCTTTCCAGCAGCGATACAGCCATCCAGATAGATCTGATTGCAAAAGTTCACGGAATTCCTAGCGCTGAAGATTATTTCTCGAGGGTACCAGATATGCAGAGGGACAAGCGAATATACGGGGCTCTCCTAAACGCATATGTTGGAGCAAAGGTAAGAGACAAAGCAGAGGCCTTGATGGAGCAAATGAAAAACAAAGGTTATGCGATTCAGCCACTTCCCTATAATGTGATGATGACTCTTTATATGAAACTCGATGAACTAGATAAAGTCGAGGAGCTTGTTTCTGAAATGAAGCGGAAAAAAATCCCACTTGATTCTTACACTTACAACATTTGGCTATCGGCTTGCGGTTCTCTTGGATCTCCTGAATCTATGGAGCAAGTATTTGAAGAAATGGACTCGGACCCTACAATTGTTCCGAATTGGACTACTTTCAGCACCATGGCCGCCGTGTATGCTAAATTAGGGCAGCTTGAAAAAGCTGAACAATGCCTGAGAAACCTGGAAACAAGAATCACAGGCCGTGATAGAGTCCCATACCAATATCTTATTAGTCTATACGGTAGTTTGGGAAACCAAGGAGAAGTTCATCGTGTTTGGAACATTTATAAATCTGTTTTCCCGACCATTCCTAACTGGGGCTATCATTCGGTCATCTCTTCTCTTATAAGAGCAGGCGACGTCGAGGGAGGTGAGAAACTCTATGAAGAATGGCTGTCGGTGAAATCTTCTTACGACCCTAGAATAGGAAACCTACTTATGGGGTGGTATGTAAAGGAAGAACCTTTTGAGAAAGTCAAAGGTTTCTTTGACCACATGGTTGAAACCGGGGGTAAGCCAAATGCAGCCTCGTGGGAAATTCTCGGAGAAGCTCATATCAAAGAGGGGAGAATACGTGATGCATTAGCTTGCTTCAAAGAAGCTGTTTCAGCAGAGGGTGGTAAGAAATGGAAGCCAAAGCTTTCTAATGTTAACGCCTTTTTCGAGATATGTGATGAAGAAGCCGACCAAGCTAGCAAGGAGGATTTTGCTGCTTTGTTGATTCAAATGGGTTGCTTACAAGACGAAACTTATAGCTCTCTCCTAATCGGATATGGTGATGCAATAGCCGATAGCACTGATAAACATGTTGTATCCATATCAGAAAATGAAAATGAAGAAACCGAGAGTGAAGACCCTGAGATGTTACTCTCAGCTACATAGTAGTTTTTGATCTCTTGAGCGAATTTGGAGCCAAGTGGGTCGACTTCAAGTCTCACATCGGTCAGTTTTGCCATGTCTAACCGTATCTGGTTGTTGAAGCTGATATCGAAGTCCATGCCCTACCTTTCCAAGCCTCGTGTTCTTCGTGGCATACGGTTTTGAACATATACAGCTACGACATCTGCTGACATTTTTCCATGTAAGGTTTTTTGTTGACGAGTTTTTTAGCTTACATAATACTCGTATGAAACTATAGAAAGTCTGTGCAATTGGTTGGAGGACTGGATGTACTGCATTTGAGATATTAAGATGAGAGTAGATAGATCAGTTGTGAGTATTTTCATTTTCAACTTCACATGATGTTTTTGAAACTGTCATTTCAGCATTTTATGTCTTTCTGATTCTTACCCGGCGCAAATGTTGTCTCGAACCAGCGGAGTACAATTTAATGGAACGGAGGATGTAAAACGTTAACATTTCGGTCGCACTTGGCAAAATACATTAAACAGCAAATTTTGGTCTGTCGGTTTCTACGAATTTATTTTCAGGTTCGGTTTATTTTGTACCGGAGTTATAAAACTTGTTGTGTGACATACAACATACTTGCACAAAAGTAAGTCGAATGAGAATATTTGGTAAACCAAACTTTTGGACCGGCGTTACGTACAACTGAGTAAATGAACCCAATTCTTTACATTTTTTTTATTTATTTCTCCTACACCGTAACTTCATACCTCAAAATTCGTCAATAAATCATCCTAAATATTGGTACGCGGCAAAACAAATTCCACTAATTTCAGCTGATTTTAATTTCAAATTAGATTAAAAATCGGTGTGCAACCCAAGTTAATTAACTTAATTATATTGAAAAAAAAGAGTTAAATTATTAGGTATGTACTGTAATAGATTCTATCATTTGAATTATTTTTCGAACAAATAATATACTAAAATTTATACTTTAATGAAAATATTTTCTAATACGAATCTAATTATTAAGTACTCCATATACTCCCTCCGATTTTTATTTATTGCCCCATTTCATCAATATATAGGTGGAGTATTTTAATGAAATTGGGCGATAAATAAAAACCAGAGGGAGTATCATTTTTATAAATATTTTAATAATAAATCTTTTGTTAAACAAAATTTAAAACTTTTTATTGATATATATACTCTAATAGAGTAATAGATTAAATATAGGGAATTTCCGTATTACTACAATACTTGATTTTTTTATTATCTAGAATACTTTTCTAAATCGAGTTTTGTTGTATGGCTTAAGGAAAGTCTCAAATGTACGCCGTATATAGATAGATAGATTACCATTTTACCAAGTTCATATGAAGTAGTACTTCGGTATTGAATCTCCACATCTCTTACCCAGATCACCATTTTCATCAAACTCTCTGATTTAATCCAGGTATCTCATTTCTCTGCTTTATTCTGCTCTTCTTTCACTATCAATTGCAGATCTATGTTAATTAGCTCTTGACTTTATTCATATCCTAGCCCCATTAGTTTAAAGTCGTAATCTTTTCTTTAATTCGATTGTTTGGATTTCAGAGAAAAGAAACCCGATTTTGTATGAGCTTGGTTTTTGTATGTTTGATTATTTGTTGAATATGATGTTCGCACTTATTTTTCTCAACGAAACGCCCAATTGGTCGCGTTACAATACTGGGGATGAGTGATTCGATTCCGTGATCAATCGTCTGACATCATCGGTAAAGATTTCGTTATCTAATGAAAAAGAAATTGAAAATTGGGCAAGTTTTTCTGTAATGGAGTAGGGTTCTTGATTTTGAGGTAGGATTATTTGGATCATTAGAATTGATTAGTAATCCTGGTTTGTGACGAGAATATCCGTCATAAGGGTCAAATAATACGACTTGGTTAGATAAAAGACAAAGAATTTGTGACGGATATATGCGTCACAAGGGAGAATTACTCGTTCTTGATCGGAGTTTATGGTGTGCTTGAGTTGTGTATGTAGGGTAGGCTCAACAAGCCCTTAGAATTAGTTTAGTCAAAACTTGGCTTAATTAGGCTTAGTGAAACCGATCTCAAGCCTAAGCGGATTTACTTACTTGGAGCTTGTGCAGTTGTTGTGGCATGATGAGCTATTGAGCTCTTCCCTTACGGATCTCAGCCTTCTTTGTAAGAAGCTTCTGAGTCAACAAGCGAGACTGACTTTTCCCTTGCGGATCAGATACATATGCATTCATTATTTTTTGAGCAACAAGATCTTCTGAAAAATAAGATCATTAGTAAATTTTGGAAAATATTTTCGTCTTTTTGGACTTAGTAGCATTGGGCACTACCGAATTTTCCTGTCCTTTCCTGGAGTATCTCTTTAGGCATCTTTAATCTTTGAAAAATGATTTATCTCCTCTGCTTGAAATACTGTGACGAGTTTATCGAATTGCACTGAGGAGTCCTAAAGAAATAAGTAAGTGGCGTTTCTGATTCTGTTTCCGATTTGTGAAATACATACAGGTTGCTAATGGGGGCCTTCTTTTCTAAATTCTGGTTCATGTTATTTCGAGCAAAGGAGTATAAGATAGTAATAGTTGGTTTAGATAACGCTGGGAAAACCACGACGCTCTATAAATTACACTTGGGAGAGGTGGTTACAACCCATCCGACAGTGGGAAGCAACGTCGAAGAACTTGTATACAAAAACATTCGTTTCGAGGTGTGGGATTTAGGCGGGCAAGATAGACTGAGGACATCATGGGCCACATATTATCGGGGGACCCATGCAGTTATCGTGGTTATTGACAGTACCGACAGAGCCAGGATCTCGACTATGAAAGATGAGCTCTTCAGCTTGCTTCCTAGTGAGGACCTTCAGCAAGCTGTCGTGCTTGTTTTTGCCAATAAACAGGATTTGAAAGATGCCATGTCACCTGCTGAAATAACCGAAGCTCTTTCGCTTCATAGCATTAAGAATCATGATTGGCATATCCAAGCTTGCTCAGCTTTGACCGGAGACGGGTTGTACGATGGATTGGGTTGGATTGCGCAGCATGTTGCAGGGAAATCAACGAGTTAGTGAGTTTACATTCTAGACAGTCGGTTTGAAGTTGTGACGTTTGTTACGAATGTTGAATTGTTACACTGGTTTACTGTTAAATTTTCAGTCATTCTTTAGGTGAAACCATTGCCACCTTAATCCCATGAAAGCGGGTCTCCTTTTCAGAGACTCCTCCTCGGAATGAATTCTTTTGACAGTTCAAGTTAATTGTAACCATGAATGAAACCGAACGCACACAAGTCACCACCCTCCGTCAAAGCCCATGCATCCTCCTCAACACCGTCTCCAATATTGGTCGTGAATCTTGACTCACTTTTCTACGGTGTACTATTATGTAGAGTATGAAGTGAACCGTTTGAATAATATAATTCACTTGGATGAATAATACAATCTTGACTCACTTAATTGCCACCGTATTTTTTGTCTTATCCACACTATTTGGCATGTTATAAGTTTGTAACAGGTTTACTAGTCGCAAACAAGAATTTGTGTTGCCTAATAAGCTCGAATAGAAGTAAAAAGAATTCTCGATATTGATGAGGTGATGGGACTTTTGCCACAAACAATGAAAAACACAAAAAAGATGGAAAGTGCAGTAGTGTACGACAGGAGAAGTTCCACCCCATTAGTACCTTCTTTTCATTAATTTTCGTGGTTGAGATTTGTTTCGTAATGATACAATGATTATCTGCATTAATGAGGTGAACGATGAATAATGATTTTATATTATTGTGTTAGAGAAAATGGAAGATAAGGAAGAAAAAAAGTAACGGAGATGATCCATTCCCAATGTACAACACAAGATTTATGCACGAAAGATCGAAACACTAATTCTTCTAATATCGTGTATTGTGAGACCTCTCAGTATTTAAAATAGTAGGTATTTCCTCGGAGTTCCTATTTTTGTCTCACTTTTCTTTTTGAGCGGATGAGTTTGATATTTGTCTCACTTTTCTTTTTAGACTATCACATTTATTCTCACATTTCTCTCTCTTCCTCCTCCTTTAGGAACTCGGAGGGAGTAGTATACTATATCGCAAATAAGAACCGAACCTCGACCTTAAACCTCACAATTGGACTAACAAAGTTCTTACCATTTGTTTTATTTTAGAACTCCCTCCGTTTTATTTTAATTATATCGTAAGATTTATCTGGTACTTTGTATCAAGTTGATGTAATACGGTGTAACAAATTTGGTGGTAAAGTAAAGAAAGTGGCATCTCTTTAAAAGATGTAAGTATGTGTCGGTGGGAATTGAACATAGATTTGATTCCACCACCACCACCACCACCACCATATATATGATACTCCATTATACAGTAAGTTACATAGTCTCACGTAGAAATGTAGAATTGTTGGAGGAATAGAAGAAAATACATACACAAATCTTACTTATTTACATGTCATGCACGTTCCACCTATTTTCTCCTTAGCTTTTATTTTACTTGCATTATTATTATTTGAGCAAGTAATAGTCCATCATATCAGGAAATACTCAACGATTCTGATTTCCTTCTTCACCATTCATATGCACTTGTTTTGGACGGCTAATTAATTTATCTTCATTTCTGTGATATTTTTGATACATTGTATGAACACGTCATTTTCGCCTTCAATGTTTGAAAAGGTATACACATTATATACTATTACTACTCCTATTTCCAATTATCATTTCACCTTTCATTTTCGGTGTACGCTTGGATGGTTAAATCAATTGTAATAAGTTCAAGTTTAAAAAATTCATATATATTTAAATTTGTTAACCGAAATTCTAAATTTACTCTGATCTTAAAGTTGAAGACTTAGCTTGAAGAGATATATAGGTCATATTATCATTCTAAAATAATATTCTCATCTTACTCATTTGTTCACCTTTTAATTTAAATTATTCATTCGTAACTAAAATTTAAATCATGTGAACAAATGGTTAAGACGGATGACATATGCATTTTGTAAAAAATTAGTTACAAATCAAATAGATACCAACTAACATAGCTTTGAATTTTTTTTAGTAAATACATACTATGTATATTTAATTTATTGAGAGATCTTTCACATGATGAGAGAAAAGAGTTATTTAATTTTCATTTTTCATATTAGATCTTTCGTAAATTTTAATGAGGAACGATAACATATATTACTCGATATAAGATCATTTTACTTAAAGAAATGTTACACTAAGCTCATTTAATATATGATAAAATACTAAGTAGTACTGTACTGTACTTCACATATGTTCTGTTTCTAAGTGATTACTGATTAGATGAGCGATGATCCATGATAATCATCACTGGAAGTGTGTCAGAAAATGTTTATTGGGTTGGGATTAGTATCAAATGTTTAATTAAAAACACCAGCTTTCCAGTACATCAAAATTTAAACTTGATCAACATTTCAAGTGAACTTCAACACTCATCACTTTATTCCTTCTGCTACCTTCGACGCAACTCCCTCATAACATGACAACTCACCTCAAATCTCATCAATTTCCTTCTGTTAACACACTATTATTAAATACGTACGGAGAATTTGAGTCGTAATAATAACTGGATGATTAAGACGAGAATTTAAACTATCGAAACTCGATCCATGCATCATCTTAATATCGTATGTATAAGGATTGAGAATGTCAACGTACAATTATATTGTCATGAGAGTACTCGATCTAACATGTTAACATAATTCTTGCAAAGTTATCCATGTGACTATGTGACAATTACATACCAATAGTACAAAACTAATTGATCCAACAACATAATAATATGGTACATGCATGTAACGTACCCACTATTGTATATCTTGACAATCCTTTTAATTTATCAAGGAAAAGCCCTAGACATACATACACTTCTTGTGACTTGTTAATAAGGCATAGAGGTACCTTAATTGTCACGTGATTAGTCTACATAATTTGGGTCATTTAATCTTGCTCTACAAACAAACTATGCTATGCTATATATGGCCTAATAAGCTATATACAGTGTAGGTAGCAAATAAAAGTGGGTCAAAACCTATCCCATGTAATGTAGTATTAGGATTTACTTAATTAGGAGTACTATGTAATTAGGTGGTCTACCTAGTGACGTATAATTATAGATGTCAACTAGCTTAGTTGGTAAAGTTATGAGAAATGTTACTCATGGTCTACTGAGATTTGAAACCCATTAGTGTCAGAATTGTCATCGTCATTATTCATAAAATCAAAAAATGTAACGATCCCTAATTAAAGATTCAAATTAGCTTAGCTGGTAAGGTCAGGAAAAATGATCTGGGATTAGAACCCCTTCAGCATCAAATCGTCTTCGTGTCTCTTCTTAAAACCAAAAAATGAAACGATGTCTAATTGCAGATGCAAACTAGCTAGCTTAGTTGGTACGAAGTACTCCCTCTGTTTCTTTGATATCTTCCACATTTCCTTTTTCAACTATTTCTTTGATTTCTTCCACTTCCCTTTTTTCTATCACACTTCTCTCTTACCTGGATGGCCCACTTACTTTACTCTTTCTCTACTTTTACTTATTTTATTGTTTTTCTTAAGAAATGTGTCACTTTTAAGGTGGAAGAAATCATAGAAACGGAGGGAGTATATATCAAGAAAAGTAATACCTTATCAGCATCATAATCGTGATCGTGATTCTAATTTAAACCCATATTTATAAGGATGGCTAATTTGACGGGGAATGTGGAGGGAGGGAGGAGTTTAAATAGGTGTCACATGCAATAGGGATCTTTACAAGTAGGTATCCCCCTGTGTATGTATTTGGGTCACAATTACTCCCCACATGTAATCACATGTAAAGTTGTTTTCTTTCTACATTTTTACCATACTCCATCCTCTACAAGACTACAATCCTTGCTTCCTTCATCTTTTTATTCTTCCATCAATTAAGGATTAACTTTTCCCAACTCCTAATTAGTCGGTGCAATTCAATATCAACTTTAAAAAAAAAAAAAAAAAAAACCACGGATTCTCTTATCCATATTAACATAATTACTTTATTCCTCATGTTATTATTTGCATGCCTTTCCTAAAAATAATTTATTAATTTACACCAATTTTGAAATAATATATGGTGTATCAGTAAAAATCGATCATGTTAACCTCAAACTTTTCTAAAAAGAAAGGTTAATATTTTGGGGGGGAAAGCCACAAGGACGGTACCCATTGAAATATTAGTCCTACCGATATTTCTAATCATATTTACTTTATTTTTCGTCTTTACAAAAAAATATTATTGTACATACCTTTTTATTTCAAAATACGTATACATGACCGATGATGAAAATATTAGTCGTAATACGTAATTAATGAATGAAACCTACCCATTGTTTGTATTAGCCTATATATATATATATGAGTAACATACGTTTGCTAATTACAGGAATATTCTCCAAAGAGTAGCTAACACTACACTATTATTATCGACTTATACATCGTACCTTTCCAAAGTCGAGTAGTCCAAATGATTGATCCACATTTTTTAAAAAAAAAACTTTGGTACGAGTTGTATTGTGGGATAAAGAGTTGTAAGGTAGCTTTTTCCATGCAGATGATGAATTATGAAATGATGCATGCAATGTAATTTCAAATCTATCCCACACGCTTTACAGCCTATATTAGCTCCCAGGACAACATCACCTATATACATCCACCCACACAAATTATAATCTACTTACCATCATTGTATCGTGTGATAAAACTTAAAATTACTCTACTCGTAATATTTATGATAAAAAAAATGATCACTTTAAATTAGTTTAGTGATCACTTTGGATTAGATAGTGAGCTCTTTATGTTAAATCGTTAATCATAATTCCAACTATAAGCAAATTTTACGTTATCTAACAATATACATTATCTCGATTTTTTCTGATATGTGTTCCAAACGGACATATTTATAAGTTAATCATGGTATGTCACGAGAAATTGCGATATAATAAACTCATAATTACTATACTTAATTTTGTTGTTTATAATTAACATATCGTGTTTTTTTGAATGCACATTCCTCTTTCACGAAGTTAATTTACATAAAAGACAAATGATAACACATCTATTAGTACTACTTAATATCTCATATAAATATAAAATGAAATTTAATTGTGAAATTGAGGAAATAATCCATGTAACTTCATTCTCAACATAAATTCGTAACTAAAAACCGTGAGGGATAATGAGTACATAAGACATAATTTTGAAAAAGTGTTCTACTATCCATATTTGTTTATCAATTTAATCTAGTGTGAGACGATCTTTGACAGGATCAGCGGTTTTCTAAAACATTTGAGGCAGCAGCCAACAAGGCAAAGGGCTAAAATGGTCATCCAACACCCCATCACCACCTTTCCTTATATAACCAACTTACCCATCCATCAATTATGTCCAAACTTTCATGTGGGAGTAGTACCACTCCTATATAAAACAACCCATGAAGGAAACACACTTTCCATAACATTCCAAAACCACCCAACAACAACAACAACAACAACAACAACAACAACAACAACAACAACAGAGGAGAATTGAATTGAAATTCACCATGGCAGAAGAGCTTCATCAAAGCAGCATTAGCAGCAGCAGCTCCTCATCGTCGTCAATGCCGAAGATGATAAGCTTCCTTTCTTCTCTTCTTCAACGGGTGGCCGAGTCGAATGACATCCAAATCCTATCATCTAAATCACCAGCAGTAACGACGACAACATCAGTGTTTCATGGATTAACTCCTCCTACAATCTCGATTCAATCTTACTTAGAAAGGATTTTTAAGTATGCCAATTGTAGCCCTTGTTGCTTTGTTGTTGCCTATGTTTACCTTGATCGTTTCACTCAAAGACACCCTTTCCTCCTCCTTAATTCCTTCAATGTTCATCGTTTCCTGATCACTAGTGTCCTTGTTGCTGCTAAATTCATGGATGATTTGTAAGTTTCTTACTTTTCTTCCCCCTTTTTACTACTACTGGGTTGATTAATTCATGCATTTTTACAGCGTAATTTCAAATTCATAATTCTCCAATGAAACCGTCTCACAGTAATTCTGTTCTATGTTCGCTGCTAAAATCCTTCATGGGTTATGAATAGTTACATGAATTTGTTGTTTTAAGTACTGGGTTGATTAATTCATACATTTTTACAACGCAATTTCAAATTCATAGTTCTCCAGTGAAATCGTCTCACAGTAATTCCGTTTTAGGTTCGCGGGTAAAATCCTTGATGGGTTATGAGTAATTACATGAATTTGTTTGTTTTAAGTACAATTGTTGCAATTTGATTAGTGGGTTTTTCTAATTGTTGTTTAATTCATGGATTATGTGTTTTGTACTTTAATTGTTGCTTAAGTGGTTGACTTATGATTTTACCTATTGACAATTTCCATCTCCAATTTCATACATTGCAAATATTAAATCATTTTTTCGAATTCTATACGGTCACAACTCACAAGTAATACCTTCATTTTAACGACTGGGATACGACAATTGTCGAGATATTTAAACAAGTTACAATAACCATGTCAAAGTAATTACTATTAATGTGTTATTTTTTTAATCAGCTTGCATTGGTGTTTATCAAGTAAATGTATATGGAGTCTTTATCAAATCATTTTCTAAAATAAAATTATGCTAAGGCCATTTGATGACAAACTAAAGTCCAGCTACTTTGAAAGCTGCATCTTCACACATGACTTGACATAATCTACACAATTATTGATTAATTTCACATGGGAATTTAAGTTCTTTTTTTTTTTTTGGATATAAATCTACCCAATTATTTCACATTTATTAAGTGATACTCCTTCCGTCTCTTAACCATTTCCTTATTATATGCGAGAAGTATTTTAATGAACGAGACAATCTTTAAGAGACGAACCCTACAAGAAATTGGATTTTGGCCTTCCGGGCGTCCAACTTATCGGCGCCCAAATCAGACGCCTAATAATTGACAAAGCATCTGAAAATAGACGTTATTTGCACAAACTAGGCGTCCATAGTCAGACGCTAGCTTCCTCAAATGGGCGTCCATTGTCAAACGCCATGTGCTCTGGGCCTGGCGTCTGACAAAGGACCCGAGACCTCAAAAGGCGTTCATAAACGTAGACCATTTATGGACGTCCGAGACCTTAATTCTTGTAGAGGAAGGGATTAATAGCTTACAGAGTATTAATTAAATTGTATTTGAATCGATAGTATAATTAATTTTGGGATGATTATTGCATGTATCAGGTATTACAACAATGCATATTATGCAAAAATAGGAGGAATAAGTACAACAGAGATGAATTTCCTGGAAGTGGACTTCTTATTTGGTTTGGGGTTTCATTTGAATGTGACACCAAATACATTCCATACTTACTGTTCTTACCTCCAAAGAGAAATGATGCTGCTTCATACCCCTCTCAATATCGTCATTTCCGACTGTAATAATTCCTCCTTGATCATGACTAATAAATCGGTGAATACGAAGAAGACGCTCATTCACTCTTGTTTGGTTGATGACGAATACGATAATAATGCCAATTCTCATCAACATCAACAATTAGCTGTTTGATTAGCTAATCATCATTAGATCTCTTAATCCCTTGTACTTAGTTGTTTGTTACCGGCTACTCTCTTGTCTAATGTGATATGTCCATCTCTACTTTTGGTTACAAATGCCCATTTTTCAATGGTCTCGACAAAAACGTTAAGGAATCTTAATATTTAGTATGACCTCCACTATCGTCAGTTTAATTTCACGTGTTCGAGTTCTGAGGTAAAGTTATTACATTTCAAAGATAAGATAATAATTAAGTGTTTGAATATGTAGATTGAGGTTAGTGGGAAATTTAATTGTGGGTTAGTTTCTTAAGCAATATGATTAGGAATTGAAAGATGGGGTTTAGTGAACAGTGATATATACAGTACAGATGGGTGTTTGTTCTTTACAGACTGGCTTAGGGAAGGAAGGATGTGAATGTTGGTGTGTTCTCACTTTCTTACAACTTGTAATGTAAGGTAATGTCTCTTTGGAGTTGTGATCGATACCTTGTCCACATTTATCGACCAATTTCTGATTGAGATGATTTTACATGTGAGACGGTTCATTTTTGTAAACATAAACTTCGTTTATTGAAGAAAAATGAATGTTTTTATTATACAAAAGGACTGTTTCACGATATAAAACCGTCTCAAACAATAACGGGTGATAACCATATTGTTTGTTTGTTTGGGTCCCTTTGCGGCTTGGAAGTTGGAAGTAAAGGTAAACCTTATCCAGATAACAGTAGAGTCCCATTATCTCTTTCACCTTGTTCACGCCTTCGTTCACCTACTCAAATTGACCCATTTGAATAAACTTGATCCATCTAATAAGTCTAACCCGAGATCATGAAAATGGTAGAATTTGTAATGTGATATCACCGAAAATCCAAATTTATATTGAGTCTTCTACCGTTTGTTGATTTTGAAATGATTATGATTTGAATTGTAGATATGTAACCATCAAAGTCGTACTTTAGATTTTTTTTTTAATGTTTTAATATGAAAATCATTCTTTCTCCGAAATATTTTTTGACTAACATAAAATAAAATTGGTACATAATGACCCATAATCAGAGTCGAAAAATAGTTTTTTTTGGGTGCGAGTGTGGGTGAAATATTTTTTGGCTAACATAAAATAAAATTGGTACATAATGACCCATAATCAAAGTCGGAAAATAGTTTTTTTTTTGGGGGTGGAGGTGGGGTGTTGGTGTGGGATGTTGGGCTATATGGGAAGCTAGAAATAAAATGGTCTTTGATGGCGTGAGATGGGGTGGGGCACATGTGAGATTGGGGGGTTGGGTTTGGAATGGAATGGGAGGACGGTGAGGATATTGTTTTCGTGGTGGGATGTTGGGCTATATGGGAAGCTAGAAACAAAATGGTCTTTGATGACGTGAGATGGGGGTGGGGGTACGGGTAGGATTGGGTGGAGAGTGGAGACAACCAGAAGTCGGTGGGGAGAAAATAAACGCTAATGCTTGTGTTTGGGAAGGAGTAGGAATGGTGTGGGGGCGGTGTCAGTGTCTTAAGGGCATGATGGGCAGGTTGCTCGGGGTGCGACGGTCAATAGGAGGGCTCAGAACTGATAAGGTTGCTCGAAGCTTGAAGACATGGTGTTAAAAGCATCATCCTCGAAGTGACTATCAGAAGGTAATCAGTATACTCAAGAAACTGAAACAAGGAAGAACTGACGAGTTCTAGCTATCTCTTTCACGAAGATATTCATGTAACTTGTAGGGATTTCCATCGAGTCATTTGATCTTTTACAGGTAGGAAAAATAACTATGTTGCTCGCGAACTTTCCATGGCTTTTAGGTAGGATATACCGGTCTTTGAATCTATACGTGTGTGTCTCAAACTTTCTTACGATTATTGATATTAATGCAATGCGTTAACCTATTTCTAAAACGAAATAGTGCACTCCAAAATGCGAACTTAAAACTTAAGAGGATTAGAGTGACAGAATGATATAACGAAGTTGAATGAGTCTATCTAAACTCACTCCTTGTCTTAGACCCGACCTCTTCGATGATCTTGTAGGATTTGCTTAGATACCTTTACAAATTTATTGAAACAACCCAAACTATAGAAAGAAATTTGGAGTTGTGATCTAAATATCTCCATCTTAATGCTACTCCTATTTCACTAAGTTGATGATTTGACTTTTGGAGGCTAGAAGAGGGGGAGTTCACAAGTAAATGTCCTACCCTACAAGTTACTACAACACAAGGGAAAATAAGATATTCCCTCCCATTTTTTGGAAAAACACACTTTGAATAAAATATATCACTCATTTGAATAAAAAGGTATGCTTTTACAGTGAATGAGAGGGAGTACAAAGGTAGGGTAAGAAAAAACAAATGTGGGAACATCAAGTATTCAAGGTAAAAAAAAAAAAAAAGAAGGCAAAAGAAGACAAGAAAGTGTAATGGACAAGTTGTGAAGGATAGATGACAAGGGACATGAGGCATGTGCTTGTATATGGAATCCTAGCCCCCCTTGGGCATGTCACATGTGCCCTTCAAACCTCTCAAACAACAAATAATGGTATACTTGAAAATGATAGGGAACATAAGCAATGTGGTATTATGCCCTTAATTGAGTTAGGATTGTGGGATGAAAACTTCTTAAATGTGTCCAAGTAGGTGGTCTATAAATATCAAATAATAATAATAATAATACTCCCATTACTACAAAAAATAGGTTCTATCACAAAGAAATGTGGTGTGTTGTTTTATTGTCTTATTAGAATTTTAAATCAAATAATTCATTGTTAGAGTTCATCTCCTCTTAAGAGAATTCATTGTCTTATTAAAACTTCTTTCAACCAATTCCGAAACGTCTTAAAACACAATTTCATGGTTCTTAAATGTCTCTAATGAAGATCAAATGATCATCATAATACACCGTGATATTTTATTTGGTTTAAGGATTGTTCAGCGCGAATACCGATCGATTTTATTCCGGGAGCCAAAAGTCCGAAAAAACGTAGATAATAACCTTCAAAATCGATCGTTTTTGGCTTTTTTTCGAAAGGAGAGAAAATTGTTCTAAAACGCAAATCTTTTTGTTGAAAACTTGTCGTTAGAAACATTATGAATAATGATGATTATTAGAACTTTCTGACACTATATAAAATGAAATATAAAACTTCTTTCGACAAATGTCGATATATATTAATACACAATTTCATGGTTCTTAAATGTCTCTAATGAAGATCAAATGACCCTCATAATACACCATGATATTTAATTTGGTTTAATGATTGTTCAACGCGAATACCGATCGATTTTATTCCAGGAGCCAAAAGCCCGAAAAAACGTGGATAATAACCTTCAAAATCAATCTTTTTGGTTTTTTTTCGAAAGGGGTAAAAATTGTTCTAAAGCCCGTATTTTTTTTGTTTAAAACTTGTCGATAGAAACATGATGATTAATGATGATTCTTAGAACTTCTAACACAATATAAAATGAAGTATAGAACTTCTTTCGACAAATTCTGAAACGTCGTAAAACGTAATTTCATGAATCTTAAATGTCACTATTAAAGACCAAATGACCATAATAATACACCACGATATTTTATTTGGTTTAAGGATTATTCAGTG
Organism: Agrostemma githago; assembly: GCA_958450325.1. Lineage (NCBI taxonomy): Eukaryota > Viridiplantae > Streptophyta > Magnoliopsida > Caryophyllales > Caryophyllaceae > Agrostemma > Agrostemma githago. The sequence continues at coordinate 1,840,389 of OY288255.1, forward strand.
CGAATACCGTTTGATTTTATTCCGGGAGCCAAAACACCGGAAAAACGTGGATAATAACCTTCAAAATCGATCGTTTTTGGCTTTTTTTCGAAAGGAGTGAAAATTGTTTTAAAGCGCGAATTTTTGTTGTGGAAAACTTGTCGTTAGAAATATAATGATTACTGATGATTCTTAGAACCTTCTGACACTATATAAAATGATGTAAAAAACTTCTTTCGACAAATTCCGAAACATATTAATACGCAATTTCATGGTTCTTAAATGTCTCTATTGAAGACCAAATGAACCTCATAATACACCGTGATATTTTATTTGGTTTAAGGATTGTTCAACACGAACACCGATAGATTTTATTCCGGGAACCAAAATCTCAAAAAAAAAACGTGGATAATAACCTTCAAAATCGATCATTTTTTACTTTTTTTTCAAAAGGGTGAAAGTTGTTCTGAAGCGCGAATTTTTGTGTTGAAAACTTGTCGTTAGAAACATAATGATTAATGATGATTATTAGAACCTTCTGACACTATAAAATGAAATATAAAACTTCTTTCGACAAATGCCAAAACATATTAATACGCAATTTCATGGTTCTTAAATGTCTCTAATGAAGACCGAATGACCGTCATAATACACCGTGATATTTTATTTAGTTTAAGGATTGTTCAACGCAAATACCGATCAATTTTATTCCGAGAGCCAAAATCGTGGATAATAACCTTCAAAATCGATCGCTTTTGACTTTTTTTCGAAGGTGTCAAAGTTGTACTAAAGCGCGAATTTTTTGGTTGAAAACATGTCGATAGAAACATAATGATTTAACGATGATTCTCAGAACCTGTGGCTTTATCTATTGTTAGGAGTGGACAGAGTCTCTAGAACATTCGGAGGTCTTATAAATTGCTCATAATAGTAGACCCAAATCCATTACCATATTGTACATAGCACCCTTCGTTTTAAAATCAAATGCGGGCTAAAATCAAGATCATACTAGTATAATTCAGTATCGGTAACAATAGTGATGAAGATGAATGAACGCAAACATTTAAGGCACGTTCCACATAATTAAATCGTCCCATACAAAAATAGAACTTACATCTTTACAACGAAAAGAAGAGAAGGGAAGAGGCACGCCTACCAAATGGAAATACTACTCTCTAAAGCTACATATCATAAAGTGTAACTTATTCTTTTTCGCTCATCTTCACACTTCATATTAGCACAGCTTTGTACCATGCAGCTAGCACTCGACAATCAACTACACAGCCTTTCATGGGTCGGTTACCCCCCACTCAGTAGTAAGAGCTTGAACTACCACCGCCCATGTAGCTGCTACCACTCACACCACGGCCAGAACTACCACCGCCTCCCATGTAGCTGCTGCTGCCACTCCCACCACGGCTAGAATACATTGATGAATACGAGCCGCCACCTCCCTGCAACATTACACATTTAGTCCATTTCTAATGTCATCTTACTTCTTCTAGTAACAAACTTTAAGGGGCTAATGCCTCAGACATATCTCTATCTCGCATTCTCGCTTCCAAAAAGCCCATAACTAATTTAAATTGGTTTTAGTTCCAGGTTTGTTTAGAGACGTGTCCTCATACCCATATCCACGTCTGAAAGTTGTACCAAAGCAGGTCTAAGCACGAGTCTAGTGCTCTAGGTAACATAGATTAATGGATAAATGAAGAGTAGAATTCCCTCCGTTTCATATTGACAGTCATCATTTTAGAAAGGAAAACAAATGAAAATCTGTTTAATATTGTTTTACCATTTTTCATGCATTACATCTTATTTTTATATTTTCAAAGATCGTTTACTAAACATCCTAAAATGACATAAAGAGAAACCGAAGATATACAATATTAAACACACATAGAGGCTAAAAAATGGAACATACATCAGCCCCGCGAGAACTATAGTCACCGCCATAACTTGAGGAGTATACACCACCATCACTGCCACCATACGATCCTGCGGCAGTGGATAGAATGTTAAAACAACTTACAAGTAACAGACAGTCGCTGCTCACATAGATCGGTAATTAAAAAAACTCCCAAAAACGTATATTTCACACATGACCAAAGGTTTTAGAGTTTAGACTTCTATGTAGAACTAGTAAAACTTTCACAAACTTGATTTGAAGGACATACCACCACTATAGCCCATTCCTTGACGGCTACTGTACAGCCCATGGGAATCTGGAGCATTTAAGGAACTTCTGCTACTACTACTGTATCCGACAGTTGATCTTCCCATTCTGTAAATAATACTTGCAGTTCAGTCAGGCAGCACAAGGAAAAGAAAGAAAGAGTAAACGAGCCAAGTACAATGTAAGGACACTAACCTGTCACCATAGGTATCTGCATACTGTGAGGTACTTCCAGGCATATCATAGTCTAAACGAGCCCTTGAATGACGAACACTATGACCAGGATCACTGTATCGTGAAGGTGCCTCATCCTACAGCATAATATAATGTAAGACTAAAAGATTTGCTAACAAAAATCTAAGGATGCGATAGAGAAATGAAAATAAAGGTTGGACATAGCATGAACATGAAAAAACTTACCAACGCACTATATGGACGCTTAGAGCCAGGTGCAGAATCATAATCACGAGGACGGCCTTCACGGTAACTTGAAGGTGGTCTTTCATAACGCTGGCCATAGCTATCATCTGGATATGGTCTCCTAGCAGTCACAGCAGAGCGAGATGCACTGCTCCTATGCACATCAGAGTAGACAGGTGCACGAGTAGGAGCATAATCATCCCTATATGAAGGACGTCTCTCTGCTGGCAACCTAGGAGCATAGTCAGCCACAGCCCTGCTCCTAGGAGGATGTTCCTCTCTTCTAGAATAATCTCGGCTGAAACTACTCTTGGGGGGTGGAAGGGCTGCACAAAACAATTATGTAAAATTTCAACATTTAGTGCCTTGAAGGCTCAAGCCAATGATGTGGTAAAGGCAATGGAAGTATCCAACCTAAAAAAATATATTAACAGCACAAAGAGGTTGTGTATGGAACTATAGAGGACCCATGATGAAAAATGTGCCGGAAAATGCACTTGAATACTTAATCATCCCTCTTCACTTCAAAAAAGAACAACTATAACAAGTTTACTTTGCTATATTCCATCATAATCAAATATCAAAGAACAATGAATCTTGGACTCCATTGCAATTTGCAAATAAGGATGTCAATAGTCATACCGTAATACTCCCTCCATCACAGTTTTATTGTCCCATAATCAAAAGAATTAGTTAAGAAATAGTAGGGAAATACCTTTAATATCCTTTGACTAATAATTTTAAACATCTTATTTAAGTAAGCATAAAATGGGGGTCCACTATTTTTACATACTTTCGAAAGGGGACAATTAATTAGGGTTGTACAAATAGGAAAAAGGGACAATTAATTTGGGATTTACGAATAAGCAAAAAGGAACAGAAATTGGGATGGAGGGAGTAATACTGTATTAAGAAATACAATCAACTGCATCAGATTGCATACCAGGTGCTCTTCGTTTGTAAGACCTTGGTGGAGGCGGCAATGGCCTCGCTCTAGGTGGTAATGGTGGTGGGGGACGTCTATCCCTTGGTCCTCCAATAGGCCTCTTCATGTGACGGTCAGCAACTCCCGGCATACGATTTCCAAATCCTCTAGCACGAGCAGGAAGAGGACGGGGGAGTGGACGATTCCAAGGAGCTCTAGGGCGCCGTCCAGCAGCACGACCAGTCCTATGGTCAGCACGAGGTTGATTTTTACCTTTTCCCCGCTGCAGTGGCCTGGACAATCTGGCTCTTACTTTAGTCTGTAGATAAACAAAATATTAGAATAAAAAACATGTATATCGCATAATACCTATGTATGCACAGTAATTATAACAGTTAAATCAATTTTAACCTTGGAATCTCCTTCACCCAACTCAGCATTATTGATACTTTTAGCACAGGTCACTGCTGCACTATGGGAGTCAAATGAAACAAATCCAAAATCCTTTCTCCTCGCAGATGGCATATTACGAGCAAGTTCAACCTTTTCAACTTCTCCAAACTTACTGAGCAGGTTGCGGACACGGTCCTCATCCCATGAGGCAAGTAGACCATCGATAAACACAGTTTTGACCTAACAAGTTGCAGTAAAAATATCCTCAATCATTACCAACTCCATATATATCTAAACCACACCTCCAACTCCAACCATCACTTGAGGGTGTAGATTGGGGAACGAAGATACATAGCTTAAATTCTACAAACCATAGCTAACATAATTGAATTTAAAATTGCATCAATAGAAAAAGGAGCACTTAGCAAGCAAATAACTATCTAACTGTCAAGCATATCTAAAGATCCAAAAGAAAACATCATACAAGTGCTGAGATTGGCACCCAATATATCACTTCTTAGTTTACTAGAGCATAAACAATTGACATCTTGCAGGGTCAATATCTTGTTACCTGTGCCATGATCTCATCTCCAGGATCAATGAAAGAATCTGCAAATGAAACTTTAGCGGGCCTTTCAACTCCCAATAAAATGTCCCTCTTCTGAAGACGTTTAAAAGCATCCATTGCTTCTGATCGGGAAGGGAACTCCAGAAAGGCAAAACCTCTATTCTTTCCTTCAGTGTTACTATCTTCTACTAATGTCAAATCCTCAATATTTTCTATTCCATAAGATTTTAATGTCTCCTTTAACTGGAAGACACATTAACATATATGAATCAGAAGATAGTAATGTAGCTCCACACAACCAATAAGAAGCATATTGAATCTGATTGGGATATTAGGACCACAGTCTACTTACTTTTTCCAATGTCCATGTCTTGCATATGTTACCCAAAAAAAGTGTATCGCTGTCTTGACTGGGAGTCACACCACATTGCTTCCCCTTCACCTGGAAGTTTTGGTGTTAGAAGCAATTCAACAATAACTCCTGGTTTTTAGGTAGTAGTCACTCAATCTATAACAAGTTCAAAACAAGTACCACTGGATTTTTAAGTTCTGTAACAGCACGCTTTGCTTGTTCAATAGTAGCAAAACGCAGGAAAGCAAAGCCCTTGTTCTTTTTGGTCTGAGGATTCTTCATAAGCCTGACTTCAGTTATCTCACCAACAACACTGAAAACTTCCTTCAAATCCTCCTCAGTAGCATCTTTCTCTAACCCTCCAACAAAAACTTCAAATTCCTTTCGCTTCCTCCTTTCTTTCACAACTTCATGATGTTCATGTTCTTCGGCAGCATCAACCAAATCAGTATGCCCATGGTCTTGCTCCGCACTATGCTCATGAACTTGCTCTTCATCATGCTCATCTTGCTCTTCCTCATGCTCTTCTTCAAGCTCATGACCATCACTCGCATCAGCCTGCTCATCATCTTCACCCTCATATTCCTCCGGAACATCATCCATATCCTCCTCAACCAAGTCTCCCTCCTCCTCAACTTCCTCACCTTCCACAACTTCCTCTACTACTTCGTACCCTTCTTCCTGAAAATCTTCTTGGTCTACTTCCTTCTCATCATAATCACCACCATACTCTTCTGGTTCATACTCAGGTTCATTATCCTCAAGGTCCAAGCGTTCCCCTCTTTCATACTCATCCTCTTTAACCTCATCTTCCTCTGTCAGAAAAGGGGGGATGAAATAAATCCAGCCTAATTAACATGCTGAGTTCCCCAGTGTGAGCAAAAGAAAGTTCCAAAGAGTTGGGTGAACATAAACAGGAAACACCACTAAACCTTGCAGTTCCAGTATCAAAAACAATATTAACATGATCAATTTTAAAAAATAATAAACAGTTCGAAGTAGCATGTCTCAAATTCATGAGTACATCTTCTTGCGATGAGATCCAAAAACTCTACTCCAGTTCCATGGTTAAAATCCTTGTGATGTACAATTAGAGACGCCTAATGAAGTGAGCACTGAACGCTCTGAACTCAAAAGGATTAATCCTCAAAAGAAGTGACAGAATCTTAATCCATTTCTGAAAATGTTTCAGTTATGCAAGACAGCTTTCATTTTACAGGAACATCAAAGGTGTTGTGTGCACACACTTTGAACTTGTTCAAAGATGTTGGTAAGGAGGTCTTGTACATAATAACGAAAGAAACAAGTCAAGAGATAACAATGACCGTTGAAAATCTGCATTTCCTTTTATATCTACTCACATATGGGAGCTCATCCACAACTCTATAGCATCGATAAATCTATAATGCATGGACCATTCGCAAGATTTTGCTTACTACTTTGTTTCCCACGATGCACATCTGCTAGAAAACCTGGGAATGTAGGAAGCAAAGGGTACCTTTCACGCTACATACATGTTTTTCTTAAGCACTTCATGTGAAAACTTGTGAGAGTAAAATCACATTCTGAAGTCCATTACTCTGTGAAGCTTATGGGGTTATATCTGAAGAGAGGTTGCAGGCTTTGGGTCAAAGAATCCATCCACTCCAGTAAAACAATATTTTCCATATATTAAATGCATCCTAAACATTCAATAGCCCCTTCCTGGGGCAGTTAAGAATCAGCTTGGAGGGCATAGAAGACTCGGGAAATAATCCCAGATTTAACAATACGCAGGTAGTATGCTGCATCATCCCAATATGCAATTTAAGTGTAAAGCATCTGTCTTTACAGCACTATGTGTAAAGCCAACGAGTATCATGCACCAATGAAGGATGTCTTAAGGCAATGCATGACTCCACTTCTCAAAACTTTAGCCCCCACCCCAAACATCCAAACAGCAAGGAAACGAATAAGTTCAACACGTATAGTTAACTCGTCTTATAGTATCATATCTTGTTCTCCATTGGTTCAATGATTTTGTACTTGACGCCAAGCATCAACCTTGGAAAACAGAATGCGACAATTTCTATTTAACTTTTGAAAGATAACAAGCCTAACCCAGTCAATCAGTCATTCACAACGACAAACATCAACAAACAGACGAAAAGGCCCGAGCTGAAAAAACAACCAGTGACACATTTGAGTACCCGAGTCAACAAATTACATACTCCTACGATATTGAAATCACCGATTTTTACCTCTCCTAACACACATCTAACCATGGTTAACTACCCATCAATTTAAATCACCTCTTTTTTTTATCAAATAAGATATGATTTCTCTCAGTAAGGTCGACTAATTAACAACATAATTCCATAGTTTAATAACCTAGAACTAAATTAATCTGATGTAGAAATTTCTCGGTTGTAAGACGGCCTTACACGATACTTTATAAACAGGTATAACCACCATCAGAACCGCCACTCGAATCACCAATTTTTACACTTCCTAACATACATTCATCAATGGTTCCTATCAAATTCAACCACCATTTACTAGAAATATTCAAGGTCAATCTACTCATCGATTTGCATCACCTCTTTTTTTCAGCTAACGTTAACTAATTGACAACATACTCTCCCATTATCATAGCCTAAAATCAAATCAAATCAAATCCAACAATGAATCTGAAGTCCCCAATCTTTTAATAGCTCAAACCAAAACAAAACTCAAGAACCAACATACAAATCGAAACATAATCGCCGCTAAAACAAACACAAAATCAATAAATTTAATAGAAATCGATCAAAAAACGACTTACTTTTCACCGGAACAGATCCATTCTCTTCTGATTTCTGCGGAACAATCAAGTCAACAGGATTAATCTTGTTATCCGAAACATTAACATCTTCAACCTTAGTTTCCTCGACCTTGACGTCAACAACAGGCTTCGTCACAACTTTCCTCGCCGCCCTCTTCGCCGCCGAGCTCGACGGCGTCGATTTTTTCGATTTCGGAGGCATAACTTTTCGCTCGCGCAGCACAACCTAATCACTACCTTTCGAATAGGATTAATTAGAGAAACTCGATCAAAGAAAAAAGAGGAGATCGAGAAATCAGGGGAAATAGAGAGGGAGGGAGAAATTGGGGGTTTTTATAAAATTAGGGTTAACGTAGAAAAGGGGGGGGGGTTACTTTTAATAGAAGGATGAGGTTTTCCTGAGTTCTGAGCTTCTTATTATTTGCGTTTTAGGGTTTTCTCTCCACCGCTTCATGTGGAGCTTATTCCTCTTACCATTTCTCCTATCTTTATCCTATGCAAATTCTTCCATGCGACAGTCCTAAAAATTACGAGGAGTTGTATCGCGATATCTCTCGCATAAAAATTTAATGGTAAGAACTCCCTTACTTCGATCGAAATATGGGGCTTCAATTCTCAGAAACTGATTACTAATTGTATAACAGAGTATTATTATTACGGTCTTAACTAGATTAATTATTATTTGCGGTAACATTTTTATTATAACATTTTTGCGGTCCAAGTGTCCAACTAATTAAAATGGTACTCTGTATTAGTAACACAACAATACTTAACATATATGGAGTTATGATTAGTCTTTCGTGAAACGATCTCACACAAAATTATTGAGAAAATCACTAAAACACACTAATAACCAACTAAAAATATAACTAAGAAAAATAGAAACCACATCTCATATAAAAGGGTTCACAATAACGTTATTCTGAGACCGGGTCATGAAAATTTATGTAATACAGTAACACATACAGAATGACATAATTTGGGTGTTTATCTTGACAATCTAAGGTTTTCTTTTCGTTGAACACTGATTTCATATCGAGCGGCATCAGTAATGACTAAGAATGACAATGGGGTTAGGACCTTGGCTACATCCATCGGGTCTTACATATACCCTGATGGGTTGGGTATCATTCATATTTTTTACCCTAGACGCGTATTGGTCGGGGTATGGATTCTTTTGAAAATTACGGGTTTGGGTTACAATGTAAAAGCCAAAGCCTAACATAGATTCATGGACCTATTATTTTTAGAAAATCACAAATATCATACATTTATGGGATGTTACTAATTTGTAATCTTCAAACATTATTTTACTAATTTTCAATGTTAGGATGGTTTTGTTACATTTTGTGGAATTTATTGTTGCAAAAAGTATATTCTAGTTAAAAAATATCAACTCATTGCCCATAGGTCATGGCTTATAGGTATACAAATATCCACTAGTTTAAGTAATGTCTAAAGTTTAAGATCGCTATACATATACCTAAACAAATATCCTAATCAAACAAGTTTTAAAACGATAAACTTAATCCAGATAGCTAATTAGGTCGTCGAGTAACAGTCCACAAGGATAGGTATGGATGCAACAAAACTTTTACGTAGTAGTTTAATTCGATCTAAAATGATGATGGATTAAGGCTAATGACTATGGACAAAAAAGATGATTAATGATCAATAAGAGAAACCCCAGAGAAGAACTACCCATGCCACTACCCATATATAGGGCCAATAGGGGTCGTTTGGTTGCCCTTGAAAAATCATGGGAAGTAGCAATTTTCATGAATTGAAAAAAATGAGGTTGTTTGGTTGCCTCAAATTTGCAAGAATGGAGGAAGTATAATAACCTATGAAGTGACTTCCTACATAAATTTAGGAAGTTACTTATCAACCCCCTCTTGGTAACTTGCAATTCTCGCATCAATTAAGTTCTCGTATAGATAACCAAATACTTTTTAGAACTTCCCGTGAATTTGGAAAAACAACTTATTTCTCATGATATTCTATTTCCCATGAATTTGCACTTCCCGCATCAACCAAACGAACCCATAGTTGCTCTTTTCGTCCCGACTTCTTTCCCTTAAGGGACGCCTCTAAGGAAGGTCATATTTGCTTCCGGCCTTTGCTCTTTTTGTGATGTTCGAGACTCGGGGATTGCACTTGCGGATCCTCTAGGAGTTCGGGAACTTGCCCTTAGTTTCGATTAGTTATCTACAAAATTGAACAACTCCTTTATTTAACTTGAAAATAGGCATGAAAAGTCGATTTCTCGATCATTAAATCTAACATCAACAAACATCATTATAGGAAAAGTTAGTAAACTAAAACCGCTTTAAAGAGCGACTTCACCAAAGCAAATTGGGTAAAACACATGATAAATTGGACATAAAATTAGCACATAAGTGTTACAGAAAATGTCCTTAGACAAACTAACTAAAGCAGAACATGACCGTTAATGAAATTTAGGACAAAGAAGCAAGTGTCGGGTGGAAGTGGGAAATTTTTGCGGATTTATTTCGCCCCACATATTTCGAAGACATTGCTTCCTACGGAGTTGTTATGAAGGAAGTGGGAAACTTTCGTATAAGGACGTTTCTATGGCTTGTCAGTTGTCCTCCATGATCGTATCTTGACTAATGTTAACCGAGCTAAGTGAGGGTTCGTGGATGACAGATTGACAATGCACCTGGCACCTGCTATGCCCATGAAGTTTTGAAGTTAATCCCTTGTCCGCCATGTCCAGTGATGAAGTATAACCTCGTATCAGTTAAAATTTCTAAATTTATTATCAACTTATATCAAGATGATAAATCCCATGATATAAACATACACGTAAACATTCATTATCATATTTCTAGAACGATCTAAAATAATTCTAAGCGTTCGTTATTGTACTAAATCATCAATTCTTATAACATAAAAATTGATAATACTTATGTGACATTAATTAATAAAATTAAATAATCTCGAAGTTTCATCTCATCCATTGCCCACAAGTTGATTATTAGACTCCAAAAAACATGGACAAAGACAACACTAGATTTTCTCATCCCTTTTGCCATCAACAACCAAGATTTCTACTCCCTCTCAACAAATTAAAAAGATTTCTTGGCTTTTTTTTTAAAAAAAAAAAAAAAAATCCCACAATATCCTCTCTCCAGAATCACCATCAAATTGAGCGAAGAAGGCGCGGAAATCACCACTTTTTTCCTCCAAAATAAAAATCACTTCACAGAATAATCCCAATATTCTATGGTATATCATCATAGTATCATTCATCAGATATATCCATCATCCTCAGTTCTTGCCTAAAATCAGGAAACCCAGATACATAAAATCCAATTCTCAGCCAATAAAACTTGAGAAAGATTGAGAATTTCATACCATATTTTTCAAATAAAAAAAAAGAGGTGATTTTTAGTGTTATTTTGGTAAAAAAAAAAAAAGTTGGATTTTTTTTTTAATATTTTCTTGTGATTTTGATTTGAATTGGTGGGTTGATTGCCCACATGTAAATGCATAAAAAGAAATCTGAAGTTCAGATCGGAAAAGAAAGCAGTGGCATCTCTTCCGATTTTAACCCTAGTCCGCCATTGTTATTAACTTCATTAATGACCCAAAAACAGCCTAATTACCCTACTGTTGTTCAAATTGACCCGATTTCTAGAGTTTTGGATCTTACCCATATTCAAAATGAGCAGAATTTCGGGTCAATTGCATCACCTTCATCAACAACGCCTCATAAAAGAAACACCCCATTGATGAACCCTAATAATTCTCTTCCAAAGTCTCCAACTTTACCTACTTCACTTAAGAATTACCCTTTTCCAATAACACCCACCTCAAATTTGAAGGCTTTTTCATTGGATTATCCAAGGTGGCCGTTCTCCTTTTTTGTAGTGTTTTCGACAGCGAAAACCGCTGCTTTTAGGATAGTAAGGCGTTTGAGGCATTTACGACGTCTTAGGGTTCATCTAAGATTGGTATTATTGCTTGCCTTGCCTTTTTTTTACTTCCTGCTTTCGCACCCGAGTCACTCTTTTATCCTTGATTTTCTTTCTGCATTTGCATTTTCAGCTGCCCTTTTGTTTTCCCTTAATCTTGCTCTCCCTAGATTGCCTTCAATTCGGGTGTTTTTGAACCGATCCTTCCGTTTCCCAATCAAGATTAAGTTTAACTCTTCAAGGATTCCTAGGCATTTGCCTGTTTTTTGGTCAATTGGGTCTAACAAGGCGAAAACTGAGAAGAAATTGGCTTCGGGATGTTTGGTGCAAATATACAGCAATGGGGATGTGTATGAGGGTGAATTTCATAAGGGGAAATGTTCAGGAAGCGGGGTGTATTATTATTACATGAGTGGTAGGTACGAAGGAGATTGGATTGACGGGAAATATGATGGGTATGGGGTAGAAACATGGGCTCGAGGTAGTCGATATAGAGGGCAATATACGCAGGGTCTTAGACATGGGTTTGGTGTGTATAGGTTTTATACAGGAGATGTGTATGCTGGTGAATGGTTTAACGGGCAGAGCCATGGTTGTGGGATTCATACTTGCGAGGATGGGAGTCGTTATGTTGGTGAATTCAAGAGAGGTGTTAAGCACGGGCTTGGTCGCTACCATTTTAGGTAATTTTGTGGTTTGCTCATTTGTTTCTCTTTGATCCGAGTCTGTGTTTTTTCTGCAATGTCAACTTATTTCAATTATAGTTACGGGATATGTCGATGATAACCCTATGGTTGCTTCCTGCTTGATAGGAGTACGTTATATGGTGACAGAGTAGATTCCGAATTCGCTTCATGTTTTTGATGGCTGATGTGCAACAGCACCATGAACATCCATTTGTGCTTGTTGAGTGCACAATTACATACTAAGCATCCTTCATTTTTGGTGAAAGTCCTACACGTTTTGGTGAAAAAAGCGACATTTTCTAGAGAAAATCAACCATTGATGATCTAATGATGCTTATAAACAATGTTCCGTATAACAAGTGCATTAGAGTAATCCTTTGAGCTAGGAAATGTCGTTGAATCTTGCTGTAATAGTACTTCCTGCAGGTTTTATGTTATTATGTATGCAAATACAGTTAAGTACATGCCACTTTGATATGATAGTTTACCTGTACTTGTATCGTTCAGGAACGGGGACACATATGCTGGAGAATACTTTGCTGACAAAACGCATGGCTTTGGGGTGTATAAATTTGGCAATGGACATAAATACGAAGGAGCTTGGCATGAGGGTAGAAGGCAGGGGCTTGGAATGTACACGTTCCGAAATGGAGAAACCGAAGCAGGCCATTGGCATAATGGGATACTTGATATTCCTAGCACTCTAAGTGTCATGTCTCCCGTCTCTCCTGTTGCTGTTAATAACTCCAAAGTTCTCAACGCTGTCCAGGTAACCTTAATAATCTGAATCTAATAAACATCATTAGACGCATACTCAATTACTCCCATGTTCTGGCTGCAAGTAGCTAAACTTAGAATCATTAGTTGTTATCAATTGTTGAACTGAGACGTGGTTCGGTTCTATGTGAGGCAGGAAGCAAGAGTAGTGACAAAGAAAGCATATGATATAGCGAAGGTGGACGAGAGGGTAAATAGGGCAGTGGCTGCAGCAAACCGAGCAGCCAATGCAGCGAGAGTTGCTGCTGTTAAAGCTGTTCAAAACCAACTCCATCACCATGCTACTCGTGACCGTTTTCCAATTCCTATGGTATTACAAAAGACTTCGCCAACTCATTAACTTCTTTTTCACTTTGCTTTCCTAACTTGAAAAGGTCTAACACAATGTACTTTGATGGAGGACAACAGTCTTTTTTTTTTCTTTAATGTCGTTGACCCATGTTGTAGCTTCTCTTTAGTTATTTTGGGCAAGACATGGGTTTTTACTTGTTACAGTTTTAGCTTTAGCTTCAGTCTGTAAAAAATGTGCTTAGTCGAAGTGACTGAAGCTGTGTATTCAATGAAAATCTCAATCATTTTCTTCAGCTGCTCCATGTTGAATGTTGATCATCAATTGCTCTACTATAATGGTCATTTGCATTTGTTTTTGAATCAGTTTTACGACCTTGTATGACGGAAAACTTTTAACACAAATGTCGATTTAGCTTCTTGTTCACTCTTTCCTCAACTCCTAGTGACCTCCTAACATGATAATTCAAGACAAGACGAACATAAACAAAACAGAAACAGCTTATGAATACCGAGGTCCAAGGGAGTAATTTAAGGATGCACTTGTGAATCATTAGCAGTACCGGGTTCTGTTAATCTGTGTAACTTGAAGTGCACTACCAAACTAGCCAAGCTTAATCAAAGGTTCAAACATGATAAATTACGAATTTTTGTTTTAGGAAACAAAATCACCGAAGTGCGAATCCAATGAAAGTTTGCTTGGATGACAGGTGTTTTAAGAAACAAAACAAAAACATTACCAACAAAGGGTAAAAATATCATTGAACACGAAGAACAAAACACTCCATTTTTGATAATTATAAATGCTTCAACAAAATTGGATTAGGAAGGCAAATCCTGAAAAGTCATAAATGATTCAGGTTTCTAGCAACTATGTAACAGCCTTCCCGGTGTTCAAACAAATCCAATCTAACAACTTATAAGTTATTACTAACCACAGTACAAAATCACCGAGTTCTACTTTGATGATAACAAGTGCTATAAAAACGATTTAATTCTCAGTCGCCTCCCTCAAACGCCTGATTGTACTTCTGACCGTCACTGCACTGGCGGTGCTGCAACAATAAGAATAGGAAAAGGTTAGTACTTAATAACTCATGCGCAGCAAGGCAGCACTATAGGCAAGTGTCGAAGATACAGCCATACAAGGCAATATATGCAAGTCTGATTTATTGAAAAAAGCTAGGATCTCTTTTTTGAAAGTATATCATGTGAAAATATTGCTGAAAGAGACGCTGTTTAACTGCCGGATATTGAATTAAAAGCAACGAGTAAAATGTAAATGGGAAGGAAGGAGTGGTTAGGTTTTATAGTTAAATAAATACAGAGGGAACAGAATATTACTTCAAAGTGTAAGCGCCACCAGCCTTGACCTTTCCACAGTCCTTGCATCCCCAGATTCCAACTGCCTTTCTCTTCACGGCATACTGCAATGTTAACAGCTCATCAATAAGACCATATAAACAAGTAGTATGATAAAAGAACAAGGGGGAACTGTCAAAAGAGTAAGAAAAAATACCTTTCCACAGAACTCACAGAAGTACTTGCTGTGCTGAGACACCTCCATCTTCTTGATCTGCTTCCGCAGACTGGCACCATATCGTGTACCTACAAAACTTATTACTTAAGATCCCTTTTGATGTTCCGAACACGGAAAATACAAAACAAATCATCCCATTTAAACCCATGGCACTGCTCAAAGAGTACCAGGCAGCAGATTGCCGGCAAACTAGGTTCACTTTGACTAGCTAACTGGACTAATTGAATCAGAAACTAATGCATAGCAACTCACCATACTTCCCGACGATTCCAACCTTCTTAGTTCTCTTGGCCTGCACAATGTTAAAACAAACTATAAATACAACGACAAAGCGGAAATAATACTCTAGAGTACTCGATCAAGGAATAATCCGAAGACATTCATACATACTGCCAGATCAATGAATAAACAGCAAGTAAACATAGTATGTTTCAGTCTATTTATCAGAATAGACAGCGGCACAAACAACTTTGATTGAATGTTTCAAATACACAAACTCCTTGAAATGACAATGGGGCCCCTCTCGGCTACCTCGACTCTCAACCATTTGTTTGCAATGCAACGACTCGATTCAACTTTTTATTTGGTTATCGTCGTCTACGGGGATCACGACTATTACTAGATGAAATATAACGTAGCTACATTGCATAGATGAATAATCTCTACTACTGCTCATCGGACTTGAAGAGTGGTTCAGATTAGCTCGATCCCGCTTTCCGGTTGTTTAGCAATGCGAAATGACAAGATAATCCGTGTATCTCACTTGCCATTCATGCTTAAGATTTCCGCCTAAATGAATTGAAACAACAAAATCCCAGAAAATATGGCAAAGACATTCTGGTTTACTACATCGATCGTATTCAAAATACAAACACAAATTCAACCTAAATCTACTACAGTACAATAAATGATTCAATGCTACAATAAACATAGAAAAAACAGCATTGGTTGATAAATCAGTACAATTAAATTATTAACAAGATCTGTGAACAATTAAAGCAGAGATTAGCAGGAAATCATAAGAAAAAAGGGTGAGATTAGGGTTGATAGAGGGCGTACCATTTGGGAAGTCGGTGAGAAATTGGACGGAGAAGATTAAAGAGTGCAGTGTGGTTGGTTTTGGGGGTTTTATATGAAGCTCAATTGATCGCCAATTTCTTCAGTTAGGGTTTATGTGCTATGGAATATGGACTACTTCTTTGGGCTTTATGCTCTGAGTTTGTAACCGATGCCTATGTTGGGGTGTTTTTTGTTGGAGGCGGCCCAACTTCATAACCATGTGAGATCCTATATAAAGTGGAGAAAATCCAACTTACAATGACAAGTTTTTTATCCGAACTTACTATTCTTTCCGTCTCAATCATCTGTCATAGACTCTTAAACAAATGACCAAGAAATGATTGAAATCGAAGGAGTATTATTGTTACTCATTATAACCAAGCGTCAATTGTTGTGAATTATAACCGAGAAATGACTGAAATTGAATGAGTATTATACATTTGATGATTATTGTTATGATTATTTTTCACATTTTGATCAAATGGAGTACTAGTAACCAAGTTTTAGAGTTTGAATCCAATGATGATGAATTTGATTGTATGAATACTACAAATTCTTCGTCCACGATAATTATATTGTGAAACCTGTGTCTTATATGATTTAGGTTTAGGTTATTGTAGAGTTTACGCTACGCCTTGTTACAACATCTCCTTCTTGATTATGTACATTTGTGTTGAATCTCTAAAAATTTAGGCACTCTAGCTAAATGTTGTCGAGATAATCGCATACACATGATAACCGACCAAAATCAAGATTGAAACCGATAGTTAGTGCTAATTAGCTCTAACACAAATGAATAGTCATGTTCGTGAACCGAAGATTAATCTAACAAAAAACAAGTGACCAAAATTCGATTCGATTTGTTCATAATGCATACAAGCAAGTACTCTACGTATGTAACAACGGATCATGGCATCAATTTGTCCAACAACAACCACCTAAATTTATTCCATCACTTATCCTCAATACATACTGAGACTACATCGATGAATTCAAACCAATTCATCAAAACTAAGACCGTAAAAACGACATGATAAAACTTTATTACATGCAAAATAGGGGAGGGTAAAAAGATCTAAAAGCGGTGAGCTAATTTCTCATGGTTCTGGTACCACTGAACGTAGGAGTAAACGCCGATGAGCGGGGTGAGAAGAAGAGTGGCATTGATCCAATTATCGGTAACTTTATGGGTAAGTTTGGAGGGTAAATCCTTCCATAATCCAGGCATTACCTTCTGTTGATACGGTGAAAGTGCGTATTGCACTGATTTCACCTTCACTGGAATTTTCCCCATTTTCTTTCTGTTTTTTTAACCCTGGGTTGATTTGGAGGAATATGAGGAATTGAGGCGAAAGAAGTATGGAGAATTGTGTGGAATTGTAGTATGTGTCAGTCATGTCATGTGTGGGATGAATTTGCGGTTATGCGTGGCTGAGCTTGATTGGGCTTTTGAGCGGTGCTACTCCATTTATGGGCCTCTTGGTGTATTGTGTTTGATTTGTTCATGTTTTTGGGCTAAGATAGCTTCTACCAAGCTAGCCCGTTTCGGTTTTTAAATGTTACGCGTACTCATTAATACTTCCTCCGAATTTCTAACATTGTCCCATTTTTTTTTTGAGCTGAGTTTGATCTTTTATCCATTTTTTACTTTTGGTCATAAATATGTGGTTCACATTTATCCACCAATTTCTCTCTCTTCCTTCTTTCTTTTTTAACCACTCATTTTTTCTTTCTTATTTTTCACCCAAAACACATTTTTAACCACTTATTTTCCCTTTCTTATTTTTCACCCAAAGCACAAATGTGACAATGTTAGAAACTCAAACTCGGAGGGAGTATAATATACGGAGTAATCTCACGTTCTTTTCAACTTTTTTTCCGCTTACTTCAGGTTACTCAGTTACTATCAAACCCCCTTGTTGGTACAACCAACTAATTTCCCTCATGGCCTGTTTAGGAACTTGAATTTGGATTTAAATTCCGGATTTGAAATATTTTGAGCGTTTGGAATCCCCTGGATTTGGATTTGAAATTTTGACCAAATCCAAGCTAGTTCAAATTTGATTTTCTCAAATTCCTAGTAGGTGGTAGTCATTTCAATTCCGTCACTTGTCGTTTATTTGTTTTTTCGCATAATCTTGTCATAATATTTGTTTTTCTTTATTTTTTTCCCGTACTTGAACATTTACATTTTTCTAATGAAATTTTTTTAAAAACAAAAATTAGTGACCTTGATCCGACTCCACCCGTCCGAAATCCAAATCAAAGGGTACCCAAACACCATTTTGGATTTGGATTTAGATTTGAATTCTAGAAATTCAAGTATAGGAATTGAATTCTTGATATTCAAATCAATTCCGAGTTCCCAAACGCAACCTCATGGTATTCACATGAAATATAAATTCATGTGAAAATTTAATTTTCTAATAACTTTATCTTCTCGTGATGAACTGAACAATCATTTGGTATAGTACAACTTTAGCTAACTTGTTTTTGCGAGGATGATGTCAAACCAATGTAACACAGCAAAACAAATTTAACGCACCGTTAATAATTTAAATGAATATAACTTTGAGGTAAATTAAATCTCTTGAGAAAATAATCGATTCAAAACAAGCGTCGGACACTCGGACTCATCTGATTTCAATCGATACTTCTTAAAACATGATTTGGTACAAAGTTACTACGTGAATGACAATGTTTAAAGAAGATTCCTCTTTACATGACATAATACTACTATTTGCTTTTTGGTACTTGAAGTCTTGAACTACACCGTCACCCACCACTAAACAATAAACATGGTCCACCAAACCACCAAACATTGTCCACCCAGTTTTGAACTACCGACCGTTTCCAAGCATAACCCTTCCATTACTCCGATACTCTAATTATATATTCTCCTTTCACAAATTCTAGCATGAGACGATCTCACGATAAGTTAATTTTATTATTATTATATTCTTATTAATAGGTCTTGCGATAAATTATTAGCAAGGAGTTATGTTTTTTTCTATGTATTTTCACCTAGTATCTTTTTTAATACTCAAAATAGTGTGCTCTACTTTTGTTATACCACGGTGCTTCTTGGATTTGTTCCAACTTTTCCACTAATTTCTCAACTAACAATTTCTAATATTGCACAATTTGCACTAGCTACAATATGGCCAATATCCAACTTTTGTCGCAAGTAAATGGAAGTCACGTTACTTTTTTCGTCTCAGTCAATTATTTACCTCTTAGATTATTTGCAAGAAATATCGGATTTGGCCAATCCGCCCCTAACCCGGGTCTAAAAAAGAAAGATTAGCCTCATTGCAGTCTGGACTGTCAATTCTCATAGGCCGATTTAGGTCCCGTGGTGAAGACATGGCCCGACCTATGACCAAGTCTACCATCTAGCAGACTAGCACCAATTTCTTCTTCTTTCTCTATAGTAACACCATTATCATAAAAAGTCAAAATTGACACTCGATCTTAATTGCAAGTAGTAGTCGATCTCCTCATTAATCACAATTGACAAATAACGTTGAAACCAAAATTGTCGTAGATATCTTGGACAATAGGTCGCATATTCAATTTGGTGTAGCAATGATGAAGAGTTGAAGACCATAGATGCAAAACTGAAGTTTGGTGTAGAAATTTATGAACCATTTTCATTACACTTTGAAATTACAAAATATTTCTCCACAATCATAAAAAAGCTCATAATTAATTAACACCACACAACTCGGTACAAGACCTCAAAACTTACAGGCTAAGGGCAGATTTCTTATTTTCAAGCCCAACACAGAAAAAAAGGTGATCGATGTGGGACAAAATTGATTTCCCTTACCAAAACAAACAAACCACTAGTATTAATTACTCACAATTTCAAGCAGATCATACAAAACTTTTGTTCCAAAAATGAGTCACTGCATGAAACCAAATCACCCAAATAAATCAGGGATTCATTACTGAGTAATTAGGTAGCCAGCTAAGTTCTGGTTGTAATAAGGGATTAGGGATCTACTAGATTATACTCATAATTTACTTATTACTGTAAAAAACACAGTACAGTAGATATTATGCTACAACAACAGTTCCTGTTTGTACAGGCTTCTTAGACCCTGATTTTGTAGGAGTATCAGCCTTTCTATGTGCTCTATATGAAGAAGAAACCACATTACTCCTTGATCTTTCCTTTGTCTCATCTATCTCTATTTGCTCTTGCCTGCATTCCTCGCTGCAAAATGGTGTGTTCCCCCTACACATTATTCAAACATTTCATAAAACCGTCAGCATAACCACAGAAATCTAGCCAGTAACAAAGAGCAGCGAGACTCTAGTGACCAGCAGGCCAGGGAATTATGAAGTAGGTCCGATCCAAGAAGTATGAATTGAATTTTACCTGTACATAAAGATGTCATTGTTGGGTCCAAGATGTTTGTGACAAAGAAAGCAAGACTCGAGAAAATAAGGCTGTTGATGAGAGTAAATATCGTCACATCCGCTGTAGAACATAACTCTAGAGCTAGAAGATCTGGGTTTAACCATGGAAGCCATAATTCTAATTTACTGTAATTATTTTTTATGTGTATATGATTGAATATGAAAGAGGGGGGAAATGGAATTAATTAATTAGCTAGAGAAATGAGAAAATGAAGTGAAAGTGTAAGAGAAAGTGAGAGGAAAAGAGGTGCATTATATAAGTGAAGGAATGATGAAGGTAGGTCCAAAAGTGTGTAAAAAATTAATGATGCGGTTTGAATTAATAATTGGTATTTTTTGAAAGTTGCAAACAATAATTATAGCTCCAGTTTTTATTTTTATTTTTATTTTTGATGATGACGCATAGTCTCTAGCCGTACAACGGTCATAAATTCGTGCTTGTAAGGGCTTAAATTTGCGTGCTTGCAAGGGCTTAAACATGAGACCCTTACCACTAGGTAACATTCTTGCGGTTAATCTTCCAAGTGATGATACTATCCATCGTATTGTTATAGTGGGTCAGGTAATAACTACTCCCTTCGTTCAAGTTCAAGCTTTCCTTTTGCTTTTTCATGTTTGTCAACGCGCATTTTGCATCGTTAATATCTTTCGTAACATATTAGTAAAAATTATGAAAATTGGATATTAATAATCTACTTTTAAAGATGAATCAAATAAGATCCCTCATGCATATATTTTCTCTAATAGATTGTCGTGAATATCGAAAGTTATCCGTGATTGCAAATAGTGTCAAGACAAGGAAGGGGAAGGTTGGAATTGAACGGAGGGAGTATTTAGTTAGGTAAGGACAAATCATTGACATTTTTTCATACTACCTTCGATTCAGAATGATCTTTCCTTTGATTAAAATATACCTCATAGAGTATGGTTTTTTTATTTTTCCTTTCTGTCTAAACGAATATTATTTGATCCATTATCTTATTATGACGAATAATTTCGTGACAAATAAGAATTTGGGTTACAGGTGGTTAGTGGTCAGTAGTCAGTAGGAGTGGGTTGGGTTGGGTTTGTGTATAAAATAAAGGGGGAAATGAATGATTTGCCCACGTAAAAGGGTGGCCTAGATCATTAAATTACAGGGTACTAGACTGCTAGGCAAAGAAAAAACAAGGGGCGATATTCCAAAATCAATGGGGGTACTTTGGAATCTGTAGGCCTCGGAAAAGCAGCTTTTGCTTTTTTATGTTGTTTGTTCATGAACCTCCTTCCAAATTTCCAATTACTCTTCTTTAAAATAAAATAAAAAATTAATAATGATGTAATAACCTCACTTTGTTCTTAAATAATCAATTTTACCAAGTGTATGAACGGTAATGAGACGAGCCAAGTACGAGCTTAATTTTGCTTGACTCATGCTTATTAAGCGAAATTCAAACTTTAGACGATCTCGAACTTGAAAAAATTGAGCTTGCGAACCCCTTTCTGCCTCAGATATTACCCAATAAAGGCAATTATATATTATTCCCTCCGTTCAATTCCAACCTTCCCCTTCCTTGTCTTGACACTATTTGCAATCACGGATAACTTTCGATATTCACGACAATCTATTAGAGAAAATATATGCATATGGGATCTTGTTTGATTCGTCTTTAAAAGTAGATTATTAATATCCAATTTCCATAATTTTTACTAATATGTTACGAAAGATATTAACGATGCAAAATGCGCGTTGGCAAACGTGAAAAAGCAAAAGGGAAGTTTGGACTTGAACGGAGGGAGTACTTCTTAACATTTAGTAAATCTCAACAGTGTTGGAGGCTGTGATGTTGAATTGCTTTGGTGAACATAGCAACAGGGTTACTACAACAATACATAACACTTGATCCTTGATTAGCCAACCTAATTGTATTATAATACACAACTGCTTGATCTTGATGTTGACTTAGATCATTGATCAAGGCTCGTTTAACCAAATTCTCTCCTTAGTGGTTACAGTTAATGTCATATCTTTATTACATTGTATAGTAGATAACATTATTGTAGACTGCAAACTATCCACTTCTCCCGCCCTGTTTCGCCGTTGTCGGCTTGATCCGATCATCCCGTATTTGTCGTCTTTGTTCGTTGCCGACATGGTTGCCTTCTCATTCTCGGGTGTGTTTCGTCGTCGTCTGAGTTGGTTTTAGGTCTGAGGTTGAAAGGGTTTGGCTGTTTAGTCCTTGTTCCTCTTTTGTTTTTTTGTTTTTTTGGACAATGGTCGAGGTGGTGTCTCTCCTATCTTGACGAGTGTGGGTCTTTAGTGATTTGAATTGAAGTAGCCTCGACTGTTGAGTATGATTTTCGCTTTCTAGAACGGTTTCAGGTTTGGGTTTCGAGGTGGATCTGGGTGTCTGTTGTGTGGTTGGGTTCCCTGTGGCTTTCTCCTACGATGGTCTCCCGTGTAGTTGTTCTTCTTAATAGTTTCTTAGTAATAAGTATAAGTATCATTCTGCTTATGAATAAAGGCTTACATTTGGCGGCTTGTTTGCGTTTGGAGTGCGTTGACTTGACCATAAATTGGTCTTGGATTGATTCTTCCGTCATGTGTTTGGTTATGTTGAAGTCCTTATCCTCAACTCTTTGCATGTTGCTCGGTTCGTTGGTTCATTCGCCATATGATTGTAGGGTTCGGTTATCAGGATGTAGGAGGTTTTTCTCCATTAGAGGCAGACTTCATTGCTTTGCTCTCACCCAATTTCTTTCTACGCCTTCTCCGTAAGTGCGTAAGTGCATCCTGGTATCGTCACTGTACGATTCATCTGTGTGGATGGTATTTAGTAGTCAGCAGCTGTGTTGATTATGTGGATAATGACGCTCATCTCCAAGCATCCGTGCACCAACAACTCGCTACAATTACCCGACGCATTTATTTTATTGTTATTGTATTAGTAATAGTTTGTGATGTTTTTATGTTCATTAAATGATGTAATATGGGTTCCGAGTTAGAGCACAAACAACATGTAATTCAATGCTCTTTCTTCGCTGGCAAAAAAAAATCCACTTCTCCAACATAGTTATAGTCGGTATACCATGATACTGAACACTTTGTATCACCTTCATAAATGAGACCAGACAAACATCATATGGACCCCTTCTTCAGAAGTCGAAGATGTGCATTTGATGCACTTGGAGTATCTATAGGCCAAGTTTAGTTGTAGATACGTCAATTCTTGATAGCACCCTCTGAATAAAGGCTTAATTTTCTGTGACAAGAGAAACTTATTGCCCATATATCTCTAATTCTCTATAGAGTATTAGAGTGTAACATTTATTTCGATAAAAATTCTAGTATAAAGTGAGAAACCCTCGCTCTACTCCAACACTGATGTGCGATTTCATTCACTTGTGAATTTCATATTCCAACACTTCTTGTCACATGTGAAGCCTACTACACATGAGTAAGGATCTTCTCCATTACTTTCTCTCCATTATCTCTCACAATTCATTAAAATATTATATCTCTTCATTTTCAATCATTTTATAACACTAATATAAGAACCGTTGGATCGTTCCGAAATATAATCTAGGCCGCGATTGATGAGTGATGGAGAGGGGTAATGAAGATAATGTAATGGAGATGATCCCCATCCACTACACATACCCATGACGGCACCATAAGGGGTGCACCGAAGTGGGAATGTAATTTTGGAAACCTCTAGGGGGAGCCGGAGAGGGACCACCTCCAGTGACATAAAAGGTGCAATTTGCGATTTATGTGACTTCTGGCAAATCTCGACTCCGATACTAAATTTACAAGCCAATTGACACTCCATTATGGGTCAAAGTTGAACATAAGTAGTAGTACATTTGAAGCTCATTAAGTAAGTGTTGTAGGCACGAGAATGCTCAACTTTTTCACAACGGACCGATCAATTTAAAATCAATTGTTAGATGGAAATATCAATACGAAGTAGTACTACAAATTAAAGCAACCCTCCATCCAACTTGCTCATTGATGGTGGTAGTTTGAATCTCAGTCTATGAAACAAATATCTAGGGATACGGAGTACTACACAAACAACGCTCTCATTAAACATAAAGCAAGACTTTGGTTTTTTTTAATTCTTATTTATGACGGGATTAAATATGTGGGATAAAACAAACTCACGTGTCTAGGGTGTAGGAAAAGATTTTTGACATTAACTTTCTAATTAGATATATTTGATCTGTTTAACATTATGACGGATACATTCGTCGCAAGAAAGATCAGATGTTTGCTCCATTAGTGAATTACTCCCTCCGTCCTTTATATTTCTTCCCGCTTTTTAAGTTTTGTGAGGAGTATTTTATTGAAACGGGAAGAAACATAAACGACGGAGGGAGTAGATATTTAGAAGGCATAGTGGTAAACACTTGAGTAATTGAGATGGACATGTGAAGAAGAACTAGTCTTGAGACTTGAATCTTACTCCATAAAGCGTACGTATATGTCTATCCCAAAATAGGTGGCAGCTCATCGTTGCACTCGGCTACTTGCTCAATCAATGAGTGAATCAAATCAATCAATCGCATGTGCTGAGCTGCTATTCTACCACCAAAATAACTAAGAAAAGACTGTCTTTTATTAATATTAACGGGAGATCTCTTATATAATGATGGATTTCTACCAGCAAAATACACACAAATTCGACACCCTTTGTTCTCAAAATTTTAGTATTGATGACTTCTTTGATACTTCAATGACTGTAACTTAATCCTCAGTAGCGGAATTTATTTAACTTCTAGTACTTCATAGCATAAATTCTGGCATGCACATTCTCTTGAGTTTGTAAATTGTTAGAAACATTACAAGCTCTTGATCGTTTAGAGAGCATTGATATGGATACAGAGATGGACATAGACGTATATATGACGTATAGACACATATACATGACAAAAAACAATATACATGTTGAAATAAAGAGGCTTTGAAACTCTTTATAGCTAAAATTAAAATTTGGCAACATAAAATACTACAATCGTAAAATGACAAATAAGATGCGGAGTCTTATAAACTAAAATTTGAACAACAAATCATACAAACTCAAGTACAATAATTTAATCTTATTTTGAGTGCTTGTAGCGTCAAGTTCTAGTAACTGCGGTTACTGTGTCATTTTCAAGTATTTGATATTTCATTTTGTCTTCTCCATGTTTTAGGTATTAGTTCGTCAAAAAGTGACAAAAATAGGACATGAAACAAAGTTAGATAAAATGTCAAGGCGGAACAAATGAAAAATACCAAAACAAAATTGAAAATCAAAACTAATGTTAAAATCAATTCCTACCTAAACTCATTTTTTAGTCAATCGCCTTCAACCTCTAATATACTACGGAGTATTCCGTATGTAACTTCTAATAAAGACAGTTCACTCTCAATTTAATCCACTTCCCAACCAAACTCATTTATAATCTAATAACTACGGTCCTTCGATAGCATCAAAAACTCATAAACGACGAAGCTTTATTTAAAGTAGTGTTCGAAACGTGTCAGAATTTCATGGTCCCTAGAAGACATGTACAGAGTACCATGCATGTCTGACACGTGTACCGATGAATAAAAAAATTGGACACGATCTTATAGGTGTTTAAAACGGTTTGTCGCATGTCTGACGTGTGTCATTGACGACTCAGTGTCAAACACTATAACGAACATTGGTTGGGATAAGCCTTCGTTCCTCCAGGCTAGATGATCGTTGCAAGATTATGGTCTGTCACATTATTCTTCTTAATTTTAAGACTCTAGCACATTACCTTTCTATTACTCCGTACTTCATAATTTTTATGATTATTTATTCAGATCTATTTAAACTTTTCTCAAACTCTATACATTATCACCGAAACTTGTCTCCCACTCTATACTTTTTTTTTACTCTAGTTTATTTTGCAATCCCCCCAAAAAAAGTGAAAGCCAACTTGTTCATTCATGATTTACGCATGTCAATTATTTATAAGAAGATACTCAAAAAAGTACTACTCCC
Source organism: Agrostemma githago (assembly GCA_958450325.1). Lineage (NCBI taxonomy): Eukaryota > Viridiplantae > Streptophyta > Magnoliopsida > Caryophyllales > Caryophyllaceae > Agrostemma > Agrostemma githago. Next base: position 1,866,723 of record OY288255.1, read on the forward strand.
TTTGTTTTATTAAAACTTTTACTCACATTGTTTTATTCATTTGTTTCTTCTTACTCGTATATTCATCGTAGTGAATAGATCATTTCATCAATAAAAAGTCATACGATATTTAAAATTATATCGAAATTGAACGGATGTAATACTACTCCCTCCGAGTTCCTATTATTATCTCACTTTTCTTTTTTAGCTGAGTTGGATTTTTGTCACATTTTTTTTTTGAAGTGGTCACACTTTTCTTTTTAGGTCATCAATGTGTGGTTCACAATTACTCTCTCATTTCTCTCTCTTCCTCCTTCTTTTTTCAACCACTCTTCTCTCCTTCCCTATTTTTCACCCAAAAATTTTTGGGACAATAATAGAAATTCGAAGGAAATATAAAATTTGAGTGAAATAAATTTCCATTAAAAAAAAAAAAATCATTAAGATTTTAATCTCAGCTTCTGTCCATCTCTTTCAACAAACTAGCTAGCGATTACAAAATTACGTCACCCTAATTTCCCTAATTTATAGTCCTCGTAATTCTGTAGCACACGTGTCAATGAAGAAAAGGTTAAAATAAGTGGGACCCACAGGAGTGCCCATGATTCCCGGTCAGTAGTGGACCGGCGTACAAGGCTTTTTGTTGTCGCTGCCCGTCGCACGTGAGTCCTCGTTAACCCCACCAAAATCCAGCAAACCACCAATCATAATCCTCCAAATAAACCCGAAAACAATATTTAGTTTAATTCTTGACCCATTTAACTAATACCACCATGTCCGTATCAATCAATTAGTCGTAACGTAACCACTAATAATGCAGTGAAGGTGCAATAGTACAGTGTGAGTAAATAATTGAATTAATTAATTATGTCGGAGAAATACGTAATTTTACGACTCACGAGGTCTTCACCTTCCATCCACTTGCAATTCCTCTCTTTGTCTTTTTTTACTCCCCTCTAGATCTTGCACCCTCTCAAGGTTACATTACCACAAATACAATCTCTCAATTCTCTATTTGCTTTATATTCGTATTAAAAAAATTCGCACCGTGATCCAGAAATAAAAATATTTAGCACTAAATTTTCATCGATGGTGTAATTTTATGGAACTTGTTTTAAGTGAATTATACGATAACTTTTTTTTATTATCATCACTGATACACTGAAATTGTTGTTTAAAACGATTAACTTTCCAAGAATACAACCACCTTATGAGTGGTTGAAAAAAAAAGGAGGAAGAGAGAGAAATTGGAGAGTAATTGTAAACCACACATTGATGACCTAAAAGGGAAAGTGAGACAAAAATCAAACTCAGCCAAAAAAGAAAAGTGGGACAATAATAGGAACTCGAAGGGAGTAACTTCTTTTGTATCAATGATTCAATGATATTGTGGTGTATCGATCAAGCTCTTACAAGAAACGCTACAAATGAACTGAAGCAATTAACTATCTTAAGAGTCTTAGGTCTTCTATGTAGTGATGAGTTGATGACTAATGAATACAGAGTAATAATGAAAAGGGGCGAATCTAGAACTAAAATTTTGGTTAGCGATTTTCCTCCCATTGCATTGTTTTATACTCCTTATTTATGTTTATGTCATATTTACGAACTCTAGGGTAGCGAATTACCTATAATTTTAACCACTCTCTTGCTATTAGCTAGATTTCCCTGGTGATTATGAGTTACTATGACCTAAGACTAGTTGTTTGACTGCTTGTACATATCATCCGCTACTCCCTCCGCAGCAAAATAATCTTCCCATTTCATTATTATATTTCTTGCAATTGAATAAAAAAGTGAAGATCTTAGTGGTATAGAGGGAGTATATTTTTGATACAAAGAAGTTACGGAGTATAAGGATGATTACAAATTTACAATGTTGATGGGATTCGACCTAGACCGCCAAAATATAGATATTGCCTCTAATAACTTTACGAATTATATTACTTGTTACAATAAAATGATCGATAAATCCGCCACACAAAAAAAGCGTGAAGGTAATATTGGGCGACCAAATTATAGGAACGAAGTATAGGTTGATGGATGAAGGAGAGACAGTGAACACAAAAATTCATATGAGACGGTCTCATACTATCGTTATTGTGAGACTTCTTACTTTTACTTTTTATTTATTTTAATTTTATTTTCTTGCTGGTTATTAGTATGGTGTAGTTAAGTCTCACAATAAGTCTGTGTAAGACGGTCTCACATGAGACTAATTGGACAGTGAATTATTGGGTTGCATGTGGGCTGACTCAATATTATCTGGCAACTTCGTGGGCTGATTCGACGCTTACGGTTTATGATGACTTAAACATTTTTATTTCACTATGTCATCACCAACGTAATTGCTTCTCTCGTAAACCCCCACCACATACCATTTATTTTGTCAAGTGAGAAAAGTTCCTTGTATTTTTAATTAGATTTGTGACACGGAGTAAATATCTATAAAAAATTAAAATGATCAATTAATTATTAATTAATATAGATCAAAAGTTTAGAGCTGTTCAAACACAAACTCGGACTACGTCACGTCAGGAGGGTCAAAAGAAAAAAAAAACACAAGTTCTAATTTAGGATCTGTATATTAGTTTTCAATTTAAAATGGAAAAAGGAAAAATATATTTTGATGACACAAGATATAAATGTCCTGAGACTAGCAAAAAAGGAGAAACAATATAAGTGGCTTATATAAATGGACGAGCCATTAACTTTATATAAAAAGGAGAGTTGCTAAGAGCAAGTGCAATATTTTAGTTCGAGGGTAACTTGCAATTTCGAAGAATTGTAAGCTAGTAACTTAATCATTGGAGTTGTCTGTGTATATTAACTTTGCTAGTTCTCCGTGAATTAAGTAGCTTGAATTGATCCACAAGAAATATGAACCAATCAGAATATACACTAATGTATTCGATGTGGCTAGTTTAGCTATACATAATTTGGCTAAACCATAAGAGACTTTACTTTTGTAGCTTGAAACTATTGTGATTTAAAATTTGAGGTGACAAAGTCAAGCCGGTACTCAACAATTAGCTTACTCATTGCACTTGAGTTAACTAATAAAGGGATTTATATACTCCAACATTACTCAATTATGTAACAAGCCCGTTTCATAGAATGAGACCGTCACCTATCCACTAATTAAAAGCCCAAAGCACATATTTAAGTTGTGCTAAACCTAATTTCAAATCCTTCTATACCCTGTACGGCTGTACTACATAACCGGGAAACGGTCCAACAAAAAAAGGGTTTCGAAGACCATTTGTGACAATTTGTGACAAAAATATTGATCGATCTGTAAGAAATATGGAGTACCAACCCAAAATAAAATGGGCTCCTTTATCCTCTCTTTAAAATGGGATTCTCCAATGGGTCCAGGCCAAAATGGGCTTGGCCTGTTATTTTTCCTCAAAATCTAGCTAATAGGTCTACTGGGCTAGTGGGTTGTGCATATAGCATCATAGTTTATAGTACCGAGTAATTATGTATCTTTACGATTTTTGTAACGTATATCAAAATTATACTCATACATAATTTTAAAATAATCAATACCATATTTAGATAACTACTGTATTTTTTAAAAAACGTATGGAGTATTATATTTCGTCATTAATTTAATAGGGCAATTAACATATGTTGTGCATCATTTATCGAAGATTAATTCCTTCTAGGTAAAAAAAAAATTTAAAAAATTAAAAATTAAAAGCAAAGCATCAACATTGAGTGAAGAGTTCTGGAGCAACCAAATTCGCATGCATGCCTTTGGACTTTGGTACTACAAAGCCTACAAAGGGCAGGGGAGGTCAATATTACTTTCCTAAAGTTGCAAGTAAAAATCCCTTCATTCACAACTCACAAACCGTAGCCCCAAAGAAGGAAGTAAAAATAATCCCTTGCTTCTTTTCTACTCTTTAAACAGCTTAAGAATAATAAACGGAATTACTTTTTCATAATGGTATGTTACTCAATCTTACCTGAAATTTCCTAATTATTCCTATTGTACCCTTCCCATAATTTTTCATTACTTGTTGTTTCACTTCTTTTCTCCTCCTTTCTAAATCTCTTTCTCCAACCTTGTAAATTTTAAAATCAATTGATTAATTCGCTATGGATTATAGTTCGGTAATCGATGTTTTTATTTTACTTGCAAATTACTTATGATTTACCCTAATGGCATGTTTGGGAACTTGGATTTGGATTTAAATTCCGGATTTGAAATATTTTGAGCGTTTGGAAAACTCTGGATTTGGATTTGAAATTTTGATCAAATTCAACCTAGTTCAAATTTGGTTTTTTCAAATTCCTAGTATATGGTAGTCATTTCAATTCCGTCATTTGTCGTTTCTTTGTTTTTTCGCATAATTTTGTCGTAATATTTTTTTTCTTTATTTTTTTCCCGTATTTGAACATTTACATTTTTCTAATGAAAATTTTTAAAAAACAAAAATTGGTGACCTTGACCGGTTCCACTTGCCCGAAATCCAAATCCAAATCCAAATCCAAATCCAAGGCTACCCAAACCACCATTTTGGATTTGGATTTAGATTTGAATTCTAGAAATTCAAATACAGGAATTGAATTCATGATATTCAAATCAATTCCGAATACCCAAACGCAACCTAATTGAATTAGGTTTAATGTTTTTTACTTATGATTTACCCTAATTGAATTAGGTTTTACCCTAATTGCAAATTACTTACTCCCTCCGGACACTATTTTTCGCCCCACTAGCTTAATATATGTGAGGGGTATTTTAATGAAGTGGGGCAAAAAATAGTGTCCGGAGGGAGTATGATTTACCCTAATTGAATTATGATTTATCCTAATTGCAAATTACTTATGATTTACCCTAATTACTTATGAATTAGGTTGTAAATATGTTTTTGAGTATTTTGTAATTATATTTTTATTTTAATTATCAAATTAATTTTGATTTATACTTTTGTAATTCTCGTATTTTAATTATTATTATTATTGTAGAATTTAATTTTCTTGTTAATTTTTTCTATTCTTTGAGTGTAATATATGAAGGTAATTATTATCATTAAATTATGGAACAAAAATCAAAATAAATAATTTTTCCCAAATTACGAAAAAAAATACAAATACTAATCATTTTTCCAAAAAAAAGTGTCTTTTAAAAGTCGGGAAAAAAAATTGGTGGTCGGAGTGACGGCCGGAGTGGTGGCTGGAGTTGTTGCCGGCGTAGCGAGGTGGTGGCGGGAGATGGAATTTGGGAGCTTTGGGATTTATTTGGATTTCACCCAAAACTACTCTAATGTTAGTGTAAGGGGAGTCTAATGTTAGTGTGAGGGGAGGGGAAATGAGAGGGATATTTCTGTAATTTTTAAGTATAAATGAGTAATACGCGAGTATGAAAAAGTACCACCCTAATAAAATTGTCTCTTTCGAAAATATATTTAGAAATTCACCAACTATTTTATGAGACATTCTTATAAAAAAATTCTTTTATGTTAGGGATTTTTCGTCTTATCTTTTTAGTTTCTCATAATTGGTTATGTTTCCCATTATATTAACGTTCTTTCAGAAAATTTAGATATGATTGAACCAAATCAAACTGAATGATGCTTAATGTAGCTAAATTTAGTTGAATTGATTGAACTTAACTAAACAAACTGAATATATATATATATCGGTTTTTCTAACATGTGCCCACTGGGCACATGTTAATAATCTAATTAAGGGAACATTTACCATGATATTATCCTGAGAAGTTGAAATATTAAGCTTTAGTTACCATACTTATACGATATCAATTTTAATCTTGCCCGAATTAACTTATTAACGTGTGCCCAGTGGGCACACGTTAGAAAAACCGTACTATATAAGACAAGTTAAAGTTAACGAGGGTGAACATAATTTAACCATACTAAATAAGTTTCAACTGAATTGAGGTGTTTTAAAATAACCCGAAAAGAAAACAAGCATTATATTTTGTTTGACGTGATATTTCAGTTAATTTATTTAACCAAATGAGTTTATTTGATCAAAATTTCAAATATCTAATTTTTGTAAAACTGTTTGACAAACAACTTATTTGTGAAATAAATTAACTGATGAATAAAATTTTACAGAGTAATTAATTAGAATATTGGATGAAATATATACTCCCTCCGATTACCTATGTTCTTCCCTATTTCCTTTTTGGGCTGAGTTTGATTTTCTTCCCTCTTTCCATTTAAGGAAAGTTGTACCTCTTTATTAATTAATATAATATTCATCTCTCCTACTTTTTCACCACACTTTTTCTCATTTAATTAATATAATATTCTTTCTCCTACTTTTTTATTCTACTTTTTCCCATTTAATTAATATAATATTTCTCTCTCTTACTTTTTCATTCCATTCCCATTATTCTACTAATATAATTACTCTCTCCTTATTTTCTTCTCCAAAAAGAAAGGGGAAGAACACAGATAATCGGAGGGAGTATAATTTTTTAATAGAATTTCAACTAGTTGGAGTAATGTATATTGTGAGATAATGAAATAATTATTGGGGGAACATGTTCAACAGTGGAAGTGATCAACCCTGAAGTGTGGAGATGATTGATTATTAATGATTAACTCCTGTTTTAATTAAACTAGCTTAATTACTTAATTAAATTATTGTTTTTAAACATTCTTCAGCTTGATCTCTTCAAATCCTTTCACCATATTCTCTACATTATCGACGACAACCAACCCAGTTGTCGTAACATGGGTTTCTGTTACATATGCAATGCTTCGTCCCTCCCACTTATCATCTTCTTTAATTAACACGAATATATCTGTCATAAATTGATAAGTCAAATACCACTCGGCTCATATAAGAAGATAAAACAAAATTGATACGTCTATGGAGTAGTAAATGTTTATATTCCGTATTTATCTACCTATGTGGCTTAACATAGACCTGTCATAAAAATATAACGGATATGTTAGAAGCAGAGAAGAATTATTAATCAGCATATTTCTATGGGTTACAATTCAGAAGGAAGGTAATGTTTGTTCATGTTAAGACATGCAGTCATTAAATAATCCAGATAAGACCTTAACATTAACATTAATAACCCAAAGTCAGCACAAGTTAGCTAATTACGAAATGAAAGTTCTTTGTAATATGGTCAATTAAAATAAACACAAAATCGTCAATGAAACAGTTTCACGCAAATTTTGTTGTGACCATCTTTTATAGAAAATGTTTTACAATAAATTGAACGTAAGATCGTCTCACAATATTTCTATCTATTGTACTCATCATTGTTTATTTTTCTTGAAGAAATATTATCGTTAGTGGAGAATTCATTTTACCCGAGGATTGGTTAGTACACTAGCTTATTTATTGTTCTCGTAAGTCATCGTACCAGCATGGACTGAAACTTTACACTTCAATTCGGTGAAGATTACTCTCATACGTACGGAGTATCATGTGAGATGAATCATATCAACCAAAATTGTTATTGGAGACCCAATTACAACGGAGTATATTTATACCAACAGAAAAATGAGTAGATTATTGTGGATAATATATGATAAGAAGTTCATTTAAGGCGATCGAGTTGTGATTATATGTTGAGAGTGCACTCAAGTAATATAGGGATTGATTGATATGGCATAGATAGACTTATACATACATGCATCGGCGCATCTGATGGGAATGCTGCCTGCGTGATCATCATTTATTGACTACAGCACAGCTTGTCAACATACATGAATACATGGTACATGCATCATCTTACCCCCTACCAGGCCACTTTTTTGCTATATATCATAAGTTTGTATATAGAAATAAATTACAAGTAATTTACTTAGGCTGTTCTTTTCTTTTTATATAAACTAAAATAAAATGATCAGAACCGTGAAATTTTTAGCTGATTTTAGATGATGTATATAAAGTACGAGTACTAAATAATGTGTGAATTTTTTTAAAAATTAATACGACTTTCTCGATCCTAATACCTTTTCTGTTAATTAACTTCCATTATTTCTCGGTATTCCAGATTTTGTTTTGCAATATCTCCCTATCCTACAACTCTACAAGGTTGTTCTTGTAATCTTGTATACGGTACAAGTGTCATGTTTGACGTCTTAAACAAGTTAAGTAAATATTTCATCAACTAAAAGTCGCATGTAATTTGAATCAGTCCTGACTAATTGGGTCCATAAACCTTTAATGATAAATACTTTTAAATAATGGAGTATTTCAATTCATTCATCTCAGTTTTATAATCTTATTGTCCTCTTTTGGTACCTCTCTATCCCGAGTTAATTGTCCTCGCTCTTTATCATATTTTGTGTGAGAAATAAGTATGTTTCGCATTATCTCATTTTCTATAACCATTTCTTAAACTGTTTCAAAATTTAAAAAAATGTCGATAAAAGTGGGATGAAGGGGTACTCTAGCACACAATTTCTTGATAAGAAGGCCAGGTCTTCCTTCTAACTCTATATATATATTAAACGTACGTACGTGCATGTAAGCATGCATGCATGTTCTTTGATCTTCCATGACAACTACTTGTACCTATATCGGTATATTATATGTATGTCGTTCAATACATGACCAAATGTTTTTTGCAGTTTAGCATCGACATGACTCATATAACTTAATCAATTGTTGATTATTCAATTCATGCAATTGCTATTATAATATGATATATATGCTTTGTGGAAAACTGATTTGAAAATTGACTTCTTAATTCATCTTCCTTAACTTCCACACAATTTCAGAGCTGCTCTATTACGCGTGCGTATTGGGAAAATGTAACTTTGTTTATCTTACCAATTTGTCCTTTTTTAAATTTAATTTCTTATTATCCGTTGACATATTGTTATCAGGTGCATATAGACGTAGGACAAGTTAAAAAAAACAATTATCCTTCGTGTGAACCGCTAGTGTTGAACTTTCTTGACGGATGATTATTGAATTAATCTAGTCTGAATTCGAGTTAGATAATCGAGATAGGTCCTCAAGGGAAGTAAAGCTCTTTCCAATGAGTTTTACTCTTTCATGGGCTCCAATTCTAGACCTTCGAGGCTTTGATTTAAACCCAAGACTTATTGATTACGATATCTCCGTTTTACCACTAATTAAGATATTATCGATATCCAAATGTAAAATCCTCTGCAGATGTTAAGCTAAGTGTGGTTTGGTTGCAAGGGAATACATAATATTGTACTCCTTATTGGATATTTGGATTTGAAGGAGTACATAAACATTCGATTGTTGTTTGTAACTTTTTTTTGCCATTGGAATAAGTCCAACCTTAATACCTTTTCAGTAACTTGTACTCCTTCCATTCAAATCCAAACTACATATTTCTTTTTTTGACATCATTCACAACTAAAGAGAATTTTCGATATTCTCGACAATCTATAAAACAAAATATAGTTATGTGGGATCTGGTTTGATTCATCTTTACGAGTATGTCAAAAATGTCAAATTTTCATAATTTTTGTTAATGTAAAATGAAAGATATCGATGCTGCAAAACGTACCTCGACAAATGTGCGAAAGAGAAATGTGAAGTTTGGATTTAAATGGAGGGAGGAAGAAGCAAAAAAAATAAAATAAAGAAAAGTGGGGATAAGACTTTGGACTGAAACTTTGGGGTGGACTTTGAGTCTTTGACTACCCATAATTAATTTCTATTATGATGATCAGTTAATTACGACGTATTATAACGCTATGCTTAAAAAAAAAATTATTTTGTATGATAATAAATGTAACAATGACGAGTCTTTCGTATAAACGTTTGTTAAAAATTACCCACGGAGTATAAGTTTATAACAAACACAAATCCTTCTATATACGTGAGGTTTTATAACACAATTTGTTAATCGTTAGGTTAGATGTATACAAGACAACTAATTCAATTTTGAATTGAAATTATGAAATGTATAAGCATAAGCTAAACTAATACGAAGTATTTGTAATTAGTACGTATATATATACATAAACATGCATCAACTATGTCCAATTTTTTTCCAAGTATTTTTTTTTCATGTCAGGAATTTATTTATCCTTTATATTATTGATAATTATTACCGTATATTAATACAACAAGTCAACAATACATATGTACTGAGTACTTAAGTACTTTTGATCGATCATAGATAGCCAGTCTCATAGAGAGTAAATCATACTCCCTCCGATTCTTTAGATTCGCAACGTTTACTATTTGCACAAATAATAAGGTTGTGAGTGGAAATAGTGGGTCTCACCAACAAAGTGAAAAGTTTACACAAACAAAAACTTACCTATTATAAAAATATTGCAAACCTAGCGAATTTACCAAATATAGAATATATTGCAAATCTAAAGAATCGGAGGGAGTAATATAGTACTCCATAGTTGTATTGGAAAGGTGGTGTATGCCTGTATTGGATAAGAATTCTAACATCATACGCATATTACGTGCATGAATAATCCGCATTTTTTGGCCACCTTTAACGTAAATGTTGGAATTTGAGCACTAAATTTTACTTAAAACCTAAATAATATAGAGTATGGTTTACCTGGTTTGTCATGCGTGTGGTTTGAGGATTTATTTAGATTAGAGCGCGTCAAAGATAGTGACTACGGATTCCTTCATCATTAGAAAATATATTAAAAAAAAAAAGGTTTATACTTTAGCTTTATCTGTTAGTATATACTCGTATTAAAATATTACGGTCTATGGTAATCAGGATATATTATTGCTACGGTCGGAATAAGTGTATTATCTTTCAATTTACCAATATTTGAAGATATTACAATTATGTAAAGATCTTAGTAGTGCTATAAATAAATTATTACTCCGTATTGTAATGGTTGACAACACGAATTATCAACAACTATCTTCATGAATTGGATCATCCTCTATAATCTTATTATGACATCATACCTAAATACTCCGTAATAACAAGGTTTATACTTAGCTGGTTCCTCTAAAATTTGCTTCATAATCACTACACCTGCGCTCGTACACGCACTACATATTATTTTACGGAGCATATGCTTCATCCGTTTTCATAGAAATTAGACCGTTTCAATCGTGAAAGCATCTTACACCTTAATTTGCCTTGTCCTAGAGAGGAAACTTAAGTGGCATTAACTCAGATAGAGGATTAGAGGGCTGTAAGTTATAGTTATAGGTAGGGATTTGGATGACTTAAAGTGCATATAGTCATTTAATTGATTAGTTAGACTGTGATTTTTTTTATGTAAATAAATGAATGCTAGTACATCAGATCGTGCAATTAAATGTGATCAAATAATCCACCTTTTTCACCGGTATGTAAAATTTTGAGTAAAGGGGCTAATTTAATTATCGAGCATTTATAAGTAAACATAACGTTAGTTGTGCTTTTGTACGTACCCATCACAATTCACAATATTCACAATTTATGGCGCAATACAATTTATGAGCAAAAGTCCCCTCACCTTTGTAAGGTTGTCATACCTAACCAACCCAAATTCATCGTAAATTAGTTAAAAGTACAATCCACTATTCATTAATGGACCTTACTTGTTATGGACATAACCATTTTTTACGGTTTTTCTAACATGTGTCAAGTGAGCACATGTTAATAGTTTAATGAACATAGCTTTATCAAATAAATTCTTTAAGAAGGGTAACTATAATGTTAATTTTTCAATTTCTGATAATAATTTGATTGATAAACCTACCTTAATTGAGTATTAACATGTGCCCACTCGATCTCATCGACCACATGTTAGAAAATCCATTTTTTTTAATATGGGTCAACTGGACACCGATTAATAAGTTAATTACGAAAATATTAAGAATGATTTTATCATGAGAAAATGATACTCCCTTCTACTCCTTAGAATTATTCCATTTGAATAAAATATATTAGTACCTCTAATATGATAAATGGAGTAATTCATACGGCGTACTTACCATATATACGAGTTCTTAATTCTTAGAGCACCTTCATCCATCATTCTTTCTCCATTCTTAATGGAGAATGGAGATGAAAATTGATCCACATGACTTATTCTTAGAGAAGAATATGCAAAAACCATTCTAGTTGAAGAATAGTGTGGACAATGATGCGAGCGGATCCCAATAATAAAAATATTGATTTAAAATAAACTAAATGAATATTGAAATAAATGATTGAGTAGTGTAAATGAGGTGGAATAAAATCGACCCCACTGGAGAATGAAAATTTTATTCTTGGATAGATAAGTATTTTTAGGATAGAGAAATGAGATTAAAAAAATGAGGTGGAAGGTAGAGTCTATCCAAGAATGAAAAAACTATTCTTGTACAGTACATTTTTGTAACTTTTCTAAATTTGAACCTTAAAACATTATTTACAACCTTATTTAGTTTTCCCCTAACAAATTTACCATGCATATGATAAAAAGATTTTATTTTGGTTATACTCCTTGAATAATGTAAATGCCTAAAATGGAGAATTGTATTTATTATTGGAAAATGATACTCCATAAGTGGAGTATTAGGGCTGTATTTATTTTTATTAAACTAAACGAGGGAATAAAATTTAAATACATGTATAGTATTAATTATATTTATGTTTGTGTAATTAATTTGTTCTTCATTTTTTAAGTTTATACTTATTTTGGAATATATTAATTGTTTAAATAAACTATTCTGTATTTATGATTATCCTTTTATATCTACTTATAATATTTGTCTAAAAACATGCATATATAGCATGGTTGTCTACATTATGGCTACTTAAAAATATATTCCGTACTTGCCTAAATTCATATAAAAATATACTCGTACAATATACAATATACTGTACGATATACGAGTGTTAATTGCCTAATTTCATAAGTAGAATATTGGTTATCATATTAATTTTTTATAATATATACGGAGTATGTTATATTTTTGACAAAACAAAACAATATTTAGCAAATGGATACCATAATAAACTTTGTTACTCCGTATATTGTACGAAGTAATATATTCTGTTATTTTTGTTAAAAAAAAAATCTATAAAATTTAAAAATAAAACTTTATAAAATAAAAAATGAAAATATAAATTAAGATTTTTAAAATTGAATTTCCAATTTTTTTTTTTCCTAAATTACAATTATATTAATTTTCATTTAAATGAAATACCATAAGAAAAAATAAATTTCATCACAAATAACTTTGAGATTAAACAATTATCCAACCAAAATTCGATTTTTTCCGTACAATTTCTTCCCCAAAAAACGGTTTAACCCGTTCCTTTATCGTCTTCACTCACTCCACCCGCACTAAATTAATAAACCTATTAATTAATTAATTAATTAATTAAATTCAATGAATAAAACCTCCCCAAAACAATCCACATGCACACATCATTCCTTTCCCTCTCCAAAAACCCTCAATTTTCTCTCTCTTTGAAATCATGACTCGCCGGAAATTGGATAACGCCGCCGCCGCCGCCGCCGTCGCCGTATTACCCCAACAACCCTCCACCTCCTCCACCGCCACCGACACGTCATCATCACCGTCAAATGAGGCCAGCCCTAGCATTATGATCACAGTCCTAATCCTCGCAATCGCCGTCATCATCGCCGCCTCTCTTTACCTCCTCCTCCGCTTCCTCCGCCGCAACCGCCACTCCTCCTCCTCATCCTCCGCCGTCCTCCCGCATTCTCTTTCCACCGCGTCGGAGAAATCTTTCACGCATCTCTCGCCGATCATCGACGCGCTCCCGCTCTTCACATACAACCGCCTCTCCACTCAACATGCCGGCGATTGCGCCGTCTGTTTATCAAAATTCGAAAACGACGACGTTTTGCGCCTTCTTCCTCTCTGCTGCCACGCCTTCCACGCCGAGTGCATCGACACGTGGCTCAGTACCAGCCTCACGTGTCCGCTTTGCCGATCGCCGATACTCTTATCCGAAAGCGAATTCAGCGGGAAAATCACGGGGGGAGAACGTTCCGGAAGCTTCCGTGTCGAAATCGGCAACGTCAGCAACCGACAACGCGGCGGCGATTCCGTCGTATCCGGGGAGATACGGCGGTCGTACTCTCTCGGAGGCTCCTTCGATTACGTAGTCTCCGGCGACGATGACGTACTTTCGGATGTCCAAATTCCGGTGCCGGAATACTATAAAGATACAGTCTCGGCCGAGCAACTAGGCGTGCTCGCAGCAGAGGTAGGGACGACACGTGGCGGAGGAGGAAGCTGGTTGAAGGACTACTTATCATATTCTCTGTCACTCTCGTCGTCCAGAACGGCGTCGTTTAGAGGTTCGGGGAGGATGTTTTTTACAGGGAGTAGTAGGAGGTCTACGGTTGAATTGAACGCAGTAGGGAATAATCAACGAAACGAGTTGGACGAGGCGAATCGACTCGGTGACGAGATCAGCGAGTTGTTTAGGTGGTTATCCGGAAATTAACACTAAACATCCCTTTCTGTTACACAGTTGCGTAAACGGTTGAAGAACGGTGAGTAATTCGCAATTCGTAATTCGCACGTTCGCATGACTAAAACCGTTCACTTGCGATACTTTCAATTCCTGGATCCGTCCCTGGACAAGGTAAGGTAAGGTAAGGTAAGGTAAGGGTGAGGAATGTTGAGAATGTAGTAGATCCATGCCAGTTTTACTATGCGTACAATTGTTGGGTATTAAATATTTTTGGTGTATAGAGAAAGGAGAATAGAGGGGTAAACGGTGTTTCTTGTGCAATAAATGAATGAAGAGGTTAGGTAGTATTATAGTACATTTAATTCCCTGAATCGAAGAATTAAATGCCATCTTACCATATTTTTCGGCAGTTTGCTTGGTTTTATCTTGTTTTTCTAATTTCTATTTTAGGAGGTAATAATAAACATTTTACATTTTTGAATGCTTACTCTCTAATAATTCCACGAATGTAAATTTGCTCATTCTCCGGCTTTATGTTGAAAATGTTTACTCGGATCAGATCATATTAGCCCTAGATGAGTAGATCACTTAAATCTCAGCTTTAGCTCGGTCAAAATGTGCTGAGCTTGACTAATGTTGAGCTGATTTCGAGCTCAACTAGGTTCGACTTGGAACTTGTATGTGTAGCCATGGAGATATATGATATGGAATACGACTTTAGTTGAGGTTAATTTGAGATGATGTTATAAAATTGTATTATTGTAAGTATGCAACGAGTTATATTTAATTAATCCGTCACAAAGTAACTGGTCAAATATTATTCACAGGGTTAGATAAGACAAAATTATAGTAGATCAGGAATAACAAATGTTAGATAAGATAATTAAATGTAGTCGATAATATTTGACATGTCATAAATTTGTGACGTATATACTCGTCACAAATAAAGTTGCAGAATATTCAAATGGGTTTATGTTCATCAATCATCACTTCTAGAGCTGGCAGTTAGTCGGGCCGGGCCGGGCTTCGTGCCGTGCCCGGCGGGCTTCGTGCCTGGGTGGGCCGGCCCGGTCGTGCCTAGACCCGGGCTCGTGCCGTGCCCGGCACGGAGCTCTAGCCGACCATGCCGCCGAGGCACGGCCCGAGGCCCGGGCCCGGTCGTGCCGTGCTCGGGCCGGGTCTCGTGCCCGGTCGTGCCCGGCCCGTCGTGCTAGTTTCGTGCTCGTGCCCGTGTTTCGGTTTTCGTGCCGGTTTTCGGGTTTCGGGTCGTGCCTCAATCTATTTCATATTTTTTCCAGCAAAAACAAGACGCGTTTGTGTGCGACCCGAATATTTGTAGCCTTGTAGGTAATTATATATTATAATATTTGTAGCCTTGTAGCTATCACTCCACAAGTCCCACTTTGGAAATAGTTATAAAAAATTAATAAGTGAAGATTATAATTAACTAATTAAGTAATAAACAAAAATAATTAACAAAATTAAAGTAAAAGAGATTAAGTAAGAAAATGCAAACAAAGCTTGTAGAGATCCGGAGATGCGGTCGAATATCGAGAATCGACAGACTATAATAAAAAAAACCCGTAAACCCGATACGATCAATTCTTCAATATAGTAGATTAGCACCAAAAAACGCAACCAAAACCTTCAATTCTTCAAATTTCAAGATTAATATATAATACTTGTTATATTAAGATTATAATATTATTTATATATTATTTATAAGATTAGTAATAATTTTTATAATTAATAATTTTTATATATATTAGTAATAATTTTATAAGATTAGACGATTAGAATTTAGAAATGTATACTTATAGAGTATTGAAATTTTCAAAAAATTGATAAGAATGATTATAAGATTAGAAGAAGAATAGAATGATTTGTGAAATGAAGATGGATGAAAGTAGGTAATTTATAGGAAAAGAAATGAAAAAAAAAATATAGAGGAATGGGAAGGATTGAAGGAGCCGTTGGAGAGTGTTGGAGGAAGGAGCCGTTGGAATTTGGAAAAGGGAAGAGGCAGAGCAGCAGGCCAGCAGAGCAGAGAGCCGTTGAGGCCGTGCCGGGCCGGGCCGGGCCGGGCCTCGGGCCCGCCGTGCCCGGGTCGGTCGTGCCTGGTCGGGCCAGCCCGCGTGCCTGTCAGCGGGCTGTCAGCGGGCCGTGCCGGATCGGGCCCGTCGTGCCCGTGCCTGGCACGGGCTTTTCAGCCTTTTCCTCGCCGAGGCCCGACGGGCCGTGCCCGTGCCAGGCCCGAATTTGCCCTCGTGCCGGGCCGGTCGTGCCAAATCTCGTGCCGGCTCGGGCCGGCGGCGGCGACCCGGCCCGAAATGCCTGCTCTAATCACTTCCATGGGCAAAGAGTTAAGGGGATTTGTTAACTTTGTACTCCGTATTTCTTATCCAAATTGTTCGGATTGTAAATGGATCCGGGCCTTGGGATAAGATAAAAAACTTCCGGAATTGATGTACCATGGGTCTAATATCCTCTTATTTACTACTCTCTCCGGACACTATTTTTTGTCCCATTTCATTAAAATAATCCTCATAAATATTAGGGTAACGGGGCGAAAAATAATGTCCGGAAGGATTACATCTAATGATGCACAGATATATGTGTTCAGTAAATTAATTAGTGCCTAGTTGTTGACTACACGTCAACTGTCGTGTGTATGTAACAGTAAAATACTACTGTAATTAATGACGTACTCATTTGGGTCGTCGTCATTTCAACTGAATCGTCGGCGTTTTATACATGATTTTATCGTATTGTCCTTCTCTAATTATCATTAATATTATTAATGGATTTTGTATATAAATCTAATTTTATGTTTCCGAGTATTAATTTGTCACGGTTTTTGTGACACGTTTCTCCGTAAATCTCGGGATCATATTGCCCTTCTCTTAAACTTAGGACAATTTAAACTAAGTTCGATGCTAATGTGACGTCTTAAATTTTTACCGATAATAGTTTGTAGCGTTCATCGTAATATTACAGATCGTAATAACGTGAGTATCTCACTTTTTGCGGATCCGTAAAACGTGAGATACTCACTTTTTGCGGATCCATAAAACGTGAGTATGCCACATTTTACAGATCTGTGACGTTTCACCTTTTTTTTAAAAAAATAAAATAAACCGTAATATACATCTTCGATTAGTTAAACCATAATCACCTAAAAAACATAAGTAATCGTAACTAACGAATCTAACATCCTACGTATTTTATTAATAAAAATTAAACAATGCTCGGAAATACGATAGTTATAAATGGAAGAACACAAACGAAAATGCGAATAAAAATAATCAAGTAATAACTAACTCCGAAATGTAAATCTGGTTGTCCGGTGGCCATTAATTTAAAATTAAGAAATACGTAAAGACGTAAGCTCCACTGAAATAAAATACAAAAGTGCCAAAAAAAGACGGTTTTACAAAATAACCAAAACCGTTACGTAGTATATTTCACAAATAACCAAATAAACAATAATTAGTAATGTTAATGAAGTAAGTTAAAGGAGGGACAAAAGCGTCAATTCACGTTATAAAGCGCCGACAATCCAACTGAAACGCCGACGACAAGGAATAGCTCTTAATTAATGGAAATTAATCTAGTGAAAAATTCATTTATGTCACTTTAAATCTTCATTTTTAGTCAAATGAGTAAAAAAAGTGGCTCAAAGATGACAAATTGATAAAAAAAGTATCGTCGGTGTCAAATATATAGATAAAAAAGTGGCACCCAGTGATTGAATTGGTAAAAGAATGTTGTCGGTGCCAAATAGGTAAACCCGAAAAGACCCGTTAATATAGGAATGAAATCCGACTCAATCCGTATTATAACTTACCAATTTCACAGGTCTAAAATTTTAACTCATGAGGCAGGTGGAGATAGAGGTTCTTCATAGTTTGAGTAATTTTTCATGTGAGAATTGAGAAGATAAGAGGGGCAAGAGGAGGTGAGGAATAGAGTTCTATATATTCAAGTGCAGAGTATTCGTAAATTTGTACTCCCTTTCATTTTTTATTATCTTTCCCCTTTGGTTTTGGGAAGAAAATAAGGGTGTAGGAATGTGTGGTTCAAAATAAAAGAAGGAAGAAAGAGAAATGTAAGGGTGATTCTAGACCACATGTTGATGGTCCAAAATGGAAATAGGGAAGAAAGAGTGTTTCAGCTCAATAAAGAAATAGGGAAGATAATAAAAAATCGGAGGGAGTATTTTTTTTCACTCTACCGAGTGTTTTGATTAGAAGATTTTAGATCCGTCAAATTGGTCGGGTTACAACATGGATCGAGTCGGATTTCGATCCTAAATTAACGGGTATTTTCGGGGTTTGGGTCAAATGGCCCGAGGTTGAGTTTCGACATGTCTAGATTTTTTACACCTTATCGTAAGAACCGTAAACACAGACCTATGTGACAATATCGACACACTTTGAAAAAAAAATTTCAACCGACCCAAAACGTTAAGTAATTTATTTTACGAACATTAAATTCTAAATAGTGTCGCATCGATTAATTTTTTTTTAATTTGTAGTAACAATTTGAAACCGATTACGTTTTTTACCAATTTGTTGCATCGATTAATTTCTTTGTAATCCATAACACGATTACATTTTTTTTACCAATTCGTCAATTGGATGCCACTTTTTTTTTTTATCTATTTGACAGATATTTTTTTACCAATTCATCATTTGACCTGGAAACTGCCTTGTTTCAAATGTTGTTTGTCTTCATTTCAAGAGGCGGTATTGATACGCACCAAAAAAATGTAAGGAGCTGAGTATCTCTACGCACCAATTATATAAGAGGTACTTTAGTAAATTTAGATTCTATTTGTGCCTCCCTTAGCTATATAAGGGAATTACTAGATTACTTGGCTACAATTTTTTTCAATACTTTCGATCTAAGTCCCATTTAAAAATTCCGTAAAAGTGAGGATTATTTTCATAATTGCACCTCATATTACCAAAATTAAAGCACTTTCATTCAAAAGTCAGAAAAATATACAGTACCTCCTCCTCCAATCGTTGAATTTGTAACTAGAGACAGCACTGCAAAATACTACCCATTTGTCTTGTCCAAAGACACGTAATTGTTGAGGTTTAAGTCATTTAGAATTGCGTATTCTTGGTCAACTGAAATGGGAAACAGAACCAAATGAACCTCCAATTCACAAAGTCGAAGTACACCGAATAATGACATTATTTTGTTTGATTTGAATTTTGTTCGAGTTAATGTTTGATTTGGTTTGATATAGTCGAATAATGAAAACCATTACTTGATTTGATATTTGATTTATCGAATCGAATAATATTTAATGTGACATGCAAACATACTTAGTAAGTTCTAGTCTCTATATTATAGAGTAAATTTTGTGACATATATACATGTTTAATTATATACTAGTATAGACCCCGTGCAATGCACGGTATTTATAATATACTTTTCTTATAGAATATTTCATTTAAGATTTAAAATAAAAAATTTATTATTTTTTTTTTACTATTTATCGACTGTATAATTTAGAAATAGGAAAATATTTTTTAAATCGCAAAACTAATCAAAATATTTGAGTAATGTCTTGAAATGTACGGAGTATTAAATAACGTGTAATTAATGAAAATATTGTTTATATTTTTTATATACTCGGTTTATATCATCTCACATCTCGAGATACTCATTTCTCTCTTTAACATACCATAAAATACATAAATATTTATAAAAAATTGTATAATAATGAACTTTTTTTAATGGTTAGCACGCCGTGATACATTTTCTTTGTGTAAAAAAGTTATTCAGTTTTAAAAACAAAAAAAAATTCCCCTCGGGGCTGCCATCTACCAATTCTGGTAGTGGTAAGCCCCAAATTTTAATCTTCATCGTTAATTCTTAATAGATTATTTAGATTATAATAAATCTTGCCTCTCCTTTTTGGAGATTTGTCCCATCAATTGATGGGTTTGTTCCCATATTTTTTGTGGGTTTGTTCTCTCTTTTTGAGAGGTTCAAGAAGAATTATGTGCAAGATCATTGGAGCATTGAAATTTCCACGTATGGTGATACAATTGAGGTCAGATCTCGGTCTACTCTTTGTCAAAATAGAGAAAGTTCATCCTTTTGAAGACTATATCATCAGATCCATAGATTCCTTCGCGAAAGGCTGTATCAATCAACAGCGATATATAGAAGGTTATGCAGAAGCGTATTATTCGAATAGCGATCAAGGGTGTTCTTTATTTATTTTTAACAAATATGTATTCAGTTCAATTTGATATCCTTTGTATGTGCCGTATGATTTATTATTAATGAAATTGATCCGCACTTCAAAAAAAAAAAGTTATTCAGTTTTTCATTAGAAAATTAAAAAATAAATTAAAAATGGACTATCTCAAGTGTTAAGACTTATATTATGTAATTTGTGAAACTTTTTTTATATGGATTTTAATAGTATATTCCGTATTTTGTAGTCTCTCCTACCAAAATAATCATTCTATATGATAATTATAATCCTCACATTTGAATAAATGAGAAGATCTTAGTGGTATCGAGTGAGTATATACTCCTTCCGTCCCGATGAATTGTTTTGCTTTTGACAAAAGGGAAAAAGGTCCAATGATGAAGTGACATGTGAAACCAAATTCATGAGGAGGTCAAATTGCATATATATATATATATATAGGTGGGATCAGGTGAGTCCACCTATATATGTTGAGTCCGTGAGTCCCCATCTTAGCCCTTGATTCAAGGTTAGATTAATGGACAAGATTTAATCTCATAATTAAGGAAATAACTAACAAATTTGGTAAATATATCATTTCTCTCTCTCCTCCTTAATTATCTCAATCCAAATCTTTTATCTCTCTTATCAATATTTTTAAATGTTTTTTCTCTCACACAACAAGTTTTTTCAAAATTAAGTTTTTTTCATTTTCACCAAAAAATCATTATTTTCTTACTGCCATTGTACGTATATTACTATGTTACAATGTGTTACTCTAATTCATGAACTGTGTTACTTTAACTCATAAAATCTTTTACGTTACATAATCTCTTGCAAAAATTGTTACTCTAACTCATACAATGTGTTACTTTAATTCATGAACTGTGTTACTTTAACTCATAAAATCAGTTACGTTGCATAGTAGTCTCTTGCAAAAACAGGAGTTCCAATTAACAAAAAGAACAATGTTTGTTTTTATTAAGATACTCCAAAACAAAAAGTGGTACAAGGTTCCAACTAAATCAACTCCATTACAATTCCAATGTTTCAAACTTGTTACTCATAATGTCCTACTTATAATTCTGCTTCTTCTTCATCCTTCTCGTTCTCTCCGTCTTCTTCTTTTTCATCTTTTTCATCATCATCTCAGAAGCTTTGATTTAATCTCATCACCGCACAATGGAGGAAACTCTCACCCACATCCCTACATCATTCATGTGGATTAAAGTAACAGATAACAAGAGTTAAAGTAACAGATGAAGTGCATTGAATTAAATTAACAGAGTATGCTTATACACCAGATATAAAGTAACAGAGGTCAGACATTAAAGTAACAGATAGTATGAATTAAAGTAACAGATAATGTTCATTAAAATAACACCAGATATAAGTTAGTGCAAAAAATTCATATAATGATAAAAATGAGAGCATGACGAAGTATCTTACTATTTGATATTTTTTCCTATTTTGAAGTCATCACGTCCCATAATTATAGGAAGTAATATTTTTTTTTTTAATATGATGTTACTCTTTGATATTGTTTCCTATTTTGGTGGCAATCACGTCCCATTATTATAGGAAACAATATCTTTTTTTTTATTATTTTTTTAATATGGCAGTTTCCTAAACTCTTAGGACATTACAATGCACTACAATAACAGATGAAAAACACTAAAGTAACAACTGGAGTGTATTAAAGTAACACGACATATAAAGTAACAGATAGTAGACATTAAAATAACAGATGCTCTACACTAAAGTAACGCAGTATATGAACTAAAGTAACGCAATATATTGTAAACGTAAAAACTAATAATTGAGTAGCATCTCAACGACTTCCATGGCGATTCCAGTATAAATTACAAAACATATATACTCACCGTTTGTGTGTTCTACGATTTGCATATGAATCTATGATGAATAACACGACCATGAAAACAATATCAACATGAAAATTGACGCAAAACATGAACACAAATTGACGCAAATTAATCAAGATAATGAATAAAAATTGACGCAAAACATGAAAGCAATATCGAAACTCACCATTGTTATACTCGATGAATTGCTTATCAACGGTTAATGAAGATGTCGCGATCATTGAATTCATAGTAACGGAATTTCGAGCACAGATTTGATTGAATGAATGAATGAACGTGATGATCGATGGGAGCGTTTTTTTTTTTTAAGGTTTTGATGAACCTGTAACGTGAATGAATGAATGAGGAATGATTGTGATTATGGGAGTTATTGTTTCCTAAAATCATGGGAGTTATTTAGTATCATCTTTAATGGCTCCCACTATTATAGGAAACATAACTTTTTTAGTATCATCTTTAATGACTCCCACTATTATAGGAAACAATATCTTTTTTTATTATTATTTAGCAATGGCGGTTTCAAATATCCCCATGATTCACTAACGCGTTACAATAACAGACTTTAAGAATTAAAGTAACGTCTTCGATAAACTAAAGTAACATATCATAAAAGTAATAAAAGTTTGTCATTAAAATAACGGACATTCTACACTAAAGTAACACAGTATCTGAACTAAAATAACCCAATACCTTTTCTGTGCGCAGACATCATGTGATTAAAATGCAACATTACTATAGTTCAACGTAGAAAAGTAGAAACTAAAAATTTAGTATCATCTTAATGACTTTCATATCCTTTCAAGTATAAACTACAATATATACTCACAGTTTGTTTTTTCCACGATTTGCATATCAGCCATTGAATGAAAAGTAGAAGCCGGATTGAATGAAAAGCAGCGCGATGAAGACGATTATTGACTGAATGTGTTATTGATTGTGTCGTATTGAAGATGATGAATGATTGAATGTAATTTTGAAGAATGAATGATTGAATGAGCGAGAGAACGATGAAGAAGGTGGTTGAAACGGAATTGATGAAAGAGAGAATGAATGATTGAATGAATGAGAATGTTACTTTACTGAAATATTCACCTTCCTATTTTGGTGGATTCGGTATCTTTTTTTTTTTTTTATTAAAACAATGATTTTATCTCGTCCCTTGATCCATCTCCCATCCAACGGATGAGATGAGGACTCAAGGACTCAACACATATATAGGGACTCATTAGAACCCACCTCTATATATATATATATATATATAAACATTCCTAAAATAGAAAGGCAAAGAATTCACTGAGACGCCCCAATATGGAATAGACAAAGAATTCATTGGGACGGGGAGAGTATATCTTTTTAAAAGTTAAATAAATAGCTCGTTTCAAAAATAAATTTTTTAGATAACTGATTTTTTTCTCAAGGTTAATGACATCATATCTTAAAACTTATCTAATTATTTTCATAAAAAGAAGTTTTTTTTGTCAATTTCTTTAACATTAATGAAAATAAATAGTTTGCGAATTTATTAATGAAATGTTCTTTTACTTCTCAATTTAAATTAGTGTATTTTTGAGGAAAATCTTAGTAACTGTTATTGTCTTAGAGCAGTATATAGAGAATTTTCGGTGAGTTTTTACTATGTATCAGGCTTTGTAAGAGCAATCGGAATATATATTCCATTTTTATATAGTTACTAAATTTTATATCGAGGTTAAGAATATGATTTTCGAATATGAACAGAAAGATATACAATAATAATCCTAACTATTTTATATTCTATGTAAAATATTGTACAGGATAGTGCAATCTCCTATTAACAAAAATAATGCAACTATTTCGTTAAAATGGAATACAATATGTTTATACTTTTTTTAAAAAATTTGATCATATATTTCATATTAAATATTGTATATGATATCTTCCAAGTAAAACATATGATTTTCATAATCAACATAATCAATCAAATTTCCTTAATTACATATTTTATGTGGTGTATAGCTTTATATGTGATGTAGTGACATTTATATCAGTAGGATGTTAGAGTGTAGTTGGAGAGGAGAAGTGTCACACACATGAGGCCAAGGGTTCGATTCGCATTTAGTTCAGTTTTTTTTTTATTTTTGTTGTAGGTAGCTTTAGGCGGAAAAATATGTGAAAATATGTGAGTTGTGTTATTTGATTAGTGGAAAGGGGGATTTTTACTAGTTATCAAAAAAATTGTAAAATAAATAATAAAACAAACCCCATACAAACGGTATAATTCATACTCAACTTTTATCCCAATTAATTTTTTTTAAAAACAATTGTCACAATCTTTTTAAAAAATTGTCACATTTTTTTAATTTTAAAGTAAATTTTCAAAATGGACTATGAATTTTAAAGTGACCAAAAAAATGGATCAAGGAATGTGTTTAAACGAATCGAGCCGAATATTTGACTTGATTTGGTCCGAATACCAAATTATTATTTGGCCATATATTTGATCGGACGAATCGAATACGAATCAAATCTTTTTCAACCCGAGCTTTACGAATCAGATCAAGTAGTTTGGCTCACCCAAGGCTCGATGAACGTAAACGAAAACATACCAAGTGTAAATGAGTAACTATAACCTAAATGCAAAAAAAAGAAAAGAAACGGAGAGGTATTATTTTTTAGAATCTAAAGAACGGGGACAAAAATAGGAGGGCGGGGGTTGGGAATCAGTTTCCTTAGAACACAGTTGGTTAAAACACGTTCTATGGTAGAACACGGAAATGGGAGGGTCGTAGACACTTTAATTTCAATTACAAGAGCTTTTATCTACTTAATATGTATTTAATCATTAAGACATATCAAAGAGTTTCGAACTGCGAAAGATTCAGAATTAATTGTTGTGAGTCACATGAACGGAATTAATTCAATATTTGCACTAATCTCTGCTATCTACCTTAATGCATGTAGGATACTGAAATTTATAGCTTCAATTCTTGAATTACAGGATCGACAATATGTATTCAAAAATACATGAAATTGAATAAAAATCACGTATGACCCCATGTTGACCTCTTGTTTCTATCTATACTTTAACCAAACTCACAAAATTCGACATCAAAGGCGCAAGAATCATGACACCAGTACTGTAGACATTAACCTTAGTTGTAAAGTTTATTGGATCAAAATTCGAACGAAATTCATACCTTAACAGTAATTATGAACTTAGAAAACTAATTAAAGGTTGAAAAATCATAAATTTAAGCGGAAACAGTGAAATAAAGCAAAGAAAAACAAAATCGCACGACTAAAACAAGAATTGGAGATCAACTGGCATCAATTATGAACCAAAAAACTAATTAGAGTTGAACCAACCTCGTTTCAAAGATCCGGCGAGAATAGTGTTGCTCCGGCGGGAAGGATGAAGGCGGAAGGCTTAGGGGCCGTTTGGTTCGCCTCAGGTAGGAATAAGGTATGGGTTTGGAATCCCCATTTCTTGGGTTAGTTTTGCATTTTTTTTATTTTCATGCCATGAGAGTTGATATCCTCGTATCAAATTCATAGCTCTTTCTTTGTTTTTTTTTCCTTAAAAATTTGTATATTTTTATTATTATTCAAACTCTTTTTTCCCAATGATCGAAAATATGCATAAAATAATTTTTGTCACAAATAATGACAATAATTTTTTTAGTAAAAAATATTTTTTTCGTAAGATAATGAAATTTGTAAAAAGTCATTATTATTCAATCAATTAAAAGTGTTTAAAAAATATTTCCTTCTTACAATAATAATAGATTTTTTTTAATTAAAAGTTTGTTTTCCTATAAGATTAAAATTTTGTTTTCCTATAAGATTACACATTTTCTTTCCTGAGATTACTCATTTCATCTTTATTTAATTCCGGTCACATACTTTATGAAAAAAAGATTTCTCCTTTATAATTGAAACTTGGAAGTATCTTTAATTATCGTAAATGGTACGTATTTTATATACCGTGAAGACATTATATACTGATCAGATTCATACGGAACTATTTTTTACCGACGACACTTTACTTTTTACCGTCGGCGTTAATTACGTAAAATGACGACTTTGCTCCTGCTATTTATTCTCGAAATAATATTACTTTTACATTTTATAGATTATTGGTTTATTAAAACTCGATAATAAAACCGTCTTTTTCGATTATCGTAATAAATCAAAACCGACTACCTATATAGTTAGTATATTACGTAAACTGACGAGTTCTCCCTTGCAATAATTCTCAAAATATTATCACATTTACATTTTATAGAGTATCGGTTTATTAGAACTCGATAATAAAACCGTTTTCTTCGATTATCGTTACGCCTCTGGTTTTAAACAGTTAATTAGATTAATTAACGACTTAATACCAATATTTTAATAAGTAGTTTTTAACCATTTGAAATATTAAATTGTTGATGTAGTGGTTTAGTCATTTGCCTTGTAGTCAATTGATCAGGGATTCGAACCCGAGTTACTTGTATGATAGGTTGTCAATGTAACCAATTTCACCACCTTATACTTCAGGCTACTTGAACATTTATACTATATTTAAACTATTTTCTTAAACTATTCTTAAACTATTTTACAATAATAGCGTAAAATATGGAGTAATTTATAAAAAAAATAATAACGTAAAATGTGGAGTAATTTATATTATAAAATGTCGGAATTTTTTTTGTGCCTCTAGATGAAAAATCCTAGGTCCGCCACTGGACAAACACAGCGAAACGGAGATTCATAGATCGACCTAAACCGATAAATCTATCCCGATCTACGATATGAATCGATTTAATTGCGTAAATGAGTAAAAGTCGCGAAAAACAATCGAAGAATACGTCCAATTGTAGCACGATCGATCGATTAACACCACTTGTGGAAGTGTAAAACCGTTCCTCAAGGTTCGTAAGATAAGAAACTCGATATTTTAGAAAACCGCTTCGTAATACTCGATTTGTAATTTTGATTTTCTAGAGAGATAAAACGGAAATGAATAATGAAATGCTTTTGAAGTTTCTATAATAAGTTATGGGCTTTTAATAAGGACGATTGCGTGGATTTAAGCCGAGTTTTTTTAAACGATTTTAAAAAAAACGTTTCATTTGAGTCGAGTTTCAAAATAAAATACTAAACACGATTTTTAAAATATGAACGAAAAAAAACAACGTAATAAGTGTCAATTAAAACATGGTTTCTAAAAAAAGTCGATTTGGTGGAATCGGTTTCAAAATTAGAAATCGTAAATATTACCAACTTCGTGAATCGAAAATATTAGAAACAAAAAATAAAATCTAATGAAGGACAAAGTCGTCATTTTACATAATTAATGCCGACGATAAGAAGTAAAGCGCCGACAGTAAAGACTACTCCTCGTAAACAAAGACGACTTCAAACTTGAAAAGATATTAGCATTACGATTACATAGTATGTAGACCGTAGTAAAATATACTCCCGTAGATAGCGATGTCAGGTTTTAAGTTGAAGTAACGTACATAATGATGGATCAAGGACTACCATGGTACTCAAGAAAACTCACACACTGCGGATGGAGCGACCACATTGAGCAGATTATGCATCCCTTCGCTAATGCTGTAAATTAAACAACATACATACTCACTCTTATAAGTCACAAGTTTAGAAAATGTTAGTGTTATTAGACCAATTATGTTAGTATAAGTCACAAACAACGGCGTTGAGAGAGGCTTAGTCGCAAAAAAAAAATTGAGGTTCACTCACATGCATGAATCATTAACTTAAGTCGTCCACTCGTTACCAGCAAATAATAGTAGCAATACATTAATTTTTTTATACACTAAAAAGCAATATCGTACCATTTGTACGAGATTAACACTAGTCCATAAAATAACCGGGTCTTAGGGAAGCATTTCAACAAAAAATGACAATGACAGAAACTTGTAAATCTTGCTAGCATAGGTTTAAAACGAAATCAAACCCACAAAAACAAGCAAATTTGATTAATACCTGGATCACTAGGATCGATGACGTCACAAAAGCTAACTCTCACATCACCTTCATCGGACTCGAATGCTTCGGCAAAAAGAGTTGTTGTTGGTGAAGAACCGGCATCATTCTCGGGTTTAGCTTGAAAATCAAGATGGAAGCAACAACCTCCCGGACCATAGCCATATCCAGCGGACACCTCTCCAAAAAGTTCCAACTCCAAACCCTTTAAAAAAAGAAAAAATCATCAATTAAATAAGAGAAACTCTCGCTTTTACCCTTTCCGTATGTCTTTACGAAATCTTTAGTTTGAATTTTTTTTTTAGTCATTTTTCAAACTTTTATCCGGGAATTTTAACCGGTCAAAGTTTCTTTCTTTAAAACACTTTGACTGATCATAAATCCCGATTATATCAGATGATAAATTTTTTTTTTTCTTCAAACCGAAGATCTCTTAAAAACGTACAATATGGAAAAAAATATTTACCGTTTTCCAAAATCGTATCTAAGTGCTATCGTCGGTCAAAGTTTTTTCTTCAAAAAAAGAGGGGTACAGGTAAGAAAATGAAAAACAAAGGGTCACAGGTGAGAAATATGAATATACAAGAAAAAAAGTAGGAGAAATAAAAACATAGAAAACCTTTGTATCATGTAATGCTTCAAAGCAGCACCGGCTAATGCTTGCCACAAAGTTTTATCACCATGTCTATTTACCAAATCCGGTTGATATTTGATGAAGGTCCGCGTCAGGGATAAACTACAGTATATTAAAGGATTCATATATACTATGAGGGATTGCTTGAAAAACGTAACGAATGAATATACAAACTACAAAGTGAGATTATAGCAGAAAATCTTACGGATCAGGCACTTGAGAGCTTGCAAGGTTAGCCCTATTTGTTTCACTGGAAATACAAAACCAATATGTAAGCAAATCAAAAGCTATACAATTTGTAGGATGATAGGAAATCAATATTCATGTCTAATTATTACTACTCCCTCCGAGTTTCTAACCTTGCCCCATTTGTGTTTTTGGTGAAAAATAAGGAAGGAAAAATGAGTCGTTAAAAAAGAAAGAAAAGAGAAAAATTGGTGGATAAATGTGAACCACACATTTATAGCCAAAAGTAGAAAATGGGTAAAAGATCAAACTCAGTCCAAAAAGTAAAATGGGGCAATGTTAGAAACTCGGAGGGAGTATTTCTTAATAATTTCAAATAATAATGTAAGAAATTTATAGACTTGTAGATCGAGTAAAAACCGCAAATTACTTACTCCGTCCCAATGAATTGTTTGTCTATTTCATATTGGGGCGTCTCAATGAATTGTTTGTCTTTCTATTTTAGGGCGTCTCAATGAATTGTTTGACTTTCTATTTTAGAAATGTTTTTTATATACAATTTGACCATTCTCATGCAATTCATTGGAACAGATGGAGTAATAGGCAAAGGTCTAGAATGACAAGGTTACAAGAAAAAAGAAAAAAAAAAAGTTGAGTTGGGAAAAAAATTGTTAGTAATTATAAAAGTTGATTATTATATGGAATACAATCAAATGTGCAACTAATATATAATGGAAAGGGAAAGAAAAAATTGACTGAATGGAGAGGATCACTTTTTGAGTGTTTCCTGGATTCCGTCCTTCATCTTTGTCATTGAATAACCTGAAATGATAACCGTCATAATACGATGTGATTTGAAATAACAAACTGTTAACGATAATTTGATCCAAAATTTACTCAATTAGACCAAAAGCAATTAGTCGAAATTATTGGAGTTTTTTCATTAAATAATGCTCGAAACACAAATAATTATCGAAATGGAGTTTGTATCAAAATAATTATCAAAAATGGGTCCATGTCATCTCCTAAGCTAGGTTTGGTGTAAAATCGCTATCTCAGACAGCGACTAGACCTCATACTAGCTAAAATATATAGGTTCGTGTTGATCGCCGACTCAGATAGCGGATGGTCATAAAACGCTATTGTAGCCAGCGATTTTCAACCAAACCGCTATCTTAGCTAGCGGTTATGTACTATTCCACATTTTTCTTCCTCTGACCAAGTTTCATTAATGCATTGCCTTATCCCTTAGCCTTTGTTGTTGCTGCTGCTGCTGCTGCTGCTGCATGATTCTTACCTTGAACCTTATTACCAATCTCCTTCCATCTCATCTACGGAGTATTTTTCAGTCTACACAGCTCGTCGACAACAGCAACAACAACTCGACCTCGCAAAACTGATACGGCCTGAATGATCCAACCGAATAAGCCAACCCGAACCGACACACTGAAGACCCGAGTTTGATCAGTAACCCAAAGTGACCCGACCCAAATTGAACCGGACCCAAAAGAGATATTGACTCGTTACGACCCGAACCCATATATAACCCGACCCGAATTAACCCGACCTCATTGCCACTTATTACAACGACGACGAAGATAATGAAGATGATACAAACAATTTTACATGCACAGTTTATAAATTTTATAGGTAAGCTTAGTAACATATGAAGTATATATAAGCCACATTTGTAAGTTTAAGATATCACGTATATCATATCCCGATACTTGTCGTTTCTCCACATATTTCCGAGATTGCTTCGACACATATTTCCGGTATATATTACGGAGTATCCGAGTATGTATTTAGAGTCATGTAATATTCTCGAGATACTTAATGATGATGTACGGAGTACAAATTAAATGTCACATTTAGCTAATGGAATAGACACGAAAAACTTCCCTAATGTACATTATTTCGATACGTTTGTTTTGTATCATAAGTAAATGTAATTAGTTTCACTCTTTTTCAGTGAACTAAAAGAAAATACTCCGTATAACTATACTCCAGTAGTAGTAGTAGTAAATACGGAGTATAAGCTTAAGAGGAAAGAGTTCATGTTTTTGATGAAGATTAAGATTGAAGAGGAAAGAATCATTCAGATGAAGAGGAGATTAGTAATAAGGTTCAAGCCTTCAAGGTAAGTAGCATGGAGCAGCAACAACAACAAAGGCAAGGGATATGGCAATGCATCACTCCGGATATTAATGAAACTTGGTCAAAGGGTGGAAAATGTGGAATAGTGCATAAACGCTAGGTAAGACAGCGATTTGGTTATAAATCGCTGGCTACAATAGCTCTTTATGACCAACCAGTACGAACCTATGCATTTTACTCCGTAGTTAGTATGAGGTTTAGTCGCTACCTGAGATAGCGATTTTGCACCAAACCTAGCTTAAGAGATGACGTGGACCCATTTTTGATAATTATTTTAATACAAACTCCATTTTGATAATTATTTGTATTTCAAGCATTATTTAATTAAAAAAACTCTAATTATTGTCAATAATGATAAGCACAAACCAAAATAAGGTAAGTGACACTAAAATGACCTAATCCGATCGATCTAAGTCATACCCTAAGGTGAGTTTCTAATAACACGAATTAAAATGTCTAGATCCAAAGTAGATTTTCTGATCAGTATTGAAACATCGAAAACATGAAACACTTACATACTATATGAAATATCAATTATTTCAAGATCAAAATTCACCTATTAATAATCAGATTTAAATGACTAATTAAAACTGAATCAAGAACACAAAATTCACACATTCTGTATCATGTTGTACAAAATTCAGTCAATAGTCAGATATAAATAATCAAATTAAATCAAGAACAAAACAGAAACATTCATTTGATTGTTGATTTACTAAAATCAATTAAGCAACAAACATTAATATGAAACCCTAGAATTGTACCGTCGACTGACACGGTGGTATGCACAGATTCGTTGGTTTTTATTTGTGATAAACTTTGTTATTGTGTGAATATATTTTGAGGTAACTTTTTTTTTTTTTTTTTTTTTTTGATGAACGAGGGATCCCGCAGCCGCTACCTTTTTGGTGCGCTCTGGGTAAACCCTCGGGTGTACGCATAGCCTGCAAACCACGCACACCAAGGTAAACCGCCCGTGGGCGACAGGCTCGAAGTCTAGAGGCATAGTCTCAAGCCATACAACTCCCACAAGTTCGCGCTTGCAGGGGCTTGAACCGAGACCCTTGGACCGATGATCACAAGTTTTAACCACTAGGCAACACCCTTACGGGCTTTTGAGGTAACTTTACTCAAAACAAACAAATAATGTTTCTGATTACCTAATTATAGTATGTGTCCATATGCATGTAGACAATTGTTACTCATTTTAGTTTCTGTTATGGAAATGATACTCCCTCCCGGCCTTCACCTATTTAGATTTTGAGTGAATTTCCGATGACGGGTCAAATATTATCACTTGATTAGAAAAGATAAACCTAAAAGAAACACATGAGTTATTATTTGACCCGTCACACGTACATTTGTGACGGATATTCACATCCGCAAACAAGAATTTGTCAATAAATTTTTACACTTTAAAACTTACCCTATTAAACATATAACTCTTATTCCATATATATAGAGGACTACATAATGTCGTCCCCTTATTTACTCGACGTCGTCCATAATATTTATGAGTAAATTACTGATTTATCAATTTCAAATTTAATAACCTAATTCCAATTCCATTTATTTACCAAGTTTATTCAAATTAGAACTCTCACGACTTCGCATAATTTAATCATTACGCTTCTTCCCTTAGTCTTCCGGGGAAGAAACACCATCTAATCGAATAATTTCATCAGCACTTAGCGGCCGCCCAATATTTTTGCAGGTATTGCCGGTTTACTGTGCATAAATATTGTTTTTTTTACAGGATCATATAGTTATCCCCTTTTGTGTTTTTTTTTTTCCTGTTCTCGTCGAATTTGGAGTATATGTTGTGAACTTGTTGCGTATATAATCCGTATTTGTAGAGAAGAAGGGTGGCAAGAGTTCACTTACTCCGATCGAGAGGTCTATAGTTTGATTCTCATCACTTGCGACGTGGTGCGCTCTTCTCTCGACCAAACAAAATAGATTTCAAGGAGGGGGATTGAATTTGTGTATGCATGCATGCAACATGCAACAGATTTTTCATGGCAATCACTTTGGCTGTTCTTCAACTATTGTCAATATTTGATAGGAGTAGTTTTCTTTTTCCACAGAGCAAGTTCTATAGTACTATGAGTCTATGACTATACGGAGATAAGTTAGGGCGCAGTCTGAGGGTGGATTCCGAAAATGCATGTGAGAGTTCTTAACGTTTTTATTGAGTTGGTTTCATAATATGGTATCAGAGTCAAGGCGACCATTGGTCGCGGGTACAGGGATGATCATGATGCAGAGTAATATGTCACACTGCAGCCCTCTCATATGTCTTCAGTAATATTGCATTGTCTTACTTTATGGGTTCTATCATGTCCATATTAGAGTTCAACGACATTTACATTTTTACTGTGTAGCTCGATCTGCAATGAAACGCCACATGAGCAACAACAATGCACAAGGTATCGTCAATAAATTGCCAGAAGACATCCTATGCAATATTCTGAAATGCTTTCCACTTAAGGATGCAGCAAACCTGTGTCTCATCTCAAAAGCCTGGTTCTCTGCATGGAGAGTACTTTCGGAACTGAGGTTTGATGCAGACTTCTTTGCAACGGTGCTGAAAGGGAAAAAGACGACCAAGGCTGATTTCTTCAACATTCTAAGTGTAATCCTTCTGTCTCACGCCGGCTCCATAGAGAAATTTCACCTCTGCATTCCCAAGCGCGTAACATTATCTGAGCCACCTTACATAGGTCCATGGATATCGTATCTATCGAGAAAAGATGTCAAGGATATCACCATTAATAATGATCTTCAGAAGACACCTCTTCAGTTGTCTTATCACCTCTTTTCGTGTCTGAATCTCGAGAAGCTAACGCTTGACAATTGCGTTCTTAATCTCCCACCTTCGTCCCTTGTGGGCATGAGAAAGCTTAAGACACTTGAGCTCGAGCGAGTTACTTTAGTGGGGAATTCATTCATTACATTTATTGCTAGATGTCCGGTTCTTCAGAGCCTGACAGCCCAGAGATGTGAAGGATTTGAGTCTGCGGATATTTCTTCATACAGTCTTAAGTACTTAACTATATCAGGAAAATTCCACACCGTTAAGTCTCCTAAGAATCTCATCGCCTTTTCTGTTACACTAGAGGCAAAGATCCCAAATTACTCGACCGATAGCGTCTGTGATCTCATTCAAAGCCTAGCCCAGTCGCGTAGGCTTGAAAAACTTTCATTTGATGGTCATTTCTGTCAGGTAATTTATTATGCGCGATGATTAACTACCTGTGTAATAACCTGGCCGATTCTTCGTTTAGTCTAACCATGCATTTGGTTTTGTCATCAAAGTATCTAACTGCAGGTAAAGCTGGAAGAACGTTGCCGACATCCTATGGTTCCTTAAAATCTCTTCAACTATCCAACATCAGAACTAACATTCGGGATGAGTTTTGTTGGGTGGTCGATATGATCAAAAGCTGTCATGTTGTTGAAGACCTCAAAATATCCGTGAGTTTTTCTACCCGTCGTTGAGGAAATTAAATTCTATGCTAATGTTACCTGATGAACCATTATATTGCATGTTGGAGTTATTTTTGCTGTTATTTCCGTCCTTTACAGTTTTCAAGCGTGGACGACAGTGCCTATCCTTTCATCGCTTTGGATCCTGTGTATCAACTGGCTCATCTCCGCCAAGTTGAATTAAGTTCAGTAAGAGGGGTGATCATGGAACTGAAACTGATTGAATTCCTGCTACAATGCTCTCCTGCTCTCAACACAATGCACATCTTGAAAGATACAAAGATTAGAAAAGTGTTAGAGTCAGGGCTGAGACAAGAGTTGATATACTATCGTCGAGCATCACCAAAGGCGACCATAATTTATGACTAATCTTGTTTTAGAGACCAGCTCGATCTCTTTTTTTTTGGGTACTCTTTATCGTCTATGCTGTCAGTGACTTTCGAATGCTATCTTGCATTGGTTTTACTTGCACGTACTCTGTAAGTATTTAGCCCGTCTTAGATCTAGATCTTGTTCTTTTGGACTTACGATCAGTTTATTTTGTTATAGATTTTGGTTCAGTAAGCTCGAACAGAAACAATAGACCTCTGAATCTTGGATTAGTATTGTCATTTCAATGGTAATATATATTGATTAATTTATGGTGTTCTTCAAGCAAACTTAAACACAATGCTTGCAAAGTTGTGACTCATATTTTTTTGGCTCTGTTTGGAGAAACGATTTAAAAATATAGATGAGACGATTTCAAAATATAGATATCGAAAAATAACATACGGGAAGTTCCCTCTAGGGTTTTACCTTTGGAGGGGTGTGGACCCTAGTTTTTCCTAGGATCGTCGCTTTCTGGTTGTCAGAAGTTTTCTCAAATTCTTTATACAAAATCTACTTTTCTTTATTCTATTCTCTGAGGTACTAGGTTTTCAAGAATTTTTTTGGGAGCGGACCATTGCTTGAGACGATCATGTCGCAGCAAAATCATCGTCCCCGTATCGATCTGAATATTGAGGAAGAGGGAACGGGGGATGGAGATCGGGAGCGTAGAGAGGCGGCAGAAGTTGAGTGGTCGGTGGAGGAGGAGGAAGCAGGGAAGGGTGTGGCGCAGGAGTGCATCGTGGGGAGATTATGGACGGAACGTAGAGTTAACCTAAAGGCTGTTATCGATACCATGTGTGCGGCGTGGAGGACGAAAGCACCGGTTATTGGGGAAGTGGTTGAGAAGCAGAAAAAAGTGTTCACCTTCAAGTTTGATGACGCTGCGGACAAGGCTAGGGTGCTAAAAGAACAACCATGGCACTTCGATCGACAGTTAATGATCCTCGCTGATGTCGATGGAGATGCAATTCCCACAGAGGTACCACTTTACTATTCTCCTATATGGGCGCGTATTTATGATCTCCCAGTTATGGGTCGTAATAATATGGAGAATATCGCAAACATTGGTAACACTTTGGGGTCTTTTGTTTCCATGGATGACTCGGTCAATCCGGCGATTAATAGATCTATGAGGTTGAGGATTGTGATTGATGTTCGAAGAGCGTTACTAGACTCTGTTATGCTGAAGAAAAAGGGGGGCAAAGCCTGGAAGGCGAGGGTAGCGTACGAAAGTCTTCCAATTTTTTGCTATGTGTGTGGCCATCTCGGTCATGGAGAGAAGGACTGTCGGGAAAGGGAAGGGCCGATAGGGGAAGGGAGAAAGTTTGGAGATTGGTTGAGAGCTTCGCCATGGCGGGTTGCTCGACCACATACTAACGACCCTACTAACGAGTCGATGAGTTGTGCGAGGAAGTTGTTTGATGAAGGGGAGGAAGGAAAGCAGATGGAGGAAAGGGAGTTGGGAAAAATGGTGGAGATGCTGAGAAGTGTGTCCTTGGGGGAGAAAATCATTGTGCCTCGCAATAAGGAGGGTATTTGTGCTAGTTCGGGGAGCAGTGACGCAGCTAGCAAAACACCCATCGATATGACAGTGGAGAATGCCGTGCGTGATACTATGCCTACGAGCTCCAGGGGTGAGTCCCAACCCTTGGAGCATAGCCGGAGACAAAAACTCTTCAAAGCTGCTAGGAGAGCGGGGACAAGGGGAGCAGGGGTGGGGAGTGAGCAAGTGCGAATGGAGGCTGAAAGTGTGGGAAGAAAGCGAGACCGTGAGATGGGTGAAGACCCGGATGATTCTCTTGATGCTACGAACAAGTGCCTGATCGTGGGAGAGGGGGAACATCGAAGTTGAACAACCTTAAAGTAGCGGAGACTGTTGTTGAGCAGCTCCGCGAAGAACAATGAAAATATTAAGCTGGAACTGTCAGGGGCTGGGCAACCCCCTGACGGTTAATACCCTGCAAGATTGGTGCTGGAGGGAGGGCCCAAACATCGTTTTCGTCATGGAAACGATGCTTAAGGCGGGAGAGTTGGAAAAGGTTAGGAGTAAATGTGGGTTTACGGAGGGCTTGTGTATTAGTAGTCAAGGGAGGTCGGGGGGTATTGGGATGTGGTGGAGGGATGTGAAGGCAGAACTTGTTACGTATGATGACCGTCACATTTGTATTAAGGTGGATGACACAGAGCGTGGGAGTAGCTGGCAGGCTGTGGGAGTCTATGGGTGGCCGAGTGCTACTGACAAGCATAAGACTTGGAATTTACTTCGCAACCTTTCGGGGGATAGGTCAATTCCACGAATTATGTTTGGTGATTTTAATGAGATTCTGAGCTCGTACGAGAAAGAAGGAGGTGCAACACGGAGTGACCAGGCCATGAATGCCTTTCGCGATGCGTTGATGGAATGCAACCTTCACGACCTGGGATTCCAAGGTAACAAGTTTACTTGGCAACGCGGGAGACAAGTTGGGCGGGTTATACGGGAGAGGCTCGATCGTGCAATTGCGACGGTGGAATGGAGTCATAATTATCAGGAAGCCCGGGTTTATCATCTTCCAATTTATGCATCCGATCACGCACCGATTGTGATTTCCACGGTGGAGCGTCGGGGTTGGACAAGGAGGAGGAAGAGGTTCCGGTTTGAAGCAATGTGGATGTCGGAGCCGGGGTGTCGAGACGTTATCAAAGAGGCTTGGGACTCTACGACGAGTGAAAGCATCGAAGACCGAGTTGGGAGGTGTGCTACCTCATTAGCTAGCTGGGCTAAGACGGTTTTTGGTGATCTCAAGAAAAAAATAAGGGATAAGGAGGGTGAGCTTGAGGCATGGCAGAAAAGAGACCCATCGGCAAACATGTTGGAAAATTGCCAACGGATCACGAGTGAGCTTGATGCACTGAGACGGCAACACGAGACCTATTGGTATGCGAGAGCGCGAAAAACCGAGCTTCGAGATGGGGACAAGAATACTAAGTACTTCCACCATAAAGCGTCTCAACGACGGAAACGGAATACTATCACGGGGTTGGAAGATGTGGAAGGTGGGTGGTGTACAGGAAAAGCAGAGATTACTAATGTGGCTACAACATATTTTGAGAAGCTTTTTCACACGCAGGGAGTTCAAGGAAAGGAGGAAGTTCTTGATTTGATTGATAAAGTGGTGTCAGAAGACATAAATGCTAAATTATTGAAACCTTTGCTTGATGAGGAGGTACGCCAGGCACTTTTTGACATGCATCCTAATAAGGCGCCCGGACCCGATGGTATGCATGCCTTATTTTACCAAAAAAATTGGGATATTGTGGGTCGGGATGTATGTAACTTTGTGCGGACATGGTGGGATGGAGGCCGTGATATAAGTAGTGTGAATGAGACGTCGGTGGTGCTAATTCCCAAGGTGTCGGAGCCTAGAAAAATGACTGAATTCCGTCCTATTAGCTTGTGTAATGTTTTGTACAAAATAATATCTAAAACACTTGCCAACAGGATGAAACCAGTTATGAATGAGCTGATTACGGAGGAGCAGAGTGCTTTTACCCCAGGACGACTTATAACAGATAATGCGATTATAGCGTTCGAGGTTTTTCATGCAATGAAGAGGGGTGGAGAAGGACGGGATGGAAATATAGCACTCAAACTTGACATGAGTAAGGCCTACGATAGAGTGGAACGGGAGTTTTTGGAGGATATGATGCGAGCGTTGGGGTTTGCCGAGGGATGGGTCCGGAAGATTATGAGTTGTATCTCGACTGTACAACATTCTTTTATGATCAATGGAGAATTGTCGGGTCGGGTTATTCCGAGTCGAGGGCTACGACAAGGAGATCCTATTTCTCCGTACCTGTTTCTTTTGTGTGCTGACGCTTTCTCTTATCTTATTAAGCGTGCGGTTAGTGATCGGAAAATCCATGGGATGAGAATATGTCGGGGTGCGCCGGTTATTTCTCACCTTTTCTTCGCTGACGATAGTGTTCTTTTTGCTAGGGCAACCTTGGACGAATGCTCAATGATAGCTAATTTAATTAGCCAATATGAAGGAGCTTCGGGACAGAAAATCAATTATTCCAAGACGGAGGTTGTGTTCAGTAAGAAGGTCTCTACTCGGGCTAGAAGAGAGATTGGGAATGTAATGGGTGTCCGGGAGGTCGATAGGCACGAAAAATATCTGGGGT
Organism: Agrostemma githago; assembly: GCA_958450325.1. Lineage (NCBI taxonomy): Eukaryota > Viridiplantae > Streptophyta > Magnoliopsida > Caryophyllales > Caryophyllaceae > Agrostemma > Agrostemma githago. The sequence continues at coordinate 1,906,139 of OY288255.1, forward strand.
TACCCACTATTATTGGTCGGTCGAAAAAAGCCGTTTTCATGGGTCTAAAACACCGGGTTTGGAAAAAAAACTCATGGTTGGAAGGAAAAATTTCTATCTAAACCCGGGAAAGAAGTTTTAATTAAGGCGGTGGCCCAAGCTATCCCGACTTATATGATGAGTGTTTTTGCTATCCCTGAGGGAGTCATTTCCGAATTACATAAGACCATGGCACGCTTCTGGTGGGGGTCTACAGAGGCTAAGCGTAAGATCCATTGGATGACATGGGAGAAACTTTGTCGTGCTAAGGGAATGGGTGGGCTCGGTTTCCGTGACCTTCGGGTTTTTAATCAGGCTCTTTTAGCAAAACAGGTTTGGCGGCTTTATACTAATCCTATGACGCTCGGAGGACGTGTGTTGAAAGCTCGGTATTTTAAGCATGACTCGGTGTTGGAAGCGAGAAGGGGGTACGACCCAAGCTACTGTTGGCGTAGCCTATGGGGGGCAAAATCTCTCCTTCTCGAGGGCCTCAAGTGGAGAGTGGGGAACGGTACCCACATTAATGTGTGGTCCGACGCTTGGCTGCCAGGGCAATGGGCAAGTCGTATTCCGGCCATCAATATCGAAGCGGATGCTAATATGAGGGTGGCCGAGTTTATTGACTCCGAGCGAGGCATTTGGGATGTGGATAAGCTTAGTGAAGTACTGGTTGAGAGAGATGCTCTCAGCGCGATCGAGCTACCTATTTGCTTGAATGACCCGATGGATACTATGTATTGGTGGCCGACGAAGGATGGAGCGTTCACGGTACGGTCTGCGTACAGACTGAGCATGAACGGATACGCTGCGAGTGGTATGAGTGGAGCAGGTGGTGGAAGTGATAAACTCTGGTCCACTGTTTGGGGGCTGTCTATTCCACCTAAGCTGGCTCACTTTGCGTGGAGGGCGTGTTCGGAGTCTCTAGCTACAAAACATCGTCTCCATTTCAGGCATTGTGCTGATAATCCAATTTGTGGGTTATGTGGAGGAGCAGAGGAAACGACGATGCATGCTCTATTTGAGTGCCAGGAGACAAAACATGTGTGGGTCGGGACCGAGCTTGAAGATATCGTTGCAGCTGCCCCACGGACTCAGTGCTCGGATACTTTTATGTGGGTGCTGGACCGACTCGATACCGCTAGTAAGTCTCTGTTTCTTACTTTGGCTTGGGTAGTGTGGTCGATTCGTAATGCGAGAACTTTTGAGTTTGAGCCAATGCCTGCCTCGGTTATTCAACAAGGCCTGATGCAGCTTGTAACGGAGTATGCTGCTTATATGCAGAATGTGTATACCCTGCCTCACACTCAGCCATCTAGCGTTGGTAGTAATAAGTGGTCTAAACCGAGTCCAGGGCGTGTAAAGGTGAACGTGGACGCTGCGCTGTTCAGTAACAATGAAGTGGGGCTCAGTTTCGTGATCAGGAATGATGAGGGACGGATAGTGCGAGTGGGGAGCAGGAGGGTGAGAGCGAGATGGCCACCGGACATAGCTGAGGCAAAAGCGGCAAGCTTTGGGTTGCTCAAAGCGAGCGAGGGGGGTTATGACGATATCGTTCTCGAAAGCGATTCACTTGAAGTAACAAGGAAAGTTCAGCAGCGTTGCATATGGAGAAGCCCAATTGGAAATTGCATTCTTGAGATTCTATTTCTTTTAAACCGTTTTACTTTCACTAGTTGTACTCATACGAAACGTGGCGGTAATACCGTAGCCCATTGGATGGCTAGATATTGTACCACCTTGGGTGAGGAAGTTGTACTCGACTCAAATTTCCCACAAACGACACTTGAGTTGTCGGAAATTGATCTAATATAAGGCCACGTTTTCCCGTCAAAAAAAAAAAAAAAAAAAAAATTTCAAAATATAGATGAGACCTGAAGAATCAGGTCAAACTGAAAAGTTGTCCAGGGTACCTAGTCGTCTAGACATCTTTGGTAAGATGATAGATTGATAGGCATACATGATCCAAACATTGATTGCCTCATTGGCAGAGGAAGACGAACGATTAGCTCAATCGAGTTACATATTCCTAAAAGGAAGCTAATCAAGGATCTATATAAACTACACTCGCCTTTGGTGATGCTCTAGGATAGCACATCAACTTTCGTGTCAGCCTTGACTCTAGATTTTCTGGAATGTTCGCAGCTCTAACGACACACATTGTCTCCAGCACAGGCGAGCAACGCAGCAGAAATTCAAGCAATGTCAATTCTACAGTGATCCCTATAACTGAACTTAAATGCACTTTACGAAGACAGGGAAGTTGGTAGAAGGGATCGAAAATAATTTTCAGATCATCCAAAGATGCCGTCCCTGAAAACTGTAAACGAAAACAAGCATAATAAATTAAGACCTGTTCTTTCGGATTCAAACTGGCCTAACTATTGATGTGAACTGAAATTAACTGAAATCAAGTTCAAAAGAATAGAGATTAGATAAAGGTATATAAGCAAAGCATCCTCACAGAGATTTTTAGGTCTTCAAGAACAGGACAACTTCGAATCATTCCAAGAACCCAAGAGATCTCCTCACGGTCATAAGTTGAAATGTCCGATAGCTGAAGACGTTTTAAGCAACGATATTGTGTCGGAAACATACTTCCGATTTTACCTGCTGTCAAAAACTTGGATTTGGAGATGGAAAATAACCAACCAACCGTCAGAATAACATGTTGGAACGTCAACGGATGAAGTAAGCCATAGGGTTGTAATTGTATAAAAGTACTGGATTCGTATCATACCTTGCAGAAGTTTCTGTCAAATGAAAGACTTCGAATGCTACATGGATGGGCAAGGTACGCGATAAATTCACATGTTCTGGCAGTCTGGTAGTTAGGGACTGATTCATCTTGCGTGATCGAAAGGTCAAGAAGGTTTTCAGCAGATCGAAGATAAAAAGTCTCGAACTTTCCAGATACTGTCAAGTACTTCAGATTTGGTGCGACAATAACGACATGCTCAAATCCGCGACATTTCTTCAATGTCAGGCTCTCAAGTGCCGGACATCTAGCCATGAAATCAGTGAACGAGTTCCCCATTAAAATGACATTCTCAAGCTGAATGCTCTTCAGATTTCTCATAACCTCGAAAAAAGGCAGCAAATTCAGAATGCAATTATCAAGCTTTAGGTTTTCCAGTTTCGGACAGGAGAAGAGGTGGTAAGGCAGCTTACAAGGAGACACATGCACATTCTTAATGGTAATATCCTTAACATTATTCCTGGATAGATAGGAGATACATGGACCGATATCAGGATGAAGCGGAGATGCAAGCCTGGGAATGCAGAGGTAAAATTCGCTCACGGAGCCAACGTGAGACAGCAGGATTAAACTCAAGATTTTCAAGATGTCATCCGCTGTGGGTTTTTTCAATTTTAGCATGTCTTTAAAGAACGTTTCATCGAAGCACAATCCCGGAAGCTCTTTCCATGCACGGAACCAACTTCTCGAGACGAGACATAACTTTGCTGCATCCCGAAGCGGCAAGCATTTCAAAATTCTGGAAATTATTCCCTCAGGCAATTTGTTCAAAGGACCTTGTGCATTGATGTTCTTTGTGTGGTGTTTCATAGTAGAGCTGAAAAATAAAAACAAACTACTGAGAGACGGTTTTAGACCAATTACAAGTGAAGGTACCAAATCAAATTATTATTTGGAGAAATATCTAATAATAAAATAGATACGAAAAATATATAAAGTGATACTGAGAGTTGGTCTCTCAATAACTTAATGGAAAAACGGTCTCTTTCAGGACTTTGTGTCGAATTAATTACCTGACCTCTGATCAGATAGAGATCAAATCTTGATAGATCAATTCTTTCCACCCCTTCATATTATATTTGAATATATACTCATATACGATACAATTTTCAGTATTTTTCCGCGACACATAGTGATAACATGTTGATCGAAATCTGCTACGACGTAATCTTTTTTAATGACAGCATATTGTAACTGAATCTATACATGAAAATTGTTCGTTTAATCAGCTAATCGTCAAACATCTTTTTTTTAGTTCCGCTAATTTAATTTGATAGGTCCAACTGTTATCGAAATATCCTACTGCTATCACAGGTTAGAAAAGGTGCAGTAAACTGTAGCAGAACAAAGTCGAATAAAGAAGAACCAACAGTGCAATTGCATAATCTGGCGATATCGTAGGTAGATGCTACGAGTACAAATTAATCGAGATCATGAAAAAAAAAAAAAAAACAGTGAAATTGAACGAACCTGATTATAAACCGGTAATTGCTAAAAATTGTAAACACGGAGTACTTCTACTTGACTGTCACAATGTAGTGGGTAAAACACTAAACCCTTTGTAGGTTGTCCTCCGTATCTAACAAGAAGTATCTTCGCAAACCATGACTACAAATTAGTAATTATCGATATTTTTTTTTTGGATACGTGAAAGAATCCAAGTTCTTTTAAAACACTAAAAGATTAAATATAAAAATAAAATTGAATAGATACCGTTTTCAGTTCTGTTTGATACTACCCGTCCCATTAAGATAGTCCGTTTCATTAAAATATTTTTAGGGACAAGGGAGTATAAAATAATTCCTCCGCTTCTTTGGAATTGCAATATATTCCTCTCAAATAATTTTCAACCTTTTCATTTCGAATCCAAAAAAAGTAAATACACTTCAATTTCAACCGTTTGAAAGGTCGAATAGTGCAACGTTTTATTTCCTCCCGATTTTTATACGATACGTCGTGGGTTGCTAGATTGCGGCTCCCTATTTGAGGCCTATTTATTAAATAGCAGCAATATATTTTCCTTTTTTTAATACAGTTATGTTAAATACAACCCTTAGGGCTGTATTTAACCATTTAATACCTTCTTAATATGGTATATAAACTTAGGAATTGGTGGCAAATTACACTTAAATCAATACAATTAATGTCTGCATTAAATATTTATTTTCTCTTTTAGCTTCTTATATACAACTCTTACGCTGTATTTATCATTTTCCTTTTTAATAATACTCCCTCGGTATTGAAACAATCGACGTTTTCGTTTTACGGGACAACCCTTTAAATTCAATTTTTCCAAAAATATATTGATTGAAAAATTATAAAATTAATCTTTATGAAAAGACCTTTGATATTTTGGAATATTTCGAAAGTTAAATGACAATTATTTGAATACAGAGGTAATACATAGTACTCCCTCTGATTCTTTGGGTTTGCAACCTATTTCATATTTGGTAAATTCATTAAGTTTGCTACATTTTCAATTGGGACGTGCTATTTCATACACGGAAATTACTACGTTGTACACGCAATTTCCGCTTATACCCTTCCCACTTCTCACCTTCAATTTGAGAGAAAAACATGAAAAACCCATTAAGAGAAGTTACTGTACAATGAAAACCCCAACCTCCAATGCACAACCCCACCCTTCCCACCACCAGTCACCATCCCCTACACCACCACCATCGGCAGCCGCTCTCATCATCGTCCTCAACTGTCATCCCTGCCCCCTTACACCACCACCACCACCCTCATCCACAACAACCCACATCCACCACGCTCGATGACCCCGCAACACCACATCCACCACGCTCAACCACCCGTCGCTCACAACCACCCCCGACATCCACCCTTTCACAGATCCATCAACCGTGCAACCAATGAACCATCGTTGATTGGAATATCAAAATTTTTAAACCCTAATTAATGAGATAATTAACAATATAATTAAAGAAATAGTTAGAAATTAACAATATAAATTAAAGTATTAATTAGAAATTAACGAAATCCAGATTATTTGTTATATGTCGAATAATTGCGATCGATAATCGTGGGGTGATTGCTTAATTTCTCTAGGTGTAGTAGTAGAAAGAAACTAGAGAGGATATTTTTAAAAAGAAGGACAAATATGAAAAAAATGTGACAAAATGTGTACAATATAGTAAACTCCGTGTATGAAATAACAATTCCGTTTCAATTTGGTCTTTATTTTCTTATAAGATGACTAACATATCCTTCACTTTTCATTATTATATTCCAAAATGTTAGTTTAATCTCACAATAACATCGTTCCGAGTAGCCCACACTTGTTTTTAACAATGTTGCGAACCCAGAGAATTAGGGGGAGTACAGAGTAATCCAATTATTTTCATGTATTCACACGTTTCCTTCCCCCGCTCTCTTTTTCCCCCTTCCTTCATCTCTTCGAAAAAGACGCAGATCTAGGATATTCTCCCGCAATTTTAATGGAGTCAAGGGAGTCAGAAGCCATTAACAACTACAAAGCTGCTGCCTTCGACGCCGTTCTTATGACTCCAGCGACCGCCCTCACCCTCTTTCCGGCGACGGCGCCAGCCCTGGGTTTGTTCCTTCTTTTTAAATCATCAATTGTCGAATTGCACCTGTTTATAACCCTAATTGCTTTAATTTAATCGATTTGTTGGATTCGAAAAATTAGGGTTTGTTGATTTTTGAAAATTCTGCGATGAATTTGTTGGTCGATTAGCACTTATCGTTGTTTTTAGACCTGTTAAGTACACCAATTTAGTGATTTTCTGAACCGTGCCTTTGCGGTTCAATCTTGTGACCGAATTTATCAATTTTCGCTTCTTATCCTACTGTTCATTTAAGGTTTGGCCTATTTTGACGAAATACTTCAGATTCGTCGGCATCGTTCTTCCCATAGAGCATAGGACGACACTACAAATACGCCATGGAGTAATCCATTTTTTCTTCCTTTTGCTATGTTTCAGTCTTTTGATTTCGTAACCCAGGCTACTGGATTTCCTTTTATGTATTACTCCATATTATTTATTTATTTATTCGGTTATTGTTCAACCTCATTCGATTAGTTCAGTTTCGCCTCATTCAATTCAGTTGAGTTGAACGTTATTCAGTTCAATTTAACGCAATTGAGTGGCTTTGACGATGTAAGAGAGTTCTAACTAAAGAGGAGAAGATATTTGGAGAGGAATATATATTGGTATTGTACTTGAGACTTGGGAGTAGTAGCTCATAGTGCTGCTCTGCAAACGTTCCGGCACATGAACCAGTTCAATTTCATTAACAGTCAGATCTTATTAATTTGTTTTAATTGGTTGAAAAAAATATCACCGATTTAATTTAATGGAATCCGTCTCAACTTGCTAGGACATTGTTATCTGTTGTTGCAGGAACATGCATCTTAACTCTCAAGTTTCAGACAATGCAAGCTTTTTTACTTATTCCTTAATCACTTATTTCTATAGACCTTGGTTGGTGTAAAGTCGTGGGATTGTAGGAACAGTTCAAGAAGCGGGAGTTAATGTGAATGACTTAAAAATTGAGGACAATGTCGTGGTGGGAACTTGTGTGAATTCATGCTGATATTGTGAGTATTGCAATGAAGGGATCGAGGGGTGTTGTGTGAATGTTGTACGCATTGTTGCCTTCTCTATTTCTATCCGTTAAAACCGCTACTTTGCTTTCTTGTCTTGTTCATCACCGTTCCTTCATTTTCCTTGCTTCATTCTCACAATAATCTTTCCGTTCATCTCTTAGTTTTCTGGGTAATTTGATTACCCATTTCTCCTCTTTTATTTCACTCATTTTATATGGTAGCTCACTAGCTCATGCCACATGGTTATCTCCTTTTGATTACCAAAGTGCTTGCAGTCATCTCCTTTTCTTTACTCATTTATTGCTCAATTATTTGTCATCTTACAATTGTCATGGTTGTCTTGCAGATATGGTTAAAAATAAAGGCTTGTTGCCTTTTGGGCCTTCAAAGATTCCTACTTACGTGTTCAGATGAAAGAAATTATATACTCTCTAGCTACCTTCATCTTGTAGAGATCTCGATGTGGATTCTGATGTCCCATTCAAGGGAGATGCTATTATTGCCAATCCTCCAGCTGACCTGGTCAGATACCGATGCCATTTTATTTCTCATACCATTCTGTTTTCAGTTTTATCAACCTCTGTGAAGGGATAAGGCATTTCATGAGGTCACATTTTTTATGTTACATTCGTGTTCTGCATTTGTGCCACATTTTTTTTTCTCATTTCCTTAGGTGTTCTCCTCAGTTCATTATATGTCTCCCTTTGCTTTGCTTCCACTTTTTTGTCAATTTGTTTATTACTGTATTTTTTTTATATACTTCCCCCGTCTTTCTAATTTTTATTAAGAAAAACCCATCACTGAGACGTGTTGTTCTTACGTCGTCTTCATCAGCAGTTCAAATCAGAGAAAATATAGACCCAGATGTTCCTCTTGATGAATCAGTTTGGAGTTCCATGGAATTATGTGAAAAATTCTAGGTACTGATGTAATTCTGACCATACTTTTTTTTTCATCAGCGAAATATGGGCATCACATAAGGGCTAGTTCGAAGCGTCTTCTCCAATATCCGCTCCATTAGCACACAATACATCCTGATGACGTAACGATTCCGCTCTCTGGTAATAAGAAATTCTATATCTCTTTCTTGGAAGCACTTTCTTGTAGTTTGTATGTCTGACATTGATGAGTACTATAGATCTATCGATGCGCTACAGACTATAGCCTATAGTTGTTTTTCTAATATTATTTCAAGAACCTGCTGAATTTTTATTTGTGTGTGGTTGTACAGCAGGAAAATGAATTAGTTTTTTAATAGTAACCGAGTATGAATTTTACGAAACACTATACTCTAACCTAGTTTAAATTAACTTAAAACAATCAACTGTTAGTTCACTTTTTGCTAGTAAAAGAGGTTCAACTTTTCATTCAAGAGATGTACTTGTGTAGTTGTGTTAGCCCTTCATTTTGTAGTTTTGGATCTCGCACAGAGCGAGAGTGCGAGACCTACAACTATGGTGAGGTCGTGAAGATGAGATAATGAATTGTGGGACAAATGAGTTTCGTATTTTACAAGTTGATGTTAGACTTGAATTAGACTAGTCAATTCTTACCTTTTGGGATTCACTAAGAGTAATTAGAAACATATGTTAATATGTATGTTACTTTATGGGCTATGGCCTTTACTATGTCCCTGGTATTTGGTTTCATTGTGTGAATTTTATTAATTTTCATCACCATAGAAACTTTAAAATATATTTTTTTTAAAAATTTTTAAATTACTATTTGCGGCGTCTTTTTAAAAGAACGCCTCAAAAAGGTGAATTAATTGAGGCGTTTTATTATATAGACGCTGTAACTAAGTCCTTAAATAACTATTTGCGGCTTCTTTTTCAAAGGCGCCTCAAATAGGCAAGTTATTGGAGGCGTTTTCTGATAAAACGTCGCATCTACATCACTATTTGAGGCGTTTAATTATGTAGATGCCGCAACTAAGTCCTTATTTAAGGTTATTATTTCTAAAAAACTAAATAAATTTGTTGCATCTTTTTAAAGGAACGCTTCAAATAGAAAAGACGCTGCATCTAGATCACTATTTGAGGTGTTTAATTATATAGACGCCGCAACAAAGTCCATATTCAACAGGTTTGTCCCGCCATATGAGGTATCAAGAAAAACGACTCAAATAAGGGGTTTTTAGGAGTCTCAATTTTTTCGTTTTTTTCTCCAAACGGTTGAATTTGGAGACGATTAATTTCGGGACCAAATCTGTCCGAAAAACATGGATAATAACCTTCAAATTCCACCGTTTCTGGTGATTTTTTGAAAAATATGAGATATTTTGATGACAATCTAAATAGAACCCGTATAACATAAAAAGATATAAAGTTGTTAAAAAAATCTTCAAAATTATTCAGTTTCGAGTATGTATATAGAATATTTCGCTTTAATATGATGTTACTCGAAAGATAGTCGAATATCTTTTAAATGTGTTTATTTTAAACTAAATCTACCTATTGTCACACTTAAAAATTTCTATTATGTATGGAGTAATTACTGTGTGACTTTGGAGACATTTAATTTCGGAACAAAATCGATCCAAAAAACGTGGATAATAACCTTCAATTTCGTCTGTTTCTGGTAATTTTCTGAAAAATGTGAGATATTTTGATGACAATCTAAATAAAACCCGTATATAACATAAAATCACAGAAGGTTGTTAATAAATCTCTAAAATTGTTCAGTTTCGAGTATGTATATCGAATATTTCGCTTTAACCTAACGTTACTCGAAAGATAGTCGAGTATCTTTTAAATGTGTCTATTTTAAACCAAACGTATCTTATATGACACCGAAACATTTCTAAGATGAATGGATAAATAATTATGTGAATTTGGAGACGTTTAATTTCGGGACCAAATCCGTCCGAAAAACGTGGATAATAACCTTCAAATTCAACCGTTTCTGGTGATTTTTGAAAAATGTGAGATATTTTGCTGACAATCTAAATAGAATTCGTATAACATAAAATGATATAAAGTTGTTAATAAATCTCTATAATTGTTCATTTTCGAGTATGTATATCGAATATTTCGTTTTAATCCGACGTTACTCGAAATATAGTTGAATATCGATCTTTTAAATGTGTATATTTTAAACCAAACGAACCTTATGTTATACCGAAACATTTTTAAGATGTATGAAGTAATAATTGTGTGAATTTGGAGACGTTTAATTTTGTGACCAAATTCGACCGAAAAACGTGGATAATAACCTTCTAATTCAACCTTTTCTAATGATTTTTTTTAAATGTGAGATATTTTGATGACAATTTAAATAGAATCCGTTGAACATAAAGTGACACAAGGTTGTTAAAAAATCTTTAAAATTGTGCAGTTTCGAGTATGTATATACAGAATATTTCGCTTTAATCCGACGTTACTCAAAAGATAGTCGAATGTCTTTTAAACGTGTCTATATTAAACTAAACGTACCTTATATATGTTAGACCGAAACATTTCTAAGATGTATGGAGTAATAATTGTGTGAATTTGGAGACGTTTTATTTTGGTACCAAATCCGTCCAAAAAACGTGGATAATAACCTTCAAATTCAACCGTTTCTGGTGAATTTTTGAAAAATGTGAGATATTTTTCTGACAATTTAAATAGAACTCGTATAACATAAAATGATATAAGGTTGTTAAAAAATCTTTAAAATTGTTCAATTTCGAGTATGTATATATAGAATATTTCGCGTTAATCCAACGTTACTCGAAAGATAGTCAAATGTCTTTTAAATGTGTCTATTTTAAACCTAACGTACCTTATGTTACACCGAAACATTTCTTAGATGTATGGAGTAATAATTGTGCGAATTTGGAGACGTTTTATTTAGGGACCAAATCCGTCCGAAAAACATGGATAATAACTTCAAATTCAACCGTTTCTGGTGAATTTTTGAAAAATGTGAGATATTTTGCTGACAATTTAAATAGAACCGTATAACATAAAATGATATAAGGTTGTTAAACAATCTTTAAAATTGTTCAGTTTCGATTATGTATATATAGAATATTTCGCTTTAATCCGACGTTAGTCGAAAGATAGTCGAATGTGTTTTAAATGTGTCTATTTTAAACCAAATGTACCTTATGTTACACCGAAACATTTCTAAGATGTATGGAGTAATAATTGTGTGAATTTGGAGACGTTTAATTTTGGGACCAAATCCGTCCGAAAAACGTGGATAATAACCTTCAAATTCAACCGTTTCTGGTATTTTTAAAAAATGTGAGATATTTTGCTGACAATTTAAATAGAACCCGTATAATATAAAATGATATAAGGCTGTTAGAAAATCTTTAAAATTGTTCAGTTTCAAGTATGTATATATATAGAATATTTCGCTTTAATCCGATCTTAATCAAAATATAGCCGAATATCTTTTAAATGTGTCTATTTTAAATCAAACTACCTTCTATCACACCAAAACATTTCTAATATGTATGGAGTAATTACTGTGTGAATTTGAAGACATTTAATTTCGTAACGGCCCAAAAAACGTGGATAATAATCTTCAATTTCGTCCATTTCTGGTGATTTTCAGAAAAATGACAATGTGAGATATTTTGATAACAATCTAAATAGAACTCTTATAACATAAAATCACAGAAGGTTGTTAATAAATCTCTAAAATTGTTTAGTTTCGAGTATGTATATCGAATATTTTGCTTTAATCCGACGTTACTCGAAAGATAGTCAAATGTCTTTTAAATCTGTCTATTTTAAACCAAACGTACCTTATGTTACACCGAAATATTTCTAAAATGTATGGATTAATTATTCTGTGAATTTGGAGACATTTAATTTCGGGACCAAATCCGTCCAAAAAACGTGGATAATAACCTTCAAATTCAACCGTTTCTGGTGAATTTTTGAAATATGTGAGATATTTTGCTGACAGTCTAAATAGAACCCGTATAACATGAAATCATAGAAGGTTGTTAATAAATCTCTAAAATTGTACAGTTTTGAGTATGTATATCGAATATTTTGTTTTAATCCAACGTCATTCGAAAGATAGTCGGATAGTCGAATATTTTTTTAAATGTGTCTATTTTGAACCAAATGTATCTTATGTATAACCAAATGTTCGTTCTACATATATCCCCTCCCTACCTCCTCTTCCTCCCAAAACCCAAAAAAAGAAAAAGAAAAAATTCTTCGTTCGGGGCTGCCATCTACCAATTTCGGTAGTGGTAAGCCCCAAATTTTAATCTCTATTACAATATTATTATTAATTTTATTTAGTTTTTAGATAATTATAAATAACTCTTGCCTCCTCCGTGGGAGGTTTTGTCCCCATCAATTGATGGGTTTGCTCCTATGTTTTCGGTGGGTTTGCTCCCTCTTTGGGAGAGGTACAACATTTATGTGCAAGACCATGAGAGCAATGAAATTTCTACGTTCGGTGATACAGTTGAGGTCAGATCTCGGTCTACTATTTGTCGAAATAGAGAAAGTTCATCCCTTTGAAGACTATTTAATCAGATCTATAGATTCCTTCGCGAGAGGCTGTGTCAATAAATAACGATATATAGAAGGCTATGCAGAAGCGCATTACTCTAATAACGATCTTTGTCTCAAAGGTGTTCTTTATTTATTTTTTACAAATCTGTATTCAGTTCAATTTGATATCGTTTGTAGATGTCGGATGCCTAATTATCACTTCAAAAAAAATGTACCTTATGTTGCACCGAAATATTTCTAAGATGTATGGAGTAAAAATTGTGTGATTTGGAGATGTTTAATTTCGTGACCAAATCCGTCCGAAAAACATGAATAATAATCTTCAAATTCAACCGTTTCCGGTGACTTTTTGAAAAATGTGAGATATTTTGCTGACAATCTAAATGAAACCCGTATAACATAAAATGATAAAAGGTTGTTAAAAAAACTTTAAAATTGTTCAGTTTCGAGTATGTATATATAGAATTTTTCGCTTTAATCCGACGTTATTCGAAAAATAGTCGAATATTTTTAAATGTGTCTATTTTAAACCAAACGTTACTTATGTTACACCGAAATATTTCTAAGATGTATGGAGTAATAATTGTGTGAATTTGGAGACGTTTAATTTCGGGACCAAATACGTCCGAAAAACATGGATAATAACCTTCAAATTCAACCGTTTTTGGTGATTTTTTGAAAAATGTGAGATATTTTGCTGACAATCTAAATTGAACCCGTATAACATAAAAAGATATAAGGTTGTTAAAAAATCTTTAAAATTGTTCAGTTTCGAGTATGTATATAGTAGAATATTTCACTTTAATCCGACGTTATTCAAAACATAGTCGAATGTCTTTTAAATATGTATTTTTTAAACCAAACTTACCTTCTCTTACACCGAAACATTTCTAATATGTATGGAGTATGTACCATGTAACTTTGGAAACATTTAATTTCATAACAAAATCGACCCAAAAAACGTGGATAATAACCTTTTAATTCAACCTTTTCCGGTAATTTTTTGAAAAATGTGATTTTTTTGATAATAACTTGCTACAGTATAAAATAATCTAATCCCTATCATTCCTAGATGGCAAAAAAAATAAAATAAAAAATCTAATCCACCCATAAAATTTTTAGATTATTGTACCACCCATGAACGCTTGGATTAAATGGTAACGAGTTATTCTAGCTTAACCAGAGGACTCGGGTTTGAGCCATGTCATATCTCGATGGTTTACACACAAAAAAGGATGGGAGGAGCGTTCGACTCATCAAGAACATGGAACTTTAACATAGCATTCCAACAAACTACAGGAAGATGAGTCAACAAAATTCGCAGTTGTACGTCGAGTGATCAACTTCTAGAGTTCTAGTACTGTAAATAATCAATCTACTGGGGGCTTAAAATTCGAAGAGTCTCAACTCGATCATTCCCTCTTTCTTCTTAGGGGAATACCATGCCAATACCTTGCCTGAACGCAAGAGCCGCAATGAGTAGCTCAAGCTACACATAAAGTCCTCCATTTGAACCCCGCTTCTCCAGGGCGAGTCCAGAGCCAACTTGGTGTCTAACCGAAATACCAGTGGCCCAACAACCTGCATCCGATATCAGATTTATCAGACAATGTCCGCCCTTTTCTTCAGCTAAAAATCAAAGCCTAGAGAGGTTACCTGCTGTTGGAAGATAAGACCGAGTCTGGGAACAGATGCTGGATTGTCTCGGACAATACTCTTAGCAAAACCGGCAAGAGAGGATATATCAAGACGTGCATCTATTCTGGTTAGATCCTTGTGATTCTGTCTAAACTTGCCACGCTGAAACGTATAGCACAGCGAACCAAACACATCAGCAAAGAGGGGATTTCCATTCCTAGAACTGGAAGATGCACTACTGCCATTGCCTTCAGACGAAAGCTTTGATGTGTTGTTGTCTTCACGCCAAAGCCAAGATCCAAAGGTGCCACCTAAAACCCGTCAAATGGTAGATAACGTCAAATGCACGTCATGGAATCAATATCTAAAAGAATCAATAACTTGGTCAAAATCAACCACCTCAGTTGCAGAGCCCGTAATTAGTAGTTGATGAATATCTAAAAGAATGGAAATAATCTGATTTACCAATAATAGCAGAAATAGAGGCGTGAGGTTCATTGAGGCGAACATCATAAGCTGGCCGCCACATCTTGCCTTCCTTCATCGTTATGTAATCTTCATCATCGGTCGCCTTTTCCCTCCATAAATCCTTGCTCCTCTCATATGAAACAGCACCTTTCATGCATAACCCAGGGAGCAAAGCAGCAGGTGCCTCACTTTCTATAGTATTAGCCACAGCCTGAGGTTTCCCCCCGTTCTTGTGTACCCCAAAACGGTAGCGCAACCCCGAGTCAGAAACAAGAGATGATAAATCTAAAGAGATAGATTCCGGAACATTCCAATATTTTCCTTTACGATCGAGAAACAGTTCAGGCCAAGCCGCATCCACTGTAAGGTCATGATAAGGGAGCTGCACAAATGGAGAACAATTTCAGGGAGACACCTAGCCACGGTTTATCAAGTTCATATTTCGTCCAAAGAGGCAACGACAACACTTTCATCTTATATGAAATAATGAAGTTAATTAAACACCTGCCTTGTGAAATAGCATGAGTTTGTTGCGGCGTCCTTTTCTTTCGCCATGGGCTTCTGAGCTAACGAATACAGAAGCAGCCTCTGTGATTGCAATCTGGGTACATAAACCCAAGGAATAGAGTGATTTGTCCAGGACATGACTAGCGACATCTCTAACTGCAGAAAGATCCCAGTCTTCAGAAGCTAAAATCTCAGCTTTCATATTAGATAACAGTTTCCGCGGACGAAATTGCCCAATCAACCCAAGCCACCTGTGAATAATAAAGGTTTTTTTGTTGGCGATGTTACATGGCAGTGTACACAAGAAGAAAATCTGTACATCGAAGACAAACCATTCACACAAAATGCTAATGGTTATATGATTCATGTATCACATGTAGACCTTGCAAAACTCTCTGTAACATGAAAAGAGTTTGATCGTAAATGTTCTCAACTTATGCCCCTAAGCAACCCGGATATCACGGCCTAGAATAGAATCGACCCAAAATGACCCATTTAAAATTGATCCGTACCAGAAATGACCCAATACCTACGCACCCAAAAAAAAGACGGGGTCCAGACCCTGTCCTAATAGTCTTTCTGTCACGTTTAATGTCATATTGTCATGTCATATATGTACTCATATTAAGCAAGGGGGCCGATGCTTATTGACCCCCATATAATAGCAAATTGATAGACAGTACCCGACCATATCATACTTCCGTACAAAATATACGGTTTTGAAAAGAACAGACCTCTTCGCATCAACAAAAAAGAATTAGATGGTATAGTATAGTGCTCATTCTACGGATATTTTATGCTTTCAATTGCTCCCCTAAGAACATCTTTACACGAATCAAAAATCAGGTATTTAAGCAGTTCCATTTCTCAGCACAATTTGAACCACAATAGTATCATAGACTATAACGCAATCCATGAAAAATCAAATGAGATGTAGCATTAGCAATGCACATCATTGTAACATATTCGCTCCCACTAGAATGAATCCTATTGTTATCCTCAGCTCTAGCATTCAAATCAACAAATCAAGTGTTTTGGAACAAGCCAATCAGTTGGTCCGACTCAATTAATCCATCTTACTCTAACGCGAAATCATTAGCAACTGCATTAGCATTGGAACAACTCAGTACCAACAATATCATCAAGGAAAGAAAGAAAGAAAGGAACATCCTTTGACACAAAATTCCGCCACTCAACACCAGAAATCAACCAACCCTACATAAATATATGTTCTTTTTCATATAAAGGGGGTCAAAACCGCGATCTTGATGAAACTCCGAGGTCATGAGTACCACCTCTCTCGACTCTGCCAACTAAGATAGGCACCATCTGCACCAAACTTTCCTAATCAAGCTTTCAAATACTAACCCAAAATTCAACAACAACAACACAAAGAGACCATTTCCAAATAACCAAAGGACAAAAATGGACAACCCATGTAAGAAAACAAGCTAAAACTGAAAATTAAAATCAATCACATTCATACAACATCACAGAAAATCCTTAATTCCTCCACAAAGAAAAAGGTGATGTCTTTATTCGAAAACACGAAAGCGAATGGAGAACCCATCAACATACACTTTCCTATGCAAGCTTTCAAATTCTAACCCAAAATTCAACAACAACAACAACAACAACACAAAGAGACCGTTTCTGAATAACCAAAGGACAAAAATGGGCAACCCATGTAAAAAAAACAAGCTGAAATTCAAATTAAAATCAATCACATATTCACATTCATACATTACACAGAAAATCCTTAATTCCTCCACAAAAGAAAGGTAATAACTTTATTCGAAAAGACGAAAGCGAAAGTGGAAACTAACCAATCCCCAAAAGAAGGGCGAAGGAGGAGAGACTGAAGAGCAAAGGAACCGACGTCTTTGTTAGGAGAAGCAGGAGGACTAAAGCAAGGGATGATACCCAAAGGAAACCCATTTTTCAAAAAGGAGAGCTGTTGGACCCGGAGAACCCGGCTGGCCCGGGCCCCGTCGACGGGAATCGGGTCGCCGGGTATGGCTTTGGCGGAGCCGTGTAGGTTAATTGGGCTCGATAACTCTAGGTCATAGAATGCTGCATCCATGGCGGTCCCTAAATTCGCCATTTTTGATGGAGGTTTTTCAGGGGGTTTGTTGTTGTTGTTGTGTTAAGTTAATTGTGAGTGCATTTTTGTTGAGAGTGAAGAAGGAAGAATTGAGGGAGGTTTGAGATAAGGAGGGGTGAAGCTTGGATTTTGCATTTTTTCCAATTTCAACCTCACTTGACCTCCATTTTTTTTAAAAAAAAATTGGCTACTCGGAGACCGTCTCGTATAAATTTTTGTGTTCGGCAAGAAAATTAGATGGAAGTATTTTGCTAAATCATACACGGACTTTACTACTTTGTACATCTTTTGTCATTTTTTTTTTCCGTGTTTGCCCTTCCCCTAAAATGAAACTCTCTAGGTTTCTCTTCCTCTGAACCTAGATAAATAACACAAAATTGATACCGTTATCGAAAGATTCGGAAAATTATCGAACGCAATTCATACATTGAACAAGTAATTTGACTTTGAGTGTCATTAATTAACTCATTAATTTCTGATTAATACTATAATTATCTCTTTAATTTTGTTGTAAGTTAGGGATTAACAATTATGATTTTTTGGTTAGCGGTGATTGTGGTTGTTGCTGTGGTGGTGTTAGTGGCGGCTGGCGGGTAGTGGTGGACAAATGGTACAGTTAACTGAAGTTGTCCAGAAATGGGGCCTTAACGTTTGGCTGCTGACTCTAACGCATCGAGTAACAAAGCATAGTTTCACAAAGCATAGTTTCTATGTAGTCGAAGTTCTCCAGGGATAAAGGTTTCATTCGCATACTCAACTCATGCTCCATCTCCTGACGCGAAGCATTTCCTTATCGTTTTGCATTCTCTCTTTGTATATTCACGTTGATCCAGATGGTTAAGAAAGACGTATGTAACCTTTCAACAATTGTTTCCGAGTGGACCATGATCAAGATTGGATCTCCCAAGTAACCACAGTCCACAGGGTTGCGTGAACAGCATTAAGGACTCTTAAAGTCTTAATCCATCAAAAGAAGCATGATCGATTCAAAAGGGTATTTTGTTTTATTTCATCATAATCCATAAACAAAAGAAGAGTGAGTCTGACTCCATTTGATCAGGAACCACATTGATATACATCATAGTAAAACAAAAATGGTAAACTTGGATAAGAATGCCAACCATCTCGGTGAGACGAGCAAGTTCAGAAGCCCGTCTCAAACTCCTGAGTCCTGGCAACAATACAGATTATTTGCCGTCCATGGCTAGGAGGATCATTCTACCACATTCGGTTTACACCTTCAAACAAAGCACAAACATGCAATTCCTAACAAAGTAACCAATTCCCAAAACAATCATTGCTGATTGGTTTAACTAGACAGTGGGTGGTTGTAAACGTACTCAATGGCAAGCTTAACAGAATCAATCTTGTCAGCCTCCAGGTCGGGAATCTCAAGCTTGAATTCCTCTTCTATGGCCATCACAAGTTCTACATTGTCCAAGCTATCTAAACCCAGATCTCTTTGGAAATGTACTTCAGGTGTCACCTGCAATTGATGACATCGACAAAATTCTTAGTTTCCAAATACAACTTCACAATCAAGCATTCAAGCAAACATCAAGACCAGGAAATATATTGTTCCCATGTTATCAAGACCAGCAAGCATTCTAAGTCCACAATCTGATTTTTGAGAAGAAGAAAAATCTAATCGGTAATGACTTTTATACAAGCTTGTCCTTGTATACATCACATGACAACGTATGGTACATGTCTATCGAATTGTTAGCATCTAAGTGGGGTAGAATCGTAGATACCTTCAAAATAGAAAGAAAGAAATAAACTTCAAGCATTTGCAGGTCACTGAGGCGAGTGAACTTGTTCCTTATAAAAGTTACTTGTATTAATCATGGAAAACAAAGTAACATTAAGCCACTTACAACTCATCTTTTTAAGAATCTAAATTAGTAGTGTACAATTTTAGAAAATATGTTTTCTTTGAACTTGACACAACCGAAAACCTACAACAACAAGAAGAACAAGCATGGGTGTGTGTGTGTGTGCGCGCGAATTCCCAAGAGACTTTGAAGCACTAAGACAAGTAACACAGAATTCAACAGAACACGCAGCAGATGGCAGTAAGAATCCACACTGTATAATCCTCACCTGAACGGCTGAACCCAATAGTAAAAGCCTCATACAATATGCTTCTGTATTCCCTAATCACTATCATCATAAATTTCAATACATGCCTAAGATTGATACGATGGCTGCGAAAGACTCTAGATGCCAATCATTCACCAATCTAACTAATCTGATTTATGTACTACACATGGCAGTTTGAGACAATACCGTCTCCATTATTTTTCTCTCTTTCGATGCAGAAGCATAATAATGTCTAGTATCTACGCTACAACTTGATATCTCTCCAAGCATATTATTCTTTTAGGTCCCTCCTCTCATTGATTCTACTTCAAGGTATGCTGTTGTGATTGATTTCGAGCTTCACCAATGACGGAAACAGAATTTAAATTCAGCAGCAGCAACAGCGATAACATTAACATTAACATTAACATTAACATTAACATTAACCCCATTGCCTCAACGGCTCTCGCAAATTGGGAGGTAATGTGATTGCAACGCAGAGACATCGATTAAAAAGTTTGACCTAAAACATCGATGCAATAAGGTAAACTAGGGAAAATATCGAAAATTTAGACTAAAATTGGTTTAAAATATATTCCATTCAGTCGTAACACAGATCTAAACCCAATCACAAAACCCTAATTGCAAAACAATTAGTACAGAAATCAATTTCCAGAGACAAATCATTAGGATTAACTGAAAGAGATGAAGATCAAATGGAAGAAGGGAGACCTTAGAAGGATCGACTTTGGGGAAATCCTTGAGGACGGCAACGATTCGATCGGTGACTTGATCTTTGGTGAGGTGAGCATCGGCGTGAGCGGAAAAGGGGCGGAAAATTAGGGTTGAGAAATCGGGGAAGGTGTTGGATCCGGCAATGGCGAGGGCATTTGGGGAGACCTGAATCTTGACGTGATTGAGAACGGCCTTCTTCAATGCTCCAATCATCGCCATTGTTGCTCTTGGTCTTGGTCTCTCTGTGGGTTGTAGCTTTGTGAAATGAGTAACATAGGTGTTATGGAGTTATGGTTAACAGGTTAAGTCCGAGGGTTTTAGGAGAAATGGAGGATGAGATTTGGATTTGGGTTAGTTTCGAGCCTATCTTCAACCAACTAGATCTCTTGAATAGGTTTGGGTTCGATTCATGTTTATGAAATGTGGTTTAAATTTATAATTTTTTTTTTAGTTTAGTCTTTGTATTTTGGACGGAAGAGATCGAATTGAATTAAAATAAAATAGTTAAGACAAAATGAACTGAAAGTATGAATATACGTATTACTCGTATGATTTATAAGTCGGGATGATTCTGAGTGAGAGAGTGGCTCTAATTTTGGCTCGCAATTTTAGATGCATAAGTGGGAGTAATAAACTATGGAGTAATTGGCAATAACAAATTACCAATTTTGCACGTTGTATTCATACGAAAAACGTATATAGAATGTACTCCGTATGTAACTTTATACATAGAACTTTTTTTTTTCCTGACAATTTTATACATATAACTAGAAGACTTGGTTTGACAAAACTTCGATTAGCTTATTTCCGTGTAACACTTGCGAGGTTTTATCGCATAATTTCAACTTGAACCGTCCGACCTCCATAGCTGTAGGCCTGTAGCTCTATTGCTGCTATCCTGAATTTCCAAGTGTCATAGCTGAAGAAGATAGCGCGCTCTAGCTCAAAACTCCACCCACCTGGTATTCATATTCCTCTCTCTTTCTTCCATTCATCCTTTCAATTTTGGTTGATTTTCTCTTTCACTTTCACTTCCCCTTCCCCTTCCCCTTCTTCTTTCTTACCACTATTCACATCATTTATGGGTCTCAAACTAGTCTAATTGAGTAATTGATAAGAACAATGCTATGAATTCTGTGGTTCGGTTCTTCTCATCTCACTAACCGATTGTTTTTTTTGGTGACGACTTGACAATTTCGGGTAATGATTGATGTTAGCCGACCCCAAATAGTTGGTACTAAGACTCCGATGTTGTTGTTGTGGTGGTATCAAATGCAGCTGCTTTGAAAAGGGTAGAAAGCAAGGTGTTTGTAGAAAGAACTCAATCAGTTTCTCTGTCGAAATTTGCAGGTATTTCCTATAACTATGGCGTGTGTGTCGTCTTCTTCTTTTCTTCTACCTTCGGATTTGTTTGGATCGCGATCAAACAAATCCACGGCGTTGTCATGGTCATCTTCCCTGCCCCAATTCAATCTCTCCCTCAGTTCCACCTCAAATTTGTCCAACCGCACATTCAAACAGGTACTGTATATTATTGCTGACAGGGCGTTCCCTTGTCCTAGTTTGTGTGGTAGTCGCGCCATGCTATCTGTGTTATGTGCTGTTCTTGCTTTTACTCCATTGTCGTTCAGGTACTGCAATAAAGAGTAATTTTACGGAGGTATACCAAGCAAAGGGACTCGACAGTTTCCTTCTATGGGTACTCATAGATGTTTTCATTTGATGGTAGGACTTTGTTGTTCAAGCGGCATGGACTCGAAGATCTCGAGGAGAAGCTGCAAAAAGACCGAGCAGGAAATCATGGAAGCAGCGAACAGACATGTTCATGAGACCGTTTCTTTTAAATGTTTTCTTCTCAAAGAAGTTCATTCATGCCAAAGTGATGCATCGTGGAACAAGCAAAGTAGTATCAGTTGCCACCACAAATGCTAAAGATTTGAGAACGACTTTACCATCTCTTACGGACCATAATGCATGTAGAGAGATAGGAAGGCTAATTGCAGAGCGATCGAAAGAAGCTGATGTATATGCTCTGGCCTATGAGCCTAGGAAAGGCGAGCGTATTGAAGGAAAACTTGGGATTGTACTCGACACCATCCAAAAAAATGGTATAATATTTGTAGACTGAGTCGCATTCCTTCCCAAATAACTTTGTAAAACTATTGTTATTCCAACTTTTTAGCAAGCAATAGAAACTTTCTGGTTTTTGTTTCGGTGTAGAGATTCACCAACTATTTTATGCATTTTTAGTGTAAGTTCAGGACATCCGAATCATGACAGTTTTAATTGCGATGGGCATCAACGTCTAAATTTAACATGCTGGAAACTGCAATGTCAAATAACGGCATGACAGAAATATAAACACTACTGTATCTGTATAAGTGAATCAGTGCCGGGAAACACACATTCATCTTATTAAAGGCACAAACGTGAAATTTTCTCATATCTGTGACTTTCAGTACAACAATATCGACATCATTACTCAAGAATTCATACAGCAATGAAAAATTGCACCCTGTATCTCGTGCTCCGACAGAAGTCATCTCAGGCTATCGTGATTAAATCACAGAAGTGAACAACCCTAATAGTAATAGCGGTATCTAACAAAAAAACACTTCATTGTTTCCTTCCTCTTCCTTTCTTAGATGGTTGTGTCTCCGTCTGTTCTTTGCCTGCCACTTCCGCTGCATCCACTTTGGAAACGAAACAGTTCAAAGTTAACACCACTCAAAAAAACGGCCGTGTGTGGTTCAAATTTGTTAAATAAAAGGTGAATGATTTGTACCTTCAGGACCCCGAGCCATTAAAGCGAAGAATATATTGTTAAGCTTCTCCATCTTCTTTGCATCTTGAGCTTGGTTGGTCTTAAACTTTAGGCACTGACATATGCAAGAAAAGACACGAGACTACAACGATCAACTCAAGGGCACAACAAGAAATATGACTAGCTTCATACTCGTACTAAAGTTGTTCTCCTTGACAGTACCCAACTTTTTTTTCCGATGAACTTTCAGAAACCAACATCTTTCCAAATCTCGACAAACAATCATAAGACTATACGCATAATACCCCTCGAATATGTTTCGTGTGTTGAGGTAAGCCTCTAATGAACCTAAGGCACTAGGGTAATGTTGTTTTGCGGTCATGTTACCTGTCATACTTACTGCCCAACCCCAATCGTTCTGAATCCAAAATATACGAGACACAGCTAATAGTAGACTTATCGAGATTCATTGCTCAACCATTACCTACATCGAAGAATTGATCTATACCAACATAATCCGAGTTCAATGCAGCTCTAGCAGCAGCCTCATTACGACTTAATCACACCGTAAAAGTTCTCAAAACATCATAGCTCCACTTTGATTCATCATCAGTCAGTCCCAATTATGAACAAAACCCAGGGCTTCTATGAAACAGTAAGTCCCAATTGTCTAAACTTTCCTCTGCCATTAACATATCGAATTCGCTTTCGAGTAAACATTGGTGCTCAGGCAAGATCATAAAGATCGACACTTTACGCAAAACCCAGTATCATAAGTTCTATTACAGCCTAAAATACAGTATCTAAAACATAATTTAGTATACTCACCAGTTTGTTATCAGTAACTTTGAGGACCAATTTGCCATCACAGTGTCTATATTTCATCAAGTAACGGGTCTGCATTGCGAATAAAAGTTAAAACCCAGAAAATTTCAAGACCGTAAACTTTGAATGAATAATTGAATTGGGTTATGTATAAGTGGGTTGAATTGACTACGGATTCGGGTTCGGTTCGAAAGAGGTGAACAGAACGATCAACGAATTCATCCCATGAATCAATGTATACCATTTTCAGATGTTCTCTTGTGTCAAAAGACAAACCAAACGCAGAATATGAGAGGGTCTCACGTGAGAATAGCTGTATCGTGTGACGGTCTCACATGAGAATAACTACCGTAAAAATTTATCGTGAAGTCGCTTCTTGGATTTGTTTTAAAAAAAATTGTACGGAGTAATGGTATAAGCTATGAATTATTTAATTACGGAGTATTTTTTAGTTTCTATCAAACTACATGCCATATAATAAAAAAATGATTTTAATTCAAACTTCTAGATTTTATCTCGTTTTATTATCCTTTATTTTATGTAGAAAATATGAGTCCCTTCCGCTTTTCTTTCAATAAAAAATCAACTCTTGCGTCGTTAATCTCATTCTCTTTCTTAACCAGGTTGAGTCACCCCATCAAAGCCAACGATAGAACCGTTAAGTTTGACGAATGTCATATGCAAGGGTAAAAATGCTATCGTGCATTATGTTTTACACTTTTACTTCCTCTATTCCACTTGATTTCATACATTTGATCTGTATGAATTATATTTTAACCAAATGTAGCGAGGGAGTACAACACACTGATCTAACTCTCTCTATCATTTCGTTTCGTAAAAGGTCAATCTACTTCAACCTAAGTTTACCAAAATCTACTTCGTTACCTGAATTTAAATAAATTTACAAACTTCAAAAGCAATCCCAATCAACCAACAATGGATTGAAAGCTAAACGATTAGGTCCAAAATTGATCATAACCGATACTGCGTTCTTTCACTGTCTCTCGCTTGGCTGTTTCACATTGTCCTGCATCACCAACCTGAATAAAAACCACCCCCACCGGTCACCTCAGTAAGTAACCTCCAAAATCCTTTCTTGTCCCTTGAAAATTCACCCCATCCACAGAAACACAACCGCCGGGCCAGCCCTTGGAGAACCCAACTCGACTGTGATATGTACGCATCTACAGTCTACGCCATACAATCCATACACCAACTTTAGTGACCTTAGTCAATAAAGAGCAGAACGGAAAAAGAGAAGAAAGAACTGCTCCGAAAAGGACACTCAACAAATGCCAATTCACATATGTACATCATCTTATCTTTGCATTCCAAACAAAAAGAAGTTGTTTTAAATACACTTACTCAGGAGTTAGGAAATTGAATTTGTAGTTTTTAAACACATTTAGCAAACACATAAAGAAGATAGACAAGAGGTAACACATATGGTAGAGGCAGAGCTAATAGTTATTCCATCAAATACAACAGCAAGGAGAAAGAGTCGTATCCATTATTTCCCGTTATGAGTTTGATTCCTTGTCCTGGATTTTTTTATCCATTTATCCTGACAAAGGATCTTCTGAAAACAACATAGAGGAAATTATTCTCGTCTTCCTCAAAAAGATCTTAGATCCTCGGCTCCATATTCTTTGCACAACACCAAACTCTCTGAGTAGATTTGGAAATCAACATAGCGTCCTTCGGTAGTGTGAAGCGTCTGCATTTGGCAAGTATCAAGATTATATGATTTCTTTTCCCACATAAGATACCTTCCATCAACTGTCTCATGATAGTATACCGTCCACATCTTAGATGTGTGCTTGTCCAACAATTTGAAACCGGCATGACTTGACTGTCCTGAAAACCATAGTCTCCAAACCCCCTTTCCGTTGTCCTGGTCCAGCACCCATATGATCGAACTTACACAAGAAACGCATAAAATCGCTAGCGATTCCCTAACGTGAATCATAAACCAGAGAGTTTGTTCTCCAGCAGGAGACTTTGGGAGTTCCAACAAAGTGAATATTTCCATATGAAAGTCAAGGGAAATGAGACGAGTTGGTGGCCTACCACTAAAACTACAATCCACAAATGGATCATGTCCAAACCAGTGTACTGCCCCTTTCCAGTAATAACCAGGACTCTTATAACAATGATAATCAAACATACGTCTGAAGTACAAAAGGCTGACACAGGGGGCATTATTTCTGACAGTCCATTGTTGATCACTGAGGGTATAAACTGCAACACTCATCACAGTAGCCTCCGGGTCAGCTTTTAGTGGAGCCATGACCAAGATAACTTTATAGTCCATACTTTGAGGGTCAAACCCAAACACCCATCTGTAGTCTTGACTATGAGGGAGAATTAAAGGGGGAGGGGGAAGTGTCAATGCTTTTCTAATACTAGGGTTCCATATACTCATTTCATGGTGAGGACCATCATAGTGATGGTGCCACATTAAAAGCAATCCATTACACCTGCCTTCGAGATAGAACATCTTACGCTGATTGGTCACGATGTGAGAAGATATTATAGTGGGAGTGCCAACATCACGAACCGTCAAGACACATCCTGCATCTCCAAAGAATCCCAACATCTCATAGAATAACAATAACTTATTATTGTTGTTAGCAACATTAGTTTCGCAAAGTTTACGATGCATGTTAACAAAATCAGGGTCATCGATCATGGATCGCCAACATTTGCATACGCACCTGAATCTTAATAGGGCTTTGGCCGGCAATTTTGCCAGAATTTGGGTTAATACTTCGGGTGGTATGTGAGGCAAATGTTGTCGATTTCCGATTGATGATGATGATGATGATTGGGCCTTCATTCTTCTGCTTTTTATTTTCTTCAGAAAGAACTGGCAACAAACTGATGATGGCAGATTGGGTGGAGTGGAATTTGTAATTTGGAAACTTGGAAGTAGTCGTGAAAATGAAGAAAAATAAAGGGGGAGGTTGATGGGTATGAAGTACACTGAGTCAAATTTCAACTTGAACCTCAAATGTAAGTGCTCGACTCAAATTTTGACTCGACCTGCATTTGACCCACTCAGCATAACCAAATTTGAAACCCGAACTCCCGCTCCGTTTGATAATGATGGTATGGGTAGGTCCGACACTTCTTTTATAGCTTAACAATGTTAGGAATTCTTTTCAATTGCCTATAATATTATATATATACTCCCTGTGGCTCTGAAACGCATTCTATTTTCACTATTGTTCACTTTTTATACTCTAACTTATTTACGCAAAGAGGCTTAATATTTTCCCCAAATTAGAAGAAATTACGCATCATAGTTACGTACATACATCTTGACCGTCTCTAGCTTGGTTGTTTGACAATTGCCGTGTGCACTCCTACCACATCACCAACCTGAACAAAAATCACCCCACCGCTGTAATCAAACCCCTTACCTCTGAAAACACCCTCCCCCGCCTTCAAAACCCTTACCCGTCCCTCAAAAATTCACCCCACCCACAGAAACACATCAAGCATGTCCTTAGAGAATGCAATTTAACTATGATATACGCATCTTTTTGCAACACCAAGCTCTACGAATATTTCTAGTTGAAAAAACGTTTTTTTAGAAATTGTCGAGATCATGCATTTGGCAAGTAGCGAGAATATAGGACTTCTTACTAAAAATTAGATAGCTACCAGCAAACCATCAGCAGTCTCATAATAGAATACCTTAGAGGCTTAGATGAGCCGTATGAGTACCGCCTGAACAAATCAAAGCTGTGATGACTTGACTATCCTGAAAACCATAGTCTCCACACCCCTTTCCTGTATCCTGTTCCACCATAAACATACACAAGAAACGAAGAAAGCAGCTTGTGATTCCTTAAGCTGAAACAAAAAACCAGATAATTTATCCTAGAGCAGAAGAATATGGGAATTACAGAAAAGTGAATATTTCCTTATGAAAGTCGAGGGAAACAAGATGAGCTGGAGGTTTATCCCTACGACTACCATCTTCAAAGTAAATATCACATCTCCGAGAAGCACAAGACTCAAATATACATTTAAACTACGAAATAGCGGCTGTCATTATTTCTGTCAATCCATTGCCGATGACTGAGAGTATAAACAGCAGAATGTGGGTCATTGATCACGACAACGACTTTATAATACAAAAAAATCCAAATGCACTCATGTAGTTAGTTACTAATTGAACAAAGAAGGAAGGGGAAATAGGGAATTATGAATACTTTTGAAATACTAGGGTTCCATAAATTCAATTCAAAACAGCAATCCATAAAGATACAACATCTGACAGCGTATTTTAATAATGGGAGAATGAATTGTCAAGATACATTAACATTAGTTTGGCAGAATTTAAGACGCACCTGAATGTTACTCGTACTGTATTACTTACTAGGGTTTTGGCCTTCGGGTGGTGTGTTGTTGGTTACTGTTTGATTCTTCATCTTCCTCTTCTTTAGAATCAACCGGCAAGAAACTGATTGGAGCCTAAAAGTAATAGTAGGAGTGAGTGAAATGAAAAAATTCACTAATGCTTCGCGAGTGTGGAAGACGGGCGCTATGTCCCATTTCAAATAGGCAACAAATTACTCCCCTCCCTACAATACAGTTTATGTTTATTGCATCACCCCATCAAAGTCATGTTAGAATCATTAAGTTTGACGCACCAGACACGTCATATCGAGGGAAAAAATGCCATCGTGCATTGTGTTCTACTCCCTCTATTCCACTTGATTTTATACATTTGGTTTGTGAGTTACTTCCTCTATTTTCTTGAATTAGTCTCACTTCTCTTTTGTGAGGAGAAAAGTGGACCAATGTGACTAATTCAAGAAAATAGAGAGGAATATACTTTAATCAAATATAACTGGAGTACAACATAGTGATCAACTCTATCTATCATTTTGTTTTGTAACAAATTAATCTACTTCAACCTAAATTTACCAAAAACATCAATCTACTTTATAACCTGAATTTACCTAAATTTACACACTTCAAAAGCAATCTCAATTAACCGATAATGGATTGAAAGCTAAACGATTAGGTCCAAAATTGATTATAATAACCGATACCGTGATCTCTCACGAGGATAGAGTATCAAAAACCAACCTGAATAAATTGATCATAGTTACACACCTCTTTCTCAGTCTCTCGCTTGGCTGTTTCACATTGTCCTGACGTCCTACCGCATCACCAACCTGAATAAAAAACCACCTCCACCGGCCACCGCTGTAATTAACCGCCGTGCGTCTCAAAACACCATCCCCCACCTCCAGAATCCTTTCCCGTCCCTTGAAAATTCACACTATCCACAGAAACACAACCGCCAGCCCTTAGAGAACACAACTGAACTGTGATCTGTAATGCATCTATAGTCTACACCATAGAATCCATACACCAACTTTATTGACCTTACTTTCCAGTCAATAAAGAGCAAAACGAAAACAGACAACAATGAACTCTCCGAAAAGGACACGTAACAAATGCCAATTCACATATGTACATGATAAAAAAAAATTTGTTTAAATACACCTACTCTGGAGTAGGAAATCGAATTTGTAGTTTGACCAACGTTTAGCAAACACAAAAGAAGAAAGACAAGAGGTAAACACAAATGGTAGAGCTAATAGTAATTCCATCAAATAAAACAGCAAGGAGAAAGAGTCATATCCATTATTTCCTGTCATGAATTTGATTCCTTTGTCCTAATTTTTTCATCCATTGTATCCTGACAAAGGATCTTCTCAAAACAACATAGGCGAAACTATTCTCTTCTCCCTCGAAAATTTCTTAGATCCTCGGCTCCATATTCTTTGCACAACACCAAACTCTCCGAGTACATTTGGAAATAAACATTGCGTCCTTTGGTAGTGTGAAGCTTCTGCACTTGGCAAGTATCAAGATTATAGGACTCCTTTCCACACAAAAGATGCCTACCATCAACTGTCTCATGGTAGTATACCGTACCCGACTCATATGCGTGCTCTTCCAACAAATCAAAACCAGCGTTACTTGACTGTCCTGAAAACCATAGTCTCCACACCCCCTTCCCGTTGTCCTCTTCCAGCACCCATATGCTCGAACTTACATCAGAAATGCAGAAAAACGCCAGCAATTCCCCAATATGAATCATAAACCAGAAAGTTCGTCCTCCCCCAGGAGACTTCGGGAGTTCCAAAAAAGTGAATATTTCCATTTGAAAGTCAAGGGAAACAAGATGAGTTGGTGGTTTATCCCGAAAACTACCATCCCCACATGGATCATTTCCAAACCAGTGTACTGCCCCTTTCCAGTAATAACCAGGACTCTCATAACAACAACACTTAAACATACGTCTGAAGTACAAAAGGCTGACACAGAGGCCATTATTTCTGACAGTCCATTGTCGATCACTGAGGGTATAAACTGCAACACTCATCACAGTAGCCTCCGGGTCAGAGCTTAGTGGAGCCATGACCACGATAACTTTATAATCCATACTTTGAGGGTCAAACCCAAACGCCCATCTGAAGTCGATACAATAATAGAGAAGAAAAGGGGAAGGGGGCAGTTTCAATGCTTTTCTAATACTAGGGTTCCATATACTCATTTCGTTGTGAGGATTATCAAAGTGGCACATTAAAAGCAATCCATTACACCTGCCTTTAAGATAGAACATCTTACAGCGATTGGTCAAGATGTGAGAAGATATTATAGTGAGAGTGCCAACATCACGAACTGTCAAGATACATCCTGCATTTCCATGGCATCCCAGCATCTCATAGGATAACAATAATTTTTTATTATTGTTGTTCGCGACATTAGGTTCACAAAGTTTACGATGCATGTCAACAAAATCAGGGTCATCTATCATGGACCACCAACATTTGCATACAGACCTGAATCTTAATAGGGTTTTGGCCGGCAATTTTGCCAAAATTTGGGTCAATACTTCGGGTGGTATGTGAGGCAAATGTTCTTGATTTCCGATTGATGATGATGATGATTGGGCCTTCATTCTTCTGCTTTTTATTTTCTTCAGAACGAACTGGCAACAAACTGATGATGGCAGATTGGGTGGATTGGAACTTGTAATTTGGAAACTAGGAGGTAGTCGTGAAAATGAAGAAAAATAAAGGGGGAGGTTGATGGGTATTAAGTACACTGAGTCAAATTTCAACTTGAAGCGAGTACTCGACTCAAATTTTGAATCGGCCTGTATTTTGACCTACTCAGCAGAACCAAATTTGAGACCCGAACTCCCGCTCCGTTTGATAATTTAGTATGATGGTATGGGTAGGTCCGACACTTTTTTTATAGCTTAACTATGTTAGGAATTCTTTTCAATCTCCTATAATATTATACTCCCTGTGGCTCTGAAGTCTGAACCACATCACCAACCTGAACTAAAACCCCACCCCACCGCTGAAATTAATCTCCTTACCTCTCAAATCACCCTCCCCTACCTTCAAAATCCTTACCCGTACCTCAAAAATTAACCCCACCCACAGAAACACAACAGGCATGTTCTTAGAAAACGCAATTGAACTGTGATATACGCATCTTTTCACAACACCAAGCTCTCCGCATATACTTATAAATGAACAAAAGGGTTTTCAGACATTTCAAGGTCATGCACTTGGTAGTTGGTAGGTAGCAAGATTATATGACTTCTTACTACAAATAAGATAGCTACCATCAGCGGTCTCATAATAGAATACCTATGATGATCCGTATGAGTACCGCTTTAACAAATCAAAATCGTCATGACTTGACTATCCTGAAAACCATAGTCTCCACACATAATGGATAAAGACAAGAGGCAGCGCACCACCGGCACCAAGGGGATAGCCTCAACCCTCAATGATAAAGAGTCAGGACTCATGATCTTCTCAAAAACATCTCAGGGAAAATTATTCTGTCCTTCATTGAAAATATAAAGATGTCAGGTCCACGGCTCCATATTCTTTGCCCAACAACAAACTCTCACAGTAGATTTCGAAATCAACCGTATGTCCTTTGAAGGTGTGAAGCTTCTGCACTTGGCAAGTATCAAGATTATAGGACTCCTTTCCACACAAAAGATACCTACCATCAACTGTCTCATGATAGTATACCGTACCCAACTCATATGTGTGCTCTTCCAACAAATCAAAACCGGTGTGACTTGACTGTCCTGAAAACCATAGCCTCCACACCCCCTTTCCGTTGTCCTGTTCCAGCAACCATATGCTTGAACTTACACAAGAAATGCGGAAAATCGCTAGTGATTCCTTAATGTGAATCATAAACCAGAAAGTTCGTCCTCCACCAGGAGACTTGGGGAGTTCCAAAAAAGTGAATATTTCCATATGAAAGTCAAGGGAAATGAGATGAGTTGGTGGTTTACCCCTAAAATGACCATCCCCAAATGGATCATTTCCGAACCAGTGTACTGCCCCTTTCCAGTAATAACCATTACTCCGATAACAACAACAATCAAACATACGTCGGAAGTACAAAAGGCTGACACAGAGGCCATTATTTCTGACAGTCCATTGTCGATCACTGAGGGTATAAACTGCAACACTCATCACAGCAGCCTCCAAGTCAGCTCTTAGTGGAGCCATGACCATGATAACTTTATAATCCATACTTTGAGGGTCAAACCCAAACGCCCATCTGAAGTCGGTACAAGAAGAGAGAAGAAAAGGTGAAGGGGGAAGTATCAATGCTTTTCTAATACTAGGGTTCCATATACTCATTTCATTTGGGCGCGGAAATTCAAAGCGGCACATTAAAAGCAATCCATTACATCTGCCATAAAGATAGAACATCTTATGACGACTGGTGAAGATGTGAGAAGATACAGTAGTGAGAGTGCCAACATCACGAACTGTCAATATACATCCGGCATTTCCATGGCATCCCAACCCCTCATAAGATAACAATAATTTATTATTGTTAGCAACATTAGGTTCGCAAAGTTTAAGATGCATGTTAACGAAATCAGGGTCGTCAATCATGGATTGCCAATATTTGCATACGCACCTGACTCTTAATAGGACTTTGGCCGGAAATTTTGCCAGAATTTGGGTCAATACATCAGGTGGTATGTGAGGGAAATGTTGTTGATTTCCGATTGATGATGATGATTTGACCTTCATTCTTCTGCCTTTTATTTTCTTCAGAACGAACCAGCAACAAACTGATGATGGCATATTGGGTGGATTGGAACTTGTAAACTGGAAACTTCGAAGCAGGCGTGAAAATGAAGAAAAATAAAAGGGAGGTTGATGAGAATGAAGTAGACTGAGTCAAATTTCATCTTGAACCTCAAATTTGAGTACTCGACTCAAATTTTGACTCAGCCTGTATTTTGACCCACACAGCATAACCTAATTTGAGACCCAAACTCCCGCTCCGTTTGACAATTTAGTATGATGGCATGGGTAGGTCTGACACTTTTTTTATAGCTTAACGATGTTAGGAATTCTTTTCAATCTCTTGTAATATTATACTCTCTTTGGCTCTAAAACACATTCTTTTTTTCGCTGTCGTTTACTTTATACTCAATATATATTTACACAAAGAGGCTTAATATTTTTCCCATCACAAATTATAACAAAATTACGCATCATAGTTACATACGTACCTCTTCATCGCCTCTCGCTTGGTTGTTTGACAATTGACGTGTGCAGTCCTATCACATCACCAACCTGAATAAAAACACCACGTACTACTGTAATCAACCTCCTTACCTCTCAACACATCCTCCCCTACCTTCAAAATCCTTACCCGTGCCTCAAAAATTAACCCCACCCACAGAAACACAACAAGCATGTTCTTAGAGAACGATGGAACTGTGATATACACATCTTTTCCAACAGCAAGCTCTCCGAATATATTTCTAATTGAACAGAACGTTGTTTTTAGAAATTGTCAAGGTAACGCACTTGGCAAGTAGCAAGATTATAGGACTTCTTACTACAATTAAGATACGGAGTAGCTACCATCAGCGGGTTCAAAATAGAATACCTTAGATGACCCATATGAGTACTGCCTGAACAAATCAAAACCGGCATAACTTGACTGTCCTGAAAACCATAGTCTCCAGTCTCCACATCCCTTTCCGCTGTCCGCTGTCCTTGGTTCCAGCACCCATTTGCTGGAACTTACCCAAGAAACAAAGACAACAGCTAGTGATTCCTTCAGCTGAAACAGAAACCAGAAAATTTCCCCTTGAGCAGAAGAATTTGGGAGTTCCAGAAAAGTGAATATTTCCTTATGAAAGTCTGAGGGAAACAAGATGAGTCGATGGCTTATCCCTACAATTACCATCTCCAAACCATTGTGCTGCCCCCTTCAAAATGCAGTAATAACTAATTTAACCACATCTCCAAGAAGGACAAGACTCAAACATACGTCTAAACTATGAAACGCGGCTGATACAGAGGCCCTCATTATTTCTGACAGTCCATTGTGGATGAGTGAGAGTATAAACAGCAGGCTGCGGGTCATCTCTTTATAGAGGCGTGATCACGATGACGACTTGATAATCCATATTAAGTGGGTGAAACCCCAAAAGCACATATGTAATTACGGGTTGAACAAAGACGGAACGAGCAATTGGGAGGTATGATTACTTATCGAATACTACCAGGGTTTCCATAAATTCAATTCATAAGGGTGAGGGTGATCAAAGATGCACATTAACAGCAATCCTTTACTTCTGGCATAAAGATACAACATCTTACGGCGTATAATAAACTAATAATAATGGGAGCAGGAATTGTGAAGAAACATCCTATATTTCCATGGCGTCGCAGCATACACTCATACATACATAGGCAGACAATAATTTAGAAATGTTGTTAGTGTTAACATTAACATTAGTTTGGCAGAGTTTAAGACGCACCTGAATGTTACTCTAGGGTTTTGGCCGGGTGGGTCAATATTTCGGGTTGCTGTTCACCATATTTCTTCTTCCGCTCTTCTTCAGAAATTGATGACGATAGATTGGGTGGATTGGAGCCTGGAAGTACTAGGAGTGAGTGAGTGAGTGAGTGACAAGAGAAAATTCAATACGGAGTACGTAATGGTTTGCGAGTGTGGAAGACGGCATTGAGACCTTAGGCAAATTCTTTGTTTCCGTCACAAGTGTAACGCAAAATTATGTGCTACTCCACTAATAAGTGATATTTTTGACCCGTCATCAATTTGTAACGGATATATTTCATCCCATTTTATGGGAACCTACCATTTACAAATGGGCTCACTATTAAGAATAGTGGTACAAAAGTAGATGTTTACCAAAATACCCTCTCTTCTCACCCATGTTTTGGTACTTGGTAATATAATGAGGGTAAAAAAGACTTTTCTTGGGTTTATTTTTGCCATTTTTAGAAATGGTAGGAATTGAATGAATGGACCAAAAAAAGAAAATGGTAGGTTTCCAAAGAATGGGAGGGAGTATCTGTTACAAGGAAAATTTACCCTAGGCCTTAAGAAGTTAGAGGTCGTATGTTCCATTTAAAATAGGCAACAAATTACTAGCACCTCCAGTGACTCTGTCTCATTAAACACAAAATCTAGAGACGTCTAAATTGAGAGACGCTCTTTTAGTACCACTTTTAGGTATTGTATTTGTACCTTTTATCGTAGGGTGTCACTATTTTTATTTATATATTCTTTTAAGTTAAACTTACTATTTTTATTACTCTTGTACAACAATGGTAAACCCACCCGAAATAGTAGATGACCCAACCGAAAATAACTCAGAATCAACCCTAAAATCATCTACATAAACCTGCCGAAAAGGCTACACTTACACGGCGTGTATGAAAATTTCATACACAGCCAACCATATTGCGCCATGTGTCAATTTATTTTTAACCTTGGGTGATTAGTTTAGGGTTAGGTTAGTAATTTTACACATTTAGTTAATTTGTTATCAAACCATAGTTAAGTTAATTGTAGAAAGTTTTAATATTTTTATTTTTTTTATAATTATCTTTATTCAAAGCAAATGTATATAGATTTTTTATTTTGTTCAACTTCCAATTAATTAATTAATTTAGATTAAAACAATTTTATGTGAAGGCAAATTTATTAATATAATTATCATTAATGTAATCTACTTTCACGTAATTTCATAAATATTACTCCCTCCAAATCACTATAATTTTCCCACTTATTATTTTAATCCCTCACACTTGAATAAAAGTGGGAAAATCGTAGTTGTTTGGAGGGATTATTGTATATCCATTTTTGTAAAATAATTTTTTCATTTTTATTTTTTAATTGTACTAATTAATTATTTAAAAAAAACGAAATTTAAAAATAATATTTTCATTAATTGAATTTAAAATAAGGTTATGTGGATTTTTAATATATTATATATTAGAAGTTTAACAAAATAAAAATTAATATATAAACCAAATTATACGGTTCCAAAAAAAATTATATAAATATAAATATTATATATATGTATTACTTCGTATAAAATTATACGAAAATATTTAAAAGATTATACGAAAATATTTGATACTCCATATATAAAAAAGAATGGAATGGAATATTAATTGAGAATATTTCTTATATGGGTTCACATTGTAATTATTTACTCCGTATTATTTTGTTAAATTAAGTAGTTAATTTACCCAATCATTCTACAATTGAGGAGCTAATAAAGGATTTAATTTTAATTTGAGTGTATATTTATTATAATAATATTAATATACGTTTTAAACTTATTCGTTTAATAGTATATATACTCCGTAATAAGATATATATAATACCGCAAAAATAATTAAATATTCATAATGTATATAATTATATTGTTAGGAAGATTATACCCCCTCCAGTCACATTTTATTGCCCTATTTCATTAAAATATATATTACATATAATCATGAAATGGTCATAATAAATTATGACCGGAGGGAGCATTTTCTAATAATTTTTATTTATTGAAATATTTACTATATATTTCCGTATTTTGTATGTTTTCTAAATATTTCTTACAGAATAATGAAAACATTACCAAATATTTTCAAAGAT
Source organism: Agrostemma githago (assembly GCA_958450325.1). Lineage (NCBI taxonomy): Eukaryota > Viridiplantae > Streptophyta > Magnoliopsida > Caryophyllales > Caryophyllaceae > Agrostemma > Agrostemma githago. The sequence continues at coordinate 1,943,117 of OY288255.1, forward strand.
ATTGATTTGGTAATCGAATAATATTCTTTAATTTACTGTAAAATTGTCAAAAACTTTAATTGTTTTTCTAATACATATATACACACATATTTTGTTTTTAAAATATTAAGGAGTATTATTATTATGTAAAAAATTTAAAGCATTGAACATTTTTTCATTTTAAGTAATTTTTTTTGTTTTAAAGTTAATTTATTAATATAAAAATTAGATATTATTAATTTATTAATTATCATAATTTACCTTTAAATTTTCGAAAATTATATTATTTTTGAAAAAATTAATATTTTTTTAATTGATTATTTTTTAAAATATATATATATACTCCGTAATATATAAAAAACGTAATGTGTAAAACAAAAACAAAAATAAAAAATTTCCTAATTTGACTCAACTAGATTAAGGTTAAGAATTAAGTAATCATATAAAATTACTAACTAACCCCCACCTTAGGTTAAACTAAAATAAACGCGTGGCGCAATATGATTGGTCGTGTATGAGAAATCTCATACACGTCGGGTAAGTGTATCATCTTCCTAAACCTGCACGACAGACAAACAAACACTACATATTCCAGCAAACTCGTTAAGCTGAAATTTGTCCAATTACTACGAGTACTTTACTTGGGGTCCAAAGGTATCGAATAACATTACAATAACAAGGCATCATATGCAAACAACTGCATATACATATATATAGTCAACATTTTAGTTACAACGAACCAATCACCACGATACAGATTCGATCTCGTCCCTGGCCGCCTTATACAGCTCAAGCCGTTTAGCACATTGTTGCCTTATCTCCATCAGCATCGGGTCTTCATCCAGCATCATTCCCAGCTGTTTCGCCTGATACAATAACTCGAGTTAGTTCATAACTTCATATCGACTATCTTATTTTTTGGACACTCAGTTTTACATGGTCTAGAAGACGTAACGAAATAAGTACTAAAAAGCTAGCATGAGTATATACAAGTGGAGGTTACCTCTAATTTGCCGATTCGTGCGTAGAAAAGATTAAGCAGAGAGTGCTTAGCCTCCTTGACTTGGCAATGAACAGCTGCCTTGGGAATGGTATTTTTGAGTGTATCAGCTACCATATGTATATACGAGGAAACATGTGATGCTATTCTTCGAAAATGTGCATCCACCTGTTGGTCTATATTGGTGACAGCAGCAGCAGGATTTCCGGTCTTCTCCATCTCTTGAGGAAGTTTGCGAAAGAAATCAACAGTGAGGTATGAAGCTTCCATTTCCACTAGCCTGATAACTGTTTTCCTGCTTTCATCACGGAACCTCTCTAAGGCTTCGTTAGTAGCCCCGGCTATCTCAGTTTGTACCGAAGGAAATCGCTTGAGCTCCTGAATCACATCAGACAGTCTGAATGCCGAGAAGTGGCGTGTTGAACATTTATCAGTTTATCGTGGCCTGTTATTACATCGGTCATATAAGCTCTATGCCTAGAAGTATGTCTTTATTAGCCCTGTATCAGCGCTACCAGTCAAACATTGGCCAAACCTTTCATATCTTGGAAACTATTGGCGCTGTGAAAATCCATTAATCAATGACCAATCTTTAATGCTTTGTGAGTTGTGACAGACCAAAATAAGAATTGAATCGAGGTACTTGTCCTTTGCTTTAGTGGGTTAATGGGTATATTGGTCAGGTTTGGTCTCTGATATCATAAAAAATGAGTACAGCATTTCTACGCACACAAACTTCACCTGAGTTTCTGCAATTGATTTCCTGACAAGCTCCTTCAGCACAAAGTGAACCTGAATGACATTATTGAGGAGTGAAAAATGAAAATGAGTACAATAGTACAGCAGAAGTCAAGGCGGAGAGTTTTAACACTACTGAACTTTACTTTGAAAACTTCTCGTTGTTTACTGCATCCATATTGAATACAGACGATATTTTGAGATTCTAGTTGATGCAGCCGAAATTCTAGTTTTTCTTGTGGGATGTTGTATACTAGATTACTAGTATAATGTGAGCAATTCAGCACCATGTGTGATGTGTATGTGTATAAGCCTCAATCTTATAACTTCAGACTAGCTATAATCAGCAGGAGACATTTGACATCTTAAGGTTCTGAGTGAAAAAGGAGTACTTACAGCATCAACAGAGGCTTCAGCAGGACCTCTGAAATAATTTAATGCACCTTCAATTAGGCGTCGGTAACCTTGTTCAGGTGCAATCAGATGTGGCTGATAACCATCAGATTGAGAAACCACCTTCCTAACATTTGGAAGGGACAGGTACCGATCAAACGGGAGCTTTTTCAAAGCCGCAGGAAGCTGGTGATCAAAAACTCCATATATTCGACTACCTCCAGGACGCCTGAAAGTGAAAAATTTCAGGGCACCCTCAATGTTTAATAAATCAACAGCTCTACTATAATTCTAATATCAGATTCAGTAGGTACTAGAGAGCTGAATAATTTAGCACATCACGAACTCAATGCCATTTACAAACAACCCAAATTCATTAGATACTTGCACAAGAAAGACAAAAGAAAGCCATGGAGTTGGAAAACAATTCTCAATTCAGCCAGCTTGTGGAAATTTAACCACCTTTACAATGTAAATAACAGGCAGTTCATTTAAATTATCTTTCAGAGTTCAGACAATATGCAATAGCTACAAAAATGTTAAGAAATGAGATGAAATAGAGTTTATAAATCAAACATGACAAATTTCCATTAACCTTTCAGCTCCTATTTGGAGGGATTAGTGGTCAAGGCTGACCCTAGTTCATCATAGTCGAACAAGGATTAACAAGAACAATCTTGAAATTTGTAACATTAATCTTTTAGAATGCAGTTGTGAGAGCCAAACAGGCTAAAGAATTACCCTCCATCAAGGTGCTCCTTGAATACTCTATCAAATGCACGGCAAAGTTCCAGAATTGTGTATAATTGTGCCTGAGATATGACATGAGTCATTAGATAAGTTCATCCTTGTAAAGCACTGTGCCAATAACGTTAAGGAACAAACTTACCCCCGAATCAATGCCAACAGGCCTTCCAAGTCGATCCAGTTCTGCTTCTAGCTCGTCGATAGTCTTGTTTATCAGTGCTGTAATACTTGGAATACGGGCCCTAATTACAGACTCCAAATGCTGAAGCATGGACAATTGGAAATATAATATAATATTAATAACAAACTCAAACAAATCACTTCTCCAAACCAAAGAACTACAGTGAGAGTTGTACCGTTGATAGTAGCTTTGCAAGATATTCGGATCCCATCCTGCTAGCCAAGTGTGAATAATCAGGGCTGGTCGCAAAGTACTCTCGCTCCTTCCGTCTTGCAGCTATCATATTTATATTCTTGTTGATTTCAGCTTGTGATCGATTCACTATCCCCACCCAGGGGTGTTGAAGCCTGTATGATCTTCCTTCAAGAACCTTGCATATCGAGAAGATAGAGCATATAAGTGCACAAAGCTAAGAAATGTAGAAAAGGGCTTACAAGCTTTCAAGTACGAGGTGTATCAACTGTTGAAGAACAACCAGAAAGAGAATCTTTAAAAAAAGGCACGAAAATGGCCTTGAAGGTTAAATGGAACATACATCCAAAGCATCAGTCCCTTTGTCCATGAGATCCAGCTTGGTTAAGACACCGAAGGTTCTATCTCCTGCAATGTTTCCGTCCATGATTACATTACTGTGAAAAATATGTGTATATGACTTGAACGAAATAAAACGTACCACTGGGGTCGACTTCCCTGGCAAGCTTTATGGCATCTGATGTAGCAATATCTTGATTAGCAGGAGATATTGCCAGTATAATCGAGTTGGGCTGGCAAAACAAGAGCATATCATTAGAACAAAGTCACACTGTATAACTTCATTAACGGTGCATGTACTCAATCGAGCAGCCTATTTGATAAAGCAGCAAACAGTGAAATTCACGCGCAGGTTGATAATGCGTAACAAGGGAAAGATCAAGGGTGAAAATACATTCTGAATTGGATAATTACCTTATCAACATATTTTCGAACCATGTCTTCAATATCTTGGGCAATACTCTCAGGCTGCCCCTCTGAGTTAATCATGAAAAGACAACTGACATCAGTTAAATGTTATACCAAAAAGCAACTTGAATCACTAAAGAAATCCACTAACAAGACGGGAACTCACCCACAGCAACCTTTGTCAAACCCGGCAAATCAATAAGGGTCAAGTTGACAACTGGCGAGAGCAACGATACAATCAGTTTAGCACTTAAACAGCAAAGCAATGACCGGGATAAACAATTTAACACTATGTTGCCCAAGTAACAAACTCAAGGATCGTTTACCATTTGGTGAGTAAATGCTGAGATGAATAGGTACAGGCGAAATTTGTTTTGCCTTTCCTGTCACTCTATCTGTTTCATCCTGAATCTCCTTACGAACAAGGGCTAAAACAAGCAACAAAATTCAAAGTATAGCAGATATCAACCATTGCACTTAAACAAAATAAATAAATAATTGTATGCAACTACGGAGTATAAGTTAAACCGACTAATGTAAGGAAAATGACAACATATTCACCACAGCCCGACTAATACAAAAGCATTCAGTTAACCATCACTATTGATCCGCCACAATAACACACAAGCTTTATCAGCTGATCTTTCATTACCAAGCACTCAAATTAAACTTCCTTAGCAAAAACAACTCAAGGACGAGTTCATCACGAATGAGATGATTTCACCATACGTTCATGCAAGTTCCTCCTAAATAACCCCAACTAACTTAATCTCCAAGCAAATTCACGAAGAGTCGTCAAGAATTAAGTATTGTACTACTACTTCCCTAGCTTCAACTCGAAACGTGCAAACAACATGAATCAACAATCATTAACAACCTAAAATCTCAAAAGTATAAACCGGCACAAAACTCGACAAAAATACATACAAAAATCAGTGAAGCGGCGCTTAGGCAAGTGAAGGAACTCGGCATAGTCCACTGCTCCTTCCTCTGTTTTATGCAATTGCAATAGTAACGGCCTTCTCGTCACAATCCCTACAACAACGAAAGGAAAGCTAACTTCAACAACAAACATGGCCTCCTCCTTCAAAATTAAGCCTATTTCAAACACGATTATCCCTAAATTTGAGCTAATTCAACTTAAATCACGCAATTCGACCGATTTCACCTTACTGACCAAAGCAAACTAGCCAAATTTCATCTAAACAGACGACGATTACGATTAACAAAGTCGAAATTCAAGTAAAATAACACCTAATTCTGCAAATTGCTAAACGAAACAAAATCAAAGTCATAGAACTAACCAGATCCTCTCGGAAGGAAGTCACGGCCGACGATACTCTCAAGAACCGACGATTTTCCTGAACTCTGTCAAATTTCCACACATTATCAGTCATCACACCAGAATTCTTCTCTACTCTCTCCGACTCAACTGATTGTTTGAAAAAATTGTAGAGAATCAACTAAGTGTAATACATGAAAAAGAATTACCTGGCCGCCGACGACGGCGACGGAAGGAAGCGCTTGCCAGAGAGAATTGAAAGCGGTATCGACGCCGCCATGGTCGCCGAGAAGAGTGCAAGCTCGCTGAATTCTGTTGACTAACCCTATCAAACTCTCCATGATTAAGCAAAGAAGAAGGAAGAAAGAAGGAGAATGCAGTGAATGACAGTGTGAGTGTTGTAAGGAATGGAAATAGGGAATGTAATGAAGGCAGAGAAACAACAAATGTGGCAAATGTCTGATAGTTATTGGGAAAAGACGGTTTTACACGTTTAAAATATAGAGCATTTATGCGTAAAAAGTTTACTAATTTGTCGATAATTAATGACGTTATCTTTTCACGGAATTACTAATATTTTGAATGCGATGAGGGGAATGAGGAATGTAAGAGAAATATTGGTGAGTTGGGGTTGGGGTTGGGGAGGGGGTTGTTGTGAAGCAAGTTAAGTGTTGGTTTGTGTTTCAAAATATTAATGCCAAATTGCGAAGTGCGTAATGTGTGTGTTTTGCGAAAGAAGAAGGGGGGGTTTGAATTTTGAACGTTGGATGGATGGTGAGCGTTGCGTGGGAAAGGAGTTGTGGGCCGCTTGATTTGGTTACCGTTGCCAACCCGAGCCAAGGGCTTGTACAGTTGTACTCCTATTTTTATTGCACAAATTCTTGTTTGTGACGAAATATCTGTCACAAACGTATGACAGGTTAAATAGGTATTAAGTAGGTGAGATAAGATAAAATTGAGATTGGTGGGACCTTTGTTCTTTTCTCCTCAATTGGTCTCTACTTGACCCGTTTTAAACTTGCGACGGATATATCCGTTGTTTTTCATGCACTCCATGTTTCATTTGTATGTCCAAATTCACTTTGTTTTGTTTCGTTTCGTGGTTTCTATTATTTGCTCGCACGGTTAGGGATATATTTTTTGTCATTCATTCAATTCTTTACGTGGACACCGTTATTGTAAAGAAAAATGATGGATCTATGTAAAGAATTGAATTAATGGGGAGAGAAACTTTTAAGATTTTGGATGTTTGAACTTTGAACGAAGTTATTAACCACATATTTGTACGTGAATTTCTCATGTTGGATTAAGATAGGTTGGGTCATCTCGAATCGAAATACTCCCTCCATTTTAAACTATTGTCTCATTTCAATATAATATTCCTCACAAATATTATCCAAATGAAACAATAATTTAAAATCGGAGGGAGTACTTAATTTGGTCAAGTCGAGTTCAAGTTTGGGCACTTAAGAATTTGGTCAAAATGCTTAATTTAAAACATCAACAGCTAATTAAAATATTCCTCGTTAATCTTAAAAAGTGTAACAATTTCAAAGAAACAGAGGTAGTAACATTTAACTTTTCTATTAGACAGCTAAAAAGCCTCATTCATAATGAAAATCAAAAGTTAAGGAATAGGCTAACAACAAAATTTTGAGGCTCCAAGCCTCGGAAATCATACTACGTCCATATTATTACTCGTACAATGTATAAGTGTAACAACCCGAGAACAAATTGGATTTTGCACAAAAAAATGTCACATTTTGTTTAAACCGTCAATCATGCGAGCCTTGTAAATTAATCCAAGTAGTCTGACCCAAAAAATCATGTGAGATTTGTAAATCAATTTTCAAAAAATGGAACAGAAGAATAAGCACCCCATCGGTCATCTTCTTCAGAGCAGAGCAGCAATCCAGCTGCTAGTTCAATGTACAACATTGAAAAAAAAAAGGCGAGGGCGCTTCTTTACCTATCTTGTGGTAAAACCTGATTTCTATTTATTCACCTCCTCGAGCTTCGACTTCAATGCTTCCGGTAGACCAATGTAGGGTATTCCGGTGACCACATATTGTTCTCAACATATTCTAGAAGTTCGTCCTGTAAGGATAAAGTTCAGTTCAGCTCAAACTTAATCCTCAGTCTGAGAATAATCATCAGTCGTCCCCTGAAAGACGGGTCTCATCCAAATCTAATGCAAAACCAGTTCATTTAACTATAACAGTACAAACTCAACAAGCCAGTATTATCATCGAACCTCATTTAGTCTCTGAAGCTCCCTAGGATCCATGTCACGGTAGCCTTCTGCTACGTCCTCTTCTAATGCTTCTTTGACTACAGCTACGGCTATTTGTTTTGTGATTTCGCGTATGCTGCAGGATAAAGTGTAAATAGGAAAGGACATTGAATTGAACTCAAATTTGACAGAAAAATCATCTATGAAAGAAAACCTCGATGTTGGCGGATAGATAACACCATGGATCACTTCCTCTTCAGTCATGTATCCTGCTAAACTGTAGATCAAGAACCAAAATGAGAATGAAGATCAATTTACTGTGTTAATTTCCACAAAATTGCCTGGGCCTTTTGTGATATAAAGAGTACTTTCCATATCGAATACAATTTCAACTATCATCATATGATTTAGATGTACAATGATCTTACCGCTCGGCAGCAGCCTGTAACATGCCATCCGAGATTATCTTAGCGCCAGATAGAAGAGCACCAAGTCCAATCCTGCATGTTCAGCACAGCTAAAATAACAACCAAAAAATTACAAAGCGTTGCTGGTTATATAAACGGCTGAAAAGTGGGAACTGACCCTGGGAAAAGGTACATGTTATTTCCTTGGTTGGAGTGTCCGATTTTACCATTTCCTGTAATGGAAGTTCATATTGATATTGGAAACGCCATACACAGTTACATACTAGCAGATGGCTGGAAATTTAAGGAAATCCCATGAAACAATTTTACATCCACAAGACCACAACTGTCATTTTAATTCATTTGATTAGTTATTCGATGCATAAAGGTATCACTTTCAAAAGCCACCCGTGACAATTTAAATATCGTTGCACGTTCTTGGGTGAGGATATACACAACATGCACAAAATTGTTACAGATGAATAGTTGAATGCAATTTCACCACAATCTTAAATCATGTTGAGACAGCCATTTAAATTACTACTCCGTATTAGGCAACACATACCAAGATCAACATTTTTGAAAGGGCTGCCACTTGCAAATATAACGTGATCACCTACTATGGAGAAAGCCTCCTCTGGGGTACATTCCGCTGTTCATAGAAAAGAAAAAGTAATAAGGGACCAAACTGGACATACAATGTATATAGCCATGAAGTTAGTGAGCAAGAGTATCATCTGTAAGTATGGAAATTTAACGAAATCAGTAAATAACCACATGAAGGATGAGAAAGCAAACCATTTTTAGTAGGATTTGACATTGCAAATATTGCTGGTCTTGTTGATGTCGAGTTTTTAAGAGCTTCAAGAACCTATCCATAGCATAGAAAATAAGGGGGAAAAAAACGCATTCACATCAGAAAGTAGGCACCAAACCAAAAAAGCTATATTGCGTATGTGAATATGTGAATCATGAAAACACAAACAAATAAACAAGTAAACAACTAGTCGATTTTTCAAGGCATGGACCTGAACCTCAATCAGTCAAGAATTGCAAAGCTCCTGAAGCATGAACCGCTAAATAAAATTACTCTGTTATAATGTTAGTTAACTCATTTGAACCCACGAGGCCACGATAGAGGACAAGGAATTATATTATCATATTCATTGACTAGCCATGGATTACAGCCTAGTTTTCCACTCCAACTAAAAAAACTTGAACAGGCAAAACCTGGCTTTTAGAGGAAGCATCAGCCCACGAAATGGAATTCTGAAGAAATAATTCTAGTTTAACTACTATACTAAGTTACAGGATTCATGGAATGACGAACTCTGAACAAATGTATGCAGTGGTTGTCATGTATGAAAAGAACATAACGAACAGAGCAACAATTTCACTTCAGGAAAAATATCCACCGACAGTAAACCGCTCTTGATAATGTAATACAATATGATATAGTGAATGGCTAGAGGGGCTTAGCAACGTTTAAACCAACCTCTCTTGAAAACAATCCACCAACAGCAGACAATCCCAGAAGTACATCAGGCTTAACTTGCTGGACCTGTAGATAAAAGTATCCAATTGATCATGTAATACGATATGATACAGTCAATTGAGGGTAAGGCTGAGCGGTGGCAAATACGTCAGTTCGGGTTTGCTATACATTTCGGGCTGGGTCATTTCACTTTTCAGGTCGGTTTCGGGTGACATGCTACCCGATCATTTCAGGGTTGGAACATTTCGGGTCGGACCATTTTCAGATGAGTATTAGAATAGTTTGAATACACTAATTTCACTATCATAACATATTTTACAAAATTATTTAATTTATCACTCTGCATGAAACATTCTAACTTACAAATTCTTGGTTTTGACGTAGATAAGATAAATATGATCTACTACCAATCGTTTTGGGTTGGCTCATTCGGATCGCGTCAAATGGCTTTGGGTCGGGTCAACATTGGGTCACTCAAGTTTTGGGTCGGGACGGGTTGCGTCAGGTCAAATCGGGTTGGGTCAAGAATTTCGGGCCATCCTTATCTAGGTCTAGCTGAGACTTCTCTATGACTATCATCTGAACGAACTGCACAAGGAACTTTTTAAATTATAAGTACGAATTAAGAGGGAAAATTTAATCATTTTAGTCCATTGTTCTAAAATCACTAATAATTTCACCTTGTTCTAAACGATCTAAACAGCGATAACGTGGATACTTGACACTATACGAAAGTCTCAGCATCATTAGTACTTCGGACGCCTTACGTAATATTGAGTCAAGCATGTAGGCAACTTACCACATCCACCAAATTTGCCCCTTCCTTTAACCCTTGGCGACTAATTTCATTCGTCTTCCTAGCAAATGGTAATACTTCTGGATCAATATCTTCACGGTCTTCTGTAACCAATCCCTGAAATGTGTAGTGGAAGAGTTCATTTCATAATCATTCTAACGCACTTGAAATTTTTGCTATTCGCAACACTGTAAATAGACCGAAAAGCCTCAAATTTCAGCTAAGATAATCAAATAAAAAAAGAAAATATTCAGGTCTAAGCAAGCTCAAGCTGCCCTATCAAAGGTAGAGTACAACAACATCCAACACAGCAAAACATTCAACACGGCGAACACATCATAATATACCCACCTTGGCATCAACAACCCAGAATTGGCGGCTTGCACTTTCGAAGGCAGATTTATTGTTTCCTAGCATCCTTGCCATAGTCTTCCTAGCAGCATTAAGAACGCCTACTCCTGCACTGTAATATCCAAAATAACCTAAATATCTGATGCTGAGGTACTTGTGTGCGGTAATTGTAATATACAACTAGGAATCTATCACAAGGACACAAGCTTATACAAAAAATAAGACTATTGACCTTCCTGCTCCTGCAACAACAATCCTCTGTTTAGGGAAGTCAATCATCGGCTGTCCTTGGGCCCTCACAGCTCCCAAAAGCCCAGCAATAGCAACACCTGCTGTTCCCTGTTTCAAAATATTTCAAAAATAAACAAGGTACTTCAACAAAAAGAATAAAAGTATGTGTCAAGTAAAGCAGTCGAAAACTCTAGTTCTGTCTCAAACAATCTGACACTATTGAAAAGTTTGTGTTGGTTGCGAACTGTTACTTCAAAGTTCAAACGATAATTGAACCATTCATCAATGATAAAAAGATTAAATACCAACTAATGTATACCTTTTGGGCTCAGTGAATTTAAACACATACAAAGAACCATCACAGGCCCTAGTGAGTAGTGACACCTTTCTTTTGGCTACAGTTTGTTATTAAAGAGTGCACTATGGCTGTGTTTAATACGGAGTATAAAACAAAAGGTATGATGAGCTTAAGGTACAGAAGTACAGAACAGTTAAATGTTTAAATGCAGCGTAACACCTAAATATTGTCAGAAAACAATAAATGACATTGTATTATCAACGGTATTAAATCTATGTTTGAAACTTAATCTTGGAATAAGTTGTCGACTTGTCATAACATAGTCTCAGTCATCACAGTAAGTCCGGTAACCTTTAAAATCTTGACAACTTGCTTGTAATTCGGTGTCCCAACAACCATTATCACAATATCGAAGGCAAGATTGCAAGAATAACATCAAATACTTTCTCTATGATTTAAGGAAACGAGTATTAGTCAGCTCCAGCACATATATTTGCATATACAAATACCTGTACGTCATCATTAAACATTCTGTAGTTATGCCTATAGCGCTGCAGTAACTTGAAAGCCCACTTGCTCTGAAAATCTTCAAACTGTAGAAAACAAAATATGTCGGCTGGAAACGTTACAGGAAAGGCGTGAAGTTCCTAATGCCCTATAGCAGACGTAGTGGTGGCAGCAAGAAACACAACGCACCTGGACAATTACATGAGGCCAGCGAGTAAAAACAGCCTCCATAAATTCATCAATAACTGCAAGATACTCCTCACCCTCAAGACGGGGCTCTTGCAATCCTAAATCTGAGAAAAAGAAATATTAAAAGGAATGAAATTTAATACGGAGTACTAAATTAGGAATATCAAAAAAAAATTCAAAGAAAAATGTAAAAAGTACAAACATATTACTCTGGCCGTAGCTATTCTTTTATCATCTAAAGGAAAACAATCTTCCTAATTGACAGCCAATATGGATGGATAAGAAACCTCCCCTTAATCGAGATGGCGACAATTTATAAGCAACCTACAGTACCAGATTCCGCAGAGGAATTATGGCAACAGACTAACAAAAACCAAACTCTGCAATCTCAGGGGAAATATGACACCAGAGACACCTAGATACTCACACTCAAAGGCCCTCAGGCTACTCTATGGAACCAAGGAAAACATTTGTAGAAAAACAAAAGCCAATACCCTTTTCACTTATATAGCTTCAGGAGAAGAAGGCCTGTTTTGGGTAACACATACTAATAACAATACCCCAATCTACGTCAAGTTTAAATGGAGGTACCTCCATCAAGAAACATAACCCAAACATTACACACCATAAAATATTTGTTTTCATGAAAGAACCTTTATAAGCAAGTTGCATTATCATTTACTGTAACATATAATATAAAAAAAAAATGGAATCAAATTCAAATGTAACAGAGGTAAATTTGAAGACATGAACAATATTCTTACATAGATGGTCCTTAAGAAGCTTTTCATTGTTGGTTCCAACATCAATCATTACAGGTAAAATCTGCTTGCCAAGAAAGAGCAATAAGAATTTGCCATGAGTAAGTCAGTTTGGGGACCGAAGGCAGTTAGTCTGTTAGAGGCAAGATACTTTGTACTACACTTATTATGTATACCATATACTTCGTACCAAGTGTCACATAGTACTTGATAATTGATATGATGGTCGAGATGAAACAGATAAAACCTTGCAAGTATGAGTAAGCTTTCTCCCTAACTATCTTATTTCCACTCAACATTAACCCACTAAGAAGTAATAAACCAAAAGCCACGATAAAAAATAAGAAAGAAGAGTAGGATATGGAAATATAAATCATTGTAAAGAAGTCATATTCTAACATGGTTCGTGAGGTATCATCCTATCAAGATGAATAGTTGGGACGTAATCATCTCTTCGTTCAACTGTGTCACTACTGGAAAGAAAAATAAGGTTCTGTGTTACAGCAACATTACTGCTTCACAACTAACAAACACACAGTGAATTTAATGAGTCATTTTTCTTTATTCCTTTATAATTGAGCCTAAGAATAATAAATGGAAATAAGACGCTCTTTGCAAAAGTTTGTATTATTATGGTAGTTTTTACCTTGCAAGGAAAAACTACAAGTATAATTCTACCAAGGACTTGCTAAAAACACAAATACACAAGGGGAATGAAAATTCCCCTGGTAACCCTAAGTTTCAACTTTTTGCTAATGATAGCCAATTTTTAAACTTCTTGTCCATGAATCCATGATAGCATTGAACTTTGTATTTAGATCTCAACATGCTCTATTTTCAAAAAAAAATATTATAAAGGTGTCATACTTGTAAAATTAAGATACAAATTAAAAACTTAAAAGACCAAAACCTAACGCATATATTACCAAAAAGAGCACATCGGGCACTAAATCCAAAGCAAAGGGGTACCGGAAGTGTGTGCTCTGAACAAAAAAAATACAAAAATTGGGTACCATAAGAAAAGTGTCACACACTACTCACACCTTGTTGGTACCATGAATTTTTTTCTTAGATGCAATCCAAATTCGTATTCTTAGGAATTTAGGATTCAAGATGCACTCACTTCCATCACTAATCTTCGTCGACGACCCACAAGGCCACAAGTCAAGGTCACATAAGGTCAAAAAGACAAACTAAACGTACATGACTCAAGAGACACATTGACAATTTGACATAAAGTATTAGTTAGACAAAATGATCATAAGTCAAGAATTTACTCTTTGTGGATTAATCCCCGCAGCAGCAACATATATATCTAGTTTCCCAATTGATATTCCTATGCCCTGAACCCCTTGATCTCCAAGACCCAAAATTCTACTACCATCTGTCACGACTATCATATCAACCTGCAATAGTTGAAATTATATTAGCATGCACAGAACAAATCAATGGGAAGAACAGCAGATTATTTTTTGGTAAGTTGTATGATACTGTCATGTACACTGAAAGGAGCAAAACATAGAGAGGGGATTAAAAACTACTGCAATGATCATAACACTGCTCAATTTTGATTCCAAACTACAGAGAACTTTAGACCTTTAGCATCTTGCTTCAAGCATATATGCAAGCGTCAAGATCGATGCAATTCAAGCAAATCTAAAAAATTTACTACTTTACAAACATCCATTCATACTCAATTCAAAAATATAAAACAGTTACTCATTAGGACATACCTGATCAGAAGGCCAATTATAAACCATAGACATCATCTCACCACGATCAGCCGAGCTAAAATACATCCCTCTTGGCCTTCTATATAAGCCACAGTAGTTCTGGCAAACAAGACCGACTGTAGGAGTGTACACAATAGGAGCATACTCTTCAATATTTGCAATCAAAACCTGTACAAACAAATACACTTTCAAACTAGGAATGGAAAACAAAGCCATACTTCCTGAAGATAATTTCTTGAGGTTCTATGTTTACATACAACTTTAGATAGATTCACAAGCTCGTAAAGTGTGGCCAGAACAGATATGTCCACACAAATTATGAAAGTGTATAGAGCATTTGAAATTTATCACATCATCGGTATCCTAGTTGGATATGGTTAAGAAATCTATATTTTTTGAGTTTCACCATTTGGTTTTCTAAGCTCGCAACTCAAGGCAACAAGACCAAAGAAACACTTTAACAAATATACTTGTAGCTCTTAGAATATCAGCTAACCAGTTCTCCAATTTTTCATGCTGAACGTGAGTAGAGTAAAAGCTATGTAATTTAAGATCTTTATAAGTCATCTTAAGAATTATGATAAGCTCTGTGACAAAGTCAGAACCATAGAGTGCATTAGAAAATTAATCTACCTTGTAGTACAATATCTCATTTCTATCATGCAACCTGTTGAGTATCCTCCATTTCGCCAAACCATATGGATCAGCTGGCCCATCCTTTACACCCTTCTCCAGCCTCTTTAAATCAGCCACTTTAATGAAGTCAAATTACAAAGATTAAACTACAGAAAATACATTATTGGAACACTAGAATCAAGGAATGGACGAGGGTTCATCTTCATTTCAATAGTCATCCCCCCTTTGATATTGCTCAATCATGACTCGCATCATGCATATTGACCTTGCCGTAGTCAAATGTAATGTAAATGCTGGTCTTTTTGGCCACAATGAATGATGTGAAAACTTAATTGATTAACAAAGGAGCGGGATAATGATGGACAAACTCAACAAAGGGAAGAAAAAGGTTTTAAAAAAATACTTTTCACGGCACAACAAAGAAAAAGAACATGAACAGACCAAGCACACAAGAGCAGAAATGTGACAAGTAGCGAAGATATGGAAAACTAACTGAATCGTTCTTTTTGTTGTTCAGTATCCATGACATTTGGAGGAAGAAGTCCACGAAGATCCAGCCTATCACGTTCTGTCATGGAAAATGCTGTACCCTACTATTCAAACAATCATATCAGAAACACTTATCTAGCAATAGCCCAAAAAAAGTTAAACAAAGAAGATAACAAGATTAAAGGAGTATCTCAAGTGATGAAACAATTTGATTGACATTTTGTGAGAAAAGAGAACAATTGATTAGCCAAAATCATTTTAATCGCACTTCAATACAGCTAACAATGATGACATTCCTCTAGCGCCTCAACGGGATCCCACAAATTGTAGGGTAAGGGTGGTAGGATGCACACAACCTGAATCCTAAATTGACTACATAGAGACATTGTTTAAAAAGACCCCAAATGAAAATTGCGTCGAAATTTGCATCTACTTCACAATAAAAAGAACTGCAACAAATTTAGCGAATCATTTTGCTTTATTCCATCATAATCACAATAATAATCCACAACCACCCTTCAAGACGTTGTGATGCCTATGATGATCACATATGTACTGCAATTACCAATTATCTCACTTATAACCTTCAGTAAGAAAATCCTTGAGGTAAATCACCAAAAACATTATAGCAGTACCCTGGATCTTTGATACGATAATACACCAGGACCTCTGAAGTAAGTCACTATCAACCTCGTGACATTAGCCTGGTTCTTTGATGAACTACCAACATTATGTACAGAAATGCTAACAACCAAACCTATGTGTAGCATTACGACAAATCCCAAATGCTAACTACCTAAACTAAACTAAACTAAATAGACCATAATGTAAATATCCATGGCGGATTCTTTAAAATCGCCTATTTCAACTAACCTAAAATATTGCTCCGTAATTGACATGTATAAGTCACAATCAACTTGAAAGCGGTTTTAATCTTCGACATGTAACACTCCGTAAATTCTCCAAGAGTTTGCCCCTCTCAAAAAAAACTAAACGAAACCAACACTACAAACAAATGTATCTCACCACTAACCTAATTGCATTGCTGCATTGCCGTAATTGCATTGCCGTAACACTCAGCAATGCAAGCCTCAAATAACATCATTTCTCCCAATCAAACAAATGTGCTCTGATTCTGATTCTGCTACTTGCAACACTCGTATCCTTCAGATTTTCAATAAATTAAAATTGAGCACCAAAATCACATTACTAACCTAATTACATTGCCGCATTGCCGTAAATCCCCTTAAACCGTAATATATACTCCGCACTCCATAACATTCAGGAATGCAAGCATCAAGAAACATCATTTCTCCTAATTAAACTAATGTGCTCTGATTTTGATTCTGCTGCTTCCACCCTTCATATTAAGTTAACGTCAACCTAACAATACCCGAATTCCTCGATAGAGCGAACAATAATGTTAACTTAACGTCAAGAATCAAATACATTGCGACATTGATGAACTGGTAACACTACGCAAACAGATGAGCTTAACAAACACTGCAAAATCATTCAAATTGATTAAAACCTAACGCCGACGATAAACCAGTAATGAAATTCGAGCAATGCACATTACTCCGTACACCGCAATCAATCAACAAACAAGGAATCGCCGCAAAAATTTTGCCGAAAATGGAAATCGAACCTTATTGAACCAAGGATCGTGAAGAATATCAAGGCTGCGCTTGTGGACGATGGCGGGACGGTGACCTTCGGAAGTGGTGAAAACACGGCGGTTGACGACGGCGGAAAGGGTGGCGCATTCGTGAGTTAGTCGTCGAATCAAATGCGACGATAAATTAGTTCGATTAGAGAAGATCGACATTACTATGAAATCGGTAGTAATTTGTTGATGGTTGAATAATCTGGTAAAGTGGACTTTTTTTTGGGGGGGGGGGGGGGGGGGGGAAGAAGAGTAAGAAGCAAGAGCAACAGTGTTCAGGAGAATAAGACGAAGAGGAAGGAGGAAGAAGAGGAATGGGTAAACCCAGTGGAAAGTTGGAGAAGAATATTTCCCTACTGGGAGAATAGAACTTTGCAGTTTTGGACAGAATGGGAAATGGAACCCACTTACATACTAACTAAGATTGAAAATCCCTCTATTCTCGACTCGGTTGTTACTCCCTCTCTCCATTCAATCTTTTCCTAAAAGTGGCAAAAGTAAGATTATTATTACTCCCTCCTGTTCACTGGAAAAGCTCACTTTATTTTTGAAAGGCAAGTGAGTAAGTTGAACCACCTTACCAAAATATTCCTCCACTTTTTAGTTGTGGGTAGGGGTGTTCAAAAAGTGACCCGGACCGGCAAACCCGAACGACCGGACCGTACGGTCCGGTCCGGTCCGCGGGCCTCCAAAAATTTGGTTACCGGTCCGGTCCACACTAAAAAAATTAATCAAATTTAGTGTATTTTGTCGGTCCGGTCCGGTCTTAATAGGGTTCGGTCCGGTCCGGTCCGGGATTTTGTTAACCGGTCCGGTCTGCATGTATGGATTTTTTGGGTTGTCGGTCCGCGGGTCAAACCGGTCCGGTCCGGGTTTGGACCGGTAAACACCCCTAGTTGTGGGGTAGTTGCAGGAGAGGATAGTTGTGGGGTAAGTAATAAGGGTATTTATGTCTTTTGCTTGGGTGAAACTTTTCATTTAAGGAAAGTGTGATTTTCTGGTGAATGAGCCAAATAAGGAATAGTGTGCTTTTCCAGTGAATGAGAGGGAGTAGTAAATTAAGAGAGGTTATGCGTCCACCAAACTTCCAAGTAAAGAAAAAATAGTGGCATTTTGTATAAATAGACAAAGGATATGAGGATTTTAAGGTAAAGTCTTTTGCTAAAAGAAAAATGTAAAGAATTGATTTGATTGTCCATTTATAGTAAGGGCTCGTTTGGTTCACCATGGGAAGATATTGTTTGGTTACCACGTGGAAAATAATTTCATGCGGGAAGTTATACACCAAGGGGACTTAGTGAGTAACTTGCCCGTTAGGGAGGAAGTGACAATTTCTGAGAAGTAACAATTCTCATGAAATGGGCAACCAAACAACATCTCAATTTATCAGTTAATGGAAAAGTTCTACTTCCCATAATTTAAGAGGGCAATCAAACGAACCCTAAGTGTAAAGAATTGAATGGATGGAGAAAATACTCGTATTAATTTAACTTATACGGTGTAATTTAATGGATAGTATATTAGTATGATACTATTATATAAATTCAAATTAGGTTTTTCCACCTAGAAAGAGACGGGATCTAAGTGTGCTTCGTTGAAAAAAAAAGGTCTATAACGAGGAAATTCGTCTAGTACTCCCATGTTAAAATGAGACAAAAATATACTTAAATTATTGATTATTTTAATAGTACAATATTCCGTATTTAAGAAATAAGGCCAAATTTTTTTAATGGATGGAGTAATATATACAGATTGTCAAAAAAAATTGTCTCTTCAATCTAAATAGGATACTTGTCTGGGAAAAAAAATACTACTCCGTAATTGCTTTGTCTAAAACAATCATGTTCACCTTAAAAAAAGACCAACTGATAACGGTTATACAAATAACTCTTTGACTTTATTTTTATTTTTTATTGCCAAGAAGAAAGAGACGAGAGTTAAGAACCGAGTGCAGTAGCAGCTGGACTATGTGCAACTTGGTTCTTCTCCCTAAGTACATACTCAACAATTGAGATAGAAAATTGATGAAAGCAAGAGAAAAGAGAATTGAGATTCTCAACAATCCTAATGGTGGATAATGCCGAGCTCAAGGACAAGCCGCAAGCAGTCACTGAAGAGGCTTATATGTACGGAGTAGAAGTCCAGAAGACCATTGTCGCAGGCCCAATAAATTGCATCAAAGAAACAGAGATCTTCCGCTTGAAGAGGTGAATCGACATTAAATCTAACATTCAATTCTCTGATGTTAAGGAGCACGGTACTCCGTACATAAGCAACTTGAAACGTATCACATACTAATATTAACATGGGCGTTTGGCTAGTTTAGAGAATTGTGTTATTTCCTCATTTATTTATTTGACGAATTTAATTTTATACTGTAATTGAACAGGTGTATCTTCTTTGCCCGAACCTTCCTTCCCAAAAGTAAATGAAGTTTTGCCCTCTCAATTTGTTCTAAATGAGTAGTAGTAAATGGGGTTTTCATGCACATTTGCTCTTTGTTTTGGGTACATTTCATGCACAATATTTGTTTGGTGCATTATTTTTTATGCTTACTTGCAAAGTGAACCAACAACCCACTCCCAACAACTAACACCAACCTACTCCCACCACCTCTAAACCCCATCACCATCCTCCATATATAGCCCACCATGGCCACCAAAGCTTGGACTTGGACTACCACACTTCTTCACTCTTCACTTGGTGCTTATGCACCCTGCACCAATACCCTTTTTCCGCCCTCGTTAGCCGTCTTTGTAATTGCATTTCTATTTTAATCGATAAGCCATGATGAAAGACCATCTTTATTTATTACTCCGTATGTTTTTTTTTATTTATTAAGAGACAAAAACTGAAAATGAATTGAGTATCTTTGTTCTTTAGTGATGGTCAGCGACAACACTGCGTATTTTAACTTTTCACGTGTAGGTCTATCAAAGTTTAATCCGAACGTTCAACCTATCATTTTTAGAGTCAAGAACCGTAGATTTGGACCTTCCACCCTGATTAGGGATGACAACGGGTCGGGTCTGGGCCGGGTCCGTCCGGACCCGAAGTTTCAACCCCGGACCCAGACCCGACCCGGACCCATACCCGAACCGGCCGGTCCAGACCCGCGGGTCCACCTTATTTATTAGAATTTTGTATTATTCATTGTTTCGATGGAAATTTCGTAGAAAAACACGAACTTAATTTTCGAAAAAAAACTACGTAATGTCTTGAGTCAAATCCTTACGCATAAGATTTTAAAAGTGTTTACAAGCAACGCATAAAAATGATTAAAAAAAAAAAAAAAAAGTGTCTACAAATCTCACAATACAACCGCAACGTCTCCCAAAATACAACACAAAGGTCGTCTTAAAAACATTCGTCACAAAGTAATTTATTAAAACAACATATTAAGTGATACATGATATATCACATGGTTCTTCGTCCTCCATATCATCAATTGGAATGTCATCGACGTCCTAATACAAAGAGAAAAAAATAATGAGTACAAAATAACAACAAATTAGAAAAAGAACAACACATAAAAAATTTCAATATAATGTAGACATAATGTAGAACAACACATAAAATTTCAATTTTTTTTTTATTATTATTTTTTTTAACGGGTCCACGGGTCGGGTCCGGGTCCCAAAACTCAGACCCGTACCCGTACCCGAATTTTTTGGGGAGGACCCAGACCCGACCCATGCCCAACAGATCTGAAAAATTTGGACCCAGACCCGACCCATTCGGGTCCAACCCGCCGGATCTGGATCGGGTCTTGGACCCACTGCCATCCCTAACCCTGATCGATAGAGTATAACTCTCTTCCATATATACCTAATTGGAGTATAACTTACTTTGAAGTATATAAAGTAATACTCCGTAAGCTAAGACAATGACCATAGTCCATACTCCTTCATGTTACATGTAGATAGAGTGAATCAGGCCTAAAGTATCCGCCTATTTGGTTAGCCCAATTCAAATTCCTCCTGAACATACTAGATTGGTCTTTTGGAGTTCAATGCACTCTTTAGCCCCTCAAATTTACGAGTATGGATCATCTTCATTACTTTTTCATTATTTTTTCTTTTTATTATCTTCCATTACCTCTAATACAACAATGCAAAATTGACTAAATTGTTGAATCACTCTTCACCTCATCAAACCCAATAACCGTTGGATCGTTACAAAACAAAACCGAACCATCTAAAAGTAATGGAGAGAAAAAATAATGAAGAGGAACTTTACTCAAAATTTATAGCTTAATATCTTCCCTAATAAGTACTTTAAAATTACGTTTGTGGTTTATAAATTTTATACATACGATCGAATTGGAAAGAGTACTACGAGTAGTACGATAAGGAAAATTATGGAAACAATTCATGTTTTATGGTGCGTTCAACGCTTACCAAGCTATTGCAAGTCGGGTTGGGTTGTACCAAATTTTGAGTCAAATATTTGGCTCAAATGGCCAAACGCGATCCAAAATATATCGGACCTGCAAGGACGATATGTAAGTGATCTACTAAGCCTAAATATAACACCAAAATCATGAAAGAATCCAAACTCAATCGAATCAAATCATTTGATCCCTCTATTGGAATATGAGTGAACAAAAAAATTACTCCTCCCATTTCAAAATAAAAGTACTAAATCAAAATGTGATTAACCACGTGAATAAATCAAAATATGAAACTTATTAATGAAACGACCTGAAAATATACTAATAATTTTTTGTACTAATAAATCATCAGTCGGTCTCCCTTATAAAGGGTATCACCCATTACAAAGTTACAATTGATCAAAAATCACTCACAAGACTAGATAATTAGAATGTCTCGGGAATAACAAAAACCTTATCATTATCTATACATGTAAGTAATATTTGATCCATCATAAATTTTTGACGGATATACTTGTGAAAATAAAGAATTTGCGACAAATCACTAGGGCACTAAAGTCAATGGTGTGTATATTTAGTAGAGAGTACAATAGTAGTGAGTAGTGATTATTTTAAGTATGGTAATAAATGATTAGGTGTAATTACACTTTATTAGCAATGCAAAGCTCCAAACCATTAACTTCCAAGATCCTGGTTGACCATCTTCTTCCCACTATTTAAACCCACACACACTCAAGCTGCTACACCGCCCCTCCCCTCCCCTATATGCATCCCCAGAAAATGTCAAAACCCAGATACACCCACCATTCAAATAATTCCCTTCAATTTCACTATCAAACTAATTAATTTAAACCCCCCAATATTCCAATTTGTCGATTTTAAAATCTCAGAAAAACCCAATTGTCCAATTAAAAATCCCAGAAAACCCAATTGCCCAATTTAAAAACCCTGAAAAATTGGACTTGGAAATCGAAGAGGAGGGAGATTGCGATGAGGTGCAAGAAACACTTGTCAGACCTCAGCAGCTCCGTCGGTGTGTGCGCTTCTTGTTTACGCGACCGCCTTTTTCACCTAATCGAACAACAATCGGAATCCCCAATTCAATTTCACACTAACCCTAACCCTAATTGTGAACGTCGGAAACAACAGTTACAACAACCTCCACCACCGTTGATCTTCCCTCGATCTGTATCCCCTTACATTTCCCGCCGAAAATCCGAACCAATCCCGCGCTTCCACCCCACTCCATTAGTAACCATCAATCCCCCAAAAAAGTCGCACAGTTCCTATGGGAGATTCGGGTTAATCTCAAAATTCTTCCGATCTATGTCAATCAAACCATCATCAAACTCCAATTCAACTTCAAACTCAAATTCGACGTTGATTTCGCATAATTCGGCAGTTATCATCTGCCGAAACAAAGGAATGTCGCCGGAAAACGAGTTTGAAGATAGCAACACGGCGGAATCGTCCCCGGCGAGGTGGATGGCTCGGCCGAGTCCTGCACGTGTGAGACCGAGTCCAGCACGTACGGCGAGCATGGCGTTTTGTTTGAGCCCTCTGGTCAGGGCCAGCCCTTCGCGACACCGTAGATGCGGCGGCGGCGAGTTTTCCGGCGAAATTAGGGTTCCGGAAAGTAATAACAACAACAATAATAATAGTACGAGTAGTAGTAGTAAAGTGAATTTGGCAAATGCGGCGTCGTTTTGTGGGAATAGATCAAGGAAATTAGCAGATTTTGGAAGACTAAATCACAACCATTGACTTTGACCATGTCTTCTTCCCGATGTAATTGGATGGTTTGGATTGATCTGCTGACGATTGGAAATTACGATACTACCCTTGTAAATATTAATATTGTTATTACTTTAATTTTCTAGGTTTGATTTGGTGGGAAGAGATTAATTAAAGTGGAATTAGTGGAATTAAGTGGGAATTTGTTTTTAGTAATACGTAAAGTGTGAATGTGAGTGAGTGAGTGTTGGTGTTGATATATGAAGGATGGTACACCACGTTTTGATGGAGAGCAATGTAAATGGGTTTGGTAATGACTAATGGCTAATCAATCTTGTTTGATACATTTCGATAATTATCTGATGAGACGATTTTTATAATAAGTATCCTATATTATTATAGGGGCAAATAAAAAGATGATAAACTCAACGGATCCACGTTTCTTGCTCACATTATACGAATATAGACATGAAAACGTGATAAAAGTGGACGACTTACTCTTCTATGAGACCATTGTACTAAAAAGTACAGAGTATTACGGAGTACTTCTTAGTA
The DNA here is from genome assembly GCA_958450325.1 of Agrostemma githago. Taxonomy (NCBI): domain Eukaryota; kingdom Viridiplantae; phylum Streptophyta; class Magnoliopsida; order Caryophyllales; family Caryophyllaceae; genus Agrostemma; species Agrostemma githago. The sequence continues at coordinate 1,966,850 of OY288255.1, forward strand.
ATCTTCTTATATCCCGTGTGGCCATGTCCATCGAATTTTTAGTGTTTTGTCAAGTGGTTATACTAGTATTTGTCAAATAATCCCCCGTTCCATTCAATTGTTTATCTTTTATATTCATTGTGAGGAGTATTTTAATTAAAGACAAATAATTAAATGGATTGAAGGAACTAACATGAATAAAAAAAGGAAACATGTCAAAGTTTATGTGTCTAAATTGTGGTAAGTAGAGTGAAAAGAGGGAATCCATGGGACTTAATCACTTTTTGTATGTATATTGTATGTGTATGTTTTTTTTTTTTTTTTGATGAACGAGGAACCCGCAGCCTCTCAAGCCATACAACTCCCACAAGTGGGCTTGAAATTTTTACCACCAGACAACACCCTACCCTTATGGGCAATATATATGTACGTTAGTACGAAGTATTGGTTCCTTGTTTGGGGATTTGTTTTAATGTATAGCTAAATACTCATGTGTTGCCGCTACCTTAATCAAACATTTTAATTCCTTAAGAAAGAATAGTCTATTTTGTTGCTTTAGTTTGTGGGTTTCTTTTGTCATTATTTATCATTATTACTTACCTATTGATCATGTGATTATGTCAAGGGCTGTTATCATTCATTCATATGACCTAAACTTGTGTACATCTAAACAAATCAAAGTTGCATTAAAGTAGGGGCATTTTAATAACACAAACTCTGATTTGTGACGAAATTATCTGTTATACTCGTGTGACGGGTCAAATAATATCCATTTAGGTACAAAAGATAAAAAACAATCCACATGGGAAATGTCAATAATTTGTTATTACTTGACCCGTTACAAGGATACGGTGGATATTACCGTTACAAGGGAGACTAACTGTTTTAATGATGGATACACTTGTTATAAAAATATATACGAGTACAAAATAAAATTACTGCGTATCATTTAGATGTACACCTGATAAAAAAAATAGATACGAATAAATATTATTGAGAGACCCCCTCCTCCTAAATTTTGTGTTTAAGGATATGGAATTATGGGCGGCCGGCGAACAGCCATCTCTCTATCTAGTGGTTATTTTCTCCATGCATATTAATTGCTACATGCATATGTACTACACGCATCTAATACATATACATTGACGGTAGAATAGTCGATAAAGGGATCATTAGTCCGTGGCACTATAATCAGCCTTAAAAATACTAACAATATATTTAGTCCAATTATCTGGACTCGACAAAACTAACTTGATTCGAATGATTAAGGTTAGGTCGACACCTGAATCGACTCGACCTAACTTGACTCCATCTAAATGTTTATAAACCAGGATCTCATATGATAATAGACCCTCGTGCATACTCGAGCTAGCCTTTTAGAATTAATCCAACCCGAAATGACCCGACTCAAAAGCCGATTTGGCTTACTTGACCTAGATGCTAGGTCAACCATGACCTATGAAATTAAAGAGTTTGAAAGTTTCTTGAGGTAATTGATGACTAGTGCCCTAGTGGGAAAGAGAAGGGCAGATTAAGAAAGAAATTAAAGCCATGTTACGTTTTTTTTTATGAGGATATAATATAAGGTGTGTAAATTTTGACTATTGTTTGTATATACGAATATTAGTCAACGAGTAATACGCTTGATCAGTTGATCTAGACCCTAATTAAAAGTCTTGAGTGTGATTGTTGAAGAACAAAAGGTGATCACAAAGTTAATTAAAAGGCCAAATTTAAACGTATTTGTTCACTTTCAGACTCTTTACTTGAATGATTACGGAGACAACTGAGTAATACTACGTTTCATGTTGTATAAAGTACTACTTTGTATAATAAATTAAATTTCTTAATTTAATTAAATTTAAGTTACCGTGAAATAGTCTCATATGAGAATTGTTAAGTTATTTTCACAATCAAATTTGAATATAAATATACTTATATTAAAACAAAAAAATGTCGAATATAAATTAATTATGAGACAACTCGTAACTTGTTATTCCCTTCAATTTCATTTGATTTCTTCCTTGAATTAAAATATTTATTTGGAAATAGCGGTAATAAAAATGTTTAAAAAATGAAAGTAATAAAGGAGTAGGTATGTACCGCATTAAGTAGGCATGAAAACATGCATCAAGTTCAAGTTGATTCCATATTGCTAATGATTTGTACGCGGATCCCCATATAACGTGGGTCACTTACATTCACTCGAATTATCAATCACATACTATTAGCCCACTTTATTTATTCAACTTTCACAAATTTCTGTTTTAAGTTCAATCTTACACAAAAAGTGCAAAACCTTAGAATTAAAGAACGTAGTTCGTTATGTTTTATCTTACCTATATAATGGAGTGTTATTTAACCTGTTATAAATTTACAGTAAATAATCATCTTAAAGGAGACTGATTTTCGATATTTTTTACCCACATGTTTAATGTTGTTCTAAACTAGGGATGCGGTCATGTGGGTAAGGCACAAGCAAGTGTTTTAGAAAAATTTCAGATACAATAACTCTTATCAAAATACGGTTATAATTATCAAAGATTGACTCAAATTAAAAAAAAAAAAAAAAAACTTATAAAAAAGATTGATTTGTGTACACGAGACAGAATTCAAACCTAACTTCGTCCCTGATATGATCTAAAGTGGTTAAACATATTGACCCATTTAGGCATTAAGAGTAGAAAGAATTAGTGGAGAAAAGATGTAAGGGAAGATGGAACATGAAAGTGTCAAGTGTGCAAAAATCCCCCACCAATGTGTTTGTATGGAGGGAGGGACTAGAATTGCGTGAGTATCCTTCATTTTCCACTAATTCTGATGGGCCACCCCATGACTTCCTTGCACTACTACTAAATACTCCCCCACCTACATTTATGATTTACTTCCTCCTCTCTACCCAATTTGTGTTCATTAATTAATTGAAATAATTACTACTAATAATTAGCTTTATTCCTTCTAATTAATCATTTTCCTTTAATTAAATTATTATGATGTGGAGAATTTCTAATCTCTATTTTAAGTGCATTCTTATCAAGTTTGGCGGTAATTTAGTATAAATCATAATCGCAATTCATTAGTTGTGATCTTTCGTCGATATTTTGGAAGTTTTTTATATATAGAGTATAACGTAGAATGACTCCATCATAGTTTATATACCGTCTCATAAAAATTTTCGTTGGACTGTATGATGGTTTTATCGGAGAGAATGTGTGGGAGACAATATGTGACAAACTTATTACTACTACAATGATAAAAGAAGATATGATAATGTAGTAAATTGTTTGATGGAGAGGGGATTATTTTTGTAAGATGCATTGAGTTTTTACTACTCCCTCCGATTTTTTAAAGAAAGAGAGAGAAATGTAAGGGTGATTCTAGACCACATGTATGGCCCAAAATGAAAATAGGAAAAAAATGGTGTTTTAGACCAATAAGAAAATAGGGAAGATAATAAAAAATCGGAGAGAGTAGTACTCTAATAATAATTCTACAAATATAAAGAGGGAGTAAATTGGGGATGCAGTAATGAAATAAATGAGGAAATGTGAGGGTTGGGTTGGGTTGGGTTGGGTTGGGTGGGTGGGGAAGGAAAAGGAGATGAAGAAGAAGTCATTTAATTCGGGGTTTGTGCTGCTGCTTCCTGCTTTAATGCATTTATTGAGAGCCTTTGTTTAAAGAGCAGCAGACTGAGTGGTCTGGTGTACACTGTACACTGTAGTGGCGTAGTGTATACAGTATACCACACTATTCTTCTGACTTACCCGGTATGGACTATCTAATCACTAATTACTCCGTTACAAACACAGTTGGTCTCCCTTATGACAGTTAACCGTCACAGAATTATAATTGATCAAATATCATCCTCATTGTTAGATAAAACAAATCAGAATGCATCAGGAAAAACAATTGTTTTGATCTGTCACAAGTTTGTGACGGATATGCTCATCAGAAACAAGAATTTGTATTACAAAGATCAAAGATGGGGGTGGAAGTGACTGAGTAAAGGGCTGATATACACTCCATGTTCATAGAAATATTTACCACCATCGGAAAAGAGGATGCCAAAATCTTATCTTAATTGCTATCATCTTCCTCATTCAAATCCAAATGGTACACTTATCTTTTGGACATTATTCACAACTTAATAGAATTGTTAATATTTCTGACAATCTATAAGAAAAAAATATAATCATAAACATGTCTCGACAAGTGTGAAAAAAAAAAGTATACTTTGAATTGAACGGAGGGAGTAACTTTGTTGAGCAATCTCATTGTGTTAAAATATACTGTAAATTTGTTTAGTAAACTTAAATACCATCGTTGTAAGCCCTTAGCGAGACTGATGATATGTCGTAATCATGGACTAACCTTAGACTTGGTAAAGCCTACTCTTTTGCCTAAATTTTTTTTTTTTCCAAAAAAAAAACGAGTGCGCAATAGTTTACGGAAGGACTGGTTCGATTAATTGGTAACATTAATTAAACTGTTTCTAAAGTTAAAAAAACATAATATAGAGTTGTAATTAAACATGGTTATTTGATTTTTAGGCACAAAAAACAGAATCACAAGTACGGAGTGTATTATATTTCAGATCTCGTTTGTAATGCAACTGAGTGTGTACTTTGTTGCACCAAGAAAATCTCATAAATCCAATACGTACCGAAAATAATCATAAACCCAATTACTGAAGCAATATACGAGTAATATTTTTATTATTTTTATTTGTCATACTAATAATTAATCAACTAAATTGTTTGCAATTTCAAAAGTTCACATGGGGAAACTTGTTTTTATTATTGTTTTGTGATAGTAGGTGATAGGTTTATAGGTTTTGAATACAAAAAAGAAGTGAAGTGTAAAGATGATGTAAAATTCAAAGAATAGTAAAGCAAGGCAAAAGTCCACTGCATGTAAAACAGCCTTCAACTATACTCCTACTGTCGAGTGCTCCACAAACAGTGGATGTAGAGTACTGTATTGAGTTTGAGTTGTGCACTATTACTACGACGTTTCATAATTCACATGACCTCTCAAACTTGCATACCACACCACACACCCACACACCCACACACCACCCCTTTCTGAATTGAATAAGGCCCTATTTTTTTGGACTTATATTCAGTCAGTTTCAGTTCAGCTCAGCTCAAGAAGGCATATTTTGTCTCTATATTTCAGTCTACTTCAGTTAAATTAATTCAGTTAAGTTCAATCAATTTTAGTCCAAAAGAACATGGCTAACTTTAAGAGCAAATCTCCCTTTATGAAACATTAATCATACATGTCTTTTAGAGTCATTCTCTAATTTTAAAAACAATCGAGTTTTCTTTTTGGTATATCTTCATCTTGTTGAAAGAAAAGTCGAATTAGAAATCTCCATCTCTGCATATTTATGGTGTAAACTATTCGGTTTAATCAGATTTCGAGCCAGTAGGACTTAAAAGGCGGTAAAACTCCCCCTTATGACTTCATGAGTTTTAACACTCTTGGTTAAGTTAAAACAACTTCTTATCTGTTGATCTAAGTGCTAATGAGTATCACAACTTCATGTAGCATACACGTTTTAAATTAATACTGCATAACTTGGGTTACATAATTCTACATAGGTGAATGCACAACATGATTTACAGTCTAGCATACATTCGAGGACCGGGGTGAGCTTACTGGTAAAGCTACCGGGTCTTACATTAAAATTAAAACCGTCTCAACCAATACTTGGCTCACTAATTCAGCGTGTTTTTTGTGGGTGTAGACTGTAGGGTGTAGAGGGAGGGACACAATAAGTTTTGATGTTGACAAATTTCTAAGTAAAATCATAGCACATAAAAAAAAACACCTCTCAATTACTTGGTACAAAATGTGACAATATCAAGCATTAAGAAGTGAGTATAGTAAAAGCACATACCTTGAACTTGAAATATAACAATGAAATCTCATCTGACCTTGTGACAGCTACAGCTACATCGCAAACTGTCCCCTTAGGTCAAACTGTGCCTAATTTAATATGCTGACACTGTCACAGCAACCTTAATGTTTTAATGTAACATCAGTCATGAGGGTTTAGAGAACACCCCAGCTCCAAATAGCAGATTCCTCCTGGAAAACTGCATACAGAGCCGATTGTCAGTTCATCGGTCTAAAACATAGCACCAAGCACGCCGTGTCGACATGCAGTCAAAGTGACGTGCCAAGTTACACGGGTTCTAAACAATTGGACGCGCCAACTTACGGTTAGAGAGTAGACTGGAGAAGACTTGGTATAGAGTGTCTTCAATGATCTTAGTCTGTTCACGCTACCGCTTCTGCAGGCAACATATTATTAGTACGGTTTAAAACTGAGGCATTAATTGGGTTTATCTCATTTCACGATGAACTTACTTTTCATCTGATTTAGTTGCTTTTGTGCTTGAGTTAACATCCCACAACTTCACAGAGCAATCCGCCGATCCAGATGCAAGAAGTGAGCCTTCCCCACTGATGTATACAGCACACAGAGAATGAATGAGAGAGCAATAACATGAGTGGATGACTGAAACTGTAGTTTCGAAAGGCACAAGGCACCTCGGTGATGAGGCACATAGTTCATTCAAACAAAATTATACTGTATTTGATCATGTAGTATATTGTCAATTAAAAACACATCTTTCTATACCTCTTTTCTAAAACTTATAATACCTGTCTAAAATATCTAGCTTATATTTTTAGTGAACATCGGACTCAAATTCCTAACCGTATCTCAACTGCGTTAAAAGGGAGAAAGAAAGAAAGAAATAAGAGGATTGTTGAATTTAGCTTGCAAATTCCTCTTTTTAGTTAAGAATTGGCATGAAATTTGAGTCAATTGCACACAAATCATATTTTTTTTCCTTTTTTTTGGTGAGTAAGGAATAAGTTACGAATTACAGTAAGTCAGTAACTCTTTAAAATAAAATGTAGCACCAGAATACTATCCTCAAGGATTCGACAAGGGTTGACATGTACAAAAATAAATCAAGGTATAGCAAGTAAGGGAAGGGAATCGCGGTATTGTACAGAAAGCACACCTAAGATGACATTCACTTTAGTGGTCTCAATGTGATAATTGAAATTTTCCGAGGTGGTATAACAAAGGGATGAGAAGTACCTAAACGCCAGGGTCCATACACATGAAGTGTGACCAACCAAAGGAGTGATGCAACGACCAGTAGCAAGATCCCACATCATGATGGTGCCATCTTCATCACCAGATGCCATATATCGACCATCGGGTGACATGGCTAATGACAATATCATACTTCTGTGACCAATGAATATTCTAACACATTCCCCGCTCTGTATGTCCCATAAGCGAACAGTTTTGTCGCTTGATCCAGTAGCTATGTAATTACAGTTGACATGCCATCGGACACACTGGAAAATAAATTTCAGATTATGCATTCCAACATTCACACATTAGACTAATTGGGTTGTAGAAACTAAATTTTCTAAATTACTTGGCTCTTTCCTTCTCCGTCTCAATTTCTTCGGGTGGCTACAGTAATTTATAATTGACAAAAAAGTACTCCCTCTATTTTCTAGTCTCATTGGCCCACTTTTCCCCTCACAAAAAAAGAGAAGTGAGGCTAATTCAAGAAAATGGAGGGTAACTAAAAGATGGATTGTGTATATACTCACATCAACATCTGATAAATGCCCTGCCATGATTCTCAGCGGCTGTGTCCGGTCCATGGACCATACTCGAGCTGTTCTATCATGAGAACAAGAAGCAAAATAATGTCCAAACGGGCTGAACTGCATGATAAACCCATTTTGTCAAGGTGCTATCCGGGTAGCAGAACCACCAATTAAACACAAGGGAATGCAGCTTAAGAGAAACAAAATCCATAAACAAAAAGGTTTATATGAAGCAGGCCCAGTTACTATAGAAGATTACCTGCACATCCCAAACAGGATAATTATGACCCTTGTAGCACACAAGATTGGCATTTAAGTTTGTGCTCCACAACCTCACTGCAATCATGATTATTTGTATATGCATGAAATTGAACCCATTAAGCAGAAAGAGAAACGGTACCATGAGCCCAAAGGGTTTACAGAACATACCAGTTGAATCAGCTGAAGAGGAGAGGATGAAATCCCCGAGGGGGCTGAAAGAGGCAGAGTAAACAGGCCCAGAATGACCCCGAAACAAAGTGTAGGGTCTTTTATCTAAATTTGTACCAAGTACATTATTACTGCCAGCAGCCTCTTGGTCACTTTGTCCGGCTACAACCAATGAATTAGAGGAAAGTAAATTCTCAATCAAGAACGAACAACTTGTCTACACGAGGATAGGTAGAAAAGGGGGAATTGTCAGAACATACAACTGCTCGTTTGTTGCCCACGTTTTGACATGTCCCAAACCTAAGAAAGGCACACGTACCAAAAGTAAATATAGGAACGATATTTTGTTTTGATTACTCCGAAGGACAATTAACAAAGAAAAGGATCTGCATAGGCATGTAAAATACCTTGAGAGAGGAATCCGAAAATCCACCAGCAACCAAAGCACCATCATGTGAAATTGAGGCACAATTTAAACTGGGAACAGTTCATAGCAATGCAGCCCAAATCATAAACTAGTCACCGAAAGGGAAAAAAAATCAACAATTAGAATAAATAAGATTAAGGCTAAAAAAGTGTTACCCATTGTGTGTGTTGAGAAATGTGTAAAAGCATACTGATGGTAGGGAAGCACTACTCAATTGCACACGATTTCGGAGGTCATCCAAGATAGACTGCTCAACTTCAACTGGCCTATGGAATCGATATAGACATCAGATAAACAAGAAACATGGGTATGGAATCAATCTACTTTGGTCTTTGGAGAGGTGTTAGATCAGTCACTGCTACTGGTTCAAAAAGCGATCTATATACATTGGTTTTGCATGTGTAGAGTTCATTGCACGTTTTGACTTCCCACACAACTAAACTTAATGCAACATAAGTCAGATCAAAGTGTCCAGTGAAGTTTGGTTTGTGGGTGGAGGAAATGGACAGAGGGAAGAAAAAGGATGTTGACTGCCTATCAAGGTACCACATAAATGTGATCGAAATCTCTTTCAATCACGATGATTGGAAATCTATCCCCATCTACGTTGTAATGTTGACAATAGTATACTCCTTATCTCACTCATGAAAAAAGCTATAACAGAAATGTTGCAGATAGATGTAAACAACAAACTAGTGCAATACATTACGGGCAAACTAAGCTCTGGTTTGACTCTCGGGACTATGGATGTAGTGTTAGCCTCAGATCTTGCTGGTTTTCCAGCAGGCACGCTAACTTTATCTTTCTTTGATTTTTTCGATGGTGGAGCTTGTTTTCCTCCATCAGCAGATTTCTTCTACACACAAAACAAACAAATGAACAATATCAAGAACACTTAGCATAAGCAGAAAGAGGTGGACAAAATTAGCAACGGACCTTGGTTTCTTCGTTCTCCCCCTCCTTGTTTTCAACATCTACTTTATCAGTTTCTGAAAGTAAACCATCAGTCTTCTCCAAGCGATCTTCTAATGAATCTTCCAGCATCTAACAAGATGATTAATATCAATGAATATGTTGACCATATAGTAGCATTGCACAAGATGAACAAAAAGACTATGGACAGGACTAAAAAATCAATAGATATTTTTTTTTTTTTTTTTTTTTTTTTGAATCCCGAAGTCGGGATTAAAAAAAATCAATAGATATTTGGATTCAAAAGAACGTGGTAAAAAAATCTTACCCCCCATTGGATTTCTTTCTGATTTATCAAGTTAACTGCATCTTGGCCACCACCAACTATGGTCACTGCTTCAGAATCGTCAATTATTGAATTGGGTTGACCAGGATAAGCTGAGTACAACAAACAGAACCTTCAGATAAGAGCAACAGCTGGAAAAGAAAAAAGAGGTAAAAGGTAGATGAGAACAGTACGATCGAAGTGGATGTGTTCATTGATAACCCCAAGCATTGTAATTGATTGAGTATTGTGTAGATATTGATAAAGAAGCCCATGGGCATACTGCATAACAAAGTTTAGAGCAAATCTTCAGCCAGATTTTAAGCACAAATCGAACCATTAGTGTATGTAGCTAAAAAATTGCTACTGTTAATAAAACTACAGCAAAAAAGTGAATTTCAATATGAAGTGGTAAGTTGAATTTGGATGTTTCCCTATCATTAAGATCCAAGAAAGCAACACCCCACACAAATATCCCTCGTTTTTTTTTTTCTAATTACTCATCTATTCTGCCAGAAGGGATCCCACAGCAATCTACCAGCTGCTGTAAAAGACTACGAGGACCCTTAAAAATTTTATACATGTGCTATTTTTCAAGGTTTTATATAGTTAGGAAAGAACCTGACAAATTTTGATGTTAACTTTGCTCTGCCTTAATGTGTGGGCAAATTCCATTTCCTGAACAAATTTCACAAGCAAATGGCTCAAAGATCATATAGAGAAAATTAACTAATAGAAGCAAAATTACTTGCTCTAAAATTAAACAACAGCTGACCTCCAAATGAGAGGGAGAAAGGACACCTTCCAGCTTTTGCAGGTCTCTTTGATGCATAACTTCATGATCCTCACGGTAGGTATTGAAGAAATTACGAGCTGTTTAAAAAAACGTTATAAACCCAATCCAAGTCATAAACAGATACTCATACAAACATCTTAATAAAGCTGAGAATGAGTTATTGACATGTTACCTTCTTGAAGGTGCCCTTTTGCAACAAGGTCCATGAAACAGTGAATAAACACTGGGTAGAGCACTCGAAGCAACTCGTGCTGTTAAAAAAAGAATGCTTAAATGAAGCTATTCACTTTCATAATCTACCACTTCACTTTCAAAAAAAAAGTTGGCGTCAGCCGTTAAGGGTTTTTGCAAAAATTGCATAGAACCGCCATGGGGTAACAAAAAATAAATTGATCCTCAATCTCCCATCCACAATTGAAGAATAGGGGAAAAAAATAAATAGAGGAAAAACAGCATCACAGCATGCTTCTTTTATATCGGAAATTGCGATAAACTCAAAAAGTTAACCTTGTATAAATCCAGTGAACTGTAAGCCCATGATCTTAGCTTGCTATACCCATCCAGGTACTGTGCTGGGAGGCTCTCAGACCTGAAAGTGTCAGATTAGCATAGAGTCACAGACAATCAATTGCAAAAAATATTTACTCCAGAGAACAACATAACTTAATGGCCTCCTTAACTCAAAAATAAAAGATCAAGCAAAAAGGCAAAGATTTGCCAGTCTTTTCCCCAATAGAAGACATCAAACGCAGCATCCCTCAAAGCTAAGACAAGCATGGGATAAATCTCCTAGGGAGCGAAAGCTGGAGTAGAACATAATATGCGATCACAGGCAAGGGAATGTCCGAAGCTTAATAGACGAGGTAAGTTTATTTACAAAAACAATTATATAACGCAGTTGTGAGTTGTGAGTTGTGACCTCTCTATAAATCTTTCTTATAGAAATTGAAAGTACTGATCGTTTATATAAAAACTATATGACATAGTTGTTTGAAAAGGGCATGTTACAGCAGTTACTAGCCAGCCAGCAACTTTTGAGAAAGGTAACTAATTTCACAAGTATTACCCACAGTAAATATATTTGACGCAAAGGACAAAGGTGGCTGATTTTTGTTGCTCCCCGTATCAAAAACTAGAAATAAACTACAAAGTCATCACTATAATCCCCACTGCTACAAAATTTCTACTCAGTACCCCTCCACCGGCGCTGTAATCAAAAACAGTTACCACCGCTTATACTAAAGTTTAAAAGACCACGAAAGAAATGCCTAAACCTTTTATTAGGATGGAAGGATTTGGAGGGGCGGGGAACAACGATAACAAATCTGATTACAGAAAAACGAACGAATCCAGTTCCATACAATGCCTAAATTAACAAGTTTATACAATCAAATACTCCTATGTAACAATCTCCAATACCACAGCGGCCGCTCCACAAGTGACAACACTAGTTTCAAACTAATCCAAACCATGATCTCTGCTATACTCAAATCCGAAATTACTTGGTAGGACCTGGGTTCCCTCGAATACCTTGCGAATTGTGAATCATCAAGAGCGATTTTATCCTATCCCTACTTCAAAATACATATAACACATTCCATAAGAGTGAATTCATATTCATAGCAAATCCGGTAACCATGCTTAGTAGTACTAGAGCGATAATCGACTCGAAAAAAACTGCTAGCATTAGCACATTGCATTATTATCCTCACTCAAATCTTTCCTAGACCTAAACCAACACAAATGCGCCGAAAATTTGATGGATAGACATTCAATTAACAAAAACTAAACATTAAAATCAATTAAACACCAGATTTCAGTATTCAAATTGAAATCAAACGATTTAATTAAGTACAAACATGAATGAATGAATGAATGAATGAATGAATGAATGAATGAATGAATGAATGAATGAATGAATGAATGAATGAATGAATGAATGAATGAAATAAGTGAAGCAATTAAGGAAATGGAGGAGGGAGAGAGTGTACTGGGAACCGAAGTGAAGGATGAGCTGAGAAAGCTGAGGATCAATGGGGGAAGGAGATGAAGTAGTTCTTGAGTGAATTAACTTATCTTCATAGGGTTTGAGCTCACCATCGTTAAACCCTTTGTTCTTCAAGTATCGCAGCACTACTTTGTCTACCAATTCATCATCCATTACTGATTTTTGGGGATTTTTTTTAGGGTTTAGCAAGATTAATTGAATTGATTGATTGAAATATTGAATTGGGAGGGATAGATCAATTTAGGATGTTAAAGAAGAAGAAGAGGTGGTATTTATGAAGTTACAGTTACGAACTATGAAGTGAAGGTTCGAGCCAAGGATGGAGTTCGGGTCTTTTATCGAGCCGCGGGTCCTAGAGTCAACCCGGCCCAATTACAACTAACTTTTTAACGGTTTTTCTAACGTGTGTTCACTAAGCACACGTTAATAAACTATTTACGATAATAATCACGTTGATGTTGTCTTAAGTACGGTGATTATGGGTTAATATATCAATTTCTCATGATATTATCAATGTGATTCTTTCCGCAAATAGTTTATTAACATGTGTTCACTGGACACACGTTAGAAAAACCGAATCTATAATAACAAAACTTGTACTCGTATATTGTTATATTAGCTCGTCCCTAAAATTTCAGCCCAAACGAACTTAAAACGATGGCGTGCGGTGATATCGAAATTCACTGAAAAATGACCCAATACAGAGCATGGTGCCGCTGTCCTAGACAGCGGCATGCCAAAAAAAATTTGAAAAAAATATAAAGAGTGGCGTGGACCCGTTACGCGTAAATAGTTTGAAACCAACACTATTTCTGCAAATTGTTTTGCATTTAACTCCTAAACAATAAAGGATTCTAATAGATAAGGATGATCTGAATTTGTGTGAGCTGAAAAGAAATCGAAAAAACCAGACATAACATCACACATTCACACATATCATGAAGAAGAGTTGAAAACAAATTTATTTGAGGCGATTTTCACGCACATGTATACTACAACATTAATACTTAAGACGATTTCTTAGAATGCTTCATGTTGGTTGTAGAGAACATTATTAACAGTGACTAACTCACTACCAGCATCAGTACGTAATTCATCAGCACTCATACACACTTGAATGGAGTACTTGATTACTAAGCATAAAACATGAATATGCCTATATATAGGTGAGGGAGGCTAGGCATGGGCCGAAAGAGGGCGGAATCCGTGGTGGAGGGAAGCTTCCCAGACCTTGTCAATGTCGAACACCTTGTCGCCACATTCATTCACGTTCCATCCTTCTAAACCGTGCACTATTCCCGCTACTCTCCACGCGCTCATTGCCCTTCTTGGTAGCCAGTTCTGCTCACACGCCACCAAACACATAAGTGTGCTTAACTGAATTAGCTATTTAAATGACGCTGAGTTGAAATGAATTGAATTGAAGTTGACTGGACTGAACTAAAGTGAAATACGCTGAATATAAGTTTCCGAAAGACTTGATGACAAACCTCACAAGCATGTAAGTTTCCGAAAGACTTGGGTGCGACCATCGCAGGAGTGTTAAGGTACCAACAGTCGTTCCTCGTTTTCTTGGGAGGGAACTGCGAGAAAGGAATGAATACACTTCCCTTGGATGCCATCGACTGCTCCACATCCGTCACATCCTCTCCGACTAACCATACCTGCAACAACAACAACAAATGCTTGTTCTCAGTTTCTCACATTAACTTCAAAAAGACCATTAGAATTCATCGAAAGGCTAAAGACGAACCTTGCAATTGTAGTTTTTTGAAGACATGACAAGATTTTGGGCCGCTTCTGTGGGAAGACTTCGTTTAAGTTTCTCATATTCATCTTTTCTTATGGCAGCAACCTGAAAATTGAAAATCACACGACAGTCGACAGTACAGTTGTCGTCTGGTTTCCACTATGTTTTCGACTTAAAATATAAAGTGTAGGTTCAAATGTCGTCGTACCTTGATACCCTTGTGACAGAGGGCAGAGACGATGGAGTATGCAACCTTACAGACGCGGCCACTGAAGACGATAACAGAAGTTCCTTCAGGGATGCTGTTCAGCACAACTGCAACGGCTAAACTGCTACCGTCTACCACTTTGACTCGGAGCTTAGGGTGCCTGTCCAAGTAAACTTCACCATTTCTGTTGAAATACTCTCCCTATAGCCAAAAAAAATGATGCTCAATCGTCTGCAATTTCTCGGGTAAGAAGTAAAGGAATAAATGTAAAAAAAACAACATGACTTGCCTGATTCAGAAGTCCTAAGCTCACCACTTTGGTTCCTTTGGAATCTGCCTCTAGAATCGCTTCTTCGATCAACTTGTTGATCGTCTCCCTTTGCCATTTCAGAAGATACTACATACACCAAATTTTCAAATTTCGGTAAATAGAGATTACAGTTGAGTCAAGGAGACAGGGACGAAGCTAGTTTTGAATTTAGCCTAAGGCTACCAAAACTTTAAACTTATTATTGTCTTTCGACTTACATGTAGAGTATAACGCGGTAGAGCCCAGGATTGTGCATTGATCTTTCCGAAGGTGTTTCTTTCGATGATGAATGTGCGACCATAGATCCAAGTGGTGATCATGGACCACAATGTGACGGGCCACATGATCCAGAGGTACCATTTGGAGGTCAAGGGCTCGGACGCAAGGGATGCAAACCCGAGTCTGATCTGGTAGATGGACTCGGGTGTGGTTAGGTGAGTCAAGTGAACAACTTGTGGAACATCTTCAGGTTTGTTTAGTGAAGATTCATATAAAGTGTCAGTTGACTTGTCCACTGTTCCATAGATGTAGTCATAGAATGGCATGAAGAGTGAATAGTTTGTTCTGAATTGTGTGTGATGTAGAGAGTGGTAACTGTTAACATACAAAAAAATCACACCATTACTATTAGAACTAAAATTGGATTATTGAATTTTCCGATTTCCTATTTTCAATTTTTGTAGTTGTAGAGATACCGACTTGTTTTCTATGATACAATTCGGGTCAGTTTCAGGTTAGGGCACTTACGATGGAGTGTACATGAGATACTTGAGAGGCGGGAAAATGGTAAAAACCCAGTTAGGAATGAGCTCAAAGTTGCAGTGACCCATGTTGTTCATCAAGTCAATATAAGTGGTATACAAGGCCACACCACCAACTGATCCAAGCCCACTTAATAGGGTTGTCAACACAGGGATCCCAAACAGTATATAGTACACTATGTGCTCCGCAAATGGATGTATCACCGCTGCCATATATTACACGAAGTTTAAGTTAACGGTTTTCTAACAAGGCACATGTTAATATGTTATGTTAATAAAAGCTAAGCTACTCCGTAATAAATAATACTGGTAGTTTATACTAAGATGGGATGTGAGTGAAAAGAGATGGACATACAAGTAATGGGTTCGGTAACAATGGAGGAATGGTGATGAGAGTGGTAGCGGGAGTAGAGAAAGTGATGGTGAAGAGCTCTGTGAAACCAGTAGTACAGGAATTCGACTGGACCAGCATGGATCATAAATATCAGAAACACTCCATCACTTCTCCATAATACCATCTTTTTTACTGACTCCATTGCCCAGTATACTGTGTACAGTAATATCCAATTGAACACTATTTGGTCGTCCCTGCATATCATCTCCAACAAACACCAAATTAAACCCGTGTTACTTACCTTATACGTTCAGAAAATGACGATTTTTTTTAATCTCTACCGGACTACGTCTTGCAAAAATAGATTGTTACCCTCGAAGATTTTATGTCAATTTTCTGGATTGGTTGACGTCCAATCTCAACGCCACCCTCTCAAATGCATCCCTTATTATTGGTACCTACTTCCTCCGTCCCAATGAATTATTTGTTTATTTCATATTGGGGCGTCTCGATGAATTGTTTCCCTTTCTATTTTAGGAATGTTTTTTATATGCAATTTGACCATTCTCATGAGTTTGCTCCACATGTCACTTGCTCATTGGATCCCTTACCCTTGGTGTCAAAAGAAAAGACAAACCATTCATTGGAATGGAGGGAACTGAGGGAGTACTTAATAATAATGGGTACACATATTATTATTGGGGTTTTCACTTATTGCATGTGAGAGAGTGACGTCGAGATTGGGCGTCACTTGGTGTCGCTAACTCATTTTTCTTTATGTTGGTTTAGTGAACAAACAAGCCTACCTGGTTATGCATATCTTTTAGTCACGAGTTTCAAATGATTCAAGAGTATTATATTGAAATGTAGCAATCATTTGTAAACGGAGATAGTATATCCTTCGAAATGTTTTTTTTTTTTTGTGTAAATATGATTTTGGTAAATACGAGTTATGAAGGTGAGTTAAAAAGAAAGCTATATATACCAGGTCCGTTCCCTATCGACTTGGTCAAACTCGATACTTCGATCGAGGATCAAATTGTCGCCTCGAGCAGTTCGATATCGGGAAAGAGTGATCCAGATCTGGTTGTGAATCATCCTCCAAAGCATGAGTAGGGTTATGACCGGATAGATGATGGGTGTGTCCTCTGCTTTTGTTATGACCGAGTATATGCTATCAACCACCATGGGCGCCACTATCACATACTTTACCCATACGCAAACACAAACACACACAACCAAGTAGTACTACGTTAGTATTCTTTGTAACATACAATCGAGGCCAAGTAAGACTTCGACGATTGATAAATGATACTTCCTCCGAGTTTCTAACATTATCCCATTTGTGTTAGAGAGAGAAATTGGTGGATAAATATGAACCACATATTTATGGCCAAAAGTAGAGAATGGATAAAAGATCAAACTCAACCCAAAAAGAAAAATGGGATAATGTTGGAAACTCGGAGGGAGTATCCTCCGTCGCAAGAGAGACTTACTCTTTATTTATAGGCATAGCATTTATCATACTTTCATAGCCTTTAAATTTGCTCCACCAAATTAAATTGGGGCTAAAGCGCACTCAATTTTATAGTACAACCTAAAACTTAATAATGCCACCAAATTATTTGTTCTATACTGTACTCCTAAATACAACACCAGTCCAGGACGGGTTAGACGCTAAAAAGTTGTCACGAAAGATAAAAGCGGGTTGGACGGGCTAAACTAACGGGTCTAAATTATGTGTCCTTACGACCTTACCCACCCGTTTATAGAAATCAGACGGCCGCGGGTAAACGGGTCCACACATTATTAAGCGAACGAAAGTTCAATGTTCTCTATTTTTCGAGAATTAACTAATTTTTTGAGGTTTAAATAGTTATTGCTAAGCATTAAATGATAATCCTACATTAGTTGACGTGTTCCAACTTTAATCACGTCTATAATTTTCTACCCACAATTTAGAAAATTAATTTTTTTCAAGTAATTATATTTATAAAATATATTTATGGCGGACTGGATGGGCCAGATTAACAAAATAATTAAATGGATCTTATCTCTATTGTTTTCAACACTTGATTTTTTTTCAACATGTCTCTTCTATTTCCGACACTTAATTAATTTTTTCATATTTTTACCCTAGGATAAATTAACCTAAAATTCTAGGAATACGCGTAGATGGTGCTTCTATTTCCTTTATTTTAGGAGTACTAAATTAAAATAAACATTTAAAATTACTCGGTACTCCTTTTTTTTTTGTAGGAGTACTTAATACAAGTCACTTTACTTATAATTGTATAAGTATATACAGTATCACCTTGCATTATATTTCTTTTCCTAAAAATCTTAATCAACGTATTTTATAACTAAATATAAAATCCTTCTCCAAGAAAAAATACACTACAACCAAAATTAACTACCCGATTATGTTAGAATCCCTGGTACATGATATTAAGAACAATTAGTTTCATGTGAGACCGTCTCTAATCTTCTAAGTACGATGGCATGCAAGTTTTGATTATATCTCTAATCTCTTTACTCTACTTAAAACATCCTCGTACTGTATGTACGTCAAAGTACATGAACTAGGAGGATTTATGCCTTTAACAAATGCATGTTATACTTCTAATTACTACTCCATATGTTACTTTACGTATTACTCGTAGTAATTCTTTGTAATTATTCGTCATCTCAATTTTACTGTTTTTTATTACCCCGTTCAAATTCTCATGCTTAGTAACGATTTAAATGACAAAAAAAATTGTTTTACGATAATTAATCAAATGGATACCAATTATATATCAAGTTTAATCCATTATTATACAGTGTATATAATTACAAAAAAAGCGAGACATCTTAATTAAAAATTACAGAGTGTATGTATATATAGACGAATAGACGATATAATCGATTATAACATTAGAGAATAGATTTGGTAAACCTTAAAATTGCCAAGAAATTCCCAAGGCCAATGTGTAAGAACACCAGGAGTGGACGCCATACTTATGTTATTATTATTAATTTATTATTATTATTATTATTATTATTAATGTAAGTTTTTATCACTCTTTATATTATAATAATATGATACGAGGTGAGACAGTCCAAAAACATTAGAGCCATTGCGTCCTTATATATAGGCCAGGCCAACTACTAATAGGAATAATAATACTCACTGTGTTTGTACTGTGAATAAGTGTGAACTTAACATATGTAAAACGCTACAATAATGTGCATCGATCGACATTCGATAGTACGAAGTGCGGATTATATATTTTGGGTGCTATAATTAAGTTTACTAGTTGGTCTCTCTTATGATGGATTATCCGTCTTATAAATATACAATTCTTATATTATTGTTTTGCTCATTAATGCAATTTGATTGATAAGAGTATGACATTGTTTGCCAAATGACAGTAGCAAATTTTAAGTAGGTGATAACATTAGCAAAATACGATTAGCAGATTTTAGTAGCAAAGTTGACTATCAATTAAATTAGTAGAATTAAGAAACAGTGTATAGTAATTAATAGATGAGTAATGGATTATATGGCAATCTAATTGTTTGCATGTGTAAATTGAATATGTTGTTTCAATATGGTATATTACTTAGCAACATATCAAAAATGGTTTTTCTACATGGTAACTCTGAGTTTATGTAATTTCTACGTGGTAACCCTCCTTTTTAAAAACACATGCGGTAACCTTAGCTTTCTTAAAACTACATGCGGTAAGCCGGTAACCCTTTACTTTCTTAATACTCTACAACATGACTCTTAACTTTAATTACGTTAAATTTGTCCGTTAATTAATTGATTAAACGATGATTAAGCAGTGAAGCGAATTTGTTAGGAGTACATTATGAATTTTCTTCGAGGGTTACTTCTGTTCGTGTATTCCTACACGGTAATTCTACTCTACAAAAATGCAAATTTTAAAATTAATCTTTCGATTAACCATTTTAAATGCTCTTGTTAAAATTTTGGACGCAAATCGAGTGAAGAAAAGAGAAAAAAAGATGTACAAAACCCATTTTTAAATACCCACTTACCGCAAATTGACGAAAGTAAATTTAAGGGTCATATTCTAAGTATTAGGAGAGTACTGGGTTACCGCATGTGTTTTTTAAAAAGCAGGATTACCACGTACGTAGAATTTCCAAAAACACGGGATTACCACGTAGAAAAACCCTATCAAAAAAAATAGATTCTAATCATTGTGTTATCGCAATAAATACACGAAGTTAGTAGAATGACGGTCAATCTACTATGGATATTTAAGTCGTAATTGTTAATTTTTACACAGTATATTGATATTCTAACAAAGCCTAAATACGTTTGTTTTAAACAAAAATTTGTATTGTGTTAGTCGAAAACGGGATGTTGTAATGTACTCCCTCCATCCAAATTTAAACTTCATGGAGGAGTAGGCACAAAAATTAAGGGTGGAGTGTAGTGTGTGGTGGAAAATGAAAGTTGAGAGAAAATGTGGGGTCAGAAATGATATGAATCACAAAAATCAACCAAAAAATATTGTAAGTAGGAAGTTTAAAGATGGACAATCCAAAAAAGAAAGTAGGAAGATTAAAAATGGATAGAGTAACTTGTTATCGGTTTAACACTTAAAGAGTTGAGAGTCACATGCAATGCAGTGTGAGCATGATGAATGAGCAATGAGCAATACCAGAAATGTATGTGAAACAAGAAGTTTGAAGAGAGTAAGAAGATGGGCAATTATTCCTAAATTCGTGTAAATATTAATTTACAATTTATATCTTCCTATAATTGCCTCAACAACCAACTATTATTAGGATCATCTCTATCATTCCTACAATACTACTAATAAAATTAAAATATTTCTACAAGTCGTCGATAAAATTACTAATTTCAGCTTCTACAAGTAGCCACCAACAAATCAAAAAATAAATCTTACTGAATATTACATAAATAAAATAACTATCTCTCATATAAAAAAATCTCACAATAAATTATAATGAGCGAAATTATACTATCTCATATAAAATTCGATGTTACTAATTTCTTAGAAAAATCAACCCTAGTAGAAAATGATCGACTTGAATTGCATGGTGGCATTCCATAGGTAAAAAAAAGTGGTACACAATACTTGTACGTATGTAGTTACGTAGCTCTTCGTACACCAATTATATTCATAGAATCCATACATACAATTAACGTACTATCTAAACTATATAGATTACGGATAATGGATATATTCGTTTTAAGATTATGGAGTAACATACTATATGGATCGGATATATATGTTTTCTTTATTCAATTAAGTTCGACAACTTATGATAGTCTACAAATATATCTGTTTTAAGATTATAACGACGTCAATAGTATCTTATACGTTTGAATTGCCTAGACAAATTTACGTGAATTTTATTTAAGTTACTCCATACATGACTTATTACACGATTATGATCGATAAGACGATAATAGCATGATGAATGGTGGCAAAATTGTAGTGATAAAATAAATAATAAAGCTTTCATTAATTGATCTAAGCTTAGGGCTATATGTAAGGGGCCCAATTGTCAATTTATCAACATGCGTGCTCTTATTCTTCTATGTTTAACCTAAATTTTCATTCTTGTACTTGTTCATCCACCACTGTACTGCCGCATTGCCACATTCACATTGTGAGGGAGTTGTTTTGGTAACCGATAAACCTCAGAAAATTGATCTGACTCGAATGATCTAATCCAAACGAAATGACCTGAATTTTATAATCACATGAACCGAGCGCAGGTGGAGTCACTGGCCGAGAGCTTTATGGTTGAGGAGGGAGTATCACAGCCGACACGACGCGATGCTTGTGGCCAATTACATTGATTTTTTTTTTTGATGAACGAGGGAACCCGCAGGCGCTACCATTTTTTGTGCGTTCTGGATAAACCCTCGGGTGTACGCATAGCCTGCAAACCACGCACACCAAGGGAAACCGCCCGTGGGCGACAGACTCGATGTCTAGATGACATAGCCATACAACTCCCACAAGTTCGCGCTTGCAGGGGCTTGAACCTGAAACCCTTGGGCCGATGACCACAAGTTTTAACCACTCGGCAACACCATTATGGGCCCAATTACATTGATAATCCCCGTCTCATTCAATTATATGGATTTCTAGAGACCAACCACCATATGAATTTTTTTTCGTTTACAAAAAAACGACGACAAATGATTTCTGTACTAATGACCAGAAGAAGCGTTACAAGCCCATGCAAAGACTTGGACTGTTGGACAAAGAGACATAAAAAAAGTGGAATTAGCCCAATTCCACCACCTAAAACCAATCCAAACAAAAACAACATACGAATAAACAAAATGAAGCAGCAATAAAATATATTAAATGAAAAAATATTTTAAAAAATGACACATGTTATACTTCAACAAAAAAAAAAAAAAAAAAAAAGGGCACATGTTATACTTTTATCAAAGGTTTTTCTGTCTTAATATTTGTACTTCGTACTAACTTAAAACTCGTATCTGTCCGCAAAAAATAAAGAACTGGAACTTATTAAAGCAAGTTTAATAGTGATCTCAAAGGATTTGCTTGCAATTTCTCATAATTTCCTAACTACAAGCCAACTATTGGAGAAGGCAAATATGTTGTAACTTGAAAGCAATGCCTACTTTACCAAGCTACACATGCCTGAAAGATTAAAAGAAATCATTTACTAAAAAAATGAACAAGACAAAAAAAAATGAACGAGACGGAGGGAGTATCTCTATGAGAAACTATCATCATCACTTTGCAACACTCTGGATTGTACTTCTCTAAAAGTCTAAATCTTTGTTGATTAAAATTTAGATTTAAGAAATATGTGGTACATCCGTACATAGTAGCGTAGAAGATTAGATCTCATGTGAGACAGTCTCACAATATCATTGATCATTATGAGACCTTTCACATAAAAAACAATTTGAGATCAAACTAGGTACGTGTCCCGTGAAATTCACGGGTTTATCCATTTCATTTTTTTATTGTTATGTTAATATATTCCGACCAAGTATTGCATCAATTTTAAAATATATAAATACATAAAAGTGCTCACTGTGAATATTATACTCCGTAGTACATAATAATAACAATAATATTAAAATCATTAGGTTTCTAATCCCATGAAAATCACGGGACTATTTTTAGGTTTATGTTAAACTACGTATATTAATATAATTTCATTGTTTATTTGGTGATGATATGAAAAAATATATTTGCATTTGCATAACTAATAAAATGGTTTAATCTTTTTTAAATCACGAATGAACTATCAAGCATTCTTTATTCCTCGAAAATTCAGATGTTTGTTTAAGTTTCATTTGTTCAATTTTGTCTTTTTAATTTATAGTTTTCCGTACTTTATTTATTTGTTATTATGTTCACATTTCTTATTTTCATAAACGCCTACTTTAGGATTCAAATGTTAAATAAATACGGAGTATAATCTATTGAATGTTCTTCAATAATCTATCGTATGTCACTTTGAAGAACATTCAAAATGGTGCAATTTTTTCTCAATCACTAGTTGGTTGGCCCGGCAATGCTCGGGCCTTGACTTCTGGTTTGCGTTAAAACAGATTTGTTTAGATGCGTGGTTTTAAAATATACCCTCTTCGTCCAAATCAATAATTTACACTTTTCTTTTTAGGTGTACCAGTCAATAGTTTACATTTCCGTTTTGGTATAAATTTTTTCTTCTCCTTATCTTGATATTCGTGTATAAAACAATTGTAAACAATCTACTGGGACAAATGAAGTATAAAATTGTTACGCTTACATTTTTACAAGTCACATATTGAACTCAAATTGTTTTTTTTAATTATATATCGGCTCACATATCTCAAATAGTGTACAACGTACCGGTATAAATATATAGAGGTTCAATTTTAATACAAATCAATTACTACGAAGTACTATATTTTATAATGTTGTCCTACTCCGTACTACGAGTATTTATTAATATGCTCATACTTAATACTTCGTAGTTGAACTCTTTTACTTATGTGTTTTAGGGTACACATTTCTAATTTAGGTCGAAATCAAGAACCAATCTCATAAACCTTCTTAAGTACGGAATAGCTATGGACCTCCTTAATTAGGTATAACTGTATAGCTATATACTCTGTATATAATTAATGAGTATGATAATAATATTGAAAGTTTGAAACCAAATAAGTACCTATATGTAAAGTACCGTATATATTTTCTAACCTAAACTATGGGTAAAAAAAGAAGAAAGAAACTATCCCGGACTCATATTTAAATATTAATCCAACCCGTATGTATAACCCGTTTCATATGGTAATCTTTATATAATACAGTACGTAGTAGTAGTAGTAGTAGTAGTGTAGCACTACAAACAAAAACAAAAAATTACTCAAGATAAAAACAAAGCAACGAAGTAGTGAAGCTCAAAATAATATATATGGGGAGGGGTATTTTGGGAAGAGCTGAAAATTACGCAAAACTTTGGAGTCCTCCTCCCTCTTTTTATATAGGGTATAGGATATGTTGTTAATTACTTAATTCTTCAGCTAAATAAAAGTTAACTCTTGTAAATAGAAAACTCATGTAACTTTAAGTTTACAAAAAATGTTTTACAAACATAATTGAAGTAAAACGGAATAAAAACATGATATTATACCTTAGAATTGAGTAAGTGCATACTTGATGATTGACATTGCATATATATTCTCTGAAAGATAACAAACCAAATGATAAAATTAGAATAAAAAAAAAGGAAAAATTGATAACTTATACCTCCAATAACTTCATTTTTCAAACTTTATACCTTGGATAATTTTTTTTCAAATTTTATACCTACTTATCTAATTTATGTCATATTGCATGCCTCCGTCACAAAACTAACGGGCTATTACTAATTGACCATTTTGCCCTTATTTTAATAACATTGGACGACTACTATAACATAAGTAGGAGTGAGCAAAACCGAGTACCTACACCGGTTCGGTTACCCGGTTTTTAAAAATCGTTTTTTTCCTGAACCGAAACCAACCCGGCTTGAATCGGGTTCCCGTTTTTTTGTCCAAATTGTAAACCGAAATCGATCCGGTTTTTGTGACCTGGTTTTTTCAAAATATGGTTATCTTTGTTATAAATCGGTTTTTTGAACCGGTTTCCGAACCAGTTTTTGACCCGATTTCACTAATTTGCATATTAATTTTTACGTTGAATAAGGATATAAACGTAAAAGGATAAACTAACTTTGCGACTTAAAACTAAAGTATGACGGAATCCGTTAGTTTTTTGACAGAATTTGGATTAAGGTATACATTATTAAATAAATTGAATAAGTAGGTATAAGTTTTGAAAAAAAATTATCCAAGGTATAAAGTTTGAAAAATGAAGTTATTGAAGGTATAAGTTATCGATTTTCCCTAAAAAAATTAAGATCTACATACAACTAATTAATTTCTGAAAAGAAGTGGAGATAGTGTTGATAAGATAAAGAAATGTACATGTAATTTTCAAAATATTTGTGTAATTCTCGCAAGTACCAATTATGTATGTATTTATATTATTGACATATGACACTTCATTTACCAATTTTTCAGTTACAATATTAACTATTTAATGATACTTAATGTATTTACTCATTATTAATTAATAAAAATAAATTTTAACCCATTACATTTTCATTTGGGTGATATAAAATAATTCAAATGGGTATAACATAGAAAGACGAAGGAAGTACTATTTAATATGGAGTAAAAATTTTAATAAATATGCAACATGTCAACAATTAAATCGAAAACATAGTAATTTTTTTTAAACAAACCATGTAAATATTTTTTTTGTAATAATGTAATTTTTACAAATGGCAAACGAAAAGTTTTAGACAAAAAAAATTAAAAACTTGATAAATTTTAATTTTTTTTTAATAAACCATTTAACAAAATAATTTTTTAATAAAGTGTAATAAATATTCTGTTGATGAATCATTAGTAATTTTATTAATTAAAATTAATCATAAAGGTAGGCGAAAAATTTTCCCAGCAAACAATTAATAATTTATTTAATTAATTATAAATATATTCTAAAATAAAGGCAAAAAATTCTAAAATAATTAATTAAAACTTTGTTACACATATATAAGCAATAAAAAAATAATTTAATAAGAAAAAAAATAATAATGTTTAAACAATTAATAAAAATCATCTTAAGAAAATACAAATTTAATAGGCATAAATTTTAGTAAAATGAAAATTTTTAAATATAATTTAATGGAACCGGCACGTGACAAAAAATATATATAGATGTTAACTACATTAGGACTCAAATGTGAGATATAATTTATAATATATCAATTTGAATTTCTGAAAAAACAAAACAAAACATTTCATTTAATAATATATTATTTAAGAGGCAAATGAAAAGATTTTGATGAAACAATTAATAATTTAATCGATTAAAAAAAATGCAGATGAATAGTTTTTGGTAAAAAATAAAAAAAATAAAAAAATTTAATAGACGATTTACTGAAGACAAATAATTAAATTTTTATGAAACAAATAATATTTTAATTAATATAAATTAAATAAATTAAAAATTTACCAAATCATGTAATTGTGACGCCACGTTGCAAAAAACTTAATGTTAAAGGAAGTCTTTTAATAATATAAAGAGATTCTAAAATAAAGGTAAATAAAAATTGTTGTAAAAAAAATAATAAGTTTAATAATAAAATATTTATAATGATAAATTACAAAATTTAAGGAAAAAGTTTAATAAATATGTCATGTGACAAAAACTTAAATGCTAAAGTACCCTTTTAATTAGATACTCCTATGTAGATAGATAAATAATTCAATTGATAAAAATAAAATCTAGAAAACCATTTAATAATACTCTGTTATTTAAACAAAGGAAAATGAAAATTTTAAATTTTTTGACAAAAAATAAAATAAAACAATCAATTTAATAATATGTTATTTAATAAAGGGAAATGAAAAGATTTTGATGAAATTTAATCAATAAAAAATTTAATAATAAGACAAATGAAATTTATAAAAATTAAAATAAAATAAAATTTAATAGACCAAATAATGAAGGCAAATGAATTTTTTTTTATGAAAAAAAATTATAATTTTATAAATTAAATGAATTGAAATTTTAACAAATCATGTCATTATGACGCCACGTGGCAAAAAATTTAATGTTGATGAAAGCCTTTTAACTTTATATATAGATTTGAGTAAATATACCCTAATTTTCTTTGATTGATAAATATTTCAAGCATGAAGTAAATAGTACTTCCTCCCCTTTTATATATATGATGTTCCACATTTGATTGTGGAAAGAAATTATGAAAAATGATATATGTGGAGAAAAATGAAGATGAGAAAAGGAAGTGGGGTCATAATTTATAACAACCACAAAACATTTACTAAAAAGAAAAGTGGAACATCCTAATAAATTTCCTAAAAAGGAAATGTGGAAGATCTTAGTGAAGGGGAGGGAGTATGACTATAATGAGAATAGAAAGATTATTTAAAGTTGAGGTAAAATAAAAAATTTATTATTTTTACTTATCCTTTAATTAACTTAATTTCTCATTATATGATTAAAATATTCGCACATATTCAAATCAAATAATAATCGAGTGACTAGAGAGAGTATAATAGTATAGTATAGGTGGAAACGAGAAACTTAACTAGCAGTCGTATCGAATACTTATATAATTCGGGCTTAGACTTTGTATCGGATGTCCGGTCCGGTTCGTTCATAGTGGCGATAATGCAATTGGGTGTGGCGGTTTACATTATCAAGGCCCAAGCGTATACTGTTGGTCCATAGAGAAGTAATTTTCTTCTCCGACCATGACATCCTTGTTTGTCAAAATTTTGTTTCTGCCACTCCCCTCCAATCCTCCAAATCCCCATCCAAGTGCACCCCTTTCTTTAATGGTAATTATGCACTTTTATAATCACATATGATACCCTCATTTTTAGTACGGAGTACATATTATGGAGTATTATGTCTTTATACCTATAATGACGTTTTTTTAACTTCATTTTTACGTTAATTGTGTTGCTTATACAAAAAATAAAATGGACGTTTAAGATTAACATAACAGTCACTTAGCGTAGTTAAAACAACACAACTAACGAAAAGATAAAGTCAAAGAAGACGGAAAATGTCATTAAGGGTACGAAAACATAATACCTAAAACATGAGGGGTACAATGTGTGATTATAAAAATGTAGGGTATCGTATAGAAAAATAAAAAATACGTAGGTATCATGTAAGAAAATTCCTTCAATTAAATAATAGTCACATATATTAAAGAATGACGAAGAACATTAGAATACGGAGGTGAGTATAATTTTTTATCGACGGAGTATATAAGTTTGACAATATTGTTAAGGTCATTGTTTAATGAGTTTAAATACGGAAGGGAAGGTATGTACAAATACATACTCAGTAATTTATGTGGACCATAGAAAAAACTACTCGTAAAGGAAACTACATTGAAACACCCCATGTAAAGTTGGAAACTAAAAGTTGGGTTGGTGACTGATAAAGTCATACGCAATAATTGTAGATGAAAATAAAAACACATCAAGCAACGATGGATGATGACATTCTTTCCGTTACTTTGAAAATGCCCTACATTTATTGCTCCTATATGTACTCTATGGTGTATAAAATCTATAAATGGAATTGATCAATGTCCTAATATCGTGCAAGTCCTTAAATTAAGCTTCAGGTGTTGGTGGATATTGATGGTTTCATACCTCGAGCTCCTAATGACAAAATTCACGATTGTAAAGAATTTGTGGATTATTGATGATTTTTTAATAAAACGGATTACGTACAGGGGTATGTGTATAGTTTTATAGGGAAACTTATTACTCCCTTTATTTGAATTCAAGAGTTTTATTCAAGAGTACATTTTTTAAAACGTAAAAATTATTAGGTTACACATTAGGAGTAAAAATTAGACGACTGGCCCGTGTACCAAAAAAATGTTTTTCAACATTTTGGATGCGGGCTTTGGAGGGGAGGGAGGAGAAGGAAAGCGGAATACTCCGTACCTTATTTGGAATACTCCACACTCTCATGTATGCCTCACCCCAATCTCCCTCCCTTTCCCTTCCTTTTCCTCACTCCTTCTCCCTCCCCGCCCTCTACATCCTATTTTGCTATCCAAACAAAATCTAAGATTTCTCTTATAACGAACGACGACAATTTTTATTTTCCATTTTTCTTTTGATATTAAATTAAAAGTACTGTAACGAAAAATGATAGTTTTATACTACTCGTACTACGTAATACTGTGTAGTTTGTTTATATATATTGATTCCCTCGTCTCAGTGAATTGTTGTTTTTTCTATATCAACGTATCTCAATGAATTATTTACCTTTTTTATTTTAAAAATATTTTTATATGGAGCATGTAATTTGATATTCTCATCAGTTTGAGTCCACATGTTACTTCATTATTGAATTTCTTACCCTAATACTCGTACGAGTAATTCATTGGAACGGAAGAAGTAGATTAAAAAAGAGGACAATCATACTCCATATGACCATATACCTCTGATTATTGGTGTTCAACTCTTACACTTTGCTGAGTAGATGATTAAATTATTTAGTGGAGACTGGAGATAGATAATGATTGATTCCTACTGAATATAATAAGTCCTACGGAGTATAATTCTATAAACATTGACGATGTCACATCACATGACATCAAACTCGATCTAGTCCGTCAAGGCCCTTAATTAAACATAATAATAATTTATGGAAATTGATAAATACAATCCTTAGGGCTGTATGCAAGACATCGAAAGAGAAAAAAAAATTGATATATGCATTAATTATATTAATGTTTGTGTAATTTGGTTTTCAATATCTAGGTTTATACTAATTTAGGAAGGTTTTAATCGTTTAAATACAAACCTAAGAGATTGTATTAAAAAAAACTCATAATTTATTCCACTTTACCAACTCTCTTCCTTTTTTTCTTTTTTTTATTCATTTCCACGTAATTAAAGTCCTCGATCATGCTTTTATTGGTTTATACCGAGTGTACGTATTTAATACGTTCAAGCTCATCTTCTTTATGCTTGAATGAAATCTAAATTGAATATAACGAAGTTTAAATATATTACTTCTCTCATCCATTCAATTCTTTACTCTTACTATAAATGAACAATATAATCAATTCTTTACGTTCCTCTTTTGGTAAAAGACTTTACCATATAACCCTCATATCTTTTTTCTATTTACACAAAATACCACAATTTTTTCCTTACTTTAAATTTGGTGGACCCATAAAACCATTTGATTTCCAATAATACCCTTACTTTTACCACTTTTCTTACAAGTTATGAAACCCTCCATGTAAAGCATTGAATGGATGAGAGGGAGTTTGGAGATTGAACCTATAAATTTATCTAAACGGAATTGAATGAAACTAAAAATGATTTTGAACGATAATGAATTGATGAACTGATTTTAGTTAATTTGTAAACGAATCTGAATGATCTTTCACTTTGATTAAAATATACACCACATATATTAAATAAAAGAAAAAATTATTCAAACTCGAAAAGAATATATGGAGTATAATTTAAGTCTATATCGAACACCCAGAAGCATATATATCAATTATCAAAGACTCCAAGTTAAGTTTACTAAATGACTCCAATGTTGAAAAAAGAGGGTTCATTCATTCCTTGATTACTAGGTTAGGATTGATTTACTGTCAAAAAAAAAAGGTTAGGATTGATTTAAATAATAAAGTTTTTATTATTACTTGAATTAATTAATTAACTTTTATTTCATTTTAGATTTTACCCTTTATGTTTGAAGTCATAACTTAAAATTGAAATCACAAAAACTCCTACGTCATTATGTAAAATTAGAGGTGTATATATATTGTGGTGTAAAGATAGAGCAGAAACTTGACTAAATGAGAGGGGAGGTTACGTTGTTATTCCAATCTGGCCTGGCAATTGCATGCATGCGTGCAGTGTACGAGTATTCATCCGTAGCGGATCCCCTTCTCATTTTTGTCCACTCTGTGTGTCACACCATATATATTAGATGATACATCGTGTATTGAATAAATAAAATATGCAATAAATATCATAATTACTTGATGTGTCATTTAATGTATGGTGTGACACATCCAGTGAAACAAAAAAATGAGACGGAAGATCCACGCTAGTATTCATTACACTCACCTCAATCTACTCTTTATTTTTTAACAATTCTGGTAAACTAAACATTGAACTAAGCCCCTATATATGTTTTCCTAATACTCCACTTTCCAGGCCATTCCTCTACTTACGAGTATTGTATATACTTATGGAGTAAAATAAAATACTTAGTTCAGTTCCCGTCTAATCACAATATTCTATAATTATCGTCAATGTTTTAGTCTAAATTAAAGATTAAAATTCAGGTATATCTGTATATATTATCACTTGTGAACAATATGATTTAGATGTAGATGTTCATCTTTTTTATTGTAATGCGATTAAATACATAAATACGCATTTGGCTAAAGAAAATAACAATATTCTATAATCGCAGTAGTTTTTTTTTCTTAAAAAAAAAAGGAGAATTGAGAATGAATGAACCGAAATGATTTACTCCTCCAAATCTATGAAAGTTTTCATACAAAGTAAGGAGTACTATATTCGGGAGTATATGAGAAATATGAAGGGGTATTATAAAAACATTACGGAGTACGGAGTATAATTTATTTATTTATTCATTTTCACATTATTGATGGATGCATTCATCACATACGGTATGTATTTAAAAAAAACTTATTTTATCGCGGGTAACAATCGATATACGGAGTAATTATCGAACTGCTGGACTTTTGATTGACATAAATAAAACTCTTATCCGTAGATAGAGTTGAACATTTTTCTCATCAACTAAACTAGCTCACATAGTCACATATATATAAATTTAAGATCAATATTCATATTATGACTGTTGAGAATTGACTCCCAAAACCTAAATAATCACATGTGTCCCACATTGAAAGATGAGGGAAAGATGTTCCACCGGATTACTTCCTCTATTGTCAATTGATTTTAGAGTGAAACCCTCTTGTCTGGTAGAGTGGACTCTTTCCGATTCTCAAGTATGGCCCAGTCCCGTTATGTAATTTCACGGTATCAGAGCCCCTACCGGATCCGTTATGTAATTTCACAGTGACCAATATATATAACTTACGTCTTATCTTACAAGGAAGACTTACTCGGGAATATTTTATGGGTCTTTATTTATCCGGAAAAATTGTCAATTGTTTTGACATGTTGAACTGTAGATAGTCCGAAAGGGCGAAGTGATGAAATTTGTCGTTGAGCTACGTCAAGAACCAAACTCAATATCAAATTCCCTCTTCATTTTGTCACGAGACGTAAAACAAACACCAAACTAATTAAAGTCACAATAATAATTTGTATATACTGTACTACCTTCCAAGTATCAAGTATCTATCTAAACCCCACATTCCCACATATATAATTTTCTAATTAATCTACCATCTTAAATTAATTAATTAATTAATTAATTAATACCGTGATCAGTCTTTGTTAATTAAGTAAAAATTTAAGTTAGATTAACACATAAATTAAATCCGTACCTGCTCCAAGTTTTTTTGTATGTATCATGCATCAAGTAAGAAAACTCCAAGATCTTGCACTTCTCGAAATAATCACAAAATTAAAACAGCATATACCCTACAATCTAAGGGAATCCCACCAAAGTCTGATCTTAAGTCTTTCGCAAATTCTTGTTTGTGATGGAGTTATCCGTCGTGTGATAGGTCAAAGAATACCCGTTGAGGTACAAAAGACAAAAACAACTCACATGAGAAATGTCAATGATTTGTCCATATCTAGCTCAATGGTTATTATTTATCCGTTATAAGGATATAACGGATACTACCATCACAAGGGAGAACAACTGTAAGTTTTTTTGTGGTAAATAAAGCTTAATGCACGTGATATTATATCCATTAAGCAATACTTGTAGTTACTTTACTTAGATTAACTCAATTTATAGATAGTACTATTTAAAGGTCTTGTACTCTTCGGGTAAATTGAAAACCAAATTAAAATGAAATAAACCGACCAGAATAGATTATATTGATCGAAATGACTTTAACTTAAATTAACATAATTTAATTGAACTAAATATGGTTGAGCTTTTGTTTATAGAACAACTAAATAATTTATCATTTATCGTATTACTCCGTATAAAATAAAATAAATATAGAGTAGTACTCTGCAATTATTATATGATACACTCTAAAATAGAAAATAAATCATAGTACCAAATAAGTATCTCTCTACAAAACCATGCATGTGGTGCAACTCGTGCAACTGAGGACCTTATAAATTAAAGTAGAAAAAGATTAACATGTATGTTTCGTAACATCGTATACTCTCCGCGTTCTTCATTTATTTGTCTTTTATATTAATTATGAGAAGTATTTTAATTAAAGATAAACAAATTAAATAAATGATACAGAGGGAAGGAGTATATATCTTTAACTTTGTATAAATACAAAATCACGGCAACATCAAAAATAGGAGTATATAAAATTCTATGCAATTTATTTCATATTTTCTGCCGTGTGTTAAGAACAAATGTGAAAAAAAAATCATGGCAATGAAATACTCTCTCCCATCCAATCCATGTTTTACATTGATCCACTTTTTTGAGGAGAAAAGTGGATCATACGTAACGGTTGGATTGAATGTGTGGTAATACAAAAGTACGACTATATAAAGACAGGGGAGGTCCAATAGTAAACACAAACAAAATGAGAAAAATGAGTCTAGTTGCGTTAAAAAAAATGTATTCCTCCGTTTGATTGATATCTTCCACAATTTTCTTCTTGATATCACACTTCCCTCTTATCTATGTAACTTATTTACTTTACTTCTCTAATTTTTTTTTTTTAAAGAAATGTACTCCGAAATCAATTAAATGAAGGGAACATGATCGATAACTGGACTACGATATCCTGAGGACATAATTGGTGGGTTTTTTCCATGCCTAGAATTTATGGAGTAGTACTGTATATTGAAGAACATAAAAAGACAAATAAGATGATTACAAAAATAATTACATAAAGTAAGGATCCCAAAAGAATTGGTACATCACATAACATAACATACTACCACACCGTTTAAATTTCATCATTCATCAATCAAATTAATATCCTCTTCATTTCGTAACCCCTTCCCTTCCTTTCCTTTCCCTTCAATATCACAATATATGCTCTCTTGAAAGAAAAAGAAAGAAAAAAAAAATACTCTTCCTTTGATTTTTTGTAATTTAATTGATTTATGTATAAATTAAAGCTGTGGCTCCTAGGACACTAGTTAGTTCAGTGTCCAACCAACAACATCCACCAAGTAAGTTCTTTCTCATCTTCTATTCTTTTCGGTTTCACAATACTATTACCAGGAGACCCGTTTGTTTCATCTAACATTTTTCAAAATCACGAATATTTTTCTTCTTCTTCTTCTTTGATTTTTCATTTTAGACATGTGAAATTAGGTTAATCATATTACGACAGTGTGACCATAAAATGTGATTTTGATGAGGAGGGTCGGCTTAATTTGAGATTTATGTATGTTAAAATTCGTGAAACACGAAAACTATTTACCTTCTCCTCTAATATTTTATTGATTCGAAAAAAAAGTTTGGAAAATTAAGAAAATGAGGAGGAGGTAAAAGAAACATTCTCCATATTCGTGGGATCTCCAATCATATGAGTCCCATACTCCCATGACACTATGGTCAAATAACCGTTGTGTGGAGGGAACGTTTTATTATGTTAACGTTCAACGCATTTATCGGTAAACTGCAAACTATGAACTGCAAAAATATATTCCCTCCGTTTCATTGATTTCTTCCCCTTAAAAGTGGCACATTTCATAAGAAAAATAATACGGAGTAAAATATATAAAAGTAGAGAGGAGGTAAAGTAGGTGGACCACTTAGGTAAGAGAGAAGTTTGGTAAAAAAAATGGAAAAAATCAAAGAAATGACGGAAGATATCAATGAAACAGAGGGAGACTTCATAAAAAATATTGGTGCTACTGAGATACCTGAGCTTTTGGTTTAGCACAAATTCTTGTAAACAATCTCATGATAAACTAATTTACACGGTCTTTCACAAAAAAAATCGTTTTTATTTTAATATAATGTTATGTCTTTTACTAATTAATGTAGTGGGAGACGATCGTCTAGAAGATTTACTCTTTCTCATAATATTGTGGGTGATTACTTTTTACGATAATGTTAAATACAGCCCTAAGGATTGTGTTTAAGCATTAAAAATCATCTAAATTTAGCATAAACTTATAGATTGAAGCAGAAATTACATAAATATCAATACAATTAATACATGCATTAAAATATTGTTTCCTTTTATGGTTTCTTAGATACAGCCCTTTATCATTTTCCTACTTTTTATTAAGAAGTATTTCATTTCAAGAGAGTGTTATTCGGAGTATACTATCAATAAATATATAAATTAAAATGATATTTTTATTTGTGAGAAATATTTTAATCAAAATAAACAAATGATTAAGAATAGAGGTATACAAATGATCTATTATGAAAATCTCATCATTTGAAAACACATCAACTCAACTTGTTTATTAAAAGGAGCTAATATGGAAAGGTTTATTTTTGGTTCAAAAGGATATATTATGTCGTGAGGAAGAATCGAACCCCCAATAACATAAAAAAAAAAAAAAGAGTATTAAGACGTAGTTAACGAAGAACATGTATTATAGGTATCTATCGATAAAGAGAGGGACACAACATGACCAAACTAAAGGCACAAATTCTTGTTTGTGACGGGTCAAATAGCTATCAAATAGTTAGATAAGACAAAAGTATACTTGGTGGGGCCATTGTCTTTCTCTCCTTATATGGCACATACTTGGCCCGTTTTAATCTTATGATGGATATATCTGTCGTAAGAAAGACTAACTGAACTAAAGGTTGGAGGACCACAGAGTAAGCAAAGCACAGTTTGAAAGTGAATTAATGAAGGGAAATGAAGGTACGGAGTATATAACAGAGACTAGTAGAGACTAAATGTAGCAAAGATCATTGAATGGACTGATGCTGGTCTGTTGTCAATCCTTGTCCTCCTCATAAAACCCACTAACTCTTTTGCACTTGCACAACCTCTCTCTCCACCATATACGCCTTTTTTTTTGGGCAATTTCTCTTCATTTCTAAAAAAAAAATTAGTCAAAGAAAACGGAGTATTACTATTACAATATTGGAGGTGAAGATTCGATCCTGAAACAATCACATTTTCGATATTTGGAGTAGTTGATACTCCCTCCGATTCTCATTATGAACCGCTACGTTTATATTTTTACATAAAAGTTTTTCCAATAATAAAAATGTAGTAATTCAATTGTCCGAGTCACTACTCACTAGTACACCAGTACCCAACAAAAAACAATATACTGTGCTAAAATTTTCAAGTTTGTAGTGCCAATCTTGGATCTATATTGCCCTTCACTTATTATTATTATTATTATTATATTATTATTATTATTATTATTATTATTATTATTGTTGTTGTTGTTGTTGTTGTTGTTTTCTTTTTGTTTATCTTTTTTTTTCCTTGTCTTGTTGTTACTCCGAAATAAACCGAGTTATGTGTATTGTGTAGATGTTAATGTCTCCAATTAGGCTATTTTCAATGCATTTGTTATGATTTTCTCACTGCTCCTGAGAAATCTCTTATAAGTTCGTTTCATACTAACATTAGTAACATATCATAAAATCGTATACAAATCATCAATTAAAAAAAAAAAGACGATATGTAAGTTTACTAACTGTATTTTTTTTTTATTTCGAGTTAATACAAGAATGAGATACCCGCTTACAAAAAAAGAAGCAATATAGTAAGATTGAACTTAATTTTCTGACTGTATGTATGTTATAAGTGTGCACATTCATGAATTTAATTTGGCCTTTGTTATGGCAGATTTAATACTATCAGGATGTTGAATGATCCAACATTATGGTTGGAGATGAATTCCCCATGTTTATGGGAGGAAATCAGCCTACTTATCCTGGTAGCATTCTATGCATTTCTGCTGCTATACTTCATCAGAAAAACTGTACTCTCATGCTGCTACAGATACAGGACTAAAACTTCAGCAGATAATGAAGACACCTCAAAACTACATTCCCATAACTCAAGACTAAGCCTTTGCTCCAAAACCAGCATTATTTCTTCTCTTTTACTCTTATGCACTAACTCCACGTCTTTATTCCTGCAACTTAATAATGTCAACGACAGTAGTCGATGCAATCTACGTGTTTCATCTGTCTTGGCTCAGGCCTTGCAGGTTGTGTCATGGATAATGTCGGTAATTGCGTTGTACAAGAGTTTAAGTAAGCAGTGGGAATTGTACTTTCCTGGAATTTTGAGGTTGTGGTGGGTGTTTAGTTTCTTGATCACAGCTAGTCGTATAGCAAATGATTATCAGTTTGTTGTGGAGAATCGAGGGAAGATTA
Source organism: Agrostemma githago (assembly GCA_958450325.1). Lineage (NCBI taxonomy): Eukaryota > Viridiplantae > Streptophyta > Magnoliopsida > Caryophyllales > Caryophyllaceae > Agrostemma > Agrostemma githago. The sequence continues at coordinate 2,004,326 of OY288255.1, forward strand.
GTGTACAGGAATGTGTCGATTTATTGGCCTTTCTTGGGTCGGTAACCCTGTTGGTGATCTCAGTTCAGGGAAAAATGAGGGTGGTTGAGGGTGGTTCTGTAGGAAACAAGTTGAGTGAGCCACTTCTGAGTAATGGTAAAAATGAAGGGAACTCGAAAAAAAAAGTGCAGGAGTCGCTTTACAGCAAAGCGAGTTTTTTCGATCTTGTCACGTTCTCATGGCTGAACCCTTTGTTTGTCATTGGGAAGAAGGCGGCACTGGAGCAGCACGAGATCCCTGAAGTTGATTTACATGATTCCGCGGAGTTTCTTTCAGGTTGCTTTGATGAGAGTCTGAGGAAAGTCAAGGAAGAAAGTGAAGGAGGACAAACTCAATCCATATACAAAGCGATGTACGAGTTGACATGGAAGAAAGCGGCATTGAATGGGATATTTGCAGTGATAAGTGCTTCTGCATCATACGTTGGTCCATATTTGATAAATTACTTTGTGGATTTCTTGAATGATAAAAAACATAGGAGCCTACAATCTGGCTACCTCATTGCACTTTGTTTTCTATGTGCTAAAGTCGTCGAGACGACAGCTGAACGACAATGGATCTTTGGAGCGCGTCAACTAGGGTGTCGCCTTAGGGCCGCGTTGATATCTCATATATATAGAAAAGGGTTGGTCCTGTCGAGTCAAGCTCGACAGGCTCACACGGGTGGTGAGATCATTAATTACATGAGTGTTGATGTTCAGAGGATTACTGACTTCATATGGTATATGAATAAGTTGTGGATGTTGCCGGTACAGATTTCGCTGGCTATCTTTGTTCTTCATACCAGTCTAGGGTTAGGATCGCTCGCAGGGTTGGCTGCGACTTTGGTCGTCATGGGTTTTAATATACCTTTGACGAGGATGCAGAAGAAGTACCAGTCGAAGATCATGGATGCGAAAGATGCTCGGATGAAAGCGACTTCAGAAGTTCTTAGGAACATTAAGACAATCAAGCTTCAAGCATGGGACAATCAGTTTATTGATAAACTACTTGGTTTGAGGTGTGTAGAGTCTAATTGGATTTGGAAGTCATTAAGACTTGCAGCAGTTGGTGCCTTTATTTTCTGGGGTTCACCGACATTTATCTCCATCACGACTTTTGGTGCTTGCCTCGTGATGGGTATTCCGCTGACAGCTGGCAGGGTTTTATCCGCGTTAGCCACTTTTCGTATGTTGCAGGATCCTATATTCAGTCTGCCTGACTTGCTGAATGTGATAGCACAAGCGAAAGTGTCGGTCGATAGAGTTGCTTATTTCCTGCAAGAAGAGGAAATTCAGCATGATGCTATTGAATCTGTTCCTACAGGTGGGACCCGCCTAGCGATCGAGATAGATAAAGGGAAGTTTAGTTGGGATCCAGATGCAAGAGCACCCACCCTTGATGGAATAAACCTGAAAATTACAAGGGGGATGAAGGTTGCGATATGTGGGACTGTCGGATCAGGGAAGTCCAGTTTACTGTCAGGGATTATCGGAGAAATTCAGAAAATTTCAGGGACGGTAAAGATAAGTGGGTCTAAGGCTTATGTTCCTCAATCCCCTTGGATACTGACAGGAAATATTAGAGAGAATATACTGTTTGGGAATGCTTATGATGCTGCTAAGTATGACAGAACAGTAAAAGCATGTGCTTTGATGAAGGATTTTGAGCTTTTCTCCCATGGTGACTTGACCGAGATTGGAGAAAGAGGGATTAACATGAGTGGGGGCCAGAAGCAAAGGATTCAAATCGCTCGAGCAGTGTATCAGGATGCGGATATTTACTTGCTCGATGATCCTTTCAGTGCGGTTGATGCACATACTGGCACACAGCTTTTTCAGGTTAGTATATTCCGAATGTCAGCTTTCTATACTGTCAGTTTATGCGGTTTGAGACGCATTTTGATCAGTTCGTGTCCGTTTTCTTTGTCCTGATATTTTTTTGCTTCATTTCGATATTCTAATGTAACCAGGAATGCCTGATGGGGGTTCTAAGGGAGAAGACTATACTCTATGTGACCCACCAAGTGGAATTTCTACCAGCAGCAGACCTTATTCTGGTATGCAGTTACATTAATCTTTATCTATAAATTCAGTAATTACTTCTCTTCTTATATACAGAAGAATCATTCTATGCTGTTGGCCCTTTAGGTGATGCAAAATGGAAGAATCACTCAAGCTGGAAAATTCACGGAACTTTTGGAGCAAAATATCGGTTTTGAAGTACTAGTTGGGGCACATAACCAAGCACTAGAGTCAATTCTTGCAGTTGAAAGCTCTCAGAGTACACTAACACAGAATGAACACCTTTCCGAAACCAAACAAAGCTCGGAACAAATCCAAAGAAAGGACTCAGTTGACGATAACCTCGAAGAAATTAAGGATAAGCAAGGAAAGATAATACAAGATGAAGAAAGGGAGAAAGGGAGCATAGACAAGGAAGTTTATTGGTCATATCTCACGATGGTGAAAGGCGGTGTTTTGGTTCCCATCATAGTATTAGCACAAACAAGTTTTCAAGCTCTGCAGATAGCAAGTAATTACTGGATGACTTGGTCTTGTCCTACTTCAGGAGAAGGAACACCCATTTCTGGGATGAATAATGTTCTACTTGTATACTCACTTCTTTCTATTGCGAGTTCACTTGGTATACTGGTTCGGTCCACATTATCAGCAAAAGCCGGCATTCTTTCTGCGCAAAAGCTCTTCGAGAACATGCTTTACAGTGTCCTAAGATCTCCCATGTCGTTTTTTGATTCTACTCCTGCTGGTCGAATCCTAAATCGGGTATATATAACTCTATTCTGACACTCGACGATTTATTATAACCAAAACTGTTTTTTTTTTCTTTTCCGTAAAAATAGTCGAGTCAGACACTTTGTTTGCTAACTCGACTATGATATGCAGGCATCATCGGACCAAAGTGTGTTGGACTTGGAGATTGCACAAAGGTTAGGTTGGGCAGCCTTCTCAGGGATTCAGCTTTTAGGTACAATTGCAGTAATGTCACAGGTGGCTTGGGAAGTTTTTCTCATTTTCATTCCAGTGACTGCAATCTGCTATTGGTATAAGGTCAGATTTCTGCAGAAAAATCAGAACTTAAAAATAAAAGGCGATTCTACTGGTATGATCATCATTATCTTACTTCACGGGGAATTTTGTGCAGCAATATTACATACCGACAGCAAGAGAGCTAGCACGATTGGCTGAGATTCAGAAGACACCCATTCTCCATCACTTTGGAGAGTCACTTGCCGGTGCAGCTACTATACGTGCGTTTGATCAAGAAGAGCGTTTCATCGATACAAACCTCATATTGGTAGACGGTTTCTCGAGGCCCTGGTTTCATAATGTGTCAGCTATGGAGTGGCTTTCTTTCAGACTGAATCAACTTTCAAATTTTGTGTTTGCATTTACCTTGGTCCTTCTGGTCTCTCTTCCTGATGGAGTCATAGATCCAAGTAAGATTGGAAGAACATCAAACGTCTTTTTTTTATCGATTCCTAAACTGAAGAACATGAATTAATTCCTTCTTGATTTTCGCAGGCATTGCAGGTCTAGCTGTAACATATGGAATAAACTTGAATGTTCAGCAAGCTTCAGTGATATGGAATATATGCAATGCAGAAAACAAAATGATTTCAGTCGAAAGAATTCTTCAGTACACAAAGCTTAAGAGTGAAGCTCCTCTTGTTATTGAAGATAACAGACCTCCGGATAACTGGCCTACGACAGGAACAATTCAGTTTCGGAACTTGCAGGTATGTTAAAAGCGGTAAATTATGAATAAAACAGAGAAAGGTTGTCATAGATCATAATGCTAAGGTAGCACTGTAATTGATGATTTGATGCTGCAGATCCGTTATGCGGAGCACCTGCCGTCTGTGTTGAAAGACATCACATGTACATTCCCAGGAAGGAAAAAGATTGGTGTGGTAGGGAGGACAGGGAGCGGAAAATCGACACTGATACAAGCATTGTTCAGGATTGTTGAACCAAGTCAAGGAAGCATCATAATTGATGGTGTAGATATCTGCAAGATAGGACTTCATGACTTGAGATCTAGGCTCAGCATCATTCCACAGGACCCTACCATGTTTGATGGTACTGTTCGAGGAAACCTTGACCCTCTTCAACAGCATTCCGACACCCAAGTCTGGGAGGTATGTAATACTCTTACAGTCTGACGCTCCATGCAATAAGTTAATAGAGCTTCCGACACACAACTGATGCAATATCATCTACCTCTATGCTGTGTTTAGGCGTTGGATAAATGCCAACTAGGAGATATTGTGCGCGAAAAGGAAGAAAAGTTGGATTCGGCAGGTAAATATATTGTCCTTTCTTGAAAATGACTGCACTTAGAAGCTGAATCTAACTTGGTAAACTCGGGTGTGTATGTGTGTGTATAGTTGTTGAGAATGGAGAAAACTGGAGTGCGGGCCAAAGACAACTATTCTGCCTAGGAAGAGCGCTGCTTAAACGAAGTAGTATTCTTGTTTTAGACGAAGCAACAGCGTCAGTAGATTCGGCTACTGATGGGATAATTCAGAAAATCATCACGGAGGAATTCAGAGATAGAACGATAGTCACAATTGCTCACAGAATCCATACAGTCGTTGACAGCGATCTAGTCCTTGTCTTGAGCGACGGTACTTACACACCCTTTACCCCTTTTAACCCTCGTATGAGACAGTCTGACATGAAAATGTTCGAATATGACTAACAAGGCTGCATTTGATTGATTGTATTTGTGAGAAACAGGAAGAATTGCGGAATATGACAGTCCATCGAAGCTCCTGGAAAGAGACGACTCGTTTTTCTCAGGGTTGATCAAGGAGTACTCGACGAGATCACAGAGTTTCAACACTTTGGCCTAAATTGTTGGAATGCTAACAAATCAATCTCAAATCTGGATTTAGATTCTCAGGTTGAAACTAGAAAAGATGCTGACCAAATCACAAGAATGTTCATGTTCCCATATTTTGTCAGCAATTCAAGAATGATGATGAATCATTCTGGAGTATCACATTTGACATTTTTGTGCTCACTTTTCAGAATTGAGCATGTATAATTCCACTGTGAACCTTAAAATTATATAATGAGAAATATACCTAATGCATTATGCATCTCATTGCTTAACCACAAATATTCTCCGGGTTCTCTTCCCGTCACAGTCAATTGTTTTTTTTTTTAATATTATTCGTGAGAATATTTTTATTAAACATGAACAAATAATGCAAACTAAGTGGACATGTTAAACAAACAATTGTATTACAGTATTATTACGATCACGAAACACAATACAAAAATATTGTGAGAATATAAACAAGTTAAAATAAAGTCATTAAGTACGCGATTATGCCACAAAGAAGATTGTTGACGGTAGACGTGTTAGTCTAATGGACGGAAATACAGAATTATCTCGTTCAATCTCCCATCTCGTCTATCAAGTATGGATTACTTCGTATAATGCAACTAAGTAACGATTCGTGCAGTGAAACAGTAAAATTATGATACTGTATAGTATAAAAAAGGAATATTACCTTGACAAAAGTGAAGCATCTGACATTCTTACCCCCCATTTGTATCCTCCACAGAAAAAAAAAATATCTTCATTTTGGGCCACATATGAGGAGCAGCTGAAGATCAGGAACCGGCGACCGTAACCAGCGGCGGAAGATCGAAATCCGGCGACAGTACGCTGCTACATTCACTCTAATTCTACATTTTAGGGTTTTACTTCTTTTAATCAATTTATTTTGGGGAAAATTAGTATATCTTAGCTCTTTGATTCTATCACCCCTAACAATTGTACTGTAATCGTAATCGTTGATGTTGTTGAATGTTCTTCGATGTTTATGCATTTCGTATCTTCTGTGAATTGTTTTGATTTCTTTTGCACTAAATAACAAAATAATGACAGCTTTTGGAAAAAATAATTAAATTAGATAAAGATAGCTTTTGGAATAATCAAATAAAAAATTGTAGGAGTAATTGTTTACACTTATATAACATTCTTTTGTTTTGCTTCCAAAAAATCAAGAGTTAAAAGCTGGAGTGGTAAGAACTCAGATCGTGAGGTTGGGGTTTCGATTCTTACATGTAATACCGTGTGGTTTCAATTCTTACCTGTAATACCGTGTGGTTCGAAGTTGATTATCATATATACTACAGAATATATAGTAGGATATGATTTGAAAATTAAGTGGGGGGGGGGGGGGGGGGGAATCTTTATAATCTTGGTAGTTGATGATCTTATATAGGAGGAGCATTCCGTATTACGGATTTGGGTGTCGTTGTTCGTGTAAATTGATACGTTGTTGTATCATTAGATAAGGAAAGATGTGATTTTTTGCAGATCGAAGATTTGTTGACTAACCCCTTTAGACATGACATGCAGTCATACGTTGTTCATAATCAAAATGCTGTGAAATTGGCTGAAACGGAGGAGCGTTTACATTAATAATTGATCATTAATCATGCAAACGCCAGTCCTGACTGTGCGTATCTTCATCTTACATCGGCCAGTTGAGCCGTGGACTTTAATGAACTCTTAAGAAGCTGATGCATGTTACTATGTTTGTTCTGTCTAGGTTACGAACTTTTATGTGCAGTTCACTTCAGTTTAATTCAGCCATTGAGTTCATTTTGTCTCAGCTCACTTCAGTTCAATGTAGTGCAGCGTGGAGTTAAGTTAAGCTTACTTCAGTCGAAATGAACAATGCTATCTGTCAAGTTTACTTGATTCTGTTAACATCCCGTGTTTTCAATGTTATGCATGTTGGCACCGTGTCACCAACTAACAATGTGAATCATGAACTACTCAACTAGTATTGTAAGACTAAAAACAACACTTGTTGATTTGATTATTCCCTTGCATACGGAATACTTTGATTCTGTTAACATCCCTGCATTTCCAATTTAATGTGAAGAAATAGTTTTTATGTTACTCATAAATCTGATCTATGATTCTGCCTTTTTTTTAAATTCTATTTTCGTGACATTCCATAAATCAATGAATAAACTGTTCTCAGATTGTTGTTTTGTTGTTCTATCACTCTTCAGGGAGATTCCTACTTCCCGTCTAAGTGGAGATCTGTGCTGCATTTTGATTTTGAACACCGGTCATGCCAATGCTTAAGATTCCAGACCACCAGGTTGCCGGACACAAAGCCCTTAAAGGGAAAATAGGACCTCTTATAGATGATGCAGGGCGGTTCTACAAGCCTCTTCAGAGTGGTGATCGTGGGTCCCACGAGGTGGCTTTCTACGAGTCATTCTCATCTGATACCAATGTTCCTGATCATATCCGTAGATTCTTCCCCAAATTCTACGGCACTCAGTCCGTAGAGGCTTCTGATGGGTCGGGCCTAAAACCCCACCTTGTCATGGATGACTTAATCTCACATTACTGTAAGCCATCAATCATGGATCTTAAGATTGGGTCGAGGACTTGGTACCCAGAGGCACCCGAGCCATATATTCAGAAATGTCTTAAAAAGGACTTGGAAACCTCAACCATTCACTTGGGTTTTAGGGTCTCTGGGTTACAGATTTACGGGGCTCAGGCTCAGGATTCAGAATCTTCTTCATACTGGAAGCCTGATAAGAAGATTACCATGTATTACACCGCAGATGAAGTTAAGCTTGTTTTAAGAAAGTTTGTTTCGTCAAACCCGTCAGCAGAAGGTAAATTTGATCCTGATTCCAGCTATGCTTCAAATGTATATGGTACTTCTTCAGGCATTTTGGCACAGTTAAAGGAGCTGAAGTCATGGGTTGAGGATCAAACTGCCTATCATTTTTATTCGTGTTCGATTCTCATGGTTTATGACAAGGAGTCGGTAACAAAAGGAGGAGCATCCAGTCCTGCAATCAAACTCATTGATTTTGCTCATGTTGTTGATGGGGGTGGCGTCATTGATCATAACTTCCTAGGAGGTCTCTGCTCTTTAATCAAGTTCGTCTCTGAGATTCTCACAGTTTCGACTGAATGCACAGACAAAGCTTCTTCGTAAAATGATTGATAATGAGAGTTGAAAACAAAACCTTGTATCCTGGAGTACTACTGTATGAGTGTATTCGAATTTCTAACATGAAATGTTGTATGAACAGCTGGAGTGGACAGCAACCACTCCAATGGAGTTCGTCTTCAACCGTTATTTTATCCTGGAAATCTGTTTAAATTTGCTTACTTAAAATCTGCTGGAATTTGATGGCTAGACATGCATTTACTTCATTTATTGTTCTAGCAGCAAGGGATACAAAACTTCATATCGAACGTTTTTTAGTCTAAAATTTTGATTATCCGTCAAGGGAAAATCATTTGCTGCAAGTATATTGACCAAACATAACCAGCTCGGAAGTGAAATATCCCTATCCAATTAATTTTCTGAGGAGATGAAATATGTAAGGAGAAATTTGGTGAGCTGAGAATCGAAACACACCAGCATCTATTGCGGTATTACCAGTGGATTGCAGGTTCCAATTCCATGGATGGTCTTCTGCACACTTACATAACAAACTCGAGGAAGCGAGGTTGATTCAGTCGTTTCTTTTGTCGCAAGAATTTCATATTCTGCTGCTATTGCATTCATAAAAGTTACATTCAGAATTTCGCATCTGTGATGCACTACATGCACATGAAGCTTCATCTCTAACAGAGATTATTACTCGACAAACCTAACAAGAGCGACAGTCAAAACATTACATAGAAAGAGCCTACAAGCCACAGGCCAAGACCTTGGAAGTATAGAAAAGCGAGAGACGTTAAAACCAAACTAAAGAAGCGTCGGACCACCTGGGTGAACAAAACCGAACCCATAAGCAGAAAGCGTAGCTGGATTTGAGTAGTCGTTGGACGTCTGGAAAGCGGACGGATTAGCGAGGAACATCAAGGAGGTGAGAAAGAGATAAACAATGGTGGTAAGGGGTAGCATGTTTGATGTTTTGAGAGCAGATGAATAGTGTGTAGTATGTGGTATGTGATCCCAAAATTGTACGCCAACCTTAGCATTATAAGGTAGTGCAGGGCAGGCCTGTTTTGTAGGGATAATAGGGGTGGGGGTATTGCTTTGCTTAAAAGTAAGGTACTAATGTGATAGTACAGTTGATTAATGTTTGCAGAACAGAAAGTGTATTGCTATTAACGCATTGTTTTTAATTACAAGGAATGTAAAGTAGATGAGCGAATTGTGTGAATTGAATAGCAGGTGAAGATTGTGAGAGGGCTATCTGCAATTCTTCTCACAGAAGTCAAATTCTCATGAGTAACCACATTAGTTGTTGCTTGCGTACTAGGCATCTTAAACGGGAAAATCGGGTCAGTTATTTTAGTTCCGTCATATATTCTGGTTAGGTCAGGTTTCGGTTTGGGTTCATTCTAATGTGTCGATCAGAGTTATCATTAACGAATTTACCATGAAATATTCTTTTAGAAAGTACATTTTGTACGATCACATTTAGATAAATGAGTTTTTTTCTTCAACGAAACGCGCATGGAGACCCGTTACAATATAGGGGGAGGACCGGAGGAGATTCGAATATGATAACTATTGTTCAGGGTACATGGTCTTAACCATCAGACTAAGACATCTTTAGTATAAATCACTGTTTTAAAATTAGAACTTTATTTTGACATAGATAATGTTCAATGGAAAATGAGTTAGCGCCACCCTCTCACATATATCCCTAATTATTGGGGTCTTCCCTTAATAATAATGGGTACATGAGAGAGACCCCGTTAACAAGGGGTGCATGTGAGGGAGTGATGCGACTCGGTGGCGTCGTATCACCATCCCAAATCCTTGTTTATGACGAGTATATCCATCATAAACTTGTGACACGTCAAATATCATCCACATGAGTAGACGAAGACAAATGATTTTTTATTCCCGAAACATTCCGATTTTTTCTTGTCTAGCCATATCGATAATATTTGACCCATTATATTATAACCTTATGACAAATATGTTCGGATATCAACTGTCGGTTGCATGGTCTACTCTTGGAGTTGTTTTCGATGGACCTTTTGGAAACCGTCTACTCCGTTGGGCCTTAATTGAAATAAATAGTTTAAACCGGAGGCCCAATTTAAAAAAGACAGCCGTTAAACCGGCGGTCCAGGACAGAAAACCGTGGTCCCCACTTCCAGGTGTGCAAATACAGATACACATACACTCATGCATCTTCATCTCTTTCTCCTTCTTCTTCATTCTTCTTCGTCATAATCATTAGTCAATCACTACTGCATACATACACATTCAATCCATTTCCCAGAATAATCAGTCAATCTTCAATTTCCCCCAATTTAATTTAACCCTAATTTCTCCCTTCATACTCAAACTCTTCCTCCTTCATCGCGAATTTTCCACTTTCCCCCCCTCTCTCTCCTACTTTACTCATTCCACGGTACACCTCTCGATCTTTGAATCTACATTTGAATGTACGCTTGTTTGATTTATAATTCTGCTACTTTCGATTTCATGTTTACTTAATCAATTGCATGAATTTAGACATTGTGTTGCATTGCGATGATTTGCTGCTTTTAATTTTTAATTTTTAATTTATTGATCAGCTGAATCAGTCGAAGCAGTAATTGTTGAATTTGGATTAGTTCAGGGATTTAGGGTTTGAAATCGAAATCAACTGCGTGAAGTTAAGTGCGCAGAGATTGGGTTTAGTCAGCTGGTGTGCAGTTTTTGGAGCTGAGATTATGAGCATATGAGCTTGAATCATCGGAGATTGGTTGCGGGTTTGAGTAGCGAGTTTCAGCAGTTGTCCAGCTCAAAATGGGGCTTTTTGATGGACTCCCTGTCCCTTCTGATAAAGCTGTAAGTATAACTATTTAAGCTCAAAATGGTTCAGCAAGTGTTACGCCTTGTATCAATAGTGTGTTCCTTTCTTCGGTTTTGTAGTACTGAGTTTCATTACGCTTAATTGTTGCCGCAAAAGGGGTCATTTTGCTTTTTTGATTTGCTCTAGTTGTAGTACTAGTAGGTGGTTCATTACTTGCAGTCAACGATGACATTATCTCAGCGCCTCAAAGGCTCCTAGGCTTCTGCTAATCGAGGTGGGGTGGGTCAGGGTGCCTAAAATGATAATTTTGTCGAGAATTGCATTGAACGACATTTAGTATACAATGAAGTAATGCACCACTTTGGTGAGCCAATATGCTTTATTTCATAATATCCGGGAAGCAAAGAATAGCCACCGTTTGCCTCTATTGCTGATGAAAATTTTGTTTATTGAGTTAACTAATGATCTTTGGATCATGGGTTTCTTCTACATTTGATTTTAGAAGCTGTGGTGAAATTTTAATATTTCATTGTTGCTATTTAGATTGTGTCATTGTGAGGAGAAGAGAGGGCAATACATGAACATCAGATTCATGGTTATTTTCGTGAATCCTTATATTCATGTAAATTGCGTGCAAGATGCATTTTTGAATGTGTCATTGTGGGCTCTAACTTCGTACTTTCAACTGCATCTACTCCTGGTTAAGTATGTCTACTAACTATGCCATTTTTCACAGCATTTGAGGGAGGAGTTATCGAAAATTGATGAAAGTTGGGCTGCTGCACGTTTTGACTCCTTACCTCATGTGGTACGTGTATTGACTTCAAAAGATAGGGAAAATGAACTAGAAACTTTAAAGGAGAACAATGATGTTGTTGAGGATGTTGTGAATGAAGTTGTGCATGCCTATCATAGTGGCTTCAATAAGGCAATTCAAAATTATTCTCAGGTATATTCTCTATTTTCTCTCTTTCGTTCTAATTTTTTGGAATAACAAGCTTTGGGGTATCTTTCTAAAATGGTCCCAAAGGTAACTGTTAATTCCTGTTAAATAAATCCCATTCTTTATCGTAAATTGATCAATTTCGTAAATATTTGAAGACAAATTGTTAAAAGTGGTATCATAATAGAAACTATCGATCCGTAACTCAAAATGACTCTAGAATCTTTATATTTCAGAATTCAGTCAAAATCATGCAAACCTAAATAAATAAATAAATAAAAAATTGTTCAGAATGTGTGCCATATAAAAGTTGAACAGTTTTTGTTTCAATTTTCGAGAGAGTAACCAATATAAGAAAAAAAATTACTCCGTAAATGGAAAGTTTATGTTGATATTTTTGGACTGTTTTGGGAATATACCCTCAATACTCGGGATTATTGGAAGATAAATCAAACCTGGACTATTGTGGGAAGATGTGTTGAACTTGGGAATAATGGTTTGGATTTTACTAATTGTTTATCAAAAGTTAAAATCATAAAACATGCTTTATAATTTGCCCTTACCCTTGTGTTGTCAGATTTTGCGGTTATTTAGCGAATCTGCTGAAAGTATTTCAGTTGTAAGGAGTGACCTCTCTGAAGCAAAGAAACGACTTGGCGCTCGTAACAAACAGTTGCATCAGTTATGGTATCGATCGGTTACATTACGTCACATAATCTCTCTTTTAGATCAGATTGAAGGATTGTCTAAGGTATGCATTCTTCGGACACATTTTTTATACTAGTAGTACGTGCTTCCAATTAGAATGGAAAAAAGTTGAAATGACTCACTAAACTATCCATGTTTCTTTATTGTGAAACATTTGTGGTTGACGCATTTCTCAATGTAGTTTTCCCTAAGGGTTATTTCTCAATATTCTTGTTATTGTAATGGAACTTTATATTCATAGGCATATCTTAGCATTAACCTTCTTTGTGCTGTATTTTATAATTTTTGGACAGTAGAACTCGTTCGAGTGAATGATTGCTTATTACCTGATCTGTAAAGGTCACTTATTGTTTATATGAGCTGAGGGTGGCTTATCTTTATGATAATATCCCCATTTGTTCTCTCTCGAAGGTATTGGTTTAGGTCTAGTCCGTTATTTAGGACTATAGCTTTTTTCGTCCTGATTGATTTTGCTTCTGTGAATAGCACTCGAAGTTATTGGTTCATGTCTTTAAGGTTTCAACTTTCGAGCTCTTTGAGTTTAGTACAATTTTGTATATTTTGTAGCGCCTGTAAGGCTCTTCCCTCTAAGCTTAAGTATTTTTTTGCATTAACAATTGCTTTATGATTGCTTTTTTTTTTTTTTTTTTTTTTTTGTAATACTGTAGGTTCCCTCTCGCATTGAGAAGCTTATTAGTGAGAAACAGTTTTATGCTGCAATCCAAGTGCATGCTCAATCCTCATTGATGCTTGAGAGAGAAGGCCTTCAAACGGTTGTCTCTCTGCCCATCTTATTGTTTCATGCTTTATTTTTGTTTTACTGCTCTTTCTCTTATTGACTTTACCTTAAAGTATTTTTGTTTAACTGAAATATCTGGCTTTTATTAATAACCACCCACATTTTACTATATCTAAGCTCTGTAGAAGTCGAGGTTATCTAATTTACGGAAGGGAACTATCTAACTGCGATCACATACCATCCATATTTGATTTACAGTATTGAAATTCACTATATTGGGGACAAAGACACTATTCTTTGGCTTAGGAATTTAGATTAAATAAAGGAAAATGACTCACTATACTCTCTATGCATCTTTTATTCTGAAGTATGGCATGCATTCTATCTTTATGACTTTGTATTGGCAGGAGTGTGAATATTTTAGTTGGCATTGATGTTTTTCTTTACTTCTAGGTTTGATTAAATTTTCACTGTGTGAACACTGGATATAGGGGAGTTTATAACTCTCTCTCACTTCTCACTTGGCCTTAGCAATTAAGTCATGTATCCTTTAGGCTCCTTCATTGATCATGATTAGCACACTAAGAAAGAGTATAGTCATCATAGGATATTGGCTGTGTAACAATTTATTCTCTCTACAATAAGGTGGAAGGTTTTTTTTTGAGAGTGGAACGTAATTAAAGAACTCCTCTCACAAAGTTCTGATATATTGGAGACTGCTTTATTTTTTTTTCTAGACTTTGGCATCAGTTCAGTTTTAAGTATGCGTTAGGGTTTTATCACTTCATTGTCATAACCTCTGTAACTTATTGATTTAGACCTGTCACTAGTCTCGTTCTCAAGTGCTATTCAATGCACATTCATACATAATGCAAACTAAGCTTGATGATCAGGTTGGCGCACTACAAGATGTTAAATCTGAGTTAAGCAAGTTGCGTGGTGCTCTCTTCTATAAGGTTTTGGAGGACTTACATGCCCACCTTTATAACAATGGTGACTATAGGTACTCTCCCCCTCCTTGGTCCTTGCTACATTACACACAATAATTGCAATTGTGATTGAAGCTCAATGATTCACGTGGATGAAACTTGGTAGCTCGTGTTAGTTTTTGTGATAAAGCCATGTAGTATTTTTTTTGTTCATCAAATTTGTTTTTGACATCTGTGTGGATTAGTTGTATCTTGTATTTTTTTAAAGGCTGTATATTGAGTTTAATTTTCTGACAACGGAATCCGATCCTAATGTATGAAACTTATTTACCCTTCTTACCCCAGCTCTATTTCTTCAAGTATACTTGAAAGAGACGATGAAGCTACTTTGGCAACAACATTTTCTTTGTCTATGGATATTTCACAAACATTATCTCGACGGACAAGATCAGCTAAACCTGATAACCATGTTGGGGGAGGGTAAACATTCTCTTTCCTTTTTTTCCGTATGATAAATGTACTCTGTAATTGTCACATCTTGGATACTGCAACTCTATTACCTATCTATGTTTAGTGGCTGAGCCATGCAAACACATGGCCATTGTCCATTTTGACAAGCTTTTGATGCTCTACATTCATGCTTACCGCACGTATAATTTCCATTTGGGTACGTGACAAAGGAACTGACCCCCTTAGTCTGCACTATCTATCTATCATACATATGACAATACTTTGAGCTGTCTTTGGCCACAGTTTAAGTCATCCCCAATACTTGTCAATTTTCTTGGTGTGTGTCTAGCAAGAACCATGATTCTAGCATGCCCTACGGTGTTGTCGCACACTGTTTTAAATTTATTTTCTAACTCCAGCAATGTGACACTAGTAACTACAGCAGCCTCAAAACCTTTATTGCACATGTTGTCTTCCCCATGTACATTGTGGAAAGTGAAAACTATATCTTACTATTCCCCCACATAATTAGGAATATGATATTCAATGTTGAGTGAGTGATCTTTGCCTATTTCCAACATTGGTCAACTGAACTCCATAATCAGTTCGGTTTCACATTTACGTGGGGGCTATTCTTGTAGAAAAGACACATATCCTTTATTTTTATTCATGGTTCACATTGCAAGCTCTCGGTATTGATTGATATAACCAGAAGGCGGGAATCTTCTGTGTTATACCCCTCCAACCCACTGCTTATGTTAGTAGCAAAATATTTTACTAGCCATTTTATGTATATATATCATCTGTTTGATTGTGATATGCTTTCTTCAGATTATACAATGGGCATCATGAAGAGGACAGATTAAGAGGTGATGAAACTGGTGGTGATGCAGTGTCCAATGGAGGGGATAATGGTCTTAGAAAAGGTGGAATTCTATCTAGCCAACTTCCACCATGGCTTTCCTCAGCTTCACCCGATGAGTTCTTGGTATGGGTGGTTATATCTCATCAGTTTTTTTTTTTTTTTTTTTTTTTTTTTTTTTTTTTTTTTTTTTTGCAGTATGCCAGTATCTACAGGTTAAATTTATATATGTTATATATATATTTGGTCTCAGGAAGTTATGCAGAAGATGGACGCTCCCCTACATGTGAAGTATCTGCGAACTATGATTGAATGCTTGTGCAAGCTTGGCAAGGTTGCTGCAGCTGGTGCTATAATATGGTAATTGCCTTTTCTTCTTTTCAAGAACTTGTGCGTGGCTTTATTGAAAAAGTAGATTTAAGAAAACTAAAACAAGTTTTTCATTGCTCTCAAAAAGCTGTAAGATAGCAAATCAGCAACCACCCATTGCATTCTTTCTATCTATGCATCCTCATTCCTCTGTCAACTCGAAAACACGAAGAGGGAGGGGAGAGGTTCCCAGTATATGATTGGAGTAGGATTCAAGTTGAATTGTTCTTGTTATTTTCACTCACTCTGTTCTCATACAAGGGTTGCCTGGATTGAGGTAAATGTTACGTGGCTAATGGGATGTCAATTCCCCGATTGGGCGGTTTGGCGGCTTGGCGGCTTGGCTTGTCAATTTATAGCCCCCTGTTAGGCTGTATATTTTTGCTTATGTGAGTGTACTTCTAGTGGCTTTCTTGTCATTTATATGAAGTTATATTTCTCTGAGACTTTGACAACAGGCTCACCTGATCTCTGATCTTAAGTTCTTTTTCTGTAGTGGGTGTGATACACTATGCTCTATTTCACAATGTATACAAAATTCTTTTCCTGCAGTTTATGGGCTGTGTCCCTTTCGTCTATTGTCTTTAACTTAATAGTTTCTTTCCTTGTGAAATCTGTGATTGTTATAGTCAGAGGCTTAGACCTACTATTCATGAGGTCATTACCACTAAGATCAAGAGTTATGCGGAGCGCATGAGCTCATCCAAGCCTGGAACTAGCCTGACAACATATTCATCAACTCTACAAAATTTGAAGGGGCAGCTGGAGATGTACCAGTTGTCCAAACAGAAACGTGCAAATGGCATGTCTCTCAGCGGAACTTTGTTGGCTGTCAGTCCAGTAACACCTGTGATGTCACCGTCAGGAAAAGCGCAGGCTATTACAAGAGAACTTCTGAATTCCATCCTGGATGCTATTATCAAGATATTTGGTTAGCCATCAGTCATTTTCTATTCAAAAATGAGTTTATTTAAACCTATATATAAAACAATTTTCATACTTCATTCATACTTGGAAATGACACCGAAAGAATGTAGAATCTGTTAAGCTTTTTTTTTTTAGAAGAATTCGTTTTATGAATCTGAGAGCCCATCTCGTCAATGTTCAGAGAATCATGTTATTATTGGCGAGCTCCTTGAATCAAAAGCCAGCCAACAAGACATCAATACACCCAAGTCTTTGGTGGATGTAAGCTGGAACACTGAATCAGACTCTACTGGTGGTTATACTATTGGGTTCTCACTGACAGTTCTGCAGGTGCTATGTTTTATACTTTTCTGAAGCTTTGCATTTGGTTCGTAATCGTTTTTGGTGTTGTGTCAGTGTTGATATTTACCAGATGACTAATCTTGTGATCATATTTACTTTCAAATTGATTGAGGTTTATTTTAACTTTTCCTGACTTGTTCACAATTTTTGATTGTGTGATAGAGTGAATGCCAACAGCTGATATGTGAGATTCTACGAGCAACTCCTCAGGCTTCATCATCTGATGCAACTGTTCAAACAGCTAAACTGGCAGGGAAGATGGGGTCGAAAGAGAAGAAGTAAGTGAAAATTTGCTGGATCTGTTTTTTTTTTTTTAGATGACCATGTTTCTGCTTGCTAAGCATGTGAACTTTTGCGCTTCAGTTCAGGACTGCTTGTTGAAAATCCACTATTTGGTTTTGTTTTAGTACCTTAAGTTAGGAGTTTGTGCTAAATCCTGTGGTGTTGAAAGAAATTTCTTGTAGTCTCTCATCACAGACTAGTGACTTTTGGATTTTTGGGATGATGTCTTTGGAGATTGTTACATTTACGAATATCCCAATCAGCATAACATTGCAATGTTTTCTCAAATGCTCTGGTGATATTGAAGTAAGGAGAAGGCTGATATAATAGAATAAACTCATACTTTGGTGATCAAATTTGTACCTTGGGTTTGAAGAAACAACATATTTGTATTAATAAATACGGAGCAGTAAATTTTATGGCTTAAACAGCAAATTTTCTTGGGCATGAAAATATGGTATCTTAGAGTCCCGGCCATGGGCCCATGGTTTATTGATCAGTGGTGAAGTGATGCTCAATCACCTAGCGGGAGAGGATTCTTGAAAAATGGGCGTAACCTTGTAGTTTCCCTGACCTGGTGAGGTTTTGTGGTTGAGTGAGTGGTATACCCCCAAACAATTTAGTGGCTCACGTCGAAGATGTGTGCGTTTTGCAGAGAGGACTTGTGAGAGGAGTTTTGCAGAGACGACTTGTGTAGTTGTGTTAACGTTTCTGAGAGAGTAATCATGGTCAAAGCTAATGTTTACGACTTTCCCGTAACCTTATACGAGTGTATGTGTATATTTTACTCTTTTGGGGTTATGTAACTAAGATTAGCCACTAGCTTCGTGAGTATGTTGAACTTTCAAATGAACTCATCAATACATTTAAACGGATGAGAATTATGCGCAGTGAAGTGAATAGTGAAGTATTCAGGAAAACAGAGCTATAACATATCTTTAAAAAAAGATACTCCGTAAGAACTTGGTAATTCCATACATATCCATGTAAACCGCTGTCCCATGTGTTTCAGAAAATTTTCACTTTTATTCCTTTTGTGGAGATCAGGGTTGTGGAAGCTTGTTTAAGCATTTTTAATGTGCGACAGGGATGGCTCAGATGGTGGCTTCACATTTGCTTTCCAGTTTACAGATGCAACATTGTCTAGTCCCAACCAAGGTATCTTGAATAATCTATAATTTTTTGATTTGATGTATATTTTGAACATGAGCAAAAAACAGTGATTTCTGTTCAAATAGTCTTGTGTATTCCCTTGGGTTCTATGGATCCCACATTTGTTTGTTACAACAATGTTGGATCAAGGGGTTATATGGTGCAACCTATTCCTGTGGTAATTCAACACAAAGAGGTTGCTTTCTAAGGACACATTTGAAAACTACCGATGCAATGATATGTCAAAGTATAAGAAGTGCAAACAATCGAGCGAGCCATTACCTTAACCCACCATATTCTTGAACCAAAAGGTACTTGGTCTTCGGGGACTCTTCCTAAGGAGGTGTTTGGTTACAAAATTAAGGTGGAAAGGGAGGGGGGGGGGGGGGGGGGGGGGTGGAGAATGTCTAGTTTCCTTCAAAACCTCTCCCGTGTTGGAGCCATTGGAGGGATTTTGATGAGGCTCGGAGAATGGAAAGTTGATACCCCAAATCACCCCAGTACACATGTACACCCCACTACCACCACCACATTTCCTTCCTACCCACTTTGTTAACCAATCGAGGGATTTTGTATTCTGTCTTCCCTCCTCCCCTTCCTTTCATTTCAAACCCCCTATCCAAACAAGACTTAAATGCTCCAATACTATTGTTCGGAACAGTTGAAACATTTTGAATATTCCTCCTTTTAAGGGTATTTTGTCCTCATTTCCTGTATTTTCGTAGATTCATTATACAACTTTTCTCTGCTAAAGAAGTTAGCGAGTCTTTGGTTATATTGTGAATGAAAATAATACACATAATTATCTTTAGTAAAAATGTGTACTGTATCTGGTAATATTCAGCATTGTCTCAGCATAACAGACTATACTGTCTGTGTGCCTTCTTTGTGTGATAAGGAGGCATGTTATCTGTTTTGTAGTTCTTCTTAATTCTGCATTACTTTCTGTGCGTTAAGAGATCCTATTCAGTTTGTCTTAAACAACACAAACTGGCTCACAGTTTATTTACTTGATTAAATCATTCTTCTCATCTTTTTATAGTTCATCTATCGTAGCAGTTTCCATGGTTAATTGAAGTAATAAGTTGCAGTATTGGCTAGTATTTGGTTCAACTGAGAGTGTTTATGAAATATTTTTTAGCACTATTGTGTTTTGTGGCATATCTTATCGTCAGGAGCCCAAGGTTGGAACAAGAAGGCCCAAAACACATCGCAGGAGGGATATGGGTCTGCAGCCGTCTTGCCTGAAGAAGGAATTTATCTAGCAGCAGCTGTTTATCGCCCTGTGCTTCAGGTTTGGGGTTGTTATTCTTTTGAATATCTAATCATAAACGTGAAAAAAAAAAAAAAATCAACTTAAAGCTCCAATCTTTTTATCATTGCAGTTTACAGACAGGGTTGCTTCAGTGTTGCCTGAAAAATATTCCAAGCTTGGGTATGTTTAGAATTGGAACCCCCTTCCCCTGGGCTCCTAACTTGTACAACGCTCCAGAATTTTAATTCATGCAGAATAGCAAGTTTTATTTAGTTATTCTATCCCCTATGCTGTCCTGTAACTATAAAAGACAAATTTTGCATGGCTAAGACAAATTTTGCAGGGCTCTTTAAGCTATAATATTGTGTAGATATGAAAGATTTGCTTATCAAAAGGCCATGGCCTTGGTCTATCAAATTCATTATCCTCTTGTATCTTGGAGTTTAGTTAAAACTTCTTACCTGAAAGGCAGTGAGAATGGTTAAGCATTTTGTAAGATCTACCGACTAAGTGGTTTTCTTGTTGCTGTCCTCTTTGTACAACAGTTCGATTTAACGGCTGGAATTAGTCCTTTGGCCTGAAATTATGATGCTTATATGCTGCAAACTATGATCATATTACTTTGGATTCTTACAACAAATTGAAGTCTTATATATTGTGAGATGCTTGCTATACTTAGTCATGTGGCTTTGTGGATTGTTCTTGTTTCATTATGTGAACCAAGTGAACTTTTGAAAGAAAGAAGATCTGGAAGTATTCTTGTAGATATTCAAGCTCTTCTGTTACGTACCTCAGTTTTAAAGGGTGATTTTTTTGGGGGGATTTAGCAAGTAGTTAAGAGATTAATGGGTAAAGGAACTAACTTTAAGCGTGATCCATGGGGAACTTTCCGGGTCTTCTTTGTCCATGCCTTGTTCTACCTGCACCTGTTCCATCCATTGGGGATAAGGTTTACTGTTTGCTTACCATGTTCAACATATCTTTTGCCCAGGAATGATGGATTACTTTCTTTTGTGGAGAATTTTGTGAAAGACCAGTTCTTACCTACAATGTTTGTGGACTACCGAAAAAGTGTACAGCAGGCCATATCAAGTAAATTCATATCCTTTTTGTAACTGTTTTCAGCTAAAGACCCCTTTCCCTGTATTGCTTTTTCATCAGTTCCATAATGTTTTATCTATAAAAATTGTAAGTTCCGTGAGTCGGTAAAACCCTTAAATTTTTTTGAAGTTGTCGAAAACGTATGCTATTAAATGCAGTTTCTATCTGTTATACTCATATTGCTCAAGACATTGTCTATTACTGCAGTCTTGTATTTTTTTCTTTGTAAAGCACTATAAAGTTCTAAGAGTACATAGTACAAATTTCAGTGCACTGCAATTCTACATGAGATGCTACTTGTCACGTCCATAAAATGGATGATTTTGTGGCCTTTCTGTGGCTAAAGTTAGGGTACTGGATTGCCCAGCCCCCAGTGAATCGTGCATTGGTTGTGTGTTTTCATATCAGGGGCTTCGCTTTAAAGTCCTAAATATACTTCTAAGTTTTAGACAATCTTGGAAGAGCATATTGCGTATAATATGATACTTCATTGTATTGAATTAGGCAACCGTGGGATAAAACGAGCATCTGTGAAATAAAGGATTCAAGGTGAATATGCTAGACACTATTACTGTTCAGCAGAAATTTGTTGATTTGGTTCTTATACCTCCACATCATTCATGGATTTTAAACAAAGAAACTTTTCTGTTGATACATATGTTACTCGGACTCGGGCATGAGTGTTGGGTATATATCCAAGTGTCGAACTTGCCATGATTCGATTTTTTTTGACATGGCAACTGTCCTGTAAGGAGGATAAGGTGCGAGAAGATATGTCTTCAAAGCAGAAATATGTTTGCAAGTCTTTAAGGGAAAGTGAGATGGTTGGGAAACAAGAACTAGTGTCATAAATATCATACCAAATGTGTCATACCAAGACCAAATCAGTATTGCGTGATTGTGGTTACAGAAGTGTGAGTATCTTATTCCAGAGGCTTTGTCTTGCATTTACTGCAGGCCCGGCTGCATTTCGTCCGCGGGCACATGCTGCTGCTCAATATATTCAATCTGTTGAGAAGGGTCGACCTGTTTTACAGGGACTCTTGGCAATAGATCTTTTGGCGAAGGAGGTAATTATGTTTCATCTCTATGATTTCTTTGGACATGTCTGCGTGCCGATCAAGGTTATTAATGTATCTAGCAAACTGCAATTATTTAATAATGTAGTTAAAAGTCATAGTTCTTGCTGATGATTATACTGGTTAAGTAAATGAATGATTTGGCAAATTCTTTGATCATGAAATTGGATCTAGGTCCTTATTTGTATATTTCCTGATGAAAGGCTAACATGTAGTGACTTGACAACAAGTTTGTCACATAGGTAGTCTATTTTGCCAAAATGAAAGTGTTGAAGTGTCTATACTCTTGACAGAGCAGGTGATTCTGAATTAGCCACCTTAGGTGAACTGAGATGTCCAAGTGATAGTACAAATAACTAGATTGAAAGACTCTCTAAGTTACCCATGAATAGTTTACGGCGGTTCAATTACTGTTTTTGAATTAGATTGGCGGGTCATATAAATGATTTTAGACTTCTTTATTTTATGAAATAGTGCTTTCTCACATAGATCAGGGGATCAGGCTCACTTTACATGTACATTAGACACAATTTTTATTTCTTGCTGTTTCTTCTTAGGTTTTTGGCTGGGCTCTGGCAATGCCAATGTTTGCTGCTGAGCTTGTAAAGTACGTGCAAACTTTCCTTGAGCGAGCTTATGAAAGATGTCGTACTTCATATATGGAGGTGAATGTCTTTATATGTATTGCATGCTCCTTTTGTCTTGCTCTGACTGATACTTCTCGTTTCTGTTGTATTGTGTAATCTCCGATGCGATACGACTCTTCGAAACTTCATTTCAGACCAAAATATTGGAAATTCTGCACAAAATAGATTTATCTGATACTTGTTGGCGAGTCAGAGTAACATAGCCATGAGTTTTGTTATGGTATTTGTATGTGTATGGTATGTTTAACATCTACACAAAGACTCTTCCATAGAGGAGAATCTTTGTTAATAAGGTGAACAATGGTGATCAACATGCTTAACTATCAGGTAAATGATGCTGCCACTTGTTCAAATGGTACTGAAATGCAAATAAGATAGCTGGATGATAGATTTATCATATGAAGTCATCGTGACAACCTGCCCCTTTTCCTCCAGGTTAACTAATAGAACCACAGCCTCTTTCATGAATGATGATATGAGCACTCATCTTGGGGTTTTGTTTGTCTCGGTCATATTTGGTCTTCCTAAGTGGGCACCTTTTTTGATTTGTTTTCCTTCAGAAAAGGACTTGTAACAAATTTGGTTTACTCCTTTATTGTGCATTTCGGGGAGTTTTTCTTGTATGATAAAATCATAGTTTAGGACTGAGTCATGCTTCTCTTTACAGTGAGATTGCTCATGCTGCATGATGGGTAGTGTAGATAACGCCATCTCTCCCCTCTTTGACAAAAAAAAAGTGTAAGATAGATCACTCATCAAGTGCCTGACTTTGTTTCAGGCAGTTCTTGAGAAGCAAAGTTACATGCTAATTGGAAGGCATGACATTGAAAATCTGATGAAACTTGATCCCGCCAATTCATGTCTACAAAATACTCTCTATGATAGTGCTTCTGATGCGTATGGAATGGAGGTTGAAAAACAGATGTGTGATCTTTTACTTAGTTTGCGGCCAATCAAGCAGGTTAACTTTTTCTTTGGACTCTACTTCTGTGTTTTTCATGCAGCGGCCTTTTTGGTATTGTAAATTGTTATCGACACAGCTCCCTTTTCTTTGGTACGGTGTGCTCTGAGCCTGTTTGATTGAACTGTTGCAAATCTTACCATGGTAGCCATGGTTTGATCTTGGCTTGGTCGTCCTCGCCATCAAATCTACACGTGGTTGATGCGACTTTAAAATGTGACCGTGGTAACCTTGGTAACTCGGTTCCGATTTGGCATCATGGGCTACATCTAATATCATGATTCATTCTTAGATCTAATGATGCAACTGCTTCTTGAACCTTAACATAAATACTTTTCTTTCTCAAGCAGGAATACCTGATTCGTGATGATAACAAAGTCATTCTGCTAGCTTCTTTAAGTGATTCACTAGAATATGTTGCAGATTCAATTGAAAGGCAAGTTCTTTTCCTCTTCATTTAAGAATGTATTTTCGATAATATTTGCAGTACCTTTTTCTGTATATGGCTGCTTGTGTTTTAGTGTAAAGGAATTCTGGTCCGATTCATCTCTGCAGAAAGATATCATGCTCTTAAGTAACTCCACTGTTCTTCTGACATCCGATCACTGTAAAAGTGACAAGCCCTCAATCTTTTCCCAATGATGTGTCTTTCTGGCTGATTTCGTCAGTGCTCAATCTTTTTCTTGGCTCCATGATTGGTTATTGTTTGTTTAGTATTATTTGAATTGCATACAGTAAGTTCGTTTTCGTTTATTGTTTCCAACGGGAATCAATATGTGGTAGAGATGTTAATGACAAGAAACATCGTCCACAATGTATTAATGCATTAGGAATTGTTAAACAGGCTTGGAAAAACATTCTCTATTACGTGTGACCAAGTGGAGGAGAAGAACAAGAAACAAACACCCCGCCGAAATGAAGTCGGCAGCGCACCCTCGAAAGATTTGGCATCATTTGCTGACGATTACAGGAAACTTGCTGTTGATTGCCTTAAGGTCTTGCGTGTAGAAATGCAATTGGAGACGGTCTTTCATATGCAGGTATATCACAATTTCTAGAGAGTTCACTCCACAAGTTCTTACAATAAGTGGCCAGCATCTTTAATTAGTTATACCTCTTTGGTGAATTGAAACTGCAAACAGGGAATGACAAGTAGAGAATATATGGATGATCTTGATGCAGAAGAGCCAGATGATTTTGTTATTTCTCTTTCAGCACAGGTATCTTTTGCTTCTAAAACATTATTACAAAATACGAATGGGTAAATAAGTGTTGCATGGTTCCCATTTATATTGGCTCTCTGAGTTCGTTTTTTAAGGGCTCTGTCTTATTGGTGCACACCAACCTAAGTTCTACCAAGGAAGGCATCTCCCTTTTGCTTACAAGGATAAAAGGAGTGGATGAGCTGGAGGGAAGGCGTGTAAGTGTTTGGGAATAGGGAGGTGGGACTTGTGGCTGGGGGTTGTCAACGACATTGATTACTGAAAGAGAATTTCTTGAGAGCGATCTAAACATTCTGAAGTCTGTCTTATTTGTCCAAAATAATTTCATGTTTGAATCTTTCAAAGAAACAATCATGAGCTTGCTTGTACCGTTTTAAAATTTGAGCTATCGAGTAGTGGAAAGGAATCTTCGGTGGCATATACCCTAAGTGGGCCTTCGGTTAACTCATGTGCTAGTTGCATATATTTAGGAAAGATCATAGACGCCTAGACAGCATTGTAGATTAATCTTTGGGCAAGATAGGCACAAGATCAAAATAATGAATAAACCCTCGAGTTACTTGAAATGAGATCAGGGTTCATTAAAATATACTCCGTACTCCGTAACAGATTAGTGATTGGAAGCATCTTTAGTTTGCAGTAGCACTATACTTCTTTGATGCTCCCAAACTCTAACGTTGTTTGGTTTGATACAACCAGGAGTTGAAAGAATCATAGTAAATCTAATGTACATTGTCTTTTGATGCAAACAGATAACTCGAAGGGATGAAGCAATTGCTCCTTTTGTCTCAAAGATAAAGCAAAATTACATTTTTGGTGGAATATGTGGAGTAGCTGCTAATTCTTCTATCAAGGTCTAAATGCTTTTGCTGGTTTGTTATATGTTCATGTTGCATTCATTCGCTTACTATATGATTTTAATTTGAAACGTCATCTCTTTCAGGCATTGGCTGATATGAAATCAATTAACCTTTTTGGAGTCCAACAAATATGTCGCAACTCCATAGCTTTAGAACAGGTCTGTATCATTCATCATGAGTGAGAATTTGACGTTCTATACTTCTATGCCCTTGATGGATTTTAACTCTCCCTCCCCAATTTAGTAGTCAAATTTCCCTTCCCTTCCCTCCAAATTCTCCTACTCGGACAAAGGGTAGGGGTGACTATTGAACATTATTAATTCCTAAAAGCGGTTGCATGTTTCAGGATTTGGTTGGCGGGTCAAATTCCACAATTAGGTCATCTAGTGTGTTATATATGAACCCAATGACGTGCTGTGAACTAGCACAATTTCCACAAACTGAATCAAACACCAAACCATCCAACATTTTCCTAGAAACATAAAATCATGGCACTTCATAATCATTTCACCTTGGCTGCGCGATGTATTAAGTGTTAGCAACCCTGCTTTTGGCTAAGCCTAGACATGACATTTGATGTCGTTTGATAGCCTTTGTTTCACATGTAATTAAAATATATCTGCATAAACAGGCATTAGCTGCTATACCATCGATCGACAGTGAAGCTGTGCAACTAAGATTAGATCGTGTGAGGACTTACTTTGAGCTTCTAAACATGCCATTTGAGGTAATTTTCTGAGCACAATAATATATATACGTAGTTCGTATGAGACCGTCTTACATGTGGAGACCAACCCACAAACCTTAAAACTAAACGATGCTTACATTTTGTACATAATCATTTGGTGGTCTCTTTGTGTCCCCGACTCTTCAGTAATTTCATTGCGTCATATTGCCTTTCCTTTCAGGCTTTACTTGCTTTTATCACGGAGCACGAGGATTTATTTACTCCCGAGGAGTGAGTCACGAAAACCTATGTACTATTCTGTAGCCTGGATGATATTAATTTGTCTCTGACACGACATGAAAACTAATTTACAGGTACGCCAATCTCCTGAAGATCGAGGTGCCAGGAAGGGATATTCCGGCCGATGCACTGGACAGAATATCTGAAATTTTGCAGTAGTGCCACCTGTGCGTGCAGCCTTTAATGTCATGGTTTGCTAGCAAAACAGTAAGTCAATATGAAGGGCACTGGTTTTTGAAGAACACGTTTTGGAGGACGTCGGACGTTCTAAAGCAAGCTACAGGAATGTATCACGATCATGTACATCTTTTGGAGGAAGTCGTTTACCATCTGTTGATAGAAACATGTTGGTGTTGTAGGGCAGTTGCGGTTTTTTGTCCTCGGTTTTCTGCTTTACCCTTCGACAAAGTGAACTTTTGTGCTGCATGGAATTTGTGGTGCATCGAGTTTTTGTAATAGTTAGCATGTGATGATGTAAATCCGCTTCTTCTAATTACGAGTTTTAGGCAGAGTGGCATAGAAGCTACACATATCACGAGATTTGTAAGTAAGTACGGAGTAATATTGACAGAGTTTCGGGTGTATGCTTGAAGGCTTGGTTAATATTGGTAGTATTCATTAATAGAAATATGTTCAATGTATTTGTAATGATATGCTGTAAATGTCCTGACCCTGCTTCAATGTTTGGTTTATCTGTGCACAACTTCTTCTATGGGATTTTATCGTGACACCTCTCGTAGAAGAGTTACATTTTTGTAGTTATTGTATTATATCAGATGTCTTACAATATTTTTGTGGAAAACGGTCTTACAAGCCTTAGATTTTTAATCAAAATGATCAAATCCTTTATTTTCGTATAAAGAAGGAATCGCAAGCTCAATTTAGACTCAGACAAGTGTGCACTTCGCACTGCTGACTCGTCATATAGCTAAATCAAGTTCACTCTTCTTTGTAACTAAACCCCGATTATATCAAATGAAACGACGATTACCTCAAATCACCATCAAATATTTACATAATAATTGAGTTTAATGTTGATTTAATTTGTCAATCTTTTACCCTTTTTCTTTGTACAAAGACTTATTCTTACCTTTCTAATGTACAATTGTGGTAAAAAAAATACTGTAAATAATTTTGTTACATGAAGTGACTATATAAATTGAAGAAAATCTATATTATTGTCGAAAATTTATAGGAGAAAATATAGTCACGTGAGGTTAGACTTAGCAAAAGTGATCCGACCCAACACACAAATTGAAGACTCGTAACCCGATAATCCTCCGAATCAGAAATGACTCGACCCGACCCAAAGTCAACCCGGCTTTCTCTCTTTCTCAAGCACGCAAGGAAGAAGAAACCACGAAAGACTCTACTGAGAAATCCCAGCATCGCAACTCGCGAGTTCTGCTCCTACTATTTTGCTTGAATACAATACCTCTTAGGTTCGATCCCTCTACATCATAATACGACTAAGTCCACGCTTTGTTGCAAAAAAAATCTATTTTTTGTTGCCAAAATCACCTAATTTCATCATCCCTTTCGCATCAATTTCTTCCAGTTTTCTGAGTTTTAATTGACTGCATTCATGACTAATCAGTTTTATGTCCATTAATGAACATTGGTTTTGTTGTGTTGATGTTTTTAGTGATAAAGTTGCTGCCTTTTGTTGGTTTCAATCTGTGAAGAAGATGAACAATTGTAGTAAGTGGGAAATTGTACATGTGCCTCCTAACCCACCTTTCTCGCCTACCCAACAACCTACAGGTTACTTTCTACTCATCTCTCAATTACCACTTGACTGTAGTATTGTTTTCCGATACCGCCATTTTTGCTTCTTTTAATTTGCCCATGGAGCTTCAGTTTTTCTTAAGTTTTATGGGAATTCCCTATGAGGCTAGGATTTATTGTTACACCTTCATTGGTTAGGCTTTTAGGGTTTTAGGGTTTAGGGTTGTAGGGGTAAAATGGATCAAAATAACCCAAATGCCTGATTAGCAATGAGTAGTGATTAGGGTTTGGGAATATGCAGTAAATTTCACGGTGTCGAGAGGCGTATTGAGGTTTTTGGTTGTTGGTGATTGGTGTTTGATGTTTAATATTGTGGTTTTTGTTGTTGCAGTCAATGTATATGCATCGGACATCGATCCAAAAATAACTCATAGTTTAGTAAGGTTAGTGAAATCAATCTTTATTGTCTTGTATGTTTGTTTACAGCGAAATTGCTGGGATTTTTACGACATTGTTTGCAAGATTGAGATATTCGGACTTTCAGCTCTGAAACTGATTTTCAAATTTCTGCAGGAAGTTAAATCAGGTAGCCCCCATGGAAAATTTCAGACACGTGAAGCGTGTGCGTAGGAGTTGTTTAGACGGTAAAGTCTCCTTGCCACCTCCATATTCTGTTGCTGCAATTTTTCTTGTCGATAGAAATTGTGATATTTTCTTGGTACTGACATATGGTATTGCGACAGGGAAAACTAAATTATCGGTTATTTTATGTGTTATTGGTGAGAATGACACTGATATGAGGAGCATGCCTAAGGATGTGCTTGAACTGACTACATCTAATCAGTTGAGTCCCTTTGTTACAAAAGTGGGTAACCATTTTCTCACAAAGCTTCTCTATGTTAGATTACAGCAAAAGCTAGCTTATTGAATGTTATACAGTATAGTTATTACCATGTTTCATGTGGCAAAATTCTAGAGCAACCAATAGATTGAAAAACTTGTAGTATGATAGTGCTGTACTAGTTAGCAAATCCTGTCACAATTTTTACCGCATGGCTGTGCTGCCCATAGTTTTAACTGCTTAGATGAGATTCCTAGTTTGGTGGTAATATGTATGTTTTTGGGGTGTTATCCTTTGCTTAATGAATATTCCCCTATGGCCACTTGATTTAAATTTTGTTTCGGATTTCCTTGAAATTCATAAGAAACTTCTAAACCTTGTACAGTAATTGCCAGTCATTAAGGTCTCTTTGATTTGTAGGTATGCAAATATGCTGCTACTACGAAAGAAGAATGGGAAGAACAGTGCACGTTATGGCCTACATCTTTTCATCCACCCACCTAGTAAGAATGAGAGTGCTTAAACTCGTGTATTTTTCGTGTGATTTTGCTTATTGCATACTCTCAAATTTTATATTTTCAGTGGCAAAGACCTACCATTAATTAGCTCATGAATATATTAGTAGCAAATTGGTTCATTAAACTAGTTGCATTTCTCTTTACTGTAAAGTGTAAAGTTGTTGTCATTCCATACAATTTTATTCATGTGTCACTCGGAACCAGGTTCAATGTTGACACATGGGTAAGGATGTGTATATCCAACCATCCACCCCACCCCACCCCTTTGGTTGTGAATTCTTGAAAGTTATCCGCCTCTCGGATTTTGCAAACTGACAAATATGCTTTTGTCATTCCTCTTACAGCAACATTGAAGGCATTACTGGTTTTAGTGAAGAAGACTCAAGATCGGTTTTCAACTATATGAGTTTAGCGCTTAAGTTGGCAATACCTGATAGCAGTCAGGTATGACTTTGGTTTCCAGTGAAGCGATCTTGGTCATTCTCATCAATTACTATCTAATTGAGTAGTTTCAAGACACTATATGAACATCTTCGTATCTCGTAATTTATCTGTTTTTACTTGAGGACATAAATATGTGAAATTCTTGACTTGGGCAATTTTGTTTTAAAAAATAATAACAGAATTTCCTGTAACTTACAATTTGATAATTTTCTTCTAGGAAATGGCTTGAAACATGTTTTGTAATTTATTCTGCATGATTTGACTCCTTCGTTTAACTTGTGGCTCTTCTTGTACTAGGCAGTTGGCTAACAGTGCAGTCATTGTGGATCCATCAACTAGCGAAATAATTGCCAGTTCACGTGATGAAATCTCTTCGTGGCTCCCTTGCCCAGACAATACTGCAGTGCAGTCAATAGATGTGGAAGGACCCTCATCTCGTCATGGTGTTACAAATGGATCTTCATCGTTGACGAATGGCTTGCCTAAAGATTCCTCATCATGCAGTGGAGTTTCTTGCTTGAGTCCTTGGCAGTGGTCTCAGCACAATCAACAATCGTCGTTGCCTTGTTTTTGGCACCCTTTGAGACATGCTGCTATGGTTGCCATTGAACATTCTGCATCTAGAGATAAGTGTCTATTTCCCAACACGGAAATAACTGATGAGACAGTTGTTCGAGATGAACCAATAGAGAATTCTGTTGTAGGATCGCCAGCCAAAAGACAGCGGAGAAGTTTGAGTAATGTGAGTTTTTCCTGGTTATCTGTTTTAAAGTTGACATACTCCCTCCAGTCCACCCATATTTACACTCACCACGTCTCTCTTTTTGTGTAATTGAAATCAATTCACTGCCTTTCCAATTTTGGTGTTACTTCGACTTTTTAAAAGACAAAAATACCCTCCTATATATCTGTGTTTTCTTAATTACACACTTGCCTCGTAATCTCCATTCACGTGATAAATTTACCCACCTCATGGTCCTTTCTTAGAACTTGTTTCACCTCGAAATATAGGTAATGTAGATGAATGTGTAACTAGCTTCGAAAATGGACTAATGGAATGTGTCGATGTCTAGGGCATTTGTTCCGAGGCAGATCCAGCCGATGGTCTGAAATCAAAGCAGCCTTACTTGTGCACGGGTTATGATGTGTATCTTGCTTGGGAGCCGTGTATAATGTGAGTTTCTCTTTCACACAAACCTTGAATTTCTTCTTTTTCTCCCTCGCATTTAATACTTTCTCATTCGTGAATTGAGCATAGAATTCTTGAATATTGTTCAATGTGCTAAAACTTTTGTTGCTGTTCGTTAGCACAATCAGAATAATGGTTTTCGGATGAAACGCCAATCTTACTTGTTGCAGGTGTGCCATGGCGCTCCTCCACCAAAGAATAAGGCGAATCTTCTACGCATTCCCGAATCCAAGCATGGGTGCTTTGGGCAGTGTGTACAGACTACAGGGCGAGAAAAGCTTGAATCATCACTATGCTGTTTTCAGGGTTCTACTGCATGATGAACCGCCACT
This sequence comes from Agrostemma githago, assembly GCA_958450325.1. Classification (NCBI taxonomy): domain Eukaryota; kingdom Viridiplantae; phylum Streptophyta; class Magnoliopsida; order Caryophyllales; family Caryophyllaceae; genus Agrostemma; species Agrostemma githago. The sequence continues at coordinate 2,035,991 of OY288255.1, forward strand.
AGACACTGAAAGGGTCGAAAATTCAGGAACGGTTTCTGGGAATATTAACCTATGAATCCAGGTTCATTTTTCCTTCTTTTTTTCACATTTACGTGTATTTGACTGAATGCTAAATTGCGCTAATATAGTCTTGAATGCAAAATTAGAACATCTGGACCATATGGTTGACAGAAGAAAAGAAGAATGTTTCTTACGAACAAGGATTATATTATGTACTCCGTATTTTATTTGTATTTATACTCATGTTATCTTTAATACTATAAGTAATAGAGTATTTCGAGATATTTTTTTAGTCTATGATAGTATATCTCAATATTTGAGAAACACTTGTGAGTATTACTTACTCCATATGATACTATGCTCTTATACAATCATCTTTTAGTTGGGAACATAATATGTATGGAGTAGTATATTTTATAACAATAATAATACTTTATCGAAAGACCTCACTTTTTTCTGAAGTAATTTATTAAGACTAAAAGCAAAGCACCATTCATGCAATACTACTTAAGTACGTAGTACGTATTAAATAAGACAAACTCAAATGTTATTATCTCAAACAATATTTTTCAAACCTAAATAGTTTCAGTTGAAAATTTGATGTTTTATCATATACTCGTAGGAAAGTTGTTCAACAAAGATAGTCATGCACAAAAAAATAGTACTCCTATACAAAACAAAGAGATTTGAAACAGTAGGAAAAAACAGAAGACAAAAATCGATGCTGTCAGTTTCAGCCAACAAATTATCATCATCCTCGATAAGCTTCCCATTCCGATTACACAAATTCTTCAAATAAAAATCCATATGTATAGATAAAAACAAACTATTTACTAGGCATTTTTATTTATATTTGACCCGATTAAGCATAATACGAAGTACTATTGTGGAATTTGTAGGCTGAAGGTAACAGTTTGCTTTTGCTATGACTAGACTCATCAACTTTATTGATGGATGTATCTCTGATTTTGAAAAGAGGTCAACTTTTAGTGCTGTTTATGGAGAGTATCAGATGTTGGGGCACCCACATTCACCCTTTACTTCCAGTTACTTCCATGATTTTTTTTGGGTGACAGTTGCAGACATATCAACATCCTGTTTGATATGATCGTAATCTTCTTTGTTCGGATACCAAGTTGGGTTGACGAAAAGTGAAGCTATATAGTATAACTCAATTTCCCTCGTAATGGTCTAACCAAAATCCCTCCGGTATATAACCGATTTGGATGCATTGGATCCAAAATACCGAATGTACTGCAATGTTGTCCTTACCAGCATAACAATTTGAGCCTAAAACCCGAAAGAGAAGCAAAGAAAACAATTTCCGAATAAAGAAAGTTTACTAATAATTATATAATATAAGCATAGAAAGCCAATCCATTGACCAGTAACCATATTAATTAATGTCTTAACATACTTAAACCATATAGAGTAGAATGTGCTTTCCAAATATCATAAGTTCACTACTACAGCACTGCTTATTATATCTGTTTCCGAAACCCCGACTGTAAAGAGAGCTTAATTCCTGGTGACTCTTGCAAGACAGTTGTCCTTCGGCCTTGGATGGGGTAAGTACTGGACTGGGCAGTTAGGGTTCGTCCTCTCCACCCTGAGAAAAACACCAAGTTTAGTTTAGTTTAGTTAGTAAAGTCGGGCATTTGGTATATTGTGGTAGTTACTGTGATGAAACTTTGGAATCTGAGTTCAGAAATTTACCTGTAATTGAGGAGGTAATAGTGAAGAAAGATGGAAATTTCAAGCTTCGCTAGATCGTTTCCTGGGCATAGTCTGGTTCCCGCTCCAAAGGGAAGGAAAGTTCCCAACTTTGGAACCAAATCCTACACAAAACAATACAAAACAAAACAAAACCAAAGCTCGTATGTTATGAAATACAGTACTCCGTAGTAATCATAGCAATCGTAATGAAGAAATAATAGTGTCGGAAACTTACATTCCATCTATCAGGATTGAAACTGAGGGCATCAGGCCAGACTTCAGGGTTGTGGTGGACATGTCTGAACCAAGTCATCACTTTCCATCCTTTGGGAATTAAGTAACCTGAAACAACAACAACCATCCCCCAAATTTCTAAGTCAGTTTCTATGCCTGTTGCCTAACCCAACACTTTTGGATTTTAACAATGCTTCATTCTACTGACCACTCAGAATGAAATCTTTTTTGGCCTCACGAAACACCATGAACGAGAACGACGCCCAACGAAGTGTTTCATCTACGACCTGAGAAAGATAAGTCATCTGCCTCACTTCTCTCAGGGTCAGTCCCGTCTGTCCAGCAGGCCTGTTCTTCATAATCCACTCTTGCTCAGCCTATAATTCATCGTTTACAGAGAAAACGTCATCAAAAAATCCTCAATATTTGTTATCTGGAATTAAGAAGTCAAATAATACTTGCAGAATGAAACTGACCTTGGCTTTCTTAAGAAATTCAGGGTGTTCCTGCAATAAAATGGTAGCCCACATAATAGTATGACCAGATGATTCATGTCCGGCATTCAAGTACATGACTAAAAGATCGATAATCTCCTCATCAGTAAGCTTTCTGCCGTTTTCTTCAACTTCAATCAAAGCATCCATCATATCTTTTTTGCCTTTGATGGCAACATGATTCCTTCTTGCCTCCCTGCGATCATCTATGACAGATTGCAGCACAGCCACGAGGTTCTTCCGTGCCTGCCAAATTAAAAGAAATATGATAAGAAACAGTAAAATCCAAGAATTAGGCGGCCCTGTTATGTTCTTTCTGGTTGGTTGGTTGGTTACCTTGAGGGCCTTGTGGTAAGCAAAACCGGGGAGATTAATGGCTTGAGCTCGAATTCCATGATTAAGAAGAGTGTACTCTTTTTCAAGAGCCTCCATAAGTTGCTCGTTGTCAGAGCTGAGGAAGATGTGCATGATGATACGGAAAGTCATCCTGCGAACCTGCGTTAGAAACTCGATCTCACCCTCTTTGCTCCATTTATCCAGAGCTTTGACAGAAATGTCAGCAATGAATCCAATGTAGTTGGATAAAGCTTCATGACCATTGATGGGCGCAGACGTTAGCCTCCTTAGAAATTTGTGCTCCTCCTCCCCGATGGATGTGAATGATTTCTTGCCCATCAATTCTACAGTCGTTACAGGCCACCCGGGTTGAAAGTATTCATCATCGGTCAGCACTTTTCTGCATCCTTCTGCTGTGGTTACTAGTATAGATGGACTTCCGAACATGAAGGTTTTGTATACTCCTGTGTTCCCATATCTGCATCATCATCAATTTAACAAAACCCCTTTTATTTACCCAACATGTGAATTCGTTATTTTAAGACGGATATATTTATCACAAAAGGCGTAAAATTGGCAGGCAAAATAACAAAATTGACGGTCCAAAGGTACTGTATCATTTTGCACTAACTTCATGACGAATTGATATAATAATAATAATAATTACAGTTTCCCAAATTGAAGGAGACACATACAGCAGTTTCACCCCAACCACTATGGTTTGTTTCTCACTAATTGAAACCATTTTGTTTGTCCGTTTCAGAATTCAGACTCTTGACTTCCTATACGGGTTATACTCTTAGACTTTGTTCAAATGCAAGCTTGGATCAGAATGAGTCGAGTTATGAAATACTCCGTAAATATTTGTCTGGAAATACTAAGGTGAATGGGCCGGGGCTATTTTAACGGAGCCAAACTACTTGTCGTTATCAGCCTCGTTTATTTTAAATTACTCTATTAAGTGAAAAATGTCTAATTAGTTTATTTTTAAAAAAAACTACTCGTATGCTTTACACCGTTTTGATACAAGACGGTCTAATAAGAAAACCGTTATATGTGTACGTTTTTTATTTAAATTTTTATTAAATTTGGACAAATCACAAATGATATCAAAGGAGAAAAAGAAAGTACAAAAAATCCTTTCACTTGATAAACGACGATGATAGGATTGACACTGATAAGTCTACACTTGATACCCCTTTCCACGAAAACAACACATCGACAAAAAAATTAAATCAAACCATAAATAAAATAAAGCAAAGATTCCAAAATAATCACATTCTATTAATACTGTAGTTCTTTTAAAAGACGGTCTTATCGTAATATATAGGAGTACTTTTTTCCCTTTATTATTACGTACTTTGTAGTTTCTACTCGGTTAAGACCAAGTTTCCTATGACCTTATTAGTGTGAGACCGTAAATGAAACAGTAAAAAGTAAAGTAGTCGTTGAGTAAAGTTAATAATTTACCTTGAGTAGAAAGAGTTAACGAAGGCATCGGGATTAGTAGACTTGAATGCTCTAAGGAAAGGCAACATGTTACCAAGATAAGATAAACCCATGTTACCAGGGGGTAATTTACGTCTCTTCTCCCCTAATTTTAATTCATATTTCCAGTAATTCACTTTCCCTAACACACCTTTTATCACCAAAGTTACCCCAACTACTACAATTGCTACCAGCCATGCAGATGATTCCAACTCCATGCTTCCTTTCTACTTCAATCTTCCAAACACCTAAAATCGACAATCGAAAACAACATCAGTGCCTTAATTTCAAAAAGATTTGTCCATGCAGACCTATAGAACATCGTCCACTACATGTTTCATAGGTCTGCATGTCCCTAAAATTTATGAAAAATTTGAAAGAAAACTTACAATTTTGGGAAATGGAGGGGGAAAGAATGTAAGAAGAGATATAAAGTGAAGTGATGAGTGTGTAGGAGTGGAGCACACAAGTGTTGTTTGAAGGGCTTGTAGCACTAGTTTATATAGGAAATAGTATTCATACATCTGGATGTAACACGTCATCATATATATTATCGTACATTGCACCTATCCAAGAAAATAATTCGTATATTTTCATTTTTCCAATATAATTGGGATTTTTTTTTATGTTATTTAGGTAAATATATCGATTTTAATTAATTATTTTTCGAGTATTTTGTATATGAGGATATGATTCTATCTAAAATACATTGTTTTATTAAAATCTAATTCGGGTGGTGTATTGCTTTCCATTTGCAGTACGTTACTTTTTCCTGGCTAATTTGATTCCATTTTAATTTCCTCGGGGATGATTTTTTCCTATTTAATTTTGGGTGGATACATTCATCATTCATGGCCATGTATGGTTAAATATAATGTTGAAATCTTCGAGAATACATTACCTATTTCTTCGTTCAAATTAATTCCATACGTTTGCTTTTTCACCTACATATTCCTAAAAATTATTTGATATTCATAATGTATTCGATTAAATAATTTAAACAAGATCTAACGTGATTATATTTTATCTTATACATTGAAAGTTATATCGAAAATTCTTCATACTTATAAATAGTATTTAAAATCAAATGTATGAAATTGATTGGAACGGAGAAATTATTTTATTTTCATTTTTGGGAGGATACTATCACATTATTTGCAGGCTTGGACTCAACATCAGTCATACGAGAACAATTGAAAAGATGCATCATTAAGGTTTAAGGCAACTGATTTTTTACCCAAAAATAAAAATGTACTCTGGATTCACCTAATGTATTGGGTAAACTGTTAAGTGTAATGGGTCAAATGTTGGACGGGTCGATAGATAATCAACTTATCACAAAAATTATTTTCTTCAACTTTTTGAGATCTTTTCATTTTATATTCATTTGAGAGGGATTAAAATAATCAAACAAGAAAATCTAAGAAAATTAGAGAAAGTATATCATTTAAATTGTGAATTTTATGTGAATGGAACGTTTGAACCTTGGATTGTCATAATAAGATGTGTAATTTTATACTTCAATCCGGTTCGGTCCACACAACCACCGGCCCTCTTTTAACTTGGGTTTGGCTCGTATTTGACCCGTACCTGGATGTAATCCGACAAAGAAGAATTCGGATGTTTGGTTATGCTCGGTTTGATATTTCTAACTAAACACAAAAATTCAAAAAAAAAAAACGTTCACCTCCTCGTTAACCAGTTTTTTGCGGTTAAAACAAGCCCCTAAACAATGACATAAAAAAATCGACGACTCTATTTTAAAACGAGCCGCTAACAAAACTGCTGCCATTTCCCTGTACTTCATTTGCTAACAAAAAGAACAAAGGGAGAAACAAAAGTTTCAGCACACATTCATTCAACAAAGCAGATGACAGATGTACCATATATATCACACAAACTCAAACTCAACTTTTCACAGTTAGTTCTACTCCAGCACAAGAGTCAACAGTCAACAGGTGTGAAACCCTTCATTTTAGGTAACATCACAACTCCCAACAAAAATTGCAGGTTGGTAGTAGCCATATTTTCTGGTGTATTATGCATGACATTGATTAAAGACAGGTAGACAGTTAGCTTTTGAGCTCAGGTAGCGGCTCATCATCGGGTGAAGTGTACGACAGTGATATTAGTTCCGACCTGCAGTCCTCCACGCTACTGTCTTCCTTAATATCGTTGATGTTATTAGCAACTGCAGGCGCCTTCTTTGTTGACACGGGTGACGTAGCAGGATCAGTTTCCGGCATGCAATTTGAAATGGCAATTAGTGATTCCCTAGTCAAATCGTTGTTAATGTCTTCAGAAACCGGTCTCTGAGCCATCAATTGTCTCTAATGTATATTATGCTGTACACATTGCAAAAATCCCATCAAATCTAATGTATGTATGCATTAAAATCGCCCTTGTGACTCTATTTGAACAAAAAAGAACATTAACTGATTCTGCAACTAACAAAGCAGTACTTGATAATCCCAGAAATACACCCACCCGTTCAGATGACTAAGACATTGATAGCTTGAATAAAGGGCGAAAGAAGAGCACTCAAGAATCAAGACACGGTCAAGATTTCAACATCGAAGTTAATTTGCAGGACTCGTGAAATGAGATGATTTCACATATTACAATCAACTACCATAAGGTTTTTGAGTTTTACAAAGTATAACCATTTCGTTTCTAAATCTAAATTGCATCAAGCTTAAAGAGGTGAAAGAAGAGAGACAGACTCACAAAACATCTCATCAAAATATTACGGAGTACCTCACAATCTTTCAATATGACTCTGTAGCTTTCTGCCTCATTTGTCCATCTTTTAGATGTAACAAAGCGATAAACTTAGCCAACTACAATTGATGATGATTGGCAGAGAACAAAAAATATCTCAGCACATATAATGCGGGAAAAAACACACATTCCACATATTATCTATCCTGGATTATATACCTCAAGTTTCCTATAATTTGACCCAAACATGAAAGATATATTCATTTTCATCGAATGCTTTCACATTCATCATATCATTACACTTCCCCGTTCCAGTTAATCACTTGGAGCATATTCACAAGCTAATTTTCATCATCCCGTCATTTAACATAATACTCCGTATTATACAAAGAAAGGCTGAAGGACATTTGACTTAGATAATTGGTAACAGAGGGTAGTATTCAATAAAGATAATCTACAACGACTATTTATTACATTCACAATCTTTCGGCTCTAAACTATAATGAAGCCGAGGCCCCGCGATCAAGGCGAAGTTGATAGTTACAAAACTAAGAAAGCATAAATCATACATCAACCCCCTCAAAGCCTCAACCACGCCTATTGCAAACTACTTTCTTTTGTTTCTAATCTACAATGACGACAATGCGAAATCAGTCTTGAAACTAAGGCAGAAACAAATGTATCTTATCAACATGAAACGACTCACGAGTTTCGACTCATCACAAATCTACAAATTAAATTTTACACAATCCAAACACCTCATCAAACAAATGAAGATAAACCCACAAACCAAAACCGAAAAACCAACACTTCCAACACCAGAATGCCTATAATTTTTACCTTATCATAGCATTTGACCTCTAAAATTTCCATTCACAAGAAACATCAAGAAAGCTTTATTAGTCTGAAAATAACTTGGCAATCGACATCGCCTCAAAAAACCCATTACAGAGAAGTGGTAAACTTATTCATTCATACATAACCAGAACTTTTCATTTTCAGTAGCTTCTTCATATGATCAGATCCTCGTAATTTGCTATTGTTTGTCATTATCCCTTTACACTAGTTTAATATGAAACCGTCCATTGTGAGACTTAACTACTGCAGAGCGTCTCATATGAGTTTTTGCGCTAGTCTAAACCTCGGATCATCAACAAACCGTTACCTTACCACTCAACCTATGCAAAATATTATACCCAAAATGTAGTAACAGTTGTAGAATTTAACACAGCTGAAATTTCCACACAAATCTAAATTCTACCAACTTGGTAACCTATATATCTTGAAACCAATCCCAAAAACAAAAAAAAACCTACATAATATAATTTACAACAATCAGGATGATTTGGGGTCGGCTAACATGAATTATTTAACGAAACCGTAAAAAGGGGGGAAATATATACCTTAATGAAGGGAGAATGGAGGGTAGAAGAAGGAGAAGAAGAAGAAGAGCAGAAAAGAAAAGGTGGGGAATTTGTGAAAAAGGAAGGGGTGGGTAGCTGAGCCTGAGGATATATTGAAGGGAGAAGAGGTAAGAATGGCGTGCGTGGGTCATGCGAGAAAATAATGGGGTTAAATAAACTAGTCAAATGGTGGAGGCAAGAATATCAAGTTTGGTCGTTGGGTGTGTAAGATCGTATCCACTCCATATCTTCATTTCTTTCTTATTTTATGCCTTATTGCTCAAGAAATTATTACTCCCTCCGATTTTTATCTATCTTCCCTATTTCCTTATTGGGCTGAAATACCCTTTCTTCCCTATTTCCCTTTTGGGCCATCAATATGTGGTCTAGAATCACCCTTACATTTCTCTCTCTTCCTTCTTTTATTTTGTACCACACATTCATACACCCTTATTTTCTTCCCCAAAACCAAAGGGAAAGATAGATAAAAATCGGAGGGAGTATTTTTAATTCATTCTTCTAAATAAAAATAAAAAAAATGAACTTTTGATTCAAATTTATATTCATCTACTACCATCTAGTGAAATCAAAATCAATGGATAATAATGTCATTTATTCGTTTCGATCGTAAGTTAAAAAAAAAAAAGTGAATTTAATAAAACTAAGTGTTTTGACGGTGTCGCTACGCAATAAACCGATGTCGTTCAAATTTTTATTCCGGATCCCGAATCAAAAAACTCGTGTATAATTTTAGCCGTTTTATATGTCCCGTATAATAACCTTCAAATTCCACTGTTTCAAATGATTTTTCGGAATATGTGAGATCTTTTGTTGGTCGTCTAGATGGAACCCGTGTAACATAAAATAACCGACGGTTGTTAAAAAAAACTCTAAAATGATCCAGTTTCGAGTATATATATCAACAATTTCGCCATAATTCAACTTTACTTGAAAGATAGTCGAATGTCATTTAAATGTCTTTTTTTTAAACCATAAGTACCTTTTGTTACACCGAGACATATCTAACGTGTATGTATTAGAAGTGTGGGAATTTGAAGACATTTATTTTCAGGACCAAATCGGCGGGAAAAACGTGGATATTACCTTCACCATTTCAGATGATTTTTAGAAAAATGTGAGACATTTTGTTGGTCATCTAAATAGGACCCGTATAACATAAAATGATCGACTTAAAATGGTTTAGTTTATTTTGTTGATCATCTAGATATTTTGTTGTTAAATAAACTCTAAAATGGTTCAGTTTCGAGTATATAAATCGATGATTTCGTCTTAGTCCAATGACGTTATTCGAACGATAACCGACTGTCTTTCAAATGTATTTTTTTAACATCATACGTACATTCTGTTACACAGAGACATATCTAAAGAGTATAGAGTAGTTTCTGTGGAAATTTGAAGACATTTATTTTCGGGACCAAATCAATCCGAAAAACGTGGATAAGAACCTTCAAATTCGCCTAATTCAGATAATTTTTCGAAAAATGTGAGATATTTTGATGATAATAATCTAAATAGGACCCGTATATATAAAATGACCGATGTTTGTTAAATACTCCAAAATGGTTCAGTTTCTAGTATATATATCGAAGATTTCGCCTTACCAACGACGTTATTCGAACGATAACCGATTGTCTTTTAAACGTGTTTTTTAAACACCATACATACCTTCTGTTACACCGAGACATATCTAGATGTATAGAGTAGTTCCTGTAGAAATTTGAAGACATTTATTTTCGGGACTAAATCGACCCGAAAAATGAGAATAATAACTCGACAACTTTACATTACAGCTCAGAAAGTTTACAGCAAAACTCGAAATTTTTGTGATAAAGCTCAAAATCTTAAAATCAGTTGTACATAGCTCTATGTACAACTGGTGGTATAATTCTCTCATTGGGTTTTAACTAACAAATTCAAACCTAGTTTGAATTTGAGCTAGCTTGTTACATTTGAGTCAGGTCCCTGTTCACATAAAATGATAAAATCTATTCAGATTTGCATGTATTGAATTTTGTTAATACTCCATCCGGTGTAACATTCATTGAATGGAACGGAGGGTATGTATCTATCTACTCATATATGGTATTCCGGAGATTAATAAAGAAACAATTTGAATGAGTAATATTTTCTAAGTATAGTAGTTATAATCTCATATTTCAATTTATCATATGATCGATATATTTACTCATCATAATTTTTTCCTACTAAACGCTTTCTGATATTACCGTAACTATATAATATGCACCGCTATTTATTTTATTAAAGGAACATTTATCGTGACTATGAACGCATTAATTTATTTTGAACTTGAGCAATGAAATAAACCAATGCAACCCCACGTATATATTGTGAAATTACATAACGGATAATAACCCGAAAACGAGGATAATAACCCGAAATTTGCTTGTTTCAGATAATTTTTCGTAAATTTTTGATATTTTGATGGTCATCTAAATAGGACCCGTGTAACATAAAATCACCGATGGTTGATAAAAAACTCAAAAATGGTTCAGTTTCGAGTATATATGTATCGACGATTTCACCATAATTCAATGTTACAAGATAGTTGAATGTCTTTTAAATTTGTTTTTTTAAAGTCATACGTACCTTCTGTTAGAATGTATAGAATAGTTCCTGTGAAGACTTTTTTAAAGCCATACGTACCTTCTCGAGACATATCTAGAATGTATAGAGTAGTTCCTGTGGAAATTTGAAGACATTTATTTCGGGACCAAATCGACCCGAAAATCGTGGACAATAATAACCTTCAAATTCGTCAGTTTTAGATTCATTTTTCAAAAAATGTGAGATATATTTTGATGGTCATCTAAATAGGACCCGTGTAACATAAAATCATCGATGGTTGATAAAAAAAACTCTAGAATGGTTCAGTTTTGAGTGTATGTATCGACGATTTCGCCATAATTCAACGTTACTCGAAAGATAGTCGAATGTCTTTTAAATTTGTTTTTTTAAAGCCATACGTACCTTCTCTTACACCGAGACATATCAAAAATGTATAGAGTAGTTCCTGTGGGAATTTGAAGACATTTATTTTCGGGACCAAATCGACCCGAAAATGTGGATAATAACCTTCAAATTCGCCTGTTTCAGTTAATTTTTCGGAAAATGTGAGATATTTTGATGGCCATCTAAATAGGACCCATGTAACATAAAATCGCTGATGGTTGTTAAAAAAACTCAAAAATGGTTTGGTTTCGAGTATATGTATCGACGATTTCGCCATAATTGAACGTACTCGAAAGATAGTTAAATATCTTTTCAATTTGTTTTTTAAAAGTCATACGTACCTTTTGTTACACCGAGACATATCTAGAATATATAGAATAGTTCCTGTGGGAATTTGAAGACTTTTATTTTCGGGACCAAATCGACCCGAAAAACGTGGATATAACCTTCAAATTCGTCAGTTTTAGATGATTTCTCAAAAAATGTGAGATATTTAGATGCTCATCTAAATAGAACACGTGTAACATAAAATCACCGATGATTGATAAAATAACTCTAGAATGGTTCAGTTTCGAGTGTATGTATCGACGATTACGTCATAATTCAACGTTACTAGAAAGATAGTTGAATGTCTTTTAAATTTGTTTTTTTAAAGCCATATGTACCTTTTGTTACACCGAAACGTATCTAGAATGTATAGAGTAGTTACTGTACGTGGGAATTTGAAGACTTTTATTTTCGACCAAATCGACCCGAAAAATGTGGATAATAATCTTCAAATTCGCCTGTTTCAGATAATTTTTCGAAAAATATGAGATATTTAGATGGTCATCTTAATAGGATCCACATAACATAAAATCACTGACGGTTTTTTAAAAAAAACCCTCAAATGGTTCAGTTTCGATTATATATATCGATGATTTCGCCATAATTCAACGTTATTCGAAAGATAGTCGAATGTCTTACAAAATGTGTTTTGTTTAAACCCATACGTACCTTCTGTTACACCGAGAAATATCTAGATTGTATAGAGTAGTTCTTGTGGGAATTTGAAGACTTATTTTTTCGGGATCAAATCGACCTGAAAAACGTGGATAATAATCTTCAAATTCGCCTGTTTCAGATGATTTTTTGAAAAATGTGTGATATTTTGATGGTCATCTAAATAGGACCCGTATAACATAAAATGACCGACAGTTGTTAAATAAACTCCGAAATGGTTCAGTTTCAAGTATATATATATCGAAGATTTTGCCTTAATCCAACGACGTTATTCGAACAATAACCGACTGTCTTTTAAATGTGTTTTTTTAAACACCATATGTGTCTTCTGTTACACCGAGACATATCTAGAATGTACAGAGTAGTTCATGTGGAAATTTGAAGACATTTATTTTCGGGACTAAATCGACCCGAAAAACGTGGATAATAACCTTCAAATTCGCCTGTTTCAGATAATTTTTCGAAAAATATGAGATATTTTGATGGCCATCTAAATAGGACCCATGTAACATAAAATCACCGATGATTGTTAAAACAACTCCAAAATGGTTCAGTTTTGAGTATATGTATCGACGATTTTGCCATAATTCAACGTACTCGAAAGATAGTTGAATATCTTTTAAAATTGTTTTTTTAAAGTCATACGTATCTTCTGTTACACCGAAACAAATCTAGAATTTATAGAGTAGTTCCTGTGAGAATTTGAAGAATTTTATTTTCGGGACCAAATTGACTCGAAAAATGTGGATAATAACCTTCAAATTCGTCTATTTCAGATGATTTTTCAAAAAATGTGAGATATTTTGATGGTCATCTAAATAGGATCCGTGTAACATAAAATCACCGATGGTTGATAAAAAAACTCTAGAATGGTTCAGTTTCGAGTGTATGTATCGACGATTTCGCCATAATTCAACGTTACTCGAAAGATAGTCGAATGCCATTTAAATGTGTTTGTTTAAACCCATACGTACCTTCTGTTACACCGAGATATATCTAGAATGTATAGAGTAGTTCTTGTGGAAATTTGAAGACTTTTATTTTCGGAATCAAATCGACCCGAAAAACGTGGATAATAACCTTCAAATTCGCCTGTTACAGATGATTTTTGAAAAATGTGTGATATTTTTATGGACATCTAAATAGGACCCGTATAACATAAAATGACCGATGGTTGTTAAATATACTCCAAAATGGTTCAGTTTCGAATATATATATCGAAGATTTCGCCTTAATACAACGACGTTATTCGAACAATAACCGACTGTCTTTGAAATGTATTTTTTAAAAGACCATACGTACCTTCTGTTACACCGAGACATATCTAGAATGTATAGAGTAGTTCCTGTGGGAATTTGAAGACATTTATTTTCGGGACCAAATCGACCCGAAAATCGTGGACAATAATAACCTTCAAATTCGTCAGTTTTAGATTCATTTTTCAAAAAATGTGAGATATATTTTTGATGGTCATCTAAATAGGACCCGTGTAACATAAAATCATCGATGGTTGATAAAAAAAACTCTAGAATGGTTTAGTTTCGAGTGTATGTATCGACGATTTCGCCATAATTCAACGTTACTCGAAAGATAGTCGAATGTCTTTTAAATTTATTTTTTTAACGCCATACGTACCTTCTGTTACACCGAGACATATCTAGAATGTATAGAATAGTTCTTGTGGAAATTTGAAGACTTTTATTTTTGGGATCAAATCGACCCGAAAAACGTGGATAATAACTTTCAAATTCGCGGATAATAATATACATCAATTTGGAAAAATCAAAGAAGAGAGAAGGGCGATTTCAGCTCCTTTCCGCCCCTTCCTGCGCGCCGGTGCCGGACTGACTCCGACAGCCCGCTTCCGGTACCACCATGAGAAAGAAGAATCGCATTCCGGGGAAGGGTCCTAAGGCTTCGATCCGTACCATTGCAAAAGAGGTATTATCTCGAAAAAATCAATTGAAACCTAATTCTAGTCAATTGAATCCTAATACTAGAGATGTAGAAGATGAACAAGCCATCAATGAGAAAATTAGGGAGATCCCTGGATTGAACTATGAATCTGATGTTGAGGAGAATGAAGTTTTAGAGCTTGACTCTCAAGTAGTGCCGGAAACTAACCCCTTTGATTGTATTGGGTGGAAGCAAAAGGATGGGAAAAAAGTCATTGACTTTGAGGAGGAAGAAGAAATGATGAAGTTTACTAGTGATGATGTTGAAGATGAAATTGAGTATTGGAGTAATGTCGTCTATTGCTTTATCATGGGAGCTAATCCACCATGGGAAGTGATTGAAGGGAATGTGAGGAGAATTTGGAAGGAGCATGGGATTGATAAAATTTCCTTTCTTCCAAATGGAATTTTTGTAGTTCGGTTCAAGGAAAAGAATGCCAAGGTATCTATTCTCAATCATGGAATATTTATGTTTGATAACAAACCTTTAATTGTGAAAGAATGGACTCCTGATGCTAAATTGGACAAGGATGATGTGCAAGAAGTTCCTATTTGGATACAATTTCATGACTTACCCTTAAAATTTTGGGCCAATGCCTATCCCGTATAGCCTCAGTGGTGGGACCGTACGTCAAGTCCGACTTACCTACGGAGGAGCGTACTAGATTGGGTTATGCTCGGGTCATGGTTTTGGTCAAAGTGGGGAAAAAACTCAAGACCACTATCAAATTCATGGATGAGCTTGAGAATATTGTTGAGGTTATGATCAAATATGAATGGAAACCTATTTGGTGTAACAAATGTAGAGGGTACGGCCATGATTCTTTCGATTGCAAAAAGGAGGAGTTGAAAAAGGCGAGATTGGATGCCAAGAAAAAACATAGTGTGGGTGAAGTCGTAGCCAGTCAGCCTGCTGCTAGGACGCGGCCTGCTGGGCCTGTGACTGGGTCTATTGCTGCTGATTCACTATTGCCTGCTGCTGTGGCGAGGCAGCATGTTTTGGGGGCTGGTACGGCTGGGGGGCAGCATCAGAAGCGGACGGTTACGCCTGCTAGTTTGCTGGTTGGTGCGCAGTCTGCTGCTGCTGTTCACGGGCAGCCTATTGCTGTTTTCGAGCAGTCTGTTGCTGCTGTTCTCGCGCGGCCTGGCAGGACCAAAGATGCGGCTGCCAGGTTGCATTCTGTGACGTTGGTTAACCCAGAGGTCCCTTTTGTGGAGATGCTACGAGGTTCACCAAATAACTCGAGATTGAAGGAAAAGGAAGGGGTCGGTTTGGAATTGGTTGTTCATGGAAGTTCATAATATAGGAGTATGGAATGTACGCGGTATGTGTAACATAAGTAAGTAGCGTGCAATTTGTGATTTTGTTAGGAAACAGCAGGTTGATATTTTTGGTCTCCTTGAGACGAAAATTAAAAACAAATCGTATGCTAAAGTTCAGCATAATATTTTCTCTGAATGGAGTATTACGACAAATAATCATTGTCATGAGGGAGGTCGAATTTGGCTTTTGTGGAAACATGAAAGGGTAAATTTGACGATTGTGGAGTATAGTAATCAAAGTATTCATATAAAAGTTACTACCTTATCGGGGAAGGATTATTGACTTACTCTTGTGTATGCTTTTAATGCGGATTCGGGAAGAACGGAGCTTTGGAGAAGACTTGAAAATTATGCTCACAAAGGGCCTTGGATGATTATGGGGGACTTCAACTGTGTTGTGGACGCTCGTGAACGTCTAGGGGGAAATAACTCGGAGGAAGCTATGAATCAATTTCGTGACTGTTTGGCGAACTGTGAGGTAAGTGATTGCAAGGCTAGTGGGTCTTGGTTCACTTGGAATAATAAACATAGGGTAGCTGAAACAAGGGTATATAGTCGTATTGATAGATGCTTGATTAATGATGAGATGATGGGTTTGTTTCCGAATGGGTTCGCGAATTTTTTATCTGAAGGAACTTTCGACCATTGTCCATGTATTGTTCAACTTGAACACCCCCCGATAAGAAAGAATCGTAGCTTCAAGTACATGAATATGTGGAGTAAAGCGCCGAATTTTCGTACTTGTGTCGCTGATGCGTGGAAGAAGACGGTCTTTGGGACGCCTATGTTTCGAATAGTGAAGAAGTTGGGTAGTCTCAAAAGACCGTTGAAGATGCTGAATGCTGACTGCTTCTCGGATATAGAAAGTCGGTGTAATCAGGCTGAGCTCAGGCTCGACCAATTGCAGCAGCGGCTCAGGTCTGACTTGTCCGAGGAACTGATGCAGGAGGAGAGTGAGATGAACGAGCAGGTTAGGAATTCACAGGCTGCTAGGGCAGAATTTTGGAGTCAATAATCTAAGCTAAAATGAGTCCGAGATGGGGATGTCAACTCGGCGTATTTTCACGGCCTCCTCCGAGGACGACGGGCTCACAACGCAATAGCTAAGATTTCAGATGCAGACGGTCTGGAATATGATAATAAGGCCTCGATCGAGGATGCTTTCACGCGGTACTATCGTGGGCTGCTCGGTGATTCACGGGTTGTTGAGGATATTGATTTTGACTTGATTAGACGGGGTCCCATCTGTTCGCAGGAGCATAAACTGATTCTGGAGGCAATTGTGACACCAGATGAGATCAAGAGGGCTCTTTTTAGTATTCCTCGGGATAAATCGCCAGGACCGGATGGTTTCTCGAATCAATTCTTTATTGATTCGTGGGATATTATTGGTGAGGATGTTGTTTTGGCTATCCAGGATTTCTTTATCTCAGGTAAGCTTTTAAAGCAACTTAATTGTGCGAATATCGTTCTGATTCCTAAGGTGAATAGGCCTCAAAATGTGAAAGAATTCAGGCCGATTGCTTGCTGTAATGTCTTGTACAAGTGTATTGCTAAAATTATTTGTGCAAGGATGGCTAAAATTTTGCCCCAGATAATATCTCCTACTCAAGGAGGTTTTATTGAAGGCCGGAGTATTGTGGAGAACGTGCTGATTTGTCAAGACTTGGTGCGTATGTATAAGAGAGGGCGAATTTCGCCAAGATGCCTGTTTAAAGTTGATATTCATAAGGCATATGACAGTGTTGAGTGGAATTTTGTTGACCAGATGTTGAGAGCGTTGGACTTTCCTGACCACTTCCGTAGGTTGGTTATGGAATGTGTTGAGACCGTTTCCTATTCTCTTTGTGCTAATGGTGACAATTTTGGGTTTTTTCGAGGGAAAAGAGGTTTGAGACAAGGGGATCCCATGTCGCCTTTGTTATTCACGATTTGCATGGACTATTTCTCTCGAATCATGAATTTTGGAAGAGTGGATAGGAATTTTAAATTCCATCCGAAATGTGGTCCATTGAAGCTGACTCATTTACTCTTTGCGGATGATCTCCTCCTTTTTTGTAAGGGGGATCGAGAATCGATGGAATTCTTGTGGAGTACGTTTGCTACTTTTAGCAGGGCCTCGGATCTGAGTGTAAGTGTGGGTAAGTCTCATGCTTATTTCGCTGGGGTGGATGAAGACAGGAAGGCTTCGATTCTTCAGCTCTCGGGTTGCGTCGAAGGTACGTTTCCTTTTCGGTATCTGGGGTTTCCTATCCAAAGTACTCGTTTAGGTAAGCTTGATTGTGAAAAATTGATAGCCCGTATTATCTCGAGGATCTCTGGTATAGGAGCCCGTAAGCTGTCTTATGCTGGGAGACTAACTTTGGTTCAATCTGTTCTGTCTCAATTGCATAATTATTGGGCAATGATTTTTATTATTCCTAAGTTTGTCATGGCTCGAATTATTTCACTATGTCGTAATTTCTTATGGGAAGGAGGTGTAGAAGGAAATAATCGAGCTTTGGTTAGTTGGGAAAAAATTTGTCAGCCTAAAGATGAAGGAGGTTTGGGAATTAGGGATCTGTATATCTGGAATGAAGCAGCTGTGGCGAAGCTTGCTTCGTGGGTGTTTGATCAGCCGGACCGGTTGTGGGTTCGGTGGGTCAATAGCATTTATCTGAAGGGGGTGGAGTGGTATGATTATCAGCCTCATTCAGATGTTACGTGGGCGTGGAGGAAAATTTGTCAGGCTAAGGAGAAAATTAAGAATATGATTGACAATGGTATTTGGCATGGAGCGGAATCTTGTTTCTCGATTGCGAGGGCCTATCAGGACTTGAGACCTCGCGACTCGCTGGTTCCATGGGCGAGACTAGTATGGAGCGCGTGGAGTGTTCCGAGACATAGCTTCATCTCGTGGCTAGTGTTTCGAGGGGCCCTTAATACGAGGAAGAAACTGTTTAGGATCGGGGTTGCAGATTCGGATCGCTGCTTTATCTGTGAACAGGCAGAAGAGAGTTTAGAACACCTTTTCTTTGGTTGCAGTTGGAGCTCTCGGGTGATGGGTCTGTTGAGCAATTGGGTGCGGAAATCAATCCTGTGCAACACGGGGATGGTCTCGGCTACGAAATTGCGGGGCTCGAAGTTGCAGTGTAATGTGCTTCGAGCGATGATCAATGCGACTATTTACCATTTTTGGAGACAGAGGAATTCTTGCAGAATTGATGAAGTGGTGCGACATCCACGGGAGATAGTCAAATTGATCGTGTCGGATGTTAAAAACAGGATTTTGTGTAAGATTAAATACCCTGTAACTGCTAGGGATGCTAAATGGCTACATAATTTGATGTAGTCATTTTCTGTTTTTGTTGTTCCCTTTTTTATATATACTTACCCTTTACCAAAAAAAAACTTTCAAATTCGCCTGTTTCAGATGATTTTTTGAAAAATGTGTGATATTTTTATGGACATCTAAATAGGACCCCTATAACATAAAATGACCGACGGTTGTTAAATAAACTCCAAAATGGTTCAGTTTCGAGTATATATATCGAAGATTTCGCCTTAATCCAACGACGTTATTCGAACAATAACCGACTGTCTTTTAAATGTGTATTTTTAAATACGATACATACTTTCTGTTACACCGACACATATCTAGAATGTATAGAGTAGTTCCTGTGGAAATTTGAAGACATTTATTTTCGGGACCAAATCGACCCTAAAAACGTGGATAATAACCTTCAAATTCGCCTGTTTCAGATAATTTTCGAAAAATGTGAGATGTTTTGATGGTCATATAAATAGGACCCGTGTAACATAAAATCATCGATGGTTGTTAAAAAAACTAAAAAATGGTTCAGTTTCGAGTATATGTATCGACGATTTCGCCATAATTCAACGTACTCGAAAGATAGTTGAATATCTTTTAAATTTGTTTTTTTAAAGTCATACGTACCTTCTGTTATACCGAGACATATCTAGAATGTATAGAGTAGTTCCTGTGGGAATTTGAAGACATTTATTTTCGGGACCAAATCGACCCGAAAAACGTGAATAATAATCTTCAAATTTGTCAGTTTTACATGATTTTTCAAAAAATATGAGATATTTTGATGGTCATCTAAATAGGATCCGTGTAACATAAAATCACCGATGGTTGATAAAAAAACTCTAGAATGGTTCAGTTTCGAGTGTATGTATCGACGATTTCGCCATAATTCAACGTTACTCGAAAGATAGTCGAATGTCTTTTAAATTTGTTTTTTTAACGCCATACGTACCTTCTATTACACCGAAACATATCTAGATTGTATAGAGTAGTTACTGTGGGAATTTGAAGACTTTTATTTTCGGGACCAAATCGACCCGAAAAACGTGGATAATAACCTTCAAATTCGTCTATTTCAGATATTTCGAAAAATGAAAGATATTTTTATGGTCATCTAAATAGGAACCGTATAACATAAATTCACCGATGGTTTTTAAAAAAACCCTCAAATGGTTCAGTTTCGATTATATATATCGATGATTTCGCCATAATTCAACGTTACTCGAAAGATAGTCGAATGCCATTTAAATGTGTTTGTTTAAACCCATACGTACCTTCTGTTACACCGAGACATATCTAGAATGTATAGAGTAGTTCTTGTGGTAATTTGAAGACTTTTATTTTCGGAATCAAATCGACCCGAAAAACGTGGATAATAACCTTCAAATTCGCCTGTTATAGATGATTTTTGAAAAATGTGTGATATTTTTATGGACATCTAAATAGGACCCGTATAACATAAAATGACCGATGGTTGTTAAATATACTCCAAAATGGTTCAGTTTCGAATATATATATCGAAGATTTCGCCTTAATCCAACGACGTTATTCGAACAATAACCGACTGTCTTTGAAATGTGTTTTTTAAAAGACCATACGTACCTTCTGTTACACCGAGACATATCTAGAATGTATAGAGTAGTTCCTGTGGGAATTTGAAGACATTTATTTTCGGGACCAAATCGACCCGAAAAACGTGAATAATAATCTTCAAATTTGTCAGTTTTACATGATTTTTCAAAAAATATGAGATATTTTGATGGTCATCTAAATAGGATCCGTGTAACATAAAATCACCGATGGTTGATAAAAAAACTCTAGAATGGTTCAGTTTCGAGTGTATGTATCGACGATTTCGCCATAATTCAACGTTACTCGAAAGATAGTCGAATGTCTTTTAAATTTGTTTTTTTAACGCCATACGTACCTTCTATTACACCGAAACATATCTAGATTGTATAGAGTAGTTACTGTGGGAATTTGAAGACTTTTATTTTCGGGACCAAATCGACCCGAAAAACGTGGATAATAACCTTCAAATTCGTCTATTTCAGATATTTCGAAAAATGAAAGATATTTTTATGGTCATCTAAATAGGAACCGTATAACATAAATTCACCGATGGTTTTTAAAAAAACCCTCAAATGGTTCAGTTTCGATTATATATATCGATGATTTCGCCATAATTCAACGTTACTCGAAAGATAGTCGAATGCCATTTAAATGTGTTTGTTTAAACCCATACGTACCTTCTGTTACACCGAGACATATCTAGAATGTATAGAGTAGTTCTTGTGGTAATTTGAAGACTTTTATTTTCGGAATCAAATCGACCCGAAAAACGTGGATAATAACCTTCAAATTCGCCTGTTATAGATGATTTTTGAAAAATGTGTGATATTTTTATGGACATCTAAATAGGACCCGTATAACATAAAATGACCGATGGTTGTTAAATATACTCCAAAATGGTTCAGTTTCGAATATATATATCGAAGATTTCGCCTTAATCCAACGACGTTATTCGAACAATAACCGACTGTCTTTGAAATGTGTTTTTTAAAAGACCATACGTACCTTCTGTTACACCGAGACATATCTAGAATGTATAGAGTAGTTCCTGTGGGAATTTGAAGACATTTATTTTCGGGACCAAATCGACCCGAAAATCGTGGACAATAATAACCTTCAAATTCGTCAGTTTTAGATTCATTTTTCAAAAAATGTGAGATATATTTTGATGGTCATCTAAATAGGACTTGTGTAACATAAAATCATCGATGGTTGATAAAAAAACTCTAGAATGGTTCAGTTTCGAGTGTATGTATCGACGATTTCGCCATAATTCAACGTTACTCGAAAGATAGTCGAATGTCTTTTAAATTTGTTTTTTTAACGCCATACGTACCTTCTGTTACACCGAGACATATCTAGAATGTATAGAATAGTTCTTGTGGAAATTTGAAGACTTTTATTTTTGGGATCAAATCGACCCGAAAAACATGGATAATAACTTTCAAATTCGCCTGTTTCAGATGATTTTTTGAAAAATGTGTGATATTTTTATAGACATCTAAATAGGACCCCTATAACATAAAATGACCGACGGTTGTTAAATAAACTCCAAAATGGTTCAGTTTCGAGTATATATATCGAAGATTTCGCCTTAATCCAACGACGTTATTCGAACAATAACTAACCGACTGTCTTTTAAATGTGTATTTTTAAATACGATACATACCTTCTGTTACACCGATACATATCTAGAATATATAGAGTAGTTCCTGTGAAAATTTGAAGACATTTATTTTCGGGACCAAATCGACCCTAAAAACGTGGATACTAACCTTCAAATTCGCCTGTTTCAGATAATTTTTCGAAAAATGTGAGATATTTTGATGGTCATCTAAATAGAACCCTTGTAACATAAAATCACCGATGGTTGATATAAAAACTCTAGAATGGTTCAGTTTCGAGTGTATGTATCGACGATTTCGCCAAAATTCAACGTTACTCGAAAGATAGTCGAATGTCTTTTAAATTTGTTTTTTTAACGCCATACGTACCTTCTGTTACTCAGAGATATATCTAGAATGTATAGAGTAGTTCTTGTGGAAATTTGAAGACTTTTATTTTTGGGATCAAATCGACCCGAAAAACGTGGATAATAACCTTCAAATTCGCCTGTTTTAGATTATTTTTGAAAAAATGTGTGATATTTTGATGGACATCTAAATAGGACCCCTATAACATAAAATGACCGACGGTTGTTAAATAAACTCCAAAATGGTTCAGTTTCGAGTATATATATCGAAGATTTCACCTTAATCCAACGACGTTATTCGAACAATAACTAACCGACTGTCTGTTAAATGTGTATTTTTAAATACGATACATACTTTCTGTTACACCGACACATATCTAGAATGTATAGAGTAGTTCCTGTGGAAATTTGAAGACATTTATTTTCGGGACCAAATCGACCCTAAAAACGTGGATAATAATCTTCAAATTCGTCTGTTTCAGATAATTTTCGAAAAATGTGAGATGTTTTGATGGTCATATAAATAGGACCCGTGTAACATAAAATCATCGATGGTTGTTAAAAAAACTCAAAAATGGTTCAGTTTCGAGTATATGTATCGACGATTTCGCCATAATTCAACGTACTCGAAAGATAGTTGAATATCTTTTAAATTTGTTTTTTTAAAGTCATACGTACCTGCTGTTATACCGAGACATATCTAGAATGTATAGAATAGTTCTTGTGGAAATTTGAAGACTTTTATTTTTGGGATCAAATCGACCCGAAAAACGTGGATAATAACTTTCAAATTCGCCTGTTTCAGATGATTTTTTGAAAAATGTGTGATATTTTTATAGACATCTAAATAGGACCCCTATAACATAAAATGACCGACGGTTGTTAAATAAACTCCAAAATGGTTCAGTTTCGAGTATATATATCGAAGATTTCGCCTTAATCCAACGACGTTATTCGAACAATAACTAACCGACTGTCTTTTAAATGTGTATTTTTAAATACGATACATACTTTCTGTTACACCGACACATCTAGAATGTATAGAGTAGTTCCTGTGGAAATTTGAAGACATTTATTTTCGGGACCAAATCAACCCTAAAAACGTGGATAATAATCTTCAAATTCGTCTGTTTCAGATAATTTTCGAAAAATGTGAGATGTTTTGATGGTCATATAAATAGGACCCGTGTAACATAAAATCATCGATGGTTGTTAAAAAAACTCAAAAATGGTTCAGTTTCTAGTATATGTATCGACGATTTCGCCATAATTCAACGTACTCGAAAGATAGTTGAATATCTTTTAAATTTGTTTTTTTAAAGCCATACGTACCTGCTGTTATACCGAGACATATCTAGAATATATAGAGTAGTTCCTGTGGGAATTTGAAGACTTTTGCTTTCGGGACCAAATCGACCCGAAAAACGTGAATAATAATCTTCAAATTTGTCAGTTTTACATGATTTTTCAAAAAATGTGAGATATTTTGATGGTCATCTAAATAGGATCCGTGTAACATAAAATCACCGATGGTTGATAAAAAAACTCTAGAATGGTTCGGTTTCGAGTGTATGTATCGACGATTTCGCCATAATTCAACGTTACTCGAAAGATAGTCGAATGTCTTTTAAATTTGTTTTTTTAACGCCATACGTACCTTCTATTACACCAAGACATATCTAGATTGTATAGAGTAGTTACTGTGGGAATTTGAAGACATTTATTTTTTCAGGACCAAATCGGTCCGAAAAACGTGGAAAATAACCTTCTGAGAATCGGGGGTCCGAAAAAAAAAATGGCCGGAAATTTTCTGGGATGTTATACGGGTGATATAAAATACTCACACGAAATTATAGCACCAAAAGAGAACATTTGAGGATATTGTTACGCAATAAATAACCGACGTCAGTCGACAATTCGTTAGTCCCGCAAAAGTTAGATGTGCTAGATGTTTAGGCTTGAAATCGAACGAGGTACATCAAGAAGCTACCCATGACACCTAGTATAAAAATCTTGAGAAAATAAAACTTTGTGCTATTCGACCACCGAAACGGTTGAAATTGAAGTGTATTATACACGTTTTTCTGAAAATCGAGGGTCCGATATAAAAATGGTCAAAAAAATTCTGGGATATTATACGGGTCATATAAAATACCCGCACAAAGTTTTAGCACCAAAAGAGAACCTTCGAGGGTGCCGTTAGGCAAAAAAAAATCAACGTCGATCGACAATCTGTTAGTCGCGCAGAACTTAGATGTACTTATCTTTAATTTGGGCTTGAAATATATAGAACGAGGGACATCCTCAACCTACCCATGACACATGTTATAAAAATCGAGAGAAGATAAAATGTTGCGCTATCCGACCACCGAAACGGCTGAAATTAAAGTGTATTATACACATTTTTCTGAGATTCGGGTGTTCGAAAAAAAAATGGCCGATCATTTTCTGAGGTATTATACGGATCATATAAAATACCCACACAAAGTTTTAGCACCAAAAGTGAGCATTCAAGGGTTTCGTTACGAAATAAACCAATGTCGGCAGACAATCAATTAGTCGCGTAAAAGCTAGATGTATTGATGTTTGGACTTGAAATCGAATGAGGTACATCATGAAGCTCCCTATGACACATGGTATAAAAATTGAGAGAAGATAAAATGTTTCGCTATACGACCACCGAAACAACTAAAATTGAAGTGTATTTATACACGTTTTTTTAGATTTGGGGTCCAAAATAAAAATAACTGGATTTTTTTTGGGTGTTATACGGGTCATATAAAATACTCGCACAAAAAAAAAACATTCGAGTATACGATTAACCAATAAAAATAACGTTTTTTTTTTTTTTTTCCGAATGGCCTAAAGGTTAAAAGTTTCCAAAGAATAATCTTAATTTTGTTCACACATGGAATCAATTCTCTGAAAATCTAATTCATTAGCCGAAGATATCTTAGCCTAATGGTTAAAACTATATACCGTGTAAAACGACTGAGTGCTCGTTTCATTGAAAAAATAATAAAAAAAGAACAGTGATATACTGCCCTAAAAATATCCAAAAAAAAACGAATTACTAATGAAAATCTGATATTCACCGGGAAAGAAACAATGGCCCCACAGCCGTCAATCCGCCATTAACGCACCTCCATCTTTAAACCTAACAATGTGATTTCTTGAGGTATATGCTTCAACTCATCATTTCGCATTTCTGCAATTTTTGTATCCCGACTTTCCGCCATTATTTGGTCAATTTCTGATCCTGTTTCACATCGCCTATCATGAAATCAAATCATTATCTTTTTAATGTTGTTTGATTTGATTTATTTTTCGTTTTGATTCGATTTATCGTAGCGAAAGCGCGATGTTTCAGAAATCCTTCACTTATCTTCGAAGCACTCGTCGTTTTTCATCTTTTACTGAGTCAGTTACTGCTTCACTTCATCGTGTTGATTCTTCTGCAATTAGCGAAAGTCATACTGTTGATTGTGTTGTTTCTTCGAGAAGTCGTGGCGATGAATTTGTTACTTGCAGTGATAATAGTGGTTTAGATAGTGTTGATGTTGATTTGAGGGTCAAACCTAAACCTAAACCTAGATTAGATGAATCAGCTCTATTTAAGTTGAAGAAAGAGAGAAATCCTGATAAATTATTTCATTTTTTTATGGAGAATGCGCGTAATGGCGTTGTTGTAGCGGATACACATGCGTTTGAGGATACGGTGTCTACGTTTGCTAAGGCTAAGAGGTTTGATTACATTGAGAATTTGCTTGAGCATCAAAAGAGCTTACCTCAAGGTACGAGGGAGGGTTTTGTTGTTAGGATCATAATGTTGTATGGTAGGGCGGGTATGGTTACACAGGCGGTAGATACGTTTTATAATATGCATTTGTTCGGGTGTAAGAGGACAGTTAAGTCATTGGGTGCTACAATGAAGGTCTTAGCTGACGCTGGGGACTTAGTGGGTATAAGCTCGTTGATTAAAGAGGCGCCTTGCAAGTTTGGGATTGAATTCGATGTGATTACGATGAATATTGTGGTTAGTGCTTTATGTCGGATGAAGGTATTAGATAAGGCTTATTTGGTTATGGTGGAGATGGAAAAGCGGGGGATAAAGCCGGATGTTGTTACATTTACGACTCTTATATCGGGGTTCTACAAGTCTGGTCGATGCGAGATTGGAAATGGGTTGTGGAATCTTATGGTACGTAAGGGATGTTATCCTAATGTTGCCACTTTCAATGCTAGAATTCAGTTTCTGATTAGTAGGCGGCGAGTGTGGGCAGCTAATGACTTGTTGCGTTTAATGGAAGAACTAGATATGCCACCAGATGAGATTTCGTATACTTTGGTGATTAAAGGTTTTTTCGGGGCTGGTTCTGTTGATATGGCCAAAAGGGTATATTCTGCAATGCATGGACGGGGTTGTAAAGCGGACTTTAAGATTTACCAAACTATGATTCATCATTTGTGCAAGGCTAAGCAATTCAATTCCGCGTATAACATGTGCAAAGAATGTTTGAAGAAAAACTGGTCTCTTGATGTAGGCACCATCTGTATATTACTTGAAGGTTTAAAGAGTGTAGGGAAGGTACATAATGCTTGGATGATTATCGGTTTGGCTGAAAGAAAGCACCCTCCTTTTCCTACTAAGCAGTTAGACACTTTTAAATTTATATTAAGGGGTTAAAGCAAGACGAGATGAGCATTTATCAAATCTTATACTTTGCTATGCAACTTTCTCCCAGCCCATTATTTTACATTATTCACTCAGTCTGTTGGTGTTGAAATGTCGTGGCATTAAAGGGTTATGCTGGTCGGACATTGAACAGACAATGGCTCGCTGTTTAGTTGCGAGATTTGATGAACCGACAACTTATGTTGACGATAACCTCTCAAATGTTGTAAGTTTCTACTTTCCCCTGCTTAAAATTTGCATGTAGTCGTTTTTTCTGTTTCTTTGGCTGTGTGCGAAGCATAAAAGGATACTCCGTACTTCTTTTGCTATTGTTAAGCTTTATAGCAACTAACAAAGTTCGTGACTTGAATACCATGTGGGCTGCTCTTCTTTTGTGCTTGTAGGCATTTTGGCTTTCACCAATGTTTGTTCTTGTTGATAATTGGGTGAAGTTAAACTGAGTTGTCTGATAACAGTATATAAATGGAAGGACCCTTGTGAAAGCATATGACGTGCTTGGTTGTGTGACGTATGTCGATCTACTGTGTCAGGTTGAGCAGTTGACTCACTTGCTTAAGCCCATAGTTTTCTGTTGTATACTTGGATGTTTTTTTTCATGTTATTCCATAGGTTTCAATTTATTAATATTATACAAAGTATCTTGTCAAAACAGAATGATGTTTTTCCAAGTTAGAAACCCGAAGTTTCTGGCAACATGTTCGTGATCAAAGATGATTTGTATTTTGTGAAAACCAAGGCTGTGGAAGTTTTTTCTTCAAATTGATAGTAAACCAATGTCCTATTTTCGGATTGTAAAACAACATTGGTTTAAATCATGATGTCTTGGACAATCGTTCCTAACATCAGAGCCTCTAATAGTCTTTCTTTTTCTTCTAAATCGTGATATACAACATATTTTTGATAACCAATTTTGATATTTCAACAATGATGAACTTGCATAGCTTATTTGCTGTTATATAGCGTGGAAGCACCTTCATAGGTTTGGTGTTTTTTGTTTTTCGCTTTGGTGATTCCTTTATCTGTCGATGTAATGATGTCTGTTGATATGATATTGAGTTTAATACTTTTGCTGCGCTTAGCATTTGTAAAATCAGTCTAAGTCCGTAATGGATGTTGTTTGTTATATTGCAGAAATATGGGGTTTGTAATTGATGCGGCTTTTCAAGGATTTCAGGGATGAAAGCTGCGATGTTCCACATTCTTTTGGTATTTTGTTGTAAGCCAAAACCAAGAGAGGGCCTATAGGAATGACAGAATCACCACATTTCATTCGTTTATTCACTTAACAATTTTTTCTCAATGTGAGATTTGACATCAAACAAAGGAACAGAATACTTATTATTCACCATACATTTTCAATGAAATGTTGATTTTATTGATGATAATAGATGGTACACAGCTGCTTTTTACCATTAGATAGATCACTTGGGAATTGGGATTATAGTACAGTATACCTTGTATAGTTGTATGTTACGGAGTAATTGTTGAGGTATGTTCTTTTGGACTTCTATTCAGACACTTTCAGTTTAACTCAATTTAAACACTCTTAAGTTCAGTTTCGATCAAACGCATTCAATTCAGTCATCTAATTTTCGTTCTTTTGTGTTATTCTGTGTTGTGTCACGGAGCTGTATAATGTGGAGGACCAGAATGATGAAAAATGTCCACTTTTAGCATAAAATGATCAATCTTTTTGTCATAAAACAATGCATTTTATATCATAATATCGTCACTTTTCCCGTTGCACTATAATACTATATGATGGTTGCCGATTATAATTTGTGATTATAACTGATTTCTGATGACTGATTGAACCGTACGACGAGATCCATTGAATGAGATTATCTATGCACGATGCAGAACTGCACAACAATGAACCATTTAACACCAAACCAGTTTATATCATTACAAATCACTAATTACCACATTTATTACATCTAATTCTAGTGTTCCAAAAACATGTCCATTTTCCATAACTATTACTCGTATGATACTAACACACAGATCAGTTTATTCGACGCAGAATATTTCTGAACAATAATTTGATCAAGAGTCGAGACACAATAACCAGACTAGCGAAAGAAGGGGATATTTTCTGGAGCATAACCTTTACTCTTCAGGAAGTATGCAATCAATAACAGTGTTATCATCAACAGTAACATCCAATTACTGAGACCTGCATTTAAACACCACAATGTCAGCAGGCCGTAGCTTTGGTTGGCAAATTTTTTGAACATTGCTTAAAGAGCATTTTACTAGAAAAAAAGAACTTTTCTGGCGTTATAAGTAACTGGAGTACTCTGTATTTGCAAGTCAAAGAAAAAAAGAACTGAATTTGATTTTGCATGTCACACTTTTCCGAGTAGAAATTGGTTAAAATTGAAATTGGGTAGTAATAGAACAGGAGGGCCACAGGAGATAACGAATTTTATTGACATGTCATTAATTATCAGAGTGGAGAAAGAACGAACCATTGGAGCTTCTCTCTTGAATCATAGTTACTCTCACGCTTGAATCCATCGATGCAGAACCCAAAGCCCTGAAACATAGACATAGACATCAACCTCAAAATCAATTTTTTTTTAAACAGAGTTAACAATTCTGAACACAGACGAATGAATTGACAGATTTTTAGTAACCTTGAGTCACGTGAGAATGTTAATGCAGTTACTAGGCCGAGATGTGCCTTCTTTAAAGTCATCTGTAACTTCATCTTTGATGAGTCCAAGATCAGAATGTTGCCTTCATTGGTCCCGCTGCAAGTTAAAAATAAGTGAGAAAAATTTAGACAAGAGGAGAAAGATTACCACCACATTTCCGAGACTGCAAAAGTTTAAGCAATGCATATTGCCCCAACCGGCCAACGTAACAACTCATGATGTGACGCATTACATGAAACTATAGAAGAGACAAGAAGTACAACAGATAAAAAAACAAGTAGAAGGAACAGCGATTACACAGCAAGAAGCTTTCCATCAATTGAAACATCAAAAGCAGTGACTGAATCACGAACAATTTGCTTCGAGCTTATCCTCTTCCAGGTGTCGGTTCTCCAGGATATTATGTTTACACCCTTGCCTAATATACAATGAAAGGCAACATTTGTAAAATTGGAACTGCAGAATTTATCTGGAACTAAAATGGCGGAAGAGTATTAAATACTTCACCTTGAAAGGCTATGGTGTAAAGGACCTGACCCCTATCACTACTTTGAGAGAACCTACAGAACCTAAAAATTTCATCCTGTACAAAACATGAGCAATACAAGAATTAGCAGTCATGTTATGCTAGGACTCTCGGAATCTACAAAAGACTCAACTGAAGGGAACAGATAAAATGAGCAAACATTAGAGCAAAATGAGCAAAAACATGAATATAAAGACGCTTGAACTAATGGTCCAATATCTCATACTCCGTAATTCATAAGTGAAATGCAACTCATTTTCGTTAGGATAAAATTCTCACATTTTCCTTGGGTAAAGTAGCTACGACTGTTGACGCTGTTACATCCCATACCCTACAAGGGCCACCACTTCCAAGAGTAACAAGATACTTCCCATCTAAACTGCAAAAGAAAAATTTAACCAATTATAAATATAAAAAAAGATTTGAACATGAGATTAAAAATCATAACTGCCATTCTCAAACCTGAAATGTAGGTCTTTTACAACTTTATAGGCTTCCCCATCATCAAGAATTTTATCCATGCTAGGCCACTTGAAGACTCTTAATTTGCCATCCTGTACTGCAAAATGGTTGCAAAACCATGACATATTGCATAATCGCAACATTGTAAATAATTAAGTAGGAATGGAAAGTGATTGTATGAAGATCTCTTCAAATTCATTACGGTTCTCAAAAAAATCATTTGTCATCAAATGAAAACCAAGGAGTAGTGCCCAAATTTACGGGCAAAAATTCAAAAGGGCATACATTCTTTGAGTGCAAATTATCAATGCTCCATTATCAAATCATTAGGAGGGTCTAAAGACGTTAAATCACATACCTCACCACCAACAGCAAGCAGAGAACCATCCTCGCTGAAGGCAAATGCTAACTGTTGTCCTACATCCTCCAACTGAGTAAGCAACCGATCAGATGGTTTTAGACCTAGTCCGTGTTTCTCAACATTCTCCAAATCAAACCACCTAAACACATCACGACATACATGTAGATTAACAACCAGATTATTGAAAATAGTCTACTTTCTAATAAAAGAATAAGAAAGATGCAATCATATAACTAAGCTTGACCATCAGCCCACGTACAAATTATTAATCATACCCCATTGTCTCAACGAGTTGCGTAAATTGCATGGTGAAGGTGGGGAGTCATGGACAACTTTACCCCAGTATGAGCAACACGAGTAAGTTTCCAATAACCCAAAACGAACAATGTTTTAATAATTATCGAATGACTGCTATTTCTTGATAAAAAGAAGCGCAACCAGTTTAGCAAGTAATTTTGCTATTTCATGCTTGTGATTTATTATTAATGAATTACATCACCAAGCATGTATACCCTACATCAAGGTATGGGTGGTATCAATGACTCAATGACACATACACTGATAAAACATAATGACATTTCTAATTTTGTAAATGGTACCTAATATACCGATACTGCGAATTCTCTCCATCTGAACAGCTACATCTTATCTAAATATGAGTAGCATTTTTTTTCTTACTAGTTAATGTAATAGGAATCTTCAATGTAAGAAAATAAATAAATAGAAGTGTCTTCATACAGAAGATAACAAACAAGTCTACCACCCGGATCCCCCAGATCTCGAAAAGACGTACTACTGTATAAAAGCATACAAGTAAATTGATCAAAGAAATGGTAGCTAGTGAAGCCTAGAGCTAGAGCCTTATATTCTGGTTAGTCTGATCGACTAATATTAAGTGGTTACTTGCCAAAAATAATGCCTCACTAGTTAATCAACTTTACATGCCATAAACTTAGGTAAAAGAAACTACCTGCAGCTTTTCGGGAAGGAGCAAATGACACCTTCACCACGAGGATGAACCGCCATTCTGTATGGCAAATCAGCATCAGTTCCGTGTTTAACAACCTGAATTACAAAACACAAATTAGCTCATCAAAAATCACTCACAAGTTCATGAATTATGTATTGCAGATTTTCAGCCAAAATGAACGTACTCCGTATTTCACATCATCTAGGTGAATAGCTGCAACAAAACTATTATTCAGTCATCTACACCTAAGCATACTCAGATCGCTACGGAATTCTATGCTATTCAATGATTCAAACCCAGACAAAAATAGCTGCATACGAAATACGAAGTAAGATCATAGTCCAAATTTGGATGAGACGGTCTCACACAGTAACATGACTTTTTTCAAGTTTTCCCTCAATCACATCATACGATCTCAAAACAGGATAAGACAATTCGGGATGTCCTCATATCGCTATTTTCATGTAGCTTTGAGGGGATCCAATGTTCAAATGTTTATGAGACAAAAAATTCCATCTATTGCTTGCATAGATCGTTGACGAATAAGAGACAAGCGGTAACCATGCACAAACTAATCTTAACTATACCCATGTAACTAAGCCCTAAAACTATTGTAAAGGACGAGAGCCCGAAATTTTGGGATAGAAAAACAACCCTCATTAAAAGAGAGACAATTTTGAGGCTTGTCATCGATTAATTATCGATGAATGTTAGGGTTTTCATCAAACAAAATCAGATTATTGGATGAAATAACAATAAAAATCACAATCAGACGGAGATTAATCCTAAATTCCTTCACCGTATGAAATTGATTACTGCTTAGAAAAAGCAATAACACGAAGATTCACACTTGATTTTGATCAACCATAAACAGATCAATCCCAAATGTAATCATCGAATCAAACAATCAACGTTTAGAACAGGAGGAGGAGGAGGAGGAAGAGAGAAGGTTAGTTAGTTACAGGAGTAGTAGAGAGAGAAGTAGAGGAACGATCGAACTCGGTGAGGAGAAGCGCGTTGGGGATGCCGCTACTTCCTTCGCCGCCGCCGCCGGAGAGAATTAGGTATTCCGGCGAAGGATCGACGGCGGCGGAGGAGTGGTCGTCAATGGCGGATCTGAGTGAGACCCAGGACGCTCCATAGAGTGGCACACCGTAACGTTGAATGTTGGGACCTTCCATTAAATCACACTTCCGTCGCACTCTTCAGGACCTTCCCTACAAAATCCAAGTCTATTTGACTTTGACACACACACACAGAATCAACTTGGGTTGCTTGGACCAACTGCAACAATTTGATCTAGACGAATTCGTGGAACGGGCCTTTGTACGGAGTAGTATATTTCAAAATGTCGGGTAAGAATCCGCTTTTGGACCGGATCAGGTAGGGTCAATGAATCGTTCCAGTGGATTGTGAAACAAGTAGTCCGCACGAAAATTTTGCTTTTAAGGTCATGTTCTTTTGACTTAGAGTAAGCTGAATTGAACTAAACTGAACTGAATTGAGTTAAAGTTCTACATGGCAAAAGTGACCCGAACCCGACCTGACACCCGAATAGAAGATCTGAGTTTGATCCATAACCCGAATTGACCGAAACTGATACGAATATTATCATAGAAAACGAGTCGATATCACTAAAAAAAGTTGAAAATAGCAAACTCGAAATAATCCGGCCTGACCTGAAGTCAACTTGATTTTAGTAACTCGAAAGTGACTCGACCTTAAGCTGACCCGCCCCGACCCGTTGACTTGTTTTGCTAGGTCTAGCTGAAGTGGATTAAAGTACCGAAACAAAATGAATTTCCTGAAACTAAAATGAAGTTGATTGAACTGAATTGAACCGAAAGAAGTTTAAAAGAAGACGAGTAAAATGAGCAGCCCAATAGTGAAGGCCCCAAACAAAATGTCCAACCACGTGAAGATCACGTGATATAATCTTCACTCTCTTATCTTCTTCTTCTTCTATCTCCTTCAATTCAATTAGCTTTGCCATTCCATACCTGCTCTTTCACTTTGTTCATTGCACTCAAGTTTCTCACCAATTACTGGTATGTCTTACTACCCTCATTTCCCCCCCCCCCCCTTTTTTTTTTTGCTGCATTTCCTCCCTTCTTATTCCTATTTATTCTCTCCCAGAATAGGATATATTCGTCGTAAACCCGTGACAAGTCAATTATCACTAACACGGTAGATAAGATAAAATTAGAATGCCTAGGTAGGTAGGTAGGTAGGTAGGTAGGTGTAACAAATTTGTGACGGATACGGTCGAGTATCTTTTCAATTGTTTTGGCGTCAAAGTTTTCATCTTTTGTACAGCAGCTACTAATTTAGTTCTACATTTTCGGTAATTACGCTTACTTTTCTCACAAATTTTCCTGCTTTACTGTTTCTGCCAACCCTATTGAAATGGGTTTGCTCAATATGTTGGTTTACAATCTTTTTATGTTTTCTGATTGATTGAGTTCCCCTTGTTATTTTCACTACAATCTGGATTCTGGGTACTCTTTTTCTATAAATTTTCATGATGTTTATACCTTTTTGGATGATCATTATGCTGTATATTAGCATTCTACAAGTGATAATTACAGGGTTCCCCTCGTCATATTCTTTAATTTTATAACTGTCTGAATGTTTTTGGGCTAATCCATCCAGTTCAGTCGGGCAGTCCGAATTTGAGTGGGTGCGAACCTCAAGAGCAGTAAAGCCATAGAACTCTCCCTCATGAGTTTAACACCCTTACAGTTATAGGTATCGAATTCGAGACCTCTAGTTTGAGTTTGACCATTTCCATCTCTAGCAACCCGATTGTTGAGTTCAATTTGGAGGATTAGGTCTCGTGAGAGACTGTCAGAGTTAGCGTGATACATAGCTTTAAAAAGAAAGAAAGAAAATTAGTAACTAGTTAACTACCTCTAACATGTGAGAGGTCTCTCGTTAACATTATCGAGAGACCGTGTCTTCAAAGTTTGTGTTAAATTTGATGCCTTGATCTTTCGTGTCAAACTTGCAATCTTATGAACTTATTTTCAGCTTGTATTTAGAATGTTTTATTGTGTTTTCAGGGCCATGGCTACAGTGTCCCCTTCATTATCGAAAAGCACACCATCGTCGTATTCTTTCCAATTATCTAGTAGATTCCAGTCATTGCAGTTGTCATCCTCCTTTCTTTCCTCCTCAAGACAGATGATTAAGCTGAAATCGAGTGTGTCTAGACCTGAGAGTCATGTGAGATCAGTAGGGGGTTTGGGGATTAAAATGATGAGTGTCGAGGCTGGGGTTGGTGTGATGGGTACCAAGCTTGGAATGATGAGCTTCTTTGAGGAGAACGGAGCCGTGGTGCCTGTTACAGTTGTCGGGTTTAAGGAAGGGAACATTGTGACTCAAGTGAAGACTGAGTCGACTGACGGGTACAATGCAGTCCAAGTGGGTTATGAGAGGGTGAGGGACCGAAAGCTTACCAAGCCGGAAATGGGTCACCTGAACAAATCGAATGTGATTCCTCTTCGTCATCTCCAAGAATTCAGGCTTGTTTCAGTGGATGGGTTCAGCCCTAGTCAGAAGATTACATTCGAGGAGCTTTTCAAAGAAGGTGACATGGTTGATGTGGCTGGCACTACCATCGGAAAGGGATTCCAAGGTCATTTCTCAACGCCTGATACTTTCTTCACCTCTTTATTAACCGTTTGCTTATCAAATTCTTTTTACTTGGTTACTGTCTGATACTCTGATGTTTTGTTCTAGTAGCATTTATGTTTTACTCGATATCGCTTTTAATGGGGATTATCCAATATTCAGGTGGTATCAAAAGACACAACTTCAAGAGAGGTCTAATGACTCACGGATCAAAAAGTCATAGAGCCTTGGGATCCATCGGAGCTGGAACCACCCCTGGTCACGTGTACAAAGGCAAGAAAATGCCCGGGAGAATGGGTGGAACCAAAACAAAGATCAGAAAGTTGAAGATCATGAAGATTGACTCTGAGCTTGGTGTGGTCATGATCAAAGGCGCTCTTCCTGGTAAACCCGGAAACCTTTTGCGGTTAGCTCCAGCAAAGATTGTCGGTAAAAACATCCCAAAGAATTAGACGGTTCCATGATCAATTTGTTCAGCACTATCTGATTTATATTTTATACTGTTGAATCTGAGAGCTTGCTGTCATGAGTTTTATTGAGTAATCTTTTGTTTATATGGACATGTTCCAGAGCCTCTGTATCTTGTATAACTTCCTAGGCATCAAGTTATGAAATGTCTGTTTTATAAACACTGATCATGTACTTTCGAAATTTTTGTAACCGTGATATCTCGCAAACTTGCATTTCTACCTTGAAATTATCGAGTCTGTCTACATGTATGTACGGTCTGACAGGAGAGTTGCTGATTACTTCAACATGTACGGTCTGAGTATTCGACAGGGAAATTAATAAACAAAAAAGTGGTGATAGGAGATGAAGCAAATAAAACCAAGTCAAGAAAGCCAGTTGTGAATTTGTGATAGTATCAGAAGACCATTCCAAGGTTGTTTTACTGGTTTATATATATAATGCTAAACCTCCTGAAACTCCTAACAAAAGTCAAACAGCTTAGTTGATAAGCACATTGATCAAGTAAAAGAGAGAAGAGAGCCAAAAATGGAGGCGATGGCAAAGGAAATAGGAAGGGTAGAGTCGAATGGTAATGGTCATGGTCACGGTCATGATCAAGATCGAGATCATGGTCGATCA
Organism: Agrostemma githago; assembly: GCA_958450325.1. Lineage (NCBI taxonomy): Eukaryota > Viridiplantae > Streptophyta > Magnoliopsida > Caryophyllales > Caryophyllaceae > Agrostemma > Agrostemma githago. The sequence goes on from OY288255.1 coordinate 2,072,905, forward strand.
ATGAACGGAAATGGTTATCATAATGATGAGGCAGTAGACATGCAGGAGGGGCAAGGGTTTGGGAAAGGGAATAACAATGGGAATAAGAGGAATGAGAAGACTGGGTTGAGGACACCTGCTGATATCTATGAACATCCTTCTTTCTATTCCTTTATTCTTGACATGCCTGGTCTTGATGCCCTAAACATTAAGGTACCCTCCTATCTATCTATGTATGTATACTTATATACCCTTCTATCATCGTCGACTACTCTACTACTATTAGTCATTTCAAAAGGTATTACTGTCTCACGATAAAATTCACACCTCTTTAACACATGAATTACCGAGAAGAAAATGATAAATGCGTATGCAAGTTCATTTCTAGATGATTCGTCGCATAAATGATGTATTTATGGTTTTATTTCGCTATTATGTGAAGTAAAGGATGTAATATGAGTTTTTAGTTTCGAAATGTTTTTTCCTGCTGACAAAAAAAAGATGCTTTGTTGCTTATTGATACATGGGATTCATTAATGGGTGATAAGCAGGTGAAGGTAGAGAATGGGATGCTACATGTGACGGGGAAGAAGACGAAGATTCAGATGAGGGCGCCGGGAGAAGGAGAGGAAGAGGGAGAGGTGAGGGTGATAAGGATAGAGAGGAGAAGGGCAAGGTACATGAGAAAGTTCAGTCTTCCCATTGATGCCTCCCATGAACATGTCAAGGCCACCTACAAAGATGGAGTGCTCTCCATTTCTGTTTCTAAGATACTCGATTCTGACAAGTCAGTCTCCAACTCTTCGACCAACGTTAACGTCTCCTAAATATACGAGTATATCCTAAACGACATTATGTGGTTGATCGGCTAGCTCATTTCTTAAAATTGTATCGAGAAATGTTACTGTACTATTCATCTAAGAAATAATTTTGGTCTAAAACGGTTGATGTTTTGATGAGAACGGTGATGAACGGATTTATGTAAAGGTGGCGATTTTTCGCCTTGTTATATTTATTTTGAAACTCGATATTTTGATGTAGCGTTCAATGGTGAGAAGAACAGGATCATAGTAGTTGATCTCGAAAGTATGTCATGTTTATGCCAAAATACTCAATGGACGAACTTCCAAATTACCGAATTGATTTGATTTCACAGATCAAATTGGATGTAACATGGGTTCTTCTCTTACAACCCAAACACTATGTAACTAATCCTAATTTCCAGCTTTTGTAAATCAGCAGAAATGAACATTTAAAAGCATGCGATGAGCGCGAGACAGAATTCTTAAACAACATACTCATAAGGCAGGGACCATAAAGCGAGTTTTGAATATAACTGAACTTCATAGTTCTTACCCTAACAGTATGCGAGTCTATACATGGGCTAGAAATCTAAATAAGGAGACGAACAAGAAGATGAGAAAGTGCAACATATGCCTGGACAAAGCAAGGAAGAAGGAACGTCAAGTTCTGGCAGTGAGATCAGGGCACGATAACCAATTCTGCAGTCAGAGCTGGAAACGACATCTATACCGTGCTATTGACTGTAGCATTACATTAGCTGTAGTCGCGAGAAGGAGTGCATGGAAGCTCTAGGTTCTGAATTTTGATTTCGATGGACAGTTCAAGATGTCATTTACTCCTGACTAATGTGACTGCTTTTGTAAGGCTGTACAACATCCTCTGAGAAGATGAAATTGCTTGAAGAACGGAACGCATTTGCTATTTGCAAAATGACAGACTGAATCATTGGAGATATAGGATCAACGGTTTCTGGAAGACGAGGCAGGCACCGGGGAAGAAACTCGGTTTTGTTATGGGTAGGAGCATACAGAGTCAGCACTGCCCGGCAAAATACAAACCTGCATGACAAAGAAGCAACTGATATACACAATTTCTAATCATGTCTGAATGATCACAAGTTTTAAGAAATTCAAAGCCCTTGTTTCGCCTACATGTTTCACAAAAATTCACGTGTCTCCATGGTTAGGGAACCGGGTTCTATCTGTTTCGTACCAGCAATGTCATGGCCTCGTGGGTTTTATTCCCACCAACATTGAATGTTCAGTGCTTCATCCGACCACATTTTTGGTCGAGCTTTTTAGAAAAGTCAAACTTGAGTTTCAGTCCCCGATCAGGGTATTTTGAGCCAGTGGCTCGACTGATTATTGGTAATGTCTCAGTAAGCTAGATACAGAAGCTTAAACAGAATACCAATGTATACATGAATTACAACCACTTTTAGTTTGACAACCAACTTTAACCATTATTCTCACTTTTAATCAAACCAATAATTTAATCATCCTTTTAAAAAGTACTCCGCTTTTATCGTATGTTGTGATCAAACCATGAAGTCAAAATCATTCTGTAAGTAATATGAGGTGATGTTTACCTAAGTAGAAGCCGTCTGAGGAACGGATCGCAGAAAACTTGAGACCAAACAGGGTCTAGAGCACCTGACGTTGCTAGATTCAGCCCCCAGTCATTTAAAGAGGAAGAGAGGAGCTTGTTAGCATCTTCATAGACATCCTGCGTAGTAGTCTCATGGTAAGCTTTTGTGTTGCTTAATAAAATCTTCAAGAAATTATTTAGAAGAGAAGAAGATAAAACCGTAAAACCTACCTTTTGAACATCCGACCCAGAGAATCCGAGAAGCAGACAAAAAGCTTGGATGGGAGCTGTAAGAAAGTTGGTAAACAGGCTCCCATTCGTGGGCCAGGACCACTCCCCAGTTGCAGAAGGCGGTGAAGACCTTGGTGACATGAGAATGGCTACTGGTTCGCCTTTCTCAGTTCCACTTAATATCTGCATGTAAGTAAGCTGAATGGTCAACGAGGAAAACCCTCAACTAGGTGAAGAAGGGAATGGAGTTCAATATTAATATGAAACTCAAAGAACCAGAGACTTGCCTTGAATGAAGCACTGCTCTCACTGTCAATGATCATGAAAAGTGGCTTTCTTGTAAACGGAAGCAAGTCAGACGGGTATATGAAATTGGAGCCTGAAAGAAACACCTGACTATTTATTAATGAAAAACAATTGGAAGAACAAAGAACACGGTTTAGGATACTTTGTCTTCAGCCTCCTCTTTCTTAACTCTACTCACTGTCAAAATCTATTTTTCGAGGACTATATTATATACTCATACTATGTTTTTATAAGCTGCATGAAGCGTACCATCATTTCCACGGGAACCAATATGTATGGAGTCTAGATGGCTGTTTGGGGACAATTCTTTGACTTGCCCAAATGAGTCACTTTGACCACCACCCATGGGAGTTGCATCCACAGAAGTGTTGTATGGAAGGCTCTTGATATTGCTCTCGGAACCAAGCCGACTGCCAGCAACTGAGGGAGATGAAAAGGCTTGTCCACCTTTCCCTGATAATATTTCAAAATATATGCAAGTGTTAGGACATGGCTAATATTTTTGAGTTTACGACAAATATATAGGGAGTAACATAATAGAAGAGAGAATATAACCAAAAATAACCTGACAGATAGATGAAAAGAACTCCATCAGAAGGGAGATCGTCACAAGCTGTCGCCAATACCTGGAGCAGAAGAAGCTTTACGTCAGTTACCAATTAAGATCTCAAATCTTTGGGACAAGTTGAGTGATAACTGATAAGCATATGTTTCATTCTATGATATTCAGATGTAGAGAGATGAGTGTCGATGGTGCGGTGAAAATAGTAGAGATGATAAAGTGATGCAGGATGCATACCGCGATAAGATGTGTGGTTGATGGGCGATACAAGACAGCTTTCCGTGGATTAGGTGGTAAGGTTGGATCACTAATATCTTGGGAGTAGTTAGTAATGTTGCTTTTTGTTGATCCGTTTAGACTTGCGCTACTTCCTGACTGGTAGAATGTGCCAGAAGGCTCCCATTCCAAACTCTGAAGCATTCTGTAAGTGTCAATGGTAAGTTCTGAAAACTTTACCTGCATACAAGGACGCACATCGCAGCAAAATTATACTCCGTAGTAACAAACAATTGAATTGAAGCAAGTTTGATTCCAAGCAATAGGGAAAGTAGGTTGAACCTCATTAGGGTGGTAGCTACATAGTATTGCATCACGCAGTCTAAAATTTCTCTTCGGATTATGTGAGGAAACTTGTTGTAAAGTGTCAGGATGAGGATCAAGAACAAGACTGTATCTCAACGGCCTGAGGTTCAGAAAGGGGGTATCAGCTTTCAGGAATTTCACTATTTCTTGAATAACTAGCTTCCATTCTCTGAAGTTAGCATCCTGAAAAACATAATAAGGAATCATGCAATTTGTCACCACATTTTTAAAAAAAATAGCGACGTATAGTACACTATATGGCGGCAGATGAGGCATTAGCTTAGAAATGCAACCAAAAATTTTGAGCAGAACATTTTATGTCAATAATCTATGTTTTTTCTCTTATGAGTGTTATGACATTTTTTTTCACAAATACAAACACCATGGGAACATACGTCTACTTACCTACTCTGTATCTTTTTTTTATTATTATTTTTATGTTGAGAAGTAATGGGAAATTGGGAGGTATTAAAATAAGTTATAGAAATGTCACTTATCGCCTTATCGGTCACATATTCAAGTATAGGTTGTTGAGGTCGGAATGTCAGCACTTCTCTGGTCTAGATAGAAAATTTGTATGGAGCATTATAATGGCAACCTAGAAAATTGTTGCTGGAGAATGGAGATAACGTAACAGCAACCCAGAAATCAGTTATATCACGGCCAAAATGTTATGGGCAGGGATTTACACTACAGTTGCGAAGTTCAACTGCAATGCAGGTTTTGTAAGTTGTAACCCATGATTTCTGTTTCACTAAGGGAGGATTATGTAAACTGTTAGCATGAAACCACACAGCACGAAAGGAATAATTTTACTGACAGGATTTTTTCAAAGTTTAATAACCTGGAAACTCCTTTTGCACTCATCAAGCAACACCTTCAAGAGATTGACCAGCTGATGTACCATTTCTCGACGGTTCAAGAGCAGACATACTGAAATAAACCTAGCTAGAAACCTCAATTGCTTCTGAGCTAAATTAAGATCTTGAGATAAACCCTCCTTGAAATACTCCCTTGTCAGTATAGCATCATAGAATACATAAGATTCCGACAAATAACTAGCCTCACTTGTGCGCATATACTGCCCAAAGTAAAGTTGAGCAATACGAGAAGCAATCTCACCGATCTCCCATCTCTTGAGCCCAGCCTCAACAAGCTTCTGACGATTTTCTTGCTGAAACTTCCATAATTCTGTGTAGACCTTGAACACCTTATAGAAATAAGTATCAAACCTACAACATTGAAATTTGTTATGCCATATAAAACATAGAGCCAGACACATTACAGTTTGCAAAAAATAACTACAGCACTGTCTCGCAACATACCGAGTGGAGGTTTACTTCAATACATCACCTCTTAAGTTTGTTAATGGAAGTTCAATGTCAAGTGGTACATAATCACAAAGTAATCCATCGAAACTGACCGAATAAAAAATCCATCAATATCTCTTCAAAGTCATCAGAGCATGGAGCCATGGACAACTCAAGATGCTTATTTACCCCTTCCCCCAACAACAAAAATAATACTAGCCCTAGTGTCTCACGGACTTCCGCCTGTGACGAGTTACAAAGGTCAAACGAATGCAACATTACCCCGATGTTAACATTGCCCTAAGTAACTTAACTAAATGAGTGTTTCTTCACGATAAAAAGACGAATGAGCCACTTGGATTCATTCCATCACATCGTAAGACCCAAAGATATGAAATCTCATGCTACTACATTGGATACCCACAAATAGTTATAATCGAAACCCCAAGCAAGCTCAAACTCGACAACAATGTCGCCACAATGAACTTATTCTTCAAGGATTAAACTATCGAAAACCAACAAAAAGAGAGAAGCCTAGCCTCCAATGTTTGAACACACAAGGTGGGATCATAGTCTAAATCATTCACAATTCACATCCCCCAACTCAAAATCTATTCATTTAACTAGTTTTTTGAAAGCAATTGCAATCATACTTCCATGCTAACTCAAGATGAACAATTTTTAACTGATAACAAAACCCCCATCTTTAACACTACAGCAAATATCAAAATTGTTTGACTAAATTCAGTCCAAATATCAAATGATCATACCAAATGTCAAAACTAACAACACTGACAGATATAATACCCATGATTAAGAACAACAACAATATAGAAAACACGGTAAGTCTCCCTTGTGACCGGTATATCTTTACCAATCAATCGTAAAATTTGTGACGGATATACTCGTCACAAATTTGTGATATAGAAAATGAAGAAGAATGAAACCTGGTGCGTTCATAAAGGGGTAAATCCCTGATCTTGGAGAACTTTTTATCAGCTTTATCAACCAATGATAAGTAGACTTCAATTAAGGGTATCCCACTCCCACTCCCACTACTTTGTTGTGCCATTTTCATTCAATTCAACCAGAATTACAAATACCCAGAATCCAATTTCTTCCTCAATCAGAATTGAATTAACTGAATTGAGAGATGCAGAGATTGAATTCGAAAGAGAAGACAGCTGAATTTGGGAAATTTTTAGGATTTTTTTAGAGTTTTGATTAAGGTTAAGGTGGAGTAATGGACCTACTGTAAGTGCTATATTAAAAATTAAAAATTAAAATTAACGTTTTCTATTGTATTGTTTGGACTTTTGTTGGAGTAATATCATTGTCTTTTTCTTGGAGTGGATGTGGATCCAATTATTATTTGCATAGAAAATGGTATCTGGATCTATTTACTAACCCAGCCCAGTATTGTAGCAATGGTACACGGTCGCCCCATGAAATTTGGAGACCATGTTCTAACTTTGTCGCGGTGATTCTTGGTCTAATAGAGAGTATAACTTCGTATCAAATAATACTCGTATTACTTTAAATAGTGCATTAGAAGAGTCGAATACGTGATCCATATGTTAAATTTAACTATTGTATCCACTACGTCAATACAATGCTCTATTAATATTATATGAATAATATATGTATTGAGGTGTCTCGCTTGCTTAAGCTATGGATCCTAAAACTAAAAAGTGTGATAGTTTGAGTCGCTAGTCCAATGGTGATAGAAAAGGATTTGTTTACAATTTTTGTAAATTTTCAACCGGGTTGTATACCGTTGGAGTATATTGGTTGTACCATGTAGCTTACCATTGAAATGATACGTAGGTCTAAAGCAACTTGTTAGAAATATTGATGTGGTAAGGCAAACTATAAATCTTTGTGGTTTGTCATTGGACTTGCTCTTAAACACCTCGTCCAAAGGAGCTAGATGTCGCACTTAACAATTGTACGTGATAGTCATGGTATCATCATCATGGAGCCAGATGACTCGTTTTACAGTGATTTCCCCTACCTAAATAATGAAGTGACTTTGTTTAAAATATCAAGCAATTCGTACTTTTACCCAACCCTTTATACTAATTTTCTTCCCTCTAAAACCCTATTTTCTGGGAAAAAAATTCGAAGCACTTTCTATTCTATTGGTAACGTACTGACGTCTTGGGTAAGTTTCAGAGAAAGTTCTTAAGATTGGCGTATGAGTTGGTTGTGAGTTGTGACTCAAATGAAGTACTCCACTTTGTATAGTTTGTTTAGCTTGGTGATCTCATCAGACGCCTTACAATATTTCACGGGCAACTTCCTTACTTGGCCTCTTATTTTGTTCATCAACACAAGTACGGAGTACTCGTACTATTTTCCCCGCAATTGGGTCATCTGACATATTTTGTTCCTAAGGATGAAGGACAAGGGCAGAAGCAACATACTCCGCCTCGAAAAATTTGGAAATAAATGTCCGTGAATGGTTATATAATTTACGACTAATAAAATCTTATTTGATTCATAAATCGAAACTCGAAAGAGATTCAGATGGCCTCATCTCATGGTCATGGGTCACCTATTTCCTCTCACATCCTTCAAATTGTTCTTTGGGATTGTTAGTATAGTTCAGTTCATTGACCGACCATATCATAAAAACAGATATACAAAGTATTACTCCCTCCATTCCAATGAATTGTTTGCCTTTGGTTTTGGCACCAGGGGAAGGAGATCCAATTAGGATATGACATGTGGAACCAAGAATCAAATTACATATAAAAAAACATTCCTAAAATAGAAATTCAAACTATTCATTGAGACATCCCAATATAGAATAGGCAATGGGACGGAGGGAGTATTATTTTGTTTACCATTTTAATTATTGACTGGAATAGTTGTCACATTTCATAAATATATGTGAGAACTGAGGAATTTTATACCGAAATGGGACAATCATTCGTGAGCGGAAGAAGAATATACATTTCAATAGACAATAGTCCATAGACCATAGTCAGTAGTGGGCTGGTCGCCCTCAAGTCCTTTGTTGCTCTCTTTAGTCTTTTGCGAGTACTTGGTTACCCAACTGTGTGGTCAATCGTAGAAATGTAGAAGTAAGAAACTCGGACTCCTACCAACCCATACCAGATTACCAGCCAATTGAAAACCACATAAGTCCTCATCCCCCCGTTAACACACTTACCTGCCTACCCATCCATCTACCATACCAATACCACTAACCACTCTGCTAAATTTTCAGGGTTACCACTTCACGGGTTCAAGCCATATGGTTATAACTCGATTCTAACTTAATTGAGCTGAAGCGGGCTCAAAGAAAGGTGGACTTTTATTGGGATAAAATGAACTTAATGAGAGTGAATTGAACCAAAGTGCGATGGAAAGATGACACGTTCTTTTTCCTCACTAAAACGACCGAGACAAAATGAACATAACAACAACAACAACTGAACTTATTAGGTGAAATGAATCGAAAAGAAGTTCGAAAATAATATATGACCCGTGAATCTTGTGTTCTTCATAAGCTTTAGCCTTAGTTCCATTATATGGTTCAATCTCGAGAACTCTTAGTCAAATCCCGTGGCACTGGCTCATATTGATCTTCGGACATAGGCGCGCACCAACATTTTTACTTACGCAACATACAGTATTATCAAAAGTTCGAAGCAACAAAAGTTGTCTATAAATATGCTCATGTCAAAACGAACGACCTATCATACAAATCCGACACGACTTAATCCCGCCAAAAGACAAAGATTCCGATTCTCGACAGTAGACAATAGACGGATAGTCGAGTCTCAGAGAAGCATCATGAAAGTGGAGGAGACATCTCAGACATGTACCTATCTTACCCTTATCTTTCATGGATTCTCAAGACCATGGTAGCTTAAAGTTTCAAAAGCAATCAACATACCCCTTAAGCTTTATAAAAAGAAAAGCTGTACCGTACCCAAAACCTAAAAAAAAAAAAAAAAAAAAAATTGTGAATTGTGGCCTCATCTCCTACAAAAAATGCAGAATCATTTGCCAACTACTGACCCATGTGACCACATTCATTGACTTTCCACAAATCATACATTACTAGTAATTTACTACTACCACCTCTTCCAACTAACTTAAAACCAAAATTAATCAAATCCAAGTACCCAACCCAATCATTCAAACCTCTTCTTCTGCTCAATTACTATATTAGCATTTAGCAACTACTTGGACTACGACGAAGACGACAACACTCCATAAATGGTCAGGAATCGTCTGTCCACTCTCAAAACAGTGAATATCTTACTCTTATTATTAGCCAGGAACGAAGCTAGGATTTAAAGCTCCATAGATTATAAATAAATGATCAAGAATCAAGAATTGACTGTCGCAGTTCTCTTGTGAGATCGTCTGATACAATAATTGCTGCTTTAGCTGGATTTGGACGTAAACTATAGCAGCAATGTTAAAACTCAGGAACGAGTAGGAAATCGTCTTTACCTCCATTCATTAATTACTAAGTATATTGTGCCCATAGTTATACAAATTACAACAGTACAATCACAGATTCTACACCTCACAGCCTCACTCAAAACTCGACATATGAACTAAGTACTATACCAAATACGGAGCAAGTAGCATTAAGTATGATTGATTGATTGATTATCGCTAATAATAATCACTAATAAATAATTAATACAGGAATATAGCAGCGGGTATCATCATCGTTTTTTTCACCTTCGATTTTCATCATACACCTTCAATTTAATCAACACTAATATACATTTTTAACAAAAACACACATTTTTGGAAAAAAAAAGAGTTGCTACCTCAATAATAATCAACCGTCAATGATCATCATTCATCATCCAGTTTCCTTCTCTATCTCATCTTCGACAACCTCGACGACCACCTGCCCGCGACTCTCCACCTCCCGAACCACCACAACAGCCACCGCGTCGTCACTCCTCTCCACCCGCAGCGCTGCCACACTCACATTCACACCGCCACCAGCAGCAGCGGAACCACCGTTTTCAGCTGCCCGGGCGGGCAGGGGGTTCATCCCAGAGCGGCAGAGCGGGCAGCTGGAGTGCGTAGCAAGCCACGTGTCAATACAAGGGAGGTGGAAGGCGTGCTCACAGTTAGGCATAAGACGGAGGCTCTCGTCCTCCTTGAAGTCGGCCAAGCAGACGGCGCACTCGGTGGCCTCCACGAGGCCGTCGCCGCGGTGGTACTTGAAGACGGCGATCTGGCGGATGTAGGACTCGTCGAGACCGGTGTCCGGGCGAGCGGGATCGTGGACCATGGGGTCGACGCGGTCGAGGGAGCGGAGGATGCGGCGGCGGGTGTGGCGGTGGCGGCGGCGGCGGCAGAAGCGGGAGATGACGGTGTAGTAGAAGAGGCAGAGGAATGCGGCGGCTAAGACGGCGATGAGGGCGGCCATGAGAGGGGAGATTGATCGGGAGGAGTCGGAGTCGGAGTCGGCGTCGTTGGCGGCGTTGGAGGAGGAGCCGGGGTCGATGAGGGGGTACTGCTGGTTGGTGAGAGGTGGTGGTTGGAGGAAGAAGTAGTTCTTGTTGTTGGTGGTGGTTGGGGTGGTGGGGAGGGGTGGTTGCTGGGGTGGTGATGGCCATGGTTGCGGAGCTCCTAAGGAGATCGCAGCCATGGTGGAGATCTAGGTAACTGTAAGTGAGGAGCTCGCTCAAGAATGAAGAATGGAGAGTAATGGAGGAAGGGAGGAGTGTGAGGGGGAAATGGTAGGTTGAGGTGGTGGAGAAGGGTGTGTCATTATGTGGCTTAGAGTGGGAGTCATCATTTGGTAAAGTACCCTTCCCTCTTCCTCTTCCTCTTCCTCTTTGTTTTTCTTTTTCTTCTTTTCTTTGCTTTCTCTCTTTTTATTTGTTTACTCGTATTTTTTTATTTTTCTCCCTTAATAGTTAATACTAACATAAAATCGTTGTTTCCGTCTCGTTCATTTATTTGTATTAGATTAAAATATTAATATAAAAAAAAACAAGCGAACAAATCGGAAGGAGGATTATATCAATGGTAAAATTAAAACAAATTAACAAGATAGATACTCTGTACTAGAAAATAAAATATTCTTAGTAAGTAAATTGCGAGTTCCACCTCTAAATGGATAGTATTCTTAGTATATTTAATCTGCTTTTAGTTTAAAATAGGTATATTATCTTTGGAGAAACCAATGAGCATTTTAAATCGGTTTGTTTCAAAGGTTTTAACCTAATTAAAAGTTAATAAGTTCAATTCAAATTCAAGTTTAAATAGGTTCAAATCAAAAAATTACAATCTTAAAGAGGTAGTCATTTGATTGTTATACATCTTCACCTTCAAACATTTTCCAACCTATTCTTCTCATAATGATTCAAATAATGCAACAGGTAAATAAACGAACGGATAAAAAAAAGAGTGATTAGTAATATTTTTAAGGAAAAAGAGGGTGGAGGAGTAGTATTTTCCTGCCTACAGTTGAATGATTAGGAAGTCGGAGTAGTTAATATTTTGGTTGTAGAAGTTTGTATGAAAGGTGGGAGTGTATGATTCATGGAACAAATAACCACTATTACAACAAACCAAGGAAGCTTGTAAAAAACAGAAGTTGCAAATGATGCAGTTGCTTTATTATTTGCATTATCATAAAGGACTTACGGCTTAAGCTATCATTTACTCCTTCATTTGTTTTTGAAAAATCATTTAACTAAATACCAAACCTCCACAATGATCGAAACTATTTGAAGTATCCGTAGATTTATTTTATCGGATGAGCGTACTATGTCAGGGTCAGGGGCGTCTAAATTGTACCCAATAAGGTTTGAACTCATGGTCTCTCAAGCGGTAAAATAAACTCAAACCACCACACTACAAGACACATGTGTAGTATTAACTCATAATGACACATGTGTAGTATTAACTCATAATTTTATATATAGAGTAACTATTCAGAAAGAGAATTACGAGGTCCAATAAATTTGGAGGTCCAGTTCCCCTGTTCACCCTGAACCCCCCTCAGAGCCGCCCCTGGTCAGGGTAAGAGTCGAATTCTCGTAAGAGCTTCTGCTGCTAGAGCGAAGTCAGTAGTTAACCCTTGTTATTCTGTTCATTTATTCACAAGGTAAATTGGAGTAATTTACTGGTGTAATTTTGAAGCGGGTGGCAAACAAGTATGGAGGGGTTTGCAGTTTGCATGATACCGCCTTCTTTGTCGAATTATGGGCAACTTGACTATTTTTTGGTAATGCTAACAACATTGAGCCTGCCAAGAAACAATGAAGTTTCTATTTTTGCCGACATCCCCATTTTACTTTTTTAACTTTTTTTTTTCAGGGGACATCAAAAATTTAGTACTCCGTATTACGAGTAGTTAATTGTTGCGGAGTATTATTGAGTGTTCGTAAATTACTACACGTGATCAATATACAGAGCATTAATCATTTCGAAAAGCTCACAAAAAATAATCATAGAAAATTGAAAGATCACCTCAAATTTTTGTTTGTGCAAGTGAAGTTAAGGTTATTCCAAATTCAATTCGGATAGGTAACCTGTACCATACCCAATTATTATCTGGTCCAATCTTTGAATTTGACTTTCCTGGAGATTCTTCTCCAATCTGAATCAATACGATCTTAGAAAAAATTGTTTAGTTTATCATGAGAAGAGGAATTTTTTTGGAGAAATTAGGTACACGTGAATTGCGTAAATAGTACTTGATTAACATGTAAGAAGTAATTGACGTACGAAGGTGTAATTTCCACTTACCTAGTACTCCAATACTCCATAGATCAAGTAGGTGACTTCCTACGGACATCAAATTTTTTTAATTCACATGATGACATGAAATAGAAGAAGGACAACCAAACCATCCCAATTGTTTTTCGTACTGGAGTATAAAAAAACGGATTATTTTTTCATACTTGTCTGTTACTCAATTATACCAAAAAAATCATTATTATTCCGATATTATCCCTCTCATATTGTTCATACTTTTTTCAAATCTACTCTTTCCCCTTCTCATATTTCTTCTGTAAACCCCTTTTAATCCGAATTCATTCTTAAACCTCGTCAAATTTGATAATCGATCAATCGTTATTTTAGAATTCGCCATGAATTATAGTTCGATAATCAATATTTTAATTTTACTTGCAAATTATGATATAATTCATAATTATGTTTAATTGTTTTTAGAAAGTTAGAATTTAGGGTTGGGATGCCGGAGATTGTCGGAAGAGATGGCGGCGGCCGGAGGTGGTGGTGGGACAGTGACATCGGTAGGAGGACGATGGGGCCGGCGGCCGGAGTAGAGAGGCGGGTCAGTGGTGGTGAGGGTGGCGGGTGGGTGGTGAGGGTGGGTGGTTGTTGGTTTCTTTTTTTTTTTTGTTCATTTGTTTATTTTGCCTTGGTCACGCTGTGTTGCTGTGCGTCATTGTTTTTCTTCTTTTTTTTTTTTTTTATTTGAATTTTATTTTATTATATTGTAATTAGATTTTGTGTTAATTATCGAATTAATTTCCATTTTTACGGTTATAATTTTCGTATTTTACTTATTATTACTTTCTATTTGTACAGTTGTAATTTCGATTATCGTATTTCAATAATAACATAAATATCTTTTTTAAAAATGAAAATAACGGAAAAAAAAGTGGCGGCCAGAGTGACTACCGGAGCGGTGGCCGGAGTAGAGAAGTGGTAGAGGGGAATTTGGAACTTAATTTTCGAGATTTCTCTCAAAACTCTCTCTAATACATGATGAGGGGAAGGGGAAATGGGAAGGGTAATTGCGTAATTCTCAAGTATAAATGAGTAACAAGCACTTATGAAAAAGTACTACCCTAAAAACATACACCCTCCGAGTTCCTATTATTGTCCCATAAGGTTTTTGGGTGAAAAATATCCGAGTTCCTATTATTGTCCCATAAGGTTTTTGGGTGAAAAATAAGGAAGGGGAAATGAGTGGTTGAAAAAAGAACGAGGAAGAGAGAGAAATGAGAGACTAATTATGAGCCACACATTAATGGCAGGAAACTGCGACAAAAATCAAACTCAGTCCAAAAAGGAAGGTGGAACAATAATAGGAACTCGGAGGGAGTATGTAATTAAACCAACCTACAAATGAACAGAAACGGAGCGGAGGAGGAAAAGGACGGTGGTATGGGCGTCAGTGGTGGCTGAGTAGGTGAGTAAATAGAAAACTCCAAATCTCAATCAATACTTAACAATAGTAATCCCAATTGAAGTAACCTAAACCTAATTACGAGTATGAATTTCCCCCAAATCTAACCTTGCAATCTCATACTGTCAATTAATCCGCGCATTGTTCAACACCACACCAAATTCTCTCGACTTCAGCAATCGTATTTGGTAAACATTCAAACTCACTTCATATATTTCAATCAGTCTGCCTTCATCTCTCTCATTTCCCCAATATCATCGTTTTGTAATTTGCTTGATTTTCTGTTTCAGTTTTCCATCCAACTTATCTTCAACTATGACTATGATTAGCAGCTCCAGTGATTTGTTATGTAGCTTCAACTTTAATTCATTGAAATTCTGACAGGTAATTTGGGAATTGAACTTAGAGAAAATGGCGTGGAGGTTTGAAGCTCATGCTTCATTGTTCTTCTGGATTCTTCTTTCAATGCACTTGCTGTTTTCTACCACTTTGGTCTATGCCAAGTCGTCTCACCATCCCATTTCTGTAATCCCTTTTCTTTCCCTTTTTCATCAATTCTTTCAATATTGGTTTGTTTGCACAAATTCTTATGAGACGGTTTTATTATACGGTTATTACGACATTGACCTGCATTATTATGGGTTACTTCGCGGGTTTAAGGTCAATTGGGGTTGTCTAATGTTATACTCGGATCAATATAAGACTGTGTTTTAGGGCTTTAAGGTTACTTTGGGGGATTTTAGGTCAATTGGTGTTGTTGTCTGATGTAATTCTTCGACTAATATAAGACCGTGTCTCAGAAGACGTGTTACTGATTTACTGAGTAAGGGAATGGATATTGGCGTTTCGGGTGAATGGAAGAATAGAACTGAGGTAGTTCTTGGTTTGAGGGTGAGCTCTTAAAGCTTCACTACATCATTGTGAGACGATTTATCCATGGTTTATTGAAGAAAGTTTGATCGGGGTTTCTAAATAGCTTGTTCATCACCCTGTATATTTTTGAATGACAGGATGCTGAAATTCGGAGTAAGAAGGATGATTGCTATGCTGATGTTGAGAGGTAGTGACTAGTGAGCGTAATTTCTACTCCGAACTATTCTTTTGATTAGTTTAGTCTTCCCTGTGAGATTGTTAGTCTTGCTGTTTGTTTTAATACACACTTATGTCATATGTTTTGACTTGATTCTTTGAACCGTTTCTAGTGGCCTGTGGGGTTGGGACTGCAAATCGTCGATCATTGCGAAAGAGAACTGTGCTTTAAAATGTCTTTCTTCTCAATGTTACGAGCTTATTTATGCGAGTGATCCGGTACGGGAAATCTAATTAGAACTTTTTGGCAATCTAACTCAATACCGTTTCAGTTTGAATTTTTATTTTGTATCCAATTTGCAGTTGGAGGAAGGAGAGAAGGATCTTGTTAGGAGCCAAGAATACAAGTTCTGTTTGTACAAGTAATGATGCAACAACTTCTCTGTTTTTTTTTTTGAATGTTTCTTATAATTTTTTGGCAATCACCCTGTATACAATATCTACTACGGAGTACCGTTGTTTGAAAAATGTTATGACACTAGTTGTTTTGACTAATCAAACTGGACAAATTTGACATGTACCTTTTTACATAAATTTGAAGGGTTAATGGCCAAATTTGACTATCAAAGTAAGTACTTAGGTAAGAGTAGGATGGATGGAGTATTTTGTACGCAGTAGCTAGTTTCGGAGACTGAAGGCTTTATCTTAATGTGAACCTTCTAAGGTTTCGTAGGCTTAAATTCTCAGTACAAAGCTCTCATTTTTGTCCTACCCTATGCGATTTGAGCTTCATGATCTTGTTTTGTCCTGTGCCCAGAGAAAGGTAGAAGTGAGACTTGAGATACAATTTGGTTGCATATTACGTAGTACTCCGTATGTTTTATTGTTTGGAAGTGGAACTGGTTTTAGATTTCCATGCATTTTAGTACTGTCTTCTCTTGTGATATTTTCTGAGTATATATCAAATGTGACGAGGCTCAATTGTGGTTAACTGTACAGAGAATCAATGGGAGAGCGTCTTGATGGAATCCGTGGTTCTTTGGGGTAGTACCCCTACAAGTTGACTACGCTAGTGGTGCAAGCTGGTCTTTCTGAATTCGGAATCCTATCAAATCTGAGAAGCTAGAGTCTCTCCTTTGAATGTGCACCGTCTCCATCCATTGTTTGCCTGAATCATTATCAGGGATTCAGGGCCCCAGACAGGGTGGTTGTGTATGTGTAGGATGAAGCTCTATGGAATAAACATTTAATAAGTATATGTGATTCTGTAAATTTCGGATTTCTGACCTGATTCATGTCAATTATAGTAGGAAATCAAGTTATTCACAACCTCTGTGTTTCGTCTTTCTTCCAACAATCGTTTGGGGTTTAGCTTTACGCCTTTTTTTTTTCTTCCTTGCCTTTTTAAGAATTCCTTCACCGCTCCATACTGCATTTCGGAACCCAGCTATAGCTATCCCATCCGTCCCAATTATATCGTCCCATTTTTTTATACATCCCAAATTTATTGTTCTCTTTCCTAATATAGGGAACGATATTAGTCAATGGAAACGATAAAATTTAGATGAATGAAGATAAGATGTAAGGTATGTAAGACAAGATGATCTGAATTTGAAATGCTGTAGTTCTGTTTTAAATCAACAATACAGAGATCCAATACCATACAATCATCATCATCCTAGTTTCATCAATTACACATCCAATTGAAAACAGATATTATAACAATCTGATGCGGTTCAGTGAAATCAGTCGAGTCCCTCCTGGTTAATAGCACTTTGAATTGCAACGACAGCGAGCGTAACAAGGGAAGCATAAATGGAAACAGGCAACTTCTGAACCACTTTGCCGACACCAGGGACTCCCTCTGTTGCCCTCTTCGTCGCCATTGCGACTGTCGGAGCCACTACCAGAGTGATAATCAGCACTTGGCTTACTGTGCTGAATGTGTCTTTAGTCACCTCCTTTATGAACCTAACAAATTCTTCATGGTTCAGTCCTCCATCTAGATTCATGTCACATTCCTGAAAACCAGCAACACAACACCTGACTACAAATACCTTGGAAAACAGAAAACAAAGATAAACGAATCCTTTTCTTTTCCGCTTATTTTCAGCTCAATTCATTAGAACACTTCCACCGAAAAGGAGCAGGAACAATACTAAGTGAAAATACCTCCATTATGGTTCGGATTTTATCCTTGGGTGGAGGATCGAAGTGAGGGCCGGGTAAATACTTATTGATATCGCTGCAACAGCAAAAAAACGCATGAGCCATACAGTACTATTTATACATGTCTGTCTGTCTACGAGTCTATGTTAAGGTAATGGAAAGCATTGAATCATGACTCACTTGTAAACAATGAGGACTGCTATATAGAGTTCTTCAAATGACAGAGATTCATGTCCCGTCTGAGTGCTGACACGCTTATATACCTTGTCGGTTATCTTCCTGATTTGTTTCTGCCTCCATTCCTTACCTATGCCGTGAACAGAGTATCAAAACGAAGAGATCGGATATGAACAAAAAATCAAAATTCATCTTAACTTTCCGCCATATTCCTTTATTTGGACGTTTTGGTAGGGTTTTGTGAAACCATCTTACAAAAGACTGCTCGTTTTTGTTTGAATTAGGTCCTAAGTGA
Source organism: Agrostemma githago (assembly GCA_958450325.1). Lineage (NCBI taxonomy): Eukaryota > Viridiplantae > Streptophyta > Magnoliopsida > Caryophyllales > Caryophyllaceae > Agrostemma > Agrostemma githago. Next base: position 2,091,096 of record OY288255.1, read on the forward strand.
CATATCCTTCCTAAATGATTAGGCCTTAAACCTACATGGTCCCATATCATGCATACAACAATTTTGAGTAGTTAGTGTTTGCATCAATAAGAATTCCTACCATGTGAATCCGTTGTAAATCATGCCTATAAAACCCTATTGATATTACTACACACAAAAATTGTGAAAAATATACAGAATAAATAAATAAAAAGGTGAGAGAGATGGAGATGGAGATGGAGATGGAAATGATGAAGAAACGAATGACGAAGGTAGGAAAGATTGTAATAATGGTTGGGCTAGTGATGTTTTGCAGCATGCCTAAGGCGAGCATGGGTGTGCGTCAGTCTCAACCACTGTCGGAAATAATGCTTAAAGACATTGGCATGGACGTCGGACGTCTGTCTTGTGTCCGCTTCAACCAACCTTGCGGCCCTGCTTACTGGTGTTGTCATGGCTGTTATTGCACTTTCACTTTCACAAAATTTTTTGTTTGTAAAGTCTGAATATATCTCTAGCACTACTTGTTGATCAACTCCTACATACATACATACATACATACATACATACATACTATCTAAACTATTCTAAGCCAATATACACACATATATATGTTGCTCAACAACATTACTATCATACATTCATACTCTGTATGATACTCCTATATGTAATCGAATAAGGCTTTACCCTATTAATTATCTGTACTGTGTCATTTTTCTGTTTTTAAATAAAATGTATGTTTAATTTGTGTTTAATTAAAGGGAACCAAAAGGCCAGGTGTTGAGTCTTCCACAGCGGGTTAATAGAACAAGTCATCCTAATTTTATCGATGTAGGACAATTCTCATCACACACATGGAAAGAAACATTAACAGCAGCTACAGGGCTCATCATCAGGAGTAGGAGTACGGAACTATATATTAGAGATAAAGATACAGGATGATATTCTATTATTTTCTCCTTAATTGTGTATACTAAATCTAATTGTTTCTTCTCTATAATCTTTGTATTGACAGTAGTTTTAGATTGTGTGTATCTTTAAGTTACATTCATTCTTCAATATAATAAATCATTCAAGCATGTAACTTCTACATGGTATCAGAGCTATAATCGCTCCACCACTTAAAATAATCCACAAAAATTCTCCGGCAGCCCCTCATCGCGCCATCCCTTAGCCACCATGACAGGAATGACTACCATATTTACCAATCCGAACGATGCCACGACCCCCTTCGTCTCGGTCGAACTTACGGGCATCGACAAACTCACCCAATATAATCCAAAAATATAATCACCGTCTCCCAATTCTGTCTTGATAATAATACAGTTGCTAATTTCTTCTCTTCCTACCGCGTCTTACAGGATCGGCTGACGGGTCGGGAGCTTTTGCGAGGACAGTTAGTTCGGGCTTATACGATAAGTGGCAGAATCCGAGCCGGCTACCCATGGCTTGCGTTGCGGCTATCGTGTCGTTATCTCCCTTATGGCATCACAAGCTCGGTCATCCTTCCCCTCCTATTATTTCTACAATTTCTAAATTAGCTAGTCTTTCTATTTCTAATAAACTCTCGCATTTGTAATGCTTATGCGACTCATAAGAGTCATAAACTTCTGTTTGCTATTAATTCCTTAGTATCTACTGCACCGCTTGAATTACTCTTCTCCGATGTTTTGACCTCCCCACTTATTCTATTGATGGATTTAAGTATTAGGTTGTTTTTGTGGATCACTTTACTCGTTACACTTGGATCTACCTGTTGAAACAAAAATCCAACTCCCCATCTTTAATCGTTTTCATGGTCTTGTGGAAAAATATTTTCATCTATTATTCAAATCTTTTCTGACAACGGTTTGAATATCTCAAACTCACCCCCCACTATCACTACTGATGGCATAATCATCTCACCTCCTCCTCCCCACACCCCCGAACACAATGGTCTCGCCGAACGACGTCATCGTCACATCGTCGAGACCGGTCTCTCCTTACTCATTTATGCTCACATGTCCTCCATCTATTGATCTTATACCTTCACCGCCGCGGCTTACTTGATGAATCGCATGCCCACCTCCAATCTTAACAATCTCTCCCCCTTCACCAAACTTTTTGGACATAGTCCAAATTATACTAAGCTTCGTAGCTTTGGATGCTATGCTACCCATGGCTACGACCCTACACTAAACACAAGCTTGAGCCCAAGTCTAAACCTTGTGTGTTCATTGGTTACTCCCCGACTCGGAGTGCCTGCCTTGACCCTACCACCAAGCGAGTTTACATCTCACGGCACGTCCGCTTTGTTGAGGACTCTTTTCCCTTCTCTTCTCTCGACACTACCATACCCGACCAACCGACCCCTACCATGGCCGATTGGTGTACCATTTCCCTCACCACCTTGCCCCCTCCCTTGTGCTCACCTAGTCCGCCCCCCCTTTTGCGTCTACTATAGGCGTACTCGCCAACCAACTCCTCCCCCTAATAACTCCATTAATGACCCACTCGACCCACCCATTGATCAAGTCGACCCGACCTCACTCTTACTCGCCTCGACTCACCCTCCCCCCCCCCCCTCATCAACCCGACCCCTCCCTCAGTCGACTCGACCCAACCCCCCATTAACCCAACCCCACCCTCGGTCGACTCGACCCAGTTTCCCGTCTCGAACTTAGTCCAGACTACTACTCCCTCCACCACTATCCCCTCCTGTCCCACCACCCGACTTATGAATAAGATTCGGGTTCCTAATCCTAAGTATGCTGCCATCATCCATACCTCCACCAACTCTTCCGCACCTGTCACTCTTAAGGCCACCCTCTTGGACCCTCAATGGCGTGCCGCCATGGATGTTGAATATTCAGCTCTTCTTGCCAATAACACCTGGACCCTTGTACCACCCCACCAATCTCAGAATATAGTTGGATGTCGTTGGGTTTTCCGCATTAAATACAAACCCAATAACACCATTTACAAATATAAGGTCAGTCTTGTTATTGCCAAGGGGTTCCATCAACGTCCGGGGTAGACTACTTGGAAACGTTGAGTCCGGTCGTTAAGCCTGTAACTGTTCGTCTTAATATTACGCCATATTCCTTTATTTGGACGTTTTAGTAGGGTTTGATAATATAACTAGTTTTAATGCCCGTGCGATACACGGGTGCAACAAAAATGCTACTAAATCATCCATAATAGTAATAATACTTCATTTTATAATATTGATTGTGACGAACTGTTTATGATTACTTCAAATAATTGTAATTTTGGAGTTATTGATAATAACTCAACCCGTGGCTCGTATAACCCGACCCGTATCCTGACTCCACTCGTATAACTCGACCCGTGAACCGACCCGCTCGACTTGTTTGACTGGTCTAGTGCCTATATTGATTACTTACTTACTTGGATAAAAAAACGACGCTCATCAAAGTAGTAAGTCATATATATGTGAGCAATATTAATACGTCACAACTTATCTGTGAACATTTAGTTTATCTATGTCTTTTACTTTATAAGATTATAATCATTTGACTTTCTGCATCAAATATATTGTATATATGTCATCATCTCGCACTATATTCGACCCTACCCGCCCGACCCATTGTTTTTAGGGTCATGAGCCCTTTTTTCCTGAGCCGCGACCCATTTGACCTAAACCAATCTAAAAGCCTAGTTCGACTCAATCTATTACTCTGGCTAAATTTTGTTAAAACTCTAATTTAATTTATTAGTTATTCGATATAACTAATTTTATATATTATTCTTTTATTTGAATATAACTTTATGTCTAATCTTAACATAAATTATCTAACAAATTTAGTACTTCGTACGTTACTCTCTTGTAAAGTTGTATATAGGGAGTCTAACAGAAATTCTTACTTGTGACGGATATATTCGTCGTAAACTTGCGACGGGTCAAGTACTACATATGTGGGGTAGATAAATTAAAGCAAAATACTTAGTAAATGACACTTTGTTTCGTCTTATCTACCCAATGGGTAGTATTTTCCTCGTCGCAAGCTTGCGATTCTGTGACAGATATGGTCGACATAAAGAACGCTGGTTGGAAGATTAAATTTGTGTTATCGTGTTAAATAGTAACGTTACTATTAGACTCAACAAAACTTGACCTGACTTGTAACACGATCCGCTCAACCCGTTTATTCATAGGTTAAGATTCAAGACATCTAAATCTTGATCCGTGACTCGATATTTTAAATTACAAATATAAATTAATATTCAATTTAATACAACATTTTTTATCTTTTGATAGTAAATAATTATTAAAATAGTTTTAAAAATTCATTGTAATATAAACATTATAATAAAGGAGTATAAAAATAATATTATTAAAATAAATAAAAAGGTAATATTGAAAATATTACTCCGTTCTACTTAAAGGTAAAAAAAAAAATCTATGTTCGAAACTATTTTTCAGCTGTATTCTAAGCATAATCCGTCTCGTGACCCGTATAAGCCGACCCCTATTTGAACCGACATGTAGTCTAACCTGACATATATAAAGTTATTTAAATAAATTAGGTAGTTTAAAAAAGTTTGAGACTACATGTCACTCGAAATATCCGTAGTCTAACCCGACATGTATTCATTTTGTTTTTAATTATTTAATTATTTTATTTAAGTGTTTTAACTTCATTAAATTTTGAATTAATTAAAATAGTTTAATCAAGTTTGCAGTGTTCAAAATTTTTAAATACTTAAATATGATAAATAATTGAAGTTTGTATTTAAGAATTCTAAAACTATTGGAGATTACCAATCTCGCTCGAAAAACGTATCGTTTAATTATATTGATAATTGACAGATTGATTGATTGAACATAATTATTTTTTATATATTAATCAATTTATTTGAATATGATTTTGTTTCTAATTTTAACTTAAATTATCTAGCACTCTTATTAGTATATGGAGTACATTGTTTGCTTATAAATCGGGGGACTAAAGTTGTACTCTCTAGTTAATCTTATCTTACTAAATATATCTACTTATATTAGGATAATAATTTTATTTTAATAATAATTCTCCAAAAATGACGATTATTTGAAATAATCATAACCATTTTACGTGTTCCACGCGGTGTCTATTCAAATTTTGTTGTTTTCTGAGGTGGTAATTGACGGTTTATATAATGGTAATTTTTTTGATTCTTAGGGATGTTAGGATTGTTTTGTCTAATACTAAGGATCAAAGAAATATTATTCATTATCTAATACTAAAATAAATAGGAGTATTATTTATCATATCCACTTTTAATATGGATAATATTTAAATTCTTAGTGTTTTACAAAAGTTGGATTCTTCGCTCGAAAAAAAAAAGCTTCATTTAATTATATATATTGATTGATTGATTATGTGAAACTGTCTTACAAAAGACTAATAGTGTTTTTGAATTAGTTCCTAAGTGACATATCCTTCCTAAATGATTAGGCCTTAAACCTACATGGTCCCATATCATGCATACAGCAATCTTTGAGTATGTAGTTAGTGTTTGCATCAATAAGAATTGCTACCATGTGAATCAGTTGTAAATCATGCCTATAAAACCCTAATAATATTACTACACACAAAAATTGTGAAAAATATACCGAATAAATAAAAAAAGCGAGAGAGATGGAGATGATGAAGAAACGAATGATGAAGGTAACAAACATTGTAATAATGGTTGGCCTAGTGATGTTTTGTAGCATGCCTAAGGCGAGCATGGGTGTGCGTCAGTCTCAACCACTGTCGGAAATAATGCTTAAAGACATTGGCATGGACGTCGGACGTCTCTCTTGTGTCGGCTACGACCAACCTTGCGGCCCTGCTTACTCGTGTTGTAGTGGCTGTTATTGCACTTTCACTTTCAAAAAATTTTTTGTTTGTCGATCTGAATATATCGATGACATTGCTACTTGTTGATCAACTACTTTATACATATATACTATCTAAACTATTCTAAGCCAATATACACACATATATATATGTTGCTCAAACAACATTACTATCATACAAACATACTCTGTATGATACTCCTATATGTAATCGAATAAGGCTTTACCCTATTAATTATCTGTACTGTGTCATTTTTCTGTTTTTAAATAAAATGTATGTTTAATTAAAGGGAACCAAAAGGCCACAGCGGGTTAATAGAACAAGTCACCCTAATTCTACCGATGTAACACCAGCTACAGGGCTCATCATCAGTCAGGAGTATGGAACTATATATGTGATGAAATAATCACTTAAATTGATGACTACTATACTTGTTTGTTGCAATTGCAACCGACTTTCTAATCTCTTCAACCCTGGCCTGATCGAGAGAGATCAGCTTCTTAGATTATTACAGAGTCCTAATCTAAAACGGTTAATATTCGGTTTTATAACATTAGTGAATTACTCTATATAATGAATAAATCATAGTTATACCCAGATGAATATTTCATCTTTGACTATATACGAATCAGAAACTACATACTCATTCTCATACAATCTTTTAACACGACTTGACTAGATTAGTCGGTAAAATCATGATACTCATGTATAGCCGAGATTCAAATGAAGCAAGAAGCAAAATGTTAGTCACGAAATGAAGGAAAGCCGACAAAGAACCGAGAGGATGGAAACCGAGGGCTACAGGAGCAGTGGACAGGAAAACCGAAGGCAACAGAAACAGGGCAGAATAAAGCCGAGGCAGCAGAAAAACCGAGAAGTCAACAACGGAGAGAAGTATCGGAAACAGAAAATGGGACAGCAGTGTCGTGGTAATGGAAAACTGGAGCATTTTCTGCATCCACTGACTTGAAAACTATATCGACGCGACTCCAGTGGTTATCGCCTACAATGCCGGCAGTTTCCCGACTGCAGTGTACGGATTCGATCACTCGAATCTGAACACTTTGGACAACCAAAATTTACGAAGACCTGTTATTTATTAGGCCTCACGTAATTAAGGCATTTGATCACGAAATGAGTGCCTTTAATCACCCCTCTTAAATACTTGTAACAGTCCATTCAAAATTGACTGAAATAAAAGGTCCAACTCTGAACCATGACGGCAACACACAAGCCCAATGAACATGGAAATGGTTAAAAATCTTTGACTATTAAGTATTAAAAAAACATCTATCAAGGCGATATATATGAACATATCCGTCCAAATGGTCGACAGGTCGGATATGAACAAAAAATCAAAATTCATCTTAATTTTCCGCCATATTCCTTTATTTGGACGTTTTGGTAATATAATTATGTGAAACCGTCTTACAAAAGACTGCTCGCTTTTGTTTGAATTAGGTCCTAAGTGACATATCCTTCCTAAATGATTAGGCCTTAAACCTACATACATGGTCCCATATCATGTATACAACAATCTTTGAGTAGTTAGTGTTTGCATCAACAAGAATTCCTACCATGTGAATCTGTTGTAAATCATGCCTATAAAACCCTAATAATAATATTACTACACACAGAAATTGTGAAAAATATACCGAATAAATAAAAAAAGCGAGAGAGATGGAGCGAATGATGAAGGTAGGAAAGATTGTAATAATAGTTGGGCTAGTGATGTTTTGCAGCATGCCTAAGGCGAGCATGGGCGTGCGTCAATCTCAACCACTGTCGGAAATAATGCTTAAAGACATTGGCAAGGACGTCGGACGTCTCTCTTGTGTCGACGTCAACCAACCTTGCGGCCCTGCTTACCACTGTTGTGAGGGCTGTACTTGCAGTTTCACTTTCAAAAGTTTTTTTATTTGTGAACCTGAATATTTCTATAGCAGTGGTTGTTGATCAACTACTACATACATACATACATACTATCTAAACTATTCTAAGCCAATATATATATATATAATACTCATATATAATCGAATAAGGCTTTACCCTATTAATTATCTGTGTCATTTTTCTGTTTTTAAATAAAATGTAGGTTACGTTTAATTTATGTTTAAAGGGAACCAAAAGGCCAGGTGTTGAGTCCTTGACAGCGGGTTAATTAATAAAACAAGCCACCCTAATTCTACCGATGTAGGACAATTTGCATCGGATCACATACATTAACACCAGGAGTATGGAAGTGTATATGTGATGAAATAATCACTACGTACTATACTCGTTCGTTGCAATTGCAACCGACTTTGTAATTATAATCTCTTCAACCCTGTCCCTGGCCTGATCGAGAGAGATGAGCTTAGCTTCTTAGATTATTAGGGAATAATACTAATCTAAAACGGTTAATATTTGGTTTTATAACATTAGTGAACTACTCTATATAATGAATAATAAATCATAGGAGTAATTAATTATACCCAGATGAATATTTCATCTTTGACTATATATATATATATATATATATATATATATATATATACGAATCAGAAACTACATACCCATTCCTTCTCATCCAATCCATCTTCTGACTTGACTAGATTAGTCGGTAAAATCATGATACTCATATATAGCCGAGATTCGAATGAAGCAGCCAATCAAAATACATACAGTACAGTACATACATGTGGATGTGGATGTGGATGTGGTGGGATAAAGCAATGACGGATGATTAAAATGAAGTAAAAAATTAAAGGTGAGATGAGATGAGATGATAGTGGTATGTACCTTGGAGTTTGTCCAATAATTGACCCATCAGAGGCTTCAAGTATGACCACAGAAATGCAAGTATTGGAGTGTGAAGAAGATGAGCAGCAGCAGAGGATTTTCCTGCAAATACAATCAATAATCCTGCATCACATAATAATCCAAATCTTGAGTTCCAATTTTCTGTTGAATGCGACACTTTCAACTTTTCTGCTCTTCACGCCTCCACTTTCCTACTAACGTGGCGCTCTTTCTTTATCTCACCTCCATTCAATCCTTCAATCCTTTAAGTATTACTCTATATTTCACCACTTGATTATTGATAAATTAAATGATGTTATGGTCCAACAAACTTGGAGCAGTGACATCTTGGATAAATATAGAAAGGAGGTAAAGATTATAAGGTAAAATCTTTTACAAAAGGGAATGTAACAAATTGATTAGATTGTACATTTATATAAAGAATTGAATCGAGGGAAGGAAGTACGGCTTTTAAATCAAAACTTCTACCGTCTTATATTAGAGTAGGTCTCCTGAGAGTTACTGAGACACTAACTACAAATGGAGGTAACAGTGGTATCAAACCTAATAAAAGTAGGTACGATTAACATAAAATAGTATACAAATATAAAGATGATACGCTTTTTATAAAAACAGGTACAAAACAAAGTTGTCATTTAAGGGTACGAATATGACATAGAGTAGTACTGAAAAGTGGTCTCTCAATAAATTATTAAGAGACCGTCCCTCCCAAGAATTTATGCTTATATTATGGTAAGGCTCCAAATTAAAAAAATTTCAAAAGAAATGGTTTTCAATTTAAATAAGAAATTATTAAATTGAACTTTTAGATGATAGACTTTTTTTTTATAAGTCTAAAACGGTATTATTGAAAAAATTGTCAGTATATATGATTCACAAAATGCTGAGACCATGACTATTACCTTGGTAGCCTTGGAGTATTTTTTATTGGTAGCCTTGGATTCCTTGACATTTTCAAACGTAAGAAAGAAGATTCTTGCTATACTTTTATAAACTTATAGTCCGTATTAATTTATATTTTTTCTATTTTCCGAAAGGTGGTGGTAAATAAAAAAAATACTATTTCCTGCATTTTTGTAATTTTTTTTATTTTTAATTAAATAATACTATAGTATTACTCTCTCTCCACTAAGATCTTCCCACTTTTCTTAAAAGGAAACCCACTAAAATTTTCTCACTTCAAAACTTTCCTTATTTATCCATTATATTCTCTTCCTATTGGTTATTTTTTGTGATTTGATATCTTAAACCCCACCAAACGATTTACCACCTTTCATTATCCATTTCTTAATTCATGTGTCATATTAAAGTGCGAAGTTCATTGTGGAAGGAAGAGAGTAATATTTAATCATTTCTAGTACTAATAAAATAGATATTTCTATCACTCGAGTGTCATTAAATATTTGTATTCATCATTGTTAAATTAGTACCACTTGATTTTACTTGGATCTTGAGCCCAATGATATGAGCGCCATAATCATCAAGCATCAACTAGTGTATGTAGTTACAGTGATAGCTAATCCAAATTTGTTGACTTCACCGACCATACCCCATGGTTAATGACAGCGTAATCTTTACATTTTTATTCCATTGTGAGAGATAAGATAATGAAATGAAAAAATCATTTTGAAATATAAGGAGTATTAATCACTCATCTCGTCTTTTTTTTTTTTTTTGAAGCAACTTCTTCCGTCTTATTTATTACTCCGTAACAAATAACCGAAATGGAAAGAGTAACTAAAATACAGTAGATGACAACCTTTTTTGTTTTATTGTTGGGGTAGATGCTTAAATAAGTTGGTGTAATTGTCAACACCATTTACAAAACAATTTGGGTTGAATAATAAATCAACTCATATCATCAAAAGCCCACGTCTAAACCCGACCCAATAAACCCAAACCCAAACCCAAACCCAAAATTTCAGCTAATCCTACTTTTTGTTTTCCTACTGTAACAGAGCTTTGTCAAAACCCCAAAAATGGCGGTAGGAGCAATTGCCATGGCATTACCCAGAGCATTTGCAAAACCCAATTTCTCAAACACCCACTTTAAATTCTCTCTTTCTTCAATCTTTAATTACGAGTACCACTTTTCCAATCATTTACCATCTCAAATTTACGGCCATAATTATGGTAAAAATCACACCTTTAGAGTAAGAAATTTTACTGGGGTTAGCTTAGCTGAGTCTGAACAGGGTGAAATTAGAAGCCCTAATCTTGTTGCTTTAGAGTATGCCGACCTTAATCTTCCTCATAATTGCGAGGTTTGTCGACTTAATCTCCCACTTTCACTTATCTACATTGCTAATTGATTATCAATTGTTTACTTTTCTGTTTGTGTAAGGTGGTTTAATCGAAGGTAAATAAATGATTGAGACGGAGGGGATACTATTTTATGATAAAGCAAGATAATGCATTGAACCCACTTAACTCGTCAGAGATGAAGTGAAAAACTCCAATGTAGTTGCATTTGACGGTTCATGGTATTTAGGGGGAATCTAGCCACTAAACTTACAAAAAAAAAGGTTAAAATTATCGACTTTTACCATCAAAAAATTCATAAATATTATACCTTAACACAAGTATAAAACAACAAATTTTAGTTCTAGATTTGCCTCTTCATGTAATTATGTTAAATTGTTTCGGGATCAAGAGTTTGTTGGGTTGCCTTCTGATTCGATTTTTGTGAATTTGTTGTCACAGACTATACTGAATTTTCAGTAGTTTATGTTTTTCATTGGACATTGTTGTAAAAGGATTGGTGCTTTTTAAAATTTTAATTTATTTTTGATGAAATGAGGTTTATTTCTAGTTGAATTAAGTGTTTGAGTGCTATGTATGATTGATGAATGTGTATGTTTTGGGTTTGAAATTTTGAATGCAGGAGGTGGGTCATATTCGGATACGGCAGCATGTTAATCCTCTTACTGCAGCTTATTGTGTAAGTAAAAACTAAAACCGCTTCGTTTTCCAGCAGCATGTATTCATTTTGGTGTTTTAAGATGGATATCTTGTGGACATTCAAGTAGTTTAAGGTTTGTTGCTGATCAATAGGTACCTGTGGAGCCACCGGATTGGAATGCTGTATATAAAGACTCTTCCTTACCTCTAACGGTCGATGTTGGGTGCGGTATAAATAGCTACTCCTACTGTCCTACTTGTCTCGCTGATGCAATGCGCGTGCTTATTGTTTTCATAAAGAAGGTTTCTAGGCTTTCGTTCTTACATGGCTAATACTTCAGGTAGTGGCAGATTTCTCCTATGGTTGGCCAAAAAGAACATTGATTCTCAAAATTACTTGGGATTGGAAATACGCGGAAAGGTCTGATATTGATTTTCCGTTTCCTTCTTTTTGTTCGATTTGTTGTTGTTGTTGTTGTTGTTGTTGTTGTTGTGTTTATTAAGTATAACACTACATGGTTACACTAGAATATCTTCTACCTCTGCAGCTGGTAACGCGTGCCAATTTTTGGGTTAAGGAAGTCGGAATCTCTAATGCGTAAGATTTGTCAAACACATGCATTTTAATACGTTATAGACTTATAGTAGATAGATTTTCTAAAGATAACTGCAGTTTGTTGGCTAATTATGTTTCACTTATTATGCCTCAGACATTTCATTTTTGCCAATGCTACAGTGTCTTTCCAGCAGCTTGTGTCCTCTTATCCTGGACCACTGGTGTTTGTCTCAGTTCTGGTGAGTCTATCCCGCTGCACTATGTTATCTCGTGTATTTAGACAGTGAACTCCAGGTTGCATGTAAAGTTTGTTCGGAGTAAAAGTGCATGTGTTCCACCTTGCCCTAATGGTTAAGTGGTTAATATTTCTAAGTTAGGGTCAATGGTTCAAAATTCAAAGTTTAAGCCTTTATTCCCCAAGACATGCCTCTGCCTATTAGTAACCTTCAGCTGCTCATAACCGCGTATTTGCTTGCAGTGTCCAGACCCGTATTTTAAGAAAAAGCATCATAAGAGAAGAGTTTTGCAAAAGCCGTTGGTTGACTCTATTGTGAATAATCTGACTTCAGGTGGACAGGTATTTTCTTTACTCTAGCTCATGCAGCAACAAAATAAAACATCACATCAGTAACATCCAGTTTGGATCCCCAGTTTTTTCCCGATCTCTCGTGGGAGTAGGGAGGCCTAAGAGGCTAAGAGTGATGCTGGCTGGCTTAACTCTAACAAGACTGTGTCGACTGATATACAAACCTTTATATGAAAGATTTGTCAAAAACAGGATGCAATAATTGGTCCATATAGTAAGCTACTCCGTACTATATAGCAATAAATCGTATGTACGCAGTACGCCGTAACACCTTAGTCTAGTCTCTATAATAAGATTAGTGTGTTATACTGGGTTGCACTACTATGTGTCTATATTTGAAGTTTTGGAAGTTACAGAGTTAGTGTTTGTGATTTGTGAGCAGTGAGCTTCACTCTTATTTCTAACATTGGGATCCACCATTTAACACCCAAGAAACATTTATTTATTTATTTTGTCAAAATTCTTTAGTTTGTGGGTTGATGTTGATTTTATGCCATAATTCATGTTCTCACAGGTTTATGTGCATTCTGATGTGCTTGAAGTGGCAGTCGACATGAGAAATCAGTTTGATGATGTGTCGAATATGCTACATGTTGATGCAGTAAACCCTGATATCATTTGTGACCATGACGGATGGATTGTTAGTAATCCAATGGGGATAAGGACGGAAAGAGAGATTCACGCTGAGTTTGAAGGTGCTAAAATTTACAGGCGAATGTATCTGAAGACTGAGTGATATGCTACTATTACCCAAATGCCATCGTTCGTTCATTCATTGATCAACAATGCTACGGAAAGGTTTTCATTTAGCAATAATCTCACTTGGCCACTCTTGATTCAGTGTCATTGTTGTCAGATTACCAACTCATTTGGGAATTGAGTTTGGCGACCACATTTCGAACTACAATTTTGTCACAGAGATGTCTTTATTTGGATGTTATTCGATTCTTCATATGGCTGCTCAAGCAGAACGGCATCCCAAAATTTTGACAGCCATTTCAGAAATCACAGTAGCAGACGATGCATTAACGACTGCAAGCCAGAACAATTAGTACTACATAATGATGATGGCAGATCTGATTGGAGCTTCGCCTTGATACTTTCCCATCAATTTATTTTTACGGATTTTTTAGCACCTTTTTTTTACGTAGTACCCAGTAATTTTCTTTAGATGTAATATTTGAGATTCCATATGTATACGACATTTAACTTTTAAGAGTTTGTCGTATCAAATTCGTTTGGGCCAGTTCGATTTGATGATTCATTTTCAGGGGGTTGTTTGATTTCGGATTTATTTGAAGTCTGTTATAATCGTTTGATTTTATCCTCCTCAGGTCTGCAGTTGGGGTGTTCATTCGGACAATCTAGGTCGTTTATCAGGTTAGTTCTCTTTTGCCAGGTCCACCTGAACACAACATAGCATTCTGCAATACTAACAACAACACATACAAACATGCTTTTAATTCTTTGTAAACGACTCATCTCACCTTCTGTCTTCTTCGTGACTTTCTGAGGTGCAGTCGCACGCGAGTACAAGAAAGCGCCCAGTATTGCAACGCCGGATCCCAGCGCATTAAGAGGTTTAACAGGGTTTCTGAACAGCAAAAGAATGGAGACGATAACCACGACCCTGTTCAAAGTATGAGCCACTGAAAATGTAAGTGGACTTATCTCATCCAATGCTTGATATGAAGACTGATTATACAGGTGATAGAACACTGCAGCTATCAAAACCCACAAATGAAATGTCACGGGCTTTCCAATTCCTGCAATCGCATAGCGATAACCTTGGACCCATTGAGACCCTTCGACAAGAACAGCAGTCGGAAACAAGTAAATAAATGAGATTATACTAATCCAACCATATAGATTCAACCCATCAACCTCTTTGAAATTCTTCAACATCTTCTTCGAGTAGATGTTCCTCAGTACAAAACCCACATTACTGATCATATCACCCCATAATCCCTGCAAACGGAATGAAACCCTGGTGATCGAAGCGAGGGAGCAGCCAAATACTATAGGAAGAATTGAGAGCCACACTAAAAGACGGTATCTTTGTCCGAGAAAAGCTGAGAAAATCAGAGTGAAGACAGGTTCATATGACTTGATTACATGGTTAAAGGGCAAGGCGATTTTGGAGAAGGATATGGTGGTGGAAATGTGGGCTATAGTGTGGAAAAGTGCAGGTACAAGAAGTGAAGTTATGAATGGTTTTGTGAGTTTAGGACATGGTTGAAGCTTAAATGACCAACAAAAAACCATCCAAATCGAGCCGAATAAAAGCTGGAAAGAAGCTAAAAACCAAGGAAATGGGAAAATGTTGAGACACTTTGTATTGTAAATAGTGAAGACTATACTTTGGAAGAACCATATCCCAAAAAGTAGAGCAAGTTTTGTGGGTTTGGAGTTATTGGAAGGTGAAAGCTGTGAAATTTCTGCAGAAGATGATGAAGATTTGGTGATATAAGACCTGGGTTTTGAGGAAAAAGATGGTAGCTTTGATTTGGGAAATGGGTTTTGATTGAATTTGATGTTACTGCTGGATTCATGGGTTTTGATGATTGAATTATATGAAGTTATTGATAGAGAAGGTGGTGAAGTGAGGGATGAAATGTGAGGGAATAGGGAAGAGTGTTTAAAGGGATTTAGAGCAAGCATTTTCAATAGGGAAGGAAACACAGACACTGATGAAAGGTGGGGTGCTGGATACTGGATACTCCCTCCAAATGGCTTGTATAATAATCGGAGGTTGACATGACACATCGACTAATAAGTCTCCCTTTTGACCGATATATCCGTCACAAGTCAATAACGGGTCAAATACTAATACAACCTAGTTAGAAAAGACAAGCCTAGGAAGAATACATGTATTTGTAAGAGAGTTACTCATTGATGTGAGATTTTTTTTTTTTTTTAATTCCAAAGTATTGTCCACTTAGTCGTATTATATCAAGGAAAAGGTAGATTCAAATTTAAGATCTATTATCCACGTTAGTTTCAGTCTTAGCAACTAAATTAAAATACATTTTCGATAAATGAGTGGGAATGTAGTGATGTATGATTATATTATTTTTTGTATTCTTTGTTTATAATTATAATGGGAATTGCTTAAAATGTTACTCGGTCTAGTCGGAGTATTTTTTTTCTTATTTTCATATTTTGAACATATTGTGTATAATGTTCACTCCTTTATTAATAATCTATTCATTATTTACTTTCTTTCGATCTTTATTATATTCATTCCTTACTTTTGGTGTAAAAATGCAAACGAAAAATTACTCTGACTAGGAGAGAGTGATTATTTAAGATTTAAAGTTAGCAAACAAACCTATAGTATAAAGCAAACTTATATCATCATCATCATAATAATTATACATTAATATTATGATTTTTTTTTATTCAATAAAGAGCGCATTTGGTCGCATTACAATGACAGAAAGGGGGGTCGAACTTGTGACCTATCGTCAAGGATACCTCCGTCTTATCAGTTATCACTATGAATATATGATAAAGTACATATATATATATCTGAATACATGGACCGGAGTCATTATTTTTAGTAATTAAGTAGTACCATAAGTAGTACTACAGTAATAATAATTATACATCATCATCATCATTATTATTATTTTATATTTTATTATTATTCTTAATTAAGCAGTATGCTTCATTAATTATATATTCAAATCAAAGTTTGCCATGAGATTAGCCCTGCTTGGTTCATGAGTGATTTCTGCATACGGTGGAGAAGAAGACGAAGCTTTCTCCAAACTCGCTAGGACTTGATTCCATGTGATACTGTCCATTTCAGCTTTAGTGCCACGAGCAACAAATACCTGCAAAATAAAACTATTTTAAGCTAAATACGTTTTACTCCGTAAGTGTGACTCATTTGAGTACTTTTTTTTCTCATAAAAATGCGCCCTTACGTGCATTACTCCGTACAATGTAACAAATAACTACCGGTGTAACGCACAATCCATCAATCTTATTATCTTGTCGATTGAAAAAATAGAAAAAAACAGTGTCGTATCGTACCCTGTTTGGAGAACGGTTGGGGGAATAGTTAATAGGCGCATCCCAAGCGACGATCATTGCATATATAAATCCCGTGTTGTTGGGACCAGAGTACTGAACCGCTCCCCTGGACCCGTGAAATTTGTCAGGGTGATGGGTAAACTCATTAACCGTACCAGCCGGAAGAATAGTCGGGACTATGGCGGTTCCGTTCCAAATGATGACCCGGTCCATATATAGTCAGATTGAGAATCCCCTTGTTAGCAAATGTTGCAAGTGTCAGCAATTGTGCGTTCTGCTTTTCATCACAAGAAACCTTCACTTGTTGTTCCGAAGCCATTCCTGTTAGTTATACACGTACCAAGTTTATCAGAGTTGTTTTTTTCGTGCTAATAAACTCTTTTTTTTTTAATTTGATGATTTTATATTTTCATCAAGGTATTATGTTCGGAGATTTTCGAGTAACAAAAAACAATATTCCCTCCGATTCTTTAGATTCGCAACATATTCCATATTTGGCAAATTCATTAGGTTTGCAACATTTCTATAACAGGTAAATTTTTGTTTGCGTAAGCTTTTTACTTTATTGGTGAGACCCGCCATCTCCACTCCCAACCTTATTATTATTTGTGCAAATAGTAAACATTGCGAATTTAAAGAATTGGAGGGAGTAATTTTTACTATTTTTTCGAGATTAATGGCAGTATAACACATCGTGTAGCTTGATAGCTTCCCATGTCCATGAGAGGACCAACGCTGCTAGGTTAATTAGTATTAGTACAATAATAGTCGTGTACTTCTTCCGATCCATTCCAAACAACTTAAAATCAAATTCACGATATAATGATCTTGATTATATTTATTTAAATCTATAAAATTTAAATACTCGTATAAAATAAACATATGTATATACTTTTGTTGTATAAAGATGTTTCAAGATAATTATAATTTCAACACGAAAAAAATAATACATAAATAGAGAAAAATGTGATCAAAAGAGTAAATTTCAATGAATTATATACTCCGTATTAAACAGGCCGAGGGTGTCTTATATAATGTGGATATGTATTTACAAAGCACTAAACACACCAAAATCAATTTCTTACCTGTATGAATTTGGGTTTTCTCTTGATTAATTAAAACTTTGAATTTGGTTGAGAAAACACTATGATTATCGACTGCTTTTATAGATCAACCTTGTGCGTTTTATTTACGCGTAATTTGTTGGAATATTTAAAGTTGAACCATTTTTATTTTTTCTACTTAAATTAAGTTCAAGTTGAAATAATATTTTATTCTGTTTTCAAGGTCTTTTAAAAGAATGTTGTTCCTAAAACGTCCATACACCTTGTTGGCCATGTTGTAACATTGTTCACTACGATCCACAATAGTACGATATTATCTGTTTTGGGTCAAACCCTCAATGATTTATTTTTGGACTCTTTCACAAAGGGCCTTAAAGTATCATATTCTGTAGTTAATGGATGTCGGCGGAGTGGTTGTATGAGAATTCATAGACGAATCCCCGTGCCCTTCTCTTCACTTCTACACTCGAATGTGTGGGTGTGTCGGACTATTCTAAGGTGTACAAGTATATCATGGATCAATGATTATTCAAACCCTCGCGATATAGAAGAAGTACAAAACTTATTTAGACTACTTATCTGGTAAGGTGTTTAATCTACGCGAATATGGCAACGAGAATAAGCTGTCAGCTTACCACATACCCGCCATATTAGAGCCATGTAAGATCCCACTACTTACCTACGTGGGTTAATATGAAACTTCTAAATATTCGTACTTTAAATGCTCCTAATAAGAAATTATTCACCACATTTGTCTTCTTTTCGTTTTATTTTGTATCCAAAATCACATATCTATACAAAGAATAAAAAATAAAGCTTCAATTAAACAAAAAATTACATAGATACTTCTCCTTGCACTTTTTACGATTGATGATCATTTTAATACTTACTTAACTCCAATCCTTGACCCCCACCAAAAATCCATATATAGGTACGGACCACACCCGGCTACGACATACCATTATTATTAATCTGAATCGAGTGATCATAAATAAGGTCACAGATTTGAGGCTTGACCTTCTCTTTCCAATAACCTTGTCCCGGACCTACTTCCTTTTCCCTCCACCTCACCTCCACCACGACCAAGTCGGTGGTCAACCGATGAACCTCGACCACCAACCCAAAATTACCATTTTGACCCTCCAATCTCAACCCCATTCCACCTTTCACTATTTGTAACACAACCTTCGGCTCACGTATTGCAAGTGACACTTCCTTTATCCTTTGTACAACATTTTTTCCGTCCTCTTTCGATATAAACGTCTCACGACGATTATTTACCTTATATCCAATCGACAACCCCAACAAACTAAACCCGGGTAAAAACGATATCAAATCAAACGCATTTAAAAACCTCGGATTATTTCCCTCGTTGTTATTATTCTCATCATCACCACCACCATCGTCCTGACTTATCAAATGATCGTCGTAGAATATAGGATTGATGACTTTATAACCCTTGGCAAACCATGGATCGTTAATAATCTCCTTGACGGTAATCCTGGTAGCAGGATTAACGTCAAGGAGACGTTTCAATAGATGTTTCAAGTCGCCCGACATCCATGTCGGACATCTGAACTCACCCTTACAAATCTGTCTCCGCAATCGCATCATGTTAGTGTCGTCGAATGGGAAGCGACCCGCGGTTAAAGCGAACAACACAACCCCACACGACCAAACATCGACTTTATCCCCAAAATACCCTCGCTTCCCCAAAATCTCCGGCGCCACATAATTCGGGGTCCCACACACCGTGTGCAACATCCTCGCCCTCTCATTATTCTCATTTTTGTTGACGATATTATTATTATTACCCCCGTTGTTCTCGCTATTATTAGAACTGGTAGTGTTATTATTAACCATGCTTTTCAGGGCGCTCAGCCCGAAATCGGTCACCTTCAGATCAAAATTTTCGTCAAGGAGGAGATTCTCGAGCTTGAGATCGCGGTGGTAGACGCCTCGTGCGTGACAATGTGCGACCGCAGAGATCAACTGTTGAAAGTATCGACGGCTGAGATTCTCGCTGAAACGACGACCCACGACCTTCGAGAACAATTCGCCACCCTTGGCCAATTCCAAGATGAAATACACCTTGGTTTTCGTGGCTAAGACTTCGTAGATACGTATGATATGAGGGTGTCGCAATTGCTGCATTATCGTAACCTCTCGTTTGACAGAAGACGCGAGGCCGTCCTTCTCGACTCGTTCCCTGCTCACCACTTTGACGGCCACACTGAGACCCGTGCGTATTTCACGCGCCATGTACACTTTGG
Organism: Agrostemma githago; assembly: GCA_958450325.1. Lineage (NCBI taxonomy): Eukaryota > Viridiplantae > Streptophyta > Magnoliopsida > Caryophyllales > Caryophyllaceae > Agrostemma > Agrostemma githago. The sequence continues at coordinate 2,111,123 of OY288255.1, forward strand.
CGAACCCTCCTTGGCCTAGGAATCGCTCGAGTTCATATTTGCCAAGGAGGGTTCGCTTTCTCGGGACCGTCTCTGATGACATGTGAAATTTGTTGATTAATGCATATATATGATTTTGGTAATGAATATATGAATAATGATAGCTTAATTAGATGATGTTTGGGGTATGACTTATGATGAAGGAATTGAAGGGGTATGTATCGTTGAACTCGTAAGGGTTGTTTTATTTGTTCTTAGTGAACGACATTTTCTAAAGACAGGATGCATGATGACTTTGGATATATTTATAATTATAATCATATCGTATTATAATATGGACAAACACCGATTCCTTGAGTTTGAACCTGTATATGTTTCACATCAATATTCAATTGAGACGGTTTTACGTGTTAATGGAGACGTCATAAGCAGGGGAGAACCCAACTAAGTTTCTTGACCCAGCTAGCTAGGGAAACAAATCAATCAATATATTTGCTTGATTAAAATACTCTTCATAATGAAAACAAATAAATAAAATGGACGAAGTATGGTTATCCTTTCCGCAAATCCATACCCAATATTCGAACAATATTACACATCGGGGTATGTAGGATTTTAAATCAAGTAGGAACCGAGGAAGAAAAAGCACCAAAAACACAACATTAAAATTATTTACGTATAAAGACAAAACTAATTATCTTAATACAACAAGCTCACAATAAATATATTGCAAGACCTTTCATATAAACCGTAATTTACTACGTATTTCTAGACTTTTTTCATAACTTCATTCTTTTTGGTGCAGGACACACAAGTCAATAAGTCATACTCCCTTTGATTTTTATTTTTTTTCTCTGTTTTTTTATTGGATTGAAACACCATTTATTTTCTATTTTTATTTTGGATTATCAGCATGTGATCTAGAATTACCTTTACATTTCTTTCTCATCCTTTGTCGGACCTAATTTAAAAGACAAACCAATGGGTTCAAATTTGTCCTTCATGACTTCATTTATCCTCTCCACCATGGAAGGACTAAAATGACGGATCCAATCACCCACCTCCCCTTTTCTAAAGTAACTCTTCTTCTCATAAAACTTGTTAATAACTCCACTCTTATTCCCCTCCATTTCCTTCAAACTACCAATACTACAAAACCCTACTATTTCCTCAATCACACCCTCACTTTCCTCCTTACTACTAAACGGCACGCCCACAAACTCAGCCAGCTTCCTCAACTCGCCTACAGGATCGTCCTTCAAATCCTCGTACTTGAGGAACAACACCTTGTCCGGCCGCTCCAAACTCCGCTTCCAGTACTCAGCAACATGGTCGAAGAACGGGCCGTGCACTACCTTCCCTTCCATGAAAACATCGAAAAACTTCTCCATACTACAAAACCTGAAATCTTGGTCGTCTTCTAACTTCTTCAACGCGGTTGTCATGAAATACCATTGTGAGACGAGCGAGTCCATTGGGTTTCGAGCAATGTATATGAGCTTACACCCGGAATCCTGGATGGATTCCGGGAGAGAGATGTAGGGTAAGTGGGTGCTGAAGAGCCTTGGCGAAGGGAGTTGGTCGAGGTGGTGAGGTCGTGGGAAATCGAAGGCGTTGCCGTACACGTCGACCTCTAGTCGATAAACCAGTTCATGTGGATGTTTGTTATGCAGAGGACTCGGGTTTGTAGTACCATATTTTTTGCGGTTTACCACCGAGAATAGTAAGGATTTCAACCACGTTGTACCTGTTTCACGTATACAAAAAGTAAAAGTATATGATTTTTCCGGATACAATACATGTCAAATCCCTGACACGGTAAAACAAAGTATCAAAGTAACCTTCTTAAATACTCTGTCTTGTTCATTTGTTTGTTTTTATATTCATTGTGAGGTATTTCCTTCGTTCCAATGAATTGTTTGTCTTTTCTTTTGCCACCAAGGGTAAGAGATCCGATGAGGAAGTGCCATATGGACCAAAATTCATGAGAATGGTCAAATTGCATATAAAAAACATTCCTAAAATATAAAGACAAACGCCATAGGCAAACAATTCATTGGGACGGAGAAAATATATTTTAATTAAAGGTAAACAAACAAACGAAACGAAGGGAATATTATAAAACCAAAAAAAAAAAAATCAAACCTTAATATTACGAGTAATAATTTCAATTTTATTGTCCTCTTTTCTGACTCGATTTATTATTATCCGGAGTTAAAGCGTACCTGTTTTGGGGAAGCTAGAAACGATGAGGTCGGTGTGGCGAGCTTGGAAATGTTTTTGGAAAGAGAGGATACTAGGCATGTAAGTTTTGAAGTCATCGGGACACCAGAAGCCTTGGTATTTGACGAGCCTGAAATTAGTGGTGACGGGTGTCTTTGGAAGGTCTTTTATAACACCTTCGGCTTCAGCTTTGCTAACTATCAACTCATCATCATCCTCGTCTTGGTCTTGGTTTTGGTTCGGTGTTAGTTGTTGCTCCATTTTCATTGACATTGACATTGACATTGACATAACCGATCTATATATACTCGTATGATGGACTTGTGTAGCTAGGTAGTAGTGGAGAAGGGTATAAATAAAGGGAAAGATGCATAAATGAGATGTACTTGTGCGTGTGCGTGTGCGTGTCAAATTGTGTATGATATTGATCGGTGAACAAGATTTGTTGGAATTTCAATCTTTATTTCTTCCACCGAATGTAGTAGGTATAAGTATGCAGCGATCCCTCTTGTCCAAATAAATCTTATTTTATAAGTTTTAAGAAAGTGAGCAAAAATAATAATCAATAATCTACCAAAATTAGAGTAGATAAAAAATAGGAAAAAATAATGATATTTTGTATATAAAAAAATAATACGGAGTACGTGGATTATAATATGATAAAAAAATTATCAAAAAAGAGAATATACGAATTTGACGGGAGAGAATAAAACGTTGCGCTTTCTGATCTCCGAAATGAATGAAATTAAAGTGTATTATACATATTTTTCTATGATTGTGAGGGTCAAAAAAAACAAATTAGAATAAGTAGGTATAAATTATGAAAGAAAATTATCTAAGGTATAAAGTTTAAAAAATAATGTTATTTGAGATATAAAATACAAGTATCAATTTTTTCCTAAGACTAATCACCTACTTTTTTTTTTAAGGGAAGATTAATCACCTACTTAATCTTATCTCACCCAATCCAAGGTTTACCTGAGTCCACTTTTTGTGAGAAGAAAAATGAACCCTACGTAAAGCTTGGATTGGATGAGAGGAAGTATTAAACAACGATAGATGTTAGAAAAAGAAAGAAAGAAAACAAATTCAACCGATTAAAATTCTACAGTACCGGATTTCATCACTCCGACAAGCTGAAGAGAGGGCGATGAGAAGCACAACACCGGATTCCCGAATCTGATAAAAATGAAGTACCGCCATTTTACTCTTTTCACAAAAGCTTTCTGGTATCGGCTCTACTAAACTAAGATGCCTAGAGCGTAAGAGAATACACAAAACCTTATACAGTACATACATACGCCACAAAATACACAAATAAATCCCTCAACTCTTTGCTTTTGCTTCCGCTGCTCTTGCAAAAAGATGGCATATAATGTGGATGATGATGAATGTGTTGCCTCAGGCAGGATTATACCGTAAATGTTGTTCATAAAAATTGATCAGCTGAAATTACAAGACCCAAAATGTCAGATGACATCGGGACATAATCTAGTTTGGTGCGAGTTTATGAAATCTAGAGCAAGAAAAATACCAAATGAGGGTTGGTTGCCTTGAGGAACTTGTTATCTACCATAACTTCCTTCCCGTCCGACCTATAACACATGATGAGATGTCCATAAAATCCAAGTATAATCAATAGAAATCGTCTAAGAAACCTCAGACCAGAACTCAATCTTAAGAATAATTTGTCGATACACAAATTTGTAATCTCACAGATGCAAAACCGCAACACCAAATAGCACGCTGCCTTTTAGCGATTTTTTCCTTCAAAAATTATACTGTAGTAATATATGGGATAGGGGCTTTGGCAAATTTTCCCTTACGTATTTGTTTTTTCGTTTTTCATACAGGGGAGGGGAAAGCCAATATGCACTATGCAGAATAGCTGTTTTACCTCCAAAATCCGACATGGACCCGTTTTCCACGAGAATGTTCAAAATACAACAATAAGACCACAAGAAACCCATTACATCTGATTTTTTTTTGAAAAAGATAAAAATCACAGATGACCATATGGAAATATATCCTACTGGTCCAAAGGTTGAATGCATCACTAATCTGAATACGCCATGCCATGTAAGAGATTGCAGGTAAAATAACGATTAGACCAAAAGAAGTCACAATGCTCAATAGATTAACTTATATAGACCACTGAAAATTGGTACAAACCATTTGGTTTAAGCTTAACTGCAGCACACAGCCAATTGTCTAAGAAAGGATGCTTATTCTTCCACAAATTATTTGTTGAAATTTAAGAAGATGCTAACTAGAAATTCAAAAGCTGACTTTTGTAAGGTTGCCGTCAAAAAGGGAAAAGAAAAGTAAAGACGAAAGATTCCGATAGGTACTTTCCAATTTCCATAACCACCAATTGCTGATAAGCCCTAAACTCAGCTGATTCCTCATTTTGTAGTCTCCGGCATTCCAGGCATGCCAAAGATCTCAAATTCCAAAAATATAAATAGCTCTAACCTCGTTGATGACATTAGAGATTTCCCAGCGAATCTTTCACCCTCCCCTACCCCCGAAAGAGTTAATAACGGATAAATTACTCGTATCTCTTACAGTGGCAATGTTATAAGCACCTAAAATATTATGTGGAGTAATTTTGATGGCTACAAGCTAAGCGATGGGTTTGTAATTAAAGGCCATAATGGTAATTTTATTCCACTTGGTGCAGGAGCATGCAGTCGCGTTAGTTTGTTATTGGCATAGGTGCTTGTGCCTAGAAAAGCAATTACGCTGTAACATTTTGTCAACAATCTCGATCAGCAAAGATGTGAATTACACCAGAAAGGTCACAGCTTCCACAATTGCCTTCCAAAAATTCACATGAATTTTTTCAAAGATAAAACATTACCTCGCCCATCTTATAAAACTAAACGTGTTGTGAACTTTTCTTCACTAATATCGCTCTACCTTATATTTCACCCTTAAAACAGCTGTATATGAAACAAAAATTATAGAAGCAGTCATCATCCACACAAAGATAATTGATGGAAGAACTAGGCAAATCATACCTCATTACCACAAATGTCACAGCAACATCCTGAACATTGTTCGTCACAGAAGCAGAATAGCTTATAGGCTTGATGATTTTGGTGATAATAGAAGAGTTCTGAGAGCCTTCAGATTTTTTCTTTCGGGATGCATCAGAATTCCCTACAATTTGCTGCTCAACTCTCCCAGAAGTGCTAGCATTCACCAGTGAAGGGGTGCCAAAGCAATCTATATTGAATGATGAATCATCCTGCGTAAACCTGCGTACCGAGCCTGATTTTCTTCTTTGTGCACCTCTCCGCTGATTGTTTTGTCCAGCTTCTACACACGGGGACTTGGAAAGGCCCCCTTCTACATCAATAGGTTGTTGCAAATGTGTATCTAAACTTGTTCCATTAGCATGTTGACCAGGATGTGATTCTGAACGGTCTCTTTCACTGCTAGCTGGTGACACATTGATAGAACCATTACGATCAACTTTTTTGGGGCCTCTAGTTCTCTTCATAGCCTCGTCAGGTTTTACAACAACATCAACCATGGCTGGTTGGGGATGGTCATGGTTGGACATATCTAAACTGGTCGAGCTCGGGTGTTCAGTGTTGTTGATTGCTAACAGTGGTATCTTACTCTTGGTAGCACCATAAGAGTACTGCATTTTCTTCTTTTGCTGGGTGAATTTTCGTTTCCGCTTCCTAGAACTCTTTTTTTGCCCAGACAGCAAACTGCAGCACACAGAGAAAAAGTTTAATAACCGATACTTACACAGTCTTAGATGTTGAACATAAGAGCGAAGGCAGGGAAGAAAATAAACACCTCTTTTCATAAGCCTCAATAACATCAGGGCATGTTTGAAGATGATCAACAGGCTCCCAAGTGTTGGCGCTTTCCGGCCAACCACGCCTGAAGCAGGCATAAAACTCAGTAAGACAAAAATCTTCACCTATTTCAAATTAGACATCAACCAGTAACAATTTCCCTCAACATTTTTAGTAGGATCCAAATTTTGAGACATAGATCATCAGCTACCACAAGTACACAAGAACTTTGAGAAACAAAACAGCCAATGACCAATATTTTGCACTTAAACCCCTACCTAGTGTACACAGTACACCAAATTTATTATACCAGCACCTCGTTAAATACTTATCAATTATCATTACCATGGGGCCTCCTATCCAAGGGGGGTAACACAGTATTTGTTAGTCACAATGGTTTAGTACTCATAATTTATATCCCAAGTTGGGTTCTTTAACCACAGAACTTTGGCTCAAAATAGCGTCCGAAGCCCTTAGTGGCTCAACCCTGAATCAAGGCCCTTCGGCACAAGCAAGCTTATGAAAGATGCAACATAAAGAAGTACAAACATACAAATGCTCCAAACATCCTTAGTACTGATCAAGAGCTACTCAAACCATAAACACCAGTGGCTAAAGCTAATAATCATATAAACATAGTAAACCATCACCATTCAAAAAAAAATCTTGAGTTCGACTTCTTTCCTGATAACTATATGAACAAAGAATGGTAAAAACACGCGAATGCTAAGAATATCCTTTGTAATGAGCAAGAACTACTCAGTCCTTAAAACACCATTCGCTAAACATAATACAGTAATACTCATAAACATACTACTCTAATTCCTCAAGTTGCAGAGATATAATAAGCTCTCCATTAATTAAACCATCAGCATTCCACATAACCTCGATTTCAATGTCGATAACCATCACCATTCCACAGAGCATGAATTAAAATGAAACAACGAAAATGACAAAGAAGACGCACCATTTGATCAAATATTGCGGCTCACCCTGCAAAAATCAGCAAAACAACATTCAATATTGAACTTCAATTAGCAATAAAACTGGAAAAAAATCGTAGAAAATTGAAACACAAGTACCTTGCATATTCGCTTCTTACGAATAAATTCAACCTCAAAGAAACCGTCAGCAAGTTTCTGTCGCTCAATCAACTGCTCCGCCGTCGTCGCTTCAACCACCTCACTTTCTCTCTCCTCCACCTCATCCACTCCTTCATCTTCATCCACATCCTCATCCTCATCTTCATCATCCTCATCTTCATCTTCTTCCTCTCCGTCGTCTTCCTCATCCTCATCCTCCTCATATTCGCCGGCGTCTTCAAAGGCGTCGTCGGCGGGGTCAATGGAGTCCAAATGCTGCGATTCAAGAGTGGACTCGGGGAGCGAGCGAGTCAGTGAGTTGGACTCGGTGGTGAATAATGCCGTAGTGGTAGTGGTAGTGGTAGTGGTAGTGGTAATATTAGGGTTTCTCATTTTCTCTCTCTCGTGGTGGAAGTGACGGCGGCGTCGGCGACGGAGGTGGGGGAGTTTTCCCTCGCTTTTTATTTTTTTATTTTTTTTAATTTATTTATTTTCCGTTTTGAGAAGGTTTGAGTGTTGCGTTTAGTGGTGTTGTTTCCTCCATCTTTGTTGGATTAAATATTTCCCAAATCCGACAGTCGACATGTAATGATGTTTAGTAGTTGTAGATTTTTAAACTTTGGATTCATAAACAAATATTTCTTCCATGCTTTTTTTCATCATCCCATTTCAATTTGCACATCTTTTCAAGTGTCTTTTGATCGATTCTTTCTCCTTCCATCTCAATTTTCACATCTTTCGACACAGGTATATCCACGTACTAATAATGGGTCGGGTCAGGTCTCCTGAGAGACGGTTTCATTAACTTTACTGAGAGACTAAGTACAAATGGAAGTAACAATGGTACCAAACTTAATAGAAATAAGTACGATTAACGTAAAAGAGTATACAAGTATAAAGATGGTACGCTTGTTATAAAAACAGGTACACTGAATAATGATCTCTCAATAAATTTCATCTCAATAAATTATTGAGAGACCGTCTCTCCCAAGATTTTGTGCAAAATATAATTTACATTGTAGACCAGAAAAATCGAATAAGTTGTTATAAATTTGTGATGGACGATCATCGTAAAAAAAAATTGAACTTATGACACTGCTAGGATCGTTATCTTTCAATTTGCATTGCAAATGTATTTGGAAAGAATGATCCATTTTATTCCGGGACCCAAAATGCCGAAAAAACATTGATAATAACCTTCAAAAACTAAAACCCTTTGAATCCCTCTGGAGATTTCCGACGTGCACACCTGCGATCTCCGGCGGCTTATTTTCGCGGCGTTTTCCGGCCCTGTCTCCGACCAGGCTGGAGACCGCCAATTACTTTGCGCTACGAGAATGAAACAGAAGGTTACGGCTGGTTCGAGAGGTGCTAGGGCTATGAAGCCAATCACTAAAAAGGCAAAAGAGGAACTGCTTCGAAAAGTTGTGAAAAACTCGAAATTGGATGACACTCCTATGACCAGACTGAACAATTCAGTGATTGAAATTCCGGGACTGAATTACGTCTCTGATCTGGAGGATGAGGAGGTGCCTGATTTTGTCCCGGAAACAGGGGCCGAAACGACAGAGGACGCAGGGGGGTGGAAACAACGGGATGGGAAGCGAATAGTTGACATGGAAGATGAAGAAGAACTCCTACGGTTCTCTGAGGATGATGTGGATGACGAGATTGAATATTGGAGCTCCGCTTTTTATTGCTTCATCATGGGTGCTAACCCGCCTTGGGAAGTGGTTGAAGGGTTTGTGAGACGGATTTGGAAAGAACTTGGAATTGACAAGATATCCTTTCTCTCGAATGGTATCTTCTTAGTCCGGTTCAAGGACAAAGCAGCTAAGGTAAAAGTTCTTGATCATGGCCTTTATATGTTTGACAATAAACCCCTGATTGTGAAAGAATGGACCCCGGATGCCAAACTAGATAAAAGTGATGTTCTTGAAGTGCCAATATGGATACAACTACATGATTTGTCCTTGAAATTTTGGGGTAGATGTTTACCTAGGATTGCCTCGCTCGTGGGACCGTATGTCAAGTCTAACCTGGCTACGGAAGAACGGTCTAGACTTGGGTATGCTAGAATCATGGTCATGGCAAAGGTTGGTCAAAAATTTAGGAGTGAAATCAAAATCCTAGATGAGAAGGAGAATGTGATTGAAATTCGTGTCAAGTATGAGTGGAAACCCATGTGGTGCACGAAGTGTAAAGGATATGGCCATGAGAATAAGGAATGTAGGAAAGATGAGTTGAGAAAGGCTAGGCAGGACTTGAAACAAAAGAAAATCGAAGGGAGGGCCGGGGCAAAACAGCAGCCTGTGAGGTTGATTGTGGCGACCAAACCAATAACTTCTCGTGTTGAGGGTAGCTCGTTCGCTGCTGCTGCGGTACAGATTGCAAAAAGTCCGGGTGGACCGGGTATTGGAGTGTCGAAGCCCGCTCGAGGGATAGAGCAAGGGGTGTCTTATGTTGACATGGTTATAGGCTCCCCGAGAAAAGAAGCGGTAGTGAGGAATGAAGGGGAGGGGTTGGAATTAGTTGTCCATAGAGATACATAATATTGGGTTTTGGAATGTACGCGGCATGTGTAATATAAATAAGCAGCGTACTATTAGTGAGTTTATTAGGAAGCAACAAGTAGATGTTTTTGGTTTGCTGGAGACTAAAATAAAGAATAAGGCGTATGCGAAAGTGCACCAAAATGTGTTTTCAGAGTGGAGTATTACTACTAACAGTCATTGTGGTGAGGGTGGCCGCGTTTGGCTTCTTTGGAAGCATGACAAGGTTAACTTGATGATCTTGGAGTATACCACTCAAAGTATTCACGTCAAGGTCACGACATCTTCGGGGAAGAATTATTTGTTGTCCTTTGTCTATGCTTTTAATTCTGTGTCGGAGCGGAGTGTCCTTTGGCGCAAGCTGGAGTCTTATGCTCATAAGGGTCCTTGGATAATTATGGGTGATTTCAATTGCGTTATTGATGCCCGGGAAAGGCTCGGGGGAAATTCGTCGGATGAAGAAATGAACCAATTTCGGGATTGCATTGCGAACTGTGAAGTTGGTGATTTTCGGGCTAGTGGCTCTTGGTTCACTTGGAATAACAAACACAAGGTGGTGGAGACTAGAGTCTTTAGCCGAATTGATCGATGTTTGGTGAACGATGATATGGTGAGGTTGTTTCCGGATGGTTTTTCTAATTTCCTGCCTGAAGGGACTTTCGACCATTGTCCGTGTATCGTCCAACTTGGGAATCCCCCGAGTAGGAAGAATCGATCCTTCAAGTACATGAATATGTGGAGTCGATCTCCTGATTTTCTTAAATGTGTTGAGACAACTTGGGATGATCTTATTGTAGGTACCAAGATGTTTCGTTTGGTCACGAATCTGAGGAAGCTTAAAGCGCCCCTGAAACTGCTGAATGCTTCGTCGTTTGCCGACATTGAGAATCGGTGTAGCGTCGCAAAAATGGAGCTGGCTGAGCTACAGATACGCCTGCGGACAGACCGCTCAGCAGCATTACTGCAGAAAGAGGTGGATGCTAATGAGGCGGTGCGTGTACTCCAAGCAGCGCGTGCGGATTTTTGGGCCCAAAAATCGAAACAAAGATGGGTTAAAGGAGATATAAACTCTGCATATTTTCATGGTGTTTTGAGAGCTCGACGGGCTCATAATGCTGTCTCCAAGCTACTTGATGCCGAGGGAGTGGAGTGTTCGAGTAAAGCTGAGATAGAAGCTGCTTTTTTGCGGTATTACCGGTTTTTGTTGGGTGATTCGAAGCCGGTTGAGCAAGTGTGCGTGGATACGGTGCGTATGGGGAATATTTGTTCGACGGAACATAAAAATTCTCTCTTGGCTTGTGTGACTGAATCGGAAATCAAGAAGGCCCTTCATGATATTCATCGGGACAAGGCTCCGGGTCCGGATGGATACTGTAGACACCCGCATTTTGCCTGCTAGTGTCTATAGCAGTTCCCGACAAAACACCCGATGATGATCGGACGTCAACGTGACTTAATATGCTCGAATACGGACTCAGAATCAATAGTATCCGACGTGGGCATTTAGCGGAGTGCAAATCTCTCAAAACCGACCTCAAATTCAGGCCCAGTGGGTCATTCCGAGTCAAATGAGACTAATTTGGGCCAAAACCGACACCGGAAATAAAACCGTCTTTTGGCGACCGGGTCAAAACCCGGTCAAAGATGAATCCGACACAAAAATCAACCAAATTCAGCTTCTAGAAGCTGGCGCCAAGTCTAAATTCAAATAAAATCAATCAAATCAATCAAGTCAAATCCTTCCTAAAATATCTCGATTCACTTGATCCACTCGATCGAGTGGATTGACCCACTCGGTCGAGTGGAGCGTCTTTCAGCGGATCAAGCCCGTTTTGAAAGGCACTCGATCGAGTGCACTAGGGCCACTCGATCGAGTGACCCTAGGTCGGGGGGTAAAGCCTATAAATACCCCCTTAACCCCATTCATTTCACAACTTTTTACATCACAATTTCAGCATCTTTTCATCACATTTACATAACATTCAACCCTACATTTCTACTATATTCAACCTATACACTCACATCCTCTCTACACACACATACATACAATCAAACTCGAGATCAAAACTCGTCAAAGACCCCAGAGCATCCTCTCCCTAACCATACACACCCTAACTCACCCTACATATCTCGACACTCCCGCGCTCACGCCGCTATTACGAGTCCGTTTCCGAGGCCATTAAGCATGTAGGTTGAGGGTGTAATTCAAACCCCGTTTCTTTTTCTCCCTTATCTTTTTACCGTTTATATATATATATATATATATATATATATATATATATATATATATATATATATATATATATATATATATATTTGTATTATTATTATTATTATTATTATTATTATTACTACTAACCGCTAACACTAACCTTTAATTTTGTGCATACTAAATTTTTAATTATTTTGTATACTAACATTTTATTTATGTATCCTAACACTAACTTTTATTTTTGTATACTAACACTTTAATTCCGTATTCTAACATCTAACATTATTATACCGTGTATATATACATGCTAATATCAAAATCTCGGTTTCGAATACGTTTGACTATGACGATCGCCTAAAGTCCATCTAATTCCTTTACGAGTAACGACGGAGGTGGCGCCTTTTCGAGGAGCGCCGCCCCAATGTACTCAAGGACATGATGTGATTGTGATCGGTCCTATTTGAACGTATTTGATCCCATTTCGATGATTAGCACGGAACCCGTTGACACGAAAACCGACATCACATAATCCGAAAGGATTAGTTTCGATTTCGTGACGTAGAGGGATGCAATTTTGTCACTAATCAAACTTTTCAATCACATAATAGCATATTTCATAAAATCTCGATAACGGTCTCATAATCGTATAATACACGTTTATGACATCGAGAACCGAGTTGAATTTAAATAATGCAATATTTTTATTTAACTCGGTCAATTATCGAATTCAAACAAATAAAAATGAAACGAGCCATGCCTCGTACAGGGGGCACTCGATCGAGTGCCATGGGCCACTCGATCGAGTAGCACCCAAAAATCTGGACAGTAGCTACTTTAAAGACACACTCGACCGAGTCAGACCATGACTCGATCGAGTGGGTCCTGTAGCCCAGAAATTCGAGAGCTTCAATGCAACATTTGAGCCTCGTCATTTTTTTACGACTTTTAGTCGACACGTGCATAATCAATCACGTAATTCTAATTTTCAAAACTCATGCATGTCACGACACCTAAAGCGATTTTGATCGACGGTCTCGCACTATTAATTTTATGTCGACGACTCTTTAATCGTATCCGACACATAATTAATTTAGGCTCCATTTCTCGAGGTGATAAGTCGGGACAAGGCATCGAGGTTCGAGATCGGGTTATCACCACACCTAGGTCTCGAACCTCCGTCCTTTGATTAATATGCAATATAATGCGTAATTAATTAAGGTTCGTCCGTCTATCTAATTCACGATCTAGTGTGCATTTATTATATACGGGTCTTTGTCGGATCGTGTATTTATTTATCACTCTTCTTATTTTATTCAATTATTCTATTTTATTGCTCGTTGTATTGTGAATTCCGGGTTGTATTCCGCCCGTGTAATTTGTAATTTATTTACGAGTTTTCTATTTTCGATGTTTGCCATTTATTTATTTAAATGAACATCACATGCTAAATCACTTCGACCATATCTAAGATGCATTAAATGACGTAGCAAATCAATAATTCACATGCTTAGCCCGAAAACGCTGTTTGCATATCATTTAGTCGTTTTACTAGCGCGCGTACACGAACACGAACGATGTCTTAGTAGAGGCCGCCATGTGCGGGCGGGGTTGGGTGTCCTTAGTGGGCTTCCCAACACGAACCCTCACCCCTTACTCAGAACCTTTGGTTTCCGGATGTCCGAAACCCTTGGCGCACGAGAGTCATTTTATATACGAAAGCCGGTGTAAACGGTATCGATATAACAATGCAAAGGGACGAGCCCCATAAACTCTGAAATTGAAGTGGGCTTACTTTGTGTATAGCCCATGACGACATAGAGTGGGCCCGTATGGTTCCGAATAACCACAAAATTCGGTGGCGACTCCATTTTGACTTAAATTTCGAACCCGAGAACAATCTTACCACGAGATTCATTCGCCTACCCAAACCCGCGCGTGGCCGCGTCGGGGTGGACCTACGTCATGTCCACAGATACACGAGTCAATTTTTTATTGATGCGTGGGATATTGTTGGAGGTGATGTAGTTAGCGCGATTCAGGATTTCTTCGTTTCAGGTAAGCTGCTGAAACAACTGAACTGTGCTATCATTACCTTAATTCCAAAAGTGAGCAGGCCTCAGTCTGTGAAAGAATTTAGGCCTATTGCGTGTTGCAATGTTGTGTATAAATGTATTGCTAAGATAATCTGTTCGCGTTTGGCCAAGGTTCTTCCTCAGATAATTTCGCCTACTCAGGGTGGTTTTATTGAAGGCCGGAGTATTGTTGAGAATATTCTGATCTGTCAGGACCTTGTTAAAATGTATGGAAGGGGGCATGTTTCTCCTCGATGTTTATTCAAGGTTGATTTACACAAGGCCTATGATAGTGTGGAATGGGATTTTGTCGACCAAATGCTACGGGCCTTGGATTACCCGGATCATTTCCGTCGTCTGATCATGGAATGTGTCACCACTGTTTCGTACTCACTCTGTGTTAATGGTGACTCTTTCGGTTTTTTCCCGGGGAAGAGAGGGCTTAGGCAGGATGACCCTATGTCACCTTTGCTTTTTACTATTTGTATGGAGTATTTCTCGCGTATCCTTATTTGATAAGCTAGTCGTATACCTATCAAAGATAACCAACTTAGGTCTAACTAAAAATATAGCTAGGGAAGTCGGGATCGAATTCACAGGGAGACAAATAAATCCTACTCGTATTAAAGTCTATCTAAGTAACAATCGGGGGGGTTTTGTTTTGTTTTTATCTAAACTAAAGTAGTGAAGGAAAGAGAATTAAAAGGGAAGAAATAACTAAAATAAAATAAGATGAATTTAAGATGAATAAAAATATGGAGAGGAAACTAGGATTGTCGGTTCACTACGAATCTCATATGGTCACGGTCTAAGTCACAGGTCTGTCGCAGATATTGGTCTAAGGGGTATTGAAAAGGTCCTTCCGGTCCGCTATTCACCCTAGCATGCTTCTAACGGCTTCCGATCTTATTAGGGCAAACTAATGTGTTGTAGCAGGTCTAACTTTTACCAGGCTTCCGATCTTAGGTTCAAGTTTACCGAATTCAATTAATCAATCATGCGCATTAACTGACTAATCGCGATTATATGCTACAATTGACAACTCAGACACAAAATCATTGACAGATCTATAAATTATTTAGTGACCACATTCAATTCGCAGATCCCCTAAATCCTAGCGAGGAAAATTAGCTACTCATGATTAATTTGATAATAACAAGATTGATAGAAGAATTTACTAGATTGAACATGATGAATACTAATAAATTTACGACAAGCATAAAACAATAATTAAGTACGAAGAAGAATCAATCAAGAACGAAGAAGGAAGAAAGATTAATAAAATTACCAAAGGAATGAAGGCGATTAGAATCTTGAAGTGCTTACAATAACCGAGTTTTTGGGAAGAAATTAAAACTAGAGAGAATAAGAGTAGAGAAGAAGTCTAAAAGAAATCTAAAGAGTAGTAAGTTATGTAGAGATCCCTTCAATGTGGCTGAAAAGCCCTATTTATACAAATCAAATAACCTAAAAACTGTTTAGGAAATTCCTTTGTGTATAGGAAATTTCTTGCTGATCACGAAGCCTGTCCGCGGTCCAGAGAATAGTCGGCCGACTATTGTAATAGTCGGTCGACTATTCATTTATCAACTTGAATTCTGCAGCTCCAGAATAGTCGGCCGACTATTGTAATAGTCGGTCGACTATAGTCATGGTCGGCCGACTATCTTAATAGTCGGTCGACTATTGCTCGTTTCAGCGAACAGCTCTTCTAGCTTCGTTTTGGCCCGGTTTTGGTTCGTTTTAGCTCCTTTGTCTTCTGTTTCTGCAAAATGACAATACAACCACAAAGTAGCCAATTCGGGGCAAAATAATAGTTTTCACTATTCAATAAACACGAGAATGCGCGTATAAAAGGTATAAAAAGTGTATATGAAATACGCGCATCAAATCTCCCCAAACCAAACCCTTGCTTGTCCTCAAGCAAGCACAAAACAATAACTCAATCCTAATGGAATGTATATAGCTCATAGCGGAATATGCTCCAAAGTCGTCCAAACCAATGCGCAACAATTAAAATAAATGTAAACAACCACATACAACAAGCTTGACCAATGACAACAGTACTGAACCTTCAACCTTGCAAGACTCGTCTATGTCGGACTCTCACGGAACGCTCATCACACAAATCGGGTGATATTGTGAGTTTATGTAAAAACGGAAAGACAAAGCACTCACCTAAACTGCGACCTACAAGAACATGCATGCAATCTAACATGAAATCAATCTCTAATAACCGTACATACGCATTCTATCGGGAAAAGACACGTGCCAAGGACTTACATATGGTATAAAGTGAGGTTGATCGGGTAAGAAGGGGCAAAACGATATGGATATGTGGAGGTAAAAGCCAAGCTAGTACAACTACAACCAACATAAAATTCATTCCGTTCTCACCAAACTCTAGTCGAAGAAATTAGGCATAATAACAAGCGCCTTATAAAAACCGCTTCTCACCAATAACTATGAAATTAGAGAGATCAATTCTTTTCTCATAGCAAAAACACATTCTTCTTCTAGTTTCACTTCAATTTTTTTTCTTTTCTTCTTCTTTCCTTTCTTTTTTTTTTCTTTTTTTTTTTCTTTTTCATTCATTTTTTTTCAATTTCCCTTTTTCTTTTCCACTAACATGGTACCAAAATTAACCCGAAAAAAACAATTTCGTCCAATTCATCTACTAGCTTGACTAGGGTAGGCAAGTTATGGCATGTAGTTAATAAACGGGTCAAACAGGTCAATTTGGCTATGTGAGGCTCATGGGAATTAATTAAAAGAAAGGATTTGCCTTTTTCGCACATGTCAAAACCACGAGTCAAAAACGTACAGGTACCTAAGAGACGAATGTCATGCTTATGCAGTTTGATATTACATGCCTCATAAGGAGTACTACTCTCAACCTAAATGAAACTGATCATGAATGTCATCAGTTTTAAGGCTCTAATTCCTTACAAATCTGAGTAGTTTGCCAACAATGAGTCAAGTTTATTCGTTCAGTACCATTAACCAAAGATGCAAGAATGTCACATGTAATTATATACAAAAATTCTAACGGCGTACTAGCATAAGCAACTAAATGAAGACATAAAAGCAATATCATCATCGCTACATAGCATTCCGACTCAACTAAGACTCGACTAAATGCAAAAACATATTTTTGTGATTTTTTGATTTTTCTAAAATGCATGCGAAAATGCAAGAAATATGCAGATGGATGAAAACAGACAGATGCATACCCTCCCCAAACCAAATCACACAATGTCCTCATTGTGTATAGCAAACAGTAAGAGTCACAATAAATACGGGGAAGGAATGCTAAACGATGGAAGTGCAAAAAGAAAAAGAAGAACTACTTACAAGATATATACAAATGGAGACCTCCCCAAACCGTCCTAATCGGAGTTCTCGTCACCGCTCTCCTCCTGATCACCACTTCCACCATCGTTATCTCCATCATCGTCATTTCTCTGCTCATTCCCGGCAGTGTTACCATAGCCTCCCTCGGGGTAGGTGTAGTAAGTCGGATGCCACCCTGTAGGAGAGATCAGGCCGATCCGCACTCCATTGTCGTAACATGGAAAGTCGGCAAGTGCCTGATTTAGCTGTACCGCTGCCATCCGGTGGCATAACTCATTAAGCATTCCAGGTACCGTCGCTTGGTCGAGGACCGCAGGTGTAACATATGGCGGAGGAGGCACAAAGTGGGCAGGAAATGCAGGCACATCAGAATAATCAGTATATGGATATGCATAAGGAGGCCGTGGTGGGACCGAAGGTCCAGCCGCAAACGATGGTGTATGTGATGCATGGCTAGTCGATCGGCCACCCCCTCGAGATTGTCGAGGAGGTCGAGACGGTCCACCCGTATCGGGTGCGAAGTGTGTCGGGGTCTGAAGATCCCTCCTAAGTGGTAGCAAATAGGAGGGATACGGTGGAGGGTCCCGTTCATGACCAAAGGGGAGATAGGGGAAGGGGGTAAGAGGTGGAAGATTGTATGGGAGGATAACCGATTCATCCTTAGCTATGCGCCAACGCAAATCAGGACCTAGCCAATGAAGACTCCTAAGGACAGAAAAGTTCAAAAGGCGACTTTCAAGTCGCTCGGCAGACGGAAGATCGTGTCCTATAGGTTCCTCCCCGTACGGGAAGTCCGGAAATAGCCTACGACCGATGTGGGAAACGAGACCTCCACAATGAATGACAGAAATAAGCCCATTTCCGATATGTTGGAAATGGTGGGTAACAAGGGCGGCCACATTCATGACATATGGCCGCTCGCTATCGATGTTTAGATAGCCCGCTAGACTCTCTAACTCATCAGCATTAACATTGTTCGGCTCAGTACGTCCGTAAATGGTGCACCCTATCAAACGAAGCCAGTATCGAATGGCCGGGTGATGGACTTCGTTGCCCCGCTTACGACCCGTATTACGATCAGTAATGCAAGACCAGATTTCATTGGCTAGACGGCGAGGGGGATGAATTGAATCCCCTTCGCTAGTAACACCTAAAAGCTAACCGAACTCGCGAACGGTCCTAGAAAAACTCGTGTTAAAGAGTCTAAAAAAATGCAAGGTGTGTCCCAGTTCATGTCACTAAAAAAATTGAAACTACTAAAAAACTCAAGAGTAGGACCCTTATATGTGAATTCTAGCATATAAATTAGCCCACTCATACTAGTGCCATTAAGTAAGTCAATAACAGGCTGATAAATGTCTAACCTGCCCAAGAGCTCACGGTCTAGGAACCGTGTCGGGGTTACCTTAAGAGCTGCCAACCGGACAAAACGCTCTCTCTGATCAGCTGAGGCAAACTGAATGTATGGGTATTCCGGTATGCCTTCCTCGGGAAATGGAACGAGATCCTGAGTTGGCGCTGACTCCCGGCTAATGTCGGTCCGACGTCTTGTGCTCCCCCGGCGTTGTCTTTTTGCATCCATTTCGACCTGAAATAGCAAAAATCAGACTACTGTACTACTCACACAAAAAACCCCAAATCAATTGAAATCAAAACCCTAATTTCATAACTGAAATTTGGGTAAAAACATTATAATGTGATGAAATCAACAAATTTGGGTAAACAAAATGAGTAATAGCATAAATCTGAGACAAACTAAATCGAAAATCTGAAATTCAAGCAGTCGGAACAACCTCGGCAGAAACCCAGCAATCGCGAAATAGAATCGCCCGATAAACACGATAGTCGTCCGACTATCGGAATAGTCGTCCGACTATCAGAATAGTCGCCCGACTATTCTGATGGTCGGCGACTCCGGCGGACGGCGAAGTGGAACCCAACGGATTGAAATTCAAAAAAAAAAAAAAAAAAAAAAAATGACTGATGAAGTGGAGTAAAGAGGGAAATAAGACTTATCCAACGGAGATATTCATCCAAGGTGCGCGATAGCTTTCGGAATAGTCGGCCGACTATAGAAATAGTCGTCCGACTATCCCAATAGTCGGCCGACTAAAAAAATAGTCGGTCGACTATTGTTGACCAGTTCTAGTTTTCCGTCAGCAGCCTGTTCTCTGCAAAACTCAATTTAAACCTTTAGACCCTCGTTCTCACCCTCACAAAATCTATAATGCAGAAAATTAAATATGCTCTAACTAACTAAATGCAGGTACAAATGTTTTACAACCCGGGTTGCCTCCCGGTCAGCGCTGGTTTAAGGTCCCGCACGACCGTAGTCACTCGCTCAGTTGGTGACTGTTTCGAGGTACAAAACCTCGACTTCCCCTCCTGTCTCACTTTTCTCGTGGTAGTGCTTTATTTGGTGACCATTGACTTTAAAGCGATTTTCCGTTGAAGAATTTTCAAGCTCGACCGACCCAAATTTTGAAACCGAAATTACCGTATAGGGGCCGGACCATCTGGATTTTAATTTTCCAGGAAAAAGACGAAGACGAGAATTAAACAATAATACCTTTTCGCC
Source organism: Agrostemma githago (assembly GCA_958450325.1). Taxonomy (NCBI): domain Eukaryota; kingdom Viridiplantae; phylum Streptophyta; class Magnoliopsida; order Caryophyllales; family Caryophyllaceae; genus Agrostemma; species Agrostemma githago. Next base: position 2,130,993 of record OY288255.1, read on the forward strand.
CGCTTTAAATTCTCTCGGAATGATACGCTTATCGTGCCACCTTTTTGTCTTTTCTTTGTAGATACGGGCACTATTGTAGGCATTCATCCTGAACTCCTCGAGCTCATCTAGCTGTAGAAGTCGATTTTCGCCACACAATTTCGGGTCAAAATTTAGTTCTTTAACGGCCCACCAAGCTTTATGTTCCAACTCTACGGGTAAGTGACAGGACTTCCCATAAACCAACCGATAAGGCGATGTACCAATCGGTGTCTTATAGGCGGTCCTATATGCCCATAAAGTGTCATCTAGTTTCAGGCTCCAATCTTTTCTTGACTTCGAGACAACTTTTGCCAAAATATCCTTAAGCTCCCGGTTGGAAACTTCAACCTGTCCACTAGTTTGGGGGTGATACCCCAAACCTCTACGATGCATAACACCATATTTAGATAATAAGGCAATAAGTTGTTTTTCCTTAAAGTGCATACCTCCATCACTAATGACAACTCGGGGGACGCCAAAACGTGGGAATATAATCTTCTTGAAAAGTTGGATGACGGTCTTAGCGTCACAATGGACCGAGGCAACGGCTTCTACCCATTTAGATACGTAGTCCACAGCTACTAAAATATACCTATTACCTCGACTTGTCGGGAAGGGGCCTTGATAGTCGATGCCCCAAACATCGAAAATCTCTACCTCCAAAATACCGACCTGAGGCATCTCATGCCTCCGGGAGATATTTCCCGTCCTCTGACAAGCATCACATCCTGAAACAAATGACTTGGCATCAGAAAACAAAGATGGCCAATAAAAACCTGATTGAAGTACCTTAGCCACGGTCCTAGCGGGACCGTGGTGACCACCATAAGACGAGGAATGACAGGCTTCCAAGATGGCTTTGGTTTCCCATTGCGGTATGCATCGCCTAAAAAGTCCGTCGGCACACTCTTTGAAAAGATATGGATCGTCCCAAAAATATTGCCGAACATCATGTAAGAACCGCTTCTTTTGTTGATATGACAAATCAGGCGGCATTATTTTACCTGCAAGAAAATTAGCATAGTCAGCATACCACGGAGTATCCATTATATCAATAGCCATCAAAATATCATCAGGAAAAGAATCAGCTATCGGTAAAGTATCGCCTCCGTCCTGCAATGGAAATCTAGAAAGGTGGTCCGCCACAGAATTTTCAGCGCCCTTCTTGTCCTTTATCTCCAAGTCGAATTCCTGAAGTAGAAGGATCCATCGTAGCAATCTCGGTTTGGCTTCCTGCTTCGCGAGGAGGTACTTCAAAGCCGCATGGTCCGTATAAATTATGACTTTCGATCCTATTAAATAGGATCGAAATTTCTCTAATGCATAAACCACAGCTAGAAGCTCCTTCTCCGTCGTAGTATACTTCACCTGAGCCTCATCCAGAGTTCGGCTCGCATAATAGATGGCATTCACTGCTTTTTCCTTCCTTTGACCCAGCACCGCTCCGACCGCATAATCACTAGCATCGCACATAACTTCAAACGGTAACTCCCAATCCGGGGCTTGAATAATAGGTGCTGTGACCAAAGCCTGCTTCAACCTGTTAAAAGCAGATAAACATTCATCAGAAAAAATGAATGGGGCATCCTTAAGGAGCAATTGTGTGAGTGGTTTAGCAATTTTAGAGAAATCTTTGATAAACCGGCGATAAAATCCGGCGTGTCCAAGAAAACTCCTAACCCCCTTCACGTTAACGGGAGGAGGCAATTGCTCGACCACTTGCACCTTTGCTTTGTCTACTTGGATGCCTCGATCTGAAACTAAGTGCCCAAGGACAACTCCCTCGTTGACCATAAAATGGCACTTCTCCCAATTCAGCACTAGATTGACCTCAATACATCGCTGCATCACTTTATCAAGGTTAGTCAAACAATCAGTGAAACTACTACCGTAGACACTGAAATCATCCATAAATACCTCCATAATAGACTCGATATACTCGGAAAATATCCCCATCATACACCTTTGAAAGGTGGCAGGGGCATTACACAACCCGAAGGGCATCCTGCGATAAGCAAAAACACCATGGGGACAAGTAAAGGTAGTCTTTTCCTGATCATCAGGATGGATCGGGATCTGAAAGAACCCTGAATAGCCATCTAAATAACAGAAAAACTTATGTGAGGCTAACCTTTCTACCATTTGATCGATAAACGGAAGAGGAAAGTGATCTTTTTTTGTGGCGGCATTTAATTGTCTATAGTCTATGCACATCCGCCATCCCGTTACAATTCTAGTAGGTATTAATTCATTTTTATCGTTTTTGACCACGGTCGTCCCGCCTTTCTTCGGGACGACCTGAACAGGACTCACCCATTTAGAGTGACCGACAGAATAAATTATACCTGCATCTAACAACTTCATCACTTCTTTCATTACCACTTCCTGCATTTTCGGGTTCAACTTACGTTGACCCTGTCTAACAGGTCGGCGATCCTCTTCTAATTCAATTCGATGCATGCAAATATTGGGACTAATTCCCTTAAGGTCATCTAGACTGTAACCTAATGCATTCTTGTTCTTTTTAAGAACGACCAACAAGGCAGAAAGTTGGTTCTCATCTAACTTATTACTTACGATGACGGGATAAGACTCAGAATCGTCTAGAAATACATACTTAAGATGAGACGGAAGAGGTTTCAGGTCGGGTTTGGTTACCTCTACAGCATAAGAAGTATCTACCAACCTATTTACCACTTCTCCGTCGATGCTCGTCAGTTTCTGTGCATCTCCTAAAATATCCCACACAGCATCATCGTTAGTCTTATCACCTGCACAAGTGTCTAAACATGTCAAAGCCTCGAGCGGGTCCCTACTCAGGGAGCCCGTACAAACATCAAGAATAACTTCATCAATGATATCTAGTGCATAACAAGTATCCTCGATCATAGGCTTAGCTAATGTATTGGCCAAATTAAAGGTCACTTTATCGTCCCCCACCTCTAGAGTCAAGCGTCCGTGCTTGACATCTATAATAGCCCCTGCAGTATGTAGAAATGGCCTACCTAAAATTATAGGAATCTGGGTATCCTCAGCCATATCTAAAACAATGAAATCGACAGGTATAAAGAATTTACCTATCTTAACAGGGACATCCTCTAAAACTCCTAGGGGACGTTTGACTGACCTATCAGCCATCTGAAGAGTTACACTTGTGACTTTAAGCTGACCCATATTCAGTTTCTCGCAAACTGAATAGGGCATGACACTGACACTTGCACCCAAATCACATAAAGCTTTATCGATTACATGGGTGCCTATGGTGCAAGGTATGGAAAAACTACCCGGGTCTTTCAGTTTGGGTGGAGACTTACTTTGAATTAAAGCACTACACTCAGCTGTAAAAGCAATAGTCTCATGTTCATTAAAGTTCCTCTTACGGGTCAGAATATCTTTCATAAATTTTGCGTAAGAGGGTACCTGGGTAATTAATTCCGTGAAGGGAACGGTTACCTGGAGATTTTTGACGACCTCCATAAACTTACTGAACTGGTTCTCGATCTTCTTATTCTTCAACCGGCTAGGAAAAGGAACTTGAATTTTGACCTGTTCAGCAGCTTTATCTTGTAGAACACCCGTTTCCACTTCAGCATCAGACGGCTTATCAGCAGCAACCGTCTCGGATCTGGATCTAGCCTCTGGAATAGTCGGCCGACTATCAGGGATAGTCGGTCGACTATTTTCCTCCTCACCTTCAGTTTCTGTTAATCTGTCAACAATAGTCGGCCGACTATCTGGGATAGTCGGTCGACTATTATTGACCAGTTCGTCATTCACAGCAGTTTCAGCAGTTTTTAACGATACATCATCATCTATTACATCCTCAATTACATCATCCACAATAACAGAATTATGGTAACTAGGCATCTTGAGCTCGTCATAAGTAAGGCCGCTACGAAGTTGAATCGCGTTGGCTGTATCATGCGGTTTTTCCGGTTGTGACGGTAGTGTGCCCGGTTGCCTAGCAGACTGATTTGTGGCAAGTTGCGCCACCTGCGTCTCCAACATCTTGATCTGTGCATCTTTGGATTGGTCACTTTTCTGCATCTGGATCATAATAGATTGCATCATACTCTTCAATTCCTGATATTCGCTAGGAACTGGAGCTGGAGTCGCGGGCGGTGGAGGAAGAATAGCAAGAGGTTGAGTCGGCGGTGGAAGAGCTAGAGGCTTTTGGAAGCTTTGTTGTTGTCCGCGATGAGGCGGAACATAAGTTTGTTGCTTCGGCTGAGGAACTGGGTTCAATACATTCTGACTCGTCCAACTGAAGTTCGGATGCTCCCTAGTCCTCTCATTGTAATAATTAGAATAGGGATTACCTTGCTTGAAGTGTTGAAAAGCTAGAACTTGTTCCATCCCGGTCATACATTCCCCCGCGCTATGGCCTTCGATACCACATCGCTCGCACATTGCCTCCTGTTTGATCATGGCATGGACAGTTTGCTGATTCGACTCGTTCATATGAGGTGGATTCTGAATTTTATCGAGACGGGCATGAAGATGATCAAATTGAGCCATAATCTCACTGGTTTCCGCTGCGGCTACCCGAACACTACCCCTCGGATTTCCATATTCGGCTCGATGCGTGGCCATCTCCTCGATCAATTTCCAACCCTTGTCATCATCAACGTTGTTTTGGAAACGTCCGTTAGCTGCACCATCAAGAATAGCACGATTATCATCAAATAAACCATTATAAAATTGATTACATAAAAACCATGGTTCAAATCCGTGGTGAGGAATAGAACGGACTAGATCCTTAAATCTAGTCCATGTCTCGTTAAGATCTTCCAATGGTCCTTGCTTAAAACTGGTTATCTGACTCCGTATCTGATTAGTGTGCTGAGGAGGGTAGTAATGCTTATAAAAAGCAAGCGCCAACGAGTTCCAGTCGTTAATGTTTGCTGCTGCCTTATCCAAGTCTCGATACCATCTACGGGCTGGACCTGCAAGTGAAAATGGAAATAAGGCTTCCATTACTTGTTCCTGTGTTACCCCGGGAGCAATTGGGATCGAACAACAATAATCAGTAAATATTTCCATATGCTGTCCGGGGTCTTCGTTTTTATTGCCCGAGAAGGTATTTCGCTCCACTAAATTGATATAAGCGGGACGAATCTCGAAGGAGCCAGTGGTAGGAGTAGGTAGCTTCCATCCTTTCGGGATGTTAGCCTGAGTCGGCTCGGAGTGAGTGGAAAGCTTCGGCGGCATGATTGTAATTGAGATATCTGACTCGGCGTCTGATTTAGTGCTAGAGTTGTCCTCTTCGTGGGACGAATATTCCGCTTCCAGATTAGCGAAAATTGGGTCAGGCGGGTTAGATTTCTCCGCTTGACGAATTTCCCTCCAAAAACTCCGTCTAGCTCGTAAAGTCTTCTCGGGTTCGGGATCGAAAGGATGAATCTCGGACCTGTTAGACCTGGGCATACACAGAACTAAGAAGGAAAATATGAGAACCGTCTCAAGGAACTAAAGTTCCCTGAGACAAAAGATAAACTAAAAAAACAAGTAAAATTAACCGTCTCCCCGGCAACGGCGCCAAAATTTGATAAGCTAGTCGTATACCTATCAAAGATAACCAACTTAGGTCTAACTAAAAATATAGCTAGGGAAGTCGGGATCGAATTCACAGGGAGACAAATAAATCCTACTCGTATTAAAGTCTATCTAAGTAACAATCGGGGGGGTTTTGTTTTGTTTTTATCTAAACTAAAGTAGTGAAGGAAAGAGAATTAAAAGGGAAGAAATAACTAAAATAAAATAAGATGAATTTAAGATGAATAAAAATATGGAGAGGAAACTAGGATTGTCGGTTCACTACGAATCTCATATGGTCACGGTCTAAGTCACAGGTCTGTCGCAGATATTGGTCTAAGGGGTATTGAAAAGGTCCTTCCGGTCCGCTATTCACCCTAGCATGCTTCTAACGGCTTCCGATCTTATTAGGGCAAACTAATGTGTTGTAGCAGGTCTAACTTTTACCAGGCTTCCGATCTTAGGTTCAAGTTTACCGAATTCAATTAATCAATCATGCGCATTAACTGACTAATCGCGATTATATGCTACAATTGACAACTCAGACACAAAATCATTGACAGATCTATAAATTATTTAGTGACCACATTCAATTCGCAGATCCCCTAAATCCTAGCGAGGAAAATTAGCTACTCATGATTAATTTGATAATAACAAGATTGATAGAAGAATTTACTAGATTGAACATGATGAATACTAATAAATTTACGACAAGCATAAAACAATAATTAAGTACGAAGAAGAATCAATCAAGAACGAAGAAGGAAGAAAGATTAATAAAATTACCAAAGGAATGAAGGCGATTAGAATCTTGAAGTGCTTACAATAACCGAGTTTTTGGGAAGAAATTAAAACTAGAGAGAATAAGAGTAGAGAAGAAGTCTAAAAGAAATCTAAAGAGTAGTAAGTTATGTAGAGATCCCTTCAATGTGGCTGAAAAGCCCTATTTATACAAATCAAATAACCTAAAAACTGTTTAGGAAATTCCTTTGTGTATAGGAAATTTCTTGCTGATCACGAAGCCTGTCCGCGGTCCAGAGAATAGTCGGCCGACTATTGTAATAGTCGGTCGACTATTCATTTATCAACTTGAATTCTGCAGCTCCAGAATAGTCGGCCGACTATTGTAATAGTCGGTCGACTATAGTCATGGTCGGCCGACTATCTTAATAGTCGGTCGACTATTGCTCGTTTCAGCGAACAGCTCTTCTAGCTTCGTTTTGGCCCGGTTTTGGTTCGTTTTAGCTCCTTTGTCTTCTGTTTCTGCAAAATGACAATACAACCACAAAGTAGCCAATTCGGGGCAAAATAATAGTTTTCACTATTCAATAAACACGAGAATGCGCGTATAAAAGGTATAAAAAGTGTATATGAAATACGCGCATCATTATCCATGGGAAGATTGACAAGAAATTTAGATATCACCCGAAGTGTGCCCCGATGAAACTTACTCACCTCATGTTCGCGGACGATCTCCTGCTCTTTTGCAAAGGAGATTCTAACTCGATGGAATTTTTGTGGAGGGCCTTCGCTACTTTTAGTAAGGCCTCCGGGCTGATTATTAGCGCGGGTAAATCCCAAGCCTACTTTGCAGGGGTGGACGCGGGTAAGAAAGCTGATATCCTTCTCTTTTCAGGCTGTGTTGAAGGTACGTTCCCGTTTCGTTATTTGGGCCTTCTGATCCAAAGTACCCGAATTGGGAAACTAGAATGTGAATGTTTAATTGCACGCATCATAGCGCGTATATCGAGTATTGGGGCGCGTAAACTTTCCTATGCAGGTAGACTGACTTTAGTTCAGTCTGTGCTGTCTCAACTTCACAATTATTGGGCGATGATGTTTATTATCCCGACTTATGTTATGTCCAAAATTATTTCTGTTTGTCGCAATTTCCTTTGGAATGGCGGGGTGGAAGGTAATAATAGGGCGCTGGTAAGTTGGGAGAAGATTTGCTGTCCTAAATTGGAAGGTGGTTTGGGCCTACGGGACCTGACTGTGTGGAATTAGGCTGCGGTGGCTAAGTTAGCTTCTTGGGTTTTTGATCAACCGGATCGGCTTTGGGTGAGGTGGGTGAATGCAGTCTACTTGAAAGGGCGGGATTGGCGAGAGTATCAACCTAACACCGACGTCACCTGGGCTTGGAGAAAGATCTGTCAGGCTAAGGAAAAAATTAAGCATATGTATGTGAACGGGCTGTGGCACGGGTCGCGATCCTGTTACATGATCTCGGAGGGTTACGAAGGTATGCGGATTCACAAGCCGAAAATGCCTTGGGCCCGCCTCGTCTGGAGTGGTTGGAGCATCCCTAAACATAGCTTCATTTCGTGGCTTGTTTTTAGGAGGGCTTTAAACACTAGGATTAACCTGGTTAGATTTGGGGTTGCTGACTCTGACCGCTGTGTTATATGTGATATACATGAAGAAAGTTTGGAGCACCTATTCTTTGATTGTGAGTGGAGTGCCAAGATTGTGGAAAGCATGCGTGAATGGACGAAGAAATTAATCCCGTATTGTGGGGCGTTAAGTTGGGCGTGTAAGGTTCGCGGTACTAAATTGCAATGTAATGTTATTCGGGTTCTGATCAACGCTATGATTTATCACATTTGGAGGCAGCGCAACTTGTGTCGAATTGATGGTGCGGTTCAACGTCCCATACATGTTGTTAAGATGATTAAGTTGGATGTTAGAAATAGAATTTTGGCTAAGATTAAATATCCATTACGAACTAGAGATGCGAGATGGCTGCATAATTTGATGTAGCTATTTATTTGTACAGTGAACGTCATTTTTTAATACATACTTACCATTTACCAAAAAAAAAAAAGAATACAAGTATTGTGTGTTTCGAAATATTTTGGAAAATGTACAATAAATATTGGAAAATTTTTATACACCTTTAGATCAAAAGTGAAATACAAAGAAAAAAAACAATATTCATAAAAAGCGAATTTGTAAGGTAGATCAAAAGTTCAAAACAAGAATACAACGGAAAAAAAGGGACTATTATTCTCTTCTTTTGGCAAAGTTGATCTAGCCAAAGTAGATAAAAATAGAACCACGCATTCCGTGAACTAGAAATTACTAAGAGCATCCTCATCCATCCTCCATTCTTGAAGGAGAATGGAGAAAAATGTTTCCTTCATCCATGGAGAAATCATTCTTCATGGAGAAGAGAAGATATTCATTCTTTCAAACAAATGGGGTGGAGAATGAAAATCGTGGGTCCCCATGATAAATATTAATATTAAAATTAATTAAAGTGATGTGTAAATGAATGAATAAAGTAATGAAATGTGCTGGGACCCACGGAAGAATAAAAACTTCATTTTTGGATAGAACAATTCTTTTATGATGGAAAAAATATGATAAAAGTGATGAGGCTGGTCACATCTAAGAATGAAATTTTCATTCATGGATGATGATGCTCTAACTAAAGTTGATCTAGTTATTAATGTTATTGTATTATAACTAGTAATTACTCCCTCCGTATCTATATGTTCGTCCGCTTTGTTTAATATATGGGTGGAGTATTATATTGAAAGTGAACGAACATATAGATACGGAGCTAGTACTAATTAATGTGTTTGAATTGATGTGAAGTGAACTAACTTTAAAGTGTTTGACTTGAACCCTACCTGAACTGAAAGTGTATGAATTGAAATAAAAATGTGTGAATATAAGTCCAGGAAAATAGGGTCTTAATGCTATAACTGTTAAATAATTTCGAGATTATCTAGACCGTTGAGAAGTGTGGAAAGGAAAACTAATATAGATACACGATTATGAAGAAATATATGCCCCTCTAGTACGTAGCGCAAGTACTGCGCAACAATGATACAGATTACGGAACAGAATTAGGGTATGATCATGATTCATGAGACGTAATTTAATTAATTAATTAATTGGTTGACCTCCACTTTATTTTATTTCTACCGCAGTCAGACATAGGGATAGAGCTGGCAAATTGGACGTGCCGGGCCGTGCTTCGTGCCGGCCCAATCGTGCTTCGTGCCTGTCAAGCCCGGCCCAGTCGTGCCTGGTAGGCCCCCGGTGCCGGGCCGTGCCTGACTTTGAGAACATGCGCCGAGGCACGGTTCCTAGCCCGGGCCGGGTCGTGCCTAAGTCGTGTCGGGCCGTCGTGCCCGACCAAATTTTCAGGATTTTTCATTTTTTTGGGATTTAGAGTCGTGCCGGCCCAACCGTGCCTCGTGCCGGGCCGTGCCTAGGCACGGACTTTTCTTCAAATTGGCGTCACGGCCCGGCTTGGAGCCGGTCGTGCCGTGCCCGTGCTTTTTGCCACGTCATCACCGTGCCGGGTCGGATCGTGCTTATTTTCGTGCCGGACCGGGCCACCGAGATGGGCCCGGCCCGGTTTGCCAGCTCTACATAGGGATGACAACGGGTCCAAGACCCGACCCAGACCTAGACCCGGCGGGTCGGACCCATATGGGTCGGGTTTGGGTCTCATTTTTTGAGACTCGATGGGTATGGGTCTCGTTTTAAAAAACTGGGCCCAGGTCTGGGTCTGAGTTATTGGACCCGGACCCGACCACAAGCAGCACAGCCCACACTAACTCTATCCTGACTAACACAAATTATAGTATACAACGGTCTCACAAACGGGTTAGCGTACAACGGGTCTATTTGATGTCATATTCGGATGATCCATTTGATTAATTACCATAATTACTCATGCTGATATCATTACCCATTTAATTCAATATTCTTTCCTTAAAAAAATGGATCATGGATGATTAATTAAATATTTAATTTAATTGTCATAATTATCCTTGATTTGTAGTATATCTCTTGAACTTATCTAACAAAATCTCATTATACTCTCTAATTGATACTATTTTCTCATATTTCTTATTAAAAAATCTTACCATTTTATTAACAAACAATTGTTTCTTGCCCTCATTCTATAACAAATTCAGTAATACTTCTTCAGCTTTTTCATATTGATTATTGTCGGTTTAAAAAATAAAAACGATTTTGTAGCATGGATGTTAAATTGTGGAGTAATTTCTTCGTCGGTTACATGATATCCAGTTATGATTGAATGTGCTGACTAGTAAACCACACCTGGTCACTCTTTTCTCTAAAATGATTACTGCTTTGCTTCGGTTACGTGAAATAGTTTCACAGTAACGACACCAGAAGCAGAAATTTAATACAATATTAACGGCTGCTAATACAATGTTAATGGTTACTGCCAACATTAAGTTGGCCACTAGGTTAGTGTCTACTCTTTTTGCTGAACTTCACCAAAAGCAGAAATTTACAACAACAAAAACATGTTGGTAACTTAAGGAATGTTATCACTTTATGTTATTTAGTGACCACGTTAACTTAAATAGTGACCACTTTCCAACACGAAAATGTGGTAACTACTTATATGAAAGCGGAAACTAAGTAACTTCAAATGATCACCTTTTCACCATAAAAAATTAAGAAAACTATTTACCTATTAGTGGCCACCATATACAGATTTTAGCAATCCAAAATGGTAATAAATTAACATTATATTATTTTAATTCATTACACAAAGACCCCAATCAAGAAAATGATGTCGACTGTGTCCTATACCGCAACAAAAGAAGCTAAGTCTACCAATATAAACCATTGAGAAAATTCGATTCGAAACGTCTAATAACCTATATTTCATCGTGCTCTTCTTCCCCTTTGTGCAACTTCTTTCTCGCCCTTGTTGCCTTCATCAACAATGTCCACTCTATCTCCCTCGACAAAGTTCTTTATGGCATTTGCAACCAACCTTCTTGAATATTGTCTTGTGCATGGTTGGAGTCCAACTCTAGGTTGCAGTTTATCATTTTCAATTTCTCTCTACCCTTTCTAGCATTGTCCGGCTCCTCGATTACAGTATTGTCCGGCTCCTCGAGTACAGCATTGTCCGGCTCCTCGACTACAGCATTGTCCGGCTCCTCAACTACAGTATTCTCCGGCTCCTCGACTACAGCATTCTCTGGCTCCTCCACTATAGCATTGGTAGCATTTCTCTGCTCCTCCAGTATAGCATCTATACCAATATCAAACGAAGGCATGTCAATCGTCACTCCGTATGTCAGGTCAATCTTCTGCGCAAGCCTCTCATACTCGGCCAAAAAATCAGGCCTCTTCCATGCCTGAGTCCATGAGAATTGGCTTCCTTGGGTTAAAACTTGTGACAGTTGTATCGGTTCATTCACACCCGCAGTCTCCATTCTCTTCAACTCATCCAAAATGGCTTCACTCCATCGAGATACCATCTCCATATTTCGCTTCGTCATAAGCCAAGCAACCTTGTATGGCTGTATAAATAATCTTATTAAAACAATCATGGTGTATTCAAACTTTATGTAAGCATGGTTACCAATATAATACAAACGGTGGTCATCTACAGTTAGGTGATCACTAATAACAACAATGCAACATCATTTTCAAAAATAAACATACGAACATGATCACTAACAAAGAACAAATGATAACCAGTAACATTATTATGGTGACTAATAACAACTGACGAACACCAGTCACAACTTTCAATCTTTATGTAAATATGGTTACTGATATATTATAATTGATCACCATTCAAGATTAGATGTCTACTACTAACAAGAATAATGCAACATCAGTTTCAAAAATAAACATACGAACATGATCACTAACAAAGAACAAATGACAACCAGTAACATTATTATGGTGACTAGTAACAACTGACGAACACAAGTCACAACATTCAATCTTTATGTAAATATGGTTACTAATTTATTATAATTGGTCACTATTCAAGATTAGATGCCTACTACTAACAAGAATAATGCAACATCAGTTTCAAAAATAAACATACGAACATGATCACTAACAAAGAACAAATGATAACCAGTAACATTATTATGGTGACTAATAACAACTGACGAACACAAGTCACAACATTCAATCTTTATGTAAATATGGTTACTAATATATTATAATTGGTCACCATTCAAGATTAGATGCTTACTACTAACAAGAATAATGCAACATCAATTTCAAATATAAACATACAAACATGATCACTAACAAAGAATAAATGGTCAACTGCAACATTAATATGATAGATAAATGGTAACAAATGGTGACATGTAAACTACGCGTTTATGGAACATACCGGCTCGTCTTCCCTTGTACTTCGGTTATTAAAACACCTTCACCATCATCAACCATTTCTACGTCTTCATCCATAGGCGGTACTGTATCCACTAAAACATAAATTAAACAATTATCACTTTAGTACAATTCACAGTTTATATTTATCAGATTTCAGAAGTATAGATATTACCGGCCAAATCTTCCGCGGCATGGTGATCTTCTCTTCGCACAATCGACTTCTGACCCATCTCCTTCCAATTTAAAAATTTCATAATTATGTACAAACATCATCAATTATAATTAAAATCAAATAATTAGTCAATGAAGAGGTAGACAATTTCATGCATACCTTTTTAATCCTCAAATGGTGGGAGATGAAGAAAGTGACCGTGGTTAGAATGAGTGAAATTGGGAATTAGGGTTAAAAAGGGGTGAACTTTTGAATTACATTTACTGAGAGCTCAGGAAGGAAAGAGAATATCAAATATTTTCAATGTAAATTTTTGCCTAGATTATTGTGCGTAAATTAAGGAGCCAAATATGGAATATATTATATTAATTATATCCTTTACTTAATTAGGTAGATATTCGTTTAGTTATTTGGGTTAAAAAACTCGTTTCACACAAACCCGTTTGTGCAACGGTCTCACCTAATAATTACTGCCTAACTAATTGCTTCTCTTCATTATTTAATCATCATTTGATTTCGTTTTCATTTGCTTCCTGTCTTTTTCTTCGTTATTATTTTAAATATGTATTTTGTTTAACTTAAATCTCGATTTAGGCTAATTTTATGAGATTAAGTGAATTTTTGAGGTAATTTTGTGATAATTAATTTTGGGTGATTATATCAGCCTGTGAGATTACATCGACATTTCTGTCTTTTTTTTTGTTGCTGGAAATTTGGTTGAGTTGAGGAATGAGGAAATTTGGCAGAAATAATCGGTTTGTGCGATTAAAGTTTTTGAAAATTTGGCAGAAATGAGGAATCATGACAACATAAAATAAACGGAATTACTTTTTCATAACTATATGTTACTCAATCTTACCTGAAATTTCCTAATTATTCCTATTGTACCCTTCCCATAATTTTTCATTACCTGTTGTTTCACTTCTTTTCTCCTCTTTTCTAAACCTCTTTCTCCAACCTTGTAAATTTTAAAATCAATTGATTAATTCGCTATGGATTATAGTTCGGTAATCGATGTTTTTATTTTACTTGCAAATTACTTATGATTTATCCTAATTGAATTAGGTTTAATGCTTTTTACTTATGATTTACCCTAATTGAATTAGGTTTTACCCTAATTGCAAATTACTTATGATTTACCCTAATTGAATTATGATTTATCCTAATTGCAAATTACTTATGATTTACCTAATTACTTATGAATTAGGTTGTAAATATGTTTTTGAGTATTTTGTAATTATATTTTTATTTTAATTATCAAATTAATTTTGATTTATACTTTTGTAATTCTCGTATTTTAATTATTATTATTATTGTAGAATTTAATTTTCTTGTTAATTTTTTCTATTCTTTGAGTGTAATATATGAAGGTAATTATTACTATCATTAAATTATGGAACAAAAATCAAAATAAATAATTTTTCCCAAATTACGAAAAAAATACAAATACTAATCATTTTTCCCAAAAAAAAGTGTCTTTTAAAAATCGGGAAAAAAAAATTGGTGGTCGGAGTGACGGCCGGAGTGGTGGCTGGAGTTGTTGCCGGCGTAGCGAGGTGGTGGCGGGAGATGGAATTTGGGAGCTTTGGGATTTATTTGGATTTCACCCAAAACTACTCTAATGTTAGTGTGAGGGGAGGAGAAATGAGAGGGATATTTCTGTAATTTTCAAGTATAAATAAGTAATACGCAAGTATGAAAAAGTACCACCCAAAATAAATTAACAAGACCCGTGGGTAGACCCGGACCGGACCTGTCGGGTCCGGGTCTTAGTCTGAAAATTTTGGACCCGATCGGGTATGGGTCCAGGATAAATTTGATGGGTCCGGGTTTGGGTCCTAGTGGATCCGACCCATTTCTATCCCTAGTCAGGCATATGTATATACGGTACTACTCCCTCCGTATGTATATGTGAGAGTGGACGAACATATAGATACGGAGGTAGTATATATGAGTATTAGGAGTAATTAATATTAATACTCTGAATGAATTACTAATAAATAAATATTCCTGGAAATCAATGAACAATCCAGCTCTGACTATCCATCCCCAATCAAGTTAGCTCCAAAGCCCATAACCAAGGTTCAAAATCATCTTCAGGTAATTTACCCATCTTATACTTCCTTGCTGATTGTAAATTGTGATCTGTATTATTTAGTAACAATTTTGCGGGGAAAGTTTTTGGGCAACTCTGTGCTGTGTGCTTTAATTAACTGCTAAGCTTTGTGATGTGATCAACTGTTTGCTTGTCGAATCAAAATTGATTTTTTATGGGGTTAAGTTCTATGATCAATTAGCTGTGCCTGCAAGTTTACGATTTTTATTGGGTTGTTACTAGTTTCATTGTAGTTTTATGGCATGTTATTAACCCTTGCAAATTGAGGAATGAAATTATTTGAAGATTGATGATGAAAATGGGTGGGTTGTTTCTTTTGAATTTTCAATTAGGGTTCATTTCATTTTCCATAAAGTTAGTTAAATTGAGTAGCTAGCTTAAAGTTTAGTTATTTAATTGCAGTAGTGTACCAGTGTATGGCAAATTCTTGTTTGTGTCCGTCTTAAACTTAAGACGGGTCAAGTATCCTGCCACTTGCGCATCACTTTTTTCCATGCATTCTGATGTATAGTATATGCTTGACTTGTTTTATGTTTAGACGGATAGTACCATCCGAAGGGTACTATCTTTAGTTTGTTTTTTTAAATATCAATAAAGCTTACCCTGTTGGGACTTGGGAGGAGTCGTTAGATTTTGCGATCGACACAGTTTTTGTCCCTATTCTACTGGTAACAGGCTAACACCTTCTGAGTGTGTTATTAGCATTGGACATTAAGGCCATTTATCCTTCTTTTTGTGGGAGCTCTTTAAGGCGGAGAAGCTGTAGGTGAAGGAAAATTACTTTATGGGTGATGGTCCTAGAAACACAGAAATAATACGAGACTACTTTGAAAGTCCAACTTCTGCAACGAGCTCTCCTCTAGATTCTGATTATTCACCATCTCGTGAGGATTTGTTCACGTCAACATCTGCCACAGTTTCTCACTTTCACAAAAATTCATTCATTCCCCCCCTTTCTAGCAGGTACTCTTTTTCTCATGTTAAGTTAGAAACGACTACGCGTTAACGGCTAGTAGAATTTTTTCGTGCTAATCTTCTGCATTCAAGTTTATGACACTTTGTTGGCTCCCCAGGAAAAAGTTTAGAACTGCTTCATTCATGCTGAGGTTATTTAGTTTGAAGGGGCTTCGAGGTACGAACGGTGAAGAAAAGGTAAGATGCAACCAGTTTATAGCTGTTCTCTTCTCCCTGTCAGGGAGTCCGTGATATTAACAGTGCACAGTTGAAAATTTTCAAGTTCAACTGACAGGTTGAACTGACTGCTGTAGAACTAGAATCCCTCCGTTCAGAACTTAAAGATTTAGAGGAACGAGAAGCTCATCTGAAAGCGCAGTATGTGTTTATTTTTCTTTTCATGTGTTTCTAATAAATGTACAGTCACGTACCTTGATTTTCCTGTAACACGAGCCTACACAATCTAGGGCGGAGCATCTCGATCAACTTTTAAGGTGGTCTCGTCTGTCTGGATACTTGCACATGCGAACGGTAAGGGATCGCTCCATGCGGTTATTTATTATAATATCACAATCCTTTTCTGCAATTCATTGCCAACTGTTCTACATCCATTTTTTTTCAGAGATGGGCTGCGTTACCAGGAGAGCTCCCCCCGATTGATGATTGTGATGTTGATGATTGGATCCCACGTTTCACTGTTCTGCAAGGACCATATCTTTTCTTTTATCTTTCATCGACAGGTACGCATCCTTTCTGACATCTAAATTACAGTTATTATTATACTATAGTCCAAACATTTAGTTACTAAGATGTTTGCACTTTCACCTCATCACATGCCAAACACCGTTCACGGGTGTAAAATTGCATTGCACCCTGTGCTTGTAGAATGATGAGATGGGAGGGAGAGTGAGTGAGGTCTGAGTGAATGTTTTTTTGGGTATAACCTTGGGTATCAACAAGGGAAGTGAATGCTACGAACAAGAGTTCGCTCAAGTGGTAAGATCTCTCTTATTCCGGCAAATGCTTGGGGGTTCGTTCTTACCTAGAACATTGTGCGCTCATTTGAACAAAAAAATATGGGAAGTGAATGCTTAATGCCTAGAGAGTTGGGGCAGGTGATTGGGTGAGTTTATATGATGTATTCAAGTTGATAGTGTGTACTGTGTAATGCGTGAGTGTTAGTTTCTGAGTCTTATAAACCGAAGTTTGCAATGTATAATCATCGTCATCTAATGTTTAGGTAATATATTTACGCAGATTTAAGTCCTTTGGATTCAACTCTCCTTGCTGACATTATTGAAGTAGATCAATTACCTACTCTTGCTAGAGAAAATGAAGAAATTTGGCATTGCTTTTACCTTGTGACTCGTCATGGACTCAGGATAGAGTGTTCAAGCATTTCCAAAATACAGGTACGTTAAATGGTTGGTCACTTGGTCTGTACGGTTTCAACGTAGACTAGGTAATCATCACATATTATTTACTTAAAATTTGTAGTCTTGACATATCTGCAACTATCCAATTTTATAAAAGTAACGCTCATGTGATGAAGAAAACTATGGTTATGGAACTGTGCTTGGCCTGGATTTATGACTTTACTTCAGCTGTGTTTTCTTCTTAGAATTGTCACCACTGTTAATATCATGACTACATAATTGAGAGAATTAATTAACCTGATGTATATTTACATTGCTGGTTGGGCTATGGGAATTCTCGCGAAGACAAGTACGTAATATAAATAGTGGTTACTTGAATGCTGAATAAGATCGAGCATCAAGTCCATAACTTTACGACGTGGGAAAAGGGTGTGTGATGTTGCAATAAATGTGAAGTATGCCTTGAAATGTCCTTTCAGTGACCTGGTGTTATTTCTCTGCTAATACTGTGAGACCACTTGTTGGCGTGGTGCAGGTTGATTCTTGGCTGCGAGCTCTACGGGCGGAATGCAAATTTGAAACTGATAACAATGATTCGATTGGTTAGTTTTGCGAGGACATTTCGCAGAAACATGTATAGTGTTACAAAGGTTGATGGAAATGTCAGCTTGGGTTCCAGAAACTTCTAATTTGATTGGGTGTATAGTGTCCCATGTAAATAAGGTAGTACAGATCCGTAAGTAGTAACACAACTCACTTGCTTTTTAACGATGTATACCATTGTACAGGCCATCAATCGTGGATGTCGCTGGGTGGGGAGGGGGGTGGGGTGGTGATTATTTGTTGTGGATTCGTAACTAGGATCAATGGAATGGACTCCTATTTTGTTGGGTTGATATCAAGAACGTATCCAACTTACGAGATCTCATTACGAGATGTGGTGGTCTACCTAAGATACAATATTTCTACTTAGACATGAAAATCAAGATGATTGCTCATATGGGGAAGAAAATGGGTGATAGGAGGGAGTATGAGTCTTTTTTTTTTTTTTGTCATCCAGAAAATAACGTCGGGATTGTCAGGACCGGAGCGCCACAGCAGCAAGGGTTTAGTAGTTCCAACTTTAAATTCTGATGGGTGCAACTGAACTAAGGTTGTACCTGGTTCATACAACCACCCTGCTTTGAAGGTTCCTAACTAGTGTACTCTAATACCTAACATAACCTGTGGCTTGATTACGGAGTAGATTTGTAGTTACGTTAATATTTGTGAGGGGTAAATGTTTTGATTGTGATTATCTCGTGATTGTTTTTCATCAAATTAGTCACATTCTACTAGATGAATTACATAATACTCCGTATCTATCAAAAATTTAAAATTTCAAAAGCATACATGTAACAAGCAAGTCCCGAACAATGTATATTCACTCTGTATTAAATTACTTGTTGATGAAGGGATACTTCTAAGTTGATTTATACGAATTTATACGGCGATTACTCCTTCGATCTCAAATATATGAGAGGGAGAGTATATATTTATATTCAATGATCTTAAATGGTAAATTCTTGTTTGTGACGAAAATATTTATCTTAAACTTATGAAGGGTCAAATATGTGGGGATAAAATAAATCATGTATCTAGGTTGTAGATTTTTTTTGACATTTTTTTCCTAGTTGGATATATTTGATCCGCAATTAGAGGATTATACAACCAGTTGTATATAGCTCTATGTACAAACTGATTTTGAGCTTTATCACAAAGATTTCGAGTTTTGTTGTAAACTTTCTGAGCTTTAGTGTAAAGTTGTCAATTTAAATCAAATAAATGTTTAAACTCGACAAACTTACGACTCAGCTCAAAAACGTTTATAAGCTCAATAAATATACATAAAAGCTCAAAATTTTTGCCTAATCCTATTTTCCTTTGATTCGTTAGGATGAATATGGCCATCACGAGGGAGACGAGGTTGGCAAGGATTCCAAGAGTGTTGGGCTAAAAAGGAAGGTATTTCACTCAAGAGAAAGTCTCCCTTGTGATGGATATATCCGTCACAAGGTTACGACGGGTCAAATACTCCCTCCGAGTTCTTATTATTGTCCCAAAAGGTTTTGGGGTGAAAAATAAGGAAAGGAAAATGAGTGGTTGAAAAAAGAAGAAGGAAGAGAGAGAAATGGGAGAGCAATTGTGAACCACACATTGATAACATAAAAAAGAAAGTGGGACAAAAATCAAACTCAGCCCAAAAAGGAAAGTGGGACAATAATAGGAACTCGGAGGGAGTAACACTTATAATGGTGGGGTAAAGTTAACCCATTTGCTTTTTCTAAGTACTCCACTTTTTGCCATGTGTCACCAACTTGTGACGGATATCATAAGAATTGGTGTTCACTCAATGAAGTCAGAATGGCGAGGCAATCGAGGCAAGCAAGGCATCTTGTTGGGTGTTGCGACTGGAGTAGTATAGTAATTTGGGGGCCCATTTACTACTCTCTCTCTCTGTAATGTGTATATATAAGTAGGCAACAACACATACGCTTCTCCCTTGCATTCATTCTGAGTCTCAAATCTGAATCTACACAACAAGCAAAGCAAAGAAAGAAAGATGAGGTCTCAGTTATACAGATCTGCTTCAAGGGCTGCCAGATCCCTTCTTTCCTCTTCTAAGTCCTCCTCCTCCAATTTCCTACTTGGTACAATCTCTCTCTCTCTTTCTCTTCTTCCTTTCTCTCTGTTTCTTCTTCTTCTTCTTCCATCACATTCTCCTTCCTTCTAATCGGATCTTTCTTTTAACTCATTTCTAAATCCCATCATCTCATCTCATCTCATCAAGATGTCGCCCCCCATTTTCTGTATTCATGCCAATGTTTTGATGGTAGATGTGTTCAAGTTTAATGTCATTGAATGCAGAAGGGCGAGCGGTCGCTGCTGCTGCGGCTGTTTCCATAAGAGGGAAATCACACTACTTGGCAAGACCCCATGCATCTGCTTCCTGGTACTCCTATGCTCTCGCTTTGCCTGCAGCAGGTATCATCCTCAATTTCAATTTCAATTCTTCTTTTGTAATGGTGGTCTACATTTTAGCCTGTGTTTTTGAGAGGAGCCTTGTATTTCCATCTAATCCCCAATTCAAACCCTGAAATCAAAAAATAAAAAAAAACGATCAAAGCTAAATCAAATGAAAACCAATAACAAAACAATCAAGAAAAAACACAAATGGAAATCATTTTGCTTTATAAAAGTTTATTACTGTATTTACTGAGGTCCTTTACTTGATGAATACCACCAACTGCAACTGCAACTGCAATTGCATGTGGTCTAATAAGGAATTAGATTGTGATGTTGTTCATAATCACATTCTGTGATTATTAACATTGTTTAGCAGAGTGCGTGGTGATCTCTCTTGAGCAATCTAATTAAATAAGGTGGGAGTTCACATATATATGGTGAGAGTTCGGATAAAAGGTACTCGTAGGTGGTAACTTGTAAAAAACAAAATTGTGGTGATATGTTGTAAAATACGAGTACAACAAATACTACATGGTTGTAACTTTGTAATTTTGATTATAAAGTTGATGATAAAAATATTGCTTCTCTCTGCTGTCGACTTATCGTCTTTATGGTCTCTTTCTCTATGTAGTTTATATGCTTCAGGACCAGGATGCCCAAGCTGTAGAGGTATTGACCAAATGTTTTTCAATTATGCTTTGTAAAATCTTCCTCGTTACTGGCAGCATTTTATTGCCATCACACATAATGGAAGTCTTAAGTTTTTGTGATGATAATTATTGTATGTAGATGGAGCGCACTTTCATTGCCATCAAACCTGACGGAGTTCAAAGAGGACTGGTACGTTCAACTATCTTCAGGCTGTCATATCATTAGGGAATGCTGCTGCTTGTTTGGCTATAATAATACTGAAGTAGTATTATTGTAAACATGCAGATCTCTGAAATTGTGGCACGTTTTGAACGTAAAGGTTTCAAGCTTGTTGCAATCAAGGTGGTTGTCCCTTCTAAGGAATTTGCGAAGAAGCACTATCACGACCTTAGTGCAAGACCTTTCTTCAATGGCCTCTGTGATTTCTTGAGCTCTGGCCCTGTTGTTGCAATGGTATGTATGTGTGAAACTTCTACTCTAGTATTTTCTTCAGGATAGAAAACTAGAAAAGCCCTCACAAATGGGCTAATTGTATTATCCCGACCCCGATCATCTTTAGTCCAGTAATTTATTATTCAGTTTTTATTTATTTTATTTGCATAGGTTTGGGAAGGTGAAGGTGTGATTAGATACGGCAGAAAATTGATAGGAGCCACCGATCCTCAGAAATCAGAACCAGGAACCATCAGAGGAGATCTTGCTGTAGTTGTTGGAAGGTACTGTATACTATTTCATCTTTTTTAGACATTGCTTTGCTTATACGTAGTAGATGTTTTAGTACTAATCTGAGTGTACCTGACCGCGACTCCAGGAACATTATTCATGGAAGTGACGGTCCAGAGACGGCTAAAGACGAGATCAACTTGTGGTTCAAGCCTGAGGAATTGGTCACTTACACAAGCAACTCCGAGAAGTGGATCTATGGAAACAACTGAGGATCTCATTGCGACTATACAATATTTTGACATACACAATTGCAACAATAAAATTAAAACATTCATTGCTATCCATGAAACAGCATAGTATTATTTTCTGCTTATGGACTCTACTTCTGCAATAATGTAGTTGTTTGATCCTTGTTTGCTCGGCCGGCCAAGAATAGTTAGATGAAAACATGATGAATTTGAGTTTTTTATGAGTCTTGGCATAATCTGAAAGCAAGTGTTTTTTTTTTGGCAAGAAAAGTGGCTTATATTAAATCAATTTTCGACAATGCCAAAACAGCATCCGGAAAGAACGAGTCATATAGAACATTTTCTCCACTTCTCGGACATAGTCGTGCAACATGGTGAGCCACACAATTACCATTCCGCTTAATATGAGACCACTTACTCTGGACAAAAGACGAGCAATAGGCTAACAAATCCTCCACTACTAATTTAACGTGGACCAATTTTTTGTTGGTTTTATTAATGAAACTCAATTTAACGAATTTGATATACATATAGAATATATATAACTACTCCGTATAGAATAAGTTTGAATTATATAAGTGTAGAATACGTTATTAACTTTTAGTTATATAGTACGTTATATAAGAATTGAATTATACGTTATATATTGAATTAGCTTGGGGGAGTCCCCGAATTAGCTGGGGGCGTCCAGTCTCACGACCTGAACTTGGATTTTGATGACCACGTCCGACAGTACGAGATTCCGGATGACAACCCACAAAATAAGACACAAAAGTACCAAAAAAAGACGATTTTACAAAATAACCGAAACTGTTACGTTATCGACTACTCCCTCCATCCCAAAGAGATGTTTCCCTTTGGATATTATATTCCTCACATCGGAATAAAAGTGGGAACATCATAGTGGGATGGAGGGAGTATATTTTTTCACAAATAACTAAATAACCAACAATTTATCAAATTCTCCTGGCGGCTGGGTAATACCTGGCGTAGCTATTTATGATACTATGCAATTTGTGCGACCAGATGTACCTACAATATGTATGGGGTTAGCTGCTTCAATGGGATCGCGTTGGACGATTCCAACGTTTATAGTCGAAAAGAAGAGAAAGAAGGGGTTTTTCAAATCAGAATAGGTTTTTCTTTTCTTCTTTAAGTATTTCTAACTTCGAAATATCTTGATTGCCAGAATAAGAAGTTGGGCTATTAATGTTAATGGAGTAAGTTGAAGGAGGGGCAAATGCATCAATTCACGTTATAAAACAACGACGATCCAGCTGAAACGCCGACAAGGAATAGCTCTCCGTGTATGGTAAAGTTAAAAGGACTAAATTTTTGTAAGGAGCGAACTAGCCATACCGCCAGTAAATCTAGAAAAGAAGAGAACAAAATACAGGCTCGTACAGTCGTAAGCTCGGTGGTACTGCACAGAGCAAGTGAAACGCTCAAACAGAAGTCTCCATGCATAAAAATTTCTTCTGCTGGGGCAACCACCATATCAAACCGTAAGAGAGCTCAAAATCATTAATATAGAGCTTAAAAAACCTCAATCAGGCTTGTCATCTAACTTTGGCTCCGGTCACAATACAAACTGCTTTAGCTAATTGTTTTTAAAATCAAGCGAATTTGCCAAATAGAAGCCGAAAAGAAGGCAGGGCAAGAGAATGCAGTACTATCAGCAATACAAAGCAGGGCACCTAGAAAGTCGCTGACAAGATCAAGCCTTCTGGCTTTCCTCAGCGGCAGCTTCAAAGGTTTCACCGGCAACAAGTTCTGGAACCTCGTCATCATCCTCCTCGACAGTATTGAGACCACTGCCGTCAGAGTTTGCGTTAGGACCCCCCTTGGAGAATTGCTCTGCCAGTTTCCTCAAGTTGTCCAAGTTATCTGGTCCTGTAATGCATAGCAGGGACAGGTTATATGAGAAAGAAGATAATAGCGTGATACAATCATACAACACTCTTTGAATATCTCTTCAGAATCTGAAACAAACACAACCAAAGAGACTGGCAGGTAACGTACCCAATTGGTTGATTATTCCAGGGAGAATATCTTGCAATTCTGAAGCGAAGAAAAAATAAGGCATCAGAGTCAGTTGTATTTCCGAGGGCAAGGCAAACAAGGAATGGTATTTAAGATTTGACATTAGAATAGGTCGATGAAGCCTGATCTCAGAAATCCCAACTCAAAAATGAGGTTGAGGTTTTGCGCATCTTGATAGCTTGCTCGCACTACCACGCCAGCACCAATATTTCATACTGATTATATTTCCTCGAAGAAAATCCTAATCTTTAGATACTATAAGCAAAAAGGGTAGATGGATAAAAAAAGGTGCTTACTCTTGATTTGTGGTGTACCGCTGACAACCCAGGTATTAGCCGCAATAGAAGCTTGAACTGGAGAAAAAAGACCCCAAGAATTTATTTAGACTTGAACAACTCCAACATAGCGAGACTTATGGCTACTGCCATGTAACAACTAACAAGCGAACAGAAATGAAACAATCGTGAAACAGCTTGCTCACCTTTAGGGGATTGAAACTGTATAACCTGATCATCCTTGAAGATATTAACTTCCTCAATTGCAGGAATAGCATTCACCCCTATTCTCTTCAGGGTACTCTGCAGCCGTTTGTCATCTGTAGTGGTAGTTTTGTGGACAGCCTTCTTCTTTCTACAATTGCAAATAATTAAGTGCTCAAGATGACTTTAAACTATACATAATGACATAATGTTGGAAAAAATACGGCTTTACGTTGGAATAACATGTCAGTTAGATAAGAATTGTGTTTGATTATACAGGGCCAGCCCTATACACACCGAACAATCACAAGCCAATATGTCTTTACCAGACCAGACTATGCCATGTCATGTCATTGCAACATTCACAGGAAAACAAGTTGGCAACAGGAACGTCTAAATTCAAAAATTCAAAACAGCAGTAATTCTAAGATAATTGGTCAATCTCCACAGTAAGACCTTGCCAACCAACTTTTCAACAAATTTTTTTTAATTGTTGACGAATCTTCTCAACTCAGACTCTAACACATTACCCTCAGAGTTCACTTTTAGCTCTACTTTTTCCCCCCAACTTCTAAACAAAAAAAAATTGCACTTGTCAATCATTTATAGAATGACATCCCTAAAAAAAGTGTCAAGACTTAATGAAGAGTGTTACATTGAGTCTCGAATTTTAAAGACCCAATTTAAAACATTGCGAAAATTTTCAAAGAATATTGAGAGTCTTGTGATAAGACTCACATCAAGACTGCCAATAACGCTCTTATTAAGGTTCAGGTGCCACATGAACAATGTTTTTCGTATACACAAGAAAATGATAGCATAGAACATATACCTTCTCACGCTTCCTTTGCCACCAGTGCGAACAGCACCGGCCATCTTCATAAGTTTCTCCACATTCATCTACAGAGTATCACACGGAGAAGCAAGTCAGCTACGTGCACAAGATAAGGACCGCGAAAATTAAATTCATGCATGGAAAAATGTTAAAATACTCATACATGAAACAAGAACGAGGCGAAGGAAACCTTGGGTAGACATAAAGACCGAGAAACTACAAGTATGCACAGAGCACCAACAAATGCAACCAAATTCTGTGCTTATTAAGAACAGAATGGCAGTTTCACACACAGATAAACCCTCGACTACAAAAACAATACAGTACAGTAACATTCGAGGTAACAGTCTATAAGCCAACATACCCAATCAAATTGGGCATCTGTCACCATTCAAATTACAAAATCAATCATCAATAATCGAGAGTTTTGAAGCGATGGCATATCATTACAATCATCAAAGGTCATTGCTGGGCATTCAATTACCACAGCGATTAGAGAGAATAATGAAGTGACGATAATATAACAATTACCAGGTCATTAAACAAACACCTACATATCAACACAATAGTTATAAAACCCTAATACCTCAATGATATTATTCCCAGAATGAATCTCAAATTACAAATCAACACCAGAATCCCCAATCATTGTAATCCAAAACCCTAACTACATGAATCATTCTCCGATACCGTCAAGTCGTGGTAATAGGAAGTGATAACCCAATAAAAAACCCTAAACCCAAGAAAGAAACGAGATTGATGCAATTACAACAAAAAGGATAGTAAATCAATCAATCGAATTAGAATAATCAAGAATAAATGCAGAAAGGTAGTAGTAGTAGAAGAATACCGTGTTGAAGTGAGATTTAGGGATTGAGGAGAAAGAGAAGAGAGAGGAGAAGTGCGGCGATGCCGCGAAGCGTAAAACTAGGGATTAGAGTGAAGAACTAACTCAGACTCGGTGAAGAGAACTTGCTTTGTAATTGTAAACCAAACCGGGTTTTACCAAACAAATCGTTAGTGTCTATGAGTCTATGAGAATGAATGAAGGAGGATTCTTTAGACTTTGTAGATAACGCTCACTTTTTTTTATTCCTCCTCGCTTTCATATGCTCTATTTTTTCCGTCTCAATCATTTATTTATCAATTATTCCGTATATTATTTGTCAAGAGTATTATATTAATATAAAATAAACACAAATTCTCAAATGAGACGGAATGAATACATTTTTTTTTTTAAATTATCGAGAAGATTCACTGTCGCTATTCTATCACTCTTTCAACTAAGGTGATAGACTCGAAATCAAGAAGAATAAACTCAAGTCATACGGCTTCCCCAGAATTGCTCAAAGGGTTCAGATTTAAGATCCTTCAAAATTTCACCGAACTTTTAACCACTAAACTTCAAGGAGTTCTAATGGTCTAAATTCATTTCTATGGGTTTTGATTATTTGGTGATCCATGTGTTTACGGTATGGGCTCAGTGGGGTGCTCGTGGGTCACTATATTCGTATCGTTGATCAAAAGAGTAGCTCCTCAATTCTCCCTTTTTCTCAGTCATTTGTTGTTGACTTGTGGATCATTTGTTATCTTTTTATATTATTTATGAGAAATATTTTATTCAAAGAACAAATGACTCGGAATGAAAGAGTATAAAAATATCTACAATTAAAGTAGTTACTTCGTAGAAAGCGTTCCACAACTACACAAATACTTTGTATAATCCAAATATTCTCGATTCACAAATACTCGTGTAAGACGGTCACGTAAGAGTTGATTACCAGTTAGATGATTATACAACCAGTTGTACGTAGTTCTATATACAAGTGGTTTTAGGATTTTGAGCTCTATCACAAAGTTTTCGAGTTTTGCTGTAAACTTTATGAGCTTTAGCGTAAAGTTATCGAGTTAAATTACATCAATGTTTTAAGCTCAAAAACTTTCGGCTTAGCTCAAAAACTTTTATAAACTGAATAAATATATTCCTATATAAAAGCTTAACAATTTTATCTTGTAACATTGTACAACCAGGTGTATAATCCTATTTTCCGTTGATAAATCAAATGTGTAACCAACTCTTATACAAGAGGTTTCACAATATATTTAATATTTGTACGGTAAAACCGTCTCATATAAAACTAACTCAGTAGTATTAACCAATTTAGTTGACTTGTCAATTAAGATAACATGGTTTATAGATCACTATCAAACTAGTGCAAAACCCGTGCCTATGCACGGTTTTTTAATTAAATTTTGTATTTTGTATTTTTTTTTTTTTGAAGAAAATTAAATTTTGTATATATGCAAATAGTTTAGTGACTTACAAAAATATATATTGTCTGTCTAAGTCATTCATTTACATTATTATGTTTTTAGTGATTCAGTTAACTATTTATGTTTTGGGTAAACTTTACCCTCTACTTTTTGTTTTAAGCATAATAAAAATAATTTTTATCTCACTACCTTGTTTTTAGGTATAGATTAACATTCTATTGGGACAACATGAATATAAAATTACTAATATGATCAGTCATATAATATGTACAATATATTATTTACGATTTTATTTCCTATTTATATGACATTCATAAAATGATATTTTATATAAAAAAAAAAAAGAG
Organism: Agrostemma githago; assembly: GCA_958450325.1. Classification (NCBI taxonomy): domain Eukaryota; kingdom Viridiplantae; phylum Streptophyta; class Magnoliopsida; order Caryophyllales; family Caryophyllaceae; genus Agrostemma; species Agrostemma githago. The sequence goes on from OY288255.1 coordinate 2,158,865, forward strand.
TACAGTATATTTTTGACAAATGAATCAGGTCGCGTCTAGTTTATGCCATAATATAAGTAAGAAATAATAGTAGTAAATGCCCCCCTTTTTTTTACTTATTTTAAGTTGGAATTTTTTTTTTTTTTTTTTTACTTTTAGATCACATTCAACATTAGTATTCTTATTATGCTTAGTATAGTATTCTTAGGTAATTGATTTGTTTCTAAATTTTCGAAGATTATGATAAGATAGAGGATCTTTAAATTAGTAAATAAATCTGTTAGATTTCGATTCGACTCATAAACTCGACCCATTTGTTTAGGCTCAAGAGTCAAGACCGTAACATTTTGACCCGCGACCCGTTTGGCTTAAATCTGAAATGATCTGTTAATTAAAATTATTGCAATATTACTTGCTCTTTGTATTTATATGAGTATGTTATATTTAAAATATAAGTTTAAAAATTATTAACTTTAATATCGTAAACTACCAAAAAAAGTTAAAAATAATACTCCCTCCGGACACTATTTTTCGCCCCACTAGCCCAATATATGTGAGGGGTATTTTAATGAAGTGAGGCGAAAAATAGTGTCCGGAGGGAGTAATTGTTAATAGCATTTAATAATAAAATATATTTTTTAATAGTAAGTCAAATATTTTATTTTTAATAAAGTTATGCCTCATTCTATTGACAAATATGTTAAATATTGAATTTAATAACATTAGTGATATTTAATGTGATTACTATATTAAAAAATTAATTTTTAATTGATAAATTGTAAGGCGTCAGAAATTATATAAGTCTAGTATTCTAACCCTTATTGACCCGTGACATGTATTTAACCAAACCCGTATTATGTCCAACCCAGATAACATGACCCGTCCAACCCGTTTCACATGCCTATTAAAAAGTATGAAATTTATTTTGTTATTACGTTACTTTTTTTTTCAAATTTGTATAATTGGTAAAAATTGGTAGGTGTAAGATTTTTTGGTTTTATGAATGAATCTGGGCTTGTAATGAGTATTTGGTTAAAAATTTATTTTGTCAAGCCCAATTGAGGTAATGAGGGATAGATTTAGGCGGGAAAGTTGAAATGACATCTTTACCCCTTGGTTTTTGTTTTAGTGAATAGGGGATTACCAATCTACAAGGATGACCAAATGACGTACAAGTATCAAAACGAATTAATCTAATTCTAAATGACGCGGCTAAGTAAGCCAATGTCAAACGAATTACTCGTTCGTTAGTCGTTACTCATTTTCCAATTAGGCTATATAAGTACATGTTACAACCTTAATGTTTCCTACCAAATCATACACAAAATCATTCATTTCTCCTCAAAACATAAACTCTAAGCCGTAGTGAATTATTTGTAAAGAGCAAGCGAGCGAGCAATGGCCGATATTGGTGAAGAGAAGAAGCATCGTTTCCTTCGTCGCAACAAGGACAAAGATGACGAGACACCCAAAGACCCCGAGAAGGAAATGAAGAAGCACAGAAACCTTGAGAATCTCGGCAAGGCTACTGTCTTTGCCGCTACTGCTTATGCATTGGTATAATTTTCTTCCCTCTTTATTCTTTTTTTTGCATATCGAAATTTAGATAATAGCACACACACTCATATATAAGTCACGTGATTTTATAACAAAATGATCGCGAAACTCTAGCCTTATCACGAGACTACATCAAATATGATTAAATAACTAAAGATACGATGATTCTTATATATATTCAGCATGAGAAGAACAAGGCAAAGAAAGACCCTGAGAATGCGGGGCGTCATAGGGTAGCCCAAGAGATTGCAACAGTAGCAGCCGTGGGAGCTGGTGGTTTAGCGTTGCATGAGCACCACAAGAAGAAGGAAGCCAAGAAGGAGTTGAAGGAACGACGCAGACACTAAATTCAAAATTAAATTGCGGAGTAATTAGCTAGTGTCTAATATACATTTTCTTCATTTGTTTTGTTTATTGTACGTGTGTTACTCTTGGCTTATTAGTATATAGCTTGTGTTTGCTTATGTGACTATATATATTGTAATGATTCTTTCGTTCTTCTATCTCATTGACTCGTCCGACAACTGTTTTTTAAGACAAACTTGGCTACAGAAAAGACACTAACCAGCCATGTTAGTCTTCTGTTCAAAGAGCGAAAGCCACATGCACCGCTAACCTTAAGCTGCAACTGCAACAATGAATTAATAAACCCATCATCGAGGAGATTCTCGATCCTTGTAAGTGACAATAAAGACATCAAAATGCATGTAGTTGAAACTTACTTTGGCATGTGCTCGCTTGTATATCCACAGCTAGATTATATGGAACGTCGTTCTAAGATATGAGATCCGGACTAGTGAGAGGCAACGTGCTTAAGGGACAAAACATCATCTCTAGGATGAGCATATTCTACCAAAACTTGAATTTCATCTCCAACCTGAGATCCCACCATCACCAAACCTGAAGCTTGAAGGCCAACCTGGAAATCACAACCAAAGAATCACGTGTGTTTGCATTCATCACAAAATATAAACGTCAAACGCCCCACAAAACCTAACTTCTACACTTGCGTCAAATCTGAAAACCAGGTATCACATGACTTCCCTAATTCCAAAATATAGATACCTTTACACACTGTCAACATGTATGAATTACCTGCAAGGGGTGGGGTGCTTCCAGCAAGGAAGAAAAGAGCTATTTATCACAAACGTAGAATAACTCTATAAACTATCATGTAATTGTTGCTTAGAAAAACAAAAATCCTATAAATAAGGCATCTGCCAAAGTTATATAACTTGCTGGGGATTTATTCAGACGTTTGTAATGAAGGCAAGACATTAGAGGTTTAATTGTATAGTTCAAACATAATGGTGCTTCAATGAGACACTGCATACCTCCACCAATAACAAGGCTGCCATGCGGTCTTTGATGAATTTGAGTACTAGAGCACGAAACCTTTTACTCTTCGGCTGCCTTCTTAAATATTCTAACACCCAATATCGGAGACTGCTACTAAAAAGTTTCCTTGAAACTTTGTGTTGCATATTAACTATGGAAGCAATTCCTTCCAGCTGACCCGCTGAGAATGGAAGCACATCACCCCTAATATAAGCTTTTACCTACAAGCAGTAATGTCATTAAGAAAAAAATCCGACTTTATAAAGAGAAATATTTTGCAAACGATCATCATGAAAAGCCAGTCCAGACATACACCAGATGCAATAGCAAAAGGTACACGCCACCCAAATGGTTTGTTGTACATTCATCCTATTAGAATCAGTCGAAGGATGGATTAATTTCAACAACAGACTTTTACAACCCTCTCCTTTTAGTTCATCAAATAGCAGACGACAGTTCTTGTTTTTGGTTGAGTATCAACTGCAAACAGTTCTAGACCAATTGCCTTACTCCAACTTATAACGTGAAACATTTCGCAAAGCCAAGTCCAGACATACAACAGATGCTAGCAGCCCTGGAGCAATTACCTTACTCCCCAACAAATAAATAAGTATAATCTTATGATAAGCTACATGCTAACTAACCAGCACAGTCTTCGTCTATGCCGCTAAGTGACAATACTGACTTTTAAAGAAACTAGCTTCCTGCAAAGTCCACTGTCTACTTGATAAACTATGCAAGTAAGTTGGTTTCTAATAGAACATTCTTCTTCTGCCAAAAATATAGCTCAAGTTCATTTATCATGCAGCAAAACGAACTTGAGCTAAAAGCTTCAAGTCAAAACATCCTGTAAGAGATACCTACAGCATCATTTGAACTCATTTCATATATTGCAATTTTGATAGATGATGACGATGGATACGCTGGCATGAGAAATCGGCTATGGTATAACACTATAACATAGAAAAAGAACAAAATTGTTTTATACTCTAACCGAATTTAGGGTAAGCCATATTAAAATGTAATGTCAAAGGTAATTATCACTCCACTATATGCTATTGTATAGACTCCTACTGAAAACCACTTCTACTGTTTAAGAAAGAATGGCGCCAAGCCAACTGATTCGAGAAGACTTTCAAAAGCAGTTTTCATGTAGTAAAGTTATGGACTTATGGGGAGTAAATAATCAGCCAGGTTTGAACCTAGCAAATCAGACCACGTACTCAGTTACTTACAATACAATAGGATAAGTTGCAGTGAGAAAATTGTCAGAATCCAGTCACAGTGACAAGTGTCATAACAGAAGGATTAAAGTTTGAAATGTAATTTTCCCAAATTAATCCAATTCATTTAATCCTAATAATGCATGAAAAGTATATCTCTTTCATGCATTATTAGCGCGGAGAGAGATGAATGCACCTGATAATGAGCAAGAAGATCCATATATCTACGGATAGGAGACGTGAACTGAACATAACCAGGAATTCCCATAATTCCATGACGTATGGGCTGCCTGAAATCATACTCTGCACCACGCATCAATTTAACAATCGCAGAGCTTCGGACAGGCCCTTCAGGAAGGTGAGAAAACGCAGAAGTATCTAAATTTGACTGAGGCTGTCCCCTATAAGGTAGAGGAATGCTGTTAGAGGAGCCAAATGTGGCAACCACCTCGCCGCAAAGGATCATCATCTCTGTAACCAGTCGCATTGCAGGGTCTGCCTGATTCTCAACATAAAGCTTGATCTGTGGCTCAGGATCATCTGGGTTTGCCACTTTGATACGTGCCTCTAAACTCGTGGTATCTACTGCACCCTGGAACAAGAAGTTGACAAGAAGAATTAAAGAATACTATCATTGAAATTAAAGCCACCGTTGTTATCAAGCGCTAAATTGTATGCTAATCACTAGCCAACTATAAGGCAGCTGTCTAAAAATTGTATGCTAATCTAACCTGCTGTTTACGCCATTGTAAACGTAAACCTGCAGCCTCAGATAGAAGTTTTAACTCGCCTTCTTCCTCAAGATTCATATGTAGGAGCTCTAACGCACTCTCATATGTGAGCATATAGGTAGGTTTGATGACGGTATTATCCACGTAATACTCCGCTATACTGTAAAAGACGGATAAAAATCACTTCACTCTCAAAATGTACGTTGTAGGACTGAAAAAACAACCCGCCACCATTTTCATGCATGTAGTTAAAAAGCTATTTGAAATATAGCTACAGGTTGCAAATACATTTAAGTACCATACCAAGATCGGCTCCATTTCATTTGTACCTAAACTTCTTAGGAGTTTAGGAACAAGATTACAAACTAGAGTTGCTTTCTTCACGACATGCCACCTTATTTACATGGGTTCCCACTTCCCATGAATCCCAAATGGTAAACTAATCCCCACATACACATATCCAGGTTACTAAACATTATGATTTTTGGTCTAATATATTTGTATGCAGCGTAAAGACTCCACATTTTGTAAAAAAAAAAGGCAGAGAGAGACTACAAACATTGCAATCAACTCCAATTTCAAGTTTTAGAGAGACTAAAAACATTGCAATCAACTCCAATTTCAAGTTTTATAAAGATTTAACTCATCTAGTGAACATTATCGAAATTACTGCCGCATAGGCCATGGCCTGATACATTATATTTGTAAGATTTAACTCATCAAGTGAACACTATCCATATTACTGCCGCATTGGCCACGACCTGCTACTTTATATTTGTGGCATCCCGATACCGAGATTTTGCAACCATTTGCAGCAATCGCGAAAGATACACATTTTTATACCATGTTTAGAAAAGGATAGGTAAAGCCAGCTTCTTGGTACCTGCCATCGGGATGAAGTACAACGGACACGGTGACAGCATTGCAAACTTTCCCTTGTTTCAAACTCATTCCTTCCATTGCAAGTTTATCTGGAAACATAGGATAAGTTGCTGTAGGTAGAAAAACAGATGTTCCTCTGCTCATGGCCTCTCTGCAGAGTAGCTATCTGTTAGAATACGAATGGACTCGACCATACCCAAAGGGAGGAGAGACAGCAACTCACTTTACAAGCCCAAAGACACATCTTTCCTAAAGCCAATTGGCAATAGATAAGCACCCCTGGGCCTTACAAAGTGAGCAACTCTCCACTCAATCACCAATGTGGGACTTCACATTTGGGTTTATATTCCAGCACTATCAATAGCAAACAGCTACCAAGGCAAAAGAGGAGAGAAAAAGGAGAGGAGAAGAGGTGCGCAGAGTAGCACATAACTAAGAATAGTATGTTACATGAATGAATGGAATTACTTGTCTAGAATGCTTCCAGGTTGAACTAAGCAGGTCGCGTCTGCTACATGTATCCAAATTTTAATCCGGCCGTCTTGCAGCCTTGTTGCACTAAGTGCATCATCAAGCTGCAAAAGTCAACGATGACAATAAAGGGATAAAAATCAAACAAGTTAATGATGATAAAAGGATTTCATGTTGGAGAAACCATCCACAAGAATTCATGCGGACGACACTTACCTCATCAGCCTCGTCAACATCAATAGCATAAACCTTCAAGTGTGTTAAGTCTTTTCGCCGAACCTGAAACAAAAAAAAAAATCAGTATAGAAGACATTATTCCTTTAAGGTGGAACTCTGAGTGAAATGTTGGGAGTTCCGTAGCAAAGTACCTCTGTTGTTCCTAAATGCTACTCTAGTGAAGAACAAAACCAAGGAAGTTACCTCATCTATGTCGTGATATTCAGCCAGTAAATCTTCAGCAGCCAATTCAACCTCCTCTGAGTGGTCAGTACGAATATTTAGCTTCAACAGGTCAATATTAACATGCACTGGAAAATAACCAATGTCTATGAGAAGATTTAAGGCTGAAGATGGTGATCTAGCCAAACCCATCGTTAAAAGAATCTGAAAACAAAATGTTCAAATGTTGGGGAAGGATTAGAGTGTGCATAAACAAAAGAAAAAGAGCAGCAAAAAACCCCCAAAAGAACATCATATTCAAGATTATTCACACAATTGTAGCTAGTCAAACAATGAATGACATGTATGTTGGAATGGATATCAAACACTTCAATCAAAGTTAACAAACTTAGCTCAGCTCTATCAATGGGCAACAAACTAGTGATGGAATATCATACGCGAAATGTTTGTATAGTCGACTCAAAGTTTCTACTTGGGGTGTTAAAGAGATGGTTAGCAAGGATAAAGCGCACAAGAACTTGACCATAATAACAAACACACATCACATACAACGGGGAGGTCGGAGAAGAAAGGCTGATGAAGTATCAAATCAAGCTCAGCCAAAACTGTGAAGTAAGTCAATAACAGAATCAACAGCAGCCTCAACCCACTTCAAACCCAATCAAAGACAGTATGTATATGTCCAAATAAACGGATGCCTCAGCGAGGTTACAGACTCCCAGAGAACTTATCCTAAGCACTATTTCGACTTTCAGAACAAAAATATTTAGAGCCAACCCCATGTAATGAATTTGACTTTTGCCTCATTATGATTTCACAATTTATAGATGAAGATATCACTTAAACCGATATGCACAACAACTTACATCCTCGACCTCTGTATTCTACTCAATGTGCAAATTACTTTTCAAGGAATCAAGGATATTCACTTTGTTCAGGTTGAAAAGACTACCGTTCCAGCAGTCTTCTTTTGGCTATCAGTGACCCATGTGTCAATAGCATAAGTGACAAGAGACTCTACACGATGCCAAATTCTTGCATCAGCAGTCCATGTGGACCTTGAAGGCTTTTCATTCAGAGGCATTGCCTTAGCAGCAGATAGTAATTGTATGAATTCTCGCAGTTCCTTTTCAGCTGTCTCCTTAGCTAGCTTCCTCTTGAGAAGCTCCTCAACCTACAGTATTGTATAAACATAATCCATTTCATCAAGAAATAAATCATCAGAGAACTAGAAGTTAAAGCAAACAATTTGCTTGACATAAATAGAAAATACAAAAGTATACGACAGCTTATTTACTCATACTAAACCAACCATTTAAGTAGCTGTGAAACAGTATCTTCATTGGAGCTCCTAAATCTTACACTGGTGATACCCAGAAAACATATAAATGCAACTTTCTGGCAGTGTCAGCAGGTCTAATCCTACTTGCGTCTAAACTTTCTGACTTAAAAATCGTAATGAAAGCACATTTTGAATCTGCACTAGGGAATTAAAAGTAAAGAAAGTTTAATATGTTTGTCCTAAACCGATAACCCTAATTGTCTTAATTCTTAGTAAGCAGAATAGCAGATGTGTCTTTCACTTTACAAGCAGCACTACCAACAAGGCAACAATATTTTCCAAAGGGAGAATATAGTAGCATATAGGCACTTGCTTCAAACAAAAAGATCCAGATTAGTTAGTAATGGCTAGCAAGACCCCTGCATGTAGAGAAACATGGACAAAGTACCTGATTTGTAGAACGAGGTGTATAAACAGAATGGTAACCATGCCTCTCAAGAACTGAGAAATAGACCTCATCTTTTGACAGCAACACGTGAGCGCTATAACTCTCAAGGGGTTCGGCGATCCCATAAATTATCTGTACGGAAAACAAAAAACATAAGCCCAAGTGCAACCATAAGAAAGACATGAAGAACGGTAAATAAACTACCTCAGCCAGAGTCTCGACTGTTAATGTTCTGTTGTTCTGAAGAAGCTCAGCCCAGGCAAGCTCAAGAAGGCTTGGGTCCTGCATAAGCAACATTATTGAATAAGGTTTTCAACTCTCAAAAGAGAACAAGAATAAGAGGCCTCGTGATAAGTAACTCCACATGAGGACTAACCAAATTATCTTCAACTTTCTGCATAAACTCTGAAATCTGGCTATGGTCAAAATTATCAATACCAGGAACAATATATGTTATTTGCTGTGGTTTTATGGAGGATGAGGTGCCGTTCTGCTTGAAAAAAAAAAGACAAGAAATAAAGGGGAAACTTAGTCAGCCAAATCTGATAACATTTAATAATAAAATGAAAAAACAAAATAACCTAACACCAAATAACTTGTTCCAAATAATTGGTAGTATTTCTGCCTAAACCTGATCAGAAACCATCCAATTCTTTTTCCCATCTCTTTTCTGAACAACCGCCAGTAACACCTTTTCAGAGTCCTTTTTGAATTCCAACAACAAACCTCCTCGAAGTGTTTCCTTTGTGGGATGCACTTCAAGTTGTTGTTCTGTAGTTTTTGTCAATCCCAGCCTGCAAAGAGAGATGCCTACAATCAATCAAGAACGAGCCTCTTTAAGTTGGATAGGATCAAATGAGGCGGACAAAAGCAGTTGTAATCGGAAAATATGACATGATCAGATCAGTTAAAAACAGAACATGGCTCATAAGCCTCACATTCATATATCAGAATCTGTATCTATTGGCAGCTATATATATATATATATCAAAAAGACTAAGTGCGCACTTCGTTAGAAAAAAAATCCAAGAGGGCGTCAAGCCATCAAGGTCACAAACTTGTCAACCCTACACTAACAAGTTGGACCTCATCTACAGAGTGCACAAAGGACAAGGGCAGTTCTGAATGACACTCGATATCAAAAATTCGTGGATTCTTGTCCTTGTCGTAAAAAATCAAATGGCGCCTATATCTACGTCTCTTGTTGACCAGCCTTCTACCACTGAATGAAATGAAGTAAACAACCCATCATGGGATTGAATCAGGAGTTCAAAACTTCAAACTATGTAGTGCCAATGCAAGAGATGTCGGAAACGTATGAAAGCTTCATTCAGTTTTTACATAGGAAAAGCACATACTACTCCATGGAAGCTCCTCACACACACACACACACACACACTATGTTCCAACATCCATATCCCCCATTTACAGTGAAAGAGCAAATTGAAACTAGGACACTAACTCCTCAACCATGTCACTAGTGAATTGATATCAATCACGCATTCAATCCTACTCAAATGTTTATCCTAGCATAGTGACTAAGACGAGGTATCATAACGTGGGTTCGAATCCCCTTCCCCCATTTACAGTCAAATGTGAAATTGAAACTACCCCACAGTGAATTGATATCAATCGTGCATTTAATCCTACTCCATTGGTCCTACTCAAATGTTTATCAACCGTAACGTTGGGTTCGAATCCCCTTCCCCTCATATCGTAACACCGTTGCGGCTCAATTGACACCAAAAAACAAAGAAAGAATAATGCGAGCATCATAATGGCCATAGAAAGAAAAGAAAAACCTGTGGGTGGGGCGAGAGAGCTCCGGGAAGAGGGTTTCAAAAAAGCAGAGAAATCCCGGGTGAAGACCAAACGGCGAGGATTAAGGGAATGAGGGGAGGTGGAAGAGAGAGGAAAGCGGGAAGGAAGGAGGTGGTGGAAGGTGGAGAGAGTGGGTGGAGAGCGGATAAGGGAGGTGCAAGTGGTGGCTGCTGCTGCTCGAACCACCACCATCATATCCACAGGGAGTATAAACCCTTTGTTCATCTTCAATTTTATCAGAGGCAGAGCCCAGATGACATGAATGACAAATGCAGAATTAATTGCTCAAGGCGCAGATGATGGGATGGAGGAGATGAGAGGAGGGCTAAAAATTCGTTAAGAGTGGAGTACAATACTAGGGATTAGTCTCAACAACTCACTTTCTTTGTCGCAAGTCTCTTAATTAATAATAATCTCACTTTTAAAAATAAACAAGGGGCTACTTAACGTCGTCCGTCTATTTACTTAAGTGTCGTCCATAATTTATGAGTAAATTACTGATTTGCCCTTCTTTAAATTTACTAACCTAATTTAACTCAACTACTTATTAACTTAATTTACCCTAATATTTATTAACATCATTCTAATTACAGCTTGGACAACAACAACAATTTACCGTCGAATTAATAAAACACTTATATTTCGAATTTTTGATTATTCGTCGATTAACCCGGACATGTCGAACGCGGAAAATAGTTTTCCTTTTGATTTGAATTTGCCCTATAACGAAAATAATTCGGACGACGACGTTATCGAGGTTAGTCTCGTTATTTTTGTCATCGTTAACGCAATTATGATTTGTATTATTTTTCGTATTAGACGTGACAAAAGAATTCGGCCCAGGTATTAATCGTAAAAGCTCGTACCCGGAATAACTACCGAAATTACGAGACCGGGTTAAGTGTTAGAATTTATATGTTTCGGCCAGGGGACAGTCTTAAAACATCTAAGACTGAGCCCAGGTTGAGTCTTAGAACTTCTATGTCTCGGCCTGGGGACAGTCATAGAACAGCTATGACTGAACCCAGGTTGAGACATAGAAGTTCTATGTCTCTGCCTGGGGACAGTCATAGAACAGCTATGACTGAACCCAGGTAAGTTACTAATATTTTAGTTTACCGATTCGGATGATGGTGTTTGTTTACTAATAACGAATTCTTGAATCTAAGTTTTTACTTCAAACGATCTCATTAATAACATGTATTTCAGTTACCTTGAACTCGAAATTAGTATGTCAAGATTGAATTAATTGGAACCGGATTGAGCATAAGCGATTTAATTATAGTTCAATTGCAATTGAAATATGATGGAGGTTGATGAGTTGAATGTTGGAATGTAATTTTATTTGGATGAGTAAAGAGAATGTGGGTAAAAAGAGGTAAACAAGGTAAGGGTAAAATGGGTATATTGGGTAAAATACGGACGACGCTAAGTAAAATTACGGACGACGAGAAGCGAAAGTGATAAATAAATCTACGAGAATACGAGATAACACATGAATTATCTTTATCTACTCAATTAAGTATTATTTGATCCTGTAACAGATATTCTCGTTACAAACAAGAATTTGTCTTTTAATCGGGTTGAGTAAAATGAATTGAATTTGGGCGAACAGGCGAAAACTTAGTCGAAAAAGATGGAATTATCGGGAATTATGAATTCTCATGAATTTACATTTCATGTGAATTAGTAAAACAAGTTTGGTTCGTATGCCGAAACTGAATTTATGTGGTAAGTTTGACTTACTAGGAGGCTAGGGGCCTGAATATTTTTTTTTGAAAGTGAAGATCAATAACATTAATAATAACTTATCCGGCATTTACAAACGATGTTAAATTGAACTGAATACAGATTTGTGAAAAATAAAAAAAGAGCATCATTAAGACAAAGATCACTATTAGAATAATGCGCTTCTACATAGCCTTCTATATATCGCTATTTATTGACACAACCTTTCGCGAAGGAATATATATATAGATCTGCTGAAATAGCCTCCAAGATGATGAACTTCATTTATTTTGACATGTAAAGACTGAAACCTCGAAATAAAGGAAAAAACTTTGAAAAAAAGGACGAAACAACTCTCATAAAAGAGAGACTTTTATTGAATAAGATTTGTAACTAGTAATTGAGATTTAACACAATTTTTGGGGCTTACCATCGATTAATCATCGATGGAGAGTTCCCAGATCGAGGAGGAAAAGTAGGATTTTTTTTGGGGAGAAAGAGGAGGAAAAACTAGGTTTTCCGTGTTACTCTTGGGGGCCTGGATATTTAGATAAGCAACTTGTGAACTTCTCATTTGACAGAGGAAGTGAATACATGTGGTAATTTTACTTCCCATAATTTGGACAACCAAATCGAGTTCATTTTTTAACTTCACATGAATTTTATTTTGCCATGAATTGAAATTGTAACCAAACAAATCTTTCAAGTACCCTCTTTCTGTCTCGGTCAATTGTTTATTTTTCACTCTGTATATTGTATTTGGGAAAAGTATTTTAATCATAAATAAACAAATGACCACGAAGGAAGAAGCACTTATATTTAAATAACCATGTTTTCAAACTATTTCATTTTCGACATCAATATTTTTACTTTTCTAGATAAGATTTCTAAGAAATCGTGTCCAATAAGTTTTTGTGTACACGTAATCGACTATCTCTGATAAACAATTCAAACCCGACTATATTTCAATAACAAATTATCTTAGTATTAAGTACTAACAAAGCTTCAATTGTACCAAAAATATTTTTCAATTGTAGTGTAAAAAAGATACCTTAAATTCTTAATATTAAAATGTTGGGATTTTCTACACGGTACCCTTGTATTTTTCACTTTTCTACCTGGTACCCCTACCTTTTCTATGTCTATACATGGTACCCTTGAATTTTATTATTAATTTAACTAGCGCCCCGAATTTTTTTTTTCATCAAGTTTTGTCGTTAGATTATGTTTTTAGCTTAGGATTAAGATTTGAATATCATTTAACTTAGATAACTAACAAGTAGTTAAGCTTAATTTAAGTGTTATCATTTGATTTGACAATATAACGTCAAAAATATAATTCGTTTAGATTTGGAGTATAAACTGCAAACACGTACAAAATTGTTAGTTTAAGTTCAATTATCGGTTAATTAGGTATGTTAAATGACGTTTAACTTTTAATCTTGAGCAGAAAAAAGTAATTTGTTGCCAAAACTTGACGGAAAAAAAGTTTAAGGGTACCAATAAAGATAATATTAAAGTTTAGGGGTACCAAAGAAAATTTTAGTAAAGTACAAGGGTACCATGTGTACATGTAAAAAGTGTAGAGGTATAAGGTAGAAAAGTAAAAAGTTAAGGGGTACCACGTAGAAAATCCCTAAAATATTTGAAACCAAATCAATAGTAGAATTTGGGGAATTGTTAATTAATTAAAGTGAGATGTAGGACGGAGATGAATCACGCGGCTAAGCAAGGATGCTAATGTCGTAGTCGTTACTCATTTTCCAATCAACTTGAGCGAGCGAGCGAGCATGACAAACACGACCAATTAGGGCCCCTATATAACTACATGTTACAGCCTCCACATTCCTACTAATTAAATCATACACAAAATCATTCAATTTCTCATTCTCATCAAAACGTATCGGAGTACGTACGTACTATAACCTTCTAGTCAATTAGTATTTGTAAAGAGCAATATAATATATATAATGGCTGATAATGGTGAAGAGATGGAGAAGAAGCACCGTTTCCATCGTCGCAACAAGGACAAAGACGAGGACGAGACCCCCAAAGACCCCGAGAAGGAAATGAAGAAGCACAGAAACCTTGAGAACCTCGGCAAGGCTACTGCCATTGTCGCTGGTGCTTATGCATTGGTATTATTCTTTTCTCTCTTTTTATTTCATTCTAACTAACATTTTAATTAAATGGCACGCATATATACTCCGTATATCTTTGTTTCGATAAATTGTTTACCTATGGACCATGATTACTTTACTTTCACAAATAATACATACGAGTAAGAAATAAACAGCAACGAAAAGAGTATTAATAAAGCAACTATCAATTAATACAAAGTTCCCTTGATCATTTCGCCAAATATGAAAGAATATATATGCTCCGTGTAACCTAAGAAATGACAATGATTCTTATATATGTATGTATATATTCAGCATGAGAAGAGCAAGGCAAAGAAAGACCCGGAGAATGCAGATCGTCACAGGATAGCCCAAGAGATTGCGACCGTAGCGGCCGTGGGAGCCGGTGGTTTAGCGTTCCATGAGCACCACAGGAAGAAGGACGCCAAGAAGGAGTTGAAAGACCAGCTCAATAACTAATTTCAAAATTAATACTCAATTCTATTTATTTCTTTTGTTTTGTTTTTCTACTTAAACAATTCTCCTAGGCTTATTAAGTTATTACTCACTTCGTAACTTCATACGATTAGTAAGCATGTAGCTTTGTGTTCACTTATGTGACTATATATATTGTTATGATTATTCTTTCGTTATTCTATATATATATATATATATCTCGCTCATTTTTCATTTAATAACCTTTTTATATCTACGTAAATTGAATGAAAGAAATGGAATAATTGACGGAAAACCCATTCGTGATGCGTCATGCATGCATGTAATCTTTCATACTACATGTTATATTTCAAAGTATCCACCATAGAAGGTTCATGCATGTCCTCGCCTGTGAAATCATTATCTACACGATATCAATTTTTTTCATGTTTATACCGATAAAGGCTAAATATTTGTGAACATTTGTCTTACGACGACGAGAATATATTTTCAAAAATTGATGAACTTAGATATACTAATACTATCTGATTGACAAAATCGTCGTGTACGGAATTGGTGAGATATTTTTTCAAAGAGGAGAATAAGATATACTAATACTATGATACCACAATAAAATGATCATAGAACCACAAAAATTTCAATGACAATTAAAGATGATGGAGTACCGATACAAAAACGAAGCAACATTTGAATCTATCTATTTATCTATACTTAAGCGACGAACTTTCGAATTATATTAGAGTCTTATTTACTCATTTACACTATAAAAATACAATAATAATGCAACAATACACTCAACGTGTTGTAATAGTTCACTGTTCACCATAAAAATACAATAATAAAAGCAATGACGATCCAAAATTTTGTCATCCGGCAGACACAATTTTTGTTGTCATTGTTCTTATCACCTAATAAAACTAATGTTCTACGAAGTATCAAGTAAAACGATATTATATATTTCGTCTTCAAAAAAAATTGGAAATTATTTTTTACTCCGTGTACTTTGTAAATTTAAAATAACTTTTAAAATTGACGCAATATTTTTTTAACGTCTATTTATACAATACAGATTAGTAGCTCAATAGAATAGAGTACGGATCCATGATACATGACCTAGAACTCATTTGCCTTTGTTATTAATATTAATAGAACATGTAACATGACTTCCGAAAACTCTAACACTATACAGAGTATAATCCAACGTTGCTTTTCTCGTTGGCAAAAAACAAAAAACTGTGAACATTTAACGCCTTATACTTGTAAGATCGATTTAACCAATTATCAATAATGTACTACGACACAGAATTTATTCTACGTATGTATATACGAGCATATGCTTAATTATCATTATCAACTTAATTAGTCCAACTACTCGATCATCAACTAGCAATTATAAATGACTACCGATCGGCCTGGTCTCAATTTTAAACAATATAGTTGAAGTGTTAATCCAATCATATCACCCATAATTCGTGTAACCCGTAAACATACATCGTGATGACAACCACTCCTACATGACCATTAACAAATAATAATTGACTAAGTACATACTTACGCGATTAAATTAAATATATGTCAGTTCTCACCATACCGATAATCACGTACAACTCGATTATAAATTCAGCCCTACTGTTTAGACTTTAATCATCTTCACATTATATTGCAAAACGACTTTTAAGATTAAGATTAAGATTAAGATTAAGATCGATGGCTGAAGAAAACGAGCACCACCACCACTTCCACCACCATGAGAAGACGGGGGTCGAGACCATCGAAGACCTTGAGAAGGAGGTGAAGCACCACAAGCACGTCGAGCACGCTAGCGAGGGAGTCGCTGCCTCTGTTAGTGCCTATGCTCTGGTAATAATTCCGTTCATTCCCGGTCTCTTCTTCATTTCAAACTTATATTACGAGACTGTCTTATTAGAGAATTTTAGTGAAAAACCATTAATCAAGATGATTTAGACAATTTGAAGAAATTAATCTAAGGTACTATTCTTATTAAATTTAATCCAAATCATCTGACTCATTCCGTGTCGCATCTCTTTATGTAATATATAAATAATAATAATCATCACGAACAAATGTGTAAATCTAAAAAGCTGGAGATTTATTACCAGATAAAGACACGATTTGGTAAACAACAGTGGATTAATATTGATGGAATGAGATTTAAAAAATGTACAATGAATTAGCAGGTTTGACAACAGATTTAATTAGTAAGATACGAGTAATAATAGGTTTGACTAAAAGACCTAATGAATTAATTAATGTCATGTGTTTATTCCTCATCCAACTTTGATTAGTTGGTCTAACCTTATCCAACTGTAATCAGTTGGCCTAATTTCAATCGGACCACGTTGTTGAAAACAAACAAGTAACTATAACAAAGCCGTGCACATGTCAATTAGATCACGGATGAATCGTTTGAAAAGTAAAATGTTATACAGATTAATAATACTTATAAATTTAATAAAAAAAATTATGATCATAAATACAAATTTGATAATGTTTATATTTCGACCATGTAAATGAAACGAGTTTTGTCGGGAAAAAAAATAAGACTATTATATAATCACTCATTACAACCCTAGATAACGCGTTAATCACAAAAGATGATCTAACAATATCTTATTATAAGACCGTCTCACTTCAGAATTTGTGATTTCGTTAAGTGCATTCAATGCAAGCATGTCAAAAGGATTGGCGTTTGTTGAATTATCCAATGTTATGTTTCGGTTCAATGAGCGTGCACTTAGTCAAGTTACAATATAGGGAAGGGAGATTCGAACCTGAGACCTATTATCACAGGGTACTTAGTCTTAACATTATTGTCCAATGTTATGTTTTGAAATAATGAAAATGGTGATATGTTGATATGTATGTATAGCATGAGAAGCATGAGGGACACGAAGTAAGAGAGAAGCTGGCGTTTACGTTGGCGGCGGGAGCAGGAGGGGTGGCGCTGCACGAGCACCACGAGGCTAAAGAGGCCAAGGACGAGCTTAAAGAAGAAGAGAAGAAACTCAACCCTCATCACCACCACCACCTCTTTGGTCATCACGACAACGATAACAATGATGATTGATACACTCATAAATAAACACTCATTTCTCATTGCTTCAAATTAATTTATTTTCAATAAATGAGTTTGTATTGTCAATTATTTGTCATTGCTTTCTGTTCTTCATCTTCACCACGTTGTTACAACGTTAACTACTTGTATACTCTACTTGTATGTTTGAGTGTGGTTTTAGTTGTGTAACCTCTAGCTGGAAAAAAAAGTTGTGTAACTAACCTTTTTCTGTTGGTCTCAGTAACATTGCGACAGGTCAAACACTATCCATGTCGAGTAGATAGAAAAAGCAACTTGCCTAGAAAATGATAACCTGTTTTGTCTTATTTATCTACATGGGTAATATTTAACTCGTCACAAGCATGTGAAGGATAGTTTGTCAGGAAGACTCGCTGCAATTTGTATTCATATTGAGAAAATTTTGTCGGATGAACCGATAATTCAGTTAATACGGACCAAATCTTGCCAGGGATAAAAAACACGGGTTTCAACCTCGCAAAAAAAATAATAATAATGAACTTATAAGCTTACCAAGTAGTAGTATTAATAATAATAATGAATACTTAAAATTGATGTCTTGATACCGCTAGTTATAGTTGAACTGAAATCGACTTAAATTAGGAAACAACCTATTAGTAGGGCTAATAAATCCTGACTTAAATTGATTAGAAAATAATAAACATTAATTGAAATCAATAAAATCCAAAACTAACAAGGAGATAAAACAAATAGTCCTTAATAAACTATCACGATTTAGGATACTCGATAACAAATTGACTTGAATTAGCATTTAGTAAAGCAAATAACAAACTTTTACTTGGGGACAAAGTAAAGTCAAGCATTATTCTAGGGAATTTTTTGTTTTTTCATCCGAAAAAGTGTCGTAGATGAGAGTCGAAAGTCGAAACTCTAACGTCACGATCAGAGTAAATTAACTCTTACGTAAACAGTCTCAATGAGAAATCGTCACTTGTAAGTTTTTAGGTAACCCTATATAAGAAGACGATTAGGGGCCATGTGGCCTATGGCTTTAAGTTTATGGTTGGGCTTTGGCTGTTGACACTGGACGTGGCTTCGTTCTCCTAATGTTTAATGAAGCTGTAATCTTTGACCCATTATCCAGTGTTTGGGCCCTTGGAGTTTGCCAACGTAACTACTGGCGGACTGTAGGATACTCTTTTCTCTTTTACAAAAAAAAAATCTTATACAAGTACGATTATCTTATAATAAGGGTAATTCACCATTGATAAATCCGAATATAAGCTCTACTGATCATCACAAATAATAATAACCTCTATTGTGAGTTTGTGACCTATATATGGAGGGCTCCGATTACTAATTTCCGATTATTTAAACTAAACGATTTATAACCTCGTGACGTGGAACATGTATCACACTAGCTATCTAATAATAAGGCGAATTAAAATCCGAATACAGCTCTATTGATCATCACAAATATATAAGACTGATAAAATATAAAGAGATTTGTATTATTAAATGTTATGTCTTCCAACCAATTACAATAACACCATATTCATAGGACTACGAAGATATCACAATATCTTCTAATATGGTAGACGATATAACATATTCTCTTATTTTTGATATTATTTTGATTACGGTATATTACAATATACCGTAATCTTCGTAACATATTATTATTCCTAATTTTATTATCTTTATCATGATACCGTAATATTATGGTATCCTCTGTAAAGACAGACATGGTTACCTACATACTTACGAGTATATGTAAATATGTAATGTACTCCTTTCAAGTTTTTGAAAATTTTACCTTTTATTTATATGTGATCGAGTAGTAGTATTTTGATAAAAATCGAAAGTATCACACGAAGCACAAACCTTGTTTTGTTATAATAATAATAATGCAGTAAAGTAGCATGAGAGTGGAGTTGTCGGAATTGCAACGCTGATGGCCAATAGAAAACAAATGGAGGTGCTAAGTGGTAACAATCAAATTTAAATTAAAATTGGTCTGATCGCCTAAAAACTTTTAGCTGCTGCATGCCTGGTGCGAATTTCTGCAATTGAACTAGTACTGTGTATTCACGTCTCTAATCACGATCTAGTGGAAGATTATTACAGTAACTTTTTAGGCATGGAATTAGTACAGTAGATGCCTAAAAGTGGAGGGTATGTATACTATCGCCCGTGGGACGGCCACCCCAATTGGATCTCAGTGGCCACTTAGTGAAATCAAGCCGCTAACTAATTGTTTACTATTACTACTGCTACTACTCTTCAGTAATTTGATTTCTAGTGCGCACGCACATACACAGTAACATATGATATGATATCATATCATATCATATCACGATTCTGGTTATTCTAGGTGGCGGTTGTGTTGCGTCCGATAAATTCTTAGGTACACTCAGTATTTTTCTTTTGCCAACGATAAAAATAACGAGTGAGTTACTTACTTACGTACATGATGTTGAGGCTTTAAGATCGAGCCATTAATACATCATTATTAAAAAGTAACACTACAACGAATGATAGATGTATATGTATCGAGTACATTTTAGTTGAAAAAAACGTCTTGAAATGTGTAAGGAGGTTCATAATTCCCCATAGATAAGCAACCCAAAATAAATACTCCTATTTAAGATTTCTACATACTGTATTAGTTAGGACATTTCTGTTGTGCCGAACCCAAATACAGATCGAATTGAAGCTAGCTACTACAAGTACAGTACAACTAGTCAACTAATGAACATTGAACAAGCGGTCTGTTGTTTTATTTGATGCATGTTTCGGACATTAGTGCTTGGAAGTATTGTCTTTCAGAACAGATCCAGTGCTTTTTCTCCTCATCCATCTACACTGAGTATTTTTTTACTCAAAATCATATACAAGTACTACATTGTCTAGTCTAATTATTAACCCGGAACAATTCGGAGTTGGTGTTGGTGTTTTATAGTGGAATATAGGGAGGTGAAAGAATATTTTTTTTTTTTTTTGTGGCTGGAGTTTGATGAATCCTATCCCAAGAGGATTATCAAATTTATCATCCCTCGTGATTTTTCGACTAGACTATTGACATTTATAGACAGGGAATTGAAGAATATGGTAAGCATGCAGTCGATTTCTTGGTCTCCTTGTGAGTGAGCTAAAGATAAATTCATTACTATTTCTAGTAGCTTAGTAGAAGTAGAAGTAGAAGTACTAATCAATGTTATTTCCATGCGTAACAAACATTTCATATTTTAACATTCAGTAGGCTAGTAGGCACTAATTAACTAGATAGGTTGAGAAAATAGGAAAACTGAGTAAAAGTAAGTTAGAACGTTCTATGCATGCTTGAAGATGAATGCGTCATCCACTCATACTCGGATACTCCTCACACTAGATGTACCTCATTGTCTCATGCTCCAATTTCATCTAGAAAAACTAATGTAATTGTCTAATTGATGTGGTCGATACTTTGCGCCATCGCCATCGCTTTAATTAAGAGATGATGATGTTTGAAGTGAAACAAATACTGTACATAGAAATCAAGAATTTCACGACAAATCACAAAGTTCATTATAAGTCTAGTATTCATTGTAGTGAGTAATACTCGTACATATATACTTAGTATGATATACGGAGTAAGAAACAAAACTTATATCTTAATTACATATTCATATAATTACCATATTTTCTTTCCAAAAAAAAATATGTTTCATCCACTCAATCAATCATTTATCTATATTTTCAGTCAAATACTTTCTCTGTCTTAATCATTTATTGTATTACGAAATATTTTATATTATTTATATAGACGAAAAAAAAAAGAGGTTTATATTTGTCTACAACATTGTTAAAAACATGCATGGTCCCTTGGAGAGGATTACGAAGGGAAGTGAAGGCCGTACCCGTGCGTAGGAGTATTGGAAAGCAACGTAACAAGGAGGATATCAACAAAAAAGTTGGGCGACATGCATTCCCTTCACAGAATGAATGAATGAATGAACTCATTTTCTTTAAACTCAAGCGTAGTCAAGAATCACAAGTTAACCTAGGGAATGGAACTACCCTTGTATCATTCGATAACAACAACAACCTTAATACCCTTTTTAGCCACCCCCACTCATCCTAGGGTAGGTACCTACTACCCAGAGGGTGTATGTATGTGCACGAAGTGCCTCTATGTCATGCAATGTCTCCCGTCCGTTACACCCGTCACATACTCACAAATCACAAAAACTCAAAAAAAAACGATTTTTTCTCAGAAAGACGACCTCACACATGATGATGAATTCTACCTATTATGAATCCTACTTATTTTGTTCTTGCTCACTAATTTAGTAAAAGACGATCTCTCTATAGACATATTTCGTTGTATAGTAAAATATGTCAATTGCTAGCCTGTTTGGATGATTAGAGCCGTACCACCCTTCTTTTTATTTCACGTGTCACTAAGTAAAGTAATGTGATGATAGGAGGCCATTCCATGAAGAGTAAGTTAGCAGTTACGATACCCCTTCAATTCCAGCCTTCCTCAATCTTTAGCTTGCACTATTTAATGTACTCCAACATATACCATCTTTTTTCGTACAATAATCATAATTACAAATTATTGAATCTCGGTAATTTGTTTATCTTGTACTCCCTCCGTTTCTATGATTTATTCCACCTTAAGAGTGACACATTTTTTAAGAAAAATAATAAAATAAGTAAAAGTAGAGAGGGAGTAAAATAAGTGGGCCACCTAGGTAAGAGAGAAGTGTGATAGAAAAAAGGAAAGTGGAAGAAATCAAAGAAATGATTGAAAAAGAAAATGTGGAAGATATCAAAGAAACAGAGGGAGTATATTCTTTGTGAATACGGAGTAGTATTTTGATTATAGATCAAATAAAAAATAAGTAGATAGATGGAGCACAATACAATAGATTAGATCAACTACTCAACAATACATCTTCGTTGATTATAACCAACTTTAAGTTTTACACATCGATCACAAATTCACAATTCACATTATTTCCGAATATAAATTATATAATAAAACAGTTTACAAAATAACATGACTCAATTTTATACAATGATTAGTGTAGACACCCACATTTTGACCGCCAGGTGTCTATAGTAGGTCCCACCAAACACCCGATGATGATAGGACGCAAACGTGCTTTAATGGGCTCGGATATGGGCTCGAAATCATGGACATTTGGTTTAGGCTTATTAAGGAGTACAAATCTCGCAAAACGGACCTCAAATCCAGGCCTAGTAGGTCGTTTCGAGTCAAATAAGACTAATTTGGGTCGATTCCGGCACCAGGGGTAAAACCGTCTTTTAGCGACCGAGTCAAACCCGGTCAAAGATATTTTTTCCCGAGTCACACGAGCTGGCCGTGACACTACACGGCTGATTTGGACTCAAACACCAAAAAAATCAGCTTCAAATAATATTAAACAAATCCGTTTAGGGATAGAATTCGATCTTAAGTAGAAATTCTATCCGGAAACCGAATCAGAGATCGATCAAGCTCCCAGAACTCGGCTGAAACAGCCGAAATACTCCCACCAGCCGAGTATCCTTGCCTTACTCACCAAGAAACGAGAAGTTTTATTTCCTCACGAACTCTCGTTTTCCTATCCAAACCGGTGTTTCTTGTCACACAAGCAAGACCACCGCAATTCCTATAAATAGGACCTTACGTCCGACCATTCAGACACATGAAATATCAACACAATAATCCCGACACACAATAATTTTTCAGAACTCGTATCTAAAAAATAAAGTCTCGAAATCCACGTCCGAAGGAATACCGAAATAGCAACCAAAAAACCGACGAATCCATCCCGTCCAATCCGGCCGATCCACGCCCCACATACACACACAAAAACGTCCCAAAAACCGACACCTTAACTCACCCACATCATCTCGACGCTCACGTGCCCAAGCCACCGTCCGACGAGCCCTATTCCGAGTAAACAAAGCATGTAGGTTGAGGGTGCAAATCAAACCCGTCTTTTCTCCTTCCTCTCTCCCTAATCTCACGTTTTTTCTTCTTTCGTCCGTCGTTTTATTTATTTGTTCGTCGGTCGTCTAATTATTAATATGGGTCGTTCATCGCATCATATTTTTATTTATTTTCGATAATAAAACTATTTTCATATAACGTTCTTAAAATACGATACCGATTCTCTAATCGAATATCGTATCTATAAGAACTAAATTAATTTATTCTCGTTGATGCCAAATAAAATCGTTACATCTTTTTAAACAAAATTCGACGATTTTTAACGCGGAGAGAATTAACATTTTTTTCGTTCAAAATTCTTTTTTTATTTTTTTCGTTCAAAACGAACTTTTTTTCAAAACTTTTTCTAAAGTCATTCCGAGTATTCGATATCGATTTCATAATCGAATATCGAATACGACGAATATCGAAAATATAAGTCGAGTATAAAATAATCCATATTTGTACGCGATTTATAGGAATTAACGGTTTTTCGAACAAAAAAAAAAAAAACCCGGCAGACCACCACGCGGGTCGCGCGCCTGTCAGGCGACCCGCGCGGCGGCCTGGTTCGCCCGGCCTCCTTTTTCTCGTTTCTTCGCTTTTCTATTTTTAATTCCTTTCGAACATTATATTAAAATGCGACTTTCGCGACATATTTCAATAAATACTTTTTTTTCGACCTCGGTCAACACGTGTTAATCAATCACGTGTCATAAACCTTTTCTAAAAATCATGCATATTTATTATCTATATCTTTATTCAATTTATTCAACGTTACTAACTCGTTTTCTCGTGTTTGTAGCTTTTTATTTATTTTTATCGTTTTATTAGACTAAAACGAACTCACATGCTAAAATAACTTTGACGTTATTAGTTTAAACATGCATTAAACGACTTAGCAACCCATTTATTTATTTTTCTCACATGCTTAGGAAAATAATGTTTGCATATCATTCAACCGTCGAACTAACCCGTGTACACCAAAAACGAACGATATCCTAGTAAAGGCCGCTAAGTGCGGGCGGGGTTGGGTGTTCTTAGTGAACTTCCCAACACGTACCCTCACCCCTTACTCAGAACCATGGTTTCCGGATGTCCGAATCCATTGGCTACGAGAGTCATTCAATATACGATTAACCGCCCAGTCGGCATCGGTATCGATATGCAAAGGGACGAGCCCAATAAACTCTGACATCGAAAATGGGCCGTATTTTGTATACGGCCCACTACGACATAGAGTGGGCTCGAACGGTTCCGAATAACCACAAAATTCGGTGGCGACTCCTACTTCGATTTAAATTTCAATTTGACCATCTCATATGGAGATTCATTCGCCTCCCCAAACCCGCGCGTGGCCGCGTTGGGGTGGACCTATGTCATGTCCACAATTAGTTGATCACTCACTACTAATAATGAGTGTTTTTTTTTGTGGATGTTGTCTCACTCATTAGCTACTGATCTCTATCATCTACAGTACAATATAGGGTAATACAACACTAACAACACAGAGTATAATAATACACAGTAACAAAATTGCATATTACTCCCTCTGTATCATTCATTTGTTTACCTTTGATTAAAATATTTTTTATAAATAAAAAAAATAAACAAATGATTGAAACGGAAAGAAAATACATCTTAAAAGTTACGTATAGCTCCTTTTAACACATGCCAACATCCGTAATCTGCAGAAACACTAGAGGCCACGAACTAACGCATGTTACGTTGTTTACATCCCTACATTATTATGACTATATATATGTACGTTCATGCCTAAGCAATTACACAACCAAATCACCTAACTCTCTTTTTATCTCAAAAACATCTACAAAATTCACAAAAATAACAAAAATGAAGAACTTTGGAAATATAGTAGTGGTGTTTATGCTAATAATCCTAGGAAAAATACCATTAAACAAAGGTGATGATGGATTTATTAGCAGAAATGGTGTGAATTTAATGTTAAATGGTGAAATATTTTACGCAAATGGGTTTAATGCATATTGGTTGATGTGTGAAGCTTCGAATCCAAATTCACGACAAAGAGTGTCCTCGGCTTTACAAGAAGCTGCTAATTACGGACTTACTATCGCCAGAACTTGGGCTTTTAGCGATGGTGGTTATAATGCTCTTCAGTATTATCCCGGTTCTTACAACGAACAAATGTTTCAAGTAATTTTTCCTTATTTCTTTCTTATTATTGTACGATATGATATACGAGTACTTCGTACGATTATTGTATTTATTTTGAGTATTACGGTAATGAATTTTAGTATCACATTGCAACATAACGTATCTAGTTTCTCCTGCCTATAAGATTTTTGGTCATGTTGTAGCTTACCAACGTAGAATTGTAGCTCCGTTAATGAGTGTATAAGCTCTTTCGTGAAGGAATTAGCTAGAAAATTCCTTAATTAGTCTTGCGGGTGCAACTAAGTTAGAAAATCTTATTCTTCATTCATAAAGATATTAGAATTTAGAAATGATGATAAAATTTGCAATGCTTTTATTTTTTCGGTGCAAAAGGAGTCACAATGATAATTATAATACTGACACAATTTGAATCAGTTAATAAATATGGACCGAGTACCTTTTTTTAATAAACTAGCAATCACCTCATTATGATGCTCGATATTTTTTTATGGCAATCATTTGTCTAACTTTGATCTCGAAAAAAAATGGACCATGGATCGAAGTATTATTTTTGTTTTCGTAGATGTTAATTAATACTGGTACTAACTAATTATATTTAAATTGTAAAAATTGGGAAATGAAGGGTTTAGATTTCGTGGTATCAGAGGCAAAGAAGTATGGGATAAAGTTGATCCTGAGCTTAGTAAACAATTACAATGATTATGGAGGAAGGAAACAATACGTGCAATGGGCTAATTTGACGGCCGAGGATGATTTCTACACTAGTCCTGTCGTCAAGGATCTCTACAAAAGACATGTCAAGGTAATCATAATTGCATGCTAACCCTCTTATTTCTCGAGACCGTCTCATTACAGAATTATTGTTACAGCATTGCATGAGAATGACTCCGCATTTTTAGAATTAACTTGACAATTGTTGCATGCATGCAAATATACGAATACTCAATTATGCAAAGAATGTAGGTAATTAATACAACGAGAGTTGTATGTTATTATGGAAATGAATTCATCGATCTTTTTAATGACACCTAAATTCTTTTTATGGTCACTCTATTTCTGATACCATGTCAAATGAATTATCTCACCTAAAATCTTAAGGTGATGATTGATACTCAACTATTATATTTATATTATATTAATATTGTCGTTAATTGGACAGACGGTGTTAACGAGGGTGAATAGCATAACAAAAGTGGTATACAAAGATGATCCCACCATAATGGCATGGGAGCTAATGAACGAGCCTAGGTGCAATGACTTATCTGGCCAAACTCTCCAGGTTTGTATTTCAACTCTCTACTGTATATTTCTACTACCAACAACATTATTAGAAGTTTCGTTATTTAAGTACGTACAATCCTTGGTATATACGTATAAGCCATTAGGGTATGTGTAACGGTCTATTACCAAGACTCACGAACTCAAAAATATATATCGGGCTAAGTATATCTTGATTTAAGTACGTTTTCATTTTTGTAAATGTATATATTGACACTATAATTATCGAGATTTCTGAATATGTGAAAGATGCAGTGAAAAGTGATTAAACCTAAACCAGCCACCAATTAGATTAAAAGTTAACCTAATTGGGTTAAACAACCATCCCTCATTCTAATTCTTGAGTGAGTTGACATTTTGTTAAAGCCCATAGATTGTGTGGATGTGTCATTATCATGACCCGTGAGTAAGTCTCGACATTTCCGTGCAATTGAATTGAATATAATAATAAGCATGGAAAGCTATGCTTTTATCGCCATCCTTCCTACTCCCTCGCCCTTAGATTTTTTATTATCTTCCCCTTGATTTTGGGAAGAAAATAAGGGCATGGGAATGTGTAGTTCAAAATAAAAGAAAGAAAAGAGAGAAATGTGAGGGTGATCCTAGACCACATATTGATGATCCAAAATAGAAATAGGGAAGAAAGGGTGTTTCAGCCCAATAAGAAAATAGGGAAGATAATAAAAAATCAGAGAGGAAATACCATTTTAATTTCACCATTTAATAGAACCACAAACTAGTGTACTCCTTATCTCCTACTCCTAGGACGGATTATTTGTTGTAATATTAAAATAGATAAAATATTACTCACTTAATTAGATAATTAAAAACAAAATATTTTTTTTTCTAGGGATAAAAATATTTTTGTATTTTCTAAAGTCTACCACACGTTACCAGATAATACGGAAATTTAGTACCAGCATGAATAAAAGTATTTTATTTTACCATTATCAATATCATACGGCCTTACTCGCCTATTTAGTACTCGTAGCCAGCCAAGTAGCCTCTTGCGATAGAAATGACTCGGACTCAAATTTGTACGGTCAGAATAACACGGCCTTATTAAATAACATTCCGATAATGAATATGAAAGACGTGTGGAGTATCAAATAGATAGGCTATCTTAATTAAGGAAAATCCTATCGAATTGATCGATCACTTGATTTTGACAATATGGAACATACAGAGCTGGATCGGAGAAATGGCTTGGTACGTAAAATCACTAGATTCGACCCACCTTCTTGAAGCTGGGCTCGAAGGTTTCTATGGCGCCTCAACCCCGGCCAAAATCCAAATCAACCCTTCCAGTTGTCAATACGGAACCGACTTCATTGCTAACAATCAAATCTCTGGCATTGATTTTGCCACCGTCCACTCTTATCCTGATCAATGGTACGTACTCCTTTCTATTACGGTATCTAAGTACGTTTAGGCTGTAAACAGATAATATCGTGAGACTAGACTAAATAGTCGATTACATGATCTTATTACAGGCTGGGAAATTCAGGCAGCGATGCGCAAATGACATTTCTAGAGCAGTGGGTGAAACAACACATAGCTGATGCAGAAAACGTGCTTCAGAAACCAGTTTTATTCGCGGAATTTGGGAAATCGTATAAACTATCGGGGTATAACCCGAGTGACAGAGATCAGATGTACGGAATGATGTACGAAGAAATATATAATTCGGCGAGCAATGGCGGGGCAGCGACTGGGGGGATGTTCTGGCAGCTGTTGGGGGACGGAATGGAGGGTTTCAGAGACGGGTACGATGTGGTACTCAGAGACAGTGATTCCCTTGCTCTGCTTATCTTTGAGGAGACATATAAGTTGTCTAAAGTAGGAAAGTGAGTAGAATATTTGTACTCTTCTAGTCTCGGATTTGTGAGGAGTATTTTAATCAAAGTATAACAAATGCTCGAGACGGAAAGAGAGAGTAATTATGTAGGAGGATTAATGTATTAGCTAAGATCGGTTAACAAGGATATGCATGCCTGGATATAGCTGCACAAGCTAAGCGGCAAATTGCTAATGACGTCTTTAAATAAGACTGTTTAACATAGTATGAACTGTATGATCATAATATTTCAAGACAAGTAACGTCATCATTTGATAAAGAGTTATTAGAGCAACCACAATGGTTGTCCATCCATTGTGGTTCATTTACCGCCACGTCACCGCCACGTCATTTACTTACAAACCCAATCCTTATGAATTTCTATCAACAATGGTAAAAGTTCATCCAAGTTCATAAATGGATCCTACCCATAATCTACTCCAAAATTTAATTTCTACTAACAAAATATCTTATATTTAATTAATAATCTTTTTGGATTACTTTAACAATGAACTAGTAAAAATAATTAATACAAACACTTTTAAAAAAATTAAATTAAACTAAATTACTTTTACATAATTATTATTTTAACATTATAAAAACTTACATATTACTCTCCAACAAAAATTAATAAAATAATTTTAAAAATTTATAATTCGAGGTGATAGTAGGAGAGTGAGTTGGAAATAGTTCATAGCGAGTTGGCCGGGTTTCAACTCAAACTTAATGGATCGAATCGGGTTCGAAGCAAACGGGTTACGGGTAAATTAAATAAAGGGCTCATGAACCAAAAAGCACAAAAAACGTAAATTAAATTAAGTTGGTCGATTTCGGTTTAAATGGTTCGTGTCCGTACAAGTTCATTTGCCACACGTAAATTAAAAATGATTTATTGAACAATGGTGTAAATCATGGAAAAAAGAAGAAGAATGGGACCCTCTCTCCACCACATGTACAGTGTAAAAGAATGACAAACTTGGTTTGTCTGCACGAACTTCCAATTACAAACCACAAACAAACTTCATTCAACAATGGCCTCAGTTTTGTCCATCATTTATGAAACCCTCCTACGGACGCCACTGTGAATGCCCTTATAGCTTATGAGCCTCATGTGTTCAATCAGAGAACTCGAATTTGAACTCAATAAATAGTGCACTGTTAAAATCCATGAAGAAGCAATTTAGTGTCTTTTAAAATATTAAACGACACGAATATGTCTCAAACGAGATGGTTTACACTCAAAACAATGATGAAAAATTTATTATTGTGGAATGCGGAGTATAATACGAGTATTATTTTCTTCTACAACTAGTAGAGTTAAATATGATGATACTGAATCTGAATTTAATAGTGTACGGACCACGGAGCAGCATTTCCAAAAAAAAAAAAAAAGACGAATTTCAGTGATACGGAGAACGGTCTTAACTTGAACTTTTTTTGGGTCGAGCGTAGTCTATCGATTGGACAAAGCGACTGGCTAACGAAAAACCGGGTCCGTTCAAAATGTATCAAAACTAGCTTCTTCATTGGCCCAAAGTGCATCTGATTTTAAGATTGGGTTTCGTATGAGGCCCAAACTAGGTGGTTCATTGGCCCAATGTTGCCCAGGTTTGAATCGCCCTCAGTTTTTCGTATTAAGGAGTACTCCTTACCAAAAATCGTTAAATATATCATCAAAAATACTCCGAATAAAATGGATTTTTTTTCCATTAATACTCGTTTGTAATTTAAGAGCTTAATAATATTAATGCGATAGTCTGATCTCGATTTTGGGGTTTTTTCAAAAAAAAAAATATCGTTAAATGTAGCACCACTTTAACTAATCGAAACTAGTTAATCAAATTACAGTAATATTTTTCGACTAATAGAACATCAAACTAAAGAGGCAAACATCGTCTATTTTTTGGGATAACTTTGATCACACGCAACATTGGAAAACAATGGAACGATGTATCAACATGGGTAATTAAACTTATTAACTTAACATTTTTCCTTTATATCATAAAGTGAAATTCGGGCAAATATTTGATGATCATTGTTCACTAACTGTTCCATTTAATGTTAACTTTGTGAATTTTTTTTATTTCTGTGATTGATATTGTATAAATATGTGGACAAGATAAGACGATATCAGACCATATGACAACCCTTTCGTATAAATAAATCATTACAAATATTTATTTATCAATAATAAATGAGACTCGACTCTTGTGAATTTATAAAGGTGAAACAGTTAACCGTGAAAAGAGCAAAGGGTGGATAATAAGCGGAGAAAATACGACGTTAGGTGCATTGCAAACCGTTCTTTTGGGTTGTACCAAAATCGTGATAATTTAAGGTAAAAGTGTTGTCAGTTGTCAATGTTACAGGGCGTCTTGTAGTGGGCTTGTTTAGCCCAGAATAGAATAAGCTAAACACAGAAAAGGCCAACCCAAAGGCCTCATATACATATATATGGGTAGCAAATCTAGGAACCCTACTCCCTCTCCTCCCAATATTTATGGCACCTGCTGGCCCATAGCCTTAAAATAATACGAATCACAAATTATTGTTTATTACGAGTATATCTGTCACGAAATATTATCCGCATGAAGTAGAAAAAAATGAAGTATTTGTTATTTTCAATGTACTCTGGTTTTGTTTTATCCAACCATGTGAGTGATATTTGATTCGTTATAACTTTGTAACGAACTATCGGATATTTTCATCACAAAAAAGAACAACTGAATACGATCAGTGTCGAGTAGATCCCTCAAATTTATGGTATCACTCCTTTATATGTTTCGACGGTTATCATTGTACTCTTATATACAAATCCTTCGGGTAAAAGTCTTGTACAAGACAAATTATTCATTTAACTAGCAGTGAGCTAACTTTTCTGAAAGATCGTCTCACACTGAGTTGATATATGACGTACGTAACCTTAAAAATGAAAAAAAAAAAAAAAAAAACTATATCTAACTTGTAAGAGCTTTATTGTTAACATTATCGAGCGACCATATCTTTAAAGTTTTTGTATAATCACCAAGCTGCCTAACCCAACAAAATATGGAAAATAGGATAGTCAATTTACATCGATTTTTCCACATAATATGCAGAATAATTTGATCGTCACATGTTATTGGACGTCTCACAAACTAAAAATAACCAACCTAATAACCACGGGTTGGTAATTAATTTCAATTTTAAGTTACGTCGATTCGAAGGCATAAACATCTTTTACTTGCAAAATGGATATATCCGAAAATCCATTTTAAGGACTAATGATCTTTTCTAGGATTAGATAAATGTTACTCGTATCAGACTATCTCAATAACTTAAGTCGTGTCGGGTTTTGTACATATCATATCACAATATAACGTACGTCCAAAAAAAAACATAATTTTTGTGGAATACTTTAATTTGGAGATAAATTTGAAGACTTGAAAAGTGTCATTTGCAACGTAAGAAAGTGAAGATAGAATAAAAAAGCATGACAGACTTTAGTAGAAAAAGAGTCCATAAGCCGGAAAGATGCGATTATTTGATGATTAATGTCATTTTCTGTGTCTATTTTCTAAGGTGAACCACCTTCCTTTCAAATTGCTTTCTGTTCTTCATTCATTTGACTTGTTGGTCTCCTAATAAAATGCATATCTTTTACTACATGATTGTCTTTCTAGCAAGCAGTAATAATTTACTAATTTCCTTCAAAGGCATAAACTTGAATGCCAATCATGCAGTAAAATATGATTAACGAATGTGAAATCTTTATTCTAATACGAGTATTATTAAACACATTCGCACCAAATATAGATGGTGTTATAACGGAAGAGAAAGACAAACAAATAAGAACGTAAAGTCGAGAGACAGATAAATTTACATGGTTCACTCACAACCTGTTAGCTAGGTCCACGGGCAGAAAGAGGGGATAATTTTATTAATTTGAGGAGAGGTCAGACTGATATCATAATCCTTAGGTAAGGGTATGAGGGTTTATATACTACTCTCAAGTCTCAAACCTAAACAAAAAAACCCTAAACAGATTAGGAAAACCTAGGTCAGATACTCGGATATTGATTAGGAAACTCTAATCAATCAGATATTAATTAGGAAACTTTCCTAATTAAACAAATTCAGGTCGGAAACCAATTCGAGATCCAAAAGAACAATTGCAATGCACTTATTTCCTAACAGATAGATCCGTGATATAGGATTGTCGCATAAAAAAAATGGAGGTAGTATAAATGTATAATGTAGGGGAGAGAGATTCGAACCTGAGACTTGTTGTTCCGAATTACCTAATCTTAATCACCAGATATAAGATTATTAAGAGCACAAGAAGTCAACAGTGATGGATGCATGGCATGACTTCATTTTGTCTCTAACATTTAAGGATATGAGACCATCCATGCATACGTTTTGTCATTCCATCCCTCAGCTCCATTAATCCAACTTGCTTTCTCATTCCCCAAATAGACAACCATTTGGGTTGATCACTAGTGTCCTTAATTATTCATGCTAAATTTTGCATCGATTGTTATTCAAATGGTTGTCTCAACCAAATTCATGTTAAAAATATAAGGTTGCGTTTGGGTACTCAGAATTGATTTGAATATATCATGAATTCAATTCTTGTATTTGAATTTCTAGAAGTTAAATCAAAATCCAAATCCAAAATTGTATTTGGGTACCCTTGGATTTGGATTTGGATTTCGGGCGGGTGGACTCGGGTTAAGGTCAAACAAAATTGTTTCATTAAAAAAATGTAAATTTTCAAATACTGAAAATATATACAAATATATTCTAATAAAATTATGCGAAAAAACAAGCAAATGATAAGTGACGAAATTGAAATGCCTACGTACCCCATATACTAAGAATGTGAGATAAGCAAATATTCATCACAAATAATACAAAAGGTTAGCAAATGATCAAGACGGAAAGAGTATTAAGTTAGCTGAAATCACGAAAGTGATAAACTAACTGATCTGAAATCCAAAGCATAAACTAAGCTGATAACCTAATTTAGTATACACGGGATTAAGTTTTACTCGTATCTTATTTCTAGTACGTACGTACTCAGCCAAAACATATCCCTTGATCATGGGAAATCCACATCCACTTATAATTAGATTAACTTTTTACTGCTACTCTTAATTAAAGAAGGCTAGCACGCATAATAGTACCAGGCCATCTGATCTTTAGAAATTAAATTATTCCACACCTTTTCTTTCTCCTACTTGAAACAAGAAAATAATGAAAAATAATCACATGAATTTCATGTCTCACCTAGAAGAAATAAAACAAATTACGATATTTATATAGGTTTAAGAAACAACGGTAATTCTGATATTCGTATGTAATCTATTATGGAACCAATGAACTCTAATATCATGTCATAAAACCAACTCAATCAAAACCTTAAGATCATGGTTGAGGTCGAGGTCCATTTATATTCTATTATAATCGTTACGAGTTACTTCGTAGTTACTAAGGTAAAATAATAATTAGAGAGATTTTACAAAACAATAATCATTTTGATTATTGGGTATTATAATTAGAATGTATAGTTGGTTTGTCGACCTATTAGCTTTCACAAGTCTAATCATTATCATCTTTAATTTGTTGTTGCCACAAACTTGGAGGCTATTAATATTAATAATAATACGTGCCCCTTCTAATTTCTGTTGAATGTCATACATGTTTCATGATGTTTGTTCACGTTAACTAAATTGGCATTTGCTTGTTTGGTTCACTACTATACGATATGCAACATTAAATTTTTCATTAAAATCAAGCAACCATGTTATGCATCCTATGTGTATTGAATCAAATTGGTTGGTCATGATAATAAAGAGATTTCTATTTTCTGTGAAAAATAACTGATACTCGTATGTATATCCATCCGATTCTCCATGTTCGACAAAATTAGGTGAAATGTGAAATGTGAAAAATTATTAGTTGAAAACGGTTAAATTAGCTAAAATGTTAGTCATAAATTTCGAGTTAATAGGCTAGCTGAATTAATCAAATTAAATGTTTGATAAACTAGTTGAAAAACTTGCTAATATTAGATCAATTGACGTAAACATATCTAATTGAAATAAAAACAACTTTTTAGTAACGAAGTACTATGTACTCCGTAACTTTTTATTTCAACAACTCATGTATGTGTGAAATAAGCTGAGTACTTATCAAACACATATACTCCGTATAAAAATAAATTAACTGATATTATAATCAAATAAATTATCTTTTGGAAATAACGTATCTAATAAAATGTCATGCCGAATGCAATTTTTATACGAAACCCTAAAATTACACTTGTCGAAAGTTGACAACATATAGGCAAGTATATCGATCTATTTACGAGTTGTCAATATTATCTTTTGATTATTATCGTTTTGGTATTAGGGTTAGGGATGTATTTTTTGTTCCTAGTTTAGGTAATTGAGTAGGATGTGGTAAATCATGTAGGCATGTAGCATTGTATTTAAATGGAAACTTAGCTTGTATTGAATCAAACACAATAAATCATTGAACTTCATATACATTTACGTTTTTACACTTTCAAGTAAAACACCTAATGGCATGACACATTTGTATTAGAAATACAATCACCATTTTTATTATCTTTATTCATTGACATAACCGATTAGTTACAGTCTCCTATGAGATTGTTTTACGTTAAGCTAAGTTATATAGTTGGAGACGTGATCATATTCTTAGTACACTAAAGAATAAACATATTATGAAACTGTCTTATATAAGAACCTGTGTTTAGTTAATTTATAAATAAAAAGTCAAGAGTTGAAGAGTTTATAAATAGCGAAGTGTCAAATTGGTTCTAGG
Source organism: Agrostemma githago (assembly GCA_958450325.1). NCBI lineage: Eukaryota > Viridiplantae > Streptophyta > Magnoliopsida > Caryophyllales > Caryophyllaceae > Agrostemma > Agrostemma githago. The sequence goes on from OY288255.1 coordinate 2,194,447, forward strand.
GTGGATATATACTAATTTTTTTTTTTTGTTTTTTTAAACCATATATAATATTTTTTGTTTACAGAGAGCGCACCAAAAAGGTAGCGGCGGCGGGTTCTCTCGTTCGTCAAAAAAAACCTAAATATATAAGATATTAAATTAAAGTATTTTCATAAACTTATGACTTGACTTTGACCAGATCTACACCTAATGCCATGATCCATTTACCAGCTTTATTCAATTTTTATCAGCAAATTATTGAAAAATAACTTAACAATTATTGAAAATTATCCAATCAAACTGAGCTGAATTCAATTTGTTACTCATTTTAACAAATTAAATTTCATATCCATAATTTTACAACAAGAACAAAATTAACATTTTGATCGTGAAATGTACGTTCTTACTTTCTTTATTATGAGTACGTAAGTCTTGTGAGAGAACGTGTCTTACTAAGTTAGTGAGAGACTAAGAGATATAGGTCGTAAAATCACAAAAAAATAGTTGGACTCACCGAGTCACCGTTATGTGAGAGATCTCTCGTTAATAGTTACTGGTATGACTTATGAGAGACGTACCGTCACTTCTCTTATAAGTTTTTGTAATTCATTTGAACTCCTGAGAAACCGTCCCACACTACATTCATGTGAGACGACATAAGTCAGATAACACAGAATAAAAAGGATATTAGAAAATTTTTATTACGTGATAGATCTCTTGTTAATACGAACGAACGAGAGATATTCTCTTATAATTTACGAGTATTTATTTCATTTATTTGATTAGTATAAGATGTGCCATACATTTTGATAGTCGAAAGTAGGATTATATTGGGACTTTTGGCAACATTGATTTAAAAGATTAGATGGGATTGTTTTTTGTGCATAGAGAATTACTAATGGGTGCATGTGTGTGAATAGTGAAAGACTAAAAATAATCCCACCCAACTTTCTAATGGAAGGCATAATGATTTCACACAAAACATGATTAGGTCAATAATTACTCCGGGATTCATCCTTAAAGCTACATTAACACACCATTATCTTTCTTTCTTTCTACAAGCGTGTACTATTCTGGGCATAATAAGAAGAAAGTTATGTAACAAAAGAGAGATACGAAAGTGTTCTCATGACTCATGTCCATAAAACCCTACGCCCCACATTCTAACCTTTTCACAGCGTTTCCGGCTTTTCTTCCTTCAACTGCTAGTCTCCCACATTTAATTTGGCCGAGTTATTAGCTATAACGAGTCAAATACTACTCCCTCCGGACACAATTTATCGCCCCGCTTTCCTTATTTGGAAGGTTTTTATTTTTTGCCCCACTTCCCCACTTTCCTTTTCTGTCTTACACTTTTACCATATTATCCCTCTTTCTATCCTTTATTTACAAAAAATGCCATTGAATTTTACACTTTAAGGCCCACCATTCATTTCTTTACCATTTTATATTCATTTTTCACTACTCCACCATCATTTTTTACCATTTTATATTCCTTCCTTATTTTACGTGTAAAAGTGAGCGGGACAATAAATAATGACCGGAGGGAGTATCAATTTATGTAAAAAATATAAAATATTAGTTTTGTATTATTTTGTATTTTTCTATGTAAATTAGTAATATTTGACTCGTTATAAGAATGTCACGGATAATTTCCGTCATAAATAAGAATTTTTCTTCTTCCTTAGCGTACTTCATAGCCGATAGCCTACTAGCATGTGCGTACATACATAGTATATCTGTATATGTACAACAGTACAAGTATAACGAATTTACCGCCTTCTATTCGTGTAAATGTTCAAACTTCATGCAACCTCCACCTAAATATCTATGAAGCACCTAGTATTTAGTTAGTAATTTATTGTACTTTATTGTGAAATCTTACACATAATATGACTTCTTTTTTTTTTCTTTTTTTTTTTTAATTTGGTATATATGGAGATAATATCTCAATAACAACTAATAATAACGTTTCACGTTATTTTAACGTAAGATAGTCTAAAGAGGGGGTTAGAGGTTGATGATAGGACGCTAGTTAATAGGGTAAATTGATGAGAGTAATAATTCATCAACAAGGTAATTAGTTACGGAGTAGAATAATAAGCTTGAGGGGGGCAGGTGGTAACAACCACAAGAACTCAGCAGTCAGCAGTTACTGCACGAGCGCGGGCTGTGCTAGCTGTGACATACATACATACATGCATGCCCCATTTCCCTTTCAACGGCTCAACCGCACCCCATGTTTTCACCACCACCATGGTCCTGGTCCATGCATGCATGCATGCATAAAATCTACTAATACTTCCACCAAATACTCCGTACCCTGTTTGTTGTCAAATTTGGTAACCGTACACTTAGACTCATTCAACATTTCAACCCGCCCAAATTATGTGTATACCACTACTGCAAAGATATGCTTGCTAACTGTTGTGTGACAAACCGACAATGACTAACTTTTTCATAGTAATTATCGCATGAGGTGGTCGAACACTGTACAATGGTTCAAAAATGTAAATATTTACGTATGTTTCATCTTGTCTTGTTAATAAAGGAGTAACGTTTATTTCAAGATAAATTAACCGTTCATTAGTTGTACAGATTTTATTCAATAATTTATGCTTTTTAAAAGTTTTGAATCCATGGTATTCCCATGTCAAAGGACTTGATTCACTTTAGTTTTTCAGCTATATATGAGATGAGAGCACATTCAATGGTTTCATAAGTATCATCCCTGTTTCTATGCCTTTTTTACTTCTGGAACTTACTTGAAAAGTTGAATAATCTGTGACCATTATCCATGTGTACTGTACTCTCCTCATTCCACTAGCGAAAAAGTAAAATAAAACAAAAAAAACGCCGTTGCCGGGGATCGAACCCGGGTCACCCGCGTGACAGGCGGGAATACTTACCACTATACTACAACGACTATGTTGTTTCTAGAGTGGAGCGTTTATTCCTTTAACTAGTAATGTAACTGTGAATGTGGACCAACGAAAAGCAGATTACAGAATTTCTTTATATTTTACAGTTTTTGCATCTTCATTTAATGTCTCGTCGTTCTCATCATCATTGACAAATGAGTAAATGACACACTCCCTAATTCCTTATACCTAGTTATTATCATTAATTCACTTTCAACCCAATTTTCCCAACTATTTTCAGCAATTATTTCTATTTTTATTCTGATTCAACGCAACTACCTGTCGGATATTAATTCGTAATTTAGTTCAAATAAATAAATAATGAAATCAGTAATCGAGAGTGCACTATACGGAGTATATTAAAAAGCATACTCATACTCTGTACTCCATAGTTCGTACTAAGTACGGATTAATTCACTAATGTTTTACGATGCATGGTTTTAATCATTATTCAATATGGAGTATATATTTTCTAGGAATATTTAAATACTTGATTTCTTAGTATTGTCTTACTTCATTTCATACTTTATCCGTTCTATAAATTTGTACTCCGTATATGTTAATTATATTTTAATCTAATGTATAAAATTGAATGAAATGAGATGAGTAATCATAATCACATACATACAGAGTATATATATGCATGATCGAATGGGATGAGTATAATGCAATATAGTACAGTACTAGCTATTTAAAAATTCTACTAACTACGTAATTACGTAAATTACAATTAAATGATGAATGATAAATTATTTTACTAATACCAACTGGATACTGTCAATTCTGTTAAAAATAATTAAGCTAATATATTGGAGTACTTTATATCAAAGTGAGAGTAACCCAAATCATATTCCATATGACAAAATTTTCTACCTAAAACCTTCAAAACATCCACATCAAATTCAAAAACACAAGTAACCTCCAACATATTCTTCCAACACTATTTTCCTATCGAAATGATTCCAAATTAATTTATATATGTATAATTAATTTTTAATTTTTATATATTTTACGATGCGTCTTTCATTGGATTTACGTGAGACGAATTTACGAAATATTTAATATTCTTATAATACTTCAAAAATATCTCAAAAGCACACTCCTCCTCCTACATTTGGAATCTCCATTATTATTGGATAAAATTAAAAGTATTAAAACTATTATCCGTTTTTTTAACATATACCCACTGGACACACGTTAATAAACTAATTAAGGTAAGTATCACATTGATATTATCATGAGAAATTAAAATATTAACTCATATTTACCATACTTATATCATACTAAGGTGATTCTTGTTCTAATTAGCTTATTAACGTGTGCCAAGTGGACACACGTTAGAAAAACCGAATTATTATTAACATCTCAATCATGTCTACCTAAACCTATGGAAAACCAAGATTTACATTACAATTTACACCTCCCCGCCCTCCCTCTCCCCGCCCTGCAGATGATAGATAACCCTATAAAAATACCCCACACTCCTCCATTTCTCACTCCCTTCTCCCACTTTTCTCCCCCCACATACACCATCTCTCTTCTTTCTCTCTCTAAAACAAACTTAATTAATTAAATTAAACACCAATTAACCGCTTTCACCACACAGGCTTACAGTTTTCGTAATGGAGACGATTTACGAAATTGACACCATCAAAATCGAGAAGGAGAAAGCTATGCAACGATATCGCAAGTTCCGTAAAATCGCCAACGTAATTCGAACCGTTGAAATATCGATTGCGATTACGTTGATTTCGTTTGCTATCTCGTGGACTTCGTCTTGTATTCCGACGGTTTTGGAATTTTCTGGTGTGGTTTTCCGTCGATTGTCGACGATCTTTTTTAGTCCTCACTTTGTGTTTGTTATCGGTAACGTGATCGTGATTACTCTCTTTGCGAACTCTTCTCCGTCGAATGCGGATAGTTCTGGCGAATATTCGCCGGTAAACGCTGACGTGGAAGTGAACGTTGAATCGGCGGTTGAAGTTCCGGTGGTGGAGGTTCCAGCGGCGGCGGTAGCGGCTGTTGAGATTAAGGAGGATCGAGAAGTAGTGCCGGAGAAAGTGTACCGGAGGACTCAGTCCGCGGCGATAGTGGAGGTTGTGGAGAAGCGAGAGCTCCGGCGGTCGGCAACGGTGCCTCGACGAAAAGCAGGAAAAGATGAAGTTCTAGCGACGAAGACGGAGACGAAGGACGATCCAAGGATGAGGAATAACGATACGGAGGAGGATTTGAGTGATGAAGAGTTCAATAGGAGAGTGGAGGAGTTTATTGAGAAGCAGAGGAAGTTCTTAAGTGAAGAGAGTAAGATTTTAGTCTTAAGTAATTAATTAATTAATTAATTAATCAACATAATAATCAACAATTCATTGTTTTCTGTAAGAATTTTTCTTACATGAAATCGATGAGTTGGAGTATTAATTAGAGGATGAGATAATTAATTAAGGTGAAAGTGTCCAAAATGGTATTTTAGTTTTGGCACTTGTCGAGAATATATAATATCTACTTTAGTACGTGATCTATATATATATATTATCGATATGTACAGTTTTATTAAAGTTGATATATAGTACGAAGTCTAATCGTTTAATTACATCCTCGTAAATTGTAGTAGTACATCTAGAAATAATTCTATTGTAATCAAGTAGATCGACTATGGATATGACAACCTTTGTCATGCATCGTTAATCGTTTTAATCAAGTACTCGTTCATATTATTATCATATATGCCTTATTGTCGATGTACAGTTTGAACTATGTCGATGTTTTATGTGCACCGGCAAGGACATATTAACTTTCATTAGTTGATTGTTATATATAGTACAGCTAAAAGTTCAGCATCCTCCAAGTCTAGTTTTTTTTTGGACAACAAAGAGCGCACTTAATCGTATTACAATAACATTTAGGGAGATTGAACCTGAGACCTATCGTCAAGAATACGTCCGTCTTAATAACCAAATGAACAATTTAGTGTTGGTGTGAGTGGGATGATATGAATGGATAATGGCAGGTACACCGTACACTGCGAAAGAAATATTCTAAAATGAAGTGGATGAGTGGTACTGGTACATGTTCTGTAACAAGACCAAATGTTTGTTGGCTTGTTGCAGTGCTATGCCTGATGCCTATACTATACTGCTGTGATGTTTTGGTCTGTTTCAATAATGGTAGTATCTGTATCCTCTAAATTGGTAGTAGCAGATGTTCATTCTTGGATCTAATGATCTATGAGTAGAACGAACAAATTCACCCTGTTTTTATTTTTACACGTCTTCAAGGAAGGACATACTCCTATTAAAAAGGGCATTCAATTATTGAATTTCATGTAAAAAAACAGATATATAAAAGATGTCTTATGAATGAATGGGTCCGAGTTTTGAAAATGCAAGAATGTTGATCATCGGTTTTATTTCTACTTTCCCTTTCCATATGGTATTGTGTATTGTTATATGTTCCGGGGAAATGCCGAAATGGGTTGGACGTGGGCGTGGTTAGGTCCCCTACTATACACAGGATATATGATGGTGTTGGGATGAAACATCAATGCTAACTGCTAAGCTTATTCCCCTGTTTCGAAGGTCCACTGCTAAAACATGAGGATCATATCATATATCCATCCATGAACCGGAAACACATCCTTTAGACGTCATTCTGTTATTTTTTCAGTGTCGCTAGTAAGAATCGAATTAGTTGCCTATTGGTTGAAGTAAAAGAATACTTGTTACGTGTATTAACTCTTGAAAAATCAACCCTCGAAACTCAAGAATATTGAAGATTAAAATGTGAGCATGAGATTTAATATAATACTATTGTGGAGATTTTTTACGAGTTAAAATAAAATATACTCCTATATAAAGATAAGATATTACTCGTACATCATAAAATTTATTTTGAATCATCGTATGTAAACTATAAAGAGAGTTCATATATTTAAGGAATAGTCTTTTAATTATGAGTTACTCCGTATTTATTATAGACCACTCAACCCCAAGAATATCCATTAGGGACGCTAGTTTAGGATTAAGTTGTAAGTAATGCTCATAGTGTTCTCATTTGTTTATTCATAACATTAAACTTGTAATAAGGCAGCTCATGATATACAAAGTCCGGTTCAAAAACATTTTAAAAACGAAGGAGCATGGGATTATGGATTGATTTCCGAACATATTCTTGTATTAAAAAAGTTAAATTACGTGATCAAGTTCATCCATTGATCGATTGAAATATATAACTAAAGAATTTAGGCATCATTATTATACATTGATGCCGGCCCATAAATTAGCTTTCCCACATATTCTTGTTGCTCATTGTTTTTAAGGAAACCATGATGACTTAAGGCTTGTAATCTAGTTTATTAGATGCTCGATCAAGTGAAAGTTATGTCGTTGGGGCTTTTGGGTAGATGATCAAATATTCCTAAATACTGAAAATGAAGACTATTTATAAAGGTAAATGTTCGATTTTTATTAATTTGATCACTTACACGTTCCACCTTTCTAATTGAAAGGAGCTCTTATTCCTTACGGATCTTAAGCCCATCAAAGGTTTTCTATATGCATGTTAGAAATTAAAATAAAATTAAAACTACAGTAGTTAACTAATTAATTAAGGGCAATGGTATCTTGACTTTAATTTGAGGTTTTTTTAATAGAGCAATATATTTTGTTCTTATGCTTAACTTCACTTTTAACATTGAAAAGATGTTTAATTCAAAGGTTTTTAAATAAAATTCTTTTATTATTTATGATGGTTGTATTCGGGTGACAAATCTAATACAATCTAGTCTAGTAATCTATATATATCGACTTAGTTTTAAACATAATGAGTAATAATATTGGTATATTTTTTAATCCGTTTTACACTATTGCTACTTTCTATCTTTAAAAATGATTTATTATCATCTTATTGAAATATAACTATTATGATTAATGTGTGTACTTAGTATAATTGTGTGTATATATACGGTATTTTGCAAGTAATTGGTCAATCTCATTCAAACGCGTGATTATATACGTCTTATACATAACCATATGTAAAATAAAGAGACAAATATTCATACTTTTTTAAGCGTCGTATTTTTATTTCATCCATCTATATAACTGGTTTCGTGATGAAGCGGACAAGTTCATGTTAAACAAGATGGTGTATTTTAATAGTGATCTTCTATAAACAGCGATATATAGAAGGCTGTGCAGAAGCGCTTTATTCTAATAGTGATCATTGTCTCAATGATATTCTTTATTCATTTTTTTACAAATATGAATTCAGTTTAATCTGACATCATTTGTAGATACTAGATGTGACTTATTATTAATGATATTGATTTTCACTTAAAAAAAAGATGTATTTTAATTGGTAGATGGATTGAAACAAGTGAGACAATATCCAATGTAACTCTACAAATGCTCAATCCCTTTCGTTCAATAAAATAATTGTGAAGCCGCTAGCTATCGGAAAAGTTAATGAGCACCATCACCAACTTTAATTGCTTATAAAAAATGTTCGTTTTAGAGAGAAATATAATAAAGTAATGGTATGTATAGTGTTGAAGTTGATGCATTTTTATTCACTTTTCATGATTTGTGTCCATTAAATTCATATACAACAAGTGTATTAGTTTACGTATATAGGACCCATAACCATAAATATATATAGAGGGAATAATTATTAAGAGGGGGCGACGGGTAGTTCCTTTTTTGTGTGCAGTGGGGTGGGGGTACTGTGCTCTTCCAAAAACGATTCTATTCATCTTTACTTTCTTATACATACCACTACTCCCTAATATACTTTACTTAATCATGTTTCTTCTTCCATCGGACTTCCGACTTGGTTGATTCCTCAAGCATTTTAAGATTTATGATCATTAAAACTTCCTACATCCCAAAATGATTGTCCCATTTACTTTTATACAATAACTAAGAAAATTGTGTGATGATTAGGCATATTTTTTTTTTTGGTGAAAAGCGGGATTTATATTATATCAATTTCCGACAATGCCAAAATAGCATCCGGATAGAAAGACAAGTACAGCAACTCCTCCCCACTTCTCGAGCGACGCGCAGCGTGATGTGCAACTACATTACCCTCCCTTCTAACATGAGACCAAAAGCATTGAACGAAAGACGGTTTCAAATCTAGCATATCCTCAATAGTCAAGCCCATCTGATTCCTCGGCAGTCGGCCTCCTCGTGCCAAGTCCACAACCGACTTAGCGTCGCTCTCGATAATGACCCTATCGAACCGGTGTCTGGCCGCTAGTTCCATACCCCAACTCATAGCCTTTATAGGGTGAGTCATAATGTTGTGTGAGGTGGTGTGTTAATGGAATAACAAAATGGTAAATACTTTGACTTAATAGGTACGAAGTTGTAAAAAAGGATAGACTAAAAAAGGAAAGTTGAGAAATTGAACAATCTTTACGAACCTACCCAAAAAAAATACGGGATAATCTTAGTTGGACGGAGGGAGTAGGACTTATCCATTTCTGACCAAAATTGTGAAAAACTCATATACTCCTATTGATTTACTTTTTGGTACTTTTTTCCATTTTTCATATTCGGATTTTGATTTTTATGTGCACACATTAATAGATCAGAATAATCAAGAAAATATTTAACCAAAATATTGTTATCACAAATTGGAAGGATCAATGTCGATTGTCAAACAATACCTTTGCTAGCTATTCAAATTTCAAACTCTTACAATAAATTTGAGTTTAAAGCTGCTGAATTTTATACCGAGTATATTGATAGTAGTCGATGATTAGTTGATTAAACTATTTTCTCCCTTTTGAGTTTAATCAACCAATGCAAAGTAATTAGCCACCATAAAAGTTGCAAAATATTTCGGAGTATATAAATAGGTATTAAGATAAACTACAATCTCAAAGAAAGTGTGTCTTTTTTAAAATGATGAAACAATATGATGTACTGTATATATTAACCCCTGAGAGCCGTAGTTACAACTCATGGACTCATTGTACAAAACATAAAAGTAAGACATAATAATGATGTTACGGTGACCGTAAGCATAAGGTTACAACAGGTAATCAAAACATGATACTCGATCAGGTAGTAGTGTCAATATACCAATTCGATTTGTGAGATAAAATCTACGGAGTATGTAGATTGGTAATAATGAATTTGAAATTCATCACAAATTCGCAATAATCCACGGTAAAATACATTCTTGTTTAAGTTGTTTTAGTTGCCTATTTTAATTTATTTCTTTAATCCTCCTATTGAGTTTCAATGGAATCTGCTTTGTAATTATAAAATGTATGGCCAAACCCTCCGTTTCATTGATATCTTGCACATTTCATTTTTCAATTATTTCTTTGATTTCTTCCACTTTTCTTTTTTCTTTCACACTTCTCTCCTACCTAGGGGCCCACTCTACTTTTACTTATTTTAGTGTTTTTCTTACGAAATCTGCCACTTTTAAGGTGGAAGAAATCATTGAAACGGAGGGAGTAATAATTACTCTTCTTATTAAAAAAAAAGAAAAAGTAGTAGTAGTACTTAGCTATCCTTTGTTTACTGTTTGCATAAAATAAAAAGAAAAGTCAAAGCCCATATTTCATGGTGGCCAGGAAACATCTTAATTTTTTTAATACTATCGATAATTATGCATATTTTGTTCTTTACTCCTACTGAACCATCTAAGTATTACTAGTGTCATTTCTACCAAATCTAAGGGGTACCCTTTACTATTTGATAAGTATACTTTTAAATGATGAGTGGGACTCATAATTATAAACTTGTACGGGGATGAAATGAATAACTAACCAACCATTCTACTAATATAAACAACGTTCAAGCAAGGCCACTAATCTTATAACTTTATAACATCACTTTGGTATGTACTCCGTATGTATGAGCCCAAAACCTCCTTAAGGTCTCCGACTCCTTAGTTGTTAGGCCTATTGCTAAGGAGACACACCAATTTAATGAGGGTGAAAATATTTCAGTCCGGATAAATTGTCAATGTAATAGAGTAAATTCATTTTTTTCATTATTTTGCTGCCTACAAGGCTCCACTACTGCAAGTTTATTACCCGATACTCTTAAATAGTACTCCGTAAGTGTAAATTAAGTCGGAAGTATTGATGTATTTTTTTTATTTTTATATAAAAGAAATATGAAGTAATTTATTATTGTACTACTCAAGTAAAACATTACCTTCTAGTTTCTCCTCGATCACATACTCCATTCATAATAATGATATTTATACTTTTATGACGGACGTATAACCTATTCGTAATATTTATATCTTAAATTTAAAATTGAATATATTAATCGTTAACAAAACATTGGGTACGAAGAATATGGAGTAGGTTACGAGTCATGAATTAGAAACATCATATCCCCTATTCTCTATTCCCTCCTCCCTTATTTATTTGGGACACAAAGCAAACATGCCAGAACAGTTTTGAGTACCTAGCTAATTGATTAAAATATACACTGTATATACAAATAGTGCAATTAGCTAGCTAGTTTTCGACAATAGTAGTAGTAGGGGGCAGGGCACCTCCTCTACCTCTAGTAAGATGCCAATATGAGGGGAAAAAAGAAGAAGAAAGAAGGGCAAATAAACCGTAGTTAGAAAGTACACTTGTCAGAAAATCTGTGTAGTAACTCGTGCCCTTATAATTTAAAATCATACTGTACTGTAAGACAAAACCTATAGGAACAGCAAAGGAGGAGAAAACATTTCATTTCAATAAAAGTGGGACATCAATTATTTTGGGAATCCTGCCTTCTCAAATTATATTTCTATATTTCCTACTAATTCTATTTTATTTTTGATCTTTTATAATTTGAAATTTGATATTTTGTAGGTGAGGTGCTTATCCATTTAAGTGGCCTTTATTAGAGGGTGGTTGTTGTAGCTAGTTTTGGCCTTACAAATATACAATTATATTCATAAAGTATACGAGTATATATTTATAATTTCGTAAATTCAATTATTAGCAAACAAAAGGATTCATCGGTATGTCTCCCTTGTAATGATATATCATATATGCGTCACGATCTGTTAATCGCGATTTTTTAACGGATATACCCGTAAAAAAATGGGGTAAAAGGGAGTGTGTTATTGACTTATTGTAGCTAGGGCATGTTACATGTACTGTACAAGTGTTTGTAGTTTCTACCTATCATTTTCTTATTAGATTAGGGTCTTATACATGTTTTCTTGATGTGGGGACTTTTGGATCGTACAGTACTCGTATCAATTATGAAAGCAGGTACTTGCTTGTTGCTTGGTTACAACTAAATCTATGCAGTCTATCTAACCTAGTGCCCTAGTCCATGTTGTATGTTTCTACCTATCATTGGTTACTCATTATGTTCTTCAATTTGGTTAGCTTGATTAAACAAATATTCAAAGATTGATAATGTTTTATTTTGGATGGTTTGAAACTTTGAATTGTGTAATCTATGACATGATCAAATAGTTTTACTAGCAAATTTGTCAATTCGGATCAACCACACTAGCGATTTTAAGGGGTGTGTTGATGCAATATGGGATATCTTAAAGTCCTTTCTTTTTTACTCATTTCAATCACTTTTAGTTTAGTTCAATTCAGACTTAAAAGGTTTATTTAGTCTCAATTACTCCACCGCAAACTTCAGTCCATCAATCTAAAAGAACACGACCTTAGTGTAGTAGATTTGCAACCAAATTTTAAAAATGAATATATTTGAATAATAGAGTAAAAAATCATTATTGCAAAGTTGATTTCTTTTTACTAGGTAGTAAATAAAAGTAAGCATGAAAGATAGATTGACATCAATTATACTAGCAAAGCCAATTGACATCAATTATGCTTACAAATCACAAATTCTATCTTGCTCAATTAAAGTTAGCATAAATAGATTTTTGAGCAACAATTTTTTTATTAAAAAAAAATGGAAATTTAAAATGGCCTATGTGAATTAGAGTAATCCGTCCTTAGATTATCATCAACAATCAACATATGCATCTATGATATGGTTAAAATTTAAAAAAGAGTGCTCCGTCGAAATTTATTATTAAGGTGCAAAAATTTTCATTATATTGATTGAATTAGTTGAAGAAAATTGAAAAGTCGGATTTTTTTTTTTTGGAAATACGGGATATATTTGATCAATTGATCACTAGCATTGCTAGATGAGTATCTAAATGAAGGTCATTAGATCTAAAATTAGCATGATTAGCTAGATGGTGATATATGCATGCATGAACATCATTACATCAATTATTATACGTACTTATTCACAATATATATACTAAGTACTTAATGTCTTAATGATGGTACGTACCTACAATTATGGTTCCCTACCTCCTAACAAATTATGAACACAAATGACTATGAGTCAAAATGTCAAATAATGTTAGTAGTACACTAGTACTTTAGTGTAGTGCTAACACTTCGCAAGTTCGCATTATACTTTGTCGTTCTCGTAAACTTGTAAACTGTTTGTTCGCCCTTCACATACTGACATACACATGCATGCAGAGCATAGATAAATAAAGTTGGATATCATTATAACACCACCGACCTATAAACGTACAACCATACATCTAGCTGATCTACCTACTTCAAGGACTACTTTTAATACTCCATTTGTACAGCAATTATCTCAAGAATTTGACGATTTCATCATGCATGCAACAACCCTTGTGACTAATTCAATCTAAATGAGCTGAAACTAACCCTATTTTTCGTGGGGTGAAAAGACGTGTATTATTAAGTTTCTAATGAGAAACGAACTTCTAATCTCATAATTGGAGAAATTAAAATAACGTTTTTAATTTGTACTATTTTAAAAAACACAATAAGAGACAAAGAGTATATTAATTGCTGAGTATACTATTTAGATCAAAATATACTGATTTTTGCCAAGATTTAGGGGGAGTAGTATTGGTTGAAAATCGCAAGCAATGTCATTTGGGCGAAGTAACTCTTTTATAGGATCGTTCTATATTATAGGACGAGTCCAACCCCACTTACTTTTTTCTCATGTTGTACCCCGATTGTGTTCCCCAAAACCTTACATTTGTTCTCATTCCATAACTCCAAGCAAATTTTCCTCATCATAACTTAAGATCACAAATTGTTGGAAAACTTAGTCCTACATACAGATTGACGAAAAACAACAGTAGCCCAAATATCAATTAATAACTTCATGCTTAATTTTAATTTAGAACGGCCTATGTTAAATTGAGCTTACACTATTTTTGATCAATAAATTATACTCCCTCCGAGTCTGACTTAAGTTATTTTTCCCCCAAAATCCCTAGGGGAACATAAGTTAGACTCGAAGGGAGTAGAACGATACTATAAGATAATTTCTCTATCGAAATAAATGGTGTTATTATGCTTTGGGCTTAATTCTTGATGGGATAGTTTTATGGTATAAACATTTTGTGTTTTGAACATGGTCTACTCATATGTAGGCCGCAAAATTGGCATCTTTCTTCTAGGCCCAACAGCAGAAGGCCTTGTACGCCCAAGGTGATAGGGAAAGGGTCTTTTTAGAGGATGAACAATGGGCCTGGCCTTTACAAAATCTGAGAACCCATGCAGGCGAGAGCCCTGGAGGAAGTAAGCCTAATAGAGGGAGAGGGAATGGTCATTCCACTGATTTTCTCTCGTTGTACAACATTGTTTGAATGGTTAGGTTTAAACACGTTCACGAACTCTTTTATTTACTCTACGTCTCCGTCCATTCACATTTTTTCTTTTGGCACAAAGATTAAGAAGTGAATCGAAAATGTCTTAATCTAGTGGTTAAGCTTAGTTATTGTGGATAATAGGTCCCAGGTTCGGATCTTTCTTTCCATATTGTAATGCGACTAAATATGTTTTTCGTTGAATTAAAAAAAAAGATAAAGAATGAGAGTTGAGAAGAAAATTGTTTATTGATCTTATCATTGGATGACATGTAAATAAAGTCGTAAATAAATTACGAGTTATCAAATGACCATGAGATATATAAGTGAAGTATAAAAAATTACTCCCTCTGATCACAAATATTCATGAAATGGAGCGAAAAATAGTGATCGGAAAGAATAGAATAAATAAACAAAGTGAATGTCGACCAAATTAGGAGGGAATAATTTAGCTACAATGCACATGATGATTTATATTGAATAAAATATGGACCCTTTCATTTGCATGCGCAATTGTGCACCACTTAATATATTCGGTAAATAGTTACTCCCTGATCCATTCAATTCTTCATGTGGGGTAATTGTGAAGGAAAATTGTGAGATTATGTAAATAATTAAATGAATGGGGAGGAGTAAATCTTACTTGCGATGAATATATTCGTCATGACGTTGAAATTAGAAATCAAACGATAAAAATCTTTCCCTACTGCAATCTAGACACGTGAGTTTGTCTTAACTTAAGATATTTGACCCGTATTAACTTAAGACGGATATTCCATCATACACCAGCACAGTAGCACCTCAGAAATGAATTAATTGGTGGACCCTCTCTCAACTCACACCAATCAATCATTTATTCTGCCTTTAAGTAGAGAGAGCAGTATTCCGTAGTTCCTACTCATACTGTATATGAACAAACTCTCCATTTTTCCGCCAACAAATAATCAAAGCTCACCAATCTGAGCAAAAGCACACTCCATTTTCCCCCCTTTCTCTTCATTCTTCCTCCTCTCTCTGCACTTCCACGACGTCGTTTCGGCTCAATCAACTTAGGGTTCCTCACTTCCTAACTCCTCAATTCTTGAATCAATTCTGCACTTGTACACTCAATTCACTTCTTCTTTATAATTTCTTGCAATTTCCTGCTACAATGTCTAATACTCTACTTATCTGTTTGAATTGAATGAACTGTAGAACAACAATGGAGATGAAATTGGAGGAGAAAGACGCAGAAGAGTGGAAGTACAAAGGAGAAGGAGCTGCTAATCTTGTGCTGTCCTATAATGGAGCGTCTTCTTCTTTTGTATGTCTAATTCTTCTTCTTGTTCTTGCTTTGCATGTCGCGTTCTTTGTTATAGCTTCGTTTTCCAGTGATTATAGTAATAAATGAATGCTTAACCAATCAAGAAGCGTATTATAGTGTAAGACGGTCTTATTCTGTAGTTTGTTTGTATCGAGATAGTTAGCGAAGTTCATATTTCTTTGAAATAAGTACAGTTAAGCGAAGTTGTTGCGATAATTGAGAAAGCTACTGTCAAGTTCAGCAAATTTAGTGAAGTACTGAAGTGAGCAATGTTTTGTTAGTGTTCACGGAAATGCAGGCAAATTGTGTACTGCAACTTGTACTTTGATCCACGAGTCATCCATTAGCGGTAGCTTCAAAATGTTGTATCTACTCGGTTGGATGTGTGTCGTGACGAATCTTGAAAATTTTCTGCATGAAAATATGAATTTAATCTATTTTTACCTAAGAATTCGACCAAAAAATTCCGTTTGTGGTGTCATGGGATGGAGTATGTGATATGACAGCTACATGAAGTATCGGGTAACATAGGTTTACGGTGGAGATCATGCTTCTAGTTGTATCTTAAGTCATTGGTAACTTCGTGTTTCACAGATGGGGAAGATAATAAGGGTGCAGAAGATTCAAAGGAATGAGCCAAAGCATGAGGTCCGAAGTACATTTTTGTCCAAACATGAGCTTACACTGTGGGAAGGCACTGGTGATTTTGTTAAAGCTCCAAACAAGGAGATTGCTGAACAGCTGTTTGTTGAGTGTGTGATGATTCCACTTTTAGGAGCTGAGTTTGTTGATCCTGGGGTATGCTGTCTTCTGCATCTTTTCTTAAGATGTGCTTTTAGTTTGCCTTTATTTAAGCTAATCTTAATAAGGGCTTTTAGAAACTAATCTGATGCTGCGCCCGATATTGCGATACTTGGAAAATCAGGAAGCATGATCGGTACCATTTGGACATTATGTATCTCTCATGTTGCTATGCTCGGAAAATTAGGGAAGCACAGCGGTACTGGATGTGTCATTGTAGTACAGCATTCTTTCTAATCCATTGCTTTTTTAACAACCAGATACGTGTTCCTGTAACAAGGGAATTTTTGGAGTCAGTTGAAAGAAACGTGCTCGGCCAGCGCCCTACTTGGAGAGTTGATGCAGCCAAAGTGGACACTTCTGCTGATTCTGTGCTGCTAATGTCAGATCATTCTGTATTCCCAAGTAGTAAGTAACCTCAGAAAGTGTTTCACATAATGATCTATGCACATTTGCCTGCGCAGCACACACATTATAAATTTTGTATTAATATCTTTAATGCTAGTCCCTAAGAAAACGTGTAATAAGAAATACTGGTGGACATTCTGATTGTTCCTCTGGAGCTACGGTCTTTCAGCGACACGGTACTGTATGATGTACAATCACTTTGAAGAAAACACGGCTTGAAAGGGGGATACCATATGTCATGAGAGTCGTTCATAGTGAAGAAACTCAGTTGTTTGGCCTTGAAAAAGATATATGAAATCTAGATATTCTAAAAGATATCTGTAATTCTCTATGAAACCTCTGACATTTCCTTGTATATTGTTGCTTTCCCTCAGGCGCAATCAAAGGAGAACCATGCATATCCGTAGAAATAAAGGTGGTCAATCATATCTAATTTTTTTTTTTGAGGGGGGGGGGGGGGGGGGGGGGTTCTGCCCCATCTCCAAAATCTTCTTCATTTACGTGTTCGTTAAGCATCTTGAGTGCACAGTTTTGTATTTTTTTTTGCATCGATGTCCTAAAATTTATCATTGGTTTTTGGTTCTCATGGGCAGCCCAAATGCGGATTTCTCCCTTCATCAACCTTTATAGCTGATAAAAATGCCTTCAAGAAGAACGTGACCCGATTTAAGATGCACCAGCTCCTCAAGCAGAAAGAACATAAGGTGAAAAATAGTTAGGACATGCAGAGATTCCGAGTTTGTTATATGATCAATAAGTCGTTCTTTATCACTTGAAACGCATATTTGTGCAGCAAGTGGTCATGAATCTTTTCCCTTTCTGTTTCTCCGGCAAGTATAATGGACTTCTGTTTCCTCTGACATGTATTGTGTCCTCTCAGATATCAGAATTGAGCGAGTATGATCCTCTGGATTTATTCTCTGGATCAAAGGAACGGATTGATAACGCCATTAAGTCCTTATTTGCGACCCCGCAGAACAATCTGCGTGTTTTTCTAAATGGCGCTCTCATCTATGGGGAACTGGGACGTGATACTCATGAAACAAGTTTATCCAAAGCTGAAGTGTTTGAAGATCACATTAGACCTTTCATACGCAGTGAAAGTGGTTCAAGTACGACTAGTTTTGTAAATCTTGTTGGGCAAGCAATAGTTAAATTGGGTGTTCTTGATAGACTTCTTGAAGCTCAAAAGCTTGACACATATGATATTGAGGGGGTGATCCATGCTTACTATGACACTGTTTCCCAGCCTTGCAAGCTGTGTGGATATACCGCTGGAGAAAAGCAGACAAGAAAACACTGCTCTTTGCATTCACTCCCTTTAGATGAAAGTCTGAAGATTGTGAAGGACTTCTTGATAGCTGCAACAGCAAAGGACTGTAGCCTAATGATTAGTTTCCGCCCAAGGGAAGAGGAGGATCCAGAGTCCCCATATAGAAGCATATATCTGGATTCAACTAATCAGACGTTCGAATGTGAGGTATATTATTGTCCTTGTTTTTTAAATGGTACGGCGTAGTATTTTTTACCTTTAAACACACATTAATTCTACAAAAATATGTCGGAGTATTTCCTATCTTGATCGCTTTCTAATATTTTATTAAGCTATCAATGATCCATACTTGTGCATTGAACAGGCATGTTTTATCGATCTTGATTTGAAGCCCTTGGATAAGATGGAGTTTTACTATGAGCTGGACCAAAAGATTGTTAATAACTACAGACAGATGGTGAAACCAGAGCTTGGAGCAGCAAAAGGTGGGAGCATTGAGGGGCATGAAACTGGATATTGAGATTGAAGATGTCTTATGAGAGGTACCTTTTAACTATGACATCACAATTCCCTATAGTATTATTTTCTCATCTATTTCCTGTTCCCGTTATATTTGATGATGGAATCTGAATTGTTACATTGTCGAGAGATGAAATCTTGACCGTTCATAATAAATGGAGCCTCCATTTCTTTTGATCAAATGGAGAGGGGATCTTCTAATTGCCTCAATTTGTCGGATTTATCCTTCTTTGTTACCTAAAATACCCGTCGTCAATCACTGTACATCCGAAATGATTTTCCAATCTGTTTTAAATTTGATCTAGAGGTTGGTCCTGATACTTCACTGTTTCCGAGTCTTGAGATCATCCCAATCTTCTAGAGTGATTATTTGCCCCTAGTTGATGACGAAAAGGGCGAAATGACTTGCTGAATTTTTTTGGTAATATGAGCGCATTATGTCGCAAATAAGAATCGAACCCCTAACCCATTGGTTAGAGTAAGAGTGCTCGTAGCAGTTGAGCAAACTCTCGTTCTTATGACTTGCCAAAGTTTATGGGCTTCTTTTCTATGGTGAAGTGGATGTCAGCCTGTCTGTCACTCAGCAATTATTGTATAACTAGGGCCAACGTTTGTGCTCTATATTCAATTTCTTCTGCATTACGTTTGTCTGTCTTTTTCTGTCTGTTGTGTTTGGACTGGGATGTTATCTTCAACAGACTGGCTTTTAGTGACCGACCTGATTGATTTAATGAATCTACTGTGATCCAAGTCTCTAACCTCCAAATGTTTTTTTTTGGCAGAAGGTGATGAAATTGGTTCCGCTCCTTCCACTTCCCTGTACTCATGGAGAAATACAGTCGAATTATTGGAAACCTATCAAAGCTAAGGAATCTCGAGTCTGGCATTCATAGTCTAGTGAATTTCGTACTCCGTAGTAGATTCAATAGAGCAGTGGCACTAATGCCATTGGATGTGTCGTGTCTGAGCTATAGTGTGCGAGATGTAGTACAGATAAATGTATAAGCTAGTTCAAAACTTCAAACGTTTGTGACAAAGTAACCGAGTAAAAAAGTACGGTACTGCACTAAATACCAGCTACAATCTTGATCTTATGTCATCTCTGCCTAAATCCACAATGGATGTACTGATTACATCTTCAAAAACGCGGTTGCAGTAAGGTAGCCTTCAAAACCATAAAAAGCGGTCGTTAATGCAATGTTGCAACCCAAAACTTCTAAAAATCCTCTGGCAGTCCCCAACTTCAGACAATAGTGAGTGAAAATAGTTGAGCTCCCAAGGCACTTCAGAGTTAAATAGCGGTTTCAGTCGAGCAGCATGGTCACTGCTCACTGGTGTTATTCACTTGACAGTATGGTAATTCAACACATCTCCTGATTCTCCTCCACAAAGTTCCATGTGTGTATGCCACAGCTTACTAGACATACATATCCAATCCAAGATCCGACCAATGATCTCAGGAAATCAAACTAGGGGAACACATTACATGATTTCCATGTCCTCACAGTATATGCCATGTAAGGCGATCGAATTACCCGTCACTCCGTCAGTACAACACCACCAAAATGATTTGATGCCAAGTGTAGAAAATGTAATCGAAACGATCAGAAATATGAACATTCTAAACCAGGCAAGTGCCTGAAGCCAACACATAATAAACAATATCAACGAGCGGTTTATTTGGTGAACTCGATTGATTCCTTCTGCTGAGAGGACTTCTCCATCTCTTTCCCAAGGATATCCAATATTGTATCAGTCACATAATTCGGTGCACAACCAGCATCCAACATCATCCTTAAGAACTTGTTTGCATCTTTCAGCTTACCCGCTTTGGTATGAACTTCAATAAGTGTATTGAAAGTGACTATATCTGGATTTATGCCACTACTTCTCATCTGCTCAAAAAGTTTGAGTGCTTCATCGATTCGACCGCCCTTCCCAAGAGCATTTATAAGAGTATTGTACATGACAATATCGAGGTAACCACCTTCCTTCATTAGCTTATCTAAAATGGAGCTGGCTAGATCTGCTCTTCCCATCTTTCCCAAGCTCTGAATTATTAGATTGTATGTTGCTACATCTGCTGGACAAACGTTCGAACCCATTTCACTAAGAACCCCCCACGTTTGATCAAAATAACCCTTTTTAACAAAAGAACTCATAATGGAATTATACGTGTAACTCACAGGATCTACCCCCATATCGGTGAATATCTCAAACAATTTGCAAGCGATACTCAGTTTCCCTTTTGCCAGTAAAACAGACATGTATGTATTAACCATATCAATGTCAAAAGAACTTATCCCGTTCGCCTGTACCCTTTTCCCCTTTGTCAGGGAGAACCACTTGAAGAGACGTGCGTCCGACTTAGGATTCAACTCAGATTCTTCTGCCAGCTGATCCATATGAGGGGATGACGACCATTCGTCCACCACATCTGGAGAGACGGCCTCTGAATCTTGTCTATCATAACCCGACATCAAATCTGCAATTTCACTAAAATCACCTTTAGCCGGAAAAATAGGGGTTAAATCCTCTTTTGATTGTTGCGGACTTGCCAATGAAGCTTCCATCTTAGCTTTCCACTTGAGAACATTGTGCAGTACATTTCCATCCCGTATGTGTCTCAGCAGCCGCTCTGTTGAATCCCATAAACCTTGTTTATAAAATCCAATCAGAAGAGAGGTTATGGTGACTAAATCAACAACAAATCCTCTGGCTTCCATCTCTTCCACTAGGCGCAATGCTTCGCCGAGTTGCCCCTCCCTACAAAGATGCAAAATAATGATGCTATAGGTGATGCCATCCACGAACTGTCCCTTCTTTTTTAAGTCACAAAATAGCGAGTACCCAGCAATTGCCCTGCCATTTTTTATCAACCCATCGATCAAAATGTTATACGTCCAACAGGTAGCTCTTATTCCGTCTTGGGTCATCTTCTCAAAAAGTTGGCAGGCTTCTGAGAGTTTCCGTGCCTTGAGAAAACCATCTAGAAGAGAGTTGTATACTATTGTATCGGCCACAATACCATTAGACTGCATAGCATTGAAGATTTTAGTTGCATCTTCAATTAAACATGATTTGGAGCAACCCTGAACTATAATACGGTAGGTGAAGGCGTCTGGCTCGTGGCCTGAGTCTTTAAGCTCTTCCCAAACTATCATAGCATCTTTAACTTTTCCAACCATGCAGAGTACATGAATTAGGCTATTATACGTACACAAATCTGGCCCCGCTTCACTTGTTTCCTTCATCTCTTTATATAGGCCGAGAGAAGCTCCGAGGTCACCCCAATAACCAAATGAATGGATGCATATATTATAACCCCACGTATCCAATGCAACCTTCTTATCTCTTAAACTATCATACACTTTCTTGAACTCGGCCTTCATACCAGCCCTTCTGAGGGAAACAAGCAATTCGTTGCAGGTAATTGGCTCACAAGGAACCGAATCTCCACTAGCAACGGGTGTTTCAAGAAGTTTGTCAAACATAGACAATGCTAAATCAAGCTGATTTTTTCTGATCAACGCTATTACAACCGAATTAAACATGTAAGGACTCAAGGTAGCGCCTAACTCTTCCATCCGATCAACAATCTCAAGAGCACAATCAATCTGACCCGAATGGATAAATGCATCAAGGATAAGCTTAAAGGTGCGAGAATCAACCAAGACACCATCATGCTTCATGGAGTTTAATAAGTTACCCACCAAGTCATCATTCACATAGAACCGACTCTTAGAATTACAAATAACCCGGAAAATTTGGGAATAAGTCTTAACAGTATGTCTAAACCCATGATTGCCAGAACACCAATTGAAAAACCCGATCTTTTTGGAAGTATCAAGCGAGCGTTTTCGAAGAACTTGCAGCACAAGGCTCTCAGACAGAGGTATGGCATCAGCATCAAGATTTTGGGTTCCGGATTTCGACAAGGTTTTGGTAATGTGACCAGTGAGGAGAAGCTTCTCAAGTTGAAAAGATACACTAGAAACTGGTTTTGTTCTATTCAATCCACCAAATGTGGAGGAGCAGAAGTAACGAAAGTTCATCCATGGAAATCTAACTACAAAATTGGGCATTTTGCAATTTTCATTATTTACAAAACGCATTAAAAATCCATTCTATCAAGGCTACAGCTATCTAAATTCTGAAATTAATAGTACAAATTAATTACAAAGTATCCACCTTTATAGATAAGAGTATGTGGGTAGTTGAGAGGTGGAATTGCAACCCAGAAATGCAGTAATGAAGAAGAAAATATTCAAGTATTTGAAGTTTTTAAGAGTAGAAAGATAAGGAAATACCGAATCATGAATCATGATGCACTGTAATCTCGCGATTAATGGCCGGACAGTTCTTCAAGTTTGTGTTGGATAATTTTCTAGGGTTCCTCAGGTGTGTTTGTGCAGCCATTTTAGAGAGCGCGAAGAACGTCTCAAAAGTCGAAACACAAATGCTAGTGTAATCAGTAATCTTGGTTTCTTCAGATCTTGGTCAAAACACAAACATTTTCTTCAGTGATTTGTGTCCGAAACAAAGATAGTCAGAAATCGCGCAAATTTTTTATCGGGTGAATTGAAATAATCTCACAAAATACGAGGAGCAATGGAGAATATAGGTACGTGTTACGGCAGCAAATCAGTTAACCGTGTAAAAGAGACTTATACTAGTCATTTGAGAATGAAACCGGGCAAGGTACATCCTGAAGCGACCCAAACACGTAGTATGAAATTCGGATTAGATAAAAACGTGATCCGTTACGACCTCTCGAACTGCTCAAATTGAGGTGTATAACAATACACGTTTTTTCAATGATTCGGGGTCTAAAACAAAAATAGCAAAAATCGTACGAATTGTTGATCGTGTGAGTCAAAGAACCTCGCAAAATGGAGTACGTGTTACAATCCATGCCCCAATGCGCAATGAGTATGGTATGAGTGCACTGACCTCTATGGCTGATTTCTTTGAACCATCGTAAAACCATCTCATACAATAATTTGTGCTCTTTAAAACCAATTAGCATAACTAATGAATTATTCATTTGTATCTATCAGAACTAAACGGAAACTAAGCTTCTCAATGTCAACTATGCTAATTGATCAGGTTGATAAAAAATCAGGAGAGGTGGTACTTATAATCCCGTGAGTCATATATCTCTTCGTGACCCCCGTTACACAAATAAAATCAGAACTAAACAGTTTACCCCAAATCACGGTGGTTCATGTCCGAAACATATGTTACATTGATTGATTTTCATTGTTGTGTTTAGGACTCAGCCCAGAGGTCAGGTAATTTTTCGAGACAAACAAAGGGCCTAATGCAAATAGACAACGTACGTCCACCACGTTGACTGACTGACTGACCAACCGACCAATTCAGTTGACTGCTATTTACAAATAGTTACAACATGAAACCAAAAGAAAACTAAGCCAGAAACAGTTCCAGTAGAGACTAATAGAGTAACATGCATCTTCAGCTTCATAGCATCATTCTATATACAATGTACAAGTTGCTTCCTGCAAGAACAATTGCCGCAGCATAAAACTCAGTTAAAAACATCGATCACTGGGTTTTATAGGCACCTTCACATTTGAGTTATTATTCGTCTAATTATAAGGAAAGTTAAACTGGTCGGTCTCAACTCTCACGTGTAAAGACTGTCTCAACTCAAATAGGTTTTTATGAATAACTAATAGAGATTAGATAGTTTCACCTGTCATGCCCAATTCCTTTTGGAACGCAGTTGAGTGAGTTTGTCCCTCCATTGAGCTGCAACAAAATATCATACCGAGTATCATGTTATCATGTCAATTGTCAAAGCAATCTTGTGGTCATTTCAGAAGATACGAAGGAACCAAACAAGGCCTGGCATTTCAATGGAGTCACCAAAACCGAGCGTACATACCTGCATCCTGATAACGCTCCTCAAGCGCAGCATCAAGCATGTTACGCATTAGATTAAATTCTGTTGTCTCTACGCATGGCTGTCCATTAGGCCTGAATCATAGCCCAATAACAAAACATGTAGTAAATGATAGCTGAAAGAAACAAAGATCTGAGAAATAATATAAAAGAAAACATACCGATCCAATTCAGTGAATGACAAAACATCAGATGCAGGCCCCAACGATGTTGGCTTTGCAGACTCCAGGACCTTCATTCCATCACTATGGGCTAAGTTCTTGTTTACTTGTATCGGAACCTGCTCAGATAACACATCAATGAATAACCTTTCCCACTTATAAATCAAAATTTGAACCACCGTACATGAGACCCTTATAATTTAATTTGAATTTTTATTTTTTTTCGGGTACATACATGAGACCATCTCATACACATTCACTGATCAGAGAATGGCCACAAGACATAGAAGAAAAAGATACCTTGCATCGTACAGCAATATTAATGGCATCTGAAGGTCGAAGATCAAAGCTAATACATTCAGCTTCATTATCAACCTGCAACCATAAAATAAACGCCATGTGAAGAATGACGTAGATAAAATTTCAGCCAAGCAATGATTATACTACATATTCACTGCACGTGCCTTTGTGAGATATATCTGAGCAAAATATGCTTCATGGACTCGCTTGGTTACACGAACAACTTTGACCTGCAATTTACATTAACATTTATTTGCCATGATACCAGATTACCAGCCAAAAGCTTTGAATACGATACCAAGGAAATTTAATCAACAAAACGCAACACCACCTAGAAAACACTGTGGGAGAGGAAAATTCGTCTGCTCAACTTACCACATATCCCATCTTCTCAACCATCTCTTTTATGACATGATACATTGTTGGTCTAGCCTGTTCGTTACATATATACAAATATGACGATCAGTCATGAGCCCTACGTCACCAAACCTACTAAGCTTTATTAGCAAAGTAACAGCAAATGAACTTACAATATGTACATTCCTGATTGCAGCCATAAGTAACACACTAGGCATCTCCACTGCAAGAAAATAAGACCTGTTATATATTGACCGGCACAATTCGAAAGAAAGCAAAGTTCGGAAGCACAGAGTAGTGTACATACAAACAATTATCGGGAGAAGTAGTCCAGTTCCATCTTCCATCTTGAGGACTATGGCAGGATGTGGTGCATAATCGGGTAAATGGCCACCTTGAGGACTATTATGAACACATTTCATAAGCTTACCGTCTCTCATTTTAATGGTGAAGCCATCTGCACCACTCTTCACTTCAACTACAATAAGCCAACAGGATAAGTGGAAAACAGTTTAGTTGTTGGGAGAACGAACACAAAGAGCATTTCGCAAAAGACCTAATTGAGTCAAAAACAGAATTATTCATCTGATGACTCAAAAGTAAAGAAATCGCAGCAACTAATCAAACAATTATCGGGAGAAACAATTATCCATCTGATGACTCAAAGTAAACAGCATTATCCATCTGACTACTTTGCAATATACCGTCATTTTCCAACGAGACACAACTTTTGAATACATACACTGCAAGAAATAATGTGAGAAAATGTGATATGTCCACGATCAGCAAACGCAGACAAGAATCAAAGAAACAGATTAACTTCAGTAATCATTTCACAAATAAGGCAATCAGCAAACATCTTACCAGCCTCAATAACACTAGAATTGACATAATCCTCATCCTTCTCACTAAAGTTTTCAGCTTTGCTGCCATTTCCATTAGATGATGAGCTGAAAGTACACTGAATAGTACCAACCCTTCTGAGATGACGGGCATTACAACCGGCATTAGTGCTACTCCGAAACCCATCCTTGTAACCCCAAAACCTACTCCTTAACATTGATCTCCTTGCCAAAGGGCCGCTACTCGGCACAGCGTAAACACCCACTTGCTTTGCTTGAACAGTGGGGCAAATCACAGGTCCTTGCAATGTTGCCATCTCCTATTTTTAAAGCCTAACACAAAATTCCATCTTAATCAATCAATATCATAACACTAACATATGGGATTTATCTAATCATGTACTCTAATTACCTATTAACTGCAACAATTAATATTGACCCAACAAAATAATTCCCCCAAACAAATTTCCACATCTACCCATCCCTCATCTCGATCATTTGTTTATCTTTTTTATCCGATCAAAGTTAAACAAATGATCGAGACGGAAAAAGTACCAGAGATGATTATTGAGAAGCTTTGATCACAAAAAAGTTTCCAACTTTGATTGTTTCTCTACAGAAAGATTGAATCTTTAGTCCATAACAGAATTTTAATGATCAGAATCAACAGAAATAGAGATTATACAACATCAAAAAAAATCCAGGAAAAATTGAGATTCTAGTACAAAGATCACGAACCTGATAAAAAGGGTATAATTCCAAGAATCTAGGACAGTTAAAAGCTTGAGATTCCACTAAAAATCCTAATTAATTTACAAAAGATTCTAAATTCGATATGGGTTTTAACTGTTTAATGGATTTTAGATGGGTATTTTGATGAGATCATGAGGGGAAATTGAGGGTTTTTTTGGGAAAAAAATTGATAAGAGAAAAAGGGGGGAGGTTAGGAGGTGTGGGTGCTTTGAGGAATGAATGACCGACCGACGAAAGTTAATCAAACACTACAGATAAACTTTGGATAAGAGATTCCTGTTCATCGTTTTCCTTTGGAGGCAGATATTTTTTTAACAGATAAAGACATATTGGAAGAATTTTGCACTCACTTCTTCTCATCACAGCTACACACTCTTCTTTCACAGGGTCGTAATTTGGTTTTACTTGCGACGGACATATCCATCTTAACATTAAAATGGGTTAAATATATCTATTTAGATGGATATGTCAAAAAAAAATTCTACAACTTATGCACTTTGGTTCATCTTATCCTAAATATTTGACCTGTCATAAGTTCAAGACAGATATTTCCGTCACAAATAAACATTTGCCTGATGTCATATGAAATACAGAGTATTTTTTTTCTTTGAAAAATCGTCCGACGTATGGTCATATGTATGTGATAGTCTTTATAGAGAGACAAATTGATAAATTGGTAAAAAAAAAAAAAATAGTGAGTAATGATTTATGAGTTGATTGGTAAAAAAATTGCACTTGAGACAACTTGGTAAAAAAACATAATGAGTAGTATTTGGGAAATAAGGAAGTTGTTATTCTTGGAGCGAGAAAACGAGTTCGAGTTCGAGTTCGAGATGGGTGAAATATATCAGTCTAGAGTCTACATTAAGACGATTGATGGCTCAAGCCAAAACATATATGGAGCACGTTAGCAATGTTTTTCTTTCGTTCAAGCAGGAAAGAATTTTAAATATAAGCTAGTTAAGAAATTGTAGTTCCTCGTACTTTAGAGTCGTATTAGTATCGTTGCACAATAGATCAGGTGCAACCTGCACATTCATAAAAAATTTCGCTGGTAAAAACGTATGGTCATGACTCATGAGAAGAGTGTTACTCTCTCTATCTTATTCATTTGCTTATTTTTTTTATTTATTGTGAGAAAGACTTTTAATTAAAATTAAACAAATAAACGAACCCTATATAAAAAAGACATTCATAGTTTTAGCTCATCACTCAAAAACTTACCCCAGTTTTCATAAGTTCCATTAGTATTCTAGTATGCCCTGATTAATACTCCGTACGTTGTGTACTCCTATATATTCCCTCCGTTCCTAAAATATTGTCTTATTTCCCTATCATATGTGAGGAGTATTCTAATGAAACGTAACAATCTTAGTGGGACGGATCGGAGGGAGTGTATATATATATATATATATATATATATATATATATATATGTCGATATGAATATATGATAAACGGAAAACGTAAGAAACGGTGACGTTTAGTCAAATAAAAGCTGTCAGGTAGGGTTTCAACGTGGTTGTTTTACTAGGCCAGGCCCAGGACATACACTGATACAGAGGACTGGCCTGAAGGACAAGCATGAAAATCTATATATGCTTATAAACTGTATAATAAGGTCAATAGCAATCAACATTTTAAAGTGAATGATGAAGAATATTACTACCTCCGATTTTTGTCCCATTTGATGAATATTTTTTTTGAAGTGTTCCATTTGATGAATATATGCGTGAATTATTATATTAAAAAGGGACAAACATTAAAAATCAGACGAAACATAATATACCGCTTTATTTCTGCATTGTTCCTGCCATTTTTCATCTTTACTCTTTTTAGCATTCCATTACCCCTTCCATTCAATGAATTCACCCATTCAATCTAAAAATATAATGGAAATCTAGCAATGTAATTGTCACCTCATATGTTCATTATCAATACTACCGGAATGTATATATACAGAGTAAATAACAATTTTTTCTACGTCCGATAATATTCATCATTTAATAAAGTCAAATTTATACGGAGTAAAATTTTGACATCGATCCTAAATAATTCAAATTAGGAAAAATTTATGTAGCATAGCTTTAGTATTTAGATTTAGACAAAAAAAAGTCCTTCCATTCTTCTTTAATTCTTACTTCCAACTTCAATAAATTTTCTGGCAAAAAAAAAAAAAAACTTCAATAAATTAAAATACTCATGGGAAAAAAGACACTTGGAGTAGTATACAAGTGAAGAAAAACGAGGTCAAATAGTGTCTTCATACCATGAAAAGCCACACGTTATGTTTGGTTTTAATTTGAAGGGAGAGATTACTTAAACACCCATTAAACTCTTGTAAATTGTAACGTGTCAAATTATAGTCATTTTTACTTTGATATTGATAGAGAAGTTAGACTTATTTAAAGGCATTACAAGTAATACTGAAGTTAACAATAAAAATATCGTACTCTCTCTATTTCAGTTTTTTTTTTTTTTTTAAAACTTTGATTAAAATAATACTACGTATACAAGACAAAAAGAGTACTCGATCCGTTGAAAAATGGAAAGAAAAATCAGCCATTACATACATCTATATATGAACTTATTGTCCAACAAATTTTTACTAAATGGAAGTAGGAATAATTATCATAATCTAACTCAAAAATGGTACTACTTGATTAACACCTTGCCCTCCATGACTACTGATGCCTAATGGATCATACTTGGCCAGCTATACAAATCATAATTATTCCAACTCCATCTTTTGAAAAACCTAATTTCAGCCCTATTATATTTAGTTCCGGTTTATTCCAAATTCGAGTTATCAACTGATAGACAATAACAACTACTGTGACGATGATATTAATTATCTTCTGCTTGAGTTTAATTTGCACAAGTAATTTAATTTTAACCTGATCTGAGATCGACTTATATAACTAACTAGAAACCCGGATGAAAGCTATGAGGAGGAGGCCAAGCATTAGCTGCGGTACTAATCTCGCAATCATTGATTATATAAGACGTGCATGTCACCGGAACCAAACATAATCCTCGGCTTCTAAGGTTTTGTTTGTTTGCTTCGATCTCAACATCTTCATCCGAAATCTGTGAATTCGAATTATGTTCATTGATTATCGTAAACAAAACACTTAAATTAAAGAAAAACATAAATAGATGTTAATTAATTAGTCTTTGTTGATTAGTTTTCTTACCCTATTAAGGTTATTGTTGGAGCTCTTGTTACGTGATCCGAGCTTCATGTATGGGACACTCAACGTCTGTATTTCATCATAAGAGCAAATAACACAAAATTATACGATTATTTCTCATTGGGTGGTCCTCAGAAAATGCTATATTGTGGTCACGTCAGGGATTTTTTCCATATGTAACTTTGTTAACCCTAATTCTTCCTACTACCGTGGCAATATAATAATAGGGTTTTCTAACATGTACTGTATCTTTTGGGTATATATCGATATGCTAACTGACGTAATCTAACCTGAATTGCGATTGCCACATGCATAACAAATTGATATCGTTAAAAAGGTTGATAATGAGTTAATGATCACTCCAAAGACGATCTAAGCTCACGCGAACCAGACTTGACTCTTACAAACTCGAAAATGACTCCTGATCTGTTTACCGTGACTAATTAGTGGGTAATGTTTTTTTTTTTTTTTAAATCCATTCAGGACTACATATACTTGGTATGATTTTTTTTAAAAGGTTGAATTAGTCAAAATAAGTCCAAAGAGATTTGAGCTTAATTAAGTAAAAAGGAACAGAAACATTGAAATGCGCATATGTTTAACTTTAAGAAACACAATGAATCAAAAAAGAATTGAATATAGAGATGTGATTAAATTAAGCATTGATTCGGTAATATAGAAGTAATAAAGTAGAATATACCCAATAATGTATGTATGGATGGTTGATCAGAAAACAAGAGGAATATAATTTATGTATAGGATATGATATGATATGAGGTGAAAATGTATGTATGTATGTATGTACGTACGTACCTCGATTTGATTCTGAAGGAATTTGATATACCCAATGGCCTCCGATAGTACTGAAGCTGTATCCGTCTGTCAATTCAAACGCATGCATCAAAATCGAATATCATAGTAACTCGTAATTATCTCACTCACACTAAAACCACTCATAAAGCCATGCATGCCGGCCTCCTTATTACGGAGTAATACTTTAACAATTTGTACCAAAAAAAAATTAATAGTTTAACAATAAACATTATGAAAGACGATTTTACAATGAGCATTATGAGACAAACATATAAACACTTACGAGGTACGGAGTATTAGATTTATTTGCCTAGTCATTTAGACAGAAATTCTGAAGTGGGAGGATCTAAAAATAAGATATATATTGTGACACCATCTTGTATGATTGATTAGTTACCTAGGGTTGTACTGGGTAATTAGTATTACATTGTTTATCGTAAGATCGTCTTTTAGGAGACTAAACTCATTTAAATTACCAAGTACTCCCCGTTTTACTCTGTAGTTACCTATCTATTTGCTCAACACATAACAAAAATTTATCAAAAATGAAAATAAATACTCTGTAACTACCCCGTATTGATAACATACTTACAAAGGGAAATAGGTAACTACTCCGTATTTACCAGGACGAAACGGATATTTTATGAGATAACCATTTAGGTCAAAAAAAGTGATCAAGCTTATTAATATGGTAAACTAAACAATACTCTGTACTTAGTGATATGTATTCTTTCTATTTTCAGGAAACAACTCGTTATTCTTTGACTTTTGAAAAATTATTATGATGTATCATAAAGCAAAATGATTCCTCGATTAAAGTGGTTACATTTCTTTTTACTGTGAAGTATCCATAATACTTTCTCGGACACAATTTCTCTTAATTATATCACTCGAAAACAGTCTCTTTAATTTACGAATATTTTACAAATGCAAGGGTAATTGTGGGTATATTTGACCCACTTGGCCCTTACCTTGCAATTTACGGGAATTCTTGAGAAACTAGGGTAATCAGTAATGACGTTGTAATATTTAATAGAATATATAAATGTGACTCAATCATTGCCTTGAGGTTTTTGATTGTGTAACATGGTATCAGAACTAGAGGTCACGAGTTCGGACCCTCACAGCCATAACAGCTAGTCATGGCTAGAGAGGCTTTACTTATATTTGTTGATATAATGACATTGATCTTATACAAGTACACGTACGTACCTTGCCGAAGGGTGCTACTAGTTGTTGGAGAGCAGCTACTCGATCTCCTAATTTTTCTTTCCTAACCTGATCAATTTTTATACAACAGCAAAGGAAAAAATAGGTTATATTAGCTCAAAATTTGTAAATAAGATATTGTCTCAATTAGTTTAAAATCAAATCATCTTATTGATGAATTCACACAAAATATGTGTTTAATTTTTGGGAAAACAAGGACTAATTTTCAATTATGAGAACTCATAAACTAAGACGTTAAATTTAAACTAGCTAAGATTCAGAATTTGTAATTAAGTTATTACTGTCACAATTAGTTTAAAATAAAATCATTTTATTGATGAATTCACACAAAATATGTGTTCAATTTTCGGGAAAAAAGGACTAATTTTCAATTATGAGAGCTCATAAAATAGGACGTTAAACTAGCTAAGATACGAGTAATATTTATGTGACGGAGGGAGTAGTATTACCTTAAAGGGAGGACAATTAGGGGGATGGGTGTCGAAGCGTTGCTTTTTGGATGCGGATTGGTGATGAGTCGGGTTAGCCGATGGCTCCACAATGCAGCTAGTTCTCTTTGGTTCTACTAGGACTCCATTATTGTTAAAAGATGAAAGCTTTAAGACATTAAAGGAGTTATGTCATTAGCTAGTAGACTAACCAGAAAAAGAATAACGAAATAAAAGCAAAACAAAATAAAAATAATATACATGGATGAAATTAAAAAGAGAAAAAGGCTCAATGTTCTGAAAAGATAAATTGAATCATTTGCATGTATAAAGCTGAAGGAATCCTTCATATATAGAAAAAGAGATAGATAGATGATGAGAGGACCATTCTTTATTTATTTATTTACTTAAATATCTTTATTATTATTATTATTATTCAACTTTAAAAAGAGTTGAAACTTTTCTATTTTACACAAAGTAAACTACATGCATACTCAAAATTGATTGGTCTTTATAGTATGTATGTATGTATGTATGTATATTATTCTAGCTTTCTATGAATTATTATTATTATCTAGGGTAGTATGTATGTATGTATGAGTTTGTGTCATACAACATATTCCACATTTCCACACTTGTGAAATTAGGAGAAATAATGATAGGTCTAAGCCATGAAAGACATGCCTATAGCTTGCATCACTTATAATGTGTTGAATATATATAATTGCAGATTTCAATTAACTCAGTTGGTAAAGTACCCGACTGGTATAATCTATAACCGGCCAACTTTTAGGAGTTATGAATACACCATTGTCGTTCAAAGTCAAAAATAAAAATCATGATATATACGGAGTATATAACATACTAGTACATATCAAAATAAAAATCATTTATTTTTGAAGTAATATAAATAATGATTTCTAAAATGAAATTTAATAAATGAAGCACAAATAAAATAGAGGAAAAGAAATACATACATGGGTAGAAGTAGTAGCATTGCATAGTCTTAGATCATTAGAGTGCTGTAAATCATGTTCAACACTACCATATTGAGAAGTATCTTTGAATAGCTCAAGAAGATTACTATTATTTGGAGCTTGATCATTATTAAGATTATTTCTACAACTCATAAATCGAAGATCCGAACCACCATCACCACCACCACCACCACTGCGAAAATGACTTGAATCCATTGAGCTTGTTGATGATGAGCATATTAACTTTGAAATATTTACACTAGGAAAAATCTGGCTGAAGCTAGTAATTCCTGGAAGATCACTACTACTACTATTACTATTATTAGAAGTATTATTATTATTATGATTATCATGAAATTGGATGATGCTAGGTTGAAAAGTAGAAGGGTGGTGAAACATATGGTTTTTGTAATTAGTAGGAGGAGATAATGATGTGTTAAGAAGAAGCATTTGATCACTTGGTGTATGATGATGATGATGATGATGATGATGATGATGATGTGTTGAAGGGCTTAGCAATTCACCAAATGTTTGGAAAGATGAACAACAACTATTACTTTGATCTGATGATGTTGATGATTCTTCCTTGATTTTATTATTGGAAATAAGGTGGGAATTAGAACTAGATTGAATCATGTTATTATTATTAGGTAAAGAATATCTCAAGTCTTGTATCATGGAATTGTTGAATGTATTATTATTATTATTATTATTATTATTATTATTATTATTATTATTATTATTATTATTATTATTAGGAGATGATGCTTCACCAGAGTTATTTGCATGGATAATGTTGTTATTCCTGCAAACAACAAACATCAAATTATTAAGAAAAAAATCAATTTAATTTAAGAGCGATTATAAGACGTTCTTATTAATTAGGAACATAATTCAATTTCGATTCGATATTATGTTTGAATTACTCATTCCATATATGATCCGAAATTTGATTTATCTATCTAAATGGGTTAGATTCAAATGAATCACAAAAATATATATGGGGGGATTGAAAAGTAAATTTTCATAAATCCTCTTGAAAACCTATAAGAAAATAAGATCCAAATAATAACCTGACATATAAAACTTATGAAGTACAAGTAATACTACCTCATAAGAAAAATAAAATAAACCCTAATCAGATCATAGGAAAATGCATGAAGGAAAATAATCAAGTGAAACACTCTTCTTCATTCCCATTTATATGTGGTTCAATTTCTGATATAAATTGAACTCATTGATCATTCTCCATGTGTATTACTAAAAGCAAATAATAACTTAATTAAATCCTAAATTTCATTTTGCTAGCTACAAAATAAGAGGGGATTAATTGGAACTTGTATGTAGCAATGAAGATTAAGAAATCAAAACATGCAATTCAATAAGCCAATAAGTTGAGACGACATCAAAACTATTGTTTCATCTGATCATTCATGTTAACCAATCTCAAATCAAATTTTGTCGGTCGTTACAGCATCGAGAAGAGAGAACATTTGTAAAACTTACAAGAAGAAAGTTGATGAAGACCTCCAAGCATGCTCACTATTATCTTCAACACTCAAACTTGGGAAATCCAAAGAAGAAGGAATAATAGAAGATCTAGGAAGATGATGATGATCTTGAAGCTTATGATGATGTTGTGAATGAAGATTATTATTATTATTATTATTATTATTATTATTATGATTAATATTATTATTAGTGGACTCCATAGTATAATGGTTATGCTTTAAGATGAGCTATAGCAACTAAAACCATTGAAGTATAATAAATAAAATAAAATCCCTAGAAAAAGAGTAGTAATTTAATTAGTGAAGAAGAATAGCTTGAAAATCCCTAGAAAATTAAAGAGTAGTGGAGTAGTAATAATAAATAATAAAATGAAGTTGTTCCCATACAATGTTGCTCTAATTAGAAGACAAAAACACAACACACACACAAGTAGTGTTCCAGGTGACAGCCACACACACCCCAAGTAATTCTTAAGAGCATCAAGTTGTTGTTGTTGTTGTTGTTGTTGGTAAGAGTACCCTTAGCTTAGCTTGGCCTCCCCCATGATGTCCTTTTTAGTAGTGTTTTCAAGTCCCCTAGTTGCCCCTTTCTTAAGACATCCTTTAAAAAGGAGGATTTAAAGGTTTGGAGGAATCACCCTATATATAATATATTACCATCATCATGTAGATCAGATAGATGTGATTAATTATATTATACATTTATACTCCCGCTCTTTCAAAAAGATCGTCTCATTCACTTTAGTATACAAATTAAGAAAATTGTGTGATGATCGGTGGAGTATATATATAGGCAATGATGACTCCCTTTATAGGGCGAGTCATCATATTAGTTAAGATTGTGATGAATTAATGGAATAAAAAAATGATAAATACTTTAACTTATTAGTAGGAACTAACGAAATTGTAAAAAAGGATAGAGTAAAATGAAAAGTTGAAAAGTGGGGCGATCTTAAGAACCTGCCCGAAAAGAAATACGGAACAATTTTAGTGGGACAGACGAAATAAATTTTATTTATTCTTTCATCAAAGGAACTTTTACAAATACTTTAATTTGCCAATCAATAAAGGTTATTGAGGAAAGAAGTTATACTACCAAAAATGTTTTTGTTCTTTTTTGTTGCTTGTGTTCTTATGGCCTATTTTTCTTTAGTTTGAGTAATGCTTACATGGGAGTTGTTTTGGCTATTGGATGTTTTATTACACATTTTTGCTATGCATGGTTTGTTATTGTTTTAATTTGTGGTTTTCCCTAGGGTGAGGTTTATTTATAATCGCTTTTAGATACTAACTCATCAATAATAATACTTAGGTATGTATGTTTGATAATTAACGGAAAATAGTATAATACCTAGGTAGGTATGTCTGGTAATTAACAAATTATATTTGATATAAACAGATTACGAAAGTAAGTTGTAAAGACGACATACAGTATCAATTACGTATTCCGTATATGTTAAGTCACTTGAATTTGTTGGTCGGGTCGGGGTGTATGGTAAAACAACTGAAAAGTATATGGACCTGATCAAATAATTAAGTGGTTCCAATATTATGTTGTTTTACCTATGCCAAAATTTTCTAAGTATGTCAAAAAATTTCAACATGTTGTTTTACCAAATAGGGTCGTAATTTCAATGTAAATAAATTATACGGAGTATATGTTCCCAAGGCTTTGAACCTTGACTTCTTTTTTTGAGCGAATAAATTATTTATTAATAAAAAGTCATACGACATCTGCAACTTATATTGAAATTGAACGGATACAATATTATAAACTTTGAGTAAAATAAAA
Source organism: Agrostemma githago (assembly GCA_958450325.1). Lineage (NCBI taxonomy): Eukaryota > Viridiplantae > Streptophyta > Magnoliopsida > Caryophyllales > Caryophyllaceae > Agrostemma > Agrostemma githago. Next base: position 2,231,591 of record OY288255.1, read on the forward strand.
TTGCATTAAAACAAATATAATCTCTAGCTTTGATCTGCTCCGCTTTTGCACATCCTCTTTTTAACTCATCGTTGTTAATGATACAACTTTTCAATCGATTTCATCCAACCTGAGATTGTACCCGACAGTCTGACATAAATTGAAATACCATATAGTAACGAACAATTGTGGTGCTGATCCACATCCTCTATCTACACTTCTGATGGGACGAAACTCTCCTAAAAAAAAAGATCAGTTATTATAGGTATAAACTAACACTAACACACACTAATACTAATACTATTATAACTTGTAAGTGGTAAAAAGATACGGAGTATGTACTTCGTAATATATATTGATAATAGCTAAATTTGGAGGATTACTACCCAAATGATGTAGCCCCATATTTTTCTTATGCAAGGCTAGGGTTATTTTAAGGCTAAAAAGTTAGGGTTTTAATTTTCCGGTAAAAATGATGGGATTTAATTACATTAATTACTAAATTTGTTTCTTTGGCGGCTCGAATTTTAGTGCAATTTGTATGAATAATATTCCCTCCGTTTTTATGATTTCTTCCACCTTAGCACATTTCTTAAGAAAAACAATAAAATAAGTAAAAGTAGAGAGGGAGTAAAGTAAGTGAGTCACCTATGTAAGAGAGAAGTGTGATAGAAAAAAGAAAAGTGGAAGAAATCAAAGAAATGGTTGAAAAAGGAAATGTGGAAGATATCAAAGAAACGGAGGGAGTACGACGTACTTTAACAACTTAATTAACAATCATAACTTTGAATTTTTTGTTTAGAGGGAGTCATAAAAGTATTATGATGCTGACGAAATTTGAATTACAGATCATAAATACCATACACGCCTCATAAGTCATAACTTTAGCAACATAGTTAACCTCGGCTGTATTTTTTTTAAAATCTAAAAAACACATTTTGTTCAGTAGCTGCTGCTTTTTGGCATTACTCAGCAATAATAAGAGGGGGATGATTATAGTGGAACTAGGTCATGATTCATGATGATGATGATGATAATGGTCCTTCCCTTCAATCCCAAGGCTGTTACTTAACAAAGTGTGCGCTCTCTGCAACCTATGTAACCTTAATCATATCGGCATTTTGCCCCTAAGCTAGCTAGCTACCGCTTCTTTGCTTCCCTCCCCTTCTACCGCAACCCTGCTTTATCTCCACAAATTCTTTTTGTCACATCCATCGTAAATTTGTATCAGGTCAAATATAAGAGATAAGACAGAAGACATGTCTAGAGAATAACATGAATTACTTGTCTTTATCCAGGCCAACTATATATAGTGTTATTTGACCTGTTATAAGCTTGTGACGGATATATCCATTACATGGGAGATTTACTCGCTTATCTAATCAATGCTCTAATTCCCAACACTTTTCTGTACCACAAATATGAAAAAATATTATTCTATGCTAATTGTCACTAGGATGCAAACTCATCAAGTCTCACATCGATGGTGTAAAGATGAAAGATCGTCTTTATAAGTGGTCCATCTACTACAGAGTATAATATTATCTCTGTCGCAGTCATTTGTTTACATTTCGTTAAAACACTGCTCACAAATAATGTAAGAAGGAAACAAACGACTAAGATGCAAAGAACCGTAAGAACTGTGAAGTCTTTTTAGCAAATTTAATTTAGAGGTAAACTTTATCTTAAAAAAAGTACTCTGTATTTAAACCATAAGTGGTAGACTATACGGTACCATATATACTTGGTAGTACCTAATTATACAAATTTTCAAATAATAATAATACGGCCATAACGAACCTCTTAAATAACCTTGATTGTAAGAAGAGTGCAAATCCAACAATGCTTGCGCGGATTGACTAGTTTACGAAGGAGTAACCCAAGTCACCCAACACGATCAACTCGATCTCCCGTTTAGAGGAATCAGACACTTTTTCACTTTGATGTAGGAGGCCAGGAGGGGTCTCATTAACTCGCTTTATTCCATTTTATTATGCTTTCTAGTTTTCCATGTACGCAAGTTACTCGTTAGTTATCAATTACGGAGAATTCAATCATGTAACGTTTATTGTGTAGACTAAATTGGAGTGCACTAACTGGAGTAGATACGTATGGAGAAATTGGTCGGCGGTACGTAGTTTTGTAAGGGTAAATGAATATAAAGATATAATTGGAGGAGATGCATGGAGCCCATTAAATAAATAAAGAGTGATTATGTTGTGCCTAAGCCTTGAATTATGAGCAATGTAGGGACTGAGTTCTGGTGCCACCACACCACGCACTTTAAAGATGATGTACTCCCATATAATCATGAGTGCTCGCTACAACGGAGTATGTACTATCATTTGAATCATTTCCTCTCTGAAAAATAATGGATCAATGAATTCAATTCAAGCTGCTGCTTACTGAAAAGTTTATTCAATGTCTCCACGGTCGATTCTTTTAGAAATCGGGTCAATTTTAGGTTATTCAGGAGATTCGTTATTGGGCCTAGAAAAACATGAGTGTAAGCTTATTTAGATCTAGAGGGCAGCAATAAAGAAACATCTCCTAGTATCAAACTCTTCTCATTCCTCCCAAAAAAATCCTAGCCTCCAAAAAAACCTTGGGGCTACCACCGTTAATTGGTGGTAAGCCCCCCTCCCCCCAATTTAATTATTATATTATCGCTTTAGTATTGGTATCGTTATTACTATTCTACTTATAATAAGTCTTCTCTTTTTGGAGAGTTTCGTCCCCATCAATTGATGAGTTTCACTCTCTCTTTTAGGAGAGGTATTGATTCTACGATAGCGGAGAGGACGCGAAAGATCAGTGCTACATTCGTTCATGGTATGATATCTCAATTTATGTCAGATTGACGGCTACAATCAATCTGGTTAGATGAAATCGATTCTCCCCAACGCCTTGGAAGATCCAAAGACCCTCTTGTGAAAAGCTGTATCATTAAACAGCGATATGTTGAAAGAGGATGTGCAGAAGCGGAGATCAAAATCATAGTGAGAGATCTTTATTTTGACGAGAATTTATTTTATTCAAATTTTATAGCATTGTATCCGTTTAATTTCGATATAAGTTGTAGATGTCGTATGACTTTTTATTAATGAAATGATCTATTCGCTCAAAAAAAAAAAATGGATCTAGAGGTAGGGGTGAGCAAAAATATATGATACGGTTTTATTATACGTATACGATACGGTATACGCTTTCAATTATACGAATTTCCGGATATCCGATACGAATAACCGGATATACGATACGGTTTTCCTTAAAACCGTAGCGGATACGTATCGGGGAAAATTGAAACCGGATATCCGGTTTCCGATCCGTTTTTTTAAAAACAATAAAAATTATGAATAAAGAATTCAAAACTCGTCAATTATTTTCAAAGGTAAAAAACAAAACTATTACTAAATTTATGATATTATGTAATGAAACGTAATATTTTGTTAGAATAATGGTACCGTAAGACATATATACCATTTTTTGAGGTTTTTTTTAATGCTTTTTTATTATATCAATTTATATAAAACGTAACGTTACTTAAAAATCAATTAATTACTCTTACTTATAAATGAAAAAATTGTTTTAAAAAAAATAAAAATAAAAGAAAAATATAAAATCGGATACCGGATATCCGGAAAAAACCGGATCGGATACGGATCGGAAAAATTTTAGTTTTTAAAACCGGATATCCGATACGGTTTAGAAAACCGGATCGGATATCCGGTTTTGCTCACCCCTATCTAGAGGGCAGTAGGTAGATTGAATGTAAAGTGAATGTCAGCTGAATTGGAAATGGATCATCTCCATTATTTTTTCTTTCCATTACCTTTCATACCTCTAATACAATAATATAAAATCATTAATCATTTCACATCTCATCAAAACTGGTAACCGTTGAATAGTTGCAAAACAAATCTAGAACACCCAAAAGTAAAGGAAAGTAAAGGAGAGACGAAGCAATGGAGAGGAATTTTTGGCATGGATTGAAAGAGGTGTTTGATTGGAATTTTTGGAATGTAATGAAATAGATGTCATCCATTTTAATATTTGGTTGTTCGCTTTTGGAATGGAGTTAGATATAACGTACCTTCTGCTTCACCGAAACATTTATGGAGTAGTTATCGTGAAATTTTGGAGACATTTAATTTCGGGAACAAATCAACCTGAAAAGCGTAGATAATAACCTTCAAATTCGTTCGTTTAAAATAATTTTTCAAAACATATGAGATATTTTGTTGGCGATCTAAATAAAACCCGTATAACACAAAATGACTGATGGTTGTTAAAAAAACTCTAAAATATTTCGGCTGGTGTTTATATATCGAAAATTTCAACCTATTTCACCGTTACTCGAAAGATAGTCAAATGTCCTTTAAAAATGTTTATTTCTAACCGTGTACGTACCTTCTGTTACTTCTACAATGTATGGGGTAATTACCTTGTCAATTTTGAGACATTTAATTTTGAGACCAAATCAACCCAAAAAATAGGGATAATATATAACCTTCAAATCCGACCATTTCAGGTGATTTTTCGAAAAATGTGAGATATTCCATTTTATATCATATCTGAGGGTTCTAATAATCATTATTATGCATTCTATTCACTACAAAAATCAAGCCGGAATTGCGTCGGACAAATCCGACGCAAATGGTCGAAATCCGACGCAAATTGTAGATTGCGTCGGATTAGCCGACGCAACAGTCCGCCATTATAATTCGACGCAATTTTTTTTTTTTTGCATCGGCTAATCCGACGCAACACTTGGTCCACCAACGCGCCCAGTCAACGCTCATTGCGTCGGATTAGCCGACGCAAAGCTTAATTTTCCGTCGACCTTGCGTCGGCTAATCCGACGCAATGAGCGTTGACTGGGACATCTGCGTCGGATTAGCCGACGCAAAGTCGGCAGAAAATTAAGCGTTGCGTCGGCTAATCCGACGCAAGTTCGTGTATAAAATAATAGGATTTGTTGTTTTTAGTTCCTCATATGCGCCAAAATAAACCCATCTACAATTACATGCGACTCCTACAACAAACCCCAACAGAAGCATATCCGCCACAAAAATCATCCAAAACTCCAATCAAAGCTTCCATACATATCTTCTTCACAGAACTCCACAAAACTCAACAAATCTAAACCAAGATACTGATATAGAAAATGAAAATATAATACAAAGAACGTGTGTTAGGTTCACAATTCTATCTACGAGTTAGTGACAATTCCGACGACAATTCCAACAAATCTATCTAGGCGTTAGAAATATATACATAAATATATACTCTTTTGGTTGTAGCCCCCAGTGACATCGTGGAAGATCTTCAAGGTGTTCGGTGACTGATCAGAAGCTCGTGCCTCCTCCACCGCTTTCTCAAAGTTCTCCTAAAACAGCAACAGGAAACAGTGTTAGAACTTTCAGAACAATATATACTTTCACATCAATATTTTTGGGATTAGTATTTTCTTGAAAAACATTACTACTACTCACAACGATCTCCGATCCTCGGGGGTCAATCCACTTCCCATCCTTCCCCTTCTTCGTCTTCTCCAAAAGCTGCACCGAGGTTGCGATTGGGCCCTTCATAAAACAGTGTTAGAACTACGAGAAACATGTTTGCACAAAGTTAAAATATAGAGTACATTAGTTTATGGTAATCTAGGAATTTATTAGTATTAGTAGTAGATTAGTAGCATTAGTAGTGGTAGTAGACTAGTAGTATTAGTAGTAGTAGAAGTAAAAAATTAGTAATAGTAGTGGTAGTAGTAGTACTAGTAGTACTAGTAGTAGTGAAGTAATACTACTAATACTAATACTAGTAATCCACTACTAATACTAATACTAGTAATTCACTACTAATCTACTACTAATACTAATAGTACTACTAATACTACTAACACTACTAACACCTAATCTACTACTACTACTACTAATTTTCTACTTCTACTATAATACTCCAAATATTATCCACTAAGACTCCAAATATTACACCAAATACTCCACTACACGCTTAATATCCATTAATACTCCTAATATTCCACCAAATAATCCACCACTTCTCCAAATACTTCACTAATAAACCAAACTCCCATTAATACTCCACAACTAACTTAATTAAGCATAATTAACCACAATGTACTACTACTACTCTAATACTTCTACTACTAATACTACTATTAATCTACTACTACAAATCTACTTACACTACTACTACTCTGATACTACTAATCTACTACTAATACTACTACTAATACTACTACAAATCTACTACTACTACTACTACTACTACTACTACTAGTACTACTACTAATCTACTACTACTACTAATCCACTACTACTACTACTAATCTACTAATAATACTCATACTAATCTACTAGTACTACTACCACTAATGCTACTACTACTAATACTACTATTACCAATACTAACACCATTCCACATCATTCCACCATTCCACAACATAATAACTCTAATACTACTAATCTACTAATTTACAACTAATAAATTTACTAATTTACTAATCTAATTCTAACATCATTCCACCACTATCTTAATAAATAACCAACAAAATCCAACAATTAACAATTCCAATAACCCAACACAAATTTAATCAACAATTAACAATAACTCAAATTCAACCCAATTATCCTAAAATCTACCACAATTAATAAAACCCAATACATATAAACAATACAATGGTTAAGGAAAGAACATAAATCGGAAAGAAGGACAAAAATTATACTTGATTTTTGGGTTCGTCGGAGCTGGTGGTGGTTCACCGGAGATGGGTTGGTCGCCGGAAGTGGGTGCAACGCCGGGAGTGGTGGGACATCAGAGAGGGTTGGGTTTTGGGGAGGGTCGCCGGAAAAAGGTTGGGGCGGTCGATTTAGGGTTTAGGTGATTTGGGGGGCGATTGATGGGGCGGCGCCGGTGGTGGTGGGTCGACGGGGAAGGCTGGGTCGCCGGTGGTGGTGGGTGGGACGCCGGATCAGAGAAGGACGCCGGAGGGGGTTGGATTTTGGGTGGGTGGTCGCGTCGCCTTTGAATCGCCGAAGGATAAGGGTTTGGGGGAGTCGGGTTCTGGGGTTGTATGTTGTGTCGTCTTATTTTTTTTTTAATTTATAAAGCTCTGCGTCGGATTAGCCGACGCAACGCCCGTTGCAAATTTCAATTTTGCGTCGGCTAATCCGACGCAGTGTGTTGACTAAATGCGTCAATTGGCGCATTGACTTGACTAGTTTGCGTCGGATTAACCGACGCAAAAAACCGGGTTTGGGTCGGATTTGCGTCGGCTAATCCGACGCAACTCATTGACATAGTGGCGCCAACAAAGAAAATGTTGGCGCCTGTTACATTGAGGCGGATTGCGTCGGCTAATCCGACGCAATTATTTAGCGTCGGATTAGCCGACGCAATGCGACACAACTTTAATACTTGCGTCGGATTATCAATCCGACGCAATCTGTCCGCCGCAATTCTCACTGTTTTTAGTAGTGATTCCTATCGACAAGTTCTTTTCGAAAAATATTCGCGCTTTAGAACAACTTTCATTTCACTCGAAAAATTGCTAAAAAGGACCGTTTTTGAAGGTTATTATCCACGTTTTTTCGGCATTTGGGTCCCGAAATAAAATGGATCCATATTCGCGTTGAACAATACTCACACCAAATAAAATGGACCGGAGTAATATGAAGGTCATTTGCATTTCAATCGAGACTTTTAAAAGCCATAAAATTGTGTTTTGAGACGTGTCGAAATTCATCAAAATTACATCGATATTCCATTTTATATCGCATCTAAGGGTTCTAATAATCATTGTTATGCATTTTATTCCTATCAACAAGTTTTTGTCAAAAAAATATTATTGCTTTGGAAAAACTTTCATTTCTTTCTAAAAATTGCAAAAAAAGACTGTTATTAAGGTTATTATCCACGTTTTTTCAGCATTTTGGGTCCCAGAATATAATAGATCTATATTCACACTGAACAATCCTCACACCAAATACAATGCATCAGTGTAATATGAGGGTCATTGCATTTCAATTGAGGCTTTTAAAAGTCATAAAATTGTGTTTTGAGATGTGTCGAAATCCGTCGAAATTACTTCGATATTCAATTTTATATCACATCTAAGGGTTCTAATAATCATTGTTACGCGTTTTATTCCTATCGACAAGTTCTTGTCGATAAACTTTCGCGCTTTAGAACAACTTTCATTTCTTTCGATAAATTGCAAAAAAACGACCGTTTTAAAAGGTTATTATCCACTTTTTTTCGGCATTTTAGTTCTCGAATAAAATGGATCCATATTCGCGCTGAACAATCCTCACACCAAATACAATGCACCGGAGTAATATGAGGGTCATTTGCATTTCAATCGAGACTTTTAAAAGCAATAAAATTGTGTTTTGAGACGTGTCGATATCCGTCGAAATTACATCGATATTTGATTTTATATCGCATCAAAGGGTTCTAATAATCATTGTTTGGCATTTTATTCCTATCGACAAGTTCTTGTCGAAATATATTCACGCTTTAGAACGACTTTCATTTCTTTCGAAAAATTGCAAAAAACGATCGTTTTTTAAGGTTATTATCCACGTTTTTTCGGCATTTTGGCTCCCGGAATAAAATGGATCCATATTCACACTGAACAATCCTCACACCAAATACACTGTAATATGAGGGTCATTTACATTTCAATCGAGACTTTTAAAAGACATAAGATTGTGTTTTGAGATGTGTCGGAATCCGTCGACATTACTTCGATATTCCATTTTATTTCGTACCTGAGGGTTCTAATAATCATTGTTAGGCATTTTATTCCTATCGACAAGTTCTTGTCGAAAAAAATTTCACGCTTTAGAACAATTTTCATTTCTTTTGAAAAATTGCTAAAAACAACTGTTTTTGAAGGTTTTTATCCACGTTTTTTCGGCATTTGGGTACCGGAATGAAATGGATTCATGTTCGTGCTGAACAATCCTCACACCAAATACAATGCACCGGAGTAATATGAGGGTCATTTGCATTTCAATCGAGACTTTTAAAAGCCATAAAATTATGTTTTGAGACGTGTCGAAATACATCGAAATTACATCGATATTCCATTTTATATCGCATCTAAGGGTTCTAATAATCATTGTTATGCATTTTATTCCTATCGACAAGTTCTCATTTCTTTCGAAAAACTGCAAAAAAAAACGACCATTTTTTAAGGTTATTATCCACGTTTTTTTCGTTATTTTGGGTCTCGAAATAAAATAGATCCATATTCACGCTGAACAATCCTCGCACCAAATACAATGCATCAGTGTAATATGAGGGTCATTTGCATTTCAATCGAGGTTTTTAAAAGTCATAAAATTGTGTATTGAGACATGTCGAAATCCGTCGAAATTACTTAATTTTTATTGGATAGCTACCTGACTTGAAAAGAAAAACTTAATTTTTATTGGATGATAGTGGCATCGTGGGGTCATGCAAACTACAAAATTGTATTGCTCACCATTAGAGAGGTGTGTAGCTATCAAAGCCTTGTAACTCTAAGGCTATGTTTAAAGGGGTCTGAGTATAAGTCTGAGTTTGAGTCTGAGACTCATACCTGGATAATGTGGTTGGTATGAGTCTGAGTCTCAGACGGATTTAAGTTTAAAGGGAGTCTGAGGCTGAGTCTGAACAAAAGTCTGAGACTTAGATTTTTTGAGTCTGGGACTCATACCTGGTTAAAGTGGTTGAGACGATCTGAGACTCAGATAAGTCTGAGGTTGAGTCTTGGATTTCAAAGACTCATCCTCAGACTCGTTCATTCAGTTCTTTTTAGTTCCGTTCATTTTAATTCAGTTCAGTTCAGTCAAATAAGTTATTATTATTATTATTATTAATTATTATTATTATTATTATTATTAATTATTATTATTATTATTAAATCTTAATATTAATGACATTTTTATAATAATTAATATTAATTTAATAATAAACACTAATATTCTTTTTATTGTTATTGTTACTAATATTATTACTATTAAATATTAATATTGATTATTAATATTAATATTAGTATTATTATAATATTATTAATTATTATTATTATTAATTATTATTATTCCTATTGCTATTGTTATTATTATTATTGTTATAAATATATTATTATTATTATTATAAAATATTTTTATTAACAATATTTTTATTAAAATTAAATTAATATGATAATAATTAATATTTTTGATACAATAATTAACATTATTTGTTATTATTATTATTATTATTATTATTATTATTATTATTATTATTATTATTATTATTATTATTATTATTATTATTATTATTATTATTTGTTGTTACAATAATAATTAATATTTTTTTGGAACAAGTAAGCTTGTTACAATAATAAACCGTTGTTGTTGTTGTCGTCGTTGTTAAATTTCAGGCTACTTTTGTTCAGTTTAGCTCAGCTCAATTCAGTTCAGTTGAACTCATTCCACTTTAACTCATTTCACTTCAATACAAAATGATGACATGGCCAAAATAATTCGGTCTGACCCAGACCCGACAACTAGACATGACAAAACTTACTCGACCCGAATGATCCGACCCGAATAAGCCAACCCGAACCCGATCTGATATCCAAACTAAAGATTCGAGGTTGACTCGTAACCTGAATTGACCCGAGGTAACCCAAAATTGACCGACTATTATCATAAAAAATGAGTCGATATCTCTGAAAAGATGAAATAACAAACCCGAAATTATCTGGTTCGACTCAAAGTCAACGCGAAACTCACCTGACCCAAACCCGACCCGGTTGACTTGCTTGCCAGGTCTACCGACAACCCAACCCGAACTCAACTCATCTGCCCGATTGTTACCTTTAATAATTACCACTTAGAAATAAAATTATTAGTATGTCACAAGATTTATTTAACTATTAATTATTTAATTGTAATTATTCGAGTTATAAAATCAACGTAGATTAGGTAAATAAAAAAAATAAGTTAGATAGAAAGTTGGGGTGAAATGATGTAAATAAAAAAAATAAGGTAGTTAAAAAGTTGAGGTGAGATAGAATTAAAAAATAATATAAAATAAGGTATGTGAGGTGAGAAAGTCTGAGATGAGTCTGTGGATAAAGTGTAAGAATGAAAAGTGAGTGGAAAGCTGAGGTGGCTGAGTCTGAGAGAAAAAGATGAATCTGTGGATAAACATAGTCTAAAATTGTGACATGACAAGTTAAGCTACATATATTGTAGCTTACTATTGTATCTCTTAGTGATGTAGGAAACCGTGGATTGAAAGTAACTATGAATGAATGTGTTCTATCTTGAAATTAAATAATGGGATTTTCTACGCGGTATCCCTGAACTTTTTACTTTTCTACCTTGTACCCCTACCTTTTCTATGTCTATACAAGGTACCCTTGAAGTTTACTATTAATTTAACTAGCGCCCCAAATGTTTTCTTCCATCAAGTTTTGTCGTTAAATTATGTTTTTAGCTTAGAATTAATACTTCAATATCATTTAACTTAGATAATTAACAAGTAATTGAGCTTAGTTTATTTAAGTGTTATCAGTTGATTTGATAATATAATGTCAAAAATATAATCTGTTCAGATTCGGAGTATAACTACAAACAGGTACAAAATTGTTAGTTTGAGTTCAATTATAGGTTAATTAGGTATGTTAAATGACGTTTAACATTTAATTTTGAACATAAAAAGGTAATTTGTTGCCAAAACTTGACGGGGAAAAAGGTTTAGGGGTACCAATAAAGATAATAATAAAGTTTAGGGGTACCAAAGAAACTTTTAGTAAAGTACAAGGATATCATGTATACATGCAAAAATTATAGGGGTACAAGGTAGAAAAGTAAAAAGTTCAGGGATACCACGTAAAAAATCCCTTAAATAATAAAAAAAGGGGAGTTACATAATAAACCTCTCCCAATAACCACAATAATTTACTCGCCAGTTGTGAGGAGTTACATAAATGAAGGAAGTTTGTGGAAATTATTGGCAATTAAGGACCCTTAATTTTCGGAAAAGAGAAAATTGAGGCGGTTAACACCATTTTTAACCAATTTAGAACGGTTGCACTTGTACACGTAATGGGCCAGCAAGACATGTATCTGCTTCGTATTAAATTCATGTAGACTTAATGAATAAATGATATGACATAATACGAAGGTTTAAAATGCTCCAGCTTCATATAATAGGGATTTGTAACGGACTCATGAATTATGTTGTAACTTACCTCGTTTCAAAACTTGATAGGTGTAAATTGTGGAGTAGTAATAAGCCAAGATAACGAACTTAGGCCCACAAATGCTCACATCAAATAAAAAAGATGGATAGGGGAACGTGTGAGAGCAGAGCAGCCAAACAAAACAAATAAAGGCCAGGCATCGACAACTTTGGCTTTACCATACTTGCCTTTTGCTTTTACTTCCTACTACAGTAACTCCTACATGAATCATTTACTTACGTTTTACTTCCGAGTCTGAATGATCTTTCCCATGAGTATATTTTAATCAAAAAGAAAAATCATTCAGACTCGGAAGTATTATTTGAATTTTTGTTAATAAGATACAAATAAATGGTTCCAGGAAATAGAGTTAATATGGAATACCATTAAATTCTTTCTTCTAACCATTGTGACGTACAAGTAATTACGAGTATTATTTTTCCATAATTAAATTATGATTAAAAATATATTTAATTCGTTAGTTCGTTCCAAATTTGTGGAAATTGTCTAATCAAAAATCGACTTATTACTCAACGAAAGATTCTATTTCTCCATACATACCACTGATATGAGATGACGTGCCTATTAGAGATATAATATATCTCCTATGTTAAGTATATTATTTTCTCATATTATTGATATTATTGATTGTGATATAATTTAGTTTAGTTAATTGTATCTTTTAGAATCTTCTAGTTTTTGTATAATACTCAAACTGTGTTACCATGATCCTTGTACGTCAATATTATTCATGCAATTCATAATCAATCTTTCCTAATTCTAACATGGTATCAAAATTACAAGCATTTAAGTTGGTAGCTAAAGCGGAAGCTGGACTCCAGAGATAGCGGAAGCTAAGGCGGCGTGCTTTGGACTCCGTGTGGCGCATACAAGAGGTTTCCAAAATGTCGTGCTTGAGAGTGACTCTTTTAACGTTATACACAATGTGGGTCGAAGGTCGATTTGGAGGAGCCCGATTGGATGCTGCTTTGATGATATTGTTGTTCTCTTAGATCGATTTAATTACTCTAGTTGTATGCATACAAAACGTGGTGGAAATACCGTAACTCACTGGATGGCAAGATTTTGTACTTCTGTGGGTTGTAAGACTGTACTTGACTCAAATTTTCCATCAGCTACAATTGAGCTGGCAGAGGTTGATCTAATATAACAGACCACGGTTTTGCTTCAAAAAAAAAAAAAAAAAAAAGTTGGTAGCTAAAGCATATGATCAATACTAGTATTTTAATAATTTTGCATTGTAGCTGCAATTATTACCCTAATCATTTGAGATGATTAATGGAGTATTAATTATACACGAAGGCCGCAAGGAGGGGCCAGAAAACCCCAAAAAATTACGTTTGTTTAGTGCAAAGCAGTGACCTCCTACTCAATTCCACTCAACTTCCTTAAAAATAAATAAATGTTTTCTTTTTTTCATAGAAAAATTCGTCTTCTTCGGAGCATTTATCACGTCAATTTAGTTATTTAATGGATACATTTATTCAGGGATCAGGGAATAAGACTAATTCCAAAACATCTAAAATATCTTTGATATCGTTGATCACCAAATGAAAAATAACTAATTAAACTTTATCTCCTTCTCTCAGGCTCAAGCTTATCAAAGTAGTTGGTAAATGGCTACGGAGAGATGGTAATCACTCTTAAAATCAAGAGAAGAGAAATTTATTTATCGGGTTTTCTAACCTATAATCATAGAACCATGTTAAGATTTACCCGAGTTATTTTTTTTTTTTTTTTCTTCTTTTCGAAATGACTTACATGAGTTATCTCCTTATCCCAATTCCTCATATTTATGTACAAACTTTGTAGTGAATAATAAGTTCTCGAATGTTCCCTATGATTAAAGGAGGAGCTAAACTCAATGACTCAACGAATTGAACAACACCTATTATCCCATATCCCAAAAAAAAAAAAGAAAAATTAAAAAATTATCGACTTTTACTACTTGAAAATAACCGGGCATTAGCGGAAGCAATTAGTCGCATTACAATAGCGGGGAGGGAGTCGAACCTGAGACCTATCATCCAAGATACCTCCGTCTTAATCTATTAAACTAAGACATCTGCGATTGATTGCAAATCTCTTGAATGAACGAGAAGAATAGTAGTTTTTTTTTTTGCCAACAAAGAAAGTGCACTGGATTACATGCTGATTGGGTTCTCAGAACCAATATTACATCCTCTAATGAACATAAAATATTAAAATTAACATTACAAGCCTTAACTAAAACTATAACGATAAAGCAGAAACGTGTGGTAGAAGTAGTGAGTTGTTGGTGCACGGGAACATGGATCTGAGCGTCGTCATCCACATAATCCATCCAGCTGCTGATTCCCAGATACCATCCACACAAATGAATTGAATAAAGACGAGACCAAGATGCACTTACGCACTTACAAAGAAGGCGTAGTTGAAGTACGTAATATAGCGAATGAAAGAAGATAGTGTTGGATTAGAGTAAAGATGATAAGAGAGTGTGATTAGCTCTCAAATCAAATCCTTTCGGTTTGCTAGTAAAAGCCAAACAATATCAATGTGTCAAGATTTAGGATGCGCCTAAAGTGGCGGTCTATCACATACTCGTACTAGTAATTGAACCAGGTAGACACTAGACGTAGACCCCCTTCAATCTTAATAATGGGGTTTAACTTTGTTGCTAAAGTACTTTCAACAAGTCTTATTTCAATTGATCCACATTATTTATCAACTGTATATGTGCCTAAGTGTCAACTTATACTTACCTATATCTTGTCTCAATCATGTTTTAGTTGTACTACCTACTATTTCCACATCCAAATCTAAATTTATGAATGCTAAGTGCCACCTCTCTCGAGCTCTTCTTTCTAAGGGTTTAGTCGTTTTAAGGTCGTCTTCTTTTAGGCTCACTTCAATCTAGTCTAGTTCATTTTGTTTCGGTGTTTCAGCCTACTTCAGTTCAGTTTAACTTATTTCTTCTACGACTCCTTGTGATTAGTATGTGCGAGTAGCATTATCTGTTCTCTTAATCGAAGTAGTTTACCATGATTGTCGAGCTCCCATCGGTGAATTTGAGATGTAAAACCAATTTGGAATTATGAATTTCAAATATTTCAAAGAGATTTGTTTGGAGATATACTAAACTACTTTATATGCTAAATACTAAGCCAATGAAAACTCTTTCGAGAAAAAAAAAAAAAAAAAAAAAAAGTACTCATCATTCATCCAAAGTATACAAGATACATTTTGTTTACAAAAACTCATATGAGACGGTTTCACAATAACATTAATTGCATTTTGTTTTACTATTGGCGAACAAAAAAGTATAGAGAGTACATCTTCCTTCAAAAGTTTCAAAGGCTATGAGATAGGATCAACTTTGTGAGAGATTAGATTGCATTAGAGCAATAAGGGGAAACATGAGGAATGCTTTCGCAGATTCAAAGCAAGACAAGGCAGCAATCTTGTGCCAGTCAACACTTTAGACACAAAGTGCCTGCCTATACATGCTACCACCACCATTAAAGCTTTCTTTACCCCGAGGATAGTAGTCTCGGATAAGATCAACATGTACCTCTTACACCGACACAGGAAGAACACGGAAAATGCCCCCCCGCTCCTCCAAAAGCCTTGTCTATGGAGATTATACGAATACATCATATCCACAAAAATATACCAAAAACCCGTCTATGAAACGAATGCTTTCTTACATGGGTCAAAATTTCATTCCTGCAACTGCAAGCCTGCAGTGTCCAGTGGTCTGTCTTTACAGATTTATATCCAACAATAATAGGGTAGTAAGGATAACAGCTCATGTGAAAACACAAGAAATCTGTCTGTTCACTTCAACTTTTTGGAGAAGGGCTTTGAGTCTTGCATTTATACCACCCAATTAGACCTTTACTTAATCAATGACTAAGAACACGTGTAATCCCGTAAAATTAAGATCAATGAATTATAGCCAATATGGTTTCATGAAATATTTCGGTTTCAATCATTTCCCGTGTCAATCAATGGCTCGACAAATGAGCGAGACTATGAAGAAGAGATCACCTTGATGTTAAACACTTGTGTTCAATCTAAAGCCACTTTTCGTTTCTTCGATGCAGCAAGATATCCAAGTTCTACACCTTTCTCCAATTCCCTCTCTATGATAAGATCAATGTTACCTTCATCTTGCACTGCTTCCACAACCTTATTTTTAGCATGTTTTATATGCTTTGCCTTCTCAAATGCCCCTCTAAGACGACCAACATCAATTTTGCCAGCATTATCGACTTGAGCTTTCATAGAGCTTGTATGAGCAGTCTCATTGTCCGTAAGATTACAAATTTCACTGCAACAGTCACTTGACTGATACCCTGATGCTTCCTTTGACGTATCCTGGTGGGCTTTAGTTGCCCGATTCATGCTATACTTGTGAGATGGCGGCTTTGAGAGTCTACTTTCCACGGGAACACCCTCTTCTTTCATGTCTGACCCCACTGTTAACCCGCTCTGTACACTATACTGTGTAGATTGGCTTGTTCCACTTTCAGCTTTGTGAGCTGCCTTCATTTCATTGGTGCGGGATTGGGCAACTTTCTGCTTTCCATCATGCTTGAAATACCGGAGCATTTGCTGAGTAACCTCTGAGAGAAAAAGGCAATTCAGCACTAGTATGAAACCCACATGTAACCCATAAGGAGATGGAAATACTTTGATGAAGTTATGTCACATCTACTAAGAGGTCAGGCATCACATGAAAGCTTTTGCTACACATGGTAGTAATATATTATTTCATTGCGATTTAGTAACAATACTTACAATATGTAAGGATTATGGAGTAAATGGAATCATAGAGAAAAAAAATATTCAAATTAAAACTAACAAAGTGGGTGAGCTGAGTACTCCCAAGTCCCAACCCTTCTGAAATAAATGGACCATAGAGAAAGCGTGGGTGAACAACAACATTATTACCCGTGCCTTGGAGGCTCCCGTAAATTGTGAGGTAAAGGGGGGCAGATGTACACAACCATACCCTTGTGTTAGCAACACAGAGAGGCAATTTAAATTTTTCCTAACAGAGCTCAGGAAAGGTAGTAGAGGTTACACTAAACCCTTAAAAGGAAATCACAAGTTTCGAAAAATAAATTTCTAAGACAATTAAGTTCGGAAAAGTGGCATTTATAAGCCAGTTATTTTGAATTTTCCTTATCAATTTGTGAACAAAAAGGACAAACCTTCAAGTTGCTTCGGCGATACATCAAACTGCATCCACCAAGCCATTCCATCCTTCACAGGCAGTTTGAAATTAAGAAGCTTTGCAGCGACGGACAAAGAAGCAGCAGCAATGTAGTGAGGCTTGTACTGTAAGCATAATGTAGTTCGAAGCCTGAAAAAGACATTTGAGCATGAGTCGACCGTCCTTTTCAACACACAAACATATTACATGCAGCTTCTGTCCAGTAGCACAGTAGGTCCGCAAAAGTATCCGTTACCATTCATTTAAAAGATTCCAAGCCGCCTTGGCCACTTCATTGTTTGATATCTCCAGTTTTTTCAGGGCATCAACTAGGGGTCTGAACGGATGTTGGATACTCATATCAAAGGCAACAGTCACCAGTAGAAGATGCTCTGCGACCAAAATTAGCTCCTTCTGTTTATGGTAAAGCTCCTACAAAATGTAGCAAGAAAAAGATTTTCAAATCTTCAAAATCAATAAGCACATCTACCAACAGCCACCCAACAGGGATCCCACAATATCTCATAAGAACATCTTAAGTACATTGGCTAAAGCATACCCGTTGTCTAATTTTCTCCGAAGCAGATGGATCCCATTTGTATATTATTTCATAAGCCACGATGACAACATCCCTCAGTGGATGTAGATTATCTTCCACTTTGCAAGCAAGAAACATGCATGCAGTTGCAATTGTCTGCATTTACACATAACTTTCACACATCAGAAGTAATGTCAAACACAGCAATGAGATTTTCTAAAAAAACAGTCATAAAACCTATAGATTAAGTATGCACATAGTTAGCATTCACTTTGACAAAGTTTGCGAGGACTCATATTGATCGTCTTCAGATGGGCATACAACAGAAGAAAATAATAAAAGATAAGTTCTAAGAGGTACATTTACGTTGGTTGTGTACACAAAACGAAAAAGGAATATTAGGATGAACTTAATGATATAAAAATATATAGCAAGATGGTTTCTATTAGTCAAAATATGAATGACTCACAAACCAACTTGTGAATTAATTTCAAAGAGCAATGGGCAAAGCTGATTTAATATACAATATTTCAATTTACCCAAAGAAATCATGCCTTGAGGGAACGCAGGGTGTTGGTGCCTAAGGGTAATCCGTTGTACAGAGGCACACAAGAACTCAACATATAGAAAGGAACAAAAGTATCTGATCTAGCTACAAAAAAATTATACGGAGTAATCAGCTAAAAAGTAATGATGTGTCCAAAAGTAATAAATCAATAATCGTGTTTATAAATGGTAAGACAATCATATGAAATAGGATTACAGAGTGTAAAAATATTAAGGCAGTTGTTCACGGTAATAAGTCGAAGGTCATAAATATGTGAAAAGAATAATTTGTTTGAAGAGAAGTGTTTTGGCATGAAAAAATTCACAAGTCGTAACTACTTAAAAGGTTGTTCATGGCAATTATGGAATCATTTTTCCCACTTTTGAGAAACTTGAAAGACTAGAATTAAAGCATTAATTGCAAAAGCAGGTTAAGCCAGAGTTGCTCCATTTACCTGCCAATCATTCTTTGCAAGAGATTGGCGCATATAAAATCGATGGCAGAACATCATTGCAGTTGCTGTTGTGACAGGACTCCTGAAATACACCAAATAACATTTCGCTAAGAAGATACCAGGAAGACCATGATCCCGCATGAACACAAGCAAGCAATATGACCATAGATGGTAAATACAATCACAGATGGCAACCAAATGTCCACTGGTAGTCATTAGATTCTATATGAAGGAGCTAATCATAAGCCACTCTACCAAAGGTATCCTGTACCCCAAATTATTGAAACTGAACAAGTATAGTAACTTCAAAAAACAACATATTGAAAAACAATGGCAAATTGCTTACACTCGAAGTTTCATGCCAAGTTCTTTAAGAAACGAGCAGAATGATTTCCGTATCAGTGATTCACTAACACGGTCAATACCGTCCTTCCTGGATGGAGAATGATTGTCTATCTCATCTTTGGTGAAGTACCAACTACGTGCGGTCGGTTGAAGGCCAATTGTAAAGAGTTCACCGACAAGTTCATTGTGTGCTGAAGAATGATTAACAGCCATACTTGGCGTGTTAAGCTTCTTGCTTTACAAAAGCCTCTGAATTTTCCCTCAGAATCTAGCTTCGCTGCTCAGATAATCGAGGGCTTTTTTTCCTGCCCAAGACATCACAGGCCAGCACCGAAGAAGTTGTTAAACATACAAATTTCCAGCAAATAGAATCTTTACAGATTCACAGGACAAGCTACAACCGAAGTACCCAACAAACCCAACATGATACTTTATACTGTAATAAATAATAAATGAAAAGTATATGCGAGGTTTCAGAGCATTTTAAAGGTAAAAATCATAGGTATATATACGTTAAAACAAAGAAAGTGCTATAAGAATCAACAATTGCCAAAGTGATTCGTGAACAACATCGTATCCACATTGCCGATTTGATAATATTTACCTTCTAAAATCATCTACTCAATAGGAACATAACTAATGTGAAATTTGGAGTCAGGTGATGTAGTAGTTTTGTTGACGCTGATTCTACAAGCCAACAGTTCCATTTCCGCTTTCCGAGCTTATTCTATATTTGAAGACATGTAGTCAAGTGCTCCATTCTAACCAGTTCCTAACTACTCTTCTCTTATAATAAAACTACCAGTGATAGTTTGAGAGCTTAATCTTGCTATCCTATAAGGACGACGTCACACCTTCATGTCCTACTGTAAAGGAGATAACCGATGCACTTACGACTTGTGAGCTACTCTTTCAAGGATCAAACTATCGTAAATAGAAACTTTGCATGTAGTCTTAAGCGCCAACTTTGTTGCTACCTTTTATAATCTCAACTACCTGTGTTGTCGCGCTCTCAACAAAACCAAAACCGTATATACAATACCACTATCACATTTATATTTATTTAAACTAAAAAAACTGGTTTAAAACGTCCAACGGTGCAAATCAGACTCATAATAGATTGCAACGATCATTTCGACAATAACAATAAATGAGGTGCATACACTTTGTAAAAACTAATAGGAATATTAATACTAGTCGGGCCTCAACATCACTTTAAGGTACAGATGATTCATCGAACTTGATATTAAAAGTAGCATGAACAAAGGTTGCATGATTGAATCCTAGCAGACTAATTACAGTAGGAACTCTTCAGCTCAATGGACATTCGAGTGAGGGGGCGTAACAGGAATATTAATATTAGTTGAGACTCAACTATCACTTCAAGGCTTTGATTGAGATGGGTCTCGATTTGTATCTCTACTTTGGTATCAATGGAGCCACAAACCCACAAGTGCATTACCAATATCAGGGAAAAGGAGAACTCAAAGCTGAATCCAAATCCCTACCACAAATTCTTGTCTGTAACGAAGTTATCCATCCCTTTCATGATAACAAGTCAAATAGTTTTTCGTCTTTTCTATACAAATGGGTACTGTCTGACCCATTATAATTGATAACTCCGTCACAAGAGACGCTAACTGAATCCATAATACGTCTACCGAGACTTTGTGGAAGAACATAGATAGCTAGCTTAGCTACCTGGGACATCCAATTCCAGTAGAGCATCTCAATCACTTCATCGACGACGAAGATTAACAGCTACATACCGAATATGGACCTTAATTCAGCAGTCAAGAATCGTCTCGAATACCGATTTCACACAAACATACCGTAGAAAGCAATTAATGTGGGGCTAAGGCGGGTTTGTAGCTGATTACTAAGCTCAAGTATTGCACAGAAACGAATTTAACCAGACAATAATCATAAAACAAGCAAATTTTCATCGCTTCTTGAAACCCTAATACATGATTTCAATCGAACAAAAGAGTAAAAAAAGTGAAAATTAAGATAGAGGCAAGTAGAATTAAGAGTGAATCACGTACCTGGAACTGCACAATTAAGGTTGATGATGATGTAAAATCATTTACAGTTGAAGGAGGAAAGGAAGGAAGATATTTTGGGAAAGTTGGATTTGTTGGAGACTAACGGTGTAGGCGTGTAGCTGCCGTTAAGACCAAAGAGAAAGAGGGGAAATGAAATACCAAAGCGGATCTCCAATCTCATTTTTACGTCCCACTCCATATGTCTATATGACACCTCGTCTATTTAAATAAATAAAATATACACAAATATCATAAATAATTGATGTATTCTTTAATGTATAGCGTGATATACAAAATGAGACGGAAAATCAACCGATAAAATACTCATATTTATTTGAATATCCGGGGTCTACCACTCTAGTCTCTAGCCCCTCTTGGTCGGTGGATTGTGGGGCTTTTCTCGTTTCACACTTTCATATTCACAAATCACACTTTTAGATTTCCACACTATACAAAATTACAAATGTTCATTTTTGTTTTTTTTGGATACCAAGGTTTAGAAATTCGTGTCAAGTTTACGGTTTAAATTAGCTGAAGTTGAATCAAATGAAATTGAATTGGGATAGATGAACTTAGATTGAACTGAAGACTAAATAACAACAATATACAAAAAAAAATAATGAGTACTCAACAAACAATTACTCCGTACAAAGTAGTATGCGGAGTATATAGTAACAACATTAATAGTACTAACAATTAACGATAAAAAATGATTATATTCATGAACACTTAGATCAATTGATAAAGAATGTTCTAACTTATTTAAAGATCTTAGATATGGAGTATAAGTCTTCATAACATTTCATTGGTGTTGTTGGTGAGTATGAAATTAGTTTTTGTGTTAAATGCGACATTTCAACTAATTTATTAAACAGAATTTCAGCTAACTTATTTCAAAGTTTTACTAATGTTCATGCCGTGGGGTGGAGGGAGCGCATTCTTTACCAAAATTTCAATGTTTTTTATTTCCAATAATTTTGCTAATGTTCTTTGTTCATTAATCCATAGGTAGACATTTGATAACTCCGTTATTGACCGTATTTCTACACCTTTTTGACGTTTATTTAGCCTCAATTAATCGTGTTTTCATTGGCATTTTGGCCCTTCTCGTCTATCTTTTGTGTTACGCGGGTTTTTGTGTTTTCTCTTTGTTTTTAGGCGTTTTCGTATCGAAAGCGGTGAAACCTGAGAGCACCCGAGTAAAGCGAAGCTTGTGGACCGAGTTCGAGCCTAGACAAGCGCATAGAAGACCAAAAACGAGAAAGTATAAGAGAAGAGAGTTACGCACGATCCACCGTTCGTAACTCATGCAGGAAAGACACACCGTACGCATTGGACCGTGCGTAACTAAGGGACCGTGCGCAACTCCAGTTTTATAATTTTTACTCCGTTTTTGGCCGGTTTTGTGTAACCTAATTGCAACATATAAATACTTTAATTTTATCATTTTGCCTCAAGCTTTCATTACACTAGTTTCATTTTGAATTCTTTTGGGGTTTTCTAATGAGAGAATTGTATTTTCTTTGAAGATATTCATCCTTCTTGTTGAAGATTCAAGCTTTATGGAGTATAATTTTCTTTTATTCTTGTTCTTCCTTGTTTCTCCATCCTTTGGTAATCTCTAATCCTTAGTTTAATTTTGTTTTCACTTATTGTTTTCTCCAATTCTTAGTTTTTACTTGTTAGTTCACTTTAGCTTATCTTCTCCTTTGTTTGTTACTCTAGTTTCCAATTAATCTAGTTTTCTCTCACTTTGTTCATGTTTGTGAATTTCATGTTAGTATTAGAAATCCCCAATTAGAATTCCCCAAGTTAGCCACTTTTATATAATTAGTAGTGAAATTCAATTTATAACAATGTTCATAATTAAAGATTACACATTTACTCTTAATTCTACTAATTTAGTCATGATTAGTGAGTAGTCACCCACTAGAGGTCGATGAAGCCTAAATTCGCCTAAATTGTGCCTCTTGTATGTTTTGTATTGATTGAATTGGGTAATTGAGTGAAGTGGAGTTGAGGATTTTGGATTATCTTGGTTTAGGGGTTTGAGACGGTCCTTGTCCCTTGGTCATCGATGGGAGTCGATTAGGATGGGTAACCGGTTTGACCCCTCTATCTTGCCTTGCCGTATTAGATCGGACACGGGAGTGGTGTCTAGCGTGGTATCCTTCACACTAGTATGCGTACCTTTTTGACTTGAGTCGGTTTGGGGTTTATCACGGGAGTGACCCCCGGATTTGACTTAGGGATTCCGTCTTACGAACCCGGGAGGGAGGTAAACGGGAAATTAAGCCGGACACGAACCCGGGAGGGAGGTGGCCGACCTAGACGCATACAACTTCGCCCTTGATCCCGATTCCTTCGATACTCGATATATTTTGGTGCGATTTAGGTGGATTGAAGCGACATCGTTCCCTAGTCCTTTTTATTATTGATCAATCGTTACTACCTTAGTTATCTTAGTTCATTTTAGTTTTATTTTCCTTTTCGTCATTCCTTATCTTAGTTATCATTTATTAATCTAGTTTTAGTCTACCATCACTCATTTCTATCGACTTAGATAAACAATTAGGATCGAAACGACTAGGAATCACCACACTCTTTGTGGATCGACCCTCTATTGTGCTACGATTATATCGTGCGCTTGCGAGGTATTAAAACCCCAACAACATTACATAGTTTAGCTTGATTGAATTCCCTCCTTAAATTATCATATGAGCCAAAATTTTTGATGGACAATTAAATTGTATTTTAACATAGCAGAAATTTGACCTAAATACTTTGTTTGAGAGATGAAGTGAATTTGAATTTTGGAATTTTGTCAAATCTAACTAAATCTCAACCTTAACTAAAAGACATAATTTCAAATGACATCCTAACCCTGTCATTGTAAAACCCATAATGATAATTTAAAAATAAACTATGAATTCTCAAACGCTATCTGAATGATACGGATTCTTTGCTTTATCCTGGAGTATACCATATTATGAGTAGGTTTTGAGTCTTGAGTTTGGGTTACCGTCTGTATCTTCTCCGTTGTGGTCCGGCCAAGTCAACAACACTCGGATCAAATTACATGGCACCAAGTCCTACAAATCGCCTCTCATCTAATTTTACAACTGCGCACCCACTTTACTTATTTTCCACGACTGCAGCTATTATAATAAATCATCATCATCTTCTTCTTCTTCGCCAATTGTCCTGCACTCCTGCTAATGTTTCAGTCAACAAGTTCATGTTTATCGGCTTGAAGAACCCCACACTCTCCAGGTCTAGCAATTGAAAATCTCAGGTATTAGCTCCAAAATCTCTAAATTATCATGATTGATTCCCTTGTTTTGCAATGCATGTTTTTGATCTTGTTTCTTATATCTTTGATTGGGTTTTTGACTGGGTTACGATTCAATATGAGTTTCTTTGTCAAATTTGTAACGGGTCATTTGTAATACAGTAGGACTTTTTCAATGTGTTAAGTAGATGAAATTTGCTGACTTTTGCTTTGTTGAGGTTGGTTCATGAACTTGTTTCGATGTTCAAGTTTGAATCTTTTTATGGTGGATAGCCAATCTGCAGAAGTTTGTAGATATACAATTTCCACATTCGAGCCTCAATACCCTAATTTCTGAGAAAATGGAGAATTTCGCAGCAGTATGTTTAGGTAGTAATTTTGTAATTTCGGCCGGGAAGGGTAAAAGAGTTGATTATGGCTAATTGAGTAAGTAATGTTTCAAAGGTTTCGAAAGTGCATTATGTGATCACCCTTTGATGCGGCCGTGAGGGGGAGGAGGATGTTCCTTTGTGATTGTAAAGATAGTTTCTTGCACAATCTTTTAGCATGCTGTCTATTGAACTATTGATGCTAAGGAATGGTATCTCGACTCGCTCTTTTGGGAGAATGAACTAGAAAACATTGTTTCGCGACTTTTAGTATCAAACAACTCTATGTTGTCCTGTTAGGGCATTGTGTAGGCGACATTAAGGGGATGCGAATTCAAGCTCGTAGGAGTTGAATAGATAGTGGCTTCACTATATTATGTCCTTATTGAGAAGTCTTAGGTTCTGCTCTTTGTTCTTTGCGGCTGAAAGGGGTTGATGATTCTTACATGAGTATATATGCGACTCGCATTCAATGTTCAGAATTTGAAGATAACCTCCATGTTTGGACCGTCATGATTGGGAATCACTCATCTTTGTCCAATTCGTGATGGGTTATATGGAGTGTACTTGTATGCGATTGTAAAAACTAGGGCATATCTTTGTCGTGTTCAGATGAGAAATTAAAGGGTTAATCTTGCTAAAGAAATATACCTACTGTAGATGATAGTTTTTGAGGAGTAAATACGCAATCATTTTTACACTAGAATCTATCTAGATATTGCTTATAATGTAATTAATGAAAATTGAGACATTCCGTGTTTACAAATTACGGAGCACATAGATGACTTCTCTTAGAAAGTACTCTCATAGATTTTATTACGTATCCGGTTAATGTTTTGGTATTTTATATATTTGTAGTAGATGTGTGAGTTCTCTGTTGCTGACGGCTTTGTGGAGATTAACGAAAATTTGGGAGACATGATTAAGTACATTGCCAACGAACCATCGGTAGGACTGTTCTACATCCAACAACATGCTCAGAATGCAGTGCCCAATGTTGTCAGACTCAACAAGAATCTCATGGACACGTCAAATGAAGTAGGTTTTCACACTGAAGATCTGGAAGATTCTATAGCTATGTCAAGAACGATGAAAGAATGCGGGTTCCCCATCATTGACGAAATGATTCGAGATATAAAGACATCCCTAACCCTAGTGTCATCTAAACAGCCCGTACGAGGAGTGATTTCACAGCAAAGTTTGGCCGATCAAATTGGTGGGCCCAGCTCCTGGGGTCCAGACTTTTCGAGTGTCTTAAAATCAGCCAAAAAAAAGGCAGTCAACTTTACGTGGTCAAAACAAGATCCTGAGTTCCAAGAATTGACTCCCGAAATCAGTAGTTCAGTTCGGGCAGCGGCAGATGAAGTGCCATCGTCTAGCGAGGTTGGAAATGAGATAATTGAAGAATGCAAGATATCAGGCTCAGCAGATGATAATACCAAACCGTTAATGTCTGAAGAAAGTGATTTTGATGAGTTCAGGGCCGAAAGAAAAACCCAGTTAGAAGATTGGCTTACTACAGGCTCCGGTAGTGTCCTCTAGTACGTGAGCGAAAAGAGCAAAGGATATATGAATATATGATGACAATTTTTTGCATTCTTACTGATATGGTAGAGTTAGCTCCATGCCTCCATCTGTTGCACTGCACATGATACTTGTAACAATCTCTACAGGTTTTGATTCTTTTTCTCCCTTTTCCGTCTTCTCTGTACAGTTCATAATGTGTTTAGGGCTGACTAAAGTCATGTATTAGTAAATTGATTATAATTCTGCTAATCTCTGCTGATGTATGAAAACAATGATGAACTGCATCGGTACTCTGCGCTTTCGCGTTCATGTTGATAATGTTGGTTAAAGCCTAGGAATTCTCCGAACTCATGATGTTACGTGAATTGCCTGTTGCCTGTTATACGAGCAGGTATATAGAGAAGGGTGGCCTTAACTTATATTGAAACAGAATCCTCAACAAAAACAGCAATAATAAAAGAGCATGTGAAAATACAAGCTATAGTAAGTAGTAAGTAGTGTGAGTAACTAGTAACTGCAGGGCGATGATGGGCTACGCTCGCTGAATAACAAAGCGCTGGACGATGAGGCCATTCCGAATGTATGGGCCGGTATGAGAGAGGGTGAAGCCAAGAATAGCGGTTCTCTGAGGGGCAGCCAATTGAAAGGTGTCGCTAGAGAGGGTGAAGGCACCAGCACGGAGCCTACCAGATGGATAGCTAAAGGACTCAATAGTTCGGTGTGAGCCAGGGACAGTAAGGGAGACCACAAAGGTGCCTTGCCAACCGCGGGCTCGATTAGTAAGCTCCAGCTCAAACACACCCTTGTAGTTACATCTAGGAGCTAACCTTGACATTGAGAGCTGTCCTTGGACACTAAAATTAGCCACTGAATCCGCGCGGATGTAACTCATGTTGTTAGCCCTGCATATGAGTCCTGTAATCATCAGCACCTTTTACATATTCCGTTTATCCTTTTATTTTCCTTCACATGTTAGGTATTCCTTTTATTTTTCGTAAAAATGAAAGTGGAACATCATGTAGAAGGGAAGTCGCAGAGAGCTCACCCAGTTAGAAATGACCAGTTATTGCACTGATTACCATTGGTGGTCATCCTCCCTCCATACCTCGTTAAGATGTTAGTCTGTAGTAAGAATGCAACGATTAGAAAAATAAATACTGCGACATTATATGTTATACTGAAACTGAGCGACGCACATTATGCTACGATCAATTATTAAGATAATGACGTAAACATATAGAGGTGATTACGAAGGACTCTGATAAGCTTGTGATTTCAGCATCGTCATCGTTGTCTCTTCGCCAATTCGCCATAGAAAGAAAAAGAATGAAGTAAGAAATGTAAGATTATGGGAGTTTAATTTTTTTTGGTGTAGAAGTGTCGAACAAAAATTCAATTATATATACTCGTACAAGTGAAGTATAGAAAGTAGGTGTTTGATTGTATGAGTGCATTGTTTTTGGCAAGAAAGTAGAGGAAGTAGCCACTAGGTGGTCTTGGTAAACGATGCATCAAGTAGCAGGAAACCCCAGCTAGGCCACCAGTAGGACATACCCTAAGAAAGACGGTACACCACTTCCTAATTGCCTATCAGGGTTATCACCACTCGTATTTACCATAGAAGAGGTTGACCTGAATAACATCATTGTAAAGGGCTAAATGGAGCTCAACTTCTAGGAAGTTCCAACATTATCGTAAATTCTTATTTGTGACGAGTATATTCGTTATAAATTTAAGATGGATCAAATATCTTTCATGTCGGTAAATAAAAACATGTCATTTGTTATTCTCTTCCTTTTTTTTTCTTTAGGATATCTCAGTTTTAGTTTCGGCGTCAAATAACAAGTATATACACTTCTAATTAGCAACAGTTTTCAAGTTTTAGCAGACGTAAGTTAATTGACTTATGATACACTAAGAACTCATCCGTTGGCCCTACAAATCTGGGAGGATGCGTATCTGACCTAGGAAATACACCAGTCGAATTTCGAAATGTTTTTTTTTTTTCGGGATTTCGAATCACCGAAAAACGTGTATTATATACACTACGAGTTCAGCTGTCCGGGAGGTCCTATCGAGCAACGTCTCATATCCTTCTGGTTTTCCTGTCACGTCTCCGTGTACTCTCTTTAGGATATCTTCGGTTCAGTTTCATGTTCAAATAACAAGTACATACATGCCCAATTAACACTAGATTTCTAGTTTTTTTAGCATACGTTAGTTAATCGTCTTATGATACACTAAGTACTCATCTGTTAGTCCTACAAATCTGGGAGGACGCGTTGTCTGACCTAGGGAATACACCAGTCGAATTTCGAAATGTTTTTTTTCAGGGTCCTGGATTCCGAAAACGTGTATTATATCCTACGAATTCAGCCGTACAATTAATCCCGACAACAATTGTTATCATATATATGACACCTATTTATATCTATTTTGTTTTGTCATTAATTCAGATATATTTTCGTCTGAATCAAGAATTCGGATTGAAAATGCCTCATTAATCATTAGTCATTATTACCGATATGGAATGAGAAAACGGTATCTTGTAAATTACAACTCAAATGTCAAATAATATTGACCCGATTGTTCTCCCATATAAGATCACCCATCACGTCATAATGTCAATGGTCTACTATTCGTCTCCGAGGAATAATCTTCACATCCATAGCAAGTAGCAACTACGAGGGAGTATAATTGTGTGTGAATGCCTTGACATTATTTAATTACGGAGTAAATAATCTTATCGACGGTCCATAGGACGAGTACGTAGTAACTGTCGCAATAACTCACAAACTTGTTTTCGTTTACATCAAATGCTACAATCCACTGGTTGCTATTTCTCCTATATTATATATCTTTGCTCTACACAAAAAAAATTGTGTCCAAGTAAATTAGTCAACGTATATATATGTAGTTGTATTGCTATACAAAATATAATATCCAAGCAATGCAACACGCTTTGCTCTTGAATTCAACCTTCTTCTATGCCGGGTCCATTTTTCGGTTTCTATCTAATGTATGTATATGTCGCTACTGTATGTATTCGAGTAATTTCGTGCTACCTAGCTAGTGTCCTTTCGATGTCAAAAATTCAACGAATATGTTTGTGTCATCATGTCGTACTCAAACTTAGTATCACTCGGCCATTTAAATGATTGCGACGACATTGTGGTACTACAATTCGATTGCATATATATATATATAGCTAACATCACAATGTGTATTTCTATATATTAATCTAATTCCCTCCAAAATTACAAACAGATTAATAAAATGGCGTTGGAGCAACAATGGGTGATCAGCATTCAGCAGAAGCTAGACGAAGGAGGCCAAGTCGAGAAGGACGAGCCATGGACTAAACACTCCATCTACAAAGTCCCTACTTGGATGAAAGACGGTGATGAACCACCCAACGATGACAGAACCTCTGGTTACGTACCTGAGATCATCTCATTCGGGCCTTACCACCACGGCCAACCACACCTACAGCTGATGGAGGCCCACAAATGGCGTGTCCTTAACCACCTGCTTAACCGCGAAAAACAAACCATATCCTTGTACTTAACTGCGGTTAAGAACCTCGAGGACACAGCTCGTGCTTGTTACGACTCACCATTAGTGTCGTTAACAAGTAACCAGTTTGTGGAGATGATGGTTCTCGACGGTTGTTTTGTGTTGGAGTTTTTAAGAGGCAGAGCAGTTGGGTATGACAATCTTGAGTACGCGGATAATGAACCCGTTTTCTCAAAGGACTCGATTTGTCATGTGATTGCCATGGATTTGATGAAGCTTGAGAATCAAATCCCAATTGCCGTCCTTCACAAGCTCCTCGATGTCCAATACCTAGGGAAGGCTAAAATCGAGGATGTCCCGAAGTTAGTCATGTCGGTTTTAACCCCGAGATGGGTTACAATCAACGCTCCCACGACGGATAAGCAGCTTGAGTACTTGCGGGATGTGGTCGCTATGGAACATGGTTCCGACCCAATGGCTCATTGCCTTGATGTTTTCCGGAGAATCCTGATGTACGAACCTAAATCACATCCTAATACTTGGTGTGGGTTGAAGTTGGTTTGGGATAAACTTAAATGGGAAAAGAAAAAATCATATGATGAACAAGATTGCGAACATTTCATGGCTAATTGTGTTTCCGACTTGAGAGAGGCCGGGGTTAAGTTCAGGCCGAGGAGTCACAGGCTCCCGTTTTGGGACGTACAGTTCAAGGGATGTTCGGGTGTTCTGGAGATACACCCGATCAAAATTGACAGCGCGACTGAAACTGTCTTCAGAAACCTGATAGCATTCGAGCAGTGCCACATGAATACCCCATGGGACATGGTGGTCACCAATTACGTGGCGTTCATGGATAATTTGATTGACACGGGAGCTGATGTGGCGTACCTGCATGAAGCAGGGATTATAGTGCATTATATGGGGAGTGACGAGGAAGTCGCAGAGCTGTTCAATAGGCTTGTGAAGAAGGTGTATGTGAGTAAGAAGGCGGGGAGATTGAAGGGTGTTTATCAGAAGTTGAATGAGTATTGCAGTCATCGCAGGAACTGGTGGCGCGCGAGTTTGCAGAATGAGTATCTTACCAATCCTTGGGTTATCATCTCTATTTTTGCTGCACTTTTGTTATTCCTGCTTACTGCTGTACAAACTGGTTATACTGTCTATGCTTATTACAAACCACCTAGCTAGCTGACCTCAAATCGGCCTTTACTTAAATTATGATGTTTCGCATTTTACAGTTAATATTCTCGACAGTTGAACTAGCTGACATCTGCGAAGATATATTACGTCTTCTATCATTGACCTAAGAGGATAATTACATGAACTTACAAAAATAATTAATCGTGATTAGCTAATTAGCATGCCAATTTAGTCTATATAGACCAGCAAGTTAATCAGCAAAAAGATGAAATGGACAGATTAGCTAATTTTAACATTTAATCTACAAGTTGACATTATTCAGACATTTGGGTCACTGTCTTTTGTATTTTAGTGAGGATGTTTCTCTACCATTCAATCAAATAATTTGCCTTGAAAGATAATCTAACTCTCAATTTTGATCACATACAGTAGAGAAAAAATAATGTCTGAAAAACTTCGAGACCATGTCGTAATCTCATTAGAAGAGAGGCTTACCAAAGTCCGCAAAGATGCTAAAACGGAGCCATCAACGACTCCTTGCTTCATATTCAGGGTTCCTCAGAACCTAAGACTCCAACTATCTCCCGGTGATGACACAGCCTACATCCCCGAGGTAGTCTCCATCGGTCCATTCCATGCCGGCCATGACTGCCTTTCTGGTATGGACTATCACAAAACCCGCGCTCTAAACTCTATTCTTACACGCACAAACCAACCCTTGGCTTACTACCTCGACCCAATGTACGAGCTTGAGCAAACTGCGCGCGAATGTTACCATGGGGCAGTAGATATGAATCATTATATGACATTTGTGGAAATGATGTTACTTGATGGTTGCTTCTTGTTGGAGATTATTCGAGGCCACGACATGGGATTTGATCAATTGGGTTACTCTATAAACGACCCTGTCTTCACCTTACGAGACTGTAACAATATTGCAAGTTCGATCATCAAGGATTTGATCAAGCTCGAGAACCAAATCCCCTTCTTTGTCCTCGAAAAACTGTTTGATCTTCAAGAATGTTGTGAGAAATCTGGGCAGCTAGTCCAACTCGTGTCGGCCATGTTCATTAAGTGGTTGACAGGGGAAAATCTAGAAGTCAGCCATATAATGGGAAAGTTCCTACACTGCCTCCATGTATTTCAATATAGTCTTGTCCACAGCATCGGAGACAGCCTCGACGACATTTGCCTTCTGGAGCCAAGCATGAGTCGATGCAATAATCCCGAGCAGCACGCGTTCTTTCACTCTGTGACTGATCTAATTGAGTATGGGATACAGTTCAAGAGGCCGAAGAAAGGGAAGCGACCTTTCTGGGATGTGAAGTGGAGAAGAAACGGCGTCCTGGAGATGCCGAGGGTTTTCATAAACAACCGGTTCAAGGTGGTGTTCCAAAACCTGATCACGTTCGAGCAGCAATGCAGGAAACGGAGCGAGTTAAGACCGGTGATCACAGAGTATGTGACTTTGATGGATAAATTGATAAAGTCTGGGAGCGACGTAGGCCATCTTCAGCAAGCAGGGATCATAGTCCACCAGCTGAGGAATGACGCGGAAGTGGCGAGTCTGTTCAATGAGTTGGGAAGGCTGGCATCTGTGGACCCGAGAATGACGAGTCACTATTTTGGGTTGTTCCAGCAGATGAATGGGCATTGTTGCAGGTGGAATCAATGGAAATCGAAGCTGAAAAGAACGTACTTTGGTAATCCATGGGCTGTGGCTTCACTGTTAGCAGCCATTGTGTTGTTGTTTCTTGCTTTTTTTCAGACTGTTTATACTGTCTACCCTTATTACTGGCCTCACTCACAGTATTGAAATATGGTAGCTAGAACTGTGTGTAAAATTTAGAGGAATTGTTGAAAGATAGTAGCTGTTATGTTGTGGAATGATTTGCACACAAAATTTTAGCACCCAAAGAGAAAATTCGAGGATACCTACAGTGTTATGCAATAAACCATCACCAGTCGACAATCTTTTATTCGTGCATTTGGGCTTGAATTCAAAAGACTTATATCATGAAGATACCCATGTCACATGATGATATAAAATTTGGGAGAATATAAAACGTTGCAATATTGAAGGCTATATAGTGTTAAGATTTAAGAAAAACTCATGGATGTTATACCTGCCGTTCACCTTTGCCTCATGACTCATAAGTAGTACGGAGTATGATTTTATGTGTGTTTTGATTGTCTTGCGTTGTTTACTTGTGTTTAAGGAAATGATAGTATAAAAATAAGTCTATTTTTATTTGTATTAATCCAGTGATATAGTTTCTGTGTGTCGTCGTGTTACTGTTAAGTCTTATTAAAATTATTTTTGCAACATTAAAAAGACTCGATAACATTAAAATTAAAACTGCTTAGATTACATGCTGCCAACAATACTCGAACCTGAGATGCCAGGTCTGCCAAGAATACTGAGTATAGCATTAGAGATACATTATTTGTTGATGCTTCTAATAACACTCGATAGCCTTCAATCATATCATATCATATCATGCATAAATCAATACTAAACCATTTTTCTTAACTTATTTCGATTACCAAACAAGTTGACAATCAAGGGTCATGTCTCCTGAATTTTAATTATCCAACTAGTAATGCCCTGTTCTTTTGGACTAGAGTGAGCGGAAAAGAACAGGGCCTACATTCTTGGGCGATGGCCTATGCGGGCTGAATAACAAAGCGCCGGATGATGAGGCCATTTCGAATGTGTTGGCCACGGCCAGTATGAGAGAGGGTAAAGCCAAGACGACTAGCAGCTCTCTGATCAAAGGTAGCCAATTGAAAGGTCTTGCTAGAGAGGTTGAAGGTAGTACCAGCATGGTACTTATCAGATGGACAGCTAGTAGTGGATTTGACGGTGGTTCGGCGTGAGCCAGCAGGGAGATCAAGGGAGACCGTAAAGATGCCGTCTTGCCAACCGCGGGCTCGATTAGTAAGCTCCAGCTCAAACACACCCTTGTATTTACATCCAGGAGCCAACTTCGATATTGGCAGGTGTCCACAGACACTAAAATTGTGCACTGACTTCGCGCACAGGTAATTCATGTTGTGATCCCTGCATGCATACGAGTTCTGTACTGTAGTCGTCACCACGCCTTTTACATATTCGATTTAGGTATTCCTTTTATATTATTTTTCGTGCAGCTAAGCTAGAAGGAGATCGAGTAAAGTATAGAAAAAGAGTGAAAGGAAAGTTGTAGAGAGGTAGTTCAGGCTCACCCACGTACAAAGGACCAATGATCCCTCGGATAATCATCAGTGTGGGTCATATTCCCTCCATACTTCTTTGGGTAGTTAGTCTGAAGTAAGAATGCAACTATTTAGTATCCGAGTATTTAGTTTACAAACAACAATACTAGCTATTTGACAAACAAGTTAAATCAGTAAAATAAACATTTTACTCTACATTGAATTGTAGTATATACACAATACCTTTAGTTAAAGGGTTTATTTAAAATCGACATCTAGCCTAGCCATCGTTGTTTGAGAGACTTTTTTCCATAATTTTTGTGAAATAACAAATACTGTGACATTATGTATTATACTCGCACTTAATAAAAAAAGGTGATACATACTGTAGTCTAAAACCTAGCAATACACGCTCAATTATTAAGATAAACAAATACGGAGTATGATCTAAACATATAGAGGTGATTACCAAGGACGGTGAAAAGGCTGTGATTTCATGTTTTTCAGCATGGTCGTTGTCTCTTTGCCAATCCGCCATAGCAAGAAAAAGAATGTACGGAGTAGTAAGAAATGTAAGTTTATGGTTGTTTAATTTTTGTGTGTAGTAGTATCGAACAATGATTCAATTATGAATTATATAGACTCCCACAAGTGAAGTTTTGGAAATTACCAACTACTCTATACGTGTTTTATTGGACAAAGTCTAAAAAAAGATGGTCTCTTCCTAACTTATCGAGAGACCATTCATCTGTATCACTTTATATCTTATTTGTACATATTTTATTTTTAGATGTACCTCTGAATGTCAACTTTGTTTCGTACATGTTTTTATGATCACAAGCATACCTTTTTTTATATTTATATACTCTTCTAGGTTAATCGTACCTATTTTTATTAGGTACCAAACCATTGTTACCTTTATTTGTAATTGATCTCTCAATAAATTGAATGAGAGACCGTCTTTCAGTAGACCTGAGTGCGTTTTTTTGGCAAGGAAGTAGCCTAGGTTGCACAGACACGGACACGAACACGGGACAGGGTGTTCGAAAATTTATAGGACACGGGCACAACAGAAAAAAAAAAAAAATCAATATACATATTTAAACAAAGAGATTTTGAAGAATTTTATACCTAAAATGTGAGTTTGGTTACTTCAACTATTGCAATTATCGTAAAATAACAAAACAAAAATTAAAGTCTTATAAACTCAAAGTTAAAATCAAATATTAAAAAACTCAAACATATAATATTGTTGTTATACTACTGTAATATACTCCCTCCGGACACTATTTTTTGCCCCACTTCATTAAAATACTCCTCACATATATTAGGCTAGTGGGGCGAAAAATAGTGTCCGGAGGGAGTAATAATTAATTATTTATTTAGTCTTAAGTAGAATGCTCGTAGTATAAGTAACCCCTATAAACATATA
Source organism: Agrostemma githago (assembly GCA_958450325.1). Taxonomy (NCBI): domain Eukaryota; kingdom Viridiplantae; phylum Streptophyta; class Magnoliopsida; order Caryophyllales; family Caryophyllaceae; genus Agrostemma; species Agrostemma githago. The sequence goes on from OY288255.1 coordinate 2,267,443, forward strand.
ATATTGTTGTTTTATTAAAGTTTACAAATTCATAAACAACGCTAAGTGTATCCAATGAATCTCCAAATATTATGAATCATGGCTGACACATCTCAAAATAACATGAAACATGTCTGACACGTCTCTAAATAAATTAAAAATCGGACACAGTTTTTCAGGTGTCTGAGATGTATTGTCGTGTGTCTGACGTGTGTCGGTGTCCAACACGACATGACGGTTTGGAGGAGTGTCCGTGCAACCTAGAAAGTAGCCACTAGTTGGCTTGGTAGGACATATACCTAATAAAGACGGTAACGATACATCACTGCGTAATTGCCTATCCACAAATTCTTATTTGTGAAAGTCCGAGGAGAGTTAGTTATACGATATCATTAGACCCATTTTATCATCTTTCGGGATATATTTCGCCTTAGTTTTATTGTTAATTCTATACTTATGACCAAAATCCAATTTGGTGTGCTTTTGTATGTATTTTTAGCTGTTTACTTAGATTTCGCGTTTCATGTGACTATACAAGATGAGTCCTTTCAGTTTAGTCAAAGAAGGGAAGACCGAGAGAGCTACTGATCCCCTAAACAGACATTAGAGGGTCCCAAAAATTCGTCTCATCCGAATAGCAAGGCAGTCTCATACGTCGATAAATAAAGAAGCCGAGACACGAAGAGAAAACGATGAAAAAGAAAAAAGTTGAGAGTAATTAAGATGAGTAGTTGGGCCGTGTTTTGGCTTTGACGAGGACGGCACCAAATTGGTAGTCGTGCAAGAATTGAATAGAGCATGAAAAAGGGTGGGCCGACACTCTTATTTTGGTAAAAGCATGAGGGCCACATTACACTACAAGTCCCATTTTTCTCTTCTATTTTGGGCATTGACACGCACCAATTTTGACAAATGAAAAGGGGAGTCCAAGAAGTGAGTTGGCCTCCATTTGCAAGAGAAGCCCATTTCCATTTGCAAGAGAAGGCGCGCACACAGAGTACTGAGAGTAGTAAAGGGTGTTTGTTAAATACCGCTACCAAAATTTATTAAATACCGTCCCTTTTTTTCCAAGTTTTCCCTTCATCCTTTTTTATTATTTAATTTTATTTATTATATTAAAAAAAAATATTCGTATATAATTTGATTTATCTTATATTCGATGTGTCAAAATCATATTCGTATGATACCTCCCATCCATTCAATTCTTTACACGGAAGATTTCACAAATTTTAAGAAAAGTGGTAAAAGTAAGGGTATTATTGGTAAACCAAATGGTTTTATGGGTCCAAACTTAAAAGTAGGAAAAAGTATTGACATTTTATGTAAATAGGGTAAAGATAGAAGGATTATAAGGTAAAATGTTTTGTTAAAAAGGGAATGTAAAAAATTGATTGGATTGTCCATTTATAGTAAGGGTAAAGAATTGAAGGGATGGAAGGAAGTACAAAATAATACAAGTAATAAATTGTACTCCCTCTGTTCTAACTTCAATTTACCTATTTGTGTTTTTGGACACTATTCCTAAACCAAAACAAGTATCAAAATTTTAAATGATCTGTAAGACAAAATATTATCATGTGAAATCTTGTTTGATTCGTTATTACAATTTTTACACATACATAGTGAAAGATGTTAGGGACCGTTTGGTATGAGGTATTCAGGAAAGGGAATCAAAGTTCACGATTCCCTTTGTTTGTGTTTGTTTAGCCAAATCAATCATTCCCTCTCCCCTCCTTTTCCCCCAAATTCCTCTACCTTCCTAGCTACCCCACCCCCAAAGTAATTGGATTCCCTTTCCCCCACTAACCTAGTCATCCCATCACCATCACCAACAACTGCATGCCACCATCACCACCACCACCAAAGTCCACCCACCACCACTACGACCACCACCACCAAGGCCCACCTACCACCATTACAAACACCACCACACTTTCGGGTCATGTCAAATATGAGTCGAAATTGGGTCAAAATAATTTTTGATACTTTAATTTATCAATTAAAAAGAAAACGCATTTTTTAAAATTTATCGTATTGTAGTAATTATTACTCCGTATATTTACCATATTTATAATTAAAAAAGTGTAAAAATAATACTTCTTATATTACAGGTATTTTATTATCAAAAGATACTACAAAAATTATTTTTTATTATTTTTATAATTTAGATATTAATTTATTTATTTTATAATTTTTTATTTTACATAAGTATAAATAATATGATGGCACACCGCTAATGTTGAGTTTGAGTGAACGTTGGGTGAAATTCATTCTCTTTCATTGAAACCAAACAACAACCTAAATTTGGGGTAATCACATTTCTTTCCCTCTGTTTCACTTTGATTTCATTCTCTTTCCCTTTGATGAACCAAACGCCCCCTTAATGATTTAAAATATACCTCGGCAAATATGAAAAAAAAGGATGAATAAGACTATTTTCAAATGTGAAAAAAAAGGATAAATAAGACTATTTTCAAGGAAAAATCTAAGTATACTTAGCTAAAATCACATACAATGCTGTATTTCTATTAATCTAATCCTCAAATAAATTACAAACAAGTTAAAATGGCGTTGGAGCAAGAATGGGTGATCAACATTCAGCAAAAATTGGAACAAGGAGGCCAAGTGGAGCAGGGCAAGCCATGGACCAAACACTCCATCTACAAAGTCCCTACTTGGATGAAAGACGGTGATGAACCACCCAACGACGACAGAACCTCTGGCTACGTACCTGAGATCATCTCATTCGGGCCTTACCATCACGGTCAGCCACACCTACAGCTGATGGAGGCCCACAAATGGCGTGTCCTTAACCACATGCTTAACCGCGAAAAACAAACCATATCCTTGTACTTAACTGCGGTTAAGAACCTCGAGGACACAGCTCGTGCTTGTTACGACTCACCATTAGTGTCGTTAACAAGTAACCAGTTTGTGGAGATGATGGTTCTCGACGGTTGTTTTGTGTTGGAGTTTTTAAGAGGCAGAGCAGTTGGGTATGACAATCTTGAGTACGCGGATAATGAACCCGTTTTCTCAAAGGACTCGATTTGTCATGTGATTGCCATGGATTTGATGAAGCTTGAGAATCAAATCCCAATTGTCGTCCTTCACAAGCTCCTCGATCTCCAATACCAAGGGAATGCTAAAATCGAGGATGTCCCCGACTTAGTCATGTCGGTTTTAACCCCAAGATGGGTTACAATCAACGCTCCTATGACGGAGGAGCAGCTTAAAGTGGTCGCTATGGAGCATAAATCTGACCCAATGCTTCATTGCCTTGATGTTTTTCGGAGGACCCTGATGTACGAACCTAAATCCCATCCTAATACTTGGTGTGGGTTGAATTTGGTTTGGGATGAACTTCAACGGGAAAATAAAGAATCATATGGAGAAAATTGCGAACATTTCATGGCTAATTGTGTTTCGGACCTAAGAAAGGCCGGGGTTAGGTTCAGGCCCAGTCAAAGGCTCCCGTTTTGGGACGTACAGTTCAAGGGATGTTCGGGTGTTCTGGAGATACACCCGATCAAAATTGACAGCGCGACTGAAACTGTCTTCAGAAACCTGATAGCATTCGAGGAGTGCCACATGAATACCCCGTGGGACATGGTGGTCACCAATTACGTGGCGTTCATGGATAATTTGATTGACACGAGAGCTGACGTGGCATACCTGCATGAAGCGGGGATTATAGTGCATTATTTGGGGAGTGACGAGGAAGTTGCAGAGCTGTTCAATAGGCTTGTGAAGAAGGTGTATGTGAGTAAGGAGAAGGGGAGATTGAAGGGTGTTTATCAGAAGTTGAATGAGTATTGCAGTCATCGCAGCAACTGGTGGCGTGCGAGTCTGGAGAATGAGTATCTTACGAATCCTTGGGTTATCATCTCTATTTTTGCTGCACTTTTGTTATTCATGCTTACTGCTTTACAAACTTTCTATACTGTCTATCCTTATTATAAGCCAGCTAAAAACTAATGGTTGAACTAGCTGACATCTGCGACAAAGATATATTACGGTCTTCTATCATTGACCGAAGCTGATTAGGCATTAACTTACGAAAATAATCATGATTAAAGAATTATTGTTATTTGGCCTATAGACCAACAAATTTGTCCATGAACGCATCTTTTTTCCTCAGATTTAGATTCATATACTTTATCTATAGACTCAACTCAGACTTTCTCACCTCACCTGCACTTTATCGAGAGTGACTATGTTGGGTTGTTCCGGCAGATGAATGGGCATTGTTGCAGGTGGAATCAATGGAAATCGGAGCTGAAAAGAACATACTTTGGTAATCCATGGGCTGTGGCTTCACTGTTAGTAGCCATTGTGTTGTTGTTTCTTGCTTTTTTTCAGACTATTTATACGGAGTTCTATCTATCCTTATTACGGGCTTCACTCACGGTATTGAAATATGGTAGCTGGAAAAATTTAGGGTTGCGTTTGAATACTTAGAATTGATTTGAATATCAGGATTTAATTCTTGTATTTGAAATTTTAGAATTTAATTCCAAATCCAAATCCAAAATTGTGGTTGGGTATCCTTGGATTTGAATTTTGAATTCGGGCTGGTGGAGACAGGTCAAGGTCACCAATTTTGTTTTTTTTTTTGAAAACTTTTCATTAGAAAAATATAAATTTTCAAATATGGAAAAAAAAATATTCTAACAAGATTATGCAGAAAAAATAAACAAAGGATAAGTGACGGAATTAACATGACTATCCATATGCTAAGAATTTGAGAGACACAAATTTGAACTAGGTTGAATTTGTCTAAATTTCAAATCCAAATCTCAATGTTCTCAAAACTTTGAAATATTTTAAATATGAACTTCCCGTATGAAGTTATTTCTCACCTGGCAACCAATTCACGTGAAATACAAATTCACGTGAATTTAAGTTCCCGGTAACTCCATCTTTCCATGGTAAACCAAACGAGTCCTTATAATGAGTGGAAAGTGATTGGAAAACTGAGGTGGCCGAGTCTGAGGATAAAAGATGAGTTTGTGGCCTTAGTCACCCTCTTCAAGACGATACTTAAACCATTATTTGCACATTTTTAGCAGTTGGCTACTTAAGCAAGTATAGACACTATTTTTATGTTTAATCATATTTCATTAACAACTTTCACTTAATATGCTAATATTAGCTTGTTTAAACATGATAAAATCAAAATAGGCTATATATGCATGGTGTGATATGAGATGTTTAATCTTTTCTGTGTAACTCGACGACTAACTCGGCAGCATGCAATCGCTCTACTTTCGCAAAATAGAGCATATCTTAAAGCTTAAAATTTGCAACTCTTCCTCCCTCAAGTTAGGTTATACACTTGTAGTACTATATAACAAGGCATGCATCTACTCTTGAAATTTAACCAAAATAATCAGGCTTTCTGATCTAGGTAGGTGTGAAATAACTGAAGCCGCAGGCCGGGGTACATACGTAGATAGCCGGCCATCAAGCAAGCAAGATGAGTAGGAGTAGCAGTAAGAGAATTGTACCTGTGGACACTAGTACTGATCAAGCGGAAGTAGTCGAAACAGCAAGTACTGTAATTTCAAGTCATCAACTGATCAACGGTGATCCTGAGAGTAATTTAGCAGATAGAAAGGAGGCCAACTCATCATCAAATGAGTCATGGCTTCCTATAACCCAGTCGCGAAAAGGGAACGTTTCGTCTTGTGTGTTCCACCTTGTTTCCTCTGGCATTGGCGCCCAAGCACTAATGCTTCCTTTTGCATCTTCCACTCTTGGATGGTATGCACATATATCCTCTATCAACTACCCTACGTGGGTTCTCGCGTAATTTTTTTGAAAGATATTATACCTTTTGTTTTAAATGATTGTCTCGTTTCAATATAATACTCCCCACATATATTAAAATCAGAGTATTAAGTATTTTTTGTGATACAGGGCATGGGGAATAGCATGGTTTCAAATAGGATTTGTGTGGCAACTGTATACAAAATGGGTGCTTATACAGCTTCATGAATCCGAATCTGGTGTCCGATATAGCCGATTCCTACAGCTAGCCATGCTAGCATTCGGTCCGAAACTTGGGAAATGGCTATGCATGCTTCCAGTCTTGTATCTCTCAAGTGCTCAATGCACCATTACACTTATATCAGCTGCACATAATCTCAGGTTTCTGTATCAAATTATGTGCTTAGGATCTACTTCTTCCAATTGTTCAAAACCATTAACCACAACTGAATGCTTCCTCATATTTGCTTCTTTTGCGTTACTACTTCTTCTCCATCCCAACCTCGACTCCCTAACTTGGGTCTCCTTACTCGGAACCATCACCACGCTGCTCCTCTTTTCTCTCATTTCAACTGCATCTCTAATAGCTAAGCCCAGACTTGAGGATGATGAGGACATAACTTATGATCCCACTTACGAGGAATCCGTATCAAAGCTCACCCGAAGCTTAACTACCACTTTAGCAATGGAGCTCACCGCCTTGTCATTCCGTGGCCACAACCTTATCCTTGAGATTCAGGTATATATATTGATCAAATCATACCGTGTGTTGAGATTTCACTTGAGACTTCGAGATATTGAGGGCTGCCAGGGTTCGAACTCGTGACCTCTGGCTCTGGTTGAGGCTAGTTTATATTCTATTAGTATATATTGATCATTTCGAATTTATTTACATGCAGGGGACATTGCCTTCAAGATCGACATATCCGACTCACAAGCCAATGTGGAAAGCCTTAAGAATTGCTTATGTTTTGATAGCTTTATGTATGTATCCCTTGGCCTTTGGTGGTTATTGGGCTTATGGTAACAAGGTAACAAGGGAAGGACTTGTAAATACATTTTGGAAATTTCACAAAGATGGTGCATCAACAACCATCCTAGGCTTGATACTGATCTTCCTAGTAGTTAAACAACTATGCGAGTACCAAATATACGCCATGCCTTCTGTCGACAACTATGAGTATCGATACACATTGTGGAAGAAGAAAGCATGCTCGTTTTGGATTCGAAGTTTGTTCAGGGTGCTCTTTGTGTCGAGTAATTTTGTCGCGGCAGTGGTGTTTCCATTCCTACCGGCCCTCGCTCTGGTCACAGGAGTATTTAACTTGTCGGTGACCTTCGTGTACCCATGTTTCATGTGGATTGCCATCAAAAAACCAAGGATGAGTGAGCCTATGTTTTGGCTTAATTTGTTGCTTGGTTGCTTAGGCATCTTAATGTGTCTTGTATTTCTTGTATCAGGCATATGGAACCTCTCTAGGGATGGCTTAACCGCCCATTTTTTCCACCCCTAGAATTTAAGACGCAATAATTTAATTTATCCATAAGAGAATGTGTATGAGATAGATATATTATCAAATACTCCATCTGTCTCGTTCATTTGCTTGTCTTTAATTAAAATACGTCTCATTATGAATATAAAAGGCAAGTACAAATGAATAAAACAAGCGGAGTACACATTAAGCTCGCTCGATAACAAAGCGCTGAATGATGAGCCCCTTCCGGATACATGGACCGTCATGGGAGAGGCTGAAGCTAAGACTCCTGTTTCCCTGTGGCGCGGCCAATTGAAAGGTGTTGCTATTGAGGACAAACATGCCAAACCTATTATATGTGTAGCTACGGGATTGAATGGGTCGGGTTGAGCCAGGAACGGTGAGGGAGATGACAAAAGGTCCTTGCCACCCGGAGGCCTTATCAGTAAGCTCCAGCTCGAACGCACCCTTGTAAGTACGTCCGGGAGCCAGGTTCGACATTGGGAGCTGTCCCTTGATTCTAAAATTGCCCACCTTGTTAGCGTGGACGTAGGTCATATTGTTTGCCCGACGTCCCCTGCATGATAATAATGAAAATAATAAAATGAAAACATCTCTTTGAATGGAAATTAAAGTACTCCGTAAAGTATTAGGGAGATTACTTAATTACTTACGCTTCGAAATAGGACCAGTCATTGTTTGGATGAGCATCAACGATTTCCATTCCCTCAGCATCGATATCTACCACCGTAATATTATCCTGAAGTAAGAATGTGATCGACGTATTAGTCAAACTAACAACGACAACGGAATACCGAAATAAAAATAACTCAACTTAATTATTATTTTTAGCTTAATTATTAATTAGGACAACAATTAAGTAGGAGTAGGATATAATTAAATTAGGAATTGAAGGGGGTTAATTGGTTACAGGGATGGCTCGTAACAAGCCAGGGATTTCGTCACAAGTATAATCGATGTTGTTGTCTCTTCGGCGATTCGTCATTGCAAAGGAAAAGAATGTAAGCTAAAGCAATGAAGGATTACGAGAGGTTATGTTTGTGTACAACTATCAACTGAAGAGTCTGTTATATATAGTGCAAAAGGAATGAGCAAGGTAGACGACTGGTAAACGATGATCGATCATATCTAAGGAAGTAGCCACTAGCTAGATTTAATTCATTGGTAAACGATGCATCCACAGCGACAGCGACAGCGAAAGCGTGGCTAGGCCACCGGTAGGACATGGACATGCCCTCAATCATAGAATAACGACGACAGAAACTTTATCTATTAATAGAGCCGAACACCTACGAGTGCTACAACTGATATGATGGTAGCCGTTAGTTCGTTCTTTGTGCTTGAAGTGTGGATGACAACGTAAGTCTACTTTTCATACCTGGTGCTAATATACATTCCAAGGAGGGGTAGACAATGTATGTGAAATAATGTCGAAGTAATTGGTGTCGCATAAGATCATCCTTCAAGTCATCACGTCAATTGTCAACGGTCTTACTCTTCGTTCGCAAAGAACAAATTTCCACATCCATATTAACGACAATATTTGTACGTGTGAATGCTTTGACTTCATTACTTTACCAAATTATTACGATGCAAATTCATGTTTGACGGTGGTGTAAAGATTTATGGAAATATTTACAAGTATCCATAAATGATAATTTTATACAATATGTCTAGAGAGGTGGCATTCAGACGGGCTGGGTCGGATTTGGGTTTGATCGGGTTCAGGTCGGATCGAATTGAGTTAACTGAGATTATAGCAATTTTAATATATTTTAAAACATTTTTTTTAATTTTTTTTTCTATATGTTATTTTTTAATCTTCATTGGACAGGTCGGTTATCCTTCGGATTACGGGTCATCTTGGATCGGGTCGAGTTTGGGTTGGCCTGAATGAATCGGGTTACAAGTCATCATCGGGTCGGGTAATGTCACTGTATATTGGGGTCAAATCGGGTCAATTTTACTTGGGTTTCACGGCGAGTCAGGCTTGCCAACTCTAATTATATGCTTCAAATTTAGCTGTTCGGAGGGTCTACCGGACCAGGTTTTATTTCGTCCTGATTTTTTTCAGGTGTCTAGGGTATCGCTACAGATAGTATCGATTTCAGGCCCAAACGAAAATAATACGTCACCTTGCCATGATTTATCGATTTTCTCTGACACTTGTTTTTTACACATCGGGAGCCTCATATGTTTTTTTGTTGATGCTCAAATTGTGTGTGACCATTTCATATCATCTTATTAGTAAGTCGTGTGATTTTAGGCTATTTTTATTTTGTACCCAAAATGTCTGAATAAAGTATATAATGTACTTCTTTATAATGATACCTAATGGAGTATCTCATTGAGGAGATAACCTAATTACTTTACAGAGTATCGACCTAGCTAGGTTAAGACCTCATCCTGCCGCCATTCAACCTGTGTACAACTACATCGTTTCCCTGCTTCGATCGATGGCCGGTGATGATGACTCCGCTGCTGCCCCACCTCAAAACTTACATCGCGTCTACACGGTCACCAATATACAACACAAGGTCCGTGTATTAGACGGACAAAAGGTGAGCTGCCCAACCTGGATGAGTCTCTTCCAACTTCATGCCAAGGCGTATCGAGTCCTCCATCATATCGACGGTACTCCCAAACCCACCTCCCCCAACGAACTCGCCCTTTGGGATGAGATCGACGCCCCCGTCTTGCTTTGGATCTACGGCACTCTAACCGACGATCTCCTCGCTCGTGTCCATGAAGCCGACTCCACTGCCTACGAGGCTTTCAACCGCGTCAAGAATATGTTTGACAACGATAATCGGCTGATTAGTGGGTGTCTCCCACATGAGATTATGATGGAGATCTTCTCATGGCTTCCTGTCAAGACCCTCGTACGCCTCAAGTGTGTTTCCAAGGCACTCCTGAACATGGCTCTCAGCCCGGACTTCTTCCAACTCCATCTTGGTCGAGGAACCCTTATCCAAAACTCAAACCTAACACTCATCAGTTTGGGTGACACGTCCTTGTACTCGTTCAATTTCAACCAACCTCAACGTCGCGCTGTTCAACTTCATATGAATCCTGAAGTCGTCAATCTACTCCACTTTGATGAGCAGTTTCGGTATGATGATGGTTATACCTTCGACAAAGTTCATCCTCTGTTAAGTGCTATTTTTAGCACTACTTGTGAGTATATATCGTCATATTTATAGTGTTTAAGAGTGGATTTTGGACGATACAGTGATATTTGAGTGATTTCCGATGATCTTGCATGATTTGAGTGAATATGTGATTTTCGATGACGGTTCTAGCTATTTTGAAGAGCCGAGAAATTCTTGTGTTATGCCCGGATTATATTGGTGTTACACGTGTCGAATGCCGAGTTATATTGAAGATCGCATGAAGAAAAGAAGAAAAGGAAATCAAAGGAAAAGCAAAGAAGAGAGAATAAAGAATTTTGAAGTGCCGCTACTAGCGGATGATGAAGAGCAAAACTGCCGCTAGTAGAGGCTTCATCAGAATTCATGCCATTTGTGGAGCTTCCAAAGTGCCGCTAGTAGCGAAATGTGCCGCTACTAGCGAATAGCTACCCGCGTGACTCTTGATCTCCCTCCCTATTCTATCCTACTTATATTTGATGCCTATTATTATTAGAAGAACGATATCATTCCTAGACTATAGCAACACAAAAACTTATACAAATTTGATTGGATTTATGCATTTTAGTTTTATTATCCCAAGACCTTGAAGAAGACGTTCGTTCATCATTTTATCAATCGATCAAGACTAAGTTTTTCTAATTTCTTTATTTTATTTGTTGATTGTTATTTTTATCATGAATTGTGAGTAGTCTTTTTATCTAGGGCTCGGTGAGCCGATAATATGGGTTATTGATGCTTTGATCTGATTTTAATCGCGCTTTGTTGAATTATTGAATTGGGTTTGTTGCGGTTGTGCTTAATAATTGATTGATTAGTTTGAATTGCTAGGTCTGAGTCTAGATTATCATTACAACGAGAGTTGGATGTTTTCATATGAATCATGCCTAAAAGTTTATATCTTTGTCGATTAATTTCTACTCAATTTTAATTACGACGAGAGTCGGGTTTTAATTTAGAGAGCCGAAACAAGATTTGAATTTTCACATGAGAATAGTGAATTGAAATAATTGGGACATGTTAGCATCGATTCTTAATGCGTCTAGTTTTGTTATTCGTGCCATGAGAATAGGATTTATAACATGCTAGATAGGCTTTTTATGTCTCGACGGAGAATTTAAAGTATTGATTAAACTGGGAATGCTAGTCTCACCCAAAACGGTAATTTGACAAAGCTGTGTCACATTTTGATTGCATCGATAATCCATGTTATTGGTGAACCATTGCCCTAGGTCTTTTAAATTATTGATTTCATCTCGATTTAGTATATCTAGTTCGTTAAAATTAGTTATACAATCAATATCTTATTATTCGACGTAGATAACTTGAGTCAAAATTTAGCTAGTACTTAATCATTCACCTCCCTGAGATCGACCCGTATGCTACAATACCCGTATGCTTGCGGTACTATAAAAAAAAAAACGTAACAAGTTTTTGGCGCCGTTGCCGGGGAGGTAACGGATTAATATTAGCTTAGATTTTTGATTTGTTAGATTACGTCTTTTTCCGCGTACATTGGTACGCTTTCTTTGTTACTAATATTTCTCTAGTTACGTATTGTGATCTTTATGCGCAGGAGTAAATCGAAGGGTTTATACGAATTTGACCCCGAGATCGAAGCCACCGCTAGAAGACGAAACGCAGAGAGAAAGAAGAAGCAGGCTCAACGTGAGCCAGAACCCGAGGAAGTAGTTCTTAATATTGAGGAAGTAGTCACTGAAACCGAGGTAGAAATTACTATGACGTCTATTAAGGATGAAAGTGCTCCTAAAGTTGTGCTCAATTCGAGCATTACGAGACCCGCTGTGGAAGCAAACAATTTTGAGCTGAAGACTTCATTGATTTCATTTGTTCAACAAAATCAATTTAGTGGGTCACTAACGGAAAATCCTAATGAGCACATCAATACTTTCCTTGAAAATTGCGACAATGTGAAGATTAATGGGGTCTCCAATGATGCTATTCGATTGCGGTTGTTTCCATATTCATTACGAGATAGGGCTAGAGAATGGTTGCGAAATTGTGATGCCGGCTCTTTTGATACATGGGACAAGCTCTCCACCGCGTTCCTTCACAAGTTCTTTCCACCGGGTAAGACTGCAAAGCTACGCAATGATATTAGCTCATTCATTCAACATGAGAATGAATCATTATATGAAGCTTGGGAACGGTTTAAGGAACTCCAACGTCAATGTCCACATCATGGTATTCCTAATTACCTTCTTGTCCTTACATTCTATAATGGTGTGAAGCCGGAATCTCAGATGAGTCTTAATGCTGCTGCTGGAGGTAGCTTAGATAGTCTACCATGGAATAAGGCTAAAGAACTAATTGAGGAAATGGCCGCAAATACATATCATTGGGGTAGTGACCGTCAAGTGCGAGGAAGGAAGGTAGAAAACAATGACTTGAACATGGTGCATACAAGGCTTGATGATTTATCTCAACAAATTTCCAAGATTAGCCTAGGTGGTTCGAGTTCATCGATTTCTACGTGTCATTTGTGTGGTATTCGGGGTCATGATTCAACTGATTGTGGAAATGTGTCAATGGTGGAACAAGCTAATGCTCTTTATCAAAAGCAACAATTTGATCCATATTCGAATACATACAATCCCGGTTGGGCCCATCATCCAAATTTCTCTTGGAAAAACAACAATGCTCAAGGACCTTTGTCACACCACCAACAATCTTCTAGGCCTTTCAACCAACCTCCGGGCTATGGGCAAAAGCCTATGTTCCGACCACAACAAACTCCACCGATTCAACAAGTTCAACCGATTCCACAACAAGCTACACCAAAGTCTAATATGGAGTTGATGTTAGAGCAAGTCCTTGCTCAACAAACTCAATATATGCAAAATCAAGACAAGAAGAATGATGAGTTCTCGACTTCAATTTCTCAAATTAAGGCTTCTCAAAAAATGACCGAAACTCAAATGGCCCAAATGGCTCAACAAATCAATCTTTTGTCTAAGTCGGGTGGACAATTCCCGGGGAACACTGAAGTAAATCCCAAGGGACAGATAAATGCGGTTACTTTGAGAAGTGGGAAGCAACTTGAAGATCCGGTGCGACCAACCAAAGTAAGCAAGCCGGAGATTGTGGTAGTGGATGAGACCGAGGTAGAGCCAATTATTGAAGATGCTCCAATTGAGAAAGTGGAAAAGGATAAGCAAGCCGACGACACATCTACACCCGCGAGGGTACATTATCCTCATATTCCCTTTCCACAAAGGTTGGCACGAGAGAAGCTAGAGCAAAGGTATGGTAAGTTCATTGAAATTTTGAAAAAGCTTCATATTAATATCCCATTTTTGGAAGCTATATCCGAGATACCTTCTTATGCCAAGTTTCTCAAAGACCTTCTATCAAACAAGAGGAGACTAGTAGAGCATAATGTTGTTGCTCTATCGGAGGAATGTAGTGCTATATTGCAAAACAAGTTACCAAAGAAGATGCAAGACCCGGGTAGTTTTTCTATTCCATGCTCGGTTGGTAATGTGACTATCCAAAAGGCATTGTGTGATCTTGGAGCTAGTGTGAGTCTAATGCCATTGTCCATTTGTGAGAAACTTCATATGGGTGAATTGAAACCCACTTTAATATCTCTTCAATTGGCCGATAGATCGGTAAGATACCCTCTTGGTATTATTGAGGATGTGCCCATTCAAGTTGGGAAATTGGTGCTCCCTTGTGATTTTGTTGTCATGGATATGGAGGAGGATATCCAAATTCCAATTATACTTGGAAGACCATTCTTAGCCACCGCCGGTACACTTATCGATGTGAAGGGTGGTAAACTTTCAATGTGTGTTGGCAATGAAAAGGTGGAATTCGAACTCCACAAATCTATGGGGCAACCAACATTGAAAGAGGTATGTTACCGTGTTGATGTTATCGACAAACTAGTTGAAGAAAGAGCTTTTGGTGATGCATCTACTGACCCACTCCAAAGTTGCTTAGTTGAGGACAATAATACCGATGACATAGAGGTGCTTTCATATACTCAACTCCTTGATTCCTCTCCCTCTTATTATGATCATGGTCCTTCTTTTAAGGTATTATCGTTGGAGTCTACACCCGAGGTACGTCCTAATCCTCCTATAGTAGAATTAAAACCCCTTCCCCCAAATTTGAAACATGCTTTTTTCGGTGCTAATTCTACTTATCCGGTTTTGTCAATGATAACCTTAATGACACTCAACTTGAGAAATTGCTTGATGTTCTTCGTAAATACAAGAGTGTTATTGGGTATACCATTGATGATATCAAAGGAATCAATCCATCTTTTTGTATGCATCGTATTTTGCTTGAAGACGATCATGTTACCTCTATTGAATCGCAACGACGCCTTAATCCTAACATGAAAGAGGTTGTCAAGAAAGAGGTTTTGAAATTGCTTGACGCGGGCATCATCTATCCTATTTCCGATAGTGCATGGGTGAGCCCGGTTCAAGTGGTTCCAAAAAAGGGTGGCATGACCGTTGTTAAGAACGATAAGGATGAATTGATTTCTACTAGAACGGTGACGGGTTGGCGCATGTGTATCGATTATAGGAAATTGAATAAAGCCACCCGAAAAGATCACTTCCCCCTCCCATTCATAGATCAAATGCTTGAAAGGTTGGCAAAACACTCATTCTTTTGTTACTTGGATGGTTATTCTGGTTTTTTCCAAATCCCCATCCATCCAAGTGACCAAGAGAAAACGACATTCACATGTCCATATGGCACGTTTGCTTATCGTAGAATGCCGTTTGGATTGTGCAATGCTCCCGCTACCTTTCAACGGTGCATGATGGCTATCTTTTCTGATCTCGTAGAGCGCATCATGGAAGTTTTCATGGATGATTTCTCGGTCTATGGCACTAACTTTGACACTTGTTTACAAAATTTGACTAGAGTGCTTCATAGATGCAAAGAAACTCATCTTATTTTGAATTGGGAAAAGTGCCATTTTATGGTGCAAGAGGGTGTAGTCTTAGGACACATTATATCTAATCGGGGTATCGAGGTCGATAGAGCCAAAGTGGAAGTCATCGAGGGACTCCCACCCCCTACTAATGTGAAAGGGGTGCGAAGTTTTCTCGGTCATGCGGGGTTTTACCGTCGATTCATAAAAGATTTTTCAAAAATTGCCCGCCCACTAACGGAACTATTAGCCAAGGACACCCCTTTTGTGTTTTCTAATGCGTGTCTTGAGGCTTTTGACAGGTTGAAGAAGGCTCTCACATCAGCACCTATTATCCAACCATCGGATTGGACTATTCCCTTTGAGTTGATGTGTGATGCTAGTGATCACGCTGTTGGGTCCGTGCTTGGCCAAAGGAAAGATGGCAAACTCCATGCCATTTACTATGCTAGTAGAACTCTTGATCCTGCTCAAGCTAATTACACCACAACTGAGAAGGAGTTGTTAGCTATTGTGTTCTCCATTGAGAAGTTTCGGTCCTACCTTGTAGGTTCGAAAGTTATTGTTCATACGGATCATGCGGCACTTAAGTATTTGTTGCAAAAGAAAGATGCTAAACCCCGCTTGATACGTTGGATTCTATTGCTTCAAGAGTTTGATATAGAGATCAAAGATAAGAAAGGCGCCGAGAATGTGGTAGCTGACCACCTATCTCGCCTATTGTTAGAAGATGATGATAAGTTACCCATTGATGATTCCTTCCCGGACGATCACCTTTATTCTATTGCTGCTCTCGAGTCCGAATTGCCATGGTATGCCGATATTGTGAACCACTTATCTTGTGGGATTCTTCCTAAAGGTTTAAGTTCATACCAACGCAAGAAATTCTATCACGATGCTAAGCACTATTATTGGGATGACCCACATCTCTACAAGTCGTGTGCCGATGGAATTATTCGTAGGTGTGTACCCAAGGAGGAAATGACATCGATTATTTCTCATTGTCATGATATGCCAACCGGAGGGCATGCTAGTACAACGAAAACCTCCGCGAAGATTCTTCAATGTGGTTTTTATTGGCCCTCTTTATTCAAGGACGTTGCACAATTTGTAAAGTCATGTGATCGTTGTCAACGGGCCGGGAATATCTCAAGGCGGAACGAGATGCCTCTTAATTTTATATTGGAGGTTGAATTATTTGATGTGTGGGGAATCGATTTCCAAGGCCCTTACCCCTCCTCTTATGGGAATAAATATATCCTTGTCGCGGTCGACTACGTTTCTAAATGGGTGGAAGCCATCGCTACACCCACTAATGATGGCAAAGTCGTGGCCAAATTTTTCAAAAAGGTTATATTTCCCCGATTTGGTGTCCCTAGAGTGTTGATAAGTGATAATGGGACTCATTTTATTGAGAAGAAGCTAGAAGCATTGTTGAGGAAATATGGTGTTCAACACCGATTTGGGCTCCCGTATCATCCACAAACAAGTGGACAAGTTGAAATCTCCAATCGCGAGATTAAAACTATCTTAGAAAAGACGGTCGCAAGCTCGAGAAAAGATTGGTCAATGAAACTTGACGATGCATTATGAGCTTATCGCACCGCATTCAAGACACCAATTGGTACTTCACCATTTCGATTGGTGTATGGGAAATCTTGTCATCTCCCGGTCGAATTAGAACATCGTGCATTTTGGGCCATCAAAGCTCTTAATTACGACTACAAGAGTGCGGGAGAACGCCGTCTTTTGCAATTGAATGAACTCGATGAGATTCGCCTTGAATCTTACGAGAACGCTCGAATTTATAAGGAGAGGACAAAAAGATGGCACGACAATAGAATTTTGAGGCGTGAATTTCATGAAGGGGATTTAGTTCTTCTATTTAACTCACGACTTAAACTATTTCCGGGCAAGTTGCGCTCGAGGTGGTCCGGACCATTCCGAGTCACCAAAGTATTCCCATATGGATCGGTCGAGGTTTCTAGTGATGAAAATGGGAGTTTCAAGGTCAATGGTGCGCGTCTCAAGCACTATATTGCAGGTGATCCGATTCCGGAGAAAGTGATTTATACACTCTCCGTCATTCCCACCCTCAATTGAAAAAAACAGGAAGTCAAGCTCGTGACTCTAAACAAGCGCTTCTCGGGAGGCAACCCGTGTTGTACATATTTTTATTTTATTGTAATTTTATTTTAATTTGTATCACTAAAAAAAAAAAAAAAATCAAAAAAATCCAAAAATACGAGTGATACGGTGTTATAATGAGTCCGAGATAGCTAATTTGACTCATTTTTGCAGATCGAAGAAGCGGGAATTCCAATTTCCAAGTACAAGGCCGCTAGTAGCGGCCACGGAAGGCTATTTGAGCCGCTACTAGCTGCTTTTTCAGCATCTCAACCAAATTTTCATGCTAAAAGTTGATTTATGTCCGCTACTAGCGGATAGTGTCGCTACTAGCTGCTTCTTTTTTGTCCATGAGCAGGTATATTCAATACTTCTCCTTCATTAACTATAAAACAAAAAAAAAAAAAAAAAAAAAAACCAAAATAAGAAAATAGAGGGAAAACATATAGTGTGCAAAGGAAAGACAACCACCACCATCCACCATAGTCAGCCGCCCCCTCCCCCACCGCCGTCGTCGCCACCACTGCCTTCCACTCACCACCACCACCGCCCTCTACCACCACCTCCCTCTCTCTATTGAACCCAAAAGAAGAAAAAAAACAAAAACCCTAACTTTTGGGGTTTTACTACCAAGAGCAATTTGGGGCAAAATTGGAGTCGGAATCAAGCAATTGCTGTCCGTACGTGGATATAGGCGTCGGTTTCCTTTGCTCTCTTCTCTCAATTGAAGGTTTGATTATTCTTTGCCTATTTGTGTCTCATCTTTTAATTTCAATTAGTAACTTTTTGTATATAAATAATTTGATTTTTCTTTGAAGTTACTAATTTCAATTATTTGAAGTTACTAATTTCAATTATTTGAAGTTACTGATTGTTGACATAGAAAAAAAAACATAGTGTCCGTTGAATATGAATTGTGTTGGTGGTGGGCTGTGAATTTTCCTCATTTCGACACATACTTTGGAATTTTTGGAATTTTCTTGTGAGGTGATTGTCATCTTACGACGGGATTTGAATTGGTCATTGTGTGAGTGTCGTGTGAGCTTTGTTGAGTCCGTGTCTGTGAGTGTCCTGTGAGAGTATTTGAGAGAGTTTGGTTGATTGTGAGTTAGTAAGTTTCCCTAAAAAAAAAGTGAAAAAAAAGTGAAAAAAAAGAGTGAAAAAAATGGGACGGAGTGTAAAAAAAGGCAAGGGTCCCGTGTCCAAGTCAAAGTCTAAGACCGTCTCTACTCTCACGATGCATCTTTCGGTTCCACCGGGTCTTTCACATATAAATGGTGATGAGCTCGTCTATCTCACCAATTTGAGACAAGCAAACCGTCATGTCCTACCAACTAAATTCTTTGATCGAGACACTTTGTCACGGTTAGGATTACTAGAGCCTATGTCGGTGTTGTTGAAAAGAGTGGGGATGGAAGGGTTGTTGGATCGACAAGCACCAACGTATACTAGGTATACTTTGGAATTTTTGGCGACCTTGAAAACTTCAAAAAGAACCGAGGGCCCAGTTATTGATTTTAAACTTGGTGGAACTTCCCATCAAATCTCCTATTCTAAGCTTCGAGAGATTTTTGGATTTGTTGGGGAGTGCACAAAAGAGTGGAATCCGTTCAAAGGTGGAGATTCGGGCATATTTTGGGCATCTATTACGGGGCAAGCTATTAAGAGAAAGGGGGATGTAAGCTCTAGTATTCCTCACCCATGTCTCCGTATGATTCACCGATTTTGGTCTATGGCGATTTTCTGTCAAGGGGAACCATCGAAGATTAGTCAAAATGAAATGGGTT
Source organism: Agrostemma githago (assembly GCA_958450325.1). NCBI lineage: Eukaryota > Viridiplantae > Streptophyta > Magnoliopsida > Caryophyllales > Caryophyllaceae > Agrostemma > Agrostemma githago. The sequence goes on from OY288255.1 coordinate 2,286,668, forward strand.
ACTTGTGGGCATTGATGCCCGAATCTTCGATGGTGCCTGATTGGGTTGACCTGTTTGTATCTAGCTGCCTTAAGTGTAGGAAGAACGTTAAAGGAAAAATTAGCATGGGCGGCATGGTTACATTAATACTTACCCATTTGGGAGTCACTATTCCTAGCACAGTTACACCGGTGACGGGAGGTCATTTGCTCGATTTTGATACATTGGAGCGTACATTTATGCTTCAAGATTCGGTGGCCCGTGGTTATTTTTTATGGAGACGTGGTCCGAAAGCTTCACCTTACTTACGATTGCCTCGTTCTACGGAGCAATCTATTCCTACCGGGCCAAGGACCATCGATTTATATATACCACGTGACCCACTTACTCTCTTGGAGCCGGGTGACAAAAGGGTAGCGAAGCGTGTTCTAGAAAATGATGATGATGCTATGGATGGCAGTGATGATGAAATTGCGACCGAGAGACCCTCTCCCTCATTCACACATGCTTCATCTTCTAGGGAGTCCGACATGTGGAGATTAGAGGTCGATGATTGGCGGGCGGAACAAGGGTTAGCTATGCGGGAAGTGCTAGAGTTGTGTCGAGGTTTCGACAAGTTTTTATCGGCTAGACATCCTAACACATACACTTCCCCTTCGGAGCAATTTTATGCAGAGTTGGCGGCCGAGAGGAGCGCTATTAACAGTCGTCGGGAGGCACGTAGTGGCTCTCGTCAACCTTCTGGAGACTCCTCTGATTCTTCATGATAGGTGATTTGTCCCCTCTTTCCTATTTTTGTCTTTGTCGCATTGAGGACATTGCTCGATTCAAGCATGGGGGAGGGATATTTCACTTTTGTATATATTTATTTTCAAAAAAAAATTAAAAAAAAAAGAAAGAAAAAAGAAAAAAAAAATCCCGCTAAGTCGAAAACCTGAAAGGGCGGCTTAGGCAAAAAAAAAATGGGAGGCCTCGCTAGAATGAAAATCTGCAAGGGCAGACGTTCTAGGCAACATTGAGGTTGAGAGTGGAAAAAGTGAGTACATAAAAAAAATAAGAAGAAAAAGCTAGGTTGAAAACCCGAAAGGGCGGCCTAGGCAAAATGAGGGATTAAGAAAAAATGAAAAAAAAAAGTGAAAAATGAAAAAAAAGAATAAAGAAAAAAAAAAGGAAAAAAAAGAGCCGCAAGAAAGAAAAGGGGCCATAATATCCCGTACTATGGGCAAATAGTAAACATCATGGCGGTCGGCGACATAAGAAGACGGCGTTTGGAGGTAAGGGTTAGGATTAGGATCATTTTTTGGCGTCGTAATTTTGTGTTGGAATTGGATTGTGTGTAGGGATCGTTGGTTGCTGTGATCCCGTTTTTGGATATGCTTGTGAATTGATGTTTATTAATGTTGATATTATTGGCTTGTGGTTAGAGAGTGTTTTTGAGCTAGCATGGGGGAGTCATACACTGACTTGACTCTTTGATTTATCTTTTGGTGTTGACCATGCTAAGCTAGACGATTTCGGAGTAGGTAGTGAGGGCGATATAAGAAGGAAGTTGTAAGCTAACTTTTTGTGAGTGAGGGAGTTCGCTAGACCTTGCATTGGTATCGTCTTATGCCTTTTGAGTTTACTCGAGGACGAGTAAAGGTTTAGCATGGGGGAATTTGTTAAGTGCTATTTTTAGCACTACTTGTGAGTATATATCGTCATATTTATAGTGTTTAAGAGTGGATTTTGGACGATACAGTGATATTTGAGTGATTTCCGATGATCTTGCATGATTTGAGTGAATATGTGATTTTCGATGACGGTTCTAGCTATTTTGAAGAGCCGAGAAATTCTTGTGTTATGCCCGGATTATATTGGTGTTACACGTGTCGAATGCCGAGTTATATTGAAGATCGCATGAAGAAAAGAAGAAAAGGAAATCAAAGGAAAAGCAAAGAAGAGAGAATAAAGAATTTTGAAGTGCCGCTACTAGCGGATGATGAAGAGCAAAACTGCCGCTAGTAGAGGCTTCATCAGAATTCATGCCATTTGTGGAGCTTCCAAAGTGCCGCTAGTAGCGAAATGTGCCGCTACTAGCGAATAGCTACCCGCGTGACTCTTGATCTCCCTCCCTATTCTATCCTACTTATATTTGATGCCTATTATTATTAGAAGAACGATATCATTCCTAGACTATAGCAACACAAAAACTTATACAAATTTGATTGGATTTATGCATTTTAGTTTTATTATCCCAAGACCTTGAAGAAGACGTTCGTTCATCATTTTATCAATCGATCAAGACTAAGTTTTTCTAATTTCTTTATTTTATTTGTTGATTGTTATTTTTATCATGAATTGTGAGTAGTCTTTTTATCTAGGGCTCGGTGAGCCGATAATATGGGTTATTGATGCTTTGATCTGATTTTAATCGCGCTTTGTTGAATTATTGAATTGGGTTTGTTGCGGTTGTGCTTAATAATTGATTGATTAGTTTGAATTGCTAGGTCTGAGTCTAGATTATCATTACAACGAGAGTTGGATGTTTTCATATGAATCATGCCTAAAATTTTATATCTTTGTCGATTAATTTCTACTCAATTTTAATTACGACGAGAGTCGGGTTTTAATTTAGAGAGCCGAAACAAGATTTGAATTTTCACATGAGAATAGTGAATTGAAATAATTGGGACATGTTAGCATCGATTCTTAATGCGTCTAGTTTTGTTATTCGTGCCATGAGAATAGGATTTATAACATGCTAGATAGGCTTTTTATGTCTCGACGGAGAATTTAAAGTATTGATTAAACTGGGAATGCTAGTCTCACCCAAGACGGTAATTTGACAAAGCTGTGTCACATTTTGATTGCATCGATAATCCATGTTATTGGTGAACCATTGCCCTAGGTCTTTTAAATTATTGATTTCATCTCGATTTAGTATATCTAGTTCGTTAAAATTAGTTATACAATCAATATCTTATTATTCGACGTAGATAACTTGAGTCAAAATTTAGCTAGTACTTAATCATTCACCTCCCTGAGATCGACCCGTATGCTACAATACCCGTATGCTTGCGGTACTATAAAAAAAAACGTAACATCCTCCCAAGATCATAGGCTTAGTCAATGGCGTGATCTGCTTTAGAAAAGCAGCAGAGGAGTTTGTTCTATATAACCCTGTCACCGGTGCCTATAAACAAGTGCCAAGACGACCGGGCATGTGTCAAGGAACAGACCCAGACGAGTTTGCCTATGACTGTGTTTCTGACGATTTTAAGATATTTAGTTTTTCGGGTATGAACCCTAATGATCCGCCTGCTTACGGATTTCATCTGTATAGTTTGAAACAGAATTCATGGTCGAAGATTGGAAAGCCTTGTCCAGGTACACGGTTTAATTATAAGGGATCATGTCATGATATTTCTAACCATTCTATGTATTGGATAAGCGGTTTGGATCAGGCAGGGACGTCAATTATGATTATTACTCGATTTGATGTATCGAGTTATGAATATAAAGAGATAACCTTCCCTTCCCAAGTCGACCCCAAAAATAGGCACGTAAGATTGGAGGTTTGGAACAAACAACTACATGTATTGGCGCATGATGGAAACGATCGCAAAATATGTATCGTGAAGATGGAGGACGGTTGCTGGACTCAGCTTTTTTATTCCTCTCATCCAAGCTATTGTCCGGGATATAAACCTAGCTGCTATCAACCTACAATGCCGACCTATCAACTTAACGCGCCTACCTATCAACCTAACATGGCTACCTATGACCTGCCAAGTAGGTCTTACTCAAAAGACGGGCGCAAAATCTTTGTATTACCGTGCCAAAATCTGAGAAAAATCATATGCTGTGATATCGAGTCTCAAACCACCAGCATGGTTCAAGTACTTGGTTTGCCCGGAGGTCTTTCTACCTTTACTACACCAATGCCATGGACGCCGTCCCTCGTTCCTCTTGCATAGCTTTGTTACATTTTATTTTATAGTACCACAAGCGTACGGGTATTGTAGCATGTTACCCCGGGAAATTGGAATGCTAGTCTCACCCAAGACGGTAATTTGACAAAGCTGTGTCACATTTTGATTGCATCGATAATCCATGTTATTGGTGAACTATTGACCTAGGTCTTTCTATTATTGATTTCATCTTGATTTATTATCTTCCATATACTAGTTTGTTATAATTAGTTAGACAATCACCACTCTTATTTATTCGACGTAGATAACTTATATTCAGAAATTAGCTAGTACTTAATCATTCACCTCCTTGAGATCGATCGGCCCGTATGCTACAATACCCGTACGCTTGCGGTACTATAAAATAAAACGTAACTTTTGGCGCCGTTGCCGGGGATCGAACCCGGGTCACTCGCGTGACAGGCGGGAATACTTACCACTGTTCGCTACTAGCGGCGCTTTGGAAGCTCCACAAATTGCATGAATTCTGATGAAACCTCTACTAGCAGCAATTTTGCTCTTCGTCATCCGCTAGTAGCGGCACTTGAAATTCTTTATTCTCTCTTCTTTGCTTTTCCTTTGATTTCTTCTCTTCTTTTATTCATTCAACCCTCGATATAACCCGGCATTTGACACGTATACCACCACTATAATCCGGGGATAATACATGAATCTCTCGGCTCTTCAAAATCACAAATTCTTTAGGGAGACCGTCTCTCACTATTTATTGAGAGACGACCCATCTACTCCTGGATAGTACCGTATAATATTAATGGGTTTGTATTTTTTATTTTTTTTTAAATAATGTGAATTCAATGCAACCAAATCAACATAGTTCCCAAATTAATTGCACCTACCTAATTTACTACACCACTAATTTTAAAATTACAAATTATTCTCACCAATTTAATTTATTTTCATATTAGTAACAATTTATACTACCTAATTTAACTTTTTTCAAAAAAAAAAAAACATACTAGTAACAATTTCTCTCGAATCAAATTCGTTGCTTTTCAATCTTTGGTCATGATTGAAAGAGATCAAAATACTACAAAGTCGACTGTAGTGGACGAAATATTAATCGAAGTTGAAGGTATTATTGTTTAGTTTTGTAAATTTTATTACGATTCAACTTATTATGAACAAATTTTAATTTTATTTATTTGTTTCAACTCTGTCCACAACGACTACAATATCAAAGAGATCGAAGCACCTTTAACGGGATGTGAATCGGCTATGGAAGTAGAAGGTTCGTATAATATATTTCAGTATATGAAATTCAACCTTCTTTTAATATTTATTGATATAATATTTTTTATTTTTTTTATTTTCTAATAGCATCATCAATGATGGGCAATAACATTATCAATGATTCGTTGATGACTGAAGATAATGTCATCACAATAACAGATGAGGAAGGCGTTCTTACAATTACAGAAGAGGAGGGTAAGGAGTCCCATTGTGTACACTATAATTTAGTTATCGTACCATTTTAACTGTCAAATGGTATATTTGATATTGTGTGCTCCTTTTTATGGCTAAATAATAATTAGTATGTATTTTATCCTTAAAGTCACCTTTCGTACCATTTAATTATTAGTATTGTACCTGTGTTATGTGCTACCTATTTTAATGTTTATTTCGTCATGACTTGTACATTTAGGTATTGAAATGATGTATTTGTACCATTTAGGTGTAATGTACCTTAAAATTTAAATCTCGTACCATTTTAGACTTTAGATGTGTTATACATTTTAGATGTATTGTACCATAAAATTCAAGTCTTGTACCATTTATATATAGTGTACCATAAAATTCAAGTCTCGTACTATTTATATATAGTGTCCCACAAAATTCAAGTCTCGTACCATTTAGTTGTTAGGTGATATATTGTACCATTCTAAGTTGATATGTGTACCATTTAGATGTAGTGTACCATAAAATTCTAGTCTCGTACCATTTAGTTGTAGAAGATGTACCATAAAAACTAAATGGTACGAGACTTGTAGAAGATGTGTTATACATTTTAGATGTATTGTACCATAAAATTCAAGTCATATACCATTTATATATAGTGTACCATAAAATTCAAGTCTCGTACTATTTCGTTGTTAAATTATTTTTGAAATTAGTGGTACATTTAGTTGAATCGTACCATATATATATATTGTCTCACAAAATTCAAGTCTCGAACCATTTAGTTGTTAGATGATATATTGTACCATTCTAAGTTGATATGTGTACCATTTAGATGTAGTGTACCATAAAATTCAAACAGTGTACCATGTAGATGTTAGAAGATGTATTGTACCATTTCAAGTTGATATGTGTACCATTTAGATGTAGTGTCCCACAAAATTCAAGTCTCGTACCATTTAGTTGTTAGATGATATATTGTACCATTCTTAGTTGATATGTGTACCATTTAGATGTACCATTTAGTGTACCATAAAATTCTAGTCTCGTACCATTTATTTGTAGAAGATGTATTGTACCATTTTAAGTTCATATGTGTACCATTTCGATGCAGTGTACCATTCTAAGTTCATATGTGTACCATTTACTACTATACATTTAGTTTTTACAAGATGTACTGTACCATTCTAAGTTCATATGTGTACCATTCCAATGTAGTGTTCCATAAAATTCAAGCTGTGTACCATTTAGATGTAGTGCACCATAACATTCAAGTCCATTTAGATGTAGTGTACCATAATTTGATGTTCATACGTGTACCATTTAGACGCATGTACCCTTTAAGAAAACTTGATGTGCCACTTTTAATTAAATATCTACGTTGACGTATTCTATTGTATATTAATATAGTTGCTGTTTTGTACCATTCTATATGAAGTCTTGTACCCCCTAAGATGATGGTTGAACAAAATAATTATATTGTATCTCATTTACAAGTCCAAATTATTTTTAATGAAATGCAGGGGTGATTGCTGACAACATAGACATTAGTGGATCGTTGGTCGGTGCGAAAGCATTAAAGTGGGAAGGGCTATACAAATTATATATGCAACATTCAAAACTCGTTGGCTTTGGGACAAAAAAATGGGCAACACGAAAAAGTGCTAGCGAAAAAGGTTTAGTCACTGAAAAGTATTTCGCATGCTCATGTGAAGGAACTACACATTCCACAAAAAATCCTACAACTTCTGAAGGAGATTCACCTAGTACGGATAATTCTGACAAAAATCCTACAATTCCTGAAGAAGATTCAGCTAGTGCGAATAAAAGGAAACGTAAGCAACGAACTGTCGTACATACTAGGACAAATTGCAAAGCAGAAGTAAGAGTCAAGTGGGACAAGAAATTTGAAATTTATGAAGTTGTGTCGCACGTAGTTGCACATAATCACCCTTTAACCCCACTAGAGTGGCATCATCATCATCGTTCAGAAAGAGCAATTTTACCAGAAGAGGGTGACGTTATACGAGTAATGACTGAATCGGGGCTTAAACCATCTGCTCAATATCGGTACTTAGTTGAGGCTTGTGGTGGCGAAAAAAATGTTGGCCACACGAAGAAAGATCATATTAACTTTGTTCATAGACTGAAGATGAAGAAGATTGTATGTGGTGACGCCCAAAATGTTGTCAATATGCTAGAAAAAAGGGCAACTGAGGATCCATCTTTTTTTTATAGGGTTATGAAAAATTCTGAAAATAGGGTGGTAAATTTCTTTTGGAGGGATGCAATGATGAAGGAGGACTACATGATTTATCATGATGTTGTCATATTTGATACCACCTACCGCACAAACAGATATAATCTTATTTGTGCACCTTTCGTCGGAGTCAACAATCATTGGTCAAATGTTATGTTTGGGTGCGCATTTTTATCCGATGAGCATACCGATTCATTTGAATGGTTATTCAAAACCTTTAACGAGTCAATGGGTGGAGATGTCTTCCCTTCATCTATCTTCACTGATCAGGATCAAGCAATGACAAATGCAATTGAGGAGGTACTAAATTTATTGTGTACAACCTTATATTTATCATCTATTTCAGCATTCATATCATTCGCTAAATACTATATGCATCTTAAGGAAATATTATTACCTCCAGTTGTTTTTATTAAGCATGAATTTGCATCTGAAGAAAATATTTGCTACTACATATATACCCAATTAGATGTATTACACCTTTAAAGTTGATTTTTGTACCATCTAGAATTTTAGATGTAGTGTACTATAAAATTTAATTCTTGTGTCATTTAAATGTTAGAAGATGTATCGTGCTCTTAAAAATAATAGTTATATCCTTGGAATACATTTAATGTTGATATTTGGTACCATTTACGCATGTATTGTACCATTTAAATACATATCTAGTACCATTTCGAATGCTGCTGAAGTAGTACACCCGTCAAAATTAGGTGTACGATTAGTGGTACATAACCAAACTTGACTGGTACGTAAAAATGATAAAATGGTACGATTATAGGTGTTGATGTCATTAACAAACACAACTTCCAAATGTTGATGTAACAGGTGTTTCAAATGTCAAATCATAGGCTATGTCAATGGCATATACAACAGAATGCGATTTCTCATTTCGGATCCCTTAAACAAGATGCATCTTTCCAGAGCATATTCAACAAATGCCTCAAGGGGTGCTTTAATGTAGAGGAGTTTGAGTTGACATTGAGTCAAATGATACATGACTACGGGCTTGAGGATGATGCATGGTTTCAACGCTTATATGGCCTTCGTGAGAAATGGTCTACCGCATATAGCAAAGATTTTTTTTCCGCGGGAATCCTGTCATCTTAAAGAAGTGAAAGCACAAATCATGCCATCGGTTTTCATGCAAATAAGACAACTTCTCTAACTGAGTTCTATGGTATATTCAGTGACACAGTAAATAGGTGGAGGAGTGAAGAGGAAAAAAATGAATTTCAGTGTTCAAGATCAACACCATCGTCTAATTTGTCCACTGTTGGACTTATCAAAAGTGCTGCAACCGTTTACACTATCAACTTATTTAAGCGGTTTGAAGAAGAGTTTCTATCCTCTTTAGGTACAAATGCACTAATTGTAGCAGAAGAGGATACAACAAAGGTCTTCAAGGTTTACCCATTAGATGATCCTGATTCTCCTCAGTTTGTGACCTTTGATTCCGCAGCTACTATGGTCTCTTGCTTTTGTCGGAAGTTTGATGAAGTTGGACTTCTATGCTACCATTCTCTTCGTGTCTTGTGTTGGAGTTTTAAATACCTCGCAAGCGTACGATGTAATCGTAGCACAATAGAGGGTCGATCCCACAAGGAGCAAAGCGATGCCTAGTTGTATTTACCCTAAATGTTTATCTAAGTCGATAGAAGTGATTGATGGTAGACTAAAACTAGATTAATAAGTGATAACTAATATGGAGAATGACTAAAAGAAAATTAAAGCTAAAATAAACTAAGATGACTAAAGTAATAACGATTGATCAAGAATAAAAAGGACTAGGGAACGATGTCGCTTCAATTCACCTAAATCGTACCAAGGTATATCAAGTATCGACGGAATTGGGATCAAGGGCGAAGTTGTATGCGTTTAGGTCGGCCACCTCCCTCCCGGGTTCGTGTCCGGCTTAATTTCCCGTTTACCTCCCTCCCGGGTTCGTAAGACGGAATCCCTAAGTCAAATCCGAGGGTCACTCCCGTGATAAACCCCAAACCGACTCAAGTCAAAAAGGTACGTATACTAGTGTGAAGGATACCACGCTAGACACCACTCCCGTGTTCGATCTAGTACGGTAAGGCAAGATAGAGGGGTCAAACCGGTTACCCATCCTAATCGACTCCCATCGATGACCAAGGGATTAGGACCGTCTCAAACCCCTAAACCAAGATAATCCAAAATCCCTAACACCACTTCACCCAATTACCCAATTCAATCAATACAAAACATACAAGGGGCACAATTTAGGCGAATTTAGGCTTCATCGACCCCTAGTGGGTGACTACTCACTAATCATGACTAAATTGATGGAATTAAGTATAAAGGTGGAGTCTTTAACTATGAACATTGTTGTAAATTGAATTATATTACCAATTATGTGAAAATGGTCAAATTGGAGGAATCTAATTGGAGATCTCTAATACTAACATGAAATTCATAAATATTAACAAAGTGAGAGAAAACTAAACTAATTGCAAACTAGAGTAACAAACAAAGATAACAAGAACTAAGTTAAGCTAAGAAAAAGAAAAGATAACAAGATGAAATTAAGACAAAGAAGGAAGTAAAAATTACCCACTTAAAGAGGATGGAGAGATTAAGAAGAATAAATAATAATAATCATAAAAAGCTTGAATCTTGGACAATAAGGAAGATGAAGATCTTCAAGGAACTACAAACTCTCTCAAAAACCCCAAATAATTCAAAATATGGAACTAATGTGTTATGGAAGCTTCCGATCTAAAGAAAATGATAAAATCGAGTATTTATAGTTCTAATTAGGTTACACAAAACCGGGCCAAAAACAGGGGAAATAAACAGAGCCGGACTTGCGCACGGTCGGACCGTTACGCACGGTCCGATACGCACGGTCCCTTCTTCCTGCTTGGGTTACGCACGGTGGATCGTGCGTAACTCGATCTTCCGTTATTTTCCCTTTTTGGTCCTCTATGCGCTTGTCTAGGCTCGAACTCGGGTCTGTTGCTCCCTTTTACTCGGGCGTGCTCGATTTCATCGTTTTTGACACGAAAATGCCTAAAAACAAGTGACAAACACAAGAAAACCGAGTAATACAAAATATAGCCAAAACGAGCCAAAATGCCTAAGAAAACACGATTAATCGAGGCTAAATAAACGTCAAAGTAGTGTGAAAATACGGTCAATAACGGAGTTATCAACCTCCCCACACTAGACATTTACTCGTCCTCGAGTAAACGCGACAAAGGCAAAGACAAACACCTAGGACAAAAAGGAGTGAATGCACAATATAAGCATCCCTCAATCACTAAAATATCACTAACCGCATGAGTATTAGCGCACTCAACGCCCCTTCAACTCACAACGATATACCATGAGGATAAGCATGCCGTTGCAAGGCAAGTTGGGTCTTGCACAAAACTTTTGACACAAACAATCAATTAAGCACACAAATACATGACATGTTTGCATCACAAAAAGGAGAACACCGTCACCCTCATCAAGACGGCGGGGAAAAACACTAATCATCCACCTATTATGAAAACTAACATTCTCAAACTAGTTAACCTACAAGACATGGGCAAAAATCTAATACTATAGCTATAAATTACTATGAATATCGATAATCTAGCGAATTTCCTCCCAACCTTCCAAATAAACTACAAGAGGGCGTAAGATGGCGTGGAAAGGTAGAACCGTGGCGTTATAAAACACTGTAGGTAAGTGTGCCTCGACCTCTTTATAAAATAAAGAGAAGGGTCGTCCCAAAACTCACTATGACCAAATAATCCAAGTAGAAAGGAGATAGAAAAATAATAGTTCCAATGACCGGTTCACCACTGCTATCTTCCTTCCTTAGGAACTCGGTCCCTCGGTAGGCCCTTCACGATGGCTCCCCAAATCAACGGAAAATTTATTTATTTTGATGTGTGGTGATCTTTCTTCGATTTTCATAGTTTTTCATTTCTTTCTTTCTCCCCCTTGTTTTCTTTTCAATTTCTTCTTTTTCTTTGTTTCTTTTTTCGATTTTTTTTTTTCTTTTTTCTATTTTTCTTTTCTTTTCTCTTTTTTTTTTTTCTTTTTTTGGCGCCGTTGCCGGGGATCGAACCCGGGTCACCCGCGTGACAGGCGGGAATACTTACCACTATACTACAACGACGCCAAAAACTTGTTGGAGTTTTAAATACCTCGCAAGCGTACGATGTAATCGTAGCACAATAGAGGGTCGATCCCACAAGGAGCAAAGCGATGCCTAGTTGTATTTACCCTAAATGTTTATCTAAGTCGATAGAAGTGATTGATGGTAGACTAAAACTAGATTAATAAGTGATAACTAATATGGAGAATGACTAAAAGAAAATTAAAGCTAAAATAAACTAAGATGACTAAAGTAATAACGATTGATCAAGAATAAAAAGGACTAGGGAACGATGTCGCTTCAATTCACCTAAATCGTACCAAGGTATATCAAGTATCGACGGAATTGGGATCAAGGGCGAAGTTGTATGCGTTTAGGTCGGCCACCTCCCTCCCGGGTTCGTGTCCGGCTTAATTTCCCGTTTACCTCCCTCCCGGGTTCGTAAGACGGAATCCCTAAGTCAAATCCGAGGGTCACTCCCGTGATAAACCCCAAACCGACTCAAGTCAAAAAGGTACGTATACTAGTGTGAAGGATACCACGCTAGACACCACTCCCGTGTTCGATCTAGTACGGTAAGGCAAGATAGAGGGGTCAAACCGGTTACCCATCCTAATCGACTCCCATCGATGACCAAGGGATTATGACCGTCTCAAACCCCTAAACCAAGATAATCCAAAATCCCTAACACCACTTCACCCAATTACCCAATTCAATCAATACAAAACATACAAGGGGCACAATTTAGGCGAATTTAGGCTTCATCGACCCCTAGTGGGTGACTACTCACTAATCATGACTAAATTGATGGAATTAAGTATAAAGGTGGAGTCTTTAACTATGAACATTGTTGTAAATTGAATTATATTACCAATTATGTGAAAATGGTCAAATTGGAGGAATCTAATTGGAGATCTCTAATACTAACATGAAATTCATAAATATTAACAAAGTGAGAGAAAACTAAACTAATTGCAAACTAGAGTAACAAACAAAGATAACAAGAACTAAGTTAAGCTAAGAAAAAGAAAAGATAACAAGATGAAATTAAGACAAAGAAGGAAGTAAAAATTACCCACTTAAAGAGGATGGAGAGATTAAGAAGAATAAATAATAATAATCATAAAAAGCTTGAATCTTGGACAATAAGGAAGATGAAGATCTTCAAGGAACTACAAACTCTCTCAAAAACCCCAAATAATTCAAAATATGGAACTAATGTGTTATGGAAGCTTCCGATCTAAAGAAAATGATAAAATCGAGTATTTATAGTTCTAATTAGGTTACACAAAACCGGGCCAAAAACAGGGGAAAAAACAGAGCCGGACTTGCGCACGGTCGGACCGTTACGCACGGTCCGATACGCACGGTCCCTTCTTCCTGCTTGGGTTACGCACGGTGGATCGTGCGTAACTCGATCTTCCGTTATTTTCCCTTTTTGGTTCTCTATGCGCTTGTCTAGGCTCGAACTCGGGTCCGTTGCTCCCTTTTACTCGGGCGTGCTCGATTTCATCGTTTTTGACACGAAAATGCCTAAAAACAAGTGACAAACACAAGAAAACCGAGTAATACAAAATATAGCCAAAACGAGCCAAAATGCCTAAGAAAACACGATTAATCGAGGCTAAATAAACGTCAAAGTAGTGTGAAAATACGGTCAATAACGGAGTTATCATCTTGCATTTGAGTTCAGTCTCTGATATTCCCGAAAGATACATTAAGAAACGTTGGTCAAGATACGCAAAATCAGAGGTATAATTTCTTTTACATTTGCCCGTTTACATTTCCACATAATTAATTAGGTGTTTCATACTTTACCTATTAACATGTTCATCATCAAACTACTTGTCTTATTCTTCACAATAATTTGTACCATTTATTATTTAATATAAGTGACATGTCTGAAACATGCTTTCTCCCGGTACATACTTCATCCTAAAGTGGTACGACACCCCAAATTAAATGATACTCCGCACATGTCAAGAGTGTGTCTAATGATATTCATATTATTCTGCGATGTAGGTGTGGGATAGGTTAAGGAGCCAGTCTGCGGGAGTCATTTCTTCGGATGATTTCTTGTCGTGGCGCAGAGAAACCTTATGCAAATTTCATTCCCTAATTCTACAAAGTCAAAATTCGGCGGAAGCAAGAGCTTTCATGAACCAAGTATACGTAAGTGCTTCTGCAGGGTTACACAAAATAATTGAACCATCAACTACCACTCATACTCACAACTCAGTGAGCCCTAGTTCACCTAACCAAGTTCTAGATCCAGCATGGGCAATCACTAAGGGTCGAAGTGTCAGGAAGAAACAGATTCCTAAGAATAAGAAGAAAAAAGGCAAGGAAACTCACCCAACTTCCCCAAACGTTGAAGTACCTTATACTCCAATTCCTCGTTTAATTTAATTGAATGTCATTTTCGAGAATACTGGATCTAATTTTTAAATAATGTTTTTGGTTTTAAACTTTTAATGTTTCACACTTGCCTTTTAACATAACTCGATTTGCAATATCATTGAAATTAATTTAAAAGTTAGAGTTACGACGCTTTGTTTTTGTCCTAACCCTGCGGACACGATGTTCAAGTTACATGGATTTCATAATGTATGAATCACAACGATTAAACACTCAATGTAAAATGGTATATATAACACTGTCTACAGTGGTACAAAATATCATCTGACAGGTACAAACTGGCTAATATGTGATACAATTTGAGAAGTTAAAAGGAGAACGAATGTAACCTATAACAACTTGAATGACGCAATTACATGATGGGAAAATAATCTAATTACATCATGGGAAAATATGATATGTTGTACATTTCAAGGGAAGGTGTCGTACCCATTTTTAATATATTTGGTACCGTCTAGAACTTTCATGATGTAGTAAACCCTTGTTCGAAACAAAGATATACATTTACAGATATAAAAGAGTTAACAAACACTATGCCTAAAGTGGTACAAAGTAACATCTAAAATGTTAAAAAATGTTACGCTCCAAAATGATGTAACAATTTGCAATATCATTGATGTATTGTACCCTTTACGAAAGATGATGTACAAAATAACATCTAAGACGACATATTGTACCCTTTTGCAAAGGTGTCGTACCATTTTTAACGCATTTTGGTACCATCTAGAATTTGCAGGATGTGGTATGCCTTTGTTCGAAACAAAGATACGAAAGACTTACCAAACATACTATGAAATGTAAAAACAAAAAACCGAGAATTCAAGATGTTAACATATCATCGTCCAAAATAATTGAAGGTCTTTTACGAAAATATCTCAAAGCAATATATAATCCAAAATAGGTCTACTTGTAAGTAAATAAAGACCAACTACATCTTCTTGGTCGCATGCCCTTTCTTGTAAACAACTTTCAGTGAACGTAATGCAACTTTCATTTGGGCATTTCTCTTTATTCGAGCAATTCTCTCCATTGTTATTCTTGAGTGCATCTCTTGATCACGCTTTATCATCATCATGTCTACCTCACACTCCTGTGATATTATTACAATATCACAACATTAGAACAAAGTGATGAATTTATATCATAAACTGATACGACACGAAAAAATAAAATTAGTCACAAGTGGTACACTAGTTCATTTTAAATGCTACAAACTAAGAGGAAAATGGTACGATTTAACAACGATGCAAAAATCCACATTTCTAATTTCAACAATGCATCGACAAACATTATAAATATTAAAAGTAGTATCAAATAGGTCTCACATATAATAAAATCAGAACACTTACAGATTGGGCTTGTTGTCGAATTTACTTATCAGTTAGCAAGTCATTTGGGATTATGTAGGACACTACAGAATCATTGTCACTCTCAACACGTTTTATATGCGGGTTGGTAACAGTATCCGTGACGGGTGTATCATTTGCAGCATCAGTTCCAGCATCAGTAACTTCATGATGTTTTTTTGATATTGGGAATATTGAAGTATCCCACTCACCAACTCCGTACTTACCATCCATCTCCTCAGCTACTTTCCTCTCTTCTAATATGCGACTTTTTAATTTATCTGTTGTCCGATGCTGTAACAATGGAAGGTCGCAAGACATTTTTTCACATTTTCAAGTCAAACGATGGAAATAGACCAGTTGTAGAAATAACATACAGCCCCCCACATTCTTGAGGCCTTTCGACCTCCACTTTGTGATTCCATCCCCAATATCGTTAAACACATACCCACACCAATCAAAGAGTCTTATTTCATCAACATTTTTGAGAGAAGGTAACAAACGTAGGTCAACCGTTTTGTGTGCTGTGGGTGCCAACAATGTTCCCATAGCATACAAAACAAAATATCTTTTGAAGTCAGCCCCACCTTCTTTCAGTTTAAGTAATTCCGCTCCAACACTTTCAGCAGAAAGTTCCTTACGAGGCTCTAACCCAAATATTTCCCTCCAAACTTGAACGTATTCCATATGATGTCTGTCTTCTTTCTTATATGTCGCTGCGATAACTTTTTTCCCGCCATATGGTAACATAAAAACATCACAAACATCGTGTACAGTCAGGAAGCACTCTTTTGTTGTATCCACATGAAATCTCCTGCTTACTGGGTGATACGCACCAAGTAAGAATGGTACCATGCCTTGGTGGAATGAGTCTAATTTCAAAGTTAACAACCCTCCGAAACCAATTTCCTCAATATCAGTCTTTTGTTTGTCGCTAAGTTCGCTAATTAATCGTTTTAAGCCATTTGGAGATCCGTAAGCATCAATTGATTTCAATTTCCTGTGATGCAACATGACTACAACATAAATTACAATACCATAGAAAATATGACAATATTTAAAATAGAAATATATTTTCTCGACAAATTAAATTGACATTGTACTCTATCCAACATCGAAATATATTTCATGTGACATGGTATAAAGTGCAGTTAATCTAATACCCTACTTTAATAATAATTAGTACATACTCCTTAAAGTCACCTTCTGTATTTTATCCTTAAAGTCACCTTTTTGTACTATTTAGTAGTTAGTATTGTACCAGTTTAAGTGCTGCATATTTTGATGTTTATTTTGTCGTGACTTGTATACTCCGTGAATGTCTTTGTACCACTTCGTGAATGTCTTCTACCATTTAGGTGTAATGTACCTTCAAATTTAAATTTCGTACCATTTCTGACTTCAGGTGTGTTATACTTTTTTTATGTACTGTACCATATAATTCAAGTCGTGTACCACTTAGACGTAGTGTACCATAAAAATCAAGCTGTGTACCACGTAGATGCTAGAATATGTATTGTACCATTCTAAGTTGATATGTGTACCATTTAGATTTATTGTATCATAAAATTCAGGCCTCCCACTTACTAGTTTGATGTATTGTACCATAAAATTCAAGTCATGTACCATTTTAAATTGTACACCTTAAAATTGTACCATTTTAGACTTTAGATGTATTCTACCATAAAATTCAAGTCGTGTACCATATAGATGTAGTGTACCATAAAACTCAAGCCGTGTACCACATAGATGCTTGAAAATGTATTGTACCATTCTAAGTTGATATGTGTACCCTTTACAAATAGTGTACCATAAAATTCTAAGTTACGTATAACAATAACAACCCATTTCAATATCCATGAATAATTTTTGTACTACTTAAACTCAACCCATAAAATAGTGTAGTACTTACTAGTTTGAGATTCCGGTACTTAACTAAAAACATGACAAACATTCATAAATCATTCCACTCACGTTACTAATAATTCTAGCACCACAACTTTAGTACATAGCATACGTATATATGACACACAAAATTAAAAGTACCGACTATATTTATTGTATTTGCCAAATTTTAAAAGATATTTAGGAACGTTGAATATACAAATGGAACAGACCTAGACACATTTGGAGGTACATTTTCCGTTGTCAGATCGGATGGATGTCCATGACTCTCGGGAATTGCGGAACTACGCTTCCCCCTAATTGCTCATGACAATTCTAGTGCAGATGCGTACTCCTTTGGACCCGTAGAAGATTCACCATTCTCTGAAATTATTAACAACATTACAAATTCAATAATTAGGTACCAATAAGACGTATCTTAGGTACGAAACCCATAAAAAATAGATACAATGAAGATATTGTTAACATATCCTACAAATCGCAATACCCAACCATACTATATGATTGTACGTGTTTACACCATTACAATCACAATTATGATATATTGTTAAGTTTCAAATAATACTAGAAGCCGGCAAAAAAAAAAAAACAAAAAAAAAAAAAAAGATAAAGATCAAAGATAAGTACTACAGTACACAATAATTTGGGCACAAACTTTTTATACAATTGTTTCAACAATTATCAACAACATTACAAACTTAACAATTTATCAATCATTTTTCTGGGTACCAATATGACGTATCTTAGGTACGAGACCCATAAAAAATAGGTACAATAAAGATATTGGTAACATAACAAACGTGATGTGACGGAATGAATAATTCCATAAGATGCACAAGACATATAGAATATTATTTTTGCAAAATCCCAAATTATAGGTACTATCCCAAACGTTGAACTATATAGAATTGGTACCACCCCAAACGTTGAACTATAAATCACAAATAATTGAACCAATACTATATAGTATTGGTACCACCCCCAAACGTTGAATATTAATGGGTATTACCCCAAAATCCTACATTCACACGCAAATCAATTTTACGATAATCATAAGAAGACAAAGAAATTTAAAAATTAAACTCACCATATATGCTATTAGGCACAACGAACGTTACTTTCTTTTTGCGTGCCGACTTAACTGGACTTCGAGTCACCTTCTTCCTCGCCATTGCATGAGTGAATTTTTGTTTTTTTGAATTTTTTAGAAAAATATGTTTTACGTAATTGATTGAGGGAAGATGGTAGGATAATTAAGGAAGTTACGTAATTAAGGAAGGAAATAATTAAATATGCTGATTTGATGGAATCTAAAATTATATTTTAAAATTTCTTTTTAATCCGACCCATTAATACTTGATACTACCATATTACTCCGCGGGTCGTCTCTCACTATTTACTGAGAGACCGTCTCTCAGGAGACTTACTCCTTCAAAATAGCCAGAACCGTCATCAAAAATCACATATATAATCAAACCATGCAAGATCATCGGGAAACGTTCAAATATCACTTTATCGTCAAAAATCCACTCTTAAACACTACAAATATGAGATATGCACTCACAAATAGTGCTAAAAATAGCACTTAACACGCTTAGAACATACTACTCCCTAACTCAATTACTCGATGCATAACATAGTAACTTGAATCACTCCCTTTAGAATGCTATGATCATCGACAACTAATGTTGGCATTTTCTCTATTAATCTTTAATGACGTTCACGTTGTTCGATTTGTTGCGTTCGTTTCTCTAATCAATGAAAACAAAAGTAAGCCTTTGATACGAATACACAGCGGAATTAAAACGAACAATGATATATTCGACGAGCTAGACCTATAACTCGACGAATTACGAGACCAAGCCAAGTTCTATTGAGTCGAGACTCAAGAAAACAACGCTAGAAATTAGAACGGAACGGTAAAATTACGTTTTTCAATACGAATTAAGATGATCAATAATCATCAAGTTTCGTCAAAATTGACAAATTATGAAAGCTTTAAAAGAGAGAACTTTGTTTTAGGGTTTTCAATAGGAAGGGCTTGGAAAAACAAATGACAAATTGTGTACAACTTAGCAAAGTACGTTTATGATTTAGCAATTTCGAAAATTAATTCCTAACATTTATTGTCCTTATCCTTTTCATAGTACTCAATAGGAGTAACAATAGAAGTAGGTACGATACAAAGCAAAGTTGTCATTTAAGGATACGAATATGACATAGTACTGAAGAGTGGTCTCTTATTGATCAGATACCTAATATCTCATTGAGGGGATAACGTTACTTTACACGGTGTCGATCTAGGTTACCATCTCATCCTTCCGCAGCAGTTCACCTGTCACCTGTGTACAGCTACATCGCTAGACTGGCCTCCCGCAGTCAGGCTTCGATATGATGGCCGGTGATGACGACTCCGCTCCCAGACCCAAAACTTACATCCCGTCTACACCGTCATCAATATACAAGACAAGGTGCGTGTATTGGACGGACAAAAGGTGACATACGCAACCTGGATGCGTCTCTTCCAACTTCATGCCAAGGCGTATCGAGTCCTCCATCATATCGACGGTACACCAAAACCCACCTCACCCTACGAACTCGCCCTTTGGGATGAGATCGACGCCAACGTCTTGCTATGGATCTATGGCACTCTAACCGACGATCTCCTGGCTCGTGTCCTTGTAGACGAAGACGAACCCACTGCCTACGAGGCTTGGAACCGTGTCAAGAATATCTTTGACAATACCAATCCGGTGAGTACGAAGAAAACAAGATGGAGTAGGTCTATTCCACATGAGATTATGATGGATATCTATTCATGGCTTCCTGTCAAGACGGTCGCACCCCTCAAGTGTGTTTCGAAAACATCCCTCAATATGATTCTCAGTCCGGGTTTCGTCCAACTCCATCTTGGTCGAGGATCCCGTATCCAAAACTCAAACCTAGCACTCATCCGTTTGGGTGACACCTGCTTTTATTCGTTCGATTTCAACCACCCTCAACGTCCTGCTGTACTACTTCGTATGCATCCCGAAGTCCTTGATCTACTCCAACTTGAGCAGGATCCGTATTATAGTGATAACTGTATCAGGAACGGAACTGATCGTCCCAAGATTCTAGGTTTAATCAATGGACTGCTCTGCTTTAGAAACTCATCAGGGGAGCTTTTTCTATATAACCCCGTCACCCGCGCCTATAAACATGTGCGAAGAGACCGGTACACATGTCGCACAGCAGACTATGACGAGTTTGCCTACGACTGTGTTTCTGACGATTTCAAGATTATTATTTATTCGGGCAGCTGTGTCCCGTATGTGTACCCTGATCATCGGTCTGCCTACGAATTTTATCTGTATAGTTTGAAGGAGAATTCATGGTCAAGGATTCGCAAGCTAGGTACGGGTACAGGGTTTAATAATGATGAATCCTGTCATGATATTGCTACCCATTCTTTGTATTGGATAACATCAACCGGTTTTCGCAAGGATCGCCCAGTGCAGTCAAGGGTGATTACTCGATTTGATGTATCGAGTTACGAATTTGAAGAGATAGCCTTCCCTTCCCAAGTCGACCTCGATAAGATGTACGTTAGATTGGAGGTTTTAAACAAACAACTACATGCATTGGCGCATGATCAAAACAATGGCAATATATCTATAATGATGATGGAGGCCGGTTGCTGGACTCAACTTTTTCATTGCTCTGATCCGGAATATCAGATCAGGCATTTCCGGTTTAATTTCCTGCTGCTTATAGGTCGGGTAGATGTTACGCCAAGCCTTACGCTTATTCTAAAGACGGGGGCAAAATCTTTGTAGGACTCGGGGAAAGGCTTAAACATTTCATATGCTGTGATCTCGAGTCTCAAAGCAGCAGCGTGTTTGAGGTACCTGGTTTGCCCGAAGGTCTTTCTTCCTTTACTACACCAATGCCATGGATGCCGTCCCTTGTTCCGCTTGCATAGTACTACGTAGTACGTACTCCCTAGCTAACTCGATTAGTTACTCCATCGATCACACTTCTTTTTGTTTTAATCGTAATAATACACCTTCTTAGGCAATAGGCATAGTTAGTTGAATCACTCCTTTAGAGTACTACTGTATATAAGATGGACGACAATGTTGGCATTGTTCTCTATGAATCTTTATTGTTCACATTGTTCCTATTACCCGTTTTAGAAGCGTAGTCCTTGTTCCCGGTCTCTCCCTTTGCAACCAGAATGAACTTCGATGGCCACTGAACAAACGAATTCAGGGCCGGGATCCTTAAGAATTACCGGCTCTTCCTTTACCACAACCGGTAACCATTGAGAAGCTTAAATGGTAAATTTTCTTAACTTAGTTACTGATAATAGTGCTCCAACTTGCACAGTTGCACACCAATCAAGAGTAGAGTCAGAAGCTAGGCCCAAACGAAACAATACTTCATCTTTTCACGATTTATCGATTTTCTATCAATGCTAGTTTTCACACATCGGGACTCTCATATGCTCTCAGTTGATGCTCATATTTTGTGTGCCATTTTATATGACCTTATTAGCACCTCATGCAATTATTGGACACTTTTGATTCGGACCCCCAAATCTCGAAAAAACGTGTATTATATACTCCGTACTTCAAATTTAGTCGTTCTGAGGGACCGGATGGGCCAGGTTTCATTATGTCCTGATCTTTTTTGCCACGTGTTTGGGGTTGCTACACAAGGTACTTCGTCCGATTTCATACCCAAATGAAAACAATATGTTGCATTTTCAAAAAAATTACTAACGTTTTTGTTTTTCACACACTGAGACCCTCGTATGCTCTCCGTTGATCTTCAAATTTTTGCGAGGTCATTTTATATTACCTTATTAGCACCTCATGCAATTTTTGGTCATTTTTTTTCGGATCCTCAAATCTCGGAAAAACGTGTATTACACTTCAAATTTAGCCGTTCGGAGGATCCTATCGAACCAGGTTTTTTTCTCCGGATTTTTTTTCTGCGACGTGTCTGGGGTCGCTACACAAGGTATCATGTCCGATTTCAGTCCCAAACGAAACTAATACGTCACTTTTTCATGATTTACCGATTTCCTGTGAACGTTAGTTATTCACACATCGAGACCCTCGTATATTTTTCATTGATGCTCAAATTTTGTGTGACCATTTTTTATTACTATGTACCTTACTAGATCCTCTTACGATTTTTCGTCATTTTCTTTTCGGACCTCCGAATCTCGGAAAAAAGTGCATTATACACCTCAAACTTGGCTATCAATTACGAGTACAATACAAATTCACCAAAGAAACAAGCTTAATCGAATCAAGTTTCAAGTTTGTGTTTAAATGAAATTTTAGAAAGAAAAGGAGAGTTGAAATTTTTAAATGGGCCGTGAGTTTTAGTGGATCAAGTTGAGGGTTGAAACGATTCGAACCAAATATTTCACTTGATTTTGTCTTAATACTAAATATTCCATCATTATTTTGCCCTATATTTGATCAGAGTCTCATACCCGTTGAATATAAATCAAACTTTTTCGAATCGAACTTTGGTAAATAGATCAATTAGTTTGACTAATTCACGTGGCCACTGGCAGGCTGACACATCCCCAACTCTCCAAGGATACTAGGGCAAATAAGCAATGGGGTGATTTAGGAAAGAGTTGTAATTAGGAATAAAATTTCTTTATTGGTTAGATACTCCGTATTTAATTAGACTTACCAATAATGGTAGTATATATATGTGTTGCCTTATTCATAGCATACTAGTTTAGGCCCCGTGCAAAATGCACGACTTATATAAAATGAAACATCGTTAACAAATGCACGAATAATAATAAATATCGGACTTATATATCCATTTATGTTAAATATCATGGAGTATAAATATTTTCTATTATTACATCGTGATTTTTTTAGTCACGTCATCTTTTGATTTAAAAATAATAACTATTACTGTATTATAGTTTGTGTCTATATTTTGTACAAATTTGTTCGCCGGTAACTGCGCATAAGTTATCTATTTATTGGGCCAAATGCAAGTCCATAGCTAAATTGTTTTAGGCGGGAAAATTTTTCACCACATCGCGACACGTGTCATTTGCTTCTTCAATGGTTTCTCTTTTAGTATATAATGATGATGATATGATATGATATGATATGATGATTGGTATAAAGTTTTTTTGGTGGACCTATTTTAAGAATTTTATTTTGTATCCAAAAATAGTTCATGCATTTAGGGCGGGAAAACATTCAATGTGAGCATGACACGTGTCCAATTCATCTTTAGTGGTTTCTCAATTAGTATATAAAGGATTAGTAATCGATTAATCTCCCGGCATTATATTGTTGAGAGGATTGCTTATTTTACAGGGTATCGTCCTACCTAGGTTTCGACCTCATCCTCCCGCCGTTCATCCTGTGTACAATTACATCGATCGTTTGCCTAGCCTCACGCTTCAATGGCTGGTGATGACGACTCCACTGCCTACGAGGCTTGGAACCGGGTCAAGAATATCATTGACAACAATAATCTGGTGAGTACGAAGAAAACAAGATGGAGTAGCAGGTCTATTCCACATGAGATTATGATGGACATCTTGTCATGGCTGCCCGTCAAGACGGTCGCACGCCTTAAGTGTGTTTCCAAAACGTTCCTGAATATGATTCTCAGTCCGGAGTTCGTCCAACTCCATCTTGGTCGAGGATCCCGTACCCAAAACTCTAATAACCTAACACTCATCCGTTTGGGTGACGCCTTCATGTATTCGTTCGATTTCAACCAACCTCAGCGTCCTGCTGTTCTACTTCGTATGCATCCTGAAGTCGTCGACCTCCTTGAGCAGTTTGATCATCGGTATAATCCTTCTAATGACGACGTTCATCGTCCCAAGATCATAGGTGTAGTCAATGGGGTGATCTGCTTCAGAGGAGTTTGTTCTGTATAACCCTGTCACCCGCTCCTATAAACAAGTGCCAAGACGACGGAGCATGTGGGGTGGAACAAACCCTGAAGACTTTGCCTATGACTGTGTCTCTGACGATTTTAAGATTTTTAATTTTCCACGTAGCTATGACGCGAGTGCGAACCCTAATCATACGTATGCTTGCGCATTTCATCTGTATAGTTTGAAAGAGAATTCATGGTCGACCACGATTGGGAAGTCACCTCCGCGTTCACAGTGTAGAAATGATGAATCATGTCATGATATTTCTAGCCATTCTTTGTATTGGATGACCTATATTCCCCATAATAATCACCCAGGGCCGTCAAAGGTGATTACTCGATTTGATGTATCGAGTTACGAATATGAAGAGATAGGCTTCCCTTCCCAAGTCGAACCCCTTACTGTGTGCGTAAGATTGGAGGTTTTAAACAAACATCTACATGTACTGGCGCATGATCGAATCAATAGCAATATATCTATCCTGATGATGATGGATGACGGTTGCTGGACTCGAGTTTTTCGTTGCTCTACTCCGGAATATCAGACTAGGCATGTCCTGTCGTCTCCTTGTGTTTTTAGTGCGAGTAGATTTTGGCCTTACGCTTACTCAAAAGACGGGAGCAAAATCTTTATAGGACTCGGGCAAAGGCTTAAACATTTCATATGCTGTGATATCGAGTCTAAAACCACCAGCGTGGTTCAAGTACTTGGTTTGCCCGAAGGTGTTGCTACCTTTACTACACCAATGCCATGGACGCCATCCCTTCTTCCGCTGGGATAGTACATACATACTCGATCGATCACACTTCCTTTTGTTTTAGTCTTTTTGGAAAGTCTGTC
The DNA here is from genome assembly GCA_958450325.1 of Agrostemma githago. Taxonomy (NCBI): domain Eukaryota; kingdom Viridiplantae; phylum Streptophyta; class Magnoliopsida; order Caryophyllales; family Caryophyllaceae; genus Agrostemma; species Agrostemma githago. The sequence continues at coordinate 2,311,830 of OY288255.1, forward strand.
TGATAATGTTACCCTTAGGCATAGTAAGTTGAGTCACTCCCTTTAGAGTATGTACTATGATGGCGCGGATAATGTTGTCATTTTCTCTGTTAATCTTCTATTTTTCAAATTCTTCTGTTTTCGTTTCGCTCATCAGTAAAAACACAACTAAGCCTTGCTTAACAATCCCAAGTTTTACAGCCGCCGTTCAATTCCGATTGTCTGTTAGCCTAATGAAGTCAATCATGTTCATCACTCCAAGCTTGTACTACTTATGCAACAACGACTTGAATGCTTTCTGATCGAGAAGCGTTGGGGCCTGCAGGGGTGGCGGCCGAGAAGGTCGTGGTCGAAGAGTTTCAAATGAACCTCATGGAAGGAAAACATTGGCGTCTTCACTAGTTCACCAGGTGCTATATAAACCCCATCAGCTCATTAAGAATGAATCTGCGTCAAACGAAGCTAATAATAACACAATGGGCATGCTTTGGCTTCACCATCTTCTATATGTACATGTTAGGCCTTGTTTGTTCTTTTCGGTTGAAGTGAATTAATAAAGTGACCTGAATTCGTTAAAATCGAGTGATATAAAAAATGAGTTTAAAATATAAGTAATACGGCGTTGATTTATGATCAAGATGAGATGAAGGCGTTGGTGAGGGAAAATGAGGCGTTGTAGAAGTGTCGCCCTTGTTCCCGACCTCGCCCTTTGCGACCAGAACGGTACGGCCACTGAACAAACGAATTCAAGGGATCGGATCCTTGAGAATTACCGGCTCTTCCCTTACCGCATGCAACAAGTAACCAATGAAAGCTTAAATGGTTGATAATAGTGGTCCAACTTGCACCAATCAAGAGTCAGTAGGTACCTTGTCCGATTTCAGGCGCAAACGAAACAATACGTCGTCTTTTCACGATTTATCAATTTTCTACCAATGCTGCTGGTTTTTCACACATCGGTATATGCTCTCCCTTGATGCTCAAATTTTGTATGGCCATTTTATATGATCTTATTAGCACCTGATACGTATTGCAGCGGAAAATAAATACGAAGGGATAGGAGATTGGAAAGCTAGACCTATAGCTCGACAATCACGAGTTCAAGACAAGACCTATTGACTCAAAACTCAAATAAACAACACAAGAAACACGTCAAGTGCTGAATACGAATTGTGCTCAACAATCTGTTGAGAAACACAAAGCTTTGATTAATAATTTTTGTGTGAAAACTTCATCTTTATTTGATACAAAACGATGGCTATAAGTAGCCAAGCAAGAAAACTGACAACAACCCAAGAGTTGTCATAAACAACCCTTTTTAATTCAAACTAATTAACCCTTTTAAATTCAAACTAATTAAGAGAATTGATTAGCTCGAATTCTGGACCCTTGAACCTTCCTATTATTTCCTTTATTAATTTCCGTCTTCAACTGGAAGTTAGCAAGCAAACGAATTGGGCCCGTGACGGGATTCCCACCGAAGTAACAGCCAGCGGACCAAGATTATCGAGCTCCGCATCATTCCCTCCCCCTTGAAACGGAATTGACCTCAATTCAAGAAGGCCGTCATCATCAAGATAAGGAGAAAGATCACCCACATTAAAAGTGGCGTGGACACCATAATCACCCGGAAGCTCGATTTTATATGCATTGTCATTCACGCGATCAATAACTTTATAAGGTCCCTCGGCTCGAGGCATAAGCTTGTTTTTCCTCTTGGTCGGAAACCGCTCCTTCCTCAGATTTACCCAAACCAGGTCACCCTTTTGAAAAACCCGAGGCCTTTTGTGCTTGTTGGATTTTTGTTGATACTGAGCATTAATGGACTCGATTCTTTCTCGAACTTGTTGATGCAATTTTATCATGGAGTTCAATTTTGCTTCAGCATCTTTATGGACCAACTCTTCCTTGGGAAACGGAATCAAATCGAGAGGCAGAAATGGATTAACTCCATACACGACTTCAAAAGGAGAATGACCCGTGGCATAAGTCGGTGAGCGATTGTAAGCGAACTCGGCATGAGCGAGTTTAACATCCCAATCCTTCTGAGTACGACTAACCAGCCCGCGTAATAAAGTTCCCAAGGTCCGGTTAGTGACTTCCGTCTGTCCATCCGTCTGCGGATGATGCGAAGTACTGAATAACAATTTAGTACCCAATTTCCTCCAGAGAGTATTCCAAAAATAGCTCAAAAACTTCGAATCCCGATCGGAAACAATAGTTCTCGGTATACCATGCAAACGGACAATTTCTCTGAAATAGATATCAGCCACATTGCTCGCGTCATCCGTCTTATGACATGCTACGAAATGCGCCATTTTTGAGAACCTATCAACCACAACCATGACAGCGTCTTTACCTCGCTGTGTGCGCGGTAATGCTACTACAAAATCCATGGAGACGTCCTCCCAAGGTTTGTTCGGGACTGGCAATGGCGTATAAACACCGGGCTTGAATGAGCTCTTAGCAATATGACAAGTAACACATTTGTTTACAATGCTATTTACATCAGCCTGCATTTTCGGCCAAAAAAAAAATGCTCTTTGAGTACTTCCAGCGTCTTGTTAATCCCGAAATGCCCAGCTAACCCGCCCCCATGAGCCTCACGCACTAAGAGTTCCCAAATATGATGTTTTGGGATGCATAATTTGTTGCCCTTGAACAAGAAACCCTCCTGTAAGACAAACTCCAAATACCCCTTCTCCTTGCACTTTTCAAATATTTCACCAAAATCAATGTCAGCTAAATAATAGTCCTTTAATAACTCGAAACCAAGCAACCGTACATCCAAGGTGGATAATAACGTGTATCGGCGAGACAAAGCATCGGCCACCACATTGCTTTTGCCATCTTTATACTTCGAGGAGAAGTGAAAAGATTGCAAAAATTCGACCCATTTAGCATGACGCGGACTCAATTTTTGCTGCCCATTTATATACTTTAACGACTCATGATCCGAGTGTAAAATAAAATGATTTGGTCGCAAATAATGACTCCAATGATTAAGGGCTCTAACAATCGCATAAAATTCCTTATCGTAAGTGCAATAATTTAATCTAGCCCCTCCTAATTTCTCCGAAAAATAAGCAATGGGTCGCTTACCTTGGATCAACACAGCCCCGATACCGACTCCGCTCGCATCACACTCGACCTCAATGGGTTGGGAAAAATCAGGTAATGCCAAAATCGGTGCAGAACATAAACGGTCTTTGATAAGCTCGAAAGCTTCTTGAGCATCATTGGTCCACCCAAACGTTCCTTTCTTCAAACAGTTTGTAATTGGACTGACAATTGAGCTAAAATCTCGTATAAACCGTCTATAAAATGAGGCAAGGCCATGAAAGGAACGTACCTCGCTTACTGTTTTGGGAATAGGCCAGGTACGAATTGCCTCAATTTTAGCTTGATCCACGGATACACCTTCCTTTGACACGACATAGCCCAAGAATATTACACTGTCAACGAAGAATGAACATTTTTCCTTTTTTCCGAACAATTTTTGGACCCTAAGAGCTCCAAAAACGAGACGTAAATGCTGCAGATGGTCGTCCTCGTTTTTGCTATACACCAAAATATCATCAAGGTAAACAACGACAAACTTACCCAAAAATGATTTCAATACCTCATTCATTAAGCGCATAAAAGTACTTGGTGCATTCGTGAGGCCGAATGGCATGACGGTCCACTCATATAGGCCGTGTTTCGTCTTGAAAGCGGTTTTCCACTCGTCTCCTTCACGCATTCGAATTTGGTGGTACCCACTTCGTAAATCAATTTTTGAAAATACCTTCGAGCCATGTAATTCATCGAGCATGTCGTCGAGTCTAGGAATTGGAAACCGATATTTAATTGTGATGTTGTTGACAGCTCTTGAATCGACACACATACGCCAAGTACCGTCCTTCTTTGGAACGAGTAAAACGGGTACGGCACACGGACTCATGCTCTCTCGGACATAACCACGCTCCACCAAATCGTCAATCTGGCTTTGGAGTTCTCTAGTTTCCTCCGGGTTACATCTATAGGCTGCTTTATTTGGCAATGGGGCTCCGGGAATAAGATCAATTTGATGCTCGATTCCCCGAATAGGAGGTAAGCTTGGCGGCAGATTATCTGGAAAAACATCCTGATATTCAATTAACAATTCGTCAACCAATATGTTCGAACACGAACCTGACTTCGCGTCAATCTTTTCTTTGGCCACCAACAAATAGACCGTTTCTCCCTGCTTGATAGCCTGACCAATTTCTCGTTCTCTGACCAGCATGGTCGTCTTCTTCTTCTTAGTGCTCATGGCACGAATTTCTTGAGATGACATGGGCTTCAAAACAATTTTTTTACCCTTATCTCTCAACTCGTATTCATTACTCCGCCCTCGATGCACCACATCCCTATCAAATTGCCAAGGACGACCTAATAAAATGTGACACGCGTCCATTGGAATTACATCACAAAAAATCTCGTCACAGTACGATCCCATTGCTAAGCCAACAAGTACCTGTTTCGATACCTTTATCTTATTGCCATCATCGAGCCAATGCAATGAATATGGTCTAGGATGAGCCGTGGTAGTCAGCCCTAATTTTGTGACCATGTCGCTAGAAGCGACATTGGCGCAACTCCCACCATCGATGATCAAACTACACCACTTACTCCCAATTTGACATTTCGTATGAAACAATTGATCTCTCTGTTCTAAATCATTCGGGCCTACTTTGGTTTGCAAGGAACGCAGGACCAAAGCAGTATCAAATATAGGAGCACTGTAATCCTCAACCACTTCCTCCTCCTCACTGTTTCCCTCGTCAAAATCAAATATACTACCCAATCTTTCCTTTTCATCTGCGTCTAATAACTCGTCTCGGGCGGTTACGGCCTCTCTTAATGTTACTACCCGTTTGTTTGGACACGCACTCTGATAATGCCCAAATCCCTGACACTTAAAACATCTAACCCTCGATAAACTGGTTTCTTTGTGTGTGTCAGAAGACTTAAAGGAGGTCTTAGGGGTGTTGCTCAAAGGGGAAGATTCTGTTTTAGGTATAGCGGTGGTACTGCTAATTGACGAACCGGGCTTTGACGAAAATTCATTTTTATAACTACTACCCGACCTGTTATAATCCCCACCCGAACTCCCGTACTTCGACTTTCCCTGAGCTTCAATTTTTAGGCAAAGCCCACATAGTGTATCAAACTCAGAATAGGGATAAAGTTCTACGACATTAGCAATATTATGATTCAACCCTCGTAAAAATCTCGCCATTTTTTGTTCTTCTATTTCCTCCAGTTCACCCATTAATGACAAATTTTCAAACTCGTCGATGTACTCACCTACGCTTAATTTCCCTTGCCTAAAATCCGCAATTTTACGATAGGTATCAATTTTATGGGTCGTTGGTACATACCTTTTGCGGAGTTTGCGTTTTAGAGACTCCCAAGACGCAATTTTGTCCTTTCCAGCCCGAGCACGTTTGGTTTTAAAGCCCTCGAACCACAGCGATGCGCCTTTGCTCAGTCTCAAGATAGCGTACTTGCATCTCTTTTCGTCACTGAGATCTTTAAAATCGAACAATCGTTCGATCCTCCTTTCCCACTCCAAGTAATCTTCTGGGTTGGTACCGCCAACGAATTCCAGAAGGTCTGAAACCTTAAATTCGTCTGGCTTCGATCGAAGGCTAGATCGACTTCCCGTATGACGATTGCGTAACAACTCTCTAAGATTTTCGAGAATCATATCATCGTCAAATTCTGCCATTTTTTTTATATATAATATTTATTTATTTTTACGAAAGGGAGAACAGAGACAGAGCAAGGATCGATTCAATGGAAATCAAGAACCGAAGCTCTGATACCACTTATGATACGTATTGCAGCGGAAAATAAATACGAAGGGATAGGAGATTGGAAAGCTAGACCTATAGCTCGACAATCACGAGTTCAAGACAAGACCTATTGACTCGAAACTCAAATAAACAACACAAGAAACACGTCAAGTGCTGAATACGAATTGTGCTCAACAATCTGTTGAGAAACACAAAGCTTTGATTAATAATTTTTGTGTGAAAACTTCATCTTTATTTGATACAAAACGATGGCTATAAGTAGCCAAGCAAGAAAACTGACAACAACCCAAGAGTTGTCATAAACAACCCTTTTTAATTCAAACTAATTAACCCTTTTTAATTCAAACTAATTAAGAGAATTGATTAGCTCGAATTCAGGACCCTTGAACCTTCCTGTTATTTCCTTTATTAATTTCCGTCTTCAACTGGAAGTTAGCAAGCAAACGAATTGGGCCCGTGACGGGATTCCCACCGAAGTAACAGCCAGCGGACCAAGATTATCGAGCTCCGCATCATTAAATGGTACGGCCAACCAACGAATTGTTCAGTGACCAGAACGGTACGGCCACTGAACAAACGAATTCAAGGGATCGGATCCTTGAGAATTACCGGCTCTTCCCTTACCGCATGCAACAAGTAACCAATGAAAGCTTAAATGGTTGATAATAGTGGTCCAACTTGCACCAATCAAGAGTCAGAAGGTACCTTGTCCGATTTCAGGCGCAAACGAAACAATACGTCGTCTTTTCACGATTTATCAATTTTCTACCAATGCTGCTGGTTTTTCACACATCGGTATATGCTCTCCCTTGATGCTCAAATTTTGTATGGCCATTTTATATGATCTTATTAGCACCTCATGCGATTTTTGGACACTTTTGATCCGGACCCCCCAATCTCAGAAAAAAAAACGTGTATTATTGTGGACATGACATAGGTCCACCCCGACGCGGCCACGCGCGGGTTTGGGGAGGCGAATGAATCTCTATATGAGATGGTCAAATTGAAATTTAAATCGAAGTAGGAGTCGCCACCGAATTTTGTGGTTATTCGGAACCGTTCGAGCCCACTCTATGTCGTAGTGGGCCGTATACAAAATACGGCCCATTTCCGATGTCAGAGTTTATTGGGCTCGTCCCTTTGCATATCGATACCGATGCCGACTGGAGCGGTTAATCGTATATTGAATGACTCTCGTTGCCAATGGTTTCGGACATCCGGAAACCACGGTTCTGAGTAAGGGGTGAGGGTACGTGTTGGGAAGTTCACTAAGAACACCCAACCCCGCCCGCACTTAGCGGCCTTTACTAAGATATCGTTCGTTTGGTGTACACGGGTTAGTTCGACGGTTGAATGATATGCAAACATTATTTTCCTAAGCATGTGAGAGAAAAATAAAATGGGTTGCTAAGTCGTTTAATGCATATTAAACTAATAACGTCAAAGTTATTTTAGCATGTGAAGTTCGTTTTAGTCTAATAAAACGATAAAAAAACAAATAAAAAACTACAAACATGAGAAAACGAGTTAGTAACGGTGAATAAATCGAATAAAGATATGAATAAATAATATGCATGACTCGAAAAAGTTTTAATGTCACGTGATGGATTAACACGTGTTGACCGAGGTCAAAAAAAGTATTTTATCGAAATATGTCGCGAAAGTCGCATTTTAATATAAGGTTCGAAAAGAATTAAAAATAGAAAAGCGAAGAAACGAAAAAAATAAGGGGCCGGCGGATCAGGCCACCGCGCGAGCCGCCTGGAGGGCGCGCGACTCGCGTGTTGGTCTGTTGGGGTTTTTTTTTATTTGTTCGAAAATCGTTAATTTTTATAAGTCGCGTATAAATATGGATTAATTTATACTCGATTTATATTTTCGATATTCGTCGTATCCGATATTCGATTATGGAATCGATATCGAATAGTCGGAATGATTTTATAAAAAGTTTTGAAAAAAACTTGTTTTGAACGAAAAAAAGTAAAAAAGAATTTTTTGAACGAAAACGATGTTAATTCTCTCCGCGTTTAAAATCATCGAATTTTGCAAAAAAAGGTAATGATTTTATTAGCATCAACGAGAATTAATTTATATTAGTTCTTGTAAATACGATATTCGATTAGAGAATCGGTATCGTATTTTAAGAACGTTATAAAAAAAGTTTTTAGTATCGAAAATAAATAAAAATATGATGCGACAAACGACCCATATTAATAATGCGAAACGATCGATGACCCGTAAAATAAAATAAAAAGGACGGACGAAAAGAGAGGAGAAAGACGTGAGAGAGAGAGAGAGAAAGGAGAAGAATCGGGTTTGATTTACACCCTCAACCTACCTGCTTTATTTTCTCGGTATGGAGCTCGTCGGACAATGGCTTAGGCGCGGGAGCGTCGAGATGATGCAGATGAGTTAAGGTGGTGCGGATTTTTGTGTGTGAGGAGCGTCGGGTTCGGCCGGTTTGGACGGGTCGGTTTCGTCGGATTTTTGAAGCTACTTCGGGATTCCTTCGGGCGTGTGTCGAGACTATTTTTTGCTAGATATCGAGTATGTATGTCTAATATTTATGGTGTATTGATCGAGGATTCATGTGTCGGAATTATCGATGTTTTTTTTTTTGTGTTGAATATGAGGTCCTATTTATAGGAGTCGAGGTAGTCTTGCTTGTGTGGCAAGAAATACCGGTTTGGATAGGAAATACGAGAGTTCGTAAGGGAATAAACTTCTCGTTTCTTGGTGGAGAAGCCGAGCAACTCGGCTGAAACAGGGATATCTCGGCTGTCTTGGCCGAGTATCTGAGCTTGGGTTGTAAACTGTTTCGGTTTCCGGATAGAATTCCTACTTGAGATCGAATTCCATCCTTAAACGGATTTGTTTAATATTATTTGAGGCTGATTTTTGTGGTGTTTGAGTCCGAACTGGACGTGTAATGTCACGGCCAGCTCGAGTGACTCGGGAAAAAATATCTTTGACCGGGTTTGACTCGGTCGCTAAAAGACGGTTTTACCCCTGGTGTCGGAATCGACCCAAATTAGTCTTATTTGACTCGAAATGACCTACTGGGCCTGGATTTGAGGTCCGTTTTGTGAGATTTGTACTCCCTAATAAGCCTAAACCAAATGTCCATGATTTCGAGCCCATATCCGAGTCCATTAAAGCACGTTTGTGTCCTATCATCATCGGGTGTTTGGCAGGACCTACTATAGACACCTGGTGGTCAAAATGTGGGTGTCTACAGAGCCCCCACTCTGACTGAGGCTTGGACAAGGCGAAAGTCAGAGTAGCTACCTGGCCAATCGAGGATTAAGACCTGGCAGACTTCCGATCGGGTCGTTTAGAGTCCATTAGACTTGCGTGAAGGGCTCGCCGGCCATAAGATAGAAATCATACCTGGATAGATGTCTATAACGGCGCGGGGACTTTATACTAAAAAAGTCTTGGGTTTGTCTGTTTGCAGACAATCTCCATCTTGAAATTGCGTGGGAGTTTGCCTTGGAGGCTATGGGTGTACCGCTTACTGATACGTCCCATCTTTGAATTGCGCGGGAGCCTCTATTAGAAGCTGCGGATGTACCGCTTACTGATACATCCGATTCCTCAGCGAAAATGTTGCTTGAATTTTCACTGAGAACTTTGAGAATTCTCCGGGAGTCTTGGGATACCTGTCTGTTTTACATGCAACATACAGATAAAACATCGACTCGTGCTGGGGAAGAAAATGATTTTTGGTTGATTTTTTTTGAAAAAAAACCGAATTTTTTTTTAAAATGGCGGAAATTTTGAAAAATTTGGAAGAAAAGAAATGTTTGGGATGACTTGATTCCTGATCAGATTCCGACACGGATTCCTAAAAAAAAACTGGTTAGGCTTGTATGCCTAAATGAAGTAGGGAATACTGCAAAAAAAATCCCTATTCCAGGGGTGACTAGGAGAGGGGATTTTCTCAAATGGCTAAGTTTTGCAAATTTTAAAATAAGAATTTGGAGAGAGACATGCCGACAGAATCGACTCTGGACGTGACCGGACGAGTTGACAGATACAACTTGGACTCTCTAAGGGTTAGACTGTGACTCGGTAGGGGATGGGCCACCTAAGATGACAAGACTCTTAAGTTGCGCTATTCCGTAGCCTAGGCGAGTGGCAACATGGTCGAATCCTCAGAGTGAGATTGTTTCCGTACGACAGGGCTTTTTGGTAGCAATGTCGTAGACTGGTGTTCTTTTGAATTTTTTTTGGTTTCGGGGCATGTTCCCAAAGTAGGTGTTGTCTCGAGTCTCTGACAGATTCTTGTCTTCGACTGGGCCGAGTACTAGGACATACTATAGAAAGGAGGCTAGTTTTTGAAAGGTATTTGGATTTTTGTGAGTGGAAGGAAAACTTCTGCCTAAGAGAAGCCCCCAGAATGACAAAGCTAACTGTTGAGAACATGACAGTGTCGTGACCGGAATGATGATGCTTTTTGAATTTGTGTTAGTGTGGGTGGTTGTGCCTCTGTTGAAAGGCTGCCTACGTATTCACGTGTGGTGAAATCAAACCAAGCCGTAGTTCAGTGTTGAAAAATGTATTATGGTGCCTAGTTTACTAGGGTTTTGTGTGTAACTAGCCATAGCAATGGTGTAGGCTAGGTGCATTCCCAATGATGTCTTGACCAAAGGGCTAGAATAGTTAGGATGTTGATCCTGTGACTGTGAGCATTTTCTGGGGTAGCCCCCAGAGGTGTTGTGAACTATTTGGGCATGTTCTATGCCGACCGCAAGTTGAATTCCCGTGTTTGGGGTTGGTAACTGGTTTAGATGTTTTTGGAAATGGGTGCTAGGTCGTAAGTGGCTTTGATGATTCGAAATCTGGAGCTCGATTTTATGGAGCTAAGGCTTCGAGGGTAAGGTATTGCGATATGGTAGGAAAGGGATAAGTCGAGTAAAAATGACTCGGACTTCGATTGGGCAGGTTGATAATGCGGGATCTGGTTTCCATGTCTGGCCCTAAAGGTTAGGGTGTATCCTATGGAGCTTGAATCCTCAAAATTCTGGGCTGTCTCTAGCCTAGGTCTCGAGAAGGTCTTGAGGGTTGTAATGTGGGAAGGCTAGATGTGGTGCTAGCTGACCAGCTTGATCGTTTCTCCCCTATTTGATGGTATTGATAATTTTGAATTTGACCGTACCCCGATCAAAGGATTTTCACTTGAGTTGACCGTTGACCATGGTCATGGGTATTTGATTTTTTTTTATTGACCTCCTAGCCCCGGTCATGGGTTTTTTTTTTTGAATTTTTGCTGGTTGACCTCTTAGCCCCGGTCATGGGTTTTTTTTTGAATGTTGGTTGACCTCTCAGCCCCGGTCATGGGTTTCGAATTTTGGTTGACCTCTCAGCCCCGGTCATGGATTTCTTGAATTTTGGTTGGACTAATACCAAAGGTAGGGATCGGTTGATCTTATCGGATGGGTGTTTATTGTGGGAAATGGGCTTGCCTCCCGTCTTGGACCCAAACTAGGAGACTACCTAGATTCGTCATAGGATTCGATACCGCTCCTACTAAGGGTGGTTATGTGGCTTTCTATGTCAGACATGGAACAGGTAAAAGGAAAACACGGGCTCGGTTTCCTGCAGTCATTATAGATGTGCCCACAATAGTCACGTGCATGTGCTCCCAGTGTATGATGGTGTTCATCATGTTCTCGGAAACACATAGGGAAAGTATATATGTGAAATAGAAAAACTGATTTTATTGAAATGTGAAAAAGAGGACAGAATGCAAAAGACTTTGACTCTGATTTGGAAATGGAAAGTGAAGGAAATAGAACATCCTAGACTCGGACTCAGACTCCGGCTTAAACCAAATCTAGACTCTCGGATAATGTTGTCATTTGTCGTCGGCTTCTGAGGACTCGAGTTGATGTCCAATATAGCCTTCAACGGAAGCTTCACCCGGATCTTCATTGTGTCGAAGATCATCTTCAATCCTAGTGCCCATTTCGGTAAGCACTGCAAAGTTGGAAATGCCGGCATACCTAAGATGGATGCGGTAGGAAGGTAGGAGGTTGTTGATGAACGCCTCCACTAGTGTCTTCTCGTTGGGCTTGTCTACCAACTTCACACTCTCGGCCCTCCACCTTTAAAGGTACTTAGTGAAACCTTCATTGGGCTCCTGGGCCATGACTTCTAAAGTACGCATCGTGGTCTGGATCTCGGTATTATCGGCATAATTCCGAGCGAATTCCGTCGCCACGTCATCCCAAGTCTTGTACTTTTTGGAATCAAGCCTGTAGTACCAGGCTTTCGGGTGCTTCTCGAGGGAGGAAGCAAACAGGTGCTTGAACATGGTTGATTTAACTCCTTTGATGGCCATGAATTCTTTGAAAGCCCGGATATGTAATACCGGGTCTTCAGTCCCGTCGAACATTGGTAGGCCCGTCAGGTTGAGGTTAGCGGGCAGCTCGTCGGTCAAAGGTGAATAGGAACGAGCATTTTCCGTATGGATTGAATTGTTGGTCGACAGGTGGACCTGTTCCTCCAGCTTGCGGACTGCGTTGGCCAGTTCAGCTATGGGCCCAGTGGTTTCATTCCCGACCTTAGGAGTCCTTTGTTCCAAGGTACTCAAACGGGTGGCAATGGCGGTTTGGTCTCCCCTCATCTGGTTCAGTTGATCTTGGATCTTGGCCAACGAGGCGGTCAGTTGATCAATGGAGTCCTTAGTCATGGTTCGGGTGAAGGGCGGCATGTCTGTAAGAATACCACGTAATCAGGAAAGTTGCTTCGGAACTCAAATACACCAAGGCATAGGAAATAGCGCGGGAGGAGAGACGACTCCAGTTTGACTCGGGTTAGACTCTCCTAAGACAAATGTGCGGGGTATGATTCTCGGAGTGACTGTGATTAATCGCTCCGTCGGAGAATAGCCCCCAAGTGAGACTAAGGGCTTAGACATGACTCAGATGGTGTGACACCTAAGTGACTCGAAAGTGGGATACGTGAGACAACACGTGTAAGACCTGACCCTTAGAGTAACCGTGATTGATCGCTACGCTAAAGGGTAGCCCCCGAGTGAGGCTGAAGACCGACTCCTAGACGGGTGACTCGTGGATGGTGGGCTTTCTTTAGGATTTCGGCAGAATGGGCCTAGTCCCGTGTGAAAAAAGACCTACGTGTGAGCTAATCCCCAGACTTTGGACTCGATTGTGTAAGTGGGCTTCCCTTTGTAGGAGTTTGTCCTACGTAGGTGGGCCGTGCCTTGACCAATAAGGCGGACTTGGGATGGGGTGGAAACCCGTGATGTAAGATCGACGGAGTTTCGACGCTATAGACTCTTGCTACTTATGACAAGACCCGACACTGCTAAATACGGGAAGTCCTAAGAAGAAGAAGGTTTGAAAAGAGGATTTGAATTTGAAAACCGAGCAAAGTCGGGTTGGACGGCCCGATCTTTTTTGAAAATCGGAAAAAAGGTGTTATCGGGCCGAGATTTTTGAATTTTTGAAAAGGATTGGACAGCATACCGGCTAGAAAATAGGCTATTTTGAGTCAAAATCATAAGTCCTAAATTCGGTAGCTTTCCGGGTTTTGAAAAGGATTATTTTGAAAAGATGCAAGTTTTTGAAAACGACGATTTTTGAAAAGACGAGACATGGATCAAGTAGCACGTAGTCACGGAAACAGTATAATGACGTCATGTATGCTCTTAGTCTAAGTCTCGGTCGGTCGAATAGGGTCTATACCAACGACGATAGCTTTCTCGCAAATCAGGACGGTCTTCCTAAGCCGAGTTGGTCTTAGAACCTGCCGTAAAACCCATGCGAGTTCCGCCATCGAAGTCTTTAGTGGGTCCAAGTAGGAACGCACCGTGGTATAGTGGGACGTCGGTCACAAGTAACCGGCCCGGGAAAGATTTGGGTTATGCATGACCCATTGAACTAAAACGTGTACATTACTATTCGAACGATTTCTTTTCGAGTCTCACCCTAGGGATGCCGATGGTAAGTGACTCATCAGTTGATCCCCAGCGAAGTCGCCAAATTGTGGACATGACATAGGTCCACCCCGACGCGGCCACGGGCGGGTTTGGGGAAGCGAATGAATCTCCATATGAGATGGTCAAATTGAAATTTAAATCGAAGTAGGAGTCACCACCGAATTTTGTGGTTATTCGGAACCGTTCGAGCCCACTCTATGTCGTAGTGGGCCGTATACAAAATACGGCCCATTTCCGATGTCAGAGTTTATTGGGCTCGTCCCTTTGCATATCGATACCGATGCCGACTGGAGCGGTTAATCGTATATTGAATGACTCTCGTTGCCAATGGTTTCGGACATCCGGAAACCACGGTTCTGAGTAAGGGGTGAGGGTACGTGTTGGGAAGTTCACTAAGAACACCCAACCTCGCCCGCACTTAGCGGCCTTTACTAAGATATCGTTCGTTTTTGGTGTACACGGGTTAGTTCGACGGTTGAATGATATGCAAACATTATTTTCCTAAGCATGTGAGAGAAAAATAAAATGGGTTGCTAAGTCGTTTAATGCATATTAAACTAATAACGTCAAAGTTATTTTAGCATGTGAAGTTCGTTTTAGTCTAATAAAACGATAAAAAAACAAATAAAAAGCTACAAACATGAGAAAACGAGTTAGTAACGGTGAATAAATCGAATAAAGATATGAATAAATAATATGCATGACTCGAAAAAGTTTTAATGTCACGTGATGGATTAACACGTGTTGACCGAGGTAAAAAAAGTATTTTATCGAAATATGTCGCGAAAGTCGCATTTTAATATAAGGTTCGAAAAGAATTAAAAATAGAAAAGCGAAGAAACGAAAAAAATAAGGGGCCGGCGGATCAGGCCACCGCGCGAGCCGCATGGAGGGCGCGCGACTCGCGTGGTGGTCTGTCGGGGTTTTTTTTATTTGTTCGAAAATCGTTAATTTTTATAAATCGCGTATAAATATGGATTAATTTATACTCGATTTATATTTTCGATATTCGTCGTATCCGATATTTGATTATGGAATCGATATCGAATAGTCGGAATGATTTTATAAAAAGTTTTGAAAAAAACTTGTTTTGATCGAAAAAAAGTAAAAAAGAATTTTTTGAACGAAGACGATGTTAATTCTCTCTGCGTTTAAAATCATCGAATTTTGCAAAAAAGGTAATGATTTTATTAGCATCAACGAGAATTAATTTAATTTAGTTCTTGTAAATACGATATTCGATTAGAGAATCGGTATCGTATTTTAAGAACGTTATAAAAAAAGTTTTTAGTATCGAAAATAAATAAAAATATGATGCGACAAACGACCCATATTAATAATGTGAAACGATCGATAACCCGTAAAATAAAATAAAAAGGACGGACGAAAAGAGAGGAGAAAGACGTGAGAGAGAGAGAGAAAGGAGAAGAATCGGGTTTGATTTACACCCTCAACCTACATGCTTTATTTTCTCGGTATGGAGCTCGTCGGACAGTGGCTTAGGCGCGGGAGCGTCGAGATAATGCAGATGAGTTAAGGTGGTGCGGATTTTTGTGTGTGAGGAGCGTCGGGTTCGGCCGGTTTGGACGGGTCGGTTTCGTCGGATTTTTGAAGCTACTTCGGGATTCCTTCGGGCGTGTGTCGAGACTATTTTTTGCTAGATATCGAGTATGTATGTCTAATAATTATGGTGTATTGATCGAGGATTCATGTGTCGGAATTATCGATGTTTTTTTTTTTGTGTTGAATATGAGGTCCTATTTATAGGAGTCGAAGTAGTCTTGCTTGTGCGGCAAGATACCGGTTTGGATAGGAAATACGAGAGTTCGTAAGGGAATAAACTTCTCGTTTCTTGGTGGAGAAGCCGATCAACTCGACTGAAACAGGGATATCTCGGCTGTCTTGGCCGAGTATCTGAGCTCGGGTTGTAAACTGTTTCGGTTTCCGGATAGAATTCCTACTTGAGATCGAATTCCATCCTTAAACGGATTTGTTTAATATTATTCGAGGCTGATTTTTGTGGTGTTTGAGTCCGAACTGGAAGTGTAATGTCACGGCCAGCTCGAGTGACTCGGGAAAAAATATCTTTGACCGGGTTTGACTCGGTCGCTAAAAGACGGTTTTACCTCTGTTGTCGGAATCGACCCAAATTAGTCTTATTTAACTCGAAACGACCTACTGGGCCTGGATTTGAGGTCCGTTTTGTGAGATTTGTACTCCCTAATAAGCCTAAACCAAATGTCCATGATTTCGAGCCCATATCCGAGTCCATTAAAGCACGTTTGCGTCCTATCATCATCGGGTGTTTGGCGGGACCTACTATAGACACCTGGTGGTCAAAATGTGGGTGCCTACAATTATAAATTTAGCCATTCAGAGAGACCTGATTGACCAGGTTTCATTATTCCGTCCTGATTTTTTTGCGATGTGTCTGGGATCGCTACACAAGGTACCATGTCTGATTTCATACCCAAACGAAAACAATGCGTTGACTTTTCACGATTTTTACCAACGTTTTTGTTTTTCACACATCGGGACCCTCATAGGCTCTCCGTTGATCCTCAACTTTTGAGATGTCATTTTATATTACCTTATTAGCACCTCGTGCAATTTTTGGTGTTTTTTTTTCGGACCCCCAAATCTCGGAAAAACGTGTATTTATACACTTCAAATTTAGGCGTTCGGAGGGTTCTAACGAACCAGATTTTTTTCTTCGGATTTTTTTTTTGCGACATGTCAGGTGTCGCTACACAAGCTACCATGTCCGATTTCAGATCCAAACGAAAAAGAGTAGGTCTCCTGAGAGACGGTCTCCATTAATTTTACTGAGAGACTAATTACAAATGGAAGTAACAGTGGTACCAAACCTAAAAGAAGTAGGTACGATTAACATAAAAGAGTATACAAATATAAAGAGAATACGCTTATTATAAAAACAGGTACAAAACAAAGTTGTCATTTAAGGGTACGAATAGAACCTAGAGTGGTACTAAAAAGTGGTATCTGAATAAGTTATTGCGAGACAGTCCCTTCCAAGATTTTGTGTTTTTTTGAAGGGATATATATTTGTTACGTTATTCTGAGCATATAAGTAATCTTGTTTACAACCTATGATATGCCTAATCGATTAATCTCCCGGCATTATTATATTGAGGGGATTACTTATTTTACAGGGTATCGTCCTACCTAGGTTTCGATTTCATCCTCCCGCCGTTCAACCTGTGTACTACTACATCGTTTGCCTAGCTTCACGCTTCAATGGCTGGTGATGACGACTCAGCTATCCCACCCCAAAACTTATTATATCCCGTCTACACGGTCACCAATATACAAGACAAGGTGCTTGTATTGGACGGACAAAAGGTGACCTACCCAACCTGGAAGCGTCTCTTCCAACTTCATGCTAAGGCGTATCAAGTCCTCCATCATATCGACGGTACACCCAAACCCACCTCCCCCACCGAACTTGCCCTTTGGGATGAGATCGATGCCCACGTCTTGCTTTGGATCTACGGCACTCTAACCCAAGATCTCTTGGCTCGTGTCCTTGTAGACGAAGACGAATCATCCACTGCCTACGAGGCTTGGAACCGCGTCAAGAATATCTTTGACAATACCATTCTGGTGAGTAGGAAGAAAACGAGATGGAGTAGGTCTGTTCCACATGAGATTATGATGGAGATCTTGTCATGGCTGCCTGTGAGGACGGTCGCACGCCTCAAGTGTGTTTCCAAAACGTTCCTGAATATGATTCTAAGTCCGGAGTTCTTCCGACTCCATCTTGGTCGAGGATCCCGTATCCAAAACTCTAATAACCTAACACTCATCCGTTTGGGTGACGCCTTCATGTATTCGTTCGATTTCAACCAACCTCAACGTCCTGCTGTACTACTTCGTATGCATCCCAAAGTGGTCGACCTACTCCACCTTGAGCAGGATCCGTATCATAGTGATGGCCTTACCAAGAACGAAATTCATCGTCCCAAGATTCTAGGTTTAATCAATGGAGTGCTCTGCTTTAGAAACTCATCAAATGAGTTTGTTCTATATAACCCTGTCACCCGTGCCTATAAACAAGTGCCAAGACGACCATACATGTGGAGCGGAACATACCCTGACGAGTTTGTCTATGACTGTGTTTCTGACGATATTAAGATATTTTGTTTTTCGGCTACCTATTTCCCATGGATGAACCCTGATGATCCGACTGCTTACACATTTCATCTGTATAGTTTAAAAGAGAATTCATGGTCGACGACGATTGGGAAGTCACGTCTGGGTAGTCCACGCGGGCTTAATGAGGAATCGTGTCATGATATTGCTACCCATTCTGTGTATTGGATAACCGGTTTTCCCCGGAATCACCCAGGGCCGTCAAAGGTGATTACTCGATTTGATGTATCGAGTTATGAATATGAAGAGATGATAGCCTTCCCTTCCCAAGTCGACCCCAAAAATAGGCACGTAAGATTGGAGGTTTTGAACAAACAACTACATGTATTGGCGCATGATGAAAACAAGTGCAGTATATCTATCCTGGTGATGGAGGACGGTTGCTGGACTCAACTTTTTCATTGCTCTGATCCGGAATATCAGAGTTTGCATTTCCGGTCTCCTGCTGCTTATAATTCGAGTAGATGTTACGCATGTTACGCCAAGCCTTACGCTTATTCAAAAGACAGGCGCAAAATCTTTGTAGGACTCGAGCAAAGGCTTAAATATTTCATATGCTGTGATCTCGAGTCTCAAAGCAGCAGCGTGGTTCAAGTAGATGGTTTGCCGGAAGGTCTTTCTACCTTTACGACACCAATGCCATGGACGCCATCCCTCGTTCCTCTTGCATAGCTTAGAAGTTACTAGTTAGTACGTTTTTTAAAATCTTTCTAGGCTTTTTTATGCATAATAAGTTGAATCACTCCCTTTAGAACGAATGCGTAGCCGCCTAATGAAGTTGTGCATTATTAAGGTCACTGCTGATCAGACCAACACCACTGCTTAATTGATACTAGTATAATATAAGTAGTCATTGCGAGAGCAAGTTACAAAGAAGCTCAGAGTCGAGGAATTAAGCTTCAAGGATCATGGGGAGAACTGCGAGAGTCGAGGACGACTAAAAGTGTTATTCCACTCGGACCCTGTACTACTTAAGTACTTAGGCAACACTCTGATTCACAAACAATGTTTTGTAATCTTGCATTGGCTATGTGCTAGGCCTAGGTCTGGTTCTATTTGGTTGAGCTGAACTAAGTGACTTGAATTGGTTAAGACAAAACCGACATAATGATCGAGGCTAATGATCCTGTCATTTTCATATATAGCCAAAGGACCGGACCTAAGAGTCGCATGAGGAATAAGAACAAGAGTAAAAATACAAGCAATACAAAAAGAGAGGGCTGGCATCCAAAGTTGACTGCTCCCTCCCTCCCTCAAACTTTGAAGCTGAAGCAAGCAACCAACCAACCTCCCCCTTTTAAACTTTTAAAGCCACGATGCATATATAGCTGTCCGCCTTAGACTGGAAGCAGCCTAAGCAAGCAATCTATGTAAGTTTGGTATTTCCATGACGCTATCTCAACGTACTAGCTTTCTCCAATCCTCTTCACTCCATTGACCTTAACCGCATAATAAGAAATTAAACATTTTTTATACCTTTCTCGAACCATCCCGATCAAAATTTTAAGGCTCATATATTTATTCATATTACACCTTCATATTTTGACTTGCCAGATATTGAAGGCCCCTTTACAGTGTCATTCATTTTATTTGTCAATGTTATAATGTAACTAAAACTTACGGAATATTAACTTTTAACTCTAAAAAAACGTTACTCTTATCACAAAATCTTGAAAGAGACGGTCTCTCAATAACTTATTGCGAGGTCATTGTTCAGTACCACTCTATGTTCTATTCGTACCCTTGAATGATAACTTTGTTTTGTACCTGTTTTTATAAGAAACGTACCATCTTTATATTTGTATACTGTAATCGTACCTACTTTTATTAGGGTTGGTACCAGTGTTACTTCCTTTTGTACTTAGTACCGTCTCTCAGTAGACCTACTCTACTTTTATAATGTAAGGTATGAGTCAAAAGATTAATCTTATCTAATACTCCCTCCGTTCCATTCAATTGTTTGCTTTTTATATTTCAATCAAACACAAACAATTGAATTGAACGGAGGGAGTAACCACTTTTAACAACCCGATTATCTTTTATACAACTCAAAATAATTTTTTATAAGTTGAAATAATCCACCGTTACCAAATCTAAATCCTAATTCTATGAGAGATTTTTTAGTTCAAGTTCTGTAAATAGAACAATAGTAACGCACCTAAAATTATACCCACCTCAAATTCGGATAATATCGATTCCAAGAGAGACAGTTCGATAAGTTATTTTAGAGCAACATGTTTGTTTGTTTTGTCGTTGGCTTATCGTTCCCTCTTTCTATCTCCATTGTTCAATTGATTGTGACGCGATAACAAGATTCTTCCAAATCGGGGGATCTGATCTAAAACCCCCCCAATAATTAGCAATACCCATGTCCTTTCTTTTGTCACTTTCATCAATTTTCCTCACAATATCCCTTTCGGATTCGACAAATATGCGATTCAATACTCTTTTTCTGGCGGGAATATCATAAATCATTTACCACCTTATCAATTAGGGTTAAAAATTCCTCTTACTTTTCGAAATTATATGTTAAATTCTCACCTGGGTTTCAAAATTAAGGTATGATTTGATGTGGGTTTGTTAGGAATTGGCGTATTATTGACAAAAAGTTGAAAACTTTGGAAGATATTGAGTAAATTTTGAGGAGTGAATTGGGGGATTGGGTATAAAGATTGTATTTTGATTATCGATTTGTTAATTGCTATAAAAGTCAGGTGATTTTCTGCAAAAGAATTGATAAAGGTATGCCCAATTTTTCCCTGTTTTCAGTTCTACAAGCTGTTTATTCAATTTTGTATTTTTCATAGTATGCCATATGTTATATGTATGTCTTACGATGTCGTCTTTGTGTCAAAAGCAAAGGTAAAGTTTATCGCGGAGGGATTAGGAAATTCTTTGAATGTTCCATTATTTTTGTAAGGATCATGACTTTTCACTTTTGGATTTCATTATATGTTGCTCATAATTACTACTCTATTAATGAAGTACAGATTAAAGTACAAAAAAATTACTGTATTGATTTTTATGTTAAATTATGGGATTCTGTGAAGACTTTTCTAAGGTCAACAGTGTTTGAGAGTCAGAAGTTTCAAACTTCAAAGCTCAATGATTGTAGATTAATATTTCCTCGGTCGTTTTCATTTGTTATCTATTCATTTTATGTGACGAGGATTTCAGACATAGATAACTATTGAAAAAGACGGAAGGAGTATCTCAAATTCTCAATTAGTCGAATTCGTGTTGTTTTGAAATCTGTGGCCATGAATTGTTGTTTAGTTTGGAAAACATGTTGATGAAACTGGTTTAATTTGAATGGAATTCTATGATTTGTAGTGAATGGCTTCGCCAGTTGAGCCTCCGAATGGAGTGGGATCACCAGGGAAGCATTACTTTTCGATGTGGCAAACCCTTTTTGAAATCGACACAAAATATGTGCCTATTAAGCCTATTGGTCGAGGCGCTTACGGTGTTGTTTGCTCCTCCATGAACAAGGAGACCAATGAGAAAGTTGCTATAAAAAAGATCAATAAGGTCTTTGAAAATCGTGTTGATGCTCTAAGAACATTGCGCGAATTGAAGCTGCTTCGACACCTCAAGCATGATAACGTGATTGGGTTGAAGGATGTTATGTTGCCTTCTGATTCCAAGAACTTCAAGGATGTTTATTTGGTCTATGAACTTATGGACACCGATCTTCATCAAATTATCAAGTCCTCTCAGACACTTTCCAATGATCATTGCCAATATTTCTTGTTTCAGGTTTATAACTTTCTACGCCGCATCTCCATGTTATTGATGTTCGATTTTACTTTTGCTTGCCATACTTGAGTTTTTTGTTTTCGGGAAAGAATTAGTAATTTGCTTGATGGCATATTCATATTTTATTTCGCATCTTTAGACATGTTTGTAAAAAGTTTAAGTTTACTGATAGCATCATCGTGCAACTGTGGAGTACGGAGTAATATATTTGCATTTGGATGGCGTTTACTTTGTACGGACTAATTATAGACTCTGCTCTCAACATCCTATTAAGATCGCTTCTCTTAAATGATTTTTCCTTGTGATCACTGCTGTCGCAGTTGTACAGTTTCTTAGCTTATTTTGAATGCTACCTGATTTGAACCTTTAAAGGGCAGGAAACATGGCAATTTTGCGACATATTTAATATTTCGTCCCTGTTATTTTCTGTAATGTGTACATAATACAAATTTATCACTGCTTACATGATGATGTTGGATTTTCTCTTGATAACTTCATCAGAGCGCACGATGCTAGCTCTTACAAGTAAAGATGTACACGTCCGTGTGAAAAAAGCTTCACTCTTTATTCTTTCTTACTTTGCTTGTATGATATGCTTTTCTACCTCTTTCCTTGTTAGCAAAGCAAGTAACAAACAAATCTTGCGTAACACTAATTCATGTGCTGACAATGTGTTTCTACGAAGACACTCAAAAGCTGATTGTTTTTTCCGGAGCTAATTTTAATTTTCCCTACTTTTTTTGATGCAGTTGCTTAGAGGACTGAAATATCTCCACTCGGCAAATATCCTTCATCGAGACTTAAAACCTGGAAACCTTCTTATAAACGCCAATTGCGAACTTAAAATCTGTGATTTCGGATTGGCTCGGACAAGCAGCGGTAAAGGCCAGTTTATGACTGAATATGTAGTCACGCGATGGTACCGAGCCCCTGAGCTTCTGTTATGCTGTGACAAATATGGAACTTCTATTGATGTGTGGTCTGTTGGGTGCATATTTGCCGAGCTGCTTGGTCGAAAGCCCTTATTTCCAGGGACAGAGTGCCTGAATCAGTTGAAGTTAATAATTAACATTCTTGGTTGCCAAAGAGACAGCGATCTTGAATTCATCGACAACCCAAAGGCAAAAAAGTTCATCCGATCACTCCCTTATTCTCGAGGCACGCCTTTATCTCACCTATACCCAGCTGCTAATCCCGTGGCCCTCGACCTCCTGCAAAAAATGCTAGTTTTTGACCCAACGAAAAGAATAAGTGTTTCAGAGGCACTTCAACATCCATATATGTCTCGTCTGTACGATCCTAAAGCTAATCCTCCCGCTCAATTTCCACTCGATCTTGAAATTGACGAAGATTTGGATGAAGAAATGATCCGTGAAATGATGTGGAACGAGATTATGCATTACCATGCTGAAGCTACTCCTGTGAATATGCAAGTATGTTCCTAATTACCACATGTTTGTACTTTAATATAACATGGTGGTTGCCAAGTGCAAGGAATATATACAAACTTCGGGTGAACTCCATCCGAATCACCATCTTAAGCTTATACTAGTACGAGTATTTCCTTTTTTCTGCTTTGAATGTTCTTGGAGCATGCACCGATAGATTGTGATATATATATATATATGGGACAATTCGAGAGCTATCTTGAGTTTATAGAGGTGTTATGCTAGTGCTTCAACGCCTGGCGATAAATGTACATATGTAATTGTAATAGTATTGTATTTTTGTTGTAATTTAATACGCTGTCTTCTGTTCTCGGCTACCGTTGTAAATTACAGTATGATGCAAGGCTTAGTTCGTTCAGATCAAGTGTATGCTTATGTTTTTACTGATTTTGTGTCTGTTCATACTCGTACGAGCTTCACAGAACTTAACATAATCCTTTGTTTGTTGGAGGCCTAGAGGCATTCCTTACTTGAGGATTTGCCTGTCGACGATAGTTAAAGAGTTGTTCATGGACTGTTCACCCTTGTTAGACCCGCCCTGAACTCACTGTATGTCGATGACATGAACAAAGATATGCTGTTAACGACTTTGAAACGAAGGGGTTAGTTGTTAAATGTTACGGAGTAATAGTAGTGTATCGGATTTACTGCTAGTTATGATCGGTCTTGTGTATTGGCCTCTTATGTAGCCTAATTAGGTAAGTTATGAGAGGTAGAAACCAAAATTGGCCAGTTTCCAAACATTCATATAGGATACCAAACTTGGTCTAAAGTGCCATAAAAGTTACTCCTTTTGGTCTTATAACACCAAGCACCAATTTCCGAAAGTGATATTTCTTTCTCTAACAAAATATCTCGTAAAGCTAATCAATCAATTTGGAAGAAAACAAATTGTGGTTTGCATAACTGGCCACAAGTGAATTGTACTTCGTACTCATCACTTGCCAATGAGAATTTAAAATCGATTAAGCAAGTCAGTCGTCTACTTCTTTCATCTCACTGTATAAGACATTTTCACTTTTATTTCAATGTTTTGAAATAATCATATGGGAATATCTCTTTGGCAGTAAGGACAGGAGTATATTTACTTATTCTAGACTTTCTTTTGGGGTTGAGGCTCCAAGTGAAAGAGCAAGAAGCATTGGAGTTTGAAAATATACGAAGTAGATCGAAGCAGCAGTCGAAATAAAATTGAAAGTAGATCCGTCAAATCAAATCTACTATCATTTATTACTCCATTAATTATTGAGCTTTGTCTTCTTCGATCTACCTTTACAACCTGTGACTGTCATTTCAGTACGACAAGTACCTGCTGCCTAAGTTTTCTAGGAATGCCTACTGTTCTTCGTGTGTTACTCGTGGCCTCGTGGGTGGGAGTACGTTTAAAATATCACTCATAAATAAATATCAAGACACTAACGTTGTTTTGGTTTTTTTAATTTTACGGTCCTCTCTGTTCCATCCCTTTGTACTCTAGTATTTGATTTTTTCAACATTTATAAGTGAGGAACCACAAAAAAAAAAATATCAAAACAATTGCTTTCGAGTGAATTGAACGATTCCGTATAACTTTTACGGAGTAATATACAGAAGATAAAATATAATCATAAAAGATCTTCGAACACGGAGTATTCGAATACATGCATATTACGAGTATTAATGTATAGGGTATATTATTAACACTTCCTCCAACTCTCATCTAATATTAATCTGAGAGAGTATTGAGTAATCAAGTTGGAAGATCTTAGAAAATTAGAGGAAGTATCAAATTTTTACGGAGTATATGAGTAGGTATTAGCACTACTTCATAATATGTAACTAAATATATAAACAAAAGAACATAAACATCAACGTAGATGCATAAAGTAAACGTATAGAAATGGATGGAACAGAGTGTGAGTATTAGAATTTTATTTGTTTTTGTTTTTGCTTTTTTTGAAGAATCGATCTTCCAACCTTCTGATCAGTTGTTTATAACTTAAGTTAATCCTTGAATTGTTTCATGGCTCTTAAGTGTATTGTTTAAATATGTTTTTTTTTAAGTGAGGATCAATAACATTAATAATAAGTCATCCGGCATCTACAAACGATGCCAAATTGAACTGAATACAAATTTGTGAAAAATAAATAAAGAACATCATTGAGACAAAGATCACTATTAGAATAATGTGCTTCTGCATAGCCTTCTATATATCGATGTTTATTGACACAGTCTTTCGCGAAGGAATCTATAGATCTGCTGAAATAGCCTCCAAGATGATGAACTTCCTCTATTTTGACAAATAGTAGACCGAGATCTGACCTCAATTGTATCGCCGTACGTAAGGATTCCATTGCTCTCATGATCTTGCACATAGTTCTTGAAATTTAAACCCGTAAAGGACTGAAACCTCGAAATAAAGGAAAAAAACCTTGAAAAAAAAGGACGAAATAACTCTCATAGAAGAAAGACTTTTATTGAATAAGATTTGATAACTAGTAATTGAGATTTAAACAATTTTTGGGACTTTTGTATTGTTTAAATATGTCGATGAATATAAGTTAATATTTTAATTTATAATGATAATAACATTATCTAATGAATAACCATTCATTACATAAACAAGCATTTAACCTACTTAAACGAGTAAGCATTAGAAAAATCGTTAAAGTAGCACCGAGTAATATTAATCAAACGTGTTTCATCTTAATAGAAAAGAATTTAGTATCTATATTTAATTTAATTTAATTTAATTTAATTAGGGTGAGCTAGGAAGGAAGCAGCAGCTACTCCGTATATAATGAATTGAATGTTCTCCTCTCTTTCTTTTTACCCTTTAATCTAGACATCTATGTTGACTGGCCTTTAGATTAACTTGTAGGTTTGTCAATTTATTTTAATTTAATTAATTAATTTAAGCTGAAGTACCAGGCAAGAAGATCAAACTACAACATGATTCTCGCTTATTAATCTGCCTCCCAACATTTAGCTACCTCAAGTGGGAATTTAATTATACTAATAATAATAATAATAATATTACTCCGAATTTGACCTACGATACTTTTGTTAATTAATTGTTGAAATGAAAGTACGTAGGGTCAGAATCTATCTATATGAATACCTTATAGATTAAGTTACCAGGAGTAATTCAAAGCACATGAAATGTTGCATGTGTATGTAGCTAGAGTACGTCTTGGCTGACAATGATATATCACGTAAACTTATATACAAAATATATTCGATGTCTTAGTTTAGGGGTTAAGATGGAAATACTCCATCCAGATGATAGGTCTCAGGTGTTACAGAATATTATAATGCGAATAAATGTATTCTTCGTTTAACGAAGAAGTATACTCTGTATATATATTCATATCCTGATCTGAGTAGGAGTATGTTTTTTACCATGGCTTGTGAAAATGTTCAATGTTTTTAGATTAATGTAATTCTTTTATGGTTTACTAATTAATTCTAATGTATTTCACATTTTGTATCATGATTCCACGGAATAATCTTTATCTTCCGTATGTAGTCAAATTAATTAATTCTTGACTTTATTGTTTGGGCTGCATAATTAAATCGAAACTTCAATTACTTCGTATTATTTTTTAGTCTTCAAAAAATCACTCAATTACATACATTCGGTGACTTCGGTGGACATGCTTACTCAAAGGATGAACACTTTTATTTAGAGAATAGGAGCTATTATATATACGAAGTAATTACTAATAGTAAGACACGATCCGATGAAAAAAAAAAGATACAGTGAGTATCTTGAATTACTCGTACTATGTTTCATGTAGGAGGAATTTGATTAAGGCGGGTGATGTTTACGCATAGGTCGAAGAAAGTAGTTAGGATTTAGAATGGAGGTGACAATTCGATCGGGTAGCTAACTCATTGCTTCACGTACAACTGCATGTCCATTGTCCAGTAGAAGTGACATACGTAGATTGGGGGAAAATATCTATCTGAGTTACTTAAATTAATTAACCGGAGAATGTATGTTTTAGTCAAAAAAAAAAAATAATACAAAACTGAAGGATGGGGTATATATGCCTTTAGCTGATGGAATTGATAGTATTGCAGCTGTTGTGTTTGTGAGATGATGATCGTGATTCATGATTCATCAAAGGTGCATCGATAATGCATGAGCCTGTGTTACTATAAAGTTGATGATATTGGCAGCCTGCCAATATGCCATGTGTGCTGTTTCTTCACACAAAGATTTGGAGTATTTGATTTTCCGTACTTCCTCGTGGCCCATGGGCCTTATGAATATGAAGTACTCCATTAATGAACTACCGACTATAAACCAACTGAGGTTTGTAATCCAATCAAACTTCATCTTATATAAGATCGTCCTATACAATAATTTATAAAATCTATTCTGTATATTCAATATTATTTAGGAAAAAACTACAGAGTATATTTCAATTTTACGATGAAATCAAATTCATACGGAGTAGTATCTTATTTGTGATCCTGTTCATCTCTATTTGGGTGAAATTAATCACTTCAAATAATTTTAAAAATCCCCCTATCCACTAAAAGAATAACTCCATATAAAAATTTTTCCTCCAAATGCTCAGTCATATTTATGGAAACAATTAATAATAGTAAGTCCTATAAAATTATACTCGTATACAAATTAAATGCAAATACTTCAAAACTACAGTATTAATATTTTACAATTGTCGATATTGTAAACAACTACGCAGTATTAGTATTATTAGCATCGTAACGATATAATCATTAAGATTTATAAACTTATATTTTTCCGTTCAAGTCCAAGCTACCCATATTCGTTTTTCGGAAGTTCAAGTCCAAGTTTACAATTTCCATTTTACTCATTATTTTAATATTAAACAAATACTTTAAACCTTACATATTATATTTAAAAAATGTCATTATTTACCCTATATCTAATAATAAACAAATAATTAACTTTTACACATTCGTATCTTTAATAATAAACAATCGGTTTCTTAAAACTTGTGCTAAAAGCAAATAGGTAACTTCGACCTAATTGAACGAAGGGAGTATTATTGTTCGCTTCATGATCATGAAAAAATAAACAAAAATATATGTACATTACATTACATTACTAATTTCTCTCAATTATTGGTTTCAAGTTTCAATTTTATTTATCAAATTAAAAGTTATGACAAAAATATTAAAATAAGGACGAGTACTACGTAATACATAAAAAAATACATCAACAATTGAAATATATCGTGCAAGTATGTACGAGACTACACTAGTAAATTAATTAATTAAGATACACTCCCTTCATAATACTCTATCTTGTTAGTTTTTCACTAATTTTTTACTCTTCAGTTTGGGAGTCTAATGCAGAGTCTGAGTCCCAAACTTGTAGAGTCTAAATTTATGACCAGGTTAAGATCGGGTTAAAGTAACTTATGGTTGATGCTACCAAATGTCTCGAATGAGTATTTGATTTCCATGAGTCATGTCAAGACTCGTGAATAATAAAACTTATACTCCAGTATGTACGAAATAACTCTCTTCTTTCCAATCATTAATTTACGTTTACTTTATTACATTTATTTTATTTTGTGTGAAAAAAGAAATATGTTTATTATTGATTGACACATAAAGATTATAATATCAAATTCGATAAGACTCTATACATTATCTCTAAGACTCACCCCAAACTTTACTTTTACCCCAAAAAAATGAACATTTAAAAAAAAATCAGTCTCCGACTACACATGGTCGTGTTCAGGCCTCCAGCCGCCCCTTCCACCAGACCAACCAGTCCCCCCAGCAAAACTGAAGAGAGTGACAGATAGTCATAGAAGCCAGGACCAGGGCTAAGCTGTCAAAGGTGCCCTCACTTGTAACCTGAATACATTTAATTTTCCGTTCTATTCATAGTCATATATCCGTTTTAATTTTAAAAACGGTCAAATATCTCTCAATTAAAAAAAATGTCAATTTTTTTGCTACAACGACCTAAACACATGAATTTATATTACCTCAATTATTTGACCCATCATAAACTTAAAATGAATATATCTGTCTTAAATAAGAAACTGGCCTTAATTTCATGGGGACGATGTTATTACAGATTTTATTAAAAGATACTTTTGGTAATTAACTTTGTTGCTCCATTGGATATTTTTGCTTTAGTTTTTTATAGTGCCTGTTACAGTACAAGGTCCACATGGTAAAAATCAGTTCAACTCCCACGAATCAAGAGTCAAGACGTAGCAGTTAAAGTTAACCATCAATTCCCCGTTGCTCCCTTCCATGTTTCGACAATTATTGATGCAATTCCAGAATCCAGATCTTTATATTCGGATACTAATTTGACCTTTCACCCTTCTTAAAAGACTAATAATTCTTCACACTAATTATCATTTTAAATTGTCTCATCTTTTTTTTTTTTTTTAATAACAATGGCCTTTTGTCAAGAGATCGAAAGACGACGTAATATAATACCGAGTAACAATATACAGAAATATAATAATGGTTTAAACGAAAGGAAATAACCATGATGTCCAATAGTCAAAGCCTGCCGAGGGAATCTAGTAGTGTGGAATAATGGCTACGAATATTAGCAATCACCACATATCTTTGTTCAAGACTAAGAGCTCTAGACGATCGCTAATAAAATGATTAACACAAACAAAATGCAATTACGTCATAAAGACGTACGAGTAGAAAGAAAGGGTACCGTGAAAAATAGGTCTAGAAGACCTGTTAACAATGGAGATTAAACTCCTTTATTTTGGTGATCGAACACGCCTAGAATAAGGCCAGTAAATCGTAGAACAAACCCAATTGACGAGATGAAGAAAGTAAAGTCCCTCAACCAATCCAGAGATCAACACAACTATAACAAAGGAATATTGAATTGAACCAACACACCTAAGGCGCTCAAACAAAGTAATAAACCCATGAGGGCTATTACGAAAACTGCGACAATGTTGCATGCCTAGCTAGCTATGTGATTCATATCCATTACCAAGTAATCAAGTATATTACTCGTTGTATCCTCTAATAATTTACATTTTTATTTTATAAGTATATCATTTAATAGTTTATGTTTTGATTTTTGATATATTTATATTTTCTATTTTATCATTTAATAATATTAAAAATAATCTATATTTTCCTTTATCTTTGTGTATGAAGTATCGTAACTTCATATTGGTACGGAGGAGTATGGTTAGTGGTTAAGACTTAAAAATCTCACTATTTAACACTTAGGATTAAAGTTTAATTTAAACATCAAATCAATCTATATTAATTGTACCACACAAATTCTCACAAACATATAACTGGTCAAATAGATATCACATAGGAAGGATAAGACAAAAGTAAAGTTGGCGGGGTCTAGGTAAATAATTGTTATATCTACTTAGGTGAGTACTTAATACTTAACCCGTTTTAATCTTATAATGGATATATCCGTCTTAAGAGAGACTAACTGATTATACCATGAGCAAGTGATTAAGACTTAATACTCACACTTTTTAATATATTCTCTGTACGTACTAATGATCGAAAGTTTAAACGTCAATGCTACATCTACCCTTAAACCCCTCACCTAATCAAGTTTGGATCTTCTCCAATTCTATTTGTTCATTTTTAACATGTGTTCATTGGACACATGTTGATAGATTGACTAATTATAAGAAGTTTTGAAAGATAATATCATGAAAAGTTGAAATACAAACGAAAATTTGTATCTATAACCGTTAGAGTGTTTTAAGATAACAAGTGTCTATTTTGATCACAGATTAAATAATACAGTATCACATAAATAAGAGAAAATCAAAATGTCTAGAGAGTAACAAATAATTTTCAGTAACTCTCTTGTCTAACGGTAATTTTATCGTGAGATCTCCCACGTAGGAAGTGACTACAAATTTAGTAACCACCTTTTATATGAAAGATCTTACGATAATTATTGTGAGACGATTTCATATGAATTTCGGTGATTTTTTTGCTCATGTATGAGTAATTTAAACTAGGGAAAATAAATGGAGGAGGTAACGGAAATGATACAAAAAGCAGTCACCAAACCCGTAAATTGTAAACGTTTTATTCTGTTACATTTGGAAACCAGCTGTAAAATTGTAAAATGAGGAATGCCTGGAGAAACTTCGTGTACAAAGAAGGCTCACAAGTCACAAGCCACCATTTTACAACCAGCAGCCCCACAACCCAGAAGTCCAGAACCACCCCCTCTTTCTCAAGATAAAGTCTTCCATGTAACGTGTATATACTTATATGATATACGAGTGTCCGTTAAAAGTTTAACGGATAAAATATAACTATATAGATTGGAGAAGATAATTTATATGTTATCCCCAATCTTTATTTGACCTGTCACCAATTTATAACGTATATGACCGTAACAAAAAGTAATTTGTGCACTCCCAACAACTCACATCTCCCATTAATTAAACCTCTTTTTCTTTTCTTTTTTTCTTGTAATCATTTCTCTTTTATTCTCAAAAATCCCACCTTTTTCTTCTATAAATTCCTCTGCTCAACTTCATATCAAACCTCTTCCACCTTCCTTCTCTTCTCATCTCCTTACATTCATTCCTCTCTTTCTCTTTATTTTTCTGAGCCACCATACCAAACCTCTGCTCAAATCCCTCCTCCCTCTCTAATTACACCCCCTTTTCCCCAGTTTTCAAATTTTTGAGATCTGAAACCCCTGTTTGTTCAATTTCTTAATTGCCCAGAAAAAAATATTAATGCAAGAATTATTATTATTATTAATGTTTAAGATTAATTAATGACTCCTGTTGTTAGTGAAATTCTTCGTTCTGGGTTTATGATAAATTCCTCTCTCAGGCGCAGGACCCATTTAGTTCAATCTTTCTCTGTTTGTTTCCTTTACTGGTTCTATGTTTTTTCATGAATTAAATCAACCAAATCACACCCTTATTAATTAACCTAATCAAATCTTAATTTTCTTAATTAATCTTTAGCTTCTTTTTTTATTAATTAGTTTTCTTCATTTGGGTCCTGCGTCCTGCAACTTTCTTTACCATATATATATATATAACCCGTGTGAGACCGTCTTATTCTATAATCGATGGCAACATCGAGTGGAAACACGACATCAAGCTCGACATTCGATGGAGAAAATCAAAATCAAAATCAACAAGTGGTGGTGGGATTAGATGAGAGAAAAAGGAAGAGAATGACATCAAACAGAGAATCAGCAAGAAGATCGAGGATGAAGAAACAACAACACGTGGATGATCTAACATCTCAGATTTGTCAGCTGAAAAGAGAGAATTCACAGATTGGTCAAACCATTGACCTCACAACTCAACAGTTCTTGAATGTTGAGTCTCAGAACTCTGTGTTGAGGGCTCAGATGAACGAGCTGAGCCAGAGGCTTGAGTCGCTGAACGGAATCATAAATGACATGAATACCCTCAATGGGGTTGGATCTGTGGAGGCGTTTGCAGATGATTGTTTGGGGATATTTGGTGGTAATGGTAATGATTTGGGTGAGTTTGGGATGATGAATGAAGGGTATTTTGGGAATTTTAATCATATTAATAATGTTAGTGCTTGGGATATGGGTTATTTGAACCAACCCATCCAATATTGATTGATTAGTACGGGTCGGGTACGGGTACGGGTATTAATTAATTTAGTCGGTGTTCAATCATCAATGTATTAGGTGCGTTAAAAGTATCGTATTGGAATCAACTATTTGATTCTTGATTGTGTAAGCATTATGAATTAAATGCGTTATTATATTATTGGAAAATGATGGTATTGTTTTATTTGATTTTTAAGCATGGTTTGATTTACGTTTTTATGTTATTGGAAAACGGGTGATTTACGTTTTATTGGATGACAAGTGGAATATGATGGAGTATGAAATAAATGAGTGAATGAGATGTCATACAAAACCGAGTAGAATAAGTGTAACCATAATGGACAAATTTTATATAAAGTTTGTCAATGTCATGTCATATTTTGACAAATCTAATAAATTTAGAATTTTAACCTACAATGAAAGAATTTTACTTAAAGTTCTTAAATGGGACATACCTTAAATTAGTCATATAGGGTTTTTTAGGTTTGTAGGTTGTTGTATCTCATACACAATGATTTGCCAATTTTTTTTTGGAATGAGTACAAACCAAGTTCTTAAATAAGAACTCAATTTCTTAAAAATATCAAGAATTTTTGTCCACAATGGACAAATTTTATCAAATAAAGTTTTGTTTGACAACTTCAAGAGTAAGAACTACCCATTGTGGTTGCTCTAGGTAAATAAATGATCAATGATTGCGACGAAGGAGGTATTTAATTTATTTAATTTACAATAAATTTAAAACTTCTTCAATTAAAAATACATGTAAATTTCTATATGATGATCTCATTTTCATATAGGGGATCGTTATTAATGTGAGATCGACTTACATTAATATTTATCGTTAAAGATAAATTCATTTGTTCTTCCATCTTTCTCTTTGACTCATAAAGACCACAAATTTTTATACGAGACGGTCTCACGATAAGGTTATTGTGAAGACACTCACATGTTAGGTAGTTATTTTATTATACGGTTACCTTCAGATTGTGTAGACAATAAAAGTATTTGGGAGATTTTAACTGAATTAGGTAATGGGTGATGAGTCTTATGTGTAGACATGGTTAGTGTTAACTTTAGCACCTTACTAACTATCTAATGAACGAGTAGGTTTTTTATAAAATCGTTTCATGTAAATAAAATATACTGTGTATAAGACATAACAAAAATATATTACAAACTACTTCCTACATTCCGATCATTTATTGTCATTTTTCTATTTGGGACATCTCAGTCAATTGTTGTCCTTTCTATTTTGGGATTACATCTGATAATCAATTTGATCTTTTACACTCTATTTGATCTACTTGTCATCTAATAATTAGTTTTCTCCTCTTTTGGATGAAAAAAAAAAAGAAAAAAGTCTTGAAAAAATAATCACTATTTGAAATACTTAAATATCTCAATAAACTTAATGTGAGATTGCTAACTCAACAAACAAATTAATTCGATATTTTGAGAAAATGATTAATTTTGAAAAATAAAACGATACCAATAGAATGACGGGATATCACAAATTATTGTTGGTTTATACGAGTATAATAATTCAGCGTATGCATAAATTAAGATTGATTGTGTCACGAGTTGGTAATCAATTTCTTTATTTATTAGTCGTTTTGCTTTGGCGCTTAATTGACAATCATTGTTGTTTAATTATGACTCTCATTTCGCCATTTTCTTTACCTAACAATTAGCATTGTTGTTTTCTTTACTTTGGAAGTCACCATCTTTGTTTAATTGTTTATAAACAAAACAGACTACGTAATTACAGTACGTATTAATTAACCATTTAACCATACAAAAATAAAATTATTTCATGGACTTTAGTGCTTATCGTGGATGATGGAATTTTTATCCCATGCTTTTCGTCACAAACAAATACTCACTCCCTTCTTACTCCGTATTCATTTACCATTATAGAGTTTAAGATACTTCTCTCTCCGAGTTTGAACCAAATATTTTTGGGGTAAAACTTAAATAAAGAAAAGAAAATGAGAGTGGCTAAAAAAAAGGAAGAGAAATAACAAATGAATGAGTAATTATGAACCATACATTTATAATCTAAAAGGTAAAGAGAAAAAAAAATCAAACTCAGCTAAAAATGATAGTATGTGTTAATGATATTAATTATGGAATATAAGGTCATCCCACATAATAACTACTCTGTATTGTACCAATATTGACGATTTTAAGGATGAAACGGCCTAATTCTATAAATAAATAAATCATTTATTGTAGGTAAATATGTGATTTTTTGTATAGGGAATATTATATTTTCAAACCGTGATATGTGAAAAGGAAATTTTGGTAATGACTTTCTGAGAATTTATTGGTCTTATAAATTGAGAATCTTGAGATGGTGATTGGTGAACCATTTTACGTAACACAAAAACTTTGGTATAAAACCGTACCACGAAACTTAATTACTACCAGGATTCCAATACAGATTTTTTTCACGTGTTTCTTTGGTGGGCTTGGCCCAATCGCCCAATCCTATTGTAGCTTACTCAATGCTTGGATTAAACTTGGGTGATAAAAAAAGGGACTGGCTAAATTATACCCATGTTTTTACTATTTCATATCCATGTTTTCCAAATTATCCTTCTCATTTTTTTTTTCAATCAATTTATCATCACTTTATCTTTTCCCTCTTTCTCTCTTCTCCAATCAATTACGGTTTAAGTAGAAAAACAATCAATAATATAACATTCAATTCAATAACTAATTAAAAAATAAATTATTAATAAAAACAACACACTTGATCGTCTCAAATACAAATTATGTGTTTGTTAGAGTTTAATCTAATTAGGCTTAATTACAAATTGAATAAGAAATTAGGTCTCGATTAGAAATTAGGGTTTTAAAAAGAAATCGAATACAAAATTGATCAATAAAAACAAAATTAGGGTTAATCGAATATAAAAGTGAAATTATTAATAAAAACAACAAAATTACTTGTCTCACATGTAAATTATGATCCATAATCGTAAAGTTATCGAAGCATTTAGTTAGTTTTTGAGGGGTTGAGAAAAGAAAGAAAGTGTTAGGTTTTGACTTTTGAGAGATGGGAAAAGGGTAGCCAAGGAAAAAATAATAAAAACTTGGGTATGAACTAGTAAAACCTGGATATGATTTAGCAACTACGTAAAAAAAAGTATGGCTTCTAAAAAGCTCTAACATAACATTTTCTTTTTCGGTGTGTTAGGGGTAAAAATCGAATTCTATATCACTAAAGTTAGATCATAATTAAACTAAATATGTATTCTTTTCGTTTCGGTCATTTGGTGTCCTTTAATTATAATACTCTTCACAAATAATATAAAATGACAACAAATGATCGAGACAGAGGAGGTATTCCGTATTCCCTAGTTTCTCCATTCAATCCAAAAGTGTAGTCATAAAATGTAGTTAGGTGAGATTATCTTGTTTGATTTGTTTTTATGAGTACATTAAAAGTCATAATCCTGCACAAATTCTGAATTTTGTTTTAGGCTCTGTTCTTTTGGATTGAAACTGACTGAACTTAACTGAACTGAACTTAATTTGACTGAAACTAACTGAAATATAGAGACAAAATATGCCTCATGGAGCTGAACTGAACTGAACTGAAACTGACTGAATATAAGTCCAAAAGAATAGGGCCTTACTAATATAACATGAAAAACAATGATAAGGTAATATGTCTCAATAAATATGTCAAAAGATAAATGTATTTTGGATTAGAATGGGGAAGTATTATATACTCTATTATATTTTTTGGATTCCTACCATAAAATGAATATATATGTGAGTAATATTTTAATAAAAGGGTAGAAATTCATTACATTTGAGGGAATACTCTACAATAAGAGTTGTATAAGGAAGTTAATGATGACGTAAAACAAATTAAAGTAGCAATGAATTAGTTGGATATAGTATTTGGATAGCTGATGGGCAGTCCATCATGCTTGTTAAATTTAGAATATATAGTGAGCATAACACTTTAGTAAAGGTAGGTTGTTTCATGCTTACACTTTTAATCACCTCTCAAAATTTGAATGTGATTAGATTAATAATTAGTCTCTTGTGAGACCATCTCACACAAAGTTAGTGTGAGACTTAACTAGATGACACTAATAACTACAAAAAAAAATAAAACAAAAAAAAAAATAGAAAGTAGTTATCCTTATGTGAGAGGTCTCACAATAACGTTATTATGAGACCGTCTCATACGAGTATTTGTGTTAGATTAATACTACTACACAGCACACTCCATAAGCACGATGATTGAGTAGTGTAGATTTATTCAGATGAGATGAAGAGTATGTATGTTTAGACGTGGCTAAAACAACATAAGGAGGCGCTCTCCATCCCCTCCTACTGCTCAAGAGCTGCTATCACTTGACTCGCTCCTTTCTTACTCTCACCGAGTAGTACACTAGTATATTACGTGGTCGTACACTCCCTATTATTAGGTTCATGTTCATTTACCATGTACTCCGTACTATGGAGTATTATTCTCTATATTATAATCTTAATATTACATCTTTTAAGTTCCCAAATTGTACGCTTGAAAAAAAAAACAAAATCCTAAATTGTAATGATAACAAAGAGAGAGCATATGAATTTAACTTTTCTGGAAGCATTTTCATTCAAAATTTATGCTCCTTATTTTGCTAGCACTGTATGATAATTGTTAATACTTACGGTATCACCCAACTTTCTTCTTCTGTAAATAAAAGTATAAAACTTGTTATGGATAACTATTTGGATTTTAGGACTTCGTAAAGATAAGAATATACTGAATGAATACCAAGTTAATTATACTCCGTATGACTATATCACATTATTACAAACACAATATATACACTTGCTTCATATAATCATATATTTAAAAATATATATATGACGGTGGGTGGTTGGGACAAACGGACAAACTAGTCTCATATGAGAGTTTATAACAATAAAAAGTTTAAAGGGTCTATATCAAAGGTGTATTAATCTTTTTTTTGATAATAATGAAGCGCACACTTAGTCGCAGATGAGAATCGAACCCCTGACCTCTTGATTAGGGTAAGGAAGCTATAACCACGTGAGTTAAACCTTCTTCTCAAACCAAAGGTACTATAAGTATTAGGTCCCAAATTCGAATTTCTATCGTTAATTTTGTTAGAGAATAAATATATTCATAACGTCCGATTAGAAAGCTAAGTAAAAATATTGATATGTTTGTTGCTTTCCTGTTGATGGAAGTTTTCGCCTCAACTGGAAATTTTATATGGAGTATTGGGCACCCTTTATAGTTAGGCCAAAAATATCCACTTGTAAATGCGATATGATTCCTTATACTTGTCTCACAGTCGAAGGCCATGAGCGTTGGACAATTACTAAAAAAATTCGTTCTTATACTTTTCTATGAGTATTTTATTTCTATTCGGTATATTATAGAACAAACTTAAATCAAGATATGAGTCATAAAAGATTTAATTGAAATTATTTGAGTTAGAAAATTATTGTTTGGATTACCATTGTTTTGACGAATTTATTTATGGGATTTACGAAAAAAAGTTAGGTAAACAACCTCCTACGTTTGGTAGGAAGTGAAGTTCTATGGGATCTACATCTACTTCCCTCAAGAAACCAAACAAAATCCATTTTTTTCAATTCACGTGAATTTCAAATCCACATGAATTTCGTAAACAATCCAACAATCTTGTGTCATCAAACACTGAATAGAGAATGAAAATTACACGTCTTAATAAGAGAATTAAAAGGCAGACTTTTATTTTTAAATACTCCGTAACTTATCACCGTGGAAAATGACAAGGTTAAAATACAAGTTCCGAGATCCTAATTGAATCAGCTTATTAGTCATAGTGGTGACAAAAGCGAAGATGTCTTAGCCTAGTGGTTAAGGATAAGTGCTCTAAGAAAGTAGGTCTCAGATTCGAATTCCCCTCCTCTATATTATAATGCGACTAAGTGCACCTTCGTTGAACAAAAAAACAACAGAAATAATGCCCGGCTAACGTATGAAATTATGAGTATATATGTATGTGGACATCACCATCAGGTGATGAATGCCATGACATAAACCCCCAGATAATGCGCCTTTGAAAGATAATGAAACTCAGAAAAGCAAGTAAAATACGGAGACTACATTTGTTACACTCCTACCTCCTAAATGGCGTCATTATCAACTGCCTACTCCGAAATCACTCGATTATTAGCAACGTATGAGCTAAACTGCGAACTAGCTTGTCTTATGAAAGACGGTCTTATGATAAATATTCCAACACAAACATATAACCGTACCCCACATATGGGTCCGTTTCACAAGAATGCGAGATCGTCTCATAAAAGAATTTGTGTAAAGTAAATAAAGTCTACAACTTCCGCATTTACTACATCAAATTTGACTCGAGTAACAAAAACGTATTCTGATAATAATGAAAACAGGAAACTAAAATACATCCTCATAAACTAGTAAGAAAACACGAGACTCCGTATAAGGTACATGGTAATATGGTATAGTATGACGAACAATACTAACTCTAATCAACTACTCAATCGGAAGGTTCTTCATCTCAGGTTCAGGTCAGAATGCATGAACGCCGCATCCTTAACAAAAGGAAAACCGGCGTATCTTCCAAGGAGAGCACACCGTATACACTCCAAGATTGTAACTATGAGGAAAAAAGTAGCGATTGACCAAAAATGAGGAGGGAAGGCCCAAGAAGGGAACCAATTACCTGAAACGCCAATCGTCTGCACTAAAGTCCCCAACAATATACCCTTCATCACATGGAACCTAAGAAAATGAGGGAATTGTTCCCGTCTAACTATCCAAAAATAGAGGATGATGGAGTAAGTGGCGAGGAGAAACTTTGGGAGAGAAAGGAAGGTGCTTACTAACGGGAATATGAAATTGTCGAAGTTTTCAAGGAACGGAGATGGGTTATTCGGGTGGGCTAAGGTCCATGACAACTGGTCTATGAAGGGTAAAAGATACGGTAGCCCTGCTAGAGATCGTAACCACCATTTGGGCTTCTCCATCTTTGGGGGGTATTTTGATGCCTTTGGTACATGGGTCTGTCTTTTTTCAGGTTTGTGTTCCGGGCTGCTGTTTAACGGATTGAACTTTCGAGTCCTGCTCATAAATGGAGTCATGTAGGCATGAGCTTGAAGGCTGCGTGCTGCGAATATGGTAAGAACATCCATCAGTAAAATATAATCACCACAGTACAAAAACTTCAGGTAGCTGAATGTGTAAGAAAAGATAAAGGTTCAGAGAACGAGCATAAAGTTACCTGCATCATTCAGTTTTAAAGACGGAAACGTTGCATTTGCACGAAAAGGGAGATTTATGGAAACCTTTGAACAATCAATTACATGGCCACGCGACCTCTGGGTAAGAGTTGGACAAATTGGTTTGCATATAAATGGTTTCGCTACCACCCCTGTGACAGGAAAAAAAACAATACACAAACAGGGAAATTCAGAAGATGCACATCAACTGTATGCATACTTTGATATTCACTCCAGCACGTCACTCTTCCAACGAGTTGCAGGTAAATACGGCATAAGAAGGGTGAACATCTTTGGCCTTAAGGTAGAACCCGCCCAAAGTAAAGAAGTTCATGGATAAGTGACTAAAGATCATGGCATATTAATGCAGCGGAAAGTTAAACTAACCCTCTTTCATACAACTACTGCAAATATGAACTAAAAACTCTTTTAGCATACGAACAATTTAATTAGAACAATGTGCCGACAACTCTACATCCTAGACTAACCTGAATAATCAAAAGATAACTAGTTCTTGAAAGAGGGGGCCTCGTGTAGGACAAAAACAAAGTTCCATCCTCGATCGAAACCTGAAGATGCTATTATGCTAATACACTACCAATGCACAGCTGACATAATTTAAAAGGGGATAATTATATCAGCATAGTATGTAATTGAACGAGTATGTCGACAATCACACATTGAATTAAGGCATTCTTAGTGAATCATGTCACTGAAATACAATAACCTTAAATATTTAAGGACACAAAACTCTAGCAAAGGAATTTTCCAGTTTATGTTGGCGAGGTTGAAGTCCTCCTACTAATCCGATAGAAGATTATTCACATCTGACATCTGTATGGGGCTCAACATAACCCAAAGTTAGACCATCTAAAAGCTACCAGCTAAAATCAATTTGTTCAGAAGTTTTCTTTTTCTTGCTCCGATAGATTGATAGAGCGATTCCCATTTCAAATGCATTCAATGCTTAAAGTTTGTTCTCACAACTTCCAAACTGGCAACCTCGCTCATTTTTTCTGTTCCGCACAAAAATCATACTCTATGTAATAATTTTGTTGTTCCAATCTACCATTAATGAGAAGAATGCAGATCTGGTGTAGCCATAGCTAATAAAACTAGTCGTTGCTCCTAATATGCATGTTTTAGCCATCTTTCAGCACGTTAGGGATGAATGCTCCAACTGGATACTATTACCTTTGTACTCCTAACAACTCAAGGCCAGATCGGAGTAGGAAAATCGGCCTTTGACTAGCAAATTTGTTCACTCCAGATAAATTATGATATGAATTAAGGGTATAACAATAGTTTCAATGCTCTATCTTACAAAGAACTCAATATGAATGTATGCGTTCTAAAGAAAAACTGACAAGCGACAGCTAAATTACAGAATTGCGTGATCTACTGAAACCAGGAAGCCGAATTGCAGTTTTGTTTATAAGAGTGATGCTACAAGGCGAGGAAGGAAAGTGACATAATAAGATATATTTCTTTGTGGAAGGAGGTAAAAATCAAACTTTTCCGGTTTGCATAGCATGAACATTGAACAGTGGTGTAACGGATCGGAAATGGAACATATAATCTATGAAAAAGTGAGTCCTTTATAAGAGATGACCTGAGAGAAGAGCCGTCGATATATTCTCCAAATCTCAACCTCTTTCGACACCAACCCTCTTCCCAAATAATAATCTATTAATCCCATAGGCCATAAACCTTTCTCTATAAGCAAGAATTTACAGAGAACACCAAATTCAATATATACAAACTCCAACCAATAACAGCTACCCAACATCACCCCAGGCCAGGCCAGCTAACTAAATCAATCAAAAACTTATACAATCCTATTCACTCTAATCAATTTAATACCCAAATCTTCTTTCTTCGAGAATGGTAGTAATCCCTCCATCTCGTTCATGGTTTGTCATGACAATTAATATAAAAGCAAACAAATGAACGAGACGGAGACGGAGGGAGTAATAAAGTAGAAATATTGAAGAATTGAATTGGACAAGTTGCTAGGGCATCTCAATAACTTCACCTACCAATCTCAATATCATTCCAAACAATTCCAAGTACTAAATACACTAAAAAGCCCTAGAAAAAAGCACAAGATTACACTGTATATATACAATTATACATAGTTCTATGGTGTTCCTAGGGCAGAGCAAAAATCACATGTAAACAAAACTATTTCAAATATAAATTCACTAGTATGTTATATCATCAATAGCCAACAATATTACACGATCAAATCTCAAAAAAAACAAAGACACTAACAAATTTCAAAAAACTGATAGGCTGGATGAGAACTACATGGGAATTAACGAGCAGATGTAATATGAAAGGAGAAAGTATGATTAGCTATATATGAGTAAATACCTTGCATGTCTTTTGTTTGTGTGTTTTGAAGAAGTGGAGATTAAAGAGTAATGGTGGTTGAACAACTAGGAAGGAAGGATTAGGATTCTAAGGTTGCAGAGGAAGTAAGTTGGAGTACTTAGCTTTTTTTGTAGGGAATGAAGACTATGTTGGAGTATGTAGAATTCTCACGATTTTTTCCACCAACCTTTTTATACCTTGTTTATTACGACTAGTATTTATCAAAGTTCCTATGGGCTTAGACGCTTAATTAATTACACATTCTTTCGGGTTTCCCTTCCATGTTATAGCTTCTTAATTTTCGGGTTCGTCCCTCTTTTGCACCAAAAAAATATATATATTCTGTCTCGTTTGTTCATTTATTTTTTATTTTCCGTCTTGTGCTTCAAATAAAAGTAAAAATACGGAGTAATTAACTCGATAACTTTAAGTGTCGATATCAATTTTTTGTAAAAAAAAGGTGCGTATAAACGGAGAAAAAGATGG
Organism: Agrostemma githago; assembly: GCA_958450325.1. Classification (NCBI taxonomy): domain Eukaryota; kingdom Viridiplantae; phylum Streptophyta; class Magnoliopsida; order Caryophyllales; family Caryophyllaceae; genus Agrostemma; species Agrostemma githago. The sequence goes on from OY288255.1 coordinate 2,354,731, forward strand.
TCAAAGATGTGTCTTGAACTCTCGAAGACCCCTAAAAGTAAATGGCTACAATGAATTAGATATGAGGGACTATTTAGACATCAAAATGTGAAAACAAACAATTTTAAGTGTCGATATCAATTTTTTTTCTAGAAAATAAGTTAAATATTAATAGACTAGTCCGTGTAACTTAGCAAAATAAACTTCAAACATATGATATTCCATATAAACAAATTAAATTCACTTACATTTTCTACTCCCGTTATTTCTGTAGAAGAGTCACCATTTTCTTTTTGGATCGTCTTTCTAAAAGACCAACATTTCTATCTACCTTAATTTTCAATAAAAGAGAGGTCGACTCTTTTAGTGAGACGGACATAATAATATTTATGAATTCTTTTGGACTATAAATCCGATTCATATAAAATGAGCTCAAAACTATTTAACAACTCATAAAGATATTTTTTTTAATCGTACAAAGAAACAAAAAAATCCCAAACATGTTTTTTTTTTTTCCCAATAAAGTCACGTCAAATGGAAACCCCGGCAAAGAGTGACACAAATTCTGAGGTGCGGGAGTTTTTTTTGAATTGGGGGAACTCCTGTCCTCTCTCATTCATTTTTGGTCTCCATCCATTTCCCCCTTCCACTTCTCACTCCATATCTCCCTCTCCTTCTCTTCCTCCATCTCTTCCAATTTGCATTTACTCTCTTTTTGTCTGATTATTTAGTGTCTGAAATCACTGCGTTTTTGTTTGTTTGATTGATTGATTGATTGATTGATTGTTCTTTGTCGTTTGTTCCATTTTAGGCACGGTTTTATTCGTTCTTTTTGTTTCCCTTTGTTATTTTTTTACAATGTGGAACACTGTTGTGGTATGATTAGGAAGATACTCACTCTATGAATTTGATTTTGGTGGTATGTGATTGTGTGAGATAATCCCTTCAATTTTGTCATATAGGTCGGATAAATTCTAGGTTGTTTACCCTATTTTGTAATGTTGTTCGAATAATTTAGTCCTCTGATGACGGAGACTTGAATAATTGTTGGTTTTGATGGGTTTTGCTCAGATAATCGGTGGTAGAATTCGATCGATTCCAAACAATTGAACCAAACGACCCCTTAGTCCTCGGTGGTAGAAATGTAGAATCCCAACTTCACCAATTAGGTAGTGTACGTTTAACTTATGTGGATATAGGAGTACAACTTTGGTTGTCGAGGGTCTGACAAATTCCTTTGTTGTGGTTGTTTGGGAGATTGAACTTGGTGGAGAGATTAGGATGGTTTCTTAAATACTTATGTGATGGTTACCAATTAGGTAGTGTACGTTGGAGAGGTTAACTTATGTGGTGATAGAACTTTGGTTGTCGAGGGTCTGATAAGTGGTGGCTGTTTTATCAACTGAGTGGTGTACGTTGAACAAATTCCTTTGTGTGGTTGTTTGGGAGATTAGACTTGCTGGAGAGATTAGGATGGTTTCTTTAGTGATGACTTTGATGAGCCTTATGTGATGGTTACGGGTTGTGAATTCCCCACTCGGTTGGAATTGTGTATTGAGGATAGATTCTGATCTGATGTGATGTGTTGCATATGGATTTGATGCAGCTTTCTTTTGGACGCCACAGACCTTGTATTTTTTAGCTGTGTTGCGATCAACCCTACTATTGAGTGTTTGGCAATGCTGATAGAATCTGAGGAAGAGGGGAATTAGTAGCCAACTAGCCATAACCTGTTTGGAATAGAAGAGTGTTGTGTTACTAGATGGGAAATCGGCTTCAGTTGCATATCCAAATTGGTTTTGATTGATATTTTCCTTGTCGTCTTGTGGAGTGATCTTTGTTCAATACTCTGGCTATTATAATAGCGTGATGGAACTTTGGTTGTTTGGAGACTGAACTTGGTGGAGAGGTAATGGAATTTTTTTTGGGGATACTTGAGGTAGGATGGTAACTTCTGATGTGTTGTAGTAAGTTGTATGGAGGTCTCCAACATATGGATTTGGTAACTTCTGATCTCTAACATTTTGGTGGAAAGTGTGAGATACAATTTGTCAGATAGGATAAATACCAGGATTACCTAGATGCTAAGGCTGACTGGATAATTTAGTCCCCGGATGTCGGAGTTTCTGTTGGGGTTGTTTGAGAGATTGAACTTGGTGGAGGGATTAGGATTGTTTCGTAAATAGTGAAGCCTGAGGTTAGTAACTAAGAGTCTTTTGCTTTGATTAGTGTATTGAGGGAAGTTTCCGATGTGTTTGGAAGTAGCATGGAGAATTTACATATGGGTTTGATGCATCTTGCCTTTGTATGTTAGAGCCCTGTTATTTTTAAACTATATTGAGGTTTTGAGTTTTGGAGTTTTTTTTTTTTTTGGAAAAGCGATGGAATGATCATTATCCTAATTAGTTTACAATAATGCAGAATTGATATCCTCTGATCAACCCCACTATTGAACACTTCCAATTCTTCTAATTCTGATAGTGTGAGAAAGAGGGAGTTCAGTATCCCATAAGGCCATAACCTGTTTTGGAACTGAAGAGTGCCACTTTACTAGGCTGGAAATCTGCTCCAACTGTATAACTAGATTGGTTTTGATGGATATTTTCCCGGTTGAGTCAGTACTTTTAAATTCTGGCCAATTATGATAGTGTTGGAGATCATACTTCGTAGTTGTTTGTCGTTGTGGTCAATTATAGCATTGTATCTCGTTTGATGTTGTTGCTTTTTCTTTAATTTTTGGTTGTTGAGATTAATTCCCTCATGTGTCTACTATTCTTTTGTTGAATCGTGATTCATTTGTTAGGGAGTTGAACTCAATTGTGGCATTGACGTAGCGTGGTTAGGTATAAGTTGGAAGTTATTTAGTTGATTTTGGTTGTAAGTGTGAGATACTATTTTGTTAGTCAGGTAGGATGGTACCAGAAGCCTGGAACTATACTCGGGCAGATTAATTGTTCTCCAAGGGCGGAGATTCGGCTGAGGTTCCAGGAAGGTTTTCTATTTTACGAAATATTTAGTTTGAATGTTCTATTTAGATCAACAGTGCACATACTTGATAGTAGGGCCGACGTGTAATGGCTGTTGCACCTGGTGTAGAAGCCAACTTCACCTATTGAGTAGCGTGTGTTCTAAAGGTTGCTTCATGCGGTGATACAGCTTTGGTGATAGAACCTGACAAATAATGAGCGTTGCACCTTGTGTGGTACGTAATGTTAGTGATTAAGCAGTGTACGTTGAACAGGCTTTGGTATGTGGTGCTAGAAATTTGGCTGTCTAGGACCGACAAGCGATGACTGTTGCATTTTCTTTGAAACCCAAATTATGGAATTATGTAGTTTACTACTGTATTGAACAAGTTCTTTCAAGCAGTGATAGAACTTTGCCGGTCTATGACCGACAAGTAATGACTTTTAGACTGAGTGCAGAACCCAACTTTATTAGTTAAATAGTGTCTGGTGGACAGGTTTCTTTGTGTAGTGATAGAACTTTGGTTTTCCGGGACCGACAAGTACTGGCTGTTGCATCAAATAAGTGGTTTCCATTGAACAGATTTCTTTGTATGTTCATAGGTGACGGAACTTTGGTTTTCTGGAGGCTGAACTTAGTGGAGAGATTATGGATTTATTTTTGGGATACTTCAGGTAGGATGGCTTCTTATATCGGTTAACCCTCAAATAATGACTGATTACGTTAGGTTACTAAGAAGCTTAGGGGATGGTTCCTTTTCAAGCCCCTAATAGTGTATTGAGGGTAGCTTTCTAGGCATTGCAGTAAATAGCATGAGAACTCTTTAGCATATGGATTTGGTATCTCGTCTTTGGATACATGATGCTCGTAGTATTCTTTAAGCTAAATGTGCAAAAGATTCAAGGCCCGATCTTTGTGTTTTGGAGTGCTTTGTTGGAAGAGCTAGAGAAGGGGGAAGGGCAGTGACCTCCTATATCCTATATAGTTTATTTGTTCTAACGCACAGTTGACCTCCTCTGATCAACCACACACTGCTTAGCCCCGTAATGTTGATTGAATGTGGGAAGTCAATGAGCAATAACCTGTTTTGGCGTTGAGGAATATCACTTTAGTAGATGGAAACTTAATTATAGTTGTAGAACCAAAGTGGTTTTGAGTGATAGTTGCCTAGTAGAATGAGCGTCAAATAAAAATTCTGGCCAATTATAATAGTGTTGGTGCTTATACAGTTAAGAGAAGCTCAAATGCAGTGTAGAAAAGGTCGTTCGAGCGATATGTGAGCTTTGCAGCCTGACGAGTGAACATACAGTTTAACAGGAAACTATATAGAGTATCTATTTGCAGCTTTTTCTGTTAAATTTTATTTTGTGAGGTGAGCATACCGCAGTGATATTAGATATGAGATGCTGCCGCGTACGTTTGGAGCTGTAACTTGTAAGTGGAATAGCTGACTTGAAATATGCCGTAAGGTTTCTGATTCTGGGTGGCTCTTTTGATGACCTGATTATGTGGAATTTGAGTCTCTCTTTTATCCAATGTTGAGATTTGTTGGTTATCGCATCTTTGCTTGTAAAAACTGCCCCTCAAGCACTCTTAACAGTAGGACTCAGTGAGGCACAAAAAGCCTTGGTCCGCCATTTTGATGAGTTGCACTACTATGCATACAAAAGGCGTGCGCCTTACAAATCAAGTGACAGATTCTCCTTTTCCGCTTCCCTTGATCTCCAAATGCGTGGGAGCTGTTCGAAGGTTGAAGCTGAATTTTGGGTAGTTGCTGTTCTATTCTGTGGTGATGCTTACCATGCTGAATGCTTAGAAACCATGACTACATAAGCAGACACGTATGGTCCGTTGTGCCCAATATGCAGGGTTGGGCAGGAGCAACTTACCACGCGTCAAAATTTTGTAGAAAAGCTTTAAAAGCAGAGGCTGAATTGAAGGTGAAATTCCGGAAAATAGCTATAACTTGTGTTGTAGAAGCCATCTTAGTAGTGAAACAAATGACGAGCTCTAGTTCTGAGAAAATATTTGCTAGACCTTTTTTGGACCGTCATTGTCCTCTTGGATCAAAGGTAATAAATCTAGTTCTGAGAATCAGTCTCTCAAGAAAAAGGTTTTTGGGCCGGATGAATATCGCTGATTCAAAATGTTCATCCTACCGTTGTAAGCATACACTTCCTTATCTTCCTGTAACTGCAATGACTTATATGAGGCTGATGAAGATTTACGTTAGTCTGTCTCATAGAATTGAAGATGGACTATCCCATAATTATCGTGTCATGGTTTTATAATGCTGCAGGAATATCTTGGATAACTGTCATATCAGTATTTGGTGTATGCTAAGCGAATGTTCCTCAGCAAAACACGGTAAGTTCTGCCTATATAGTTTGGTCTTTTATGATTAAATTTTTAGATTATGATTGGATGGTGCTGATAAGAACAGGATGGCGTTGACGAGTTAATCGTCCAAGCATAGTTCATGCTCTAAGGCAGTCTGATGTGACGGGTTGATTGGGGTTCAACCCGCTTGCGTGTTTATCAAAATTGAATGGTTATGCACTTGTGCAATGTACTAGTACATGATATGCATCCATTAATCAGGCCAGGGAGAGCTGGAATAACCACCCTGCGTATGGCGTAGCAAAATGTTGGTTAGTTTTTCTTTTTATAGAGAGCGCTTTATGGTTGGTCAAGTGTTAATGAAGCTGAGCCGAACTGAATGAATGCGACTTGTGACATGGTGAAATGAGATATATGGGTGAGATGGTCACTGGTCTCTCACCCACCAATGCCCCTTTAGGTGTGTAGTACAGAGAAATTTATTACCCCTACTTCGGAGTAGTTATTACGGAGTAGTTTATTATCTAGGTTGCACCAATACGGATGGATACGGACACCTGACACGACATTCAATTTTTTTTATTGTGACGTCTCTCATATCTATGGTAGTTATATTAATTATTTTTTATTTTCTATTACGGTGACTCACGATAAGTTCACATGAGATCGTCTCACAAGAAAATTGTTCGTCTATATTCTTTTGAAAAATTTCTACGCGTGAAACTTTATTTTCAATTATTTATTTGAGGAACCCCAATTTTTTTATTTTGCACTCTTGAGGCTTTGAATATACTGCGAGTAGAACATGGGTATCCCGTTTCTTAGACCAAAACATTAACAAATTTGTGTTGTTTCATCCTTCTATATAGCGTCACAATCTCGTTCATTTGTTTATATTTTGTATTTATCGCGAAAAATATTAACTAAAGAAAATAAATAAATGAGATAGAGGGAGAAGATTTTTTTTTTTAATCATTATCGTTTCTTTACGAAAAACATTATTGGTGAAATAGAAATAGGTAGAACAAGTTATAAACGAGTTATTGTATGATGCTAAACCGAGTAAACCAATTATGAATGTACTTGCCCTTCAATTCTTTAAACCCCACTTATTGAATACATTGAAGTGACAAGATATGCACCGCGGAATGGTGCTGATGTACGAATTCTTGTTTGTGACGGTCATATTTGTCATAAGTTTGTGACAGGTCAAGTATTAGGGATAGGACAAAAAACATAAGGCCAAGTGGGTAGGAATAAGTAGGATATGATTTGTCATTATATACCCACACGGGTAATACTTCATCCGTCGTAAGCATGTGATGGATATATCCGTTATATGAGAGACCAACTAGTGCGGATTATAAGAGGATAGTTATCCATGGATTAAATTTTTTATTCATCCATTTCTTGCACCTCACTTTATTTTTCTTATTTATTAATTTTTTATATTTATCAATTTTTTTTATTTTTATTGATACATTATTTATTCTCTTATGAATCCTACTACTATAACAAACTTTTTCCTCTATTTCTTTAATGAATGCAGTTTACACTTACAAAAAAAAAATAGAGAAAAATATAAATGTTTTAATTAGGGGTCCACGTTATACACGCTCTCCTCTATGGATTTATCGTTCATCCAAATTCAAGATAGAATTGGTTTACCCTAACTAACCATGGTCTAATGGATCAGGTTCGAGTCAAGCGAACCTTCATCCGTCCATTTGGTATCCTCAAAATTTATCATTTGTCACCCATCCATGATCGTGGATGAATAAAAATGAATCGAGTGGTAAATGAGTGGAACATATTTGAATGAGTGATGAATAGGTGAACCTTCTCACACCATCATTTTCCGGCTCATTTTGATATCCAAATAAGTATTCAAACACACCTTCAATTGTGAGAAATTTTCAACTTTTTTTAGTCGATGGATCCAATTGTGAGTTACCACAGATAAAATGTTGTTTCCTGTGTAGCATTATGCACCTATTATACACTCCTATTATTAAACGGCTGGTCTTCTTTGTGACGGATATACCCATCACAAAGATATAACGGGTCAAATATTATCTCATGGTTAGATGAGTCAAAATCAGGAGGTATCGGGAATAACAAATGTTTTGTCATCTTTATTTATCCATGTGGGTAATATTTAACCGTCACAAATTTATGACGAATATGCTTCCAGTTATCAAATATGAGACTGTTACCTGAGTTGTCCTATTTGTGATTGAAGACATGGAAGCGCACACACACTGCTCCTATGAGTCCTATATAAACTATTCTTCTGCTGTCCCTTTACAGGTTAGACTATTTCTCTTCCTTCCTTGAATATCCTCCATCCATCTATCCACACACTTTTCACTGCCCAACTGTCCATCCTCTCTCTTCTTCCTTGCTACTTCCACCTCCATAATTAATGAAATGGAAGAACATATAATTAAGCTGATAATAATGGCTGTATTCTCATGGACAGCATTATTCTTATTCATCAGAAAACTTCTTCCAAATTACTCTTATGGGTTTTCCAACAGGCTTGTTTCAACTGCTCATGCTACATTGGCTGTCACTTTATCTTTTCTTTCTGTTCAGGATTGGAGTTGCCCTGTTTGCCCTTATGCCTCCCAATCCACTCTCAGACAGGTCGTCATTTCAATTCCGTCTTTATTTGGGTCTCATTCATTTGTTAAGTTAGTCGAAACCTGAAAAGTAATGCTGTGTCGCCCGTGTGTATGTGTGTGCAGAAGCAAACACTGGCGATCACAGTCGGATATCTGATATATGATTCAGTATGCTCACAATTCGATAAAAGATCCACTAATCTTGACAACATTATCCATCATTTGGTTAGCATAATTGGGCTTGGCGCTGGACTTACTTATCAAAAGGTTAGCTACCTACCTACCTACCTACATTCATTGCGTATTTAAGATCGTCTTTCAAGAGACTAACTGAAATTGGCTACCAGTGTGGAGCGGAAATGGCAGCAACAATATTCATAATGGAGATATCGAGCCCATTTCTACATTTAAGGGAGCTTCTCAAAGAGCTTGGCTATAAAGACACTGATCTTAACTTGGCTGCTGATGTAAGTTCTCAATCTTGCTAACTTACATTGTCTAGTAATGTTGTTTGGTAATTAACACAAGAGATTAGAGGAGGATTAAGTGAAAATTAGGTGCACGTTTTCAGTGATTGAATGAGTGATGAATTTGATGACCCAAACCTTGAATTTCCGTTAACGGGTTTTAGTGGTACAAGTTGGTACACGTCAACGTACCCACACTTGACGTAAATATGATTAAATGGGTTGAATTACTTTGAGTTGCTTAAATTAGCAAAATGGGTGGCCTTAAAGCAAGTCCATTTTTATATTTTCTCTGGTTTTTTTTTTGTTTTTTTTATTTTTTATTTTTATTTTTTATCTTTTCACTTTTTAATATTGGATGGAGTATTATATTTAAATTGGAAAATAAATTAAAATTGGAGGAAGTAGTAGCATTATTATTGGAGAGCTTGTCCAACAATCGTACTTCATTATGGCCCGTTTGTGCTCCAAATGACCGAAATATATGGCATTTGCGTAGTTAAATTTAGATAAGGTAGTGAATTGATGGAGAAATTTCCGATATCATCGGCTGTATCACATTATCGTACATTTTTATCCTATAATGATATCAAAATTGGATAGATTCTAAATCTAATAAAAGTCAAACATTCCTATTAGTTAGAGTGCACCATAATCTTGTACACTTGGTGTATACGACAGAGTAGAATTTTTCGAATTGATAACGACAAACAACTCTTTGTATTTTCAATATTATAATATAATTAGACGTCGGCTATTATCTTGAGATTTTAGTGGGAAGGACTTTTATTATGGACATATATAGTATAATAAGTAGAGTACTCGTATATTCCCTCCGTCCCTAAAAAATTGTCCCATTTTCTTATTATATGTGAGGAATATTTTAATGAGATGTGACAATCTTAATAGAACGGAGATAGTATAATATCAAATCCGTTGCTTGATTTTGGTCAAATTTGATGGACCCAAAAAGCTTTTCTATTTCTCCAGTATAGTAAAGGGCCAAGGAGAGTCTACTTTTACCCTCTCCTAAAAAAATAAATTTATGCGTTTTTGTTTTAAAAGAAATTTGTACGGTGAATTTATTGTGAGACCTCTCAATAGATTACCATGAAACACTGGGAGGGTCTCACAAAAGAATGACTCGAATTTTTATTGACAAAGTTATGTCTACTAAAGCAACAAGAGTTAGTTGCATATGGCAGAGGATACTGATAGTCATGAATTTCTCATGTTTTTGAGTTGCGTTTCAAGTTCCCCTTGGCACAACTCTGAGGAAGAACATACGCATCCTCCATGGCTCCTGCTCCATGTGCCATCCAATGAATTCGAGACACGGTTTAAAGAAAAAAGTTTTTTATCGTATCATATGATATGGGTTCTCGATCCTTCATCCTTGGCATTTAACTACGGAGTAACAAATAAAAGAACGATAGTGTGTCACATGTATTACCGTGACAAGCGAAATGTCGTGCATTTTCATTGTTACATTAATGTTTTATGATCATCTTGTTAAGCTGAATATTGGACGCCAAAAAGTTTGCTCTGTATTATTACGATAAGACTCGCACTAAGCTTCTTATTATGACAGGTAATGTTTGCATTCATATTCTCGATAGCACGGATGATTGGGGGTCCTTATCTAGCCTATGTCACTCTGACTGCCGATAACCCGCTTCTAATTAAGGCAATGGCATCGGGTTTACAACTTGTGAGCGTATTTTGGTTCTACAAAATCTTGAGAATGGTGAAGCACAAACTCAACAAGCGACCAACGACAGTGAAGAAGGTAGCATGATCATGTATTCATGTCTAGACTCGAAACTAGGATGGACTCGAAAAAGACGTCCAACGTGAAATTGTGTCTGTTATGGTTATAGACGGATTGGGAAATTGTTGTGGGGAGACGGAGTTAGAGTGAATATTAAAGCAGCTCCATAATTTTATGGTCCCAATTTACAATACAATACAATACTATCAATTTACAACTTACTGATCATATATTACAGTGTACAACATTACATTACACGCGAAAACATGACAATTGAGAAAGATAAGACTTTGCATAAACTACACCCAAATGACATGAGACATGTCTACATGATCAAGTGCATCAAGCTCTAGTAGCTTAGTATCATAATTATACTACGAACTACGAAGTAGTAAAGTACTATTATACAAGCTGAAAAAAGAACATATACTTCCCACGATCGCTATTTTTTGTCTCGCTTCATTAAAATATTTCTCACAAATATTTATGAAATGGGACGAAAAATAATAAACCAAGAGAGTAATTAGGAAGAGAGGAGGCGTAGTAATTAGTTGGTAGAGATTTTGGTGCCGAAAGAGGCAACATGATGCTGTGACGCGTACTTGTATCTTGGAACCTCTGAGTCTATCACTGGTGGCTCATTCAAGAATGCCCAGTTGCTTCTTCTCCACCTGCATCTCCTCAGTCCTCATTATGTTAGTTTCGTTAATTCGTCTTGATAGTTTGTTTACCTTTTATATTAACTAAATAGAAAGACGGACAAAGAAACACAGATTTATATGGACTCAAAAAAAGGTACTCACCAGCCATTATTTTTCTTCATAAAATCCTCAACGTTAGCATCAACATCAACATTGGCTTCCTTGGTTAGTTTGAATTGACGACGCTTGGTGTCAATGATTGGCAACGAATTACTTCTTCTAAACTCTTTATTATTATTATTTCCCAACTCTTCATTTCTTATTGATGCCAACCTCTACGTATGCATGCAAATACATAATCAGTTCCATTCATAAATATACGTCAGATCAATTTACACCTTACACATGAGTAGTTTGAGTGTTTGACTCAATATTACTCCCTGGCCTCCGTTCACTATCTTTTACCCTATTTCATCATTATTTGTGAATGGAGGGAGTATCTTTGTACTCCGTATAAACTACGAACACATTTTTAGTATTGCTTTTTTGTTTTTAGTAATCACAATCAAGAGTAGTTATTTGTGATCACTTTTCTTGATTGTTGTCATTTTTGGACTGATTATGAAAACTCTTCTAAACGGCTTGTGCATGATGGCATGGACATTAAATCAAATAATATACTCCCACCGACTCTTTTGTTTCTTTATTTTCTTTTTTTTTAAATTTTACACTATCCATGGGTAAAGATAATCTCTAATATATACAATAACTTCTACGGTATAATTTAAAATAAGAGTCTTGTGGAATCTTTTTTAATCGTCTTAACGAGTATAGTAAGATTATTAAAATTTTCACGATTAATAATAATATTTGAATTAAGATATAAACAAACCAAACGTGCATGGACAAAAATGACAAAAAAACGTAAAGAATCGGAGACTATATACCTGGTCGGTGGGAGGAGAAAGGGCTTGGAGATGTTCATCCTCTGTTTTTTTCTTTAGTTTCCAGTATTCTTGAATCCCGTCCTTGGTTAGTGACTTGTTTCTCATCATCACTGCATACTCATTCAAAGTTAGTTTATTTTCTTCCCAATTGTAGCAATAATAAATGAGCATACAACTTCTCATATTACATTATCGTCAAATTATTACATCGACGGTTGATTATTTTACGTAAAAACTCAAAATTGTTGTCCATATCATGCATCTTGAATACAGGTTGAACGTTGAATTGTTCTATTTTACGAGAAGTAAATAAAGCAAACATATCGAATTCAATTGAACGAGAAAGTAGAACGTTAATGAAATAGAGACTAAGAGACATAGTCCATAATAGTAGATACGTACCACGATGTTTGGAATTTGTGGGACGAGAATCCCAACCTGCCATAAGTGAGCCCATCTTCTAACAATTCACAATAACAGTAGTAGTAATTTAACTCGGATTTTGTTGAGTAATGATGGATATTTTTTCGGGTCTTAAAGAGGATCAAAATGTGAGTGGTGGGGGCCTCAATTATAATTATTACATTCTTATCTTGTTCATTACACTTAAAATACTAGGAAGTATTATTATTTAATTAACTTATTATAAGCAGCAGCAGCAGTGCAGCACCATGTTTTGGAATCATATGGAGTACTTACTACGGAGTACTATGTTTGATTTCTAATGTTTATCTAATAGTAAGAGGGACACGTCCGAACACAAATTTTGGTTTGTGACGGAGATATCCGTCACAAATGTATAACAGGTCAAATAACTATCAAATAGTTAGATAAAATAAAAGTATAATTGGTGGGACCATTGTCTATCCTTCTTTTCTCATATGATACATACTTGGTCCATTTTAACCTTATCACGGATATATCCGTCGTAAAAGAGACCAACTTACGTACAAATAAGATGAGCGTGAGTATTATTGGAACGTAGCACTAACTGCAGAGTAGCAGCAGTGATAGTACGTTGTTAATTTTCACGGAAACCATGGGCTTTCTATTCGTCATGTTGGTAGGTGCACTTATACATACATACAGTCAACCTACACATCTAACCATATACGGAGTAGTATATGTGAAACATCTAATTTTGTCGTCTTGGTAGATACACTCAATCTAGGCTCCGGCCGACATTAAATCAGATGTCATCACTTGGTGATACTGTCATCCACTCGTAAATAAATTTAAAAATAAATTTAATAAGTTAATTAGGATAAGATTAAAATGAATATCGTATAAGTATGGTAAATAAAATTTAATATTTCAACTTATGATAATATCATGGTTAATTTTGCCCTAATTAGGTTATTAAGATGTGTCCAATACATGTAAGAAAAATCGATTTAAAAATGATGAAAAATGGTGATTTTTTTTTTGTTCCTTATGTGTGGATGGTCCCCAAACTCAATGTCACCCACAGAAGCATATCAATTACTTTCTCCGACTTTTACGATTTGCAACATACTCCTTATTTAGCATATTCAACAGGTATGCAGTATGCTACTCCCTCCGTACCACAAAGATCTTCCCACTTCAATATTATAATCCTCACAAATGAATAAAAATGAGAAGATTTTGGTGGTATGGAGCGGAGGGATTACATTTCTATAGTTGATAGGAGTATGTTTTTATTAGGAGTACAAATCATGGATGGGCTGTAATTTACGACTCTATTGTAGGGCATCATCATAGGCCTGGACATGACCCTTTTGCTAACAGCCTCGCCCACACAAACTCTTCCCCTAATGGATTTTTCCCAACCCCAATATGAGGTTTTTATTATACTAGTTGGCAAAGCCCGGCGATGCTCGGGCCTAGGCATTCCGGTTTGCGTTAGCACAAATTTTTAAAGATGTGTGGTTTTAAAAAGGCGCACATTGTTACGAATATATTTTTACAAGTCAATACTGATTACTTGTACCTACACCGTTGCATTGGGTCATATCTCAAATAGTTTATATCATGAATCAGCCTATGTTATAGACATTTTTCAAGTTTCATACAAAAATTAAATATTATACTCCCTCCGGTGTAAATTACTACTCTGTCTTAATATAATATTATGTGATAAAGTTAAACTACCCCATCGGCCAGTCGACGCATTTTTCCAACCCAGTTTTTTTTTTTCAATTTTTCACAGTTTTCGACCAAATGTCAGGGGCGGATTTCAGTACGTGGGAAATTTATGTAACAAAGTAAGCAAGTATGATATGTTGCAGAGGTTGTAAGGTAGGTAGCTGTTGGTTGTGATGGTCATGGGTTTAATCCCCCTGTTTATATTTTAATGTTGCAATTCACGAAATTCAAAAACGATTGTCGGGTTATGTTGTGGGATTCAAATGAATTTGTAATTGATAAGTTTTTGGCTTTTAATCAGTTTGAAAACCGATTCGTAATATTCTCGAAACTCGATATTCAAATATCCAATAGTAATAAGTTGTGGGCTTATGTGGACTCAAGTCCAATTTTTTAAACTCGATATTCAAAAACCGAGTCATTCGAGTCGAGTTCCAAAATAATAAAATTATAAACACGGTTTTCCGAAATATATATAACCCAAATTAATAAAACGGCGTAATACTTGTCAATTGATAAACGGTTTCTAAAAAATTCGATTTGGGGAAGACGACTTTCAAAAATCGTAAATATTATCGATTTCATTAATCGAAAATATTACAAACACAAACCAAAAAACAAATATTAATCAAGGACAAAACCATCATTTTACGTAGCTTCAAAAAAAAAAAAAAAAAAAAAAAAACATCATTTTACGTAATTAATGCCGACGATAAAAAGTAAAGCGCCGACGGTAAAGAGTAGTCTCTTTTAATTCTTTAGCGAGAAAAAGGGAGTATTGTTGCGGAGAGTCTCTCTCTTCATTTATTCCTACTACCAACTGTATACTCAATTACTCATCAAGTCATCCTCTTCTATCTGTCATCAATTCATCAAAATAAGCTCCCCCGTTCATGTACAACTTGGCTCAAATCCCCATTTATTAAAGCCCCATGAAAATTACTACTGCTACATGATAACATTATCTCTCACTTCCCACAAATTCAGAATAATAATCATATCATCGTCACCACCTAATTAATTAAGCTAGCAAATAGCAATGGAGGGATTATCGACCCATGTATACAAAGGGATTAAAAAATATTGGAAGAGGAGAGGTTATGTGAGATTAAACAGTAATAAAAGAAAGATCCGAAGAGAGATCAAACACAGTGGTGATAAACCGGAGGTAGGAAAGGGGAGGCGGGAGAGGAAGAGACGGTTTTGGCGAGTTAAAATCAGCCCGAGGTTCCGAATATGGAGCCGGGTAGGATCGCCGAAGAAATGGTTAGCTCGGCTACGAGATGCGTACGTGAACATGATGCTGAAGATTTCGAACGCCGGGTTTGTGACGGGGGTAACCGGGTATGGAGGCTCCATTGAATACGGTTTCAATAAGGGTCCAGTGAAGGAGTATGACGAGAAAATGATAGTGGAAATCTACAAGTCTTTGGTGATTGCACAAGGGCAACTAGTTGTACCTCCTGTAGGTAAAAATGGAGATACCCAAATTAATGTATGTCTTGCAAAATAGAATTAATTAGCACGTCTACTGGGTAAAGTTTTCTCTTCTTTGTTTTTTTGGGCAAGGATTGTTTTTTTTTTTCTTTTTTTTGACTGGAACCATTATCTGATTTCAATATGTTGTGAATTATTGGATCCGGGTATATTACAAGTTCTGTTCCAATGTTTTTTCTTCAAATGAGCTAACTATGTGAGGATGAAAATCGAACCCTAACTTCACGGTTAAAGCGAGAGAGTTGTTCCCACATAGGAGCATGACATAACATACCTCTTGATCTTACTGTTTCGCTATCTGGAAGACTGGAACTCGGATAATATACTCTGCAGTTCTTATTTTCGTTTGCAATAAATTGGTTAATCAAGATTGATTAATGACACAATACTACTACTACTAATTACCCTCCTATAATGGGCTATTCTGTAAAATTGATGAAAATAGAAGGGGAAACTTGTCCAGGAAAAATTATGTAAATGTCATTCTACCTCTTACTTCATATTAAAATATTATATTGAAACGGGAAGAAACGTAAAGGACGGAGGGAGTAGGTAGGTAATTGTGTTCAGCTATAATAATACTCGTATAAGACAGAAAGATGAGTAATTGTGTTTAGTATTCCAAGCAATAAGGGCGTTTGCGTAAATCTTCAAAAAAAGAAAGGGGCAAACTTGTCCAAGCAAAATTTAGGCAAGATTGTTGTGATATTGTGGTGTTGTCCCTCTTTTTATATAGTACTAGTTGGAAAGCCCGTGCGATGCACGGACCTATTTTTAATGAAAATGATAATAATACCAGGTTATGGGATTGCATAAATTTGTGAAATTATTGGTTGACAAACTTTTATTTATATAATATAATTTCATCGTATTATTAAATTTTCTTGATGTGGTATAATTTACTTTAATTTATAGCTTTAAGAGTTGCTATAAGACTCAAAAGATTTTTCTAAGTCAGCTCATCATAATTAAAAGATTTTTCTAAGTCAGCTCATCATAATTAAAAGATTTTTCTAAGTCAGCTCATCATAATTAAAAGATTTTTCTAAGTTAGCTCATCATAATTTTTCGATGTGATAATTCTACTTATATTTATGATTTTAAGAACTATTTTTAGGACTCAAAAAGTCAAAAGATATTTGATTAATACTTACAGACGATGATTACTTTTATTTATATAATAGAATTTCATCACCTTCATGCAATTTTTCGATGTGGATAATTTTAATTCAATCTATAGCCTTTAGAGTTATTATAAGACTCAAAAGATTTTTTTATTAATATCTAAAAACGAATAATTTCTATTATTGATGATGTAGAATTTCACACACGTTTATAGTCTTAAGAGTTTGTTTAAGACTCAAAAAATAATTTTTTAAAGTTTATTATAGCCCTAAGAGCTTTTCTAAAATTCAAAAGATGTTTGGTTTATATCTATGAAATTCATGACTTTGTAAAAAAAATTGTTGTGAGAAATTTTACTCAAGTTTATAGTCTTAATTAAAAGTTTTTTTAAGACTCGAAAGTGTGAAATATATTTACTTAATTAAGTTTATGGTCTTAATATTTTTTTTAAGATCCAAAAGATTTTGTTTTTCATGTACGTTATTAAGGACAAACAATTACTCTTATTTATATAATATAATTCGATCACCTTATTACGGAATATACTTTTGGACAAATGATTATCTAAAATGAATGATTTCTCTTATTTATGATATCTTATCGTAATTTTTCGATGTGTGATAATTCCACTTAAATTTATAGTTTTACGAACTCTTTTTAGGACTCAAAAGATTTCTGCTTGATATCGTCATAGTTTTAAGAACTCTTTTTAGGACTCAAAAAATTTCTATTTGATATCTAAAGACGATGGTTACTTTATTTATATAATAAAATTTCATCATTTTTTTGTAATATTTCGATGTGGGACAATTTTTACTTCAATTTGTACCCTTAAGAGGAATATTATAAAATTCAAAAGATTTTTGATTAATATTTAAAACCGAATAATTTCTCTTGATGTAGAATTTCATCACCTTATCATAATTCTTCGATGTGCGATAATTTTATTTAAGTTTTTAGTCTTAAAAAGTTCTTTTAGGACTCAAAAGATTTCTCGTTAATATCTAAAGATGAATAATTGCTTTTACTCCGTATTTATATAATAGAATTCTATCACCTTATTATAATTTCTCGATGTGGTGTAATTTTACTTTAATTTATAGTTGCTTTTTATAAGACAATTTTTTTTGTTAATATCTAAAAATGAATGATGTCTCTTATTTGTGATATAGAATTTCATCACCTCATCATAGTTTTTCGATATGTGATAATTCTACTTAGGTTTATAGTCTTAAAAACTCTTTTTAGAACTCATTTTTGGTTAATATCTAAACACAAATGATTTCTCCTTTCCATCAACTTATGGTTCTAAGAATATTTTTAAGACTCAAATTTTTTTAGCTGATATCAAAGGACAAATGATTATTATTTATAATATATAGAATTTCATCAGTTCATCATAATTTTTCGATGTGAGACAACGTTAGGATAATTATAATAATAAACGAGTTTTTTTTTATATCTAACGACTTAAGAATAAGCTATTACTCGTATTTATATAATAAAATTCGATCACCTTATTATAATTTTTTTATGTAAGATAATCTTACCTAAGTTTATAATCTCAAATGTAAGTCTAATTTTTTTATATCAAATTCCATCAGCTCATGATTTTTTGATATAGAATGAATAATTTTGATTTAAATTTAGATAGTCTTAAGAACTCTGGTACTTCGTCATTACTTGAGTTTATAGTCTTAAGAGGTTTTAACACTTAATTGAGTTTTTGAAGATATCTAATATTGATTAGTCATACTTAAGGACGAAAAATTACACTTATTTACAATATAGAATTCCATCAATTCATCATAATTTGGAGGAATGATTATTTTATAATATAGATAGAGTTTCATTACCTTGTTACTTCAGCTTGTACTCTTATTAACATATTTTCTAAGACATAAATTTTTTTTTATTGATATTTAATAACGAATGATTAGTCTTATTTATAATAATATAGAATTCTATTATCATAATTTTGTTGATGTGGAATTACTCTTATTTATAATATAGAATAATCATTTTTTTAAGACTCAAAAGTTTTTGTTTCGATATTCAAAATCAATAATTCATCTTATTTATATTATAGAATTTCATAATCCCATCATAATTTTTCAATGTGGGATCTTAAGGTTATAATCTTAAGACTTCTTTATGACTTAAATTGGTGGAAATCTAAGGACGGGTGATTACTACTCCGTATTATTTATAATATATAGAATTTTATCACCTCCTTATAATTTGTCGATGTGTGATTACTATTATTTATAATATAGAATTTCATCACCTTATTATAATTTGTCGATGTGGGATAACTTTAATATCTTTATATGTAGTAAATTCATCACTTTTTTCGAGAAAATAATATGAAACAAATAATATGAAATTTATACTCTAATGAAAGCATTTTCTACCACGAATCTAATTAATTCATTTCTATGATTTTATTTACGATAACTTTTTGTTAAACGAAATTTAAAGTTTTTTAGATGAAAAATTATAAAACATCACATTAATATAATAAATTAAATGTATTATTGTAATAATTAAAAGATTCTCTATTTGATTTATTATTATTATTAATGATACTTACCTAAATTGAGCTTTTTTTCAACGGACCAATCATATCGCTCGAAAACTTCCTCCTTTATATATATATATTGACTAGTTTTGGGCCCGGCGATGCCCGGGCGGTTCTAATTTTTCTTGATAGAAAGACCTTTTTAAAAATAAGTATTTTCTTGTGATTATGTGAGAGGTCTCACGATAAATTTACTGTGAGATCGTCTCATACAATAATTTGTGTTTTTATAATGGATCAATCGATGTTAAGAAATCATTATGGATTCGTGGCCCGTATAACTCAATTTGTATTTTACCAAACTCGTACTCATTACAACCCGTATTCTAAGTCGACACGAGGCCCGATAATCCGTTTGACATGTCTAGTTAAGATCCGAAATTATAATAATAATAATAATAATAATAATAAGTGAGAACATGTGGCTAGGGATGACAATGGGTCCAAGACCCGACCCAGATCCGGCGGGTCGGACCCAAATGGTTCGGGTATGGGTCTAATATTTTCAGACCCGATGGGTATGAGTCGGGTCCGGGTCCTCTAAAAAAATTTCGGGTATGGATCTGGGTCTGAGTTTTGAGACCCGAATTCGACCCGTAGACCCGTTATTAAAAAAAAAAAAACAATTTTCACGGTTTCAGGCTCCATCATCATAACATCTAGATCCTAATCCCCTATCCCCTATTCCTTAAAACAAAAACCAAGGGACAATTGTGTCTTTTCAACTTTCCCGCCAAAATCACCTTTTCATTATGCAAATTGGGCTTAGTAAAATCAATCCAATTTGAGCATAACCCATATGCTCTTAATAATATAGCAAATAAATTAGCAAATTGGGCTTGTGGTAAAACCAATCCAATTTGAGCATAATCTGTATCAATATATTTAGGAAAATATAGTTCTCTAATTAGACTCAATCCGTCAATATTTGGTGATTTAATTAAATAACTAAACAAATAAAAATTGCTATATCTGAAAAAAAAAAAAAAATTTATCAATCAATTCATACCAATTACATCCATTTTGACGAAAAAATTTGTAACATAATAATAAAAATTTTCTTCCACACTTTTTATAAACACGTCAAACGGGAAGAACGGGTTACGTCATACGGGTTGGACAAATTAGTGAATTACGGATTAGGTCAAATAAATGTCACGGATCGAGTTAACGTCTATAATTTTTGGGCCCTTACATTTTATGAATTAATGTTTTTTAAATATTAATCATATTTAACATCACTAATGATATTAAATTAAATAACTATCATATTTATAAGTAAAAAATTGTAAAAAAAACTACTTCGTATATTATTCTATAAATATTTACTATTAAATGCTACGACTATAAAATTTATATAAAATTATTATTTTTATAATTTATAAAACTAAATTTAATAATTTTTCAATTGTTATTTTAAATATTATATACTCATATATATAAATAATAATATCATGATAATTTTAATGATACGTCATCAATCCAAGTATCCAACAAGTTGACCCATTCGAGTCGGGTTTGACGGGTTGTTTCATCTTAATAAAATGTTATTTATACAAAAAAAATATAAGGTAATGAGAAAATAATTGTTTTTATTATGCTTAAACAAAAATTAAAGGGTAAAATAATTGAATGGTACGGTTGACTGAAATATCCAAAAAAAAAAACGTCTAAGTTATTGACTTAAACAGAGGGATATAATTTTTTAAGTAACTAATATTTTTATAAACAAAAATTAATTACAAAACCGTGCGTAGGCACGGGTTTTGAACTAGTAACCCTAACAAACAAGAACGCCCCTCCTCTATCTAACATTCTAACCCATCAGTCATTCAATTGCATCCCCCATTATCTTCTTTCATGAAGAATTACATCACTCTGCCAAAATCATTCACATACACTAACAATAACAACAAATCCAATTAAGTCCTAATTCAAAACAAACAAAAGTACAACAATTAATACCCAATAAAGTGAATCCGACAAATAGTTCAATTCAATTGAAATGGAATAAGTAGAAATTAAAGAGTGAATTTTGGAAGAAACTCAAGTTTATTAGAAATTGAAGAGATTGAAAGTGGATTCTTGGAGGAGAGAGAGTGAAAGTGATGATGATTGATGAATGACGGGAAGCTTGAAGGAAAAAGGGAGTTGAAGATGGAATAAAGGAAGTTTTGTTATATTTTTTTAATAGATTTATATTTAATATTATTAAATGTTTAATTTTTTTTTGTACCCGCGGGTAGACCCGGACCCGATCCGGACCCGACGGGTATGGGTCTGATAATTTTGGACCCGGTCGGGTCCGGGGTCGGGTTTGGGTCCAAGGTTTGAACTTCGGGTCCGGGTCTGGGTGGAACCGATCCATTGTCATCCCTATATGTGGCAAAATGGAATATTTCCTTTGAAGGGCAAAATAGGAATACAATTTTTACGCAAATTCTTTGGCACATCTTCCCTCTTTTTAATATACTCCGGTAATGAAATGAAATGAAATGAAATGTAATAGAGCTTAACATGGGTAATGGGCCGTCCCAATCTATCTGATTGGTCCGTCCTAATCTGTCAAACTTTTCAGCGGGCTTGAACAGTGGAAATGTTTTAAAACGGCTAATGGGCCGGACTAATTACTAAATGGGTCGTGCTTGGACACAAATATTTTCAAAATGGGTTAGCCCGTCCAACCCGCTATAAATAGATTTTATAAATATAAATAAAAAAATAATTCCTAGAGCGTAGAAAATTATAAACGTCAAATACTTGAAACATGGAATAGTAAACTAATGTAGGATTGTATTTTAACACGTGGTGTGAAAATGGTAAGAGAACGAGACGTTGTTTGGTAGGTGTAAATAATGATGTTACCATCTTGATTGTCCAAGATAATAGTGTCATCACAAACAAAACCAAAACCAAAAATAGCATAAATAGTACTTCCTCCGTACCATTAAGATCTTCTCACTTCAATATTATATCCCTCACAAATGAATAAAAGTGGGAAGATCTTAGTGGTACGGAGGGAGTAGTACCTAGGTTGTAAAGACACGAACATGGACATATATCAGACACGTGACACGGCGCTCGAAATTTATAGAACACAGACACGGCAGAAAGAAAAATCAATATACATATTTTTTTATTTTTTATTTTTTATTTTTTTTGAAGTGAAGATCAATTTCATTAATAATTAGCCATCCGGCATCTACAAACGATGTCAAATTGAACTGAATACAGATTTGTAAAAAATAAATAAAGAACACCTTTGAGACAAAGATCGTTATTAGAGTAATGCGCTTCTGCATAGCCTTCTATATATCGCTGTTTATTGACACAGCCTCTCGCGAAGGAATCTATAGATCTGATTAAAAAGTCTTCAAAGGGATGAACTTTCTCTATTTCGACAAATAGTATACCGAGATCTGACCTCAACTGTATCACCGAACGTCGAAATTTCATTGCTCTCACGATCTTCCACATAAATCTTGTACCTCTCCCAAAGAGGGAGCAAACCCATCGAAAACATAGGAGCAAACCCATCAATTGATGGGGGCAAAACCTCACAAGAAGGAGGCAAGAGTTATTCATAATTATCTAAAAAAACTAAAAGTTTGGGGCTTACCACTACCAAAATTGGTAGATGGCAGCCCCGAACGAAGAATTTTTTCTTCTTCTTTTTTAGGGTTTTGGGGAGGAAGAGGAGGCAGAGATGCTTAGGGTTATCAATATACATATTTAAACAAAGATAATTTGAAGATTTTTATACCTAAAATATAAGTTTGGTTACGTAACCAATCGAAATTATCGTAAAATAACAAAACAAAAATTAAATTATTATTATTAAACTAAATCTTAAAAACTCAAACAGTTATACTACCATAATATAATAATTAATTAGTTATTTAGTCTTAAGTTGAATGTTTATAATAAAGTAACCCCTATAAACATATAATATTGTCGTTTTATTAAAGCCCAAAAATTCATAAACAACGTTAAGTTTGTCCAATGAGTCTCCAAATACTATGAATCGTGTCCGACACGTTTCAAAATAACATGAAACATGTCCGACACGTCTCCAAATAAATTTTAAAAATTGGACACGATTTTTTAGGTATCCGACACATATTATCGTGTGTGTGAGATATGTATCGGTGTCCGACATATTTGGGGTACAGGTGGGCTTAAGGCATACGCCATAGTTGCTCTCTCCCAAACTTGTACAATCAGCCTGAACAACAATCTATCGGTACATCCTGTAGATTAGACATTAAGTGTTACCTGAATGATCGAAAATATCAAATGGATTTTTATAGGCTTCTAGAAAATCGGGTGTGTTTAGTCAATATTTTGTACTTTCTTTTATTTTTTTAATAAATTAAGAATAATTCTGCTTTCACTAATTTTATTTACTATCTTAATCTTTGTGTATAAAACAAATCTGAACTTTCTATTAAGTCGAAAAATAAATGAAAAAGTATACCGCTTTGCATACTAAACACCCATTACAATCGTGCTGGACCATGACAACTCGAGCAGCACCATGAAGCTTCACGTCATAGGTACTACGGCCCAAAGGAACAACCTAAGCTAATACTCCAGTGATTTAATTAGTTGCAATGGACAGATAAGGGAAAATCCATGGTATTGAGTAAAGGCAGTATCTATACGCCGCAGTTTCACTACCGCTGCTAAAACCAAACCTGAGTAGGAGTACAACAACATAGATGGGGCCCAGGTGTTGGGGTTTTATTGGACCACGTGTTGGGCTATTTGTTTTTCAACTTGATCATTGTCTTCATCCATCAGACAAACAATTTTACGATTTAGTATTATTATTGTTATTATCGTGGTGTGAGGGTACAATCACACACTATTCTCCAGTCCAGTGTTCCGTAGATCGTCACTAAAGTTGTTGATCATGATATGTCATTTGTTGATTATACATGTTCTGTCAATTTGCCCTTGTCTTCAATTCACTACCTTACATAACTCACTCCTCACTAGGGAGGAGTATTTCAGGGATCAAGCTAGGGCTTCTTTACTTAATAGTTCATTCCATTCATATTTGCGACTTACATACCAACTTATTGCACGTTTCTTCAAATAAAACAAATTAAAAAAAAATCATAATTGAGTACTCTACTATTCCGTATGTTTGATGCATTTGATGTTGTTATTGAATTGATGTCATGAAATGAACACGAATATATGAACACCTGATTCAAACTATATAGACCGTGCCTACAAAAGTGCAAAACAATGCAAGTAGTCTTTTCAAATCAATAAAAGCTACTTTGACCGAATTCGTATTACATAGAATAGAATTTACTAACGTGATTTTAACTCATTCTGAAATATAAATTTCTAAACATCCTTTTACATGTGAATTATCTCTACAGGGTAATTATCTTTGATCAATCATTTACTTACTCCACGTTAAAAATCTCATTCCGAATTAAGATATGGCGTACGTTATGTTATTTATATATATACTGAACGATCATGTCCATAAGTTGATACGAGATTCTTCTAACTTAACTAGATACTCCCTCCCATCCATTCAATTCTTTACCCTTACTATAAATGGACAATCCAATCAATTCTTTACATTCCTCTTTTGGCAAAAGACTTTACCATATAACCCCATATCTTTCCTCTATTTACTCAAAATACCACAACTTTTTCCTTACTTTAAATTTGGTGGACCCATAAAACCATTTGATTTACCAATAATACCCTTACTTTTACCACTTTTCTTAAAATTTGTGAAACCCCCATGTAAAGCATTGATTGGATGGGAGGGAGTATTTCAACTCAACTTAAGATTTTGACCGTCCAAATTATATAAAATCATTTAATATTTTTCTAACTTAACGAGATTATTTATATACAAGTAAAATCATTCGTGAGCCTCCAAGTTTCAATATCGCATTAAAATTTTGGGAGAGATAATTAGTTTCGGTGGAGCTTTTGCAAATGAATGCATGCATATGGTTTGATATTGTCCATTCATGGTGACTAAATTGTCAAATCTCTAAAGTTTAATTGAACATAAGAAGGTAGTAAAATATTTTTGTTTCTAATTATTAGAAGTAGTAGTCTCTAATGACAAGAATCTACATATATATATATATATTCAATGAGGCAATGATGCTTGTATGTCAAAAATTTCATCATATAGCACTACTCTGTCTTTACCAAGTGATGCTTGTATTCATTCCCTTTTTTTTGTTCATGCTTCCAGTCACATTTGCTGCCTCACAAGTCTCACTCCATCACAATCCAATTAAAGTTGGTGATCGAATATACTTGTACAAAAATAAGGTGATAAATGAAGGAATAAATAGTAGCAAAAGGGGGAAAAATATAGGGAGGAGTAAAAAAAATACTTTATTCGTTCCAATTCAAAGGATATGTTTATTTTTTCACACTTGTCGAGACACGTTTTATATCGTCAATATCTCTCATTTTACATTAACAAATATTATAAAAATTTAATATTCTTAATATATATACTCATAAAGATGAATCAAATAAGAGAAAATATAATCAACGATTCTCTTGAGTTGTGAATAGTATCCAAAAGGGAAGCGTATCCTTTGAATTTGAACAAATGGAGTAGGAGAGATGTTAGGTTAAAATATGTTAAGTCTACTTTATAAAATATCAAAAGAACGGTTTTTCTAATATGTGTCCGCTGGACACATGTTAATACGTAGTATAATTTAAGTATGATTATCAATTATACTGTTTAATTATGTAATTACGAGTAATTATAAGGTACGTATCATTTCAATTTCTCATGTTAAAATAGGTTCTTTTCAACTTCTTTTCCGCTACTACTTTAGTTTAGTTCAACCTAATTAGTTCAGTTCAACCCAGAAGACTCATTTTATCTCAATACTTCAACCCACTTCAGTTCAGTTCAGTCAGCTCACTTCAGTTCAGTTCATTCAACCTACTTCAGTCCAAAAGAACACGGTCTAACATATAGTGCGTGGGTATATATGTTAGAAAAAACCAAAATACAAATTGATCAATTAGGGCTTAGTTTGTTAGTGGGTTGAAGAAAATAAATAGGTTGGTAGAACCACTCTATAAGTAAAACATAAAAATAAGCATAATATATAAAAATGTGAGAACGAATTAGAGTTACAAAATCTACCGATAAATGACCTAAAATGATATATACTTATTTTTTATCGATAATTTGTTTACCTATTCTATATTAGAGTGTCAAGATCATGCAAAAAAAAAAAAAAAGACATCGTAGTGCTTTCTTTTCATGCAACGTAACTACAGTTTACGCCCAATTAAGTACGAAGAACTATACACAGTACAAGCTAGAAGAAAGGTGTCGTATTAGTAAGATTCATTGGACAGACAATAAATGTTGTTGAATTCACATCCATCGTTGTTGTTATTGGAATATTAACATAGTAAAAGCACACTACTTACTTACTGTATTTAATTTGCATGATGGTAGGTAAAATCACACTTCGATCACTTTGTATATATCTTGTACTGTATGTCCTACAACATTCGCCAATAAGCACACAAGAAATTCACAAAAACAATAGAGGCAAGGAGGGGAAATAAGTCACAATCCCATTCATTATCAGATGGAATTCTTGTCGGAATTTCTTGATTTCATTCAGATCTGCTTTTTCATTCTTTCTTGATCTATCTTGCTTGAATTGGTAGACCTCCGTACCTGATGGCCGACTGCCGGACCCATTCATTTTTTCACGCTCAGAACATCCGACCAAATTTAGAAGATATTTATACAAATGAAAATTGAACAAAACATACAAAATAAAATGAAATTTGTGTATTACGATGTCACGAGATGTTGTAACAGTAGTTGTAGATCCGCCGGCGTTGGTTCGTACGTCCATGCAGCATGCCACAGTTGCATCCACAGTAATTTGTGTATGATATTTCATTGAGATTTTTGTGGGGACTCTAGGTTTTATATGCTCCTCATCTTTTTTACTCAAAACTTTGCATTTTGTCCCTAAATTAACATACTCCATATTTATCTTACCTTCATATAAACAATGACTTTAATAAGACTATTTGTATATCGATTTTTCTAACGTGTGTCCACTAGGCACACGTTAATAAGCTAATTGTAGCAATATTAATGTAGATATTATCATGATAAATTAAAATATTAAGTTCTTTTTACCCTACTTAGATAATATCCATGATAATTTTTGCTATAATTAATTTATTAACATGTACCCGTGGGCAAACGTTAGAAAAACCGTTTATATATAAATCAAATGCAGACGCTATAACAATCTTTTAATAATAATACTTTGTAGTAAGGAATACTCCCTCCGGACACTATTTTTCGCCCCACTAGCTTAATATATGTGAGGGGTATTTTAATGAAGTGGGGCAAAAAATAGTGTCCGGAGGGAGTATTATTTTGCATATAAAAATAAAAATGATATCAATAGTAGTACTAGGCTACTTGTACTTTTTTTTTTTTTTTTTTGCAAATAATGTGTTATAATTGAAATGACCTACCATATACAATAAAACAACACTGAGTATTTGTATATGTTACTCCGTATTTTTCTACTAATTAATACGGAGTATATTTTTTTTATTGCTCATAACAATAATGAAGTGTTTTATTTATTCACCAAAAAAATAAGTAAATCAAATTTCCGAATCAAATAGGTTTTAAGTTCTTGTTTTACACTACTGCTAAGAGTCTAAGACAACCGTAGCAATACAAACTTCAAATATTCCCCGATATCTAAGGCTGTAAGTTTGTAACTGAGTCGAATTCTACCAAATAATAGCATTATTTGGTCTGACTTCAAATTTTTTGGAGACCGCGTTTGACTTGGTTTGATTCGGTCAATTTTTATTGGAAATCGTTATTTGATTTCTATTTGAACTGAGTATTGTAGGCCGATTATTTGATTTGGTTATTTAAGTAAAGTCTCTACTCTCTACTTTACCTAGAAAACTAGTACAATACAAATTTACCGAAATAAATAAATAAATCTAAATTCTGAATCAAATCAAGTTTCAAGTTTTTCTTTGCTTTTGTTTTTCTCGACGACGGTTGCTTCTGCAAATTTCTTGGTAGGCTGTGAGACAGATATAGGAGTGCATTAGGCTTAGTTTAGGAGCAAATCTAGCCGAATATTTGGCTTGATTTAGGTCAAATATCAAAACAACTTTTGATCAGCTTATATTTGAAACCTCGAGACGAGTACAAATCAAACTTTTTCGATTGAGTTTTACGCATCCGGTTAAATAGTATGACTCACTCAGAACCCTAACGGCATCACTTTTCGTATACCCTTACAAGATTATTCTTTAATTAAGATCTTTGGACAATACAAGTCAATTAGTCAACCAACAGCCCTAGTAGCCTTTCATTATTATTCCGATAAACTTTAAGATATACACATTAAGTAGATTATATATGTCATCAAATCAAGCTAATTATTATTAGTTAATAGTCGTACTATTATTATGACAGAATGACACTACTAAAAAGCTGACTAACTCAACAAACTTAGGTAATTAAATAACACCACTTGGTACATACAATGAAGCTATCGAAGCTTCAGGGTAATTTGAGCCCTAGCTTAGACTCGTCGTGCAATTACCGTTCTTTGCGGCTCTACCACATGCTCATTACTTGTTAATTCCTCTCAATAATCTATCTCTTATCAATTCTTTTGGTCTTTTCTCCATACTTGATTCCTTCATACTCACATCTTTAGACGTGTATTTACAATTCATTGGATCGGATTTCCTTATTGGTGGATTCGTGCTTTAAATCTGTTTGATTATCGTTACTTCAATCTGAAGTTGAATTCTATGTAGCCAACATACTATTAGTAAACCATGTAAATTTTGTGTGTCGTTTTTTAGTGTCTTTCTTACTTCTGTTATAGCCCACGCATGGTTCAATTCAAATGGATGTACTCGAATGTTAAGTCACAACTAAACCTCTAACCATTAGCCATATCGACATACATATATTGTTATTGTAACGTAAAGTTGTCAATAACTACTTAATCTAAACTTGATTGTACAGAGAATTTAACATCATACAGTACTCCGTATCATTTTTGTTGAGCTTATTTGTGTGAATACCGAGCTCTTCTATTATTAACTTTAAATTATTTCATTGATCGTAGGACCCTTGTTTTCCAAAATGAGTGAATTAAAATCTTGTACCCATATAACGAATATCATCCCTCAATATTTTCACAAGATTAGTGAGCTAAAAGGCTTCCTTAATTAGCTAATTAGTACGATTGGATTACACAGAATCAAAGCACTACGTACTCTATCTGTTTGTTAACACAAAAAGAGAAGAGAATAAGTAATAAGTAAATAAAGAAAGAAATTAGTGATGGGATCAAGAAGATGCTAAAAATGCCAGTTGGAAAATAGAATTGATGGTGTTGGAAAACCCAAATTAGAGTAGCATAGATGTCAGTTGTGGTATATTTGTCGTGATAAAACCATGAATTATTTATTTAGTGGGTTAAAAACAAAAAGCATTCTGTAGAGAAGAGTGCCGAGAATCAAAGAATGCATGAAGTTGAAGGTTGAACTCTAAAGGGAATGTCGCATCGGTAATGTGAACATCGATTGTCAAATATAAAATGATTTACGTTACTACCTCTTCCTTCACGTACGTACTTTTTTTACATGCAGATGCACTCCATCTACAAAATCTTCTTTCCTATGTCTCAGATTTCGGGGGTCCTTGTCTATGTTATAGACTGTTTTTGTAATACCCACTATCATAATTATAATTATATTTTCGTTCTTATAACGCTGTTTTTTTCACGGTACAGAATAGTAATTTATATAAGGGATATATACATTCAGTCATTTACCGGAGTATATTTTTTTGTCTATCACATTTGTATACTCTTAATTTTGTTAGTCTAGTACAGCATGCATTATTCCATAGTTCCATATTTTGTTAGTCTACATGGGACGAGTTGTCTCGGAAAGACAGAAGGTTACGTTAGGTTATGATATGCCATTTTTTGGGTGGAATCGGCTCTACAAGCGGAAGATAGGCTAGAGGGAAAAAGTTGTTTCATATACAGGTTATACGTTTACACTTGGTCTGGCGGGGTGCAGAAGCAGAGGAGATTGACCACCTAACGGATATTAGCTACTATTAAGATCCCATCATATTAGAATTACGTTTTTAATTTCATTGTTTGTCTATTAAATACATTCCGCGGTCCATTTACATGCGTGCGCACTCCTTAGCTATGAAGGCGGCAATGCACGAATAGAAGGGGTGTATGTGTTTCATTGACCAAAATAATATTGAGGTCTGGCCTAACAAAGGAGTTTAAATTACCCTAGCTATCTTCTAACAATGGTTAAATAATTGATTTTATGCAAGTTATTTACTTATTTTATTCTATATGGACAGTTATTTGATTTATATAGATGGACATTTTTTTTACTTCTAAATACAATTCATTATTATCCGCTAAATATACTCACAAATCTATATATATATATGATACTCCCAAGAGATATTTCAAATTTAATCACAACTCTTTAACCAAGCTCCGGAAGCAAAGCAGTTTTAAAATTACGAGGAATATATAATTCTACCATTCTTATACAATCCTACCCGAGTACCCTGACTCTCGACTCTAAACTACACCAAATAATTTACATTAAAAATAGAATGGACTTGGAGTAGGGAGTATTGTGTAAACATATTGGTCTACGTACTCAATAATTTTCTTATACAAAAAGGACTGTCAAGAGAGAAAAGTGAAAGAGTTGAACAAGTAGAAGATGGCCAAGTGTGTTAGCTAATAGCTAGCGGGTGTGGTATGGTTAAGGGAAGAGACGAGGCACTCACACAGGCACAGGCACAGGCACAGGCACAGGCACAGGCACAGTAGTGTTGGTCACTAGCAGATGAATTACGTACAGAGTGTTGTCACATGGATTCCCCTGCCAATGTCCTCCAATCCATACTCATGTCTTCTCTTTTCCTCCCCCTCCCCCTCCTCACATTATTATTATTTTCACTTTTTCCCTTTTTTTTTTTTTTTTTTTTTTTTTTTTTTTTAAATAGATTGGTTCACCTCAGTTCAACCATTTCCATTCAATCTTATTAAATTTATTTTATCTTAATCAAGTCAGTTTGTTTAAGTTAAGTCAAACTCAAACTGGACCATTTTACTTCAATTTAGATCAATTTAACTGATAAAAAATGTCTTATTCTTGAATTTTACTCCGTAACATAGAATTATTTATGCTTCATTTTATATCAGCTTTCATTGATACATTACCTTTAGTCATTCAGATAATACTCAATGAAAAATTTCCCCTATTTAAGTGATTATTCTTGAATTATTAATTTTAGCAAGCAGAGACTTCCTTCTATGTAGACACAATATAAATAGAGTTTCACTCTTTAATTTTTGTACGGTTTT
Organism: Agrostemma githago; assembly: GCA_958450325.1. Taxonomy (NCBI): domain Eukaryota; kingdom Viridiplantae; phylum Streptophyta; class Magnoliopsida; order Caryophyllales; family Caryophyllaceae; genus Agrostemma; species Agrostemma githago. The sequence continues at coordinate 2,386,267 of OY288255.1, forward strand.
TCTAATATGTGTCCACTGGGCACATGTTAATACACTAATTAAGACAAGAGTAATCATGATATTATCCTGAGAAGTTGAAATATTAAGGCTTTATTAACCATACTTATACGATATTCATTTTAATTTTTAATCTTGTCTTAGTTAACTTATTAACGTGTGCCCAATAAGTACACGTTAGAAAAACCTATTTTCGTAATATCCACAAAGTTAATGATTTAATTTTATAATTTCTTAATATCTTTTTGTGTGTGTGTTTAGTACTACCTCCGATTCTTTAGAAGTGCTATAGTTTTTAAGATCCGTGGAAATAATCAAATGTAGCAATTTCGAAAAATCAGAGGGAGTACAATTACTCAAATAAATCGTACGGAGTATGTAGTATTCTATTAAAAAAATTGTGTTATAAGTATAACCCTATAGTACATCTGTTTCCTTATTTCAATACGGTTTTCAATATAATGCATTTTATTTTGGACATACATTTTTTCATGAATGAAGTAAACTCTCTTAAATATAGCAACATAATTTTAAATTTTCTATTCTCATTTTCAGAATTATTTATTTATCTTTGATTAAATAATCTTGCAAAAAAAATGATTGAAATTGAAAAAATATTTATTAAGCTTATAATAATCTAATCTTATTAAACCTTTTGGGACTAAGACTTTGATGTTGTTGTTGTTGTTGTTGTTGTTGACGACTTGTTAGTAACTATGAACTCGCGAGTTAATTAAGAGTAGTTGTATCTAGAGTTGGTGTAGTGGGATGAGTTAGGTCACCTCAAGTTTGATTAGACGAGTTAGGCCACCGTCCGAGTTAATAATTTCGACTACTTCAGAGTATCGAATCAACCATATTGAATCGCTCGGAGCATGTTATTCACGTCGTGAGAACGACTAGTAGAATTGGACCTACGTACGTACAAATGATCATGCATTATATATCTGTGTGACGTGTGAGTCGACAGGAGAAAGCACTAAGACGGGGGTATGTAGATCACTTTATTTCCATTAGGAATTAGGGATGAATGGATGATTGATGAGAAAGTGTAAAAGCTTTTATGGGGTTGAATTATTATAGAAGCGGAAAGACAAGAAGGGGCGTTACCCAAATTTACCCTAAAAGGGACAATAACAGAGCTGACACAGACACACTCTCTCTAAAAAGTGTCCTCTGCCTATGAAATAGTGCCCTGCCCTGCCCCGTTTCATTCACCTCTGATCTGCCCAATGCCACCCAACTTCCTTGACTCCATTATATATTTGCCATCAAAATCAGGTCAAGCCTCACTTTTTGGTCCTGCGTGCTTCATTCACCACCTTCCTACGTACTACATTCAACTCACGGAGGTCGTTGCGTGCGAGCCGGTATCATTCTTACGTTATTAGATCAATACTCGCATGCTTACCTTACGATTGTGTGGTTTATGGCATCACGGCTTATATCTAAAAGAATAGTCGCAACTGCTAATCGGTGTGCAAACTTGTCTAGTGTCCAAGGTATAAGTATAAAACTAAAGGGTAGACAATGTCTCGTGAACGAGAAATGAAGATTAACCCAAGTCAGCTATTAGGAACCAAAAACTAAAAAAAACATAGAAATCAACTACCGATGGGAAAAAAATACTAGTCCATGACACCCCTCTTGGCCTATATCATCCCGACCCAACTCAAAGAGCTTAGTCGGAGTCTCCTCTTCCTCACAAATACACAAGGGAACACTTTGGCTAACTCCTACACTTGTCATCCAAATATCCAATCCCCACGACGATTAACTTCTTCATGATTGATATGTCAACATCTTCTATAAACTAGAGAATAGACAAGGAAAATGTGGGATAGAGACTAGATTGCAAATTCAAATGGGCTAATAATGATAAGAATAATTTATTTTGTATGGGATTTGTGTTAGTTTCTTTTATGATACCCCATTCTTTTTTTTTTTTTTTTTTTTTTTTTTTTTATGTTTTTTCCCGTTTCAATTAAATACTTCTCACAAATCTTAAAAAGTGGGAAGAAACATAAAAAAACGGAGGGAGTATTGATTAAATTGTAACACTCAATATCAATAAAAAAGTCAAATGGTAAGCTAAAATAATAATGTTCGAAAAAGTGATCGAGAGTAATACTCATTGTGGACATGACGTAGGTCCACCCCGACGCGGCCACGCGCGGGTTTGGGTAGGCGAATGAACCTCCATATGAGAAGGATCGAATTGAAATTTAAGTCGAAATGGAGTCGCCACCGAATTTTATGGTTATTCGGAACCGTTCGAGCCCACTCTACATCGCCATGGCCCATACACAAAGTATGGCCCATTTTGGTTTGAGAGTTGATTGGGCTCGTCCCTTTGCATATCGATATAGATGCCGATTTGAGCGGTTAATCGTATATTGAATGACTCTCGTTGCCAATGGATTCGGACATCCGGAAACCATGGTTCTGAGTAAGGGGTGAGGGTACGTGTTGGGAAGCCCACTAAGGACACCCAACCCCGCCCGCACTTAGCGGCCTCTACTAGGACATCGTTTGACTTTTTAATATGCGCGTTAGTGATTCGGTGAAATGTTATGCAAACAGCGTTTTAGCTAAGCATGCGAATTAAATGTGAGCTACGTCAATTTAATGCATCTAATTTATTGTCGAAGTGATTTAGCCTGCGAGGGTTCATTTAAAAGCGGTAAAACGCAAATAAATAAAGCAAAGCAAAAATAAATCGATTACAAGTTACACGGGCGGAATACAACCCGGAATTCACAATACGGCGTACAATAGAATAATCGAAATATGCAATTGAAATAACGAGCAATAATTATAAACGGACCCGTGTATAAACTAGACCGTGATTTTGTGTAGGTGGACGAACTTTAATTAGTTACACATTATATTGCGTATTAATCAAAGGACGGAGGTTCGAGACCTAGACGTGGTGCTAGCCCGATCTCGAACCTCGATGCCTTGTCCCGACTTATCACCTCGAGAAATTGAGTCTAAATTAATTTTACATCGGATACGACTAAAGAGTCGTCGACATAAAATTAATAATGTGAGACCGTCGATCAAAATCGTTTATGTGTCGTGATATGCATGAATTTTGGAAATGCCACGTGATTGACTTTACACGTGTTGACTAAGTCGCTTTTAAAAAGACGAGGCTCGAATGATATAAAAAAAAAGCTCTCGGTTTTCTGGGCTACAAGACCCACTCGATCGAGTCATGGCCTGACTCGGTCGAGTGTGTCTTTAGACGTAGCTACTGCCCATTTTTATGGGTGCTACTCGATCGAGTAGCAGGTGTACTCGGTCGAGTGGCACCTGTACGAGTTGTGGCTCGTTTTGTTTTAATGTGTTTTAAATCGATGATTGGCCGAGTCAAATAAAAATATTGACGGATTTAAATTTAACTCGGTTTGTCGGTATTATAATCATGTCTTATATGATTATAATACCGTTATCGGAATTTTGCAAAAAGGTCGTTGTTAGATAAAAATTTGATTAGTGACGGAATTGCGTCCCTCTACGTCACGACATCGATATTAATCCTTACGGATTATGTGACGTCGGTTTTCGTGTCAACGGGTTCCGTACTAATTGGAAATGAGATTAAATATGTTCAACTATGACTTTAGATTGGTTATCATAGTTCAACACATTCAAAATCGAATTTTGCGTATTAAAATGCATTTATGCGACATTATGACGATAATGATGATAAAGAAAAGATGATACAAAAGTGAAGACGCGAAAGTATGACAACATTAATGCTAGTGTCACTACTATGATTACAATTATAAATATGATACGAAAATACGATAAATAAAATGAAAATGAGACTTAGAAAAAGAGATCGAGATGGGGTTTAGGACACCCTCAACATACATGCTTAGTAGGGACCTCGGAAATGGACTCGTAATAGCGGCACGGGCTTGGGAGTATCGAGGATGTACGCGAGTTATGGTGTGTATGTGTGTGTGTATGCTTCGCCGGTTCTCCGAGGGACGAGGGCTCGGGTTTTGTGTGTCTTGCCTAGGGTCGCTAGGGTCGTAGTGTTGTGTAGTCGTAAAAGAGGTGAAGGTGTAGGTGAAGGATGTATGCTCCAAGCTTCAAAGTTGTGATGGATGAATGTTGTTGAAGTGTGTGTTGTGCATGGGGTCATGGGGTATTTATAGGGAGCCCCGACCCCGGGTCACTCGACCGAGTGGCGCGGGTGCACTCGGTCGAGTGCCCTCGTGAATGAACCTGGACGGGTTCAAAGAGGCTCCACTCGATCGAGTGGCCAATCCACTCGACCGAGTGGATCAATCAAGCCGCAAAATTTAAGGCTTGATTGGCCTTAATTTGATTGTGATTGATTTTAATTGATTGTGAGTTGATTTGGATAGGTTTGGATTGATTTTTTGGCTGATTTCGAATCTGGTGCATGCTTCGGGGACGCACCTGGTCGGTCTTGTGTGTCGGGTTTGTCTTGACCGGGTTTTGACCCGGTCGCTAAAAGACGGGAATTATTTTTGGTGCCGGTTTTGGCCCAAATTAGTCTTGTTTGACTCGGAACGACCCACTGGGCCTGAATTTGAGGTCTGTTTCGTGAGATTTTTACTCCACTAAAAGTCCATGTCGGATATTATTGATTCCGAGCCCAAGTCCGAGTATACTAAGTCATGTTCGCGTCCGATCATCATCGGGTGTTTTTTGGAAACTGCTATAGACACCTGGCGGTCAAATTTTGGGTGTCTACAGAGCCCCCACTCTGACTGAGGCTTGGACAAGGCGAAAGTCAGAGTAACTACCAAGTCAATTAAGACCTGGTAGGCTTCCGTTCGGGTCGTTTATAGTCCGTTAGACTTGCGTGAAGGGCTCGCCAGCCATAAGTCAGAAGTCATACCTGAGCCGCTGATAATGTCTCCGTGGGGAATCGGACTTGTCGTATAAGTTCTGGGTGCGCCTATATGTGGGCTCATCCCGTACCATTCCGGGGAAAATGCCGCCTTGGGCTTTCCGTTGGGGAGATTTTAGAGGGTTGCATGTCCCTATTTGAGTTGTACCTGTATAAGTCACATAAAATGTATGCAACACGTAGGTAGTAAAACGACTCGCGCTGGGGAAAGTGATTTTTTTGAATTTTTTGAAATCTTTGAAAGTTTTGAAATTTTTGAAATTTTTGAATTTTTTTTGTGAATTTTTGACAGACTGCTCGGGATGACTAAGTTCCTGTGTCTGTGAGGAAGAATCATGGGTCGGGCCTGTATGCTCTAGGCCCGCTTGGACCAAGGAGGCACAGCTGCAGGGGATACCCCAGGGTTTTGATGTTATAAATACATCACCCTGGTTCCTCTTTTTGTCACAATTCTAAAAAAAAGCTCCCTCTTCTCTTTTGAAAGAAAACTTTTTATTCCTCTCAAGCAACTTAGCATGGGTATCGACCGCCTTATCAACATGCTGCAAGATTGGTCACACCGTTTCAGGGATGCTAGCAAGGTAGCTCTGAGGCAGTCTGGTATATCCCAACTGTTCACGTTTCGTCAGTTGCACGTGGACCGTCATTTCCTTGATGCCTGTCTGACCTTCTGGGACGATACCTACCACGTCTTCGCCTTCCCCCGGGGCGAAATTTGTCCTCTCCCTGAGGAAATTGCTGCCATAGGAGGGTGGAATCCATCACTCCGCCCTGCCGTTCCTTTCGCAGTTCGAGACCCTAGGAGGAAGCTGAGGGAGTTTTTGGGTCTCTCCCTTGCTGAAGTATCCCGCATGGATGATGGGGATACTATTTCTCTGCTTGCTTTAGCCGAGAAGTTCATGAACCCGTACGACATCCGGGTTACGCCCATTCATAGCCGTAGGGCGTTCGCCTTCTGTATGCTGCACGTGTATGCCTTTGAAGGCCATATGGACCTGCTGTCTTGCATGGGGAGTGTTCGTCTTCTCGTTGTTGCTGATCTCATGGAGACGGAGTGCAGCCCCGCGTCGTTAATTACGGGGGAGATCATTCAAGGTTTGGACAACCGGAAGAGGGATGAGTCAGCCCGTTTCACGGGTAGTACCCGTCTGCTGCAGGTATATCGCTTTTCCCTTTCTTTTCTTTTTTTCGATTTTCGATTTTTTTTTTCTTTCGCGATATACTGTTGCAGGGGGCACTCGACCGAGTCACCCTGGCACTCGATCGAGTGCCCTCGTAGAGGAGCGTACTGCCATGTTTTAGGGGTGTCACTCGATCGAGTGACCCTGGCACTCGATCGAGTGACCCTGGCACTCGATCGAGTGCCCCTATGCGGACGCCTGATTTGCCCGAAATTTCATAAGCGTTACCCTTTTTTGTTCAGCTCTGGCTATTCGAAAGGCTGTCCAAGATTGATCCTCCCTCCAACCCGAGTGAATATTGGTTCAACCAGGTGATGACGAGGAGACGGCCTACCGATTCATCTTGTCTCGTTACTCAGAAATATTGGGAGGAAGAACTAACGTTCCATCGTGGTCCATTGATACGATGGGTGGTTCCGTGGTGGCCCATTTACTCCTGGACGGGTTTGGCACCTGGTGACAAGGCGCGCTACCAGGTGATTCTGTCCTTTAGCCAGACTGTTCATCTGTATCCTGACCGTATACTTAGGCAGTATGGGTGGACTCAGCGTATCCCGGAGCACGAGGCTGTTGTGAGGGAGCCGGACCAGCTGACTAACATTTTATGCGACACCTGGATCCAGAGGTGGTACACTCGAATCACTTGGACCGTTCCTCAGCCGCTTCATTCTGCCTGAGTGTCTTATTCTTATGAAAGGTGGACTAAAGCCGAGACTGCCGAAGCTCGTGCTGCCCTGAAGGTTGATGAGGCTTTCGACCTGCTCAGGCGGGAAGAGGTTAAAGACAACCGGGATTTCTTTGCTGAAGGGGAAACTCAAGCTCCCGTAGCCTGTCTGAGGCCAAGACAGAGAAGGAGGACTAGGACTCGAGCTAGGGGGTCCAATGCTAGAGGTGCTCAGGGGGAGGTGAGCCCCCAGACCGACTTGGAGAGGAGACTAGGGCCGAGACTTTCAGCCCAGGACCGACTTAGTCCCAAGGGTAGGTTGCCGGAGCATGTACGGGCTCGACTTGGGCCCGTGACTATAGCTGAAGATCCTCTGTCGAAGAAGAGGACTCGGGTTAAGGAAGTTCCGGTTGTCATTCGGGAACGCCTGCCCCTGCCGCCGCCTCGACGTCCGCGGGCTCCTCAAGACCCGAAAGACAAAGGCAAGGGCAAGATGCTCGGATATGACTAGTCTCTCTTTTATTATTTGAAATATTATTACTATTTTTGTAGTGTTTTTTCTTTTTTTTGTGGCTTTTCGTGGTTTTTTGTAATTTCGAATTACCGAGTTTATCGGTGTTGTTGTTTTTTGGAATAAAATATTATTAGTGAAACCATTTCTGTCTTTTTTCGTTATTGCAGTGGTTGTGCCCTTTTGAGGGGCTGCCTACGTATCCACAGTTAGTGGAATCAAACCAAACGTAGTTCGGGCGTAGATTTTTTGCAATTTTGAAATACACCAAGACTATGAGCTCAAGATGTGCGACAGTAGGATAAATAATCCTAACTTATTGACTTGCTTTATAAACTTTTGAAGAAGTGTTTAAATAAATTTTGCGAATGACATTGAGATAAGGTTTAGGGGTAGTAGCGTTTCAGCTGGTCTAGGTTGGTCGGGTTGACAAATTCATTTCCGTCCAGATCTGTCAGCATTACTGCTCCTCCTGATAGAACCTTCTTGACTAGGTATGACCCAGCCCAATTGGGTTTGAATTTTCCCCTTGGGTCAACCGGTAGTAAGGCACGAACCGATTTAAGGACCAAATCACCTTCCTTGATATTTCTGGGCCTAACTCTCTTGTTAAAGGCCCGTTTGATCCTCTTTTGGTATATTTGAATGTTATTGAGAGCCCGGGATCGCCGTTCGTCTAAAAGAACCAACGAGTCATATCGAGCTTGAACCCAATCTGCTTCGGGTACCTGGCTTTCTAGCAGGATCCGGAGGGAAGGTACTTCTAATTCGACTGGTTGGACCGCCTCCATCCCATATGTCAAATAATATGGGGTTGCCCCAGTTGCAGTTCGGATTGATGTCCGGTACCCCCATAGGGCGAAGGGTATTTTGTCGGGCCAATCCCGATAATTATCAGCCATCTTTTTGAGTATGGTGACAATCGTTTTATTAGCAGCTTCTACCGCTCCGTTTGTTTGGGGACGGTAAGGCGAGGATGTGTGCCTCTGGATTTTGTATTTTGCTAGCAAAGTAGCGGTTTCTGCTTGGAAGTGGGTCCCGTGATCACTGATAAACTCGTGTGGGATCCCGTATCGGCATATGATTTTATTCTGGATAAATTTGGCCACGTGCTTGGCGTTCAAGACACGGTATGACTCAGCTTCGACCCATTTGGTGAAATAGTCGATCGCCACCAAAATAAAACAGTGGCCTCCCGTTCCGGAAGGATTCACCTTTCCAATTATGTCGATCCCCCACGTCGAAAATGGTCATGGTGATGTCATGGTGTATAGTAGGGATGATGGCATGTGTCGAACATTACCGAAAATTTGACAATTATGGCAGTGTTTGACGTATGATTGACAGTCGGCCTCCATACTGTTCCAGTAGTATCCGAGCCTCATGATTTTTCGGGCTAGCATATGGGCATTCATATGCGGACCATTTTCGCCGTCATGTACTTCGGCCATCACTTTTTCGGCCTGTGTTTTGTCTATACATAGGAGTAAAGCCCCATGTGCCGTCTTTTTGTACAACTGACCGTCGTCCGTACGTATGAATTGGGTGGCCAGTCTTCGTAGGGCTTTCTTGGCCCGGTTTTCAGTTCCTGGTGGATATTCTCCCGTAGTCAAATAGGTTAGAACAGCCTGATACCAAGGTTCTGGATCGGTGATCTCAATATCTTGAATGGCGTTGACATACGCCGGCTCGGACCGTCTTTCGACACAGATTTGCATAATGGGCATATGTTCCGGGATGTTTAGTAAGGACGCTAATTTGGAAAGTGCATCCGCGGACTGGTTTTCTTCACGCGGGAGGTAGATATATTCCACCTTCTGGAATTGTTTCTCTAGAATCCTTACTCGTGCTTGGTAAGCCACGAGATTGGCATTCCGAGTTTTCCATTTTTGAAGAGCTTGATTGATGACTAAGGATGAGTCCCCGTGAACCCGGAGATTCGTAATGCCCAAATCAGTAGCTGCTTGTAACCCGTGGATGTGTTGGGGTTTTAATTACCTCGCAAGCGCACGATATAATCGTTGCACTAGAAAGGGTCGATCCACAAGGAGTGTGGTGATTCCTAGTCGTTTCAATTCTAATAGTTTATCTAAGTCGATAAAGATTGGTGATAGAGGACTAAAGCTAGATGAATGAATATTAACTAAGACAAGGAACTACTAAAAAGAAGATGAAACTAAATTAAGAAAAGATGATAACTAGAGAAATAACGATTAATCAAGAATAAAAAGGACTAGGGAGCGATGTCGCTTTAATCCACCTAAATTGCACCAAAATATATCGAGTATCGAAGAAATCGGAATCAAGGGCGAAGTTGTATGCGTTTAGGTCGGCCACCTCCCTCCCGGGTTCGTGTCCGGCTTAATTTCCCGTTTACCTCCCTCCCGGGTTCGTAAGACGGAATCCCTAAGTCAAATCCGAGGGTCACTCCCGTGATAAATCTCAAACCGACTCAAGTCAAAAAGGTACGCAAACTAGTGTGAAGGATACCACGCTAGACACCACTCCCGTGTCCGATCTAGTACGGCAAGGCAAGCTAAAGAGGTCAAACCGGTTACCCATCCTAATCGACTCCCATCGATGACCAAGGGATTAGGACCGTCTCAAACCCCTAACCAAAATAATCCAAAATCCTCAACACCACTTCACCCAATCACCCAATTCAATCGATACAAAACATACGAGAGGCACAATTTAGGCGAATTTAGGCTTCATCGACCCCTAGTGGGTGACTACTCACTAATCATGGCTAAATTAGTAAAATTAAGTGTAAAGGTGGAATCTTTAACTATGAACATTCTTAATAATTGATTTTTACTACTAATCATGCAAGAATGACTACTTTGGGAAAATCTAATTGGAGGAACAAATAAAAATGGGAAATAAACAAACTACAACAATGGAGAACTAGCAAAACAACAAGGATGAAGATGAACTAAGGTGAACTAACAAAATAAAAACAAATAACAAAATTGGTCAAATTGGGGATTTTTAATTTGGGGTTTCTATGTCTAACATGAAAAGGCTCACAAACATGAACAAGAGGAAGAAGGAACAAACCAAAAGAAAACTAATCAATTGTAAACTACTAAGATGAACTAACAAAAATGAGAAATTGACAAAATTAAAGCAAAGGAAGAAGCAAAAATTACCCACTTAAAGAGGATGGAGAGATTAAGAAGAATAAATAATAATAATCATAAAAAGCTTGAATCTTGGACAATAAGGAAGATGAAGATCTTCAAGAAACTACAAAGCTTCTCTAAAACCCCAAATAATTCAAAATAAAATCTTGTGTAATGAAAACTTTTGAGGCAAAAATAAGAATTTGAGTATTTATACTTCTAATTAGGTTACATAGAAAACCGGTCGAAAAACGAAGTGAAATGGCAAAACCGGAGTAACGCACGAAACATGCGTTACGCACGGTGAGAATCGCACGGTCTTAACCTCCTGACTTGAGAATCGCACGGTCCACCGTGCTATTCTCTTCCTATGCCCATTTTCCCGTTTCTTGTCTTCTATGCGCTTGTTTAGGCTCGAACTCGGTCCATGTACCTCCTTTTACCCGGGCATGCTCAAGTTTCATCGTTTTCGTCACGGAAATGCCTAAAAACGAACAACAAACGCAAAAACCCGTGTAATACAAAATATAGGCGAAATGAGCCGGAATGCCAAAGAAAATACGATTAATCGAGGCTAAATAAACGTCAAAAGGGTGTAGAAAAGCGGTCAATAACGGAGTTATCAGGATGCATGCTTCATATTCGGCCGCATTGTTGGTTACATCAAAGTCTAATTTGATGGACAACGGGGTGTGTTCCCCTTGGGGTGAGATTAGGAGAATACCGACCCCAAAGCCTCGAAAATTGGATGCTCCGTCGAAATACAAGTCCCATGTTTCGGTGTCAGTATGGAATATGTCTTCGTCAGGAAAGGCCCAAGTATCGGTATGGCCCTCTTCAGATATCGGACTATCAGCAAGGAACTCGGCTACTACCCGGCCTTTGATAGCTTTGAGCGGAACGAATTTGAGGTCAAACTCAGCTAGCATTAGAGTCCATCTGGACATTCTACTGTTGAGAATGGGCTTTTCGAACAAATATTTGATCGGGTCCATTCTGGACAAGACATGTACCTCGTGACTGAGCATGTAGTGTCTGAGCTTTTTAGTGGCCCAAACTAGAGCTAGGCATGTTTTCTCGAGCATTGTGTACTTGCACTCGTATTCTAGGAACTTTTTACTGATGTAGTAAATAGCCCTTTCTTCTGAATCGACTGTCTGGGCCAGCATAGCCCCCATGGCTATCTCAGTCGTTGTTAGGTATAACGATAGAGGCAAACCGGGTTGAGGTGGCATTAGTACTGGCGGAGCAAACAGGATTTCCCTGATTTTGTCGAAGGCCGCTTGACATTTATCGTCCCATAGCACCCGTTCCCCGATCTTCAGTTTCTTGAAAATGGGTTCACACACCATGGTTAGCCTTGAAATAAAACGGCTAATGTATTGGACTTTTCCGAGAAACCTCCTTATTTCTTTTTCGGTCTTAGGTGGTTGCATCTCAGTGATGGCTTTGATTTTAGCTGGGTCGACCTCGATGCCGCGTTGGCTAACGATATGGCCCAGTAATTTGCCTGAGGTTACCCCGAAGCTGCATTTTTGAGGGTTTAACCTCATATTATACTTACGCAAACGGGTGAAGAATTTTCTTAGGGCAGCGACGTGCCCATCTCGGTTTTTAGACTTGACGATCATGTCGTCGACATAAACCTCCACTTCCCTATGCATCATGTCATGTAATAAGGTCGTGGCTGTTCGTTGATAAGTGGCCCCGGCATTAATGAGCCCAAACGGCATAACGGTATAGCAGTAGGTACCCCACGGCGTGGTGAAAGTGGTTTTACCCATGTCTTCTTCTGCCATTTTGATTTGGTTGTATCCGGCATACCCATCCATAAATGATAAGAGGGCATGATCTGCTGTATTGTCCACCAATATGTCGATGTGGGGCAACGGAAAATCGTCTTTTGGGCTGGCCTTGTTAAGGTCCCGGAAGTCTACACATACCCGGACCTTGCCGTCCTTCTTGGGTACCGGCACGATGTTCGCAACCCAGTCTGGATATTCAGACACCTGTATAAAGCCCGCTTTGAATTGTTTGTCTACTTCTTCCTTGACCTTGAGAGACCATTCGGGCTTCATTCTTCGAAGCTTCTGTTTTACCGGCTTACACCCATCTTTGATGGGTATACGGTGTTCGGCTATTTCCCGGTCTATACCCGGCATGTCCTTGTAGGACCATGCAAAGACATCCTTGAATTCTTGGAGGAGGCTTGTGAGTTGTTGTCTCTCCTTGGGATCTAAGGATAACCCAATCTTAAGCATCTGAGGCTCTAAGGTTGTTCCCACATTGATAGGCTCAGTTTCTTCGATTACCGGGTCTCGGGATTCCCTCTGCTCTAGCTGCTCGATCAGATGTGGGGGTAAGGACACCTGTTCATCGGGTTTCTCAATGTCATTGCAAAAAGTATTTTTGAAAGTATTTTGAAAATAAGCCAAGTCATAAGCGGAACGGTTTTCGTTATTATTGATAGAGAATTTGGAAAACAGCTCGAAGAGAGCGGCCATCTGATCATTGGTCAGAGGCGGGATTGGGAGTGCTCTCGGGACAGACCCCGAGGCTTCGGTGGCAGTGACTACAGGGAGAGGGGTTACAGGTTGGACTCTAGCATCAGACCCCTTAGACTCGAATACAGACTCGGACTCAGACTCCGACTCGGACTCAGACTCGGACTCAGAATCAGTGTCTGGCATATTTCCTTCCCCGGTGGTCAGCTTGTAGACTCGGCCTTGACCGTCGGTCCACTTGACGGTCTTCTTCCAGCTTCTTTCCCCGGTATCAGCACCGACTTCCGAGATCAGCTTCGAAGGGTCGAACTTGTTGCTTCGAAGGATCAGGTTCACCAAGTCTTCTCTGGGGTTCGGGACAGCTTTGTCTTCCCCGAATAGGAGTCCCAGCACGGGTTCGGCATTGTCAGTACCCTTTTTGGATTCAGCTTGGAGGAGGGCGAATATGTCATCCAGAATGTAGTTGCATTCCCGGGCTAGGGCAGCCTTGGGATGCGTGACGGTTGGTTGATACAGGCCAACTTGAATAGCCCCAAATACGGGTGTGACGAAGTAATCACTCAGCCTCGGGCTATAAGGGCCCAAGTAGGTACCCTTGATGATGTTGCAGGCCTTCTCAATTCCTGCTCGGACCACATTTTCCGGGGTTATAGCATACCCCAAGCGGAAGTGAGATTCCCCGTCATTCAGGACCTCAATAATTTTTCCAGCTGGAAGATATGGCCTTGAAGTAGCCCCCGGTAAGTATCCCAAGTTTTGTAGCATCGTGTCGATGCTTGTGGTGAAGTAGGGCCTAAAAAGGATTTCTTCTTCAATCATCCCTACAAAATCGAACCCCCAAAGGTCGGTGCGGTTCGTAGTGTTACAGCTAGCCACGGTTATAGGGGTTGCTTCTAAGGTGATAATACCGTCTTGTAGGGGCATTTTGACCTTTCGGTGTAGAGTAGAAGATACCGCCTTCACAGCATGGAGCCATGGTCTTCCCAGGAGTAGATTGAAGGAAGAGGTGACATCGATCACCTGGAATTCTAGCTCTTTCTCGATTGGACCGGTCACAATAGTCAGCTTGACGGCCCCGGAAACTGCTTTTGGGCTTCCATCGAAAGCCTGGATAGTGTGGGCAGTTGGTATGTAGTCGGCCTCGGTAATCCCGAGGGCTTTGGCAGTCCTTAGCGGGAGGACATTCACTGCGGACCCATCGTCAACTAGGGTCATCGGAAGATACTTACCCCGACAAATCACTGTAATGTATAGGGCCAGATTGTGAGAGGCCCCGAACGGTGGTAGGTCGGCATCCGAGAAAGTGATTGATGGGCCTTCTCTTTTGGGCTTGCTCTTGAGGTAGGGTAAGATAGTGGCTACCATTTCAGTAGGGGTAACCTGGGAATCGACCTTGATCTGATCGAGAGCCTTAGTAAGTGCCTCTCGATGTTCTTGTGAGCTAACCAAGAGTTGCCATATAGTGAGGTCAGCTCGGGCCCTTTTCAATTGTTTGATAAGAGCCGTATCGGTGCTTGGTTCTTCAATGGCTTCTTCCGTCCTGGTAAGTTCAATGATGGTTGCCTGGACTGAGCCGTCTTTGGTGAGGGAATTACCGGCTAAAGCCTTGGATTTAGCCTTCCTGACTTCCTCGAGGGTAACGGGGACCGCTTCCCCTTGGGCGAGGTATATGTCCTCTTCATCATCGAACCAGATCCCATTGATTTGTGGGAGGAAAGGAGAGATAAGATGAGAACAGTCTATCACCTCACCAGTGAAGATGGCATGAGAGCTAAAGGGGTTGTCCTTGTTGCTTGGCTTGTCCCCGGGTAGTGGTATTTTCCCGCTCTCAATTAAATCCTGAATTAGATGCTTCAGCTTCCAACACTTCTCGGTGTCATGCCCGTTGCCCCGGTGATATTGGCAGTAGGCTTGGGCGTTGTAGCTCTTGGAGCGTTTTTCGACTGGAACTTCGGGAGTTGGGCCTATCGGCTGGACCAGGCCCTTGGAAGATAGCCTTTGTAAGGCATATGTATAGGTAGTCCCTATATCAGTGAATACCCTATGAGGGACGTTTCTTTTGGATGAGGCATCCAAAAGGTTAACCGTGTCGAAGATGCTTCGGGTTGCGGCCGGAGGTTTGGTAGTGGATGAGGAAGCTCCTTGGTAACCCTTGTTAGAGGCCTTAGTCAGGCTCTCTTGTCTTAGATCATCTTCAATTCTCATGCCCATTTCAGTAAGAGTGGTGAAATTGGGTATGACAGCATACCGGAGGTGAACCCGGTAGGAAGGGAGGAGGTTCTTGACAAAGGCCTCCACTAGAGTCTTTTCACTGGGCTTGTCGACCAGTTTGACACTCTCGGCCCTCCAGCGTTGGAGGTATTTGGTAAAGCCCTCCTTAGGTTCTTGGGCCATAACCTCTAGGGACCGCATAGTGGTTTGGATCTCGGTGTTATCAGCGTAGTTCCGAGCGAATTCCGCAGCCACATCGTCCCAGGTCGAGAACTTCTTTGGGTCTAGCCTGTAGTACCAGGCCTTTGGGTGTTTCTCCAGAGATGCCGCAAAGAGGTTCTTAAACATAGAAGAGTCCACCCCCTTAATGGCCATGAACTCCTTGAAGGCCCGCACGTGTAGTAGCGGGTCTTCAGTCCCTTCGAACATAGGTAGGCCCGTGAGATTCAGGTTTGCGGGCAGTTTGTCACTTACCGGGTTGTAATCCCGACTATTCTCCCGATGGATGTTGTTATTCCCGGTTAAGTAGACTTGTTCTTCCAATCGGCGGACCGAGCTAACTAGTTCAGTTAGGGGTTCCGTGACCCCGGTATTAGGAGTCCTTTGTTCCACTGTAGCTAAGCGAGCAACAATGGCCACTTGGCCGGCCCTCATTTCAGTCAGCTGGGTTTCGATGTCGGCTTGCTTCTCGATTATGGCATCTAGAGAGGTTTGAAGACTGTTCAAAGTGGCCATCCTTCGAGCGTGTCTGGTTGCCGGTGGCCTGTCTGTAAGAACACCACGTAATCAGGAACCGAAACCCAGACCTTGGAATTAAAACAAGTACATCCCGAGCGACCCGAAAGAAAAAGGACTCGAGAAGGACATCTAGGCGGATGACTCGTAGGTGATGTGACTTCCTTAAGATTTCGGCCTTGGTGAGCCTAGTCTCGTTCGAAGGAAGGTTCACGTGAGACTAATCCCCAGACTTTGGACTCGAGTGTGTAGACGGGCCCTCCCTTGTAGGAGTATGTCCTACGTAGGTGGGCTTTGCCTTAGTCTAATAAGGCGGACTGGGGGTGGGGAGGAAACTCGTGATATAAGATCAGCAGAGTTTCGACGCTATAGACCTTGACGACTTACGACATGACCCGACACTGCTAAATACGGGAAGTCCTAAGAAGAGGAAGGTTTGGAAAATTGATAGTTTTGGAAAACCTGAGAAAATCTCGAGGAAAGGCCCGATTTTTCGAAAAAAAATCGGAAAGGGTACCGGGCCTTGATTTTGATGGTTCGAAAATATTTTCGAGTTTAGAATTGGGCAGCATACCGGCTAGAAATGGGCTATTTTGAGTAAAATCATAAGTCCTAAATTCGGTATGTGTCCCGGGTTTTGAAAATTGGATATCTTGCAATTTGAATGTTGGAAAAAAGAATTTCCGACGATTTGAAAATTTGAAGATGAGATCCCGAAGATTTGAAAATCGAAAACGGCATCTCGAAGATTTGAAAGTTGAAAATGGCATCGCGAGGATTTGAAAATTGAATTTTGAGAATTCGAAAATCGAATAGTGGATCGGAAATTCGAATTTCGAAATGGGCAGCATGCCGGCTAAAAAAATAGGCTTGTTTTGAGTCAAATCTTAAGTCTAAATTTCGGCAGCTTTCCGAGTTTTTGAAAATTTGAATATTTTTGGAAAGATGCATTTTTTGAAATGATGAGGTTTTGAAAACGACACGGAAACCAAGTAGCACATAGTCACGTAAGCATTATAATGACACCATGTATGCTTTACACTAAGTCTCGGTCGGTCTGAATAGGGTCTATACCAGTGTTCATAGTCTAGTCGAGAAACGGGACGGTCTTCCTAACTAGAGTGGAGCTTAGAACATGCCGCAAAGTCCATCCGAGTCGACCATGAACACCTTTAACGTATCCAAGACTGAATACGTCGTGGTATAGTGGGACGTCGGTCACCAGTACCGGCCCGGGCAAATATGGGGTTATGCATGAACCGTAAAACTAAAACGCATATTGTACTCATCAAGCGATTTCTATTCGAGTCTCACCCTGAGAACGCCGACGGTAAACCACACATCGGTTGATCCCCAGCGGAGTCGCCAAATTGTGGACATGACGTAGGTCCACCCCGACGCGGCCACGCGCGGGTTTGGGTAGGCGAATGAACCTCCATATGAGAAGGATCGAATTGAAATTTAAGTCGAAATGGAGTCGCCACCGAATTTTATGGTTATTCGGAACCGTTCGAGCCCACTCTACATCGCCATGGCCCATACACAAAGTATGGCCCATTTTGGTTTGAGAGTTGATTGGGCTCGTCCCTTTGCATATCGATATAGATGCCGACTTGAGCGGTTAATCGTATATTGAATGACTCTCGTTGCCAATGGATTCGGACATCCGGAAACTATGGTTCTAAGTAAGGGGTGAGGGTACGTGTTGGGAAGCCCACTAAGGACACCCAACCCCGCCCGCACTTAGCGGCCTCTACTAGGACATCGTTTGACTTTTTAATATGCGCGTTAGTGATTCGGTGAAATGTTATGCAAACAGCGTTTTAGCTAAGCATGCGAATTAAATGTGAGCTACGTCAATTTAATGCATCTAATTTATTGTCGAAGTGATTTAGCATGCGAGGGTTCATTTAAAAGCGGTAAAACGCAAATAAATAAAGCAAAGCAAAAATAAATCGATTACAAGTTACACGGGCGGAATACAACCCGGAATTCACAATACGGCGTACAATAGAATAATCGAAATATACAATTGAAATAACGAGCAATAATTATAAACGGACCCGTGTATAAACTAGACCGTGATTTTGTGTAGGTGGACGAACTTTAATTAGTTACACATTATATTGCGTATTAATCAAAGGACGGAGGTTCGAGACCTAGACGTGGTGCTAGCCCGATCTCGAACCTCGATGCCTTGTCCCGACTTATCACCTCGAGAAATTGAGTCTAAATTAATTTTACATCGGATACGACTAAAGAGTCGTCGACATAAAATTAATAATGTGAGACCGTCGATCAAAATCGTTTATGTGTCGTGATATGCATGAATTTTGGAAATGCCACGTGATTGACTTTACACGTGTTGACTAAGTCGCTTTTAAAAAGACGAGGCTCGAATGATATAAAAAAAAAGCTCTCGGTTTTCTGGGCTACAAGACCCACTCGATCGAGTCATGGCCTGACTCGGTCGAGTGTGTCTTTAGACGTAGCTACTGCCCATTTTTATGGGTGCTACTCGATCGAGTAGCAGGTGTACTCGGTCGAGTGGCACCTGTACGAGTTGTGGCTCGTTTTGTTTTAATGTGTTTTAAATCGATGATTGGCCGAGTCAAATAAAAATATTGACGGATTTAAATTTAACTCGGTTTGTCGGTATTATAATCATGTCTTATATGATTATAATATCGTTATCGGAATTTTGCAAAAAGATCGTTGTTAGATAAAAATTTGATTAGTGACGGAATTGCGTCCCTCTACGTCACGACATCGATATTAATCCTTACGGATTATGTGACGTCGGTTTTCGTGTCAACGGGTTCCGTACTAATTGGAAATGAGATTAAATATGTTCAACTATGACTTTAGATTGGTTATCATAGTTCAACACATTCAAAATCGAATTTTGCGTATTAAAATGCATTTATGCGACATTATGACGATAATGATGATAAAGAAAAGATGATACAAAAGTGAAGACGCGAAAGTATGACAACATTAATGCTAGTGTCACTACTATGATTACAATTATAAATATGATACGAAAATACGATAAATAAAATGAAAATGAGACTTAGAAAAAGAGATCGAGATGGGGTTTAGGACACCCTCAACATACATGCTTAGTAGGGACCTCGGAAATGGACTCGTAATAGCGGCACGGGCTTGGGAGTATCGAGGATGTACGCGAGTTATGGTGTGTATGTGTGTGTGTATGCTTCGCCGGTTCTCCGAGGGACGAGGGCTCGGGTTTTGTGTGTCTTGCCTAGGGTCGCTAGGGTCGTAGTGTTGTGTAGTCGTAAAAGAGGTGAAGGTGTAGGTGAAGGATGTATGCTCCAAGCTTCAAAGTTGTGATGGATGAATGTTGTTGAAGTGTGTGTTGTGCATGGGGTCATGGGGTATTTATAGGGAGCCCCGACCCCGGGTCACTCGACCGAGTGGCGCGGGTGCACTCGGTCGAGTGCCCTCGTGAATGAACCTGGACGGGTTCAAAGAGGCTCCACTCGATCGAGTGGCCAATCCACTCGACCGAGTGGATCAATCAAGCCGCAAAATTTAAGGCTTGATTGGCCTTAATTTGATTGTGATTGATTTTAATTGATTGTGAGTTGATTTGGATAGGTTTGGATTGATTTTTTGGCTGATTTCGAATCTGGTGCATGCTTCGGGGACGCACCTGGTCGGTCTTGTGTGTCGGGTTTGTCTTGACCGGGTTTTGACCCGGTCGCTAAAAGACGGGAATTATTTTTGGTGCCGGTTTTGGCCCAAATTAGTCTTGTTTGACTCGGAACGACCCACTGGGCCTGAATTTGAGGTCTGTTTCGTGAGATTTTTACTCCACTAAAAGTCCATGTCGGATATTATTGATTCCGAGCCCAAGTCCGAGTATACTAAGTCATGTTCGCGTCCGATCATCGTCGGGTGTTTTTTGGAAACTGCTATAGACACCTGGCGGTCAAATTTTGGGTGTCTACACTCATGTCAACATGTATTTTATTTTCTGGAAGGTTTAGTCAAGAATCTTGTAGTTAAATTGTTGAGGAGTAGTTCAAAGATGGATGAGTGAAGTAGTTCAACGATAGCTGACGTCGTGTGAAGATCTCTATGATGAAGATTAGTAAGGTCAAAATGAATTAGAAAATACTCTAGTTGTATTGGTTTACGAGCTAGTCAATTACAACGTCTGCAAACTACCATTAGTAACTACGTACATATACTTACTATGAAGTACAGTGAATCATTATAATCATTAGCATGTTCGTTTGAATTGTAGTCAAAAGAAAGCATGGTAAGAAAACTATCGTGTATGTTTTATATAGTAATGTCGAGTGTTGTTGCTCTAACACATATGTCACATGAACCAAAACGACATAATAATTGAAAATGGATCACTCATTCCTTTATCACACAATCCGATGTTATATATTCAAAAAACACAAAAGAAGCAACACTATAAACCATCAAGCCAAATCAAGCCTACAACTAATGCATGTCCCTTAATTAACACCCCCTAATAAGGTGTTTGGTTGAAACTTTTGGAAATGGATTCAATCCACCACCACTACTACTACTACACGATTCCAATTTCGAACCAAACAAAAAACTACTAGCAAGTATGCGATTCTAACATTATCGTATTTTTATACCCTAACACTCCTTTCCAATCTAAACGCTCTAAACCAATAAACCCTAAATTCAACACCTAACTAAAACATAATCCGCTAAAGTCGTTAAGTCATTCCAAAAATAACCCGTTTACAAGATTCGAATGGTCCTAACTCCTAAACCCCTACGAGTACTAGCTAGTTGCAAAATTTTACACATTATAGTTTATTCATTCATCCCGCGAATCTAATGTAGGACCTTAAACATACATACTCAAGTGTAGTAGCCTATATATCTTGTGAATGTAAGGACCCTTAGTCCCCCACCCCCACCCCCTATTATAAATCTCTCTCCCTCCCTCCTTCCCTCTCCATCGATCGATCAATTCCAATCCCCTCTCTCTCTCTCTCTCTCTCTCATTTCTACGTCTTTCATTCTGCCATTACCTCACGTGCAAACCTTTTACTTATTCCCACCTTCCAAGCTTCACTCTTTTTCACTCCTCACTCTCATAGGTTTTTGTGACCCGACCCGACCCTTTATTATAATTAATCATATTCATTCACCTTTTTCCTCATGTTATTTTGTGCCTTCAATTAGCTTAGCCTCCTTCCTTTCTACCTACCTTTGATGCTCTTAATCTTGTTTAATTAGTGTGTTAATCATCATTAATTAGGCATGGCTTTAGAAACGGTTGTTTTCTCACAAGATCCATTTTCAACTTATACTACTTATTTTAGTAATAAAGACTTTAATTTGTATAGTAGTAGTAGTAATAATATTATTAGTAGTAGTAATTATAACAACAACAACAACAACAACTTTGGTATGAACAATAATAACTCTGATTTTCTTAATTATTCTTCTTTGTTATTATTGGAGGAGGATAATAATAATGTTGGGATATTTGATGTCATTAATGATAATGATATAAATCAATGGGATCAACATATTCAACAACAACAACACCAACAACAATATAATAATAATAATAGTTTGTTCAATAATGATTACTCTTCGCCCGAGGATTATATCTCGGGCGAGGCCCCACCACAAGCAGTGACACCGACAATGAGTCCTGCTGATGGCGGGGTCAAAAGGAAGAGAAGGCGGAGAAGTGGGAAGAACAAAGAGGAAGTCGAGCAGCAAAGGATGACTCACATTGCCGTGGAGCGAAATCGCCGAAAACAGATGAATGACTACCTTGCTTCTATCCGTTCATTGATGCCTCCTTCTTACGTTCAAAGGGTACGTTTCAATAATTACTCCAGTATTTGTTTAACTTTCATAAAAATATTTTATATAAACATCTCATCAAATCTATAAAGATAAATAAATATTCAATAAACGGGATGAATGATGATGTAGTACGTACAACAGCCTACGAAATGTGAAACATGGAGGCTAACAACATTTATCGACTGTAGTTTGGACACTTTTGACGGACACATTGGTCTTCAAGTCAAAAAGTTGTGACTAAATAAAGATATTTGGTTATTGTTGTGTTACACGGGTTGTCGGGTTTACAAATATGGTTTTGAGGCCGTCTTACTTTTATGGCGGCCTCGATCCTATTTTGTTTCGTTAAATATTTGTTTTTTTTGTTATCGTAGGGAGATCAAGCATCAATAGTGGCGGGAGCCATAAATTATGTGAAGGAGTTAGAGCAGCTATTACAATCCATGGAAGGACAAAACAAAGACAAGTCATTGTCCCATCACCCCCACCAAGAAGATAACCAAAAACCGTCGTCACCAAAACCACAGTTTGGTGACGGCGCAGATGATTGTAATCCTAGTGTGGTGGTGCCTAGCTCATCGATGAGCACAAGTGCACCACCAGTATTTGCTGATTTTTTCTGTTTCCCTCAGTACTCAAGTCGGTCGAACCAAGCATGTGCAGCTGGGAGTAATTCAGTGAGTAGTAACTCGGGCATTGGTGAGATCGAGGTGACCATGGTAGAGAGCCATGCAAACGTTAAGATTTTAACGAAGAAACAACCAAAGCAACTTCTTAAGTTGATTGCTGGTTTTCAAAGTCTTCGTCTCAATGTTCTTCATCTTAATGTCACTACTCTTGACTCCTTTGTCCTTTACTCCTTAAGCCTCAAGGTTAGTCGTTAATATCACCTTTATATATATTTTTATCAATGTTTTTGTTTCTAATCATGATTATATATATACTTATTATTTCGCGGAGCTAGAAATATAATTATGAGTATCAAACTTTCTTCTTCGGTTATTTTTTCTCTGACAAAATTTGCTCCTAATTAATTGGAGGGTAATTGAATCTGAGACCTACTATCTATAATACAGGTACCCATTTTAATCACTAAATTAAGACATCTTGGTAGCAAAAATTGGTAACTTTAATTATTTTTGAGTGTCAAACTTTTTCTTTAGATTTATATTCTTGCTAAAGCCTTACGGAGTACATGTTTAGGGATTAGGTATTTTTGGTAGCAAAAAATCGATAACTTTGATTATTTTGGGGATTTAGGCCTTTAGGGTAATGGCCTGGCGTTACCTCTTGCTACTATGTCCCCCGTAGCTCTAAAAGCTCATGAATAACTTGGGCTTGGGTTGGTCAAAGCTTGAAAAGCTCAGCTCGAGCTCAGGTCAACAACTTAACGAGTCACGCTGATCAACTATTAATTTGACTCAAAAAAATGTAATTACTTAATATTTTACTCTTATTTTAAAAAATACTCCGTATTAAATATACGGAATATAATTATTAAATACAGTGTTGTTTTTTTCACCTATGAAATATTCTTATGTATTTGCCTAACTTATTTTGTAAGTATTTTTGGACATCAAGTTATTAAAAAATATCGACGAAAAAAATGGTTATATATATAGAGGCTGGAGTTAGGCTTGAACTTGCAAGCTCCATTTTTTAAAGTTCAATGTTCGAGTTCGAATTTTGCTTAACAATCAGAAAACGAGCAAGGCCAAGCTTGTACGTGTCGGCTCGACTCATGAGTCGTGACTAGAAAACTAACATGTAGGAGTAATTAATTATTTGAGAATGCGTGGAAGATTGATTAGAAAGAATAGCTAGGGACAGAGATGTTGAAACAATTACCATAAAAAGTTTGGAAGATTGTAAGGAGTGAGTTAGCCAGAAATGGAGTAAAAGGAATGTACTCAGTCCGTATATTGGTGCAATAATTAGGTAGGTAGCCAGGTGACAAATAAAGCCAAGGCACCCTAATCCTAATCCTAATCCTCCTAATTACGTAGTACTAATTAGTCAATTAGGCGACGTCTACTAATGTTATTCCTTGACTTTTTGGGTCCAATTTTCATGTTCATTGCTTCACCTATGTATATGAAATTCATATTAATAATACCCAAAGTTGTTAGTTTGTTATTACGTAATTAGTAAACAAGTAAACTGCTCCTGTTGGTGGATATTTTTTATGTCAACCATGCAAATTAAAGACGTAGTGATATCACATATGTTGTCACTGTTTTTTTTTTTTATAAGAAGAGTCATAAGGACGATTATAATGTTGACGGGTTCGAACCACAGATCGTGACTATCAACTTTCATAATCTTACCAACTAAGTTAGTTGACATTTACAACAACACTCCTTATCGTTGGTAAAAAGTGTAATTTGTTAGTCATAATCGAGTGAGCTATTAATAATGATATTGTCATTTGTCGAATTGTTGAGCTATTGTTTTGTTGTGTTGTTGATTTTGGTCCCTAATTTTTCATATCTATAGCTTCCGTTCTTTATTTGTGTCTTAGCTTTGTTCCGAATGACATATGAGGAGTGTCTATGTTGTCGGGAGAAAATTTGGAAAACGAGATATTGTCGCTTGATGTATGTATTGAAACTTTGTACCAGTATATATAAAATTTTATGTGATGACCATAATTTACTACGGAGTATAAGTTATGTTTAAACTTGGTTGAATAATGAGATGATTTGGTTGAACTAGGTTGAGGATGGATGCCAGCTTAACTCGGTTGACGACATTGCAGCTGCAGCTAATCATATTCTTACTCAAATTCAAGACGAAGCTGCTGCTGCTGCTTTACTACTTGAATAAATATAAATTAGGAGTCCTTATAGTATTAGTATTAGTTTACAATTAAGCTCTTAGAATTGTATGCTCATGTATGTTCATCATTTTCTTTGGGGTTAATACATTTAATAATAAAAAGTATTATCCCTATATATATTTCTTTCCAAACCACATCAACCAGAATCGGCACATTAAATCGTACACATTACCGCCATAATGCCATATGAATACATAGACGTTAGCTAATTCTTTAACCTTAGAATGATGAAATGCATGCTCGAACGTAACGAGGACACAACTTGACATATTTGTAATGTCTCATGACATTCCGAGATTTTGGTTGATGTCCATTTATATTCTATTACTGCGTAACCAGGAAGTGATTCTATTCTTGATGAGTTGGGTTGAGTGAGTGAGGCATACAAGTTTTTACTACCCTACAACTTTTAAACTTTTGTTTTTACCTCCCACCGTATATGATGGGAGTATATATATATAGGCATCCTAATGTACGCCAAAGATATATGATGCACCATTCATTCATTCATTCATTCATCAGATGATGCATGTGCGTGCTACACGGAATGTGAGGTTGAAATCTTGAAGTGACTTCTAATAATTGTATTATGTATTTCATCAAATCAAATAATTATAATCGCACCACAGTCCTATCATCGCCAAGGTTAGCTAATAATTAAAAGCTTCTTTATTTCATAAATTATTATTTAGTTATGAAGACGTAGGAGTAGCAGCTTTATTCGACACATTTGGAGTTGATGCTACATTTGATTGAATGGGTGTGAACATATATATATATATATATATATATATATATATTGGCTTTCGAGATTTATCAACAAGAATACAAAAATATTGTGCCTATACATCACATTATTGCCTTGCCTATTTTGGCTGGATTTGATATCGTTTATTAATAGAATATAAACGGATCTCAATCATCGTCTTAAAATTTTGATTGGGATGGTTTGTTAACATTTATATTTGCTGAACATGGTCTTCATGTTACATTAAAGTGTAAACTAATACTTCTTCCGTCTCCCTCGTTTGTTTAACTTTTATATTATTTGCGAGTAATATTTTAATTAAAGGTAGACAAATTAATAAGAATGAGAATGAGAGATTCAACTTCAAAGGAGGCTATCAGAACCAACTGCATTTAACTAGATAGCTAGCTGGCAAAAAAAAACAAAATAGATAGCTATTCAACTTTCGGTCCCCAGTTAGCTAATCCTTCGATTTTTTCATTGTATTTTTGTTACCTATATTAGTCGTACACATAATGCAAATAGTACAACAAAACTTTAAATTTTATATACTACTCATCTGTTTTTTTTTTTTTTTTTAAAAAAAAAAAAAAAAGAGTTCTAATATTCATCAAACAAACTTTAATTTCAAAACTAGGATGATTATTATGTTTAATATGAGCCATGCATACGCAAGATAGTTTGAACTAACTTGAATCGATAAAATATACTCCATATAAAATACAGATAATCAGGATTATAAGGAATAATGCTGCCATGATCATCATCGACCTATTTTTTGACATTTTTTAAATTATTATTGGACTATTTTGTTATAGAATGCTTAATGATAGTAGTAGCTACTAATCAAAGTTGTTTTTCGCTAAAAAAAAAATCAAAGTTGTTTGGTTTAGAAATTACTTGTAGTCTACACCTCTTTATTTATATTACTAGTTGTATTTTACTCAATATATGTATGTAACTAATTATTAAGATTTTGAAATCCAAAAGATTTCCCCATTTTTTGCAAAATAAGGTCTATGTTTTTTTCAACTTGTTTTCGCACCACTTCGGTTCAGCCCCAAGAGACTTATTTTGTCTCAATATTTCGACTCACTTCCGTTCAATTCAGTTTGGTTCAGCTAAGTTCAGTCTACTTATGTCCAAAAGAACATGACATAAATTGTTTGTAATTATGGATTAATTCTATTTTGAATTTCATAATTTTGCTATGGTTTATGAGATATGGATTCAAGATAATTATAACGAAGAAATATTCGATTTGTGAAAGATTTTTCTCTATGATCTCCATCAATTGGAGAGGTTTGGGATATGAATGAAATAAAATGATGAGTAAATGAGTCACAACTCACAAGGATATTATAATAGTTGATCCAAATAAATAATACTCATAATGTCTCGGTGGAAGAGAAGGTACGTATTTTTCGATATAAACACATTTAGAATACCTTTAACTATCTTACGAGTAACGTCGACTTATTATGGCGAAATTTTCGATATATATACTCGAAACTAAACTATTTTAGTGTTTTTTTAACAATCGATATTCATTTTAGGTTATACGAATCCTATTTAAGCAACTAGCAAAATATCTCACATTTTCGAAAAATTGTCAAAAACGGACGAATTTGAAGGTTATTAATTATTATCCACGTTTTTTGGGTCGATTTTGCTCCAAAATTAAATGTCTTAAAATCCGCACAATAAATACTCCATATGTTGTAGAAATGTCTCGGTGTAACAGAAGGTAGATATTGTTCGATATAGACGCATTTAGAAGACATTTAACTATCTTCCGAGTAACGTCGAATTACGGCGAAATTTTCGATATATATACTTGAAAGTAAACTATTTTAGTGTTTTTTTAACAACCGATAGTCATTTTATGTTATACGAGTCCTATTTAAACAAATAGCAAAATATCTCACATTTCCGAAAATCGTCAAAAAGGGGCAAATTTAAAGGTTACTATTCATGTTTTTTGGGTCGATTTTGCTTCGAAAATAAATGTTTCCAAATTCCCAAAATAAATACTCCATACGTTCGTTGTAGAAATGTCTCGGTGTAACAGAAGGTACATATTGTTTGATATGAACACATTTAGAAGACCTTTAACTATCTTCCGAGTAACGTCGAATTACGACGAAATTTTTGATATATATACTCGAAACTAAACTATTTTAGTGTTTTTTAACAACCGATAGTCATTTTAGGTTAAACGAGTCCTATTTAAACCACTAGCAAAGTATCTCACATTTTCGGAAAATTGTCAAAAACGGATGAATTTGAAGGTTATTATCCACGTTTTTTGGGTCGATTTTGCTCCGAAATTAAATGTCTTCAAATCCTTACAATAAATACTCCATACGTTGTAGACATGTCTCTGTGTAATAGAAGGTACATATTGTTAGATATAAACACATTTAGAAGACCTTTAACTATCTTCCGAGTAATGTCGACTTACGACGAAATTTTCGATATATATACTCGAAACTAACCTATTTTAGTGTTTTTTTAACAACCGATAGTCATTTTATGTTATACGAGTTCTACTTTAACAACTAGCAAAATATCTCATATTTTTCGAAAAATCTTCAAAAACTGCGAATTTGAAGATTATTATCCACGATCGATTTGGCCCCAAAATTAAATGTCTCCAAATCCGCACAACAAATACTCCATACGTTGTAGAAATCTCTCAGTGTAACAGAAGGTACATATTGTTCGATATAAACACATTTACAAGACCCTCAACTATCTTCCGAGTAACGTCGAATTACGACGAAATTTTCAATATATACTCGAAACTAAACTGTTTTAGTGTTTTTTTAACAACCGATAGTCATTTTATGTTATACGAGCCCTATTTACACAACTAGAAAAATATCTCACATTTTTCAAAAAATCGTCAAAAACGGGCGAACTTGAAGGTTATTATCCACGTTTTTTGGGTCGATTTTGCTCCGAAATTAAATGTCGCCAAATTCGCACAATAAATACTCCATACATTGTAGAAATGTCTCGGTGTAATAGAAGGTACATATTATTTGATATGAACACATTTAAACGACCTTTATCTATCTTCCGAGTAACGTAGAATTACGGCGAAATTTTCGATATCTATATTCGAAACTATACTAATTTAATATTTTTTTTAACAACCGATACACATTTTTGGTTATACGAGTCCTATTTAAACAACAAGCAAAATATCTCACATTTTTCAAATATTCATCAAAAACAGGCGAATTTGAAGGTTATTATCCATGTTTTTTGGGTCGATTTTGCTCCCGAAAATAAATGTCTCCAAATTCGCACAATAAATACTCCATACGTTCGTTCAAGAAAGGTCTCGGTGTAACAGAAGGAACATATTGTTTGAAATAAACACATTTAGAAAACCATTAACTATCTTCCGAGTAACGTCGAATTACGACGAAATTTTAAATATATATACTCGAAACTCAACTATTTTAGTGTTTTTTTAACAACAGATAGTCATATTTATGTTATACGAATCCAATTTAAACAATTAGCAAAATATCTCACATTCTCGAAAAATCGTCGAAAACAGGCGAATTTGAAGTTTATTATCTACGTTTTTTGAGTCGATTTTGCTCCGAAATTAAATGTATTCGAATCTGCACAATAAATACTCTATACGTAGTAGAAATGTCTCGGTGTAACAGAAGGTACATATTGTTTGATATAAACACATTTAGAAGACCTTTAACTATCTTCCGAGTAACGTCGAATTACGACGAAATTCTCGATATATATACTCGAAACTAAACTATTTTAGTATTTTTTAACAACCGATAGTCATTTTAGGTTAAACGAGTCCTATTTAAACAACTACCAAAATATCTTACATTTTCGAAAAATTGTAAAAAACAAGCGAATTTGAAGGTTATTATCCACGTTTTTTGGGTCGATTTTACTCCGAAATTAAATGTCTTCAAATCCGCACAATAAATACTCCATACGTTGTAGAAATGTCTCGGTGTAATAGAAGGTACATATTGTTTGATATGGACACATTTGGAAGACCTTTAACTATCTTCCGAGTAACGTCGAATTACGACGAAATTTTCGATATATATACTCGAAGCTAAACTATATATTTTTGTGTTTTTTTTAACAACCGATAGTCATTTTATGTTATTCGAGTCCTATTTAAATAATTAGCAAATTATTTCACATTTTTCGAAAAATCGTCAAAAACGGGCGAATTTGAAGGTTATTATCCACGGTCGATTCGGCCCCAAAATTAAACGTCTCCAAATTTGCACAATAAATACTTTATACATTGTAGAAATGTCTCGGTGTAACAGAAGATACATATTGTTTGATATGAACACATTTAAACGACTTTTATCTATCTTTCTAGTAACGTTGTATTACGGCGAAATTTTCGATATATATACTCGAAACTAAACTATTTTAGTGTTTTTTTAACAATCGATAGTCATTTGATGTTATACGAGTCCTATTTAAACAACTAGCAAAATATTTCACATTTTTCGAAAATTTGTCGAAAGCGGGCGAACTTGAAGGTTATTATCCACATTTTTTGGGTCAATTTTGCTCCAAAATTAAATGTCGCCAAATTCGCACAATAAATATTCCATAAGTTGCAGAAATGTCTCGGTGTAACAGAAGCTACATATTGTTTGATTGTTTGATATAAACACATTTAGAAGACTTTTAACTATCTTCCGAGTTATTTAAACGTTTAAATTGTTTTGAAACGTTATTTTGTTTTTGACAAAAACTTTTTCGATATAAACAAAATGTCAATTAAGGTTTATTAGAACCGTTTGATACGATTTAAACGAGGTACATAACTTGTTTCAACTAATTCCGACACGTCTCAAAATAAAATCTTATGACTTTTAAATGTTTCTATTGTTTACACAATGCCCCTCATAATACACTACCGGAGCATTTTATTTGGTGTGAAGTTTGTTCTACGCGAATATGAACCTTTTTTATTTTAAGACCCAAAAGGCCGAAAAACGTGGGTAATAACCTTCAAAATCGATTTTTAATTAGTATTTTCGAAAGGGTGAAATTGTTCTTAAACACAAATGTTTTTTTTGACGAAAACTTTTCAATAGAAACAAAATGTTGAATAATGTTTATTAGAACCGTTTGATACGATAGAAAAAAAAAATTGTTTAGTTGAAGATAAATCTCCTTACAATGCAAAACTATTTGAATATTTTATTAGCTGGAAGACGAATACGAGTCATGCCACAGGCTAGAGGTGGGAGTTTAGCGGGACTCGAAGTGCCTCATGTCCCGCATTCTATACAATGGTTGTCGGACTGCCGTGTCGTGCACGTGCTTGGCTCGTGGCACGACGATTGTCATACTTACACATCATGCATTGGTGCCTAACCATATTTCTCTCTTCCGCCATATTTCTTTCATGCAGTCTTCCTAGATTTTGTAATTTTTTTTGTTCAACGAAAAACGTACTTAATCGCATTACAATATAAGAGGAGAGGGTTTCGAACCTGAGACCTACTGTCCCAGAATATTTAATCTTAACCATTAGGTCAATACATTCTCGGTAGATTTTGTGATTTAGAGGACACACGAAGGTTTTGTAGCAAAATAAAAGATAGTCGTAAAAAGGGCGGACAGTAGGCGCGGAAAATACGTTACACATCGCCTAAAGATGGATTGCCGTTTCATCCCCATTACACCCTTCTTTCTGTTCCTGCTTTCAAAAGCCCCATTCATTCGAGTAACGGCTACATTCCACCTTTTCGAATTTAACACCTTCAAACCCTCTCAAAAACAACTACTGTATAAACCACCTTCTTCATCTCTTCTTCTTCTTCCTCCTCTAATTCTGAACCCCAGTTTCCTCTGTGATTCTGAAATTAGTGTTTTTAAATTCAATAAGAAATGGAAATTGGGCAAGAACTGGATGATTTCATCAAGAATTCAATAGACCATGCATTGGGTCTCACTTTACCCAAACAATCCCTTCAGTTGAAGATTCAATCTTTGCAGGCCACAAATTATCGGCTTCGGGAGCAGTATCTTTGCTCTCAATCCAAGTTACAGGAGAAAGAAACAGCCCTTCAACTCGCTAGGGTTTGTTTGTTCTTTCTTTTTAATTTCTTCTTTTGTCCCATTCTTCTGTAATTCTTCAAAGATTGGATTTTCTATATACGCGATATTTCTTTTGTTATGGTGAAAACCCTAATTTTGAATTCACCCCCTTTGTAATTTTCAGCGTAATTCGGTCATTTCCCCTTTTGTAATTGCATAGTGATTGGATATTATGTGGGTGATGTTTGTTTTGGTGTGGTGGAAACCCTAATTTTGATTGCAATTGTAAATTTTGCCATTTTGGTGTTGATTTTGATTGTTGTTGTCTTTGATGGGAATGTAGGCAGAGGCGAACATGAATGCGCAATCGATTAAGAAGTTTGTGGAGGAAAATCAGAAATTGGCGAGTGAATGTAAGTATTTGATGGGTCAGTGTGAGAAATGGAAGCAGGAGTGTTCCCTTTATGATCACGACCGTGAGGCGTTGATGGAGTTCGGGAATGAGGCGGATGAGATGGCAAAGGAAGCTGAAAGTCGGGTTATGCAATTGGAGGAGACTTTGCAGAGTGTCAATGATCAACTCGACTATTACAAACTTCAATATGAGACTCTCTCTGTGAGTATTCTATTGATCTCATATTGTTTTTTACGAGTACTACTATGTGTTTGTGTGAGTACTCAGTAGTGACTCGAAAATGCCTGCCTAATTCAAAAACTGTATTGATATAGGTCTATAAGATGTCCGAAGACGATAGATTCCGCTAACCTTTGCACTTGAAAAACGTTTAACTTGTAATCCATGTGTATGCTTTCAGAAACATTTATACTATCAGAAACTCTTGATATTACAATTGTCCATGTTGGCCTAAGGATTTTCTGCTCATCTACCCTTGCTGAGGCATTAATGAGATGGCCTCTCCCGGTTTTCAGTGATTGAATTAAAGTTCTAGTATCTGTAAATGGAATTTTCCGAGTTCAGCATCTGTATATGAATAAATCTTGTAATGGTTGAGTTTGATGCTTGCCATGTACTAACATTATTAGGTTGATTGTATTTGTGTAGGCTGGTTCATCTGCTGTTGTGAAGGGTGATTCATCTGTAGATAGCCCACCTTTGGAGCAAACATTACTCAATACGCTAGTCGCAAGTTTAGTGGATGAAAATGAAGTTGCAAAGACTGCATCAAGTTTTCTGCAGGCAAACACTGATGTTGAAACTTGTCGTGAATTGCTGGAGATGTGGAACAGGTTCACCTTTTGTCCTGAGATCACCTTAGCCTTCTTCTCTTGTTATTCTGATTTCTGAATGCTGTATTCTGTTGCTATTACAGCTTGAGACCAGAAACTCAAAATGTACTTTCACTGGCAGCTCATGTTAAAACATTACAGAAGGCCAAGGAACACTTGAGGATTAACCTCAGTCGAGCTGAAGAGGAGGTGAGTTAACTGACAGCTCCAATGGTGCGTAGACTATGTACTACTTGCAGCTTTTTGAGGCTAATCTTCTGTACGCTTTTGCAGGTGAATGTGCTAGCCGAGGAAAACAATGCACTGGTAGAAGAGAACAAGAGGATTGTGAAGCTTTGTCATTCAGAGAGGAAGCGTGCTGGTTCAGGGGAGAAGCGTGACAGCAGTGCTCGAAGCAAGGTATCTTTCAATAGCAGTGTATTTTTCGATATCAGCTTTGTTTCATTGTATGTCAGTATATTACTGAAATAATGCTTTCATGCTTTACAGAACAGCAAACGGAAAACAATCCCTGGCACAGGCAGTCCAGTAGACAGGAAGATTGATTTCAATGACGCAGATGCCTTACGCTATCCTCTCTCGCCCCTTAAAGAGAACTCGCCTGGCACCAAATCCTGGAAGTGACAGAACTACGATTTACAACAGTGACGCAGGAAATTATATTGTTCATTAAATCATGTGTCATGTTAGTTCCTGCTAGCTAACTCTGTAATCAAAGCACTGCTAACTCTCACAGGGTAAACAACGATTGTAATTGAAGTTAACATCCTTGGAAATTTTGTACTACACCTGTTTAAGTTGGGCTTTCATATACTCTGTTTTTGAGATTACAATTAGGATAAAAAAAAATCAAGATTCATAAATTCCATCTTGGAAGTAATGTCACGCCACCCCAGCGCCACCCTCCTCTGGACCTGACCACTACCTGCACCACCCTCAGGCGGAGTTGGAAATGAAAATTTGTGAAACACTCTTTCGGGTATCAAAAATCAACAATTGTAACTATTTTTCGTGATTTAGCGTGACCAGAGTTCCCTCTGAATTCACATCTGACCACCACCAACAGCACCTTCACCTCCACCATGTTCAAGTTTAAACCCTCTTGCGTTCTAGAACTTAAACTTGGCATTCGAGTTCTAAGAGAACAAATTCAAGTTCTAAGAACCCAAATTCAAACTCAAGAAGTTATAAGACCACAAATTCGAGTTCTAAGAACCCAAATTCAAGTTCAAGTTCTAAGAACCCAAATTCAAACTCAAGTTCTAAGACTACAAATTCGATTCTAAGAACCCAAATTCAAGTTCAAGTTCTAAGAGCGCAAATACGAGTTCCACGGAAGCAAATTCGAGTTTCTAAGAACAGAAACTCGAGTTCTACTGCCGTAACAGCATTAAAACTCATGATAGAATCCAACCAGAAAAGCGTTATCATCCCACCTGACTCGACTCGAATCCAATTGACCAATTAAGACTAAATCGGGATGCTTAGTCAAAAAAAACCTAAATCACGAACACCATGTACCTGCTTAACGGAAAGATTATAAGACAGTAGAAATTAGGGTTGAAAGCAGAGATGAAACAAGAAACACAATTATATTATATTGATGGATGGGGATTCATAGTGATGATAAAAGTCGAAAAGGCGGATACATGAAATTAGGGTTTATACAGACATACTAAAACAATTAAGAAAATCTCCTTTAATAGAGGTAAAGGGGATCAATTGTAGTAGAGCTCGAGACCCATGCCATCGTGAATCTCGTAATCGGCGAGGGTAATATGGTCTTTGTAGATGTTGTACCACTTCTGAATTCGGATCTTGTCGGCGCGAGTTCCGGTCTGGGCCGCCACCAGCTTCTTCAGGTCTCCAATGGTGTCGTCTTCGTTGCACTTCACCCGTACTTTCTTCCCCAGACGATCGTTCAACACCACCTCGATCATCTTCTCCTCTCCTCTCTTCTCTGGAACTCTCTTTTCTTGATCAAGATTGATATTTTTGGAAGACACGAAATTAACAACTCTGGAGAATTAGGTAGGGTGAGGGTGTGGTGGTGGGGGTGGTGGCCTCTATTTATAGCGCAAATTGGTGGTCACACGGTTTAGTGAACCGTCTTAAACTAACCCAAATTAGGAAAGCCTAATTAAAAGAGGACTACTCCGTATCAAATTAATCCTTTGGGCTTCTGGATAATGGGTTAGTTTTATGGTATTAGCTTATTAGCCCGGCCCATCTTATCAAACAATTTGAGGACGAGTTTTATCCACCTGTCATTCTCTTACAGAATCGTCCTATATTGGAGTACTTCATTTGTCTTGATTAATAGTTTATGCTATCTTTTTTTTCCACAAATTCTTGTGATGGAAATATCTGTCACGAACTTCTAACGGGTCAAATACTACACTAAAGATAAAAATAACGTGGGGGTGGGACATAGCAAACTAGTTATCTTATTCATACATGTAGTACGTATTTGACCCCTTTTATTATCATGACGGATGCGCCCGTCGCAAGAAAGTTCCACTGCTTTTTTTTTGGTAAGTTCTATGGTAGAAACACCAATCAGGAGCACAAATGTTAACCACATCTCTTTACTCTCAAGTTACTTGCTCAAAGAATCATGTGCTCCATGGCAAAAAGTGAAAAACTGCATCCACTTATGTAATCAACTAGACTCCATGGAGAGGGAGTCCCCAACTTTAGAATAAATTCCCCTTATCTCACAAGAGTGAAAAATAACCGGTAAGTCTCCCTTATAATGAATATATTTGTTATAAATTTCAGACGGATTAAATAACATACATAAATAAACAAGACAAAATTAGAGTGATATTATCTTTATTTACTTATGCGATCGAGACTTGAGATATTTAAATCGTCAACTTATGACGAACACAAAGAATAAATTTGTGCAACACAACACAAAGAAAAGGGGTTGAATTTTGTAAATTGTAGGTGAAGCCGTTCAAATGTGGACATGGGTTGAGTATGGGCCAGACAGACTTTGAGGTAGACATATATTCTTTAGGAGTGTAATGGGCGGGCCAAACTGGAATAAAGGGTCATTAATCTTGACCCTTACCAACCTTAATGTTAAAAGTTGTGCGGCCCGCACATTAAATTAGCTCATAACTATACTACGTATTTAAGATAGATTTTTTCGTGATCAAACTGATATTTTGATTTCAATGCATTTTGCCTGTCTTTAGCGGGCCATGCAGACTGACCCGACCCATTTTAAAATCCACTTCTCCAAGCCCCATCCATTTAAGTACTTGTAATTTGGGTCAGACTTGGACGGACGACTCTAATGTACGGTATTATCCAATGATCAATTCTAATATTTCCTTCTATTCATTCAATTCATTACCTAGGTTTATCATTTCTCCTCAAAAAAATGGTCCAACGTAAATAATTGAATGAATGGGAGGGAGTAGAACTTAATTATACTTTCTCAGTATTTATATGATCGTCCACTTTTATTTAATATATGGATGGAGTATTATATTGTGACTGAACGAACATATAGATACGGAAAGAGTAATAACCTATGCTTAAAATCTCAAAAGAAACATGCCAACAAGCCAAGTGAATACAAATTCTTATTTTAGACAAGATCTGAAAGATGATTTGTTTGGGGGCTCATAAATAATTTTATAATTTAACATTACTACTCATTTTGAAAGATAAGGCAAAGAAACATAACAAAAATTATCTATAAAATTATCTAATAATTAATAAATATATACAATAATAATTTATCATTCTCTTTTGGTTAAGTCTTTTACTAAATGTGAGCTAATAATAAAACCGTCCGTCTTACGGAGTATATTTATAAAACTTTTGTATAGACATGGACGCCTGTATGAGCTGTATGAAGCACGAGACATAATAGAACCGTTGCATAGGTAGATATATGTATGAGTTGTACGAGTATCATTGTATGACACATAGCATAGGCCATAACGTTGGACCGATGTCTATTTGTATTGCCCAAAATGCCAAGAAGTCCCTTGTGTTGTGGCAACACAGTTAACACCTTCCTATGATCCATATCTAGTCTAGCTTAATTTGTGTAGGAACTGGAGAACCGAGAAGAGAATAATACGACGAGTAACAGAAGTAGAGAAGAGCAAAGAAGAGAGAAGAGAACAGTGATCCCTCCAAAAGAGAACAAAAGAAAAGCCAGCTAACGGCACTCTGTAGGAAACATATGCACATGGCTCACTCTTGTTTCCTTTATACTCCCAACAAACAGCTGTTTCTACTCACCTACCACCATACGTCTCCACCTCTCCCTTTTATTTTTACTTATTTACCCACTACTATTTCTATTTCTATATTCTTTATCTTTACCCTTTTGACCCACATATCATATTACTATCAATATTGCTTCTTTACTTGTTCCATTTCTTAAACACTTTGGACTCCCTTTTATAACAAAAAAAAAAGCATATACGGAGTAACATAGGTATTCCCTCCGTCTCACTAAGATGAAATAAATACGGAGTAGTTTCTTAATAATTAGGTAATGTATATTTCGTGTTTTCATTACTATTTGACCCGTCATATAACGGAATACGATTACCACCCAAGTTAATTGGAATCTACTTTTCCCCAAAAATTATACCTGAATGTTGGTGATAATGTAAAAGTATTGTAGAATAGAGCACTTTTTATCGAAGATGCTAATTAAGAAAAGAGTCATACAACTATGATAGGAAATTGAATCATTACTCCGGCTCTATGGGGCTATACCATATCTGAACTCGGAAGACGTCTGCTGCGCTGCGCCCATTGTTTTAACACAATTTCTTGTTTTAACACAATTTCTTGTATGAGACGGTCTCACAATAACTTTATTGTGAGACCTCTCACATATAAAGGAGTTAATTTTATTATTATTATAACTTTATTGCGAGACCTCTCACATATAAAGGAGTTAATTTTATTATTATTATATTTCTATTAGCAGGTCTCACGATAAGTTATTGTGAGACGGTCTCACATGAGACTAACTGTTGTTTTAAAATGAGAGTTTCAGCCTTTAGTTTGTGGCATTAGCTGTGTTTATTTGTCGTGTCTACATTTTGGTGTACATCCTTGGTGTGGTACCACGTTCTACCATCATTAAACTGTTCTATTACCAGTACTCCACCCTTCCACACTTCCACTACCGAACAAACTTCATTAATGACACCCTTGTTCTCACTAATAATAACATCACCACTAATCTCATTTTATACCCTAAACCCAAAATAAAACACCGATCTTTCAAATGTTAATATGTTTATTAAGGAATAAATCACAATAATATTATCATGATAAATTGAAATACTAACTCATATTTATGATATTTAGACAATATCATTATGATTTACTCTTTAAAAAGATATTAACATGTACCTAATGGACATGTGTTAGAAAAATTGATAAATATATACGACACATATTATTCATAAATTGGACCAATAAACTTTGTGAACAAATCGGGTTTTTTTATTTAATGAAGCGTGACCTTAGTCGAATTAGACTTGGTGGCTAGTTATTGTAAAACTGTCTTTCAATATTTAGTCTTTCATAAGTGGTCGCACTACTATTTGGAATAGACAATCTGGTGTGATGATGATAGAAACCTTAAACGACAAGAGAAAAGAAAGAAAGAAAGAAAGGAAAAATAATGAATGATGATAGTGATCATAATACATGAAATGAAATCGTAGGCGATAATCAAAAGTCCCTCTCCCTCTCCTCAGATAAAAACCACCCACGGCCTACAAATCCAACCAATCTGCGCCGCTATTAAATTAATACGAAAATTAAATAAACAAATGTACCCCAATCGAATTCAAATACTACTACTATTAAACTACGTAAAAATCAAAATCAAAATCAAATAAAAAGAAAAAGAGAGAATGTGGAGAGATGTAGATCTAGAACATCAAAGCAGAAACCAGAGCAACAGCGACGAAAGATCCACCGGCAACGGCGACTCTGTTCAACGACACGGCACCGTTTGATGGAGATCCGGTGGGAGATCCATTGGGGGAGAGGCTGTCAGCAGGGGCGGTGGGACCGGCGGAGGTAGGGGCGGGAGCGGTGGGGGTGTCGGCGGTTGGGGTAGAAGCGGCGGGTGAAGGAGGAGTGGCGGTAGGGGCGGCGGCGATAGTGGGAGGAGCGGAGGTTGCCATGGGAGGCATGGTGGCGACGACGGGGGGTTTGGCGACGGGGGTGGCGGTGGGGGCGGCGGTGGGGGAAGAAGAGGGGGATTGAGCGGTGGCGGTGATGGCCAGGATGGCGAAGAAAGCGGCGAAGATAATTCTGGCCATAGTGAGAAGAAGAGTGTTGGTAGGTAGTGAGGAGTAGTGGAAAGTTGAGTTGAGTTGAATTGAATTGAGATGTGGAAATGAGAATGAGAGAGGAGAGGAGAGGAGTAGGGAATGAAAGGGAGATGGGGGAGGTGGGGAAGGGTATATATAGAGGTGGAGGGAGGGAGGAGGAGGAGGAGAGTTAATGTTGATGATGATAATCTTTGAGAAATTGAGCGGCTAGACGGCTTATGTTTTAGATGACAACTCATCCCACGTTACCTTTTTCTTTTAGCCCCGCCCCAAATCCTAGCCGTTTCTCTCTTTCTCTTCTAATCCTACCTCTAATTCTTGGTTCCCTTATTTTCCCGGTAACGAGTATATTCGTCATAAAGTTATAACTGGTTAAATATTAACTACATGAATAGATAAGACGAAATCATAATCATAATATACAAAAAATAACAAATGTTGTGTTTTATGGATAATATTTGTTCTATCAAGTTTGTGACAGTCTGACGGATACGCTCATTACAAACAAAAATTTGTCTTATACTCCGTACTGCTCTGGACTTAAAATGGATTGATTATGATAATTTCAAGACAAGGGTCTAATTATCACGTTTATTTCAAGACGATTATCTTCATCTTTATATTGATAATGGCGTACAATTTCTCATTAATTTTTTCTTTATACCATGAACGGAGTAATATACAGATTATTCGAGTTGTATTTGCTTTGTATATACTCCGTGTGACTTTTAAAAAATATACTCCGCTGGACACTATTTTTACCCTGTTTTATTAAGATATTTTTCACAAATATTTAGGTAACGGGACAAAATATAGTATCAGGATGAAATATTTTGATTCTAATCATACATAGTCGGAAAAATTTAGCGTTGAGCATCAAATTTTTGGAATAGAGTATTAGTCAACATATCCCTTTTTCTTTTCCAATATTAGTTGCTACCTTGGTGCTTAGTTACAGCGTCATTTCAAAATTTACCGTTGTAACTAGTAAGACAGGAGGAGTTTTGGAAAGATGAAAGAAAAGCAGAAGCAAGAATCTTAGGCGTCCAGGTGGGTAGCTAGAGGCGCAAAGGGCGGTGATCGTGTGGTGGAGAAGCGAGGGAGGGAGGGCATATACATAGGGTGGTCACGTTGTGGGGGTTTAGGTGACTGACATAGGAGGTGATAGGTGTATGAGGATGGGACACGGTTTTGGACCGTTATCTATGTTTTATTTTAAACACAGAAAATAATGCAAGTACAGATAGATTTACTCCAACAATTAGGTAAAGCTTAAAGATATTAGTAAATCGACCGTTGTGATGACTGATTAGCACGTTGTTGTTGGGTCAGGGTCAGGGTCAGGGTCAGGGTCAGGGTCTCTTGGGTTTACTACTTGTTTATTGCTCACTGCTTACAACCTCCTGCTGTCTTTGCTCTTTCATCATGGGGACGCTATCTCTCTTACCTCATCTTAATGACAACTTCCGTATATTTTGGACAATCTGTTTTAAACAAGACTAGCTGACTGACTCCCATACTTCGTATTATATACTCTCTCATCCATTCAATTACGTGAGGAGAAATGATTGAGGGAGTAATCATTAGTTGGGTATTTTAACGTAATGTGAATCAGTAATAATCGATATCATAAGTGCGGACAATATAGAGTTTAAGTGGTTAATCCGAATTGGCGAATTCGCGTTGGTTAGAATCAGTCGAACACATTCATAAAATTTCAACATTACTGCATTGTTATAACTCAGATTTTGAGAAGTGGACGAAAAGGTTAAATTAGTACGGAGTACTCTTTATCAATCAATCCAAGTGTTCATAAATCATGAGGTATAACATCATAATTTTAGATGCACCGTCAATAATGTAATCCGTATATTGTTTCATTCTCACATGCATCTAAACATTATTTACTACGACGTAATACGCTCATTTTTTTTTAAAAAAAATACAAGTAATTACTCAAGGAGAAATATTCTAGGGAGTAATAACTAAAGAGAAGCCAAAAAAGAGTAGAAATGAAAAGTAAGCGAAGATAAAGTATAGGGGTAATGTGTTAGGTGTAGAGAGTGAAGCAGCATGTGCCGATATGCTCTCTCTTTTGCAATGTTCGGCAATCTTGTACTCGTATGTTATGGTATTTGTTGCATTACAACATACTGAAATCTGAAGGCAAGTGATAAAGCACCTCACAATTGGCATATGGACCGACCTGCTGCTTTCTTCGTGCAAACGAAATAAACCGACATACAAACAAATATGGTAAATTGTACCCTAGCTACTTGAATCGAACTTGTCTACTAAAACATGTCCAATCGTTTTATAAAAGTTTCGGCGTAGCACACCTTATCCAACTTAACTAGCTGACGTCTGACACCATTTTCCGTTCAATTTCCCCCGAGGAAAATTAGTATTGACTACTGGGAGTAGTATTGAATTATCAGTTGTGCGTTTGTTGCAGTTGGCTTGAAAAGTGGCTTTAGAAAACTGAAAATGGAAAACATGAAGACTCATTATGATGAATCAACAAGTAATAATTGCGCAAAAGTTAGTCCTAGACTATTAATTAGCGCGTCAGGAAGAATCATTCAAAATATATCCTTTTTTTCAGCTAAGTTTGACATATTCAAACTCATGTAAGCTTGGAGTTGTTAAATTAATGTACTTCATGACAATTGACAAACCGTCCAAGGAATGACTTTTCAAAGTGGTACGTGCTCATCTTCAATATCCCAACGTCAAATCCTCCGTCTAACCGATTGGTTAAGATTAGGTATCTTGTGATAATAAGTTACAGGTTCAAATCTTTTCTCCTACGTAATGTAACTAAGTGCGTGCTTCGTTGAACAAAAAAAAAAAAAAGGTACAACCATGTTAGGCACTTATTTGAAATTTTAGTTATTTCATTTGTGACATCATCTTAGAGAGACATAGGTAAAAAAATAAAATGAAATTAGTAGGATCCATCATTATATGCAAATTTTCTTATCAACGTTAATGAAAAATTGCTTTTTCTAAATTTTTTAGATTGGAGAGCAGATAATGTTACACTTGTAGTCAATCACGGCAGATAAACATAGATAACATGTTGCATTTAGTCATTTATGCGTGTTGAATATTCTTCGTAATATACTTCTCCAAATATACAGTGGGTTATCAAACTCTACCCTCGTTCAACATTTCTGTTCAATTCTCCAAGTCAATAACTATGGATAACTGCTCTTTCGACAACATTGTACTCTTCTCGTCTCGATCATTTGTTGTCCTTTGATTAAAATACTCCTCACAAATAATAATATAAAAATAACAACAAATGATGGAGAGAGTATCCTGAAATAATCAGGTATCTTCTAACAAAAAAAACCTACTCCGTAAGCTATTTTTCGCTCGTCTTTTAGGGGAGACGTAGCATGTACTGAGGTACAGTCGTTATCTTGTTAGTATATGTTGGATGATTCACCACATCTTCAGAGATAAAGCAGTAAAGGACATATACACACAAAAGAGTAGAATGGCCCCAAAACCAAAGGCAAAGGCAAAGGGCAACACACTACAAATTCTCACCTTCCCTTTACTGTTCTCTGTGTTTCTTACCATGTTTCTACATACATACAGTCAGTACATTATTAGGTGTCACTTGGGCTGTCACCGCCTTATGATATCACAAATTCTTGTTTGTAGCGGTCATATAAGTCACAAATGTATGACGGATCTAGTAGTAATACTCCGTACAAGACAAAGACATAATGCATAGGAAATAGGAATGGGCTTGGCATTATCTATCAAGTGGACTTCCGTTGTAACCTTATCCGTCACAAGGGAAACTTGCTGATAATATAAGATGCTCGTATGTTACAAAGTCCACACATTCACCAAGACAAAAACGACAACGACATCTCACCACCTTCACCATACGTACATTTAGACGTGAAACAACACCACAAAATGCAAATCACAGTGGATATATTCTTCCCAGTCCCCACCACTTTGCCCAAGGAAAACCATACCCCCGACACGACATCGTTAGCATTAGTTCTTAAGTTAGCTCAACAAGAAAATGACTACGTTGATGTCTCGTGTCTGAGTCCGACAACGTTACCTCCACCAATGTAAGCTATCTCGGCTTGTTAATGTTATCCGCGTTTTGTCACATCATTTTGTTCTATAACACTATTAGTCCGTTTGAACATAAATTGAAAAAAAGGGTGGATGTTAATACAAACAAGATCACATATCTCAAAAGGGACAAAACGAAAACACTCAAAGCTGCATATATAAGCTAGATGGAATAATAAAAAACGATCACAGTTGACTCGCTTGGGTTGCCATCTATCTTATGCAAAAAGGGATTCCAAAAGGCTGTACCATATAACTTCGTATTATATGACTCGTACACAAGATTGGAACATATACCCTTATAGATAGGGCTGAATTCTACCCTCATATTATCATTACGGCCTTATGCATCTCTTATTATGACACTTCATGAGCAGGTTTTATGCTCTCCCATCCTCCATCAAAGGAATCGGAGAGTACTACTGATACTACTACGAGTCTACGACGACCTTAACAAGTTGTTAAAACTAGTTATATGTAGTTTTGTGAAATAAAACGATGTAGTAGCGATGTACACCTTATCTTACTCAAGATGCTAACCTGCGAGTACTCAATTGATATCCTCCAGTATCATGGATCTCAGTTAACTTCGGGCTGATAGTCCTCAATTTGTCATTTTGTGGTGACTGGTGAGGAGCTGGAGTGGTAATGTAAGAACAGTCTTCTCCATGAAATATGATGATTAGCTCATTAGCTGACGCATTTCCATCACTTGGCTTGAAGCAAAATTGATGAAAAGGGGGCTAAATTGTATGTGCTTCCAATGCCCGCCACTCCCTCAGATACGAAATCGTTGGGGGATTCTAGGTTTGTATCCACCTAATACATTCACCAAAAAAATGCAACCTTTATTTTCATGAAGTTGATTCCAAGTTTCGAACTAAACCCATTTGCAGAAGGATTATGACAGTTCTAC
Source organism: Agrostemma githago (assembly GCA_958450325.1). Classification (NCBI taxonomy): domain Eukaryota; kingdom Viridiplantae; phylum Streptophyta; class Magnoliopsida; order Caryophyllales; family Caryophyllaceae; genus Agrostemma; species Agrostemma githago. The sequence continues at coordinate 2,430,204 of OY288255.1, forward strand.
ATAGTTGAGCATGATCATATAAAAGGTGTAAGCTAGTAACAACTGTTGGTGTGAGCGATTGGAATAACAAGTGTTCAATGTGACTTCTCTTATAACAGTTCATTCATTCGGTGCATCAACACTTAAACGAAGATGGCGCCTATTACAATGTTCATATTTTAAAGAAGAAAAAAAACAGTATATAGAGTGTTCCCTGTGTTTTGGTTCACCCTTTCTATGTTCATTCGGTGCCTATATGCGACTTCTCTTACTCTCCCATGAGCTCAAACGTTTAAGACACACTGTTAACGCTTGAATGCTTGATTGTGTATACATCAAAAATATACTCCGTATAAAATATGACAGGAATATAGGCTAGCAATGAACGCCACTCGTCTAATACTTTTATAGTAGTATGAAGTACTCAGTATAAACTAACAGAGAGATGACTAACCACTCGCAACCAATGCCTATTTTGTGGTGGTGAAGGAATTGCAGCTTCAACAAAGTAATCATGAGCATTAAACGCTAGATATATGTTCCTGCTATCTTCGCCATGGAGTCTGCACATGCATGTGTACACAGAAGAGTTGAATACAAAGCTATATCAGTAGCATACGGCAATAAGAAACAAAGCCAAGTTGGATCCCGTCTTACGTGAATGCAATAAATTTACTCTCGTCGTTACTCCAGTTGTCCTCATGCCAAGTCACGTCCATCTGAAATTATTTATTAAAAAAAAGGAAATTGGGTTCTAATCTGAATGCTGATATAGTGAAAGTGATATCCCAAAAATTGTATTCCGAAGATAACTTTGTTAAGACAGGAGTAGAATAATATCTCAAAGATCACAGAGAATCACACCATGTCTCATAACCCACCACCTCCTGACCTCCTCAAGGGACTACCTTTTTGTGGGAATGAAACTTAAAAAGAGACCTTTACTATAAGCATGACTTAAAAACATTGTAAATTACTACAGGAAGCTACATGTGCTTACATTGCTTAGAAAGTTTTCACGCTTGAATATGTCGTGCCTTTTGCGAAACCTGATGACTTCAGCGAAAAACCTGAAAAGGTCTCCTTTCTTTGCCTCTAACTTCTCGTTTTAGTTGAAGGAAAACTTATCAGTAAGTAAATTGAACACACTTGACCGTAACTCCCCTAGAAAAAGATCATTATTGAAGCTGTAAAGGATTGGGGCTCCATACCTTAGTCCACTGGAAGTGGTTAATGGCTGTGTCGTGTCCATAACTGTTGTTATTTCCAAACCGACTATGGCCATATTCATCACCCATTAGCATCATTGGTGTACCCTATGAAAAAGAAGTCATCTATTAGCAAACACATGTCACAAAATACCTCAAAAATGTCGACCCCTAGACTTCTGCAGGGATAGCCTACAGCTGGTCAGCTGCAAGTCTACACTCCACAAAGCAGTGAAGAAGAAATTACGAAGAAAAAGGCAACGCCGTATGCATATAAGCTGATACTGAACTTCTATCTCATTTATGCTGTCTCGACACAGGTGAACTGATACTGACTTCTAGTCGGACATAAACAGTAGCTAAGGCTAATGTACAAGATACAAAAGATTACCAGCAAGATTTCATTATTCTAAAAAAAATGATAGAACAGAAGTAAATTTACCTGAGATATCATTAAAGCCAAATGGAAATTTTTCATTTGTCTTGATCGTAGACCAACAATATGGGGATTTGTCGTTTCTCCTGAGTAAGAGAATATATGATTTAAATAAACGATCATCATATAATATTACACCATTAAGGGCATAAATTTACTTCCATTAAATGACTTTTGAATTTTGACTAAACAATGTCACAAGTAATAGAGTAGCAAGTAACATTCATTTTAAGGCAGTGTTTTACCTTCGAATCCACAGTTCCAGCTAAAGTTATCATTGCATCCATCATTGCCGTTTTCTCCATTTATCTCATTATGCTACAGAAAGTTCAACAAAATGTATAGAGAGAAACCAACCCGTCAAATACCAGAAATATTGACTAGATTACCTTAAAATTGTAGGACACAAGGTCATACAAAGTAAATCCATCATGAGCAATTATAAAGTTGATGCTGTGGTATGGCTTCCGCTTGTTCACCTGCATTAACATGAGCATCAGTAGATTTCAGGGGTAACTCAGAGCTGTATGTACTACACAATCTTCGATCAAATAACGAATATAATCAGACATTAAGACCAACTAGCTGAAGAGGCCCACTACTTAGCAGATTCAGGTAATCATAGAAAACATTCGAATGGCCAAGCAATAATAAGAGATAAGTATGTTGGTTGCTTAAAGCCACATTTATATATATTTTCAGGATGTTCGTTTCCAATTTCAAACTAAATGACTCATACTTGGTATAAGTCGGCAGATCCTGCTATGCGAGTTGCAAAACTGCCTTTCATGCCGCAGTCACCCTGCATTATGCACATAAAGACTAGAGTCAAATGTTGAGTTCCTTGTACACAGCCTCTTCACACTCAATAAAACGATAATCGCCTCACTGAAAAAGAAAAGAGACAATTTTGGGTATGAGAGCAGTTGTTATTAGGGCAAAGATAATGTAACTAATTGTACTCAGCATAACCCTAGTCCCGTCACTATTGTACATAGCATCCTCTAGCATATGATAGCATAGCAAAGCGTTAGACCTAAGTACCTAACTCAACATCTTACAATCAAGAGCATTGTTGCATCATTCATTATTTTTGGTGCAAAACATCACTCACTGACTGTTTCCTAAAATGACAAAATGCTCAATTTCAGTCTAAAAGGAATCCCAATATGAGAAGTTTAAAGATAGATTTAGTTCAGTGCAAGTCTTTAACGGAAAATAAGAATCAAAGACTAATTCATTACAAAACTTGATACCTTCACAAATCTTCTCACATCATCACGATACATGCCATTCCATTCTGCCCATCTGTACAGAAGGTTCCCAAACAATTGTAAATATGGTACCAATACCCAAAAGCAGTCAGCATCTTATAAAAAATCAGTTAACAGTGAACAGCTTTAATAATTATGTCTGCTTCCCTTGGATTACATCAGGGCATCAGGCAGTAGATGGTACAAGTCTACATTTTATGTAGCAATTTAGGACTATCGGTAAAGTTATTTTTGTAATCCGTACTATTCTATAACTCACTTTCTTATTCTTCTTCGTATGGATTATAACACTTTCTTATTCTAGCAAGTTATGTTGTTATTGTTGCACTTCTTCCAATCAATAAACTATACGTAGTACTCAACAAAGAGTTATGTACTTGTGTTCAATTGATCACAATATTCTGTCTGTATATTCTGTACATGATAATCTCAGAAGGACCAGAGATGAAGAGAATGACTACCTGTCCCAGTTAGGAAATTTTCCGACAAGATAAAGGCCTCCACAATCCCAAGGTTCTGCTATTATCTTACTCTTCGACAGGACAGCATCTTTTGCAATGGCCTGAGGTAAATGACATACAATCATGCACAATTTCCATGTTCTTCAAAATCTTACTCTTAAAACTCTAGGGATAAGTGGTTAAACAAAATTTAAGGCTCGGATCTTTGAGGGACATAAAACCAGATTGTTACAAGATGCATGCTGAGCCAGTTAAAGACTATTGATAACTGATAAGCTTGTGTTTATTGGTTGGCCTACATTATTCATGATTTTGAAACACAGTATTATTTTTTTTATGATCCTACAAACAAGTTGCTAATGGAGCAACCAAAGATCAACATATTTGTAACCATGGTATTAAGTTGTGGTGTTGCTCGCGTAATCATCCCTATCAAGGTGTAGGATGTAATGTGATGGATTGCAGCCAATGCTGCGCAATTTCAAAACCATATGCTAAATGTGTTAGATCTTGCTTTCTTAAAATAAGAAGCTTTGAGTTGAACTTCCTTAAGTTTTTAGTCTATATTCTACCTTGATGCCTCCCCTTTTCACAAAATACGGGATTGTACAAATTAAAATGACGGAATGCCAGTAAAATAATGGCAACAACGTGAAATATTGGTTGATGGAACCACAACATCGGCATTTGGCTATAGGGCATTACAGAACCGGAAATAACATAATAATGACTTGAAATTTCGTTTAGTAACGAGGATATATGACTGAAGAGGAGCATTTTAATAGTAACGTATTTTGAAGACAATTAATGCACATGACGAGATTCAAGGTTGACTATAGAATATATAAACTAAACAAAGCAGCCAACAGAGAGATATGATTTACTCATCGTACAAACACATGTTTGTGCAATACCGAGTCAGTTACAAAGCTTACCCTAACAAGAGGAGGTGCATCTAGCGGTGAACCATCAGTTCCTCGACAAAGAACACTGGCAAGGTCAAACCGGAACCCGTCTACATGATATTCAGTCACCCTATATTTTATTGCAGAAATAGTGTGAAACATAATAATGAAATAACAGAAAGGATTCAAAAATTACTATACACCAACCAGTAACCTCTTTGAAGAAACCGAGGCGTTGATGAAAATTATCAAAACAAAAGGCTAATTAGGACAACATATTTTACTAATGAGAATGAACGTGTGCGTTATACTTTCAGTCTAAACTCCCACTTAATTGAGGGCTTTTTATGTGAACTCTAACCCACTAGTAAATCCAGTAGATATCCGCTTCACCGACACATAATAACCTACACCCATATCTCCGCAGCCAATATGTAAATTGTTTTTAATAGCATGACACGGAGTGTGTCAGCGAGTGTGAAGGATGGGGCATCTAATATTGCAAGTTCCAACCAGTAAAAAGCATAGATACACAACCATCATTAGTATTCAAATCACTGATACAGTTGTTTCAACAGTGTATGGGTTTATAACTTCATACCAGTATCTTAAGCTGTCAAGAATCAGCTCCATGACCACAGGATGATTACAGTTTAAGGTGTTCCCTGCATCCAAGAGACAAAGCAATTTTCGTATAAACACGATGCAAGAAGCACTTTTGTGAAAACATGGATCAACCAGTAGGTCCTGTACACGCCATTAGACTAATGCTAATGGGACATGAAAAGTGTAAAGATGGTTCTAGAAGATGACACAGTTAGCAGTAAACGAAATTTTCCGTACTGGTACTCCTAATCATCATCCATACAGACAGCAAAATTTGCTGCTATAGTGCCCAAGAAATGAGTAAGGCCTTCACTTGTTAGTTTGTTGCAATACTGCTACTTAGAAGCCACAGGTCTCCAATGCTATAGTACAAAGAAATCCATGAACAAGTACACCAAAACAAATATGTACAAGTATACCACCTGAGTGCTGTAAGCATATATGTATGGGGTCTCATAAATAATGGACACCAACTGGAAATCACAATTTCATGAAACTTACTGATACATTACATGGAAAATTGATAGTAAGAATTAATCTTACCACAGCCTGAATAATTCATCAGCCTGCCACTATTGTTCATGTCGACCATGTAATAGACCTAAAGACAAAACAATTTCTGTCACAATCAAGAAAACACGATGTTCTGCACACATGCAAACATAATGGCAAGCAACCACAGAACTCCATTTGAAGGCAAAATTCAGAAATTGATCTAAGGTCATGACATGACATGTATGCTCTCCAATCACTCACCTTATTATCTATGCCACGGAATGAGGTCGTATAAGGATGTTCATCATCAGCCTCATTGGTGTGATTATATACAACATCTAAGATGACCTGCAAAATAAATTTGTCCACACAACATAATCATCGATCAGATTTAAGAGAAATTACCAACCTACATTCACTTGCTACAAACTAATGGATAATGGTTCCTTCAAATTGACTTTTCCAGCCCCTAAAATGCTAGAACTATTAATAATCCTAAAACTGAATTTCAGGTGGATATTCCAGATAGTGGCCAGCATTGTTTAAGAGAGTTCCAAAGAGTCAAAGACAACAATAATCAGGCATAGATAATCAAAGTAGAAATGAATGTAGGGTGAAGCGGAATAGCCCCGGAAATATATTTTCTAAAATCATCTGACTGTCAAAGAAGTGCAGTGAGTGTCAAGCTCAAGCATTACAACCAAGAAGACACAACATACCTCAATTCCAGCACTATGCAAGGCTTTAACCAATTCCTTAAATTCTAGCGCAGCCTTCACAGGTCCCCCACCAGAACTTGCATAGCGACTCATTGGTGCAAAGAAGTTGATAGTTGAATAGCCCCAAGTATTAATCTTGATGGACGAGAACCCATGAAAAGAGTCAATACTATTTTTAAGAATTAAGAATGATTGTCAACAATTCGATGACCACAAAAAAATATAAACATGTGTAAATATCATGAGTTAAACTAGAATTAAGTGACAAATCATTCTCAACTAAAATGAAGAATATGCATTTAAATTTCAAAACCATTCTGTTAAACTGAGAGAAATTAACATGTGTGCATCTAGGACTCACAACACTCGAAAGAGCATTCACTAAAAGCATCAAAGACGCTGGAAATTACATAAATCAGACAAAAATGTAACCTTAAAATGTAAAATTTCCAACATACCATGTGATCTCTGGGGTTGGGATGCCTTTGAAGCTCCATTTCATCAAACTCAAAGACGGGAAGCAATTCCACGGCATTGATACCGAGTTCCAAAAGATGTGGAATCTTCAAATAATAAGTTCAGGTTAAGGAAATTCTTCTAAAGTTAGCAGTGAGTGAATTTAACTCGCTTAACTGGATTCAGTGCATATTCCTTTCTGGGACATTATAATTAATTTGCTACATTTCTGCCTTCGGTAGCCATTAACCCATAAAAACACTCACATGTCAGTTACTGTCCCATTTTTCTCTCTCAGTCACAAATTAATTCTTGCTTTCTTGCTTTACAGAGGCAAGGAAGAGAGTGGAGGAGGATGAAATCAAGTGCTTTGCACGGCTTTCTTTTAATTACTTGAGACTACTTTATGATAAACGAGATTTTAGCAATCAATTTAGAGTTGTAAAATAATGACACAGGAAATAAATTCCCAAACTTCCAACACGCCAGATGCCTACGCCAGACGATGCTATACAACATTATTCTGAACTCAATGGAGCATTACCTTTTCAATAATACCTCGATAGCTTCCCCGTATGTCAGCATCAAGCCCACTAGATTCATCAATAGTATATGCACGGACATTCATTTCATAAATGACCAGATCTTTCTGCAGGACAAAAAGAGAAGGAAATGTAGCATGTGTAAGTACGGAATATATTAAACAATGTTCTATAGAAACAAGGAATATATATCCCCTTTTTGGTGTAGTATACAGGCAACAGTAAACCCATATAAGTTGATAAGTAAAACTATCAAGAAACAAATATCAGTCAAGGTTGCCTCAGCCTCCTGGAAATAAGGCTGTAAATTCAACTTGTCTTAGGTAACAAAGATTTCTAATAAGCCGATAAATAGACTAGTAGCTGTTGTGTACTCTTTAGTACACGAATGTGGGACTTTCTTTGTCTCCCTATACCAGTGAAAAAAATAAGTATAAGCTGTGCTTACCTCTGGTATATTTGGATTCATATCCTCTTCCCAATCAAAAGACAGGCCATCAAAGTCATAGGTTCCCAAGAAATTAGAAAGCTTATTGTTCGGATCTCCAAACAGGCGACGACCTTCAATGAATTTAGCATAGGGATCAATCAGAACAAAGCTACTGTCAAATCGATGCCCTTGTTGCCAATCCTGAGGACCATCCATGCGATACCCATAGAGTACACCGCTTGATGGCAGATCCTACTCCATAATAGGAATATCTCAGGAAAGAAAAAGAGCAACACAAAATCTAAGTAACAGAATGTTCAGACATGTTAAATATTTTTATTGGAATACATGCATGATTCGTAATGGCATGTCCAAAGGGCTAAGAGTGAAATAAAATAAAAAAAAGTAAAAGTTCAAATTATTGAAATTGAGCTTGTCACAGATCGTCTTTGTGTGAAGACAAGAAGTCGAAACTCCTAAGTGCGGGAGAAAGATATGAGACCTAGTCAAATTACCATTCACAAACTCAACAAAACTTGTCTATATCCTGGGATTTTTTTAACATAATAGATATCTCACAGATGAACACAGCTGTTAGATCTGCTTCCAAGTGACATCAACTTGTAAAGCCCCCCATTCAAACACACTGTAAGTAAGTCGGCAAGCCACTTCAATAAAGTGATCATCTAAATACGTAAAAATGATTCTGATCCGTGTAAGAGCTCTTACAAGTTGCAAACTTAGTTTGTAAATGTCTGCAACTATGCTGAACGGCCAAACAACACTTGAGAATTAGATAAAAGTTTACCTTGATCATAATGTGCCATATATCTCCTGTTCTATTCGAGTTAGGATCCAGCTTGAATTCCATCATCTCATCATTACTTCAACAAAAGAGAGAAGGAAGGAATTCATATAAAGTAATTTGAGACTCGAGCTATTAGTTAAAAACAATTGGGTCATGTTGTGAATGGTAAGGAAAGGCCGAAAGTTCCGTGACTAATTTCTGTAACAAACAAATCTCCACGAACAATTTAATCTACGACTGAATCAAGCAAAACTACATTACTAAATCCATGTCAGATATAACACCCCACCACATATCATTTTAAAAGTAACAAGAACTCAAATAACATGACGCATACTCACCCGTTCTTGTCCGCAAGGAGTAAGCATAGTGCTACAGAGGTTGCATGCCGTGAAAAGATTGCAAAATTAATCCCATTTTCCGTTTTTGATACTCCTAAAGGAAAAGCCTTGCCAGGGAGAAGTTCGAACGGCTCGTTTGCCTCTGACATGCTCACAGCTTCTACCTTACACAGAAAAGGGCAACCAAAAGAAACATGATTGAATTTGATGATATTATGTACAAGCTCTCACTGAAGCAATCTAAAGAAGTGAAAAGTTAAAAATCACTCAGATTGACATAATATATCACTACGACAGAAGATCAACAAATCTTTCCGAAAGGTTCAGACACAACACCCTCAATTAAAAACAGATTATACTCCATGTTAAATTTGGGCTATTTAAGAAGTAAGAAAAGGGTGAGTGCATTCATAGTGAATACTGTCACGGATATACAACTGCCTCAGATATCAAAAGACACAGAACTCCAAATTACAAGTAGAGAATGCGAGTCAAGCAACGGAATTCCCCAGCTTCTGTTGGCAAAATACGGTTAGTCCCCTACTTATTCAGGCCATAAACACAGAAAAGAAAGCACCAATCTCAAACATGGAATGCATCTCAAATGCTCAAGATACCACCAATCAGACACCAGAAGTCCCGCGCAATCAAATAAGATACCTCAAGCACATGTTCCTTGGTACCACGACCACCGAAGGCACGCATACCAAGCATAGAGCAGTCCCCTTGTCTAACCTATGCCACATAAAAGAGTTCAATGAATCTGCAACAAACAAAAAATGCCTATATCTCAAGCATGCCAATATGGGGAAAAATTACTTTAGTTGGGGACTGCACATCACTGCCTGATCCTAAATTACTTGATTGCCATCTGTTCAAAATTGAGAATGAGGCGGAGTGAAGTCAACTTTTTATCAAAACAAATACTCCGTATCAAAAAAACACGATATGCTACATTATTGACACCCTTCAGCAAACAGACTCCACATGCATTCTGCTTAGAACATTGATATACAGACGGAGTAACGGATAAAAACTCCATTCTTCAATAACCTAACCGACTGAAAAAAGATATCATACTTCCCAAATATCAGCCTCCATAGAACAAAAATATGGTTAACGAAAACTAGATTGACCTAACCAAACGTATTTCATCCCAGCGAAGGAGGGAGGATAGCAGAAGCCAGAGACTTCAAATCACCTCATACAGAATCGGACAAAAATGTCAAATAGTGCGACTTTTTTTTGGTCATTCAAACCCCACACCATGAGATCACCTCTCATCTCATGACTTTACCAACTAATCTAGTTGGCATGTAAAAATGGGACTTTATTGGTCTCACAGAGACGGTGCTTGAACACTTCTTTATGATCAAATTTCAATCTATGTTACTTCGACCCTTCTTGATTGATCATGGATATGAGTTATGACACTCGAAGACCTCATTGTAAGCCCAGATTTATGCTAAGTTCGACACTCGAAGACACACGCCCGTGTAGAATACTTCTAAACGGGTCTGACTAGCATTGATTTTATTGTCCATAATAAGCCTAGCAATTGCCTAGGGATTTTCCAAATGATAAACAAATTTGCTAAAACCTTTTTAAAAGATCTTGGTAAACCCATTGATCCAACAACCCCCCAACGCCTACACTCACGCAAACTAGTAGCGAAGGTAGCAGAATTGGTTAAGATTATCGACTTTTGCTACCCAAAGTTTGTAAAAATGACACCTTTCCATATATAGCAACCCAAAATTTTACTAATTATGGATTCACCCCCAACAATAATGGGAACAAATGCAGTTAGTTAGATACACTCTCCGTCTCATTCATTAAAAGTAAGCAATTAACTGTAACGAACAGAATAGTAGATAAAATTAACTGAATTTTGAAGATGCGAAACTGGAGGAAGTGAAAAAACAAAAGAAAGAGATGAAATGAGAATATTACCGAAAGGAAGCAGAGGCAGAGGCAGAGGCAGAGGCAGAGGCAGAAGCAGGAAGATAGTTTGGGGAAGGAGCAGTGCGAGGGAAAAGAGATAGAGTTGAGGAGTTGAACATTATTATGGCATCCATCAGAATCACACCTTTCAATATTATCTCCTCTACTCTTGTATCAACTCCTTGTACTACAACTCGAGAGAGAGCCTGAAGAAACTCAGAAAGTTATTTCGGATTTACGAGAATTGGGTCGAGTTTAAGTCAGGCAGTTCATTTTGTCCGGTTGAAGGGTTGTCTTCATTTTGGATGTCGAGTTGGAACTGTCAAATTATTTGCGTATTTGCGTCAGGTTAGTTTTGCCCGCCTACCTGTGGCCCTGTGTAGAAAGTAAGTTTGTTATGGATTCGTCAAACGATAAGATAATAATCTGTAATTGTAAAATCCGAGAATTGATTGAGTCGTTCGAATGGGAATGGGTTCAATCGAGAATTTTGGGAAGGGCTTCTTTCCTTGCCTGCCAGCCATATTGGCCATGTGAACTCCTTAATTTTCTCCTCAGAATTTGGACACCTCGCCTCTCTTTTGGTTTTCACGACCGTCGATGTGGTGCCCCTATTGCACTTGCATATTTGCATACTCTTAACCTATTGCACCAAAAAAGAGTCTTAACCTATACTACGGAGTACTGTAAAATGATTAGCATCAATCAACTATAGTATGCATAGGGATAAAAATAGTAGGATCACACGCACAATAATAAAAATAAGATTCGAAATAGAAGCAATAGGAAATTTTTAACGAGGTTCACCAACTTCACTACATCATCACTATAGTCAAACTATGAATTTTATTGACGAACGACTAAAGTAATACAATACATTGAGAATAAGAGGGTGTGATGATACTAATTAGACTATAAGTCTATAATAATCTGGTTCACCACCTTTTATAGCTAATCATAAGTTATAATTTCAAGGCCTACTTATTTCCTGTGATCAATGAAGAGGATTTAGATAATCTAGTTCAAATACATGACTTATGGACTTATGGAGCGTTGATTATGAGGTCAATCTAATAACTTGCTTAGGTTTCGTTTAAATATAAATATCTTATTTATTAATTAAGCGATCATGTATATGTACGTAGGTTTAAATTACACTGGAAAAAACTTACTCCGCATTATAGTCACACCGACTTTGGTTTTGCGCCCTATTATCAATATACTCCATATATTTTGGTTTGCAATGAAAATGCAGTCCGAGAGTATTTGTTTTGAAGCTTCAAAAATTTATACTCTCTCATCCAAATAATTCTTTACACTTGATAAACAATTCAATCAATTATTTACACTCCCCTTTTGGTAAAAGATTTTACCTTATAATATCCATATCCTTCATTTATTTTATACAAAATGTCACTAATTTTTTTTTTTTTTAAGTTTGGTAGACCTATAAAACCATTTAATTTATCAATAATACCCTTACTTTTATCATTTGTGTTTGTTTAAAATTGGTAAAATATACTGTATTAGGTAAAGGATTGAATATATGAGAGGGAGTAACTACTAAAATGACACATGTCTCATGTTTTTTCAAGTGATATACTCCCTCCGTTTTTTTATATTTCTTAATATTTCAATAAAATATTTCTTACAAATCTTCAAAAAAAATACGAAGAATTATAAAAACAGGGCGGAGTATTATATTATCGTTGAAAGTATGAGTGGTGAAGATTCATTGGCATTAGCTAGCATCATGGACAGCTCCTCATAGTCTAGTATGTACCTACAGTACATGTCCTAAAATCTTAGGAAGGTAGGAAGTACCCTCAACTCTCTTAAGTGTCAATGCTCAAGTTACTGTACCAACGCTGCTACAGCTCATAAGATCACCCTACAATTATTTTACTATATACGTACACTCCGTACCTAGGGCTAGGACCTAGGAGCACCCACATCCGTTTCAGCTTTTCTTTTTCATCATATATTCTCTATTCATCTCACTCTTCAATTTATCATCCACTTCATTTTTCAACTCACAATTTTTTTTTTCATCTTACAAACAAATATCTCACGTTCATTTCTATTTTCAAATGAGCAAACTTGATAAAGGAAAAAAATTAAACAGAACACAACGATATTATTACATTCCATAATTAGTTACTCCCTCCGTCTCATTTAATTGTTTATTTTTTTTATTCAAATACTCCTCACAATCAATATAAAAGGAAAACAAATGAATGGAATGGAACAGAGTATGAATGATAAACTTGTTTATGTAAATGACCAATAATATATGTTTTCATGTACAAGGGACTAGGCTTAGAGCATGTACAATGGAGAGGATTTACCCTCCTCTTAGTACTCTCTCTCCTCTAAGAGGAGGTCATCTCCATTTTGGAATGGACATGGAAGATCCTCTTGTTAAGAGGAAGTTGATTACTTCCTCTAATTTTAGAGGATTTTGAGCCTAGGCCCTTGTGCATACAAACCTATCTCATTGGTCATCTAAATAAACAATTTAAATAAAAATAATATTAACCATAAAATAATTAAAGTAAATAATTAAAAAAAGTAGTATAAGAGGATACTCTCTATTGTGGGATGAAATTAGAGAAGTGAAAATGAAGAGGATGAAGATAGTGTAAAATGAGGTGGATGAAAGAGATGATGATGTGTCAAAAAAATAGAATGAAAGAGAAAAAATAAGAGGATGAAGTTGTACTCTCTCTATTGTACATGCTCTTAAATTTCTCTAAAATTAGAGGAAGTAATCAACTTCCTCTTAAGAAGAGGATTTTCCATGTTCATTCCACAATAGGGAGGACCTCCTCTTAGAGGAGAGAGAGTTTTAAGAGGAGGGTAAATCCTCTCCATTGTACATGCTCTTATTAGGATAAATAGTTTGCACTTTGCACCATTATTAGGGCTTAATATACTTATGTCGTTCTATATATAATTCTATAAAAGAGGCTACATGTGGTAGGTTTATTTTTCGCACCGTGAAAATCTTAGAATTGTCACCGCCTATCAATCTATCCAAATAATAATAATAGTGTTATTGATGATCTTGTCCGATTCAAATGAATCAATAAACCTCTTATTCTCTATCGCTTAGAAAGAAACAACCCTTACACTCTACGTATCAGAAGTTAAATTCCTCCATTAAGATGGATCAATTGGACCTAAGACGTATGAGTATCATATATACATACTTGTGGATTCGTGTGACCCAAAATTAATAAATATACAAGTGAGTTTTAAAATAGTATTAGTATTAAGCAACACCTCATGACATCCTACCCGGCCCACTCATTAGAATAGAGTCCTACCAACCTGTCGAAAGTCTCAAATGACTCCCTAAACTCCCAAAAAAGAGTCCTTACAATATTTTAAAACACGTCAAAGAATTGAAGGTGGGAAAAAGTTGCGGAAAAAGGGTCCCTTTTAACTTTAAACAAAAAAACGGGTGAACCCACATAGAAACACAGTTGAACTCTCCTAGAAGCTAACTACTCCATCCTTATATAAAGGCAGCTCACCTGCCCTAAACTAGCCATCCAGCAGGCCACTTCCTTAATAATAACACCAGCCCAACTCATTCATTCATAATTTCATATTACCACCACACAACACAAATCTCAAGCTCTGATCTTCAACTTAAACAACTAAAAAAATGCCGAGATTATCAACCACCAACAAGAAGATGGTGCAATGCAAAAAGCACCCAAAACACAAGCAATCTCCAGGAGTCTGCTCATTATGTCTTGGAGAGAAACTTTCAAGAGTGTCAACAACAACCATTAGTACGGCCTCTCGAGACGGGTACGCCTCCGGAGCCCGTGAATATTACTGTTCCTCCTCATCTTTGTCCTCCAGTGAAGACGAGTCGTCTTATGCATCGTCTACTGCTTCACCGCCTATGCATGAAGAAGAAGAAGTTCGTAATATGATGAAGTATTTGAGCAAGAGTAAGTCGATGCCTTTGGATAAAGCAGCTGAAGATGATGATAGTAATAATAAGAAGAGAGTGTTTGGAGGGTTTTGGACTAAGTTTCTTCGTCCTAGAAGAAGTAATGTTACTCATCATTTTAAGAATGTGGGGAATAATATTGTTAGTAATGAAGTTTATATGTCACAACCTCTTGATGTTGCAAGTTCTAGTCGCATGGCTGTATGTTGATGGATCTGGATTTTATATTAAGAGTGAAGATTAATTAGTTAATTAATATAAATGGGTGCTTCATTAATTAGTTTAATTTATTGATTATTGATTATTGTTTGATTCTCTTTTTTTTCCTTTTTGTATGTACAAAAGTATTGAACAACAAAAGCAAGAATTTTGTAATGTTATGTACTTTATGTCTTTAATTAATTTATTTCATCATGGAGTAATAATGTATATATATAGTCATATTTTGGAGAAAAGATAGAGAAAGAAGAAGTAAATTTGCATCAAAGTAATTCAAAATTTGGACCGTTATTGATCATTTCTTCATTCCGCCTTTTGTGAACATGCACTATGGTGTGTTTTTCTAGCCATAAACTTACCGAAAAAAAAAAAAAAAAAATCTCTCGTTAACATCAATAAATAAAAACATTTCAGGCAATGACGATACTTTTTATTTTCCTTCATTAGAATATTACGAGTATTATTATGTGATTATATCTCACACTAATATCTAATTAATTAATGGAGTAATTACATTAAGAAAAGTCTCTATTTCCGCTTACCATGCGGTATCAATATTTTTTCCTAGTTCATTTTAATTTTATTACTCTCTTTATAATTATCCCATTCCAACTAAATCATTTAAATATAAGACAGTCTTATATATAAGAGACTTATTAATGCGTAATGGAGTAACTACATAGATTATGGTTTTGGTAGGACTATATATTGGAGTTGGAGAAGATTTAGAGGGATGGGATTATACTACTTAATATACAATAATTTAAGTTTGGAGACAAAATGGAGTGAGTTGGTTGAGAATATTAGATGGATTAGATATGTGCTTCAGCCTTCAGGCATGGTTGCTAGCTAGTTTAAATTAAAATTATTGAGAAAGAAGAATAAAAATGCAATTAATTAGTCTAGTAGTGCAAGTGTAAAATAATTTACCAAATACAGTAAAAATGAATGTACCCTTGGTAATTGTTCTATATATTACTCTGCATAAAATGTAAAATTGTGTCACGTGAATATTAGTGAAACCGACACCGAATATAATATATACGAAACCTTCCACATGCATGGTTGGATGCATTGGTAGGACGTAGATGAGTGGAAATGGTCATTTATTAAGAAGAGGAGAAGATGTCTACAATAGACAGCGAATGAAGAAAGGAGGTGTGATGCATATTTGTCAAAATTAGGCCTCTTTACACGTTCCTTCGTCTCAACTCGATCTTCAAGTAGCTTAGTCAGTCTTCTTAACATAAGTTACACGGACACTCCCTCGTATAATTAAGACCCGGCCCGGCCCGGCCGTCATATTCATTCATTCATTCATATAAGTCGATCAATCATGCATGTTGTGTTTGTATGCTATTTCTCAGAAGTTCCTCCCTTAATTAATTTGACTGACTCACTCACTGACTGACGGGTTCATCACTTCCGACGTCCCACTTCTTTAACACCTCCTCCTAATATAATTCCTATGTTTAATAGTCGGTGCATGGTCAAAACAACGTGTTCCACCCTTCGCCCTTGACTCTCCCTCCCTCTCTCTCTCTCTCTCCATATTATTTCTTCTAACATTTTTCATTTTCAGTCACCATTATTTATGTTGTAATTCCATCACTCTATATATCTACTCCCTCCGGACATTATTTTTCGTTCCATTTCATTAAAATACTCCTCACATATATTCATGAAACGGGGCGAAAAATAATATCCGGAGGGAGTATTATTTAATTTGTACAATTTATCTCATTTACGAATTATATATTCCTATATGAGAAAATATAGTCAATTTGGAATATTATTAGATTTGTCTCTATAACTACAATAAGAATATTAAACTTATATTTTGTTTATTGTAAAATCAAAGACATTTATACTGTGCATTGGTAATTAAATACTCCGTATAAAAATACAAACTAAATCTCTCAAACTCCACATAGAGATTATGATTAAAATTGGCCTGGGTAAGACTTAAGGTGTATTTTGATTGAGGAATTTGGGCGAAATCAGATTTTCTCGTATGATTAGCAAAAGTCGATAAATCACCAACTTCATTTTCCGGCGCACTCCTATTTAGCTATCCAAACTAATTAAGACTTAAAAATCAAATTTTAAGTCCAGCGTTAGGTATATACGTACGTATTCAACGTTGATGCAATGAACTAGCTAGGAGCTAGCTTTGATAAATAAAATGGACAAGATCATTGTTTCTTTAATTTCGAGGTTCAATGAATCATCCAACTTTTAATTTATTAGACTAAAAAAGGAAGTGCAACGAACAGTCCACATAATCCACGCTATTATTCCACTATACGAGGTTATATTACTTAAGTTACGTACGTGCCCATGCATGAACAACGTACAAAATCAAAGACCACAACCCACCAAATCACACCCAGTCCAACTATATGTATTAGATATAAAAGATATCATATGGAGTATAATATATGTATCATCAGAATATAAAATTTTGGTGTGTACCTAATTATTATCGATCTTACTTTGTTTCTAGTATGCATACTCTATTTTTGTTCGACTTGGTTAAATTCATTATTGACTCGAGCTTTAACTTCAAAACTACAATTAGGTTTAATTTTAGTTGTAGAATTTGTAAGAATAATTTGAGAGAAAAGAGAGAAGTTCATATGAGATAATCCAACAAGTCATACGAGATAATCCGATTGAGTAAATAACTTATAATCTTGAATCAGATCTTCATCAACAACAAATAAAGGATAAAGTAAAGGAGTACATTCTCATAATCTTTCCACCAATCATTTATTTATTTTTGCAAATATTATTACGATAATTAAACATAAATAAATGATTGAGACCGGAAAGACATGGTTGTAGACTTCTAGGGGCAGAGGTAAGTGCATTCACATTGATAAGGCATAGTACAGCGGCTCATAAAAAGTTGAGGGTAGTGCTTGTTCGGGCCAAAAATTTGCACCTTCGGAATACAACGTGGCATACTACGAGTGGACGGTCAAAAAGTCAAAGGTAAAAATACCGAGGGTCAAAGGTCAAAGGTCGGAAGGTCAACAGATAATAGTCAAGAGTCCAAAGTCAAAGACCACAAATCGGGAGTCAACATAATCGAGGATCGATGAGTCAAAATCGAGATAACAAAAGATGATGGGCCTGTCAAGATAAGTAGTAGGCTAGGGAATGGGCCGAACCAAGGCATGACAATCAAACAGCCCAATGCAAGGGGCAAACCCTCATCCCAATTGAAAGAAAAAGTCAAAGAACTACTCCCCTAAATTTAAGGGGGAGATCCAACAGAAGAGGAGAGAAATGAGGGGAGAGTGTAACTGCTGAGGAGAAGTTAATGCCAAGATTCCATGCAATAAAGGAGGGCAACGGCTCCAGAAGACAACAGCATATAAGCATGCACAAACCGTATTCATCATCATTCAACCCACAATCAACACACAAAAACCCCAAGCAAAACTTCACGACACAAGACTCGTAGACAATTTTAGTCCCAATACTAAAACTTGTATCTCTTTCTTACTCATTTTCAACTATAGTAGAAACTTGGCGGGATTCCGACTCCCCCCGCGGTTTTTCCCACATCGGGTTTCCGCGTCACCAAAACTTTGTGCGTCATTTTCTTTCTTTCGTTGTTCTCCGTTCACTAGGTTCGATATCGCTTAGACAACCCGTAGTTATAGGACGATCGCTTTAACCCGCAATCTAAATCGTAGATCCGGTAAAAATTTTACCAAAACAAATTGGCGCCGTCTGTGGGGAAAAGTGATCATTTCCTATAGCCGAAATCAGCAGTAAACGACTTGCATATCGTCATGTCCGGATCTAGCCAAAGTCCCTCCAGCAGCCTGGAAGCGTCAACTCAGCCCACTGGAGAAGGACCACCCCCAGAACCCCAGGGCCCAGACCTCAATGGTGACCAAACCTTCAGCAGGAGAAGCAAACATCCCTGGAGAGCCGGACACCAACAGGAGATCCACCAGAACAGGAGATCCCCTCAGGATTAGTCACAAGGCTGGAGCTCGGATTGGCATCACTCAGCAGAATCATCGACCCTCAGGAACCAGGCCGTCTGCCCTACAATCGCACACCCAACAGACAACAAACTGCAGGTAACACTCTCTCTGATATCGAAAGGCAGGAAACTAACTTGCTGTCTCTTGCAGGTACCCCCGTCCACCAGACGTTAGGATGGCAGCCGGTAAGTTCACCAGGAGTGCGCACCCCAGTCAACAATCGACTCCCACCAGATCTGGGAAAAGCACCTACCCCCAGTCAGCAAACACCAGGATGGCCGCCAGAAGTGACAGTTAACCCTATGGTCGCAGGCGCCAGCCCATACCCTGAAGTGACTTGGCCGCCCGAAACCCGCCTCAGCAGACATCGGAATGGCGGCCTGAGCCTGCAGTAGCTATATCTTTTCCGCCTCCTCCCCCAAGCATTCACCACCTTGGAGGGCCCCAGGCAGGGAGTACCCCCTTTCAGTTTCTTCCCACCTGATTCTAACCCTTTTGCAGGAACAAACAGTGCTGCAGATCAGCAGTACCAAGAACTGAAGGAGCTGAGGGACCTGATCAGCAAAATCCCTGGAATGCCACGTCCTCTGGAGAAAGCAGCAAGACCCCTGAGGGAGGTATGCATGTGCAAGGGATTCGGCTCCACTTTGTCAGGAGCAGCTCTGCAGTGGTTCGTTAGTCTGCCCAACCGGAGTGTCACCTCCTCTGCTGACCTGGTCAATGCCTTCAACCAGCAATTCGCCAGCAGCAGAAAACCGAGAAGCGGACCAGCGATCTGTACCGGGTGGTACAAAAGTCTGAAGAATCCACACGCGACTTCCTCAACAGATTCAACAAGGAGAAAGTGACCATCCCCAGATGTGACATAGCAACCGCTATAGAAGCCTTCCGCCAGGGACTCCACCAGGATTCAGAGCTGTACAAGGACCTCACCAGGTATCCATGCACCACATTTGAGGAGGTGCAAACAAGAGCATTGGCAGTCATCAGGCTGGAGGAGGATTCAGATCCTAGAAGAATTACTTATGATCCAGCATAGCAATCATAAACCCAACACATTCAGGAGGAGTGCATCGAACCGCCTCAGACTTAGGTAGATGAAATCAACCTGGATAAGCTGCCCCCAGAGCAGAAAGTGTTGGTTGGGTCAGAACGTACAGGTAATATCCGCCAAAACCTCATTGAATTATTAAAAACTAACATGGATTGTGTTGCTTGGTCGCATGATGATATGGTAGGTATAGATCCGAGCGTTATAACCCACGGGCTAAGTGTGGACCCAAGATACAAATCAGTCCAGCAGAAGAGAATGAAGTTTGCCCCAGAGAGAAACCAAGTCATAAATCAGGAGGTAGACAGTCTGCTGGCTACTGGAAAAATCATGGAGGTGAAGTACCCAGAGTGGCTATCTAATGTGGTGGTAGTCCCAAAGAAGAATGACAAGTGGAGGATATGCGTTGACTTTACCGACTTAAACAAGGCATGCCCAAAGGATCCATTCCCTCTGCCGCACATAGATGCCATAGTGGATGCTACAACAGGCCACGAAATGCTAACCTTTCTTGATGCGTGGAGTGGGTACAACCAGATCAAGATGCATCCAGCAGACCAGGAGAAGACGGCCTTCAGATCTGAGAGAGATTTATCTCCAGATCCTCAGATAGATGTCGGCTGCTTTATGACGTCCTGAAGAAGGCACAAAGGTTTGATTGGACAGCAGAGCACGAGAGGGCGTTCAGCGAGCTGAAGCACTACCTCAGCACTCCACCTCTGCTTTCAAAACCAGAGCCTGGAGAACCACTCTTCCTGAATCTATCAGTGACCAAAGTAGCAGTCAGCATAGTATCGATACGTGAACATGAAGGAGTGCAACACCAGAAATATTATGTCAGTAAGTCTCTGCCTCCTGCAGAGACCAGGTACACATTTCTTGAAAAACTCGTACTTGCACTTGTTACAGCGTCTTATATACTTCGATCTTATCTTGAATTGCATGCTATTTCTGTAATAACAAATTATCCACTCAAAATTATTATGAGAAAACCTGAGTTATCAGGAAGAATGACTAAGTGGTCCATACACCTGAGTGGCTTCGATCTAAAGTTCGTCCCCAGAACAGCAATAAAGTCCCAGGCGCTGGCAGAGAAAGACATCTTCACCTTGGAGGAGGACAAGAGGAAGCAAGTCTGGGAGCTGAACGTAGATGGCGCCTCAAACATGAGAGGATCTGGAGCAGGGTTGGTCCTCAGGTCACCTCAGGGGGATCTCATAGTCCAAGCAGTACGATGCGAGTTCCGGACAACGAACAATGAAGCAGAGAACGAGGCTTTGATCTTGGATCTCCAGCTGGCTCTAGATCTCAAAATCAAGCGACTAGAGGCATACGGTGATTCCCAGCTGATAGTCAACCACATGAATGGCTCGTACGCAGCGAAAGACTCCAAGATGATGGCCTACCTTGAAGTGGCAAAAGATCTCCCCCTTAAAGTTCCAAGGGATCAGAACGTGGAAGCAGACGCCCTAGCAAGGGGCGACCTTCAAGCTAGAAGTAGTATCCACTATACCCATAGTCCACGTACTGGAGCCAACAATTTGGAAAGCACAGGGACACGAAGCCCCAGAAGAAGTAGAAAGTTCATCACGGCAGGGACTGCAGTGGTCACAGGAAGCAAGAATCTGCAGCACCACAGCAGAACAAGAGGAAATCGCCGACTGGAGGTAACCCTACAGAGAATGGCTGCAAAATGATGTCCTGCCAGCAGACAAGAAAGAAGCCCGAAGTTTCAGGATGAAAGCATCCAGATATACTCTCATTGATGGCGTGGTATTTAAGAGATCGACCGCTGGACCATACCTAAGATGTCTAAGCCAGGAGCAAGCAGAGATGGTAATGCATGATCTCCACAGCGGAGAATGTGGAAATCATGCAGGGGGCAAGAGTCTATCCAACAAAGCACTTCGCCAAGGTTACTATTGGCCAACAATGCGAAGGGACGCCAAGGAATATGTTAAGGAATGCGATGCCTGCCAAAGACACGCACCAGTCAATCACCAGCCAGCAGAACCACTACATCCAATTATCTCTCCTTGGCCCTTCATGAAGTGGGGAATGGATATTGTAGGTAAATTGCCAAGAGCACCAGGAAACAAAGTCTTCATGCTCGCAATGACCGACTACTTCTCCAAGTGGATAGAAGCAGAAGCGTTCCCTCAGATGACTGAGAAGCAGGTTATATCCTTTATTAAACGTAACATTATCTGCAGGTTCAAAGTTCCCTCAGAGATCATCTGTGACAATGGGTCCCAATTTATTGGCAATAAAATGGAAGCCTATTGCGCCAAGTGGAACATTGCTCTCAACAAGTCTACTCCCAGAAACCCACAATCCAATGGTCAAGCGGAATCCGGCAACAAAATTGTGATGGATAACCTGAAGAGAGAAGGCTGGAGGAAGCAGGGGGCAGATGGGCAGATGAACTTCCCCTGGTACTGTGGTCTGACAGAACCACACCTAAGGTGGCTACTGGGCAGACACCCTTTAGTTTGGTCTTTGGTGCTGAGGCGGTCATTCCTGCAGAAGTAAGGGTACCCACCCACAGGTATGGCTGCACAACAGAAGAAGGAAACCAAGTGGAAATGGCAAACAGTTTAGACACCATAGACGAGCTTAGAACTGATGCTCAGATCAGAATGGCCTCCTACAGACAAACTGTCGCCAGAAGCTACAACAAGAATGTTAAAGTCAGGATTCTACAGGAAGGAGACTTGGTCCTCAGAAAAGTATTCCAGAACACCAGAAACCAACAAGCAGGGAAATTTGCTTACAACTGGGAGGGGCCCTACCAGGTGGAGAAAGTAGTTGGAAATGGAGCATACCGACTTATGACCATGGAAGGAGAAATCATCCAAAAACCCTGGAACATAGTGCACTTGAAAAAGTACTTCTTCTAAATAAAAGTCACCAGAAGCACAGGCCACTGTCGCCAGAAACAAGGCATTCAATCTGCCGGATACACCTCCACCAGAGCCCAGGTCAATCTCATCTTTTGTCTTTTTAACTCTACTTTGTCCTTCAAACTATTTTTCTGGTTGCAAAAATACATAACATCAAGATAGAATTTAATTTTCACATATCCTCAAAAATTCGAGTTTCTTTTTATAAAATCTCAAGACTTAGCTCATTTTCACATGCCTCAAGATTTAACTTGATTTTCACATGACTCAAAGACTTAATTTGATTTTTACATATCTTACAATTTTGAAACTTTTTTCATGTGCTTTCGAGATTTAGTTTTATTTTCACATGTCCTCAAATTTTGAATTTACTCTCATATGTTTTTAAAATTGAATTTTAAATTTTCACACATTTTTCAGATATAGTTCTCTTTTCATATGTTTGCAAAATTCGATGTCTTTTTTATGTGCCTCCAAAATTGGATTTTCCCCATTCACATATTTTTGGAAATGTAATTTTTTCCCACGCAATATTTTCAAACATTGCATCTTTACCATCTTTTGTCAGCTTTTTCAACCAAAACTGGTGACCAATCTGGTGGAGTGTATAATTTCTACAGAAGGCGTGCGTCTTGTGCTGATTGCCTACAACCAGGGCATTACAAGTCCCCTGCGTCACTCAGCACCCACGCAAAGCGTGGCACCTCTGACTGAGTGGGCATACTAAACCCCAGGCCACCAACCATCAGGGTCGACCATACGGACAAAGGCATGCATACAAACAGCTGACAGCAAACAAACAAACAAACAAACAAAACAAACACCACAGGAGTAAATAAACAGTATCATAAAGACATGTCTAAAAACATTCTGCTCCCTTGAGCAGAAAAAAGATTCAAACATTCTGCCCCCCTGAGCAGAATGGAAATTCGGAACATAACAATTTTTTAACAGAATATTTTTGTTTTTGCCACACAGGGCCAAAGATAACAAAAGGTAACAAGCTAAACAGCCTAGACATTCTCCTCAGGAGGAAGGCAGACAAGGGGCTCCACCACAGCAGGAGTGCCAGCAACAACATCCACCTGGTCATGCGTCTCCTGGACAGCAGAGGGAGAAGAGACTGATTCCTCCACCATCTCATCTTCACCCCCAGAGAGAATGTCTAAGTTAAAGCCCTCAGGAAACTCTTCCCTCGTCATATCTTCCAGAGCAGCCAAGTTCCAATTCTCGTGCTTCCCCTCAGAGTAGGCTCTGACCATCTAGATTTCAGTGCTCAGAGCCAACCGGGTTAAAGCATCCCTCAGAATCTTCTTCAGCTCAGCACTCTTCCCCTACAGGGAAGAATTGACATCCAAGGACCAGGCAAGCTCACTTTGTGCCTCCACCAGATCTGTGCTAAGCTTTTATCTTTTACCAGATCTCTCCGCCAGCAATTCGCAAGTCAAACCCAACTCCTTCAGAGAACTATTTTCTAGCGAGGACCTGGGACCAGGAAGAAGCAGCTAGTCCAGAAGAGTCATGTCCTCTGCAAGATTGGATGTATCGAGGCCCTCAGGAAATTTGAGCACCACTCCAGCAGGAACATCATCAATAAATCTGGGGGCAGAATAAGAGTGAAACTCAGAAAGATCTGCCACTAGGGGTTCACTTTCTGCAAAAGTAACTTCTGAAAAATGGGACGAGTTGCGACTTCTCCCAGAACCAGCAAAGCCAGCAGAAACAGAACTAACTTTCCTTTTGAAGACCGCTCTAGTAGCAACGGCCCGCCTTCTATTAGCTACTTGCTCTGGGGACACACGAGGTTTAGCGGATCCTGAAGGAGGGAGCAAGCGAAAATGAGTACCGGGAGAATTTGAGGTCAAGTAAACCTAGCCAAGCATGAATGTATCTTGTCCGAAGGCATGTTCCCACCAGACTTTTCTTTTTTCTCCCTCTGGGGAAGAAGGGGAAGGACCACTTGTGGAAGAATAGAGTAAGTTGCGGAGTGTCATTAGCTTCGAGTTTAGGACGAATGGTCGGATCAAAGAATCAATCATCACGCAAACCGACTACGATTCATGCGAACGGAAATTCCCGCCTAAGATGAGCTTAGTCGGAAATTTGGGGGCATTTGTTCGGGCCAAAAATTTGCACCTTCGGAATACAACGTGGCATACTACGAGTGGACGGTCAAAAAGTTAAAGGTCAAAATACCGAGGGTCAAAGGTCAAAGGTCGGAAGGTCAACAGATAATAGTCAAGAGTCCAAAGTCAAAGACCACAAATCGGGAGTCAACATAATCGAGGATCGATGAGTCAAAATCGAGATAACAAAAGATGATGGGCCAGTCAAGATAAGTAGTAGGCTAGGGAATGGGCCGAACCAAGGCATGACAATCAAACAGCCCAATGCAAGGGGCAAACCCTCATCCCAATTGAAAGAAAAAGTCAAAGAACTACTCCCCTAAATTTAAGGGGGAGATCCAACAGAAGAGGAGAGAAATGAGGGGAGAGTGTAACTGCTGAGGAGAAGTTAATGCCAAGATTCCATGCAATAAAGGAGGGCAACGGCTCCAGAAGACAACAGCATATAAGCATGCACAAACCGTATTCATCATCATTCAACCCACAATCAACACACAAAAACCCCAAGCAAAACTTCACGACACAAGACTCGTAGACAATTTTAGTCCCAATACTAAAACTTGTATCTCTTTCTTACTCATTTTCAACTATAGTAGAAACTTGGCGGGATTCCGACTCCCCCCGCGGTTTTTCCCACATCGGGTTTCCGCGTCACCAAAACTTTGTGCGTCATTTTCTTTCTTTCGTTGTTCTCCGTTCACTAGGTTCGATATCGCTTAGACAACCCGTAGTTATAGGACGATCGCTTTAACCCGCAATCTAAATCGTAGATCCGGTAAAAATTTTACCAAAACAGTGCTTTGATTCACATAGCCATTCACATCGACGATCAAGACCACATGGGTCCAACTCGAAGGCCTGAGTGCATCTGTGCCCTTTAGCCACTTCTATTCCTGCATGCATGCATGCAAATCATATTTCATCTCTTAATTTCCAATATAAATAAATACGGAAATACTCGTGTTGAAATAACATATTTCATTTTTCGGTCTCATATATTTCATTGATCAATCAATTATTTTAAGTATTAGATAATACAATGTGTAACACAATCTAAATCACACTTAAATTAATAGATCTGATTGATAAAAGCATATAATTATTTGTTGATTAATTCAAAGGTATACCTGTGGGAAAGATAACCAGAAACATAAAGAAGGCGGTGATGATCATCATCGTCTCGATATTTTTGGCCATCTTTAATTAAAATATATAAGAAATTGCAGGATTTATTTTGGTATATAGAGGTGATAGAGTTTGTGTTTAAAATGACTAGTTATATATATATATATATATATATATATATATATATATATATATATATATATATATATATATATATATATATATATAGAGTAAGGCTCTTATGAGTCCCTTACTCTTTGTGAGTCCCTAAGTCCTCATCCCATCCATTGGATGGGATGAGGATGGATGGACAAGATGCATCCAATTAAAAAAAAAAAAAAAAAAAAAAGAAGGGAGATTTACGTTTCTAAAATAACTCACAAGAATTTAGGAAACAAATAACTTCCTATCATTCACGTTCATTTTCATTCACGTTCATTTCCATTCCACGTTCATTCACACCTAAAAAACCAAAAAACCCTTTCTTCATTCACGCTAATTCATCGTTTTTGATCTCGAAATTCTGCTACAATGGATTCAATGACCGCATCATCGTCTTCAACGGTTGATAAGAAACTAATCGATTATAACAATGGTGAGTTTCAGTGATTCATTCACGTTTTTATTCGTTTTTTCTTCACGGATTTCAATAGTAATATTGCTTTCAATCTGCGTTTTCATATCAATGTTTTATCGCGTCAAATTGCGTTTTTTTTACGTCGATCTTCATGTTTATAGTGCTTTCATTGACATTTCGACTTTATTTGCATCAAATTTGCGTCTTTTTAATGTCATTGCGTTTTGATTCATAGTTTCGTATCAATGGTATTTTGATATCTCGATCTCCATAGATTACAGGTCTCTATGGTTTTTTTCAAGATTTTCCCTGATATCCATTGATACTATTTTTTTGATATCAATTAACGCAGATTCGTCGTTGAAGTAACATGCCTTCTGAATTAAAGTAACACTTAATTGTAATTACAGTAACACAAATGAACGTTCAGGAAAAGGGTTTTGATGATATTGATTCCATTGTTTTATGTTTGTTATTTGGGTTTTCAATGAGGTCCACTGATAATATTGTTTTGTTTTCTATGAACGCAGTCATCTCATTCATCATAGATTCATATTGATGGTTAATTGATACTTCATGTCGATTTGGCTTCCCTTTTTACGTCAATTTTCATGTTGATATTGTTTTCATTGTCATTTCATTCATTATAGATTCATATTGATGGTTAATTGATATTGATTCCAGAGTTTTATGCTTGTTATTTGGGTTTTCAATGAGGTCCACTGATAATATTGCTTTGTTTTCTATGAACGCAGTCACGACGTTGAAGTAACATACGCTCTACATTACAGTAACACTCCATTGCAATTACAGTAACACACTGAACGTTACGAAATAGTTTTTGATGATGATGTTAGAGTAACGTACTTTACCAATTAGAGTAACACAACGTAAGAGCTGAAGTAACACATTGACTGCATGGGCGTAACGCATATGTATTAACGTTACAGTAACACTTAATTGCAATTACAGTAACACACTGAACGTTGAGAAACAGTTTTTGATGATGATGTTAGAGTAACGTACTTTACCAGTTAGAGTAACACAACGTAAGAGTTGAAGTAACACATTGGCTGCATGGGAGTAACACGTTGTTTACTTTTGTGCAGGTGATATTGGAAGTGATGCGAATGCACAGGACAACACTGATAAAGGTGGATCAGGATGAGGAGGATGAAGTGGATGACGACGACGACGAAGATGAGGAAACTGAGGAAGACACTGAAGAAAATAAGGAGGAACATGTGTTTTGAGAATACTTGTGTTTTGAGAATACTTGTGTTTTTGGTCATGATAAAAATATTTTTCTTTTTTTGTTTACAAGAATAACTGATTTTGTACACATTTTTTACAAGTAGCATTGTGCTACGTAGCAATTAACTCTATATTTTATTTAATACATGTGCATTTGGTTAGAGTAACATCTTTGTTCTATTGGAGTAACACCTTCCGTCAGTTAGAGTAACAGACATAATGCATTAAAGTAACTGAGGACAGCGGCGTTTAAACAAATGATTACCAAAGTAATTGATGATAACTTGGATTGGAATCATTCATTACCAAATTAACGATTGTCGTTCTTTAAAGAACGATATATAATGCGTCAGAGTAATTGATGATAATAACATTATTTAACCATGAGACAAAGAATAACACCATTAATTACTTGGAGTAACATCATTTGTTCATTAAAGTAACACTTATAATACGTCAATGTAACACGGGTGTGTAGCCTTGCTTGAGTTGAAGATGAAAGAATGAGCGGGTGTGTGTTTTGAAAGAAATCAGAAATCGAGAGATTGAGTTTGGGATGATGAAGATGAAGAGTTTTAGTTAGGCGGGTGAATTTGAATGAAAAAATTGAATGTGATGAAACATAATCAAGTGAGTTAGGTGGTTGGAGATAATTAAGGGAGGAGAGAGGATTTTATTATATTTTTTTCCTAAATATGTTATATATTACCTTAATTACTAGACTCAATCACCACCATCCATCCCATCTAAATCAATGGCTCTAAATAGGACTTATGGACTCAAAAAGAAAATGAGGACTCACTTGATCTTTACTCTATATATATATATATATATATATATATTTTTGCAATAGACACGACCATTTTTGCAATAGAGAGATTAATAACCAAGTAACCAACCAATAAACTCTACTCCTACAATGAAGGATGATATCTTGTTCTACTACTATTAGCCATGCATGATGCATTCACGTGATTTTCAATCTTCATTCAATGAACCATATACAAATTAATTAAAGTAACATATTGTATAGTTTAGGATTAGGATATTCTTTATCTTCCTCCTTGTATATATAATTACACGTCAAAATATAACGAAATTACTTTTTTCTAACGAACCTTTACTCAATCCTAACGAAAATAACGTAACTTTTTCAATTTTACCCTTTCCATAATTTAACCTAACTTGTAATTTTTGTCTCTTTGCCTCCCCAATCTCTTTAATCAACTAAACTCTTTCGAATTCGATTATAAATTTTGATTCAATTATCAATGAAGTAATATCATTTTAATTAATTGATTTATATTTTGTTCAGGGTTTAATTAATTATCTTATTTTTTTTATTATTATGTCAAATTAAACTTAATTAATTGTGTTTTGGGTGGTGGTTGTTGGTGTTGATAGGTTTAATTGTGTTTTGGGTGGTGTTTGTCGGTGTTTTGGGTGGTGGTTGTTGATGGGTGGTTGAATTTAGGTTTTTTTTTTTTTAAGAAAATCAGTTTGGGTGAAATGACAAGGACCAATTGGTAAAATGTCGTTAGGATTGAGTAAACGCTCGTTAGGAAAAAGCACGACTGTCTTATCATACTTTTGCCACATTAATAACTATGGAATCGGGATAATATACTCTGTAAGAAATATTCCATTTTGCCAAGAATTAACTAAAGCTTTAAGGTAATGGTATGGATGTGGTTGGGTTAGATGAACTAACTTAACCAAAACCTTAAAGCAATGGTTGAAGCCTAACTATTATATTTATATTTTATTCGTATCATCATAATATAAAATTTTGGTGTGTACAAGAGTATTATTGATATAACTTTGTTTCTAGTGTGTATAATCTACTTTTATTCGATATGGTTGTATTCAATATTGGCTCGATCTTCAATTTCAAAACTACAATCAGGTTTAATTTTAGTCATATGTAGGAGAGATCATCCGATCGAGTAAATAACTTAAATCTTGAATCAAATCTTCATCATCAATAAATGGATAAAAGTAAAGGAGTACATCCTCATAGTCTTCTCGTCAATCATTTATTTATTTATTTTGTAAATATTACAGTCTTATGGAATATAACAATAATTAAACGTAAATAAATGATTGAGATACAAAAGACATGATGATCGAATATCTAGGGGCAGCTGTAAGTGCATTCACATTGATCACTAACAATACACCGGCCCAGCCAAAGTTTAGCGTAGGGCTTCGATCCACATAGGCGTTGGCATAGATCATGATTACATGGTAACAAATCGAAGACCTGAGTGCACATGTGCCCTTTAGCCCCTTCTATTCCTGCATCCATGCAAATCATACTTCATCTCTTACTTTCCAAAATAAATAGAAGATACGGAAGCGGTCGTATTTAAATTACATATAGTTGATATTTCATTTTTCGGTCTCATATAATCAATTATTTTAAATATTTGATAATATATAATGTGTAACACGCTCTAAATTACACTTAAATTAATTCATTTGATTAAGTAGCTATAATTTTCTAAATTTTGATGAATTCTAAGAGCATGGTTATCAATGGATACAAAATGAATCCATAGGTAGGATGGATTGAAATTGTACTTACATCAATGGATTGACACAAATGGAGGATGGAGAATGAGTGAAAGGAGGAAAGAGAGGAGGGGGAGGTGGGCCACTTTTCTTTTTTTATTATTTTTATATATTTGTATGAGGACCATTAATTAAAGAAAGAAATTAAAAAAGTATTAATAAAAGGATTGATTATGTATCCATGGATGTACTCCTATTAGTTTTTTTTTATGATAGAGAAAATGTGTAGAAAGAGTGAGGTGGGACCCAATATGGAGAAAAATGGATCCATGGATAACCATGGTCTAATATTAATTTTGCGGAACATTTTATTTTAAAACACTAAAGCTAAAACAATAGATCGGATTAATAAAATCAAATACTGTAATTAAGATCGAGTGAGATTTGTTAATTAATTCGAAGGTACCTGTGGGAAAGATAACCAAGAGGAACATAAAGAAGGCGGTGATGATCATCTTCATCGTCTCCATATTTTTGGCCATCTTTAATTTAAATATAAGAATTATGGTATAGATCGAGTGATAGAAATAAAAGAGTAATGGTTTGTGTTTGAAATGATTATTAGTCTATTGTGTAGCGCTCTATATTTATACGACCAATTTTGCAATAAAGAGATTAATATTCCAGAACCAATACACGTACTCTACAATATAATCAAAGGATATCTTCTTCTTCTACTATTAGCCATGCATGCATGCATTCACGTGATTTTCAATCTGCATTCAATGAATAAGCATATCATGCTCAACAAATTAATTACAATAACGTACATATTGTATAGTTTAGGATAGTCTTTATCTTCCTCCTTGTATAAATAATTACACATCAAAATATAGTTATTGTCTATCATAATTTTAATTTGCCATATAAGAAATATTCCATTTTGTGAAGGATTTTGTCTATGAAATTAGATGATGATGATGAGAAATGAGTCTTTAAGATTACTACTGCATCCGGAGGATATTATAATTAGTGGACGACGTTAGCTAGGCTAAATGTTGTCATTTGATTTTGGCACACAAAGATCAAGAAAATTGGAACGGATCAAATTAGTGAATGACAAGTGTACCAGGTTGGGTGTAAAAGATCACATTGTTCATCAATCTCCTTCCTTAGATGGAAAGGACAATAATTGATCGAAATATCCTGAAATGGAATAGGATAACAAATGACCAGTACTATACGGAGGGAATATTAAATTTTACAAAGAGAGTAATTAAATTGAGATCAAATTAGAAGAGAAGAATGGACAACCATATTAAGAAGGGGAAGAATGGTACTCCGTATGTTCTATTCTCGTGTCTTTTAATCAATCAATCTTAATCTTTTAAAGCAGAAATATTTAAAGGCCTCACATCGATCCACCTCAGCATCCTACGTGGATTTGACATGGCACACATGTGGCGCTTACTTGGACAACTGACATCGTACAAACTTCTTCAATACACAATGAAAAATATACTCATAAATGTATCCTAACTCCCCACTACCACCATTTAGATCAAATTCAAATTAAAAAAAAAAACTCAACTGATTTTCATCTTTAACTCCCTGTCAACTCCTCTTCTCTACCCATCTCACAAATATATATACCATGGATCCAAAACATTGCTTCTTTAATCCTCAGTTAAAAAACACAAAAAAAAAAAAAAAAAAAAAAACTTCTTCCATGGTGGACAATATTTGGGGTAATGTCTTTATTATTGTTAAAACTAAACTTATGAATGATCTTGATACATCTTAATTAAAATTATTTTTTACAGTACCTAAATTCGTTTCTGTAATTTCAGAAATTTTTAACGAGTTTTTTGCACAACAATGGACGCTATTGCTAGCCATTGCATTTGTGAGGTTGAAAATGTAGTTCATGTGCAGAAATTATAACTTAATGAGTACGGAATATAATTTAAAATAAAAAATAAATGGTGTTTATAAAAGTGTGTCCGTGCAATTTTGCACGGGTCGGGTTTATCGTATATATGAGACTCAAACATGAGATA
Organism: Agrostemma githago; assembly: GCA_958450325.1. Classification (NCBI taxonomy): domain Eukaryota; kingdom Viridiplantae; phylum Streptophyta; class Magnoliopsida; order Caryophyllales; family Caryophyllaceae; genus Agrostemma; species Agrostemma githago. Next base: position 2,462,614 of record OY288255.1, read on the forward strand.
TCGTTGGTGATCATCACAATGACACTGATATGAGGAGGGAGTCGTAGTAGTGATATAGGGGAGGGGGATAGTGCAGTTTAGAGATGAAATCTTTTTAGTCCTATGAGGAACTAGGAGTGCGTGGATGGAGTTAATGCGGCTACAGATATATAATTATATAACTAGTTTTCGTGCCCGTGAAATTCACGGGTCTAGCAATAGTGTATTTGTGCGACTTTTCTTTATCGCAGCGTCTTTGTTGTGGATTCTTGGTTTCAATGTAGAAGTCAATTGTTAAAAGAGTGAAAGTCGTAGTGTTTGGTTTTGTTACACGAAGTTTTGTTTGCTCCGTCTATAAGTGTAAGATAGAAGACAATTTGATGTTACTAAAAAAAGAGTTTGCGAATCTGGGTAAGTCACACCTTCGAATCTTGATGAAGCAATTGGAATTGGAATTGGAATATAGGTCATGGTATATGGAAAACAGTACTTAAATAATAATCCTTTATTGTACTTAAATAATCTGAACACGTAAATAATTTTCAAATCAATGGTTGTAGGTTACTGAATATTGGCCTTCTTAACTTTGGTGTGGTGCTGTTGGGCGCAATTGCTTTGCATACTTGCTAATCTCCTTCGTGGTTGCTTCTGTTTCCTTGGGTTCATCTCTGCGGTACATTGTAGGCAGATTTAGGTCAATTTGCAGAATGAAGCAAATGTAAGGATTATTTGTAAGTGTAGTTTGTTTTGTACTTACTGTTTTGGCCGCTTTAAAGTTTGTGGTTCTTGTGGAGTGTTGACGATCATCTCGTCTTCTGCCGCTTCTACGCTAGTGGATTTTCCCTTGTTTCCTTCTACGCTCTGCGCTTTGTTTTTTTCTGGTGTGAATATAATTGACATTGGAAATAGTTATTCTAAAAGCAGTAAATTAATCGTGCATACCTTGTCTTGGGCTGTGGTGGGTGTGGAGTCATGCGTCTCAGCCATAAATGTCTTTTGAACTTTTAATTCTCTTTCAGTCCCAAATTTATTTATCCCTATCTTTACTTTGAAGGTGTATGACTTCCCAACACATTGCTGTAGGATGTCAAATACTTTCCCTTTTCCGTTGTCCTGTAATACCATTCCATAGCAGGTGAGTTACATAATTTGGTCCCCCTTAATATCGAGTCTAATATTATTGATACGAATTTTTAGGTCGTTACCTTCTCATATAAGTTTAACAACCGAGTTATTGGCTTCCCTATGACCTTCTCTGCCTCCTTGTGGAAAATAACCAAAGGCGCATATGTGTCCCCGTCCTTTATCGTCGTCATTAGTCTATATCTGTAAATGATTATTTTTACATGTTTCTGTTTCATGCAAGCTGTAGTTTAATTAGTTGTTACCTTTGGGTTGGGTAGGGAATCGTCTGGCTACAATTAGCGCATGTGTTATCTTCTCGAATGCCAGTCTTGCATGTCGGACATGATTGGTATTTCCAATCGACATCCGTGTGGACTTCTACTGAGGTTAGTTTGACGTAGATCTATGTATCAATCCTTGCTTGCTAATTAGTTCATTACCGTCACAAATTATAGTGTAACACAAATCTACTGTCATCTTTGCTCGAAATAGGGATGGCCTAAATGATCGACATGAATGCAATGTGATGGCTGTATAAATAATTTAACCACTTTCTTAATAATTCAGTTTGCAAGAACCGAACAACATACAGTATAAAGAACCGAGTAGTCTAAACATGACCGCTAGAAACAATAACCGAGTAGCATAAAACTTACCGATGAAGAATGATGCGATCGGAACCGGCGTCTGTACCAAATCGATGGTGACACTACTGAGGAACGAAAAGAGGAAGGCAAATGAAGGTTTGTTCTTGTCGATTATATGAACCCGGAAAGTATAAATAGGCCGAAATCGATTCTGAGCCTCGGATTCCATCGTAACCGCCGGACCATTCATGTCTTCCTGAAATTAATACACTTAATGGAGCATAAATTTATTTGGTGGAATTTATTTGGGGTTAACTAATACAGTTAGCTTAACTAATACAGTTAGCTTAATACGGTTAGATTATGAGGTGAAAGGGGAGGAGAGTATGAGGTTAGATTATGAGGTTGCCACGTGTCGCATGTCTAGGTGGGTTAGCATATGAGGGTAACTCAAAGGGATGACTTTTTATTTTATTATATAGATTAGTCAATCTGAGTAAAGAGAAAATTTGTTACTACCTGGTCATTATTTTTCATCCAATTTCATGAATTGAATATTTGTGACGAGTATTTTAATGGAATGAGCCAAAAAATAGTGAACAAATGGATTACTTTACTTAATTTTAATTGATAGTAATCAATGTAAAATGAATCTATGGTGCGAGTTGTGTATCTAGATTTTGAATATTCTCTCTATTAAAATCCAAATTACACATTTCTCTTTTGCACATTTATCGAGACACGTTTTGCATCATTGATATCTTTCATTTTACATTAGCAAAAATTATAAAAATTTGATATATTCTTTAACCTACTCATAAAGATGAATCAAACAAGATCCACGTAACTATATTTTCTTTTATAGATTGTCGCGAATATCGAAGATTTCTTTTAATTGTGAAAAATGTCAAAAAAAAGAAATGTGCACTTTGGATTTGAACGGAGGGAGTACTAATTATAAATACAGTTATATGATACAAATTATTTAGGCTCGATTCATATATTTTGACATTATTTCTACCTTATACCCACTATTAGAACATACTCATGATATTTACGGGTTTAAACTTATCTGAGAAGCCAAATCATTTATGAAGATAGATAACCACCAAAAATTGGGAAAAATATCATTGGACTAACTTTATAAAAGATTTGAAATATAACCATTATTAACCAGTGACTATATTTTAGTATAATGTTTGGATATGAAGGTATTCAAATGAATTTTAAGTTTAAACAAAAAAAAATCCATTTCACATTTTCTCAAAATTTGTGAGAAAAAAAATTAATACTTCAAAGATGTTTTTATATAGCACAATTTTTTAGGATAGCAAAATTTTAAGAGTTCTCACATGATATAGTTACATTAATTTTATTGTGAGATCGCTCCACATGAGAATTTATACAATTTTTGAAGGAATGACCGCGCAATTTGTGCGAGTTTAAAACTAGTATATATTAATAAAGCATGAACTTTTCGAGCGATGTGATTGGTCCGAATTTTTTAATATATTTTTAAGTAAAATAAAGAATATGAAAATTTGTATATGAAAAAAAAAATCCTACTCCACCTAAGACTCGATTTTTTTGAAATTTAGATTAAAAAAAACGTATGGATTTGTATAGAAAAAAACAATCCTACTCCATTTAAGATTAAAAAATTATCACTATATAAAACGACGATTATCACCTCATAAGACAACAAAAGTTGAACCTCGTAAGATTATAAACTTTAAGTAAAAAAACTCTCATCGAAAAATTATAATAATTCATGTATAGAAAAAAACAATCCTACTCCATTTAAGATTAAAAAATTATCACTATATAAACCGACGATTATCACCTCATAAGACAACAAACGTTGGACTCCATAAGATTATAAATTAAGTAAAAAAAATCCTCTCATCGAAAAATTATAATAAGGCGATGAATTCTATATTACTTCATTATAAATAAGAGTAATAATTTGTTTTTAGATATTAATAAACAATCTTTTGAATCTTAAAAAAAATTCCTAAGATTATAAAGTTAAGTAAAAATTATCCACATCGAAAAATTATGATGGGTAATGAAATTCTGTATTATAAATAAGAGTAATCATTCGTTCTTAGATATCAACTAAAAATCTTTTGAGTCTTAAAAAAAACGATCTTATGAATATAAACTTAAGTTAAATTGTCTCACATTGAAAAATTATAATATAATGTGACAGAATTTTATTATATAAATAAGAGTAATAATCATTCATTTTTAGATATTAACCAAAAATCTTTTGAGTCTTAAAAAATGTCTTTAGACTATAAAGTTAAATAAAATTATCTCACATTGAAAAATTATAATGAGGTCGTAGATTTCTATTATATAAATAAGAGTAATAATTCGTTATTAAATATTAATAAAAAAATCTTTTGAGTCATAAAATGAATTTAAAAAGAATTTTTAAGACTATAAACCAAAAATCTTATACTCCAATTCTTTAGAAATTCTAAAAATATAAAATTAAAATTTTAAAATAATTAATAATAAAAATAAAATTGTTACATATTATTATTATTATTATTATTATTATTATTATTATTATTATTATTATTATTATTATTATTATTATTATTATTATTATCCTAATACATGTAGATATATTTTCTTTTCCTTTATTTTATTAAGATAAATAAGAGCAATCGTTCGTCTTTATATATCAACCAAAAAATTAATCCACATCGAAAAATTATAAGAAGGTGATGGAATACTATATTATAAATAAGAGTAAGTGTTCGTACATAGATATCAACAAAAAATGTAAGAAAGTAAGATTATCAACCACATGCATGGTCTTAAGACTCTAACGTGGTGAACAGAGTATCTACAAGACTACAATTATAAATATGAAGTCGTAATTTTGAAGTTTACTATCATTTCAAATGCATTTATAACTGTACTATTATAAATAAGTAAATGTATATATACATCGTTACTTTAAGCTCAACATTCATTATAATAACTTGTGCGTTGACGATGATAAATTTGTTTTTTATCACATGTTTCATCGTTGTTGACGGTAATATGTTCTCATTTTATCCAATGAATATTTATATCTACGTATATTTATGTGCGAGGAACTTTAATTAATATTTTATTCTAATTACAACGTATCATATACAATGTCTATAATTTAATTTGATCTTTATCGTACGAGTATATATTATCTCTGATTCCTTGAAACACATTTAGGTATATGGATAATATTTCTTTACTATTAGGCATACTCTTAACCTCGACGGACTCTCTACTGTTGCACAGTTTCACAAATTTATACAATAATTCAACTTGGTATCCTTATCAACGTCACTAAAAAGTGGCATATGCATCGCACGGGCTTTACATCTAGTATATATTAATAAAATAGGAACTTTTCGAGCGATGTGATTAGTCGAAATTTTTTAATATATTTTTTATGTTAATAAAGAATATAAAAATTTATATAAGAAAAAAAAATCCTACTCTAACTCAGACTCGATTTTTTAAAAATTTAAAAAATCTATTCCATTTAAGATTAAAAAATTATCACTATATAAATCGACGATTATCACCTCATAAGACAACAAAACTTGGATCTCATAAGATTATAAACTTAAGTAAAAAAAATCCTCTCATCGAAAAATTATAATAATTCATGTATAGAAAAAAATTATTCTACTCCATTTAAGATTAAAAAATTATCACTATATAAACCGACGATTATCACCTCATGCGACAACAAAAGTTGGAACTCATAAGATTATAAACATAAGTAAAAAAATCCTCTCATCAAAAAATTATAATAAGGCGATGATGGGTAATGAAATTCTGTATTATAAATAACAATCATTCGTTATTAGATATCAACTAAAAATCTTTTGAGTCTTAAAAAAACGATCTTATGAATATAAACTTAAGTTAAATTGTCTCACATTGAAAAATTATAATATAATGTGATAATTAAGAGTAATAATTAACCAAAAATCTTTCGAGTCTTAAAAAATATCTTTAGACTATAAAGTTAAATAAAATTATCTCACATCGAAAATTATAATGAGGTCATAGATTTCTATTATATAAATAAGAGTATTAATTCGTTATTAAATATTAATAAAAAAAAATCTTTTGAGTCATAAAATGAATTTAAAAAGAATTTTTAAGACTATAAACCAAAAATCTTATACTCCAATTCTTTAGAAATTCTAAAAATATAAAATTAAAATTTTAAATTAATTAATAATAAAAATAAAATTATTATTATTATTATTATTATTATCCTAATACAGTTAGATATATTTTCTTTTCCTTTATTTTATTATGATAAAATAAGGGTAATCGTTCGTCCTTAGATATCAACCAAAAAATTAAGGGTTATTTCATGACAATAATACCAACTATAAAGGGGCTTCTTAAATTAATCTCAACTATACGTAATCTCGTTTTAATATGAACTATGTCTTCATTCATCTCTCATTAATATAGATGACCGGTTACCTAGAAAATCGATTGAACCTTCCTCTTCAGTTTCGGCTATTGGTTAAATTTTTTTTGAATCTTCCCAAAATTCATCTTGCATTTTTTTTTCCGATTAGTATTATAGAAGCCATGAAAAAAATGCTTTAATTTTCTTGTTGTTTTGACTTTCATGAACGACGACGGAACACTCAAGGACCCTAGAAAGTCACAACCGGTCACTATTACCGGTAATAGCAGGTCATAATTTTGTCCATAGCGAAATGAGATTAATGAAGACATAGTTCATATTAAAACGAGATTACGTATAGTTGAGATTATTCTAAGAAGCTTCCTTATAGTTGGTATTATTGTCATGAAATAACCCAAAAATTAACCCACATCGAAAAATTATAAGAAGGTGATGGAATACTACAATATATTATAACACATTTACGTATATGGATAATATTCCCTTACTATTAGGCATACTCTTAATCTCGACTGACTCTCGGCTTTCTATCTAGTTATAAAGATAAATAAATAATAAAGACGAATGTACTTATGTTTGTGTCCTAATCATACATAATACTCTGTACATCTTAATTTCCATGTCATTACTTGTTGCGATTTACTCCACTACTCAATGGTTGGCTGCTACCTTACTAGTTAAGCTGACTTTGTTTAAGAAGCTAAAGGAGAGTATGCAAGTGTTATTGTTTTGGGAAAATAGGATTATAAGCTATAATTGCATTGCACAACTAAGTCCAAAGTTGATGAATTTTTGTACCTATTTACTGAGCTTATACAAGTTTCTGACCCGAATTGTAAGTTTTTGAGCTTAAACATTTATGTGATTTAGCTCGACAATTTTACACTACAGCTCGAAAACTTTACAACAAAGTTCGAAAACTTTGTGATAATGCTCAAAATCATAAACCCAGTTTTACATAGAGGCATAATGTACAGTTGGTTGTATAATCTAAACATTGGTTTTCTCTAACAGTCTAACCAATAACCATGGGCCACACTCCGATACCTCTCTACTTTGTAAGGGATGACCGGATTACCATATTTCCCTCGTGCTGTACCCTGATCTTATGCCGGGTTTCAAACTCAAAACATGTTTCAATAACTTTACTAGCTAAACTAGCCGACAATTGTCCAACTGAAACATTCACATCCTTCTGCAAGCTAAGTGATCACCAAAAGCCTTTGCAGGAACAGCATCCATTTTTAAAGTGATGGAAACGACTAGAATCCCTCAATATAATCTCATGATCCACAACCTGGGAAATATACATAAACACGGTATGGCAGTCACCACATACGCGCAGGTTCTTGGTGATGCGTATTGTTGTACTGCTTGCTGTCGATGTAAGAATAGCATATGCAAGAGCTAACTTTTCACTATGCTCAAGTAAAACATCACTTTTCTCCTCCTCTTCTACATCATGGAGTGCAAAACTGGTCTCCGGAACATATCCTATCTCTTTAATTCGAGTCATTAGGCTTGAAAGCAGCTCGTATATCTGTTGTGACATCGGATTTGACCTATCTCCCACGTAAAAGGTTACAGTGCCCTCTTTTCCTTCAACCCAGCTACATCCCCGCTTTTTGCTCACCCCTGAATGTTTCATGATGGATCTGATACTGGATACGTCTTTCCAGCGACTTGCGCCAGCATATATGTTTGAAAGAAGTGTATAAGTCCCATCATCTTGCGACTCCAACTCAGACAATTTACGAGCAGCAAATTCACCCAGTTCTGTCTTTCGGTGTATTCTACAGGATCCGAGCAATGATACCCAGACTATTGGGATTGGGTTCATGGGCATGTTCTCAATGACCCGTATAGCTTGTTCAAAGCGACCTGCCCGGCCTAAAAGGTCAACCATACAAGCGTAGTGTTCTGCAGTTGGATCAACCCCAAATTCATCCTTCATTTGGTCGAAGTATCTCATTCCCTCTTCAACTAGGCCTGAATGGCTACAAGCATAAAGGATGACAACTAATGTTAGACCGTCAGGAGATAACCCACTGGTTCTCATCTGATCGAATAATTCAATGGCCTCTCTACCACGGCCATGCATGCCATAGCCAGCCATTAATGACGTCCAAGAGACAGCGTTTTTCTCGTTCATTGTATCGAAAATTATCCGAGCAGCATTAATATTCCCGGATTTTGAGTACATATCAATCAAACAATTAGCTACAAACAAAAGGGAGGGCTCTAAATGATTCCTCAGAATGTAAGCATGAACCTGTTCCCCAATCCTTAAAGCCCCTAGTTGAGCACAGGCCATTAAAGCACAAGATACAGTAAATGCATTTGGCAATGTATGACTTTGACGCGTCATCAGGGAGAAGAGTTCTATGGCCTCATTAGCATCACCGTGTTGTGCATACCCACCTATCATTGTTGTCCAGGTGACTACATTTCTGTTTTCTATTTTAACAGAATCGAAAATCATACGAGCAGTCTCGAAACTTTTGCACTTTGCATACATGTCAACGAGGCTATTTAAGATCAACAGATCGAGTCTAGAAGCAGAACTAGTTCGAGTTACAAGAAGTTTTAAGGCGTAGCAATGAGTCTCTTTACCTTGAATTAGTGCACCTATACAAGCACAGCTAGAAAGCAAAGACGCAAGAGTGACTGCATTTGGCTCCAAACCAGAATTTATCATCTCTCGGAACAAATCCAGTGCCTCATAACTGCGTTCTCTCTGAGCGTACGCGGCAATAATAGCAGTCCATGTTACCAAATTAGCCTTCACAGACTGCTTTTTCATTTCCTCAAACAGGCTCAAAGCCTCATCAAACCTACCTGCCTGAGCATATGCAGTAACCATAGCATTCCAAGACACCACATCCTTTACTTCAATTTTCTTAAACACCTTACTCGCTTCCTCAACTAACCCACACTTAGCATACGTATCAACCAACGCATTCGCAACAAAGACGTCTTTCAATAACCCACTCTCCAACGCAAAGCTATGCACCTGCCTTGCCGATTTGACACTCCCTAACGAACAACAACCCGACAACACATTCACCAAGCTAAAAGCATTTGGATACACCTCAAATCCATGACTCATCCTCTCAAACAACATCAACCCCTCCCTCGAGCACCCATTCTGCACATAAGCAGACACAATTGAGTTCCACGACACAACATCAAACTCCCTTCTCTCACACATTTCATCAAACACCTGACGTGCAAAATCCAAAGTCCCACACCTCCCATACATTGTAATCAAAGAGTTACAAACATACAAATTCAGACCAAACCCATGAACAATTCCCTGCCCATGGACCGATTTCCCCGCCGTCAACCACAAACCCTCGCCACAAGCCTTGACGACAAAGGGAAACGTGTAGGAATCAGGGGAACACCCATTTCTCTTCATTTTGACATAAAGTTGCAGACTTTGATGGAATAGAGAACCTCTAACTGATTTTTGGATAAGGGTATTCCACCAATCGACGGAAATCAACATATCTTGTGTTTCAGAGCGAGAAGATGATAGTCGGCGGACGAACTTGAGGGACAATGAAGAATTGCAATTGTTTAAGGAGAAGATGGTAGTTGGTTGATATTTTCGCGGGAAACATGTCTTGTATAATACCAGAACGGAATTATGAAATTGACGCATTTTAATTTCACTACATCAGGGTACGAATTCTGTTACTGCGATCGAGAGGTTGACAATTCGATTCTCACCTGCGAAGTAGTATTCCGTTAATCAGGAAATAAGCGAGGTCTTAGTCCAATCAGTCCTCGTTGTGGTTCATGATATAATAAAGAGGGATAATGACGACCTATTCGATCTATCTGTTGCATTTTTTAACAAGCTACAATTGGTACGTCCATCACCTAATATGTCATTTATTACACGATACTACCACCTAATATATACCTTAATTACCAAGACGCACTCGACACTTGAATGATTAGTTGGAGCGATATCACACACGCACATCCCTCGTAAAATTTGGGTGGGTGAACTCAAAAGCTCTCTATATATACGGACATTACATACTCGGCACAATTAGTTCATTAGTTGGGACTGATCACTGTTCAGGGAGTAGAGGTTGAGGGAGTAGCGGGTGCACCACAGGCGACAGGGTTCTGCTTCCCACTTAATTTGGGCTTCACATTTTTGCACATTGACACGGCCTTGCCGCCTTTGAATGTCAGGTCGATGTCCGACAGTTCAACATTCTCACAGGGTGATCCACTGCTGCACAGTAGCTTCACTGCCTCTCTTGAACTCGCGCTTCCCTTCACATTCTTGAAGCTCAGGTTGCTAATCTTAACCTTTGATGGCGTCTGATCAATTTTCCAACCATATATCAATATTATCTAACTAAAACACATTATCGACTACATACATTTCAGTACGAATAATAATGCAATAGGGCCGTCTTACCTTACCTGTGCAATGGCTGAAGGGGCAGTACTCTTGATCCACGAGAATAGGGTTGACGACATTATCGACAGTAATGTCCTCAAAGTGCAGGTCGGACGCAGTACTGTCGTAAGAGGCAAGCCAAGACTTGATTTTAACACCGGTATCAGCGTTGTTAATGGTGCAGTTCTTGACAGTGATGCCGGAGACAGGGGCTTCATTAGGGGACCTTCCAAGGTTTCCAATGCTAATACCGTGTCCAGGGTCACAGATAACTGACTGAATGTGGATTTGCCTGGCACCATCTCCCAAGGACACACAGTCGTCTCCCGTTCCAATCTTGGCCAAGGTTATGTTCACGCCTTCAGACCGTCCAATGTGGATGCCGTCTGTGTCAAGGCTCTTAGCCGGGGCTCTGATCGTGGTGTCGTAGAATGTCACGTTCTTACACCCCAATATCCCCATGTGGTACAATTTGCTGTTGATGGAACTTATTCCACTGAATTTGCAGTTGTTCAGGTAGTTGAACCTAATGTTCTACTTAAAACACAAAGGGTTAGAACTTAGAAGCAAGCTGACACGAACCAGACATGAAATTAATAAAGTGTGAATGAAAGCGGTCATACGTACGTAAGGCTGTTGATCACAATTGCCGCCTTGGGCGCAGGTGTTCCGCCTCCAAGTGGTTTGGCCTTGGCCGTCGAAAGAGCCACCGCCCTTAAGGGCAGTGACGGTGAGGCCTTCGAGGTGCTCGAATTTGACCCACATGGTTTTGTCTTTCATCTGGGTCGGGTCAGCAGGGGCCTTGAAGTTGCCTGCAAGCTCCATAGCAATAGGGGATTTGCATGGCCCCCTAAACAACACAGAGTTCATCAAGTATGTACCTGCTGGTACCAATATCTTTGAACCCCTTTTTGATGCACATGCTTCCTTCCATGCTCCCATTATTGCCTATCATTTTTCCTAATTATTAGTTGACCAATTCTCGTGTGAAATCGTCTCACGTAATCTTATTGTAAGACATACTCTTAGGGTAAATGTCAATATAAAATGAAGGAAAATCGAACATGAGACATATCATTCACAATTGCTAAATTAAGACATTTTCATTAGTGACATTTTAATCTTTACCTCGGTAACATCTGCATTAGGCTTAGCACCAAATTTTGTTATGTCAAACACAGTTTGACATCTAACAACCGATATTGACATATAGAATAAGGATAAAATTAATATAAGATTTAACCTCGACATTTATCGGTTTTGATTTCACTTTTTTTTAAAAAAATTGTTCTTTTAATTAGTCTATAGTAAACAAGGACATCTATCTTATATAGTGTCTCCCAATAAAATCATATACTTGCATGCTAAATTGAGATATGATTCTTATCTTCTTCAGGTTGTATATTATGTGGTCATGCAATCATTTAACTTCTTCAATTCTTATTGATCATCTACTCTTGCCTCTGTAATTGGCAAATTTGATTTTGAAGCAAAATTAGCATATTTTACGAGAGGTAGTACGTTAACCACAAGTATGACTCCAAATTTAGCATTTGATATATCCTTAAAAGAAGAAAACTTAAAATTAAACCTAATTATAGTTTTGAAATTGAAGCTCGAGCTAATATTGAATTTAACCAAGTCGAATAAAAGTAGACTATACGTACTTTAATATAACAATAACAACTAGATGTAATACTCAGTATGACATTATCAAAATTTCCCAAATTGAATCCTTACTCGTCATTGTGTAAGTAAAGATCGAACTCGCAAAACAAATAAAGGAAGAAAGAAAAGAAAACTAAAAGTTGAATGGGTACAGTGTTGGCGCACGTCACGCAGCTTCAACTAACGCTGAACACTCTGTAGTCAAGAATAAAGAACATTCGACTCTCGATTAAACAGGTACACTACCAATGTCCTAGAAATAGCTAAAACAACAAAAATGTGACCTCAGATGCTAGTGAAACAAATTCACAAGCGTGAAATGGAAAACTCTGACCTTAATCCCGAGATTAACATGAAATAATGCAAATGATATAACGCAACTACTAGTACTAGACAAAAGAGTAAGTGTTCATTTGACACCACTTAATTAGTCCAACCTTGGGTTTCCCGCATCTTCACTTTCCATATCGTTATTTACTTCCTTGTTAATTTTCGTTCATTTATTTACGTTTAACGTCCCCATTATTCACATATAAATAACCCCTATTCCTAAAGTAAAAAAGATAATTAGTCACTTTAACGTCCCCATTATTCACATATAAATAACCCTTATTCCTGAAGTAAAAAGGATCATTAGTCACTTTAACCCCAATAGTAACCGAATAAATAAGTTTGTTCAATTTTTTTGCTTAAACACTGAGCTCTAGACATACGAGTATACCTTAACCATTAAACGAGTATATTTGTCACATACTTAACCATTGAAAATCCTTGCTTAGAATTGAAAAATGACCCATAATTTAGCAATAAAGTTAATGGCGTAGAGCACGAGGAGGAGATAGAAGTAGCAAATCACAACACAAGAAACGACTAACAAAACTTATCAACGGTTTATGCATGTAATACTAAAATTAAAACTGATACCTTTAATTTGTGCCATCAAAATCGCAGCATATATAAGAGGCACAAAAAAAAATTACACACAATAAATAAAACTATCTTTAAAAAAGAAAGGCTAATTAAATAAAATTAACATGACAACCAAATCAATCCTACCATTGCTGTTCTTCAATCTATTTCACCTGCTCATTGTAGCTGTTTATTCTGAAAATGCCCGTGCTGCAGCGACTGTATTCGACATAACCAAATATGGTGCAGCACCGAATGGTGATGCTACACAGGTTTACATATCGCCTTCAAATTTATATACTTGGCCTAATCTAATGTAATACGAGTACATACTCCATAATTTATGGTGTTAATTATGTGATTAGGGAGTGATGGGAGCATGGAAAGCGGCCTGTGCATCGACAAAAGCTAGCAAGGTACTGGTTCCTGCAGGAGAATACCAGCTAAAGCCGGTCCTGATACAGGGTCCGTGCAAGGGGCCAATTGCCATCGAAATCAAAGGCAATTTTAAGGCTCCTGCTGAGTTAGCCCAGTTTCATAACGTGGACACGTGGGTTAAAATTGAGCGTGTTGATGACTTGACCATCTCGGCTACTAAAGGCGCGGGTGTCTTTGATGGCCAGGGTCAACTTGCCTGGAAAACCGATCCATGTGCTACAATATCCGACTGTCATACCCTTCCTTATGTAGGCCTCTTTTATCTAACTAGCTAATTCCAATCAATGTACTTGAAGAATATTCGAGTAGGCGCTGATGTTCCTGTGATTGATTGATTGCATTCAGAATTTCAGGTTCAGTTTCCTGAGAAACACGGAGATCAGCGGCATAACATCACTAAACAGCAAGACATTTCACATGGCAGTCAGTGATTGCAAACAGCTAAACCTGCATGACATTAACATTACGGCCCCAGGAGACAGTCCCAACACCGATGGGATTCACATTGGGAAGTCAGAAGGAGTGAATGTCACCCAATTCACGATTGCGACAGGGGATGACTGCGTGTCCTTTGGTGATGGCGTCAAAAATGTGCTGATAGAGAAGGTCACCTGTGGGCCAGGCCACGGTATTAGCGTGGGAAGTCTAGGCAGATACCCGAATGAGGAGCCGGTGGTGGGTGTCACAGTAAGGAACTGCACCATCAAGAACACTGACAATGGGCTTCGAGTTAAGACATGGCACAACTCTTACGTATCTGTTGCGTCCGGCCTGCATTTTGAAGACATCATTGTTGAGAATGTTACGACTCCTATCGTCATTGATCAAGAGTATTGTCCCTATGACCAATGCAAACAAAAAGTAAGTCTTCTGTCTCCATAAATTCAACTCAATTCTTACGAAACCAAATACAAAGGCAATAATAATGTTTGTGGTGTGGACAGACACCCTCGAAAGTGGAGCTGACCGACATCCTGTTCAAGAATGTGAGAGGAACATCAGCAGGGAGGGAAGCAGTGAAGGTGTTATGCAGTACTGGTGTGGCGTGCGAGAAGGTGGAGCTGTCAGACATCGACTTAACATACAACGGCCCAGATGGACCTGCAGTTTGTGTGTGCAAAAATGTGAAGCCAGTTACGAGTGGCAAGCTAAACCCACCTCCCTGCAATGCTCCCGCTACCTCTAGTACAAACCAATGAGGCCTACTTACATTTTGAATAGACATTCCGGCTTGAATTGTACGCAGCGATTTGAGTGTATGTATGTAACATGTATGCATATTCATTCATTAGGGTATATATTTTTTAGCAGGCAAACAAATGTAGACGAGAGGTCGTAGGTTTGAATCCCTTTTTCTTTTGTATTTAGCTAGAAGTATGTAATAGGCAGTTAGGCATCCTTCGTCTTTCTCCGAAACCAAACAAGATGAATGAATCATGTCCTGATTACGAGCATTTTAGTAGAATTATTACAAAAAAAAAACGTGCAGCTAGGCAAAGGAGAATGGTATAAATCTAAAGTCCACCAAAGTAAGGTGAAACCAGCCAGACATGATGAAGAGAGATAGAGGCAAAAAAGATGAAATTGATAAGATCAGAAAGCATGGCACACTAACTAATGCTCCATTTATCAGTCAAAAACTCAGCAGAAATAAGTAAAAGTAAAAGTTTGTTTAGTCATATTCAAACTGACAAAAGAGGTGGAAATTAACTCGGATTCCGTATATACTACGGAGTATTCTTTACAAGGAGTTGAAAACTATATAAATAGGTATGGTACTACTTCCTTCGTCCTATTAAAATTGTCTCGTTTAATTAAAATACTTCAAATATATATTGAGAAAATAGGTCGATCTTTTTGGGACGGAATTAGTATAGAAGTAAGATCTTTTCAGGGAGTTGAAAACATTTACTACCTCCGTATCTGTGTTCGTCCACTTTTAATATAATACTCCACCCATATATTAAATAAAGTGGACGAACATATAGATACGGAGGGAGTACAATATAATATGGAGTATAAACTGCATCGATCCAACGATTTCCAAAATAGTACAGTATGGGTTGGGTGGGATAATTATGTGTGAAAATCATTTGAAGCATGTAAAATCTTCAAAGTTGAAAGCAGTTTGTATAGGTAATTATCAAAAGCTAGAGACCTAAAGTAGTGATGGTCCTGATGGAGTAGTCTCACCTCACCAAACAATCAACAATGGTCCCTATCAATCAAATCAAAGATTCAAAAGATTGTATAAATGTACAGGATTCAATATTTTTGCCGGAATCACGTCACGGCTGCCGTGGCTTCCTACCAATAAAAAGAGAGTAGATAGTTTAGATAAGTAGTTATCCAATGCCTTTGCATTTTGGACCATATCCTTCCAGGTCATCCAACGATATTGACATGTAGGGCATATGGGATGGGTCCATCTGATCTGGGATCTACTCGGATACCAGCTCGCCATTGACTTCGGCATCCCCCGACTCTCCCATTTGAATTTGTCTTACTCTAATTATTTGACTCGTCATAAATTTAAGATAGATATACCCACCTTAACCACAACTTGATCTATGGAGTATGATTTATTACTCCATATGGTGCGACATTCATGACCTAAATTCAAAATAAGTTCAAGACATGTCTAGTGTGAATGGAAAAGGAGGATATATCTAGGAACTTTGAAGTTTAAACCGGAATCAGCCAACTTCAGTTCAGGGAACAGGGCCGAAGAAGGAATGAACTGCAAGGCTAAGTTATAACCAATTCAACCGGTTGCCGCAAATAGCACCATAAACAGATCGACCAGAGACGCTAGCAAAAACACCATATATAAAAATAGATAGGAGTACAAATAGAGAACAATGGTTCCAAGTTGACAATGGCTGAATAAAGCATACTTGTTCAGAATGGAAAACCCTACAAAGTCATAAACAAGCACCCCCTTCTCATTCAAAAACCACTATGGAGAAGATAAAGCCTACATCAACTTTAACCAGTTGCTGTGTCACTGCTGGTCGCCATCAGGTTTGGCGGCCTCTTTGATCTCATCAGAACCATCGTCCTGCACCAACATTTTACAATGTCCAAACAAACATATCAGCAGCTCTCCTAACAAAATTGACACGTCAAGGAAAAGGCAATATACGAGTTAGAAATAGTAGCAGAATCACCAACCTGCATGTCGGATGTCCACAACGTGAGATTGTCACGGAGAAGTTGCATGATCAAAGTGCTATCCTTGTAAGATTCTTCGCCTAAGGTGTCTAGCTCAGCAATTGCTTCATCAAACGCCTATGCAAAGCAAGAGAGTAACAAAAATTATGAGGGCGTGAAAGGGTGGACTTACTGTTGGTTGCAATGGTATTTCGCACCTACGAGTATTCACTTTGTGATTTCGTACATACTAAAATAAAAGGCAAGTACATGGCTAACCTAGGGTAAATGGCTAAATGGCAATGATAAGGGTCAAAAGTAAACTTTGTTCATCATCCCACTAAGTTACAATAGTCACTAGGTAAGTTTCATCCTCGCACACTACTAAAGTAGTCCACATCTCGTAGCTTAAACTACTTAGAAAACACAGTTACCTGTTTGGCAAGGTTGCAAGCTCTGTCGGGAGAGTTCAAAATCTCATAGTAAAACACAGAAAAGTTCAGAGCCAATCCAAGCCTAATAGGATGAGTTGGAGTGAGCTCAGAGTTGGCGATATCCTACAACAAAATGATCACATATAAACGTAAGTATAATGACCCAAAACCATATACGGAGTATTAAACAACCTCTTAACTTTGCATGTCACAAAGAGTTCGCGAGACACATCTTTAGCAAGATAGGAGTTATAATAACTTAATGCAATAGAAAAATTGACAAATCAAAGCTAGATATTCTAATTGGAAGACTAGAATACATATACACATCATAAAACTACACCTTAATAGAATAAAATTCACAACCTTTCCTATGAAAATAAGGTAACAGATTAGGGATTCCCAAACCTTCACGGGGATTCAAATTAGAAGAAATTGGGCGAACCCGTTCTGAGAAATGTGAAAGAGAAAGGAAGAAAGAGCCAAAAAAACACAAACAAATGAAAAGGATGAGTTTCATTCTCATAGCCATCCTCACTACCTTTCCCTATCCCAATGACCGCTTACCAAATGCTCTCTTAGTTCCTTCTTCTAAACATTACCAGACTCGACACAAATAATGTGACAAACCAGATGTCAAACTGTATAATCAAACAAGCTTGAAAGCTTCATCAGTATCAACCATCAACCTCGTATCGAAACGTACACAAAACACAAACCAATTTCACCCATTTATACACTTCACAATCAGCATTTCAAAATTTCTCCACAAATTACAGAACGCGGCGATAAATCAACCTCATGAACCATCAAAATCAAAATCAAAATCAGAATCAAATCAAACAAAAACTGTCAACATTACAAGACAACAAGAGAGCATCAACCAATTACTTGAACGGGGAAACATTCCAAATAACAAGTACGTAAAGCTCTAAATACCAATTTTCAACGACAAACGAATCAACCTCATAACACTACTAACTCAAACAAACATGTCTTCATCACATTTCTTAGCATTCTACGATTCGTCAATTCGTCAACAATGTAATCAGATCCCAACAACTCTTCATCATACCACTAATCAACCTAGAAATGCAACGAAACAACTATAATCTAAAGAACAAACACAGATCCAGAAAGTTAACACATTTCCTTCACAAAAAACAGACAAATCGAATCATAACGAAATCGCACGAGAAATTAACGGCAGATCCGATACCTGAGCAGCCTTGTAAGCAGTGAGAGTACTCTCAGCAGCCTCCTTACGATCAGCACCAGTCTTAAACTCAGCCAAATACCTGTGATAATCTCCCTTCATCTTCAAATAAAAGACCTTGGAATCGCCATTGCCGGCCGCCGGAATAAGCTTGGTGTCAAGAAGCTTCAATATCCCGTCGCAGATATCGGAGAGCTCCTTCTCGATCCGCGACCTGTAGTCCCGGATCGAGGACACGTGCTCGTCGTTGCCTCGCGACTCCTCCTTCTGCTCGATCGACGATATGATCCTCCAGGATGCGCGACGCGCGCCGATCACGTTCTTGTAGGCGACGGAGAGGAGGTTGCGTTCCTCGACGCTGAGCTCTTCGCCGGAGGTGGCGGAGGAGACTACTTTCTCCATGAACGATACCATTTCCTCGTATCGTTCGGCTTGTTCGGCCAGTTTCGCCATGTATACGGATTCTTCTCTCGCCATTTTTTAGGGTTTGAGTTTGAAACCAAATGAAATGTGAAAACAGATTTGGGGATTTTTTTATTTTTCTTTTTGGGAAGGATATGCGATTTCTGTAGGCGTTCATGTAGATATGCACTGAGTTATATATACTCCTGCTAGGGTTAACTTGGGACTTGGGAGGTTTGCAAAATTAATTTTATTTACTGTACGTACAATTAAAAGTGTTGTGTAAATTTAGGTAACAACGTTTTACATTATTAATCTCGTATTTTATATTAATAAAAATCATACATAAAATTTTGATTTTTTTTAATGTGCTCTTAAAAGATGAATCAAATTTAATGTTTTTTCTTATAAATTGTCGAGAATATTAAAAATTCTTATAATTATGAATAGTGTAAAAAAATAAATGTGTCATTTGGATTTTTAAAGGATTAAGTACCAATGTAGACAATACTTTCATACAAATATAGGCGAAAAGCAAAAATAAAACCTAAACGTAGATAATCAAATAACCATGTACTCGGTAAATGTAATGTAATATGAAGTTTTGGTTTTTCGGTTAAGCTTTCTAATTTTTGTGCATAAGTATCTTGTACTCCATAACTTTCACAATAGCTAGTTTACTCTATGCTTGTACTCCGTAATAGTTTAATTAATCCTCAAAAAATCCGAATAGAGGGTAACCAACTAACCACCGTTTTATTGTGTGATCAATCCGATAGCAAGGAATTTGTGATTTTCTAAAATGTGCTTCTAAATTATTTCGAAATATTAAGTAGTTTTAAATATTACTCCGTATTTAAAAAGAAAAGTTTCGCAATTGATATTTCAATGGAAAATAAAAGCATTTTTAGTACAAGTCTTTTTTAATCAACAAGAAATTTAGATGTAAAAGTATATTAGTTCGACGGTTTTGTGAGAATCGACGAATGATGTAAATGTAATCCGTATCTAATGTGATACTCCGTATTGATTATGATTAGTGACACAAAAGACCATGTTGTACAATCAACCAAATCGCGCTAAGTTCAATTGTGAACTGATTTTACTTGGACGTTAATTGTATTGAAGACAATTTTCCGGGTCAGAGTCGGGAAAGAATGGGTTGTATCTTGTACGAGTATGGAGTAGTCCGTTATCCGTATTTGTGTGGGTATGGTATTGTTGGGGGATGTGATTGACTGACTGATTGGTGACAAGCTGTAGAATTTGTTGAGGAAAGTGAATGAACGTGGGAGAGTGTAGGGTGGGGAGAAAGAGGCATATGGACCGTAGGATTGGGAGAAAGAAAGTTTCACATATTCTTATTTGTGAATAAAATATCCGTCATAAATTTCTAACGGATCAAGTACTACATTAAAGATAAAAATAAAGAGTGGGTAAGACATAACAAATTAATTGTCTTATTCATGAATGTGATATGAGTTAATCCATTTTATTATCATGACGGATAAATTCGCGGCAGGAGAGACCCACTGAAGAAGGTGTAATGTGTGGGACGTTGGATTTGAGTTTGAGATCCGGAATATTGTGATGGGCTCAAGTGACTACGTCTCTTACTCCGCCGTGGACCTGACTAGGAATACGTGTGGGACCCGGTCTTGAATATTTTTTGAATTTTATTACTCCCTCTATTGTGACTTTTGGGCTTTTCCAAACCAAAAAAAATGGTTGGAATTTTGAAATGCTACCAAGTTACTAGAACTTGTGTTTTGGTCAAAAGAGTCTTTTATTTGAAGTTGTAATGGGTAATGATAATATGGATACTATGAGCTAAACTAGCTATAGTTAATAGAGTTATTTAGTATCGAGTTAGAGTTAGTCAAGCGGTTATAACACGCTTCTATATAAACATCGTACACATGTAATACAAATCACTTTTGATCAATTGATATTACAATCATTCTTCTACCATCTAATACAGTACATTAGATTTAATATGGTATCAGAGCCCACGGTTATGAACTGGGTCTTGAATTAAACTGGGTCGTTTGCCGCTGGGAGTCATTAATTCGATGATCCACCTTATAAAGCAAGGAGTTACTCCCTCTATAGCCAATTGGTTTTAGAGTGGAACTCTGTTGTCTTGTGAGTGGACTCTTTCCGTCTTGGGTGTGGCCTAGGCCTGTTATCTAATTTCACAGATACTCTATTCTCGAATCCAACTTCGTCAGGTCATTTCTCGCTCAAAACCAGTTGCTTTTATTTGGGATGACAACTCGGAATTGGACCAATCATTCTGGAAACTAGCAAGGAAAACTCTTGCCCCTCAACGCATGCGAGTCTTTCTGTGGCAGGTAATCCATGATCGGATTATGACAAACGTCAATCGAGCTAAAAAGTACGGTGAGTGAGGGTGTGAGTGTTTACACATCTTACCTAAGGAAGCCATGAGAAGGTTGAATGTTGAGTGCCAGGAGAGGAGTGTATGTTTTGTTCTCGAGGGATACATAAAAAGCACGCTGAGTGAGGGTGTGAGTGTTTACACATATTTTATCTTATATTCCGTACATTGGAGTATAAATTATATTGCCGATTCTACTCACCAATAAAGTGTGTCCAAAAAGTAAAGGTAAACATGAATAGAACAGATGAACTAAAAGATAAAAAAAATGATCGAAATGAAAAGTGTATCAATATGTGTACAATCGAATTCAATAATGGAACACATGAATAATGAATTCCTATCTTCAACCCGTTTTAAGTTGAAGATGTAGTCCGTGTATCAATATATGCACATCTGACCGTCTTTAACCACAATTTGGGTTAGTGTTAAAACATAGAAGTATACTAATGATAAGATTAAGACTAATTTGTTTGTTAACTCCTTTCACATGGAGGCAGCAAGTGAGTGGTGAGAATGGTGACCCATCATAACAAACTATGATCCAAATCTTTCACTCTCTTAGTGAATGATCCAAACCTTGAGAAAACAAATCACCCATCTTTTCTTTTGGTTTAATGAAACATTGAACACACAACGGCGAATGCGCACATTTGTAATCTAGCGAATACAAAAGCGCTCTACCGTTTTTGGAGTCTCTCGACATATTCCATCACAAATATATTATCTTCCTTATCTTCACATGAAGTGCGTTACAAATCGACATATATTTTGTGTTGCAAAAATTAAGGTAAGGTAATTGGTAACGACGAGTTTGTATCCAATTAGTTGATCTTCTTTAGTACGGTTGTATCCATTTTATAAGTGTATTCATAATCCATGTGTTATTCATATAGATGGAGAATCACGTTTTCTAGTCATTTCTAGACATTCTACTTTTTGTCTCATCAATTGAATCGCCCATTTAAGCAAGCAATAATTTGTGATATGTGATACAGAGTAGATTTTTGCTCATCAACAACAATCCTAAGAAAATTATTCAGAATATTTTAAAGTCACTCAATAGACAACCAGTTTTTTTTCCGCGGAGAAAAAAGTTGCTTGCGAGTTGCGAATCATGATTTGTGACATTAAATAATGTTAAAATAAAAGGAGGTTATGCGACGTTATAAGCTCGTGACTACTACTACTAAAAGAAAGGCTTGCTAAATGTCTATCCTATCAAACTATACAAAGGATATGATGTGTAACGTGTTTATCCGTATACATCGATAAAAATAAATAAATCATACTAGTACTACACTACTACTCTTTTGCATATTCCATACTCCGTATATCATATAAATAAGTGATAAGAAGTATTACTTTAAAAAAAAAAAGTGATACGAAGTATTGAGTATGGAGTAACAATTACTCTGTATCATATTCTCACGTGTCTCTCATCAAAGTTTTTGTCCACGATGAACTTTGGATCAAGGAAGTGTGATACATATTCGAAAATCGAGAAAATATAGTACCACTATCCAAGGCTCAACCATATATTTTGTGCTTTAAAAAATGAACGTAAATTGATAACTATTTTAATAAAAAAAAATGATATACAAAGTATACAATTTTAAGCATTGTAATTAAAGTTTTAAAAAATGAAACAAAAAACTCTAACCAAACATCAAGGATATCAATATACAGTATATACATAAATCTAAAAAATTATGAGTCGAAATCTTATTCAACTAGTGCATTATTTTATTTTAGGGATTTTCTACGTGGTACCTTATGTTTTTCACTTTTCTATATGGTACCCTACCTTTTCTATGTCTATACATGGTACCCTTAAAGTTTACTATAAATTAAAAATTACTCCCTTTTAAGATACCAATTCTAAAATTTACTCCCTTTTGAAATTTTTGTTAAAAATAACTTCAATATCGTGTTTTTTCAATCAAGTTTTGTCGTTATATTATGTTTTTAGCTTAGGATTAAGACTCCAATATCATTTGACTTAGATAATCAACAAGTAATTGAGCTTAATTTAAGTGTTATCATTTGATTTGACAATATAACGTCAAAAATATAATCCGTTTAGATTCGGAGTATAACCGGAAACACGTACAAAATAGTTAGTTTAAATTCAATTATCGGTTAATTAGGTATGTTAAATGAGGTTTAACTTTTAATCTTGAACATAAAAAGGTATTTTTTTGCCAAAACTTGACGGCAAAAAAAGCTTAGAGGTATCAATAAAGATAATAATAAAATTTAGGGGCACCAAAGAAACTTTTAGTAAAGTACAAGGGTACAATGTATACATGTATAAATTGTAGGAGTACAAGGTAAAAAAGTAAAAAGTTCAGGGGTACCACGCAGAAATTCCCTTTATTTTATTTTCGAGATTGAAAAATACTTATGAATTAGATGCATTGATGCATGCGTCTCATTATATCACAAGGATTAGTTGACTATGATTAGCTTAAGCAATTAATGGTTTACCATCATTAGTTTAACCCCAACTAGTCTACTACCACTGTACCACACTTCCTTCCACTACCACCAATCAAAATCACCATTCTTCTTAAATTAATATTCACCGTTGTTATTTTAAGTGCTTAACCGTTTTCTATAAAGTAGACTTGCGTTGTGGAGGACCATTTTTATTTTTATTTTTTTTCTAAAAAAAAAAAAAACAATTTTATAGACCCTTGAAAATAAAGCACGTAATCAGCTTTCCCTCACTCCAAATCATTTTCTCCAACACCGTTTCATTCAGCTTTTGTCTTCACACTCTCTCTTCCATTTGCTCATCCACTACACTCAAATTCTATATAATCCTGTATGTTTTCTGGGTAAAAAAAGGAGGTAATTATAAATTTATAATGGAGCGTTATGAGATGGTAAGAGATATTGGTTCTGGTAATTTTGGGACTGCAAAACTTGCAAGAGATAAGTGTACCAGTGAACTGTTTGCTGTCAAATTGATCGAAAGAGGTGAAAAGGTTAGATTTTGATCAATACCCTTTACATTTCAATCCTTTTTTTGTGTTTTTGATTTGATTTTATGCTTAAAGTTTGAATCTTTATGCTTTGTTTGATTTGATGTTGGATACATGATGGTGCAGATTGATGAACATGTTCAGAGGGAGATTATGAATCATAGCTCTTTGAAGCATCCTAACATCATTAAGTTCAAGGAGGTATTGTCTTAACTTTAAATGATGCTTCAATTAGAGTTCCTGTTATTAGGGTATTTCATTCTCTCTTTTTGTTACGATTCAATTGGAAACCCTTCAGTCAGGGTAATGGTTAAGGGACAAGTATATCTGTCACAAATTTGTGTCGGGTCGAGTATCTTGCCCAGTGTCTTATCTACCCTTGTGGATGATAGTTGACTCCGGATATACCCGTCACAGGTGAGACCTACTGATGGGGAGTAATGTTTAGTTCAGGTATAGTATGGTCAGTTCATTTCTGATCCATTGTTGGATTCAGTTCAGGTCCATTCAAATAAGCTCATTCTTTTCCTTAAGTGGTTGTCTATAGTTTAGTTAGTTCTGTCCGAAAGAACGGGTTTAAAGGAGAAATTTGGGGAAAGGATGGATGAAAAATAAAGGGTTGGTGAGGAACTGTATTTCCCTTTTGAGGGTAATGCATTATCTATGCTGCTCGGACTCTCTTACAAGTGTCTTGACACGACTATTTTTATGAAAATTTTGCATATTTTGGCTTTAAGTGATGAGTCCAAGTGTCCGAGTGTCAAGTATGTGAGGTAATCAGACTAGACAGAGTAACATACTTCATTAGTGTATTACCAATTTACCATCTTACCTTGTTCCTTTATCCAAACCACCACTAATTCCTATTTTTACTTTTTTTTTTCTCGCCTCAATCGCCATTTAATTACATCCAATATTTCAAGCGAGGTCTGAAAATGTTTGTTGTAATCGTTGCTGTGAAACTCTTTGTTTGTGTACTTTTTATTTAAGGAATATTCTGGGTTACAAATATGGGCTGCTAGCATAAATCATAGTAATACAGAATATGTGAATGTGTAAGGTGGATCAACAACTACTCCACCAATAATGGTAATAAAATATATAAATCCTGCTAGAAAATGGGAAAATGTGTAGATCAAATTCAATTATTGGTGGAGGATGACCAATCAAGCATTTAATAGTCAACATTTGGATGCTGCTTCTTATTGTGATCTCCCTGTAATATTGCACCATGGTTACCCGCACTCTACCTGTCGTCTATTATTCTCCACTGAATGATGATTTTGTTGGCTATTTCATAATGCATTCCCACTTCGTAAACTAAGTTTGTTCGATGACCCGTCGAGTCAGGCCTTTGTTAACACGAGGATAAGTTGTTGCCTTTGTTAATACGAGGTTTAGAGGATGGGTTTAGACGATTGTATGGTGGTAAACTCGAAGGTCCTGAACCAGCTTCCCCATTTATTAGTTGATGTACATAAACTTAAAACTGAAACTTCACTGGATTTCGCTTGTGAAGTTCTGCTTGGTTCTATCTCCCATGAATTGTATCTGATGGATGGAGAGTTGGACACCTCTTACGAAAAACAAAGTAAAAGACATCAGCTAACTTAAGTACTTGAGTATTTGTGAAAGAGAAACTTACGGTCGTTATAGATGTAGATGTATATGAGTATGAGTATATACACTGCAAACCTATTAACTGTGTGATGTTGGCTCTTTTTTTTTGCAGGTGTTAGTGACTCCTACACATCTTGCTATAGTAATGGAATATGCTGCAGGAGGAGAGCTCTTTGAGCGAATAAGTAATGCTGGCAAATTTAGGGAGGATGAGGTACTGTAGATATTTTTACTGTCTAATTTAGGTAATGCTGGCAAATTTAGAGATGGAATATCCTCCATCTCATTTAAACTGTCGATATTTTTTCTTCCTTTTGTTTTATCCCAAATAGCTGGCCCTTTTATATGTTTTAATAAAAAATCTGTACCTAAGTAAGTACTTGTAACATAATGGTAAAGGTAAAGTGATCTCCTTAGATGTAAATTATTTAAGTAAGTACTTGTAACATAATGGTAAAGGTAAAGTGATCTCCTTAGATGTAAATTATTTAAGTCAAGGGGTGGTAATGATATTTCATATTTTAATCTTACCTATGACGAGTAGTCGATGAGACAACCTAAATAGGATGACGGGAGTATTTAGTGGTATAATCATTTGTATAATTGTATTGCAACTAATCACTTCTTCAGTTGAAACACATCTCGTGCTACATGTAGTACGCAGTGATGCTCTTTTTATTTTTTTTTCCGTTTCACTTACTAGATCTTGTTGCATTCTTCTCTTACCTATCTTAAAGATGGTATGAGGTAGAAGAATGGAGTGACTAATAGTGATGATAGTTATCGATATTTCTGTTTCTGATCCATTATGTTTGATTCAGGCAAGATTTTTCTTTCAGCAGCTGATATCTGGTGTCAGTTACTGTCATTCATTGGTAAGTGCCAAGTGGTAACTATTGCAATCTGCTTTGATTTTTGCTTTTCGTTGTCCCATCTCATATGCTGTACATTCGTCATATTCAAGTTCATCTGTTTTATGCAGCAAATATGTCACAGAGATCTCAAGCTCGAGAATACACTTCTAGATGGAAGCACCGTACCTCGCGTAAAGATATGTGACTTTGGGTACTCTAAGGTAAATTGTTTAGGAACTGTGTGCTGCCTAACCTCGATAGTATGAAGCCATGTATTTTTTCATTATTAGCCCCCAACTCATTGTAGCTTATATTTTAGAATAATGAAGGCTTTCTTATAGACTACTTTTTCTATGACTGGTGTCTTGCAGTCTTCAGTATTGCATTCCCAACCCAAATCTGCAGTTGGAACACCGGCTTACATTGCTCCGGAAGTGCTAGCCAAGAGAGAGTATGATGGAAAGGTGACGTTTTGTCTCAAGGCCGATACTTTCATTCCTTTCCTTTCCCTGTTTCACGGTGTCTATCTTTTAATTGTTTCTCAGACCTAATTGCAAGTTATGTATTCCTTGTAGATTGCAGATGTTTGGTCATGTGGTGTCACCTTATATGTCATGTTGTTTGGAGCTTACCCCTTTGAAGACCCGGAAGATCGGAATAACTTCAGAAAATCACTAGTTGTAAGTAATGCTAAAAGTAGTACTAGACATAATATAATCTTCAGTTGGATGGTTGTTTCTCATGCTAAAGTGCTTATCCATGATTGCTTATCTTTCAGAGGATCCTTGCCGCGCAATACTCGATCCCAAATAATGTTCCAATCTCTTTGGAGTGCCGGCATCTTATATCGCGTATATTTGTAACCAATCCCGAAAAGGTAACCTTTGTGAATGTATATAGAGGTGGCCTATAGATCAATAGAAGAATGATCGACTTTTGAGTTTGATTGACTTGAACTTCTTGGTGTTGTGCAGAGAATAACGATCCCAGAAATAAAAAACCATCCATGGTTTATGACGAACTTACCGGTAGAGTTCATGGAAGGGGGAAGCTGGCAAAGTAACGTGATTAATCAGCCGTCACAAAGCATGGAGGAAATACTGTCTATAATACACGAGGCAAGACAACCTCTTCACCCGCCTAATACAAATGGGCTTCTGAATGGTGCTAGCATGGATTTCGATGACTTGGATATCGACACAGATTTGTATGATATTGAAAGTAGTGGTGAATTTGTATGCCCTATGTAAGTATATATCAGCTGATCAAGATTATGTAATGTTGCCTGTTTTTATCATATGTTGTATATTATGAACAACATAAAACTATTTTCCCCATAGTAGCAGCAGTTGTGTATAGTAAAAAGAAGCAATTATGTGTGCGAAATTAGAAGTATGGCTTTTGTGCCAGATCAATAGAAGCACCTTTTGCTTATGTTTTTTTTTGGAATAAATGGAGCATGTTTGTATCGGTAATGGCGTAATGCTGGTGCCTGAGTTTTTACTGCTTGTTCGGAATTACCTCGGAACCAAAGAAGAGCAATAGGGCCTCGCTGTTAATGTTCTTCATCCTTGTATAGTGAAGCAACCAAAAGCCTAATCTCTTTTTCGAGATCCAACTACGTGCTCCTTATTAGTAAACGATTACTATTTATGTTTCAAGACTTTCCATCAGTTATTTTTGAGAAATATTTTAATCTTTATGTTTTATCTATGTTATTTGTGAGAAATATGTTAAACAAAGTAAATTAGCGATTGAGATGAGGGAGTAGTTCTTTTTCCAAATCTCTTAGGGGGCGTTTGGTTCACCAAAAAGAGGTACGTATAAGGTATGGGTTTAGAATGAACCAAACCTATACCTCTTGTTTGGTTGGCAAACTTACGGGTTTGATACCCATACCTCAAACCTCCAAGGTATGTGTTTCTCATACCCAAGGGAGGTGGTGGATATGAGACTCATACCCTTGGAATCAAAATCCTTATATTCATATTTGATTTTTCCGTTTTTTTTTTTTGTAAAATGTCTTAATTAAAATATTTTATTGGGAAAACTAATAAAAAAATCCAAAAAAATTATCTTGAAAATTAGTATTAAATATATTTGAGGTTTTATATTTCCAATAACTAGTTTTTTAATTAAATTCATTTCACTTTTTTTAACTGATTTTTATTTTATTTTGTAGTATTCTGTATAACATTATCATATAAAGTTTTATATATTTAAAATTAGATTATTAAATACGGAGTATTTTACAAACTATAATTTATAATTTGATTCCTAATCATTTAACAAACGAACCAAACACTAGGAATGAGGAATCAAGTTCCAACCCCATACCACCCTGGTTTGATTCTTGATTCCATTCCTATACCTTCTTGCGAACCAAACGCCCCCTTAAGCTCTATACCATCAACTCTAAAGTCTCGACTAGAGATGTTAAAGAGCCGATTCGAACCCGAGTTTGATCTTACCCGACTTGTGCTCATCAAGAAAAACTCTAGCTCGAACCGAGGCCATGACTGTGTGGCTTGACTCGTGAAGTTGTCGAGCTGACCTCCCACGAGTCGAGTTTAAAGCGAGCCAGACTCAAGCTGTCTCGTCTCATTGTCTAAACACAAGACCTTGGACGTTTTGCTTTCAAAAACGCATGATTTTGGTTATTTCTAAATATTTTCAAATTTCAATAAGTTTATTTCCGAGTTAGTCCATTCCACATCCTATAAATTTCGTATAGCACACTATCGACTACAGTATAACCGAGTTTATTCGGACCGAGTCATTCAAATAGACTGGAGGTATATCATATACTCCGGAGTATGTAAAGTTCCAACCCAACTACAAGAAATGGCCACAAGATAAAATAGAAGCCCAAAGCCCAGAAAACAAAAAAGCCTTGAGAAAAGAAGATGCAATAAATAGGGAGGAGGTTTGCGATACGTGAAAAACCCTAGACCAAGAAGAGTGAGTGAGCGAGGTGCAGGTGTATATCGTCAAGAAGAGCGCAGCCTCAATCCTCCATTTTCCACCATGAAGGTTCCTTCACTTCTTTTTACCTCCTTGTTTTCTCTTTTCATGTCGTCCTTTGATTTGATTCAACCAAATTCTGTGTTAAAGTTCTAATCTTTTGTTCATGTTGATTTGAAATGAGTGCAGTTCAATATTGCCAACCCTACAACAGGGTGCCAGAAGAAGCTCGAGATTGACGACGACCAGAAACTGTCAGTCTTTTCTCAATCGATTGTTTTTTTTTGTTTAAATTTAAATGTGTTTTATTAGGTTTTTGGTGGCATTTTGATTCTGTTATCTCTATCAATGGTGTTTTATAGATCTGCCTTATTTGTAGCATTCTCTAGATTGTAATAAAAATCATGTCTTTATGTGATTAATGTGATTTGTGGGGTTATGCAGCTTATGAAATGTCTACTCTCTTCATTTAAGTCATTCGTTTACCTTTGAGTTCAATACTCCCTCCTCAAATGAACGAGACGGAGAGACTATCGTTTTTGTTTTTCTTATAATGTTTATATGAATTAGGAATTAGATGGCCCATTTGATTAGAAAAGTAGGAAATTGAAGCTGAAATGTAATATATTCAATCGAAAAATGTCGCTGATCTGTTGAAGTTTCGAATGATTTTGTTGTATTTCCGTGTCAGTTCATCTGTCCTGGGTTTAGTTGAGTAGTGATGTATTGATCTCAACCGGAAATTTGTGCTTTATATTAGAATTTGGCGACCTTTAGACTTGTGTAGGCGAATGCGTTGTTGGAGTGCTTTGCTCATAGAGCTAATAGTGCGTCCAACCCTTTTGTTTGCCGATATGTAATCGAGATAACCAATGCTTGCATTTATGCCCCTACTTTTATGGCTTTTGTGCATTCAGGTGCTCGAACGTCCCTCTTCATGCTTGCCACCTCTGTTTCTTGTCTATTTAGTTTGATTTTTGTGCTAAAAGAAGTATTTCACCCTAATTCCTGTCTGTTGTGCCCGTTGTGATCCCATGAGAATTTCCCTCTTACTTGCCTGTTAAAAAGACTTCCACCCAATGATTATTTTCTCGTAAGAATTTGATTGGAATGAGAGTGTCAGCAAATCGATGAGATAAAGGGTTCATTTTGTCTTTGCTCAGCTTACCATTGGTCTTAGGATGTAAGCTCGTATGTATTGTTGAGATGTATGTTTAACTTGTTTTATTTGATTTCTAAACAGTCGGGCTTTCTACGACAAGAGGATCTCTCAAGAGGTTTCAGGAGATGCCCTAGGAGAGGTTAGTTGATCACATTAAAAGCTTCGGTGTGAATTTCAGCTAGTGTAGTTTACTCGATTCTCACGTGTCGTTGATTACAGGAATTTAAGGGCTACGTTTTCAAGATCAAGGGAGGATGTGACAAACAGGGATTCCCCATGAAGCAGGGTGTTCTGACTCCTGGCAGAGTCCGCCTTTTGCTTCACAGAGGTTTGTTTTTCAATTTTTTTGAATTCTTAACTAGTGGCCTTGGTTTATGTATTTTATCTGATGGTGTAATCTACTGGCAGGAACAAGCTGCTTCCGTGGTCATGGAAGACGTGATGGAGAGCGTCGTCGAAAGTCTGTTCGTGGGTGCATTGTCAGCCAAGACTTGTCTGTTTTGAACTTGGTTATCGTGAAGAAGGGTGAGAATGATCTCCCTGGATTGACCGATACCGAAAAGCCAAGGATGAGAGGTCCCAAGAGGGCATCCAAGATCAGAAAGCTTTTCAACCTCAACAAGGAGGATGATGTTCGCAAGTACGTCAACACTTACCGCAGGACCTTCACCAACAAGGCTGGTATGTTTTCTCCTCTTCATCTTTCACTTTTATTCTTTCCAACTTATTTTGAACTTGCTTTAGTTCTGTTTCCTTTTAGTTCTGTTCAATTCACTTTAACTGAAGTTGACTTTAGTCACATTCAATTCACTTAAGTTACAGTCTCGTTTAATTTATTTAAGTCAACTTGTATTACTTTCCGCTTGGCTCAGCCCATTCAACCATGTTCTGTTCACTTCATCCCCATTCAATTCTGTTCAGTCAAGTGTAGCTCATTTTGGCTGACTTAACTTAAGTGAACGCCGTTTTATCAGGAAAGTATAGGACTTTAGTCTTTCATACTCGTTTCTCTTACTCAATAGAGTGAAATCCGTGATTCTCATGTCTTGATATTCTCGATTTTTGTTGTTCTAGGCAAAAAGATTAGCAAGGCTCCTAAGATCCAGAGGTTGGTAACCCCGTTGACCCTCCAAAGGAAGCGTAGAAGAATTGCCTTGAAGAAGAAGAGGATCACCAAGGCCAAGGCTGATGCTGCTGAGTACCAAAAGCTTTTGGCTTCGAGGTTGAAGGAGCAGAGGGAGAGGCGAAGTGAGAGTTTGGCCAAGAGGAGGTCCAAGATTTCGACTGCCTCTAAGAGGGCTTCCGAAGCCTCTTAGATCTATCCCTTCCTAACTTTATGGTATTTTATCGAATCACTGTGATGTTAGTTTTGGGATGACATAATTCATGGGCTTGTTGCATTTGGGTAGAGATTTGTAGTACCTTTTTGAGCTTTTCTATTTGTTTCTAAAATACAGTACTTGTTTTTTTGTTATGGGATGGAGTTTTATGTTGAACAATATAGCATGCACCTCTACTTTAAATTACTTCCGGGAGCTTATAGACCGTTTTGAGGTTATTTTGTTGTTTATAATTGAGTTGCACGTAGTTTACTAAATTGGATGTCGGTACGTTCTTGAATTGATTTGCTCTCGTAGATGATGTGAGATATGAAGTATGTATTTCAGTAACCGACAAATTAGAAACTCGCTCTAAACTAGTGTTTGCTGAGGGATTCTGGTAATCATAGTTGTAAAAATTTGG
Organism: Agrostemma githago; assembly: GCA_958450325.1. Taxonomy (NCBI): domain Eukaryota; kingdom Viridiplantae; phylum Streptophyta; class Magnoliopsida; order Caryophyllales; family Caryophyllaceae; genus Agrostemma; species Agrostemma githago. The sequence continues at coordinate 2,495,144 of OY288255.1, forward strand.
TTCTTGGCTCGTTGACTCCAAACTGATTGGTCGTGGTCTCGTTGAACTCTGGAGACAAACAGTTTCTTGTGTGCGAAAGCGTATCCTTAACCTTTCTTTCTACAACCTTCAATCCCTCTTCAGTTTTGTTTGTCAATTGTTGAAGGGCTAATTATGCAAAAATGAGGTAATGTTTGTCGAAATGGGCATAAAATAAACATTTCATACAAGAATTTCTGAAATGAAAGTACTTTTTCCTCACTGTGGATTAGTGAGACCATCTCATACGAGAATGTGATCGAAAAACGTAAATTTTGGGGAGAAGAAAAGAAAACGTAGAACACCTGATACATGAATTTGTGAGAAGAACTGAGATTCCGGGAGCGAAAGTAAAAGAAAAGGTAGGACGATATACTAAGAGGCCAATGAAGGTCGAGACTTGATCCTCCTCTTCCTAAGCCGGTCTGCAATAATGAAGGCAAGCTCCAGAGATTGGGAAGCATTGAGACGAGGATCACAATGTGTGTGGTAACGCGAGCTTAAATCGTCAAAGGTCACACTTTGGCCCCCACCAATGCACTCCGTCACGTTTTGACCCGTCATCTCAAGGTGAACTCCTCCGGGATGGCTTCCTTCTTGATCATGAACATCAAAGAATGCTCTCACTTCAGCCTGTTCAACGTCAACTACAATGTTAGTATACAAAACAAACGTAAACAAAAAGCTTGAGTCCTATAGGAAGTAAACATACCAGAATAGCATCAAAGGGTCTGGTCTTTAGGCCACATGGAGCTTTAATGGTATTCCCATGCATGGGATCGCTGACCCATGTGACGATTTGGCCTGCTTGACGGACAGCCCGAATCAAGGGAGGAAGCTTCACTCTCATATTCTCGGCTCCCATTCTAGTGATTATCGTAATTCTCCCTGGTTTGTTGCCAGGGTTCAGAATATCGATGAGCTTAATCAGCTCATTTGGATCCATCTTGTCACTCACCTGCAATACACCACAAACAATTCATTACGAATGTGACTCGTTCCATCACTGAGATCATTAGACTCTGACTTTGTCATATAAGTCCATGTTTTAGTTGAGATAAGATACCTTGATTCCGAGGGGGTTGGCAATTCCTCTGAGGAACTCGACATGGGCGCCAGGAAGCTGCCTAGTACGTTCACCAACCCAAAGAAAATGCGCAGAACAGTCATAGAATCGACCTGAAGTTGAATCTTTCCTGGTAAGAGCTTGCTCATAAGGCAACAACAAGCACTCATGGGATGTCCAAAACTCGGTCGACTGCAATGATGGATGATCAAGTGTGATTCCTGCAGCAGCCATGAATCCAAGGGCCTCATCCACACGATGGGCTAATTCTCGGTACCTAACCATTCATCAAACTACCAACGTCAAAAACAAAACCAACTCGGAAATTTAGTTGAATTCAATTCAGACGAAAAAAGGGCTAAATGAGAGAAGGGAAGAAGGAATATATACTTATCAGCCTGCTCACTGTTGAGGGCAAAGTCGAGATTCCACTGAGAAAGGCGCTGCACAGCAGCATAACCACCCGTGGCAAAGGCTCTGAGAAGGTTCAAGGTAGCGGCCGACTGAGAGTAGGCCCTTATCAGCCTCTGTGGATCAGGAATCCTTGACTTCTCGTTGAATTCGTCTCCATTAATGTTGTCCCCTCTGTAACTTGGCAACTTCACACCATCTTTCTCCTCCATATTGTCTGATCTTGGCTTTGCAAATTGCCCTGCCATTCTTCCTACTTGTTTTTTTTTTTTTTTTTTTTTTTTTTTTTTTAATATCAACTCAATAATTAGTCCAGTTTCATATGATTCCTAGCAGTCTACCACTACTCAACATGAAACAACAATTATGTTGTTTTTTCATATTACAATTCAGACAAACGAACTTTGAAGTTGTCGATAGTCGATACAGCCTTTGATCATTTCTGTAAGACAAATTCTCATATGAAACGGTCTTACAACGTTCATTTTCCCAAACTCATACTTGTACTGCTGCCTATGTAACTTAATTTTTTTTTCTTAGAAAGTCGAAGCCCAATCTCGACAAAAGACTACATTTCCAAAAAATCAAACCGTGATTTTGCATCAGTTTGTGAGAGGATAACTTGCTGACAAAATTTGTTCCTTTGACTTCGATCCACTAACGTACGGAAAACTAATTGATATAACATACATTTACATCAAAACTACATTCCCTCATTAAAAATCCATATCAAAAGGGTGTACCTTGACAACAGGTATTTGACCGGCATAGGTAAGGACAGTGCTCATTTGAAGGATAACCCTGAAAGTATCCCGAATATTATCCGCCTTAAACTCCTTGAAACTCTCGGCACAGTCGCCTCCTTGCAGGAGGAACGCGTTGCCCAGGGCAGCCTCGGCAAGGCGTTCCTCCAGAGCCCGGGATTCCCCAGCGAAGACGATTGGTGGGAAATCCTGGATGGTCTTCAAGACGGCCTCCAGCGCCCCCTGGTCGGGGTACTCGGGGAGCTGGAGCGCCGTCTTAGACCTCCACGTGTCCAAGGTCCACGCCTTGTCTACTAAGGCGCCGGCCTTGAGACTGGTGGCGGAGTTTGATGAGGAGTGGATGGCGGAGATTGGGCGGAGGTGGGTGGGGAGGCGGGAGAATGCGGTGGGTAAGAAGGTGGGGAGAAGGGTGGTGGTGGTGGTGGTGGTAGAGAGGGACATGTTGTTGTGAAATTTGGTCAATGAGGAGAAATTAAAGATGGAGATCAGATGTAATGGGAGACGATGCACGTACTGCACGATGGTGTTACAATAGGGAAGCAAATTGTATTATGGGGAAAATGAGTAAGGCTGAATTTTAAGTTTTTCTTAATATAGTAATAGTAATGTTGACGTGAAATTAGAGGGTGGTTCTTTATTCAAAGAAAAATATCTTAGGCAAACATTACACTTCTTTAAGTATTCAATTTTGTAACGGCCAAAATGCTTATACTCCGATCCATACTTAATTTGTTCTTAATGTCTGGTTTTCATTTTATTTTCTCTTTTCTTAACGAAAATTCTCTGCCCAGTTGAAAAAAAGATTACGTAGTGCTAAGACAAGTGGTCCGGCCAAGCAGCCTGCTTTTCCGTGCCGTGGCCCTGAAGCCAGCCCATAATATGTAAACCGATATTAAGTGGGCTTAAGTTCCCGATTGACTTCCTATTAAGTGGGCTTACTTTTATGTTTAGAATGCAAAGCTTTATCCTTAATCAAGTTTCAACAGTCCATTAACCGTTGACCGGTTTAGGTTGGCTCACGTTTGAGTCATTTTTTAAGATTTTAAGGGATAATAGTTGACACATAGTAATAAATACTTAGGTTGGACCGGATTAACTTGGGTTATGAATCAAGCTCGGATCTTTAATTTGGGTGTTGTATTCGAGTTCGGATCAAGTCATTTTTGACAGATTCTATTCACAAGCCATAAGAGCAATCACAATGGACAAACTCAATATAAACTTGTTATTATCATGTAGTAAGATTTTGACAAACTCAATATGTTTAGAACTTTTATTAACAATGGAAGGACTTCAAATAAAGTTATTACATAAGATAGTAGAATAAAAATAAATAAATAAATAAAATAGCAATTGGGTAACTTTGTCTTGAATTTAACAAGAACTTGGTTCTAAATAAGAACCCAATTTCTTAAAAATAGTAAGAACTTTTGTCCACAATGGACAAACTCTATCAAATAAAGTTCTTTTGACAATCTCAAGGGTAAGAACTACCCATTGTTGATTGCTCTAATGTTCCCTTGTCATATTGGATCTAAAAAGACACAGAGTACGCATTATGTTGTAGACTTGTAGGTGAAAACTACGTGTAAATTTTAACCTTATGATTGAAGTAATATAAAGAACCCTCCAAATTCATACTTGTTCGAAATACAATATTTTTACATATCAAAAACAAATGAACTAATACAGTATTATGTTTCACGAAAATATAATGATTTTTTTGTTACAAATGTTCCTTGCATAGTTGCATACAAACTTAAAAACAAGAATTACTCCGACAAACAATCATATAATGTGGAATAAAGTTAGACAAAACGCTTTATTTATAATAGGGTTTTGCATGAGAATGTTTTAGGGTCCCACATTGCAGGAAGCAAGTACTTTCGTCCATGTAACCCATACGCATTAAAGCTCGCTTTATCACTCGGGTTCACCAAAAGCTTTCCAGGATAACCCGGATAAGAACCCGACCCAAATATACCCGAACAAGCGGACACTGCCTCCAGGGCTCCTTCAGCCGGGCCTTGAAAGTATCCGCTATCAAACGGGTTTGTGACCGCCCCTGCTAACACCGTGGCCAAATTAATCACCATACCATCAACCCCAACATCACCATTCGGGGCGACAAGTGGCGGTGTTTGAGGGCCGTAGATGGGCTGATAAAAGGGCCAGGCACATTCACCCGGACACTGTTTTCCCGGGTTACCCACCCATGCATATGGCACTTGAACCCGTTTATGTTTCCCCGCAAAACCAAACCCATGTGCCCCGCACGTGTTCATACAAAAGTCTTCACTTACCACGTCATCAGAGGTCAAAACGATGTTTATAGCGCCTTTATGAGGAAGCTTAGACGACAAAACGACGAGTTTTGAGGAAGTCAACACTTTCCCAAAAGAATAGCTTTGGTCAAAGACTTGTTTCCCTAGTGTGACCGTGCATGGTCCTCCGCTATACCTCCCGATTATCTGCCACCACGACGAAACAGACGGGTGAGACGTTCCGACCTTACTCGAGCTTAATGAGTCGATAAAGTCGACAATTATGGAGCGTTGGACGGGGCTAAACTCGCCGTACCAAATGAGATTAACGGTGAGATTTCCCTTAAGAAGGGGGCCGTTATGGTACTTAAGAATTAGAGGTTGAGGTTGTACAAGAGCTAGTTGACGTGGTATTCTAGCCGTGCATGGCAATATTAATGTGTACAATACTAACACAAGAGTAGTAGTTATGCACATAAGTTTGTACGTAAAATTATTAACCATGTTAATTAATTGATTGATTAATTAATGTTTTTAAATTAGTTAGGTGTTTTTGGTAATGAAGTATATAAGGTTAAATATGGAGTATGTTTTGGATGTTTGAAAAAAGAGAGAAGATTAAAGTGTATGTTTGAGAGGTGTTGTTGATGTGTGATAAGAGAGGAGAAGGGAAGGGGTATTTATATGTGAGGTAGAATTAGGTGACAAATTAAAGTTGAGATAATGAGTGACTTTTTTTAATAGTATAATTAATTAATTAATTAATTAATTAATAATATGGTATATATATATATTAATTAATGCAATGAGGGATATGATAACAAAGAAAATAATGGAAGCATCTAAATAAGGTGAATCTTTGGCAACATGGATTATAAAAATTGGCATTGAAATGATTTGGTTTGAAATTAAATTGAAAGTTTTGGTTAGCTTTATCTACATCATTTTTTTGCCAAATTTGTCATAATGATTAATGAGTGGTAGATGTAATACACATGTTATAGTATACCACCGTTGTATCCTACGATGGCCTAATTTATGGTAAAAAGTTATCATTTTATGTTAATTAGTGACCACTTTAAGTTAAATAGTGACCACGTTTTCATATGAAAAAGTGGTAACTATTTATCTGAAAGTGGTAACTAACTAACCTAAAATGATCACTTTTTATCATAAAAATCGCATGGTACAACGATTGTACACAATAATTGCTGGATGTAATATAATCAAAATTGTGTAGTTCGTCACAAAATTTAGTTACATCTAGCTTTGAATAGTACTCCAACATAACTTGCATGGTTAAATTAATTTTGACATTGCACCCCATACAAAAATAACCTAGTAAATTTAACTAAAAGCGTACTCCATGAATCTATTATGACTACAAATTAATTTTCCCTCCGTTCAAGTCCAAGCTTCCCTTTTGCTTTTTCACGTTTGCCAACGCGTATTTTGCATCGTTAATATCTTTCGTAACATATTAGTAAAAATTATGAAAATTGGATATTAATAATGTACTTTTAAAGACGAATCAAACAAGATCTCACGTGGATATATTTTTTCTAATAGATTGTCGTGAATATCGAAAGTTATCCTTGATTGTGAATAGTGTCAAAACAAGGAAGGGGAAGTTTGGACTTGAACGGAGGGAGTAAGACTGAAATGTACTTTTATTTTTATTTTTTGTTTATAGATCAAATACAAGTTAACACTTATTATTGGCGAACATTGTTTTAACTAGTAGATGAAAATCAGTTCATTTTTTAACACCATTTTAATATGCAAAGTAATTTAGTACTCCGTATGTATTAGAGTGTAAGGTTTGTAGTTGATGATTTTTTTTTTTTTTTTTTTGTACTTAATTATATTAGTACACCCAAAAGAAGAATGGTTCGAATTTAATACGATACTTATTTCTAATTGTAATACAAAGTACAAATTTTTTAATCATTAAATTAAAACATCATCGTAAATGAATTATGGTCGCTGACAAAGACATTAGTATTAGGGATAGAGGAGCCAAAGGAGTGGGGGGAAATAGACAGGCTGGAGAGGGTAGAGTGGAGTTGGTGATTGGGGGGACTCTTCCATATATTCGGCAGTGGATGGACATACATGGACGGCGACGCATAAACATTATATGCGATGATTTCAAAGAATGGGGGCGATTTCTAGGGATGGAATGGGGGCCTCCCCTTGTTTTATACGGATTCCGAATACTACCCATTTTGTTCCATAATAATCTAATCTAATGTATGTATTACGCTTGACAGCTAGCTAGCTCATCTTAATTGCCACGCATGACATAATCTACCACTAAATATTGCGCAAAATTATGTTAGCCATAAACTGATTAGTGAGTGGTGACTAGAAAATAAAGTACGTTGGGAATCACATTAACATATTCAGCTCTACTCAACTCTCTATTGTATGTTGCTATATATATTTCGGATATGTTTATTTGTATTGGTGAGGTTAGGTTCGACCTCTTGAATGGTGTGTTAGTGCTACTTCAATCATTTTCATATGTAGGTCCTTTCTAATAATATAATTTTCGTATCATTCTAATATGAAACGATACAAAATAGTATATATTTAGGTAAGTAATTAAAGGAGTCTTTTTATTTATTTGTAGTAGTCTATGTTTGAAATTTACAAAATATATATACACCAAATTGAGTTGAAAGGAAGGTTGTTATTATATTATTGACGTACTGTATACGTAAAATTGAGTTAGGCTTTTTGGTGTTGTCTTATACGAAGTTGTAGTTTCTCTGTTTTTATTTATTTTCTCATTTAATAAAATATTTCTCACATAAATTCATGAAATGTGACAGTAAACTACTGTCATGTAACAATATACTCCTTACATGCATGTAACACTACTACTACTATATTACTCCCTCCGATTCTTTAGGTTCGCAACATTTACTATTCACACCAAAAATAAGAATAATAAGTGTGGACCACTTATGAGTGATGTTAGTGTGAGAATAAACCATATAATAATGTAAAAAGTTAGATAGGTAAAAAGTTAGTGGATATTTTGGATATAATAATGAAAAATGAAGGGTAGGTTGGTCATTTCATAAGAAAATTAAAGCCAAAATTGGAAATATAACAAACCTAATGAATTTGACAAATATGGAATATGTTGCGAACCTAAAGAATCGGAGGGAGTACTATATAGTACTCCGTATCTTACATCAACTTGTGTAATTGTTACTTGTAGAAGATAAAACATGCAAGAGAATGACGGATGAATAATGTGACGACCGACACGGATAAACACTAACGTTATATGAAATAATACTCCGTATGAGTTAATTTCTATCGAATGAATGACACTAATTAAGACATTAAGTTGACTTGAGGTTCAAAAAATGGAAACCATGTTTATTTTCAGATTGTTTTTAGGAACATTTAGGGTTATGGAGGACATTTAACATACGAATGTATCTTCAAAGAGTATTGGATTGTAGTTGATCAGTTTGTCGTATAACGCTCATTGTGTCAAAGTTTGGTAGTTGTATAATAAATCATTCAGTAGTGAGTAAAAGACAGCTCCATAATTCTAGTGTGAAAATTTCAAGTGTCGGAAAGAGAACCGCCCCGAAATAAAAAGTGGTCCGAAAGTGAAGGACTTTTTCGGCCACCAAAATAATGGGCAATGGCGCACTAGTTTGACCTTCCGTCACCACTAGCTACAACCCACTTCCGTGAACTTAATTCTACACGGGTAAGGAAATACTCGTACTACTAACCCAGGACATTATACGGCCACGTATCAAATGCATGACAATAACAGTACTAAGTTACTAACCCAGGACATATGTTTACGATTCTTTGTCTAGGATCTATACGCTTATGGTTCTTTGTCTGGGATCCCGTAAAATATTTTATTTGTATGTATTTTATCAAATTTTAAGGATTTTATTTATAAATAACTTCTAAATTTTACACATGATGTCATAAAGAAAATTTTTTGGATCCGCCATCATGAAATTATTATGGGTGACAACCGACTAGGTAGTACTCCGTAACAACTGCTCGTATAATCCAACTTTAGTCACATATTATGGGAGCAAGTATAGCTTTATGCAGGTAATTATTAGAGAAATAACAAGGTATGAAATGAAAAGAAAACGTAGAATGTTGGAGTATGTAGTGCCCAAAAATTAATGGATTAATGCGTGTGTGGGTAGTTTATTTTACTCCAATAAACATGTCAATTTAGTAGGAACCTAACTAAGTACGTAGTGGGTTAAGTTAGCGGGCTAATGTCTAAGTCATATAATGCCTATTTAAAGGGGAAACATACTGCCACGAAGTAAAAGCTAATGCCACGAATAAGGTGAGTGGATGAATAGTAGCACCTTTTACCTTTACCCCATAATTGTTCGTGGCATTAACCAAATTCTCAGTGGCATTAGTGTTGCTCTATTTAAAGGCTCTTACTTTGTCATTATTAATTAAGCAAGTTTATGAGAAAGTTATTACGAGGAACTTTCTCCCTATTCTCTCAATTACATATTCCGCTTACAAATTCTACGTTAATGCTTAATGATGATTGTTTATCCGTATTTAGATGAATGATTCATGTTGATTGGCTGTTTATTAAATATTCCGTTGATGTTATTAGCTATTACCAGTTGTATAAATTAACCATTTACAGAGTAAAAAGTAGCAAGATGAGGCTACATAGAGTCCATCACTCCCACAGTCCCACTCCCGCCTCTCCTAAAAAGGTGATGGTCCTTTCTAAAACGACGACAATAACGCTTTATTGACTACTATAGTGTACGTATCCTTATCCACCTTAACCTACCTTAATGTGCCTTAATTACCACTATTTTAACGTGACAATTTCTGTAACTTTCTTCACACCTTCCTCTAATTACCTTTTGCATGCTCTATATATACTTCTTCACTCTTCACTCTTTTAATCATCATTCTAAATATACACACTTAAATCTTAACCAATTTAATTACACCATCATGGCACCCTCCTACACAATCTTACATCTTGCTCTATTCTTCACCATCATCTGCCCCATTTTAGCCTCGAGGAGGTTGATGGTAGAGCCTCTTAACCCACTTATGTCCTTTCAATACCACAAAGGTCGTCTCCTTAACGGTAAAATCACAATTAACCTGATTTGGTACGGGAAATTTACCCCTTCACAAAAGGCCATAGTTACTGATTTCGTCAATTCCTTGTCACCGAACCATGGTGGTAGCAGTACTCCTACTGTTGCCACTTGGTTTAACTCCATAGCTAAATATCATCGCCTCGCTAACCCTAAAAATCCTGCCTCGCTTTCACTCTCCTTAGGGAGTCAAGTCATCGACGAGACTTGCTCCCATGGCAAATCACTCACTAACAACCACATTGCCGAGTTGGCGTACAAAGGTGGCCAACAAGTCAACTCGATCAACGTAGTGTTGACTGCATCCCACGTGGCAGTTGTGGGGTTCGGCATGAGCCGGTGCGGGACCCACGGATCATCCTACATTTCCAAAACGAACCCAAAAAAATTCGCATACATTTGGGTTGGAAACTCTGAGACACAATGCCCGGGCCAATGCGCGTGGCCATTCCACCAGCCCATCTACGGCCCACAAAGCCCACCATTGGTTGCACCCAATAACGATGTGGGCTTAGATGGCATGGTCATTAACTTGGCTAGCCTATTAGCCGGGACTGTGACAAACCCGTTTGGAAATGGGTACTTCCAAGGCCCAAGAGACGCCCCACTTGAGGCCGCTTCGGCTTGCACCGGGTTTTATGGGAAAGGGGCATATCCGGGTTACCCGGGTAATCTATTAGTTGACCCCAATACGGGTGCTAGTTATAATGCTAATGGAATTAACGGAAGAAAATATTTGCTACCCGCTTTGTATGATCCTACCACCTTATCTTGCTCAACTTTGGTGTGACAAGAATCACAAGATGAACGAAAGTATGTATAGCGTAACGATTTTACACTAATGTTGGCGGAGACTTCGCGAAATACTTTTCCAAAATAATATAGTCTCTCCTGTTGATTGATATGTTCCACAATTCTTTTTTCAATAATTACTAAGATCTTTTTTTTTTTTTTTCGGTATGACTGTTCTCGCTACCAAGTGTTCATCTCCTTTACTTTCTCCCCGTATATTTTATAGTTTTTTTTAAGGAGTGAGTAAAAGATAAACAAATAACTAAAACAGAAAGAATATAATGCACTAGAAAATAAAAGACGTACGACTAAAATGTATGGAACCATTTTATTTCGAGACACAAAAACCCAAAAAAAACGTGGATAATAACTTTCGAAATCGGTCGTTTTTAAATATTTTTGATAGCATTGAAGTTTGTTCCAAAGCGCGAATGTCTTTCGACTAAAAAAACTTATTGATAGGAATAGAATTCCTAAAAACGACAAGATATAAAATGGAAGATATATAACTTGTTTCGACGGATTTCGACACATCTTAAAAGACAATCTTATGACTTTTAAAAGGCTCCATTTAAATCCAAATGAACCTAATATACATCGGGGCCTTGTATTTGGTTTGGAGTTTGTTCAACGCGATTACGGAACCATTTCGTTTCAGGACCCAAAAGACTGAAAAAGACGTGAATAATAACCTTCAAAATTGATCAATTTTAGCTATTCTTGATAGCGGCGAAATTTGTTCTTAAACGCGAATGCTTTTTTGATGAAAACTTTTTCGTCGGGAGTAGAATGCCTAATAACGATTATTAGAACCTTCAGACACGATATAAAATGGAATATAGAATTTGTTTCGACGGATTCCAACACTTCTCAAAAGACAATATTATGATTTTAAAAAACTCCATTTAAATCCAAATGACCCTTATATTACACTGGGGCATTGATTGCATTGTATTTTTTGTTTGTAGTTAGTTCACCGCGATTATGGAACCATTTAATTTCGAAACCCAAAAGACCGAAAAAACGTGGACAATAATCTTCAAAATCAGTCATTATTAGCTATTTTTGATAGCGGTGAAATTTATTCTTAAACGCGAATGTTTTTTTTTTTACGAAAACTTATCGATAGAGAAAAAATGCCTAATAATGATTATTAGAACCTTTAAAATAGAATATAAAACTTGTTTCGATGGATTTCAACACATTTCATGAAAAGACAACCTTATCTCTTGCTTTTTAAACACACCATTTAAATCCAAATAACCCTTATATTACACTGGGGGCATTGTGTTTCCAGTGGAGTATGTTCAGCTCCATTGTGGAACCACATTATTTCGGGTCTCAAAACCCTAGAAAAACGTGGATAAATAACCTTCAAAATTGGTAATATTTAACTATTTTTGATAACGTTGAAATTTATTCTTAAGGGCAAATGTTTTTTAATGAAAAGTTGTCGATAGGAGTAGAGTGGCTAATATTGTTTGTTCAACGCGATTATGGAACTATTTTTTTCAGGACCCAAAATGCCGAAAAAATGTGAATAATAACCTTCAAAATCGATCGTTTTTAACTATTTTTGGCAGCGGTGAAATTTTTCTTAAATGCATATGTTTTTTTGACGAAAATTTGTCGATAGGAATAAAATGCCTAATAACGATTATTAGAACCTCATCACCTCAGGTTAGAATTATGAAAGAATTATAAATTGATATTTCGAGTTACTATTGATATTTCGAGTTACTCGCGAACTTTTTTTCATACTATTTCGAGTTGCTCGCGATCTTTTCGAGTCGAGCCAATAATTGATCGACTTGGCTCATTAAATTGTCAATTGGACTCAAACACACGAGCCTAGCCAGCTTTACCCGAGCCGAACTCAATTTATTCTATCATTATCATTATACTATCACCCATTCATGATTCACCCCTATACTACTGCAATCAATACTTGTAACCAACAAAACCTTGAAACTATCTACTTTCATGCATTATCCTAAACTTGTTGTCGTCTTGGCAAGTAATGTATCGATAGTTTTCCTCGGCCATATTTGACGCAGTTTGGTGTTAGAGCACGTAGGATAGGAATAGGAATAGGAATAGGATAGGATCGGAGTGGTACTAAGGAAAGGGTCAAATGCTAGATTTTGATTGTTTTAAGTTTCCAGATACAGCGCAGCTAGCTGTGTTGAAGCTGGCCTTTTTCTACTTCATTTAATACATAAACCTTCCTATACAATACCCACTTGTTTATTGACTCCTAGAAAGTGACCAACTTATGACAATTGCAACTCAAAGCATGCATTGCATAACAACACGCTTACACTACCATCCTAACTTAGCTCACCTAATTTCATTCCCACCCTGTTTTCATTATACGGATTTTCTAACGTGTGCCCACTAACACATATTAACATGTTGAATAAAACAAGTTTTATAATTATAATTATATTCTCATCAAAAATTAAAATATTTCTTGGATGATATTCTTGTAAATTTTGTTTTATTTAACATATTAACATGTGTCCAATAAACACACGTTAGATAATCGACTGTCTAATAATAACAACACGCTATTATTTAATGTAATTAGATTTGTCATTATTATTTTGTTAGCTATTATTTGTATTATTGCGTATGTCATACTCCTCCCTTCACTAGTCACTACCTTTCCATTACTAATTTCTAACGCCTAATCATTTTGCATGGATGCTACCTACGTATGGACGTCCTTCCTCGTAGCTTCCTTCGCATACTCCACACCTATATATACATACACTTACATCTTCACTTCCTCATCTCATCCCCTCACATACATGATACATACACTCCTTAATTAACTAACACAAAACCCTATTTATATATCTCCATGGCTTCTTCACACATTATTCTACTCATCCTTGTCATTCTTCCGACTCTTTTAAGCTTTACAATGGCTACGAGACCGATCACTGACACGTCACAGACGATGACGTTTCAATACCACAAAGGCCCTCTCCTTAGTGGCAAAATTACCGCGAACCTTATTTGGTACGGTCACTTTAACCCGACCCAACGTACCATTATATCCGATTTCATCACTTCTGTCTCGTCCACCCAACACCAACCCCAACCATCGCTTGCCACGTGGTGGAATTCCATTGGCAAGTACGACCGCCTTGCGAATCCCAACACACCCAACTCACTCACCCTCTCCCTAGGCAACCAAGTCATTGATGAAAAATACACCCTAGGGAAGTCCCTCACCAACAAACACCTCATTGAACTAGCTTCCAAAGGTGGTCAACAAGTCAACGCAGTCAACATTGTGTTGACTTCCTCCGACGTGGCAGTTGTAGGGTTTTGCTCGAGCCGGTGCGGGACCCACGGCTCGACCTACATTTCCAAAAATACCCCTCGCAAATCCCCTTACATTTGGGTTGGAAATTCGGAGACCCAATGCCCGGGTCAATGCGCATGGCCGTTCCACCAGCCCATCTACGGCCCACAAAGCCCGCCGCTGGTCGCACCCAACAACGATGTGGGCTTGGATGGTATGGTCATAAACTTGGCTAGTCTATTAGCCGGGACCGTGACGAACCCATTTGGAAACGGGTACTTCCAAGGCCCGAAAGAAGGCCCACTTGAGGCTGCATCCGCTTGCCCCGGAGTATACGGTAAAGGGGCGTATCCGGGTTATCCGGGTGATCTATTGGTAGACCCGAGTAGTGGGGCCAGTTACAATGCTAATGGAATCAACAAGAGGAAGTATTTGGTACCAGCGTTGTATGATCCTACTACAGCATCTTGCTCTACTTTGGTTTAGACCAATTTCATGATTAGAATAATCCAAAACATATCATGTATACTGAATAGTGTCAAGCAAAATCAGTCCTATCTACAAAGTTTTGTATAATATATACTCTAGTCGTATAGATATCATATAAGTAGATTTTATTACGTTTAATTACGATGCAAATTAAAAGTGTTACATAATAAGTTTGTACTATGTTATACGAAATACAATTTTAATCCAAACTAATAATGAATGTCCATCTTCAGCGATGGATCGGACCGAGATTTTTTTTTACGGGATCTTAACTAAAATTTAGAAATTAACAAAATCCTAAAACATGGGCATTATTACTGAGCAAGACGACCTATTGGTTGGTGATATAGCTCAAGTTTGAGGCATTACTGTAAAACTCATTTATCTTTCTAGTTGGGCATCCCAAATAGAAATAGTTTCATAGTTATTGACTTATTGGTCTAGACTCTAGACTGGTCAAAGCAAACTTGACCCACGTAGTCTGGTTTGATTAACTCAACATGGACTAGACGTATTAACCAAAAGCAAAAGTATATCTAACGTTTACGCATCAAAAGAGAATGACCAAGTCATGATCGATAGCACCTCGAATGGTCTAGAAAAAGAATTCAAGAAAAAGAATTCCAATAAAACATGAACTAGTATGAGATAAGGGGCTTCCCAATGAGTCTGACTCAACTCATATACCACCCTGGCTTGGTTATTGTCTCACACAATCACACTCACTCATACGTACCATCCTGCTACTTTCCCTATGTCACTATTTTTTTTTTGAATCGTCTCGCTAAAAGAGTTACTCCCTCCATCCTTTATGTTTCTTCCTGTTTTCCTTTTTGGGCCGTCCTTTAAGTTTCTTCTTGTTTCTATCTTTCCTTTTTTGTATACTTAATTTTACCCTTTTATCCTTATTGGACCCACCTTCATACACTTTTACACACACCCACTAACAATATTTATCTATAAACAAATTATTTTCAAGGCCCACTATCCATTACTTTACTTCATTTTATTCAATTTCTTATTCCACGTGCAAAAAAGAAATGAGAAGAAACATAAAGGAAGGACGGAGGGAGTACATTTTGCTTTATTCCTCTTTTGTTTGATTTTTGTAATTGACATTATTTCTGACATCACCTATTTCCTCAACTTTCATTTTTCACCACACATTTCTACTCACCTTAATTTTGGGATGATTCTTTTAGTAAGATGGAAGAGTAATAATTACCCGATGCATGAGGCCATCAAATACGGGTTCTTAAATTGTGTCATTGCACTTGGTCTTATGAGAGGGATTTAGATGAGGTCAACATCCTAGTGAAAAGGGACGTGCGTCGTAATTGGCATACTATAATCCAGGCGTGCGGCGGCCTAACAAAATGGAACTAGGCCCATGCCCCCATGGCACTTGTGCAAGGCTGGCATTCTTAATTAAGCTGCTGTCCATTTTGTCGACACACTTTGCCCTCACTTCATACTTAATTCATTAATACGATCGACTGCAATAATACTAAACGAGGCTGAGTCACGTATTCAGATTTGTCTGCATGCTCCACCTCACCTTCACTAATTGTTGCAAGCTTGCCATTCTCCCATCCCATGCATGTCTTCACCACACCATCTTATTCAAATAATATAACCCACTTCCCAAATAATCCAAATCCATGGACTAATATAGAGCTCACAAGCCTGCCCCGACCCGAAACCCGAGTAAAATTGATCCGATTTGACCCAAAAATATAGTGACCCGACCCAACCTGATGATGAACCCGACCCAATACAATCCGTAACCCTAAAAGTGCAAACCATTCAACGAAACAAAGCGAACATATTTGTCCCCTCCAACAACGGCTCACGTTAACCATAAACAGTTTCGAAACTATGAGGTCACGGGAATCATCATTGTCACTTTCGTTTAAAACCATCTTAAGTACTTGACCGTTACAGTCTCAAACGTAATAGAGTAGATAAACAAACGATCAAACCATGTTCTTTCATGATACCTAGCTACATCCTTATACACCAACCCAACTGGGTGCGGGACTGCGAGCAGCGGGTATATGAATTGCTTTAGCAGCTGATACATGAAAAGGATACTCGATCTCCTACCAAGTACTGAAGATTAAATACCTATCGAAGATTTAGTTCCAGCTCCTATTGTAGATTTAATTCTATGAATATTACAGAGTAGTTGTCAAATTGTTATCCTATTAGACATTCTAGTTAACTAGAACTAATCTAGTATACGTAGTGTACTAAATAAGGATATACTTAATTGACCTGAAGTGAAAGTCGGAAAGAAAAGGACCTTAGTTTGAAGAGGTTTATAACTGTAGGATATTGCCGAAAGGTGCCAATACGGTCGGTAACCAACCACTAAGCATTAGGAATCCTGATTTGATCACCATGTTCTTAAATCATCTTAAAACAGTGAATTACTTTTCCATTGAAACAAACTAAAGAGTGAAGTTGTAAACCATGGCACAGTACTCATATCGAGTATTACCCTTTATATGTAACGACTAAGGAGTACAAATATGCAGTTGAGCCATTAGATTAGAGTTCCATTCCATGCTTCATGAAGCAATAGAAGAAAAGGAAAGTGATACAAGCACGAGCAATTCAGAAGCATTCGCACAACCACGATACCAGACACGTAGTAACGTAGACATCATGAACAATGTTGCTCACAAAACGAGTCCGCACTGGTTAAGAAATGCATTCAGTTACATACACTATTTCTCATCTGACTCATTACACAATTCCCCCTCGTCAGTTCAACTCACCTCCCATTCCTATCGATGTTGTCTCTGCTTACCCTTTTTTCTATACATCTAATCCAACTTAAGCAGTGGGACAACTCTATCAACTAACTCAAGTCACTCAACGTGCACACACACATACCTTGACGGTCCAGCACTTAGGAGCCCAATTGCCAGGTTCAACCGTTCAAGCCTGCCCACAGAGCAGTAATTTGTTTGTCCTATTGTCATCAGCCAAACCTGAAAGCCTACAACCAATGGCCACATGGTAGAGTTTGTGGAAGGTAGTTAACCCTCGCCATAGTTTCTTACAAGTGATGAAGTCGAAAGGATGGTTTTCTAAAGGCGCTCAAGCATGTCTAGGAGTCTAAGGGAAAGGGGAACGCCTGCGTTGGTGCAGGTTGGCTTTTGCTAAATCCAACATCTGGTACCCTCATCATCAGTGATTCTTTCAATCAATTTCATACAAATTCAAATCAAATATGGCAAAAACCCAACCTATTCAGACCAATTTAACCAGCTTCAATACTAATCAACTATCTATACCCAAGAAAAAAAAAAACCCCCCAAATTGCTCCAAAGATACAACCTTTAACATCAAGAACCCTAAAATTACTTCATACCCATCAAAAGAAACCGAATTCACATCTCAAAATCAATCAAAGTAAAAGATTACTTCACAAAACACAAATTAAAGTAAATCAATTCAAATTCAATCAAAGAAAACAGCATATAAAATGATAAAACACTATTCCATAGAAAGTCGAATTGTGCAATTACACATAATCCATAGCAACAGCTATTGTAATAGAACTAAACCCAGAATTCACAGCAGCAAACTAACCCATAATAACAACAACCAGTAACTAAAGAAGCCGAATGAAAGGGGTGGGGGTGGGGGTGGGGGTGGATCTAAAGATCCAATGAAAGCTCTTCAGTCTGGAAGTAAGAAAGAACATACGGGGTGACCCGAATAGCGGCGACAAATGCGGCGAACAAAGCGGCCTTGGATCGGAGCTCCTTCATGGCCTTGGCCTTGCTTGGCTTCTTCCTGAACATTCCTCCGAACATCTTTCCTTCGTCTTTTCTCTTCTTCTTCTCTGTTTTTTTCTGGGTTGCGTTTGTGTGCGTAAAAAGTGAAGGGTTGGCTCAATGGTGGGAGGTGCTCTAGAACCCTTGATAAACCCTTGTTCTTCCCTAATCATAGCGTTAAACGGACGGGCCAAGTACCTATTTTGGGTTTGGTTTACCATATGGTTAAAATTAGGGGTGTTCACTTCGTCATCCGGATTAAAAATTGGATCGAGCCATTGTACTTTGGTTCGGACTATTGGACCGAATTTTATATGGTCTGGTCCATGTCATATTGATTATTTTGCTCTCGATCCGATTTTGGATTGAACCGATTAGACTGCGGACCAAATATATAAAGTATCGAATGAACCGTATTATAAAACACTATACGAGTATTACTTAATACTAGATGGAAAGCCCGTGCGATGCACGGACCGATTTTTAGTGACAATGGTAATGACACCAAATTAGACGATCGCATAAATTTGTGAAACTGTTGGTTGACAGACTTTTATTTATATAATAGAATTTCATCGTCTTATTAGAATTTCTAGATGTGGGATAATTTTAATTCATCTTATAGCCTTAAGAGCTATTATAAGAATCAAAAGATTTTTTATTAATATCTAAAAACGAATAATTTCTCGTACTGATGATGTAGAATTTCACACCATCTATGATCTTAAAAACTTTTGTAAAACTCAAAAAATGTTTGATTTATATCTATGAAATTCATGACTTTGTAAAAAAAATCGATGTCAGAAATTTTACTCAAGTTTATAGTTTTAAGAGTTTTTTTAAAACTCAAAAGTGTGAAATATATTTACTTAATTAAGTTTTTGGTCTTAAGATTTTTTTTTAAGATCCAAAAGATTTTGTTTTTCATGTCATTAAGAACAAACGATTATTTAAAACGAATGATTTTTGTTATTTATGATATCTCATCATAATTTTTCGATGTGGGATGATTCCATTTAAATTTATAGTTTTAAGAACTCTTTTAGAACTTTTTTTCGGACTCAGAAGATTTCTGTTTGATATCTAAAGACGATCATTACTTTTATTTATATAATAAAATTTCATCACTTTTTTGTAATATTTCGATGTGGGATAATTTTTACTTCAATTTATACCCCTAAGAGGAGTATTATAGGATTCAAAAAATTTATGATTAATATCTAAAAACGAATAATTTCTCTTATTGATGATGTAGAATGTTATCGCCTTATCATAATTTAATTTTTTGATGTGCAATAATTTTATTTAAGTTTATAGTCTTAAAAAGTTCTTTTAGGACTCAAAAAATTTCTCTTTGATATCTAAAGACGAATGATTGCTTTTACTCCGTATTTATATAGTAGAATTCTATCACCTTATTATAATTTCTCGATGTGGTATAAATTTACTTAAATTTATAGCTGCTATTATAAGACAATTTTTTTTGTTAATATCTAAAAATGAATGATGTCTCTCATTATTTGTGATATCGAATTTATTACCTCATCATAATTTTTCGATATGTGATAATTCTATTTAGGTTTATAGTTTTAAAAAAAAAAAATTAGAATAACTCAAATTCTTGGTTAATATCTAAACATAAATGTTTCTCTTTTCCATTAGCTTACGGTCCTAATTTAGGAGCATTTTTAAGACTCAAATTTTTTTAGTTGATATCCAAGGACAAATGATTATTATTTATAATACATAGAATTTTATCAGTTCATCATAATTTTTCGATATACGACAACATTAGAATAATTATAATAATAAAAAAGTTTGTTCTTATATCTATGACCTAAGAATGGGCTATTACTCTTATTTATATAATAAAATTCGATCACCTTATTATAATTTTTTGACGTGAGATAATCTTACCTAAGTTTATATAGTCTCAATTACTTTAATTTTGTAAGTCTAATTTTTTTATATCTAAGAATTAATGATTAATCTTATTTATAATATCAAATTTCATCCCCTCATAACTTTTTTGATATAGAATGAATAATTTTGATTTAAGTTTAGATATATATAGTCCTAAGAACTCTTGTACTTCGTCATTACTTAAGTTTACAATATAATTTACAATATAGAATTCATAATTTGGAGACATGATTACTTTTATTTGTATAATAGAATTTCATCGTCTTATTGTAAAATTGATTACACTTGTTTCTTATTTATAATATTTTTTTTTATTGATATTTAAGAACGAATGATTAGTCTTATTTATAATATAGAATTTCATTATCATGATTTTTTGATGTGGGATTACTCTTATAATATAGAATAATCATCACCTTATTTTAATTGTTTCGATGTGGGACAATATTAAGTTCTCAAATTTTTTTTTTCGATATTCAAAAACAATGATTACTCTTATATTTATATTATAAAATTCCATAACCCATAATAATTTTTTTATGTGGGATAATTACTCTTATATTTATATTATAGAATTCCATAACCCATAATTTTTCGATGTGGGATAATTATAATCTTGAGAGTTCTTTATGACTCAAAAGATTTTTGGTAGATATATCTAAGTACGGATGATTACTATTATTTATTATTTATAATATATAATTTCATCACCTTATTATAATTTGTCGATGTGGGATAACTTTATATCTTTATATGTAATAAATTCATCACTTTTTCAAGCAAATAATATGAAACAAATAATATGAAATTTATACTCTAATGAAAGCATATTTTACCATGAATCTAATTAATTAATTTTTGTAATTTTATTTACGATAACTTTTTGTTAAATGAAATTTAAAGATTTTTAGATGAAAATTTATAAAACATCACATTAATATAATAGATTAAATATATTGATTGTAATAATTAAAAGATTCTCTATTTAATTTTTTTTATTATTAATGATACTTTCCTAAATTGAGTTTTGATGTAACGGACCAATCATATCGCTCGAAAACTTCCTCCTTTATATATATATATTGATTTGCATTTGCAGGTTTGTTTTTATTTTGGAATATTCTTTATCTCCAATTAGTGAGAACCGAAGAATGATTGACAATATACACTTGTTTTTTGTAATTATATCAAAAACTTTTTTTTGGTAGTAATTTAATTTGTGTTCTTTGGTCAATTACAATCATGTCCAGGTTTTTTCACGGTCCAACCCGAACCAAACAGACATAAATATGGTACATTTCACGGTCCAATTTTTTATACAATTATGGTTTTCGGTCCATGTTAAACGTTCTGGTCCGGACCAACGACCCCCTAGTTAAAACAAAGTTGAGGATTCGTATTTATTGGATTTGAATTGACCGGGTACGAGGTTCAAATAGTGTTATTTGATATTGACCAGAACCCAAAATGATTACGTTGAGAATTTTTTTTCTTATATCAAAAGACACGAACTAATCACATATGAGTGGGGTAAGAAAATCCTTTGATCAATTAAGTTAGCAGTTACCCTTACGAAATCGGGAAGCATTTAAATGAAATAATTTAACTTTAGTTGACTCAAACCAAATTTCCAACACCTGCTGGCAAAAAAAAAAAAAAAAAAAAAAATTCCAACACCCTCGTGGCCTCGTACAATGTGGAAACTCTTCTATAGAATGCTGTATTCGTCTTATAGAATACGAGAGTACGGAGGAGTATAATTGGAACGAGGAATGAACGAATTTGAACATGTGCCGCAGCAAAGTGTTCAAAGTCTGGCTAAGAAGTGGGCCAAGCAGACTTACCACAACCGAGTAACCGACCCACCCATGTACCAAAAAAAAAAAAAACACAACCGACACACCCATTCAGATGGAATAAGCCCACCCGATTGGGCTTCATTGGTCAACTCTAACCCCTGAAGGCCTGAACACTATTTTTTCTAGATCAACAATAATTATATTTACGCAAATTCTTACTCTCACGTTTCACGAAATAAAGCAATAAATAAATACAAATAAATACAATATTTGTGAGTATTGTGACGGAATTTGTTCATCACTTTATTACAACGGGTCAAATACTATCTATTTGTATAAAAAAATGGAAAACATTATATTTATGTATTTACTTAAGCTAACAACGAATAAAAGACTGGATTAGTATCTTATTATCAAATATTATTATACTTCGTATAAAACTGTCCTATATTATAAAAAATCGTTACATTTCATTAAAGCTGAAATATCGAATTAAAAAATATCCTTTTGAATTGATAACCTTACATTTTAATTTTGGATTAATTCATATTCAGTCTATCTTTATACGGAGTACTATAGAACGGTCAGTCGATCATATAAAAGGGCTTCTCTTTTTACAAAGTATAATTTTGTTGCTTGCGAGTCACGATACTCACGAAGCATTTAAACAATATAAAATGAGTTTTTATACAGAAAAACACATACTCCGTTTTAGTTTATCGTTGAGTTATACTATTTCATACCAAAAAATTTAAAACTAAATAAATGAATGAAATTAAAAATATACAGTAACTGATTTAGTTATTTAATAATGATGATGTAAATTGGATATGTGCAATTTATTTATTCAATTGCTTCGTAAGATTACCCGTACAATATTTTTTAGAGGGGAAAAATGAAAACACGTAAAATATTAAGATACGTACGGGTTAGTATGTTACAAGTAGAATTTATTTGATGGGAGATATTAGGCGGTCGACGGTCGACACATAACACATTGAAGGATCAAGGCCAGGATGCATCATTGCCGTCGTCACTCGCCATTACTACTCGTAGGCCGTATAGCTCATTACTCATATTGTACGTAACCAGATGATCACACCTTGTCGTTTTAACCTATCACATAAATTCACGATTGTGATGGAATTATCGGAAAGATGTCTCTCATTAAATTTATTGAAAGATCAATTATAAATGAAGATATAAGTGATATCAAAAATAATAAAAACAGATACGTTTAATATGAAAGTATATATATATATATATATATATATATATATATATATATATATATATATATATATATATATATATATATATATATATATATATATATATATATATATATATATAGAGGTTCATGTGAGAACAACTCCTTCAATGAGAACCGTGAGAACTATAGTATGAGCCATTAGATCATAGTGTTGAATCTCATTTGTTGGATCCTTCAAAATTCTTTAATCCCATCAATTATTCACAATTGCTTGAGCCTTCAACCCGTAAGGTCGTAACTCCTTCTTCTACAAAATTCTTCGACCCGTAATCCTTTAATCCATAATTCTTCAATCGACCATTGAATCCAATTTTCAATCCATCAATTTTTCAATCGATTTTTCTTCAATCCATCAATTCATCACAATTGGTATTGAACCCCAACAACCAAAGTAACTTTTAATTTTTTTTTAAAAATTAATTATTTTATGAGTTAACTTATTCGATTAAATTCATTATTTCATTATAATACTAATAGTATTATTGTCGGTAAATATAATTGCAATAATCTCAACTATCGTTTTTTCCCCAAATTTTCTCATTGATTTAGGAGTTCATCTAAAATATTGTCCTTTAATTTCCTTTGTACGGATTTTATATGGAATACAACATTTCTTCTTCAAGCCCTACTCGATTTAATTTTCTTTTTCAATTTTAACGTACTATTTTTCAATTTTATCATACCATCGTCGTACCCTCTTTTAATTATGGTGTATCCTTTTTCAATTTTAGCGTACCGTTTCTGAAATTTATCGTACCATTTTTCAATTTTAGCGTACCCTTCTTAAATTTCAACGTACTCTTTTTCAATTTCAATTTTAGTGTATCCTTTTTCAATTTTAGCGTACCCTTTTCAAATTTTAGCGTACCCTTTTTTCACTTTTAACGTACTTTTTTTCAATTTCAATTTTAGCGTACCCTTTTTCACTTTTAGTGTACCCTTTTTCTATTTTAGCGTACCCTTTTTCAATTCAGTTTTAGTCTACCCTCACTTTTGAATTTTAGCGTACATTTTTTAATTTTGATGTACCCCTTCTCCATTTTAGCGTACCCGTTTTGGTGTACCCTTTTTGAATTTTAAAAAGAAACGTGGCTACATTGATCCAATCTTTAATAGTGAAAAACCGAAAAGTTATTACTCCGTACATAACATTGAGGTGCTACTTGAACTATAATTGAATAATTGTAGTCCGTAAGATATATAGAATGAATACAGTAGCTTATAGACGGACCGATCTTGCTAATTTTGTTATTTCATTGTATTAAACATGAGTCGTGAGTGAATCACAACTGAGTTATTAAGGTTATGAAGCTTGCCAAGAGCCCACGAACACATTTCAAAGTGGTTTTGGCCGGCTTTTAGCCTTTTTTGACTGACATCAAGACTTGGCGGCTAATTCCTAGATCAAATCTCGAAACAAGATTTAAAATATTTAGAGTATTTAGATTCGGAATCAAATTGCCGTTCTATTTTAATTTAGGATGCTTCTTACGAATCCCTCTTATCGTCTTCTTTGTGTTGATATTTCAGATAATTGTTCCTCTTCTACTTGTTATAATACCTTAAATTGAATGATTATATGGAAGTGTATGATTCTTTGATGTGGTTTTCCAGGTGTCACGTTACAGCAAGAGGAAGGGAGTAATTGAATAATTGAACTATTTAATGGTTCTCATAGTTCTCATTGATGGATAGGTTCTCACCCGATATATATATATATATATATATATATATATATATATATATATATATATATATATATATATATATATATATATATATATATACAAATAAATAAAATGATCACAATTTATAATAAAAATGCTATACTTGTTATAACAACAAATACAAAATGAAATTATTAATTTTATGCACATTTTATTAATTGATCGTTTCTCCATAATTTTATTGATCCGCTACAAAAGCAATGGATTATTTTTTCTATGTAAATGAATATTATTTGATCCGTTATAACAAAGCGACGGATAATTTTGTTATAAGAAAGAGCAGCTGAGCAGACATATCTAATGCTTCATTAATTATCGTATGGGGACTACTTCTTGTCGTTCATAAATTTACTTAGCGTCGTCCATAATTTATGAGTAAATTACTGATTTGCCCCTTTCAAATTTAGTAACCAAATTTGACATAACCATAATAACCTAATTTACCTTATTTAATTATTAAGCTAATTGAAATTAAAACTCGGACCACAAAAACATTAATTCTCGAATTAACAAAACGAGTTATTTTTTGAAATTTAATTGATCTACAATTGTTCGTAACATGTCGAACGCGGAAAATAATATTCCTTTTGATTTGAATTAGCCCTATACCGAGAACAATTTGGACGATGATGACATTGTCGAGGTTAGTTTTCGTTGTTGTCAATGCAATTATTATCCAACTTGCTTGATTGGATATGCGAAAAAATTACGTTAACTCAACTACGCTTTATCCACGCCTCTCCCCAAGAACAGGCGTGGGAGAACCACACTTCTTCTGGGTGGAGGTGTAGATCTCCTATGCCCCATTCTGGGTAAAGATGTAGATCTCCCATGCCTCTACCCAGGAAGAGAAGTGGAAGTTCTATGCCCCTTCCTGGCAGGAAGAGAAGTGGGAGTTCTATGCCCCTTCCTGGGTAGAGATGTAGATCTCCCACGCCTCTGCCCAGGTAAAGAAGTAAAAATTTAATGTTCCGTCGTGAGTTGTAATTCATATTTTCCATGCTTTATCAAAGTGATTAGTGTGGAGTTGGGCATGAAACTCATAAATTTTAGGTAAAGCAAGACCACATACAGAAATCGATTTGCCCTAAAGTACAGAAATTAAGAAATTATTTACCTTAAATTTGGAATTGAGATGACACGACAGAATTAATTGGAGTAAGAATGCTTGAAACCATTTCAAATTTTAATTTTTTTACTGAAGCAGAGGAGGAAGGTAAAAGGAAGGAGGTGGATGGGAT
The DNA here is from genome assembly GCA_958450325.1 of Agrostemma githago. Taxonomy (NCBI): domain Eukaryota; kingdom Viridiplantae; phylum Streptophyta; class Magnoliopsida; order Caryophyllales; family Caryophyllaceae; genus Agrostemma; species Agrostemma githago. The sequence goes on from OY288255.1 coordinate 2,521,168, forward strand.
AAGAAAGAAAGTGAATAAAGAGGAAGGTGAAGAGTTAGTAATATGAGGGGTAAAAATAGTAATACGATTAAAATATGAACGATGCTAAGTAAATTTATGGACGACAAAAAATAAAAGTGTATTGGGGGCGTATTTTGAATCTTTTAGAAATTTGAACATAAAAACTACACTCCATTATTGAACATTTTCACTATTCCCATAGGTATTTGGTACGGATTGATGAACGTCACAAGCCCACAATAATTGATTAATTAATTGGATAATGATAGATCCACCTTGGATTACATTCTTTATCAATAACCATTTATCCAAAAACCTATTTCTACTAAACTTTAGATTTTTCCTAAAATGACTTGCATCATAAGTCATTTTAGGAAAAATGATTCCCTTTATAAAATGGTCACTTTTTTATTATAAGTTGCAAACTTTTATTACTGTCGCATGGTACAACGGTTGTACACAATAATCACTGTTTATAAAGGGAGGGAGGGAGTATATAACTTAGAATAATTTATTAAAGTAAAATGGTAAATTAAATACATTTCTAAACTTCTAATGATTGTACTATATAAGAAATTAAAAGAATAAATAAATATTTCGTAGTTAATATATAGATTATGTATTCATTTGCATTGATTTATGTATAATCAATTTTTCAAGAGAAGTATTAAATGATTAATACATTCCTTAGGGTTATTTTCCGTATTTAACAAAGGAGTTATAATTATACCAATATACGGAGTAATTAAGAAAAACAATTTTGAACTCATGAGTTTTGGTTAATTGATCATGCAAGTTGGTGTAGCTGAATTTTTTTTTTTTTACTTATTATATTATACAAGTTTATACAAATGACTTCTTTATTCAAGAATTAATAAGAAATAGGGGAATCCCATTTGAATTCATCCAAATAAAGTAATAGAGGAACTATTCCTCTTTCATCGAAAAGGCATTTTTTTGAAGTTACGGAATTTTAATTTATAATTTTATAATATAAATATAAATCGAACCGCGGTCGAACAGTATCAATTTAATGGGCTACATGAGTTAAACGGATTGAAAATGACTCGAGTAAAAGATAAATAATCGAGTTAAATAATTCGGAATAGGGTATAGAAAAGCTAAATTGGTCAATATTGGCTAAAAGTAAGGCTCATACATTTTATTTGTTGTTTCGATCCATCCAAATTATAAGCTAAGCCTGCCTATTAAACTAAACTATTCAATAGACTCCCAATTGTCATAACTCAATTGTTGCTTGCCGTAGTACTTAGTTGACATTCGAAAAAGGAGGTGCGAGGGTGCTATCGGATATTCAGACTCTATAGTATACTACTCCATAATGACGTTGTTGAGTTACTTAGATTCCCAATTTAACCATTAATTAAGGCTACCAATTCATTTTTATACTCCCTATGCATGTAACATAATCACACTTCTTCAAATCAAATAAACCTATCATTCTTTTCAAAAAAAAAAAATAAACCTATCATTAACACTAATTATACTTTAGTTGACTATTTTTTGATGACACTCAGTCGTTACCTTTGATGTGCTCTAAGTAAACCCTCGGGTGCATGCTTACTACGAAGTATCAAAAAAAAATAACTCTCTTTCTCAATTTATGAGATATTAATTAATAATTAGAAACATCCTGTTCTTTCAATTCAATCTGGTTATAAATGAGAGAACATTTTGTTCATATATTTTATAGACATAAATTTTATCTTATCTAATACTCCCTCCCATCCATTCAATTCTTTACACTTACTATAAATGGACAATCCAATCAATTCTTTACATTCTTTTTTTGGCAAAAGACTTTACCATATAACCCTCATATCTTTCCTCTATTTACACAAAATACCACAACTTTTTCTTTACTTTAAATTTGGTGGACCCATAAAATCATTTGATTTACCAATAATACCCTTACTTTTACCATTTTTCTTAAAAGTTGTGAAATTTCCCATGTAAAGGATTGTTTGGATGGGAGGGAGTACTCATATGGACTAATTTTTAATTCGTCAAAGTATATTTAAGATGGATACATGCGCCGTCTTTTCGTATAAAATTTAAGTCAATGTTGCACACGTAACCTTATAGGTCATTCGCATTAGAAACACAAATACCATATACGAAGTACTTTGACTACTTTCATCTGACCCTCCATAGTGCGTGTAATAAAAAAAAAACACGTACCCAAGTACCCAACCAACTCTTTCCCATGCTATAAAACCACCTGACCAATTGCTCAAAACTCCAACCACCAATCATTAAACCTAATAATATAACTTCACATAGACAAATTCCTACCCAAAACAATAGTGTCGCATATTTGCCATTTTCGTAACTATCGTAATTAATGGGATCGATAACAATTCCACAAGACGACCAAAAACCACATGCAGTATGCATACCGTATCCAGCCCAAGGTCACATAACCCCCATGCTCAAAGTAGCCAAAATCCTACACTCTAGGGGATTCCACATAACCTTTGTTCAAAACGAGTACAACCGGAACCGTCTCCTCCGTTCCTTTGGCCCCAACGCCCTTGACGGGTTACCCTCATTCCGATTTGAGGCAATCCCAGACGGATTGCCCCCAACCGATGCTGACTCCACACAGGACATCCCCTCCCTGTGCCTTTCGACCGAGCGTCACTCGCTCGGTCCCTTTAAGGAGTTGGTGGCTAGGCTTAACGAAGACCCGGGTGTGCCACGTGTGAGTTGCATAGTGTCGGATGCGGCCATGTTTTTTACGCTTGATGCGGCTGAGGAGTTGGGTGTTCCGGAGGTGTTGCTTTGGACCGCTAGTACGTGTGGTTTCTTGGGGTATGCTCAGTATGAGAAGCTTGTTCGCATGAAAATTGTTCCCTTTAAAGGTAAACTAACGTACTTCTTATTAATACTTTGGTTCATTTCTTGTTTATAATAGTACTTGGGAGTTTTTTTTTTGTGGAAGTACTTGGGAGTTACTTATAAATTATTTCTATATATTTTTGCTTTAAATTTCCGAGGTTATTAATTTTCATTTTTAACAAAGCGTGCACTTGATCGCATATATAAGTGTGGATTCGAACCTGCGACGAACCGACGACCTATTGTCACATGATTTGTAGTTTCATACACTATTTTCATTGCCACCAAATCACGTATAATCATATACTCCCTCCATTCAACTCCAATTTACCCATTTGGGTTTTGGACACTATTACAAAACCAAAAGAATCATCAAAATTCTACACGATCTATAAGACAAAATATTATCATGTGGGATCTTGTTTGATTCGTCTTGACAAGGAGAACAAGAATATAAAAAAATTTTAATTTTTAAAAATACGTAGTGAAAGATATTAACGATTTAAAATACGCCTCGACAAATGTGCAAAAAGAAATGGGTAAATTGGAATTGAATGGAAGGAGTAAGAACTTTTTATTTTTTCTCAATGATAAAAATTTCATACATTTATTGTGGGTTACTTTTTTTCTCTCTTTTAAATGTATGAAACAAGTTCCTTGGTTTAGAAATCGGTTTCATATAAAAACTCCTTATTTTTTATCACAATGGTTAAGGAGCTCCTTATATGCCATGAAACTCCTTAAATATTACCATTGCATTGCCCTAAGTACTAACTTAAATAATTAAAAGATTTTTCTTTTGTAACATTTCTTCACCAAGATCAACAGGTTACACTTTTTTAATGTAATCGGCATTTAATTAGTCAATTATGTAAGTATCCTTACTACTTTATTTTTTACTCCGTAATAATTTTAAAATTAATTCCTCTCTCTTTAGTGAGACAAGGAAGCAACTACTATTGAAATAAGTCAAGTGAAGCCGTCCGTATAATATTTCACGAAAATGAAAGTTGTATTAATTTAGTGGTTAAAATAAACGTAGCTAAACAATAATTTTAGATTTAATTCAGTTCTTATTAGTGTATAAAGAAATTAATTGCGCAAAAAAAAAAAACATTTAAATAACATTATTTAATGTAATGGTGATAAGTATAAAAATTACTCATAGTTAATAAACATGGACAAGAGACCAAATGTAAAGGCGGTCCATATTTATGTTTGGAAAATTGGATGTGAAGTGATTGAGTAGCCATCACTACTAAGCTATATGTTACGCCGCCTTAGTCAACCAACATCCTCACTGATTTGTGGATTGAATAATTGGTATGATTGATCTGGTTGTCTTTCTAATTCTATCCACAAATTCATATTTGTAACGGAATTATTCATTATTTTATTATAATAGATGAAATATTATCTAATTAAATTGAAAAAAATAAAAGATTACGAATATTTATTTTATTTTATTTTATACAAATAAATAATAATTGATCCATCAAAACAAAATGATGGATCGAGTCTACAAATGTCACTATTCCACGTGCATGTTTTCCTTGGTCACAAAACTATCAAAAGGAAAGTAGTGTGTAGTGTCTATACATAGTCTCTTCTGTAGAAATCGTGAATTTAGCGGTCCGATAATTAATCATCAACAACTTTTGGGTGGCACGTTCTAACTTACTTACTGTCTGGATGTCATTAAACATGCCTTAGTTTGGACTAATGAATACTGAGTGACCTAGCTACAAGTTTGTCTTACCCTCCCACCTCACTAACCCATAAAATAATACACGGTACTCTTTATACATCAACTATTTAATTACGGTATACAGAGTATATGTATTGGTCATATTCTAATATAAGTAATCTTTTTTTACAAATCACTAGTAACATCTTTGGTAACTTTACTAACTAAGATGATTGACATTGTTTACCTATAGGCATATTTATACGGAGAACTTGTATATATTCGTGTCCTTTAACAATGATAGTTTATCTTACTTAACATTGGTAGACTAGTATCGTTGGGTAGTTCTTGTGACTGATCGTCTCTTACTAATTAACAATAATGATAGATCTCTTATTTTCGTGTATATTATATAATATGGGTCAAATTTAAGTACGTAACGTATTGTATTTAATAAAATTGAATTACATAAATGCAGACGAAAATTTCCAGACAAACGGTGATCTAGACATGGTCCTAGACTGGATTCCAGGAATGGATAACATTCAACTACGAGACATCCCTAGTTTCGTTAGAACTACGAACCCTGATGAACTCATGCTTAACTACATCCAAAGACTCATCCACAACTCCAAACGCGCTTCCGCCATCCTCTTCAATTCATTCGACGCGCTAGAGCACGACGTCCTCGAGGCCCTCAAGCCCGATTTCCCCCCACTGTACACCTTAGGCCCGTTGGAATTCATCGTCGACCAAATCGAGGCCAAAAACATGGAAACAAAGTCATTGACTTCTACTCTATGGAAGGAAGACCCGCATTGCCTAGAGTGGCTCGACTCCCACCACCCTAGTTCCGTGGTTTACGTAAATTTTGGGAGTATTACTGTCATGACGAATGATCAGTTGGTGGAGTTTGCGTGGGGGCTCGCAAACAGCCACCAACCTTTCTTGTGGATCACACGGCCGGACCTGATTTCAGGGGATTCGGCCGTGCTTCCACCCGAGTTCTTGGAGGAGGTGAAAGGGAGAGGGTTGATAGCGAGCTGGTGTAACCAAGAGAAAGTGTTGAGTCACCCTGCCATAAGCGGGTTTCTGACCCACTGTGGCTGGAACTCGACTCTAGAGAGTATTAGTCGAGGGGTGCCTATGATATGTTGGCCCTTTTTCGCGGAACAGCAAACGAACTGTTGGTATTGTTGTAATAAATGGGGGATCGGGATGGAGATCGACTCGAATGTGAGGAGGGATGTAGTTGAGAAGCAAGTTAGGGAGTTGATGGAAGGTGAAAAGGGAAAGGAGATGAAGAAGAGGGTGATGGAATTGAAGGTTTTGGGTGAAGAGGCCACTGCTGCTCCTAATGGTTCTTCGTATCCTAATATTGACAAGTTCATCAACGTACTTCAATTACCAAAATGAAGAACTACCACCCTCCTTTTGGTATTATTGACGTTTACACCATAGAGCTAAAGATGTGTGCGTTTTTTTTTATTCTTTTTAAGTCACCATATAATGATATAATAAGTGTGCACTTATTATTATGCATGTAATGTATGTTTGTATCTATGTAACGTTTGCATAAAATTTTCAAAAATATTGATTGATTTTCCTTTCTTCCGATGAGTAGATTATACAACCAGTTGTATATAGTTCTATGTATAACTGTTTTTACAGTATGATTTTGAGTGTTATCAAAAAAACTTGAATTTTATTGTAAATTTTCTGAATTTTAATGTAAAGTTGTCGAACTAAATCACAAATGTTTAAGCTCAAAAATTTACAACTCAACTCATAAACTTATATGATTATAAGCTTAGTAAATATACACAAAATCTAAACAACTTTGAGGTGGTTGTGCATACAACTAGCCGATGGTGTAATACTATTTTTTCCCCTTTCTAAACAATGTTGTAAATATTTTATGTTGACATCATGGACTATAAGATAAGAAGTTTTTATGATTATATTCATTCTGATTGTTTGGGAAACCTCATAGGGTTGAAGGTTTGGGAGAATACACATGGCTTTGGGCCTTTTGCTACAGTGAGATATTAAAACTCTTTGTGCTATGTAACCCTTTGGCAGGAATAATAAGAAAGGTGAGAATGAACATGGTTTACAACACTCAAGAATACATTATATTCTAGAGATCAAAGATGACTAGGTAGTAGATACATTATGTTCCCAAAAGCTACACTAACGGTGTTCTGTTTCTTCGTTTTCCAAAAAATCGGAGAATCACTCAAGATATGACTAGATAAGCCATGAAGGACTGGTTGACTTATGGGACAACTTGTCAAATCGGCGTCACAATATGCTTGAAGAGGAGAAAGACCAACAACTCTCACTCTAGCACTTTGGGAGTTTCAAGTCTTGGGCCCGATATGGTGTACGTCACTTTTAAGTCTCGGCCCAATACTTCTTATTTTGACCTTTGATTTTGATATCAATTGTTATTCGTGAAAGCTTGATATACATGCCGAGTTGGGCCTCTAATGCACTTGTGTCCATAATAGTACGATATTGTTCACTTTGGACCAAATTCTCACATATTTAATCTTGTGTTCCTACCCAAATGACTTCGCACTATCATCTTTGTGGATACTTACAATGACTTACGACTTTTTTCCGTCTTTATACCACTGATTTGGGACATGAGTTTGCACCCTAACATCATTTTACTTATTTGAAGTAATTTTGAATCAATTGAGTTACTCCGACTTGATAATTTTCGGTTGGGGGGTTTCTACTTTCTAATTAAGTTAGTTTGGGTTAATTTAATTATCCAACAACGCCATAGTCATTAGTCATTTAAAGTTTTTGGACACCTTTTTTTTTTTTTTTTCTTCGTCTGGGACACATAAAAGATGGACCTAACCCTTGATACCCATGGCCTGGAAAGTCATGGGCGTCCTTGTTAAGTCTCCTAGGAGTGTAAGAAACAGAAATATAATTAAAAGACTTAAAAATATTATGGAGATAGTCGATAGTCGATAATGCTGCAGTTATGCAGTGAATAATCATCCAGATCACCCAATTGATGAACGAGGTTAAGACAGTCAGTGGAAAGTTGGATGTACTGTGGAGAAATCCTCGATCACGAGCGCGCCCACAAAGTTGACTGTAAGCAAGCAACAACTTTAGCCTAGAGGGGCGATAATGTCGCTCTAAGTTTAGAGAATTCTCGAGCCATGCATTGCAGGCCCCTAGATCCGAGAAAGCAGCCCAACCCACAGCCGCCACACTAAAATATTTCCAGGCTGCATCCGTCTTTATGAGAACCTTAGAACAATCAACACCTGAACCAATGATCTCAAGTAGTAGGCCATTTTTAACATCAGTCAATGTAGACTATCCTTCTCGTTGTGATAATTTCAAATCTAAGCAGTGGACCGTGTCAGCTGTAACAGCCAACTGGGCATTAAGAAGGGACATGAACCCATAACAAGAAATTTGGACATCCTAGAATCTAGCTAGCTTAGTTACGAGCAATCCAAATTGTCCCCAATCCAAATTGTCTAGGGGACGAATTGAAGCTGGACAGTGACCAGTCTTGCACACCTTTAGATTGTACGGAGTACAAGGTCAATAATCAATGTTGAATATAAGGAAAACATTTTGCCACGTTTACTCTAGTACGTTGTACCTCCTCTCTCTTTTTGGAACACTCTCATTACTCTTTTTGTGAGAGAAAAAATAGATCAATGAGACAAAATCAAGAAGATGAAAGTACTTATTATGAGAGTCATTACATGATCGTACAAACTAGTTGATCAGATGGGTAGTTAATATGATTAATATTGCATATAACGAACAAAAGAGTTAAGCGTATCAAAGCCCTATAAGGCTATAAATACGCAAAGCTTATCCCATCATCAAATCACCACATACATTCACCCTTCTGCTAAAGCTATTTCGAACTTAGTGGCCCTTCACTTAATATAATTCTCACCCGATTTCAAAAACGAAACTCCCTTGACTACTAAGTGAAAATAAAATAGCGAGAAAGAATATAATGGCATACTTAGTGAGTGAAAGTGAAAGGCAAAGGCAGGCTAATAAGTTCCATATAGTTTGCGTACCATTCCCGGCGCAAGGCCACATCAAGCCCATGATCCAACTCGCCAAGACCCTCCACGCTCAAGGCGGCTTCCACATTACCCTTGTCCTCACCGAGTATAACCATCGCCGCTTGCTACGCTCACGAGGGCTCAATGCATTGGACGACGACGGTCTCCAACATTTCAAGTTCGAGACCATCCCGGACAGCCTCCCACCCTCGAATGCAGATGTCACACAAGACGTCCCAACTCTATTTCATGCCGTCTTGAACAATTTTCTCCACCCTTTCAAGAGCCTACTTCAGAAGCTCAATAATAACGATGATCCTTCTTCCGGTTCACCCGGTCCAGTCAGGTGCATTATTTCCGATAGTCTCATGCCGTTTACCTTGAACGCCGCGCATGACATTGGAAATATTCCTTTGATTTGGTTTTGGACGGCGAGTGTGTGCGGATTTTTGGGTTATACTCAGTATCGGCCCCTGCTCGACATGGGGATTGTACCCTTTCAAGGTAGTAGTCCTTCAACCTCTGCTGCTCTCACTTCCAATCCTTACTAGTTACTACGGAGTATCTTCTACTGAGTATACACTAATTGAAAAATCATTAAAAAAAAAATAGACACTTATCACGCTTTCATGAAAAAAATTCGCCAAATGTATGTAAATTATACTAATGGGTTATCAAGATTGAGCTATCGAGAGTATCATATACAAAATATTTGACATAATAATGAACTAGCCAAATTATCAACATTGAGTAAAATTATATACCGTGTATTTTTAAATTTATATATATGCATACAATATATTTTTAAATTTATCGTTATTACTAACTCTATATTGTTATAGGTCTATACGGAGTAATAATAAGTTATGCATTTGCAAAAGACCTAGACGGGTACTTTCTTAAACTAAATAACCCCTAACTTTCTAAGTAAAGAAAGAAAGAAAATTAAATTGCAAAGATGCTGATATTTGATTAAGGCACTGAAGTTGAGTGAATATGACAATTATTATTCGATGTGAATATGACATGACAATTATTATTCGATGTGAATATGATACGAGCATCAGTCAATTTATAGCAAGTCCAATAGCAAATTACAAATACTTGTAGTTTGTCTTGCGACATCAATTTTGTAGCTACTTCATTTTTCGTTTACATACCGCTCCAACAGTGAATCGTAACATCTTATAACTTGATTGGTCCCACATTATTAATTTCATTCAATAAGAAAATTTTCTTTTGTTTTTTAAATGCAAGCTAATGTAGCTTGGGAGAGTTACACTTCTTTTAAGCTACAAACAAAAATTTCCCTCCAATAGTAAGCTACATATTAATGAACTTACAAATATTCCAAGCACGTCCCTAAGAAACACTGTTGGACTTGCTCTTATGGAGTACTGTTCACTAAGTCAGTACAAGGACATACACAAAATATAATTGAATTAGTCTGTTATTCATGTGTTACTCTCTTCGTCTTATTTATTTATTTGTTTGTTTTTAATATTAACTCTAAGCGATATTTTAATTAAAGATAGATATTGTGAATATGATGCATGGAGTAAATGTAGCGACTTGTGAGTTGTGAATGGTGAATAGTGAATATGATATTTAGGTCGGCGGGTAATAATTGTGAATATGATATTTTTAGGTAGATATACCAAACAAGCTCTTGTTGATAATAGTCTTCGGTCCAATCTGGTTCGATCTATATCTTTATTATTATTTTTTTAATTTAGTCTATTTTTGGTCTAGTCCAATCCAAACCCGGTTCGATCCGATTCGCATCCTCTTCTAACCAGTTCAGTCTTCAAGTTTGTGGGTTGACTGGTCTTTGGGTCTAGCCGATCTGGTCCGAATTTTGGACCGGTGAACACCCTTCCTTCCACGGCAAATCAAAATCTTTCCAACAGTTGAAAGATTTGGAGTATCCAAACATCTTCACCTTCAATCCCCATCTCCTTCGTTCCCTTCCCTCACATTTTTCTATCCAAACAAAACTTAATGTGTTTTCATTCATTATACGGAATTTAAGTACATGAACAAAGCAATTTTGATCCATTTAGGATTATGGTTGAAGCCACTCATTGTATATTTTATTATTGGGTTTAAAGAGTCGTTACTCAGAAGCTCCCCCGTATCATTTTCACTTGTAAGTTCAGAGATATGATATAGGAGCTATCAGGATTTGAACTCGTGACCACTGGTCACCCGACACTAGTACCAGATTAATGAACCTCAACCAAAACTTTAAGCGTAGTGTTGAGGTCAAACTATTATACTCCATTTATTATATACTCCGTATTATATTGGTCCATCACATTCAATTCCTTTAGAAGCTCTGGATTGTAACATAAAAGTTAGTTTTGGACTGATATTTCCTGTACATTTGAACAGAAAATTTCTTAAGCGATGGAAGCTTAGAAAAGACAATGGAATGGAAACACAAGAGCCTGAAAGATATGCAGCTCAAGTACATCCCCAGCTTCATTCGAACCACCGACCCTAACGACATCCTTTTCTACTTCCTAATGCACTCTGTTGAAACTACTATCAACTCCTCTGCACCCCTTATCTTCAACTCTTTCGACGCTTTCGAGAACCACGTACTCTCCGACGTCTCTCAATTACTCTCTGCCCCAATCTACACCATTGGCCCGTTGGACTTTCTGCTTGATGTCACACCAAAAGACCCTGCTACCAATGCCCTAGGGTCTAACCTCTGGAAAGAAGACACGAAATGTCTTGACTGGCTCGACTCCAAACCCCCCAATTCAGTTGTGTACGTCAGTTTTGGAAGCATTACAACGATGACGAAAGATAATCTTGTGGAATTCGCGTGGGGGTTAGCGAATAGCAATCATTTCTTCTTGTGGGTACTTAGGCCTGATCTTGATAGCGGCGAAGAATCAGTGATCACGAATGAGTTTATATCGGAAACAAAGGACAGAGGGATGATTGTGAGCTGGTGTGATCAAGAGACAGTGCTGCAACACCCGTCAGTAGGAGGGTTTTTGACGCACTGTGGATGGAACTCGACATTGGACACGGTGTGTGGTGGGGTGCCGGTGTTGTGTTGGCCGTTTTTCGCAGAGCAGCAGACAAATTGCTGGTTTGACTGTAACAAATGGGGGATTGGGATGGAGATAGATAGTAATGTGGATAGGAAAGAGGTGGAGAGGCAAGTTAGTGAGCTGATGGAGGGAGAAAAGGGGGAAGAGATGAGGAGGAATGCCATGAATTGGAAGAGATTGGGGGAAGAAGCTATGGAAAAAGCAAGGGGGTCATCTTACTTCAACTTTGAGAAGTTGGTTAATGATGTTTTGCTTCCAATGAAACATGTGGGAAACTGATCAAATTGCTTGATTGGTTGTTGCCATTTATTTGCTTCTTCTTAATATTGTTTTGCTTGATTTGGTTGCCCAATAATATTTGGTTCGATCGAGAATTCGAGATTGTAACTCCGTAAGAGTGTAAGATAATATATTCACTTTTATGTTTTCTTATGTTTTGTTCGTTGAAATTGTTAGTAGTCGTACTAGTAGATTACATTTACATGTGCAAAATATCAACACGACTTGTAGATCGACATACATAAAGCATATACGTAATATATGCAAATTAAACATGAAACAATTTACATATAAGGTTGGATATAATTTACATTATCCCTGGGAATTAGATTTAGTGTTGGATTCAACCTTTAACTAGGATTGTCTAGAGACCTCATAAAGTGATGGAGTACTCGTATATGTGAATAGGGATGTGATAAAAGCATTCAATCATTCGAAATATAACATTCATTGGATGGTGTTCAGACATTGTTTTCCATCTTTGCCTAACCTGACCGACCACCACTCAGCATCATGCCAACCCAGGCCATCCCATCCCATCCCATCCCATGCATGAGACAATATATTACTGCATTTATATTATACAAAATATTAAATTTCGTTGTTTTGAGATCAGAGTTGCGAGTGAGTTGTCGATTTGATAGTTTGTGGTACCATATCAAAATTGTGTCATCAAACAATTATTACATGAGATGAACCTTCTATACAAAAGAATTGATAAAGGACTTTCCACTGTAGGAAACAATGAAATTGTTGTTCGGGATAAAATTCGCACCCTTATGAGTGATGTGGAATTCTTCAAGTCAAAGGTCAAAGTCGAGAAGTCAACGGATCGAAAGTGGAAAAGTCACGAAGTAATACTCGGAAAGTCCAAAATCGTAAAAGTCCAGGATTCGATATAGGGTCACTATAGGGGCGATATATAACTAGTATATACACGTTGTTGTGTCGTGGCCTTATATACACGTTGTTGTGTCGTGGTATGAAGGCCACTGAATGAGAAACGAAATTGCCCCGACTACAGTATAAATCGGAATGGGACTGTGTACTCAACCATTAGGAGTTGGAACTCGATGGTATACTCAGAATTTATCAAGATATTTGGATGAGGAAGTATTTAATGTATGTCTCTTCCCCATTCTCATTCTCTTATATCACCTTATATAAGACTACATGAGAGTATGAGACTAATATCAAAGGGTATCCAAGGCTATTCATGATGGTAATGAATTGTCATTACTATAAAGATAATGATATTCATAACCATCATGAATATTGGTGTCAATGTGCTACTTAATGGGAGATACCCTTACAATGCAACAATGATCAATCTATTGTCTTTGCATTATTTCTAACAGATACTTGTATTCTCTGTTCATTTTCTCCATTCATAGTAGACATTTGGCGGGATTCCGACTCCCCCCGCGGTTTTTCCCACATTGGGTTTCCGCGTTACCAATTTTCGTGTCTTCTCGTTTTCTTTTGTCGTTTGTTCATTCGTTGATTCGATTCATCTCGTTGCGTTGTGAAACGTTACCCCGATCACTTTAACCCGCAAATTAATTCGTAACCCGGTAAATTTTTATCAAAACAATTGTATTACTCAATAATAATACGGAGTACTGCGTAAACTATATCAAATTACTTTTCCTTCCTTTATGTTAAGTTAAGGGATTGCCTTTAACTCGATAATAAATCTTATCTAAGTCATATAAGATATAAATTAACTTCATTAAAATAGACTACCCATGTTACGTTTTAAACTTATTCATTATTGAGTGTCGTATTTGTGTACAAAATCATCGAGAATTTGTGATACGAATTTGTAAAATTATACAGTACTAGACCATTCATAGAAGCGGGGTCCCACTCCCCAATCCTATATCTCTGACTCTGGCTGTTAACGCTGCAGTGCCGTACAGGTCACTAACAACCAACAAGGTTGTGGTCGTGGTTTCACTCATCGATCTCCTTTGGCATTGAGTCCGGCCAAAAACACATGTGCGTTTTATCACTTCCGTTTTTTATTTTTATTTTGCAATTTCCTTCTCACTTATGTTTGCTTCAGGAGTCAGTCACCAATTTTTCGACGTTAGTCTCAGGTTCAAATCTCTCTCCTCCTATATTGTAATGTTGTGATTAACTGCGTTCTTTGTTGAACCAAAAAATTGTTCCATAAATTTTGTCAGTGACTCAGTGGTGTACCGTACGCGTGTACCGTTGCCAATAATTCCGTGTATCCTTCGTGAAACTGAGCGATGCTTCAAAGAATAAGTTCAATCTTATTTTCAAATTTTAATGAAACTGAACTGAATTAAATTGAAATGATTCGAACTTGATTGAAAGGGTTTAAAGATTGGATACAAAAATGTACCTATTGATGTAAATATAATGCGGCTAAATTTTTGTTTATCTTCTCCTTAATTATAGGCCCCATAATCCCATAGGCCATATCATTGTAACTTCGGCTAGTAGTATTGATCTTGTATCTTCTATGCTAGATGTATTTATACTTTTGTTTTTTTGTGGGGTTTCTCTTGTCTTCATACTCTTGAATCTTGATTAGTTAAAGTATTCAAATTGGAGTAGTATAATTAAGGCTTTTCATAAGTCAAAATCATATTTCGACGAGTTAAAGTACTAATCTTAGGTTTCAAGGCCTTTCTCATATGTCTGTATCCTATCTCGACTAGTTGAAGTGCTATTTGTCCCGTTCATCCGTATTCAAGTCGATTCGTCACTAGGTTACTACCTACCTAAATATAGTTTTTTCAATTCAATTTCAATAAGGATCTTTCAATAAGGCATTTCGATTTTTGATCGACTGAATAACGGATCCATAATCAACTAATTTGACACGCACCCTAAAATTTCTTACAAGTGTGCAGCAAGTAAGCTAAGCCTTGCTCATGTTAGATACCCGTCGACGTGCTTGTTTGACCACCCACTAAACCAAACTCTTCATAAGTGAAAATTCGACAAGTTTTTGAGTCTACGAGTAAGTTTCCGAGCTTTATAAAAAATATTATTAGCTACGAATTTTTCGAGCCGTGTAGGAAATATTTCATGCTTACAAATGAATTTTTCAAGCTTTATACGTATCAAGCAGAATGTTATGAAATAAATTTGAACGTAGTTATAAGTAAACCTTTGAGCTTTGAAAGTAACAGCCTTAATCACAACTTCCACTAACTTTTGAGATTCTGGATCTTTTATAATATCCTCCTAATAGATATTGAAGATATCGTAATTATATTGTTGCCTAGTTTACAGTAGATTGTATATTCGTTAGTTATATTGTTACCTCGGTATTAGGAGTATATTCCTTATTATGTGAATATGTTGTATCTGTTTGATTCTTGTAATATCTGTAAACGCTATATATTGAATGCAATACCAATCACCCAATTCAGGGGATTACATTAACTTACATGGTATCAGAGCTTTGGTTTTCGAACCAAGCGCTAAAATCTCAAAAACTCATTCCCACGTGTGCCAATGGCAGGAGATGACTCTTCATCATCCAAAAATTCTAAAAACAGTCTTCATCCTGTTTATAGCATCACAAACATTCAACACAAAGTTCGTGTTCTCGACGGCACGAAAATAACATATAATCACTGGGTTAAACTATTCACACTACACGCACGGGCGTACCAAATCCTCAAACATATTGATGGAACGGCTGCACCTGCGGAAACCGCTCCGTCCTACGGAGATTGGCTCGAAATCGATGCGATTGTGGTCCAATGGATCTACGGCTCCATCTCTGAGGACCTACTCCTGCGCATCCTCGAGGAGCCAACCACGGCCTACGAAGCGTGGACTCGTCTCAAGAATCATTTCTTGAACAAAAAGGGCTCTCGAGCCGCCGCGCTGGAACACGAATTCGTGAACCTAACTCTAGAATCCGTTCCATCCCTTGAAGAATACTGTCAGAAATTGAAGGATATAGCTGCTCAATTAACTGATGTCGGGGGCAAAGTTGATGATCAAAGACTCGTTCTCCAACTCGTTCGGGGACTACCGACGGCCTACGACACCGTCGGGGCATACATCAACCAGACGCTTCCCGACTTCGAGACTGCCCGTAGCATGCTTCAATTAGAAGCACAAAGACAGAATTCTAGATCTGAGAATTCTCCGGCGGCACCCCTAGCAGTTCCGGCGTCGGAAATCGCCGACCCAGATGAAGCTGCACCAACCGCGCGTCCACCTGAGTCCAGATCGGCAGGACGCGGAAGTCACAGATCCGGTAGGGGCCGCGGTGGCCGTGGCCATGGTGGTCGGCACAACTCTCGCCGCCAGCAACAGCCACAGCCACAGACGCACGCGACGACGCGCACGCCGGCTTCCTCTGCCTCGGGACACACACCCTACTGGGTTCCACAGATGTCGTACTACTGGGCACCGCCACCCTGCCCCTTTCCGACTCAGGCGGGGTGGGCTGCTCCGTGGGGAACACCGAACCCATATCAAAATCGCAGAACCCAGCAGCCAAGGTACACGGGTCAGGCTAATTTGGCAACCAATTCTGATTTGGAATTCACCCAAGTGGGCTCAGCTTTCAATGCTCTATCTATATCCAATCCGGAGGACAATCAGTGGTATATGGATACAGGAGCCACATCTCACTTGACTGCTGACCCAGGTATGTTAAAACCTCCATTTAATTTAAGTTCAGTCCGCTCAATCTACGTAGGTAATGGTAATTCAATTCCGATTCACCGTTCTGGCATGACCCAAATTAATTTACCAAATCGTAACCTACACCTGCGTAATGTGTTATATACCCCGACCATAATTAAAAACCTTATATCTGTGCGTCAATTCACTAAAGATAACAACGTGTCTGTTGAATTTGACCCCAATGGTTTTTCTGTGAAGGACCTCAAGACTGGGAATATGATTATGAGGAGCAGCAATCAGGGAGAGCTTTATCCAGTGTCCACATCTCCAAAACTGTCTCCACCCGTGTCCATTTCAAGTCCTTCTGTTTTTGTGTCTGCGTCTGCACCTGTTCCATGGCACGATCGTCTTGACCATCCGTGTCAAAATATTTTATCTTTACTTCATAGTCAGAGTCGTATTTCTTGTAATAATAAAACTCAGTCTCATTTATGTTCGTCATGTCAGTTAAGCAAACACAAACGCTTACCATTTTATGCTTCTACTTCCGAGTCCATTGCCCCGTTTGATATAATTCATGTTGATCTTTGGACATCACCGATACATAGTAAAAGTGGCTATAAGTACTATCTCGTTCTCGTAGATGACTTCTCGAATTTTGTGTGGGTCTTTCCTCTTAAATTTAAATCCGACACTCACCAAAAATTCTTGCAGTTCACGAAATTCATTAAAACTCAATTCGGTCGAGATATTAAAAGCTTTCAGTGTGATATGGGTCGTGAGTTTGATAACACCCCATTTCACAATTTCGCCACACAAAATGGCCTTATGTTTCGCTTCTCTTGTCCCAAAACGTCACAACAAAATGGTAAAGCCGAGAGAATGCTACGACGACTAAATGAAATTGTTCTTGTCCTCCTGTATCACGCGTCTCTCCCACCTACCTTCTGGGTTGACGCCCTTCATGCTTCCGCTTATCTTCATAATATTCTTCCGTCCACCTCTATACAAAATCGTACCCCTACATCGGTCCTATTCCTCCGGCATCCATCTTATGCACACTTACGAGTGTTCGGATGTCTCTGCTTCCCAAATCTATCCGCCAAACGCACTCATAAGCTCCAAACTCGGTCCACTAGATGTGTCTTTCTTGGCTATCCACCAATTCATCGAGGGTATCGGTGTCTTGATCTCACTACGGGAAAACTCATCATTTCCCGTCATGTCACGTTTGACGAGTCAGTCTTCCCCTTCGCGTCTTCCCCGTCCCCGTCCACGTCCACCTCCCCTGACCAGGGACGGATCTAGCCTTAGGCTAGTGAGGCTTTAGCCCGAGTACAATTCAAGGATAAAATTTGTTTAGTGCAAAGCTAAGCAGGGAGTAGTGTGTAGCGTAGATGGTGATGGGTTCAGATGTTAGGTCTTGGTACCTGAGGTCAGGGGCTCAAACCTCGCTGGACCTATTTTGTTTTGTTTCATTTTATTTTTTGTGGGCAAAAAGCTAATGAGCTAATTAACCTATGTCTCTCATTTTATCGACTCACAATATGTTTAGGCAGTTTTCCTGTTTATTCATCGATTTTTCTGAGATGTATCCAGTTAATGGTTTAATTACGAAAATAATTAACCTATATATCATCTAAGTATAGTAAATATGGAGTATGAATTAATATATCAATTTGTCGGGATAGTATCATTGGTAAATTAAATTTTCCGTAATTAAACCATCATTAACGTGTGTCCAATGGACTCATGTTAAAAAATCCGTTTAATTATCTACTTATAATATAAATGTTTACAATGATGATATAGATATATTGAAGCCAAATAATTATCGAATCCAAGGATGCAAAATTTGATGATTGTAAAAAAAGTTATCTAAACATTTTCATGTGATACTCCGTGTATGACATGTCTCATCATGCTAGATTAAGCTTATCCATGAAATCGAAAATCGATAACATTTAATGTTATGGAATGCTTTTTTTCGTTAATAATTTAGGTATTCTAATATAGCCCCACTAACAATTTCATCCTGGGTCCGCCCCTGCCCCTGACTACTCGTTTCTCGATCCCGATCCCAATCCCCTCCCGTCTATTTCATTCCCGTCCCCCGACCTGCCTACACCCACCGAACCGACCACCCCCACCCCACCCACGCCCCCGACCCCCTCGACCGGACCCGACTACCCATCTCCCACCCCCACCCCCGCAACAGCAACACCCCCACCTCCACCTATACCACCGTCTCACCACATGACCACCCGAGCCCAACACGGTATCTTCAAGCCCAAAATCCACATGAACCTTCACACCACCACTTCATCCATTTCACCCCTTCCTAAATCTCACCTGACTGCCTTACGGGATTCGAATTGGAAAGCCGCCATTGTAGATGAGTACCGAGCTTTGATTAATAATAATACTTGGGAACTGGTACCTCGTCCAACTGACCAATCTATTGTTCGGTGTATGTGGCTTTTTCGCCGCAAGTTTCATTCTGACGGTTCTTTGCAGCGATATAAGGCTCGATTAGTGGCCAATGGTAACTCTCAACAGGTTGGTATTGACTGTGATGAAACTTTTAGTCCTGTTGTGAAGCCAACCACGATCCGCACAGTACTTAGTATTGCTGTCTCCCGACAATGGCCTATTCATCAACTTGATGTGAAAAATGCCTTCCTTCATGGTGATTTAGCTGAAACAGTCTATATGCATCAACCTCCGGGCTTTCGTGATCCACAAAAACCGGGGCATGTTTGTCGGCTTCGTAAATCGCTCTATGGCTTAAAGCAAGCACCTCGTGCTTGGTATCAGCGATTTACGTCCTACATTTTATCAAAGGGATTTCGAGGTAGTATTTGTGATCCGTCCTTATTCATTCATCAGCAGGGGTCTCAAACTGCTTACTTGTTACTTTATGTTGATGATATTATTCTCACGGCTTCCTCTGCAACCCTTCTCCGGTCTATTATATCAACGCTCTCGCATGAATTTGCTATGACTGATCTTGGAGCGTTACATCAGTTCCTTGGCATTACGGTGACACGTAACAACAATGGTTTATTTTTATGTCAGCGTCAGTATGCCTTGGATATACTTGCCCGTGCTTCCATGTCAGACTGTAACCCGATTACCACTCCTGTCGAGCCCGGATCTAAATTGAGTCCGTCGTCTGGCCTCGCTGTAACTGATGCCTCTCTTTATCGCAGTCTTGCCGGTGCCCTACAGTACTTAACTTTTACTCGGCCTGACATCTCGTATGCAGTACAGCAGGTATGTTTATTTATGCATGACCCTCGAGAGCCACATCTAGCCTTCCTTAAACGTGTTCTCCGATACGTGAAAGGTACGCTTGATCATGGTCTTCATATAGGCATCTCGAAGTCATTTCATCTTACTGCCTACTCTGACGCTGACTGGGCCGGTTTCCCTGATTCCCGTCGCTCGACATCCGGATATTGTGTATTCCTTGGGGACAACCTTATTTATTTCATGGTCGTCCAAACGACAGTCAATTGTCTCTCGCTCCACTGCAGAGTCCGAGTACAGAGGCGTTGCCAATGCAGTTGCCGAGACTAGCTGGCTTCGTAATCTCCTACTCGAGATGCATCTCCCCATGCGACGTGCTACTCTTATCTACTGTGACAATATTTCGGCTGTCTATCTCTCTGATAATCCGGTTCAACATCAGCGCACTAAACACATTGAACTAAATATTCATTTTGTGCGCGAAAAAGTTCGGGTTGGCCTTGTCCGTGTTTTACATGTTCCGTCTGAATATCAATATGCCGATATATTTACGAAAGGTCTACCCCGGTACCTATTTGATCGGTTCAGGACCAGTCTGAGCGTCCGTCCTCCTCCCGCTCCGACTGTGGGGGCATAATAGATATCGAAGATATCGTAATTATATTGTTGCCTAGTTTACAGTAGATTGTATATTCGTTAGTTATATTGTTACCTCGGTATTAGGAGTATATTCCTTATTCTGTGAATATGCTGTATCTGTATGATTCTTGTAATCTCTGTAAACGCTATATATTGAATGCAATACCAATCATCCAATTCAGGGGATTACATTAACTTACGCCTCCGTATTCCAAGTTTCGAGTAAATTTTCCGCGCTCTCTAATTTTTTGAGCCATGTGCGTGAAATATCTTGAGCTAATCAGTAAATTTTTGAGGTTTTAATTATATATTCTGAGTATGTGAGAAATTCATGAACTTTGTAAGATTTTACGAGTTTCTGAGTAAATATATTTAATACGGAGTAGTAATTATGATTAGATAATTGATTTTAATAAAAGTTGAAAATTTATACTCCGTAATAGTTAGAAGTATAATCTTGATGGAAAAAATGATCATTTAACCGATAAAAGAAGAATCTCGTTAATTTTGCTTTAAATGAGAGACCCCAATAATTAGGAATGCATTTTAGAGATCGGTTATTACCCTTATACGGAGTAAATTCTTTGAACATTTCGATACAAGAATAATTTTAATCAATTAAAAAATGACATTACTTGTACTATATTTTTCCGTAATTAAACTATTAACGTCTATTAATTGAATAAATGTAAGAAAGACCGACAATCCTACATACTCACAAAAAAAGGCCGAAAAGATTTTAATCCTATTTTAACCGTAGTCCAATCAAACAATCCACATTAAATTTAGGGAAAAGTCCCATGGTACCCTCGAACTATGTCACATTACACATGGTACCCCTGCTTTTAAGTTTGTTCCTATGGTAACCTTGAGTTTTATAGTTTAGTTCCCGATTTGACCTTACCTAAATTTCTGTCATGACGCCGTTAAATTATGACCAAAATTAATTATTGTTGTTCTCATGGTACCCTTAAGTTTTCATAGTTGTTCTCATGGTACCCTTAAGTTTTTCATAGTTGTTTCCATGGTACCCTGAAAGGAAAGCACGACTCATTGAAGGAAAGCAACGACTAGTTTATTGAACTAACAGTTACACAAGTGCTTATAAATTCACTTTCCTTTCTATTTTGGCAGAAAAAGAACAAATAATTCATACTCACTCAACCTTTTCACCTCTTTTCTCACTTGTACAAAAAAATGGAAAAAATTGATGTTTCCGGATGATCGATCTTCAAGGTTATGTGATGAAATTTTTCCATTTTTTTGTACAAGTGAAGAAGGAGGTGAAAAGGTTGAGTGAGTAAGTGTAGATTGTTTGATCTTCTTCTGCCAAAAAAGAAAGGGGATTGACTTTATAAGCACTTGTGTAGCAACTAGTTCAATAAACTAATCGTTGCTTTGCTTCAATGAGTCGTTGCTTTTCTTTCAGAGGTACCATGAGAACAACTATGAAAACCTAAGGGTACCATGGGAACAACTATGAAAACTTAAGGGTACCATTGGAACAACTATGAAAACTTAAGGGTACCATGGGAACAACTATGAAAACTTAAGGGTACCATGAGAACGCCTCTCTTTTTGAAGAAAAGTAGTTAATTTTGGTCATAATTTAACGGCGTCATGACAGAAATTTGGATAAGGGCAAATCGGGAACTAAACTATAAAACTCAAGGTTACCATGTGAACAAACTTAAAAGCAAGGGTACCATGTGTAATGTGACATAGTTCGAGGGTACCATGGGAAATTTCCGTTAAATTTATCCGTATCCATATAATTTATATATACGACCCCACGAAAATTAATGTCTGTATCTAGCCAGTGGTCACTAGGCCACCAACACTACCAAATGCTGCTGTACAAATGTGAAATGTATTAAGTATATATAAGCTGTACAAATTAATTTACGTAAGTACAATATATAAGCTGGTCACTTGCCATTTGCCAATTAAAACTTACATCCAACAAATTAACATCACATTACTAATAATGGGATCACTAAAAACATCATCAAAAGTTGAAAAACCCCATGCTGTATGCGTACCGTACCCAGCCCAAGGTCACATTACCCCGATGCTCAAACTAGCTAAAATCCTACACTCTAAGGGCTTTCACATAACCTTCGTCCACACCGACTACAACCGCAGCCGTCTCCTGCGTTCCTTCGGCCCCAACGCCCTTGACGGGTTACCCTCATTTCGGTTTGAGGCCATTCCAGACGGGATGCCCCCAACCGATGCTGACTCCACCCAAGACACCTCCACCCTATGCATTTCGACTGAGCGTCACTCGCTTGGTCCTTTTAAGGAGTTGGTGGCTAGGCTTAATGAAGACGAGGGCGTGCCACGTGTGAGTTGCATAGTGGCCGATGCGGTTATGTTTTTTACGCTTGATGCGGCCGAAGAGCTTGGCGTTCCGGGGGTGTTGCTTTGGACCGCTAGTACGTGTGGTTTCTTGGGGTATGCTCAGTATGAGAAGCTTGTTGACAAGAAAATTGTTCCTTTCAAAGGTACTACACTACGTTACCCTTCTATTATTGAAACTAAAACGAGGCCTTCGCTTTATTTCCTTTTTAAGACCAAATATACTTAAAATTTGATGTCATCTACTCTTAAATTGTACGGTAATAGGGTTTAAAAAAATTACGGTAATAGGGTTTTAAAAAATTATTATTATTTTTGCTTAAAATATTTAAGGGAAGGTAAATTTTTTATTTGTATCTACACGTTCTATTCAATTAAAATAGAAGTTAAACTAAAGTAAAATTTGTCTTTTATTAACATTTTACAAAAAAAATTATTCACTTCATGATTGTATTTCTTTATTGCAAGACTTATACTCTATAATTAACACTGAAATCGTAAAATTGTTTAATTTAGACCGTAATCACTTTAGGCCACATCAAACCCCATAATTATTTTAATTACGGTTTCAATTAAAGGGCTTACTATTAATCTCATATTTAGACGATTTAAAATGTTACTTAAAGACGATGTTGACAATAGTGATTTGAATCAATAATTGGCGATGTTAGGCGATGAGATATGAGCGATGTGAATTGTCACCGACCACCGTCCTATATTTCACTATTCTAGTTTCGGTGCAAGGTACAAATTTGGCTTTTTGTGTTGAGCGGGCACCTATTTCCTTTTCGTTATTATCATCATTGTTAATTGACTTTATAACTACCCTTATATTAATAATTGACTTTAAATTAACTTTTTTAAAACAAAATTAAAATTAAGTTGATTCTTTACTCTTTTTAAAACGAAATTAATTCTTTTTACTTGATTCTTTACTTTTATTTTATACACGTACTGACCGTGACGTTGTTGTTTATCTCTTTAGTTACATACGGAGATTACTCAAAACTATAAAAAATTGATATTGATATTGATATTGATATTTGTACTTGTACTTGTACTTGTGCAGATGAAAATTTTGAAACAAACGGTGATCTAGACCAAATCCTAGACTGGATTCCAGGCCTGGAAAACATTACACTCCGCTACATCCCGACTTTCATCAGAACAACAAACCCTGATGAACCCTTGCTTAACTTCGTCCTCCGTCTAATCCCTCGCTCTAAGCACGCTTCCGCCATCCTTTTCAACTCATTCGACACATTAGACCGTGAACTCCTCGAGTCTCTCAAGCCCGATTTCCCCCCATTGTACACCATAGGCCCATTGGACTTCCTCCTACACTCAACCCAAGCTATCACCCACCAAGCCAACTCATTGACTTCAACCCTGTGGAAAGAAGACCCACATTGCCTCCAATGGCTCGATTCCTACGATTCTGATTCCGTTGTTTACGTGAATTTCGGGAGTGTTACTGTTATGACGAATGATCAGTTGGTGGAATTTGCGTGGGGGCTCGCAGATAGCCACAAGCCGTTCCTGTGGATCACACGGCCGGACCTTGTTTTAGGGGATTCGGCCGTGCTTCCACCCGAGTTCTTGGAAGAGGTGAAAGGGAGGGCGCTAATAGCGAGCTGGTGTAACCAAGAGAAAGTGTTGAGTCATGATTCAATAGGCGGGTTTTTGACGCATTCTGGTTGGAACTCGACTATAGAGAGTATAAGCCAAGGTGTGCCAATGATATGCTGGCCTTTTTTCTCGGAACAACAGACGAACTGTTGGTATTGTTGTACCAAATGGGGGATTGGGATGGAGATCGACACGAATGGGAAGAGGGATGTGGTTGAGAAGCAGGTTAGGGAGTTGATGGATGGCGAAAAGGGGAAGGAGATGAAGAAGAGGGTAAGGGAATTGCAGGTTTTGGGGAAAGAGGCCTCTGCTTCACCTCATGGTTCTTCCTATGTTAATATTGACAAGGTGATCAATGTGCTTCAATCACCAAACTAGCTAAATACTGCTTCTCTTGATTCTTTATCATTTGTAGACTTATTACAAATTATTGAGACGGAGAGATTAATCCGAAGTTATTACAATCCCGTTTGGTTTTAAGCTTCTATTTGAGTTTATGTGAGATCGAGTAGGTAGCTTAAGATTGTAGACTTCAATTCAGGGGACATGTAATTTACCGTCTAATAATGGTCAATTATTGCTCCAGCGTAAAATTCGGTCACACTGAACGAATATGAATGATAAGATTAAAACTTTAAAAGGACGATTTATTTAAATGGGGATAATGACAATTTTTAGTTCTTACAAACAACTCTTATTTGCATAAAATAAATTTACAATGTTTTACAAGGACTTTCTAACAAAATCTTACATTGATTTTTATTAACTAAAACATCAAACAAACTTTATTAATGGGTCAATGGTTTCAAGATAATAGGAGCACCAAACTGTGGCTGAAGGGTTGCTATGAGAGCAGGTGCATGAGCATAAGACGGTGAAACCTCAAAAGAGAAACGTTGTAGAATTAGGACTAAGACCATTCTAGCTTCGGTCATTGCGAAATTCGACCCAATGCAGATCCTAGGACCCCATCCGAAAGAGAAAAATGACATGTTTCCATTTATTGTTGCCTTTGAGATGCCCTGACTGAACCTGTCCGGTTTGAACTCTATCGCTTCCGAACCCCATATGGTTTCGTCATGATGGACATGGAGCGTCGGCAGGTGGACTAGAACCCCTGCTGGTAAAAAGATGTCTCCGATTTTGATGTCTTTGGTTACGCTTCGGTTTAGCTCTGTTGCTGGTGGATATAGCCTCAACACTTCTTGTAATATCATGTTTACCTATTAACACAAGTTGAATTTGGGTCGTGTTATTTTCGTCAGAGCACGTTATAAATTAAAGTGTGTATTGTGTCAATGTACATACATACATACCGTTTTGAGTTGGTTTAATCCGTGAAAATCGGGAGTTTTCAGACCGAACGCGTTCAAGACCTCGTCTCGAGCTCGTTGTTGCCAGTCTTGATGCTTACCCAAGAGAATCATAGTCCATGTGAGCAAGGTTGAAACGGTCTCCTGCCCTGCTATATAGAAGACCTTGCACTCATCAATCACTTCCTTGAGACTAATACTATTACCATTTCCTTTATTTAAATGTGACTCTAGTAGTACGCCCAAGAGATCATTCTTAGTCTTTCCTCCTGCTCTTATTGCTTTTTCCCTCTTCTTGATTATCTCCTTTAGCAATGACTTGATTTCCTTATCAAGTTGCATGATCCTTCTATTCACATTTGTTGGCACATACCTACATATACAACAAGACCAAAACGGTTTTATATCATGGGATTTGAGCCCAAGTCATAATATAAGTACCAATTTTCACGACTTTTATCAGCATGCTCGAATCCTCTAAAAATCTCACAACTGAAATTTCAGCACGACACTAACCTCCATCCAGGGATATAATTACTATTAATAACAGGGACGGCCACTTTAAGTTGCTCGGTAAGAAGTTGGAAAATCATCCCTCCCTCTTGGTAGCTGCTTCCGAACGCCGCTCGAGAAATAACATCTGCTGATAACTTGTGGAAATATGACCATACGTCTATCTCACTTGAACCATTCTTTGAAACAATTTCCTCCCATTCATTGATCATCTCAGTCGAGCTCGCACTAAAGGCAGGGAGCATAAACTGCATTGCATGCAACAACAAACATTTTAGCGTTTTAATTAGACGCAAAAACTTACATATAGAGACGTGAAGTTGTACACTTGTAGCACTTCGTAGTATAATTTTTCTAAATAAATCCGAGGGGTGGGGTGGAAAATAAATGACCTTTAATTTCTCCACGTGAAAAGCTGGATTAAGTAGCTTCCTATGTCTGGCCCACACATCACCTTCAAGTTGAACCAAACCAGTGGCTACTACATGCAGGATTGGGTTTATTTGTGGCTTCTGAAATTCTTTTATTTTCATTAACACTTCTCTCATTAATTCCGGTTCCGAAATGTTCACCATTGGTGTTGGCCCATTCCACGTGAAACTTCTTTTTCCTGCATTAATATTAGTATTAACCTTATTATTATACACTAATAAATTGCTAAATATATATAAAGTGAAATCACTTTAGAGTACAAAATCAAATATACATACGTTAAATTCTCATATATACATGATGTTAGAGTAATGTTTTGGTTGAGTTGTAGTATGACTAAAGGTCGTTTATTCGACTCTAATTAACCCTCCTTTAGTGAAGTGTTGCATCCATACTTTAGACTAAAAGGATATTCGTGTAAGCGGACAAGTTAAAATATACTCCATCCATTTTATTCATTTGCTTACCTATTGAGTATATTCATTGTGAATAATATGCATGTTAATCAAAGGCAATCAAATGAACGAGACGGAGAGAGTAAAGTTATTCTTCTTGTGTCTTCAACCATCCCATTAAGATTTTGGTTAAATTGGTTTAATAATACATGACGACGCTTAGCTAAGTTAAGTGGTGTTAGTAGTGTCATACTGTCATCTAAGTATGGTAAATCCGTAAATATGAGCTAATACTTCATATTTCAATTTCCCGTGATAATATTATTGTGATTTTTGCTTTAATAAACATAAATATTAATGCGTATTCAGTAAACATATACGTTAGAAAAAGCGTATATTACATGATACATTGCATGCAAATGCATGTAGTGAGGTAGGTACGTACCATAGGTTTTGACCGTGTGGTGGTAGAAAGGATGAGTACGAGAAAGATGATCGTTGGAGAAAGGAGTCATGGGTTTAGACCTAGCTTCCATAGTCATCCGAGCTTTCTCTTTAGAATCTCCATACAAGATTTTGTAAGAGTTTCCTTCAAATCCTTGTTCCCTCAGAATCCTCTCTAATCTCTTTGGATTCAACCATACCCATTTTAACACACTCCATCCCAATGCCACTACCACAACACAAACTAACGACATCGCTATCGACATTACTTCCATCTGATCCTTATTTGTATTTCTATTCTTATAATTACGGATCAAGTATATAAATAATTAGATAATATTATATTGTGAGGAAAAGAATAATTAGTTGATAAGTGAAGGTAAGACCATGTGCAATTGTTGAAAAAGAAGAAGATGAAAACCTGAAAAGTGAGACTTTGAGAAGATGAAGATGAAGTTTGGGGTTGCAGCTGTTGAAAAATTAGAAGACGAAGATGAAAAGTTTGTGGGTTTTCATCTACATGAAAAGATGAAAAGTAGAGAGAAGGCATGATTTTGAAGCAAGTGGACTTGTGTTTGCAGAGGAAAGGACGCATTATGTGTTATTTTTTGTTATTTTTTGTTTTTTTATAACTTTCTTTTGGTTCCCGTCCATATTCGCTCTTTCTCGACGACTATATTTTTGAGTTTATAATTTACTTTTAAATTTTTTGTAGTTAAAATTTATCATTTATCCGAGCCGTATTTTATTTAACTTTAGACGATATTTTTTGTGATGACATTATTCGTCTGAAATTATTAGATGGTGCAAATGCATACAAGATGAATGACGATTTCGTCTTAAGAAATGTACAACTTGTAGCCGTTATTACATTAACAAAATATAATCGCGGCATGGATTAAAAAAAATTAATCGAAACGACACTATTCAGAAAGTATTCTTCGTAAAATTAATTACTAGCGTTTTGTGTTGGTTAAGTTTTTTTTTTCAAAGTGTGCCGTACTGTATTTCCGAACTCACTACGTTTGCATTGTAATTTTTTAGTATGTAAGAGTTTTTAAGTACTGTCGTTGTCGTTCTCCCTTTTTATTTATTTTATGCTTGTTTAAATTTAGTAAGTCTTAATTAAATTAGGTTTTAAAATGTATTAAGTGTTAAGTCTTCGCCTGTTTTCATTATAATTTATTTAACTTTAAGCGATTACATCCGTGTGTTTTATTTTCATTTCTTACCTTCATTTTTATGGAAACGATAATATTAAAAAAATGTAAGGAAATTAAGAGTAAAAATTAATAATAGTGTGAAAATAAATAATTGAGTTAAGGTAAATTTGATGTGGAAATGTGTGGGGTATAATAAAGTAAGAGAGAGAATGAAAGTAGAAGATGAAATGAATGTGGGATGTTTTTTTGTAAAATGAAAAATAAGAAGATGGTAAGTGGAAAAATGAGGTGGATGATTGAAATGAGAAGAGAAGGTAAGATGAAGAAGATGAAGATGAAAACCATTGCACTTAGTCTAAGTAGTGTATATGTAGAATGAAATTAAAGGAAGGCATTATGCATCTATATATATCACTAAGGCTATGACAATTTTTTCAGTGAGGGTGACGTGGTTATCCTCAGTGTTGTTTCTTGCATTTTATTTCAACCATTATAACTTGTGTGCCAAGTATGTTATTCTAATATTGTATGGTTGAATTATCGTTGAATTATTTGCGTGGCTTTCCAAAACTAGGCTCCCTCTGACCATTCATGACTCCATCAGTCTGTTGGGATCATTTGTTTATCTTTCATTAAAAAAAATTCACAGGTAATATAAAAGTAAACAAACAAATGAATGAGACGAAAAAAGTACTTTCTCTGTATTTCTATGTTCTACCCATTTAATTAAAATATATGATAGTGAGATTTGTCGTCAATCTTACCACTAAATAAACCAACTAACCAAAGCTAAAATAGCAAGGACAAGTCGGGTCGAATCCTCAAAGAGATCGGAATCGAGTACTAATTCGGTCTTGAATTACAAATTAGCTACACAAATAGATAGGAGATCATAGAAAGAGGAAGTAATAAATTTCTAAACCATTTCAAATAATCTAGGTCCTAGCGGATGTAACGTAGCTAAAGTCATGAGGTTATATATTTATGATAATCAAAATTTCATGCATGCAGCATTATACTCCGAATTCTACGACTCTACGTGACTACGTGATTCAACTTAAACATGCATGTGAATTCAAATTTATTATTTCCACTAATCTCCTTTTATCTTTCTATTTGCTCAATATATAAGTAGTGTATTATATTCAAATGAGAATTGAAGATAAAAGAAAATTGGAGGAAGTATTTTAATCCATATATTAGCTAGCTAGTGTTAATTGTTAACCATGCATGCAAAGACTACTGGTCCGTATTAAAGTTTTTTAGAACAAAAAAGTATACTCCGTACATAATTTAGATAATGTTTTTACAATATGGACAAAAAATAAAGATAAAACTTAAACATAAATAATAAGCATGTTAAAATTTTAACATAAAATGTAAATTATGCATGCAGGATTGAAATTTTAGTAACATTTCATGTTTCATGCTACCACGATTAGCATAACTGTCCTTTATGCTATTGATATGGTTTAATGGTCGCTGATTATCAGATTATATTGGATGGAATTACAATCGATCGAGTTAATTTTGGATTTCAACGAATCAGATCAACTTTTATCAATTTAGATGCAGGGTTGTTATATTCTTGTATCAAGCTCTGTATATATCACCTTTTAATTGGTTCCGTTGTGTGACATACGTGACAGTTGAGAGGCGTATACCATGTAGACTATGCAAAGTGTTGTACCCCACGATAGGAGTATTATTTGAAGTAGAAAAATCTTAAATATTTTCGTGGCCTCCACGCCAATTCAATTTTACAAGAACAAACACAAATGGAGTTCTCTATAGGTAGGGCACGCTGCACACACTACTTGACATTTGTAAATACATTTTGTTCATAATATCTAATGAAGAAATAATCCTTAAAAGAAAAAGTCAAGACTAATTAAGTGTTTTCACTACAAGAATGACGGCATTTAGCAACCGGAAATATCGATCGGGAAGATACAAAATCGGTCGGTAAATACTTTTACCGACCGCATATTAAAAGTTTCCGACCGATAGCCTGTAGTCGAAAACTATGGTCGGAAACAACAATTACCGACCAAATGACCCAGTCGGTGAATCACCGACCGATATACGGTCGGTAAATCTTAAAATCGGTCGGCAAATATACTTACCGACTGTTTTTTTCGGTCGGTATAATAAGGTTTACCGACCGATTAATCGGTCGGCAATCAATGAGATTTGGCGGTCGGTGATTTTATATACCGACTGCAATTTGCGGTCGGTAAGTGTTGCCGACCAAGCCAAGATCAGAACCTCCTGTGAAATGTTTGGTCGGGAAAAATTGAACTCGGTCGGTATTGCGGTCGGTATTTACGTTTTTTACCGACCGTCGTTTGACAATATCTAAGTTGATTACACCGGTCGGTAAAGACAGCAGTGCGGTCGGTAAATAAACAGGGCGGTCGGTAAAGTTAAGTAGGTCGTGTTGGGTCTAGTTGTTTTGTTGTCCTCCGATTTGCAACATACAAACCTGCATTCAAACTACAACATACAAACTACAACATCATTCACTTCAACCTGCAGCACTCAGAAACTACAACTCCTTAGACAACAAACTCCAATTTGTTGTCATCGTATCATTCAAATCTTCCAACTCATTCAAACTACAACATCATTCACTTCAACCTTCATTCATTAACTTCATCCAATTCATTCATAATCCAACATCTCCACAATTCATTCACATAAAATGTTTAACTACTTAATTAAGCGAATACTAATGAAAGTGTAAAGAGTCTAAACAACTTGGAAGAGAAATCAAAGTTTACACAACTTAAAAGAGTAATCAATTAAAAGTTCAAGCTACACTTGAAAACCGACTCCGGCTCTCCCAACTCCACCACCTCCCGAATTATCGTCATTCGGATTACGGAAGTTAGTGTTGTTGAACGGGTTACAATTCTGAGTTTGTAATACCTTGTTAAGCGCTGACATGAGCTGCTGTTGTTGTTGCATGAGCTCCCGGGTCTCTTCTCTAAAGCGCCTGTTCTCTTCTTTCTCCTTCTCCAAGGCTTCCAAAATTTTGTTTTGAAATTCTTCTGCCCGTTTTTCTTGTTGTACAAGAATACCGGGATGATAAGAGCACAAAGCATTCCCCTTATTCTGTTGAGGGGGGGTGAAGTACAATGGGCCGGCGGATCCCACTCCGTATACGTGGCCCTTCTTGAAGCCCTTGCATTGGCCGCTTCAAACCACAGTTCGTCGTCCTCTTTTCCTGTCTCCTCCTCCTCGTTCTTTTTCTTGAGCTCTTCAAATCGTTCCTATTAGCAAACAGAGGAAGGTAATGTTTAGGAACAAGTTATAACTAATTTATTAAGGAATTTTAAGATAATCTCTATAATTAACTAAATTAACACTTACAAATGTCTCCTTTGCCTTTTGACTGGTAAAAACTCTTTTACCGTCGACAACCTTAGAGTGCATGGCTTCCGCGAGCTCCGCCGCACTGGGCCTCCTACCACCCTGTTGCTCCATCTAAAAAGACAAATTAAAACTTACTATGCATAAACTTGGATCAATTATTACTATCATCTTCAAAAAAATATTAATAAAAACATTATGAAACATTTTAATATATTTTGTCATTACCAGACTCGACGCATGTTTCGTTGCCTTGATCGACCCCCCGTGGTGTGTAGGGCCAGGCTGTGCACAAGCTTTATTCGCCGCAGCTGTCCTTGATCTTTTCTGAAAAGCCTTCGTCTTCCGTCTCTCCAACAAGTCTTTGTACACTTGTGGCACCATCCACCCCGGGCATGCCTTGTTCTTGCCATTCCTTAGTTCACAGATGTCGTTGACGGTGTCCTTTAACCGTGTACGTGCTTCGACATCGTATCTCTCTCTAACTTGCTCTTCAATCTCGGGCGGCCATGAGCAGTAGCCCTGACATTGTGAGCGATCATAATTTAATAATTAAATATTAAGAAAAAATTCAGATAACAATTAAAAGTGCATATAACTCTATATATATATATATATATATATATATATATATATATATATATATATATATATATATATATATATATATATATATATATATGTGGACATGACATAGGTCCACCCCGACGCGGCCACGCGCGGGTTTGGGGAGGCGAATGAATCTCCATGAGATGGTTTTAAATCGAAGTTGGAGTCGCCACCGAATTTTATGGTTATTCGGAACCGTTCGAGCCCACTCTATGTCCTAGTGGGCCGTATACAAAATACGGCCCAGATCCGATGTCAGAGTTTATTGGGCTCGTCCCTTTGCATATCGATATAGATGCCGACTTGAGCGGTTAATCGTATATTGAATGACTCTCGTTGCCAATGGATTCGGACATCCGGAAACCACGCTTCTGAGTAAGGGGTGAGGGTACGTGTTGGGAAGTTCACTAAGAACACCCAACCCCGCCCGCACATTAGCGGTCTCTACTAGGATATCGTTTGATTTTAAAATACGCGCGTTAGTAATACGATGAATGATATGCAAACATTGTTTTCCCAAGCATGCGAGGAATTGAATGGGTTGCTAAGTCGGTTTAATGCATGAAAATTAACGTCAAAGTTGTTTTAGCATGTGAGATCCGTTTTAGTATAATAAAACAAACGATGAAAAAAGATATGAATTTGCTACAAAAGATGAACAAACAAGTTAGTATCGATTTGTAAATAATAATATAGCAAATAAAATAAATATACGAGATCGAGAAAATAAATATTAATCGAAATCTGAAAAATATTGCTAAAACGCTGTTTTGTATAAAAAAAGCGAAGTTCGAAAAATAATAAAAAAAACGATAAAGGCGCGTCGCGGCAGCCGGCCGCGCGGCTCGCCCGGGATGCCGGCGAGTCGCGTGTCGGGCTGATTTCGAAAGCGGTTTTTTGAAAATTCGATGCTTTTATTAAACCGCGTACGAATATTGCATAATTTGTACTCGACTTAATATTTTCGATATTCGTTATATTCGATAATTGACTACGAAATCAATATCAAATACTTCGAATAGTTTTAGAAAAGATATAAATTTTGAAATCGTTTCGTAGAATAATAAAATAAAACGAACGAAAAAAAGCTAAAAGAGGACTCGGGTTTCAGGCCCGTGCGCGAGTCGCCTAGGTGGGGCGCGACTCGCGTGCGGGTCTGTCCCGGTTTTGCTCGTTGTTCGAAAATTGTTAATTTTGATAAATCGCGTACAAATATGAATTAATTTATACTCGATTTATGTTTTCGATATTCGTCGAACCCGATATTCGATTATGAAATCGATATCGAGTATTCGTAATGATTTTTAGAAAAGGGTTTTGTAAAAAAAGAATTTGAACGAAAAAAAGATGTAACGATTTTTAATATCGTCGAGATTTTAATATAATTCTTTTCGATACAATATTCGATTATAGAAAATCGATATCATATTTTTAAGAATGTTGTTGTATGAAAATAGTTTTTAATAGTATCGATATTAGAAAATAAAATAAACGACGACCGATCCATAAAAAATAAGACGGACGAGGAGGAAGAGAGAAGAAAAAGGAGAAATCGGGTTTTGTTACACC
Source organism: Agrostemma githago (assembly GCA_958450325.1). NCBI lineage: Eukaryota > Viridiplantae > Streptophyta > Magnoliopsida > Caryophyllales > Caryophyllaceae > Agrostemma > Agrostemma githago. The sequence continues at coordinate 2,555,457 of OY288255.1, forward strand.
CTCAACCTACATGCTTCTGTTTACTCGGATCGGGGCTCGTCGGGACGTGGCTTAGGCACAAGAGCGTCGAGTGGATGTCGGTGAGTTATGGTGGCTCGGTTTGGGCGTGACGTGTGAAGGGTGTCGGGTATCGGGCCGGTTTCCTTCGGGTTTGTAATATCGGTTTCTCGATGCTAAATTTTATGCTTATGAGTGTGTGGGAATAATTGATGGTTGATAATTCGTGTGTTGATGATTGATAATTGATAATGAATGTAGATATTGTAGATGCTAATTGATTGTTGTAAAAGTGTGTGTGCAAGGGACTATTTATAGGGAGTTCCCGACCTTGGCTAGGAGAGTTTGAACTACCGCTAGAGATAGGAAATATAGGAAGCTGTAAGGCATGAGAATTCCGCTTTCTTGTCAAGGAAGAAAGGGAACACGGCTGGAATATGCTGCTCGGCCGAGTATTTGCACTCGGTCGGGTGTCTGAATCGGTTTTCGGATAGGATTCCTACTTGAGATCGAATTCCATCCTTAAACGGATTTGTTTAATATTTTGTGAAGCTGATTTTTTTGTAGGATTGGAGTATGAATCAGCCGTGTGAGGTGTCACGGCTGACTCACGTGTCTCGGGAAAATCTTTGACCGAGTTTTGACTCGGTCGCTAAAAGACGGTTTTACCCCTGGTGCCGGAATCGACCCAAATTAGTCTTATTTGACTCGAAACGACCCACTGGGCCTGAATTTGAGGTTGGTTTTGTGAGATATGTACTCCATAATGAGCCCAAGCCAAATGCCAATGATTTTGAGCCCGTTTCTGAGTATTTAAAGCACGTTTGCGTCCGATCATCATCGGGTGTTTGTCGGAAACTGCTATAGACACCTGGAAGACAAAATGTGGGTGTCTACAATATATATATATATATATATATATATATATATATATATATATATATATATATATATATATATATATATATATATATATATATATATATATATATATATATAGTTAGCAATATACTCATATAAAATAAAGTGAATGCATACCCTAAAATTGCCGAACCATTTATCTTTGATCGTCTTCGGGGTCTCCCGGTAGTTCATATGCGGTTCATGGTAGAAACCCTTGATTGACTTCGTTACTCGTCTTACCACAGCGGAGTCATCAAACCTTAACGAACACAAATGCAACAAATTATATTTTTGTATTGCAAAAAATTATATACTACGTCTACTTCGATAATGATAGAATAAGCAATACCATTTCCCTTTGGGTTCTATTGCAATTATGGGCAGATCTTCCTGTTGTTGTTGTTCTTCTTCTTCTTCTTCTTCTTCTTCTTCTTCTTCTTCTTGTTCGTCGACCTCCACCTGTGTTCCACGTCCACGTCCACGTCCACCTCCGCGTCCACGTCCACGTCCAACCATCTTTCAAATATGATCTGTTGAATGAAAAAACAAACAAACATATACAAATAACACTTACCAAATGCAATCCAAGAGAACATTTAACAAATAATATCACCTTGCCTAAAACCAAACAAACATATGCAAATATAGGCATTTATCCATGAGTTAGCAAACAAACATATACAACTATTTCATTGACTAAACAAATACAAGTTAGCAGTCATCGTCCTCATCATCATCGTCTTCTTCTTCTTCTTCTTCTTCCTCTTCCTCCTCCTCCTCCTCCTCCTCCTCCTCAAACTCATCTTCAAATTCCTCCTCCTCATCAATGTTATCATCTTCGACAATCACATCATCACCCATCTCATTCATCTCTTCCATGTCCTCCCCTTCACCAAAACTTTCTAAGACGTCATCGGCAACAACACCAGATAATAATGAAGTACTACTCACATCTTCTTGAAATACCGTGACATCCACTGGTGCATTAAATTGTGACTTTGCCCGACCCTTAAAAACAGCCCACCAATGATCTCTATCCTTCTTTGGGTTTGGGTATGGAGCATAATAAACTTGACTAGCTTGATGGGCAAGTACAAAAGGATCATAGTTACCATACTTCCTCCTACTATTAACTTCTACTAGTTTATAAAGACCATGAACCCTTGTACCGTTTGTGGAATTATCCATCCAGGAACACTTGAACACGATTGCATTATAAATTCTCTTCTCCCCACAATACCTCAACTCAATAATTTCCTCTAAAGTGCCATGGTAATCGTTTCCTTCAACATTACTTACGCAAACCCCGTAATTCATGGTAGCTCTGTTTTTCCCATATTTCTGTGTGTGGAAATTAAACCCATTAATCATATATCTTTGCCAAGTGTTTACTTCTTTAGAAGGACCAAATGCTAAGGCTTGAATCACATCATCTTTGACATTCATCTCAGTTACCTAATTGCGTAGTAGAGTGTTAGTGCATATGTGACGTGCTCAAAGTTTATTTCATTCTAATATGTCAACACTGAGACTTACATATCCTTTAAACCATTTTGGAAACAACTTCTCATATGTAGTCCAAACTTCATCCATTTTAGCTCGTGGATGTTGCTCCATAATGAACTGTTCAAATAAGCTGTAATTATCCAATTTAGTCGTGACATTTACATCTTTTAATTTTAAAATAAATAAGTAAGTTGTTACTATTTACGTACCGTTCATATTCTCCTAGTAGTTCACAATTTGATAATGCGTACAAATGTGCACGATCGAACTCTTGTTCGTTCAAGTACCTCTGTTTTGGTTTAGCAAGAGCTCTACCTTTGTGTTTTCGAAAGAGCTCGGGTAAAGATGAGTCATTTTCGTCTCCCGTGCCCACATCCAAATCCTTAGCCTTTGTGTCTACGTGGTCTTCAAAGTATAGAGAACAGAAATTTGATATTTCTTCAGTTAAGAAAGCATTGCAAATTGAACCTTCCACACGTGCTTTATTACCCACTTTTTTTTTCAAATGATTAAGAAACCTACATTTTGATATAGTGTTGAGTATTTTCACAATTATGATGATATAATGATTAAGAAACAATAATAAGTTGAGTATTTTCACAATTATACCTCTCAAAAGGGTACATCCACCTATATTGTACTGGCCCACCAACTCTTGCTTCATAAGGCAAATGTATTGGTAAGTGTTCCATTGAATTGAAGAACGATGGTGGAAACACTTTCTCAAGTTTGCAGAGGATCTCCGCAATATCGTTCTCCAACCGCTGTACATTTTGGGTTGTAAGGCTTGAGACACACAAATCACGAAAAAATTGGCTGATCTCGGTAATTGAATTCCACACATTAGTTGGCAGCAAGTGTTTCAAAGCAACGGGTAATAGCCGTTCCATGAACACATGGCAATCGTGGCTCTTCATACCATGGAGTGTGAGACTGTGTAGGTCGACGCAACGACCTAAATCCGATGCGTATCCATCTGGAAACCTCAAGTTGCATATCCACTCACACAGTATCTTTTTTTGCAGTTTGTCAAGAGTGTAGGGAGCTTTTGGTTTGCGGCCGTCCTTGAGGTGTAGGTGACCTCTACTACATAATTTGGGCAAGTCCTTCCTTGTGTTATGGGTGTCAGCTGTTTTATTTTTATTATCCAATACTGTATGAATTAATTGCTCAAAAAAGTTTTTTTCAATATGCATGACATCCAAATTGTGTCGAATCAACAAATGCTTCCAATAAGGTAGGTCCCAAAACAAGCTCTTTTTGAACCACCCTGTTTTCATCTTCTTAAGTTCTTTCAGTTCTTGATCAGTACCATCAATTATCATAGGGTAGTCTGATATCGTCTCCCAGATTTCGCATCCTGACAATGTCGGAGGTGGTTCATCATTCTCGCACTTACCCTTCCTAAAGGCAGTTTTGTTGTAACGGAATGCATGATCTAGGGGTAAGAACTGCCTGTGACAATCAAACCAACACATTTTACCTCCATGTGGAAGCCAAAACGCCTTGGTGTCTTTCATACAATGTGGACATGCAAGTTTGCCAGCAGTAGCCCACCCAGAGAGCATCCCATAAGCCGGAAAATCGTTGATGGTCCATAGGATACATGCTTTCAGCCGAAAATTTTGTTTCCGGGACACATCATAGGTGAGCACTCCCGTGTCCCACAACTCTTTCAATTCATCAATAAGAGGTTGCATGTATATGTCCAAGTTTTTCTTAGGATTTTTTGGCCCGGGAACGATCAAAGATAGAAACATAAATTGTTTTTTCATGCATAATCCAGGGGGTAGATTATAAGGAGTGAGAATCACCGGCCAACAGGAGTACGACTTACCAAATTGACCGTATGGTGTAAAGCCATCTGTGCAGAGTCCAAGTCTAACATTACGAGGCTCACTAGCAAACTCCGGAAACATATAATCTAGATGCTTCCAAGCCTCACTATCACTTGGATGAGCCATGGTCCCTGGTACACGTGGATTTTCAATATGCCATCTCATTTCTTTTGCAATGTTCTTGGTTGCATATAAACGTTGCAACCTTGGTGCTACAGGGAGATAGGTTAAGACTTTGAAAGGTATGTTTGCCCCACTGAAAGTTTTCTTCTTGTACCTATCTTTTCCACACTTTTTACATTTATCAAGCATGAAGTCTTCTTTCCAAAATAGCATGCATCCGTCCTGACATGAATGGATCCTATGATGGGGCATTTGAAGGCCCCTAAGCAACCTTTTAGTGTCATAAAATGTGCGAGTCATCCGATTATCTCGTGGAATGATATCCTCAATCAAAGCAGCTATCTTATCTAAACTTCTTTCCGGTAGGTTGTCCTCACATTTAATGCTAATCATCCTAGAAGCTACTTCTAGCAATGACGACTCACATCCACGATACAGAGGTGTCTCGGCGGCCTCTAACATTTCAAAAAATTCTTTCTGATCATGGTGGGGGCTTTCTTCTTCACCCAAAGGAGAATCCTCAACACGGCCGAACATTATGTCTCCAAATGCATCTACTATCATCTCCCGATAAGGTTGTTCGATGAAAGCATTAGTGTTTGTTGAAGTACTAGGATTACTAATAAAAGAAAAGGGTTCTCCATGGCACACCCAATTAGTGTAACCAGGCGTAAACCCTTTGCTAATGAGATGCTCTTTTACTGTAAACTCATTCAAGTACTTCAAATTTTGACACTTCACACATGGACATCTAAGAATCTGATGTGTCTTGTATTCTTCTTCTTCCTTAGCATATAGAATAAAATCTTCCACCCCAAGTATAAACTCATACTTAACTTTGTTTCTATCGTCTACCCTTTCGTACATCCACTTTCTTTCGATAGTCGTCATTATTAGATTTTCTATAAGAGAGACGAAAACTTATTTAAATAACATATAAAAATGGAGTAAATAACACAGAAATAACCACGAGTTTACTCTCGTTATGTTAAAAAACAATAATCGAATATAATTAGAGTAGGGGTTGATACGTTTATTTACTCTAATTAGACAATTTGAACTCCCATGATCCCATCTCATTCGTACCCCTTCATTATTTAATTAAGTTTTCACATCTAACCTTAGTTTAATACTCCCTCCGGACACTATTTTTCGCCCCACTAGTCCAATATATGTGAGGAGTATTTTAATGAAGTGGGGCAAAAAATAGTGTCCGGAGGGAGTATATAAACTCAAATTGTTAGTATTCTTTATTGAATTTGATCGAGTCATATTACACCATATTGTATATAGTTGGCCTAAAAATATTTGACATATAAGAGGTTCATGCCTAAAAACTTTGAATGGAGTGGTCCAAGTAGAACTAAACTTAGAATATCTCACTATTATTCTAGAACACTAAACTATACTAAGCTACAACTATATTAGGCTAAAGAATGTTAGTCCCTACATTGTTATTACTTAAACATAATAAGATCCATAGTACTCTAATTCAAAATCACATAGGTGTCACTTGACGAAACAGGGTTATTAAATAATACGGAGTAAGAGTTAATATATCGTAAAATTACATATCACGCAGCATGTCATATCGACTAAGAATAAGTTTAATTTTACGAATGAAGTAATGCAACTAAATATACGTGTCAATAGAACGGTGAGGTAGTAATAAGTGCTATCATATACTATAAGAATTATAAATTATATCAAAATTAAGATAAAACATATGCATATTACATATGTAACTATGAAAAATATTTTTTACGTAATAATATCGTAGAACAATCTGGATATAGTAATAAGTTAATAATATCATAGAACAAATAATCCTATCATGGTACAACACTAATAATAAAGGTGTACGTCATTCGAATAAATTACGTTTATACGGAGTATATACTAATCAACAAATTAGTGTATTGGAAACTAAATCTAATTACTCCGTACAACGAATAATATCATAAAATGATCATACAACAATAATAATATGGAGTACTTTTTACATCGTTAGCGTAAAGTACAAATAAATAAATTTAAGAAAAGTAACCGACTGATGTATAAAAAAGGGGAGGGAAAAACAAATCGTATAATAAAATCATAAAAAAAAGTAGACAAAATACAAATAAATTCTAAAGATATACACACATGTGCCAAAAATATAAAAATACGTACAATTATATAAGGCATATAAATATAGGCCATATAAATATACAATATTATATAAATACAGAAAATTCAATACCAAAAAAAAAACTGAAACCATTAACTTAATTATTAACTAATCAAAGTATTAAGATTAAAGAAAATGCATTTAATAAAGGCTAATCAATGAGGGAATCTAAGGAAAATAAATGACTTCAAGGAGGATATGTGGCAAACTGTGAGTGGTGGTGTAAGACCACATTCATACACTCAGTGTATTTGTAATCTTTTCGGGGGGGGGGGGGAATGTATAGATACGGAAAGAGTAATTGCATTGGGTACTACGCTGTCATTTAACGAAAGGCCGGTAGATGTGGAAATAATGGTGAGCATAAAATTGAGGCGAAGAAGACAATGAGACAAGGCCCAACGACCAATCTTGTCTTCATCCCTGCCTCTATTTTTCTTTTCTAACCCAAAAGATATCGTCGCTGGCAAATCGGTACACAGCCCACTACAGCATCTCATTAAACAAGTCTTTATTTGCACACCATTTTAAGTCGCATCCATCCAGATCTTCATTGGTCCAATACACAATTCAACCCTACCATACTCCTACTCCTACTCCTACTCCCATCACATGATGCACGCCAATTCCTGCTGCAATGCCTACATATTTTATTATTAGTTGCTCCGTCTCGGTCAATAATTCACAGTATATTTTATCAGTTTGATGATGTAATTATTTACTCCTCTAGTAGATAGAGAATTTGTGAAATGATTATTATTTAACCTGTTATTAGAATACAATGAAAGATTTCGTCACGAGGGGGACTAATGGTTAATTTTATTGGTAGTTTGGTACCCAACTAATCCCACTAGTACTTTTAAAATGAGGGGTGTGCCTAAATAACATGCCACATGAAATCAAAGTCCTATAAAATTGGAAAAACCTTGTAGATCAAAGCACCATACATGCCCACCTCTTTTCATTCACAATACTACTTAACTACTTGAACAAATTAGTGAAAGTATAACTAATACTCGTAATAGCGAGGAAGAATGGGATCTTTAGTGAATGATGAAGTAGAGCCCAAATTCCATATAGTTTGCGTACCATACCCGGCACAAGGCCATATCAAGCCCATGTTCCAACTAGCCAAGCTCCTACACGCTCAAGGCCGCTTCCACATTACCTTTGTCCTCACCCAATACAACCACCGTCGCTTGTTACGCTCCCGGGGGCCCAACGCTGCGGACGGCCTCCAACGTTTCAAGTTCGAGACCATCCCTGATGGGCTCCCGCCCTCCGATGCAGATGTCACTCAGGACATCCCTACTTTGTGTCATTCTGTCATGACCACTTTTCTTGATCCCTTTAAGAGCCTTCTTCGGAAGCTTAATGATCCTTCTTCAGGTTCACCTGGTCCGGTCACGTGTATTATTTCCGATAGTGTCATGCCTTTTACCTTGGACGCGGCCCACGAGATCGGAAATATTCCTCTCATTTGGCTGTGGACTGCGAGTGTTTGCGGGTTTTTGGGGTATTCTCAGTACCGTCCCCTACTCGACAAGAGGCTTGTACCCTTTCAAGGTACTTAATTACTTCCCCTTTACTACCACCTCGCACTTTCATTCAAATGCTAATTTTTTGTCTTAGTCATTTGTTTACTTTTATATTATTTGTGAGCTGTAGTTTAGTCAAAGTTAAAAAATGATTAAGACGGAAAGAGTATATTGTTTTGAATATGGAAGCTTTGTTACAAATATGTGTAAAGGGGAAACCCATGTCATGAGTACTAGTTCTCAAATCTCATGACTTTATCAACTAAACTTGTTGCTACGTGCACTCGTGTACATCTGTGATAGTTGAGATTAGTAGTGTAGGATATACAAATGGAAATCTATACCCGACCTTAATTATTTGGATATTCAAAAATTTAATAATGGAAAATGTCAATAATGAATATCGATATTGTTGTGCGTAGAAGCGTGTATCCCATTAATGAAACAATTGGTCTTGTAACATAATGTGCTATGTACGGAGTATAGTAGTATGACCATTAGAATTAATTTTCCTGCACATTTGAACAGATGAAGCATTCTTAACCGATGGAAGCTTAGAAAAAACCGTGGATTGGATACCCAACAGCCTGGAAGATATGCAGCTCAAGTACATCCCCAGTTTCATTCGAACCACCAACAAAGACGATATCATGTTCAATTTCCTCCTGCACTGTGTCGAAACGACTGCCAAATCCTCTGCACCCGTCATTTTCAACTCTTTCCACGCTTTCGAGAAGGACGTGCTTTCTGACGTCTCTGAATTAGTCTCCGGCCCAGTCTACACCGTAGGCCCATTAGACATCCTGGTTAATGCAACACCAACAGACGACCCTGCCACCGATTCCTTAGGGTCCAACCTCTGGAAAGAAGACTCAAAATGTCTTAACTGGCTCGACTCCAAACCACCTAACTCAGTCATCCTGGTCAGCTTCGGAAGCATTGCAACAATAACAAAAGAAAACCTATTGGAATTCGCTTGGGGTCTCGCCAACAGCAATCATTTCTTCATGTGGGTACTTAGGCCTGATCTCGTTGATGGCGAAAATTCAGTGATTCCAAATGAGTTTCTAATGGAAACAGAGGAAAGAGGACTGATAACAAGCTGGTGTGATCAGGAGACCGTTCTTAAACATAAGTCATTGGGAGGGTATTTGACGCACTGTGGGTGGAACTCGACACTGGACACGGTGTGTGGTGGGGTGCCGGTGTTGTGCTGGCCGTTTTTCGCGGAGCAGCAGACGAATTGCTGGTTTAGCTGTGGGAAATGGGGGATTGGGATGGAGATTGATGGGAGTGTGGAGAGAATGAAGGTGGAGAAGCAAGTGAGGGAGATTATGGGGACAGAAAAGGGGGCAGAAATGAGAAGGAATGCAATGGAGTGGAAGAGGTTAGCTGAGGAAGCTGTTGAAAGGCCAAAAGGGTCATCTTACTTCAACTTTAACAAGTTGGTTACTGATGTTTTGCTTCCAATGAACCAATTGGGAAAGTGATGAATTATTGTCAATTCTCATATTGGAAAGAAATTGGTTAAAAAGGAGGGAGAGTTACTGTCGCTATCCGATCTCCGAAATAGTTGAAATTGAAGTGTATTAAAGGAGTCCGAAATAATAATGGCTGAAAATTTTACGTGGTGTTATACGGGTCATATAGAATGCCCCACAAAAAATTTGCAGCAAAACACAACATTCGAGGCTGTCGTCACGCAATAAACATCGGTTGACAATCGGTTAGCGCAAAAGCAAAACCTACGTGTACTTGATTTTTAGGGTTGAAATCGAACAAGTGAAGTCCTCAAACCAAGTCATTGTACTTGCTCTTAAATCTCGTACGCAATTGAAAAGATTATGAAGGCACACCACTATAATACAACACGATGCTTATCGAGTAGAATTTTCGTGTTCCCTTGCACATTTGAATTACTCTTTGATTTTTCTTTCAAAAGACAATTCTAATTGAAAGACACTTAAAACTAAGTTTTTTTATCTTTATATTATCTACAGACCACAATGCGACATAAATTTACATCAAATCTCTCTAGGACTATAATGATTGTCCATGAGGGTCGGACCTAATGTATGTACTGGTCCAAACAAGGTTTCAGTTTCAACTTGTCCGCAATTTACTTTGATTGGTGCAAATTACTGTAAAACACTAGTGACCCTTCTGTTATACTCCCTCCCATCCATTCAATTCTTTACACTTATTATAAATGGACAATCCAATCAATTCTTTACATTCTTCTTTTGGTAAAAAACTTTACCATATAACCCCCATATCTTTCATCTATTTACACAAAATACCACTACTTTTCCCTTACTTTAAATTTGGTGGACCCATAAAATCATTTAATTTACCAATAATACCCTTACTTTTACCACTTTTCTTAAAATTTGTGAAACCCCCCCCATGTAAAGCATTGAATGGATGAGAGGGAGTATACAAATTCTTGTCTGTGTCGGAGTTATTCGTCATATTAGTATGACGGGTCAAATATTACTCGTTTAGAGAGAAAAGACAAAAACAAAGTACATTGAATGTTTTGTCCTTATCAAATTAGATGATTGTTATTTAACCCATCATAAGAATACAACGGATAGCTCCCTCACAAGGGAGACTAACTGACTGTCACGGTTCATAGGGTGATCCACTCGGTTTTAGGAACCGGGGTCCAAGTAGGTGAAGGACTTCAATATATTATACTACAAAATTAATAAAAGTGGTACATTAGTGTAGTGGTTAAGATAGTCAAGGTTGATCTTGTGGGGGTGGGTTCGATTTCTATCTATTGTACTAAGACCTCCATATTGGACTTGAAATAGAGCATCCGAATTTCATTGATCGGTTCTGCCGACTGGCCATACACCATCACAAAATTGGCCTATATTTAGGTTAGTTCTTACTCTTTCTAAAGATAGGAATATCAAAGTATTATCCTTTGCAATCTTCTACTACAAAAAAAAAAAAAAACAATGGGATCCTCAGCTAACAAGCTCCATTTAGTTTGCATACCATACCCAGCCCAAGGCCATATCAAGCCCATGTTTCAACTAGCAAAGCTCCTACACTCCAAAGGCTTTCACATTACCTTCGTCTACACCGAGTACAACCTTCGTCGTCTGTTAGGAGCGCGGGGGCCCAACTCAGCAGACGGCCTCGAACACTTCAGGTTCGAGGCCATCCCTGATGGGCTCCCGTCCTCGGATGCAGATGCCACCCAGGATATCCCTGTGTTGTGTCAAACCATTATGTCTAATAATTTACTTGAACCGTTTAAGAACCTTCTTCATAGATTAAATGATCCTTCCTCGAGTTCACCTCCGGTTACATGTGTCATTTCCGATAGCGCCATGCCTTTTACTATTGACGCTAGCCGAGAGGTAAACGTACCTTTAGTTTGGCTTTGGACGGCTAGTGTTTGTGGGTTCATGGGGTATTCTCAGTTTCGTCCGCTAATCAACAAGGGGATTGTGCCCTTTCAAGGTAACTTCACCATGTTTTTACCCCTAGTAATTGCTCTATTATTGGAACGATTTTAGCATATTTTTTAACCTTTTTCAATCGCTATATATGGTCTTTACATGCATGGGTACAAGTGTGCAACCATCTTATTTAAAACGTCACGATTCAAATGGCGTTACAGATATGTACATGTATACCGATATAACGTGACCTTATCTTATACCAAAAATTTATTAAAGTATTCCTTCGGTATAGTAAATGTGTCTTTTTTGTTTAATCATGGAAATTAATTTATTGTGAATGAAAACGCAACTTCAAAAATTTTCTAAGTTGTCAAAATTATTCATCTAAGCCCTAAAAGAAATATGTTGTGTACTATATCCAATCTAAACAATTTTTTATATGGATTCATTTTTTGTGAGGAGAAAAGTAAGTCATACGTAAAGAATTAATTGGATGGGAAGAAGTATTAGTAATGAGGTTTTCGTATTCAGATTCATATCCAATTATCCATACTTGTTTGTACTTCGTATTGATTAACAAAAAGAAAAAGAAAAAGGAAATAGTTAGAGATGCCATTTTCAAGACGACAAGACGAGAGTAAAAATAGACACACCTTTTACTCGAATTCTGTTTTCAATAAGCAAAGGTGATCTTATTAATAGTCGGATAAGAAATCCTCCATTTGTCTTATTCAATACGAAGTAGTTTTTGGATTAAAGTTCAAGAAAATAATAATGATTGAATTTGAACCACACAAAATTCAATTGTACAACACACTCATAACAACTTTCCAAAAATGTAAATAAATAAGGACTCCACATTGAATAATACCCAAAAAGAGAAACATGAAATTATTGAAGGGAACAAGGGAGTGGTAAGATATTACTCCCTCCGGGCACTATTTTTCGCCTCACTACCCCAATATATGTGAGGAGTATTTTAATGAGATTGGGCAAAAAATAGTGTCCGGAGGAAGTAGTTTTTTGCATTGGTTCATAATAATGTAGGGAGTACACCTCTTTCTTTGATCTTTGTGTAAAAGCAGTAGATACGGAGTAAGGAATACGTAAGACTAGCGAACGGAATACTGGAAAACAAAGTGAATTTATGTTGGAACTTCATAGTTCATGCTCCCTCCTGTCACTCGTTTTCTTTCTTCTTTTATTATTGGGCGTAATTTATTTTTCTTCCCTCTTTTTTTTGGTTGTACCAAAACAAAAGGAAGAAAACGGGAATAGGAAGGAGTATTACCTAAGGATATACTCCCTCACACCCAAACAGTTCTTTACCATTTCTATAAATGGACAATAATCCAATTAATTCTTTACATTCCTTTTTGATAAAAGACTTTACCTTATAATCTTCGTATCATTTCACTATTTATACAAAATGTCACTATTTTTTCCTTAATTTAAGTTGAGTTGACCAATAAAATCATTTGATCTACCAATAATACACTTACTTTTACCACTTTTTTCTAAAAGTAGTGAAATATCTAGAATTGAATAAATGAGATATAGTAGAAATTAAAATTGTTTGAGAAGTTGTACTTTTCGTGAATTGAACAACCAAACACATTTCATATTTTATCGATCCACGGGAAGCATTAGAGTAAATTACAAGCGAACCCTAAGACTACTCTTAAGAAGGTCAAGAGAGAGGTCATGACCCCCTTGGATCATGCTAAACATAAATTAAGTAGCAAATTAGCATGAGTTTTGAAAAGAAAATGTGAAGTGGTGACCTTTTTTGCTCTTATATTACCTCTTTCTTGATCCCCTATGTGTCCAATTTTAATTGGTTAGACAAAAAAAAAGGAAAAAGTGAAAAGTTGTTTCACTATAAAGTACGGAATATTGTATTTGTAATGACTGAAATGTAAGAAAGTGAAAAGTAACTGGATTGATGACCTAAGTGATTTACCCTTCTGCATGAGAGAAAGAAAAAGGATCAAGATAAATAAGGAGATTAACTAATTAGGAGTAAAAATAAATGACAACCCGATCATCTCAACCCATGCTCGGGGATGGTCTGAGTTTGATGTATTTGATCCAATGGTCCACTAGTGCGTTTCTTATGGTCCCAAGCTTGTATATATATAGAGAGTCCAAATTATTTGATGGAGCAGTATTTACGCAGACTACTTGTCTATCGTATTCTTTCTGGTCTGAGCTCCTCATTTACTCACTTACACGTACTTGCTGGCCTGCATAAGAGCAACCACACAATCAAAGTTCTTAATACCAGCATTAAGTTTTTCCATTGTCCGGTTGTCCCAGTGGCAGATGCAGAATTTACTTGGAAGGGGGCACTGAAACTTTTCTAACATATTACCTTTTAATCTTAAAGAATATTTTAAATTTTTAAATTTTTTTTCCGTAAAATAATGTGTTAGAACGTTAAAGAAATGACAAACTAATTAGTTTGAGTGAAAGTTTTTTTTATAATAAATAATATTTCCTCGATTTTTTTTACACCAAAATGCTATAGATTCGTACATATTAGAGGATATATAACATTCTATTGTTACTAATAAGCAATAAATATTAGTGGTTAAGTGGTGGTATTATTTCTATATTATCCAAAGGTCTAGAGTTTGAATCCTATTGATAATGATTTTCATAACTTTATAATACTAGGATTCGACCTCACCATTATGTAAAAATTTATCCCTTCAACTTCTTGGGGGCATTTGGCCCTCCCTATATCCGCCCACTGCATTGTCATATCACTTTTCATCATTTTTTTTAAGTATAAGAACTTTTAATATTAGTAGAAGAACTTTATTTTTATTCTTTAGTGGAACTCATCTAATTTTTCTTCCTTCATCCAATTAATTTTATATTCTAAGAATTTGGTAAAAATCTAAGAACCTAGTTCTTATTTTCACAAACTCAAGAAGCTCCCCAATGGAAAAACTTTATCTTTTAAAGTTCTTATTTACGAATTCAATACTAAAAATCACCATTGTGGTTGCTCTAACTACATTTATGATTGTAGTGGAGTAGTAGACGTCAAACTTTGCCATAAATTAAGATTAGTGAAGTGTCTTTCCAATGAGTAGTCGTATTTCAACCAGTCAACCCATAATTGATCTGGTACGAAATGATATGAGTTAATTAATATGACCGGAAACAACTAGTATGTGTCATATTAATACGGAGTACGAATATTATTTAGGATTTTTTTGTCACAAAGCACCTAATATTTTGGCCTTCTGTTAAGTCATGACGGTTTTTTTGACTTTTTTTTACGGAATTCCTACTTTGGTGCCTCAAGACAAATAAATTAAAAGCAAATGTTAGGTGATTTTGGGTAAAAAAAATAATAATTCTAAGTATCTTATTTATAGAAAACCTAAATGTTAGTGCCTTCTAACAAAAAAAACTCTATTATCTAGGTTTAAAACAATGGATTAATAAGTTAGAATCTTTCCTACGGAGTAATAAATTTAAAATTTTTGTAAAAGTATTATGTTAGTCGAATTAGTATATTCCAAGAACATTACTCATATCCTTCGAAATGAACCTACCCAATCCGACTGGAAATATATGAAATTCAAAATAAATTGGTCCAAACCAGATCCGATTGAACCATTTATCTCCGTAGTCATTAATCTCTCAAGTGATTGAGTGACATGAGTACACGACCATGTGGCCATGTTGCTAGGCTGCTGAACGAAATAACAGTGAGAGAATCCTAAATTTCACAAAAAAAAAGTACTCAAATCTACTTAGTTTGTTTTTTTTTTTTTGTCTTTTGAATATTCTAGTGTTATTACAGAATCAACATTCCTGACTGACGGAATGTTAGACAAAATCGTGGATTGGGCACCCAACAGCCTCAAAGACATCCAACTTAAATACATCCCCAGCTTCATCCGAACCACCAACAGAGACGACGTGATGCTCAATTTCCTCATGCTCGCTGCCGAAACCACTGCCATTTCCTCTGCCCCCGTCATTTTCAACTCCTTCCACGCTTTCGAGCATCACGCCCTCTCCGACTCTTCTCAAGTCATCGCCGGTCCATCCTACACCATCGGCCCATTAGACTTGCTCGTCGATGCAATACCAGAACACCCTGCTCCTGCTGCCACTTCCTTAGGCTCCAACCTCTGGAAAGAAAACACACACTGCCTCAAATGGCTTGACTCCAAACCCCCCAATTCAGTCGTGTACGTCAGTTTTGGAAGCATTACAACGATGACGAACGATAATCTTGTGGAATTCGCGTGGGGGTTAGCGAATAGCAATCATTTCTTCTTGTGGGTACTTAGACCTGATCTTGATAGCGGCAAAGAATCAGTGGTCACGAATGAGTTTATATCGGAAACTAAGGATAGAGGGATGATAATAAGTTGGTGTGATCAAGCGGTTGTCCTGCAACATCCTTCAGTAGGTGGGTTTTTGACGCACTGTGGGTGGAACTCGACGCTGGACACGGTGTGTGGTGGGGTGCCGGTGTTGTGTTGGCCGTTTTTCGCAGAGCAGCAGACGAATTGCTGGTTTAGCTGTGGGAAGTGGGGGATTGGGATGGAGATTGATGGTAGTGTGGATAGAAAGGAGGTGGAGAAGCAAGTAAGGGAGCTTATAGAGGGAGAGAAGGGGGAAGAGATGAGAAGGAATGCAATGGAGTGGAAGAGGTTAGCTGTTGAAGCTGTGGAAAAGGGAAAAGGGTCGTCTTATTTGAACTTTGAGAAGTTGATTACTGATGTTTTGCTTCCAATGAGACATGATTGATGATGCTTGGTTACTGATCTATCATGAAAAATTTATAAGAGACAATATTGCTAAATCGAGATGAATATGCTCATCGTCTACTAGCTATAGCTTAGCTTATTAGCTTTGTTGTATTTTACACCAATGTTTGTGGTAGTGCTTGGTTTTGTATCAAAATTAAATGGATTTCATCACTGTAATGTGTAATAAGAGATAATAGAACGCTTTTGCGGTACTATGTTTCGTCGCTCATAAATATTCGATGGTTTAATCGGTAAAGTAAAAAGGGTAGTATATCTGAGTTGGGAATGAATCCAAATATGTTGACGTAAGAAGGTCATACGTATTATCAAAGATCACATATGGAGCAGAGGGGAATCTAGCTAGTAGCAAAGGGTAGCACTCGCTACCCCAAACTTACATAAAATGATTAAAATTATCGACTTTTGCTACCCAAATTTCATAAAGTTGAGACATTTTCATATACCGTGAGCAAATATAATGAACTTGCTACCTCAAAATTCTAAGTCTGGATTCGCCCCTGATATGGAGTATTACAAATGCTCAAGTAAAACTGTCTTAATAACCTATTGTGAGATCATGTCTTATGATTGAGTAGTTATCTAAGATTATAGTGGGTGGATTAAGAGTTTTTTTGTCAAAAGGTACCTAATATTTAGGTCTTTTGTAAATAAGGCACCTATAATTATTTTTTTTGCCCAAAAGCACCTTAAATTTACGTTTCTTTGTCTAAAGGCACCTAACCCCAACTTCCGTCAAAAAAATGTTAACTTTGACGGTTCTCATCCTTAATCATCTTTCCTCCTCCCTTAATCAACCCTTATACCTTAATCAACCCCAATTAGCCCTCTTTTCCTTAATCAAATCATCATTCCTCTCATCATTTGCATACATTTTGTGCTCAATCAATCTTCATTGCTTAAATCAAATTCATTTAGTTTTCATTCAATTGGTAAGCTCTCAATTATGATTCTTTATGCTTTAAATAAATTAATTACTTAAGTCATCAACAACAAATTAAAAATTTGAGTTCAAATTTTGATTTTATGTTATTTGGTTTGTGTGCTAGTCTAATTCTATTAGACTATAATCTCAATTTTTGTTTTAGTAACCCTAATTATTAATTGTTGTTGTCACTTCATTTTTTGTTTTAGGCTTTTAGCAACCATTTGCAAAAGTGAAAAAAACAAATGATGGGTTTAATTAAGGAGAGACTAAAAGGAGATTTTGGGGCTAAGCTTTTGGGAGAAAACATGGATTATTGTGGCCTTGTGAGAAAATAATAAAGGATAATGTAAAGGAAGGGGATGAAGGAGTTGATTGAGTTTTGATTAAGGGATGAGAGAAGATGATTAAGGGATCCACCATCAAACTTAACGTTTTTTTGACGGAAATTGAGATTTGGTGTCTTTAGACAAACAAATGTAAATTTAAGGTGCTTTTGGGCAAAAAAATAAACTTAAGGTGCCTTATTTACAGAAGACCTAAATGTTAGGTGCCTTTTGACAAAAAACTCGTTGATTAATCATACAACCATCTTTCAAAAAATTAATACCACATGTGAAGTCACGGTAAAATAGAGAGAATGTATTATTGTTGAGGGTTTGGAAATATGTCATTATCGAGGACAAACATAACGGAATAGAAAACAAAATTAAAAGTCATGAGTTTTACTCGTACTAAACTACCATAAGGTAATTTTTTTTTTTGATGAACGAGGGATCCCGCAGCCTCTACCATTTTGGTGCGCTTTGGGTAAACCCTCGGGTGTACGCATAGCCTGCAAACCACGCACACCAAGGTAAACCGCCCGTGGGCGACAGACTCGAAGTCTAGAAGACATAGTCTCAAGCCATACAACTCCCACAAGTTCGCGCTTGCAGGGGTTTTAACCTGAGACCCTTGGACCAATGACTTTAGGTAATTATTAATTAGCACCTAAACTTCACATTTTAGGAAACCAAAGTTTATTGAGTACTCCGCCGTATTAGATGATTAATCAAGGGAATATCGAGAAATTAGAGACTAATTGTCAAACACAATGAAATCAATCAAACGGAAGGAAAGGAGCATGCCCAGACCCAAATGCCCGAACATGATCTTTAAGCGATCTCTTATGTTTAAAATCGGATCCACAAACGCAAGCCCAACGCTTGCCACAATTTTTCTCATGCGTCCGCCAGTCGCCTTTGACGGCCAAGAGCTTGCCGCAGTTGCGACAGGCGAAAGATTTAAGAGTGTGCTTGCGTTTGTAGTGAGTTTGGAGGGTACGAAAGTCCTTCAAGGGCTTGGCTTTGGGGTGGTTGATGTTGTTCTTGCACCCTTCTTCACAGCAGTAACATGGTAGGCTTAGTATGCCTCTTGGTTGAGTTCCTTTCAGTGAGTTTGGGCCTCTTCTGTACTCCGATCCGTGCCCCCACATGTGCATCTATAAGCCCACACACAATACGTTAGCTTTCTATGTATATGTAGCCCATATTATGTCTAAAATGATCATCTTATTATTGTATGAATATTTTCTCATGCACAAATTGTTCACACAAATCAGAATAACGTACTTCATAGAATAATTACTCACAGGATCTACATAGATTCTATTATTTTAAAAAAAAAACTAAAAAGTTCTTTTGCAATCGTTAAAGGTGTTACTAATTGAATAATTAGTTACTTCCTCGTGGGTAAGTAGGAAATAATAAAGATGGAAAGTGTTGTAAATAGTAAGGGTAGTATGGTAAAAATTATGGACCAAAAAGGAAAGAAATGAAATGGGAAGATAAAAAAATAGTGGACCGAAAAGAAAATTGGGAAGATAAAAAGAAAATGGAGGAAGTAATAATTTATGAGTACAAAACGACGTAAATAAGCATTGTAATATTATTGCAAAAATTGAAGGGTAAAAAAAGAATATTGACTGTACATTTAAATTGTGTCTATTTTATTTGTTGTAGCATCATAACGTTAAATAATACTATAGCAAAATGGATTCAACGTGTGTTTTAAAGATAAAATAATACACACTGCATAGAAAATGACTGTAATTATATACTCCGTACTCAATTTAGTTGTTAATTTTCACCCAAAAAAAAAAATTGGCGGTTAATTGACTGTTTTTTGATAAGAAAGAATTTCAGTAGAATATTTAGGAACAATCAAAGTTAACTTGTAGTCTTGACTTCTTCAAATCCAAAAGATTTTACCTTCTTAATTTTTGGATGTCAAACTTAAAAAAATTCATCATAATTACGTAAAAAAATACTTTATATGAAACTTTGAGCAATCGATGCTAATCATATATTTGGTGTTGTTATGAAAATGACTTAAACAAAACTAGAATTTTGTTATTTAAAAAAATATAGCGCTATGTATAAGTGAAGAAAAAGACGGTTAAAGTTGTATACTCTGTATGAAATATCACTTAGAAGGACAGGAGTAAAATCGTTTGGACGTGAGAGATTATTTTGTACGAGTAGGTTATTTGAGCAAGGAAAGGTAAAGAAGTAATTTACCTGAAGATTATTGTAGCGATTGAAGGTCTTACTACAAAGTTGGCAAGAAAAATGAGTGAAGCCCACTCTTATTTGAGCCACACTTGGTATCCAATACTCACTACACTCTTGTTTATCATCAACTCTAGTAGCGCAACTATCACACTCCCTTGCTTTCTTACCCGAACTACCCTGATCTGGTAATCCGATTTGCAACGCCACCGTAACATCACCCTCACTCTCACCCTCACCTTCCGACTTCTCCTCCTTCAACACCCTCTTCGGACCCTTCAAATCCAAACACAATAACGTGTCATTTTCATTTTCGGTTTTGCATGGGAAAAGATCGAGTTCAAGTAGTGGCTCCACAATTTTACAATTAACTTGCTGCATTATTGTTCAATTTATACAATCATAATATAGTTGTATCTTGTATGGACTATGGTAGCTACGTTATCGTAGGTCAGGTAGGTCCTATTTATACATAGAAAAATTCTGTACGTTATACAATCATATATGGGAGATAACGTAAATTAAATTGAATTGGGTTAGAATGAATTTAAGGTAAGATATTAGGTAGGCTAGAGCATGAGTGCGGAGTGCCTGAGACTTATTGAGGAAAAAACAAGCTTTAATTAAATTCAAGGGATTAATCTCTTCTGTTTGTTGTGTTTTCCTAGTATTCTTATTCCAGAATGAATAATGGCAATGGCAATGGCATTCATAAGGGTGGCCCAACGGTATGTAGTAATGGCAAGTTTATATTGCAGAAAAGCTTGGATTATCATTCATTTATGGGTGTAGCATTATAAAGGTAGATTATATTAGTGCCACCATATTAAGTAAAAGTTAGTGATGAAAAGGAGTGGAGTTTAATTGTAATTTGGAAGATAATTTAGCGCTAGGTTGCACCGATATGGACACGGATACGTGACACGGCATTTCAAATTTTGTAGGACACGGACACGGCATGAAAAAAAATTAATATACATATTTAAACAAAGAGAATTTGAAAATTTTTATACCTACGATATACGTTTGGTTACTTACACTGTCATAATTATCGTAAAATAATAAAACAAAAATTAAAGTCGTATGAATTTGAAGTTAAAAATCAAATATTAAAAATTCAAACAATTGTACCACTATATTACTATAATATAATTATTAGTTAGTTATAATAAGTGTTTATAGCATCAATTAACCACCGTAAACCTACAATATTATCATTTATTAAATTCGGAACCCAATAAAACAACGTTACGTATGTCCGACGAGTCTCTAAATATTACGAATCGGGCCAGACACATCTCCAAATATGACGAACCGTGTCCGATACGTGTATGAATAAATTAAAAAAATCGGACACGGTTTTACATGTGTTCGACACGTTGGTTTGGAGGAGTGTCCGTGCAACCTAGCTCTAGCGTATGTAGCATGGTTCTTTTCTCTCATTCTCGTTACGAATCCAATTTTTGTCCCTCTTGCCTTCATCGACTCCAGAGTTTAAGACGAGTTCATGTGCCTAGTCGGGTCGGGTTGTGCTGGTCAAATTGACTCGCGTTCAACCCATGTAGCATTCCTTTTTTTTTTTATTGAATATGATCAGTAAAATAATACTCCCTCCGATCCGAGTTCTTATGATCTACGAAGTATCTTATTCCTTTTTAAGTTGAATTTGATCTTTTTCCATTTTTTTCTTTTTAGACTATCAATATGTGATTCACATTTAATCTCACTTTTTTTTTTTGAGTCACTTATTTTTCCTTTTAGGAAGAGGGAAAAATATTAGGAAGTGGGATGGAGTAATGGCATAGGGCAGTGCCGGGTAGTCTGGTCTTTTTTTTTTTTTTTTTTTTTGATGAACGAGGGAACCCGTAGCCGCTATCTTTTTGGTGCGTTCTGGGTAAACCTTCGGGTGTACGCATAGCCTGCAAACCATACTAATAAATTGGAGAGCACACAAGAAGATGGAGAAGATTATTTTCTTATTGCTAAACGTAGTTACAGCAATCAACAATATATACACTCCTAAGTGATATCAAATCTTGTATAATAAGAAGGCTATCCCTAAGAATCAGCAAAAATAATATCAACTAATATTACATACCCATATTACAAGATACACAATATCGTCTACATTCTTTCACTCCCTCCTCAAGTTGGAGCCCTTGGTAAACCGAGTCCCAACTTGCGTTGTAAATGATCATACGTCTCACCTCCGAGCGCCTTGGTGAATAAATCCGCTATTTGTTCCTTGCTACGAATGTGAAACGTGTTGATCGTATCATTAACCAAGTGTTGTCGAACAAAATGACAATCAATTTCTATATGTTTTGTTCTTTCATGAAAAACCGGATTTTTTGCAATATGAATGGCCGCTTGATTGTCGCAAAATAAATGCATTGGTTTTGTATGAAAGACCCCCAACGAGGCTAGAAAAGCTTTTAGCCAAATTAATTCACTGGTGGCAGTACCCATAGCGCGATATTCCGCTTCGGCCGTCGACCTTGCAATTGTGACCTGTTTCTTGGCCCTCCAAGACACAGGTGAGTGTCCCAACGACGCGAAATACTCACTCAAGGATCGTCTAGTTAATGGACAACTCGCCCAATCTGAATCACAATAGCCTCGTAACTGTAAGTCTGATTCATTCCTCATAATGATCCCTTTACTCGGGTCCATCTTAATGTATCGGACCACCCTCAATGCAGCATCCCAATGCTCTTTTCGTGGCTCGTTCACAAATTGTGATAACACATGTACTGCATACACGAGATCAGGTCGTGTAATCGTAAGATATACTAACCTCCCAACGAGCCTCCTGTACTTCATAACATCTCGCAACACGTATCCTTTGGCCAATGCTAATCGATGGTGTTGTTGAATAGGCGTATGAACAGGCTTTGCATTCTTCATCCCAGCCTCCTCTAGGATGTCTAATGCATATTTACGCTGATTCAAGAAGAGTCCCTTCGAGCTACGTTCCACCTCGATCCCCAAAAAATACTTAAGATGACCTAAATCCTTAATACCAAAGGATTTGTCAAGGAAGGATTTAAAAATTCCACAGGAGGTATTATTGTTGCTTACGACAATCATGTCGTCAACATATACCAAAACCCCAATAAAAACACCATTTTTATTATATATAAACAATGAATAATCAGACAACGATTGAACAAATCCATACCTTCTCAAGGAATTCGTTAATTTAGCAAACCAATTTCGAGAGGCTTGCTTTAAACCATATATCGACTTTAACAATTTGCACGCCTTCCCTTCTTGTTTTTCTTCAAAACCTTGTGGTATTTTCATATATACCTCTTCGTCTAATTCACCGTGCAAGAATGCATTGTTCACATCTAATTGCTAGATTATCCATTTCTTTGCTACCGCAACTGCCAATAAGCAACGGACACTGGTCATCTTTGCTACCGGAGCATACGTCTCATGATAATCTACTCCTTCAATTTGGGTAAACCCTTGAGCTACAAGTCTTGCTTTGTATCGCTCGATGGTTCCGTCGGCTTTATACTTGACTTTGTAGACCCATTTACATCCAACGGCTTTCTTTCCCTTGGGTAATGCTGTGATTTTCCACGTTCCATTCTTTTCTAAGGCATCGATTTCTTTCCTCATCGCTTCCCTCCATTTTGGGTCTCGTGCTGCCTCCGAGTAATGTCTCGGTTCTTGAACATTATCAATCTTTGCCAAGAAAGCTTTGTGGGAATTAGAAAAACAATTAGTAGTCACGTAGTTAACTAAAGGATAGCGAGTACCTGACTTGGTAGAAGACATTGATTGACCGAGATGAGCATTGCCAAGGGGTTTAATTACTCTTGTCGATTTACATACATAATCCTTCTTCCAAGCCGGCTCAAATTTTTCTCTCTCCCCTCGACCAAGGCGTTCTGGTCTTATGTTATCGGCAGCCGTGTCATGGTTAGTCGGGTTCTGTTCTATGTCTTCAACAACCTCTGTGAACTTGCTCCCCCTGTCCTCTTGGCTCGATTCGGAATTTTCATCACCATAATCTGTACTAACAATGACCTCTGCCATAGCATCATTATTATTTCGTGCCGAATCTATGATATCGATGGGTTGAACTGTATTATTTGGTAATGCAAACGGAAAAACGTGCTCAAAGAAATTCACGTCACGAGACACGAACAATTTCTTTTCCGTTAAATCGTATAATTTCCATCCCTTCTTGCTATGAGGATATCCTAAGAACACACATCGTTTTCCTCGTTCCCCGAATTTATCACGTGGCTTATCTTTATTATGAACATAGCACAGACATCCAAGAATTCTCAAATTTTCTAATTCTGGTTTTTTTCCATGTAAAATCTCATAAGGAGTCTGACCATGTAATAATGGTGTCGGGGTTCTATTTATTAGGTAAGCCGCTGTCAATATACATTCTCCCCAAAATTGAATAGGTAAATCGGCTTGAAACCGTAACGCTCTTGCTTTCTCGAGTATGTGTCGGTGTTTCCTTTCTACCCGTCCGTTTTGTTGTGGTGTATCCACATTACTAGTTTGGAAAACTATCCCATTGTCCTTATAAAAATATGTCAGGTAATACGTCCGTTTTTTTTTTAAGCTGATTTGTAAATATCAATAAAGAAATCCCGCCGGTGGACGTTGCATATTAAAGGTCCACCGGCAGGCAATGGATTGTCGTGGGTTTAGGTCTCAAGAACCGGAAAGCTCTGATACCATAATAAATTGGAGAGCACACAAGAAGATGGAGAAGATTATTTTCTTATTGCTAAACGTAGTTACAGCAATCAACAATATATACACTCCTAAGTGATATCAAATCTTGTATAATAAGAAGGCTATCCCTAAGAATCAGCAAAAATAATATCAACTAATATTACATACCCATATTACAAGATACACAATATCGTCTACATTCTTTCACATACACACCAAGGTAAACCGCCCGTGGGCGACAGACTCGAAGTCTAGAGGCATAGTGTCAAGCCATACAACTCCCACAAGTTCGCGCTTACAGGGGTTTGAACCTGAGACCCTTGGGCCGATGACCACAAGTCTGGTCTTGTTAGGTGCATATCGTTGTCTTTTTTCACAAGAGTTTTTTTGTCAAAAGGCACCTAACATTTAGGCCTTTTGTAAAAAAAGCACCTAAAGTTATTTTTTTTGTCCAAAAACACCTAAATTTACCTTTCTTTGTTAAAAGGCACCAAACACCAACTTCCGTCAAAAAACCGTCAATATTGACGGTTTCCATCCTGATCTTCTTCCATCAATCCTTAATAAGACTCATTAACCAAACTCAATTAACATCTTCCTTCTAGGATGTCAATGGATTGGTTTCTTAGAACAAAAACTGGTATTCTTAATTTCTTAGAACAAAAATTTCATTCAATTCAGTATTAACTCAAAAATTTATCTAATAAACTCTAACACATACACATATCCTAAAATTATACTCGTACTTGAAATTATGGGTAAATAACATAAAAATGGAAATTGAATTCAAAATTTTAATTTGTTCTTAGAATGAAGAGCTATAATTAAAAACTTACCGATTGAGAGAAAACTTGATGATTTTTACTTTAGTAATGGGGGATTGATAATTGAGATGTACGCAAATAAAGAATAGCTAGGTATGAAGGTTGAATTAAGGAAAATGATTGATTGAGTTTGATTAAGGGAAGATGGTTAAATTAAAGAAAGATGGTTGGTTGAGTTTGATCAAGGAATGAAGGTTGATTAAGGGTGGATGGAAGAAGATTAAAGGATGGAAATCATCAATATTGACGGTTTTTTGACGGAAGTTGATGTTTGGTGTCTTTTTACAAAGAATGTAAATTTAAGGTGCTTTCGGACAAAAAAAATAACTCTAGGTGCCTCTTTTACCAAAGGCGTAAATGTTAGGTGCCTTTTGACAAAAAAAACTCTTTTCACAATCCCAATTGTAACCTCGTCTGACCAAAAATGTTAGATGGTTTGGCAGCCCAGCACTACAATATGTCGGCCCAAAAAGAGAGCCCAGACGGCTCGACTCGATTTGCCCAACCCTCAAAGCAGTAAGCAGTAGCCACCGCCACACCCACACCCTGCAGCTCTCCACTCTATTTGCCTATCTACTGTAAGTCTAATTCCAATTCCAATTTCATTTTCGTATTTTTATTTTTACTGCAATTATATTATATTTGTATTTATATGATTTCTAGGCTGTGTATCACTCATTCCTCCTTTACTTAAATTCTTCTTTTGACTTGACGAAGATGAGCTGTGTATAGGTCATTTCGTACTCCCTAATTTTTTGAGAATTTGATATACATGTAACATGCCTGTCGGATGATCCTGAAGACTATTTTTCGATGGTTCGGGATTTTGAATTATGCAAAATGACTCCATAGATTCACATTCACTGTGCTTTTTATCGTGAATTATGAGTCAATCGATTCAATGAGGACGATAAAATTGAGACGGAGCGAGTATATGGTTATTATCATTGGGGGTTTTTGAGAATCTAAGTTCCATTATTTGGACTGTGTTGGTACAATTACTAAATTATACACTCTCAAGTGTTTGACAAGTATAATTTACGAGGATCGTTATGATCGATGAACAGTTTGTTTCAGTTCATTTCTATGCCATTGAGTTAGTGTTCATTGGTTTTTTGGTGTTTTGGCCCAAATATCCGTGTACCATTATCGAATAAAACTGTGACTGTCATACCCGTGCTCAAGATTTGAAGGCGTTAACTGTCTATGTAGGCGAGGTCTGTGCCTGTTTTTTGATTCGATAGTTTTTTTTTGAAGTTCTTGAGGTTTTGTTGTGTAACTGTGTTTGATTGGAAATGATTAGTGTTGTATGAGACTGTGTGAATGACAACTGAGCAATTCGAATTCGTTGAATTCGACATTGTTTATGAGAGTTGCTTAGATTTTAGATGCAGAAAGCAGACTTGATTGGAGATTCGTGTATAGATCGTTTATGTGCTCGATTGAATAGTGTTTGTGAAGTTAGTTGAATAGGAGGAACTTAATCGAGTGAAATTGAGCAAACTCCGAACGCGGTCAGTATTCTATCAAACTCTATGGAAATCTAGGAGCATAGAATATGAAACTACGAAATCATCTTTATAAATCAAGTTAGTGGAGAACTTTTCTCTGAAACTTAGAAATGAAACCGAAACATGTAATTGACAATACTCCAGTTGTAATTTGCTTCTCGAGTAAATTTTAGTATTGATGATTACATCAGGTAATGGCTGATAATCCCGCCAAATAGATGTCATCATAGAGAGCATCACACGTCAAGGAAACAAAGATTTGTCTCTGATTGACTGTGGTAGACAAGCTTGTGCCCCTCATCTTATTGCTCTCTTTTTAAATTTGCGTTCTAATGAAACGTCTGATATTGATATTTGATGAGAATTTTTGTCCAGTGTAAAGATTATTTCCAGTGTCCTTATGAATTTATGATACTCTCATAGTATCTTACCCTGAAGTTATGGAACTAGTGCAGTAAAGAGTTGTCTGACGTGTTAATTTTTTGTGTTGTTAGTTCTTTCTCTAATATGTTCATGATTTATAAGGAACTCGAATTTATTTATAACGTACTTTACAACCATGTTTCCTTTGTTGCACAGGTAGGCTCGCAAAAAGGTTAATGCATTTGGTCTCAAACATCTGCGAAGTGCGCGGTAATATCGTTTTTTGTAACTCTTAGCACTGTGTTTCAGAACTATGCTGATGTTGCTGGTCTGGTTTCATGTCATTCATATGCTATGAGGGGAGACGGGGTTGGGAAGTTCAGTTGGGTAGGAATTCAAAACTTTCTTTTGTTATCTGAGTAAACATTTATGGAAAAAGTCCTATTCTGAACACTTGGAGAGATTATCAGTAGTTGCTTTGTCGTCTGGAGCTTCACTTTACTTTTCATTTAAAATGTACCATCAGTTCCGTTCATCGATGAACTTTTTGTGGGCAGTTTCTCAACTCAATGCGAAAAGTCGAGCAATGTCTCGCTATAACTTTCACTATTCTCTTCAATTTTCCCCTTTACCTTCACTGTCTGATTGGGTCACATTCCGTTCTTTCCACTTCAGACCAATATTAAACAATTTACATGCCGAGCTTCAGCCTATGCCTGTGAGTAATAAGGATGCTTTAAAGGTTCAAACTCTACTTGAGAGATTCACAAATAGCTCAAATGAAGAGCGCATGGAAGCTCTCGATAATTGTGAGGTTTCTCTTACAACGTCTTTGGTGGATGATGTGGTCAGACGAAACCATTCAGACTGGAATTCTGCCTTTCAGTTTTTTAATTGGGTATGCAGTGTTAAGGATCTTAGTGGTTGCACGCCAAGGTCTAGCACATACAACGAAATCCTTGGGATATTGGGTAAGGCAAGGCAATTTGAAAAACTCGAACAATTGTTTAGGGAAATGTTCAAAAGTGGAGTTATGAATGAGAGGTCATATGAAATAGTGGTTCATAGGTATGCTGCTGCTCATAAGGTCGAAGATGCTATTGCCTTTTTCTATACGAGAAATCAGTATGGCTTAAAGCTTCATCTAGCTGCTTTTCAATCTCTTTTGATGGCATTGTGTCGGTACAAGCATGTTGAAACGGCTGAAGATCTATTTCATGAAAAGAAAGAGGAATTTCAATTTGATATCAAAACATGGAATATAATACTCAATGGGTGGTGTGTATTAGGAAATTTACATGAAACAAAGAGATTTTGGAATGAGTTGACTCGTTCCAAGTGTAAACCAGACAAGTACTCTTTTGGCACCTATATAAACTCACTTTGCAAATCTGGAAAAGCAAGCTCAGCATTGAAGTTATATCGTGCTATGTGGGAGAATGGTTGTGCACCGGATGCTGTAATTTGCAACAGTGTCATAGACGGGTTGTGTTTCAAGAAGAGGGTTCCTGAAGCCCTTGAAATATTCCAGGAGATGAATGCTAAGGGTTGTCCACCAACTGTAGGCACATATAACTGCCTTATTAAGCACATGTGTAAAATTCAAAGAATTGAGATTGCGTCAAAATTGTTCTTGGAAATGGAGGAAAAGGGTGGGGAATGTGCACCAAATGAGATGACTTATATTCACTTGTTAACAGCAGCAAAGAAACCAGAGGAAGTGGCAAGTCTGCTTAAAATAATGAAGAGACAAGGGTGCAAGATAACAGGGGATATATATAATTTGTTATTAAGGTTGTATTTGAGTTGGGACAACGAGGAACATGTTCGGTTGACATGGGCTGATATGTTGAAAGATGGCGTCGGGCCTGACCAGAGATCTTACACTATTATGGTTCACAAGCGGTATGAGCAAGGGCGAATAAAAGATGCGTTGGATTACTTCAAAGAAATGACATTGAAGAAACTAGTTCCCGAGCCAAGGACATTTGTGTTGGTTGATGCCATGAAAACCAAGCTAAGAGCAAATGGATCGGAAGAGGCAAGGGAAGTTCAAATATCGAGATGAGAGGAGACTGAAAGTGGTTTCCAGCAGTCGGGTAAGCAAATGAAACCCGCTTCTTTAGACTATTACTTCAAGCACTTCTAGTTGTGTTTATGATAACAATTGTCGAGTAGTGAACATAATCATCGATTATATCAGTAATAAGGACCCTATACAAATATCTGTGTCGAAGACGAAGTATGATCCTTGGTTCATGTCACAGAAGTGTTAACTTGAGTGTAATAGCAACTGTTTGTACCTGAAAGAAACTGAAGTTGTCCAACCTTTACATTTGTTGTTTCGAAGTTACACCAAGCAGTCAGACTTCCCTAATTCTCTAATGAGACAATCTCACAACCTCTCACATAATAGCGTAGTTACTGTTTTAATCTAGTGTAATATAAGTTACATTTCACAAGAAAAATTTACTTTTGTTGATTGTGTGTCTTCTGAAGTTTACAGATCTCCAGTTGCAATGGCAGAAAACTCTGGCAAGCAATTAGATTTGGGTAACAATGACAGCATTGGTATGGTGAATATTATGGAAAATGAGGGGATCTTACCTTCAGAGTTTGATCTGCCTGCTGACAATGAGCAAAAGTCAAACAATCAAATATCTGCATATGTGTCTTTCGTGAAGGAAGTGCCAGGAAATAATTGTTATGATGAAGAGGTGAAGGGTAGCGATGATGGACTAACTTATGGATCTGGGAGTGGACTTATCGATAATGTTCTGGATGATGAAGATGGGATTGAAATTCAACAAAATTATAGCGTTCACCATATTGAACGTGGAGCTTATGGTAACTGTGATCAGGCTAGGCAAGTGAGGAGCGGCTTATGGCAATTGGGGCAATTCCCTTAGTCTAGCTATTGTTCCGCAATGTGACTCAAGGTATAGCAAGACTTGTTCTCAGCAAACAATGGATACAGGGTATAATAAGATTGAACAAAGGGCTTTGAAGTAATAGGGTAATTTTGCATACGTCCGACCGTCTTCAGTCCACCATTGGCAAGGGCTTTGAAGTAATGAGGTAATTTTGTTCATACTCTTCATTCCGCAGAGTATTCCCTTCCCCTAGAGATGGTTGGAGAAAAATGGTTAGGAACCGGTCTAACTCTTTTTGGGTCCGAAGTGAATTTGATGTATAAGGCTTTCGTATGCATTGTCTATGTCGAAGACGAAGTATGATCCTGGGTTCATGTTACAGAAATGTCAACTGGAGTGTAACAGCAACTGTTTGTACCTCAAAGAAACTGATGCTATCAATTACCAAACCGTCGGAAATTCTTATTTCTCTAATGAGACTGTCTCACAGTAAGTTTATTGTGAGATCTAGGGTAGTTACGTCTCATATTAGCTCAAAGAGACTTCATTGTCAAATTTAAGAAGCAGGATGGTCCCAAATGTTGCTATCGGAGCCTAATAATTGGATGTGGATATGCAACATACTCAATATTTAAATGCTTGGATAACATTATGCAATGGTAGTAGATATGAAGTCACTATCTTCCATGAGTTTGATCCATTTAACCTAATATTCCTAACTGAAATGATTGTGACCAAAGTTGATGTTAATTGTTTGTTAAGTCCCACATTTTTTTCACATCTTGATTTTCTTTCCAGTAGTGATAAGTTTATTAAAGACAGTGGCCCAAAATCGTTGAGGAACCCAGCGGTTCAGCGATCATTGTTGTTCAACTGTCGTCGTACAATTCATTAAGCTGTGAACGATCACGATCCTAGGATCTTAATTTTGTAGGATTTTATTATTCGACTTCTCTAGAAAAAATTAAGTAGGATTTTGACCATATCCCACAATCCGACGACTATGTGATTCCCTACTGTGAAATACTCCACTATCTATTTTGTCAAAACCGAATATATATATCCGAAGAATAGAATATTAAAACCACCTTTAATATTAAAAAAAAATTATTTCAAAGTTTTAAATATAATTCATTTGCTAAAATGGGGAACGAGAGATACTCCGTAAAAAAACACAAAAATTAAAAAAACTCAAAATATGCAAAATGGACTCGAAGACTAAGCTAAAGTGTGGAAATGGGTTGTATACTTAGCTTGTATATCAGTGCCTGTGGCTGTGAGTGCTATGAGCTTATGACCAAGATGAGCAATTTTCGTGCGACATCATCTCACGGAAGTATGTTGCGAGACATACCAATAGAAAACAAAAAATAACTATCTTACATATGAGAGATCTTACAATAAATTTATGATTAGACTGTATTTCATATCAAAATTGGTGGATCAAGATCAGATAAGTGAGATGCTCAATGGCCTAAAGGTGATGGTTTATGTGAATGATTCTATCACAAGTTACAAAGGTGAAATAACAAGACATGAAACTAAACATAAAATGGAACAAAAGATCCATGTGCAAGTTAAGCTAATGAGCTGGAAAGTGATACATCTACGTATTAACAAACACAAATCCTTACTTGTGACGGTCATATTCATCGTCAGTGTGCGACGAATCAAATACTATTCATGTAGGTAGATAAGACAAAAATAAAATATCTATTCATGTTTTGTCTTATCTACCATACGATTATTATTTGACCCGTCGCAGACTTATGACAAATATATTCATCACAATCAAAACTTACTAATCAACAAAAGGCATCCCAACTCCAGTCATCTCCCTTAACTTAGGCAATAATCCTGACTTTCCAGCATAATTAAAAACTTTATAGTTTAGCGTCGAGTTGTAACTTCCATTATGATTTATGAATACTAGGAATTTCAACACTCCTTACTGAAGTTACAGTTGGTCTTTCTTACGACGAATATATTATTCGCAAGTTTAAGACGGATCAAATAGATACCATTTGAGGGAAAAAGGATAAAGGTCCCACCAACTTCACTTTTGTCTTTTCTCCTCAAATGATATCTACTTGACCCGTCACTTGTTTGTGACGGATATCTCCGTCACAAACAAGAATTTGTGCCGAATCTACGAGGAGGAGTTCCTTATGAAACACTTGCATGTTCCCCCATCACTTTCATTCGTCCGGAGTAGTAGGATGAGTATTGAGTAGTAACATGATGTTGCACTCTCAAAACAAGTTATTGGCCTATCGCAAACCCCCAATATTAGCTCTCATATGCCATCCTTATATATTCTCAAAAACAAAAATTATTGTCATTTTATTGTAAAAAACATGACCTTTTTATGCTTAAAAGTAACAATTTTATTTGATCACATTTTAGTATTAAAGCAGTCGTTTCTTCCTATCGATTATCACATTTTACTACCAATATTTATATATTATCATATTCCATATTACAGCGTGTCTGTCATTTGTTTACCTTTCTATATAGGGATTGTTTTATAAATTAATTTGATCATCTAAGTCATCATAGTCCACTTGTCATCCAATAACAATAACCATAAACGGTCCCCTTCTTTCTTGGTCTACATATCAAAACCAAAGGTAAACAAAACAAATGATCGGGACGAATAAAAGATAAATTAATCACTTTTTCCTTCATGGTAAAACATAACGATTATATGGTATAATTTGTCAAACTCATAATCGAAAGTTTGAAAGGAAACCTACCTTTTTTGATGGAGTTGGTCCATACTCTATGCTAAGAAAGAAATCATATGTCGTATCTTTTTCTTTGACACGCAGGAATAACTAGGATTATATGCACTGCCAATCTGGCATCGGCGTTGGGCATTGGTAGAGATAGAAATGAGTCGTACTGTGTTGTGCCTCGTATTTGTCTATCATGTCTACAGCAAAAAATGGCACGATTCATGCACGGGAAAGTGGACCTCGTGCTGTGTCGTGTCGTGTCAGTATTAAGAAAGGGCAGCTTAGGCACGGCCCGTAGCGTGTCATGTCGTGCCGTGCTTAGAAGTGTCTAACCATTTTCTTAAATTTAAGCTTATTTCTTTACATTTAGGGTGTGTCAAGAGTTACTCAAGACCGTGTTGTGCCCAAATGAGCTGTGTCGTGCTGGGCCATGCATGCCAAAGTGAGCTCATATCTTAGCAGGTCTTGGATCGTGTTGAACCGTGTCAACCCACCAACCCACGTACCAACTTCCATGGCCCTGCTTGATACGACTGTACGAGTACATATCATGTGCACATAATTGTAGATTTGCCATACAAGGCTTCCACACCGTTTAACCATTGCATCGACTCTTTAGCTGATTGCATTTTTTTAGAGTAGTATATTTCGGTTACCTGTCGCGCGTCACTCCGCATCACGTATGACGTAACCACCTTACAAGCAAGGCTATGTATATAGAGTATTGAATTGGGTTGTTTATTGATGATTGTGTAGTGTATTATACTAGGGGAGGGGAGCTTCTATCTATCTAGTTGTACTGTGATCTGTTACTGTTAGGCTCACAAACACTCAATCAATTCAACATTTGATTCTTCTCTTAATTACTCTAGATGCCATTATGAGAAGATAAGCATGTGAGATAATAAAGCAATGCGAGAGGTATGGTGGAGGGAGGCTATACCACTTTTCGCACCCTCCTCTCCTCATTGTTTCGGGTTGGACTTCAACTACATTACCCCATTGCATCCTAATTTGATCGATCGGCTCCACTAACAAAAACAAGGTCTATTTGAGTGAAGTGATAGAGCGTCCATCCCCTCCCTCTTTAGGGTTGTAATTGTGTCAAGTGTCACAAGCTCAACCCAGATTGATTCAATGTAATTTTGTATTCCGTAGTTTATTACTTCCTCTATTCCGTAGAACTAACTTCATACGTAAATTCACCTTTCTTCTCACGAAAAATGAGAAATGGGTATGGTTCGTAAAACAGAAGAGAGTAAATTAAGCGTATATCTAATGCTTATTAGGCCCGATTCTTTTCAACTTCTTTTCAGCTCACTCCAATTAAGTTAAGTTAAGTTAGGATATATTTCAATCTAACAAGGCTCATTTTATCTCAATATTTTAGTCCACTCCAACCTAATTGAGAATGTATCATAAGAGCAGATGGTATGGAAAAGCTAAGGTATTAGCGTGTCCAATTTTCGTGGGTGCATTCTGGATTTGTCTCCCACTTGCTCACTCAGTTGCTCTATTTAGTGGGTTTGGTTTGATATATGCAATCATCAATCATGGACATGGAAGTGGGTATATACGACCGTACGTACTAGCTTAGTTACTAATACTCAGCTCCTAGATGATTGTGTTAGTAGTTCGTAGTCAAACTAAACCCCCCACTAATCCACTATCATAAGAATGTAAGGTCACTTCTTCTTTTCGACTGAAATAGTCTGAACTAAATTGAATTACGTTGAATTGAACTGAGACAAAATGAGTCTTCTGAAACTAAATTGAAGTGAGCTGAAAAGAATTGAAAAGAACCGGGCCTAAACCACCTTGCTTACTTTTACTTTTACTCGATGAAATGCATCTATCTCCATTTCTTTTTCTCTTCGTCATCTTTCATCTTTTTTTAATAATTGAGCATGTATTTTTGATTCTTTCCTCATTGTTGTTAGTAAATGAATGTGTGATGAGAATATGACATTTCATCTCCCATTAGCATGTCTTTTTTTTTTGGTTCAAACATTAGCATGTCATTAGTATAATATTAGTGTGTAACTTTATATTTTCCCGTCATTATTATTGTTTATGTAGGTTCATCGAATCTCGTTGTAATATTTCAGTATTTATACCGTCATTGGAATAAGAGGAGAACTTCACAATTCTACCCTCACCGTACCAAACAAGAATCGTGAGATTCTTTCAATGATTCAATCTATTATTATCGGACAATAAACCGTATGATGTAACCATCCACCTCACAAGTCACAAGTCACAGAAAACATTGTTTGGTCATAAGTTTAGCAATCATGTATGTAGAAGAGTTCACTTATTTCCCAGTATGAAGTATGAATATGGGTCGGATCTATCTATTTATATAGAGTCACGGGATTGTGGATTATTTGTCCAAGTTTGGCACAAGACTGCATATCATACGGGGGAAGGAGTCAAAAGTGATACTCCCTCCTATCCATTCAATCCTTGACACGAGGGTTTTACAACTTTTAAGAAAAGTGGTAAAAGTAAGGATATTATTGGTAAATCAAATGATTTTATGGGTCCATCAAACTTAAAGTAAGGAAAAAGTAGTGGCATTTTGGGTAAATAGAATAAGGATATAAGGATTATAAGATAAAGTGTTTTGCCAAAAAGGGAATGTAAAGAATTGATTGGATCGTCCATTTATAATAAATGTAAAGAATTGAATGGATAGGAGGGAGTAGTTTACTTGAAACCTTGCATGCTCCTGCCACTTCAAAGTTCAAAGCTACTTCATTCTATGGCATTTCACAGGGGACTTGTAAAGTGACAATAGTCGGTCTCTCTTGCGACGGATATATCCGTCGTAATTTAAGATGGATCAACTAAGTACCATTTGAGAAGAAAATGACAATTATTTATCTAGATCCTACCAACCTTACTTTTGTCTCATCCCACCTATTTGGTACCTATTTGACCCATCATACATTTGTGACGAATATCTCCATCATAAACAAGAATTTGTGAGGTGACAAACACAAGATCATGTAACTGACATAACATTGTACTTACATTCAATTACCAATCCTCTTTACGTAGTGGATTCTAATTTGGACTGCCTTATAGCTTTTCTACCACCCTCTCCCTATATTAGGGTCATTCCCATTCCTCATTGGCTCCAACTTTTAGGTTTCGCCTTCACGGTTTATAAAGATATAAACGGACCTACATGGGGAGTAGAAACTAGCAGAAAGGGGTCGTCAAGGACACCCGTTATTACGAATCCCGAAAAAATAATTGAAGTTTCTAATTTTTACTCTCCATATAATACGTGCAAATTTTTAATATATAATAAATTTTCATTTGTAGCTTCGTTCCTAGATAAATAGATTTATTAAGAAGATCGTGAGATTACAACCTGTAATATGGATGATTTTATCATGTTTTATGGTATAATATGACAATATTCCTCGTATTAATCTATGTACAATTGTACATCAAAGATAAATGACAATGCCACCTAACGATGGACCTATAAGTGCCTTAGTTTTTAGTGACTTCAACTCAGTTACTCATGTCATTTTGTTGTTTCATACTCGTTGTCACATTATTTTTATTATTAATATAAAATCCGTGCATACATTGTATATGAGTGTTATAGTGTAAATATTTGTTTCACAATGGTAAAACATCATCCACCAACGTAATGATATTAGTGCGGGACCTTTTGTGAAACAGTCTAAGAGTAAATTTGTGAAGGTTTGGCCCAAGGTGATCAACATTGTACAATTATGGACTGATGTGGACACCAACATGACAGTGATCCAACACAAGTCACGGGGTAACACGCTTCCGCGCATAACAATGAGAATTTACTTTATAGAGAAAGGAGATGAACAATAAGATGTAGATGAAGTACTCGTATTATTTTTAGATTTTAAATTGAAATTTATTAAGTTTACCTCTCTCAAATTTGTGATGATAGATAAGCTAATATATAGGACAATTTTGATATTTTATATCGTACCATATCCTCCTATCACAGTTCTTATTGTTATATTCACTCCGTCTGGTTCATTTATTTGATGCCTTTTATATTCGTTGTGAAATATTGAAATTAAGTGCAAACAAATGGGTAAGATGAAGGGAATACTACTATTTTGTTAATTACTCATACTTGTTTAATTTTAATTAACTAAATATCTTCTAGAAAAATTAATCAATAAATAATACAGTAGATTAATTAGAGATAAAAAAAGTAGTAATTGCTACTACGAAGTACAGAGTATAAATTTTGTCCGCTTGGTGTTGGTTAATATTAGCAAAATGAACATTATAGTGAACGGAGGAGAGTATTGTTGTGCTGTAGTAGGCGAAGATGGAGAAAAATAATGCAGGTAACGTGGCATCTTTAGGTGCGAAATAATTATTCACTAGGTCACTTATCGTCTTCCTCTTACCAACTTAATTAAGAATTACCCCATCTTTTATTTTATTTTTCTCATTTCAACTTCATCATTCCTTTAATAATTACGCTAATCTCAAACAAATCAAAATTTTAAAAATAAATTCACGTCAATCCTATATTTCATAACACAAAAAACTTTAGAAAAACTCTCGTTTCGTTTCGTTTGGTTTCGTGGAGGGAGAATAAAAGGAGGAAGATCCGGAGTAGAATGATGGAGCACACTATTGCACGTTGCTCCTTCCAAAGCAGTATTATTTCAGTATGTATGTATGTGTATGTTATCCATGGGTGTTTTATTTACTGCTGCTACTGTCTGCTGGCTATTCTTGTGAAAGTATAACCCGTGACATTTCCCAAATTCCAAGTCCTACAACGCCCTGCCTTCCTGCCTCCCCACTACATTACAAAATCACAATAATACGATTCAGTAAAGGACTACATTCAATATTTCAATTATTATTAGTCGCCCGACTACTTCGTAAAATGTGCCGAGTTCTTATTAGATCTTCCCATGCTGTAATGTTAAAATAACGTAAAATATGGTTGGAATTCATAAAAAACCCGTAAATATAGCTACAGAGGGGAGTATATAATACTTGTATGTATATATGATTACAAGAGAGAAATTAAACAAACACAGTTAGTTATTTAAGAACGAAATATACCGGTCATCTACTCATCTTTAGTACGGAGTGTAATTTTTCGTATAAGTTCTCAAATTGTCAAACTTGTGAATACTTGAATAAAATGATTATTTTTTCCGCAAAATCAAGGCTTCTGAATTTCAGTTGTTGCAAGTAATTTTATGAGAAAATTTAGTTATTATTAGGTCTATATATAACAAAATCTCACTAATATAATGGAATGGTTTATCTGTTTTCTCATTATATAATCCTATACGGAGTAGTAGTAGTTGACAGTACACAAAATACTTGCTGCAGAATGAATGAGCCCATTGCATGATCTTTCATTTAATGATCTACGTACGCTCAAGGGATAACCATATTTATGTCGTATGACAATTCAATTATGAGTTATGATTAACTATTGCAACATTCATTATGCATAATGCATGTGCTTTACATTATCACAATTATTTTAACGTACTAGGTAATTTTAATATTCTTATGAGTAGTTTACATAGATCAAGATTGGACTTCGATCTACTTAAACCGATATTAAAGTGGTTCAAAACTATAATAATACTCGTATCAAATATATCCGACTTAATTATTTCAATCAATGAAAAATAAACGTATTAATCATATATCCACCCTCATAAAAACCAAAATTAAATTACAACCGAGCGTAGGATGAAAAATATTTTTATTTTCTTCTTACCCGAACTAGTATGAAACATAACACAAATTAATAACAACCTCGCTATATGAGACGTTTGTCATAAACATTATTGAGACACGAGTTTACATGAATCGAAAATGACGTGTCCTGTATGGGGCTTAATAGTTACTCCAATACTCCACTACCTTCTAATTTCTGGTTTATGCACCAGTACTCTGTTGATTGTATGCAAGGAGTAGTGTTTCAGTGTTGGTTTGGACTTTGGAGGGAATAAAAGGTGAATGAATAATGGTGATCAGTAATCACCGTCAAGGCAGCAATATACATACGAGTATAAGGTATAATCCATCCAAATTCCACAATCCATAATTCCCCTAATGTTTCATCGTCTTTAGCTCGGCGTTTTGTATGTAAAAGCGTGACATGTGACGAGAAAAAGCGTCACATGAGGGATGAGTCAAAATCCCAAGTGCAAGGGGACCCTTTTGCCCTGATTATGGTAGGCCTCCACTCCACTGAAGGAAGGCCCTACCATTTTTGTCGGCCAACCCGCCCGCCCTCCTTCCTCTTTAGTGATGTTATGTATCATCTTCTTATTAATGGAATACATCTTCCAATAATTAGCCTCGCTAGCTTCGGTGGAGTATAGTAAATGGATGCTTATGTTCATGCATCCAATGTCCTTAATGGATGGATATACAGGACGACTTTATTACGGAATAATTCTTTTTTTTTTTACAAGAGTGAATTTTAACTGAGATAAAATGAATTAGATGAAGTTTAATTGAAGTACGTTGAAATAAATCTTAACTGAACTAAACTAAACTAAGTATTAATTGAATTAAACTAGATTGAAAGGAGCATGACCTTATCAGACCAGTTCATTATATTAAAAATAAATTTTTCAAAATTTACAAATTTGTGACTTGCTAAACCATGTGAAACCATCTATTTTACGTATACATATAACCTATAATAACATGACAAGACTAATAATGTGATAAAGTACATCAACAAAAAATAATAATACTCCATAATACGGAGTATATAATAACATGATCAGACTAATAATGATATGTGTATAAAATTATCAAAAGTTAGATATATAACTCTCATAGATCGAGTAGTTTGCCCTCTAGTTCGGCCATCGTACTCGAGCCGGGCCTATCCGGCCAACCCAAATGGAGATGGGTTAATTACGGAGTATTATTATTGTAGTATAGCATGCAGGCATGGGCCAGAGGACGTCGTCGGTTAGCCGTGTTTAAGAATGTTGTCGGTCGTGAGTAGTCATGCATATATAAGTCATAAATCATGAATGATACTGATCAACTCAAGGAACAATGAACATGATTTTAGTGGGAAAGCAAGCATTAAGATTTAAGCATTAAGCATGTTCCGGTGTGATGTGTATCTTGATTTCTTTAAGCGAATCTAAGCCACCGGACCACAGTTCCCAGGCAGTAGCAGCTTAGCTGCTCCCCATTCAATTCATTCACACTTGTCACCAGAAATAATATACTCGCGCTACATTGATTATCAAACTCGATAAATCTATTCTACAATCAAAATATTCATTATTCCTATAATTTATGACGGATAATGTATTATTCACTTGGATAGATTGTGAGAAAATATTTACTACTAATCTCTAGGCGATATGCATTATACTTTTTATCTTATTTACATTTTTTTATCGCAAAGAAAAAATTGTGATCTAAATAGGAGCAATTTAGTCCTATCTCGTCGTTCGGATGAGATAGAAGGATAGTACTTAAATTAGAAGCCAATAATTAACTTTGGGCTCCAAATATTTGGCTAAGGAGTAATTATCCATAATTTTTTTTAAAAAAAACTACTCCATAATTTATTACTCCGTACTATTATACTCGTAATGATCCACACATTAAAAATATTTGGCTAGGGACTCAATTAGCTAGGTACGAGCGCGCAACATCATGACTCAACATGACACACGACTATGACAAGCCATGGGCTATGCGCCTGTGCTTGGGTCGAGGCTTGACAATACGGAGTAAAACTGTGCATAGTCCATGCAGTACCACCAACCTAGCTATGCCGCGTACGTTGTATTGTGGATCATGCCTGATTTATCATTTCCATTTCACCGGCACAACATGATAGGACACGAAGCACACCTTCCGGTGCTGGTGTTGTGCGGCACGACCCATTTCCATCTCTACCAATTATAACCAATGAAAGTAGTTGATCGTCTTTTAAGGAGGACAAAATATTCGTTTTAAAACAAAAACGAACTAAACACATATCATCAATCCGGCACATTAGCTAGGAACATTGTTACAATTAATTGATTAAAAATGGTTCTAGATACCTACCTGCTATAAATCATTTGAACAAATTAAAATTAAGTGGAGTATTGGTCCATTGACTTGTGTAGTCTTACAGCAGAGTGTGAGTGTTACAGGACTTTGATCTCCTCCTTAAAAGGTTGTTAGATTCCACTACTACTACTACTTCACTAGTGTCACACTCTCAAAGTTGATTTTCTTTAATTAATGATAATGATAATGATAATTAAATCAGCCCCCTTCAGTAATTTAATTAACTAAATAAATAATAAAAGATGAGTGAGAGGGTCACAGAATCGCAGTACATTTTGCAGATCGACCCACCTTCACCTCCACTTCCTCTCCCAAAAAAAAAAAAAAATTTTATTTTTGTATGGATATATAGGCAGCATCCCATGTAGATGTAGATGTAAGCGCGTTGTATATATTTTGCTGGATATATATATTTCAAACATTTTTATATTTTATAGTATTGAATTGGGATTGGGTTGAATTGGGTTAATATCTCCCCACCCCCATTTTCACACTTGTGTGTTGAATTGAATGAGTGAGGAAGGAAGGAAATAGCTGAAATTATTTATTTATTTATTTTATTTAATTAAATTAGATGAATTAGGGAGGGTGGCATTAAATGCTTGAGGCAATCTCCTACTTATTCAGAGTAGTAGTAGTAGTAGTACTCCCACATTGATGAGTATTTTAGGAGGAGAAGAGTGATGGGGTAATAGTAAGTGTCTGTGTGTGAGGAGCTTTTACTTCAAAACTAAACTAAACTAAACTTGCCATTCTATTCTATTCTCTCTTCTGCTTCTTGCCTTTTCCCTTCCTTCATTCATCCATCTTCATTCCTCAACCCACTTTCATTCATAATTCTTCCCAAATTCTCAATCTTTATTGCTTTTTAAGTAATGGTGGTCTAGATTGACAAAAGTTACTACTGTAAAAAGGGTAAGTTTACTCCACTCCACTAAGGTGCCACTTCTTTTTCTTTTATTCCAAAGTTTCAATCTTTTTTACTTTTCTCTTCTGCCCAACCCTTCATCTCACTTTTTCCACCTTTGTCTCTTTTATCCAATATTTTTTTTTTTTTTTTTAATTAACCATGCTTGATTTTGATCTTCAATTGGGTGGAGGTGGTGTTCATTTAGTATGGAGTAAATGATGATGAATGGGTTATGTGTAGAATTAATAACTGCTGCAGAATTCATTGATGATGATTAATTAACCAAATTCACTCGTTTTTCCTTATATGTTCATGTTTACAGGAGGGTCCTTTTCAGTTGGTTGTTTAAATTTGTGTTTAGTTAGATCTTCATCTACTTAGTGGGGATTACACTTATCTACTCACTCCGTCTCTTCATTGCGAGGAGTATTTTAATTAAAGGACAACAAATGAACGAGACGAAGGGAGTACTATTTTTACACTAATTGCTCGTTGTAGGTTGCTAACTTGCTATAATTATCTGATTGCAATTCCCACTTCATTTGCAAAACTTAAACTTCTTGTGTTACAGGTTGATGAAACATTTTTTTTGTAATTACAATTTACAAAGTCATTAATAAATGCTTGATTGGATCTGCTCTCTTCTGTTATTTCCCACTAATTCTCAAATGAGACGGTCTCACCCCTTTCAGTTGCATTTTTCGATGCTTTGTGCTAAATTATGGTGTAGTTTTATGGTTGAGATCGCGCCGGTGACAGTTTACTGTGGATGGTTTTTAACTCTTTAATCATTTTACGAGTTAAGCTAACTGACGTTTGCAGTTTGTTATAATTAGTAGTGCATAGAGGACTGAGTGTGTTATTTACTGGTTTCACTGAAATTTTGGAGCTGCCATTGTAGGATTTTTTTCTGTATAGAAAATGTCAAGGCCTCTGCATAGAGGCGTATCAGGGGAGCAGCGGCGGTTTTCTGTTGGTAGCCATGGTTCTTTGGACTCAGATGATTCACAAATGAAAGATA
Organism: Agrostemma githago; assembly: GCA_958450325.1. Taxonomy (NCBI): domain Eukaryota; kingdom Viridiplantae; phylum Streptophyta; class Magnoliopsida; order Caryophyllales; family Caryophyllaceae; genus Agrostemma; species Agrostemma githago. The sequence goes on from OY288255.1 coordinate 2,598,283, forward strand.
AACCAGTAAAGGAGGATGACTATGCCCCGAATTCTTTGTCGGATAATAGCTGTTTTAAGCAATCATTTCGATTACTTTCTTCTGATACTGCGTCTTCAAAGTTGAGTGTCAATGAAAATGGTTTTGCCAATCCAAGAAGTCGGCATAAGTTGGCAATGGCTCTTCTGAAGACCAGTCTAGTCCTCATAGTGATTCTTGCTTTAGCGGGGTCGTTTTGGTGGACAATTGCGATAACAACATCGTCTAGAGGCCATATATACCATAGTTATAGGAGACTGCAAGAGCAACTTGTGTCGGATCTTACGGCTATCAGTGATATTTCTCAGGGGCCCTCCAGAGTGACAGAATTAGATTATTGTAATGAAGAGTTTGAGAATTTTGTTCCGTGCTATAATGCCTCAGAAGGTCACGAGCATGATCGTGAGTGTGAGCACAGCCTGAAGCAAAACTGCTTGATTTCACCTCCTAAGGGCTATAGAATGCCTCTTAGATGGCCTACTGGAAGAGATGTCATTTGGGTTGCAAATGTCAAAATTAGTGCCCAAGAAGTACTTTCTTCTGGAAGCTTGACCAAGAGGCGAGTCCGTAAACTGTGATGTTGATATTTGCATTATTTGTGGTTTTGTGATATACATATGTATGTTAATTAATTTCTTTCGGGTGCTAATTGCAGGATGATGATGTTGGATGATGAACAGATCTCTTTCCGCTCTGATTCTCTGACATCAGATAGCATCGAGGACTACTCTCATCAAGTTGCTGAAATGATTGGGTTAAGCTCTTCTAATTTTGTACAAGCAGGGGTATGTTTATTCTTTTCACACGGTTGTGTTCTTTCTTCATATGCTTAGTGCGCAGTATAGGTGTTAGCGAGAGATGATGTTCCTAGAAGCAAATGCCTTCTCTTCTTTGTTGTCCTTCACGTAATTTTGTAGGATGAGTGAGAGATTCATGAGTAAAACTCCGAAACCTAGATATATGAGTAGCATTTGCACCATAAAGCTTGCGATCCTTCACAATGACTCGCAATTGAAAGATCCCGTCGTACTTATGTAGATTAGTAGTTATTTAGCTTGTGTCGGTAATATCTAGGGGTCAAATCCGAGTTCCCTAGGATTGAAGTGTGAAAGGTGTGCACTTTTGAGGATTTGTGGTCATGATTAATGCATTCTTCGGAATAATTATCATCGTCAACTGATACAGTTGAGTTGTTGTTCTGTTTGACTTACCCATTTCACGTATGAAAATGCATTTGTTTGATCCCTCTTCAAATCTTCAATAGGCCTTTTCTTCTCCAAAACAATGATCATGATTCATGAGACATCATTCTTTTCACGCAGGTACGAAATATCCTAGACATAGAATGCGGTTTTGGTACCTTTGGAGCACACCTGTTTTCAAAACAGTTGCTTACAATGTGCATTGCACCCTATGAAGCTTCAGGTAGTCAAGTACAGCTCACACTTGAACGAGGTCTTCCAGCAATGATTGGTTCCCTTAGTAAAAATCAGTTGCCATTTCCGTCGCTTTCTTATGATATGGTTCACTGTGCTCGATGTGCCGTTGACTGGGATCTCAAAGGTACTAGTGCACTACCCTCCTTTTAATGTAAAAAGAAACTCTACGACTTGCAATTAATTGTCAAGTTCAGTAGGTCAAGTGAATTGATATATGTTCAAATTGCCCATTTCTTGCAGATGGTTTGTACTTAGTTGAGGTTGATAGAGTCTTGAGACCAAGTGGATATTTTGTCTGGACTTCACCTATTACCAATGCTCGTAATAAACAGAACCAGAAGAGATGGAATCTTGTCAATAGTTTTGCTCAGAACCTTTGTTGGGAATTGCTATCGCAACAGGATCAAACTGTCGTGTGGAAGAAGACTGCCAAACGAGGTTGCTATTTCTCGAGGTCAGTTTTTTCAAAATCTAGTTTTCTTTCTATGTGGAGCATTGCATCGACAATCTGCAGGTAAGTAATAGGTGGTGATCTATCTTGAATTTCAGGAAACCTGGTACCGTCCCTACTGTATGCAGCAAGGGTCAGGACATCGAATCTCCCTATTATCGACCTCTTCAAACATGCATAGCAGGGACCCACACCCGTCGCTGGCTTCCTATTGAGGAACGGTCAACATGGCCTTCGCGAGCAAAGTTGAATGAGAAGGAGCTTCGACCTCATGGTACGTCGAGCCAAATTAATTGTTTTTTTTTTTTAATATTGTTTGATGCTGGTGTGTTTCCTATGGACTTTAGTTAACTTGACGAGTTAATGTGATTGTCCAGGACTACATGCAGAAGACATGGGTGAGGAGAGTACGGTTTGGAAATCTGTGATCCGTGATTATTGGTCTCTTCTATCGCCTTTAATATTCTCAGATCATCCAAAGAGACCAGGGGATGAGGATCCCTCACCTCCATTCAACATGCTGAGGAATGTGCTAGACATGAATGCTCGGTTTGGTGGGTTTAATGACGCTTTAATGGATACTGGGAAGTCTGTGTGGGTCATGAATGTTGTACCAACAAGCGGGCCCAACTACCTTCCCTTGATTCTAGACAGGGGATTTGTGGGAGTTCTACATGATTGGTAAGTACATTACAAAGTTTATGTCTAAATGTTTCAGCTTGGGTCATATTCGCGTATGGGTCAAGTTATTACTACTAATTTGATCAACAAAGAGTATTTTACAAAATTAACGATTTGTATGGTACGTTCTAGACTTCTAGCCCAGGAACTCTTAATTTTGACGTACATAATCTTGATGACTTAATACTAGTCGTTTTGGGTCATATCAGGTTACTTCGGATCAATTGGGATCAGGTCAATAATAAGTCTAGTGATTTTGGGTCAGGTCACCTTGGGTAGGGTCTTGTTTTGAATCAGTGTGGGTTGGGTCAGATCAAAGTACAAGCGCTAGATAGGAGCACATATCTAGCGCTTGTTTTGTGTCTGGTCTTGTTTTGTGTTTGATGGAGTGTTGTATATTATGTGTGTAGGTGTGATGCATTTCCAACATACCCTCGAACATATGATATGGTGCATGCTGATGGTCTCCTCACCTTGGAAAACCGTCCCCAACGCAAATGTACCACTTTTGACATACTCATTGAGATAGATCGGGTTCTTCGACCAGAGGTACATGCATCTTTCCTTTTTTTCTCGATTCTCATATTTATGACAACTTGTGAAGAATATATGGTACTCCGACACAATTAAACAATTGGCATATGTTTGTACAGGGATGGGTGATTTTCCGAGACACAGCATCTCTGATCGAGTCAGCAAGGCCCTTGATTGCACGACTAAGGTGGGAGGCTCGAGTGATTGACCTTGAGACCAACAACGATGAGAAACTCCTCGTTTGTCAGAAACCTTTCGTCAAGAAACATGCAAAGTAATTTACAATCCCTAGCTACATCATTCATCAATGGTTGGTTGATTCCTGTGATTATATATATTTATCGATATACAAAGAGAGTGTCACACGTCACATACAAGTTCAAGTTCAAGTTGAAGTTGGGCATGCAAGATATATTAGCGTCGAAGCTGCCTGTCACCAACGCCTATGGAGCCGTAAGGCAAACATAGGGCCTCTGCAACAGCGCAAGCTGGGCACAGGAAGAAGATTGATTCGTCATCAAATTACAAGTTAAAGTTATTATACGCCTGGGTTTCGACAGATACTGGTGTTTATGAAATCAGTAGAACCGAGATGAGTTGCAGTAAGTATAGTCCTCAAGGATGAAGGACCACCACAACTATTCTTTTGTAGAAAGATTGATTCATTATTATTACTACTACGTATAACTTAAAAAGCTCTTATAACTACACAAAATTTGAGTACCTGCTCAATAATTACACCCCATAGTAGAGTACTGTATATTTGAGCCTGTGAAACTCGTTCTATACGACACAGACGATGGTAAGATTTATATGAAAACTGCTTGAATTTTAGTATCAAACACCAAAAACAAATACCCATTACAGCTAAATTGAACATCCAAAATTATTATTGATGGCACCCATACCAAAATTATTTGATACTCGAGACGATCGTCAAAAACCGATTCTACGGCAAAACAAACGTGGAAACGAATATACAATATCTTCAGCGATGACAAGCATTTCGAGCGGTTTTGCTTGAGCAACAATTCTCCTCCATTCATATGGATACTTTCTCTACTGTTTCTTCTTACTGTCAGACACTAAAGAGGTTGGCAGACCAACTCAAAAATGTTGTCTCACCGATTTTCGACAACCGTCTCGTTCTACCAATGTGTGTTTCTTGGTTACTGATGCGTGTCGTTTCCGCAATCAAAATTAAATTTATAAACACTACTAACTCTACGGTAGATAGGGTAAGTAGAAGTCGATCCCACAGAGACTGACGTTATTATCTAAGACGATTTATTATTTAATAATATAAATATATAAAAGAGGGTTTTTTTTTGTTTTGAAAATAATAATAATAATAAATAAATAAAACATAATAATGAATAAAAGAAATTAATCATAGCAATATTCGAGACATGCAACATATGATATAATCGGGTTAATCATCGATTCAATTAATTAGACTCAAATAGATCGGTAACTATTTAATCTCTTGTAAGCAAGTAAATTAAGGGTTTTATCTATGATTCAACAAAGGTAAGAGCTACTTAGAGAGATAAAGAAGTGAGAGAAAGCTCTCCGAGCTTCAGCAATGGCAAAGTATCGGATGGTTAATAACTCAGCTTCAACTCGACGCGGCTCAAAGCTGTAGACACCCACATTTTGACCGCCAGGTGTCTATAGTAGGTCCCGCCAAACACCCGATGATGATAGGACGCAAACATGCTTTAATGGACTCGGATATGGGCTCGAAATCATGGACATTTGGTTTAGGCTTATTAAGGAGTACAAATCTCACAGAACGGACCTCAAATCCAGGCCCAGTGGGTCGTTTCGAGTCAAATAAGACTAATTTGGGTCGATTCCGACACCAGGGGTAAAACCGTCTTTTAGCGACCGAGTCAAACCCGGTCAAAGATATTTTTTCCCGAGTCCCACGGTCTGGCCGTGACCCTACACGGCTGATTTGAACTCAAACACCAAAAAAATCAGCTTCAAATAATATTAAACAAATCCGTTTAGGGATAGGATTCGATCTTAAGTAGGAATTTTATCCGGAAACCGAATCAGAGATCGATCAAGCTCCCAGAACTCGGCTGAAACAGCCGAAATACTCCCACCAGCCGAGTATCCTTGCCTTACTCACTAAGAAGCGAGAAGTTTTATTTCCTCACGAACTCTCGTTTTCCTATCCAAACCGGTGTTTCTTGTCACACAAGCAAGACCACCGCAATTCCTATAAATAGGACCTTACGTCCGACAATTCAAAAAACATCAAATATCAACACAATAATCCCGACACACAATAATTTTTCAGAACTCATATCTAAAAAATAAAGTCTCGAAATCCACGTCCGAAGGAATACCGAAATAGCAACCAAAAAACCGACGAATCCATCCCGTCCAATCCGGCCGATCCACGCCCCACATACACAGACAAAAACGTCCCAAAAACCGACACCTTAACTCACCCACATCATCTCGACGCTCACGTGCCCAAGCCACCGTCCGACGAGCCTTATTCCGAGTAAGCAAAGCATGTAGGTTGAGGGTGCAAATCAAACCCGTCTTTTCTCCTTCCTCTCTCCCTAATCTCACGTTTTTTTCTTCTTTCATCCATCGTTTTATTTATTTTTTCGTCGGTCGTCTAATTATTAATATGGGTCATTCATCGCATCATATTTTTATTTATTTTCGATAGTAAAACTATTTTCGAATAACGTTCTTAAAATACGATACCGATTCTCTAATCGAATATCGTATCTACAAGAACTAAATTAATTTATTCTCGTTGATGCTAAATAAAATCGTTACATCTTTTTAAACAAAATTCGACGATTTTTAACGCGGAGAGAATTAACATCTTTTTCGTTCAAAATTCTTTTTTATTATTTTTTTCGTTCAAAACGAACTTTTTTTCAAAACTTTTTCTAAAGTCATTCCGAGTATTCGATATCGATTTCATAATCGAATATCGAATACGACGAATATCGGAAATATAAGTCGAGTATAAATTAATCCATATTTGTACGCGATTTATAGGAATTAACGGTTTTCGAACAAAAAAAAAGAAACCCGGCAGACCACCACGCGGGTCGCACGCCTGTCAGGCGACCCGCGCGGCGGCCTGGTTCGCCCGGCCTCCTTTTTCTCGTTTCTTCGCTTTTCTATTTTTAATTCCTTTCGAACCTTATATTAAAATGCGACTTTCGCGACATATTTTAATAAATACTTTTTTTCGACCTCGGTCAACACGTGTTAATCCATCACGTGACATTAAAACTTTTTCGAGTCATGCATATTATTTATTCATATCTTTATTCGATTTATTCATCGTTACTAACTCGTTTTCTCGTGTTTGTAGCTTTTTATTTGTTTTTATCGTTTTATTAGACTAAAACGAACTCACATGCTAAAATAACTTTGACGTTATTAGTTTAATATGCATTAAACGACTTAGCAACCCACTTTATTTTTCTCACATGCTTAGGAAAATAATGTTTGCATATCATCCAACCGTCGAACTAACCCGTGTACACCAAAAACGAACGATATCTTAGTAAAGGCCGCTAAGTGCGGGCGGGGTTGGGTGTTCTTAGTGAACTTCCCAACACGTACCCTCACCCCTTACTCAGAACCGTGGTTTCCGGATGTCCGAGACCATTGGCAACGAGAGTCATTCAATATACGATTAACCGCCCAGTCGGCATCGGTATCGATATGCAAAGGGACGAGCCCAATAAACTCTGACATCGGAAATGGGCCGTATTTTGTATACGGCCCACTACGACATAGAGTGGGCTCGAACGGTTCCGAATAACCACAAAATTCGGTGGCGACTCCTACTTCGATTTAAATTTCAATTTGACCATCTCATATGGAGATTCATTCGCCTCCCCAAACCCGCGCGTGGCCGCGTCGGGGTGGACCTATGTCATGTCCACAATTTGGCGACTCCGCTGGGGATCAACTGATGAGTCACTTATCATCGGCATCCCTAGGGTGAGACTCGAAAAGAAATCGTTCGAATAGTAATGTACACGTTTTAGTTCAATGGGCCATGCATAACCCAATCTTTCCCGGGCCGGTTACTTGTGACCGACGTCCCACTATACCACGGTGCATTCCTACATGGGTGCGCTAAAGACATCGATGGTGGAACTCGTTTAGGTTTTGCGGCATGTCCTAAGACCCACTCGGCTTAGGGAGTCCGTCCTCAGTACGAGAAAGTCATCGTTGTTGGTATAGACCCTATTAGACCGACCGAGACTTAGACTAAGAGCATACATGGCGTCGTTATACTGTTTCCGTGACTACATGCTACTTGGTCCGTGTCTCATCCTTTTTTTCAAAAAAACCGAGTTTTCAAAAAAAAAACTTGTATCTTTTTCGAAAACCATTTTTTTTCAAACCCGGAAAGCTACCGAATTTAGGACTTATGATTTTGACTCAAGATAGCCTATTTTCTAGCCGGTATGCTGTCCGAACCTTTTCAAAATTTCGAAAATCTCGGCCCATTACCTTTTTTTTTCGATTTTGTTTTTAAAAATTTGGGCCATCCTATCCGACCTCGTTCGGTTTCCAAATTCGAACCCTCTTTTCAAAGCTATCTTCTTAGGACTTCCCGTATTTAGCAGTGTCGGGCCTTGTCGTAAGTCGTTAGAGTCCATAGCGTCGAAACTCCGTCGATCTTACATCACGGGTTTCCACCCCATCCCAAGTCCGCCTTATTAGTCAAGGCACGGCCCACCTACGTAGGACAAACTCCTACAAAGGGAAGCCCACTTACACAATCGAGTCCAAAGTCTGGGGATTAGCTCACACGTAGGTCTTTCTTCGAACGGGACTAGGCACACTATGCCGAAATCCTAAAGAAAGCCCACCGTCCACGAGTCACCCGTCTAGGAGTCGGTCTTCACCCCCACTCGGGGGCTACCCTTCAGTAGAGAGATCAATCACGGTTGCTCTAAGGGTCTTGTCTTACACGTGTTGTCTCACGTACCTCACTTTCGAGTCACTTAGATGTCACACCATTTGAGTCCTATCAAAGCCTTTAGTCTCACTCGGGGGCTGTCCTCCACCCGAGCAGTCAACCATGGTCACCCTAGGGAGTACCCCACGTTCATCCTACACCGACGTCCTTATGATGCCTTTTTCGAGTCGTACCTATACTACGAATACTCGAGTCACCTAGGGTTAGGTCACCACGGTTGGTCCGAGCACGCGACGCGGTCAAACACGGTCGCCCCATTTTCGGACTCATCCTTGTACAGCTCGAGTCTAATTCACGGTCGTTACTTTGTCTAGGTCAATGTCCGGGTTTCCCGATCCGAGGATTTTAGTCACCCCGGGCTATGTCTAGTTTGACTCCCTCTCTTGCATTTGCGCAAAACCGAGCTTAGGCAAGTTCTTAACATCCGTCATTTCTTCCGATCAGGGACCCTATAAACGAGATACTACCTAACCACGACAAAGTCCGCGCTATCGAGAAAGGGGACATCCAAGGAAGCATGCTTATGCTATCTTGCTCCATTAACAATATCTTCTCAAAAATCAATACCGCCCTAGATAACCTAAATGCCAGGGTGACAACCATCGAAGAAGACCTTGTAAGAACCCGATCCCGTCTAACACAGCTAGAGCGGGTAAGGCAGCCAATCACCCAACGGAGCCATTTGAAGGGTGAACATTCTTACGAAACTGTCCGATGCCCTCAAGATGGCAAGATCGAGAGAGGTAACCCTCAAGTCACCTCTCCGAAAATCAATAACCAGTCAGAGGTAAGGACATTTACCCACTTGGATATGTCCTACACCGTCGCTTTCCAAAGATTGGTTTCGAAGGGCCTAATATCACCTATAGGCCCAACAGTCGACCCACCTTTAGAAAAACGTTCCAAGACATGGAATGCCGATCATTATTGCAAATTCCATAGAGGGAGGGGACACGATACAGAGCAGTGCTGGAAACTGAAACACCTCATCCAAGACTTCCTCAATGCCGGGAGGACTCCCGTTTTGGAAACATTATCACTTGCAAAGCCCCTCATGGACCACACAGGGCCCGGTGAGCAAAGCATCCAATCTACCTCCCATGCATCCAAGAGTCCGGATTTGATTTAAGTCCGAATCTGAGTCCGAGTCTAGGATATATTATTTATTCCAAGGTCAGAGTCAGAGTCAATTGTATTCTGTCTTTTTTTTTTCAAAATTCAATAAAAACCAGCTTTTCTATTTCTCATATATACTTTCCTTATGTGTTTCCGAGAACATGATGAACACCGTCATACACTGTGAGCACATGCACGTGACTATTACAGGCACATCTATAATGACTGCAGGAAATCGAGACCCGTGCTTTCCTTTACCTGTTCCATGTCTGACATAGAAAGCCACAAAATTACCCGTAGCAGGAGCGGTATCGAATCCTATGACGAATCTAGGTAGTCTCCTAGTTTGGGTTCAAGACGGGAGGCAAGCCCATTTCCCAAAATAAACACTCATCCAATAAGACTAACCAATCCCTACCTTAGGTGTTAGTCTGACCGACAAAAAAAAAAGCTGGACAAAAAAATCAAAAGTCCAAGGAAAAAAGCAAAAGGCCAAAACAAAAAAGCAGGCCATCATAAAAAAGAGCATCCACGACCAGAACGGTCAACTCAAATAAAAAAAAACCATGACCGGGGCTAAGAGGTCAGCCAAAAAAAAAATATTCAAATACCCCTGACCGTGGTCAACGGTCAACTCAAGATCACACTCATACCATCAAATAGGGGGGAAACAATCAAGCTGGTCAGCTAACACCACATTTAGCCTTCCCACATTACAACCCTCAAGACCTTCTCGAGACCTAGGCTAGAGACAGCCCGGAATTTCGAGGATTCAAGCTCCATAGGATACCCTAACCATTAGGGTCAGACATGGAAATCAGACCCCGCATTATCAAACCTACCCCGATCGAAGTTCGAGTCATTATTACTCGACTTCCCCCTTTCCTACCACATTACAATACCTTACCCTTGAAACCTTAGCTCCACAAAATCGAGCTCCAGATTTCGAATCATCGAAGCCACTTACTTCCTAGCATCACATTTCCAAAAACATCTAAACCAGTTACCAGCCCTAAACACGGGAATTCAACTTGCAGTCGGCATAGAACACGCCCAAATAGTTCAGACCACCTCTGGGGGCTACCTCGGAGAACGCTCACAGTCACAGGATCAACATCCTAACTATTCTAGCCCTTTGGTCAAGACATCATTGGGAATGCACCTAGCCTACACCATTGCTATGGCTAGTTACACACAAAGCCCTAATAAACTAGGCACCATAATACATTTTTCAACACCGAACTACGGCATGGTTTGATTTCACTACACGTGAATACGTAGGCAGCCTTTCAACAAAGGCACAACCACCCACATTGACACTCATTCAAAAGCACCATCATTCCGGTCACGACACTGTCATATTCTCAGCAGCTAGCTTTGTCGTCCTGGGGGCTTCTCTTAGGCAGAAGTTCTCCATCCATTCACATAATCCAATATACCTTCAAAATCCAGCCTCCTTTCTTTAGTGAGTCCTAGTACTCGGCTCAGTCGAAGACGAGAATCTGTCAAGACTCGGAGTAACACCCACTTTGGGGAATGTGCCCTAAAAAAAAATTAAAGAACACCAGTCTACGACATTGCTACCACAAAGCCCTGTCGTACGGAAACAGGCTCATTCCGAGGATTCGACCATGTTGCCACTCGCCTAGGCTACGGAATAGCGCAACTTAAGAGTCTTGTCATCTTAGGTGGCCCATCCCCTACCGAGTCACGGTCTAACCCTTAGAGAGTCCAAGTTGTATCTGCCAACTCGTCCGGTCACGTCCAGAGTCGAGTCTGTCGGTATATCTCCCTCTTCACCTAGGCATACAGGCCTAACCAGAGGATTTTAGGAATCCGTGTCAGAATAGGATCGGGAATCAAGTCATCCCAAACATTCCTTTTCTTCCAATTTTCTTCAAAGTTTCCGCCATTTTAAAAAAAAATCGGTTTTTTTAATTTTTCCGCCTCAAAAAAAATTTTCGGTTTTTTTAATTTTTCCGCCTCAAAAAAAAAAATTTCGGTTTTTTTATTTTTCCGCCTCAAAAAAAATTCGGTTTTTTTAGTTTTTCCGCCAAAAAAAAATAATAATAAAATCTCTTTCCAAAATTCAGTCAAAAATCATTTTTACTTCCCCAGCACGAGTCAGTGTTTTATCTGTATGTTGCATGCAAAGCATACGGGTATCCCAAGACTCCCGGAGAATTATCAAAGTTCTCAGTGAAAATTCAAGCAACATTTTCGCTGAGGAATCAGATGTGTCAGTAAGAGGTACATCCGCAGCTTCTAATAGAGGCTCCCACGCAATTTCAAGACGGAAGTTGTCTGCAACCAGACGAATCCAAGACTTTTTTAGTAGAAAGTCCCCGCGCCATTATCGACATCTATTCAGGTATGATTTCTATCCTATGGCTGGCGAGCCCTTCACGCAAGTCTAATGGACTCTAAACGACCCGGTCGGAAGTCTGCCAGGTCTTAATCCTCGATTGGCCCGGTAGCTACTCTGACTTTCGCCTTGTCCAAGCCTCAGTCAGAGTGGGGGCTCTGTAGACACCCACATTTTGACCGCCAGGTGTCTATAGTAGGTCCCGCCAAACACCCGATGATGATAGGACGCAAACATGCTTTAATGGACTCGGATATGGGCTCGAAATCATGGACATTTGGTTTAGGCTTATTAAGGAGTACAAATCTCACAGAACGGACCTCAAATCCAGGCCCAGTGGGTCGTTTCGAGTCAAATAAGACTAATTTGGGTCGATTCCGACACCAGGGGTAAAACCGTCTTTTAGCGACCGAGTCAAACCCGGTCAAAGATATTTTTTCCCGAGTCCCACGGTCTGGCCGTGACCCTACACGGCTGATTTAAACTCAAACACCAAAAAAATCAGCTTCAAATAATATTAAACAAATCCGTTTAGGGATAGGATTCGATCTTAAGTAGGAATTTTATCCGGAAACCGAATCAGAGATCGATCAAGCTCCCAGAACTCGGCTGAAACAGCCGAAATACTCCCACCAGCCGAGTATCCTTGCCTTACTCACCAAGAAGCGAGAAGTTTTATTTCCTCACGAACTCTCGTTTTCCTATCCAAACCGGTGTTTCTTGTCACACAAGCAAGACCACCGCAATTCCTATAAATAGGACCTTACGTCCGACAATTCAAAAAACATCAAATATCAACACAATAATCCCGACACACAATAATTTTTCAGAACTCATATCTAAAAAATAAAGTCTCGAAATCCACGTCCGAAGGAATACCGAAATAGCAACCAAAAAACCGACGAATCCATCCCGTCCAATCCGGCCGATCCACGCCCCACATACACACACAAAAACGTCCCAAAAACCGACACCTTAACTCACCCACATCATCTCGACGCTCACGTGCCCAAGCCACCGTCCGACGAGCCTTATTCCGAGTAAGCAAAGCATGTAGGTTGAGGGTGCAAATCAAACCCGTCTTTTCTCCTTCCTCTCTCCCTAATCTCACGTTTTTTTCTTCTTTCATCCATCGTTTTATTTATTTTTTCGTCGGTCGTCTAATTATTAATATGGGTCATTCATCGCATCATATTTTTATTTATTTTCGATAGTAAAACTATTTTCGAATAACGTTCTTAAAATACGATACCGATTCTCTAATCGAATATCGTATCTACAAGAACTAAATTAATTTATTCTCGTTGATGCTAAATAAAATCGTTACATCTTTTTAAACAAAATTCGACGATTTTTAACGCGGAGAGAATTAACATCTTTTTCGTTCAAAATTCTTTTTTATTATTTTTTTCGTTCAAAACGAACTTTTTTTCAAAACTTTTTCTAAAGTCATTCCGAGTATTCGATATCGATTTCATAATCGAATATCGAATACGACGAATATCGGAAATATAAGTCGAGTATAAATTAATCCATATTTGTACGCGATTTATAGGAATTAACGGTTTTCGAACAAAAAAAAAGAAACCCGGCAGACCACCACGCGGGTCGCACGCCTGTCAGGCGACCCGCGCGGCGGCCTGGTTCGCCCGGCCTCCTTTTTCTCGTTTCTTCGCTTTTCTATTTTTAATTCCTTTCGAACCTTATATTAAAATGCGACTTTCGCGACATATTTTAATAAATACTTTTTTTCGACCTCGGTCAACACGTGTTAATCCATCACGTGACATTAAAACTTTTTCGAGTCATGCATATTATTTATTCATATCTTTATTCGATTTATTCATCGTTACTAACTCGTTTTCTCGTGTTTGTAGCTTTTTATTTGTTTTTATCGTTTTATTAGACTAAAACGAACTCACATGCTAAAATAACTTTGACGTTATTAGTTTAATATGCATTAAACGACTTAGCAACCCACTTTATTTTTCTCACATGCTTAGGAAAATAATGTTTGCATATCATCCAACCGTCGAACTAACCCGTGTACACCAAAAACGAACGATATCTTAGTAAAGGCCGCTAAGTGCGGGCGGGGTTGGGTGTTCTTAGTGAACTTCCCAACACGTACCCTCACCCCTTACTCAGAACCGTGGTTTCCGGATGTCCGAGACCATTGGCAACGAGAGTCATTCAATATACGATTAACCGCCCAGTCGGCATCGGTATCGATATGCAAAGGGACGAGCCCAATAAACTCTGACATCGGAAATGGGCCGTATTTTGTATACGGCCCACTACGACATAGAGTGGGCTCGAACGGTTCCGAATAACCACAAAATTCGGTGGCGACTCCTACTTCGATTTAAATTTCAATTTGACCATCTCATATGGAGATTCATTCGCCTCCCCAAACCCGCGCGTGGCCGCGTCGGGGTGGACCTATGTCATGTCCACAATTTGGCGACTCCGCTGGGGATCAACTGATGAGTCACTTATCATCGGCATCCCTAGGGTGAGACTCGAAAAGAAATCGTTCGAATAGTAATGTACACGTTTTAGTTCAATGGGCCATGCATAACCCAATCTTTCCCGGGCCGGTTACTTGTGACCGACGTCCCACTATACCACGGTGCATTCCTACATGGGTGCGCTAAAGACATCGATGGTGGAACTCGTTTAGGTTTTGCGGCATGTCCTAAGACCCACTCGGCTTAGGGAGTCCGTCCTCAGTACGAGAAAGTCATCGTTGTTGGTATAGACCCTATTAGACCGACCGAGACTTAGACTAAGAGCATACATGGCGTCGTTATACTGTTTCCGTGACTACATGCTACTTGGTCCGTGTCTCATCCTTTTTTTCAAAAAAACCGAGTTTTCAAAAAAAAAACTTGTATCTTTTTCGAAAACCATTTTTTTTCAAACCCGGAAAGCTACCGAATTTAGGACTTATGATTTTGACTCAAGATAGCCTATTTTCTAGCCGGTATGCTGTCCGAACCTTTTCAAAATTTCGAAAATCTCGGCCCATTACCTTTTTTTTTCGATTTTGTTTTTAAAAATTTGGGCCATCCTATCCGACCTCGTTCGGTTTCCAAATTCGAACCCTCTTTTCAAAGCTATCTTCTTAGGACTTCCCGTATTTAGCAGTGTCGGGCCTTGTCGTAAGTCGTTAGAGTCCATAGCGTCGAAACTCCGTCGATCTTACATCACGGGTTTCCACCCCATCCCAAGTCCGCCTTATTAGTCAAGGCACGGCCCACCTACGTAGGACAAACTCCTACAAAGGGAAGCCCACTTACACAATCGAGTCCAAAGTCTGGGGATTAGCTCACACGTAGGTCTTTCTTCGAACGGGACTAGGCACACTATGCCGAAATCCTAAAGAAAGCCCACCGTCCACGAGTCACCCGTCTAGGAGTCGGTCTTCACCCCCACTCGGGGGCTACCCTTCAGTAGAGAGATCAATCACGGTTGCTCTAAGGGTCTTGTCTTACACGTGTTGTCTCACGTACCTCACTTTCGAGTCACTTAGATGTCACACCATTTGAGTCCTATCAAAGCCTTTAGTCTCACTCGGGGGCTGTCCTCCACCCGAGCAGTCAACCATGGTCACCCTAGGGAGTACCCCACGTTCATCCTACACCGACGTCCTTATGATGCCTTTTTCGAGTCGTACCTATACTACGAATACTCGAGTCACCTAGGGTTAGGTCACCACGGTTGGTCCGAGCACGCGACGCGGTCAAACACGGTCGCCCCATTTTCGGACTCATCCTTGTACAGCTCGAGTCTAATTCACGGTCGTTACTTTGTCTAGGTCAATGTCCGGGTTTCCCGATCCGAGGATTTTAGTCACCCCGGGCTATGTCTAGTTTGACTCCCTCTCTTGCATTTGCGCAAAACCGAGCTTAGGCAAGTTCTTAACATCCGTCATTTCTTCCGATCAGGGACCCTATAAACGAGATACTACCTAACCACGACAAAGTCCGCGCTATCGAGAAAGGGGACATCCAAGGAAGCATGCTTATGCTATCTTGCTCCATTAACAATATCTTCTCAAAAATCAATACCGCCCTAGATAACCTAAATGCCAGGGTGACAACCATCGAAGAAGACCTTGTAAGAACCCGATCCCGTCTAACACAGCTAGAGCGGGTAAGGCAGCCAATCACCCAACGGAGCCATTTGAAGGGTGAACATTCTTACGAAACTGTCCGATGCCCTCAAGATGGCAAGATCGAGAGAGGTAACCCTCAAGTCACCTCTCCGAAAATCAATAACCAGTCAGAGGTAAGGACATTTACCCACTTGGATATGTCCTACACCGTCGCTTTCCAAAGATTGGTTTCGAAGGGCCTAATATCACCTATAGGCCCAACAGTCGACCCACCTTTAGAAAAACGTTCCAAGACATGGAATGCCGATCA
Organism: Agrostemma githago; assembly: GCA_958450325.1. Classification (NCBI taxonomy): domain Eukaryota; kingdom Viridiplantae; phylum Streptophyta; class Magnoliopsida; order Caryophyllales; family Caryophyllaceae; genus Agrostemma; species Agrostemma githago. The sequence goes on from OY288255.1 coordinate 2,614,304, forward strand.
TTATTGCAAATTCCATAGAGGGAGGGGACACGATACAGAGCAGTGCTGGAAACTGAAACACCTCATCCAAGACTTCCTCAATGCCGGGAGGACTCCCGTTTTGGAAACATTATCACTTGCAAAGCCCCTCATGGACCACACAGGGCCCGGTGAGCAAAGCATCCAATCTACCTCCCATGCATCCAAGAGTCCGGATTTGATTTAAGTCCGAATCTGAGTCCGAGTCTAGGATATATTATTTATTCCAAGGTCAGAGTCAGAGTCAATTGTATTCTGTCTTTTTTTTTCAAAATTCAATAAAAACCAGCTTTTCTATTTCTCATATATACTTTCCTTATGTGTTTCCGAGAACATGATGAACACCGTCATACACTGTGAGCACATGCACGTGACTATTACAGGCACATCTATAATGACTGCAGGAAATCGAGACCCGTGCTTTCCTTTACCTGTTCCATGTCTGACATAGAAAGCCACAAAATTACCCGTAGCAGGAGCGGTATCGAATCCTATGACGAATCTAGGTAGTCTCCTAGTTTGGGTTCAAGACGGGAGGCAAGCCCATTTCCCAAAATAAACACTCATCCAATAAGACTAACCAATCCCTACCTTAGGTGTTAGTCTGACCGACAAAAAAAAAAGCTGGACAAAAAAATCAAAAGTCCAAGGAAAAAAGCAAAAGGCCAAAACAAAAAAGCAGGCCATCATAAAAAAGAGCATCCACGACCAGAACGGTCAACTCAAATAAAAAAAAACCATGACCGGGGCTAAGAGGTCAGCCAAAAAAAAATATTCAAATACCCCTGACCGTGGTCAACGGTCAACTCAAGATCACACTCATACCATCAAATAGGGGGGAAACAATCAAGCTGGTCAGCTAACACCACATTTAGCCTTCCCACATTACAACCCTCAAGACCTTCTCGAGACCTAGGCTAGAGACAGCCCGGAATTTCGAGGATTCAAGCTCCATAGGATACCCTAACCATTAGGGTCAGACATGGAAATCAGACCCCGCATTATCAAACCTACCCCGATCGAAGTTCGAGTCATTATTACTCGACTTCCCCCTTTCCTACCACATTACAATACCTTACCCTTGAAACCTTAGCTCCACAAAATCGAGCTCCAGATTTCGAATCATCGAAGCCACTTACTTCCTAGCATCACATTTCCAAAAACATCTAAACCAGTTACCAGCCCTAAACACGGGAATTCAACTTGCAGTCGGCATAGAACACGCCCAAATAGTTCAGACCACCTCTGGGGGCTACCTCGGAGAACGCTCACAGTCACAGGATCAACATCCTAACTATTCTAGCCCTTTGGTCAAGACATCATTGGGAATGCACCTAGCCTACACCATTGCTATGGCTAGTTACACACAAAGCCCTAATAAACTAGGCACCATAATACATTTTTCAACACCGAACTACGGCATGGTTTGATTTCACTACACGTGAATACGTAGGCAGCCTTTCAACAAAGGCACAACCACCCACATTGACACTCATTCAAAAGCACCATCATTCCGGTCACGACACTGTCATATTCTCAGCAGCTAGCTTTGTCGTCCTGGGGGCTTCTCTTAGGCAGAAGTTCTCCATCCATTCACATAATCCAATATACCTTCAAAATCCAGCCTCCTTTCTTTAGTGAGTCCTAGTACTCGGCTCAGTCGAAGACGAGAATCTGTCAAGACTCGGAGTAACACCCACTTTGGGGAATGTGCCCTAAAAAAAAATTAAAGAACACCAGTCTACGACATTGCTACCACAAAGCCCTGTCGTACGGAAACAGGCTCATTCCGAGGATTCGACCATGTTGCCACTCGCCTAGGCTACGGAATAGCGCAACTTAAGAGTCTTGTCATCTTAGGTGGCCCATCCCCTACCGAGTCACGGTCTAACCCTTAGAGAGTCCAAGTTGTATCTGCCAACTCGTCCGGTCACGTCCAGAGTCGAGTCTGTCGGTATATCTCCCTCTTCACCTAGGCATACAGGCCTAACCAGAGGATTTTAGGAATCCGTGTCAGAATAGGATCGGGAATCAAGTCATCCCAAACATTCCTTTTCTTCCAATTTTCTTCAAAGTTTCCGCCATTTTAAAAAAAATTCGGTTTTTTTAATTTTTCCGCCTCAAAAAAAATTTTCGGTTTTTTTAATTTTTCCGCCTCAAAAAAAAAAATTTCGGTTTTTTTATTTTTCCGCCTCAAAAAAAATTCGGTTTTTTTAGTTTTTCCGCCAAAAAAAAATAATAATAAAATCTCTTTCCAAAATTCAGTCAAAAATCATTTTTACTTCCCCAGCACGAGTCAGTGTTTTATCTGTATGTTGCATGCAAAGCATACGGGTATCCCAAGACTCCCGGAGAATTATCAAAGTTCTCAGTGAAAATTCAAGCAACATTTTCGCTGAGGAATCAGATGTGTCAGTAAGAGGTACATCCGCAGCTTCTAATAGAGGCTCCCACGCAATTTCAAGACGGAAGTTGTCTGCAACCACACGAATCCAAGACTTTTTTAGTAGAAAGTCCCCGCGCCATTATCGACATCTATTCAGGTATGATTTCTATCCTATGGCTGGCGAGCCCTTCACGCAAGTCTAATGGACTCTAAACGACCCGGTCGGAAGTCTGCCAGGTCTTAATCCTCGATTGGCCCGGTAGCTACTCTGACTTTCGCCTTGTCCAAGCCTCAGTCAGAGTGGGGGCTCTGTAGACACCCACATTTTGACCGCCAGGTGTCTATAGTAGGTCCCGCCAAACACCCGATGATGATAGGACGCAAACATGCTTTAATGGACTCGGATATGGGCTCGAAATCATGGACATTTGGTTTAGGCTTATTAAGGAGTACAAATCTCACAGAACGGACCTCAAATCCAGGCCCAGTGGGTCGTTTCGAGTCAAATAAGACTAATTTGGGTCGATTCCGACACCAGGGGTAAAACCGTCTTTTAGCGACCGAGTCAAACCCGGTCAAAGATATTTTTTCCCGAGTCCCACGGTCTGGCCGTGACCCTACACGGCTGATTTAAACTCAAACACCAAAAAAATCAGCTTCAAATAATATTAAACAAATCCGTTTAGGGATAGGATTCGATCTTAAGTAGGAATTTTATCCGGAAACCGAATCAGAGATCGATCAAGCTCCCAGAACTCGGCTGAAACAGCCGAAATACTCCCACCAGCCGAGTATCCTTGCCTTACTCACCAAGAAGCGAGAAGTTTTATTTCCTCACGAACTCTCGTTTTCCTATCCAAACCGGTGTTTCTTGTCACACAAGCAAGACCACCGCAATTCCTATAAATAGGACCTTACGTCCGACAATTCAAAAAACATCAAATATCAACACAATAATCCCGACACACAATAATTTTTCAGAACTCATATCTAAAAAATAAAGTCTCGAAATCCACGTCCGAAGGAATACCGAAATAGCAACCAAAAAACCGACGAATCCATCCCGTCCAATCCGGCCGATCCACGCCCCACATACACAGACAAAAACGTCCCAAAAACCGACACCTTAACTCACCCACATCATCTCGACGCTCACGTGCCCAAGCCACCGTCCGACGAGCCTTATTCCGAGTAAGCAAAGCATGTAGGTTGAGGGTGCAAATCAAACCCGTCTTTTCTCCTTCCTCTCTCCCTAATCTCACGTTTTTTTCTTCTTTCATCCATCGTTTTATTTATTTTTTCGTCGGTCGTCTAATTATTAATATGGGTCATTCATCGCATCATATTTTTATTTATTTTCGATAGTAAAACTATTTTCGAATAACGTTCTTAAAATACGATACCGATTCTCTAATCGAATATCGTATCTACAAGAACTAAATTAATTTATTCTCGTTGATGCTAAATAAAATCGTTACATCTTTTTAAACAAAATTCGACGATTTTTAACGCGGAGAGAATTAACATCTTTTTCGTTCAAAATTCTTTTTTATTATTTTTTTCGTTCAAAACGAACTTTTTTTCAAAACTTTTTCTAAAGTCATTCCGAGTATTCGATATCGATTTCATAATCGAATATCGAATACGACGAATATCGGAAATATAAGTCGAGTATAAATTAATCCATATTTGTACGCGATTTATAGGAATTAACGGTTTTCGAACAAAAAAAAAGAAACCCGGCAGACCACCACGCGGGTCGCACGCCTGTCAGGCGACCCGCGCGGCGGCCTGGTTCGCCCGGCCTCCTTTTTCTCGTTTCTTCGCTTTTCTATTTTTAATTCCTTTCGAACCTTATATTAAAATGCGACTTTCGCGACATATTTTAATAAATACTTTTTTTCGACCTCGGTCAACACGTGTTAATCCATCACGTGACATTAAAACTTTTTCGAGTCATGCATATTATTTATTCATATCTTTATTCGATTTATTCATCGTTACTAACTCGTTTTCTCGTGTTTGTAGCTTTTTATTTGTTTTTATCGTTTTATTAGACTAAAACGAACTCACATGCTAAAATAACTTTGACGTTATTAGTTTAATATGCATTAAACGACTTAGCAACCTACTTTATTTTTCTCACATGCTTAGGAAAGTAATGTTTGCATATCATCCAACCGTCGAACTAACCCGTGTACACCAAAAACGAACGATATCTTAGTAAAGGCCGCTAAGTGCGGGCGGGGTTGGGTGTTCTTAGTGAACTTCCCAACACGTACCCTCACCCCTTACTCAGAACCGTGGTTTCCGGATGTCCGAGACCATTGGCAACGAGAGTCATTCAATATACGATTAACCGCCCAGTCGGCATCGGTATCGATATGCAAAGGGACGAGCCCAATAAACTCTGACATCGGAAATGGGCCGTATTTTGTATACGGCCCACTACGACATAGAGTGGGCTCGAACGGTTCCGAGTAACCACAAAATTCGGTGGCGACTCCTACTTCGATTTAAATTTCAATTTGACCATCTCATATGGAGATTCATTCGCCTCCCCAAACCCGCGCGTGGCCGCGTCGGGGTGGACCTATGTCATGTCCACAAAAGCAAAATCACAAAAATAGTAGTAATAGTTCATCATCTAATACACACAAAAATATTAACATCAATACTAAATCATCTTCTAGTACACAAAAAATACAGGTAGGACAGAGTTCAAAGCAGGGACGTACAATCCCGGAAGAGGTTGAGGTCAATTTGGAGGACGTTTTGGAGGATGAGTTCATTGACGAGCAGATAGAGGGAGAGGGAGATACTCTGATCAAAGATAACCCTCCCTTGCTTCAGATAACTACAGAAGATGTTCAGGAGGAGATGCAATACTGGAGCACAGCGGTGTATGGATTTGTTGTTGGAGCAAATCCACCTTGGAGTGTCCTCTCGGGATATCTACATAGAATATGGAGGAACTTGAAGATCGATAAGATATCTTTCCTGCCAAACGGCATTTTTCTGGTAAGATTCTTAGATGTTGCATCGCAGCAGCAAGCTATGTTGTTAGAGCACCTAATGTTTGATAATAAGCCTGTTATAATTCATAAGTGGGATGCTACTGCTGAACTAGCGAAATATGAGGTTAAGAGACTTCCAATTTGGGTAAAATTAATGAACCTTGACATTAAGTTTTGGGGAACTAATTGTTTGCGCAAGATTGGTGGTATTATAGGGACTGTAGTTCGCAGTGCTCCAACCACTGAGTTAAGACAGTTCTTAGGTTATGCTAAGATACTTATAAAGGTTGAATTGGGGCAAGAGTTTCCACCAGTGGTGCGTTTTTTGGATGAAAAAGGGGTGGAACAGCAGATTAAGGTGGAATATGAATGGTTACCAATTTCTTGTCATAGATGCAAGGGGATGGGGCATAATGAGATACAATGCCGCTCAAAGGCTGAGACAGTCAAACCACAACAGGTATGGAAACCTGTTGGCAGAATTATCCCTGATAAAGTGATAGCGAAGATGCCAGTAACAATTGCAGCTACTCCTGCTGCTACTCAGGTGACAGTTAATAGCCAGTTACCAGTTACTAAAGCGCCTCCTAAACGGAATGGTGGAATGTTGTACACTGCAGAAGGGCTGAGTTTCTTGGAGATGCTTACATCAACTAGTGGAGGGCAGAATAAGGAAACGTTTGTGGAGGAAGGAGGAGGAATGCAATTAAACCTAGACACTCATGGATAATATAGGTTTCTGGAATATAAGAGGCATGAATAAAGTCAAGAAGCAGAAGGAAATAAGATGGTTTATGCAAAATAATAGAGTTCATCTCTTTGGATTATTAGAAACTAAAGTTGCGACTAATAATTGGCCTAACGTGAGTAATATCTTCACTGATTGGTCTATTACTACTAATAATAGTACTCATGTAGGGGGAAGAATTTGGTGTTTGTGGAATCCTAGGATCTATCATGTTAGCATTGAGGATGTGAAAGATCAATCTATTCATTTGAAGGTTCATATAATAGGAGTGGATACTTATTTCTGGTGTACTATGGTTTATGGACTCAATAAACCAGCAGAGAGGATGCCTCTGTGGGGTTTTCTGCGACATTATGCCCAAAAAAGTCAGGGGTCTTGGATTGTTTGTGGTGATTTCAATAATGTCTTAAGTAGGGAAGAGAAGATTGGCCTTCCTGTAAGCAGGGCAGAGATCCAGCCTTTCTTTGTCTGTATCCAGGATTGCAATCTAGTGGAATTGAAAACAATAGGGGCTCATTTCACTTGGAACAACAAACATGAACCGGAGACTAGAGTTTATAGCAGGCTGGATAGGGTGTTGGTAAACAGTGATTGGATAAGTCTTTATCCTGATTCTTATGTTAATTTCATGCCTGAGGGTTTGTTTGATCATTGTCCGGGGGTTATTACTCTTGATCAGCTAGGTTGGAGGAGGAGGTATTCCTTCAAGTATTTCAATATTTGGTCTACTGCAGAGAATTTTAAAGAACTTATTGCTGAGGCTTGGAATAAGAAGATTAGGGGAGTGCAATGTTTCAGGTTATCTCTAAGTTGAAGAGGCTTAAATCTGTGTTGAAAAATCTCAATAAAACGACGTTCAAGGATGTGGAAAATAGGGCTAATTAATAGAATATAAACGGGCCTCAACCATCGCCTTAAGGTTTTGGTTGAGTTGGTTCGTTAACATGGTATCAGAGCCAGAGGTCACGAGTTCGAACCCTGGCAGCCCCCAATATCTCGAACTCTGAGTTGGAATCTCAGCACACGGTACGGGGGAACCGGTGCGCACTAACCACTCTTCAAGCCCAAAGGGCATTCGAGTGAGGGGGCGTAATAGAATATAAACGGGCCTCAACCATCGCCTTAAGGTTTTGGTTGAGTTGCTCTGATACCATGTTAACGAACCAACTCAACCAAAACCTTAAGGCGATGGTTGAGGCCCGTTTATATTCTATTACTAATATCATGGAAACTGCTCTTCACAGTATCCAGAAGCAAATTATGTTGCAACCTAGAGATGCTACGCTTATACAACAAGAAAGAACTATCTCCAAACAGTATGCTATCCTAGATAAAGCATGTTATAATTATCTGCAGCAGAAAGCCAAGATTACTTGGTTGGAGGAGGGGGATATGAATGATAGCCGGGATTTGTCGTCAATCCTACCATCAAATAAACCAACTAACCTAAACTAGAATAGCAAGGGTAAGTCGGGTCGAATCCTCAGAGAGATCGGGCATGAGTACTAGTTCGGTCTCGGATTACAAATTAGCTACGCGAATCAATTATCAAGGGTGAAATTAGACTAATTAAGCTAACTAAGAAATGCAAAAGTAAACTAAAAATCAAACAAATAACAAGAATGATGATCTAATAATAATTAAAGGCCTAGGGTCCGACTTAACCACCGACATATCATAATCATAAGCAAGGAACACCGATAATGGGTTGCTAGGGATATTAGGATGAGTGGTACGCCTCTAAGGGTCGACTACCTCCCTCCCGGGCTCGTAGTCCAACTAAGTAAAACTCGATCACCTCCCTCCCGGGTTCGTGAGTCGAGTTCCTAGGTCAATCGAATAAGTCCACTCCCGTGGTACTCAACCCAAGGTCCTAGGTCAATAAGTACGCGTCTAATCCCGTTCCTTTCTCTCCCCTCTCCCAAGGTGAAGAGTCTAGACCGAAAGTTAGAGTACCCTACCTAATTCTCACTCCCGTGTTCAACTAGGCGGGGCAAGGCAAGTCAAGGGGCGAGTTTTACTACCTAGACCTAACTGACTCCCGTCGGTGGACAAGGGTCAAGGGTTCAAACACAACCCAAAAACAAGTCGATTCCCGAATCCCAAACTATCCTCCTCCGTATATCCCGAACAATCCAAATACGGAATTCCAAACTTACAATCGAGACATACCGGGGTTCAATCGGGCCCTAGAAAAGACACTACTCACTAAGCATAATTAACACAACACAAAACACACTAATGACTAAACTAACCATAACATATAACATAATGAAATGATAAAGAAGGAAACTTTACTTAATACTAACATAAACTACACATAAACAAACAACACAAAGGTAAAATAACATTACAAAACACGATTAACGATAAAGATTATAACTTTAAACTAATTACTAACTAAATATACCATAAACATAAAAATAAAGATAAACAAAATAATAAAAGAAAAGGGATAAAAATTATACCAAAAAGGATGGAATTGAAGAACCCGAAAGTTGAAGAACGGAATAATTAAACTAATTAAAAGAAATTTAATTAAAATTAAGAAAAAGATGGGAAATTGAAGCTTGCTGCTGCTGCGTCTTTCTACTACCCCTAAACCCTCTATTTCTAATCTCTATCTCACAGCCTACCTTTCTGTTTTTAAAAATGAGGGTTTAAAATGTATACATATCTAATAAAAAGAAGCAAGAGACTTAAATGCCCTCACTTAAATGAAGCAAAGATAGAGTAAGAGTATGGGCTGTTTCGTCATTTGCTATCCAAAAAGAAACACTCAATTCAATTGAAAATCGGGGTTTGCTGCTTGGCTTCGCCGGAGCTGGCTCCGCGACGGATCGCCGGTGGTCGATTGAGGTGTGGTGGTTCGCCGGTGACGGCGCGCCTGCTGGTGCTCGGGTCGCCGGAGTAATTGGTCGGAGGTGACGGAGGAAGGGCGGCGGAGTCTGACCGGAGATGGAGACGCGCGGTGGAGGTGGTGCCGCCGGCTGTGATTCCGGTGGCTGACGACGGTGGAGATGAGAGGAGTAATAATTGGTGGTGATTGATTGATTGATTGGAGATGGAGGTGAGAAAATGATTGTTTTCATGGTTGATTGATGATTGATGATTGATGATGATGGTGGGTAAAGGAGAGCAGGAGAGTGAAAGGGAAGTGAAGGTCTTGGTCAAAGTCGGGTTTGACCCGTCTTGATCGTCTCGATTCTTCCCGGGTCGGTACCTACAAGATCAAATATCGAAACGCAGTACCAAAATTCCGAGAAATATAATATAATGACACTAACTAAGCTAAACTCGACTAATTAACTAATTAAAGATAAAATGATTCGATAATAGACAATCGAGATATAAAATCGACTAAATAAGAGTAAAAATGTGGGACAAAAATAGGTAAAATCACGAGTTATCAATGAACACTGCATATTTTCACGCCTCCATTAAACAAAGACGGGCTACTAATAAGGTGATCCAAATCAAAAACTTACAGGGGGATATCCTCACTTCACGTGTAGACATTCAGAATGCCTTCCTCGCTTACTTTACTAGTATTCTTGGGGAGAATAGACCTGTTACTGCTGTTCATAAACCTACTGTACAGAGGGGTCCTATTCTGTCCGATCAGCATAGACAACATCTGATGCAACCTTTAACTATGGCTGAGGTTAGAAGAGCACTTTTTAGCATTAAAGGCAACAAAGCTCCAGGCCCTGACGGGTATACGAGTCAGTTTTTCAAGGATACTTGGAACATAACAGGGCAAAGTGTGTTTGAAGCTGTACAAGATGTAATTACTCATGGGAAATTGCTGAAACAAGTTAGTGATACACTGCTAACACTAATACCTAAGGTCACTAACCCGGAGAATGTAGGTCAGTTTCGACCTATAGCTTGTTGTAACACCATTTATAAATGCTTATCCAAGGTCATTTGTGGTCGACTTAGTAGTATCCTTCCGGAGATCATTTCCCTGAGCCAAAGTGCATTTGTGAAGGGGAGGGACATTGTAGAAAACATACATATATGTCAAGATTTGGTGCGGTTGTACAACAGAACACAGTGCTCCCCACGAGTTATTATGAAGATAGATATGCAAAAGGCCTATGATACCATCGAGTGGACCTTTGTCCGAGGAATGTTGGTAGCATTGGAATTTCCCCCTAGATTCATTGATATTATTATGGAGTGTCTCACTTCACCTAGTTACACCTTGGTACTCAATGAGGAGAACTTTGGTTTCTTCAAAGCTAAGAGAGGGTTGAGGCAGGGAGACCCCCTTTCCCCTCTCCTCTTTACTATGTGTATGGAGTATTTGAGCCGAATTATAAGGGTAATACAGGAGAAGGCTGACTATAGATACCATCCGTTGTGCAAACAAATCAAACTCAGTCATTTGTGTTTTGCAGATGACTTGATGCTATTCTGTAAAGGAAATGTTCCTTCGGTTAAATGGTTAATGAGGGCTTTTGCGATATTTTCAAAGGCTTCTGGGCTCATCATGAATCAAAGTAAATCGAGCATATACTATAATGGCATTAAGGCGACTGACCAGGGGCAAATTATTGATGTCACTGGCCTGACCAAAGGAGATCTTCTCTTCAAATATTTGGGGATATCCATGTCTCCAAAGAAGATTTCTGCACTAGAATGTCACATCTTGACGGAACGAGTGGTTAGCAGGATAAGAGGATTGGGGGCGAGAAAGCTTTCTTATAGTGGACGGTTGGTTTTGGTGCAAGCGGTATTAAGTAATCTGCATATGTATTGGTCACGAATCTTCATCATCCCAACCGCAGTTATAGCTCGTATTAATGCTATTTGCAGGAACTATCTTTGGAAGGGAAGTGAACATTATCAATCTCCTTCATTGATAGCCTGGGAAAGAGTTTGTTGTCCTAAACGGGAAGGGGGATTGGGGCTAAAGAACTTGCATCAATGGAATATTGCTGCTATAGGTAAGTATGCGTGGTGGGTGACATGTAAAGCGGATCATATGTGGGTTAAATAGGTGCATTCCATTTATCTGTGTGGACATGACGTAGGTCCACCCCGACGCGGCGAAGCACGGGTTTGGGTAGGCGAATGAATCTCGTGGTAAGATTGTTCTCGGGTTCGAAATTTAAGTCAAAATGGAGTCGCCACCGAATTTTGTGGTTATTCGGAACCATACGAGCCCACTCTATGTCGTCATGGGCTATACACAAAGGAAGCCCACTCCGATTTCAGAGTTTATGGGACTCGTCCCTTTGCATTGCAATATCGATACCGTTTACACCGGCTTTCGTATATAGAATGACTCTCGTGCACCAAGGGTTTCGGACATCCGGAAACCAAAGGTTCTGAGTAAGGGGTGAGGGTACGTGTTGGGAAGCCCACTAAGGACACCCAACCCCGCCCGCACATGGCGGCCTCTACTAAGACATCGTTCGTGTTCGTGTACGCGCGCTAGTAAAACGACTAAATGATATGCAAACAGCGTTTTCGGGCTAAGCATGTGAATTATTGATTTGCTACGTCATTTAATGCATCTTTATTCACGTCAAAGTGATTTAGCATGTGATGTTCATTTAAATAAATAAATGGCAAACATCGAAAATAGAAAACTCGTAAATAAATTACAAATTACACGGGCGGAATACAACCCGAAATTCACAATACAACGAGCAATAAAATAGAATAATAGAATAGGAAATGGTAGACGTTAACTAGAAACGGACCCGTATAAAAACTAGACCGCGAAATGTGTAGATGGACTAACCTCGGTTAAATACACATTATGTTGTGTACTAAACGAAGGACGGAAACATGGGACTGTGGCGTATTGCTAGCCCGATCCCACATCCCGTAGTCTTGTCCCGACTTATCACTACGAAGGAGATCGGTCAAAGTCGTTCTACGTGTCGTGATATGTGTGAGTTTTGAAAAAGGGAGAGTCACGTGATTGTCTTTACACGTGACGACTAAAGTCGATAAAAAGACGAGGCTTGAAATGTGTGTCAAAGCCCTCGGTTTTATGGGTTACAGGACCCACTCGATCGAGTCGTGGTGTGACTCGGTCGAGTGCGTCTTTTACGTAGCTACTGCCCATTTTTTTGGGTGCTACTCGATCGAGTAGCATATGTACTCGGTCGAGTAGCCCTTGTACGAGTGATGACTCGTTTCGTTTTTTTGGTTTAAAATCGACGGTCGGTCAAATTAAATACAAATATCGCACGATTTGAATTTAACTTGACCTCCGGTAGTATAATCGTGTATATACGATTATAATACCGTTGTCGGGATTTTACGAAAGCGTTATTATTATATTAGAAATTTTGAATTAGTAACGAAATGTGTCACTCTACGTCACGACATTGAAACTAACCCTTTCGGGTTATGTGATGTCGGTTTTCGTGTCAACGGGTTCCGTACCAATTATAGAAATGGGATTAAATACGTTCGACTACGACCGATCACGGTCACGTCACGCCCTTGAGTACATTGGGGCGGGGCTCCTCGAAAGGGTTCCACCTCCGTCGTTGCTCGTAAAGGGATTAGACGGACCTTAGGTGATCATCGTAGTCCAACGTTTTCAAAACCGATTTTTAATATTAATATATATATACGCGGTATTATTAATGTTAGTAATAAAATGATGATACAAAAATAAAGATGCAAAAGTATAAAAAAGTTAGTGTTAGTGTTACTACGATTATGATTACAATACAAAATACGATAAATAAATAAAAATGATGGAGCAATAGAGATAGAAATGGGGTTTAGGACACCCTCAACATACATGCTAGGTATAGGCCTCGGAAATGGACTCGTAAATAGCGACGGGACGCCGGAGTATCGAGGATGTATGCGAGTTATGGTGTGTATGGGTGTGTGTATGTATTACGTCGGTTTTTCGAGGGACGAAGGACTCGGTTTTTGTATGTAATGCTTAGGGTTGCTAAGGCTTGTAGTGTAGATGAAATAGGGTTGAAAGTAGGGTAAATATGTAGGTAAAAACCCTTGGCAAAAGTTGTGAAATGAATGGGAGTCGTGGGGTATTTATAGGCGTTACCCCACGACATAAGGACACTCGATCGAGTGGCCCTAGTGCACTCGATCGAGTGCCTTTGCAAACGGGCCAAACCCGGTTTTAAGACGCTCCACTCGACCGAGTGGGTCAATCCACTCGATCGAGTGGGTCAAACAAATCGAGACAAATAAGGAAAGAATTGATCTTGTTTGTTTTGATTGATTTTTGAATTTGAATTTGTGCGCCAACTGAATTTGGCTGATTTATGAGACGGTTTCGTCTTTGACCGGGTTTTGACCCGGTCGCTAAAAGACGGGATTTATTTTTGGTGCCGGTTTTGGCCCAAATTAGTCTCTTTTTGCTCGGAACGACCCACTGGGCCTGGATTTGAGGTCTGTTTTGTGAGATTTTTACTCCGCTAAAAGTCCATGTCGGATATTATTGTTTCCGAGCCCAAATCCGAGTATACCAAGTCACGTTTGCGTACGATCATCATCGGGTGTTTTTCGGAGACTACCATAGACACGTGGCAGTCAAAATGCGGGTGTCTACAATCTGAAAGATAGAGATTGGGCTACTTATCAACCCCCCCTTAACTGTAGCTGGTCGTGGAGGAAGATCTGCTGGGTTAAGGACATATTTTACACAAATAATTTGTTTCCTTTGCTCACTGCACAACAAAGAGCTTATGAGGTAGGGATAGGCTATGATTGGTTGCGATGTCAAGGGCAGGAAGTGCTGTGGGACAAGTTGGTCTGGAATCGGATTAGTCTTCCTCGACATGGTTTTATTGCCTGGCTAATTAGTCACAAAAGATTACTCACTAAAGATCGACTTGCAAAAATGAGCATTGCTAAGGATTCGGAGTGTGCTATATGTGGGGCAGCTGACGAAACACATATACATCTATTCTCTTAATGCGGGTATGTGCAGCGATGTTTTCAGTTGCTGTCAGTATGGGTACAACAAACTATACCATCTTGCGATACTGCAAACTGGTGGAGACGGCTTAGAGTAAAATCGTTGCTGATGAAACAAATTTACGCAGCAGGTATTGTAGCGGTTTGGTATCATATTTGGAGAGTTAGAAATCAAGGTCGACTATTCCAAATGATAGAGCACCCTCATTGTCTGGTCGAGCAAGCTAAGAAGGAAATAAGAGCAAGGGTAAAGCTTATTATAGATAATATACCGTGTAAATATTCCAAATATGTTGATCGTTTACTTGTTTAGCTGATTGGATGTAAATCGGTGAACGTGCAAGATTGGATTATATATATTGTGGACATGACGTAGGTCCACCCCGACGCGGCGAAGCGCGGGTTTGGGTAGGCGAATGAATCTCGTGGTAAGATTGTTCTCGGGTTCGAAATTTAAGTCAAAATGGAGTCGCCACCGAATTTTGTGGTTATTCGGAACCGTACGAGCCCACTCTATGTCGTCATGGGCTTTACACAAAGTAAGCCCACTCCGATTTCAGAGTTCATGGGGCTCGTCCCTTTGCATTGCGATACCGATACCATCTATACCGGTAATCGTGTAAAGAATGACTCTCGTTCGCCAAGGGTTTCGGACATCCGAAAACCAAAGGTTCTGAGTAAGGGGTGAGGGTACGTGTTGGGAAGCCCACTAAGGACACCCAACCCCGCCCGCACATGGCGGCCTCTACTAAGACATCGTTCGTGTTCATGATACGCGCGCTAGTAAAATAATTAAATGATATGCAAACAGCGTTTTGACTAAGCATACGAATTTTGCGTTAACTACGTCATTTAATGCATCTTAAATGTGGTCGAAATAATTTAGCATGCGAGGTTCATTTATAAAGCGTAAAAGCAAATAATAAATAAAGCTCGAAAGGAAATAAAAGCGTACAAGCTACACGGGCGGAAATATAACCCGGAATTCACAATACGACATAAGCGAAATAGCGTAAAACAAAGATAAAAGCGGACCCATACGTAAACTAGACCGCGAAATTATGTAGATAGAATACCCCGCTTAAATACGTATTATGTTACGTATTAAGCGAAGGACGGAAATATGAGATTGTGACGTATTGCTAGCCTAGTCTCACATTCCGTAGTCTCGTCCCGACTTATCACGTAAAAGTGGTCAAAGTCGTTCTACGTGTCGTGACATGTGTGGCGTTTTGAAAAATGATGAAGGGTCGGTCGATGGTCTAAAGTCGATGAGAACGGGGCTCGGAATATGTGTCCAAGCCCTCGGGTTTCTGAGTTGCCAGACCCACTCGACCGAGTCATTGATTGACTCGACCGAGTGCGCCATTAACGTGGCTACTGCCCATATTTTGGGGGGTTACTCGATCGAGTGCCTTATGGCACTCGGTCGAGTGTATCATTAATGGGGCTACTGCCCTGTTTTTGGGGTGCAACTCGATCGAGTGGCCTATGGCACTCGGTCGAGTGCCCCCTGTACGAGTAGTGATTTGCTCGATTTTATGACTTGAAATCGATGGTCGGCCGAGTCAAATACAAATATCGCATGATTTGTATTCGACTCGGCCTCCGACATTATAATCGTGTATGAACGATTATAATACCGTCACCGGAGTTTTTTATGAAAACGTTTGTGTTAGATTACGAAACTTTGAATTAGTAACGAGATGCATCCCTCTACGTCACGACATCGAAACTAACCCTTTCGGGTTATGTGATGTCGGTATTCGTGTCAACGGGTCTCGAACCAATTATGGAAATGGAATGAAATTCGTTCAACTACGACCGTTTGCGATCGCGTTACGCCCTTGAGTACATTGGGGCGGGGCTCCTCGAAAGGGCTCCACCTCCGTCGTTGCTCGTAAAGGGATTAAACGGATCTAAGGCAAACATCGTAGTCAAACGGATTTTAAACCGAAATTTGATACTAGTTTTAAATATACACGGTATTAATAATATAATGAAGATAAAGACGATATAAATTGAAAACATAAAAGTATAAAAATGTTAGTGTTAGTGTTGTGACAACTACGATTACGATACAAAAACATGATGAGTTAAACGAAAACAAAGCGAGACAAAAGAGATTAGAAAGGGGTTTAAGACACCCTCAACATACATGCTAGTAGAGAACTCGGAAATAGGCTCGTGAACAGCGACAATGCTTAGGAGTATCGAGTACGTATGTGAGTTATGGTGTATATGGATGTATATGTCGGTTTCCGAGGGTCAAGGAGGCTCGGAAATGGTGTTTTGTGCTTAGGGTTTGTAGTGTAGGCGTGTAGGGTTGTAGTAGGGTTGAGAGTGACTGAAATTTGTAGGGTTGAAGGTGCAAAAAAGGTTGTAAAAAAGAGTGAAATGCATGGGGATGTCGTGGGGTATTTATAGGCATTACCCCACGACATAAGGGCACTCGATCGAGTGGCCCTAGTGCACTCGATCGAGTGCCTTAACAAATGGGCCTTATCCGGGTAAAAAGGCTCCACTCGATCGAGTGAGGTCAATCCACTCGATCGAGTGGGTCAAGGTGGGTGAGATAAATAAGGAAGGGTTGACTTTGAAGATTTGGTAGCTTTTTTTGAATTTGATTCTTTGCGCCAAATGAACTTGGCTGGTTTATGTGACGGTTTCGCCTTTGACCGGGTTTTGGCCCGGTCGCCAAAAGACGGGAAATATTTTTGGTGTCGGTTTCAGCCCAAATTAGTCTCATTTGACTCGGAACGACCCACTGGGCCTGAATTTGAGGTCCGTTTTCTGAGATTTTACTCCGCTAAAAAGTCCATGTCGGATATTATGAATTCCGAGCCCAAATCCGAGTATACTAAGTCACGTTGACGTCCAATCATCATCGGGTGTTTTTCGGAGACTACCGTAGACACGTGGCAGTCAAAATGCGGGTGTCTACAGAGCCCCCACTCTGACTGAGGCTTGGACAAGGCGAAAGTCAGAGTAGCTACCAAGCCCGTTAAGACCTGGTAGACTTCCGGTCGGGTCGTTTATAGTCCGGTAGACTCGCGTGAAGGGCTCGCCAGCCATAAGTAAAGGGTCATACCTGTCCTTATGATGATAGCTGTGCGGGGAGTCGGACTTGTAGCATAAGTCCTGGGCGTGCCTGTATGTGGGCTCATCTCATACTATTTCGGGAAAAATGCCGCCTCGGGCGTTCCGCTGGGGAAATGTGTGAGCTGTACGAGCTTGCTTTTGAAGCCTTGAGTCGTACTCGAGCTGATGATGATGCTCCGTGGGGAGTAAAGCTTGCCTCTTTTGGGAAGTAGGTGTACCCGTATGCCGACACATCGTACTTCGGATGTAGCACACCGGGGAAAAGCTAACTCCGTTGGGGAAATCAAATAGTTTTGCGGGGACTTGCTTCTTGAAGTCTGGGGTGTACCTGTATGCTGACACATAACAACTTGCATGTAACATGTAGGTAAAATGTTGACTCTCGCTGGGGAGAAAAAAGATTGAAAATTTTGGAAAGACAAAAATTTTGACGCGAAGAAATTTTTAGAAAATATTAGGAAAGCTCGGGACAGCTTGATTCCTATTCTGGGTTCAAGTTTGAAATCAGGCCTGCGCGCGCATGGGGCCCAGCTGGATGAGGAGGCAGTAGCAGTTAGGTTCTCAGTTAGGTTTCTCCATTATAAATATAGGAGATTCCTGCTTCAGTTTCTGCATCACAACTCAAATTCTCCTTCTCCTTTCTCAAAATCTTGTAGACTTTTAAGAAAGCTAAAAATTCCTATTATGGGCATCGATCACTTGACTGCCATGCTTCTCGCCTGGTCCCAATACTTTCGGGACGAGGAGAAGGTTAGGCTAACTCAAATGGGGATAGTCAATCTGTTCCCCTTCCAACGTCTAATAGTGGATTCGCACTTTCTGGATGCCTGTCTGTCGTTTTGGGACACCACCCATCACGTGTTTGCATTCCCGAGGGGCGAGATGTGTCCTTTGCCCGAGGAGATCGCGGCCATAGGTGGTTGGGGCCTTGCTATTCAGCCTGCCATTCCCCCGTTCTACCCGGATCCGAGGAGGAGACTAAGGGAGTTCTTGGGTTTGTCTCATGCTGAGACAAACCGCATGGTGCAGGGAGATAACGTTTCCCTGTTTGACCTGGCCGACAAGTTCATGAATCCACGGGACGTGAGGGCCACCCCTGCTCATAGGCGTAGGGCATTCGCCTTCTGCATGCTACACTGCTATGTCTTCGAGGGGCTGATGGAGCTTGACACATGCAGGGGTCAAATCAGGCTAATCGGAGTGGTTGACCAGATGGAGACTGGTCATAGCCCTGCTTGGCTAGCCACTGGGGAGATTATTACGGGTCTGGACGCTCGACGGCTTGACCCAACTCGACCGTTGACGGGGAGTACCCGTTTTCTGCAAGTATGCACTTCGATTTTTTTTTTTTTTTTTTTTTTTTCACGTTTCGCCCGAATTTTCTGATTCACGTAAGTCACTCGATCGAGTGGACCTGTCACTCGATCGAGTGACACTCGTACCGGGCTACTGCCTGTTTTTGACAGGCTTACTCGATCGAGTCAGCTTTTGCACTCGATCGAGTGGGCTGTAGCGAATTGCTCCGTTGCTTATTAAGCTTGTATATGCTTTTCAGATATGGCTGTCGGAGCGGTTATCGATCATAGAGCCCCCTCCAAGCATTCCCAATTACCGGAGCAGTCAAATTAGCTCCCGAAGACGGAGGATAAGCTCGAGTCATCGGATTGATCGAGCTTACTGGGACGAGGAGTTGGTGTTTCACGGGGGTCCCTTGATCAGGTGGACCGTCGCTTGGTGGTTTCTTTCGAAATTGACCGGACTGGCGAAGAGGGACCAAGCCCGATATCTGACGATCTTGTCCCTAGACTGGACAGTTCACATTTACCCGGACCGCCTCCTAAGGCAGTTCGGTTCATCTCAGCGCATCCCTGAGAAGGAAGCCATCATTAGCGTCCCGCTCCAATTGACGGACGCTATGTGCGACACTTGGTTGCAGCGATGGTTCACTCGTCCCACATGGACGGTACCTAGCCCTTGCCAATCCGCTTGGGTATCACGGGCTTACCAGAAGTGGACTTCTGAAGAGTCCGAGGAGGCTCGCAAGGCCTTAAGACTTGATGAAGCCATCGAATTGGTGCAGCGCGAGTCGGCGAAGGATAACAGAGAGCTCTTCGCCGGGGAAGACACTCCTGGAGTTAAAGTCCGGGAAGAATCGGGTCATAAGTCACATACTAAGACTCGATCTAAAGAAGTCGGTTCTAGCAGTACTCGGGGGCAGACTGACTTAGAGCGACGACTTGGGCCAAGGCTGGCGGCCCGGGACCGACTAGGCCCGCGCGACCGGCTCCCCGAACCGGTCAGAGCTCGACTTGGGCCTATCGAGGTGATGGAGGATTCGGGCTCACACAATCGAGCCCGAGCTAGAGAAGTTCCGGTAGTGATTAGGGAGCGTTCTCCTCCGCGTCGTCGTCAGTGGACGACTAAGGATGCCAAGGACAAGGGGAAGGGCAAGATGCCCTAAATGCCGAGTCCTTAGATTTATTATTATTTAAGTATTATTATTATTTTTATTGTGATTTTTTGTATTTATATTTTTTTGAATTCCTGCACTTTGTAATTTTCCGAGCTTGTCAGGATTTTTTGAATTAATAAAAGAAGCTTATTATAAAACCGCTCCTGTCTTTTCTTGATTGCATTGGTTGTACCCTTTTGAGGGGTTGCCTACGTATCCGCGATTAGCAGAATCAAACCAAACGTAGTTCAGGCATAGGAAATTTGCAATCTCGAATTACACCAAGACTATTGGTTCAAGATGTTTATGACAGTAGAATAAGTAATTCTAGCTCATTGACTTGCTTTTGTAAAAAATGATTTTGATAAAATTTGCTAATGACATTGAGAAATGGCTAAGGGTAGTAGCGCTTCAGCTGGTCCAGGTTGGTTGGGTGGACAAACTCGTTCCCGTCCAGGTCCGTCAGCATCACTGCTCCCCCCGATAGGATTTTCTTCACCAGATATGGCCCAGCCCAATTGGGTTTGAATTTTCCCCTTGGGTCAACCGGTAGTAGAGCCCGAATAGACTTAAGGACTAGATCGCCTTCCTTAATGTTCCTGGGCCTTACCCTCTTGTTGAAGGCCCGTTGTATCCTTTTCTGGTAGATTTGGATATTATTGAGGGCACGAGACCGTCGTTCATCTAGTAGAACCAGTGAGTCATATCGTGCTCGAACCCAGTCAGCTTCGGGTACTTGACTTTCTAGCAGGATTCTGAGGGACGGTACCTCCAGCTCGACTGGTTGGACTGCCTCCATCCCGTAGGTTAAGTAATATGGCGTCGCCCCGGTTGCGGTGCGAATTGACGTTCGATATCCCCATAGGGCAAAAGATATTTTGTCGGGCCAGTCCCGGTAATTGTCAGCCATCTTTTTGAGTATGGTGACAATTGTTTTATTAGCCGCCTCTACTGCTCCATTGGTTTGGGGACGGTAAGGCGAAGAAGTATGCCTTTGGATTTTATATTTGGTCAGTAGGGCCGCAGTCTCGGCTTGAAAATGAGTCCCGTGATCACTGATAAATTCAGCGGGAATCCCATATCGACATATTATCTTGTTTTGGATAAACTTAGCGACATGCTTGGCAGTGAGAATGCGATATGATTCAGCTTCGACCCATTTGGTGAAAAAGTCGATAGCTACCAAAATGAAGCAATGCCCACCGGTACCCGAGGGATTTATTTTCCCGATTATGTCGATACCCCACGTTGAGAATGGCCAGGGTGACGTCATGGTATAGAGTAGCGATGATGGCATATGTTGCACATTGCCAAAGATTTGACAGTTATGACAATGTTTGACATATGACCGGCAATCGGCCTCCATGGTATTCCAATAATAACCGAGCCTCATGATTTTCCGGACCAGCATGTGGGCATTCATGTGTGGGCCGTTTTCACCGTCATGTACTTCGGCCATAACCTTTTCAGCCTTGTATTTGTCAACACAAAGGAGAAGAGCCCCCTGTGCCGTCTTTTTATAAAGTTGACCATCGTCGGTGCAGATGAACTGGGTGGCTAGCCTCCGTAAGGCTTTCTTGGCTCGACCTTCCGTCCCGGGAGGATATTCTCCGTTCGTTAGGTATGTTAACACGGCTTGGTACCATGGTTCGGGATCAGTTATTTCGATGTCTTCAATATCGCAAATGTATGCCGGCTCAGACCGTCTTTCGACGCAAATTGGCATATTGGTCACATGGTCGGGAATATTCAGTAAAGATGCCAAATTTGAGAGTGCATCTGCGAACTGATTTTCTTCCCGGGGCAGATATATGTATTCTACCTTTTGGAATTGTTTCTCGAGATCCCGTACTCGTGCCTGGTAGGCCACGAGATTAGCATTTCGAGTCTTCCATTTTTGGAGTGCTTGGTTTATGACCAAGGATGAATCACCATGTACCCGGAGATTTGTAATCCCCAGATTGGCGGCGGCTTGTAGCCCGTAAATGCATGCTTCGTACTCTGCTGCATTATTAGTAACATCAAAGTCCAGTTTGATGGAGACGGGAGTATGTTCCCCTTTTGGTGAAATTAGGAGGATCCCGACTCCGAACCCTCGAAAATTAGATGCACCGTCGAAGTATAAATCCCATGTTTCAGTATCAGTATGGAAAATATCTTCGTCTGGGAAGGACCAAGTGTCGGTGTGTCCTTCTTCGGTTATCGGGCTATCGGCGAGAAATTCAGCTACTACTCGACCTTTAATAGCCTTTAACGGTACAAACTTTAAGTCGAACTCTGCCAGCATTAGAGTCCATCTAGAGATTCGGCCGTTGAGAACGGGCTTTTCAAAGATATATTTGATCGGGTCCATCTTGGATAGCACATGGACTTCGTGACTGAGCATATAATGTCGGAGTTTCTTGGTGGCACAGACTAGAGCCAAACACGTCTTTTCGAGCATGGTATATTTGCACTCATACTCCAAAAACTTTTTGCTGATGTAGTAAATGGCTCTTTCTTCGGAGTCAACTGTCTGAGCCAGCATAGCCCCCATGGCTGTCTCGGTCGTCGTTAGGTATAACGACAGAGGCAAACCGGGTTGAGGTGGCATTAAGACTGGCGGAGCAGACAGAATTTCTTTGATCTTGTCGAAAGCGGTTTGGCACTTGTCATCCCATAGTACCCGTTCTCCTACTTTCAGCTTCTTGAAAATTGGCTCACACACCATGGTTAACTTGGAAATGAACCGACTGATGTACTGGACTTTCCCGAGGAATCCCCTTATTTCTTTTTCGGTTTTAGGAGGTTGCATCTCGGTAATGGCTTTGATTTTAGCTGGGTCGACTTCGATACCTCGTTGGCTAACGATATGACCCAGTAATTTGCCTGATGTTAC
Source organism: Agrostemma githago (assembly GCA_958450325.1). Taxonomy (NCBI): domain Eukaryota; kingdom Viridiplantae; phylum Streptophyta; class Magnoliopsida; order Caryophyllales; family Caryophyllaceae; genus Agrostemma; species Agrostemma githago. The sequence goes on from OY288255.1 coordinate 2,636,834, forward strand.
CCCGAAACTGCACTTTTGAGGGTTTAACCTCATGTTGTATCTGCGCAATCGGGTGAAGAACTTTCTTAGGGCGGTGATGTGACCGTCCCGTTCTTTGGATTTGACGATCATGTCGTCTACATAAACTTCTACCTCTTTATGCATCATGTCGTGTAATAAAGTGGTAGCAGTTCTTTGATATGTGGCCCCGGCATTAATGAGACCGAAAGGCATGACGGTATAGCAGTAAGTACCCCAAGGTGTGGTGAAGGTAGTCTTACTCATGTCTTCTTTCGCCATCTTGATTTGATTATACCCGGCATACCCGTCCATGAATGATAGAAGGGCATGATCGGCCGTGTTATCCACCAGTATGTCGATGTGTGGTAACGGAAAATCATCTTTCGGGCTCGCCTTGTTAAGATCCCGAAAGTCTATGCATACCCGCACCTTACCGTCCTTTTTAGGAACCGGCACGATGTTTGCCACCCAGTCCGGATACTCGGACACTTGTATGAAGCCGGCTTTGAATTGTTTGTCGACTTCTTCTTTTACCTTGAGAGACCACTCGGGCCTCATCCGACGAAGCTTTTGTTTGACCGGTTTGCACCCGTCTTTGATTGGTATGTGGTGCTCGGCTATTTCCCGGTCTATCCCCGGCATGTCCTTGTAGGACCATGCGAAGACATCTTTGAACTCTTGGAGGAGGCTTATGAATTGTTGTTTCTCCTCGGGATCTAAGGATAACCCTATCTTAAGTGTCTGAGGCTCTAAGGTTGTTCCCACATTTATGGACTCGGTTTCTTCGATTACCGGGTTCCGGGACTCCCTTTGCTCTAGTTGCTCGATCAAATGCGGAGGTAAGGGTACCTGTTCGTCTGATTTCTCAATGTCATAGCATAAAACATTTTTAAAAGCAGAATTTGAAAGAGACAAGTCGTAAGCAGAACGGTTGTTATTATTGATTGAAAATTTGGAGAACAGCTCAAAGAGAGCAGCCATCTGATCATTGGTCAGTGGCGGGATAGGTAGGGCACTCGGGACAGACCCCGAAGTGCCAGCAGCAGGAATAATAAAAGGGAGAGGGGTTACAGGAGTGACTCTAGCACCGACTTCCCTAGACTCGACCTCAGACTCTGACTCAGACTCCGACTCAGACTCGGACTCAGACTCAGGCATGTCTCCCTCTCCGGTGACCAGCTTGTAGATCCTTCCCTGACTGTCAGTCCACTTGACAGTCTTCCTCCAGGCCCTGTTTCCCATCTCGGAACCCACATCCGAGATCAGCTTGGTCGGGTCAAACCTGTTGCTGCGGAGAATCAGGTTGACCAGGTCTTCCTTTGGAGTTGGGGCTATGGTGTCTTCCCCAAATAGTAGCCCTAGAGCGGGCTCAGCATCTTCAGCTCCGTTGGACTGGATGAGGGCGAACACATCATCCGGAATGTAGTTGCAGTCCCGGGCCAAGTGGGTCCCGAGCTGCATACCATTGGGTTGGTATAGACCAACCTGGATAGCCCCAAACACCGGTGTGACGAAGTAGTCAGCCAACCGTGGGCTATAAGGGCTCAAGTAGATACCCTTAAGGATGTTGCAGGCCTTTTCGATCCCTGCTCGGACAACATTGTCGGGGGTGATGTCATAACCGAGACCAAAGTGAGATTCTTCGTCTTTGAGAACCTCGATGATCTTCCCAGCTGGAAGATCGGGTCGAGAGGTAGCCCCCGGAAAGTACCCTAGGTTTTGGAGCATCATGTCGATACTCGTAGTGAAATAAGGCCTAAAGAGGTACTCTTCCTCGATCATCCCCACAAAATCGAACCCCCAGAGGTCCGTGCGTCCTGTGGCGTTACAGCTAGCCACAGTCATTGGTGTTGCCTCTAAAGTGACGACATCGTTAAGTAGAGGCATCTTGATTTTCCGGTGGAGGGTAGAGGACACCGCCTTGACCGCGTGGATCCAAGGCCTACCCAGGAGCAGGTTGAATGATGAGGTGACATCGATCACCTGAAACTCGAGCTCCTTTCTCTATCGGGCCAGTGATGATGGTCAGTTTCACGGCCCCAGCTACCGACTTCGGGCTCCCATCGAAGGCTTGGATGGTCTGAGCAGTCGGAACATAGTCAGCCTCGGTAATGCCGAGGGCTTTTGCGGTCCTTAGAGGAAGGACGTTCACAGCAGACCCGTCATCAACTAGGGTCATGGGAAGGTATTTTCCTCGGCAGACCACCATGATGTATAGGGCCAGGTTATGGGCGGCCCCGAATGGTGGTAGGTCGGCCTCGGAGAAAGTGGTTACCGGTCCTTCTTCCTTAGCTTTGCCCTTCAGGTGGGGCAAAATCGTGGCTACCATCTCAGCGGGGGTAACCAAAGAGTCAACCTTGATTTGATCGAGAGCCTTTGTAAGCGCTTCCCGATGTTCTTGAGAACTAACCAGAAGTTGCCATATAGTGAGGTCAACTCGGGTTTTCTTCAATTGTTTCACAAGAGCCGTTTCAGCAGTTGGCTCTTCAGAGGCGACTTCCGTAATGACGGTTGTCGGGATAGGGATGTCCCTAGAGCTAGTGGCTTGAAAGGGACGACCAAGGTGGTTACTGGTTAAGACTCGAGATTTAGTCTTTCGAATCTCCTCGGCGGTAATGGGGACAGCTTCCCCTTTGGCGAGGTAGACGTCTTCCTCGTCGTCGAACCAGATCCCGTTCACTTGCGGGATAAATGGGGAGATAAGGTGGGAGCAATCAATCACCTCCCCGGTAAAGATGGCGTGGGAGCTGAAAGGATTCTCCTTGTTACTGGGCTTATCTCCGGGCAGCGGGATTTTACCGCTTTCGATCAGGTCCTGAATCAAGTGCTTCAGCTTCCAGCACTTCTCGGTATCATGCCCATTGCCTCGGTGGTATTGGCAATAGGCTTGGGCATTGTAGTTCTTGGAGCGTCGCTCGACCGGAACTTCAGGAGTTGGGCCTATCGGTTGGATTAGGCCTTTCGAGGACAGCCTTTGTAAGGCATAAGTATAGGTCGTACCTATATCAGTGAAAACCCGAGGTGGGGTGTTTCTCTTGGACGGGGCATCTAATAGATTAACCGCGTCGAAAATGCTGCGGGTTGCAGCTTGAGGCTTGGTTGTGGAGGAAGAAGCCCCTTGGTAACCTTTAGCAGCGGCCTTAGTGAGGCCTTCCAGTCTCAGATCATCTTCAATCCTCATACCCATTTCAGTAAGGGTGGTGAAATTGGGTATGACGGCATATCGGAGGTGAACCCGGTAGGATGGGAGGAGGTTCTTAACAAAGGCCTCCACTAAAGTCTTTTCACTGGGCTTATCGACCAGTTTCACACTCTCAGCCCTCCAGCGTTGAAGGTACTTGGTAAAACCTTCTTTCGGCTCTTGGGCCATAACCTCTAGAGATCTCATTGTGGTTTGGATCTCGGTGTTGTCAGCATAGTTCCGAGCGAACTCGGTGGCCACATCATCCCATGTAGGGTATTTCTTCGGGTCTAGCCTATAGTACCAGGCCCGAGGGTGCTTTTCAAGAGACGCAGCAAAGAGGTTCTTGAACATGGTGGAGTCCACCCCTTTGATGGCCATGAACTCCTTGAAGGCCCGTACATGTAGTAACGGGTCCTCAGTCCCTTCGAACATAGGCAAACCGGTGAGGTTCAGGTTTGCAGGCAGCCTGTCACTTAGCGGGTTATACTCCCGACTGTTTTCCCGGTGAATGTTGTTATTCCCAGTTAAATGCACTTGTTCTTCCAGTCGGCGGACCGAGCTAACCAGTTCAGCTAAAGGTCCGGTAGTCCCGGTGGTAGGAGTCCTGTGCTCCACCGAGGCCAATCGAGTGACGATAGCAACTTGCCCAGCCCTCATTTCATTCAGTTGGGCATCAATGTCGGCCTGCTTCTCGATCATGGAATCAACGGAGGCTTTCAGTTCAGCTAAGGCAGTTTCCATCCTGCGAGTGTGTCTGGTTGATGGTGGCCTGTCTGTAAGAACACCACGTAATCAGAAACCGAACCCAGTCTTGGAATCAAAGGAAACAGCACATCCCGAGCGACCCAAAAAGAAAGACTCGAGAAAGACATCTAGACGGATGACTCGTGGGTGGTATGACTTCCTTAGGATTTCGGCTTTGTGGGCCTAGTCCCGTTCGAAGGAAGATCCACGTGAGATTACTCCCAAGACTTTTGACTCGAGTGTATGGACGGACTTTCCTTTGTAGGGGTATGCCCTACGCGGGTTGGTCGTGCCTTGACAGATAAGGCGGACTTGGGAAAGGGGGGAAACTCGTGATATAAGATCGACAGAGTTTCGACGCTATAAACCCTCTACGTACTATGTAAAGACCCGACACACGGATAGACGGTAGGTCCTATAATAAGGAAGGTTTATTTTAGGAAAGTTGAAAGTTGAGGTTTGAATGCAAAATGAACGAATTTCCGAAAGTGTTGAAAACCGAAAACGAAATTTCGAAAACCGAGATTAGAATTTTGAAAAGGAAAATTCCAAAAATCAAGGTGATGGGGGTGGAAATTCGAGAATTAAAACGGACAGCATGCCGACTACAGAAAAGGATATTTTGAGTCAAATCGTTGATCCTAAATTTCGGCGGCATTCCGAGTTTTGAAAATTGGGTATTTTGAAAAAGTGAGTTCCGAAATGGGTAGCATTTCGGGTTTTTCAAAATTGGGCATTTTAGAAGGACGGGTCCCGAAATGGACAGTATTTCGGGGTTTTTCGAAAAGGTGGGTATTTTGGAAAGATGCAAATTTTGAAATGACGGTTTTTTGAAAAATGACACGGAAACCAAGTAGCACGTAGTCAAACAAGCATTATAACGACGCTTATGTATGCTTTACACTAAGTCTCGGTCGGTCAAAATAGGGTCTATACCAACAACGATGGCTTTCTCATGTGATGGACGGACTCCCTAAGCCGAGTTGGTCTTAGGACATGCCGCAAAACCGAGACGAGTTCCACCATCGATGTTTTTAGCGCACCCATGTAAGAATGCACCGCGGTATAGTGGGACGTCGGTCACAAGTAACCGGCCCGGGCAAAAATGGGTTATGCATGAATCATTAAACTAACGCGCGCACACTAATCGACGAACGATTTCTCTTCGAGTCTCACCCTAGGAACCCCGATGACATGTGGTACATCAGGTATCCCCAGCGGAGTCGCCAAATTGTGGACATGACGTAGGTCCACCCCGACGCGGCGAAGCGCGGGTTTGGGTAGGCGAATGAATCTCGTGGTAAGATTGTTCTCGGGTTCGAAATTTAAGTCAAAATGGAGTCGCCACCGAATTTTGTGGTTATTCGGAACCGTACGAGCCCACTCTATGTCGTCATGGGCTTTACACAAAGTAAGCCCACTCCGATTTCAGAGTTCATGGGGCTCGTCCCTTTGCATTGCGATACCGATACCATCTATACCGGTAATCGTGTAAAGAATGACTCTCGTTCGCCAAGGGTTTCGGACATCCGGAAACTAAAGGTTCTGAGTAAGGGGTGAGGGTACGTGTTGGGAAGCCCACTAAGGACACCCAACCCCGCCCGCACATGGCGGCCTCTACTAAGACATCGTTCGTGTTCATGATACGCGCGCTAGTAAAATAATTAAATGATATGCAAACAGCGTTTTGACTAAGCATACGAATTTTGCGTTAACTACGTCATTTAATGCATCTTAAATGTGGTCGAAATAATTTAGCATGCGAGGTTCATTTATAAAGCGTAAAAGCAAATAATAAATAAAGCTCGAAAGGAAATAAAAGCGTACAAGCTACACGGGCGGAAATACAACCCGGAATTCACAATACGACATAAGCGAAATAGCGTAAAACAAAGATAAAAGCGGACCCATACGTAAACTAGACCGCGAAATTATGTAGATAGACTACCCCGCTTAAATACGTATTATGTTACGTATTAAGCGAAGGACGGAAATATGAGATTGTGACGTATTGCTAGCCTAGTCTCACATTCCGTAGTCTCGTCCCGACTTATCACGTAAAAGTGGTCAAAGTCGTTCTACGTGTCGTGACATGTGTGGCGTTTTGAAAAATGATGAAGGGTCGGTCGATGGTCTAAAGTCGATGAGAACGGGGCTCGGAATATGTGTCCAAGCCCTCGGGTTTCTGAGTTGCCAGACCCACTCGACCGAGTCATTGATTGACTCGACCGAGTGCGCCATTAACGTGGCTACTGCCCATATTTTGGGGGGTTACTCGATCGAGTGCCTTATGGCACTCGGTCGAGTGTATCATTAATGGGGCTACTGCCCTGTTTTTGGGGTGCAACTCGATCGAGTGGCCTATGGCACTCGGTCGAGTGCCCCCTGTACGAGTAGTGATTTGCTCGATTTTATGACTTGAAATCGATGGTCGGCCGAGTCAAATACAAATATCGCATGATTTGTATTCGACTCGGCCTCCGACATTATAATCGTGTATGAACGATTATAATACCGTCACCGGAGTTTTTTATGAAAACGTTTGTGTTAGATTACGAAACTTTGAATTAGTAACGAGATGCATCCCTCTACGTCACGACATCGAAACTAACCCTTTCGGGTTATGTGATGTCGGTATTCGTGTCAACGGGTCTCGAACCAATTATGGAAATGGAATGAAATTCGTTCAACTACGACCGTTTGCGATCGCGTTACGCCCTTGAGTACATTGGGGCAGGGCTCCTCGAAAGGGCTCCACCTCCGTCGTTGCTCGTAAAGGGATTAAACGGATCTAAGGCAAACATCGTAGTCAAACGGATTTTAAACCGAAATTTGATACTAGTTTTAAATATACACGGTATTAATAATATAATGAAGATAAAGACGATATAAATTGAAAACATAAAAGTATAAAAATGTTAGTGTTAGTGTTGTGACAACTACGATTACGATACAAAAACATGATGAATTAAACGAAAACAAAGCGAGACAAAAGAGATTAGAAAGGGGTTTAAGACACCCTCAACATACATGCTAGTAGAGAACTCGGAAATAGGCTCGTGAACAGCGACAATGCTTAGGAGTATCGAGTACGTATGTGAGTTATGGTGTATATGGATGTATATGTCGGTTTCCGAGGGTCAAGGAGGCTCGGAAATGGTGTTTTGTGCTTAGGGTTTGTAGTGTAGGTGTGTAGGGTTGTAGTAGGGTTGAGAGTGACTGAAATTTGTAGGGTTGAAGGTGCAAAAAAGGTTGTAAAAAAGAGTGAAATGCATGGGGATGTCGTGGGGTATTTATAGGCATTACCCCACGACATAAGGGCACTCGATCGAGTGGCCCTAGTGCACTCGATCGAGTGCCTTAACAAATGGGCCTTATCCGGGTAAAAAGGCTCCACTCGATCGAGTGAGGTCAATCCACTCGATCGAGTGGGTCAAGGCGGGTGAGATAAATAAGGAAGGGTTGACTTTGAAGATTTGGTAGCTTTTTTTGAATTTGATTCTTTGCGCCAAATGAACTTGGCTGGTTTATGTGACGGTTTCGCCTTTGACCGGGTTTTGACCCGGTCGCCAAAAGACGGGAAATATTTTTGGTGTCGGTTTCGGCCCAAATTAGTCTCATTTGACTCGGAACGACCCACTGGGCCTGAATTTGAGGTCCGTTTTGTGAGATTTTACTCCGCTAAAAAGTCCATGTCGGATATTATGAATTCCGAGCCCAAATCCGAGTATACTAGGTCACGTTGACGTCCAATCATCATCGGGTGTTTTTCGGAGACTACCATAGACACGTGGCAGTCAAAATGCGGGTGTCTACATATATATATACTTACATTTACACCAAAAAAAAAGGTTTTATCTTTCTTACTCGTTAAACTCCGTTAACCACGCAAGTTTAATTCTAACTAAATTATATTGACTCAACCATGTAAGCACGTATCAATTCAATAAATCTAATCGCATTAAGAACACCAATCAATTGAATTATATAGAACCAGAAAGCTGCAATTAAATATAACTCAATTATCATACAAAATTCTAGTAGTTAAATTAGACCAGTAAGCTGCAACCTAATTTAAAACACTATTAATTTAACAATCGACTCATGTAAATAATCTAGGTGATCAGGCTAAATTAATAAACATGAAAACAACAGTCAAATCGTGAATTTCATACGAATATCAAAGTACTAATTAAACGTTAAAACAATAACGTAATCTCATAACTCATTGACAATAATCAATACATTACATGTTTGAATAACTGAAAGATTAAACTAAATAACTAATTAAACGATAAATAAATTAAATTAAATAGATAGATACAACCGTTAGATAAATTAGGAGTTGAATTGATCGCGTCCCGCATTAAAATCCGGTTGAATTTGTACCGACCTTGGCCATGAAGGCCAAGGCCTTCGCCTTATTCCGATATATGTGTTTTTCGCCTCCTTGTTCTCTTTTTTCCTCCCTCTTCTCATTAAAGCCCTAATGCTTCTTTTATAGTGTTGATTTTGGTCTTAGTGAAATTATTTCTTTCCTTAATTAATTATTCTTGCTCTTACAATTTCACATCTTGTTCTTTCCTTTTTACACCGGATTTTCTTTCCTTAATTTTTCATAATGGGCTGATGGTTTCAAGCTTGATTTCGACCCATTAGATGATGGAATTTGATTTTGATCTCTTCAACAAAGTTGCTCATCTCGAACTTAGCTTCCCGATGTATGTTGATTTGCATTACTCCGACATCGTATGAGTGAGATATTGTCGTCTTAAGACAGACCTGCAAAAATACATACGATTTTGGTAGTCTCGCAATCTTAATTCATGTGGGTTATTACTAATTAATTAAAATATATATTAAAAACTCAATTTAGCACAAAAATATCGAAAGTTCAATAATAAACCCAACTTATAAAAAAATAATCATTTTAACTCAAATATTACGAAAGACGACATAAAAATTATAATATTAAAGGGGTAAAATTACGCATAAATATCGACTTATCAGTTACCCCTCCGCTCATCGTGGCTACTACCTACTTGTGTCTCGATTTATCCACCCGAAAGGTTCTCATTAACCGACATGTTACATTTCACGAAACTATTTTTCCGTTCCAAGACATGGGTTGCCCTAATCCCCCTCCTATGACTTTCGTAGTTCATACCCATCCCCATACACACACAACCCCCCTTCTTATATACTCCAGACGGGCCAAGTCTAGTACCCCAACCTCAACTCAATTTGAACTCTGAAACAGGCCCAAAACGGACCCAAACTGGACCTTGATTGATCTACTATGGAACCGGAAATAAATAAATTGGACATTTACCCGACTGTGCATGCAATCGAAACCCTGGGACTTTGAGACAAAATTGACACAACTAGAGAAATAAATCGTACTGTACAAGCAAACTGAATCTTCCAAAATCCATATACAGTCTACTTTTTTAGACAACATTTTGACCGTTTACTCTACTCAACGTTGCGCCGTTGCCTGTCACGTCTCTTCAATTACTCCTCCTTCAATTACATTTACCACTTCTCAATTTATTCTCTTTTACCCTCTTTTCTGCTTTATTTATTTCACCCTATTTCTTACCGTCTCTGTTCCGGGTCACTCTACGCTCAAATATTTCAGGTAACTAAGAACATATATGTTCAAATAAAGTTGTTTTTTTTGTTTATTATTGCATATTGATTGTGTGAGTATGTAATGCTGTCACTGTCATGCGTTTTTCTCATAATTTGATATTCTACGGTGCAATGTGGATGATCAACTGCTAATATCAACAAAAGATGATGTCTTTGATGCCAAAAATTAACCCAATTACAGTAATAATCTTTGAGACGGTCTCTCATTAGTGTTCATGTCAACCTTTAACGTAGATGGGTGCCGGGTAGTTAGATGGGGCGAATCTAGACCTAAAATTGTGGGGTAGCGAATCTGCTTATGCTGTATTATATTTATATTAACGTCTCAAATTTACAAACTTTGGGTAGCCAAAGTATATACTTTTGATCATTTTTTTTGTAAGTTTTAGGTAGCGAGGATTACCCTTACTACTAGCTAGATTCTGCCTGTTCAAAAGGCAATACATTTCTTTTTCTAGATATTCGGTTTTAATTGTAGTGTTGATCCTTTTTCCCTGAACAATAGTTTCGGATTTTTATAGGAATTTGTGATTGATTTGAGGAGAAACTAGAAATGAAGAAGAAGAATTCAGATGATGTGCCAGTTGGGAAAAGGACAAGGCTACAAAGACGTCTTAGAGAGAAGGAGTATCGTGAAAGAAACAAGAAGGTTCGGTTGTCTGCTAGGAGTAAACATAGGAAGGTATACGCTGAGAAAAGCGTTTTAGATAGTGTCGATGACAGTGATGAAGACGAAGTTATAGTCATAGATGAAGCTGAGTATATAAGACTAGTGTCTCTCCTTCAATATAGGACTTGTTCCCCAGATGTGGTTGTAGGGTTTGAGGAAAATAGTAAGGATTCAGCCCAATTTGTAGGGGATGGACCGAACTCTTCAAGTATTGGCATTGACAATGACAAAGTTGATGAAGATGGTTTTAAAGTTTGTGGTGGTGATCATGTGGAAGAAGGGGGCTATCAAACTTCGGGAATGAAACCTGTTTCCCAAGTTGTTGGTGATGGCGGTCAATCTTCGGAAATGAACCAGGGTTTTGAAGGTTGTGGTGATAATGTGGTTGAAGAGGGCTGTCAATTTTCAGGGATGAAACCTGGTTCCGAAGATGTTGGTTTTGAAGGTTGTGGCAATCATGTGGAAGAAGAGGGCTATCAAATTTCGGGAATGAAACCTGGTTCTGAAGTTGTTGGTGATGGTGGTCAAACATCAGAAATGCGCGAGGGTTTTGAAGGTTGTGGTGATCATGTGGAAGAGGAGGGCTATCAAGTTTCGGGAATGAAACCTGATTCCGAAGCTGTTGGTGATGACAGTCAAACTTCAGAAATGTGTGAGAGTTTTGAAGCTTGTGATGATCATGTGGAAGAAGAGGGCTATGAATTTTCAGGAATGAAACCTGATTCCGAAGTTATTGGTGGTGTTGGTGATGGCGGTCATTCTTCAGGAATGCATCAGGATTTTGAAGGTTGTGGTGATGTTAGTGATGAAGGTAAATCTTTGCCTGTTCAGCCTAGTTGTGTTTCTGAGGATGATACTGATTCTGTTACATCTTTGGATGACGACGACGATGATGATCATAAGTCAAGCGATGAAGACTTTGAGGTGGATGAAGCTGAAATATGTGATATTTTTAGCCCCGAGTACTCTAGCTCAGAGGATGACGAATATAGAAGGAAGACAAGGAATGGTGCTCGTTATGGAAATGGAGTGGATCGTGCCATTGTTGATAAACATGTCAGTATATATGATAGTCTAGAGAAGAATTCAGATGAAGATATCCAAAGGAGACTCGACGATAATGAGTTGGGGGTGCAATTGCTTTTCAAGAGTGGCGAGTATGGTAGCAACATCAACCAAGGCGAGCCATCCAAGAACAACTGCACGGGTGAAGAGAGAATGGAGAGCCAACCCAAGCCACCCAAGAACAACAACATGCGAAAAGAAACCACGGAGGTTGAGCCCAAGCCACTCGAGAACAAAAATATGGGAAAAGAAGGTATGGAGCGACCCAAGAACAGTAATATGAGAAAACAAAAAATGATGCTCGAGCCTGAGCCTGAGCCACCTGAGAACAACAATATGGGAAAAGAAGAAATGGAGCATGGGCCTGACGTTGGGAGCGGCGACAGTAAAAGGTGTAGGTTGCCAAGGACGAGCAATGAGACAGTAAAGTCTACTCCACCAAAAAAGAAGCGGATCAAGAAGTTAAAACCCAACGAGGCTGAAAATATAATGATGAACACGATACTGGAGAAAGGGAATGCAGGACTGATGGATTCCTGTATTAGTTCTTCCATGACTGCGACTGTGACTGTGAATGAGAAGAGGGCGGATCTTCCTTTGAAGTTTAGATTTGGAGTCCAAGATTCAGCGCCTGAAAGCTCAAAAGAGGTTTCAGATACAGAAAAACTCTTCCAGGATCTTGAGTTTGCACTCCGAACTTGCGACATTGGTGAACAGACTCCCTTTCAGGTAAGGAAGGTTAGCTGTTCTCATTTGCTATGACAGTGAAGGCTTAAGTCGACAATGATTATTCAATAACCCAGCTATCTTGATGATGATTTGCAGGACGAAAATGATGAAGGTAATCAAGGAAAATTCTGCCATGAAGGAAATCATTACTTGATACATGATGATGAAATCGGGATCAGATGCAAATACTGCTCCTATCTGAAGCTTGAGATAAGACATGTCTTACCAGCATTTGTAAGTCTCTCAATGTTTTCCCAACTCTGCTTATGCCTTAACATCAAAAATTTTAGTTAGTGAACAAGTATTAAACAGATGTTGATCATGTTTATACTGAAATCAGAGCAAATCTCGTGTCTATGCACTTTTTTTTATTCACACGCTCAATAATGTTGGGTTTGGGTTTGGGTTCGGGTTTAAATTGATCGAGAATTTAAACATGATTAAAAAAGTACCCCGTACTTTGTATATGAATTATCACTAAATTTTCAGTATTAATTTGTCCAAATATTAAAAACTACTCCCTCCATTTTTCTTTTTAATATTTGCCTGTTTTAATAATTTTAAAAAAAAAAACAGGGGTAGTATTATAAAATACGGAGTACTAAACTAAAAGACCCAAAAAATACATTTTGACCCGGTTTGGTGACCCTAAGTCCCTAAATGTTGGCAGTACTGATTTATTCAATTTGACCCGACCTCGTGTTGACTAAACAAAATTTGTACTTGCTCTACCTTTCTAAGATCTATTTGACCCAATCTATTATCGTAATTATCTTTTTTTTTTTTGGTGCTCAAATTATCTTACTAATATTAGTAGTACAATAATAATGAATAAAAGAGAAATTGAATAAAAGAGCATGGTTTCGATTCTCACCGAAACAATTGTGAGTTGGTACCAAACCTAATAGAAGTAGGTACGATTAACATAAAAGAGTATACAAATATAAAAAGGGTACGCTTCTTATACAAACAAAGTTGTCAATACGAATAGAATATAGAGTGGTACTGAAAAGTGGTCTCTCAATAAAACCGTCTCTTCCAAGATTTGGTAAACAATTTTTTTTAGTAAATTAACCTCATTAACAATTTTAAAAAAAACGGTGTACTATGTCTAGTCAATGTAGCAAACCGCAAAATCAAAATAATTTACTTGTAATTTAATTGGCATGTGCTGGATCGAGTGAACCAGAATAACGTGTTTGTTTTGGTTCAAAGAATAACGTGTTTAGGAAAGTACTTGTCCACCACTCTTCGTTTAGGAAAGTTTTGTTTCTTTCGTTTAGTACTAGTATAAATACCATATCATATAAATAATCACCTCAATTCTATCTCATTCTTATTCATACAACAATTCTCACTCAATAACAACAATTAACACAAAATACACGTTATAAATTCTGACAAAGATTGTTTGTTTGTTTGTTGTTTTGCATATCAAGAACATGAATCCATTTGGTAGAGGTACAAAGAGGAATTTTGGTCAGATTTCTCCTGACGACAACAACGACAATGCTCTTGATGGAACCCATATACCTGATTCCGATGAAGATCCTGGAAATAATACTAGCATACAGGGAACTGTATGGGAACTCATCCCTGGCGTATTCGACACGTTATACCCTCATCAGCAAGAAGGGTTTGAGTTCATGTGGAGGAACATTGAAGGTGGGATTAAGCTCGACCAGCTTAATAAACCTACTAAATTTGGTTCGGGAGGATGTTTAATATGTCACGCTCCTGGGACGGGAAAAACCCGTCTGGCAATCACCTTCCTCCTGTCTTTCATCAGGAAGTACCCGTTGTCACGGCCTGTTATAATCGCCCCTAAAAGCATGCTCCTTACTTGGGAAGAAGAGTTTGGTAGGTGGAATGTTGACGTTCCGTTTATCAACATGAACAAAACTGAGTTTTCAGGGAATGAGGACTTTGAGGTTCTGCAGCATGTTACAGATAATGTTGTCAAGTCTCTGAAGACGATTCGGGTGGCGAAGCTTTATACTTGGGCGAAAGGGAAGGGTATTCTGGGGATTAGCTATACATTGTTTGAGAAACTTGCTGGTGATAGAAAAGGGGTTGATAAGAATATCAGGCGAGCGCTTCTGGAGCAGCCGGGTATTTTAGTTTTGGACGAAGGGCATACAGCGAGGAATGATCATAGTAATATTTGGAATGTGTTGAATGATGTTCAGACGAAGCGCAGGATTATTCTTTCTGGAACGCCGTTTCAGAACAACTTTGAAGAGCTTAGTAACACCCTCTCTTTGGTCAGAGAAGAATTTCAGTATCATTTATTACCAGGTAACAAGTATATGAAATATGGCAGGAAATTCGTTGAGAAAAGAGGTAATGTGGTCGACAGTGACAGAAGAATCGCTCAGTTGAAGAACAGGATGAAATCGTTTGTCCATGTTCACAAAGGGGAGATCTTGAAGAAGACACTGCGTGGGTTGTTTCATTCGGTTGTCCTGTTAAAGCCATCTGATTTGCAGAAAATCTGTTTTCAACAATTAAGTGGGTTGAAAAATGGGCTCAGCTTGGATCATTTAGTCTCGATTGCCTCAGTTCACCCTTGGCTTTTGCACTCATGTGAGCACATTCCCGAATCTCTCAAGGTTTTACTGAAAGATCACAGCAAAAGCCTTGATGCTGGCGTCAAGGTCAGGTTTCTATTTGATCTCATCAATTTAGCTCAAGGAGAGAAAATTCTGGTTTTCAGCCAATTTCTGAATCCCTTAAAATTCATCGGGAATTTGCTAAAAGCTCGGTATAAATGGTCAGAGGAGAAGGAATTGCTTTACATGGACGGGAAACAAGATGCAAAGCAAAGGCAAGCGTTTATACGACATTTTAATAACCCGAAAAGTGAAGCCAGGGTTCTATTGGCTTCAACCAAAGCATGTTGTGAAGGAATTCATCTGGTTGGGGCGTCAAGGGTGGTGTTGCTTGATGTGGTCTGGAACCCGTCTGTAGAAAGGCAAGCTATAAGCCGGGCTTACAGGCTCGGACAGAAAAAGGATGTGTATGTGTATCACCTGATAACCTCGGGAACACAGGAGGAGGCCAAATACGGGTATCAGGTGACCAAAGACCGGGTTTCAGAAAAGATATTTTGTTCTGAGAAGGAAAGCAGGCAGAATAATGGCGGGATGATACCACCGAGGGTTTCTGAGGATCGAATACTGGAGGCGATGATTCAGAATGAGAAAAGCAGGAATAAGTTTCTGAAAATTATCTATCAACCTAAAGCTGATGAATTGATCGAGAGTTTCGGTCCTGTCAATCTGTAGCTAGCACTGTAGGTACAATAGTTTCGGCATTTTGACTTGAAAAAACAAATCTAGTCTGGTAAAATCCTTGTTCTGATGTAACAGATTGAATTTGCTGATTATGTACAGCATATATTAAACCAGTGCCTCTTATGGCTCCTGTTTGTTTATTCTCCTTAGATTCTTGTTATATACGGAGTACTTCCAAGTTCGCTTTTATTTCTGAAATTCGTACTATGGAGTGTCAAACAAGCAAGAGCTCCAGCTATGAGACTAATGTTAAGGTGCTCGAACTTGTATGGGACAGTCTTATACGGAGTATATGATGCTATTATTAAGAATATACTCCCTCCGGACACTATTTTTTGTCCCACTTCATTAAAATACTCCTCACATATATTGGGCTAGTGGGGCGAAAAATAGTGTCCGGAGGGAGTACTTGGTATAATGGTATTTAGACTGTATTTGTGAAGATGTCGATGTTCTAAGTTCTAACTAAATTGTATCTTCAGCGTTCTGTTTAGAATTTAGATAACTTGACACTGTATTTGACAGACAATAAGTTTAAGCTTCCAATTGTACTTGGTATCAAATTAAAAGTTGGATCCTCAACCCTAATTAATCACGCCTCTCGGCCGTCCCTAACCTCTCAACAAACCACCACTATGGCCACCCATGCTATCCCAAATTATGATGATCCCAAATAGGTACCAATTTCCGAATAGGAACTCCAAATCGAATCTTTTCTTATAGGCTAAGGCCTTCTCCATTTTGTTGATGAAGCATTGTCACCTCCGTTCAAAACTACTCAAAAGAACAAAAAAAGTCGTTCTGAACCTCTTTTAACACTTCAAGATTTTATAAAATTTGATGAAATCCTACAATCAACAACTACACTCTATACTCAATTTCTAACCCCAACTTTAATTTATTCTATCATAATTGAAGAGCTGGATTGATTTTGGAGTTTTATGACGACAATTTAGAGAACTAGATTTATAAACATTTCACCTAGAAATACATGAATGCAAAATATACGGTCAAAATGCGTTCCATTGCTTTGTCAAACCAAACGCGTCCTAAATCACGTGACAATAAAGACGGTATTGATCATAAGTGATAACCCGGTTCGTTAAATGAAGCCATATATTGGGATAAAGCCCAGAAATGAGAAAATATACCCCAAATCCCAGCATAATCTACCCACAATCACATTCCCTAATCCTGGCGCCATACCCATTCCATTCCATACAACTTCCATATCCGATACCACAATACAAAACCCTCTTCTCCACCCCTCCATCCCAAAAATAGTAATAATCAAATACTCGTATTAACAACAAATGGCATCAGGAACGGTGGAACCCACGCCACAACCACCGCCGCCTCCGCCACCGGACCGCCTTTCCCTCGAATCCATCCCCACCGTAGATCTCCGTCACCTATCACAATCAGAACTCACGGCACTCTCTCTTTGCTCCGCCCACGCCTTCGACCTCCGCCGCTGCGACGACGTCGTCATCCCCAAAATCGACCGCACCGTCTTCAACGAATCCGCCGGCAGCCGCAAGCAAACCTTCTCCCGCCTCCGCCTCGCTCCCCGCAACCCTAACCCTAACCTCAAACCACGCCCCGCCGCCGCCCCCGTCCCCGACTCCGACCGCGCCGACAACGCGCGCATTGTCTCCTTGTTCAAAACTCTCTTCAATTTGAACAACGGAATCGTTCAAGAAGAGGAAGAGGAGGAGAAGGAGAAGGATGGTGTGGATGAGCTGGCGTTGGTGCCGGTGAGCGTGGCGTACTGCAACGACGTCGTTGAGGAGAGGATGAAGGTAGTGAAGGAGGAGGAGGAGGAGAGGGAGAAGGTGTTGGTGAATAGTAGAGGAGAGGTGGTGGATTTGGCGGAGCTGGCGGCGAAGGAGGATCCGTATGCGGAGGAGTTGAGGAGGCGGACGGAGGGGAAGAAGACGGCGGATGAGTTGTTAGGGTTTATCACTGAGGTGGAAGGACAGTGGGGGAGTACGAGGAAGAAACGCAAGATTGTTGATGCTAATGTCTTTGGGGATGTGTTGCCTAATGGTTGGAAGGTTTTGATTGCCATTAAGAAGAAGCAGGGTCGCGCTTGGGTCTTTGTTCGTCGTTACGTTAGGTATTTCTTCCTTCTTCCTTTTGTTTCTGTTCTTATAGCAATTTTGGTTGTTAGAATGTTGAATATTGGATATTCTACCTTTGTGTGTTGTATCATTGAGTATGTTTAGATGATTCTTAGACCTCCAATTGGCGAAATGGTGGAATGTGTGTTGGATCATTGAGTATGTTTAGATGGTTCTTAGACCTCCAATTGACGGTTAGTCGAAATGGTGAAATGTGTGTTGTATCATTGAGTATGTTTAGATGATTCTTAGACCTCCAATTGACAGTTAGTTGAAATGGTGGAATGGAATGGATTGGATTGTGTAGAGAGTTGTAGAGTTGATCTAAGTTTGGCGACGAGGAGTCATGTTTTGAGTGGGTGGGTGGCAAGGAAGAGGAACCGCGGTGTTAATTGAGCATTCCTTGTACGTGCTCACTTGGCATTTTGGCAGCATAAGTTGTAGGAGTAGGAGTAACATTTAAGTACTTGGTTAGAATTATGTGATTTATAAGAGCTAGTCCATGAGAAAGATTAAGTTGTTGACTTTCTTTTGAATCTAATCGATTGCCTTTCTCCATGTTCGCCTTTCACACCCCATTGCAGTCGTCATTGTGGCACAGGTCATCTTAAGATCTACTTTATCACGGAAATGTGCTATCCCTTCATACAAGTTTCCTCTGATCATGTTATCTTCGCCGTTACAAGTCACATTCTCATTGTTCCCTGTTTGGTCTTGAGTTTATTACTTTGGTGAACACCCGCTTCTCTCCAGAGCAATCCCTCTTCTTCATTGATTCCTTCCACCTTAAAAGTGGCACATTATTTAAGAAAAATAATAAAATACACTTCCTTCATTCCAATCGATTCTATACATTTGATTAAAATATAACTCAATGTCTCAATACGTTTTACCACTCATTGTATGGAGTTATGGATCACTTATTAACAAAGTGTCTTGTATGTAGTGGCTTTGACTAACCATGCTCTAAGAGCTTAACGCTTATCCTCAAGGTCTACTTTAAAAGCTGGAGCATGTTGTTATTTTTCAACAAGATGCAAGTTTTATGGTCAAATGTTAGCAGTGTTATTCGGTTTCACATCCATGGCTCTTAGCAGCAAAGGTAGAGGAAAATTCCGAAAAGCACGATTTGATTTTCTGACCTATATACCAAACAGAATTCCCATCATTTAGAAAAGTTGTCATGCCCATCATTTGACGGTCTTTATAAGCAGTGAAGTTACCACTATACTTTAGTAAGAGTAGGGGAAATAGCAAGGTGTAGACCTAGAATTGCACTGATCAGGAGTATTGTGCCCAAAGAGAGCTTTACCCAACTAGCAAGTCACATAAGTGTTCAAGACACTAGATTTTGGATTGCTCAAATGAGAAGGGTCTGCTGGTTCTAAACAACATCTGAGTTTTTTATGGTGGAAATATCTGTTGACTTATACGTAGAAACTCGTTGTAAGCAATCTTTATTTGAATTTAGAAGCATCCA
The DNA here is from genome assembly GCA_958450325.1 of Agrostemma githago. Lineage (NCBI taxonomy): Eukaryota > Viridiplantae > Streptophyta > Magnoliopsida > Caryophyllales > Caryophyllaceae > Agrostemma > Agrostemma githago. Next base: position 2,655,780 of record OY288255.1, read on the forward strand.
TCCTTATTTTCTAGTCGATTCCATTGAAGTTAACCACTAACCCACCAGAGGTTACATTGTCAACCTCTTTGTCATTCAAGATGGTCATTTCAACCTATTTATTTATGTGTTTGTCATTCAAGTTACCCACTAACCCACCCACTGATTTACGATGAAATCAGTTCTTCTGTGACACATGTGCCTAGTGTAAAGGTGGAATTTAGTGCATAATAACGCATGTTGGAAGAATGCCTTTTATGCATGTTTCTAAGCTTATGTTTTCATCATTTATCCTTCACAGTTATTGAATCATTTTTATTCTGCTGACAGCCTGACACTATCTTGATGGATGTTATGCAGTCCTAATGGACGATATTTTGTTTCCTGTAAGGAGGTCTCTTCTTATTTGCTCTCGTTGACTGGGCCTCAAGAGCTGCCGGAGAAACCTATTGTTCAAGGCACTGATATTTCAATGGTTGAGAATGTGGCTTCTAAAAAAGGCCTGGATATTTCAATGGCGGACAATGTGGCTTCTAAAAATGTTAGTTACTACACTATAATTTAAACCCTTCGTTCCTTCTTTTCTAGTGCCTAAATTGAGTGATTTACCTCAGGTTAAAAAAATTGAAACAAAGATTGAGCTCCCAGCTTTACCTGATTCGTCTCGATCCAGTGATCATGGCAGTAGGCAAATAGACCTTCATATTTCTGCAAATCAGGAAAAGCAGCTGATATTGTCAAAGGATATTCAGCCAGGAAAAATGAAAGAAGCGTGTTCTTCTGCTTTGAATTGTCACTCTGCTTTGAATTGTCACAGATGCTCCGCACCATTTGCTGAGAAGGTGGAGTTGTTGAACCATCTCTTATCATGTCATAAGAGGAAGCGACGAAAAGCTGGTGCTCCCATTGAAGACGAAGATCTTGTGAAAGATAGGAAGTATGAGTGCCAATTTTGTGACAAGATATTCTTTGAGAGAAGTAGTTACTTTGGGCATGTTGGAATGCATGTAAAAAATTACTTAAGAAGTGGTGGTGTAACCCCTGGTAAGACAGCCAAGCAGAAGATCTCCGAGACAATACCCACAGGTGAACATCCCATGACGTTCTCTGATAAATCGGGATCAACGGAAGTGAAAGATGGATCTATTACTGAAACGCCTCAAACGCCTCAAATACCTGCTAACAATGAGCAGAATATACATGTCTCAGAGAGGATAAGTATTTCATCTCCTGCTCCCAACAAACACATAGAAAATGATGATGAAAGCCAAAATAGTTTCTCTCATCAAATGGAGTTGAACATTGAAGCTGCTCAGACTGATAAAAGTTTAGCTGGTGAGGTTTCTGCTAAACTGGATGATACTGGAAACACCAATGATAATGACGTGGAAATGGATGAGGCTGTTGACTATTCGAATGTAGAGCCTGATGACCGTCCTGGTTCTGACGAGGTTTTGTTTGATGCTGATAATGATTTGTGTGAAAGTGCTCAGGAAACACATGCTGTTGATTGTGTGTCTTCTGAAGTTTGCAGATCTCCAATTGCATTGGCAGAAAACGATGGCAAGCAATTAGATTTGGGTAACAATGACAGCTTTGGTATGGTGAATATTATGGAAAATGAGGGGATCTTACCTTCAGAGTTTGATCTGCCTGCTGACAATGAGCAAAAGTCAAGCAATCAAATATCTGCATATGACTCTTTCGTGAATGAAGTGCCAGGAAATAATTGTTATGATGAAGAGGTGAAGGGTAGCGATGATGGACTAAATTACGGATCTGCGAATGGTCTTATCGATAATGTCGTGGATGATGAAGATGAGGTTGAGGATTCAGGAAGCTTGGAGGTACCTTCTCCTGTTTCCCAGCGAGAAGTGAGCTGTGGTGTCACAATGAACAAGATTGAGAATCTTGGGCATACGGTTTCCGATTTTCCGCTTGAAAGAGGCTTAGATACTAATTTTTCTCCTTCATCTGCCAATCAACAGGAAGATATTGGGATGCAGAACAAAACACATGATTTTGCTGGCTTGGTCAACGAGACAGAAGCGGACCTGTGCTCGGACAGCCCCGAGTTGGGTTTTTCTAGAAATTATGTTTCTAATTATGAGGACGGGACAGTGAGGGGTTCTGAAGTCGGAATAGTGCAACCTACCGAGGTTAGAGGCTTCCAGTTTGAGCAAACCTGTAGTCCTGACATTAGCAGAGTAGAGAATATGAATAAAAAAAATGAGGATCGTGTGAGCAACCTGTTTTTCACTTCAGGAACTAGTGGCACTCATTTAGATGGCAATGCTATGACAAATAACTCACACAATGACGTCTCTAATCAACTTGGGGCCTTTGGTAGCTTTGTGGATAAACAAGCACAAGTTTCGAAGAGTTTATTATCTTGCCTTTCGATGAATCAGCATGACCGTGAAGTTTCTAAGAACAATGTGCGTCAAGTTTCTCCCACCACAACTACAATGCATTTTCCTGGACTTGATAAAGTGGAGGGCTCAACGTCTAATAAGCCAACCCTTGATTTTAGTAATATGAGTGAAATGAATGGAAGATTTCTTAGTTCTGTTCAGTGTGAAACTGTTCCTGAAGAGTCCTCACCTTTTCAGTTGTGGGGACAACAGTCATGTGGCCTTGATGAGAATCAAGGCAAAGTTTATGGAGGTGCCAGTAGGGTTGCTCAGCAAAAGAGGTCACTCAATATGGTTGGTATACAACAACCATCTGGTAGAGGAAATAATATGAATGAGGTCTGTATGAATGAGCAAAGTTACGTTCAACACGGTGAAGCTGGAATATTCAGCAGAAATAATGAAGCTAGTAGGGAGGGGAATTTTCATGGCAATACTCTTAATCTAGCCGGGTTTTCGCAGCAATATGAATCCGGATATAACTATAATAAACCTTGTATTAATCAACAAAACTATAGCGTTCAACATGCTGAACGTGGAGCTTATAGTAGCTGTGATCAGGCTAGACAAGAGAGAGCGGCATATGGCAATTCCCTTAGTTTAGCTAGTGTACAACAATGTGACTCAAGGTATAGTTTGAATAAGACTTGTTCTCAGCAAACAATGGATACAGGGTATAGCTTGAACAAAGGATATGTCGACTCTGTACAGGGAATGTCTAAACTAGACAACCTTGGAGACTCTCGAGATAGGGACTTGATGATTGGTTTTGGAAACAGTAGTGGCAGACCTACTCAGACTGCTCCGACAGAATATTTGTGGAGATCGACTGAGGGAAATATTTTGCCGGGTGGTTTAGTGGATTCTTCATCCTCCCAAGGCCAGTCGTCTGGGTCTTTCCAAGCATTTGATTTCCTTTCAGATAAGGTATCCTACAACGTATTTCTTTTTTACTTTTGAATGAACATACAATTTTCTTTTGACTTGCACTAGTTCTGCATTTTATACGCATGGGTTAGTTTGCATACGTCCGACCATCTTCAGTCCACCATTGGCAAGGCCTTAGGAATAATGGGGTAATTTTGTTCATACTCTTCGTTACGCATAGAGTATGCTCTTCCCCTAGAGATGGTTGGACAAGTTTTGAGTGCATTAATTAAAGAGAGCTGCCTGCATCTATCCTTGTTCTTTCATTTCTCCAATTACATTGCAATGCAACTACGGAGTATTTTTCAAACTTAAATCAATTAAAAACGTTTGACCAATCATATCTCGTACCACAAGTTTTGAAAATGACGCTTTTGCAATCCAAATCAAAGATCTCGTAAAGGTGATGAATTTGGGGGGAAAATTCGTTGTTTTTGAAACTCTTACCCATGAGTTATCGTACGTCAGTTATTTTGACCAAAAGGAGGGGTACTTAAAAGTTGAAAAGACATAGGGTACCACGTAGAATATCCTTATACCATAAATTATTTATTTATGGCGACCAAATCAGTCTGTGTCCTATACTCCTATTGGCTCTTCCAAAACTCCCACTTTCCACCGATGTCAATGCGCATGAACATTTGACATGATTCTTCTGTTTGATTTCAGGGCGGAAATGACCTGTATTCAGCTAATGATAAATTCGATAATATGCCAAGCTTTGAGGGGTTGAGATCCAGTGTAGAACCAATGGAATTCAGTTTCATGACAACTCAAGAATCTAATACCCAGTTGGAACACCCAAAGGTCTTGCAATACAATCCAGAGGTGGATCCAAATTTTGGTTCGTTTCCAAATATGATGGCAGGTCATGTTTTTACCACATTGTGCGTCTGGTGTGGAAATGAATTCCAGCAGGATCCTTTAGCCTGTGAAATGCAAGCTGGTTCAATTGGTTATCTGTGCCCAAATTGTAAGGCCAGGATGTCGGGCCAGTTTCTGTAGATGACCCGCTCGCTCACCTTGAACCTGAAGCTGGTTCAATTGGTTATGTATGCCCAGAGTGTTTTAGGCCGTATATAATTCCAGGTTCTTTAGCATTCATCCTTAGTGCTCTCAGTTGTATACAGCCGAGTGTTTGGGCATGTGTTCCGGAAAGTGTAGTCAGTGTTAGTTGGTTCCGGAACGAGTACGATTGTGCATATATGTAGCTTCATACACAAGCCGTGAAGGGCTTGGTAAAGGTGTAGATTAGGGTTGTAGTATTACTGTAATTGACACTCCTATTCATCCTTTGTAATCGTAATCTGGTTAGCTTTTCACCGTTCAGGTTATCTGACTTATCTTTCCCCCCGATGTTGTAACAGTCGGGCTTTTAGCGGATTTCTTTTGATTGTTTTTGTTCATTGATTTTTTTTCAAATTTGAATCACCAGAATATTTGTAAAATTAGCGATGATAAAATGTGGCGTAGTTGGAGTTTATCTTAGGAACGATAACCTTAATCGACATGGCTGTTAGTCGGAAACATTTGAGTCGTTCATGTCTTTCTTTACCTTTGGAGTTTGTAACCCTTTGATTTATTACTTTGTATTAATGTTTTCAACTTAATGAGTTTAAAACAGTATTTTTTGTTTTTTGGCCTTCCTAATTTTTCTATTATTATGAAGGGAGCAGGTGAGAATGTGAGATGAATTGGAATTAGCAAATGAAGGGAGTCGTTGGGAGATAGTGAGATTGGTCCAACATGTACCCAATAAGTATGTGTGATGTAAAATATGGCACACCACACCACACCACTCTCTCATAAGAGTGAAGTTCCTCCCGTTACCTCATCCTTTCTACTCCCTCCGTCCTTTATGTTTCTTCCCGTTTCAATATAATACTCCTCATAAATCTTAAATTGTGGGAAGAAACATAAAGGACGGAGGGAGTATCACTTTTGGACGATTTGGATTTGTTCTATGATATTCATTGGTTATTGATTTTGATGAGGTGGAGATGATTAATGATTTTATATTATTATACTCCGTATTAGAGCTAATGGAAGAAAATTAAGATAAAGTAATAGAGATAATCAGCAGTCCAGCCACATCCCACAACCAAATGGAGCCACTAGTAGAGATTGAGACATGGCATATTTTTTTGTTTACTCGATGAAAATTGTATATTTACTCGTCTTATGATAATGGGATTAGATATTCGAACGTAGAATTTATTATCCATTGTACTCCATCTCACGACTAAGATTTTTCAAATGGACACGATATACCATAGAATTGAATCTCAGACTTATTAAAATAAAAGGGTTCCTACGTCTTGACCTAACTCATGGTGTTAGTGAGACATGACATAATCGCATAATAGTCACAACTCTAAATTAAGATAACACAACAGGCCACAATCCCATTCTCATTCTCAAGCATTCAACCCCAAATTTAATCACATAACCAAGAACCAACCAAAATAAAAGTCAATCCTCTGATAAACCATCCATCCATCTTCTTCCATCAGATCACCCCTCAAGTTTTGATATAAGGCATGATGCACGAGCCATGATGCCTTTATCAATTTGATTTTCCCTTTTGCTCTTTTCTTTTTTAATTATTTTAATTTAATTATATTCCTCCCCCCCTTTTTCCAACTTTTTTGTTTTGAATGTAGCTGTTTTTTTTTTCCTTTTTTGAAAGCATTCAAATTTTCGATTTCTTTCTCAAATTGGCCTCATTTCGTCATCTGGGTAGGTGCTTAATTTTGCGGAATTTCAATAAATTAGGGGGAACTGGGTTGGTGAATTGAAATTAGGGTTCTTGGGTAGGGTAATTTTTCGAAGGGTTGAGTAATTTTGATTATAAGATGATGAAGACCTTTTATTGGGTTTTTTTAGTTTTAAGTATGGTAATGTTTGTGGGATTAACTAGAGGTGAATCGGCCATGGCGGAAAGGCTGGATTCTTGCCCTCTTGTTTCAATTACTGATGCGATCTTAGGGTTTCAAGATTCCGTTTGCCATGTTCATCATTCATATGTTGCTACTGTTATTGAGGTATTATTTGTCGATTTTCTGTGAAAAGTATGAATCTATTTTATGTAATTGATTATATTTTGAATGTTTTGTTTCGTTGACAGCTGAATTGAATCCTGTGAATAATCGGAATAATTATCTTTGTCTGAAATCGTTTCTGCAATTTCTAGATATAAATAGCTTTAGCTTATGGTTAGGTGATTGAAGTTTTCGGCTGACGTGAGTTGTCCAAGAACATGAATGTTGTGAAGGAGACCATCCAATTTCCAGTAGAAATAATGGTCTCAACATCTTGCTTCTGGCTTTCTCATCGTATGGATTCGTCATTGGTTATGGTTTTAGGTTCAATTGTATGTATTTTATGGCGGCGGATCTTAGAATGTAAAGTCGTCATAGTTCGTGGTGCATATACATTTATCTCTCTTTTGCCCCAACTCCAGTCTGTTTGAATCTTATGTTTTTGATGTTTTTTAACATATTGTTCCGTAACTTAGGTAGTAGCTCTGTTGGACTTTGCTTAGTATTGGAATTTGGAAGTGGAATGTGTCGTGTTTCACCCATGGCCTTCTTTTACCAATTATATTTGTTGCTGATGCATTGCTTTTGTGTTTCAAGGGAGATGAAAGGTCATTGCAGAAGGCGCTGCATTTGGTGTACAGTGGTAACCAGGACTATGCAGCTGTTCTTTTTTACGCGTCTTGGTGCCCATTCTCCAGAAACTTTAGACCAAACTTTTCAGTTCTTTCGGCCTTATACCCATCTATCCCTCATTTTGCAATTGAAGAATCGGCTGTCAAACCAAGGTCTGAACTTATTGCCGAACCAATTGCTCCCTAACTGTATATTCTTTTTATCTCTTGTATGACCATGATTCTACCAATGCAGCATTCTTTCAAAATATGGAGTTCACGGTTTTCCAACTTTATATCTTCTGAACTCTACCATGCGTGTTCGTTATCGCGGCTCTCGTAGCCTGAGTTCACTTGTTTATTTCTACAACGATGTCACTGGTAAGTCGGTCCCTGTTCCTTTATCCTACTGTTTCATCTGTTCTTGGTGCTCATTGCTCGCACACTGATCACATACGAGGGTTTTTATGATATTTAATCTATCAGGTCTGAGATGCTTAATGACTGTTGTATGTAGGAATAGAAGGAGACCCGAGAGACGCGTTACCAATTGACAAAATTGTTAGTACTTCAAATCAGGAAACAAACAATTATGAAGAGGTAGAGGAATACCCTTTCTCTTGGGCAAGATATTTCGAAAACCTATTTCGACAACAGACATATCTTGCTTTAGCCACCGCATTTGTGCTCCTAAGGCTGACGTTCCTCGTATTTCCTTATATCCTCGAGTTTCTTCGGTGTACTTGGAGAAGATATATGGAGCATGTTAGGGTGACAGCCTTGTGGGAGCATCCTTTGCGCTACTTAAATAGGACCAAACAAGTTTTAGGCTCTTTTAGGGGTCCTCGAAAAGCAAACTTCCAAGAGGGTGCTATAAATGCCCGAGCATGGGCATCGAAATCACTAGCTTCAGCCGTTTCTATTGGAGGTGATGCAAGTGCCAGTCGAGCCGCTGCAACTAGTGCAGGTCACTAAACATCCTCAACCTTAACTTGCTGTGATCCAAGTAATTCAGAGGATGAGCGAGGTTCTAATGGATGGACTTCACGAACAAGAAACATCATCTTCGTCATTTGTGTACAATTTGAGCATTTCAACTGCATGGATGTATCGTTTTTCTTGTATCATGGTATTATCGATTTTCCATTATAGCCACTGTCTGAGTTAAAACCTAGTACAGGGATGTATCAGCTAAGCTTCCTCCTGTAAATGTGCACGTTATGAGTCGACTTTTCTATAACACCAGTGATGTTTTTGACTGACTTTGCGTCCAAACTGTTTTGTTCCCTTTCTTGTAAAGTAATCCACAGAATCACTTTGTAATTTTACTAGCTTTCAAATCTTATCACAACTTATGAGATAAATCATTAGATATGGTTCTAGAAGTGATAACGTACAAGTTTAAAGCATGGATTTTGGGTCCATGGCTAGCAGACTGATTATCGGAAATGCACCGACATTTCTTGCTCTTTTTTTTGTTTTGCAAGCTAGGCAATCTGGGTACAATTGATGGGACGAGACTGAACCATCCTAGTTTGCGATTTTCGTTAGTGCATTAAGTATTGCTCACCACAGCATATATAATAGGTGGAATTTGCTAGTGCTGAGAATGCGAAGAACCCGCTAGATAGTACACTACAATTCATATAATTACATATTCAAAAGATTGATCCTTTATACAAGGTGCCCCTAAGTGCAGTTGCCGAGAAGCTAACTTTAGGAGGCAGCACTGAATTTCCATGTACCATCTTAGGAAGCAATAGCAGACTGATTAGGGGGTGAAGAGAGAGGCACATCAAATCAAAAAGCCGACTTCATTGTAGAAAATATGAGCCATCTGCATACCATTTGAATCTAGTGGAACTTCAGTCACTCATTAAGCTCAACAGTTCCAACATCCTTACTGATGATCTAAAAAGGATCAAAATAACCCGGGTTAGATTCAAAGCAATAGCAACACCCAATCTAGGTCATGTACGATGCCTTCTACAAAGTAGAATTCCGACATTAAAGGACGACAATTACTCTTGTGAGAGACTATCTAACAGGAAATATCATACTAACAAGGAACAGGTTAACAACTAGCAATCATATGGGGCAATCTGATAGTAATTATATGACAGAGATTTTGTTATTTGGGAATTCCGAATATGTGAAAGCACAAAAGGGAGCATCGTAAGTGAAAGAAAACGGGTACAATGAGCTACTTGCATACTTCACTAGGCTTACCTGAGATACAAAGTCTTTAATTTTGTGGTTCACTTCACCATCCAAGGCTCTCTCAGCTAGCTCATACACTACCGTGGTACCTTCTGGACCGTTAGCTTTCTCCTTCTGGAGATATCTGCAACATTTAATTTAGTTAAATCAAAAGTAAAATAAAGCACTTCACAAACAAATGAGCAATTAGAGCAAATATATCTAATGCCTTATGACGTTATCCATTGCAAGGGGATTGACATCACTTGACAGTTCCTTGGCTTCGAACCTTAATACAGACATGCAGTACCTTACAGAGGATAATAAAACAAATACTAACCTCTGCTGTACTAGAGTCTCTAGCAAGAGCTTCACATTTCCGAGATCAGGATGGTTCTCATCAGTTTCTCGCAAACCCAATCGCCTTAAGTGTTGCCACAGATTTTCTAAGAGTTTCATAGTATTCCGTCAGAGTTTTGTCAGTTCTCTTACACAATGAAGATGCGAATAAGACCAAGATCCATTTTAACAGCATGATTAGAAAGCCCTTTATAATGTGACATTTAAATTGGATAATAACACGGTTATAGTTAGAAATGTGTTCCAGCAAAATATTCATACCTTCTGAGATTTTACCTCCAGCGAGTTGAACAATACTGACGATGACAAATGTAAATCCTGTCAGGGGTGCAGTATTGACATCCTCAACAAATTTCCGGTACACATCAGCAGGCAATTTACTAACTACAATATATGTTCTTGTATCAGCAGAACCTGTAACAAATAAAGCGGTTATTTTTGTAACCACCCAAAATAAGAACAGTAAGAAAAATAAAATAAGCACGAAGAATATCATTTAAATATTTTTTTTTTTTAAAAAAAAAAAAAACTTTAGGAAAACATTAACATCAGGGAAATAAAGTCAGACACGAGGCACTACAAAGCACAACAGGTCATTTGAGAGCCTCCATAAGACATGATACATAGGAAAACCCCCACCATTCCAAAATGCTCAGTGTAATAAATCAATAAATGACATCTTATCATGCAGTACTTTCACTTTCTTGTACCATTTTGTAAGTAATTTCAAAGTGCTGGATTCATGTTGCAGTGTTAATTTACTAGGTACTGAAGTGATGCTTCATTGTCCCATATTTACAAGCTATATGAAATTATGTCCGATCATTACAATATCAAAGTTAACCTCTTTTCTTTCTGTGGCGCCATTCACTATTTGTACTTGATAGACTACGAAAGAGGATCAGACAGAACAGTTAACGCTTCTACCAAGAGAAAATTGAATGAACAGGTTCAAAATGCCGTGGCAGACACAGTACAGAGTCTACAGACTACATGGTGTCCAAGGGAACACAGCTTTTACGAAATGCATTTTTATACTAATGTTGCTACGATGATATCCCTGATATTTTGAAAAGAACACCCACAACACAATGGCATACTGAAAAACAATTTTTCTACATCAGTGGCAGTGGATACTCACTCTGCTGTGAATACCGAGCTTGACTTTTTGATGTAGAACGCATACGCTGAAGCTCCTTAAGTTCATAGCCAAAAACACCAGCGAGCTTCTCTATGGCTTTATCAATAACAGCAGCAGGAAGAGCACGGTGCCTATAATTCTTGGTCACTATTTGCGTTAACTCGTCCCTCTTAATAGGGCATCCTGAGCTTTGGTGAGTCTTGAAAAGAACATAGCGAACTACCTCACCAACAAGCTTATCCGTTTCCTACAGGAACAAACCATTAATACCGAGTGTATCAGCTTGGCGTCATCATCTTAGGGATGCATAGGGTAAGCAATTACCTCACTAGACAGGCCAAATTGCGAAAAATTTACACCGTTCTCGCCCATTCCTGATGCCTACCAACCAGAAAAACATCAAGTTATTTACTCAACTGTTAATGCAAAGGAATAATAGCCAACTGGACTGCTACCACGTATCCGATAACCACGAATATTGCCCACAATGACATTCAATCATTGCCATCTCAATTCTAATCAATCAAGCTCGTAATCTTAACTTGTCGATTCAGACATTCGGCAAACAAATTGACGATCATTAGGCCTGAATTAAAACTAATTGTGAGCAGATTTCTATGATGCAGATTCAATCAACTAAAACACAAAGGGGAAGTTTGCGGGATTTAGTAAAAGAAACCCTAAAATGAGCCGCATGCGTGCAATTTTTACAGGAAGTATAGCGTCGATGAACGAAAATTAAGCAAATACCCAATTCAGATACGCATGGATTTAAAGTAATTTCAGATAATCAAATTGAAGGAAATCAGAAATGAGATTACGAAAACAATGTAAGGATAACTGATGAGTACCTTAAGATTTGATTAAGCAAGTGAATCGAAGCTTAATCGATGAGTCTGAGCGATTAATTTGGTGAAAATTGGGGATTTAGGGTTTTGGTGGAATGGAGATGAAGGCAGTTGGACGTTTGGTTCCCGCCCTCTACCCTTTGCCGCCAAAGAAAAAAAAGAGACAAAACTCAAAGAGTACTAGGTTCAGGTGAGTTGGTGGCATATTATCCACGTTTTTTTTTTCTCTTTTTTGAATTTCAAAATAAAATAGGTTCACGTTCGGGCCGATTAAAGTCCACGCATCAAGTGCAACCGAAGAGTCATTTGGATCTCAATTTATCAAACTTTTAAAAGTCATGAAATTGCGTTTTTAGACATGTCAAAATAAACAAATTTTATATTCTTTTTTATATCGTGTAAGAGGTTTCTCATAATCATTATTATGTATTCTATTCTCATCGATAAGTTTACGTCAAAAAAACATTTGAGCTTTCCGGCAACTTTCACCACTTTCAAAAAATAGAAAAAAACAATTGTTTTCGAGGTTTCATATCAACGTTTTTCGGTCTTTTGGATCCCGGAATAATAAAATGGGTCGATATTCGCACTAAACAAAGACCACACCAAGTACAATAACCTGGTACAGTGTAATATGAGGATCATTTGGATTTCAATAGATACTTTAAAAAGCCATAAGATAGCGTTTTGAGATGTGTCTACAGAATCAGTCAAAACAAGTTCTATATTTCATTTTATATCGTGTCAGAGAGTTGAGATAAATATTATTAGACATTCTATTCCTATTGACAAGTTTTCGTCAAAAAATATTTGCCTTTTTAGACAACTTTCACCGCTTTCGAAAAATAGCAAAAAAACGACCAATTTTGAAGGTTATTATCCACGTTTTTTCGGTCTTTTGGGTCCCAGAAAAAAATGAATTCATATTTGCGTTGATTAATGTCCAGAACAAGTACAATGCTCTAGTATTTCATTGGAGACTATTAAATGCCATAAAATTACGTTTTTAAACGTGTCATAATCGGTTGAAACAAGTTATATACACTTTTTTATATCGTGTCAGAGGGTTTTGATAATCATTATTAGGTATTCTATTTCGATCGACAAGCTTTCGTCAAAAACATTCGTGCTTTCGTGCAACATTCGCCGTTTTCGAAAAATAGTTAAAACGATCGATTTTGAATTTTATTACTAGCTATAGGCGATGCTCCATAGTTTCATAGTTTAGGTCCATACAAAATTGTTGGTTTTTAAATAGGTGGTATGTGACTAACTTGTCTGAATTGGTTATAGGTTTAATCTGTTTATGTTTGGATTTGTTCATTTGTGATGACGATTTGATTCGTGTTGATATTGATTCGTGACTGTTGTGGCTCACGAAAATGTTCATGCCTTATTACTCATTGATTATTATCGACGAACATTTACAGTCGACTCGTGATCATGTTTACTTACGAATAATACACAATGTATTTTCTCATGAACGACCATGTATGTCGGCCTTGGGTTCTGATACTAGTCAATTGTTGTATGGAAACATTGATATCTCGTGTGTCCTTATGTTGCATTGGTGTCCCTGTTCTACAACAGTATGATATATGTTCGATTTGGATCAGACACTTATATGTTGACTCTTGAGCTCCTTTTCACGAGGTCTCGTACTATTATAGTTGATCGACACTTATAAATAATGCCATTTTTTATACCACCGGTGTGGAACAAGAGCTTGTACCCTAACAAAGTTATTTTGTTTGAGTAAAAAAATCATCGCTTTTGAAAAGGATAGCTATGAGTTATAAGCGGAATTGAACTAAGGTATGTTGTAGTAGTCGAGATAAATTGAATCTCGTCTTCTCTCTAAACCCTTCTCCCTCTTTCAAAGGAAACCATAGCCTCCAAAAAAATTAGGGGCTACCACCATTAATTGGTGGTAAGCCCCCTGCAAATTAATTAATTATATAGCTTTAATATTAGTATTAGTATTATTATTATATCTACAATAATTGTCCTCTCTTTTTGGAGATGTTCGTCCCCATTAATTGGTGGGTTTCGCTCTCTCTTAGGAGAGATGTTTTTTTATTTGATAGCGGAGAGGACGCGGAAGATCAGTACCTCAACAGTTCATCATATGACATCTCAATTCAGGTTAGACTATCAGCTGCAATCTATCAAATTAGATAAAATCAATTCTCTTCAAAACCTAAGATCCAAAGACCCTCTTGTGAAAAGCTGTATCATTAAACAGCAATATGTTAAAAGAGATGTGCAGAAGCGGAGATCAAAATCTTAACGAGAGATCTTTGTTTTAATGAGAATTTATATTTTACTCAAATCTTATGGTATTGTATTCGTTCAGTTTCGATATAAGTTTTAGATGTTGTATGACTTCTTATTAATGAAATAATCTTTTCACTCAAAAAAAAAAAAGATAAATTGAATCTCAAGAGGTTCAATTGAAATGAAAATAACTGGCCATAATTTGTCAAACTTATTTAAAACAACAAGGGTGGTAGAACTAGGGATGACAATGGGTCGGATTCGGATCGGGTGGAGCCTCACCCGCATCCATCACCCGTCTCTATCTACTCATCCGATCCACCCATCATCCACTAAAGGTGTCATCCATATCCGATCCACCCGTCATCCACGGGTGAAACGAATGGTTCGGGTGCTTAACGGGTGATTCACTTGTACCATTATTTTATGAAAAAAAAATACCAAATCGGAAAAAAATTCTTGCGAGCCCTAGCTTGCGACTTGACGTCTCTCGTTGCCTTGCGAAAATACAATATAAATTTAAACATTACAAATCCGACATGAAAATTAAATCCATACACGGAAGCTTCATAGTCTTGACATGAAAATTAGACATTATAAAATCTTCATCACAAACTAACATGTGATACAAATATTAAGCTTCATATACAGTCTCGACTCTTGAAGCCACATATTTTTTTTAAATGGATGATGTCGGATCGGGTGGTTAACGGATTACGGGTGGGATGATGCTCCACCCGGATCTGACCCAATCCATCACCTGTTTCATCCATCACCCGCTATTCATCCATTTATTTGGGTTTTCACCCATTTAATTTTCGCGGATGGATCGGGTGCGGAACGGATGCAGGTGAAATTGCCATCCTTAGGTAGAACACATAAAAAGTATATATTCCCTATTTCCCTTTATCCACTATGATATTTTCACTTATACTCATTTATGAGAATTATAATAATCAAATTGAAACATCTCTTTAGGACGAAGGGAATAAATATATAAGAAATCTTAGCATTCCCACCATAATCTCAAGATATCTTCCGATATCACCGGATATCATTGATGGCAACAATCAATCAATGATGGTAACTATCTTTTTGTAATAAGCAATTGTAATCAATTATCCATTACGTATCAAATTATCAATTAGTGATACACTAGTTTAAGTTGTACATAACTCTATGTACAACTAATTTTATATTGTTGAATATTATCACAAAAAAAATTCGAATTTTGTAGTAAACTTTCTGAGTTTTAGTACTTCCTCTATTTTCTTTTTATCTTCTCATTTACTTTTGACACACTTTTTTTGTAATGAATATAAAATAATAAATTTAAAAAATAGTGAGGGTAGAATGGTAAGTGTGGATAAATAGGAAATAATAAAGATGGAAAGTGTTGTAAATAGTAAGTATAGTATTGTAAAAATTATGGACCAAAAAGGAAAGAAATGAAATGGAAAGATAAAAAAAAAGTGGACCGAAAAGAAAATTGGGAAAATATAAAGAAAATGAAGTATAAACTTGTCGAGTTAAATCACATTAATGCTTAATATCAAAAACTTACGACTCAACTCGCTGTAGATACAACGGGTGATATGATACTATTTTCTAGTTTTGGGAGTAAATGATTAAGGAGTAGTTTCCTTGGTTGTTTAGGTTACACTTGTATAAATCAGGTGCTCACAAATCACATTCAACGTATCTCATGATAGGTTTGGGAACTTGAATTTGGATTTCAAATTCGGATTTGAAATATTTTAAGCGTTTAGGGAACCCCTTGGATTTGGATTTGAAATTTATACCAAATCCAACCTAGTTCAAATTTGGTTTCCTCAAATTCTTAGTATATGGTAGTCATTTCAAATCCCTCAATTTTTTTTTTGTTTTTTCCGTATAATCTTGTTAGAATATATTTTTTTTTTCTTCATTTTTTCCCGTATTTGAAAATTTTATATTTTTCTAATGATACAACTTTTTTTAAAAAAAATTGATAACCTTGACCCGACTCTACCCGCCCAAATTCCAAATCCAAATTCAAGGGTACCCAAACACAATTTTGGATTTGGATTTGGATTTGAATTCTAGAATTTCAAATACAATGCGTTTGGGTACTCGGAATTGATTTGAATATCAAGAATTCAATTCCTAGATTTGAATTTCTAGAATTCAAATCCAAATCCAAAATGGTGTTTGGGTACCCTTGGATTTGGATTTGGATTTCGGGCGGGTGGAGTCGGGTCAAGGTCACCAATTTTTATTTTTAAAATTTTTTCATTAAAAATATGTAAATGTTCAAATAAGGAAAAAAAATAAAGAAAAACAAATAATACGATAAGATTACGCGAAAAAACAAAGAAACGACAAGTGACGGAATTGAAATGACTACCATATACTACGCTCAAAATATTTCAAATCCGAAATTCAAATCCAAATCCAAGTTCCCAAACATGTCATAATTGAAATCATGAAATTTAAATCAATTCCGAGTATCCAAACGCAACCTCAAGTAATAACCGTAATTCATCGCCAAACACTAGAATCCTTTTCTTCCGTACTCATCTCATGCATGCTTCCTCCACTTCCTGCTCATCTCTGATTCTCGTGTTACCCCTGTTTTAGGTTTTCACTTTTCCATCTCTTTTTCTCTTCTACACTTATTCTTTCACTAACTCTCCATTACCATGACTCGATGATTCGAGTATATATCCGTCACAAAAAAACTCGTGACAAGAGATCGATCTTCGTGTTACCCTTTTTAGGTTTCGATCGCATTTCCGTATTAATTTTTTCCCAATTCATGATCATATGAGATGACGTTGATAACCCACCTTCCGATTGATTTGATTACTGATATATTCGCAAGATTACCTACAAAAGCTGTGGTACGATTGAAGATTGTTTGCAAATCATGGTATAGTTTAATTACTGATCATGACTTTGTTAATCATCATTTAGAACGATCTCTTGCAACCAAAACCAATCTCCACTATCTCGTCTCGAATCGTCGGCTTAACATGGAGGATTATGAACACCTTGTGGATCCCTTTGAGCGATGTTGCCCTCTTCTTTATTTCGTCGATTTCGACTCTTTACAGAACCCAATTGAACTCAGTCACCCTTTCAAACATTGCAAAACTCCGCCCATGATTGCAGGCTTATGTCGCGGCCTGGTTTTGATTCATGTCGATGATGGTCATTATATGATCTACAATCCGACTACTCAAACCTACAATTTGCTTCCTCCCTTGCGTTCATGGAAATCTTTTGACTCAATTGGTGAGTTCGATTGTGGGTTTGGCTACGATTTTGTATCTCGGGATTACAAATGTGTGAGGATTTTCCAGTGTCGGGTTAAGGAGATATGGTGTCCCCTGTGTGAAGTTCTGGTTTACAGCATGAAAACGAATTCTTGGAAAAGGGTAGCTGATGCCCCTTTCTATTTCCGGACCCGTGGTTGGGTTAGTGGCACTTTGGTGCATGAAGTGTACCATTGGATTGGAACCAATCGTGATGGTGTGTACGACTTTATCGTAGCCTTTAGTTTCAGGGATGAGACATTTAGTTGTCTACCACTCCCTAGTCTAATGCCGGATTTGCCTTATGAGTTTTCTTGCAACGGCCTGCATGTGGGAACCCTAGATGATTGTTTGTGTCTTGTTGCTAACCGTTACCCTGAGTCTGACCTCTGGGTTATGAAGGAGTATGGTGTATCCGCATCTTGGACAAGGATGTTTACTTTCAGTATTCTTGATGCTATGATGTCGGAGAAGCTTATCGGTTATTCAATGGATAGGAAGAGTTTGGTTTTTAGATCGGCCAATTACGCACTCAACTGTTTTGATTTGGAAACAATGACGTACACCGAGTTGTTGTTTGGTGATTCGAACACAGTTCTGGATGTCAATGTTTGCGTAGAAAATCTTCTCATGCTGGACTATGCTGAGTTTCTTGTTGATATTCATACTCAAAAGAAACGTGGAAAAAGGAAGAACAGAAGGAGGAGGAGGAGAAGGAAAAAGAACAAGAATAGGGAATCTGGTTCGTTGAACAATGTGTTTGAACAGGGTGAAACGTTGGTTAGCTAGTACTCGTAATTACTTGGCATTTTGATGTGCATCATTTGCAGGTGATAAGCGGCCGTCAATCAAGAATGCCTTCAAATTCTTGTGGAATTCCTTGGGCTTCTCCATGCTGAAACCATGTCCAGCATTCTGTATTATCAGTAGCTCAGCGTTGTCTCCTATGTGACTGCAAACCAGTGATCAACTTCAGAATAAAAGACATTTTAATATCTGTCTCAATTGATTCTTACATTCAGAAATACCAATATATTTTAGTGATTTTTAACTTTACATGTTGCACACCCAGCTTCCGAGGAGTCGAAGTTTCATTCGTTATTGGCCTGGACTCTGGATTATGATGAAATAAAATGATTCGCTAAACTGTCTGTTTTTTTATCGTAAGTTTACCTTCATTCTATATAGTTTTTTGACGCAATTTTGTTCTGGATCATCCGGAAACAATCTCTTTGTATTGTTAATGCTTGGTACATCCGATCCTTCTTACCCTCCAATTTACAGGAGTGCTTAGGCAGTGGGTAATGTTGCTGTAAAATTTTAGTCCAAGGCTGCACACTTCTATTTTATGTTAGAACTTTGAATGCTGAGCACAAAATTTTGAATGGAGTACTTACTCTTTCAATCTGTAGCCGAATTCTATTGGAAAAATCTGATCTTTATCTCCCCAAATTATCAAAGTTGGCTGCTCCAAGAAATTATTAACAATTAACCCACATAAGATAGCATAGCTTCCTAAAAACTGTAAATACAATACAAGCTGTATTATCTATACCTGGGCGATTTTCGGGATTTCGTCCAATTTCCTGTCTTTCGGAATCGCCTGAATCAACTCTCTTCTCTCTTGAAGGTTCTCTCTACACATTGCCTGCACATTGTGCAATAAAGACGTTCATGTCAAGCCATATATGAGTACATCCATAAAAACATACCATGTCTAAAATGGGTCACCTAAACTGACTACAACATTATAAGAACAACCTGAAGTTGACCTGACTCGACTCAACATGTAACCACGGATTCAAGAACAACATGAACCGTAACGAGTCTAACGACCATGTTACAGGATGCTACAAGCCTACAAGGTTAAAAAAAAAAGCAAGAAGTACTATACTCACATGAATGTAATCTCGGAGAAGACAGTTAAGCTGAAGCTTAGGCGGCTTAACAAGCGTAAAATTGATAAGCTCTCTAAGCTTATCTGGTGTCTGAGGCAACAAAATATCAGCAGCCGATTCCAAATCCGACACCTTAAACCTCCCTTCAATTAAATCCTTCTCCTCCATGCATATAGCAGAGCAACATATCACCACTTTTTCAACCACATCCTTGAGTTGGGCTACCATGGAATAGGCCACAAATCCTCCATAACTCAACCCAACCACACTGAGCCTTTCGGTCACAGAGTGAGCCTCCATGAGCCTGATAATGCACTGGGCCTGGAACGCATCCGTGCGGTCTGTCCTAGTGGTGTATGATTCCCCGAAGAAGACCAGGTCTGGAACGTAGACGTTGAAGTAGGGTGTCATTTGGGCTACGACATCAGCCCACTGCCATAGCGCATTGGCTCCGAACCCATGGATTAGAAGTAGGTTGGGGTTGGATTGTTGGGGGTGTTTGGGCACCCAGCAGTGCATCACTGTACCATCACCGAGGTTTGTTGTCGTGGATTGGAGACCCGAGTTTGAGAAGGATATTCTGAAGCGCCATTCTTTTAGGGATGTGAAGCTTATACAACATGGCATTGGAATTTGGAACAGAGGAAATGAGGAATGATGTAGAATTTTTGAGGTATACAGTCTAAACCCTCCGTCTCACTCAATATTTTATGTTTTATACTTCGTGCTTTGTCTTTAATAATATTAAATTTAATTAGTCTCGCTTTACTAAGTTTCTATGTACGGAGAGTATAAACCACATGTAAACATTTCATTGGAACAGAAGGAGTACGATGTTAATAGAATGGTCCTCTAATGGTGCGGACGTAGAAGAAAGTTGAAAGGTGCAGACGTATGGCCTAAAAGTGATATTGAGTATGATGATGTATAGAACAATGTGGACTTATGCTTCATTGACTATGACTACGCTGTTACAGATAAGAAAGGTCTAAAATTGTTTTTCAGTGATGCCAATGTACACGCAGTAAAGATAACTAATGGTTGATGACAGGCTCGATGATGACTCGACTGAACTCGATCTGGTTTGTTATCCAATACCGGTAGTTATTTAGTGTCTAGTGATTTAGCGAACGTGGTGGTGGTCATGTGTGAACTTGGGGGAAACACGGGTCAAGCTCATACTTATTTTTTTTGGTAAAAAGAAAATTGGAAAGATATAAAAAAACGGTGAAACTATATGAATATACTATTTTAGTAATTAATTAAAGGGTAATGTTATACTCATACAAATTATACATTGATCAAGACAATTAATACATGTATTAATGAATTATTTCCTTATTTGATCTCTTGAATACCACCCTATGGTTTTTTCATTGGATAATGTTATATACAACCCGTAGGATTGTATTTAGGCATTTATGTTATTTCAATTTTAGTATAAACATATGAATTTGAGCACAACTTACACATACATCAAAACAATTAATACATGTACTGTATTAATGAATTATTTCCATATTTGATCTCTTAAATACAACCCTATAATTGTATACTCCCTCCGATTTTTTATTATCTTCCCTATTTTTTTATTGGGCTGAAACATCCTTTCTTCCCTATTTCTATTTTGGGCCATCAACATGTGGTCTAGAATCACCCTCACATTTCTCTCTCTTCCTTCTTTTATTTTGAACCACACATTCCTACACCCTTATTTTCTTCCCAAAATCAAATAAAAAATCGGAGGGAGTATATCATTTTCCTTAATTAAATTAGGCGTTAAAAGTTGAAATAATTTTTGTTTGCAGCCGTGCGTTGCACGTGCATAAAAAGTCAAAACTACTGTAGTTACAATTACAACCTACAGACTACAGTAGATAATTTCTAGAATCATCATCATCTTGAAAAATTGCATACACATACACCCACACCATTCACCATGGAAACCTTATCAAGTTCCTCCTCCCTCACAACAACCTTCCAATTCCCCAAACAATCGAAAGCCACCGCCCGCCACCCTCAACTCCACCACCCCTTCTCCAACAACCACCACCCTTCCTCCGCCGCCTCGTCATCCTCACTCTCATCAACCCTCCACCAAAAGGACACTTTTACCCCTCGTCTCAACTCATTCCACCACCCCTCCTCCTCCTCCTCATCAACAACAACATTCCTCCCACCCCAACCCCAACCCCAACCAAGCCATGAGCGTGTTGTTCACCGTAAAGCGGCGGTCGGGTACGCGGCTGCGCTTCTGGAGGTGTCGCAGTGCGAGGGGAGCGTGTATAGGGTGGAGAGGGATGCTAGGAGGCTGCTCAAACTCCTCAAAAATGGTCATCTGAGGGAGTTCATGATGGATGAGGAACATGAAAAGGGTCAAGTGGTGAAACAGCTTTTGGACAAGGGTAAGTTTGACAAGAATTTTGTTGCCTTGGTTAAATTGGTTGTTGATAAGGCTAACAACAACAACAAGAACAACAACAAGGTTGTTGGGTTGGTCAAAGATGTGCTTCTTCAATTTCTCAACATTTTTTCTCACCTTTCTGCTGCTGCTACTACTAATAATATTCCAAAGTTGGCTTGATTTATTACCGTTTCCATCTCGGTTATTGAAGGAGGGAGCGAATGAACATGTAGCTCGTTGTTTTATGACTTGAATTTGTCGACTTGTAATTTGTTGGTTTGATGCATACATTACATATATATATGCCATGTTTTATGATCTGGGTTTGATTTTTATTATGGAATGAATTTGTGTACCATTTGGATATGGTGGATCATTTGCTTGCTGTAACAAATAATTTCCCCTCTACATTGGGTGCATGCTTATAATCATCCAATTTTAATTTGTCATCTGAATTGATTACGAGTGTCTACTTGTATTTTATAAGTTATACTGGGCGCCTTAGAGTCGAACCGTAGTTGGTAGGTTTCTTCAATCGAAACTACTCAGTAAACAACGCCTCCATTACCGACATTGTGCTGGTAAGTCTGTGTGGGCTGTGCAATTGTGAAGTCGAGACGAGACCCTGTTGGATTGCTCTGTAACTAAGTGGGTCTGGTGTGGCACGGGGTTTGAAGGAGTGATTGAAAATGCCACCAGAAGTCCATTCTGCTCACTGCTGAGTTTTTTGTCGACGTGCTTGAAAAACTCTTTACCGCGGCTAAAATAAAGTTCCGCACCTTAGCTAAGCTTGGGGGACATGGTCGATCCGAAATTCCATGATTCTTGAGGAGACCCCAACACCACCGTTGATCATCCTTCACGGTCTGCAAGCTTTAGTTCAGGAGTATACTATACTGGAGATAAGCTGTTGTTAGCCACGGAGTAATATGCAGATAACAAGGCTAACAACACAACAGAGGATAACTATACTGGAAGTACAGTGAACATAGTTGTAATGTTATACGAGTCCTCCTTATACACATAATGATCTCTCCGTTCAAATCAAGCTGCACATTTTTTTTTTGTATACTATTTATGATAAAAAAGAATCTTATTTTTATAGTCAACTGGAATCTTATTTGATTTATCTTAACGAATACATTAAAAATATTTCGTATCAATTTTTTACGTAAAATGAAAGATATTGATGATATCCCGACAAAGATAAATTTGTAGTTTGGATTTAAATAGAGTTGGTACAGAGTGTGATGTTATCAACCAATTTGTGCATCGGGGAAAATTGATGAGGAAGGATGTTGACGGAGGCGAGTGAGTTCAACCATGGAATGGGGGTAATCTCTTGACGATTAAATTGTTTCTTTTACCCTCATAAACCCTAGATTGCATTTTGTTTCAATTCAGAGCAATTCATCTGCGAATTTCCGATTCTAGTCTTACCCCATTTCAGGTTTTCCCGATTTAATCCCCATTTCCCAATTAATTTCATTACTCCTCATATGAATTTAATTTCACAATTCATTACTTATCATGTTTGTGATGATATCCCACCTTCCAATTGATTTGATTCGTCATATATTCTCAAAATTACCTGCAAAAACTGTGGCACGCTTGAAGATTGTTTGCAAATCATGGTATCACCTAATCGATGATGATTACTTTGTTGATTATCATTTAGAACAATCCCTAGCCACCCATTCCAATCTCCACTTTGTTGTCACAGTTCCCAGGTTTTATATGCAGAAATTGGATCACCTTCCTGAACCCATCAGATCAGCTTTCAATATCCATTATTCGGCCGATTTCGACTCTTTAGATAACCTACGTGAACTCAGTCACCCTTTTAAGGATCGTAGTCCCAGCACACGGATTTACGGTTCGTGTCGTGGGTTGCTTCTTCTTCACCTTGATGATGGTCATTTGCTCTTGTATAACCCGACTACTCAAACCTACAGCACGCTCCCTGTTTTACATGTATTCCAACCCGCGAAGAGTTATGGTCAGTTCGATTATGGGTTTGGTTATGTTAGTGGCTTGAGGGATTATAAATGTGTGAGGATCATGCAGTGTTTCTTTGAAGACACGGGGAGTTTTGTGTGCGAAGTGATGGTTTATAGCTTCGAAACTGATACTTGGAAAAGGGTACCTGACGTTCCCTTCTTTTTCAGGACATGTGCTCGTATCTTTGGCATTTTGGTACATGAAGTGCTTCATTGGGTTGGAACCAATAGTGATAACGTGTTTGATGTTGTTGTTGCGTTTAGTTTAAGGGATGAAACGTTTAGTTGTCTACAATTTCCGAATTTTGAATTTCAGCCGTTTCAAGTGAGTGTGGGTATGCTAGATGGTTGCTTGTGTCTTCAGGCTAACCGTTATCCTGAGTGTGACATTTGGGTCATGAAAGAGTATGGGGTAGTTGGATCTTGGACGAAGATGTTTACTTTCAGTATACTCGACCGTCTTTTTTTGGAGAGGCCCATCAGTTATTCAATGGACAAGAAGAGGTTGCTCGTAAGAATTCTTCTTTCCAAGCTGGTTTACCTTGATTTAGAAACAACGGAGCACACACAGTTGACATTTGCTGACTGGAGCCAACATCTGGATGCCCATGTTTTTGTAGAAAATCTTCTCATGTTGGACTATTCTGAATTTGCTGATGATATTGATATTTGAAAGAAATGTGGTAGAAGGAAGAACAGAAGGAGGAGAAGGAGAAAGAACAAGAACTGAAGCCTTCTTTCACCTATCCACTGCTTACGTTTCTGTCAAATGTGTCACATTATTTTCGATGCTTGCTACTATATCTATTGAGCATAAGAACTGAGAACCTTGCTTTTTCGTGTACTGAGAACCTTCCTACGGTGTTGATGATTGAATAAAGATGTACGAGTTCCAAAGTATGTGAACTGGTCCAAACTATTTCTAACTGGTTTTGTTTGAAGAATAAGCATTCATATTATTTACTGTTCATCCAATGAAAAATCTATTTATTCTCCGTAGATATTTTTCATGTTTATTTGCGCAGGTTTCAGTTCGATGCATGCCTGATCATCTCCAGAATCCAAGGATGTTCTCTCAAGACACTAAAATAGTTGTTTTTCTTATGATCTAAGAGTATGGTGTTATCGAAGTCAATACTTAATAGGCTGTTCAAACGTAATTAATAACCTGTTATTTCGCGCTTAATGTTACTTTCTCAGCTTAACATGACCATTGTGCTGTTAATATAAATGTTCACTACAACTGTTTACTATGTACGCCTCATCGGCCTCGCTCCCATAGTCCCATGTGGACGATGTGGTAAATGTTCGATTGATGCTAGTGGCTATCAAATGCTGAGCAGTACATAGGTCGCAGCAAATCCCCCCAGTGTGAAGGGCCTGCTACCACCAAGGTACGTACCTTGTGCACTGGTGTTGATAGAAAGATGGAGTCGAGGGAAGTGGGAGGGTTAAGGGTGTGAACTGTGAAGGTGGTGAAGTGGCTGACATGTGGATGGATGGCGGAGGCCGGGGAGTACATTGGTTGTTGGTGGTTGTAGGGTGAGCAGAAGAGTAGTACTTGTGAGAGTTGGTGGACTGGTGATGCAGTAACATCAATTTCTGTCCCGAAATTTCTTTTCAAAAGGGAATAAATTTTTAAAATTACTCTGATTTTAAGTTTTAACGTACAGCCTCTATAATCTGTTGTAATGATATCTCAAAACTGGTGAAACTGCAAATCATAACTTTAAATTAACCTAACCCAACTCGATATTAAAATACTACTTAATTACGATAACCAAAAGCACCAACTTTCTGTTTATCCGACTTATTGTGGAGTTGTTTCTAGTTTTCGAGGAATCGGGTCAAATCAGATGAAGTCGGCCTATTTTGAGGTCGAGTTATTTTCGAGTCTTTTATTATTAAAGCATTTTGCATTTGTTATTTACATTTGTTACTAGTATGGAACAATAAATAATCACAAATAATTGGCCTGTCACACTCTGAGTCGCAGTTGACTCAAGTAAGTCGTCGCAGCTGGAGTCAACAAATCTCACATCTCATTCTACACCTTTGAAGTCGTTAACCATTACGGTCCACAAACTAAAGATTCTAAAATGTCAAGTGCAAATGCCGCCTCGGAAATGGCCGTTGTTGTTGTTGACATCGAGTCAGTTAAATCCACGACAGTTGTCTCAGAAATGCCCGCTGTTACGATGCTGTCGTCGCCTGCAGTTAATAATGAACATCAGAGCTCAACGAGTCCAAACTCACACAGCGATGCAGCCTCGCCAACCCCTGCGTGTGTGCTTCCGTCATTGGACCCACCCCCTGGTGAGTTCAAATTTATACATCAATGCAATCCTGGAGTGCATTAGTTAGGATAGGAAAGAATGAACAATGCTGATTAATTCTGTCATCTGATACATACAGATGTGGAAAGCAGTCAAGTGACCAAATGCAGTGCTGATCTGTTCAGAGCGGCCCTGACTGGCGACTGTGAAACAGTAATGATGATTGCAGAACACACTCCGGCATGGCTTCGCACAGGTATAACTGAGGGAGGAGAGACGGTTCTTCACATAGCAGCAGCCACCACGCATCTCCAAGTTGTCGAAGCAGTCATTACATCCGACCCAACTTCCCTCATCTACACCAACAAAGATGGTAGCACACCCTTTTGCTTTGCTGCTGTGTCTGGAAATGTTGCGATTGCAGACACAATGAGATGTCAGAATCATGAATTGCCTTACATTCGAGGTAAAGAAGGTTTGACCCCGCTTCACATGGCCGTTCTGCTCGGACATCGTGCTATGGTATGGTATCTACTTATGGTAACCGATGCCAAAAGGTTGACTATCCAGGACCGTGTACAGATACTTACCAGTTCCATTGACAACGATTTGCTTGGTACGTACGCAGCCCTTCCTTCCTTCGTACAATTTTTCCATTAATATAGGATAGTATGTATAGTTGAGGATGACAAATCGACTAAATGACAGATGTAGCACTGCATATCCTGAAGGACAACGAGTATTTAGCCCTCCTCGCAGATGCAAGGGGTGAGACACCATTGCATGCTTTGGCCCGAAAGCCAGTAAAGCAAGATGGGTATCAGCCAAGCATTTGGAGAGTATTCTCAAATAGATGCGTAAGTAGCGGCGGACAAGAGTCTACAGAGGCACTGCAGCTAACCAAAATCCTGTGGAATCGAGTAATACAACAAAAAAAGGAAGATATATCAGCATCAATTCGCGAGCCATGGCGATTGCTATTTGTTGCAGCTAAATTAGGAAAGGTTGAATTTCTAAAAGTCCTGATTCAAGCTTATCCTAGTTTAATATGGAAAGTAGACGAAAACGGATACAGCATTTTCCACATTGCTGTTATTCACCGTCAGGTCGAGATATTCAAACTGATACATGACATTGGAGCTATCAAGGATTTACTAGCCACATTCAAAGATAAAAATGGAAACAATATGCTTCATTTAGCCAGCAGATTGGCCCCTATCAATCGTCTTAGCTGTGTATCTGGAGCACCTTTACAAATGCAACGGGAGTTACAATGGTTTGAGGCAGTCGAGCGGATAGTAAGATATGAGTACACTGAAGCTGAGAATATGGATAACAAAACACCTCAGGCCGTGTTCAGTGAAGCACATGAGACATTAAGGAAGCGAGGGGAAGACTGGATGAAAAAGACGGCAGAGTCATGTGCCCTGGTGGCAGCTCTTATCGCAACCATGGTGTTCACAGCAGCCTTCCAGTTGCCCGGAGGTCTCGACAGTGACACAGGAACTCCTGTCCTAGTGGAAAGCACAACATTTGTGTTTTTCACTATGTCAAATGCACTGTCATTGTTCACTTCGACTTCTTCAATATTGATGTTCTTATCAATCCTCACTTCCCGATACTCTGAAAGAGACTTCCTTATATCTTTGCCTCAAAAGCTGATGATGGGACTTGTGTTGCTGCTCATTTCAATAGCAACAATGGTTGTTGGGTTCACCGTTACCTTCTTCTTAGCATATCAAGAGAGTTCGCGATGGCCACCCATTACAATAGCTGTACTTGCCTCGGTTCCGGTTACACTTTTTGGATTGCAACAATTCCCTCTGCTGGTAGAAATGTATTACTCAACATACAGATTCGGAAACTTACTGCTACCAGGACAGCACAAGCTTTTTCAAGTTCCAGTTCTCAAATATGATACATCCCGTTATTCAATGAGAGACCGTCATGTGCAGTATAACTTAGAAGGTTACTTACCACCAAAACGACATTTCACAGACGCTGACGTTGTCAGTTACAAACAAATGTACGCAATTTAGAGAATTTGAGGCGAAACTACAAGTTGAAATGCTTATTGAGGCCAAAAATTTCGGGTCAGATATCGGATAGTAAGATTTTTGGATTTTCGGATCGAATATCCAATCCGTGCTCTGCTCCTTCCCTAATAATATCAACAGCGTTGTCTCCCATTTATGAAGCAAGCTGCGAAACGATCTTGTTCAAACCCTGTGCTGATGCAATTATATATACTTCGCGATCCAACCAAGAAACAAGTTAACATCAATCCTACTCAATAACTCCAGAAACAAGTACAAGAATTTTGTGCTGTCACCACTCTGCTCACCAGCAGCAGCAGCAGCAGCAGCAGCAGCAGCTGCAGCTGAGTAAAACTAATTAAGGCTAATAATCAATAAATAAATATACACCAACTCGATCATAAATAATACGGAGTATAATTTGGTCATCTGTACAAATCAATATCATCAACCCGATTATAGAATCCTCATTCAAATATCATTTCAAATAAACCCACTTCGGCAAAGAATATGTAAGTAACAAATCTCAGAATGCCATTCTTCTCTTCCTTCTTTTTCTAATTCAACTGGAAACAGTGCCCAGAAACTACAAAGAGTTTTTTGTCACCGCAACCTCACTACTATAACTGAGATATCGTCTTTGCTATCTCTTTTCAATGCCTCAGCTACTAACTGCTTTGCTGCCTTCTGCGGATCTCTTGTCCTTCTTGCCATGTCCACCGCCTCTTGATTGTTCATCACCTACGAGTATTTGTCATCTCGAGTTACAACATTTTCCATACATAAAAACTCAACTTAACATCTAGTGCAGGAAATCACCTTCCAAAGACCATCACTGGCGAGTATTAGGACGTCAGCAGTGACGTCGACGAAAATATCCTCTACATGCGGGTCTGATCGGATATGTGACTTGAGGCTTTTGTCTCCGAAAGCACGAGAAACTGCAAGCTGCCCGTTTACTCTTGGGACATCACCTGATGATCAATAACAAAATTTCTGTCATTTTCCAATGCTGCACACAATGCCAAGCTCAGGTTCAACACCGTTTTAGTTAAGTGAAATTCAGCCCCTTTAAGTCCATAACGAAGATTGTTTTGAGAATTGCATAGCATATCATGTAGTCACAAACCTCATAGTAAGCCGTGACATACTAGCTTGGGTTTCCGATGATTTAAGTGACTAGTGGTAATAATTAGCAATGAGAAAAATGGGAAGAAAGAATGTAGTGTATGTGTGTTAATAACCTGGCAAGTTTGAAACAAAACCTCCTTTGTCTTCAATGCTAGCTCTCTCAGTCCCCGGCTCATGATCAACACTTATCTGTAACGCCTGGCCTCCTCTTGAGAGAACTGCTCGAGAATCTCCTAAATTCGCAATCCATAACATCCGGCCATTGAACAGAATAGCAGTCACAGCCGTTGAACCACCTCTTGATAGCTCAGTACTCAGAGACAGAATCGCTTTGTCGGTTTTCTCGTACGCCTTGGAAATGGCTCTTCTCGGGTCAGCCCAAAACTCTTCCTGGAAGGCATTCAAGGACGAATAATGAGGCCACATTTTCAAATTATAGATAACTAATCCGGTTAATTAGTGAGTATATTATGAATAAGGCAACAAACCTCCTTGAGAATGTTATCAAAGAGATGTTTCTGAAGATAAGAAGGGACGCCATCGCCTAAATGGCCGTCAAATATAGCAAACATTCCGAGCTCGTGTTCTTCGACCTTTTCAAACTTAGCCACATGATAGTCCTCCATACGATGATCGGCTTTACCCTTTACCAGACTGTACCCGAATGTTATTTCACCTTCCTGATTTTTTCCCTTCCCGGAAACGCCTGAACCCTGATGTCCACCAGTCTAAAACAGGGTAAAACCCAAATATATTAACTATTCATACCACTCAACATACAATGTAACATCTAACAACTCAAAGTATCGCGACACATTCATACCCCGTGAGATATTAACTGTAAAATTACACAATCTAGTATGAGACGATTTTACTTTGACACTAACAACACAATATCGGTAAGGGTCAAATAAATTTTGACTCAATTGAGAAGCAGAATCCGTCTCACCAAAGTGGCAAAGTACAAGACCGTCTTACATGAGACTTCAAAAAAATTGATTTGAGCTCTGAAACCCTCTTTTTTCTTTTAAATGTCTAATATCCTTGAAAATTGAAATCGGAAGTACTCTAAAGTTTAAACCCTAAGAAACCTCTGAAAATCGCCAACGGCCAGAAAGTATAACCCTTCCTGACAGAGCCGAATCTAGAACGAAAATCTTAAGACAGCAAGTTTCCTCATACTTACTGTAACATATTTACGCGATTTTGGATATCAAAAGTCGATCATTTTAACCATTTTTGGTAAGTCCCTTTCTCCTAGCTAGATTCACCCAAAACAAATTACCCCACAATTTTTAACAATCACGCTTTAGTAGCAACCCACAATCTAAAACATTAGTAGTAAAAATATCATGATTGAATCAAAATGAAGGGATTAAACACCCCTCCGAGTCTCCAAAGTATTTTTTTTCTTCGTAAATGAGAAGTATCTTAATAAAACGGAGTATAAACGATTAAAAAAATAGAAGAGTTGAAGTAATAAGTTTACCTCAGAAGAAGTGAAGCAGCATAATCTGTCCATTGAAATAAAATGATGTCCACCAAAACCACCACTAATTCCTTTTAATAATAAGTCCTCCTACCCAATTCATAAATAAAAAAAAACGGTAAATTAAATTAGGGAGCTTAATATCATGAATAAAGTCAACACCAAGATGCCATACAATTAATTTCACATGAAAAAAACGCACCAAATTCGAATATATATATATATATATATATTCTGATCAACTTTGAGAGAATCACTGCTGTCTATGAAATATGAACCGCCACTTGTTGGTATTTATTTTTTTGTTGGAAAGTTATTAGGAGAAATTAAAAAAAAGGAAGAATTTTGAAGGGGATTTTATTAGGGGGAAAAAAGGTATGGGGTTTTGGGGATTGCCGTGGTTGTAAAGGTATATTTTCTTGATGTAAGACTACGACCTCTTCCGTGTTGACTTTCTGCTCCCTCTTCTTTAATCGCCTGCCTCCCTATTTATAGAAATCAGACTCACATTATTGATGGAGTCCGGTCTGGTGGCTAAGACGGATGTATTTAGTGCAATAAACGTCAATATGGAACATTATTTTGAATTTTGAATCTTTGTGCCTATTTTGGGTTTGTTTTGGCGTGTACTTTGTGGTAACTTATTTGACCAAAATTTAAGCTAACTTATTTGCTGTGTAGCCGTGTAGATATTTGGCAACGGTCTTACTTTGCGAAAAAATTAGTCGAAATGAAAAAGTATTCATTGTAACGTGTGAAAATAACACTTAATCTTCTAATAATTTCAGCTAACTTATCCACTTCTAATTTTCAGCTAGTTTGATACTTTTCGGCTACCTTATCAACTAGTATTGTGGTTCATCGAAAAGCGCACTTAGTCACATTACTCGTACTATATAGGGGAAGGGATATTCGAATCTGAGACATACTGTCTCATAGCACCTAGTCTTAACTACTGGGGTAAGACATCTTTGATATATTTCTTAGTTTCTTGATCAATAATGAATAACGTTAGTTTAGGCCTTAGGGTATGTATATTGCATGTAGCCGAGGAAATGGGTTAACAATGACCCCGTTAGTTAGGTTACTGCTGTCTAACTGATGATACGGTATCCTCTCTTCAATGGCAGTCGGTAGACCTCCAAAACCAGGGCATTGAGCCACTAAAGGACATTCATAGTTGACCTTGGAATCTTGAAGAATCTGTTTTTATATTATGTACTGTACAAATTAAATTAAATGCAAGTTGTACCAAGTAGTACTATATAGAATCACATACAACGCGAGTAGATACATAGAAATATCCTTAATAAATACTTTCTCCGTTTCAATCAATTTCATAAGTTTGTTTTTTCACATTTATCGATGATGCACGTTTTCTTTTATCCATATCTTTAGTTACATGTTTTTAAAAATTATAGAAATTTATATATTCATAATGCATTCGATTAAATAATTTAAACAAGATCTCATATGATTATATTTTATTTTATATATTAAAAGTTATATCGAAAATTTTCTTACTTTTAAATAGTGTTCAAAACTCAAATGAATGGAGTTGATTGGAACGGAGTGAGTATCATACGGGTCAAGTATATAGTTAGGACAAGAACTTATCTCATGTATTTGAATAAATTAGATATTGCTCCGTTTATGGAAATTTTTTTCAAAATAATGCTCTTAAATAAACTTATTATCGTTTCGAGTCGGATTGAAAATTAATTAACAAAATGGGGTTCTAGGAGGTTCGGAGTGAGGGTCGTGTTTAGGCGGAGCAATCCCGCCATTAGGAATGGCGGGTTTTTGAAAAAAAAAATTCCCAAAAAAAAAAATTTAATAACCCTTAAACCCGCCATTGGGAATGGCGGGTTATTGAGCACTAACCCGCCACCCCCAATGGCGGGTCTAAGTGTTTTTTTTTTTAACGAGCAAGGATATAATAATATCAATGTTGCAAATTGTGAATTACAAAATAAACAATATCTTATCAAAGAGATTCGATCCTGTGACCACTTGCGCACTAGACAAAGGTTTTGCCACTGAAACAATATCACTTATCTGATGTTTGACATCATTAAACATTACATATCTTGATTTCGTGAGGAGATAAAAAATTATTTTAAAACCCGGCATTGGGAGTGGCGGGTTTAAGAGTAATACGAATAATTTTTATATTTTTTTTTCCGAATTTCACATACCCGCCATTGCTAATGACATGTTTATTTCGTCCCATACCGATCCTCAATCCGAGCCCCATTTTGATAATTAGTTTTTGTCCAAAAGGCCCATTTTTTATTTGCTGAAGAAGTCGAGATAAGAAACATTTAATGATATAAAATTGCAAATAATTAATATTGCTTTAGTGGCAAAACCTTTGTCTAGTGCGCAAGTGGTCACAGGATCGAATCTCTTTGATAATATATTGTTTATTTTGTAATTCACAATTAAAAAAATCCAGCAAAGAGGTTCGAACCCAAAACCTCTAGATAGAGAGTTAGACTACTTTACCACTAGACTACAATGGATAACTTAATAATTTGCAACATTGATATTATTATATCCTTGCTCGTTAAAAAAAAAAACACTTAGACCCGCCATTGGGGGTGGCGGGTTAGTGCTCAATAACCCGCCATTCCCAATGGCGGGTTTAAGGGTTATTAAATTTTTTTTTTTGGGAATTTTTTATTTCAAAAACCCGTCATTCCTAATGGCGGGATTGTTCCGCCTAAACACGACCCTCACTCCGAACCTCCTAGAGCCCCATTTTGTTAATTAATTTTCAATCTGACCCGAAACGATAATAAGTTTATTTAAGAGCATTATTTTGAAAAAATTTTCCCGTTTATGATAACCTAATATGAGTAGTACTTATAAATGAATTTGAATCCCGTTCATTTTCTAAAGGAAATAGATGGTCCATTTTCTCTTACAAATAAATTACTCGTACTATTTTCATTATTTTTTGGAACAAAGTCAAGACCGTACCCGCATACCGTTAGATTGTCGCCAAATACAACCTTCATCGTCGAGAGGAAATGAACCCTCCATTTCTTTTGAGAAATAGAGAAAATCTTAATAGGATATGAATGTCACACAAAAAAACCTTTAGAAAAATGGTTTCTTGTTATTGAGAAACTTCTCACGTGATGATGAGATGAAGTTATTTAATTTCAATTTTTCATGTTATGTCTCTTACTAATTTAGTGGGACACGTTATATTAATATAGAAGAATCATAATTCACTATAAACTTATAAGTATGTAATCCGTAGTTCATTATACATTTATAGTCAAATTAAGGGAGTCAAATGAGCAATAATGTATGGTATTGGTGGAGCATTTGAAACCAATTATTTTCGTATTGATATGAGTACTAAGTAATGTAAATATTCTTGTAATCCGGCTAAAAAACATTTGATAAACAGAAGGTAAGTCTTTGATGGTCGGCTTAATTTGTGGACCGTCCACGCAAACCAAGTTTTATAGAATGTCAAATACATAAAGAAAAGCATAAAAATGGGTTGCATCATTTTCACATCTCTTTAGTCTTTGGGTCTGTTTGTGTGTGTAGCATCAATAAATGAATCAATGCTTCTTACGAAAGTGACACTGACACCCCCTGCATTATTTATATTTGCTTGGTTGACTGCTTCTCGTACCAACTTATCCAAACTTAATTAGATCATCATTTAACCCTAATTGACGTAAATATTCGTCATATTGTTATGCAATGCGGATCTCCCGTCTCATTTTGTGTCTCACTCTGTGTGCCACACCATACATTGAATGACACATCAACAAGTGTATAATATTTGTTACTTATTTTATTTGTTGAGTAAGCAAGGTGTCATCCAGTGTATGGTGTGGCACACGGAATGGGATACAAAAATGGGACGGGGATCCGCTCTGATTGTTATGACGGTATGATGGATCAAGTATTTATTCATTTTGAATAAAAAACAAAAAAAACAAAAATATTGTTATTTTCCAGGATAATATTTTGTATTTATCTGACTAAATGAATAATATTTTATCGTTTTAAACATAGGACGGATAAATATATCAAAGAAGAGCAACTAATTGCTTAATTGGTGAGGTTTCCTTGAATTTTCTAAGTTTTCATGAAAACTGTTTAAATCTAACTTCCCTTGTACGTTAGTACGTACTTGTCCTACACCTTGTGTTAGCATCACTTAGTGTTGTACGTACAATTTAATTGTTGATGACGAAGATGGCAAACAAACTAATTCAATATAAGGAAAAAGTTGCAGATGATTCGAGATGGAAGTGGACGATACATGGATCGGTGGGTCGAAATGGTCCAACACGACCCATGACTCAATAAAGCATGGTTCATTTTGACACGGTTTGACACGACACACCAATACACCATGGACTCATGGAGGCATGGATGTATTGAAGTTTGAAAAAGAAGAATGTGTTTAGTCATGGTACAGTCAAAATATAAAAAAATAAGCATAAATTTAATTAATTGGTCGTGCACACCCAAGTAAGGCACGACACGCCATGGAGCGTGGGTCGTGCATGGGTCTCGCTTTCCATTCACCGACAAGACACGACATGAAACCACTCCCCGTGTCTTGGTCGTGTCACTTTTACTTCAGATACGATGGGTTAGAATGAGGCATGACACGACCTAGTTAGATATCATTTAGATCGAATTGGTTTTTGTGCACCTAATTTATCCTATGTTTTACTCACTCTATCTCGTTTATTTATTTGTCTTTTATATTTATTGTGAGGAGTATTATAATCAAAGACAAATAAATAAATGAATTTGACGGAGGGGGTAACTTTTACGGATATAAGAGTCTCACAGTACGGAGTATTACCGCCTATGCACCTCATTATTAGTGAATACTCCGTAATAAAATATGAGATCTAATCGCTCACTGCAAACCTTGTATCTCAATATCACATTGTATGTCACGTCTGTTACCCTTTTTTCCTCAATATTACATTGTACTCCGTATGTTACTAGTGACAGTACGGATTTTATCTGTCACAAGGTTATAACGTGTCAAGTATCAGTATTAGTGACACTTGAATATTAATGACAAAGCATTCGTTATTCACTTGCCATCAATTTTTTCTCTTATCTAAACTACTTAACTCCGTCACTATTACGTATTACTCTCTCCGTATTTATATATTCATCCACTTTTAATACGGAGTATAATACTCCTCATATATACTTCATCTGTTTAATTGATATGTTCCATATTTCATTTTTCAATTATTTTTTTGATTTCTTTCACTTTTCTAGGTAACTCACTTACTTTAATTCCTCTTTACTTTATATTATATTATATTTTTTTATTTTTTTAGAAATGTGTCACTTTTAGGTGAAAGAAATCAATGAAATGACGGAAATATTAAACAGAATGGACGAATATATAGATACGGAGGAAGAGGGGACAATTTACGAGTATCATTTTTATGGAGAAGTGATGAATGATGCGTCAAGTAATGGAGAAGAAACTAGGGATTTTTCCTTATCAGGCATTTGGTCAGATATCCTAGACACCCTTGTCCTCCACGATCCTCAAACACGCGTGCTCACCGCCTGACACGGATGGATGGCACGAGTATAATACGGAGTAAGATACTTCGTAGGTTTGTTCTTCTGGAAAAAAAAAGGTGGTGAAATGGGGAGGATAGTTGAAATCAAATTATAATGGCCCGGTATTACCTTAACTGAATCCATCATCATTTAATTTGGGCTACATGATATACAGTATATGCATTTGATTTGGCCCAAATATGGTCTGGTCTATCTTGCGGGTCTCAAATTATAAGACCTAACAGTCGGCTCTAATCGAATGTTACACTTATACATCAGGAAATAAACAATTTGAAAAGTGGGTTAAGTCTGGGAGTCATTTTTTGTGAGATCGTCTACAAGTGAGCACGTGAGCTTGTTCACTGGCTGATCCAACACGATTCACGATTCAATAAGGTACAAATTTGCTTTGGCACATCCCATTATGACATGGTATACTATGGACCGTGGGTTGTATCTGGACCAAAGTTTGAGAAAGAAGATCGTGTCTAACCTAGAAACTACACAACGCCACACGGTTTGGTTGTTTGACATGCCCAAAATAGAAAGAAATAAACCTAAATTTGAGAATTGGTTGAGTACGACACGACACGACTCATTATGGATTGTTCCTTGACTCTTTCCATTCAACAACATGACACGAAACCCAACTCATTTGTTTCCTCCACGCATAATAAACCAACGTGTGACCCAACCCGACCGGACCAATTTGAAGTGATGACTAGTTCGGTCCATAACATTGTGTTTTATGTATTCCCTATTATATTGAGGGTGGACGAACATATGGATGATACAATGTTATAATTGACATGGGATCCTTAGCCTCCACCCTACCCTATACCAATCAAGAAATGCCATGGTAGACCAAGCAAAGCTCTCCTCCTTCCCTAAATGCATGCATGCATTAAATGAAAACAAGAAAACAGTTAAATGCATACCCCCGGCCCCCTTCAATTTAATTCTCTTCATTCATTATTATTATTATTACTACATTGACCCAACAACAAAGAACCACCCTTCCCTTCCCTTTATTATTCCTTTTACAAACATGTCATGCAAATCACATTAAAATCTCCCTTAATACACACCAACTTTGTACATGTCCACGCCCTATACATGAGCATGAGCATGAGCATGAGCATGATGACAACCTCATTATTGTTCAACTAATTAAAAACTAACCATTCTACATTTCATCTTTCATTCATTTCATCAAAAGGGTATCTAGGAAAATGGGTAATAATGATGAAGCATTGACAAGGTGTTTGCTGTGTTTAGCAATGGTGATAATGGTGGTGGGATTTTCAACACATTCTATAAAGAAAATGGTGGTGACTTATTTAGTGGGAGTTGTTGGTATATCAGCTGTGCTCTTACCCGACTGGGAATTCTTTGATCGAGATGTCTCCCAATGGAGTCGCCCTCTTACTGTTGATGGCCTTAGTTCAACTACTGATGATGTTCTTAGGCCTCAATCTACAAGGTCTGTTCCTTCTTACCCTCGTACATTCAAGTCTCTTGTAAAACCGTCTTACTTAAATATACGTACGGCCACTCGGCCAGAGTTTACTATGATATGAGAGGTAGACTTTTTCATACGAAAATTAGTTGTTTTAATCTGGTTTGGTTCCGATTCGAGCTAATAAAGGCAGAGACTTCGTAACTTTTGCTTTTGATGTTGAGTTGTTAATGGTATATCGGTATTATTAACTAGATAGATGACTGTACTCCTACTAGTATTTCTTGAAATTGCATCTATTATGTGGAAATGTTGTCTTAATACATACTCAGCTCGTACTATGTGTAATGTGTTCCTGGATTCACAAGCGGTCTCTCTTAAGATACAAATATGCATCTTAACTATCAAGATTAGAATGAATCAAATAATACTTCGGATTTTGGTTGGCTAGATAGAACAATTCTATTGGATAAGTATCCCACGTCACCATTTAATGGCTCGATTATATATATGCTTTAAAAGAAGCTTCATTACTTGTTATCCCACATTAGAAAATAAGGAAAAATGAGACTTATCACATTGACAAAGTTTGATTGTATTTTAGCTTTTTTGTTGTGTTATCCCACCTGGGAAAAATAGGAGGAAACTTGAGCTTCCTCTTTCCTAGTGTTATCACTTGCAGTAAAGTGAACCTTTTATGGAGATATGTGGATTTGGCCTTGAACCACACATGCTCGCCTTGGGTCGGGTTCATTTTTGTAGCTTCGAGCTTTGGTTTCTCCGTCAAGCTTGCTATATAAACCCCTTTTGCAGTTCTGTCTACAACGAAGCTGCAAAGTTACACTGACTTTGTCACGTCACAACCAGATAAGCACGTTTCTTACTTATACTACTATATTGCTAACAAATTCTTCATCGCAAACAAGAATTTGTGTTGGAATCATTTGGAATTTGTTTTCTATTTTTGGAAATTAAAAAGAGACGTGAGCCTTGAAGCAAACTGTAGTAAAAAGTGTTTGGCTTGTTAAATTGTGGGATAGAGGCGGTAGGTTGAACATGAACATACGCAAGGATCGTTGCTTGGCTTCTTTTTGTTCGTATATGGTATAATATGATAACTAAATTCTAACCCAAGACAACTCATGTGGTGATCGTGACATAAGTCATAAGACGTGTAACGTATTGACTCACTCGATCAAGTTGGCTATGAGTTATGACTTACGAGTGTGAATTATGATTGCGTTCACTTGATTGAGTCGTGTAATCGTGTATGGTTGGGGTTTTGTTGGGCAATATCGTCCTTCACACTTCACATTATTGGGCCCTTATTATGGTACATATCAACTCAAATATTCAAATTTGGACTGACATATTAAAATTGCCAATAGGATTATATATATATTGACTAGCTAGTTTACTAGATTTATAAACTAATCCTATACTCATCGCTTTAATTCTAGCAATGATGCTACATAATGTTCCAAGTTCAACCACACAATAATAGGTAACACGTGACACGGAAAAGTATGAATAATTTGTTTCGAATTCTTCAATTATATTTTGAAAATGTGTGATTGATTGATCGAAAGAGACGGACGACTACTGACTAGTATGAGTAGCTAGTACGAGTACTAATACTAAGAATATATATATACTCGTAATGTGCAGGTTTAGGTTCTACCCAGTGAGAACGATAATCTACGCAGCGGTTTATTCATTTGGGTTGTACAAGTGGTGGAAATATGTGACACATTAGATGGAGGTGAGCAAGTCGGCCTACGGCCTACCCCTCAAATGCTCGATCAGCTTCCTCTCATCACTTACCATAGCATATGCATTATGCCTTCGTATTTGGCATGTACGAGTAACAAGCTACAATTGTTCGTTTTTAGGACTATAGCTAGCTAAGCAAATTTGAGATGAATCCTACGCCAATACATACATTGGTGATTGGTACGTTAGTTTTGCCTTCTTTATTACGAGACTTCAAACCTCATGTAATGAGTAACTGTAATTGTGTGGGATGCATGCCAAATTGCCAACTACGGGTACTTGTAATTGTGCCTAGGCGCCTACCAATACGATATACCCGGTTAGGCACGATTAGACTATCATGTTCTCTCTCACACATTCAATTCTTTACCTAGGTCCATTATTTCTACTCACAAAAACGGAATTCACGTAAAGTATTGAATGGATGGGAGGGAGTATTCTCTATCTTTGTGACATAATGACATGAATAGTCTACAATGAAAGTGAAGAAATATCCATGATGAAATAGAAAATCCCGACTATTTTATTTTTGAAATATCCACTAAAGTGATGCGTAAAATATTAAATTATATTCCCTCCTATTTGCTGCGTATATGTTTAGTTCATAGGCAAATGCACACAAATTAAGGAAATGGAAAAGTGTCATGATGACACTCATTATAGACATGAGTCATCAAGATTAAAAAGGAATGACAATATTTGTAAATAATTGAACTTCATAGTAATGACTCCTAAAAAAAATTGGCCGTCTTCCGTATCTAGCTGAGAGAAATAGAAAAAATCAATTATACAAATACGAATTTTATTACTCCGTATTGTCTTAGATGGCAAAATATAAAGATAAGAAAAAAGAAATGTGAAATAAAATCCGTCGCAGACGATATGAAAGGACTAGTGATAGTAGACTAGTTAGCGAACGAAGCAGCTCAAAGATAAGCCAATCCCCACATAATAATAATACACACATCTTATCTTCTACATAAACTACTTGATCACTGAAAATGGCTGCAAAACTTGTGTGTAATCGCATCTACCCAAACACTACACCGCCACCGTCTCTCTTACGACAACACCACTCGTTTCTGAAGCGACCCTTGACCATAACCCGTCATCAGAGTCTGTCTACAATGCAGTGGAGAGCCAAAAGACGGTCACCAATGGTCGCGGTTTCAGCAGCAATGAAACCACTTGACCTGACAGAGGAGAACGTGGAGACGGTGCTGATGGATGCGCGAGCCGAGTTGGCTCAGTTGTTTGATGGGTCAGTCGGAATTACGGGTCAGGCTGAGCTGGCTGAAGTTGATGGTCCTTTTGTAAAGATCAGGTTGAAGGGTAAGTTCTGGCACAAGCGATCGATGGTGTTGGCTAGACTTGAGAATTACTTGAAGCTCAGGATTCCTGAGATTCTCGAGGTTGATATTGAAGATGAGAAGCAATTGGATGACAGTCCTGCTAATTTTTAGTCTTCTCATCTTGTACTATGCTGCATTGCTAGAACTACTAGTTTATTGCTTCATATTTCATTTACAGAAATTTTGTGCAAAAAACACGAGTTTCATTGACCGTAGTATATCATAATCACTAAAAAAAGGTAAACACATGAACCAGACGGACAGAGTAAAGTTTAAGGAGAATGACCAAAGCTTGTCTCCAAACTATAACGAGCATTCCGCGAGCAAATGTTCACAGTGGCAACACAAACCTTCTTGAGAAAGTATATGAAACAATTCCTTAGCCTGACGAATCCATGGAACTATCGTGTTCATTCTAGATAGCCGTAAACTGATGCTAGAAACAGTGGAGCAGAATTCATAGTCATGATTCATGAACTCAAGTATCAGTCTGTCTTACATGTGAAACCAGCCTGAATCTCAACAAAATTCTCACTTAGTTTTATAGTTAACAGGACTATCTTCTACAAGAAATATAGTGCCATACATTTCTTCAGACTGAAAGAGGATATGTATAGCAGAAGTCATAGGATTAAAAAAAACTGATGATCACAGAAAAATATATCTAAGAATTGCTCGGTCATTTATTTACATCGGCATTGAAGCTCCGGTACCAAAAAGTTAAGCAAACTTACAAGTGATTCTAGTGTCTTGTAGTCTACTAGCTACATACTAATCCTGTGGAACTCTACAACACAATTATGAGTGAACCATCAATAAGGCCTTCTAAAGACGTAAAGAGCGCCAAGGGTAAGCAACATGAACCTCTGACCAATTCAGATTACCTGAAACAAAATTGACTGATAGCCGTAGTCTATCTCCAAAGGTGATCAATTGCCGGTATAAACAAATTTCAAAGAATGACCCTATCAGGGCTGAAACTAGTCTAGTATCACCAAGTTTACATCAGCTGAAGCTTTCATTCATTCGGCTTTCAGAACTATCTTCATGCATTCATAAACAAAATAACTTATTGATGCTGATGGTAGTACCTAAAATGTTCACACCATAAAACCAGAAAACAGAATGAGCACAAAATCGTTGCTACCAAATCAGAAGGCATATTGCT
This sequence comes from Agrostemma githago, assembly GCA_958450325.1. Taxonomy (NCBI): domain Eukaryota; kingdom Viridiplantae; phylum Streptophyta; class Magnoliopsida; order Caryophyllales; family Caryophyllaceae; genus Agrostemma; species Agrostemma githago. The sequence continues at coordinate 2,697,442 of OY288255.1, forward strand.
TCATCTTGAAGAAAATACCTGGACAGAAATCAGGCATTGGGTAATGTTGGTGTACTCATATACAACATGCAAACCCCAAAACCAAAAAAAAAAAAAACAGCACAGGGCATGTAAGCATAACGAAGAATTATCTTTTCACTATGTTTTGCATGATATGATGAACTACGAATACTGTTACATGTTATCAGACGATTTACCATAAGTTTGTAACCAAACCTAATAACTTCCTTTTATATTATCGAATAGTCAGCCATCACATGGGGTTGTTAGTTTTAAAGGCCGACACTTTCCAATTATCAACTCCATATATCAACCATTACGGTTTAGGATTGCCAGTTTTGAAATGGTAAATCAAAGACGTTAGAGCCTGAGACTAGGAGAGAAAAGTGGTATTTATGTTGTATTTATACAGTATAAGCGTACATACATCCTTTCTATTCCCAGTTTACACCCCCCACACAGACATGCTAACAAGTCGCCGCTCCATTCGCCCTTCCGCTAACACACATCAATCAACCTTTTACTCCAGGTTATACATTGGTCATATCTCCTTCTGGACATGGGTGAAGGAGAAGGGATCAAAGTGGAACATATACAGATTAAACAAATAGCAGACTCATCAAAGCGATGGCAATCCAACTGAGAGAAGTACACGGCAATATAACGAGTGCTATAATTTTCATCATAAGTTCATTGCAGAGAGCCTCAAAAACAGAAATAATCTCTGTTCAATCCCTAACGCCTAGTCTATAGCAAATCAAGCAGCACTGCAGCACAATGAAAAGAGTGTCCATACCTGAAGTAAACTAGGGAGCAATCCGGCATACAATGCTGGAATTCCTCCTTGCTCAACAATCTTCACAAACGTTCCAAATGTACTCAGTTTCGTTAATTGAACTTGCATCTGCATCTGTCTCCTGACCACTTCAAATGGATAAGTGGCAACTTCAGCACAAGCACCAGAAATAGCTCCATGCAGTAAGGTTCTCAGAGGCCCTAATTCCAGTTGGCCCAAGGCAGTTAGTTCTTGCCCCTGCAGCTTCATTTTAAGCGCTCTTTTCTTTCCCTCGGGCGAACGAAGATATGCTGATTTAAGTATATCATATACCCCATAGAAAACTGCACTGGAAGGTGCAATACTCATGATGGAAGGTAGTAAGCCTTTATAAAGGGAGAATAATCCTTCTGTTTTGATCATATAGTGAAAAGCACCAACAACACCCCCCAAATGTTCCCCGCCACGTGCCACTATCCTGGTTCGGATCTTTAAGACAAAAATCAGCACAAACTTATAGATAAAATTCACCACAAAGTAGGGAAAGAATACACAGTAAACTACAGAGTACTTTACTAGAGTAACATAATATATTTAGGGGATTGATAATGCCACAGTATAAATCTACTCTTCCACTCACATTATGTGAGCATTACTTTAATAATTTAAGTCTTCTAGTGTATATATTCGAGTGGCAGAGTATGTTTTGGTGTGGCATTAGGAGTTCCCTATATTTATATAAGTTATGTAAGAAAAGGTTGTAATTATTAGATTTTAATTTGTCACATACTGTGTCTAGTGGCAAACAAAGAACTGTAGCAGTGATTCCAGCAGCAGCTCCCGCAATGAATCTTTCGGCGTTTGATGTTCCCTCCATAAAATGTAATTTGCACAATTGCTTTCTGTAAGTATCATAAGCACAAAAATTGATTGCTTTAAATGGAGCTGTGCGGAGAATATTGAGGAAGTTTCCCTTCCAAAAGCCCTTCAAGCCTTGAGTAACTGCTATTGTCCGAACAAGCTCCACAATGTTTCTCTGCTCACCACGAACAATGTACTCTAGCTTCAATCTCTCAAGTGGGGCAACAACCGTTCTGAAGCAGTGAATGAAACTCATAAACTGATGAAATCGAGAAACTGTAAAGCTAAAAGGAAAGGTTCTTGGCCAAAGTTTACTAGCCATTTGCATGAGTGCAATATAATTGGCTCTCTCACCCTTGGAAAAGTGTAACATGGTAGCTACATGTAATGTTGTTCAGGTAACGCTATAACCAGAGTTGTAGCAAATTTACTAGGTATACTCCATCTATCCTTATAACAGGGACATCTCCATCCCATCCAATTCATTACATTTTCCTTTTGAATCAATTATTAAAGAGAGAAGAACGACAAAAGAGTACAGGCCAATTTCATTTGGAAATAGTAGAGAAGGGATTCTTAAACTTTTTTCTAGGAAGCTGACCTTGACTGCTTCAAAGATAGAAATTGGACATGAGCAACCAGCATTCGTTACAACCCACACAGTCACAAGTAAAGTTCCTTGACACAAATGGCAAATAATTGTGCGGGAAGCGTGTTCTATAATCCTAGCTCCCAAAGTTCGGTTTAAAAAGCTTATGTTCTTATCACCGCACACTACAACATCAGCATAGTTCTTTTCTTTTTTAGGGCTAGTGTGACTGGAGCATTTCAAGGGAAAGGAACGGGGGGGATTGTATCGAAACCCCCCTATCACATCCTGCATCCTCTTCTCTTCCCCGTCTTTTTCCCCTAACCTCCTTCCTCTCCCTTTCCCTCCTACTTTACTATCCAAACAAACCCACCCATACCCTAAAGATGCACAAATTAAATTATAAGGCTGAGTTTAACTTGAGTTGTGAGTCTTGTGACCTTATATTCGGATTCCACACCAGCAAATCAGCAATGCTTTCTTCAATGAAACTAATGCTAATACATTCACATTTCACAAGACACAGCTAATAGAACGCCAAGGCCTTGTTTGGATAACAAAATTCGAGAAAAATGAAGGGAAAGGGGAATGACGTGCACGTGTTTGGGTAGAATTTCCCTCCAATTTTTCTTTTGTTGAGAGGGAATTCGATTTACCTTGGAGGGAGGAAAATGGATCCCGACAGATCGCTCCCCCTCCATACTCATTTGCTAACCAAACAAGGAATTCTAACACGCGCCACCCCCCAATCACGCAACCCCCATAATACCTAGAAGCTACACCCCTGCAGGGCCAAGAAGTTGGATGAACACAGCCTTAACCCCGTAATGTTTTTCTATATACAGTAGTCAACACTTCCGAATGCATCAGCTATTAAATCCTACAGTCTATTTTTTAGCACAAATGTAGTACTCCGGTAGTAATCAACACTGCAACACCCATGAAGCATACGAACTAACAAGGTAGAGAATGAATAGAAGAAGAAAGCAAGTACCGAGCAACCATGGCAGCAACAGCACCAGCCCACAAGTGTTTAGAGGAGTTATTAATGGCGGCGCCACGTCCCGGCGAAGAAGACGACGCCGTTTTACCCTTCAAAGTAACCGAAGAAAACACAGGGCCAATTGATGAGGAACCTTTGACAATGAGCCTAATGCCCTTGTTGGAAGTAGAAGCAGTAGCATTGTTGTTGATGGAGCAAGTGAGGAGGGGGTAGACGGTGTGGAGAAGAGAAGGGGAGAGAATGGGGTCCAGAAATAGGCCGCCGTGTGGGGAGGAGACGATGACGGCGGCGGCGGCGGCGGTGGTGGTGGTTGATTGTAATGGTACGATGTCGGAGGTTGGCATTTTGGGGGATTTGTGAATTGTGATTGTTTTGGTTTTGGACTTTGGGAGAGACTGAGAGTTGAGTTGATGTGGGGAATCTGGAGATATGGATTCATAATTCGGATTTCGGGCGTTGGTATATTCCACTCTGGGTAGACTGTAGACCTATCAAACGGGCCAATCGGTTTGAGTCGTGTCAGTTTCGGGTCAAATCATTTTTGTGTCGGAAAATTTAGGTTGATTTTTGGGTCGGGCCGAATATTTCCAAATTTGGATCGTTTTCGAGTTTGTTGTTTTCAATTTTTTTTAGAAATATATACTCGTTTTCAATAATAATATTCATATCGGCTCAACTAGAGAATGGAGTTTGGGGTTCTTCAATTTGGGTGTCGGTTTAGGTTGGGTTTGAGTAGATTTATTTCGATCGGTCATTCAGGTGAGGTAAATCTTGTCAAGTCCAACTATGGGTGTTTGACTACACCTATTCATGGGTCATGCAAGCCCATTCCTTGCTCAATCCTTAAGTCCTAACTGGATTGCGGGCGTGACTGTCCTAATTGGGACGGGACGGAATGACCTTGACTCCTGAGCCATTACACTGTATTTATTTATTTTTTACATTCGGGTCAGTACTTTTTTCTGTCTCAAACGAATCATCAAAGCATTAGAATTGAATGAGATATTCGAATATTGGACCTAATGTCCACCGTACATCCAGTATAGTCACTTGACTAAGACATCTTCGATATTTTCATTTTGTATTAGTTTTTATCTTCTTTTATACTCCGTAACTATTTCCTCACTCCTTTATTACCCTCAAGCTCTTTCACAAACCGACAACAGATTACTTCTTTTTTTTTCTTTTTTTTGGTTCAACGAAGAGCGCAATTAGTCGCATTCCAATATAGGGGAGGGGAATTCGAACCTGAGGCCTACTGTCCCAGAGCACCTAATCCTAACCACTGGGCTAAGAAATCTTCGGTAACAGATTACTTATTAGGTACCCTGGACACTACTAGGTTAAGACATATTCGGTAACAGATTACTTATTAGGTACCGTGGACAATTCCGCGTTTCGTGCAACTAAAACAAGGTGCTCCGTATAAATAAGACGACGCTTGGCGCAAAAATGCATTTTTTTCATACACCATCGCTCACTTCTCCATTTCCCTGAGCTAGAGAGAGTGAGAGAGACTACTCAATTTTATGATTTCTCAAGTAATCGTCTGTCACCAACGCATGATTCCGAACTCTTGCTAACATAATTTCGAATTGAAACCTGAAATTTTCGATTTCTTGAACAATTAATCAATTGAAATGCAAAAACTAGGTTTTCTAGGTATGAAGAGCTTCGATCAATTCAAATTCTTAACAGGATCTTCTTCCGGAGCTGCGAAAACGTTACCGATACCTTCGCGTTCATCTTCCGATGCTATTACTTCTGGAAGTTTCGCTAATCTCAAGCTCACCGCCGGTTCGTCATCGAAATCTCATAACTAAGTTCATGAATTGCTTCAATTTACCGTTGAATTTGTTCTTACTTGTTGATAATTTCTCCGAAAAATTGGTCACTGAGCAAGCGTATGGTAGAAAATATCTTTTTTTAGTGGTTAATTTCATGAATTACTTCAATTTACCGTTGAATTTGTTCTTATGTTGATAAATTTTCAGAGAAATTAGTCAAGGAACAAGCGTCCGTGAGAACTGATCTCGATTTAGCGGTAATTAGATGATTTTCACTAATTTTTGATTTTCGTGCAATCATGAAGCTGCGATGAACGAACTTACGTATGATTTTGAACAAATTGTGTAGAATTCAAAGTTGAAGAAGTCGTTAGAGCATATTCATGTGCTTGAAGAGAATCTGCAAACTGCATTTAATGAGAACGCAAAGTTTAAAGTGAAGCAGAAAGAGGATGAGAAGCTGTGGCAAGGACTCGAGTCGAAATTCTCTTCGACCAAGACATTATGTGATCAGCTTACGGAAACCTTACAGGTGCTGGCTTGTCAAGTGCAGGATGGTGAGTAAAGCGTTCATATTTTGCTCACTTTCCTAATTTTATGTTCAGATAGAATTGTTGCTAAAAGTGTATATTATTTGACCAGCGGAGAAGGATAAGCTTGTAATTGAAAAGCAACTGAGCACAAATTCCGCAGCATTAGAAAGTTTGAATGACGAAATGAAGAGTTTGTCGCTTAAATTAGAGTGCGCGGAAGAAACTGTCAGAAAACGTAAGCTATTTCGCTAGCAAGACGTTTACAGATCTTTGAATTGTGAGATTTGGAAACAGATGACAATATTCTGATGATGTATATTGTCATGAAATAGTTGCTGAAAAATTTATGTTCAAGTGTTTGTGAGTTACAATTATCCATCTAATCGGAATTGATTTTCCAGGTGACGAGGCACTGAAGGAAGTGACGGCCCAGAAACAGGTGCAAGAGGCAGTTTTTGAGGGAGAGAAGTTGAACAATATCAGATTTGTCGAGGAGAAAGGTAGTCATCTTGAATCTTATAGCCTTTCATGGTATCATTGTCAAATGTCGGTGCAAAACTTTCTGTGTGTGCTGGTAGACGTTATAGTTCTCTATTAACATGACAAGCTAATTCATTGATTGATTTTAGCTCTCTTTCCATTATGTTTCTCTTTCGTTGTCCTGTGGTTTAAATGTTTATCGATGAGAATATCTCTGTTCACCTGTTAGACATTTCTGTCTTGAATGAAGCTATTTCATGCATATTTTCTTGTGTCATAAACCTTTTGTGACTGGTTATTTTTGCTAACCACCTGCACATTGCAATTAGAGGATGTTTCACTAGAGGATCTATAGTCATGTATTCCCTTGAATCATCGATAGCTTCTTGTTAAATGACGTTTTCAATGCAAACTCATGGGAATGCCTTGCATAATTTATTTATTTGTAATTTTGTCTCAGTGTGCACATGAACTCCTGTTTGCAGAATCTGATAAATTCCCTGATTTTGGTAATTTTGTATGGTCAGATGTTGTCCAGATTCTAGTGTTTATTGCTCTTAGCGACCTTAGCCAGCTTGCTATTCTTCATTTATCTGCTAGTTGAGTGACCTCGAGTCTTTCTAAGATGTAGCTGGTTTCTGCATGATAGTTTAAGTAGAAGTCATTCATGAACTGGTAATCCACATGGCAAGTTCTATTGAGTATTTAGTTCTTTACTATATCCTACTTCTATACTCGATGCTAGTTGTAGGTCATTACATGTTTCCCGGATGGCTCAGGATACTTTTGTGAGTTTGTCTCACCAGGCAATGTATTAGAATGCTTCTATCTATTTGCCTGAGGTTTTATTTGAACTGTATTTTATCAGATGCTTTGATTAAGAGTCTCGAGGCAGATGTAACTACAACCAGATTGGCTGGTGAAAACTTGAAATCTAAGCTGGAAGATGCAAGTATGGAGCTAAGATCAAAAGAAGAGGACCTTTCTCAGATGCGAGTTTCTCTTGAAAACTTAGATAGGGAGAAAATTGATCTCCAGTTTAGCAACGATGAGTTTGCCAGAAAATTAGCGTCCTCCCTACAAGAGACTCAAAATCTCAAAGAAGTGGTTAACGTTTTTGCTGAAAATTTGACTGAACTTGACCAGCAGAGTTTGGCTGTTTCCAACAAGATTTCAAAGCTCTGTGCTGTATATGACTCACGTTCTAAGATAGCTGAGCAGGAGAAAAATCTCATCGTGCAGCGTGCTCAGAAGCAGTTTGATCTGCTTCATCGTCAGCATGTTCACATTAAATCGGAGAAGGATGAGCTTCATTTAGTCAACCAAGGGCTGAATGATAAGGTCAATGCACTTCACACAGCCCAGGAGTCTGTGATGGTGCAACATGCTGAGGAGTGCCGCCTAACACAAGAGAGGATTCAGACATTGCAGTCTGAAGTAGAGGCTCTTGCGTCTAAGAAAAATGAAGCAGAAAAACTGGTTGTTCAGTTGGAAAAGCAAGTTGGTAATCTTTCCGAGTGCTTAAAAGCAGCGTCAAATGAAAAGGTTTAATATTTCCTTATCCAAATCTTTTGTGCTCTTACGTCAGAATCATACGTCATCTCGCAAACGTCTTTATTTGAACCTGCAGGACGAATTGTTGCTGAGGTTATCAGAACTAGAGTCTGAAAAGAAAGAAAATGCAGAGAAGCTTCTGGCTGATTTACAGAATAAAGAGGAAGAAGTCGACGGATTTCAGAAGGATCTCATGAAGTTCAATCAAAAGATTGAATCATTGGAGACACAAGTTAGCCAGCTTGATACATCCTTAGAAGAAAAACAACAACTAATCTTGCAATCCATGGAAAAAGAGAAGCGACTGGAGGATGAGAAAAAAGAGGTCATTAGCTTACGAATACTTTTTGTTGTTATATATTATGAACCTATACATTGTGTAGAGCTCATCTGAGTGTCCATGCAGGTTCAAGCTCAATTGGTCGCTTTAGAAATCAAGCTGAAAGAGGCTAAAAAGCAGTACGATAGTATGCTTGACAGTAAACAATCAGAGCTTTCCAGGCATTTGAAGGAGATTTCTCAGAGGAATGATCAGGTTATTTATCATACCTTGAGTCTACATTGTGTCTAATTTTCATTGGGAGCATTTTTGCGTTCTTCTTGACATTGTTTCTTTTTGAACAGGCTATAAATGACATTAGAAAGAAGTATGAGGTCGAAAAGCAGGGCATCGTTAACCTTGAGAAAGAAAAGGTTGGAGGGCTGTTTCTATTTGTTCGAGGCACTATTAATACCCTATTACTGTCTGCATTTACTTTTTTGCTATCTGGATAGATGAGATATAATACTACCTGTTACTACCTATAGGCAGACAATGCTGTTGCAGAGATGCAAAGGTTGTGTGACCAAAGACTGAATGAGAGCAAGGAAGAATCAAAACAACATCTGTCTCGCATTGAAGAAGAGCACATTGCTGAGGTATGTTTTGATAAAATACGAGTATATTTTTTGCTCGAAGCCACTAGAGACTAGAGCATTGACATCACCATTGTCTATACAAGCTGCAGTATGGCACTTTCTTGACCATAACTTTCTCGATTGTACACAGTTAAATCACGATGTGCATTGTTTGTTGACACAGAGCTCGTATTTCGAGTTCTTAGGCCATAAGTGGCTAAAATGAATGCAGTTAAATATTGAATCCGAACTCATATGTATGCTGTTTTTGTCTAGATTAAGAACTTGAAGAAAGAGCAGGAAAAGAAAGAATCGGAGCTCGAAGCTGAGCACCTTGAAGAATTAAAACGCTTCAATCGTCAAGCTGAGAATGCTTCGAGAGAGGTCAGTGGGCTTTACTTCTAGCCACATGAACATCAATTTCTTGTTGAGCTATTTTTCTAACCATGTCAAACTTTCAGAAATTGATGACACTCAGGGATGAACATGAAGCCCAACTACGAGCTTTAAGGTTGAAGCATGAAGATGCATGTAGACTACTTCAGCAAGAATTGGATCTTCAGAGATCAAAAGTCGGTAGTTCCTTCTGGGGCTAAAACCTTTATTAATTATGTTTAAAGTTGATTGTGATGTGTTGCCTCCTCAATTCACAGGAAGAGAGGCAAAGAGCTTTGTTGCAGCTCCAGTGGAAAGTGATGAGTGACAAACCCCAGGATGAACAAGAAGTAACCTCAAAGAAGGTTCACTCTAATCTTTAGTTTTCTTTTGTTTGAAGTCTTTGAACTTGAGAGTGTATCTTGTTCTAAACTTCTAACCTTGTCTGTTCTTCTGTACACCTGAACGTCTTTTGGAACGATTTTCCGTAGCAATGCTATTAGGACATACAGATGCTGCAAATAATATCTGTCTAATGGCTAGCTGTGTTGTACTTAGGAGTTAGGACCCAAGTATTATATACAGTGAATATGATATCTGCTGACAAATCATATGATGGATAGTCCAGATGATTAGACAGCTATGTCACTTTTATTTTCTCAGGAGTACTCTATTACATCTAAGAGAGTTAAAGAACCAGATGTTATGCAAAATGTGAGGAACACCCAGGTAACAATTGCTAAATTTAACTGTATGATACTCCGTACAATATTTTTTCCCTCTCTTTGTGTGCTATGTAGACGATGTTTTGAGATTTACCCTCTTTGTTCTTGATCATGTCTATATCCCAGGACTTGCCTTATCGAACTGCAGTTCAGTCTCCTGTATTGACCCTGCTACAAAAAGTAGATAAAGAAAACTGTGGAAACACGGTTGATATATCTAAGCATGGAAGAAAGGTGAGATGTTCTACGTTTATGTTGACTTCCAATGCCAGACTACCTGTCTCGTGAGATAATCCTGTAGAAATTATCATCAGGCTTCAGTGAAGTGTTCGTCTGGTGTCTGATAGCACATAACTTCAGTAGATGTTTTACCCTTTATTAATTACACTCATATTGAATGGCTGATGTATCTACCACGCACAGGTAACTCATCGCGAGTATGACGTGGAAACAACTGGAGGAACTGTCCCCAAGCGTAGAAAAACCAAGAGCACCGTCATATGCGGTGTATGTACCCACCTCTACTCAATTTGTTATGGACTATTATATTAGTCATATAAATACTAGTTTTGGATTAGGAGGGATTCATGGACTTGAATTTCCAGTTGACTCAGGATCCAAAGAAACACAAAAAGGTGATTACACCCAAAATCAACACACCAAGAAGCTCTATCAAGGTAGCATAAGCACACGGAAATCAGTCTTTGAGCATTCATTTTGTTAAAGGTCGACTTATTGCAGTGTGAAAACAAGCTGATGACTTTTATTCTGTATTCAGGGAACCAGGAAAGTGGTTCACAGTCAGCCGGCTAACTTAGGAGATTTGTTCTCCGAAGGGTCTCTGAATCCATATGCAGATGGAGACGATCCATATGCCTTTGACTAAAGGTTGACAATCAATTTGCTTTCTTCCTTTTTTTTTTGCCAGTGGGTTATCACTTTTTTATCGCATTGATGCAATTTGTTACTCTTGCTCTCATTTTGCTAATAACTGAAAATAAAGCGCAACCGTGTGCAAGTAGCAGCCTTGTTGAATTTTCAGAGAATGCTCTCTTTGACGTATGACATGTGTTTATTGTGCATCTTAGGACTAACACAGAAAATCTGACTGTAGACCAGGAACTCTGTGAGAATAAGTGACATCATAAAAGTATGTCGTGGACTACTAATCACTTGCAATTTTCGACAGGAAACTGCAGGCGAGTCCTTTTTGTGTATAACCCATTTAGTATACGAGGCTTCAACTGACTGGTGCGGTCTAAGATAACTCCAAGGATTGACGTTTGCATCTCATAGACTGTGAACAACCCGCTGTTATGTACTTGGAGAAGCCATTTAGGAGTGTGCATATCAAATCTTTGTCAGCTGACGGAAACTCAGTATCAGTCGATATTCTATCTCTTGATTTCACTACCAATCTACTGGGTAGCTGAGTTACAAGTTTACAACAATGTCGTGTATAGATATACGATCCTTTTCTTGACGGTCTTTAAGATCAATTCAAATTTTGTACCTGTGTGAATCTTAGCTTCAGTTCAGAAACTTAGTTTTGTATTCATTCTGAAGTCACAGACATGTTAACTTTGCCATTGCATTTGTACTCTTTTCACGAGATCTTTTGATGGTTGATATACTGTTCAAATACCGCCTTTGACAATTTTTTATTTTAGCTTCAGGTAATTATACTTCATACAAGTAATTTTTTGAATGACCTTGGAGCCCGCAGAACTACGGGTTATAACTGATAAGTAGTTGAGCCAAACTCGAGCTTGACTTTGCTCAACTGAGTTCAAGCCTAACTCGAGTTTATATACGTAGTACTTCGTAAGCATTTTTATACTAACATGCATTAACTGGTCACATTCATTCGAGTCACTTTCGAGTCGAGCAAATGGTAGCTCGGCTTGGCTCATTAAGTCGTAGAGATAAATCTGAATCCGAACACGAGTCAAGCTTGGACGAGCCGAGTTCAAATTGTTCGCGAAGCTTGGACGAGCCGAGTTCAAATTGTTCGCGAGATATCTCGGCTCATTTTCATTCGTAGACTGAACAAATTGATTACAAAACCACCTTAAACATCAATTCTAAAAATCAACAAAAATCGTACTCCAGAGAATTAGCAGTTGTTTCTAAACATCAATTCTTCATTTCTTCATACTAGCAAGTTACTATTCTCAGATAACCGAAAATCAGAAAGCTAGATATCAGATTACATTAACTATCAGAAGTCAAGCACTTGATATAGCTCGATACATTTCCTATGACGCCATTGATGATCGTTCGATCATCAAACGATCTTCGAGAAAATCAAGAAAACGAAGGTAGTTAGCATAAACAGCAAGACGATCAACACCGAAAACTCGAACAAATTGCAAGCCTTAAGATTCTTCCTCTTGAACTTCTCCTTCACTAGCTCCATCTTCAATTCCTCAATCTTACGATTCTTCATTTCCTTCTCCTGAAATTGATCATCGTTTTGCACCTTAGAAATTCGTTCTTCATTTTAGCAGAATTAATTCGTGAGAAAATAGAGCGAAAGAGAAGTGATGAATCGATTGATTGGATTGAATTACCTGCTGTTGACGACGATTTCCGAGGGAGTTGAGAAGCATAGCGGCTTTAGCGCATCGAATTGCGGCAGAGTGTGATTTCGCATCGTCTTTCTCCATATCCTTCGTTCTACCTTCCTTCACTTCGGTTGCTGCTCTGTTTGCTGGAATTGGAGGTTTGAAAGTTGTGAGGTGGGCGGGGTAACTTTCAAACGATTTAAACGACGTGTAAAATAAAGATAGGCGCGGTCCGTTTACCTGAAAAACCTCGGGTATTGATTCACGCCCAAAGACCCTCTGTGTCGCGGAGTCGCGATTAAAAGAAACATAAATACGGTCACTCTAATAGACACAAAAATAGTCGTATTCTCTCTAAACAATGCTTTATTGAGTACTACGAGGTATCTAGTAAAACGGATAATGTTTCACCCGTTATAACGATACTACGGATAATCTAGTATAAATGAGACTATAAATATTGTTTGTGATGAGTCAAATAAAGATTCATGTGCATAGATAAAGACAAACCATTATACGTATTATTTTCTTAGTCATTGTGATTTTGTGATTTTGTCTTACCCGATATTTGATCCGTCACGATCTCACGAATATATATGTTACGAGTATAAGAGAGACTTACCCATGAGCGATGGTTAATAGGAGAATGATTTCAGTTGATTTGACATTACGAGTAAACTAGTGTGATACCCGTGACACCGTCACGGGGTTGTGAATAAAATCTACCAACTAACAAGACATATTCTTTTTTTCGAACTTACTCCATCTCATCCATTCAATTCTTTACCCTTACTATAAAAGGATAATTCAATCAATTATTTACCTCCCCTTGACAAAAGACTTTACCATATAACCTCCATATCTTTCCTCTATTTACACAAAATACCACTACTTTTTTTTTACTTTGAATTTGGTAGACCCATAAAACAATTTGATTTACCAATAATACCCTTACTTTTATCACTTTTCTTAAAATTTGTGAAACCGCCAGCATTGAATTGATGAGAGTAGTTCATTTATCATTAAATTCGAATTGGTAAAATATGACCCGATGTGACAAACTCAACCTAACCTGATATGCTTGGAATCTCGATCTGACAGAACCTGAATATTTAGTAATCTCGAAACCGACCTGACCCATTGCCCGATGTATCCCGATAATCAGTGACTCAAACCTGAGGCCGTCCGGCCTGATTGGCAGTCTTGTGCGAGGAGATGTTGACTTGTGCGAAGTCGTATAAGAACACCCAATAATTCCAAAGACAAATCCATTGATCAGAGTTATTCCCCACTTGCCTGCCAATAAAGTATCTGCCCAGAAGACCAGAGTAGAGACTATGCACTACACTTTTCCCCTACAAAATCGAATTCATCCCCAAATCCCCCAATTCAATACTCCTACTCCTACTACTACTACTACTACTATGTCGCTGCTCAATACAACAAACCGTCGAATTTTCTCCATAGAATTAGTCCAATTCCTTCAATATATTTACCCCTCTTTTCTTCATCATTCTCTACTACCCTAATTTCTTCCCCTCAACTAAAATGAATTTGGAAGAAATCCGCTGTGAAATTGTTCCTATTCCCACTTCTTCCCCTTCTGATCTTCCTAAATACGCTCTTTTCTTTCATCGGTTTGTTACTTCACTTCCCTAATTTCTTTCAACTTGTTTTATGTTTTCACCAATTTCATGTTGCTGAATTTGTAGTGTTTCTTTTAGCTTTGAAATTAGTTGTTAGAATCTTTGTTTTCTTGAGCTATAAAAGCGATTTTGATGTTGACGGAGTTCAAACTCGAGTCATGAGTACTAGACCAGCTAAATTAGTTGACATCTTTAGTTGTTAGAATCTTGTGTAAACTGCGATTGAGCCTGTTACCAGCTGATGAAGAAGACAATTTGTGTGTAGAAACTGTGAATTGGGTATGTTGTGGAATGTAATGCACTAGAAATTAAATTATTGGGTACGTATCGTGTGTATCATGTCATCGAACCCCAAGCCGGTAAGAATTTAGGATGAGAGCATTTTCTGTAAATAACTGAAGAAAATTTAAGTCGGATAGGAAACTAGACTTTTAATTGCTTAGAATGTGTGATAATTTGGCACACCTGGTGTCTGTGTACGGTGTACCTATGTGTTTTTCTAGCAATCTTCTTGAGTTTTAGTTCTTGTAGATGCTGAAAGTGGAAACTACTGCGACAGGTTTCATGAACAGCACAGCGAGTCTGCTCCTGTCACTGATACATCTTGTTTTCCTGTGGAGAGAAGCAATGCAGAAACCAAAAAGTGTAAATATTGTGTAGAAAATGGGTCGGCAGAGAATCAGATGAATCATCGGTCAAATGGGTGTTATCATGGTACCAGTACAACCAAACCTTCTTTTGAGTTGGTCTCGTGGTTTGACGAGAGGATTGAAGTGGTTGTTCCAAAGTGCCACAATTGGATTACAAAGATAGGTTCAGTAAATATATATGTACCGTTATTGGATAATGTGGGCTTCAGTTTCAAATTGGGACCAGCAAGCCCAGGTCATTCCGAAGGTGCATTTTCTGCTAAAGATGTAACAGTAACTGAACCGAGCATTCAAAGGCAACATTTATTATCTCGTAGTGTGATTCCCCTGAAAAAATCGAAACGGGACAAGTTAAGCACTACTGAGGAAATTTCCGAACATGGCAGTTTTAAGGTTTTAAGTTACAATATATTGTCGGATATCTATTTGTATCCAGACAAGTACTTTTACTGCCCACAGTGGGCTCTAAAGTGGGAGTACCGTCGGCAAAATTTGCTTAATGAGATTTTACAGTATGATGCAGATATCGTGTGTCTTCAAGAGGTAAGGGCTTGTTAGTACTTTCACGCATTCTTCATCATTGTGGCATACATGTTTTTTGACTGTTGTATTTCAGGTACACTTGTAAAACAGATATCCTAGGAAGTGAAACTAGATGTTTCACACATTTTTATTGCTTGCTTAAGATTAAATGCTCCCTTCTGCAGAGTTCGTTTTCAATTATTTGCTATTAAGGGTTTTCTTTTGGGTTGTTAGATTATTACTGGTTCCCTCTACAGGTTCAAAGTGATCATTTTGAGAATTTTTTTAAGCCCGAGCTTGCAAAATATGGCTTCTCAGCGGTCTACAAGAAAAAAACTAAAGATGTAAGTTCAAGTAATTTGTTTATGGTTGATTATTTCAAATGAAAAATCATTTTGTAAGACATAGAGCTTATCTTCTCTTCTGCTTCTATGATTGCAAAGCGATTAGATTGTTCTGATCACTGATATGTCGTTCTCTGTTCTATTAATATATTACTAATAGGATTTTCCCACTCTCGCAGAACTTCAGTTTCACTAGTACCTCTCGTATACCAATTTCATTTTTTTTGAGGTGGTCTGGGGCTGGTTCATTGGCTTTTGAATGCATATAAACAATTTTTTCTTATTCTAATCTTTTTTCTTCTGTTATGTAACAATTCTAACAGGTGTACACAGGTAGTGGTTACACCATCGATGGTTGTGCCACTTTCTTCCGTGGTGATATCTTCAAGGAAGTCGTTTCCTATGAGGTTCATGTTTTTTTCTTCAAAGAAACTTTTAGACCATATTTAATGGCTCTAAAATTTTCATACATTTATGATTGTATTTGTGTAGCTTGAGTTCAGTAAGACTGCATTGTCGCTGATAGGTAAGCTGGAGCCCAGTCAGAGGGATCAAGCTAGAGTTCGACTGATCAAGGTTAGGATTTTTTTTTCTTTCTCGTCTTCCAAGCTTGTAACCATTGATGCATCATGAAGTTGAAAATTTTGCACATGCAGGATAATGTAGCTCTTGTTGTCATACTGGAGATGGTTGGAAATGCCACTTCACACGCTCCTCCATGGTCTAGACTATGTGTGGTACTGTCTGGATTTCCATCGCTTTTTATTGCTATCAAACATATTTATACATGGCTGTAAAATAGCATCTGTAGTTTCTGCTTCATCGTGAAAGCTGCTCTTCCATTTTAGTTGCTTGTAGATTCATATTAATTATCTCGTTTCTTGCTATTGTAATAGATTCATTTCCTGATATGCAGGTTAACACTCACATATTTGCTAGTAAGGGCTCCCCTGACGTAAAGTTGCTCCAGGTACTTGATATGTGGTTAACAATCCTTAAATTTTAATGACGTTGACTTGAAAATTCTGACATGTGACTGTATATCAAGGTATCTGATCTTATTTGTGAAATTGAGAAGACAGCTATGATAGACCCAAAAATGCCTCTCTGTATCTGTGGTGATATTAATTCTATTCCTGGAAGGTGAGGCGTTAAACTTGAGAACATTTTTTTTTTGCATCAACTCAAAGTGCTTGCATTGTGACTGGCTAGTCTGGACGTGTAGTCTGAAATCTCCTCTTTGATGTCCTTCATGTGTATGAAATATGAGTTTGGTACTACGTCTTTTTTAATTATATTTCGTTGCACATCCAGTAATTCGGTTTTGCTTTTAAATTTGAATGTCTTTTGTAACCTAATATGCTCCAGAAATGCTTAAACGATATTGCTACTAGCACAGGAGCTGGGACTCTTCTGAGTCCAGAAATTGGCAGGTTCTTAGCCTGAGTGTGTTATCGCCTATGTTACGATGACTCTACTTATTCCTTCACGTAGTTGTGTCCGACACACAACACTTAAACACCTCATTCTAAGCCAAAATTCCCACATTTTTCATAAAAATAGCTGAGTTCGACACTTGGACACACACCCGTGTCGTGTACTTCTAAATGAGGTGGAGGATCATAAGTTATCACTAAAATGCACCGTGGAATCTAATATGCATAGGACTATAGGAGTATAATCTTTGGATGAGGTACTGAGGCCTAGCCAGCTGCTAATTTTAGACTTGGTTACATTGCTGTTGGCTAGTAAGGAGGCATCATAATTTTATAGTCTGTAATAGCTTTCACAATGAAGGCTATTTAGCAGTACGACATACATTAAGATCAAAAGGGTAAGCTGCTAATAATTTGGCTATCGTAACTGGTTAATGATTTTTTGATGACAAACCTTGGCTTTCCATGTTGCAAAACTAGCAGCTAGGTCATGTTAGATGTTTGATTGTGGTATCACATAGTTCATTCTCTCTTTATTTCTGAATTTGATTGGGTTTCTGGAAGCTCAGATGTTTGCAATCCTGTTCTGATTACTTTCTAGTCCTGTGTGCGAGTCTTCAATTCTTCAACCTTCAACATAAAATCATGGACAATTCATATTCTCTTAGCTCTATTGGTTGTAAGTTTCTTGTTTCGCAAGTGCTGTTTCTTGGGATAACATTTTTTTTAATTTCAGTGACCCTTATATTCTTCTAACAAACGGCGAGGTTAATCCTTCATGTGGAGAGGATCCAACAGATCCTTTGGGTATACACCAGCATCTCAAACTTCATCATTCAATGAACCTGGTAATTACAGACTTAAGTTTGTATTACTATCATTTATGTCGGTTTTAGACTTAATATTCATTTTGATTATTGCAGTCGGCAGTGATTTGAAGAATCACCGATCTTTAGCAGTGTCTGATTATTACATTCTATTACTAACGGGGATATTTTGCAGGCAAGTGCATATACAACGGTTGCCAAGTGTATCAAAAACATAAAAAAACAGAGTAAAAACAAGAGGGATTGGAGTAGAGAAGGGCCTTGTGCTGTCAACCCTATTAAAAAAAATTCAAAAAATCAAAGTAAAAAGAAGAGCGATTGGAGTACAGGAGAGCCTTCAATTACAAGTTTGACTCCTCATTGGAAAAGAACCTTGGATTATATTTTCTATACAGGTATTATCCCATACATTGCACGCTTTTTGCATTACTTTTTGCTTCCATTTTGCTTTTCCCTTCAGTTCTATTTTACATGGATCCTTTGATCCATCTTTTTTTTTGGTTTTAGATTATGATTTAGTAAAGTAAAACGAGTTACTAAACTCATTGTGCTTCGTTTTATTGTGAAATAGAGTTATTCGATGTGATTCTTGATGCTTGAATTTGCAGGAGCCCTTGAGACACTAGAATAATGTTATACTAGCTGTATTCTCTCTTTCACATTTGGTGAATTCTCTACTCTAATACTCCATATCAAAACCATAATATTTTCTATGGCAAGGATCTCATTCCTTACCCAGTGCATCTTCGTTTGTGATACAATGTTTTGAGTTGTTTAGGCTATGAACCTTGCTTCTATATGCTGCTTGCAAGTTACAAGTGCCGGCGGGGCACAGACTGGTTGTTGAAATTACTGATTGAAGGTTTCTCTAAAGATAATCTGGTACTATTAGGCTTTTAATTTACACCTTAAACTCACTAATTTAGCCACACATTATTATATCTTGACCAAGAAACCACATAATCTTGTACTTCATTTTGTTGTAGACATCATTTGTATTCCAGTAATTTTATGATGCTTGTGCTTTTCCCTGGTCCGTAACTAAAAATTTCATTCCTTATACTAATCATAGAAATTTTTATGCAGTGGATAGCTTGGAAGTTAAGGGCATTCTGGAGCTTCCGGATCTTGATAGCGTGGGTGGGATGCTTCCATCACCTTTATGTTCATCAGATCATATTGCTCTGATGGCAAAGTTAAAAATTGTAAGACCATTCATTCGATGATTTGCAGCTCAACGTTATGCCTTCAACCTGTACATACTGGTATGTGTGATCATGCTATCAGTTTTTTTCTATATAATTAAATTTGCAATCGCACATCATTTGAAATAAAATCCACGGTGGTTGTATGAACATGTATCAGCTTTTCTTTTTTTGCTCTGTAGAAGGCTTTGGTTATCATTTTATTTCTAATGAAACATAGCTTTGATGTGCTCTCTAGTAATACACTTATCTGCAATTGATAAACTGACGGGCTTCTTAACTTTAGTGCGATGAGTTGTAATACAGTGATTTTGAAGTTAGGATGATTCATATTGTGTCTGTAGGGCTGTTGCTGTCTGTTACCTCCTTAGGGAATATAATGTGCAATGACTAAAGCAGTAAAGCTTCTCATTTTGGCTCCCTTTGATAATAAGCCTCATCTGAAATTATAAGTTAAGACGTATTATGCCGTTAGTCTGCTAGTCATTTTGTGATTTTGGTGTCGGTGTTAGCTGCTACTGTATGCTAGTTTACCCATGCAAGACTGGTATTCTAAAATTTTTGTAATAGGATTCATGGAAAATAATATCGTGTTTGAAGGTCGGAGCACTTTCAGATGACTGAGAAATTCTTAGAGGAGATCAGATTTAAGCTATATATTTCTGGGAGAGGCTCAGCCTTCAGCTTTTCATACGAGGGGTGGGCTTAATTTGGTGTTTCGTTTGGTTTTGGACCAAAAGGCTTGTTAGAATTTATTAACCTTCCTGGCTACTCGTCAGCTGTGTTATTAGTTTTTAAAATCGAATGTCACTCAAGTGGTATATTATTCTTTGGAAAGATATATGGTGAACATCTGGGTTGGTATAGTGAATAAAGTTTGATTTTACAATTCAATGGATGTTAATCACTAAACATTCAAATTGGTTTTCAAACCTCTAACTTTTATTTAGAGTATTAATCAATACTTGAAACTCTACTACAACTACTGCTTATGTAGGATTAAGTATGATCACTTTTGACAGTTTTTTCTAACCTTCATTTTTTCAGCAAATTTGGGTAAAAGAGCAAGATATGTATATTGAAATATTGGATGCCTATATTATTGAGACTAGAACACGACTTTTGAAAATGATTTGAGGCATTCACCGTAGAATCCGCATCCAGATATCAATGCAATTGCAATTGCCATTGCCATTGCAATTTACTATTAAATTTTATATGTGGTGAGTACAGTACAAAAGCGATATTTGTTTGGGGCCATTAAATAACTACTCCTATAACTATACTTGACTATAAAGGAAACCTTGTGTGCGTATCCAATACTTAAATGAACTTAGTCCTACCTGGCAGTGAACCAGTGACCCAGCCATTATGAGACCTGTCCTTTTTTTCCCATCTCTTTCCCCTTTCTTATTGTTTGGAGTAATATAAGTAATTACTATCGGTTTCTTGTATGTTGTTTATGTATATGTGGTTGTGAGTTGTTGAAAATCTCTGCCTCTCCATTTTTTTTTTATATATTTTTTTTTATGTTACTCATTGTTGTCCTTTTATCTCGTATTATGGATGAAATTGTGATATGTGTAATTGAAAATACCAGGAGTTGCTATGTCTACCCCCAAATATAACTCCAAACCTCGACACAGTATATTGAATATGTACGAATCTCTCGCAAATGGTGCGGGTTAAATATTACAGTCCATGATATTGGCAAGGGTAGGCACTAGGCAGTAGCAATACCAACCCCTTGAAAACTTCCCATCATTGCACGTCTTCCAAATAGATCCGACCTTTCGTTGTGGTGGTAGAACCCCATCTTCTATAACAATTTTAGTATTCATAATTTGGCCAACATACTAGACAACACTACCTTAAAATCCTTGCTAACTTCTTATCAATGATCTTATTCACTCCTTTCTGTTGGCTACCCCAGATGTCCAACACAGACGAACTATTGAAGATGTGTGTTTTTAGATAATGCATGTATTTAGTAAAGCTCCTGTACTAAGAACTTTATGATGGAAGAGGCCATGATTAATGAATGAGAAAGTAGTTGAGTTGTCCCTGTAGATGAAAGATCAAATTGTGAAGACTGAGCGAGCTATAGCGAGTTTAAGAGAGGGAAAGAGAGGTAGCGACGGTTTACTTTTACAAATAAGTAGTTTTCTTAGTTAGTTTTTCGTACACGGTTGCAATGATTCTAGAAAAGGTGCTCAAAGCCAATCTGTATGTGGTTGGGTGGATCTTACAAGATATCTTGCAGACTTGACTTTGTTCTCGGGGAAAAACAAATTGAGGCGAGGGTTTAGGTGGTTGTTGGTGTGTAATCTTGTATATGGTTCACAAAATATAGATAGTTTTAGGCGGTTTCACACGGTTACACATTTCAGATAGGTATCCATGCAAGCTGTGGTTTAATGGGGTGAATGAAGAAGATGATTGTAACAATGTAACATATAGGATGAAGGGGACACTAATATTGTACTCCCTCCGATTTTTATTTATTGCCCTGTTTGATGAATATATGTGAGGTATATTGAAATGGGGCAATAAATAAAACCGGAGGGAGTAATACATTAGGCTTACAGTATTTTTAATAAGGAATTGTTAAAATCACTAACAAAAATCCCAATAGAGTATGTATAACTCAATAAATATATTCATGTATTCTTATTTTTTGAGGCAGAAGATATTAAAGGAAGCAAAGGCCCCAAATATATTTCACCGTCAATTGAGGGAATTTCGTTGGCAGAAAAAAAAAGCTTTCGAGCTAAGATAGTCACTACTGACCTTTGATGCAATAGACGAAAATACATTAAGATTTAGTTAGGACTAAGATAAAAAGATAGGATGAAGGAAGGGATGAAGCAAGCATTAAGAGATTGTAAATAAAGTATGCCGATGTGTGGGATGGAAAGCAATTAAGAACTAGCAAGCAAGGATGCTATTAAATGTAGAGAAAATGTATTATCCATGGAAACTATGAGAAGTGAAGATGCGAGGAGAGAAGCAAAACATTAGGGTGGTAGAAGAGCACTTAGTCCTTTTGAATAAGAACACGAGCCTTGTTCAAACTTGTGCCTACATAATCAAAATGGAAGTTTGTAAATGAGTGATTGACGAAATGATAAGGAACATGTGGATATTTTGGAGAACCAATTAGGAGTTGTGTTTGGAAAAACAAACATGGAGGCAATATTTTTTATGGCATACCTGAAAAAACTATATTTTGAATATAGAAAGCATATCCTAAAGTGTCTAGAAAAGTAACGTGGCTTAAGGTTTAAATTTTAAAACGGTTTAATATATACTACCATCCATTCATTTCTTTACGCGGGGGCCGTTTTTGTGAGGAAAAATTGTGGACCTATGTAAAGAATTGAATGGATGAGAGAGAGTAGATGACAAGAGTATGTTTGAATCACAGATTCACAGGTAGAGTATGTCACCGCGTATTTTGTTATTTTCTGTGCATCATTAGAAGATTTCAATCAAGACGATACTATTAAGTGTAACGGTTTACGGTTGCATATACATTTTGTTGATTGATGAAAGCAAATCATGTTCTAAGTGGGGTAGAGGTAGAAGGACGTCAACTTGATGAGACGATTGTCTGATATTCTGTATTTCCACTGTTTAAAGATTTATTGTCCAAGAGAGTAATGAACTGAGGGATTTATGATTTACAGAATCAACTAGGGTCCTTAGATGTAAGGGAAAAAAATGAATGTATTGTAATGATATGCCCTATATATTTGGGCAATATTACCGTTTGATCTATGTTATACTACCTCCGGTTTTTAATGTTTTCCCCCTTTCATTATAATACTCTTCACGTATATTCATCAAATGGGGCAAACATTAAAAACCGGAGGGAGTATTACATTGTTGGGAAAATGAACTTAATGTAATGATATCCCCATAAATTTAAGGGGATTAGCTCTTTTTAATTCTTTTCGTCTCTGTTTTCTCCTCTGGTTTTATTCATCCCACCTTCTCCTTTGTTTTCCACCTTTCTGATATCATTTTGAAATCTAAGACTTTGCTGTTGTTTACTCCTCCTGGTGCAGAATCTTCTTTAACGTCGTTGAGGTAGTACTATGGTATGATTATCATGATTCATGACTAGCATGGTGTATTAATATCGAGTAACAATCGATAGCCTTTGGCCAGATTGTTACTCCAAATAATACGGAGTAAATCATTAAGATTAGAAGGTTAATGGTCAGAAATAAATAGTCTTCTGGGCTCAGGCATATTTTGGGTGCATTGAACACTTACGTAAGGCATGAAACTATATCTTGGAAATAGATTAGACCCGAAATATAGCTTCCTTGCTGCTCTAGATTACAGGAATAGCATGATTACAGGAACTAAGTTGCCCTTTAATTGACATTAGATTGGTCATCAATGTGAGCCCATTTGTGGAGGGCATTAGAGCTTCATCTTTTCATATTGCTCTCTTTCAGAGGAACTTGTAATGTAAATGAGCACCCACTTCTGTTCGTTCTGTTTCGGTGAGCATACTCATCTAGAATCATGTATGTTAAGCTTGGTGGCAGTTGGGCGTATTTATAGGTGTTAGATTAACCTTTCCCTTTATAGAGAAGAAACCATTGCGGTCGACTTCTAATAAACTACTTGGGTTGAATGATCATAAAGTACCAAAAGACAGGGCCAATTTAAAGACATTGGTGGCCCATCATGAAAAAAAGCTCTTAGTTTACCGGTGTACCACGCCATCGTGCACTTAACACGTACGGAGGATATGTTTCATTTATAAGTTATTCTGATTCTGCCTTCTGATCTATGCAAAATCTTATTCTAACTTTTACAATACTGAATACTGATTTTCTTATTGGTTAGGGCTTGTGATTGTTAGCTACGTAGGGTGTACCTATGTTTTTTTGCTTGTCATCATGTCCTCTGATATTGATCAATTATACATTTGATGAACTATTTTGGCTCCTCAATTCCTATCTTGGCTATTTCTTACATGATACACATAATTATAGTTCATCTTTTACAAACTCATAATACTAAACCAACTAATGTAGTAGATGACTGAAAGTGATCATGCACATACCATTGACCACATGGATAGATGTACTCTTACTAATGATCTTTATATATATATGGTTTTTTTTTTTCCGCTTTTGGTAAACAGCATACCGATAAATACTATTTTTACCTAAATACATTACCATTAAGCTTTGGAAATGGCATGATATGATTTTGTTTCATTTGATGCTACCATGAAATGAAGAATTGTCTAGCAGGAAAGGCTAAGTTTGGGATTGAACAGGTCAGGAGGGGTGTGGTATGGAGGATGAACAAACTTGCAGTTGGGGCATGTTGGTGATGACTTTTGAAGCATCACCAGCATGTGACACCGCATACAAGCCGTCGCTACCATCTCTACCGCCTGATCATCTTTCTCGGTGTCTGAAGAACTCGTCTTTTCAGCTGTGCTAATCCCCAGACTCTTGAAAAGATCATTAGAAGCTCTTGGGGATAAGTTGCAGGGTTTCTTCTTCGTCATGCCAGGTATTTTTTCTTCTGAACTTTTAGAGGAAAATTTATGGTTGAGTGAACCACAAGGCAAGTTTAGCTCAAGGTCTAAGCTCATATAACAATCCCGAGGACTTGACGGCTCTGAGCTTTCCCTTGGATCTCTCACTGTTCTTTTTTGTGTTCTGGTGTTGTAGAAGTGTATTTCTCCTGACTGCATGTAAAAAGTAGAATTTTTTAAAAGGGTCACGTCTTTTTCCATCATTACTCCCACCAAAAAAATATTTTTACAAAAACCATCTCATATACGGAGTAACAATCTGTAAATACTCGTATTATATCAATATTAATGTTTTCCCATGTCATTTGAACTTAAGTGTATATAATAATTCTGAAAATGAAGTGTACCTGAATATCGAGACATCGTTGCCACTCAGAAGGCAAGGGTGTCTCGAGGTGGAGTCCTATGTCGGAGAAAGATTTGGTAGCGGAATTGGGCTTGGGATTCATCCATTGCCTGTAAGGGAGAATCTCCTCGGCCTCAACGTCGTCATCCCATTTTCTTTTTTTGGAGTTACTACTATCAGATTCCAGAAGTGTTGTTCTTTGATTTAGTTGAAGAAAAGGGGTTTGAAATGAGACCATTTTTTTCTCTTCTCTCTAAACTTGAGTTCTACTAGTAGTATCTTTCTTGGTGAGTGATCAAGATGTGGAGTAAATGTTTGAGTTGGGCTTATATATATATATATATATATATATATATATATATATAGGGAGGAAGAATAGATGAAAGAGAGAGAGAGAGAATTTAGTAAGAGGGAGAGTGTTGTAAGCACTAAGCAGGCAGATATAAGTGTAAGGAAGAATCTAATAGGGCAGATTTAAAGGTGGATTTTAAAAAAAATAAAAATAAAATAAAAATTGGCCCACTAAAAAATCTCCTTAACTTAGGCATGCTTTAACTAAGTTTTTGTGGTGCATATCATCTATCCCGTTACGTGTTCCATCTTCTGTTCTGTAATTCTCCTTATGACACTTAATCACTTTCAAAATAACTTTTCTTTATGATAATTATCTGTTAAGAGGTAATGTGTCACGTGATAAAAGTTATGGGAGACGAGATGTGAGGGGTGATCTCAGCCCAAGTTTTCGGGGTTGAATATTTACTGCAATTTAGGAGGAGGAAGCTGTTTGGGGGGTTTTAATTATGGGGTTGGATGGTGCAGTCCTAACCAACTTTTGGCCTTTGTGGAGTAGTTGTAGTCAATATTCATGCATTCCCCTTATTAATGCCCCTCCCTCTCCTTCTTAATAACACAGTACACGCCCCTCTCTCTCTTCACTAAATTGCACACCTGATCCTGGTGCCTCTCTAGCGGTCACCACTTCACCCATTCTTTGCATTTTCTTGTACTTCCTACTTTGTTTGAACTTTGAATCATCGCTGAACTCGAAATTGGTTCATATGGAATAGGTTTTGCCTAAGACCGTCTTTTGATCATAGGCTTGGGTATTTTGTGATTGACGATGCATAACTATGACTGATTGGTCAATTTGGATTCGACCCATTTCACATAAGACCGTATATGTCAAACTGTCTTAACCAAAGTTTTTTCGCATGATCGTCTACTCCAAGTAGATTCGAGTCAAAGAGTAAGATTGATTATTAGGATGAAGATTAGGTTGACTATTGAAAGGTAGATAGAGTGGTAAGGGGCTAAGGCCATGGGAAAGAAGTTGATTGCATTACTTTGCGGCTCATAACGTCGTCATACATAGATGAATCGAGTATAATTGGGTGCATGGAGGCATGCACGTCATATGAAAATATTGATCCTAAAGAAGAGTAATTAGAAGAAGTAAATAGAGGCGGTGACGACGATAGAGGGAGGGAGGGAGGGGAGTATTGCCCCATTAAATGTAGGACTGTTGTACAGTTGGAGGAAGAAAGGGGTCTTCAATGCCTCTCTTCTTCACTTAATATCCCCCGATGGTTTGTGTTATAAATATCATCCTCACAAATTCATTCATTATTTATTATACTAACTTGCAGCTTCCGTAAATGGGTCGCATAAACAAGTAATAACATTTAATATTTCTGTCTTTTTTTTTGAATATATGTACAAATGCTTGATTAAGATTTCTTATGACCGTACGATCGATCATAAATCATAATAATAACACATCTCATTTTCAACTATAGCAATAACAAGTACGGAGTCCTTTGTAAGATCTACGGAGTATATAATACACTATGATCTTGCGATTGGAGATCCTTGATGGTGTCTTGTGTTGAAATTCTTGTTCCGATTTGAGTAACAACAGCAGTGTAAGATGAGTACAAACTATCGTTTGAGAGGACGACATGGCAATTCTTGTTTTGAGGGGAAGATTAGAGTTGAGATATTAGAGTTGAGGACGATCTCTTTTGTACATTTTTGTATCATGTTTCTTTTGAATTTCGTCTTAATCATCTGTTTACTTTGATTAAAATATTTCTGATGAGTAGAATATAGAAGAAAAATAAATGAACGTGATGGAGATATAAGACTGGAGTGTGTGAGATATGGATGATATTAAGTCGACAGGGAACCGTAAGGCATGAGATAGAGATATGAAGTTAAATTGCGATGAGCGGAACATCCTACCAACTTTTTTAATGAATTAATTCATCTCAACACCCTCGCTTTTATTAACAACAACTAGGACTAGGACTAGGACTAGTAGTACATCAACAACATCAACATGCTGCAATACATATTACATTTACCCCCATCCCCCTCTCCCTCTCCCTCTCCCTCTCCCTATTCTATTTTGAGCTCCCCTCTCCCCTCCATTTATGTCTAACATCATCACATCTCTCGTCGATCTATTCTTTTAATTCCTGATTTCAAACTCATATCCATTTGCAAATCAAACACTCCCTATAACATTCTTCACTTTACATACAACAAGTGACACAATAATAATAATAATAATAATAATAACAACGCTCCTTGGTACAGAGTAATACTTTATAAATTAGGATATATGTAGTAGTATGATTGCACTCATATTAGTTAGACCGTCTAATTTCATGTTCAAAAAATGTTTAAATCTGGTCCAAAACCAATTCATTGAATGACCGAGTTAGATCGAATTCTCTATTTTCTTTGGGTCTCAAACTGACTTTTGAAATTGTGTTGATCAAATTCATTGAATGACCCTAGCATAATAGTAGAGGCGCATTAGATATGGAGTTGGGACGGGGACTCTGTATACTAATTAAAATTTTATTTCGTATTGACCGATTTTGTACTCCATCATAAAGTCGTACTCCCTGCTGTGCGTTTTCTTTCCTATGTTTTTTTTTGAACTTAATTTATTTTTCTTCTCTATCTTCTTTTTGGACTTTACTTTTAATCAATTCCTTATTATTTCAATTATACAAACGCGCCATTTTTTACGGAGCGACCTAAAAGCATGGACGAGTCATTAACATGCATGCATCACCGTTCGTTGTACAAACATATTGTCGATCAGCTCCTACGGAAATCTACACCACACCATCAACCATTTTACATTTTGATAATCTTAATATACTTATTAAAACCATTCGAGAAAGATCTCAAATAATTATGTTTTATGTTATATATTAGAAATTATATTCGAGATCATTCCACCCCATAAATAGTGTCGAAAAGCAAACGTAAAGAATTCACTGAGACGGAGGGAGTACTGCGTACTATTTTAGTACGGTGTATAAAGTAAGATGATTTAGTTCCATAAAAAATACTCCGTACTTTCTTCGTCTCAGTCATTTTTTTAAAATATTCTCACAATCCACAAAGAATATACGGAGTAAAAGATAAACAAATGACTGAGACAAAAACAGTACAAAATATTTATGTTTAATAAATTAGTAATCTTTTTATACGAAATGTCGTTTCACGACATGAAACAGTCGGACACAATAACTAATACTCCCTCTAAGTTTCATATTTTTTTTTGTCCAATTTTCCTTTTTGAGCGAGTTTGATATTTGTCTCACTTTCATTTTTAGGCCATCAATGTGTGGTTCACATTTAATCTATCCCTTCCTTAATTTTCATCTTAAAAGTAAATGAGACAATAATAGAAACTCGGAGAGATTACATAATATAGGTATAAATAATAGGCGGGATCGGAGTACTCCATAACTTTATCCGTACTAACAAAGATGACAGGTTGTGGACTTGTGGTTGCATTACATGCACACAAAGAACGTGAGTTTTAGAAACTAGTACGGAGTATATAAAGCTAGGTATAATAAGGTGTTCATGAGGACAATATTAATCAAATGACTCATCAATAATGACTAAATCATGATGCTACTTACCACGCCATGAACGATAGTAAATATGAATGTAAGTATAACAAAAATTTTAAATTTATGTTACGGGTTAGTAGAATTTGAATCTAATTTCGTCATTATATGTATAAAAGTAGGGTCACAAATAACTCACAAGGAATATAATTAATATTGAACATTTAATGGTAATTAAGCATAGAAGGTGTTATATTTATTACTAGGTTAATACCCGTGCAAAGTTGCACGGGTATATATAAAAGACTCAGGTAGGTAATCACGTTTGGATATTACTTTAACAGAAAAATAATTTATTATATGGAATAAATATACGATTAAAATCAACTTGAATTATACACACATGAAAAAGTAATGTAAAGATACATGTTTGACTGTTATCATGATATACACATATCTCGTATGCTTGATACGATTATTCGTTGAGTAATTAGTCTTTTAACTTGTGTTTTACGGAGTATAAAATAATGAAAAATTTACTTTTAGTAGAACTAACTTGATACGAAAATCATAACCAAAAACATTTTTAAAAAATTGCGAATAAAAAATAGACCTCTAATTGAAACCAACTCAAAGTGTAACAGATAAAGTGTGATTGTTATCTCGTAAATCAATAAAAAAATACTCCGTATGTTTTTTCCAATACTAATATCATAGCAGTGGTGTAATAAGTTCTAATTTAAATATTACAAATAAGTCTTTTTCATTACTAAGCATACTATCGATAGATGAAATATATACTAAAATCTTCGTAACTAATTTTCATTTTATTTTAAAAATTTTTATTGGTATACCCGTCCAATGTTATTCTAATTTGTTCAATTTTGTACGCTACTAACCTAGCTATTAAATAGAAATCATTTTCGACAATGTTTTATCTACGTTGGATTATTAGTACAAAAATAATTTAAATCTTAATTAACATAATAAGTTGTTTGTCAACATATTTATATCTATGGTGTTTCCAAATGTTTTAGCCCGTGATAAATTATATTACCGTCAAAATATTAGAAACCTGTGTCTTTGACGTTTTAAGAGATGTACATACCAAAAATATCTTATTAATATGAAACTTTTGATTAATATGGATTATTTTATCAGATTAATGGTTATTATAAATTTTATAATATTTATATGGTATAGATTAATATGGAAAGTGAGATGATTTAGGAATGTGCGTTTTGGCGCCAAGAAACCATGCTTTGGTTTCTGTTTTATTATAGTAATATAGTATAGATTCCGTAACAATATTAATTCTTTTATGAGATAATCTCACAATATCTTCTGACCAACTCAATTTAATACACTCCGTAGATGGTAATATATTTGTCTAATAGGAGTAATATTTATCGTAAGATCATCTTTTATGGGATTAATTTTTTTTTATTTTTTTTTATTTTTTTTTTTGGTGAAAAGCGGGGTTGTATTATATTAAATCAATTTCCGCGAGCGCTAAAATTGCGTCCGGAAAAACCGAAACATAGACCGATTCCTCCCCACTTCTCGGGCATAATCTTGCGACATGGTGTGCCACCGTATTGCCCTCCCGTCTAACATGTGACCAATTACAACGAATAAAACTACTTTTAAGCGATAAAATATCCTCGACAAGTAAACCAAGCACTTCTCTCGAGCTTTTTCCACTCTTGATCGCATCCACAATGATCCGGGAATCACTTTCAGCAACAATCATATCGAGATGCAGACGACACGCCCACTCCATACCCCATTCCATCGCCTTGAGTTCAGCCACCATCGGTTCCCAATGAGCTCGAAGCCTTTTACTCGCGACCAGCAGCACTTGACCCCGACAGTCTCGACCGACAACCCCAAGCCCGATCTCACCATTAGCAAAAATAGCCGCGTCAGTGTTGATCTTAAACACCCCTGGCTCGGGTCGAATCCAGCTCAACGGACTGGCTGGAGACGGCCTTGGCACAGCGATACTTTTCGCTCGGGCATATTCTTCCACTAGCTTGATCAGACTATGTATAACCATACTAGGGGCTGGTGGGTTAGCCTCGAAGGTTCGAAGGTTACGAACATACCAGATAGCCCACAACATCGCCAACAATCGAGACCGAGACTCACCTTGTGTTTCCGTTAGAAGCCAAACCAGTCGTCGAGTGAAAGAGGAGGAGGGTGCAGCAGCCATTAAGTCATGAAACTCGCTTGCATCCCAGATATTCACAGCCCACCTGCAATCAAAAATGGCGTGAAAGGAGGTTTCAGCCCCCTGACCGCATAGGCCACAAAGAGAATCGGGTACACAATGTCGTCTGGCTAGGTTGGCTCGTACTCCAAGGGTGTTTGAGCAAGCCCGCCAAAGGAAGTGAGATATTTTAGGCATCGTTTTCAAGCTCCATATCGTCTTCCACACCCCATCCATTCCCAATTCCTCACTGTACAGATTGCGTGGTGTGACATCTCGCGAACCTAACCAATAAGCTGAACGGACTGTAAATTCCCCGGATTTACTCGGCCACCAGTACACACTATCATCAGGGAGACGCCGGCTAATAGGTATACTAAGGATTGCCTTGGCATCCTCCGGGTTGAATACAGCCTGAACGAGGGGCACATTCCAGCAAGCCTGGTTCCCATCAATAAGCTCGGCTACTTTCATAGAAGGATCAGCCTCAAGATTTGGGTGGATGGCCCGATAAACGCCATTTCTCGGGACCCAATCAGAATCCCAAACTCGTATATCCTGGCCGTTACCCACCCGCCATCGAATCCCATCCAAAAGAATCGGTTTCGCGTTCCAAATACTCCGCCAAACAAAGCTAGGGTCATACCCCCTCCTTGCATCTAAAATTGAACCGTTCTTAAAGTACCTGGCTCGAAACACTTGACTTACTAACGAATCAGGGTTAATAAGAAACCGCCAAGCTTGCTTGGCTAGCAATGCCCGGTTAAACACGGCTAAGTCACGGAAACCCATTCCCCCATCCCTCTTTGGCCGACACATCTTATCCCAAGACCACCAATGGATTTTTCGGCTAGTGTCCGTGGACCCCCACCAAAACTTAGCGATGATATCGTGGATTTCGTGAATAAGCCCCTCCGGAATAGCAAACAGGCTCATCATGTAAGTCGGGATAGCTTGAGCAATCGCTTTAATGACGATTTCCTTTCCGGGTTTAGACAATAATCGCTCCTTCCAACCCCGCAGCTTCTTCCATATCCGATCTTTAATGCCCGTGAAGATCACCTTTTTCGACCTCCCAATGATAGTAGGCAAGCCCAAGTATTTCTCGTGCCTGTCTACCTCACGTACATCCAGCATCCCCTTAATTACCGTTCGATGACCAACTGTAACCTTTTTACTGAAGACGATTTCTGATTTGGAATAATTAATTTTCTGCCCCGAAGCTCGTTCATACAAGCTAATAATGTTAGCTAAAGTAGAGCACTCCCTTGTATTAGCCCTAGCAAAAAGGATACAGTCGTCTGCGAAAAATAAATGTGAGATACGAGGTGCACCCCGACAGACACGGACCCCGTGAATTTTGCATTCCTCCGCCGCACGCCTGAGCAGGAGCGAGAACACGTCAGCACATAGGAGGAAGAGATACGGTGAGATTGGGTCGCCTTGTCGTAAGCCCCGGGTCGGAGTGACAGCCCCAATTATCTTGCCATTTACCCGAAACACATGAGAAACAGTAGATACGCAAGTCATGACTCGCTTTCGCCACCCCTCCGAGAAGCCCAATCTGCCCATGACCAAATCAAGAAAACTCCATTCGATCCTATCATACGCCTTACTCATGTCCAGCTTGAGAGCGATAGTCCCATCCCTTCCTTCACCACCCCGCTTCATAGCATGGAAGGTCTCGAAAGCGATAAGAGCATTGTCGGTAATCAGCCGTCCCGAGATAAAAGCACTTTGATTTTCCGAGATAAGGGCATCTAGGATCGGTTTGAGTCTATTCGCTAAGATTTTTGATATCACCTTATAAATAACGTTACATAGACTAATGGGTCTAAATTCCGTCATCTTACGGGGTGACCCACACTTAGGGATTAGCACCACGACCGTCCTATTAACATCACGCAAGTCAACATTGCCCGCCCACCACCTTCGCACGAAGTCACACACATCCGCACCCACCACATCCCAGTACTTCTGGTAAAATAAGGCGCTCATCCCATCTTCTCCCGGAGCTTTATTAGGATGCATTTGAAAAAGAGCATGTCGAACTTCCTCCACCGTGACCTGCTCATCAAGCGAAAAATTCATATCATTCGACAGCCTGCTCGACACACAATTGAGGGCCTCCTCCATATTAGACGGACCGCCAGTAGCGAATAGTCCCGCAAAATAGGACGAAACCACTCGTTCGATGTCTGCCTCATTCGTTTGCCAGACCCCATTCCCATCCTCAATACCCGTGATCATGTTCCGTTTTCTTCGTTGCTTAGCTTTATGATGGAAGTAAGCGGTATTCCTATCCCCATCACGAAGCTCATTGGTCTTGGCTCTAGTATGCCAAAATGTTTCGACCTGGTGCCGCAGGCGAGCTGCTTCTTCAGACAGTCGGAGGCAGTTGGATAACATGTCCGCAGAAGCAGGAAGTCTCTGCCACCGAGCCAAATCCTCCTCAACCTGTTTTAGTCTCCTGTTCACATCCCCGAATTTCTCGCGCGCCCAAGAACTCAGTTGAGTAGAACACTGTTTGATGCACTCCAAAACTCCGGCTTCCCTGTTCGCCTGCCACGATTCGCGTACTACTTCCCCACATTGGGCCTCAGATAGCCACATAGGCTCGAATCGAAAAGAACGACGTCGCCCTCCCATCTCCATCGTGATCTTCGGCCTTATCATGATAGGCGCATGATCAGAGGCATATATGGGAAAGTGAACAACCTCCATATCCGGGTGCAATTCCTGCCATTCACTCGTAGCTAGGGCCCTATCAAGTCTCTCCCGTATGAACCACTGGATAGATCGACCTCGTTGCCAAGTGAATTTGCTACCTACATAACCCAAATCTTGAAGATTGCAGTCATCCAAGACCTCGCGAAAGGCGTCAATATTTTGCTCACGTCTAATGCGACCCCCCTCCTTCTCCTCGTGGTTTAAAATCTCATTAAAATCTCCAAAGAAGATAATCGGGACCGGCGATGCACGATGAATTCGACGGATTAAATTCCAGGTCTTGTGTTTATTATGATGTTCAGGCCATCCGTAAACTCCCGCCGCTCGCCACTGGGCAACACCGTTAGCATCTAGAACCTCCACCACGACATGATTATCGTCATAGGACATGAGAGTTGCATCAATATCCCTCCACCACATACCTATTCCTCCTGACCGACCCCGACTACGAACACAAATTCCATCTCGGAAACCACACCTACTCCTAACCGTAGTGAGATCACTCTCACTCATCATCGTCTCCATTACGAAGACGATGTTTGGGCACTCCCTCCAACAACGCTCGGTGAGGGAGCCAACCGTCAGGGGGTTGCCCAACCCCTGACAGTTCCAGCTTAAAATTTTCATTGCTGTTCGCGGTGCTGGTCTTCGCCAGTCACCGCTACTTGAATATGCATTCCTGCTGTATCTGCCTCTCCACGACTCCTCTTGTGATTCAACTCAGCCCCCTCCTCCGGCCTTCCAATGGGGGCTGAGTCATTTTCTTTACGTTTCGCGCCACTTATAGGGCCCACAAGTTTGCTTGGAGCTTGTGATGTCTCCATATCATCCTTGTTACGAATTATCTTTAAAAACTTACGTGCCTGAGCTTTGCCCTGCTGCCCTTCCCCACCCCGACTTGTCACCACGGCACTCCCCTGTTTTTTTGTTGCCTGTGTATGTGGGGCAACAATGGCCGAGACCCCTCCCTCCTCCCTCGTACGGACCTCGGGGGTTGATTTCTCAGCATTAAGCTTCACCCCCCTTAGCCTGTCCACCATTTGCGTAAGCAATTCATTTTCGGTCCTCTTTGCATCTTCATCATCAAACAGTTTTCGCGCGCACGACCCTCCTGCTTCTTCCTCGTTACCATCCTTTCTCGGGACAACTCGCCATGGGGATGCCTTTAGCCAGTCTCCATAACGTCTCCCTTCGCCTATCGGTCCCTCCCTTTCACCACAATCCTTCTCACCATGACCCAGTCTTCCACAGACATAACAGAAGAGGGGGAGGCTTTCATAGCATACTTTGGCCTTCCACATTCGGCCCCCCTTCCCTCGCAGATTGATGGCACCAAGTAACGGTTTCCTTATGTCGATGATGACTTTCAGGCGCATAGATCTGTTGATCTCCGGGTTCACCGAGTTATCCACCGAGACAAAGACCCCAATCGTGTTGCCTATACTGATTGCATTCTCCTCATTAAGGCGTCCCATGATCGGGAGGTCATAGACCCGAACCCACATCGGTGAGTAGAACAGCGGGACTGTCGTTGGAACAGCGTCCTCTTGGAGATCGGCCAAGAGCAGTAGATGACGTTCAAAATGCCAGGGTTGTTCCGAGAGGACACGTTCCTTATCAATGGATGAATCAAACTTGAAAGTTACGAGTTTCGACTTGCGATCCACCACTTCCCCCACCACTGTCCCCTTCGTCTTCCACGCCGTGATCATGGTGTCGATGAGAGCCCGAAGGTTTATATGTCGTTCCGTCCATAATTTTCCGACCACACACATGCCCCCCTTTGCCCTAACTGCCTCCTCATCTACCACCCAGTCAATGGTGGCCTCAGGCACATCGCCCCCCGTGGAAAAACCCTCCCCGACACCCAAAGCATTCAAGTCGAGAAGATCCCTATTCATGACGAGGAAAAACACGACCAAAAACTGCCCTAGCCCGCACGAGTACACGAGACAAAGAAAAAGCCAAAAAACCAAAAAATACCTGACGAGAAAGCGAAGAAAGTCCTGATGGTGATTACTAATGATTGGTAATTGAAAGAGATTAAAGCTCCTGACAAAATCAGGGGCGGATCCCTAGAAACGACTAGGGGCACACCCTCCCAAAGAAAACCCTAGAGGGAACTCTATTGGATTAATTAAGCTAGTTGATCATTCATTTATAACAGAGGGTCCCTTGATGCATGTATATTATTTATAGGTTATGTCATATACTAATCTATCTTTGTGACTCAATTAATTCCCTAACTACCATCCCATCCCATGCATGTTGGTTCAATGCTCTCAGATCGAGTATATATGACATAAATTGCACTTAATTAAGTCGTCAAATTCATGCTCATTTTTATAAGTTACCCACATTATTCACCTTGCTTGAATGATTAATTAATTAATCTGAGAATGGAAAATGATAATAAGCAAATTTAAATAAAAATAAAAAAAAATTCATAACACCATTTTACATGTAAAACTAGCCCGATAAATACAAATAGAAATGATATTAGGGGAGGAGATTCAAATCTGAGAGATATTGTCCGTGTTACCTGGTCTTAATCACTAAACTAAGACATCTTCGATAAATCGACATGATGATTTAGTACTAATATAATCTCTCAAATGTTAATAGTAAGTCACAATACTTGTTAGTTAAGAAATGTATCCACAGTTGATTAGGCCTGGCCTTATTTATTACTCCCTCCGTCTCACTAAGAACGAGGGTCACCCTCTTATTTGGTAAAAATTAAGGTAGGTAGAAATGTGTGATGGAAAATGAAAGATGAGAAAATATGTGGAATCACAACTAATGGTAACCAAAGAAATCAGACGAAAGAGGAATTGAATAAAGTAAAAGGCGACTCTTTTGTAGAGACGATCCGCCTAAAAAAGAAAGGGGGACTCTTCTACAGAGACAAAGGGAGTACTCCGTATTATATATTTATTATATCGATTTTTCTAACGTGTATCCACTGTGCACACGTTAATAGCTTAATTAAAGCAAGTTTAACTAGAATACTGTGTAAGCATGAAAAATATAACTTGATATTACAACTTTTCATGATATTATCCTACTTAAACTTGCTTTAATTAGGTTATTAATGTGTGCACAATAGACCCACGTTAGAAAAATCGTTATTATATTAACGTAGCTTTCATCATTTTCATAGTGTTAATTAAAAAGAAATTGGAAGAATATTTTGAATTTGTGCCAAATTGATACGAGTACGTAATATGGATCGGATAGCAATGTAATTATTCATCCTTGATTGAAATATTGAATTTAGGGTTTCAAGTTTCAAGTACGAGAAAGAGAAACCCATGCACGAGAAAACTGATCACCTCACCATGCAAGCTAAGACTACTTCCATACTGTATGTCTGTACTTCCAATATTATGATCAAATATCAATCCATTAATTTAATTAATTAATTGGCTGCTGAATTTTTAGGAAATTCATTCATTTTGTTCATCATCTCTCCATATATTATACGGAGTATGTACGTCATAATAATTTAAATAAAAGTAACAAAATTTTCTATCACACACTTTCTACTGTATGGTATTTATAATAGATCGACCACTTACTTAATGAGGGCCGGGGTAGTTGCAAATTAAATTTTTCAAATGTGAACAATCTTCTCATTCGTTTGCCGGTACGGTATGAAAACGTACAAAAGTGATTTTTGTAGAGTACTCCAGGAATCGAGAGGCTTTCATTCGTACTAGGTTAAAATAAAGAGTTTTGTATTATATAGTATATTATTAGAGGTTTTTTCTCAAACGATTACAATGACGTCCTATATAAAATCGCACTATCTTATACTATCGTGTTGGATAATCTAAGTTATTCCATAATATCGATATTAATCTGATCTGATTACAATATATATATTATGGTAAATTCGTAATCTATCATCCTAACAATTCCCTAAAGCTACTTAAAAATCGTAATAATACGATATTATTCTTCGTGATAACATAATAGTACGTACTAGGGTATCCTCTGATGAGATCGAGACGGTATATGATGATGTTTATTATGCACTTTTGAGTATATGATGATGTTTGATCTGAATTTGGCTTGAAAATACTGCATCGTGCATGGGTATGGATGGGTGGGCATCTATCAAATCTATGTTTACAATTACTCACAATGCATGAATGCCAAATTATTTTTTGGAATAGACCTACCTATGAATGTCAATTATATCATCATGTCTAATCATATATATGATCGTATTATTACGGTATTCTCTATTATTATATCGATATAAATACTCCATTAATTACATAAAACTAGTGAACTAATGGACGGTTGACTGATGATGACGATCATATATTCATATCGAAGCTATCTAACATCTAGTGATGTACTGTATGTGTCAAACTATATATTACGAGTAACAATAATAGTTCATCGATTACTTAAGCTAGTTGACATCGATCTTATATACGAAGGAAGATGATGAAAGAAATGAAGGATGAAGATGGAGAAATAGTAGCTAGGAGAAACGAAGGAGTAATAATAAAGGCAAGGTAGCCAAGTTTGGTGAGGGAGCTGGTGCCTGCACATCATTAACTCCTGAGATCATCTTGAATTCACTTAAATGCTGAATTTAAGGATCAGCATTCACTAGCCTCGCTTACTTCAACAACAACAACAACACCAACATCAAATTATTCAAGTACACTTCTCATTATACTACTCCACACCACCACCACCACTGTAACACTGTGCATACTACACCCTACAAGTAACATTTACTCCGTATTTATTCCTAAAAACTCATAAAAGACGATATTTCAATAGCGTTTATAACCGACCTTCCACATCGACTATAATGGGGTTGCTTACCAATTTATGTTTAAATAGTTACTCCTTTCTATTGTGACACTAGCTAGTTTGCTTATCTTACCTCTTTCTATTTTGAGTTATACTTTTAATCAATTCTTTATTCTTATTTACTTCAATTTTTTATTATTTCTGATCTTTTATACATTATCAGTCCTACTATATCTCTACTTTATACTTATTTTTCGTTACTTTAAACAATTCTTTATTTATTTTTTATTTCATAAAAAAGAGGGATGAAAACTCGTAACAGGAGGAAGTAATATTTTGTGCCACTTTAGGTTAGCGTGAGATGGTGTCCCAAAAGAGTTACATTTTTAACAAATTACTCTGGATAGAATACTTGTGCGATGATATTACACTGCGAAACGGTCCATTATGTAAAAACACCATTAATTTAATAATATTAAATGAGTGTGACTTTTTTTATAAGGGAACCGTCTCACGCAATAATAATTACTCGTACTACGCGTATAGTTTTTTCTTTCAATTTACTTCTTTATCGGAATAATTTATTTAGATGATTTTATCATGAAAATTAATACTCTTATATAACCCTAAAGACTGTATTTAAGGTTTGAAAGGAGAAAATAAAAACTTAAATCAAACATTAACGACGTCAATATACGTATAGATTTGTACGCTATACCTCCGTCCCAATGAATTGTTTGCCTTTGTTTTTGACACAAAGGGATAGATGTCCAATAATGAGGTGACATGTGAAACCAAATTAATGAGAAATGTCAAATTAAAAATATAAAAAATATTCCTAAAATAGAAAGACAAATAATTCTTTAAGATACCTCAATAGTAAGAAAATTTCTACTTTAATTACTTTTCGTAAGATTGATTTAATTTTTATTTAAAATTGTACTCCTTCCAGGTCACTATTATTTTCTCCGTTTTCCTTATTTGGTAGATTTTTATTTTTTACCTCATTTCTCCACTTTCCTGTTATATATTACTCCCTCCGATTACTTGTGTTCTTCCCCTTTCTTTTGGGGAGGAAAATAAGGAGAGAATATTACTCCCTCCGGACACAATTTATCGCCCCGCTTTCCTTATTTGGAAGGTTTTTATTTTTTGCCCCACTTCTCCACTTTCCTTTTATATCATACCCAAATTACCTTATTACCCTTCTTTCTATCATTTATTACAAGATTATTCATTCAATTAACTTTACATCCTATATTTAACCTATAATATTTGGGCATGTGTCAATAATTTAGGCCCACCATTAATTTGTTCACATTTTATATTAGTCTTCTTATTTTACGTGCAAAAGACTATGGGGCGAAAAATAATGTCCGGAGGGAGTATATATTAATGAAATATGGAAGGTGGAATGAAAAAGTAAGAGAGAAATATTATGTTAATTAAAGAAGAAAAAGTGGGGTGGAAAAGTAGGAGAGATGAATATTATATTAATTAAATGAGAAAAAGTGGGGGAAAAGTAGGAGAGAGGAATATTATATTAGTTAATGAGTAGTGGAAAACTTTCCTTAAATGAAAAGAGGAAAGAAAATCAAACTCAACCCAAAAAGAAAAGAGGGAAGAAAATAGGTAATCGGAGGGAGTAACTTTTTACGGAGTACCATATTATCCTTCTGCCTATTCTTTATTTACAAGAAATGTCATTGAACTCTTTCACTTTAAAGTCCACTATTTATTTTTATAACATTTTATATTCATTCATTATTTTAAAAAGTGATCAGCGGGACAAAAAATAATGACAGGAGCTAGGGAGTATTTAATTAATGTACTAATAATAACCTTTTATTATTATGAATTATTAATGTTAGTCATTCACTCTCACCACCGGTTTCAGTTAAATGCAACCAACCTATTTTCTCCTCATTTAATCCATCTTCTGTCTCATCATATCATATCTATTCTCTCTCTCAATTCAACTTCAACCTTCCTTCCTTGTATTTTCATTTCATTTCATTTCATTTCTACATTGCCTTAGCATGCATTAATGTAGTGCTACTTACATACCAATGTATATGTATCGCTATTAAAGAATATCGATAATTCACCAAACTATTTGGGCGCCTTGTATTTATTTTATGCGATGCATTTGTAAGTGATTTGGTTCGGTAACTGACCACCTCAAATCTCAAACCTTTAATAAAGCACACGTTCCAGAAAATTCTTTACGAGAGTGTATATATATGTTCATTGACTAGACCCCGTTTGGTGATTGACATATCAGCCAAAGTTCAGCATATTGAAGAGGTTTAACATGTTTAACTAACGAATATGGTATTTGTAATATTTGGTTGGTTAATAGTATATTGAAACAATAGATTAAGGTTTAATATGCCATTTTACAATATATGCTCGGAGCAGCATATTAGATTATTTAGTGTACTATTAGAACATTTTCTTATTGACCTTTTTACCCTTTAAAAAAATATATTTTGCAACGTGTTATTTCGTAGTATAATTTATCCTTATTTGTCGTTTTACAGCAGAATTAAATAATCTACTATTCTCAAACTATCAATTAACAAACCCATCTAAAATAACTTTGCTAATTAATGATCAGCTAGTCAAACCTGTTAATTCATTATTCCAGTCAAATCTGTTTTCGTCAATATAATATTAATTCGCTGTTTACCAAATAGAACATAACAAAATTATCGAGTTCTTTAATTTTGGAATGAAACTTGTTACCTGTTTCAAAATTTGATCAGGGTTAGAAAAATCGATTTATTTTAGATATATTTATAATCAAAACTATTAAAGTATTTATGAGAAATTCTATTGCTTACATTATTTTTCCAAGAAACTCTCTCTTCTAATATAAGCCATTGGCAAATGGACTTGTCCTTTGCTCTTTATACTAGAGAAAACTTGTATGAAAAGGTTCGACATAAACGCAATCATAGCTTGGACATCTTTTTCTTCTCTCGGATTTTTTCCTCTCTGATGAAGAGCTAGGTAGTTACTAAAAGTTTTTACACTTTGAGTATGGTGAGAAAATGGGAATAACTTTATTTGAACTTCTTCTATTGTGAATTTGTGATTGCTCTTACGACTTAGTGTGTGTTTCTTTACGAAGATTGTTTTTACATAATTACATAGTACCTTGAAATCCATTAGTAAAAGGGATCCATAATGAATGAGTGTATCAATCTTGAGAATCCCAAGTCATATTAAGATAAGATAAACGTAGAATATTTAAGACTAAAATGTGTTTGTCTATCTAAATGACGTGTTATTTAATCAATTTGAAGATGAATATACAGTCTTAAAGGGACCAAATTATCCTTTTGTTACAGCACAAAAAAGACATCATAAAAAAGTCATCCTAAATAAATGATACTCCCTCCGGTCATTATTTTTCGCCCCACATCATGAATATACGTGAGGAGTATTTTAATGAAGTGGGGCGAAAAATAGTGACCGGAGGGAGTACGTGGCTTAATAATGGACATCGTAAAATGAAAAGAATATCAACTAGATATGCGACGTGAACATGCAACGAAAATTTCAAGATTAAATAACATAACAAGGAATGATAGATATAATAATTAGTGTGATACCCGTGACACGTTACGAGTCTGTAAACATTTTTTAAATACAATCGGAAGTTATTAATACTGAAATATATGTGTATACTTCATGCAAACTAATACGGAGTACATGTCAAATACTCCTGTATCTTCACATTTTAATGTGGGTATACTTCATGTTATTTTAAGCGTACACTTTTCTTTTTTAATATTATAAATTGATTGTGTTAGAGGTTTAACATTCAAATAATATATTATCTACATAATATTAGGCTCATTTTTTTTATGAAGAAGGTGTACATAAAGATATGTCTTAATTTTACTCAATCATTTAGACCTCCAAATAATACTATCTACATAATCTAAATATAATAATTAGGTTCATTTTTTACGATATAGAATATGCTTCCTGACATACTACTCCGTGTGTCACACTAAATTAGTGCGAGAGATAAAAAAGAGAATGAAAATTAATTAAATACTCATAGTATAATAAAATTTGATTTTTATATTTTCAATATAAACATTATAATAAGATAGTAAAATAATAATAATAATAATAATAATAATAATAATAATAATAATAATAATAATAATAATAATAATAAAAATATTACGCGGGAGCTCGCGCAACAGCTTTTATTTTTACTCGTCTTAGTTTTTCTATCGTTAAGGGAGTGGGTGCCCAGATAGTATCTCGGCTACCACTAACTTCTTGTAATTTGTTTCGATCTTAATACAAATTCTGGTTTTAATAATAATAATAATAATAATAATAATAATAATAATTACATTGGAAATTAGTAGTATTGATTTTGTGGGAAGTGTATTTGATTGAAACGAAATGTCATTGTATAATTTACGAAACAACATTAATCATTGGGCATTAAATATGGTACCTCATTTTATGGTAGAAGCTTTGTTTTTTTTTATAATGTGAACGCAATGACCAATCGTGCCTCAACATGCTCTATTTGGTGCTTTAAAGAAGATTAGAAGAGTTGATTACGAGGTTCCTAATCTTTCTTAGCCCTCCAAGCGTAGTGTCACCTCACTATGTGTTTGTTCCATTCTTTAATATAAAGACGATGTTTAAGGATGTATTTAAGATATTGCATGTATAAAGTCTTAATAAATTTATTTATAGCATTAACGTTTGTATAATTTGATCGTCAATTTCAAAAAATTTATACTTCGTATGACTTTAAAAGGTTTATAATTTCTCAAATAAACATATTGTGAGTATGTGACCTACATTTAACGTCACCCAAAATTAATTT
Source organism: Agrostemma githago (assembly GCA_958450325.1). Classification (NCBI taxonomy): domain Eukaryota; kingdom Viridiplantae; phylum Streptophyta; class Magnoliopsida; order Caryophyllales; family Caryophyllaceae; genus Agrostemma; species Agrostemma githago. The sequence continues at coordinate 2,740,605 of OY288255.1, forward strand.
GAATCGCAAAATGTTTGTTTTATTTATTTTGTCAGTTTTAGGCTTATTAGATGTCAACTCCATGTTTGGCCCAACACTATACACTATGAAAACTACCCATATCAATATATTAAGCCCAAACAAAGAAAACTCATTTATAAACCCAATAAATAACTCAAAATTAGATCTTGATCGTGGGTCGTATGTCCGATTACTCGATTAGTCTGTTCCGTCCGGTCCAAATTTTTAGAGGCTACTAACAATGAAATTATTTTAAAACGGATAACGAGCTGTACAAGTCTGACTCGAATTACGAAATAGGCCGGGCATGGACACAAATAATTTTAAGCGGGCTACCCTGCCCGACCCGCTATAAAAATATTTTTGAAATAGAGTACTTGAATAAAAATTATTTTCAAGACTGTAAACAAGTATAGAAGTAATTAAAGTTGTAACAAGTAACATTATGTGGGATCATCCTTTAATGCTCAACAATATCTATTTAAGCATTTTAAAACTAGTTTTTATTTTTTTATTATTAATTGTCGAAATTATAGAACATCGAACTTTTTTCACTTAATAATGTGTAGGTCTGGTGGTCGCAAGCCATCCAGTTTTCTATAAAAGGGCAGGTAAGGACACATAATTTCGGCCCGTTTCTGATGATTTTTCGAAAAATGTGAAATATTTTGCTGGCGGTATAAATAGGACCCGTATAACATAAAATGAATCACGGTTTTTGAAAAAACTCTAAAATAGTTTAGTTTCGAGCATATATATCGAAGATTTCGCCTTAATTTGACGTTATTCGAAAGATAGTTAAATGTCGTTTAAATGAGTTTATATCAAACAATTTGTACCATCTATTTCACCGAGACATTTCTATATTGTTTGGAGTAGTTACTTTGCGAATTTGGAGACATTTAATTTTGAGACAAAATCGGCCAAAAAAACGTGGATAATAACCTTCAAATTCGCCCATTTCTGATGATTTCTCGAAAGATGTGAGACATTTTGCTGGCCGTCTAAATAGGCCTCGTATAGCATAAAATGACTCACGTTTGTTGAAAAAACTCTAAAATAGTTTAGTTTCGAATATATATATCGAAGATTTCGCTCTAATTCGACGTTACTCGAATGATAGTTAAATGCGTTTAAATGTGTTTATATCAAACAATATGTACCATCTATTTCACCGAGACATTTCTGCAATGTATAGAGTAGTTAGTATGCGAATTTGGAGACTTTTAATTTCGAGACAAAATCGGCATGAAAAACGTGGATAATAACCTTCAAATTTGGCCGTTTCTGGTGATTTTAAAAAAAAATGTAAGATATTTTGTTGGTCGTCTAAATAGGACCCGTATAACATAAAAATGACTTACGGTTGTGAAAAAAACTCTTTAATAGTTTAGTTTCGAGTATATATATCGAAGATTTCTTCCTATTCCGACGTTACTCAAAAGATTGTTAAACGTCTTTTAAATGTGTTATGTCAAACAACATGTACCATCTATTTCACCGAGACATTTCTATATTGTATAGAGTAGTTACTTTGCGAAATTGGGGAGAATTAATTTCGAGAAAAAATCGGCCTGGAAAACGTAAATAATAATAACCTTTCAAATTCGCCAATTTCTAATGATTTTTCGAAAAATGTGAGATATTTTGCTGGCCGTCTAAATAGAACTTGTATAACTTGAAATGACTCCCGGTTCTTGAAAAAACTCTAAAATAGTTTAGTTTCGAGTATATATATCGAAGATTTCGGTCTAATTCGACGTTACTCGAAAGATAGTTAAATGTCGTTCAAATGTGTTTATATCACACAATATGTACCATCTATTTCATCGAGATATTTTTACAAAGTATGAGTAGTTACTATGCGAATTTAGAGACATTTAATTTCGAGAAAAAATCGGCCTGAAAAACGTGGATAATAACCTTCAAATTCGCCCGTTTCTGATAATTTTTCAAAAAATGTGAGATATTTTGCTGGCCATATAAATAGGACCCTTATAACATAAAATAATTTACGGTTTTTGAAAAAACTCTAAAATAGTTTAGTTTCGAGTATATATATATCGAAGATTTCGCTCTAATACGACGTTATTCGAAAGATAGTTAAAGGTCGTTTAAATGTGTTTATATCAAACAATATGTACCATCTATTTCAGCGAGACATTTCTATATTGTTTGGAGTAGTTACTTTGCGAATTTGGAGACATTTAATTTCGAGACAAAATCGGCCAGAAAAACGTGGATAATAACTTTCAAATTCGTTCATTTATGATGAATTTTCGAAAAATGTGAGACACTTTGTTGGCCATCTAAATAGGCCCCGTATAGCAAAAAATGACTCACGGTTGTTGAGAAACTCTAAAATAGTTTAGTTTCGAGTAAATATATATCGAAGATTTCGGTCTAATTCGACGTTACTCGAAAGATAGTTAAATGTCGTTTAAATGTGTTTATATCACACAATACGTACCATCTATTTAACCGAGACATTTCTATATTGTATGGAGTAGTTACTTTGCAAATTTGGAGACATTTAATTTCGAGACAAAATCGGTCTGAAAAACGTGGACATCAACCTTCAAACTCACCCGTTTCTAATGATTTTTCGAAAAATGTGAGCTATTTTGATGGCCATATAAATAGGATCCGTATAACATAAAATGACTCAGGCTTGTTGAAAAACTCTAAAATACTTTAGTTTCGAATATATATATATATATATATATATATATATATATATATATATATATATATATATATATATATATATAGAGAGAGAGAGAGAGAGAGAGAGAGAGAGAGAGAGAGAGAGAGAGAGAGAGAGAGAGAGAGAGAGAGAGAGAGAGAGAGAGAGAGAGAGAGAGAGAGAGAGAGAGAGAGAGAGAGAGAGAGAGAGAGAGAGAGAGAGAGAGAGAGAGAGAGAGAGAGAGAGAGAGAGAGAGAGAGAGAGAGAGAGAGAGAGAGAGAGAGAGAGAGAGTTACTAACTCTCCAACTCTCCCTTATTGTTAATCCCCTCCATTCATTCATCCTAAAAAAAAAAAAAATAAACTGACACAGCAGCAGTGGAGAGAGGGAAACATCCCCTCACCCAAATCAATCCCTACATTACTTCCCTCATACACTTCTCAATCCCCTCCTTTTCAATTCATTTCTAAACTCAATTTATTTCTCTCTAACAAAACCCAACAAATAATCACCATTAATAACTCCGACCATACTCCCTCAACTACTCCGACCATACTGCGTTTTTAACCCAACATACTCCGTCAGTAACTTCGATCATCATACGAAGGTATGTTCATCTTCATCATCTTCATCTTCATCTTCATCTTCATTTTCGTGCTTCATCTTCATCTTCATCTTCATGCTTCTTTTTATTTTTCATGTCTTTTTTTTTTGTATTTATAAAATTATTCATCTTCATTATCTAAAAAAAAAGAACAACTTCATCTTTAAGATGAAGTTTGAAGATGAAGTTGTTATTTTTTTGTGGGATGAATGGAGCTTGAAGATGAAGATGAAGATGAACAAGTCATTTAGTGCGTAATGTTTTTGCAGAATTGCAAAGTCACACTCATTATGCTGTACAGTCACACTCATTATGTTGTAGAATCACGCAGATGTACACTCATTGTAGTCACATATTCAGTTGTATAGTCATACTCATTATGTTGTACAGTCACACTCGCTATGTTGTAGTATCACGCAGCTGTAGAATACCTTGAGATTAAGGTATCATTTGTTGAATCATCTTCATCTTTATGCTTGGTTTACTTGTCATGCCTTTTTTTTTTATAAAATTATTCATCCTCATTATCCAAAAAAAATGAAGATTAAATATGGATTAAAATGAAGGTTGAATATGAATGAATGAAGATTGAATATTTAATGAATGTTATAATTTAGTTGTATAGTCACAGAGATTATGTTGTACAGTCACACAGTTGAAGTTGTATAGTCATACTCGTTATGTTGTAGGATCACAGTCATTATGTTGTAGGATCACACCGTTTATGTTGTACAGTCACACAGTTAAAGTTGTATAGTCACACTCATTATGCTGTACAATCATGCAGTTGTACAGTCATTGTAGTCACATATTCAGTTGTATGTGTGATTTAGATTGACTGCGTGTTTTGTTGCAGCGAAATGATTGGTGGAAAGAGGAATGTTGGTAAAAGAGGCGGTGGGAAGAAGAAGGTCGTGGAAGATACAGCGATCGACCACGTAATTGGACAATGTATTGTTGCGAAGATTGAATATGAAGGTTGAATATGAATGAATGAAGGTTGAATATTTAATGAATGTTTAGATAATTTGTTCTGAATCGTATGTATAATCATCTTTCTAATTATGAATGTGACTTTGCTAATGATGATTCAAGAATAATTGACTATATGGCTTTTATTTTCCATTTTACGGTTTCAGTTTTGTAGTTACACACTTTAGGTTGTATAGTCACACTCATTATATTGTAGAATCACACAAATTCTTGCAGTGATTAGTGTATGTAACCATCTTTGCTAATGATGATTGAAGTATAAATAAGTACGAGTATAATTTAGTTGTATAGTCACAGAGATTATGTTGTATAGTCACACAGTTGAAGTTGTATAGTCATATTCGTTATGTTGTAGGATCACAGTCATTATGTTGTAGGATCACACAGTTTATGTTGTATAGTCACACAGTTAAAGTTGTACAGTCACACTCATTATGCTGTACAATCATGCAGTTGTAGTGTCATTGTATTGTAGAATCACATAAATTATTGCAGTGATTAGTGTATGTAATCATCTTTGCTAATGATGATTGAAGTATAAATAAGTACGAGTATAATTTAGTTGTATAGTCACAGAGATTATGTTGTATAGTCACACAGGTGGAAGGATAAGTGATTTTGCTATAGACCTCGCGTGATTAATTATGAAACCAGAAAATAGCGATGAAAATATATTTACATTTGACAAAGTCCATCCTTTACATATAGTACGTCAAACATAAAAACATTCTAACCCACCAAACATCATTTACACATAGTACGTTCATCCTAAAGCAAATATTTTATCTCACATAAACACACAAGAGCTTAACGATGGTCTCCGGTACGTGCGCAACAATACATTGCCCAATTACGTGATCGGTCGTTGTATCTTCCACGACCTTCTTCTTCCCACCGCCCCTTTTACCAACAATCCTCTTTCCATCAACTATTTCGCTGCAACAAAACACACAATCAATCTAAATCACACAACACAACTGAATATATAACTACAATGACTCTACAACTGCATGATTGTACAGCATAATGAGTGTGACTATACGGAATAAAGTGTGTGACTGTACGCCTTATAGCGTGTGGTTGTACACATCAACATGTGTGACTGTGCATCTCATATCACGCGATTGTACACCTCAATATTTGTGACTATACCGAATAAAGTGTGTGACTATTTTGGGGGCAGCTTCTGATTGAGGGGGCAGCTTGTAATCATCATTATCAAAGTCACATTCATAATTAGAAAGATGATTATACATACGAATCAGAGCAAATTATTTAAACATTCATTAAATATTCAACCTTCTTTCATCCATATTCAACCTTCATTCATTAAAAAAAATACCTGAAAAAAGTCACACAATTTAAGTTGTATAGTCACACACTTTAATTTGTACAGTCACATTCATTATGTTGTAGAATCACGCAGCTGTAGAATACCTTGGGATTAAGGTATCATGCGTTTAACCATCTTCATTTTCATGCTTGTTTTATTTTTCATACCTTTTTTTTGTATTTATAAAATTATTCATCTTCACTATCAAAAAAAAAATATGGATGAATGAACGACTATGACTTTAAAAAAAATGAAAATATCTAAACATTCATTAAATATTCAACATCCATTCATCCATATTCAACACTCATTTTTTTTGGATAATGAAGATGAATAATTTTATAAATACAAAAAAAAAATATGAAAAATAAAACAAGCATGAAGATGATTCAACGAATGATACCTTAATCCCAAGGTATTCTACAGTTGCGTGATTCTACAACATAGCGAGTGTGACTGTACAGCATAATGAGTATGACTATACAACTGAATATGTGACTACAATGAGTGTACATCTGCGTGATTCTACAACATAATGAGTGTAACTGTACAGCATAATGAGTGTGACTTTGCAATTCCGCAAAAACATTACGCACTAAATGACTTGTTCATCTTCATCTTCATCTTCAAGCTTCATTCATCCCACAAAAAAAGAACAACTTCATCTTCAAACTTCATCTTAAAGATGAAGTTGTTCTTTTTTTTTAGATAATGAAGATGAATAATTTTATAAATACAAAAAAAAAAAAAGATATGAAAAATAAAAAGAAGTTTGAAGAAGATGAAGATGATCGAAGATGAAGATGAGGATGAAGAAGAAGCTAAAAAAAATGAAGATGATCAAAGCTTATGCATAAACATACCTTGGTATAATTATCCGTCATGTTGTTTTAAAAATGGAGTATGATCGGAGTTGTTGACGAAGTATGGTCGGAGTTATTAATGGAGCTTATTTGATGGAGTTTTGTTAGGGAGAGATGAATTGAATTAGGGAAATGAATTGAAAAGGAGAGGAGGGAAGTAATGAAGAAGGGAGAGTTTGATTGAGGAGAGGATGCTCCCCTCTCTCCACTGCTGCGAAGTGTGATTGAGGGGAGGGTTGTTTCCTCTCTCCACTGCTGCTTGTCAGTTTGCTGTCTCATTTCCTTTTTTTTTTTTTTTTTTTTTATTACCATCATCCACCTCAGTCATCCATTCAACCCAAGATCAAGGGTCATAAACACAACTTCCCAACTTCCCACTTTTACCCAAACTCCCTTGATCCTTTATATATATATATATATATATATATATATATATATATATAGGTTCACATAAGGCCAACAACTCTTATAAGTTCATAAGTTCCAGTGTTAAAGTTACACAAAAGGTGCTTAAAGTTACACGAGATGAGTGTTAAAGTTGCACTTTATCATTTGAAGTGATAAAAGAGCTGAATGTTATAGTTACATATCAATTCTGAAAAAATGCAACTTTAATGTATGTCATCTGTAACTTTAATATAGACTTAATTACATATGGTGAACTTATTTGATCTCTTCTCTATATATATATATAGGTTCATGTGAGAACCACTCCTTCAATGAGAACCGTGAGAACTCTTCTCGGCCATCAGATCCTATTATGTGAATGGATGGCTGAGATTAACTTTCCCCCGATTAATTTTCTTACCCCCCATTTTCCCCAATTTCCCACCAACTGAAGCAAATGAACGATTTCCCTCAATTCCCCCAATTTTATTATTGCAATCTGAACCCTAACATTATCCAACTCTCACTGTATCATACAACTAAGAAAATTTGTCTTCAATCCTCGATCTTCTTCGCAATATCATTTGTCTTCAATCCTCGATCTTCTTCGCAATATCATTTGTCTTCAATCCTCGATCTTCTTCGCAATATCCAGATATTCCTCACTCAATCTTCTTAATTACTCTTCTTTTCTGCAATCGATGATATCAACTCAATCGTTCATTTAGTTCAATTCAATCGTTCATTTAGTTCGATTAATCGGTTAGTTCAATCGTTATCATCAACATCATGCAATTACTTGACTAGTCGATTACTGCTTGCTAAACTAGATTAATTTGATTTCAAACTGTTTTACTTCGCTTAGTCGATGATTTGATTTTTTCTTTGTGATAATTTAGTTTTATGTTGATAATTGAGGTTTCTTCCTGGTTTGATCAATGGCAGATAATGCTGCTTGATGTTTTCTTTTGTTTATGATGACTTGACTTAGTTTAGTTGGCATAATTGAGTTTTTTTACTTAATGTTGATTATAATATAATTTTGTTTCTTATGTGGTTATATGTGTGATGATGAGTTTTGATCGGTCAATTGATTGGATTTTTGAATCAATGCCATCGTGATGTTTTAATTTGTTTTGTTGATACTTTACTTTCTTTTGTGATTATTGAGGTTTTGTCGAGATAATTTAGGTGTTGCTATGATAATTTAGGTGTTTCTTCATGATTATGGGTTGAAAGTTGTTTGTTTACATGGTTTGATCGATTGCAGATTGTACTTGCTTGATGCTTTGTTGTTTTTCTTTGTTTTTTTTGTTTTGTTGATGGTTTGACTTGGCATAATTGAGTCCCAGCAAACCATTTTATTTGCTCTATAATTGCAGTACACGACGATATTTCATTGCTGTAAGACAATTGTTTGATTCTACGACACTGTAAGACAGTTGTTTATAACTTTCATTGCAAACCCCGCTTTGCTTCATATTGTCGATGGACAAATGAACTCATTGTCTTGATGACTACCTACAGTTCTGCCAGTATATACCACATTAAAATTGGAAAAGGGTACGCTAAAATTGAAAAAGGTACGTTAAAATTGAAAAAGGGTACGCTAAAATTGAAATTGAAAAGGGTACGCTAAAATTGAAATTGAAAAAGGATACACTAAAATTGAAAAGGGTACGCTAAAATTGAAATTGAAAAAGGGTACGTTAAAATTGAAAAAGGGTACGCTAAAATTGAAATTGGAAAGGGTACGCTAAAATTGAAAAAAGGTACACTAATCTAAGGGTTGTAAAGGGTTCTCACAGTTCTCATCATAGTATGGGTTCTCACCCGATCTTAACTATATATATAAATATATATATATATATATATATATATATATCGAAGATTTCGCTCTAATTCGACGTTATTCGAAAGATAGTTAAAGATCGTTTAAATGTGTTTATATCAAACAATAAGTGCCATCTATTTCACCGAGACATTTCTATATTGTTTGGAGTAGTTACTTTGCGAATTTAGAAACATTTAATTTCGAGACAAAATCGGCCAGAAAAACGTGGATAATAACCTTCAAAATCGGTAGGTTTTAGTTATTCTTGAAAGCAGTGAAATTTATTCTAATGCACGAATGTTTTTTGACGAAAAATTTTCTATAGGATTAAAATGCCTAATAATTATTATTAGAACTCTCAGACACGATATAATATTGAATATAGAATTTGTTTCGAATGATTACGATATCCAATAGTACGTCTCAAAATAGAATCTTTTGGCTTTAAAATTCTACATTGATATCCAAATGACTATCATTTACACTGGGGTATTTTATTCCAGGACTCAAAAAGCCTACAAAAACGTGAATTTATAACCTTCAAAATCGGGCCATTTTTTGCTATATTTGAAAACGGTGACATTTGTTCAAAAGTGCGAATGTTTTCTAACGAAGACTTGTCGATGCGAATAGAATTTGTAATAATGATTATTAGAACCCTCAAACACGATATAAAATAGGTTGTATAACTTGTTTCGACTAATTACGATACGTCTCAAAAGACAATCTTTTGGCTTTAAGACTTTACATTGAAATCCAAATGGCCTTCATTTTACATCAAAACATTTTATTTGGTATGGAGTTTATTCAACGCGAATATGAATTCATTTTATTCTGCGACCCAAAAAACCGAAAAAACATGTGTTAGGGTTCCGGATCTTCAAAAACCGTGTATTATATATTCAATTTTGAGCCGTCCGAGATGTAGTGTAGTGACTTTCCACATATCTCAGTTATTAAGCGACTTTAAGGCAAGTCACTCTCTAATTGAACGGGCAAAGATAAAAATTAGAAAGAGAGCAAATAAAATAAAATAAAATAAAATAAAGAAAAATGTACAAATGGCGTAGTTATGAGCGGAACTCTTGTTGGTTTAACGTACTTATATAATTCAACGAACTTAGGTTATTCAACATATCATAAGCATACAATGACCTGCAACTCTTCCTTGTGACAAACATATCCATCATAAACTTGCAACGGGTCAAATACTATCCATATGAATAAATAACACAAAACATATTGTTCTTAGACATTTTACTTTTGTTTTACCCGTCGCAACTCACAACCTTGCGATGGATATGTCCGTGGCAAGCCACCCATTTAAGTTTTAGGATGAGCTTCCAATTTCAAAAAAGTACGTATTAATAATGGCGTAATGGGCCAATACAATAGGAAGTGAATAGTCCAAGTAAGAAATGGTGAGAGTAAATCCATTATCCATACTCATTGGGGTGGTACTGCTACTGTGACAAGTATCCAAAGTACAGAAATTGTCTGCCAAAAAATCATATATATCCATCCATCCGTACACCACTTTTGGTCCGCCGAATGTGTTATGCGGCGACGCATATAATTATATAAACCAAGTAACCCCACACTGAAAGGTACTTGTACATGAATACTACTCGTACTACTGCTGCTGCCCTTATTATTCTTTAATTATTCTTAGTATATCATTTGTCAATTCTATGGAGTAGTAGTAATTTATTAATTTTCGTACGAGGTATATTATACTCCCTCCGAGTTTCTAACATTGCCCCGTATTTCTTTTTGGGCTGAGTTTGATCTTTTACCCATTTTCCATTTTAGACCATAAATGTGTGGTTCACATTCACCCACCCATTTATCTCTCTTCCTTCTTCTTTTTTTAACCACTCATTTTTCCTTCCTTATTTTTCATCCCATAAAGAAACGGGGCAATCATAGAAACTCGGAGGGAGTATACTACTCGTAATTAATAAGTAGTTGAGCACCAATAATACAACCTTAATCCCTCTTCCTATCATGTTTTTGTCCCCCACTTCACTATTCACTTAATATAATTAAACCATACAGTATTGCTAATTGCCATGCAACCATGCAAAAGATTCACCTATTACGTAAATCCGTCTTAAAATCGTCCCTATGACAATGTAAAACACATTTAGAAAAATAAACTACTCCGTATTGCTACTTACTAGTAGTATAAAATAAAAGCAACAATTTAGAATAGACAACAAACAATTATACAAACTGGCATAATCCCGGTTCAGCAGCGTATGGTGACAAAAAAACAGAGAGACTTGTTTACATTCAATGATGGCCTCGAGGATCAAAAACGGCGTGGACATAGTTGAGATGAGATGAGATGAGAAGAGATTCTAGCAAGAATCGGGACAAAGGTGTGCACCATAGTGTTTTGAGAGATGATCTCAGTGGTTATTTGTGAAGGAAGATAGCAGTAGTAGTAAGTACTAGAAATATAACAACAAACCTAAATTAAAATAGGGAACAACATACAAAACTTGCTCGCTCGCTCGCTCACTCAATCTCACTTCCTGATCAGCCCTCGAGTGAAGATCTTCTTGCAGTAGGGGTTAGTGCGAAGCATCAAATGAGGCCGGACTGCTGTCACGAGTGAATCGTTCAGGCCGCCCTGCCATCCAAATATCATAATATACAAACATGAACGAGTGCAAAATAAGTAAAGTTTAAAAGTTTAAACCAGGAAATGTAAGTACAATGTTTGCACCCAAATGTGAAGTGTTTGCCAAAACTATGTAATGAGGCTAGTAGGCTAGAGTCAATATGTGTGAAAGAGAAGTCTGAAGTTGCTTGTTTATTACTGTAAAATTGCATATAATACAGTACTAATCTATCTCTCTTCCTTTTATAGAAGTAGTAATTTGAACTACTTGGTCAAAGTCAAATGATGTCAACTTCAACCCCAATATTTTCCTCATTAAACCAAGCTCCTGGTTAAAGCTGGTTGGCTAGCTTTTGACTATAAAAGTGACATGGGACCAGCAAACAACATTGGTTAGGTTAATACACATGACATGCATTCCGTCGCGGATAATAACAAGGGTAAATGAAATAAGTGTCACGTTATGTTGTACGGAGTACTACTTAAATATGGCTTGCCACACATGATAAATGTAGACTTGTACCATCAAGATAGAACTTTTAAACTAAGATGCAAACCACAAGTTTGTGCAACAAAAATCATCACATAACACACCAAGTATCACAAATCGACAAAATCGCAATACAGTTGATGGAGAAACTCACATGGGTAAAACAGCACATTAGTCTTTGACCTACATCTATAACTATTAAAAGAAACATGCATTATTACAACCTAAATATTTAGGTTCCAAAACAATCCCCATTCCTTTTCAGAAATGATGAATGATATTGACAATTTGTATATAAAATGCACAAAAATGAGCATTTGAAATGATCAGCGCAAGATGCAAAAAAGGGAAACAGACAGACCTTTGTAACTTCAAGTGCTGATTGAACCACATAGTTGGCAAAAGGGTCTTGCAGGAGTTGCTCAAACTGAGGAACTGACAGCAATTCATACACAATTCTAGCCTGGCTTTCCTCTATAAACTTGAGGCACTTCTCCACAACATGGCTACTGAATTTTTGCATTGACAGTCTCACATAATGCCCTTCAAACTGAGCGGTCAACAGAGCTGCTGCTGACGGGATTTTCAGCTCGATTATGTACTGAACAACGTAATTCCTGAAATACATCATCAACAAGTTTACCAACCGGAAGATATATTAGCGTTTTGCTAGTACCGGAGAATGTCTAACAGAATGCCACAGAAAAACCCGTTGTGAAGAAAAAAAAAATAGGACACCTCAAAAATATAAAAGTCACTCCGTATTTGAGACAGCTTAACAAGTGAGACAAACTCATGAGCCATATACATACATAGATGTATCTGAGTTGGTCCCATATTTAACAGATTGTTCCCAAAACAATGTTACAGTACTCGACAGATTTTATTGTTGTCGGGATTTTAAAATTATTTGCTGAGGGAGAATACCACACGCATCAACTCACAAGTTATAACTAAATAGTGCACAAAGAAGCAATCAAGATGGACGTTTGTACTATCTGATTATGGAGTTAATCACAGCCACAATAAAAATCCAAGGACGATTGACAAGCATAAGACCAACACCTGAAAGCCATTAGTGAAGCTCGTGTAGTAGAGAAAAACTGCGCATCAACGTGTGCTAATGCTCAAAACTCAATAAGGCACTAAGAAATAGACCAAGAACCTTAGGATCGCTTTATGCATCAGGCACAACAAGCTAAGCATACTGCCATGCAAATCATAATTTTTTTTCTTTTCATGTTCTAATCCTTTCATTCAACCCCATCATCCCTATCTTACACAAACGCCCACTTCAAATATCCATTATACTCCCTCTCTTTCATTGGACAGGCACCCTTTGAATAAAGTATACTTCACATATATTCATCAAATGGTGCTTTTCAAAAGAATGGGAGAGAGTAGGTTGTTGCCCAACATTATTTTGAAAATACAAATTTTCATTAAGGGGATTCATATCGCCTTATCACCAGACCCTTTGATGACTTAGTGTGCCTTTCAAAATTAAGCATATGAAATCTTGAACAAAAGACAGTGATTTCACATGAAAGACGTAATGAAATGTAGGTACATATGTAACAAAGCCGAAGTGGTTGACAGCATAGTATCAAAGGTTTAGGGTAACACTAATTGCAAAGATTATTTCCAAATGACAAAAATGAGGGCATACATTGTAAGAAGCAAAGACTATTTCCAAGTGAAAAGGTAATACTCCGTACTCATTGCATAGACAGACAAAACAATGTATAAGAACCGTTCACAAATTTGTGCGTGAATTTGCTTTATTTCAATCATATTCTAAAAGACTATATCAAAGACAAAGAGTATAAAATCTCTGACACTATTGGAAATGGAAAAATTGAATATATATTTTTATGAATTTAACATTTACACTATACAAAAAAAAAAAAGTGCGCCAGCCGTCAAGTTGGCTCATAATCAGGAGCCGCAGCAGATACACCACAAAAGAGCATAACAAAGCCAGGACAAATAGATCCTAAACTCTTTGTAAAGATAGAAATCTAACCGAGCATAGTTATAGTCACTCCGTACATGAGATAAGATCTGAAAGGATTAGGGCACTAGACCAAGTTCAAGCAATTACATATGCAAACCTAACAAGGGCAATAATATACGAAGTAATATATTATACTCATGAATAAGCGATGCAAAAAACCTCAAACAAGAGAGTTGTGGTTGATTGTTGAGTACAAGAGACGGATAAGCGAAGAAGAAAAAAAGAACCCTAATGAAAAGAGAACATATAAGCCAAGTGAAATTCTTTTGGTGAAAATAAAACCGTGTCTAAGATGTGAGAACTCTACAGTTAAGCTTGATAGTTCATGAAAAAACCATAACAAAAATTATTCAAGAATCAATTTCGTCAAAAACCTAGTTACATTAGACACAACATTTGCCAATATATATACCACCTATGATTTGATTTACCGTATCTTAATCTCAAGCATTAGCTTAGAATATGCCAATTTGTAACAAGCCACGGATATAAAACTAAACTAGGCATGCATATCACAGTTTAAACAAAAGACGCAAGATGCACCAAGGCAATAAGACACAAGGTGCTTGGTGAATCGTCATCTCATGCGCACAAGATGCACTGTTTTGCAGACAAATTCAAAGATAAAAATCTTGTGGAACAATAACGAGGTTTTAAATATTGTTAGCATGCAAAAATATACTCCCTCCGTCCTTTATGTTTCTTCCCATTTCAATTAAATACTCCTCACAAACCTTAAAACAAGGACGGAGGGAGTATAAGCTAGGTATAGTGGTATGGAAGGAAAGGAAAAAATACAAGAAATAGAAGAAAAGGCAAGGCAATTCTACATGGTAGTGTGCCTTACTACTCAAGCCTTACTTAAGTGGTGAAACTAAGGCACACTGATGCCTTTTAGTCATTAACTCAGCAAACCTTCTGCATACTCATGGCTCAGGTACACGTTTTCGATAAATGAAGCATACAAACTACTCCGTACAAAGCAAGGAGAATTAATGGGCACGGGCAAAAGTAATTACGAGCGAAAGAGAGTTGAGAATCTATGATTTAGAAATTTACCCAAAAGGATCTTCTGCAAGAGTGAGCCCATTGCTGCAGATCTCATCAATCAACTTTTTCCGATGGTCACCATTAGAATGAGCAATGCAACGTTGCAGCACACAGCACCCATGACGATGCATTGCAATCTCAACACAGAATCTTGAAGCAGCATCAAATATGAACTGCCAAATATATGTGACCGCATCATCAACACGATGTTTTACGCGACTAGGGAGACGTTAGATTAAACACTATGTACTACCCTAGGAACTATTACCAATCTAGTGAAAATATTGCAGTATTTTCAACTTTACATGCTAGATACTGCAAACATTCATGGAAACTGGTGACATTGATTATTTCAAATAATGTGCTTCAATAAACAAAATCCCATATAGTACACAAATGCTTCATCCCCTTAAGAGGCAACCATATAGTACAAAATCCCATTCCCTTCCCTACCACTTTCATCAAAGCAGATACTGTATAATGTATATGGTACCTACTTGCATGATTAGAATTCAGAATCTGATCCACCAAGACCAAGTCAACAAAATAAGTGAGCAGCAAAATGAATAAAACAAGGGACATCGCTTTCAACGAAATGAAGAAACAACAGTTTTCAAACAAATTTCACCAACGAAATCGTTTACTCCATACGTGACAGGAATACCTTATTATCATCATAGTTAAGGCATTGCAAGCAACGTTGGACGACATGATTCCCGTTAAGATCTTTTATAAGGTCAAGAAAGCCTGGTTCAAGAGCTCGTATAATCAATGAAATCTGCTTCCTCGATCTGAGGCTGTCGATCAATTTCTGCACCACCCGCGTCCTGAGACACAAATACCAAACATACCAAAAAAACATCACTACAAGGTTTAAAAGAAGTTGTATGAATAATACTATATGATAACATGGAAAACAAGGTTTTACCCATGTGTATTCAAGCAAATTCTAACAAGTTCTCCTCGATCTTTCGTAACAACATGAACAATCTTCATTCTCTGTTCCTCATTACAGACATCCATCAATTTCTGAACCAGATAGTTTCCAAATGGATCAATCATTAGATCAACAACATGGTCAATAATCTCATCAAAGATGGTTTGCACATCTTCAAATGATCCATCCTCAAACTTCTTCTGCAGGAATCGACAGCCATGTTGATCCTTAGCCATAAGATGTATATTCCCCTTAACTTCAGCCAAGGAACTATACAAATTTTGAAAAACCAAGGAATCACAGCTACCGACCGGACTACCAATCCCAGCACTTCTCTCAAGCTGCAATGAACCATTAAGATCAAAGCTTCTCTCAGCAATCTTTTGCACGGTCCTCCTTCGACCACCTGACCCATTCAATCCCTTTCCATGAGTTCCCAAGTTAGCATCACCGTTATAAGGCTGCCGCATGTTTTTCAGCAATGCCAAATGGGGTGAGGCCAACCTTTGCTCAGCAGCCCTAAGTTTGTCCCTCATTGTGTTATACAGTGTATTTCCTTTACTTAAGGCCTGCCTTGGATGAATCAACTGCGACGAACCCAAAGAATTAAGACCGCCCATCTCTCCAAAAACCTGCCCTCCATAATTCTGTAACAAAGCCCCATAATTCTGAGTATTGGCCCAAGAATTCAACAATTCCTTGTAATCTTCTGCTATATACTGCTGCAAGGAATCATCCACAAGAGGAGAAGGGCCATACATTGACTGGAATGGAACAGGAACGTCATCCCTCGGAAATCTACCTCCATTACCAACAACATAATCATTACAATTGTACACGGACGACATTCGATCACCATACAACTTGTTCCCCCTCATATTTGCAACCCCAACCCCAACCCCATTGCCATAAAACTCGTCTCGTTCTTTCAAGGGATATTGGATCAAATAGTTCAACTGACCAGCCCCACCCCCGGCCCCGCCAACATAGGGAGAATACGACCCCACAGAATCGCCAAAAGAGTTCATTCTTTCAGCCAACAATCTATAATTCCTATCATCCTTATACAAGGGGGGAGGGGAAGGAGATGGAGATGAAAACCCTTCTACATTCCCAAACCCTTCAAAACCCACAAAATTCTCAGAATTAGACGGTCTGAGTTTCGGGCTAAACACATCTACATCTCTACCAAATCTCGCAGCATAATCAGAATTAGGAGGCATAAGAAGATCATTAGAGAGAATAACCCCCCTATTCCCAATATCAAGTTTCTGAAAGTCTCTAGTCAAACAAAACTCATCCATCAATACCCCTTGACCAACATTGTTGTTGTTGTTATTATTATTATACCAAGAGGAGGAAGAAGAAGAATCAGAGGCAGTAGTGGGACCCACATAATAGTGATGATCTACAAAATAGTTTTGTGAAGGATCATGATGATGAAGAGGAAGAGGAGGAGGAGGAGGAATCATGGATGATGAACCAACATCAGGACTACTATTACTGTTACAATGTTGTTGATTACTGTAATTATGATGGTAATTATGATGATTATTTGATGATGATAAATGAGATTTTTCCATAAAACACTTGTCTTTTTCTCTACCAACACCATTCATCTTCTCCTTTCTAAACATTGATTATGATAATAATCCTAATAACAACAAAACAAATTACACTAATTTTTTTAACCCTTTTTTTGTTTTCTTAAGACAACAACAAAGTATTAAAACAGAGAAACAACAATTCAAACAAAAATTACAAAAGACAAAAACCCAGAAAAGGCCAGATCAAGAAAATCACACCCAAAAAAAAATGAAAAAAGATAAAAAAAAAAAAAAAACTCAAATTTCCTATGAATGAAAAAAATATAAAAACAAAAACCCAAAAAAAAAAAAAAAAAGGAAAATTCAATACACATACATGAATTTAGAGATGTTGGGTAAAAAAATTGAGTGGAAATTTGAGATGAATTGATGGAAGAAATGTAATGGGTTCTATCTAATGAAGGAAGGAAGGACTAAAAAAAGGAGGAATTGGAATTGGAAATGGAAGGGTTTTAGAAGAGTGGTAGTAGTAAGGTCTGCTAGTTTTGCACGCTCACGCCATTAAAATGAAGACTTGAGGCCAATGTGTGTGTATATATATATACACACACACATACTTAGCACTGGTGAGAAGTGAGAATTGTGGCACACATATATTAATTAAATAAAAAATGGGTATACAATACAACATAGAAATATGATTAAAATATAAAACTAAAAAAGGTTTTAGTTGTGCTTTGTTTTTATATTATATACTCTATATAATATACTCCTTAAAAGGGTGTAATTGTAATCCGTATTAATTAGGAACAAAATCTTTTTTTTTAATTAATATTCTATTGACCAAACTTTAACAATTTCGGTTACAAGTTTATAATACTTCGTGTCTTTGTAGAAGAGTTACTTTTTTTTTTCTTTTTTGGATCGTCACTTTATTTGTAGTTATTATTTGTCTGATTTTTGTGGTTATCATTAATTATGATCCCACATTTTCTTACTTTTAATTTTCCACCACATATTTTTACCATCTTTTAATTTTTAATAGAGGAAGTGATCGACTGATGAGACACATTTCTACCCAGCTTACTTCTTTTTAATAAAGGAATGGGCGACTCTCTTGATGAGATGCAGGGAGTAAATGTATTTTACTGGTGAGCAGACCTCCCTACTCCTTTCAAGTTTCAACCCTTGCAACTACCTTCCTATGTTTTTTCCCGAAGTTTCATGTTAATATTCCATTTAAAAAAAAAGGTTTCATATTAATGTTTTACAAATTACAAATTCTCCAACTACATCTTTTGGGTTCTAATAGTTTTCGTGTATATTGTGTAATGGCTCTTTTGAACAAAAAGTTCATTCATAAAGTTATTTTTCATCACATAAATGAATCGTCCAACTCATAAGATTATCTCATAATTACTTTCTAATTTGTGTTCATGTTTTGACGTTTTATCATCCTCATTTTTTTTTACAATTTTTTTAATCTCGGATATGTTTTTACCTCATTTTAAGGTGGAATAAACTACTTGTACAAATTGTTAAATCTTGTCTTATGTTCGTTGTTAACTTGTTCTATGTTTTTTATACTCTTTTCGTTTCATAATTTACTATCTAAAATACCAATAATGTATTTTCTGATTTAGTGAATAGTTATTTTTTTTAAAAATATACGAAGTATATTATTCAATAGTTCTCTATTTTAATTTTTGATGAGTGTTTTTTTTTTTGAGTAGGTCCACCGAGAGATCGTGTCACTAAATCACTGAGACACAAATAATAAATATGGAACAAAAAATGGCCCTTACTCGTCACTCGAGTTGAAGATATGAGTTTGACCCGTAACCCGAATTTGTTAAATCATAATTGACCCGAATGTTATTATAGAAAACAAGTCGATATCTCTAAAAGTTGAAAATAACAAGCCCGAAAATGATCGGAATCCAAAATGATCTTGCGCAACCCAAAGTCAACCCGATTTTCCCAACGTGTGATAGGTCTACTGAGATACGGTCTCTCATAAAGTAATAAAAATAAGTACGTTTAACATATAAAAAAACAAATACAAAAGGGGTACACTTGTTAAAAAACATGTACAAAATGAATATGTCATCTAAAGAGGCATATAATAATAAAATAGATACGAATAACAGGTAAAGTGATACCGAAAAATGATCTTTCAATAACTTAGTGTGAGACCGTCTTTCCATAATTTTTGTGTCTCCAAGTAAGGTTTAGATGAAACACAAAATCTTGGAAGAGACAGTCTCTCAATAAGTTATTGAGAGTCCACTCTTCAATACCACTCTATGTCATATTCGTACTCTTAAATGACAGCTTTGTTTTGTACATGTTTTTATAACAAGCGTACCCTCTTTATATTTGTATAGTCTTTTATGTTAATCGTACCTACTTTTATTAGGTTTGGTACCACTGTTACTTCTATTTGTACTTAGTCTCTCAGTAAAGTTAATGAGAGACCGTCTCTCAGAAGACCTACTTACTTAAATACGGAGTATTTCACAATTTTTTATGAAAAAAATGTAAAAAGTAAGGTTGTTATTAGTAAATCAAAAGGTCTTATGGATTCACGAGGATGGTAAATAATTAATACGATAAGTATGGTCTTTTACAAAAAAAAAAAAAAAAAAAAAAAAAGTTAAAAAATTTCACTTAGATAATCGACTTATAATTGGTGTAAAATTTTGTTTGGATGGGACGGGTACGTAATATTATTTCCGTCTCGGTCATTTTTTTTATTTTTATATTATTTGTGGAAAAAAAATTAATCAAAGATTAAAAAAAATGATTGGGACGGATAATTATAAACAACCAAATAGTGACATATAAAAAGTAATTATGAGAGTGGGGAGTATTTCTTAAAGCTCTTTTTTTATTCTTGTTTTTGCTCTGATTACGTTTTTTTACAGTTTCGATCATTTTTTATGTTTTTTATCAAGAAATCTTAGTCTTTTTTTCCGAAAATAAATAACTATTCCACATTAGGTGTGACTGTGTGAGATCAATAACACCACTAAAAGATGTCTTTTACAGATTTGTGGTTATTCACCCTATAAAAATTATTTTTTTAGGATTTTCAATATATTTCGATACTCCTTGTTCTCTATTTTTTTTCCTTTCTTTTGAAGAGAGAAAATCAAGAAAAGAGTAAAAAGTAAGGTCTAGAGTGAAAGGATGGTGAGGTTGTAGGTAAAGACCAAGTAATTAAATAATGAATAAAGAATGATTAAAAACACATACAAATAAGAAAAGAAAAAAGAATCAGAGTTAACAAGGAAGGAGGGAAGAAAATGGAGAGTAAGAGGGAGTATATGATTTGTGGTTCTAATTTTTTTTGACCCCATATTTTTTCTCTACTTTCATTTTGTCCACATATTTTCAATCATCTTATTTTCAATCCAAAAGCAATGGGGATATCTTAAAGAAGTGGACAAAGGGTTTGTTTTGTTCAATGCATAGACCATCCCATCAAAGGTGAATAGGGAGATCAATTTACAATTGGATCATGTTAATGATAATTAGGAGTGTTATTTAGCAAATGAGGGTCATAAATTGATCTCTTCTCATTTTTTTTTACCCTCTCATCCACCTAATTAGGTGTGTCAATGGGTAAGAGCAAGTCAAATAGTAGATTTTAGTCTTTTAGTAACTTGAGAGACTTGCTTGCAATATTTGCAAAATGTTAGACATGTAGCTTACTATTGGAGATATTTTTTGTTTGTAGTCATTGTAGCTCTACCAAATTACACTGGCTTGTATTTAAAAAATAAAATAATTTTTTCCAATTAGATGAAATTAATGATGTGGCAATACAAACTACAAGTTTTTTTTTTTTTTTTTTTTTTTTTTTTTTTGTCAAAGGAAAGAACAGGATAGAAATCACGAAACACTAAGAGCCATAGATGCTAATCTGTGGGCCTCAGTATTTCGTTCTCTAGGAAAAAAGAAAATCGAACAGCAATGAAAACTAGCACATTCAGCAACGATATCTTCTATCAAGGAGGCAGTTGTTGCAAAGGAGATTCCGGGTTTGTCAATCTGTAATACCAGGGTCAAGCAATCCGTCTTGAGATTAACATGAAGGAAGCCCTTTTTCTTTGCCCATTTGATAGCTTTAATGAGTGCAAATGCTTCAGCTTGGAAGGCTGAACTTGCTGAAAACTTCTCCTGGCATTCCTCCATAATTCCAAGTTCGTCCCTGCAAACCCATCCTCCAGCAGCCGAAAATGAGGGTAACCAACCTGCGTCAACTTCTATAGAAATCTTATTACAAGGAGAGCATAAATGATAAGTGTAGTTTGTAGTGCCTAATTGCAGTATTTTGGTCCCACTTTCCTTGTGGAATCGCTCCTTTGGAGCGGTTTATGGGCTACTTATGCTTCCTTTAGTTCGTTTCAGGTTCCCGAGACCGTTCATGAAGAGTAGGAGCGATTCCGACTCAATACATACACATTTTGGAGCCAACGAAGCTAAGGAAAGATGACTCGATGCCTTGGAATCGACCCCGAGACCTTGGGACCCAATCCCGAGCCTTCGAGACCCGATCCCGAGTCCCGAGAATCGATGGAAAGTCCATGAGAACCAAGGAGGGACCAAATAGTTCAAATTGGAGGCCTACAAGACTCTTCCCGGACGGGTATGGCCTCATCCCGTCCGGGATGAAGGAGGAACGAAGTGCAGCTACTGGGGGCTGTTCCGGATCGGGAACATAAAATCCCGATCGGGAATTCCCATAATCCCGATCGGGAATTTCTTTCCCGACCGGGAAAAGCTCCAGCTCGCCCGCCTTCAATTCTTTTCTTCTCCTTTTCATTTGTAACCCTATATATACTCTTCCCTTGTTATGTTAAGGATATACACTTCATTAGAGACAAAACCCTAGACTACTTTAGGTTAGATTAGATTAGATTAGTGTAGATTAGTCGATAATTAGTAGTTAATCTTAGATTAGTACTTGTATTAAGGGAATTCTTCAAGATCTTCTCCAAGCTTGACAACCTTGGATGTTTGTTTTGGGTTTTCTTCATTAATGCAAGTTTTGTTCTTTCTCCTTCACTAGTTTGGTATAATCCTCTTCTCTTATACTCTTAATCTTGTTTTATTCATTCAAGTTTGAATCTTTATCATTGTTTGTTCTTGTTCTTGTTAGTTTGGTTGAGTTTGTTTATGTTTGTTTTGTTTCTTATGATTGTTTCATCTTATTCTTGTTAGTTGTAGTTTGATTATGTTAGAGTAGTGTTCTTGCTAGGGTTAGTAAGGTGATTAGGGTGTTAATTGGGTGATTAAGGGTTGGTTAGAGTTGATTGGTAGAAGATTTGGGTTTCCTCTTGTTTGATGCACATCGCATGTTTGTTGAATTGCTTGAATGACTAAGTATGTACGAATGCTTGTTTTCTTGCCTTTCTTTGTGGGTGTTAGTTTGTTGTGGGTTCGGTCCCCTCACTAAGTTGCGAGAGCCCGGTGAGGACGACCCCTAGGCCGGTCTAAGTAGCGAGAGCCCGGATTCGACCTAGGACCATAGCGTGCTAGAACCCCGTTTGTGTTGTGTGTCATCGAGATGGGTTCTAGGTGGAACCTCTAGGTGAGTCTAAGTTGCGAGAGCCCGGACCAACCTAGATCACCCTACTACCTCCTTTACTCTAGTCCTCTCTTGACCATTCCGTTACCCCTTTAACCCCGACCTAATCCTAACCCGTTTTCCTTAGTCATAGTCTAGTCTCCTCCCTTCTCATTATTCTCTAGCTTAGCTCGTTGACTTAGTCTAGTATTTAGGCGACCTTAGTCTAGACTTTACTTTACCGTCCCCGTGGATTCGACCCGACTTGCCCTATCTACCGTAGGAATAGCCGGTTATTTTATTGACGGTTGGGGTTCCACGACAAATCCCTCCCATCAATAAACCTAGGTTTTTGATGATAACAATTTCCTTGGACTTAGTAATCTTAGAGCCCTTCACTTGAAAATCTTTCGGAACTATACTGTCTTTAGTCGATATCGATCCATGGGCCCAACATTCATCATGTTTAGCATCAATAGCACCTTGAGGGGAGGTTGGCTTGGCGATGTATAAATTCAGATCAGCACAGGAAGCTTCATATCTTCTCCAGAACCCAAAAGTAGAATTATCCCACTTCCCAAAAATAATGCCGTTCCGAAATAACCAAATTGAATAAAGCATATTCAAGAAGCTCAGAATTTTGAGATCAGAGTCCTCAGACTTAGCCGGGTACAAGATCCAATTCAACATCCAGCTTTTAAAACTGATTCCCGAATCGTTTTCCACACGGATACCCAAAGAACATGTAGCCCAAAACCTAGCAGTGACTTGACAGTCTCTAAAGAGATGTTCAAGGGTTTCAGTTACTTCGCCCGAAACAGAGGAAGAGTGGTAATCACATAAAGCACAGGCGTAAGATCCTGGAAGTGAACGCTTCAATCTTTCAACTCCGATCGGGAGTGCAGAAGCAAGGACCTTCCAAATGAAAATTTTCCAAGTTTGAGGCCCTGGAAGTTTCCACAAAACTTTTTTGGAAAAGAATTCCGGGAAAGCTTGAACTTGTTTTGAAGCTCGAATCCTATGTTTTGAAAAACTCTCATCATTATATAATCCCTCTCTATAACCACTTTTAGCATTATAGCAACCATCTTTGGTTTTCATCCAGCATGGCGTGATGGTCTGTCTTGAGCTAGGAAGATGAATGGATCTAATTTTCTTGCACCAATCAGAGTCAAAGACTAGTTCCAATTTCTTAGGATCCCAAGAGTAATCGTCTTTAATGAAGTCACTTAATGTCCAATTCTTCTCATCATCCTTGGCGAGGCAATTAATACCTATCTTAGGAACTGGTATACTACCATAGACCCATCTATCTTGAAAGATATTGATATTGCTAGAATTTTCCTCCATATTACTCCCAAGATTCCAGTTCAGTCCCTTGTTAATAGTCTCGCTTCCCCAAAGAATATCTTTCCAAACTTTTCCAGGATTACTCGGAGCACAGTTCCCATTATTCGTCATCCAATATTTAATGGAACCAAACTTACCTTTAAACACTTGATAAAATAAGGATTCCTTAGTCAAAAGTTTCCACGCCAATTTAGCAAGTAAAGCCTGGTTGACATGAGATAAATCCCTAATGCCCAGCCCACCCTCAGATTTTGGAAGTGATAGATACCTAGCAGCCCTCCAGTAGACCGTACCTCCTGTTCTAAACCCCGCCCACCAGAAATGAGATAACAAAGATTTGATCTTGTTAGCAACACTTACCGGTATTTTAAATACCGATAGATAATAACTTGAAAGGTTAGCTAGAACAGAATGAATTAGAGTGAGTCTACCAGCAGGAGAAAGGAAAACACCATTCCAAGAAGTGATACGTTGACGGACCTTGTAAACCAAGAGGTTGTAAGTCTTAGTCTTCTTTGTCCCCCCAATATCAAGGATGCCCAAATAGGCTCCAAGATCTTCAGATGTCTTGATGTCAAAAAGGAGGAGAGTTCTTCGGACAATGGTCAGGTTACAATTCGGACTAAACAGGATAGAGGACTTAGCCTTGTTAACCACTTTTCCCGAAAGTGTGCAGTATCTTTGAAGAGATTTATAGAAATTCACCAAATTACTCCAAACTTCTTTTAAGAAAAAAATCGAATCATCCGCAAAAAATAGATGGGAAATCTCTGGCGACCTTCTGGCTATTTTAATCCCTTCAACTCGACAAGTATTGACACCAGTTCTCAGTTGTCTTGAGAAAATTTCAAAGCAAATGACAAAAAGATAAGGGGAAATTGGATCTCCCTGCCTCAAACCGCACGTAGGAGAAAAGAAATTCAGAGGTTCTCCATTGACAAGGATTGAGTACGTGACTGAAGAAACATTATTCATAATTAAGTCTATCCATCTCGCAGGAAATCCTAGTCCTTGAAGTGCTCCTCTAAGAAAATTCCAACTCACCCTATCATAAGCTTTACTCATATCAGCTTTAATGGCTACCAATCCATTTTTACCAGATTTTTTCCTGTTGATATGCCTAATATATTCATCAGCAATAAGGATGTTATCTGCAATGTCTCTTCCTGGAACAAACGCATTCTGAAAATCTCCAATAATTCTGCTCATAATCCCTTTCATCCTATTCGTCATGCATTTCAATATAATTTTCATAATAACATTGCATAAGCTAATAGGTCGGTATTGGTCTACCTTTTCTGGACAGGCAGATTTAGGGATGAGAGTAATAAAAGTTCTATTCATTTCTTTCAAAATGAAGCCCGATTTAGTATTTGTGTTTGCTATTGAACTTGCTCTATTTGGTTGCAAAAAAGTCAAAGTGAGAAAGGGTTGAGTATTGCAGGTGAAAAAGAAAAGATGTCGGAGAAAAAAAAAGGCAAAGGAGTAAATTTCATAGGTAGGTCTTCTGAGAGACGGTCTCTCATTAACTTTACTGAGAGACTACTTACAAATAAAAGTAACAGTGGTACCAAACCTAATAGAAGTAGGTACGATCGACCTAAAAGAGTATACAAATATAAATAAGGTACGCTTCTTATAAAAACAAGTACAAAACAAAGTTGTCATCCAAGGATACAAATAGAACATAGAGTGGTACTGAACAGTGGTCTCTCAATAAGTTATTGAGAGACCGTCTCTCCCAAGAATTTGTGAATTTCATTGTGGCTACATTTTTTTTAATGGACATATTTTTTTTTTTTTTTTTGTATAAAATGTCATCAATATGTAATCAATTAATTATTTTTTATCTTATTTTTCTTATACCCTAAAATAATCTTATTTTAATTAAAAAATATAAACAAAATATTTCATCAATTTCTTATTATTCTCAAATTATACTACTTCCATACGGATCTAAATAATTTTGATGATGATTATATAACATCACAAGCTGATACTCCCTCCGTTCATAATCTTTTGACCCATTTCATCATTATTTGTGAGGAGTATTTTAATGAAACGGGGTAGAAAATAATGAACGGAGGAAGTACTATTTTAGACATAAATCTAAATAATACAGTAATACTTATATAAGTTGGGGAACTTTGAACTTTGTTGTAAAGTTGTCGAGCTCAAGAAGTTTAGTACTAGATCTTGACAATTTTGTACTAGAGCTCATAGTTTGTCACAAAGTTGCTGAGCTTTGTCACAAGTTGTTGAGCTCAAAAAGTTTAGTACTAAAGCCCGATAACTTTGTACTAGAGCTCAACAACTTTGTATTAAAGTCATAGTTTGTCATAAAGTTGGTGAGCTTTGTTACAAAGTTGTCGAGCTCAATTAACAAAATTGTTGAGCTTTTTCATGTTAAAAAAATCACCGTTTAATTTATGTTATGCATTCCTAATTTATTAGTTTGAAGTGTCTTTATTTTTAATGTAATCGAACTCCATTGTAATATATTTATTTGTAATAAAAATGTATTTACATTCCTTTTATTTATTTTTTAAACATTTTCTAAATCAAATACTTCCTACGTTCCAACCATTTGTATACGTTTGCTTTATGTACGTACGTCAATACCAGTTTTCTTTTGTCTATATCTTAGTTACGTGTTACTAAAAATTATAAAAATTTGATATTTATAATGTATTTTATTAGACGATTTAAACAAGATCCCATATGACTATCTTTTTTCTTGTATATTAGAAATTATATTGAAGATTCTCATCACTTATAAATAGTGTTAAAAAAAGCAAATGTATACAAATAGTTGGAACAAAGGGGGTATGTTTTTATAATATTTCGAAAAAAAAAATTATAGACATAATTTGAATTATTCAAAACAAAAGGTAAGTAAAAAAAGATAAGAGATAAAGTTTGGCGAGGTATAGGATATTGGTAATAGCTCACAAATTCTATTACGTTTTTGTGTCGTCGTTTACCATCAAATATGAGTTGTAAATTTGTAATAGATCACAAATTCTCATAAGAACGTGTTGACTCATATTCAAGGATTTCATGGCTTCCTTCTTGGCCCGATGTATGCTTGAACTTTCGACCCCGAATCCATTATCTCTAAGATGATACCTACAATATAAAGACGAGACATATTAAGCAGTACCATCTCTCGAATGATAATAACTAAAAATGATTCGTTAAACCATGTAAGCACACAAGAATCGAGTCGGATAAGCACTTAAATGTGAGTGAACCTGCTACAAAAATGTCATTTATCACATTTAAACCTTACTCGCACTCGAGTAGGCTCGAACTAATACTACAAAACTGGAGTAATAAACTAACTACTAGCCGAGTGGGTGTTAAATTAGTACATCTATATCCTACGCCCTTTCAACTCAAGAGGTTGTAAAACACTCCCCGCAAGACAAGTGAGGTCTTGTTAGAAAAAATGGATGCAACAAAGCGAATGATACCTTTCATTGGACACACACCCTCATTTGGTCAAATGAGGTCAAGAAATCCGGAGGCGAGTTGTAAAACCCTTGAGGAGTCGGCTCGAGATAAGGGTCGTGAAATGGAGATTGTGTCGGACTCCAGGACGACTCTTAAAAACATACTATACTACTACGTATGTGGTTCCCTACATGTTACTCCGTATGACGCAAATGTTTTACATCGATTCACTGAGAAGAGACGTGATAACATTATAAGGTCATCGACGGAACATATAGATTAATCGAAACCTCGACCAAAACCGGATCCAAAATCCAATAAATCTCATCACATGAAAAATGGAGGGTTTGAAAGGAGCAAGTGAAATAGTGAAGGAGGGACCAAATCAAAATGGAGAGGCGTTCGAAAAAGAGGGATGCAAAATGCCATGTCAGATAAACAAACAAAATCTCCACAACTCAGAGTAGTGGAGAATTGGAGACGGCTCAAAGTACCTGCCCCCCGGGCCCACACCATCCCATGATTCCCATCACACTCCTCTCCTCTCTCTGTACTCTGTACTCTCCTCACCAACCCCTCCAAATCACCTTCCTCCCTCGAGTTGTTGTATATGTCGAAAATATTTGTTGTAAAGTTTATAACACATCAAATAAAATAAATACGACAAGAAGCTGAATGTTAGGGAGTAATAAATTGTTTGTCATAAACGTGTAATAGATACACTCTTCATAAGAAATACTTGTGTTACAGTGTTGCTCTCTATAATCTACCTCTGCCTGCCTCTTGACTCAAAGTAATGGTCTGGTTTAGATTACTTGTTCACTTAAATTATTTGTAAGAGTAGCCTTTTTCTTAAAAAAAAAAGATGAGATATGTCACTTACTGCACTACAAATTACTCCCTCTATTTATTGAAAGCTTCCACTTTTCTTTTTTCGTAAATTTCTTTGATAGTTTTCACTTTCTTTTTTGGTATCATTTTTCTCTCTCACCTAAGTGTCTCACTTACTTTATTCTTTCTCTACTTTTAAATATTTTATTATTATCCTTAAAAATGTACTCCCTCCATACCACTAACTTCTTCCCACTTTCCTAATAAGGAAATACCACTAACTTCCTCTCATTTCATTTCTTTCCTTTTTTGACAAATTTTTTACACTAAAATTCCTCAATTACTTTGCTAATAATTCCAAAATACAATAATTGACACCATTAAAATCAATATTAATAATATAACATTCTCCATTAATAACTAATTTACCATCTTAACCCATTAATTAATTTTTTAATATTTTATTATTTGTTTTACATGTCCTCCTTAATCCGCGTGTCACAATGAAATGGGAAGATCATTGTGGTACGGAGGGAGTACCATTTTTAAGTGGAACCTTTCAATGAAATGGATGGAGTAGAAAGGAAAAAAAAAAATGATTACTGCATCCATTAGATCATCCCAATGAGAGGATTATACAACTAGTTGTACATAACTCTATGTACAAGTACAACTGCTTTTAAAATTTTGAGATTTATCACAAAAGTTTCGAGTTTTGCTATAAACTTTCTGAGTTTTTAATGTAAAGTTGTCGAGTTAAATCACATAAATGTTTAAGCTCAAAAACTTACATTTCGGTTCAGAAACTTTTATAAGAACATTAAATATATACAAAAAGCTCAACAACTTTGAGAAGAAGGTTTAGCTCACGTGGTTAGAGCTACCTTACCTTGATCGAGAGGTCAGGGGTTCGATTCTCATCTGCGACTAAGTGCGCGCTTCGTTATACCAAAAAAAAAAAAAAAAAAAAAAACTCAACAACTTTGCCTCTGTTGCAATATATTTTATAAATAATTAATATTCCGTGCTACTCACTTTGTTCCTATAGAAAATTTACATATCCAAAATGGGAACGCAAACGGAGGGAGCATATAACATTTATTTTGATCTTTTATTTAACTTTGTAAAACCAAATAAAGGAAGCGGCATCTTCACAGATCACAAGGCAATATTTCAACCGTCTCAGTCACTTGTTTACCTTTGATTAAAAAAAATCTTCACTACTCCGTACTACTTTTTTTCACTTTGTTTTTTAATGTTTAAACTTGGATGGTTAGATCGTCCCAAAAAGAATCCTGGCCATTAAAAAGAAATGATCCTCAATCTGTTTTTAGGGAATGGAGACGTTTCTGATCGTAAGTACCACCATTTTACTCTTAGTTGCGGAAATATTACACAATATATAAAGTACGTACCTTTTTTTTTTAAATGAGAGTGGTGTAAGATTAAATACGGAGTACTAGAATATAAGTGTAATAGTTGGGTTTCAACCATCATCGTAAGGTTTTGGTTGAGTTGAGTTCGAATCCTAGATAACCAAACACTTTTTAAAAAAATTTCATGAAGTTTATTTCACATAATTGTCTACTTACCATGAATTAACACTTTATGTATCAACCAAACGAGTCCTCAAGATTAAAATCTCGAAAGAAAAGGTGAAAGGAAGTCAATAAAACAACATTAAAAGATAAACGGTGACCAAAGAAATCCCGGCGTATGCCCTAATCCTTAGAGAGGGAAAAGTGTTGGATGAAAATGAGTGTGTTTGGCACTTGTTTACCACGCTATGGGCTCCCTGGCTGGAATGGACTATTACCAAATTGGTTACTCTAGTTGATAGTACGAGTAGAAGGGAACCCTTTTGACTCGTAAAGCTAGTGGTAAGTCAAGGAGTCGATAGATAAAAGTGTGGTGGACTCGTTGATAGAACGATTCAACTTCAACACATACAAGCCCCTTTGACTAAACACACTAAATAGAACGGCCCACAAGTATTCCCAGATAGAAAGAGAAAGAGAAAGAGAGAAGAACGTAATTTGACGACAAACAAAAGCGTATGGTATGGGTTAAAGCTAATAAGTCTGAGAAACATATCATGAAGGGTTTTGTAGGAGTAAATCATTATGAATTTATGCCTGCTACTCTTATTTACTTACTTACTCGGTATAATAAATGTTGGGTATAGTCCAATTCGGCGTCTCATAATTAAATTACACCAAAACAAAACATTTATAAACAATTCAACACGGTATCATTGTTGACGAGAGACTTTTCATATGTTGGAGATAAGTTTTAGTTTTATTTTCTTTTGTTAGTGTTATGTACTTACGTCTCACACTTTGACTTAGTGTGGGGCCGTTTCTCATAAAACATACCCATATTATATAACTATACAAAAAAAAAAGATGGGTTAATTCCATTTCCGATGATTTATGTTATTTTATACTAATAAATGCGGGTTTTAGAAATTGTAAGTATTGGTATTCATTACCTAAGTTTTTAATTCATTACCAATATATTTACACTTGTGCTTCCTTTTTGCCAAAAACAAAATATTTAACCGATTTTGTAATGAATAATCAATAAATTAATGAGACCATTCCAAACTTATCATGTCCAAATAGGTTAAGTTTCAATTGGTCTACATTAATATTATCGATCACGATCGATTCAGTTTCCTTCACTCCAACTCCCTTTTATTTCTTTCATTTGGAAAGCATTACTGCATTAATATAATAGCATAATTGTGGTTTTATATCTTGTTATGTACATATCGTAGAATTGGTTTGATGATTTCACATGCTACTTGAGGAAATATCTTTATCCAAATATACTCAGTTCCTATGTGAACAAGGAAGCCTATAAAACGCGTTTTCTTGAAGGAATGAAGGGTTGATCTTTCAATAATTAAAGCAATAAGGAGTATCTTAGCCTAGTAGTTAAGACTAGGTAGGTACCCTGGAATAATAGGTTACGAATTCAAATCACCTCCCTTATATCATAATACGAGCAATTAAGTACGTGCTTCGTTGCGGTAGCTACCTTCGTTGACCACTTGACCATCATATGCATGTAAACTAAGTTAGGAGTAAATGTTAACTAATCCTTAGCTTGCTTGTCGTAGTTAGGGATGGAATAATATTTTGTTCAAATGAAGGGAGAAAGTTAGAGTTGAAAATGACCGTGTTAATAGCAACAACCAAGCAAGTGCATACCCTAGTTTTATGTTGATTTCATGCCCTCCCTCTTTTTTTTCAAACTTTAACTTTCGTTTCATTCAAAGTGTTATATTCCGATCCAAAATGTCTTGACCTAGTGGTAATAGACTAATAGGTCACATATTCGAAATTCCTCCATTTTATTGTAATGCGACTAAGTGCGTACTTCGTTGAACAAAAAAATTTAGAAATTTAGAATGGATCGAATATGATTATTCCATCAAAGTACAGAGTTAGAAGTTAGAACGTACGTACATGTTAACTCAATTACATTTTTTCTTGATCAACGAAGCGCGTACTTAATCGCATTAGGGGAAGAGGATTCAAATTTGCAATTATTATCCAGAATACCTATTCTTAACCAATAACCGAAGACGTATATATTAACCACCTAGCTAAGACATTTTGGGATAACTTTATAGATCTGCAATCACCTTAGCTTGTTCCTATGCTCCACTATATTCAGTTTAGTTTAACTCTTTGCTCCGCCGTATTCAGTTTAGTTTAGCTCCTGGAACCATTCAATTCCGTTCGACTATTCAATTTAGGAATGCACTTTGATTGTTTGATTAGGATTCAAAGATTCAAAGTCTTTTACTTCTTCCTAATTATGAGGCAACATTTACTGACAAATGCTCCCTGTGACCACGCTTTTTGTTACTTGCGCGGAACTTCCTTGGTTGCTTGGCAAAAAGTACCCTGGATAAATTCTGCGTTAACCATGGAAGGGAAACTGCCGTAAATTATTTGTATTTGACTCGAGTGAAATACTATAGAATTAACCGTGGGTGGTTTGTTTGAGGTGTTTTGCGCGGTAGCTAAATCTAAAATATAAATAAGCTATACTCCGTACTATATAGCGATAAAATAACACAAATTGAGCTAAATAAAGTAAAACACAACCAATATTATACTCAAAGTAACTCAATCAAGTAAAAATATACCCCCTTCGTCCCTAAAAGATTGTCTCAATCTTACTAGGACGGAGGGAGTAGTTTGTTGAAGAAGTAATACTTCTTCGCATCAAAAAAAAAAAATAAGTATTACTTCTAGTGGCAAAAGTTTTCTTATCGATGTCAAGATTCAAGAGGCTGTGGTTCGATTCTCATCTACTATGTACTAAATACATGTTTCTTTAGATAAGAAAAAACACCGGAAAAACAAGAGCGTGACAAGTTGACTAAAATTAATTTTTTTGTCACGGATTATCCCGGGACTAATTACGCTTTTGGTGAAACATTTACTTCGGTGAAAAAATATATAATAAATTAATAAACGTAAGAATTAAATAAATTAATAAGAATTATCTATGCTAAAGTAGTGACATATGAAACGGTTACTAGGCGACTAGCCAACTACTCCTTATTTATATAGAAGACAACTCATGTGCTTTTGTAGTGTTTTGTCTTTTCTATGTAAACGGATCGTATTCGACCCGTTATAAAAAAGTGATTGAAGAATTCCGTCACGAAAAAAAAAAAATTGTGCAAAGGGTAAATACCTTTTGCCAAAAAAATCCATCAAACGTTAAAAGTATCCTAGTGGAGAAGGTAAATTTATTAAGCCAGTCCATTTTACTAACTGGACCTAAAACAAACGTTGGCTCCTTTAGAACATTTTAGCTAAAGGGTCCAAGTTCCTCCAATTTTCCCCTCTTAGTTTTATATAATAACTTCGACTTGTGACGTCTTTCAACCCTCTTTCCTTTACAACATTATTTAAATCGAATGTGAATTGTCGAAAACGTATGACTTGTGACTTTTCACAATCCTCCGTGGAGGAATGACGAGGGAATATTTTCTTTTAAAAATTACTCCATATAAACTTTCTCTAAACTCTACATTGCCCTAAAATTATTGTGATAGTAACGTATTATTATAAAATGATACTCGTATAGTCAATTATTGGAGTATCAAAACGTATGTATTGTAAGTACGTGCGATGTTTTATTAACGATTATTCATATGTTTCAAAAATAAGTAAAAATAGAGAGACTTGATCTTTGCTGCCGGTTAATTTATCCATTTTTACCACAGGATATAACCCTTTCTTGTTTATTGATTGATATTGTCACACTACTCTATCAAGAGTTTGATCCGGGATATCAACTAGCGCGAATATCAACTAACTTATACGGAGTAAAATATTTGACTCGTCATAAATTTAAGACGAATGATACTAGGATAGAATACTTGAGGCATCTTCCTCGTCCGTACTATTTCAGTTGACTCCAGCAGCAGACAGCATAGATCAGAGGTTATTTCTAGTACAGTATTATTGCAAACCTAATGCAGATAGCAATATGGAAAGTTGAAATAAAATTATGGGTTTTTGACATAAATAAACAGAAACCCCAACCACTTGATTGACATATGACAATGACTCTTCAAACAACAACATTTTCATATAAACATTACAACTCAAATTGCCCCCAATGTCTTTATCTCTACTCACGAGTCACGACGTGGTGATGCCGATATAAAAATAAAAGTTAATGATTAAACCAAAGAGATGCTACTTTCCCCGCCTGGCGGCTTACGGACACCACTGAAAACCCTGGATTCTGCTTTCCCATCGGAAAATATATCATTTCCACTCATATCACGGAGCTTGGCCGTGCTCAGAGGTTTCTCAGCAGGATTTAGTGGCGGTGAGTCCGCCTTGAAGATGTTGTTCCCCGACAACTGAGCAAGTTTTTGGTCATGGATTTTCTTTGCTGTCTTCAAAACAGGCTCCGGATTTGTTTGTCGGAACGCTGCTGACGCTTGCACATCCCGAGGCTTCATTTCAGGGGGTGGAGCGAATATGTTGGTCCCACTGAGCTCTTTGTACTTGGCATCAGAAAATTGCTTCTTTAACTTAGCCTCAGAGATGTTGTCAAGATTGCCGCTGAGTTCACGCTGTTTTGCTGCTTCCGGCAGTGTAGCAGGCTTCTTTGGAGTCGCGTTTTCATCAGTGGCGAATGAGATTTGACTCATGCCAGCTACGGTTTGCTGGTAAACCAATCACAACCGGTCACATCGCAATAATTTCATTTAGGAAAATAGGATGACCTCACAACACAAAAAAACAACTATTGCTAGAAATCAATGATTCAAAAGATATCTATTAAAACATTTGACTATACACATATTTAGAAACGGGCACTTTCCATATGGTAGAACTTAGTATTGAGCATGGTTTTAAGTCACGGACTGAGACTCTGGTCTAGTAATCAATTGTCGCAACATAATCCGGCCATTGTGCAACATCATAATGCCGTTATGGTAGCAGAGAAGAAAAAAATGGTTGTTACTCAATCGAGGTGAAGTATCGCGGCTGAGATTTTGTACCATGGTGTTGTGGATTCAGTATTATTTTAGGAGCAACCTAACTCAATTGTAGACAGATGGTGAAATACACTGAAAACCCCACAAGGCCACAACCCATGTATGCTAAAACCAATTATTGATTCGCTGAGGTCGAGTGACACTGGTAACAAAGACGACTCTTAGCCAACCTACCGTTGAGAGCCACCAAAAGAAAGTCGGGCTATAGAGTATTGTACCTGGTACATACGCACACCAGACTTGTTACTTGGAGTTGCACTGGCACCTTCAGCTTCTTGATCATTATCCTCCCCTTCTCCTGCAAAAATGCTGCTTCCTGTCATCTCTCTTCGCTTATTTTCAGAGCGTGGTTTTCTGAAAGATTCCAAATTTCATATTTAGCATCATCGTGATTTCCCGTCAATCAAAAGAACATGTTAATGATCAAATTGGACAACTCGTCACCACCCTTGGTCGATCCTAGGAGTAAGCCCTTTTGCTAAGGCATATTCATTCGAAAGAGAAGGATGCGCAAGAACATCATAGAATGCAGAGACCACTAAATAGACTGGGTAATTTCATCAAATAACCAATCATTTACCATGTCCGATGGAACCAGACACATTCTGCATTTGTCTTATTTACTGACCCATCACGGGGTTGTTACGCAAATACGCGTTATCAGGAGAAATTCTAGGGGTAAATTTGTCGATATTGCGTAAATTTGTATCAAAAAATACACCACTACAACTACTACTAGTCTATGTTGGTAGACAAGAAAGATCAAAGATGAAAACATTACCTTTTCAACATTGATTCAAACTCTTCATCAGTGACTTGACCTCCAAACACCACCTTCGTGATTCCATCTGACGGCTGCCCATTTTTCAAAACCACAATTTTATTCATCACCCAAACATTTATCATGATTTCAACTCTCACTCAATTAATAATAAGCTTTTTAGCTCAAATGTAAAAGAAAATAAACAATCAAATTAGAATTCTTACCCAATTAGTACATTGTCAAATTTCTAATGAAATCATCGTACTTTGTTTGGTAGATTCCGACCTAAATAGTCTTATAATTTCACGCGTTTGGTAAAATCGGCGCCATATTGCTCGGAATCTAACATTTTTTTTATTATCATGCCACTAATTGTCCTACAATCGGCTACCAAACATTGTTTCCTAATTCGCCTAATTTAATTTGATAATCAAACCTCCGCTAACCATCCTACTTTTTATAAATCTGCTTGTGTTAATTCATTGGAGTCAGGGCCCAATTAACACTTAGTCGTATTACAATAACAGGAACGGGATTGAAACTGGACCTATTATTATGGGGCCAAATTAGGTAACAACGGGGTCTCACACAACAACAAGAAGCTGAGTACGATTTTGACCTTGGTCTCTCGTAAAAATCAAAACTGTGAGCTCAAACTAAAATCTAAACAAATTGAAAAAGGGGGAGTGAGTGAGAAAAACCAGGAAGTTGCGAAGAGGGCGGTGAGGGGAGTTGTTGTCGAACGTGGGGCCTTCAGGCCAACTTAGTAGATCTGCGGTTGATGTGTGAGTCTTCCTCACTGGTGTTCCTCGCTGCTCCATTTTTGTCAAAATTTTATTTCAAATTTCAAAATTATTATTAAGTAATTATTAATAGGAGTAAATAATAAATAAATTAAAATGTAGGAGTACAAAAACTAAATGTGACACCTCGGAAAAGAAAGAAATAGAGAGGGGTGTGGGTGTGGGTGTGGGTTTGTGTTTGTGTTTCTTTTTTGATGTTTTTGTTGTGGTTACTTTTTGTGTGCTAAGTGTTTAGAAATCACAACTCAGAAGTACAAGTAGAAATTGAAAGAGGCAAGTGAGGAGGGGAAGGGGAAAGTGTGAACTCAGAACAAGGCAGATTTGGTGGAATGATTCAAATACCCTTTTGTTTCCGTTTTTGTTCTCAACTTCATTTTCTATTTTCTAGTAGAAGAAAAAAAATATATTCCCTTGGTTTTTTTTAAAATAAAGTGTTCATCTTTCTTTGTTTGATCATAATAGAATATAAATTGGCAATGAGCCTTAATCATCGTCTTAAAATTTTGGTTGAATTGGTTCCATAACATGGCATCAGAGTTAGAGATCACGTGCTCAAATTCTGACAGTCTCCACTATCTCGAACTCTTGTGGAAACTGCACGGTAATCCCTCTTTAACTCGATGACCATTCGAAATGGGCAATGGGCCTCAACCATCAACAAATCATTTCTGTAATTGTTTGATTTTTGTGTTGTCATTAGTTGTGAGTTGGGACCCTATATATTTCTCAACTTTCATTTCCCACCACATATTTACCTACCTCTTAATTCTTAACAAATACTTGGACGACTCTTGTAGAATGTGTTTGGATGGGACGTGGAATCACTTGTTTGGTTAGCAAATGAAATGGAAGGTAATATATATTTCAATACCTTAAAATTTTATACTCAAGTGTCAATTTATCCCAAATTTCTAACTAGTTATTCCAACTACCATCGAAGCAAATAACAATAAACAACTACTCCCTCCCAAATCTACAATAAGTTTTCTGCAACTAATTACTCTTATTATTCTGTATGACTTCATCTAAGATCTACGGAGTATACACAATGTACATAATTACTTAGTATATATATGTAGCAACTAGCAAGTACTTTGACTCATTCATTGATAATATTAAGTGTGTATCCAAGTTATAAAGAATCATTTGTCAAGTAAACCGTTTAAGAATGAGAGTTAACTCAAATGAAAATAGATATACTTCATACGGAGTAACTTTTTTTTTTTACTTCAACCAAAACCTAAGGATTCAACTTGTAAGTGTGTGCTTTTGAATTGACGTTAGCGTTAGTATTAGTACTTTTACAATGAAACTGTTAGACGAACTATATCAACAAAAACTTTAAAGGTGATTGTTGGGACTTTAAGTACCATGTGTTGAGTTTCTACTTATGAGTTGAGAGATATTGGAATCTATCAAAACCCGACCTTATGATCTTTGGTTTTGCTTACTCTAATACTGATTCAGATGAATTTGATGATTGAGCATCAACTGGACAATTATATATTTATATTTATGGATTATGGAAGGCTTCTTAACTGGCAGTAACAGATCGAGCAATAGCTTGCAAGGAAAACAATCTAGATGTCATTAATTATGAGTAGTCACAGCTCACAAGAAGTCACAACTTCATTTCACCACAAGAAAAAAAGAAGTCGTAACTTAAGAATAATAGGAGGAGGCCATTAACGGGTAACTTCATTACAAATCACAAACTTGTCGCAAATTATGTACGATAATGTACAAGTAATAAATAATTTATATTATCTTTATTTAATATTGTAAAAAAAAAATTGAGCCTATGTTCGTAAATGATACTTCGTATATTGTCAAAAGAATTATGCAGTAGGATATAGTATTAACACAAATTATTGACTTTTTTATAACGGGTCAAACATGATCTATGTCCATAGAAAAATCAAAACAAAACTAAATCAATATTTTATCTTTTCTATATAAATAGGTAGTATTTGACCCGTTATAATAAGTAACGGATATCTCCGTCACAAGGAAAGTTATCCATAATATTAATTATATATACGGATTATAATTTTACTCGTATTAATTAGGGAGTAATATATATTAAGGCACTGCTAGAAGTGGCAGTATTTTTGTCAGAAATATGAAACGCATAATGCATGCAATTATAGTACGTATTTATTATATGCAAATGCTTCTTCCTTGTCTGTTAAGATTAATGATTAAAGACTTAGAAGTAAATGATTAGCACCCAACCATAGACTTAAATAATAATTAAGGTGATAGACTTGCTTTATATAGATTATAGACATATATAGTCATATAGATGATAGAGTAGATCCTATACTCTCCTATACTGACTAGTGGAGGCGGATCACCAAACGAATTGTTTGAATTTTTGAAACGCTACCCCTAACAATAGTACTACAGTAGTATAGTATGATCACCTTCACCCATTTGAATTGGTTTGGATGTAATCTTGGCATTATAAGGTTGGTAATGATACACATATTGATACTTTGCATCAATGTAATTTGGATTATTTGGGTGATTAGAAATTGTGTAATCTTTCGAGATTAAATACATGTTTAAGTGCGGCGAAACTTCTTGCATTGATTACCAAAGAAATCTATTACAACATGTATATAAAACGCAAAAGGACAAAACAACTCTCGCAAATGAAGTTCATCATTGGTAAGGAAAATCAAGATGATCCTCTTTTGGAGAACTTACACAATAGCAAGCCGGTCTCCATAGTGAGTGTGTCGGGATACAATATAATTGTCATTCCTATAGAATAAAAGTTGATGCTACATGACATGACAACTTCACTGGTGCGGTGGAATGAGCTGTCTACAACCCAATATGAAACTTATTTTCACTGGTAGTTGGAAAATTAGGGCGGAATATAATCTCCACTCCGATCCAAGAGTTCATTCCTAGCTTATCTATTAATTACATACCTAACTATAGTGTTTAATTTTGTCGCTCATCGATTAGCGGTGAACCAGTGAAAACATACGGTAGCTAGTGTTCTCTTTCCAGATGACAACAAAAACATGATCCCTGGTGTCTGTACTCTAATGTCTATAAATGTTGTATATATTCTTTTTGATTTATGCAATATACATAAACGATGAATAATAATATTTCGTGAGTCTTTTTGTGATGGATTACAAATACCCCTCCGATTTTTTATTATCTTCCCTATTTCCTTATTGGGCTGAAACACAATTTTTTCCCTATTTTCGTTTTGGGTCATCAACATGTGGTTTAGAATCACCCTTACATTTCTCTCTCTTCCTTCTTTTATTTTGAACCACACATTCCTACACCTTTATTTTCTTCCCAAAACCAAAGGGAAAGATAATAAAAAATCGGAGGGAGTATAATTTATAACAAATTCATATTACCACATGAATAAATAAGATAAATATCAAAATGATGACTATTTGAGAACCCGATACTTGATTCTGACTTGAATATAGATTATTTTTCTAAATAGTTTGAGATTTTACTCAATTTTATTTGTATCTGCACTATTGAATTTTCTTGCGTGTACTCATTATTTGTGCACAAAAGAAGGAAACTTTGATTGTCAACAATGTTTGGTTACGAGTTCCTAAAAGGGTAATCTGTTTTCAAACTAGTCAAAATTAAAAATATTTTTGTTTCAAGTAGAGTACTGTGGAGTCCGTAACAATAATAATATTGTAGGATAAATAGACCGGACAAATACTTTAAATGACGACATTACATATTTAAGACAACAATGAGAGGATTATACAACTAGTTGTACATTGTTGTATATACAACTGGTTTTATGTATAATCCTATTTTCCTTAAACAAAAATATAGATATATACTCGTGTTAAACAAAAATATGTGAACGCGGACCACACCTAATTTGTTTTGTAGCTGTTGTTGTTGTGGTTGGTTTCCTTCATCTTTAATTCTACTTTTAGCATTCCAAATAGGGGACTACTTTCTACCGTCGGCGCTTTCCTTCTTACCGTCGACGTTAATTACGTGAAATAACGACTTTGTCCTTGCTATTTATTCTCAAAATAATATTACTTTTACATTTTATAGATTATCGATTTATTAAAACTCGATAACAAAACCGTCTTTTTCGATTATCGTAATAAACCAAACCGACTCCCTATATAGTTAATTACGCAAAATGACGAATTCTCCTTTGCAATTAATTCTCGAAATATTATCACATTTACATTTTATAGAGTATCGGTTTATTAGAACTCGATAATAAAACCGTTTTTTCGATTATTGTTACGCCTCCGATTTTAAATAGTTAATTAGATTAATTAACGACTTAATACAATTTAATAAACGTAATTTAAGTATAATGTAAATCTTCCAATGGTATGAGACTATAAGGTGGTGAAATTGGTTACATTGATACCATTGGAAGATTTATATTATACCTAAATTATTTCTCAAAACTTTCAAGTATTATAGAGAAAATAATACGACCCTTAGGTGGGTCGAAAAACCCACTTGACGTGACCCATTTCCGGATTTTTTATTTTAATTTGCATTGATCTGTATAATAAATCATGATTGTCGACTTGTCGTAGATTAATTAGGATTTAATTTGCATATTACTCGTATTTGTTAATTACGTTTATTAAATTGTATTAAGTCGTTAATTAATCTAATTAACTGATTAAAATCGGAGGCGTAACAATAATCGAAAAAACGGTTTTATTATCGAGTTCTAATAAACCGATACTCTATAAAATGTAAATGTGATAATATTTCGAGAATTAATTGCAAAGGAGAATTCGTCATTTTGCGTAATTAACTATATAGGAAGTCGGTTTTGGTTTATT
Organism: Agrostemma githago; assembly: GCA_958450325.1. NCBI lineage: Eukaryota > Viridiplantae > Streptophyta > Magnoliopsida > Caryophyllales > Caryophyllaceae > Agrostemma > Agrostemma githago. The sequence goes on from OY288255.1 coordinate 2,782,132, forward strand.
ACGATAATCGAAAAAGACGGTTTTGTTATCGAGTTTTAATAAATCGATAATCTATAAAATGTAAAAGTAATATTATTTTGAGAATAAATAGTAAGGACAAAGTCGTTATTTCACGTAATTAACGTCGACGGTAAAAAGTAAAGCGCCGACGGTAAAAAGTAGTTGCGCCCAAATACTACTCCAGTAGAGTACAGTAAACTGTTGGTATCAATCATATCATATTAGTATAATAAATAAATAAATGATCTTGTTCTAATTCTCACGGACGGTTTATTTAGTGTTTAGGTTTATTACTAATTGTGTTGTTGAGACATCCGTTCTAAACACCATTTAAGGAATTAATTATCTCAATCTTACCTTTTTAAGTACGACTTTAATCCATCCCTAAACAAGACATCCTACCCAACCTTCTCTATCTTAATCTTCCCCCATCAACTTCTTCTTAATTCATCAGCCCAATCAGAAGGAATAAAAAGCCCCTTGTTGATGGTATTTCTGTAATTTGCTTTGACGGCAGGGGACATTATTGTCCTTACATTCTACTTTACTTCAACTTTTATCATTAATTATAATTATAGAATTACTCCTTATTAATTCCTTTTGATAGGAAAGATGATCTGTTGGTGATTTAAGTGTAAATACCGTTTCATTTTAGCGTACTCGGGTTTGGTTTACAGATGTGTGAATTCAATATAATATAATATAATATAGGTTCGGGGGACATACGGAGTGTACGCTTATATATAATTAATTGCGAATTCACGGTACCAGGTTCATACGGTACACTATGGCGGGGGTTTTGGTGGGAATTCATGAAGAGTCACAACTCTTCAAACTCGTATCCCTTCTCCTTCAAACTCTATATCATAGAGGTTTGATCAAATCCGTAAACGAGAACAAAAATCTGCACAAAAATACGACATAGTTATATCTCTGTTTTCAGTGCAAACTCAGAGGAACACCGTCATATCTCAGTAGAAAATTCGGTACAACCCTGCACTGAAATAAGGGTCGAATTGTTCTATTAGGAAAGCGCTAAGTCGTTTCGGTGTTGGTTTTTCGTCACTTTCCTTATTCGCAAATAACATGATCAACTTCTATTACGAACTATTATTCTATTAAATATATTGATAAATATGTAAGAGATATTTTTGTGCTAAGATCATTTAACGGATTTTATAAAACCACTCCCAATCAAGTTTTTTTGATAGGTCATGATCTTCCAAGGTCAAGTTAAACAGTAATTAGATATAGAATTACCATGATCCAAGGTTAATTTGTGGTCCTAGGTCATGATCTTTGTGACCTCATAGGTGTCCCATTTTCATCGTTTGACCCAAAATAATTGTAGAGGAGGATATGATTGGATTAAATAATACTCTGTATAAAATATGTATTTATTAATTAGAAAGTAAGTCATGACCTTGGGAGGTTGTAGTGGGTTAAGGTAAATAGAATGAAATTAAGAATAAAAATGGTTGATGGTCCGATTAATTTGACATTTATTTGAGGATGGTCTAACAACCTGACCCACCACAATCGTAACACATCTTAATAAAGATGGATGTCCACAACTTGTAAATTATTATTGATAAACAATGTGTTGAATTACGTGACAAACACAATTTGCCTTAATATACAAATTTATACATTGACTATAATAAAATTATTCGGATCAATATTATGGAAAAATAATATTTTAAAATATAGTAGTACAAGTAATATGATATTATTTCTAATGGATTACACAATATTTGCACATTTACATACAATAAATCATCTCGATGGTCCCGTTATCTTAATAACCTTCTAAAATGTGAACGCAATATCATTGACTTAAATATTATGATAAGTATTGATGTTTAGTAGGAAGTGTTAAGACTATTAATCTCGAAAAATTATGGCTTGTGAATTGTGAGTAATATAAATGTCCGTACATTCAACATCTCTCTCGTGCTTAATTAAAGCTTAATTGATCAATTGATAGTCATTTTCATCACTCTTTTTCTTTTAGAATTAGGTGGGATTTCCATATTATTGCAAATTACATTACATTACATTACAATTCTCACTTGACTCACTTTCCATGAAATAGCAAAAGTGCGTGGTAGTTCATACTTCGTACTCCCTACTTCATAGCTATATCGCACGCGGAGAAATGGACAGCTATATTACGAAGCAGCATTATATAACCAATCTACTAGGGGTAAGATTATTGGTGAGTCTTACCAATAATGTTGCAAAGTCTTGAGCAAAGTCTTAAGATTTTTGATAGTTTTGAGAGAGTCTTAAGATTTTTGGTAGTCTTGAGAAGATTATTGGTAGTCTTGAGATGAGTCTTGTCTCAAGACTCGTGTAGAGTCTACCAATAATGTACCAAAGTTTTAAGTTAAGTCTTGAATTTTAAAGACTCCCCTTAAGACTTTTGTGGGGTCATGACTCATGTTGCATATTTTCCGACATATTATCCCATAAACGGTTCGTATTTATATAATTTTTTATTTTTATTTTTTTAATCCGTATTGTTTTTTAAACTCTCACGTCTTTGTCTAATTGTCCTTTTTGTTGTTCGACCCCTAATAAAATTATTCATTACGAAGTACATATTTAACTAATAAAACACATAATTATCCAATTTAATGTATGGAGTAATTATCTAATTAAACACTGAATCAAGTAATTTCACTTAATTAAGTAATTAAATATTTATTTAACAAATAAAAATGCAATTTCACCTGATTAACTAATTAATCGAGTCAACGTAATTAAACACTTATTTAACAACTAAGAATACAATTAAGTAATTTAATGTAATTAGCTAATTAAATCCGAAATTAACTATTTTAATGTAGTCGTTATTTTGAAAATGACAAAAAAGGATGACCGTTCGGCCACAAACGTTTATTTTTCTTTGCAAAATAACAATTACGAGTACATTTTGATTCTATGGGAATCGTAAGTCAATAACCTAAATCGATACACCTAAAACCATGTATGAAAAAATAATTATTAAAATATTGTAAATTAATACTCCCTCTGATTCTTTAGATTCGCAACGTTTACTATTTGCACAAATAATAAGGTTGTGAGTGGAGATGGTGGGTCTCACCAATAAAGTAAAAATTTACCCAAACAAAAACCTACCTATTATAGAAATGTTGCAAACCTAATGAATTTGTCAAATATGGAATATGTTGCGAATCTAAAGAATCGGAGGGAGTATAAATAAGGCATAATCAAAGTATCATAAATCATCCGGATCTATAATATGAACGAAACCCAAAAGACGTCTACCCGTCTTTTTGTATATCAAACAAAACCAACAACAATAGAATAAAACAAGTTAAATTTTTTAATTAAACTAAATAGTAAAGTAATTACGAGTAGTAATTTGTACCAAACAAGTAAATTTTATTGTTTAATCACAAATTAAACCAAATTAATTCATTTTTTAACCAAAAATGGGTAAGATGAGTCTGAGCAGAGTCTGACTGATAATGTATAAAATCTAAGGTGAGTCTGAGGAATAAATAAATATTAAAAGTTAGTGGAAAGTTGGGGTGACAGAGTCTTAAGACTTTGGAGAGTCTTGCTGATAATGTTACCCTAAGGGGTCGTTTGATTGTCCTCCTGATAAATTGGGATGCTGTTTGGTTGTCCATTTCTCGGGAATTGACACTTCTCGGGAATTGCCACTGTTTGGTTGTCCACTTCTCGGGAATTGTCACTTCCTCCATAATGGGGGAAATTACTCACCAAACCTCCTTGGTGCGTAGAACTTCCCGCATGAAGTTATTTCTCACGTGACAACCAAACAATATTTTTGTAAGTCCCATGAAATACAAATTCACGTGAATTTAAGTTCCCGGTAACTCCATCTTCCCATGATGAACTAAACGAGCCCTAATAATTATACTACAGCACTCCTTCCGTATATGGAGTATTTTTTTTTTTCACAAATTGTTACTTGTATAGTTATATCCCGAGTTCACGACTAACGTTTTATTAATCTGCAAAAATAATCAATCGTAAAGAACAAAAATATTACGAGTAATATTACTCCCTAGTAGTATAATAAAACAGGCTCGTTAATTAAATTTGTACTCCCTTCTAATTTGTACTAGTATTTTTTTTCCTCTATTTTATTTATTTATCGTACTTTTAATCCATTAGTTATTTTCCTTTTAATTATTTATTACGAAGTAGTATGTCCCTTCTACGGAGTACCCAACATTATCATCTTTCCACTTATTTTCGTGCCAAAAAAGAAAAGCGAAAAAACGAAGGAAAAAGAAAAGAAAAGAAAAGTAGGGAGTAATAAAACACCGCCAATTTAAACCAACCTCAATCCGATTCAGCAAACCCTAACAGAAAAATCGGACATGCACTTCCGCTGACGCCACCACCCAGCCGCCGCCGCCGCCGCCGCCACGACATTACCTCACTCTCCCTCTGTTCACCTAATCTCCAATTCCAGGCACGCTCCTTTTTTTTGCGATTAATTTGTTTCATAGTCTTTATGTTTCACCTAATTGAGGTCGTAACTCATGAATTATCGCTTGAACTTCTTAATTCAATTGAGTTGAATTGAATTTTTCTGATTGTAATGGTTTAGGGTTTCTCATAATTTGGGATTTTTCAGCCAATTAAGCTTGTATACTGATGTACTACATTGTCATTTTAGTGTGTGGTTTATGAAATTTTTGGGGTTTATCTGAGGTTTATACTGTAGTTAAATCCGTGTTTTTCAGGTTATTCTTCTAGTAGTAGATAACATGGCTGCCATGGCCACCCGTCAAACAGCAGCATCAGGTAATGTGAACGCTTTCAAGTATGCGGAGTCACGGTCTGCTGAACTGCAATCCCTCCAGTCAATCATCTCAAACCGCCTAAATCACGATTTCACTACACGCCGCAGTAAGCGTCGACGTACAACAAGCTTTGCAACCAAGACAGGCCGCCGGAGTAAGCAAAAAACCTCAAGGAAGGTTCGTAGGAGGATTGAGCTTCAGAACAATCCGGAACAGGGCTTTGTTGTTTCTGGCGATGGTACCAAGAGGCTTAGAACTCATGTTTGGCATGCCAAGAGATTTACGATCAACAAATTGTGGGGCTTTTATCTTCCTTTAGGATTACACGGGCCTGGAAGGGGTTCACGGTCTCTTCTCAAGTGCTACCAACAAGGTGCTCTTATTCATGATGCCTCCTTCTACACTGTTGTCCGTTTAAAGGCTTCTCAGGAAGCATTGCTGTCTGTTTTAAATCAAATAATGATGCCTTCTCCTACCCATTATTCTCAAAGCATACTCTCTGGAGATTCTTTTGGAACTGCCATGGTTAGTTTGTTTTCTTTTCGCTTGCTCTTACATTTTGATACAGAGTATTCCTATTCCCTATCAGATTGCATGATCATCTTTTTTCTGCCTCATCTGCAGCTTCATCATGCTGAACAATACAAACCAATTTGCCCTGTCACCTATCTGTGGCGCCCATTTCATCAAGAGAAAACGGATGTAGAAACTGAACCATCCCTCTCTGATATCCGTCACGTTTGGCTGTGGATGCATCCATCAGCTTCTGCTGAAGGTCTTGACTGTATAAAACTTGTTTGCCAAAACATGGTAAGTGTTCTTTCTGCCCTTTCATTCTCTGGGCCAACTAGGGTGTTGGCTGATGCCGATTGTTTGTTACCTTGATTTGTTATTTGTTCTACGTGACATTCAGATGAACAAGACAAGTGTGTTGGTTGATTGTGTTTCCCTTGATGGGCAACTTGGTAGAATCGATGTCATTGGAGGCGGAGCTTTTCAAATTCTTCAAAAAATATTGCATCCCCTTACTGTGTAAGTGTAAGTCTTCTGTTGCTTATGCTTAAATTTTAAATTCTATCCACATGAAATAAACTTTCCAACTACGCCTGACTCTGCAATCGTAATTACTGCAGTTGCTCTGAAAATTCTTGGAAATTGAAGAGTTGTTCAAAGAAAGAGCAAACAAATGGATGTGTGCCCATGCAGAGCAACATCTTTGAAAATGAAGAAAACTTTCCGGCCCATGCAGCTTTATCTCTTAATGTTGTTGACCCGCGTCTCTTATCTACCAAGGCAGCTGCTCCTATTCCTAATGCACATTTAGCAGGAGATCTACACGACTTGTCGGAGGACACAGATAAAGATAGCCCTGTGGGTTGCCAGCATGAAAAGGAAGATGCAGTTTTTACCTTGCAACCACTAAATGAAAGCGATTCCTCTGACTTGTGGGTTTCCACTGGAATGGTTCAACCACCCATGGAAGATCACCTTCTCTGTCAAGAGAGACATAAAAAATCAATGGATTTCTTTTGCCTGAAAGATACATCTTCAGTAAAGTCTTCATCAACTACGGATAACTTCTCAACATCGTGCCCAATTATGCTGATGAGACACAGCTACAGATCAGGCCTTCTGAAAGGGTACCTTTCTTTTTACACTTATTTTATATTTTATTTGGTATAAGTGGTTATTTATTTTTTCAGGACAAATTATGTGGGTTTTGATCCAGTTGATCTTCAATGCGACTTATAGACAAGGCACAACACTATGAAGTGTCAATATTTTTTCCTTCTATTTCCTTAGTCACCCGGACTCACCTTCTTCTCTTTGGCATAGTATCCCTGATATTACTACTTCACATGTCAAGCGGTCAAGCCTATTTAAAATCCACGTAAGGGAAATATTGCATAAAATTTTATCTAAAGAAAATACAAACTTGTGCTTTGCACTTTCTTGCATTGGTCGCCTTGCTCCTTTTTAGTCCGTGTTTGGAATCATTTCCATATAATTTCTGGCCATAATCTTGCGGAGTATTTGCACAGTACTTTAGAAAGTATATGACCATTTTTCCTCACTATGTTTTTTAGATACACCTCCTATGCATGTTCCTTCTCCTTTGTTATGGTGGTTCCTTTAGCATTTATATTTCCACCTTTGCTGGTGTACTTAACTGTATTCTCCATCACTCATATTTCAGATGGTCTATTGTCCTCCCTATCAGTTGGGTTAAAGCTTTCTGGATTCCACTCGTTTCTCGTGGAGCTCAAGCCATTGGTTTGAGGGAGAAGCACTGGATTTCTTGTGATGTAGGTGTATCCCGTGTCATTTAAGCCTTTCTGGTTATATGGTATAATATTTTTCTTTGAGTTTTTGATTTTTGCCTTGCAGGTAGGCTTGCCATATTTTCCTTCAGATTTTCCTGATTGTGGTGCATACTCTAGCTTTATGGCAAATAAAGCTGAAGCTGTTGAGCAAACTATGGATTGTCGCCGACCTGCCTTGAGACCATTTAAAGTTCCAACGCTACTTCCTTGGAATAGCAGATTCTTTACTTTCAACGATGGTGTCGGACAGTCATTTCCAATTGGACTTTCTTGTAATACAGGGTTGAATGCAGATCATTCAGTAGATCAGTGTGCAGAGTCACATGATGTTCCGCCCAATGATGTATGTGAATGTTTGGTGGCAAGAACTTATATAGAGCTGAATGCTTTCATACAGGAAATATCTGGTGACCATTTACTTTTATTTCCCAAGGGACCAAATATTGATGACGTCTCTTCTTGTATGATGATTGAAAACAAAATTAGCCAGGCTTCTGGTGCTGTTCTTTTGGCTCGTGAAGGTAACAGACTTTGTTACCTCCGAGTTCTTGTGCGTTCTTTCAAGGAAGGTGTTTTTGAGGAGGGAGCAGTTATCTGTGCTCCTCATTTTTCTGACATATCATTATGGACCTCCAGGTACTTTCATACAAACTGTTTGAAATTTATTATCTAAGTTCTCATGTCCAGTTATTTAGTAAGACTTCCTTTACCCATGCCCCCAAAGAAAACTGATTCGTTATCTCATGAATTTTGCTTGAAATTAACTTCTACTTGTTCGTCGACTATAATTGCCATGTTTGTGAACCTCCCAGGTCAGAGAATAATGAGAGTCTTCATCTGCCTGATGCTTTTGTGGGTTCATGCTTCAAAGAGCAATCCCCTGGTAATTGGGATTTTCATATGCCTGAGGATGCTGCTGCTAGGGAAGCTTATAGAAGACCGATAGGCTTTGTCACCACAGGATTTGTACGAGGGAGGTTTGTACATTTTTCTCTTTGCTTGTTTGTCAGTTAAGTTTTTTTTCCCTCCTCATCTTTTGGTGATTTGGAGCCTTAGATGCTCCCATACCTGTGTGGCTAAAATAATCATAAATGATTTAAAATCAGGAGATAATATGCAAAGGAACAAAGGAAGCATGTTGGATTGTTGATACGTTAGTCCACTCTCACGTCTCAAGCACATTACAACTTACAAAACACTTAAAATAGGAAAATAATATCCATAATGGTACATTCATTTGTGAAAGACCCTCATCTTCATCTCAAAGATTGCCCAGTCTATCACTCTTTCCCATTCCCACATGCTTTTTAATTACTTCCAGAATATAGAGCACATTGTCTCTTTCAAAAAGCTCAAATTCCTGTTTTCTTCAGATCAAGGATGTTAATACGAGTATTTGTTACTGAAAATTTGTTCTCAATTTTCAGCAAGAAACCATCAGCTGTAGGCCTTTGTGAAGCCATACTTCTTGCGCGGCTTAGACTTGATCAGTGGAGTCAAACATCTGCAAAGAAGAGACGAAAAGAGGTATTTGTACTGGTCAGAAATCTGAGGTCGACTGCATATAGACTTGCCCTGGCTACCATTTTGTTGGAAGAGCAAGAAGATGATGTTGAATCCTTTTGATTTGGGAAAGCCTTCATGCTTTTCGTTCTAAAGGAGCTCTAACCTTGTCAAAGCTATAAGAAAGGAATTTATTTTTTGGGTCAAGAGACCATAACTCGATAAGGGAGATTACAATGTCGACGGGTTTCAAAGACCATGACTTCACCGGCTAAGTTAGTAATAGTTGTACTCATGCTCAGAATCGCAATCCTTCACATATGGCATGAGATTTTATGAATTGAATCAGCCATGGAGTGAGAAGAAACCGAGATCAATCGAGTTAATTATTCCTGGAAAAATGCTTATAGGAGATTTGGTGATATTGCTACCACCACATGTATCATCGAACACAAGATCTACTCGCTCATTCATACTCCCTCTATTTATTTATTCGAACATTGTTCAGACTTCAGAGGATAAAGATGGTGATATTCTTGAATCTTGACTAACAGTATTCTCATATCCCTTATGTCAACCTCTTCTTTAGAGTTTCATTCACTTATTTGGACATACTTCCAAAGTATATCAATTATTGAACTCTTTCTTCAAGGGACAAAATCAATAGTTCAACTGTTCAACACAATAATCAAGCTATGATAGTCTGATACTACTAGAGTTTGATAATAATCTAATTTGAAAAGTACAGTATTTATTTCATATATTTATAGATACAGTAATTTTTTTAAAATAAAGGGCAAAGACAAACAATGGAATGGTGAAAAAAGTAGTCCATTTACGAGTATATCATCATAATAAGACCTCGTATTGTCCTCGTAGCTGAACATTAATTTAAGATAAAAAAACCGTAAAAAAACGCCCACCGTGGGGCTCGAACCCACGACCACAAGGTTAAGAGCCTTGCGCTCTACCAACTGAGCTAGACGGGCTTCTTGTTTTTGTCTTTGTCTGTGGTGTATTACTCTCTGTAAATATGAACACATGGCCCAATTAAGAGAAACCTGTAATTGAAATGGCACACTGCCTGATCAAGTGATCAGCCATGTTTGAGCTGAATGGAGCTTCCATAATCCAACTCTAGTCAAGTTTTTTTTACTCGTACAACCCTAACCTCTTTATATTTTATCAAAATTTCTAATAGATGGTTAAAAATCACAACAAAAAGAATCATTTTGAAATAAATTTTTTTTTTATAGAGTATCGTATTTGAAACTTTCACGACAGAAAATGAATAAGATTTTTCTTAGCCTTTAATAGTCCAATGTTATCTTTTGTTATTCACCTACATGAAAAAGATTCATCCTCCATAATTTTCATAATATCTCTTCTAAATCTCCTTATTCAAATACTCGTACAATTATTTATACGAATAGGTGGGGTTGTAACTTTGACACCAAAACGTATCTTGTAACCTATTTTATCCAAAAATAACTCGCGTCCTATTGCCACCAATTTAAAGGTGTTCGAGTCATGTTGGAATAATGAGTTTGACTTTTGAGCGAGTATTACCGGAATAGCAAGTGCCTGCGACGGATAGTACCTGTATTTTTTATTATCTATATATAAATAATATTTGATCCGTTGTACGCTTACCACAAATATGACCGTACAAGTAAGAATTTGTGTTACCGGAATAACCCACCTTTCTCACTCCAGCTCTCTTTGGGGAGGCATAGAGTGGTACACGTCGGGAGTTGAAACAACACATATTGGGCGTGTTGTTTGTATCCCAACTGTCCAACTAAACAGAAGCAGAAGCGCACACAAAAAAACACAATGGCGACCCTCACCAAAATCTCCACTCCCGTAATTTCCCGAATTCCCCGCCGCGATCTCCGTCGCATTCCCCGCCATTCGTTCCCTCACTTCTCATTTCCAGCCGTCCGATTTCCTCTGCCACTTCTCAACCTCCAAATCGCTGCTACTTCTTCTTCTTCCTCCGTCATTGAAACGACACCGGTTTGGCTCATTCTTCTCTCTTCATCTTGATTAAGTAAATTGGACTGAACCGAACTGAACTGAACGAGAGAGTGTAATTTATGTACAGTAGGTTATTTGATTGATTTGAGAATTGAATATTTGGGCTTATGATTATGATTTGTAGTTAGGGGACCTGAATTTCCGTAAATTTGGAATTATTATTTATTGATTTGAAACCCTAGAGCTTTCTGTTAAAGCTGATTACACCGACCTGTTCAGTTTTCTGGTTGCGGAATATTTGAGTCGAGTTCTGGTTGTTGTCAAGGTCGAGTGTAAATTATCCTTTCGGCTGAAGTGGGCTTAACTTAAGTGAACCGAAGTGAATTGACCGACACAAAATGAAGTTAATGAGTTGAATTGAGTTCTGAACTAAAGTGAGCCGAAAATAGTCGGGTAGGAACAAGGCACTGGGCACTAATGTGTCACTGTTTTCATAATGACACTCCGCGCCTTTACTTAGTAGTTGCCGATGCCATAAGCGTCTACTTTGAAATCTAATAAACATCACCCATGTATTTCGTTAGTTAGGCGCTGTTGGATATCCGTGTTGGGGGATGTAGGATCCTATGTTTTAAGCAAGTAATGAGTTTTTTTTTTTGTTTCACTTGTTCATCCTCAGGAGAATGTTTCGACTGTGGAGGAAATCAATGCAAATAAGAACATTTTAGGTTGTCCCATATGTTATGACCCGTTGACATGGACGGAGGATTCCAGTTTATCAATGTAAGTAATATTAGAATCTTAGAACTGAAATGGGTTTAATGTCATTTTGAGAAAAAACTTTATTTTTTCGTGAGAAATTTACGTGTTTGAAAATGTTTCAGTGAAACCATCTCTGGCGCTACCCTACAGTGTAGTACCTGCAATAAGTCATATTTTGGCAGAGAGTCGCATTTCGATCTTACTATTGGTAGTGGTTCCAAGAACTACGTTGAATCAATGGCACCAGTAACAGAGTTTTTCAGGTGGTGTTTCATGTCGCTGTGTCTGCTCGTTTTTTGTTTTGTGTCATTGCCGTTTACATGAGTAGAAGTCATGAGATAATTGTTTAGTTTCTTGTTGCAGTTTGCCAGTCATGTCATATATATATGAGAGGGGTTGGCGCCAAAATTTCGGGTTGGGTGGTTACCCAGGCCCTGACAGAGAGGTGATTTTATCGTTGTCTTTTTATTTTATTTTATTCTCTTAGCTTAGTTAGACGAGGATGTGGGAACTATTTTAGTTAACTTGTGATCTTTGGTAGCTAAATCCTATCATCAATGTATAAGAACTGCATTTATCTGACAGACTTAGCAATATCATTGCATTCTAGGAGACAATTCGGTCAACTCCGTGCAGCTTGATTTGCGCCCATCGTGTACCCTCAACATGACTATTGAACCAAACATTTTCTTCTAAGTCTGTATCATGTTGCCATGTCATGTGTATCCATGATGGGTGTACTGCAAATTTGGCAGTAGTGCATTTGCTTTGTGTCTCTTGGATAAGAAAGAAGGCTATCACACATATTTAACATTTGTGATTTTATTGGTTGCAGTTTGAAATGGCTAAGGAGTACTTGAAGCCAGTTTTAGGTGGAAACCTTATTGATGCTAGCTGTGGGAGTGGGGTGTTTTCAAGACGCTTTGCTAAGAGTGGATTGTTTTCTCTTGTTGTTGCATTGGACTACTCAGCAGCAATGTTGCAGCAGTGCCTTGAATTTGTTAAGGAAGATCCAGACTTCCCCAAAGAGTAAGAAGTCATTTTTTCGTTGTTAGTTCATGCCTTTAACATCAATATTCGATTATTGCCGACATACTCATTTTCCAGATGTTATTAATTTGGCCTGGTATGTCATTCCTCTTTGTTTGTGAACAGAAAATTAACCTTAGTCAGAGCTGATATCTCTAGACTTCCATTTGTTTCTGGCACCATTGATGCTGTGCATGCCGGTGCTGCATTACACTGCTGGCCTTCACCTTCCTCTGCTGTAAGCACGAGTTCTTATGCGTTTTGGTTTACATTGCATATGCAGCTGTTAATGCTAGGTAATCCAAATTAAAGTAGATTATCATGCTCCAAGTTAAAGAGTCCTGGGAAATTTGTCAGCGATGATGAATTTTTGATTGATAGTAGCATACAATGCCCAATAAGCTAGGTAAAAATGATAAACATTTAAAGTTAGGGATCAGCCATTCCCAACAATTGGAGCTTTCAATCCGCTGAACACAAATGTATATATGTATATTGTTTAATATATCACTTACGTAAAGCATCCTATGAGAAGGTCTCACGGTAATTATATTGTGAGACCTCTCTCATAGGTGGTGATTACAACTTAGTTGCAAATATATTTTTTAGTGTCTCACAATAACTTCAGGCGAGGCAGTCTTACAAGAGTATCACTTAACATGTCTTGTTATGGCGTCAGCTGTATTTTAGGTTGCCGAAGTCAGTCGAGTGTTAAGGCCCGGGGGAGTCTTTGTTGCTACGACTACTATTGCTGATGGCCCTTTTGCACTGCTGCCATTTAGGAGCAATTTTGCCGAGGTAAATCAGATCGCTCTGAAATGGGAGTTTAAGTGGTGAACTTCGATGTTTAACAAACTAGTTTCAGTGATAATTCTTTTACAATCAAAATTGTTGTGCTGGGTGGAAGAATTAAATATGTGCTGATATAGTCTTCTTTGATGCATGTGTTGCTTTTGTAGTACTTACAACAATATTCAGGATCCCGTGTTTTCCTGTCCGAACGTGAGCTTCGAGATCTCTGTACAACATGTGGTCTGGTGGACTTCAGATGCACCAGGAATGGGCTATTCGTTATGATCTCTGCTACGAAACCAGATAAACTCTGAAATTACTGAGTAGTTTTGGCTTGCTCTATTCTCGGTCGTGGGCCAAAGTTGTTTTTATCTCGGCATTTGCACTGTCAGTTGCTGATATGTTGGATGAATGAGGGTTGTAGGACAATTAGAATTTGACCAGGCTGTTCAGTAATTCCAACTGTGCATAATACTTGTATAGGAATGTACAAAAAAATCTTACTATCTACACATATTTGTAACACTTACATTTGATATCGAAAATTAATACTCGTATTATATTTTCTCTAGACATCTGATTAATTGTTTCGTTGTGGAAACTACTGATGGAACATAACTCGAGCGATTTTGATCATATTATCTTAATTGCAGCAGCTGAAAGCATGCACAGTACTGAGCTAGAAGAGTCGACTCAACTTGTCAAAAGCTTGCAACTCTGGTATGTGCCTAATAACTCTGGGTTTTCCTTATATTCATGATTTAAATGAAAGATGCATCTTTGCTCTATATGCCCATCATCATCATCATCATCATCATCATCATCATCATTCAATTCGCGTACATCAATATGTCACCCCTGTTTATTGAATTTCCTTGATATCTGAAAATTTCGTTGATGAAGCCTTAATCTTGTCTTTCTTATTTCCCCCTTCCCAGCATGCCATCCACAGAATATATGAATATGTTCCCAGATAACACCGTCCATAGCCAAAGGTAATTATTGGTAGCGTTAGCCGCCGTGATTAGTGGGGGACTGAAGGAGGGCTAGTAGCTCTTTATAATGAGAAATATGTTTTTGCTATTGATCATCGTTCACTGTCGATATTATAATCCTCCAAACTATGATGTCTTAGCCTCTTACACTCTGTTTTCTCCCGCTAATTATTTTTAGCCCACCTCATTGAGTTAAGTTCAATAACTCACTTCAAATCGGTTTAGTTCAGTGCCAATAGGTTGATTTCGTCTCAACCAATTAAGTCCACTACAATTCAGTTAAGTCCATTCCAACTCGTAAATCACAAGTATGAGATTATAAAATCCGTGTGCATGGAGATGAATAGTACGAGTATAAAATCACAGAAAAACGGGGATAAGAGGCGGCCTAGAAAGTTGGTATGTAAGGCGAAAGAGGGTGAGAAAGTGACTAATTAACAAAGAAGCAAGGGGTTCAAATGATGAGCGTGAAACAGCTGGTTGCCTTTGCGTTGCATTACATTTGCATTGCATGGGGGCACTAATCACCATCACTTAACTCACTAACAACTTGGGATTAGTGTAGTCTCTTCCTTCACTTGTCAATTATCCCCTCTCTTGTTAAGCCGTTGCATCCACCATCTAAGTTGCCAGCTCTTCTTACTTAAATGCCTTTTGGCCCTATTTACGATCCATCAATTCGTCTTCTTTAGGACGGACATATTCGTTTCGTCATCAGAATGACTCTAAATACTACCGAGTATAATAAATATGATGATTGATTGTAAGGATAACTTTTTGTTAATCCCTAATCAACTGTCTTATCAGATTTGGTATGTGATATCCCGTTTCTTGAAATTAAGACGAATATAATCGTTTTAAACCAGAACTAGTGATGAACTAGTATGATAACATGTCAAATATTATCCATTTAGACAAGTAAGAACAAAGCATTGTTCCTAGAATGTCTTTTTCTATCCAAATAAGTCTGTTATAATAATAAGACGCATATCTCCGTCACATTGTGATACACTATAGACTGATATAGATTCAAGTGCTTTGAGCTCCTCTACTCCAACCGGGACGTTAAGGTGTTCAATTAATAGCTATGTCCAAAATTTTGATAGTTTCATAAAGATAATTTTGGGTAATCATGAAATTGTGGATGCAAATGGCTAGATTAGAGATATAATTTCTCCAATAATTGTGTATTATTGTTATGTTATGGGTATTAAATGCGTGGTGTAGCATGGATTTGTTGTTACGTGGAGACGTTGCTAAAATGTGTTCGTGCATTATTGATAGATAAGAAGGTCTGGTACAAATACTCCATCATACCATGAAACTCTTTGGTAATCCGTACTTGCATATTTGAATGCTCAACTGTTTTCCCTGCCCCACAAATAACTCATCTCCTAATCTCAAATTCTGAATCCGATTAGTTGGTACCACACATTTGCCTCATATTCAATTCACACTACTTTCACATTTCTTTTGGGTTGGTTGAATAGATAATACAAAAACTTATAGAAGACGATATCTCAATAACGTTAAGCAAAAATTTCTCCCACAATAAATATTGGAATTTTTATTTTTATTTTCAGTGTTATTTCTTCCACTAACTCAGTGTTCGTCGATGTCTCGATCAAGAAACTTACTCGGGAGACAGTTGTGAATTGCTAGTAACTTAATACTCCCGTACACTTTTTCTTATTCGTAGGGGAGTAATAACTTCAAAGGTAAAAAATGCTAGTGACACACTCATTTTGTGAGAAAATTAAGTAATCATTAATTACGAAATTGATTGTTTTCTTATGACATTAATTCCAACCTTAATTACTTGTTCTACTATCTTACTTACATTAGTTTTGTCCCTTTTCATTAACCCAAAAATAATAAGGCATTCCGTACTACTCCTTACAATTATGGAGCATAAGATAAGAATGACAAACAAGATAAGAAGTAGTAATAATAGTAGAAGACGCATCCCTAATCCATATCTTAGCTTTCTCATTGGTCTCTAGATCCCTCAATTATTAATTTTACTGTATCATGAAACGGATCCAAATCAACCCATTATAAATTTGTATCTCAAAACGAGTAATATGATGATGAGACTTAACTCTTAAACGAGAATTTGTGTAATTTTTGTACCTACTCTAATTGCAGCTGTACATGTCTTTTTTTTTTTTCTTTTGGCTGTATGTTCACTAATCACTGTAGGAGGGATTGGTAAGCATTTGCATTTGGATTAGAGTTAATAATTGTGAGGTACTTAGGTAATTAAGAGTGTTGAATGGGGTGGGGGGCCATGTCTGCCATTATTGGTTCCATAAAAGTTGAAGCACAGAAATGCATTTAAGAAATACTCGTACAGTAAAAACGTCAAACTTAATGGTGGTGGATGTAGTCCTAGTCCATCTAGGCATGTAGCCTCGTCGGCCAACCATTTATTTACCACTTCTTTTGTGATGCTTGTGAAGATCAATTAACATAGTTGGTAAAATTATGAAAGATGATAATCGTGATTTGAGGTTTGAATCTCATCAAGCGTTAGCGTCATGTTCGTCTTGTATTCTTGTGGCTCTCCTTGTAAAAAAACACTTTTATCGTGATGGTTGAGATAAGCACGATGAAAGTTTGGGGGTGAAGTTATCGGTAGTTTTGAGCAAATCTTGCATTAAGACTCATGCGAGTTTTGTCACACAAGACTATTAATAATTCACCAAAGTCTTGATAGGGTCGTAGGTTGACTATTTAAAATCGAAGACTTAACTTAAGATTCTTGTAGAATGTTGACAAATTTCCTGGGATATCATTCAATAAATGACTTGATATGACAAAATCATATGTTTTTTTTTTTTAAAAGTTACGAGAAAAATTAGAGTAAATAGTGAAGTCTAAGGGACAAATTACAAAGTCTGAAGTGTAAAAATAATTTTTCTTAGCGAAAAAATGACCTGACATAATCTTACCCGTGATTTGACTCAATAATTTAACTTTGCATCAACAATTTGCTTAGAGAAATTTATGAGTCGGTATTTATTTGTAGGGAATATATAATTAGATTCACAGTAGAAACTACTTTATTGACCGATACGGTGATACACTATCATTCATTCATTTTAGGTCCATATTTGCCAACTCCAAAATTTTCAGGTTTTACTCAGTAAGTCACAATCTTGCCATTGTGGGGATCGGATAAGCATGCATGGTCAAAAGCTAAAGAGGGTTTTGTAGTTTTATACATGTCGCTCTCACATTTTTAGCTAATGATTAGATCTATGCATCGAAATTCATTCGTTTATAAATAATTAGATTCGTAGTAGAAATTATTTTATCGACAACGATAGCAGGAACATATACAAATGCTACTATACAAGATTTAACTTTTTCATTACAACCATTCATGCAACTTGCATTAAATGAAACTATGAAAGAATACGTAGATTACACAACATATGATACCGAAATACACACATACTTTTTTTTTACAACATACGGTAATTGGTAAGAGTAGTATGTAGCTAGACCTTGCATTCAACAGGAAGTCCTTGAGGGAACCTCTTAAAATCAGTACAGTAGTTGTAAATCATGAAGTTACTCTGAACCCATTGAAGCCTCTTTTGGCTGGTTGCATCAAGCTGCTGGTTCATCCAGGACGCCACGGCTGTCGAACCATGGCAAGATGACTGACCATTCGTCCAAACACACGCGTCTGCATTGTAGTTTCTGTAGGCTGCTGTGAATGGTGCCTTTGACCAGTCTGTCTTCACCCGACCGCCTTGGGTCGCCCAGTCCTCTGCGTCCCACAGGCTCGAGTATGCCCTCATTGCTTGGCTATTTGGGTATGCTACTCCTATGTTTTGCATGTTCTTGAATTCTCTGATGGGTGTGCCATCTACTGAAATTCTGAATTCATACAATGTTTTCGTCAAATTCATGTACTATTCACTATTGAACTTAACTGAGCTGAAATGAAGAGAGTTGAAAATAAGTCGAGAGAGAAGGGGTTTAATTTACATGATTCTTTGGGGATTCCAGAGGATGGAGTAGACGTGGAAGTCGGCAGTGGGGTCGAACCAGAGGCGAAACTGTTGTTCGCGGCCACCTTTGCCTTGGCTGAATATGTTAGTGTGGAGTGTGTAGGGCTGACCGGTAACATTACCCAAGAACTCCAAGTCTATCTCGTCGTGTGTCGCTCCTTGGGACGACAACTGTAAATTCACACGATAATTAATTAACCGTCAAATTAAACACGTGATTTAAATGGTTAAAACGACATGGTTTTTTGTTATGGAAAGGGGACTTACATAGTAGGTAGTGACAGTTCCAGCAGAATTGCCAGGTACGAGTTTGAGCTGCATATCGATCTTACCAAACAAGTACTCGCTCCTGGACTGGAATCCAGAGCCAGAGGACTTGTCTAGCGACAGCGTCAGAAGCTGACCGTTTTCAAGAATCCTGCCACGTCCACCGCCCCAAGTGAGGTCGATGTTCTGGTAGAAACTAGCAGCAGCAGACGCCGCGTAGGAAGCAAGTAGTAGGAAAATGATTGGTAGTGTAGAAGCCATTACAATTAGATTATTTAAGATAGATTGGTATGTAGCTAGTGTTGTATAGAATGGTGATGTGTAAGAAAGAGTGCATGGGGGAGGTAGTATATATACTACTGAAAATCATGGAAGGCGGCTGGTGAAGTAATTGGGGAAAAGGAAGGAAAGGAAAGGAAGTAGGAATGAAGGTTGAGATATTAAGAAGCAGAAACTAAACAGCTGGAGTTAAGAAGGCTGCCTGCCACTACTTGTGTAGTTGTATGTATTGTATGTTGAACTCGGTCGTCTATCAGTCGAGTTTGATGGGCTACTTCTCATTAACCTCACACGCCATATGTACCGTATCCATCTATGTATGTGTATGCCAATGTAAAATGAAATCGTGTCCGAGTGTCTGACTCTAGTAGTCATTGTAACTTTGAATAGGTTGTGTCCTAATGACTCATTTGACACCAAAAAGAATAAATACTTGAAAACGAGAAGTTTGATTTAACCCATTTTTTAGAATCTCGTAATGAAACCATTTTTCAAAATCTCGAATCTAAACTCATTCGTACGGACTTGAATTAGATGCGTCGTCGACCCATTTCAACTCCATATTGGTTTTTTTATTTTATTTTATAGTTTTTGTTAGATGTTTAAAATTTTACAGAAGTCTTTAAGACATTGGGGTAATGGTGTTGTTTAAACGTTAGAAATTTTGTTAGCATCTTTGAAAATAACGTTTGAACTGCTTAGTCTCATAATATAAGACGGTCTTATTAAAGAATTTGGAACATTCTAAATTGGATCCATTTTCGTATTGTCAAATACTCCGTATGTGAGGTCTAAACTAGGCGTCTAGTAGTGTTGAAGTCCTTATAGTTAGACATTTCCTAAGGTTGAATGCTGGAGCAGATCATCAATACGGTAATTAGGTGTGGTATTCCTTGATCAATGTATTAGCCATGTTCTAGTCTAGGCAGTAGTAATACATCAATGGCTTAGGCTAACTTAATCCATCACTCTGTTTTAACTGTTGGTTACTTCCTCCGTCTTATTCAATACAAAATACGAGTAATTATCTACGGAGTATTTCTTTTTTATGTGAAGGGATTTCAAATATAGATAACTATTGAATAAAACGGAGAAAATATTAGTTATTACTCCTATTAAATGGCCAGTTGTTCATGTTCATGAGTTCATCAATGGTTTGGGGGTGGTTTTGATCCTACGGCAAAAAAAAAAAAAAAGAGTTCATCAATGGTAATGCAACTCTATCATGTTTTTATACTCTATACTAGTATTAGAGAGATGGGTAATACGTGAATCTCAATCCCTTATCCACTCAAACAAAAACCAAATGACAAATGAATAATTTCAATTTTTCCGTCGAAGACAATAAACTTTTGCACTGTCAAAACTAGGCGTATAATACTCTTGAAGTCCTTCTAGTTAGACATACACATACATTTCCTAAGGTTGAATGCTGGAGCAGAGCCCTACGAACAAATTATCAATACGAGTACTTCTTTATTACTCCTTGACTATTTCTTGATCAATGTATTAGCCATGTTCTAGTAGGTAGTAGTAATACATCAATGGCTAAGGCTAACTTAATCCATCACTCTTTTTAACTGGTTACTCATTGAATACGGAGTAATATCTATTTCTTTATATGTGAAGAGATTTTAAACATAGATAACTATTGAATAAGATGAAAGAAGTACTACAGAGTTTTACGAGTAGACGTAGTTATTACTCCTATTAAATGGCCAGTTGTTCATCAATGGTAATGCAACTCTATCATGTTTTTATACTCTATACTACTCGTATCAGAGAGAAGGGTAATACGCCAATACCGCAATATACACAATAAGCTAGGCCAAGTAGGCCGGCTAAAACTCCAAGTTTGCATTATATATAGTATAACCTTTCTTTTACGAGCTAGATGAGCAGGTCCAATATATATATATATATATATATATATATATATATATATATATATATATATAATCGCCTTTTGAAAGAAGAGTTTTTGAACTATCAGTTGTCACCCTAAAAAATTGATAGTGCCGTACGTGATAATTGTCAAAATCCAAATATTTTATCTCTGAGACAAACACATCATTACCAACTCTTATCTCTTATAATTATTACATCTTCCATTACAATTTAATTTAATTAATAGTACTACAACCAAGAATAATAGAAATGACCACTTTGTACAAATTACAAAACATACATACAACTATACAAAGGCATATGATACACACATATTTTTGATTTTAAGGACTTAGAAACGAACAGTGCACTCTTTGGGAAGTCCCTGAGGAAACCTCTGATAATCAGTACAGTAATTATAAATCATGAAGTTCTTCTGCACCCATCTCAGTCTCCTCTGGCTAGTAGCATCGAGCTGCTGGTTCATCCATGGTGCAGCCCGTGTCGAACCTCGACATGAAGACTGCCCTTCTGCCCATACACATGCATCAGCATTGAAGTTTCTGAACGAAGCTGTAAATGGAACTTTGGACCAATCTGTCTTCACTCGACCCCCTTGTGTCGCCCAATCCTCCGCGTCCCATAGACTTGCGTATACCCTCATCGGTTGGTTGTTCGGGTATGCTACTCCCATCGAACCCATGTTCTTGAATACTCTTATGGGCGACCCGTCTACTGAAAATCTGATCATTATTCATTCATACAAATTAAACTTCACATTAGATAACATACGGAGTATTTATTTTGGCTGGACCCCGATTCTCTGAGAACCTAATTTAATACCAGAGGATGGAGATGGAGATGGAGGGGGCATATATTATATATACGTACATGATGCTTTGGGGATTCCAGAGGATGGAGTAGGTGTGGAAGGCGGCGGTGGGGTCGAACCAGAGACGAAACTGTTGTTCGCGGCCGCCTTTGCCTTGGCTGTATATGTTGGTGTGTAGAGTGTAAGGTTGCCCTGTAACATTGCCTAAGAACTCCAAGTCTATTTCGTCGTGTGTAGCTCCTTGTGATGATAACTGCAAGTTCACCAACATTAATTAGATGTCGTAATCAACAATAATTACATAGAATGGAGTGTACTGTTATGACTTAGATGATTTTTTTAGTTAAGAGCATACATAGTAGGTAGTGACAGTGCCAGCGGAGTTTCCAGGCACGAGTTTTAGCTGCATATCTATTTTGCCAAAAAGAAATTCCTTCTTAGACTGAAATCCGGAACCAGAAGACTTGTCCAAAGAGAGTGTGAGAAGTTGTCCGTTGTTAAGAATCTTTCCACGACCTTCACCCCAGGTAAGGTCGACATTTTGGTAGAAATTTCCGGTAGCTGAGACTGCGACAATTATTGAAGTGGTTACTAATAAAACGGTGATCATGAAAGTCGAAAACGATGCCATAGGGAACTCACAAATACACTTATTGGTATATAGTAGTGGTAATAAAAGGAGGGGTTATTGAAAATTGAAATGCTTTGTTTTTTTTGGTGATACGAATATGTTGATGTTGAAGGAGGGTATATATATATAGGGGGATAGAAGAATGTAGAAAAATGAGGAGTTGAAATTGAAAATACTGTAAGAAGGAACGTATGAAAGAAGGTGGGTGGGGGGTTAATTGGTTAAAAAAATGGTAAGTGTAATAGAAACAGCTGGTGCCTTTGCATGGGGCACTAAAAGACTCCAAGTATGAAAAAAGTTGGGCACTGATCGAACTTTGGTAACCTGACTTTTTGGTATAGGAATTAGGAATTAGGAGGAGCTGACCAAAGTTGACGTCTACTGCTGAAGTCTTACCAAAACGCGGAGTTTCATGTCATAACTAAGGAAGGTTTTGTATATCCATACAAGTATAAGACAGTTTTATATTATATGTTGACCTCTTAAAATTAATCCGGTTTAAATGACTCGATCTGAAGAGTTTATCCGTAATTTGAATTAATCTGTGTTAATCCAAAACTGGTTCAAATGTTTTTATAGAAAACGAGTCGATGTTTTAAAATGGAAAATTCAATTCATAAGAAAAAACTATCAATTACAGTTATTATACTCCCTCCCATCTATGCAATTCTTTACGCTTACTATAAATGGACAATCCAATCAATTCTTTACATTCTCCTTTTGACAAAAGACTTTACCATATAACCCTTATATATTTCCTCTATTTACACAAAATACCCTTACTTTAAATTTGATGGACCCATAAAACTATTTGATTTACCAATAATATCCTTACTTTTATCACTTTTCTTATAAGTTGTGAAACCCCATATAAAGCAATAAATGAATGAGAGAGAATGAGATTATTATTTATATGATATGATCCAGTCTCATATAATAGAATCGGTCTTATATTATAAGGATTAAGCTATAACTTGAGACTAGAGTTTTGAGCATTTGTCCATTTGCATAGATTGTGAAAGTTGGGTCATGGATTAGTGTGAGAGTGACCCACTAGTTCAATGGTTTTGATGAGTGGATAGTGGATTGGATACAGATGTTGGATTATGTCATTTAATATAAGCGTTTTCGTGTGTGCCTTTTCTTGCTGGATAACCTCTCTTATTTCATTTTAGCATCAATCGTGTGGTCGTGTGGAAGAAGAAAACTAGAAGCATCATAAGTTGTTTGATTTAGCTAATCTTTGATAGTTTGATGTCATCTGGTTTTGGTGATGATGATTGGGTCGGTTTTGCATGCGGACATTTGATATAACACTGACGAATTATTATTGTTCTCTCGGGTGTAAGTTCAACGTTTCTTCGGAACTAATAATTGAGGTGGACTAGTTTGAGCTGTATTTTCTAGAGAAAGTCTTAGAAGGTAAAAGAGCAAAATGTTTGTCAAGGGGAGACTCCGAGACGTTGCCTCAGCGTTTTCTCAATTGGATTGTGACCAGGCAAAACTGGTCCTTCCTGAATAAGCTAACCCGAACCAAATCCGATATCCGAACAGAAGACCTGAGTTTGACTTGTAACCTAAATTGACCCGACCTAACATGAAACTGACCCGAATATTATTATTAAAAACAAGGCGATATTCATTAGAAAATTGAAATAGCAAACCAAAATGATCTGACCCAAAATCAAACCAATTTTATAACCCGAACCAAATCTGACCCGATTGACCTGTTTATCAGGTTTACTCGTGAGTAACCCCAAGATCGCGAACTCGCTACTCATGTTTTATCTTGTTGAGGAATCTAGCTCATGGGCCTGATCGAGGTGGGCCACTATAACTAGCTAGGAGGTAATAGCGAGTGGGCTTTGGCCTTGTTGACATGACTTTGGACCTTTCTACAAGCATGCGTATTTGGGCCTTTTTCTTGTATTGTCACACTACTGTCTAATGGTGGAACAAGTACACCAGAAATTTGGGCCTCCTCTCATTCTCTGCCTAACTGCCTACGAGGGTACGACCCTTTTCTAAGTACTCCGAACTTACTAATGTACTGTATAAAAATTACTCTTTCTGTCTTGATCATTTGTTATTTTTTTATCAAAATATTTTTTAACAAATAATATAAAAAGATAATAAATAATCTCCAACAAATATTATTGATTTTGGGTCCAAAAACATCAACAATCGATGGATGCTACTCTGAAGCTCAAATAAAACCAATGACCTTATTAAAAGGGGAATTTAAACTATTTTAAAATATTGTATTTTGAGTGTAAAAGGAGTTACCGGGGAGATTTTTATGTCGACGAAATTTGAATCCACGTCATGAATTGAGTATCACCAACAATATCTTTACAAACTTTGTTAATTAGCATTCACCTATTAAAAAATATTCAGTATTTATCGTCTGAGACAGTCTCACATCGTGAAACGATCCATTAATATAAAAAGTTAACTCATCTATCAATATTCAGTACTTTACTTTAAACCGGATCATGTCACACATGAGACCGTCTTACTCTATATACTCATGTTAGTATATTTTATGTGAAAAGGTTATGAAGATTAAGAAATATTGGTGTTAATATGTGGACTAAAACATCTCAACGGCAACATAACAGAATATTAATGGAGGGGAGTGAAGTGAGGGGTGAGGGGGTGAAGTTAGGTGGTCAAAGTATGATGAATTTCATGTCCTTTACTACCAAAACATAACCAGCCGGCACCGACGAAGACTCTCTCACTCTCCCTCCCGCCTTTGTGTGAGTGGCCCATACACACGATACGCTGCAAGATTTTACACTAATTATATTCTGCTTTGTCTCGTTGACTACTAATTATATTTTGTAACACTAACTAAATAGTGTACTTAAAACGGTGGGGGATTTATTATACCCGTATATTACGGTCTGTATAAGAAACGGACTTGAATACAACATTTTTAAAAATATACTTATAAAGGTTCGGTTCGATCCACGAACCCATCTTAAACCCGCTTGTCCGTATGCCAAATTTTCACATTTGACCCATTTGTCCAATTCGGTAAATGATCACTTCTCGTACTCAAACTCAAAGCAAAGACAAAACATACATTTCATTCGGAGGAAAGGAATTCTAGGAGGCTTATGTTTTTTGTTTCACTTAGTTGAATTACTTCCTCTATTCCATTCAATCGTTATCTCATTTCAATTTTAGGTATATTATTCAATATGAGTATTATTTATTTGAGTTTCATTTTTGTTAAGTTTTTGTTCTGTTTATGTAGTGCAAATGAATTTTGTGTGATCCAAACTCGCTCATTCATTATTATTGATCTAAAAGCAATAGGTAACTACTACTCCGTATGTATTGAGTGAGACGAAGTGAGTATAAATGTATAATATAGAGAAGAGAATTCGAACTTTGAGAAATTTTTATTTTTTTAAGAGATACATGTAGAGAAACAAGTGTTGGCGGTAGGCTAAAGAGCTAAACAACAAAGCGAAATTAGTTGGTGGCTAGCAACCAAATTAATCATTTAGGTTTAAGTTATGTTATTCTTAAGTAAGATAGGTATATATAGCATTATGTATGTAGTTAAGTTAACCGATGATCCCTGAACCTTAAGCCGAATTGACATGAACTAGACACGATATTAATCTAATAGGATTAATAGTTCATACTCTGTAATTGTTAAGCTGAATGATCAACACGAAAGTGATTTAGCGTATTTGTTCTTAAATTTGACTTAATAACAAAGTACCTTGTAACTAATAAACTTGTGATAATCAAACCCGATAATGACTCGACCCAACCCAATCCGACCAACTACACATCAATTGACCCGATAGTGACCCAATTTGAACTCGAAAGAGTATATTCTTATTTGACCTAAACCCGATATAAACAAACCCGACCTGATCAAACCTGAATCCAATTCACCAATAGTATGATAATTGATGCACCTTATCGGAATTTATACTCCATGGTGAATGATTGAAGCTTAGAACAGAAGAAGATACCATATATAGAAAAACAATTACCTACCTACTCAAATGAAGAGGAATACTCTATCATATAAGTATATGACAAAATAATTCAGTGGCTTTTGGTAGGATTAGCATCACTTAGCCACAATAATAAACTTTAGGTAGGACTACTATCAACTGTTCAACTATAAAATATGTATCTAATTGGGGTATATAACACCACTAACCCCTTAATTACAATCACATAATTACTCCTTAATTAATCAAACAATTAAACAAAATTAATACTAACCTTTTTTGTTTTTGTCTTTGCTCAAATTAGCATTATTTTTTTTACTTTAAAAAAAAAAAACCCTCATCCTTGAAATTAGGTAGTAAAGTTGGTTCCTTGATTGCCACTCCAAGGCTCAAGTGAACAATTTCTTAAGGCTCTACATACAAGTTTCCCCAATACAATAGGCTTCAAACACAATGCCCTTCACTTTCAAGCTATCTCCTTAAAAAAGCCTATACTCAATACTTATCCATCAAACTCCCATACTCCCATACTCCATACTACTACATTTCTAAGTTTTTAACTCATTTGTCGCTTACGCGACCTGACCTGACCCTCTTTCATATACCGTATCCATTATCATCCCACTTCGGAAAAAAAAAGGAGAGACGATGGGTGGTACAACGTTCATGGTTGAGCCTGACCATGGTTGCGGGTTCTTGGGGGGAATAATTCGATGTCAAAAGCTTCGACATCGAATTTCCTCCCTTCGTTCACTTCCTTCAAACACCCCAAAAAAGAATCCTATTCAAAAGGGGTTAAAGCAGGAACAGAGTAACTCTGTATTGGATGAGCCCAAGGAAAAACTTGAAAACCCGGTTCAGAATTCGGGTTTGGTCAGCCCGAGAGTGTCGAGTAAACGAATCTCGGATGCTGCACGAAACTCAAATTCAACCGACTCCACAACGACGTCGTCAGGATCATCGGCCAATTTAGCCCCGGTGAAGTTGAACACGGTTAAGACTAATAATAATAATAATAATAATAATAATAATAATAATAATAATCCGGTTAATCACCCTCAAAACAATGGGATTATGACTCGAGTTTCGTCGGGGAATATACTGCAATTAGGCCAAATTACAAGCTTAAAGCAGCATGGAAATGGAAATGAGAATTCACCTAAGAAGATTCTCCCTAGTAACATGTCTTCCATGGGAAATATACTAAGGCAAAGTGGTGTTGAGTTAAAGGTACAGAAGTCGGACCCTGAGGAATTAAAATCCATGGGAAATAATAAGTGTAAGGAAGGAAAATATGAAGCTGCTTTGATGTTGTATGACCAAGCCATAGCTCTGGACTCGAAAATGGCGTCTTACAGGAGTAACAAGGGAGAGGCTTTGACGGCTCTAGGCCGGCTTTTAGAAGCTGTCGTCGTGTGTAAAGAAGCTCTTACTATTGACCCTTCTTATCGTCAAGCCCATCATCGCCTCGCTACACTTTACTTCAGGTAATTCCGAATCAATCATATTTTCCATTTTTCAGAATGATAGCTAAAGAATTGGATTTGATGGGTAGTTTTTGTGCATGTATGTACTGTAGACTGGGATTTGCGGAGGAAGCAGTGAAGCATTTCAGGCATTCGGGAAGCATGGCGAATTTTATCGACAATAACCAAGCGAAAGCTCTAGAGACATGCGTAATCAAGTGCCGAAAAGCCAAGGAAAGGAAGGACTGGAAAGAATTGTCGAGAGAGTCCCAACATGCATTAGCTCTTGGCGCCGATTCTGCCTTACAGGTCTTAAACCTTTTATCACAACTCTTCCTTACGCATTTCTCCACGCAATATTTATCATATCTCATTCTTAAAAGGGTCCCCGTGTAAACTAGACTTATCAAACAGGTCACTGACTTTGGATACGGGATAGGTGTGTCAAGATGACTGTACTTATGTGTCAAGTATCGAACAGGACTGTACTTATGTGTGTACATATTCACCAAGACTAGCACTAATCTGTGTCACGTATCGAACAAGTGATGACTGTACTTATGTTCTGTACTCGTTTTTTTTGTGTGACAAGGTCTATGCATTTGAGGCCCAAGCCTTGCTGAATCGTCACAGGCACGACGAAGCATATTCCGCCTTTAAGCGAAGACCTTCCTTTGATATGGATTCATATACTCGATTATTTGGCCATGAAAACACTACTTTTATATACTTGATTGAGGCTCAAGTCTATACCGCGGCTGGAAGGTAAGTATTTAAACACTGTTTCCCTCAGTGACACCCTATATTACGCTATATACGTCCCTGTGGCTCTCTTTATACAGTAAGGAAGTCCAACGAGCGATTTTGATCAAATGTACAGATTTGATGACGCCATCACAGCAGCACAGAATGCTGCTCTACTCAACCCAAACGGGGACATACACACAACGGTCATAAAAATCCGAGCAATGTCAGCGGCTAGATCAAAGGGGAACAAGCTGTTTACAGAGCAAAAGTTCTTAGAGGCTTGCAATGCATATAGTGAAGGGCTAGAATACAATCCTTACAACTCTATACTGTTATGTAATAGAGCAGCCTGTCGCGCTAAACTAGGCCAATTCGAGAAGGCCCTAGAAGATTCCACCTTGGCACTCAATCTGCAGCCTTCTTACAGCAAAGCCAGGCTGCGTCGTGCTCACTGCAACGGGGAGTTAGGTCGATGGGAAGCATCGGTTCGAGACTATGAGATCTTGATTAGAGAAAGGCCGGGGGATGAGGAGGTGGGCAGGGCTTTGTTCGAAGCCAAGATCCAACATAAGAAGCAATGTGGTGAAGATGTTGAGGATTTGAAGTTTAGGCCGAATGTGATCTTGGTTTCTAGCATTGAGTGTTTTCGACATCTCATCACCTCACCAGGTTTGCCTAATGTTCATATTCATGGCCGATTTGTTTCATTTTCGCCAACTAACTACTAGATGTTACTCCTTAGGTATGTCAGTGGTGCTGTTCTGCAACAAGTCCAACCAGGAAAATGCATTTCTACTGCTACAACAAGTTTGTATGAGATTTCCATCCATCAATTTTTTGAAGGTCGGTACAAACTATCGACTTTTTTCTTCCATCCAGTTCATTTCAGTTAAGCCGCTCCTAAAATGTTTTAAACTAACAGGTGGAGGTGGAAGAACATCCATATCTAGCAAAGTCAGAGGAAGTAAGCTACATTCCAGCCTTCAAAATATACAAGAATGGAACAAGGGTTAGAGATGTCCTCGGAAACAACCTCGAATTACTAGAGAATTCAGTCAAGTTATACAGCAATAATAACTAACAAATCGGAAACCACCTGCTGGGTCGAAAATCCTTGACTAAATTGTACCGACACTGTAGAGAAAAGGCATTACTACAGTCTACAGGAAAATAAAGCAAGAAGCCGACATGCATGTTTGATTATAGCATTGTTTAGAGGTTTGAGTGTTTTTACTACTTAGTTTTTTGTGTGATAGAGGAGTAGTAGGTGGTTTTGTGTTAGTAGTTAATTAAAAAGGGGGATTAAGAAAGATTTTGCAATCATTTTCTTTAAGCATGTAGGGCATTGACATTGTTGTTTTTATTATACTCAAAAGTTCCTACTCCACTTTGATTTTTGTCTTGCTTTTAATCAACCAAATAAATCGAATACTTGGATTTGTTTATCAATCAATACATACTAAAATAACATTGGTAGGTAGAAGATAGCCTTCTTTAATTGCTTAATCAATCTATACATTATACAAGCCATTCAACTTTGAACTCTATCACACAATCAGTCAATAACTCGTCGAGTCTTACCTTAATAGGTTGTATATGAGTCCCATTTTTGTACACCTTTCGGGTATAGATCAGGTACTACGGGTCCTTCTGAAAACTTTTCGCCAATTTTTATTCCGGGCCCTGAAGTCTTCAAATAACGTGTATCATACATTTCAATTTGAGTCATTTAGGAGGTCAGATATGACAACGTTTTGGGGTTGCTTCACAAGTACACCGTCTAATTTAAATCATTAACAATAAGTATATGTTGCTTATACCCGACTAATCAATTTTTGGCCAACGATGATTCATCACATTCTGACACCCTCAAATGTTTTCCGTTGCTGCTCAAATTTTGTGCAGCCATTTTCTCAACCCAAGGAACACTCCGTCCAACTTTTGGCCATTTTTGTTTCGGTCCCACAGTCTCCGGAAACCGTGGAATGACACTTCAATTTGAGTCGTTGAGGAGGTCGAACAGGGTAACGATTCATTTTCACACGATTTTTATACCACGTGTCTGGGGGAACTTCACGACGTACTCTGTTCAAACGTGTGAAGTATACACTTCAATTTGAGCCGTCAGGGACGTCGGACAAGGCAGCATATCATTTTCTCCTGATTGCTTCACGAGATGCCCTGACTGATTTCAAGCCCAAGCAACCAATACACGTCGCTTTTTTGATACTAATCGATTTTCGGTAGACGGTGACTTATCACATTCCAACAGCCTTACATGTTCTCTATTGATGCTCAAATTTTATGTGGTCATTTTCGTTGACCCGAGGAATACAACGTCAAATTTCCAGTCATTTTTCTTTCAAACCCATCATGAATCTACGAAAACACTACAGTATATACTTCATTTTGAGCCGTTTGAGAGGTTGGCCATGACAACGTTTAATTTTATCTGGAAAATGTAAATCAGAAGACATAAAATTAAGAAGGAATCGTTGTGCGGCAGCACTGAAATCACGACGCGGTCTAAGTGAATCCATCATAATTGTTGAATGAAGATGGATCAATGGTATGGGTCATCTCTTTTGATAGCAAGTGTTATACTCCATCATTGTTTTGGAGACTTGAGAAAAAGATTGACATTATCGGAAAGGAAATAAAAACATGGAATAAAGTCAGCACTCATGTCACACAATCATGAGCAGCAGCTCTTCAAAATTTTGACAAAAGCTCCCTTCATGGTAGCTTCACATTTACAAGAACGAAAGACCATCACATAGATAGTTTTGTGTAGATGACTGACTGTCTATCATAACAGAGTCACAAATCATTTTTCTCACCAGTAATACAGAAGAATACGTCTCTATGCAGATGCAGTAGCGTGGGCTAAAACTGAGTGATCACCTTATGTTTGGTGATCAGCCTCGATCAGCTGCGTGCTTCTATTCAGTAAAGATAATGCTCAATCTATTCTCTTGTTGCTGAAAGCATTCTGTACCTGGCCTTGTCACAAACTTACAAATGAATATATATAACTCTAAAACTGGGGTGTACTGTATTATGATGGAGTTGGATAGCCTAATAAACAAAATTGTTACGATAATCAGAGGATTGAGGACACGACAAGTAAGGAAGATGACTTATGCTGGCAGATTAACTCTCGTAAACTCGATCAGTAATCATCAACACTCTGATCTGCCCAATGCAAGAACATCATCAAACAAATCGAAAGAATAATGAATATGCAGGAATTTTGTATGGGATGGAGAGGTGGAATTTATTTGCCTAGCAGAAGGTAACTTTGCATGTGAATGCTAAACTAGTCAGATTTGGAATTGTGTGCATGAGTCAGAAACACGTACAGGATCATACATTCTTCCAGTACAGCTACAGCCTACAGCATTGGTAGTGCTGTCAACTACAGTATAAAATTGCATACGGCTAGAACATGATTTGAAGTACCCAATTGATAGTATTAGTCGCAGTAGCAATGGAATGTGGTCGAGTTGGATAGGAATATGGTGTAACCTGCACTGCAGCGCATCAATTCAATAATATATGACGTTGTTTGGTTTAGATCAATAATACGGAGTATACTCACATTACACCAAAAAAATAAAATCATGGCCTCGACAAAATTTCAAATGTTAAAACCCACTGTCACTGTCTTCTGATACTCGTCTCATCTATCGCAATCCCAGAAACAACCAAGTACAAACCTAATGAACGAAACCATTTTTCTTATGTTCATCACATATATATACTACAGTGCACATAAAATCAAGCAAAATAGTCTACACAGCCTAAGAAATGAACACCATTGTCACAACACAGATAATTTTAACAATTCTACAGAACGTCCCAACCCAATTATCCCTCGAACATACCCCAAAGGCCCATATGCATAACTTACAGCTACAGCTATCCAACATACAAGCGCAAAATATCGAAATGTCCTGACTCCTGAAATAGTCTAGTCCCTAAACAAAACTACTTTCACTACATAATCAATTTTAACAAACAAGTCACCATAAGTACGTAAAACACAACTTTAGTCTCCCAAACTAATTCACGGCTTCAACATTCCAATCAAACATATATACACACATGATTAACACCATAATCAACAGCGGAACCAAGAGTTGTAGTAGAGTAAGGGAATTTTCTGGACAACAAATTGATGATTAATCAACACGAATTTCCGCCTCAAATAACCCGTAACCATCCATTTTGCACAGGTTTTCCTCTTTTAATCGACGCGAGTAAATCATTTTCCAGTATTCTCAATTCTCCTCCATTTGTCCTATAAATGCGTTATTTTACATAAGAAATACACCCGTCGATTTTCGGCAAGTTATGTTCCATGGTTCCGGTCCTTCCGGATCACCAAACCAAAAACCGTCCCGGAGGTCCTGCCAGGCTGCCAGGCAAAGTCTCGTTCTCCCACCACGTTTTCAGGTACTTTCAAGACATCTCTAGTTCAATTTCGATCTCAAATTACAAGTAAACGTTCATTTTGCATGAATTTATGACTTTTAACCGAAGCGAGTTAATCACATTCCGATATTCTCGTTGCTCCTCTGTTTATGCTACAAATCTGAGAAGACGCGTTATTTGAAATAATAAAAAGACCAATCGTTATTTGAGTGGCTCTTATATTACACCAGGGAATGTATTTATTGTGGAGTTTGTCAACGCGAATATAAATCTATTTTCTTTAGTACCCAAAGCACCGAAAAATGTGGGTAATAACTTTCAAAATCGACGGTGTTTTACTATTTTCGAAAGAGGTGAAAGTTGTCCTAAAGTCAGTTTTTTTTTTTTTTTTTTTTTTTTTTTTTTTTTTTTTTTTCCGAAAACTTGTCAATAGAAACGGAATGTCGTATAATGATTATTAGAACACTGTGACACCATATTGAATGGAGCATATAGAACTTTTTTTCCAATGATTTCAACACACATCAAAGTACAATCTTACGACTTTTGAAAGCTTCATTTAAATCCTAATAAGCTTCATATTACACCAGAGCATTGTGTTTAGTATGAAGTATTATGTTTAGTATGAGGTGTGTAACATGGATACATTTTAATTCGGGACCTATCTTAACTCAATGGAGACATTTTAACTCAACAAAAACCTTAAGGCAATGGACAATGGTTGAGGTCCGTTTATATTCTATTACGCCCCTCACTCGAATGCCCTTTGGGCTTGAAGAGTGGTTTAGTGCGCACCGGCTCCCCCGTACCGTGTGTTGAGATTCCACTTGAGAGTTCGAGATATTGGGGGTTGTCAGGGTTCGAACTCGTGACCTCTGACTCTGATACCATGTTAACGAACCAACCCAACCAAAACCTTAAGGCAATGGTTGAGGCTCGTTTAAAAGGGTCTGAAAAACTTGTTTCGAATGATTTCAACACGTTTCAAAAGACTATTTTCTGCCTTTTAAAAGTCTCCATTGAAATCCAAATAACGTTGATATTACACTGGAGCATTGTATTTAGTGTGAAGTTAGTTCATCGCGAATATTAATCCATTTTATTCCGGGACTTAAACGGCCAAGAAAACTTGGATAATAACCTTCAAAATTAATCGTTTTTTTGCTATTTAAAAATTGTTTAAAAACGCGAATGGTTTTTGAAGAAAACTTGTGCAGGAGTAGCATGCGTAATAATTATTATTAGAACCTTCTCAAACGATATAAAATGAAGTACAAAACTTGTTTCGAATGATTCCGACACGTTTCAAAAGACTATTTTATGGCACTGGAGCATTGTATTTGGTGTGAAGTTTGTCCAACGAGAATATGAGCTCATTTTATTCTGGGACACAAAAAACCCGAAAAAACCCGATTTTTTGGAATGCGTTGGGACAAATTGGGAAGGACATATTGTCGTTACCAAGATGTTCCAATTAGTTTCGAAATTGAGGAAGCTTAAAGCGCCATTGAAGCTGCTGAATTCCACGTCTTTCGCTGACATCGAGAAGAGATGCAGTTTGGCCGAAGCCCGTCTAGCTGAACTGCAGGTGCGAATTAGGAATGATTGTTCGGAGCCTAATTTGCGAGAAGAATTGGAGGCGAATGAGTCAGTGCGCGTGCTCCAAGCAGCGCGTGCTGATTTTTGGGCCCAAAAATCGAAACAAAAGTGGATTAAAGAGGGCGATGTAAACTCCGCGTATTTCCATGGTCTATTGAGAGCTAGGCGCGCACACAATGCTGTCACGAAGCTCATGGACGCTGAGGGTGTGGAATGCTCGAACAAGGCAGACATCGAAGCAGCATTTCCGCGGTATTATCGATCGCTTTTGGGCGAATCGAAGCCGATCGAGGCTGTGTGCATGGACACGGTCCGTTTGGGTCGTGTGTGCTCAGAGGAGCATAAAACTGCTCTTTTGGCCGGTGTAACCGAGACGGAGATCAAGAAGGCTTTATTTGCCATTCATCGAGACAAGGCTCCGGGTCCCGATGGTTTCACGAGTCAATTTTTTATTGATTCGTGGGATATTGTTGGAGGGGACGTGATTAGCGCTATTCAGGACTTCTTTGTTTCAGGTAAGCTGCTGAAACAGCTGAACTGTGCTATTATTACTCTTATTCCTAAGATGAGCCGTCCTCAGTCTGTGAAAGAATTTAGGCCTATTGCGTGTTGCAATGTGGTATATAAGTGTATTGCTAAAATTATATGTGCGAGACTGGCCAAGATTCTGCCTCAGATTATCTCACCTACGCAAGGCGGATTTATTGAGGGTCAGAGTATTGTCGAGAATGTTTTAATATGTCAGGACCTTGTTAAGATGTACAGAAGAGGGCGTGTTTCACCTAGATGTTTGTTCAAGGTGGACTTGCACAAAGCCTACGATAGTGTGGAATGGGATTTTGTTGATCAAATGCTTCGAGCCTTGGAGTTCCCGGACCAGTTTCGACTCCTGATCATGGAGTGTGTTACCTCGGTGTCTTTCTCACTTTGTGTCAACGGAGATTCGTTTGGATTCTTTCGGGGGAAGAGAAGTTTAAGGCAAGGTGATCCTATGTCACCTTTTGCTTTTTACTATTTGTATGGAATATTTTTCTCGTATCCTTACATATGGTAGGATTGATAAGAAATTTAAGTATCACCCAAAATGTGCCTCGTTGAAACTTACTCATCTCATGTTCGCGGATGATCTTTTGCTTTTTTGCAAAGGGGATATGCCTTCTATGGAATTCTTGTGGAAGGCCTTTGCTATGTTTAGCAGAGCCTCGGGCTTGAGTTTGAGCATAGGCAAGTCACACGCATATTTCGCTTGGGTTGACGCCGGGGTGAAAGATGCTATTCTCCGATTTTCGGGCTGTGTTGAAGGTACGCTCCCTTTTCGTTACTTGGGGCTCCCGATTCAATGTACCCGGATTGGTAAGAATGAGTGTGAATGCTTGATTGCGAGAATCATATCGAGAATATCGAGTATTGGTGCGAGGAAATTATCTTATGCAGGTAGGCTGACCCTGGTGCAGTCTGTACTGTCACAGCTGCATAATTACTGGGCAATGGTATTTATTATTCCAGCTTATGTTATGACTCGAATTATTTCTTTATGTCGCAATTTCTTATGGAATGGCGGGGTGGAAGGTAATAATAGAGCTATGGTAAGGTGGGAGAAGTTATGCTGCCCTAAGGTGGAAGGTGGTTTAGGACTGCGGGACTTGACGATTTGGAATCAGGCTGCGGTGGCTAAGTTAGCATCTTGGGTGTTTGATCAACCGGATCGTCTTTGGGTTAGGTGGGTTAATTCCATCTATCTTAAAGGGCGTGACTGGAGAGAATATCAACCTAGCACGGATGTCACCTGGGCTTGGCGAAAGATATGTCAGGCTAAGGACAAAATTAAACATATGTATGTGAATGATCTTTGGCATGGGTCGCGGCCCTGCTATTTGATCTCGGAGGGTTATGAGGGTATTCGGGTCCACAACCCGACTGTGCCTTGGGCCCGTCTCGTCTGGAGTGGTTGGAGCAT
This sequence comes from Agrostemma githago, assembly GCA_958450325.1. Classification (NCBI taxonomy): domain Eukaryota; kingdom Viridiplantae; phylum Streptophyta; class Magnoliopsida; order Caryophyllales; family Caryophyllaceae; genus Agrostemma; species Agrostemma githago. The sequence continues at coordinate 2,818,441 of OY288255.1, forward strand.
TCCTAAACACAGCTTCATTTCATGGCTCGTGTTTAGGCGTGCTCTGAACACTAGGGTTAATCTGGTTAGATTTGGAGTTGCTGAGTCTGACCGTTGTCTCTTATGTGAGGTCCATGAAGAAAGTCTGGAGCATCTTTTCTTTGAATGTGAATGGAGTACCAAGATTGTCAAAAGCTTACGCGAGTGGACGGCGAAGTACATCCCGACCACTGGTGCACTACTTTGGGCATGCAAGGTGCGAGGTACTAAATTGCAATGCAATGTGGTGCGCGCGCTTTTCAATGCCATGATCTATCACGTATGGAGGCAACGCAACTTGTGTAGAATTGAAGGCGCAGTGCAGTGCCCCCAGCATGTAGTTAAAATGATTAAATTGGAAGTTCGGAGTAGGATTTATGCCATGATTAAATACCCATTACGGACTAGAGATGCGAGATGGCTACATAATTTGATGTAGCCTGTCATTTGTACATTGAACATCATTTTTTAATATATACTTACCATTCACCAAAAAAAAAACCTTCAAAATTGGACGTTTTATTTTGTTGCTATTTTCGAAAACAGTGAAAGTTCTTCAAAACCGTCAATTATTTTTGAAGAAATCTTATTGACAAGAACTGAATGCCTAAGATTGGTTATTAGAGCCCACTTGTAGACACCCGCATTTTGACTGCCACGTGTCTATGGTAGTCTCCGAAAAGCACCCGATGATGATAGGACGTCAACGTGATTTGGTATACTCGGATTTGGGCTCGGAATCAATAATAGCCGACATGGACTTTTAGCGGAGTAAAAATCTCACAAAACAGACCTCAAATTCAGGCCCAGTGGGTCGTTCCGAGTCAAATGAGACTAATTTGGGCCAAAACCGACACCAAAAATATTTCCCGTCTTTTGGCGACCGGGTCAAAACCCGGTCAAAGACGAAACCGTCTCATAAAATCAGCCAAGTTCATTTGGCGCAAAGAATCAAATTCAAAAAAGCTACCAAATCTTCACAAGTCAACCTTTCCCCTTTTATCTCAACCACGTTGATCCACTCGATCGAGTGGATTGCCCACTCGATCGAGTGGAGCGTCTTCCGCTGGATCAGACCCGCCCAAATAGGCACTCGATCGAGTGCACTAGGGCCGCTCGATCGAGTGCCCCCTAGGTCGTGGGAAATGCCTATAAATACCACGACATTCCCATGCATACACAACCTTTTTTACACATACTTTGCCCTACATTTTCAGCCACACTTTACTCTATTTCAACCCTACTTCATCACCATCAAAGCCTTAGAAAACCTAAGCAAAAAACCTACAAAAACCGAGCTCTTGTCTCTCGATAAACCGACACAACACATACACATCCATACACACCATAACTCGCATACATTCCTCGACACTCCCAAGCTTTGTCGCTATTCACGAGTCCGTCTCCGAGGTTTATACTAGCATGTATGTTGAGGGTGTCCCAAACTCTTCTCTAATCTCTTTTTAATATCGTTTTTTATGTATATTTTTCATACTATTGCATCGTAGTAACACGTACATTAACACTAACTTTTTTTTTATATTTTCGCGTTCATATTTTTTGTATCATTTTATGATACTACTAACATTATTACTAATACCGCGTATATATAATACTAATATCAAAAAACCGGTTTTAAAACGTTGAACTACAATATCACTTTTGGTCCGTCTAATCCCTTTACGAGCAACGACGGAGGTGGAGCCCTTTCGAGGAGCCCCGCCCCAATGTACTCAAGGGCGTGACGCGATCGTGATCCGTTGTAGTTGAACGGATTTAATCCCCTTTCATAATTGGTACGAGACCCGTTGACACGAATATCGACATCACATAACCCGAAAGGGTTAGTTTCGATGTCGTGACGTAGAGGGATTCATCTCGTCACCAATTCAAACTCTTTTTAATCTAACATAAACGTTTTTACAAAATCCCGATGACGGTATTATATTCATTTATACACGACTATAGTACCGGAAGTCGAGCTAAATACGAATCGTGCGATATTCGTATTTGGTTAGGCCGACCATCGATTTCATGTCAAAAAACGCACGAGTCACTACTTGTACAGGGGGCACTCGATCGAGTGCCATAGGCCACTCGATCGAGTAGCACCCCAAAAAGTGGTCAGTAGCCACGCTAATGACGCACTCGACCGAGTCAGTCAATGACTCGATCGAGTGGGTCTCATAAACCGCAAACCCGAGGGCTTGGACACATATTTCGAGCCCGTTCTTTTATCGACTTTAGACCATCGACTGACCCTCATATTTTCAAAACCTACACGTCACGACACGTAGAACGACTTTGACCACTTTAACGTGATAAGTCGGGACAAGACTACGGGACGTGAGATTAGGCTAACAATACGCCGCAGTCTCACATTTCCGTCCTTCGTTTAATACGCGACATAATGCGTACTTAATCGGGGTTAGTCCATCTACAAATTTCGCGGTCTAGTTTACATACGGGTCCGTTTCCATCGTTATTTTGTTTTATTTTACGCAATGTTGTATTGTGAATTCCGGGTTGTATTTCCGCCCGTGTAACTTGTACGCTTTTATTTATTTCCTTTCGAGCTTTATTTATTTGCTTTTACGCTTTTATAAATGAACCTCGCATGCTAAATTATTTCGACCACATTTAAGATGCATTAAATGACGTAGTTAACGCAAAACTCGCATGTTTAGTTAAAAACGCTGTTTGCATATCATTTAATTATTTTACTAGCGCGCGTATCACGAACACGAACGATGTCTTAGTAGAGGCCGCCATGTGCGGGCGGGGTTGGGTGTCCTTAGTGGGCTTCCCAACACGTACCCTCACCCCTTACTCAGAACCTTTGGTTTCCGGATGTCCGAAACCCTTGGCGCACGAGAGTCATTTTATATACGAAAGCCGGTGTAAACGGTATCGGTATAACAATGCAAAGGGACGAGCCCCATAAACTCTCAAATCGAAGTGGGCTTACTTTGTGTATAGCCCATGACGACATAGAGTGGGCTCGTATGGTTCCGAATAACCACAAAATTCGGTGGCGACTCCATTTTGACTTAAATTTCGAACCCGAGAACAATCTTACCACGAGATTCATTCGCCTACCCAAACCCGCGCTTCGCCGCGTCGGGGTGGACCTACGTCATGTCCACACCACTAAAACGATTTTAAATGGAGTATAAATCTTGTTTCGACTGATTTCGATACGTATTGAACTGCAATCTTATGTCTTTTAAAACTATCCTTTGAAATCCAAATGACGCACATATAACACTAGGGCATTGTATTTGGTGAAGTTTGTTTAGTGCGAATATGAATCAATTTTATTTCGAGACCCAAAAGACCAAAAAAACGTGGATAATAACCTTCAAAATCGATAGTTTTTTGCTATTTTCAAAAGAGGTGAAATTTGTTCAAAAGTGCGAATGTTTTTCGACGAAATTTTTTCGATACGAGTAGAATGTCTAATAATGATTATTAGATCATTCTCCAACGATATTAAATGAAGTAGAAAAACTTGTTTCGAATGATTCCGACACGTTTCAAAAGACTATTTTATGGCTTTTGAAAGTCTCCATTGAAATCCAAATGATGCTCATATTACATTGGAGCATTGTATTTGGTGTGGAGTTTGTTCGGCTCGTATATGGATGCATTTTATTCTGGGACCCAAAAGGCAGAAAAAACGTGGATAATAACCTTCAAAATTATCGATTTTTGTTATTTTCGAAAGAGGTGAAAGTTGTTCAAAAGCGCAAAATTTTTTTGATGAAAACTTGTCGATAAGAGTAGAATGCCTAATACTGATTATTTGAACCTTCGAATGACTCCAATACGTTTAGAAATACTATTTTATGGCTTTTGAAAGTCTATATTAAAATCCAAATAACCTGTGAAGTTTGTTCAGCGCGTGTATGTATGCATTTTATTCCGGGACCCAAAAAGTCGACAAAACGTGGATAATACCCTTCAAAATCGCACCAAAAAAGGTAGCGGTTGCAGGTTCCCTCGTTCATAAAAAAAAACTTCAAAATCGATCGTTTTTTATTTTTATTTTCGAAAGAGGTGAAAGTTGTTCGAAAGTGTGATTTTTTTGACGAAAATTTGTCGATAGAAATAGAATGTCTGATAATGATTATTAGAACCTTCTTAGACGATATTAAAAATGGAGTATAGAATTTATTTCGACTGATTATTATATTAATCACTAGTGCAAAACCCGTGCCTATGCACGGTTTTTTAATTAAATTTTGTATATATGCAAATAGTTTAGTGACTTACAAAAATATATATTCTCTGTCTAAGTCATTCATTTACATTATTATGTTTTTAGTGATTCAGTCAACTATTTATGTTTTGGGTAAACTTTACCCTCTACTTTTTGTTTTAAGCATAATAAAAATAATTTTTATCACACTACCTTGTTTTTAGGTATAGATTAACATTCTATTGGAACAACATGAATATAAAATTACTAATATGATCAGTCATATAATATGTACAATATATTATTTACGATTTTATTTTCTTTTTATATAACATTCATAAAATGATATTTTATAAAAAGAAAGAGTACAGTATATTTTTGACAAATGAATCAGGTCGCGTCTAGTTTATGCCATAATATAAGTAAGAAATAATAGTACTAAATGCCCCTTTTTTTTTACTTATTTTAAGTTGGAATTTATTATTTATTTATTTTACTTTTAGATCACATTCAACATTAGTATTCTTATTATGCTTAGTATAGTATTCTTAGGTAATTGATTTTTTTCTAAATTTTCGAAGATTATAATAAGATAGAGGATCTTTAAATTAGTAAATAAATCTGTTAGATTTCGATTCGACTCATAAACTCGACCCATTTGTTTAGGCTCAAGAGTCAAGACCGTAACATTTTGACCTGCGACCCGTTTGACTTAAATCTGAAATGATCTGTTAATTAAAATTATTGCAATATTACTTGCTCTTGGTATTTATATGAGTATGTTATATTTAAAATATAAGTTTAAAAATTGTTAACTTTAATATCGTAAACTACCAAAAAAAATTAAAAATAATAATTGTTAATAGCATTTAATAATAAAATATTTTTTTTAATAGTAAGTCAAATATTTTATTTTTAATAAAGTTATGCCTCATTCTATTGACAAATATGTTAAATATTGAATTTAATAACATTAGTGATATTTAATGTGATTACTATATTAAAAAATTAATTTTTAATTGATAAATTGTAAGGCGTCAGAAATTATATAAGTCTAGTATTATAACCCTAATTGTCCCGTGACATGTATTTAACCAAACCCGTATTATGTCCAACCCAGATAACATGACCCGTCCAACCCGTTTCACATGCCTATTAAAAAGTATGAAATTTATTTTGTTATTACGTTACTTTTTTTTTCAAATTTGTATAATTGGTAAAAATTGGTAGGTGTAAATTTTTTGGTTATTTTATGAATGAATATTACAGAACTGGACTTGTAATGAGTATTTGGTTAAAAATTTATTTTGTCAAGCTCAATTGAGGTAATGAGGGGTAGATTTAGGCAGGAAAGTTGAAATGACGTCTTTGTCCCTTGATTTTTGTTTTAGTGAATAGGGGATTATATTTTTTCATCTTAAAAAGATGTTTCCATTTGATTATTATATTTCTCATAATTGAATAAAAGTGATAATATCCTACTCGTAGTAAATAGTAATGTGGCCCGGAGTACCATTTTTGAGCCAAAAGGCCAAGGCACATGATGATAACTAGTTTCTTAAATCAAAAAGCAACCAAAAAAAAGTCTCACTCACAAAAAAAAAAGGAGAGGAAAGGGCATTAGCTGTCCAAGCATTCCCTCCCCCCCTTCCTTTTAAAACACCCACCTTTCCCATGATTAATTCCCAACATACTTAACTCATCTCCAACACACACACACACCTAAACACATACACAAGAGACCATAAACAAAAACATACACATTACATTACATTACATTACAGCTTGAAAACATGCTCAAAGGAAGAGAAAGCAGCAAAGGACATGGAGGAGCACCTCCTGCTGACCTTCTTGTTTGCTTTCCGACACGAACCCGCTTATCCCTTATGCCCAAGCCTATCTGCAGCCCATCTCGCCCCAATTCAGAGCCCAACAAGCGCCACAACCACCACCTCGGCCTAGGCCTTAAGAGGATTAACACCAGGGCCGGCTCCAGCTCCAGCTCTGGAGCTGGAGCTGGGGTCGGCCCTGGGAGCCCTCTTATTTGGGCCAAAGATAATCAAATTCGCGGTGGTGGGCCGGAAATGTCTGAGCCCACTTCACCAAAAGTTACTTGTGCAGGCCAGATTAAGGTGAGGCCTAGATCAGCCAATTCCTGCAGGAATTGGCAGTCTGTCATGGAGGAAATAGAGAGGATCCATAATCGTACTAAACATAAGAAGAAGTCTAATTGGGGTGGCACATTCGGGTTCAAGAAAGATGTTATGGGGTTTTTGACTTGTTTGAGGAGTTTGAAGTTTGATTTCCGGTGTTTCGGGTCGTTTCCTGAGCAAATTCTGTCATCAGATGATGAGGGCGAGGAAGATGATGACGATGTTTTTGAAGAAGAAGATAGTTTCCAGGAAATCGTCGATGTTGTTGATGATGACAAGGGTAGTAACGGAATCAATGATAATTCTGCTGTTTTTTCCAAGTGGTTCATGGTGTTACAGGAAAACCAGAGTAATAACAATAATAACAGTTCAACTAAGAAGTTGGAAACAGAGGAGATGGGAAATGATGATGATGATGATGATGATGATGATGATTGTGCCCCTGCCATCCCGCCACCAAATGCGCTGCTGCTGATGAGGTGTCGGTCTGCTCCGGCTAAGAGTTGGTTAGAGGTGAAAGAAAATGAAGAGAAAAATAAGGAGGAAAGTGATGATGATGAAGAAGAAGAAGAAGAAGAAAAGGCAGTAAAAGAAACAGAGGAAGAAAATGAAGAAGAATTAATAAAGAAGAAAAGAGAAACATTGGCAATTGTTATGAAATATGATACTGATTTCTATAAATTATCTACTGATATTGCCAAGGAAACTTGGGTTGTTGGTGAAATCAAGGATCCTTTTTCAAGGAGTAGAAGTTGCAGGAGATGATCATCTTCCTCTAATCTTTTTTTAACTCTTTTGTGACTAGCTTGGTTTTTATCATGGGTAATCTGAAACGAAAGTGATCAGAGAATACATAGTAATTGAGCTTCGGTATCACCATACTCACATCAAGTACGGAGTAATATTTTATGTGATTATGGTTATCCTGAGTTTAATATTATAAATTAGGGTTTACTATCGATGAACACTTTGAAAAACTAATTAATGTTGTATTGTATGTATATAGTGGTAAGTGTAACGATCGTAGTATTGAGTGTGTTATCTTATACGGAGTGCTAATAGTAATCCTCTTGTTTCATAGGTTTATTCTTAATTTTGGTGTGGAGGAGTGGACATATAGTTTTGATAAATTGAGTGTTTTTTTTAACGATTTTTCATGTTTTTTTCTTCCTACTTCGTCTTCAGTATGACATTGTATATAATAGTTGGTTTTAAGTGATACTTGTAAGTTGTAACTCAATCCTGAAATTTGTCGTATGAATTCAACAAGTTGTTATTATTGTTGTTGTTGTTTTATCAATCTAATTTGCATAGTGTACTAATAATTGAGATTTGAGAAGAACAGTAAATGTGTGATGCCATGGTTCTAGTCCTTGCTCCTTAGTTGGCAAAAAGAGAAAGATCACCAAATTTCCACCGAGAAACACAAATCCAAAGTCTCAATGGTTGTAGGAAAGTAACAAGTGATGTAGGAAGGAATATTGTCTTGGATCAGATCCAATAATTCACTCTACTTTTTCGATAAAGTAACATTATTTAGATAAACAATATCTTATCTTATTATTGATTCTTTTTCGTTAAACGATGTTAAACCCGAACTTAATTGAATTGAAATAGATTGAGTTAAACTAAATTTAACTGAACTGAGATGAAATGACCGAGACAAAATAAACCTAATAAAAATAAAAGTGATCTGAACTGAATATATTTAACTAAATTTGACTACATTGAACTGAATTGAAACTCATTATTTAACCCTAGACTTGATATGCTTTTTCATGGAGTTTTAATTGAAAATGTCTTTGTTATCGTAGATGTAAAAGTTGCATTACCCTCCTTTACTATGCTTGAAGCAAAAACTTCTTTATTTTACAATGATAAAAAGGTTAATAGAAAAACTACAAAAAAAAAAAAAAAAAAAAAAAAGTCAATTTTCTTTTAACAAACTACTTATTGATGGAATTAAGTCTATTTCAAATTATTTCGTGTCTGTTGTACACGTTATCAATTTGAGGGTAAGTTGCTTTAGTCCTAAGTAAATTTTTGCAAGACATACCAATTGCTATTTTTAGCCATTTGTTATAGGAATATATGGGATGCAACTTCTTACCTGCTACGTACTAAATAACTTACTTACGGTAAATCTCCTTTGAACTTGGTACTATATAACTGTTACATAGGTATATTGACAGATTAAATAGATTTGAATAGTAAATTTGGGTGCAGGGATTTTGAGGGCGAGGAAAATAGATACCTCCATTTACCTCCTCCAAGCCAATTGATTTGGAGAGAAAATCATTGTTGTTCGTCTTCCCTTCCTTCCTTTTCTCTTCCAATTTTCTATCCAAAGGCACCCTAGAAGTAGGTGGAGAAGAAGAAAAGAATATCACTATTCTCTTCCATATCTAATTATTATGCCTCCATTACGCCCTAATAATTATCGTCATTGTAAACGAGATGAAGAATGTAAAAGTAATTCGTTCTAAGTCGAGATTAACAGTAAAAATCTCATTGATGACATAGTGAATAATGAGAAATCAGTGTTTATTGCAAGTAAGGAAAACAGATTAGTATATTTGAGTAGTAATATGCATGTTCAAATTATTATAACGAGTAGACAGATTGAATTGGTTACACAGTATATTCTGACATTCATACCAAGAATGTTTATGACGTGCTCAAAATCATACTCATACTCACTAGTTTTCACTTTTCAGCCCCCGCATACTGATTACTGACATACTCACATAGGAGTACAACAAATCCCTTTTCACCAAAACCCCTACCTACAAAGTCACTGTAATCTCATCTTGTCATCTTCAGTAATTCATTCAACACACTACACACTTGATTCTACCTCCATTTTCTCCGAGCTTATGTTACTCCGACACTTTAGTTAGTTGTCGAGTAGTACTGAGTCTGACACAACACGACATTTTTATTAGTAGACGACATTCAAACAAGCGTCGGAAATAATACCTCGTCAAAGAGTTAGATTAACAGATCGAGCTCAAAGCAATTGTAAGGTAGTAGAAATATTTGAATACAGAGTGAGTCAATATGATTGTAGTTGATAGTGGATATGAACTCATGAGTCATGATTGATTTTATCAATCATCATTACTCCATTATCGATTTTTCTTGCCAAAACCTACCTCTTATGTTTGTAAATTGTAATACGATATGATACCTCAATAAGATCAAATATTCATTATGGTTCTCCAAATACACAAAATCTTGGGAGAGACTACGGTCTTCTCTTCAGTACCACTCTATGTCCTATTCGTACCCTTAAATGACAACTTTGTTTTGTATCTGTTTTTATAACAAACGTACCATCTTTATATTTGTATATGTTAATCGTACCTACTCCTATTAGGTTTGGTACCACTGTTACTTTCATTTGTATTTAGCCTCTCGGTAAAGTTAATGAGAGACCGTCTCTCAGAAGACCTATTCATCCATAACACAATTTAACCTTTACCTAACACATACTCCGTATATAGTAAGTGAAATCTTTTACTAGTAGTATGTAGTTCTCATAATCTTCTCGATTTTATTAAGAACCTTGACCTCAGAAATGCATATATATCGTAAGATCCTACAATACAGATCGATTCACTTGCATTGGGTAGTCTAAGTACTCGAACTATATGTTTACAATTCTATGATTCGGATCGAAACTTTAACAAGTATGGTTATCATCACTTAGTTAATCAAAGTGGACATATGATGTATGATGGTATAAATAATAGCATTAAGATATTTCCGTGGCCTCCACAATAAGATGAAAAAAGGGGTAAAGAAGGCATCATCAACCCATCTACTTTAAGGAGTGATATAAACAGGGCAAGAAAATAACATTAAAATGATATGGTTGCTTGAAATCGACACTATTTAAACTAACTCACCTTATTCTTCTTTGTGACGGAATTATCAGTCAAAAATTTATGACAGGTCAAATACGACTTGTTTATATAGAAAAGACAAAGTACTACAAAAGCACATAGTTTATCTTTGCTACATAAATAACGGAAATATTTGACCCGTTATAACAAAATATATGATGGATATCACCGTTGCAAGGGAGAGCAGCAGTTAAACAATCAAGGGGGAAGTATGCTTTTCCAGGTCAATCAATGAAGTTAGATTAATAAGGAGGGCGCAGAAAAGCTAAGTACGTAGTTCGTATGTACTCTATGATAGAGGAGGAAAAGAAAAGAGGGAGAGTTTGGTGAGTTAATAATAGTTCATGATTACGCCAACTTCCCCATTTCCTCCTCTAGTCGGCTATACCAATAGTTTAAACTTTAAAGTTATACTTCTAAAACGTTCACTCTATACATGTGCTTTCTTGCTTTGTTTTCATCAAAGTCTTTCAATATGAGATCGATCATGGAATGACTAATGAGTGTTCTTGAATGGTGATATCTATTGTGGATCGTCGTAGTCATAGATGTTTAAACGACATTAAATATACCTCGTAAAATATTTTGGTTCAATTATTTGAAAATAAATTTGATACGAAGTATGATTTTTTTTTAAAAATACTCGTAAAGTATAGAATATGTAAACTGAAATATCCAAAAAAATAAATAAATTGTAAACTAAGGACAAAGTGAATACTTAGAGCATAACTAGGTGGTTAGTGTTAGTTATGTCGGTGGTTAGAGTTAGTTATAAGTTTGTTACTGACTTATACAGAGTGTATATATATATATTTACCTACAACCTACTTAGGTATAATTACAATCAACTTTACATCAATAGTTCAATACAAATTTATCTTGATTTCTATTCCAAGATTTAATATGCTATATATTAGAGCTAGGTTAGTTATGTAAGTTGTTATAGTTAGTTGTGAGGTTGTTACAATATTCTCTACCTATATACTCTGTACATATTAGGTATAATTACAACAACTTTACATCAATAAAAACTTATTTTGATTTCTATTCCAAGATTTAATATGCTATCGGAGCCAAATTAATTATGTAGGTTGATAAAATTAGTTATAAGGTTATTACAATATTCTCTACCTATATACTCCGTATATACCTACTTAGGCATAATTACAACAACTTTATTACATGAATACAAACTTATCTTGATTTCTATTCCGAAGCGTAATTAAAAAGAGTGAACTTAAGTGATGCAAATGTATGAGTGGCAAATGTATGAGTGGCAAAGAGTGTAATGGAAGGCGGAATATATATATATATATATATATATATATATATATATATATATATATATATATACTTAGCAAAAAAAATAAGAAAGAGGGTGAAAAGAGAAAAGTGGACGACCACGAGCAATGTTTATGGTTCAATCAATAGTGTTTTATCTCCCCCGTTTTGGCAGTTAATCACTCACGCAACACGTTGTGAATTTGTGGTTCCCCGATCCCTATAGCTTTGTCAACAACCACCTAAACCATTCACTGTTGGCTTTCTTGTTTATTGCTCATTTCTACTACTCCTGTTCTACTCTTCTACACCTATTAACACCTATTCTTAACTTTTATTGTATGACCGTAACCATGGATAGCGTTACCAATTGATACCGATCGAGTCAATCCAATGTCTGACACCAGTGAACATAGTAGCCTAGTCAACTCCCCCGCCATAGGCACTGCTCGACTGCTCGTTCGTTTTGACCCAAGAAATCCTTTTAAATTTTTCTCTGGATTTGCTTCTTTGACCCTTTTTAAAGTTTTCAAGTATAAAAACAGAGTTACGAAGTATTAATTTAAGAAACTTACGAATTATTTGTTTGTATCAACTAGTAGTAACATAGTCATGACGCGCAACACCCTCCTAAAATAAAGTATGACGTGACACAATACACCAAGGGGCCAAAGTGAACGGGCCATCTTTTTACTGTGCACAACAGGATTGGCTGGTGGCACGGTACAACTCATTGCCACCCATAACTGCATAGTCCATCCATTATATGGGGACATACCAAAATTGGGAAATTAACTTTTACCAATTTCCGAGATTGTAGGCTGGACTTGGGTTTGCAGTGTTCACAAATATTTGTGGTCCTGGGTTACTTAGGCTGTGGAGTGTGGGCTATGTTTTTTGACGAGAAATGGCAAGCTCGTGAGTTCCATATAAAGTTCCTCAAAAGGAACTTCCAATCTTGGGATTAGACCTTGCAATGATCTCACAAAATGTTCTCGTAAATTCTTATTTGTTACATTTGTGACAGGTTAAATATCAACGAACCACCAATAGATAGGGCTCGGATCTTGACACTAGGCCCAAGCGCGACTTTTAAGAGGGCTTGGGCCATCTGGGCTGGACTCCATTTTACTTGGCCCGAGGCTGGGCCAAGTAGTTTTTTTCTTTGGTGGACCAAGCATGATGAGCCGGGAAATGTTGGTCCGAGAAAGGGCACCATGTTGGCGGATATAGAAAGTATGGGTTGGTCGGAGCGGAAGCGGATGGAGCCCCCAGTTTTGGCAAAGATTTAACGTAAAGACGCATCTCTAGAGTCACTCTAACTCTAGAGAGTAGAGACCCATAGGCCATAGGCCATAACCAACCCCCAATTATTTAGAAGATGTTAACTAGTGAGGGTAACATGGTGCGTGGGTATGGGCCATATAACAGGGTGTTTTTCCCTCTTTGTGCATGTTCAGAGAATCTGATCAAGAGAGTCAACGCATTTGGTAGTGAGGCCCAATTGATTCTCCACCTTTACGCCTCTAACCATCAACAAGGCTTCATCCTAAAGCCTACTGTAGCTCAATAGCTCTATCTTTTCGTTTTACTACAGAACATGGGTTGGTTAAACAGCCCAATATTGGAAATGTGATACGTACTACTTAGCATAAGTTCGTTTCCATGTCGGCATGACGCCATCCCTACCAAATGTCCAATCTCTATATAAGACTTAGTCACATGTATTGGGGGAAGATTCAAACTCCACAGTATCTAATTCATGCTTGTAACAAACCACAGGACGTATCGCACTTTTGACTCTGAAACGATAGACCATGCATTTTACGCTCATTAAACAAAATTCGAGTCCAAAGCGATCGAAAGGCTAAAGCTATTGAGATAGATAGACTGGGGTTGTGAGAGTGGAGATCAGGTCAAGCCATTTGTTTCGTGGGTTTGGCCCATGGGGTAACGGACCGAGTACGGACCCAACATGGGTACAATTATTTTAATTTGTCCAACTATTAATCTCGTTACAATAACGAACAGGATATCGAACCTTGTCCATGATCCATATATCTTGGTCTTAACCGATAAACCAAAACGGTTGTACTCGACAGAAGCAAAACAACTGAACTCGTTACTCGCCGTTTCCATACTTGACTCCATCGAACGACAGTTACTTCTGGATTAATCGCTGTAAGCTTTCCTTCTCTTTCTTTTCTTCTGCTCTGCTTACATTTAATTCAACAATTTATCTGGTTAAGTACAAACACAATCCGATTCCTAAACTGATTATTTCGTTTTTGACATGTATTGTATCACCGCTGCTTCGCTGTCTGATTTTGCCTAAATGAGCGTCAGTAGGGAAGAATTGAAAAATTAAGCTAATTGATCCTTTTTCTGGGTGTTAAATCGTTATAACTTATACGAGACGATATTAGATGTGGCAATAGTTCTGGTTTGCAGTTAGATGCTGAATTCATGAGGCCTTGGATTTAGTCTTTCTTTCGAAACCGTTTTCTGCTATACGACTCGATGCGCTTTTAGTGATGTGGAGTATTGTGCAGATGATTAGTTGAGAGTACATTATTAGGAAACCTGAGCGGGTTTAGCATTTAGGCACCAAGTTGGAAGGGTCGGCGTAAATTGTCTGAATTGGACTCAACTGAAGTGGATTGAGCGTAAAGAATAGGACGAGTGGCGGACTGTGTGTACCAAGATGATCTAGTAAGAGACTCATGCTTGGCCAGTGTTTATGATATGTTGTTGCTAAGAGTATACCGAATATGTGTTTCGTAGCCGCTTATGTAGAATTGATCCTTTCTCCCACCTTTCACGCTCCTTCACCCCCTCTCCGGTGAGGCAGCGACCTTTCAATGCTGCCCCTCTCCTTTATTTCCTTTCACCCTCATCGCCGTCCTCTGTCAGTTAGCTGCCACATGTCGCTGTCGCTGCTGCCAGATTTGGCTGTTGTTAATTTTGTTGATTTGGTTATTTTGTCTGTTATTGTTGATTATCATATTGCTGTTATTAACAGTAAAAGTTGAGACCCAAAAGAAATGGAAACTACTTCGTATAAGATGAGACAATTTTTGGGAACGAGATTGTTGGGCATCAAGTTCATTGTATAAAGGGCGAGGTTGTATAAAATTGGTGTCTGGTATTATATGAAATCTTTTATAGTGGTCGTTAATTTGTTTTTTATTGTCGTTGTTATTGTTGTGGTGTTGTTGGTTATATAGCTCCCAAAAATGAAATAACGTTTAGGATAGTAGCTTGCATAGTGGTTGTTAATCTTGTTATACATGAACCTGCATATCTGAGCTTGTCTAATGTTTGCCTTTAAATGTAATGCCCGTTCAAGAATTACCCGTATCTTTGTTCGTTTCATGTCACTTAGATGTTAAACACATACTTGTGCTATCTTAATAAGGTATACGTATGTGGAATAGTTGTGTGTATTGCTTGACTCGTTAAGTTGTCAAGCCAAATCCGAACACGAGTCGAACTTTGACCAAGCTGTGATCCTTGCTCGCGAGCTGACTCATCTCAGTATCACCTCTAGTGCTAGACAAAAGTTGCGTAATCATAATAGAGTCTCTAGAATCTATGCTGTGTGGGCCTCAGGGGTGTGTTGCATGTTATGGTATAATGAGTTTCCGTCTTTCCTTTGTTAGGAAAAAAGAAGACAAGGTCTCTTTACAAATGGAAAACAAGCAATGCTAGCTCAACCAGATTCTGATACATCCCCCTTGATTTGAAGTTGAGTGGAGTAAGCCGATGACAGGGATTATTGAGAGTGGGACGTCACCATTGATGAACTATGACATTCTCCACTGCAGGGATGATAGTGACTAGCAAAGTTTGTGTCTTTGTGTCTTTGTGAACAATATGGTAAACAAAAATCTAAACCTTTAGTTTCTTGTTACTGGGCTCACTGCAGGCAGAAACTTTGATATTTCTCCCCAGAGTCTTAGCTGCTTGAGCCTGGATGTGTACTTGCTCTGAGTATAGTAACTCTTTCGTAGAGCCTGGTTGACTTGCAAAGAGTTGCTGCTAGAGCTGTTTTGATGTCAAGTTTGTAGGATGTTATTTCTTTTGCTGCCCTTGAGCAATTTCACCTCTACATTTAAGAATTAAGATTACTGTAACGAGTTTTAAGTTTTAAATGTAGTTTGACATTCTGCACAGTGTTAAGCTCAAACGTTGAATCTCGGTTTTGTTTGCAGTTGCAGTATCGGCTATGACAGCCTACTCTTGTTAAATGTGGTCAATTTAACGTCTCAAATCAATTTGTAAAATGCTAGTAGTACTCCGTATGATTTAGCTACCCATAGCCTTTTCTAGTTCGTGCAGTGATCCAAGTACATCTTCAGAATACAGGTCATTTTGACGAAATTAGAAGCTCAAAACTGAGAAATGTGATTATCTACTACTTCAGGCAAGCATCTTTCTTAAATCTTTCGTTCTTATCTCATGTGGTATTCTGTATCTTGATTGCCTGGCTTACCTCATAAAAAACCCCAACACTGGAATTACTCCTCTGAGCATTTCGAGTTATGTACTCAAAATCCCCCACATCATCATCTTGCTTATTCTCTGGAGCATTTATTTTCATCTACTCAAGACTCAATGCGACAGCTTATCACATGTTTATATACGAGTATTTTTGTATAGTTCATGTATGTGGTATTGTTGTATCAGTCAGATGCTGGCCATATGCGTCAAACATTTGCTACTGCTGAATGATTATTTACATCTTAGAATAAAAATGTGTGCCTCGAGCATGCTTAGGCTCTGCTCTATGAGGCTCATCAAGGGGTGCAGAGCGCTATTTAACTTCCATTCTTTTTCTTTTCAATTTAATTCTTTGATCTTTGCCCCCTGTCCCTATCTTAGATGTTAGCCCTCTTTAAAATCTGAACAAGATTACAAGAGTTTTAATTTCATTATTTTATTCAGAAATACAAATTTGCTACAGAAGCAGTGCACCTTGTGAGTGAGGCACACCCTTTTTTTGTGCCTGTCACCTCATTGTCATAGGCCCCTCATCGGTGCGATACCTTGCGACCTTTGAAACTAAAATTTGCATGTAAGAAAATATCACGAATAGTCTTACAGATCGACCTAATTTGAATGCTTCCTGCTGCTAGATGTTTCATTTTCAGATATTGTGAAACTCATTATCCGCAGACCCTTGGATTTAGCACAGTTCTTTTGTCAATCAACTTGGCCCCTCATTTTGAGCGCTGAAGACCGAAGAGTTTCTATGGGTCTGATTCTGATGTCATTGTGGTTTCAAAACTGTAAAATACTACTCCATATACTAAAAAAAGCGGCGGAAATTTATGGTACAAGCATGCTATCCCCTGATTCAGTCTTTTGGCAATATCTTCCTCAACTTAACCCAAGGCCACTTATACTGTACATATGTGCTATCCTACTTTGTTGTGGTGGTTCATGAGTTCTTGTCTGGTCAAGGCTAATAACTTAAGCTGTAATTCTTCCAGAAAAATGGAGATATGGCAAGATAAGGTGAAGATTGTTTGGGGTGGATGTTCAGCACCTTATAATGCTCCTCTTTTTACTGTCGCCATCTAATGACTCCTCGTTTCAGTGTATCATTATCTACTTGTATTATTTTGGATATCAATTAGATGGACACTCAGAGTTGGAAGATTATTCAAAGCAGGTGCGTATCTAATTGTTAGACTCGGCTAATTACCAAATTCCTTGTGGATTATTGAAAGTGAGGTGTCCAAGTTCCATAACTATGTCTTCGCATAGGTAGACCACATAAATTATTGGTGCCCATACCATTTGTTTCTAATGCCTTATCATTACGGAGTATAATATTCTGTCATTTTCGTTCACAGGCAAAATAACATCATGTCTGTGACTCAATGAACTCACGCATGGAAGAGTTGGAGAGCAGAGGTATGTAAATTTACTCTCGTTTTGAAATTACTGAGTTGGTTTACTGGGGATCCACATGAAATCTGCGTAGAGAACTACACCGCTCAATAAAATGAAATTCCCCTCTAGTTTCGATAGGAGGTGTAAGAGGCAAGTCCACGTAAATTTAGGAGAGTGATTGCATCACTCGCTAATCAACCGCATTGATTAAAATAACTTAAAAGCTTCAAGGAAAGTGACCTATTCTTAGGAGCTTCTTCAGTCTGATGTATTAAGTTCATTTTATCCCAGTCAATTCAGACGTTAAGTTCACTTCAACCAGAAAGAATAGTACCGATGTTACGAGTATTTTGGAAGCATTAGAATGCAGGGATCAATCAATTGCTCCAGGGGTGTGGGACAGTAAATGGGTCCCGGTCGCGGGGGATATATAATTGGCCAAGGAGCTGTAATAGTGGGACTATAAGCCTAATGTAGGTGTGTAGGATAAGCAATGAAAAGAGTGGGGAATTGAGGGTGCATGATATATAGAGGCCAATTATGGAGCAATGAGCAGCCAATAAAAACGGGTGAACATGATGCAATGGAGAAGTCTTAGTCTGTGTTAACATGACTAGAAATCAGTGTCATAAAAGAAAGACTACAAATTCAAGGCAATACAGTGGAGTTTGAAGTCAAAGAACAAGCTTCCCTCCCTCTCCCTATTCTGTGTGTCTGTATCTCATTGTCTTGGCTGCTGCTGCTGCTGCTGCTGCTTTGAATTGTCTTTCCATAACACAACTTTTGACCATTTTTGAAAGTATGTCCTGCAGTTTTTTTAAGTCACAGAGTGTGTCTTAGTGCAGCTGCTGCTGAGTGCTGACACTGGTCTTATTAGTTTCTTGAAGAAAACAAAGTAATGTTGTTTTATACTACTTGAAAGTCACTGCTTTTGCTTAATTTGTTCTTATTCTATGTTGATGGATCCAACCCCTTAAATGTACATGTGAGTCTTAAGGCTGTTTTCATTATCTAGGGTACCCCAATCCCTGGGGAGGTTTTGCACCTTGCCGGGGGGGGGGGGGGGCCGTAACTAGGGCTTTTTTGCCCAAAATTTCTAAACAATTGTTTTATACTCCGTACTTCGTAGAAGTTTAATTTTTATATTTCGAATACACAATTGTTACCTACTCTGTACTCCGTAGAAGTTGAATGTTTATATTTTGATTGCAAAACTAGATGAAACGTACTCCCTTCGTTCAAATTCAAAGTGCATCTTTTGCGACACTATTTACAACTAAAGTGGGTTCTTTTGTTAAGGAGTCTGGGGATAACATAATGCAATGAAGAAATAAACAAACTTTAGAAAAGGCCTATCCGAGGGAGAAAAACATTGTTTGAGGGTCAAAGCATGTTGTTGGAGAATAGTAGAAAGGACACGAGGTTTACATTCACTCATCATCTGTCACACTGAAAACTCTAAACGATCACTGAGAGGATGTTTGGCACAAATAAAACGCATTTACGTTATACAGATGTAAAAAGGCCGGGTGAAGAACAAGTCCACAAGACCGTCATCAATGGTGGAAAATCTCACACATTTGGTGATCGAGCTGAGGAGCAAACCCAACCGACGATTAGGACAAAGTGATGCCCTTCCACCAACCCACGGATCAACACCACCATAGAAAGTGATCTAGAGTTGAGCAAACACGCAGGACACCAAAACGCCATAAGTACCCCCATAAAGGTCAAATTATGATTATAATCATTCAAATTGCAACAAAGTTTCTATAGAAGGAGATTATCAGGACAAAGGATGTAATATGGATTCCAAGAGTCCAAACATATAATCAGATGTAGTTTCTTCGTTGGCAAAAAAAATACTCTATTATTCTTAATGAGTGTCAGCGTGGTTGTAGATGAAGGCATTAGTCAGGTTATTGAGTCGGATTCATGCATGTTTAAGTCAAGTTGGACTATATCGGGTTAAGTCATACTAGCCAACATACTTCTTGTGTCAATTCAAGTTGAGGTTGGGTCACTTTTGGGACATATCATTTCCGCTCAAGTGATGTGCCAGTTTGGGTTAAGAATTGTCATATCATCCATTTTATCAAGTCAAACATCAGGTTAGATTAATCAGGTCGTGTCAGATTCAG
This sequence comes from Agrostemma githago, assembly GCA_958450325.1. Lineage (NCBI taxonomy): Eukaryota > Viridiplantae > Streptophyta > Magnoliopsida > Caryophyllales > Caryophyllaceae > Agrostemma > Agrostemma githago. Next base: position 2,838,044 of record OY288255.1, read on the forward strand.
GTTCACGATAGTGGTCTTCTTGTAGTGTCAATGTGTCATTGTCGGGTCTCAACTGAGTCAGATATAATTGATATCGGACTGTTATATTTTGAGTTTCTATCGGGTCAGATTTCGGGTATGGTCGATTTAAGTTGCCTGCTCTCTGGTTGTAAGAGTATGTACACCTGGGCTGGGACATAATTCTGGTTTGGTAATTGGTAGTAAGGTGCCAAAAAACTAAAGGTGAGCAAGTTGTATGAGTTATGACACACCGATTCCAAACTCCATGCAATGCAGGAAGGCTTTTACCAAAATGACAGAAAATGTCAACATCCGACCCAAGTCACCAAACTGTCGAGACAGATGAAAGCAAAACCAAAACCAAAGCCAAAGCAAAGTTTACTGACACCACTCTTCCATCTCATCTCATCTATAATGGCTAAACACTTCCAACCCAAAAGGAAAGACGACACACACGATACCACCCAATTCAATTCTCTTCTCTACTCTGATCTCTACGTGTTGTCTCTTTTCATCCACCACGTTTCCTCCATCGCCCTCCCCGGCCCCTTCCTTCTTCTCCTCCTGTCTTTTTGGTTTTATTCCATGATTCTAAATTGGAGTAATTGTCAAGTAACGGCTCCTTTTGGTCGCCCTAGTTCTCGATGTGATTTTCATTACTGCCAAACTGAACTGAACTGGGACAAATTAAATTTAATGTGATTGAACTGAACTGGATTGAATTGAACGTGGTTGAATTTAACTGAACTGAAGTGAATCAAAATAACCCGAAAAAACCATCTCGTTCCATTTTGTTATTTCAATGTAGGGCTTGACTACTACCAAGAAGACCAATAATGTTAGTTGATTGTTTTATGAATTCATGCATGTTCCTAGTTAGCTAGTCTAAGTCTTGAAAGACCCCCTCACCAAACAATGGGGTTAAACAAACCAATGAAAAGAATGGGTTCAAATTATAGGACAATGAGAAGCCAATTGGAGCAGTTGAACATGATGCATTATAGACAATGAGTAGTGTTTGTTTTCTGCTAAAAAAAAGACTTAAGATTTTGCTCAACTCAATGCACACAACAGTAATTTTATACTAACCATATGTGACAAAAATCTAGTTTCTCTACTTGTTTCCTTTTACCACTACATGTTTATGTTACACATAACATAAGTTACAGCCTCACCAATGACCAAGCAAGTTGCCATACATTTGGACACTAGTGATTTAATTTTTTATTTCAAATCTATCTCGAACAGTCGGATATACTTCATACGATTATATTTTTAATTACGAGCCTATGCCATATCGCAGTATGAATATGACTATTATTAATTCAGTTTTTTAATAATTTTGGATGTTTGATCGTCGGCCATATATATAATTTGAATTCGACTACCACGAGTATTAGACGACGGAAGCCCGAATGATATGATGACAAGGTGATGATGGGTTGAAAAGTTAATTAGATTTTTTAAGTCACAATCACATAATTATGACCTATGAGAATCTGTTCCACTAAGTATAATTGGTTGAGTGACATTGAGTGCAAAAAATAATGGGATTATTAGTGATTATTATTAGTCTAATTAGAAAGAGGCCTAGAATTATTTATGAGTAGTTGATCATGATACTCATTCCTCTCCATCTCCTCTTTCCAAGGATTCCAACCTCAAATCATTGCTCCCTATTATGCAACTTCAATTTCTTTAAGGCATGCTCTTAATCAATTAGTGACACCCCCATTATTCCATTACCACATACTTCTATCTCATTTAATAAAGCCTAAGTCCTAAATCATGGATCTATGATGCTAAATCTATATTCGACGACACTACATTTAAACGCTTTGTAAATATTACTCCTATGTTGTTGTATGACGATTACATTTGTAGCGTAATGGATGATAATGAGATCATCTCAAAATGATAAGAGTGAGTCTGATTTCAAAGGTACATACATAAATAGATACAGAGTAACAAACTAAAAATAAAGATTTGTTTAAGTGGTAAGAATTTCTTTACTCCAATCATGAGGTTAGTTGAAGGTTCAATTCTAATCTGTAACTAAGTGCATGCTTCTCTATACCAAAAAACAATAAGTATAGAGATATATAGCCAACTCATGCTATTACTCTAATGGTATGAAATATCACATTAAAATATAGGGGAAGGTTCGAACCTGAGACCTATTGTTCAGGAGTACCTGATCTTAACCGCTCAGTTAAGACATATTTGGTTAATTTTTCTAATAACTTCTTGTTTACTACTATAACCAGACAACCCATCCCACATTCTGAATTCAAACATGTTTTACAAACATATACATACATACACTCTCATCTATTAAAATCTTAGACCTCTTTTTAGACGCAGCCTACATAATCTATAGATTCTCAATTACAAAACCAACTCCTTAATTAAGAAACAATTGTTCATCGATCAATACTTAAATTATACTATTACTGTCCATAATAAAACATTGGAATAAGAAAGAAATAATATAGAAAGCCAACCATTATGAACGTCCTAGGATTATATAATTAGGTACTTAATTGGGCATCAACCAACTAACTTTAAATATAAATATAATATAATGCGTTCACATCGATGTTAATTAGACTAATGATTTGGTGCATAATAATTACTTAGTTAATTAAAATGTGTGTACTATTATCACGAGAAGATGAAGGAAATAAGGAATCAAGGTTGGCGAAATCGCAACCATCCAAGTTATGTGAAGTGTACTGTAGTCCAATTAAAAGTGACAGCTAGCCTCTGATCTCTGCTCTATCTGCTGCTAATCTGCTATACCGCAGACAGTTTATCCGCTTGCTTCCTCCTACGAGGTCATCTCCCTTTGCCTTGCATGTGGGAATCTCAACTTACTCCCTCCCTCATACATACAAATCCCCCTCCTCCTCCTCCTGCTTCAACCAAAGATTCCTTTCTTTTTTAACCATATTATTATATTCTAACTAGGGTTAACTTGCCGTATCAAATTAAATCTTTATAATATATTTGTCTCCGTCTTGATCTTAAAATAGATAAATTCGGCCAAGATTTGATACTATACGAGCAGGACGACCAGACCGGAGGGTATAGATGGAAGTGGACGACGTACACACGGTCCAACACGGCTCACTAATTAAGGCACTGAACTCACCTATTCGTGCGTGAGCCGTGCCATTTTCTATTCCAACCCAACATGGTGGGCCGTCACGAGACACGACCCAGTTGCATCCCTATTAGTTTAATTATTCCTTGGAGCTTAAGAAAAATTCACCTGTTGGACCAGGAAAGTATAAGTATTCCCTTGGAGTTTGGGGGACCATACTTTAAGAGTAGATCCCCAGGAGAAAAGGAGTTGGGACCACCCTTTAATAACGGATGGTTCGACATGTAGTATCAACTACTCCTACTACTGTATCAGATGGACTTAGAAACTAATAAGGGTATGCATAATGTATAATCAATAATGTATGTAGCTAGCTAGTGGTTCACATTATATGCATCATCTAATAATCTTCTGGAGTATATCTCTCAAACCGAACCGGATCAGGGAATTTCAATTCCAGAACATACTACTGTGTCTGTGTGTTAGTATACTACTAATAATAATAATAGAGCCAGGGCCTTAGCTTCATTATATTGAATTGATATAGTAATAGTATAGGGTAGGGTAGGGTAGCTAAGGAAGGGGGGGCATCATGTGTTGGGGGTAATGGAGGTACATTGGAATATGGTTGCTACACTTAGCTACATATATTCTATATCAACCAACAACTTGCCTTTATTATTGGAGGAGGAGGAAGAAGAGAGGTATCATGGACGCATGACACATTGGAATTGAATTGGATGGAAATTATTGTTCCATGGTCCTAGCTAGAATATAATATAATGTGGCTTCTTTTATTTGTTGGTCGTTCCTCACAAGTGTGACTCAACTCCAAGAATAATACATGTTCCAGACTAAAGTGGCTTTACATCGTTAGATCGAGTTCTTCATTGATGCGTCGTCATTCTGTTACTGGTTCATATGATTCACAATCGATGATCTTGATGTTTTTTTCCCATTACTTAACTGTGATATTCATTGGCTGATCACATGTGACTCTGTAAATGATAGATGTTTGATGTTAAAGTGTCTTTATATCGTTAGAGTTTTTGATGTGTCATTCTGCTACTGGTTTATATATATGGCTGGTGATCTAGATGTTTTTCTCTTACTAACTGTGACATTTGTACAATTATTATATTCCTTAGTTGATCATAAGTCACTCCGTGAATAATAGACGTTTGATACCAAATGTCTTTATGTCATTACAGTTTTTGATGCGTCATTCTGCTACTGATTTGTATGGCTGATGATCTAGGTAGATGTTTTTTATTCCTTGGTTGATCACAAGTGACTTTGCGAATAATAGATGTTAGATGTATGTAAAAGTGTCTTTATATCGTTAGAGTTTTTGATGTGTTAATCTATTACTGGTTCCATGATGGACGATGTAGACATATGTTTTCTCACCAATAGTGACATTTTTCTTTAATGATTCTCGATTGTAACACGATGATATTGTTTAAGGGGCTGATGTATATATTACGCAGAAATGTGAAAATGACACACTAAGCTAATAACTAGTGTGATTAATTAGGATGAATATTGACATAAAACTAGGATGTTGTACATACATACATATTGAGTTGTCTAGGTTAGGATGGCATGCTAATTGCTATTTGGTCCAATAATTGGAGGCATAAGATCGAAGGAGCATATATAGTTTAATGATCCAAGTTATAGTCTATTAAGGAGGGTCACCAATGATGGGAGATATAAGCCAAATAGTAATAGTAATCTAATCTAAGTGGAGCTCTCTCTTTACACGCCTAAAATGAAAATGAAAATGAAAAGGAGCATATAATAGATTTTCTTCATGGCTTGGACCTTGGAAGCATTATGTTTGGTGTCCCCATTCCCAATCCCATAAACTCACTACTCACTACTCACTCACTCCTACACTTCTTACTTACTTAATAATGTCTTCTTCACATCAACTTCTCTCTTCTTCATTAGTGGAGGCCAACTCCTCTATAACCCTTTCTACTTAATTTTTCCAACTTTATTATTATTTTTTTTAAAATAAATATTTCATATCCACCTCAACTGGCTAGTGGGTATCCCTTTCATAGCCATCTACTTTTAAAAAATAAATAAATAAATAAATAAATAAAATCATTTTGTTATAAAATAGACAAATAGTACTACTCCATTGAACATTATGACAAAAAAATCTTGGATGTTAAAATAAAGGAAAATGATAAAAGGTTATATTTAAAGAGATTAAAATTAGGAAATAATAAAGTCTTAATAAATGTATTAATTGCATTGATTTTTGTGTAATTTGATGTTTAAGTTTTTTTAAGTTTATATCAATTTTGGAAGATTTTAATTACAACTTAAATACAACCCTCCGAGTTGTAAAATTACCCTAAAATGAAAGGGAAAGGATAAATTCAGCTTCCTAAGGGCTGTATATAAGAAACTAAAAGATAAAACAAATACTTAATACATATAGAAATTATATTGATTTATGTATATTCAGTTATGATTTTTTAAATTGATACTCGTATCATATTAAGAAAATATTTAATTGTTAAATACTCCTTCCGTATTGAATTATTTGTCGTTGAAGCTTATTTGCAAATCTGATTTTTAATTGACATTTGATGGTTTCAAGGTTGTCATTATTGACAATCCTATTTATTGTCAAAAAATTTATTAATTTTTTTGAAAATATGAGTGGTAATGTAAAATAATTAATGTGAATATTTTTTTTTTCTTTTTTAAGTTAGAAAAATGTGTAGTTATAAAGTAATCATGAGATTTGTTCTTTTGATAAATTTTATTAATTTATGTACATTTCACTAAAACGATAATTTTTTGAATACGGAGGGAGTACAATCCTTATACTCCCTCCGTATTTTTTTATATGACGTTTTGTTTTTTCGAGGTGGGGCATTGACTTTAATTTTTATGTAAATATATTATTCCAAAATTTTTAAAAATTGCATCATAAAATTCCTTACGTAAAGAGCTTTCAAATGAGTATATATTTCATGGTATTTTTTCTTATATTGTGAGAGATATTGAAGAGAGAAAAGATTTGTCTTGAAAAATGAGAATGATTTATATTAAAAAACAGGCGAGTAGTATATTTAACAAAATTAAAATATAATTGTAGATTTTGACACAAAATTTATAGAAATTGTGACCTTTGAGGTGGGATCGGTGGAATCAAGGCACCCAATCACATACTGTGTTATGCATATCATATGTGTTTGGAGTTTGGAGGCAATTGCCTCGTTACTCAAATTTTTATAATTTTGTCTTCTAATTAAGTCTTCCAATAGATTCACCTCTATTTTCTTGGATCCATTGATTAAGCTCTTTACTAGAGAAAGCTATTAACTACTCACTATTAACTCCATGTAATGTAATTGGCTTAATCAACTAAAATTATTGTGATTGGTATTCACACACATTTTTTGATTATCGACAATAATTAGAGTTTTCGACATGAAAAATGGTAAATTTAAGTTCTAGAGGTCAGGAGATCCCTGAAAGGAGGGTATGTCAAAGGGACTTCCGCATTGTCAGTTGGAGATACTCTTAAAAACACTGAGAAAACATAAATTATATTACGACATTTAATTAATTATATACAGCGAGCAAAACTATGAGATTGTTTTTATATGCGGATATGCCTTTAATTTGTAACATCCTTAGACTTAATAATACTGTACTCTCCTATCTCATCCATTTGTTATTTTTTTTCTCAAATTTTTTTTATGAACTTTATCTTAATCAAATACGAAGTATACATAAATAAATGATTGAGACCGAGTAAATAAATAATTACTCCAGAATATTACATTAAAAAAAAAAAAGGGATAACTACTTATATGTCGTTTCGTTACTTTGAAGTTGGAGTTCATTTTTAGGTAAAAGATGGAATGTGTTGTGCTATAATGCATGCTATGGATAAATAGATAAGGTGTTATCTTTTCCCTTTTAATACATCAAGATATAAAGCTTTTATCTAATCCATACCCTATTTATTTCATGGATCGGAGTATTAAGTAGCCCTCCATTTTTATTTATTGTCCAATTTCATTAAAATACTTCACTTATATATGGATGAAATGAGGCAGTAAATAAAATCGGAGGGAGTACTATGTTATCATGCCAAGTTTTGATAAAGTTAATTTATTTATTTTATTATTAGAAAAAAAACATAAAAAAGCTAGTTAGATTTTGGCAAAGTAGTTCTTTCCTAGTCACTAGATAATGTGTATCTTCTTAGCTTCTAAGAAGATTTACTCAACCTTCATTACAAACTATTAGAAGCTTTGCTTGCTTTGCTATATATTCACGACACACTCTTTTGATTCCAAAACCAGAAATTAATTAGTATTATTCATTCAAGTTGTTTCGTAAATTAGGATGGTCATGAAGGTAATCGTAGAAAGACGAAAATTTGTCTCATAGTTCGGACTTGGGACATAATTCTAAATCATACGAAATATTTTGTATTAGTGTATGCATGGTCGAAAGATAATGCAAAGTCGCGATTTTTTCACCAATGTATATATATAGTAACGTGTCTTAAAATATAAAGTATGAATTTGATGTATAGGTGGACCGGTCGAATTGAATGTAATTAAAATTTAGTGTACGATTTGAACACTTTAGTTACTTTGGACTAAAGATAAGATTGGCTAGAGCTAGCTTAGATTGTAAAAATTGGAAGAAAACAGAAGCAATGGGGTCAATTGGGAGGACTAAGCGACACCTACAACACACTTTGTAAGTAGCTAGCTAGGAGTACAATCTTTTGCTAAGTTTGTAAATGAAAGTATTGTGTATCATCCATTAATTAAAAGAGGAAAAGATTTGTCTATTTAAGTTACCATACTTAACATCTACGAGTATGTCCCAAACAATAGATGAAAACAAGAAATTTGTAGTTTTTTCTTAGGGGATATGACATAAGATTAAACATCCATATTTGTATGCACTCTATGAAGATTAGTAGTATTATTTTGACTATGTATCGACTCGTGTGAGGCTTTCATGTAGTATCTATTGAAGATAATACTACCAAATCAAGTGATACACCTTCCAAGGATAGCAAAGATCAACGGAATCAATTATCTTTGTAATTATAGTAGTCAATTATATTGTCTGTAAATCATCTCCTTTACTAGCAAGTATTCTAGCTAATTGTAGATAATATCATAGCTAATCATAAATAGAATATTCTCATGTATCAGTATATATACCTTATGTACAAACGTAATAAAGTATGCATCATTTCACACAAATCTTACATGGTATCAGGAATCCTCACGATCTTGATCATACTCTCCGCTGCTTACTTCGGTATACCCATGGCTTCCCAAAATGCTACCATTCCCAACTCCGACGAACCGTCAAAACCCCTAATCACTGTTCACGCCTCACAATGCGTTGAACTCAAACCCAACACCTATCGCACATGGCGATTCCAAGTTACCCGACTCCTCCTAGGCTACGGCCTATTTGCCTTTGTCAATGGGACACTCCCACCCCCACCTGAAACTATAGTCCCTGACACCACCGAAGCCAAATCCGACAAACCCCCAAAACCCATCCCCAACCCTGCCTATAACACATGGTTCCGACAGGACCAACTCATATTAAGTGCCATTACTACCACCCTTCACGAGAATGTCGCTCCGTTCATTCTCAATGCCACCACCTCCAAAGAAGCATGGGACATCCTCGCCCAAACCTATGCCAACCCATCCCGAGGCCATATCCTCCAAATTAAGGATCGTCTCAATAACCTATCTCTTGGCACGTCCACCATCTCTGACTACCTCCTTGCTGTAAAATCTTGTACTGACCAATTAGCACAACTAGGCAAACCCGTAGATAATGAGGACATCACGTCCAAAATTATCAACGGCCTTGATTACGAACTCTATAAACCCGTCATCGATGCTGTTCGTGCACGTGATACACCCATATCATTTGATGCTCTCCATGAGAAACTAATCCAGCACGAACTTATGGTGAAACAAAAACCAACCCCGACCTTCAACCCATCTGCCCTCGCTGCCACGCACCGTTACCAACCGCCACGACCTCAATACACCTCCCCACCTCAACGCTCCTCCCAACCCAACACCACCAATACCCAACCCAAACCCTTCAAAGGCAGATGTCATTTCTGCCGGGAACACGGGCACGTTACGGGTCAATGCCCTGACTTCCGTCTCGCTTATCCTAATGTAGTGTTTCCCCCACCCAAAACCAACCCCAGATTCTCCAAACCGCAAGCTCACACGGCCACAGCCAACCCATCCGACTCCTCCTCTTGGACTATTGACAGTGGTGCCTCCCACCATGTCACCAATGACCTCCACATGCTATCTCTCCACAACCCATATACCGGTCCCGATGATCTCATCATTGGCGATGGAACTTCCCTGCCAATAACTCATCTTGGTTCTTTTTCTATTCCCACATCTACCTCTCCTCTTATTTTTAATAATGTCTTAATTGTACCCACCATTTCTCGTAATTTATTTTCTGTCTCACAATTTTGTCGAGATAACCATGCTATTGCTTATTTCTCACCAACTTCCTTTTGTTTTAAGGCAATCTCGACGGGGGCAATGCTTCTCCACGGCCACTTCCATAACGGGACGTATGAATGGCGTCCTCCCCAACCACAAGCAAACTTGGCTCACACCAACCTATCCCTCCTATGGCACCACCGATTAGGACATCCGTCCAACATTACTACTCAATTTATTAATCGTCAATTACATTTTCGCAATTTACCTTTCTCGCATTGTAACTCGTGCCTCATTAATAAGAGCCATAAATTGCCTTTCTCAGTCTCAACTCTTAAATCTAACGCACCACTTGACCTTATTTTTTCCGATATTTGGACCGCACCCATCGCTTCGCATGAAAATTATAAATACTACATTATTTTTGTTGACCATTTTACCCACTACATATGGTTATACCCGCTCAAAAATAAGTCTGACACTACCACCACTTTTCTTCGATTCAAAACGATCATCGAAAATTACTTTAAAAAACCAATCAAACAATTCTACTCGGACAATGGAGGAGAATTCAAAAAATTAAGCCATTCTCTACTCGACCACGGTATTAATCACTTAACCTCCCCACCTCATACACCCGAACACAACGGTTTCGCTGAAAGACGACACCGTCACATAGTTGAAACCGGTCTCACCCTCCTTACCCATTCTCACATACCCCACGTTTTTTGGCCATATGCTTTTTCTACTGCTGTCTATCTTATTAACCGCCTCCCCACCCCAACTCTAAAAAATGATTCACCTTACAGTAAACTTCTTGGCCAACAACCTAATTATCTCAAACTCCGACCCTTTGGGTGCTTATGTTTCCCGTGGCTCCGACCCTACAACCATCATAAATTTGACCCAAAATCCTCTCCGTGTATCTTCCTCGGATATTCCACAACTCAAAGTGCGTACCAATGTCTTGACCCTACCTCGAATCGTATCTATGTATCTCGACATGTTCGCTTTGTTGAAACCAATTTCCCTTACCCTTCCCTAACCCCCACTTCACCCGAACCCACCATCACCACCCTCGACAACTGGTGCACCGTTACCCTTCCTCTCCTCCTTCCACCCTCACCAGACAATACTACCCCTCTCCCTCAACCTGACCCTCTTAACTCCCCCATGACCCCGCAACCACCACTCACCCCGAACTCCCCTGCCTCGCCCCCTGCTTCTCCTCCATCCCCTGCCCATATTCCCCCTATCAACCCTACTCCCATCTCCACTCCACTACCACCTCCCCCACCTCCCTCTCCTCGTGCCATAACCCGTTTGTCTAATAATATCCGTAAACCAAATCCTAAATATGCTAACCTTGCCACTAATCCTATGTCCCACACCACCCCCAACACCACAAAACAAGCTCTCCTTGAACCCCGTTGGCGTGATGCCATGACCACCGAGTACAATGCTCTACTCAAAAACAACACATGGCACCTCGTACCCGTCACCAAGCCAGTAACATTGTGGGATGCAAATGGGTATATCGCATAAAATATAATCCGGATGGTAGTTTGAAACAATATAAAGCTCGGTTAGTCGCCAAAGGTTTTCACCAAAGACCGGGAATCGACTACTCCGAGACATTTAGTCCCGTCATAAAACCAACAACTATTCGACTTCTTCTTACTCTTGCTGTCACAAATCAATGGAATCTTCGTCAAATTGACATCAACAATGCCTTCTTGCAAGGCACACTTACCGATACCGTATTTATGAGTCAACCTCCCGGTTTCTCTGATCCAGAAAAGCCAGACCATGTATGCAAACTTGATAAGGCCATTTACGGCCTTAAACAAGCACCAAGAGCCTGGTATACCGAGCTCCGCACATACCTACTTACCTACGGGTTTGTTACCTCCGTCTCCGACCCCTCCCTTTTCATCCTTCGACACCCCTCCATTAAACTTTACGTCCTCGTTTACGTCGACGATATAATAATCACGGGCCCACACTCTGATCATATTCAAAAATTCATCTCTGACATCTCACAAAAATTTTCCCTCAAAGATTTAGGACACCTCTCATACTTCCTTGGGATAGAAGTTACGCCCACCGGTCACGGTCTTCATCTCAACCAAACAAAGTATGTCTCCGACCTCCTCCTTAAATACAACATGCATGAATGCAAACCCATGCCAACCCCCATGGTCTCATACTGTTAAGTGCTATTTTTAGCACTACTTGTGAGTATATATCGTCATATTTATAGTGTTTAAGAGTGGATTTTGGACGATATAGTGATATTTGAGTGATTTCCGATGATCTTGCATGATTTGAGTGAATATGTGATTTTTGATGACGGTTCTAGCTATTTTGAAGAGCCGAGAAATTCTTGTGTTATGCCCGGATTATATTGGTGTTACACGTGTCGAATGCCGGGTTATATTGAAGATCGCATGAAGAAAAGAAGAAAAGGAAATCAAAGGAAAAGCAAAGAAGAGAGAATAAAGAATTTTGAAGTGCCGCTACTAGCGGATGATGAAGAGCAAAACTGCCGCTAGTAGAGGCTTCATCAGAATTCATGCAATTTGTGGAGCTTCCAAAGTGCCGCTAGTAGCGAAATGTGCCGCTACTAGCGAATAGCTACCCGCGTGACTCTTGATCTCCCCCCCTATGCTATCCTACTTATATTTGATGCCTATTATTATTAGAATAACGATATTATTCCTAGACTATAGCAACACAAAAACTTATACAAATTTTATTAGATTTATGCATTTTAGTTTTATTATCCCAAGACCTTGAAGAAACGATCGTTCATCATTTTGTTCATTATTATTCAAGACTAAGTTTTTCTAATTCTCTACTCTTTATTTTATTTGTTGATTGTTTTGTTTATTATGAATTGTGAGTAGTCTTTTTATCTAGGGCTCGGTGAGCCGATAATATGGGTTATTGATGCTTTGATCTGATTTTAATCGCGCTTTGTTGAATTATTGAATTGGGTTTGTTGCGGTTGTGCTTAATAATTGATTGATTAGTTTGAATTGCTAGGTTTGAGTCTAGATTATCATTACAACGAGAGTTGAATGTTTTTCATTTGAATCATGCCTAAAGGTTTGTATCTTTATCGATTAATTTCTACTCAATTTTAATTACGACGAGAGTCGGGTTTTAATTTAGAGAACCGAAATAAGATTTGAATTTTCACATGAGAATAGTGAATTGGAATAATTGGGACATGTTAGTATCGATTCCTAATGCGTCTAGTTTTGTTATTCGTGCCATGAGAATAGGATTTATAACATGCTAGATAGGCTTTTTATGTCTCGACGGAGAATTTAAAGTATTGTTTAAAATTGGAATACTAGTCTCACCCAAGACGGTAATTCGACAAAGTTGTGTAGCATTTTGATCGCATCGATAATCCATGTTAACGGTGAACCACTGCCCTAGGTCTTTTTAATTATTGATTTCATCTCGATTTATTACCTCTACTAGTTTGTTAGACATTAGTTAGACAATCACCATTTTAATTTATTCGGCGTAGATAACTCGAGTCAGAAATTAGCTAGTAATTAATCATTCACCTCCCTGAGATCGACCCGTATGCTACAATACCCGTACGCTTGCGGTACTACAAAATAAAACGTAACAAGTTTACCGATACCGTATTTATGAGTCAACCTCCCGGTTTCTCTGATCCAGAAAAGCCAGACCATGTATGCAAACTTGATAAGGCCATTTACGGCCTTAAACAAGCACCAAGAGCCTGGTATACCGAGCTCCGCACATACCTACTTACCTACGGGTTTGTTACCTCCGTCTCCGACCCCTCCCTTTTCATCCTTCGACACCCCTCCATTAAACTTTACGTCCTCGTTTACGTCGACGATATAATAATCACGGGCCCACACTCTGATCATATTCAAAAATTCATCTCTGACATCTCACAAAAATTTTCCCTCAAAGATTTAGGACACCTCTCATACTTCCTTGGGATAGAAGTTACGCCCACCGGTCACGGTCTTCATCTCAACCAAACAAAGTATGTCTCCGACCTCCTCCTTAAATACAACATGCATGAATGCAAACCCATGCCAACCCCCATGGTCTCATACCCACACCTAACCAAAAAACCCGATGAACCCATTGAAAACGAAACAGACTACCGTGCCATAGTAGGAAGTCTTCAGTACCTTTCACTCACCCGACCCGACATTGCTTTTTCCGTAAACAAACTTGCTCAGTATCTCCACCATCCCACAATTACTCATTGGACTGCACTTAAGAGACTTTTACGCTACCTCAACGGAACCGTCAACTATGGCATCCATATTAACAAACACTCCCCTGCTCTACTCCACGCCTACTGTGACTCAGACCATGCCAGTGACACCGACAATTATGTCTCCACAACTGGCTTCCTAGTCTACCTAGGCACCAACCCTCTCTCCTGGAGTTCAAAGAAACAGACCGCCTTATCTCGGTCCTCTACTGAGGCCGAGTTCCGTGCCATCGCAGATACCACCGCTGAAGTGTTATGGCTCTTGTCCCTTCTCCAGGAACTCAATGTTCCAGTTCCGACGTCACCAACAATTTTCAGCGACAATCTTAGTGCAACCCATTACTCCGTCAATCCCGTATTCCATTCTCGCATGAAACACGTAGCTCTAGCCTTTCACTTCGTCAAAGAACAACTTCAAAAACACACCATACGGGTCCAACATATCAGCGGGGCTGATCAGCTAGCTGATAGCCTCACAAAACCACTTTCCAAACCACGGTTCCACCATCTCGTCACCAAGATCGGCATTCGAAACCGACCGCTGATCTTGCGGGGAAATATTGAAGATAATACTACCAAATCAAGTGATACACCTTCCAAGGATAGCAAAGATCAACGGAATCAATTATCTTTGTAATTATAGTAGTCAATTATATTGTCTGTAAATCATCTCCTTTACTAGCAAGTATTCTAGCTAATTGTAGATAATATCATAGCTAATCATAAATAGAATATTCTCATGTATCAGTATATATACCTTATGTACAAACGTAATAAAGTATGCATCATTTCACACAAATCTTACAGTATCGTAGTCAAGATTTATTGTCAGAAAGACTAAAATCTTTACTAAAGAAGCGAATGATTAATTTAATAAGGTCAGTAAGTAAGAATAAATGGCTAATATAAGGTTTTGGAAAATAGTTGAAAATAGGTTACACAGAACCTAAAAAACCTAAAAAGTCTGCCTCCTCTTCCTCCCCAAAACCCTAAAAAAGAAAAAGAAAAAGAAAAAATTCTTCGTTCGGGGTTGCCATCTTCCAATTTCGGTAGTGGTAAGCCCCAAATTTTAATCTCTATTACAGTATTATTATTATTCTTATTTAGTTTTTTTAGATAATTATGAATAACTCTTACCTCCTCCTTGTGAGGTTTTGCCCCCATCAATTGATGGGTTTGCTCCCTCTTTGGGAGAGGTACAAGATTTATGTGCAAGATCAAGAGAGCAATGAAATTTCTACGTTCGGTGATACAATTGAGGTCAGATCTCGGTCTACTATTTGTCGAAATAGAGAAAGTTCATCCCTTTGAAGACTATTTAATCAGATCTATAGATTCCTTCGCGAGAGGCTGTGTCAATAAACAACGATATATAGAAGGCTATGCAGAAGCGCATTACTCTAATAACGATCTTTGTCTCAAAGGTGTTATTTATTTATTTTTTACAAATCTGTATTCAGTTCAATTTGACATCGTTTGTAGATGTCGGATGGCTAATTATTAATGAAATTGATCTTCACTTCAAAAAAAAATAAATGGCTAATATTTCGACTAAAGCTTTCAAAATTCTCATTGTTTGGAGAGGAATTGTTGTTACTAGTACTCCTCTACCTAGCTAGCTCTATCATTTGCTTGCAAGCTAATTAATTTTCATAGAAAACCTATCTTTAATAGATTTTCCAAATGTAATATATCCTAGTTTTTGTTAACGGTCATTTTAGCATCAACGATTATCCTAATTTACTTGTATTTGTGAAATACTAAACTATATATACTTTATTATGTTATTTTTGATGAATTTGAAGTGACTGAACCCTACAATTTTGTGAATAATTAAATTACAATCATTTAACAAAAGACTTAATCAATTAATTATTACATTAATCGTTGCCCAATGAACGTAATGATGCATAAATTGTTACCCAATGTTCTACTCGCGACATTTTAATTTTTTTTGTATACATCATTTTTGAAATATATACTACTCGTATAAGTTATATTTTGTTCAAATGTATAAAATTTATTGAAGCGAACAGAATATAAGATACATTAATTTGGTATATATATATATATATATATATATATATATATATATATATAATATATATATATATATATATATAATATATATATATATATATATATATATATATATATATATAAGTTATATTTTGTTCAAATGTATAAAATTTATTGAAGCGAACAGAATATAAGATACATTAATTTGGTATATATATATATATATATATATATATATATATATATATATATAGGTGGACGGGTCGAATGTAATTAAAATTTAGGAAATGATTCTAACATTTTAATTAGTTTGGACTAAAGATAAGTCTGTCGTATTAGACTTTAATTTGGTAGTAAATGAAAGTGTTATCCTATGGACATCAAACATTTATTTATTTGTCTATTTAAGTTACCATACTTAACATGCATGTCAAGATAATGCATGTCCCAAACTATAGATGAAGACAAGAAATTTGTAGTAGTTTTTTCTTTGGAGATTACATAAGATTAAATATCCACATTTGTAGGCACTCCATCTATGAACATTATTATTTTGCCTATGTGTAGACTCGTGTGAGGCTTTCATGTAGTGTCGCACTCGAGATTTATTGTCGGAACACTAAAATCTTTAATAAAGAGTCGAATTATTAATTTGATCATGTAAGTAAGAAAACGGCTAACATTTCGACTAAAGCTTTCAAAATTTTCACTGTTTAATATTTTAATCAAAGACAAACAAATGAACGGAACGAGAAAATATATTATTAACGGTCATTTTAGCATTTTAGCATCAAAGATTATCCTAATTTATTTGTTTTTTTTTTTTTTCACAATCTGTTTGTATTTGTGAAGTATACTTATTTATGATGTTATTTTTGATGAATTTGAAGTGACCGAACCCTACAATTTTATAGATAATTAAATTACAACCATTTAACAAAAGATTCAATTAATTATTACATTAATCGTTGCCCAATGAATTGAACGGAATGATTCATAAACGGTTACCCAATGATCTACGTGCAACATTTTAATCATTTATATACATTTTTGAAATATATACTACGTATAAGTTATATTTTGATCAAATGCATAGACTTGATTGTAACGAACGGAATATAAGATACATACATTGAATGAAAGGAGTAGTACGTACTAAGTTGTTTCATTCTTATTTTGTATTCTTGCGGTTGTGTGTTGGCTAATTGGAGTGGCCAACTGACTATGCGTCTAAGCATGCTATGCTATCTATAATTAGCATTTTCCAGCACCCATATATGTAAACTGCAACTTCTTGTCAATTTATAAAGTGTAAAGTATTTTCTACATATCCCCTTCCACCCATTCTTTATTTGTTTTCTAGTGTAAGGTATCTTGTTCACACAAACTTATCTATGACGGTTTTTCAATATCGTTAACGAGAGACTTCTCATCTAATAAAGTTAGGCCCTGTTCTTTTCAGCTTATTTTCAGCCCGTTTCAGACCAGCTCAGCTTCTATCAGCTCAGCCCAGCTCGTATCAGCTCAGCCCAGCTCCTATAAGCTCAGCTCAGCTCAGCCCTAATATTTTCAGCCCAGCTCCAATATTTTCAGCTCCTAAAATAATACTTCAATAATAATAATAATAGTAATAATATTATTATTATTATTATTATTATTATTATTATTATTATTATTTATTTATTTTATTTTTTTAAACACTGGAGCTTTCATTAATAACGAAACAAATTACAAGAAGTTAGTGGGTAGCCGAGATACTATCTGGGCACTCACTCCCTTAGCGATAGAAAAACTAAGACGAGTAAAAAAAAAAGCAGCTGCTCGAGCTCCCGCGTCCTGAGAGATAGAGAATTTCTGAATCCGCTTGAGTAAAGCAGCTGCCTCCACGTCAAGCTCCCCTAGAGAAGAGAAAGAGAAAGGTAGGAACCCGTACCCAGTCTTGGTGCACAAATCTCCATACTTGGCGCACTTGCGCTGAGCAGCATCAGCGACCGCGCGGCCAGGCAGAAAATCAGACATCGCAGACTGAGTCAAAGGGGACGACCCTGTCAGATCGACACACACATCACGCCCCCTATCCCAGGAATACAGAAGTAAGTCCGCCGGACGAAGGGGCTTGTCATGCCCATCAATCAAACCGATATCCACCTCCTTACCGGCCGAAATACCAGATCGGAAGCAGATATCCAAAAGGGTGTCGCGAACCAGGTTATGTCTATGCTTAATGCCAACGGTACCAGCACACGACACAGCATGGTCCCCAAAAATGTCCCCAACACAAACCCGGGAGCAAGTAGAGCAAGGCTTAGGTACCGAGAACAAAGGGACACCGTACCCAACCGATAGCAAAGGACAGAGCGGTAGGTCCTCCCATTCATGGTCTGCCCCAGCCCAGAGATGGGTACAGCGCGCAACCAGTCAGACGCGTGGGCACCCTGCAGAGACTTCCACAAAACCACATGTCGCCGAGTCAAGGAGAAAACCGATTCTACCGAAGCAGCAACCTTCGTGAAATATATATCTGCCAATTTCTTCATGAGTTTGGGGGCAGCGATCTCACTAGGATTACGGAAAAGGTCGGAACCGGTGGTCTCGCTAAACAGAGCCAAGGCCGCATCGAAGGTCGGCCCGGAAGTAGAGACGGCTGAAGGCCGAAGGAGCAAAGCCTGCAACTCAGAGGACTGAAGGCGAGAAGCCAAAAAGGCAAAGTGCAGGACATCCCCGGCGCTGTAGACACCCAACCCTCCCAAATTAAAGGGCAGTGTGGAAAGACGCCACTGCCAATCCCCGAACCCGGGGCCGGACGCGGTGACAATGCGTTCCAGGCTAGACCGCAAAGCCGCGTCAAAGGTCGGAGCAGAGTCGAAGATCGAAGGGGGACAGGTACGCAGAGAGAAAGAGAGCTTAGAAATACCGGCACAAGCACGAAGTAACAACAGCTCGCACGAATTATTATTATTATTATTATTATTATTATTATTATTATTATTATTATTATTATTATTATTTATTTATTTATTTATTTATTTATTTAAAACGGAAGTTGCATTAAGATCGAAATAAATTACAATAAATTATTATTATTGTTGTTGTTGTTTTTGTTGTTGTTGTTATTGCATTTCGATATTAATGCAAGTTTCTTTTCATAAAATAATAATAATAATAATAATAATAATAATAATAATATCTAGGGAGTGGGGGCCCAGATAGTATCTAGACTCCCCTCTAACTTCTTGTAATTTATTCTGGTTTCAATGGAAGATCCGTTTTATTAAAAAAAAAAAAAAAAATAATAATAATAATAATAATAATAATAATAATAATATTGTTGATGTTGTTGTTATTTTTATTACTTGTATCTCTTAATGTTACTTTTATTATCATCATCATTGTCGTTATCATCATCATCATCGTCATTGTTATTATTATCGTTATTATTATTTTCTACTTTTTTGTATCATTGTTATTATAATAATTATTAATATTATTATACACTCCATAATATTTTGAGTTCTTGAAATAGATGTTACATTCAAATATTTACAACTTTGTCTCAATGTCATTACGACTAATTTATATTTTTTTTACACTATATTTGAGTGAATAAAATATCTAATATAATTATATATACACACAATACAATATATAGCATATGAGTATTATTTGTATTGTATTAAGATTTAAGAATATCAAAATTTAAAATTTTGTATATTACATAATCAAAGATATATACATAATATTTTCTATTTTCGTACTAAAAAAATAAAAGTAAAAATCAAATGAATTGGAGTGAGTACTATGTTGTTGTTATTATTATCATTACTATTATAATTAATTAATTAATATTATTATTATTACTATTATTATTATTGTTATTATTATTATTATTATTATTTAGTGTTATAAGTTTTTTTTTCCATTTTTTAAAATATTATTAGATAATTTATATAAGTAGTTATTAGTTTCAGCTTCTTTTAATTCAGCTCAGCTCAGCTTCTATCAGTCCAGCTCAGCTCCTATCAGACCAGCTCAGCTCTTATCAGACCAGCTCAGCTCAGCTCAGCCATGTTTCAGCCGAAAAGAACAGGGCCTTAGTTAACTCTAGTTGTAATGTACGTAATTAATGTTATGTGTCGTACTAACCTATGTTAGTGGGAGACAGTCTCTCAATAGACTTACTCTTTGATCAATGTATCTCCACAGTATACAAAGTTTATAAGACCCTTACTTAAGCGAAGTATAAGACCCTTAGGGAGTTTAAGCAGTCTTAAAGATGGGTGATGGTATATGCCAAAGCAGTTAATCCTAATGATACCGTATAAAATATAAACTTAGCTTATAAATAAGAGTAATTTTCATTTGCAATATAACGTGTGTATATCTGTCACAATTATAGAGCTGGCAGAAGTTGACCCAACTTGACAAACCGATCCGACCATCCGAAACATGACCGGACAAAAATCGAAAATTTAACGACTCAAATCGGCTTGCTTGTGACCATGATTCTAACCCGATGACCAGTGAATCGAACTCGACCTGACCCGACCCAATTATAACTTTGTGACAAGATATATTTATCGGAAACAAGAATTTGGGTATTAAAGAAAAGGTTGATCGAATGGGTGAAAAGAAAAAGGAAGGGAATTGAAGTAGATCGAATGAATGAATCGTTGAGAAATGAAATGGGTGGCAGTGAACCTTAGGTTAACGTAAAAAGTATGAGACTGATGTTACGAACTCTTATTTGCCACTTGCCTCCTTCCTAAGCATAACCTTCCAAGGGCTTTCACTTCAACTCTCAAGCGTCAACATCCTCCATACTCTCCTCTCTCGCTCCTTGCTACCCTCTCCTCTCTACTATAGATGACGGTGGATCTCGAATCATGTCCTGATCCTACGGATCCAATCCTATTGGATCGGATTTGGATTCCCATTATTTTGGATCCATAGAATAAGGATCAGAAAGGATATGGATTAGGATCTTGTAGTGCTTCAGATCCTGATCCTATCCTTTTTAGTTTTCCATGTTAAATTTTATGGTTAAGCAACCCAAGTAGTTCAAACTAAATACTATATCTCCCACTCAATCCGTCGTTCGTTAATGAGGAAAGTATTTATGCACACTTGTGAGAGTGACTCTCAAGCCCTAATTCCCAAATTGTTGTTCTTCCTCTTTCACCGACGAATTCGTTCATGCTGTTGATATAGTTCACCCACCGACATGTTACATTATGCATACAAAATAGTGTGCATCTTGACATATTCAATTTTATGATTTATTATTGGATAGTTACGTTACATAAATGATTCCATAAGGTGACCTAAGACGTGTAACAAAATAAACTTACCCAAAAGACTAGATTCTGATCTGGTCCTGATCCTTAGGGTCTGGATAAGGATTATATCATTTTAGACCCTTAGGATAAGAATTGGCTATGGATTCAAGGGATGAAATAAGGATAAAGATCTGAATGCTACGGAATCCAATCCTGATATCCTACCCTTTGACATCCCTACTCCGTAATCTCTACTCTCTACCTTGTTGGCTTACAACATTATTCTCTCTAAATCGAAATGAGTTGTGCCCTGAATATATCAAGACAAAAATGAGCCCGTTAAAATGAATTGAACTGGAATGAGTTTAAAAAAAACAATGCCCGAGGAATAATATGTAAATGGTTCGGTGTATTCTTTTAATTAGTGAAAATACATCATAGAAAGAAATTTGCACTAGGTAATAGAATTTAACCAAACAAGGCATAATGTCATACTCACATCATTCTCAAAAAAATTGTCCTCAGATTTTAGGGTTAAATGAATCAGCTTAACCAAAAATTTTAAGGAGATATTGAGGTAGATTGGACTTGAAGACTGGTTACATGGATGATTGAGATCCAACTATTATATTTATACTCGTATTTTATTTATGGGATTTTCTACGTGATACCCCTGAATTTTTTACTTTTCTACCTCATATCCCTATATTTTTTTACTTTTATACATGATACCCTTGTACTTTACTAAAAGTTTCTTTGGTACCCTAAACTTTATTATTACCTTTATTGGTATCCCTAAACTTTTTTTCCCGTCAAGTTTTGGCAACAAATTACCTTTTTATGTTCGAGATTAAAAGTTAAACGTTATTTAACATACCTAATTAACGGATAATTGAACTTAAACTAACAATTTTATACGTGTTTGCAGTTATACTCCGAATCTAAATGGATTATATTTTTGATGTTATATTGTCAAATCAAATGATAACGCTTAAATTAAGCTCAATTACTTGTTAATTATCTAAGTTAATTGATATTGAAGTATTAATTCTAAGGTAAAAACATAATCTAATGACAAACTTGATGGAAAAAAAAGTTCGGGGCGCTAGTTAAATTAATACAGTAATAAAATTCAAGGGTACCATGTAAAAACTTAAAAAAGGTAGGGGTACCAGGTAGAAAAGTGAAAAATATAGGGGTACCGCGTAGAAAATCCCTTTATTTTTTTTTGGTTCAAGGAAGAGCACTAAGTCCTATTACAATATAGGGGAGTGAGATTCGAACCTGAGGGTACCTAGTCTTAACCTGCTAAGACATCTTCGACTATTCCATTATTTATGTTGACCCACTTATATTATACGAATTAAACCATTTCATATAAATAGAATTGTTCATCCATATTTACTTAATTAGTTTAATTAATTTTAGTTTGTCTTAATTAATTTAATCTACTTAATCAATTCAATTTCAGTTCAACTTTATTACTTTAAATTAAGTTAATAAGTTAAGTTAGATTATGTTAAAACTCTTTCATTTATATTCAATTCAGTCATTTAAGTCAGAAAGACTGAGATTTAAGACGAGTGTGTGGTAAACAAGAATTTGTAATTGTAATGTGAAAAACTGATACACTCTAGGAAGAATATGATCATTTTGAGGCCTATAATACTCATATGCTAATGCTTGTGAAAATGGAATAATCTTCTTTTTCAAGTAATTATTAACAAGTACTCGTACATAAATATTAGGCAGAAAATCTGAACTAATAAAAAAGAGGATCCCCTTTTTATGTTAAAAATTGTGCAGTTTGCACTTGATGATCTTCATTAGAAAAATTAGCTACCTTTTACTTTTGCTTTATTCTTCTTGTGTAATCTTGTTTTAAAAAATACTACTAAAAATTTGATCCCATAGTATTAGCTTAGTGTCTGTGTGTCAGATTACTTACATTTTTTTAATGTACTAATCTACTCTAATATCTAAGGTAACTTTGTAATTAACTCATGATACTTGTACGTCTTTTGTAGATATCATGCCTTTAAATGCACGAGAATTTGGAATATTTCATCTTCTTTTTCGTAAAATATGAACTCCTTTACTAGATTATGGATCTCTTTTTGTTCCTAATATCTTCCATTTTTCTTTTCTTTTTCTTTTTTTGTTCCTCAAAAACACGTTGCTAGGTAGAGTAGCCCATTTGAACGGGCCGGACTACAATCGGACTGGGATTGGGTTTGTAGTGTTAGGCCCGAACACGACCCTAATTAGGAGGCGTGTCTAGCCGGGTCGAGCTCCCTTTTGATTGATTGTCTCTCATCCCTGATCGTTTCGTCATTTAAAAAATATCTTTTATAAGACTGTCTTATAATATAGATCAGGTCCAACAGAAAATAATTATGGATTATTAGTTGGGCGGACAAATAAATGACTCATTTTCTCAATAATAGTTTAATTTTTTTTTTCGGCGTTTCTGTTAGTGATTTACACTTGTCATTTTTGATAAATTTATCAAAGTGGAACAAATAATGAAACCCAGTAATAAAACTGAAAAGATATACGGAGTAGTACTCCGTATGTGCGTAGTGTAATGAACTCTAGTCAATTATTGATTTTCGTGTATAAAATAACTCAATATTTATGGAATGAAAGAAACACAAAAAATTATAAGAGACGGTTTATCAATACGTTAAAAGGAAACATCTTTTTGTTTGTAGTATAGTTATAGTTGTGTTACGTTACATACCGTATTGTAGGAAGTATTAATTTAGTATAAAACGACCCCTCGACTTATTTGGGAGGAAATAGTAGTACGTGATAAGATGATGTTAAGTATTGCTCTCTTGTATGTACAAGTGTCATGTTGTGTATTTCATGACCACTTGAAAGTTGAAACTTTCGGCCATGAACGTCTCTAAAATTCCAATCACAATGCGGTTCATCAATCTTACTGTATTACCTTATACCTGTAAACTTAAGCAAGTGTCCACGTTTTTCAGTTTTTTTTCTGTAAAATTTTACTACACCGAAAATATTTTAGTCTAATAAATTAAGACAAATAATTATACCATATATATGTTAATATATCTTAACAATTGTTGAAAGATTAATTTCTTAGTCTTGTATATTCCCAGGAATTTGCAATCTCTCCACAACCATCAATTGTTTTTTCAAATGTAAAGCATCACAGGATTCATTGGTTGACATGCCATGCTTACTTTATGCCATAAGAATAATTCATTCATGATTTAATAAAAAGTTGATAGATACCATATTCCGATCGACATTACATTTTTTTCCCACTATTTTTTTTTACCGTGGAAATCAATAATTACAAAATCCGGAAAATCCTAGACTAAATCTAGCGGATAAAACTCGGAATTTAGGGGAAAATTGATTGTCAAAATTCCCATCTTTTTCCTTCCTACATACATACGGTTATAATAAAAGAAAATACTACTAGTAGTAATTACACATAAATTAAACCCCGTTAAACAAAAATAGTTAGGGGGGTTGGATTAATTTAGACTCCTTGGTTCATCTTGATTAATAACACGGGTAGATTCTGATTCGGCCTGGTCCTCAGGGCTTAGGGTAGTAGCAACGCTGTGATACATGCTTCCATTCAACCAACCGTTGTAAAAACTGCATCACCTCGGTTGGGTCTTGTAATGTGTAGGCAGCTCGGGTTTCCTTAGGAAACTTAGACACAAGGATCCCAAATCCTTGTTTTCTCTTCCTTAACACTTTAAATGCGTCCTCGTCAGTTCTATCATCTCCTATGTAGATGGGTAAAACGTCTTTCGAATTTTCAAAACCTGTACATATTATCAGAGATACATTAATTAGAGAACATATGAAAGACAGAGTATAAAATAAAAGGATATATAAAATATAAATTAGATTTGAAGTACAACAACAACAACAACATACCAAGTGCCTCCAACAAAAACTCAAGTGCATTGCCCTTGTCCCACTTAATGGTTGGTTTGATTTCAAGTACCTATACAAATTGACAACATAAATATCATGAGGATAATTTATATATTTAATAAAATAGAGTAGATAATATTATCAACAATTGGATTTAATTAAATTAAAATGGATTAAATTGTTTTTGTACCTTTCTTCCATTAGTCATTTTCAGCTCAGGGTAATCACAGAGCACCTCTTTGACATGATCAGCCAGTTCACCCCATTTCTGAAATTATACATACAAATAGGTAAGCCTTCCTTGCAATAATAGGCATATATATCGAGTACGGAGTAATAAATTTTCACGACATTTATAGAAATTATGTCGAAATATAAATATTTACCTTCTCGTCCACGCAACGAAAATGTACCGATAGACAGAACTTGTTACTCTCGACTTTAGCTCCTTCGATGTAACTGGTTCTTTTCACCAATTTATCATACACTTCATTGATCATTGGAAGGAATTCGCTAGCCGGTTGACACAAGATCGATTTGCCACTCTGTATTATTCATCAAAAATTCATTAGAACACTTGCCAAAAATAAATAAAATACAAATTAAAGTGAAGAAATAAAAAAAAATAAAGATATTTACATACTTTGTCATTAGTAGGTCCTTCAATGTCCATTCCATGACTACCAGCATAATAAAGTTCCTTCAACTTGACAAAATCATAAACCTACAAAAACACCCACCATAAATTAATTAACAAAATAATAATGCTAATTGCAATAATAATAATATTATTAATCATTTGTTATTGCTCTAATTACTTTTTTTTCCGCACTTATTTATCTATGGTACTGAGACCAATTGTATGTCCACATACTTTCGTTTGACTACTAGACTAAGACATTTACGATGTAGGATGGATATTGTGTAATGTACCTTGTCTTTGCCTCTTCCACTCACAATTGCAGTAGGAAAGTATTTTGCCACTTCTTTCACGGCTGCTCTCATCTGATAAACACAAACCGTTTTCTTTATTAAAAAAAGAAAAAAAAAAAAAGATGATTGAAGAATAGAGTCGATGTTGAAATTGAAGACTAACATCATCAGACATGAAGGCCTTTTCTGGGTCTTGAACAATGGGCGAAAGAGTTCCGTCATAGTCCAAAAACATGACTATCTTCTTTCCCTTGGAGGCTTTCACGATATTGTCAAACGTCTCCAATGCCGACGGATGGGTCACCTGTTTAATTACAATCAAACCAACCAAACCCGATTAGCACCAAACCAATTCAAAGTAGGTCGTTGAATCATTCACCGACTTTATTATTTAATTTAATTCGTACCATCCAGGAGTCGCGTTCTGGGGAGGAAGGAGGGGACTTAGCAGGGGAAGAAGCTCTCATGGAGTCAACCCAGGCATTAACCTTAGGTGGTCCCGACTGAGTTTCGAGCTTTTTCACCACCCTGCGGTACCTATAGCGGCCCACCATAGAGGTGGGGGGCTTAGGTACCGCGTGATTAAAGACCGGCATCACAGCTAGTTTGATGCCGGTCTTAGCGTCCTGAACGACCACATTCGAGTTCGTCATTTCTTTCTTCTGATTCTGATTCTGATTCTGTTTCTGTTTGTCAATCAAACGGTGTTATAACCAAGTAACGGATCTCGATTCTCGAGAATTAATAGGGAAATATATACTATATATTTAGAGAGAGAAGGAAGGGGAAGAATTGGAGGGAGAATAGAGAGCAGTAAGAGGAAGAGGAGTTATGAATGAGAGTCACAGAAGTAACGAGGGAGAGGGGGACTCAATTTATAACTTGTTTGAAGCACTAACGGACGAAACTACCTCTTCCTTTCCAGCTCTTATCAATACTTTTTTTTTGTTGCATAAAATGGACCCTACTTTTCTATGTTCTCTTTGGGTCCAACTCCCCCCCCCCCATATTCATTTTACCCTTCATTTTTTTTTATTCTTTTCCATATTATCGGATGATTATATACTGAAATTTAAGTAGAGACCGTGTGTAGAAGAACGAGTTTTTCAAATATATCGTAGAGTATTGGAGTAGAATCTTTGTGTCATAGGAGTAATTGATTTAGTCTAAAATTGAAGTTTGGTAGAGAATTATAAATGTGTCAAAGATTCCTATTTCTAAGTTTGAAAATGAAGAGAGTGAAGTGTCCTCCTCCTCCTCCTCCTCCTCCTCCTAACAAATGGAATTTGAAATTTTGTTTTAAGGGTTTTAACCCTTTGATTAATCCCTTTGCTTTGTTAGTTGATGTAAGATCCTCTTCCTGTTGGCTCTACTACTTTTATCGGTTATTATTCCTTTTTCCCCACTAATCAATCAACTGTACAACTATAATAGCGTGTCCTTATTGTGAATTTGCAAATAACACAAATTGACTACAACCCCCAAATCACCCTACTTTACGTGGAAATTTGCACAGTACGTAAAATATAATCGTCATGATTTTGGAATAATTAACTAGATATCTAATCACAAGTTATGATTCATATCGAATCAAACATTAACCATTTAAATAATAAAAAACAAACAAGTTAAGAATATAACATATATATTCGTTATAAGGAAGAGTAGTTAATACGAGTATGACATATATATAATATTTTTTTTTTTTGGTGCTTAAATAGACAAGTGCTCAGATGGGGAAATCGAACCCACACACACATGAACAAGACCATTAAACTCGACATATATATAATATAAGTATTCATTTGAATGAATAGTAGTTAGAATAAAAGAGTGAAATATAAGGATGAAATGAATGTTGTACCGCATCCATGGAAGTAATGCAAGTATGTATTGTATATGGTGGACAATCAACAACGACGATTGCTGTGATTTCCCAGCAGACAGACAGATTCCTTGTTGTATTGGTAAGGAAATTAAAGTGGCACTAGTACGTACACTAAGCTTAGCTTGAATTGCTAGTGATGAGTACACAACTTATATGTGTGAATGTTTGTTTAGTGTGGTATGTTTTGTATCTCCTACAGAAGGTATGCGTGAGTATTTATAGATGTTGAGATCATGTTTTTATGTAATTTTTATATTTCAATAGGGTAACATTAACACATTATTATAAACCTAAGCTAGCTTAGTTATACTCTCTATTCTTTTAGGTTAAAGTGAATTATTAGAGCGATTATGAAGTTAATAATTTGTCTGAGTTTCGAACAATGATCATAAGTATTATTGTACTTCTTATAATTTTACTAACTAAGCTAGTTGACATTTAATTTACTTGTGGGGGTTACTGGATTGATCATTTGAGATTATTTTAGATAAGCTAATTTTGTTATCTAAAATAAAGTAACTTATAACTCACGGATTTATTTCGTGATTTCTTCCCAAAGGCCGCGTACTATTATTAATTGTGAATAACTTTTAAAGATGTTTATATATCCATCTTTACACCACTTACGTGATAGATGAGTTTGTACTCTGACGATCCTCCCCCTCAAACCAAGGAACGTCAAAGTTTCTCCGATATTCACGCTCCCTTATTTCTTTTCTTCTTTAATTTCTTCCTTCGTTCCCTTCTTAATCCAACTCTCCCGGCCGGCATATTTCGTAACGCCTTTATTTAGAGTCACATACTAGATGTTACGTTCTCCACCTTGACTCAAACATACAGTTGAATTTACAAGCAATAACTTTCAAGACAACTCGACCACTTATACAAGTCATCACTCTTAACTGGACAAGTATATATCTGTCATAATCCCATTTAACACACTAGAACATCATGGAGTCTCCAACTTTCATATTGTACCAGCCAATAGACGGAGTACCAGTTACGGGGTCTGCATCCACGCACTAATTAGGCCTGGATTAGACCGCTCAAGCTTTCATCCTTACACCACTAATATGGAAGAAAAGTTTGCACCTACCAATTTGAAATAAGGTTATTGGACTAATCACAGTTACGATTTCAATTATATATTGTATATACATAGAATAGGTATCTTTTGGTCATTCAAATTATATGAGACCATTCAATAATAATGTATGATTTTCATCTCTATTATTACTTCATTATTATTTTCATTAAACATCGTATATACGGAGTAATTTACTAATGAAGTCATTTTATAATAATCTAAATTTAGAGTACTATTGTTAGTTGAAGTGTCATAAGTCTCGTCGTCGGTAGAAGTAGAAATTCATTCCACCAACACATAAAGATGAAATAGGGAATCAAGTCAAAGTCATGGGAGCATGTATCATGTATGGAGTAATCTGAACTAGTAATTAACATCACAATTTTACTAACTTCACAAAAGACAAAGGCAACTGATTTTCATGAATCCAAGCCAAGAAAAGTTAGAAGTCGGCCATTGAGTTTCTACCAATTGTCGCTTGGTAAGCGCAATTACTTCGTATGCATGTATGTATGTATCATGTATGTAGGTCTGAAAATTTTGGAATTCAACATTACTCAGTACTGACACTTACATGCAATAATACACTCATCATTTCCATATAAATATGTTCAACTGTTATACTAGGATACCTAACCGTTTCTGTTCTATACACTGCTCACCTCGCTACGACTAAAGACGATTTCACATTATACGATTATTTTTTCTTTTAAAAAAAAAGTTACATTTTTATCGTCAATAAATGAGTTGTCCTTTACACATTATATAGGTATTGTATTTACAACGTGAGACCATTATGTGAGTAATAGTTACTCATCGATAGGATAGTCATCTGATCTATAATTGATAATTCTCGGTGGTAGTAGATCTCTAACTAAATAGTAATACCGACTAATTTATTCTGTAAGACTATTATATGGTGACGAATTGAACCATCTTAAATACAATGATTGTAAGATTATGGTACATTGTACGGAGTACTATACAACAAGTTTAAATGATATTTTGTACTAATTGATACTCGGTATTTTAAAATTACATATACTAAAATTAGTTAACTTATTCATCAAGGTAAAGATTAGGGCCTATAACTTAGCTAATATTGAAAACTTATGAAACTGTGTGTTAGCTTCATCGGAATCGGAAAGATAATACATTGGCGTACTTATTATGATATCGTTTTGTGATTTTTTAGTTTGTTTGAAGAGAATAATAACCTTCTTGGATGTCAAAATGGCATGTAAACAAATTAAACAACTTAAGCCGAAAACAACGATTATGAGTACGACATTTGGAACAAGTAGCATTTGATGCGATGATAATGTCGCAAAATTAGTTCAAGACCGTTTTCAAAAAATATAAAAATTAGTTCAAAACCGTCTTATACAAATATTCGTGCTACATACGGACATACCTACCCCTAATTAATGACACGAGTAGTAGATAGTACTCCGTATGTCTTAGGTAATAATCAATAAATACGTAGGATAGTAGTTCAATTATGAAACGTACCTACTCACGGAAGACAAACAAAATAATGAGCATCGATACTTTGCTATATTTGACAGCAAAAATTAAAACCAAAAATGTAATGAATAATTCCGCCCCTTGTAATTCTAAACTATCTACCGCAAAAACAATGGTTCCGATTCCATTCAAAACCGTATGCATTAAGTGTTGAGTATATGTTTGTAGGACGTACTTGTACTACTCCTACTACTTTTATTACTCCCCATTTTATTTCTTTAACGCAATGAAATGAAACTTCTCTTTCATTGTATTAATAATTAATTATTAATATTATAAGTTGTTCATTTGGCCATCACTTTTATACTTTTGTCCTTTCGTCTATCAATTTTCATCTTAAGCTTCACGACAACTTTCATTTCTCATTTGCGTTTTAGATCTTTTATTTGCTTTTTCTACTTTGTTTTCTACCGAAATTTGGCCTCGTTCTTTCCGATTGAATTTAGATTTGAAATGTATTGAAGTATTGAACGGGCTCTGAACTAAACTGATCTTAAAATAATTTGAAAAAGATATAGATATCATACATCATTGAGAATTTTACTCCCTACATTTTAGTTATCTTTATCTTTGATTAAAATACTCATAACAAATAACATAAAAGATAAATAAATGATCGAGATAGAAAAAGTATTGTATACTCGGTACACAGAGTAGAAAAGTTTAAAAGTCGACAAATTGTTTTTATTACTCCCTCTGTCCCAATGAGTTGTTTACCTTTGTTTTTGACACAAAGGGCAAGAGGTCCAATAATGAGGTGACATGTGGATCCAATGCATAAGAAGGGTCAAATTACATACGAGTATAAAAAACATTCCTAAAATAGAAAGACAAAGAATATATTGAGACGCCCCAATATAGAATAGACAAACAATTCATTGAGACGGAGGGAGTATATTTCTTCACTATTGATTACACGGATCATCCCAACCAAAACATAACGTATAGCCCCTCTCATGCGAAAGCTCTTAACCATCGACGCATGGATAATGGTTTACACAGAGATCCATATATAGTAGTCAAACAAACGCGGATAGACACTGACAATTATTAGATGATACAATTTACATGATTCGAACACACAACCTATAAAAATCAACTTGTACTCTGATATCGTTTAAGATGATCTCGCAACCAAAACCGATATGATCATAAGTAAGGTCGATCGAAAGAACGAAGATGCATGTGAATTGAATTGAAGTAAACTAGGTACGTAGACATCCAATGATTGGAATCATATTGAAGGACCATGAAGTTACTTTGGGATAGATGGAATTAATTCCCACGCCCATAATTTGACATTGCGGTGTTATTTTCCCCATGAATTCTCCCCCAAAAAGGCTCAAATTCTAGAAATAAAAACTCAACTATGCTCCATAAAACCAAGAGGTAGGAATGTCAACATATATTCGTGACATTGAAATGAAGAAAACGATTTTATTTCCATTACGAGAAATTTAAATTGAATAATTTTACGTATATATGGATAAAATCGATGTATGCACGACATATATACAAATCGTTGTAAGAGTTGAAATGTAGAATCGAGACAAATAATAATGTGTCATCATCTTAAACCAATTTGAGATACGTACACCGTCAGTATTTTACTTATTAAGTCTTAGCTTTTTTCATGCACCCCAACTGTCGCACATCAATAATACCACAATAGATCTTTTAAGGTTCTTCATTTATTTAGATTATTTGGAGGCAAATTAAATTCGTAGCTTGTTTAAGACCGCTAATAAGATTAGGTTCGCAACCTATTAAATTAGGACTATTTACGTTTTTTTTTTTTTTGTTCAAATGAGAGCTGTATGTTGCGGATAAGAAAGAAACCCTAAATTCCATGACTTAAGTGTTTTTTAAAAGGTCGTAACTTGCAATATTTCTTAAAGAAGGATTAATATTAAAATTTTAGTTTATTATATTGTGTTTTTGTCAAAAATTATTCAAAGTAGACTAAAGCCGAACAAATTGTAACAATGATGTTACAAATTTTTTACAGTATTTTTTTAGGGTGTCCTCCAAATAGGAAGATTAACGTTATACTCCCTCTGTATCTATAGGTTCGTTCACTTTATTTAATATACGTGAGAAATATTATATTAAAAGTGGACGAATATATAGATACGGAGGGAGTAATTAATACAATTGCAAGTGAAAACCTAATTTAATTTCTAGGTTTTGGTGCGATCATTATATTCTGTTACTAGAAGATCGAAACACATACACAATATAAAGTACTGGTAGAATACAGTACATGATTGATTAGGGATCGATGACACGTTCAAATAGATTGCATTGTGAGACGCAAAGTAAGTAAATAGGGGATGCATGCAATAAGTTTATTAGTATGTAGCTACCATGGACTAAAGCCAAAGAGCGAGCATTGGACTTTCATGTTCAAAGATTCTCTTGTTGTACGATTACTATATATTGCCTTCACTAAGACGCCTTAATTATAATAAAATGACCTCAAAGTAATTACATGACTTGACTCTCGGATGCATTTATACTTAGCTCTCCCAACTAATTATTTATTATTTCTTTCAAC
Source organism: Agrostemma githago (assembly GCA_958450325.1). NCBI lineage: Eukaryota > Viridiplantae > Streptophyta > Magnoliopsida > Caryophyllales > Caryophyllaceae > Agrostemma > Agrostemma githago. Next base: position 2,871,155 of record OY288255.1, read on the forward strand.
AAATTAAAGAATAATGAATTATGTGCCTAAACTTTCCTTTATTTTGTACGGAGTAATTACTAATGGCAATATTAATTTTTTATTCATTTTGTAAAACTTCATATTGTAATCAAGAGAAGTCATCTAGTAGTAAAGGATAACAACATGAAAAATTAATACGTTAAAGAAACGATTTTTTTTTAACTGGCTTATTTCCACTTACTACTCTGAGTACCTTTTTATTTAGTCTCGCTTATTTGTAAAGTAAATTACGGAGTATTACTTATCAAACACTTACACACAAATAGTTCTGATTAAATAAACTATTTTGATCGAATAGACTTGTCGAAACATTATATTGTGTAATACAGAGCAGCCTAAGTATGATGGTATCTGAATTTCAACGAATGCAAGGTAACGTGGTGACATTGTAGTTTCACGTTCAATACGCACGCATGTCCTCACAAATGAAAATGTGATCGAATATGATGGTACTGAATTTCAATGTAAGATAACGTGGTAACATTGTAGTTTCACGTTTAATGAGGCATGTCTTCTTAAATGAAAATGTGATGGAGGAGGAAGGTAAGCATGATCGATGAAATAACGAAAGTAAAGGTAAAGGGGGGTATCGTATGTGCGTGGCGTGGAGATGGAGTCCAAATAACTTAGGCAAACGACCAAACAATTGAATCCACTTGAATCTGGTTTGAAGCATTTAAAATGATGATATGTGTAGTAGTAGTAATAATACATTTGTTTGACGAAATTAGAGTGATGCCTTTTCGACAAAGTACAAGATTCGTTTGAAGAAGGAAGATGTTAATTTCCATATGTTCAAAACCCAATACTCACATGCATTTGCTTCTCTTTGGTTCTTCTTTTTCTAGGCACACCACGCATGCACCCTCCTTCCCTCTCTAAAGCATCGTCTACCCTTCATCTTTCATTATACATCCAGTGCACTTAGTCGCATTAAAATATAGGGGGAGAGAGGATTCGAACTTGAGACCTACTGTCTCAGAACATCTAGTCTTAACCACTAGGCCAAGACATCTTCGGTTAAAGAGTTTTTCACTTTCTCTTAATGCATGCTTCCTTTAAATCTCTTACATTCTAAATTTTTATACTAATAGAGGGATATGAAATCTCGCACGAAAAGGCATCGAGTATAAATGTTTTTGATCTATTTGCATGACAAGTAAGACGTAATAGAGAGTAGAGATCATTAGTCCTTTACAATGTAATCTACGTAGGGTTAGTTGGTTACGTACCATTGGTAATTAATTACAAGTCGTTGGACCGATCTACGTTATTATCATTGCTCAAGACTTTAATTAGAAGCTCACGACCTAGATTATTTTCTAGTCATATAAATTGCTTGAAGTCGTGCGTTTTAATGAGGCGATATAAATTTTTTAGGATTTTCTTATGACCTTGAATTTTACTTTGTGACGTATGGAGTGATTGTTTATCATGCAAACAAAAAGAATCTAATCAATTGAAAAAGGTTATTACTCGTATATGTTATTGTGATCTCACTCGACTTAGCTTAGTCTTCCGACCTTGATCCTCTATATGCATGTACATAAGTAATATATATAAATACGACGGTCGGATGGTCGTGATTGATTGATGCATGCAAGCAAGCAGCCAAAAGTCAAAACCGGAGGCCACGGGTTAATCTAATGTTAATGTAATATGCTTCCCCAAGTCGTTTAATTTGCTTGCTTGTTGCTCAAGGCGTAATGTAATTAAATACAATAAATGCGTACTACACTACGTACGTACATACTTGTTGTCTCAACGTTTCTCTCGAGAAATTCTCGTCCGCACATACACCCAGTGAATCACATCATCGTATTCCTATCTCAATTAGAACAACGAACGGAATTTATAATACTTTTTGTAATTAACAAAACATAATCTATATAAAATAAAATTATTGTACGTTCATTGATTATTAGGGTGCACGATGTTATAGTACACCGAGTGTATGTTGGAATTTTGTAGAGACAAATGCAGGATCCAAGAGAAGTTTCTTGGGCACAAAGTAATATAATACCAGCAGCATCGGCATGCATGCAATGGCAGTATTTTTCAAACATCGCTTTTTATATATTTCTATATTACTAGTGTTTCTATTTTAATAATAATAATAATATATGTAAGTACCTTGTTAAGTATTTTTAAAATTTAACCTAACTCTCACTTTTTTGACATTCTCGACTCCTTTCATTTAGCTTTACTAACTAAAACACGTTTTTTTGTTCATTGTGGTTTAGTTTTGTCCCTTAGCTTTTGAATTGTATTGTATGTGTGGGTGTAACCTAATGGCGGTGTGATGTTGAAATTAACAATATGTTGTTAATTAAGTTTAAATCATCCAAATTATGAGTGCCAATTTCGTTAAAGTTCTACTAGCATACATAATATTATGACTTTCTTAAAAATTGACACATAAACTATTCAATATAACGAGATTGAGTCGACACTATCGATTTAAATGTGTTTAAGTTAAATTAACGTTACCTCTCACAAAATAAAGAAACCAAAATGTCTTATTATGAATTTTGACGGGTGTTTAATTAGTAGAAAAGCCTCTTTTTTTATACTCGTACAAAATATATAGAAACATGTTAGTACGTAATAGAGATACCAAAACTACGTACCTTTTTAAATGAACCCTACATTGAAGCAGTGACATATGGTCGGTATTGATAAATAAATTTCAAAGTTTCGCATATAAAGATTCAATCTTTAATCAAATCAACATAGTATATTTTGTATTCTCGTCTCAAATTTCAACTTTTAATTTGTGATTATGACGATGCAGGCTTTCCAAAATTTGATGAAATATTCTGTTCAGTAATCACCATCCAAACCCTAATTCCGTACGCTAATAATGCAGACATGTATGCATGAGTTGAGTTTCCTAGGTAGATGAATCAAAATAGATGTTACATAATGACGTTATTCAAATTTCAAAGATGCTAAAATAATGTAAATGCCGTGGATGCATGAAGCGTCGGTAGAAATTAAAAGTAGGAGGTAGTAACCATAATTCATAAATCATGCATGGAATGGAACCCGATTCTAGACTCTCGTAAATGAGAAATTCCCTCGTCTTGGACGCGTCAAATATTATTTATATCGGTTGATGATCTACTCTCTAGATATTCCATTTTTGTCTAAGTTAACAATATGAATGATTCTTAAACCGTTATATGAATATCTTTTTATACATGTATCTGTTTTAATGGAGACGTAACTTTTAAATGAAGAGAGTTAGTCAAAGTTGAAGTCACCCAATTCAAGAAGAACAAATCTTTGGAGGAATCATAAATAAATACAGTAAGCTCTGACTCAAATTAGTGTCAGCTATGACGACGATACCACATTATAAACTACAATGAGAACAAACAAGGATATAATCTATTTTTGATACAAAGTCTCTTTTTATATACTCCACCTTAGATGCTTCCTCAAACCCGATTGATCGCTAATTATACATGACCTTTTTTAGTAGAGTATAAATGATTTTAAATGTTAGGAAAAGTTGGGGTAAAATATGATGTGATAGTATAAAAATAGGAAAAAGAAAATGTATTGAGATAATGTTATCATTGGTTTGATTGGATTGTCAAAAAAAAAAAAAAAAAAAAGTAATGTATGACTAAAAAAATTTAATGAGATACGGAGTATCACATTATTTAATCAAAGATAAACAAATGAATAAGACGTATTAAATCTGCTAACTACTAAAACAAATTTCACCATTATACATTTTACGGTATAGTGAAGCTAGAGAGAAAGAAGTGCGTGACAGCGTGAGTAGCTGGAATGTTGGATGGAGATTCGAGATGAGATATACTGAGTATAAAAATTAAAGATAATATTTTCATTAGATATACATATAATAACATTTCAAGACATTAATCAATCAGCATTATTAGTTTTACGATTTCAAAAATATTTTCTCATATTTGTTTGTACAAAATTGATAGATGTAAAAATAAAATACAGAATTCCTAATTTCAAATCTAAAATGAGATATGCCATAAATAAATACTCCCTCTGTTTCTTTGATATCTTCCACATTTCCTTTTTCAATTATTTCTTTGATTTCTTCCACTTTCCTTTTTTCTATCACACTTCTCTCTTACCTAGGTGACCTACTTAGTTTACTCCCTCTCTACTTTTACTTATTTTATTGTTTTTCTTAAGAAATGTGTCACTTTTAAGGTGGAAGAAATCATAGAAACGGAGGGAGTAGTATATCACTACATTGTGCATAATTGCATTTTCATTCATTATTTATCCCCCCATTTAATGAATATTTGTGAGAATTATTTTTATGAATTGGAACAAAAAATAGTGAATGAAGGGAGTAATACTTTTTTAGATTAAAACTTCTTCCATCACAATTTTATTACTTCCTCCATTTTTTTTCTCATTTTTTTTTTTCACAGCCTTCAAGATAATTCTTTGACCGTATTTTTCGACATGTAAATGAAACTTGTTTTGACGAAATTTATATTTTATGAAAGATAATTTGATAATAAATGTGAATTTTTGAGTTTTACGTATAAATCATTTTTATTCTCCAATATTTTCATGGTCAAAGTTTGCTAACATTGACCCTCACAAAATAAATGGAAAGAAAATAGGCAAATGAAGGAAAATATTTCATTCTCATGTTTTATACTCCGTATTTCAGATTAATAGTTTCATATGGTCATGATAATCACCATAAAGATTTCTTGAAACTTCCCAAAAGAAGATATTAGAAAATTCATTTTCAAGTACATGTCATTTTCAGTTTAGAAAATTCGTCGATTTTTTGTATTAGTTAATTTTGATCTCAGCGATTGCGGTTTGGATCCATGTAAACTATTCATTATTTTGTCAATCACTTTATGATAGAATTTTTAATGCCACCATGCAATTTGTACGAGATCAAAACTAGTTAGAAGTAAAAGGGGGAGTGGAGTGGAGTGATCATTTTGATTTTTACTGATCAATATATGGTGGGTGGGTCGTAAAAAGAATTGGTTTGCATACGGTAATAACATGTGTTACGTTGATGATTAAGTATAAGTAATTTAATTAAGTTGCATTGCGTGATGGTAAGTTAATTTGTAAAAAGCTAATAATAAGATGGCGACATAATTAAGCCACGTTAACACCCAAATAGTAAAAGACGGCAATTGTATGTGAGACTCATATGCCTCCACCGCCACAAACCAAATAATTAATCAGTAATTAATTAATTAATTAATTAAATTCATAGTTACAACAAATAAATACTCAGTTTTCTGCAAGATTTTGTGGTCGTCTGGGACTGGGACTGGGACGACTACTGCTGCATGCTACAATTAACACGTACTGACCACCTGACACTCTAATTAACCTCATCTCCGTATATAACATCATTTATCATTATTATTGGTTGAGTCACAAATCCAGGATCATGCATGTAACTCCAACTCTAACTCTATGTCTTATTCTCACAAAACACACACTGATTAAACATCTCTAAACTCATCTTCATGTTCATGTTTCATGTTCATGTGTTGGTTTCTCGAATTGTCACCATCTCCTTTCCTTTACGTGTCACTTCTTCATATTGCCATGCAAATTTCTTGTTAACCTGTACTCTTCTTATTTGTCTCCCCATTTTATATTTCACTTTATTAACCATTTCTTTTTCAATAATAAAAAAAAAAAAAAAAGGATTCTCCCTAGCTAGGTTTTGTGTATTGATTGCCACTTACTCGTAATCATTTTCAAATATTGTACTCCCTCCGATTCTTAATGATTCTTAATGATTATCTTATTTCCTCGTTATATGTGAGAAGTATTTTATTTAAACGGGACAATCATTAAAAATTGGAGGGAATACTACTTTGTTAGTATATAAATAAGACGGTGATATAACATATACATTTAATATTAATAACGATGTTGAGACTACTTTGTGATACTTTGTACTCCGTATGACATAAGGTGTATCTGTGATGAAGTCGGAATTCGTAACCAATAATATGTTAAGGTATATATTGAGAAAATTTTCATGTACTAACGTTTTTAAATTTTCGTTGTATAAGATGAGTGTCTATGTTAACCCCCGTGACTTTGTTACTGATACTTAATTATAATATGTATTTTTGTTAATATTAGTATTTAGTAAATGTATGTAAGTATAATATTGGACACATTATTATCAAAAGGTCGGTAACATTATTAAATATTCGTGTATGTGAAGTTAAAATAAAAATAAATCATCCGCAATCAAGGGATGGACAGTCATAATGTCTCCTTTTTGCCTGGTATCAAATCTATCAATAATAATTTTGGCATTAAACAAATCACAAAATGAAGAACAGTGTTACCATAAATTATTTTTAAGAGTAGATATCCCGAGATCGTTTCACATCAAATTAGTATTTTGTTTGATGTCAATTACACAACAATTAAAATTAACTAAGCCATCATATGAGAGGTCGTCGATTAACTGTATTAAGAAACCGTGTATTATAAATTTTTATGTTTTGTTAAATGTCCTAGGTTGGCTAGGTACAAAAGAATGAATTTAAGCATGGGACACATACCCTGAATTCTTACACAATGCACATACGTAGTATGGACAACCTTTGTCTCAATTGGATTTTAAAATTAAACTCTACTTTAAGTCATCTTCTTCGTATGTAATTAAGATTGGAAGAATCGCATATTCTCTTCAGAGAAGGATGAGCATGATTTAATGTTCCTTAGAATATTTTTCTTGTGAATGAAGGTTTAAAATTTTATGCGTATCTACCGATCTACCTAAATATATATTGAACCATTATGGTCTTATTCTAATCGGAATACAAGTAGTCTAAGTACTGTTAATATTGTTATTCCAGGGTATATAATTAAAACTACTTGCCTTAAACATGGGCTTTATCACTCACTACCTATTGGAATAATTCTAGCCGTCCAAACTCTTATAATCTCCTCCAAATCTTATTATTCCTAATGATGATGTGGATATATATATATATTATGCATTTATGCTCTTCTTTCATTTATTACTCTCACTAGTCAATTTTTTTCATATAGCGTTAATTAGAAACCTATTCAGATACTATGTACATAAGTTCTCGTAAGGTTTGAACTGTCAAATGAATTTAGGAGACCTATTATAAAATTTCAATTCGAAACTTTATATCATAAGAAAAGGAAATCAATCAATTTTTACAATGAAGGCTCATTTTTTATTTAGCGCGCAGAATTTGGGGTAACCTTTGAAATTGTTGATCATCTGCCCTACTCTTTTTTTTTTTTTTTTTTTTTTTTCATTAAGACTCAAGTTAAGAATATTTTCGACTAAAAGAACCATATACACGTCAGCTAAGCTTAATTTGACCGAATTATGTTTAACAAAGTCTAGTTAATTCATGAAGAAAAGTATGAAAAGAATATGAGCTTTATAGAATATTAGATGAATAACATCTACTAAATGAAATGTGATTTTATTTATGAAAACCATATCTTACCCTCCAAATAAAAGATGCAAAGAATCACACAAGATTAGGGGTCAACAAATCAAAAATAGTGGTGTTAGAAAATCAAACAAGTTGGGCCTCAAAATACCAACTGAAATAACCGCCGAGAACCTTAAGAGATGAAGTTGGAGATTAAAAGAGAAGAGGGCAGCACAACACATCCCACCCAAATTCACTTTCGGTTGGGCCCACATCGGGGTTTGGGTTTGGGTTTGGGTTGGGCCCACACACGGAGTGAAGAGTTAAAGGAGAGAAAACGACTCGGAACGCTGCGCCTCGCATAGTAAGTAATAACTACTCTACTCTAGGAAGACAAGTGGGCCTGCTTTTAACATTGTGGACATGTCATTCTGCTTGGGCTGTGAATCATTTGGGCCCACATTTCTTGGTGTTTTCTGACTCTTTCACTTATTGTTAACCATTTTGGTCGCTACCAATATCCGATTTCTTCCACTTCTACATCTCATAATGGACCCATTCATCATCTTCATATCTAACCCAACCACCCATGTAACCTACCTATATGTTCTCTAAATTCTAGACGGTCAAACCATGGGTCTTGAGTCTAATGGTTAAGATAGAGGTTCATGGTCAACAAATGTTAAATACAGTACAATTTATTTTTTTGGAAAACTTGATTGCCATATCATTTCCGTCCAAATTTCAGAAAACTAATTCTAATAAGTTTATTTGTATATTGCTCTGTGTTAATTGTAAGTTTCAATGATCCTTAAAACCATACTAGCTGTAGTTGGTCCTAGAACACTGAACCATCTTTAACTCTGTGTCCGAAAAGAGATACAGGGTATAATTTATGTTAATTTTGTATACTTATTAGCTACGCAGAGTAGACTGTAAATATTGCGGAGTACTTCTAACTTGTATAAACTTTGTTCTATTAAAATTCCGTATTTATATGATGCACCATTTGTCAATTGTCATACATGATGTGAAAGCTAGATGGTTTTACATGAATTTACTAGAAATTTTATTTTGAATAGTTATATAGTATGATGTTATGATGAGTGGTAAGTCAATATTAAACGTTACATAATTGTTTAATGTATAAAAAAAAGTTGATATTTTACTGTAGAAGAAGTTGCAATGTAGCCATCATAGTGATATTAGTAAATTCATATGGTGATTAAATTATCAAAATATTGAATATCACGTTGAAGACTGCATGAGGAGGGGCATGCAGTTGCAATTGAGAAGGACGTGCAAAAATAAAGTAAAGTGTTACACGCCTACACACCGTCAAGTCGACACATAATAAGCTGGTGCTGGTGCTACTGCTGGCTGCTCATTTCTTTTTAATATGTATACTCGTAATAACACGGTTGGTACCAAAACTAACAACTCCCTTTCTTCCACTTGCTTGTCCTACCTGACTTTGACAATCACAGTCATGCTCATGGTCGCCTAACAAATCTCCCTCAAATCATTAGATTAACCCATTTAACGTACAATTTTTGACTATTTTCATATCTTCCTGAGGCCTTGACAGGTAGACTAAGTCAAAACTTATAAATAATTTGCCTTGATTAATTTAACGATAATTCTCAAATCAGACGGTTTTACGATAAATTTATTGTAAAACGATTTCACAGAAGATTTAACTGTATAATAAACTTTGATTCACTATTAACCACCTTCAAACCTTGGAACATAATTATGCTTTGATAAAGAGTAATCCTTGAGGCCTTCTACTGTTCTACATACCCAGTCTAAAAATGAAATGACTTGATCTAATCTCTCTCGAAATTACTTAATCAAAAGACGGAGTTAGATATGAAAATTTGGGGTTGCAATCTTGTTTAAAAAAATTAAGTTCAGATTTTTTTAGGTAGTAAAAATCGATAATTTTAATTATTTCTTTCTATTGTTTTGGCTTTTTGGGTATAGTTAGTGGTAACTTGTCATTTGCTTACAAAGTTGTTCCAAACATGCATGCTCGTAGTTGCTTGGGGTCGGAAAGGAGCAGTCTTGTCCTCGATCAAAGGTGCATGCATTATTTCCTTTACACAAATAAACCAATGCAAGTGCAATTGTATATGCGCACTTAATTTACATTCGTCCAATCTTATGCGAATCAATTAGCTTAAGCTGAAATAAATAAATAATAATAAGCTCTTGGATTAATTAAATAAATAAATGGAGTAGTAAAAGATTAGGAATGTGCGCGGAATAATCCAGAATTGCAACTATAAAGAAACAATTACATAAAACAAAAATAAAGTAGAAAGCCTCTTTGAGTTTTAATTTGACATCTAAGAAAAAGGTAGGTAGCATGAGAAATAAATAATACAAATCGTTTTATAATAAGACGGTATTATACCATAAGATCAGTATATTTACATAAAATTTCAAAGCAATTAACTTAATCGTTCTCTTTTTTATTCAAAACCTCCAATTTAAAGTTAAGTTTCTCTTAAATCCGACTTGTTTTTATAATATAAGATCGTCTTATAAGAGAGTTGGTGAGTAAATAATGATTTGCGATCTTAGTCGTTAACGGTATACAGAATAAGTAACCTCCGCCTGCTATAGTATACAAGATCTTGGTTGGTTTTAAATATGATATCTTACACAGGAAGTAGATTAGATTAAGTAATTAATTAAGTTTAGTTGTTGTAAAATGTTAACCCTTTGGAGCCTCCAAGTTCCAATGCCCTTTTCTTTCATCTTGCCCTTAAATTGACTTAGGCCAAAAATCTCCAAATATGGTTGTACGAACGAAACTAAGTTAATTTCTGATAAGATTATTGTCTTATGAATTATGATAAGTCACCGTACATCCCATCTTGCTTCATTATACAGTATTAAGTTAGTTACTCGTATTATTTATTTTTTGTCTGAAACTTTTCGATATTTATATAGTAGTACTACATTCGTGCGTGTTCGTGTTATTAGCTAACGAAAGAATAATGATATAGTTCTGCCCTTGACTTAGACTGAGTTGGTTCCATAACAGTTACTACTACCCTTTAACCTAATCTTTAATAATAATAATAATAATAATAATAATAATAATAATAATAAAATATTATAGAAATGTCAAGGAACAGGTGGAGCCATGGAGGTATACACAACTATTAGCAATTATGTGCTCCAATAATACTTTGATTACTTACGTAGTTACGTACATAATCGTTCATGTTTATTTTGATAACAATATAACATATGAGTTCTGATTGCGTTTGTTTACAAAATGAGTTCAATTGTTCATGTATCGTGTATATACAAGGATAACTTAGTGTCCAAGGATCAAACATTCAAATCATAGACTTAGTTATAAGAGATTATTTCTGCCAAAATTTTAAAGTTGGTGACACAACACAATAATGTTCGAAATTGGAGCATAATTATAAATTTTATGAGGTAAAATAATTTAGTAATACAACAACACTTAGACGATGTAAGATGCTAATTCCTCTTGATCTACAACATTGATAAGTCAAAATTAGAATGATGAGTAAATTTTCTCTGAGATTGTCTTACGTTCCTAGTACGAGACACATTATAAAATAGACTACATTAAAACTATATAAAATTGTAACGGCTTACAACTTATTGTAAGACCGTTTTATAGAAGAGTTGGTGTAGAGTTTGTATTTTTTTTAAAAATAAAAATTACATTGATATAAATTTTAATTGAAGGTAAATCAATGATTGAGGGGGAGGAAGCAAAGTTTAACGCAAAGTAAAGTTTAGAAACATAAAACATCACTTACATATAGATAGTAGAATGGCTTTATAATAAAGTAAAAGGAGAAAGCAAGCAAGCAAGCAAGGTTGTTAGACGAAAGAAAGGTAAGAAGCATAGTAAGTTATGATAATGAAGTCCATCCACTGTTTAACAAAAGATGAAGGGAGGTTTTTATTTAACGTGGTTTCCCTTTCTTTTTTGGTATCTATTTTTATCGTCTAGTGTCGCCGAAATTAAGTATTTGGAAATACATGTTGGCATCTAGTCATTGTCTAAATTATTTGCACTTTCTAACACCCAGGCCGGGCAATGTAACGCGGATCTTCCGTCTTATTTTGTGTCCTATTCTGTGGGTCGCACCATACATTAGACGACACATCAAATAGTTATGATATTTGTTGCATACAGTGTATGTTATGGCACATAAAATGGAACATAAAAATGAAACCGGAGATCCGCGCTGCTAGCAATGGCATCTATCAATATAATCTCTCTTCTTTCTCCTCCTCCTCCTCCTTAGCTTCAACCAACTTGCTTGTCAATGCAATGCAACTAATTAAAGCAAGTGAAGATCTTTTCGTTATGTCAAATAATACTGTACGTAGTTGATCATCAATTGGATATTCCTCCATTACTACTTTAAGTAGTAATCTCATCCCCCTATCAAGCTTAACAATCCAATCTTTGTACTCCGATCCCTATCATATTGACATGGACTACATACATTGATGATTCCATCTAGGCACTAATTATGAGTTGTCGATTGATGGGACTTCGCTATGATATCGTATACCACGTTACTTAAGTTACTTCGTTATGAGTTATGACATTAATTTTCTTTTTCTGATTTGATGTGGGGTGGTAAATAATTCAGAGCGATATAATTTCAATAATAGTCATATGGATTATATATAGATCAGAAGACCTATATAATGGAAAGAAAAAACAAAACTAATTTTACAACATAAAATTAATAAACTACGAGTCAGTACGAGTAATATTTAGCAAACAAATAAAACAATGATGATATAAGAAACATATACACTGATAACCGCGGTGAGGACCTTTTTGACGGTGTTATCTGTCACTTTATTATAACGGATCAAATACTATCCATTTTCATAGAAAACATTAAACATTTTGTCTTTTCTACACAATGAATAGTATTTGACTTGTTATCACATAGTCACATATAGTAGAATGAAATGGTGTTCTAAAGTTAATGATTAAGTACGTCCAAAATTGAAGAGTGGAGAGTAGAAACTAAAAAGATGCATTATGAAGTTAAAGAAGTTAGGGGTAGATAGAGGAGATGCATATATAGTTTAGAAGCAACATAACATCCATAAATTTAGGTGATAAATCAAATCCAAAACAATACTACTACTACTACAAATGCTGCATGATATGTTCCCACTGGTACGGTATTAGCTAGCACGCACGTGTGTAACTGTTCATTTTGGTTGAGACGAATATAGAATCAAATAATCGATGTAGCTAAATCGACTACCAGAGAATGAACCAAGCAACATCGTTGAGACTTGATGGTTGATTGAGGCAAATAAAGAAAGAGAGGGATCTGATCTGATCTGATCTGAGATAACAGATAGAGCATGCATATATGAGAAGAGTGTCAATCACTAGCTAGCTATCTAGGCAATACTACTACTACTACTACTTCAAAGGTGGCTTGGCTTCATTCGCAATGGGTGATCAACACTCTACTACTTCAAGTGGATAATGCCATCCCACTATACCAGATATTTTTTTGGAATAATAATACTCACTACAGTATTTTTTATCAACACTTCATATCCTAATCAGATAGGGAATAAGGGTAGACTAATTATGAAATTTGGGATTCCATTATTATTTATCATTAGATGTATTCTCTTTTTTTCGCTGTGGTTATTCATCTTATACTCCCTCCGTTCAAATTCAACCTTCTCTTTTGCTTTTTCACGTTTACCAACACACATTTTTCGTCGAGTAAAATTGGTACTGCGAAGAGTAATTCTGTATTAATAATAATGTACTTTTAAAAATGAATCAAATAAGATCCTACATGGATATATTTTCTCTAATATTAAAAGGAGAAGGTTGAACTTAAACGGAGAGAGTATCATTAATGCCTCAACATTTAATCATTGAAGAACTTTTTATTTTGTTCTTAATTGAAACCCACCGATAACTTTCATTTCACTAGTCAATTGTTCAATTTTTCAAAACATGGTTTTCTTTGTTCATCGAAGAAGGCACTTAGTCGCATTACCTGGAACCTACTGTCTCAGAGCACCTAATCTTAACCAATAGGTTAAGACATCTTCGGTTCTTAAAAACTCACATTCATTGGAAAAAAAATTGGTTGTTATTTCATCACATCTAACTTCATTCAGAAGACATAATAATAGAATAAATACTCCCTCCGTATCTATATGTTTGTCCACAAAATTTAATATATGGATGAAGTATTATTAAAAGTGGACGAACATATATATATATATTTATACACGGAGGAAGTAATAAGTATTGTACTCCGTAGCTTTTTTACATGGTCATCCCGTAGTTCAACACAACATAAAAGTGGGTTACTAACTACGGAGTAAAAGGTTCAAGTTATCAAGATTAATCATCATTTTTTCACTACGAATAAATGTTTAGTGAGTTGTTGGTCTTATGGTATAAGGATGATGATGATCTTACCGACTCCTTATAGCTTGAATTTGTGATTGCACTCAGTGAAGCAGACCAATAACAAGGTCTTGGAAGAAGCATTTCAGACCCATCCATCAATGTCTTTCCAAGCCCAAGCCCAAGCCCAAGCCCAAATACTCCAACTCATTATTAAGCCCGAAAAACAACAACAGCTCAAAAGATTAAAAATAAAAACACCCTAATTCTCTCTTCATTCCTTCGAAAATTAATCAAGGACAAGGAATAGTGAACAGAAATTGAATTGAATTGAATTGATTGAATACAATTGGAAGTAAATTAGAGTTGAATTGGGGAGAAATGGATGGAATGACATATACGAATGAGGAAATCTAGAAAGCGTTTCGTCTTTAATCATGCGGCTGCTTCTTTTACGTCTGTTTTGATTTTAATGATATTCATAGAGATTTTTGGAGTTGTATTCAACTGAAAAAGTGTCGTTTCAAGGGTGTGATGATGCATTTATTCTGATAATTATCGCATATTTAGACGAAGAGAATGTCTGGCGATACAATTACCTGAGCCTACAAATTTCGTTTTAGATGAAAGATTTTTTGATATGCTACTTATTAGCATGTTACTTCGACAATCACTATAAATAACTGTTTCGAATTTACATAGGTATTGTATATTGTATTCTGCAATGGCATCATGGTTTACATGAAGATATGCAATCCTTGCGTTTGCCTGGAATTCACTTTCTTTCAAGTTTAAGAGAATCTCTTGATTCGATTATTCGCAGCACGCAGCTTATCATTTACTAGTTAGTATAATGCTGCATTAGTCTTTTATTTGCTATGCTAGGTTTATTGACTTTAGTTTGAGTTTTGATGTCTTCTTAGCTTGCTATCAGATGTTGTGATCTAACTGAGACACTGTTATTGCACTCAAGTGAACTATGTACTACTACATTTAGAGAAGTAATGCTGTCGAAAAGAATAATCTATGAATGCAGTTTTCAGTGGACGGAATTGAATACGATCAAAAAATTCTTCAATTTTGTCCACATGAATGATTGTCCCATGCTGCTAGGGATGATTTAATCTGCAGATAGATAGATGCAGTTTTTCACTAGATATGTCAATTGTTAAAGAGTTACTATAATGTTATGTAGAACATAAATTGTAGTGATGAATCTAATGAATTTGATTTGGTACTGATGTTATATGTTTCCTTTGTTGACCTATTGTATGTCATGTAAGGTGGCCATGAATTGCTTCTGTGAGTTTGCGGTGCCCTGATATCATCAAGAAAATAGTCGATTCTCACGAGAATGTTATAGAGACATACAGTATTGGTGCTCCAAAGGTTCGTGATAATGGTGATGTTAGCTGATTTCTAGACGAAAACAAGACTAACCAATGCAAGCTAGTCTACGTATACTGATATGTTGCTTAGTTGAATTGGTTCTGAATGAAATCCTGCCAATCGATCTTGTGTCACTTACGAATTTGTGATATGCACTTATATACAAATCTTCCAACTCCATCGGAGTACGAGTATTATTTAGTGACGACAAAATTTCAATCTGCGTGTTTGCGCGCGTATGCCTATCTATACCTAAACGTGTCTGTCCCCTGCATTAGCCTAGCCAATCTACCAAGGCAAAGGGGTCACCCAAGCTGCACCCGGATCATCCATCAATTCATACCAAGGGTCCAAAAAAAGTGGTTCCATACTCATATCCCTCACATCATATACACCCATGTCTTTACCCGGATAAACCAACCCGAAATGTTTGGTACTATTTCTCTGTCGATCATCTGTAAAATAAATCTTGTTACCTTTCATCTTTCCACTCATCTCCCATTCGTTAAGACACATCGAATTGCTGCACCCTATGAACAATGCGTGCCCACCCAAATCTCCGACAGAGACCCACCCGTTTTTGACCGAATTATCCATTCTTATGACCCGGAACTCTTGTGTCAAATTCCGAGAGCAGATTAGTTCATCGTCTTCATTGTTGTCGTCATAGTCACAATTGTAATAGAATTCCTCATCCAATTTGAATTTCCTTAGTACTCGGCAAAGTTGGCCTTGTAATTGGACCAAGTAAAACTTACGCCTCACCAACTTGGAAATATCCGACGGCTGAGATTTAATCGGTTCGATTGTTGTGTCGTCGAGATTGACGGTGTAGATTTTACCATAATCATCCACAAGGTAAAATCTTTCGTCGAGAAACACCGCGTCGGAAAACCCGAGGTAACCGCAATCAAAAAAGTTCCAAGAATCGTCGTTGAGGCAACAAAACGCAGCACCCCGAGTTTGAAACAATATCAAAACGACGCAGTTTGAGTCAAAAGAAGGGGAGGAGGAGAGAACAACCTTGTATACGTCTTTCTTGTTATCCAATAATTTGGGCAGGAAACGCCGCGTTTTGGAGAAGGGGTTGTAGAGTGAAATTGAACCGAGAGTTTCTTGGACGAGGGCAAGCCAACCTTGGTAGGACCCACAACAAGCTTCGGAAGTAGAGACGTCAAGAACGTGGTAGTGAAAATCGGGTTGAAAAAGAGTGAAATGGCGGCGGAGAGAGAAGCGAGTAGAGAGAATAAGACCGGGAATTGAGGCGGGTAAGGTGGGACGGTGGGTTTTGGCGACGGAACGCCAAGAGGAGCAGATTGAACTGCAATGTATGTGATCAGAAGGATATTTGATTTTCTTGATTATTTCTGATAATATGTCTGGATGAAGATCTGACCATTCTCCCATTGCGTTGATGTAAATTAGAAAAACCCAGAGGAATAGGAAAGAAAGAAAGAAAGGAGGAATTAGAGAGAAAAGAGGGGGAATTAGGAGATATGGAGAAACAGGGGAAAAAGAGAACAGGGGAAGAACGAGGTTTTTGATGGGTCTTTTGGATTCTAGGTAGGTATTTAATTATTTATAGGTTGGTAAATTGGTTAATTTGCGCGAGGATCAAGTACAATTTTTTTTTGGCAAGTGAATCAAGTACCCGTACAATTGTAAACCTTTCCTAAAAAAGAAAAGAGGAATAACAGCGGCAACAATAGGAAATTCCACCACGGCACTTATCTATAAACTCAAACCGCATGAAATTAATGTCAATAATAATATAAGTTCATCCAAGTTTATAAATAGATCTCACCCACAATCTACTCGCTAGGGCTGTGCACCGGGCCCGATCCGGACCGGACCTAGTTGGACCCGGAATCGGAATCATCAAATCTCTTGACCCGAGACCCGGACCGGTTATCAAAATATTAACCCTGGTCCGGCCCGGAAAAATACCGGGTCTGACCCGGACCGGACCGGTTGGCCCGGAATTTTCAATTTTTTTTGGAATTCCGGTCCAAAATTCAGGACCGGTTGGACCGGTTAGACCGAAATTTTTAAGAAACAAGCATAATTCCGGGTTTTCCGGTCCGGACCGGAAAAAAACGGGTTAGGACCGGAACCCAAAATGATGGTCTGGAGACCGGACCGGAATTTTTTATTCCGGATCCGGTCCGGTCGATCCATTTTTCCGGTCCAACCCGGATTTTGCACACCCCTACTACTCGCTACTTAAAGTTAATTTCTACCCAAAATATTTCATTTTTAATTTAATATCGTAATATTTTTTTTCAATAAATTTCTATTAAAATTAATTATTCCACACACTTTTAAACAACAAATCTTAATTTAAATTACATTATTTTTAATAATTTAACAATCTAAAAACATAAATAATAATTCCCAACAAAAACTATACTGTAATACTTCCTCCAACTTTTATAATCATCCCAGTATATATTCATTTGAGTGAAAATAAAATAATGAAGTAAGAAAATCTTATAAAGTTAGGAATTACTCCATGTTGGAATAGTTGCTTAAAAAAAAAGCATTTGCTAACTAAACGGAGTGATAGGTAGTCACTTTGTTTTTGCTTGGTTAGTAAGTGGTTGATACTACCTACCACACCATCATGTTATTTGGTTGGTCATTTAGTGGTTGGTAATAGCTACCACACCACCTCTTTTGGTTGGTACTACGTATCACACCACTATATATATACCTCTCTCACAATCATTCGGACACAACAATATGAAATCGTCTTCTTCTATATGCTCTAAACTTTTGACAACGTTCTTGGCTGTACTCATCTGTTTCTTTATTCTCTAAACACGTTTGTTTTTGCAAACCCACACGGACGAACAGCAACCCACGACAACACGAACATGCTCTCCGTTCGTTCATTCTTACAAACCCACTAAACGAACCCCTATTGATGATGCCCTAAGGACTTGTGAGACGACGTAAGCAGTAAGTGGTACTGGTAACCCCTCTCATGATCGACCGTTGATTAAAAACTTAAAATCACTCGATTGGTTTGGTTACACTAATTAGATATGACTCGATTATGCGTGGACCTCTTCTATTAAAAAAAGGAAATCACGAAGAATACTTAGATTAAAATATTTTATTAAAAGAGAAATATCATAGAAATTATGAGAGAGTATTTAGTAATCCGTATAACATATGAAGTATTATTTTATGACCGTCACTTGATTTGTGACTCATATAATCTGAATTTTACCCGAATAGTATTCGACTCAACCCACGTTCTAACTCAGCACAAGACTCGATCCCACTACTGCGTTTGACAAGTATAACTAGTTTACATGTCAGGTTAATTATGGACATACAAACTTTACATACAGAGTACTCAAATTTGTTGGGCTCTCTCCCTGACTCCCTCTTTTTATATACTCCGTAGAAGATACAAACGGTTGGTATAAATAGCTGATATTTCGCCAACACGGCCGATATTCGGTACTTATCTTTAATAATGACACTTAACGCATGCCCAAATCCGAAATGACTAAAATGACTGGATTTGCCTTAGAAGCAAACATACACATACCTAAAATACCTTTACATTCAGCTTACATAATACATACCACGTATTGTTCGATTCAGGTGTTTTCATGGTTTGTGGAAATTTAGACTCCTTCATTCACCGTGCAAATGGCGACAAAGAAAAAATGGATGTAAATTGGTAAGGTCCGCTGACGAATGGCTCCTGTTATAGTTTCTATGGACCCGACCCCCTGATTCATGTCGTTCTCAGGATCGTCTTTACCAGGTAAGTCTTATCTGCTCAGTTGACAGTCACAGCATTGCAGCCGTCAAGATGTTTTGGGTGGGGTTGGGATAATGTCTGATCACACAATCAAACTACAGATCGATCTGTCACAAATTGGAATAAAGTCTCCTCCAACCTTAAGTAGTGGTTTATCATCTTGCATATGCTGATATGCCTGAAAACTCCCTGCGTTACGTCAGGAATGTAAATTTAGTTGACAAATTGAGGAATTTCATTACAGCTACCCTTAGTTTCCAACTCAGAGTTAACTGATTGCTTGTACAGTGACTAGTCAGTAGTGCCTGATTAATCTTACCTTCTGCATCTAAATTTCTTTAGGATCCGACTCTTGGAACGACCAAATTAATTAACTGTATCATCAAAATATCTCTCACTGTATTCTTTTGCTACTGTGATACCTGATTTTTAAGTACACACGGCCTATAAAAGGGCCTACCTTCCACATCTAGAAAATGGGAGGATATTTAGCTGATATAGTGATATGTGATGCTTTCTACCTACCTTCTTCAGCGTACCGTCAAAGACCAACTCAGCTCCGAATATTGAATCAAATCCATTCGAAAAAGAGGGTGAATAATAAACGTAAGGTGTGACCATGTGCTAATATTCCACTTGAGAGTTCGAGATAACGGGGGCTACCAGGGTTTGATGAACTCGTAACTTCTGACTCTGATACCATGTTACGAAACCAATCCAACCAAAACTTATATGCTTATAGCACCGATTTTAATTTCCTAGCTCTGATCATGAATCGTACAAATTTCCATGTAAGGCGGACGTCTTGCATAAGTATTATCTATTCTTTTCTAATTGTGTTTTTATTTCACATTTCATTTTCTACTGGTGACGGGTCGGTTAACACGGCATTAGAGTTTGGGTAGATGGACCAATTGGGAGAGTCCATCTAAGGACAAAATGATTGATTACTCAAAGAAACAATGAGAAAGTAGTGATTGAGAATCAGAATTTGAGCACCCCCTACCTAACAAAAGGTAGGTCTTATTAGTATCCTTAACTTTTGTGTGTGTGTAAAACCCAGAAGTCAATAGAGACACACACAAAGGAGTCTTGCTTTAATCTCGTGCAATACAAGTATATAATGGTGGAGCCATGGGCATCAAGAGTTAAGCTCTCACTCAATATGTCTTAGCTGGCAAAAAAAAAAATGGTGGAGCCGCAGAGGCCACCTTATCAGATCAGATCAGTTGTGCCTGCCTATCCAGTAATCAGTAATCGATCAGTATCCTCCCTTTGCTTTATTCTTATTCTCACACACCATTTTCTTCCAAATTGCGGTGACAGCCAAATCAATGATTATATTGTTAGTGCCTATTTGCCTTACTTAGTGCGTTTGTGGTACTAGTGACTGTGCGACAAAGAGGGAAAATGACATGTATCCTAATCTACTCACATAATTATATCGGGATATATATAGCTTCAAGCGTAAAATGATAGAAGTAGGACCCTGATCGAGCTTATTGTGCACCTATTATGTTGCTGAAATAGAACTAAAGTCTTGTTCTTTTCGACTGAAATTGGATTGAATTTCTTTGAATTAGGATCAACTTGTACAAAAAGCTAAGCTAACTCAAATGAGTTGAGATTAAGTTTGAAAGATCATGACCTAACTCAACGTTTAATGATATGATGTTTTTTTTCACAAGACGGGTGGATTCTTCTACCTATTTTTTTTTTTTTTTTTTTTTGACTTTGAAAACTATGCTAATGATGTTGTGGGATGGTTCTTTGGCAAAAAAAAAAATGTTGTGTGATGTTAATTGTTAAGATTCATGTTGATTTTAAAATGAAAAGTAGTGTAAAAATGCTAGCAAAATAGCACGTAATTACGGAGCAGTGACTTCAAAATGCAGTATTCAGGGGAAATATATGAAGTACTTTTCCGTGCTAGTTTATGGTTTACGGAGTACTAAAGTAGAACTTGCCTATGTAGGTGCAAAATCAAGTTTAATTTCTTGACGAATTCTGCATTCTCTCCAGTTATATATGTCACTGATTACAAAAATCAAGTGATTTTACTCCAAGGTGATGAAGCGTCAGGGAAACTTGTGAAAGTTTGACAAGGTACAAATTCTGACTCCGCTATCGACAATCAATAATCACAGTGATGGGAGTACTGTATATTAGTCATGGTTTCGATTTGCCAAATATGGCAAAATCATAATGCCAAGAGTAACTCTCCCTTATGATGGGTTAAATATCATTAACATGAGTGTTTTAGCTGCCTTTTCAATTTTAAGTTATCTTTTAATATTGTCCTGTTATAAAGAAGCTCAATTGTTTTCAATATTTTGCACCAAAGCCCTGTGGTCAAGTCGAGTATGATGAATATGAACAAATTTCTCGACCATTCTTGTTTTTTTCAACAAAAAGTATACTTAGTTGCATTACATTATAAAAAAAGCGCTCCGTCCAAAGTCACTCCTAACCATATGCTAAGACAAGTTCGGTTCCTCCATTCTGTTTTGAACTTGCAAAGTTAGCTACTCCATTTCTATTCTTGATTGAGGTCAAGGAGACACTAGAATTAATCTATTGCCTTCTTTTAATCTAAATAAAAATTTCAAAACCAGAGTACTATAAACACAATTTTTGTAAATCAAGTTGGTAAATCAAGTTCTTTTAAGCTTATTAAAGAATAGATCACAATAATATTCTTTAAGTATAGTAAATATGAATTAACATATCAATTTATCGTGATAATATTTTTATTTTTTTTGAAGAGATTTATTCCTTAATAAGGACATTAACGTATACCAACTAAAATCGTTTTAAAAATAACAACGCTGAGATAAGTAACGACATAAAAAAAAAAATACTGGTACCAACTAGAAACGGTCATCAATTACAACCCTAGATCCATAATGCACTATAAACAAAAATAAAAACTAGACCTCCAACGATCCTAGGCAAGATCAAAAATTGCTTGCCTAAATCACGAGGTTTTACATCATCAACTTCTTCCTGAGAGCCTCTGCAATTCCAAAAACTTGATTGCAGATCACTCTTTCCTAATTAAACTTAACCACCTACAAACTCTAAAGATTAAAAAAAGACACCTTTAATTTGCACAAATACTACTTCACCTAATTGAGTGATCAATTAGATGATGATGGTGATAAGTTACAAAGCATCCCAATCGATCTCATGAGACGGGCAACTCTCCAACAACATATTCTCCACTCCCCCCATCTCTTCTCCATCACCAAACCTCAGCTCCGAAAGCGGGGACGAACCACCTGACCCTGACTCGCTTTCGGATCCGCTCTCTGCCTTGACCACGACAACCACCTTTTTCGACTTCTTGGTCCGACCCACGGTCCCCTGCTTAGCCAAGTTCTCGCAAATGGCGTCAAGCTTGGCGTACACGGAGGACTGGAGTGGCTTGTAGTCCCCAATGTGGGACCCATCGTGTCGCAGGTTCGGGAAATTGAGCCTAGCTGAGTCACCCCTCAGCTTGTAAGCCGCTTTGTCGTAAGCCAAAGCGGCTTCTTCGGCTGTGTCGAAGGTGCCCAGCCACAGCCTGGTTCGGTTCTTGGGTAGCCGGATCTCGGCTACCCATTTACCCCAGTGGCGTTGGCGGACACCCCGGTAGAGTTTCATGGGTTTTGCGGGTTGACCCGCTTGCTTAAAGGGTGTGGCCTGTGGGGAGAGGAAATTGGATACTCCTATGTTGTTATTGGGCTGGTAGGTAGGGAGAGGGGGTGGGTAGTTGAATTGGGTTTGGGTTAGGTAGTCAAGACCAAACATCGGGTTTGGGTTTGGGTTCGGGTTCGGGATGGGGTTAGGGTATGGATGGGTAAGCCCGTAAAAGTGGGCTTGCTCCGCAAAGCAACCATCAGGGTACGAAAGAGAAGGTTGATAGCAATACTCCTCCTTCGATAAGGAAACATAGTTAGTGGAAGGAATGGAAGGTGGAGGGGGAGAAGAGGAGGTAGATGGTTTCATGAAAGGGGAAATAGCTTCCATGAGCTCATTACCAAATGGTTCTAAAGTGTAACCTGAATTATTGTTACACAAAATATCCATTGTTGCCATTTAAACCAAATTAAATAATAATAATAATAAGTTAATCACAACCTGTTGCTTAATAAAAGTCAAGAACAGGTTAATCTTAATGAAATTACTCCGGCTAAAGTAAGAGAATGAGAAACAAATAGAGATCTCTTCTCTTTAAGGTAAAAAAAAAAACTCAACTTTGAGGGAACAAAAATTTACCCTCTTCAAGTTACTGAGTTTCTGATTTGAAAAATAAATAAATTAAAAGAGAGTTAAATTAAAAGAAATCTGAGTAAAAAAACAGCTCAAAACCAAACAAAGTTACAAAGTAAATTTGTTTTGATGATGGTAATATTTTTTTTTTTTTTTTTTTTTACAGCCAAAGATGAAAACTTTATGAGAAAAAGATTAAGAGAGATGATTATACCAGAGCGAGGAAGACTTGAATGGATGAAGGATGAAGGCTCACTCAATTTTTTGTGAAGAAGATGGTGAAGGGGGGAGGTGTGGGTGAACACTCAAGCCTCACTTTTTGTGTGAAATGTGTTTGTTTGGGTTGGAATTGATTCGAAGTGGAAGAGGCCATTTATATAAGCAGCCAAACTCGTGAACTGCCCCTTTTCTTGTCTTATTTTACTCATTCTCCAGTACTATCATGTGAGCCTATTTTGGTCTTTTTAGATGTACCAGTATATTTTTATTGTCTTTTTAGTATAACATTTTAACGGGTTAAGTATTACACATTTAGATAGAAATGACGAAGTGTTGTTCTTTCCTTGGTAGTGTGATTTTTCATTTTATATGTAAATAAATACTCCTTCCGTATTTTTTTATATGACGTTTTGACTTTTCGAGGTGAGACTTTTACTTTAATTTTTATGTAAATATATTATTCCAAAAATTTTAAAAATTGCACCATAAAATTCCTTATGAAAAGAACTTTCAAATGAGTATACGTTTCATGATATTTTTTCTTATATTGTGAGAGATATTGAAGAGAGAAAGGGTTGTCTCGAAAAGTGAGAATGACTTATATTAAAAAAACAGAGGGAATAGTATTTCATTTGACATGTTATAACATTATGACGAATATGTCCGTATAAGCAATCAAGAATTTGCGTTTATTAGTTCATCAAGTGTCTTCCATGCCATTCTGAATGCTCTTCTATGACATTCTAAGTAGTCATTGTTTGCCGGCAAAAAAATAAATTAAAGTAGTCATTTTTGTTCTGATAATTTGTTAATTTTTAATTCAAATATTCATCACAAAAGATGTAAGTTAAAAGGATAAATAAATTGTTGAGATAAAAAGACTTATTTGTATGTACATTATACCTGTAGAAAACTAGAAACTATCTTGCCTTAATCATGAGGTCAAATATTCGATTTTTATCCGTTATATATTCGTAATTCGTTTCTTTAAACTAAAATAACAAATTCGTTCATCAACGACCTTGGAATAAGGGAACAAATAATAACATTTCCTAAAAATTTCTTCTGCTAATCAATTTTGTGAGTGTAAGATCAGTAACATAACTTTTAGTGAATTAAACTTACTTTAGGTTGCGTTTGGATACTTGGAATTGATTTGAATATCAAGAATTTAATTCCTGTATTTGAATTTCTAGAATTCAAATCTAAATCCAAATCCAAAATCGTGTTTGGGTACTCTTGGATTTGGATTTTGGGCGGGTGAAGTCGGGTCAAGGTCACTCATTTTTATTTTTTAAAATTTTTCATTAAAAAAATATAATATGTTCAAATACCAGAAAAAAAAAATATAGAAAAACAAATATTACGACAAGATTATGCGAAAAAACAAACCAACGACAACTAACGGATTTGAAATGACTATTCTATACTAGGGATTTGAGAAAACCAAATTTGAACTAGGTTGGATTTGAGTAAAATTTCAAATCCAAATCTCATGGTTTCCAAACACACGAAATATTTCAAATCCGGAATTCAAATCCAAATCCAAGTTCCCAAAAATGCCATTAGGTAATTCAGGTTAAAATTTATACGCTTTGCATGCAAAATGTCTAACTTACCATACTTTTGCACGTCAAGTTTCAGGTTTTATCTAGACGATATATCAACGATTTTTTTCTTTCGTAATTGTAGATCGGCTTACTTTTGCAGTTCATTTTAAGACGTTTATTATTCGGTTTGCACTATGAAATTTAAATTGATATCAGTGGAGCATAAGATAATGTGAAATTATTTTAAAATTTGAATAATAATGATCAATTATTTATCAAAGTAAATAAAGATGATCATTATCCATCCACATACAATTGAGAAAATGACCCCGTAACATTTCATGCCCTAAATTTCCACTCGATAAATTAATCACACTTAATCTTATCAAATATATATACTCGATCGGTATGACTTAATCAAAGTCAATATACTCCATAATATTTTATTACAAATATTTTTTACGCTTGTAATTTGGAAAATGGAGCTTTCGGGGCATGGCTATTTGGTGAAAACAACAGCATTAGAATTTACGACTAAAGTTTTCAGATCGATAACTGGGTATATTATTATTCCTCTCCAGAAGAACCAAATTAAAAGAAGACAAAAACTCAATTTAATTTGAGCATAGTGGTTACGTTACATACGTACCATTGTATTTGTATGTACCAAGACATTGATGGTTGCCAAAACCTACACACTTCCATTTCATTAGATTCATAATATCTTCCTACACGACAAGAAGCTAGCGAATTAATTACTCCGTTCATTACAAGAGTTGTACTCGTAATATTTATCTATATGAGTAATGATCGAGTTTACTTTATAAATTTTCTAGTCTTTTACTCCATATAATCTATATTTTGTAAATAACTGATTTGTCTACGAAGAATTTAAACCGAGATTCGTCCATGACTATATTCTATGCAAACAAGTTGTTTGTGATGCATCATATTAGGAATTAGGATGGTGTATATAATTTCTAAAGTTAATTACATTTGGTTTGTATTTTAGAGTCGTAGGATTATGTAGAAAGCATTATTGTATAAGCCAAATGATTACTTTGGATTACTCTGGAAGAGTGGACTAAATAATTTAAAGAGTCATGTTTTATTTGTCTAAAGGCAGCACGACGATAACAACTAACTGAATGGAATTATTAAAATACTTACTTAAGATAAGATATTTGTAATTAATTTACTAAACATAGAGTAGATTGATAAGGTTAACGATAACAATACTTGATTATTACTACTAGCAACGTTATTATCGATCTTAAACTTAATCCAGTACATATTGTGTGAGACGATTCACATTGTAGCTAGAACATACATTTTCATAAAAAAAAATACTCACTTATCAATAATAGATAAAGTTATCTTCTAATAGAAGTCGATGATATGGTCTTACGTGAGACCGTCTTATACTGTAATATGGAAAGTTAGTTTATATCATAGTGACATACAGTACATACATATATACATTGACGTCTTAAACAAATTGAAGGTGATGATAAGCTTGATTAGTGGAGCGATGTGGACCATTAGGGAAATAATAAGGTTTTAATTAGTGGTTGATTAAGAGTTTGATGATGTTTGATCCTAATAAACACCGCTAATTGTCAAGACTTTTGGTTTTGTGTGCGTAATTCTATTCATCAGAAAACGACATCTACGAGTCTAACCAAATAGCCAAATACTAACATATTACTCCGTACGATATAAAAAATATGTTCAAACTAATAAATATTGAGTTGTAATTGCAAGTGTGTCTATCTTCAACTTAATGCTTGCTTTCACAAATTTTAGTGTACGAACTACGAAGGTATCGATCATATGATATGAAGTGGTTAAATTATCATCGATAAATAATACTTTTTTCGTCATAATTATTTATTTAACTTTATATCTTTGTAAAATTATTTTAATTAAAAGTAAATAAATGGTTGACATGATAAGTAAAAAGTAAAATATAATAAGTGTATAACCTCTTTATAAAAGCAAAATGACCGATCGTTTTTTTGTGTGTAAGATTACCGTGTTATACATTAATTACTTTTTCGTCTCGATCATTTATTTATTTTTAAACGAAGATGGATATTATTTATGAGAAATATTTTAATCAAAGATAAACAAATCAAAGATATTCGACGAAGGGAATACTAATTTTCATTATTCAAACTATTGTTGCTACAAACCTTGCTCGAAAAATTAAAAGTACAAACTACTTGTATTATGGAACTCATTCAACCAAAACCCAATTTATTACATACGGAGTATATATTCTGTTACGTCCAGTCTCCACTCACTCGAATATCCATCGGACTTGAAAAGTAGTTAGTGCACAGGCTGCCCATAACATGTGTTGAGTTTCCACTTGAGAGTTTGAGATAATGGAACTACCGGGGTTCGAACTCGTGACCTCTGACTCTGATATACCATATATATTATGGAACTAATTCAACCAAAACCTAAGACGATGATTGATTCTCACTCTCATTCACATTTATATTGGTTCGAACTAATTTATGATAATGAAGAATTGATTGGGTGATGCAGAGACGATGATCGAGTGGATGCATCATATATGCATGGTTATGAATTTATGATAATGGAGAAGGATAACTGTAAATTAAAGAAGTTGCAAGTTGCAACCACCATTGGATATTTGAAGCAGGACCGCGTCATTAGTAGTTGATTAGGTGAAGAATTACTATTTATGAAATGGAATTAAAACCAATGGACCCATGATTTTTACTAAATTTGCCAACCTTCTTCTAGTTTCTTCTTCGACATTAATTGGGCTTAATTAGTTTTCGTTGTCATATGTTTTTTTTCCTGTTTATATCATGCGGTATTAATTGTCTAATTCGAGAATCATCTACAAGAGAGTGACAAAGCTTTCACTAATGACTTATAAAGTCATAATAATATATACGGAGTAGTAATCTTATTTGAACAAAAAAAAAAAAAAGACTTATAGATCGAACTTGAAAACTTTATTTAAGTCATGTAATTAATTAGACATTTCAACTAAGTGTTGTTAAAAGAAAATTAGAGGGGATGCATGTCACACCCTAAGCAAACGTCATATCTTAAACTTTTGGTAATATTATTATGTTGCGTAGAATGTTAATTAACGGCTGTTTATGAGTGATTTGGAAGAACGATCGAGGGGGAAATCCGGAATCGGAATATCAAGAAACGATAGCTTCACGTGTGAATGTTTAATTGGTAACATAATCAGTTTACGTTTCTTAAAAAAAAATTGTCAACTTGCATAGAGAATGGATTATCTACTCCTTATGCGTCGATTTTGATTTTTTTTTTTTTAAAAAAAAAAAAATCTCCAAGAGTTATTTTTTCAACAAATTATATAAAGAATTCTTAAATCCCTTCAAAAAAAAAAATTGTGATCATGGATATATTTTTATCAAAATATTTTTACTAAGAGATCACAAATTCAAACTTTATTTTATCAATTTGTCATATTTGATGACTGAGACAAACTGAATCTCCTGGATCTGAATTGAACTGAAGTGTATTGAATTGAACTAAAGTGAAGTGAGCTGAAAAGAAGTTGAAAAGAACGGGACTTACTACCGATGTGGTAGCGTGATAGATAAGCAAATGAATTACGACTCTTGGAGTTGTACATGTATGTGTTATGGTTAAGTATTTACTCCTACGCAATAAGGAATTATCATTTCCTAAAAGAAATGGTGCGTTTTGAGAAGGTATTTTCTGAATTTAGGTATTGGAAAAACAATAGATGGTGAATGATGAAGGATATATGGAGCATGTTTGGCGGAGGGATTTGAATTTGATTAGAATGTGGGATAGTGATTAGTGAGCAAGTGGCCATCAGATTTGTAATTACTCAACTTCAATTCATGTTTTACATAAATTTTAATTTAATGCGTGCTCTTAATTGCTTTTAAGAAACATTTATGATGTGAGATTCATTTTGCGATTCTCTTCAGTTTTCACATGATTTTAGGTCAATCATTTTATCATTGCTACTCGTTGACTATAGAATTATACTTCAATCATAATACTCACCTTCAAACTAATTAACAATATTTAAAAAAAAAAAATAATCAAAAGGTCAACTCCCAGTATTTGGTCACTAATCACAATTTCTGATTGTAACGAAAATATTACCATCATAAACTTATGACGGATTAGATATTTGATTGATGAATACAAATTATAGAGTGTTTGATTTTGATTATATCATATCAAGTCATGTGGGTAATACTTACTGTATTTCGTTATAACTTTGGGATGTATGTATCCATCATCAGAAAGATCAACTTGTCATTAACAAACAAAGTTAGGTGTTAGGCTCGATAACTTTGGGTTAGAGTTTGACTACTTAACAAATTGAATTAAAAGTAAGAGTTTATCTCTAATTACCCCTTTTATGTTACCCATTTTTCAAATTACCCCAAAAATGGATTCCGTTAAAATTACCCCCGTGAAGTTGTTAAAAAATTAGATTTTGCCCCCAGTTGTCCTTTTCTACCATTTCCGGTGAGTTTTGCTGTTTTTCTTCCCATTTTGCCCCTCCCCTCACTAACACCCTCTCTCCTCTCCTTAACCCCCTTTTACTCGCTCTAACTCACTCAACCCTACCAAAACCCCCCAAATTCCCATAACCCTAACCCTAATTTCGAAAATCGACCCAAAATTGATTCTAAGCAGCAGCTTTCTTTGGCGATTTGGTGGCTTTGGATGGCGATTTGGGCTCTTTGGGTGATTTCTCAGCAGCTTTCTTCGGTAGCAAAATCGGGTTAATGTTAGGCAACACTCCTCCATGAGCGATTGTAACACCAGAGAGTAATTTTCCGAGTTCTTCGTCGTTCCTACATTTCCTGCTAATTCCAATACCTGAAACCCAGAAAATCCCCAATTAATACCGATTATCAACATCATAAGAACCCTAATTTACAAAATCAATTGACTAATTGTTCAATTAATTAGCAAATTGAGCAATTGAAACTTCATTCAAACAAATTCATTGATTTTTTACCCAAATATTCAACAAATTGAGCTTTTATACCAATTTTCAACATCAGAAATCAACTAAATTACAAAACCGATTGATAAAATTTTAAATTAATTAGCAAATTGAGCATTTAAAACTTGTTTCGAACTAATTAATTAATTAAATAATTACCCAAATTGATTGATAAAATTCTCAACTAATTAGCAAAATTGAGCAATTGAAACTAATTAATTTCCCAAATTTTAGCAAATTGAGCTTTAATACTGATAATCACCATTAAAATTCAACTAATTAGCAAATCGATTATTTCAAACTCAAACCCTAATTTCAATTATGTCGATTAAATACATGTTAAATCGAGAAACCGTCTCTTTAAACCCTAAACCCTAAATATAAACCCAGAAAGAGACGAAAATGGGAAGAGGAAGGAAGATAAATTACCTTTAGAAGTAGATCGATTGTCTGCAATTTGGTCTCGCGCTCGATTTTGGGTCGATTTTCGAAATTAGGGTTAGGGTTATGGGAATTTGGGGGAATTTGGGGGTTTTGGTAGGGTTGAGTGAGTTAGAGTGAGTAAAAGGGGGTTAAGGAGAGGAGAGAGGGTGTTAGTGAGGGAAGGGGCAAAATGGGAAGAAAAACAGCAAAACTCACCGAAAATGGTAGAAAAGGACAACTGGGGGCAAAATCTAATTTTTTAACAACTTCACGGGGGTAATTTTAACGGAATCCATTTTTTGGGGTAATTTGAAAAATGGGTAACATAAAGGGGGTAATTAGTGATAAACTCTAAAAGTAAACCAAGTCGGATTTTGAAAATTAAAAACCATATAATATTATACGCATAACGAATTAATAGCTTAGTTTAACTAATCTAAGCTCCGTCTCTTGATGAAAATCACGTTCATCTCTTATAATTATTAACTTATACTGAGTACAATCTAAGCATAAAAGTCAATCCATTGAGTTAAGTAAGATTAATCGAATAAATAAATAAACTTTAATAAAAAGGGAAACGAACCTTGTTGTTGTGAAAAATAATTTACCATTTCAATTTCATAAATCAATCGGGAATACATATCTTGATCCATTATAAAGTATGTCAACGTGATAATAATAACAAGAATAAAGATCCACAATAATTTTACGGGTATCATCTCATCTGTCATTATGAGTGACGTGTCTTCATAATTATGAAACGGCGAAAAAAATAGACTAGTCATTGCCAGTGGCGGGTTTGGACTCATTTAAATTGCCTTGACAATGACGGGGTTATGCTCCCCTTGGATTCAGTTGTAGGTCTTGGGTTCGACCCCAACTATGGATAGTAAACTATTAATTCTATTTTTTTTCACGACACAAGAGTCCATAAACGAAATCGAACCCACAATATCTAGTCAAAGAGCAT
Organism: Agrostemma githago; assembly: GCA_958450325.1. Classification (NCBI taxonomy): domain Eukaryota; kingdom Viridiplantae; phylum Streptophyta; class Magnoliopsida; order Caryophyllales; family Caryophyllaceae; genus Agrostemma; species Agrostemma githago. The sequence goes on from OY288255.1 coordinate 2,902,633, forward strand.
CAAATGTTATCCACAATTAATCACAAAAAATGTGTAACATATGCTCAACATGTTACCAACACACCATATTACTCGTATTAAACTTCCGTCCAATTGTCACTATTCACTTTTGCACCAATTTTAAGAAAGTAATAAAAAATGAGTAAAAGAACAAGAGTGTGGACCAACACACCACACTTGTCCTAATAGTAGTGGACAAAAATGAAGTATGTGGGTCATAGTAGTGGTATATGGTGTAAATAAAGTAAAATGGTGAGGACAAATTTGTCATAATAATTGCCAAAAAAGGAAAGGTGATAAGTGGATTTGAATGGACCAAAAAGGAATAAGTGAAGAGTGGAGTTGAATGGAGGGAGTACAATCTAAGCATAAAAGTCAATCCATTGAGTTAAGTAAGATTAAAACAATAAACTAAAGATGATATTTTTTTTTCTTTTGATGTATGTCATCTGATTTAACCCTAATTCGAGGGGTGGATATAACTACAAGAGTTATAAAACATTCAATTTTATAATCGTTGTGGTCTTAGGCAAGGGTGGTTCTGCGGGTGGCGGGGTGAGCTTAGGAGGGCACGCGGTCATCCCCAAATTTTAGAAACAATATATATTTATTGTAGTATTCTTTTGATCGTCATTTCTAATGTTATTGTAATGGTCGATGGTGCATGGTAATAAGACTAATCTTCTTACCTAACCTTAAACTAGCTATGGAGTAAAAAATACTCCGTATGTTTTAATAACAAAGAATTGAATTTTGGACCTAGACCTAACAAAAATGACCCGACCAGAGTAATCCAACACTCGAACTGAAGCCCCATAACCCGAACTAATCGGGTCTAACCCGAATCTGATTTGAATGTTATTATAGGAAACAAGTCGATATTCCTAAAAAAAATTGAAAACAACCCACCCGAAAATGATTCGACGCGACCCGACCGAAATAATCCAAACTCGAACTGAAGCCCCATTACTCGAAATGATCGGGTCTAACCTGAAACTAATCCGAATGTTATTATACCAAAGAAGTTGAAACTCCTACAAAAATTGAAAAAACAACTAACCCAAAAATGACCCGATGCAACCCGATTTTCTGAGCCGAAATGGCCGAAAATGACCCGACCCGTTTGTAAGGTCTACCTGGACCTTATAACTAAATTACACATTTCTAAACCATTAACCTACATACCGTACTATTTGATGCGTATTTATACAATGCTATTGAAATACTCTATTTATATGATATACGAGTATTTCAGAAAATGAAATTCAAAATACATAATTTTTTTCAATAAATTTCTTGTGCCCACTTTAAAGTAAAATCATGAACAAGTCGGTCCCTGATATTAGGAGAATAAACCTCATGCATTGATTTAGATGGTCGTGAATGCTCTCGAATGAGCGAGTATAAATTTGTATGATCAAACTAGTGTAACAATCAAGACGCGAAGTCATTTCACTAACAACTTTTGAAAGGCCGGGCTACCAAATTTGTGGGCGAAGCCGCGGAAGGGCAACAAAAAGCAAGCTACCAAAAACAACAGAGTCTGATGTGGGTGCCAAATTGCAAAGGAAACAAACAAACAAACAAACACGAGAAATGTGTAGTACTTACTTCTCAAAAACAAAAAGAAAAATAAACGAGAATTGTGAAGTGAGTGAGTCAAGAAACCGCGTATTGAGTTATTCAGAATCACAGTGGCCCATACACGCTTACGCTCACGCTCACGGGCACGCCCTCCAACCCTCACTTCGCATTCTCCCCATACTCCAAACATGCATCTCATTTTGCGCCCCTTTAATTTCACAACGTAACCCCCATCACTTCTAACAACTCATAATCCCTATTCTTAGGCTACCCAAAAGTTTAACTCAACTGAAAATTCGCCTTAACTCGAAATAAGCTTGACTCCGAAATAAATTGTATGGAATACTTTATAATAAGCAAGTTAGAGTCCTAATTGGAGCAGATTAGACACAAATCTGATGAAAGATAATTTAAATTATATTTCTCATATTGAATTTTATTTATAACGACCACATAAATATGAGAGTTAATATATATTTATTCATCTGTTCAATTGCTCAATTTAATTGTGAATTAATTTGACTTTAATTGTCATATTAAAAGGTCTCTTTGTGAGACTATATAATGAGAAAAATTGGACTAGTAAAAGAAATAGTCTAATGAGTATATACACCACACATACACATACTGATATACTCTTATAGTCTTATGAGGTCCACCATCAATTGGGACTTGAGATTTGTGGCGTGGACATATTCCGGGACTCTAGTACCCACCGGAGATACAATTATATGGTAGTAGACAATTAGCGAGCACAACGATCCGATCGCTTCCGCATAAAGACTTTTCCTTATATTCCTACATCTTGAATATCATTTATTGATTAATTTTAGAATTTGGAGACTTTTTGTTTTGTTTTAGGACATAGTTGTTGGGGTTATAATACCTCGCAAGCGCACGATATAATCGTAGCACAATAGAGGGTCGATCCACAAGGAGCGTGGTGATTCCTAGTCGTTTTAATCCTAATTGTTTATCTAAGTCGATAGAGATTGGTGATAGAAGACTAAAGCTAGATGAATGAATATTAACTAAGACAAGAAACTACTAAAAAGAAGATGAAACTAAATTAAGAAAAGATGATAACTAGAGAAATAACGATTAATCAAGAATAAAAAGGACTAGGGAACGACGTCGCTTCAATCCACCTAAATCACACCAAAGTACATCGCGTATCAAAGGAATCGGGATTAAGGGCAAAGTTGTATCGTCTAGGTCGGCCACCTCCCTCCCGGGTTCGTGTCTGGCTTAATTTCCCGTTTACCTCCCTCCCGGGTTCGTAAAGCGGAATCCCTAAGTCAAATCCGAGGGTCACTCCCGTGATAAATCCCAAACCGACTCAAGTCAAAAAGGCACGCATACTAGTGTGAAGGATACCACGCTAGACACCACTCCCGTGTTCGATCTAGTACGGTAAGGCAAGATAGAGGGTCAAACCGGTTACCCATCCTAATCGACTCCCATCGATGACCAAGGGATCGGGACCGTCTCAAACTCCTAAACCAAGGCAATCCAAAATCCTCAACACCACTTGATACGAAAATAAGAGTATCTAATTAGTCGTTTAGGAAATTATTAATATTGATATTCTTTATTTAATGGTTTTCCTTATTTACAAGTACAAGTATCTAATTAGTTTATTTTCTAGTGATATTTAGGAATTATATTATGCCAGAATATAATTTCCATACTTAGGATTATTTTATTTTAGTAGTATAAATAAGGGATTAAGGTTGTATTTTAATTCATTGATTGATGATTGAAGAAATATAAAAAAACTTGTGTCGCTCTTAAACGTGTGCTACGTTTGGTGTGAAACTCGGATTATTGCGATAATCCAAAAATAGTGATTATTTAGGACGTGACTCCTAATTGTTACTCGATTGGAACCAATAGGTCTTGGTTAGCCAATCTCGTTCATCAAGTTATAGGTCTAACTTGGTGTCTGCGTATCTTTTTTTTATTTCCGCTGCGTATTCGCATCACCACTTCACCCAATTACCCAATTCAATCGATACAAAACATACAAGAGGCACAATTTAGGCGAATTTAGGCTTCATCGACCCCTAGTGGGTGACTACTCACTAATCATGGTTAAATTGATGGAATTAGGCATAAAGGTGAAGTCTTTAACTATGAACATTGTTGTAAATTGAATTATACTAGTACTGATCATGCAAGAATGACTAATTTGGAAAATTCTAATTGGAAGAACAAATAAAAATGGGAAATAAGCAAACTACAACAATGGAGAACTAGAAAAACAACAAGGATGAAGATGAACTAAGGTGAACTAACAAAATGAAAACAAATAACAAAATTGGTCAAATTAGGGATTTCTAATTTGGGATTTCTATATCTAACATGAATAGGCTCATAAACATGAAAAAACCAAAAGAAAACTAGTCAATTGCAAACTACTAAGATGAACTAACAAAAATGAGAAAATAACAAAATTAAAGCAAAGGAGAAGTAAAAATTACCCACTTAAAGAGGATGGAGAGATTAAGAAGAAGAATAATAATAATCTTAAAAAGCTTGAGTCTTGGACAATAAGGAAGATGAAGATCTTCAAATAAAGCTACAAAGTCTCTCTAAAAACCCAAGAATTCAAAATGTGGAATGTATGTAATGAAAGCTTGGGAGGCAAAATGATAAAATTCGAGTATTTATATGTTGCAATTAGGTTACACAAAACCGGGCCAAAAACGGAGGAAAAATATAAAACCGGAGTTGCGCACGGTCACTAGGTTGCGCACGGCGAGAAGCGCACGGTGCCTTCCTTCTGTTTTCGTTACGCACGGTGCATCGTGCGTAACTCTCTTCTCTTATATTTTCCCGTTTTTGGTCTTCTATGCGCTTGTCTAGGCTCGAACTCGGTCCACAAGCTTCGTTTTACTCGGGTGCTCTCGGGTTTCACCGGTTTCGATACGAAAACGCCTAAAAACAAAGAGAAAACACAAAAACCCGCGTAACACAAAAGATAGACGAAATGAGCCAAAATGCCTAAGAAAATGCGATCGATCGAGGCTAAATAAACGTCAAAAGGGGGTAGAAATACGGTCAATAACGGAGTTATCAACCTCCCCACACTAGACATTTACTCGTCCTCGAGTAAGCGCGACAAAGGCAAAGAAAAACACCTAGGCTACAAGGAGTGAATGCACGATATAAGCATCCCTCGACTACTAAACTATTACTAACCGCATGAGTATTAGCGTACTCAACGCCCCTTCAACTCACAATGCCATACCATGAGGATAGGTATCCCGTTGCAAGGCAAGTTGGGTCTTGCACAAAACTTTTGACACAAACAATCGATTAAGCACACAAATACAAGGCATGTTTGCATCACAAAAAGGAAAACACCGTCACCCTCATCAAGACGGCGGGGAAAAGCACTAATCATCCACCTATTATGAAAACCAACATTCTCAAACTAGTTAACCTACAAGACATGGACAAAAATCTAATACTATAGCTATAAATTACTATGAACATCGATAATCTAGCAAATTTCCTCCCAACCTTCCAAATAAACTACAAGAGGGCGTAAGATGGCGTGGAAAAGTAGAACTGTGGCGTTATAAAACATTGTAGGTTAGTGTGCCTCGACCTCTTTATGAAATAAAGAGAAAAGAGAAGGATCGTCCCAAAACTCAATATGACCATATAATCCAAGTGAAAATGGAAATAGAAAAGTGATAGTTCCAATGACCGGTTTACCACTGCTATCTTCCTTCCTCAGGAACTCGGTCCCTCGGTAGGCCCTTCACGATGGCTCCTCAAATCAACGGAAAATTTATTTATTTTGATGTGTGATGATCCTTTTTTTTTTTTTTTCTTCCGATTTTCATAGTTTTCTCACTTCTTTCTCCCCTTGATTTCTTTCTTCTTCTTCTTTTCTTTCTTCTTCGATTTTTCTATTTTTTGTTTTTTTCGTTTTTTTTTTCAAGAAGAAGTGAGGAAGTATCATGTAATAGAATCACCAAAAGCAAAAGGCAAAAATTATTGTGGAAAGTATTTGTGATATTTGATGGATAGACTTGGATTATACAAACGATCATAAAGAATAAAGGTCACCTAGGAACACGAGACACGGTAACCAAGGAGTTTTCACACCACGGGGGATCAAAATGGTCAAATGCAAACCCCGAGTAATCTATTTGGTAGAAAGGGTGGACCTAAGCTAGAATGTCGATAAACCTAGTATTTTAAAGCTATTCTACTAAATTCAAGTCCTACATCAAGATAAGTAAAACTAATAAGAGAATGTAGGCTCCAAAAATAAGCTTCAAGACTAGGTTTTCGAAAGTTTTTGCACTACTCTAAGACACACTAAACTAGAAACTAATCACACAAAAACAAAGAAAACAAAACACAAAAGAGCCAATTTCCACAAGTGAGCAAACAACCAACAACCCAAATGTTCATCCTAGAACCTCCAATGCAATCAAAATCCCATCCTCCTTCAACAAACGAAAGAAAAGAGAATAAGGTGGAACGAATATATCGAAGCGGTCTTCATCCATCTACCTTGGACTTTGATTTTTGACGTCCGACGAGTTGTTTACCTACACAAGGAAAAAGGGAAACAACACGAGAAACAAAAATATATACACACAAACTAAACGAGGATAAACTAGCTACTCAAAATTAAACTAGAAACAAAATATTTTTGGATTTTTGAGATTTTGAAATTTTTATGGTTTTTAATTTTTTTTTGAAAAGAATTAAAATAAGACTCCTCCCCACACTTGAACCTTGCATTGTCATCAATGCAAAATGCAAGATGGAAAGAAGTAAGAAAATAGAAAGAGTTAGGAGAAAGACTAAGGGAGAAATAAAAAAAAAAAAAAAAACTAAGAAAATCTAAGAGAAAATGAAAGAAAATAAAATGAATAAGTAAAAATTTGGATTTTCAAGTGGTGCTTTAGTGTAATCAAGTCACTTAAGCACCGGGAGCGAAACCTTTGGATTTTTCAAAGGATTTTCGGTGTAATCACGTCACCAAAAATCCGGGAGCAATAATTTTGGATTTTTCGAAAATGAAAATTCGGTGTAATCACATCACCGAATTTCCGGGAGCCATAGTCGTACTCTCATCATTCCTCACTAACAACATACCAAGGTTCCAAGTTCAAATTCATCAAGCACAAAAGTTCACCAAATCGTGAATTACTACCCAAAAAAAATTCTCAAAGTCATGAGTATAAACTCACACCCAAACCATCACCACCAACTCCCTCCAATTCTGACCACCACCCCCACCCACCGCTTTCCATACAAAACAACCACTCTACTCCTCAACAACCACCAACACAACCCAAAGCCACCTCCCCACACTTAAACCTTGTCATGAAGTTCATTTGAGGATGGGGAAAACGAGAATAGAAGCTTTCGAAAAAAGAATTGACCGAATTCTCAATTCGGTTAATAGATCCCATTGCTTCCTCATGTTGTTGTCGGGATGTTGTGCGGAGTTCCTCAATGGACCTACGGTTCTCCTCGTGGTTGGAGGTCACAAGGTCCGAAAGTGAGGAGATTTGGGCACTAAAGGCGGACATGTCCCAAGGGGCATAGCCCGGTTGTTGGTAACCTTGCCCAAACCCAAATGGTGGTGGTTGGCTATAGCCGTATTATTGACCGGCATTCGACGAAGATGGGCCGGGTTGTCGCAAAGATGGGCGAGGTGGCTCTAGAATTCGACCCTCATCGTCCTCCTCAATGTCCTCAGTCTCGTAAATAATGCGGGAGGGGTCGTGGCCGTAGTTGGCCGGGTCCCAATCGACATGAATGTTTTTGCGAGTGTATTCATTCATTCGAAGAAGCATTCCCCAATTTTCCCGTCTATGAATTGTGACATGAGGTGGATCCGGGAGTAGGATGGATCGAAGTTGGGTTATGTAGAATCGAATTCGGGTCATCCCATTAATTGAGACGGGGCAAATGGAGGACGAAAGGTACTCAAGGTCAATGTATGTCCCACCCAAAGCTCGAGGTTCCGGTTCTCGGTTCATGCCTAATCCTTGGGCTATCAAAGTTACTAGGCCTCCGCCCACTACCGTTGGAGGATTGACTTGGTTCATGGAGTAAAGGTGCATGACGACGGCCTTAGGAAAATGCATGGATAGGGCCCGATGGGTCAAGACCTCCATGAGCGCTTGACACGCTAAAGCACTAACCCGGTGGTGCGATTCATACGGGCCTATGAGGATATTCGAGAAAAGGCGCAATACGTATCGGAGAACGGGATTTTTCACCTCACTAAGGGTTGTAGCCCTAGCCTCATAGGCTATACCACTCCTAGATATCTCCTCCCAAAACTCTCCCCTTTCCTTAAGCACGGCCGACTTTCGGGAGGCCTTTCCCGGGGCAAGATGGATGAAATTTATGCCGAGAAATTGGGCCAATCGGTCTAAACTCAAGGTAATTTCGTTACCTAAGAGTTGGAATGATATAGTAGGATTTGGACCCGAGGTCTCGGTCGAAAGTGTAGCAAGGAATTCACAGGTCAAGGATTGGTAGGAATAAGCATGCATAAACCCAATCGGACAATTAAATCTAGCGAGCAAAACTTCTAATTCACCATCAATTCCCATAGCCATGGTGGTTTCTCGGTGGAAAAACCGAGTTGGGTCAAAAGGTAATTTTAGAAGTGCCTTGTATTTTGCCCGTTGTTTGTCAGTGCGGAAACTCACATTTTCATGATTATATTTGTGTTGATTCACAGGTTGTCGAATAAGGACGGGGTTAGAAGAAGAAGAAGAAGGAGCATTCATACCTGATGAAAATGGTCGTTTTGGGGCCATGGATGAATGCTAACCCGAAGTGTTGTCAAAGAGATTCGTTTCTAACCCGTCTTCAATCCGTGTCCAACCCGGAATTTTTTTTTCTTTTTTTCCGCCCGGAATCAATCAAGTAATGTCTCAAAAGAATCAGCATTGTTCAAATAGCCATCCTTCAAAAGATGGGTCGATTTGAAGGTGTAGAAATGGCTAAAAAACAGATCTAAGAATTTTGTGTTGGTGAAGTTTTGTTGTTTATGATGGAATTTGTATAGTGTGGATTAGAGAGGAAGTGACAAGGAAGAGAATGGTGCAAAAAATTGGGGGATTTGGGTTGATTTTGAAGGATTTATGAGAAAATTAGGTTGAAGGTGGAATGAGGGTTTAATGGAGATGTTTGAAGGTATGGAGATGGGAGTTGGGGAAGATGAAGATTGGTTTGGGGTTATTGTGGTTGTTTAGGTAGTATGATAACAATAATAATAATAATAATAATAATAATAATAATAGAAGAGTAGTATGATAAGGGGGGGTATGATGGTCCGTGCCTTATTAATTTTTTTTTTTTTTTTTTTTTTTTTTTTTTTACGCACGGTCCAATGCGCACGGTCGCTTCCTTCTGTTTTCGTTACGCACGGTGCATCGTGCGTAACTCGATCTACCCTTATTTTCTCATTTTTTCGATTTTTGGCCCTCCAAATCCATCCCAAGATGCATCAAACCCTTAATTGAGCTCCAAAGACGATGTAATTCGTCACAAAAGTGCTCCTTCAATCAAAAGTGCTCCTTCAAGAAAATCCAATAAAGAAGAAGAAGAAGAAGAAGAAGAAGAAGAAGAAAAGTGTCAAGAATCGGGGTTGCCTCCCTCGAAGCGCCTTTGTTTAAGGTCGTTGGCTCGACCGAATGAAGTAGATGAGAATATACAACAACAATATCCTTATGAATGAGATTAGTTGAACTTGAGTAAAGCAATTTCTCTTTGAATTGGTTGGCCGACAAAATAGTGCTTGAGTCGGCTACCATTAACCTTGAATATTTCCTCATTCCCTTTAATCTCCACCGAGCCATAAGGGAATACTCTTACAACCTTGAACGGTCCCGACCACCTTGACTTGAGCTTCCCCGGGAATAACCTCAATCTTGAATTGAATAGGAGAACTAACTCGCCTTCTTTGAATTCCCTTCGTACCAAGTTCTTGTCATGAAACTTTTTAGTCTTCTCTTTGTAGATCTTTGCATTTTCATATGCATGGAGACGGAATTCATCAAGCTCATTTAGGTCGAGCAGTCTCTTTTCACCCGCTTTCTTCATATCCAAGTTGAGATGCTTTATCGCCCAATATGCCTTGTGTTCCATCTCAACGGGAAGATGACAAGCTTTTCCGTATATGAGACGGAATGGGGAAGTTCCGATCGGAGTCTTGAAGGCCGTGCGATATGCCCATAGAGCTTCATCAATTTTCAATGCCCAATCCTTCCTCGACCGGTTGACCGTTTTCTCAAGAATTGCCTTGATTTCACGATTGGAAATTTCCGCTTGTCCATTTGTTTGCGGATGATATGCAAGACTCTTCAATTGAATAATCCCATATTTCTTGAGCATGGTGGCCAATGTTCTCTCAAGGAAGTGAGTACCCCGATCACTAATCAAGACCCTCGGGACTCCAAATCTAGGGAATATGATCTTGGTCAAGAGTTTCATTACCGATTTCGCATCATAAGTTTTAGTGGGGATTGCCTCAACCCACTTACTCACATAATCCACCGCCACTAAGATATACTCGTTCCCACAAGAGGAGGGGAAAGGACCTTGATAATCTATTCCCCACACATCGAAAATCTCGACCTCGAGCATATATTGTAGTGGCATCTCATGTCGCCTTGATATGTTCCCGCTCCTTTGACATTTGTCACAACTCTTGACGTAGGCGGCTACGTCATGGTAAATGGTGGGCCAATAAAATCCGCATTGTAGGATCTTAGCGGATGTCTTCATCGAGCTTGCGTGGCCGCCACAAGGCATGTCATGACAATGCATTATAATAGACTTGGCTTCATCATAGGGTACACATCTTGGGAATAAACCGTCGACACATGATTTGTATAGGTTGGGATCATCCCAATGAAATTGCTTAACATCATGGAAGAACTTCTTTTTGTGGGAGTCATAGTCTTGAGGCACAATCCCCGACACAATATAATTCACAAAATCGGCATACCATGGGGCTTCTACCATTGATAGGGCTAATAAATGATCATCTCGAAGAGAATCGTCGATAGGAATTTCCGGATCACGATCATCAAGTACTAGACGAGATAAATGGTCGGCGACCACATTTTCCGTTCCCTTCTTGTCCCAGTGATAGTCGAGATTTGTCGCCAATCTTACCATCAAACAAACCAACTAACCTAAACTAAAATAGCAAGGGCAAGTCGGGTCGAATCCTTAGAGAGATCGGGAATGAGTACTAGGTCGGTCTCAGATTATGAATTAGCTACGCGAATCGATTGATAAGGGTGAGATTAAACTAATAGACTAACTAATAAATACATAAAGAAGCTAAAAATCTTGTAAAGATGACAACTTTAAGCTAATTAACATCAATTAAACCTAAACCCAAAACAATAAATAAAAAGAAGAGGAAGAGGAATTAAAACAAAAGAGAGATGAAATTATATTGAGAACAAGGAAATCTAGAATGATTAAGAAAAGATTAAATGATTAAACTAATTAAAGGAATTAATTAAAACTAAAAAAGAAGAATGGGAAAAACAGAGGAAGGCATGGCTGATTGGCTGCTGCTGCGTGATGCGTGCTGCCTGCTGCTTCTGCTGCTTTTTTACTCTACTGCTCCTCTTCCCTTTCTATTTCTTTTCCTCTCTACTCTATCTTATCTCTCTCTTCTAATCTATTCTCTTTTTCTAATCTAATCTCCTCATATTTTCAATAGTGGGCTGGGTGCCTTATTTGGTGTTTGGGCCCAACTTCACCTTCATTCAATATCTGCTTGATTTGATCCGTTTTGTTCCGTCTTTCCCGATTTCTTGTATTGGTTACCCCGAGTCGGTACCTACAAATACAAACGTGGACGCGCAGTACCAAATTCTCGAAAAATAACATGATTTCACATTAATTATCTAAGACTCGACTAATTAGCTAAACAAACCAAAAACGACTAAATAATAACAAAATGAATAATAAAATCGACTAAATAAGAGTACAAATGTGGGACAAAAATAGGTAAAATACCGACTTATCACCCAGACTTCAATATCGAACTCTTGGAGGAGTAAAACCCAACGGAGTAAACGAGCCTTGGAATCTTTCTTGGCCATGAGATACTTTAGAGCCGAATGGTCGTTGTGGACAATAACCTTCGATCCTACAAGATAAGATCGGAATTTCTCCATGGAGTACACCACCGCTAGAAGCTCCTTCTCGGTAGTGGTGTAGTTTGCTTGAGCGGAGTCTAATGTTTTGCTCGCATAATGTATAGCATGGAGTTTGCCTTCTTTCCTTTGTCCCAAAACCGCTCCAATGGCAAAATCGCTTGCATCGCACATGAGCTCGAAGGGGATACTCCAATCCGGTGGTTGGATTATAGGGGCCGAAATGAGAGCATTCTTCAACCTATCAAAAGCATCAAGACAAGCATTAGTCATGATAAAAGGAGCATCCTTGGCGAGGAGTTCCGTTAAGGGCCTAGCTATCTTGGAAAAATCTTTAATGAAGCGGCGGTAAAACCCCGCATGACCAAGAAAGCTACGAATCCCCTTAACGTTACTAGGTGGAGGCAATTTTTCAATGGCCTCGACCTTCGCCCTATCTACTTCTATTCCCCTATTAGACACTACATGGCCTAAGACTATCCCCTCCGTCACCATAAAGTGACATTTTTCCCAATTTAGTGTAAGCCCGGTTTCCTTACACCGTTGTAGGATCTTATCAAGGTTTTCCAAACAATTTTCAAAAGAAAACCCTACAACGGAGAAATCATCCATAAATACTTCAAGGGTCTTTTCCACAAAATCGGAAAAAATAGACATCATGCAACGTTGGAACGTGCTCGACGCATTACATAACCCAAAGGGCATACGACGGTAAGCGTATACCCCGTAAGTGCAAGTGAATGTAGTCTTCTTGATCATCGGGATGGATCGGGATTTGGAAAAATCCCGAAAATTCGTCCAAATAACAAAAGTAAGAATGTTTGGCCAAGCGTTCCAACATTTGGTCTATAAAGGGGAGGGGGAAATGGTCTTTCCGGGTGGCTTTGTTGAGTTGACGGTAATCTATAACCATGCGCCACCCGGTAATTGGCCTAGTAGACACTAATTCTCCTTTATCATTCTTGACAACCGTCGTCCCACCTTTCTTAGGGACGACATGAACGGGACTCACCCACTTACTATCCGAGATTGGATAAATGATATTAGCATCAAGGAGTTTTAGCACCTCATTCCTCACCACCTCGGCCATGGCCGGATTGAGACGTCTTTGACGCTCAATGGATGAGGTGCTCTCATCTTTCAAGAGTATACGATGAGAGCATAAGGCGGGACTAATACCACGAATATCATCAATAGTGTACCCAATGACTTCTCTATATTTCCTCAAAACTTCCAACAAGTCATGTACTTGATGGTCATTAAGTGCACTATTGACAATAACGGGGTATGACTCATTAGGACCTAAGAAAGCATATTTAAGAGATGAGGGAAGAGGTTTCAACTCCACTTGAGGAGGCGTAGATCTCTCCTTATATAACCCTTCCTCGGCCAAGCTTTCTAGTGACCTTGTGGTGGATTGCTTCAAGATTGAGTCCATAGCTAGAGTATATTCCATCGCATCCATTTCCGAATTTCCGACAATGGACTCCTCAAGGGCATAATAAGTATCTTGCTCCATGGTAGATTCTTCAAGCTTTTGTACTTGGTAGCATGATCCAACATTTGAAGGCTCTTTCATGGCCTTCTCAAGTGAAAATTCCATCTTGTCATCCCCGACTTGAAGTGAGAGCTTACCATTCTTGACATCAATAAGAGCTCCCCCGGTGGCTAGGCATGGACGACCAAGTATAATGGGAATCTTGGTGTCTTCGGGAATGTCCATGATGTAAAAGTCACACGGGATAATTAAGTTCCCGACCTTGATTGGCACATCCTCAGCTACCCTCATCGGATATTTAACGGAACGATCCACTAATTGAAGGGACACTCTTGTGGGAGCTAGCTCAAAGCCTTCAAGCTTGTTGAATATGGAAAGGGGCATAAGACTTACACTTGCTCCTAGATCACAAAATGCCTTCTCAATATTGATAGAGCCAATTGAGCATGGAATAGTAAAGCTCCCGGGATCTTCTAATTTTTGTGGCAATTTGTTCAAGAGAACGGCACTACACTCCTTTGAAAGGCTCACCGATAATTGCTCACCGTATGACTTCTTAGAAATGACATCCTTCAAGAACTTGCCATAGGAGGGGATGTCTCTAATGACCTCAAGGAAAGGAAGTGTGATATGCATACTCTTCATCATCTCCAAGAACTTCCCATACTTTTGCTCAAGCTTGGCCCTAGCTAACCTTTGAGGAAATGGGATCGGTGGCACATATGCTTTGACTTCATTAGTAACCTTTTGGGCTTCTTTTGCCACATGATCTTCAATGATAGATGGTTCATCAACAACCACTTCACTTGAACCCTCTTTTTCACCATTTGCTTCCTCACTTACTTCATCCACAACATTGGTCTTCCTCTTCTTGTTAACCACAACTTCATCCAATATGCGCCCATTCCTTAATTGAATGGCCTTCAATTCGCCTTTACCCTTAGGATTTGCCTTAATGCCACCCGGAAATGTCCCACTTGACACGGTCAACTCGTTGACTTGATTCGCGAGTTGTTGTATTTGATGATCGGTGATTCTTTGGACATTTTGGACTTGACTCTTCAATTGAGAAATATAAGATGTAGTCTCCTCATGGCGTTGGTCTTGGCGTTGAATGAAACTATTTTGAGTGCTCATCATTTGCTCCATAAGTATCTTCAAATTGGACTTTGGTGGTGGAGCTTGTTGTTGCACAACTTGTTGTTGTTGTGGGACTTGTGCAAGTTGTTGTTGTTGGACTTGTGGTATAGGAGTAGTGAAGGGTGTAGGAGTTTGGAATGGAACTTGAAATTGATTTTGGAGAGGGGTTTGAAAAGGAGTGGTGTTGAATGTTGGTCTTGCTTGGAAGTTTCTTGCTTGAAAACCTGATGTATCTTGTGCTTGGAAGTTGAACCCTTGATTAAAGCCTTGATTCGGTCTTTGGAAGTTTTGATTGAAAGTACTCTTTTGTTGATTGAATGGAGTTTGGAAGTTCTTGTTCCCATAAGATAAGAACGCTCTTTGCCCGGGATGGTATTGGTTGTTGTTGAATGCTTGTCTTGCATTTGTTTCCCATATACCATTGGCTTGCTCCATGGTAGTGATAACACAACACTCCGCGGCATCATGACTTTGACTTCCACATAAATCACAAGAGAACTCATTGGTCTCCTTAGAAGAACTTGATCCCCCTTGCTTGAATTGAGAGAGTTGTTTTGTCAAATTGTCGATCTTTGCATTAAGAGCATTCAAAGTCTCACTATTGTCTTGCTTCTTCAACTTTCTTCTATCCCCACCCCAATGATGATTGTTGGAGGCCATCTTTTCAATAAATCTCATGGCCGCGGTGTGGTGAACTAAGTCGATGGCACCACCGGCCGCCGCGTCCAACCCCAATTGATATTCGGAACGAACGCCATTGTAGAAAGTAAGGATGACCACGTGGGGGGCTATACCATGGTGGGGGCATTGCCTTAATAACTCTTTGAACCTTTCTCATGCCTCGTAGAGCGACTCGTGATCCTCTTGGACAAAGTTTGTTATATCGTTACGGTATTTCGCCGTCTTACCCGGCGGAAAGAATTTCAAAAGGAAGGCTTTAGATAGTTTATCCCAACTATCAAAGGAGCCGGCCGGTTGGGACCTTAACCACTCCTTGGCTCTTCCCGTTAATGAGTACGGGAAAAGTCTTTGGCGAATGGCTTCCTCCGACGCTCCGTTGATTTTGACGTTGTCGCACGCTTCTAAGAACACATTGATATGCTCATTGTGATTGTCGAGGGGTAATCCGGAGAATTGGTTTTGTTGTACGAATTGAATGAGAGCGGGCTTGATCTCAAAGTTGTTAGCTCCGACCGCGGGCCTTGTAATACTCGATTGCGACACCACTTGGGGTGTCGACTCTTCTCTTATAGTAGCCATATGAGGAGGCGGAGAAGGGGGTCTCGGAGAATTAACCTCTTCGTCGAACTCAATTGTGTCTTCAGATGTAATCTCTTCTTCGGATTCGGAAATAATGGGAGGCGAAGGCGGTTGCACTTGATGTCTTCTTCTTTCGGCGTTATACCGCCTTGCCGTAGCTTCGATCTCGGGGTTCAATAAATGGATTGGTGAAAGCCCAAAGATCCGCCTACTCATGCAAAGCAATACAAAAACTAAAAAGTAGAAGTTAGATCACGGGCAAGGGCACACCGAAGTGTGCAAAACAAGTAATAACTTAGTCTAAACGTAAGAATGAAAACTACTAGTACCGCTAACACTCCCCGGCAACGGCGCCAAAAACTTGTTGGGGTTTTAATACCTCGCAAGCGCACGATATAATCGTAGCACAATAGAGGGTCGATCCACAAGGAGCGTGGTGATTCCTAGTCGTTTTAATCCTAATTGTTTATCTAAGTCGATAGAGATTGGTGATAGAAGACTAAAGCTAGATGAATGAATATTAACTAAGACAAGAAACTCCAAAAAAGAAGATGAAACTAAATTAAGAAAAGATGATAACTAGAGAAATAACGATTAATCAAGAATAAAAAGGACTAGGGAACGATGTCGCTTAAATCCACCTAAATCACACCAAAGTACATCGAGTATCGAAGGAATCGGGATTAAGGGCAAAGTTGTATCGTCTAGGTCGGCCACCTCCCTCCCGGGTTCGTGTCCGGCTTAATTTCCCGTTTACCTCCCTCCCGGGTTCGTAAAGCGGAATCCCTAAGTCAAATTCGAGGGTCACTCCCGTGATAAATCCCAAACCGACTCAAGTCAAAAAGGCACGCATACTAGTGTGAAGGATACCACGCTAGACACCACTCTCGTGTTCGATCTAGTACGGTAAGGCAAGATAGAGGGTCAAACCGGTTACCCATCCTAATCGACTCCCATCGATGACCAAGGGATCGGGACCGTCTCAAACTCCTAAACCAAGGCAATCCAAAATCCTCAACACCACTTCACCCAATTACCCAATTCAATCGATACAAAACATACAAGAGGCACAATTTAGGCGAATTTAGGCTTCATCGACCCCTAGTGGGTGACTACTCACTAATCAAGGCTAAATTGATGGAATTAGGCATAAAGGTGAAGTCTTTAACTATGAACATTGTTGTAAATTGAATTATACTAGTACTAATCATGCAAGAATGGCTAATTTGGGAAATTCTAATTGGAAGAACGAATAAAAATGGGAAATAAGCAAACTACAACAATGGAGAACTAGAAAAACAACAAGGATGAAGATGAACTAAGGTGAAATAACAAAATGAAAACAAATAACAAAATTGGTCAAATTGGGGATTTCTAATTTGGGATTTCTATATCTAACATGAATAGGCTCATAAACATGAAAAAACCAAAAGAAAACTAGTCAATTGCAAACTACTAAGATGAACTAACAAAAATGAGAAAATAACAAAATTAAAGCAAAGGAGAAGTAAAAATTACCCACTTAAAGAGGATGGAGAGATTAAGAAGAATAAATAATAATAATCTTATAAAGCTTGAGTCTTGGACAATAAGGAAGATGAAGATCTTCAAATAAAGCTACAAAGTCTCTAAAAACCCAAGAATTCAAAATGTGGAATGTATGTAATGAAAGCTTGGGAGGCAAAATGATAAAATTCGAGTATTTATATGTTGCAATTAGGTTACACAAAACCGGGCCAAAAACGGAGAAAAAATATAAAACCGGAGTTGCGCACGGTCACTAGGTTGCGCACGGCGAGAAGCGCACAGTGCCTTCCTTCTGTTTTCGTTACGCACGGTGCATCGTGCGTAACTCTCTTCTCTTATATTTTCCCGTTTTTGGTCTTCTATGCGCTTGTCTAGGCTCGAACTCGGTCCACAAGCTTCGTTTTACTCGGGTGCTCTCGGGTTTCACCGCTTTCGATACGAAAACGCCTAAAAACA
The DNA here is from genome assembly GCA_958450325.1 of Agrostemma githago. Classification (NCBI taxonomy): domain Eukaryota; kingdom Viridiplantae; phylum Streptophyta; class Magnoliopsida; order Caryophyllales; family Caryophyllaceae; genus Agrostemma; species Agrostemma githago. The sequence continues at coordinate 2,920,276 of OY288255.1, forward strand.
AAGAGAAAACACAAAAACCCGCGTAACACAAAAGATAGACGAAATGAGCCAAAATGCCTAAGAAAATGCGATCGATCGAGGCTAAATAAACGTCAAAAGGGGTAGAAATACGGTCAATAACGGAGTTATCAATAGTTTTAACTTTGTTCCCTATTTGTCGTATGTCAGTAGCTACTAATCGATACTTCGAATAGAAATGAGATTTATTGGATGTGTTATATGAATATGTTAACATGTACTCCGTAATACGGAATAACTACTTTATATGTTAAGACGAAGTTAACATACTCACTCTGATCATGACTAATTGTCTCATTTCATGAATATATGCACTTAATTAGCAACTCTCGTCATTATGAGTTTTTTACTAGCTACATAGTACTCCGTATTAGTAGATTTTCTGTGAGACCATTTCACAATAACTTTATAATAAGATCTCTCTAATAGAAGATAGTCATGAATTAAGCAGCAAGAGAAAGAGACGGACAAGAGAGGTAAGTGGGGGTTGTGTTTTGGGCAAACCAGGAACTTCGAACTTGGTATCTAAAGCAAGAATGCATCGACACCTTTGTACACTGTATGTACAGAAGTCATAGTTTGTATTTGTACTGATGACGAATTAAATATTCAGAAAACGGAGCTTCAAACAACGCCGTAAAAGCAGCTCACAATCACAAGTCACAAACTTACAAAATCTGATGCAACTTATTTGTGTCAGAAATCAAAACTGCCTGACCTACTTTTGTTTTTGTTCGTGTGCCTTTGTTTTTAGATCAAAGCACTAGTATGAAGTATCAGTAGTTTTCAAAAAAAAAAAAAGTACTAGTATCAGTAGTAGCCTAGTAGGACTCGAGTAAATCCCTTATAAAATTGCACGCCTAGATTTTCGTAAAACCATCTAAATAGGACCCGTATCACATAAAATGACTGACGGTCGTTTAAAAAATTCTAAACAGTTTAGTTTCGAATAAAATATATCGAAGATCTCGCCCTAACCCGACGTTATTCGAAAGATAGTCGAACGTATTTTAAATGTGTTTATTTGAAACCATACGTATCTTCTGTTACATCGAGACATATCTACAATGTATGAAGTATTTATCGTGCGAACTTGGAGACATTTAATTTCAGGATCAAATTGGCCCGAGAAACATCGATAATAATCTTCAAATTCGCACGTTTCTGGTGATTTTTCGAAAAATGTGAGATATTTTGCGAACCATCTGAATAGGACATGTGCAACATAAAATGACCGAAAGTTGTTTAGAAAACTCTAAGTAGTTCAATTTTGAGTATATATATCGAAGATTTTTCCCTAAACGTTCCTCGAAAGATAGTTGAAAGTCTTTTAAATGTGTTTATTTTAATCATACGTAACTTAAGTTATATCGAGACATTTATACAATGTACAGAATAGTTACTATGCAAATTTGGTGACATTTATTTTTTTGGACCAAATCGCCCAAAAAACATGAATAACCTTCAAATTCATCCATTTCAATTGATTTTTCGAAAAAAGTGAGACATGTTGCTAGCCATCTAAATAGGACCCGTATAACAAAAGATGACTGATGGTCGTTTAAAAAACTTTAAATAGTTCTATATATATCGAAGATCCCGCCCTAATCCGACGTTACTTGAAAGACAGTCGAACGTCTTTTAAATGTGTTTATTTGAAACCATATGTACCTTCTGTTACATCGAGACATCTCTACAATGTATTGAGTATTTACCATGCGAATTTGGATACATTTAATTTCGAGACCAAATCGATCCGAAAAACATGGATAATAACCTTCAAATTCGCCCGTTTCAGTTGATTTTTCGAAAAATGTGAGATATTTTTACGTCCTTTTAAATTGGATCCGTATAACATAAAATGACTAACGGTTGTTTAAAAAACTCTAAATAATTCAATTTCAAATATATATCGAAGATTTCGCCCTAACTCGACGCTCATCGAAAAATAGTCGAACGTATTTTAAATGTGTTTATTTGCAACCGTAAGTATCTTCTGTTATATTGGGGAGGGTAACAAGTTACACTACACTTGTCTCATTAGTCATTTACTGATCACTAGTTAATACGGATATTGTTTTCATTCCTATAACTGCCCCACCACCCGCATAACCAACCAACCCCAACCAGTGAAGATACGGTACGGTATTTGTCTATGCCTGCCTCACACTTGCATCCTTTCCTAAATAACTTAGCCGCATATGGCATTGTCAATTTGTCAGGGATCCAAAATAACCTAAATTGAACCCTCGTCAAGTAGCATGATATAGAATACGGATTTGATCAGCTAACTCAATACCGGAACGTAACACATAATTTCATGAATCATGATACGAATACTAATACTACATGATACCGAAACTGACTTGAGCTAGACCTAACTTGATTGACCCACTTACCGCCTCAATATTGAACTTGATGTACGTCAAGTCCACCCCTGACCCACCTTATCTACTCATGCATAACGATCAACATCCATGGTAATTGGTAAGCATGCAGTCCATTCCCATTCCTTACGCAATGTTCAAATATCAGGTTCCTCAGAACAGAGGACGCGAATGCATCAACGACTTTGAATTAATAGTCGGTTTGACTGGGTTTTTGTTTACCACCTGTTACACGATGCATGTTGACTAATCTGAACTAATTAAGTGTATCAATTCTCAGGTGGATGTTGAGTAGGCCAGGGTCAAAGCTCATAAAAGTCAAGTCTATAACGATGGTGACCCTTAAAACGTTATCTTCTTTATTTCATGAGTCATCCATCGGAATGTCAACTGCACCATTGCCGGCCTATTTCAAGCGTCATTTAAATAACAGGTTCGTAGACCATACATCAACATGACACGATCTCAAATATTACGTCAATGAAAAGTGCAAAGAATGCCTTTCGTAATAGTTACTCCTAATACTTATTTCCTCTATGAAACCGCGGCTTGGAAAAGAATTCACTGTGGAATATCAGTTCACGAGAACTTGACGGTAAGAACTCTTACGTTCTAAGAGAGTACCTCAATCTATGAATGAACACGTATGAAGCTGAACGGAGTAGGGGGAATAAACGAAGGCATCCTTGTATAAGTTATCAGACATGAATTATAGGAGTAATAAGTCAGAAATTTGAGAAAGAAGCCAAACATAGATCAATGAAACACAATGGAAAAACGCGATGAAACCCGTTAACAGTCGTTCTATAATAAACAGAAGTTTACACACGATAAACACACAACTTGCATTTTACACCACAACATAACTGCGACTGTGCGCTCAGATCCTCTTTCAAAGGACCATCTCGGGATCACGATTCAGGTGAGAACCGAGTATAGCGCGCGCACGATAACATCGAAACTCAAAATGAGTCCGAGGGCACAGGCATCAACCTCCAAAAAACAATGCCCACGGCATCACTTCTACTGTCCACATTAACAAGCTACAACTACTATGTCCAATGGCTCGACGAGGCTCATTTCTAATAGATGGCCTCCGAGTATCCCATGCAACGACTTCGGTTGAACTCCAAGACACTACCGTATGTCCGATCAGCAACCCCGACAAACAAAGCTTCCGTGTCGGGGCTGAAGGAAATCCCAGCAATCTCACCAAAGAGGTCGATTTCCTGCTCCTTCGCATACCCGGATTGGGTATCGAAGATGTGGACGAAGTCGGCTGGCTCTGCCATGGCCAGAAACCGTCCATCTGAGGTGAATTTGAGAGCCCTAATGGCTCCCATTCTGCCCTTGAGAGTTTCCAGGGACTGAGACGTGTTTCGGATGTCCCAAAGCCTACATGTAGTGTCTTGATTTCCGGTGGCTAGGATACGACCATCGGGGTGCCAAGCTGAAGCAAACGAGTAATCCAAGTGACCTCTCAGGGTGCTGATCACTTTACCTGAGTTGGAATCAGAAACCAAGCACTCTGCACTGTCTCCAAGGACCGCCATTAATTTGCCATCGGGACTTGTTGAGATGTTCTAACAATCGAAACAAACAAGATAACATTTAGAATCACATAAAAAACTAGATGAAAGATAACTTTGGCTAATAGGTCATGAAATGGGTTTGAAAGCATCAGTCTAATACTCACATTGACAGACCAAGGGAAGCAGAACCGATTAAGGCAGATGAAATTTGCGGCATCGAAAACTCTAACTTGAGCATCATTGTTGGCAGCTATCACCCTCTTTGAACCGGATGAACTTTCGGCTATGTCAACTGCATTGGTCATGGCATCCTCGTCTGCCGTCAATTTTGTGCAAAACGCCACCTCTGGCTTATTCAAGTGCTGAGATAGACACATTTAAACAGCCTGTAAGCATATTTCCTAGTTTCCCCATGATCCGACACTTGTATCTTCTAGTTTGACTTTATGCGGTCCCTTGCGATACCCTTCGACCATATTTCTTTCATTTATTCATTCCATTTGTTTAGTTTGAAAGTACTATGTTTCAAATTCTGAAACATTTATAATACGAGTAATAAACATCAATAGTTCACTGTTTCAGTCTTGTACTATAATGTTTTGTTAAGATTTCTATGAAATCTTAGAACCTCTTAACCCTACAAAATCAACAGTCAGGGAAATGGGAGTACAAGGGAAACATGGATTCTTACCTTGCAGATGAGCTCACCATGGAAACCGCCGGCAACCAAAAGATTATCTTTGACACACATGGTACTGATCTGTACCCTAGATAAAGGCAGAGGAAGTGCACGGGCAAATTCCTGCAGGGCATCAGAATAGAATTGTCATAAAGGAGTCAGAAAAGGGAAGCATCTTTGGAAGGGGTGGGAATTCAGGACTCACTTCAGTAGGCACAATCGGCTTTGCTGCATTAAGCACCTCTGTGGTACTCCTACGCAATGCGGACCAATGCATAACTGAATAGTTCTGCAAGAGATACACATCATGCTTGGATGTCGCCCAAAGAAGGTTCCGCAGCTGTAAATATAAAGTAAATTGCAAGGGAGTTAATATCATGAACAAGGTTCTCAATCTTGAATTTTTGAAAGACAGACAGCAACAAGACTACAACCCTGCAACCAATCACATTTTTCTCTCTTCTATCAATCTATCTACTAGTTGTTAGTAGTGATGCACTAAGGAATACTTGCTGTAGGTGTCCACGGAGTTTCCATTTTCTCTATGTAGTTTTTGCTCTAGATTAGTCTAATTTTCATAATTAATTTGCAGCAACAACACAACTATCGTTTGATCTACGCATCAACCCAATTGATGATGCAATATGTAACGATACAAGACAAAGACAGCTTGATACAAGTTGTCATGCAGGCAAACCATTCGCCCTCAAGGCAAAAATACAAGTCCTAGCTGAACACTGACAAGATATTCCCATGAAAGGTGAGGTATCTTAAATTAAGCAACAAACAAGGGAGCTCTTCTAGTCTAATTCGAATTAATAACGTACGGGTGCACCTAGCTACTACTGCTAAACAATTAAACATCCAGCAAGCACCTGTCCCACAAGAAATCAAAGGAGTGCTACCTAATCAGATAAAAACCATGAAGATACATATGTTAGATGTCACAGAAATATATTAGACTGTAAACAAAATCGTCCGAAAGTGCACAATCAGCAAGGTATTAGGATCAACGCCTTGCAATGATAACTGAAGAGAAGGTGCAGCATCCAAAAACGAAACAAAGAAATCAGTATCCTGTTGTCAGTTATAAGAAATTCAGAGACGTCTTTAAAATGTTTAGATATATATTTTCCTATCATACCATATAGAAATGTATCCATTGAGCGCCGGCTGCTCATAACACTTCCATCCTGCTAAAGAGAGGTAAAATTCTACTGCCACAAGGGTTAAAGCAATTTTATACTTTATAGCACAACAAATGGTGAAGTTGCAAACAAAGCTGATGCATTGATAAGTAGAAGCATGTCACCATGAGTAACAACCACAACCAATAAATACGCTAGCATCATGATGTTTAACTTCAATAGCAAGAAACAGGTCTAGTTGCCTATTGCATATTCGGTAATGCAGACGGGCTGTCCTGGACACCATGACAAATCAACCCAGAACCTTTAAAAGTAACACAACTTGACAGCTCATCGCATATTACTGTATGCTTAGCTCAGAAATTAACCAAATACAAACAGCATGATGTAAATTTCGAGGAAATTAGTCTGTACATATGTACGAGAACTGATTAGAGACCCCAACCGCCAAAATTTACATTGAAACAGTTTCATGCTGTGACTGGCACGATAGAACAAGCTATTAGCTATTATAGCTAGTTTATATGCTGAATGACTAGATATGTACATGAGATATTGTGAGTTTGCGACAAGCATTGAAAGTTTGTGACTGCCTAACTAGCATGCAATGTAATTTTGATGCTAAAGACACAGAAGAATTATATACAGACTCAATGCAGTAAAGCACAATTCTTTACAGAAAACACATTTCACACTATACCTCACATGACATCTTTTAGTTTGATTAAGGTTTTGTAGAACATATAACATGATAGATTGATAGCAAGAGTAGCAATGGTTAGACCTTCAGATATCTGCAAAAAAGGATAAAAGTAAATACTTTGCCGTGGCAGCTTGCCACGGGCTTCAACAAGTAAATATACATGATCTTTTATCAAAGATATATATGACAGATATTAAATCGGTCGAGAATCAGTTCTTAATGTTCTCAACCATCCATGACAGCGAAACATATACTAATAACTTGACCACTGAATCTAAGTTTAGCTGAGGAAGATGATAGTCAATTCAATTAGTCGAGTCAGTTCTACCTCAGTGATGTTAAATTAAATAAGAGTAGTTTAGTTAGGCTGTTAGAATTTCAAGATTTCTGTCAAATGATGATTTGGAGGAAAGTCTTGGTATGCCTCAAGCAAGAGCCAAGCTTCATACCTTTTGCAAGGATTGATCCCGTCGAAACACTGACCTTATGAAACGACTGTGTTAAAACATCCCACTAATAGTCACATAATATGTTCATAGGACCTGCAAAACTATAATAACCGACTAATGAACAAGTCCTAAGCGATGTAGACCGTAAAATGATGCAAACATTTGAATTCTAAAGCAATTGCATACAATTTCCAAGGTTGTTTGTAGCACGTAGAAGTGTGGAAGTTCAGGGAAAGGAATTTGTAAGCTAAGAACTTAACGCTACCTATGAAATCCTCGGTGTTGAAAATTTTAAGTGCGTTCTTGGCTGCAGTGAAAATCGGAAAGTAGGACCTAGGTGTAAAATTGACCTAAATGACTACCAAAAGTTACCAGCGGAATCAAAACATATACTCGTAGCATAGACATAAACAGTACCTGAAAATGGACGATCGATGACTTGATAAGCCTTGTGTTGAACTGAAAACCATAGAAATTGTGACCTTTCTCCACTTGCTTGCAATCCTGCCATCATCAATGATGAGCATCAACAAACATGAATAAGCAGTTACATGTCACGATCCCTTATAGCTTTGGGAAGGGAATTCAGCATGCAACATCTGAGAGCCTAGCATAAATGAAACTATCACCTAATGACAGCCTAACATCCCCCCTAATATCGGTATAGAAGTATAGAACACAAAAGCATTGTCCAACAATATACGGAGTAGTTCGAAAAATTTAGCTTACTGTCTATTTGTAGAAGATTCCTGAAATTCCAACTCCCTTTCTCCACTTGAAGAAAAGGGGAAAAGATACCTTACTGTCTAATATAGTCTACGTCCTGAGCTCCTGAACTACTACAGTCTACATCTTGAACTGATAGCTGTGCTAGGGGATCTAGCTAGTAGCAAAGAGCAGGCAACCCCAAACTTACAAAAAGATTACAAAAAGATTAAAATCATCGAGTTTTGCTACCCAAACTTCGTAAAGATGAAACTTTTTCAAATATAATGAACTCGATATCCAAAATTTTAAATCTAGATTCGCCCACCAGCAATACTAATTTACAGGGATTTATACACGAAGTTATAGTATTCTTGGAAATAGCCGAAAACTTTGATGGGTAGAAGTTATAGAGACAGAGTCATCCACTCATCCCAAGAGCAAGAAGCTTGAGAATCTACACCTTACTACAGTTTGATTTCTAAGCTTGACAACTAAAGGACCCCAGTAGGATTGCCAGAAGCCGAATTCACCTTCCTATTTCAAATTTCAACCTGAAAAAAGGATAATAGAGAAAAAAAGAAAATAGACCTTATGAAGATGATGAGGAGAAGAATGAGAAGGGATGCTCTCATAATTCTTGTATTGTTTCAATCGAGTTTCGCGATACTTATCCCTTGTAAAATTCAACCTTTCCCATGGTATTCCTTGTATATCCTTCCCCTTCCTCGCCTCCACCGCTGTCGTATCCGTCTTCGACTTCACCTGCCACATCATATTTCCTTCATTTCATTAATAATTTCTACCCCTCCATGCCAAACACAACCTATACTACATATAATCATTTCAACCAAAATCACGTTTGTGACCCGACTAATATATTTATATCCTATTTCACCGTCATTGGGCTTGAAAAGTGGTTAGTTGGGAGGTGCGTAGCGGCTACCCTGTAGCATACTGTACATATCCTAATTCTTTTCTGTATATCCATCCTCAATCAAAATCTATTACTCTACAAAAATAATATCAACCCAGTAACTCAAGAACTCCCAGAAACGACATGAAAACGGGTCGGCACAATACCGGGTCAGATATCTAATCCCTCCATTCCAGTCAATTCTAAGTATCTAATTAAAATATAATTCACGATTATTCCACAAAAGTATAAAATTGATTGGATTTAGCGATTATACAATTTTTAAAGAAAGGTTATACGCCGTGTAAATTAAAGAATATAAACGTACAATATCGAATTGGTCAAGGTCGTCTTCAAGGTCGGAATCGTCATCGTTATCGTTATCATTATCGTCGCCGGAGCTGGTGTTATAAGTAGTCCTAGGGATGTGGGAGAAGGGGAATGTTTCGTCATCGAAATCACTTGTTGTTTCATAATAATCTTCCACGGATTCAAGCTCGTCGTTTTGAAATTGAAATTCTGCCATGCTTCAGCCTTAATCAAAATCCTTAGCCACCTAAAAATTCAATTAAATCATACAGTACTGTATCAAACATTGGATATACAGAACAATTTAGACTGGCTTCAATCTCACCCAATATTTCGACCTAAATCCTGTGTAAAGCAGAAAAAAAATGGATTGAAAAGAAAGAGTACCTGTGGAAATGAAGTGGTGTGTAAAGCAGGAGGGATGGGGGGGATAGTGTATGCCAAGCGAAGGGCAGAGAGAAGGGGGGTGGGTTGCGCAGGTACTTATAATCAGTTACACAGACGGAGGAAGGGGCCAGGAGGGCAATGTGGTGTCATGGTGTGGGCCTACAGATTGTGTAATTTAATGGAACATAATTCTATTGAACATCATTATGGGGGACTGATATATCTGTTACAAAGTTATACTTCCTCCTTTTTTTTTTAATCTTCTCATACACTTTTGGCACAATTTTTTTTGTAATGAATATAAAATGATAAATTTAGTAAATATTGAGAGTAGAAGGGTAAAATGTGTGTAAATAAGAAAGAATAAAGGTATAAAGTGTTGTAAATAGTATGGGTAGTATGGTAAAAATTATGGACTAAAATGGAAAGAAATGAAATGGAAGATAAAAAAAAGTGGCCAAAAAAGGAAATTGGGAAGATAAAAAGAAAATGGAGGAAGTAATAAATTAAATATCTTCTTTTTTTAATATATCTTGGACTTGGGGGTTTTTGTTAGGTACTCCCTCCGGTTCTTCGGAATTGCAACATATTCCTTTTAAGGTAGTTTCACTCGAATTGTCACATTTTTATATTGGGCATGTTTTTGTTAGTGGAGAAGTTTTACTTTATTAGTGAGACTCACTACCACACTCACAACCTTATTCCTTGTGCATAAAGCAAATGTTGCAATTCCAGAAAACCGGAGGGAGTAATACAGTACTTTTTTATTTATTTATTTATTTATTTATTCTATCTCTCATATTTGTAATCCATCCATTTCAATGATTTCTTCCACCTTAAAAGTGGCACATTTCTTAAGAAAAACAATAAAATAAGTAAAAGTAGGGAGGGAGTAAAGTATGTGGGCCACCTAGATAAAAGAGAAGTGTGATAGAAAAAAAAGGAAAGTGGAAGAAATCAAAGAAATGGTTGAAAAAGAAATTTGGAAGATATCAATCAAACAGAAGGAGTATAATTTATACATTATTTTTTTTATTTTTTTTTTAGGATTTTATATTTTATTTATAAATTATTTATTTCATTTTTTTTTTTGAGGATTTTATATTTTATTTAATTTGATTGTAGTACTTTTCTTAGAATTCAGACTTTTTGAAATTATTGTATTGGGGTGGTTGGTTGGGGATGATTTTTTTTTATTTTCACTCTCAGATGGGAGAGGAAATGAGAGGGTCAAAGCCGAAATTACATGTATGAAATAGCACGTCAAGGGGAGGAACAATATGATATAGAAAGAGTAGGATTCATATATACGGTAATATTTGATCCGTCATATATAAGAATGTCGAATACGTGATTATATTGTGAGTGATAACATATTGGTATGGTTACAAATTTGTAATCATTTTTGTGTGACAGGACTCAAAATAAATCTATCGTGAAATTATTGTTGTAACTCCGTAATAATTAATTTTTACCCTCTTTGTTCTAATAATTTGCTTAAGAATTAAGAAAGATTTATTTCTTTCCTCAAAAAAAAAAAAGATTTATTTCTATTTTATTATTTTTAACTTTTTAGTAATATAGTGATTTTCATGCTGTAACAAACATTCAAGTTTGCTTAAATAAGGTCGAATTAATTTGAATTATTAGTCAAATACGAATCTTCATTCTTTTCAATTGTTAAATTAGGTTCGGATGTGATTATTTGAGTCACTCGATTTTACCTACTCTATGGACCCACGGGAGAAAGAAGGCTTGTGGTCCGGTGGTTGTTAGTTTATGTTGGGCTGTCCACCGTGATTGTGACGGGACGGGGATGAACCTTGAGCTAGACTGTTTGATGTTTATATATGTCGGTACCACAATATCATGGGCTTAGTTTCTTAATTCTTTATTCTTCTTTCAATTCTTTATTCTTCTTTCGTTTCTTTATTATTTTCTTTATATACATAAACCACCATATTTTCATTTTATATCCCACTCGTAATAAGAGTGAGTATAAAATAAATTGTACTCTCCTCCATTGATTCAATTCTTCATGTGGGTGGGAGCTGTTTTTGTGAGGATGGAGAAATGGTAGACTTAGGTAAAGAATTGAATGAAAGAGACGATGGAATATGTATTGTATAGTGTAAGTGCGGAGTACGTAGTATATGGTGCATAGTGTAAGTAGTACGGAGTATTATAATAATGGTATGTAATACTTTATCTGGTTATGGCGTTATTGTGTAAATTGGCAGCATACGGAGTAGGCTGTAGGTAATCTGTAATATGTGTGTATATAGGTCAATGAAAAATGGAAGAAATTGTTGTGTATTGAAAAATGGAAGTGGTAGACGTAGGGAGTATTATGGGTTTGAGACGATAGAAAGCCGTAGAAGTCGTCTATTATCTAGTCTGAGTCAGTCCTCCTCCTCGTACATGGATGTTCCAAGTTCCATATAGGACACTGGGTTTGTTTGGCATGCATGCATGCAGCTCCACGTGTAATATATATCTCACATTTGAGGTTTGCAATCCTGGCGCTCTATGCATCTCACATCTGGATCACTCCACGACTCCTCCTCCTCTACGGATGCAACCGAGTCTTGTCTCCTGTTGAATTGGACCATACTACATGCATGCATGCTCCATCCAAGAATTGAAGATGACAACCAATTACCGGCAAATATACGGGTTTCCTGATCGTATATTAGTACTCCCTCCCTTTATAATTGTTCTTCCCATTTACTTTATACACAGTCTTCAAGATATTGTTTTGACTGTAATTTTATTCACTTATATGTAATTATTTGTTGATGAAAATTATTTTTATGAGAGATTTATCGATAATAAACATAACTATATAAATATCATATTATGAGATTTTATATTTTATGTTTTACATTAATGGTCAAAGTCTCCAAAAAAAATCAAATGGAAAGAACATTAATAAATGAATGGAATATCATACATGGTGAATTGTATTTCGGGTTTGCCTAAGTGTGTCTGGGAAATTACATAACGGAAAAATCAATTGGCAATAGAGGGAGTAACCCCCACATGTAAGCCCACTTAACAAACCCGACTGGGACGAATTAGCGTCTCGTCCACTCACAAGACAAGAGGGTTCCACTCTAAAACCAATTGGCAATAGAGGGAGTAACCCCTTGCTTTATAAGGTAGATCATCTTACTCTCATCTTTCAATATGGGACACATGTGATTATTTTGGGTTTAGAAGTTCAATTCTCAACTCCTACCTGGGTGAATTGTGTTGCCCATGGTTCAAGTAAGGTGTGTCGTGACATGTTGGATCGTGCGGTCGTGACACAGTGGGTCGTGCTAAACCATTGCAACTTATAGCCATGTATACGTCCCAACTTCCATCTCTAAGATTGTCTACGGTTCAAACGGTCTATTTTGATGTTGTTTGAGATGGCATTTCAGCCAACCTGCTTGTTTTTAATAAAAATAGCTTATTTAATCAAAATTTCAGTGAACTCACATTTATACGTAGGTCTTTGATTGACAAATACAGACTAACTTATTACTCCATGGTATGATATACGGAATGCATGAAAGGCACTTAGACCCTGTTCTTTTGGAATTATATTCAATCAGTTTCAGTTCAGTTCAATTTCAGGAGACATATTTTGTCTTTATATTTCAATCAGTTTCAGTTAAATTAAGTTCAGTCAGTTTCAGTTCAAAAGAATAGAGCCTTAATACGATAAAAAAAAAATGCGAAAAAAAAATTCAAATGAGTAATTAACACCTTCATGAGTAACAAATTTATGGCGGTCAACAAATTAGAGAGCGAGATAAGACAAAAGAAAAACTTATAGGCGATAGTAATCAACCAAATGAAATACGTACGGAGTATTATTTCATGACTAATTTTAATCTTAAAATGAATATGTTTGTCTTAGAAAGATCAACGGTAGTTACATTTTACAGCGCCAACTGCCATTTGAAGCGTTACATTAAGATGACTAACTATAGTTGAAGGCCTTGAAGCCTGATTTTTTTTTTAATGGTTAAGTTGCGTAATTAACAAGGGAGGATAGTGAAGTAGTAGTTGAAAATGAAAAACGTCGTTGTCTTAGCTTCTTTCTCCACCGGCCTTTTACCAAGCAAGCAATTATCCAATGAAGTAAGAAGGTAAGATTGTTAGAATTGTTACCATTATTAAATGTACGTTTCCACTTACAAATCCCTCTATCCCTAGAAGTCACTTTCTTCAAGTGATACTGCTCTTTGTCGTTTAATCAACCATATTACCTACTAATGCTTATCAGCTTATCCATTGCTAACACTAACACGGATTATATATACTTTACCAATGACTCGCTTATTTTGGAAAACTTGTTGCCGTTTGTCTATGTAATGTTAGACTCCGCAAAACATATCTAGACGCTTCAAAATGTTAGACGATTTGCGATTAATGCATAAGAGAAGAGATTATTAAATTAGATGGTTTATGCTAGAAATCGCTTTTATGTGAGAGATTTCACGATTACTGAATGAAGTAGTCGTAATACAATACTTCGTATTTCTAATCATCTCATTCATTTATTTACATTTAACTCCGTATTAAGTATTTCTTTTAAAAAATCCTATAAAAGAAAGAGAATTGAATGAATCAATGAAATGGAGTCGATTTCTACAATTTGCTAAAAATAATTTTTTTAAAAAATAATTATTCAAAGCATTTCTATTTTGAATTGGTAAATGTTAATTTACGATGTATAAAATGGAGTATAAAATAATTTTGATGCTTTCAGCCTTCAGTTCGAAAAGTACTACATACATGTTTCGATGGTGGTATGTTACTTATGTTGGATAAGCTAAGCCCGGTCAATTTAAGGGTTTATGTTTGATAATTCGGGTCGGGTGGTTAATCTTTTTCCCATGTTTGTTGAAAGGTAGTTGGTAGTTGGTACACGGACGTGGATTGCATGCAATTTTGTTCATCATGCTTTGAGTATAATATTTGTACGTGGACCTGTTTATCAATATTTTTACGCATTAACATCCTTTTCTCCTACTAACTGGCCTGGGTGGCACAATCAGGTTTGAATTCGAGTACTAATAAAATTTAAATTACTCGATTGATTTGGCACGATGAAATTATTTATAACCTAATTGGCTAATTGCTATGTTACTTAACTAGTGCAAAACCCGTACCTACGTACGGATTTCTAGTTGATATGTTTATACAAATAGGTTAGTGACTTAAAAAATTATATTCGCTTTATCTGAGTCAATAACTTACCCTTTTCTTTTTTTAGTGTTTCAGTCGACCGTTCACGTTTCTGTTTTTGATAAAATTTTACCTTTACTTTTTGATTTTAGGCATAATAAAAACAATTATTTTCTCATTACCTTTTTTTTCCCTATATGAGTAACATTTTATTAAAATGAAATGAGTATTAAATTAGTCAATACCTCTTGTCTTTCTATTTAGACTAATATTCTATTTGATGGAATAAATATAAAATTAGTAACATGGATCACTCATATAATTTTGACCCATGATCCGTTTGACTCAAAAACCCAAAATGACCTGTCAAAACCCGACCTGAATTATCCATGACGTATTATTAAAATTATCATGATACTAATATTTATATGAATGTACTATATTCACCAATTTTTTATTCATCAAAAACGATCATGTTCCCTAATTTTTTACTTATAAACACGGTAATTATTTAATTTAATACCTTAGTGATATTAAATACGATTAATATTAAATAAACTATTAGTATTTTTTAATTGATAAAATGTAGAGCGTCGAAAATTCTATATGCGCAGTATTTTGACCTTAATCCGACCCGTAATTTTCACATCTCATATGACGTAATCGGTTTGATCCGTTTGATATGTTTATTAAAAAGTATGGAAGAGATTTTTTTGTTATTATGTTAGAATTTTTTTTCTCCAATACATGTGATTGGTATAATTGATTGATACAGAGTAATAAAGATTTTGATTATTGTATAAATAAATTTTTAACAATTACGCTTAAGTTGTAATGAATCTGGACACAATTTTATATGTTAAGCCCAATTTAGGTAGAATTTTGACGAGAAAGTTGAAAAGACTATATTGCCCCTTGGTTTTTGTTTTAGTGAATAGGGGATTGTAGCCTTATTTTGACACAAAACATTAAGGTTACGTGAGAAAAAGAAACCTCACTAAGAAAGTACCATGTGAGTCGTGATGGACCGACGGATCATTTTCCACAAATCATCATCAAAATAGAAATAAGACATTTCATGATCCAATTGGGGTAAGAAATTGAAAATTACGAGTATCATTTTAAAAGAGTGGATGATCAAATTGTCATTCATTTCAAAGTTTGTTTAATATGTGGTACAAAAAAAAAAATCTCATTTTATAACCCTTCTTACGAAGTGTTGAGGTAAATAGACACAAATAACAAGAGTAACGAGATAAAACGAGCAAACCAAGCCAAACCGATAGGCCAATAAGATTAACTTGATATAGGCCCAATAGATGTAACTTAACGGGCCAGAAGCCCAATAGACTAAGTTGATCATTCAAGCGAAGTGAGGCAGTGAGCCATGGGTCGTGTTTGGCTGAAGAGTGTAATAGCCACCTCAGTTCAGCCCCAGGATACTCATTTTTTCTCAGTATTTCTGTCTAGTTATTGTAACATATATAAACACCGAGTAAAAATCAAAAAAAATTGCAATTAAGGAACCGAAATAAATTGAATTCCAAGAGAATCAGAGAGGGGGTTTTGCTGAGAACACGAGCCAAGCAAGGGATTGCAAAAGTTAGCACGAAGTTAAAGGGTTGGTTTTAAGACTCCATTAAAGAGTAGAGACACTAGCTAGCTAGCTAGCTAGAAATAGTAGAATTACACACTTAATTGAGTTGATGCTTGTAGGATTGTAGCAGGCCAGGACTCAGGAGTGCAGGACGCTGGCTTAGTTCGAGATCTCTAACTAAGATCCAAATCTCCCGCAAACCCTTTTTAGTTCCTTCAATTTCAATTCAAACTCGGATGTTTCAGACACATCCGAGTTCAATTCCAGCCATTCAAATGTCATCTCAACGGCTTCCATAATCGTTTTCTCCTTTGCTTTGTTGCGAATGCCTCCTCTATCTTTCAACATGTCCCAGATATTAGTAGCGTATGTCTCTGGTGCATTCTCCTTTGCTTTGTTGCGAATGCTCCCTCTATCTTTCAACTTGTCCCAGACATTAGTAGCGTATGTCTCTAGTGCGTTCTTAGTACTGACTAGCCTCCTCTGCTCCTCGTCTTGAGCCTTGTAGTTTTCAGCATCCTGCATCATCTTATCGACCTCTTCCTTAGAAAGCCTCCTACTGTGATTAGTAATAGTGATTTGATTCTGAAGCCCCGTCCCCAATTCTACTGCGGAAACATTTAGAATGCCATCCACATCAATTTCAAAACAGACGTCAAACTTGGTCTGGCCTTTCGGTGCAGGAGGGAAACCCACTATTTCAAATTTGTCCAAGAAGTTGTTATCTTTAACCATCAACCTCTCACCCTCATAAACCCTGAAACATACAGAGGTTTGATTGTGCTCCACGGTATACCGTATTTGATTCTTTTTTGCCGGGATGGATGTATTCCTTGGAATGATCACATTTAACTTCCCATCGACATTCTCAACACCAAGCGATAAAGGAGTGACATCCACAAGAACAATATCCTTGCTGCTGGTACTACCATTACCAACACCGCTTAAGACAACAGCATGGGCAGCAGCCCCATATGCAATAGCTTCGTCAGGGTTGATGCTTCTACACACCTCCTTCCCCATGAAAAACTCTTGCAACAGCTGCTGAACCTTCGGAATCCTGGTTGACCCACCAACGAGAACGATGTCATGGACATCACTCTTTTCCATCTTTGCATCCTTCAAACACTTGTCCACAGTGTCTATACATTTTTGAAACAACTCAGGTTTAACTTCTCAAAACGAGCTCGAGTTATAGTTGAAGTGAAATCCATGCCCTCATAAAGGCAATCTATTTCAATAACAGTTTGAGTTGTGGATGAAAGGATTCTCTTAGCCCTTTCTGAAGCAGGCCTTAATCTTCCTAGAACCCTTGGGTTTTGACTAATGTCTATTTTATGTTTTCTTTTGAAATCCTCCAACAGGTACGTCACTGTTCTATTGTCAAAATCTCCTCCGCCAAGGTGGGTATCTCCACTTATCGCTATCACTTTGATTTCACTCTTCACAATCGACACCAAGGAAACATCAAAGGTCCCTCCACCGAGATAAAAAACCAACACATTCTTTTTTGCTTCATTTCGGTTAGCAGCCATCGTGTCAAGACCATAAGCCATGGCAGCAGCTGTCGGCTTATTAATAATACGAACCACATTGAGGCCTGCAATGGTTCCAGCATCTTTGGTTGCTCGACGCTGTGAATCGTTGAAGTATGCTGGGACAGTGACAATGGCATTCTTTACAGGGCAACCAAGGTAAGCCTCAGCGACATCTTTCATCTTGGAAAGGATCATGGCAGATATCTCCTCCGAAGTGAATATCTTCTCTTCGCCCAAGTAATTAGCAACAATCATTGGCTTCTCGTCTTTGCCAGAAACAATACCATCAATAACCTTAAAAGGCCAAAGCTTGATGTCCTCTTGTATATCATCGTCGCTGAAACGTCTACCTATAAGCCTCTTCACATCTGCGAATTAAGGAGTCAGAAACTCAAAGCATGGATGAACAATAGTAACCTGTTCCAACAACAACTAAAAATTCTAACTAAATTGTCTCAGGTGCGCTATTACAAATATAGTATTTTCTAATGTTTTCGATAAATTATTTACCCAACTAATAAATTCTATGTCGTGTTCGTGTCAACTCAATTACTTAAATGATGTTGGAAATAGGGACTTGGTTTTTAGCTTAGGTAGTTTTTCTAGTATTCCGCATTGGTGAGTAAAAGAACTATATTGATGTTTATATTCTTCTCAAACTAGTGGGTGGGCTTGCAAGGTACCTAATTCAGCTCGCACAAGCGCGCGCACCCGACCCGGGTCGGGATTAGGGATGCGGCGGGCCTGCAAGGCTTTTGGGCCCAATAGGAGCGGTTTTTATTGGCTCTTCTCTCAAATATTCTGGGTAAAGTAAATTCAGTTACCGTTTGTTCCAAAGTGCCGGATTTCAAGCCGACGATTTTGGGCAATGTAGCGTTAACCTTGGGGACTACTGGCTAGTGGCTTCTGCTGATCGCCACCACAGTCATGGCTCCCATACCACGTCGCTACAAAAATCGGTTGTGGTCTCTGTCTCTTATTTCATTGTCATTGTTTTATCAAACCAACAAATGAATCGTCTAAATAACCCCAACCCTCTAACTTTACCTCAAGGTTCACGTTGGATTATTGGGTGATTGGGTCGATAATTGACTATTTGACTCAAGTACTCAACTATGTCTAACACTTAAATCCTGTCGTAAACAAATAAACAATGGTCTGTTCATTAGTTCATGATTCTATTGATACTTGCAATTATTAGGAGGAATAATAAGTAAGTAAAGTAGCCCAAACACAAGGAATTTGAGCATTCAAGTTCCAAGTTTTCAATAAATTTAGAATTACAATGCATGCATGATTACATCAAAGATTGGGGACACGTTAGAGTTTGAAAGCTACACATTACACAACATATATATATATATATATATATATATATAGGAGGGTTCTTATGACTCCTTCTATATATTTGAGTCCCTAAGTCCTTCTACCATCCATTGGATGATAATACAATAGATGGATGAGATTGATTGAGATTTTGTATAAAAAAACAAGATATTGTTTCCTAATTTGAAGGAGTGTAACATCCAACAAAATAGGAAACACAATTAGTATTTCAATAATTTTGTGTAAGGCAAATTTATTAGAGTAACACGTCTGTAACATTGAAGTAACACAAAGTATCTATTAGAATAACACGTTTGTAACGTAGTAACACAAAGTATCTATTAGAGTAACACGTTTCTAACGTTGGAGTAACACAAAGTATTTATTAGAGTAACACGTTTGTAACGTAGTAACACAAAGTATCTATTAAAGTAACACGATTCTAACGTTGGAGTAACACAAAGTATCTATTGGAGTAACACGTTAGTAACGTTGGAGTAACATTATTATTCATATGTTGAGTTAATAATTATGTTTAGTGTTGGGGGCATATAACTCTGAAATCAATTTAAGCATATTTGCATGATGTTCGTTAGAGTAACACCAAACATTAACCAGAGTAACAGTTCTATACAATAGAGTAGCACAAAATAAATTAAGGAGGGGAGAAAATATGCGATAAATTATTATTTTTAGTTCTATATAATAACAATTTAATTTTTTTTAAATGAAAATCTTAATTGTGAATGAATATGTGTATGAGAGACGGTAATTATTTTTTTATAAAAGAGATATTAAATGATAAGTAAATTAAGGAGAGAAAGATATTTACCAAATATAGTCACTTGCTTTAATTACTCAAACAAATCACAACCATCAATCTCTTTCTAATCCAAGAGATGTGGTGAGGACTCACGGACTCAATTTTAAAAGATGGACTCACTTGATCCTTCCTCTATATATATATATATATATATATATATATATATATATATATATATATAGATGGGTTCTAATGAGTCCCTATATATGTGTTGAGTCCTTGAGTCCTCATCCCATCCGTTGGATGGGAGATGGATCAAGGGACGAGATAAAATCACTGTTTTAATGAAAAAAAAAAAAAGATACTGAATCCACCAAAATAGGAAGGTGAATATTTCAGTAAAGTAACATTCTCATTCATTCAATCATTCATTCTCTCTTTCATTAATTCCGTTTCAACCACCTTCTTCATCGTTCTCTCGCTCATTCAATCATTCATTCTACAAAATCACATTCAATCATTCATCATCTTCAACGCGCCGCTGCCATTTATTTCAATACGACACAATCAATAACACATTCAGTCAATAATCGTCTTCATCGCGCTGCTTTTCATTCAATCCGGCTTCTACTTTTCATTCAATGGCTGATATGCAAATCGTGGAAAAAACAAACTGTGAGTATATATTGTAGTTTATACTTGAAAGGATATGAGAGTCATTAAGATGATACTAAATTTTTAGTTTCTACTTTTCTACGTTGAACTATAGTAATGTTGCATTTTAATCACATGATGTCTGCGCACAGAAAAGGTATTGGGTTATTTTAGTTCAGATACTGTGTTACTTTAGTGTAGAATGTCCGTTATTTTAATGACAAACTTTTATTACTTTTATGATATGTTACTTTAGTTTATCGAAGACGTTACTTTAGTTCTTAAAGTTTGTTATTGTAACGCGTTAGTGAGTCATGGGGATATTTGAAACCGCCATTGCTAAATAATAATAAAAAAAGATATTGTTTCCTATAATAGTGGAAGTCATTAAAGATGATACTAAAAAAGTTATGTTTCCTATAATAGTGGGAGCCATTAAAGATGATACTAAATAACTCCCATGATTTTAGGAAACAATAACTCCCATAATCACAATCATTTCTCATTCATTCATTCACGTTACAGGTACATTAAAACCTTAAAAAAAAAATGCTCCCATCGATCATCACGTTCATTCATTCATTCAATCAAATATGTGCTCGAAATTCCGTTACCATGAATTCAATGATCGCGACATCTTCATTAACCGTTGATAAGCAATTCATCGAGTATAACAATGGTGAGTTTCGATATTGCTTTCATGTTTTGCGTCAATTTTTATTCATTATCTTGATTAATTTGCGTCAATTTGTGTTCATGTTTTGCGACAATTTTCATGTTGATATTGCTTTCATGGTCGTGTCATTCATGTTTTGCGTCAATTTTCATGTTGATATTGTTTTCATGGTCGTGTTATTCATCATAGATTCATATGCTTGTAATTTATACTGGAATCGCCATGGAAGTCGTTGAGATGCTACTCAATTATTAGTTTTTACGTTTACAATATATTGCGTTACTTTAGTTCATATACTGCGTTACTTTAGTGTAGAGCATCTGTTATTTTAATGTCTACCATCTGTTACTTTATATGTCGTGTTACTTTAATACACTCCAGTTGTTACTTTAGTGTTTTTCATCTGTTATTGTAGTGCATTGTAGTGTCCTAAGAATTTAGGAAACTGCCATATTAAAAAAATAATAAAAAAAAGATATTGTTTCCTATAATAATGGGACGTGATTGCCACCAAAATAGGAAACAATATCAAGAGTAACGTCATATAAAAAAAGAAAAAAAAATACTACTTCCTATAATTATGGGACGTGATGACTTCAAAATAGGAAACAATATCAAATAGTAAGATACTGCGTCATACTCTCATTTTTATCATTATATGAATTTTTTGCACTAACTTATATCTGGTGTTATTTTAATGAACATTATCTGTTACTTTAATGTCCGACCTCTGTTACTTTATATCTGGTGTATAAGCATACTCTGTTAATTTAATTCAATGTTACTTCAATGCACTCCATCTGTTACTTTAACTCTTGTTATCTGTTACTTTAATCCACGTGAATGATGTAGGGATGTGGGTGAGAGTTTCCTCCATTGTGCGGTGATGAGATTAAATCAAAGCTTCTGAGATGATGATGAAAAAGATGAAAAAGAAGAAGACGGAGAGAACGAGAAGGATGAAGAAGAAGCAGAATTATAAGTAGGACATTATGAGTAACAAGTTTGAAACATTGGAATTGTAATGAAGTTGATTTAGTTGGAACCTTGTACCACTTTTTGTTTTGGAGTATCTTAATAAAAACATTGTTCTTTTTGTTAATTGGAACTCCTGTTTTTGCAAGAGACTACTATGCAACGTAACTGATTTTATGAGTTAAAGTAACACAGTTCATGAATGAAAGTAACACATTGTATTAGTTAGAGTAACAGTTTTTGCAAGAGATTATGCAACGTAACAGATTTTATGAGTTAAAGTACACAGTTCATGAATTAAAGTAACACATTGTATGAGTTAGAGTAATAGTTTTTGCAGGAGAATATATTAAACAACGTAACAGATTTTATGAGTTAAAGTAACGCAGTTCATGAATTAAAGTAACACGTTATATGAGTTAAAGTAACATAGTTTATGGATTATGGCAGTAACATAGTAATATACGTACAATGGCAGTAAGAAAATAATGATTTTTTGGTGAAAATGAAAAAAAACTTAATTTTGAAAAAACTTGTTGTGTGAGAGAAAAAACATTTAAAAAGATTGATAAGAGAGATAAAAGATTTGGATTGAGATAATTAAGGATGAGAGAGAGAAATGATATATTTACCAAATTTGTTAGTTATTTTCTTAATTATGAGATTAAATCTTGTCCATTAATCTAACCTTGAATCAAGGGTTAAGATGGGGACTCACGGACTCAACATATATAGTTGGACTCACCTGATCCCACCTCTCTCTATATATATATATATATATATATATATATATATATATATATTTGAAAAACCCTCAAATTTAAATGGAGCACTTTAACCATCGCCTACATGCAATGACCAAGAAGGGATACTCGTATTACGCAAGATTAGAGAAGACTAGGTTAGAACTAAAGAAACACGTAAATCTTCTCTGAAACGATCTCACGATAATTATATTGTGACATATATAGTTATATACCGAAAACAAGAGGAGAAAAAGAAGCAAACCAAAAATAGTGTTGAGGGGGTTCTTGGTAGCTTGATTAACGGCAGCTTCTCCTATGTGACGCTCGCAGTCTGTGAAAGCCACGCATGACGGTGTGGTACGGTTTCCCTGGTCGTTAACGATGATCTCGACACGCTCATGTAGCCAAACTGCTACGCATGAGTACGTCGTCCCCAGATCGATTCCTATTACCGGCCACTCTCCTCCTCCTCCTTTTCCACCCATCTCTTTCTTTTGCTAAACTTTACAGAATCACAAACCTCCCAAGTTTTTAACGAGGGAGGCAACACCTATTTAGTAGAGGCTAGAATTTGATTTGACTGAAAGTTCTTTACGTCAACTTTAGGTAAAATTATGAAACTATTTTATATTAGATCAAACAAACAATGATACTAAGCAAACTCAATACAAAATTAATGGATTTGGATTGAGCCTAAATAATGACCCATTTACACAAAATAGATAGACACGATTTTTAAGTGGGGATGACGGCTTATTGAGCACAAAACCGTCACTCACAATGACGGGTTTAAGAGTAATTTTTTCCCACGAATTTAGAATTTCACATACCCATCATTTCTAATGACGGGTTTACTTCGTTCCAAGTCAACCCTACATCCAAACTTACCTCAATGTCATTTTATTAATTAGTTTTCAAACAAATCCAAAACATTGATTGATTCATTTTTTAGCAATATTTTGAAAAAAAGTCATAAACATACCTCGGTCATTTTATTTTTTTATAATAAACTCATTCATTTTATTACTTTTGATATCGTTTTTATATTTTATATATGAAGTACTCATAATAATTAGTGGATTTGTTTTCAATAACTTTCTCAAGAAACCCGAATTAACGGGGAGACCGCATCTTTGAGTGACGGCTACAACTCTACAAGTCTACAATCACTTGGTTGGAATCAGTTAGTCTCTCTTGTGACGGAGATATCCGTCGTATTCTTATAACGGGTCAAATAGCAACCATTTAACTAGATATGGACAAACGTCCCATGTGCTTTACTTTTGTCTTTTCTCCCTAAACGAGTAATATTTGACCCCTCATACTAATACGACGGATAACTCCGTCACAAACCAGAATTGTGCAACGGAATATCGTTGCGAAACACAAAATACCGGTAGTAAGTACGGAGTAGGGTTATAGATAGAAAGTGAAAGCCCAAAGGTCATCAAACCATAAACACAGAACTGTCGTCCCTCTCTTTTCAGTAGCGTTACTTAGTTCCGATTGTGAAAAGTTGAAGGAAAAGAAAGAATGGAAGGAGAGTGGCCGGTGATAGGAATCGATCTCGGGACGACGTACTCGTGCGTAGCAGTTTGGCGGCATGACCGTGTCGAGATTATCCAAAATGATCAGGGTAACCGTACTACACCTTCCTCTGTCGCTTTCACTGACTCCGAGCGCCTCATTGGTGAAGCTGCGGTTAATCAAGCTACCAAGAACCCACTCAACACTGTTTTTGGTTTGTTTCCTTTTTTTCATGTGGCTAAAGATACCTGCTTTTCTTTTCAAAATCATCAAACCTGACACTTATTGTCTCCGTCTTACAGGGCCGGTCCTGAACATCCGGAGCCCCTAGGCAAAATCGTAAAATGGGGCCCCTTCAAAGCGAACTTTGGAATGATTGTGCGTTAAAACTTTTTTCCCCCCGAATACTATAGCGAAAATCAAAATTAATTTTCTAAATTCGTTATATTTTCCTTTTGCAAAAAAAAAAATCAAAATTAGTGACGTAAATTTTGTTATAGTAACAATTAAAAGGACACTAAAATTTTTAAGTTTTTAGATCAACTAAATTTTTATAATAATTGGGGATATGTTTTGAATTATCAAATATTCTGTAATTAACATAGACAACAAGTAAAAAAAATGAGTAAAAGTTAATAATAAAAAAATTATACAAACATGGAGTAAATTATATTAAAACGATTTTTTTTTACAAATGGATCTCATAACAAGGGCGTGACACGTAAAGAGAAATGGTTGGGATGAAAATACTAAAAAGATGGGATGGGCCTATGGGGGTTCGAACCCATATGCTATTGAGCATATCCCAAAACTTCAGCCACAAGTGCTGAACTACTATTGTGACTATGAAAGCACTGAAAACATTTATTCTATTCCTACTTTTTCCTTCCTGGTCTTAGGCCCCTTTTAGCCGTGGGCCTTAGGCCTCCGCCCCTTGGGCCTACCCTCAGGGCCGGCCCTGGGCGTCTTAGCCACTCGACTTAGGCAATCAACTTCAATTGATTATATTAGTAGTAAAAGGAAACATTAATTTTAAATAGAGGTGGCAATCGGATGGGGCGGATCGGGTTCGAGTCGAGCTGTCTCGGGTTCGGATTATCAAATTATCGGATTTTTTCGGCTCATTTGAATTAGCGGGTCGATTCGGATTCGGTCGGGTAGTTTCGAGTCATGATACTGTACGGATATCGGGTTAGAACGGCTAAGTCTTGGTCGGGTTGCGGTTGTTTTAGGAACGGGTTCGTTTGGATAATATGTCATGTAGTAGTTTATGTCAAATGGGCACGAAATTCAAATTAATCTTAACCGAGTTAACCCGATATCAAATAAAAATACTCCGTATACACATATAATAAATTACTAGCTTAGTTTCGTATAACTCCATGTAAGTAAACTTTATATGTTTTATAAAACATACGAAATCATACAAGCCGCCTGTTAGTTACTTAAGTATACTAAACATGACAATCCCACCTTCACCCCATGTTCCCATGTTTGTATATTTGACTTCCAATTTGCATGTATTCAATGAATGAAGTATAAATCTATTTTACTCGTACTCCGTACATAGGAATTCATTATGGGTCACCTGATTGGTTATATCGGTTACCTATTTTTGGATAATTTTTTTATCTTTGAGTTGGATTTGGATCGGATATTTTCGGCTACGTATATTTTCGGTAATTTTCGGTTATTCGAGTCAGATTTGGGTCGGGTATTTTCTTGTCGAGTTTAATCGACTCGATTGTTACCGAATTCGGAATCTATCGGTTGTCGGATATAATCAGGTATCGGATTGAGTCAGATCAAACCAGGTCGGTTTCGGTCACTAAGATATTTCAGTATTCTCGATTGTCGAACGGGTCCGATCTCGGGTGACCCGGATCGGTTTTGTCGAGTCGGATCGGGTTTTGCCAGGTTTTAAACTACCAAAAACTAGAGGTGGCAATCGGGTCACCCGGGTCGGTTATGGGTCGGGTTAAGACAGGTCGGGTCATCTCGGGTTCGGATTTGAACGGGTCAATATACTTAGACGAGTCGGGTCGGGTTCGAGTCGGGTCACTTATGGGTCGGGTTTACTCGGGTTAAAAAAATGTAACGGGTCGGTTTTGGTTCGGGTCGGGTCACTTATGGGTCGGGTTTACTCGGGTTAAAAAAATGTAACGGGTCGGTTTTGGTTTGGGTCGGTTATCTAATAAATCAGGTTATATCGGGTCAATGGTTAGTTCTGGTTCGGGTCGGTTATCCAATCGGGTTTATTCGGTTCAATTATCGGGTCTTCCATAGGTCAGTTGAGTCACTATTTTCAAGTCTAGTTGTGAAAATAATCGGGTCAATTCGGGACAGACAATAAATCGGGTCAATTCGGGTCAGACAATAAGTTAGGTCAATTTAAGTAAAAATAACGAATCAGGTCGATCTGTTGAATTCAAATTGAGTCGTTATTAATTTTTAATTTCGAATGTTAGATATGAAACCAAGTACCAACAAAACAACAAGGCAAATAGGCAACAACAATATTCAAGGAAGGATGGAAGGGAGAAGAAAATATTCAAAATCAATGTAATTGATCCAAATTGCCTCTTCCTCGTTCAATTTCATTTTGTCCCACCCCATGTGGCCATGTCCACATATTTTCATTTTGGCGCCAAAGATGAATCCACAGTCCACACCCACATCATCAATCCTAATACCCACTTTAAATCGCAGCCACACATCTACTCCCCTCCATGTTCAAATTGAAGTCAAATCAATGTTTAAATACTTACAATCAATGTAATATTATAAAATACTCTCTCTGGATACTATTTTTTGTCTCATTACCTCAATATTTATGAAGAGTATTTTAATGAAATGAGACAAAAAAAATTAGTGTCCGGACGGAGTATAAACTAATATTCGAACAAGTCGACCACATGACAACCGATAAGTAGGCTAAGTTAAGAGTATATGAGTATTGAGTAGTTTATAATCTTTATGGAAACAACCGATTAACTGAAATGTAATACTGTAAATGATAATATGATATACTACCTTGTATTTAAGAAATAATCGTAATTTATATCTAAAAAATAAGATAAGTAACGTAAATAATACGGAGTATTGTATATTTGTATTCACTTTACCGATATCCGGAGAGTTTCTCATACATTGTTATTTGTTAACATTCAACATTGTCAAAATCATTAATTGGATTAAATATTTGCAGTGTAAGGACAATGACAATTCTCTTGTTAACTGTTTCATTGGAACTCTATGGGCTATTTGGATTGCAAGAAACATAAGCATCTTTGACGGTACCCCGTGGCCTATCGACAAAGTCATCTACATTAATCATATGGCAAAATCATTCACTAAGACTAGGATGGACCCGACAAAGACCGTTGACACGGAACAACTTACGTCCCCGCTTCGCAATGGTGAGCTTCTCCAACTTACTGGCTGTGTTTCGGGGTCGTGTAATTTGGTTCTTATCGATGTGGATGCTTCTTGGAAACAACACAAAACCTCGACATGTGGTTGGATTGCTACAACGCGAGATGGTAATATCATTGATATGGATACTCGAGTCTTCCTTGCGAACACACCCCTCTCCGCTGAGGCTTACGGCTTACTGATTGCTTGTATCTGGGCCCTCAACCATGGTTATATACATGTCATTTTCCGGACTGACTGCCTGAATCTCGTTGAAGCTATTGCTGATCATGATCATCATATTACCGACCTTCGAGGGATTCTACAAGACCTATTTACTTATTCTCTTTACTTTCATTGTTTTTCAGTACAATATATCCCTAGGATCTTTAATAAACGAGCACATGGGCTAGCCATGAAAGCTCGGTTATATTGTTAAAACACTTTCCAAGCTGGCAAAAAAAAAAAAAAAAAAAAAACATTCAACATTGTCTCCACAATATATAAAATACGGAAACAACTGATTGGCTGTAATATGATCGGAATATAAACCTGAAGTCTTATTTTCACGAAATTAAAAGCAGACTATTGCGCTAGAGCATTAAACTATTTGAAATACTAGTCCCTCATATCAGAATAGCGTATTTGATAGGATCTTAAAGAAGAATTATTAGAATTTATACGTTTAGTTCGTATAAAGATCTAATATCATTGATTTTACTAACTACTCATCTACTCTTACTCCTAATACAATTACCAAATATATAAACTAAAATAGTTAAATAAGTTGGTCACCTGACACTCAATAAGTCACATTAAGTTAAAAAGTATTTTTAAAGTAGTCTATATGGAGACAATTAATTAAATGAAAATTGTTATAAGTAGTATATATTACTATATTAGTAGTATATTACTCGTATTTTAGAATCAGTCACAGACTCACAGTTATGTACGAAGTATAAAAAATAAAATAAGTGACATAAATTATGCTCCTTTATATCATACCGTATTTAACTTCGTATCATACAAAAATAAAATAGTACGAGTACTTTGTATCATACTCCGTATTTAACTTTTCCGATAGTCATAGAGTCTCTATTTTACTCCGTATTATTAAGATTCAACAATGACTCCACAACATATAAAATACGTTTCGTTTACGATAATTAAATATATTTTCAAGTCAACTGTTTTTCATACAAGATTACGGAGTACTCCGTATGTGATTAGAAAATAACACAGGTAACTACTCCCTCCATTCAAATCAATTTAGTGCATTTGCTTTATAACGTACACTCATTTTTTTTGTCGGTATCTTTAGTTACATATTTCTAAAAGTCATAAAACTTTGATATTCATGATGCACTCGATTAGACAATTTAAACAATATGTCATATGACTATATTTTTTTCGTATATGTTAAAAGTTATATCGATGATTCTTTTCATCTATGAATAGTAACTAAATGTATGAAATTGATTGGGAGGATTTGGGACGGAGGGAGTACTTGCTAGTTACTCCTTACTTAGTTACTTACCACTGTTACTAGTATTATGAATAGAAGTCTTATTTTCACGAAATATAGACATATAGGACAAACAATTGTATTTTACTTCGTACTCCGTGCTCAATAAATATACATAGTGTACAATATTTTTACGTAATATCGTGTTCGTGTCACAAGCTCACAAGTCACAACTCACAAGTCAATAACTATTGGATTAAACAAATTTAAACACCAAATCGGCAAATCTAAACAAAAGTGGTGTCCGTAGGAAATAAATTACAAACACAAAAACCCTAAACAATTCTTCTCATCCTCGCCGTTCACCGCACTGCTTGAGTCCGTAGGAAAAAAATGAAATTGAAGCCTTGATTCACTGTTTCACTACATCTAACTCTATTTTCGTCAGATCTACCAAGGTTCAATTTTGATTAATTTTTTTGGGTTCATTCTTCTAATCTTATTTTAGTGTGTTATTTTAATATATTTTTTTATATCAGTTTTCGGTTTATGCAAATTTTGATGCAAAGAACATTCTAATCATGTACTCTGATTTAATTAGATTATATATTATGGTTTCATTATTCTTGTTCCTTTAAAAATGACTCAACTGTCGAATTTTGGCTCAGAAGATGAAGTTGGTTAAAGTATAGAAATACGATTTCAAATTTTGGCTTCATATATTTCCAAGCAGGGATTGATTTCAAATTTTTAATATCATCATGTTTCGAACCTATTGTGAGATTAATTAGATTCAGCTAATTTAGATCCAAGAGAAGAAATTTTTCTAAGAAATTAGTTTCGATAAAACCCTGTCCCTGTATGTGCTAAACCTAAGAAAAAGAGCAGGACAAAAATAAGTGGTGTTAGGGAAAACAAGGAAGTCGATATCACGTGTCATTGTTAAAACCTCTATTTGCGATTTTGCACTATGTACATGCCTAACATGAGAATGTTATCATTAGTACTATACTACTCTGCCATGGCAAGTAAGGAAAAGCTAACTCAATTAATTAACTAAACTATCCCATCCTAATTCGCCTTGCTCAATTTCACCTTGTGTTGTTGCTTGTCGGTCTAGGAGATTTTATAAGTATTTAAATATTGTATGTATAATAAACTAAGTTCTCTGACTCCATGTCCTTTCAAAATATAAAAAATTATTGTGAGGATTTTGAAAGGATTTTTCATATATCTTTAATCTTTCTCATCACTTTCTCTTATTGAAAGGATTTTGATCCAAGTTTAGTTATAATTTGTGTAAATCGATATGTACTCAAGTTATGTGTTGATGAGTTACAAAATGGTTTATTAATGCTTCTTAGGCTTTTTTAGGTGTAGAAACTTATTATTGTTTTTTCTTAAAATGAACAGGTTTTGTGGGCATTTTCCATGGATTCCTACGAAAATGGTAGGTGGTCTACTTCATTAGTCATTATATATACTTGGCTATAAATGTCACTTTAGATGGTAATATTGTGATTAACACTTGCCTTAATTAATGATCTATATTTCAGTTGGTTCACTTCAAGATTCTACAAGCACTTCGCAACTAAGGGAGCAACAATCAGACACATCTACGCCCTTTGTTTTGCCAGATTTCATCACGTCGGATCCTATTACGCCAAATGATGGGGTGCCTCTACAAGAGGCAGATCAGCCTGTGGTACATCCAATGACTAAGCAACAATTATTTCCGGTTCTGTTTGAGGATATGTTCGGTAAGGGGAAGCGAAGTTCTGCGGTTTGGAAGGAGTATAAGTTCTATAAAGATGCACAAGATAAATTGTTCGCTATTTGTTGTCATTGTAAAAATGCAGTATATCAGGCTGAAGCTCGGAATGGTACTTCAAATGCTAAGAGACATATTGAAGTATGTGAACAATTAAAAAAGAAGATTGTTCCACCAGCTAGTAACAAGGTCCAACAATTTGATCAGAAAG
The DNA here is from genome assembly GCA_958450325.1 of Agrostemma githago. Classification (NCBI taxonomy): domain Eukaryota; kingdom Viridiplantae; phylum Streptophyta; class Magnoliopsida; order Caryophyllales; family Caryophyllaceae; genus Agrostemma; species Agrostemma githago. Next base: position 2,951,356 of record OY288255.1, read on the forward strand.
TTTTTTGTGAATTGTTGGCTGAGGCGATTATGATGCATGGGTATCCATTTTCAATTGTTGAACATAAAGGCATGAGAAGAGTTTTCAAGTACTTAAATGAGAATGTGCAAAATGTATCGAGAAATACCATTAAGAAGGTGTGCATCTCAAAACATCTTCAATTCAAAGATGCACTCAAAGAAATGTTTGCTAAACTGCCTGGTAAGGTGTCTCTCACTTGTGATATTTGGACTGCATGTACTTCTCGCTCTTATCTTACTCTTACGGCACATTACGTAGATGCTGGTTGGACTTTGCGCTCTAAAGTGCTGAATTTTTTTTCATTTTGCTCCTCCTCATACAGGCTATGAGATATACAATGTTTTGTATGACAAAATAATTAAGGGAGTGGGGTTTAACAGATAAAATTTTAACCATGACTTGTGATAATTCGTCTAATATGGACAGCATGATAGGGCACTTGAAATCAACATTATTGGAAAATTTGGCATGTGATGGGAAATTTTTTCATGTTCGATGTGCTGCTCATATTTTGAATCTTGTTGTTAAGGAAGGGTTAGATGTTATTAAGGATAGTGTTTGGAAAGTCCGTGACACTGTGAAATATATTGATGCTTCGGAGGGTAGAATCATCACCTTCTATAAATGTGCTCATCAATGTGCTCTTGCTTGTAATACCAAGTTGTGGTTAGATGTTTCCACAAGATGGAACTCGACCTACTTGATGCTTAAGAAAGCTATATATTATAAAAGAGGTATTGACCTTTATGCTTCTCAAGAGGTTTCTTTCCAACATAATCTTACATTACATGAATGGAAGAAGGTGGAAAAGATTTGTGAGTTGTTGGAGCCATTTTATGAAATTACAACTCTCTTTTCTGGTTCCGAATATCCGACATCAAACTTGTATTTTTACAATATTTGGGATATTGAGTGTCTTCTACTTTTGACAAAAGATGATATTGATCCTGATATTAGAGCAATGGCAACGAAGATGCACCTAAAGTTTGACAAGTATTGGCATGATTATTCTTTAGTCATGTGTTTTGGTGTTATTCTCGACCCTCGTTACAAGTTTGATTTTGTCAAATTTGCTCTAAAAGAGTTGCATGGTGATGAGCACGGTACAAGACTTGCCAATGAGGTTCATTTTCAATTTAAGGAGTTATTTAAGGAATATCAAAGTAAACATCGACATAGTGGAAGTTCATCAAGTGCTTCTACTCCTACTCCTACTCCTACTCCTACTCCTCCTTATGTTGATTCCAACTCCACCACTAGAGACAAGCGGAGCAGGATAGAGATATTTACTATGAATGATTATTGATTGTAGCATTAATATTCGTATGTACTTTATATGTTGGCTAATAACATATGTTCCATTTATTTTTTCCAAAACATAGGCATTTGATGCAACTTATGGTGCCTTGAGTAGAGATGGTGAGAGTGAGTTTGAGTTTTATTTTAAGGAGGACAAAGAGGCTCGAAAAAATGAATTAGATGTTTTAGGTTATTGGGGTAAAAAGGTGGAGAATTATCCCGTACTTTCCTCCATGGCAAGAGACATATTGGCCATACCAATTGCAAGTGTTGCTTCCGAATCTACATTTAGTATGGGGGGTAGAATCTTAAATAAGTGGAGGAGTTCTCTCTTATCAAAAAACGTGGAAGCCTTGGTTACTACTCGTAATTGGTTGTTTGGATATGAAGGTATTGTTTTAATTACAAAATATATGTTAGTTTTATAACGTACTAAGTTTACCACCGTGTTTAATTTAATAACGTTTTTTTTAATTGTATAGACTTGGAGAAGCTTGGGGTTGTAGTTGGTGATGCCGATTCTGATGATGAAGATTGATACTCACCATGGAGTGTGAATGCTAACATGTTGACTTGCCATTAAGAGGCTTTTTTGACGGCACTAGTACATTGTCCTTGCCGACGTATTTTGTATAGCAACTAGTGTCATATTTTGTATAGCAATTGTCACCTCATTTTGAATGTTGACTTGTAGGCTTGTAGCTGCTAATTCTAATGTTTATATGGTGGTGTGATTATTTATCCCTAATTTTAGCATTATAATTACTATGAATACTCTATTGGATGAATGTAAAGTCGAGTATAGAATGGTGACTAAACTTTAATTTGTAGAGTTTTGAAGTTGATGGAGATAGATTTGGTTATGGATGAGGTTGCTGTTTTTTTTTTTTTGGTAAACATGGTTGAGGCTGCTTTTAAGGAAGTGACTCTTAATCAAAGGCTTGAACAAGTTAAGGCTTGATGTAGACAAACTATCTTGGTTGCTAATTCTTTTTTAATTATCCTTCATGTTTTGATGTTAATTGGTGTAACAATGATCAATTGATGATTGATCATTTGTTCAATTAGTTTCTATTTTAGTGAATTGGGCCGTGTTAATTTGGGTCATGTTAAAATATGTTGTCAATTCGCTTACAAATTATGTATTTCAAGTCAGTTCAAGTTGAATCAAGTTACAAATTTATGAATTTTTGGGTCGGATTGAATCGGGTTATGGGTCAACTCAGGTCGGGTCGGGTCGGGTTGAATCGGGTTACGGGTCAAGTCGGGTCGGGTCACAAGTCGGTTCGGGTCATGTCATTTCGGGTCCTATCGGGTTCACGGTTAGCCTTCGGGTCGGTTCAGGTCGGGTTCGGTTCAATAGTATTTCGGGTTATATCGGGTTCACGGTTAGCCTTCGGGTCGGTTCAGGTCGGGTTCGGTTCAATAGTATTTCGGGTTATATCGGGTTATCGGTTTGTCATTGGGTCGAGTCAGGTCGGTTTCGGTTCATCAAAAGTTCGGGTCCTGTCAGATCGGGTTTCGGGTGGGTCGCATCGGTTTTTCGGGTCGGGTCAGCTTTTGCCAGCTCTACCAAAAACCCTAATCACACACATTTGCCTAATTTTGAATCTTTTCCAACTAGACCTCCACCTCATTGTGGAACAAATGCAGGTAGAGAAACATACTACATTTGTTCTACTTACAGAGGAAGTGACTGAGTCGGGAATCGGTAATCGAGAATCGGGAATTGGAAATCAGCTATTTTGCCCTGCCCTTTTATCAATCAAAGCTTATTGCCATGTGGGCTGCCAATTTCCTTTCTTTCGGTTCAGAGATGGAATGAATTAAGTGGTTACTCCGTACTACGGAGTATATAAGAGGAAGACGATTCCTTTCTCTTCAAAAGTAGACTAATTTTGTGGAGTGTGGTCATGTGGTGGTAGAATTGAGAAAATTATGAACAAATTTGTTAGCGTCATCTATGTTACTGTACCAGTGGTCTTTTTTTTTTTTGTTTCGAGCGCTTTTCGCAGATGTGAAGAGGCTTATAGGTAGACGTTTCAGCGATGATGATATACAACAGGATGTCAAACTTTGGCCTTTTAAGGTTATTGATGGAATTGTTTTGGGCAAAGAAGATAAGCCAATGATTGCTGCTAATTATTTGGGGGAACAGAAGAAATTTGCTCCGGAGGAAATATCTGCTATGATACTATCCAAGATGAAAGATGTCACTGAGGTTTACCTTGGTTGCCCCGTAAAGAATGCCATTGTCACTGTGCCAGCTTACTTCAACGATTCACAACGTCGAGCTACCAAAGATGCTGGAACCATTGCAGGCCTCAATGTGATTCGTATCATTAATGAGCCTACGGCTGCTGCCATGGCTTATGGTCTTGACACGCAGACTGTCAATCTATATGAAGCAAGAAAGAATGTGTTGATTTTCGATCTTGGTGGAGGGACATTTGATGTTTCCTTGGTGTCAATTGTGAAGGGTGAGATACAAGTGAAAGCGATAAGTGGAGATACTCACCTTGGAGGAGGGGACTTTGACAACAAACTCGTGACATATCTCTTGGAGGATTTCAAAACAAAGCATAAAATAGACATTAGTGCAAGCCCGAGGGTCCTTGGAAGATTAAGGGCTGCTTCAGAAAGAGCCAAGAGAATGCTTTCATCCACAACTCAAACCGTTATTGAAATAGATTGCCTTTACGAGGGAATTGATTTCACTTCAACAATATCGCGCGCCCGTTTTGAGAACTTAAACATGGAGTTGTTTCAAAAGTGTATAACTACTGTGGACAAGTGCTTGAATGATGCTAAAATTCATAAGAGTGATGTTCGGGATGTTGTCCTCGTTGGTGGATCTACACGAATCCCAAAGGTTCAGCAGCTCGTGCAAGAGTATTTTGTCGGAAAGGAGCTGTGCAGAAGCATCCACCCTGATGAAGCTGTTGCAAATGGGGCTGCATTCCACGCTGCTGTCTTAAGTGGTGTTTGTAGTAGTAACAAGGATATTGTTCTAGTTGATGTCACTCCTTTATCACTTGGTATTAAGACTAGCGATGGAAGACTATCTGTTGTCATTCCAAGGAATACAAGCATCCCTGTGAAGGTGACACAGAGTGAATTTTGTACTTCAGCTGACTATAGAACCGAACAGTGTTTTGAGGTGTATGAGGGCGAGAGAGTGATGGCAGACGACAACAATTTCTTGGACGGGTTCATTGTCTCTGGTTTTCCTCCAGCACCGAGAGGTGAGACGGAGTTTGATGTCAGTTTTGAGATTGATTTGGATGGCATTTTGAATGTTTCGTCAGTGGAATTGGGTACAGGGCTTTGGAATCAAGTCACTATAACGAACCACCTTGGGAGGCTTTCTACAGAAGAGGTCAAAAGGATGATAGATGATGCTGAAAAATACAAGGCTCAAGATGAGGCGCAGAGGAGGCTGGTGGAAGCTATGAACGCCCTAGAGGTCTACTCTAGTCGTTACTGAATGAAGTATTTGCGGGATTTCGAATCTTGATGAGACAATTCAAAGAGCGCTCAGGGTTATGTAGATATAGTTGTGCAGGAGGAAGATTATGGAGATCCAATTACAGTCAATTTGCTATAGCTTTGTTTCTAACAACACCTATTGATTTCATCATGTTTTTTTGGTTTACAGTAGAAGTGGATGGTCGAAATTCTGGATTTCTGGTGTCTTTATGCATGCAATAACCCCGAGTTTTTGCGACTAAAACCAAGTTTTGTTTTTTTAGTTCATCACATGACGACCTTTACATACACAATTTGGATTGTTTCATCACTGCTTTAATGTTTCTTCCCAACCACTAATGTTCCTGGTTTCCTTAGTCGATGTTTATTACATTGGTGTCAAAAATGATGATATTTCGTTATCAATCATTTCGGCGACCCCCCGTTTTTTTGGGTACTTTCTTAATTTTAAAATATCTCGTCACCAGTTCAAGCTTAGGCAACGTGCGAATCATAAAATAAAAATACTAAATGCAAATTGGTGGGTATAAAATTGGTTTAACTATATTTAAAATCTCCCAAGTCATCAAATCATAAGCGGTGAAAGTGGGTAAGTCATTAATATTTCACACGGTTGCCCATGGATGATTCTTTTTTGCGGGAATGGATATATTCCTTGGAATAATCACAATTAATTTGTTATGGACATCCTCAACACCAAGTGATAAAGGAGTGACATCCACAAGAACAATATCCTTGTTACTATTACCAACACCACTTAAGACAGCTGCATGGACAGCAGCCCCATATGCGACAGCTTCATCAGGATTGATGCTTCTGCAAACCTCCTTCCCCATGAAAAACTCTTGCAACAGCTGCTGAACCTTCGAGATTCTTGTAGACCCACCAACTAGAACAATATCATGGACATCCGTCTTTTCCATTTTTGCATCCTTCAAACACTTGTCCACGGTGTCGGTGTCTATACAATTTTGAAACAACTCCATGTTTAACTTCTCAAAACGAGTTCGAGTTATAGTTGAAGTAAAATCAATGCCCTCATAAAGGCAATCTATTTCAATAACAGTTTGAGTTGTGGATGAAAGGATTCTCTTGGCTCTTTCTGAAGCAGCCCTTAATCTCCCTAGAACCCTTGGATTTTCACTAATGTCTTTTTTATGTTTTCTTTTGAAATCCTCCAACAGGTACGTCACTGTTTTGTTGTCAAAATCTCCTCCACCAAGGTGTGTATCTCCACTTATCGCTATCACTTTGATTTCACTCTTCACAATCGACACCAAGGAAACATCAAAGGTCCCTCCACCGAGATCAAAAACCATCACATTTTTTCTCGTTGCTTCATTTCGGTTAGCAGTCATTGCGTCAAGACCATAAGCCATGGCAGCAGCAGTAGGCTCATTAATAATACGAACCACATTGAGCCCTGCAATTGTTCCAGCGTCTTTGGTTGCTTGACGTTGTGAATCATTGAAGTATGCCGGTACAGTGACAATCGCATTCTTTATAGTGCCACCAAGGTAAGTCTCCGCAACAGCTTTCATTTTCGACAGGATCATGGCAGATATCTCTTCGGGAGAGAAGTTCTTGTCTTCACCCATGCAGCTGGCAACAATCATTGGCTTCTTATCATTGCCAGAAATAATACCATCAATAACCTTAAAAGGCCAAAGTTTGATGTCCTTTTGTATATCATCCTCACTGATACGTCTCCCTATAAGCCGCTTCACATCTGCAAAAAACGTATCAAAAAGCGCAAAGCGTGAATGAATAATAGAAACCAGTACCAACAACAACTACAAATTTGAACAAAAATTTCTCAAGTGCACCACTGCAAATATATAATTTTAGGCAAATTATCAACCCAGCCAACTATTTTCACCTATTTAGCAAGTTATTTGTGTGAAGTTCTTGTTGGATGACTTTATCCGTAACCTGATCCAACAAAATTGTAGTGTACTTGTTAACCCAATTACGTCCCAAATTCTAACCCACTAACTTCGTGTCGGGTTCACGTCGGATCAATAATTAATGCAACTATGTGTAACATTTAAATACTATGACAAGCGGTAAAATGTATAATTGAGTAAAAACTCGTTAAAAAAAAGTAATTCCGATGATTTGTTGATAAATATTTCAATGATTATACCGATATATACTTGCAATTATCAGAAGGGAATCGAGGGATAATCACCTAAACATTTCAATGATTTCAAGCATCACCGAAAATAAAACGGAGGATAAACTACACTGAACTTAAAATTAAGAAGACTAAACTTAGACCTTTAAAAAAAATACAAAATTTCTTATATTGAAAAAAAGGAGAAAAAGAAGCAAACCAAAAATAGTGTTGAGGGGGTTCTTGGTAGCTTGATTAACGGCAGCTTCTCCTATGTGACGCTCGCAGTCTGTGAAAGCCACGCATGACGGTGTGGTACGGTTTCCCTGGTCGTTAACGATGATCTCGACACGCTCATGTAGCCAAACTGCTACGCATGAGTACGTCGTCCCCAGATCGATTCCTATTACCGGCCACTCTCCTCCTCCTTTTCCACCCATCTCTTTCTTTTGCTAAACTTTACAGAATCACAAACCTCCCAAATTTATTAGTAACAAGGGAGGCGACAGTACACCTATATATTGGAAATATTAATATAATATCTCTAGAATATATTATTGTATCGTGATATAATTTAGTTTAGGTAATTGTATCTTTTAGAATTTTCTAATTTTTGTATACTACCCAAGCTGTGTTACCATATAATCCTATAAATAGGACCCGCTGTACGTCAATATTATTTATGCAATTCATAATGCTAACATGATATCAGAGCACCTATAGAGGCTGGAATTTAATTAGATTCTTGTTCTTCAATTTCTACGACTTGTCGAGTACCAATAGAACGTTATGTACTTGCGCTGCATTTTCCCAAAAGAAATGGGGGTCAACTAGAAATGGTAGACTCTTCAAGAGAATCGAAACTTGGTCCAACTAGAAATGGTAGTAGTGGGTTGGTTGTCATTAGAGATTGAAAGTAGGGGTGATATTTCGTAACAATTGACACAGTCAGGCACTCAGGCACGGCCAAGTGGACAGTTCCAATGTGTCTTGGCCCAGCCCGACCGCCACCTTTGCTGATGGATGACTCTTTGGCGCGCAACCACCGTAGTCTGGCCTAATGATTTCCTCTCCTTTTGATTGTTTGCATTTGTTTTTTCACACTTGTATACATTTCTTTTGTCTATCTATTTAGTTACCTATTTCTAAAAATTATAAAAAAAAATTGATATTTATAATATCTTCGATTAAATAATTTAAACAAAACAATCCTTCATCTCCTTAAATTAGCCTGATTCTTTTTTTGAGTGGAAAAGTGGATCTATAAGGTTATTTCAATAACATGGTGGGAGTGAATCAGGTCAACGTAGTGAATCGAATGCCAAACGTATTGGGGATCTCCTGGGGGGCCTATGTGGGGATGGAACTGGGACCAAACCCGGAGTTGGATCGTGCACTCCGTATTCGCGTCCTCCATGATGTCAGGAAACCTATTTGTACATCAGTGCCAATTATGATGAGAAAAAACAAGATCATTCATTTCGATGTGAAGTATGAGAAACTGCCAACCTATTGCTATGGATGCAGAATATTTGGCCATGGGGAGAAAGATTGCAAGCAGGGTCCTTACGAAAGAAGCAGACTTGCGTTTTGGTGACTGGGCAAGAGCCTCACCATGGAAGACAATGAAGATAGTTACTGAGGGACCTGAGCAGGCCGCTCGATCTCTGGGCCAGGCTTTCGATAAATCTGAGCAGGAGGAGAGTGAGGCAGCGGTCGCTAACATGATTAGGTAACTACAGAAGTACAGAGCATCGCCGTTGACTTACGCGGCAAGAAGGTTAAATCAGTAATGTACCAGGCTGCAGCGAGAGAAGTGGGTAGGGAGGAGACGGCTTCCGGTAGTAACGGCTTTATGTGCTTTAATACAAAGACGGTGTTCTAAAATGACTAATAATTTATTGAAAATTATTTTTTTGCCCCCCTATCCAATAATCCTGCGTCCGCCACTGGAATTGGGCACGGGGCTTAAGGAATAAATTACTTTTACGAATAACCGTGGACGGCTTTGTAAAGAAGAGATAGAGAGGATGATTGAGGATGCGGAAAAATACAAGGCGCAGGACGAGGAGAAAAGAAGCTGGTTGATGCTAAGAATGCCCTCGAGTCTTATGCAACTAAAATTTGGGACAGGCTGCAAGACGAAGATGTTATCATCAGCAGCAAAGCTGAGGAAGGAAAGACAAAGGAAGCTATTGAGAAGACGTTTCAATGGCTGGAGTTGAACTTGGATCTTTGCAAAATTGGCGAGCTTGAAGTGAAGTTGAGAGAGCTAAAATGTGTCTGTGTGAACTTTGGATTTTGATTAGAGATATGAAAACGGGTCAGGGTTTATGTGCTTAAGTGGATTTAAAAAGTACACCCATAAGCTTGCATCTAGTAGTCCGACGTTTGATTTTGATGCTGTATGATAGTACTATAGATGTTAATTGTGGAAGTTTGTTTATTCTATGAGAGACTTCGGGCATTTCCGCATTTTGGTAGTTTCATGTCATTTTGGTAGTCTCCTCTCCGTACTTAAGAGTGAGACTTACAGTAACGTTCGAAAAATACTCTCTGGCAAAATAAAAATCAAAAAACACGAGACAAGTAGCCGAGAATCCAAGATAGCTAAAGTTAGCAACAACGGGTTGGTTTTTTTTTTTTTGGTGCTTAACAACGGGTTGGTTTTAAGACTCCATTAAAGACACTAGCGAGAGCCTAGACAGAGTAGATTGAATTACACACACTTAACTGACTTCCAAACCCTTAAATCACAAAGCACCAAACTAACATGATTGTATAAGGCCACCCGGCCAGGAGTCCAGAACCCTCTTCGAGATCTCTAACTAAGATCAAATCTCCCGCAAATCCTTTTCAGTTCCCTCACTTTCAATTCAAACTCGGATATTACAGATAGATCCGAGTTCAATTCCAGCCATTGAAATGTCATCTCAACAGCTTCCTTGATCGTTTTCTCCTTTGCTTTGTTGCAAATGCTCCCTCCATCTTTCAACTTGTCCCAAATATTGGAAGCGTATGTCTCAAGTGCGTTCTTAGCGTCGACCAGCCTCCTCCGCTCCTCGTCTTGAGCCTTGTATTTTTCAGCATCCTGCATCATCCTATTGACCTCTTCCTTAGAAAGCCTCCCACTGTGATTCGTAATAGTGATTTGATTCCTAAGCCTTGTACCCAATTCCACAGCGGAAAAATTTAGATGCCATCCACATCAATTTCATAACAGACGTCAAACTTGGTCTGGCCTCCCGGTGCTGGAGGGAAACCCACTATACTAAACTTGTCCAAGAAGTTGTTATCTTTAGCCATCAACCTCTCACCCTCATAAACCCTGAAACACGTAGAAGTTTGATTGTCGTACACTGTACGTCGGATTACGTTCTTCTTCACTGGGATAGTCGTATTCCTCGGAATGATTACAGTTAATTTTCCATCGACATTCTCAATGCCAAGTGATAAAGGAGTGACATTGATACGGGTTAGTCGCGTCACCGTAATCAAAATAATCCTAGATTACTACTAACCAATAGCTAGCGGTAAGTAGGGTCGATTCCACAGGGAGGCAGGGTGAAAATTATTAGCTAGTCAATTAATCTATTAACGGGTCACGATTTTTAGATGATTTGGGATGAACTGACAGTAACACAAAATTAATAAAAGTATGAATTAATGAATTAAGAAAAGCACCAGAGTCGTCGGATCATTACAAATCAAAACAGGCATACATACGATTTCCAAATAATCAGTTAAAATGAGTTAAAGAACATCGACACGGTCCTCTCGGATCACTAGTCATCCTAGAAGTCACCTAACGGGCTCTCGCTACGTATTAGGGAATTCTATCGATTACAACGAGTCTATTCCGTTCCCGGGCTCTCGCTACGTAGGTCAGGATTTACGAAATACAAGCAATCAATTACGGCCTATAATTAATTACTCGTCGTTATAATGTTGCAAGAGCGATTTAACTCATAAAAGTCGATTATTCAAATATCACATATAAACTCGGTTCAATTCGTAGTTCACCTAAACTCTAGTGACGGAAAATTAGCTAAGCATATTTACGATGATAATAATACTAATAGATTGAATCATGAGGAGATAACAGGATGAATGAAAATAAGGAGAAAATAAAGAAGCAGAATAAACAGTAAACAGGAAGGAGGAGAAGATTAGGAAAGAGGAAGAAAGTACCGGATTGGAATGAATAAAAGAACAGAGACGGAGAATTAGAATAAAAATAACCCAATTGAGAATATGAAAACCGGAATTCTGAGAAATAAACTTGATAAAAATAAAAGCTAAATATTTACAGGAAATTAAACTAAAACTAATCTGTGTGAATGATTGAATGAGAAAAAGATAAAGGATGATAAGAGATAATCCAAGATCATAAAATTAAAGCTGTATTTAAACTGCTTAAGCCCTCCATAACTGTCCTTTCTTTTCTCCTATCTTCAATCCCATTAACCAGGTAGTGGGAAGAACTGAAGAGCGTAATAGGGGGAGTAGTGGGTAACGGTCAACTGAATTAGTCTTGAGTGGTATCCCATCCCGTAGACTTGGATTTTAGGTTGGTAGACTTGAGATCCAAGTCTGCAGACTGAGTTCAATCTAGGCTTCCAACGGACTTCTTCAGTCTATAGACTTGTTTCCCAGTCTATAGACTTGTGCTTACTTCCTTCTTCTCAGTCTATAGACTCACAGTCTAGTCTATAGACTTGCTTCCTTCTTCTTGGTCTACAACGAATCGGTTTCAGAGCTTTAATATTTTTGATGCAATTTTTAGCTCTTTTAACTACTCGGTCTCGATTATCTGCAAAACAACAAAAGAATACCCGAGTAGCACATATGGGAGAAAATAGCGTAATCCGACTCCTAAAACAATAAAACGACACGGAAATGCGTGCCAAAATAGGTGAAAAATCGAATAGGAACGGCACGCATCAAATCTCCCCAAACCGAACCATTGCTTGTCCTCAAGCAATCAAACACAAGACCTATGGGAACGGTATACAACTCAAAGCTATTTACACCAACTACACTCGCTACAAAAACTAACTCAAACTAGCGACACTTAGAAAATATGAACTGACTCAAGCTATGGCATAATCAAAAGAATAACAGTGAACCATCAACCTTGCTAAGCTTATCATTGTCGGACTCTCGCGGTTACACTCTACTCTCATGAAGGGGATATGGAATATGAATGTGAGAAAGAGAGAAAGAAAGACGCTCGCCTAATCTGCGACCTATAAACACATGTATGCAATCTAATGTGACGACAATCTCTACCAATCATTTGCACATTCAAACTAATCGAGACCAAAACACATATCGAGGCATATAACGGTGAAATGGGATATGTAAGTGATGGGTAAGAAGGAGTTAAAATTTTGGGAATGTGGAGGTAATAGTCGAGCTAGACAATCCAAACTTCCAAACTACCAAATCACACCAACGATAAAGTCAACGTCGATTAAGGACGATATCCACCATATCATGTTTATTTCACCCAAATCGACTCCATAAGTATTATCACAATAAAGTATCGGAGTCCACAACTCAATCTTTTTTTCACTTTTCTTTTATTCTCTTTCATTTTTTTTTTCCTTTTTTTTTTCTTTTTTTTTTTTGAAACATGTATACACCAAACCGACTTATCTCAACAACACATCAATATCACCATGACTAGCTCGACTAGGGTAGGCAATTTAGGTTTGTGGTTAATTTTGTGGTGAAGGGATAATTCGATTTTTGGGTAAAAACGAAAACGGGAAAGGGAAATAAAAAGTGAGAAGGGAAAGCCTCAATACATGCTATAGTTACGACCCGAATGCACAAAGACTTAAGAGACTGACTTCACACTTATGCAAATTAATGTTACATGTGAAATAGGGAGAACTACTCTCATTCCTAAATAGACCGATCATGGATGTCATCGGTCTCAAAAGGCTCTAAAACTCAGAATTTTAAGTGGCTTGCCAACAATTCAAGCCAAGTTTATTCGTTAACTGAAATTACAATCGATTTATGCCAAAACTCAAGACTCGTTCAAGTAAACTAAAGTATCATTAAAATGAGAAAGTAATGAAACGAGTAAAGAAGGGCAAAAGCGTTTTCATCATCGTCGTTTAACCCGTCCCGACTCCTAAAGACTCCTAAAATGCCTAAAGACTAAAAAAAAAATGCGAAAATGCAGAAAATATGCAACTAATGCAAATTAGTTACCCTCCCCAAACCAAACAATAAAATGTCCTCATTGTATACACAAATTGGACAACCGAAGAGAAGTGAAAAGTAACTAAAAATGCAAAACTAAAGAGTGAGGAGGAGAGGAGTACCTAATATATACAGGGAGTTCCCCAAACCGAACTCTAGTCATGGTCGGAGTCTGACGCAAAGTTGGGTGGCGGATACAAACTCGACGGTTTCGAAACCCGGGATCGGAGGAATGGCGGGCGGTGGTTGCGTATTCCATGATATCTGCAGGATAGCAACGAACACAAACACAGAACCCAAAGAAATAGCAAAAACTCGAAAAACAAAAACGAACAGAAGCAAAACCAATCAAAACACAATGAACAGAAGGAAAACCCCAGAAATTCGAAGTTCGAAATTCCAGAATTGGAAGTTTGAACTCGGAATTCAGGGAACACAGGCGTGAAACCCTCGAACAGACCGACGAGACAGAGTAGCGGACGGGCGGTGAACGGGGAACGATGGAGATTGACGGCGAAGGGATTGACGGCAGAACTGAGCGGCGGAGACAGAGTCGACTGGAGGGTGGAGGGCGGACGGAATCCGGCGAAGGAGCGGCGGAACAGAGGGCGATGGGTGATGATGATGCGCGGTGGGTGGGGTGAATGGAGTCAGGCGAAGGGAGCGGTAGAGAGTGATGGTTAGGGTTAACGGGGTGGGAGTTAGTCTATAGACTGGGCAGAATGGTAGATAAGTCTAAAGACTAAGGTAGATAAGTCTATAGAATGAGTCCGTAGACTGGGGATTGGGTCTATAGAATGAGTATGTGAGTCTAATAGATTGGGACGAGTCTATAGACTGGGATCTTCAGTCTGGCATACTTCACTAGACTCGGTCTGGTATTGTGTAACTCAATAATCCCTGCACACCAACTTGATATATATATATATATATATATATATATATATATAAGTATCCTCCTCCTCACTCAGTAAATGCAACTATATTATTTATTTACAAAAATTGGAAAAAAAAAAAAATACCTGGGTTGCCTCCCGGCCAGCGCTGGTTTTTACGGTCCCGCACGACCTTGATTCGGCTACTTCATCATTTTATTTTAAAAAACGAATCAACGCCCTCAGTAGCATGTCATATTCCCGAGCACAAGAAATATGAATGCAGATATACGCAGGTGATAAGATGTTAGTAGCAAAAGTATGAAATACAGAACAAGCCATCTTATCACGGGCTGGACAATCAATTTCCTCCTGAAACAATGAACTAATCTCCTCTTCAGCAAGACATGGAGAATCAAAGTTAAAATCAGAAAATAAAGTGTCAGTGTTCATAGGAAAATGATCAGTAATTAACGGGAATGGAGCCGATAAGCACGGAGGAGGAAAAATAAGTGGAACGGAGGGAACAAAGGACAAAACCTTGGAAGGAGAGGAGACAACGGGCAAAGAAATCAATGGCTCCTCTACAATGTCGTCTTCATACTCGTCCCATCGAACCTCAATATTCTCCTCGAACACGTCATTCTCATATCGGTCCCACTTGACCTCATGTTCCAAATCAAAAGGTTCTTCACGAACCTCATCAAATAGATTCTCACAAAATGGAGCCGCGAGACTCGTGTCATAACTTTCGTCACAACCTGTCTCACAGTCAAAACATGGATTCTCAAAAATATTCACATCACTAATCTCACCAACGGGTTCATTACTAGGCAAATAAAGTGAAAAGCCAGGTTTCACACTTTCTTCAGCTAGCCAGTCGAAATAATCTACTGCCTCGTCGTAGGATTTGCTTTCGAAATCCTTACATGTAGAATATAAGTAGGCCTTAGTAGACTCCGTCATACCCTTCAAAACGGTAAGAACAAGTGTTTCATTAGTGAAATATTTGCTTTTCAGAGAACCAAGCCAACTGCAAAACCGTTGTTTGTAAGCTCCAAAAGTCTCATCGAACTCCTGCGGAAAATCTACAACCATTCTCATAGAAACAGTGAGATCGGTCTCAAGGAATAAAAATTCCCCGAGACGAGAGAAAAATTAGTTAACTAACAAATAAAATTACGTTGCCTCCCCGGCAACGGCGCCAAAATTGATACGGGTTAGTCGCGTCACCGTAATCAAAATAATCCTAGATTACTACTAACCAATAGCTAGCGGTAAGTAGGGTCGATTCCACAGGGAGGCATGGTGAAAATTATTAGCTAGTCAATTAATCTATTAACGGGTCACGATTTTTAGATGATTTGGGATGAACTGACAGTAACACAAAATTAATAAAAGTATGAATTAATGAATTAAGAAAAGCACCAGAGTCGTCGGATCATTACAAATCAAAACAGGCATACATACGATTTCCAAATAATCAGTTAAAATGAGTTAAAGAACATCGACACGGTCCTCTCGGATCACTAGTCATCCTAGAAGTCACCTAACGGGCTCTCGCTACGTATTAGGGAATTCTATCGATTACAACGAGTCTATTCCGTTCCCGGGCTCTCGCTACGTAGGTCAGGATTTACGAAATACAAGCAATCAATTACGGCCTATAATTAATTACTCGTCGTTATAATGTTGCAAGAGCGATTTAACTCATAAAAGTCGATTATTCAAATATCACATATAAACTCGGTTCAATTCGTAGTTCACCTAAACTCTAGTGACGGAAAATTAGCTAAGCATATTTACGATGATGATAATACTAATAGATTGAATCATGAGGAGATAACAGGATGAATGAAAATAAGGAGAAAATAAAGAAGCAGAATAAACAGTAAACAGGAAGGAGGAGAAGATTAGGAAAGAGGAAGAAAGTACCGGATTGGAATGAATAAAAGAACAGAGACGGAGAATTAGAATAAAAATAACCCAATCGAGAATATGAAAACCGAAATTCTGAGAAATAAACTTGATAAAAATAAAAGCTAAATATTTACGGGAAATTAAACTAAAACTAATCTGTGTGAATGATTGAATGAGAAAAAGATAAAGGATGATAAGAGATAATCCAAGATCATAAAATTAAAGCTGTATTTAAACTGCTTAAGCCCTCCATAACTGTCCTTTCTTTTCTCCTATCTTCAATCCCATTAACCAGGTAGTGGGAAGAACTGAAGAGCGTAATAGGGGGAGTAGTGGGTAACGGTCAACTGAATTAGTCTTGAGTGGTATCACATCCCGTAGACTTGGATTTTAGGTTGGTAGACTTGAGATCCAAGTCTGCAGACTGAGTTCAATCTAGGCTTCCAACGGACTTCTTCAGTCTATAGACTTGTTTCCCAGTCTATAGACTTGTGCTTACTTCCTTCTTCTCAGTCTATAGACTCACAGTCTAGTCTATAGACTTGCTTCCTTCTTCTTGGCTACAACGAATCGGTTTCAGAGCTTTAATATTTTTGATGCAATTTTTAGCTCTTTTAACTACTCGGTCTCGATTATCTGCAAAACAACAAAAGAATACCCGAGTAGCACATATGGGAGAAAATAGCGTAATCCGACTCCTAAAACAATAAAACGACACGGAAATGCGTGCCAAAATAGGTGAAAAATCGAATAGGAACGGCACGCATCAGACATCCACAAGAACAATATCCTTGTTACTATTACCAACACCGCTTAAGACAGCTGCATGGACAGCAGCCCCATATGCGACAGCTTCATCAGGATGGATGCTTCTGCACAGCTCCTTCCCCACGAAAAAGTCCTGCAACAGCTGCTGAATCTTTGGGATTCGAGTTGACCCACCAACGAGCACAATATCATGGACATCACCCTTTTCCATCTTTGCATCCTTCAAACACTTGTCCACTGTGCCTATGCAATTTTGAAACAACTCCATGTTTAACTTCTCAAAACGAGCTCGAGTTATAGTTGAAGTAAAATCCATGCCCTCATAAAGGCAATCTATTTCAATAACAGTTTGAGTTGTGGATGACAAATTCCTCTTAGCTCTTTCGGAAGCAGCCCTTAATCTTCCAAGGACCCTCGGATTTTCGCTAATGTCTAGTTTATGTTTTCTTTTGAAATCTTCCAAAAGATAGGCCACTAATTTGTTGTCAAAGTCCCCTCCTCCCAGGTGGGTATCTCCACTTATCGCTTTCACTTGGATTTCACCCTTCACAATCGACACCAAGGAAACATCAAAGGTCCCTCCACCAAGATCAAAAACCAACACATTCTTTCTTGTTTCATTTTGCTTAGCAGTAGTCATTGCATCAAGACCATAAGCCACGGCAGCAGCAGTCGGCTCATTAATAATACGAACCACATTGAGCCCTGCAATGTTTCCAGCATCTTTGGTAGCTTGACGTTGTGAATCGTTAAAGTATGCCGGCACTGTGACAATGGCATTCTTTACGGGGCAACCAAGGTAAGCCTCAGCGATATCTTTCATCTTGGAAAGGATCATGGCAGATATCTCCTCCGAAGTGAATTTCTTCTCTTCGCCCAAATAATTAGCAACAATCATTGGCTTCTTGTCTTTGCCAGAAACAATACCATCAATAACCTTAAAAGGCCAAAGTTTGATGTCCACTTGTATATCATCGTCGCTGAAACATCTACCTATAAGCCTCTTTACATCTGCGAATTAAGGTGTCAAAAACTCAAAGCATGAATGAACAATACTAGTAACTAACCAGCAGCAACTACCACGAATTCGAGCAACATTATTGTATCAACTCTCAAGTTCACTACTACAAATATTTTGACTGTACTCGCAAGTGCACTCTCAAGTGCATCAAGATTGAAGACGCATTCAGAGAAATAGCGAGTTATTTGTGTTATCGAAAGATTTCAACCTTGACCCGATCCAACTAAAATCTATGTCGTGTTAGACTAAGTTTAACCACAGACTCACCTTCTTTTCTCAGACTCTGCCACCTCAGCTTTCCACTCACTTTTTATTTTTCAGACTCAGACTCATTACAAAAGTACACTTTATCCACAGACTCATCTCAGACTCCCTCACCTCACATACATTATTTTATATTATTACTTTTATTTATCTCACCTCAACTTTTTACCTACCTTATTTTATTTTATTAATTTTTTATTTACCTCATCTCACCTTAACTTTTTACCTAACTTATTTTATTTTTTTATTTATCTCATCTCATTTCAACTTTTTACTCATCTTTTTTATTTACCTCAATATCTACGTTTATTTTATAACTCGAATAATTACAATTAACTAATTAATTGTTAAATAAATCTTGTGACATAAAAAATAATTTTATTTTCAAGTAGTCATTATTAAAGGTGTCAATCGGACGGGTGGGTCGAGTTCGGGGTTGGATTGTCGGTAGACCTGACAAAAAAATCAATCGGGTCAGGTGAGTTTCGCGTTGACTTTGGGCCAGACCAGATCATTTTGAGTTTTGGGTTTATTATTTTCATCTTTTTTAATTAGAGATATCGACTCGTTTTTTATAATAATAGTCGGGTCAATTTTGAATTAACTCGAGTCAATTCAGGTTACGGGTTAAGCTCGGATCTTTAGTTTGAGTATCAAATCAAGTTCGGGTTGGCTTATTCGGGTCGGGTCATTCAAGTATCACTCGTACCAACCACATTATCCAGGTATGACTCTCAGACTCATACTCATACTCATCCTCAGACCCCCAATAAACATAGCCTTAGTGTCAACTCAGTTACTTAAATTAGTCTTCTAAGTCTAAACCTTTACCTGCTAACTTTACCTCTGGTTCATGTTTGACTGTTGGGTCCATAATTGACTGTTTGACACAACTATGTCCAACACTCAAATACTGTCATAAGCACTGGTTTGTTCACGAATTCTGTAATGATTCAATTGATACTTGCAATTATTAGGACTGAACGAACACAAGGAATTTGAGCATTCAGGTTCTAAGAAGAAATTATCAATAAATTTAGATTTGCGATATATAAATACATAATTGAATGATAGGGTCAAACTTCAAAGGATGATATATCGGGTTCAATTCTTAGACGTGACCTAATACACCCTACCCTTCTGAGAAAAGAAACAAACTCCCTAAAAGATTGGGAGCATACAGTATTTTTCATTGATTTCAACTGTCAAGCATCACCGAAAATAATACGGAGTACAAACTACACGGACCATAATAAAAGACTCCCTCCGAATCTGAATGATTTTCTCCTCCGATTAAAATAAACCTCACATATATTCGGATTCGGAGGGAGTACGAGTACTCGTTTATATTGAAAACAAGAGGAGAAAAAGAAGCAAACCAAAAATAGTGTTGAGGGGGTTCTTGGTAGCTTGATTAAGGGCAGCTTCTCCTATGTGACGCTCACAGTCTGTGAAAGCCACGCATGACGGTGTGGTACGGTTACCCTGGTCGTTAGGGATGATCTCCACACGGTCATGCCGCCAAACTGCAACACATGAGTACGTCGTCCCGAGATCGATTCCTATCACCGGCCACTCTCCTTTTCCCCCCATTTTCGCAAGTTTATTACTCCTAATTAGTAGAGGCTGGAATTTAATTAGATTGTTTAGTCTTCCTAGTTTCTACAACTTGTCGACTACCAAGGGAACTTTACAGGAGTAATATTACTGGGTCAGGACCAGACCGTTTAGCCTGGATCGAAGATCTATAAAAAGTTTTATCATGGACCAAACCTTATTTTTGTCGGTCCGGTGACTGTAAAAAAATCTGGACCGGACCATAATGGATCAAAACGGACCAAAGAACCCGAAATAAATTACTAGCAAAATATTCTTGATATATACAGAGTAATAACTTAAAAAAACGGTGATAAGTTCATAATCAAAATCTACAATATTTTTATTTCGTTTTCCATTTTTTTTGTAGATTAGGATTTAAGGATTTTTATTCGATTTTCTAGTTATGCGGTCGATTTTGTGCACATTATTTATATTATACGGAGTATTGTTTTATAATACGGTCCATTCAGTCCTTTATTTGATCCACGATCCAATCGGATCGGTCCAGGACCGGACCAAAAACTAAATACTATTATCATGTTGACCGTGGACCGGACCATATAATATTCGGTCCGGTTTGGTCCGGACCAAAGTGCAACGGTCCGGTCAGATATGTATAGAACTTTATGCCTAGTACTCTAATACTCCGTATAGTAGTAGACTAGTACTCCCTCCTTCTTGAATAAGCCCCACATTCCCTTTTGGGTTAGCATCATTTCTTTTTAAGGAAATATTTTTCTCTTTATTTCTCTCTCATCACATGCATCATATCTTCATAATATCTTCACAACCCTCCTACTTTTTCACCTTTTCTTAATATCGTGCCAAACCCGATAGGGCTAACTCAAGAAGAAGGAGGGAGTAGGATATTATGACCGTACCATCCAACCTTAGGATCCTATTTAGGATCCTTAATTCCTGAACTAAAGAGAAACGTCACCTACTATTACCAAAAACTTGGGATCGCATAATATTGAACACAGTAGAAAAACAGACATACCAGAATTACACAAGATGGAATACATCATTTTAAACATGCTCAGTAGGCAGTAGCGAGTGACCAACTTAAGTGTCTAGAGCGTTCATAGCTTCCACCAGCTTCCTCCGCTCCTCGTCTTGAACTTTGTATTTTTCAGCATCGTCCCTCATCCTCTCAACCTCTTCCTTGGAAAGCCGCACACGACGATTCGTAATAGTGATTTGATTGCTGAGCCCTGTACCAATTTCCACTGAGGAAACATTTAAAATGCCATTGAGATCAATCTCAAAAGTCACTTCAAATTTGGCAATGCCTTTCGGTGCTGCAGGAAACCCAGAGACCTTAAACTCGTCCAAGAAATTGTTGTCGGTTACCATCAGTCTCTCGCCCTCATACACCTGAAAATACTGTTCGGTTTTATTGTCTTTTGCAGTACTAAATCTTTCTGTCCTCTTTACAGGGATGCTTGTGTTCCTTGGAATGATAACATATAGTCTGCCACTGCTAGTATGAATACCAAGTGATAAAGGCGTGACGTCAACTAGAACAATATCCCTGCTGCTGCTGCTGCTACTACTACAAACACCACTTGAGACAGCAGCATGGAACGCAGCCCCGTATGCAACGGCTTCATCAGGGTTGATGCTTCTGCACAGCTCCTTTCCGACAAAATACTCTTGCAGGAGCTGCTGAACCTTTGGGATTCGTGTGGAGCCACCAACGAGGACAACATCCCGAACACCACTCTTCTGAATTTTAGCATCATTCAAGCACTTGTCCACAGTAGCTATACACTTCTGAAACAACTCCATGTTTAACTTCTCAAAACGGGCGCGAGATATTGTTGAGGTGAAGTCAATTCCCTCGCAAAGGCAATCTATGTCAATAACAGTTTGAAATGTGGATGAAAGGACTCTCTTGGCTCTTTCTGAAGCAGCCCTTAGTCTCGCAAGGACCCTCGGAGTTGCACTAATGTCTGTTTTATGCTTTGCTTTGAAATCCTCCAAGAGAAACGTCACAAGTTTGTTGTCAAAGTCCCCTCCTCCAAGATGGGTATCTCCACCTGTCGCTTTCACTTGTATCTCACCCTTCACAATCGACACCAAGGAAACGTCAAATGTCCCTCCACCAAGATCAAAAATCAACACATTCCTACTTGTTTCATACAGATTTGCAGTCGGCATGTCAAGACCATAAGCCATGGCAGCAGCCGTCGGCTCATTAATGATACGAATCACATTGAGGCCTGCTATGGTTCCAGCATCTTTGGTAGCTTGACGTTGTGAATCGTTGAAGTACGCTGGCACTGTGACAATGGCATTCTTTACAGGGCAACCAAGGTAAGCCTCAGCAACATCTTTCGTTTTGGATAGTATCATAGCAGAGATTTCCTCCGGAGTGAATTTCTTCTCTTCGGCCAAATAATTAGCAACAATCATTGGCTTATTGTCTTTGCCAGAAATAATACCATCAATAACCTTAAAAGGCCAAAGTTTGATGTCTTGTTGTATATCATCGTCGCTGAAACGTCTACCTATAAGCCTCTTCACATCTGCGAATTAATGTGTCAAAAACTCAAAGCATGAATGAATAATACTTCGAATCCCCCTCCCCTATATTATAATGTGATTAAGTGCGTTCTTCGTTGAACTAAAAAAAAAAAAAAATTACCAGCACCAACAACTACAAATTCGAGCAACATTATTGTCTCAAGTGCACTACTACAAATATAATGTACAGTAGTATTTTCAAATATTTTAGGTAAGATATCTACCCAACCAGTCCTATTTTGATCCATCTAGAGAATTAGTGAGTTATTGTGTTGTTGGAACTTGGAAGATTTCAACCGTGACCCGACCCAATTAAATTGTATGTCGTATTCATGTGAAGTCGTCTAAACCCTGACCCCTTGGGTTCATGTTGGATTGTTGGGTCGATAATTGACTATTTGACACAAGTATGTCTAAATACTGCCATAACAATGGTTTGTTGATGAAATTTTTAATGATTCTATTGGTACTTGTCCAATCACAAGGAATAATTTGAGCAATCAGGCTCTAAGAAGAACTTTTCAATAAATTTAGAATTGCAGTGCATGATTGCATGGTAGGATACGACATAAGATTTGAAAGTTCAATTCTTACCCACGAACATACTCGACAAAAGATTGGGGACATGTTCGAATTTGAAAGAATACACAATACATTGTTGAATAACCCTCAAATTTAGATGGACTACTTTAACCATCACCTAAATGACCAAAAGGACTACTCGTATTTTGCAAGATTTGAACTTTTTATCGATCATGAGTACAAATAAACAACACAGAAGTTAGCAACATTAACAAGACTAAATTAGAACTTAAAAGAATACAAAATTTCTTGACATTAAGAAAAGTAGAAAAAGAAGCCAACCAAAAATAGTGTTGAGGGGGTTCTTGGTAGCTTGACCAACGGCAGCTTCACCAATGAGACGCTCCGAGTCAGTGAAAGAGACACAGGAAGGTGTGGTACGACTACCCTGGTCGTTGGGGATGATCTGGACCTGGTCACTTCGCCAAACTGCAACACATGAGTACGTAGTCCCGAGATCAATTCCTATCACCGGCCATTCTCCTCCTCCTCCTTTTCCTTCCATCTCTTCTTTTCCTTCAACTTTACAGAATCACAAAGTATATTACTCTTCTTGTGGTCCCAACTAGAAATAGTAGTGGGTTTGTTGTCGTTAGAGATTTGTGTGTGTTGAAGCAGTAGAGCTGATATTTCGTGACAATTGACACGGTCAGGCATGGCCGAGTGGACCGTTCTGATATGTCTCAGCCCGGCCCGACCGCCACCTTAGCTGATGGATGACCCTATGGCACGCGACTGCCATCGTGCTGGCCTAATGCTTTTTTTTTTTTATATATATAAATTAGTTTTTAATACGCCCTCCATCTCCCTAAGATTAGTTTTTATTGGGTTTCTAGGTCTCTCTTATACACCTTCATATTTCCATCTTCCAAACGTTACCATTATTCGCGCAAGTAGTTTATAACGACTTAGCTTGCTCAAGTCAGATTAAATAGCTAGATGATAGTGCAATTAACACATTAGGTCTTTAACTTAGCTCATGATTGATTCGTATATTAAAAATCGAACAGTATCTTCAGCCACAAATGAAGTAGAAACAGCACTTAAGTAGAAATTTGAGGCTGCGTGATAATGTGCAGAATTTCGAAACTCAACTTCTATGGTAGCAGTTGTTGTTCAATACTCCTATGGTAGCAGTACAAGTTAGCAAAATGAGTGTGTTGGATCTTTCATAATACTCCTCCAACATCTACATAACCCAGCACGGTTAGAAATGTCTAATCAAGATGCAAAATACTTCATGTCATATCTTAGTAGCGACTAGCTTACTTCTCTAGAGCATTCTTAGCTTCCTCTGTTCCTCGTCTTGAGCCTTGTATTTTTCAGCATCGTGCCTCATCCTCTCCACCTCTTCCTTGGAAAGCCGCACACGGTGATTCGTAATAGTGATTTGATTGCTAAGCCCTGTACCCAATTCCACTGAGGAAACATTTAAAATGCCATCAAGATTAATCTCAAAAGTCACATCAAACTCGGTATCTCCTTCCGGTGCTGGAGGAAAACCAGAGACATTGAACCCATCCAAGAAATTGTTGTCATCTGCCATCAGTCTCTCGCCCTCATACACATTAAAACACTGCTCGGTTTGATAGTCGACAGCAGTATAATATCTCTCTGTCCTCTTCACAGGGATGCTTGTGTTCCTTGGAATGACAACAGATAGTCTTCCATCGTTTGTCTTAATACCAAGTGATAAAGGAGTGACATCAACTAGAACAATATCCTTGTTACTACTACAAACACCATTCAATACGGCAGCATGGAATGCAGCCCCATATGCAACAGCTTCATCAGGGTGGACTCTTCTGCACAGCTCCTTTCCGACAAAATACTCTTGCAGGAGCTGCTGAACCTTTGGGATTCGTGTAGATCCACCAACGAGGACAACATCCCGAACATCACTCTTATGAATTTTAGCATCATTCAAGCACTTGTCCACAGTAGTTATACACTTTTGAAACAACTCCATGTTTAAGTTCTCAAAACGGGCGCGCGATATTGTTGAAGTGAAATCAATTCCCTCGTAAAGGCAATCTATTTCAATAACGGTTTGAGTTGTGGATGAAAGCATTCTCTTGGCTCTTTCTGAAGCAGCCCTTAATCTTCCAAGGACCCTCGGGTTTGCACTAATGTCTATTTTATGCTTTGTTTTGAAATCCTCCAAGAGATATGTCACGAGTTTGTTGTCAAAGTCCCCTCCTCCAAGGTGAGTATCTCCACTTATCGCTTTCACTTGTATCTCACCCTTCACAATCGACACCAAGGAAACATCAAATGTCCCTCCACCAAGATCAAAAATCAACACATTCTTTCTTGCTTCATATAGATTGTCAGTAGGCGTGTCAAGACCATAAGCCATGGCAGCAGCCGTCGGCTCATTAATGATACGAATCACATTAAGCCCTGCAATGGTTCCAGCATCTTTTGTAGCTCGACGTTGTGAATCATTGAAGTATGCCGGCACTGTCACAATGGCACTCTTTACGGGGCAACCAAGATAAGCCTGAGCGACATCTTTCATCTTGGCTAGGATCATAGCAGATATTTCCTCCGGAGTGAATTTCTTCTGTTCCCCCAAATAATTAGCAGCAATCATCGGCTTATCTTCTTTGCCCGAAACAATTCCATCCACAACCTTAAAAGGCCAAAGTTTGATATCTTGTTGTATGTCATCATCGCTGAAACGTCTACCTATAAGCCTCTTCACATCTGCGAAAAGTGCTCGAATAAGAGTAAAAACGAACACCAGTACAGAACCATAGAAGACACTAAAAATTAGTCTATATGCAATTTTTTATGCAACCTACCATCCACTGGACCATCACTAGAATGACTAAAAGGGTCATTGAAAACCAGATATGAACAATTTAAGTTTTTGTTTATAATTAAAGTGGATGAGGAATATCTTTTGCCCTCGTTTTCCACCAATGTTAGTCTCTCTTTGTGATGAAATTATCTATCATATTCTTATAACGAGTCAAATAATAACCATTTAGTTAGGTAAGGACGAATCATTAGCATCCCAATGTGATTTGTTTTTGTTTTTCTATCTAAATAAATATTATTTGACGGGAAAGGATTGATCCTCTTCAAGTCTTCATTTACCCTTTTACTATATTTTCGAAGATAAAGGAATGGCGTTCCTCTTATAGTAACCACTTAGTAATTCACATCATCTTTGAACCAAATTACAAGAAAGGAAAGTGGCACCCCAGATGGCAATATGCTTTGATTAATAAAAAAAGGGCAAAATGGATGATTCCCGACTCAGTCACTTCCTGTGTAAGTAGAACAAATGTATGTTTCTCTTCCTCCTCCATAATGAAGAGACTACATTTGTTCCACAACGAACGACGTGGAAGTCGAATTGGAAAAGTTTCAAAATTGGCCAGATGAGTGTGATTAGGGTTTTAGGTGGTTTGAAATTAATGTCTCTTTTTAACTATAATAATCAAATTAAATCCGGTTGTCTAAGTCAAGTGGGTAAGACGGAGACGGTAAATCTCAGGTTCGATGATTTGAAAAGAAAAGCGGGAATCCTTTAAGACATGTAAAAGAAAAAAAGAAAACATGATATAGTCCGTAGTAGGAGTAGTTAAGACTTAAGACTAAGAGGGAGAGACTAGATTAAAGAGGAGGAAATGAAGGAAGCAAACCAAAAAGAGTATTGAGAGGGTTCTTAGTAGCTTGATTGAGAGCAGCTTCACCGATGAGACGATCCGAGTCAGTGAAAGCAACACAAGAGGGTGTAGTGCGGTTGCCCTGGTCGTTAGGGATGATCTCCACACGGTCATGTCGCCAAACTGCAACGCAAGAGTACGTTGTCCCGAGGTCGATTCCTATCACCGCCCATTCTCCTCCTCCTTTTCCTTCCATTCTTTCTCTTTCTTAATCTTTTCTGAATCACAGTGCCTTGTATAAAGGGAGGGACGACTGCATGCCTAACTAGACAGTTTCTATGGTAGGAATGTAAGATGACCTTTGAGTTTCTATCTACAGTATAACCCCTACTATTCTGCAACGCTAATGTGTAGACCATGTACTGATTCTGGTCGTCTCTCTTCCGATACGGTCCACTAAATTTAAGTTTCTTGAGAGATAGAGACGCTTGAGAGATAAAAGACAATTTGAGGAAATGATAACTTATTACTTTCCGTCAAAAAAAAACTTACTCCTATTACTTTAGTACTCCGTATTTATCTACTACTCAAATATCACGAAATTGTAATGAATATTCTCGTCACAAAAAAAAAAAAAATTCAACTCAATTGGTTCAGTCCTATTCAATTCAACATTTTTCTAGCATTTTTCTTTTAATCCCCACGAATATGTACACTGTCCTTAATTTCCAGGCCAACATCTTCGAACGCCTGATCTTGATTTCTTGACCCAAATCCTTCAATCACAAAAGTGAAAATTTCGTATTATCCCGGCTCCATCTTAACCAACAATATCAGTTAGTAGTACAGGAAATCTAAATAATGAGCCGACGTGCTAGTAATTAGCTACACTTACCAGACTTTCAGACCTTAACATCTACAGAGTGTCATTTGGACACCAAAATAACTTGATTACATCAACAAAAATTGATTTTTAGTTAAGATGCAAAATCACCCCACATACTTTTCAGCTCTCTCAACTTCAATTCAAACTCGGAAATTTCTGAAAGATCCGAGTTCAATTCCAGCCATTCAAATGTCATCTCAATGGCTTCCTTTATCCGTTTGTCCTCTGCTTTATTACCCATGCTCCCAACATCGTTCAGTTTGTCCCAAATATTAGTAGCATAGGCCTCGAGAGCGTTCTTAGCATTCATCAGTTTCTTTTGCTCCTCGTCTTGAGCCTTGTATTTTTCAGCATCATCCATCATCCTCTCTACCTCCTCCTTAGTAAGCCGCCCACGATGATTCTTAATAGTGATTTCATTCCTAAGCCCTGTGCCCAATTCCACGGCGGAAACATTCAAAATACCATCCAAATCAATTTCAAAACAAACGTCAAACTTTGTCTGCCGTCTTGGTGCAGGAGGAAAACCAGAGATCTCAAACTCGTCCAAGAAATTGTTGTCCATGGCCATCTGTCTCTCACCCTCAAAAACCCGGAAACGCACCATGATCTGGTTGTCAAACACAGTACATCGCCTGCAGTACTTTTTCACAGGAATAGTTGTATTTCTCGGAATAATCACAGTTAATTTGCCATCAGGATCCTCAACACCAAGTGATAAAGGAGTGACATCCTCAAGAACAATATCATTGCTACGACTAACAACACCACTTAAGACAGCCGCATGGACAGCAGCCCCGTATGCAACAGCTTCATCAGGGTTGATGCTTCTGCACAGCTCCCTCCCCATGAAAAACTCTTGCAACAGCTGCTGAACCTTCGGAATACGGGTTGACCCACCAACAAGAACGATATCATG
This sequence comes from Agrostemma githago, assembly GCA_958450325.1. NCBI lineage: Eukaryota > Viridiplantae > Streptophyta > Magnoliopsida > Caryophyllales > Caryophyllaceae > Agrostemma > Agrostemma githago. The sequence continues at coordinate 2,979,483 of OY288255.1, forward strand.
GACATCAGTCTTTTCCATCTTTGCATCTTCCAAGCACATCTCCACGGTGTTTATACACTTCTTGAAGAACTCCATGTTTAACTTCTCAAAACGGGCACGAGTTATAGTTGAACTGAAATCAATCCCCTCATAAAGGCAATCTATATCGATCACAGTTTGAGCTGTGGATGACAAAATCCTCTTAGCTCTTTCGGAAGCAGCCCTTAATCTTCCAAGGACCCTCGGATGTTTGCTAATGTCTATTTTATGTTTCCTTTTGAAATCTTCCAAAAGATAGGTCACTAATTTGTTGTCAAAGTCCCCTCCTCCAAGGTGGGTATCTCCACTTATCGCTTTCACTTGGATTTCACCCTTCATAATCGACACCAAGGATACATCAAAGGTGCCTCCACCAAGATCAAAAACCAACACATTCTTTCTAGCTTCATTTCGGTTCTTAGCAGCCATCGTGTCAAGACCATAAGCCATGGCAGCAGCTGTTGGCTCATTAATGATGCGAACCACATTGAGGCCTGCAATTGTTCCAGCATCTTTGGTAGCTCGACGTTGTGAATCATTGAAGTATGCGGGCACAGTGACAATCGCATTTTTTATGGTACAACCAAGGTACGCCTCAGCAATATCCTTCATCTTGGATAGGATCATAGCTGATATCTCCTCCGGACTGAATTTCTTTTCTTCGCCCATGTAATTGGCAACAATCATCGCCTTCCCATAGTGGCCTAAACCAATTCCATCAATAACCTTAAAAGGCCAAAGTTTGATGTCCTGTTGTATATCCGCCTCGGAGATATGTCTACCTATCAGCCTCTTCACATCTGCGAAAAACCGATTGCCACCATTACCAAATACCAACTAGGACAACTACAAATTCGAACACAAATTTCTCAAGTGCAATACTACAAATGTCTCAAATCTCACTATTCAATATTCATGCTCTTTAATACTTCAGTTCTGCCATAAATCATTGTTTGTTGATTAAAATATTAATCAAGGATCATACTAAATGATACTTCCAATCGATATAACTGAATTTGTGTTTCTTCTACCAGATATGGTGTCTACACATTTGAACCCATACCCCTAAAAATAATTAAATAATGAAACACGGAAGTTACTCCGTATGTATTTCGTAAGTTTCGAGTTTGTAGTAGAGTAAAAGAAGACAAAGTTTGACCTAAAAAGGAGAAAATGGAACAAACCAAAAACGGTGTTGAGAGGGTTCTTGGTAGCTTGATTAAGAGCAGCATCACCAATGAGGCGCTCGGAGTGGGTGAAAGCGACGGAGGAAGGTGTGGTCCGGTTACCCTGGTCGTTAGGGATGATCTCGACGCGGTCATGCCGCCAAACTGCTACGCACGAGTATGTCGTCCCGAGGTCGATTCCTATTACCGGCCATTCTCCTCCTTTTCCTTCCATTCTTTCTTTTCCTTCAACTTTTAACAATCCTAAAAGACTGTCGTATGGTGTTGATCAAGTGCGGGTCACCCTTTCCACCCGCCTCGTTCGGCAACTTACTAAGTAGGCTTAGTTAAGAAATTTTAAAATATACATTGTTCCTATAATTGATCACTTAAGTTATTAATGTGTGGTTCACATTTATCATTTATTTTTCTTTCTTCCTCTTTTTTTTTTTTTTTTTTTGTTAATCAGTCGCTTTATCTTCCTTATTTTTCACCCAAAAGCAAATGGCAATCACAGAAGCTTGGAGGGAGTATGAGTAAATGGGTAGCAGCCTAGCAAGCAACAAAATTAGGCCCGCTAAAATAAATGGGTGGACTTGGACTAGAAAAAATTGTGAACAACAACTCGTTATTTAACTAATATGATGTAATATTTTTTAAATGAATAAATAAATATACAATTAAAAAAATTGTGTCGTGAAGTTTTATAACGTCGTAATTTACCTTTATTGAGTTTTGATTTAGTTGCCGCCTAGTTGGACTTCCCAAACGACTGAAATCATAGTGTAGAATACAGGGTTTATTTACATCCAGAACCCAAGAACAAATTTTGCCAAGAATTCTATGATATATTTATTACGTTAAATAACGCGTCCTCTCAAATTTATAAGGCCAACGGAGGAGCAATAGAAGTATCAAAAAGCGATAAACTCTCGTCAGTTTAAAGTCGAAAACTCGTGAAAAATGGATGTGTTAGAAATAATGCAAAGTGGAATTGTTGACCATTCTTGCATAGTAAGAGCATCTCCCATTAGTAGCATATTAAACCTAATTTATTAGTATGGTTTTGAATGTCATTATGTTTAGAATAATGACAATTCATTTTCCATCATAAAGTGATTTTGGATACCTTTTGAGGGTAGTCTCATATGACTCTTACTATATAAGTATGAGAATAATAAGACATATGGGCATATACATCAAAGACTTCATCATCCAAATCTCTTGATAAATTTTGAGTATACCATCGAGTTCCAACTCCTAATGGTTGAGTACACAATCTTTTAGGAGTGTTGTGTGACCTTGGGGACGACGCTCATTCCGATTTGTACCGTAGTCGGGGCAATTTCGTTTCTTATTCAGTGGCCTTCATACCACGACACAACAACGTGTATTTACTAATTATATATCGCCCCTATAGTGACCCTATATTTCCAACAATTGAGAAACGAAATCATGTCACTATTATTGTGGTTGTGTTCATCACTAGTCATTGGAATTGTTTCAATTGGCTATCTTGTTTCGTTGGTAAGATTCATCTCGTTGAGGGTGAGACAACAGTTCGGTATTATGGCAATAACTCCGTCTCTAGACCTCTGATTGGGACGTGTAATATGGCGTTGGAAAGCTAAGAAGAAGGGCTACAACTCTTTAGTTGAAGTCGTGAGCTGATTCTGCCATTTACTCTTCAAAAAATGGGACACAATGTCGTGGTAGTATGCTGAAAGTTTTTGAAGGTTTATGAGTGGATGGTATTATCTTATTTTATTATCAATATTCATCCTTGAGAATGAGGTATGGTATCTATGAGTTTAGTTCTTGTCTTCTTGTGATTCATGATGATAAAATAATTACGTTTGGTAGATGAGTATCATTTATCGTCATTGATTGGAAGATAAATTATCTGATAAGAGTATGATGTTAATGTTGTTTCTGAACATATGTTGAATGTGTTAGTCTCAATATTTCATGATGGATGATGAATTTGCACACATGTTTGTATTAATATACAACTAAAAGGTGAATGTTTTTCTGTGTTTATGGAGAATATTATATGCCTACGATCAAAATAATTAATGTGATTATTAGTGGAGTAATAATTAATTATTAATGATTTTGTGCAAATTATGTTGTCTTGGGAGATACCATGTAGAGATTATAAGATCTTATGAGTAATGAGGCAATATTTGGATTTATTATATAGCCGTTATAAATTTATCTCATGCACTTAATATATATGATATTGAATATTATTCATTAATCAATTTAAGAACATTATGTATGTTTTGCTTGAGAAAATTGAATATGCATAATATATGTTGGGATTATATATTAGTGAGATTTTTCGTATCCTTACTAATGTTTTGAAAAGACATGTGTGTACTTGTCTTGTAAATTATTTTGGATACATTTGGAAGAAGAATTTAACTTTACACTAGAGACGCATCAATGCTCACTTGAGTACAATAAGCTATATGTGGGGGTTAAATATTTTATTTTTATTGATATGCATAATCTTGATCAAGTATGTATTAAATAATTGGATGAATTATTTGATAAATTACTCTAAGAATAGATTATGGAATAGATAAATTGTCAGGCATAATTATTTGATAAAAGTTGGGATGATTAATGAATGAATAATTTGTATATTTTGTTTGAACGATTATGTTTGTCACTATTTCGTGGTGTGACAACATGTGGGGGAAGTCATTCAACTTATTAGATAAAATTATTCAAGCATCAATTATTGAGTTGATATCTTATAATTTGTGAAGAGTATGTATATCTCTAATTGTGGGGGAAAGTGATGATCGATAGCGTGTTTTATAAAGTGATTTTGGATGTAGTCTCATATGACTCTTACTATATAAGTATGAGAATAATAAGACATATGGGCATATACATCAAAGACTTCATCATCCAAATCTCTTGATAAATTCTGAGTATACCATCGAGTTCCAACTCCTAATGGTTGAGTACACACTCTTTTAGGAGTGTTGTGTGACCTTGGGGACGACGCCCATTCCGATTTGTACCGTAGTCGGGGCGATTTCGTTTCTCATTCAGTGGCCTTCATACCACGACATAACAACGTGTATTTACTAATTATATATCGCCTCTATAGTGACCCTATATTTCCAACAGGATGTTCACCTGTTATTTGAGACTGAAATTGAACTGGAGATATCCTAAATAACCGCTGTAACGTGGTAAGAAAACCGGCATGAAACGAGGCATTGTTCGATAAGACTTCCTGGCCGGCCCAAAATGTAGTATATAATACACGATTTTCGGATATACAGGACCCTGGAACAAAACTTGCGGAAAATCAACGGTTTATTTCTTAGGTCAAATAACGCGTGCTCTCAAATCAAAAGTCGAAAACTTAGATAGAATGAACTTTTATTTGTTATTTGATGCTGAAGTTGAATTGGGACTATCGTTCGTCTACCTCAATAGTTACTAATACGGTTAGATTATTTCGTAACGGAATTCGAATAGTAGAAAGAAAATGGAGAGACCAAGAAATATGGAGGATCTAATCATCCAAATGCTGACAAAACACCCCTCAACCGAAAAGGTTGACCCAAAAAAAAAGGCGGGAGAATGATGAAGGTGACGAATTAGAAAGAAAAAAAAACAATTAAAACGGTCCACTCTAAATAACAGCACATAATCCATGTGTCCCTAACTCACAAATCACTCTAATTAAGTACGTATATTATACTCCGTATATTCATATCAAAATTACGGAAAAGTATATTTTTACATTGTCATCATACAACACTCCAAATAACACCAATTCTATGATAAATTCATCATCAAACTTCTCAATATGTACCGTGAAAATGTGATATGATGTCATGAAGTAATGTTACTCCGTACCATCTCATGACACTCCAACGTTTTTTTAGTGAACATCGTTTAATACATACGGGTCTAAAATTATCCAGTAAAGCGTAATGTTATTTATTAGACCAAATCAGACCATTCATCGTTTTACGGACACAATCCGGGTTAAGATGAGTGGAGTATACCATATATTCAGGTCTTAACTTTATGGGGAGTCAATTAAGGTGGATAAGGCATAGACTCGAAGTTTAGAAGACATAGTGTCAAACACTTGCAGGGGATTGAACCTGAGACCCTTGGGTCAATCACCACAAATTTTAACCGCTAGGCAACACCATAGATAGAAGTAAATTTGAGGATATTGTTCTTAAAAACAGGCACATTCGACACAAGGAAGGATGAGCAAATGAAATGACGTTATTATTATGCATAATAATATCCCAAAACCCTGTTAAATTAGTTTTTTTCACCAACTCTTCATCTGCTTATCGTATACACAGGAGTACAGAAGAGCAACACCCTGTGACCTTCACCTCCTTTGTCATTACCATTTTGCAATTCTTGTTCTTGTCTTTACTCATACATCTTCATCTCTATTGTTTTACCCAACCAATCCAATCCAAACCCACCTAAGGTTTCTTCTTCACGCCCTCTTTTGTTTATGTGTTAATTCATTGCCAATTGCCCAATTGCCCAATTGCCATATCTCATATACTTATATCTATATATCCCTGCATGCTCTTTTATTCTTATATGTGCACTTTTTTTGTGATCATCCTTTTTTGCTTGTTTTTACTATTTCATTCCTACCCCCCCTTTTTTTAATCAATTTTTACTGGGTTTTAGACTTTTAGGTACTCCTTGAATCATCTCCTTCATTTATTGTTTCTATTAATTAATTAATTTTTTTTTTACAAATAAAGGGTTGATCGATCATGGGATAGAGCACTTTCATTCATTTTTTGGTCAAACTTGTGTTGTAGTAGAGTAGTAGACCACATGTGATCAACCAATTGGCCTGGTTTAATCCGACGTATGTTATCTTAATATGTGACGATCTCACGTGACCAGAGTCGTTTAATTGTTTGTTAATAAATGGCTAGATACACCATTATTCTACCTTACAATCGAATCGTGTGACACTCGATCTTCTGTTCTGGATTGATTTCATGAACAATTAAATTGGATGCTTGGAGTTCTATGATGTTAGTTTTGTTTTAAGTCAACTTTGTGAAGGTCAATTCATTTACGAGTAATAACTTGTAATTCAAGGGTGAAACTAGGCTTCTACTTCAATTCAGTTATTGAAAGATATTCCTCCTTTTTCGATAGCTGCAAATTATCCATTACTCCTATTTTTTTCGGCTTTTGAATGTAATGCCTATCGATTTATAATAATAGGGCGAATCTAGAATTTAAATTTTGGGGTCGTGAGTTCATTATATTTGCTCAATGGGTAGCAATTTGGGTGGCAAAAACTTGATAATTTTAATCTTTTTGTAAATTTGGGGGGTAACGAGGGCTACCTTTGCTACTAGCTAGATTCCTCTTGCTCTCGAATGTTCAAATCCTTTGTGTTTCGTTATTGAATAAGCTGAAATAGAACCAGTAATGATGATGATGCATTTCAATTTCCAGAATGTGTTGCTGATAAACAATTTTCTTTCAGAATCATGAATACAGATTTGAAAAAATCATCTTCAGATCGAGAGAAAGCTTCAACCTCTGAACGGCAGAAAAAGGTACTCGTACAGTCGTACTTCCTACTATAATACGGAGTAGACTATTAATTGTATTACGAGAAATGAATAACTATGTTGACAGCATTTAATCGGTGTGTTTGCAGATTGCGGATGTAAGAGCAGCTATAAGTCCATTGCCAGAGAAACTGTCAAGCTTCTCTTCTGATGATTCAATTTCAAGATACCTGCGGGCGCGAAGTTGGAATGTTAAGAAAGCAACGAAGATGCTGAAAGAAACTTTGAAATGGAGAACTGAGTATAAAACCGATGATATATGCTGGGTATGGGCGTTCTTGTGCTCGCAATTCACGTTCTATTCATAAAAAATGCTAACTCTTTGAACATGTAAATGGTCTCTAAAGATATTTGTTCAATGTTTTTTTTGTTTCCGTTGATGTAGGAAGACATTGCTTCTGAAGCAGATTCAGGCAAAATATATAGATCAACCTCTGTCGACAAGAACGGGAGACCTGTTCTGGTCATGCGTCCCTCTTGTCAGGTGATTTTCTTTAACTCTGTACATCGGAAAAACAATGTCAGTCTGTCAGCAGCGATACAACTAGAATGCTAGATGCATTTTTTTCCCAATAATTCAGCCAAACTCAATTCTGTCAATTTAAGTTCAGTTAATCTCAATCACTTCAATTCAGTTAAGCCCACTTCAGTCGAACAGAATATGGCCTCAATGAAGTTGAACTGACTTGAACTGAAAATAAGCGGGAAAGAACATGGCTTTATTAATGTTAACCTTGTGGTTACTATTGCTCTCTTAAATTCTTGGGATGTAATGTATGTGACGGGTCGACGTCTTGTTCTTAATGCAGAATTCCAGCTCTGTAGCAGTGCAAATCAAATATTTTGTATATTGCATGGAAAACGCGATCCTTAATTTACCACCTAATCAAGAACAGATAGTGTGGCTGGTTGATTTTTGGAATTACAGCCTGACAAATATTTCTATCAAGTCGACCAAGGAAACAGCCTACGTGTTACAGAATCATTATCCAGAGAGACTTGGAGTGGCTATTATGTACAACCCTCCCAAGATGTTTGAACAGTTTTATACGGTACCTCTTTCTTTACTCTCATCTCTTCCTACTTAACCTGTGTATCTCGTCTTTCTTGAGTTTCTCTGCTTTTGTTCAAGTCATGCTGAAAACAGACGTATTTCTGTACAAAAATGTTCAGTTTGTTGCACAGATTTAGGCTAGGCTCTGAAGAAACTGAATGTTTAACTCGGTTCATTGGTTTCAGCAAACCGATTTCAAGGGATTATTTTTATAGCGTAATGAATAATGATAGACGCACTGTCTGTCTGTTTTTTTTTTTAACCTAGCATTCGCCAGCATTTTATCCTGCTAAACTTAGAGGATGCTAATAGCTGTCACTGTTTTCAGGTGGTTAAACCTTTTCTAGAGCCAAAGACGAGAAACAAAGTCAAGTTTGTGTATGCCGATAACCCCGACAGTACAAAGATCATGGAGGAACTCTTCAACATGGATCAGGTTGAACCGTCATTTGGTGGAAAAAGTGATGAAAGTTTCGACATTCATAAATACGCCCAGAGAATGAAAGAAGATGACATTAAGAAACACACATTCTTGGAAAATGGACGTGATCCGTTTGCTTCCATCAATAACAGCGGACTAACTAATAATGTGGGAGATGATGGATCAGACGAAGAGGACGAGAGTGATGATCGGAGTCCATCACTGTCAACGGCCGGGGAGTCCCCGGGTTTTCCCCAAGAGACAAGTTTGACAGTGAGTACGATGAGCCGCCTTGCAGATGTTGGAGATGTCAGAGCATAATTTTAACTGTGATGACAACCCAGCATTGTTAATTATACAATCTGACTAACAAGACAACCTTCATGGTTACACCATGACAAAGTAGAAGTGTAAACCTCTTTCTGGAAATAAGGAGTATTGCTTTGGGTGTACTTGTATATATGGCAGTATTGTCATTTGTAAATCCATGTTTTTTCCTTCTTGAGTTTAAAATAAAATAAGGGATATTTTCCATGGTACCCTCGAACTTTGACAGATTACACATGGTACCCCTCATTTTAAGTTTGTTCATGTAGTAACCTTGTGTTTTGTGTTTAGTGCCCATGGTACCCCTGTTCAATTTTCTGTTATAACGGCGTTAGAAGTTAAGTTAGTTAGTGGTTAATTAATTTTGTATGAAAAATTAGGTAGAATCATTAACGAACTTCAAATTAAACTGATAATTGAGAGAATGTCCATGGTACCCCTATGTTTTCAATGTTTTAACCATGGTGTCCCTGTGTTTTCGACTTTTTTCCTATGGTACCCTTGTGATTTCAATTATTTATCCGTGGTACCCCTAAATGAATTGCAACGGCTATTTTAATGAACTAGTCATTGTTCATTTGCAAAGTTAGAACGGAAGATGATAGTCATAAAGTTTGTAAGAGGACTTGTTCAATTACACCATTAAAACCAACCACATTTATCGCACTTGTAGTATAGTTTAAATGAGTTTGTTGCAGTATGACCTGATGCTCGTATATTTGTTCTCTTATTGTATCTCGAACATGATTTTTTTTTACATTAACTCCTCTTGAAAAATATGAAAATGACATTATTGTGTGAAGTGAGTTATGTTCTTTATTTGTTATGCTATTGTGCTGACCCTCAATCCCATTAATTTTGTATTTATAAGAAAATGAACAATGAATAGTTCATTAAACTAGTTGTTGAAATTCATTTAGGGGTACCACAGACAAATAATTGAAATCACAATGGTACCATAGGAAAAAAGTCGAAAACACGGGAGCACCATGGTTAAAACATTGAAAACATAGGGGTACTATAGGCATTCCCTCAATTATCAGTTTAATTTGAAGTTCAATTCGTTAATGATTCTAACTAATTTTTCATCCAAAATTAATTAACCACTAACTAACCTAACTTCTAACGCCGTTATAACGGAAAATTGAACAGGGGTACCATGGGCACTAAACACAAAACACAAAACACAAAACACAAGGTTACTACAGGAACAAACTTAAAATGAGGGGTACCATGTGTAATCTGTCAAAGTTCGAGGGTACCGTGGGAAATAAGAATGAGGTTTTGGCCTGCATTTTACCTCGCACACTAAAGACTTTAGAAAAAAATTTCGCTTCTAAGAGCAAGTGCAATAGAACAACTTTTAAAAATAGGTTCTTGGGTGACAAACTCTCAATAAAAAAACTCATATTCCACTTGCTCTAAGCCAGCACTACTACATTTCGTCGTCGACATTTCAGCCACGTCGTCGACGCTTTATACGTGAATTTACTCTTTTACCCTTCCATTATTGTGATTAATTATATTAATTAAGTTTCTTAATTAACGTAATTAATATTTCCCGACGAAATTAAAATTACGGTTTTTGTACTTTTGAACGGTTTTTGAGGCACATGTCTCAACGTAACTATTTTACCCTTCTGTAATTGTGATTAATGAATGTAATTAAGTTTCTTAATTAATGTAATTATCATTTTCCCGACTAATTTGAAATTACGGTTTTTTGAACTTTTGAACGGTTTTTGAGACACGTGTATCAATGTAACCCGGGAATAATCCTAATTATATAAACATTTCGTATAATTTCATAATAATAATTATAAATAACGACACCCGAGTCACGATATTAAAAAAAAAAATACGATATCGTAACGTATAATGTCAAACAAAAACTAAAAAAAACCCAAAAACAGGCCCAGAAGTCAAAAACTGGCGCCCAGGAGACCCCCCGGGCTCGAACCCACAACCTCTCGAACTCAAATGAGCCTCTTTACCACTGAATCAATTGAACATTGTTGATAACCTTTACTAAAATATTATCTATATTTGATTCTAAAACCCCCTAAAATCGCCTATTAATACAATTTTAATATTATTAATAATATTAGGGGCCGTTTGGTTGGAGGGTTTCGGGAAAGGGAAAGGGAAACAAGCTTACCGATTCCCTTTGTACATGTTTGTTTGGGCAAATCAATGAAACTCTTTCCCCATTTCACCTATTAACTAAACCCCATATCCATCTAAATTGAAACCCCCACCCCCCAAGGGTTTAGAATTCCCTTTCCCTCCCATTACCCCATCCCTATATCTTCTTCTTGGCCTGTAACGGTGTTCTCATAATTGTCGTTACGTCTCCGACCTCCAACCTCACATCTCCCACCTCCGATCTCCCACCACCAACGTCCACGTTTCACTGCATGTACGAGTTACTACACCTGTCAAATGACCCGACCCGGAAATCCGATCCGCCTGACCCATTTTTTTAGGTTATGAACTCATTTTTTCGATCTATAACCCGTTTTCGAACCCAATATGACCCGTTAATTGAAAATATTCAATTTAATAAAACTTTTTAATCATTTAATAATAAAATAATTTTTAAATAATTTTAAAAATTGATTTTAATATTTTTTAATCATTTAATAATAAAATAATTATTAAAATAATTTTAAAAAATGATTTTAATATTTTTTTAAATATAAACATTATAATTAAAGAGTATAATAATAATAATAATAATAATAATAATAATAATATTAAAAAAAATTAATATTAAATTTTATTTTAAATGTGTTATTGTCATAATTAATTTTGTTGTTATTCGATATGACAAGAATATATGTTGTTTTTTAAAAAATAAGCAGGAAAAAGTTGGTGAAAAATAATATTGAAAAAACAAGGTAAACCGATATAATAAAGAAAACATGTTAAAAAAATTGATTCCTAATGGTAACCAAACGACCACAAAGAAATAAGGGGTAATATCATTCCTTTCCAAGATTGAACCAAACAATAACTTAAATTTAGGGTAATTCCTTTCCTTTCCCCTTATTTCTCTTTCCTAATCTCATTCCCTTTCACCTCTGCTAACCAAACGCCCCCTTAGTGTTGTTGTGGGTGAGAGAGGATATATAATATAACATAATCCGTAACATAATAAAATGACGGTTTTCAAAAAAAAAAAACCGTTTTATTATCGAGTTTCATTAACATGATTAAACTTTTTAATTTCATTAACAAAGTTAGTGAATGTAATTAGCGAAGTACGTTGTTGTCTTTTCACATTAAAAACCGCCGACAACCTAATTTCTAGAAAAGTCGGGTTTCTTTAAAGAAAAAACGCTTTTTTTTTAAGTGAGAGAAAATAAAATTAAATATGGTGAGTGGAGTTTAAGTGGATATATAATAAGGACAAGATAATAACGGAACGGTTTGAAAAATTAAAAACCGCTTTATTAACGAGTTTCAATAACTAATCTAACTTCTAAAATTACATAACATTAGTTAACTAATCTAATTAAGGCAAGGGCAAGAACGTCTTTTACATTAAAAAGCGCCGACGACGTGGCTGAAATGCCGACGACGAAAAACAGCAATCTTGTGATTGTCCATTGTCTTGTCCTCCCTTACTCGCCTCGTCCACTTTTAATTTTCCTATTTCAACCTAAATGTTTGTCCACTTCTAATTTTCCTTCTTCCAGATCTTATTTTTCTTTTAATTTTTGTTCCAATGAATTATTTGTCTATTCCAATTAATTGTCTGTCTTTCTATTTTAGGAAGATTTTTTTGTATGTAATTTGACCATTGACTTCACATGTCACCTCCTAATTGGATCTCTTTCCCTTGGTGCAAAAAACAAAGGCAAACAATTAATTGAAACGGAGGAAGTAATTATTGTTTGAAATGGTTTGTCGTGAAACGATTCATTTGTGAAAAAATATTATTGTTCATTTATCAATAGTACACTAATTATATTTTTGCAAAATTGGAGCATTACATACGTGAAATCGTCATACCCTATAATTTGTGATAGTCTCGATAATCTTGAATCTTAAGTAATGAACGATTGAAACAATTGAGTAGCATTCAATGATTCTCGTAGAAGTTGAACGTTATTATTTAATGATTTATTAAATGATGTACAACCATTTGTTAACACTTGCATGGTGTGGTTAGTGTACGTATGATTCACACCACACATTCACATTCACATTCACATTGCATGTTCCATAACGTGCCATATGATCTACCACGGAAGGACTAGGAGTAGTATAAGTAACAACTAATAATGTGTGCATCATCTTCCCTTTTACATACTCCCAATTTATTTTATAGCCATACAAATATACATTATATATATCCCCATATATGTAACATATGCATGCCTCAACCGTAGTCTACTGAATATATACTCCTCAATTCTAATAAAGGAAGAAGGTACGTCGTCGTCATTGATGCTTAATTCATTCTATATTAGTACAGTATCTATTTCAGTCCCATCATTACGCTAACTAGACTCGATTATGTTCTTATTAAGCACGGATCGGAGTACAAATTATATATTAACACTGGTTTTGTATTTCGATCTCTTATGCTAAGCTAGCTACAAACTATTTTTTAATAATTTGTCGGGTAACACTACTACTTAGAAATTATAATAAGATGCGTATATTTCTAGAGCTAGAGTCATCACTTTGTTTCATTATATTTATTTAAATATGTTTTATAACTCTCACGATCCCATGTCTCTTATCAGTATTCATAGTCTCGGGTTAATGTCTTCAAATTTTTAGTCCCACGCAAAACCATTTTGACGAAACAAAACATTTATCACATGCGATTTATTTTTTTATATTCTACGAGTATTAAGTAATACTACTCTGTATTTTTTTTATTAAATTATGATACATGTAAAATATTTATTGAATTTGTGCAAAAATATTATCAAAAAAATCTTGTTTATTAGAGTATTTTTCTTTTATTTTGTTATATCGATTTATAAAATGTTAATCAATAAAAAAAACTTGCAAATATTGTTTTGCAGCCTAAATTCTTTTATTTCATACTCCATACCGGAGATTATAGTAAGGATTCGAGTTAGCAACTACAATTACGACGATGAAATGTGGGTATGTGAATGACTAAATTCGAAGAGAGATGCGGGTACATTTATGTATGTTGTTTTTTTAACGAAATACACATTTAATTAGTCTTATAAAAAAAATAAGAGATCAAACCTAATACTACTATTATCGAACATACTTAACATATATATATTCTTCCGTAATTATTAATTTGAGATATCTATTACTGTACAAGTCGACAAGTGCCAAGTTGTGAGCCGGAATAACTAATCTAACTAACTCCACTAGAAGTATTGATTGTAGTAGTTACGTGCCAAATGATGAGTGGCTACATGTGTCTGTCCTCGTTCCTCAATTATGTGCATCAATTATACTCCTTCCCATCCATCCAATGCTTTACATGGAGGGTTTCACAAATTTTAAGAAAAGTGGTAAAAGTAAGGGTATTATTGGTAAATCAAATGATTTTATGGGTCCACCAAATTTAAAGCAAGGAAAAAATAGTGGTATTTTGTGTAAATAGAGGAAAGATAGGGGGTTATATGGTAAAATCTTTTGCCAAAAGAGGAATGTAAAAAATTGAGTGAATTGTCCATTTATAATAAGTGTAAAGAATTGAATGGATGAGAGGGAGTATCTCCATTTGTTATTTACAAAAACTACGAGACGGTATCACAATAAATTTATTGTGAAACCTTTTATATAATGATGGTTATCATTTTGAGTTTCAGTGAACTATAAAGTGTATCTCATAATACAGAAAGTCTTTTGTGATACTGTCTCACATACGTTTATTGTGAGACACACTCTATAAGCCACTAAAACTAAAATTGGTAACCATTATCACCTGAGAGGTCTCACAATAAACTTACTGCGGACCGTCTCATATATTATAAATTTTTGTACTTATAAATATATGTAAGACGATCTCGTAAAAGACCTGCTCCTTACTGTTTGTGTCACCTTCATTCACCTTTCATTCTTTCCGTCTTATTCATCATCACCCATCCACATAACGTGGTGGATGGGACTTGGCCTGGTATTGGTACCATCATACGTACCACTAGTATTCCAATTATTCATATTCATGGAATAAATTGACTCACACGCAAAATGTATAAGCTAAACCGCTAAATTAATCCGGTCCTCGGGTATTGAACGATTTCAAATCATACATCCTCATAATATAAGAAAACAGAAATGACCCAAAACAACTTTAAGACGACTTTTTAAACATAGAAAATGACCCAAATGTAACGGATGTAAAAAGTACTCTGTATCATAATATTAATGAGAATACCCTACAATAATAGTATCGTTTTATTTTGTATCTAGGTTTTACGTAAATACTCTTCTTCGTAATTCATACTCATATAAGAGGCTTATATGAAAATTATGCAATTCATTAATAGTGTTATCTCTCTCTTATATCGTTCTAACAACTTATTCAAATTGACAAAATAAATGAAAATCCTAAAAAAATTGGACCTCGCCCGATCTGACTTGTATGACACATTTACGGCTTCATACATGTAAATAATTTATTTAATTTCAATATGTGTTATCATAATTCTAAAATATTTGTATATATATTTTTTCTTATTAACACATTTTGAACTCTCATTAAAAATAATTATCTCCAATAAAAAATAATACTAGGAATAATGGAGTAACATGTGTTGGATGGCACAGAAACAATGAATCATGATCTGCTATTTGTATTTGAATTAATATAATGTGAAATCTTAAATCGAAATTCATGGAACTCAAAAGTCCATACAATAATTAAGAATAATTTAAAGGCGTTAAATATGGAAAGTAGGGTCGTTATGTATGGGACCATACGCATACGCACTTCATTCATGTATGCCTTTCTTCTCAATTTCTAAGCTTTATTTCTGAATCTACATACACTTATTCGCCATCAAAACTCAAAAGAAGTCGATTTCTGACCAAAGAGGTCTTAGTCTAGATCACCCGCGGTACGGTTTCAATTCCCTTCTTCCTTGTCTCGCTTTTGTGCGGCTAGAAAAATAGTTTTAATTTGGTCTACGCTATTTCAGGTAATTCTATTGAAACGAGAACAACGGTCAAATGAGTAAGTACTTAAATTGACTTAATTATGATTACTGAAAATGAAAATCTTTTGACAGGAATGGCTACAGCTGTGAAGAATGCTGCTGCAAACCATGACAATTCTGTTGCAAAAGAACAGCAGCAAAAGGTAGGTACATACATACATTATACATACCGGCATTTCCCTGCAGTCGATTAATTAGGCCTTAACTTGATCGACTGATGTCAGATTGATGAAGTGAGATCGGAAATAAGTCCGCTGTCCGAGAAGTTGAGCGGGTACTGTTCTGATGCAGTGATTACCAGATACCTGCAAGTGAATAACTGGAATGTTCAAAAGGGTACTAAAATGTTGAAAGAGTGTCTGAAATGGAGGTCAGAGTACAAGCCTGAAGAGATTCTATGGGTTTGTCTTCTTCATTCGCTTCCTCTAATGTCTTTTCTACTGTATGTGTTACATTTCATATGCATAAGATAGTTTTTCCCGTCTGCAGGAAGATGTTGCATTCGAAGCAGAAACTGGGAAAGTATACAAATCAACCTCCGTGGACAAGAAAGGGAGACCGGTTTTCATCATGCGTCCCTGTCGCCAGGTAATCAATCAATCAGCCTACAATTCATAGGCCAGGCTTACATTGATTGGTACGGTGGAGTCGTGAATTTTGATTTCTACTGGTGTTTTGGATGCAGAATTCAAGCAATATACCAGGACAAATGAAATACATGGTGTACTGCATAGAAAATGCCATGCTTAACCTGCCAACAGATGTAGAGGAGATGATATGGCTGGTGGATTTTTGGAACTTCAAGCTTTCAAACATTTCACTGAAGGTGTCAAAGGAATTGGCACAAATACTACAGGTCTACTATCCAGACAGGCTTGGACTTGCGCTTTTGTATAACCCTCCTTGGATCTTCGAACAATTTTACAAGGTACCCTTCCCCCTTCTTAAACCCTGTCCTTCCAGCTCATTTCACTCCAGTTCAACCCATTAAGTTCATTTTGTGTCAGTCACTTCAGCCGAAAAGAACATGGCCTTAATGTATGGCACTATGATCGTTTCAAGGATACTGTGAAGTTCAGATTTGTGTAGCATGTTCACCTTTTCTTTTCATCCTTTTTCGTCTGTATAAAGATGTTGTATGTACCTTTTCTCAGATGGTAAAACCATTTTTGGGCGCCCGGATGCGAGACAAGGTCAAGTTCATTTATTCGAACGACAGCAGTACAATGAAAATCATGGAAGACCTTTTTGAGACTGAGCAGCTTGAAACTGTATTGGGCTCAAAAGCCGCAGACGGTTTTGACATTCAGACATACGCAGAGAGAATGAAAAAAGAAGATGAATTAAGGCAATCCCTGGGGCTAATCAAAGGAAATGAAGTCAGAACACAGTCTGATAGTGGTGACCTATCTAAGGAAGAGAAGGCGATCAATGGTGAACAGATTATTACACCTTCGACGACTGCTGCTGAAGTTTCATAGCCTCAAGGATTATGATGATGTCAGATTACGATGAGGCGAGGAACTACCTAGCACAAGTACTTATATATTCTTGTTACTTTGGTGCAAAAGGAAGCACTGGTGCAGTTAACTGCAACAGTGTAGAACTCCTGCAAATCACTGTGTCTGATGCATGTAAAGTAGGTATGCTATTATTGATCAGAAGTCCAAGAATTGGGAAATAAAAGGAATTAACAAGTAAGAAAATTTGCGACGAAATTGTGCTTCATTTCTCCCTTTGTTTGTAGAGAGTTAGGGACGTTATTAGAGGTGGATTTCGAGCATGACCTCGAAATCAGTGGTTGAGTTCAATTCTTTCCCGCTTAAGTTCAATTCAATTCAATTTAACCCAGTATTACTGAACAAAAGTAGGTTGAACCAAGCTGAAAAGTAGTTACATTGAACTACCTAAGTTCAATTTGTCGACCTAAAGTTCATTTAGTCTCAACCTAGTTCAGTAGAGTAGCTCATATAGACTCGAAGTACACTCACGTTAAATCTTGAAAACCACTCCAAAGCGAGAGCGACAAGGCGTCACGACTCAAATTTTACATCATGGTTTGGTTAAGAAAAAATATTTAGTGAAGTTCCACAAGGAGGAACAAGAGTTCTTCTCAAAGAATCTTTGGATTAGAACATAAAATTGTATATCAGTCTCTTACAAACCATCACCACATTACATATGAGCTAAAGCCTAAAGGTGATTACATAGTAGCTAAACAATCCAGCTACCATGAGTTTCAATCTACAGTTGGTCTTCCTATAAGGAGTATTTGTTTTCCCTTACGATTCGACAGTTCATGCCTGCAGCCCCAAGTTACCGAAAACATAATTAATACGGTATTTGTGAGATGAGAAAACTAGGTCTTGCCTCACCGAGTTCTCTTACTAAAGCATATCATCCAACTTCTGCCTGTATGCAGCTAATCTCTGCAGCAAAAGAACAGCATAAACATGATCAACAACTAAGGTTAAATCCTGGCTCCATCACTGATGGCGTCTCACGGAGTCACAGGTGCAATTTTGATGGGGAAACTTATTTTACATCCTAGTGAATGGTTAAGAAAATAAAAGGATGCATACCCTGGTATATGCATAGACTCCAGCTTCAGTAGGTCCTACAGGACTTCCCCTTCTCATGAACTTCCCTTCTTTACAAATGTAAAGTAGTGGTATTCCAGTGGATAGTTCCAGGCTGATAACCTGAAGCAGGTGTCTCATTAAATATAAATACGAGAGCGGTACCTTAATCTAGGAGTTTACCAGAAGAGAACAGATGAATTTACCTCTTGAGATGTTAGCTTATCAAGATACATAATGATGGATCTTAGTGAGTTCCCATGGGCAGCAATCATTATGTGCTTTCCAGATTGTAGCTGAGGTTCAATCTGCAAAATACATTTCAATTCAGTATTCTGATCAGTACCTACTCCATTCGCTCATTCGGATTCCCTGCATTTTCCTTTTTAAAACAGTTGGATCAAACAACTACATTTTCGTTTTGGGTCCAATATAACTGACTAGAACACCCCCAAAATGTTGTTAAATCACAGTAACAGCCACGACTCACTATAGCAGTAATGTGGTGGCATGCAATGTTCAAGGATTATAACGGCATATCCGTCATATATGCAGTATCAGTCTAGCATCGGCTTCATTTGCCTTGCATTGGTCAAGTGTAGATTAAATATCAGTTGTGTCCGTCGTATCCGCCTACTATAGTACTATCACACTATCAGCTATTTCAGCTTTAGAGGTCTGAAAATGTCTGGGTGGAAAGTTAAAAATTCCCTACGCAGCGGCTGATGAGCCATGTAGTGGTCAATATTTTTCCACACGAGTGCCGTGCTCAGTCTTTTCTGGCAAACCATCCATCTTTTGATACGAGGGAATAAAGTACAGTATAAAACAATTTTGAATAAAAGTCGCTCCCAAGTGCCTACATGCTCTTTAAAATACGCGACTGCTCTTTCGGCACACATCTCCAAGCTCTCTCCGTTTGGTGGAGGTATATCATAACTGCGGCGCCATTCGTGTACTTTCTCCTTCCCATATCTTTCTGCAGTTTCCTGCTTGTTGAGCCCTTGAAGTTCCCCATACCTGCACAAGAATACCTATCTTATTTAGATAAATCGGAAGAGTTGAAAAGAATTTAGAGAAAAGGAGTGTCTGAAAAGCATACATTCTTTCATTTAGCTGCCAACTTGTTATAACTGGGATTGACTGTTTTCTGGTCTCCTCACTATAAATTTCAGTCCACAATTTTGCTTGTTCGCTCTCATTATGCATGATTATGGGCACCTGGTGCAGAGGGTACAAGTTCATTAGATACAGAAGGATTTGTTGGAATACCGCTCTAAAAGGAAGGGGAGAGATAAATAGAGCCATATCAAATTTCTTTCAAATTAACAAGGATTTGACTTGTTGAAGGGAAAAAATGAAGCCTTTTATTTGCCTCCTCCCTATTTCCTTCCAAATAACTTAGCTAATGAATCAAGGGATATTATCGCCTTCCATTCCCCCCAAATCCCTCCTAGCAAAGGGTAAAGGTTTGCATGAACTTCTCTCAATTATAGAATGTAAACTAGAAAGCAGATACACAAAACTCCCCAACATCGAAAATTCGATCCAACAAGAAACTAGAAAGGCCTACAAAATTGTACTTCCTAAAGAATAAGAAATACGGGGTATTTTTTTTTCAATAAAATTGATTAAATCATTTATTCTCAGACTAGTTATCCACTTTAGTTATAAAAGAACAAAGGTTTCTATAAAACATACTCCGCACTAAACTCTGTTGATTGGTTCACAAGAACGATAACAGGTGCCAAAAAAACAGAATAAAACTTTAGAAGAGAATTATGAGACTCCGTGTCTTATCTTTCTCAAACGATGAAGACTGGTTCCTCAGAAAATTTACCTAAATCGATTTTCACGAATGTTAATTGGGTGGGGAATCAGTCAACATCATTTATTAAGTTACGACAACATACAAATTCCAAGAGAGGTTGAGACCTTCCAAAAATACAACATTGCTACAAATTAGCGACATACAACTTACCTTTTTACGTCGGTGTTGTGTCATGGCTAGCATGGCAGTCATCTGAGCGCGAATAAGCGCAGAGGTATAAATCATGTCAATGGGAATATTGCTGATTCTCTTGCCAGCTTCAATTGCCTCCTCAACACCTTTCTTGGTAAGCGACACATCAACACAACCAGTAAACAGATTTTTCTCATTCCACATTGACTCACCATGTCGTATTAGGATGAGAGCCGCTTCATCTAACAATTAGATTTAAGAGGTGTAAAGGCAATTACCAAATATTAAAAAGAAGTAAACTAGGAATTAAAGAAAGAAAATGCGTGTAAAGACACGTGGCTTACTTGGTTTCTTTAATTTTTGATCAGTCCTGTTAGATGGCAATGACACTGTATCTACAATTGAAGCTTGAGAAGTTGAGGCCTGAATTACAGAAGAACGCTTCTGATAGGAGCTGAAGTGGTTGCCAAAATTGCATTCCTTTGGGCCTAACTTCACTGAAACGCCATTAATATCTTTATGACAACCAAAACTATAGCTAGGACGAGAGGTTTGGAGAACACCAATAGCTTGTTGGACCGCCAAGGAAGCCATTTCTGATAAAGTACAAAATATACTACTTAGTCGAAATCTCCCATCTTGAAAGTGGAATAATGAACTAAAGTTTGGAGACAATAATATACTGATTTGTGAGAACGTATGGTTCACATGCATTAGTAAGAGAAGTCTAGCAACAATTTCAAATGCGACTAGTGAAACTTTGTATCCATTGACAAAAGGTCATACGCTTCAAAAGCACAAGCAAGTAAACATCACAGTGATTTTCACAATAAGCATCGGAGATGATATAATCACCAAGTCAAAAACATCTCAGTCGGGATGCTACCCCAATCCCCAAAAAGTCAACAGATACATACAAACACATGAGGGGAACTAGTTAACATGGGTTTACGGCCTTTACACCGTACTCATAGAGTCATTATGTCATAGAGCAATCCTAAAATGCAAAGGCGTCGTGATAATGTAACAAAAACAGAACCTAACCAACCCATTACCAATACTCACCAGCGATCACAAAATTCAACTGACATCCAAAAATATATTGATTGCATTAACAGCAATGCTATCAAGACCAAATTGCAGGGGGTTCTAATTCACCGTATCCCAACGACTTAACCAGTCCACCTCACCCCAAGTAACAACAACAACAAGATTACCATAGTGAGGTCAACACTTGTGCCAAAAAACGCGGTGGTAAAATGGAAAGAACTAACTATGATAACCTACGCTACTTAGTCACGAATCTCGATGGAAACATCTGTGTGCTGGTGTTACTCAGACAAAATATTTCCTAGCTCAGAAATCCAACCATTGACATTCTGCAGCAATCCCTGATCGTATTCGACGAGCCAAGCTAGATGACAACAAAATCAACGACTAATGTACTCTAGAGATTGCAACCAGTTGAGCTAATCAACATCAACAACAAAACCCTCCTTCAATCAATTTCGTAACTGTTATGCCCACCATCATCACGAGTCTACGACTAAATATTAGTACGATATTGTCCGTTTTGGGTCATTTCGGCAAATAAAAAATCACAGAAACAATGGGCAATAATGAACACATTCAAACAACTAGCGATTTTAAATCAATGTAGTAAATTAATTAAGTAATTAATTACCCACGTCTTAAACAAAATGAAGAGATCAAAAAAAAAAAGAAGTGAGAGAGATCTTACTAAAATTGAAAATATAAGAAGGCAAAGTTGAAATGCAATGTTCGATGAAACCCAGAAAATTGAGAATTGAGAGGGATGTGGAATATGAAATGTCCAAATCCCAACTACCAGTTGAAGTAATTGGGGGGTATTTATAGACAGGAGAAGTCGGGGGTGGAGATGACAAATTGATTCAAGTTTGGTGTGGTATGGTGGGTGTGGCTTAATTTTTGACAATTGAAGTTTGGTGGTTTCTACAATTCTACCTGGCTTTCAGTTGACCAATTGAAAGGGAAGTGAGAAGGGGAAAGTGGAAATGGGATATGACGAATGTATGATTTATTTGGGAATGGACCCATGAATATGGAACCAAATCTAGGTTCTACTGTGATTCAGTACGGGGTATAGAAAAAGGAGTAGGTCTCCTGAGAGACGGTCTTTTATTAACTTTACTGAGATACTAAGTACAAATGAAAGTAAGAGTGGTACCAAATCTAATAGAAGTAGGTACGATTAACATAAAAAAAAAGTATACAAATATAAAGAGGGTACGCTTCTTATAAAAACAGGTACAAAACAAAGTTGTCATTTAAGGGTACGAATAGAACATAAAGTGGTATTGAGAGACCGTCTCTCCTAAAAATTTGTGTAGAAAAAGTATATACTTGGTACTCCGTACATAATAAAGACCATGATTAAAATCGTACCAATTTTTATTGGGTTATTTAATAGGAATAATACCAACTTTGAATGGTATTCCATCAATAAAATCAACTTTAATTAATACGGGAATAAAACCAACTATGAGTCATACTGCACGAAAATGAAATACACTTACCTGCTACCGCCTACACCCGTTAATATTACCCACTAATTCAAATTTTAACCTCATTAACTCCCTAACTTTAAACTTCATCTTCTCGCTTCATCAATTCTCATCAATTCAAAACGTCTTCTTCATCCATTCATTATGATCTCTTCATCGAAGGTAATTTTTGTCAAACTTTTATTTGTTTATCTTTCTCAAACTTTTGTGAAACTTGGTCGAAGGTAATCGTCATTAATTTTGTCGAAAATCAATTTTCAAGGGTATTGTCAAGTTCATTCCTCAATCTTGTGGTTCGGTAATGTCAACGGTGAGTGTTTTTTTCATTTCCCCTAAATCGATTTTTCTGGGTTGAACTTAGGGTTCGATTTTTCTGGGTTTAATTTGGGGGTTTAAGTGTCCAATTAGTATTGTTTTATAATTGATTTAAATGAATTCGAAGAACATGAAATTGATGAGTTATCCATGGATTTAGGATGGTTTAGGAAAGAGAATTTGATTTAAGGCAATGAAAAAGATGAAGATGAGTGTTAATTAATAGCATGGGACCCACAAAACCGATTTCATGCGGTCATTTAAGAGGCAATTTCATTTTCGTGTAATATGACTCATAGTTAGTTTTATTCCCGTATTAATTAAAGTTGATTTTATTGATGGAATACCACCCAAAGTTGGTATTATTCCTATTAAATAACCCATTTTTATTTGGTTTGACATGGATAATGGATTCGACTTGATGATTAGATTTTAGGAAGGAAAAAGGGGAAAACAATTGGTAGGTACCAGTTTATTTTAGAACAAATATGATAAATAATGTGGTTAAGTTGAACTATTTTGTTAGTAAAAAAAAGTTGGAATTATTTTTGGTTCAAGATGCACATGTTAAGAGATTGATTATGGAACAACCCACAATGGCATGGCAGACCATTGCGCAGAGGTGCGACCCAAGAGACAACACTTTATAGTACTTCGTAGATGGTAGCCAACTGAGTTCACCCTCAGCAAGTGTTAGTGTATTTGGTTCGTAGTATTAAAATGGAGACCTAACATGATTACCTTAATGGAGTTCTCTCACTCTTAAGTTATCTTATCTAACTATTTGTGGTTGAAAACGCAGAGTTGCTTTAGATTTATAATTATAGTTAAACTTGTTGACAAAAAAAATAATTAAACTCATTTATTTTTCGGTCGAAAAGAAAAGGACTTACTTCGGGTAGGTAGCCTTTCACGAGTGAAAGAGACCAAAAATAATTTTACAAATGAAATGAATGAACTAACACCTAAGATAGCACATTAGCAGCCTTTCATGCAAACGGAGTACCAATTCCATGCATCCTCACCCATTTGATGCGCCTCCTCGCTATCCCCAACTCGTTCCGGTGTCACATGAATGAGTAATACAGATTTCCAACTCCTTGCACACAATTATTGGTGTTACGTGGTTATGCTTACATACTTGCCGTGACAAGTTCAAATTTGGGTTTTTACTGGATTATAATGAGTAATAATACTACTAATACTAGCATGGAAGAATTTTTTATATCGAGTTTTCTAACATGTGTTCAGTGTTCAGTGATAGACACATGTTAATACCTTAATTATGATAAATTTATCAATCAAATTATTTTTAGAAATTGAAAGATTAACTTATAATTATCATACTTAAAGATATATCTGATAAACCTACTTTCATTGAGCTATTACATGTTTGAAAAACCGATTTTGTTGTTGATGCAATTATTTTAGAACGTCGATATTTAATTACGTATTTGTGCTTCCGGATCATCAACCCTATTTAGGCTGGACCTTGCCACCTGGATCCGAAACCAGCCCCATGTGGGCAGTTATGCCGTCCAATGGACGGTTGACCAGAAACCGGTGCAACACTATTTTTTGTTTTCCACAATAAATTTGAAGGGGTTGTACACTTGTACTCTATTCTTGGGTCCGGGTCCGGGCCCGGGCTAGGGACATAGGGTGGTCAGCTGTATCAGCCAAACTCAGATACAGGAGCCGGTGCAAACTGACGAATTCCACGCAATTGCCTAACTCCATTAATGGAGCTTGAGAAACCTGAAGCATTCTGCTACACCAAGGTGTAAATATAAGAGTATTTCTTATTGATCAAATGTATGTGTGTGAAAATGAATGAATAATTACAATGAATTGTGTTAGTTCTATATATACAAATGTTTGTTAGGCTAACTAACTAACTCCACGTCAGCAATCCGTGTGAGTGACGATGATTGGCTAGTATGATCCACAGTAGTTAGCAGCAGTAGTCGGTTAGCAGCATTATCATCAATACCCCCTCCTCAAGGAGGACTTGGAGGAGAGTCGACAAGTCCGAGCTTGAGAGAAAGATAATGATGCTCCTGATGTCCCAATGCTTTAGTCAGGATATCAGCAAGTTGGTTATTAGTAGAAACATGAGAAGTAGATATTAAACCGTCTTGTATCTGTTCACGAATGTAATAACAATCAACCTTAATATGTTTGGTCCTCTCATGAAAAATAGGATTCTCGGCAATATGTTGAGCCGCCTTGTTATCACAGTAAAGATTGATCGGTAGAGGAACAACAATTTGCATCTCCTTGAGTAATTCATTTAACCAAACGATTTCACTCGATGTTTGACTCATACTGCGATATTCAGCCTCTGTACTGGACTTACTAACAGTGGGCTGCTTCTTGGTCTTCCAAGATATCAAAGATCGCCCAAGAAATACACAGTAACCAGTAACCGACCTAGCAGAGAACTCGCAATTAGCATGATCAGCATCACAGTAGCTGGATAACGACATGGAAGATGCAGCAGGATAAAATAAGCCCAAATTCATACTGCCTTTGAGATACCGAATGATATGGAGGGCAGCTTGAAGGTGAGGAAACCGTGGTTCCGCCAAAAACTGACTAAGATGCTGCACCCCAAAAGAAATATCAGGACGGGTCAAATTAAGATAAAGCAACCTGCCTACAAGACGTCTATAAACCTCTGGACTGGAAAGGAGATCACCATCATCCGTGGATAGTTTCAGACCAGTAGGAAGAGGAAACTTGGCAGGATTGCAGTCCTCCATGTGAGCATCTCTGATAATGTCAGTAATATACTTGCGTTGGTTAAGAAGAATGCCAGCGCTTGATCGAGCAACTTCAATTCCCAAGAAGTATCTTAATTGACCAAGATCCTTGATCGTAAAAGCATGATCCAAAGATTGCTTAATAGCTGCAATTTCAGATTCATCATTCCCAGTAATGATCAAATCATCAACATATACCAAAACGAGAACGAAATTCGTCGCAATATTACCCTTTGTGAAAAGAGAATAATCCGATTTTGCTTGAACATAGCCATGTTTTGACAAAAATTTGGACAGTTCATAATTCCATTGACGAGAAGCTTGTTTAAGACCATATAAAGATCGTTTTAACAAGCAGACATCATCTGTAGCACCCTTATTATATCCTTGAGGCTTCTTCATATATACTTCTTCATCAAGAAACCCATGGAGAAATGCATTGTTGATGTCAAGTTGGTGTAATTTCCAACCCTTGATAGCAGCAATCGCAATTAAAGTCCTCACAGTTGTTAATTTAGCAACTGGACTGAAAGTATGAGTGTAGTCTTCACCTTCAATTTGACTAAACCCCTTAGCAACAAGCCTAGCTTTATATCTCTCCACAGATCCATCAGGATTAAATTTGACCTTGAACACCCACTTGGCACCAATAGCTTTCTTGCCTGAAGGAAGCTTGGTGAGAACCCAAGTATTATTCTGATCTAAAGCAGATAATTCTTTATCCATGGCCTCAACCCAGAGAGGATCAAGAGCAGCCTGTGAATAAGAAGATGGTTCATAAACTTGAAGAGAATTGCAGCAAGACCGTTGGTAATCAGGAGAATAACCACCCAATTGTAACGAAGTGGCTAGAAAAGCATATGCAGGTGCAAATATCGCATTAGCATTAGCCGATGGAGTTGCAGGATGAAGTAGTGATGAAGGCACATCCTTGTAGATGAACCCCTGAAGCTTCGTGGAAACGTGCTTTACCCTGGTGGATTTCCTCAGCGGTTGCACAATATCAACAGTAGCAGTTGCATCAGGAGAATCTGTGGATGAGGAAGAAGGCTCAGAAAAAGACTCATGAGATGTCTCGTGGGCTTCCTCAGCAGCAGAAGAAACAGGCGTAATAATAACAGGACTAGAATTCGAGTCTTATGTGAATAAAGTCCGCATATCAGCAAGAGCAGGCATTTGAACAGACGAGGGGACTGGAATAATGCTAGTCTGAACCTGGAAATCAGGGTGATAAGGAAACAACGTCTCTTGGAAAATCACGTCTCTGCTGACAAAAATCTTGTGAGCATCCATATCATACAATCTATACCCCTTCTGCCCCATGGGATAACCAAGAAATATGCACCTAATTGCCCTATTTTCAAACTTATCTCCATCTTTCTTAGCTGCATAACAGAGACAGCCTATAACTCGAAGATGGGAATAGTCTGGTTTAGAACCAAATAACTTCTCATGAGGTGTAGACCAGTTCAGTACTTTAGAAGGCATTAGGTTTATGAGATGAGTAGCTGCAAGAATTAGCTCCCCCAAAACTTCTTTGGTAAAAAACCTTGAATTCTTAATGCCCTAGACACCTCAAGAAGATGACGATGCTTCCGTTCGACCCTCCCATTCTGTTGAGGATTCCCTGGAATAGACTTCTGATGTATAATGCCATGACTAGAAAATAATTTATGGCACTGATACTGCACTATCTCGGTCCCATTATCACTCCTAATGATTTTAACTTTGGAGTTAAATTGGGTAGATACATAAGATAGAAAAGAGGACATTATCTCAGGAACCTGTTCTTTACTTTTAATTAAGATAGTCCAGGTTGTCCTACTAAAATCATCTACCAACGTGAGAAAATATGAAGCTCCTGAAAGAGATTTGACCCGGTAAGGGCCCCAAAGATCGACATGGATTAAATCAAAAGGACTGTGAGTAGTGGTAGAACTAATTGGAAATGGGCTTTTGTGATGTTTAGCGAGAATACAAGTATCACAATGGAAATTGTTGCCATTATCAGGAATAGGCATTACATGCTTTAGAGTATTCAAAGAAGAATGACCCAATCTAGAGTGCAGTAAAACAAAATCATCAGTCTTAACAGACAAAGAAAGGCTAGTACAATTATTATGAGAAGTAGTACTAGTGCGCTGAAAGAACTGGTAAACACCTCCTCTCTTGCTTCCAGAATATAGGACCTCCTTAGTGGAAGGATCCTGTATATGACACGAATCAGAGTCAAATAGGGCAACAAAACTGGTGTCACCCAATAATCGACCCAAAGACAGCAAGTTGTGTTTAAAATCAGGCAGATATAAGACATTCTGTAATGACAGTTTGTCAGTAAGAATTATTTCACCGACATGGGTGACAATCTTGACTTGGCCATCAGGAAGATGGACGGTAAGGGGCTTATGCAGCATATGATATTCCTTGAATAGAGCAAGATCGAAACACATGTGATCCGAGGCTCCTGAATCAAGGATCCAGGTATACAAAGGAATACGAATACTACGAGCAGCGGAATATGCAAGGACGGTACCTGAAAAGCTTGGTCCTGCGACCTCTGGTTGAGATTGAGGCAGATTCTGCAACTTAAAGAGCTCTTTAGCTATAGCTTGGATAAAGACTGGATTAATAGAGGGATCCTGTGGTTTGGATGCAACGACCTCACATGGAGTATCTGCTTCAAAATCATGAGCCTCCTCAACATTTGCAGCAAATCTACGTGAAGAACCACCACCAGGTCCAGATGCAGCTGCCTGTTGCTTCTTAAGTTTCTTAAAATGCCAGCAGTATTCAATGGTATGGCCTGATTTTTTGCAATGAGTACAGAAATAAGAAGCCTTATCAGTCTTGGCCTTCTTATTATCCCTCCTCCACACATTTGGTGGATCAGTGCGCATTCCCTGACCTCCTTGATAAGCCACATGGTTAGCAGCAGGAGCAGCAACGTCAGAATCAGAGAAAACCGCCTCACCAGTAATCTGTTGCTGCATTTCAAGCTGATAAACCTGTGCAAATGCCTTGTTAACAGTGGGCAAGGGGTCCATAGCCAGGATTTGACCGCGAATGTGCTCATATCTCTTATGGAGTCCCATAAGAAAATCGATTAGATTGTGAGTATTCTCTCTAGTGACCACTTTCTTGAGAACCTGACATGTACAAGAATCAAGAGCACCACAATCACATTGTGGTAAAGGATCTAGAGATCGCAAATCCTCCCAAAATGTCTTCAATTTGGCGTAATAATCAGCAACCGACTTATCACCTTGAGTCGTTTGAGCAATGTCCTTTCTCAATTGATAAAGGAAAGGCGCATTTGATTGATTAAAACGCTCATCCAGTTCATCCCATAGATGCTTACTAGACGAGACATAGGAGAGAGTAGCAGCAATTTTGTCATTGAGAGAATGCAATATCCAATTCATAACAGTATAATCTGTCCTAATCCAATCCTGATATGTCGAATGATTTTCAGCAGGTTTAGGATAGGAACCAGTTATGAAACCTAACTTGTTCTTCGTGATAAGAGAAATACGAACTTGTCGCGACCAATGCAGAAAGTTTTGGCCATAGAATACATGAGGAGTTATTTGTAAAAGCACTTGATCATGAGAAGACAAGTATAAAGGATCTTTGTAAGCTGATGTATATGTTGCTTCAGGCATTTTCGCAGGAATGAGATTTTACTGAAGTTTTGCAGCGGAAATTAGGGATTCTAAGAGAATAATTCTCAATTAATCAAGCAAACTGAGATATGTTGATGATTTAATCAAACAAATTGATGATTACTTAATCTATCAACAAATTGAGTCTAAAATGTATGACAGAAAAGATCATGAATCACAGAAATAGGCGAAGGAATAGAGAAGAATTCTGAAGAAGTAGCAAAAATCGATCGACGAAGAAAGAAAATCGCATAAGCTCACAGTAATGAGTTGCAGATTTCCGAAAGAAAACTTCGCAGAAATTGATCGAACAAGAAGGAGAATCGCATAAGCTCACAGTGATGAATTGCAGAGAAATTGAGCAGGAATCGTACTACTGCTCTGATACCATGACGAATTCCACGCAATTGCCTAACTCCATTAATGGAGCTTGAGAAACCTGAAGCATTCTGCTACACCAAGGTGTAAATATAAGAGTATTTCTTATTGATCAAATATATGTGTGTGAAAATGAATGAATAATTACAATGAATTGTGTTAGTTCTATATATACAAATGTTTGTTAGGCTAACTAACTAACTCCACGTCAGCAATCCGTGTGATTGACGATGATTGGCTAGTATGATCCACAGTAGTTAGCAGCAGTAGTCGGTTAGCAGCATTATCATCAATACAAACAAAACGAAGGCGTTGAATTGGCGAGGTCAAAGCGCAAATATGTGAAACCAAAGTTTGACCAAATCAATTTATTTGAGGAGTTGGAGCAAATGATTGCCAAAAATCTTTTCACCAAACGACAGAACCACTTTCCACCACCTTTAGAAAGAACACTCGTTTCCCTCAATACGACAATATAATATAATCGAATGGAATAAACACTTCATATAATATCGTAATCATTGACGAATTGTGAATAATGTAGCTCTCCAATTTGCAATGGAGAATATCCGCAGCATAATATGGACTCTGGCACATGCTAGACCTGACCTTCTATTCACATGAGCCCATAGCTACAAATAACTCCTTTGAATCAAGTAGCCTCTTTTCAATGTTTTGGTGTAATACTCGGTAGAAATGTGTTATTGTCGTAATTAAGTCAATACACCATTTTTGAAATTTAGACTAAACGATTTCGCTATACTGATTGCTAAAAACAAGACCGCATCAAATGACTATTGAAGATAATATCGATATCTCCTCTAATCCTTCCCATACTTAGCTGATTCTGTATATTGTATTCTTGGCAGTGTATCCTTCCTTTTATGTATCATATCTCGTAGAAAGATACTCGGGTTAGCTTTCTTGTACAATTAGGTTTTCGTATTCACTTGTATTTAAATCATTCTTCTTAATGAGAATTATTAAGCCTTCCAATTCTCTATATGGTATCAGAGCGTTGGTCGTAAAATTCAAAAATATTGCTTCTCTAACTGCCATCCTCCATGGCAGGATCTTCATCAACTCTCCCAAATCCTCATGATCCAAAAACACCTTTCATAGTGGTAAATCTTTCCAACTGCACAAAACTCACACCATCGACATATTATCTTTGGTCCAACCAAATTGAAGCTATTCTCTTTGGGTATGATCTCCTTAAATTTGTCAAAGGAACTCACCCTGCTCCCTCCAAAACAAAGTCGGCCGCTGATAGCAAGGATGATCCGGAACCGAATCCAGCCTACTATACGTGGGCTCGACAAGACAGCCTGTTGGTCGGTGCCCTTCTTGGTACCATGATCGACTCTCTCTCAAGCCTTGTCAGTCCCGATACTACGTCCGCTCAATTGTGGAAAATGTTTGCTGACACTTATGCAAATTCATCCCGAGCGCACATCTTGCAGGTCAAAAATCGATTCCGATCATTGACCAAAGACTCTCAATCTATTACTGAATATATGCAGTCTATCAAATCCGCTTCCGATCAACTTGCTCGCATGGGTAAACCTCTTGACCCGGAAGACATCATTGAACAAGTCATAAGAGGACTTGATTATGCAACATATAAACCCGTTATTGATGCGGTAAATGCCCGTGACTCAACTATCACGTTTGAAGCTTTCCATGAGAAGCTGCTCCACCACGACATTACCTCTCCCAATCCGACATCTACCACTCCCTATCCAGCCTCGGTCCATGTGGCCACCACATCCCGAAACAATAAAAATCGTGCCTCTTACAACCCACCTCGACCCTCTAACTCAGCCGGAATCCTCCCCCTGCCAGCCCCTACCTCCGCTTCCCTGCAACCCGTGACCACCTTCAAGGGAAGATGCCAATACTGCCATACTCAAGGTCACTTTCTCAAAGCTTGTCCATCCTTTATTGCCCTCCACCCTCATATTCATGTTCCTGATCCACCACCCCGTCAACCCAAACCCCAAGTTCATACTGCCACCGTCTCCAAAAATTCACCCTTCAACCCTCCTCCTTGGCTCGTTGACAGTGGGGCCTCACATCATATTACCAATGACATTGCCAATCTATCTCTTCACTCACCTTACCATGGCACCGATGAAATTATCATTGGTGACGGTTCTGCCATTCCGGTGGCAAACATAGGTTCCTTTACTCTCTACTCCTCCTCCTTTTCTTTACATTTTAATAATGTTCTTCATGTTCCACGTATATCTCGCAATATCTTGTCCGTCCACCAATTTTGTAAAGATAATAACGCTTATGTTGTCTTTTCTGCCTCTTCTGTTATTTTCAAGGATCTCAAGACATCTAAGACCCTCCTCGAAGGCCTTCCCGTTGATGGCATCTATGAATGGCGTCCACTTCCAAGGCCTTCGGTCCATGCTGCTAGTGTCTCCTCCTCGGATTGGCATCATAAACTTGGCCATCCGGCTGCGTCTATCATCAATACTATAAGTCGTATTTCTTCTATTGCTATGTCACCTAATATAGACAACTTTTGTAATTCTTGCTTAATAAATAAAGCACACAAGCAGCCTTTTTCTGAGTCTACACTCACGTCATCTTCACCTCTTGACCTTATTTATACGGATGTTTGGTCCTCACCTACTCTATCTTCTGATGGCATGAAATACTATGCTCTGTTTGTCGACCATTTTTCCCGATACACGTGGATTTATCCTCTCAAGCGTAAATCTGATACCGCTACTGTATTTGCCAGATTTAGAGCCCTCGTAGAAAACTATTTTCAACGTAAAATCCGTCAAATTTACTCCGACAATGGTGGAGAATACACCACTCTCACACCGAATATAACTCTCGATGGCATTACTCACCTGACCACTCCTCCTCATACTCCCGAACACAATGGTGTGGCAGAACGGAAACACCGTCATGTCGTTGAAACCGGGCTTTCGCTTCTTACCCACTCTCGACTTCCCACTACAATGTGGCCATACGCTTTTGTCACCGCCACCTACTTAATTAATCGAATGCCCTCTCCACGTCTCTCAAACAATTGTCCCTACTTTCTTCTCTTTGGCCTACAACCTAACTACTCCAAACTCCGTAGCTTCGGTTGTCGATGTTACCCTTGGCTCCGTCCATATAATAATCATAAACTCGAACCAAAATCCACTCCATGTATTTTCATTGGGTATTCTCCAACTCAAAGTGCCTATCATTGCCTTGACCCTATCAATAACCGCACCTATACCTCCCGTCATGTCACCTTTGTTGAACATGATTTCCCTTATCCCGAACTAACATCAACCACACCCTCCAACCCAAGTCCCCTCTCTGACTGGGTGTCCCTCGACATTACTATTCTCACACCTCCCACGGCTTCTAATAATGACCAACCCGATCCCGACCCACATACTCCTACTTCCGCTGCCCCTGACTCACATTCCCCTTCACAAAAAGATCATCTTCTTTTTGTTTTATTACCAACTTGACACAGTCAATTAAGTCCAATTCAATTCATTTTAGTTATGACAATCTCAGCACAAAGAAACATGACGAAAAAAAAAGGCAAGCTTTCTAGATCGGTGTAATCATATTAATAAGTTTTGCTTACAATTGAACCTCTTTTGGTATAATCATTCTCTAGTATCAATGTATCCACTAATTAGGGATTACTTAATGACATTGTCCTTAAAAAGTAGGTTTAGCATTAGCTTAATTCTTTATTAGATACAATAATAATTAAGGTCTAAGATTCAACATTTGAAGCTAGTTAGTTGTTAAGGTTGATATATCCATTCTGAATCATCCACTCTAAACTCCAGTGGTTTTGTACATTTTTCAAAGTCCAGTAAGCCCACCCAAATGATGCACCACCATACACCTGAAGTTGTGCATTTGCATAATTCTTCAAGTCATCATCTGTTGCGCCTTTCGCCACCCACTCCGCCACCCATTCTCCTGCAATATAATGCAACAACAACAACAATGACGATATGTCTGATAGCATGTTCAAAAGGTTATCAGAACAGAATCCCGAACAAAATATCCATTTATTTGCTAGTTGGGTTTAGGAATATTACCAACGAAAGTGAGAGGGCCATTGGAGGTAGTGATGGAATTCAAATCCGATCTCCTGTTTTGGTTGATGTAGTCGATGTTTTGTTGCGCAGACATGGAGTTAAACATGTCAGAGTAGAGGTTGTAGTAATGGACATCTATGACAGTCAACTGTAAGCTGCTGGCAAGTGGGAAAAGCTCCTTTGGGTCCACGCCACCTCCTAGGCGGTTCGACATCACCACATACGCGCTGGAAGAGTGCCTTCGTACTGCATTGTATCCCTCTTGATAATAGTTTGTTAGGGTGTCCAACGCTACTCCAGACGACTGTGGCTCATTGATCAGCTCCATTGCATACAGTTGAGTATTTTGCGCGTATCTGCATTCCAAATAAATGAAACAAATTAAGGCACAGGATCGACATTTTCTGGTTTTAGGCCCTGTTTTTTCCAGTTCAATTCAGTTAAACTCACTTCTGTCGGAAAGAACACAGCCTTAGAGAGGCGGGGAGGCCTAATTGCATAAAAATTTGCATCGACTGAGGGTTTGTTCACAGTACAAAAGACACTATCAATTTAATGAGGCCGAGACTGGTGAAAAATGAACAAAAATGGGAGTTCCAAGTAACATGAGGAGGAGTTCTTGTACCTGGCAGCTAAGAATTCTATAGCCTGGACAGTTTGCTGTACAGTTTCATCAGTTTTCCCCCATTCAAGAGTTCCGTCTCTAGTACCACTGTGATCATTACCATTCTGCGATCCAGGAGCCGCGTGTAGGTCTATAATGACCTTGATGCCATATTTCCTGCAGGTTCAGATTAATTATGGTTTGTGGAAATTAAGTATGCAGTTTAGACTGGAAATTAAAAAAGTATGATGAATAATGGTGAGTACATACTGTGCCCAAATGAAGGCATTATCGAGGGCTGCCAAAGATCCTCCCACAAAAGGCTTTGGTGGTGTTGGGTCACTGGCTATCCACCATCCCACAGGAACCCTCACCGCGTTCAATCCATTTTCTGAAATGAACTTGAAATCGTCTTCTGTGATGAACGTGTTCCAGTGATCCTGGCGATATACAACAAAATAGGCGATTATTAGGCCTTGTTCCAATTCCAGTCTGTTCAACCTCATCAAGTTCATTTTGTCTCAGCTAGTTCAATTCATTTCAGTTAACTCAATGACACCATTATCTCATATGAGAATTTGCGTTCAAATGTACTTCTTACCATCATGACCTGCGGAGCCTTGCTAGGTCCATAACCATTAGTCACTTGGTACTCTCCTTGTAGAGTTTCGATTATGGTCATTACGAAAACAGATGGATTATTATCACCCCAATCGCCTGCGCCTGCATAATCTGCTGTCACCAGATCTTGTGTCTGTGCCTGCAATTACAGATGTATGAGCAGAAAATTCAGTTCAATAATTACCAATGTGCTTAAGAAATTTATTAGAATGTAGGAGTACATATTATAACTAATTTTCAACCTGGAGAAATAGACCATTTGAAGCTTGAATTCGAATACGATTAGGATCATCAGAGTTCCTTATAATAGTAAATGTTTCACTGTCTCCAGGAATGGTAGCTTCTGCTACTACTCCAGGACCGCCTCCGTTAGACTGCACTCCTGCAAACTGATTGCTGAAAACCCGGAAATTGAACGTGTTTTCATCGATTCTCCAAAGCTATATACATTCACAACAAATCATGTAGCTCAAATTAGTTCCAGTTCATACAGATGTGCAAAAAAAAAAAAAAAAAAATTGAGAGGTAAATTATTTTTTCGACATGGTGTATAGTAGTTATACCTTAAAGGTTTCCCAACCTGATGCAGAGGTTCTGTTGGCAACTAAGATAGCTCCTCCACCATTCTCAGCACTTACATACTTCCCTATGTATGTTGATTTCAGCTGTACTTGTGTTCCATCCTGATTATATATATTTGTTATTAGTCGTCCTCAGTAAATGCTGATCGATAAATATTTCTGAAAAGGCTGCCTATTTCCAAATGACCCTTAACCGAAAACACAAATTTTTACAGAACATTTCACTGCCGATAAATATTACTGGTACTGGTATATGATACAGTCGATATGACACACAATTTATATATGGTAAAAAAAAAATGGAAATAAGACCAACCAGCAAGTCTTTGTTGGGAATGCCATCAAATAGAGAAGGATGAATCCATCCTTCAGTAACAAGCCAACCTCCCAAATTCACTGCTTTCACTTTGAAACTCGAGTTTTCAGTGAGTCGATGGGTGATCCTATTCCTAGCACCTAAGTACCCTGGTATTAAGCTTTGTAAGCAGCACAAGGCCAAAACCAATGAACAACCTAACATGCTTATTTTTGTCATTTTTTTTTCTTTATTTGAGTTTATGTATGGGTTGTATGTAACTTGTAAACTCTGTATGTATTCTGGCTTATATTTTGAAATATTGGGGGTATATATTGAGGGAATAGTATTGGTAGCAGCAGTCATCTAGGAAGTTGGAACATGTCATGGTTGACTTCATACCAACGACTTTTCAAAATTATATGGATGGATTCCTTTCAAATCTCGTTAATTCTGTGCTAACGACTGGCCTAAATCTTTTTGAGTGGTTTGTACTCTACTACTTTTTGATAATGTTGGATGACTAGATTATCATAAATCAGACGTTGTATTAATGGAGCCGATTTATAGGAATAAGTATACGGTAAATAAAAAACGATAAATTGTGGTAATAATAGAAAGGGTAATAATCTTAGAATAAATTAATAACGACAAATTCTGAGTTCGAGAAATTACAAGCTTTGTTTTCTATTTTAATCATACAGCATTTGCAAACGGTGACGTGATTAACCGATCTAAGGGAAGTAGATTATGCGGAAGCCACTTGAATATACAACCGTGATAAAACGCGTGACCGCAATCCACCTAACAAGATCAAAGGCGGTTGCCTCATGAAAATTCCATAAAATTTGAATTTGTAGAGAATTTGGCGCGCGTTTTCCTGGCACTAAGCACTCAAACCCTAGAAACTCCAACGCAATAATGGTGGAATCAAAGCAGTAGATCGCGAGAGGAAGCAAATCTTCGATATCAGTTTCATAGAACACTAGATTTCTTCTTCCAATTGAATCCAAATCGCAATGGAATCAGGTCTGAATTCTCGCAAAATTTTGTCGTTTTAATTTCAAGCTTTATTCATCTTGTCTTCGTTCTATACGCAACAAATTCTTCACCTGTGGTAGAATCAAGTGACAATTTAGAATCGGCATAGATTTTACAGTTAAAAATGATCGTATCGAATCTATTTGTTTGAAGTTTGAATTGGATACTTTTCCATTGGATGTTAGTGTTCGCGAATTCGTTTGAAGTTCTACAAGAAACGCCACGATATGCTTGAATTGTGAACTTATTGACTGAATTGGAGCACGGAGATTAAGAATTCCGTCGTATGGATAGATTAAGGCTGATTGCTGTAAGAATGATGATGATGATATGTGTTTAATGCAACAATAAAACTAAACGGTGTTCGAAATTCTACATGATTTGCAGTTTAGTGACCCTGTTTGTTTGAATTGGAACTTTTGTCTATTGAATTAGAGATCTGTGTTAGCTTGGTCTTGATATCGCTGTATAGATCAAGGCTGATAGCTGAACAGTTAATGAAAACTAAAAACCGTCAGAATTTCTACAAAAGAAGCACCAATATTTCACATCTTTTGTGTTCTTTGTAGTAACCTGAAGTTACACAGCACTTGCATAGATAGAACTAGAAGATTATGAAGTTATACTTGTCGAACGCCATGTGAAGGGGAATAGAAGGGTGTTGATTTATTGAGGATCGATAATTTGTGATTGCTGCCTTTGTTGAGGAAATCATACCATTTTCAACTCCTGTGAAGTGTTTGGAAACAATCTAAGTGTTCAGTTTGATCATTTGGCCTGTCTACATCTAATAGAGAAGCAAAGAGTCACTATTCTTTGGCTATAAATTATGAAGAAATAAAGTAAAATGACTCGCTAAATTTGTTACAGTTATTCTGTGTGAAGCAGTAGATGTTCATTTGATTCAGTTTTCATCATTGGTCATCCGAAACAACCTCTCTTTGTATGGTTATATCCGCTCTCCCTACCTGCTATAGTCGTTGTCCCTTGATGTACAGGAAGTAATGTCGTTTATGTGACCTTAATTTTTCTTATCACGCAGGTAAGGGTGGTGTATGTATGATAAGTAGCAAATGGAAACAGGAGCAACACCCATCCTTCATCTGTTTCATCTCGAGTTTTCTCAGTGCCAACACTTTCCGGTTAAATGTCGTCGCTATTGCTCCTGTAATATTCTTCTCTGCTGCGTTATAAGTATATAAACCCTTTTTTATGATCCTTCTTTAGGTACTTTTGTATGGCTAACACCATGTTTCTTTGCAGGATTTCATATTCAATTGCGGAGGTACATCGGTGGCATTCATATTTTTAACTTCTTGGGACTGCAACAACACCTCACAGATGTATAGCAGGTGACAGATTTTTGATCATCAATCATTTGTGGATTATTATAATGTTCTCTTATGGCTTCTTGCTGATTCTGAGCTTTGCGGATAGGGTACGCAAGGTAAAGGAACAATTTGCGAATTTCTATGTCGTTGTCACGCTTCCAACCAGAGAGCAAAATGACTCCTTTGTGCAGTCTTACTTAAAGTAAGCCTGTCATCTCTAGTCCCTTATTTGAGTCCAACTTGTACTCTTTGTTTGGATGGAGTTATTTGGAGGAAAAGGGAGGGGTCTATTTCCTTTGTTTGGTTAGCAAAATTGAGCCAAAGGGAAACAGAGGCGAGGGGAAATGGAGGGATCCATTTCAATATAGGAAATATTTGGAAAGAAATGTTACTACTCTACTCCCCCTTCCCTTCCTCCTTCCTCCGTTTTCTCCCTTTCCCTCCCCTCCATTCCGCTTCCATCCTCTTCTTTTGTATCCAAACAAAGTGCTATGCGAGTATGCGGTCAGGTCTATCTCAGGTGGCAATATATATGTATATGCATTATCTGTCTTTTCTGTGAAGGAGTGGCTTTGATATAGGGAAGCCAACATTTGTGCCAGTTCTAGACTTGGAGATGGGATTTGAGAAGATTGTAAAAATTGCTCATGCCCGTGGCGGTAAGGGCTGAGAGAGCTTGATAATACCATGTTCGCTATCATTTATTCCTCTTTTCTTTTCATATGTTTTCTGATAAAAAAGTTGCAGTATGTAAGCAGCATGATATTATAACAAGGATGAAGGAAGAAGTAAGTCAACCTCTGTATGCATTATACGAATACTTCTTTATGAGAAGATAGTTCCATGATTAGTGAGATGTATCTCTTTTATATCTGAAGAGGAAGCAATCTGTGCAAAGGATGGACGTTTTCCTCAAGGTGATCACATCTCTACCTGGGATAGACAACCATGATGCAAACTCGGTAATTTACTGACCATCCTTGCTTTAGCTGTCTCTCCTGCACGCTCATTCAGTAGCTTTTGACAGTAAGTTCAAGATTTCAGAAGAGCACTGAAGGAGTCCTTACCATTCTGCACATCTTTCTGATTTACTCCTATGCTCTTTCGTTATAGATAGTTTTAAATAATGTATCTGCACAATGCTCACTAAGGAACTAACCGAAATGCAAAAAGTTATTTTAGTATAGTGAGAATGGAATCTTTCCAACATCAAGTAACTCGATTGCGAAATGCTCGGTTATTCTTGCACAAAATGTTATTTTACAAGTACATATTCATCTGCAAAAAGCAGTGCCTCTTGTGTACAGCGTGCATGAGGCATGAGGCATGAGGCACTTGCCTGTCGCCTTTGTGCTCCCGCCGCCTTTCAAAATTAAAAGGCAAAGCATTAAGTTCCGTTGTCGTAGAAGAAAAAAAGTTATCCTCAAATTTTGGACTGGCCAGAGAAGGATCTTCTCATGTTTAATCCTGCTACATCTAATGGATCATCTATTACCAGTTTTTTTTGTGTGAATTATTTCAGTTATAAGTTATAACTACTAGATGAACCTTTCAATCTCAGTTATCTTCATTGTCCAGCTCAATCAAGGTATCGGATCGATTGAAGCAATAGCCAAAGCATCAAAGGAATACATTCTGGAGAACACCGACCTTTCAGCTGACAAGGCAGAGACTATTTGGCGATTTTTCAGGGATCCGAAGTTCTACCTCAGTCCGAAAATTAAATGAATGAAATGTTCAGTATAGAAGCCTTAGATATGTGCAGTCAGTAGACTCCTCTAGGCAAGCAAGCTTAGCTTTACTACATTGCTACTCGTAATAGATAGATATTCACTACGAGTATATAGAATTTCAGAACTTCGTATTCACCTTAGAAAATAACGTTGTTTTGTTTTTATCTACCTAGATGATTAGTAGTAGTTTATTATCCGTTATAACAATATGACGTGATATATCGGTGAAGATTAAATGTTTTTTTTTAACCAAGAGAGGCGTTGAAGTTGTTGCTTCAGTCTTACGAAATGCAATTTTCTTGCTTTTACGCAAGGCAGGGGGTTATGGATTATCTGAAACATGTGCATTATGTTCCTAAGCTGCTCAATGTTAAGAGGCCACCCTCACTTGTCTCAATACACTGACTCAGATCTCAAACTTTTGGGGAGTATAAAACATCACTCAAGTATCAGGTGTATCAAGGGCTCACACAAATTAGATGAAAACTGCATCGGGAATCACGCTTCAAATCACGGCTACTTCACAATAAAAAGACGTTACCACTCATAATCCAGAACCAAGAATAACGTCAAACGTTTAGAAGTAAAATATTACTCGTAACAATTTCGACATTTCTTTTGAAACTGTCTTCAACAAACCTTGTCCATATCAAATTATCGGAAAATAAAACTTGCTATTGTATGTATGAAATAGGACTTAGACAAGAAAATTATGGTGATTGGAAGGCTTTGAAAACAATTTACTAAATACAATGTAATGTATACAAAAAGGAAGTTGAAATGATAAATAACATACTATATAGATAGATAGATACTGATGAATTTATAAAGAGAGAATGAGAATAGTAATGCTACAGCTCAAAATTAGGAATATCCAGGAAGACCTCACCCACCAAAATTTCCTGGATTTCTCTGACTCCCTATTAACAACACTATTTACTATTACATCTTGCAACACCATTACAATCCCCCATATCCCGAAAATTACGCTTATCACAAACGCCACGATTCCTTTACTCTCCATGTATACCTGATTCTCCCTCACCTTTCTCACGTCCGACCTGCAAACAGTTACAGTCAGACAACGGATGACCAATGTTCGTTCGCAAGAGAAAGAAAAACAACAGTGACCAACCTGAGAACGGCGTTATCCTTGATTAATCCATCCAACTGACTGGCTACAAGCGATCTCCAAGCCATGAAGTCATCGACATCCTTAGCCTGGTGCCACCAGAAAACATTATCAACAGAAGGGATCAGATATAAGTGCATCACGAATGACAACCGAAGATAAATATATATGTGGAGAGAAATTACGATGAGATTGTTGCTATCCATGACGCTCTTCATGTCTGATTTTATCTTTTCTAGTACCACATCTTTCTCTTCCAACTCTGTATCAAATTCCTTGAAAATGGTACCGTATTTAGCATTAACGTCCTCCAAATACCTCTCCAAAACTGATAGACTCAAATCCAGTGCCCTAACTTTTTGCATTAGTATCTTCAGGACAGTATCCCCCGGCATTCTGCTAAACTGCTGGGGACGCGTCTCTTCAGGTGGATCAAGAGCAGCATCGGCCCCCGGTTCAGTTTTCAAGTTTAAACTGGCTTCCAAATTGTTACCGTTCGGAGGGTTCTTATCAGGGATCTTTTGCTCGGAAGATTCAGGAGGATGATGAGCGGTTGATTCCTTTTCACTGGATGATGAGTGATGATTATCGGGATCAGAAATAAGATCCTCTAGCATTCTCTCAACAGCATCCACACCGTACACTTCAATACTACTTAGAGTACAATAGAATTCTGACCCGTGATGGCTCAATATCTTCAATTTCAAGTATCTCACCCATTTCGGCTCGGAAAGAGTGAATGTTTGAGCATGCTTCACATTTCCAGCCGAAAAGTTACCCAATTCAACCCATTTTTGCGTAGGATAAGCTAAACTACCTAGAAGCTCAAACTCTTTCAAATTGGAAGAATAATGCTCAAAGTTTGCAACTTCGATTGTATCTACTAGAGTTTCCTCAGACAGTTCAACGACAACGAATTTCTCCTCTGCAGAACATGGGTTCCTGAGGTACTTGTCCTTGTCTTTGTTCAAAATATTAGATGCACCTTTGGCTTCCTTGTTAGAATCCAACACTTTAGCTCCTTTCGCAGAAGAAGCATAGTTGTACTTTCCACCCCCAGGCTCCATACGATGAATCACACCTCCCGTGCCACCTGATACATAATTGCTTTTAGAATTTAGGGCCTTACTTTTGAATTCATCTAGACCAAGAGGCACAGTACGAATCAGCCTATCCGCCTTTCCATTATCCTTTCTGTGTTCGCCAACTGAACTGCTACTTTCTACAGCAGCAGGTTCCTCAGAACCCGACCCATCAGTCTTTGTCTCGTTTTTGGTGGTGTTTTCAGACTGGACCTCGCTAGAGATCTCTTCGGTATTAGCGCATGTTTCTGCTAGGTGTTGATCATCTGATGAGGGGAATAAATTTGTTTCTAACGAATCAAGCAACGGATTTTTTTCTGGCCTCCCTTCATCCCAGCTTGAGGCATTAGGCGCGATAACTGGTCGAGATTCATCTGCACAAGGAGTAGCACCTCTTCAGCAAATACAAATTATACTATAGAAAGTAGGCGTACAAAAACGGAACAAAACTATAACAAAAGGGCAGGATTCAGGAATTCAAGATACATGTGAATTCTGTAGAACTCTCAAGGAGCCAGGACAGTACAAATTAAGTGTTTCACATATCACATTAAAAAACTACGAAACCAGCATACTGAGTCAAGATTGCAGAAAAAACAATTCAGAAACACTAGATATCAAGAAGAAACGGTATGAGAAACCAGGTTACCTGCATCTGTATCAATATCACCATGGCTGATCCACAAGTTCAAAAGAAAGACGAGGCCCCAAAGAGCGATAACTAGTGACAGCGAAAACTTAAACAAACGCTCCCTACCAATACCCATCCCTAAGGCCCTTCGATTCAGAAGAGCTCTACGTGATTTCTGCATCGTTCATCAATCCTTTACACCACCAGCTCTCACCCTACACCATTTCA
Source organism: Agrostemma githago (assembly GCA_958450325.1). Lineage (NCBI taxonomy): Eukaryota > Viridiplantae > Streptophyta > Magnoliopsida > Caryophyllales > Caryophyllaceae > Agrostemma > Agrostemma githago. Next base: position 3,022,819 of record OY288255.1, read on the forward strand.
AAAAACTCATCAACTAATTGGCAAACCATACATGCAAAAATGTGAAATTAATCAAAAGCTAACAACTTTCTGAAACAAACACAGAAGTATGACACAGCTCAACTACTGAAAGCCCCCTTATATATAAATAAAACAACAAAAATGTAAACTTAAGCAAAGGCAATGATGATGAGTAGAGTAAAGCAAGGCCATTTCACTTGGCTTTTAACTGAAGGATGACAGCTCAATAACCCCATCCCAAAAAGATAGTCTCATTTCCTCATTACATGCGAGGAGTATTTTAATGAAACGGGATAATGACGGAGGGAATATATTTCATTGGATTATGATAAACCTTTAGAATTAAGTAAATGCTTAAGTAAAACATACCAGCAGAATTGCATCAAACAATAAATTAAAGCACCTATCTTTCTTCTCCCTTTATATAAGTTTAGTATATGCAATTTTCATTCAAATCATACAGAAAAGAAAGAAATTAATTAATCACATAAATCACCCAGAAACAGAACAAAAAATCAGCAGAATTGTAATTTGATGACATGCCTAATAACCCAGATGAGATTTTTCGAAATTGGAAAACATTCATTGAATCTTGATTATGATTAATTAGAGCAAGAATTACAAAAAATCCCAGATTTAGTTACAAAAACAAACAAGGGAATTAACCCAACAAATAAAAAAAAGGAAGGATCGATCTCAAATACAGAAAAAAAAGAAAAAAAGAAAAGAGAGATGGAGATGAAGAAAGTTTACAGTCATAGAAAATCAGAGGAATAATTGGAGTAGTAATAATTGATGAAAATGATGAGAATTGGGATGAAAGCTTGAAGATGAAGTAACCCAGATCATAATGCTGTTTTCTAATTGGTTTACAACAATCTGATTGCACTCATGAATTAGTATGATGAAGCCCCCTTGTATATACAATTAAGGGTTTTTGTAATTAAATTTGTGAGTAATTGAATTGTAACGGATGGGATGGGATGGGATTTAAAAAGAAGGGGGGAATTGGAATTTATTGTTGTTATTGTCGTTGGAATTGTGAAATCAAAGTGTGTTTTGGAGTTGAAAACTGGAAGGAAGGCTCCAGTTGCCAATTTCCAAATGTCAATGGAGTGTGGAGTATATAATCGGGAGTTGTTAATACGGAGTATGGAGTAACTCTGTGACTCACTAACTCGTACGTACAGTAACTCCATTTTTGAAGGCTAGTTTTGGTATTTCAGATGAAGTGTCCGTTTTTGTTGTTTTCCGCCCAATTGTCATGTGTTTTTTAAAATCACCGCAACCAAGATATGGGTGGTATCATTATAGAGTAGGTCTCATGAGAGACAGTCTCTTATTAATTTTATTGAGAGACTAAGTACAAATGGAAGTAACAGTGGTACCAAACCTAAGTACGATTAATATAAAAGAGTATACAAATTTAAAAAAGGTACGCTTGTTATAAAAATAAGTACAAAACAAAGTTGTCATTTAAGGATACGAATACGACATAAAGTGGTACTAAAGAGTTGTCTCTCAATAAATTATTGAGAGACCGTCTCTCTCAAGAATTTGTGATCATTATAACGGGTTAAATAAAAGATACGAGTAGTATTTTTGAGATTTTCCTACTTGTATAGGCTAGTATTACATTTTTGATAGTTTTATAGAGAGATCGTCTTTCACTAAGTTAGGAGACTCACCATTATGTGGAGGTCTCTCATTAACGCGAGAGTACGTCTCTTTTAGTTTTGTGTTACATTTTCAAGAATGTTTCTAGTGAGATTGTCTCACATTAAAATAAGGTGAGACGTAACTTATCATACATTGAAATGGAAAACTAATTATCCGTGAGAGGTAATCACAATAAAGTTATTGTAAGATTATCTCTATCGAGAATTCAGTAGATTTTCTTACTTATATAGTTATACCGTATTTATTTATTTTTAAAAAAAAAAACTACTATACGTCTTGGCTAGTACTCCCAAGTGATAAAAGAAAAACCAAATACTTCCTCCATTTCCTTTTTATCTTCCCAATTTTTTTTTTTTGGCCATTTTTTTATCTTCCCATTTCATTTCTTTCCATTTTAGTCCATAATTTTTACCATACTATTCTTACTATTTACAACACTTTATACCTTTATTCTTTCTTATTTATACACATTTTACCCTTCTACTCTCAATATTTACTAAATTTATCAGATAAAATGAAAATGGAGGAAGTAAAATATTTGGTAAAGACATGCAACCAATTTAAAAAGAAGAATGAGTGCATTCGGAACTTGTAACGGAGAATTATAAACAAGGTAATGTTTATTCAAGTAAAAGTCTTTGTATACAATTTCAAAGAAAAGTGAATTCTTATTTTCTCGCAAGACTGTCGAGTGTTGAGACTTTGATATGTATACCGTACCGTACGTGTGGCCGACGCTGTATTTATGGCTCATACTGTAGTCATTATTCAGCGAGTAGGGAAGTGATGAATTCTAATGTTAACTACGTACTAGTTACTACTCGTACTAGTGTACGTACGCGCTCATACTCCTACACTCCTGCCTATGCTGTGTTGTTGGCTGCCTCTCTTTGTTTATATCCACCGACATGTGTTTTCCTTCTATTCTATGCCAAGATAATAATCTAATTATTCATGTCTACTACTTGATTTTTTCAACATTACATACTTTGTTTGTCTCAGTAAGACACTCATATATACTTTTTTTTTTTTTTTTTTTTTTTTTTTTTTTTTTTTTTTTGAATATCCAATCGGATTTAGATATTACTATTCAAATCGGCTGAAACCAAAGACATAATAGGTTCCGGTCCAAGTTTGAGGGGCTAAACAACGGAAACCCAGGCTAGCTAATTCATGTGCATGCTACTTTATTCGACGCTCGCTCTACTAGTAAAAGACCATTCAACAACCGTATGTAAACTGAGTTGCGAGTTGGCCTGGATGAAACTTGAAAGTGATTGTTTTTGTTTTTCTTTTTGCTGTATGTTGTTGGTTGGATGAGATCAAATTTCCTTGATTGGGTTACTGAATGGGTCAGTAGAAGATGTCCTTAGTTTTTCTTTGACTGAGATAGCTAGAGCCATTATTGAATTTGGGCTCGCCCACGAATGAATGAATACTAGCTAGGCGCCTCATTATTCCTCAACCACGCGCATCCACCTTCATACCGGCCTACTGAACGCCAATACAGCGAGACACCACCACTGAAACCAGTAGCATCCACGGGAGAATGACGGCTGACCATTGTAATCCAGAATTTTCCCTATCTTAATTAATAGCATCATCTCTCCCCATATGGGTTTCAACTAGAGAAATGCAATAATAGATGACTTATAAGTCTCAACAACTTCGGTAAGAGCATTCATTTTACTTTGTACGACCGGTCCCTGAACATTCCAAACCGTACATGATACATATATGTGATAGGGGCTAAGTTGCGAGCTGATTTTGGTATTCGTTCTGACATTTGGAAAGGTACGGGAGAGAAATGAGTTAGATAAGCTCGACTTACTGGTGCAAGAGCTTGATTAACATCTCCCATTGGAGACTCGATGTCTCTTCCTTGAGTTGATTGACCTTATAGTTATGTCCATAATCGGACTCTCATGTGCCATCACCCCATAAAGGGAGCGCATCGCATCTCCCTTCGAATCGAAGTCAAAATTTTCTGATTCCGATTATGTTGGGATTATTATTCTACATAATATCAAATCTCGAGTCTTATGTGTTTCTTTAATATTAGGTGCAGTAAGAAAGAGCATGAACTTTTTAATCTTCTCAAAGGAGTAAATTCACGCCAATTGAAACGTTTGCATATGAAAGTTCCAATATTAACAGCAAGAAGATTGAAGGTCATTTTTACTCATTAATTAATCCATAAAAATGTGATGGAGCAAGGAGTCAAGAAAATCAAACGGAAGATCATAACATGTATGGGTGATCAGAAGAGAGTTCAATTAATCAGTCTGTGGTCGGACCTTCCATCGGAACACGTCTAGACAGTGGAATCGACTCCGTCTGCAAGAACTGGCATTCTTCCCCTGTCACTACCCTTCTATCTCCATTCCTTCCTTTGATCATCTCGAATCCCGGTCTTCCCTTCACTGACCGGACTGACCCTGCTGTGCCACTTGTCCTCCTCGCTCGTGCTGTCTTTCTCCTCAAACCTCTACTCCCGTCACCGCCTTCTCGTGGCTTGCTTCTAGCCGTTGAGGAAGTTAATCCTGGGAAGCTTCGAATTCTGTACCCGCTCTCAACCGATCGTGTTCACCATCTTCCTTCGAATTGCCCTAAGTATTTAGACTTGACAAAGTATAAGATATCCCAGGTTGCTAAAAGCTATGCTTTCAAGTATGAAAACGATGGAGACGATGTTCCGGGTGTTATTCGAGTTGTACTCTGTTCTGGGTATACTGCTATGGTGTTGTACGGGAAAGGCACGCTTATTCGGCTAAACTTAAAAAGCGGAGATTGGAGCTACGTGCGACATAGCATTATTTCTTCGTTCTCGGACGTCATTAGTGATGGAGGAAACCGTGTTCGAGCTGTTGATTCTAATGGAAATGTTCATGTTATTGATCATAAGGTGGCCAGCTCTGTCGTCTGTCTTCAATCAGAATTTCTCGGGTTTGATCGCATAAATCTATTGCAATCGAATGGTGAACTCTTTGCTGCAGCTTCTTTTCACAAAAACAGAACAATGGCAGCATTTAGATTTGAGATTCGCAGGCTAGATGAGACGCGAAGTGAATGGATCGTTGCTTCAAGCAAAATAGCATGCAACATAGTACTCTTTGTTAGCTCTTACTGGACCTTTTTTCTCTATACTACTGACCTCCATCTTTGCAATCGTTCCGCTTACATCAAATTTAAACCACAGCCACGACCTTTTGGTGGTTATCTGCCGATGCAGGAGACCGTGAATAGCGATTATGTGATTTATCTCGAAAAATCTTTTGCTTTTCCTGATAACTACAATATCACCCGTTTGTATGACGGTGCAAGTTTAGATCTTGGCATTGCCGTCTTCTTCTCTAGTAGTGATGATTCAGATTTTTGGAAGAAGTCGCTTCGCAGTACTACCACTGATGTGCTGTGGCCGCCTCCTACCTGGTTTTGGCCAGATTTAGACCTATCAAGCATGTAATGTCACTTCCATCAATGGCAAATGCATACAGTTTCTTTTAGAAATTCATGTGCATTTACTTTCGTTCCATTCTATCTGTGTTAGGGACGATGAAGATTTAAACATCGGTACATCTACCAGAGTTGTTGCTTCCTTGAATAAACGAGGTACTCGACTGAAAGATTGCTCCAAACTTTATATGTATACTTTTAGGCCTAGTCCTTACTGAAATACTGTATCCTGGTTCTTGTTGCTCAGCTTCGGGTGCTAGGACAATTGGTATGAACGTTTCTACTGCTGTCGAGAGTTCTCATGCTCCGAGTATTCAGGTAACGAATGTTTTTTCGTCAGCATCAATACCGCTTTTAAATCTCACTTTACAAACCAAATCAATAACAGAAAAACCTTCTTGCAGACATTAAACAAAACCATTCTACTGTGGTGTTCGAGGGACTGAACATCAAGGCTAATCTCGTACCAACTCTACAAAAGGCGTGGGCAAAATACGGGAACATACTCGAAGGAAGTGTGATCCGAAATGCTGACATGTTGTCAAGGGGTCTAGAATCATTAGCGACAGCATTGCTTACGCTAGAGACTAGCTCAGGACGTTCGTTGAACAAAACTCAAGCTGATTACCTGAGCTCGATCCTGTGCGATCTACAACATATGCACTTCAAAGTAGACTGGCTTGTACCCTTTGTCGACAAGGCTGTAGCGGTTCACAAAAGCAGACCGTTGATTGATTCTTTGAAGGATTACGATCAAGCTAAAGCTCATGCACAAGTGATGAAGCTGAGGGTCCGTGATGAATTTGCTAAGCTGGATGAAGTGGAAGCAGATATGGTACTTGTCTCTGAGAGACTTCCTGTTTTAGAATCAATTGATTTCGACAAAAGCTTGGGGGTAGAATTATACTAGCTAGTCATGACATTGATCGATCAATGCTCGCCACCCGGCTTGTCGTTGAATGTGATTTTTCTTTGTGTTTTGTGGATTCTTGCAGTACCTCAGTTCCTGGCAAGTCTGAGGTGATTTGTGACACCTACTGACCTACATTTCGATCATTTGTTTATCTTCACAAGCTCCAAAATCTTTGATCTTTTTCTTCAATAACTCGCAATTAATTTTGTCAAAGTTGAATTTAACCAATGGGGTAGATCCGTCAAATATCGACCGATCCGACCCAACCTTTTTTAGGGTCAAAACCGATAAATTTTGAATGACCCAAACCTGTAATGACATGTTAATTTAGATTTTAGAGTCGAAACAACCTGATTCGTTGGGTCAACGTGTCAGAATTATATTAGTTGAAATGAGTTGTATACTTCATTTTATATCGTCTCAGATATTCGAAAAGGGATAACAAAAAACGATGGACCAATTTTAAAGGTTATTTACTCACTTTTTTTCGCCCTTTTGAATCTTGAAATAAATAGAGTAATTTGGATTTAAATAAATACTTTTAAACCGTAAATCAGTCCTATATAACAAAATCCGAAAATAAAATGAATGTTTTTAAGGGGATTTACTTACCCCGCCAAATGTAATTTAAACGAAAATCAAATCCCAAAATCCCAAAGCAGTAATTGTAAACCCTATATACGTACTGCCATTGTCTTTTAACACTGGGGAATATCATCAATCAGTAAAAGTGAAGGATGGGAGAAGATAATAAAGGAAAAGCGGCGGCTATAGGAATCGATCTTGGGACGACGTATTCATGTGTTGGTGTTTGGAGGCGTGGCAAAGTGGAGATCATTCCCAACGACCAGGGCAACCGAACCACGCCTTCTTGCGTCGCTTTCACCCAAACTCAACGCTTGATCGGTGATGCTGCCAAGAACCAAGCCAACCTCAATCCTTCCAACACTATCTTCGGTACTTTCGCCTTCCTTCCCCCATTTTCCGCCTTTCTTCTTTCTGTTACGCTTCATTTTATTATCGAATGTGAATATATTCTGTCGTGACTCTTCGTCTTGTTTTGTATGGAGTATTCAATATGTTGTAATTAGTTTACACCTAGTTCGATGTATCTAGTAGTTTGCTATCAATATTTATAATTATATTGATGTTTGTTAATAAGATAATCAACAATGTTCAATATAATTATAAATATCGATATCAAACTATTCGATACATTGAACTAGGTGTAAACTAATTACTAATATAGTGTTTGATAGGAGGTTGTTTTTTTAACTTGAAATGTCGATTATTATCTATACTGAGAAAATTTTCAGTTTCCATGAATCCGTAAATTTGATGTCGTTATCAAGTGTGATATACTTACTTGCTCTACTAGCTAGCTAGCTTAATAGTTAATACTTTGTCTGACAACTGGTGACTGATGAACTGATGATGATGATAGATGCAAAGAGGCTGATTGGCCGGAAATTCAATGACGAAGACTTACAGAAAGACATAAAGCTGTGGCCTTTTAAGGTTAATCCGTCTTCTGACGATGACAAGAAGCCAATGATTGTGGTTAATTACAAGGGGGAAGAAAAGGAATTTGCAGCTGAAGAAATATCAGCTATGATACTCGCCAAGATGAAAGAGGTTGCAGAGGATTATCTCGGTACGTCTGTGAAAAATGCAGTCGTAACTGTTCCTGCGTATTTTAATAATCTGCAGCGTCAAGCTACTAAAGATGCGGGGATGATCGCTGGACTTAACGTTCTGCGCATCATCAACGAGCCTACCGCTGCTGCTATAGCTTACGGGTATGGCAAGAATAATAATGCTACTGTCACTAAAAATGTTTTGGTTTTTGATCTTGGTGGCGGAACTTTTGATGTGTCTTTAGTTACTATCTTAAACGACTTCTTTGAAGTGAAGTCTGTCAATGGAAACACCCACCTTGGTGGCGAGGATTTTGACAGCCGAATGGTTAGTCACTTTGTGGCCGAGTTCCAGAGAAAACATGGGAAGGACCTCGGTTCAGATGCGAGGGCTATTGGGAGATTACGAGCTGCTTGTGAGAGGGCTAAGAGAGCCTTATCATCTACAACCTCGTCCTTTATCAGTATCGATTGCCTCTATGAAGGTATTGATTTTTCTTCAACCATAACCAGAGCCAAATTTGAGAAACTAAACCATGATTTGTTCGAGGAGTGTATCCACCCTGTCGAAAAGTGTTTGGCTGATGCTAAAATGGAAAAAACCAACATTCATGATATTGTTTTAGTGGGTGGGTCCACCAGGATCCCGAAAGTTGAACAATTGTTACAGAATTTCTTCTGCGGTAAAGAGCTCTGCAAACAGATTAACCCTGATGAAGCGGTTGCTAGCGGAGCTGCCACTTATGCTGCTATACTCAGCGGAGTTGACAGCAAAGATTTCTCCCTGGCCGATGTTACTCCTTTGTCGTTAGGATGGCGGTCATATTGTGGAGATATGATTGTCGTGATTCCTAGAAACACTCCTATACCTTGTAAACGAATGTCCAAAGGCAGGACTGCCCATGACTTCCAGACTAGTTTCATATTCCCTGTGTTTGAGGGTGAGAGACCAATAGCTCGGGACAATAATCTTCTGAGTACTTACTATCTCAGAGGAATACGAGCAGAGCCCAAAGGTGCAACTAAAGTCGACATTTGCTTCGACATTGATGCTGACGGTATTCTGAAGTGCTCTTCCAAGGAGAGGAACACTGAGAATCGGAGTGAAATAACAATAACAGATCACAGTGGGAGGCTGCCAAAGAAGGAAGTGGAGAGAATGCTAAGGAATGCTGAGATGTACAAGGCCGAAGATAAGCAGTATCAACACAAGGTGAAAGCGATGAATGAATTGGATAATTATATTGAATATTTAGCAGCAATGTTGAAACGTCGTGGGAAATTGGTTGGTCGGAAAGACGAGAGGAAGTTGGGTGACACGATTGAGAAGAGTAGACAATGGCGGGACTGGAATTTCATGCTCGCTCAGAGAGTTAAGTTTGAAGATAAGTTGAAGGAAGTCAAGAGTATTTGCGAGCCAATCATTGCGAAGATGGTTCAAGCAGATGTCGACTTTAGTTATTGAGATAATTGACATACTAGATTAGTCGTGTTTGTTATTTGTATTAGTTAAATCATCATTGATGAATGATGTTGAAAGTTGGATACCATGATGAGACGAGACATGATTAGTTTGATGAGACGAGACAGCTCGCGAGCAATATTAAATGAATCATATTTGTAACAATATGATTCACTTCATATTCCTTAATATGCTCTCTAAACATGGAACCTACTCGATAGATATTCAACATAAGTACACAACATAATGTACGTATTCTTGATATACTACCGTATCTAATAGTACTCCGTATTATCTAGGTAGATCTTTAGGGTACAGAGGTACGAGCCTATAGGACATAATAAATCTTAAAGACAAAATAAGAACGGAAGAAATTGTTTAGATGATCTTCAACTTCTGATCGAGCTAGACCTATGACTTGATAATAGCTTTCTTATCCGTCCCCTTCATTTGTTGAGTTGCATATGTAAGCCGATCGAGTTTGTGTTTAAATGTTTTTGTGATTAAGTTTGAGCAAAGTAGGCCAACGGTCCAACAATCGCTGCATTGATATATGTAGCAGGTTCCGAGTGGCTGTAGTCTGTCCGATCATCACTATAGGCATCATTGCTGTTTGGTCCTCCGACAATGGCCCCAATTAGAATATTAGGATTTGGATTGGAGGTAGTGTAGTACTGGAAGCCATCGCTGCACCCAATAGTTTGGGGATGGCTAGCTAAGGATGGCAAGGAAGATGCTCTGTGATGAATTTTTCTTGGATAGTTTTCGCCATACCCCACCATGTACGACATTTTCATAGGGTTGTCTCCGAGTATGTAGTCTACCTGAAAATTATCACGTAAATATACATTAGATCACTTCAGTTAAGTCCATTTCAACTGGAAAACCAAACTAGAGGGGGAATGATTGGCCAAAAGATGGATCAAGGAAAAAAAGTCGAATGAACCTGTCGTTTGGCAAGGCGTCTTAAGGTGGTGGGGGTGACTACAACAGAGCCACAGGAAAAAGTGTGCTTTGCCGACTTCATTAACTTGGCATAAGTTGTAAGCAGGAAGGTGATCGATGTCACGTACTGCAGGTTGCTTCCACTGAGCTTATATATCAGACCACCTGACATGTAGGTTTTACTCAGTGATTTGTGGAAATAAGACCAATTGTGTGATTATGTATATGCATTCTCATAGAAGTTATATATACCTGGTGTGTATTGGGTTGAGGTCGAAGGTGTATTAGGCAGTATTCGGCACATGAAGTCTTCTGCTGATTTCTTGTACTGCTCGAAATTCTGGTTATTGTTCAGCAATGCACCCTGCAAAAAAAAGTCTTTATTTTCAGTTCACTGATTCTATTTTTAGGGTCACTACCCTGTTGATCACAGACAGGTTTGGAGGGACTGTCGAATGAATTTGATAGGTCCGGTTCCTGTTTTTGAGAACTAACCCTGGAGAGGAGAACGCGTGCACCAGCCAACTTGTTATCCCAACTGAAGATATCAGTCCCATCATTAGCACCCAGAGAATTCAAGAAATTGAGGTAATACACCTGTTTTGTGGCCCTATACAGCCAGGCAGCACCCCACAGCAAGTCATCCTTATAACCCGAGTACGAGCAGTAAAAAGGGCAGACAGCTGAGCTAAGAGAATCACTGTAAGAGCCTCTATACTGTATAGCAAACTGCATCACTTTCTTAGCAGTATTCAAAAGTATACTTGCATACTCCTGGTCAGTGCTCCTGAACACTAAAGCACCTGCTGCCAGTGCGGCCGCAGTCTCCGCTGCAACATCAGAACCAGGGTTGCTCGGGGAGACTGAGTAGACAGTTCGAGCTGTGTCCATATCCTCAGGTCTTTCCCAGCATTGGTGGTCTCGGTTTGGGTCACCGACACCAACATAGAGCTTGCCAGGGGTGGCAGTTGAGCATTTGTATAGGTAGCTAGTCACCCACCGGATGGCTGCTCGGGTCGTGTTCAGTTCTGGGCCCATGGTTCCTCCAAACTCGAGCACTCCCCATGATAACATGGTCGCGGTATAGGCCATCGGGAAATTGAATTTTAGGTTGTCTCCTGCGTCGTAATAGCCCCCTATCAAATTCACCTGCCAAAAGATGACGTTTTAAAATAAATGTGACATTTGGATTTGAATATTACTACCTGGCCTCATCTAGATAAACGCATGCATATTATCTTCTAATACAAGAATAATTTTAAGATATGGCCAATTATTGAGAGTGGTAAGTAAGTAACATACACCAGCAAGAGAACCGTCACGAAGGCCAGAGTTGCCTCGCCACCTGATCTGCTGATCCTTGGCGAGTTTTCCTGACCTTTGGCCTTGGAAAAACAAGATGGACTTAGCCAAGGCATCCTTATAGTTTTGAGCACCATCGACTCCGACTCTATTTCCTAAAAACAAGCAAGACACCAAAAACAGCACCGTGAACAGGTTTGAACCTCTATACGAACCCATTCTCGTCGCTATACTATACTATTTTCAATCCTTTATTTAGTACGAGTAATATACTAATTACAGTAATTACTTACTGTAATTAGTACGGTAATTATATATATATGGTCAACGGTAATAATTACTTATTAAGTGTGGTGTAGTACTAGTAACGTTGAGTTATCCATCCATGTATATATACTTGCTGCATGGGTGGGTGCATATTTAACGTGTTTCTTAGTGCAAAAAAAAGGGAGATTTCGATAAGTGAGATGATTATGCGTTAATTAAGGCTTTGCATGCAATTAAGTTCCTTTTAGTTAATTGGATATGCAAGAAGCAATCTTACTTGTATTTTTGTAATTTTGTTAAGCTTAACGGTGAGTAATAATTTTGTACACGGTCCTTGTTTTGGGTCCAAATTGAAGTAACGTAGCTTGTTTCCCGTGTTTGGGGTTGACTTAATTGTGATGACTATTGGATTTATAAATGTAGTTCTTGTTGGATGAACTGAAAAGTGTTGGAAAGATAATATAGCAAGATGTAAATAAATACAAATAAGTGCACTTAAAATAATATTAATGAGATAATTTATCTGGATAAAGAACAGTTGTGTCGTGACAAGTCACTATCCTAAGGTCGAATTTGTCTCCTACTCTACCCACGGTTTTCCATGACGTACAATCGATCCCAGGATTACACAACCTTTACAGTTTCGGTGTAGACGGAACTGTAAATTGAACCTTGCCCAGAATAACGTTGCCAAGTAGTTCCTTTTATGCGAGTAGAGAACGGGTTTTGATATAGAAGTATATGAGAGTTCTTTTTTTTGGGTCGTCTTTGTGAATGAAGAAAGGTGGTTTATATAGAAGCATCAATAATGGAGAATACGAAGTTGTTCATCGAACCATAAGGTTGAAACACGGGTAATCAACATAGAAATCACAAGATTTAACCTTAGAAGATTACACCAATCAAACTTGAAAATCGTGTCAATTTAATCTCTTTTGAAGCACACACAATTATCCAACAAAAGAATTATTTTAAGAAGTACACGCATAATTGATATTATTTCTATGAAATAACCCATATTATTCCGATCGTCTTATATATGTTATCCAGTTACCAAATCGAGTCTTTGTCAACAAAGTTAGTTAAAACTACTTGCCCTAATTTTTATTATATTTGTTGTTTTAATTTGATGTGTACTCTTCTTTGATTTTAACTGAAATTAAACTCCTAAGATTAAAATGTGGTGTCTTCAGTATAGCTTACGAAAGTTGGGATGTAAAGTGTTATAGGATGGAGTACCTAAGAAGGTGGTGGTTATGGTTAGTTAACTAACCCAAAGGAAAAGGGAAGACATGTATATACTCTTATATCCAAACAAAAATCATTCTTAAGGGACGTAAAATATTCCCTCCATATTCAAATAATTATCGTTTTAATGAAATACACATCAATTACGAAAATTTATCAAAAGAATAAATATCATGATTATTTTATAATTACACATTTTCCAAAACTTAAAAAAGAACAAAAAAAATATATATATTCACATTAATTACTTTACATTTCATATTTTAAAGAGAATTAATAATTTTTTTGACAATAAATAGACTTGTCAATAATGACAACCTTGAAAATATCAAAACGTCAATTAAAAATAAGATTTACAAAAAGACTTCAACGATAAATAATTCAATACGGAGGGAGTAATACTCTACAATTAGTGGTTAAAAAATGTGTAATTATATACTCCCTCCTTCCATAATTTATTGACCCATTGCTTTATGCACAAAAAATAAGAAAAATATATATAATATTAAAGAAATGATGGTGAGCCATAATTAATGGTGAATACATAAATAAAATATTAGAGGTTAAGTGTAGTATTGTAAGTTTAATTCAATGATATTTTTGTAAATAAGAAAAAGCAACAAGGATAGTTTGGTAAAAAAGATAGGATGAAAAAGGAAAGTGAGGAATTGGACAATAAATAGTAACCTACCCAAAAAGAAAAGCGGGTCGATAAATTATGGACGGAGGGAGTATATTTATACATCCAATGCACATTAATACGGAATACAATGTACTAAGTACAACTTTACAAACTTTCACTAGTTGGAAGCTTTATTTATTTAATAGAGTAATTGTTATACTTCATTCGTTCCAATCGGTTATTTACGTTTGCTTTTTGGACACTATTTATAAGTGATAGAAATTATCGATATAACTCCTAATATATAAGATAAAATATAATCATGTGAGATCTTGTTTAAATTGTCCAATCGATGCGTTATAAATATCAAAATTTTATAATATTTAGAAGTATGTAACTAACGATATGGACAAACGAAAATGCGCATTGACAAGTATGAAAAAGCAAACGTAGAGAATCAAATGGAACGGAAGGAAAACAAGCTTAAAAAATTGGGTTATTTAACATAAATAATACCAACTTTGGGTGGTATTCCAGCAATAAAATCAACTTCAATTAATACGGGAATAAAACCAAGTATGAGTCATATTACACGAGAATGAAATTGGTTTACCTGCTACCGCCTACCCCTGTTTATATTCTATGAAAATTAAGTCATTATCATTCTAACTCATTAATAAATCACTTTACCTCATTATTTACCCCACTTTTAAACTCTATCACTTTTACCTCATTAACTCCCAAAGTTTAAACTTCATCTTCATCAATTCAAACCGTCTTCTTCATCCATTCATCGCTTCGTCAGTTCGTCGAGGTAATTTTTACGGAACTCTTAATTTTTTTTCTTTCTCAAATTTTTGTCAAAGTTGGTCAAAGGTAATTGTCATTAATTTTGTCGAAAATCAATTTTCAAGGGTATAGTCAAGTTCATTCCTCAATCTCGTGGTTCGACAATGTCAACGGTTAGTGTTTTTTTCATTTCTCCTAAATCGATTTTTCTGGGTTGAAATTAGGGTTTTCGATTTTTCTCGATTTTTCTGGGTTTAACTTTAGGTTTTCGATTTTTCTGGGTTTAATTTGGGGTTTCCGGATGAGGTGTTTAATTTCTGGGTTTAATCACTGTCCATAACTTGTGGTTGCAGAAAACATCTTTCGAACTCAATCCAAATGAATTCGAAGAACATGAAATTGATGAGTTATCCATGAATTTGGAGAAAGAGAAAGAATTTGATTTAGGGCAATGAAGAAGATTAATAGCATGAAGAAGAAGAAGATGAAGATGAGGGTGTTAATTAATAGCATGGGACCCACAAAACCGACTTCATCCGGTCATTTAAGAGCCAATTTCATTCTCGTGTAATATGACTCATACTTGGTTTTATTCCCGTATTAATTGAAGTTGGTTTTATTGATGAAATACTACCCAAAGTTGATATTATTCCTGTTAAATAACCCTAAAAAATTTGGGAGTATAAATCATTTATCCATTTTTGCCTTAAGCTGGAGTATAATTGGTATGGACAAAACATGGATCCCTTGATCTCTTATAACCTCTATTATGACATAATTACACCAAAACTAAAGTTTAATCGGCTCTACCTATTATACCGCTCTATTGAAATATTACTCGGACATGAAAAGTGATTAGAACAGATACTTCTGTAATATTTTATGTTAAATTAACTCTCTCTATATATTTCGTATCATATAAATTAGAAAATTGTTAGATAAAAAGAGTAAGAATGAATTTTGTCATCCGAATCTTGAGCCGCAATTACAAGTCATCTTTGTGTAGCGAGATTCTATAAGATTTGAGTCATGAATGTTGTGCTTCTTTTCATGCAATAATAGTTGTAGAATTTCCAGAAATCAACAACCACTAGAAGCTAGGCTTAAAGCCCAAGCCCATTGCTAACTTCCTACGCTTTGGTTTCGTCAAATGTTATGTTAGTTCCACAAATTACTCTGATCTCTTTATTGCTCCGAGTGCTTGAATTCTTTCAATAAATTACACTCTAGTCAAAATGACTAAATTTAACCACAAATTAACATACTTGTACATACAAACACTACTCTACAACTCGAGAGTTCTCACGGATACTATTACACTAGTAAACTTATAGAAAAATGAATTACAAACGCATTGGTGAGCTCGATCGTATCATTGATTAGCGTCTCTAACTATACAAGCATCGATAAATTGTACTCCCTCCGATTCTTTAGGTTTGCAACATTTATTGTTCACACCAAAAATAAGAATAATAAGTGTGGGCCACTTATGAGTGATGTTATTGTGAGAATAAACAATATAATAATGGAAAAAATTATATAGGTAAAAAGTTAGTGAATATTTTGGAATATAATAATGAAAAGTGAAGGGTATGTTGGTCATTTTATAAGAAAAGTAAAGCCTAAATTGAAAATGTAGCAAACCTAATGAATTTGCCAAGTAAGGAATAGGTTGCGAATCGAAGGAATCGGAGGGAATACTGTTCTAACATAGATCTCCTAATAATCTGAGTATAGTGTTAACATTTATTCCCGATTTTTATCTATCTTCCCATTTGGTGATAGATAAAAATCATGCTTGGTTCTTAAATAAGAACCAAGTTCTTATATTGAAAAACTCGAGTCACAATGGAAGAACTTTTGAAATAAAAGTTCTTATTGACAACCTCAATGATAAGAACCTCCACTATGTTTGGTCTAAGGTAATCGATCCTGGGCTACAAGTCTACAACACTTATGTGTATATTTTTTTGCACCACATATTCATCATTATGTATCTTCCCTTTAATGTGAGATGTTCACTCATCTAACTGGTAAAAGTTACTTATTGAGTAGTGATACTCACTGATACCTATTCAAAATCTGTTAGCATCAAACAGGTAACGCTAATGATCTTTAATGCGGAGTATATGGATTTGATCTGATTACAGGAAAATTGAGGAGAAAATAGGGGTGTCCGTGTCAGATTATGATATTACTGAGGTAAAAGCATCACCTGGTCCAAAGACTCGGATGGAACTCTGGAAAGAAACCAACAGAACAGTCTCAGTGTCAGCTGTAAAGAAAAGTGCCTCCTGGGATATGGATTGGCCTGTCCGAAGATGTTAGACACATCCACCCCATCTTATGTAGGCAATGCGTTTTCTATGAAGCTTGTCTACAAGACCCAGTTAGGAATACCGGTTCAGTCCCATTCATCATTGAAACCCGTTGTCTCTGATTCACAGTTAATGAATTCATGTCTTTCAATTGACCCTGAGTGGCCACCTCAGACCTCTTCAGGTACCATCCCTCACAGTGATAACGAAAGACATAACCATAGCATGCCTACAACAAGTTTCAATGATTTTGATCCTTTCGCTGACTAGCTACCTAGACCAAGTGCTACGGGAATGTCCTCGTCCTCTAACACGAATGCATCCAATTCAGGCTAAACGCAACTTTCTCAAACAATTCAAGTTTACCAATCAGCAATGTCCTGAATTTATGAGGGAAGCTCCAAATTCAACAATTTTTCTTTTGACAGTAGATAAAACAAAAGCAACTTCGGAGATGACAATAACACTATTCTGATCTAGTGAGAGTGGAATTGATATTTTGTTCGATTCTAGTAGGAGGTCTCCTATTAACGCTAACGAGCGACCATTTTTTTTAGATTTTTATGATAACTAATTAGATGTCAAGTATAGTAGTAGAATTTTATTACGAGTAGATAGAATTTTGTGATAAAATAAAAAACATAAATGTGGACAAAAATCTCAAGTTGAATTTTATTACGAGTGGTATCATTGACAAGAGAGAGGTGACGAGTTTTAGGCTAACCCAACTGTAAATTACATTTGAACTCAAAGGCATCTGCTATGTACGAATTTGAGTAACCACGCACCAACGTAGCAAGAAAACCACGTCAAAGCCACTGGAAGTAGGACATCGGTCCATGCAGGTCTTGATAGAAGATCCTAGCCATTGTGACTACGGTTGCCATTGCACTGGTGAATGAATATATCGATCAATTACATCATTGATGTTAGCTTGTTCTTCTTGGCTCGATACTGCCCACTTCTTGGTTGTCTTCATTATCCTGCATAGATTCACAATCCATATATTATAAACCAAATCATTATCACAATACAATACATTATTAACTATCAAGAAAAATAAAACAACATTACAATCGAACAAAATACAATAAACCAAAGTTGTTTCATAAAAACCAAAAACAATTGAACGAAATGACGTCCAATAACTGAATTGAAACATCATTACATGTAGTATTCTTCGAAAGAACATCATTACAGTACAACACTAATAATTAACAGAGGATCCTTTAAATTATATAAAAAAGATGCAAAATAAAATAAGAAAGCCCTAACCTTTTCCATTTCAATCAATAATTCCAGCTTCAAGAACGAAAGAATACGTTGTTTTCGGAATGACAACAAGTTTGAAATTGTGTTTATGATGATGAAAAATAAATGATGAAAATTACAGTAAAACAAGATTACAATCGAACAAAATACAGTAAATCAAAGTCATTTGTAAAAAAAAAAAAAAAAAATCGTAACAATCGAACAAAATTACATCCAATAACTGAATTAAACACATCATTACAATACAACACTAATTAACAGAGTATAAGAATATATATAGGAGAAGGTGTTATAACAATCTATAACAACCTTTAACTAACCTCCTAATTAACAACCTTCTTTCAACTAACTTTGACTAACTGTTTCTATTACTCACATTTCCCCCTCAAGCTGGATTGGAGGAGAGAATCAATCCGCTTGGATGTGAGAAATCTAGGTTGTTCAGCACCTAGTGGCTTTGTTATAATATCCGCTAGCTGAAGAGCTGAACTGACAGGGTGACAATAGAAAACCTTCTTTCTTGTTATTTATCTCTAACGTGGTGACAATCAATGTTTAAGTGTTTCGTACGCTCGTGAAACACATGATTGTCTGTGATATGCTTCGCTGCTTTGTTGTCACAAAGGAGAGAAATAAGCTTATTAGGAACTACCACTTGAAGATCCTGGAGAATGTTATCTATCCAAACCATTTCGAAATTGGTATAGGACATACTCGAACCATCAAGAAATAGAGTATGTCTACTGAGAGACGGTCTTTCTTAAGTTTATTGAGAGACCATCACTAACAATGGTACCAAAGCTAATAAAAATATGTACGCTTACCATAAAAGAGCATACAAATATAAAATGATACAATTGTTATAAAAATAGTTACAAAACAAAATTATCGCTTAGAGGTACATATAATAATAAAATAAGTACGAATAATACATAAAGTGATACTCACAAGTCGTCTCTCAATAACTTAGGAAGAGACCGTCTGTGCAAGAAATATACAAAACCCGCTCAATGACCTGCAAGTGAAAGCAAATTTGCCCCAATCTGCATCTGAATATGCAGAAAGAGCTAATGAAGAAGTTGAACAGTAGAAAAGACCAGTATTCACAGTGCCCTTTAAATACTTGAGAAATGTATGACAGCTTGCATATGTGGCTGACGCGGTTGACTCAAGAATTGGCTAGGATGTTGAACGGCGTAAGACAAGTCCGGCCTGGTGGAATTGAGGTACAACAAAGGCCCAACCATCCTCCTGGACTGCTTAGGTTCTTCAAGGAGATCATCATCTTCCATTGATAATTTTAACCCTCGCTGCATTGGAAATTCTGAAGGAGTGCAATTGTCCATCTTCATATCTTAGCTTTGAGGATATCAAGGATGTACTTGCCTTGGCTAATCATAATATCGGATATCAAGGATTCAGTTTTGCCTTATTCTTAATAAATTTTCTTAAAATGAACAAAATAAACCCAAATTCTTATATCAGACGATCACGATAAATTGGGACGTGCTAAATCATACACGCAAATTACTACGTTGTACACGTATATTCCGTATTTACCCTTGTCCCTAAGTTTTTTTTTTTATGAACGAGGGAACCTGCAGCCGCTACAACCACGCACACCAAGGTAAACCGCCCGTGGACGACAAGCTCGAAGTTTAGAAGACTTGCAGGAGCTCGAATCTGAGATCCTTGGGCCGATGACCACAAGTTTTAACCACTAGCTAGGCAAGTTTTAACCACTAGCTAGGCAACTTAATAGCGCTGGTTAGGTTTAGGGTAAAGATTTGAGATGTTTTTTAACTGCAAATGTGAAGAGGGTAGTGTTGGAAAAATTTGTGACAAAATATTTAGAACGCAGTAAATCGTGGGTGCATCCGAAATAACCATTTCGTAAATTTATAGAGAAACCTTTTGCAATTAAATGCAATTTTTTATTACTCCGTGGTAAATAAACCCGTAATTGAACATCGAAATTCCACCCAAGTATCCGACATCAAACATCATCATCTTCTTCTTCCTTCGCATAGCACTGTCTTCAGGGCCTCAGAGTCTCAGACCCATCACTTTGATAATTGATAAGTATTAATCGATTGTATTACTATGATTTAATCCTCTCCTTGATCGTCATAATCTTCATCGTAATACAATCGATTAATCATCTCGATCTTATCTCCTGCAATACGACGTCGTCACCCCCACCACCAATTGAACACTATCTCGATCATCATCATTTCATTTCATTGAATCAATCGATTGATAATCCTCAAAGATGTCGTTGAACATGAAAACCCTAACACAAGCATTCGCCAAAACCGCGGCAGTGATCGAGAAAACGGTCCAAACAACGGTCCAGGAGGTGACCGGTCCGAAAGCGCTCACCGATTACGAGCTTCTAGACCAGATCGGCTCGGCTGGACCGGGATTAGCGTGGAAGCTGTACGCGGCGAAGCCACGTGGAACGGCGTCGGGGCAGTATGCGGCGGTGTGCGTTTGGATGCTAGATAAGCGCGCGTTGTCGGAGGTGCGTACGCGCGCGGGGCTGTCGAAGGCGGCGGAGGATGCGTTTTTCGATGTGCTTCGGGGCGACGCGGCGAAGCTGGTGCGGATGCGGCATCCAGGGGTGGTGCACGTGGTGCAGGGGTTGGATGAGACGAAGAATGCCATGGCGTTCGTCACCGAGCCGATTTTGGCGTCCGTGGCCAACACCCTTGGTGATTTGAGTAATCTTGGGGATTCTGTTCCTAAGGAGCTTAAAAGTGCTATGGTACTAGCATTGTTCTTTGCAATTCTTATTTGATCATTTGTTGATTGAATTTTGTTAAATGTTTTGAGTTGAAGATGCTGTTGTAGTGCAACTAGGATATGAAGTTAGTGTCCCTGAAATAATTCCGAAATTTTTTGGAGTGGAAATTAGAATTTCAATTCTGCAATCCGGAAAAACTACCAAAGTTTCTGCTAGGATATGAAGTTTATGTTTTTATGTGATTACATCGCTTGTGCTAGTCCCCCTTGCTCTAGTGATAGTCGTCAATTAAATGGGAATCTGTTAATAGTGTGAGCTTCTTAGTTTTCGAGGTGCAGTTTCGAATGGTGATATATGTGCATGAGCTTGATAGGGTTCTTCTTGCACTGTTCCGTGTTGAGCTGAAGTTTCATTAAAGAGCTTTGGTTTTGTTGTTTGAACTTATTAGATTCGGTGATCAAAATAATTTGGTACACCGTGTTATTTTTTAGGCAATTTGTTTTCAGAATGCTATGTTGGTGTGAGTTGAATTATCATTGAGAGTTTTGTTCAAAGGAGCTCAAGAGTGCAGTGTTTTCTGTGTTATTTAGTTAGTGGTTCTATGTCTGGATGTGTGAATGGTTGGCCAATATGGCCATGTAATATTTTGAAAGGAATTGTGAAAGGTCAGACTTCATTGTTGCTCTTTACTTCGGAATAAAACAATTCTGGGGTTGCTTTGTCGTTTTGGAATGTGTTTGCTATGAATAGACACTTCTGAGGTGTGAGGTCAGATAAGTTTGCTGCTTGGAAATTTGTTTGTCAGTGTTTATGGTTTTGATATGTGTAGGAAATGGGATTGTTGGAGGTGAAACATGGGCTCCTCCAGATAGCAGAATCATTGGAGTTTCTGCACAATAATGCACGTCTTGTTCACCGTGGTATCTCGCCTGAGGTTAACCACTTTTAGTTTCAACTATTATTGCTATTTTTCGTTATTAAAGCTTCATAGCTGATTAGAGTATTTCGAGGTGGTGTTGACTTACTATGATTGTCACATTATATTTTCGTTTCAAAGCAAAACGGTGATGCGTTATCACATTATTCTTTTGGCTTGGATTATGATTTCATCACGCAAAGTAGCTCACTAAAGTAGTTTCACTTCTTTTAATTACTAGCAACCATTCATGCAATTGTCGACACAATTTTCATTTTGGTTAATCTGAAAACACCTGTTTTGTGTTATTAGGGTAGTCCCATACTCCCATGTACATCTGCCCCCTCCAGCTTGTAATTAGTGGGAGTCGTATAAATAGTTCTTTCCCTAGCCCGTAATAATTGAGGAGTGAGAGGGGGACTTACTATCAACTGGCATTACTAGCACATTCTTTGGTTTTCAGAATGTCTTGATTACAACAAGTGGAGCATGGAAGCTTGGCGGTTTTGGTTTTGCAGTATCAAGTGATCAAGCAGCAGGTGGTTTATCGAATGTGCAGGCTTTCCACTATTCTGTAAGTGTGCCCTTTGATGTATAGCAAGAAACTTGAAATCGAACAATTTTAGTTTAAAGGTGTATTTATAGTCAACCAAGTATCCTCCTCCTCCTTCTCCTCCTCCTCCTCCTGTTCTTTTGTTTTGTTTTATGCATTGGCTGTTAATTGAGCTGCTGGTAGCAGGAATATGATGTAGAAGATTCAGTTCTTCCTCTTCAGCCATCTCTTAATTACACTGCACCGGAGTTGGTTCGTAGTAAAGAATCTTCAGGTGGATGTTCCTCTGATATCTTCAGTTTTGGGTGCCTTGCCTATCACTTGATAGCTCGTAAGCCCTTATTGGACTGCCGCAACAACGTGAAGATGGTAACTTACCAATATATTTGTTATTGATGTACACGTTCAATGTTATTTAGGGATGCTCTATCTTGGTAATATATTCATTAAAACTAGATAATATACTTATATTTATGCTTAGAATTTATTTATTAATAGGGATTTTTAGTGTAAGTTATGCCCACTGAAATGTTTCCTTGTGGAAATTCTTTTTCCTGTATTTTGTGGTGTCATGGATAGTGATTTAGTA
This sequence comes from Agrostemma githago, assembly GCA_958450325.1. Taxonomy (NCBI): domain Eukaryota; kingdom Viridiplantae; phylum Streptophyta; class Magnoliopsida; order Caryophyllales; family Caryophyllaceae; genus Agrostemma; species Agrostemma githago. The sequence continues at coordinate 3,045,534 of OY288255.1, forward strand.
GCTAGTAATGGAGGCTGAAGGGGAGCTTAAGTTCTGAAGTGGAAACAAATATCTTTCGCTTAAATGGAAGCTAACCTCAAGTTTGCTGGAGGCCTATGGATAGAGATCAACTACCAAGCTCTCAATAGTTGATGTAATCAATTATTCATCTTCCCGGGGAGTGTATTTCATTAATTCTTCAAATAGCTTGAGAACCTTGTGTGGATATATTACCCACCCTCGGCTATTTCTCAGTTAGCTGCAAGAAATGACTTGAGAATCCACAAATGGCAAATTTGTTTTAGAGGGTAGGGTTTTGTTAGATAGTTACTTTCTTGGCGCGCTTGGATAGAAAAAGAAGAGGAAGAGGAGGGAAAGGGGAGGAGGTATGAAGTAATACTTCCCTCCAAATATTTCCTTTACCGAGTTTGGGTTGAACAGTTAAAGGAAAGGGGAAATGATGCTGAAGTAACACAGACATGATTGGCTGCAGTAGGATGCAGAATGATTGAAGATATAATATGATGCACAAACACTCCCTGCATTTTTTAGCTGCCCAGGTGCCAGTAACCTCTCATGTGGCGTTTGTATGATGCTCTATCTTTAACCAATAGATTAAGGCTGATTCCCTTCCAGGATCTTTCCAAAGTTGGAAAAGGTTATATTATTTCTTGAAGGGGTGAAAATGAGTCCCTCTATTTCTTCCCTTCATATTTGCTAACCAAACAAGGGAAATAGATTCCGGCCCTTTCCATTTTTTCCGTCCTCCAAACAATCCCTTAGAGGAAATTCTTTGAGATTTTGTTTCCCCATAAGTTCTGCAGTTTAATGCTCAAAATATCAGTGAATACCACATCTTTACTTTAGCTTGTTACTGTTCTCAAGCCCACCATTTTTTTGTTGTATATATAATGTGATTACTGAAAAAGTTCCATTTGTTGGAGAATTCTTGCTAGATCGTCATTGTTTTTCTTATGTTTCCCCTGCCATGTATATCTTATAGGTTTTGCTATTTGTTTTGTTTTGTGGAATTCATTTGATGGTTTAACTTTCATCAGTTGCCACTCTGGACTAATGTTACCTTTTATCTTGTACGTTTCTTTTTGCAGTATATGAATACGTTAAATTACATAACAAGTGAGACATTCTCTTCCATCCCACCAGAGTTAGTTCCAGACCTACAACGGATGCTTTCATCTAATGAATCTGTGAGGCCGTCTGCTTTGGATTTTACAGGTACTAGGCAGTATATTGTTTTCTAATGAATTCTACTTGTAGCTGTTGTAGGCAGGATTTTATTGAGGTACAAGTATCAAAATGCGTGATTTGAAATGATATGGGCTTTTCCTATGCCTCCATTGATATTTGTTCTTGAATAATAAAGCTGTGCCTTAAAATTGTGTTTACCCCTATTGTTTCTATTTGTCTACATTTGGTCGAAATTGAAGCAGCAACGAAATACAAAGAAAGGGTCTCACATGGTTTATAAGCCTTTCAACTTCACGATATGAGATTCAGTGTAATTCAGTCAATGTAGTTGGATATATGTTTGACATTTGTTTCGGTTTGCAACCATGAGATTTCATTATACAAGTCTGTATTGTGCATTACCTATAGCTGAAGTACCAACGGTAGGTTCCGAAATTTCATAGATTTAAGCATATGTTGTATTTATAAACATTTAGTATACAGTCGTATGCTGGACATGTGCGCTTTTTATTCCACACCTCATTGCACCCTAGGACTGTCTAACTGAGTTTCTGTTTTCTAGATGATAGCTGTCTTTTCACCATCTGGTCGACATTTATAAACGCTATGATGTATGCATTGTGCATCTGTGCATGGGATCCTATGTACTTTATGTTGATAAGTGAGACTACAGGTTTACATTAACTGTGATGTAATAGTCATACATCTCTTTTTTAGGTGTCGCAGCATTTACTTTGATGATGAGTAATGAACTTCCTGTAATAAAGCTATGTTAGATTATGAACACTAAAATTATTTGTGAATGTGTTGTAGGCTCACCTTTCTTTCGCGATGATACAAGACTGCGAGCTCTTCGCTTTCTAGACCATATGCTTGTAAGAATGATATACTGACCTCCTTAGCTTTTAGCAGTTCTTTTTTAATTAGTCTCTAAGATGCGTGGATGTTGTTGCTCTACACTTTACAGGGACGAGATAACATGCAAAAGTCTGAGTTCTTGAAAGCTTTGTCCGATATGTGGAAGGATTTTGACTCAAGAGTCTTGCGGTATAAGGTTGAACTATCTTTACTGTCTATTGCCTGTCTATTATCTTTGCTTTCCCTGCTCGCACTCAATCTTTAGTTGGCTTCTCATTGCTTTGTGAACTGATGCTCCTCCCCCTCCTTCCGAAACTAAAGAAAGCAGAGAAATGATGATATAGAAGGGGACCTACATGTATGTAGGTCGTCCCGGGATTCTAACCTTGTAACTTTTGATTCAGTTTGAACTAAGGATATAGATTGCCCGGACTTTGTATTAGACCCGAAAAAATATCTAGTTTCATAGACTCTTATGTGCTAGATAAGTCTTATCTGTATTAACTTGCTACATTTATCTCTAGGCAATTTAAAGGGGTTTTCTTTTGGTAAATTAATAGCAGCTTAGCAACGAATGCCCAATAAGGCACCTCTTTGTCTGTGATTGTCTGTTCATGAAGTTACCATCTGTCCGGTGATGAAAAGTCGAACAAAAATGGTTCAATTTCTACTCTACAATTAACATTGTCATCAAAAATTGAAGCTGCTTGTTTAAATATAAAAAATATACTTCGTAGTATATTACTTGGCTGGAGAGAGAGAGAGAGAGAGAGAGAGAGAGAGAGGTGTGGGGGAATTGATTACGTCAGAATTAGTGTGAATCCCCAGTATGCCTGATTATCCTTTAGGATTAAAGTGAATCCCTGTGCATGTAGCTTGCCCTAAGCCCCTAATATGCCTGATCATCCTTTTGCATGCTGCCTACAGGTCCTTCCACCTCTGTGTGCTGAACTCCGAAATGTAGTAATCCAGCCAATGATACTACCTATGGTCCTAACTATTGCAGAATCGCAGGTACTGTATTTTGTTATGAAACGAACCACAGATGCAAGATTATCTTTCTTTTGATATACATCCCCAAATGGTTGTTATCTTTGATTTTAACTCTCTGTTTCTCTGTGAGAGATTACATGCTTATGAGAATGCATTTAATATATGCATATGTTGGAAGGCAAATTACACTATTTACTTGTGTTTTCTTTCCTCAGCAATCTATCTCTTACGAATATTATTTATCACTTTTGTGATCTTGTGATTGTTTAAGCTGTTCAGCTTTGGTAACTGAGTATCTTTAGGGAGGTGTAGGTGCAAATTATGCAAAACCATTATCTACTCCTAGCATAATGTTTGAATATGTTTTGCTTTTGGTTCTTCATGAGCTCAATTGTCGTTAGGCATCTCGTTCTTTGTTTTAGAGAGGAAGTCAATCATAAATGTTACTTGTAGGCTTTTTTTAATATATACTCCGTATTTTTTTACACGTCTCCATTATAAAAGGAATTATTTTACTATAAAATATCTTCTGGTAATTATTTCTCTTAATAAAGTACACAATTTCTGGTAATATAACCATCAATGATTTTTTTCAATAGCTATTCGCTGGGCTGTTGCCAGTGGAGGATGTAGCTGCTCATGAGCTGCCTTTTCTCCCTAATAATTTTGCTCAAGATATGATGGAATTGTAGAAGTACTTTATTGCTCCATAACTTGCATCGGTTTAATATCCATGCAGGATAAAGATGAGTTTGAGCTATCAACATTGCCAGCTCTTGTTCCAGTTTTAAATTCTGCTGCTGGTGAAACATTGCTACTGCTTGTGAAGCATGCAGAACTAATAATAACCAAGGTAATAGAAAACTGGCTTGTTTTCATTTTTAGTGTGATTGGTTACTGAATCTAGCTATGTCATTGCTCCGTGCTAAGTACAATTGATTGTTCCCAGTTCCTTGCTGGATGGTAGTGATGCTGAGCACATAGTTTCTTCGAAGCCTTTTATAGGCCAACCTGTAGAATTTTAAATTGAGTGCGTACCTTCAAATACCTGATGTCCAATGCTAAATGTTCAAATGTTTTTACACCTACGTACTTTTTTGTATTTGTGTTTTTGGATGGATTAAACTAGGTCTATCTGTATTTGTAGTAACTCATTTGTACATTAAGCATGTAACCTCTGGGCAGCTCAGTTCCCTTGTCTGGCTCACCTGTGTACGAACAGATGAAATGAAAACGTTAATATTGCTCAGTATATGATTGAGCGCCAGATACCATGTTCGACTCTTTTTCCCTGACGACACCTCCTTTCTCTTGGCCTCACCTACTGTAGTTGTGGCTGGATGCCCTTGGATTTCCTCACAGAGAGCTTGTTGTCTCTTCCTCCTTAGCCTCTTAAGTTCTCTCTTCCATCACCGTTTGACTATTTCTTCAAGGGCACATTGGGTGAAATCTACCACTAGCCATATGGTTATTTGAGGCAAATGTGTGCGACTGTTACTGGATGCTGACAGTACCGTCAGATGATGTGTTACCTACACTTAGCCGACATTTGGTGAATACTTACTGCAACTCTTCCTATCTCTGGGGACAGAGACTGCTGCAAGGTGGATAGGTTTATTTATTTAAATTGTTTTTAAGATTACTGGGATCGCTCCCCCTTTTTCTTATCCTGCTACTGCTTTCATACATTTTTTATTTTTTATTTATAAGTTGAGAGCGCGTGTTTGGCATAGAGGGCTATTAATAAGCCTCTGTGTTTGTCATGTTTCAGACTAATCATGAACACTTAGTGTCATGTGTGCTTCCAATGCTTGTTCGTGCTTATGATGATACTGACCCTCGCATACAAGAAGAAGTTCTGAAGAAAACTCTTGCTCTTACAAAGCACCTGGATCCTCAGGTGTGGCCTCTCTTCACTGTTCCATGTTTCAGTTAGCGGATGAATTAATACTCCCTCCATTCACAAATGATTGCTCCATTTCAATATAGTACTCCTCACATATATTCATGAAATGGGCAATCATTTATAAACGGATGGAGTACTTCATTACTTTTGCTAAAAATCTTAGTCATGTGTTGTACTCCATTTGCGGATATGGATATTTGTTTATCGGCCTCTCTTCTGTTCATGTTCCACACACCCTGAGAAATTCACTCTGATTGTCTCTGTGCAGTTGGTGAAACAAGCTCTCATTTCTCGTGTGCATGCCTTGGCTCTCAAGACTACAGTTGCTGCAGTAAGTAGTATCAATTTTCTTTATTCTGCCCGCTTACCTGCTTAATGGAGTTTGTTGGGTCTACTTTCTGTCTAGTATTGTAATGGATGGTTTTTGTGAGACTGGCATCTAACTATAACATTTGAAATAAATTGCTTAGATTATAAAATGGAGCAGAAAACTGGTAAATTCTATGACATAACGACATTGCAAGGTTGGGATTCATCATAATTAGACCTGTCAAAAACTGACCCGACCCGAAAACCCGACCCGAAACCGCCCGAAAATAAACCCGAAAAAACCCGCCCGAAAATGACCGAAACCCGAAAGTGACCCGCCCGATAAAAACCCGAATATATTGGGTCAAAACCCGCCCGAACCCGTTACCCGCCCGAAAATAGATAAATTAAAAAAATATTGTTATTATACACTAAAGTTTCTCAAAAACACTACGAAATATTTTTTTATTTTCAAAATTTTAAGAAATAATATTTATATATATTTTTAAAATCATATTTTTATCCCATGATTATTATAATGATAAAAAAAAATCAATAAATCAAGTCAAAGTTCATCATATATATTCGTACCTCCTATAGAAATAAAATATCAATGTATACCAAAAAATATATTAAATGGTTAAGAAAATTAAGAATAAAATTGTATTTATGATAAAAAAAAAAGTAAAGAAAATTAATGTTTTTAAAATGCGTTAATAACCCGTATTTGACCCGAACCCGACCCGAAACCCGTATAAACCCGACCCGTATAAAACCCGTATTTTTCAAACCCGAAATACACCCGACCCGTATATTACCCGAACCCGAAGTGACCGAACCCGAAACCCGACCGCCCGACCCGTTTGACAGGTCTAATCATAATGCATTTGTTAAATCACACGTGCTATAACGACATAACAAAGTCTGGCCATCACACTTTTCATTCTGTTTCTATCAACACTTTTTTGAATGTCTATGATGGTCGGATGTCACTCGTATTGGGTTAGCAAATCATCACCCGATGGTCACTCCTATTATACAACCTCCAACCTGTGGTAAAGGAAAGAGTGGGAGTAATGAGTTTGTGACTCAATCATGAAATCACATTTCACCTTTGTTGTTTGAGTTCATATGAAAGGTAAAGCATGGGGAGATTTTAGAGTCACAAACTTATATTGAGATATCAAATGTCTAATTTTTGGACATCAGGAAAAGATCACTTAAATTATTTGCAATGCTAATGCCATCGTGTAGAAAAGTTGATCTTTCACCATCTTATTTTGTTATATGCTTTGGCAGTATGACGTGTCATTGGGTATCATATGAAAGAAATTGTATTAACTTGATAACTGTGAAACTGGAGACTAGATTTAAAAGAATTAAAACCCCCGTAAAATTGGCAAGGAAACAGAGATTATTGTGTATTATGTATTTTGTATAAGAGCAGTGTTTAATCTCAATGCCTAACTCTCTTATTGGCAGGTGAGAGTGAATGCTCTCCTGTGCTTAGGGGAGTTGATTCACACGCTTGATAAACAAGCCGTTTTAGATGTGTTGAAAACAATCCAGCGTTGTACTGCTGTTGACCGTTCTCAACCAACTCTCATGTGTACCCTTTCTGTGGCGAACTCTGTCCTAAAGCAGGTAAGCTTTCCACGTTTCTGGGTTTATTTTTACCAAGAGTTTGCACCTGTATTAAACCATATCAGAAGCAAGAATTATTGATCCCACTTCGTCCTGCTTTTTTTCAGTATGGGACAGAGTTTGTAGCGGAAAATGTCCTCCCTCTATTGGCTCCTCTTTTGATTGCCCAGCAATTGAATGTCCAACAGTTTGCAAAATACATGGCCTTTGTTAAGGACGTCCTAAGGTATCCTATCCTGGGCTACTGTACTTGTGTATATTTTTCTGCACCAAATATTCATCATTATGTATGTTCCATTTAATGTAACAGTGTTGACTCATCTAACTGGTAAAGTTATTGAGTAGTGATACTCGTTGGTACCCGAGCCTTAGGTTTGAAACCTCTCGGCATCAAACGGAGAACGCTAATGATCTTTAATATATGGGTTTGATCTGATTACAGGAAAATTGAGGAGAAAAGAGGTGTGTCTGTGTCAGATTATGGTGTTACTGAGGTAAAAGCATCACCTGGTCCAGGGGCGCGGATGGAACCGTCGAAAGAAACCAACGGAGCAGTCTCAGTGTCAGCGATAAAGAAAAGTGCCTCATGGGATGAGGATTGGCCTGGTCAGAAGAAATTAGACACATCGACTCCATCTTATGCAGGCAATGCATTTTCTACGAAGCCTGTCAACGAGACCCGGTTAGGAAATGGAATACCGGTTCAGTCCCATTCATCATTGAAACCTGTTGTCTCTGATTCACAGCTAATGAATTCATGCCCTTCAATTGACCTTGAGTGGCCACCTCGGACTTCTTCAGGCGCCATCCCCCAAAGTGATAACGAAAGACATAACCATAGCACGCCTACAACAAGTTTCAACGATATTGATCCTTTCGCTGACTGGCCACCTAGACCAAGTGCCACGGGAATGTCCTCGTCCTCTAACAAGGATGTATCCAATTCAGGCTCAACGTTCTCAAACAATTCAAGTTTACCAATCAACAATGTCATGAATCTATATCAGGGAAGCTCCGGATTCAACAATCTTTCTTTTGACAGTAGACAGAATCAAAGCAACTTCGGGGCTGGCAGTAGCTATTCTAGTAAGAGTGGAGCTGATATTGGTTCGATATTTGCTTCTTCGAAAACTGACCATAATGCCATTAGACTGGCCCCACCACCCTCCACTGCTGTTGGAAGAGGGAGGGGACGTGGTCGAGGGGCTCATGGTCAATCAGGGTCAACACGTAAGGCACCCTCTGAACAACCACCTCTTTTGGATTTGCTTTGATTGGTCTCGTCATAGACTTGTTGCTTGATTTTCTGGAAAACGGGTTATCCATGATCATGTTGCATCTTACCGGGATTTAATTCCTGATTCATAATTTCATATAGATGTGGGGGATGGCGACTTGGTGTAGTCTTAGCTATTTTTTCATTTGTATCTATAGTTGCAAATTTGTACAATGATGCTTATTTTTGTGCCTTCTCCTGTATTGTAGTGAGCCTTGTCGTCGTATAATAACACAGAGAAAGTGGTAAACCAAGGTGAAAATGTACCTAGATCTTAAGTATAGGTGTATAAAGAAAAGTTGAGATTTTTTATCTTTATTTTGATGATTGTAAAGTTTGGTATTGAGATTGTTGATTGTTTTTTTTTTGCCAGCGAGATTGTTGATTGTTGATTGTAAAGTTTGGTATATTCCTGTTCCTTTACTTTCTGAAAACAGAGTCCGCAGCTACAACTTTGCATTGGAAACGAACATTGGTATTCGACTGGATAAAGCCTAGCGTTGTATTACTAGTAATTTACATTCTCGGTCTCTCTCCGATGATGGATCTGTATGTATGCATTATGCCATTTATTTGTGTATGAAATGCTACTTTATATTGAAGTTGATTGAGCAAGGAAAGGCACCATCCAAAAATGAAAATTATGTGTATTACAACTGCAGGAGCAGGACTACAATTAATTTTGGGATTTTCACGTTTCATATGCTTATTACTTTATGATTTTGAGAAAAATAATTTGAAAGGTTCAAACCTACTCCGTAAGTAACTTCAAAATATGTGCATTATTGTAATATTAATATTTTCGTACTCAAAAGATATGATCATAATTCATAAATATTGACTGCAAAACCCAAAAATTGGCCAACCTAAAATTGTGAATTATGAAACCGAACCCGATGGGAAACGGCTTAAATCCAACTCGGTTGATGTGTTTTCCCCTCTTTCTACACTACGAAAAGTTTGTTAGGACTTCGGACCCTATGAATGACCAGGAGATCGTAGTGGAAGACAACTAATCCGATCCGACCCGACCCGACCAAATTTACCCATTCAACTCGATTTTCAAAATTCAAACTAACCCCCATCACACACAAAGTAAATAAAAACTAGGCAGTCCCAGGCCCCAGGCGTGAGGAGCTGACCAAGCCGGAAGAGGAAATGGTCAATAAAACGTAGAAAACCTCATTAATTCGTGAACTTTTTGTAATTCATGGAATAATTCCTCGTCTCTTCCATCTTCCTCCTTGCTTCACTACCTAATACAGTAATACCTCCCCATATGATAATCAAAAGCTTCCAACTTTTTTGTTCTTCATCATATCTAATCTCTTTATGGTATGCTTCATTTACTTCTCTCTCTCCACTTTCAAGATCTATTGCTTTAATTTCTAGTTTATTAGTAGTGAAATTCTTGTGTAAAAGGTTTTTTTTTTAGTTATAATTAATTCTTGAGTAAAGGGTACCAAAGTTTGGATCTTTATTTGTGGTTGAAAGGGGTTGTAAATTGATTGTAGTCCATGGAGAAGGGTTTTGTGCATTACTGTTGTGTGGCAAAAGGGGGTAAAATTCTGCAGTCATATAATGATGGAAATGATAATTGTAAGGAAGACCCGGAAACCGAAAAGCTAGCTGCTTTGTGTTTGGAGAATGTTCCTCAATTCCATAGGTGGTACTCTCAAACTATGAATAAGAGGACTTTTTGCTACTTGATGGAAGATGGGTTGATTTATTTTGCAATTGCTGATGTGGGTCTTGGAAATCATGCCCTAGTTAGCTTCCTGGAACATTACAGGGACGAGTTTAAGAAGATCGCGAGGAGAGATTCTGGTTTCCGGTTGAGTTGGAAAGGGAAGGGGAAAGGCAGTAGGTCCAGTTCGAATTTGAACTCGGTTAACTTGCAGGAGCAGTTGATTCCTGTCATCAAACAATTGATTACTTCCCTTCAAAATGTAGGTCAGTCTAGCAATGACAGTGTGCTCAACCCGTTATCATCTCCGTGTGGTGGTAGTGGTGGTGGTGGTGGGAGTTCGACAATGGCGCCTTTGCTGGGTATTAAGTCGGGTAGGCAAGAGAAAAGGAGTGAGGATCATGTTATTACGATGAGGGGTTTGGAAGTAGAAGAGCAGTGTGCGTCTTCAGAGAGAGGGATAACAGGGGGTGCTATAGCTTCTCCCGGTTCATTGTCAAAGGAGATGAGTGCGTCTAGGAGGAGGTTGTCGTCTTCTCAGACTATCAGAAGAAAATGGTGTCGCCTGGTGCGTTTGGTTCTTGCTATTGATGCTGTTGTGTGCATTATATTGCTTATAGTTTGGCTGGTGATTTGTAAAGGTATCCAGTGCATTCGATGAGTTGACTGTCTTTTAGTACTGGAGAGTAAATACTGAGTAAATTCTTAATAGAGCTAATATTAAGTGCTGCTATATTACTGTATTAGTGTTTATAAGGCCCGTTGAATCATGCTGCATCTAAATTCTGAAAACCTCTTTTGTAATCACAGTAAGCAGACTCGGTTTCTGACATTCTGTTGCCGAGAACTCAGAAGTTCTGAATATGAATTTAAGAAAGTTGCGGTTTACTGTTGTGCTCTCCCTTCTCCCTGCCTTGTGCATCTTTTGATATTTTCTATGTAGACAGGGTACTTGTAATCTTAAGTTGTTCATTTCCAGTCGTTTCATATTTGGGCTCAGCTCCTGTCATTCATCGTTTCAAAACTTGATTACCGAACGCAGAAGAATCAGAGTATAATTTGCTTTACAAGCAACCTACTGTACTGAAACACATCTATCATAAGAGATGTTTTCAACCGAAATATATGCATTGAAAATTTAGGGTTTACATACATACAAGAACTGAAAGAGAATCAAACAAATTTGATACAAATCAACCAAGTGAAGTCTATACAACAAGGCCTTCAGCTAAAACAATGATGACCTGCTATTTGATTACATGTACTTGATCAGATACAGATACCCTTCGGCCTTTGCCTTAAGCATCGTCTCTGAGATCCTCTTCTTTGGGCTTAAATCTCCGAACAAGAATCTTGAAACAAGGAAATAGTAGTACATACAGCAATGCTATAATAACTGGTGCCGCGACTAGCCATCCCACCAACTGCAAACATGGTTCAAGGAAAACAAATATGGCATCAAACAGTACAGCAGGCCTGTATAAAGAAGGTATTAGACTATAAGGGACTCTAGAAACTGGCTACTTTGTTCGACTAGCGAAACTTCCTACTTTTGCATCTGAGCATAACTTAATACTGAACAAGTTATGATGGAAAATGAAATGCTTCAGAAACTGAAATATTCAACAGTCTTTCACTTGATATCAATGGATTTTAGAGTAACAATTCTGGATGGTAAATTAGTTGATTGCTTTTCCATATCCACAGAAACGAAGGAGATGTCAATTGTCATCATGGCTATCGAAGAAATTGATAAAAAAAAATAACTAAATCGAATTTATTTCATATTTTGGCTCAAGTATTTGATTACCATAAAAATCCTATTCAAACATCTTAAACCCATATTTTCGTCGACTCAAAGAAAAGTGATGAAGAGTAACTGCAGAGGCGAACAGAAGACAATGATGCACCTCTTTTACCAGTTGAGAAATAAAAAACTACTGAATATCAGTTCAAAATTTACCGCATGAACAACGCTCATAAGAACTTCCTTTGAAGCGTGACCAGTGACGATCTTCTTCAGAGCATCAGGGGTTAGGGGGAAATGAGGTCCGCCACAAATACTTTCACCAAGTCGCAAGAAGGGTATAATCAGGCTACAGTTCAAAGAGCAATACAGTATGAATTTGTGAGCCGAATATAGAAATAGAAGGAACAAAATCACACAAACTAAATTCTGGCTCAACTCTATCATCCAAGTAGCCACAAAACTAGAGTTTAAAGTAAATCAAAAGCAGATAGAGTCGTTTACCTCAACTCAATGGGAGTAGCCACAAAATTAATCAACAACAGAGTTGGAGCATGGCAATGTGATCCCAGTATAGGGATAGCCAGTCCACACAGTAAAACCGTGACCCCTGTCAAAAATTTAGTAAGCTCCATTACACTACACACTACAGTAGTTGATATGATTTCAGATTTTCAGCAAGTAGTACTGTAGTATATTTCAGCAGTCATCCTAACTCACGAGATCGTCCCTCCTCTTACATTTTATTATTATCAAGTCGAAAACTGCATAAAAGATACTCGCATGATTGATCACAGAATATAAACTACCGGTCCAGTGTCCAACACTATGAAGTCTACTGTGAACTGCCTTTTCGCGCAGCTTTTTGGAAACACAATGAATTTTGCGAAGCAGAATCTAGTATAGATCAAACTTGAAAGGTTTATTTTACTACAACTATTTAGACTGCTGTCTAGAAATACTAGCGAAAACATCAACCGAGAACCCAAAGATCTTATTGCCATACCAAGTGTTGTTCAAAATCGGCAAGTGATGTTGTATAAATTTCTCGTTAACGCTATCGAGAAACTGCTTTTTATAAGTTTTTGTGAAATTAAAGGACAACCCATTTTAGGTAACTGGATCATCACCAACTACCAAGTAACCAACTTTTGATCAGAAGTGGATCAATCACAAATATATATGCAGATAATCTGTGTCAAAACTCAAAAGGGTATAGCAATATACTACTCCAAGATACTATAATTAAATACTCTAACAATCCAATCATTATGCATAAATAAAAAAACCCAAATACATAAATCAATTAAAAGATAAAAAAGAAAGATTAATAATATACTTGCCACATATTGGGAAAACACCAAGGGTGAAACCAACAGCTGCTGATAATGCCAATTGTTTGGGTTCTGTACCTCTATATATTCACAGAATCAAATCAAGCATACAATCAGGAGTTAGCTCAAGTGATAAAGAGTTTTGTTTACGATGATCTCGGGGGTTTGATTCTTACCTGCGGAGTACAAGGAGAAAAGGGTCAACGATGTTGGTGTGAAACCAAGTGCCCACAGAGCTCAAGGTTGGTATTCTCATTTTTTGAGTTAGTTAGTTACTACTGAGATTTTTGATTTCTGAGGAGGGAAACTTTCAACTATGTTTGTTATTGGGTTGGGTTGTTGGTATTGGTTCAGATCTCAAATGGATAATTAATTGGACATGTAACGTGTTGGAGTGCGATTTTGGATCGTTACACTTACACGTGGGTCCAACCAACATCTCTATACAACCGTCGGTCTCGATCAATAATTTACAGTTACGTAGTAGTACTCCATACGGAGTATTTCTTTTTACAAATGTTTTACTTTATAACTTACGTTGTGTGTAAAACATAGGACTATAATAAAAGCAATATCCGTCTCTACCTACATAATCTTTGTACTCCGTATATAAGGAGTATAATTAAACATATGATTATATGAGTATATTAAATTTTTAGTGGGATGGAAGAGGGAGTACTTATAATTCGGAGTATAATCTTCTATTGTTATTTCATTTTCTACGGAGTGGAGTAGAGTAATTGTTAAGCTCTTCAAATCTTATAAGAGTATTTAAGTTAAAGTAACTGAAGTGTAAATCTTCGAATCTTATTTTCAATTAATATTATAAATAGTTTGATTTTAAGTCATGTGCATAAAACATTCTTCCATAGAAAGTTACTCCGTATATTTTTGGATAATGTAACCAATAAATTTACACAAATTCTTGTTTATGTCGAACATTTCGATTACAAATTCGTGACGGATCAAGTAGTATAAATAAGAAGAAAAAAAAAATACTATTTGGGGAAGTACTACATACTGTAGCAAATAGCTGAGGGAGACATAGTCATTGATTTAAGTTTGGTCATTTGGTGTGTAGCCTCAGGCCTCAGGGTAGAGGGTACAGTAGAGAACGCAGTAAGACGGAAGGGAGGGAATATCATTGGTGGAGTGGTGCACGCAGGTACAAAAGGGAAGGATGTTCAGTCTTCAGTGTGGCACAAGCTAGCCAAGGCCCACAAATGTGTAACAAGGCCCATCAATTGCTCCATTTCTGAATCCTCATTCTATCCCTTTCAATTGGCTTCCAATGTAAGGTCGGGTCAACTTCGTCGTATATTCTTGACGAGGTAAGTCCGTAGGTGTCTCAAAGAGCTCTCATCAATCGACTCTCTCTTTAAGTGTTTAACCTAAATTATAGGGTGAAACGGTTACGAGTATTTTTGTAAGAAGATCACTGATGATAAACGAGTGATTTTTTATAAACAAATTCAAGAAGTGAATTTTAAACATGTACGGTAGATAATTGCTATGGGTATAGTGATCATAGGTGAAAAAGTGGTCAAACTCATTTAATTAGAGATCTTGTTACAGATCCATTGATAAAATGAATTGCTCCTAACTAAATATCTCTAAACTGAAAAACAAGGGGATGTACAAAACAAAAAAGTCGAAAGAAAATGGTGATACTAGTTTTATTATCAAGATGAGATCTTCTCCATTACATTCTCTTCATTATCCCTCTCCTTATTGCTATAAACTATTATTGAAAATGAAGAGAAAATAATATTATACATTAGAATCCACTATGAGAAATAATGGAGAAAATTCTCGATCACAATCTTGAATAAATGAATCTAGATATATAGCTTAAATATTAAGCTGAAATAAAAAGTTTTGAAGGCAATATATTCTAACTTTATGCATCTATATAAATGTAGTCCATGAGTTGGGTTTGTCTTACACAAACTATAGGCGAGTTATCCATATATTTCCTAATTCATCTTAAGAGATTAAATAATTTTTTTCTACATTTATTTACTTGTTAATAAACATTGTTTGGTTGGCGCTTACAAAGGCAACGTAAATTGAAAATTTTCATGAATTGTACGTTAAACAATGAATTATTTAGTATTTTAGTAGTCAATTTTTTTGGATAAAATGTAAGCTTTTACTAATAGTTTTAAGAGTTTTGCGTGTCTACAATGAATTGGATTATCTACCCTCCCTTTGATAACTCGCATCTATATTTTTGGTAACGCGTGATTTCTTGTCCTCAATATTTATGCCTTGACCCCTAAACTAAGAAACTTTGGTAAGTAATTGTAATTTTATTGTTGTGAATTGTGATGTAGCCTGTAGGGGGTAAACTAGAGAAAAGAGTCGGAAAGAAGCTAAGGATGGCAATGATGCAAAAGCAAAAGGAAAGCGTGAATGATCATAATGAAGCTCAATTTGGCACAAGGGCCACAATGTACAACAAGACCCCTCGCAGTTTGATGACTCTTGACAGGAGCATCAACTGGTCCGGCCACCCTTCAACCGGCTCCTTCCCCGACAACATCCCCACAATTCCAATTCCAAGTTTTACCATTCGAGGGAGGGCCAATCCGGCTCCATGGCCGCCGTCCAGTACAGTGGCCCTAATCCCGCTGGGGACCCCTGTGCTTGGATCCTCGCTTGGAATGCTCCCCCTAACAACTCCGCTTCTGCTCCTAATCGGGTACATATATATCCTCACTTATGTATTCGGATCTTGACGTACGTCTTAGGCCATGTTTGTTCTTTAAAGCCTAAACGTACCGACTGAAATGAGTCAGTGTGTGTGTGTTTGTGTCAGGTTTATGTTGCCTGTGGAACCAAAAAGCGCATGGATTTAATCGGTTGGGATCAAATCCTTTTGAATTTGGAGGAAGGTTCAACTAAGTCCCATGCCCATGATTCCTACTCCAACACCAGTGTCGACGCCAAAATCGACCACTCTGTCCCTCACAATGCCACCCTCACTTCAAGTTTCGGATTTATGAAATGAGATAATCGTCATCTATTAGATACAATATCATCTTACACTCCTTATACAATAAGAAAAGTACCCGATGATTGTGAATAATACTACATATAATTACAGAATTAAGTGGAGTGCTTAGTGCTTACTGTACTACGGAGTAATTTACTACATTCCATATGTATCTAAATGACCCAACCCGATTGGAGATTGCTGATCGAGATGTGTCACAAGTCGAGCCTGTAACATGTTGGAGTACTACGGATTATACCTCAAAGTTGAGCTGATGTTGAAGGTCTTTCACAAATTTGATCACGGTATACACAGCAATCATAATTTAACTAATATGGAGTAGTACAAATAACAAACACTACTAATCTGGTATATTAATTATCTCAATTTTCTGAACAGTGATACCGTCTTTCTCTGCTTGAACCATCTTCGCAATGATTGGCTCGCAAATACTCTTGACTTCCTTCAACTTATCTTCAAACTTAACTCCCTGAGCGAGCATGAAATTCCAGTCCCGCCATTGTCTACTCTTCTCAATCGCATCGCCCAACTTCCTCTCGTCTTTCCGTCCAACCAATTTCCCACGACGTTTCAACATTGTTGCTAAATATTCAATATAATTATCCAATTCATTCATCGCTTTCACCTTGTCTTGATACTGCTTATCTTCGGCCTTGTACATCTCAGCATTCCTTAGCATTCTCTCCACTTCCTTCTTTGGCAGCCTCCCACTGTGATCTGTTATTGTTATTTCACTCTGATTCTCAGTGTTTGTCTCCTTGGACGAGCATTTCAGAATACCGTCAGCATCAATGTCGAAGCAAACGTCGACTTGAGTCACACCTTTGGGCTCTGCTCGAATTCCTAGGAGATCGTAAGTACTCAGAAGATTATTGTCCCGAGCTATTGGTCTCTCACCCTCAAACACAGCGAAATGGCATATAGTCTGGAAGTCATGGGCAGTCGCGCGTCTGCATATTCGTTTACAAGGTATAGGAGTGTTTCTCGGAATCACGACAATCATATCTCTACTGTGATCCTCGATTCCTAATGACAAAGGAGTAACATCGGCCAGGGAGAAATCTTTGCTCTCAACTCCGCGCAGTATAGCAGCATAAGTGGCAGCTCCGCTAGCAACCGCTTCATCAGGGTTAACTTGTTTGCAGAGCTTTTTACCGTTGAAGAAATTCTGCAATAATTGTTCAACTTTCGGGATCCTGGTGGACCCACCCACTAAAACAATATCATGAATGTCCTTCTTTTCCATTTTAGCATCGGCCAAACACTTTTCGACAGGGTGGATACACTCCTCGAACAAATCATGGTTTAGTTTCCCAAATTTGGCTCTGGTTATGGTTGAAGAAAAATCAATGCCTTCACAGAGGCAATCGATACTGATAAAGGACGAGGTTGAAGATGATAATGCTCTCTTAGCCCTCTCACAAGCAGCTCGTAATCTCCCAATAGCCCTCGCATCTGAACTGAGGTCCTTCCCGTGTTTTCTCTGGAACTCGGCCACAAAGTGACTAACCATTCGGCCGTCAAAATCCTCGCCACCAAGGTGTGTGTTTCCATTGACAGATTTCACTTCAAAGAAGTTGTTCAAGATAGTAACTAAAGACACATCAAAAGTTCCGCCACCAAGATCAAAAACCAGAACATTTTTAGCAACAGTAGCATTATTCTTGCCATACCTGTAAGCTATAGCAGCAGCGGTAGGCTCGTTGATGATGCGCAGAACGTTAAGTCCAGCGATCATCCCCGCATCTTTAGTAGCTTGACGCTGCAGATTATTGAAATAGGCAGGAACAGTAACGACTGCGTCTTTGACAGCAGTGCCGAGATAATCCTCTGCAACCTCTTTCATCTTGGCGAGTATCATAGCCGAAATTTCTTCAGCCGCAAATTCCTTATCTTCTCCCTTGTAATTAACCACAATCATTGGCTTCTTGTCTTTGTCAGAAGACGGGTTAACCTTAAAAGGCCACAGCTTTATGTCTTTCTGTAAGTCTTCATCACTGAATTTCCGGCCAATCAGCCTCTTTGCATCTATAATCATCATCATCAGTTCATCAGTCACCAGTTGTCAGACAAAGTATTAAGCTACATAGTATATCACACTTGATAACGACATTAAATTTACGGATTCATGGAAACTGAAAATTTTCTCAGTATTTAAAGCTCAAAAAACAACCTCCAATCAAACACTCTATTAGTAATTAGTTTACACCAAGTTCGATGTATTGAATAGTTTGCTATCGGTATTTATATTGAACATTGTTGATTATCTTATTAACAATCATCAATATAATTATAAATATCGATAGCAAACTACTCGATACATCGAACTAGGTGTAAACTACTCACAACCTATTGAATACTCTATACAAAACAAGACGAAGAGTCACAACAGAATATATTCACATTCGATAATAGAATGAAGCGTAACAGAAAGAAGAAAGGCGAAAAATGAGGGAAGGAATTGAAGGCGAAGGTACCGAAGATAGTGTTGGAAGGATTGAGGTTGGCTTGGTTCTTGGCAGCATCACCGATTAATCGTTGAGTTTGGGTGAAAGCGACGCAAGAAGGGGTGGTTCGGTTGCCCTGGTCGTTGGGAATGATCTCCACTTTGCCACGCCTCCAAACACCCACGCACGATCCCAAGATCGATTCCTATGGCCGGCGCTTTTCCTTTATCATCTTCTCCCATCCTTGAGTTTTACTGTTAAAAGGCAAATAGGCAATGGCAGTACTTATATGTAGGAATTAAGTAAACCCGAGTTTGTTAGGAGTTTGTTACAGTCAGTTAGAAGTTTGTTATACCCTTGTACTGTATATAAATACATGACCTGTACACCGTCAATTCATCAAGTAATCAATTCATTCAATCTCTCTCTTTCATTCTCTCAATCTTCCCACACCAACATGGTATCAGAGCCTTGTTAAAGGTTCAATTTTTTTTTTCCCCTTCTTCTTCTCTTCCGCAAAATAATCCAATCAAAGTTGTAAAGATTCAAGATTCCTGCAACAATGGCAGATGCAAATACCACCATTGGCGTTGACAACCCTCATTACATTCATCCTTCAGACATCACCGGAGTAAAGCTTGTAGCTAATGTCTTCGAAGGTATAGGGTTCAATAACTGGAAAAGGGCTATGTTGATAGCGTTATCAGGAAAGAACAAGGTTGGCTTTGTCGACGGTTCAATCAGCAAACCAGCTGCAAATTCACATCTTGCCAAGAACTGGCAGCGATGCAATGACATCGTGTTTTCGTGGATTCTCAATTCAGTATCGTCAGAGATTGCTGATTCAATCCTGTATAACATTACAGCTGAGGCGGCATGGAACGAATTAGAAGACAGATTTGGCCAGTCCAATGGCGCTCAACTGTATGGTGTTCACAAGAAATTGTCTGATTTTGGGCAAGGCAATGACAGTATCTCATCGTATTTCACCAAATTCAAGGCAATCTGGGATGAAATCGATGGAATGGGTATGAGTTCTAAGTGTTCTTGCGCCTGTGCTTGTGGTGCAAAAGAGAAACAGGTTGTTTTCCTTGAACAACAAAAGGTGGTACAGTTTCTTATGGGTCTCAATGAATCTTATTCTGTAATCCGGGGAACACTACTCATGCAAACTCCTTTGCCTAAGCTCAGTCTTGTGTACAACAATTTGCTTCAAGAAGAAAGACAACGAGAAATTCACACCAATGCTCAGTTTCAATTGGATGCTGCTGCGATGTATACAAGAAATGCATACCAGAAAGGTTCTACCCAACAGCAGTACACCCAACAATACAAGAACAATAATACTCAGGCTCAGTCTTCTGGTTATCAGCAGAACGGGTTCAAAGAAAAAGGTGATTCTGAAGATAAACCTACTTGCAAATACTGTAAGAAACCAGGTCATCTTGTAGACAAATGCTGGCATTTGATGAAGCGTAATAGAAAGTTTGCTGGTAATGTTTTCAATGAAGATGATTCTGGACATGAATCTCCTAGTATTCAAGATGGTTCTTCATCTGATTTTCCCACCACGTCTGCTAATTTTGCTGGTACTGTTGACTCTCATTCTTCTTCTCTTAGTTCTTGCACAAATATTAATGCTTTTCTCAATACATGGATCTTAGATTCCGGTGCTAGTGATCATTTTTGTTCCAACAAAGCATTATTCACTGAGTTTAAACATATTGCAAAACCTTTTTCAATTTCATTACCTAATGGTCAAATAGTGTCAGTAGATACTGTTGGTACTGTTAGCATTAATTCTGATTTCTCGCTTCACAATGTTCTTTATGTCCCATCTTTTAAATTCAATCTTTTATCCATTGGTAAGTTGTCTAAGCAACTTAATTCTACTGTGTGTTTCTCACCTGATTTGTGTTATGTGCAGGAGTCTTCCAAGACCCCCTTGGTTCTTGGTAGAAATCTCAATGATTTGTATTTGTTACAACATGCTAGAGGTGTCACTTGTAATTCCGTTTCTGCAAATTCTGTTTCTAAGATTTCTTGTACTACCTGGCATAACAGGCTAGGTCATTTACCCTTGTACAAATTAAGACAACTTCATGTATGTACTGAATCTGAAATTGAGATTTATGAGAAACAAATTTCTTCTTGTTACATTTGTGCTAAAGCTCGTCAACATAGATTAGCTTTTCCTGTCAGTAATTCTGTATCTTTATCTGCATTTGATCTCGTTCACATTGATTTATGGGGTCCTTATCAAACCCCCACTTATAATGGCTACAAATATTTTATGACAATAGTAGATGATTTCACTAGATGCACTTGGATTTATTTACTTTCTTGCAAGAGTAATGCCTTCACATGTTTACGAAATTTCATTCATATGGTTCAAACACAATTTGATAAGAGGATTAAGGTAATAAGGTCTGACAATGCCTTTGAACTTGGTAGAAGTGGACCTACATCTCAAATTTTGTTAGACAATGGTATTATTCATCAAACGAGTTGCTTCCACACACCACAACAAAATGGTATAGTCGAGAGAAAGCATAAACACTTACTAGAAATGGCTCGTGCTTTAAAATTTCAGTCTAATTTACCTACTAAATATTGGGGGGAGTGTATTTTGACAGCTACTTACCTTATCAATAGAATTCCTACTAAAATACTGCATAATATGTCGCCTTATCAACTGCTTTTTGGTCGTCTTCCTGATATTAGTCATCTTAGGTCTTACGGCTGCCTTGCTTATGATGCTACATCTAAACCTGGCCGTGATAAATTTGCTTCTCGGTCCATCAAATCTGTTTTCCTTGGTTATTCTTTTGGTAAGAAGGCCTATCGCTTGCTCAATCTTGAGAATCATTCTGTGTTTGATTCGCGTGATGTGATTTTCCATGAAGATCAGTTTCCTTATGTACAGCTTTCACAAGTTGGTTTTGCACCTTTGCCTGCTGATGTTTCTTCAGTTGTTCCTGATGCTATTGAAATTCCTCCCATGAATTCTGAAGGTTCATCTACTGTAGTTGTTCCTTCTACTGCAGTTGTTCCTGTTAGACAGTCTTCCAGGGTCTCTAGGACTCCGTCTTATTTAACTGATTATGTTTGCAAGATGCCTTCTACTGCTGCTAATTGTTGTCATCATGTCATTAGTCAAGATAATTGTTGTCATACTCTAACTAATTTTTGTGAAGGAAGTATTACTGCTTGTTTTACTGCTACTGTATCTCCGGTTTTACCGATACCTGTACAAGAACCACAGTCTTATGCAAAGGCTGCACAGTTTCCTGAATGGCAAGCAGCTATTGCTGCAGAGTTTCATGCTTTAGACGCCACTAAAACATGGGCGATTGTCCCCCTTCCTCCTGGCAAGAAGGCCATCTCTTGCAAATGGGTTTTCAAGGTAAAACATAAATCAGATGGTTCTATCGAGCGTTACAAAGCTAGGCTCGTAGTCAAAGGATACACTCAAAAAGAAGGTATCGATTATACAGAAACGTTTTCACCAGTAGTGAAGATGACTACCATTAGAGCTTTGGTTGCGGTTGGTGTTAAGAAGGGTTGGAGTATGACCCAACTTGATGTCAACAACGCTTTCTTACATGGGGATTTAGATGAAGAAGTCTACATGCGACTCCCTCCAGGCCTCAATGTCCAAGGTTCTAACATGGTTTGTAAGCTACAAAAATCGTTATACGGCCTCAAACAAGCCTCGAGACAGTGGAATGTCAAACTCTGTCAAGCATTAAAAACACGAGGATTTCAGCAATCCATGAATGATTACTCCCTATTTTCTAAAAGAACTGAAGGAAAGGTTTTGTTTTTAGCTGTTTATGTGGATGATATCCTTATGATTGGCGATAATACAGCAGAAATGGAAGATCTTAAGTCTTATCTCAATGATACTTTCAAAATCAAAGATTTGGGAGATCTGCATTATTTTCTTGGATTAGAATTCATTCAAGTTCCTGGTGGGATGGCAATTACACAACGTAAATTTACTAAAGAGCTTCTTGAGGAGTTTGCTCATCAGGATTGCACTACTGTCAGTAGCCCTCTTGATCCTTCAATTAAACTGACTGCAGATTCTGGTGATCTCATTGATAATCCGGCAGATTATAGAAAATTAGTGGGAAAGTTGAATTATTTAACAAATTCCCGACCTGACATTGCATACACAGTTCAGCTTCTGAGTCAGTTCATGGCATTCCCTAGACAACAACATTGGTCTTCTGCTCTTCATGTTTTGAGATACTTAAAGAACGACATCTCTCAGGGTATTCTCCTTCATGCCACTCCAGATTTCAGACTTCAAGGCTACTGCGACGCAGATTGGGCTGCGTGCCCTCAAACAAGACGGTCCGTCAGCGGTTTTGTAATCTTTCTGGGCTCCACACTCATCTCTTGGAAATCCAAGAAGCAACAAACGGTGTCCCTCTCTTCTGCAGAAGCAGAGTACCGATCCTTACGAAGATTGACGTCAGAACTTGCTTGGCTTACCCGGTTACTTTCTGAAATAACCGTTTCCGACATCACTCCTATTCCCGTCAAATGCGATAGTCAAGCCGCCATTCATATAGCCAAAAACCCGGTCTTTCACGAGCGTACGAAACACATTGACTTGGATTGCCATTTCATTCGAGAAAAGTTACAAAGCGGTCTCATTAGTCTATCCTACATATCCACCAAAGAACAACCAGCAGACCTCTTCACCAAAGCCTTTTCAGGTCCTCAACACAAGCTGCTTCAGTCCAAGTTAGGGCTATTTCATAGCTCCTAACTTGAGGGGGGGTGTAGGAATTAAGTAAACCCGAGTTTGTTAGGAGTTTGTTACAGTCAGTTAGAAGTTTGTTATACCCTTGTACTGTATATAAATACATGACCTGTACACCGTCAATTCATCAAGTAATCAATTCATTCAATCTCTCTCTTTCATTCTCTCAATCTTCCCACACCAACATTATATAGGGTTTACCATTACTGCTTTGGGATTTGATTTTCGTTTAAAATTCATTTGGCGGGACAAGTAAATCCCCTAAAAACATTAATTTTATTTCCGCATTTTCTATTATAGGAATGATTTACTTCCTACTACATCGGTTCATTCTACATGGAATTTGTTCAATGCGAATATGAAACTATATTTTATTTTGGAATCCAAAAATTCATAAAAATATTGATAATAACCTTCAAAATCGGTCGTTTTTTACTATTTTTTCGTTCGAAAGCAGGGGAAGGTTTTTGAAAGCACGAATATATATATATATTTTTTTTGTTAAAAACTTGTCGATAGAAATATAGTGCCTAATAATGATTAACAGAACACTCCGTCAAGATATAAAATAGAGATATAACTTGTTACGACTGTTTTTTTCCGACACGTCTAACTCTCAATAAGTAATTTTATGGCTTTTAAAAGTCTACATGAAATTCAAATGACCCGCATTTTACACTGAGTTATTGTACTTGGTGGAAACTTTATTCAACGTGGATACAGAGTAATTTTATTCCGAGAACCAAAAGGTCGAAAAAACGTGGACAATAACCTTCAAAATCGGTCATTTTGACTATTTTTCGAAAGGGGTGAAAGTTGCTTGAAAGCGTGTATGTTTTTTGACGAAACTTGGCGTTAGGAATAGAATGCCTAATAATGATAATCAGAACCCTCTGTAACCATATAAAATGTAGTATAAAACTTGTTTTTGAGTGATTCCGACTCGTCTCAAAACGCAATGTAACGGCTTTTAAAAGTTTTTTTTAAATCTAAATGACACTTATTACACCGGACTATTGCACTTATTGGTGTCAACTTTATTCGACGCAAATATGGC
This sequence comes from Agrostemma githago, assembly GCA_958450325.1. Taxonomy (NCBI): domain Eukaryota; kingdom Viridiplantae; phylum Streptophyta; class Magnoliopsida; order Caryophyllales; family Caryophyllaceae; genus Agrostemma; species Agrostemma githago. The sequence continues at coordinate 3,069,776 of OY288255.1, forward strand.
CCCATTTTATTTTGGGACCCAAAAGACCTAAAAAACGTGAATAATAATCTTCCAAATGAGTCATTTTTGACTATTTTTTGAAAGCGGTGAAAGTTGCTCGAAAACGTAAATGTTTTTTGATGAGATTTGCTGATAGGAATAGAATGCCTAAGAATGATTATGAGAATCCTCTGTCACCATATAAAATGTAGTACACAACTTATTTCGAGTGATTCCGACACTTCGGATCAAAACGCAATCTTATTTAAATGTCTCTATTGAATCCAAATGACCCTCATATTACACCGAAGCATTGTACTTGGTGTCCACTTTAATCTGCATGAATATGAATCCATTTTATTCCGAGAATCAAAAGATCGAAATAACGTGGATAATAATCTTCCAAATTGGTCGTTTTTGACTATTTTTTTAAAGCGGTGAAAGTTGTTTGAAAGCGCGAAGGTTTTTTTTGACGAAAATTAGATGAATCGCGATACTTGTATAGGTTGTGCATGCATTTAATTTGCAGGAGCTAGGTATGGGCAATATAATCGCTTATGAGTGAAGGAAATAAAAATACTCCGTAACTAACTGCTTGGATGGACATGCATGGTGTATTTCTTTGAACGACGACGAAGAATAAAAAGTAGAAAGCCATGCATAGCCGCCGTATAGTACGAGGTGTTATCCTGAAATTAAGGAAAAGTGATGATGAGGATGTAAACGTAACGCAACTAAAATCTTACTTCTTCTGCTTGCTCACCACGATTAGCCGTTACTATCTTTCAAGACCCAATTTGGGTTAAGTATTTGATCACTTCAAGGGATATATAATTAGTGTTCTTGCAATACATGTGATGAGCTCACATAACTAACCCAATGTTTTTCATACATTATCCAGCTCATTTGTTTAACTCGATTAGAATAATTTTCATAAATATTATTCCGTATTAAAGATAAATAGACGATCGAGATGGAAAGATCAATGTATGTTTAACAACTATTGTCATTGGATTATTGATTTGAACTAACCTGAGGCATGATTTCGCTACCTAATTTGTTAATCTCCGTACCTAATCATTGGAAAACTCTCGACTATATTCATGTGTTAGATTAAAGTTAAATTACGTGATTCGATCACTGTAACAACTATTTTACCTTAGCTTACATTTAATCGTTCATACGTACATAAAAGCAAGCCTATACGAAGTAGTTTCTCAAAGAAAATTACTGCAATACCAACATCTTTATCCAAGGCCAACATTATCTATACATGCATGGTTAAATAATAAATATGTTCTTTTCCATTAACATACGAGTAATATTTTACAAATGTACTTCCTCTAACTTTCTAAGATTTTCCTATTTGATTATATTTAATACGAGTAGACGAGTAGTCACCTAAATGAATATCCAATGGATAAATCTTAGAAAATTGGAGAAAGTATATGAACTACATCCTATCGGATGATATTGAAATTCAGTAACAACAAATACACCAAAAAAAAAAAATCATGAGTGTATGAAGACGTATAACGTATTATCAAGTTAAGCAATCTAATTTTGGTATATTACCCATTATGTGATACTCGTAATTAAAAAGTGGCAAGTAATTTAAGTATTAACAAGAACGTTCCTTGTGAATCTATAACCCATGCATGGTGCTAAACCTGTGACCATATCATCACTTTCCACACTTTGCTAGTTTGCTTAGCGTGCTTACTCCCCCCTTACTACTATAAAACACCCTTCGCACACCTTACTCTTTCATCACATCACAATCACATTCCTCTCCAACAAACAAATCAACATGAACTTCCTTTCAAAAAGCGCATTAATGCCATACTACTACTACTACTACTACTTGGCATCATCTTTGGTCTTGATGCTTCATTTTACATGCTCACTAGCTCAGTATCCAGGACAAGGTAGCCAAGCTTCATCCCCCGTCTCCGCCTTGTTTGTCTTCGGAGACTCTATCATTGATACCGGAAATAATAACTACCTTACCTCCATCGCCAAATCCAATTACTGGCCTTATGGTGTTGATTTTAATCTCGGTCCGACCGGACGTTTTACTAATGGCAAGACTGTTATAGACATGCTAGGTACGTTCCTTCGTTCCTACGTAACCTCTCTTTTTATTAATTTCACAAATTAGTCATAGAGGTGGTGCTCATGATCTGGGTTTGAATCCCGTCGCCATCTTACGCTTATGTTTAGCCTTCGAGTTTTTTTGTGTGCGTAATTATGGTGCAATTATGGAAGAGTGTCTTATGTGTACGTCAAAAAAGCAGGGGAAAGGTTGGGCATGCCGTATATTCCTGCATTTGCTGATCCAACTACGGTTGGCCCAAAGATCTTATCAGGAGTTAATTACGCTTCTGCTGGCGCCGGAATCCTAGACGACACTGGCCGCCATTGGGTATGTATATATTAATTCCTGTCAATGTTTTTCTATGCCTCGTAAAAAAAATGTGACAAGATCGCTGCACAACATACAACGTACAATGACCTTATTATTACAAACTTGACGATTATATGTGTATATATGTTGAACTTTGACATGTATGGCAGGGAGCGCGTTTTAGCTTGAGCCAGCAGGTGGTGAACTTCGAGAGGACTGTGGATCAGCTAAGAAATTTGATAGGCGCAGATAAAATGGGTCGATATCTCCAAAGATCTGTAGCGTTCATGTCATTCGGAAGTAACGATTACATCAACAACTATCTACTGCCTTCTATGTACGATTCAAGCCTCAATTACAGACCTTCAGAGTTCGCCAACCTTCTCTTGAATCATTATGCACGTCAACTTTTGGTACGTCCAAATCTAGGTCGTCCACTACGTACATACTGTATTGCGTATTACATAATCAATCAAAGCGTAGTATTACTTAGGACTCACAATGATTTGAGCCGGCTCATGAAGCATTCAGAGTTCGACCAAATCTGAAAATTATACTTGTGATTTAATTTGTTGAAGGCGTTGTACGACATGGGACTGAGGAAGTTCTTCATCGTGGGACTTGCGCCCCTCGGATGCATCCCTAACCAAAGAGGAGGAGGTCAGGCTCCACCAGGACGCTGCTTGGATTCGGTTAATCAGATATTAGGCCCGTTCAACGAAGGCCTTCGATCTCTTGCAACTCAGTTAAATGCGAACCATCCTTCAGCCATTTTTGTGTATTACAATTCTTATGGTGTTTTGGGTGACATCCTCAACAATCCCGCTTCTTATGGTAAAAACTTCATTCCTTCAATTGCATATATCATCTGTCTGTGAGAATTAAATTGTTGACATTGTTATTATTATTTGGGTGTGAATGTAGGATTTATGGTGCTCGACAGATCGTGTTGCGGGTTAGGACAGGTGACATGCTTGCCAGCAGCAGTGCCTTGTCCAAACAGGAACCAGTATGTGTTCTGGGATGCGTATCATACTTCTGAAGCTGCTAACTCTATCCTTGCTCAACGTGCTTTCGACGGCCCTCAATCCGACTGCTTCCCTATCAATTTTCACCAGTTAGCTCTCATTTGATCATAAATGAATGCATGTCCCATGTTTTTTCATCAATTTGGATCAACTTTGTGTTTCTGTGGAACTAGTGCTAAAGAAACAAAAAAAAATGAAAAACCTCCTTAGTATTATAAATCATGAACTGTTTTGGTTTTCAGCTTGAATTTTCGCATTACAGCCTTGGGGACTAGTAGTATTGTAGTAATGCACCCGATCAAAATTAGCTCTTGATTGAATCCAAGAACGAAATTATTTCCAGAAAATGAAAGCTCATTCTAGAAAACTTTTACAACGGTCACTTATAATTAAATGCTTTATTCCTTAGGTCATAACATGTTCTCAATCATTTTTTAAACAAACAAAAGAGAAATGACGATATTAGAAAAGCGATAAACTCGTGTGCGTTACAAGTCAGAAACTCGTGCAAAATGGATGTTTACTTGCTAGATGAGCGCCGCCTTAACCTGAAACTAATTTGGAGATATCTTAATGAATCCACGGAGACATGGCAAGAAAACCGGAAGAAAAACGTGACGTATCCCCGTGGGATCTTCTGGACGGCATAAATCATCATAATGTATAATACACGATTTTTTGACATCCGCAACCCCGGTGCAAAAACTCCCCGAAAATCGACTAGTATATTCGTTAGTCATATTACACGTCCTCCCTATTTGTAGGACCAATGGAGCAGAAACGAGAGTATCGAAAATCGATAAACTCGCGTCGGTTATAATTCAGAAACTCATCCAAAATGGATGTTTACTTGTTGATTGACGTTGAAACTAAATTGGAGATACCCTAAAGAGTACGCAGAGACGTGGTAAGAAAACCGAAAAAATATGAAATATTGTCCGGTAGGATCTCCCGCTCGGCTAAAGAGGATGATAACCGGATTTGTCGCCAATCCTACTATCAAACAAACCAACTAACCTAAACTAGAATAGCAAGGGCAAGTCGGGTCGAATCCTCAGAGAGATCGGAATCGAGTACTAATTCGGTCTCGGATTATAATTAGCTACGCGAATCGATTGATAATGGTGAGATTAAACTAGATAGACTAACTAATAAATGCATAAAGGAACTAATAATCTAAAACAATATAAAGAACTAGAAAACTAAAGAAATAAAGAGATATGAAATGATGTAATCAAATAAGAAAAAGTACTAAGGGACGATGTCACCCGCGACTTATTCAAATCACGCTAACAAATGCCAAGTATCGAGGAAGTCGGGTTCTCGGACAAGGACAAGGCGCATTCTAGGTCGGTCACCTCCCTCCCGGGCTCGTGAAACGACTAATTACCCCGTTTACCTCCCTCCCGGGCTCGTAAGACGGAATCCTAAGGTCAAGATCGGAGACTCACTCCCGTGATGTTCCCCAAACTAACTCAAGTCAATGAAAAGCACGCTAATCGAAACTAGTGTTAGGGATACCCCGCTCAATTCCCACTCCCGTGTTCAACTAAGTAGAGTAAGGCAAGATAAAGGGGAAGAATCGACAATTAATCCTAATCGACTCCCGTCGATGACCAAGGGACTAAATTCGACCCAAACCCCATAAACCAAGGTTATCCATAAATCCCCAACACGTCCTCATCCAATCACCCAACTAAAACGATACAAGGCATAAAATCGCGCAATTCAAATAAGTCGGGGATTCATCGACCCCTAGTGAGAAACTACTCACTAGTCATATTTATACTAACACAAACACTAATAATTACTCTAAACATAAAAATAAGCATAATCAAACAATAAAGACTAAAACTTTGACTAATGAAATAAATTAAACTAATCTAACCTAACACATACTAATTACTCAACATAAACATGAAACACAAATTTAGAATCATATTACTAAACATAATAAACTATAAAGACATTGTAAAGAAGAGTCCATGTCAAACACTTTTGTAGCTGTTTGTGTTCTAAGGGGAAAGGGTAACTTTGTCTGTTTTGCCATTGAACAAACCATGCATATTCTGGTTGTATCTTGCTGCAATTTTTCCGCAATATGAGGTATATGTTTCAGTTTACTGCTTGAAGCATGTCTTAGCCTTAAATGCCAGATATGAGAGTTCTTTTCATTGAAAATTGGCACTTCCTTACATAGATTATTAGTTCCATTACTTGACTTAGATATAATGTCACTCTCTTGAGAATACACACTACTACTTACCGCTTCATTACATATTGCGGAGCTGTCAAGAGTCACATTAGGTCTAGACTTGTCATTATCTAATAAGTAGTACACTCCCTTGTTTTCTCTTCCAATACCCCTAGTAATCTTGTTGTGAGAGTCCAGTATAACACACATATTTGCATAGAAAATTATATGACAGTTCTCATCCCTTGTTAATTTCTGGACTGACAGCAGATTGTGTCTAAAGGCAGGAACAAATAAATAAAACATTGTTCAGGGTGAGACCATTTGTGAAAGTGTACGAGCCTACATGTGAGACAGCAGCAGTTTCTCCATTTGGTAGATTTATCCTTTGTTTGTTTTTCAATTTCCTTGTATTAGTCATAATGGTTATATCGTAAACCATGTGATTAGAGGCTCCTGAGTCTATTATCCATTCATGAGGGGTTTTAGAGGCATAGTTACAGTTTAGGTAGGCCATACCTGCAAAATTTGCCTCCATTTCATCTTTAGTTTCAAGATAGGTTGTCTCATTTCCTTTCTGGTTGCTCACAAGTTGAGCAAATTGTTGGGTGGTCAGGATTATAGCACTTCCACTGTCACTGTGGCTTCCTTCTGTCACCACATTTGCAGCCATTCTCTCCTGCTTGTTGTATCCTGGATTCCCCCTGCCTCTATTTGTTCCAGATCTGTATCCTCCCTTGTTTTTGTTTGAGAAGAGATTTTCTAGTAACTCAGACATATTTATGGTGAGAAAGAGTTTTGTGGGTTGGTTTGGACTTAGCAGGATGCAAGAGATCTTTAAATAGGCAAAGTATTGCTCATGTGCCGTAAAATATCATTTAATGCTCATCAAGGGTTGGATATTCGTCTCCTCCTTCAGTGTTGAAGCTGAGTGAATTGAGGAATCTAATGTGGAGAGATAGAAGAGTGCGGAGAGTTTTAGTTGAGCTATGTTGATGGTGAAAGGTCAGTTACAGTGCATTGATAATTCAAGGGTATATACTACAAGTGGACTTGGTTTTTTTGGTCCATCGAAGAGCGCACTTAGTCGCATTACAATATAGGGGGAGGGGGATTCGAACCTGAGACCTACTGTCCCAGAGCACCTAGTCCTAACCAGTAGGCTAAGACATCTTCGGTAGTGGACTTGGTTAATGACCAACATTCTAAGCTATTATTCAATGGACTAAAAGAAACATCTTAGTCTATATTAGACTCTACTACATACTCTATTTAACTAAATTAAGCATTAGTCTTTATCATTGTGTCCTTTTCTTCTTTTCCTTTGATAAGGGTGCACCCTTCTTAATTGTGCATGTGCATTGAGGTGTTGTTCCATTGTAGTAATAGACTTGGACTTCGACTCTTCTTTACAAACATAAACTTTAAGTGATTTAACAATCTAAACATGAAATAAGATAAAATCGAATCAAACAAAAGAGAGATGAAATTATATGAAATAAGACAATCTAGAATGATTAAGAAAAAATTAGATGATAAAATTAATTAAAGGAACTAATTAAACAAAAAAAGAAAAAGAAAAAGAGGAAGTGAAAAACAGAGGAAATGGCTGCGGTGCTGCTGCGTGCTACTTCTACTTCTGCCTCCCCTCTCTATTCTAATCTCTCTCCTCCTCTTTGCTATTCTCTACTGCTGTCTACTGTCTATTCTCCCTTACTCAACTACAAATGGAGGGTTTTGTTGTTTTTTTCTTCTATATCTAATAAATACATGAAAAGACTATAATATCCTTCACTTAAAATGGTCTAATAGAAGTAAATTTAGAGGGACTGGATCGTCATTTGGCTCTTCTTGTTCCGTCTTGACATGTCTCGGTTTGTCTCGGTTTTAAGTCGACCCGATCCTTCCGGTACCTATAATAACAAAATGACTAGAGCAGTACCAAAATCCCGAGAAATAACATAATTTGACATTAATTATACAAGACTCGACTAATAATCTAATTAAACGTAAAATGACTAATTACTAACAAATCGGGTTATAAAATTGATCGAATAAGAGTAGAAATATGGGGCAAAAACGAGTAAAATCACGAGTTATCAGAGGACATGATGATTTTCAAAGATCCGGGTCCCTGGAGCAAAACTTACCAAACATCGGTTGGGATCCCGAACCATACAAGATCGACTCGAAATAACACAACCGATAAAAATGACTAATCCAGATGAACTCGATTGAAATAGACCTAAAACTGAACTTAAGGTTAATTAGCTTGATTATAATCGAATCGATTTTACTTAATTTCGAAACTGAATCAAATGACACATTTGTCATGGTATTATTGAAAAAAATGAAACTGTTTCCTATATAGACGTTATGTATTACTACTAAAACTAGTATAGATTCCGTGCAATGCACGGTATTTATAATATGTTTATCTTATAGAATATCTCATTTAATATTTAAAATAAAAAATTTATTATTTTATTTTTACTATTTATTGATTGTATACTTTAAAAATAGGAAAATATTTTTTAAATCGCAAAACTAATCAAAATATTTGAGTAATGTCTTGAAATATACGGAGTATTAAATAATGTGTAATTAATGAAAAATATTGATATATTTTTTATATATTTGGTTTATGTCATCTCACATTTCGAGATATCCACTTCTCTCTTTAACATACCGTAAAATACATAAATATTTATCAAAAATTGTATAAAAATGAACTTTTTTAAATGGTTAGCACGCCGTGATACGTTTTTTTGTGTAAAAAAGCTATTTTATTTTTCATTAGAAAATTTTAAAAAAAAATTAAAAATGGAATTTCTCAGGTGTAAGACTTAATATTATATAATTTGTGAAACTTTTTTTTATATGGATTTTAATAGTATATTCCGTATTTTGTACTCTTCCGTACCAAAATAATCTTTCTACGGAGTATATGATAATTATAATTCTCACATTTGAATAAATGAGAAGATCTTAGTGGTATCGAGTGAGTATACTCCTTTCGTCCCGATGAATTGTTTGCCTTTGTTTTTGGCACAAAGGGAAAAAGTCCAATGATGAAGTGACATGTGAAGCCAAATTCATTCATTGAGACGCTCCAATATGAAATAGACACAAAATTCATTGGGACGGGGAGAGTATATCTTTGTAAAAGTTAAAGTAAATAGCTTATTTCAAAAATGAATTTTTTAGATAACTGATTTTTTTTCTCAAAGTTAATGACATCATATCTTAAAATTTATCTAATTATTTTCATAAGAAGAAGTTTTTTTTGTCAATTTGTTTAACATTAATGAAAATGAATAATTTGCGAATTTATTAGTGAAATGTTATTTTACTTCTCAATTTAAATTAGTTTATTTTTGAGGAAAATGTTAGTAACTCTTATTGTCTTAGAGTAGTATATAGAGAATTTTTACTATGTATTAGGCTTTGTAGAGCAATCGGAATATATATTCCATTTTTAAATAGTTACTAAATTTTATATCGATGTTAAAAATATGATTTTCGAATATGATCTGAAAGATATACAATAATAATCGTAACTATTTCATATTCTATGTAAAATATTGTACGGGATAGTGCAATCTCCTATTACAAAAATAATGCAAATATTTGGTTAAAACGGAATACAATATGTTTATACTTTTTTAAAAAAAAATTGATCATACATTCCATAGTAAAAATTGTATGTGACACACATGAGGTCAAGGGTTCGATGTGCACATAACTCATTTGATCTATTTTTGTAATTTTTGTTGGTGGATAGCTTTAGGCGGGAAAATACATGAGTTGAGTTATTTGGTATGGAAAATACATGAGTTGAATTATTTGGTATATTGAGTTGAGTTATTTGGTATGATTAGCAATCTTCCAATATTTATGTATTTAAGATAAATAATCATAACTATTTTATATTCTATGTAAAATATTGTACGGGATAGTGCAATCTCCTATTAACAAAAATAATGCAACTATTTGGTTAAAACGGAATACAATATGCTTATACTTTTTTCGATAAAATTGATGATACATTCCATATTAAATATTGTATGTGATATATTCCATTTAAATCATGTGATTTTCATAATCAATGTAATCAATCAGATTTCCTTAATTACATACTTTCTGTGGTGTATAGCTTTATATGTGATGTATTGACATTTATATCAGTAAGATGTTAGAGTGTAGTTGGAGAGGATCACATACACATGAGGTCAAGGGTTCGTGGAAAGGGGGATTGAGGTTAAATGTGAAATCGTTGACCCAAATTAAAAAAAAAAAAAAAAAAAAAAAAAAAAAAGATTTATCTTTTTTCAAAACGAATTAAATGTGTTACTGATTTTAATGGTGTCAACTAAGGTAACAAATTGAGATTTATTTTATCCCATTAATATCCGCAATACCTTCTTCTCATATTTTATTTAATTTTGATCTGTATTTTTATATTATTCCCATTCCAAAACTTTTGTATTTGGTCCAATTTTTTTTACTACTCACTCCCATTCATTCAATTCTTGATGTGGGGGCCATTTTTGTGAGAGAAAATAGTGGACATATGTAAAAAATTGAATGGATGAGAGAAAATATAATAACATCACTTTTTACCTATAACTAAAATAATTACCAACTCATTTACACGATAACTATTTTTTTTATCACACTCCTGTAATTTACTCGTACTATATTACCCTTACTATTACCCTTAATTTTTCAATTAAATATTTGTACCAAAAAATTATGTGCTCTACTTTGTACTTCATTATAGAGCCTCGGTGTTCAAAGAACGTTGCTTGTTCTAAACATACAATATTAATCAAGTGAACAAAATTGTAGACACCCACATTTTGACCGCCAGGTGTCTATAGCAGTTTCCGACAAACACCCGATGATGATCGGACGCAAACATGCTTTAAATACTCAGAAACGGGCTCAAAATCATTGGCATTTGGCTTGGGTCATTATGGAGTACATTATCTCACAAAACCAACCTCAAAATCAGGCCCAGTAGGTCGTTTCGAGTCAAATAAGACTAGTTTGGGTCGATTCCGACACCAGGGGTAAAACCGTCTTTTTACGACCGAGTCAAAACCCGTCAAAATTATTTCCGAGACACGTGAGTCAGCCGTGACACCTCACACGGCTGATTCATACTCCAATCCTACAAAAAATCAGCTACACAAAATATTAAACAAATCCGTTTAAGGATGGAATTCGATCTCAAGTAGGAATCCTATCCGAAAACCGATTCAGACACCCGACCGAGTGCAAATACTCGGCCGAGCAGCATATTCCAGCCGTGTTCCCTTTCTTCCTTGACAAGAAAGCGGAATTCCCATGCCTTACAACTTCCTATATTTCCTATCCAAAGCGGTAGTTCAAACTCTTCTAGCCAAGGTCGGGAATTTCCTATAAATAGCCCCTTGCACACACACTTTCACACAAATCAATTATTATCATCAATTAACATTCATCATCAATTATCAATTAGCATCTACAATATCTACATTCATTATCAATCATCGATATACACTCATAAACATTAAAATTAGCATCGAGAAACCGATATTACAAACCCGAAGGAAACCGGCCCGATACCCGACACCCTTCACACGTCACACCAAACCGAGACACCATAACTCACCGACATCCACTCGACGCTCTTGTGCCCAAGCCACGTCCCGACGAGCCCCGATCCGAGTAAACAGAAGCATGTAGGTTGAGGGTGTAACAAAACCCGATTTCTCCTTCTCCTTCTCGTCTTTTTTTATTACGGATCGTCGGTCCTTTTTTATTACGGGTCATTCGTCGCTTTTTTATTTTCTAATATCGATATTATCAAAAACTATTTTCTTATATCGAACATTCTTAAAAATATGATATCAACTCTATAGTTGAATATTATATCGAAAAAGAATTATATTAAACCTCGACGACATTAAAAATCGTTACATCTTTTTCGTTCAAACTTTTTTTTACAAAACTTTTTTATTCATTCCGAATATTCGATATCGATTTCATAATCGAATATCGGATACGACGAATATCGAAAACATAAATCGAGTACAAATTAATTCATATTTTGTACGCGATTTATCAAAATTAGCAATTTCGAACAAAAAATAAAAAACCGGACAGACCCGCACGGGAGTCGCGCCCAGGCGACTCGCGCACGGGCCTGAAATCCGAGACGTTTTTTTTAGCTTTTTCGTTCATTTTATTTTATTCTTCTACGAAACAATCTTAAAACTTATATCTTTTCTAAAGCTATTCGGAATATTTGATATTAATTTCGTAGTTAATTATCAAATATAACGAATATCGAAAATATTGAATCGAGTACGAATTGTGCAATATTCATACGCGGTTTAATAAAAACATCGAGTTTTCAAAAACCGTCTTCAAAAATCAGACCGACACGCGACTCGCCGGCATCCCGGGCGAGCCGCGCGGCCGGCTGCCTCGACGCCCCTTTTTCTCGTTTTTTTTATTATTTTTCGAACTTCGTTTTTTATACAAAACAGCGTTTTAACGATATTTTTCAGATTTCGATTAATATTTATTTTCTCGATCTCGTATATTTATTTGCTATATTATTATTTACAAATCGATACTAACTCGTTTGTTCATCTTTTGTAGCAAATTCATATCTTTTTCATCATTTGTTTTATTATACTAAAACGAACTTCACATGCTAAATTCAACTTTGACGTTAAATTTTTCATGCATTAAACCGACTTAGCAACCCGTTCAATTCCTCGCATGTTTAGGAAAACAATGTTTGCATATCATTCATCGTATTACTAACGCGCGTATTAAAACATCATTCGATATCCTAGTAGAGGCCGCTAATGTGCGGGCGGGGTTGGGTGTTAGTGAACTTCCCAACACGTACCCTCACTCCTTACTCAGAACCGTGGTTTCCGGATGTCCGAAACCATTGGCAACGAGAGTCATTCAATATACGATTAACCGCCCAAGTCGGCATCTATATCGATAAGCAAAGGGACGAGCCCAATAAACTCTGACATCGGAAATGGACCGTATTTTGTATACGGCCCACTACGACATAGAGTGGGCTCGAACGGTTCCGAATAACCATAAAATTCGTTGGCGACTCCAACTTCGATTTAAATTTCCATTTGACCATCTCATGGAGATTCATTCGCCTCCCCAAACCCGCGCGTGGCCGCGTCGGGGTGGACCTATGTCATGTCCACAATTTGGCGACTCCGCTGGGGATTAGCTGATACGTTACTGACCTTCAGCATCCTCAGGGTGAGACTCGAATAGAAATCGTTTGACTAGTACAATACGCGTTTTAGTTTTACGGTTCATGCATAACCCCATATTTTCCCGGGCCGGTACTGGTGACCGACGTCCCACTATACTATCGATGTAGTCCAAATTGGATATAGTCGCAATCACTAATTTCATGGGAGTTCGCTTTCCATTTCCATCTCACGCCCTTGAAATAGCTTGGACCGAAACCGATTGATGTATAATGTGATTATGTGACCTTTTTAGTGTTTGATTATCATTGTTAATGCTTAAGTTAGATTTTAGAATTGCGACTTTTGATATTGGAGCTTGTGATTGTTTGTAAATATTTTGTGAGTACGTATTTTAGTATATATATCGTGTTTTCATTTTGTTTGTTTTTATTTATGGGTCGTAGTTTAGTCTTTTGAGCTTACTCGAGGACGAGTAAGAGTTAAGTGTGGGGATCTTGATAAGTCGTAATTTTACCTATTTTTGTCCCACGTTTTGACTCTTATTTAGTCAATTTTATAACACGTTTTGTTATTATTGAGTCGTTTTGTCTTTAATTAGCTTATTAGTCGAGTCCAGTATATTTAGTGTTAAATTATGTTATTTCTCGAGAATTGGGTACTGTGCGTCGATATTTGATTTTATAGGTAGCGAAGAGAATTGAGACGATAAAGACGGAACAAAACGGATCAAATCAAACTACTATTGAGGATTGGGCCCAAACACAAAAGAACATCCGGCCCACTATGGAAAAATGAGGATGTGGGCTGATTTGAAATAGTAGAGGAGAAAGAAGGAGGCTGATTTTTGTGGAGAGAGAGTTAGATAGAGTAGAGAAGAAGGTAGAGGGTTTTAAGGAGTAGGAGTAGTTCGAATACAGGAGCAGCAACTTGATTTTTCTTCTTAATTTTAATTACTTTCCTTGTTAGTTTTAGTGTAATAGTTCTTCCTCAACTCAAGCCTTCTATTAATTCCATCCTTATTTTTTTTGGGTATAATTCTTATCTCTTCTCCTTTATTATTTCATTTATCTTTAGTTTTATATTTAGATTATATTTAGTTAGTAATTAGTTTAAAGTTTTAATCTTTATTGTTAATTGTGTGTTGCAATGTTATTTTATAGTCTTGTTTGTTTGTGTGTAGTTAATGTTAGGATTAATTAAAGTTTCTTTCTTTATTATTTTATTATGTTTTGTGTTATGACTAGAATAATTATTTGTGTGTTTTGTGTTAGATTAATTATGATTAGTGAGTAGTGTCTTTACTAGGGGACGATTTGACCCCGACATGTCTATATTGTGGGCTTGAAATTCCGTATTTGATTTGTTTGGGATATACGGAGGAGGATAGTTTGGGATTTGGGAATCGACTTGTCTTTAGGTTGTGTTTGAACCCTTGACCCTTGTCCACCGATGGGAGTCGGTTAGGTCTAGGTAGTAAACCTCGCCTCTTGACTTGCCTTGCCCCGCCTAGTTGAACACGGGAGTGAGAATTAGGTAGGGTACCCTAACTATCGGTCTAGACTCTTCACCTTGGGAGAGGGGAGAGAAAGGAGCGGGATTAAGACGTGTACTTAGTGACCTAGGACCTTGGATTGGGTACCACGGGAGTGGACTCACTCGATTGACCTAGGAATCCGATTCACGAGCCCGGGAGGGAAGTGATCGGGTTTTACTTAGTCGGACTACGAGCCCGGGAGGGAGGTAGTCGACCCTAGAGGCGTTCCACTCGTCTAATATCCCTAACAACCCACTATCGGTGTTCCTTGCTCATAATTATGATATGTCGGTGGTTAAGTCAGACCCTAGGCCTTTAATTATTATTAGATCATCATTCTTGTAATTTGTTTGATTTTTAGTTTACTTTTGCATTTCTTAGTTAGTTTAATTAGTCTAGCTCCACCTTCGATAATTGATTCGCGTAGCTAATTCATAGTCCGAGACCGAACTAGTACTCATTCCCGATCTCTCTGAGGATTCGACCCGACTTACCCTTACTATTGTAGTTTAGGTTAGTTGGTTTGTTTGATGGTAGGATTGGCGACAAATCCCGGCTATCATCAACCAATTTATTTTGACGTAAAAAAATGATTGAGATGGAAAAAAATTAATGCTTTCTAATCATGTGCTACACTTGTTTCTCTAGATTGCTGTTGCGCAAACAAACACTGATCCAAGTAAGGTGAAATATTCTGCGGTAGGAGCCTCTTTTAATAACTACGACTTACAGCTTGAAGAATCACAATATTCATCGGGTGAATTTGTGATTCAAAATGGTGATGACAGAATCAAAGTTGGATGGACGGTCAGTGATTCCATATTAATTGGCTTATTAGTTTCGTTGTTAATCAAAATAATCACACGGAGTAATATTTTTTCCGAGTTTGAAATTGGATTATTAGTAGTGACACTGGCCTGGCTACTCATATTATTACAGGTTAACCCGAAATTGAACAAGGACAATCGTATACGTGCTTTCCAATATCATGATGTAAGTTTGAATATCATTAATCACGTTCTCTTCGAATCATAAAATGTTCATTTTTCTTCCAATCGACGTACTCATGTCTGAAACCGTTATACATTGAACACACGATAGAACGTCTTGGGCATCTATAAAACCCATTTTAATATCCTGACATTTTTTAATAATTTTAATATCCTGACATTTTTTAATGATTTTTTTTAAAATGTGTCCAAATGACACATGTTAATAGCTAAATTAGTGAAACATTCACATGAATATATATCCTGAGATATTAAAATATGGATTCTTATTTTCCATACTCAGAATATTAATCATGTAAATGTTTCAACTTGTGATATAAAAAAACGACAATTAAATTGGAACAACGTGATAATTAATTCGTTAATTAAACCGATTTTTACA
Source organism: Agrostemma githago (assembly GCA_958450325.1). Taxonomy (NCBI): domain Eukaryota; kingdom Viridiplantae; phylum Streptophyta; class Magnoliopsida; order Caryophyllales; family Caryophyllaceae; genus Agrostemma; species Agrostemma githago. Next base: position 3,085,560 of record OY288255.1, read on the forward strand.
GGCGGGACAATCACATTGTTTCAACTTGTTGTGTCCTGGATTCGTGATGACACAAAGTGAAGTATCAGTTGACAATATCTTTGACTCTCCATCAATAAGAGGAGGAAACTCCTTTTTTTTCGGCTTACATGTTTATCAGGTATTAAAATCCATTCACTTAAGAGGGCCTTTGGTTAGAACATGGAAAAGGATATGAACATGGGAAACAAAGGGTAAAGGAAAGGAAATCAAAAGAATTTCCCTTAGATCCATTTTCCTTTTTTGTTTAGATTTCCGCAACAATGACGAGGTGGTGACAGTATTAGGGTGGCGTTCGCGGTAGTGATGAAATCAGTGGTGGTGACATTGGTAGTGGCGACGGTGGTGACATTGTTGATGGTGTCAGAGTAGTGGTGGTTTTAGGGTGGTGGATGATGAGTCGGGGTGGGTGGGGGAAACAAAATCCAAATCCTATGGGGATTGAAAATAGAGGAGCATGGATGTTTGTGAGGGAAAGTAAATGGGACAAAGGGAATGTATAAAAAGTTAAAATGATATTCTACCTGGTACCTTTGTATTTTTTTCATTTTATATGTAGTATCCCTCTTTTTGGTTAAAATACCTTTGATTTACGATAACTCTTAGCTATGAACTCCAAAAGAGACGATTTTAATTTCAAACCGAAGATCTCTTACAAATGATCAGTTTGGACAAAAATCATTACTTTCGAAAGTCGGGATAAAGAGTTGTAGTCAGTCAAATTTTACTCGGTCAAAAGCAAACAATTGCTGAGAAAAGGAGACTTGTTGAGTTATTCTAATTCCGGGTTTAGATGTGGACATATATAATTGTTGTTATAATTGAAATTGAGAAAAGGAAACAAATGAATAGAAATAAATATTTTATTGAAAAGACATAATAATACTTAGGGTTATGAGTTACGGAGTACCATTTAGATTTTTCTTATGTCATCAGGGAAAGTTGAAGTAAGAATCGAAGACTCGTTTATGCATTCAAAAATAGTTAATGTGTTTTTTTTTTGCCAATGAAAAAAAAAAATGTTATGATTCCAATTTATTCGAATTTTTTACTTTCGTGAAAGTCTATATTTTGGGTATGGATAAAAAGTTTAATTAAGAAAATGCGATTCAAACAACATAGGAATATTTAATTTCACTTATCCGCCTTTAATACTACATACTCTCCCCGATTTTTATTTATCTTCCCATTTGACTGTTAGGATAATTCTAGACCACATGTTGATGATCCAAAATAGAAATAGGGAAGAAAGGGTGTTTCAGTCCAATAAGGAAACAAGAAAAATAAATAAAAATGGGAGGGAGTATTCAATAAATAAAAATGGGAGGGAGTATTCAATAACATTTTCCATGGGAGCAAATGAAAGTAATTAACATGCCTTCTTAAAATCTCTTTGATGAAATATCATAGGATGATCTCTTAAACTTTAGATTTGTTAATACTGTTATCCTCATTTGAAATTGGTCTATCAGTGAATTCAGCTTAGATTTTTAATTTGTATGATCGAGTAACTTTTTTATGCTTCTGATCGAATATTAAGGATAACATGTAGTTTGTTTTTCAATTTTCTTGAAAGGATGCTGAAACTGGACATTGGTGGCTAAACATATGTGGTTACACTGTTGGATTTTGGCCAAAACAAATATTCACAAAATTGTCGAATTCAGCAACCTACATTGCCGTAGGAGGTGAAGCATATGGTCCAACTGATCGTCCTCTTCCACCAATGGGAAATGGTTATTATCCAGTTAATAGCTTCAAGTTAACCGCATTTTTTACCGCCTTGATGCTTGTAGATGGGAATCATGAAAAAATTGATCGCCCTCAACTCCAGCAATACACAAATGATCCACATTATGGTATCAATTATGTTCAAGATGCTGGATTATTTGGACATATCGTCTTTTATGGTGGTACAAATAAATAAATAAATAAATAAATCTAAAGATTTCAAAATAATATTACGACACTAAGAAAATTATACTCTGTACCGAGTATGTTTTTTTTGACATGGTATCATATGCTTTTACCCAATAGCCATATTTGCCATTACTACTAAGGTCATTGGTTTTCAACTATGCATGGAGTACAAATTTTACTCTTTTACGAACAATTTTTTTCAGGGACGGAATTAATCATTAGCTATTTGGGCCATTTATATCACATGCATACTCCGTACATTGGTAGACAAGGAAGAATAATATTTAATTGAAATATAAAAAAATGAAATTACAAGGAATAATATGTAATATAAAACCAAATTATTTATGTTTATTTCCACTTTATATGATTATATTGAGGAATATTTAATTGAAATGAGAAGAAACATACAAAATGAAGGGAGTTCAATATTCAACTATTCACTATCAGGCTGGTTGAACATAATCAATATAATTATGCCTACATAAAGGGCAATATCGAAATCTACGAAACAACCTGTATGCGCAAACCTTATGAAAAGTGTGCTTGCAAACAGGAAGGGTGCACACTTCATCGTCATTTACGAACTCTTGTACGCAAATCAAACATTGATCTCCTTCTTCTTCTTCTTCTATGGCTTCTTGGACTGAATCTGTATTAGATTCAGCCCGTGTGGGTGTGGGTGTGGGTGTGGGTACGGGTACGGGTGCTACGTATCTTGTGATCGGGAATTTAGTGTATATTCTTCTATCTAGTTGGGGACAAGTTAAATCTCTATAAATAAAATAAATTATAATAGCAAGTATTATTACTAGGAAAAACTAACAAGTGGAAGGTTTATCTCTGATAACTGATGACCGAAACCTTCTGTAGAGTTGTTTGCATGCATTGGATGAGACATGGTTTCAGGTACGTACGTACAACCTGGCCTGTACATATTGTTATTCATCATATTACATTTCTTATTCCGTTAAACAAAATAAGTAGAGTATGTACATAACGATTTAATTTGACTTAGAGCATTACATACTTCCTCCGTCTTGTTCATTTGTTTGACTTTGATTAAAATATTCTTCATACTGAATATAAAAACCAACAAATGAATAAAATGAAGGAAATATATAAATTATAAAATATGAATATTATATTGTTAAACAAAATCTAATAATTCACGATGAATATATCAAATATGGAGTAATAATTCTGAAAGTAATACTTCGTATGATATTTGTCATAAAAAAATTGTCTTGAATTGATTACTCGATCAATGTATTTTAGATGAGAAGTAAATGAAATTGCTTAAATATAACATTTCAGTAAGTTTATTAAATTTAGGGATACCTTCTCGCTATTTATTTCAATGTCCGAGCTCTGAACTGACCAATTAATTCTCCCTTCTACGACTTCTTGATCTTATCTTCACAATGCATATACGAAAAATAACACAAGATTTATTTTTCTCGAAATTCATAAAATAAATTTTTTAGCTCAAATTATACAAAACTCGACACTAAAAACATACGCCGTTCAAGTAATACTTAAGATTAAAATAAAGTACGTTAAAACATTTGCGAAAAAGAGACGGGTGACCTTAGATGCCTCTCTCAAATTCGATATTATGTATAATAAGTTTGTATCATATTTATAAGAAGTTTTATAAACTGAAAATACGCAGGTAGTGCGTTTTTCCGTTTAAAGATTTTATGGTACAATAACATTAAATATGTGAAAGTGATGGGTAACTAGGGCAATATCAATATGCACGAAATTGAGTAATGGAGCATGATCATTTATGAACGATGATACTGATGATGATTGTGTATACACTTGCTTGGAAAGATGATAGAGATACACTTAGTGTATAGGAGACCTCATACACCACCATCCTTGTTGTGCCATATGTCCAACTAAAAGAATCTCATTTTTGAAAGATTCATTCATTTAATTATCTTCTCATCTAATTCTCACCTAACCTTCTTGATATTTGTGTAATATTTACTCCATTTTTTTCCAAATACAATTTACAGTGATACATATATTAACACATAGTATATATTTTTATGTATTCCCCTTTAATTTAGTATGTGTATATATGTACGGTACGGTACGGTACATCCATTTACACGGTACTTACCCATCTATACGTATAAGTATATATATGGAGTATTTTGTATGTATACGTATGTACGATTTAATATACTCCTTATTTGTTTAATTTCATTATTTTTTTAAGTGGACCTATAAAACGTTAAGTTTATTTTAATTAATTTTTTTAATTAAAATTTTCTACGGAGTCATTTCTTACTAAAATTTTGTAAGTCATTTTAAAAATAAAAGTCTTTTTTTCAAATAATTTTCGATGTACTTGTATTTTTTTCTTAATTCCCAAAAATAAATGTTTCATTTTTTCTCATATGAAGCTGCCTTTTGCAAAAATTGTTGAATTTCATTAACATTTAATTTGGTAAGCGTATTAAGGCGCGATGGTCCACTGAAGTTTCGGAAGCAAGGGCTGCTGTTTTCGGTTTGGAAATTGCGAGAAGGATGGAGTCCACCCACGTTCATTTGGAGGGCGATTCGATTACTGTGGTGAATGCTGTACATGCAAACACTACAAAAATCAGAGGCTAATGCGGCGGACGTCTTGCGGCGGACTAGGAATCCGACGCGTATTTAGGCTTCGTGTCGGACTTGCGGCGGATTGGCCGCCACATGCCACTATGCGTCGGATTATCCGACGCGTGTCCCACGCAAAATTAAATAATGCGTCGGAAAATCCGACGCATATTATGTTATACCGACGCATGCCTTTTTAGTTTGTGGGAGAAAATAAATTACGTTATGTGGCGGATTGTAATTTATTTCTTGCGTGGGACTTGCGTGGGATTTTCCGCCGCAAGACAAGACGATATTAATAAATAAAAAATCGCGAACAGCATACACAAACCAAATCCCCAATTTAATTTCCCCCAAACCATACCCCTTATACCCAGAAACCGAACCAACCCTCCCCCTTCCCCCTCCCCCTTCCCCCTACCGGCGACCAGCCTCTGCCGGCGCACTGCCGGCGCTCCGATCGCTTCTCCCCGCGCCCCCCAACGACGACACATACCCCACCCAGTTCCCTCCGCCCTCCCTCCTCCCCCTCCCCTTACCCCTACCGGCGACCACCACTCTCCGGCGGACTGCCGGCGCCGCCGCGCCTCCCTCTTTGTCGCACCTCCTGCTCAGCCACCCCTGTGCCGCGCCATTCTCGATTTCCTTACAATTTTCCGTCTTTTCTTCATTGAAGTATGTTCAAACTGGTTAATTGTTTAAAGTGTTGTTATTGTTATTGTTACTGATTGTTGTTATTATTATTGATTAGGTTATTGTGTTGTTGGTGGTGGTGTTTGGGGTGAGATTGTGTTAATTTTTGTTGTTAATTTTGTTGTTGGGTGAGTTTTTGGTGTTAATTTTGTTGTTGTTGAGGTGAGATTTGTTAATTTTATTTATTGTGTTAATGATTGTTGTTAATTTTGTTGTTGTTAGTATTACTCCGTAGTATTTTTGTTAGTAGTAGTAGATTAGTTGTAGTAGGAAGAGGAGTGGTGGTAGTAGAAGTAGATTAGTAGTAGCAGTAGATTAGAAATAATAGTAGTAGTAGTAGTAGTAGATTAGAAATAATAGTAGTAGTAGTAGTAGTAGTAGTAGATTAGTAGTATTACTAGTAGTAGTTATGTAGTATTAGTAGTACAAGATTAGTAGTAGTGGTACAAGTAGTATTGATAGTAGATTATTAGTAGTAATAATTAGTATTAGTAGATTAGTAGTAGTATTAGTAGATTAGCAGTAGATATGTAGATTAGGAGTACTAGTAGTAGTGAAATAGTATTAGTAGTACTAGTGAAGTAGTTTAACTACTACTACTATTATTTCACTACTACCACTACTCATAATCTACTAATCTACTACTACTACCACCACTACTACTCTACTACTAATACTACTTAATTACTACTAATAATAGTACTAATCTACTACTAGTAATAATACTACTAATCTACTACTACTATTAATACTACTAATCTACTTCTAGTACTACTTCTTTGACGACCACTACTACTTCTCCTAATACTACTAATCTACTACCACTAATACTCCTAATCTACTGCTACTGCTACTACTAATCTACTATTACTAATTTACTACTACTAATAATACTACTAATCTACTACTAGTAATAGTACTACTAATCTTCAACTAATACTACTAATCCACTTCTACTACTACTTCGACTAACACTACTACTCCTAATACTACTAATCTACTACCCTAACAAAATTATTCATTAGAGGTAATTCGTTGGATGTTGATACATGATTGTTTACGGTGCCTAGGGAGTAGCGAAAGGGACCAACTGCCTAGGGCGTAATAGCGCGACAAAAGCTTTCAATAAAATAGTATGTGTTTTGAAAATAAATTATTAGTTTTTTGTGTTCAATATAACATGGTTTGGACTGTGTTCTGACATTTTATTTTGAAGGGACCGGATGCGACCCCGATTCAGCTGCTTCACAAGATAAAGAAGAACAAGAAAGGTCATTGGGTTGATCCCATTGCAGAGGAGGTGGACGTAAGTTCTCCGACAATAGAATTCAAATATTATTAAATTATCTCAACTTCATCATTTGGTGTTAAGCTACTTATAATTTAACATTTGAATGTCATTTCAACAAAAATTTGTACGAGCGAGGGAAGAGGTGATGTCCCAAGGAGGGGAGGCGATAACACGTGTGGGCGAATTTCGCTTATACCATGACGCCTCGGGGGGGTTCAACAAGAAGAAACGTGTGTTCGGGGTTGGAAGTGCAGCCAAAGAATTGTTCAAACCGTGCATGAACCATACCAGTACCGCGGTTGATGACTCGTACGTACCCACCGCCGCCACCCATCAACGGACCGAGAACATGAGAATGAAAGAGGACTTGAAGAGAATGGAAGAACGTCAACTGCAACATGAGCGCGAGATGCAGGACCAGAGAAGGACGATAGAGATGCTGAAGGAGAGGATGACTATGTCCGACGAAGGCTGCAGTTCCATGCCACGGGGTTAGAGGCGTGACGACAACATTGACGATGGACACGCATTTGGTAGTAACATGGAGGTAGACTCGACCCATTAGGTAGACTCGGTAATATGGATTTTCTAATTACTAGTACTCAAACTTGTTAACTGAATATATATTAGTTTCTTTCGAATTAGCTAGACTTGTGAACTTGGGAATTAGGTAGACTTGTGAACTTGGTAACTTGTAAACTTGGGAACTTGGTAACTTGTGAACTTTTGAACTTGGGATTAGGTAAACTCGGTAATATATTAGTTTCTTTTCGATCATTGAGCATGTTCTGCTTCAGCTGCTTCTGCGTGAAAGATTCGATGTGGAATTTGCTCGGGAGGAGCACATTTGGTTACACGTGATGTGCTTTTATTTTTTTCCAGTCGCTTTTCAGTTTGGGGACGTTCTATATACGGTAGCTTTGAGCCTATACACAGAAGGTTGCGTAGACCCATTTTGCGTGGGAAAATCCCACGCAAATATGGTTGCACAGACCCATTTTGCAAGGGAAAATCCCACGCAAAACTGGTTGCAGACCCATATTGCAAGGGAAAATCCCACGCAAAATGGTCGTATATACCCATATCTGCGTGGGAAAATCCGCCGCAACCCAACCCATTTTCGACGTTTAAGCAGTTGACCACAAGTCCCCTTTGACCTGTCCAGTGTCGCCTATTCCGCCGCATGGCCGACGCAAGATAATATGCGTCGGCCAATCCGACGCACATGCTCCCTTTTGCGTCGAAAATTAATGGCGGCCTTTCGCGTCGCCTAATCCGCCGCAAACTTGATTTTGCGTCGGATTTTGGTGATTTGTGGCAGATTTTTCCGCCGCGACAGACCCTTCATTTTTGTAGTGTATAAAGAAGAGATGGTGGAGTCCGTTGGGGCTTTGTCTCGATGAACTTTTCGGTTTATTAGATTGTTTTGAGGCGTTCTTCTGTTCTCATACGAAACGAGACGGCAATACCGTTGCACATCATGTTGCAAGGCTTTGTCTCTTGGCGGGTACTGAAATTGTAATTAACTCGGAGTTTCCGCAGGCTATCTTGGACCTTGCGGGTGTTGATTTAATTTAAATGTGACCCATGCTTTCTTTCAAAAAAAAAAAAAAAAAAAAATTGGTAAAGTGTTTTTTTTTTTGTGAAAAGATATAAGAGCGGAAAAAACGTAATTTCAGCGTACAATATTAATGACTTTTCTACATGTTTTTATTTCAAAAGTAATTTCATATGCAAAAATAACATAAAATGGAATAAAAATACGATACAATGTTCAAACACATATGGAGATCAATCGACCGACCACGTTAACTTCGTTATTAGTTCAGTCGAATGACCTTTGGTTATGATCCAGTGACTAAATAAACTTCGTTAGCTCATCCGTCAATTAACTTATCTATCTTAGCCGAATAGTTCAAACACGATTAAAAAACCTTTCTTAATTCAACTTTATAAAGAATTTTAATAGTTGATCATCTTTTTAGTAAATTGCATCTTCCCAGCAACATTAATTGTTTTCCATCATGTTTCCCTTTATAAATATTTTGTTATGCCAAAAAAATAAGATGGAGAAAATAACAACAAAACTACGTCTTCAATATTATAAGACAATTAAAAAAAAGGCGGTACAATGTTGAAATGCATATGAAGCTCAGTCGATAATTAACCGACCAATTTATGATGAGTACCATCGACCGACCTTACTTTCGTTCTGATTAGATCGAACGACTAAATATACTCCTTAAGCTCATTTGTCAATGAACTGACCTAACTTTGCCAAATCGCTCAAAATAAATTTAAATCTCTATATTAGTTCAACTTTATAGAGAATTATAAGAGATGAACCTCTTTTTAATAAATTGTTTATTCCCAACAACAATAATGGCTTTATCTCATACAAATATTTTTTTATTGAAATTAATTTGGTACGTATGCAAAAATAAAATAAGATGAAATATAATAATGACAAAGATACATCTTCAATATTATCAAACAAAAGCCGATACATACAATGTTGACGAACGACCAACTAAATAATCAGTTCAGTCGACTGTTTACAACAAATCTACAACCAAACGACGAAAACACATAATTAACTAACATATACACAATTCTTGTCGATCGACTAAACACGGACGTAACTCGAATAAATTACGTGTGTATGTATATTGCACTCTAAATCTAAGTAAAACGATTTTGTTTAGACATACGATACAACGATTAATCTTAGTAAATAATAATTCTACAACATTAATAATACATCATTTATACTAAAGTAAAAATAAACAAATTTAAGAAAAGTAACCAAAAAATGTAAAACTGTATAAGTAATAATGTATCTTAATAACAAATGTGCTTTTCGCACAAAAAAAAACAAATGGGCATTAAAATACTTAAATTTAAATTATATTTAAAAACGTTTAAGTAAATACATTGCATAAAAAATAATCGCAAAAAAAATTACACGAAACACAAACCAAATAGCAAAGATATAGTACATGTGCCAAAAATACGAAATTGTGTACAACTATACTCGACATACGTAACTGCTGGCCGTACAAATATATGGACCAAATACATAAAAAAGTATCCGTATAAATACTGAAAATATAAACTCTATTAATTATTAAAGTAATATTAGTATCAATGAAAGATCATTTATTAAGATCTAATTAATGATGGAATCTAAGTAATTAAATAAAAAAGCAAGATTCTTTACCTAGACCAAGTGGAAGATTGTGATTCGTGGTGTATGAGACCTCTCATACACCAAGTGTATCTCTAATCTTTTTGACTTGCTTGTATAATGACGCACTATTATTTATGAGCAAGATTGGGTACCCTCATTTTTATTTTTTTTGCTGAAGTCCAAACTCGGAATTTAATTCATCGATGCAAGTTCCTCAAAAACAATAGCTTCGATATTATCTGATCCAAGTCCCTCCCAACTGCGCATCCCGATGCTACAATTATGCAATTGCGCAAGCACAATTTTTAAACAACATAATATCTCTTTTTTTGCTTTAGTAAGTCGATCATTTTTAGAGATTTTATCCATTAAACATTGTATTTTTAATTAATGTCGTCTTCATAAGGTTTATGATTATAATGTGTATATGATCATGTGATACTTCCTCCATTTTCTTTTTATCTTCCCAATTTCTTTTTTTGACCATTTTTTTTATCTTTCCATTTCATTTCTTTTTATTTTAATCCATAATTTTTACCATATTAGCCTTACTATTTACAACACTTTATACCTTTATTATTTCCTATTTACACACATTTTACCCTTCTATTCTCAATATTTACTAAATTTATTATTTTATATTCATTAAAAAAAATTGTGTCAAAAATGAATGAGAAGATAAAAAAAAAAATGGAGGAAGTATAATGTTAGCTTTAATTAATTAATTAATCAATATTAATAGTACGTCACAAAATCGTTCTCCAACAATTAAACTAATCTTCATCTCCTACCTCCACCAATATTAAATGAAACCCAGCTAATTGAAATTTTCTCCCGTTTACCCTTCACTGAAAATATTCACCCTTAATACGCACTTCAACTCATTAAACTCGAAATACAAATTGAGGTGTCACCATTACACCAAAGCACCATTACTATTAAAAAAACAGAATCACCGTAAAAATCGACTTTAACCGCCGGAATCGTGATGGATGACATCAGCAATGATGTGGGTCCTAAGATGTGGGATTGGCTGATTATCTGGTCGATTGTGCGAGGCCGCATCTGCTCCGATAATGGCTCCGGAGAGGGCGGCAGTGGATTGATTGCCGCCGTGGACGGCGGCGACAGCGGTGGTGGTGGAGGAGGGGAGAGTTTGGGGTGTTTGTTAGGGAGAGAAGAATTTTTAGAGTTTGGGTGGTTGAGATTGGGATTTCGGCGGCGGCGGTGGTGGTGGGAAAGGTGGGTGGTGAGTGAGGAGCCAGCCGGTGGCTTGGACGGTGGAAGTGCCGCCGGTGGCGCGGAGTGCGACAGTGTCGAGGTCGGAGGAAAAGCCCATGCTTGGGAGTTGGGACTATACGACTGGTATCGACAAGGAAAGTACTGAGTACAGTATGTTTTATTTTGACGAAAATGAGATTTTGATATGAAATTTGGAAACAAAATTACTCTTCTAAGGTAAAAGCTACGAAAAAATATCATAAATATTATTCTCTTTGCCTCGATCATTTGTTCGTCATTTATATTTACTGTGAGAAATATTTTATTCAAAGGCAAAAAAATGAACGAGATGCGGGTAGCAGTGGCGGACCTAGGATTTTCTCCTATGGGGGCACAAAAAAAAATTCACGCTATTATTTTCTCTATAAATTAATAATTTGACAAATGAAATATCATTAACAAGGCTCGAGCTCATGACCTATTGATGAGGAGGCAAATGACCAAACTAACTCAGCAACACCCATTAAACTGATATTACAAATGGTTTAAATCAATTAGTTTCAAAAAATGTCGGGGGGGCCCGGGACCCCCCGGGCCCCCCCTAGGTCCGCCCCTGACGGGTAGTACTTGATATTTAACTTAAAAGCCTTTCATAACTATCCGTGACATTTCAACAACATATAAGCATATAATATACTGTAACTATTTATTATGTAAATGTATACTGTAACATTTACGGAGTATGTACAACTTATACATTTACTTATTTATGCCACCATAGAATACCGTGAGTCCAAAATATTTTGTTGGATCCTCATCATAAATGACACCATAGTGTGGATCATTTGTAAATGGCTCCATTTGTGGACGATCGACTTTTCTATGATTTTCGTCCACAAACATCAAGTTAGTAAAAACTGCGCTTAACTTCATGTCGTTGTTAAGTGGATAATAACCATTTCCCATCGGAGGAAGGGGACGATCAGTTGGTCCATAAGCTTCACCTCCTACTCCGATGTAGGTTGCATAATTTGACATTGTTGTGAATATTTGTTTCGGCCAAAATCCGATGTTTATCTTGCAGATATTAAGCCACCAATTTCCAGTTTTTTCATCCTTCCAAAAACATACAAATGGAAAACAAAAACAGGTGTGTTAGAGTAACCACAATGGTAGAACTTTATATAAAGTTCTTCTCATAGCAACTCATTTATCCATCGTTTTCTAAATGTTAGAACTTTTTGTTGCCATGGAAGAACTTTTTATTTGTTACTTAAATGAGATTCATTTCTATTTTTTATTCATCAAGTTATCAAACTGATATTACAAATGGTTTAAATCAATTAGTTTCAAAAAATGTCGTGGGGGCCCGGGACCCCCCCGGGCCCCCCTAGGTCCGCCCCTGGCGGGTAGTACTTGATATTTAACTTAAAAGCCTTTCATAACTATCCGTGACATTTCAACAACATATAAGCATATAATATACTGTAACTATCTATATAATAAAATAAAAAGTCATCCCTTTGAGTTACCCTCATATGCTAACCCACCTAGACATGCGAAACATGGCAACCCTAGACATGCGACACGTGGCAACCTCATACCCTTATTCAGCTAACTGTATTAGTTAAGCTAACTGTATTAGTTAACCCCAAATAAATTCACCAAATAAATTTATGCTCCATTAAGTGTATTAATTTCAGGGAGACATGAATGGTCTGGCGGTTACGATGGAATCCGAGGCCCAGAATCGATTTCGGCCTATTTATACTTTCCGGGTTCATACAATCGACAAGAACAAACCTTCATTTGCCTTCCTCTATTCATTCCTCTGTAGTGTCACCATCGATTTGGTACAGACGCCGGTTCCGATCGCATCATTCTTCATCGGTAAGTTTTATGCTACTCGGTTATTGTTTCTAGCGGTCATGTTTAGACTACTCGGTTCTTAATACTGTATGTTGTTCGGTTCTTGCAAACTGAATTATTAAGAAAGTGGTTAAATTATTTATACAACTATCACATTGCATTCATGTCGATCATTTAGGCCATCCCTGTTTCGAGCAAAGATGACAGTAGATTTGTCTTACACTATAATTTGTGACGGTAATGAACTAATTAGCAAGCAAGGATTGATAGATAGATCTACGTCAAACTAACCTCAGTAGAAGTCCACACGGATGTCGACTGGAAATACCAATCATGTCTGACATGCAAGACTGGCATTCGAGAAGATAACACATGCGCTAATTGTAGCCAGACGATTCCCTACCCAACCCAAAGGTAACAACTAATTAAACTACAGCTTGCATGAAACAGAAACATGTAAAAATAATCATTTGCAGATATAGACTAATGACGACGATAAAGGACGGGGACACATATGCGCCTTTGGTTATTTTCCACAAGGAGGCAGAGAAGATCATAGGGAAGCCAATAACTCAGTTGTTAAACTTATATGAGAAGGTAACGACCTAAAAATTCGTATCAATAATATTAGACTCGATATTAAGGGGGACCAAATTATGTAACTCACCTGCTATGGAATGATATTTGACATCCTACAACAATGTGTTGGGAAGTCATACACCTTCAAAGTAAAGATAGGGATAAATAAATTTGGGACTGAAAGAGAATTAAAAGTTCAAAAGACATTTATGGCTGAGATGCATGACTCCACACCCACCACAGCCCAAGACAAGGTATGCACGATTAATTTACTGCTTTTAGAATAACTATTTCCAATGTCAATTATATTCACACCAGAAAAAAACAAAGCGCAGAGCATAGAAGGAAACAAGGGAAAATCCACTAGCGTAGAAGCGGCATAAGACGAGATGATCGTCAACACTCCACAAGAACCACAAACTTCAAAGCGGCCAAAACAGTAAGTACAAAACAAACTACACTTACAAATAATCCTTACATTTGCTTCATTCTGCAAATGGACCTAAATCTGCCTACAATGTACCGCAGAGATGAACCCAAGGAAACAGAAGCAACCACGAAGGAGATTAGCAAGTATGCAAAGCGATTGCGCCCAACAGCACCACACCAAAGTTAAGAAGGCCAATATTCAGCAACCTACAACCATTGATTGGAAAATTATTTACGTGTTCAGATTATTTAAGTACAATAAAGGATTATTATTTAAGTACAGTTTTCCATATACCATGACCTATATTCCAATTCCAATTCCAATTGCTTCATCAAGATTCGAAGGTGTGACTTACCCAGATTCGCAAACTCTTTTTTTAGTAACATAAAATTGTCTTCTATCTTACACTTATAGACGGAGCAAACAAAACTTCGTATAACAAAACCAAACACTACGACTTTCACTCTTTTAACAATTGACTTCTACATTGAAACCAAGAATCCACAACAAAGACGCTGCGATAAAGAAAAGTCGCACAAATACACTATTGCTAGACCCGTGAATTTCACGGGCACGAAAACTAGTTTATTATGTAAATGTATACTGTAACATTTACGGAGTATGTACAACTTATACATTTACTTATTTATGCCACCATAGAATACCGTGAGTCCAAAATATTTTGTTGGATCCTCATCATAAATGACACCATAGTGTGGATCATTTGTAAATGGCTCCATTTGTGGACGATCGACTTTTCTATGATTTTCGTCCACAAACATCAAGTTAGTAAAAACTGCGCTTAACTTCATGTCGTTGTTAAGTGGATAATAACCATTTCCCATCGGAGGAAGGGGACGATCAGTTGGTCCATAAGCTTCACCTCCTACTCCGATGTAGGTTGCATAATTTGACATTGTTGTGAATATTTGTTTCGGCCAAAATCCGATGTTTATCTTGCAGATATTAAGCCACCAATTTCCAGTTTTTTCATCCTTCCAAAAACATACAAATGGAAAACAAAAACAGGTGTGTTAGAGTAACCACAATGGTAGAACTTTATATAAAGTTCTTCTCATATCAACTCATTTATCCATCGTTTTCTAAATGTTAGAACTTTTTGTTGCCATGGAAGAACTTTTTATTTGTTACTTAAATGAGATTCATTTCTATTTTTTATTCATCAAGTTATTTTTTTGTAATATAATAATTGAAGAACTTGATATGAGATTGATAGCCTAAGTATCAAGTTAATAAAATACTGAGTATGTGATATTTGTATGAATTATTTTGAATGAAATATATTTGATTAAAAGATAATTTGAATGAACTTAATTAATAATATGTATAAAAATATTTTTTTTAAATATTTTTTTTTAAGATTTTTAACGTTTCAACTTAATACCATCACCTAGTTCCAATACTATAACACCTTGGTATGATCACATCATTGAGTTCACCCCAACCCCATAAGTGGCCGACCACATCTAAATTTCAATTACTGGTCGCAAAGTACACCGCTTGTACATTTATGTTAATATGTAGAGGTTGGACGTGATTTAAAGAAATTTTATTACCAGATAAACTCATAAACGTGTAGATTGGCAAACCTTGGCTCATTTCCTCTTTTCGTTGGAGGATAATACTTGGCATCAACAGGTACATCTTGTTGTACCATGACGAATCCAGAACATAATAAGTTGAAGCAATGTGATTGACCCGCCTATAAAACAATTTTAACAGCACGATAATTGTTACTCGTACTTTGTAATTATTGGTGCCAATTATGCATCATTAACAATACGGAGTAGCAACAACTATGATAGAACATTATATATAGTTACTGCAATGTCAAGTTATTCTTCGCCATTTTCTATATAGAACATTATCGGTTTTTACTATGGAAAGTTAAATTTTTATACACTACTGTAATAAATTATTTTTAATCGAATCACTTACCTTTTATCCCTATAGTGTATATTTCAAGTATTTTATATGAGTGTATATTTTGCAATATCTCATATAATATCTAATACTTACATCGAGATATATGAAAGAACGTGTATTGTTGTCCTTATTCAATGTCGGGTTGACCTGTATGCATTCGTATGAGTAGCAATTATCACTAAGCCACCAATCAAAAAAATTGATAAAGAAACATAAATAAATAAATAATGAATTACTAACCGTCCATCCAACTTTAATTCTATCATCACCATTTTGAATCACGAATACACCAGATGAATATTGCGATTGTTCAACAGGCAAATCGTGGGAACTAAAGGAACCTCCAACTCCGACATATTTCATCTTGCTTCGATCGGAGTTAGTTATTTGCGCAACTGCAATCTAAAGTGACAAATTGTAGCACATTAGTAATTAAGCATCCGTTAAATCCAAGCTAAACCATATAATTTTACAACAAAAAATGTACGAATAGACGTCTTTTCCTATGTGTTGTTCAAATTGTTTCTATTTGGAATTAAAAGGTATTTGAATGAGTATTTTTTTGATTTATAGTTGAGCTACTGATGACATCCAACGACATATCCTTGTACTATATTAAGAGCATGCTGCGAGCATGCATGCATGGCTCTCTAACTCTCTCAGCCACACTTTCGATGCTTATTTCCAAATCACCTTAGTTAGACCTGTCAAAAAATAATTCGATCTAAAAAATCGTTTGATAATAACCCGAATATTTAGGATCAGAACCCCGACAGATCCGTATATTGAGGGTGGACAAATACTTAAAACGAGGGAAGTAAACAAAGAATATTGGGAGTTACGGAGACTAAGATTAAAGATTTACTCCGATTAAGAAGCTTATGTGGGTTCCAGGTGGTGACTTATAGTTGGATTTTGCATAATGTTTTGTGAACTTATAAACTTCGTAGAAATCCTCTTTGCTTAGTCTTCTGATAGGAACGGTTCCTGAAGGACAACCACCTTCTTCTTTTAACATGATGTCCTCCAAGACACGAGTACAATGCACATCGTCGTCGCCCTCGTTGATATGATAGTTTGGTTGCATCTATCATATATAACAACGCACCCAATTAATTTGGAATATTGTTCATTCTATACCGAAATATTTAGAGAACATACTTTGCACACACCTCAGGGTAGAATGTATGGTTTTTGAGTTGTGGATGATCGAAAGCAGGTTGCTTATAAAAATCCACGCAATCATATATATCTCCATATTTATTCTGTCATATATAAATAGAAAAATTTATGTGACATACAAACTCATTCAAGCAGCAAGGGGTCCTAACTCCTAATACATATATCGAGAACTAGAGGAGAATAATACTCCCGCTCTAGTTTTTAAATGATTTCCCTATGTCGATGTAATAATTCTCCCATACTCCGTATATGACACAAACGTGCAATCATTTAAGATCGGCGGAAGAGAGTTAAAGAGTATGAAGTGTAACCTGTATGACCCTGATGCTTGGCTTTCGGAGAAGTCCATATTGTTTGACGAAATCCACTTTTTCTTCCTTGGTTAAATTTATACCGGTTGTTTCATGGAGGATTATTAGAAATGAACATAAAACTCTCAGAACTACCAAAGTTATAATCGCCATTTTCTTGGGTGAATAATTTTTTTGATGACTACTCCGTATAATTTTTATCACTTTAAATATTACTCGTATCACATTTTTATCATTGGAAGTTGGGTAAAATACCACAATTCTCAATTATTAATGAGTCAACTTATGGATTGGTTTCACATTTGATCAACTTTAATTACTTTTGTTACAAATACGATACAACTTGCCATTGCTTAAATTTCATATCAACAAATTCATTTAACCCAAATTCAAGAGTGTGACACGATCTCACACTACAATGTTTGTGAGACTTCTCACATAAAAGCAAGTTAATTAACTTTTTTTTATGTGAGAGGTCTCATAATAATCGTATTGTGACACGATATCCCCTAAAAGGCTAAAACTAACAATTCATTTAATTCTTATTTACAATTTTAAGAATTATTTTTAACCTTAATTACTCATATATTAATAAGGTAGGTGTTCAATTAAATCACATTTTCTTACCTTATTAGTAATTATACTATACCACCGTTGTACCGTACGACGGTCCTAATTTATGGTAAAAAGTTACCACTTTATGTTATTTAGTGACCACTTTAAGTTAAATAGTGACCACGTTTTAATATGAAAAAAGTGATAACTATTTATCCGAAAGTGGTAACTAACAAACCTAAAATGGTCACTTTTTATCGTAAGTTGCAAACTTTTACTACTGTTGCATGGTACAACGGTTGTACACAGTAACTACTACACATTCAATTACTCTCTCCGTCTTTTTCAATTGTTATCTGTTGCTTTTGGAACGATATTCAAGGAAAGAACAATTGGTGAATTTAGACCAAACAAAATCTACTTGTTTTACAGTATTACTATAGCAAAAACTTACCAAAAATAAAAATATACAATAATTGAATAATACATCCAAAAAAGAAAATAGATAATAATTCAATAATACTCCCTCCGCTCAAGTTCAACATTTCTCTTTCTCTTTTTGACACTATTCATAGTCAAGAAGAACCTTCGATATTCACGACAATCTATTAGAGAAAATATATATCCATGTGAGATCTTGTTTGATTTGTCTTTAAAAGTACATTATTAACATCGAATTTTCATAATTTTTACTCATATGTTACGAAAGATATTAACGACGTAAAATGCGTATTGGCAAACATGAAAAAGTAAAAGGTAAAGTTGGACTTGAACGAAAGGTATCGAAGTAGGACGGGGGAGTGGTTTCGAAGAAGAAATCACCTTTTGTAATTACTCCTTATTATGGAGTAGTGTTATGTACAACCGTTTACCATGCGAACAATTTATGATGAAATTTGTTGGGGTTTTAATTACCTCGCAAGCGCACGATATAATCGTTGCACTAGAAAGGGTCGGTCCACAAGGAGTGTGGTGATTCCTAGTCGTTTCAATTCTAATTGTTTATCTAAGTCGATAAAGATTGGTGATAGGGGACTAAAGCTAGGTGAATGAATATTAACTAA
This sequence comes from Agrostemma githago, assembly GCA_958450325.1. Lineage (NCBI taxonomy): Eukaryota > Viridiplantae > Streptophyta > Magnoliopsida > Caryophyllales > Caryophyllaceae > Agrostemma > Agrostemma githago. The sequence goes on from OY288255.1 coordinate 3,104,446, forward strand.
GAGAAGATACTATTAAAAAGAAGATGAAACTAAATTAAGGAAAAATGATAACTAGTGGAATAACGATTAATCAAGAATAAAAGGGACTAGGGAACGATGTCGCTTCAATCCACCTAAATCGCACCAAAGTACATCGAGTATCGAAGGAATCGGGATTAAGGGCAAAGTTGTATCGTCTAGGTCGGCCACCTCCCTCCCGGGTTCGTGTCCGGCTTAATTTCCCGTTTACCTCCCTCCCGGGTTCGTAAAGCGGAATCCCTAAGTCAAATTCGAGGGTCACTCCCGTGATAAATCCCAAACCGACTCAAGTAAAAAAGGCACGCATACTAGTGTGTAGGATACCACGCTAGACACCACTCCCGTGTTCGATCTAGTACGGTAAGGCAAGATATAGGGTCAAACCGGTTACCCATCCTAATCGACTCCCATCGATGACCAAGGGATCGGGACCGTCTCAAACTCCTAAACCAAGGCAATCCAAAATCCTCCACACCACTTTTCCCAATTACCCAATTCAATCGATACAAAACATACAAGAGGCGTAATTTAGGCGAATTTAGGCTTCATCGACCCCTAGTGGGTGACTACTCACTAATCATGGCTAAATTGGTGGAATTAAGCATAAAGGTGGAGTCTTTAACTATGAACATTGTTGTAAATTGAATTATACTACCAATTATGTGAAAATGGTCAAACTGGAGGAATCTAATTGGGGATTTCTAATACTAACATGAAATTCATAAATATGAACAAAGTGAGAGAAAACTAAACTAATTGCAAACTAGAGTAACAAACCAAGAAAAGAGAAGACTAAGATGAACTAACAAGAACTAACAAATAAAACTAAGAAATTGGGGAAAAAATGAAGAAAAACAAAACTAGAGTAAAGATTAGAGATTACCAAAGATGGAGAGACAAAGGAGATAATAATAAAAGAAAATAATATATAAAGCTTGAATCTTGAATAAGGAAGATGAAGATCTTCAAAGACTACAAACTCTCTCAAAAACCCCAAATAATTCAAAATATGGAACTAATGTGTTATGGAAGCTTGGGAGGCAAAATAAGGATTTGAGTATTTATACTTCTAATTAGGTTACATAGAAAACCGGTCGAAAAACGAAGTGAAATGGCAAAACCGGAGTAACGCACGAAACATGCGTTACGCACGGTGAGAATCGCACGGTGTGAACCTTCTGATCTGCGTTTCGCACGGTCCACCGTGCTATTCTCTTCCTATGCCCATTTTCCCGTTTCTTGTCTTCTATGCGCTTGTTTAGGCTCGAACTCGGTCCATGTACCTCCTTTTACCCGGGCATGCTCAAGTTTCATTGTTCTCGTCACGGAAATGCCTAAAAACGAACAACAAACGCAAAAACCCGTGTAATACAAAATACAATCAATTTCCACAAGCAAGCAAACAACCAACAACCCAAATGTTCATCCAAGAACCTCCAATACAATCAAAATCCCATCCTCCTTCAACAAATGCAAGGAAAAAAAAGGAATAAGGTGGAAAGAATATACCGGGGCGGTCTTCATCCATCTACCTCGGATTTTGATTTTTGGCGTCCGAAGGGTTGTTTACCTACACAAGGGAAAAAGAGGAAACAACACAAAAACAAATATATGTACACAAGCTACACTAAATCAAACTAGACACACTAAAAAAAAACTAGAAACAAAATCTTTTTGGATTTTTGAGATTTTTGAAATTTTTATGGTTTTTAAAATTTTTTGAAGAGAGCAAAAATAAGACTCCTCCCCACACTTGAACCTTGCATTGTCCTCAATGCAAAACTCAAGATGGAAAGTAGAAAGGAAGTAAAAAAAAAAACTAGGAATGAAAAAAAACTAAGGAAAAATTAAAAGAAACTAAGAAAATCTAATAAAAAAATGAAAGAAAGTAAAATAAATAAATTAAAAAATTTGGATTTTCAAGTGGTGCTTTAGTGTAATCAAGTCACTAAAGCACCGGGAGCAAAATATTTGGATTTTTCAAAGGATTTTCGGTGTAATCATGTCACCGAAAATCCGGGAGCAATAATTTTGGATTTTTCGAAAATGGAAATTCGGTGTAATCACATCACCGAATTTCCGGGAGCAATAGTCGTACTCTCATCATTCATCACTAGCAAATATACCAAGTATAACTTCATCAAATCTATCCATCACAAAATTTCACCAAATCAAGAATTACCACTCAAAGTTCCACTAATCCTCAAGTATAAACTCGCATCCAACTATCACCAAACTCACCCTCCAATTCACACCACCTATATACTCCACTCCTCACCTTACAACACAACCACTCAACTCCTCAACGATCACCAACACAACCGAAAGCTACCTCCTCACACTTAAATGAAATCATGAAGTTCATTGGGGAGGGGGAAAGCGAGAGTAGAAACTATCAAAGAAAGAATTTACCGAATTCTCAATTCGGTGGATAGATCCCATCGCTTCTTCGTGTTGTTGTTGGGATAATGTTCGGACTTCCTCGATGGACCGACGATTCTCCTCGTGGTTAGAGGTCACAAGGTCCGAGAGTGTGTTGATTTGGGTAGTAATAGCGGACATATCCCAAGGTGTGTAGCCCGGTTGGGGAAATCCTTGTCCGTACCCAAATGGTGGTTGTTGACCATACCCATGTCCATATTGTGAACCTTGCCCATACCCAAATTGTGGACCGGTGTTGAAAGAAGAGGGACCGGGTTGGTGCATAGATGAGCGGGGAGGATCAAGAGGACGACCTTGTTCCTCCTCCTCATTCTCATCCTCAAACTCGTCCTCATACACGATGCGGGAAGGGTCATGGCCATAATTGGCGTAGGGGAGTAGATGTCCTTACGGACAAATTCATTCATTCTCAAAGGCATACCCCAATTTTCCCGGTTTGAGATTGTAACATGAGGCTTGTCCGGTAGTATCATGGAGCGAAGGGAGGTGATGTAAAATAGGAGTCGGGCGACCCCATCCATTGTGGTGATACAAATTGAATTTTCAAGGTAGTCGGTGTCAATGTAGGTACCACCGGAGGCTCTAGGTTCCGGTTCTGTAATCATTCCCAACCCTTGGGCAATCAATGTCACTAGACCCCCACCCACTATTACTTTAGGTGTGACCACAGTCATCGAATGAAGATGTGCGACCACGGCCTTGGTGAAGTCGATTGTTAGAGGCCGGTTATATAACACTTCCATGAGTGATTGAAGTGCTACCGCGCTCACCCGATGTTGGGTTTCATAAGAACCGATAAGGATTTCCGAAAATAGGCGCAAAACATAATGGAGGACGGGGTTGCGTATCTCACTAAGAGCAGTTGTCCTAGCCTCATACGGTTCATTGGACCTAGCAATTTCCCTCCAAAACTCCGCTCTCTCCTTGACTACCTCCGCCTTTTTAGAGGCTTTTTCCTTAGCTTGGTGAATGAAGTTTATACCGAGGATTCGGGCCAACCTTTCTAAGCTCAAGGTAAATCCATTACCTAGTAATTGGAATGAAATGGATGGGTTGTGGCCCGAGGTGTCGGTGGTGAGAGTTGCAAGAAATTCACAAGTCAATGACTTAAAACTATAAGCATGCATGAAAGCAATCGGGCAATTTAACCGCTCTAGTAGGACATCTAGATCATCAACTATGCCCATTGCTATCGTAGTCTCTCGGTGAAAAAACCGAGTCGGTTTAAATCCCGCTTTCATAAGTTGTTTATACTTAGCACGCTGTTTTTCTAAAGTAAAGCCTACATTATCAGACTTGTATTTAAATAAGCTCACCCTTTGCTTAGTAAGAACGGGTTCGGAGGAGGAAGAAGCTTCCGTACCTATTATTGGTCTTTTTGGTGCCATGAGTAGATGTGGACCAATGAGGTATGCTGTAGAAGTTGTCTCCGACCCGTATCAAAACTGTCACCCACCCGGAAAAATTTTTTCAGCCCGGAATCGCCTCAAAGTAGTCTCAAAAGAACCGCGGCGCTTCAAATAACCGTCCTTCAAAAGATGAGTCAATTTGAAGGAGAGTAAAAAGGCTAAAAATTAGATCTAGGAATTTTTGTGATGGTGAACTTTGTTGTTTATGGTGGATTTGTGTAGTGTAGAGTGAAGAGGGAGTAGTAAGGGAGAGAATGGTGAAAAAATTAGGTGATTTGGGTTTGTTTTGAGGATTTTATGGGGAAAAATAGGTTGAAGGTGGATGGAGGTTTAATGGAGATATGAAGATGGATGTTGGGGAAGATGAAGATGTGAAGGAAAGGTATGAAGGTTATTATTATGTGGTTTATTAGGTGGATAGGTGGTAGTGTAGTATAATGATAGAAGTAATAATAATAATAATAATAATAATAATAATAATAATAATAATAATAATAATAATAATAATAATAATGTGATAGGAGGGAAGGGGGGGTCGGGTATTAGGATTAGTGATTTTTTTCGTTTTTTTTTTTTTTTTTTTTTTTTTTTTTTAAGAATTGCGCACGGTGACATGGGTTACGCACGGTGAGTTACGCACGGTGTCAACCTCCTGATCTGCGTTTCGCACGGTCTGCCGTGCGTTACTCTTGCTATTCCCATTTTTTTTTTCTAAGCTCTCCAAATCGAACCCAATATGCTCCAAATCCTTAATAAAGCTCCAAAAACGATATAAATCGTCACAAAAGTGCTCCTCCAAGAAAATCCAATAAGAAGAAAAGGTAGAAAAGTGTCAAGTATCGGGGTTGCCTCCCTCGAAGCGCCTTTGTTTAAGGTCGTTGGCTCGACCGAATGAAGTAGATGAGAATATACAATAATGATATCCTTAATGAATGAGATTACTTTAACTTGAGTGAAGCAATTTCCCTTTGAATTGGTTGGCCGACAAAATAGTGCTTGAGTCGGCTACCATTAACCTTGAATGTTTCTTGATTCCCTTTGATATCCACCGAGCCATAAGGGAATACTCTTACAACCTTGAACGGTCCCGACCATCTTGACTTGAGCTTCCCCGGGAATAACTTCAATCTTGAATTGAAGAGGAGAACTAACTCGCCTTCCTTGAATTCCCTCCGTAGCAAGTTCTTGTCATGGAACTTTTTAGTCTTCTCCTTGTAGATCTTTGCATTTTCATATGCATGTAGACGGAATTCATCAAGCTCATTTAGGTCGAGTAGTCTCTTTTCACCCGCTTTCTTCACATCCAAGTTGAGATGCTTTATCGCCCAATATGCCTTGTGTTCCATTTCAACGGGAAGATGACAAGCTTTCCCGTATATGAGACGGAATGGGGAAGTTCCGATGGGGGTCTTGAAGGCCGTGCGATACGCCCATAGAGCTTCATCAATTTTCAATGCCCAATCCTTCCTCGACCGGTTGACCGTTTTCTCAAGAATCGCCTTGATTTCACGATTGGAAATTTCCGCTTGTCCATTTGTTTGCAGATGATATGCAAGACTCTTCTTGTGTTGAATCCCATATTTCTTGAGCGTGGTGGCCAATGTTCTCTCAAGGAAGTGAGTACCCCGATCACTAATCAAGACCCTCGGGACTCCAAATCTAGGGAATATAATCTTGGTCAAGAATTTCATCACCGATTTCGCATCACAAGTTTTAGTGGGGATTGCCTCAACCCACTTACTCACATAGTCCACCGCCACTAGGATATACTCGTTCCCACAAGAGAAAGGAAAAGGACCTTGATAATCTATTCCCCATACATCGAAAATCTCGACCTCGAGCATATATTGTAGTGGCATCTCATGGCGCCTTGATATGTTCCCGCTCCTTTGACATTTGTCACAACTCTTGACGTAGGCGGCTACGTCATGGTAAATGGTGGGTCAATAAAATCCGCATTGTAGGATCTTAGCGGATGTCTTCATCGAGCTTGCGTGGCCGCCACAAGGCATGTCATGACAATGCATTATAATAGACTTGGCTTCATCATAGGGTACACATCTTCGGAATAAACCGTCGGCACATGATTTGTATAGGTTTGGATCGTCCCAATGAAATTGCTTAACATCATGGAAGAACTTCTTCTTTTTGTGGGAGTCATAGTCTTGAGGCACGATCCCCGACACAATATAATTCACAAAATCGGCATACCATGGGGCTTCTACCATTGACAGGGCTAATAGATGATCATCTCGAAGAGAGTCGTCGATAGGAACTTCCGGATCATGATCATCAAGCACTAGACGAGATAAATGGTCGGCGACCACATTTTCCGTTCCCTTCTTGTCCCGGACTTCAATATCGAACTCTTGGAGGAGTAAAACCCAACGGCGTAAACGAGCCTTGGAATCTTTCTTGGCCATGAGATACTTTAGAGCCGAATGGTCGGTGTGGACAATAACCTTCGATCCTACAAGATAAGACCGGAATTTCTCCATGGAGTACACCACCGCTAGAAGCTCCTTCTCGGTAGTGGTGTAGTTTGCTTGTGCGGAGTCTAATGTTTTGCTCGCATAATGTATAGCATGGAGTTTTCCTTCTTTCCTTTGTCCCAAAACCGCTCCAATGGCAAAATCGCTTGCATCACACATGAGCTCGAAAGGGATACTCCAATCCGGTGGTTGGATTATAGGGGCCGAAATGAGGGCATTCTTCAACCTATCAAAAGCATCAAGACAAGCATTAGTCATGATAAAAGGAGCATCTTTGGCGAGGAGTTCCGTTAAGGGTCTAGCTATCTTGGAAAAATCTTTAATGAAGCGGCGGTAAAACCCCGCATGACCAAGAAAGCTACGAATCCCCTTAACGTTACTAGGTGGAGGCAACTTTTCAATAGCCTCGACCTTCGCCCTATCAACTTCTATTCCCCTATTAGACACTACATGGCCTAGGACTATCCCCTCCGTCACCATAAAGTGACATTTTTCCCAATTTAGTGTAAGCCCGGTTTCCTTACACCGTTGTAGGATCTTATCAAGGTTTTCCAAACAATTTTCAAAAGAAAACCCTACAACGGAGAAATCATCCATAAATACTTCAAGGGTCTTTTCCACAAAATCGGAAAAAATAGACATCATGCAACGTTGGAACGTGCTCGGCGCATTACATAACCCAAAGGGCATACGACGGTAGGCGTATACCTCGTAAGTGCAAGTGAAAGTAGTCTTCTCTTGATCATCGGGATGGATCGGGATTTGGAAAAATCCCGAAAATCCATCCAAATAACAAAAGTAAGAATGTTTGGCCAAGCGTTCCAACATTTGGTCTATAAAGGGGAGGGGGAAATGGTCTTTCCGGGTGGCTTTGTTGAGTTGACGGTAATCTATAACCATGCACCACCCGGTAATTGGCCTAGTAGACACTAATTCTCCTTTATCATTCTTGACAACCGTCGTCCCACCTTTCTTAGGGACGACATGAACGGGACTCACCCACTTACTATCCGAGATTGGATAAATGATATTAGCATCAAGGAGTTTTAGCACCTCCTTCCTCACCACCTCGGCCATGGCCGGATTGAGACGTCTTTGACGCTCAATGGATGAAGTGCTCTCATCTTCCAAGAGTATACGATGAGAGCATAAGGCGGGACTAATACCACGAATATCATCAATAGTGTACCCAATGACTTCTTTATATTTCCTCAAAACTTCCAACAAGTCATGTACTTGATGGTCATTAAGTGCACTATTGACAATAACGGGGTATGATTCATTAGGACCTAAGAAGGCATATTTAAGAGATGAAGGAAGAGGTTTCAACTCCACTTGAGGAGGCGTAGATCTCTCCTCATATAACCCTTCCTCGGCCAAACTTTCTAGTGACCTTGTGGTGCATTGCTTCAAGATTGAGTCCATAGCTAGAGTATATTCCATCGCATCCATTTCCGAATTCCCGACAATGGACTCCTCAAGGGCATAATGATCATCTTGCTCCATGGTAGACTCTTCAAGCATTTGTACTTGGTAGCATGATCCAACATTTGAAGGCTCTTTCATGGCTTTCTCAAGTGAAAATTCCATCTTGTCATCCCCGACTTGAAGTGAGAGCTTACCATTCTTGACATCAATAAGAGCTCCCCCGGTGGCTAGGCATGGACGACCAAGTATAATGGGAATCTTGGTGTCTTCGGGAATGTCCATGATGTAAAAGTCACACGGGATGATTAAGTTCCCGACTTTGATCGGCACATCCTCGGCTACCCCCATTGGATATTTAACGGAACAATCCGCTAATTGAAGGGACACTCTCGTGGGAGCTAGCTCAAAGCCTTCAAGCTTGTTAAAGATGGAAAGGGGCATAAGACTTACACTTGCTCCTAGATCACAAAATGCCTTCTCAATATTGATAGAGCCAATTGAGCATGGAATAGTAAAGCTCCCGGGGTCTTCCAATTTTTGTGGCAATTTATTCAAGAGAACGGCACTACACTCCTTTGAGAGGCTCACCGATAATTGCTCACCATATGCCTTCTTAGAAATGACATCCTTCAAGAACTTGCCATAGGAGGGGATGTCTCTAATGACCTCAAGGAAAGGAAGTGTGATATGCATACTCTTCATCATCTCCAAGAACTTCCCATACTTTTGCTCAAGCTTGGCCCTAGCTAACCTTTGAGGAAATGGAATCGGTGGCACATATGTTTTGACTTCACTAGTCGCCTTTGGGGATTCTTGTACAATTTGATCTTCAACAATAGGTGGTTTATCAACAACCACTTCATTTGAACCCTCTTTTTCACCATTTGCTTCCTCACTTACTTCATCCACAACATTGGTCTTCCTCTTCTTGTTAACCACAACTTCATCCAATATGCGCCCATTCCTTAATTGAATGGCATTCAATTTGCCGTTACCCTTAGGATTTGCCTTAATGCCACCCGGAAATGTCCCACTTGACACGGTCAACTCGTTGACTTGATTCGCGAGTTGTTGTATTTGATGATCGGTGATTCTTTGGGCATTTTGGACTTGACTCTTCAATTGAGAAATAGAAGATGTAGTCTCCTCATGGCGTTGGTCTTGGCGTTGAATGAAACTATTTTGAGTGCTCATCATTTGCTCCATAAGTATCTCCAAATTGGACTTTGGTGGTGGAGATTGTTGGGGCACAACTTGTTGTTGTTGTGGGACTTGTGGTATAGGAGTAGTGAAGGGTGTAGGAGTTTGGAATGGAACTTGAAATTGATTTTGGAGAGGGGTTTGAAAGGGAGTGGTGTTGAATGTTGGTCTTGCTTGGAAATTTCTTGCTTGAAAACCCGATGTATCTTGTGCTTGGAAGTTGAACCCTTGATTAAAGCCTTGATTCGGTCTTTGGAAGTTTTGATTTAAAGTTCCCTTTTGTTGATTGAATGGAGTTTGGAAGTTCTTGTTCCCATAAGATAAAAACGCTCTTTGCCCGGGACAGTATTGGTTGTTGTTGAATGCTTGTCTTGCGTTTGTTTCCCATATACCATTGGCTTGCTCCATGGTAGTGACAACACAACACTCCGCGGCATCATGACTTGAACTTCCACACAACTCACAATAGAACTCATCGGTCTCCTTAGAAGAACTTGATCCCCCTTGCTTGAATTGAGAAAGTTGTTTTGTCAAATTGTCGATCTTTGCATTAAGAGCATTCAAAGTCTCATTATTGTCTTGCTTCTTTAACTTCCTTCTATCCCCACCCCAATGATGATTGTTGGAGGCCATCTTTTCAATAAATTCCATGGCCGCGGTATGGTGAACTAAGTCAATGGCACCACCGGCCGCCGCGTCCAACCCTAATTGATATTCGGATCGAACGCCATTGTAGAAAGTAAGGATGACCACGTGGGGGGCTATACCATGGTGGGGGCATTGCCTCAATAACTCTTTGAACCTTTCCCATGCCTCGTAGAGCGACTCGTGATCCTCTTGGACAAAGTTTGTTATATCGTTACGGTATTTTGCCGTCTTACCCGGCGGAAAAAATTTCAAGAGGAAAGCTTTAGAGAGTTTATCCCAAGTATCAAAGGAGCCGGCCGGTTGGGACCTCAACCACTCCTTGGCTCTCCCCGTTAGTGAGTACGGGAAAAGTCTTAGGCGAATGGCCTCCTCCGACGCTTCGTTGATTTTTACGTTGTCGCACGCTTCTAGGAACACATTGATATGCTCATTGGGATTGTCGAGGGGTAATCCGGAGAATTGGTTTTGTTGTACGAATTGGATGAGAGCGGGCTTGATCTCAAAGTTGTTAGCTCCGACCGCGGGCCTTGTAATACTCGATTGTGACACCACTTGGGGTGTCGACTCTTCCCTTATAGTAGCCATATGAGGAGGCGGAGAAGGGGGTCTCGGAGAATTAACCTCTTCGTCGGACTCAATTGTGTCTTCGGATCTAATCTCTTCTTCGGATTCGGAAGTAAAGGGAGGTGAAGGTGGTTGCACTTGATGTCTTCTTCTTTCGGCGTTGTACCGCCTTGCCGTAGCTTCGATCTCGGGGTTCAACAAGTGAATTGGTGAAAGTCCAAGGATCCGCCTACTCATGCAAAGCAATACAAAAACTAAAAGGTAGAAGTTAGAACACAAGCAAGGGCACACCGAAGTGTGCAAAACAAGTAATGACTTAGTCTAAACTTAAGAAACAAAACTACTAGTACCGCTAACACTCCCCGGCAACGGCGCCAAAAACTTGTTGGGGTTTTAATTACCTCGCAAGCGCACGATATAATCGTTGCACTAGAAAGGGTCGGTCCACAAGGAGTGTGGTGATTCCTAGTCGTTTCAATTCTAATTGTTTATCTAAGTCGATAAAGATTGGTGATAGGGGACTAAAGCTAGGTGAATGAATATTAACTAAGAGAAGATACTACTAAAAAGAAGATGAAACTAAATTAAGGAAAAATGATAACTAGTGGAATAACGATTAATCAAGAATAAAAGGGACTAGGGAACGATGTCGCTTCAATCCACCTAAATCGCACCAAAGTACATCGAGTATCGAAGGAATCGGAATTAAGGGCAAAGTTGTATCGTCTAGGTCGGCCACCTCCCTCCCGGGTTCGTGTCCGGCTTAATTTTCCGTTTACCTCCCTCCCGGGTTCGTAAAGCGGAATCCCTAAGTCAAATTCGAGGGTCACTCCCGTGATAAATCCCAAACCGACTCAAGTCAAAAAGGCACGCATACTAGTGTGTAGGATACCACGCTAGACACCACTCCCGTGTTCGATGTAGTACGGTAAGGCAAGATATAGGGTCAAACCGGTTACCCATCCTAATCGACTCCCATCGATGACCAAGGGATCGGGACCGTCTCAAACTCCTAAACCAAGGCAATCCAAAATCCTCCACACCACTTTACCCAATTACCCAATTCAATCGATACAAAACATACAAGAGGCGCAATTTAGGCGAATTTAGGCTTCATCAACCCCTAGTGGGTGACTACTCACTAATCATGGCTAAATTGGTGGAATTAAGCATAAAGGTGGAGTCTTTAACTATGAACATTGTTGTAAATTGAATTATACTACCAATTATGTGAAAATGGTCAAATTGGAGGAATCTAATTGGGGATTTCTAATACTAACATGAAATTCATAAATATGAACAAAGTGAGAGAAAACTAAACTAATTGCAAACTAGAGTAACAAACCAAGAAAAGAGAAGACTAAGATGAACTAACAAGAACTAACAAATAAAACTAAGAAATTGGGGAAAAAATGAAGAAAAACAAAACTAGAGTAAAAATTAGAGATTACCAAAGATGGAGAGACAAAGGAGATAATAATAAAAGAAAATAATATATAAAGCTTGAATCTTGAATAAGGAAGATGAAGATCTTCAAAGACTACAAACTCTCTCAAAAACCCCAAATAATTCAAAATATGGAACTAATGTGTTATGGAAGCTTGGGAGGCAAAATAAGGATTTGAGTATTTATACTTCTAATTAGGTTACATAGAAAACCGGTCGAAAAACGAAGTGAAATGGCAAAACCGGAGTAACGCACGAAACATGCGTTACGCACGGTGAGAATCGCACGGTGTGAACCTCCTGATCTGCGTTTCGCACGGTCCACCGTGCTATTCTCTTCCTATGCCCATTTTCCCGTTTCTTGTCTTCTATGCGCTTGTTTAGGCTCGAACTCGGTCCATGTACCTCCTTTTACCCGGGCATGCTCAAGTTTCATTGTTCTCGTCACGGAAATGCCTAAAAACGAACAACAAACGCAAAAACCCGTGTAATACAAAATATAGGCGAAATGAGCCGGAATGCCAAAGAAAATACGATTAATCGAGGCTAAATAAACGTCAAAAGGGTGTAGAAAAGCGGTCAATAACGGAGTTATCAAAATTTAAATTAGTTAGTGAACACATTTAACTTTATATATTACTCTCTCCAAGCCTTTGAAATTGCCACATTTTCTAATAAAGATATGTGAGTATTATTGTACTGTAATGAAATGAAACAATTCCAAGGACTTGGAGGGAGTACGTAATAATAAAAAAGAATCAATATTTATCTCTCTCTTTTTCCTTTTCTCCATTTATTGCGAATCTAATAGTTGTTTTTATGAATTTGTATTTGGGAATTATGATCGGTCAAAGTATTTTGACGGAATAAACTTTGACGAACTAAATTAAAACTGCCAAGTAAAAGTTCCAAAAACGGCCGTGGTCAAGAGTTCACTGGATATACCTGATAATGTGCTAACTTGTTGTACAACATCGGAGATATCGGGTCAGATGATATGGAGATACTAGAGGGCGCCGACTAATTGACAATGAAGAAATGGATCATTGATGAGGGGACCAAGGGTCTCACTGAGCTTAGAACCAGACTCGACAAAAGTGACAGAGGGCTTTCACAAGGACATCGACGCTCGAGCAACAATGTCCTTGGTGTATTGCTTCTCTGATAAAAATAGCCCAGGGTGGAGCGAGTGACAAAGATGCTCAGAAAATGAAGGAGGCGGCCTAGATCTGTCATAGCAAACTCTCGGGATAGACAATAAATAAATAAATAATGTTTTGGAGAAGGGCAGAATGTGATGTAGTGATGACTATGTCGTCACGTATAAGAGGAGGTAGACCATTGCGTTCTGCGCGTAATATATATAAAGAGAGATGTATCGCAAACGCTGCTACGGAAAGCCCGAGAGAGAATAAAAGTAGCAAACTTGTGGTACCACGCGCGAGATTTCAATACTTAGACAAGATTAGTTTGTAAACCGAGCGGGTACAACTAGATACAACGAATTTGAAAGCTATACTAATAACGGAATACAAAAACTATACATTTATCGCTAGAAATTATGAAGAGATTAAATGTCATGAGACATTCCATTACTAACAGGGCCGTCAAATGATTTTTAGAGGTCCAGTGTCAAATATTTTTTGGAGGCCTCATACCAAACACCAGCTCGTATATTTTTACGTTATTTTGAAATTTGATACTCCATTATACCATTTCCGTCTCAATCATTTATTTATTACCTTTGATATAATGTTTCTCAATCTGACAGAAGAAGTAATAGACGGATTGAAATTTGTTTTCGAATTTTTAAATATAACTAAGTGCCATCATCCACTGATATTACAAAGTAGTACTCCGTAATACTTCGTGCCTATCTACAGTAGGTGAGTAGTTATCAAAATATTTGATATTTACGCATTACAATCCATTTATACTGCATTTTTAGCTATTAATATTCTTTTATAAATTTATGTTAGACTACAGGTAGTAAATTTCATTGTTGTATAAATATGATACAGAGTATTTGTTACACAATTTTTTTTTTAAAAAAAAGTGATCATAAAAAATTACTAATAAATAACCCATAAATTATAATTAAAATGGAAACTTATGTTAAAAGTCTTATATCCATATTTTTTATATCTTAAAAAAAATGCAAAACACATTATTAATTAAAGACTTAAAGGAAGAAAAAATAGGAAGAAAAGTAATATCACGGAGTATTAGTAAATAAGCTAAGGAAAGAAGGGAAGAAAATTAAAAATAATGCAGTTCTGAGGATGTGAACCCCGTCATCTGCACAATCTGTGCCTTTAGTTGGCCAAAACAACCACTGCGCTACAATCAATACCATTACCTTTTTAATGGCCATGACATATATATAATGGGTTAGCAGCTATTGAGGCCCCCTAATGGGCTGGGCCCCGGTTCCAAGAACCGGGTGAGCATGCCATTTGACGGGCCTGATTATTAATAGGACAGTGGATGAGTTCTAACATTCGTTGCCCTCTTCAACGGTGTCACAAGTCACAATACCGTTTTTATTATTTTCTAAAGTCTTGACGATTAGTAATGGAATGTCTCATGACATATTTTTTGTTCAACAAGTCAACTGAAGTCTTTTTTTTGCTGGACCTACATTGGATAAACAAGCCAAACACGTAAAACTTGAGTACAAAATGAATTGAGAAACTAAACTTTGGTTTCGGGTATGGTATGGCCGGATAGCGGGTACAAGAAAAGAAAGTGGACAACTATAAAAACCTGATCTAATCAAAATCGTTGAGAAAATGAGAGATTTGTAGTATTGTAAATTAACGTAAATAAATACAAAACATCGAAAGTTGTATAATATATTTATCATTTATGGACGATAACTTGAATAATCATGTTTACATAGAGGGCATATGTTCTGTCTACTAAACCAACTATGAGTACACGTTTTATGGAAAATATGTCGACAAATAGGAAAAGTACAGATTTCATTTCCGTTTCGAAATGTAGTAAAACAAACAAAACATTTTTCTTCGGTTGAATCTGAATCTGTATCTGAATCAGCCGGTTCTAATACGAATTCGTCTTGATTGGCTGCGACGTAGTTTTTAACCGGAAAACTACTGTATATTTTCTTATTAAGGCCCGGACGAGTTAATCGTTTATAAATAAAATAAATTGCAATTGCAATAGCCACGAGCGCAATCCCTAGCGCAAACGCACTGAGCATGGCGATAAGGTTGTTTGCCTGAGGGCCGGGTTGGCTGTTCTCTAAATCACTAGGCATAGTGACGTCGCCAAAGTTAAACTTAACGCCTGCATTTTCAAAGTAAAGGAGTGTGATTTAGTAAAAGATTACGCTAAAAATATATAAGTACGTAGTAATACATAAGATTAAAAATAGGTATATATATATATAAGTATTTGCGAAAAAGAGATGGATCACCTGCACCGTTTAATTTGACATATATAAGCATTACATACTTTCTCCGTCTCGTTCATTTGTTTGACTTTGATTAAAATACTCTTTACATTGAATATAAAAACCAACAAATGAAAAAAACGAAGTAAATATAAGTTATTATAAAATATTAGCATTATATTGTTATACAAAATCCAATAATTTATGATGAATAAAGCAAATAATAATTATGAAAGTAATACTAAGTATGATATCTGTCTTAAAAGATTGTCTTGAGCTGATTACTCAACGTATTTTGGATGAGGAATCAAATGAAATTGTTTTTCTTTTGCTTGTGAAAAAAAAAAGAGTTGCATAAACATAACAATATGAGTTTATTTCACCAAAAAAAATATTGTGAGTTTATTAAATATAGGGATACCTCCTCGCTATTTATTTCAATGTCCAAGCTCCGAATTGACCAGGCCAATTAATGCTCGCTTCTACGACTTTTTGATCTTATCTTCACAATACATATACGAAAATAACACAAGATTAATTTTTGTTGAAATTAGCTCAAATACAAAACTCGACACTGCCCATAAAGGTGTTGCCTAGTGGTTAAAACTTGTGGTCATCGGCCCAAGGGTCTCAGGTTCAAGCCCCTGCAAGCGCGAATTTGTGGGAGTTGTATGGCTTGAGACTATGCCTCTAGACTTCGAGCCTGTCGCCCACGGGCGGTTTACCTTGGTGTGCGTGGTTTGCAGCCTATGCGACAGGCGGTTTACCTTGGTGTGCGTGGTTTGCAGGCTATGCGACAGGCGGTTTACCTTGGTGTGCGTGGTTTGCAGGCTATGCGTAAGCGGCTGCGGGTTCCCTCGTTCATCAAAAAAAAAAAAAAAAAAAAAAAACTCAGCACTAAAAAAATGCAAGATTAAAATAAAATACATTAAAATATTTGCGAAAAAGAGATGGGTGAACTTAGATGCCTCTCTCTCAAATTCGATATTATGTATAATAATAGTTTGTATCATATTTATAAGAAGTTTTATAAACTGAAAATACGCACGTAATGCCTTTTTCCGTTTTAATATTTTATCGTGCAACATTAAATATGTGAAAGTGATGGGTAACTAGGGCAATATCAATATGCACGAAATTGAGTAATGGAGCATGATCATTTATGAACGATGATACTGATGATGATTGTGTAAACACTTGCTTGCATAATGACGCACTATTATTTATGACCAAAATTGTGTAAATGTGTAGCCTCAGTTTTTCTTTTATTATTTTTTTTTTTTCTGAAGTCCCTCCTAGCTATGCGTCCCGATGTTACAATTGTGAAATTGTGCAAGCGCAATTTTAAAACATCATAATACATCTTTTTTTTGTCTTAGTAAGTCGATCATTTTTAAAGATTTTATCCATTAAACATTGTACTTTTAATGTCCTCTTCGTAAGGTTTAAGCTCGATATTAAAAAAATACAGAGTAAATTATAAGCGCAATTAATTTGTTTGATTATAGTGGTCTATGAGTTGGAAAAGTTTTGTTTTTGAACTACTTATTATATCAAGCGTTCACACGACCATTTATGCCTATTTGTGTTGGTGGTATTACCATCCAAGGTACCACCATCTTAAACTCTTAGTGCATTTCTTTGAAATTTCGTCACCATAGAACTAGGTTTTTAGATAGATAATTCTATACGAGTATATATTTTTCTAGATTAATACTATCTTAGATGGTCGCCATGAAATGTTAGTGACTCGGTCACAATATATTTAAGTATGTTCGGGTTTTCAAACCAAAATCAGAATGTATCCAGGAAGATGAGGACGATATAATATACGAGTAATTAAGTGTAGAGAGCACACTTGTATAATCCATCATCGAGATCACTATATTGTGGACATGTTATGATATAATGTATGTGTATATTATGTGATCAAGTATATAAAACCTAAGTGATATAAATATACCATCAAACTTATAAGAAAACACGCAAATGAGTCCCTCCTAATCAGGATCAGAATTGAGCCCAATGAAGTATTGGTTCCGTATTGTTTCCCGACTGGGATGGTTTGGTCTCGATCGGGAGGGTTTGTTCCCGACTTCCCGACCAATATGTCATTTCCTTATGTTTCAAATTATATTTACATGCATAGCATGCATATAATAAGGAGTGTGATTTTGTTTCAGATTTTATAAAGTCAAAGAAATCTGAGATGAAATCGTCTTATCATCCGGGAGATTTCATGATACCGGAGATTTATAGGGTCGAAATAATCTTAAAAAATTACATTTATCAAATTTGTCGCCCAACCCCGGTTCAAAAATACTTTGGATCTTTTAGGACCAGCCACGGAATTTTTTGGGCCACAATATAAGGCCCAAGCCTTTCAAAAAATATACTGAGTTGGACTAGGCCTATGGACTTGGAAATTTAATCACCTCTAGGTGGGTTATTTCATAACCGAGTCATTCTTGGGTAAGGGCCACTTTATGGTTAATCCTGAATCATTGGCTTAAAAACGGTTAAACCCAAGTTTTTTTTTTTTTTTTGTAATAAGTGGTAGAAGGATCAGCAGATCAATTACATACTTTACTAGTGTAGACCCCGTGCAATGCACGGTATTTATAATATAAATATCTTATAGAATATTTCATTTAAGATTTAAAATAAAAAAATTCATTATTTTATTTTTACTATTTATCGACTGTGTACTTTAGATATAGGAAAATATTTTTTAAATAGCAAAACTAATCAAAATACTTGAGTAATGTCTTGAAATGTATTAAATAATGTGTAATTAATGAAAATATTTTTGATATTTTTGATATATCCTGTTGATAGTCGAGATTATCGTTAATCTAACCATCAAATAAACCAACTAACCTAAACTAAAATAGTAAGGGTAAGTCGGGTCGAATCCACAGAGAGATCGGAATCGAGTACTAGTTCGGTCTCGGATTACAAATTAGCTACGCGAATCGAGATAATGGTGAGATTAAACTAGATAGACTAACTAATAAATACATAAAAAAAACTAAAAATCTAAAACGAGATAAAGAACTAGAAAACTAAAGAAACAAAAAGATGAAATGATGTAATCAAATAAGAAAAAGTACTAAGGGACGATGTCACCCGCGACTTGTTCAAATCACGCTAACAAATGCCGAGTATAGAAGAAATCGGGTTCTAGGATGAAGATATGCGCGTTCTAGGTCGGTCACCTCCCTCCCGGGTTCGTGAAACGACTAACTACCCCGTTTACCTCCCTCCCGGGCTCGTAAGACGGAATCCTAAGGTCTAGACCGGAGACTCACTCCCGTGATGTTCCCCAAACTAACCCAAGTCAATGAAAAGCACGCTAATCGAAACTAGTGTTAGGGATACCCCGCTCAATTACCACTCCCGTGTTCAACTAAGTAGAGTAAGGCGAGGTAAAAGGGTAAAGTCGACAATCTATCCTAATCGACTCCCGTCGATGACCAAGGGGTTAGATTCGACTCAAACTCTAAATACCAAGTTTATCCATAAATCCCCAACACGTCCTCATCCAATCACCCAACTAAACCGATACAAGACATTCAACGCGTAATTCAAACAAATCGGGGATTCATCAACCCCTAGTGGGAAAACTACTCACTACCCATAATTATATTAATTAAAACACAAATAATTACTCTACACATAATAATAAGTATAATAGAACAATAAAGACCAAAACTTTGACTAAAGAAATAAATTAAACTAATTTAACATAACACATATACTAATTACTCACTATGAAGATGAAACACAAACCTATAATCATATTACTAAACACACTTAACAATAAAGAAGTGAACTTTACACTAATTACTCCGTAATAATTATAATATCATAAACATGAAACTTAAGGATAAACAAAAATGAGAGAAGATGAGAATTGTACCAAAGGAGAATGGAATTAAAGAAGTCGAAAGTTGAAGAACGGAAGGATTAAATTAATTAAAAGAAATTAAAAGAAACAAAGAAAATTAAGAAAGAAAAGGGGGGAGAGCTGCTGCTGCGTGCTGCCTGTTGCTGCTGCTGTCTACTCTTACTGCTCCTGCTCCCTTTCTATTTCTTTTTCTCTCTACTCTATCTTATCTCCCTCTTCTAATCTATTCTCTTTTTCTAATCTAATCTCTTCATATTTTCAATAGTGGGCTGGGTGCCTTATTTGGTGTTTGGGCCCAACTTCACCTTCATTCAATATCTGTTTGATTTGATCCGTTTTGTTCCGTCTTTCCCGATTTCTTGTATTGGTTACCCCGAGTCGGTACCTACAAATACAAACGTGGACGCGCAGTACCAAATTCTCGAAAAATAACACGATTTCACATTAATTATCTAAGACTCGACTAATTAGCTAAACAAACCAAAAACGACTAAATAATAACAAAATGAATAATAAAATCGACTAAATAAGAGTACAAATGTGGGACAAAAATAGGTAAAATACCGACTTATCAACCTCCTCACACTTAACTCTTACTCGTCCTCGAGTAAGCTCAAAAGACAAACTACGACCCTTAAATAAAATCACGGAAAACAAAAACACAAAATATATACAAAAACAAAAATAAGCAAATATAGACAAACGAGTCACAAGTCTTTCAAATCAAAAGTCACGATTCTAAAGTTCAACTTAAATATAGAATATGAATGTTAAAATTACTAAATCGGTTGCAAAAATTATTATTACATATCTCTTGGCCTCGGTCCATGCTATGTCGGGATGTGAGACGGAGATGGAAGGAGGTCTCCCATGAAGTTATCGACAAATGTATACAAGTCTCGACCCCTTGAATAAACAAAGGGCTAGGGTCGTCCTAATCACCCAAATGACACAAAAAAACGATCCAAAATAGAAATAAGGATAAACAAAAATATTCGGGGGAGGAATCGTCTTTCTTTTCTTTTTCATTTTTTTTTCTTTTTCATTTTTCATTTTTCATTTTTTTTTTCATTTTTTTTTTCCTTCTTCTCCCCCTTATTCTTTTCTTTTTGAGTTTTTGAGAATTTTTCTTTGTTTCTCGTATTTGATGTTTGAGCTCTTTTTGATGGAAGATGAACTCTTATTTTGTGAGTATTTTTGTGAAATATGGATCGAAAAAAATGATAGATTGTCACTTGGGTAATAGTCACCTAGACAAATATGCAATGTCAAAATCACAACACGGAAGGTGAAAGGTGGAAACGAGTGAAGGACACATCCCGAGCGACTTACAGTAGGAGGACAATCAATATATAATATTAAGAAACAACCAATAAGTAATAGAAAAATCCATACTTTTTAAAGAAGTTGAAAATTGGAAAAATCACTCTATCAAGGAAAACAAGTGAATCGAAAAACAAAAATATTTTTGAAGTTTTTCATTTTTTCACTTTTTACGATTTTCCCAAAATTTTCGATTTTTTCAAAGAAAAACTCAAAAATCACAAAGACAAGAAAATAAAAACAACAAAACGATCGACACAACCTACAATCCCACAAACACATATTTACAACAAACTCCACCAAAGTATCCTCCAACAAGAGTTACGACCACAAATCTTCAACCAAACACAAATCGTCAATCCAAAATCTACCTCCCCACACTTGAAACGAACATTGTCCTCAATGTTCCAAACTAGGGAGGAAAAGAAAAGGAGGTAAGAAAATACCTTTGAAGCATAATTCTTCCCCACACTTGATCGATTTTGTGTCTCTAATCCATTTTCCAACATTATGGTCCCTTATTGGAGGTACCTACAAGCAAAAACACTAACAAACAAACAAAAACATAAATATGTACAACAAACTTGGGGTGCCTCCCAAGAAGCGCGGTTTCAAGGAAACCGCCAAACCTACAAATCATGCATATCTACTTAGTGCCCACCAAAGATCTCATTAACTTGTCAAAGGAGGTAGACCAATCCTCGTTAAAGTGGTCATAAGGCATCTTAGTGGATAAACATGACCAAATAAGATAGGAAGGAGAAATAGAAGGATGAATAGGATGCTTAAGAGAAAAGGTAAGAAACCCAAAAATTTCAAATTCATCAAAGTACTTGACACTTGTTTTGAAAGTCTTAAGAGGTGGATTAAAACCTTTGAAATTTTCATTGGTAAAATTAATGTCATACCCATCCTCAAGACACTCTATCAAGTCAATCTCAAGTGGCAAGCAAGTAACATTGGCCTCAAAGATAGAATTGACAAAATTTTCATCAACATACATGGCCTCAAAGGAAGGGGTAAGAGGAACAAAGTCTACATAATCAATAGATGAAGGGGAATCATCCTCAATATAAGAAAAAGACTCAAATTTCTCTAAAATGGGCTCCTCGAAAAAATCAATATCCACATCCCATTTATCCTCAAATACCTCCACGCTCTCAACTATCTCCACAACATTCTCATCAACAAAATCATCATCATCATCTATAAGCATCTCAAAATCATTCACATTCTCATGGGGAAGGGAACATGATGATAATCAATATGAGATCGAACATAAGGCACATCCACAAGAGAAGAGGATTCCACATTTTCACCTATAGCCTCAAACATAGAATAGTCATTAAGTTCAACTCTAGCTTGTGGTCCTCTCTTAAATGCCCAAATAGAATTTCGATTCTCATCGGCACTAGCCATGACCTCAATTAAAGCTCTAGCCTCATCAATGCTCAACTCATCAAATGCCCCTCCGGATGATATATTCACAAAGTTTCTAAGGGAAGGAAGCAAATTATCAAAGAAAATAAGCATGATTTGGCAAGGTGAAATACCATGGTGGGGACAAGCTCTCAACAAACCCTTAAATCTACCCCAAGTCTCACTCAAAGTCTCAAACTCGCCTTGTTGGAAATTATAAATTGCACGAATCCTTTGGGCGGTTTTAGAGGGAGGGTAGAATTTGTTCAAAAAGGCTTGAGCTAAGTCATCCCAAGTGCAAAAGGTAGAAGAAGGGTGAGAGTATAACCATTTCCTAGCTTCACCCTTAAGACTAAAGGGGAAAAGTATGAGTTTGGTGGCTTGGTCCGATACTCCCTCCATTCTAACTAGAGAACAATTCGCCTCAAATGTCTCTAAATGGTCAATTGGTTCATCACTCTCTAAACCACAAAAGACATCGCGTCGAATCAACTCAATAAGACCTACATCAAATGCATAAGCCGCTTCCACAACCCCAATATTAATAGGTCGATTAACATGAGTAGGGTTGGGTCCAGTAAGATCGCGTATACTAGGCATCGTCATGTGTGCACAAAAGGGTGACAATCAAGAGACAAGTCACAAAATAAGAATCAATGTAACACACAACCGTGCAACAAAATGCAAGTAACAAGTAACAAATGCGTAGTCTAATAAATCAAAAACTAAACTAATATCAATCCGTTGATCTCCCCGACAACGGCACCATTTTGATAGTCGAGATTGTCGTTAATCTAACCATCAAATAAACCAACTAACCTAAACTAAAATAGTAAGGGTAAGTCGGGTCGAATCCACAGAGAGATCGGAATCGAGTACTAGTTCGGTCTCGGATTACAAATTAGCTACGCGAATCGAGATAATGGTGAGATTAAACTAGATAGACTAACTAATAAATACATAAAAAAAACTAAAAATCTAAAACGAGATAAAGAACTAGAAAACTAAAGAAACAAAAAGATGAAATGATGTAATCAAATAAGAAAAAGTACTAAGGGACGATGTCACCCGCGACTTGTTCAAATCACGCTAACAAATGCCGAGTATAGAAGAAATCGGGTTCTAGGATGAAGATATGCGCGTTCTAGGTCGGTCACCTCCCTCCCGGGTTCGTGAAACGACTAACTACCCCGTTTACCTCCCTCCCGGGCTCGTAAGACGGAATCCTAAGGTCTAGACCGGAGACTCACTCCCGTGATGTTCCCCAAACTAACCCAAGTCAATGAAAAGCACGCTAATCGAAACTAGTGTTAGGGATACCCCGCTCAATTACCACTCCCGTGTTCAACTAAGTAGAGTAAGGCGAGGTAAAAGAGTAAAGTCGACAATCTATCCTAATCGACTCCCGTCGATGACCAAGGGGTTAGATTCGACTCAAACTCCAAATACCAAGTTTATCCATAAATCCCCAACACGTCCTCATCCAATCACCCAACTAAACCGATACAAGACATTCAACGCGTAATTCAAACAAATCGGGGATTCATCAACCCCTAGTGGGAAAACTACTCACTACCCATAATTATATTAATCAAAACACAAATAATTACTCTACACATAATAATAAGTATAATAGAACAATAAAGACCAAAACTTTGACTAAAGAAATAAGTTAAACTAATTTAACATAACACATATACTAATTACTCACTATGAAGATGAAACACAAACCTATAATCATATTACTAAACACACTTAACAATAAAGAAGTGAACTTTACACTAATTACTCCGTAATAATTATAATATCATAAACATGAAACTTAAGGATAAACAAAAATGAGAGAAGATGAGAATTGTACCAAAGGAGAATGGAATTAAAGAAGTCGAAAGTTGAAGAACGGAAGGATTAAATTAATTAAAAGAAATTAAAAGAAATAAAAGAAAATTAAGAAAGAAAAGGGGGGAGAGCTGCTGCTGCGTGCTGCCTGTTGCTGCTGCTGTCTACTCTTACTGCTCCTGCTCCCTTTCTATTTCTTTTTCTCTCTACTCTATCTTATCTCCCTCTTCTAATCTATTCTCTTTTTCTAATCTAATCTCTTCATATTTTCAATAGTGGGCTGGGTGTCTTATTTGGTGTTTGGGCCCAACTTCACCTTCATTCAATATCTGCTTGATTTGATCCGTTTTGTTCCGTCTTTCCCGATTTCTTGTATTGGTTACCCCGAGTCGGTACCTACAAATACAAACGTGGACGCGCAGTACCAAATTCTCGAAAAATAACACGATTTCACATTAATTATCTAAGACTCGACTAATTAGCTAAACAAACCAAAAACGACTAAATAATAACAAAATGAATAATAAAATCGACTAAATAAGAGTACAAATGTGGGACAAAAATAGGTAAAATACCGACTTATCACCTGTTTATGTCATCTCACGTTTCGAGATACCCAATTTTCTCTTTAACATAGCTTACAACACATAAATATTTATCAAAAATTGTATAATAATGAACTTTTTTAATGGTTACCACACCGCGATACATTTTCTTACCTTATTAGTAACCCATTCAATTACTCTCTTCGTCTTTATCAATTGTTATCTGTTGCTTATGGAACGATATTCATGGAAAGAACAATTGGTGAATTTAGACCGAACAAAATCTCTTGTTTTATATTACTATAGCAAAAACTTACCAAAAATGAAAATATACAATTATTGAATAATACACTCAAAAAAGAAAATTGATAACAATTCAATAATATTCCCTTTGCTCAAGTCCAACATTTCTCTTTCTCTTTTCGACATTATTCATAGTCAAGTAAACTTTCAATATCCACGACAATTTATTAGAGAAAATATATCAATGTTAGATCTTGTTTGATTTGTCTTTAAAAATATATTATTAACATCGAATTTTCATAATTTTTTACTAATGTGTTACTAAAGATATTAACGACACAAAATGCGTGTTTGCAAACATGAAAAAGCAAAAGGTAAGGTTGGACTTGAACGGAAGAGATCGGCTCGAGTAGGACGGAGAGAGTAGTTTCGAAGAAGAAGAAGAAGAAGAAATCACTTTTTGTAATTACTTCTTATTATGGAGCTAAGTAGTGTCATGTACAATCGTTTACCATGCGAACAATTTATGATGAAATTTAAATTAGTTAGTTAAAAAAATATGATCATAAATATTACTTTTCGTCTCGTTCATTTGTTCGTTCTTTATATTCATTGTGAGTATTTTAATCAAAGGTAAGCAAATGAACTAGACGGAAGGAGTATCTGATATTAAACTTAAAAATCTTCCATAAATTATTTTATTTATGAGGCACACATAAATATCAATGACATTTCAACAACATATAGGCATATAATATAACTATTTATTTATTTTTAAATAATTAAATTAAGTTAATGTATAACATCGTACAACTCATACATTTACTTATTTACGCCACCATAGAAGACCGTGAGCCCAAATATTTTTGGATCCACATCATAATAGACACCATAATGTGGATCATTTGTAAATGGCTCCATTTGTGTACGATCAATTTTTCTATGATTTTCGTCCACAAACATCAAGTTAGTAAAAAATGCGCTTAACTTCATGTTCTTGTTAACTGGATAATAACCGTTTCCCATCGGAGGAAGGGGACGATCCGTTGGTCCATATGCTTCACCTCCTACTCCGATGTAGGAGGCATAATTTGACATTGTTGTGAATATTTGTTTCGGCCAAAATCCCATATTTATCTTGCAGATGTTAAGCCACCAATTTCCAGTTTTTTCATCCTTCCAAAAACAAACCGGAAAAAAAAACCAGACATGTTACTAGACCAAGAAAAAATCTATGACTCAAAATCATGAATGCTCAAAGAAGCGAGTCGGGTATGAGATTGATAGTATAAGTATCAAATTAATAAAATATTTTCGAATAATCTATAGTAACGAAAAAGTTGGGCAAGTTATACAACATTATGAAATATAATGAAAATATTAAATATGTAATGTGTTGCTTTGGTGGACATAATGGGCCACCTTTTTTGATAGATTTAAACTTAATTTTTTTTATGCATATCTAAGCAACCTGTAACCCTTATTGATCAAGACTGATTGATTAATGAGATTAAAATATGAAAAAAAAAAAAAAAAAAAACAGCAACCAAATGCTAACATTTGAAAACCATGTTATTAATGCATAATGGTAGGATATACAGAATATCTTCCCTAATTAACGCATTAAATAATTTACGTAAATGAAATTTGAGAAAAAAAAAAATCAATCAAAAACTAACATTTTAAAACCATGTTATTAATGGTAGGATATATAAAATATTATTCTTAAATTAATTCATTGAAATGATATACGTAATGTTAGTTATTTTTCTTAATTAACGTATTGTAATGACATCCAAATAGGGGTGTTCACCGATCCAAACCCCGACCGGACCGGACCGGTTTGACCCGCGGACCGAAAACCCAAAAAACCCAAACCCGCGGACCGGACCGGTTAACAAAGAACCTGGACCGGACCGGACCCTCTTAAGACCGGACCGGACCGTAAAAATACACTAAATTTGATATTTTTTTAATGTGTGGACCGGACCGGACCGGGGACCGGTTACCAATTTATTTGGGACCCGGAGACCGGACCGGTACGTGCCCCGGTCTGGACCGACCCGGACCTTACGGTCCGGTCCGGTCCGGTTTGCCGGTCCGGGTCAATTTTTGAACACCCCTACATCCAAATCATTGGGAAACCGGGAAAGTAGTGATTTAACCCCTCTACTTTACTCAATTGTGAAATCAAACCCCTTGACTTTTGATTGGGACAATTAAACCCCTTAACTTTGTCAATACATAAAATTAAACCCCTTAATTTTGCCAATACGTAAAATTAAACTCTTTATTTATTTATTTTTCGATCAATTGCTCAATTTCTCATCAATTTCTCATACTAGAATACGAATATGTACATTACGGTAGAATACGAATACGTACATTACAGTAGAATACGAATACGTGCATTACGGGATAAAATATTTTATCGAACTACTTGGGATATACGAATACGTACATTACGAATACAAATAGTATTTTTTTTTGTATTACTCCGTACTTGGGAATATGTATTTCTATACGTATACGTATTATATTGGTGTATTTTGGGATAAAATATTTATTGAAAGTAATGAGATATTGACGAGAAATTGAGCAATTGATCGAAAAAAAATAAAAAAAGATTTATTTTCACATATTGGCAAAATTAAGGTGTCTAATTGCTCCAATCAAGAGTTAAGGGGTTCGATTTCACAATTGAGCAAAGTAGAGGGGGCTCAATCACTACTTTACCTATTGCGAAACCATATTAAGAAAGAGAATGTTGTTAGAGAAAATATGAAATTAAATGTGATATTAAATTACATACCGTAAAAGACAACTACACATTGAGTGACTGACTGATCACATATGATTTATCTACATAGTTAAAATTAATAAACATATTTTTATTATTAACTGATTGAGTAATCATATACGGAATATATGTCTAAAATATGCTTAGTATTTTAAATAAAAAAAGGTAATATTGTTGCCGTAAATAAACTTAGAAATTAAACGTTATATTAAACGTGGTAAGTTGACAAATCGGACTTAATATTAAGTGATCATATATTCATATATAATTTATCTACATATTTAAATTTATTTACATATTAATATTATTATTAATTGTTCGAGTAATCATAGAAGTATATAGTATATGGGTAAAATATGTGTAGGTGTAGAAAAATAAGATTAAAATTTTATGGTTGTAAATAAAGTTTGAGAGTTAAACGTGGTGTAAACAAGATACGGTAAAATATCACTAAAAATATATAGTACAGAAAAATATGAGTAAAATATTGTGACCGTAAATAAAGTTAGAGAGTTAAACATGCTGTAAACTGTAATACTATACTGTATAATATCACTACATAGTGAGCGTTCATATATAATTTATTTTCTTTTTTAATTTTCATATTTAATTTATTTTATCTATTTACATATGTTTATTCGTATTTTATGTCAATATTTTTCGTATTTGATTGAGAATCATATGGAGTATTATATTGAAATTTTCTTAATATAAAAAAAAATCATAAAAGCTTTTTGTCATTAACTAAAGTCCGAGAATTAATTACGTAAGTATAGATTATAAAATTTGGTTGGTAAACAAAAGTAGAAAAACATGTTATTATAACGTATTTGATCATGTATTTGTTTAAATTATGATTAAATAGTCATTAATATAGTAATGAAATAATGAAAGATTAATTATTTATGATAAGTATTGTATGGTGATGACATGTGACAGTTAAATATGGTCATTGATTTCTGTTTTAATATAATGTATAATTTGCATGAATTTAATTAAATACTATATGGTTTGCATGAAGTATTAAAAATAATTTAAATATATTAACACTGATCACGTTTCAACCTAATACCATCACCTAGTTTCAATACTATAACACCTTGGCATGATTATATCAGTGAGTTCATCCTAACCTCACAAGTAGCCGACCACATCACATGGTACACCGGTTGAGTACTGGTTGTACATTCATGTTAATATGTAGAGGGTGGACGTGATTTAAAGAAATTTCATTACCAGATAAACGTGTAGATTGGCAAACCCTGTTGGCGCTTCCCCTCTTTTTGATGGAGGATCATACTTAGCATCAATAGGTACATTTTTTTCTACCATGACGAATCCAGAACATAATAGGTTGAAGCAATGTGATTGACCCGCCTATAAAACAATTTTCACAACACGATAATTGTTACTCATACTTTGTAATTATTGGTGGCAATTATACATCATTACTAGGTTAGTACCCGTGCAAAGTTGCACAGGTATAAATAAAAAAATTACGTAGATAATCTTATTTGGATATTAAACCTTTTAACAGAAATAATTTTTAAAATGAAAAAAGTGTGTGCTTAAAATCAACATGAAATCAAATGCAAAGATACATGTTTCACCTGTATATATCTTTTAACATATTATACGCATGTCTCGTACATTTGATACAATTATTGATTGGGTAAATTAGTTTTAACTTATTTTTTTTAAATAATATAAAATTTACTCAGTATAACTAACTTAATATAAAAATCATAACACAAAACATTTCAAAAAAATTGCGAATAAAAAATAAACATCTAATTGGAACCACCTCATGAAAATCAAAGTACACCATTAAAAAAGAAGTGATTGTTATCTCGTAAATTAATACTCCCTTCGTTTCAATGATTTCTTCCACCTTAAAAGTGACACATTTCTTAAGAAAAATAATAAAATAAGTAAAAGTAGAGAGTTAAAAGTGACACATTTCTTAAGAAAAATAATAAAATAAGTAAAAGTAGAGAGTGAGTAAAGTAAGTGGGCTATGATAGAAAAAAGGAAAGTGAAAGAAATCAAGGGAATGATTGAAAAATGAAATGTGGAAGATATCAATGAAACAGAGGGAGTAATAAAATAAAATTAATTAATGTAACAATTAGTCATGTAGAGATTACGGAATACTACTATAGAGTCGTGTAATATGTAAAATGTGTTATATTCTCCAATTTCAATATATTTCAAAGAAATATTCTCCAATTTCAATATATTTCAAAGAAGTCTGATTACTACTCTATATTATACACGGAGTACTACATTAAATGAAACTTACCTACGTTAATATTTTCATAACTAAAATACTCCGTATCCATTTTTTTTGGAAATTATTATTGGTTATTGATACTAATATATTTTATAGATATAATTTTTTGTATCTATTTCACGTTATTTTATCGGTGATTATACTGATTAGTTTACGTTATACGAAGTATAAAAAATGTTTAAATTTATGTATATTTGTTTATATGTTAGAAAATTGTGTAATAGGAATATTTTCGACAATGTTTAATCTATATATGTTCGATTATCATATGAAAATAATTTCAATCGCAATAAACGTGATAAGTTGAAATATATATCAAAATATCTCATTAATATGGAGTATTAGATTAATATGGAAAATGTGATATATTAAGAATGTGTTTTTGGTGCCAAAAAACCAAATGTGTGGTTTCTGTATTATATATTAGTATAGAATTAGTATAGATTAGTATAGATCAATCCGGAGTAGCAATAATAAGGGTAAGTTTTCCTTGTGATGGATATATATCCGTCACAAGGGAATAACGGGTCAAATAATATCATTGGATTAGAAAAGACAAGGTTAATGGATATCATATGACTATCTTATTCACCCAAATGAGTATTATTTAACTCACGGATAATTCTGTCACAAATAAGAATTTGGCCAACAATAATGGTAGAACATCAAATAAATTAAAGTTCTTGCAATGTCAAGTCAATCTTCACCATTTTCCAAATATAAGAACTTTATAATGTAATGGAAGAACTTTTTATTTTGTATTTAAATGGGATCCATTTCTATTTTGTCATTCATCAAGTTATTTTACTTTTTAATAAAATAATTGAAGAACTTAATTCTAAAATAAGAACTTAGTTCTTATATATATTGAAGAACCCAATAATAGTCAATGGAAGAACTTAGTTCTTATTGACAATCCAATGGTATGAACCACCATTGTGATTATTACTCCCTCTAACCCACTGTGAGTTACCCACCTACTATTTTAATCTCTCACATTTGAATAAAAGTGGGTAAATCATTGTGGGGCGGGGAGTACTTATTTTGTCTCAATTATTTGTTTATCCCTGATTAAAATACTTCTCACAAATAAATTAAAAGACAAACAAATGACTGAGACGAGAAGAGTTATGCTAGAATACTACCACGTACTTCCTACGGAAGTAACGTTTTACACAAATTCTTGTATGAGACGGTCTCACAGAAAGTTTATTGTGAGACATCTCACATCTATGGTACAGAGTAGTTATTTTTATAATTTTTTATTTTCTATCAATGTGTCTCACAATAAATTACCGTGAAACGGTCTCACGCGAGAATTGCTCAATGTTTTAATAGGGAGTTATGCTATATGATGCATGTATCATCAAGTCTCACTACTGTTTGCATTTGAGATTTTACCGTTACGTTTAGTATCGTACAATGAATCAAAAACTACTTATATTATTAGCTTATTGAAAAAATTGACACTACAAATTTCTTTTCAAAAAAAATGTTATCGGTTTTTAGTACGGAAAGTTCAATTATTTTAATCGAATTACTGACCTTTTATCCCTATTTTGTATATTTAAAGCAGGGGCGAATCCAGGATTTATCCGTAGGGGGGCATTTGAAAAAATTTACGGTTTGTATTTTGAATTTTTTTTATAAGTGAATTTATACCGTAAAAGTAATTGGTGGAAAACCAAGTTTTGTTTTATAAATTGATGTTTGTTTTGAATTTTTTTGATTCGTTTAAGAAAACTTACAAAAAAATACTTCGTATGTATTAGACAGAGTGACTAGGAAATGTATATTCTATTCGTCTAACTCATTTATTTGTATTTGATTAAAAAATAATCCCCACAGATATCTAAATTAAAGGGAGTTGAAAACTTAATCGTATACTCTTATTAATTATAATATTTCGAGATAATAGTGCATTAAGATTATGTAGATCATTGGTTCAAATGAGCAGCTGTAATCAACTTGATAAGAGAGGTTTTGGGTTCAAATCTTACTATTATGAGTTCATATTTTGCAATATCTCATACTCACTCCGGGCACTATTTTTTTTGTTTCATTCCATTAAAATGCTTTTCACAAATATTCATGAAATGTGGTAAAAAATAATAACTGGAAGGAGTATAATACTCCAATACTTACATCGAGATATATGAAAGAGCGTGTATTGTTGTCCTTGTTCAATGTCGGGTTGACCTGTATTCATTCGTATGAGTAATAATTGTCACTACCAAACCAATTTTTTTTCGATAAAGCAACATAAATAAATAATGAATTACTAACCGTCCATCCAACTTTGATTCTATCATCACCATTTTGAATCACGAATACACCAGATGAATATTGCGATTGTTCAACCGGTAAATAGTAGGAAGTAAAGGCACCTCCAACTCCGATATATTTCATCTTGCTTTGATCAGAGTTAGTTATTTGTGCAACAGCGGTCTAAAGAACAATTTGCATCACATTAATTAGTAAGCATCTATCAAATTCGAGTTAAACCAGATAATTTTGCAACAAAAAAATATACGAATAGTCGTCTTTTCCTAAAGGTATTTGAATGAGTATTTTTTTTATTTATAGTTGAGCTACCGATGACATCCAACGACATATCCCTGTATAATACGAGCATGCATGCATGGCCCTCTAATCCACCTTCGAAGGTTATTTCCAAATCATCTTAATTATACCTATCAAAAAATGATCCGATCCGAAAAATCGTCTGATAAATTACCTGACCCGATAATAACCCGAATATTTAGGATCGGAAGCAAATCCGAATATCCAGGGTGGACAAATACCTAAAAAGAGGGAACTAAGTAAACAAAGACCTTACGTGGGTTCCAGGTGGTGACTGATCGTTGGATTTTGCATAATCTTTTGTGAACTTATAAACTTTGTAGAAATCCGCTTTGCTTAGTCTTCTAATAGGAACGGTTCCTGAAGGACAACCACCTTCTTTTGACATGATGTTCTCCGTGAGGAGACGAGTGCATTGCACATCGTCGTCACCCTCGTTGATATAATAGTTTGGTTGCATCTACCATATATAACGACGCACTCAATTAATTTGGAATATATTATTCATTTTATATTGAAATACTTAAAGAACGAAATTTTCACGTACCTCAGGGTAGAATGTATGATTTTTGAGTTGGGGTGATCGAAAGCAGGTTGCTTATAAAAATCCACGCAATCATATATGTCTCCATATTTATTCTTTCATATATAAATAAAAAAAATTAGGTGACATACAAACTCATTCAAAGCCGCAAGTAAGTGTCCTAATACACATAACGAGAACTATACAATTCATTTTTTAAATTTTTTTTGCGAAGTAGAGGACTCCCTCTAATTTTAAATGATTTCCCTGTATCGATGTAATAATTCTCACATATATGCGGGAGAGAGTTAAGAGTATATGAAGTGTAACCTGTATGACCCTGATGCTTGGTTTTCGGAGAAGTCGATATTGTTTGACGAAATCTACTTCTTCTTCCTTGGTTAACTTTATACCGGTTGTTTCATGGAGGATTATTAGAAATGAACATAAAACTCCTAGAACTCCCAAAGTTGCCATCCCCATTTTCTTGGGTGAATTTTTTTTTTTGATGACTACTCCGTATAATTTTGGTCACTTTAAATACTAAAGTATCACATTTTTATCATTGAAAGTTGGGTAAAATATCACAATTTTCAATTAATGAGTCAACGTGTGGATTGGTTTCACATTTGATCAATTTTAATTACTTTTGTTACAAATACGATACAACTTGCACTGCTTAAATTTCATTTCAACAAATTCATTTAACCCAAATTCGAACGTGAAAGTATAAGACAATCTAAGTTCGCACTACGATTATTGTGGGACATCTCACATGAAAATAAGTTACTAAACTTTTTCTATGTGAGAGGAGGTCTACAATGATCGTATTCTGAGACGGTCTCTCATAAGACTAACAATTCATTTAATTCTTATTTACAATTTTAAAATTATATATAGATGTGGACATGACATAGGTCCACCCCGACGCGGCCACGCGCGGGTTTGGGGAGGCGAATGAATCTCCATATGAGAATGGATCGAATTGAAATTTAGGTCTATGTGGAGTCGCCACCGAATTTTGTGGTTATTCGGAACCATTCGAGCCCACTCTATGTCGTAGTGGTCCGTATACAAAATACGGCCCATTTCCGATGTCAGAGTTTATTGGGCTCGTCCCTTTACATTTGATACCGATACCGACATTATCGGATATCGTGTATTGAATGACTCTCGTGCGCCAACGGTTTCGGGCATCCGGAAACCGAGGTTCTGAGTAAGGGGTGAGGGTACGTGTTGGGAAGCCCACAAAAGACACCCAACCCCGCCCGCACATTAGCGGCCTCTACTAAGAATTCGAATGACTTACAATACGCGCGTTAGTAAAATGGGAAAATGATATGCAAAGATTTATTTTCCCTAAACATGTGAATGGAATTGAAACGGGTTTCTAAGTCAATTTAATGCAATTAATTCTACGTCAAAGTGGAATTTTAGCATGTGGGTTCATTTAGTACAATAAACGAACAATAATTAAATTGACAAAAGAAGTAACAAACGCGTTAGTAACGATGCAATGATATAACGATTAATAATGGTTTGTGCAAATAATAAATGAGATGAAAAGATGCAAATATGATGATGTATGTTTTGAAAAGGTAGTAATACACATGATTAATTAAACACGTGTTGACCTAAATCGCAAATTACTACCGAGTTTAGAAAATAGAATAATGTACGATTTATTGTGTTAATCGTCATGGGTCACTCGATCGAGTGGTTGATGGACTCGATCGAGTGGACCTGTAAAAGACGATTCTGTTTGTGCTACAGACCGTACTCGGCCGAGTTACTGACCAACTCGGTCGAGTACGTAGCCACTCGATCGAGTCACTGTGAGACTCGACCGAGTGGTGGTCGTGACAGGCATTCTAACTCGATTTTGTGATGTCACTCGATCGAGTGACTAAGGCACTCGGTCGACTGACATCTGTACGAATTGTAATTCGCTTGCAATTTAATTGTTGATTTTGAAATTGCTTTTGATTTTTGAGAGTTCGACGATTTTACCGAATCGGACATAAATATTGCATAATTTATGTTCGACTTGGTTTTTTTATAAATCGCGAATTTTGTCGAGCCGAATATAAATATTGTTGAATTTATACTCGATTCTAATTTTGAATACTCGTTGTATCCCATATTCGATTATTTGAATCGATATGGAATATTAGAGTGAAATAAAGAAAATAAATAAATTGATTTTAGTCGTTTTAAGTTAATCATCGTGATATGAACAAATCACGTTAATTAATTCATATGACTTGATTGTTAGATTCGATATCCAATTATGGAATTGGTATTGAATCTAAAATCGACGCTTTACTTTGAATAAAAACTTGATTCCCCCGACTTCTCCGACATCGAAATAAATCCCTAGGGATTGTGATGTCGGATACTCGGATCCGTGTCAACGGATTTCGACCCTTATTAAAATTGATTTTTAAAGAAATTGATGGATGCAAAATTATGATGATGACGAGAAATAATAACGAATTGTTGTTTAAGTTGATTTATCTCAATAATCAAATAATCGGGGTACCGGGATAAGCGACCGACGACGCGTGTGCAGTACACTTGTATATGTGGTTTTCCTTATCTCGGTATCCTTCTTATTCGACACAAATTGGTAAATATTTTAGTACTTTAATATTAGTAGTATTATCGATATTATGGATGCGAAGAACAAAATAAAAAAAAAGAAGACGACGAAAAAAAAGGACGCGGACGACGAAGAGAGGAAAGGGAGAAAAGAGAGGGTTTTGACACCCTCAACCTACATGTTCTTGTCTCGGTGCGGACTCGTAACCGTGGCTTCTACACAAGAGTCTTCGAGGTTTTACGTAGGTTAAGTTATGGTGGTTCGGGATTGATTCCTAAAACTAGGTTTAGGGTTTTGCTAGTGTCGGATTGCTAGGGTTTGATTAGGGTTTGTAAAAGACGTAGTGTGTGTGTGTATGATTGCTCTGGGGTTTCGAAAAGTTAGGGTTTTTGAGGTTGTCAAAAGATGTGGAAAGGTTGTCTAATTGTGTTGCATGAGGGTTGCTTATATAGGCATGGCTAGGGCACCGATTTAGGGTTACTCGACCGAGTAAAGGGCTAACTCGGTCGAGTGGCCCGTGAAGCCTGCAGCCGGGCTCAAAACAAGCCCACTCGATCGAGTGGGTGGGTCACTCGATCGAGTGGCCCAGTCGGGTTGCACGGGTCCATTGTTTTGGACCTTGACTTTGGGTGTTTGATGAGTTTTGTGTTTGACTTGGACTTTTGATGATGTGAGGGGCTGTTTTGTGTGTCTCGGAAATGATTTTGACCGAGGTTGACCCAATCGCAAAAAGTCGGTTTTATTTCCGGTGTCGATTTTGGCCCAAATTAGTCTTGTTTGACTCGGAACGATCCACTGGGCCTGGATTTGAGGTCTGCTTGGCGAGATTTGTACTCTGTAAGTGTGTTAGCCAGCGATTAATGGATTTGAGCCCGTATCCGAGCGCGTAGAAACACGTTAGCGTCCGATCATCATCGGGTGTTTTTTGGAAACTGCCATAGACACCTAGCAGTCAAAATGCGGGTGTCTACAGAGCCCCCACTCTGACTGAGGCTTGGACAAGGCGAAAGTCAGAGTAGCTACCAAGCCCGTTAAGACCTGGTAGACTTCCGATCGGGTCGTTTATAGTCCGTTAGACTCGCGTGAAGGGCTCGCCAGCCGCAAGACAGAAATCATACCTGAGCTTGATGATTGTACTCCGTGAGGAATTTGGGCTTGTCGCGTAAGCCCTGGGTGTGCCTGTGTGTTGGCCCATCCCGTGCTATCCCGGAAAATGCTGCTGGGGAGATTTGATGACTTGCATGTCTTTGCTTGAGTCGTACCTGTATAAGTCACATAAAAATGTATGCAACACGTAGGTAGTAAAATGACTCGTGCTGGGGAAAATGATTTTTGAAGTTTTTGAAATTTTGAATTTGAAATCCTGAAAGCAATCACGAGCTAGGTTTTCAAAATGGAAAGGGGTAGAAAAGAAATTTGCAGTTTAAATAGATTGAAATCTGACCTTGTCGAAAAAGATCTTTTTTCAAATGACTAAATTTTGCAAATTTCAAAGTGGAATTTGAAGAGAGGGACCTACCGACAGACTCGACTCTGGACGCAACAGGACGAGTTGATTGACACGGACTGGACTCTCTAAAGGTTGGATCGCGACTTGGTAGGGGTGTGGGCCGCCTAACAAGACTCTTAAGTTGCGCTATCCCGTAGCCCAGGCGAGTGGCAACACGGTCGCACATCGAAATGGGATAGATATGCTATGGGGGGATTGCAGTAGCCTGTAATGAGACTGTTTTAGTCTGGTGCCCCTATGGATTTCCTATTTTAGGATACATTTTCAAAGTAGGTATTGCCTCGAGTCCTGACAGATTCTTGTCTTCGACTGAGCCGAGTACTAGGACACACTACAGAAAGGAGGCTAGATTTTGAAAGTATTTATCTGGATTTTGTGAGTGGATGGAGGTCTTCTGTCTAAGAAAAGCCCCCAGGACAACAAAGCTAGCTACTGAGAACATGACAGTGTCGTGTCCGGAATGATAATGCTTTTCGAATGTGTGTCAATGTGGGTGGTTGTGCCTCTGTTGAAAGGCTGCCTACGTATTCACGTGTGGTGAAATCAAACCAAGCCGTAGTTCAGTGTTGAAAGATATATTATGGTGTCTAGTCTAATAGGACTTTGTGTGTAACTAGCCATATTGATGGTGTAGGCTAGGTGCATTCCCAGTGATGTCTTGATCAAAGGGCTTGAATGGTTAGGATATTAATCCTGTGACTGTGAGCGTTCTCCGGGGTAGCCCCCAGAGGTGGTGTGAACTACTTGGGCATGTTCTATGCCGACCGCAAGTTGAATTCCCGTGCTTGGGGTTGGTAACTGGTTTGGATGAGAAGAATTGGGACGGGATTTTAACGAGTTTTCCTCTCGGGGATTTTAACGAGTTTTGCTCTCGGGAATTTTTACGAGTTTTGCTCTCGGGGATTTTAACGAGTTTTGCTCTCGAGGATTTTAACGAGTTTTGCTCTCGGGGATTTTAACGAGTTTTGCTCTCGGGGATTTTAACAAGTTTTGCTCTCGGGTATTTGTATGGTGATTATGAATTTTGTTATGTAAAGGGGAAGTCGAGTAAAATGGCTCAAACTTTGATCGGGATAGGTTTTGATAATGCGGGATCTGGTTTCCATGTCTGGCCCTAATGGTTAGGGGTATCCTATGGAGCTTGAATCCTCAAAATTCCGGGCTGTCTCTGGCCTGGGTCTCGGGAAGGTCTTGAGGGTTGTAATGTGGGAAGGCTGAGTGTGGTGTTAGCTGACCAGCTTGATTGTCACTCCCCTATTGGATGGCATGGATAATTTTAAATTTGACCGTACCCCGGTCAAAGGATTTTCACTTGAGTTGACCGTTGACCACGGTCATGGGTATTTGATTTTTGATTGACCTCTTAGTCGCTGTCATGGATCTTGATAATTTTGACCGTACCCTGGTCGTGGGGCTTTCACTGGAATTGACCGTTGACCACGGTCATGGGTATTCTGAATTTTTTTTTTTTTTTTTTTATGATGGCCTGCTTTTGTTTTGGCCTTTTGCTTTTTTTTTCATGGACTTTCGATTTTTTTTTGTCCAGTTTTCTTTTTTTGATGGCCTTCTTTTTGCTTTGGCCCTCTCTTTTTTTTGACTTTTGATTGACCTCTCAGCCCCGGTCATGGGTTTTTTTTATTTTGGTTGACTAACACCAAAGGTAGGGATCGGTTGATCTTATCGGATGGGTGTTTGTTGTGGGAAATGGGCTTGCCTCCCGTCTTAGACCCAAACTAGAAGACTACCCAGATTTGTCATAGGATTCGATATGCTCCTGCTGAGGGTAGTTATGTGGCTTTTCTATACCAAACGTGGAATAGGTAAAAGGAAAACACGGGCTCGGTTTCTTGCAGTCATTATAGATGTGCCTATAATAGTCACGTGCGTGTGCTCACAGTGTATGATGGGGTTCATCATGTTCTTGGAAACACGTAAGGAAAGTATATATGAGAAAGAATATTGAAAGCTGATTTTATTGAATTTGAAAAAGAGGACAAAATACAACTGACTCTGACTCTGACCTGACTTTGACTTTGGCTTCGAAAGGAATAGTATATCCTAGA
This sequence comes from Agrostemma githago, assembly GCA_958450325.1. NCBI lineage: Eukaryota > Viridiplantae > Streptophyta > Magnoliopsida > Caryophyllales > Caryophyllaceae > Agrostemma > Agrostemma githago. The sequence goes on from OY288255.1 coordinate 3,143,164, forward strand.
CTCGGACTCAGACTCAGACTCAAATCAAATCCGGGCTCTCGGATGATGTTGTCATTAGTCGTCGGCTTCTAAGGAATCGAGTTGATGTCCAGTATAGCCTTCAGTAGAAGCTTCACCCAGATCTTCCTTGTGTCGAAGATCGTCTTCAATCCTAATGCCCATTTCGGTAAGTACGACAAAGTTTGAAATGCCGACATACCTAAGATGGACGCGGTAAGAAGGTAGGAGGTTGTTGATGAATGCCTCCACTAGTGTCTTCTCGTTGGGCTTGTCTACCAACTTCACACTCTCGGCCCTCCATCTTTGAAGATATTTAGTGAACCCTTCTTTGGGCTCTTGGGCCATCACTTCCAGAGTACGCATTGTAGTCTGGATTTCGATATTATCAGCGTAGTTCCGAGCGAACTCCGTTGCCACGTCATCCCAAGTCGGGTATTTCTTGGAATCGAGCCTGTAGTACCAGGCTTTGGGGTGCTTCTCGAGGGAGGAATGGAATAAGTGCTTAAACATGGTGGACTTTACCCCTTGGACCGCCATGAAATCTTTGAAAGCCCAGATGTGATGGACCGGGTCTCCAGTACCCTCAAACATTGGAATTCCCGTAAGGTTGAGGTTGGCAGGTAGCTCGTCATTCAAAGGTGAATAACTACGAGCATTTTCGGTGTGGATCGAGTTGTTCATCGATAAGTGGACTTGCTCTTCGAGCCTACTAACAACACTGATCAACTCCGCTATGGGCCCAGTGGGCTCAGCTCCTTCAACTGGGGCCGTTTTCTCCACGGTGCTTAGGCGGGTGGATAAAGTAGCTTGGTTAGCCTGAATGACAGCCAGTTGGGTCTCGATCTTGGTCAGAGCGTTTTTCAATTCATCCATCTTGCGTTGGTGTCTGGTTTCGGGTGGCCTGTCTGTAAGAACGCCACGTAATCAGAGAGGTTGCTTCGGAACTCAAACTTACCAAGGCATAGGAAATAGCGCAAGAGGAGGGACGGCCCCGGTTTGACTCGGGTTAGACTCCCCTAAGACAAATGTGTAGGGTACGATTCTCGGAGTGACATATGATTAATCACTTCGTCGGAGAATAGCTCCCAATGTGAGACTAAGGACTTAGATGGTATGGTATCTAAGTGACTCAAAGGTGGGTTATGTGAGACACGTGTAAGACATGACCCTTAGAGCAACCGTGATTGATCGCCCTTCTAAGGGGTAGTCCCCAAGTGGGATTGAAGATTTTGTTAAGACTCGAGCGTGGGACGAGTGACCCTTAGACGTAAGGACCGTGAACCTTTTGTTATAGGGCTATGCCTTGTAAAAGGTTGACTCGGAAAAGACACCTAGACGGGTGACTTGTGAAATGTGGGCCTTCCTTAGAATTCGGCGGGTGGGCCTAGTCCCGTTCGAAGGAAGGTTCACGTGAGACATCCCCAGACTTATGGACTCGATTGTGTTGACGGGCTCTCCTTTGTAGGGGTTTGTCCTACGTAGGTGGGCCTTGCCTTAGTCTAATAAGGTTGTTGGGGTTTTAATACCTCGCAAGCGCACGATATAATCGTAGCACAATAGAGGGTCGATCCACAAGGAGCGCGGTGATTCCTAGTCGTTTTAATCCTAATTGTTTATCTAAGTCGATAAAGATTGGTGATAGGGGACTAAAGGTAGGTGAATGAATATTAACTAAGACAAGGAACTACTAAAAAGAAGATGAAACTAAATTAAGAAAAGATGATAACTAGAGAAATAACGATTAATCAAGAATAAAAAGGACTAGGGAACGATGTCGCTTCAATCCACCTAAATTACACCAAAGTACATCGAGTATCGAAGGAATCGGGATTAAGGGCAAAGTTGTAACGTCTAGGTCGGCCACCTCCCTCCCGGGTTCGTATCCGGCTTAATTTCCCGTTTACCTCCCTCCCGGGTTCGTAAAGCGGAATCCCTAAGTCAAATTCGAGGGTCACTCCCGTGATAAATCCCAAACCGACTCAAGTCAAAAAAGGCACGCATACTAGTGTGAAGGATACCACGCTAGACACCACTCCCGTGTTCGATCTAGTACGGTAAGGCAAGATAGAGGGTCAAACTGGTTACCCATCCTAATCGACTCCCATCGATGACCAAGGGATCGGGACCGTCTCAAACTCCTAAACCAAGGCAATCCAAAATCCTCCACACCACTTCACCCAATTACCCAATTCAATCGATACAAAACATACAAGAGGCACAATTTAGGCGAATTTAGGCTTCATCGACCCCTAGTGGGTGACTACTCACTAATCATGGCTAAATTGGTGGAATTAAGCATAAAGGTGGAGTCTTTAACTATGAACATTGTTGTAAATTGAATTATACTACCAATTATGTGAAAGTGGTCAAATTGGAAGAATCTAATTGGGGATTTCTAATACTAACATGGAATTCATAAACATGAACAAAGTGAGAGAAAACTAAACTAATTGCAAACTAGAGTAACAAACAAAGATAACATGAACTAAGTTAAACTAAGAAAAAGAAAAGATAACAAGATGAAATTAAGACAAAGGAGGAAGTAAAAATTACCCACTTAAAGAGGATGGAGAGATTAAGAAGAATAAATAATAATAATAATAATAATCATAAAAAGCTTGAATCTTGGACAATAAGGAAGATGAAGATCTTCAAAGACTACAAACCCTCTCTAAAACCCCAAAGAATTCAAAATGTATATCTTGTGTAATGTAAGCTTGAGAGGCAAAATGATAAAATTCGAGTATTTATATGTTGCAATTAGGTTACACAAAACCGGGCCAAAAACAGGGAAAAAATATAAAGCCAGAGTTGCGCACGGTCAGTGAGTTACGCACGGCGGGAAACGCACGGTGCCTTCCTTCTTCTTTCGTTACGCACGGTGCATCGTGCGTAACTCTCTTCTCTTATATTTTCCCGTTTTTGGTCTTCTATGCGCTTGTCTAGGCTCGAACTCGGTCCACAAGCTTCGTTTTACTCGGGTGCTCTCGGGTTTCACCGCTTTCGATACGAAAACGCCTAAAAACAAAGAGAAAATATAAAAACCCGCGTAACACAAAAGATAGACGAAACGAGCCAAAATGCCTAAGAAAATGCGATCAATCGAGGCTAAATAAACGTCAAAAAGGTGTAGAAATACGGTCAATAACGGAGTTATCAACCTCCCCACACTAGACATTTACTCGTCCTCGAGTAAGCGCGACAAAGGCAAAGACAAACATCTAGGCTATAAGGAGTGAATGCACGATATAAGCATCCCTAGACTACTAAACTATCACTAACCGCATGAGTATTAGCGCACTCAACGCCCCTTCAACTCACAACGACATACCATGAGGATAGGTATCCCGTTGCAAGGCATGTTGGGTGTTGCACAAAACTTTTGACACAAACAATCAATTAAGCACACAAATACAAGACATGTTTGCATCACAAAAAGGAAAACACTGTCACCCTCATCAAGACGGCGGGGAAAAGCACTAATCATCCACCTATTATGAAAACTAACATTCTCAAACTAGTTAACCTACAAGACATGGACAAAAATCTAATACTATAGCTATAAATTACTATGAACATCGATAATCTAGCAAATTTCCTCCCAACCTTCCAAATAAACTACAAGAGGGCGTAAGATGGCGTGGAAAGGTGGAACCGTGGCGTTATAAAACACTGTAGGTAAGTGTGCCTCGACCTCTTTATGAAATAAAGAGAAGGATCGTCCCAAAACTCAATATGACCAAATAATCCAAGTGAAAATGGAAATAGAAAAGTGATATTTCCAATGGCCGATTCACCACCGCTATCTTCCTTCCTTAGGAACTCGGTCCCTCGGTAGGCCCTTCACGATGGCTCCCCAAATCAACGGAAAATTTATTTATTTTGATGTGTGGTGATTTTTTTTTTTTTTTTTTTCGATTTTCATAGTCTTTCATTTCTTTCTCCCCTTGTTTTCTTTTTCAATTTCTTCTTCTTCTTTTCTTTCCCTTTTTTTTTTCCATTTTTCCTTTTCTATTTTTTTCTTTTTTTGTTTTTCGAAGAAGTGGGGAGAACTTCACATAATAGAATCATCCAAAAGCAAAAAGCAAAAAATTATTTAGGAAGATATTTGTGGTATTTGATAGGTAAACTTGGATTATATAAACGGCCATAAAGAGTAAAGGTCGCCTAGGTACACGAGACACGGTAACCAAGGAGTTTTCACACCACGGGGATCAAAATGGTCAAATGCAAACCCCCGAGTAATCTATTTGATAGGAAGGGTGGACCTAAGCTAGAATGTCGATAAACCTAGTATTTTAAAGTTATTCTACTAGATTCGAGTCCTACATCAAGGTAGGTAAAACTAATAAGAGAATGTAGACTTCCAAAAATAGGTTTCAAGACTAGGTTTTCGAAAAATTTTACACTACTCTAAGTCTTAGAAGTTTCTTTTTCTTCATGTCCACGAAATGCCCAGCCTTGTCGCAGAAGATATCTCAAACAATCAACTGAATAAGTAAGACGAGCTTTATAACGAACACTCATTTCCATGCTTGTCTTGTGAAACTTTTCAACAATTGATGTTTTTGGATTGTTGAACAAAGTAAACTTTTCCTGGGCTTGCTTATGAGCACTGTCAACTCTCGACCCAATATGCCTCAAAAATCTTTCATTAGCTTTATGCCAACTTTAGATCCGCCACTCACAAATTTATCACCGGCAGGATTAGTGGTTTTATCTTTAAATAAGTAGCATATAAAACAAAAGGCCGCATCTTTTTCAATACTATATTCAAGCCACGAATATTTGTCATACCAATAAACATTGAACCTACGCTTACAAGGTGCAAGCGCGGATCCAAAATCCGTCTGAGGAAAATTGTGATTACGTGGTTGATAAATTGTTTTACCAATGAATCCCCTCCTAACCCTATCTTGATCATTAGGAGGATAGGATGAGATGGACATTCTTTTTCCGGGATCATGGGGAAGATAATCAACATCATAAATACCATCATCATCATCATCATCAACATTATCATTTGGGTCATCTAGAGATGGAACGAAAGAAGTTTCCTTATTAATAGAATCTTCTTGAGTTGGAGGTATTTCATCAATAACTTCGACTTGAGGTTGGTTATCATGAGGAGAAGATGATGTCGATGCTTTTTGTGACTTTCCACTAGTGAAAAAATCGGATATAAGTCTCGTATTTGATTTAGTCTTCCTCATTTACCTGATTCATAACAAGTCATAAGTGACAAGTACAATGTCAAAACAAATACTAGTACTTGACTTCTAACATTAATTTTATAAATAATTAAAACTATTACTCTAGTACATAAAAAATACCATTCTAATTTCTAAACTACTTCATACTACACTATTATATTGCTGCACGCCTACGGCTACACTGCTACTACTTGTTTACTTTGTTTACTTTACAGGCTGCTACTTTGTCTTACACTACTAGTCTACTACTGTACTACACTGCTTTTATTAAATACATAAGAAAGTACAATTTGACATCGGTGAAGCCGTGAAGGCAAACAAACAAATTAACAATCACAAGATTCACAACTTGACAAACATTTTCAAACTTTCAATTCACCAATTCAGTTCATCAGAATCATCACTTTAATACTTTTTCCCCAATTCCATCAATCCATCTTTTAATCTTTTACCTATACTCTTTAAAAGAAAACTGAAACCCCTAACTTTACAATTCAATTTTATCCCCAATTTTAATCTAATCAATAAAGTAAATCAGTAATTAAGAATTTAAGGTGTGAGATTTATCATTTATAGCTACGTAATCACCCAAAATTCCAACGAAAAATATCAAAAATTATCAGTTTATGAGAGCTTGAGAGGGTTTTACCGAGTGATGACTGAGGTCTGAGGAGTGACTAGTGAGGACCGGTGAACAGTGAACTCACGGACAGGCAACCAGAAGCAACGTCGGAGCCGGCCGCCCATAAACGACAGATCCAGACGAGAAATTGAGAAAGGCGGCAGAAAGCAAGAGGCGTTTTTTTTTTATTTCCGAGCAGGGTAAATTTTGGGTTTTTTTTAACAGTAGGTAAATTCTAATAATTATGTTAAGTTAATGACTTAATGTCAATTTTTAATTTACTAGTCTCTAGTTCTCTAGTTTTGTTTAGATTTCTAATTTAGTACTCCCTCCCCTCCACAATGATGTTCCCATTTGTAAATGGTACACGGAATAAGGAATGAGTAATGAAAGGTGGTAAATTGTTTGGTGGGGTTCAAGATGTCAAATCAGAAAAAGTAGCCAATAGGAAGAGAGTATAATGGATTAATAAGGAAAGTTTTGAAATGGGAAAATCTTAATGGAGTTTCCTTTTAAGGAAAATGGGAAAATCTTAGTGGAGGGGAGGGAGTACTCTATTTTTGTGTCTTCCAAATTTCACATCTAGTCCTCTAACTGCTTCATTTCTGTTCTGTGTTACGATTTTTTTTCCTATTTTTTTTTTCCGAATTGGGGGGGGGGGGGGTGCGCCTGCACCCCATGCACCCCCCCTAAAAACGCCCCTGCTCTAAGACACACTAAACTAGACACTAATCACACAAAAACAAAGAAAACAAAACACAAAAGAGCCAATTTCCACAAGTGAGAAAACAACCAACAACCCAAATGTTCATCCAAGAACCTCCAATGCAACCAAAATCCCATCCTCCTTCAACAAACGAAAGAAAAGAGAATAAGGTGGAAAGAATATACCGACGCGATCTTCATCCATCTACCTTGGACTTTGATTTTTGGCGTCCGACGGGTTGTTTACCTACACAAGGAAAAAGGGAAACAACACGAGAAACAAAAATATATACACACAAACTAAACTAGAATAAACTAGCTACTCAAAATTAAACTAGAAACAAAATATTTTTGGATTTTTGAGATTTTTGAAATTTTTATGGTTTTTAAATTTTTTAAAAGAGCTAAGCTAAGACTCCTCCCCACACTTGAACCTTGCATTGTTCTCAATGCAAAATGCAAGATGAAAAGTAGTAAGAAAATAGAAAGAGTTAGGGAAAAGACTAAGGGAAAATAAAAAAAATAAAAAAAAAACTAAGAAAATCTAAGAGAAAATGAAAGAAAATAAAGTGAATAATTAAACATTTGGATTTTCAAGTGGTGCTTTAGTGTAATCAAGTCACTAAAGCACCGGGAGCAAAACTTTTGGATTTTTCAAAGGATTTTCGGTGTAATCACGTCACCGAAAATCCGGGAGCAATAATTTTGGATTTTTCGAAAATGGAAATTCGGTGTAATCACATCACCGAATTTCCGGGAGCAATATCTTACTCTCATCATTTCTCACTAACAACATACCAAGGTTTCACCACACAAAAATCCACCACATCCTCTAGCATAAACCTTGACCCAACATCACTACACTCACCGTCTCACCCACATCACCACTCTCACCCACATCACCACTCTCACCAACCACCAACACAACCCAAAGCCACCTCCCCACACTAAACCTTGTCATGAAGTTCATTGGGGAGGGGGAAAACGAGAATAGAAGCTTTCAAAAAAAGAATTGACCGAATTCTCAATTCGGTTAATCGATCCCATCGCTTCCTCATGTTGTTGTCGGGATGTTGTGCGGAGTTCCTCAATGGACCTACGGTTCTCCTCGTGGTTGGAGGTCACAAGGTCCGAAAGTGAGGATATTTGGGCACTAAAGGCGGACATGTCCCAAGGGGCATAGCCCGGTTGTTGGTAACCTTGCCCAAACCCAAATGGTGGTGGTTGGCTATAGCCGTATTGTTGACCGGCATTCGACGAAGATGGGCCGGGTTGATGCAAAGATGGGCGGGGTGGCTCTAGAATTCGACCCTCATCTTCCTCCTCAATGTCCTCGGTCTCGTAAATAATGCGGGAGGGGTCGTGGCCGTAGTTGGCCGGGTCCCAATCGACATGAATGTTTTTGCGAGTGTATTCATTCATTCGAAGAGGCATTCCCCAATTTTCCCGTCTATGAATTGTGACATGAGGTGGATCCGGGAGTAGGATGGATCGAAGTTGGGTTATGTTGAATCGAATTCGGGGTCATCCCATTAATTGAGACGGGGCAAATGGAGGACGAAAGGTACTCAAGGTCAATGTATGTCCCACCCAAAGCTCGAGGTTCCGGTTCTCGGTTCATGCCTAATCCTTGGGCTATCAAAGTTACTAGGCCTCCGCCCACTACCGTTGGAGGGTTGACTAGGGTCATGGAGTAAAGGTGCATGACTACGACCTTAGTAAAATCCATGGATAGGGCCCGATAAGTCAAGACCTCCATGAGCGCTTGACACGCTAAAGTACTAACCCGGTGGTGCGATTCATACGGGCCTATGAGGATATTCGAGAAAAGGCGCAATACGTATCGGAGAACGGGATTTTTCACCTCACTAAGGGTTGTAGCCTTAGCCTCATAGGCTATACCACTCCTAGATGTCTCCTCCCAAAACTCTCCTTTTTCCTTAAGCACGGCGGACTTTCGGGAGGCCTTTCCCGGGGCAAGATGGATGAAATTTATGCCGAGAAATTGGGCCAATCGGTCTAAACTCAAGGTAATTTCGTTACCTAAGAGTTGGATTGATATGGTAGGATTTGGACCCGAGGTCTCGGTCGAAAGTGTAGCAAGGAATTCACAGGTCAAGGATTGGTAGGAATAAGCATGCATAAACCCAATCGGACAATTAAATCTAGTGAGCAAAACTTCTAATTCACCGTCAATTCCCATAGCCATGGTGGTTTCTCGGTGGAAAAAACGAGTTGGGTCAAAAGGTAATTTTAGAAGTGCCTTGTATTTTGCCCGTTGTTTGTCAGTGCGGAAACTCACATTTTCATGCTTATACTTGTGTTGATTCACAGGTTGTCGAATAAGAACGGGGTTAGAAGAAGAAGAAGGAGCATCCATACCTGATGAAAATGGTCGTTTTGGGGCCATGGATGAATGCTAACCCGAAGTGTAGTCAAAGAGATTCACTCGAACCCGTCTTCAATCCGTGTCCAACCCGGTTTTTTTTTTCGCCCGGAATCAATCAAGTAATGTCTCAAAAGAATCAGCACTGTTCAAATAGCCATCCTTCAAAAGATGGGTCGATTTGAAGGTGTAGAAATGGCTACAAAACAGATCTAAGAATTTTGTGTTGGTGAAGTTTTGTTGTTTATGATGGAATTTGTATAGTGTGGATTAGAGAGGAAGTGATAAGGAAGAGAATGGTGCAAAAATTGGGGGGTTTGGGTTGATTTTGAAAGATTTATGAGAAAATTAGGGTGAAGGTATAACGGGGGTTTTAATGGAGATGTTAGAAGGTGTGAAGATGGGAGTTGGGGAAGATGAAGATTGTATTGTGGTTGTTAATAATAATGGTATGATAGGAGGGGGGGGGGGGGGGGGGGGTCGGTTTGGTAGTAAGGTCCGTGCGATTTTTTTTTTTTTTTTTTTTTTTTTACGCACAGTCGCTACCTTCTGTTTTCGTTACGCACGGTGCATCGTGCGTAACTCAATCTGCTCTTATTTTCTCATTTTTTCGATTTTTGACCCTCCTAATCCATCCCAAGATGCACCAAACCCTTAACCAAACTCCAAAGACGATATAATTCGTCACAAAAGTGCTCCTCCGAGAAAATCCAATAAAAGAAGAAGTAGAAAAATGTCAAGAATCGGGGTTGCCTCCCTCGAAGCGCCTTTGTTTAAGGTCGTTGGCTCTACCGAATGAAGTAGATGAGAATATACAACAACAATATCCTTATGAATGAGATTAGTTGAACTTGAGTGAAGCGATTTCTCTTTGAATTGGTTGGCCGACAAAATAGTGCTTGAGTCGGCTACCATTAACCTTGAATATTTCCTCATTCCCTTTAATCTCCACCGAGCCATAAGGGAATACTCTTACAACCTTGAACGGTCCCGACCACCTTGACTTGAGCTTCCCCGGGAATAACCTCAATCTTGAATTGAATAGGAGAACTAACTCGCCTTCTTTGAATTCCCTTCGTACCAAGTTCTTGTTATGAAACTTTTTAGTCTTCTCTTTGTAGATCTTTGCATTTTCATATGCATGGAGACGGAATTCATCAAGCTCATTTAGGTCGAGTAGTCTCTTTTCACCCTCTTTCTTCATATCCAAGTTGAGATGCTTTATCGCCCAATATGCCTTGTGTTCCATCTCAACGGGAAGATGACAAGCTTTTCCGTATATGAGACGGAATGGGGAAGTTTCGATTGGGGTCTTGAAGGCCGTGCGATATGCCCATAGAGCTTCATCAATTTTCAATGCCCAATCCTTTCTCGACCGGTTGACCGTTTTCTCAAGAATCGCCTTGATTTCACGATTGGAAATTTCCGCTTGTCCATTTGTTTGCGGATGATATGCAAGACTCTTCTTGTGTTGAATCCCATATTTTTTGAGCATGGTGGCCAATGTTCTCTCAAGGAAGTGAGTACCCCGATCACTAATCAAGACCCTCGGGACTCCAAATCTAGGGAATATGATCTTGGTCAAGAGTTTCATCACCGATTTCGCATCACAAGTTTTAGTGGGGATTGCCTCAACCCACTTACTCACATAATCCACCGCCACTAAGATATACTCGTTCCCACAAGAGGAGGGGAAAGGACCTTGATAATCTATTCCCCACACATCGAAAATCTCGACCTCGAGCATATATTGTAGTGGCATCTCATGTCGCCTTGATATGTTCCCACTCCTTTGACATTTGTCACAACTCTTAACGTAGGCGGCTACGTCATGGTAAATGGTGGGCCAATAAAATCCGCATTGTAGGATCTTAGCGGATGTCTTCATCGAGCTTGCGTGGCCGCCACAAGGCATGTCATGACAATGCATTATAATAGACTTGGCTTCATCATAGGGTACACATCTTCGGAATAAATCGTCGGCACATGATTTGTATAGGTTGGGATCATCCCAATGAAATTGCTTAACATCATGGAAGAACTTCTTCTTTTTGTGGGAGTCATAGTCTTGAGGCACAATCCCCGACACAATATAATTCACAAAATCGGCATACCATGGGGCTTCTACCATTGATAGGGCTAATAGATGATCATCTCGAAGAGAATCGTCGATAGGAATTTCCGGATCACGATCGTCAAGCACTAGACGAGATAAATGGTCGGCGACCACATTTTCCGTTCCCTTCTTGTCCCGGACTTCAATATCGAACTCTTGGAGGAGTAAAACCCAACGGAGTAAACGAGCCTTGGAATCTTTCTTGGCCATGAGATACTTTAGAGCCGAATGGTCGGTGTGGACAATAACCTTCGATCCTACAAGATAAGATCGGAATTTCTCCATGGAGTACACCACCGCTAGAAGCTCCTTCTCGGTAGTGGTGTAGTTTGCTTGAGCGGAGTCTAATGTTTTGCTCGCATAATGTATAGCATGGAGTTTGTCTTCTTTCCTTTGTCCCAAAACCGCTCCAATGGCAAAATCGCTTGCATCGCACATGAGCTCGAAAGGGATATTCCAATCCGGTGGTTGGATTATAGGGGCCGAAATGAGAGCATTCTTCAACCTATCAAAAGCATCAAGGCAAGCATTAGTCATGATAAAAGGAGCATCCTTGGCGAGGAGTTCCGTTAAGGGCCTAGCTATCTTGGTAAAATCTTTAATGAAGCGGCGGTAAAACCCCGCATGACCAAGAAAGCTACGAATCCCCTTAACGTTACTAGGTGGAGGCAATTTTTCAATGGCCTCGACCTTCGCCCTATCAACTTCTATTCCCCTATTAGACACTACATGGCCTAAGACTATCCCCTCCGTCACCATAAAGTGACATTTTTCCCAATTTAGTGTAAGCCCGGTTTCCTTACACCGTTGTAGGATCTTATCAAGGTTTTCCAAACAATTTTCAAAAGAAAACCCTACAACGGAGAAATCATCCATAAATACTTCAAGGGTCTTTTCCACAAAATCGGAAAAAATAGACATCATGCAACGTTGGAACGTGCTCGGCGCATTACATAACCCAAAGGGCATACGACGGTAAGCGTACACCCCGTAAGTGCAAGTGAATGTAGTCTTCTCTTGATCATCAGGATGGATCGGGATTTGGAAAAATCCCGAAAATCCATCCAAATAACAAAAGTAAGAATGTTTGGCCAAGCGTTCCAACATTTGGTCTATAAAGGGGAGGGGGAAATGGTCTTTCCGGGTGGCTTTGTTGAGTTGACGGTAATCTATAACCATACGCCACCCGGTAATTGGCCTAGTAGACACTAATTCTCCTTTATCATTCTTGACAACCGTCGTCCCACCTTTCTTAGGGACGACATGAACGGGACTCACCCACTTACTATCCGAGATTGGATAAATGATATTAGCATCAAGGAGTTTTAGCACCTCCTTCCTCACCACCTCGACCATGGCCGAATTGAGACGTCTTTGACGCTCAATGGATGAGGTGCTCTCATCTTCCAAGAGTATACGTTGAGAGCATAAGGCGGGACTAATACCACGAATATCATCAATAGTGTACCAATGACTTCTCTATATTTCCTCAAAACTTCCAACAAATCATGTACTTGATGGTCATTAAGTGCACTATTGACAATAACGGGGTATGACTCATTAGGACCTAAGAAAGCATATTTAAGAGATGAGGGAAGAGGTTTCAACTCCACTTGAGGAGGCGTAGATCTCTCCTCATATAACCCTTCCTCGGCCAAGCTTTCTAGTGACCTTGTGGTGCATTGCTTCAAGATTGAGTCCATAGCTAGAGTATATTCCATCGCATCCATTTCCGAATTCCCGACAATGGACTCCTCAAGGGCATAATAAGTATCTTGCTCCATGGTAGACTCTTCAAGCTTTTGTACTTGGTAGCATGATCCAACATTTGAAGGCTCTTTCATGGCCTTCTCAAGTGAAAATTCCATCTTGTCATCCCCGACTTGAAGTGAGAGCTTACCATTCTTGACATCAATAAGAGCTCCCCCGGTGGCTAGGCATGGACGACCAAGTATAATGGGAATTTTGGTGTCTTCGGGAATGTCCATGATGTAAAAGTCACACGGGATGATTAAGTTCCCGACCTTGATTGGAACATCCTCGGCTACCCTCATCGGATATTTAACGGAACGATCCGCTAATTGAAGGGACACTCTTGTGGGAGCTAGCTCAAAGCCTTCAAGCTTGTTGAAGATGGAAAGGGGCATAAGACTTACACTCGCTCCTAGATCACAAAATGCCTTCTCAATATTGATAGAACCAATTGAGCAAGGAATAGTGAAGCTTCCGGGGTCTTCCAATTTTTGTGCCAATTTGTTCAAAAGAACGGCACTACACTCCTTTGAAAGGCTCACCGACAATTGCTCACCATATGACTTCTTGGAAATGATATTCTTCAAGAACTTGCCATAGGAAGATATGTCTCTAATAACTTCAAGGAAAGGAAGTGTGATATGCATACCTTTCATCATCTCCAAGAATTTCCCATACTTTTGCTCAAGCTTGGCCCTAGCTAACATTTGAGGAAATGGAATCGGTGGCACATATGCTTTGACTTCTCTAGTCGCCTTTGGGGTTTCTTGTACAATTTGATCTTCAACAATAGGTGGTTTATCAACAACCACTTCACTTGAACCCTCTTTTTCACCATTTGCTTCCTCACTTACTTCATCCACAACATTGGTCTTCCTCTTCTTGTTAACCACAACTTCATCCAATATGCGCCCATTCCTTAATTGAATGGCATTCAATTCGCCTTTACCCTTAGGATTTGCCTTAATGCCACCCGGAAATGTCCCACTTGACACGGTCAACTCGTTGACTTGATTCGCGAGTTGTTGTATTTGATGATCGGTGATTCTTTGGGCATTTTGGACTTGACTCTTCAATTGAGAAATAGAAGATGTAGTCTCCTCATGGCGTTGGTCTTGGCGTTGAATGAAACTATTTTGAGTGCTCATCATTTGCTCCATAAGTATCTCCAAATTGGACTTTGGTGGTGGAGCTTGTTGTTGCACAACTTGTTGTTGTTGTTGTTGTGGGACTTGTGCAAGTTGTTGTTGTTGGACTTGTGGTATAGGAGTAGTGAAGGGTGTAGGAGTTTGGAATGGAACTTGAAATTGATTTTGGAGAGGGGTTTGAAAAGGAGTGATGTTGGTCTTGCTTGGAAGTTTCTTGCTTGAAAACCCGATGTATCTTGTGCTTGGAAGTTGAACCCTTGATTAAAGCCTTGATTCGGTCTTTGGAAGTTTTGATTGAAAGTACCCTTTTGTTGATTGAATGGAGTTTGGAAGTTCTTGTTCTCATAAGATAAGAACGCTCTTTGCCCGGGATGGTATTGGTTGTTGTTGAATGCTTGTCTTGCATTTGTTTCCCATATACCATTGGCTTGCTCCATGGTAGTGATAACACAACACTCCGCGGACTTGGACTTCCACATAACTCACAAGAGAACTCATTGGTCTCCTTAGAAGAACTTGATCCCCCTTGCTTGAATTGAGAAAGTTGTTTTGTCAAATTGTCGATCTTTGCATTAAGAGCATTCAAAGTCTCACTATTGTCTTGCTTCTTCAACTTTCTTCTATCCCCACCCCAATGATGATTGTTGGAGGCCATCTTTTCAATATATTCCATGGCCGCGGTGTGGTGAACTAAGTCGATGGCACCACCGGCCGCCGCGTCCAACCCCAATTGATATTCGGAACGAACGCCATTGTAGAAAGTAAGGATGACCACGTGGGGGGCTATACCATGGTGGGGGCATTGCCTTAATAACTCTTTGAACCTTTCCCATGCCTCGTAGAGCGACTCGTGATCCTCTTGGACAAAGTTTGTTATATCGTTACGGTATTTTGCCGTCTTACCTGGCGGAAAGAATTTCAAGAGGAAAGCTTTAGAGAGTTTATCCCAACTATCAAAGGAGCCGGCCGGTTGGGACCTCAACCACTCCTTGGCTCTTCCCGTTAATGAGTACGGGAAAAGTCTTAGGCGAATGGCCTCCTACGACGCTCCGTTGATTTTGACGTTGTCGCACGCTTCTAAGAACACATTGATATGCTCATTGGGATTGTCGAGGGGTAATCCGGAGAATTGGTTTTGTTGTACGAATTGAATGAGAGCGGGCTTGATCTCAAAGTTGTTAGCTCCGACCGCGGGCCTTGTAACACTCGATTGCGACACCACTTGGGGTGTTGACTCTTCTCTTATAGTAGCCATATGAGGAGGCGGAGAAGGGGGTCTCGGAGAATTAACCTCTTCGTCGGACTCAATTGTGTCTTCGGATCTAATCTCTTCTTCGGATTCGGAAATAATGGGAGGTGAAGGCGGTTGCACTTTATGTCTTCTTCTTTCGGCGTTATACCGCCTTGCCGTAGCTTCGATCTCGGGGTTCAACAAATGGATTGGTGAAAGCCCAAGGATCCGCCTACTCATGCAAAGCAATACAAAAACTAAAAAGTAGAAGTTAGATCACGGGCAAGGGCACACCGAAGTGTGCAAAACAAGTAATAACTTAGTCTAAACGTAAGAATGAAAACTACTAGTACCGCTAACACTCCCCGGCAACGGCGCCAAAAACTTGTTGGGGTTTTAATACCTCGCAAGCGCACGATATAATCGTAGCACAATAGAGGGTCGATCCACAAGGAGCGCGGTGATTCCTAGTCGTTTTAATCCTAATTGTTTATCTAAGTCGATAAAGATTGGTGATAGGGGACTAAAGGTAGGTGAATGAATATTAACTAAAACAAGGAACTACTAAAAAGAAGATGAAACTAAATTAAGAAAAGATGATAACTAGAGAAATAACGATTAATCAAGAATAAAAAGGACTAGGGAACGATGTCGCTTCAATCCACCTAATTTACACCAAAGTACATCGAGTATCGAAGGAATCGGGATTAAGGGCAAAGTTGTAACGTCTAGGTCGGCCACCTCCCTCCCGGGTTCGTGTCCGGCTTAATTTCCCGTTTACCTCCCTCCCGGGTTCGTAAAGCGGAATCCCTAAGTCAAATTCGAGGGTCACTCCCGTGATAAATCCCAAACCGACTCAAGTCAAAAAGGCACGCATACTAGTGTGAATGATACCACGCTAGACACCACTCCCGTGTTCGATCTAGTACGGTAAGGCAAGATAGAGGGTCAAACCGGTTACCCATCCTAATCGACTCCCATCGATGACCAAGGGATCGGGACCGTCTCAAACTCCTAAACCAAGGCAATCCAAAATCCTCCACACCACTTCACCCAATTACCCAATTCAATCGATACAAAACATACAAGAGGCACAATTTAGGCGAATTTAGGCTTCATCGACCCCTAGTGGGTGACTACTCACTAATCATGGCTAAATTGGTGGAATTAAGCATAAAGGTGGAGTCTTTAACTATGAACATTGTTGTAAATTGAATTATACTACCAATTATGTGAAAGTGGTCAAATTGGAAGAATCTAATTGGGGATTTCTAATACTAACATGAAATTCATAAACATGAACAAAGTGAGAGAAAACTAAACTAATTGCAAACTAGAGTAACAAACAAAGATAACATGAACTAAGTTAAACTAAGAAAAAGAAAAGATAACAAGATGAAATTAAGACAAAGGAGGAAGTAAAAATTACCCACTTAAAGAGGATGGAGAGATTAAGAAGAATAAATAATAATAATAATAATAATCATAAAAAGCTTGAATCTTGGACAATAAGGAAGATGAAGATCTTCAAAGACTACAAACCCTCTCTAAAACCCCAAAGAATTCAAAATGTATATCTTGTGTAATGTAAGCTTGAGAGGCAAAATGATAAAATTCGAGTATTTATATGTTGCAATTAGGTTACACAAAACCGGGCCAAAAACAGGGGAAAAATATAAAGCCGGAGTTTCGCACGATCAGTGAGTTACGCACGGCGGGAAACGCACGGTGCCTTCCTTCTGCTTTCGTTACGCACGGTGCATCGTGCGTAACTCTCTTCTCTTATATTTTCCCGTTTGGTCTTCTATGCGCTTGTCTAGGCTCGAACTCGGTCCACAAGCTTCGTTTTACTCGGGTGCTCTCAGGTTTCACCGCTTTCGATACGAAAACGCCTAAAAACAAAGAGAAAACACAAAAACCCGCGTAACACAAAAGATAGACGAAACGAGCCAAAATGCCTAAGAAAATGCGATCAATCGAGGCTAAATAAACGTCAAAAAGGTGTAGAAATACGGTCAATAACGGAGTTATCAAAGGCGGACTGGGATAGGGAAGAAACTCGTGATGTAAGATCGACAGAGTTTCGACGCTAAGGACCTTGACAACTTAAGACGCGACCCGACGCTGCTAAATACGGGAAGTCCTAAGGAAAGGAAGGTTTTGAAAATTGATTGTTTTTTTTTTATAAAGGTCCGAGAAAACTCGGTTGAGGGCCCAACTTTTCGAGAAAAAACGGAAAGTGTATCTGGCCGCAAGTTTGAAAGTTCAAAAATATTTTCGAGTTTTGAATCGGGCAGCATACCGTCTAGAAAATAGGCTATTTTGAGTAAAATCATAAGTCCTAAATTCGGTATGTGTCCCGGGTTTTGAAATTGAATAGTTTGAAAAAGATGCAATTTTGAAAAATTGATGGTTTTTTGAAAAAGACTCGGAAACCAAGTAGCACGTAGTCACACAAGCATTATAACGACGTCATGTATGCTCTATACTAAGTCTCGGTCGGTCTATAGAGGGTCTATACCAGTGTACATAGTCTAGACGTTGATCGGGACGGACTTCCTAAGTCGAGTTGATCTTAGAACATGCCGCAAAACCCACTCGAATCGACTATGGACTCCTTTTGACATATCCATATTGGAGTACATCAACGGTATAGTGGGACGTCGGTCGCGAGTACCGGCCCGGGAAAATATGGGTTATGCATGAACCGTAGAACTAAAACGCGTATTGTATTTGTCAAACGATTTCTATTCGAGTCTCACCCTGAGGATGCCGATGGTAAGTCACGCATCAGTTAATCCCCAGCGGAGTCGCCAAATTGTGGACATGACATAGGTCCACCCCGACGCGGCCACGCGCAGGTTTGGGGAGGCGAATGAATCTCCATATGAGAATGGATCGAATTGAAATTTAGGTCTATGTGGAGTCGCCACCGAATTTTGTGGTTATTCGGAACCATTCGAGCCCACTCTATGTCGTAGTGGTCCGTATACAAAATACGGCCCATTTCCGATGTCAGAGTTTATTGGGCTCGTCCCTTTACATTTGATACCGATACCGACATTATCGGATATCGTGTATTGAATGACTCTCGTGCGCCAACGGTTTCGGGCATCCGGAAACCGAGGTTCTGAGTAAGGGGTGAGGGTACGTGTTGGGAAGCCCACAAAAGACACCCAACCCCGCCCGCACATTAGCGGCCTCTACTAAGAATTCGAATGACTTACAATACGCGCGTTAGTAAAATGGGAAAATGATATGCAAAGATTTATTTTCCCTAAACATGTGAATGGAATTGAAACGGGTTTCTAAGTCAATTTAATGCAATTAATTCTACGTCAAAGTGGAATTTTAGCATGTGGGTTCATTTAGTACAATAAACGAACAATAATTAAATTGACAAAAGAAGTAACAAACGCGTTAGTAACGATGCAATGATATAACGATTAATAATGGTTTGTGCAAATAATAAATGAGATGAAAAGATGCAAATATGATGATGTATGTTTTGAAAAGGTAGTAATACACATGATTAATTAAACACGTGTTGACCTAAATCGCAAATTACTACCGAGTTTAGAAAATAGAATAATGTACGATTTATTGTGTTAATCGTCATGGGTCACTCGATCGAGTGGTTGATGGACTCGATCGAGTGGACCTGTAAAAGACGATTCTGTTTGTGCTACAGACCGTACTCGGCCGAGTTACTGACCAACTCGGTCGAGTACGTAGCCACTCGATCGAGTCACTGTGAGACTCGACCGAGTGGTGGTCGTGACAGGCATTCTGACTCGATTTTGTGATGTCACTCGATCGAGTGACTAAGGCACTCGGTCGACTGACATCTGTACGAATTGTAATTCGCTTGCAATTTAATTGTTGATTTTGAAATTGCTTTTGATTTTTGAGAGTTCGACGATTTTACCGAATCGGACATAAATATTGCATAATTTATGTTCGACTTGGTTTTTTTATAAATCGCAAATTTTGTCGAGCCGAATATAAATATTGTTGAATTTATACTCGATTCTAATTTTGAATACTCGTTGTATCCCATATTCGATTATTTGAATCGATATGGAATATTAGAGTGAAATAAAGAAAATAAATAAATTGATTTTAGTCGTTTTAAGTTAATCATCGTGATATGAACAAATCACGTTAATTAATTCATATGACTTGATTGTTAGATTCGATATCCAATTATGGAATTGGTATTGAATCTAAAATCGACGCTTTACTTTGAATAAAAACTTGATTCCCCCGACTTCTCCGACATCGAAATAAATCCCTAGGGATTGTGATGTCGGAAACTCGGATCCGTGTCAACGGGTTTCGACCCTTATTAAAATTGATTTTTAAAGAAATTAATGGATGCAAAATTATGATGATGACGAGAAATAATAACGAATTGTTGTTTAAGTTGATTTATCTCAATAATCAAATAATCGGGGTACCGGGATAAGCGACCGACGACGCGTGTGCAGTACACTTGTATATGCGGTTTTCCTTATCTCGGTATCCTTCTTATTCGACACAAATTGATAAATATTTTAGTACTTTAATATTAGTAGTATTATCGATATTATGGATGCGAAGAACAAAAAAAAAAAAAAAAAGACGACGAAAAAAAAGGACGCGGACGACGAAGAGAGGAAAAGGAGAAAAGAGAGGGTTTTGACACCCTCAACCTACATGTTCTTGTCTCGGTGCGGACTCGTAACCGTGGCTTCTACACAAGAGTCTTCGAGGTTTTACGTAGGTTAAGTTATGGTGGTTCGGGATTGATTCCTAAAACTAGGTTTAGGGTTTTGCTAGTGTCGGATTGCTAGGGTTTGATTAGGGTTTGTAAAAGACGTAGTGTGTGTGTATGATTGCTCTGGGGTTTCGAAAAGTTAGGGTTTTTGAGGTTGTCAAATTAAAAGATGTGGAAAGGTTGTCTAATTGTGTTGCATGAGGGTTGCTTATATAGGCATGGCTAGGGCATCGGTTTAGGGTTACTCGACCGAGTAAAGGGCTAACTCGGTCGAGTGGCCCGTGAAGCCTGCAGCCGGGCTCAAAACAAGCTCACTCGATCGAGTGGGTGGGTCACTCGATCGAGTGGCCCAGTCGGGTTGCACGGGTCCATTGTTTTGGACCTTGACTTTGGGTGTTTGATGGGTTTTGTGTTTGACTTGGACTTTTGATGATGTGAGGGGCTGTTTTGTGTGTCTCGGAAACGATTTTGACCGAGGTTGACCCAATCGCAAAAAGTCGGTTTTATTTCCGGTGTCGGTTTTGGCCCAAATTAGTCTTGTTTGACTCGGAACGATCCACTGGGCCTGGATTTGAGGTCTGCTTGGCGAGATTTGTACTCTGTAAGTGTGTTAGCCAGCGATTAATGGATTTGAGCCCGTATCCGAGCGCGTAGAAACACGTTAGCGTCCGATCATCATCGGGTGTTTTTGGGAAACTGCCATAGACACCTAGCAGTCAAAATGCGGGTGCTACAATAGGAAAATAATATATACAACCCTAAAAAAAAATTCTTTAATATAAGTATTAATTACATTGATATATATGTAATTTAAGTTTCAATCCATATATTTTTACAAAGTATGAAAAATTTTAATTGATTACCTTACTCATACATTAATCCCATTACTCTCATTTTCTTATAAGGTAGGGTGTTCAATTAATCCCAATTTCTTACCTTATTAGTAATACATTCAATTACTCTCTCCCTCTATTTCGATTGTTATCGGTAGCTTTTGGAACGATATTCAAGGATAGAACAATTGGTGAATTTGGACTAAACAAAATCTACTCCGTACTTGTTTTACTTTACTATTGCAAAAACTTACCAAAATTGAAAATATACAATTATTGAATAATGCACCTAAAAAAGAAAATAGATAACAATTCAATAATACTCTCTCCGCTCAAGTCCAACCTTTCCCTTTCTCGTTTCGACATTATTCACGGAGAACTTTCGATATTAGAGAAAATAATCCATGCGAGATCTTGTTTGATTCGTCTTTAAAAGTACATTATTAATATTTAATATCAAATTTTCATAATTTTTACTAATATATGTTATGAAAGATATTAACGACGCAAAATGCGTGTTGACAAACATGAAAAAGCAAAAGGTAAGGTTGGACTTGAACAGAAGGTATCGAAGTAGGACGGAGGGAGTAGTTTCGAAGAAGAAGAAATCACTTTTTGTAATTACTCATTATTATGGAGTAGTGCTATGTACAAACGTTTACCATGCAAACAATTTATGGTGAAATTTTAATTAGTTAGTGAACACTTTCAACTTAGATATATAATGATCACTTTATATACTACTCTCTCAAAGTCTTTGTAATTGCCACATTTTCTAATAAAGATATGTGAGTATTATTGTATTGTAATGAAATGAGGCAATTCCAAATACTTGGAGAGAGTACTTAATAATAAAAAAAAGATCAATATTATTTATCTCTCTCTTTTTTCCTTTTCTCCATTTATTGCGAATCTAATAGTTGTTTTTCTGAGTTTGTATTCGGGAATTATGATCGGTCAAAGTATTTTGACGGAATAAACTTTGACGGACTAAATTAAAACTGCCAAGTAAAAGTTCCAAAAACGGTCGTGGTCAAGAGTACACTGGATATACCTGATAATGTACGTGCAGACTTGTTGTACAACATATGAGATATCGGGTCGGTACCGAAGATGTCTTAGCCTAGTGGTTAGGTCTAGTTGCTCTGAGACAGTAGGTCTCAGGTTCGAATCTTCCCTCCCCTATATTGTAATGCGACTAAATGTGCTCTTCGTTAAACCAAATTAAAAAAAAAAAAGATAACAGGTATAGGGAGATACTGGAGGGCGCAGACCAATTGACAATGAAGAACTGGATCATTGATGAGGGGACCAGGGATCTCACTGAGCTTAGAACAAGACTCGACAGAAGTGACAGAGGGCTTTCACGAGGGCATCGACGCTCGAGCAACAATGTCCTTGGTGTATTGCTTCTCTGATAAAAATAGCCTAGGGTGGAGCGAGTGACAAAGATGCTCAGAAAATGATGGAGGTGCGTGGCCTTGATCTGTCATAGCAAACTCTCGGGATAGACAAGAACTAATGTTCTAGAGAAGGGCAAAATGTGATCCTTCTGCTCAGAGGGAGGGAGGGAGAGAGAGAGAGTAAATGTAGCGAACTTGTGGTACCACACTCGAGATTTGAAGATTTTGATACGTAGACAAATCAATTTGTATACCGAGCGAGTACAACTAGATACAACGAATTTGAAAGCTATTGATAGTCGAGATTTGTCGCCAATCCTACCATCAAACAAACCAACTAACCTAAACTACAATAGTAAGGGTAAGTCGGGTCGAATCCACAAAGAGATCGAGAATGAGCACTAGTTCGGTCTCGGATTACAAATTAGCGACGCGGGTCAATAAAAGAGTGTAATTAAACTAATTGAACTAGCTAACAAAAACATAATAAGTAAACTAATAAACAAATTAAGAAAATTATCAAATGGAGAAAAGCCTAGGGTCCGATTTCCTCCACCGACACACCTCAATCACATCATTGAAACCCCGTTAACAAGTCATCGAATAGTGAATTAGGGAGAAAACGTCTCTAAAGGTCCAAACACCTCCCTCCCGGGCTCGTGAATGGATAAATAGTAATCCCAAGTACTCCCCTCCCGGGCTCGTAATTGGTATCTTAGGTCCACACCGAAACCCACTCCCGTGGTATCCCGCTAAGAGCCTAAGTCATTAAGTCTACGCTATATTCCCGTCCGTCCCTCTTCCCCTCCCGAGGTAAGAGTTCCGACCGAAAGTCAAGGGCACTAACATTGGGTTCTCACTCCCGTGTTCAACCCAAATCGGTGAGGTTAGTCAAATGGGTAATCGGTTTTCCTAGACCTAATCGGCTCCCATCAATGGACAAGGGTCAAGGAACCACAACCAACCCAAAAGACTAATTGAATCCTAACCCCAACTCAACATCCGATAACTCATTAAAATGGACCCAATATCATAATCAAGGCATGTCGGGGATTAATCGTCCCCTAGTAAAAGATTACTCACTAAGCATAATTATACTAATAAAAATACTAATACTAAATACTCTAAGCCTAATAGAAATAAAAAGGAGGAAACTTTAATTAATCCTAACATAAACTATATACAAACAAACAAGACAATTATAAAATAACATTACAACACACAATTAACGATAAAGATTATAACTTTAAACTAATTACTAACTAAATATATCATAAACATAAGATTAAACATAAATAAAAATAATAAAGGAGAAGAGATAAGAATTATACCAAAAAAGATGGAATTAAAGAACTTGGAAGTTGAAGAATGGAAAAGAGTATTGAATAAACTAATTAAACTAATTAAAAATCAAAAGAAAATTAAGAAGAAAAAAAAGGAAAGAGGCTGCTGCTGCTGTTCGTTCTACCACTACTGCTAAAACCCTCTACTCTAATTGTCAAACTAACAGCCCTTCCTACAAATGAGGATTTAATCATTTTAAATATCCCAAAATACAAGTGAAATGATTAAAATGTCCCCAACTTAAATGATATCAAAAGAGTGAAAAGAAGGGCTCTATTGTCATTTGTCTTCAAAATTAAAACCCCAAATTCAATCAGCAGAAACCGAATCAATTGATTGAGGTACGGAGGTGCTGCTCGCCGTCGATTCGCCGGAGCTTGGCTGGCCGGAGGAGTTGTTCGCCGGAGGTGGTGGTGCTCCGGCGAGTTGCTGGTGTTGATGCTTGTGGAGGCGCGCGGCCGGCGGTGGTTGAGATGGTGTGGAATTGGTGGTGATTGATTGATTGGAGATGGAGGTGAGAAGTTGATGGTTTCCATGGTTGATTGATGAAGATGATTGATTATGGAGGGAGTTTTAGATGGTGATTGATGATTGATGATGAAGGTGGAGAATGTAAGAATGGAATTGAATTAGAAGTTGAAGGCAGGGGAACTGTTTTGGGGATGGAGATGGATAACGAGGGAGAAGTGAAGGTCTTGGTCAAAGTCGGGTTTGACCCGTCTTGATTTTGTCTCGATTCATGATCAACTCCCTCAATCTTCAAGTTTGACCCGTCTTTTTCGTCCCGGGTTTAGTCGACTCGACACTTCTTGTATCTACAATATCAAATAATCGAAGCAGTACCAAAAATCCCGACAAATAATACGGTTTGACAATAATTAAATTAAACTCGATTAATACGCTAAATAAACGTAAAACGACTAAATAATAGCTAGACGGTTTATAAAATCGACTAAATGAGCGACAAAACGTGGAACAAAAATAGGTAAATCACGAGTTATCAGCTATACTAATGACGAAATACGAAAGCTATACATTTATTGCTAGAAATATTAAGAGATGAAATGTCATGAGACATTCCATTACTAACAGAACCATGGATAATGAGTTCTAACAATTGTTGCCCTCTTCAACAGTGTCACAAGTCACATACAATATACTTCCTCCGTATCTATATGTTCGTCCACTTTCAATATAATACTCTACCTATATATTAAAAATAGTGGACAAACATATAGATACGGGGGAGTATTTTTTTGTTCAACAAAGCCAACTGAAGTCCTTTTTTTTGCTGGACCCATACTTGGTTAAACAAGCCAAACACGTATAACTTGAGTGCAAAATGAATTTACTTTGGTTTTCGGTATGGCTGGTACAAGAAAAAAGAGTGGACAACTATAAAAGTCTTATCTAACCAAAATCGTTGAGAAAATAAGAGATTTGTAGTATTGTAAATTAACGTAAATAAATGCAAAACATCGAAAGTTGTATAATACATTTATGGACGATAACTTGAATAATCATGTTTACATAGAGGGCATATGTTCTGTTTACTAAACCAACTATGAGTACACGTTTTATGGAAAATATGGTGACAAATAGGAAGAGTACAGATTTCATTTCCGTTTCGAAATGTAGTAAAACAAACGAAACATTTTTCTTCGGTTGAATCTGAATCTGTATCTGAATCAGCCGGTTCTATTCTGAATTCGTCTTGATTGGCCGCGACGTAGTTTTTAATCGGAAAACTACGGTATATTTTCTTATTAAGGCTTGGACGAGTTAATCGTTTATAAATAAAATAAATTGCAATTGCAATAACCACGAGCGCAATCCCTACCGCAAACGCACTGAGCATGGCGATAAGGTTGTTTGCCTGACCGTGGCTGAACTGGAAAGTAGGAGGCATAGTGACGTCGCCAAAGTTAAACGTAACGCCTGCATGATCAAAGTAAAGGAGTGTGTGATTTAGTAGCATGTATTCAGTATTCTGATCATAATCAAAAAGGGTTCATCAATAAATGATTAAAACACATACGTAGTATTAATCCTATTATAAAGCACAAAATAACATTAGAATAATTTTACTTCAAATTCATCAAATAAATACTTTAACTCAAATTATACAAGAGATTACGCTAAAAATATACAAGTACGGAGTAATACATAAGATTAAATATAGGTATAAACATTTGCGAAAAATAGATGGGTCACCTGTACCGTTTAATTTGACATATAATACCTCCTCCGTTTCGTTCATTTGTTTGACTTTGATTAAAATATTTTTCACAATGAATATAAAATCCAACAAATGAATAAGATGGAGTAAATATAAATTATTATAAAATATGAGCATTATAATGTATTATAAAGCAAATAATAGTTATGAAAGTAATACGAAGTATGGTATTTGTATTATTAAACTTTTTGATAAATTTAAAGTAAATTATTGGATATTATTGGAATTACAAAACCAATATTATATATGAGTATATATATAATACAAAAAGGTTTAAAATTTATATTAATATTATTATAATACATAATCCTCCGTATTATACAATATACATACTATTATATTACACAAAGAGATTAAAAATTTATATTAATATTATTATAATATATTCAAATACACACATACATTATATAATTATGTCATTTAATAGCTCTTTAATTGTAGAATGATTAGGTAAATTAGCTTTTTAATTTACAACAATTTAGGAAACTATATGATTACAATAACAACATATATAACTATATAATGAATATTCTCAATTAAATTCCATTCCATTCCAATTTATTTTATTTTATTCTATAATATATCTTTTAAATCTTTTCATATAATCTTTAATATATGTGTGTGAGATATTTTTTATTTTTTTATTTATCCAAAATTATAAATATTTGTAAACAAACTTCCGTTTTGTCGTTTAATTGATTCCTTAATTT
The DNA here is from genome assembly GCA_958450325.1 of Agrostemma githago. Classification (NCBI taxonomy): domain Eukaryota; kingdom Viridiplantae; phylum Streptophyta; class Magnoliopsida; order Caryophyllales; family Caryophyllaceae; genus Agrostemma; species Agrostemma githago. The sequence continues at coordinate 3,169,625 of OY288255.1, forward strand.
AAAATTTTGTTGCTTTATATCAAGTTTTTTTTAAGAAAATGGAATCAAATTTCCGAAATTAAATTAAAATGTAAATACATTCACTGTATAACTAGTACAAAACCCGTGCCTATGCACGGTTTTTTAATTGATTTGTTTATATAAATAGGTTAGTGACTTACAAAATTAATTATATTCCCTTCATTTGAGTCAATAACTTACCATTTTTTTGAGTGTTTAGTCACCGTTCGCGTTTCTATTTTTAAAAGAAATTTACCTTTACTTTTTGTTTTTCAGCATAATAAAAAAAATCTCATTATCTTTTTTTATTTATAGAGTAACATTTTATTATGATGAATTGAGTATTAAATAAGTCACTACATTGTCTTTCTATATAGAGTAAATAATCTATTTGGATGAAATAAGTATAAAATTAGTAACGGGGTCACTCATATAATAAATACGATATAATGTTCACGCTTTTTTTAATTATGAAAAAATATTTTTAATTTTAGATCACATTCAACCTTACTATTTTTGTTATGTTTATTAATTATCGTACCTATATTAGAAAAGACTAAACAAAACTTTGTAAATTTAGTGTTTAGACAATGTTTAGTAGAATATTTCAAGGAAAACAATTTGTTTCTAAATTTTAGGGATTATAATTAGAAGTGGATTTTTAAATTTATGGATCTGTAAAAATTTGACTCGACTCGTAAACTTGACCCACTATTTTAGATTCAAGAATAAGACCTTAAATTTTGACCCGTGATCCGTTTAGCTTGAACCCAAAATGTTTCGTCAAAACACGACCTGGATTATCCATGACGTATCATTAAAATGATCATATATTATATTTTAAATGATAATAAAAAAATTATTAAATTTAATATTATAAATTATAAAAGTAATAAAAAAATTATAATTTTAGATAAATTTTATAGCATTTAATGATAAACGATTTATCGAATAATATAGTGTTTTACGATTTTTTACCTATAAAATTCGGTAATTATTTAATTTAATAACCTATAGTGATATTAAATACGATTAATACTAAAAAACTACTTGTATTTTTAATTGATAAAATGTAGGGCATCGAAAAATTATATATGCGCAGTATTCTGACCTTAACCCGATCAATGACATTTATTTGTCCCGATACGTAATTTTCTCATCCCGTATGACATAACCGATTCGACCCATTTGACATGTATATTAAAAAGTATGGAATAGATTTTTATTTATTATGTTACAATTATTTTTTTCTCCAATATATGTGATAGATAGAATTGATAGAGATAATAAAGATTTTGATTATTGTATGGATAAATATTTAACAATTGGGCTTCTAAGAATTTGGACAAAAAATTATTTGTCAAGCCCAATTTAGATAATTAAGGAGTAGGATTTTGGCGGAAAAGTTGAAAAGACTGTATTGCCCCTTGGTTTTTGTTTTAGTGAATAGGGGATGGGGAGTAATTAATTCAAGTTTTACAATTAAAATAGAAAAATGAAAAAATTAATCACGTGAAATAAGGAAACTAAGGTTATTTCAAATTAAAAAATTTAATTCAAAAATATATATACAATAATATTCATGAAATCACATGAAAATAATTTTTCCTATGATATAATTTTTTTAATCAGACTAATACTAATTTCATTAATAATAAATATACTATGCACTTCGTAATAAATTTACCTTCAAAATATTTTTTTCTAATTGAAATTAACTGAAATGTGAATAAATAAAAATTTCATAAACGTTTGCTTTAAATAAAGATAAGTGAGAATATTTTTTTAAAAAAAACTAAAACTTTCTATATGTAACCTAACTATAGTTGGGTTATAAATTAACTAAGGGTGTAAAATTACCAACCTAACCCTAAATTAATCACCCTAAGTTAAATGTAAAATGACACGTGGCGTAATATAATTGATTGTGTATGAAATTTCTATACACGCCGTGTAAGTGTAGCCTTTTCGCTAAAAAAATGCAAGTAATACGGAGTAATACTTAAGATTAAAATAAAATACGTTAAAATATTTGCGAAAAAGAGATGGGTGACCTTAGATGCCTCTCTCTCAAATTCTATATTATGTATAATAATAGTTAGTACTCCGTATCATATTTATAAGAAGTTTTATAAACTGAAAATACGCATGTAGTGCGTTTTTCCGTTTTAATATTTTATGGTACAACATTAAATATGTGAAAGTGATGGGTAACTAGGGCAATATCAATATGCACGAAATTGAGTAATGGAGCATGATCATTTATGAACGATGATACTGATGATGATTGTGTAAACACTTGCTTGCATAATGACGCACTATTATTTATGATCAAAATTGTGTAAATGTGTAGCCTCAGTTTTTTTTGGGTAATGTTGCTTGCATAGGATTGTATTTAAGCATTTAAAGTATTTCAATTTTAGTATAAGCATATGGATTTAAGTACAAATTACACATACATCAAGACAATAAATACATGTATTAATGGATTATTTTCTTATTTGGTCTCTTAAATACAACCCTATGGGTTGTATATGTATCATTTTCCTTTTTTTTATTACGAGTATTTTTTTTCCTGAAGTCCCAAACTTGAGATTTAATTCATTGATGCAAGTTCCTCAAAAACAGTACAATAGCTTCAACGTTATCTGGCCCAAGTCCCTCCCAGCTATGCGTCCCGATGCTACAATTATGAAATTAAATTGCGCAAGCAATTTTTAAACAACATACTACGTCTTTTAATTTTTTGCCTTAGTAAGTCGATCATTTTTAGAGATCCATTAAACATTGTATTTTTGATGTCGTCTTCGTAAGGTTTAAGCTCGATATTAAAAAATAAATTATACGGAGTAAGCAATTAGTTTGTTTGATTATAGTAGTCTATGAGTTGGAAAAGTTTTGTTTTTAAACTACTTTTATCAAGTGTTCACGCGATCATTTATACCTATTTATAGACTCATTGTGTTGGTGGTATTACTATGATACCATTCATGGTACCACCATCTTAAACTCTTAGTCCATTTCTTTGAAATTTCGTCACCGGACTATAGATACATAGAACTAGATGTTTAGATAGATAATTCTATATAGATTTTTCTAGATTAATATCTTAGATGGTCGCCATGAAATGTTAGTGACTCGGTCACACTATATTTAAGTATATTCGGGTTTTTAAACCAAAATCAGAATGTATTGAAGAAGACGAGAACAATATAACATATATGAGTAATTAAGTGCAGGGAGCATACTTGTATAATCCAACATTGAGTTCACGATATTATGGACATGTTATGATATCATGTGATCAAGTACACAAAACCTAAGTGATATGTATAAACCGTCAAACTTATAACTTTATACGAAGTAAGAAAACACGCAAATGAGTCCCTCCTAGTCGGGATCAGAATCGAGCCAAATGGAGTATTGGTTGTGTGGAGTTTCCCGACCGGGATAGTTTGGTCCCGACCAACATGTCATCATTTCCTTATGTTTCAGATCATATTTACATGTATATAAGGAGTGTGTGTATTAGGCATAACATTTGCACATTGACTTTAGTGGTTTTACAAAATAAAACAGAGCAAACTTCAAGTTCTTGTTTCTTATTTTCCAAAGTCTAAGAAATCTCAGAAATCCTCTCTATCCTCAACAAAATTTTGTGATATCCGAAGACTGGTAGAGTCCAAATATTTTAAAGGAAGCCATGTTTATCAAATTTGTGGCCCAAATCGAACCAAAAACACTTCGGACCTTTTAGAGTCGGTCCATAATATTTTTTTGGGTCATAATTTAAAGCCCAAACTCTCAAAAAAAAAAACAATTCGGACTGGGCCAAGGGGCTTGGGCCAGGCCATTTAATCACACATCTAAGTGAGTTATTTCATATCTGAATCATTCTCGGATAAGAGTCACTTTATCCTTAACCCCTCACTTTATCCTTAACCCTGAATTACTGGCTTAAAACCTTAAACCCCTTGAATCAGGTTAAATTTTTTTTGTTGAAAAGAGTACTCGTATTTATTTGTAAGAAGTGATAGAAGGATAAGTAAATCAATTACTTTACATATTAATGATATTTACAATGTACTCCCTCAACTTCTGGTTCGGAGAGATATTTAAAAAGAATGAAATATGTGGATGAAAATGAATTACGATTAAATTGTATGCAATGCTCTCCGATCCTTTGGTACTTGAAGGAAAAGAAACCAAAGAGGCACACATTCAAAGTCACTTGATTAATTTTCAACTCTTAAATTGTGTAGTAACTATGTAAGCTGCTAGTAATATATAGTAGCAACTAGAAAGTGCAAGTCATCAAACTGTTTGTTTCTTCATCTTTAATTACAATTTTGAAAATATAGAGAGGAGGTGGGAGGGAAGGAAGAATGGACAAAAACGGAGGAGAGTGGCCAGTAATTGGGATCGATCTTGGACGACCTACTCATGTGTCGCGGTATGGCGACATGATTCTGTCCATATCATCTCTAACGAACTTGGTAATCATACTACGCCTTCTTGTGTCGCTTTCTCTAATTCCGACCGTCTCATTGGCGAAGCTGCTGTCAATCAAGCTACTAAAAATCCCGCCAACACCATTTTTGGTTTTGTTTCTGATTTTTCTTGCTATTTTAACTATTTTCCTGTCTATCTGCCTTGAAGTATGAGTACTGTACTTCGTTCGTCTCTCCGTATGTAACTTTAATTAAAACACAAAAATTGAGTGCTGTTTTTCGTCGTCGATATTTTAGTCACGTCGTTGGCGCTTTTTAATGTAAAAGACGATCTTGCTGGGGGCCGTTTGGTTTGAGGCATTCAGGAAAGGGAAAGGGAATCAAAGTTCATGATTCCCGGTAATGAGATTCCCTTTCCCTAGTCACCAACCTAGTCCTCACCATCACCATCAGGTCCATCACCAATAACCGCCACCATCACCACCACCACCAAAGTCCACCCACCACAACTATGACCACCACCACCAAGGCCCACCTACCACCATTACGAACACCACCACACTTTCGGGTCATGTCAAATATGAGTCGAAGTTGGGTCAAAATAATTTTTGATGCCTTAATTTATTTTTTATTATTTTTATAATTTAGATATTAATTTTATAATTTTATAATTTTTTATTTTACATATATATATAAATAATATGATGGCACACCGCTAATGTTGAGGTTTGGGTAAAGGTTGGGTTAAATTCATTCTCTATTATTAAAACCAATCAACAACCTAAATTTGGGTAATCCTATTCTTTTCCCTATGTTTCCCTTTGTTGATTTCATTCTCTTTCCCTTTGATGAACCAAACGTCCCCAGTGTACAATCTAAATACCCCCATGATCTTTAGTTGTCGTCATTGTTAGGATATATATTAGAGAGAGGGGACCACTATCGACAAAGAAAGTATTGCCTCCCATTTTTTGGATTCCTACCATTTAGTGAATATATGTGAGGTATATTTTAATAAAATTGTAGGATTCCAATGAATGGGAGGGAGTATGTTTTATTTTGACGAAAATGAGATTTTGACATGAAATTTGGAAACAAAATTACTCTAAGGTAAAAGCTAGGGAAAAAAAATCATAAATATTTACTCTTTTCGTCTCGTTCATTTGTTCGTCATTTATATTTATTGTGATAAGTATTTTATTCAAGGCAAAAAAATGAATGAGACCATCAAAAAACATTCGCGTTTGGAACAACTTTCAATTATTTCGAAAATTTGCAAAAAACGATCGATTTTGAAGGTTATTATCCACGTTTTTTCAACCTTTTTGGTCTCAAAATAAAATGGATTCATACTAGCGGAGACAGTATTTAATATTTAACTTAAAAGTCTTCCATAAATATCAATGACATTTCAACGACATATAAGCATATAATATAAGAGAGTAACTATTTATTTATTTTTAATAAGTTATATGTAAATGTACCCTCAAAAAAAAAAAAAAAATATGTAAATGTATACTAACATAGTAACATCTACGGAGTACGTACAACTCATACATACATTTACTTATTTATGCCACCGTAGAATACCGTGAGTCCAAATCGTTTTGTTGGATCCTCATCATAAATGACACCATAATGTGGATCATTTGTAAAGGGCTCCATTTGTGGACGATCAACTTTTCTGTGATTTTCGTCCACAAATATCAAGTTAGTAAAAACTGCGCTTAACTTCATGTCGTTGTTAACTGGATAATAACCATTTCCCATCGGAGGAAGGGGACGATCAGTTGGTCCATAAGCTTCACCTCCTACTCCGATGTAGGTTGCATAATTTAACATTGTTGTGAATATTTGTTTCGGCCAAAATCCGATGTTTACCTTGCAGATATTAAACCACCAATCTCCCGTTTTTTCATCCTTCCAAAAACAAACGGAAAACAAAAACAGACGTGTTACAACAACCACAATGGTACAACCTTATATAAAGTTCTTCTCATATCAACTCATTTATCCACCATTTTCTAAATATAAGAACTTTTTGTTGCCATGGTAGAGCTTTTTATTTGTTACTTAAATGAGATTCATTTCTATTTTTTTATTCATCAAGTTATTTTTTTTAATATTATAATTGAAGAACTTGGTATGAGATTGATAGCCAAGTTAATAAAATACGGAGTATGTGATACTTGTATGAATTATTTTGAATGAAATATATTTGATTAAAAGATAATTTGCATGAATTAAACTTAATTAATACTCCCTCCGTTCAAGTCCAAGCTTCCCCTTCCTTGTCTTGACGCTATTTGCAATCACGGATAACTTTCGATATTCACGACAATCTATTAGAGAAAATATATGCATGTGGGATCTTGTTTGATTCGTCTTTAAAAGTAGATTATTAATATCCAATTTCCATAATTTTTACTAATATGTTACGAAAGATATTAACGATGCAAAATGCGCGTTGGCAAACGTGAAAAAGCAAAAGGGAAGCTTGGACTTGAACGGAGGGAGTACTATGTATAAAAATAATTTGTGTAAATATTTTTTTTTAAAAGATTTTTAACGTTTCAACTTAATACCAGCACCTAGTTCCAATACTATAACATCTTGGTATGATTACATTAGTGAGTTCACCCCAACCCCATAAGTGGCCGACCACATCTAGGTTTCAATTATTGATCGCAAAGTACACCGCTTGTACATTTATGTTAATATGTAGAGGGTGGACGTGATTTAAAGAAATTTTATCACCTGATAAACGTGTAGATTGGCAAACCTTGGCTCATTTCCTCTTTTCGTTGGAGGATAATACTTGGCATCAACAGGTACATCTTGTTGTACCATGACGAATCCAGAACATAATAAGTTGAAGCAATGTGATTGACCCGCCTATAAAACAATTTTAACAGCACGATAATTGTTACTCGTACTTTGTAATTATTGGTGCCAATTATGCATCATTAACAATACGGAGTAGCAACAACTATGATAGAACATTATATGAAGTTCTTGCAATGTCAAGTTATTCTTCGCCATTTTCTATATAGAACATTATCGGTTTTTACTATGGAAAGTTCAATTTTTATACACTACTGTAATAAATTATTTTTAATCGAATCACTTACCTTTTATCCCTATATTGTATACTTAAAAGTGTTTTATATGAGTGTATATTTTGCAATATCTCATATAATATCTAATACTTACATCGAGATATATGAAAGAGCGTGTATTGTTGTCCTTGTTCAATGTCGGGTTGACCTGTATGCATTCGTATGAGTAGCAATTATCACTAAGCCACCAATCAAAAAAATTGATAAAGAAACATAAATAAATAAATAATGAATTACTAACCGTCCATCCAACTTTAATTCTATCATCACCATTTTGAATCACGAATAATCCAGATGAATATTGTGATTGTTCAACAACTGGCGAATTGTTGGAACTAAAGGAACCTCCAACTCCGACATATTTCATCTTGCTTCGATCGGAGTTAGTTATTTGCGCAACTGCAATCTAAAGTGACAATTTGTAGCACATTAGCAAGCATCCGTTAAATTCAAGCTAAACCATATGATTTTACAACAAAAAATATACGAATAGACGTCTTTTCCTATCTGTTGTTCAAATTGTTTCTATTTGGAAATTAAAAGGTATTTAAATGAGTATTTTTTTGATCTATAGTTGAGCTACTGAATACTGATGACATCTAACGACATATCCCGGTACTATAATAAGAGCATGCTGCATGCATGCATGCATGGCTCTCTAACTCTGTAAGCCACACTTTCGATGCTTATTTCCAAAAAATGATTAGATCCAAAAAAATCATCCGATAATAACCCGAATATTTAGGATCAGAACCCGGCAAATTAAATCCGAATATTCAGGATGGACAAATACCTAAAATGAGGGAACGAAGTAAACAAAGACGTTACGTGGGTTCCAGGTGGTGACTGATAGTTGGATTTTGCATAATGTTTTGTGAACTTATAAACTTCGTAGAAATCCTCTTTGCTTAGTCTTCTAATAGGAACGGTTCCTGAAGGACAACCACCTTCTTCTTTTAACATGATGTCCTCCAAGACACGAGTACAATGCACATCGTCGTCGCCCTCGTTGATATGATAGTTTGGTTGCATCTACCATATATAATGAGTTAACGACGAACTCAATTAATTTGGAATATTATTCATTGTATATTAAAATATTCAGAGAATATACGGAATACAGTAATTTATTTTTACACACCTTAGGATAGAATGTATGGTTTTTGAGTTGTGGGTGATCGAAAGCAGGTTGCTTATAAAAATCCACGCAGTCATATATGTCTCCATATTTATTCTGTCATATATAACTAGAAAAAATTATGTGACATACAAACTCATTCAAAGCCGCAAGCAAGTGTCCTAATACATATAACAAGAATTATACAACACAATTCATTTATTATTTTCTTTTGGGAAGTAGAGGAGAATAATATCCCCTCTGATTTTAAAATATTTTCCTGTATTGATGGAGTAATTCTCACATATATGACACAAATGGGGCTACCATTTAAAATTGGCGGAAGAGAGTTAAGAGTATATGAAGTGTAACCTGTATGACTCTGATGCTTGGTTTTCGGAGAAGACGATATTGTTTGATGAAATCCATTTCTTCTTCCTTGGTTAATTTGTTACCGGTTGTTTGATGGAGGATAATTAGAAAGGAACATAAAACTCCTACCACTACCAGAGTTGAAATCGTCATTTTCTGGGGTGAATTATTATTTTGATGACTACTCCGTATATTTTTGTCACTTTAAATACTACTCGTATCACATTTTTATCATTGGAAGTTGGGTAAAATATCAGAATTCTCAATTAATGAGTCAACTTATGGATTGGTTTCACATTTGATCAATTTTAATTACTTTTGTTACAAATACGATACAACTTGTACTTGCTTAAATTTCATTTCAACAAATTCATTTAACCCAAATTCGAGAGTGTGAGATGAAAGCAAGTTACTGGATTTTTTTTTATGCGAGAAATCTCACAATAATCGTAATGTGAGACGATTTCCGCTGAAACTAACAATTCATTTAATTCTTATTTACAAATAAGAATTGTATTTAACCTTACTCATACATTAATAAGGTAGGTGTTCAATTAAATCACATTTTCTTACCTTATTAGTAACACATTCACTTACTCTCTCCGTCTTTTTCAATTGTTATCCGTTGCTTTTGGAACGATATTCAAGGAAAGAACAATTGGTGAATTTAGACCAAACAAAATCTACTTGTTTTAGTGTTTTTTTTAGCGAATAGATCATTTCATTAATAAAAAATCATATGACATCTACAATTTATATCGAAATTGAGTGGATACAATACTATAAAATTTGAGTAAAATAAATTCTCAATAAAACAAAGATTTCTCACTAAGATTTTGATCTCCGCTTCTGCGCATCCTCTTTCAACATATCGTTGTTTAATGATACAACTTTTCACAAGAGGACCTTTGGATCTTTCAAGGTTTTGAAGAGAATCGATTTCATCTAACCTGATAGATGGTAACCGTCAGTCTGACATAAATTGAGATACCATATAATGAACGATTTTAGTATTGTTCTTCCACATCCTCTTCGCTATCATAGATTCAAACATCTTTTCTTAAAGAGAGAGCGAAACCCAAAAATGAAAATATACAATTATTGAATAATACACCCAAAAAAGGAAATATATAAGAATTCAATAATACTCCCTCCGCTCAAGTCCAACATTTCTCTTTCTCTTTCCGACACTATTCATAGTCAAAGGAGAACTTTCGATATTCGCGACAATCTATTAGAGAAAATATATCAATGTGAGATTTTGTTTGATTTGTCTTTAAAAGTACATTATTAACATCGAATTTTCATAATTTTTACTAATATGTTACGAAAGATATTAACGACAAAATACGTGTTGGCAAACATGAAAAAACAAAAGGTAAGGTTGGACTTGAACGGAAGGTATCAAAGTAGGACGGAGGGAGTAGTTTCGAAGAAGAAATCACTTTTTGTAATTACTCATTATTATGGAGTAGTGTTATGTACAACCGTTTACCATGTTAACAATTTATGGTGAAATTTAAATTAGTTAGTGAACATTTTTAACTTAGATAATGATCACTTTATATACTACTCTATCTCCAAGTCTTTGAAATTGCCACATTTTCTAATAAAGATAAGTGAGTATTATTGACTTATTGTACTGTAATGAAATGAGGTCATTCATTCCAAAGACTTGGAAGGAGTGCTTAATAATAAAAAAAGGGTCAGAGCCTTCATCTTTCATCTGGGGCTTCTATCGATAATTAATCGATGGTAAGCCCCAAAATCTGATTAGTTTTCACTTCCTAGTTCGATAATCAATATGTTATTCAATAAAAGTCTCTCTTTTTATGGGAGTTTCGTCCTTTATTTCAAGGTTTTTGTTCTTTTGTTCAAGGCTTCGGTCCCTTACGTTGTTATGGGGCTTAGTTTTATTCTCATTGACAAGGATAGTTTGTTGATGGTTCGTCGCACGTCTACTCAATGTTTACAAGTAATTTGTCAACGATCTTTGAGTCCAATAGAAGGTAAGCTTTCTCAAGTTCTGAATCAAACGAAGGATCCCCTCAACAAAAGCTGCAAAAAGATAGCGATACGAGGTCATGCCGAATTGTCAGATCATGTCTCGAGATCCTTAGTTTATAAGAGAAATTACTTTCTTTGGTTTTTATTGGATTTGATTGCAATTATAGGTATACGTTGTAAGTGCCGTTTGACATTCTATTAATGAATTATTCTTCTCGCTCAAAAAAAAAAAAGGGTCAGTATTTATTTCTCTCTTTTTCCTTTTCTCCATTTGTTGTGAATCTAATAATTGTTTTTTTGAATTTGTATTCAGGAATTATTATGATCGGTCAAAATATTTTGACGGAATAAACTTTGACGAACTAAATTAAAACTGCCAAGTAAAAGTTCCAAAAACGGCCGTGATCAAGAGCACACTGGATATACCTGATAATGTGCAGACTTGTTGTACAACATAGGAGATATCGGGTCGGGTGATAGGGAGATACTGGAGGGCGCCGACCAATTGACAATGAAGAACTGGATCATTGATGAGGGGACCAAGGGTCTCATTGAGCTTAGAACCAGACTCGACAGAAGTGACAGAGGGCTTTAACGAGGACATCAACGCTCGAGCAACAATGTCCTTTTGGTGTATTGCTTCGTTCTCTGATAAAAATAGCCCAGGGTGGAGCGAGTGACAAAGATGATGCTCAGAAAATAATGTTGGTGGCCTAGATCTGTCTTAGCAAACTCTCGGGATAGACAAGAACTAATGTTCTGGAGAAGGGAAGAATGTGATGCAGTGATGACTATGTCGTCACGTATAAGAGGAGGTAGACTGTTGCGTTCTGCGCATAATATATACAAAGAGAGATGTATTGCAAACGCTGCTATAGAACCCTCGAGAGAGAATAAAAGTAGCGAACTTGTGGTACCACGCGCGAGATTTCGATACGTTGATAAAATCAGTTTGTATACCGAGCAAGTACAACTAGATACAACGAATTTGAAAGGTATACTAATAACGGAATACAAAAACTATACATTTATCGCTAGAAATTATGAAGAGATGAAATGTCATGAGACATTCCATTACTAATAGGACAGTGGATGAGTTCTAACAATTGTTGCCCTCTTCAACGGTGTCACAAGTCACAACACCGTTTTTATTATTTTCTAAAGTCTTGACGATTATAACAAACAACATATTTTTTGTTCAATAAGTCAACTGAAGTCTTTTTTTTTTTGCTGGACCACATTGGATAAACAAGCCAAACACGTATAACTTGAGTACAAAATGAACTAAGAAACCAAACTTTGGTTTCCGGTATGGCCGGTACAAGAAAAGAAAGTGGACAATTATAAAAACCTGATCTAGCCAAAATCATTGAGAAAATTAGAGATTTGTAGTATTGTAAATTAACGTAAATAAATGCAAAACATCGAAAGTTGTATAATACATTTATGGACGATAACTTGAATAATCATGTTTACATAGAGGGCATATGTTCTGTTTACTAAACCAACTATGAGTACACGTTTTATGGAAAATATGGTGACAAATAGGAAGAGTACAAATTTCATTTCCGTTTCGAAATGTAGTAAAACAAACGAAACATTTTTCTTCGGTTGAATCTGAATCTGTATCTGAATCAGCCGGTTCTATTCTGAATTCGTCTTGATTGGCCGCGACATAGTTTTTAACCGGAAAACTACAGTATATTTTCTTATTAAGGCCTGGACGAGTTAATCGTTTATAAATAAAATAAATTGCAATTGCAATAGCCACGAGCGCAATCCCTACCGCAAACGCACTGAGCATGGCGATAAGGTTGTTTGCCTGAGGGTTGGGTTCGCCGTACTGTACATCACTAGACATTGTGACGTCGCCAAAGTTAAACGTAACGCCTGCATGTTCAAAGTAAAGGAGTGTGTGATTTAGTAGCATGTATTCTGATCATAATCAAAAAGGGTTCATCAATAAATGATTAAAACACATACGTAATATTAATCCTATTATAAAACACAAAATAATACTAGAATAATTTTTACTCCAAATTCATCAAATAAATATTTTAGCTCAAATTATACAAAAGATTACGCTAAAAATATACAAGTACGGAGTAATACATAAGATTAAAAATAGGTATAAACATTTGCAAAAAAGAGATGGGTCACCTATATCGTTTAATTTGACATATATAAGCATTACATACTTCCCCCGTCTCGTTCATTTGTTTGACTTTGATTAAAATACTTCTCACATTGAATATAAAATCCAACAAATAAATAAAATGGAGTAAATATAAGTTATTATAAAATATGAGCATTATTTTTTTATACAAAATCTAATAATTTATTATGAGTAAAGCAAATAATAGTTATGAAAGTAATACGAAGTATGATATTTGTCACAAATTAAAGATTGTCTTGAGCTAATTACTCAACGTATTTTGGATGAGGAATCAAATGAAATTGTTTTTTTTTTGAGAAAAAAAAAGAAGTTTCATAAACATAACATTGTGAGTTTATTTCACCAAAAAAAAAAAACATTGTGAGTTTATTAAATATAGGGATACCTCCTCGCTATTTATTTCAATGTCCGAGCTCCGAATTGACCAGGCCAATTAATGCTCCCTTCTACGACTTTTTTTTTATCTTATCTTCACAATGCATATACGAAAATAACACAAGATTATTTTTTGTCGAAATTCATAAAATAAATATCTTGGCTCAAATACAAAACTCGACACTGAAAAAATGCAAGTAATACGGAGTAATACTTAAGATTAAAATAAAATACGTTAAAATATTTGCGAAAAAGAGACGGGAGACCTTAGATGCCTCTCTCAAATTCTATATTATGTATAATAAGTTTGTATCATATTTATAAGAAGTTTTATAAACTGAAAATACACGGGTAGTGTGTTTTTCCGTTTTAATATTTTATGGTACAACATTAAATATGTGAAAGTGATGGGTAACTAGGGCAATATCAATATGCACGAAATTGAGTAATGGAGCATGATCATTTATGAACGATGATACTGATGATGATTGTGTAAACACTTGCTTGCATAATGACGCACTATTATTTATGACCAAAATTGTGTAAATGTGTAGCCTCAATTTTCTTTTTTAATTTTTTTTTTCTTCTGAAGTCCCTCCCAGCTATGCGTCCCGATGTTACAATTGCGAAATTGTGCAAGCGCAATTTTTAAACAACCTAATACGTCTTTTTTTTTTGCCTTAGTAAGTCGATCATTTTTAGAGATTTTATCCATTAAACATTGTATTTTTGATGTCGTTTTCGTAAGGTTTAAGCTCGATATTAAAAAATAAATTATACGGAGTAAGCAATTAGTTTGTTTGATTATAGTGGTCTATGAGTTGAAAAAGTTTTGTTTTTGAACTACTTTTATCAAGCGTTCATGCGATCATTTATACCTATTTATAGACTCCTTGTGTTGGTGGTATTACTATGATACCATTCATGGTACCACCATCTTAAACTCTTAGTGCATTTCTTTGAAATTTTGTCACCGGACTATAGATACATAGAACTAGATTTTTAGATAGATAATTCTATATATATTTTTCTAGATTAATATCTTAGATGGTCACCATGAAATGTTAGTGACTCGGTCACAATATATTTAAGTATATTCGGGTTTTGTGAAACTCTGAAATCCTCCTTATCCTCACCAAGATTTTGTGATACCCGAGACTTGTAGAGTCTAAATATTCTAGAGGAAAGCATGTATATCAAATTCGTGGCCCAAACGGGCCCAAAAACACTTCGTACCTTTTAGAGCCAGTCCATAATATTTTTTTGCACCATAATTTAAGGCCCAAAATCTTCAAAAATAAATAAAAAATGAACCACTTCGGACAGGGTCGAGAGCTTGGGCCAAGCCACTTAATCACACATCTAAGCGAGTTATTCTCGGGTAAGGGCCACTTTATGCATAACCCCGAATCACTGGCTTAAAACCTTAAACCCCTTGAATCAGGTTAAGTTTTTTTTGCTGAAAAGAGTACTCCGTATTCATTTGTAAGAAGTGGTAGAAGGATTAGTAGATCAATTACTTTACGTATTAATGATATTTACAATGTACGAGTAAATTGTATGCAATGCTCTCCGATCCTTTGGTACTTGAAGAAAAAGAACTGAAGAGGCCCACATTTAAACTCACCTAATTAATTTTCAACTCGAATCGTGTAGTACTCCGTAACTATGAAAGCTGCTAGTAATATATATCAAACTGTTTGTTTCTTCATCTCTAATTACAAATTTGAAAATATAGAGAGGAGGTGGGAGGGAAGGAAGAATGGACAAAAACGGAGGAGAGTGGCCAGTAATTGGGATCGATCTTGGGACGACCTACTCATGCGTAGCGGTATGGCGACATGATTCTGTCCATATCATCTCTAACGAACTTGGTAATCGTACTACACCTTCTTGTGTCGCTTTCTCCAACTCCGATCGTCTCATTGGCGAAGCTGCTGTCAATCAAGCTACTAAAAATCCAGCCAACACTATTTTTGGTTTGTTTCTGATTTTTTCTTGCTATTTAAACTATTTTCCTGTCTATCGGCCTTGAAGCATGAGTACTTCGTTCGTCTCTCGATATGTAACTTTAATTAAACACAAAAACTCATATGAGACGATCTCAAAATAAAGGTTGCTGGATAATTTTTTGTTGGGATTACCGACATGTGATCGAAAACTCTGCCTTGTGTTTGGTTTTTTGACAGATGCAAAGAGGCTTATTGGAAGACGATTCAGCGACGAAAACATACAAAAAGACATGAAACTGTGGCCATTTAAGGTTATCAACGGGATTGATTCCGGCAAAGATGACAGGCCGATGATTGTTGCCGATTACATGGGTGGGCAGAAGAACTTCACTCCGGAAGAGATATCAGCCATGATCTTATCCAAAATGAAAGATGTCGCTGAGTCGTTCCTCGGCAGTACAGTGAAGAATGCTATTGTCACTGTACCCGCGTACTTCAACAATTCACAACGTCGAGCAACCAAAGATGCTGGAGCTATTGCAGGGCTGAATGTGGTTCGTATCATTAATGAGCCGACAGCTGCTGCCATGGCGTATGGATTAGACACAAGGATTAATCAAGACAACGGCGATAGGAAAAATGTTTTGGTGTTTGACCTCGGCGGGGGAACGTTTGATGTATCTTTGGTGGCGATGGAGAAGGGTGAGATTAAAGTTCAAGCTATAAGTGGAGACAGCCACCTTGGTGGTGTAGACTTCGACAACAGATTGGTGTCGGAGTCTGTTAATGAGTTCAAGAAGAAGTATAAAATGGATCTTACCAAGAATCCCAAAGCTCTTAGAAGATTGAAAGCTGCTTCGGAAAGGGCCAAAAGGGAATTGTCGTCGACTCCACAGGCTCATGTTGAGATTGATTGCCTTTATGAGGGTATTGATTTCAGTTCGACCATCACTCGTGCTCGTTTTGAGAAGTTGAACATGGATTTGTTTAGAAAATGTATGGATACTGTTGATCAATGCTTGGTAGATGCTGATATTGAGGAGAGTGATGTCGACGAGGTGGTAGTGGTTGGTGGGTCATCTAGGATACCGAAAGTTCAGCAGATGTTGCAGAACTTGTTCGACGGGAAGAAGCTTTGTAAAAGCATTAACCCTGATGAGGCTGTTGCTTATGGGGCTGCTTTGCACGCTGCTATCGTAAGTGGTGTTGGTAGTAGTAATAAGGGAATTGTTCTGGTGGATGTCACGCCTTTATCTCTTGGTATTCTCGTTCTGGGTGATATAATGTCTGTTATTATCCCCAGGAACACAACAATCCCAACAAAGAGGACTGAAATTTATTGGACATCTTGTGATAATCAAACTGTGCTTGCCATTGAGGTGTACGAAGGGGAGAGGCCAATGGTTAAGGACAACAACCTATTAGGCAAGTTTAGACTTTCAGGGTTTCCTCCAGCACCTAGAGGCGCCACCAAATTCAATGTATGCTTTGAGATTGATGTTGATGGCATTTTGAACGTGTCGGCAGAGGAGATGAAGACAGGGAAGAGGGAGCAGATCACTATTATAAATCACAACGGGCGGCTTTCAAAAGAAGAGATTGAGAGGATGATTAAAGAGGCTGAAATGTACAAGGCTCAGGATATGAAATACAAGAAGATGGTGGAGCGAAGATTGATTTGGAGGATTATGCAAACACAATGTGGGATGCGCTGCAGAATAGTCGGAAGCTCGAGATCAGCACGTTTCTGAAGAAGAAACTAAAGGATGCAGTTAGTGAGACATTGGAATGGTCGAATGAGATCTCAGGCACCAATATCGAGGCTTCAGACATCAATGAGAGATTAGATGATCTCAAAACCATTTGTGGAGATGTTGCTTACAAACTCGATTTATACTGAAACATCACCACAGTATAATTCATGAAAGTTTCAGTGGAATTACTGCGTAACATATCTGCAGTTCCATTGATATGTTTTCTTGAAATTACAACTGTTTACATTAACAAAAGATAAATTCCCCGATTATAATTTCTTTAATCGCGGTCAGCTTTCAAAGTTTATTTCAATCACCAGCCACAGTGCTGCACATCTATCAGAGCAAGAATGCTGAATGCTTGCTACTCTCTGTCGAGCTACAATTACAGGCTGCTGTAATGAATTAAATTTGTGAAAATATGTTTCTGCTATTAATTGAACACAAATCTTTTTGTTTCTGACGAACATATCCATAAGTAGCATTCAAATGTAGTGCAATAGCTACATGTTCAATACAGTATAACATAGTTTCAGACTGTAGTAGCATTGTAAACATGATCAGTACTAACAAAAAAGTAAGACTATTAGAGAGAAACTGCAGAACATTAGATTAGTTTTTTCTTTAACCGGCATCAATTGCATTATCGACACGAAAAAAAAGTGCCCTCTTGGCCCGCAAGTTACTGCATAACATCTTATAGATACAGCATTTAGCATTTCTAGAACTTAGTCCAATCCATAAGCTCGCAGAAAAAGGGGCTATAATATGTTCACTCGTGCAGAAAGCAGACTATATGGAAGAGGTAACAAAGTAAATAAATTAATAATAATAATAATAATAATAATAATAATAATACGAGTAATACTTTGCTGAATTTGGTACTTCCTCTATCTCTTTTTTATATTCCCACTTCATTATTCTACTAGTACAAAACCCGTGCGTACGCACGATTTTTTCATTACTTTTTGTTTCCTATTTATATTTCGAGTTTCATTAGCCACATGACGTAACTATTTTGATTTTATCACCGACCATTATATTGAATATATTAAATATTGAATACGATCTATTTTTGACCCTTATATATACATCTTATTTGTATATCGACTCCTTAAAAGAGTATAAAATATACGTCTAACTAACTAAATTATTTGTATCGAGTGATGGATCGCGTGTTGCTTTCCACGCAATCTAAGTGCAACTGAATTTGAATTCCAGGTTATAGTTTGTATGAACTTATTTATACTCCGTATAAGTTTGCTGTCACTGTTCCAACTTTATTATTGATTTCGTAATTATTTCTAATTTTCGGTATATGGAAAATCATGTGTGTATCAATGAACTATATAAGTTTGCTGTCAATGAACTATATATAAAGTTGTTCCATTATTATTAGGTCTAGACACCTAATATCTGTGGTATTCCTATCGCATGGTACTTCCAAAACACGCAGTAGTCTACCTTAAATTCGCCAGGTCTCTTTTGTTGGTGCGATTTCAGAGATCGTATTCATTCTTCTGAGAGCAAGAGACATTTTTGAATAGTGAAGGTGTGTAACAGTAATGAATATATGAGTTATAATATATATATACCGTCAGTTTGATATTTTTTCTATCTATTCTAATATTTGTAACTAGTATAGACCCCGTGCAATGCACGATATTTTTATAATATATTTATCTTATAGAATATTTCATTTAATATTTAAAATAAAAAATTTATTATTTTATTTTTACTATTTATCGACTGTATAATTTAGAAATAGAAAAATATTTTTTAAATCGCAAAACTAATCAAAATATTTGAGTAATGTCTTGAAATGTACGGAGTATTAAATAACATGTAATTAATGAAAATATTGTTTATACTTTTTATATACTCGGTTTATATCATCTCACATTTCGAGATACCCACTTCTCTCTTTAACCTACCATAAAATACATAAATATTTATCAAAAATTGTATAATCATGTACTTTTTTTTAATGGTTAGCACGCCGTGATACGTTCTCTTTGTGTAAAAAAACCACGCCCTCCGTCCTTTATGTTTCTTCCCGTTTTAATAAAATACTCCTCACAAATCTTAAAAAGTGGGAAGAAACATAAAGGACGGAGGGAGTATTCAGTTTTTCATTAGAAAATTAAAAAATAAATTAAAAATAGATGGTCTCCGGTGTAAGACTTATATTATCTAATTTGTGAAACTTTTTTTATATGGATTTTAATAGTATATTCCGTATTTTGTAGTCTCTCCTACCAAAATAATCATTCTATATGATAATTATAATCCTCACATTTGAATAAATGAAAAGATCTTAGTGGTATCGAGTGAGTATATACTCCTTCCGTATCGATGAATTGTTTGCCTTTGCTTATATATATACACAAAAAAAACATTCCTAAAATAGAAAGGCAAAGAATTCATTGAGACGCCCCAATACGGAATAGACAAAGAATTCATTGGGACGGGGAGAGTATATCTTTGTAAAAGTTAAAGTAAATAACTCATTTCAAAAATAAATTTTTTAGATAACTGATTTTTTTCTCAGTGTTAATGACATCATATCTTAAAATTTATCTAATTATTTTCATAAAAAGAAGTTTTTTTTTTGTCAATTTCTTTAACATTAATGAAAATGAATAGTTTGCGAATTTATTAGTGAAATGTTCTTTTACTTCTCAATTTAAATTAGTGTATTTTTGAGAAAAATGGTAGTAAATGTTATTGTCTTAGAGTAGTATATAAAGAATTTTCGGTGACTTTTTACTATGTATCAGGCTTTGTAAGAGAAATCGGAATATATATTCCATTTTTATATAGTTACTAAATTTTATATCGATGTTAAGAATATGATTTTCGAATATGATCAGAAAGATATACAATAATAATCATAACTATTTTATATTCTATGTCAAATATTGTACGGGATAGTGCAATCTCCTATTAACAAAAATAATGCAACTATTTGGTTAAAAATATGTTTATACTTTTTTTTAAAAATTTGATCATACATTCCATATTAAATATTGTATGTGTGATATCTTCCCTATAAAAGTATAAAACATGTGATTTTCGTAATCAATGTAATCAATCAAATTTTCTTAATTACATACTTTCTGTGGTGTATAGATTTATGTGTGATGTAGTGATATTTAAATCAGTAAGATGTTAGAGGGTAGTTGGAGAGGAGAAGGGAGACATACATGAGGTCAAGGGTTCGATTTGAGCCTAGCTCATTTGGTCTATTTTTTTAATTTTTGTTGTGGATAGCTTTAGGCGGGAAAATATATGAATTGAGTTATTTGGTTAGTGGAAAGGAGGATGTATATTTTTTAACGAAATTACTTTTTCCTAATGCAACTTTACTCAATCCTAACGTATTTTTCTTAATATTTTCAAATTTACTCTTCTCATAATTCACAGTTCTCCCAACCAAAACAATTTTTCTCTCATTTGCATACAACTATTCAAACCACAATTAACTATTCAAACCACAATTACATTCAAACCACAATTACAAATCGATTATGAGTACTAATTCAATTAGTGATGAAATAATCACCGTTTTTCCTAAATTACTTGTTTGGTTACGGTAATTACTTTTTCTAACTACTCTTTAATTGAAATTGAAGGATTAAATTAGAGTTTTGTTATTTTTTTCTTCTAGTTATTGTTTAATTGAAATTGGTGGAGTAAATTAATGGATCGATCATTAGCCCTAATTCAATTAATGATAAACTAATTGCCGTTTTCTCTAAATCAATTGTTTGATTACATTAATTATTTTGTCTAATCAAAATTTAATTGCAATTGAAAGATTAAATTAGGTTTAGTTACATTTTTTTTTCTAATTATTGTTTAATTGTAATTGGCGAAGTAAATTAGGGTTTAGGAACGAATAAGAGGGTGGTGGTGGTGGTGGTTGTGATGGTCGGCGGGTTGGGTGGTCAAATTTGATTAGGTCAAATTTGGGAGTTTTTTTAGAGAGAAAATAACATCACTTTTGAGAGCGTTGGGAAATGACGGGGGCAAATAGGTAAAATGTCGTTAGGATTGAGTAAACGCTCGTTATGAAAAAAGCACGACCCTTTTTTAATATAATGCAGAGTATAATATTTTATAACATTTGATTAGAAATATATTTCTAATGTAATCACAATATTTGTAAATGTAATCCCAATATATTATGTCTAAAAATAAACATTATTTTTTTCGTAAATGCTGTAACGGAATGAATGAATCATACACAATCGAGCTTTATTTAATGAATTTGGACAAAAATTATATTACTTCAACATTTGATCACAATATTTGTAAATGTAATCACAATATATTATGTCTAAAAATATACTGTATTTTTTCCTAAATGATGTAACTGGATGAGTGAATCATACACAATTGAGCTTTATTTAATCATACACAGAAGGGTGGGGAAGGGGGTGACGGGGTGAGTGGGATAGAGGAGGGGGAAAACATGCAGCGAGGGGGGCGGGGAGGAGTCATTAGGTTGAAGGGGACGAATAACAAGAAAGGAGAGGGAAAGACTAGAGGGGATGGAGAGGGGAGTACGTTGTTTACCCAATATGCGGATAGAGGGGAGGCCGGAAGTATGGTGACTGATGCTGATGAGCTGGCTGAACTTGCTTCTATGGAAGTGGTGGAAGATCACACCGAGTTACCACTCATAACCAAGAGTGGGAAGGCTACGGGGGAAACGGTGGAGGAGAGTGGGGGAAAGGGTAAGACATGGAAGCGTTTGGCTAGGACACATGTTAACTCGGTACCAGGGAGTGATGCTTGGGTGAGTGATGGGAGTGGAAAAAGAGATCGGAAGGGGGATGAAGATGTTAGTAACCCGAAGAGAGTGTGTAGTTCCTTTGCTGGGGGCGTCATAATACCTGAGGCGGAGGTTGAGAAAACTCAACCCCGCCGGGCTCAATGAATATCTTAAGTATTAACTGCCGAGGCTTGGGCCAAAAAAAATGTCATTTGTGACAGCCCAATCCGTCGCAAAAGGAGCGAATTCCGTTGCAAATACTACCTATTTTGCGACTCCTTTGCGACGGAATGACATGGTCGCAATAAAGGGTAGCAAAAAAAACAAATTCGTCTCAATTCCGTCGCAAAATCAATATTTGCAACGGATTTGCGACGAAATATGTAGGTGGTAAGTCAAGCGCAGTCAACGTATTTTGCTACGGATTTGCGACTGAATACCATTTGCTTGCAACGAATTTGCGACGGAAGTTACTAATTTTGCGACGTACTAGCGACCGCTTTGCAAGAGTCGTGGTATCAGCTTCGCGACGGATTTGCGACGGAAATTTGCTTTTGCGACGGAAAATCCATTGCAATTCCGTTGCAAATATGCGACACCTACTCAGCCCCCGCCTGTTTTTTCCATCCCCATGCCAATTTGCTTTCAATCTTGCGATCCAGAAAATAACACAACGAACTCGACATTTTCATCCAAAATTCCAATTTCGGACTTTTTAATACCAATAATTATATATGAAGTTGTTCACATAACATAAGTTGTTAAAATAGACATAACACAAATTGTTTCACATGGAACTAAAAAGAAACTTAGCCTAAACTTAACCTAAGCATTATCATCGCTTGTACCGTCATCGTTGTCACCTGTTGTTGGACATGGCTTGTCGGGGTTGCAATTAGGATCAAAGTCAATCCCGAGCCTTTGAGAGACTTGTCTCATAAAAGCCTCATAAGCTTTCATTTTTGTGCTTGTTCTTCGTTCATTTTATTTGTTGTTCTCTCAATTCGACATTTTCTGCTCTTAATCTTGCATTAGAAGTTGTGAAGCTATCAGTGGAGGTTGTTGCTGGTTCATATAGGTGAATTGCGGCGGATCCTAAGCCATATATCCTTCCCTTCTTATTGAACCTGTTGTGAGTTTCAAAGAACAACTCATCGTCGTCAACGAGTCCCTCTTGTTGAGACTCCTTCTCCTTTCGCTTTGTCGTGAGCAAATCCTACAAAACAAGAATGGTTAAATGTTATCCACAATACACTATAACAAATAGCAACTTTTTTTTTCCAACTATATAGCATTTTAAGTAGAACTAAATAACAAGTACTTAGAAACTAACACTTACCATCATTTTCATAGCTCTCTTTGTCACCCAACCTTTTATTGGATGTTTTTTGGATTTCTTGAATAAATGTCCTTATCATTGAACCTGAAACATAATAATTTCGAATAGTTTGTAAATATACTCTAACAATTCACAAGTAACTAATATAAAGAAGAAAATGAAACATAAAAGCTTACCACAAAGCGTGTTCTCGATCCTCTAGGTCGAGCCTTTTCGCATCGGGCAAGATTTCAATCTCAACATCCTCGTCGTACCTAGGGCTTGAGGAACTACAATTTTCTCTTCTTGGCATAACTTATCTAATTTCAAAAACTTTCAATTGGTTAGAAATTTTATATTTGAACATAAAATTTCTCCACTCCCTTCAATTCTCTTACCTCCATCCCTTGATTTGAAAGTATAATTAAATAATTTCACTTCACTCATGATAATTTCAAGTAGTATTTTAATTTTAACCATTAGATTATAATTTTAATGAAATTTTATTCCCATGATAATCATTAAAATTACTACACTCCCTTCAATTAAGATAATTTCAATTTCATTTCATGAGATTTCAATTATCATGAATAATTTCAATTGAATTAAATTTCAATTCTAATTTACGGACTTTGTTTTTTATTGCAAGCCTTGTGAGTAATATTTTTCAATATTCCCCCAACCTACATTGTTTTGAGGCAAGACTTTGTGGATGAACAATAATAGTAAAGAAGTTGCACAATAACTTTAAGACTACAGAATGAGATAGATAAATCATTACAAAAATTCAAACAAACACCAAACATAAGACAATTCAAACCAATTATAACAAGAATTAGCAAAAAAAAGAAAAACCCAAATCGATTAGGGTTTACAAAAACAAAATCAGAAAAATGGGGAAGGAGGGAGACGACGGCAGGCGCCGGCAGGGGGACGCCGACAGCGACAGGGACAGGCGAAGAAATGGATGCCGGAGAAGGAAAAGAAGGAAAGAAGGGGAAAGTTAGAAATTACCGCGTGGTGGTTCTGGTGTAGTGGTGGTCAGGGTGGTGGCGTCGTGGAGATGGCGGCGGCATCGTTGAGGTGGCGGCGGCGGCGACGACGTAAGGGTGGTGGTGAATAGGATTCGGGGTGGTTGTGAATTGGGGTAGGAGGGTTTAACTTATGAAGGGGGGTGGGGTAAAATATGAAGGGGGGTCGGGTATTATTGGGTATGTAAGTAAGGGTTGCTACGGATTTGCAACGGACAATCCGTCGCAAACACCATTTCTGTCGCAAATCCGTAGCATAGTTGGTCTAAGGCTGGGTGAGAGTAGGAAATAACATTCCGTCGCAGTTTCGTCGCAAATTCTAAAAAATCCGTCGCAATTCCGTTGCAATTCCGCCGCGAATATCTCGCAAATCCGTAACATAGTAGGTAGTCGCAATTCCGTCGCATAGTTTCCGCGGTCATTGTTTTTTTTGCCCGCCATATGGGTAGGCGAGATTCATCGCAATACCGTCGCAATGCGGTCGCAAAAAATAATTTCCGCCGCAAATCCGTAGCAAGCTATATTTTTGCTACGGATTGTGTTCCGTTGCAAAATTTCCGTCGCAAATTGCCCTTTTTTTTGTAGTGCCCGATGCAGTTGGTGCCCTCCGACAACTAATCCGGAGGGAGGCCTCGGCCATGGTGTTTTTGTGCGAGACGAAACTAAGTGGTCGTGAGATGGGAAGGGTGAGGTCTCGTTTCGAGGACTATGCTGGACTCGATGTAGATAGTGTAGGCAGGTCGGGGGGACTTTCGTTTATGTGGAAGAAGGATATCGATTGTACTTTTATTTCAGCTTCGGTCAATTATATGGATTTCAAGGTGAAGGGTGAGCTTGGGAAATGGAGGATTACGGGTTTTTATGGGTGGCCTGCGGTAGCGGATAGACATCTTTCGTGGAAACTCCTTAAGATTCTCGGGTTACAAAATGATTTGCCTTGGGTTTGCCTAGGTGATTTTAACGAGATTCTTTATGCTACGGAGATGAAAGGGGGAAGGCGTGCGCAATGGCAGATGGACAATTTTCGCGATGCCATGGAGACTTTTGAGCTAAGGGACGTTCCGTTTGAAGGTTATGAGTTTACGTGGGACAAATGGACAAGTGGGTGCTGCGAACCGTCAGTGTCGATTGGATAGAGCGTTAAGCTCGGAAAAATGGTCGGAGATGTTCCCTTTTGCGAGACTTGTTCATCTTGAACGAGAATGGTCTGACCATTCACCTATTAAACTGTTGCTAAATAGAAGGGAAAACGAGGAGGGAGCTCAACGTAGGTTTAAGTTCGAACATATATGGGTGGGTCAGTGATAAGTGTCATTTGTAGTGCCTATTTCGTAGTGTTTTGGTCCTATTTTCCTTGTAGAATCGCTCCTTGGGAGCGGTTTAGGGGCTTCTTATGCTTCCTTTAGTTCGTTTCAGGTTCCCGAGACCGATTTGGAAGAGTTGGAGCGATTCCGACTCGATACATACACATTTTGGAGCCAACGGAGTAGAGGAACGATGACTCGATGCCTTGGAATCGACCCCGAGACCTCGGGACCCAATCCTGAGCCTCCGAGACCCGATCCCGAATCCCGAGAATCGACGAGAAGCCCATGAGAGGCAAGGAGGGACCAAAGAGCTCTTAAGGGAGGCCTACAAAGACCCATCTCGTTCGGGATGGCCTCATCCTGTTCGGGATGAAGGGAACTTGAAGCACGGCTACTGTGAGCCCATCCCGATCGGGAAGGACCTTCCCGACCGGGAAGGATGGCCCATCCCGATCGGGACCAAGCCTTCCCGACCGGGAAGGGTCAGTTACAGCTCCGCCTTGTTTCTTTCAATTCCTTTCATTCTTAAACCCTATATATACTCTTCCCTTGTTATGTAAGAGATATGCCTTTCATTAGAGACTAAACCCTAGATAGTTGATAGCCGGATTTGTCGTCAATCCTACCATCAAATAAACCAACTAACCTAAACTAAAATAGCAAGGGTAAGTCGGGTCGAATCCTCAGAGAGATCGGGAATGAGTACTAGTTCGGTCTCGGATTACAAATTAGCTACGCGAATCGATTGATGAGAGTGACTAAACTAATTGAACTAACTAACAAAAGCATAATAAAGAAATAATAAAGACAAGAACTTTAACTAAGGAAATAAAATTAAACTAATCTAACCTAACACATACTAACTATTCAACATAAAGATGAAACACAAACTTATGATCATATTACCAAACACAATTAACGAAAAAGGAATGAACTTTGAGCTAATTAACAATAAATTAAAAATAAACCCAAAACATTAAAATAAAACTACAAATAAAAAGAGAGAAAAGGATTGTACCAAAATAGATATATGAAGGGCTTGAATTGTTGAAGGAGAAAAGATTACATTAATTAATTAAAACTAATTAAAAAACTAACCAAATTAAATTAAGAGGAAAAAAAAGAAAATGGAAAACAAAAGGGAGTGCCCCTGTTCTTCGGCTATTGCTGCTGCTGCCTCTAACTACTGCTGCTGCGTGACTACTACTACTCCTGCTACTTCCTCCTAATCTTACTCTCCTTTTTTCTTATCTCTCTCTTCCCTTTTTTATTCTTATTCTCTTGCCTTTTTTTTTTTTTTTTCTTTTTGGTGGGTTGAGTCCCATATTTTGTGTTTGGGCCCAATCCTCATCATGATTCAATAGCGGTTTGATTTGATCCGTTTTCTCCCGTCTTTATCATCTCGGTTCTCTTCGGTACCTATAAAATCAAATATCGAGGCACAGTACCAAAATCCCGAGAAATAACATAAAACGATACTAATTATACTAGACCCGATCAATTAGCTAATTAAACACAAAATAGCTTAATAATCGCAAAACGACTAATAAAATCGACCGAGAAAGAGTATAAATATGGGACGAAAAACCGGTAAAATAGCGACTTATCAAACTCCCCACACTTAACTCTTACTCGTCCTCGAGTAAGCTCAAGAGACAAACTACGACCCATAAATAAAATCACGGAAAACAAAAACACAAAATATATACAAAAACGAAAATAAGCAAGTATAAACAAACGAGTCACAAGTCTTTCAAATCAAAAGTCACGATTCTAAAGTTCAACTTAAATATAGAATATGAATGTTAAAATTACTAAATCGGTTACAAAAATTATTATTACATATCTCTTGGCCTCGGTCCATGCTATGTCGGGATGTGAGACGGAGATGGAAGGAGGTCTCCCATGAAGTTATCGACAAATGTATACAAGTCTCGACCCCTCGAATAAACAAAGGGTTAGGGTCGTCCTAATCATCCAAGTGACACATGAAACGATCCAAAATAGGAAATATAGATAAACAAAAATACTCGGGGAGGAATTGTCTTTCTTTTCTTTTTCATTTTCTTCATTTTCATTTTTTTTTCTTTTTCCTTTTTTTTTTCTTTTTCATTTTTCATTTTTCATTTTTTTTTTCAATTTTTTTTTTCTCCCCCTTATTCTTTTCTTTTTGAATTTTTGAGAATTTTTCTTTGTTTCTCGTATTTGATGTTTGAGCTCTTTTTTATGGAAGATGAACTCTTATTTTGTGAGTATTTTTGTGAAATATGGATCGAAAAAATGATAGATCGTCACTTGGGTAATAGTCACCTAGACAAATATGCAATGTCAAAATCACAACACGGGAGGTGAAAGGTGGAAACGAGTGAAGGACACATCCCGAGCGACTTATAGTAGGAGGACAATTAATATATAATACTAAGAAACAACCAATAAGTAATAGAAAATCCATACTCTTTAAAGAAGTTGAAAATTAGAAAAATCACTTTATCAAGGAAAACAAGTGAGTCGAAAAACAAAAATCTTTTTGAAAATTTTCATTTTTTTAATTTTTTTCAAAAGAAAAACACAAAAACGACACAAACCACAAAGACGAGGAACAAAAACCAAAGACGAGGAACAAAAACCAACAAAACAATCCACACAAACTACAATCCCAACAAACACATATTTACAATAAATACACCACCAAAATATCCTCCAACAACAAAAACCACAAATCCTCAAGCAACCACAAAGCATCAATCAAGAATCTACCTCCCCACACTTAAAACGAACATTGTCCTCAATGTTCAAAACTAGGGAGGAAAAGGGAGGGTGAGAAAATACCTTTTAGAGTACAAGTCTTCCCCACACTTGAACGATTGCGTGTTTTTTATCCCTTTTTGCAACATTATGGTTCCTTGTTGGAGTTACCTACAAACAAAAACACAAACAAACAAAAACATAAATATGTACAACAAACTTGGGGTGCCTCCCAAGAAGCGCGGTTTCAAGAAAACCGCCAAACCTACAAAGCATGCTTATCTACTTAGTGCCCACCAAAGATCTCATTAATTTGTCAAACGAGGTAGACCAATCCTCATTAAAGTGGTCATAATGCATCTTAGTAGACAAAAATGACCAAAGACAAAAGTCATAAGAGGCACACAAAGAAGAGGGGTGAAAAATCCAAAAGTCTCAAATTCACCCATATACTCGGCACTAGCCTTCAAAGTGTCAAGAGGTGGATCAAAACATTTAAAATCATCAATGGTGTAATTGTTGTCCAACCCATCCTTAAGACACTTCAATAAGCCAATCTCTAATGACAAGCATGGAACATCGGCCTCAAAGGTAGGATTGTCAAAATCCTCATCAACATACATTGCCTCAAGTAAAGGGGTAAGAGAAACAAAGTCCACAAAATCAATAGATGAAGGATATTCATCCTCAATATAAGATAAAGACTCAAATTTCTCCAAAATGGGCTCCTCAAAGAAATCAATATTAACATCCCAATTATCCTCCAATACCCCCATGCTCTCAACTACATCCACAACATACTCATCAACAAAATCATCATCATCATCATCATCTATAAGCATCTCAAAATCATGATGATAATCAATATAAGATCGAACAAAAGGCGCGTCCACAAGAGAAGAGGATTCCACATTTTCACCTATAGCCTCAAACATAGAATAGTCATTAAGTTCAACTCTAGCTTGTGGTCCTCTCTTAAATGCCCAAATAGAATTTCGATTCTCATCGGCACTAGCCATGGCCTCAATTAAAGCTCTAGCCTCATCAATGCTCAACTCATCAAATGCCCCTCCGGATGATATATTCACAAAGTTTCTAAGAGAAGGAAGCAAATTGTCAAAGAAAATAAGCATGATTTGGCAAGATGAAATACCATGGTGGGGACAAGCTCTCAATAAACCCTTAAATCTACCCCAAGTCTCACTCAAAGTCTCAAACTCGCCTTGTTGGAAATTATAAATTGCACGAATCCTTTGGGCGGTTTTAGAGGGAGGGTAGAATTTGTTCAAAAAGGCTTGAGCTAAGTCATCCCAAGTGCAAAAGGTAGAAGAAGGGTGAGAGTATAACCATTTCCTAGCTTCGCCCTTAAGACTAAAGGGAAAAAGTATGAGTTTGGTTGCTTGGTCCGATACACCCTCCATCCTAACAAGGGAACAATTCGCCTCAAATGTCTCTAAATGGTCAATTGCTTCATCACTCTCGAGACCACAAAAGACATCTTGTCGAATCAACTCAATAAGCCCTACATTAAACTCATAAGGTGCCTCCACAACCCCAATATTAATAGGCCGGTTAACATGAGTAGGGTTTGGTCTAGTAAGGTCACGTATGCTAGGCATCGTCATGTGTGCACAAAAGGGTGACAATCAAGAGACAAGTCAAGATAATAATCAATGCAACACACAAGCATGCAACAAAAATCAAGTAGCAAGTAACCAAGCGTAGTCTAACAAATATAAAACTAAACTAATATCAATCCGTTGATCTCCCCGGCAACGGCGCCATTTTGATAGCCGGATTTGTCGTCAATCCTACCATCAAATAAACCAACTAACCTAAACTAAAATAGCAAGGGTAAGTCGGGTCGAATCCTCAGAGAGATCGGGAATGAGTACTAGTTCGGTCTCGGATTACAAATTAGCTACGCGAATCGATTGATGAGAGTGACTAAACTAATTGAACTAACTAACAAAAGCATAATAAAGAAATAATAAAGACAAGAACTTTAACTAAGGAAATAAAATTAAACTAATCTAACCTAACACATACTAACTATTCAACATAAAGATGAAACACAAACTTATGATCATATTACCAAACACAATTAACGAAAAAGGAATGAACTTTGAGCTAATTAACAATAAATTAAAAATAAACCCAAAACATTAAAATAAAACTACAAATAAAAAGAGAGAAAAGGATTGTACCAAAATAGATATATGAAGGGCTTGAATTGTTGAAGGAGAAAAGATTACATTAATTAATTAAAACTAATTAAAAAACTAACCAAATTAAATTAAGAGGAAAAAAAAGAAAACGGAAAACAAAAGGGAGTGCCCCTGTTCTTCGGCTATTGCTGCTGCTGCCTCTAACTACTGCTGCTGCGTGACTACTACTACTCCTGCTACTTCCTCCTAATCTTACTCTCATTTTTTCTTATCTCTCTCTTCCCTTTTTTATTCTTATTCTCTTGCCTTTTTTTTTTTTTTTTTTCTTTTTGGTGGGTTGAGTCCCATATTTTGTGTTTGGGCCCAATCCTCATCATGATTCAATAGCGGTTTGATTTGATCCGTTTTCTCCCGTCTTTATCATCTCGGTTCTCTTCGGTACCTATAAAATCAAATATCGAGGCACAGTACCAAAATCCCGAGAAATAACATAAAACGATACTAATTATACTAGACCCGATCAATTAGCTAATTAAACACAAAATAGCTTAATAATCGCAAAACGACTAATAAAATCGACCGAGAAAGAGTATAAATATGGGACGAAAAACCGGTAAAATAGCGACTTATCAATAGTTTTAGCATAGATTAGCATAGATTAGTGTAGATTAGTCTTTAGATTATCGTAAATCTTAGATTAGCTCTTGTAATTTGGGAATTCTTGAAGAATCCAACCAAGATTGACAACCTTGGTTGATGTATTTGGGTTTTCTTCCATTTATGCAAGATTTATTCTCTTCATCTTCTCTTGTATGGTATAATCTCCTTTCCCTTCTCTTTATCTTTGTTTTAGTAATCAAGTTTCAATCTTTGTTCTTGTTATGGTTCATAGTTCATAGTTATTGTTAGTTTCTTCATGTTTGTTTTGATGTTTGTGATGATTCCTCTTCTTAGTGTTAGTTTTAGTATAGATATGTTAGAGTAGTATCTTGCTAGGGTTAGTAAGGCGATTAGGGTGTTAATTGGATGATTAAGGGATTGTTGGAGATGTTGGTGGAAGATTTGGGTTTCCTCTTGTATGATGCACATTACATGTTTGTTGAAATGCTTGATTGACTAAGTATGTACGAATGCTTGTTTTTCTTGCTTTTCTTGTGTGGGTGATAGTTGTTTGTGGGTTCGGTCCCCTCATTAAGTTGCGAGAGCCCGGTGAGGACGACCCCTAGGCCGGTCTAAGTAGCGAGAGCCCGGATTCGAACTAGGCCTATAGCGCACTAGAACCCCGATTGTGTTGTGTATCGCCGAGTTGGGTTTTAGGTGGAACCTCTAGGTGAGTCTAAGTTGCGAGAGCCCGGGCATCACCTAGATTACCCTACTACCTCCTTCACCTCTAGTTCTCCCTCGACCATTCCGTTACCCCTTTGACCCCGACCTAATCCTAGCCCCGTTTCCTTTGATAGTTCTCTTGCTTTAGACCTAGCTTAGCCTTAGTCTCCCCCTCCTTAGAATAGCTCGTCTCGAACATAGTCCTAGACCGTAGCATACCTTAGTCCGACCTCCCGTCCCTGTGGATTCGACCCGACTTACCCTAGCTACCCACTAGGTTTAGCCGGTTTTATTTGACGGTTGGGATTCACGAGAAATCCTTCCCATCAAATTGGCGCCGTTGCCGGGGACGGCGTAGTTTAGACTTTTGTTTGCTTAGTTGTGGACTTTGTTCTTGATTTTTGTGTTCTCTTCTCCTTGTGTATCTCCGTTTTTCTTCTTGTGTTACTCTCTCTTCCTAGTGCCTCAAAAGCACTAGGATACTAACGTTTGCTCAAGTGCTTCTAGCTCATCCTAGGTACCAAAGCAACGTTATGGACATGGCTTGTCCAAGCTACCATCAATCATCACGAGACAACTATGAGGCGAATTACCAAAACCCACAACTTTACCAACCATATCAACCTCATCAACAATCTTATGAACCCTCTTCTTATGGTTATCAAAAAAGTTGTCAAGGATCATTCGAACATCCTAACAACTACCAAACACCCTCACATAACCCACAACCGCAAAATCCCAACTTTGAGACTTGTCAAATGATGGTTCAATTGCTTAAGAGCCAACAAGAGTCGATGACTCTATTGCAAAAGAATCAACAAGCGATGGTGGCTCAAATAATAGGGGTTAGGGAGGAGTTCAAGGCCCAAATAGAGGTGCAAGATGCTCGCATCAATGCACTCATGGCTCATATCACGATGTTGGCCGCTCGAACTCCACAACATGTTGAGGAAGGTTCATTTGGACAAGAAGGTCGGGTGCCTCCACAAGAAAGCCAACCCAACCTTGAAGCTACAAATGAAGAAGAGAGGGTCGAAGAGACCATTGTTGAGTGTTGCTTGGGCGGTGAAGATAGGGGTAGAGTAGAGGAAGTTGAAGCTTTAAGGGTCGACAATGAGGAGGGAGTTGAACATGATTATCACGATAGCTCTTGGGGAGCCAATGTATTGGCTATAAAGTTGGATTTGTTTGATTTTCTTCGTGATGAACCGGGTGTTGACAATCCAAACCCAAGTGAAGAGATGACTCCTCATGACCATTTAGACAAGGTGAGTGAAAAGGAGCGCAATACTTGGGAAAAAGAAGTAGATGCCTTGGAACTTGCCTTGTATGGAGAATTGGAGGATCCTAAACCCTCCAATGAAGAAAACTTGATGCTTTCTCCTCCTCTACCGCACTCGATGTCTAGCCCTTTGTCTTGTGAGACGGTTGATGAAGAGGATCCTTGTCGGGCGGTGGAAAAGAGTTTCACTCTCGACCCCGTAGAAGAAGCGACACCCCTAGGGTGTGATCTCCCGCATCATAATGTCGAGCATGACTCTAGACCACTATACCTACCGGATGGTCATAAGAGTCGTCGCTACCATGGTTCCGAAGACCCGGAAGATCACGAGAACCCCGAGCATAATGAAGATGATCGCTTCTTCCCTCCGACTTGGAAACTTTTGGGAGTGGCTAGGCTCGGCCATGTGAGCTTCAATGAAGATGTTGCTAGAGCATTTGACTTACTACTCCGAGCTCTTGATGGCTATGGAGGTGTAGTTGGTGAGAGTACATTATTGTAAATATCTCTTTTTCTTTTCTTTTGTGCTTGTATTTGTGTTTATGTTTGTATAGTTTGGTTTCTAGGTTTGTTAGCCTTTGTGGAACTCTTGTTCATTTGGATTTTTGATGAGCGATGTGAGGGAGGGAATTTGATGTTGTATTTGAGTTCATTGTGATAGGTGTGAAGGAACGGTGATTCGTAGAGGAGAGTAGATAATGATAGAGCATGGATCTTGAGTTTGGAAGTCGGTTTTTGAAGCTTCGGTGAAGTTTTTGGGGTTTTGGAGGTCAAGAAGACCCATCCCGGGCAGGAAGGGAGCTTCCCGATCGGGAAGGATGTGCCATCCCGACCGGGAAGAAGCCGTCCCGATCGGGATGAAGGTGTAAAAATTGGAGCTTGCTGGAGTGCCGTCCCGACCGGGAAGGTGGCTTCCCGATCGGGAAGGGTTTATCATCCCGATCGGGACCAACCATCCCGACCGGGATGGTCCCCTTTCTCCTCTTTTGACCTCTTCTTTGACATTTAAGCCCACCCAACCATTGTATACCCCCACCCAACCTCCCTACTTATCCTTTCTCATATCATACCATCCATTACACTTCATTTACATACCCTCACCTCGTTTCTCTTCCCTTTACACCGAGTTTCACATCGAATCCCGCTCCCCTCGCACCATTATTACCTCTACCATGCGGGCTTATCGAGATTGAAGCGGAATAGCAATGATGAAGACAAGCAAGTACCTATATTGATCTATGAGACGATGGTGAGAGTGAGTTGCTAACCTATGGTACGGCAACTATCCTTTCTTTTCCGTCTTTTATTGCTTGTTTTCCTTTGTTTACTCCCCTTCCCCTTGTACACTTTTGTGTCGTAGTGTCATGGTGGCCCTCGGGGCCTTGGTATATGTTGCTCCCGACTCTCGATGATGTGACTACATCGAGAGTCATTTTCAAAATCCAAATTTTACAAGTTTTACACTTTCTTTTTTTTGAGGATTTAGGCGGAATCCGGGCTAGGTGACTTGATTACACCTAGCCCTCCCCTCCCATTTCCTTTTATTTCCTTCTTTTTATTTTCTTCCCCCATCCATATCTTTTTCTTGTCTCGGCCCTTGGTGACTTGATTACACCCCGGCCGGACACCTTCTACCCTTTTCTTCCCTTTATTTTTGATTTTTAGATTTATTTTCGTAGTTTCTTTTCTTTTTCTTTTGTCTCTCCGCACCCTACGATCGAGCATGAGGACATGGCTCGATTTAAGTGTGGGGGAGCGATATTCTAGTATAGTTAGTTTTATTTTCGTAGTTTTTCCGAAAAAATCTTTAAAAACCATAAAAATTTGAAAATTTTTCACAAAAATCAAAAAGATTTTTCTTTTGTGTGTTTTCCTTTTGTGTCTTTGTGTCGTGTATTTGTTTTGTTTTGTGTGTTTGCCCTCTTTTCCTTTTAGGTCGCTTAACCACCGTTAATTTTGGAAAGCTTTGAAGACATCCGGTAACATCTTCTATCCCTTTTCTCCCCTCTTTATTTCTTGTAAAGTTTGGAGAAAGTTGTGTTGAGGTGTGCTCGGGTGGAGCTTTGTAAAGATTGTGGTGGATTTGGAGACTTGTTTGAAGATCGGGGTGGTGTTTGTTTTGTTTATGTGTTGTTATTTCTCCTTGTTTTGTTTTGTCTCTTTTTCTTTCATTTTCGTTGTGTCTTTGTTTTATGTGTGTTAGTAGTGTCTTGTGTGTGTAAACCGTTTTCGAAAACCCGGTTTAGAGGCTAGTGTGTGAGTGTGTACTTTCCCTTCCTAGTAGTGTAAATCGAGTCTTGGACTTTAATCTAGTAGAATGACCCTAAATCAATGATTTTGTTGGTCCTTTACCTTGAGTCCACCTAGCTTACTAGGAATTTACTACGGGATTTGCACTTTTGACCATTATGACCACCCACGGTGTGAAAAGGCCTTGGTTACCGAGTCTCGTCCCTTAGGTGACCGTGTTTAGGATCGTTTGATTAGTCCAAGTTTCCCCCTTTTTTGTGGGTTTGAAGGGTCTTGGCCCGTCCCGACTCACCCATTTCCCTACTTCCTACACAAAATCCACACAATAAAAATGCAATTTGTTGAAATCTCTCTTTCTTATTACTAAGGAATGCCAAAAAGCCGAATCAAGCCAAAAAGGGCTAAGAAAAGAAAGAAAAAAAAATGAAAGAAAGAAAAGAAATGAAGAAAAAGAAAAGGCACAAAAGCCAAAAACAAAATAGAAAAGAAGAAAAAGAATGGCATGGCAAAACAAAGCAAAAATGCAAAAGAAAAGAGAAAATGCCAAAAGAAAACCCGACTCACAAAAATAACTCCTACCTCTCAAAATAAGCCTTTTTCCCAACTTTTGCCGTGAAGAGCCTACCAAAGGACCGAGTCCCTAGGAAGGATGATAGCGGTAAAGGTCGGTCTTCCCTCATTTTGCATTATTTTCCACCTTTTTACTTGGACTAGTTAGGCGGTTTTGGACACGGGACGACCCTCTCGGCTCACGCTAAAGGGGGGCGGGGTCTCACTTACCTCAAGTGTCGACTAACACCGTGGTTCTTCACCTTTCCACTCCGCCGATCGTCCTGTAGTATGTTTTTATAAAGTTAGGAGGACCTAGGTAAGTTTCCAACGTTTTTGTTGCTTTATCGTCATACTATTAGGGTTTAGTCCACCTTGGTTTGTATTGCTAGCTTGGGAACGTTGTCACTTACCTCGAGTCCTAAACCGGTGTTTCATCCACCGCTTTTTGAGGGAAGCGGTATTTCTTTTGTTTTGGGTGCAACCGATTATGTGTTTGTTTGTGTGTTTGTTTGTTTATGTGTTTTGTGTCCGGTTGCATCCACAGTTTTGTCGCAAGACCCAACTTGCCTTGCGGAGTGCACTTGTCCTCTAAGTGCACTCGCGTGAGTTGAAGGGGCTTAGGGTGCGCTAATACCCACTCGGATAGTTTAGTAGTAGTATGTGCTTACTCGAGGGCGAGTAAGGGTTAAGTGTGGGGGAGTTGATAAGTGTCATTTGTAGTGCCTATTTCGTAGTGTTTTGGTCCCATTTTCCTTGTAGAATCGCTCCTTGGGAGCGGTTTAGGGGC
Source organism: Agrostemma githago (assembly GCA_958450325.1). Taxonomy (NCBI): domain Eukaryota; kingdom Viridiplantae; phylum Streptophyta; class Magnoliopsida; order Caryophyllales; family Caryophyllaceae; genus Agrostemma; species Agrostemma githago. The sequence continues at coordinate 3,206,494 of OY288255.1, forward strand.
TTCTTATGCTTCCTTTAGTTCGTTTCAGGTTCCCGAGACCGATTTGGAAGAGTTGGAGCGATTCCGACTCGATACATACACATTTTGGAGCCAATGGAGTAGAGGAACGATGACTCGATGCCTTGGAATCGACCCCGAGACATCGGGACCCAATTCCGAGCCTCCGAGACCCGATCCCGAGTCCCGAGAATCGACGAGAAGCCCATGAGAGGCAAGGAGGGACCAAAGAGCTCTTAAGGGAGGCCTACAAAGACCCATCCCGTTCGGGATGGCCTCATCCCGTTCGGGATGAAGGGAACTTGAAGCACGGCTACTGTGAGCCCATCCCGATCGGGAAGGACCTTCCCGACCGGGAAGGATGGCCCATCCCGATCGGGACCAAGCCTTCCCGACCGGGAAGGGTCAGTTACAGCTCCGCCTTGTTTCTTTCAATTCCTTTCATTCTTAAACCCTATATATACCCTTCCCTTGTTATGTAAGAGATATGCCTTTCATTAGAGACTAAACCCTAGATAGTTTTAGCATAGATTAGCATAGATTAGTGTAGATTAGTCTTTAGATTATCGTAAATCTTAGATTAGCTCTTGTAATTTGGGAATTCTTGAAGAATCCAACCAAGATTGACAACCTTGGTTGATGTATTTGGGTTTTCTTCCATTTATGCAAGATTTATTCTCTTCATCTTCTCTTGTATGGTATAATCTCCTTTCCCTTCTCTTTATCTTTGTTTTAGTAATCAAGTTTCAATCTTTGTTCTTGTTATGGTTCATAGTTCATAGTTATTGTTAGTTTCTTCATGTTTGTTTTGATGTTTGTGATGATTCCTCTTCTTAGTGTTAGTTTTAGTATAGATATGTTAGAGTAGTATCTTGCTAGGGTTAGTAAGGTGATTAGGGTGTTAATTGGATGATTAAGGGATTGTTGGAGATGTTGGTGGAAGATTTGGGTTTCCTCTTGTATGATGCACATTACATGTTTGTTGAAATGCTTGATTGACTAAGTATGTACGAATGCTTGTTTTTCTTGCTTTTCTTGTGTGGGTGATAGTTGTTTGTGGGTTCGGTCCCCTCATTAAGTTGCGAGAGCCCGGTGAGGACGACCCCTAGGCCGGTCTAAGTAGCGAGAGCCCGGATTCGAACTAGGCCTATAGCGCACTAGAACCCCGATTGTGTTGTGTATCGCCGAGTTGGGTTTTAGGTGGAACCTCTAGGTGAGTCTAAGTTGCGAGAGCCCGGGCATCACCTAGATTACCCTACTACCTCCTTCATCTCTAGTTCTCCCTCGACCATTCCGTTACCCCTTTGACCCCGACCTAATCCTAGCCCCGTTTCCTTTGATAGTTCTCTTGCTTTAGACCTAGGTTAGCCTTAGTCTCCCCCTCCTTAGAATAGCTCGTCTCGAACATAGTCCTAGACCGTAGCATACCTTAGTCCGACCTCCCGTCCCTGTGGATTCGACCCGACTTACCCTAGCTACCCACTAGGTTTAACCGGTTTTATTTGACGGTTGGGATTCACGACAAATCCTTCCCATCAGTCAGGAAGGGTGTGAGGAAGCTGTTATGACCGGGTTTGGCAAGGGGGGGGGGGGATCTGATGGAGAGTCTTCGTCACTGTGGGAGTGAGCTCATGGCTTGGAATAAGACATCGATACGAAAGATTGGTAGAGATGTGGCTAGGAAGAGGAGGCAATTAGCGGTGCTGAACAAGGGGGGTCGATCAGAGGGGGAGGTTAAGAGGAGAAGACAACTGGTGGCGCAAATTGCGGAGCTATGCAAGCAAGAGGAGCGTTTATGGCGTCAAAGATCGAGAGCTTTGTGGCTCAAAGAGGGGATCGAAATACCAGTTTTTTCCACAAGCGAGCTGGAGAGAGGAAGCAAAAGAATCACATTCGCAGCCTGGTCGATGATAGTGGCAGGAAACACTTGGATAGGGAGAAAATCTCGGAAGTTGCAATATCATATTTCGAGCAGCTCTTTCATAGTGCTGGACCACGAGAACTAGACACGGTGTTTGAGGGTCTGGAGAATCGAGTCTCGACCAGAGTGAATGCGATTTTGACCCGAGAGTATCATGAAGCGGAAATTGTTGAAGCCCTTAACCAAATGCATCCCCTGAAAGCGCCGGGTCCGGACGGAATGAATGGATTGTTTTTCCAGACCTATTGGCATGTGGTGGGCCCCGAGGTGGTTCGGACCATTTTGGGAGTTCTTAGAGGCGACCCGATCCCGAGTGAGTTAAATAAGACTAATATTGTCTTAATCCCGAAGAAGAAGGCTCCTGATAAAATGAGAGATTTTAGGCCGATTAGTTTGTGTAACGTGGTTTACAAATTAATTGCGAAAGTCCTTGCTAATCGGGTGAAGCCGTTCCTGGGGGAAATAATCTCGGAGAATCAGAGTGCCTTTACTCCGGGAAGACTAATTACAGACAATGTGCTTATAGCGTTTGAACTCTTCCATCATATGAAATTATCCAAGGCTAGAGGGGGTTATATGGCTCTAAATCTGGATATGGAGAAGGCGTATGACAGGATTGAGTGGGATTTCTTGGCCAAGACGTTAGCTAAAATGGGATTTGATAGTCGATGGAGTAGTCGAGTGATGGAGTGTGTTTCATCGGTGTCGTTTTCTGTTTTGATTAATGGCCAGGCCTCCCGGGAGTTCAGGCCGACACGGGGTCTTAGACGTCGACAGGGCGATCCATTGTCGCCTTATCTATTCATTTTGTGTGCGGATGTACTCTCTCATATGACGCGGCGAGCAATTGAACGACAGATGCTTCGCGGTCTGAAGATCGCTCCCACGGCCCCAGCTATCTCGCATTTATTCTTTGCTGATGATAGTATATTCTTCTTCAGAGCTAAGGAAGGGGATGCTCATGTTCTCAATAATATTCTACGAAGCTACGAGAGCGCGTCGGGCCAACTGGTTAGTCTTGCGAAGACTACAGTTTCGTATGGGCAGGGCGTACCGAGAGAGAGAAGAGACCGGGTGACCCAGATTTTGGGGGTGGCGGAGGTTGATGTCCAGGAAAGATACCTCGGTCTTCCAACTGTTGTGGGCAGGTCGAAAAAGGTGGTGACGGATATTATTCGAGCTAAGTTACAAAAAAGATTGAGTGTTTGGCGTGGGAAAACTTTGTCTAGGGCAGGTGTTGGGGTTTTAATTACCTCGCAAGCGCACGATATAATCGTTGCACTAGAAAGGGTCGGTCCACAAGGAGTGTGGTGATTCCTAGTCGTTACAATTCTAATTGTTTATCTAAGTCGATAAAGATTGGTGATAGGGGACTAAAGCTAAGTGAATGAATATTAACTAAGAGAAGACACTACTAAAAAGAAGATGAAACTAAATTAAGGAAAAATGATAACTAGTGGAATAACGATTAATCAAGAATAAAAGGGACTAGGGAACGATGTCGCTTCAATCCACCTAAATCGCACCAAAGTACATCGAGTATCGAAGGAGCCGGGATTAAGGGCCAAGTTGTATCGTCTAGGTCGGCCACCTCCCTCCCGGGTTCGTGTCCGGCTTAATTTCTCGTTTACCTCCCCCCCGGGTTCGTAAAGCGGAATCCCTAAGTCAAATTCGAGGGTCACTCCCGTGATAAATCCCAAACCGACTCAAGTCAAAAAGGCACGCATACTAGTGTGTAGGATACCACGCTAGACACCACTCCCGTGTTCGATCTAGTACGGTAAGGCAAGATATAGGGTCAAACCGGTTACCCATCCTAATCGACTCCCATCGATGACCAAGGGATCGGGACCGTCTCAAACTCCTAAACCAAGGCAATCCAAAATCCTCCACACCACTTTACCCAATTACCCAATTCAATCGATACAAAACATACAAGAGGCGCAATTTAGGCGAATTTAGGCTTCATCGACCCCTAGTGGGTGACTACTCACTAATCATGGCTAAATTGGTGGAATTAAACATAAAGATGGAGTCTTTAACTATGAACATTGTTGTAAATTGAATTATACTACCAATTATGTGAAAATGGTCAAATTGGAGGAATCTAATTGGGGATTTCTAATACTAACATGAAATTCATAAATATGAACAAAGTGAGAGAAAACTAAACTAATTGCAAACTAGAGTAACAAACAAAGAAAAGAGAAGACTAAGATGAACTAACAAGAACTAACAAATAAAACTAAGAAATTGGAAAATATGAAGAAAAACAAAACTAGAATAAAGATTAGAGATTACCAAAGATGGAGAGACAAAGGAGGTAATAATAAAAGAAAATAATATATAAAGCTTGAATCTTGAATAAGGAAGATGAAGATCTTCAAAGACTTACAAAAACTCTCAAAAACCCCAAATAATTCAAAATATGGAACTAATGTGTTATGGAAGCTTGGGAGGCAAAAATAAGGATTTTATTATTTATACTTCTAATTAGGTTACATAGAAAACCGGTCGAAAAACGAAGTGAAATGGCAAAACCGGAGTAATGCACGAAACATGGGTTTCGCACGGTGAGAATCGCACGGTGTCAACCTCCTGATCTGCGTTTCGCACGGTCCACCGTGCTATTCTCTTCCTATGCCCATTTTCCCGTTTCTTGTCTTCTATGCGCTTGTTTAGGCTCGAACTCGATCCATGTACCTCCTTTTACCCGGGCATGCTCAAGTTTCATCGTTCTCGTCACGGAAATGCCTAAAAACGAACAACAAACGCAAAAACCCGTGTAATACAAAATATAGGCAAAATGAGCCGGAATGCCAAAGAAAATACGATTAATCGAGGCTAAATAAACGTCAAAAGGGTGTAGAAAAGCGGTCAATAACGGAGTTATCAACCTCCCCACACTAGACATTTACTCGTCCTCGAGTAAGCGCGACAAAGGCAAAGACAAGCACCTAGACTACAAAGAGTGAATGCACAATATAAGCATCCCTCGACCACTCACTAAACTATTACTAACCGCATGAGTATTAGCGCACTCAACGCCCCTTCAACTCACAACGACATACCATGATGATAGGTATCCCGTTGCAAGGCAAGTTGGGTCTTGCACAAAACTTTTGACACAAACAATCGATTAAGCCCACAAATACAAGACATGTTTGCATCACAAAAAGGAAAACACCGTCACCCTCATCAAGACGGCGGGAAAAACACTAATCATCCACCTATTATGAAAACTAACATTCTCAAACTAGTTAACCTACAAGACATGGACAAAAATCTAATACTATAGCTATAAATTACTATGAACATCGATAATCTAGCAAATTTCCTCCCAACCTTCCAAATAAATTACAAGAGGGCGTAAGATGGCGTGGAAAGGTAGAACTGTGGTGTTATAAAACACTGTAGGTAAGTGTGCCTTGACCTCTCTATGAAATAAAGAGAAGGATCGTACCAAAACTCAATATGACCAAATAATCCAAGTAAAAAAAAAAGAATAGAAGAGTGATAATTCCAATGACCGGTTTACCACCGCTATCTTCCTTCCTCAGGAACTCGGTCCCTCGGTAGGCCCTTCACGATGGCTCCCTAAATCAACGGAAAATTTATTTATTTTGATGTGTGGTGATCTTTTTTCGATTTTCATAGTTTTTTCACTTCTTTCTCCCCTTGATTTCTTTCTTCTTCTTCTTTTCTTTCTTTTTCGATTTTTTTTTTTTTTCGATTTTGAAGTGGGGGAAGCATCATGTAATAGAATCACCAAAAAACAAAAGGCAAAAATTATTGTGGAAGGTATTTGTGGTATTTGATAGGTAAACTTGGATTATAAAAACGGTCATAAGAGTAAAGGTCACCTAGGAACACGAGCCACGGTAACCAAGGAGTTTTCACACCACGGGGGATCAAAATGGTCAAATGCAAACCCCCGAGTAATCTATTTGGTAGGGAGGGTGGACCTAAGCTAGAATGTCGATAAACCTAGTATTTTAAAGCTATTCTACTAGATTCAAGTCCTACATCAAGGTAAGTAAAACTAATAAGAGAATGTAAGCTCCAAAAATAAACTTCAAGACTAGGTTTTCGAAAAGTTTTACACTACTCTAAGACACACTAAACTAGACACTAATCACACAAAAATAAAGAAAACAGATAAAACAAAACACAAATGAATCAATTTCCACAAGCAAGCAAACAACCAACAACCCAAATGTTCATCCAAGAACCTCCAATACAATCAAAATCCCATCCTCCTTCAACAAATGCAAGGAAAAAAAAGGAATAAGGTGGAAAGAATATACCGGGGCGGTCCATCTACCTCGGATTTTGATCTTTGGCGTCCGACGGGTTGTTTACCTACACAAGGGAAAAAGAGGGAACAACACAAAAACAAATATATGTACACAAGCTACACTAAATCAAACTAGACACACTAAAAAAAACTAGAAACAAAATCTTTTTGGATTTTTGAGATTTTTATGGTTTTTAAATTTTTTTTGAAGAGAGCAAAAATAAGATTCCTCCCCACACTTGAACCTTGCATTGTCCTCAATGCAAAACTCAAGATGGAAAGTAGAAAGGAAGTAAAAAAAAACTAGGAAAGAAAAAAAAAACTAAGGAAAGATTAAAAGAAACTAAGAAAATCTAATAAAAAAAATGAAAGAAAGTAAAATAAATAAATTTAAAAATTTGGATTTTCAAGTGGTGCTCTAGTGTAATCAAGTCACTAAAGCACCGGGAGCAAAACATTTGGATTTTTCAAAGGATTTTCGGTGTAATCACGTCACCGAAAATCCGGGAGCAATAATTTTGGATTTTTCGAAAATGGAGATTCGGTGTAATCACATCACCGAATTTCCGGGAGCAATAGTCGTACTCTCATCATTCATCACTAGCAAATATACCAAGTATAACTTCATCAAATCTATCCATCACAAAAGTTTCACCAAATCAAGAATTACCACTCAAAGTTCCACGAATCCTCAAGTATAAACTCGCATCCAACAATCACCAAACTCACCCTCCAATTCACACCACCTATATACTCCACTCCTCACCATACAACACAACCACTCAACTCCTCAACGATCACCAACACAACCGAAAGCTACCTCCCCACACTTAAATGAAATCATGAAGTTCATTGGGGAGGGGGGAAGCGAGAGTAGAAACTATCAAAGAAAGAATTTACCGAATTCTCAAGTCGGTGGATAGATCCCATCGCTTCTTCGTGTTGTTGTTGTTGGGATAATGTTCGGACTTCCTCGATGGACCGACGATTCTCCTCGTAGTTAGAGGTCACAAGGTCCGAGAGTGTGTTGATTTGGGTAGTAATAGCGGACATATCCCAAGGTGTGTAGCCCGGTTGGGGAAATCCTTGTCCGTACCCAAATGGTGGTTGTTGACCATGCCCATGTCCATATTGTGAACATTGCCCATACCCAAATTGTGGACCGGTGTTGAAAGAAGAGGGACCGGGTTGGTGCGTAGATGGGCGGGGAGGATCAAGAGGACGACCTTGTTCCTCCTCCTCATTCTCATCCTCAAACTCGTCCTCATACACAATGCGGGAAGGGTCATGGCCATAATTGGCGTATTCCCAAGGGGAGTAGATGTCCTTACGGACAAATTCATTCATTCTCAAAGGCATACCCCAATTTTCCCGGTTTGAGATTGTAACATGAGGCTTGTCCGGTAGTATCATGGAGCGAAAGGAGGTGATGTAAAATAGGAGTCGGGCGACCCCATCCATTGTGGTGATACAAATTGAATTTTCAAGGTAGTCGGTGTCAATGTAGGTACCACCGGAGGCTCTAGGTTCCGGTTCTGTAATCATTCCCAACCCTTGGGCAATCAATGTCACTAGACCCCCACCCACTATTACTTTAGGTGTGACCACAGTCATCGAATGAAGATGTGCGACCACGGCCTTGGGGAAGTCGATTGTTAGAGGCCGGTTATATAACACTTCCATGAGTGATTGAAGTGCTACCGCGCTAACCCGATGTTGGGTTTCATAAGAACCGATAAGGATTTCCGAAAATAGGCGCAAAACATAACGGAGGACGGGGTTGCGTATCTCACTAAGAGCGGTTGTCCTAGCCTCATACGGTTCATTGGTCCTAGCAATTTCCCTCCAAAACTCCGCTCTCTCCTTGACTACCTCCGCCTTTTTAGAGGCTTTTTCCTTAGCTTGGTGAATGAAGTTTATACCGAGGATTCGGGCCAACTTTTCTAAGCTCAAGGTAAATCCATTACCTAGTAATTGGAATGAAATGGATGGGTTGTGGCCCGAGGTGTCGGTGGTGAGAGTTGCAAGAAATTCACAAGTCAATGACTTAAAACTATAAGCATGCATGAAAGCAATCGGGCAATTAAACCGCTCTAGTAGGACATCTAGATCATCAACTATGCCCATTGCTATCGTAGTCTCTCGGTGAAAAAACCGAGTCGGTTTAAATCCCGCTTTCATAAGTTGTTTATACTTAGCATGCTGTTTTTCGAAAGTAAAACCTACATTATCAGACTTGTATTTAAATAAGCTCACCCTTTGCCTAATAAGAACGGGTTCGGAGGAGGAAGAAGCTTCCGTACCTATTATTGGTCTTTTTGGTGCCATGAGTAGATGTGGACCAATGAGGTATGCTGTAGAAGTTGTCTCCGACCCATATCAAAACCGTCACCCACCCGGAAAAATTTTTTTCAGCCCGGAATCGCCTCAAAGTAGTCTCAAAAGAACCGCGGCGCTTCAAATAACCGTCCTTCAAAAGATGAGTCAATTTGAAGGAGAGTAAAAAGGCTAAAAATTAGATCTAGGAATTTTTGTGATGGTGAACTTTGTTGTTTATGGTGGATTTGTGTAGTGTAGAGTGAAGAGGGAGTAGTAAGGGAGAGAATGGTGCAAAAATTAGGTGATTTGGGTTTGTTTTGAGGATTTTATGGGGAAAAATAGGTTGAAGGTGGATGGAGGTTTAATGAAGATATGAAGATGGATGTTGGGGAAGATGAAGATGTGAAGGAAAGGTATGAAGGTTATTATTATGTGGTTTATTAGGTGGATAGGTGGTAATGTAGTATAATGATAGAAGTAATAATAATAATAATAATAATAATAATAATAATAATAATAATAATAATAATAATAATAATAATAAGAATAATAATAATAATAATAATAATAATAATAATAATAATAATAATAATAATAATAATAATAATAATAATAATAATAATAATAGTAATGTGATAGGAGGGAAGGGGGGGTCGGGTATTAGGATTAGTGTTTTTTTTTTTTTTTTTTTTTAGAGTTGCGCACGGTGACATGGGTTTCTGTGGACATGACATAGGTCCACCCCGACGCGGCCACGCGCGGGTTTGGGTAGGCGAATGAATTTCCATATGAGAAGGATCGAATTGAAATTTAGGTCTATGTGGAGTCGCCACCGAATTTTGTGGTTATTCGGAACCGTTCGAGCCCACTCTATGTCGTAGTGGGCCGTATAAAAAATACGGCCCATTTCCGATGTCAGAGTTTATTGGGCTCGTCCCTTTGCATTGCGATATAGATGCCGACTTGAGCGGTTAATCGTATATTGAATGACTCTCGTGCGCCAATGGTTTCGGGCATCCGGAAACCGAGGTTCTGAGTAAGGGGTGAGGGTACGTGTTGGGAAGCCCACAAAGGACACCCAACCCCGCCCGCACATTAGCGGCCTCTACTAAGAACTCGAATGACTTACAATATGCGCGTTAGTAAAACGGGAAAAATGATATGCAAAGATTTATTTTCCCTAAACATGCGAATGAAATTGAAAGGGTTTCTAAGTCAATTTAATGCAACTAAAATTAACGTCAAAGTTGTATTTTAGTATGCGGGTTCATTTAGTATAATAAACGAATAATGATTAAATTGACAAAAGAAACAAAAACGCGTTAGTAACGATATAACGATATAACGAATAATAACGGTTTGCAAATATTGAATTAAATTGAAAAGATGCAAATATGAGGATGCATGATTTGAAAAGATAGTACACACGTGATTAATTATGCACATGTTGACCTAAGTCGTAAAATACTATCGAGTTTGAAAAGTAGAATAATGTACGACTCGTGCTTGAGTCGCTATGAGGTCACTCGATCGAGTGGTCAATAGACTCGATCGAGTAGACCTTTAAAAAAGATTTCTGTTTTGCGTTTATGACTGTACTCGGTCGAGTTATTGACCAACTCGGTCGAGTACATGGCCACTCGACCGAGTCACTGTGAGACTCGATCGAGTGGTGGTCATAATTAGCTTTCTGACTCGATTTTAGGGTGTCACTTGATCGAGTGACTAAGGCACTCGGTCGAGTGACACCTGTGCGAACTTTGTTCGTTTGCAATTTAATTATTGATTTTGAAATTGCTTTTGATTTTTGATAATTCGACGGTTCTACCGACTCGGACATAAATATTGCATAATTTATGTTCGACTTGGTTTTTTTATAAATCGCGAATTTTGTTGAACCGAATATAAATATTGTTGAATTTATACCCGATTCTAAATTTGGAGTACTCACTATATCCCATATTCGATTATTTGAATCGATATGGAATATTAGAGTGAAATAGAAAAAATAAATAAATTGATTTTAGTCGTTTTAAATTAATTATCGTGATATGAGTAAATCACGTTAATTAATTCGTATGACTTGATTGTTAGATTCGATATCCAATTATGGAATTGGTATCGAATCCAGAATCGATGCTTTACTCGAATAAATAAATAAAAAAACTTGATTCCCTCGACTTCTCCGATATCGAAATAAATCCCTAGGGATTGTGATGTCGGATCCGTATCAACGGGTTTCGACCCTTGTTAAAATTGATGTTTAAAGAAATTGATGGATGCAAAATTGATGATGATAACGACGAGAAATAATGACGAACTCTTGTTTAAGTTGACCCATCTCAATAATCAAATAATTGGGGTACCGGGATAAGCGACCGTCAACGCTGTGTGCAGTACACTTGTATGTTCGTGTTTTCTTATCCCGATATCCCTCTTATTCGACACAAATCGATAAGTATTTTAATGTTTTGATTCTAACAATATTATCGATGTTATGATGCAATAATGATAACGAGGTAAATAATAAAAATAATAGTAATAATAATAATAATAATAACAATAAACGTAATAATAATAATAATAATAATAGTACCGTAATAATAATAATAATAATAATAATAATAATAATAATAATAATAATAATAATAATACCGTAATAATAATAATAATAATAATAATAATAATAATAATACCGTAATAATAATAATAATAATAATAATAAACGAAAAAAACGGAGAAAAGAGAAGAGAAAGAAGGAGGTTTGTCACCCTCAACCTACATGTTTCTGTCTCGGAGCGGACTCGTAACCGTGGCTTTAACACAAGAGTCTTCGAGGTGTATGGAGACTAAGTTGTGGTGGCTCGGATTTGATTCCTAAAACTAGGTTTAGGGTTTTTGCTAGTGTAGAATTGCTAGGGTTTTGAAGTGTGTATAGATGATTGTCCTAGAGTGTACTAGGGTTTTTTGTGTAGATGTGTAAGATGATTGTCCTAGAGTGTACTAGGGTTTTTAGGTTTGTGAGAAGTTGTGTAATTGTGTTGCATGGGGTTGCTTATATAGGCAAAGCTAGGGCACCTTGGTGTCTAGGGTTTTGTGCCTTGACGGACTTGATTTGATGGCCCGTTTGGAGGCTGACCGTGGGTGAGCTACTCGGAAACGGCTTTGACCGGGTTTTAATCCGGTCGCTAAAAGTCGGTTTTATTTCCGGTGTCGGTTTCGACCCAAATTAGTCTTGTTTGACTCGGAATGATCCACTGGGCCTGGATTTGAGGTCTGTTTGGTGAGATTTGTACTCCGTAAGTGTGTTAGCCAACGATTAATGGATTTGAGCCCGTATCCGAGCGCGTAGAAACACGTTAGCGTCCGATCATCATCGGGTGATTTTTGGAAACTACCATAGACACCTAGCGGTCAAAATGCGGGTGTCTACAGAGCCCCCACTCTGACTGAGGCTTGGACAAAGCGAAAGTCAGAGTAGCTACCAAGCCTGTTAAGACCTGGTAGACTTCCGGTCGGGTCGTTTATAGTCCATTAGACTCGCGTGAAGGGCTCGCCAGCCATAAGACAGAGATCATACCTGCGCTGGATGCTTGTGCTCCGTGGGGAATTCGGGCTTGTCGCGTAAGCCCTGGGTGTGCCTGTGTGTTGGCCCATCCCATGCTATCCCGGAAAATGTTGCTGGGGAGATTTGATGACTTGCATGTCCCTGTTTGAGTCGTACCTGTATGAGTCACATAGAATGCATGCAACACGTAGGTGGTAAAATGACTCGTGCTGGGGAAAATGATTTTGAATTTTTTTTTTTGAAAACTCGAATTTTGAATTTGAAATCCTGAAAGCAATCGCGAGCTAGGTTTTCAAAATGGAAAGGGATAGAAAATAAATTCGCAGTATAAATAGACTGAAATCTGACCTTGTCAAAAAAGATCTTTTTTCAAATGGCTAAATTTTGCAAATCTCAAAATGGAGTTTGAAGAGAGGGACCTACCGACAGACTCGACTCTGGACAGGACGAGTTGACTGACACGGATTGGACTCTCTAAGGGTTGGACCGTGACTCGGTAGGGTAGTGGGCCGCCTAACAAGACTCTCAAGTTGCGCTATCCCGTAACCTAGGCGAGTGGCAACACGGTCGTATATCGAAATGGGATAGATATGCTATAGGGGACTGGCAGTAGTCCGTAATGAGACTGTTTTAGTCTGGTGCCCTTCCGGATTTCCTATTTTAGGATACTTTTCCAAAGTGGGTGATGCCTCGAGTCCTGACAGATTCTTGTCTTCGACTGAGCCGAGTACTAGGACACACTACAGAAAGAAGGCTAGATTTTTTGTTGGATTTATCTGGATTTTGTGAGTGGATGGAGAACTTCTGTCTAAGAGGAGCCCCCGAGACAACAAAGCTAGCTACTGAGAACATGACAGTGTCGTGACCGAAATGACGGTGCTTTTTGATCATGTGTCAATGTGGGTGGTTGTGCCTCTGTTGAAAGGCTGCCTACGTATTCACGTGTAGTGAAATCAAACCATGCCGTAGTTCAGTGGATTGAAAGATATATATGGTGCCTAGTCTAATAGGACTTTGTGTGTAACTAGCCGTATTGACGGTGCATGCTAGGTGCATTCCCAATGATGTCTTGATCAAAGGGCTAGAATGGTTAGGATGTTAATCCTGTGGCTGTGAGCGTTCTTCGGGGTAGCCCCCAGAGATGGTGTGAACTATTTGGGCATGTTCTATGCCGACTGCAAGTTGAGTTCCCGTGTTCGGGGTTTGTAACTGGTTTGGATGGGATTTTAACGTGTTTTGTTCTCGGGATTTTAACGAGTTTTGCTCTCGGGGAATTTTAACGAGTTTTGTTCTCAGGATTTTAACGAGTTTTGCTCTCGGGGATTTTAACGAGTTTTGCTCTCGGGGATTTGACGAGTTTTGCTCTCAGGGATTTGACGAGTTTTGCTCTCGGGTCTTTGACGAGTTTTGCTCTCGGGGATTTGACGAGTTTTGCTCTCGGGGATTTGACGAGTTTTGCTCTCGGGTCTTTGTATGGTGATTGTGAATTTTGTTATGTAAAGAGAAAGTCGAGTAAAATGGCTCGAACTTTTATCGGGATAGGTTTTGATAATGCGGGATCTGGTTTCCATGTCTGGCCCTAATGGTTAGGGGTATCCTATGGTGCTTGAATCCTCAAAATTCCGGGCTGTCTCTGGCCTGGGTCTCGGGGAGGTCTTGAGGGTTGTAATGTGGGAAGGCTAGATGTGGTGTTAGCTGACCAGCTTGATTGTCACTCCCCTATTGGATGGTATTGATAATTTTGAATTTGACCGTACCACGGTCAAAGGATTTTCACTTGAGTTGACCGTTGACCACGGTCATGGGTATTTGATTTTTGATTGACCTCGCGATCATGGGGTTTTGATAATTTTGACCGTACCCTGGTCGTGGGGCTTTCACTTGAATTGACCGTTGACCACGGTCATGGGTATTCTGAATTTTTTTTGATGATGGCCTGCTTTTTTTTGTTTTGTTCTTTTGCTTTTTTTTTTCATGGACTTTCGGTTTTTTTTTTGTGTCCAGTTTTTTTTTTTATGGCATTCTTTTTGCTTTGGCCCTTTCTTTTTTTTCTTTTTTTTTTTTACTTTTGATTTTTTTTGTCCAGGGCTCTTTCGTTTTTTTTTGCCGGTCAGACTAATACCTAAGGTAGGGATTGATTAGTCTTATTGGAGGGGTGTTTTATTGTGGGAAATGGGCTTGCCTCCCGTCTTGAACCCAAACTAGGAGATTACCTAGATTTGTCATAGGATTCGATATCATAGGATTCGATACCGCTCCTGCTACGGGTAGTTGTGTGGTTTTTTCTATACCAGACATGGAATAGGTAAAAAGAAAACACGGGCTCGGTTTCCTACAGTCATTATAGATGTGCCTATAATAGTCACGTGCGTGTGCTCACAGTGTATGATGGTGTTCATCATGTTCTCGGAAACACATAAGGAAAGTATATATGAGCTGATTTTATTGAATTTTGTAAAAGAGGACAGAATACGACTGACTCTGACTCTGACTTTGACTTTGAAAGAAATGGTACATCCTAGACTCGGACTCAGACTCAGACTTAAACCAAATCTGGACTCTTGGAGATGTTGTCATTAGTCGTCGGCTTCTAAGGACTCAAGTTGATGTCCAATATAGCCTTTAGTAGAAACTTCACCCAGATCTTCATTGTGTCGAAGATCGTCTTCAATCCTAATGCCCATTTCGGTAAGTACGGCAAAGTTTGAAATGCCGGCATACCTAAGATGGACGCGGTAAGAAGGTAGGAGGTTGTTGATGAAGGCCTCCACTAGTGTCTTCTCGTTGGGCTTGTTTACCAACTTTACACTCTCGGCCCTCCATCTTTGAAGATATTTAGTGAACCCTTCTTTGGGCTCTTGGGCCATGACTTCCAGAGTACGCATTGTAGTCTGGATCTCGATATTATCGGCGTAGTTCCGAGCGAACTCTGTTGCCACGTCGTCCCAAGTCGGGTATTTCTTGGAATCGAGCCTGTAGTACCAGGCTTTGGGGTGCTTCTGGAGGGAGGAAGGGAATAAGTGCTTAAACATGGTGGACTTTACCCCCTTTACCGCCATGAAGTCTTTGAAAGCCCGTATGTGGTGGACCGGGTCTTCGGTACCCTCAAACATAGGAAGTCCCGTTAAGTTGAGGTTAGCAGGAAGCTCGTTATCCAGAGGTGAATAAATACGAGCATTCTCGGTGTGGATCGAGTTGTTCGTTGATAGGTGAACTTGTTCCTCGAGCCTACGAACGATACTGACCAATTCGGCCATGGGCCCATTGGGCTCAGCTCCTTCGACTGGGGCCACTTTTTCCACGGCACTTAGGCGGGTGACTATCGTTGTTTGGTTAGCCTGGATGGCGGCCAGTTGAGTCTCGATCTTGGCCAGAGCATTTTTCAAATCGTCCATTTTGCGTTGGTATCTGGTTTCGGGTGGCCTGTCTGTAAGAACACCACGCAATCAGAAAAGTTGCTTCGGAACTCCAACTCACCAAGGCATAGGAAATAGCGCAGGAGGAGAGACGACTCTAGTTTGACTCGGGTTAGACTCCCCTAAGACAAATGTGTAGGGTACGATTCTCGGAGTGACTGTGATTAGTCACTCCGTCGGAGAATAGCCCCCGATGTGAGACTAAGGACTTAGATGGTGTGGCATCTTAAGTGACTCGAAAGTGGGGTACGTGAGACACGTGTAAGACATGACCCTTAGAGCAATCGTGATTGATCGCTCTGCTAAGGGGTAGCCCCCGAGTGGGTTTGAAGATTTTGTTAAGACTCGAGTGTGGGACGAGTGACCCTTAGACGTAAGGACCGTGAACCTTTGTTATAGGGCTATGCCTTGTAAAAAGTTGACTCGGAAAAGACACCTAGACGGGTGACTTGTGAAGTGTGGGCCTTCCTTAGGATTCGACTATGTGGGCCGAGTCCTGTTCGAAGGAAGGTCTACGTGAGACATCCCCAGACTTTTGGACTCGATTGTGTTGACGGGCCCTCCTTTGTAGGGGTTTGTCCTACGTAGGTGGGCCTTGCCTTAGTCTAATAAGGCGGACTGGGGTAGGGAAGAAACTCGTGATGTAAGATCGACAGAGTTTTGACGCTAAGGACCTTGACAACTTAAGACACGACCCAACACTGCTAAATATGGGAAGTCCTAAGGAGAAGGAAGTTTTGAAAATTGATGATTTTTGAAAAAGGTCCGAGAAAACTCGGTGGAAGGCCCAACTTTTCGGAGAAAAAACGGAAAGTGTATCGGGCCGCAAGTTTGAAAGTTCGAAAATATTTTCGAGTTTTGAATCGGGCAGCATACCGTCTAGAAAATAGGCTATTTTGAGTAAAATCATAAGTCCTAAATTCGGTATGTGTCCCGGGTTTTGAAATTGAATAGTTTGAAAAAGATGCAATCTTTGAAAAAAAAAAAAAGACGGTTTTTGAAAACGACTCGGAAACCAAGTAGCACGTAGTCACACAAGCATTATAACGACGCCATGTATGCTCTACACTAAGTCTCGGTCGGTCTAAAGAGGGTCTATACCAGTGTACATAGTCTAGACGTTGATCGGGACGGACTTCCTAAGTCGAGTTGATCTTAGAACATGCCGCGAAACCCACTCGAATCGACTATGGACACCTTTTGACATATCCATATTGGAGTACATCAACGGTATAGTGGGACGTCGGTCGCGAGTACCGGCCCGGGAAAATATGGGTTATGCATGAACCGTAGAACTAAAACGCGTATTGTATTTGTCAAACGATTTCTATTCGAGTCTCACCCTGAGGATGCCGATGGTAAGTCACGCATCAGTTAATCCCCAGCGGAGTCGCCAAATTGTGGACATGACATAGGTCCACCCCGACGCGGCCACGCGCGGGTTTGGGTAGGCGAATGAATCTCCATATGAGAAGGATCGAATTGAAATTTAGGTCTATGTGGAGTCGCCACCGAATTTTGTGGTTATTCGGAACCGTTCGAGCCCACTCTATGTCGTAGTGGGCCGTATACAAAATACGGCCCATTTCCGATGTCAGAGTTTATTGGGCTCGTCCCTTTGCATTGCGATATAGATGCCGACTTGAGCGGTTAATCGTATATTGAATGACTCTCGTGCGCCAATGGTTTCGGGCATCCGGAAACCGAGGTTCTGAGTAAGGGGTGAGGGTACGTGTTGGGAAGCCCACAAAGGACACCCAACCCCGCCCGCACATTAGCGGCCTCTACTAAGAACTCGAATGACTTACAATATGCGCGTTAGTAAAACGGGAAAAATGATATGCAAAGATTTATTTTCCCTAAACATGCGAATGAAATTGAAAGGGTTTCTAAGTCAATTTAATGCAACTAAAATTAACGTCAAAGTTGTATTTTAGTATGCGGGTTCATTTAGTATAATAAACGAATAATGATTAAATTGACAAAAGAAACAAAAACGCGTTAGTAACGATATAACGATATAACGAATAATAACGGTTTGCAAATATTGAATTAAATTGAAAAGATGCAAATATGAGGATGCATGATTTGAAAAGATAGTACACACGTGATTAATTATGCACATGTTGACCTAAGTCGTAAAATACTATCGAGTTTGAAAAGTAGAATAATGTACGACTCGTGCTTGAGTCGCTATGAGGTCACTCGATCGAGTGGTCAATAGACTCGATCGAGTAGACCTTTAAAAAAGATTTATGTTTTGCGTTTATGACCGTACTCGGTCGAGTTATTGACCAACTCGGTCGAGTACATGGCCACTCGACCAAGTCACTGTGAGACTCGATCGAGTGGTGGTCATAATTAGCTTTCTGACTCGATTTTAGGGTGTCACTTGATCGAGTGACTAAGGCACTCGGTCGAGTGACACCTGTGCGAACTTTGTTCGTTTGCAATTTAATTATTGATTTTGAAATTGCTTTTGATTTTTGATAATTCGACGGTTCTACCGAATCGGACATAAATATTGCATAATTTATGTTCGACTTGGTTTTTTTATAAATCGCGAATTTTGTTGAACCGAATATAAATATTGTTGAATTTATACCCGATTCTAAATTTGGAGTACTCACTATATCCCATATTCGATTATTTGAATCGATATGGAATATTAGAGTGAAATAGAAAAAATAAATAAATTGATTTTAGTCGTTTTAAATTAATTATCGTGATATGAGTAAATCACGTTAATTAATTCGTATGACTTGATTGTTAGATTCGATATCCAATTATGGAATTGGTATCGAATCCAGAATCGATGCTTTACTCGAATAAATAAATAAAAAAACTTGATTCCCTCGACTTCTCCGATATCGAAATAAATCCCTAGGGATTGTGATGTCGGATCCGTATCAACGGGTTTCGACCCTTGTTAAAATTGATGTTTAAAGAAATTGATGGATGCAAAATTGATGATGATAACGACGAGAAATAATGACGAACTCTTGTTTAAGTTGACCCATCTCAATAATCAAATAATTGGGGTATCGGGATAAGCGACCGTCAACGCTGTGTGCAGTACACTTGTATGTTCGTGTTTTCTTATCCCGATATCCCTCTTATTCGACACAAATCGATAAGTATTTTAATGTTTTGATTCTAACAATATTATCGATGTTATGATGCAATAATGATAACGAGGTAAATAATAAAAATAATAGTAATAATAATAATAATAACAATAAACGTAATAATAATAATAATAATAATAATAATAATAATAATAATAATAATAATAATAATAATAAACGAAAAAAACGGAGAAAAGAGAAGAGAAAGAAGAAGGAGGTTTGTCACCCTCAACCTACATGTTTCTGTCTCGGAGCGGACTCGTAACCGTGGCTTTAACACAAGAGTCTTCGAGGTGTATGGAGACTAAGTTGTGGTGGCTCGGATTTGATTCCTAAAACTAGGTTTAGGGTTTTTGCTAGTGTAGAATTGCTAGGGTTTTGAAGTGTGTATAGATGATTGTCCTAGAGTGTACTAGGGTTTTTTGTGTAGATGTGTAAGATGATTGTCCTAGAGTGTACTAGGGTTTTTAGGTTTGTGAGAAGTTGTGTAATTGTGTTGCATGGGGTTGCTTATATAGGCAAAGTTATGGCACCTTGGTGTCTAGGGTTTTGTGCCTTGACGGACTTGATTTGATGGCCCGTTTGGAGGCTGACCGTGGGTGAGCTACTCGGAAACGGCTTTGACCGGGTTTTAATCCGGTCGCTAAAAGTCGGTTTTATTTCCGGTGTCGGTTTCGACCCAAATTAGTCTTGTTTGACTCGAAATGATCCACTGGGCCTGGATTTGAGGTCTGTTTGGTGAGATTTGTACTCCGTAAGTGTGTTAGCCAACGATTAATGGATTTGAGCCCGTATCCGAGCGCGTAGAAACACGTTAGCGTCCGATCATCATCGGGTGATTTTTGGAAACTACCATAGACACCTGGCGGTCAAAATGCGGGTGTCTACAGTTTCGCACGGTGAGTTGCGCACGGTGCCAACCTTCTGATCTGCGTTTCGCACGGTCGGCCGTGCGTTACTCTTGCTATCCCCATTTTCCCAATTTTTTTTTTCTAAGCTCTCCAAATCGAACCCAATATGCTCCAAACCCTTAATAAAGCTCCAAAAACGATATAAATCGTCGCAAAAGTGCTCCTCCAAGAAAATCCAAAAAGAAGAAAATGTAGAAAAGTGTCAAGTATCGGGGTTGCCTCCCTCGAAGCGCCTTTGTTTAAGGTCGTTGGCTCGACCGAATGAAGTAGATGAGAATATACAATAATGATATCCTTAATGAATGAGATTACTTTAAATTGAGTGAAGCAATTTCCCTTTGAATTGGTTGGCCGACAAAATAGTGCTTGAGTCGGCTACCATTAACCTTGAATGTTTCTTCATTCCCTTTGATCTCCACCGAGCCATATGGGAATACTCTTACAACCTTGAACGGTCCCGACCATCTTGACTTGAGCTTCCCCGGGAATAACTTCAATCTTGAATTGAAGAGGAGAACTAACTCGCCTTCTTTGAATTCCCTCTGTACCAAGTTTTTGTCATGGAACTTTTTAGTCTTCTCCTTGTAGATCTTTGCATTTTCATATGCATGTAGACGGAATTCATCAAGCTCATTTAGGTCGAGTAGTCTCATTTCACCCGCTTTCTTCACATCCAAGTTGAGATGCTTTATCGCCCAATATGCCTTGTGTTCCATTTCAACGGGAAGATGACAAGCTTTCCCGTATATGAGACGGAATGGGGAAGTTCTGATGGGGGTCTTGAAGGCCGTGCGATACGCCCATAGAGCTTCATCAATTTTCAATGCCCAATCCTTCCTCGACCGGTTGACCGTTTTCTCAAGAATCGCCTTGATTTCACGATTGGAAATTTCCGCTTGTCCATTTGTTTGCGGATGATATGCAAGACTCTTCTTGTGTTGAATCCCATATTTCTTGAGCATGGTGGCCAAGGTTCTCTCAAGGAAGTGAGTACCCCGATCACTAATCAAGACCCTCGGGACTCCAAATCTAGGGAATATAATCTTAGTCAAGAGTTTCATCACCGATTTCGCATCACAAATTTTAGTGGGGATTGCCTCAACCCACTTACTCACATAGTCCACCGCCACTAGGATATACTCGTTCCCACAAGAGGAGGGGAAAGGACCTTGATAATCTATCCCCCATACATCGAAAATCTCGACCTCGAGCATATATTGTAGTGGCATCTCATGGCGCCTTGATATGTTCCCGCTCCTTTGACATTTGTCACAACTCTTGACGTAGGCGGCTACGTCATGGTAAATGGTGGGCCAATAAAATCCGCATTGTAGGATCTTAGCGGATGTCTTCATCGAGCTTGCGTGGCCGCCACAAGGCATGTCATGACAATGCATTATAATAGACTTGGCTTCATCATAGGGTACACATCTTCGGAATAAACCGTCGGCACATGATTTGTATAGGTTTGGATCGTCCCAATGAAATTGCTTAACATCATGGAAGAACTTCTTCTTTTTGTGGGAGTCATAGTCTTGAGGCACGATCCCCGACACAATATAATTCACAAAATCGGCATACCATGGGGCTTCTACCATTGATAGGGCTAATAGATGATCATCTCGAAGAGAGTCGTCGATAGGAACTTCCGGATCATGATCATCAAGCACTAGACGAGATAAATGGTCGGCGACCACATTTTCCGTTCCCTTCTTGTCCCGGACTTCAATATCGAACTCTTGGAGGAGTAAAACCCAACGGAGTAAACGAGCCTTGGAATCTTTCTTGGCCATGAGATACTTTAGAGCCGAATGGTCGGTGTGGACAATAACCTTCGATCCTACAAGATAAGACCGGAATTTCTCCATGGAGTACACCACCGCTAGAAGCTCCTTCTCGGTAGTGGTGTAGTTTGCTTGTGCGGAGTCTAATGTTTTGCTCGCATAATGTATAGCATGGAGTTTGCCTTCTTTCCTTTGTCCCAAAACCGCTCCAATGGCAAAATCGCTTGCATCGCACATGAGCTCGAAAGGGATACTCCAATCCGGTGGTTGGATTATAGGGGCCGAAATAAGAGCATTCTTCAACCTATCAAAAGCATCAAGACAAGCATTAGTCATGATAAAAGGAGCATCTTTGGCAAGGAGTTCCGTTAAGGGTCTAGCTATCTTGGAAAAAATCTTTAATGAAGCGGCGGTAAAACCCCGCATGACCAAGAAAGCTACGAATCCCCTTAACGTTACTAGGTGGAGGCAACTTTTCAATAGCCTCGACCTTCGCCCTATCAACTTCTATTCCCCTATTAGACACTACATGGCCTAGGACTATCCCCTCCGTCACCATAAAGTGACATTTTTCCCAATTTAGTGTAAGCCCGGTTTCCTTACACCGTTGTAGGATCTTATCAAGGTTTTCCAAACAATTTTCAAAAGAAAACCCTACAACGGAGAAATCATCCATAAATACTTCAAGGGTCTTTTCCACAAAATCGGAAAAAATAGACATCATGCAACGTTGGAACGTGCTCGGCGCATTACATAACCCAAAGGGCATACGACGGTAGGCGTATACCCCGTAAGTGCAAGTGAAAGTAGTCTTCTCTTGATCATCGGGATGGATCGGGATTTGGAAAAATCCCGAAAATCCATCCAAATAACAAAAGTAAGAATGTTTGGCCAAGCGTTCCAACATTTGGTCTATAAAGGGGAGGGGGAAATGCTCTTTCCGGGTGGCTTTGTTGAGTTGACGGTAATCTATAACCATGCGCCACCCGGTAATTGGCCTAGTAGACACTAATTCTCCTTTATCATTCTTGACAACCGTCGTCCCACCTTTCTTAGGGACGACATGAACGGGACTCACCCACTTACTATCCGAGATTGGATAAATGACATTAGCATCAAGGAGTTTTAGCACCTCCTTCCTCACCACCTCGGCCATGGCCGGATTGAGACGTCTTTGACGCTCAATGGATGAGGTGCTCTCATCTTCCAAGAGTATACGATGAGAGCATAAGGCGGGACTAATACCACGAATATCATCAATAGTGTACCCAATGACTTCTCTATATTTCCTCAAAACTTCCAACAAGTCATGTACTTGATGGTCATTAAGTGCACTATTGACAATAACCGGGTATGACTCATTAGGACCTAAGAAAGCATATTTAAGAGATGAAGGAAGAGGTTTCAACTCCACTTGAGGAGGCGTAGATCTCTCCTCATATAACCCTTCCTCGGTCAAACTTTCTAGTGACCTTGTGGTGCATTGCTTCAAAATTGAGTCCATAGCTAGAGTATATTCCATCGCATCCATTTCCGAATTCCCGACAATGGACTCCTCAAGGGCATAATGATTATCTTGCTCCATGGTAGACTCTTCATGCATTTGTACTTGGTAGCATGATCCAACATTTGAAGGCTCTTTCATGGCCTTTTCAAGCGAAAATTCCATCTTGTCATCCCCGACTTGAAGTGAGAGCTTACCATTCTTGACATCAATAAGAGCTCCCCCGGTGGCTAGGCATGGACGACCAAGTATAATGGGAATCTTGGTGTCTTCGGGAATGTCCATGATGTAAAAGTCACACGGGATGATTAAGTTCCCGACTTTGATCGGTACATCCTCGGCTACCCCCATCGGATATTTAACGGAACGATCCGCTAATTGAAGGGACACTCTCGTGGGAGCTAGCTCAAAGCCTTCAAGCTTGTTAAAGATGGAAAGGGGCATAAGACTTACACTTGCTCCTAGATCACAAAATGCCTTCTCAATATTGATAGAGCCAATTGAGCATGGAATAGTAAAGCTCCCGGGGTCTTCCAATTTTTGTGGTAATTTATTCAAGAGAACGGCACTACACTCCTTTGAGAGGCTCACCGATAATTGCTCACCATATGCCTTCTTAGAAATGACATCCTTCAAGAACTTGCCATAGGAGGGGATGTCTCTAATGACCTCAAGGAAAGGAAGTGTGATATGCATACTCTTCATCATCTCCAAGAACTTCCCATACTTTTGCTCAAGCTTGGCCCTAGCTAACCTTTGAGGAAATGGAATCGGTGGCACATATGCTTTGACTTCACTAGTCGCCTTTGGGGTTTCTTGTACAATTTGATCTTCAACAATAGGTGGTTTGTCAACAACCACTTCATTTGAACCCTCTTTTTCACCATTTGCTTCCTCACTTACTTCATCCACAACATTGGTCTTCCTCTTCTTGTTAACCACAACTTCATCCAATATGCGCCCATTCCTTAATTGAATGGCATTCAATTCGCCGTTACCCTTAGGATTTGCCTTAATGCCACCCGGAAATGATGATCGGTGATTCTTTGGGCATTTTGGACTTGACTCTTCAATTGAGAAATAGAAGATGTAGTCTCCTCATGGCGTTGGTCTTGGTGTTGAATGAAACTATTTTGAGTGCTCATCATTTGCTCCATAAGTATCTCCAAATTGGACTTTGGTGGTGGAGCTTGTTGTGGCACAACTTGTTGTTGTTGTGGGACTTGTGGTATAGGAGTAGTGAAGGGTGTAGGAGTTTGGAATGGAACTTGAAATTGACTTTGGAGAGGGGTTTGAAATGGAGTGGTGTTGAATGTTGGTCTTGCTTGGAAATTTCTTGCTTGAAAACCCGATGTATCTTGTGCTTGGAAGTTGAACCCTTGATTAAAGCCTTGATTCGGTCTTTGTAAGTTTTGATTGAAAGTTCCCCTTTGTTGATTGAATGGAGTTTGGAAGTTCTTGTTCCCATAAGATAAAAACGCTCTTTGCCCGGGACGGTATTGGTTGTTGTTGGATGCTTGTCTTGCGTTTGTTTCCCATATACCATTGGCTTGTTCCATGGTAGTGACAACACAACACTCCGCGGCATCATGACTTGAACTTCCACACAACTCACAATAGAACTCATCGGTCTCCTTAGAAGAACTTGATCCCCCTTGCTTGAATTGAGAAAGTTGTTTTGTCAAATTGTCGATCTTTGCATTAAGAGCATTCAAAGTCTCACTATTGTCTTGCTTCTTCAACTTCCTTCTATCCCCACCCCAATGATGATTGTTGGAGGCCATCTTTTCAATAAATCCCATGGCTGCGGTATGGTGGACTAAGTCAATGGCACCACCGGCCGCCGCGTCCAACCCTAATTGATATTCGGATCGAACGCCATTGTAGAAAGTAAGGATGACCACGTGGGGGGCTATACCATGGTGGGGACATTGCCTTAATAGCTCTTTAAACCTTTCCCATGCCTCGTAGAGCGACTCGTGATCCTCTTGGACAAAGTTTGTTATATCGTTACGGTATTTTGCCGTCTTACCCGGCGGAAAGAATTTCAAGAGGAAAGCTTTAGAGAGTTTATCCCAAGTATCAAAGGAGCCGGCCGGTTGGGACCTCAACCACTCCTTGGCTCTCCCCGTTAGTGAGTACGGGAAAAGTCTTAGGCGAATGGCCTCCTCCGACGCTCCGTTGATTTTTACGTTGTCGCACGCTTCTAGAAACACATTGATATGCTCATTGGGATTGTCGAGGGGTAATCCGGAGAATTGGTTTTGTTGTACGAATTGGATGAGAGCGGGCTTGATCTCAAAGTTGTTAGCTCCGACCGCGGGCCTTGTAATACTCGATTGTGACACCACTTGGGGTGTCGACTCTTCCCTTATAGTAGCCATATGAGGAGGCGGAGAAGGGGGTCTCGGAGAATTAACCTCTTCGTCGGACTCAATTGTGTCTTCGGATCTAATCTCTTCTTCGGATTCGGAAGTAATGGGAGGTGAAGGCGGTTGCACTTGATGTCTTCTTCTTTCGGCGTTGTACCGCCTTGCCGTAGCTTCGATCTCGGGGTTCAACAAGTGGATTGGTGAAAGCCCAAGGATCCGCCTACTCATGCAAAGCAATACAAAAACTAAAAGATAGAAGTTAGAACACGGGTAAGGGCACACCGAAGTGTGCAAAACAAGTAATGACTTAGTCTAAACTTAAGAAACAAAACTACTAGTACCGCTAACACTCCCCGGCAACGGCGCCAAAAACTTGTTGGGGTTTTAATTACCTCGCAAGCGCACGATATAATCGTTGCACTAGAAAGGGTCGGTCCACAAGGAGTGTGGTGATTCCTAGTCGTTTCAATTCTAATTGTTTATCTAAGTCGATAAAGATTGGTGATAGGGGACTAAAGCTAAGTGAATGAATATTAACTAAGAGAAGACACTACTAAAAAGAAGATGAAACTAAATTAAGGAAAACTGATAACTAGTGGAATAACGATTAATCAAGAATAAAAGGGACTAGGGAACGATGTCGCTTCAATCCACCTAAATCGCACCAAAGTACATCGAGTATCGAAGGAGCCGGGATTAAGGGCCAAGTTGTATCGTCTAGGTCGGCCACCTCCCTCCCGGGTTCGTGTCCGGCTTAATTTCCCGTTTACCTCCCTCCCGGGTTCGTAAAGCGGAATCCCTAAGTCAAATTCGAGGGTCACTCCCGTGATAAATCCCAAACCGACTCAAGTCAAAAAGGCACGCATACTAGTGTGTAGGATACCACGCTAGACACCACTCCCGTGTTCGATCTAGTACGGTAAGGCAAGATATAGGGTCAAACCGGTTACCCATCCTAATCGACTCCCATCGATGACCAAGGGATCGGGACCGTCTCAAACTCCTAAACCAAGGCAATCCAAAATCCTCCACACCACTTTACCCAATTACCCAATTCAATCGATACAAAACATACAAGAGGCGCAATTTAGGCGAATTTAGGCTTCATCGACCCCTAGTGGGTGACTACTCACTAATCATGGCTAAATTGGTGGAATTAAACATAAAGATGGAGTCTTTAACTATGAACATTGCTGTAAATTGAATTATACTACCAATTATGTGAAAATGGTCAAATTGGAGGAATCTAATTGGGGATTTCTAATACTAACATGAAATTCATAAATATGAACAAAGTGAGAGAAAACTAAACTAATTGCAAACTAGAGAAACAAACAAAGAAAAGAGAAGACTAAGATGAACTAACAAGAACTAACAAATAAAACTAAGAAATTGGAAAATATGAAGAAAAACAAAACTAGAATAAAGATTAGAGATTACCAAAGATGGAGAGACAAAGGAGGTAATAATAAAAGAAAATAATATATAAAGCTTGAATCTTGAATAAGGAAGATGAAGATCTTCAAAGACTTACAAAAACTCTCAAAAACCCCAAATAATTCAAAATATGGAACTAATGTGTTATGGAAGCTTGGGAGGCAAAAATAA
The DNA here is from genome assembly GCA_958450325.1 of Agrostemma githago. Classification (NCBI taxonomy): domain Eukaryota; kingdom Viridiplantae; phylum Streptophyta; class Magnoliopsida; order Caryophyllales; family Caryophyllaceae; genus Agrostemma; species Agrostemma githago. Next base: position 3,233,319 of record OY288255.1, read on the forward strand.
GGATTTTAGTATTTATACTTCTAATTAGGTTACATGGAAAACCGGTCGAAAAACGAAGTGAAATGGCAAAACCGGAGTAACGCACGAAACATGGGTTTCGCACGGTGAGAATCGCACGGTGTCAACCTCCTGATCTGCGTTTCGCACGGTCCACCGTGCTATTCTCTTCCTATGCCCATTTTCCCGTTTCTTGTCTTCTATGCGCTTGTTTAGGCTCGAACTCGGTCCATGTACCTCCTTTTACCCGGGCATGCTCAAGTTTCATCGTTCTCGTCACGGAAATGCCTAAAAACGAACAACAAACGCAAAAACCCGTGTAATACAAAATATAGGCGAAATGAGCCGGAATGCCAAAGAAAATACGATTAATCGAGGCTAAATAAACGTCAAAAGGGTGTAGAAAAGCGGTCAATAACGGAGTTATCAGCAGGGCGGGAGATACTCATAAAGGCCGTGGCCAATTCTCTCCCGACATATGTGATGAGTGTGTTTAAAATTCCGACGTCTTTTTGTGACGAAATTAGCTCTCTGATATCAAAGTTCTGGTGGGGCCATCTCGACTCGAAGCGATGTTTGACCTGGGTGTCTTGGAAGAAGTTGTGTTTAGCAAAAGATCATGGGGGTATCGGGTTCAGAGACCTTAAGAAATGCAACCTTGCTCTTCTATGTAAACAAGCTTGGCGTTTACTGACTTCACCGGACTCACTTTGGGCCCGTTTGATGCGAAGTAAATACTACCCGGGGAAGAATTTCCTTGACGCAACTTTGAGCTACACGACTAGTTATACGTGACGTGGAATCATCGAAGCAAGGGAGGTCCTGAAGAAAGGCCTACGTAGAAGAATTGGAGATGGGAGAGAGACGAGGGTCTGGAGAGACGCTTGGATTATTGGCAATAGAGAAGGGCGACCGATTTCTCCGTGTCCGGATGGCCTGGGTGATATGACAGTGGCCGAGCTAATGGTTGAGGGGAGCAGAGGGAGCTGGGATGAGGAGAAGATTAAGTCTATTTTCCTACCTTTTGAGGCTGATCTTATTATATCGCTGAGGGCGAGTGGGACGGAGGATAGGGACATCTGGTTTTGGGGGCCGGAACGCGATGGGTTATACTCGGTGAAATCAGCTTATAAACTACTGGAGGGGAGGAGGCCTGCCTTGAAGGGAGCTCGGACCGAAACTGCGAGAAGTGGATTTGGAATCAGATTTGGAAGATTCCGATTTGGCCTCGGATCAAGCTGTTTTTCTGGCAACTGTGCAGCGATGCGATCGCAACTAAGGTAAACATATCGAATAGAGTCGGTTTGGAGGATGCTATGTGTCGTCTGTGTCAGTCTAATATTGAGTCTAGTCTTCATCTCTTCCGGGATTGTGGTTTTTCGTGTCGGGTTTGGAACGGGGTGGGGCTCGAGGTCGAGGACATAGATGGGTTCATGGGGATTCGGGACTGGGTTGAAGGTTTCTTCAGGGGTTGCAGGAAGGACGATCACGTTATGTTTATGACGACCTGCTGGGCTATATGGGAAGCTAGGAATAAACTGATCTTCAACAATGATGTCGTCAAACCTGATGATGTTGTGTGTAGGAGTAGGGATGTTCTGGCGGAGATGGCTTCAATGATGGAAGACGAGGACCGGGGAAGGCTGGCTGGAGGCTCGGTTGCTGATGCGAATAAGGAGAGGTGGGTGCCGCCGGAGCAGGGGAGGGTTAAAATCAACGTGGATGCAGGAACGACGAAGGGTATGGGCGTGGGTATGGGTGGGGTGTGCAGAGATGCTCTGGGGAAGGTGCTTTGGGCTTTTTCTATTCGTCGTAGGGAGGAGTGGGAGCCTTCGATTGCGGAGGCGGTTGCCATACTAGAGGGAATGAAGGAGGCTCGGTGTAAGGGACATGAAGACATTAACATTGAGAGTGATGCGAAGATCCTTATCGATGCTATTGTCGGGAAGAAGCAGGGACGTAGCAGCTTGTTTTCAATCCTTGAGGAGATTTACCAACTTAGCGACTCTTTCAATTCCATTTGCTGGAGTTTCACGAGAAGGGATTGCAATGGTGCGGCGCATGCTCTTGCTCACATCGGCTTGGCGGGTGAAGGATGGACTAGATGGGGGGCTGTTCTTCCGCCTACTGTCACTCAAATTGTGGAAGTTGAAGCTATTGTTTAGTATCCCTTATGAGAATTTCAAAAAAAAAAAAAAAATGGACAAAAGTTAACTTAGGTATCATGATATTTTCGTGAGATTAGTATCCTAACAAATTACTTTTTTACATGGTAGAATATAATTTATTAGAAATCTTTTTGTTAGGATACAACTTAGGTATCTTTTTGTTAGGACAAAAAATCTAATAGAATATAATTTATCTTTACGTGATAATTAGGCCTCATTTTTTAGTAGCAATCGATTTTATGCCTGTAATTAAAGATGAAATTAATCATTTATTATTATTATTATTATTATTATTATTATTATTGTTGTTGTTGTTATTATTATTATTATTATTATTATACAACTTATTAAACATCATAAATTTTATTTTTATCTTTGTTTATTTTAGTACTTCATGTAATTAATTATCTAAGAGTGATTTTACGTCCACCTATAAGAAACTAAATAAATATATTAGTTTTAAAAAAAATATTGTCTAATAGTTTAAAAAATATTGTACTCCCTCTGTTTTTTAATATAAGTCATTCTCACTTTTCGAGACAACCCCTTCTCTCTTCAATATCTCTCACAACATAAGAAAAAATACCATGAAATGTATACTCATTTGAAAGCTCTCTTCGTAAGTGATTTTATGGTGCAATTTTTAGAATTTTTGGAATAATATATTTACATAAAAATTAAAGTCAAAGCCTCATCTCGAAAAAGTCAAACGTCATATAAAAAAATACGGAGGGGGTAATAAACTTGTCAATACTGTTTAAATCGTTCACTTGTTTTTTAATAAACTTGTATAATTGGATAATTGTTTTTTTTAATAAATTTGTATAATTGGATAATTGGATGCTGATTGAATAGGGCTTTAATTTTGCTGAGGGTGGATTTGTTTGTTAATTAGCAGTTGCCGAAGCCCACATTGCAGGAGCCCAAATTACTTAATTTAGGAAGAGTATTTGGACGGGAAAGTTGAAAAGACGATTTTGCCCATTGGTTTTTGTTTTAGTGAATAGGGGATTTTTAATAAACTTGTATAATTGGATAATTGTTTTTTTAATAAATTTGTATAATTGGATAATTGGATGCTGATTGAATAAGTCTTTAATTTTGCTGAGAGTGGATTTGTTTGTTAATTAGCAGTTGCCGAAACCCACATTGCAGGAGCCCAAATTGCTTAATTTAGGAAGAGTATTGGGCGGGAAAGTTGAAAAGACGATTTTGCCCCTTGATTTTTGTTTTAGTGAATAGGGGATTCCCACCTAAATGAATATAGGGTGGAAAGATAAAAAAGAGTTAGAGGAAGTATTAAATTCAGATAAATATATTCTCATATGTTAAAATGAAATTTCAGACGAAACTTTACGGATTAATTTAGTATTACTCTTTTCGTCTCGATGATTTGTTAAATGTTACGTATGTTATTTGTGAAATATTTTAGTTAAAGTTAGACATATGATTGAGATGAAAAGATTATCATATGAGAATACATTATATAATAATTTATTCATTGCAACTTGTTAAATACTCCGTAGTTAAATTTTCTCCCCAATGCGACACTGCAGGTGCAGTTCTCTTTTATACTCTCTCATTCATTCAATTCTCCTCACAAAAATGATCCCCACGACAAAATTAAATAGATAAAAGGGCTAATAATTTTTCTTTTTTATAAATTTGTTAGGAAAACCATGAAATGTGAAATCCTTGACCCAAATCAAAGACTTGCGTGCACAGTAATTGAGAAAAAAAAAAATATACGTATAGAAATACTCCGTACGTTAAATTGTCTTGCTTCATTTCCATCTTTTACGATAAGTAATTATACTTCATTTCCATCTCCTGTACCATTTTGATGTCTCACTTATGTGTCATATCATACATTTAATAACACATCTAGTGTATGGTGCGGCACACAGAGTGAGATACAAAAAGGGGACGAGAGATCCACCCTAATTCTTTTTTCTAAACGAATTGAATGTGTTTTACTGATGTTGACAACTAAGGTAAGAAATTGTGATTTATTTGACCACTTTACCTCATTAATATAGCAAAAAAAAAAAATCTACCCATTTTTTTAATAATTGGTTTATGTCCTTATTTATTAATTGTACTATTTCGATGGGTATAAAGTGAGAAGGGGTTGAATTTAGGTGTGGAGGAAAAGAATAAAGAATTGAAGAAATAATAAAAGAAATGATTAAAAGTACATTCCAAAAGAAAAGTGAAAAGAAAATTAAACTAAATTCAAAAAGAAAAGCGAGAGGAATACTCGTACTAGGAGGGAGTAGTTATTTACATTTCCAAATAATTACTACAGAGTAGTATCTTTTTCTTGATATCATGCTTATCTCTTCTCATTAATTTAGCAACTAACTTAGTTCACATATGTCATTAAAGTAACTAATTAACTATGCCTTTTCAATCAATTTCAGCCAATATCAACCCATTGCGGATCTTCTGTTCCATTTTGTGTCCCACTCTGTGTGTCACACCATATACTAGATGACATATCAACTGGTTATGAAAGGACAAAAATGGGACAGGACACCGCTAGTATACAGACTAAAATTTTACTCAATATTTATAGAGACGTGTTCAAAGAATGTTGCTTGTTGTAAACACACATTAATCAAGTGAACAAAATGTTTTCACCACAAAAAAATTGCATTATCGTAGGACTTGTATGTTCATTTCTAATCATCCAAGAAACAAAGGCCAAAATTTTATATAAAGAAGAAGAAGAAGAAAATGATTTCATGAAGCAATACAAACTTCTCCAAAAGCCAAGCGTCAAAATGATACAGGTTCTTTTCAATACTTTTTCACTTAATAACATGCCGTCTATTATTATTTATAACAAAGGGGAAAATTTGCAAATTTATTGTTTAATTAGATAAAAAAAAAATGCAAAAAAAATAAGCTACTCCACGTATAAAATAAGTTACGATAATTACATCATATGTACTACTATTGGTAGTATTAAATCTTCTAATAATTTATCCGATCGTAAAATAAAAACAAAAATATATCAAATATAAACAATTTAATTTATTTGTCATCTTTTTTTCTTTTGCACTATTTCGATCTCAAATCTCAATAATAAGCCATTTTTTCTACAATACATGACAGTAGATGTGTAACTTTTTTTTTTCCTTTGATTATAAAAATATTTTATTTTAATTTGTCATACGTTGCATGTGTCATAATCTTTTCACTAATACGGACGGAGTATATATATTGCAGAATAAACACGGAGACATTTACAATTGTGTTGACTTTTACCAGCAACCTGCATTTGATCATCCACTGCTCAAAAACCACACATTCTACCCCGAGGTTTGCAAGAATAATCATGCTTAGAGTATTAAATAAATGTACAAAAATAATTGATTTGTGTCATTATGTGCTCAAATAATTTTAATTTGGAATGTAGATGCAATCAAACTATCTGTTCGAGAATGTGCACTGCGACAAAGAAAATATCCAGTTTGAAAAAGTTGGCTGTCCTTTCGGAACAGTCCCGATTAGAAGAGTGAACGAAGATGAATTTTACGAAATCTATAATTTCACAAAAACTTATGCAAAATCGAACATTCAACAACCAATACCTGGAACCCATGTAAGGCTTCTTAACTATAAATAATATTTTAATCAAATGTATCAATTTCGGTAAGTAATAGGTTTATTTATTTATTTATTTTGACTGTTTAGGGCATTTGAAGTTGTAAAAAAAAAATTGTTTACGGCATCAACACAATAATTAAGAAAACAATTGCGAAAATGATTGAATATTATTCATTTGACTATCTATATATCCTTGTTAAATAATCTCATCTTTTGCTTATATAATATTTTCATTTTAAGGCAACCCAAATTTTTACAAAAATATACTCGTATTTCTCAACAAAAAATTATTAAATCATGCTCTGTTGAGAATTAATTCCTAAACCTAAGTAATTACATATATCCACATGGAAAGATGATAGAAAGATGATCCACCTTATAAAGCAAGGGGTTACTCTATCTATTACCAATTGGTTTTAAAGTGGAACCCTCGCTCTTGTCTTGTAAGTGGACTCTTCCCGTCTCGGTGTGACCCAAGCCCGTTATGTAATTTCACATGGTATCAGAGCCCACGGTTTCGGGTTTATAGGTGGGCTCACATGTGAGGGGGAAGGGTTGAGAATTGACTCCTAAACCTAATTAATCAAATGTCTTCCACGTGGAAGAGCAAGGGATTATTCCTCTATTGACGAACCCTCTTGTTTTGTGAGTGGACTCTTCCCGTCTCGGGTGTGGCCCATGCCCGTTATGTAATTTCACATACTCTATAATAAATTTGCAATAATACGGAGCCTTTAAAATTAATTAGTTTGTACTACCGGGTGGTGTCTACTGCTTTCCTTATTGCTAATACATTAATACATTTCTTCAATTACCTAAGACATACTCCGTATTTGATACTATTATTCAAGAAAAACAATTATGTAATGTATCACTTTACTAGTTTACTTTAGATTTGACTACCTCTCTTTTAAACCTAATATCAACCAATTTATTATTTTGACGTAAAAAAATGATTGAGATGGAAAAAAAAATTAATGCTTTCTAATCATGTGCGCTGCAACACTTGTTTCCCTAGATTGCTGTTGCGCAAACAAACACTGATCCAAGTAAGGTGAAATATACTGTGATAGGAGCCTCTTTTAATAACTACGACTTAACGCTTGAAGAATCACAATATTCATCGGGTGAATTTGTGATTCAAAATGGTGATGACAGAATCAAAGTTGGATGGACGGTCAGTGATTCCATATTAATTGGCTTATTTTTGTTGTTTATCAAAATATGCGTTTGAAGTTGGATTTGGATTAGTACGTACTACGTAGTGACAATTGTTACTCATATAAGTACAGGTTAACCCGAAATTGAACAAGGACAATTTTATACGTGGTTTCCAATATCTTGATGTAAGTTTGAATATCATGCAATCTCTTCAATTCGTCTCATACATACGATGTGCAATTTTTTTCCAATAATTATCGAGCTTAATATATAAGCGCATCACTAACTATAGATTTTTATAAAGTTATGCCATAGATAACTGTGACTGAATACGTTGTATGAAAAATATATACTCCCTCCAATTTTTTATTATCTTTCCTATTTTCTTATTGGGCTGAAACACTCTTTCTTCCCTATTTCCATTTTGGGCCATCAATATGTGGTCTAAAATCACCCTTACATTTCTCTCTCTTCCTTCTTTTATTTTGAACCACACATTCCTACACCCTTATTTTCTTCCCCAAAACCAAAGGGGAAGATAATAAAAAATCGAAGGAAGTATGAGTTTGTGTAAGAAGGAAAGCTGCGCCTTTTGCGGCTGCAGTAATTCTCATTCAATTGTCCTGCCCTCTTACAAGTGTGGTCACCTCATTAAATACTAGGTAACACAATACCCTAAAAGGATACACAGCTGCTGACCCAAGGAATAAAGGACAGTAGTGAACGGGCCTTAAATATTGCAGGGTATCATTCCCACTACTATTGGGCCTTTCTTACTCTTAATGGTCCTGGACCTGGTTTCATTCCTTTTACACTCCCCTTCAAGAGGTGAGTGAGGTGAAGCCATAACTCCCATCTTGTGTAGGAGTCTTTGATGTTGAGACATGGTTAATGGTTTTGTCAGTACATCAGCTAACTGATCCTTTGTCGATACATACGTGGGCTGTATCACTCCTGCAGCAGTCTTTTCCCTTATGAAGTGGCAATCCACCTCAATATGCTTTGTTCTTTCATGATAAACCGGATTAGCCGCGATGCTCAATGCTGCTTGGTTATCACATTTCAGAACAGTTGATGGTAGATTTTTTAGACCCAAATCCTTCAATAGAGATACCAACCAGGTCACTTCACAGGCTGTCAGAGCCATCGCTCTATATTCTGCCTCGGCAGAAGAACTTGCCACTACTCCTTGCTTTTTAGCCTTCCAGGATATAGGTGATGCACCCAACAATATGCAAAAACCCGAAGTGGAGTGTCTTGAAAACTGACAGGAAGCCCAGTCTGAATCACAGTACACTGTCAACTGGGCCTTGGAAGCATGTGCAAAGAGAATCCCTTGAGTAGGTGTATGTTTCAGGTATCTTAACACCCTTTTTGCGGCTTGCCAATGAGCTGATGTAGGCTCTTGCATAAACTGGCTGAGAAGTTGAACAACATATGCTATATCAGGTCTTGAAAGTGTGAGATAGATCAATTTACCTATTAGCCTCCTGTAAACTTCAGGGTTAGACAAAGGTGTACCCTTCTTAGGCTCAAGTTTTATGTGAGAGTCTAGAAGTATCTTCAATGGTCTTTCCTTTTTAATGCCAAATTCATCCAACATATCTGCAGTATACTTTTTCTGTGATACAAACAGACCTTGTTTGGTATGAGCAACTTCCAAGCCTAGAAAATAGGACAAACCTCCCAAGTCTTTCATATGAAACTCTGCATTGAGGACATCTTTAAGAGACGAGATTTCTTCCTGATTGTTTCCTGCCAACACCATATCATCAACATATATCAACACCACTGTTATGGACTTGCCTCTTGTTTTGATGAACAATGAGTGATCGCAATGAGACTGTTTGAAATCAGCCTTGATGAGGGTGTTTGACAGCTTGGCAAACCATTGTCGTGGAGCTTGCTTCAACCCATACAATGACTTTTTGAGTCTGCACACTTTGTCACCTCTACTCCTGAGTTGAGCCATCTGACCAATCATTACTCGATCCCCTCTTTCTTGATATCCCAATGGTAATTGCATATATACATGTTCCTTCAGATCACCATGTAAAAAAGCATTACTTACATCCATTTGACATGTATGCCAATTCTCCATAGCTACAATAGCAAGAAGTGCCCTTATGGTTGTCATTTTAGCAACAGGAGCAAATGTCTCTCTGTAATCAAGACCTGCTCTTTGCCTGCAACCCTGTATTACCAGTCTCGCCTTATACCTATCCAGGGTTCCATCAGACTTGAATTTCAATTTGTAAAGCCACCTGCTCCCAATTGCTTTCCTTCCGGGTGGTAGTTCGGTAACCTCCCACGTATCATTCAACTCAAGGGCATCCAACTCTTCATTCATGGCTGTCACCCACTTGGGATCTTGCACAGCTTCTCTGAAGTAATAAGGTTCCCTGTGAGTAATTAATTGGTTCACCATATCGGCAAACGGCTGCTCCACTTCTGTGTCAGTCAGTTTAGATACCGCCATTGCAGATCTATTTGAAGTCACAAAATCTTTTAGCCATGCAGGTGTTCTCCTATCCCTGGCAGGTCTCCCTTCTGGTTGAGTAGCTACAGTCTCATTCTGTGATTCACCCTGGTCATTATTTTCTGGCACATCTCCTTCTTCTTCATGTTGATCATTATTCCTATAAATTTGAGGAACAACAACCGCATCTGGAGTACTTCGTGCCTCATCATATGCTTGAGGAATCCACAGGGGTGAGGGTGTCATATAATTTCCTGGAGAATGTTTGCTGAAAGGATATACCCTTTCATGGAAAACTATGTCTCTTGTCACAAATCTCCTCTTGCTCACAAGGTCCTGTACTCTATACCCTTTCTGATTTGATGCATATCCAAGAAAAACACACGGTATGTACTCCCCTTGGCTGAAATTTGTCTATATTCCTCTGTGGGTTATAGACAAAAACCAAACACCCAAACGTTTTTAACTCCGAGTAGTCAGGTGGTCTCCCATGTATCACCCATAGGGTATACTATTTTCAGTGGGTGCAGATGGCAATCTGTTAATGAGGTAGGCTGTTGTCATCACACAGTCTCCCCAATAACTTAAATTAAGACCTGAATGAAATCTCAGGGCTCTACTTATTTCAAGTAGATGTCTATGATTTCTCTCAACCACATCGTTCTGTTGTGGCCTGTCCACTATAGAAGTTTGATGCACAACACCCTTCATCTTGAAGAAATTTCTGCATCTATCATCATCAAACTCCAACGCATTGTCAGACCTCACAATTTTTATCTTTATATCGAATTGAGTCTTCACATACTCATAGAAAGCAACAAGATTCTCAAAGGCATCAGATTTATGAGCCAACAAATATATCCATGTACCCCTTGAAAAGTCATCAACTATAGTAAGGAAATATTTAAATTTCCCTCTATAAGCAACCCTATAGGGACCCCATATGTCAATGTGAATGAGGTCGAAGGGCTGTGCAACAGTGGTAGTGCTCAGAGTATAAGGCACTTTGGTAAACTTTGCCATGGGACAGGAGACACAAATAGATTTGTTTTTGTTTTTCAGGTGTATGTATGGTATATGTTTGAGCTTAGAGAAGGGAGCATGACCAAGTCTATGATGCCAAGTAGAATATTCACAACTTTCAACATTTCTATTAACAAAGGAGTTTTGATTACAAGATCTTTTGAAATCAACTAATGGCTCATGTGTCGAATGACCAGCCTTAGGATTACAAATATTAGAATTAGAACTAATAGACGATGAAGCTATCTTTTGTTGTGAATTGATATCTTGTAGTTGGAAGTTGTTTTTCTCTTTTGTATTGGCAATATAGTATAGACCACTAGTTGCATAGCCCTTCTCTCTGACTTCTTTGCTAACACAGTCCTGCACATAGCAATGAGTGTCAAAGAAAGTCACAAAACACAAGTTGTCCTTAGCAAGTTTCTGAACAGAAAGCAGATTTTGCTTAAATTCAGGAACCACAAGCACATTTTTAAGGACAAGACCACAACTCAATGTCACTTCTCCCTTATGTGTCACATATACAGTCTCACCATTTGGAAGATTGATTTTAGGTTTGGTGCTTAAAGATTGAACTTTGGTAAGTTCAAACAACTGGGCAGTCATGTGATCCGATGCGCCAGAGTCAATTACCCAAACGTCTTTAGACGCACATACTTTGCTACAATTCAATGTACCTGCAAAGTTACAGTCTAACTCGTCATCAGAGTCTCCCCCTGTCCTAGAGTCACTGTTGCTCTTTGGAACCAGTTTCAGAAGACTCTCCAGTTGGTGTGACGCAGCTTCAATTGTAGATGCAAGTTCAGATTGCTCAGTTTTCGCTGCAGCAGCAGTCCTTCCTTTGCCTTTTTGATTTCCCGAACCTGTACCATACTTCTTACTTTGTTGTGAGTTTGCCCCTTGATATGACCTTTGATATCTGTTGTTGCCTTGCATCTTATTACTGTTCTTTTGACTGTTAGCCCTGTTCCTTGGGTGACCACTAGGGTATCCAACCACTTCCCAACAATCCTCTGGCTTGTGATTAGTTCTACCGCAGTGTGGACATTTCTCTTTATCTTCATCTTTTCTTCCCATCAAGGCACTTGATTCCTGCTCATTCCTGCTTGATAGATTCTTAGCTTGGGCCTCTTCTTGTATCATCATGGACACAGCAGTATCAACAGTTGGTAAGGGGCTCATGAGCAAAATATTGCTTCTTAAAACACCATATTCTCCATCCAAGCCATTGAGAAACTGAAACAGATGCTTTTCCTCAGTTTGTTGGTTAATAGCATCCATATAGGCCTCGATCTCTGTGGTCAGTTTGGTGATAGGCGGAAGAGTGCTCATGTTTTCTAGCTCATCCCACACAATCTGAAGTTGTGTATAATATTCTTCAATGGATCGACTGTTTTGAGAGATCTCATAAGACTCCTTGTTGAGCTTAAACTTCCGTGCACCATTGGCTACAGTATATCTCTTCTCAAGCGTCTTCCATATGCCTGTTGCAGTTTGAGTATACATGACCAACCTCCTGATTCTCTCACTGACATTCTGAAGAATCCAAGAGATAACAAGATTGTTGGAAGTATCCCAGGCTTCTTGTTTGGCCGTATCAGTGGCAGACCTCTCAACTTTACCAGTAACGTAACCAAGTTTCCTTTTGGCTGACAGTGCCAACTCCATTTGTCTTTTCCAAGGACCAAAATTCTCAGCCCCAGAGAGTTCAGGCGTTATCTTTAGGGTCTGAGTTCCCTCAAAAGGATGACAAAACAGAGGATCGGTCATATCCATAGATGGTTGCGCTATTTCTTCATCTCCCGCCATGATGACAGACTCAAAGACTCAAACTTTTTAATGATAAAATGAAGATGTACTGATTTAGACAGAAGAGAGCAAAAACTTACCTTCATACAAAGTAGACAACGTTATCATGGGCTTAATGGCTCTGATACCATATAGATTTTTATAAAGTTATGCCATAGATAACTGTGACTGAATACGTTGTACGAAAAATATATATGAGTTTGTGTAAGAAGGAAAGCTGCGCCTTTTGCGGCTGCAGTAATTCTCATTCAATTGTCTTGCCCTCTTACAAGTGTGGTCACCTCATTAAATACTAGGTAACACAATACCCTAAAAGGATACACAGCTACTGACCCAAGGAATAAAGGACAGTAGTGAACGGGCCTTAAATATTGCAGGGTATCATTCCCATTACTATTGGGCCTTTCTTACTCTTAATGGTCCTGGACCTGGTTTCATTCCTTTTACACTAACATTTTAAACGAGTTCAAAATACTTTGTAGGTAACTACATATACATAATAGCAGATTAGCAATGTAGCATCATAGCAGATTGGCAATGTAACTACAAATACATAGCAGATTAACTACATATACTTTAGTGCCCAATATAAAATTTATTGAATAATTTTTTTAAATATAAAAAATGGACAATTAAATTGAGAGAGTACGTAATACTCGGTAATTAATTGATTGAACCATTTTGAACGTACAGGCGGGGCAATCACATTGTTTCAACATGTTGTGTCCTGGGTTCATCCTGACCCAAAGTGAAGTATCAATTGACAATATCTTTGCCACTCCATCGATAAGAGGACAAACCCCGTATTTCTTCAGTTTCCATGTTCATCAGGCCAGTATTAACATCTAATCTCTTTCATTCAACTGTATTTGCATTGCTTAGCAACATTAATATTAGTCATACTTGCATTAAAATCTAATCTAGCCTTCGGTATAAGTACCGAGCTAGTTGAATGATATAAACAAGCCATTTACATTGACTTACAAGGAGCACTCTTCTTTCTTTCTCATCTTAACATATACATCACACATACTGACATACTCCATAGTCCACAGGAACGAATCAAGAATCGGCAAAAGCGTATTAAAAGTGAATCCGATAACCATTTTATTAATAATACAATTAGGTTTTTGTTCCGTGAAACTAATAGAAGCGTCACCGGTTCTTATTTCTAGTTCAAAATATATATTTTAACCCCGAGATTCTCATTACTCATATATGGCTTTAGATGCATTACGATTTGCAATATATACATTGGTGGCTTAATATTATTCTTTGTTCTTCTTCCATTTTCTTGAAATTAAAGGATGGCGAAAGCGGACATTGGTGGCTTAATATTTGCGGTACAACCCTTGGATTTTGGCCAAAACAAATATTCACAAAATTGTCTGATTCAGCAACCTACATTGCCGTAGGAGGTGAAGCATATAGCCCAACTAATCGTCCTCTTCCTCCCATGGGAAATGGTTATTATCCAATTAATGATGACATGAAGCTTAGTGCATTTTTTAGTGACTTGGTGCTTGTAGATGGAAATCACAGAAAAATTGATCGCCCTCAACTCGAGGGATATACAAATGATCCACATTATGGTATCAATTATGTTCAAGACGCGGGATTATTTGGACATATCGCTTTTTATGGTGGCATAAATAAATAAATAAATAAATAAATAAAAATAGATTTCATAATAATATTACAAGTATGATCCTACACTTATCATGTTTTTTTTACAAGGTATCAATCGTAGGCCTTATTAATTTTTATTTATTTTTCAACGTCCGATTCTTAAACGCATTCAAAATTAAATATTCATTTTGTGAAACCGTTTAATATGAGGATTTATGGTTGAATAAATAATTAGTGAAGTCTTATGAGCATGCACTTGAAATCATGTACAGTACGTAGTAATATGTTTGCAAAGTTAATAGACGTGCCAAACTTACATATATAGGACTATAATTCAAATTTTCAGCAGTCAAACACGTTTTCAGTGGTTATTTGGCTTTCATACTTGGTAGATGGTAGATTATTATGAACTTATATATACCTCAGAAATTCTTAGGTGTACCGAGTTCAAGTGAGATCATAATTACTTCCAAATACGGAGTAAGTTAAGAAAATCAATAATTAATAGAGCTTCTGATTAGTTAGGGTATACGATGACGTTGTGATGTGATACATCCGATATACCTCGTTAAGAAAAAAAATTATCAGCAAAATCATCTAACACTAAAAGAATTACAAGGAATAATACTGGTTGTTCGGGCCAAAAATTTGCACTCTAGGAATACCACGTGGCAAAACTCGAGTGAACAGTCAATAAGTCAGAGGTCGAAAGTCAACAATAAAAGAGTCAAGGTCAAAGACTAAAATATGGAAGTCAAGTACTCAGAAGACGCCAAGTCAAACAAACCCGAAATTACACACAACAATGGGTCGAGTGAAACATGAAGTAAGACGGTGGACCACTTATTTGAAAGGAGGTCCAACATATGAAAGATAAAATCCAACCCAAGAGGGAAGGATGCACTAACCTCCCCTACAAATGGGGAAACCCTCCCATTAATTAGGAAAGGATCAAGGGGAAGAGCATAAGGTGGTTAGTGTAAGGTTAGATTAGTAATTTTACATGATTAGTTAGTTCTTAATCTTAGTTTAGTTAAGTCAAATTAGAAAAAAAAAATATTTTGGTTTTTTTTACATATTCCGTTTTATGAATTAATTAGATAATATTATTAATATAATTTAGATTTATTTAAAAAGAAAAATTATTAATATAATTATAATTTATATAAATCATTGTTATATATATTTTAATATTAAAAAAATCAATTTAAAAAATATTATATTTTTCGAAAATAAATGTCCACGAATTTACTTTATAATTTTCAAAAAAAATAATAATTAAGCTTCCAGAATATATTCTTGCCTTTTATAATTATAAAAAAAATTATTGTATAAAAATATTTATTATATATATTCGTTCACATTGTAAAGAGATTATACGGAAAACGGAAATATTTAGAAGAAATATAAAATGAAATGAAATATTAATTGAGAATATTTCTTATATGTTCACATTCTATTTATTTTAGTTTGTTAATATATATATATATATATATATATATATATATAGAGAGAGAGAGAGAGAGAGAGAGATGATCAAATAAGTTCACCATATGTAATTAAGTCTATATTAAAGTTACAGATGACATACGTTAAAGTTGCATTTTTTCAGAATTGATATGTAACTATAACATTCAGCTCTTTTATCACTTCAAATGATAAAGTGCAACTTTAACACTCATCTCGTGTAATTTTAAGCACCTTTTGTGTAACTTTAACACTGGAACTTATGAACTTATAAGAGTTGTTGGCCTTATGTGAACCTATATATATATATATATATATATATATATATATATATATATATATATATATATATATATATATTGATATATTCACCTTATATATGATGATGATGATAATAATAATAATAATAATAATAATAATAATAATAATAATAATAATAATAATAATAATAATAATAATAATAATAATAATAATAATAATAATAATAATAATAATAATAAAGTACAAAATGTAATCATATTAATTAATTTTACATTTTAAATAGATCATAAAAAACTTAACAATATTATATGATTATTTCAAAGAAAATAAAATTTTTAAAAGTTTATAAATTTCACTTAACTAGGTTAAAAATTAATCAAAGGTATAAAATGACTAAACTAACCCTAAACTAATCACTCTAGGTTAACAAAACCTTGACACATGGAGCGATGTGATTGGTCGTGTATGAAATTGTCATACACGCCGTGTATGTGTAGCCTTTTCCGAGCATAACGGCAGATAAGAGAGTTAAGAGGAGGAGATCTCAGACATTCAAGGAGAATTAAGGGGGAAAGATCCTGAGAGAAAGGGGCAACGATTGAGGGCACTATAAAGGCAAGAAGAGCAAGAAAGAAGGATCATTCAACCCACAATCAACACACAAAAACCCCGAGCAAAACTTCACGACACAAGACTCGTAGACAATTTTAGTCCCAATACTAAAACTTGTATCTCTTTCTTACTCATTTTCGACTATAGTAGAAACTTGGCGGGATTCCGACTCCCCCCGCGGTTTTTCCCACATCGGGTTTCCGCGTCACCAAAACTTTGTGTGTCATTTTCTTTCTTTCGTTGTTTTCCGTTCACTAGGTTCAATATCGCTTAGACAACCCGTAGTTATAGGACGATCGCTTTAACCCGCAATCTAAATCGTAGATCCGGTAAAAATTTTACCAAAACAATTTGGCGCCCACCGTGGGGCAAAGTGATCATTTTCTATAAGCCAAATCCTACAGTAAAGCAATCTCGTGTCGTCATGACTGGATCCGGCCAAAGTTCTTCCAGCAGTCAAGGAGCATCCACACAGTCCTCAGGAGGAAGATTGTCCCCAGGATTAGCAGAGCCGGCTTTCATGCCCCTCACCCTGGCAATTCCCACCAGCCAAATGGTGAAACCCACGCTGTCGGTGTCTAGGCCTCCTCTGACGCCTAAGATCTTTGGGGTCACCAGCTCCTCCAAGACCAGGAAGGAGAGCATACCAACTAGAGCCTCGACTCCATGAGGATCCGTGGGAGAAGCTTCTAGTGGCGCGGGGTCTCCAGACCTGATGCAGAGTATGCTCCAGGGAATCAATGCTTTGCGCCAGGCAGTGGAAACCCTGCAGAAGGACAACCAAGATATCAAAGCTCGGATCTCGGCAGCAGACAAGACTCCAGTTGCATTGCTCCAGATGTCACCAGAGATACCGCCCCTGATGCCTAGAGGAGAGCCCAGCACCCGTAGGGAGTCAATGACCAGCAGAAGGACCACCAGAGAAGTCCCCTCAGAGTTGGTCACCAGACTGGAGTTAGGATTGGCTCCACCAGGCCCAGTCATTGAACCCCAAGAGTTGGGTTACCTAACCTACGGCCCCACACCCGGCAGATCTCCTACCGCAGGTAACCTTCTCTCCAACATCGAAAGTCGATAAACTAACTCACTATCTTTTGCAGGCACCCCTGTCCACCAGGCGCCAGAATGGCAATTTATAACTCCACCAGGGAAGACCACCTTATCCAGTCACCAGTCCTCTGGAGAAGTGTGGACAGCACCCACCTCAAGCCAGCAGGCGTCCGAATGGCAACCCGGATCTGCGACAGCAGCAACACCTTTACTTCCTCCTCATAACAGCCAACACCTTGGAGGACCTTATGTAGGAAGTACTCCTTTCAATTTTTCTCCTCCTGTCTCTAACCCTCTTGCAGGAACAATCAGCACAGCAGATCAGCAACGCCAGGAACTGAAGGAATTGAGGGACCTGATCAACAAGATTCCCGGAATTGTCCTAGATTGTCCAAGCTTCAATTCCAGCAACGCCCAAGGCTCTAAGGGAGTTAGGGCGCAGAGTCAGGTGGCCCAGGAGAAAGGAGTACACCAATGACCGAAGAGACGCCAGCAAGAGGTGCGAATTCCACGACGACATTGGACACCATACCGATGAGTGCGTCCAACTCAGGAGGGAGGTTAAGTTCCAGTATGATCAGGGGAATCTGGATCACCTCAAGTCCAGAAACTCCAGCAGGATAAATGCAGCAGATCAAGTATTGCCTTCTCCACCTCCAATATGTACCAGAATCGTCAACGTAATCACAGGAGGATCAGAATTGTGCGGACTGACCTACTCAGCAGCCAAGAGGCATGCTTCCCAGACCAGAGGAGACAGACCAGAACACTCCTGCAGAATCAGTTGCAAGAATCTTCCAGCTGTCACCTTTGACGAAACTGATGCAGAAGCTACTCCAGAGATGCACCATGACGCCTTAATAATTACTCTCTCTATAGGGAATTGCACCGTGAAGAAGATTTTGGTGGACACTGGGAGTTCAGTCAACCTCATCATGCTGGAAGCTCTCCAGAGCATGGGGTTTAGCGAGAAGGATCTAACGAGGAAGGCGGTCCCCTTGGTAGGTTTTAGTGGTGAGACCAAGCATTCCCTGGGAGAGATCACCATCCCTACCTATGCCGGAGGAGTGAACAAACAAGTACGGTACCTAGTCATCGATGGACCCTCCACCTACAACGTGATTCTGGGGAGACCTTGGATCCATGAGATGAAGGCAATTACCTCGACCTACCACCAATGCCTGAAGTTCCCTACGCCCTGGGGAGTGCAGAAGATCAGTGGAGATCAGGAGGAGGCGAAAGACTGCTATAAGGTGGCCCTCAAGAAAACTGCAAGTCCTCCAGCATAGCTATTTCCGTAATAACAAATTATCCACTAAAAACTATTATGAGAAAACCTGAGTTGTCAGGAAGAATGGCCAAGTGGTCTATACACTTGAGCGGCTTCGACCTGAAATTTGTCCCCAGAACAGCAATAAAATCCCAGGCGTTAGCAGACTTCGTATCCGACTTCAGCCCAGCACTACAGACCCAGGCAGAGAAAGACATCCTCCTCCTTGAGGAGGACAAAGGCGAACATGTGTGGAAGCTAAATGTAGATGGCGCTTCCAACATGCGAGGATCTGGAGCAGGATTAGTTCTGAAGTCTCCACAGGGGGATCTCATAGTCCAAGCAGTACGGTGCGAGTTCCGAACAACAAACAACGAGGCAGAATATGAAGCTCTAATCTTGGGTCTCCAGCTGGCTCTGGACCTCAAAATCAAGCGCCTGGAGGCATACAGCGATTCTCAGCTAATAGTCAACCACATGAATGGTTCGTATGCAGCTAAGGACTCCAAGATGGTGTCTTACCTTGAAGTGGCAAAGGAGCTCTCCCTAAGGTTCGTAGCATTCTCAATCAACCAAGTCCCTAGGGACCAGAACGTGGAAGCAGACGCCCTAGCCACCCTGGGGGCAACCTTCAAACCAGACGTAGTTTCCACCATACCCATTGTTCATGTCCTGGAGCCAGTAGTTTGGAAGGGTACACAGGAGCACAAGATGCCTGGAGAGGAGGAAAATTCACCAAACCAGGGGTTGCATTGGCTGCAGGAAGCAGGAGTCTGCAGCACCTCAGCAGAACAAGAAGAAATTTCTGACTGGAGAAAACCCTACAAAGAATGGCTGCAAAACGATATTCTGCCAGCAGACAAGAAGGAAGTCCAGAGTTTTAGGATGAAAGCGTCCAGGTACACCCTCATTGATGGTGTCATGTTCAAAAGATCAGCCGCTGGACCATACTTGAGGAGCCTGAGTCAGTAGGAGGCAGAGGTGGCTATGCATGACCTTCACAGCGGTGAGTGTGGAAATCATGCAGGGGGCAAGAGTCTATCCAACAAAGCACTCCGCCAAGGTTACTATTGGCCGACAATGCGCAAAGACACCAGAGAGTATGTTAAGAAGTGTGACGCCTGCCAGAGACATGCACCGGTCAACCACCAGCCAGCAGAACCATTGCACCCAATAATTTCTCCTTGGCCCTTCATGAAGTGGAGGATGGATATTGTTGGCAAGTTACCAAGAGCTCCAGGAAACAAAGTCTTTATGTTGGCCATGACAGACTACTTCTCCAAGTGGATAGAGGCAGAATCATTCCCTCAGGTGACTGAGAAGCAGGTTATATCCTTCATAAAACGTAACATTATCTGCAGGTTTGGCATTCCTTCAGAGATCATCTACGACAACGGATCCCAGTTTATTGGCAACAAGATGGAGGCCTACTGCGCCAGGTGGAACATCACACTAAGCAAGTCTACCCCCAGAAACCCTCAGTCCAATGGTCAGGCGGAGTCTAGCAACAAAATTGTGATAGACAACCTGAAGAGAAGGCTGAAGGAGGCAGGGGGCAGATGGGCAGAGGAACTCCCCTTGGTGTTGTGGTCTGACAGAACTACACCCAGGGTGGCTACAGGACAAACACCTTTCAGTTTGGTCTTTGGTGCTGAGGCGGTCATCCCTTCAGAAGTGAGAGTGCCAACCCACAGATACGGTTGCATAACAGAAGACAGGAACCAGGTGGAGATGGCAAGCAGCTTGGATACTATAGATGAGCTCAGGACCGATGCTCAAATAAGGATGGCCTCCTACAAGCAGACAGTCGCCAGAAGTTACAACAAGAATGTCAAAGTCAGAGTCCTGCAGGAGGGAGACCTAGTTCTCAGAAAAGTGTTCCAGAACACCAGAAACCAGCAAGCAGGAAAATTCGCCTACAATTGGGAAGGGCCCTACCAAATAGAGAAAGTAGTTGGGAACGGAGCCTACCAACTTATGACCGTGGAGGGGAAAATCATCCAAAAGCCATGGAACATCGTACACCTAAAGAAATACTTCTTCTGAGAAGGGCCGCAGCCGCCAGCAATCCAGGCCACTACCGCCAGAAACATGGGCTAGAGCCGCCAGAAACATGGCATCTATTCTGCCAGGTGCACCTCCACCAGAACCCAGGTTTAATCTTTTCAAATCTTACAAACATATATTTAAGTTTTCCTGTCATTCTTCTGTCTGCCTTACTTTCTTTTCGCAAAATTTTAAATTTTCTTTTCGCAAGATTTAAAAATTTCTTTTCTACATGTGTCGTCAAAATTGAAATTTCTTTTGCATCAGAGTTTGACTTTCTTGTTGCATACATTTTCAAAATTTGATTTTCATTCTTCATATGCTTTTGAAAGTCGATTCTTCTTCCACATATGTCTTCAAATGTTGCGTTCCCTATCTTTGCCAAATTTTTCAGCTTTCCCCAAACTGGTGACTAATCTGGTGGAGGGCACAACTTCTACAGAGGCGTGTGTCTTGTGACTAAGTGCCTACAACCGGGACATTACAGTCTCCTGCGCCACTTAGCATCCACGCAAAGCGTGGCACCTCCGACTGAGTGGGCGAACTAAACCCCAGGCCACCACTATATCAAAGGTCGACCATACATACATAAGGCATGCATACAACAGAAGGTAGTAAGACAAAACTACAACAAACGATTACAATCAGACGCAAACAATCACAATCAAACGCAAACAATCACGATCAAAAGCAAACGATTACGATCAAAAGTTAAGGCACGAAATGCCACAAAATACTAACACACTTCGCCCCCCTGAGCAAAGGCAAAGTCACCACAGAAAATCTTTTGCAAACACTAACAGAAATTCACATCACGCAGGGTTCACAAGCCGAAGACGAGTTCAACAAAGGAGGAGTAGCGTCACTCCAGCAGAACTTGGTCCACAGCCTGGACATTCTCCTCTGATGGAGGCAGAACTGTAGCAGATCCTCCTGCAGGAACCTAGGTCTCTGCTGAGCAGTAACAGAACCTATCTCAGGATTATCAACGATGTCCTCCTGATCCACCCACTCTTGCCCATCAGCCTCCCGGTCAGCAATGGGGAAAGCAACGGACTCCTTCAAAATCCTCCGCCTCCACATCAGAAAGAGCATCCAAACTCCTTCGCCAACAATTTGCGAACCAAGCCCAACCCCCTCGGAGAACCTTTTATAGCACAGACCTGTGACCAGGAAGCAGCATCTGATCCAGGAAAGTCATATCCTCTGCAGACTTAGACGTACCAAAGCCTTCAGAAAATTTGAGCACCACTCCAGTAGGAACATCATCAACAAGTCTGGGGGCAGAATAAGAGGTAGACTCAGAAAGGTCTGCCACCAGAGGTCCAGTTTCTGCAGGAGTAATTTCTGAGAGAGAGAACGGATTACGCCCTCTCCTAGAACCAGCAAGCTAAGGCCAGCAGGAGCAGAGCCGACTGCCTATGATTGAGGCAAACGGAAATTCCCGCCTAAGATGAGCTTAGTCGGAAATTTGAGGGCATCTGTTCGGGCCAAAAATTTGCACTCTAGGAATACCACATGGCAAAACCCGAGTGGACAGTCAATAAGTCAGAGGTCGAAAGTCAACAATAAAAGAGTCAAGGTCAAAGACTAAAATATGGAAGTCAAGTACTCAGAAGACGCCAAGTCGAACAAACCCAAAATTACACACAACATGGGTCGAGTGAAACATGAAGTAAGACGGTGGGCCACTTATTTGAAAGGAGGCCCAACATATGAAAGATAAAATCCAACCCAAGAGGGAAGGAGGCACTAACCTCCCCTACAAATGGGGAAACCCCCCCCCCCCCCCATTAATTAGGAAAGGATCAAGGGGAAGAGCATAACGGCAGATAAGAGAGTTAAGAGGAGGAGATCTCAGACATTCAAGGAGAATTAAGGGGGAAAGATTCTGAGAGAAAGGGGCAACGATTGAGGGCACTATAAAGGCAAGAAGAGCAAGAAAGAAGGATCATTCAACCCACAATCAACACACAAAAACCCCGAGCAAAACTTCACGACACAAGACTCGTAGACAATTTTAGTCCCAATACTAAAACTTGTATCTCTTTCTTACTCATTTTCGACTATAGTAGAAACTTGGCGGGATTCCGACTCCCTCCGCGGTTTTTCCCACATCGGGTTTCCGCGTCACCAAAACTTTGTGTGTCATTTTCTTTCTTTCGTTGTTCTCCGTTCACTAGGTTCGATATCGCTTAGACAACCCGTAGTTATAGGACGATCGCTTTAACCCGCAATCTAAATCGTAGATCCGGTAAAAAATTTACCAAAACACTGGTGATATAAAATCAAATGATCGAAACATAATGAATATTTAGACTTGTTGAACATAGCCAGTATAATTATGCCTACATAAAGGGCAATATCGGAATCTACGAAACAACCTGTATGCGCAAACCTTATGAAAAGTGTGCTTGCAAACAGGAAGGATGCATACTTCATCGTCGTTTACGAATTCTTGTACGCAAATCAAATTAAACATTGATCTTCTTCTTCTACTACTACTTCTTGGGCTGAATCTGTATTAGATTCAGCCCGTATGGGTGTGGGTGTGGGTGCTACGTATCTTGTGATCGGGAATTTAGTGTATATTCTTCTATGTAGTTGCGGACAAGTTAAATCTCTATAAATAAAATAAATTATAATAGCAAGTATTATTACTAGGAAAAAACTAACAAGTGGAAGATTTATCTCCGATAGGGCTTGTTTGACACCTTCCGTAAGGTTGTTTTTTCCATGCCATTGTCGAGACATTGTTTCGATCAGGAACGTAGGACCTGTACAAAATATTTACATTTCATATTTCGCTGAAGAAAATATGATAGTCGGGATTTGTCGACAATCTTACTACCAAATAAAACCAACTAACCTAAGCTAGAATAGCAAGGGTAAGTCGGGTCGAATCCACAGAGAGATCGGGAATGAGTACTAGGTCGGTCTCGAATTATGAATTAGCTACGCGAATCGATTGATAGGGTGAGATTAAACTAATAAGACTAACTAATAAAAACATAAACAAGCAAATAATAAAACTAAACGAGTAAATCAATCAAATGGAGAAAAGCCTAGGGTCCGATTTCCTCCACCGACACACCTCAATCACATCATTGAAACCCCGGTAACAAGTCATCGAATAGTGAATTAGGGAGAAAACGCCTCTAAAGGTCCAAACACCTCCCTCCCGGGATCGTGAATGGATAAATAGTAATCCCAAGTACTTCCCTCCCGGGCTCGTAATTGGTATCCTAGGTCCACACCGAAATCCACTCCCGTGGTATCCCGCTAAGAGCCTAAGTCATTAAGTCTACGCTAGATTCCCGTCCGTCCCTCTTCCCCTCCCGAGGTAAGAGTTCCGACTGAAAGTCAACCTCCGATAACTCATTAAAATGAGTCCAATAACATAATCAAAGCGTGTCGGGGATTAATCGTTCCCTAGTAAAAGTCTACCCACTACCCATAATCAACACAACACAAAACACACAAATAATTACTTTAAACACAACATTTAACATAATGAAATAATAAAGAATGAAACTTTAATTAATCCTAACATAAACTATATATAAACAAACAAGACAATTATAAAATAACATTACAAAACATAATTAACGATAAAGATTAAAACTTTGAACTAATTATCTATCTATACTATATAATAAAACAACAACCAAAAACATATTTTTTCCCGCCTAGCTTCAACACATGCATTGCACTTCATTTTTTGGTCCAAGCCCAATATAATCTATGAGTATTAATTTTTCCTACCCAACCCAACATTTTTAAAGCGGAGTTACTCTTCGCAGTACCAATTTTACTCAACGCAATATTTTTTGGGTCGTGTTTTTTCCTAACGAGAGTTTACTCAATCCTAACGACATTTTACCAATTTGTCCTTATCATTTCACGCAAATTGATTTTCTTTTTAAAAAAACCCTAAATTCAACCACCAACAAACACCACCCAAAACACAATTAGACCTATCAACACCAACAACCACCACCCAAAACACCAACAAACACCACCCAAAACAAAATTAATTAAGTTTAATTTGACATAATAAAAGAAAAATAAGATAGTAAAAAAACCGAATTAAAAAAATTACATGAAAAGAAAAACCATAATGCACCCTAAATCTCTAACCCTAATTTAAAAAAAAAAAAAAATTAAACCCTGAACAAAATATAAATCAATTAATTAAATAATTAATTAAAATGATATACTTCATTGATAATTAAATTAAATTGGGGAGGTAAAGAGAAAAGAAGATGAGAGAAAAATTACAAGTTAGGTTAAATTATGAAGAGGGTAAAATTGGAAAAGTGACATTATTTTCGTTAGGATTGAGTAAAGGCTCGTTAGGAAAAAAGTAATTTCGTACTTTTTCCACATAAATTTTCATCCTACGCCCTTCACTAAAAAAGAGAAATATTCCTACAACTCTCAAACTCTCTATTGAAACCCTGAAAATCATCCAATTTTTTCAATTATTATCGATTCATTTCAATTCTAAGCATACAAACATTCAATTTATCAAATTTATAAGATTATGGATATAAGTTTGATCGAAGAACATGTGTGAACGGTTAACTATCCCTAATTATTGAAATTAGGTTCTAGAAATCGTTCAATTTTTTCAATTATCATCGATTTCCTCCAATTCCTATTGAATTTAGGGTTTTAGAAATCGACCAATGTTTTCAATTATCATCGATTCCTTCCGATTCTAACTATACAAATCATTAATTTGATCAATTCATGGATATAAGTTAGATTGAAGAACAATTATGAAATTAGTTTTTACCTTGGTTCTTTTTTATCCAAACTTATTATTTACTTAATATAGTACGGTAAATATTTTTTTTAAAACGTGTTGTGTCAACAAAATTGAAAAAATACCCTCGATCAAAGTTTTAAAAAATATGTATTGCGTCAAAGTTGGAAAAAAAATGTACTTCTTGGTAAAAGAAACAACCAAAGTTAAAAAAAATATATTGTGTCAAAGTTGAGGGGCAAAATTGGAAATATCGTATTGCGTCGAGTAAAATGCGTACCGCGAAGAGCAACATTCTTTTAAAGTTGTCCGGCTAATGATTCCATAATACACATACTCATTAATTTCCAACCGTGATCTATTCTATCTATGTTCGATATTTCCTAAAAATTGTTTTCCGTAGTTAATATTACAGTAATATTTTAAATGCATTCTTTCCAAAAAATAAAAATAAAAAATCTTTCAACCATTCCATAATATATTTCGTCAACCTTAATTACTAATTTTGCCCAAGAAAAGGTCTTCATAACATATTCCTTCAACATTAATTAGTGATCTTTGCCTAAAATAATCACTTCGGGAAATATTCTTCGAACATTAGTTAGTTATAATAAGTCTTCATAACATATTCGTTCAACATTAATTATATTGAAATTACACATTTTACTATAATGCTTTGTATTACTCCCTACATGAGTAATCATTAATCATTACTAGATCAAATAAGATCTCTTTAAAAAAAAAAAAACTCTGTATGAAATAACAGTTACAATTATGTTTTTAATGTTACACTTTGACTTTCTTGAGATGGTTCCGAATAGAAAATGAAATTCATATATTGAGTTACTCCTACGAAGAGTGAAATTCAGACTATCTTAAAAGTTTAAGCTAAAATTAATTAACTCAACGAATAATATCAAACGTACGAAATATGAGTGTAAACATAGGAGTACTAGCTAGGTACATGTCGAACATATACCTTGGACTCTTCGCATTGATTTTCATGTGTATATACGATATATTTGATGTTGATTTTAAGCGTATACCTTTTTTATATTATAAATTATTTCTATTTATGGTTAAATATAGATATACAAATAAGATCACCTATACAATTCTGGTATTTATACACGTGCAACTAATTTGCACATGTATAATAACCATTAATCTAATAATACTCCGTATTAATCAAAAGTTTCATATTAATAAGATATTTATGGTATGTACATCTGTTACAATGTCAAAGACACAAGTTTATAATATTTTGATCGACGGTAATATAATTTATTACGGGTTAAAACATTTGAAAACACCATAGATATAGATATGTTCACAAAACAAACTATTACGTTATTTGCAATTTAAATTATTTTTATACTAATAATCAAACATAGATTAAACATTGTCGAAAATGTTTTTTATTTAATAGCTAGGTTATTACCCGTGCGAAATTGATCGGTGTAAATAAAATAACTATGTATATTAAAATAGCATTGGACATGTATACCAATAATAATTTACCAATATTACGTCTATTGATAGTATACTTACTAATGAAAAAAACTTATTTGAAATATTGAAATTGGAGCGTATTACACGACTGTTATGATATTAATCTGTACAAAAGTATTTAATACGGTGTATCGGAAAAAAAATAGTATTTTTTATTAATTTGCGAGATAACAATCACACTTATCTTTTTCCTTGAGTTGATTCCATTTAGATGTCTATTTTTTATTCACAATTTCTTAAAATGTTTTGTGTTATGATTTTCGTATCAAGTTAGTTCTACTAAAAGTAAATTTTTCATTATTTTATAAAATATAAGTTAAGACTAATTATTCAACGAATAATCATACCAAACATAAGAGATACGTGTATATTATGATAATAGTTACAGATCAAGCATGTATCCCTTTATTAATTTTTCATGCGTGTATAATTTAAGTTGATTTTAAGTATATATATTTTTTTCATTATTATAAATTAATTTTGTTAAAGATTGATATCCAAATATGATTATTTACATAAGTCTTTTATATATATGCCCGTGCAACTTTGCACGAGTTCTAAACTAGTTAACTAAATATAATATAAACATAAAACTAAAGATAATAAAACAAATAAAGGAGTAGAGATAAAAGAATTATAAGATGTCTTGAATGTTGAAGAAGAACTATTAATTAAAACTAATCAAAACTAAAACTAAAATTTAGAAAAATAGGAAAAGAAGAGGCTGCTCTGTTTTTTTCGTTCTACTGCTACTCTAAACCCTATCTAATTCTCTACTCTGACCTCTTCCTTGTTTAATCTAACTTGCTTGCTGTTTTATACTAACAAAAGTAAACAGTGAAAGACCCATTTACCCTTCACTTAAATGAAATAAAAAGAAGAGAAACAAGGGCTTAAGAGTGATTTGCTAATCCAAATAAGACAAACCACTCAAACAAAAGAGAAGCAGGCACGGTGGACTACGATATGCACGGAGGTGACGGGCGCCGGTGGGTCGAACGGCGGTTGGAGATGGTGGTAGCTCGCCTGAGATGGAAGACGAACGGCGGCGTATCGACGGAGTGACGGGACCTGGGCGGTCGTCGGAGCTCGAGGAAAGGTGCTCGCCGGAAATGGTGGCCGATTGATTGAGCAATTGATTGATGAGTTTGTAATGAATTGAATGAGTGATTGGATGTGAAGTTGAATCGGAAATGAAGATGGAGGAAAGGAGGAACTTGGATTGATTGATGAAGATAGTTGATGGTGGAGGGAATAATTAATGGTGGACTGATTGTGTTGGATTGTTGAAGATGGGGAAAAATGGTGAATCGAAATGGAAATGGAGGTGTTGATTGAAGATGAGAGCAGGGGAGTTTGTTTTGGGTGATGGACTAGGATCGGTCAAAGTTGGGTTTGACCCGTCTTTCTCGTCTCGTTTCTTCCCGGGTTGGTACCTACAATATCAAAATGACTCGAGCAATATCAAAATTCTAAGAAATAGGCTAAAACGACATTATTAAGCTAGACTCGACTAATGATCAAAATTAAACGTAAAATGACTAATTACTAACAAATCGGATTATAAAATTGATCGAATAAGAGTAGAAATATGGGGCAAAAACCGGTAAAATAGCGCGTTATCAAAATAATACATGCATGGAGTACGATTTAATTTGATGTATAAACATTAGATAAATTTAAAAATGAGCATTGTTATACAAAATTTGATAATTTTCAATTAATATAGCATCAGATTGTGTTGATTACTCAACGTATGTATGTATTTTGGATGATGAAGCAAATAAAATTATTGCTAAAAGAACAAAATTTGGGCAGTTAAGTGACTTTATTAATTTAAATTAAGGATACCTGTTGTTATAATTTCAATGTCCCAACTCTGAACGGACTAATGCTCCCTTCTACGACTTCTTGATGTTATCTTCACAATGCATATAATCAAAATTTAGTACTCGTGCCATTCTGATCGTAATTAAAATGGGTTAGTTCATATATAAATGATTAAAACACGTACATGCGTAATATTATTAATCCTATGAAGCACGAAATAACGAAAGATTATTTTTTGTCGTAGTTCATAAAATAAATATTTTAGCTCAAATTATACAAAACGTGACACTAAAAACATACAAGTGATACGGATCAAGTAATACTTGAGATTAAAATAAATAAAATACGTTAAAATATTTGTGAAAAAGAGACGGGTGACCTTAGATGCCTCTCTCTCAAATTCGATATTATGTATAATAAGTTTGTATCATATTTATAACAAGTTTTATAAACTGAAAATATGCAAGTAGTGCCTTTTTTCATTTTAATATTTTATGGTACAACATTAAATATATGAAAGGGATGTGTATTGTGTAAGTAGGGCAATATAATGCACCAAAGTGGATAATGGAGCATGATCATTTATGAACGATGATACTGATGATTGTGTAAACACTTGCTTTTACAATGACGCACTATTATTTACGAGCAAGATTACATAAATGGGTGTCGAGGAAGATCAACTGATTTTAATATTATGACGGATATATATATCCCTTGTAAAGAAAAATAAATGATTTTCTTTTATTCAACAAAGTGCACACTTAGTCGCATTACAATAGAGGAGAAGGGGTTCGAACCTAACCACCAACATAAATACATACTCTGTAATTTTGCCTGCTTAGTAATTAATTAAGTCGATCATTTTTCAAGATTTATCCCTTAAATATTGTATTTTTAATGTCGTCTTAGTATGGTTTAATATGCTAATTAAATAGTTCGTATTAATTTTTTTTTTATGAGAAATTAGTTAGTTAGTTTGTTTATAGATAGTGGTATAGGTAAAAATCGAGTTGGAGTGTTTTATTTTTGAACGACTTTAAATAAATATTTACGCGACCATTTATACTTATTTATATTCTCTCCTTTTGTTGGTGGTACTACCATGCACGGTGCATCTTAGTGCAGTTCTTTAAGATTCCGTAACTGGGTAGAACAACTAGATACATAGAACTATTTTTCCATAGATAATTCTAGATATTTTTTCCTAGATTAATGTGTTAATAATGATCACCATAAAATGTTAGTAATTCAGTCGCAATACATTTAAGTGTATTTGAGTTTTCAAACCGAAATCAGAATGTTGTATATACTCAAGAACGATATAATATAATTAAGTACGAAGATGCAAAGGGGACAATTGTATAATCCATGCATTATTGAGTTCATGGGATTATCGACATGTTATGATGTAATGTGTATATCTGTATCATGTGATTAAGTGATACGAAAATTACGAACTTTCGTATGTCTAACGTAGCGGAAGATTTTTTTTGAGGTTTTATTTTGTGAAAAGAAGGGATATTTACTCGAACTAGACCTATAGGACGAATAATGGTGAGAACAATTAAGACCTATTAATTGTTACCCGAGTTAATGTCTGAAACGCGTCAAACAATAACAAAGTTTGGATCGAAACATCCTGATTAGAGCGTAATAAGTGGATCGAAAGCCGTAATTTTCGTATCATAAGTGGTATCAGAGCGTAATTTTCGTATCATAAAGTATACAAAGTGTTATATATGTATATATAGTGTCAAACTTATAAGAAAACACGCAAATTAGTCCCTCCAATCCTAGTCCGGATCAAAATTAAGCCAAATGGAGTATTGGTTATTATGCGGAGCTTCCGGACCGGGATGTGGGTATTCCCGGTCGGGATGGCTCGTTATTACCCGTATTCTGATCTTTTATTTTGACGGTCGTTGACTTTTACTACCCTGGTAAAAATGTCACATTTTGGTATATAGTAAGCAAATATAATGAGCTTGCTATCCCAAAAATTTGACTCTGGATTCGTCCCTGGCGGCAGGGGGAGGAAATGTATAGTAGACCGCCATCAAGACGGAATTCCACATTCTCCATCTTAGCGTTCCAAGGAAACTTAAAAGCTTCTCCAGAATTCGCCGTAGCTTCTCTCTTTCAGTTCCCATATCGGATCATCGAACACAAACGGATGAGGAGGTTGTTTCACTCGATCAGATCGCACGCCACGAACCCCAAACCAAACGACGCCCCCTTGTCAATCTCAAGCGTCAGGTCGTCGACACCAAGAACTTCGACAACAATGAAGTATTCTTTGGGCACGTGGAAGATGTCTGCCTTCACCATGTCGACACCGTCGCCTCCTTTTTCGCAACATTCTCTTGTCCAGTTCCTGCGTAGCATCTTGCTATCACCAGGGACGCCATTCAAGCTCATACACATTATTGTGAACACGACGACTCCACTCATCCATGTCATTGTTGATTTTCCCATCATCAACGTAAACATATAGCATTATAGCCTTGCTTTCGATCTCTTTATTGATCGATCTGATGACGACGTGAATCACTGAGTTTTGGAGGCTTCTTGTGTTTTTGTTTTGGTTTGGCGTCTTAATCCTCTATTTATTGATTCTCAAATTCTTAAGCTTTCCTATTTACGATCAGTAGTTTTAATTTTTTTTAGTGATCTTTCCTAATTTGTAATCATTGTTTGTTGATAGCCGGATTTGTCGTCAATCCTACCATTAAACAAACCAACTAACCTAAACTAAAATAGTAAGGGCAAGTCGGGTCGAATCCACAGAGAGATCGGAATCGAATACTAGGTCGGTCTCAGATTATGAATTAGCTACGCGAATCGATTGATAGGGTGAGATTAAACTAGATAGACTAACTAATAAATGAATAAAGAAACTAATAATATAAAACAATATAAAGAACTAGAAAACTAAAGAAACAAAAAGATATGAAATGATGTAATCAAATAAGAAAAAGTACTAAGGGACGATGTCACCGCGACTTATTCAAATCACGCTAACAAATGCCAAGTATCGAGGAAATTGGGTTCTCGGACAAGGAACGCGCGTTCTAGGTCGGTCAACTCCCTCCCGGGCTCATGAAACGACTAATTACCCCGTTTACCTCCCTCCCGGGTTCGTAAGACGGAATCCTAAGGTCAAGCTCGAGGGTCACTCCCGTGATAATCCCCAAACTAACCCAAGTCAATAAAAAGCACGCTAATCCAAACTAGTGTTAGAGATATCCCGCTTAATTCCCACTCCCGTGTTCAACTAAGTAGGGTAAGGCAAGGTAAAAGGGTAAAGTCGACAATCTATCCTAACCGACTCCCGTCGATGACCAAGGGATTAGATTCGACTCAAACTCCAAATACCAAGTTTATCCATAAATCCCAACACATCCTCATCCAATTACCCTATCAAACCGATACAAGGCATACAATTGCGCAATTCAAATAAATCGGGGATTCATCGACCCCTAGTGAGAAAACTACTCACTACTCATATTTATACTAATACAAATACTAATAATTACTCTAAACATAAAAATAAGCATAAAGAAATAATAAAGATAAAAACTTTGACTAATAAAATATAATTAAACTAATTCTAACATAACACATACTCCCTCCGGACACTATTTTTTTCCCCACTCCATTAAAATACTCCTCACATATATTGAGCTAGTGAGGCGAAAAATAGTGTCCGGAGGGAGTACTAACCACTTGAAATAAATATCAAACACAAACCTATAATTATATTAATAAACACGATTAACAATAAAGAAATGAACTTTACACTAATTACTCCGTAATAATTATATCTATCATAAATATGAAACTTAAACATAAACAATAATGAGAGAAAGATGAGAATTGTACCAAAGGAGATGAATTTAAGAAACTTGAATGAAGAAGAGAAGATTAAATCATAAAATTTAATTAAAATACTAATTAAAACTAAACTAAAACAAGATTAAGAAGAAAATGGGGAAAAAGAGTTGCTGCTGCGGCGTGCTCCACTACTGCTTCTACTCTCTACTGTTTCCTCTACTCCTACCTTCCTCTCTCTATTCTAATTCCCCTTTCCTGTTTCTCTCTATTCTCTGCTCTCTAATCTGTTCTCTTGCCTTTCTTTCTTTTTTTTCTTTTTGGTGGGCTGAGTCCCATATTTTGTGTTTTGGCCTAATCCTCATCATGATTCAATAGCGGTTTGATTTGATCCATTTTCTTCCGTCTTTATCATCTCGGTTCTCTTCGGTACCTATAAAATCAAATATCGAGGCACAGTACCAAAATCCCGAGAAATAACATAAAACGACACTAATTATACTAGACTCGATCAATTAGCTAATTAAACACAAATTAGCTTAATAATAGCAAAACAACTAATAAAATCAACCGAGAAAGAGTATAAATATGGGACGAAAAACCGATAAAATAGCGACTTATCATTTGTTTTTCCCAATTCTTTAATCTTTTAAATGGTATCCCTATATATTTTACTTAAAAATTACTCATACTTTTTCCTGATTAATACTCAATTTTAATAAATTTTTCTAAAATTTACCTATTTCATTCTTTTATATATAAACCCTTGCATTGGTCTTAACTATTCCTAATCAACCTATTCCACCTCCTAATATATCATCTTTATTTCCTCCTCGCTTAATTATATCCTCATCCTCATCTTCCTCGAAAAAATTGAAAAGTTTCGTGGTGTTGGAAAGTCGAAAGTCAAAAGTCTGAAGATTTTTCTTCTACTTGTGGTTCATTTCATGGGTTCGTCAGTTTAAACTCATTACCTTTTAGGGAGTCAAGGGATAAAGGTTAGTAGCTTAATCCTCCAATGGCAATGGCGGACGCATTATTCAACCTTCTCCAGATGTACCAGGACGACGATGACGACATGGAAGACCCAAGCAATTCCATCCGAATCAACAGTGAACCTGCAGAGTTCCACGCGAAAGTGGACGAATGTAGGGAGCAGTAGTGGGACGCTACTGGGGTTGGATTTGCCGAGGCTGCAGCATGCAAGCGATAGTTGATTACGCGCACGATGATGTTGCCATGTCTGCTGAGACTGAGGAGAGAGGCCTAGGTGTTTTGGATAAGTTTCTGCCTCCACCAACACATGAGAATGAGAAGTGCTCAGATGAGCTGCAAGGGAAGATAAATAAGTTCCTTGCATACAAAGGACAAGCAGGGAAAAGCTTCAATGTGGAGGTGCGTAATAGAAAAGAGTATCGGAACCCATGCAGTCAGTCAGGTACCAAGATATTGATGACGTTGGGTCTTGCTTCCCCAAACATGTGTTTGACCCCATGGATACGATGAAACCGACTTCTATGATGCAATAGAAACCACTGCCATAAACCGTGAAAGGGAAAAGGAAAGAACAAGGTCGTTTTACAGGATTACATGATAACACAGTTTGATAATTATTCTAGAAATATTATATTAATATCTCCAATATTACCTTCTTTTCATTTTATTAACTTACCTCATCAATCAATGTTTCCAAATTTGATTATGAATTGTAATTTAATTATCGATCACGTACTATCAATTTTCAATACTTATTTACTTAATTATTTTGTTTATTATTTCGTATATTATTATTGTTACTCTGTGATTATTAATCCTCTCTCCACTCAGATTAACTCTCTAACCAAATTTTCCTTCCAAAACCTCATCTTTACAATTAATTTCCTATAATTAAATATAGAGGAAATTAAAACATAATTAATTTCCTAATTAAATGAACAAATAACAATTAATTTCCTATAATTATGAAACTCATATCAATAAAACATTGAAGCTCCCTTTTGAAACTAATTTCCTTTAGTTTCCTCTATATTTATAAATTTTTGATAGTGTCTCTTTATGAACTACTCCATACTACGGAGTACTTTCTTGTCATAGGAACATCTGTGACTCTGAGAGTTTATTAGTTGAATTTGATCTAATTTGTAATTTTTTTAGGGTTAAATATACATTTAAATAACTCGATCATTTGTAATCTGGGTTGACCTATATCTCTTTTAAGCTGGATAAATAATTACATTGAGCTAAAGTTTGACGATAACTCAAATAATTACTCCAATTTATTTTAAATTTGCGAGACTAGGACTTCAATAAATTTTTAGTTCTTACATTATCTTTTAGATTATCATTTTTTTCATATTCAAGTCTATTCTCGATCTCATGTTTCTCTTAATCCAAATAGACTCGTAACTCAATTAATTCACATAATTACTTCATCTTACATTTCATTTATATATACAGAGTATATATACTTCGTATGATATATCCCTTCCGTCTCCGTCTCCGTCTCAATCATTTGTTATTTTTTTTATATTATTTATGAGAAATATTTTAATTAAAAAATATAAATTTTAACCGACGAAATTAATTTAACTTAATCGATAAGCTAATTTAACAATTTAAGAGTATAAGATTTAAATAGTAGCAGCTGGATTAAATTTTAACAGGCGGCTATAATCAACGTAACCGGGGCCCTCCTCATGAGTTTGTCAACTCCATAGTCTCACTCTCTTCAAATGTCAACTGGTTTATTAATAAACAATAAATTTTAATATGAGTGTTCGATTATGTCTTAAATTTGTTGGGTTGTCACTCCGAACAACCACGGAATCTCACATTTCTATGTTAGGTTCAATGTACTCCTACGGTCTCAATCATTTGTCTGTTATCTTTAATTTTTATTCGGGGTATAATTTGTGAGAAATATTTTATTTAAAGAATAACAAATATTCGAGACAGAAATAATACTTGTACTAATTTGGGTTAGGGTTTCTTCTATTAAAACTACTACGTTTTCCTATTGAAATTTTCTAGGTTTTTATCCTTCGTAATACTCCGTAGTCTTTAATTTTTTTTTTTCTAATACTAGCTAGTCGTAGTATATAAACTCTCTTAACAATTAACATATCCTTATTAAATTAATAATTCTCTTTTTTGTATTTGTGGACGTAGTCAATAACATAAAGCTGGTGAAACCCGTACATTTGTGTGTACGTCAAGGATCATATACGAATTATTTACAGAAAACTTAGATAAGAAAACGTAGAGATCAAGGAAAAAACAATTCGTTACATCGTTCAAACTATCCTAGTATTTGATCATCATTTGATGGACTTTAAAACGGTACTCTCTTTGTTCACTTTTTTGCTTCATTTCATTTAAATATTCCTCACAAATATTCATGAAATAGAACGAAAAATAATGAACGGGGTAATACAATGCTTGTACAATACTCCTACTACGTAATTATTTTACAATAATTGAAGGATCATATACTCTTTCTCATCCAAGATTGAAGTATTCAAGTCAAGTGTTCTACAACCATATTAAATTAATTAAAACTGGGAACAAGTCTATATTCATTCACTCAAAAATGTAGCTTTTGTTTAATTAGCAATTTAGCATACTGACGTGAGCTTAGTTATAGTTGCAATTATAAAACATTTCATACAATTTTCCAAGTAATTTCCGTTAGACAAAGTCCCTTCACAGTTGACATCATATCAAAATTCATAAATTACGCAAACAGAAGCCAATTCAATCGAAACCTTGACAATATACCCTACAGAATCCTATATATATGGCCATGCACCTACGTCCAAATAACACTCACATAACCAAATAATCTTAACTCAAGATAATTAATTATCTCTAATATTCCTAATATTCCGAATACGATGGCAATATCTAGAGTTATTGTCTACTTACTCCCACTCCTACTCCTTTTCACTGTATCCTCGGCCACAACAGTCGTCGATTTCTGCGTGGCAGACTTCAATTATCCGGTGGGGCCAGCCGGGTATCCATGTAAGAACCCGGCTAATTTAACTGTCGATGATTTTGTCCACTCTGCCTTGGGCGTTCCAGCAAACACCTCGGAAAACATCTTCAAATTCGCAGGCACATTCGCTTTAGACGCGACATTCCCAGCATTAAACGGGCTAGGCCTATCAATGGTCCGACTCGACTTGGGTGTGGGCGGGTCAGTCCCGATCCATACCCACCGAGCATCGGAGCTGATTTTATTGATTGAAGGTGAAATTATATCGGGGTTCATCGACGGAAATGGTGTAGCCTACTATAAGAAGCTGAGTCCGGGTGATATAATGATATTTCCACAAAGTATGTTGCATTTTCAAGTGAATGTGGGTGAGAAAGCTGCACTTGCATTTGTGAGCTTAAACAGTGCGAATCCTGGGTTTCAGTTTATGAGCCCTTCGTTGTTCGGGAGTGATTTGCCTGCTGAAATCGTCGAGAAGATTACTTTGTTGGATATTAACGAGGTGAAGCGAATGAAGGAAATCTTTGGCGGTTTTTGATTACCATGTTAATTCCCTTTCCGAATAATTAAGTGCGTTATTTGTTGAAATAAAAAGTCACGCCCCTGTTTTGTGTAAAAATAATGGCGATTGTTTGTTGTGTTGGTGTTTACTTGTTTATCAATAATTGTATATTTGCTATGTGTTTTTCATTTTCTTATCTTGTTTGATTACCCTTGCTTGTAATACAATGCATATGTATTGTACTTGAGATAAATGCTACTCCCTCCATTTACTATCTTATGTTCCGTTTCATTAAAATATTCCTTATAATGATGAAATGGGGCGAAAGATTATGAACGGAGGGAGTATTACTCATTTTTAGTCTATAATCATTTAAATTAGCACAAAGCCACAACTTCTGGTGCACCCGGGTGTGATTACAAATTCGCGTGAATAATTTTGGTACACATTGTAACATCACGTTGTAGTTGATCTCTCAACAAGTTTAATGAGATTCCGTCTCTTAGAACACCTCTCTCCATTCTTGGAGGAGAATGAAGAAAAATGGTTCCTCCATCATGAATATAAACGGGCCTCAACCATCACCTTTAAAGTTTTGGTTGAATCAGTTTCATAACATGATGCTTTAAGCTCCGATCGGAGATGGCTCTCTTATTTTCCATCTCCAGCGGGTCTTTATTGTCCTTCCTACGTAAACAGCTCTATTGCTGCCTATACATTTGCTATTCTTTTGTTAGCGTAATAGAATAGAAATGGACTCCAATTATGGAGAATGAAATAAAATCGTGGATCTTAATAATAAAAATATTAATTTAAAATTAAATTAAAGTGATGTGTGAATTAATGATTGGAGTAATGAAATTTGTTGGACACACAGAAAATAAAATTAATTTTATTTTTGGTTGGAGGATTTTTTGAAAATAAAAAAAATGAGGTAAAAGTAGCGAGATGGATGCACTATGGAGTGGATCGAATCCATGACAGGCACACCAGATTGTACTCCCCTAGTGGCCTAGTCCCCTCCCTCCAAACCTAGTAACAAATCATCTACTCCCTCCTATTCACTCTTTTCCTCCCCAATTTTTTTTGGGGGAAACCAAGGAGGGAGTATATAATAATAATAATAAAGAGTGGAGATAAAGTAAGAGAGATGAATAGAAAGTGGGGTATGAAGTGTAAAAGGTGGGGTATAAAGTGAAAAGGGGTTGGGTTTAGGTGTGGAGGAAAAGAATAAAGAATTGAAGGAAGAATAAAGAATGATTAAAATTATTTCCAAAAAAGAAAAGTGGGAAGAAAACCAAACTAAGCTCAAAAAGGAAAGTGGGAGGAAAAGAGTGAATAGGAGGGAGTATATACTTGGTAACTTTTAATGTATACAATAAATATAATCATGTAAAATTTTGTTTAAATTATCTAATCGGATGTCAAATTTTTATATAGTACTCGTAACTTTTAAAAATATACATAACTTAACATATAGTATTCAATAGTAGGCAAAAGAAAACATATATTAACATACGTGTATAAAATAAATGTAAGAATTAATTGAAACTCCACTTCTGACTTCGTGTGGTATATGCGAAAGTGTACAATTACAATTTTATAAATACTCCATACTCCGTATGAGTTTATTTCTTGATTATTTAGTTAACTATTTGTAAAACTAGACACTCTTACGTCTGACTCTAATTAAAACCAATTCGTGTACCACACTATCCATATTCTGACTCGATCCAACCTAAAAATTAGATCACGTACAATAGAGAGAATACTTTCATCCTCTTATTTTTTCTTTCATCCTCTATTTTTTTGACACCTCATACCCTCTTTCATCTACTACATTTTCCACTATCTATATCATCTTCCTCTTCTCTTCTTCAATTTTTCTCCCACAATAGAGAGGATCCTCTTACAATACTTTTCTTATTATTTTAATTATTGTATAACTAATACTATTGACTTACTTTATACTATTGTTTTTCATAATTTACTAAAACTAATTTTTAAAAAAATTACTAATTAAATTAAATCTAGTAACATAAAAATCATAATAAAATAAATTAAATGAAAATATATACTATATATGAAACATAACATGTTCTTGAACATATTCTCGCGAGTCTGTATAATTTAGATATTCATCATGTTCATCTTCCACAATCATGTTGTGCATAATAATATATGCCAAAATAAGTACAACTATGAAACACGATTATATAGTAGTAAAAGATAAAAAAAAAAAAACATAAAAAATAAAAGCAAATAAAAATCATTTTCAATTTTTATAAAATATAATAAAAATACAAATGATATTCTCTTATTAAGAAGAAGACAATTTTTTAAGTATATTTTTGCACAAGGGCCAAGGTCAATTTTCCTCTAAAATTAGAGGAAGAATCCATGTTCCTCTTACTAAGAGGATGAACCATGAACACCCTACAATAGAGAGAGGACCTCCTCTTAGAGGAAAGAAAGTGCTAAAAAGAGGGTAAATCCTGTCTATTGTACATGCTCTTAGAAGTAGTATGAGGATGAATAACCGTAGATACTTCAACTTCCAAGTCCCAACAGAAGCCCTTGGATTGGAGTGACTGGGGGTGGCATTCAATTAAGCTACTCCACTTCCCCACCTCAACTCCTACTCCAATTGGTTCAAGTACTTGTTGGATAATAAGAGTACAATTCTCTTCCAATTCCTTTGGCGCCAAAACATTACTCCACATTTCCACCTTCCTTTATAAATGGAGTACTACATAAATTAAAGTAACCCATTTATTTCTCAACTCAATCCAACTTCAACCAAAATGTCTCAAAATGCGGAGACGAAGGAGGAGGTAGAGGGGCCAGCAATTGGAATCGATCTCGGGACGACGTACTCGTGCGTCGGGGTATGGCAGCACGACCGGGTCGAGATCATCACCAATGACCAGGGTAACCGTACCACCCCTTCTTGGGTTGCCTTCACCGATACTCAGTGTCTCGTAGGCGACGCTGCTAAGAACCAGGCTGCTGTTAATCCTACTAATACCATCTTTGGTATGCTTCTTATTCCCTGTTTTTCAGTTGTTATTTTACGATAATAATGATTTGCGATTATGCAAAACACCAAATTTTCAATGTCGATATTCATCAATGGATAATTGAAATGATTATAAGGTATTCATGATATGGAGTTCAAACCCGTCACCATCATAATCATGCTTTGGCTACTTTCGTACCAGAATAATACTCGTAATAAACCACCCGTTGGGATAGTCACTGGGTTGTAATCTTTGAATGACCTGGCCTATACTTTGACTGAGGGTTGAACAAGGTGAAAGTTTAAGCCTTGGTCAAAGTAGCGGCTTTTGTAGACAGTAGATAGCCGATTTTGTACAGAGTATTGAGTATCTTTTTCGGTTGCCGCTCAACACAGTATGAGAACTCAGAGTAGTCAACTTTAACTGTCTTTGTACTAGCAGCCAGTAGTTAAATGTCTTGTTTTGGAATGAAATATCTGAAAAATTGGTCCTTGATTTTGCTCGTGATGACTGATTTGTGCCTTGTGTTTGATTGTTAATTCTGTGAAAATTGAACATGAATCGCTCTACTTAGTTTGTAATTACGGCTTGTCAAAATGATCTGGAAGCTTGGCAACAACATCGACCTTCGACT
The DNA here is from genome assembly GCA_958450325.1 of Agrostemma githago. Taxonomy (NCBI): domain Eukaryota; kingdom Viridiplantae; phylum Streptophyta; class Magnoliopsida; order Caryophyllales; family Caryophyllaceae; genus Agrostemma; species Agrostemma githago. The sequence goes on from OY288255.1 coordinate 3,274,006, forward strand.
ACTAATTAGTCTAATGTCATGCTTACTTTACTCTTATTCATACTGGCTTGTCATATGACCGTGATTGTGGAGCATGTTTTTATTTTGACAAATAAATAACTGGCTGACTCATATACATTGTCTTGTTCATTGTCTTTGACAGATGCGAAGAGACTTATAGGCAGAAGATTCAGTGATGAGGAAGTGCAGAAGGACATTAGGATGTGGCCATTTAAGGTTATTAAACGCCCTGGTGATGATAATGATGAGGACAAAGTGCCAGTGATAGCAGTCACATACAAAGATGAAGAGAAGCATTTTTCGCCGGAGGAGGTATCGTCAATGATTCTTGTGAAGATGAAAGAGACAGCAGAGACGTATCTCGGATCAACTGTCAAGAATGCTGTCATTACTGTTCCTGCGTATTTCAATGATTCACAGCGTCAGGCGACAAAAGATGCTGGAGTTATTGCTGGACTGAATGTTCTTAGAATCATCAATGAGCCAACGGCAGCTGCCATTGCGTATGGAGTAGATAAGAAGATCAGCGGCAGTAACAGTAAAAAAAATGTGTTGGTCTTTGATCTTGGTGGTGGGACGTTCGATGTGTCCTTGGTTTGTGTGGAAAAGAAATTGTTTGAGGTTAGAGCAGTCAGTGGTGACACACATCTAGGTGGTGGTGATTTCGATAGCATTATGGTGAGTCACTTTGCCGAAGAGTTCAAACGAAAGCACAATGTAGACATAAGTGAGAACCCTAGAGCTCTAGGAAGGTTAAGAGCAGCTTCTGAGAGACTTAAGAGAACCCTTTCATCCACCCATGAGACTAGTATTGAGATTGATTGTCTTTTTGAGGGTATTGATTTTAAATCCACCATAACTCGGGCCAGATTTGAGAAACTCAACGTGGATTTATTTAAGAAGTGCATTGATCCTGTTGATCAATGCTTGAAGGATGCCAAGTTGAATAAAAGCGATGTTCATGATGTTGTTCTTGTGGGCTGATCAACTCGGATTCCAAAAATTCAGCAGCTTTTGCAGGATTTCTTCGATGGGAAGGAATTGTGTAGAAGTATTAACCCAGATGAGGCTGTCGCCTATGGAGCTGCCGTCCATGCTGCCCTCTTGACGGACGTACTTGTAGGGGATCAGAAAGATATAGTGCTTGTTGATGTAGCTCCTTTATCACTCGGTATTGAAACTCATGGCGATGTGATGAAAGTCGTCGTCCCTCGTAACACTACCATTCCAACAAGGATGCTTGGCATGGTAACTACTGTTTATGACAATCAGACTTCTGCAATATTTCCAGTGTATGAGGGGGAGAGATCAAGAGCCACGGCCAACAACTTTTTGGGTGAATTTTGTCTCTCCGGCATTCGTCCTGCACCACGTGGTGTCCCAAATTTACATGTCTGGTTTGACATGAATTCAGATGGTATTCTCACAGTTTCTGCTGAAGACGTTGACACTGGAAACAAGAATCAGATCACAATAACTAAACAGAGCAAGTTATCGAAAGAAGAGGTTGATAGGCTGTTAGATGAAGCTCAGAAATACAGGGCCGAGGATGAGCAATACCGAAGGAAAGTGATGGCCAAAAATGCTCTGGAGAACTATGCTAATAACATGTGGGAGACACTGAAAGACAACGAGCGAAAGCTGGGAATAGAAGACAGGAACAAAATTGAGGCTGCAATAGACAAGGCTATACAATGGCTGGATTGGAACATTGAGCTAAAGGAGGCATGGAAATTCGAAGACAAGTTGAAGGAGCTCCAAGACTTGTGTGAGCCTATTCTGGCTAACTCCTTAAAAGTAGCCACTCCACCTAGGCCTAAAGTTACAGTGACAAAACCGTTGGACAAGTGGTCTGGATTCTCTAGCTTTATCAAGTTCTTCTGGTTCCGCAACGACCAAAGTCCCTAAAGTTACTGCTAGACCCTCCTCTCAGTGAATTGATCAAGACAAAAATCGAACACTCCGTTTATAACTGTGTTTTTTGGGAAATATTTTACTGTTATTGGCTTGATTGTTTACTAATACTCGAGGGATTTCTGTTTATCGACCATTTTCTTTTAATTATCTGAACAATGTTCTACAGAGTAACTCGTAATATCTCAACTTTCTACTCTTATAACTTATTCTCAAATAGACATGATTGGCTACCAATTCCCTTAAGTCATCCTTTTCATCTCATCTATCACAGAATAGTCCAACTTCCCAGAATAAATCAACGACTCTCCAACTCCAAGTCTCCATAAATGGATGGGATAAACATGCGTAGAAACTATAGACCGTTTGTTCGCTCAATCAAACTTGTACTTTATGGTTGGTTGATAAATTTTTTTCATTTCGATACACATAACTCAAATCTCAAGGTATAGGTTTCTCAAATCTCAAGGTATGACATACACGTACCCTTGGAATCTTGTTTGATTTTCCGAAAATTATTGTTCCAATTTTTTCGTTAAGATATTATGACTGAATATTTTATTGAACAGTTATGTTAAATACAACCCATTATGTCTAGAATCATATCCGTTTGTCGCAATTTCCTTTGGAATGGCGGCGTGGAAGGTAATAATAGGACGCTGGTAAGTTGGGCGAAGGTTTGCTGTCCTAAATTGGAAGGTGGTCTGGGCCTTCGGGACCTGACTGTGTGGAATCAAGCTGCTGTAGCTAAGTTAGCTGCTTGGGTATTTGACCAACCGGATAGGCTGTGGGTGAGATGGGTGAATTCAGTCTACTTGAAAGGGAAGGACTGGCGCGACTATCAGCCTAACACCGATGTCACTTGGGCTTGGAGAAAGATCTGTCAGGCTAAGGAAAAAATTAAACATATGTATGTGAATGGTCTGTGGCATGGGTCGCGACCCGGCTACATGATTTCGGAGGGCTACGATGGTATTCGGTTACATCAACCGAAAATACCTTGGGCCCGTCTGGTCTGGAGTGGTTGGAGCTCTCCTAAACATAGCTTCATTTCGTGGCTTGTTTTTAGGAAGGCTTTAAACACTAGGATTAACCTGGCTAGATTTGGGGTTGCTGAGTCTGATCGATGTGTGATTTGTGAGCTACATGAAGAAAGTTTGGAGCATCTTTTCTTTGGGTGTGAGTGGAGTACTAGGATTGTGGCAGCCATGCGTGACTGGACGAAGAAATTGATTCCGTTTTCTGGAACGCTAAATTGGGCGTGTAAGGTTCGCGGGACTAAACTGCAATGCAATGTTATTCGGGCTATGTTCAATGCCATGATTTATCACATTTGGAGGCATCGCAACTTATGTCGAGTTGATGGTGCGGTCTAGAGGCCTAGTATAGTTGTTAAGTTGATTAAGATGGATGTTCGAGATAGAATTATGGCTAAGATTAAATATCCGTTACGATCTAGAGATGAAAGATGGCTGCATAATTTGATGTAGCCATTTATTTGTACAGTGAACAATATTTTTTAATATATTCTTACCATTTACCAAAAAAAAAAACCCATAGGGTTATAGGTAAGACATCAAAAACTTCCAAATTTAGTATAAACATAGAATTTGAAGCTCAAATTACACATGCATCGATGCAATTAATGCATGTTTTTGACCTTTTAAATACAGCCCTAAGGACTGTATTTATCATTTTTCTTTATCGAAAACACTAATGTAAAATATTAAAAAAAAAAATATTAATGAAACTCATTGTTTTTAATGAAATTAATTATTTTTTCTTTCATGCTAAATTATTTAATGAAATGAGTAGTCACTGGTATACAGAGTATAAATTTTTATATATTTATGGTTTGTTTGGTTACTCCTCAACTTCCCGGGAAGTAGAAAATCCCATGAAATGGATTTTGAAGGAGTTGTTTGGTTACCCCCAAGAGTGAAAAAATGGGGTAACTCAAACTTCCACCACCAGCTTGTAGACACCCACATTTTGACCGCCAGGTGTCTATAGCAGTTTCCGACAAACACCCGATGATGATCGGACGCAAACGTGCTTTAAATACTCAGAAACGGGCTCAAAATCATTGGCATTTGGCTTGGGCTCATTATGGAGTACATATCTCACAAAACCAACCTCAAAATAAGGCCCAGTGGGTCGTTTCGAGTCAAATAAGACTAATTTGGGTCGATTCCGACACCAGGGGTAAAACCGTCTTTTACGACCGAGTCAAAACCCGAGGCACGTGAGTCAGCCGTGACACCTCACACGGCTGATTCATACTCCAATCCTACGAAAAATCAGCTACATAAAATATTAAACAAATCCGTTTAAGAATGGAATTCGATCTCAAGTAGGAATCCTATCCGAAAACCGATTCAGACACCCGACCGAGTGCAAACACTCGGCCGAGCAGCATATTCCAGCCGTGTTCCCTTTCTTCCTTGACAATAAAGAGGAATTCTCATGCCTTACAGCTTCCTATATTTCCTATCTCTAGCGGTAGTTCAAACTCTTCTAGCCAAGGTCGGGAACTCCATATAAATAGCCCCTTGCACACACACTTTTACACAATCAATTAGCATCTACAATCTACATTCATTATCAATCATCAATCATCTACAACATCAATTATTTCCATACACACACACATAAAATTTAGCATCGAGAAACCGATATTACAAACCCGAAGGAAACCGGCCCGATACCCGACACCCTTCACACGTCACGCCCAAACCGAGCCACCATAACTCACCGACATCCACTCGACGCTCTTGTGCCTAAGCCACGTCCCGACGAGCCCCGATCCGAGTAAACAGAAGCATGTAGGTTGAGGGTGTAACAAAACCCGATTTCTCTTCTTCTTCTCTCTTCCTCCTCGTCCGTCTTATTTTTTATGGGTCGCTCGTCGTTTATTTTATTTTCTAATATCGATATTATTAAAAACTACTTTTATATAACAACATTCTTAAAAATATGATATCGATTCTCTATAATCGAATATTGTATCGAAAAGAATTAAATTAAATCTCGACGATATTAAAAATCGTTACATCTTTTTTTCGTTCAAACTTGTTTTTACAAAACCTTTTTTTTAATTCGTTCCGAATACTCGATATCGATTTCATAATCGAATATCGGGTACGACGAATATCGAAAACATAAATCGAGTACAAATTAATTCATATTTTGTACGCGATTTATCAAAATTAGCAATTTCGAACAAAAAATAAAAAACCGGACAGACCCGCACGCGAGTCGCGCCATGCCCAGGCGACTCGCGCACGGGCCTGAAATCCGAGACGTTTTTTTTTAGCTTTTTCGTTCGTTTTATTTTATTCTTCTACGAAACAATCTTAAAATTTATATCTTTTCTAAAACTATTCGAAGTATTTGATATTGATTTCGTAGTCAATTATCGAATATAACGAATATCGAAAATATTAAGTCGAGTACGAATTATGCAATATTCGTACGCGGTTTAATAAAAGCATCGAATTTTCAAAAAAATCGCTTTCGAAATCAGCCCGACACGCGACTCGCCGGCATCCCGGGCGAGCCGCGCGGCCGGCTGCCGCGACGCGCCTTTATCGTTTTTTTTATTATTTTTCGAACTTCGTTTTTTATACAAAACAGCGTTTTTTTTAACGATATTTTTAAGATTTCGATTAATATTTATTTTTTCGATCTCGTATATTTATTTGCTATACTATTATTTACAAATCGATACTAACTCGTTTGTTCATCTTTTGTAGCGAATTCATCCTCTTTTTCATCTCTTGTTTTATTATACTAAAACGAATCTCACATGTTAAATTCAACTTTGACGTTAAATTTTCCATGCATTAAACCGACTTAGCAACCCATTCAATTCCTCGCATGTTTAGGAAAACAATGTTTGCATATCATTCATCGTATTACTAACGCGCGCATTAAAACGTCATTCGATATCCTAGTAGAGGCCGCTAATGTGTGGGCGGGATTGGGTGTTCTTAGTGAACTTCCCAACACGTACCCTCACCCCTTACTCAGAACCGTGGTTTCCGGATGTCCGAATCCATTGGCAATGAGAGTCATTCAATATACGATTAACCGCTCAAGTCGGCATCTATATCGATATGCAAAGGGACGAACCCAATAAACTCTGACATCGGAAATGGGCCGTATTTTGTATACGGCCCACTACGACATAGAGTGGGCTCGAACGGTTCCGAATAACCATAAAATTCGGTGGCGACTCCAACTTTGATTTAAATTTCCATTTGACCATCTCATGGAGATTCATTCGCCTCCCCAAACCCGCGCGTGGCCGCGTCGGGGTGGACCTATGTTATGTTCACACAGCTGCACTTCCTGAATGATGCGGGAAGTTGCTCACCGACTCCCCCCTCGGTGAGTTGCACTTCCCACATCACGAATTATGTCAATGACTTTTTTACCCTCATGCATTCATCATATTTCTCACTCTATTACCCTAATTGCATCGAAACAAATTGCTACTAATCCTCTCGAAGTTGTTTTTTTTTTTTCAGTCTCCCCAAGGATTTTAAATTCACATATGTGCGGGGCTTGTTAATTTCCAATCAACCGAACTACTAATATCGTTTTTTCAAACTTTCACTAGAACGCGGTTTTTTTTAACAATGTTTTTTTACGGAACAGTGAGAATAATGTAACTCAGTTTTTTTTTTAATAATGTTTGTTCTTTTTTAGGTTGATGATGTAATTTGGTTACGACTGCATATCATGATCGGTAACCAAATTAGAACCTTGATTAATTAAGGGCGTAATAGTCTTTATAAACAAAATCATGAGAATTAGATGAGTGCAACCAAACAATATACGAGAATTCAATTCACGTGAAGTGTGAATTCCAGAATGACAACCAAACACATATTTGCAAATTCATGGGCTGTTAACGTGGGAAGCAAATTCCTGGGAAATACAACTTCCTACGGGAAGTTACTTCCCAGATGAACCAAACGAGCCCTTACAATATAACAATTAAATATTTCCTCCGTTCCAATCAATTTTATATATTTAATTTTTAACACTATTCATAAGTAAGAATAATTTTCGATATAAAGATAAAATATAGTTATTTGAGATATTTTTTAAATTATCTAATTAAATGCATTATAAATATAATTTTTTAGAAAAACGTAACTAAATAAATGAACAAAAGAAAACGTATATTGATATTTGTGAAAAATTAACTGCGAATTGATTAGGACGGAGGGAGTATAACTTTAAGAAAACAAAAATTTCATCCTAATTTAATTTCCGATTTCCGTCTCATACAGAGTACCATTTTACGAACCAAACTACCTCATAAAATATAAAAGCACACGTCTTCCAATTTCCAAGTAGTCTAGAATTAGGGTTCGTTTGGTTCACCATGGGAAGATGAAGTTACCGGTAACTTTAAATTCACGTGAATTTGTATTTCATGGGAATTACAAAATATTGTTTGGTTGCCTTGTGGGAAATGAATTCATGCTGGAAGTTCTACACACCAGGGGGGCTTGGTGAGTAACTTTCCCCATTGTGGAGGAAGTGGCAGTTCCCGGGAAGTGGGTAACCAAACAACTCCCTGAAAATGCACTTCCTACGAAGTTGCACTTTCCGGTAATTGCATGAGTAACCAAACGACCCCTTGAAGTGAAAGGAGTGGTGCATTCAATTCGGCTACGTGACTTCCCCACTTCCCCATCTCAACTTCCCTCAACTCTTATTATTAGTTCACGTACTTGATTAATCCAAATATCCAATTAACTTCTACTTTTTCCAGATAGTGGCGTATTCTCTTCCAATACATTTGGCGCCGAACATTTTCCCCTTCCTTTATAAATAAATTCAGTGAACAAATTACATACACAAACCAAATCCATTTGAACGAAATGTCGCAAAATGTAGAGAGGAAAGAAGAGGCAGAGGGGCCAGCAATAGGAATCGACCTCGGGACGACTTACTCGTGCGTCGGGGTATGGCAGCACGACCGTGTCGAGATCATCACCAACGATCAGGGTAACCGCACCACCCCTTCATGCGTCGCCTTCACTGACTCTCAGCATCTCGTCGGTGAAGCTGCTAAGAACCAGGCCTCTGTTAATCCTACTAATACCATTTTTGGTACTCTTCCTTTTTACTTCTTTTTTTCTTTATAAAGTAATGAATGAAATATGTGTGTGTCTGCTTCATCTTGCGTATGTTACAAATATATATGCTCGAGCTATCCTAGTATACACAAATCAACCATTATTCGGTTGCTATGAATATGTAATATTGTTTCCTAATTACACGAGAATCATATTCTCGAGATAGACACAATCTTCTATATTTGGCTAATACCCCCCCTCAAGTGGGAGCATGTAAGTTAGAAATGCCCAACTTGGATAGAAGAGCTTCGAACTTCGTACTGCCCAATGCCTTGGTAAAGATGTCAGCAAGCTGCGAGGCCGTATGGACGTATGACGGAGTGATAGTACCACGAATGATTTCATCACGAATAAAATGACAATCAATCTCGATATGTTTTGTCCGCTCGTGAAAAACGGGATTATTAGCAATATGTAAAGCAGCTTGATTGTCACAGTGTAAAATAACTGACGAAGGATGTGCAACCCCGAGACTAGCCAACAATCCTTTTAACCACAATATTTCACAGGTTGCTGCAGCCATAGCTCGATATTCAGCTTCAGTAGAAGAACGAGATACGGTGACTTGCTTCTTTGTCTTCCAAGAAATTGGAGAACCCCCAAGAAAGACGAGATAGGCCGTGAGAAAGCGACGAGTGATAGGACAACTAGCCCAATCAGCATCACAATAAGCTTCAAGAGTTAAAGGAGTGCCAGTACGAAGAAGTATACCTTGACCCGGACAACCTTTCAAATATCGGACAACTCGAAGAGCTGCGTCCCACTGAGACTGAGTGGGATGTTGCATGAACTGTGCTAAAATATGAACAGAATAGCAAAGCTCTGGTCGAGTAAGAGTTAGATAAACTAACTTTCCCACCAAACGCCGATATGCAGCTGGATCAGACAAAACTGCGTCGGTGGCAAGAGCTAGGCCATGATTTTCTTCTATAGGAATATTAGCAGGCTTACAACCAAGAAGACCAGTTTCCGTCAAAAGATCCAGTGCATATTTCCGTTGACATAGAAAAATACCAGAAGCATTCCGGGCAACCTCGAGACCAAGAAAATATTTTAACTTACCCAAATCCTTCATGTGAAAGCATTTATTGAGATAAGTTTTAAAATCAGAAATGGCTTGAGGACTGTTTCCGGCAATAACTAGGTCATCTACGTACACAAGAATATGCAGTTCTATATTATTCTTGCGATAATTAAATAAAGAGTGATCCGACGGACTTATAGAAAATCCGTAGGCACATAAAGCTTTAGAAAGCGTGGCATACCAACACCGGGGAGCTTGACGAAGACCATATAAAGACTTTCTGAGCCGACAAACCTTACCTGTCACGCCATGACTAAAACCGGGGGGAAGACGCATATAAACCTCTTCATCGAGTTCACCGTGAAGAAACGCGTTGTGGACGTCCATTTGGTGAAGTTCCCAATTATTAATCGAGGCAATGGTAAGAAACGTTCGAACCGTGACCATTTTGACAGTCGGAGCAAAAGTCTCTGTAAAATCAATACCGTCCTCTTGATGATTGCCAAGAATAACCAAACGAGCTTTATATCGTTCAATTGCACCCTCGGAATTATATTTAATTCGATAAACCCACGTACACCCGATAGCCGTCTTATTGGCCAGTAAATTCTCCACCGTCCAAGTACCGTTAGCCTCTAAAGCGGCAATTTCTTCTGCCATAGCGGTTCGCCATTTTTCATCCTTCATAGCTTCTTTAAAAGAAGTTGGCTCCGTCTCGCGAGAAATGGCTGAAATAAAATTACGGTGTCTAATAGAAAAAGCATTACAACTCACATAATGAGAAAGAGGATACGGAGTACCTGAGACGGGCAGAGGGGTGGATGACGTGTCGGGGGGAATCGGAGACGTGTCAATATGCTCGGTAGTATTTGCCCAACGAACGAAATCCTGATGACGGACATTTCCGTGTTTCACACGTTGTCCGCGTCCAAGCAATTGAATGTTTCCATCCTCATTATTGGTACCATTAAGAGCAGGATTGTCCTGCTCATTGTTGAAATTCTCAACACTTGTAGAGTTGGGCAGCAGGTGTGAGTTGCTGTCAGAATGAGAACTGGCAGAGGTTTCAACAACAGACTCAACAACAGGGGAAGAGTGGTCCCTGTCTGATTCAGCTGATATAGCTGGACTTTTATCAGCAGAAGGAGGAGGCGTATCATGTAGTAAGTCCGGATTGACAGCAGAAAAATCGGGCTCTACTACAACCTGCTCATCCTCGTTATTCAAAGAGTGCATTTCCGTTAACTCGGATTTATTAGCAAATGGAAAAATATTCTCCAAAAATTGGACGTCCCTGGATGAGAAATACTCGCCTTTTTCGGTATCAAACAATAACCAACCTTTCTTCCCAAAAGGATAACCAAGAAAAATACATCGTCGACTACGACTAGCAAACTTATCACGGACATGAATATCCTTAGCGTAGCACAAACAACCAAAGACTCGTAGCATGTCTAGACTCGGTGCTTTTCCATATAGAATTTCGAATGGTGTCGTGCCATTGAGAACACAAGATGGAGTTCGGTTAATTAAATAAGCGGAAGCTAACACACATTCTCCCCAAAAATCAACGGGTAAGCTACCTTGAAAACGCAAGGCACGAGCGACATTGAGAATATGCCTATGTTTTCGTTCGACACGGGCATTTTGTTGAGGAGTCTTAACCATCGACGTTTGATGGATTATACCCTTTCGAAAATAATTTGCAAGTCCTTTAAACTCGGTACCGTTATCACTACGCACATTTTTAACAAGCCGATTAAATTGTCGGTCAATTAAAGCGAAAAAATCCATCATGATGCGAGGCACTTCATCTTTAGTTTTTAATAGGTAAACCCATACACTCCTCGAAAAATCATCGACAATTGTCAAGAAATAACGAGAATTGCAAGCACGATTAGCACGATACGGACCCCAAACATCACAATGTATTAATTCAAATAAAGTACCTGCTTTATTCTCACTTAACGGAAAAACGGCACGAGTTTGCTTAGCACGAAAACAAATGTCACAACTCTTATGAATTATAGAGCTTTTATTACTAGGAAGAATAGATAGGTGCTCCATTATTTGGTAAGATGGGTGCCCTAACCGTTTGTGCCACAATTCAACATCCTCGGTGCTTATAGTAGTAGCATTGACACGTTTGGATTCCCCCATGGCCGAATAGATAGAGCCCGTCAATCATCTCACCCACTCCAATCCTCGTCGTCAGGGTACGGTCCTGTATCACACAATCATTATTAGTAAAGTTGATGCTTAAATTTTGAGACACAAGTAACTGTAAGACAGACAATAAATTGCATTTAAACAAAGGAACAAATAAGACATCATCGAGGACAAGGCTCTCGTTAATGTGCACTCGACCAACCATCCGGGCTTCTAACTTGACATCATTCGGTAATCCCACTTGAATCGGAGTAATGGAGCGACACGAACTAAATAGCGTAGTGTCACAACAGACATGGGTCGAGGCACCAGTGTCAATAATCCAAGAGGAATTATGCTTACCATTTAATCGCACCATATTCGAAGAATAAGACGGCTCACCGGAGACCATATTAGCCTTTAAATTCTGCTGGACAGAACTTTCTGTGCGTTGTCCTGCTCCAACATCGGGTCGAGTTCGCCCGGGCTCGCGACCTTCGGGATACCCGTGTTTCAGCCAACATCGTTCCTCTAAATGGCCATTCTTCTTACAGAAGGTGCATTTCATGACTGGTCTGCTACCTCCCCCGGGTCTGGAAGATCCGCCTTTCACAGAGAAGGCCATTGGAGAAACATCGACAACACGCTGGGTCATGTTACGGACTTCTTCTTCTTGCACGAGACGCGAATATACATTATGCAAGGAGGGCAACGGTTCAATTCCTAAGATGCCAGACCGAACGGTTGCATAATATATTTCGAGCCCCATTAAGAATTTACGAACTTGACCATTTTCACGTCGTTTGCGGAGTGTCTCGTTCAGGCCACATTTACATCCTGTGCACTTACAAGACGGCAAAGCATCGAAATCATTGATTTCATCCCATAACTTTTTCAGCCGACCGTAATAATCCATAATGGATTCCCCGGATGCTTGTTTACAGTCCGAAATTTCAGAATTAATTTGATAGATTTTCATACCGTTTCCGAGAGAGAATTGTTGACGTATGTCTTCCCATAATTCGTATGCCGTTTCCCGATAGGAAATTGACTTACGTAAGTCTTTGTCAATTGAATTGAAAATCCAACAAACAATCATACAATTGACGGTGCTCCAATCTTCAAGATCTTCAGAGTCATCGTCGGGTTGTTTGAGTTTTCCATTAATGAAGCCTGACTTTCGTTTGGCTCCCAACGAAACCCGAAGTGCTTTCGCCCATTCTTCATAGTTGGTCCCCTTGAAGGTCACGTGAGTGATAACAGTGCCTGGGCCATCATTTGAAGCAAGAGCGTAAATAGGATTCGGGGTATGAGGCGTCGATTTCTTATCGTCCACCATTATTGTGTGTTTTCTGTGTCCTCAAAAAAGTGAGGCTCTGATACCATAAAGTAATGAATGAAATATGTGTGTCTGCTTCATCTTGCGTATGTTACAAATATATATGCTCGAGGTATCCTAGTATACACAAATCAACCATTATTCGGTTGCTATGAATATGTAATATTGTTTCCTAATTACACGAGAATCATATTCTCGAGATAGACACAAAATCTTCTATATTTGGCTAATACTTTAATTCTAGTTAAATAGCTAGCTTTTATTATACATTTACGAGCAGGGGAATCTAGCTAGTAGCTAGTAGCTGTAACACTCGTTATCCCAAACTAATAAAAAATAATTATAATTATTGACTTTTACTTCCTCAAACTTTGTAAAGATGAGATCTTTTCATATATTGTGATCAAATATAATGAATCCGGTACCCAAAATTTTAGTCTAGATTCGCCATTGACAAACTTAGGTTTGTTTCTGATGGTATGTTATCCGTACGGTGTTTTTTTTGTTATCGTTGATAGATGCTAAAAGACTTATAGGGCGGAGGTTAAGTGATGCGACAGTGCAGAAGGATATTAAAATGTGGCCATTTAAGGTTACTAATCGCCCTGGTGATGATGAAGGCAAAGTGCCAGTGATAGCAGTAACATACAAAGGCGAAGAGAAGTATTTCTCTCCGGAGGAGATATCGTCAATGATTCTTGTGAAGATGAAAGATACTGCAGAGGCATATCTCGGATCCACTGTCAAGAATGCTGTCATTACTGCTCCTGCGTATTTCAGCGATTCTCAGCGTCAGGCCACAAAAGATGCTGGAATGATCGCTGGATTAAATGTGATGAGAATCATTAATGAGCCAACAGCAGCTGTGTAAAGAAGGAGAAGACTTTAATAGTCCTGACAGGCAACATGCCTCAAACAGTGGGAGACATAGAGTAAGGAAAAGAAGGAAAGGAGGAGGAACCTAAGACAAGACATAGTTATCCATTCTTATGTATTTTCTAGCTCAGTAGAGTAAAAGGCATTGTATTGTCCACTGGACAATAGAAAGAGTCATTGGTCTTTAACTAAGTATAGATTGTATGTATGCAGTAGAGTACGCATCTTTTTTATCATCACACAAAATACACACCACAACAACTATCATCAATGAATGAGAAATTCAATGCTCAACACTTCTTAGCATCTTCTATATCCTGCAAATCCTTTTACACTCAATATGGTATCAGAGCTGCGCAGGATTGAGGAGATGTTCAACCAATTTGCAAACAAGCATTAAACTGATATGCAGTAAGTATATATATAAGCATTAAATCCCCTCTTTTCCACTTTATATAGAGCACAACCTACTTGGTAAAGTTCTAACTATCCAATATTCTCAAGCAACTTATAAAAACAAAAAGAACAAAATGGCTGAACACTTAGAAAATCCTTTTTCTACTCCTGAAAACACCAGCATCTCAAAAACTCCCTTCTTTATGGAGCCAACCGATCCACTCTACCTTCACCCTGCTGAGAGTACTCACCCTCTTGTGGTTGACACCAAGTTGTCAGGGATTGACAATTACTTAGAGTGGAAGAGGCAAATGGAGATAGCTATATGCTCCAAAAGAAAAGTGGGTTTCCTAACTGGAGTAACCAAGAGACCTACTAACGATGCATTGAGGGAAGATGCTTGGGATACTTGCAACAGTTTACTTATCTCATGGATCTTGCACAATGTGGAAAAACCAATTAAGAAATATGTTCTGTACACCAAGACTGCTAAGGAAATCTGGGTTTACCTTCAAAAACAGTTCTCTGTGAGCAATGGTGCAAGGAAGTTCAGAATAAACAAAGAATTGGACCAACTGGAGCAGGGAGACAAGCCGATCTGTGAATATTTCACAGAACTGAGGATATTATGGCAGAATCTTGAGGTGATGACTGATTGGCCTCCCATGACTCAGGTTACTGCAGAAACTAGCGCCTGGTTAGATGCTTACTTGAGAGAGCAGGAAGAGAGGAAGCTTTTTCAGTTCTTGAATGGACTGAACTCCTCCTACACAACAATGAGGTCCAATGTGCTCATGATGTCCCCCTTGCCTACTGTTGAGGAGGCAGCTGCATTGTTCCAGCATGAAGAAGCCCAAAGGATAAATTACAAGAGCAATGACAGAGTAGAGACAGACAATGCAGCATTCATGGCCGGACAAAAGGCGGTCGATAATGTGCCTTTTTGCCAGATCTGCACCAAGAAAGGCCACAGTAAAGATAAGTGTTGGAGGGTAATAGGATATCCAAATGATCATCCTGTATCTAAGAAATTCCAAGAAAAATCTCAAGAAAACAAGGCAAAGGGAGCATATCAGACTTCTGGATACAAGGGTTCCAAGCCTGGTGCAGGGAGAGGAAGAGGAAATCCGGGCTATAACAAAGGGAAAATGGCTGGAAATGCCACAATTGGAGAAGGTCTCTCAGACATTGGAGGAGCTATAACTTTAACTACTCAGCAGTTTGCTCAGTTGATGAACAATCAGAAGGGAAAAGAGATCAAATATTCTGAAATGGAGGATGAGATGGAAGCCAACTTCGCAGGTATGACATACTTAAGTTGTTGTTATGCTTCTAACAAACATCATGAATGGGTTATAGATTCGGGAGCCTCAAATCACATGGTATGTGACCTAAACATTTTGGAAAATCAAAGGATTCTCATCAAAAACCCAAAAATTAATCTTCCAAATGGTGAAACCTCCACTGTATCTCACACAGGAACCTATACCTTCCCTAATGGACTAACTTTAAAGAATGTTCTCTTTGTTCCTGATTTCAAACATAACTTGCTATCTGTGCAAAAATTAACAAGTGATGATCACTGTCATATAACGTTTTATGCCAACATGTGTGTAATACAGGACTCTCTTACCAAGACGACTAAGGGTGTTGGAAGAGAAAGCAAGGGTGTCTATTATTTATCTAATAGTGATAGTCGGTTACATCCTAAGTTAGCGTATAATTCTGCTATAACTAGTCAGTCCGCAGGTTGTAATGATACTGATTCTGCTGATTTTCCGAGTCCAGAACAGCAGCCAGTTGATGCTATTTTCCATCCTAACAATGCATCTAACAATATATGTAATGAAGTATCAGTTTTTAATGAAAAAGAGTCGGATTTATGGCATTTAAGGCTTGGTCACGCATCATACAGCAAGTTGAAACACATCTCACATTTGTCCAAACTGCTACAGCAGAATCAGCACAGAATGTGTATTGGTTGTTCAATGGCCAAGCAAACTAAACTCCCATTCCCATTACGAACAGACAAAGCTAAAGCCCTATTTGATCTTGTTCATGTAGATGTGTGGGGACCATACAGAAAAGAAACAAGAAGCAAACATAAGTTCTTCCTTACCTTGGTGGATGACCATAGTAGAGCAACTTGGGTGTATCTAATGAGACACAAGTCTGAAGTTGCCCAATTATTGAGACACTTTTACAAGTTTGTCAAGAATCAGTTCAACACAACAATCAAAGTCTTGAGATCAGATAATGCTTTAGAAATCACTGAAGGAGAGAGTAAGAAGTATCTTCTGTCGAAAGGCGTATGGCAACAAACCAGCTGTGTTGACCGTCCACAACAAAATGGGGTGGTAGAAAGAAAGCACAGACACCTTCTTGAGATCAGTAGAGCCATTAGGTTTAGTTCAGGTTTGCCTCTATCTTTCTGGGGAGATTGTGTCCTAACAGCAGCGTACATAATCAACAGATTACCGACTCCTCTCTTGAAGAATAAAACACCCTATGAAGTATTGTTCAACAAGATACCAAACTATATGAACATGAAGGTGTTTGGGTGCTTAACAATGACTTATAATCCTAGCAGAGACAAGGATAAGTTTCAACCAATGGGCATCCCATGTATTTTCATAGGCTATCCTCCTTCTCAAAAAGGGTATAGAGTGTATGACATTGTAAAGAAGACTGTGTTCGTCTCAAGGGATGTTAAATTCTTCGAAAACATATTCCCCTGCAAAATCAAGAATTTTGCACAATATCTCCCCACTCTCCACTCGGGAAATCATCAAGATATTCCCTCTTCTTCACAAGGAGATATTTCAATTTTCTTGGAAGCAGAAAGATTTGTAGAAGCAGAGGAAGAAGGCGATATTGCTACCCCCGAGACAGAGGCGCCTCAGGACGATTCACCTGATGAAACTCACCAGACTAGCACTCCTCGGTCTCAGTCTGAAGTTAATAACATTCATCAAGACAGACCCAGGCGAGACAGGAGAGCCCCAGAGTGGACAAAGGACTTCGTAGTCCATAACCCAGTTATGGCCCCTTCTACCGTCAGCAATGTGGCCCAATTATACTTAAATGAATCATTTGCAGGACATACCTACCTAGCTGCAACTCAACAGGATCCTCTATCTTTTGATGAGGCCATCCAGGATCCCAAATGGATTCAAGCTATGCAACTTGAACTACAAGCACTTCATGACAACAACACTTGGATACTTACTCAGTTACCAAAAGGAAGGAAGGCAATAGGATGTAAGTGGGTGTACAAAACCAAGTATAACCCAGACGGGTCTATTGAGAGACATAAAGCTCGCTTGGTGATACAGGGTTTCAGACAAAAATATGGGATTGATTATGATGAGACTTTTGCCCCAGTGGCCAAGATGTCAACAGTGAGAGCCCTTCTATCGGTGATTGCTATCAATAATTGGGAAACCTGTCAAATGGATGTTGCAAATGCGTTCCTACATGGTGACTTAGAGGAGGATGTTTACATGAAAGTGCCACAAGGTTATTGCGACGGAACTGTGCAGGTCAGGAAACAGGGGGAGCTTAGTACCGTGAATGGCAAAGTTTGCAAGTTACTCAAATCTCTCTATGGCCTTAAGCAGGCTCCCCGCCAATGGTTTTCAAAGTTGTCTCATGCGCTCACAGGCTATGGCTACAGACAATCCCATGCGGATCACTCCCTATTTGTAAAGCAACAAAATGGCACTACCACTGTCGTGTTGATTTATGTGGATGATATGGTTATTGCAGGTGACAATACACATGAAATACATGCTCTTAAAGAACACCTCAATTCCTCATTCCATATGAAAGACCTAGGAGAACTCTCATACTTCTTGGGTCTTGAAGTAACAAGAAGTGGAGCGGGTATTTTCATATCACAACAAAAATATACACTGGATTTGCTCAAAACTTTTGGGGTAGACAAGTCCAGGGCCATACAACTACCCGTTAATCCAGCTATTAAACTCGAGCCTGGTAAAGGGACCTCTTTGCCTCATCCTGACTTGTACAGAAAGCTCGTTGGGAAATTGATCTATTTAACCATTTCCCGACCAGATATTGCATTCTTTGTCCAACTCTTGAGTCAATTTCTTCAAGCCCCGACATCCGATCATATGCAAGCGGCTCGACGAGTCCTACGTTATCTCAAATCCTCTCCTGGGCAAGGCATTCTGTTTGCAAGCCAATCAGCAGCCCAACTCACTGCCTACTGCGATTCGGTCTGGGCATCTTGTCCTTTCAGTAGGAGATCCACAACCGGATATTGTATTCTCCTGGGAAATTCTCCCACGGAAGTCCAAGAAACAATCTGTAGTGTCAAGATCTTCTGCAGAAGCCGAGTATAGGGCCATGGCTATGACCACATGTGAGGTGACATGGTTATTTCAATTATTGCAAGACCTTGGACTCAAGCATCTTGGACCAGCCCACCTAAAATGCGACAACCAAGCTGCTCTTGCCATCGCAGCTAATCCTGTCTATCATGAACGTACTAAACATATAGAGGTGGATTGCCACTTTATTAGAGAAAAAATACAACAAGGACAACTCACTACGTCCTATGTCAATACGAAGGACCAAGTAGCGGATGTTCTCACTAAGTCATGTTCCGTCTCTCAACACAATCGTCTCTTATCCAAGATGGGAGTTGCAACAAGTCTCCACTCACATCTTGAGGGGGAGTGTAAAGAAGGAGAAGACTTTAATAGTCCTGACAGGCAACATGCCTCAAACAGTGGGAGACATAGAGTAAGGAAAAGAAGGAAAGGAGGAGGAACCTAAGACAAGACATAGTTATCCATTCTTATGTATTTTCTAGCTCAGTAGAGTAAAAGGCATTGTATTGTCCACTGGACAATAGAAAGAGTCATTGGTCTTTAACTAAGTATAGATTGTATGTATGCAGTAGAGTACGCATCTTTTTTATCATCACACAAAATACACACCACAACAACTATCATCAATGAATGAGAAATTCAATGCTCAACACTTCTTAGCATCTTCTATATCCTGCAAATCCTTTTACACTCAATATGCATATGGCGTGGATAAGAAGATTAGCGACAGTAACGGTAAAAAGAATGTGTTGGTCTTTGATCTTGGTGGTGGGACGTTCGACGTGTCCTTGGTTTGTGTGGAAAAGAATTTGTTTGAGGTCAAAGCAGTTAGTGGCGACACACATCTTGGCGGTGCTGATTTTGACTGTATTATGGTGAATTACTTTGTTGAGGAGTTCAAATGGAAGCACAATGTAGACATGAGTTGAAACCGTAGAGCTCTAGGAAGATTAAGAGTGGCTTCTGAGAGACTTAAAAGAACCCTTTCATCCATCCATGAGACTATGTTTATCCACAGACCCATCATTTTTTCTCAGACTCGGCCACCTCAGCTTTCCACTCACTTTTCATTCTTCAAACTCAGACTCACTATAAAAGTACACTTTATCCACAGACTCATCTCAGACTTTCTCCCTCACATACCTTATTTTATATTATTTTTTATTCATCTCACCCCAACTTTTTACCTACCTTATTTTATTTTATTTTATTTTATTTATATCATCTCACCTCAACTTTCTACCTAACTTATTTTTTTATTTACCTCAATATCTACGTTTATTTTATAACTCGATTAATTAGTCGAATAATTACAATTAAATAATTAATTGTTAAATAAATCTTGTAACATACGAATAAGTTTATTTACAAGTAGTCATTATTAAAAGTGACAATCGGGCGGGTGGGTCGAATTCGGGTTGGGTTGTCGATAAACCTGGCAAACAAGTCAACCGGGTCGGGTTTGGGTTAGGTGAGTTTCGCTTTGACTTTGGGTCGGGCCAGATCATTTCGGGTTTGCTATTTTCATTTTTTTGGGATATCGACTAGTTTTTTTATCATAATAATCGGGTCAATTTGGGGTTACTCGGGTCAATTCAGGTTACGAGTCCACCTAGAATCTTTAGTTTGGATATCAGATCGGGATCGAGTTGGCTTATTAAGGTTGGGTCATTTCAGGTCGAGTCAGTTTTGTCATGTCTAGTTGTCGGGTCTGGGTCAGATGCGGATCACTTCCGGGTCGGATCGTTGGTTCGGGTCGGTGTGGTCATGTTCAGGTCGAACTAGGTTTTGTTTGGTTTGGTCGGGAATAACAATCAATTCATTATCCATTTTTATTACTACGTGCAGTATTATTTATCATTTATTATACGAATTTGTTTTTTATCATTTATACAACTATATCATCTAATACAAATTATTTTGATCATGTCCTTTTATAATGAACTGAAATGAGCTAAAGTAAAATAAGTTGAACTGAACTGAACTGAGCTGAGACAAATTGAACTAAAGTACCTGAAATACAAAAAATAATAATAACAAGTTTACTAGTTACAAAAAAATTATTAATTATTATTGTAACAACAAATAATAATGTTAATTATTGTATCAAAAATATTAATTATTATTATATTAATTTTAATTTTAATAAAAATATTATTAATAAAAATATTTTATAATAATAATAATAATATTTATAACAATAACAATAACAATAGTAATAATAGTAATAATAAATAATATTAATATTAATTATTAATAATATTATAATAATAATAATATTAATAATCAATATTATTATTTAATAGTAATAATATTAATAACAATAATAACAATATTAATTTTTATTATTATATTAATATTAATTTTTATAAAAATGTCATTAATTTTAATATTTAATAAATAATAATAATAATTAATATTAATAATTAATAATAATAATAATAATAATAATAATAATAATAATAACAACTTATTTGAACTGAACTAAAATGAACAGAACTGAACTGAATTGAATGAACGAGTCTGAGAATGAGTCTTTGAAATCCAAGACTCAACTTCATACTTATCTGAGTCTCAGACCGTCTCAACCACTTTAACCAGGTATGAGTCTCAGACTCAAAGAATCTGAGACTCAGACTTTTGTTCAAACTCAACTTCAGATCCCCTTTAATCTTCCATCCGCCTGAGCTTCAGACTCAACAAATCTGAGTCTCAAACTCTTACTCAGACTTATACTCAGACTTCCTTTAAACTTAGCCTGAGTCTTCTATTGAGATTGATTGTCTTTTTGGTGGTATTGATTTTAAGTCCACTGTAACTCGGCCCAGATTCGAGAAACTGAACATGGATTTATTTAACAAGTGCATTGATCCGGTTGGTCAGTGCTTGAAGGATGCCAAGTTGAATAAAAGCGATGTTCATGATGTTGTTCTTGTGGGGGGATCAACACGGATCCCGAAGTTACAACAACTTTTGCAAGACTTTTTTTCAGGGAAGGAGCTGTGTAGAAGTATTAATCCAGATGAAGCTGTTGCCCATGGAGCGGCTGTCCATGCTGCCGTCTTGAGTGGTATTGCTGATAAGAAAGATACAGTTCTTGTTGATGTTGCTCCTTTATCTCTCGGTATCGAACTCGCAAGCGGCTTAATGGATGTCATTGTTCCTCGCAACACTATTGTTCCTACAAGGATGGTTGGCCGTGTTTCAACAGCAAAATATAATCAAACTAGTGGAATAATTTCCGTGTTTGAGGGTGAGAGGGCCAAGGCTGAAGACAACACTTTTTTGGGCAAGTTTGTGCTGTCTGATATCCCTCCTGCAGCTCAAGGTGTCCCAAAACTTGATGTGTGGTTTGACATTGATGATGATGGCATTCTCACAGTGTCTGCTGAGGATGTCGATACTGGAAATAAGAACCAGATTACTATTACTAACCAGAGCAGGTTATTGATAGGCTGTTGGATGAAGCTCGGAGATACAGGAATGAGGATGAGCAATACACAAAGAAAGTGAAGGCTGAAACAGCTCTTGAATTCTACGCAAATGGATTGATAGAAGCATTACGGAATGGCAAACTTAAGATTCATGGTAAACATAGATGTGAGATTCAGGATGCAGTTGTGAAGGATAATCAATGGCTTGATTGGAATACTGAGCTGAAGGAAGCTTCAAAGTTTGAAGAGAAGCTGAGAGAACTGCAAGTTTTTTGTGAATCTGTCATTGCTCAAGCTACTCAGTCAAGTGCGGCTAAACCTCGGAAAACGGCTGGGAAAAGGCGGTCCAGTAAGCGTATTTAACTGCAGGCATGGGCCTCTAAGAAGAGTCAGTAGTCCTTAATTTCTTCAACGAAATGAAAGTAGACAGGCATCTTTATCATTCTAAATTCCTAGATTGCTGAAAGTTTCTGAAAACTATGTTTGATTTATTATGTTTCTTGACTGTGACTTTGAGACAAAGTAAACTGTAAGGGAAGCTATTGGGAAGATGTTTCGATGGCTGGAACTGAGGTCGTAGTTTAATGTTGAATCCGTGTTTACAGAGAGGCCAGGTTTGGAGATCCAATCATTCCAATGTAGTGTTAATGGTGATAGCTTTGTTTAGTGAATCATCTTCTTTTGGTGCTCAATCAAGCCCAATGTGTAAGGCTCATCGATTTCTTGATTTTTGATGACATTAGGTTCGATAACTGTGATCATATTCCATAGAGGTTGCTAGTACGAAGTATAACAACTGCAACCTTCAATAGAGTTCTAAAATAATATGATTCGTATTATTTACGAAGAAGATGTTCCGGTGAGAAATTCCACCTATTGGAAAGGTAAGGGGTCCAATTAAGAGTTAATGATTCGATTTTCACAATTGAACAAAGTAGAGCGATCCAATTATCACTCTCACGAAAATAATTGTCTCCTAATCTTTTAATTAGCAATCGTCTCTCGAACATTTTTGTGAATTGAGAAAGACTTCCACACCGTAGCACGATTTCCTTGGTATAAAAAATTACTCGTACATTTATTTATAATGAATGAAATACTCGGTATCTTTTTATAAAATGGAGCAATACGCTTTACAGATTGTGTTATTGTCTTTTGATCTTGAAAATTGTTTTTTTTTTTTAAGTGGAGATCAATTTCATTAATAATAAACTATACTATCTTTAATACATTTATTTACGGAGTAAGTAGCTAATACCTGATTTCCCTATATCTGAAACTTTGAAAGACACTCCACCTCTACTCTGATTGGTTTTTCAAGATATTTTTTTCCCGCCAAACATTTCCTCCATTGTTCTCATTTTCTCTACTCTCTCATCTGAATTCTCATCCTCCATCTCCGATTCCAAGGAAAATGTCGCAAAATACAGAGACGAAAGAAGAAGCAGAGGGTCCGGCCATAGGAATCGACCTCGGGACGACATACTCATGCGTCGGTGTATGGCAGCACGACCGCGTCGAGATCATCACTAACGACCAGGGTAACCGCACCACTCCGTCTTGGGTTGCCTTCACCGATTCTCAGCGTCTCGTTGGCGACGCTGCTAATTAAGAACCAGGCTGCTGTTAATCCTACTAATACTATCTTCGGTATGCTTCCTAACCCTACGCTTTTATTATTTTGTTGGATTTGATTTCATAATTGGATGAGGAATTAATAATGTCATCCTTCAATTTTAAAGTAGTTTATTGTATATGAGTAGTCCTGTAGGTTTAATTTTGAGTTCGATTAAACCCTAATTGTTCATAGATTTCCAATAATTAGTTTGTTTTAACTATGTCTTACTGATTTGCTAGTTCAGCATGTTGATTGTACTCAGCTTTGTATTCGATTCTACTTATTCGACCATTGAATGATGAATATGTACGAATCGCCTTACTCAGTTTGCGATTATGCCTCATTTTTCAATGTCGATGTTGAACAAGTTTAATTCCTCTATTTTCTTATTCCCTAGTATCTTCATTAACTTTATACTGTATACTCCTTCCGTATCTATATGTTCGTCCACTTTCAATATAAAACTCCACCCATATATTAAACAAAGTGGGCGAACATATAGATACGGAGGGAGTATCATATATTCATATCACAGGAATACCGAATACATTTAGGATGCCTTACTCTAACCATCTTTGTACTAGTAGGTATGTCTGGTTTTGGAATGGAATCTCTGAAAAGTCGGTTCATTTTTTCGCTCATGTTAACTGATTTCTGCCTTATATTTGATTGTTTATTCTATGAAAATGGAACTATAATCGCTCTACTTAGTTTGTAAATAGGGGTGAGAGCTTGTTGAGACGGCTGGGCTTCGTTTTCATGGTGAAATGTTGATATGTTAGTTTCACAAAAAACATTGAGGAAATTGCGTTGCTGAGATAGCCTTTGAGATACTTGGGACTTGGGAGTATTGTTGTTATTGTGTAAGAGCTCACATAAGGTAGTGTGATGGGCTAACACATCATTAGATGGTGATATGAATTATCTGCAGCATATGTTTATGGAAATAAATCCATTAAAAACATTCCGAGATGTTAGTTTCCGAGCTTGTACAGTTGATGATTTGAATTTGTCTGCCACCTGTGTTTACTCTTATGTATAATGACTTGTGATATAACCATGCTTCTGCAGCTGTTTTTGTTTTGATGCAATAACTGGCTCATATACATTAGTTTTTCTACCTTACATTTTCCTGTAATAAGAAAATGTTAATTCCTGATTTCACATTGGCTGGTTCCTTGTCTTTGACAGATGCAAAGAGACTTATAGGCAGGAGATTCAGTGATGAGGCAGTGCAGAAGGACATCAAAATGTGGCCATTTAAGGTTATCGAACGCCCTTGTGATGATGAAGATGATGATGACAATGATGGTGAGCAAGTGGTGGTGGAGGAGGAGGAGGAGGAGGAGGAGGAGGTGGTGGTGGAAAACGTACCTGTGATAGCAGTTACTTACAAGGATGAAGTGAAGCATTTTTCTCCCGAGGAGATATCATCAATGATTCTTGTGAAGATGAAAGAGATAGCAGAGGCATATCTCGGATCAACTGTCAAAAATGTTGTCATTACTGTTCCTGCTTATTTCAATGATTCTCAACGCCAGGCCACAAAAGACGCTGGACTGATTGCAGGTCTAAATGTTCTGAGAATCATTAATGAGCCAACAGCAGCTGCCATTGCATCTGGAGTGGACAAGAAAATTGTTGACAATGATACTAAAAAGAATGTGTTAGTATTTGATCTTGGTGGTGGAACTTTTGATGTGTCCTTGGTTTGCGTGGAAAAGAATTCCTTCGAGGTTAAAGCCGTAAGTGGTAACACGCATCTTGGTGGTAGTGATTTCGATAGCATTATGGTGAGTCACTTTGCCGAAGAGTTCAAAAGAAAGCACAATGTAGACATAAGTGAGAACCCTAGAGCTCTAGGAAGGTTAAGAGCAGCTTCGGAGAGACTTAAAAGAACCCTTTCATCCACCCATGAGACGAGTATTGAGATTGATTGTCTTTTTGAGGGTATTGATTTTAAATCCACTATAACTCGAGCCAGATTTGAGAAACTCAACATGGATTTATTTAAAAAGTGCATCGATCCTGTTGATCAATGCTTGAAGGATGCCAAGATAGAAAAGACTGAGGTTCATGATGTTGTTCTTGTGGGCGGATCAACTCGGATTCCTAAAATTCAGCAGCTTCTGCAGGATTTCTTTGATGGGAAGGAATTGTGTAGAAGTATTAACCCAGATGAGGCTGTTGCCTACGGAGCTGCTGTCAATGCTGCCCTCTTGACAGGTGTACTTGTAGGGGATCAGAAAGATATGGTGCTTGTTGATGTAGCTCCTTTATCTCTCGGTATTGGAACTCATGGCGATGTGATGAAGGTCATCATCCCTCGTAACACTACTATTCCAACAAGGATGCTTGGCAAGTTAACTACTACTAATGACAATCAGAAAACTGTATCATTTCCAGTATACGAGGGGGAGAGACCGAAGGCTACAGATAACAATTTTTTGGGCGAGTTTGTTCTGTCTGACATCCCTCCTGCAGCTAAACATGTCCCAAACTTTGATGTATGGTTTGATATCGATGCCAATGGAATTCTTACTGTGTCTGCTGAAGACATTGGTACTGGAAACAAGAACCAGATCACAATAATTAACCAGAGCAGGTTATCAAAGGAAGAGGTTGATAAGCTGTTGGAAGATGCTCAGAAATACAGGGCGGAGGACGGCCAATACCGAAGGAAGGTGATGGCCAAAAATGCTTTGGAGAATTACGCAAACAACATGGATGAGACACTGAAAGACTACGAGCGAAAGCTGGGAATAGAAGACAGGAACAGAATTGAGACTGCAATAGACAAGACTGTACATTGGTTGGATTGGAACTTTGAGCTGAAGGAGGCTTGGAAATTCGAAGACAAGTTGAAGGAGCTCCGAGACTTCTGTGAGCCTATTCTTGCTAACTCCTCAAAAGTAGCCACTCCTCCTAGGCCTAAAGTAGTAGTGAGAAAGCAGCTGAACAAGTGGTCTGGATTGTCTAGCTTTATCAAGTTCTTGTGGATCCGCGACGACTAAAGTCCCTAAATGCCATTTCGTAACTGCTGCTGCTGCTGATAGATCCTTCTCTTGCTCTTACTGAAGTGATCCACAGAAAAGTTAAACACTCTGTTAACTGTGTTGTTTGGAAAATATTCTACTGTTTTTCGTTGATTTTTTTTTTCTTTCAATTCGAGGGATTTCTGTTTCATGTTTCTACCCCAAGTTGACAAGCGCCTGCATGATTCTTTTTGCATTATTATCAACTTTCCGGAGGAATCGGTAAGATATGAAGAAATTGTTAGACCCAGATTCAATCCGACCCATCGGTTTCAGTATGGGACCGATGATTTTAGACCTTGAGTCTGGGTCGGGTATGGACCTGACTCAAACCAGACCCATATTGAGAACCTTCCTTGGAAAAAATAATATTCCCTCCGAGTTTCTAACATTGCCTCATTTTTCTTTTTGAGATTTTTTTTTAGCCGAGTTTAATCTTTTACCCACTTTCCATTTTAGACCATAAATGTGTGTTTCACGTTCACCCACATATTTATCTTTCTTCCTTCTTCTTTTCTTAATCACTCATTTTTTATTCCTTATTTTTTTCCTTCCTTATTTTTCACCCCTAAAATAAATGTGGCAATCATAAGAAGTACTCCCTCCCATTACTAAGATGTTCCACATTGAAAATTCACTAAGATGTTCTACTTTTCTTTTTAATATACATTTTGTGGTTCTTATTGTTTGTGACCCATCATAGAGAAGGGGAGGGGTACTCCGTAATAATTTGTGTATTACTCCGTATTATTGATGACTAACAATTTGGGGCGAGTATGTTTTATATTCTTCCATTCCAATCAATTCCATACGGTTGTTCTTTAAGATAGAATTTTTGATTTAACTTTTATTATAGTACGGAGTATAAGATAAAATATAGTAACGTAATATATTATTTAAATTGTTTAATCGAATGCATTATGAATACTTCCTCCAACTATATGATCTTCTCATAGTATATTGATTTGAGAGAGGATTAAATAGTCAAGTGGAAAATTTTTAGAAATCCAGAGAAAGTATCAAATTTCTTATAATCGTTAAAAAAAAAAAAAAAAAAGATGCAAAGATATACATGTATAAATAAATATATGAAATTGTTTGGAACGGAGAGAGTAGATAACAATTGAATAAGACCCGGAGAATGCTAATTGCTAAGTCATTGCAATTTGCAAATGAAGAGGCTCCCAAGAGATTGTTTGCAAATGAAGACGAGCCCGAGAGTCGAGGATGACCAGAAAAGTCCTATTGATGACAACTCAAGTCAGTTGCAATTCTCAACCATTTCAATTCAATTTCAACCGATTCCATTCTCACTTTTCGTCGAGGGAATGGGGAAGACGAACGAAGAATGGCCGGTTATAGGAATCGATCTGGGGACGACTTACTCATGCGTTGGAGTATGGCAGCATGACCGAGTTGAGATTATCACCAATGACCAAGGCAACAGAACGACGCCGTCTTGGGTTGCTTTCACTGAGACTGAGAGGCTCATTGGCGAAGCTGCTGAGAATCAAGGCCGTGTTAACCCTACTAACACCATCTTTGGTTTGTCTCAATTACTTACACTTAATTTATTGGGTTTTATAGCTGAAAATTGTGTTATTATCTGTTGATTTGTAGTGGGTATTACTAATTTACTGGAGTATGTTATAATTATAATTATAATTATAGTTATAGTTGATATCAACATCGAGGTGCCTGTTTGAGCCCGTACAACGCTTTCCGTAGACGACAGACAGTACCTGGTATAGTCGGATTAAATCCCGGTGGCAACTTCATGTACACTTCTTCATCAAGATCACCGTGGAGAAATGCATTGTGGACATCCATTTGGTGCAACGACCAATTTTTACAAACTGCCACGGTCAAGAACGTGCGCACTGTAGTCATTTTAACTACCGGAGCGAACGTCTCATCATAATCAACACCTTCTGTCTGGTGATTTCCGAACACCACCAACCGTGTTTTAAGTCTCTCGATAGTCGAATCGGACTTCTATTTAATTTTGTAAAGCCATTTACTACCAAGAGCCTTCTTACCCGGAGGCAGCTGCTCCATAGTCCAGGTGCCATTATTTTCAAGGGCGCGCATCTCTGCCTCCATAGCGTTCCGCCACCCTTCATCTCGAACTACTTCTTTAAAGTTTTGGGGCTCTTTGTGAGCAGATATAGCTGCTAAGAAAGATTGATGCTCCACAGAAAAATTTTCACAGTTAACATAATTGACTATAGGATAGAGAGTACCTGAGGACGATGCTGACACGGGGACAATAATCTCGTCGGATGGACTTTTACTAACCAAAGTAGTGCCAACTACATAATCACGCAAGCGAACCGAGGACTCCTTAGCCCTATGTCCACGACCCATCTGAGGAGACTGAGGGACTAGCTCGTTCATCCCTGTTCCCATTTCAGAGACCTCGACGTCACCAGGATCTCCGACTGTCTCCTCAACCTCATTCTCAGTCTCTTGAATATCCGGTTCCTCCACCGGTGAAGGGTCGGGTGCGTTCCAATCATCAAATGAACATAACCCCCCGGAATCCAACCCATGATCATCTGAGAGGACAGTGGACGAAGGAGAGGCGAGAAACGGGAACTCGGTTTCGTAGAATTTCACATCGCGGGAAACAAAGTACTTCTTCCGATCCAAATCATACAAATACCACCCCTTTTTAACAAACGGATACCCAACAAAAACACATTTTCGACTCCGGCTCGCAAATTTGTCATTTTTAGCTCGTTGGTTGTGTGAATAACACAATGCTCCAAACACGCGTAATGAGTCATAGTTTGGGACAGACCCGAATAAAATTTCATAAGGTGTTTTCCCATCAAGCACAGTAGAGGGTGTGCGATTTATTAAGTGCGCATAAGCTAAGATACACTCGCCCCAGAAAGATAGGGGAAGTCCCGCTTGGAAGCGTAGAGCACGTGCAACATTAAGAATATGACGATGCTTACGCTCGACACAACCGTTTTGTTGAGGTGTCCCGACACATGAGGTTTGGAAAATAATTCCGTTCTCACGAAAAAATGGCTTAAGACAATTGAATTCGGTGCCATTATCACTACGAACAACCTTTATGAAGGTAGAAAATTGTGTTTTAATCAACGCAACAAATTCCATAAAATAGGCACACACTTCCGTCTTATTATTCAAGAGATAAATCCAAACAGCACGCGACATATCATCCACTAAAGTAAGAAAATATCGCCCACCACAACTAGCGGGAGGGTCATACGGACCCCAGAGGTCACAATGAACCATCTCGAAAATACGACTACTTTTGCTAGTACTAGAAGGAAAACTGTCCCGAACCTGCTTAGCGCGATGGCATACCTCGCAAGGTTGGGAGACACCATTATTCTTTTGAACATCAAATGGTAAAAACCTAGTTATATTTTCAGACGGATGCCCCAATCGTGCGTGCCACAGAGTCGAGGGGAGAGGCTGAACATAGCTGACAATTGTTTCCGAGTCTCGTCTAAGGTAGTAAAGTCCATCCAAGCGATCACCCGTGCCAATCATCGTTCTCGTTTTCGGGTCCTGTATGGTACATAAGCCAGAGTTAGTAAGTAATTCACAATTGAAAGTGTCACACAATTGTGACACCGATATTAAGTTACAATTGAGTTCCGGAACGAGTAACACAGAATCAAGAGTAAGTCGGTCCGTGAGAGGTGCACGACCAATTTTAGTCGTACGAACTGTTTTTCCGTTAGGAAGGCGAACTGTACGAACAAATGACTCACACACATCCACCAAGGCCCCAACGTCACCCGTCACATGGTGTGAGCACCCTGTGTCAATAATCCACTTACCGGACATTCGTCGGGAAGGTGTGCTGAACACAGTTACATTGCTGGTACGTTCTTCACGAGCATTTTCTGTGTCCAAAAAATTGGTCCGAGTTGACCCATTTGGGCCACTTGACTTGCTGCCTCCTTGTCCACCTTTTTCCCCATTCATACCCCCCTGTTTCCTACGTACTTACCCCCTCCTTTTTGCTTTGATTTTTGCAAATCATACCACCATTCCGGAAGTTCGTCCATGAGATCAAAACACATAGTAATATCGTGTCCATTTTTCTTGCAATGGGTACAGAACAACGAACGGCGCTCCGTCTTTGTCATGAACTGTCCAGTAGTGGGTCGAGTAATACGACCCCCGGCCCGAACCGCAAAGCCGACAGTTTCAGGCACAACATCCTTACCCTTATTGATTCCTTGCACACGTTCTTCCTGAGTAATTGTTTGAAATGCACGATTGAGCGTTGGTAGAGGTTCCTGAGCAAGTAGAACCGATCTAATCGAGGAATATTCTGATGTCAGGCCAAGCAGGAATCGATGCAAACGGTCCTCCTGACGTCGAGCGGCGTGTTTCTTCCCGACTTCACATTCACATTTCCCGCACGTACACGAAATTAACGGCTCGTGTTTGTCGAGTTCTTCCCACAAGGTGCTCAATTTTCCATAGTAAACAGCCACAGACATCGATTTTGCTTGACGACAGTCATTCAACTCCGATTTGAGTTGTTGAATTCGGGGCCCATTTACCTCGCTGAACCGTTCTTGCAAATCATCCCACAAATATTTTGGATTTTCATAGTTCGAGAGTAAATCCTTCAGTTCATCTGTAATTGTATTAGTAAGCCATGCCAAGAGGGTAAACTGAATGGCTTCCCAGTCTTCTTCGGTACAGGGAGGCACTGGCTTTTTAATGGTGCAATCAAGAAAACCATATTTCCGACGAGCACGGAGGGAGACTCGAATTGCGTGTGCCCAATCTTCGTAATTATGTAGCTTTAGACGAACCGACGTGATGTAATCACCAGGTCTGTCATGAGGGCCAAGGTAATAAGGTGAGTTGGGTTCTATCTTTGATGGTTCCTTTTCTCCTGCCATTGTTGCGGCAGAGTAAGTTCTTTTTTTTTTTTTTTTTTTTTTAGGTTATTAGGGTTTGATGCTCTGATACCATATTCAACAAATATGATTTAATCGATTAGTTTCGTCCCCTTCATTAGTCTCGGAGCAAAGTATATATACGTACATCAAGTTGGGCAAAATATAATTAGAACATAAATAGCCTAGCCCAATAGTTGGATGTTGGAACCCTAGTTGATGCATTAGTTAAAGAAGTCTCCTTTTCCTCCAATTTTGGTGGGAGGGGCTTCACAACTTCTTTGTGTTGAAGAAACAGGGGAGGGTTTTTTTTTTTCCTTTTAAAATGAGGGTACTATATCGCGTGGGTAAGAATCAAATTCAAATGAGCACACTATATCGCAGGGTACGAATCAAAACCCCAACCTCATTGTTGGCTTACGGAAACTCTTATGACTTGAGGTAGCTCTCGCTCCTAATAGGGAAAGGATTTGACATGGGTCCGATTGTATCCAGTTTCTCAAATTTACCCATTAATCGAGGCATCGTTTGTTGTTGGGTGCTTCTGTTTTTCTTTATTCACTCTTTTATAGTATTTACTATTTAGCACATTCCACCCATTTTCTGCTCTTTTTTTGACAGTATACAATCCTAGATAAATTTAACAAATGTAATAAATGTCTGGTTGTCTTGTAGATATATTCCTTTTAAAGTGATGTCGCGTAGTGAATGATCAACACTTGTTCTGCTTGTGGTAGACTTGATCGTGTCGATCCCTTCGACTCTATTTGCCTATTTCTGTCTCTTTGCTATTACGCTACATACTCACTACGTTTTCTGTCAGATGCGAAGAGGCTCATAGGTAGAAGATTTGATGAAGAACTAGTTCAAAGAGACATAAAGTTGTGGCCTTTTGAAGTTATCAGTAGTAGTGTTAACAAGCCAATGATTGTAGTTAAACACAAGGGTGAAAAGAAACAGTTTGCTGCCGAGGAGATTTCATCCATGGTTCTTATGAAAATGAAAGATGTTTCCGAGGCATTCCTTGGTGTCAAAGTGAAGAATGCTGTCGTGACTGTACCCGCTTACTTTAATGATTCTCAGCGTCAAGCAACCAAAGACGCTGGAGTTATTGCAGGGCTTAATGTTGTACGGATCATCAGTGAACCGACAGCTGCGGCCATGGCATATGGACTTGACAAACATGTGACTGAAAAGAATGTCTTGATCTTTGACCTTGGTGGTGGGACGTTCGATGTCTCTTTGGTAGGCATTCAGAATGATAAATTCACTGTGAAAGGTGTAGCGGGAAATACCCACCTTGGTGGCGGTGATTTTGACAACAGATCGAACACTCGATTACTTTGTGGAGGAGTTTAAGAGGAAACACGGGAAGGATGTACGTGAAAATCCCAGGGCTCTTGGGAGGTTGAGAGCCGCATGTGAGAGAGCCAAGAGGGTTCTCTCCTCCTCTTTTGAGACTACTATCGTACTCGATTACTTCTTTGAAGGAGTAGATTTCTGTTCAACACTCAGTCGTTCCCGATTTGAGAAGTTGAACATGGATTTATTTGAGGAATGTATAGAAACTGTCGACAACTGCCTGAGTGATGCGAAGATGGACAAGTACGGTATCGATGATGTTGTCCTAGTTGGGGGGTCAACGAGGATTCCTAAAGTACAGCAGTTGTTACAGGAGTTGTTCAAGGGAAAGGAGCTATGCAGAAGTATAAATCCTGACGAGGCAGTAGCCTATGGAGCAGCCATTCATGGTGCTGCCTTGGGTGGTGTGAGTAAGGCCAAGCATATTGTGCTGATGGATGTGACGCCTTTATCTCTTGGTTTTGCGATTGATGATGATGAGATGCTGGTGGTAATACCAAGGAACACACCAATTCCGACGACTATGGAAAGGGAAACTCAGACATTGTATGACAACATCACCGGTTTACATACTGAAGTATATCAGGGTGAGAGACTAAAGGTCACAGAGAACCACTTCCTAGGCACATTTTCGTTATACGGTATTCCTCCCGCACCTGCAGGAGTAGCCAAGTTCAAAACCACCTTCACAGTTGATGTTGACGGGATATTGACTGTCACGGATAGTCTAGAAGGCACTAGCAACAGGAATGTAATGACCTTAACTAACTACCAGGTGCGTTTATCAGCTGAAGAGATTGAAAAGATGGTGAAGCGAGCTGAGGATTTCAGGGCTGAGGATATGGAGTATGTTAAGAAAAATGAGGCTAAGAGGCTTCGAACGATTTAGGTAACAAGTCTGTTTCCCTAATTAAGATGTTTGTCGGAATAGTTGTTTTGGCCAGTTCTCATGTAAATGCAGTTTCGCCCTGTGGACTGTGGTAATTGGTAAGTAAGCTGTAGCATATCAAGTTCATGTAAATTTTGGGTACTATACAGGGCAATTCAATCTTCTCCAATCTCCATTATTTTTTTCTCCTTTAAAAATACGGAGTAGTTTAGGTTTGGGTGAAGGTCTGAATAATAGACACGGACCTAGACTCGCAGACCCATAGACTCATTAATTTAAATAAAAACTTAACAAGAACAAAAGAAACCCTAGTAATGAAAGTCATTCCGTCAATATTATCTTCATTTGTCTACATGAATCAGACGCGACGGTTCATTATGAATCAACTATGTAGTACGGAGTACATTTCTTTTCAAAAGTTGAATGACCTTATTGATGCAGTCACTAAGATATGAACAAGTTTCTGGAGCTTGATCCAATATGACCCATCAATTTGGGTATATTTCTGTTGATTTTAGACCCCGTGGCTCTGAATTTGGATCGGGTATTGGTTTCAATTGAGTACCACGGGTCCCGACCTGATGCAAACCTGAAACCCAACCCATTATCATCCCCACGGCCAACCCTCATTAAAAAAAATCGGTGTGAATTGGTTTAAGAAACACACAATAGGTTTAGGAAACACAATAAAAATATATTATGTCCTCGATTTCCTAGTTTCACTTGGATGCGATATCTTTATGATATTATAAATGGAAAAACAAGTTACAATTCTTGATACCTTTATAAATTCTTTATTTCTAATCTTTTCTTTCCTTGCGAGGTTGAAAAATAATTTCTCTTACTCGTTGAAAATCGAGTTCTTGATTCAACTCGATTCCTTGCGAGTTTGATAGTTCTCAAACCCGTTTCTTGGTAAATCGAATCTTTATTTCCGCTAGAAGAGGAAAAATGGGGAAGACAAATGAAGAATGGCCAATTATAGGAATTGATCTGGGAACGACGTATTCATGCGTTGGAGTATGGCAGCATGGCCGAGTTGAGATAATCACGAATGACCAAGGAAACAGAACTACGCCGTCTTGTGTCGCATTCAGTGAGACAGAGAGGCTTATTGGTGAAGCTGCTGAGAATCAAGGCCGTGTTAACCCTACTAACACCATCTTTGGTTTGTCTCAATTACTTACACTTTATTTATTGGGTTTTATAGTTAAAAATCGTGTTATTATATGTTGATTTGCAGTGGGTTTTACTATGTACCCAGTTTCACAAATTTTACCCATTAAGACGAGGTGTCGTTTGTCGAAAGTTGACAAATTTATAAGCCTTGCTTGTCATATCTTTGTTACCTTATAAACCTTTTTGATTGCTTTATTGGGCCACTCAAGTGTTTTATGGGTTATGTCTAGTACTCTGGTTTGAGAACCGAGATATGCTACAAAACTACATATGCTGTATGTATTGTTTACAAACTTTTGATGCTGGGCTAGTATGCATATATCGTCGCAAAAATACTCACTACTTTTTCTGTCAGATGTGAAGAGGCTCATAGGCAGAAGATTTGACGAAGAAACAGTTCAAAGAGACATAAAGTTGTGGCCTTTTGAAGTTATCAGTAGTAGTATTAACAAGCCAATGATTGTAGTTAAACACAAGGGTGAAAAGAAACAATTTGCTGCCGAGGAGATTTCGTCCATGGTTCTTATGAAAATGAAAGATGTTGCCGAGGCTTTCCTTGGTGTCAAAGTGAAGAACGCTGTTGTGACTGTACCCGCTTACTTCAATGATTCCCAGCGCCAAGCAACCAAAGACGCTGGAGTGATTGCAGGGCTTAATGTTGTACGGATCATCAGTGAACCGACTGCTGCGGCCATGGCATACGGACTTGACAAACATGTGAACGAAAAGAGTGTCTTGATCTTTGACCTTGGTGGTGGGACGTTTGATGTCTCTTTGGTAGGCATTAAGAAGAATAAATTTACGGTGAAAGGTGTAGCAGGAAATACCCACCTTGGTGGCGGTGATTTTGACAGCAGAACACTCGATTACTTTGTGGAAGAGTTTAAGAGGAAACATGGGAAGGACGTACGTGAAAATCCAAGGGCTCTTGGGAGATTGAGAGCCGCTTGTGAGAGGGCGAAAAGGGTTCTTTCCTCCTCTTTCGAGACTAATATCGTCCTCGATTACTTTTTTGAAGGCATAGATTTCTGTTCAACACTCACTCGTTCCCGATTTGAAAAGTTGAACATGGATTTATTTGAGGAATGTATAGAAACTGTTGACAAGTGTCTGAGTGATGCGAGGATGGACAAGTACGGTATTGATGATGTTGTCCTAGTTGGGGGGTCAACGAGGATTCCTAAAGTACAGCAGTTGTTACAGGAGTTGTTCAAGGGAAAGGAGCTATGCCGAAGCATAAATCCTGACGAGGCAGTAGCCTACGGAGCAGCCATCCATGGTGCTACCTTGGGGGGTGTGAGTAAGGCCAAGCATATTGTGCTGATGGATGTCACACCTTTATCTCTTGGTTTTCGTATTGTCGATGGTCGTATGCTAGTGGTAATACCGAGGAACACACCAATCCCTGCCACTATGAAAGCGAGAACCGTAAATACGTCAGACAATATGACTTGGATAAAGAATGATGTATATCAGGGCGAGAGACTTAAGGCTGAAGAGAACCACTTGGTGGGCACATTTTGTTTACGTGACTTTCCTCCAGCACCTAAAGGGGAAACCAAGTTTGAAACCACATTCAGCATTGATTCTGATGGCATCCTGACAGTGACAAAGAGGGTCAAAGGCACCCACAACAAGACTGAAATAATGATAACAAACTACCAAGGGAGGTTGTCAAGTGAAGAGATTGAAGGGATGGTGAAGCGAGCTGAACAGTTGAGGGTCGAGCCGTCGAGGACATGGAATACGTCAAGAAAAGGAAGCTTGAGAGGCTTTCAAGTGATTTATAGGTCTTTTAAGTACGTATTAGTCCTTGTTAAAGAATTCGGTAAGATTGTGAGGGAAAACTTTCGTTTATGTTACTAGCTACATCTGAACCCTTACATGTATTTTACTCTTTTGAGGAAGTACAAATTTTACTTTTTTTGTGAACCGATGAAATTCAACTGGTCACACCCAAAAGATACTCCCTCCCTTCAAATGCAATTGTCACGTTTGTTTTTGGATATTATATATTAACAACCAGAATATTCAATATTTTCGACTATCTATAAAATATATAGTCACGTGAGATTTGATTTAATTATCAATTTTTAAAAATTTTGGCATGTTTGGGAACTTGGATATGGATTTGAATTCTGGATTTGAAATGTTTTAAGTGTTTGGAAATCTTGAGATTTAGATTTGAAATTTTGATCAAATTCAATCCAGTTCAAATTTGGTTTTCTCAAATTCCTAGTATATGGTAGTCATTTTAATTCTGTCACTTGTTGTTTCTTTGTTTTTTCGCATAATCTCGTCGTAATATTTGTTTTTCTTTATTTATTTTTCCGTATTTGAACATTTACCTTTTTCTAATGAAAAATTTTAAGAACTAAAAATTGGTGACCTTGAACCGACTCCACCTGTCCGAAATCCAAATCCAAATCCAAGGTACCTAAACACCATTTTGGATTTGGATTTTGATTTGAATTCTAGAAATTTAAATACATGAATTGAATGCTTGATATTCAAATCAATTCCGAGTACCCAAATACATCAAGGCAACCTTAATGCAAAGTAAAAGAAATTGATGTTGGTGCAGCGGTGAGTATGATAAAGTGAGAAGTGTATTGGATTTGAATGCAAGGAGTACTATTTCTTTCCCAGTTTCCCTCCAACGTGTGAGACCCGGATATAATAGGATAGCACCGACAGCACAAACAAGCATTGTCATTTGGTCCGGGATTGCACATTTGCACGCTGACAAAATCAGGTTGTCAACCATGTACGTGCCAATTTCTTCCGACAGCCAGTTGATAACAGGATAATGATTAGCAAATTCACAAAAGGTTAATGAGAAACCTTGGCTTGTTATTTGATAACCACCGCAATAGAGTGGATGTGAAAATGGCGGAGTTTGTCATGATGTTTTGGGGTACATATACATAACAGGAAGTGCCAACAGGGAGCACTTCCCAATTTGAATGACCACACCTGAATACAGACGACGTATGTAGCTTCTGAAGGAAACTCCGATTTGAATGATCAAACCTTAATCTAAGTGAAAGGGAACAGAGAGGCCCTTAAGCTGGACTTGTTGCTGAAAAGAAAGGCCTCATTAGCGTGCTCGTCTGCAGACTGCAGGCATAGAGTTGAATCTTTGTTTTGATGAAAGGTATACGTAGCGCTAGCTTGGTGGGTATCGCCCAAGAAAACACGCGCTGTCTTACATAACAGCTAAAACAAAACAGCCCCTCCTGCTTCCTGCTAAAAGAGGGACACATTTTTTTCTCAAGCAATGACAATCACGGAAATAAGAAGATAATAAATTAGCGAGGGACAAACATCAAATGAAGAAACTTGATGGGGGTTAACGTGCACCTTTATGTCAATTCCAGTAGTCGATGAAGGAGATGTGAGGGATGTGTCGAATATTGGGCCACTCTTTGCCGCTTGGTTCTTGACATGCTTCTCTTAGGTCCGTACAGTCTAGGATCTTAAGTTTCTCAAGGGAAGTAATGTTTTGAATTGATCCCAGTGACTTGACATCAGGACAAGCAACAATCGTAAGGGAATGAAGTGATGATAAACATCTTATCCATTCCGGTAGACCTTTCAATGATTCACAAGATTCTATAGAGAGGTTTTGAAGGGCGGTCAAGTGCTTCAACCCCTTTGGAAGAATTTGAAGGTTGTAAAGATTCACCAACTTGAGGGAACGGAGATTGTGACACATGGATCTCCATGGCATGTTGTCGTCAAATTCCTCATCCACTACAGGTATAGAGATCAGTGACAACGACTCTAAGACAGTGAGATGCTCCAACGCGCCTGAAACACTTGTTAGACTTGAGCACCTTTTAATCTCAAGGCTTCGTAAAGAAGAAGAAGAGCTCTTGAATACCTCCTCAATTTCGGATAACCTCTTTGATACCCGATCATTTTCTATCAAAATGTGGATAAGACGACAAGCAGGCAGTGTAGTGAGGTAACCCACACTGTCGATTTGTTTCACCCTCAATTTGAGATCTAAGTTTCCAGGTCCTTCGCCTGGTAATATCCGCAAAGACTTGTTGCTTTTCATCACCTCGAGTGATTCTAGGCTCGGACAAGGAGGAAGAGATGTCAAGCTGGGGCATGATTTGATGATCAATGTTGAGAGACGCGGAAATGGTGGCCGCAAAAGAAGCATGCCACTACTGATATCTCCCCACCATCCTTTCAGCCTTTCTAAACCATCAATACTGAGATGCTCAAGGGATGGGAAAAATGGTAAATCCTTTGACTTGGAAATACCGAGGATAATTGCACTCGCTTCCAAGTACTCCAAATTACTCAACTTGCAAAGAGACAAGAATCTCAGATGCTTCAAATTACTCAACAATGGGATACCTTGCAACCTCTCACAATAGTCAAACTCAATCTTGACAAGATAAGGAAGAATAATTGCCCAGTCATCCTGTGCTCTTCCCCATCTTGGAATTTCAGTACCATTATATCCGTATAGTAGTAACTGGACGAGATTTCGATCTGGCTGCAGATTTGCAATCAAAGCCTCGTTATTGGCTCCACGAGCTTTTCTAAAAAACGATATCCTTACCAGCTTTAGATCCTTAATGCGCTCCAAATAACCGCCTTCCCATACATATTCCTCCTCACTTGCAAGGTTTTCATGAATTATGATATTGAGCTCACCTCTCAAATTCACAAGTGGTTTTAAGTCTTTCAGTTGCACCCCAGCAAGTAGCTCTCCGTTTGAGCTCACACTCCCCACTTTATAGTCAGATAAGTCACGCAAATTAATCAACTGGCCTATGCCAAATGGCATGGAAGTCAATTTATAACACCAGCGTATATCCAAGAGTCGAAGATTTACCAATTTGTAAAAGTATTTTGGCCATTCTGTCAGTTCAGAACAGCTACGCATGATTAAACTCTGTAAATTATATAATTTTGCAAGTGAATCTGGGAGTGTCTTGAGATTTACATTTTCAGAGAGATCAAGATATCGTAAGTGTATCAATTCCCCAATCGACTCTGGCAAATTATCGGAATCCAGCACATATAAGCGTAATGATCTAAGGCAGCGCCAATTAGTCACCAGAGTTTCCAACACATCCAAGCGGACACTTGTATTCGTATAGCATGTACGAATATTTCTTTCATGAAAAAAGCTTTTTGTCCATTCCCTCCCATCAAGAAACAAATGGCGAATGTTTTTAATGAAGTTGTTTGGCTGACCATTCGCCACAATAATCTCATTACCTGCGACTTCTTGAGCAAGATCGTGCATTAAATCATGCATTTTAAATGAGACGACATCACCTAAGTCATCCCTTTTCACATCTTGAAAAAAACATCGTTTTAGTAAGATTAGAAAGTAGTCCTCACAATCACCAATGTATCCTTGGGCCATCCAAAGATTAATCAACTTTCTTTTGTTCATTTCAAAATCCTTGGGGAATAAAGCACAATACCTAAAACAATTTTTCGTGGAGGATTCAAGATTATTGTAACTAAGCTTTAAGATAGACATAATTGGATTCTTGGTAGTTTCAATCTGAGGTAACCGGTTCTCTTCAAATGATTTCCATCTATGTGTTTGGCCATATAAGAGAGTTCCTAGAACTTTTATACCAAGGGGAACATTGGAGCATTTGTTAACAATACTTTTGCCAATCTCATTCAAGACAGGGTCGTTGACTTCATCTGATTCTCGTTCGAACGCCGTCAACACAAACAAATGCCACGAATTCTCATCAGACAAACCCTTTAACATATACTTTTTGGAATGAGCAGATTTTACTATCACCACTTCAGCCGTCTTTTCTGAACGTGTAGTAATGACAACTTTACTTCCCGTAGCACCAATTGTCAAGTATCTTTTGAGCTTACTCCACTCATTGGGATCTTCTGTCCATACATCGTCAAATATTAGCAAGTATGACTTGTTCTTTAATTCTTCTTGAAATTTTGTTTGCATAGATTGCATAGTGGAGACATCACTAGGCTTTTTATTTGTCGATGATTCAATAATATTACCTAGAATTGCATGAATATCTAATTTTTTTTCATCTTGGTCGGAGACACATACCCATAGTTTCTTCTCAAACCCAGATGTGACTCGATCATGATTATATACAAGTCGAGCCAGAGTGGTTTTCCCTAACCCTCCTATTCCCACTACAACAACAAACCCTACATTTTCGTCAACGTTAGAATCAAGCAGCATGTCTACAATAAACCTCACATCATCGTCTCTTCCAATTATATTCTCATGGGTTTCATCTAGAAAAGAACAAGTGTCCTCCCTCCTATGCAAAGTAGCTTCAGGGTCAACCTTAAACACATAACTACTAGCCCGAGGTTCAAGTTTAAACTCATATCTAGCACGATCCTTGGCTATGGCATCCAACTTTTGTTGGATGGTCTTAACCTCTTGTGAAGTATTGTAACTAACGAGAATACTATTCTTGAAAGAGAAGAAATGGCGCACCTTATTTGAGACCTTCTCGGAGAACTTAGCGTCATCATTTAGTTGGTTCATCTTAGCGATAGAGATGACCTCGTCAAAGAGATCATCAGCGTCGTAGAGAATTTCATTGAGCTCCTCAACCCAAGCTTGCTCTCCATGGGAGAGCTCGGGTTTCATATGTATGTCCAGGAGCATATTCTTGATGAAGGAAACAGAATTGTTGAGATTTTTGAGATCAGATTTCCAATGTTTCATGTCTTTGAGGACCTGAGATTGTAAAACTTGAAAGAGCTTGTCAGTAATGGTAGCCAATGTTCCCAAATCAGCCATTGTACTGTATAGCAGAGATAATGATCAGCACGGTGATATGTGA
Organism: Agrostemma githago; assembly: GCA_958450325.1. Taxonomy (NCBI): domain Eukaryota; kingdom Viridiplantae; phylum Streptophyta; class Magnoliopsida; order Caryophyllales; family Caryophyllaceae; genus Agrostemma; species Agrostemma githago. Next base: position 3,315,470 of record OY288255.1, read on the forward strand.
ATGTGATAGAATGAAGACAGGCAAAAGAGAATGAAATGTACTTATATAAAATGAAATGTGATGAAATAGGAGCAGATAGAGTCAAACATAAATCTGTGTCTGTCTCTCTATGTGTGCGCAACATGACTACATGAGTCATGAGGAGCTCACGTTTCCATCACTCCAATTTTATTGTTCGAACTTCAAACCAACCACTTGGTAATAAACAAATAAATCTACTTGTGTAATTACAATTGTGCTCCCTTAAGTCCCTCCATATTTCATAGCAATAGTATCAACTGTGCGTGTGCTTCTTAAAATAATCCAAACTATACGTAATCTCATTTTAATATGAACTACGCATTCATTAATCTCGCATTACTATGAATGAAATTATGACTTGCTATTACCGGTCACAGTGACTTGTTGTAACTTCTAGAGTTTTATTAGGTCAGTTGTAGTCATCATGAAAGCCAAAATTAAAATAAAAAACTTCTTTTTTTCATAGTTTCTATATGACTAATTGAAAAAGAAATGGAAGATGAATTTTTGATTTTTTTTTTTTTTTTTTTATCAATGACCGAAAATGAATCCGAAATGTGAATTAAATGAAGAAGACTCAGAGGAAGAGTTGAATAAGGGAGGTTCAACAAGTAGTCGGTCACCCGTAGCAAAACGAGGTTAATGAAAGCGTAGTTCGTATTAAAATGAGATTACGTATAGTTTGGATTAATTTAAAAAATACAATATTATTCCCAAGAAATAACCCTTTATTTTTTGCATTTAGTGGAGAGAGTGTAGAGATTCTCTTACGAGGAAATGAAAGGCTTCTCTATAACATAATGTATCAAGTCATCGTTAGATCAAGTCCAATAGCGTTTCTTAGGGACTTGCTTAGCTGACAAAAAATGACACGACATGAAAACACGACACGAAATAAACAGGTTTGGTTTTAGGGTTGATGACCCATTTATGTAAGTGAGTCGACACAAAGACGACACGAGATTTAATTGGGTCGGGTTTGGGTTGAGGTCCCAAAACACGAACCTGACACGAATAACTTGCTTATTAAATTAGTCTAAATATTTTTAATCTTTTTTAACATAAATATGTTAATACTTTTCAAATATGGACATGACACGAAAACACGATACGAACCCGACATGAAATAATAGGTTTGGGTTGAGGCTTAATGACTCATTTATGTAGGTGGGTCAACACGAACACGACACGAAACTTAAATGGGTCGGGTTTAGGTTGAGAGTTTCATGACCCGTTTACCAATGACACAAATACGAACACGACACAACCCGATCTGTTTGCCAGGTCTAGACTTGCTTGCAATATTTGTAAGTTCATGAACATGTAGCTTGTTATTGGAGGTGGATTTTTGTTTGTACTTTGCCAGCCATTGTAGCTGTTAGGATTAATGACTAGCAATTGTCGTATTCGAGACTCGAGTTGAATGTCGAACTAGGTGTGGAAATAAGATGATGTAATTTGTTGGAATGTGGTTTGTCCCACATCTAAAGAATAGTGGGAAGTGGTAGCTTTTCTATGTATAAATAGAATAGTTGTCCCACATCGATAGATTAACTAAGTGGAGGTGATTCTTTTTGTATAAATAGAGGTCATCCCTCCACCTTAGTAATCAACCCAAAAATTGGAATCTCTTAAGCATCGTCTTAGAGAGAGTTTCTTGGAGTTGTACTATTATCTCCACAATAGTGAATATTGTTCTTCTTGTCGGTGTGGACGTAACTAGTGATTTTGCTGGTGAACCACGTAATTCCGTGTCTCAGTTTAAATATTGTTTGTTCGTTGTTTTGTTCTTCTCGTGTAGTCAAGAAACCGTTGGTAACGGGACGCCTCCGTTACAACAAACTGGTATCAGAGCTTCAGGTTGTTCCGCTTCCGCTTCTGAGATTCAGATTGTGCTTCCGCTGAGTTAGGCGTTATTTGGGTTAGTTGAATTTTTGGTGAGAAGATGTCCGGAGCTACAATTTTAAACGTTGATAAGTTCACCGGGAGTAATAGTTTTGGGTTGTGGCAGTTGAAGATGAGAGCTTTGCTGAGACAGCAAGGCGTCTGGTCTGTTCTGTCAAAGGCAAAGAAAAAATCACAAGATAAGGCGAAGACAGAAGCAGAGGTGGCCTTGGAGGAGAAGGCGCATTCTTTAATTTTGTTGTGTTTATCTGATGATGTGATTATTGAGGTTGCCGATGAAGAAACTGCCGTTGGTTTGTGGTTGAAGTTGGAGTCCTTGTACATGACAAAGACTCTAACCAACAAGTTGCTTCTAAAGCAGCGTTTGTTCGGTCTTCGTATGCAGGAAGGTACGTCTCTGAAGGAACATCTAGACCGACTTAACTCTATTTTACTTGATTTGCGTAATATAGATGTTAAGATAGATGATGAGGATGCTGCCTTGATTTTGTTAGTTTCTTTACCAAATTCGTTTGAGACTTTTGTTGAGTCATTTGTGGTTGGTAAAGATACTTTGACCCTGGAGGAAGTGAGGTCAGCGCTTCACACTAGGGATTTGCGCCGAGTAGCGTCGGGTAATGTTGTAGACAATAGTCCTATGGGGCTTGTTGTGAAGTTGGAGGGACCTAGTAAGGGTAAAACCAAGTCTAGGAAATCTCGGAAAGATGTCTGCAATTACTGTAAGGAACCTGGTCATTGGAAAGACAAGTGTCCTAGGTTGAAGGATGCTGGTGTTTCTGCTGTTGCACATAAAGGTGCCGAGTGCGACTCTGAGGAAGATTTAGTTCTCGTTGTTGATGTTGTTCCACGTCCTTTGGATAGTTGGATTCTAGACACGGGGTGCATTTTCCATATGTGTCCTGTTAGGGAATGGTTCGAGTCTTACGAAGCTTCACGTGGGGATAGTGTTACCATGGGTGACGGGTCCACTTGTGAGATTGTGGGAATTGGGACTATTCGGGTTAAAACACATGATGGTGTTGTTGTCTTCCTAGAGGGTGTCAGGCATGTTCCAAAGTTGAAGAGAAATCTTGTGTCACTTGGAATGCTAGTCGATCAGGGCTACAGTTTTCAAGGTGATGGTGGAACTTTGTGCGTGGGTAGAGGTTCGTTGGCTACTTGGAGAGGTGTCAGGGAAGGAGCACTTTATGTCCTTCGTGGTACTGTGTTGACCGTTGGTGCATCGAGTAGTCGTTCGTCTGGCTCTATTGGGTCTAAGTTGGAGCATACGCGATTTAGATGTTTGGGCGATATGTCGAGGCACATCCAGTTTGGTTCATTCGATGATCATCTGGATAATTTGGGGTTGGTAGGCTTGTGTGAGGATGATAGTGTTGACGTTAAGGTGGAGTTTTCGCCTGTACGGGTCGAACTACAAGATTCTCAAGACAAGCTATTGACCGTTGTTTCTGCGCCTCAATGAGGCGGTTTGCGCCCCGCATGGTGGGCGATTTGGGGCTTCAGGTGGAGCTGTTTTGGGCTCTTGAAAGAGAGCCGTTGGGACCTCGGGTGGGGTCATTTGGAACTTCGACGGGAGTTCATTATTTTGTGTTCTTTGGAGCTGTTGGGTTGGACTTGTTAGTCTAATATTTGCACCTGATGATGGAGGTGATTTGGGCTCGCTTAGAACGTTGGTATTGATTGTTTCGACTTGAGTTGTTGTGCCTTGATGTGGGCAAAATTTGTGGTGTCATGACACCGTTGTTGACTCAAGTGAGACGTTGTTTTGTTTATGGCGTTGTGTCCTTTTGGGCAATTTGGTACGACGGTACATTTGGCCATATTTTGTTTTGAAGGAGAATTTGTTTTGGAGTCTTGTGTGCATTTGTTTCGGAACACCATTCCATCATTTGTGACGTTGGTATGTATCTCATACATTTGCTTTTTGGCGTTTGGTAGTGATCTCGCTACGTTTGGCCATGTTGGTATGGTGATATATGTTGGGTGCTTAGTACGTTGGTAGTTTCAGCTTGCTACATTTGGTACTTGGCACATTTTGGTCACGTTGGCACACTTGGTTCATTTGTCCGTTTTGTTTGTTGAGTTCAAGTCAATGTGGAGACTACTGGGACAGGTGGTGACTTGAGAATCGACAATTGGAAGCTGATTTGGTTGCATCATTTTGGAGCTTGGTTCGTGTTGGACAATTCAAGTCAAGGTGGAGATTGTTAGGATTAATGACTAGCAATTGTCGTATTCGAGACTCGAGTTGAATGTTGAACTAGGTGTGGAAATAAGATGATGTAATTTGTTGGAATGTGGTTTGTCCCACATCTAAAGAATAGTGGGAAGTGGTAGCTTTTCTATGTATAAATAGAATAGTTGTCCCACATCGATAGATTAACTAAGTGGAGGTGATTCTTTTTGTATAAATAGAGGTCATCCCTCCACCTTAGTAGTCAACCCAAAATTGGAATCTCTTAAGCATCGTCTTAGAGAGAGTTTCTTGGAGTTGTACTATTATCTCCACAGTAGTGAATATTGTTCTCCTTGTCGGTGTGGACGTAACCAGTGATTTTGCTGGTGAACCACGTAATTCCGTGTCTCAGTTTAAATATTGTTTGTTCGTTGTTTTGTTCTTCTCGTGTAGTCAACAAACCGTTGGTAACGGGACGCCTTCGTTACAACAGTAGCTCTACCAAACTACATTGGCTTGGATTTAAAAAATAAAAGAAAATTTTCTTATTTGATGAAATCAATAATGTGTGACCAATCAAACTACAAGATGTTACGATTCACTGTAGGAGCAGTATCTAGGCGAAAAACGAAATAGCTATAAAAATGATGTGGCAAGACAAACTACAAGTATTTATAACTTGCTGTTGGATTTTTTCTTAGTAGAATTTGCATTACTTCCAACAAAAGTGAAAATAAGCAAACTAGTGTCAACTTTCAATAAGAAAAAGAAGAAGAAAATTCATAATATGAGGAAGTATAAGGCTAAGTTTAAAGGGAGTCTGAGTATGAGTCTGAGTAAGAGTTTGAAACTCTGATTTGTTGAGTCTGAGACTCATACCTGGATAATGTGGTTGGTACGAGTCTGAGGCTCAGACGGATGGAAGATTAAAGGGGGTCTGAAGTTGAGTCTGAACAAAAGTCTGAGTCTCAGATTCTTTGAGTCTGAGACTCATACATGGTTAAAGTGGTTGAGACGGTCTGAGACTCAGATAAGTCTGAAGTTGAGTCTTGGATTTCAAAGACTATCCTCAGACTCGTTCATTCAGTTCAGTTGTTCCGTTCATTTTAGTTCAGTTCAGTTCAAATAAGTTGTTATTATTATTATTATTATTATTATTATTATTATTATTATTATTATTATTATTATTATTATTATTATTATTATTATTATTATTATTATTATTATTATTAATAATTATTATTATTATTAATTATTATTATTATTAATTATTATTATTATTATTATTATTATTATTTATTAAATATTAAAATTAATGACATTTATATAAAAATTAATATTAATATAATAATAAAAATTAATATTGTTTTTATTGTTATTAATATTATTAATATTGATTATTAATATTAATATTAGTATTATTATAATATTATTAATAATTAATATTATTATTATTATTATTATTTATTACTACTATTACTATTGTTATTGTTATTGTTATAAATATTATTATTATTATTATTATTATTATAAATTATTTTTATTAATAAATTTTTTTTTTAAAATTAAAATTAATATAATAATAATTAATATTTTTGATAAAATAATTAAAATTATTATTTGTTGTTACAATAATAATTAATAATTTTTTTGTAACTAGTAAACTTGTTATTATTATTTCTGTATTTCAGGCTACTTTAGTTCAATTTGTCTCGTCTCAGTTCAGTTCAGTTCAACTTATTTTACTTTAGCTCATTTCACTTCATTATAAAAGAACATGATCAAAATAATTTGTATTAGATAATATAGTTGTATAGATGATAAAAAGCAAATTCGTATAATAAATGATAAGTAAATAATACTGCACGTAGTAATAAAAACGGATAATGAATTGATAGTTATTCCCGACCAAACCAAACAAAACCTAGTTCGACCTGAACATGACCAAACCGACCCGAACCAACGATCCGACCCGAAAGTGATCCGCATCTGACCCAGACCCGACAACTAAACATGACAAAACTGACTCGACCTGAAATGACCCAACCTTAATAAGCCAACTCGATCCCGATCTGATATCCAAACTAAAGATTCTAGGTGGACTCGTAACCTGAATTGACCCGAGTAAACCCGAAATTGACCCGTCTATTATTATAAAAAAACGAGTCGGTATCCCTAAAAATATGAAAATAGTAAACCCGAAATGATCTGGCCCGACCCAAAGTCAAAGCGAAACTCACCTAACCCAAACCCGACCCGGTTGACTTGTTTGCTAGGTTTATCGACAACCCAACCCAAACTCGACCCACCCGTCCGATTGCCACTTTTAATAATGACCACTTGGAAATAAATTTATTCGCATGTCACAAGATTTATTTAACAATTAATTATTTAAATGTAATTATTCGAGTAATTAATCGAGTTATAAAATAATCGTAGATATTGAGGTAAATAAAAAATTAAAATAAGTTACGTAGAAAGTTGAGGTGAGATGATGTAAATAAAAAAATAAAAAATAAGGTAGGTAAAAAGTTGAGGTGAAATGAATAAAAAATAATATAAAATAAGGTATGTGAGGGAAGAAAGTCTGAGATGAGTCTGTGGATAAAGTGTAGTTTTGTAGTGAGTCTGAGTCTGAAGAATGAAAAGTGAGAGGAAAGCTGAGGTGGCCGAATCTGAGGAAAAATGATGGATCTGTGGATAAATATAGTCTAAGAAATGAGAAATAAAGTTTCATTCCAAATTCATTCCTTTATAAACAAAACAAACGATCCCGATAAACTGAACCAACCCAAAGCGTAATTATATTTCATGACCAAAATGATAAACTTTTAAGTCTCATTTGATGACCGCTCTCTAAAGAAGAAAGTGGACATATAACCGCTCCCAAGAGATTGGTTGCAAAGGAACTCGAGCCTCGTTAACGAATTACTCGTGCGTTGGAGTGTGGCAGCATGGGCGAGTTGAGATAATCACCAATGACCAAGGAAACAGAACGACGCCGTCTTGGGTTGCATTCAGTGAGACAGAGAGGCTTATTGGTGAAGCTGCTGAGAATCAAGGCCGCGTTAACCCTACTAACACCATCTTTGGTTTGTCTCTATTACTTACCACTTTATTTAATTTAATGGGTTTTAGTTGAAATTTGTGTTATGTTATTATTCCTTGGTTTAATGATTTACAGTGGTTGTTAATGTGTATACCTAGAGGTTATAGTTATAGTTGATCCAAAAAAAACTAAATTTTGCATAAAGAATCTTATTTTAATACATAATTGAAGAATTATTGATGTTTTTGTGGTTGGTTATGTTGCAAGTTGGAACCCTACTTCATGCATTCGATTCGGCATTGATTCTTCAAGTCTAAAATTTGAGTTTAGCTAAAGAGCCCTCCTTTTCCTCCAATTTTGGTGGGAGTTCACATCTTCTTTGTGTTGAAGCAACAGGAGGTTTTTTTTTTGGTATATCGCAGGATAAGAATCATATTCAAATGAGCACATGAATCAAAACCCCGACCTCATTGTCGCGGAAATTCTTATGACTTGAGGTAGCTCTCCTTCTTAATAGGGTAAGGATTTGACATGGGTCCAATTGCATCCAGTTTCTCAAACTTTATAAGCCTTGCTTGCTCATTGTATCTTTAATTTGTTACTACCATATAAACCTTTTCGATTTAATTATTGAGCGACTTTTGTGTTTTATGGAGGTATGCTGCAAAACTATTCAGTTTGTGACTCCTTAACCGCAAGGAGTGTCAATTTCTTGACCAACCAACTATCAGTTGGGATGTGTAATGTAAACCTTTCGATTATTTCAGACTTGTATAATGCGGATGTACTACTTTTTCAAACTTGCAGTAAATACTACTCATATTATGAAAACATTCCTTATACAAATTTTGTATGAGCTAACTTATGTTTAACATAGTGCAACCAGTTATAATTACTTGCTGTATGTATTATTTACAAACTTTTGATGCTGGGCTAGTATGCATATATTGTCGCAAAAATACTCACGATGTTTTCTGTCAGATGCGAAGAGGCTGATAGGCTGAAGATTTGATGAAGAAACAGTTCAAAGAGACATAAAGTTGTGGCCTTTTGAAGTTATCAGTAGTAGTGTTAACAAGCCAATGATTGTAGTTAAACACAAGGGTGAAAAGAAACAGTTTGCTGCCGAGGAGATTTCATCCATGGTTCTTATGAAAATGAAAGATGTTTCCGAGGCTTTCCTTGGTGTCAAAGTGAAGAATGCTGTTGTGACTGTACCCGCTTACTTCAATGATTCCCAGCGCCAAGCAACCAAAGACGCTGGAGTTATTGCAGGGCTTAATGTTGTACGGATCATCAGTGAACCGACTGCTGCGGCCATGGCATACGGACTTGACAAACATGTTAACGAAAAGAGTGTCTTGATTTTTTACCTTGGTGGTGGGACGTTCGATGTCTCTTTGGTAGGCATTCAGAATGATAAATTTACGGTGAAAGGTGTAGCGGGAAATACCCACCTTGGTGGCGGTGATTTTTTACAACAGAACACTCGATTACTTTGTGGAGGAGTTTAAGAGGAAACATGGGAAGGATGTACGTGAAAATCCAAGGGCTCTTGTGAGAGGGCCAAAAGGGTTCTTTCCTCCTCTTTCGAGACTAATATCGTCCTCGATTACTTTTTTGAAGGCGTAGATTTCTGTTCTACACTCACTCGTTCCCGATTTGAGAAGCTGAACATGGATTTGTTTAAGGAAGGTATAGAAACTGTTGACAAGTGCCTGAGTGATGCGAAGATGGACAAGCACGGTATTGATGATGTTGTCCTAGTTGGGGGGTCAACAAGGATTCCTAAAGTACAGCAGTTATTACAGGAGTTGTTCAAGGGAAAGGAGCTATGCCGAAGCATAAATCCTGACGAGGCAGTAGCCTACGGAGCAGCCATCCATGGTGCTACCTTGGGTGGTGTGAGTAAGGCCAAGCATATTGTGCTGATGGATGTCACGCCTTTATCTCTTGGTTTTGGGCTTGTCGATGGTGAAATGCGAGTGGTAATACCGAGGAACACACCAATCCCTGCCACTATGAAAACAACAACCGTTACTCTGTTCGACTATATGACTAGCATAAAGAATGATGTATATCAGGGCGAGAGACTTAAAGCTAAAGAGAACTATTTGCTCGGCACATTTTGGTTACGTAACTTCCCTCCAGCCCCTAAAGGGGAAACCGAGTTTGAAACCACATTCAGCATTGATTCTGATGGCATCCTGACAGTGACAAAGAGGGTCAAAGGCACCAACAACAAGACTGAAATACTAATAACAAACTACCAAGGGCGGTTGTCAACTGAAGAGATTGAAGGGTTGGTGAAGCGAGCTGAACAGTTGAGGGTCGAGGACATGGAATACGTCAAGAAAAGGAAGGTTGAGAGGCTTTCAAGCTATTTAAGTCTTTAAATATGCATTAGTGCTGGTTGAAGAATCCGGTAAGTTTGTGATCTGAAGGAAAATATTTGTTCATGTCACTACATCTGAACGCTTAGATAGTTAGATATATTTTACGCTTCCCCTTTTAATGATTTTGAGTTTCCGGTTCTTGCTACTGCATCTGCGCTGCCATGAAGCTCATTCCAAATTTGAGTTTCCCTTTATGAATTATGATTGTCCAAGGAAAAACATCAGTTCACTCAGCTGCAACAGTGCTTGAGCTGATTCCAATTTAATTTTTCAAGTTCAACAAACTGTCACTTTAATCCTAAGCTTTTAGGCTTTTTGCCCATTTTCATCTTCCACGTTCACAAAATCACTCTTGATGGTACTTTAAAAAAGACTCTTCATTTTGCGGTATTTTATAAAACATCTCTAGAAATAATTTATCTCTACTGTATCATCCTTCAATGGAAGAACATAACTAACATTTAGTACCTTCTTTATACGAGTGTTTATTTAGGTAAAAATCTTGAGAAAGATAGGGTAACTTTTTTGTGAACCAAAGAAATTCAACTCGCTACACCTCAAAGTTACATGCGATTGGTACATTTGTTTTTTTAGATATTATTGACAATGAAAAAGAATATTCAACCGAAAATGTCTTAGCCTAGTGGTTAAGACTAGTTGGACAGTAGGTTCCAGGTTCGAATCACTTGCTTTATCCGTCTTTGTAATTAATTAAGAACAAATTTTAAAATTTATTTAATGAAAGAAATTGACGGTACAAAATGTGTCTCGACAAGAGGATAAAACTATAAGTGTATTGGATTTGAATGGAGATAATATTATTTCTACCACCCAATCCAGTAATTTTTTTCACTAGTTATAAGAAAGAGATAATACTAGTACAAAGTAATTTATAAGGTCTTTTTTTTTTTTTTTTTTGGCAAAGTGAACAATCTAAAATAGAATCACAAAACTCTTGGAGCACTAGACGCGAGTCTGTGTGCATCAGAGTTTTGTGTTCTGGGAATAAAGAAAATAGAACAACAATGGAACCAAGAGCTTTCCGCAAGAATGTCTTCAATCAGATTTGCAGTAGTTGCACAAGGAGTGCCAAGTTTCTCGATTTGGAGAACCAGGTTGAGGCAGTCAGTCTTGAAATTAAGATGAAGAAAACCCTCCCTTTTTGCCCACTTCATCGATTTAAGAAGGGTCAGCGCTTCAGCTTGTAATGGTGACTCCGCTACAAACCTTTCCTGCATTATCTGAATAACAGAGCAATTACTTTTGCATACCCATCCTCCAGCCGCATTGTAGTTCGGAAGCCATCCAGCATCAACCTCAATTGAGACTCTAGAGCAGGAGTCCGGAATTCCAAGAGCCCTAATGAGTATGACTTCACTTGAGTTACCTATATCTTTCCTTCGTCTTAAACTCTCCTCCTTGCCAGAACAATCTACTTGGTAAGAATTTTCTGCTTGTGATTGTTGCCTTGGTAGTCTCCTAGAAGTGGAATCATCCTTTATGATATAAATATTGAGGTCATTCCTTGTTGTTTCATATCTCTTCCATAATCCACAGCACGAATTATCCCATTTCCCATAAATGATTCCATTACGATGCAGCCAAATTGAATAAAGCGTGTGAATAAAAGTGATGATGCCAAATTCCGGTTTATCCTTCTTGAGGAGGAAAGAGATCCAATTAATCAACCATTGTTTAAAGCATAAATTGGAGTCATTTTGAACTCTTAACCCCAGGGGACATGCAGCCCATAGTCTAGACAAAACATCACAATCCCTGAAGAGGTGTTCAAGGGTTTCCAACACACCTCCTCGTTCAGTAGGGACCAAATCTTTACACATTACACAATCATACGATCCTGCCAATTCTCTTTTAGATCTTTCATACCCTACCGGAAGGGCAGAGGACAAAATTTTCCAGATGAAAATCTTCCAGACCTGTGGGCCCGGAAGTTTCCAGAGAGTCTTTTTGGTAAAAAAGTCAGGTGATGAGGAGACTCCTTTACCTGCTCTGATCCTGTGTTTGTTGTACTTATCATTATCTTTCATTCCTTCTCTATATCCACTTTTGGCATTGTAGACTCCATCACTGGTTTTAGTCCAACAGGCTGTAGTCACTACCTCCGACGCGGGCAGATAAACAGCGCTGATATTCCTACACCATTCCAAACTAAAAACTTCCTTTAGTTTATCTAGATTCCAAGAATTATCTTCCCTGACAAAATCCAACAAAGACCAGGGGGCGCCAAATTCATTTTCAAGACAATTGATACCCGTTTTAGGAACCGGAATATAACCCTGCACCCATTTGTCCTGAAACACATTGATACTCTTGGAAGTCTCCTCTAAATTACTCCCTAAAGACCATCCAATTCCTTTGTTGATGATTTTACTTCCCCAGATGATGTCATTCCAGGCCTTGCCACCACCCCTCCAAGATTCATCCTTAGAGCTTGTCATCCAGTCCTTGATATTACCAAACTTTCCTCTGAAAACTCTAGTAAGCAGAGAGTCAGCAGTAAGCATATTCCAGGCTTGTTTAGCAAGGAGTGCTTGATTAACAATTCTCACATCCCTAATACCAATTCCTCCTTCAGATTTTGGAAGTGATAGAAACCTCGTAGCCCTCCAGTAGACTAATCCTCCATTCCTAAGACCAACCCACCAAAATTTTGCTAACATCGAGTTGATTTTGTTAGCAATACTTACCGGTATTTTAATTACCGATAGAAAGAAACATGAAAGGTTAGCCAGCACAGAATGGATCAGGATAAGTCTGCCAGCCGGAGAGAGACAAACACCATTCCAGGAAGTAATACGTTGTCTGACTCTGTCCACCGGAAGTTCATAAGTTTTAGATTTGGTATTACCCCCAACATCAGGGATGCCTAAGTAAACTCCTAGATCTTCACTGCCTTTAATATCAAACAGAAGGAGGGCACGTTGAATAATGGAGAGATTGCAGTTTGGACTAAACAAGATAGACGATTTTTCTTTATTAAGGACTTGTCCCGATAAAGCACAGTACTTTGTGATGTCCTTATAGAATCTGACAAGGTTGATCCAGGATCCCTTTAGGAAATATAGGGAGTCATCAGCAAAAAATAGGTGCGAAATCTCCGGGGATCTTCTTGCAATTTTAATACCCTCAATACGACTTCTGCAATCTCCCAGTCTAAGCCTTCTAGAAAAAATCTATGTACATAAAACAAATAAGTAAGGGGAAAGAGGATCTCCCTGTCTCAAGCCGCATTTGGGAGAGAAGAATTTTAATGGTTCTCCGTTACCCCTAAAATTAAAGTGGGTGAAAAGTAGAAATATAGTTCGAGTAAAGTTTTACTCCCTCCGTTCCAACGAATTGTATATGTTTGCTTTATGCACATACGTCGATGCTAGTGTTCTTTTGTGTATATCTTTAATTACGTATCACCAAAAATTATAAAAATTTGATATTCATAATCTATTCGACTAGACGAATTAAACGAGATCCCTCGTGACTATCTTTTATCTTATATATTAAAAGTTATATTGAAGATTCTTCTCATTCATTGAATAGTGTCAAAAAACTAAACGTATACAATTCGTTGGAACGGAGGGAGTATGTAATATAGGAAGGAATGATATGAGAATTATACTCGTAGTACTTTGTAATACAAATCCAATATGATCGACAAGACTCTAGATTTAGCCAGATACCACATGTCCACATCTATTGGGGATATTCACCTGTTCTTATTGAATTGTTATCTATTTTCTTTTTTTTTGAGTGTATTATTCAATATGAAGTAGTTATCTATTTCAATTTTGAGTATGTTTTTGCTATCGCACCAAAACAAAAGTACTCGTATGTTTATGTTATAGTTATGCTAGGTAAGTGAATTTTGTGTAGTCCAAATTCACCGTTTATTCTTACTTTGTTTAAAAAACAATAGGTACTCCCTCCGGATTTTTTTATATAAGTAGTTTTTTCATTTTTCGAGAAACATACCTCTCTCTTAAATATCTTAAAATTATCGTTTAAATAATACGGAGTATCAAATATATACCCATATGAAAGCAATTTTGATGATAAATCTAATGATATACGGAGTAATTATTTTCAAAGTATTCCCTCCGTTTCAATGATTTCTTCCACCTTAAAAGTGACACATTTCTTAAGAAAAACAATAAAATAAGTAAAAGTAGAGAGAGAAAGTAAAGCAAGTGGACCCTAGGTAAGAGAGAAGTGTGATAGAAGAAAGGAAAGTGAAAGAAATCAAAGAAATGATTGAAAAAAAAATATGGAAGATATCAATGAAACAGAGGGAGTATTTTTTTTTATATAATTGAGAGTAAAATATTTATTCCTTAATGGCATGTTTGAGAACTTGGATTTGGATTTGAATTCCGGATTTGAAATATTTCGAGCGCTTGGAAACTTTGGGATTTGGATTTAAAATTTTGACCAAATCCAACCTAGTTCAGATTTGGTTTTCTCAAATTCCTAGCATAGGGTAGTCATTTCAATTCCGTCACTTGTCGTTTCTTTGTTTTTTCGCATAATCTTGTCGTAGTATTTGTTTTTCTTTATTTTTTTTCCCTGTATTTGAACATTTACATTTTTCTAATGAAAAATTTTAAAAAATAAAAATCGGTGACTTTGACCCGACTCCACCCGCCCGAAATCCAAATCCAAATCCAAGGATACCCAAACACCATTTTGGATTTGGATTTAGATTTGAATTCTAGAAATTCAAATACAGGAATTGAATTCTTCATATTCAAATAAATTTTGAGTACCCAAACGCAACCTAAAAGAAAACTAGTTGTATGAGGAGTAAATTTATTGCAATTTGACAATGAAGAGGCTCCCAAGAGATTGTTTGCAAATGAAGACGAGCCTCGAGAGTCGAGAGTGGAGGATGACCAGAAAATAAGAAAAGTCCTATATTGATGACAACCCAAGTCACTGCCAATTCTCAACCATTTCAATTCAATTTCAACCAATTCCATTCCCACCTTTCAAGTCTTGGGTTAAAAACTAACTCTTGGAATCCAAATTGAAATCCTCTTATAATTAATTGAATAGGTCTCCCGAGAGACGGTCTCTCGTTAACTTTACTGAGAGACTAAGTACAAGGGAAAGTAATAGTGGTACCAAACCTAATATAAGTAGGTACGATTAGCATAAAGGAATATACAAATATAAAGAGGGTAGGATCGTTATAAAAACAGGTACAAAACAAAGCTGTCATTTAAGGGTACGAATAAGACATCGAGTGATACTGAAAAGTCGTTTCTCAATCTCTCAATAAGTTATTGAGAGACCGTCTCTCCCAGATTTCGTGTAATTATAAAACCCCTCCACTCCCACAACAAAACTAGACCACCCGACTCTCCTCAACTTCCTTCTTCCCTTTTTCTTTGAGGGAACAAAAAATGGGGAAGACGAATGAAGAATGGCCGGTTATAGGAATCGATCTCGGGACGACTTACTCATGCGTTGGAGTATGGCAGCATGACCGAGTTGAGATTATCACCAATGACCAAGGCAACAGAACGACGCCGTCTTGGGTTGCATTCAGTGAGACAGAGAGGCTTATTGGTGAAGCTGCTGAGAATCAAGGCCGCGTTAACCCTACTAACACCATCTTTGGTTTGTCTTAACTCTTAACTTAATTTAATGGGGTTTTAGTTGAAACTTGTGTTATGCTTATTATTTGTTGATTTATAGTGGTCTTTACTATGTCCATACATGGTATGCTCAAGGTTATGGTTATAGTTATTCTAAAAAAGGGATTAAATTTTGCATAAAGAATCTTACTTTGATACATAATTGAAGAATTATTGATGTTTGTGATCGATGGTGTTTTTTTTTGGGAGTTGGAACCCTAGTTGATACATTTTTTTGACCTTCATCGCTACTTGACTACTTGTTGTATAAAAAAGTTCATTCATTTTTTAGTATTTTTTTATGAGAGTGGATCACTTCACGTCTGAGAGCGTCTTACTCCATAACTTGTGCAACTTATTTGTGTCTAAGGTTATCAGAAAGTTGGTATTGAAGAAACAAGGGAGGAATTTAGTACCTTTTTCTCCCTTCAAATGAGCTCACTGTATCGCGGGTAAGCTAGCTCGCTGTAGTTCTTTATAGGGGAAGAATTTGAGATGAGTCCAATTGTATGATTGTATCCAGTTTCTCAAATTCACCTGTTAAAATGAGGTACAGTATCATTTGTGGAAAGCTCACAACTTTATATGACTGGGGTCATATCTCTGTTATGAAATAAACTTATTGATTGATTGAGCTTTACCTCTGTGATTACTTACTCAAGGAGTTAGGACTTACAAGTAAACCTTCCAATTGTGTCAAAGATTGGAACAATAGTGTTCTGGTTATGAAAAGTTTACCTATGCCGCTTCTTGAAGTTAGGGACATAATCGAATGTTGAATATTACTCCGTATGTAGTTACCAATGTTGCCTAAAGGATGATACTGATTGGCCAATTTTCATTTTTGCTTGATTTAGTTAGTTCTCCCAATTCTGGGATGTTCTTTTGCCACTCTGATTTTGTGTTTCCTCAATGATTGTTAACAGATGTGAAACGGCTTATTGGTAGAAAGTTCAATGATGAAACGGTACAAAAGGACATGAAACTTTGGCCATTCAAGGTAATTGCTGGTCCTGATTATGGTGAAGACAAAAAACCGCTTGTAGTGGTAACCTACAAGGGTGAAGAGAAACAGTTCACTGCTGAGGAGATCTCTGCCATGATCCTCATGAAGATGAAGGACATTGCTGAAGCATATTTAGGCATGCCAGTCAAGAATGCTGTTGTCACTGTTCCTGCCTACTTCAACGACTCTCAGCGTCAAGCAACTAAAGATGCTGGTACCATCGCTGCACTTAATGTGGTGCGCATCATAAATGAACCCACGGCTGCTGCCATTGCTTATGGTCTAGACAACAAGAAGGGTTCAGCCTCGGACGATGATGCTTTCAAAACAAAGAATGTGCTGGTTTTTGATCTCGGTGGTGGCACCTTTGATGTGTCTTTGGTCTCTATGGAAAAGGATAGCTTTGAAGTGAAGGCGGTGGGTGGGGACGCCCACCTTGGTGGTAATGATTTTGATAATAGAATGGTGAGTCACTTTGTTGAAGAGTTCCAGAGGAAGCACAACAAAGATTTGAGTCAGAATCCTAGGGCTCTCGGACGATTGAGGGCTGCTTGTGAGAGAGCCAAAAGAGCCCTCTCAACAACTTCTCAAACAACTATTGAACTCGATTGCCTTTCCAGTGGCATTGATTTTAGCTCGATTATAACTCGTGCCCGTTTTGATAAGCTGAATGTTGACTTGTTTAAGAAATGTATTGACCCCATTGAGCAATGTTTGAGGGATTCTAATATCAGCAAAGCTAGCGTTGATGATATCGTCCTTGTCGGTGGATCGACCCGTATTCCCAAGGTTCAACAGTTGTTACAGGAGTTTTTTGATGGAAAGGATCTTTCCAGAAGCATCAATCCCGATGAGGCCGTCGCTTATGGGGCAGCAGTCCATGCTGGGGTCTTATGTGGTATAACTAACAACAAGGGTATGGTTCTTGTGGATGTTACTCCATTATCCCTTGGTGTCGAGGTGGGGTCTGGCAATATGTCTGTGGTCATCCCAAGAAATACAACCATTCCTACAAGACAGGAGCGAATCTACGGAGCCTTGCACACTAAGAAGCGTACGTATGGAGCGACTGATAATAATGATCATCGAGGATCTGTTTTGGAAATCCCTGTGTACGAGGGTGAGAGGTTCAAAGCCAAAGACAACAATTTCTTAGGAGTCTTTGAGCTCTCTGGTATAACTCCATCTAATGGACCTTCGAGCTTGATTAATGTTTGCTTTGAGATCGACGATAATGGGATCTTGAACGTCTCAGCAGAGGATACCAGCTCTGGTAACAGGAGTGAAATCACGATCACCAACCGGAGTAGGCTAACCAAGACAGAGATGGATAGAATGACGAATGAGGCGGAGGAGTACAAGGCACAGGACAAGAAGCATGAGGAAATGGTGAAAGCCAAGAACTCACTAGAAGACTATGCTAATGACATGTGGGAAAAGTTCAGCAATTGTGGCGAGAAGATAAGTGGCAAGGGTAAAAAAACGGTAATGGACGCCATTGAACAAGTATTGAATTGGCTAGATTGGAATGCGGACCAAGTCCTCGACGCAGCCAAGTATGTGGAGAAGCTCGAAGAGATTGAATTAATATGCAAGCCTTTTACTTCTATGATGCGCTGACGACTGATTTACGCGGAATTTATGCAGGGAAGCCTGTTTAAGTACTCCGTATATTCTAGCAAGCACTCAAGTCGTTCGTTTGAATGGTGCATGGTTTAAATATTGCCTGTGACATTCATTGATTTGTGAATGAGTTTGTTGAGTTTGCTATAATTCTGATACTGTATTTGTTACTAGTTCATTAGTTTCTTTCCTGCTATTTTCTCGTCGATCAAACATTACCGACTCTAACTCAATGAAATATTTTCTTATTTGTCTTAACATTGTAATTTTATTTTATTTTATCACAATTCAATTTTTTTATGGCACAAGACAACTTACTTTCACAATAGTCCTTTAAATATATAAATAAAGGAATAAAAGAATTTCGAATATTTCACTGGAGACTAGTGCTCTCAACAGTGTTCATGGCTTCCGCCAGTTTCCTCTGCTCTTCATCTTGTGCCTTGTATTTTTCCGCCTCGTCAATCATCCTCTTAATTTCAGCTCTTGAAAGCCGCCCATAGGGATTTGTGATGGTGATTTGATTCCTTTGCCCAGTACCCATCTCCACGGCCGACACATTTAGAATGCCGTCTGCATCGATTTCATAGCAGATGTTGAACTTGGTTTGGTGTTTAGGGGCAGGCGGAAAACCTGCAACCACCAACTCCCCCAACAAGTTGTTGTCTTCGGCCCTGGACCTCTCACCCTCAACAATCCGGAAATACACAGAAGTCTGATTGTCGATTGCAGTTCGTGCTCTCATATTTCTTTTAACAGGGACGGTTGTATTCCTTGGAATGAGGACACTTAATTGGCCATGTCCATTGTCAAAGCAGAGTGATGAAGGAGTAACGTCAACGAGCGCAATATCCTTGTTTCTACTGCCTAGGCCAGTTAAGACATCAGCATATACTGCAGCCCCATATGCGACCGCCTCATCGGGGTTCATGCCTTTGCAAAGCTGCTTTCCTCCGAAATAGTCTTGCAGGAGTTTCTGAACCTTGGGAATTCGTGTCGATCCCCCAACAAGGACTACATCATCGACATCGCTCACTGTCATATCTGCATCCTTCAGGCAAGTCTCCACAGTTTCTATACAATTTCTGAAAAACATTGCATTTAAATTCTCGAACATGGCACGAGTTAGTGTTGCAGTAAAGTCGATGCCCTCGTGTAGGCAATCTATCTCAATAGTGGTTTGAGTCGCAGATGAGAGGAATATTTTGGCCTTTTCGGAGGCAGCCTTTAATCGTCCGCGGACCTTGGGGTTAGTACTAATGTCTTGCTTGTGCTTTCTTTTGAACTCGTCCAAAAGATACGTCACTATTTTGTTGTCGAAATCCCCTCCTCCAAGGTGACTATCTCCGGCTATCGCTTTCACTTGAATCTCACTGTTTTCAATTGATACCAAGGAAACATCAAAGGTACCTCCGCCGAGGTCAAACACCAACACATTTCTTTTAGATTCATCTTGGTTAGCAATCATTGCATCAAGGCAATAAGCCATGGCAGCAGCCGTCGGCTCATTAATAATACGAATCACATTAAGTCCTGCAATGGTTCCTGCATCTTTAGTTGCTCGACGTTGTGAATCGTCGAAGTATGCGGGGACTGTCACAACGGCATTCTTCACTGCGCAACCAAGGAAATCTTCCGCAACACCTTTCATCTTCGAAAGGATCATGGCTGATATCTCTTCCGGAAGGAATTTCTTATCTTCGCCCATATAGTTGGCGACTATCATCGGCCTTTCATCTTTGCCTAAATCGGTTCCATCTATTACCTTAAATGGCCACAGTTTCATGTCTTTTTGTACATTATCATCGCTGAATCGTCTGCCTATAAGCCTTTTTGCGTCTGTGAAAAATGAATATGGACAGACCACAGACGACCTCAAGTATATATACTCGTATGTAGTTGACAATGAAAAACAGTGAAAATGTGAAATAGAAGTGAGTTATGAATCCACGGGAAATGGAAAACAGACCATAAATAGTATTAAGAGGGTTTCTGGTAGCTTGATGGACAGCGGCTTCACCGATGAGACGGTCAGAGTCTTTGAAGGCGACGCAAGAGGGAGTAGTACGATTACCCTGGTCGTTGACAATTATCTGGACTCTGTCATGTCGCCACACTGCAACACATGAGTACGTTGTCCCGAGATCAATTCCTATCACCGGCCATTCTGCTCCTTCTCCTCCTCCTCCTCCTCCCATTGTTTTAAATTGTCAACCTCTGCACAATCAGATTCAGATCATGTCATTCCTTTTTATCCTAACAATCTCTAAAATTAATCTTTCTATACAAGTATCATGACCCTTGAGTTTAACAGGAAAACGGGAAACTGACCAAATCGTCACATAAAATCTGGTTATGTACCTTCTTTAATTTTCCATATGCAGCTGTCTTAGACAGTTAGACATACATGAGTTCGCGATGCACGACCACTTATGCTACATCTATATATAACAGTAAGTTTGTGACGACTGACGAATATTTCTGACACAAACAAAAATTTGTGATATGTACGAAATACATGTCAATTATATGCATCGACAAAATAAAATACCTCAATCGAGACAAAGGAAATGCAAATTTGCCCAATCTGGAACGTTGGGCGAAGAAATTTTCAGTCCATATACCTTCTTTTTCATATAAAGCTGTCTTAAACCAGCATTATTGACTAATCTGTAATTTTCATTTTAAATTACTACTAGTATTAATAAACTCAAACCAATTCTGCGTTGAATGTTCCTGTGCTAAGTAGGTGGGTGCGCCGTGCACCTAGTCAACTAGAGTACAACCGTACATGACCCAATATATCATACTTGCTCTGTCCACGGGTGTTCAGTGGACCGGTCCGGGCCACTTTTCAAACGACCAATTCAAGTTACAATATAAGGGGAGGGGGATTCGAACTTGAGACCTACCGTCCCAGAGCACCAGTGTTAACCATTGGGCCAAGACATCTTCGATATAACATTTAAAATTTGTGATGCACAGTGTTAAGAATGTTAACTTCGTCCACCAAAGGTAGAACATAACATAACACAACACAACACAACACGGAGTAATTAAGACCGTATTCTTACTTTCCGGCTGAAAGGGTTGAATTTAAATGAAATGAGCTTAATTTAAGCTATCGTAACTTGATGAAAGTCGTGATACTGAACTAAATTGACATGAGCTAAGAACTAAGTGGCCCGAAAGTGAGCGATATCCATGGATCATGATTTCCAAAATAAAACATAGTAGTAACAGTTAATGCATTCTCATTTTTGTGAGTATGGTGTTTGAATGGAGGTCTATAGGGAGTTCATGGCCTCCACCAATCTCCTCTGCTCATCATCTTGAGCCCTGTATTTTTCAGCATCATCCACCATCCTCTTAATCTCCTCCCTCGAAAGTCGCCCATGGTGATTCGTAACAGTGATTTGATTCTTCCGCTTGCTCCCCAACTCCACGGCCGACACACTCAGAATTCCATCCACGTCGATTTCAAAACACACGTCAAACTCAACCTCACCCTCCGGTGCACGAGCAAACCCCGAAACCTCAAACTCGTCCAAGAAATGGTTGTCTTTGGCCATGAACCTCTCCCCCTCAAAAACTCGGAAAAGGGCAGATTTTTGTCTGTCCTTCGAAGTCACTCCTCTTATGTTCTTCTTCACAGGGACGGTCGTATTCCTAGGAATGAGGACATGTATTTGTCCATCGAAATTCTCTAGACCAAGCGACAAAGGTGTGACATCGATGAGAACGATATCTCTGTTGCTACTACCAACACCATTCAAGACAGCAGCATATACTGCTGCCCCGTATGCGACCGCCTCGTCAGGGTTGATGCCTTTGCAAAGCTGCTTTCCTTCGAAATACTCCTGCAGGAGTTGCTGAACCTTGGGAATTCGAGTTGATCCTCCCACAAGGACTACATCATCGACATCGCTCACTTTCATGTTTGCATCCTTCAAGCACTTGTCCACAGTCTCGATACAACTCTCGAAGAACATTACGTTTAAATTCTCGAAACGAGCGCGCGTTATTGTTGCAGTAAAGTCGATTCCCTCGTGAAGGCTATCGATCTCAATGACGGTTTGAGTTGCCGCTGAGAGGATTCTTTTGGCTTTCTCAGAAGCGGCTCTTAGTCTTCCTCGAACCTTAGGGTATATACTAATGTCTTTCTTGTGCTTCCGTTTGAACTCGTCCAAGAGATATGTCACGATTTTGGTGTCGAAATCCCCTCCTCCGAGATGGGTATCTCCGCCTATCGCTTTCACTTGAATTTCACCCTTTTCGATGGACACCAAGGAAACATCAAAGGTGCCGCCACCAAGGTCAAACACCAACACATTCTTTTTAGGTGCATTATTATGGTTATTAGCAACCATTGTGTCAAGAGCATAAGCCATGGCAGCAGCTGTCGGCTCGTTGATAATACGAACCACATTGAGTCCTGCAATGGTTCCGGCATCTTTAGTAGCACAACGCTGTGAGTCGTTGAAGTATGCTGGGACTGTGACCACGGCGTTCTTCACTGTAGTACCAAGGAACTCCTCGGCAACACCTTTCATTTTCGATAGGATCATTGATGATATCTCTTCTGGAGGGAATCTCTTCTCTTCGCCCATGTAGTTGACAACAATCATCGGCTTCTCATCTTTGCCTAAATCAACCTTAAATGGCCACAGTTTCACGTCTTTTTGTACGTTATCATCGTTGAATCGTCTACCTATAAGCCTCTTCGAATCTGTGAAGAAACAACGTAATTAAACCAAAGAATATAGATAAGTAGTCAAAACAAGAAATAGGAGTAGGTTCGGAACAAACACGGAGAAATTAAAAGGATTTAGACAAACCGAAAATAGTATTAAGAGGGTTTCTGGTAGCTTGATTGACAGCAGCTTCGCCAATGAGACGGTCAGCGTCTTTGAAGGCGACACAGGAAGGAGTTGTACGGTTACCCTGGTCGTTGGTGATGATCTCAACTCGGTCATGTCCCCAAACTCCAACACATGAGTACATCGTCCCAAGATCAATCCCAATCACCGGCCAATCTCTCCCATTTCCTCTTCCTAACATTCTTTCTTTTATCGACATCTGCACAATCAATTAGTCCCTAATAAGATCGTGATCAATTACATTGTTTAAACTTATTCCCTTTGTAGGCTGACTTAACAAACATATCATATGAACAGAGAAGATCAACCAAATTCATATAAGATGAACCAAATTCTTGTATAAAACTGTCTCACACGATTTGTTGCATCAATGTACAAATCAAAATGTATGGAAAAGAAGTTACCTCAACCCGAGACCTAGGGAACGATTATGATCAATCGCAATGTCGAGGATTACTGTTGTTAAAAAGCAGAAATTAGGTCTACAAAAATCTTGTTAAACTTTGCGTTAACAGTTTCGTTGTACAAGTTACAACTAGCAGTAAAATTAGTCCTTGTAATTGTTTAGTGGAACGACTCTTTTGAAAGCGAGGACAAACACAAACTAAACTGCCCACTATCTAGTTGGTTTACGGTATTGGTTACGAGTATTTAATATCGATAGTTGGAGCAGTCTCCATCGAAATACTAGAGGAAAGATGGCAAGCAATTAGGTGAAGGGTATGCATTTTAATATAAGACGACTGTGTCAATCAAAACTAATGAAATGGTCATCTGGGATTTGGATGTTATTAGCAATCCACGTACTACTCTTCACGTTCGACATTAATCTCGATTCTACCTACCTTTCTACAACTTCAACGACACGTTCACTATTTCAACTTGTATTTTAAGTTTTTGAAGGCCGGTGTAGATCGAGTATGGGTGAGAGGAAGGAGGAGGAATGGCCAGCGATAGGAATTGATCTTGGGACGACATACTCGTGCGTGGGGGTATGGCAACACGGCCGTATTGAGATCATTCCCAATGATCAGAACAACAGAACGACCCCGTCTTGGGTCGCCTTTACTAACAATGAGAGGCTTATTGGTGAATCGGCTCAGAACCAAGGCCGCGTCAACCCTGCTAACACCATCTTTGGTTTGTTCTGCTAACCCTCTCGTTTTTTACTTCATTCATTGATTTCTTTTCCCCAAAATCAGGGGCGTCTTAATAGATTTGGAGGCCCAGTTCGAGTCTCGAGTTAAAATAAAATAGCTTCATATAAGAAGTAGACTCAAACCACCATACTACAAGCCACATATTGAGATATTATCTCATAATTTTATATATTGAGTAACTATTCAGAGAGAGGATTATGAGGCCCAACAAAATTGGAGGCCCAGTTCCCCTGCTCGCCCTGAACCTCCTCTGGGCCGCCCCTGCCCAAAATATCACAAGAAGAAGCGTTTCGATGTTATTTCTTTCGATTTTTTTACCCACATTAAGTGGATGTGTCTAGTTGAGGGCAAATATATTGCTTAAATGATAAAATTACATCATTGAGTGCTACTTACGAAATCTTCCATATATATACTTGAAATAGAATCATTTTAGAGTTTATTTTAACAACCGTCGATAATTTTATATTATACGAGTTTTATTTAGATTGACAACAAAATATCTCAAATTTTGGAAAAATCAACAGAAACGGGCAAATTTGAAGATTATTATTCACGTTTTTCGGGCCGATTTGGTCCCGAAGTTAAATGTCTCCAAATTCGTACAATAAATACTCCATACATTGTAAAAATATCTCGGTGTAACAGAAGTTATTTATGATTTAAAATAAACACATTTAAAAAACATTCGACTATCTTTCAAGTAACGTCGGATTAGGACGAAATCTTCGATATATATATACTTGGAATAGAACCATTTTAGAGTTTTCATTAACAACCATCAGTCATTTCATATCATACGAGTCCTATTTAGATAACCAGCAAAACATCTCACATTTTTCGAAAAATTACTCGAAACGGGCGAATTTGAAGGTTATTATCCACGTTTTTCGGATCGATTTGGTCCCAAAATTAAATGTCTCCAAATTCCCACAGTATTTACCCAACAAATTGCAAAAATTTCTGGGTGTAACAAAAAGTACATACGGTTTGAAATAAATACATGTATAAGACATTCTACTATCTTTCGAGGAACGACGGATTAAGGCGAAATTTTTTATATATATAATACTCAAAAGTGAACAAATACAGAATTTTTTTAACAACTATCAGTTATTGTATGTTATACGGTTCCTACAAAGATGACCAGCAAAGTATGTTACATTTTTTGAAAAATCACTCAAAACGGCCGAATTTGAAGGTTATTATTCACGTTTTTTGGACCAATTTTGTCCCGAAATTAAATGTCTACAAATATAGTAACTACTCCATACATTTTAGAAATGTCTCGACGAAACAAAAGGTATGTATGGTTTAAAATAAAAACATTTAAAAGACATCCGACTTTCTTTCGAGTAACGTCGAATTAGGACGAAATCTTCTATATATATACACTTGAAACATAACCATTTTAGAGTTTTATTTAACAACATTTAGTCATTTTATATCATACGAGTCCTATATGGATGATCAGCAAAACATCTCATATTTTTTATAAAAATGACTCCAAACAGACGAATTTGAAGTTTATTATCCACGTTTTTCGGGCCGATTTGGTCCCGAAATTAAATATTTCCATATTCGCACAATAAATACACCATACATTGTAGAAATATCTCGTTGTAACAAAATCTACTTATGATTTAAAATAAACGCATTTAAAAGACATTCGACTCACTTTCGAGTAACCTCGGATTACAACGAAATATTTGGTATATATTTATATATAACACAAAAACAGAACCATTTTAGACTTTTTTTATAACCGTCGGTCATTTTATATTATACGAGTCTTATTTAGATTGACAGCAAAATATCTCATATTTTTCTAAAAATCACTCGAAATGGGCGAATTTGTAGGTTATTTATTATTCACGTTTTTCGGACCGATTTGGTCCGAAATTAAATGTTTCTAAATTTGAAAAGTAACTACTCCATACATTGTAAAAATGTCTCGGTGTAACAGAAATTTACGTATGGTTTAAAATAAACACATTTACAAGACATTCAACTATCTTTCGAGTAATGACGGATTAGAGCGAATTTTCGATATTCATACTTGAAACTGGAAAAATTTAGAGTTTTTTTTAACAATTGTCAGTTATGTTAGACGATTCCTATTATGCTGGCAGCTAGCTAGTATAATATCTCACATTTTTTTGAAAAATCACTAAAAACGGGCGAATTTGAAGTTTATTATTCACGTTTTTTGAGCCGATTGTCCCAAAATTAAATGTCTACAAAATTGCACGGTAATTACTCCATACATTTTAGAATTGTCTCGGTGTAACAGAATGTATATCTTGTTTAAAATAAACCCATTTAAAAGACATTTGACTATATTTCGAGTAACATCGAATTAAGGCGAAATTTTCGAGATATATATATACTTGAAACAGAAACACTTTAGAGTTTTTTTTAACAACCGCCAGTCATTTTATGTTATACGGGTTCTATTTAAATACCAACAAAATATATCACATTTTGGAAAAATTATTAGAAACAGACAAATTTGAAGGTTATTCGCACGGTAGCTACTCCATACATTTTTGAAATGTCTCGGTGTAACAGAAGGTACGTATGGTTTAAAATAAACACATTTCAAAGACATTCGACTATCTTTCGAACCTGAACAATATTACAAAGGAGAATTAGTAAAGCTTGATTGTGAAATTTTTATAATGTGGTCACTAATTATTCTCCCTGATTTTGCTTGCACATAATTATTGGAAACAGACGCGAAACGGCTAATTGGCAGGAGATTTACGGATGAAACGGTACAAAAGGACATGGAACTTTGGCCATTTAAGGTCATTGCCAGTTCTGATGACTACGTCGAAGATAAAAAGCCGCTTGTAGTCGTAACTTACAAAGGCGAAGTGAAACAGTTTTCTGCGGAGGAGATATCCGCTATGATCCTCTCGAAGATGAAGGACACGGCAGAAGCATATTTAGGCATGTCAGTGACGAATGCCGTGATCACAGTTCCTGCCTACTTCAACGATTCTCAGCGTCAAGCAACTAAAGATGCCGGTCTGATCGCTGGCCTCAATGTGATGCGTATTATAAACGAACCGACAGCAGCAGCCATTGCTTATGGTTTCGACAAGAAGATGTCAAACATTAAGAGCTCTTCTGCAAAAAAGAATGTTTTGGTGTTTGATCTTGGCGGCGGGACTTTTGATGTTTCTCTGGTTTCCATGAAAAACGATGTGTTTGAAGTGAAAGCAGTCGGTGGGGATGCCCACCTCGGTGGGAGTGATTTCGACGCTAGAATGGTTGGTTACTTTGTTGAAGAGTTCAAGAGAAAGCACGGCGAGGATCTGAGTCAAAATCCGAGGGCTTTGGGACGGTTAAGGTCAGCTTGTGAGAGAGCTAAAAGGAACCTCTCAATAACTACACAAACTAGTATCGAGATTGATTGCCTTTCCGGTATCATTGATTTTAGGTCGAGTATTTCTCGTGCCCGTTTTGATGAGCTCAATGTCGATCTGTTTCAGAAGTGTATTGACCTCGTTGAGCGTTGTTTGAGCGATTCTGGCGTTAAGAAGAGTGAGGTACATGATGTATTCCTCGTTGGAGGATCGACTCGAGTTCCTAAGGTTCAAGAGTTGTTGACGGAGTTGTTCGATGGAAAGAAGCTCAACAAGGGAATCAACCCCGACGAGGCTGTTGCATACGGTGCAGCAGTCCATGCCGGGGTCTTGAGTGGTAGAACTAATGACGATGATAGTTTGATTCTAGTCGATGTTGTTCCGTTATCTCTTGGCGTTGAGATGGGGTCCGGCAACATGTCTGTCGTCATCCCAAGAAACACAACCATTCCAACGAGACAAGAGCGTGTCTACGGAACACTACATATCAAGAAGCGTATACTTGTCGATGCAGAAGATTGGAGGGCATCGGTTTTGGAAATCCCGGTGCACGAGGGTGAGAGGAATAAAGCTCGAGACAACAATTTCTTGGGGGTCTTCGAGCTCTATGGCATATCTCCTTCCGATGATGGAACTTCGAGCTTGATTAACGTGGTGTTTGAGATCGACGACAATGGAATTCTGAATGTGTCGGCCGAGGATTTGAGCTCTGGTAACCAAAGTGATATCAAGATCATCAATCGGAGCAGGCTTACTAAGACAGAGATTGATAGGATGACGAACGAGGCCGAGGATTACAAGGCTCAAGACAAGAAGTACTCGCAAATGGTGAAAGCTAAGAACGCGTTGGAGGAATATGCTAATAGAATGTGGGGAAAGATCACGAATTGTCGATTCAAAATCGGAGTCAACGGAAAGAAGTTGTTGATGAAGGCAGTTAAGGAGATACTTGAATGGCTTGCGGAGAACTCCGAGCTTGTTCTTGACATAACCAATTATCAAGAGAAGCTGGATGAGCTCGAAAAACTATGCAATCCTCTTATTCATCAAGACAAAATTGACAAGAATAAAAATTGACGAGAATAATTAATCTCACCTTTGTAATGTGACACTATATCATCATTATCTTCTCATAGTCGACTTTTAATTAATTTATAGATGCCGAAGATGTCTTAGCTTGCTGGTTAATACTAGGTACTCTGCCGACTCTCATTCAATTAGCCCATAACGATCGAGTAAGTCATGTGTATGACGGACTGACGGTCGTATTAGTATTATTAAATTTGAAATTGTGACATTCTAAATTTAGAAAGTTTGGTTGTTAGTTGGAATCGTAGGTTATCCCTACTTCTAGTTCTAGTATTTGACTTCCACTAGGATTGGACGTACTACTCGATCAGGTTATAAAACCGCGCATGTAGAAAACTAAATTCATATTTTTCGATATCTATCATTATCATAGTAAAATTATTTAGTAAGAGTTGAGCGGGTTGGAAAGGTATGGAGCAGCAAAAACATGGTGTATGGCCGGCAATAGGAATCGATCTTGGGACAACCTACTCTTGTGTCGGGGTGTGGGAGCACGGCCGTGTTGAGATTATCACCAACGATCAGGGCAATCGAATAACCCCTTCTTGTGTCGCCTTCACCCAAAACAAGCGCCTTGTTGGTGACGCTGCCACGAACCAAGCCACCCTCAACCCCACCAACACCGTCTTCGGTTCGTCTTGCTTTCCCCTTGTTTTTTTTTGTTTCTGTATTTAATTTCTTTCTTTTGCAATTTACAGTGACACTACAAAATTGCAGATGTGAAGAGGCTTCTAGGCAGGAGATATAACAGCGAAGAGGTGCAGAAGGACATCGAACACTGGCCGTTTAAGGTGATTCCTCGTTCTGATTCGGACAATACGGATCTGTTAATCGAGGTGTGCTGCTTAAAGGGTGAAAAGAAGCGCTTTACTCCTCAGGAGATATCGGCCATGATCCTCGTAAAGATGAAGGAGACAGCAGAGGCTCATCTTGGCACCGAGGTCAAGAACGCTGTCGTCACTGTCCCTGCGTACTTCACTGATTCTCAGCGTCAGGCTACACAGGATGCTGGAGTTATTGCCGGACTTAATCTT
Source organism: Agrostemma githago (assembly GCA_958450325.1). Taxonomy (NCBI): domain Eukaryota; kingdom Viridiplantae; phylum Streptophyta; class Magnoliopsida; order Caryophyllales; family Caryophyllaceae; genus Agrostemma; species Agrostemma githago. Next base: position 3,344,834 of record OY288255.1, read on the forward strand.
ATCAGAATCATCAACGAGCCTACAGCCGCTGCCATTGCATACGGATACGGCCTTCACCATCATGATCCCGATAGTACTGGACTCACAAAGAAAAACGTTTTGGTCTTCGATGTTGGTGGTGGGACGTTTGATGTGTCCCTGGTGTCGGTCTCGAAGGATGTGTTTGAAGTTAGGGCAGTTAGTGGGGACACCCATCTCGGTGGTGGAGATTTCGACAACAGGATGGTGTCTCACTTTGTGCAGGAATTTAATAGGAAGCATAATGTCGACATTCGTGACAATCCTAAGGCTCTTGGGAGGTTGCGAGTTGCTTGCGAGAGAGCGAAGAGAACCCTTTCTGTCACTACCGAGACTAGTATCGAGATTGACTGCCTTTACAATGGGATTGCTTTTACTTCAGTAATAACACGAGCGCGATTTGAGAGGTTGAGTATGGATTTGTTTAGGAAGTGTATCAATCTCGTAGCTCAATGTTTGACCGATGCTAAGATGGAGAAGAGGGATGTTCATGATGTGGTGCTTATTGGTGGGTCATCCCGGATACCAAAGATTCAGCAGATGCTGCAGCGTTTCTTCGACGGGAAGGAACTCTGCAAAGGGATAAACCCGGATGAGGCGGTCGCATACGGGGCTGCTGTACAGGCTGCCACGTTAGCCGGGGTGACTTCAAACAAGGATGATTTCGTGTTAGTGGATGTCACGCCTCTATCTCTTGGGATCGAGCTCTATAGAGGTGACATGAGAGTAGTCATTCCTCGCAACACCGTCATCCCAACCAAAAGGACGATGCTAAACCTCACGACAGTGTACGACAATCAGACTACATCGATTTTCAGGGTGTATGAAGGGGAAAGCTCCATGGCTTTGGAGAATAACTTGCTGGGGGAGTTCCATCTGTCTGGCATTCGTGCAGCGCCGAAGAATGTCCCAAGCCTTAAGGCCTGTTTCGAGATTGATGAGAACGGTATCCTGACCGTCACAGGAGAGGACATCGACACAGGAAACAAGAACAGAATGATAATAACTAACCGTAGCAAGTTGTCCAAGGAGGAGCTGGATCGAGTACTGAAAGAGGTTGAGGAATACAGGATTGTGGAGCAAGAATACTGTGATATGACGAAAGCTAAGTCAGTTCTAGAAAACTATGCGAATACAGTGCAGTATATAGCGGAAATTTATGGGGAGACGGTAGGATTTGATGGGGAAACTCTGAAAACTGTTGAGGAAGAGACAGAGAAGACGTTTCAGTGGCTCGACTGGAATGCTCAGCTTGTAGAGGCTTCTGTATATGAGGGCAAGTTGCGCGAAATCAAGTTTATTTGTGAGCCGTTTGTGACCAAGTGCTGTATCTTTTGTTGTCGGCACGATGAGGATGAAGATCTTGAGGAACTTAGGTTCCTGATAGCAGGCCGATTTAATGGTGGGGAGGATCGATGTACAAGCTTGGATGAATGCTCTTAGTAGTATGTAGTTACTACTCCGTACTACTTTTGTTACGCCAAGTGTTTTATTCATCGATTGATTATAAAAGACCCTCGTTTTAAAAGTAGAGGTTTTCCTCGTCTATACGACTGTACCCCTTTGTTTTTACGCTTGTACCTTTGCATTTGTTTGACCCTGGCCTATAGCCTTCTACTGAAAATATGCGAATTGCTCCGGTTTTCATATACATTCGGCTGCAGTCGAGGATTTTCCTCAGAAATCAACTAAGCCAAGACTAGTCTCAAGTGAAGAGACGCAAACCCTGGCTTGGGATTTACCGAATCATTACCCTTTTGAACTATCGAGTGAAGTGAAGGCGTTACATTGAAGCATTTCATGGGATTATTAAAGAACCAGATATCAATTTGGTATAGGAAAAGATATACTATACCTTTACATGCTAAAAAGGACAAAAATACTCCATAATTAATTACTCATCTTTGACAAAACGAAGTGAAACGTGTTGAACAAATTAAGGTATGTCGATGATACAAAGATGATGGAGAGTATGATTTATCGGAGTTCCTCGGAGCTGAACTTATTCCAAGCTTCCTGTATAAGCAAATTAAAGGGAATGACCCGACAACAAAACAATCAATATCACGGCCCAAAGATGACCTGAAACTCGACTTGGAGAAAGAAAGAAAAAACAATGATAGTAAGATACCTTGAGCAGATCAAAAGCTTTTTCAGCGACAAATTTCTGTTCAAGATTGGCACCTCTCTGCTGAACTTTATCGGGGTGGATACACAATGCAGCCTTCTTGTATGCGATCTTAACTTGCGATGAAGTGATCAAGTCGGTTATAGAAACGGGCCGCCAACCAAATTCTGGCCCAAGCACCTATACTCAACGGATCATATAATCAAAATGGAATAGGTGAGTAATTTAGTCTACCAAAGAGAAAAGAATACTAACTAGACATGGAGAATCAGATATTCACCTGATCCATGAATTGATTACACAAAATCGATGGTTTTTATCCAGTTATAAACACAATAAAAAACTTCAATGATTTTTGTAATAAATAGGTGTGACGAAAACATCAATTCGCAGTAACTATTACACAAAATATTACGGAGCACTTAACTTAAAAGGGTTCATAATAGAACTAGTATAACATTATGCTTGTCTATAGTTTAAGGTACGGAGTAGTTTTTTAGACATTATTTTGAATCTTAATCTTTACGAAACCAAGTGTACTATTCCATATTCGTGTCCTGGCATACTACGAAACTGATTACCATGCATACAACATAATTAGTAATGAAATGGCATAGATGGAGGAAAAAATATTGAATTATTTGTCAAAACAGAGGCAGAAATATACTGAAAGCAATCAAATTTATTAGGGTGATTCAATGAAAAACTCTACCTGTTGCAAAGATGAAAGTAGTGCCCGTAAATTTCCTTCTTTTCCAGCAGCCCATCTCTTCATCTCCACACTCATGGCATCAGCAATCCTCTAAAACAGCAGCAGAAAATTAAACCACAAGTCAACAAGAGTAGAAGCCTATGCATCTGAGTTTCACACTTCTCGGAAAAGTCAATAGATACTTACATGTTTTTCTTCCTGTTCCTGCTGAGCTTTGAATTCACGCTCATTCATCTCGGCCAATGCATTTTCCTAGAAGCAATTGCAACATATTAAGAAAACAATTGAACTACTTATGAACCAGAGCACTAATTCAATATCAAATTTGCCATTATGACATTAAGTCCGCTAAAAATACTACATCAAGTAAACAATTGAGCGCATTGCAAGACCCAACCCAAGTATGACATTAAGTTCGCTAACAGCAGCCATATTAACAAACCTAAATATGTAAATTAAAATTCTGCAAAAATTCAGTTACATTCATTAGGATCTTGGCTCAAAAAAAATATAACAAAGTTTTAGCCTCGTTGAAGATCAATAATTTTAAAAAATAGACATTGGTTCCACTAATGTTATGTTCGGATTTCTAACACCAAAAACAGATGCCCTTGGGAATTTAGGTACATGAAAATATGAAATGATGAAATGGCCTCTTATCTCTTAAAGTTAACGACTTTCGAGTAGTTTCACTTTACTACTCAGCAAAGAAAAACGGTCAGGGGGTATTTGAAGAATTAAAAGGCCAGCTCAGCCCTTGTGCAAAATTCACTGAAAAAAGACGGATGATCATAAGAGGAATTCCAATGAACGATGAAGTTGTCATGTAGCTATAACAAAGAAAACAAAAACGACAGCCAATCTACATACCATACGCGCTTTAGCCCTTTGGTGACGTGCAAATCTTAAATTACGTCTCTCATCACTTTCTCCTTTGATTTCCTGGAAAGCTTCAGTTGCTGATGAACCTTTTAGCAAAATAAAAGTATCTCATTATTTCAACAGAAAATTAACCACAGAAGAGTATCAATAAAGCTGTGACTTGTGAGTACACAGAAATTTACCTTCAAACATAAAATCATCAGGAAAAACTCCTGAAGAAACTTTCTTATCCGTGCCAAATGCGTTTCCGGAAAACAAATCTGGTTCTTTGTAAGTGTTCGTGTTCTGAAATATGTCAAGTGTCAACCAATATCACAAACCAGAAGCAAAGCCAAAGTTCAAACGGATAATCTAAAAAGGATGTTTCTGCCTGCAAGAATTGACTTTTTACCATAGCTGAGTTTTCTGATATAGGTGTACTCTTTTTAGTTTGAGAGGGGAAAAATGAATCCAGATCAATTGGTTCGGTTTGGAACAATATGTCCACATTCTCCATCTTCTCTTTCTGTACAGAACTCCCACCTACGCTTACATCAAAGTCAAAAAAGTTTGTCTCATCCGGTTTGTGATTAACTGTCTTTCTAGGATTCTTCACTGTAAAACTAGCTCCATTCCCATTGGTATCATTGTTTATCTTGCGTGTGGCAAAATTTTCGAGTTCTTCAAGAGATGAAACTCCCGGATCCTTCTCTTTTGCAGAAGTCTGAGCTCTTCAAAATGTTCCAGATAAAAAAAAATTACTGTTTCAGCAAAGTTTTAAAAGAAAAAAAAACACACATAATCCTTGGACAACAAGACAATCAAAACCCAATCACTTCAGCCGACCATTCAACGACATTCATTAAACTAGAGGGTGTGAGCAAGAGTAAAATTCTAGATTTCTATCTCATAGTGGTGGCAATAACCATCCAGCTTGGTTTAGCAAGAAAACCATTCATGACCTTTTAACACTGACGATCCATTTAGCAAGAAAACTGAGAACTCCTAATATTGCCACAAGTTTGGAGATCATGGGGTCAACATGAAATTTTCATGACACGGAGCGAGAGCATGGAAGGGAGTTAAGCAGCAAACATGATTAACATTTAACAATATACATTGTCGTAAAACCAAACTCGTTACAGCTCAAATTACGAGTATGTTAATAATGCAACCAAACTACACAACTTTTGCAGTATTATGTCATCCAGTGTGCATCAACTTGAAACTAATCCTTTCTCATACTAACCCTAAGCCAATCATTTCAACACTAATCCATTCTTATACGAACCCTAAGCCAAGAAATCGTAAGAAAATACAAGAAATGAAGTTAAACAAACAGCAACATACCTAGTATTATTTACAGTGAAGCTGCCATCAAAGCCAGGTATCAAATCATCATTACCCACCTTATTCTCTCCTAATCTCTTCACACCTCTTTGATCCAAACTCAATTTAGCCATCTTCCCCCAAAAATCATCGACCGGATCAGAGGACAACAAATCACCATTACTACCAACCCCAACCCCAACATTGGTATTGGTGCTACTATTCTCAGAAAACCCCCATATATCATCATCACCACCATTAACACCGGAAGATTTCGCACCCGAATCCACTGAACCCTTAAATACCGATTCCATATCGAACCCGACTCCACCTCCACCTCCACCTCCATCACTACCTCGGGTACACATACCAGAACTTTGGGTGGGTATTTGAAAGAAATCATCAAAAACATCCCCACTTACATTACTTTGACCCTTGTGGCCAGAATTAAACCCAAATATATCATCATTTTGATCAACAAAAACAGACCCACCTCCAGAATTTGATTTTGAAAAGGATTGGGGGAAAAAGTTTGGATCTTGATTGACAAAATCGGAACTATTCTGGGTTTTTGGAGCTTTCTTGGATGCAGCCATGGGAGCTGACTTCCCTTTAGGGTTGATCCCATAATGTTTAACTAAAACACCAAAATCATCCATCTTTTTTTTGATAGATCCTCAAATTGGGGTTTTTTTTGGTTCAGATTGAGCTCAAACTGCAGCAATCAAAATGCAAGGAGTGAATTGAAATTAAGTTTTTTTTTTGTCGGTGCAGTAATTGATGAAGAAGAAAAGGACGATTAATTGGAAATTTCATACAACTTAATTAATAAATGAAAAATGAAATGAAAAAAGATAAATTACCAGAATTGGCGCGTATATGATGGATGATTAATCTGGTTGTTGTAAGTTGCTCTACGCCCAATAAATCCGGAAATGGAAATATGATGATACGAGTAGAGTAGTAGTAACATCAATCAATTTGCTGGAGTAGCTGTACAATTTGAGGGGCGATATGTCTTCTTCTTTGTTCTTTGCAAAAACGTGTAATTCATGCCAAATTGTCCCCGGATTTCAACTTTCAACTAGTCCATACACTGATACACATGTCGTCTCTTTTTTTCTTGCACTCTGACCATGTATCCTTTGTTTATTATTTTGTGTTTAACTGAACTAACCATTTTAAAGTACCGATCGCAATTAGTCATCAATTTTTTTGGAAATCCGACTCTGTATGTGCCTAATTTGAATCGGATGGTTCGGGTAGCTTCGTTTTACCAGTCAGAATAGAAATATAGGGAAGAGAAATTCAACTTATAACCCATCGTCCATAGTAATAGTACGTAATCTTATGTTATCTTTTACCGTTATTGACTTATTGTATGACTGATTATGCAGAAGTCCATTTTATCCTAAACAAACAAGGCCTTCCGGTATTTCCAATTGGTAACTTTGTACAAGTAGTTTATGAGCAAAGTCTGTTCAATTTTTTTTTTTTTTTTTTTTTTTTGTGACATTTTTAGAGCAAGCTTCTAACTTTGATCTCCTTTGTCTCAACTTCTTCAGCTTTTAGGACATTTTCTCCTAAGAAAAGGTTTACTCACAAGTTACTCCAATAATCCTCAATAAATTTGTCTTACAGACTTAAAGCCACTTGGTCATGTTCTTTTAAATTTATATTTAGATACTTTCGGTTCATTTCTTTTGAATCGCGTTACACCTAAATAAAAAATTAAAAAAAAAAAAAAAAAATTGATTCCAGCTAAATACAGTAGTTAATGACCGTAAATGGGTCAATCATTCATTCCTTTTTGCAAATTCCACCATCACCAACAGATTGTTATTCAGTACCAACCATTAATTCCTACTCGTATATGGACTGCATCACTACAGGCTGTCCACATATTAGTTACAGCCGCACAGGTCACATAGTGAGTACATGATCATTGCATGTCATGCACTACGTAAATGATATGTATTACACCGGCCGACGCTAATTTTATATCCATTGATGACTGACTAGCCAAATCAATCGCGTGCAGCCTGCCACAACTCCCGACTGCTAAGCTAAACCTCACGCAAAAGAGTTGAAACCGTGGATTTAGGAGACGAGACTAATGCTAGTATATCAGCTTATCCAGAAAAGTGAATCTAGTACGATTTCACCACTTGTAACCCCGCCATGTATAACAACACAAGGCGCTGCTTACGTGCGGGAGTTGCTAAAGGGCTGAACAACTTTCAATCAGACCTAACCAAAAAGAATCTACCAAGTCCTGCAAACTCCTTTTTAACATTGTTTAAATCGGTTGTGAGTGAACTTGCCAAAAATCTACATGAAGTAACTACATTTCTCAATAATAATTAATCTTCAAGACGACGACATGTTCATAAACCAATGCACTCGGGCTCAAATATCAATCTAATCATCTTGTCAAACTCTATTGCTTTGGACTAAACTGTACGGTATGTACTACAAGGAATACTACATACCCAAAAAAAGGTGTGCACAAAGAATGAAAGAAGTGTACTAAAGGCGACCTGCTCTCACTCTTCCTTCAACCGTTGCAGTATAGACTCAGCGAAACTCTGTTGCCTGCATACAACCAAGTGAGGCCACCATTACATTACATGCATAATGACAGTCAAATCGTTCACTAATGATGTATAATACGGTGAACACTTACTTGCGCTCGATATGCTTGGGACTCGGGCGTGAATATTTTAGGTAACCATCCCAAGGGACCTTTTTCAGACCTGCTCTCACTGATATCATGTCTCTCACCCTGGAACAAAAGCCAAAGCAATTAGGCTACACTTGTAATTTGTAAACCAACATAGAAAACATTTAGATGATGGGTTCGAAATACAGATTCTCACCTCTCTGCGAAATCAATGGCTGTTTCTCCAGGCTTCAGAGTCTGCGGCTCCAGATACCAAACATCACAAACAACAGCCCATGACGTCATTAGTTGCAGTAGATGCGTCGTGAAGGATTGTCTGTAACATATACCCATTATGCATTTTAATCATAAAATTAAGTCATAAACATTATAGTTACGGTGTTGAACTATAGTATTTAGGAAACAGCAAAAGTTGCATGTAAAGATAAATAGCAAGCTGTTAGAGAATGCTCTTACTTCCTGCTGTTCCAGAAGGCATCAACAAAAATTTTGTTGTACTTGATTGCAATTGGACAAACGGTGCACCCAAGTTCAAATGCACCCTGGTAAATACTAGGAAAGTTTAGGAATGTAACAATACTACTGAAAGGAGATATCAAAATATATGCTAAGGTACAAGTATCCAAATGACATACGCTCATGTTTTCCTCATTTAATTAAAGCAATAATGTGTTGCTTTCACATATGAGAATGTCTCATATATTAGTTTTTTTGAAGTATTTAAAACCATGGTTTTATTGGTGGAAGGAGGGGCAACGCATGAAACGCAAAGGTGAACCTCTTACCTTCTTAAACATGACAGTGTACTGATTGTTCACACAAGTTCCTTCAGGAAATATCAAAAGAGGGTTATTGTCAGCACCTACAACATGTTCTCTTAACCTGAAAAGTCCGGGATCAAACATTATAAGTCGTAACATTTCAGATATACAAGGTGACCGAGCTTGTTCTTTAAGAATGTCTCATACTTCCTAGAGATAATTTCACGATCCTTTGCTTCAGATCGATTGAACCAGATGCACCCTACACCTTCCAAGATAGTGCTCTGCAACAGACCTGCAGCAAGCAGGATGAGCAAACTTTACAGATGAAAATAAATAAATGTTTGGGATAAAGTTAGACGAAGCGCAAAGGCACTGTGCAAGCCCTTGTTGAGGGGAACTAAGGTTGCATATCTTCCAAGTCAAACGATAATAAAGGACCTCAATAGAGGAAGGGAGCCTCCATAGGAGCTGAGGTTACATAGGTGTTCCATCCAACCCTAGAAATCTAGCACTATGAATAAACCCTTCATGGGTCATGGTAACCTCCCTTTTACTCTCTCCCATTCACTGGAAAAGCACACTTTTTTTATTCAAATGGGTGATATTTTATTCAAATGGTGCTTTTCCAAAGAATGAGAGGGAGTATAACGCTAAGCTGTATATGAGTAGCTCTCGCTTGAAGTTAAGAACATCCTCCCAGGGGCAAATCTCCAAGGGCTAGTACGGAAGAGGGGCAAATCCATGAACGAAGGGCATAAAATCATCTCCTGTTTTTCTTTAAGACTCTCAATGTGGGTAAATTTTAATTTTACTGATACTGATATAAAATCTTCAGATGCTCACCAACCCATCCAGGATGTTTTTGCATGATGACAGCAAACGCAGTCATCTGTTCTAATATAATGAAATCGATCATAGAAGTATGATTGGCCACAAACACCTGTTTCAGTAATGGAGAGGGAAAAGAAAAGGATTAGATGATGTCAAGTTATTGTTTAAGAAACTGATCCCAACGAAACTGACGCTCATCACGGCATGCATACATAATACATTCTATCAAAGAAAGCATCTATACCAGTGTTGCAGAAAGTTGATTGCAAGATATACACGGCAAGTGGATAGTCTAAGTATCTAAACGTAAAATAGGGCTTTCTTTGTGTGAAGACACATGTCTGGCAAAGAAAATAAGATTAAAAACGAAAGGGACAAACCTGCTTAGGTCTCATACAGGGCCGTGGCCCATGGTATCTTATAACCCCAGTCCATGATGCAACAAAGAAACTGCAAATCAATTCCACTAGTGATCTCTGCATACGCAAAAGAAAATGGTTACGAAACTGTCTCAAAGTAGAACAGTTACCAAGTTCTATATTTCCCCAATCTCACATCAACACAATACAAAACACACAACCTAATTAAATGGTTTCAGTCTTTCAGATGTAGAAAGAATGAAAAATAGAAAGGGGGGGACGTTGAATGTTAAGTTTGGTATAGAATCAGTACCTCCAAATTTTTCCTCAGATTTTCATGACCTTTGAGACAGAAATGAACTGGTAAGTAGAGGGAAAGAAATATGATCCAGCCTAGAGTTAAAACAAGAACCCTGCATAGTCATAGAGATTCGAGATCCATTCAATAAAACTAAAGGGGAACACATAAGATAGATCATGCAGATATTCTCCGTCGTGAAAGTTAGGACTACAAAAAATGAATTTGACTACATTGGTTAATCAATGTACTTGTACACTACATTGATTAATTCCAATGAATGAGCTACCCCACAAAAATGAATTCCATAAATGTAAAAGGAAGAAAGTCGTGAGTCTCTTTACTCTCCATTTGACAAAATAATGCCTTACACAGTCGTCAAAATAAAAAGAAAATGGTAGTTCAAAGATAACAAAGAAAGGCTGACCTAGCAGGAAATAGAATCAAATATCTAACTGCCACTCCGACACACCAAATAGGTAACAGATATATATTCCAGTTCCATGGTTCCGGAGGATTTGACTTGAAACAACGTGTGAAGGTGTCCTGCTCAAAATAAAATAAATAATTTATTTGGCAGTTCCTTGGATATGTAAAACTCTCAAATACTTCGTATGAATTATCTAAGACAGTTTAACGCGTTTACATCATTTCTGAACGAGCAACTTGTTGGAGTAACTCAAAACTGATCCGATCAACTATCACCAAATCATATTTATTCTGAAGTAAGGCAATTGCAACCACTTCACTATGCCTCTATAGAAAACAGTCTCTCTGAAGGATTTTACCGCAACACTTACTGATGCATTATGCCTACATTTCCCTTCACCCCTCCTACCTCATCTAAGTGAGTGCTTCTTCAATCCCAGAATGACACTATTGTAATTGCATGATTTTTCAGCCAGTGAGACTAACTTATGTTATGGCAACAGAAACAAATGAATAACAAACAATTTTCTACTTACACCGTTACGCGTACTCAAGCTGCCACCCAAAAGATTAGAACATAAGATTAAGATCAAGATTAGATTAAGATTATTTATGTTTTCTAATTACATTTCCGCAAGATCACAAATGCATTATCAAGCAATGAAACGAGTACGCTAGCTCAATGTGTTTTCCATATCACAGCCGATTATCTCGCTGCCACTTTGCCAAAGCTTCCCAAACTGCTACCCCAAAAAACAGTTACACACTTGAACCTCCTTCCCATGGTTACAGAATAGTCCCAAAATTCATCCCTTTCACTCCCCCTAATAAACATAATTTATTTATTTTTTGTCCAAAGCAACGGGCACTTAGTCGCATTACAACAAAGGGAGGGGAGATTCAGAGCTCCATCTTAACCAATAGAGTAAGACATCTTTGATCCATAATAAACTAATAAGCACCTAAGTTGCTCGGACTAGTTTGTCCTAGTGCCCGACACAGCTAATTTTATGAAAAATCGGTATATTTTGGCTTAAAATGAAGAGTCGAAGAATACTCTAACAATTCCCCATTCAAGCCCTTTAAGAGTGATGCACAATAGCATAGAATACCCAACATGCAGAATCACATATGCAACCAAAAACCAAAATGGTAATCCAAAACAACTCTTTTTTGCTATGATTATTTTTGTTCATTAGAATTCCACTAATAAATTAATAAAAGGTGAAACAATTGAAAACGTAAACTTACATCAATAATGGCACCAGAAGCCTCAGTCAATGTAGGAGAAATATCCAGCAAATCACATCTGAAAAAATCAAACCCAAAACAGTCTATAATCAAATAAAGCCGCAAACTTTGAGCAAAAACATGAGATATAAAATGGCGGGTCGTCATACAATCGGAGTTTTTCACTGGGTTCATGAATGGATCCAATTGGGAGATAATCTTCGATGTTGGGTTGATCCAAATCAAGTTCAGAGCTTGACGAAACTAGCTTTATGGCACCATTCATTGTTGTATATAAATGGGAGTAGTATTCTTCTTATTTATTCCGCTTTATTTGGATCAAATTTGATGAAATTAAGTATTGTAGTTTTGTGCTATTGATTCATTTTGTTCACCATTTTTATTGATTGATGCTTGGGGAAGGAGGGAAGATGGGGAATATGCGAAAATTGAAGGGGTAGTAGACGAGAGGTAGAAAGCCGGGATGTTACGTGTGATGTGTTGAACGGGTACAACTTAGAAGTGAATCCGGTAGAGCTATTAACGGAGTTTCACGGTCCATTACATCTGCACCTGCCAAACGGGTCAACCAGCTTGGGTTCGTGTCGGACAGCTTTGAGTCAGGTCATTTTTTGATTATAGAACTTGGGTCGGGTCGGACCAGGTCATTTCGAGTTTGCTATTTTTAACCTTTTTTAGGGGTTCCGACTCGTTTTCTATAATATAAGTCGAGTCAGTTTCAAGTTAACCCGGGTCATTTTCGGGTTACGGATCAACCTCGGTTCTTTAGTTCGGGTGTCGGGTCGGGTTTGGGTTCACTTATTCGGGTCGGGTTAGTTTTGTCCGGCCTAATTCCATCCTATTGTACATCACCGCCGGTTAATCGTCTAAAAAGCGGCGAATACGTGATAAATCGGCCTATGGGCGTGAAATTGGGGAGAATACCGAAAGCAATGGTAATCCCCTGAAGAGGGTGATGCATATTATATTCATATCAGTAACTCTCATGTGCGACCGTCTCACGATAATTTTATCGTGAGACCTCTCACATGGGCACATAGGGGGTGGTTACAAATTTAGTAACCACCTCTTATATGAGCTGTATCACGATAAATTACCGTGAGACGGTCTCATACAAGTTTTTGTGTATTCATATACTCCGTATATAACGATTACAAAGATCATAGAAGATTACCTAGAATCATAATGATACAGATTACGTAATAATATAATACTTCGTACATAGGGGTGTTTGGTTATCGGCAGATCTGTCAAATGGTTATCGACAGATCTGTCAAAAAAACAGCATATTTGGATGGATTAGCATGTTTGACCACAAAATCCGCCAATTTAGGTGTTTGGTAAATGGTAGATTTAAATGGTATATTCCAGTCCAATCCGCCAATTTGCAATATGCTGCTAGTAGCAGGCCCGTCAGAAAGGGATCCAGCAGGTGTTGTGCACCGGGGCCCAAAAGAGAGAGGGCCTCAATTTATATCTATTTCAGTGCATTATAGTACATTGAATAGAGTTTGTCCCAGTGGTTTGTTATATCAGCATTTATCCGTATGACCTGAGATCGAACCTCGGTTTTAGTAAGTATATAATTCTTCATATAGCCGAAAAAATATAATTAATTCTAATAACTTTCACAATTTAATCAGGGTTAGCTGATTTGGATAAAATTTGTACGAGTTTTTAATATAAATGGATTATTCAATCAAAATTTCTTATACAAAATATTATTTTTTTAATAAATAAATTCACTATAGAATCATACACCATAATATTCCGTATCTTTCATTTATTTATACAAGAAAATCATTAATTTCATAAGACTTTTGATTTGATTTAATATTGACCAATCATGTTCGTCGTAAATATGAATTTGAGATTTTTCTTAAGACCCTTTTATTTTACGGAGCCTCATCTTAACATTTTGAACCGGGCCTCTCAAATTCATTAGACGGCCCTGGCTAGTAGCAGCATATCCACCGATTTTACCTTTTTACCCCCTTTGCCAATCAAACCATACCTTCATCATTTTCTTCATTTTCAACTTTTTATTTTCATAATTCATCTTAAAAGGTACGTCTTCCTTGATTTTTTTTGCACTAATTAATTTATGTTTGGTTTATTTTTCAATTGATTCAATTTTTCCGTACTTTATACGATTCTATGGATCATTATTTTTCAATTGAATGTTGATCTATCTTTGATGATTTGCATTGCCTTGTCTTACAATCAAACATTAACTACTTGGACCAATTCTTTGTATTAAGCACTATCCTTAAAAATAAAAGAAATTAGTTATAAAATGGTTGGTGTAATGGAGTATATGTTTGGCATATATTTAATCAAAAAAATTCTTATGTTATTTTTTGTCATTTTACAAATCAATTAATCAATCCGCTAATCTATAACAGCTAATTATCAAACACTACTAAAATAATTCTGTTAATTAAATCTGCTGGTCAAAACTGTCAATTGATTCTGATAGTCAAATCTACTTCTGCCAATATCAATCTACTGTTTACCAAACAGGGTCATAATATGGGTAGTAATATTCTAACGGAGGTAACTACCATTTCCATGATATTTACACTATCTAATAAATACATGTTGAGGCGGCCCCTTACCCATGGTATGAAATTCAGGTAAAATTGAAACCTGGCCCGTTACGTCCTTCAAAACGGCTCAAATTGTAGTTATAGTACCCGATTTGCAGTGATTCGGGGTCCGGAATAAAAAATGCAAGAAATTTCACGAATTGTTCATAAGGTCTCTTGAAAGAACCTCGCAAAATATGAGGTGCAACAGATCAATTTCGAGGGTGTCAAATATCAATATGCCTTGCACACTTACACCGTCGATCGAAAATAGGTCAATCATTTAAAAGCGACGAATGTTCGTTGTATGGGCGTGAAATCAATAAGTATACATCCTCGAGCGAAGCGAAACACTTTGGTATAAAATTCGGGTCAAATTGAAACCTGCTCGGCTGCCCCGATTCGATCTCAGAAACAAATGGTATACATGATTTTCAGTGATTCGGGGCCTAGAAGAAAAATAGTTAAAAATTGAACGGGTTGTTCATATATAGGCTCGGTTGAAAGGACCTCACAAAGTATGAGGTGTAACCGACCACGTCTGAGAGGTCCTATTGGGCAATCAAGTCTCGTTTTCTTCCGATTTTCAAACCACGTCTCCACAGAATTTTCAAGATATATCTCTCATTCAGTTTCAGCCTCAAATAACCCGTACACATCTATTTTGCACGAGTTTTCAATATTTAGTTGACGCGAGTTTATCGTCTTTCAATACTATTAGTTCTCTTCGGTTGGTTCTAAATTTCTGGGAGGACGTATTATACGACCGAAGGAACGCACCGGTCGATTTTCCACAAAGTTTTTTCCGGGTCCCAAACCTCAAAAAACCGTGTATTATACACTACGATTTGAACCGTCCGTGAGGTCCTACCGGACAAAGTCTCGTTTTCCTCCCGTTTTCATATCACGTCTCTACAGAATTCTCAGGATATCTCCAGTTCAGTTTCAGCCTCAAATAATAAGTACACGTCAATTTTGCACGAGTTTTCGACATTTAGCTACCGCCAATTTATCGTCTTCCGATACTATAAGTTCTCTTCTTTTGGTCCTAAATTTTTGGGAGGACGCATTACACGACCTAAGGAACATACCAGTCGATTTTCGGCATGTTTTATTCCGTGGTCCAAAATCTACAAAAATCGTGTATTATATACACTACGATTTGAGCGGTACGGGAGGTCCTACCGGGCAAAGTCTCGTTTTCTTCTGATTTTCATACCACGTCTCCGCAGAATCTTTAGGATATCTCCAGTTTCGTTTTAACACGTCCATTTTGCATGAGTTTTCGACGTTTAGCTGACGGGAGTTTATCGTGTTTTGATACTATCAAATTTTTTTTTTGTTGGTCCCAAATTTTTGGGAGGACGCATTATACGACCTTAAGAACACCAGTCAAGATTCGGCAAGTTTTTTTCCAGGGTCCCAAATCTCCAAAAACAGTGTATTATACCCTACGATTTGAACTGTCCGTGAGGTCCTACAGTACAAAGTCTCGTTTATCTTCCGATTTTCATACCACGTCTCGCAGAATTCTCAGAATATCTCAAGTGTAGTTTCAGTCTGAAATAACAAGTACACATCCATATTAAGGTCTCATATTTACGAACTTTGAGGTAACGAACGTTTATAATTTTAACCATTTTTTCAAAAGTTTGGAATAGCGACGGTTAGTCCTTACTATTTAGCTAGATTCCCCGGGGAAGGCATAGGAGTAACACAAGAGGGATGTGCATGGAGTGTGCATGGACTGTTGTAAGCACGTGGAGATTGTGGAACACAGCTTCTTATCATATTTACATGAGATACTCTCTGCCCTACGCATCTCTTGATGGACCAAACCCCTTCATTCACTTCTTTATCATCAACCCTAATAATCTCCCAAATATCCCCACCTTAGCTTTTTTACATTTTGCATCACTTATTTGTATTTGTTACCCTAAAAGTTTAACACTATATGATCTCTACCCAAGGAGATGGCCGACAAACAAGTGACATATCAAATATCAATTGCTACTAAGTTGATTTCAAGAGACATATAATAATTAAGAGGGAGGTGTATTTGATTTGTTCGATCTATTAATGTTTATTTGAAATTAATTTCCATTACTTATTGTCGTATATCTTGGCGTCTTCCTCACTTCACTTGTGGCCTGGTTGCTTGCTTTGATTCCATAAGCTTTGGAGAAGTCAATTCATTACATTAACTTTTTATTTTATTTTATTTTATTTCAAAGGATGTTATCGCGCATTTACAACGATAATAAGGTTTGAATCCGAGATCGTGATTATCACCTTGCTCTCATGACTTTACTAATTAAATAATACTCATAAGTTAGTTGACATTTGACACCGTACATTACATTTAAGTGTAAGAGCTAGTAACATCAACTTGCATAGTAGTGGCCTTAAGATCCGTCACAATATAATACATATTTGATTCATTTGTATACATTAACTTTCATCTTATTTTGTATACATTGAAAGATGAGAGAAAGATGTACCACCTTATAAAGCAAGGGTTACTCCCTCTATTGCCAATTGGTTTTAGAGTGGAACCTTCTTGTCTTGTGAGTGGACTCTTCCCGTCTCGGGTGTGGCCCAGGCCCGTTATGTAATTTCACAAAGATCCACTAAATTTTATAAGTGGCTCTTGATTGTTTGGTTGGCATGTATAGGAAATGTAGACTCCTATAAAATTACTCCATCTATGTAAATTGATGTGAATGAATTAGGCAATTTATCATGTTGGAATCCAATTTCAATTCCTTGATGATAATGTAGGCATTGTCAAAAAAAAGGTTGCAAAAATTAGTTACAGTAATTAATTAAACAACTTATTTAATTTCGTGATTTTCCAATTCGAGTACTTGGTATTAGTTACCCCGCAAGCAAACAATATCTAAGAGCATTAATTAATTAATTAAGACCCCACACCTCAAATGAAATGATGCTATACCACTAGCTATTGGCTATTGGCAACAAGTAAGATTTATTCCCTGCTAGTATACGAATTGTCTTCAAGCATATATAGCATTACTATTATATAAAGAGGTCTAGGGTGCAGTGGTAACTACATACATTATACATATACTAGACTGTATAACGTTCATCACCAACTAACACTACCCTTCCTTAAATCATGGCAATCTTGGTTGAACAAGTTGTTGGTGTCGTGAGGCCGAGGGTGAAGGAGGAGACGAAGTCGTTTAAGAAGCTTTGCATGGAAATGCGTGAGGGTGGTGGGGACGATGATGACGACGATGGTGATGATGTTGCACCAGCAGCTTGATTATATTATAGCCCATATATATTTCTATGTATGGTTTATATATTGGTATGTGTCGTCGTCCTCGTCTATGAAACTCAGGATATATAATGGAGTTGATCATCATGATTTAGCATAATATATATATAGTGAATTAATTAATAGATCAGTATGTAAGGTCACTTAGCTTGTATGATGATGATGAGACCGGTATTATTGTCCAATATATAATATACACTAGTAGTTTTATTAGTAAGTTTGTCTGCAAAAAAAAAAAATATAGTAAGTTTGTGTATGGCCATCGCATATATATAGTGTGGAGTCAATGCTCATCAACTTAGCTTGTTGGGGTCAATCACTTGTATACTTATATGTATGAATGTACACCTAGATAGTGCAATACTAAGAATAATGGAGTATCATATTTCTACAAATTGTTGGAGCTACCTTACAAGTTGAAGTCTACAATTTCCGTCTCAATCATTTCTTATCTTTTAATTTATACAGTATTATTCAAAATTATGTTACAATATATAAACTAATCCAAATATCCATACAATTTAGTTTTTAATTAGTGTTTGCACTCACGGTCGACATATGTGTCGTCGTTCCCCCTCCATATAGTACAATAATACTATATGCTCGCCTCGCCTCATTCTTAGAGGGTCGGTCCATTCACAAGCGCTTTCTCACAACTTCGGATACGTGCTGTGTTAACACTTAACACTCCAAATCGAGGTACTTGTTATTGCCTTAGCTAGCTAGGAATCGTACATGCCTTGGCTTGGAATTGAGTCCAAACAGACCAAACCTTTCAAATTAGGGAATTAAATGGATCCTTTCCATTTATGACTTCATCCGTGCCTAAAGCATGACGACTAAGACGAGTAAACCTTGAGTTGAATCAAACTCGAGTCGTCCTAATAAACCTCAAATCAAACCTAATCAATCTTAAACCTTGATATGTATGTATGTACTCCGTATTTGTTTTTAAGCTAATGACAGACGACCAAACCCTACTGCCTGTATGTTATAGCTGGTCATGGGACGTACCGCCCGATTGGCCCGTCCCGTCCGGCCCGAATTTTTAGCGGGCTTGGATACAACATTTTTAAAAATATACAAAGGTCCGGCCCGCAAACCCGTCCCGAACCCGCTTGTTCGTGGGCCAAAATTTCACAATTAGCCCGGCCCGTGTCCGGTCCGAACCCGTATATGATCACCTCTACTGTATGTATGTGTAGTGTAGTGTACGGTAGACCTTTATTGAGGCCAAAATTCCTTATTAAGTTGTTGAAGCAATCGAGCAAATTAACCTATCTTAATTTGCAAGACTACTTGATAATCATCCTATGAGAGATGTTATGGCGCCACTGCGAGTGGTACGAATTCTAATTCGTACCACCCTAAGTTAAAATAAAATAATACTCCGTATAAAAAAGTATATGAAATTTGAATTTTCACAAAAGAAAAAGTTGAATATCTTGACATTTTTATTTTTAATCCGATGATATCATTTGTTTGCTCAAAAATTGATACGTGCGTACATTTAATTATACACTACTAGAATAAGACTAAAAGAAATCATTAATAAGTAATCATTTAAGTATACTCAATGGTGTCTTTGGTTAAAGAAATCAATTATGTCAAATAAATGGTCTCTTATCTACTATCAAAGACACCATTTAAAAAAAAATTATTTCTAAGCAAATTAAATCTAATACAAAGACATCATTTATCAAAAATATGAATTCTAAGTAAAATCAATTTTATTTAAACATATCATTTTTCAAAAAAATGATTTCTAAACAAATTGAATCTAGTACAAAGGTATCATTTTTTCCAAAAAAATGATTTCTAATCAACTCACTTAATAATTCTTTTATCACACTTAAAAAAAATTCTTTTATCGTACACAACCAACCCCCTTCTCGATTTCTCATTTCTCTAACTTGTTTGCCCATTTCTCTCGAACCCTAATTCGATTCTCCTCCGATTCCGACTCCCCTCCTCCCGATTCACCTCTTCCTCCTACCCTAACTCGACCTCCTCTTCATCATCCTATCCCTAAATCAAAACCCGACTCTAACGGTTGTGCGGTTAGTGGTACTGCTACAAGTTCTCCTCGCCGTGGTTCGCATTCTATGGTTTCTGTTAACGCTGATGATGTTGTTCATCATTCTCAGCTCATTTTACATGTTTTAGTTTCTTTCTTTCTATGTAATTTCATTTGATTTGATTTGGTACAGTTATCGATTTTGACGCAATGATTGTTCTTGAATTCGATGTGTTAGAGTATTGTTTTGTGTAGAAACTTGAAATTGTGTTGATGATGTGAAATTAGGTGATTAATCGTGAAGGAAGTGCGAGAAATTTAGTTGCGTTTCTAATTTCGATTCGGCTTATCGTTTTATATGTAATGTTTATCCGCGACGAAGGTGATTGATACAAAGGAAGTTAGGAATTTAGCCGTTTCAGTGAAATTATACTTCTGTACTACCTGCATTTTTGAGCGATTTGATTGAGCTCTTCGATTTCTTCTTGTTTGATTCAATTTTTGTTGATTTTGTACTGGTTAAGCTGAAATGATAATTGTGTACAGTACTCCCTGTGTTTATCAGATTGCTTCTGTGTTTTTGGCAATTTGATTGCTTCCTTCCTTCTTGATTTCTTTTCTTTGGATTCGATTGCTCTCATAATTAGAAACGTGAACTTTCTCCTCAGTAAACTGTCTATTCCCACACTTGCCTCAGAACCTTCTTTTATTCATTATATATTCATTCGTTTTCAACTTATGTTTATGTTGTTTACTTGACTAGAATACATGGAAATCAACTGCTATTCTAGTTTGTTCTCGTTTGGTCTGAGCTATACAAATCCGACTTATGCGACAACTATTCAACCTTCGGTACCTGTTTTCACTTTCCTCTTAGTTAATGATTTGTGTTGTGGTAAGACCACACAGATTCCACAAGCAAGTTGAATTACGGTTTTCCTTGTAATCTAATCCTGCGTCACTTGTAAGTGTCTTGAGTAGCTTATGTTTATTTGTGCGTGGTTTACAGTTCCTTTATGAAGCTGGCTATGGTTCAGCACGAGAAGCGGTGTTATTGGTGTAACCCAACCTCGTCGTGTTGCAGTGCTTTCTACTGCAAGACGAGTGGCATATATATGAGCTTGGAGTTCGCCTTGGGAAGGAGGTTGGGTTTCAAGTCAGGCATGACAAAAAGATCAGGGATAATAGTTCTATAAAGTTCATGACTGACGGAATTCTACTTCGAGAATTGCAGGTTTCACTTTCCTGCTTTTGTTAATGATTTGTGTTGTTCAGGTGTTGATAAGTGCGATTTTATATCGCACAAAAATCTTCTCAATGTGTTGTCATTTACGATTGGGGAATTAGGATTAGCCCAGGTTTTGTTTTTTGATGAATTAATATGAGTTTAACTTTTTGGTGGAGAATGGAAACAAATTTTTTTGGTTTTGTTATAAGGAAGTATAGAAAGAAGGTTTTTTTTTTTATGTATACAATGTGTTTTTGATGTTGAATGAGTGATTATTTTGATTGCAGTTTGTGTTTATGACATTAATAGAGGCTCAGTGTTCGGGATAGAAATTTAAAACACGACTTGTAAGTCTTGAATGAAAAGTAAAGTAAGCTATTTTCGTTACTGGTGCTTACTGCTTAGTATACCATGTTGAATGATGAGTTGTGAGGCTTAGAAGGTGAAACTGATGGAAGTCATTGGAGAAGCTATTTGTTATTTGAATATTTGATTAGAAGGCAATGGTTCTACTTGTTTCTCACGATTATGCTTTTTCTTGTCTGATATACTAGTGACTCCAGGACAAAGTAGCATCAACAAGATCTAACTTGCTTGTGTTCGCTGGTTGATGCTGAAATTATTTATCGATTACTAAAATTTTAATTCATGGGGGTTTAACGCATAATCTCTCGTTTTCTTGTAGGTTATCTATCATGTCTAGAAGGTATGACAACCACACAACAATCTTCTCCCCTGAATGCCGACTTTACCAAGTTAAATACGCCATGGAAGCCATTGGCAATGCTGGTAGTGTCATAGGAATCCTATCAAAAGACGAGGTCGTCTTGATCGGTGAAAAGAAGGTGACATCCAAGCTTCTTCAAACCTCCACCTCAATCGAAAAAATGTACAAGATCGACGACTACATTGCCTGCACAGTAGCTGGGATCATGTCTGATGCCAACATACTAATCAACACGGCCTGAGTCCAGGCACAGCGCTACACACTCTCCTACCAGGAGCCGATCCTGGTCGAGCTACTTGTCTAGTCCCTCTAAGATAAAAAGCAGAGGTGCACCCAATTCGGAGGGCTCCATCCATTTGGTGTCTCCTTTTTCGTAGGGTGGGATAAGAACTCAGGGTTCCAAATTTTCACGAGCAACCCAAGCGAGGACTACGCAGGCTGGAAAGCGAATGCGATTGATACTAACAATCAGGTAGCTTAGTCGATGCTAAAGCAGGATTATAAAGACGACATCTCGAGGGAGGAAGCTGTTGATCTGGGTTTGAAGGTGCTGAGCAAGACTATGGACAACACGAGTCTAACATCGGAGAAGCTTGAATTAACCGAGAATTTGGAAAACATAATTTTTTTTGTGGAGATTTCGATGTTATAATGCATTATAATAATGTAATTTCCCTTCCAATGTAAATTTGTACACATTTTGGCATTAATATATGATAAATATATTTATGATATTTTCTTGAGTATGGTGTTCATGTATTTAATTTTGAGTTGTTAAAAATATTAAAAGAAAAAAGAAAAATTAGGATGCCAAATAAATCATTTTTCTCAATTTGATGGTTACCAAAGAAACCATTTAAGTGTGTTACATGGTTTATTAGTTGGTAGGAAAAGAAATCATTTAAATACTCTACATGATTTATTAAGTTTAGATAAGAAACCATTTTTCTCTCCCAAATGGTGTCTTTTCCATGGATCAAAGAAACCATTTATCTCTTAAAATTGATTTCTAAAGCATAAGCAAAGAAATCATTTTTCTCACATGGTTTCTTACCCTAAGACACCTTTGACCTGGAGATCATCTCCAAAATGGTGTCTTAGGGCATTTTAGCATGGTTTCTTTGCCATCTTTTCTAGTAGTGATACTTCATTTTCTATATAAGAAACTTAAATTCATTTAAAATTAATTCCGTTGTGGAGTGTATTTGTCCTGAAGTACTGATTACACAACAATAAGATAATTAGTTAAAAGTCTAATTGTTATTGGATTATTCTTTTATTATACTTTACACAATCTTATCGCTATTGAATTATTTTTTAAATTTTTTTACTATGTACTCCCTCCGTTTCAATAAATTGTTTGCCTTTGGTTTTGACACAAAGGGAAAGAGATCCAATTAGGATGTGACATGTGGAGCCAAGGATCAAATTACATATAAAAAAACATTCATAAAATAGAAAGACAAATCATTCATTGAGACGGTCCAATATGAAATAGGCAAACAATTTATGGTACGAATGGAGTAACATCACATTGAAAGGAAACATATAAATAAACTACTCCGATCCCTCCATAGGATATAAAAACTGATCTGATGCACGTCAAATAGTCAACGGTAGCAACTTCACTTGAAACACATTTGCCAACGTCAACTGCTTCCTAATTTGTATGCATGCATACATGTTGAAGGAGTATATCCTGATTTAATGATTAAGACGGATTGACGAAAATACTTTAAATAAAGAGAGTAGATATCATCGATTCAATCTCCACCCTTTGTGTGATAAAGCGACTTCAAAGGGTCATCGCCATTGATTAGCTAGGCCATCAGGAGAATCGCACCCCAAAAATCGAGATCATATCACAGAAGTCATCGTCATCGTCATGTCAACTCTCCCTGATATTGAAGAACCATTAATACACACCACTGTATCTGTATCTGTATGTACACATTCTTCGTCTTCTTCCCTCCTTAACTAGATTGTAGTCCCCCGTCTCCGTCATTTGTTCTTCTTTGATTAAAATACAGCGGAAAGAGTAGTAATTAAAATGCTAAACATATTGATCGATGTATGATGATGATTATTATCATATATATGATCGATAATGTCACAGATTACAGCTTCATTAATCATCTTTACGAGGGTTTCAAAAAAAAAAATCATCTTTACGAATGAACTCATGGATCCATGTTGAAAAAGATTGTGTCTTTTGCGAAAACACTAAAAACTTGGGAGACACGATTTCTGGTTAATCTAAGAGACCTTTTTGTTTGTTCGTAACCCTTTTATTATTGACTGTCCATCCCCGACTAGCTATATATATATTTGCTAGTATCTTGTTGATCTAAAGTGCTTATGCATAAGGGGGGTTTAATTTGTCAGGAAAATGAGAAAAAAGAAGGGAATGATGATGTGAAGTTAGAGAAGAGCTACTTTGAGGTGATGGGTTTGTGTTGTTCATCAGAAGTTGCTCTTGTTGAAAAACTACTCATTCCACTTGATGGTGTTAAGGAGATTTCTGTTGTTGTCCCTACCAAAACCCTTATTGTTCTTCATGATATTCATGCCACTTCTCCTTCTCAGATAGGTATATATGTATTCAGTATTCTATTCATTTCTTCATCTTCCAAATTAGAGCTACTACTTTTATTTCCATGTATCATGGAGTACATATACGTGTTTGACTTGTAGTGATCTAATGAGCGCACTTGCTTTGTCGCGGGTTAGAATCCAACCCGTAGGCTGATTGAAGTAAGCGAACTCTTAGTCTGACCACTTGAGCTAACCCTTGTTCTGATGTGGTGATCAAATTTGAGACACAAGTTTCCATGTTGAAAGAAGGGTATGAGTACGAGCCACGTGGGCCTTGACATAGAAGTATAATTTGGGTTGCAAGGGTGAATGAACCCCTTTTACATCCTATAAGTCGATTTCAAATCATTTGCGAAAATTCCTTGAGTATGTATCATATCAAACACTGATTTTTGTTTCAATTATGGGTGGTAAATGACAGTTGAAGCATTGAACAAAGCGCGGCTACAGGCAAGTATTAGGCCTCGAGGAGACAGTAACTACACGAATAAATGGCCAGGGAAGTGGGATATAGCATGTGGTGTACTGCTTGTATTGTCATTCCTCAAGTATGTTTACTATCCTATTGGATGGTTAGCACTTGGCGCTGTCGCTATTGGACTTCCTAACATTCTTGGCAGAAGCATTGCATCTATCAAGAACTTAACTCTCAATGTCAATGTCATTGTCCTGCTTTCAGGTACTTAGTATATTTCAGGTGCTTAGCCTGAATTTTGCACTGTGGTGAACTCTGTGTTGTTCCTTTTAAATGACCGAGTTTTCTATTTTCAGCCTGTAATCTTCACCAGCACACGGCTGTTCGCCTCTTCTTTTTTCTTATCATGTTGTTTTAATACTCCATTAGTGTACTGTATAATGGCTTTGAAAGTCTCCGCGACTGCATCTCTGTATTCATGGCGACGACCACAATCAGACTGCAACATCCGCAGTCCTGTAAATGTATACCAGTTACCAATATTCTAATGCAAATTTCACCTGGTTGGGATGTTGCAGTTGCAGGAACGTTAAGTTTGCAGGATTATACAGATGCAGCCATCATTGTTTTCCTTTACAATATAGCTCAGTGGCTCGAGTCAAGAGCCAGTCACAAGGTGTGATTCTATCTCTGAAACTTACTATTGTCATAGCATTACTACCTCCAATCCTCACTCCCATTTATGTTGTCCCTTTTTTACTTTGATGATCAAGTATATCAGTATATGTAAAGGTAAATACAGTGTCAAATTTCATAGCTCGACTTCTTAAAGCGATATTTGTACTGTTTATATGTTTGGTTTGTCCATGAAATTCTAAGAGACGGTTATAATGACAAACTAGGCTATGTCTGTGATGTCATCTCTGACGAGCATGACGCCTTTGAAAGCTACTCTTGCTGAATCCGGTGAACAAGTTGATGTTGCGAGTGTTGGTCTAGGAACCATTGTGGCAGTCAAAGCAGGGGAAGTTATTCCTATCGATGGAGTTGTTGTGGAAGGAAAATGCGAGGTTGATGAGAAGGCTTTAACTGGTGAATCTTTCCCAGTCACTAAAGAGACGAGTTCTACTGTTTGGGCTGGCACCATTAATTTGAACGGTTAGTTTAGCACTCATTTTTGAACAAGATCAG
Source organism: Agrostemma githago (assembly GCA_958450325.1). NCBI lineage: Eukaryota > Viridiplantae > Streptophyta > Magnoliopsida > Caryophyllales > Caryophyllaceae > Agrostemma > Agrostemma githago. The sequence continues at coordinate 3,370,562 of OY288255.1, forward strand.
AGTAGAACATAAAGACGGTATCATAATATAATTATCATGAGATTGACTCATATCACGTAGTTTTACAAACTCTACTATCGAAATTGCACCAGGCTATGTGAGTGTAAGAACTACTATGTTAGCCGAAGACTGCTTAGTAGCGAGAATGGTAGATCTGGTTGAAGAAGCTCAAGGCAGGAAGGCTAGAATACAGACATTCATAGACAATTGCGCTAAGTGGTATATTCCTGGTAAGCCTAACTCCATTTCAAGGTAAGAGTTTTGCCAAAGATTATTAAGTTGGGTTATTCATTGATGAATGATTTAAGTTCATTGTGATTTTCAGTGGTTGTGCTGATATCAGCTGGTGTTGCTGTGATTCCGATTCTTCTAAACATTGGGGAGAGAACGCGTTGGTATCACCTTGCTTTGGTGGTGTTGGTTAGCGCATGCCCTTGTGCACTGATCATCTCCACACCAGTCACGATGTTCTGCGCTCTTTCAAAAGCTGCAACAACCGGACTTCTATTCAAAGGCGGTGATTATTTAGAACTCCTTGCAAAAGTTAAGACCGTTGCTTTTGATAAAACCGGGACAATTACAAGAGGAGAATTTATTGTCACTAGTTTTCAGTCTGTACAAGAAACATTTAGCACAGAGAAGCTGTTATTCTGGTTAGTATCTTGATTACACATCGACTTGGCAAACAACAGATCATAACGATAGCTCTGACTGTCTGAGTACTTTCAGGGTTTCAAGCATCGAAAGCAAATCGAGCCATCCAATGGCAGCTTCAATTGTCAACTATGCTGCTATGCAATCCATCAAAGCATTGCCAGAGAAGGTGGAGGAATTCATTAACTATCCAGGAGAAGGGATATATGGGAAAATCGAGGGAGAAGATATCTACGTCGGTAACCACAGGATTGCTCTCAGAGCTGGATGTAAAGAAGGTGAGACAGTTACTACAAATTCAGACAGTTAGGCAAATGCCGAGATTCTGCTACGTTGCTTACTGACATCAGATGTTCGATTCTGTTTATTTAGCATCACGTACAATGGAAGGTAAAGCAAGTGGTTTCATATACATTGGAGCTACTCTGGTAGGAACCTTTAGTCTCTCAGACGAGTGTCGGACTGGTGTTACGGAAGCAATCGAGGAACTAAAACGGGCAGGCATAAGAACAGTTATGCTAACTGGTGATAATCATGTTGCAGCTCAGCAAATCCAAAATCAGGTACCTACATTCATTTGCATGAAAACTGTATATGCTCAAAGTAATAAACCTAATTATTGCTTTTTTGTTTTGAATGACCTTAATGTTTGCAGCTGAATCAAGCAATAGACCTAGTTTATGCTGGCCTACTGCCAGAAGACAAAGCGAAGATCATTGAAGAGCTGAAGAAAGATGGAGTAGTCGCTATGGTAGGAGACGGGATAAACGATGCCCTGGCATTAGCCACAGCTGATATCGGAATTTCAATGGGAATATCAGGTTCTGCCTTGGCTATGGAAACCGGCCATGTCATCCTCATGTCCAATGACATCAACAAAATTCCACAAGCCATTCAAGTTTCCAAGAGAGCCTCTCGAAAGATAATTGAGAATGTCATCATTTCATTCTCGACGAAGGGTTTTGTTCTTGCATTAGCCATTGCTGGCTACTCTATGCTCTTAGCTGCTGTCCTGACTGATGTTGGGACATGTCTGCTAGTCATCTTCAATAGTATGCTACTTCTAAACGAGGCTTCAGACCCAAAAAGAAACACAACTATTTTGCCTGCCAAGGCTGCTTGTGGCAAGACTTGCAAGGGAGAAGTTAAGTGTGGGAAATCACAAAGCCAAGAAAAGACGGCTGAGTCGAGAAAAGGATGTTGTGCAGTTAAGTGTGGAAAGTCAGTGAACAAAGCTGCAGCTTCTGAGGATGTAGGAGCTTGTAAAGTAGATAAGCCGGTTAAAGGATGTTGTCAAGTGAAGTCGGGAAAATCAGACAACAAAGAAGTTGGGGATGCTTCTGAAAGTGTAGGAACTTGTAAAGCAGTTCGGTCAAGTAAAGGATGCTGTGAAGTTAAGAGTGAATCATCAACATCAGTGAACGAAGAAGACGAGGCTTCTAAGAGTGGAGGAACCTGTAAGTCGGCTCAGTCGAGTAAAGGGTGTTGTGAAGTCAAGTGCAGTAAAGTCGAAAAACCGGAGCAAAAGAGTGTTGATTGCTGTGGTAATAAGTTGGAAGGATTAGTTGGAACAAGTGATGGGAAAGGGAAATGCTGCAGGAGAGTTTCTAGTTGTTGTGGTGGACAAAGCAAGTCTATTTGTGGCAGTAACAACATTAATATAATGATTGCGTAGGTATTTGGACAACGGTTGGCTGGCAGCTCTATAAACTCGGGACATTCTATCAAGAGTACTTTGAGGCGATATCAACTGCATTTACAACACCTGCACCAAAATTCTGTGAGATCGTATACATACATACATTGTACAAAAATTTACGAGTACAAGTTCTGTAACTTGTTAATGTCTTGCATTGGTTTTGTGAGAAATTTACGAGTACTATATATACCGTGTCTATGCAACCTGTCAATAAGGAAAATATTCACACTTGCATGGAGTTACATACAAAATGAAAATATATTTTAAACTGGGTTCATATATCCTCACTGGTTTTGTGAAAAGTCTTTTTCGTTTGGTGAGAAGGCACAAAAACAGCTTGATACCTTGTAATGCGACTAAGTGCGCTCTTCGTTGAACCAAAAAAAAAAAAAAAAAAAAAAAAAAACAGCTTGATACCGACTGTAATACTCTTTATCTGGCTGCCATGCTCAAACAGCAGTCAAGTAAGCAGTTAAAATATGTCAATAAGAACATTTTGAAAAATGCTACCATCTTCACAATACTATCTTTACATTTGCCTGGGTTTTCTGTTTGCTGTATTTTTTTTATAATAAAAAGTTGTTTTATGATTCCATAAATCAAGGTTCACGACGATAGTGAGGTTCAATTTTTAGATAAATACAAAATTTCCTGATCTTTATGACAAAGAAACATATCCAAGATGATCAGCTGTTAACATAACACAAATAAAAACTGCAAAAGTAGGAAAATTATGACTCGGAACAGAACAAAAAGTTAAAAATCAATTTTCAACCAGTGGAATTGAAACTGATTCTGTTTTAGTAAAATCGTTTTCTATATAGAGGAACAACAATTTTCATCCCCTTCTCTTGTTCTAGTACTTTAGCAAAACCGTAGTAAACAGTGGTGTGATTAAGACACATAAGGTAGAGGATTCAAACCAGGTAGGTCTTTAACTGTCATCTCTTTGCATTGATTCGATAACCTCATGCAGCAGCTTGTTCATCAACTGGGTGTGCCAGCCACATTTGAATCATCAGGAGCAGGTGACTACTGTAGGGAATGGTGGAACATAAATCATTGCTCCACACAAAAAAAGTAGAGTTCCTTCCTTCATGTCATGCTGCTGCGAACTCTGTCGATTATCATTTGTCTTCCAGATAAATCCTCTTCATAACCGACGACCTGTGTTTGCAACATGGAGCACGAGAATTAGCATTGCCTCAGATAGTCCAAAGTAGGAAATGAATTTCAATTGATGAGTAGCCATTATTCAAAGGACGCGAAAATAACATGAAAGGTTCTGCAGTCAAAAAAATGTCAGAACCAGTACCTGAGATTCTGTCTGTGTTTCACTGAAAACATCATGGATGCCTGTCTTTGGATCTCCAGAAGCTTTTTGAAGGTCCTCCTTGCCCTTCCCAAGGCTGAGTTCGATTGAAAATCAGGTCAATAATGCATTGCACAAACTTAATACGTTAGTGTGAAACTTCTAACTAGTTATAGACAAAAGTGCGAGCTACCCCGGTCCGCACTCGTGGGCTTACTTTTGACCGGTACAACCAACCACAAAGGCTGGGGTAGGGCCTTACATACGCAAGGCTGGCCCACGAGAAACAAAAAAAAACTGGATCAGTCGGCTGGGCCCACAAGGACTTGTCTTGAGCCAGGCTTCAGCCAGCCCAACCTGGTGCGCTCCGTCATGTTGGCCAGTCACACCACCTTGTGATCGGGCAGGGCCGCACCAAGCCCGGCCATGTCCTTTACTTCTCACTAACTCAATTTAACAGATTTTTTAGTCTTGATAAAATCTCAGGAAATAAAAGTGAAAACATGAAACCTAACAAGTTGCATATAAAAAATTCACAAATACTCATGTGAGACCTCTCGGCTCTCATATGAGACTTCCTCCAAAAAAATAGCTACATAATACAAATATTGAGTCAGTGTTCAGAAGTGGCATGTTACCTTTGTAACCAATGTGCTGACGGCCCATAGGCAGAGTGAGAGACTGAATGATCCCTATTTACGACCCCGCAATCCGGTGGAAACATCTATAATGCCATCAAGGGTGAACAAAGGATAGTACATCGAAGACAAAAATTACAGCGGCTCAAATAAAGAAAGGGTAATCAGATAAAGGATACTTTTTTTCCACAAGATGTACCAACGGGAGATTTCAAGTCCTGAATCTGAAACCCGGAAAACAATTTATAGGTTAAATAACTGAATGTAAAACCATCAGCTTTTATGTGTGCCAACTAAAAACTCTATTACCATGAGATTCTTATCCTCAAGGAGCATCTACAAAAAATTGCAAATGATCATGAAAACTCAAAGCTAATCGCTGCGTACCTTGCTTGTCTGCTCCAATAAATCCTCTATTACAGCAGCTACATCAGAATGCCCATCTTCTTTAGCATTTTTAAGCGACTCGGCAACACTAGGATCCTGTTTTAGCTGATTTGACTCACTACTTACTTCCAACGGCCTTGACCTTTTTCTTGAAGACTCACTATTTGTCCTTTTGAGGTTGCAAGAATCGCCTGAGATTTGTGAAGAACTATTCATGGAAATAAGTTTGGCAGCTTGTGTAGGATACTGTGTCACAGTACAGACCCCAGACTCCGGGTCTTGTGGCACTTGTTCTGGATAAAAGTCATCCAGTGAAACAACTTGATTCTGAAAAGCATAATTAAGTAGCAAAAAAAAAAACATACATCAAGTTTTGTGATTCCCAGTAGATGTGATCATGGACAGAAGAAAAATTGTGAATAGACCGGAAATCCAGAATACTTACCTTTTTGACACACTCATAAATCCATTCACATCTGACAGAGTGTATTCCCAATTTGCAGGCAGCCTCATACTTAGGGCCATTAGCAAAATTACATATCAAATGAGTAACTTTCTTGGTGAATTTTTCCCCAAATTTAGCGCCAAGCACAAAGCATAAGTTGCGCAGCAGCAATCGCTCTTTTTCTGTATATTGTGACACACAGAAGCGCAATGTCTCAAAACCAGGTAAAGGGATCCGGCAGGGAAGTGGAGAATAAAGTATATGACTGCGAACATCGATCAAGCGTCCTTCCTACAGCATAGGGTCATAATCTCACTTCATGAATATTTGTAGCAAGCTAAACCATGTGCATAACAAATAAACAGTTTCAGACTATCGATCAAATTATGGTGTTATTAACAAATTATAGACTATTTAGTGCTTTAAATTATGGAAATTTGTAAACTAGAAGGAGCGCACTTCGGTTGGATGAATGTAACTGGGATAAGCTCATAAGAACCATGTGCACTAAAGCCACCAAGAAGCTAGAAAAAATAAACTGACCCGGACAGAGAAGCCAAAACAACAACAATTCATGGAAGTATAGTGTTTCAATAATAAGCTCATTAATATGATGTGAGAAACCAGGTGACCTCAAGTCCACAGATTAAATAAATCAGACACCAAGTCCAATGAATTTATCTGGCCTTATCCATCCGAAGAAACATCTACAAAAGAAAATTGTACCTTTAAGCAAGACATAACCCAGTGACTTGACACACAAGTAGACTGGGAGCAGGTGGATGGATTTGAAATCACTCCATGGCATTCCACAATGAAGTCCACATTCAGTGAGGGATGACCATCTAGTACCTCACCACCACCTTCGTTTATCCATTGGACAACTTCATCACTCTAGCCAGCCAAACGTGTGAGAGAACAATGCAACAAAGTATCGATTAGATAAAGGAGCAGTTCAGCGACAAACTACATTTGCAATTTTGAGACTGGAGTATCCAAAGCTCGAAGATCAATGCACTAAAGTACGGACTACATCTTTCGTAAACTTGAAGCCTTAGTCTCTAAGCATAAATGAGAGAGCAAGAGATGTTTAACATAAACTCAAATGGAAAAGGAATTATTGAATTCATTTGACTATGATCTTTGATTGTTACCTTTCACATCAAATATCAGAGCTTTAAGATCAGTTTCTTTTGTCATCGTACCATTCACAACAACAACATAGCCTTATCCTCCAAAAGTTTGGGGTTGGCTAACATGAATCATTATCCGAAATCGTCAAGTCGTCTCGAAAAAAAATCATATATAAAGGCCCAATAGTAGTAATAGTAAGGAGAATAATAAAAATTAGAAGAAAAATACCTAGTTTCAAGCTCAAAATAAAGGTGAAAGCGTCCATAAGAGAATATCATAGAAAAAGAAGATTTTTGAAGAAAGAATCTCCAACAACTACTGAAGTAAATGACAGATGTTTGAAGGTACGAAACAACACAAGGAGCTCTACATTGATGAAGAAATAGCTCTTACCAATCACGCCACTCAGTATGAATTTTTAGAAAACGCCAATAATATTTGCAATATATATTTTCGGAAACAACTCAGTTATATCTTTCAAGATCAGGGTTCAGGAAGTAGAATCACATTACATTCTAGGTTGATAAGATATGGCCTGCACTTGCCACGAAACCACAATAGGTGTTTCTGATTGATTGGAAAAGCACACAAAAAAGCACACAGTAGATGATTCAGTCATGCAGTGAGATCATTTGAAAATGCTGAAAGATAAAAATGGTGAACGGAATTTTGACACAGAAGACAGTAAATGGGAAAGTAAGCTATGAGAAAAATCAGGGCTACAGCTCCGTATAAAGGTCATACTCTTGCTTCACTCGGGACCTTTTTTCTCACCAAATCTAGTAGTTTGACTATCAGAGGTAACAAGAGTGCACAAACAACAAAAGAATTTACCTTATCTTTAGGGAAAGAATGCGAGAACTGAAATTTTTTCCTTGTGAAAACTTTCGACAACTTTCCATGTTGTGAGTTATCAGAAAGCGGCATCTTCTGTAGACTTGCATGTTTGCCGTTTGAGATAGCAAATCTTGTACTTACTGAAGAGCTCTTAGTTTGTTCTGAGTGACTACCATTCTTGCTGTTATCCACCAATTCTTCTCTAACTTCTTCCACTGAAACTCTTGTTCCAGCATCTACAACTCCAGAAGTCAAACCAGTTGGTGGACTGGACATATTGCTCAAGGATTCTACTTGAATACTGCTTCTCGAACCAGGGTCTGAAATCTTGCATGATGATGGCAGTGCATCTATATGGTTCAAACAAGGAAAAGAAAGAATTAAATTAATTCATTAAACAAAACAAATTGACCATAAATTAAAGCAAAACCTAAAAAGGAACACAATAATTAATTTAAACATGCAAAAAGAAACCAGTAACTGCTGCTGAATTTAAGATACCTTTGGGAAGAAGTATATCATAAGCAATGTGCTTCTGGACAACAGGGACCTCTTTCTTTTCACGGTCACAGTCTTCAAGCCAAGTGCGTTTTACTATGCGAATAACCCCAAAGGCAGCCAAGCCTCTCAGTTCTCGCTTTTCACTGTCAATGTAAGGTAAAAACAGTACTCTCCAATCAGAACTCGAGACTCATCACCATACCATTACCTCTAAAGCAGCCGCCAATTCAAGAAAGATATAACAGAATTCGACATATTAGAATTATCTTTGCAAGAAAATCATAACAGGAGAAAAAAGATAAAAGAAGTTTTTATGGTTCACAAATTAGGGTGGAGGGATCCATTTCCAGCCTCCAAGGCAGATTAAAATCCCTCCAATATAGAAAAGATCGAAGGGAAGTTTATCCAAGCACCCATAATCCATCCGACTTTCCTTCTCTTGCCTGCGTTTCCTTTCCCTCTATCCCTTCTTCTCTCCCCTTCCCTCCTATTTTGCTATGACAAACCCATGACTCGTGAGATCTAAAGTCTAAACTTTCTAACAAAGGGACAACAAAAGTTCCACGGTGAAGCATGGACGTGGCTTTTTTTCCGAACTTTGCTTCACTGAATTTTTTGAACTATGATAAACTGATTTGTTAAGGTTAACTATATGCGGAGTACTATATACGAAGTATAAGTATATAGCCTATTAAAACCGTTTAATATTGGGATCAACTTAGCAAGGGAAAGAAAAGTTGAGGAACATGACTTACACATCAGACGGTGCTCCAACAACTATATGTGTCAGTCTCTCATTACAAAACATGTACCTGGAACCCCCACCTCTACGTATCATGCCTAATAGTTTTCTCGTGTCGGATGTATTAAAACCAACCAGACAAATCTTGCAATCTGAGAGATACAAGTCGTCAGTTTCTGAGTCCTCTGCAATGCAGCCTTCGAGTCCCTCGCCATTACGAGGTACATCTGGGGGGGCTGGCTCATCTTCTTTGACAAAGGCCGAGACGCCGAGAGAAGAGACATTTGAGGTGTTCTGTGAAAATGCAATATCTAGATCCGACTCCAGATTGCCCACGGATGGAGGAGCATGGAAAGATGAATCCGTGGCTGCTGATGACGAGGTATGTTGCGAATTTCTTAAATTTCTGTCATGGCCAGGTTTGGCCATTAATTTACTCCTATGTGCGGAGACTGAAGATACAGAACCACTCTGAACTTGATAAGCTTCTTCATTCAGACACACTGGTAAAGTGGTAATCATAAAGAAGGAATCGACGTGAGAACCAGAGTTGGAATGCACTGGATCAGAATGTCAAAGCATATGCAAAAAATGAACATACCTCTTTTAGCAAGTGATTGATCAAACCATTTACGGGTGACAATAGATATGGTACCCCACTTCCGAGCAACTTTAAATTTGTCACCTTCAGGCACTTGTACAGAGTTAAGGTCGAGGTTTCAAAATAATCACAACCACAACAATGGCAGCAGCAGCAACAACAACAACCACCACCAAAAAAAGGCTCGAGATTGTATCGAGAAAAGATACAGTTGAGATTCACAAAATGCTTCATGCACGTATGAAAGCTATCCATACATTTAGTTTTTCTACCGTCAACTCTCAGTTTTCACAGACAAAATAACTATATACAGCAAATTCTCAGCATAGGACCAGGATCAATGACTTTTAAGAGTGGTACACATATTGTCAAAGTAGGAATAAACAGTAAAACAAGAGTTTTTGTAATGAAGATAGGCAAAGCAACTGCTTTTGATAAGAGAAGAATAGTTAAAAGGCTAAAGCATTCAAAATTAGCAGCATACAAGAAAATCATCATATTTCCCAAAATTGTTGAAAAGCCAATATTAGCGATGGCATATAGTCAGACTGTATTGATGTTTAACTACATCAGACTGTATTGATGGCATATAGTCAGACTGAAAGTAGACTTCAAAGTAATAATATCATGTATTGATGTTTAACTACATTAAAATTAGAGGAAAAAATAAAGCAAAAAAATTATTAAGGATATTTCACAAATGAGATGTGTGCAGAGCTTGGTGAGTTCAGCTGAGTACTTCCCACCATTTTGTATGATAAGCTTCTCCATTTCCTTCCGCTCATCTGAACATTTAAAGGTGTAAGGAAAAATAAAAGAACTAAATGATAGAGTTATACAAGAGAACCGAATCCACAAAGAAGCATTGTGCATAAATAGAGAGACAACCTGCAGGGACTCTAGTAACACAAATAGTTAGCCCCATAAACGGAGGGACCCGATATGACTCCAATGGAACAACCCGATGCTCAATCCAACACTGATTTAACCAATTAATGGTGACAATATGCTTATTCTTACTGGTAGCCCACTGCAGTAAAAACAAAATCATCAAGAACAAGACAAAAATATAGTATGTCAGCACTTTGTAGTCATAATAAACCAATGTGGCACATTAGAACAAGAGAATATACCACTGACAACAATAACTCCTAAATTTTAAATGAATGTTGTCAGGAAGATCATGTATAAATTTCAATTTCAATTCCATAAACAACCAAAGAAGAGGAGAAGAATTAACCTTGTACTTTCCAGCCAGCACACTCTTTACAATAACAAAGCTAACATCAGAGGATGACTTAGATTCAAAACTTCCACCCATAGCTGTCACCAGCTTTCCCATTCTTTCCTGCAACATGTAATAAGATATCTCACATGATTGACTTACAAATGTCAACAAAATACTATGAATTCACAAACCAGACGTAAAAATAGTTCACGGGCAAAGGATATAATCATGTCCATACAAACAATGTGCAAACGAATGAATGTTCTAGATCAAAACATTGCAGGTGTAAGAGGTCCTTATGCTTAAAATGCCATAGATAACTAGAAAAGCTAAGTTTGTAGCTATGTCATCTTCTCCTTGACATGAGCTGCGTATCATAAACTTATATATCCAGCACATTCATGGCCTACAGTCAGACAAATATTGCCATAACTGATCACATCATGTACACCACAGCCTACTCATCATACATTATTTAGATTTGTTTTCTTCATACTTGACTAAAGAGGATAAAAATAAAACTCACCCATTCACTATCATTGATATGAAATTGACATAGAATCAGCAGAAACAAAGAAGATGCAAGTTAGGTGAACAATAATGAAAAGTTACGGGGACAGAAATAAATAAATATACCCCTGAACAATTACCCTTTCCCCGGCACCAAAGCCAGATGCAAGCACTTTGACACCATCCATTGCAAGACAGCAAACATATCCTAGCTTAGGGAGTGGTCGCCTCTCCTTCGCACAAGAAAAAATACATTGTGGACCTGCCAACATAGATTTTTACAACTTTAGAACGGTGATAAAAACTGAACTACAGAGTATATGATATCGGACACTACTACTCACTCCAAAAGCAATCAATAAACTGAAAAACTAAAGCTGAACCCAACTTCTATAACAAGCTTCTTAAATAGTTAAAGGTAAAGGTCTAAAACTGCATCCTTTATGCTCCTCATACCCTTCAATAGTTAGATCTCACTACGGCTCATACATGACGTAAATGAAGAAAAAAGACATCATATTTTATGTACCTAGCATTGACAAGAAGAACCAAAAACAAAGAATGAGAATTGCCTGCCATACAGTCACTAAGTCATTAGTTCCACAAAACCGCCAATTAGAATTATGACCGAATAGTTGGCCTGTTCCGAAACACAACATAAGATTACACGTGGCAAGAGTCTAAACATAAAAAATTGACAATCGCATGATGAAACCGAAGTTAGCTTTTCCAATAGATGGATAGGTCTGCATTAGATGCCTTTTAGTTTTAGCATTTAAAAATATTGATCTCATTTCAAAAAGCTTCAATCAATCCCATAATTTAAACATTGGTGCCTGCAAGCAAGGGCGGAGGGAAATATAATAGAAACATCTGTGCGAATCTTGACCAAGAGCTATCTAGCCCAACATAGATAAAGATCAGTAGCTGTTTGCAAATTCATAAACAAACCGACTTCATGGTTTCTGTCGAACCATAGTATTCCATAATCTGTCCAATGGACCTGGAATTCTAAGTCACTCTTCCTATTGTTTACTACTTCAAAGTCACTAACACATTCCTTCTTTTGATCCAATTTCCCCAATTAAATGGAATGACAATATAAAATCACTTTAGATCTTTAGCAATGTCACTAAGAGGCCGAAGTCCCAATACTGTACAGGTAGGAAGTAACCACCCTACATTCTACATTTCGACAAAAAAGACCGACACTGAGCTTAGAATCTCTTCAATTGCCACATTACAGAGTACTACTTATCTAGCTGCAAATCTACCGGAACGGAATACTTCTTTTCACACACAATTAGGAATCAGACAATAACTAACATCTTACCAAAACAAAGTCCATACCAAAATCTTGCAAGAAAAGGCAGCAAAGTCGACCAGCGTACATCGTTTAGACAAACGTTACTAGAAATCAGCACAACTTTATAGTGAAGTACAAATTGTAAAGCGAGACTAAATCATTAACGCAATTAGCATTTAATTACTGCCGAACTAGGAGAATTTAACAAAAATGACAGACTTGACCGGTAGCGAAAATGCGAAAACGCAGAAACATACCGAGTAAATTGCATCCTTTAGCTCTAAGGTCCTGGAATTTTTCCTGGATAGAACAAAAAACAGCATAAATTAGAATCGAATTGAGGAAATACGGAAAACCTAAATTGAAAAGGTAGAGAGAGAGAGAGAGAGAGAGAGAGAGACATGGAGGTCGGAGGAGATGATGTGGAAATCGTTGGGAGAATTGCGAGAAGGATCGCAGCAGAGGAGAACGTCGGCGCCGTTGAGCTTGAGGGCGTCATGGAGGGCGTCGAAGAGTTCAGGAGGGACTAGGTTTCGCGACATGAACACATTTGTGCCCTTGAATGGCTTCGTGTTCATCGTTTTAGGTGAGAGAAAGAATGGCGGATTTCAGTGTGTTCTGGGAATGCGGGGATTGGGGGAGTGAGGTGAGGAGTTCAAATTGAAATGGGGAAAGTGGAAACAAAGGGTGTCGTTCATTCCGAACTGCAGTGGCGCGGGAAAACAAGTCCGATCAAATGGCCATGGTTCGGCCCGCCTAACTCGACTTCTGACCCGAAATTCTTTTGATGAGTCCGACAAAGTCCGCAGTTGTCAATGGGGCAATTAATGGTGCCAGTCATCAGCTCGGCCACTTTAGGCTGATCGACCACGATCCAACAACGAGGACCTGTTTCTAGGTTAAAGCCTCTAAGGGGCTCTAACCATATCACAGGAAGACGACCAACACCTAACTCAAAGATAAAATGTTATAAATAGACCACTTTACTAGGTATAAAATTCAGGTCAAATTGAAACATGGTCGCAGGGCGGAACAACTCGAATTATTATAGTGTATAATACACGATTTTCAGTGATTCCGGGTCCGGAATAAAATAGACTAGAAATTTCATGGGTTGTTCATAGGGTAAGTTGAAAGTGCCTCACAAAATATAAGGCGCAACAGACAACTTTTGAGGGTGTCGGTATATGTCACACCACCGTCGGCCGAAAATCGATTAAATGTGTAAAAACGACGAATGCTTGTTGTATGAGGGTTAAACCGGGACGAAGGATATATCATGAAGCGACCCCACATGGTATGAAATTTTAGTTAAATTGAAACCTTGCCCCATTACACCGTTTAGATCGACTTGAATTGTAGTGTACTCGTATATAATAATACACGATTTTTAGTGATTCGGATTTCGGGGAAAAAAATGCATGAAACTGCATTGGTTTTTCAAAGGATCAATTGAAAGGACCTCACAAAATATGAGGTGTAGCAGACCATATTTTAGGGTGCCGGTATGCGTTACTTCACCGTCGGCCGAAAATCGGTTAATAGTGTAAAAACAACGAATACTTGTTATCTGTTCGTGAAATTGGGGATGATACATTCTAAAGCGACCTCAGCCACATGGTTTTTGGAATTACAGTGCGGATCTCCTGTAGATCCGAATTGTTCATGATCTAGTTAAATTGAATGAAACATGGCCCCGTTACGCCCTTCGAACTAATCGAATTGTACTTATAATACACAGTACAATTGTCAGTGATTCGAGGTCCTTAATGAAAAAAAGATCAGAAAGTGCACTGATTATTCATAGATTTAGTTGAAAATAAATATCTCACAAATATGGTGCAACAGACAACTTTCGACGATGTCGTTATGAGTTACACCACCGTCGACCGAAAATCAGTTATTCATGTATGTAAAAGCGTCAGATACTTGTTGTATGGGCGTGAAATCGCCCAGGATATATCCTCAAGCGACTTAGACACATGGTGTAAAATTTAGGTCAAATTAAAACCTGACCCGATTCCACCTCCGGAACGACTCGAACTGTAGTGTAATACACGATTTTAAGTGATTTGTAGTCTAGAATAAAAAATGCCAAAATTTACACGGATAGTTCTTATATTCAATTGAAAGGACCTCACAAAATATGAAGTGCAACAAACAACTTTTGAGGGCGTGCTGGTATGCGTTAGACCACCGTATGCCAAAAATCGATTAATCATGTAAAAATGACAAATACTTGTTGTATGAACGTGAAATCGGACAAGATACATCCTGAAACGACCCCAAACACATGACTAAAATTCAGTTCATGCCTTCATGGTGAAACCTTATCCGGTTCAATCTACGAAATGACTCGAATTGTAGTGTAAAACATTCAGCACACGACTAAGCTCTTTATTTAAGCAAATTGAAGATTAAATCTCATTTATTGATCATCCAAAATTGAGAAAATTGCTACATCAGTTCTTACCGAACTTATATTTATAAGGCTAAACACTTATACTACTTTAGCAAGTTATGTTCGTCATTCGTTGGTGGGTTGATTCATGCATACTTGACACCGACCTGGATATTAATATCTGACTCCGCTGTGGACAAATTGATGGGGGCCGGGGATAAACCCCCTATACATAGTATAGGCCCGACTCCCTAGACCGGGAGGGTCCACTTTAATTTGTTTGATCCAACTTACTGTTGGGGTTTGAAATGCTTCGCAAGTGCACGAATTATCGATGCACTAATGAGGGTCGGTCTAGAAGGAGCGAAGTGATGCCTAGTCATTTTAACTCTAAGTGTTTATCTAAGTCGATAGAAATGTAGTGATGGTAGACTAAAACTAGATGAATAAAAGATAACTAAAATGAGGAATGACGAAAAAGAAAATAAGACTAAAATAAGAAAAGGCGATAACTAAAGAATAACGATTGATCAAGAATAAAAAGAGACTAGGGGACGATGTCGCTTCAATTCACCTAAATCGCACTGAAGTATATCGAGTATCAAAGGAATCGGGGTCAAAGACGAAGTTGTATGCGTTCTAGGTCGACCACCTCCCTCTCGGGTTCGTGTCCGACTAATTTCCCCGTTTACCTCCCTCCCGGGTTCGTAAGATGGAATCCTAAAGTCAAATCCGAGGGTCACTCCCGTGATAAATCCCAAACCGACTCAAGTCAAAAGAGTACGCATACTAGTGTGAAGGATACCACGCTAGACTCCACTCCCGTGTTCGATCTAGTACGGTAAGGCAAGAGAAATGGGTCAAATCGGTTACCTATCCTAATCGACTCCCGTCGATGACTGAAGGATTAGGACCGTCTCAAACCCCTAAATCAAGATAATCCAAAATCCTCAACAACACTTCACCCCATCACCCAATTCAATCAATACAAAACATACTAGAGGCGCAATTTAGACAAATTTAGGCTTCATCGACCCCTAGTGGGTGACTACTCACTAAACATAGCTAAACTAGTAGAATTAAGAGTAAAGATGGAATCTTTAACTATGAACATTCTTATAAGTTGAATTTTACTAAAAGTGGGCAAATTGGGGAATTCTAATTAGATGAAGAAAACATACAAGGATACTAAATGGAGAAATTGAATCAAAGATAAGCTAAGTGAACAATCAACAATGTAAAAACTAAGAAGAAGAAGAAATAACAAGGAAAGACAAAATTAAACTAAGGATAAATAACAAGAAAAGACAAAATTAAACTAAGGATAAATAACAAGAAAAGACAAAATTAAACTAAGGATTGAAGTTTATCCAAATGATAAAGAGATAAGGAATAATAATAATAATAATAATAAAAGAAAATTAAATAAAACTTGAATCTGGAACAAAGAGGATGAAAATCTTCAAGAAAAAATACAACTTCTCTCTCTCGAAAACCCAAGAAATTCAAAATGTAGATTTAGGAAATGATTAGCTTGAGAGGCAAAATATGAATGAGCCTATTTATATGTCTTAATTAGGTTACACAAAACCGGGTTGAAAAACAGAGGAAATAGAAATCTGGAGCTGCGCACGGCTGAAGGGTTGCGCACGGTCACGGCTTGCCTGAAGGACTTACGCACGATCTGCCCACTACAAGAATGACAGCAGTTAGCAACCGGAAAAATCGGTCGGGAAGGCACAAAATCGGTCGGTAAACACATTTACCGACCGCATTTTAAAAGTTTCCGACCGATAGTCTATAGTCGAAAACTATGGTCGGAAACAATAAGTACCGACCAAACGATCCAGTCGGTGAATCACCGACCGAATTACGGTCGGTAAAGAGGAAAAACGGTCGGCAATAAAACTTACCGACTGATTTTGTCGGTCGGTATATTAAGCATCACCGACCGACCAGTCGGTCGGAAATGATGTTACGCGGTCGGTAAATCGTATTTCCGACTGAAACTTGCGGTCGGTAAGTGTTGCCGACCAAACCAAAGTCAGACCCTCCTGTAAAACGTTTGGTCGGAAAAAGGGGGACTCGGTCGGTAATGCGGTCGGTATTTACGGTTTTTACCGACCGCTCCTGTCGGTCGGTAATGCTTACCGACCGTAGATCGACAATATCTACGTTGCTTATGGCGGTCGGTAAAGAAGGCTGGGCGGTCGGTAATTACGTTATGGCGGTCGGTAAATATGTTGAGGTCGTGCTGGATCCAATTGTTTTGTTGTCCTCCAATTTGCAACATACAAACCTGCATTCAAACTAGAACATACAAACTCCAATTTGTTGTCATCGATATCGTATCATTCAAATCTTCCAACTCATTCAAACTACAATATCATTCACTTCAACCTTCATTCGTTAACTTCATCCAATTCATTCATAATCCAACATCTCCACAATTCATTCACATAATATGTTTAACTACTTAGTTAAGCGAATACTAATGAAAGTGTAACTAAAGAGTCTAAACAACTTGGAAGAGAATTCAAAGTTTACACAACTTAAAAGAGTAATCAATTAACAGTTCAAGCTACACTTGAAAACCGACCCCGGCTCCCCCAACTCCACCACCTCCCGAATTATCGTCATTCGGATTACGGAAGTTAGTGTTGTTGAACGGGTTACAGTTCTGAGTTTGTAATACCTTGTTAAGCGCTGACATGAGCTGCTGTTGTTGTTGCATGAGCTCCTGGGTCTCTTCTCTAAAGCGCCTGTTCTCTTCTTTCTCCTTCTCCAAGGCTTCCAAAATTTTGTTCTGAAATTCTTCTGCCCGTTTTTCTTGTTGTACAAGAATACCGGCATGATAGGAGCTCGAAGCATTACCCTTGTTCTGTTGAGGGGGGGTGAAGTACAATGGGCCGGCGGATCCCACTCCGTATACGTGGCCCTTCTTGAAGCCCTGGGCCGCTTCGAACCACAGTTCGTCGTCCTCTTTTCCTTTCTCCTCCTCCTCGTTCTTTTTCTTGAGCTCTTCAAATCGTTCCTATTAGCAAACAGAGGAAGGTAATGTTTAGGAACAAGTTATAACTAATTTATTAAGGAATTTTAAGATAATCTCTATGATTAACTAAATTAACACTTACAAATGTCTCCTTCGCCTTTTGACTGGTAAAAACTCTTTTACCGTCAACAACCTTAGAGTGCATGGCTTCCGCGAGCTCCGCCGCACTGGGCCTCCTACCACCCAGTTGCTCCATCTAAGAAGACAAATTATTACTACCATCTTAAAAAAATATATGAATAAAAACATTATGGAATATTTTAATATATTTTGTCATTACCAGCCTTGATGCATGTTTCGTTGCCTTGATCGACCCCCCGTGATGACTAGGGCCAGGCTGTGCACAAGCTTTATTTGCGGCAGCTGTCTTTGATCTCTTTTGGAAAGCCTTCGACTTCCGTCGCTCCAACAAGTCCTTGTAGACTTGTGGCACCATCCACCCTGGGCATGCCTTGTTCTTGCCATTCCGCAGTTCACATATGTCGTTAACGGTGTCCTTCAACCGTTTACGACATTCGTCATCGTACCTCTCCCTAACTCGCTCTTCATGCTCGGGCTCCCATGAACAGTACCCCTGACATTGTGACCGATCATAAATTAATAATTACGTATTAAGAAAAATCTAAATAACAATTAGAAGTGCATATAACTATATATCTTTGAATGTAAGGAAAATAAAGTGAATGTATACCCTAAAGTTGTCGAACCACTTATCTTTCACCGTCGTCGGGGTCTCCCGGTAGTTCATATGCGGTTCATGGTAGAAACCCTTGAACGACTTCGTTACTCGTCTCACCACACCGGAGTCGTCAAACCTTAATCAACACAAATGCCACATATTAGATTTTTGTATAAAAGAAAATTATATACTACATCTACTTCGATAATGATAGAATAAGCAATACCATCTCCCACTGGGCTTAATCGCAATTATTTCCAGATCTTGTTGTTGTTGTTGTTGTTGTTGTTGTTGTTGTTGTTGTTGTTGTTGCTGCTGCTGCTCCTCCTCGTGCTCGTCGACTTGAACCTGTGGTCCACGTCCACGTCCACGTCCGCCGCGTCCACGTCCGCCTCGTCCAACCATCTTTCAGATACGATCTGTTGAATGACAAAACAAACAAACATATGCAAATAATACTTCCCAAATGCAAATCCTTGAAAACATTTAACAAATAATATCATCTTGCCTTAAACCAAACAAACATATACAAATAATAACTGCATTTATCCATGAGTGTTGATCGACCACTAATACAATGACTAAGCAAATACAAGTTAGCAATCATCGTTCTCATCATCATCATCGTCTTCTTCTTCTTCTTCTTCTTCTTCTTCTTCTTCTTCCTCTTCTTCTTCTTCTTCATCCTCCTCCTCCTCAAATTCATCTTCAAATTCCTCCTCCTCATCAATGTTATCATCTTCGACAATCACATCATCACCCATCTCGTTCATCTCTTCCATGTCCTCCCCTTCAACAAAACTTTCTAAGACGTCATCGGCAACAACAACAGATAATAATGAAGTACTACTCACATCTTCTTGAAATACCGTGACATCCACTGGTGCATTAAATTGTGACTTTGCCCGACCCTTAAAAACAGCCCACCAATGATCTCTATCCTTCTTTGGGTTTGGGTATGGAGCAAAATAAACTTGACTAGCTTGATGGGCAAGTATAAAAGGATCATAGTTACCATACTTCCTCCTACTATTAACTTCTACTAGTTTATAAAGACCATGAACACTTGTACCGTTTGTGGAATTATCCATCCAGGAACACTTGAACACGATTGCATTATAAATTCTCTTCTCCCCACAATACCTCAACTCAATAA
Source organism: Agrostemma githago (assembly GCA_958450325.1). Lineage (NCBI taxonomy): Eukaryota > Viridiplantae > Streptophyta > Magnoliopsida > Caryophyllales > Caryophyllaceae > Agrostemma > Agrostemma githago. The sequence goes on from OY288255.1 coordinate 3,389,844, forward strand.
TTTCCTCTAAAGTGCCATGGTAATCGTTTCCTTCGACATTACTTACGCAAACCCCGTAATTCATGGTAGCTCTGTTTTTCCCATATTTCTGTGTGTGGAAATTAAACCCATTAATCATATATCTTTGCCAAGTGTTTACTTCTTTAGAAGGACCAAATGCTAAGGCTTGAATCACATCATCTTTGACATTCATCTCAGTTACCTAATTGCGTAGTAGAGTGTTAGTGCATATGTGACGTGCTCAAAGTTTATTTCATTCTAATATGTCAACACTGAGACTTACATATCCTTTAAACCATTTTGGGAACAACTTCTCATATGTAGTCCAAACTTCATCCATTTTAGCTCGTGGATGTTGCTCCATAATGAACTGTTCAAATAAGCTGTAATTATCCAATTTAGTCGTGACATTTACATCTTTTAATTTTAAAATAAATATGTAAGTTGTTACTATTTACGTACCGTTCATATTCTCCTAGTAGTTCACAATTTGATAGTGCGTACAAATGTGCACGATCGAACTCTTGTTCGTCCAAGTACCTCTGTTTTGGTTTAGCAAGAGCTCTACCTTTGTGTTTTCGAAAGAGCTCGGGTAAAGATGAATCATTTTCGTCACCCGTGCCCACATCCAAATCCTTAGCCTTTGTGTCTACGTGGTCTTCAAAGTATAGAGAACAGAAATTTGATATTTCTTCAGTTAAGAAAGCATTGCAAATTGAACCTTCCACACGTGCTTTGTTACCCTTTTTTTTTTTCAAATGATTAAGAAACCTACATTTTGATATAGTGTAGAGTATTTTCACAATTATGATGATATAATGATTAAGAAACAATAATAAGTTGAGTATTTTCACAATTATACCTCTCAAAAGGGTACATCCACCTATATTGTACTGGCCCACCAATCCTTGCTTCGTAAGGCAAATGTATTGGTAAGTGCTCCATTGAATTGAAGAACGATGGTGGAAACACTTTCTCAAGTTTGCAGAGGATCTCCGCAATATCGTTCTCCAGCCGCTGTACATTTTGGGTTGTAAGGCTTGAGACACATAAATCACGAAAAAATTGGCTGATCTCGGTAATTGAATTCCACACATTAGTTGGCAGCAAGTGTTTCAAAGCAAGGGGTAATAGCCGTTCCATGAACACATGGCAATCGTGGCTCTTCATACCATGGAGTGTGAGACTGTGTAGGTCGACGCAACGACCTAAATCCGATGCGTATCCATCTGGAAACCTCAAGTTGCATATCCACTCACAGAGTACCTTTTTTTGCAGTTTGTCAAGAGTGTAGGGAGCTTTTGGTTTGCGGCCGTCCTTGAGGTGTAGGTGACCTCTACTACATAATTTGGGCAAGTCCTTCCTTGTGTTATGGGTGTCAGCTATTTTATTTTTATTATCCAATACTGTATGAATTAATTGCTCAAAAAAGTTTTTTTCAATATGCATGACATCCAAATTGTGTCGAATCAACAAATGCTTCCAATAAGGTAGGTCCCAAAACAAGCTCTTTTTGAACCACCCTGTTTTCATGTTCTTAAGTTCTTTCAATTCTTGATCAGTACCATCAATTATCGTCGGGTAGTCTGATATCGTCTCCCAGATTTCGCATCCTGACAATGTCGGAGGTGGTTCGTCATTCTCGCACTTACCCTTCCTAAAGGCAGTTCTGTTGTAACGGAATGCATGATCTAGGGGTAAGAACTGCCTGTGACAATCGAACCAACACATTTTACCTCCGTGTGGAAGCCAAAACGCCTTGGTGTCTTTCATACAATGTGGGCATGCAAGTTTGCCAGCAGTAACCCACCCAGAGAGCATCCCATAAGCCAGAAAATCGTTGATGGTCCATAGGATACATGCTTTCAGCCGAAAATTTTGTTTCCGGGACACATCATAGGTGAGCACTCCCGTGTCCCACAAGTCTTTCAATTCATCAATAAGAGGTTGCATGTATACGTCCAAGTTTTTCTTAGGATTTTTGGGCCCGGGAACGATCAAAGATAGAAACATAAATTGTTTTTTCATGCATAATCCAGGGGGTAGATTATAAGGAGTGAGAATCACCGGCCAACAGGAGTACGACTTACCAAATTGACCGTATGGTGTAAAGCCATCTGTGCAGAGTCCAAGTCTGACATTACGAGGCTCACTAGCAAACTCCGGAAACATATAATCTAGATGCTTCCAAGCCTCACTGTCACTTGGATGAGCCATGGTCCCTGGTACACGTGGATTTTCTATATGCCATCTCATTTCTTTTGCGATGTTCTTGGTTGCATATAAACGTTGCAACCTTGGTGCTACGGGGAGATAGGTTAAGACTTTGAAAGGTATGTCTGCCCCACTAAAAGTTTTCTTCTTGTACCTATCTTTTCCACACTTCTTACATTTATCAAGCATGGAGTCTTCTTTCCAAAATAGCATGCATCCATCCGGACATGAATGGATCCTATGATGGGACATTTGAAGGCCCCTAAGCAACCTTTTAGTATCGTAAAATGTGCGAGTCATCATATTATCTCGTGGAATGATATCCTCAATCAAAGCAGCTATCTTATCTAAACTTCTTTCCGGTAGGTTGTCCTCACATTTAATGTTAATCATCCTAGAAGCTACTTCTAGCAATGATGACTCACATCCACGGTACAGAGGTGTCTCGGCGGCCTCTAACATTTCAAAAAATTCTTTCTGATCATGGTGGGGGCTTTCTTCTTCACCCAAAGGAGAATCCTCGACACGGTCGAACATTATGTCTCCAAACGCATCTACTATCATCTCCCGATAAGGTTGGTCGATGAAAGCATTAGTGTTTGTTGAAGTACTAGGATTACTAATAAAAGAAAAGGGTTCTCCATGGCACACCCAATTAGTATAACCAGGCGTAAACCCTTTGCTATAGAGATGCTCTTTCACCTGATACTCATTCAAGTACTTCAAATTTTCACACTTCACACATGGACATCTAAGAATCTGATGTGCCTTGTATTCTTCTTGTTCCTTAGCATATAGAATAAAATCATCCACCCCAAGTATAAACTCATACTTAACTTTGTTTCTATCGTCTACCCTTTCGTACATCCATTTTCTTTCGGTATTCGTCATTATTAGATTTTCTATAAGAGAAACGAAAACCTAATTACATAACATATAAAAATGGAGTAAATAACACAGAAATAACCACGAGTTTACTCTCGTTACGTTAAAAAACAATAATCGAATATAACTAGATCAGGGGTTGATACGTTTATTTACTCTAATTAGACAATTTAAACTCCAATGATCTCATCTCATTCGTACCCCTTCATTATGTAATTAACTTTTCACATCTAACCTTAGTTTAATATATAAACTCAAATTGTTAGTATTCTAAGCTACAACTATATTAGGCTAAAGAATGTTAGTCCCTACATTGTTATTATTTGTTAAGTTGAGAATAAACAGTAGATGATGGCCATTTGTGTATACATTTGAGAGTAACATGAATATGCATATTTTAATGTTATAACAAGGAGTTGTCCGCAAGACTTTTAATTACGGAGCAACAACTAAACTATACCAAACTTCGAAGATAAAAAAAGGGGAAGAATAATAAAGGCAGGCGAGATGAGGTCGAGGAGATCAAATAGAACGGAGGAAGTATATATTATGCCCATGCATTCCTCAAATTTCATATACATCCAAATCCCATACATTTTCTAATGCAAACCATGATCTCAAGCAACTCTAACCTAAAACCAATCAACCTCAAATAATATAAAGTCGAAAAAAATTATAAAATAAATATTATGTTCATAATTTATCATAAATAATATGCATAATTGCATGCATGAGGCTTATCCTAGGAAATTTCTAACCCAAAATTCTAGTTAATGTAGGAATGTAAGTTAATTTAAATCATTGTTTGTCGATCAATCGGATTTTTTTAACTTTAAATAAATGAGTTTTAGGAACACGATCGTTTATAATATGTTTTAAATTAGTTTAAAATAATGGGTAAATGACAATGATGCCTTTCTCCTTTTAAAGGTCTACCATATTTTCAATTTGTTCTCTAAATGGAAATTGAACAATTCGCTTAATGTCGACCATATTTTCGTTTTAAGACTTACCAATCAACCTTACAAACCAAACAAGAATACTAATTGGGTAATCCAATCAACATTGAATATATTCTTAAGACTAATTATACTAAACAATTTTCCAATCAAAAATACTAATTGGGTAATCCAATCCAAAATTTTCCAAAGGGTAAGTACTATAGGGAGAGCTATACTAATTGAACCAATTTTTCATCTAAATACTATAGGGAGAGCTATACTAATCTAACTAAACTATACTAAACAATTTTTCATCAAATTTCACCCTAAATTAAATTAAATTTCTCTCAATTTCTCAATTTCTCTCAATTTCTCTCAATTTCCTAATTAACTAAATCTCTCAAACCCTAATCAAAATCTCTCAATTTCAATTTCCTAACTAAATCGCTCAAACCCTAATTATTTTTTCATCCCCTACACTTAGTAGAAGCAACTCAACCAAAATTAATACTAATAAATCCAATAATGATAATAATAATAATCTTATGAGAAGTTTTCATAATTTGGCTAAGGAACCTAATTACACTAACCTAATAAGTTTCACCCTAAATCTAAATTTAATCCTAAATTCATCAAACACTTGGATTAACAACAATAATAAACCAAATATAAACAAAATCAAACAAAAAAATTGAGTTAGAATTCATACCTAGGTTGAAATTGGGGATTTTGGGGAGGATGGGTATGGTAATCCGGCGAAGGGCGGATCGGGGCCAGTGCGGCGGTGGTGCGACGGCGGTGCGACGGCGGTGCGGGGGAGGTTCTCCGGCGAAGGGGGGTGGCGAAGGGGGGTGGGGATAGGGGGTCGGGTTCGGAATTGGGGTTTGGGGATGGGTAAAGGTTTTTTTTTTTAAGTTACTGCGAAGTGAGTAATGAAAGGAGTCGGGGTGATTTATGTTAACAACGTCACCGACCGACAAATCGGTCGGTAAATTAGAAAATCGGTCGGTAAAACAACTCGGTACCGACCGATGTTCTTATTTACCGACTGATTAATCAGTCGGTATTTTACCGACCGAAAGTCCCATTTACCGACTGTTGTCGGTCAGTAAGCGTAATTACCGACTGTTTTCCATGCGGTCGGAAAATATCGGTTGCTAACCACGACTTTTCTTGTAGTGGTCGTGCATTACTCAATTTCTCCATACTCTCTCGTTTTTGATCTTCTACGCGCTTGTTTGGGCTCGAACTCGGTCCATGAGTTCCCTTTTGCTCGGGCATGCTCGGGTTTTACCGCTTTAGAGACGGGAATGCCTAAATACAAACGGCAAACACAAAAACCCGTGTACCACAAAAGATAGACGAGATAAGCCAAAATGCCTAGGAAAATGTGATAAATCGAGGCTAAATAAACGTCTGGAAGGCATAGAAATGCGGTCAATAACGGAGTTATCACCAGCCAACTGTAGATTGAGGCCGAATCTCATGTCGGTCGACTGACCTCTTTACGAGTAGCCGCTAATTAATTGACTCTAAGAAGGTTTCTAGTGACATCACCCAAGTGATGTAAAAAAAGTCGGTTGAATCCAAAATCCTTTATTCCGTATCGTTATTGACCGTTGTACTGTATTCTTCCTTGATTACTAGAGTAGACCATCTTAACAAGGAATGTATAGCTTAGTAGTACAAGGTTGAATCCAAAAGCTCAAACCCTAATCCATCCTTAGACAACTTTCACGTAACTCAATGCACATCAATTGGATGTGTGTCCAACAAAATAAAACACCATATAGGAGTAATAATGGAGTATGTATGTATGTAGCAGCTAGCTTAGCTACTCCGTAATTTCATTAAAATCCTCAACCGTCACCAAAAAGTCTTGTCTAAAATACCAAAAATAAACCCTTAATAAGAAAACCATGAATCACACTACTACATACATACTTACAAACTAAACATCAAATCATAGATCATTCACACATAAATACATATACTAATAGAATGCTGAATGCAGTGCAGTGAAGTACATGTACACGACTCGTAGATGATGTCAAGAGACCAACGGTTAACAACATGTCGCAAACTATCAAATTTAAATCCAGAAAGTATTGTCCCATCACAACCATGATTATAGGTGTATCATCATAACTTACCCTTGGATAATAGTCTACCTTGACACCCAATTTCACCTAGCCAAGCCTACGGGCTAGGGCCCGCTAATCAACTTTTTAAATAAAAACAATACTATGTGTTGACTATAATTATAAGGAATAATCTTACTAATTACTCCCTAATTTTCTGATTTCAGACGGGTATATTTGTCGTAATCTTGTAACGATTCAAATAGATACGGAGTATAACGGATCAAGTATATTGGGGATAACAAAAAGTTTGTCGCATCTACGTATCTAACCACATGAAATATTATTTGACATGTTATAATTACTCTATAAGACAAATATATTCGTCGGCAAAGAAACTAACTCAATCTTAATTATGATAAAAACATCGTAGGTAGTCTATGAAAAAAAAAGTAAAAAAAAGTTGAAAAGATGGTCTTCTCCTGAACTAATTCTCGTTTTTTGTTGTACGTAGAGTAATAAATAAATAAGTTGTTGTTTTACGTCAACAATGTAACACCGTCTAATACCATAATCCTTATCCACAAATGATAAGGTTAACTAGTGTAGTTCACTAGTGCTAAATAGTCCGATAAAAGAAGAGCGTTTTTTATTGAAAAAAAGGAACAATTTTTTTCCTATGACATGATTTTACGATTTTTTTGCGTGAGACCTCTTAAAAAGCGGTGGTTACATTTTTGTGGTTAGTGCATATATTCTAGTTAATGTCTCGCTACCACATTTTTCCGTAAACCGTGTTACAAGAGACTAATCGAAAAAAAGAATAAAGAAAAGGGAAAAAAAAATAGAAAAATATGATCAGTTGTCAATTAGAGCAACCCAAATACAGGCAAACCCTACTGAAGCCTCTTCGAAAGTTTCCTTGTCTTGCAACTCTTTCTATCATCAATTCATCATTCACCATCTTCCTCTTCTTCTACCTTTAATTTACTCCACTTCTTTTCATATCTCTTTATTATTATTATTATTATTATTATTATTATTATCCCTTATTCTTCTTCTTCTTCTTCTTCAACTTAATTATTATTCAAAACCTAGGTAGGGAAAAAAATAAAAGAAAAATGGGGAGGGGTAAGATAGAGATAAAGAGAATAGAGAACTCAACAAACAGGCAAGTAACATACTCAAAGAGAAGAGCTGGAATAATAAAGAAAGCAAATGAAATAACAGTTCTTTGTGAAGCCAAGGTTTCTCTCATCATCTTCTCTAACAATGGCAAGATGCATTTTTTCCACAGCTCCGGTTCCGCGTATGTTAGCCGATCTCAAATCTTTTTCGAATTACTACCGACCTGATCCACTATAATATATTTTGTGTATGTATGTCTGTAGGGTGGAAGATATACTAGATCAATATCACAAAGTTTCTGGAAAAAGGCTCTGGGATGCTAAGCATGAAGTGCGTGGGTTCATCTATGTTTTTTTTAATATAATTATTAATTAATTATGTTGATTATTATTGATGAGTTAATTTTTTTTTTTTTTTTTTTTTTTTTTGTTATTAAAAATAAAAACCTCCTTTACATACAACTAGTTTAGGGTAAGTGGTATGATTCATGGGATAAAAAGGGTGGAGTTTTAAATTAGATAGTATTTAATTAATTAATTAATTGCTAAAAAATGGGAAAAAAAGAAGGGAAAAATACATCCTTTGAAGAGATCTATAAAAGGGATGGTCTTGTTTCTTTCTCTCAAGCTTATTCTCTAGTTTTTATGGGTTTTTAGTCAAATATGGAAAGCTAGCTAGCTATAGTAGTTGCCCTAGATCTGTATGTGTATGCGCATATGCATGTTGTGTTACATCTCTGCAGATCTCATCTCTGCTCTTTGATTATTTCTCTTTTTAATATTATTCTTACTCCGATCTATGCAACTCTAACCAGTTTACCATCTCTTTTGCATTTTCAATCTCATGGATTTTAATTTCCTCTCTTAAGAACATATACTCACTCGAGTAGATCTTCTACCTCATTATGCGAGATACCTCTCAATATATGCGAGAGATCTCTCAATAAAGTTATTGATAGATCGTCTCTTTAAAATTTTTGTTTACCCACTAAGTCTAAATTTTTTCACCTTTTTATTCGTATTTGAGGAACATATATTTTAATTAAAGTAAAAACTTTCAGAAATTCGAAGAATCCAAATATATACCGGTGTTAGTTAAGGTATAGAGTATTAATTATTTCTAATAATTTGTATTTTTTTTTAAGATTGTTCATCCCTAAATAAAGCTACACCATATAACAAAGTTAATTTCTGAAAACAATATTGCCTCCATTTCGATCATTTATTGTTCTTCTACTCCGTATATATTTTAATCGAGATGGAAATAGTATAAATAATACGAGTAGAATCTAAATCAGTTTATATATTAAGTAACGGGATTTGTTGCTTTATGTTTCAGTTTTATGTCTAAATCAATCATTTAGTTTGTGATCTGAAACTTTTGACAAGCTTAATCTATTTTGATGCTAATCAATCATAGCTAATCATATCATCAAATTAAACTTTTGTATGCTTCTAATGGACTAGATCTTTTCATGTTATTACTTCTACTATTTACTCTATTTCAGGCCTAGACTAACTTTAATTTGTTGTGGCCTCTACTAGGGGGTTAGGAGTAATTGAAAATTTGGATTAGACGAGATCCCAAAACTTATTTTTTTTCCTAGCGAATAAATCATTTCTTTGATAATTTTTTTTACTACGTTTACAAAATATGTCAATTATGTCGACACATATACTCCGTATGTACTAATTTCTAGGTCATTTATTTGCTCCGGGTTAATTACAAATGGTAAACTAATGTTACAGAATCTTAGCAACGAGATCGATCGTGTCAAGAAAGAAAATGACAACATGCAGATTGAACTGAGGTAATCATCATATACTACTTGCTCGTTTATTTGAGAATAGTCCAATTGAACATCATATTATGCCTTTCTTTTTTTTTTTTTTTTTTTTTTTTAAACCCCATAGTCGGGATCAGATCATTGCATTCATATCATCAGAAATAACAGTTTGCATGTTTGTCGGGCCATAATTCTCCCAAACGCGCCTTCCAACAGAAAAAGGCATTACACACGCGAGCTCATGAGCAGCACGATTGCACTGACGCGGAACAAAAGACCAACGAATACAATCAAAATTACAATCAAATTCCAAAATTTCATCCAAAATAAGAAAAAGGTCGCTTCTTCCTGTATTTGCATTCCGTAGATGGTCGATGACGATTTTGCAATCACTTTCAATGATCACATTCCTGTATCTTCGATGCCACGCTTCCTTCATGCCCTCGAGAATGGCCTCCGCCTCCGCAAAACTGACATCCGTGGACCCAAGTCTTCTAAAACTCACTCCCCATAACATTCTCCCATCGTCCCCTCGCCCCACACATCCCATACTCACCCCACCACCCCGAAGGCCCGCATCACAGTTAATCTTGATGAATCTCGCTCCCGGGGCCTGCCACCTCTGCTCCCTTAAGTATGCAAGTTTTGCGATTTCTGTCTAAAGATAATAAATTAACGGTTTTTCTAACGTGTGCTTACTTGTGACACATTAATAGGCTAATTAAGTAAACATTCACATAATTACAATGATAATAACAATTGGAGTTGAATGGATTAGGCACTTGAAGGGGGAGGACATCACTTCTTTGCCATATCCAGATCTGATGAGGCTTGAGGAAGCTCTTGAAAATGGCCTTGTTGGTGTACGTGAAAAGCAGGCAAGTTTCATTTGTTTGTGTCCAATTCAATTGAGATAATAACTTTAATTTACGACTAATACATGTAATTTATTTTACTTTTTCACGACTTTTACATCTGTCAATCATTTGTTTGACTTTAACTCAAATATATTTCTCACAAATGGAGTCATATATGCTCCATACAAGATAGACAAATGATTAAGACAAAAGACCGAAAGAGTATACTCCATTGTTTAGTTCGACTCAGTTCATAAAGCTTGTTGTTTCGACTTGTATGTAACAGATGGAGCTTTACAAGATGTACAAGAAAAATGTATGTGAGCTACATTTCTTAAGTACTTGCCTTTTTTAGGATAAATTAACAATTTAACCTAATTGCACTTTTTGGGGTAAAATATTTTTAAAAAAAATTAAAAGAAAATAATTTTTAATTTCTATATTTACATCATAAAACTAGACAAGAGTATTTACATTATAAAATTAGGCAATTCAACCATCAAATTATAATGATGGATAACATCACAAGAATTGGTTTTTGCAATCATTTTTTTTTATTGTAGTGCACTTTTTGAGCGTAAAATACTCCGTATTAAAACATTTTCAAAAGGAATTAATTTTAATTTATGATTTTTACAAGGGCATAATTGATAATTGTTAATTCACTTTTTTTTTAATCATGTTTGAGTATTTTACATTAACTTTGATTTGTTTCATTAATATATACAGAATAGGATGCTGGAGGAGGAGAATAACCAACTCACTTACATGGTGGTAAGTTCTCCATTAACTCTTGATAATGAGACATGTTTTAGTGTAACAGAGCTATAGAGGTAATTTTAATATTGACAAAAAAAAAATTCTATTTTCTTTCCACTTCATTATTTCATCCATATAACATAGAAGTGAGAAGAAAACAAAAAAACTGGAGGGAGTAAATACTACTGTATCTAGTATCCTTTATCCTTTATTTATTTATATACTAAAAGATAAACCAAATTACTGGAGGGAGTAATTATTTATTTATCCTTTATTTATTTAAAAATTACATTTGTTGATTTATCGGACAATGTTATTAAATAATGCGTTTAGGATGAACTATTATAGACGGCTGAATTGAAAAAAATTAATAATATAATCCCTTAAATTAATGTTTGGTTCATCCTAGAGTAAAAGAATATAATCAACAAAGGAAAAGAAGGTGAAAAAAAAATTAGATTATCCCAAATTTAGGTTGTTGTTTAGTTTTTCAAGAAAAGAGAAGGGTTTACGGTAGGTACGTGGCAGTCGATCAGTAGTAAAACCCGCCACAAGGAGGTTGAAAAGTTGACCCCAATGGTTAAAGGTGAAACCTATTCTCCGAGTAGGTACCTGGATGAGACATTCATCTCCATGTAAGTGTGTAACTTACTTTTTTTTTTTTTTTTTTTTTTTTTTTTTTTTAACTTACTAATTACAGTACTCCGTATTAGGAATAAGGCTCTAAAGAAGGGGTAAAATTAGGGAAAATATTTACGGAGTATTTCGATTTTCGATGTGATTTGCGCAGGAAAAACAAAACTTATGATAGACGCTTGAATATATAGTTACAAAACTGAAATGACTATAATATGGTAGTCAGTCATTTGAGGGAGACAAATTTCTACATACCTAAAGTTTTTGTGTTGTGTTGCTTTGGTTTGTTTTTGGGTTGCTTTGCTTTGGTTTTTGTCTCGTTTATGCATCATAGAGGTTTTAGAAGGTCGGTAACGGTAATAGTGTAATACTAGGGTTCCGTGAATCAGATGAGGCCGCTCCAAAGGATGTTCAATTTGATTCTTGGAATCGTGCCCTAAGAAAGTGAAGGATGTCAAGATCAACAAAGCCTATAGAAGTATATAACATTGACGTACTGAATAAGATAGTTAAATTTAACATAGAAGTCATATTTTCAACTCCTCTAATCTTATTTTTAAGTAAGCATATCTAATAGTACTACTCCACGCACTAAGGGTCTCCATGTTAAGACGGGAACATGACCTCCAAAATTTATGGGACATAGACTATATATCCAATAAAACATAGGGAGTACTTCGTATTCTGTATATGTGGATTTGTATGTCATATTGCCAGGGCAGTATGTTTTGTGAATGAATGAAATCATGAAATGATGCAGCACAAGCAGGAGATGGAGCGCATGGATGGGAACATAAGAGAAATGGAAGGTGTGAATAATAATAATCATGGTTCATCAGCAGCTGGCCGTGACTACCATTTCGATCAGCAGCACCACAACCCCTTCGGCTTTCGGGTCCAACCCATGCAGCCAAACCTCCAAGATCGCATCTAATCCACCTCATCGCTTCTTCAAATATTCCGGCATGGATGGGCTAACTAGATTATGTTGCATGCTGTTATTTATTAATATTAATTACTCTGCAAGCTAATTACGTATGTAGTAGTGTGCTATGTGTGTGTGCGCGCGCGTGTTTCATTTGTGTGTAATAAGAAGGCTGATTATTAGGTGTGCCGTGTATGTGCATGCCTCCGCTCCCTCCATTAAAGATTATTGCTAGCTACCTACCTGAATTGTTTTATGTATGTCCTAGAGTGTAATTCTCAAGTACTACTAGTAGTCTAGTACCAATGGGGAATTGCATGTTTTGTTATTAAAGTTGCGCAATTTTTTATTTAAGATGGGGAGTAATGGAGTATATCGATTTTAAACTGATAACGAATCAAATATTTAGGATAAGACAAATTAATTAAATCCTAAAATTAGGATAACATAAATGCATGTGTCTAGGTTATTATAGCAAAATCCTTTATATACTACTCCCTCCGTTTCATTGAAAGATTCCACCTAAAAAAGGGTACATTTTTTAAGGATAATAATAAAATATTCAAAAGTAGAGAGGGTGTAAAGTAGGTGGGCCACCTAGGTAAGAGGGAAAAAGTTATACCAAAAAAGAAAGTGGAAGCTATCAAAGAAATTTACGAAAAAGGAAAAGTGAAAGCTTTCAATGAAATGGAGGGAGTAATTGAGAAACCACTAAAGATGAATTGGACACGTGTCAGGCTCACATTGAATGTTTTCCCGCCCTAAATGCATGAACTATTTTTGGATACAAAATAAAATTCTTAAAATAGATCCACTAAAAAAACTTTATACCAATCATCATATCATATCATTATATACTAAAAGAGAAACCACTGAAGAAGCAAATGACACGTGTCGCGATGTGGTGAAAAATTTTCCCGCCTAAAACAATTTAGCTATGGACTTGCATTTGGCCCAATAAATAGATAACTTATGCGCAGTTACCGGCGAACAAATTTGTACAAAATATAGACACAAACTATAATACAGTAATAGTTATTATTTTTAAATCAAAAGATGACGTGACTAAAAAAATCACGATGTAATAATAGAAAATATTTATACTCCATAATATTTAACATAAATGAATATATAAGTCCGATATTTATTATTATTCGTGCATTTGTTGACGATGTTTCATTTTATATAAGCTGTGCATTTTGCACGGGGCCTAAACTAGTACTTGTCTTAATTATCATAGTTAGGGCATATTTAAACATGTTTTAATGTTAAGATGGATTTTTCTGTCACAAGTAAATTAAAATGGACCGATACTTGAATATGTTGTTACATACTTAAAACGATGCCAAAATTTGATAGGGTTAGTGGTATCCCTATTCAAAGATATCCTAAAGTTCACTAACTAATGTAAATAGTGAAGTAGAGGTCGAACCACAAGGAGGCGGGACTCTAATACTTGTTATAAGGTCTAGACTTAAGATTACGGGTCATGGTTTTCTTATTTGTTTGGTAAGCTAAGAAGTAATTACTAAACGATAAACCAATAAGAGAAAGGTCTAGGGGTTCACTACGAATATCACTCGGGTCAGGAAATTAATTAACATAGCCAATAATCGAACTACCTAAGGTGCAGGTCCGGTCGGCATTCAAGCTAGAATTAAGCTAGTCTACCCAAACTATCGTGACCTAATTAGTCCTTAACCCGGTCTGCGAAAAGTGCTAATTGTGATATAATCAATCAATCCTGGCCAGTAATCAATCAATCAAAGTTAAAACGATATTCAAGCGATATTTCATACGATTAGAAACGAGTCAATTGACTCTAACCCTAACTAATACTCCCTCCGGACACTATTTTTCGCCCCACTACTACCTCAATATATGTGAGTAGTATTTTAATGAAATGGGGCAAAAAATAGTGTCCGGAGGGAGTAACAAACTTAGATCCCCTTAAACCTAGGTAAAATTTAGCAACTCATACTAGAAATAATAAAACTAATAATATACGAATTGCAATTAAACATGATGAGAATTATGCGAATTAATCTATGGAAAGCAATAATAATTCTCCACTGGAAACGATAAAACGATACTAAAATGAAAACGATAATAACTAGGAATACGGAAAATGAATTAAGACGGAAACGAAGATAGAAAAGTGAAATTAAAACTGAAATCAAGAGTAACAATTACCGAAGAATTTGAATTCGTAAATCTACGAATGAAGCACGTAAAAACTAGGTTCGATGAATGTGAGAAAAACCAAAGTAACTTAAGAGTGAATGAAACAAAGCAAAGATTTCTGTTACAAATCAGAAAAACTGATTTAAAGTGTATCACTTGGGCTCAATAGCTCCAGCCAATTCTTCGTCGAAATTCAAAAATGATGCGTGGCCCAGATCGGGTGCACTCGATCGAGTGCACCTGATGGTACTCGATCGAGTGGAGCATTAAAGGCCTCTTCCTCGGTTGTCTTGGGCGCAAAAGGAGATGTCAGCCCAAATCTTCAATGCAGCCCAGTTGACACTAGCGTGACGCGATCGAGTGATGCTGCTAAAACTCAATAGTGATTGAGTTTCTTTATTGTAGCTTGACTTTTCGTTTTCTTCCTCGACTCTCATTCTCGTCTTGGCTATCCAGGTTATAACTCCTAAATGTGCTCGAGAATATACCTAACCTGCAAAATAGCACGAGAATCGGCAGTATCGGACTTTCTAATAAAAATCGACACTAATTAAATGCATAAACTAGGAGAAAGAAAGACTCTAAAATGGGTATCGGGGGACGATAAAATAAGATGTAAAATGTGTTGATCAACTTCACTTTACATAATGTTATTTTCATATCTTTCAGGAGGAGTTAATGTAGAAAAACAAAAAATCATGTCCGAGATGCAATATAAGAACAAATATACGAGCATCCGGTCATACTGCACCAAACTCATTTAAGCTATACTACAAGTGCGATAAATGTGGTTGATTTCAATGGTGCAATTGAACAAGTCCTCCTACAAACTTCATGACCACATACCATCTTCCGTTGTAACTTTGTAAATGAACAATAACGACTAGTTCATCAAACTAGTCGATATGATGCTTCATTCAAGGGTACCATGGACAAATAATTGAAACCACAAGGGTACCATAAGAAAATAATTGAAACACACAAAGGCACTATGGTTAAAACATTGAAAACACAGGGGTACCATGGACACTTCTTCAGTTTTCTATTTAATTTGAAGTTCGTTGATTGCTCTAACTAATTTTCCATCCAAAATAAAATAATCACTAATTAACCTAACTTTTAACGCCATTATTACAGAAAATTGATGGGGCGAGGACACTAAACACAAAACACATGGTTACCATAGGAACAGACTTAAAATAAGGGTACCATGTATAATCTGTCAAAGTTTGAGGGTATCGTGGGAAATATCCGTAGTTTAATTTCATACTTATACTCAAAAAATAATGAAATTGTATGGAGTTAAATTTAACTAAATACAGTACTAAATTTAATTTAACTTATTGAATAAGGTTCAATTAATTTAAGTGACCTGAAAATAAGATGGAGAGAACATGCATACGACTAATTTATGAGTAACCCGAGAAAACTTCTCACCCTTGTAGAGGACAAAAACTGAAGATATGGAAGTTAATTGTAACATCTCAAATTAAATGTAGAGAATAATAAATAATCCGTTGTTGTCATACACTCATACGTTCATAAAAGGGATGCATAATACTCGTAACTACTCTGTAGTTTTCTTCACAATCATCCAATTGCCCTTCAAAATCTTATAGTCCGTGTTATTGGGAAAATAGTATTATATCATTAGTTGTATGAACAATTACCTAAAAGTTGTGATTTAACTCGACAATTTTATACTAAAGCTCAAAAAATTTACAATAAAATTCAAAATCTTTGTGATAACACTCAAAATCATAGGATCAGTTGTACATAGAGTGATGTACAACTTGTTGTATAATCTACTCATTAGTATTAGATTAAGTCTCATGTGAAAGATCTCTCATTACTCTCTCCGTTCACTATTTTTTGTCTCATTTTATTAAAATAATTCTCACAAATATTCATAAAATGGGGTGAAAAATAATGACCGGTGGAAGTATTATTTATGGACGGTCGATCTTTTATAAGATTTTGTTTTGTATTAATATAAGAGTAGTACACACTTGAGATATATTGCACCATCTCTCTACATATCGTTAGACTTAACTTTCACACAATATTTCATTACAACATTAGTCTTAGTTTTAGCAAATAAGAAATGAATAGAAAGTTGCATATTAACACAAAATGTACAAAAGAAGAAGACTTATTAGGAGAACTACTACCTCTTTCTCCTTCTGCAACATACTTCAATAGCAAAGCATTGTCAATGTGCATCTTGGCTATCATGGAGTTCGAAGTTCCCATCGATGTCGATCGTTTAAGGCCGCTTGTTCACGATACTTTCATCCCCGTCAATCCCAGATTTTCATCTATCATGGTATGGCTTATAAATACGAATTAATCAAGTCAAATGGATCACTAAAATGTTTGTCTTACAAAAAGATACAATGATTCTATTGTAGTGTCATATAAGAACCATAATCTTTGTAAATAGTACTAGTATGATTTCGCATGTCCCTTCGACTGTACTTGTTTATACTCCTCATGGTCTATGGAGATATGCACTATAACATTAACATAAACGCATTGTTGAGTGTTTGGAATATGAGTCGTCCAAAATGGATCCACGTCACCATATTGATAGGTTCGTTGTAATGAGCGACAGAGAAAAATTAAATAGACCGAGAGAGAAAGATGGAAAGTGGGAGATAAAACTCTTTACGATCATCTTTCGTTAAGAACAAGGTTAACTCAAGTGATATGGACTATCCTTTACTCCAACCACGAGGTTTGGAGTTCGAATATTCTATTCTCGATCATCTGCAAATTAAATTTATGTATATAGGTGAGCGGCAATGATGGTGTAAGAAGATGGCAAAGAGTAAAAGTGAAGATGGAAGATCACATCAAAATCCCTAGCTATCCGAAGGGCTTAACGATCAAAGACTACGATGCTCATCTCGACGAATACCTAACCAAAATCGGGATGGAACCATTACCAAATGACCAGCCATTGTGGGAGATCCACGGGATTCGATATCCGACAACCAATGCAGCCGGAACCATCATTTTCAAGATTCACCATTCGCTCGGAGACGGATACTCGTTGATGGGTGTTCTTTTATCCTGCTTGCAAAGGACAGACGACCCTTCCCTTCCCTTGACTTTCCCTTCCACTCGACGTGCAGCCGCTACAGAAAACAGGGGCGACAGTAGCAGGATTAGTTTTATTAATCGCGTGACAAGAAATATACGGTCCATATATGAGGGAGTTTGCGAATTTGGTTGGAGCATTGCGAAAACGGGTTGGATTGTAGATGATGAGACGCCTATCAGATCCGGAAGTCAGGGTGTCGGATTTCATCCTCCTGTCAAGATCTCTTCTATTGATTTCTCCCTCGACATGCTTAAACAGATCAAAACTAAATTAGACGTCGTAAGTATAGTACGTCATACCCGGCCTATTATTGTCGCATATAACGTTATTATTCATGTTTTTTTTTGTAAGATGGTTTCATTTTATGTTACGATTATTGCAGACAGTAAACGCAGTTCTAACAGGGGTGATTTTCATGGGCGCTCGATTATACATGGAAGAAAGAGGAGGAGAAGGGTTCAGAAATTCAAGGTCCACAGTGGCAGTGGTGCTCAACACTAGGAACATCAACGGGTACATGTCGGTGGACGACATGCTTAAAGCCGATTGTAAAATGTGGGGAAACCAGTTTTCATTTTTACATATAGCTCTCCCTGAATTAACCAACCATAATCACTCTAATCCTCTTGATTTTGTGATTGAATCCCATAAAATGATCATGGCCAAGAAAAATTCTCCTGCAGTTTACTTCACTGCTCAGTTTCTTGAGATTGTTAGGAAATGCAGAGGCTCTGAGGTATGTACATACTACATACCTACCTACTTTTCATTTTCGATCAAGTAGACATGAATGCTTTGCTATGTTTGTTTCGATTCTACTTCTTTAGACGTCACATTAAGGTTTTGGTTGAGCTGATTTCTTGAATATGAGTTCGGCTCTAAACCCCCTTCCTCCTAGCTAGCTAGCTAGCTAGAGTGGAATATTTGGCAGCAGGTATACTCGCTCTATAGGGACGTGTTAGAGTAACGTACATGATTTAATGTTAGGTTGCGGCTGAGTACGTGGAAAGCGCACTAAGGAATTCGAGCATAGGATTCACAAGCTTGGTAGGAACAGTTGAGAAAATGAGCTTGCTTAATCACCCTCTCAAAGGGTTATACTTCATGGTCACTGGAGCGCACCTGGTAATCAATCAATTAGCTCAAACTTGCTTGATGAGTAATAATCGAGCTACCTAGGATCATTGTTCTATATATAATACTCCCCCGTCTGGTTCATTTAATTTGTTTGTCTTTGATTAAAATACTCGATCATAATAATGAATATAAAAGCAAACAAATGAATAAAATGGAGTGAGTAAAAGATTGATGTTGTTCAATTGTTGGTGGATGTACAGAGCCTAGCCATAACGGCTATGAGTTACATGCGAAGCTTGAGGATCGGAATAGGGGCGGAACTCGGCTTCATAGACTCCAATAACTTCAATTCATGCATCCAACGAGCTTTTCAACTAATTTACGATGCTGCCATGTCCAATAATCATTCATGATCGAGCTTCCTAAAGTTAATTTTATGTATGTAATTTATTAAGCTTATTCATGTTATTGTAGCTTGTAAGCTAAGAGGTCTCAAGATCCAGTTTAATAAGTAATAAGGTAACTTTGTTTACCTACGGAGTATTTCAAAACAAGGGCGACCATGCCAGTGTTCTCGATATGAGTCATCAGTTTTGAGCAATTGTTATAACTTACCATGTTTACATATACTCTTATATTTCTTGCAGTTAATAGATTATATGTATATAATCAGTATACTGTTCATATTTCGCTCATTGAATAATGCATAACTCTCATTATTAGATGTAATTAGTTCTTACCTAGGCTCTTTGTATACTCCTTGTAACGGGTTGTATCCCATTGGTATTTATACCATGCTTGACTAATGAGATAATCACGGATTAACATCCTTTCATGGTATCAGAGCAACTCTAACTCCTCTTCTCCCTCTTCTTCTTCAACCTACTGCTCTGCCTCCCATATTCTCAAAAAAAAAAAAAAAAAAATCCATCTCATATCTCCTTCATCAACCTTGCGACAATGGTCGGAACGGAGCAGAAAACCTTCCCCTTTCACCCTGCCTTTTCTGTAACAAACATCCGTGATCACGTCGCCATCACCCTTGAGATGAACAACGTTCAATACTCGCTTTGGGCTGAACTCTTTCTCAATACCGCCCGGGCCCACGATGTCGCCGATCACCTCATCACTCTCCCTGCCGCTGAGGCGCCCCTCACTCCAGTTGATACGGCGTTGTGGAACCGTCTTGACGCAATCGTCAAACAATGGATTTATTCCACTGTCTCTCGCGACATACTTCAAACCGTCGTCGAAACCGATTCCACTGCCAAGGAGACATGGAACCGGATCAAGGATCTATTTGAAGACAACAAGCACTCTCGTGCGGTGTTCCTGGAACAGCAGTTCTCCAACACACACATGGACCAATTCCCCGACGCCTCCTCTTACTGTCAAGCGTTGAAGATGCTAGCCGATCAACTCAATAATGTCGGGACTAAGGTCTCTAATGATCGATTGGTGCTCCGATTAGTCACTGGACTATCTTCCGGTTACGGGTCACTCGCTACCTTCATTGAACAGAGTGACCCGTTGCCCCAATTCTATAAAGTCCGCTCCATGTTGTGCCTCGAAGAAACCCGGAAAGGTAAGGGTGTCGATTCGACGGCCCTGGCCGCCACAACCCAGAAGGATAACCAACCAGACCCACTCTTCCAGACCTCTGGCCAGAATAACACCTCTCGTGGTGGCTCCGGTCGCGGTCGCGGCGACAACAATAACAACCGCAACCGAAACCCTAGGGGCCGCTCGACTGGTGGTGGTCACAAAGGCGGCAGTCGCGACACACCACCTGCCCCCCCGGCACCGGCGACGGCCCATGGTCATTGGGCTTGGGTCCCTGCTCCGTCAGCCTATTCCCCGGCCTACTCCCCTGCTACGCCGCCCTGCCCTTATCCCACGACCGGATGGGCCCCTCCCTCCAGACCTGGCGCCGGAATCCTTGGATCCCGACCCCAGCATGCCTACCTCGCCGGTGTTCCTGCCCCTGTCCAGCCACCGTACACGGCGGCCCCCGTTCCAGAGTCTTCGTCAGCATATTACCCGACAGAACTCACGGTTGCCTTATACTCGATGTCCCTCCAACCCCCCGACGAGTCTTGGTACATGGACACCGGTGCATCTTCCCACATGACAGCGGACGCAGGTAAACTCTCGTCTTATTTTAATTTAAGCAATAATCGGAATATTATTGTCGGAAATGGCCAGAAAATTCGGATTCATGGTTACGGTCACTCCATTTTTCCAAAACCCCTGCCACCCTTACATTTAAACAACGTACTCCATGTGCCTAATATAGTAAAGAATCTCGTGTCAGTCCATCAATTTACATCCGATAACAATGTGTCCGTCGAATTTGACCCGTTTGGTTTTACTGTGAAGGACCTTCAGACGGGGATACAACTTATGAGATGTAGTAGCACCGGTGATCTATATCCTCTCCAATCGTCTCCCTCCCCTTCCCCGAGTTCATCTATTGCCCTCTCAGCTGTCCAACCGTCCGTGTGGCACTCCCGTCTTGGCCATCCCGGTCACAGTATTTTTTCTTTACTTCGCAACTCTCCAGATATTTCATGTAATAATGTGCCCAGCACAACTTTTTGTCATGCTTGTGAGTTAGGCAAGCACATAAAACTACCTTTTTTTCCGTCTAATACATCTACTATTTGTGCTTTCGATATTATTCATAGCGACTTATGGACGTCCCCCGTCCTTAGTACCCTCGGACATCGGTACTATCTTCTCTTTCTAGATGACTTCACCAACTTCCTATGGACCTTCCCCCTTAAAAATAAGTCTCAAGTTCATGATCACTTCACTCGATTTCATGCTTATGTCATCACTCAATTCAATACACGTATTAAAAATTTTCAATGTGACAATGGTAAAGAATTTGAAAATACACCTACTCGTACCTACTTCCAATCTCACGGTATTCAATTCCGTCTTACTTGCCCACACACCTCCTCTCAAAATGGGAAAGCAGAGCGTAAAATCCGAACCATAAATAATATGATTCGCACACTTCTTGCCCATTCTCAAGTCCCACCCAACTTGTGGCACCATGCTCTAACTGCTGCCACGTACCTCCACAATCTTACCCCTAGTAAAGCCAACAACTACATCACACCCACTCAAAGTCTTTATCTCAAATATCCGTCCTACTCTCACCTTCGTGTCTTTGGTTGTCTATGCTACCCTCATTATCCCTCCTCCACCATCCACAAACTCGCTCCCCGTTCCTCCGCTTGCGTTTTTCTCGGTTATCCCACTGATCACCGGGGCTACTTGTGTCTCGATATCTCTACTCGTAAGTTGATTGTCTCCCGTCATGTAACCTTCCATGAAACTGTTTTTCCTTTTCACAATGACCCTACACCTTCCCCTACCACCTACGACTTTCTCGATACCGAACCCTCACCCTATCTTCGTCACCACCAACAAAACAACCTCGAGACATCCCCCTCCACCGAACCTAACTCTACCCCTCCCACAGAGACTAATACCGCGACCTCCCCCACTACCAACTCTCTCACTCTCCCCACACCACCCACCACTTCCGCTGCCTCTCCACCTATTCTTACGTCACGAGTCACCACCCGAAGCCAACATGGCATATACAAACCTCGCACCCTCATGAATCTTACTGTCTCCACTGCACCGTCTCCCATTCCCAAAAATCCCATCCATGCCCTCCGTGATCCGAATTGGAATAAGGCCATGAACGATGAATACGATGCTTTGATTAAAAATAAGACGTGGGTCCTCGTCCCGCGTCCTTCGGGAATTAATGTTACTCGGTGTCTATGGTTGTTCAAACATAAGTTTAATGCTGACGGTTCCCTTGAGCGACACAAAGCTCGTCTTGTTGTTAATGGCAGGTCTCAACAGGTTGGTATTGACTGTGATGAAACTTTTAGCCCGGTAGTCAAGCCGGCCACCATCCGCACTGTCCTTAGCATCGCTGTCTCTAAAAAATGGTCCATTCATCAACTCGACGTCAAGAACGCCTTCCTTCATGGCCACTTAGCTGAGACCGTTTACATGCATCAACCGCCGGGTTTTCGTGATAAATCTCGTCCCGACCATGTATGTCTCCTGCAAAAATCTCTTTATGGTCTAAAACAGGCTCCTCGGGCTTGGTACCAGCGGTTCGCCAAATATGTCTCCACACTCGGTTTCGTCCAAAGTCGCATGGATCACTCTTTATTTGTCCTCCACACCGGCTCTACCACGGCTTTTCTTCTACTCTATGTGGATGACATCATGCTCGTCACCTCGTCTAATGCTCTCCGTGCCCGTATTATATCCAGCCTTGGCTCCGAATTTTCCATGACTGACCTGGGTCCGTTACATTACTTCCTCGGTATTTCTATTCGTCCCGAGTCTGGTGGCCTATTTTTGTCACAACCAAAATATGCGGAGGAAATTATTAGTCGTGCCAACATGTCAAATTGTAAGCCCTCACATACACCTGTCGACACTGCTTCCAAATTAAGTGCCGATGTCGGTCCTCCCGTTTCCGACCCCACTCTATATCGAAGCCTCGCAGGTGCCCTCCAGTATCTCACCATTACACGACCAGATATTAGCTATGCTGTCCAGCAGGTGTGTTTGTTCATGCACGATCCCCGAGAACCTCACTGGGCCGCTCTTAAACGCATTTTGCGTTATGTTCAGGGGACTCTCTCCTTGGGTCTTACTATTCGTCCATCCTCGTTTAACTCTCTTATCGCTTACTCCGATGCTGATTGGGGTGGTTGTCCCGATACGCGCCGCTCCACATCCGGCTATTGTGTTTATTTGGGTGACAATTTGATCTCTTGGTCCTCGAAACGCCAAGCAACTTTGTCACGATCTAGTACGGAGGCCGAATATAGAGGCGTAGCTAATGCCGTGGCTGAAACCTGCTGGCTCCGCAACCTTCTCCTTGAGCTTCATTGTCCGTTATCTAAGGCTACCATTATCTATTGTGACAACGTTAGCGCAATCTATTTATCCGTCAATCCTGTGAGCCACCAACGAACGAAGCATATCGAAATGGATATTCACTTTGTCCGCGAAAAAGTTGCTCTCGGCCACGTTCAAGTTCTTCATGTCCCATCTCGTTACCAGTACGCCGACATTTTCACTAAGGGGCTCCCACGTGTCCTATTTGATGATTTTCGATCCAGCCTCAACGTTCGCCTACCTACCGTTTCGACTGCGGGGGTGTAATAGATTATATGTATATAATCAGTATACTGTTCATATTCCGCTCATTGAATAATGCATAACTCTCATTATTAGATGTAATTAGTTCTTACCTAGGCTCTTTGTATACTCCTTGTAACTGGTTGTATCCCATTGGTATTTATACCATGCTTGACTAATGAGATAATCACGGATTAACATCCTTTCAGCAGTCAGTAATAGAATATAAATGTAATAGTTGGGACTCAACATCGCTTTAAGGTTTTAGTTGAATTGATTTATCTAATAAATGTTCAAAGGTTTGGCCTAGTGCCCTAGACCCATGCAACACTAATGTATAATGGAAGTCAGGAAGTGGTAGTATCACTAGGCCGGGTCATACACAAATACACAATAAAGAATGGGGTTATTTAATAGCAATAATACTGACTATTGAGCGTATTCCAATAATAATATCAATTACATTTAATCCCAGAATAATACATCGAATTCAGCAGGTAACCTTTCTGAAAAATAACCTGCTACTTCAATCTATTCAATCGACACCCACTTACCCTATTTCTTCATATCCATTCTACTTAAATCCTTGTTTTCAATGACAACTCTGCAAAAAATTTAAAAAGTCTTGATTTCTATTACCCTCCTCCCCTCATTAAATCTAATAATGGGCTCTCCATCAAGACATAAACTTCATTAATTAAAAAAAAACATACGGAGCATTATCCAATGTGAAAATCAATCAAACCATCGAAATTAATTATTGCCCCATCTCTGATCCTCTGTCTCCTTCAACTCCCAGGTACTCTCTTTTCGATTTTAAGCATTGCTAATTTGTTTTATTTTGTACAAATTTGGGGTTTTGGTTTCAATTAGGTTTTTTTTTCTGGGTTCGTATTTATTCGATTACCGTTTCGATTATGATTTCTGGGTCCAATTCGCTTCTAGTTTCCAATTTTAGCACAATTCACTTGGTTAATCAAATACTATTTTATCTTTCTGTAAATTTCGACAATTTGGGGTTTTGTTTTGATTAGGTTTATTTTCTGGGTTTATATTTATTCGATTAGTGTTTCAATTATGGTTTCTAGGTCCAATTCAGGAGTTTATGTTTATGTTTTAATAAACTGTCCACTACGTTTTGTGAAATCAATTTTGTCATTCACAATTATTGTACCGGATTTTTTCCTCTTACCAGGTTTAGATTCATCCTCAAGGGATTGTGAAAAGTAAATGAAGAGTGAAGTAAATGGTAATAGTGATAGTAGGAATTAAATGAGGCGCTTAAGGGGAGGTGGACTGGTTATTCAGGTAACCGGTCAACTGTACCATTATTATTAGAATACTTCAGTTCAATGTATTATTCTGGGATTAACTGTAATTGGTATTATTATTGGAATACGTCTAATAGTCAGTATTATTGCTATTAAATAACCCTAAAGAATAAGGACTTTGTCTAAAATGATGGTTGTGGGTTGTGGCCTGGCGTTATGATAGCCGGGATTTGTCGTCAATCCTACCATCAAATAAACCAACTAACCTAAACTAGAATAGCAAGGGTAAGTCGGGTCGAATCCTCAGAGAGATCGGGAATGAGTACTAGTTCGGTCTCGGATTACAAATTAGCTACGCGAATCAATTATCAAGGGTGAAATTAGACTAATTAAGCTAACTAAGAAATGCAAAAGTAAACTAAAAATCAAACAAATAACAAGAATGATGATCTAATAATAATTAAAGGCCTAGGGTCCGACTTAACCACCGAAATATCATAATCATAAGCAAGGAACACCGATAATGGGTTGCTAGGGATATTAGGATGAGTGGTACGCCTCTAAGGGTCGACTACCTCCCTCCCGGGCTCGTAGTCCAACTAAGTAAAGCTCGATCACCTCCCTCCCGGATTCGTGAGTCGAGTTCCTAGGTCAATCGAATAAGTCCACTCCCGTGGTACTCAACCCAAGGTCCTAGGTCATTAAGTACGCGTCTAATCCCGTTCCTTTCTCTCCCCTCTCCCAAGGTGAAGAGTCTAGACCGATAATTAGGGTACCCTACCTAATTCTCACTCTCGTGTTCAACTAGGCGGGGCAAGGCAAGTCAAGGGGCGAGTTTTACTACCTAGACCTAACCGACTCCCGTCGGTGGACAAGGGTCAAGGGTTCAAACACAACCCAAAAGACGAGTCGATTCCCGAATCCCAAACTATCCTCCTCCGTATATCCCAAACAAACCAAATACGGAATTCCAAACTTACAATCGAGACATACCGGGGTTCAATCGGGCCCTAGAAAAGACACTACTCACTAATCATAATTAACCCAACACAAAACACACAAATAATTAATCTAAACATAACACAAAACATAATAAAATAATAAAGAAAGAAACTTTAATTAATCCTAACATTAACTACACACAAACAAACAAGACTATAAAATAACATTGCAACACACAATTAACAATAAAGATTAAAACTTTAAACTAATTACTAACTAAATATAATCTAAATATAAAACTAAAGATAAATGAAATAATAAAGGAGAAGAGATAAGAATTATACCAAAAAGGATGTAATGTACTAACTCGGAAGTAGAAGAACGAGATGATTAGATTAATTAAAACTAATTAAAAAAAACAAGAAAAAGAATGGAAAACAGAGGTTCCTACTGCTGCTGCGTGACTACTACTGCTGCTCCTCCTCTATTTCTATTTCTCTACTCTATCTAACTCTCTCTCTCCAAAAAATCAGCCTCCTTCTTTCTCCTCTACTATTTCAAATCAGCCCACATCCTCATTTTTCCATAGTGGGCCGGGTGTTCTTTTGTGTTTGGGCCCAATCCTCAATAGTAGTTTGATTTGATCCGTTTTGTTCCGTCTTTATCGTCTCAATTCTCTTCGGTACCTATAAAATCAAATATCGACGCACAGTATCCAATTCTCGAGAAATAACATAGTTTAACACTAAATATACTGGACTCGACTAATAAGCTAATTAAAGACAAAACGACTCAATAATAACAAAACGTGTTATAAAATTGACTAAATAAGAGTCAAAACGTGGGACAAAAATAGGTAAAATTACGACTTATCAAGATCCCCACACTTAACTCTTACTCGTCCTCGAGTAAGCTCAAAAGGCTAAACTACGACCCATAAATAAAAACAAACAAAATGAAAACACGATATATACAAAAATACGTACTCACAAAATATTTACAAACAATCACAAGCTCCAATATCAAAAGTCGCAATTCTAAAATCTAACTTAAGCATTAACAATGATAATCAAACACTAAAAAGGTCACATAATCACATTATACATCAATCGGTTTCGGTCCAAGCTATTTCAAGGGCGTGAGATGGAAATGGAAAGCGAACTCCCATGAAATTAGTGACTAAAAACATGTCTCGGACCCTCGTAAAAACAAAGGGTTAGGGTCGTCCTATAAACCAAGTGACGAGTAAAATGATCCAAAAATGGTGAAATGGATATAAATAAATACGACTCGGGGAGGAATATGATTTTTTTTTCTTTTCTTTTTCTCTTTTTCTCTTTTTTTTTTTCCTTTTTCATTTTTTGTTGTTTTCATTTTTTTTTCTTTCTTCTCCCTCTTATTCTTTCTTTTTCGAATTTTTGTGAGATTTTCTTGGTTGCTCATTTTTTTCGATGCTTGAGCCTTTTTTTTTTGTGATATTGGTACGAAAAACAACCTCTTATTTTGTAGATTATTTTTGTGGAAAATGGATCGTAGAAAAACGTCTCTCGGGTTATAGTCACCTAGACAAGTTAATAAATCAAATCACATCACGGGAGGTGGACGGTGAAATTGAATGAAGTACACACCCTCGAGCGACTTACAGTAGGAGACCAATTGATACATAACATTCATATGCAACGATCCAATGTCTAAATTTCATTATTTCCACAAAAGTTAGAAACTAGAAAAGAAACTAAATCAAAGAGGACAAGTGAAAGCAAAAAAAAACTCGACACTTTAAGGGATTTTCTAATTTCTAATTTTTCACTTTTTAGGAATTTTTCAAAATTTTCAAATTTTTATGGATTTTCTAAATTTTTCAAAAGAAAATACGAAATAAACATGGACGACAAAATCAATCAAAACAAGCTAACATAATGCTACATTCCCACAAAAACCAAATATTTACAACAAAAAATACCACCAAGGTACTAACCACAAGAGTTTCAACTCATCCAAAACAAAATCCAACCAAAAGCCTCCCCACACTTAAATCAAACATTGTCCTCAATGTTCCAAACAAGGGGAAGGGGAAAGGGAGGGCAAGAAATTACCAATTAAGCTTTCTATCGAAGAATCATGATCTTTCCATGCTTCTTGTCCTAATCCCTTCAAGTTGAACTCTTGTAAAAGTACCTACATCCAAAAACAAAAACACAAACACAAACACAAAAATATATACAATGGATGCTTTGTTTAAAGTCGTTAGCTCGACTTCTTCAAGACTTCAAGAAAAGAGCAATTTAATGCCCTTAGAAGTTGGTCATACAACCTAGCAAAGAAATCCGAGGAGTGACAATAGAAGACAATAGTATATGGACAAAACAATGCATAAACAAGAAAGACACAATAATTATGAAACAATCTTTCCATGTCTTCATGCTCAAATCTATCTTCTTTGTCATTTTTAGGCTCTTTAGTGAAGGTGTAAGGAGTGAATGGTAAAGAAGGTGAAAGGTGTGAAGAGGTTTGCAAAGAGGCATAAGGGGATGGTTCTTTAAGAATGCAAGGGTTAAGAAAATCATTATTAAGAGATTTCTCAACATCAAGAGTGTCCTCACCCTTTTCTTCATCACTAAAAACCTCAAAAATTTCAGCACTAATCTCCTCTTCCATGCTCTCAAAGAGTGGATTCTCCATCAAAAACATACTACCTAAATCCTCAAAAATGGGGTTTTCAAAGATCTTAGGCATAGAAAAATCAACCACTCTACTAATGGATGAGGAATCATCAAATTCACTCTCACTTACCTTCCCCTCTTCACATGAGTCATCAACAACATCAAACTCCTCAAGATGGCTCTCCCCATCAACAAAATCATCATAAACACGTGTATTCCCAAGACTTACCTCAAATGTTACACCCTCAAACTCATTCAAATCCTTCTCACCAAGAGAACAACTCACATCATACAAACAACAAGCATCTCCAAACATCATAAACTCCAAGTCATTCACATTACATGGAACTTGAGAATTAATAAAGTGAGGTGTAGGTTGGTTTTCAAGAGATGAAACAAGGTTTAAAGAGGGGTTGAGTGAGTGATCTTCAAGTGAGTGCATAACATCATTATCATCATCATTCAAAGACTTGGAAATCACATGTTTCAAAGAAGGAGCATCATCCAAAATCACATTATCAAGAGAAGGTATATTAACATCAAGAGGAGGTTCACTAGACTCAACAAAATCATCATCAATAAGCATGTCATCTTTCCCCAACAAAGGCATAGAAAATTCATTCACATCAATATTTGGGGAAAGGGAGTCATCAACAATTATATCATCCTCATCATCATCACATATAAAAACTACCTCATTCTCTCGAGAAGTTTCCAAAATTCTCAAATTTTCGGCTAATGTGTCTAATTGAGCTTGAGCCTTACCATAGTAGGAGGTCACGGAGGAGTGTAATTGGGCCAAGGAGTCTTCAACATCCTCATTTCTTTGCTTTTGAAGGGCAAGAAATTGGTTTTGTCTTTCTAACATTTGCTTCATCATGGTCTCCATTCTAGACTCAAGGGTCGAGGTTTGGGTTTCTAAGGATTGAGATGCCATGTACCTCAAAAAACTCAAGTACTCATTTAAATCCAAAGATCTACCCTCACTCAAGTAACAAGCCCATTCATGAGTCTCCAAATTCATACCCTCATAGACAACATAGCCTAAATCCGAATCGGAGAAATAATAACCACAAGAACCAAGATATTCAACATATTGCTCAAACCTAGAAAGGTAATCATGAAATGGTTCATTGTCATATTGAGAGAATTCAAAAATAGCCTCCATCGGACCAAAAGGTGACAATCAAAGGACAAGTCACAAGATGAGAGACAAAACAACACACAAGGACCAAGTAACAAGTAACAATGCATAGTCTAATAAATCTAAAACTAAACTAATATCAAACCGTTGATCTCCCCGGCAACGGCGCCATTTTGATAGCCGGGATTTGTCGTCAATCCTACCATCAAATAAACCAACTAACCTAAACTAGAATAGCAAGGGTAAGTCGGGTCGAATCCTCAGAGAGATCGGGAATGAGTACTAGTTCGGTCTCGGATTACAAATTAGCTACGCGAATCAATTATCAAGGGTGAAATTAGACTAATTAAGCTAACTAAGAAATGCAAAAGTAAACTAAAAATCAAACAAATAACAAGAATGATGATCTAATAATAATTAAAGGCCTAGGGTCCGACTTAACCACCGAAATATCATAATCATAAGCAAGGAACACCGATAATGGGTTGCTAGGGATATTAGGATGAGTGGTACGCCTCTAAGGGTCGACTACCTCCCTCCCGGGCTCGTAGTCCAACTAAGTAAAGCTCGATCACCTCCCTCCCGGATTCGTGAGTCGAGTTCCTAGGTCAATCGAATAAGTCCACTCCCGTGGTACTCAACCCAAGGTCCTAGGTCATTAAGTACGCGTCTAATCCCGTTCCTTTCTCTCCCCTCTCCCAAGGTGAAGAGTCTAGACCGATAATTAGGGTACCCTACCTAATTCTCACTCTCGTGTTCAACTAGGCGGGGCAAGGCAAGTCAAGGGGCGAGTTTTACTACCTAGACCTAACCGACTCCCGTCGGTGGACAAGGGTCAAGGGTTCAAACACAACCCAAAAGACGAGTCGATTCCCGAATCCCAAACTATCCTCCTCCGTATATCCCAAACAAACCAAATACGGAATTCCAAACTTACAATCGAGACATACCGGGGTTCAATCGGGCCCTAGAAAAGACACTACTCACTAATCATAATTAACCCAACACAAAACACACAAATAATTAATCTAAACATAACACAAAACATAATAAAATAATAAAGAAAGAAACTTTAACTAATCCTAACATTAACTACACACAAACAAACAAGACTATAAAATAACATTGCAACACACAATTAACAATAAAGATTAAAACTTTAAACTAATTACTAACTAAATATAATCTAAATATAAAACTAAAGATAAATGAAATAATAAAGGAGAAGAGATAAGAATTATACCAAAAAGGATGTAATGTACTAACTCGGAAGTAGAAGAACGAGATGATTAGATTAATTAAAACTAATTAAAAAAAAACAAGAAAAAGAATGGAAAACAGAGGTTCCTACTGCTGCTGCGTGACTACTACTGCTGCTCCTCCTCTATTTCTATTTCTCTACTCTATCTAACTCTCTCTCTCCAAAAAATCAGCCTCCTTCTTTCTCCTCTACTATTTCAAATCAGCCCACATCCTCATTTTTCCATAGTGGGCCGGGTGTTCTTTTGTGTTTGGGCCCAATCCTCAATAGTAGTTTGATTTGATCCGTTTTGTTCCGTCTTTATCGTCTCAATTCTCTTCGGTACCTATAAAATCAAATATCGACGCACAGTATCCAATTCTCGAGAAATAACATAGTTTAACACTAAATATACTGGACTCGACTAATAAGCTAATTAAAGACAAAACGACTCAATAATAACAAAACGTGTTATAAAATTGACTAAATAAGAGTCAAAACGTGGGACAAAAATAGGTAAAATTACGACTTATCACGTTATAAACGATCATTACCTCAATCATATGTCTCATATTCGATACATGTCTCTTTTCATGAGTCAATCCCTAAAATTAACATTATAAGAAATGAGGCAACCCAATCTTTAGGTTGATGACCATTTCGAGTTTTCGACCTATAGTACACAAATGCACTTATCCACGACGGTCCTTTGATTGAGTTTCGAGCTTAAGGGACATGTCGAGACGAAGCCTCCAACGTCAAGTTAGTAATTATTGAGTTTTTTTATTGAAATTTGGTGAGCTTATGGATCCAGTAGCGGTACTCAGGAGAGGAAAGGGTGAATTTTTCTAAATTTTGTTGCTAGTTAAATAGAAAATCAACTTGTCAGTGTTGTTGTAAATTGAGCAGTCAATCGAACTATTAATTCCAACTTCCAATGACAAAATTATGCCGTACTTAGCTTGGTATTTTCGTGGGTATAGTGAAAGCAACAACCAACACAATAGGGAAATGTATGTAATCTTAATGATTATTGTGATGAATAGACACAAGAGACTATAGGTTGAGTCTTTTATGTTTGCGAAAACATGCGCGATGTAAAAAAATAATTTGGAAAATAAGGTCAAATAATCAAATGAGTAAAAAAAAGTGCTCAAAGATGACATATTGGTAAAAAAAAGTATCGCCGACGCCAAATAGGTAAAAAAAGTGGCAACCAAGTGAGAATTGGTAAAAAAATGTCGCCGATGTCAAATAGGTAAAAAAAGTGGTACCGAAGTGACAGATTGGTAAAAAAAGTATAATCGTGTTATTGATTAAAAAAAATTAATCAATGCAACAAATTGGTAAAAAACGTAATCGGTGCCAAATTGTTACGGATTAAAAAAAATTAATCGATGCGATACTATTTAGAAATTAATATTCGTAAAATAAATTACCTAGCATTTTATTTTAGTCTACTCCGTATTTCAATGTATAAAAAAAAATCTAAACCGTAACAAAAAAAATCTAAACCGACCCAAAACGCTAGGTAATTTATTTTACGAACATTAATTTCTAAATAGTGTCGCATCGACTATTTTTTTGTAATCCGTAACAATTTGGCTCCGATTACGTTTTTTTACCAATTTGTTGCATCGATTAATTTTTTTTTTTAATCCGTAACACGATTATATTTTTTTTTACCAATTCGTCACTTCGGTACCAATTTTTTTTTACCTATTTGGCACCGGCGACATTTTTTACCAATTCGTCACTTGGTGCCACTTTTTTTTACCTATTTCGCGCCGACGATACTTGTTTTACCAATCCGTCACTTTTGAGCCACTTTTTTTTTTTTTTTTCTCATTTGGTTATTTGGCCTGGAAAATAAAACAAATTAAAAGAAACAACACAAGCGCTTTCCAAGTGATTTAACCTACTCTTTAAAGATCTACGTCCATAGTCTCTATTATTATTGTTATAATAATAATAATAACGTGTT
Source organism: Agrostemma githago (assembly GCA_958450325.1). Lineage (NCBI taxonomy): Eukaryota > Viridiplantae > Streptophyta > Magnoliopsida > Caryophyllales > Caryophyllaceae > Agrostemma > Agrostemma githago. The sequence continues at coordinate 3,422,857 of OY288255.1, forward strand.
TGAACTAAACTGAACTGAACTAAACACTGAATGTGAACTAAAATGAACGGAACTGAATGATCGAGTCTGAGGATGAGTCTTTGAAATCAAATACTCAACTTCAGACTTATCTGAGCCTCAGACCGTCTCAACCACGTTAACCAAGTATGAGTCTCAAACTCAAAGAATCTGAGCCTCAGACTTTTGTTCAGACTCAACTTCAGACCTCCTTTAAACTTAGATCCGTCTGAGCCTCAGACTCGTACCAACCACATTAATCAGGTATGAGTCTCAGACTCAAAAAATCGGAATCCCAGATTCTTACGTAGACTCGTGCTTAGACTCCCTTTAAACATAACCTATTGTAATGTAGCATGTACAATGTAATAATAACCACATGCTGTTGTGCTAAACTTATGTTCCCAAATCCCAACCTACTCTAGGTTTCTCAATGTGATTGTATTTAATATTGTAACATGGTTTCACTTGATATGAAAATTAAAAGGGATCAAATAATCTTTCAATTTGTTAGATAAGACCCTTTTTTTTCCAATTCTTAGGAACTTTGTTTATATACTACGAGTACATTTTTTCTATTTAACCTGTTATATATGTTATATGTATGAAGTATATTCTTATTATAAATAAGAATTTTGTAATTTAATAATAGAAAGTCTAACCACTAGTTCTAAACATCTTTTGATTAGATTTTCCACATTAAATTTGTAAGCGGTCTAATTTGTTTTTCTGGTTAAACCTGTTTTTGTGGTGAAGTTATTACTCCCCCAATACATTGTAACTTTGTAAGTCTCACATATACCATACATGTTTTTTTAAACAAATATTCTCTCTCATTTATTGGAAAGCACACTTTCAATTTGGAATGTGGGTAAGTTGGATTACTTTACCAAAGTACCCCTCCCACTTTTAGTTGATGGTAGTTGACATGTGGGGTAAGTAATAGTGGTATTTATGTTCTGTATTTGGGTGAAATTAGAAACTGTATTTTTCCACTGAATGAGTCAAATAAAGAAAAATGTACTTTTCCAATAAGTTAGAGCAAGTACTAATATTTCCGCCTACTTTCTAACAACTCTTATCATACTAATATAAACCAGATATCCTGGTTCTGGTGGAGACTCATGTAAGTGGTGCTACTGCGGAGAAGATATGCAGGAGAATAAATTTTGGTCGAGTAACCAGAGTAGAAGCTACAGGTTATAGTGGTGGACTGTGGCTCTTTTGGAACCCTGATTTGGTTACAGTAACACCAAAAATCCATCATCAGCAATTCATTGCTGTAGAAATTGAGAGAAGAGATGAATCTCCTTGGCTGTTTACTGCGATCTATGTGAGTCCAGACATCTCCAATCGTGATGATCTTTGGATGGAAATTCAACAGCTCGTCGAAAATTGCAACCAACCTTGGCTTGCCATGGGAGATTTCAATGATACACGTTTTTTGAGTGAGAGGAATGACACGAGTAGTTGTATGAGACGGAGATGTGATAGGTTTAATGCCTGGATTGAGAACAATCAGTGGTTTGAACTAAATTTCTCGGGACCTAGTTACACGTGGAGTAGGGGTAACACAGTTGAGACTCGAAAATGGGCTCGGTTAGACCGAGCTTTGTGCAACTCCTCCTGGAGGACCTCTTTTGTTGAAGCATCAGTAAGACACCTCATTCAAAATCAGTCGGACCACTGCCCCATACTCATGAGCACTACTGGTTTTGCCCCTATACCCCAATCCATCAAACCCTTTCGTTTCCAAGCTGCATGGATGTGTCACGATAAATTCTCGGATTTTGTTCAGAGCAATTGGCAAAAAGATCAACCACTCTATCCATTTATTCATTCGTTCGCTCAAAAACTTCAGGAATGGAACAAGCTAACTTTTAAGAACATCTTTGAGCGTAAAAAAAGCCTTCAACGATGTATCTTAGGTGTTCAAGCAAAGTTGGGAAGAGGAGGACCGAGGTATTTATTAAAGCTCGAGACCAAACCCTCAAGGAGGAAGAGCTACTGTGGTTTCAAAAATCAAGGATGGAGAGAATTTGTGACGGAGATAGGAACACAAGGTTTTTTCATCTCAGTACCTTGATTAGAAGGAAGGTGAACAGGATTGAAACTTTGAAAGACGGAGATGGAAATTGGGTTTGGGATGCAGACCAAATTCAGCAGATGGTTGTAGATTTCTACGTCCAGCTCTTCACCTCTCAATCTAATTTACTGGACCCCTCAGGTATGATCTTGGGTGCTTTTCCGCAACTTACATGTGATGAACAGCGTGCGCTCGATAGGGATTACACTATAAATGAAATTCAAGGCGCGCTCAATCAAATGTCCCCATATAAAGCGCCGGGGCCGGATGGGTTTCAAGCACTATTCTATCAGTCTCATTGGGATGTAGTTAAAGAAAACCTTCATGAAGTTGTTATCCAAGCCCTCCATCACCAGCAGTTTCCCGAAGGGTTGTGTGACACCTTCCTGACCCTGATTTCGAAGACCGATAATCCGACAATAGTGGCAGAATTTAGACCCATAGGCCTGTGTAATGCAGTGTATAAACTCATTACTAAGCTGATTGTAGGCAGGATTAAGCCAATACTCCCAAGTCTCATAGGTCCGAACCAAGTTAGCTATGTGCCTCGTCGACAAATTACGGATAATGTGGTACTAGTTCAGGAAGCCTTAAACTCGATGAGGAGCAAGAAGGGGAAAACTGGGTTCATGGCCATTAAATTGGACCTAGAAAAAGCATATGATAGATTAGAATGGAGATTCATCAGAGCCACTTTGAGAGATATGAATCTCCCAGATCGTATGATAAAAACCATTATGCTTTGCTTATCTAACTCCTCTTTGAAAATTCTTTGGAATGGGGAACCCACCAACTCGTTCATCCCAAGTCGAGGGATCCGTCAAGGTGACCCGCTCTCACCGTACTTGTTCACCATTTGTATGGAGCGCCTAAGTCACCTAATTTATGAGGCCCATGAAGGAAACAAGTGGAAAGGTTTTCGACTTAGCAGAGATGGTCCATTTCTAACACATTTATTCTTTGCTGATGATCTAATTCTCTTTGGCGAGGCCTCACGTGATCAAGCTCGGGTAATTAAGCGCTGTCTAGACACCTTTTGCTCGGCGTCGGGACAAAAAATCAGCAACGCCAAATCGAAAATTTTCTTCTCTGAGAATACGAGTGATCTGGCGAGATCACAAGTGACAGCAGAACTTCAAATTGATGCGACTCATGATCTCGGGATGTACTTGGGTATGCCAACTATTAATGGGAGAGTCACAAGAGATACATTTAATCATATTGTGCTAAAAGTCGATAAGAGATTAACTGGGTGGAAGACTAACTTACTTTCCCTCGCAGGACGAGCTACTCTAGTTCAATCAACTATCTCGGTTATTCCCTCATGCAATGCAATCTGCTCGACTACCCAGAACTCTTTGCGACCAGCTAGATAGGAAAACACGGTTGTTCCTGTGGAATGGGTCTGAGGAAAAGAGAGGCACGCACCTTGTGTCTTGGGACACGGTTACTAAGGACAAGGAGAAGGGTGGACTCAGACTAAGATCAATGCGTCAATCCAACTTGGCGTACATGGCAAAATTAGGATGGAGAATCCTCAATGAACCAAATGCACTTTGGGTGAGAGTGTTAAGACACAAATATTGTAAAGGGAGATGCGATATCGACATGTTTGAGGCTAAACAAAATGCATCCAACGTTTGGCGAGGTATTGTTGAAGGTGTAGGGGCGACTAAAAGTGGGTTCCAGTTTGAGGTGGGAAATGGCAAGTCCATCCGATTCTGGACTCACTGCTGGGCCGTAGCTTCCCCTTTGATTGAGCTCACAACCGAACTAGTTCCGAGTGATGTCCAAGATAAATTTGTAGAAGAGTACTGGGACACAAGTTTAGGTTGGAAATGGGAGGACTTTGCTCATTTCTTCAGCCCTGAAATTCTACAGACCATTGCCTCCTTTGAAGTTCATTCGGACCCGGGGAGTGAAGATCAGGTATATTGGGCACCAACTTCTGATGGCAGGTTCAAAATTAAGTCAACTATCCAGTTGTTACGGCGTGACGAGGATGTACTTGAGTCTCCTATTGGTAAGCTCCCATGGAAAATTGAGGTACCACAACGTATCAAAATGTTTTTGTGGTTAGCGATGCAGGATAGGATTCTGTCTAACGTGAACAGAATGAAGCGAGGCATGAGTATTGATGCAACTTGTGAGGGTTGTTCACTGGCAGAAGAAACATCAGTTCACATTCTTAGAGATTGTGATCAGGCTCGAATGATTTGGACGCTATTCCCATGGGCCATCTCGAGTTTCCAGTCGCAGGGCTACTCCATTCAAGAGTGGATTAAAAACAATTTGCTAACTGATCCTATGCAGGGTATACAACAATGGCCGAGATTGTTTGCGATAACTGTATGGTGGCTTTGGAAATGGAGAAATTGCAGATGTTTTGGACGAGAGGATGAAATCCCTTCTGACCCACGTCAGTTTCTAGCACTTCGAATTCAGGAAATCTTATTTGCCATGAATTGGAAAGACCCAATGCAGTTTAACCCACGAATGCGGAAAGAAGAGGTCCTAATTCGGTGGATTGCTCCCCCATCGGACTGGATCACGCTAAACATTGACGGAGCGTCCAAGGGGAATCTCGGACCTGTCGGGGCTGGGGGTCTTTTCCGTGACACTACAGGGCATGTGCGGTTTGCTTTTGCGGAAAAATTGGGCCTTGCCTCCGTCACAAGAGCAGAATTGATGGCGCTTCGTCGAGGTCTGTTAATTGCTAAAGAGCTTAATTATTCCAAGATAATAATTCAATCGGACTCGATGGTGGTTACTCGATTGCTTAATAAAGAGGTTGTGCACTCAACTGCTCACTCACACATGATAATGCTATGCAAGTGCTTGATTAACGCTCCCGATTGGGAGGTTAAAATAAAGCACATCTATAGGGAGGCTAACAGCTGTGCAGATTGGTTGGCTAATTTGGGAGTGACTCAAACTCCTCAATTGCTGAAATTGGACAAGGACCGGATACCAGCTGCGTTTTTCAATCTAGATCAACAAGACATGAGAGGCACTAGTTGGCCACGAATCATTCCGTTTTATGTTTTTTAATGTTGATTTATGAACTGTTGTTGGGTTAATCCCACTTCGTTTTCAAGCAAAAAAAAACTAACTATAGAATGTGGTACTTCAATTGAGTATGCCATAACATGCAAACAATTTTTAAGAATTGAAGAGAGCATATGATAAAATGACATGATAGTATATTGAATTAGTGTATATCTATATCATAGAGGTACGTAAAAAAATACTCGTCACAATTAAAAATATTTTTTTAGCTATGTTATGTTTAACATGCAATGCTACTTTAAGTAGTTTTTCTTCCGACTAGCTTATTTATAATTGTTACTATAAATAATCTATATACTCTATTAAAAGGGAAGCAAAGCAACCCCCATGCTTCATTCTTCCAATCCTCACTTCTTAAGGCACACACTTGACATGATCTTATTGGACAACCCTTCAACTTCTTCCTCATTTACTACTTAGATCCAAAGTGAAGAAAAGGTAGTTAAATGCATAAGTTACACTACTTTCTCATTTATTACTTAGAATCCTATGTTACCTATTAAGTGCATGAGTTATCAACCCTTCAACTTCTTTCTCAATTACTATTTAGAATCCTAGGTTACCTACTAAATGCATGAGTTATCAACCCTTCAACTTCTTCCTCAATTATTACTTAGAATCCTAGGTTAACCCTTCAACTTCTTCCTCAATTACTACTTAGAATCCTAGGTTACCTACTAAATGCATGAGTTATCAACCCTTCAACTTCTTCCTCAATTATTACTTAGAATCCTAGGTTAAGCAATAAATTCTGATCACCCTATAAATATTTTCCATGCCTACATTGTGGTATTCAACTGAGTGAGATACCATGATCAATTCTCACCCTATTACTGTTGAGAAATTAAATCGCTTGATCCGAAGATGTGTAGTCGTCGAGACAAGCATCGGAAACAACCTCCACCCACCTATGTTCTATTTGATACGCCTCCCACATCAACGATACTCGAGTGTAGTAAGCCTACGAAGCTATAAAGCCAGCCTCTGCCGCCTTAGGAGGGGCTTGATTATCTCACAAAAAAGAAACAACATTGTTGCCCTGGAAGCCCAGCCCCATCCTGCCCCGAGCACACTGATTATTTTAACATTGATTATTTTATTTGTCATGTTTTTGGTGTGTCTAATAATAGAAAGCAAAGCACTCTCCATGCTCTATTCAACAAATGCTCAATTCTAAGGTAGGACACTTGGCGCGATGCGATTGGGTAGTGTAGACACCCGCATTTTGACTGCCACGTGTCTATGGTAGTCTCCGAAAAAATACCCGATGATGATTGGACGTCAACGTGACTAGTATACTCGGACTTGGACTCGAAATTCATAACATCCGACATGGACTTTTTAGCGGAGTAAAATCTCACAAAACAGACCTCGAATTCAGGCCCAGCGGATCGTTCCGAGTCAAATAAGACTAATTTGGGCCAAAACCGACACCAAAAATATTTCCTGTCTTTTGGCGACCGGGTCAAAACCCGGTCAAAGGCAAAACCGTCTCAGAAATCAGCTGAAATCATTTAAGCGCCCAAATTCGAATTCAAAAAAACAAGCCCAACCAACAAAGACCAAGTCTTCCTTATTTTTCTCACCCAACTGATCCACTCGATCGAGTGGATTGACCCACTCGGTCGAGTGGGGCGCTTCGAACTGGGCTTGGCCCATTTTTTAAGGCACTCGATCGAGTGCACTAGGGCCACTCGATCGAGTGCCCCTAGGTCGTGGGAAACGTCTATAAATACCGACTCATTCCCATGCATTTGCCAACTTTTTTTCAGAACTTTTCACCATCATTTTGCCCTACATTTTCAGCCACACTTCACCCTACACTCATCCTACAATCTACACTACAAACCCTAAGCAAAACACACCAAAAAACCGAGTCAAGTCCCTCGATAATCCAACGCAACACACACACACCTACACACCATAACTCGCGCGCATTCCTCGATACTCCTAAAGCTTTGTCGCTGTTCACGAGTCCGTTTCCGAGGTCCATACTAGCATGTACGTTGAGGGTGTTCCAAATTCCTTTTTAATCTCTTTTAAATATCGTTTCTACACGCATTTTCATATTATTGTATCGTAGTAACACTAACTTTTACACTAACTTTTTCATATTTTCGCATTTCCATCTTGCATCTTTTTTATATCGTTACTAACTCTAATAATACCGCGTATATAACTTTAATATCAAAAAACCGGTTTTAAAACGTTGAACTACAAGGATCACTTTTGGTCCGTCTAATCCCTTTACGAGCAACGACGGAGGTGGAGCCCTTTCGAGGAGCCCCGCCCCAATGTACTCAAGGGCGCGACGCGATCGTGATCCGTTGTAGTTGAACGATTTAATTCCTTTTCATAATTGGTACGAGACCCGTTGACACGAATACCGACATTACATAACCCGAAAGGGCTAGTTTCGATGTCGTGACGTAGAGGGATGCTTCTCGTTACTAATTCAAAGTTTCGTAATCTAACACAAGCATTTTCATAAAAACCCCGGTGACGATATTATAATCGTTCATGCACGGTTATAGTACCGGAGGCCGAGTCGAATACAAATCGTGCGATATTTGTATTTGGCTCGGCCGATCATCGATTTCAAGTCATAAAACCGAGCAAATCAATGCTCGTACAGGGGGCGCTCGACCGAGTGCCATAGGCCACTCGATCGAGTTGCACCCCAAAAACAGGGCAGTAGCCCCATTAATGATGCACTCGACCGAGTGCCATGAGGCACTCGATCGAGTAACCCCCCAAAATATGGGCAGTAGCCACGTTAATGGCGCACTCGGTCGAGTCAATTAATGACTCGGTCGAGTGGGTCTGGCAACTCAGAAACCCGAGGGCTTGGACACATATTCCGAGCCCCGTCCTCATCGACTTTAGACCATTGACCGACCCTTCACTATTTTTCAAAACGCTACACATGTCACGACACGTAGAACGACTTTGACCACTTTTACGTGATAAGTCAGGACGAGACTACGGAATGTGAGACTAGGCTAGCAATACGTCACAATCTCATATTTCCGTCCTTCGCTTAATACGAAACATAATACGTATTTAAGCGGGGTAGTCCATCTACATATTTCGCGGTCTAGCTTTCATACGGGTCCTTTTTTTTACCTTTACGTTATTCCGTTCATGTTGTATTGTGAAATCCGGGTTGTATTTCCGCCCGTGTAGCTTGTACGCTTTTTGCTCCCTTTTTCGAGCTTTATTTATTATTTGCTTTTACGCTTTATAAATGAACCTCGCATGCTAAACCATTTCGACCAATAATAAGATGCATTAAATGACGTAGTTAACGCAAAATTCGCATGTTTATACAAAACGCTGTTTGCATATCATTTCGTTATTTTACTAGCGCGCGTATCATGAACACGAACGATGTCTTAGTAGAGGCCGCCATGTGCGGGCGGGGTTGGGTGTCCTTCGTGGGCTTCCCAACACGTACCCTCACCCCTTACTCAGAACCTTTGGTTTCCGGATGTCCGAAACCCTTGGCGCACGAGAGTCATTTTATATACGAAAGCCGGTGTAAACGGTATCGGTATAACAATGCAAAGGGACGAGCCCCATAAACTCTCAAATCGAAGTGGGCTTACTTTGTGTATAGCCCATGACGACATAGAGTGGGCTCGTATGGTTCCGAATAACCACAAAATTCGGTGGCGACTCCATTTTGACTTAAATTTCGAACCCGAGAACAATCTTACCACGAGATTCATTCGCCTACCCAAACCCGCGCTTCGCCGCGTCGGGGTGGACCTACGTCATGTCCACAATTTGGCGACTCCGCTGGGGATACCTGATGTACCACATGTCATCGGGGTTCCTAGGGTGAGACTCGAAGAGAAATCGTTCGTCGATTAGTGTGCGCGCGTTAGTTTAATGATTCATGCATAACCCATTTTTGCCCGGGCCGGTTACTTGTGACCGACGTCCCACTATACCGCGGTGCATTCCTACATGGGTGCGCTAAAAACATCGATGGTGGAACTCGTCTCGGTTTTGCGGCATGTCCTAAGACCAACTCGGCTTAGGGAGTCCGTCCATCACACGAGAAAGCCATCGTTGTTGGTATAGACCCTATTTTGACCGACCGAGACTTAGTGTAAAGCATACATAAGCGTCGTTATAATGCTTGTTTGACTACGTGCTACTTGGTTTCCGTGTCAATTTTTCAAAAAACCGTCATTTCAAATTTGCATCTTTCCAAAAATACCCACCTTTCGAAAAACCCGAAATACTGTCCATTTCGGGACCCGTCATTCTAAAACGCCCAATTTTGAAAAACCCGAAATGCTGCCCATTTCGGGACTCACCTTTTCAAAATACCCAATTTTCAAAACTCGGAATGCCGCCGAAATTTAGGATCAACGATTTGACTCAAAATATCCTTTTCTGTAGTCGGCATGCTGTCTGTTTTAATTCTCGAATTTCCACCCCCACCACTTTGATTTTCGGAATTTTCCTTTTCAAAATTCTAATCTCGGTTTTCGAAATTCCGTTTTCAGTTTTCAAAACTTTCGGAAATTCGTTCATTTCGCATTCAAACCTCAACTTTCAACTTTCCTAAAATAAACCTTCCTTATTGTAGGACCTACCGTCTATCCGTGTGTCGGGTCTTTGCATAGTACGTAGAAGGTTTATAGTGTCGAAACTCCGTCGATCTTATATCACGAGTTTCCCCCCTTTCCCAAGTCCGCCTTGTCAAGGCACGACCAACCCACGTAGGGCATACCCCTACAAAGGAAGGTCCGTCCATACACTCGAGTCAAAAGTCTGGGGAGTAATCTCACGTGGACCTTCCTTCGAACGGGACTAGGCCCACAAAGCCGAAATCCTAAGGAAGTCATACCACCCACGAGTCATCCGTCTAGATGTCTTTCTCGAGTCTTTTCCGCTCAGTCCTTTCCTTTTGGGTCGCTCGGGATGTGCTGTTTCCTTTGATTCCAAGACTGGGTTCGGTTTCTGATTACGTGGTGTTCTTACAGACAGGCCACCATCAACCAGACACACTCGCAGGATGGAAACTGCCTTAGCTGAACTGAAAGCCTCCGTTGATTCCATGATCGAGAAGCAGGCCGACATTGATGCCCAACTGAATGAAATGAGGGCTGGGCAAGTTGCTATCGTCACTCGATTGGCCTCGGTGGAGCACATGACTCCTACTACCGGGACTACCGGACCTTTAGCTGAACTGGTTAGCTCGGTCCGCCGACTGGAAGAACAAGTGCATTTAACTGGGAGTAACAACATTCACCGGGAAAACAGTCGGGAGTATAACCCGCTAAGTGACAGGCTGCCTGCAAACCTGAACCTCACCGGTTTGCCTATGTTCGAAGGGACCGAAGACCCGTTACTACATGTACGGGCCTTCAAGGAGTTCATGGCCATCAAAGGGGTGGACTCCACCATGTTCAAGAACCTCTTTGCTGCGTCTCTTGAAAAGCACCCTCGGGCCTGGTACTATAGGCTAGACCCGAAGAAATACCCTACATGGGATGATGTGGCCACCGAGTTCGCTCGGAACTATGCTGACAACACCGAGATCCAAACCACAATGAGATCTCTGGAGGTTATGGCCCAAGAGCCAAAAGAAGGTTTTACCAAATACCTTCAGCGCTGGAGGGCTGAGAGTGTGAAACTGGTCGACAAGCCCAGTGAGAAGACTTTAGTGGAGGCCTTTGTTAAGAACCTCCTCCCATCCTACCGAGTTCACCTCCGATATGCCGTCATACCCAATTTCACTACCCTTACTGAAATGGGTATGAGGATTGAAGACGATCTGAGACTGGAAGGCCTCACTAAGGCCGCTGCTAAAGGTTACCAAGGGGCTTCTTCCTCCACAACCAAGCCTCAAGCTGCAACCCGCAGCATTTTCGACGCGGTCAATCTACTAGATGCCCCGTCCAAGAGAAACACCCCACCTCGGGTTTTCACTGATATAGGTACGACCTATACTTATGCCTTACAAAGGCTGTCCTCGAAAGGCCTAATCCAACCGATAGGCCCAACTCCCGAAGTTCCGGTTGAGCGACGCTCCAAGAACTACAATGCTCAAGCCTATTGTCAATACCACCGAGGCAATGGGCATGACACCGAGAAGTGCTGGAAGCTGAAGCACTTGATTCAAGACCTGATCGAAAGCGGTAAAATCCCGCTGCCCGGAGATAAGCCCAGTAACAAGGAGAATCCTTTCAGCTCCCACGCCATCTTTACCGGGGAGGTGATTGATTGCTCCCACCTTATCTCCCCATTTATCCCGCAAGTGAACGGGATCTGGTTCGACGACGAGGAAGACGTCTACCTCGCCAAAGGGGAAGCTGTCCCCATTACCGCCGAGGAGATTCGAAAGACTAAATCTCGAGTCTTAACCAGTAACCACCTTGGTCGTCCCTTTCAAGCCACTAGCTCTAGGGACACCCCTATCCCGACAACCGTCATTACGGAAGTCGCCTCTGAAGAGCCAACTGTTGAAACGGCTCTTGTGAAACAATTGAAGAAGACCCGAGTTGACCTCACTATATGGCAACTCTTGGTTAGTTCTCAAGAACATCGAGAAGCACTTACAAAGGCTCTCGATCAAATTAAGGTCGACTCTTTGGTTACCCCCGCTGAGATGGTAGCCACGATCTTGCCCCATATAAAGGGCAAGGCTAAGGAAGAAGGACCGGTAATCACTTTCTCCGAGGCCGACCTACCACCATTCGGGGCCACCCATAACCTGGCCTTCTACATCACGGTGGTCTGCCGAGGAAAATATCTTCCCATGACCCTAGTTGATGATGGGTCTGCTGTGAACGTCCTTCCTCTAAGGACCGCAAAAGCCCTCGGCATTACCGAGGCTGACTATGTTCCGACTGCTCAGACCATCCAAGCCTTCGATGGGAGCCCGAAGTCGGTAGCTGGGGCCGTGAAACTGACCATCATCACTGGCCCGATAGAGAAGGAGCTCGAGTTTCAGGTGATCGATGTCACCTCATCGTTCAACTTGCTCCTGGGTAGGCCTTGGATCCACGCGGTCAAGGCGGTGTCCTCCACCCTCCACCGAAAGATCAAGATGCCTCTGCTTAAAGATGTCATCACTTTAGAGGCAACGCCAATGACTGTGGCTAGCTGTAACGCCACGGGACGCACGGACCTCTGGGGGTTCAATTTTGTGGGAATGATCGAGGAAGAGTACCTCTTTAGGCCTTACTTCACTACGAGTATCGACATGATGCTCCAAAACTTAGGGTACTTTCCGGGGGCTACTTCTCGACCCGATCTTCCAGTTGGGAAGATCATCGAGGTTCTCAAAGACGAAGAATCTCACTTTGGTCTCGGTTATGACATCACCCCTGACAATGTTGTCCGAGCAGGGATCGAAAAGGCCTGCAACATCCTTAAGGGTATCTACTTGAGCCCTTATAGCCCACGGTTGGCTGACTACTTTGTCACGCCGGTGTTTGGGGCTATCCAGGTTGGTCTATACCAACCCAATGCTATGCAGCTCGGGACCCACTTGGCCCGGGACTGCAACTACATCCCGGATGATGTGTTCGCCCTCATCCAGTCCAACGGAGCTGAAGATGCTGAGCCCGCACTAGGGCTACTATTTGGGGAAGATACCGTAGCCCCAACTCCAAAGGAAGACCTGGTCAACCTGATTCTCCGCAGCAACAGGTTTGACCCGACCAAGCTGATCTCGGATGTTGGTTCCGAGACGGGTAACAGGGCCTGGAGGAAGACTGTCAAGTGGACTGACAGTCAGGGAAGGATCTACAAGCTGGTCACCGGAGAGGGAGACATGCCTGATGTAACACCCCGTTATTTTCCGAGACAATTATAAAGCTTAACTTTTCTACTTTTATTTAAGTCGGGTTTTTAAGTTGGAAAATATTTTCAATGTCATTATAAATATTAAAGTATTTTGGGTCATCTTATAATAAATCGGTTTTGATTTTCTTAAAGTGGAACGTTATTTTATAAACCGACTTTGTATCAGATTTGATTTTGAGTCAAACACAATAAGGAAAGAAAAAAAAAAAAAAAAAAAACCAAAGTATATATATATATATAAACACCCCCGTACACCCCCCTGCTCATTCATTCATATTACTTCAAACTTTGCATTCTACCACACACTTTACCCTACGCCCTTGCTTTCTCTCCGATTTCAACCAGCCGACCTCCGTCGGAAAATCGAGTACGTTTCTACTTTATCTAATTTGTAAGCCTCTTAATTACTTAATGTCCTTGCTTTTATAATTAATGAATCAATTGTGGAATAGGTCTAAATCTATTGAGTTCTATCGTTTCTTTTTTTTGTCTTACTCTTATTAAATCGTTTTCTCAACCTAACCTAACGATTTTGCAAGTATTTAACCTTGGGTTGTTTTAATTGCTCCGTTTTCATACAATTTCGGGTAGATTTCGCTATTCAATTAGTTATTGTACGTATGTGGTCTCAATAGTTGTTGACCCGTTTTTAGCTTGAGGATTTTGATTAAGTGTGAGGGATGCTGGATATTTGTTGGCCTGAGTAATAGTACGGAGTAATTAAAGTATGTGAGGTTGGTCAGAGGGTGAGCATATGGCATGGGGGGGAATGAATATTGGGAAGTTTGCCTTGCAACTTGGGAATAATATTATAAGGATTCATGATTTCTGTGAGACGAAATTTTTGATATTTTATGTGAAGTATTTAGGGTCTTGTGAGACGGAGAGAGTATTAGGATAGATCTAGTGTATTAATTAGACAACGGTTGACCCAATTTATATTATTTGTAGTTTGCGAGTTCGAGGAGAAGAATTTTTGGATTAGTAATAGCTCAGATTGACTGTCTCGAGAGGTAAGGACGTTTTGACCTTTTTACCTTTAAGTAAAGAGCATGTTTGGTTTAAATTATATTTTTGAAACGGTTTTATAATTATTTTGTCAATGGTGAAATTTTACGATATTTTTGTAATATTTTGGATATTGGAATTTTGTGACACAAGTCACATATTGGTATTATTTTGGTACAATTTTTGGTGGTTATAACAGACTCTGGGAGCTCTGTTGGTCTATGAGGTTAAGGTGCGTCTGAGACGTCCCTGGGATTTCGTCCCGTAACTGAACTCCTGGCCCGAGTTGTGTTAAGTGGGGGTTTTCCGGCCCCCCACTTGCTAGGTAGTTAGACTTCCTCCTTTGGCAGCCTCATCCTACTGACTGCCCAAATGTGAGTAGTGCGCACTATAGTAAGTCTAGCTAAGCATAGGTGATACCTCTAGATCGTGCTAAAAGGGTAGGACCTTGGCACACAGGTGGAGAAAATATATTTTGGTTGAATTTGGTTTTGACTACTGTTTTCAAAGTACTTTTGGTTTGGTATCGAGACAAAGATATTTAACTCTGATTTCAGTTTACTACAAATTATAATTATTGTTTTACGTTTTCAATATAATATATTTTACTCAGCTTTGCTGACGTCCTTTTGTTTTGGGTCGTTCCCCCGCTGGAACCTGTACCTATTTGTGTTTTGGGTACAGTTGATAGGTACAATTAATATGCTGCATGGGTGCATTTGGTTCGGGATGCTGAGCGAGAAGGATTTTTATTATTTAACGTTTACCTCCAAACTATTTATATTTACGTTGAATTTTTGGGTTGAAGTTGTTTTAAACCGTTTTGGATTTTGTGGGACTTAAGTCTTCCGCTGCAACGTTTTCATTTAATTATTCATCGGATTTATATTTCTTTTTAATTCTTATAATATTCTTTTGCCTTGCATTTGGTCTTGTGAGCTAAATGCGGAGTAACGGCTTTAAATTTTCCTATTTTATTCTTCTATTTTGGTCGCAAAAATTTAGGATTGTTACAGTTGGTATCAGAGCAATAGGTCTTTCTCAAATGTTTTGCAAAATTTAAAATGGTTTAAAAAAAAATACTACTTTACAAAAAAAAAAAAAAAAAAAAAAAAAAACCTTTATTTTTTAAACCGAGAGTGATGGGTGGATTGGGTGCATTGCATACGCATGAATTACTTTATTTATATATATGTATATTTATATTTGTCATGTTTAGTACGGTTACTATTCTTATCTAATTGAATTGTGATAGAGAAGAATATTACTTACATTAATATTTGTGATTGGTGACTAAACTTTCTTATGCTTGAACTTAATAGAATATTGTTTATATCTATAGTAACAATGCCTTCACGAAGAGAAAATGAAAACAATGATATGGCCGCTATGATGGCACAATTGATAGCTCAGAATGCAGCTCTTCTCCAAGCTGTGCAACAAATGACCACTGTTACCCAGAATATGAATGATAGAGTTGAGAATGAGAATGATCCTACACCGACTGTTGCTGGAATGTCTGAAGCGGTACAGAAGAAGAAACCGCCGACTTTTACTGGGAAAGGGGATCCTAATGAACTAGATAATTGGGTTAGGGAGATGGAGAAAATTTTTCTAGCTGTAGGTTGTCCACATGAATTTCAGGCTAGGATCGTTGTCTTCTATCTGAAAGAAGAGGCGGATATTTGGTGGCAGACTGTGAAAGAGGACTTTATGAAACCAATTAGAAGAAGAAACCCCAATGGCACACACACATTATATGATAAAGATTGGGATACTCTTAAAGAAATATTAGAAGCAGAATTTTTCCCAGAACATGTGAAACATCAAAAATTAGCTGAATTTGGAGACCTAAAACAAACCGATGAGATGAGTGTGAAAGACTTTTACAATAAATTTGTTGAACTTAGTCGTTTTGCTAAGGAGCTAGTGCCAACTGAGGGGATTAAAGCATCTAGGTTTGAGGATAAGTTACATTGGAAGATTAAGGGTAGGTTTGCTGGAGAGACATTCACTTCATTAAGAGATGTCTATGCTAGGGCTGTTAATATTGAGAGGAGTAACCAGAAGATGGAGGCTGAGATGGTAAGTACTGGGAGTAAGAAGAGGGAGTTTCAGGGAAGTCAGTCTGACACCCGAGCGAAGAGAGGGAATTTCAATACTAATAATAACACCCAACACGGAGGGAATGGGAAGGAAGAAGGTAATAATTGGAGAGGTAGAAACCAGGGAACACCTAATGACTTTACCCCACATTACTTTTGTAAGTTATGCAAGGGAGATCACCCAGGCGTTGACTGTCAGGGGAATAAGGTGACATGCTACTGGTGCGGGAAGTTAGGACATCGAGAATTCGAGTGTAGGAACAAGAAGGCAGGGAAACCTCGTGCTACGCAATCTGCTAGTGCTAGTGTGAATCAGAATAACCGATTTGAGGGTCAGGGGAACACACAGAATTTTGGTAGGCCCACAATTAACAATAATTTTAGGAATCCAGCTCCGACTCAGACCACTACCACACCTAGTAAACCCGCGGGCCAGGTGAATGCTGCACAGAATAGCAAAAAGCCTACTGGGAAGCTCTATGTCATGAATAGAGAGGAAGCCGAAAACACAGACATCGTTTCGGGTAATTTTCTAGTGAACTCTATTTTAGCTCATGTTCTATTTGATCCTGGTGCATCTCATTTTTTTTTATTGTTTTGACTTAATTTGTGGATAAAATGAATGTTGAATCTAGTGAAATTGTGGATTATGGTTTTGCCATGCTATTCGGGTAACATCAATTAATGATAGCGCTTGAGGATTTACCTAAGACTATATTTTCTATTAGATAATATCATTATGAGTTTACTGTGATGCTTTTGGGTTGACTAGTGCACCTGATGATTTTATGGACTTAGCAAACCGAACTTTGAGGACTTACCTAGATAATTTTTTGGTGATATTCATTGATGACATAGTGTTTTATTCAAGAATGAAGAAGATGATGAGGAATATTTGCGGATTGTCTTGGGTATCGTGAGAGAAAATTAGTATTTGCTAAAGTTTTGAGGTGCGATTTTTGGGCTCGTATGAGTAATTTTAGGGAATATTATATCTAAGGATGGAGTATTGGTAAATCCTGCTAAATAAGGTTGTTAAAGAGTGATCTAGATTGAAATTTGTGGCTGAAATTCGTAACTTTTGGGTTTAGCTGGTTACTATAAGAGATTTGTGAAAGATTTTTTTCAAAATAGATAGATTAATGACTACACGGATGTAGAAAGCCATAAAATTTCATTGGGATGAGGGGTGCGAGGAATCGCTCGAATTTTAAAAGAAAAGATATATTATGTTATTTGGGAGGTGATAAAATGCATGCGGATTTGAAATTAGGATTTTGGTGGACTAGTATGAAGAAACAAATGACAGATTTTGTGGCTCAATACTTGATATATTAGAAAGTTATGAGTGAACATATAAGACATAGGGAGAGTTAGATCCTTTAGGAGTTCTGAGTGGAAGTGAAGATTAATCTTTATGGATTTTATAGTTGGGTTGTCAAGGACAGAGGAAAGTAATAATATGATTTGGGTTGTAATTAATAGACAAATCAAGAGTGCACATTTTATTCCCATGAAGGATATGTGAGAGAAGAAGCAACTTGTTGATACTTATATATATTATGTGGTAGGACTTCATGTGGTTTTAAAGGATATTATATTAGGTAACGAACACATGTGTTCCAATATTTTGGGAGAAATTTGAGCCAACCATGAGAGACAAATATTTTCATCTTTTTGCCTAAGGTAAATTTTTCATGCTTCGAGGACGAAGCTTTATTTTAAGGTGGGTAGAAATATGCACGACTACTTGTTTTTGTGGTAAACTAAGCATGTCCTTGTGTGATTTCATGCTATTTACTGTTTATTGGTTACAAATATGAATATTTTGGCTATTATCGATGCTTAATAAGCACAATGTCATTGGTTATTTGTTTTACTTGAAATTGACATATTTGTGGTTTGTTTGTGCTCAATGCACGTATTGGTGATTTCATGCTCAACGCACACATTGTTGGTTTGATAGTGCTAAACGCACTTATTTGATTGATTGATTGATTTTGTGCATTACGCACTTGTAAAATGGTTGAACTTGTGATTTTCAAAATTTTGAAATAATTTAAATATTTTTGTCCGACATGCTCTTAACTTGGCAAGTGATACTTTACCTTAGAGGAGTATGAGAATTGTGGTGATTTTGAACTTTGGTATTATCTTATGGATTTAGGTGATCTTATCTTGTGGATTTAGGTGGTGGTGAAGTTGTATACTTTGAAATTTGAGGAATTAGGTAGTTATGGATTTTGAGGATTTAGAAATGTGAGATATCTTTAAGATTGTGTTTAATTTGGTGAATGTAGGATATATGGAGTAGATGATTTATTTTGGAGATAGATATGAAGAATTTTGGTGGATTTTGGATATATGGAGTGAGCGGATCATTTTGGACATTCGTGAGTAATGTGAGACTTTATTTTTGAGGATGAGTTTAAACTTCGAGGACGAAGTTTTGTTTTAAGGAGGGAAGTCTGTAACACCCCGTTATTTTCCGAGACAATTATAAAGCTTAACTTTTCTACTTTTATTTAAGTCGGGTTTTTAAGTTGGAAAATATTTTCAATGTCATTATAAATATTAAAGTATTTTGGGTCATCTTATAATAAATCGGTTTTGATTTTCTTAAAGTGGAACGTTATTTTATAAACCGACTTTGTATCAGATTTGATTTTGAGTCAAACACAATAAGGAAAGAAAAAAAAAAAAAAAAAAAACCAAAGTATATATATATATATAAACACCCCCGTACACCCCCTGCTCATTCATTCATATTACTTCAAACTTTGCATTCTACCACACACTTTACCCTACGCCCTTGCTTTCTCTCCGATTTCAACCAGCCGACCTCCGTCGGAAAATCGAGTACGTTTCTACTTTATCTAATTTGTAAGCCTCTTAATTACTTAATGTCCTTGCTTTTATAATTAATGAATCAATTGTGGAATAGGTCTAAATCTATTGAGTTCTATCGTTTCTTTTTTTTGTCTTACTCTTATTAAATCGTTTTCTCAACCTAACCTAACGATTTTGCAAGTATTTAACCTTGGGTTGTTTTAATTGCTCCGTTTTCATACAATTTCGGGTAGATTTCGCTATTCAATTAGTTATTGTACGTATGTGGTCTCAATAGTTGTTGACCCGTTTTTAGCTTGAGGATTTTGATTAAGTGTGAGGGATGCTGGATATTTGTTGGCCTGAGTAATAGTACGGAGTAATTAAAGTATGTGAGGTTGGTCAGAGGGTGAGCATATGGCATGGGGGGGAATGAATATTGGGAAGTTTGCCTTGCAACTTGGGAATAATATTATAAGGATTCATGATTTCTGTGAGACGAAATTTTTGATATTTTATGTGAAGTATTTAGGGTCTTGTGAGACGGAGAGAGTATTAGGATAGATCTAGTGTATTAATTAGACAACGGTTGACCCAATTTATATTATTTGTAGTTTGCGAGTTCGAGGAGAAGAATTTTTGGATTAGTAATAGCTCAGATTGACTGTCTCGAGAGGTAAGGACGTTTTGACCTTTTTACCTTTAAGTAAAGAGCATGTTTGGTTTAAATTATATTTTTGAAACGGTTTTATAATTATTTTGTCAATGGTGAAATTTTACGATATTTTTGTAATATTTTGGATATTGGAATTTTGTGACACAAGTCACATATTGGTATTATTTTGGTACAATTTTTGGTGGTTATAACAGACTCTGGGAGCTCTGTTGGTCTATGAGGTTAAGGTGCGTCTGAGACGTCCCTGGGATTTCGTCCCGAAACTGAACTCCTGGCCCGAGTTGTGTTAAGTGGGGGTTTTCCGGCCCCCCACTTGCTAGGTAGTTAGACTTCCTCCTTTGGCAGCCTCATCCTACTGACTGCCCAAATGTGAGTAGTGCGCACCATAGTAAGTCTAGCTAAGCATAAGTGATACCTCTAGATCGTGCTAAAAGGGTAGGACCTTGGCACACAGGTGGAGAAAATATATTTTGGTTGAATTTGGTTTTGACTACTGTTTTCAAAGTACTTTTGGTTTGGTATCGAGACAAAGATATTTAACTCTGATTTCAGTTTACTACAAATTATAATTATTGTTTTACGTTTTCAATATAATATATTTTACTCAGCTTTGCTGACGTCCTTTTGTTTTGGGTCGTTCCCCCGCTGGAACCTGTACCTATTTGTGTTTTGGGTACAGTTGATAGGTACAATTAATATGCTGCATGGGTGCATTTGGTTCGGGATGCTGAGCGAGAAGGATTTTTATTATTTAACGTTTACCTCCAAACTATTTATATTTACGTTGAATTTTTGGGTTGAAGTTGTTTTAAACCGTTTTGGATTTTGTGGGACTTAAGTCTTCCGCTGCAACGTTTTCATTTAATTATTCATCGGATTTATATTTCTTTTTAATTCTTATAATATTCTTTTGCCTTGCATTTGGCCTTGTGAGCTAAATGCGGAGTAACGACTTTAAATTTTCCTATTTTATTCTTCTATTTTGGTCGCGAAAATTTAGGATTGTTACACCTGAGTCTGAGTCTGAGTCCGAGTCTGAGTCGGAGTCTGAGTCAGAGTCTGAGGTCGAGTCTAGGGAAGTCGGTGCTAGAGTCACTCCTGTAACCCCCCTCCCTTTTATTATTCCTGCTGCTGGCACTTTGGGGTCTGTCCCGAGTGCCCTACCTATCCCGCCACTGACCAATGATCAGATGGCTGCTCTCTTTGAGCTGTTCTCCAAATTTTCAATCAATAATAACAACCGTTCTGCTTACGACTTGTCTCTTTCAAATTCTGCTTTTAAAAATGTTTTATGCTATGACATTGAGAAATCAGACGAACAGGTACCCTTACCTCCGCATTTGATCGAGCAACTAGAGCAAAGGGAGTCCCGAAACCCGGTAATCGAAGAAACCGAGTCCATAAATGTGGGAACAACCTTAGAGCCTCAGACACTTAAGATAGGGTTATCCTTAGATCCCGAGGAGAAACAACAATTCATAAGCCTCCTCCAAGAGTTCAAAGATGTCTTCGCATGGTCCTACAAGGACATGCCGGGGATAGACCGGGAAATAGCCGAGCACCACATACCAATCAAAGATGGGTGCAAGCCGGTCAAACAAAAGCTTCGTCGGATGAGGCCCGAGTGGTCTCTTAAAGTAAAAGAAGAAGTCGACAAACAATTCAAAGCCGGCTTCATACAAGTGTCCGAGTATCCGGACTGGGTGGCAAACATCGTGCCGGTTCCTAAAAAGGACGGTAAGGTGCGGGTATGTGTAGATTTTCGGGATCTTAACAAGGCGAGTCCGAAAGATGATTTTCCGTTACCACACATCGACATACTGGTGGATAACACGGCCGATCATGCCCTTCTATCATTCATGGACGGGTATGCCGGGTATAATCAAATCAAGATGGCAGAAGAAGACATGAGTAAGACTACCTTCACCACACCTTGGGGTACTTACTGCTATACCGTCATGCCTTTCGGTCTCATTAATGCCGGGGCCACATATCAAAGAACTGCTACCACTTTACTACACGACATGATGCATAAAGAGGTAGAAGTTTACGTAGACGACATGATCGTCAAATCCAAAGAACGGGACGGTCACATCACCGCCCTAAGAAAATTCTTCACCCGATTGCGCAGATACAACATGAGGTTAAACCCTCGAAAGTGCAGTTTCGGGGTAACATCAGGCAAATTACTGGGTCATATCGTTAGCCAACGAGGTATCGAAGTCGATCCAGCTAAAATCAAAGCCATTACCGAGATGCAACCTCCTAAAACCGAAAAAGAAATAAGGGGATTCCTCGGGAAAGTCCAGTACATCAGTCGGTTCATTTCCAAATTAACCATGGTGTGTGAACCAATTTTCAAAAAACTGAAAGTGGGAGAACGGGTACTATGGGATGACAAGTGCCAAACCGCTTTCGACAAGATCAAGGAAATTCTGTCTGCTCCGCCAGTCTTAATGCCACCTCAACCCGGTTTGCCTCTGTCGTTATACCTAACGACGACCGAGACAGCCATGGGGGCTATGCTGGCTCAGACAGTTGACTCCGAAGAAAGAGCCATTTACTACATCAGCAAAAAGTTTTTGGAGTATGAGTGCAAATATACCATGCTCGAAAAGACGTGTTTGGCTCTAGTTTGGGCTACTAAGAAGCTCCGACATTATATGCTCAGTTACGAGGTCCATGTGCTATCCAAGATGGACCCCATCAAATACATCTTTGAAAAGCCCGTTCTCAACGGACGAATCTCTAGATGGACTCTAATGTTGGCAGAGTTCGACTTGAAGTTTGTGCCATTAAAGGCTATTAAAGGTCGAGTAGTAGCTTAATTTCTCGCCGATAGCCCGATAACCGAGGAAGGGCACACCGACACTTGGTCCTTCCCAGATGAAGATATTTTCCATACTGATACTGAAACATGGGATTTATACTTCGATGGTGCATCTAATTTTCGAGGGTTCGGAGTCGGGATCCTCCTAATTTCACCAAAAGGGGAACATACTCCCGTCTCCATCAAACTGGACTTTGATGTTACTAATAATGCAGCAGAGTACGAAGCATGCATTTACGGGCTACAAGCCGCCGCCAATCTGGGGATCACAAATCTCCGGGTACATGGTGATTCATCCTTGGTCATAAACCAAGCACTCCAAAAATGGAAGACTCGAAATGCTAATCTCGTGGTCTACCAGGCACGAGTACGGGATCTCGAGAAACAATTCCAAAAGGTAGAATACATATATCTGCCCCGGGAAGAAAATCAGTTCGCAGATGCACTCTCAAAATTGGCATCTTTACTAAATATTCCCGACCATGTGACTAGTATGCCGATTTGCGTCGAGAGACGGTCCGAGCCAGCATACATCTGCGACATCGAAGACATTGAGTTAACTGATCCCGAACCATGGTACCAAGCCGTGTTAACATACCTAACGAACGGAGAATATCCTCCCGGGACGGAAGGTCGAACCAAGAAAGCCTTACGGAGGCTAGCCACCCAGTTCATCCGCACCGACGACGGACAACTGTATAAAAAGACGACACAGGGGGCTCTTCTCCTTTGTGTTGACAAATACAAGGCTGAAAAGGTTATGGCCGAAGTACATGACGGTGAAAACGGCCCACATATGAATGCCCACATGCTGGTCCGGAAAATTATGAGGCTAGGTTATTACTGGAATACCATGGAAGCCGATTGCCGGTCGTATGTCAAACATTGTCATAACTGTCAAATCTTTGGCAATGTACAACATATGCCGTCATCACTACTCTATACCATGACGTCACCCTGGCCGTTCTCAACGTGGGGTATCGACATAATCGGGAAAATAAATCCCTCGGGTACCGGTGGGCATTGCTTCATTTTGGTAGCTATCGACTACTTCACCAAATGGGTCGAAGCTGAATCATATCGCATTCTCACTGCCAAGCATGTCGCCAAGTTTATTCAAAAACAAGATAATATGTCGATATGGGATTCCCGCTGAATTTATCAGTGATCACGGGACTCATTTTCAAGCCGAGACTGCGGCCCTACTGACCAAATATAAAATCCAAAGGCACACTTCCTCGCCTTACCGTCCCCAAACAAATGGAGCAGTAGAGGCGGCTAATAAAACAATTGTCACCATACTCAAAAAGATGGCTGACAATTACCGGGACTGGCCCGACAAAATACCTTTTGCCCTATGGGGATATCGAACATCAATTCGCACCGCAACCGGGGCAACACCATATTACTTAACCTACGGGATGGAGGCAGTCCAACCAGTCGAGCTGGAGGTACCGTCCCTCAGAATCCTGCTAGAAAGTCAAGTACCCGAAGCTGACTGGGTTCGAGCACGATATGACTCGTTGGTTTTACTAGACGAACGACGGTCTCGTGCCCTCAATAATATCCAAATCTACCAGAAGAGGATCCAACGGGCCTTCAACAAGAGAGTAAGACCCAGACACATCAGGGAGGGCGATCTAGTCCTTAAGTCTATTCGGGCTCTACTACCGGTTGACCCAAGGGAAAAATTCAAACCCAATTGGGCTGGGCCATATCTGGTGAAGAAGATCCTATCGGGGGGAGCAGTGATGCTAACGGACCTGGACGGGAACGAGTTTGTCAACCCAACCAACCTGGACCAGCTGAAGCGTTACTACCCTTAGCCATTTCTCAATGTCATTAGCAAATTTTATCAAAATCATTTTTTACAAAAAGCAAGTCAATGAGCTAGAATTACTTATTCTACTGTCATAAACATCTTGAACCAATAGTCTTGGTGTAATTCGAGATTGCAAATTTCCTATGCCTGAACTACGTTTGGTTTGATTCTGCTAATCGCGGATACGTAGGCAACCCCTCAAAAGGGCACAACCAATGCAATCAAGAAAAGACAGGAGCGGTTTAATAATAAGCTTCTTTTATTAATTCAAAAAAAATATATCCCGATGAACTCGGAAATTACAAAGTGCAGGAATTCAAAAAAAAAATATACAAAAAAAGGGCACACAATAAAAATAATAATAATACTTAAATAATAATAAATCTAAGGACTCGGCATTTAGGGCATCTTGCCCTTCCCCTTGTCCTTAGCATCCTTAGTCGTCCACTGGCGACGACGCGGAGGAGAACGCTCCCTAATCACTACGGGAACTTCTCTAGCTCGGGCTCGATTGTGTGAGCCCGAATCCTCCATCACCTCGATAGGCCCAAGTCGGGCCCTAACGGGCTCGGGGAGCCGGTCGCGCGGGCCTAGTCGGTCCCGGGCCGCCAGCCTTGGCCCAAGTCGTCGCTCTAAGTCGGTCTGCCCCCGAGTACTGCTAGAACCGACTTCTTTAGATCGAGTCCTAGTATGTGACTTATGACCCGATTCTTCCCGGACTTTAGCTCCAGGAGTGTCTTCCCCGGCGAAGAGCTCTCTGTTATCCTTCGCCGACTCGCGCTGCACCAATTCGATGGCCTCGTCAACTTTTAAGGCCTTGCGAGCCTCCTCGGACTCTTCAGAAGTCCACTTCTGGTAAGCCCGTGATACCCAAGCGGATTGGCAAGGGCTAGGTATCGTCCATGTGGGACGAGTGAACCATCGTTGCAACCAAGTGTCGCACATAGCGTCCGTAAATTGGAGCGGGACGCTAATAATGGCTTCCTTCTCAGGGATGCCCTGAGATGAACCGAACTGCCTTAGGAGGCGGTCCGGGTAAATATGAACCGTCCAGTCTAGGGACAAGATCGTCAGATATCGGGCTTGGTCCCTCTTGGCCAATCCAGTTAGCTTCGAAAGAAACCACCAAGCAACGGTCCACCTGATCAAAGGACCCCCGTGGAATGCCAGTTCTTCATCCCAGTAAGCTCGGTTTATCTGGTGACTCGAGCTTATCTTCCGCCTCCTAGAGCTGATCTGACTACTCCGATAACTGGAAATGCTCGGAGGAGTCTCTATGATTGACAGTCGTTCCGACAACCATATCTGAAAGGCATATACAAACTTCATAAGCAACGGAGCAACTCGCTACAGCCCACTCGATCGAGTACAAAATCTGACTCGACCGAGTAAGCTTGTCAAAAACAAGCAGTAGCCGAGATCGGGTGCCACTCGATCGAGTGCAACATCTGACTCGATCGAGTAAGCCTGTAAAAAACAGGCAGTAGCACGACATAAGTGTCACTCGATCGAGTGACAGGTCCACTCGATCGAGTGACTTACGAAGATCAGAAAATTCGCATGAAACGCGATACAAGAAAAAAAAAATCGAGGTACATACTTGAAGAATACGGGTACTCCCCGTCAGCGGTCGAGTTGGGTCAAGCCGTCGAGCGTCCAGACCCGTAATGATCTCCCCAGTGGCTAGCCAGGCAGGGCTATGACCAGTCTCCATCTGGTCAACCACTCCGATTAGCCTGATTTGACCCCTGCATGTGTCAAGCTCCATCAGCCCCTCGAAGACATAGCAGTGTAGCATGCAGAAGGCGAATGCCCTACGCCTATGAGCAGGGGTGGCTCTCACGTCCCGTGGGTTCATGAACTTGTCAGCCAAATCAAATAGGGAGACGTTATCTCCCTGCACCATTCGGTTTGCCTCAGCATGAGACAAACCCAGGAACTCCCTCAAACGCCTCCTCGGATCCGGGTAAAACGGGGGAATGGCGGGCTGAATAGCAAGGCCCCAACCGCCTATGGCCGCGATCTCCTCGGGCAAGGGGCACATCTCGCCCCTCGGGAATGCAAACACGTGATGGGTGGTGTCCCAAAACGACAGACAGGCATCCAGAAAGTGCGAATCCACTATTAGACGTTGGAAGGGGAACAGATTGACTATCCCCATTTGAGTTAGCCTAACCTTCTCCTCGTCCCGAAAGTATTGGGACCAGGCGAGAAGCATGGCAGTCAAGTGATCGATGCCCATAATAGGAATTTTTAGCTTTCTTAAAAGTCTACAAGATTTTGAGAAAGGAGAAGGAGAATTTGAGTTGTGATGCAGAAACTGAAGCAGGAATCTCCTATATTTATAATGGAGAAGCCTAACTGAAACCTAACTGCTACTGCCTCCTCATCCAGCTGGGCCCCATGCGCGCGCAGGCCTGATTTCAAACTTGAACCCAGAATAGGAATCAAGCTGTCCCGAGCTTTCCTAATACTTTCTAAAATTTCTTCGCGTCAAAATTTTTGTCTTTCCAAAATTTTCAATCTTTTTTCTCCCCAGCGAGAGTCAACATTTTACCTACATGTTACATGCGAGTTGTTATGTGTCAGCATACAGGTACACCCCAGACTTCAAAAGGCAAGTCCCCGCAAAACTATTTGATTTCCCCAACGGAGTTAGCTTTACCCCGGTGTGCTACATCCGAAGTACGATGTGTCGGCATACGGGTACACCAACTCCCCGAAAGAAGCAACCTTCACTCCCCACGGAGCATTTTTCAGCTCAAGTACGGTTCAAGGCTTCGAAAGCAAGCTCGTACAAGCTCACATATTTCCCCATCGGAACGCCCGAGGCGGCATTCTCCACATGCAAGTACGCCCCAGGACATGTGTCTGGCACAGGTACGATTTCTATCTTATGGCTGGCGAGCCCTTTCACGCGAGTCTACTGGACTATAAACGACCCGACCGAAAGGCTGCCAGGTCGTAATCTGCGATTGGCCTGGTAGCTACTCTGACTTTCGCCTTGTCCAAGCCTCAGTCAGAGTGGGGGCTCTGTAGACACCCGCATTTTGACTGCCACGTGTCTATGGTAGTCTCCGAAAAAACACCCGATGATGATTGGACGTCAACGTGACTAGTATACTCGGACTTGGACTCGAAATTCATAACATCCGACATGGACTTTTTAGCGGAGTAAAATCTCACAAAACAGACCTCGAATTCAGGCCCAGCGGATCGTTCCGAGTCAAATAAGACTAATTTGGGCCAAAACCGACACCAAAAATATTTCCTGTCTTTTGGCGACCGGGTCAAAACCCGGTCAAAGGCAAAACCGTCTCAGAAATCAGCTGAAATCATTTAAGCGCCCAAATTCGAATTCAAAAAAACAAGCCCAACCAACAAAGACCAAGTCTTCCTTATTTTTCTCACCCAACTGATCCACTCGATCGAGTGGATTGACCCACTCGGTCGAGTGGGGCGCTTCGAACTGGGCTTGGCCCATTTTCTAAGGCACTCGATCGAGTGCACTAGGGCCACTCGATCGAGTGCCCCTAGGTCGTGGGAAACGTCTATAAATACCGACTCATTCCCATGCATTTGCCAACTTTTTTTCAGAACTTTTCACCATCATTTTGCCCTACATTTTCAGTCACACTTCACCCTACACTCATCCTACAATCTACACTACAAACCCTAAGCAAAACACACCAAAAAACCGAGTCAAGTCCCTCGATAATCCAACGCAACACACACACACCTACACACCATAACTCGCGCGCATTCCTCGATACTCCTAAAGCTTTGTCGCTGTTCACGAGTCCGTTTCTGAGGTCCATACTAGCATGTACGTTGAGGGTGTTCCAAATTCCTTTTTAATCTCTTTTAAATATCGTTTCTACACGCATTTTCATATTATTGTATCGTAGTAACACTAACTTTTACACTAACTTTTTCATATTTTCGCATTTCCATCTTGCATCTTTTTTATATCGTTACTAACTCTAATAATACCGCGTATATAACTTTAATATCAAAAAACCGGTTTTAAAACGTTGAACTACAAGGATCACTTTTGGTCCGTCTAATCCCTTTACGAGCAACGACGGAGGTGGAGCCCTTTCGAGGAGCCCCGCCCCAATGTACTCAAGGGCGCGACGCGATCGTGATCCGTTGTAGTTGAACGATTTAATTCCTTTTCATAATTGGTACGAGACCCGTTGACACGAATACCGACATTACATAACCCGAAAGGGCTAGTTTCGATGTCGTGACGTAGAGGGATGCTTCTCGTTACTAATTCAAAGTTTCGTAATCTAACACAAGCATTTTCATAAAAACCCCGGTGACGATATTATAATCGTTCATGCACGGTTATAGTACCGGAGGCCGAGTCGAATACAAATCGTGCGATATTTGTATTTGGCTCGGCCGATCATCGATTTCAAGTCATAAAACCGAGCAAATCAATGCTCGTACAGGGGGCGCTCGACCGAGTGCCATAGGCCACTCGATCGAGTTGCACCCCAAAAACAGGGCAGTAGCCCCATTAATGATGCACTCGACCGAGTGCCATGAGGCACTCGATCGAGTAACCCCCCAAAATATGGGCAGTAGCCACGTTAATGGCGCACTCGGTCGAGTCAATTAATGACTCGGTCGAGTGGGTCTGGCAACTCAGAAACCCGAGGGCTTGGACACATATTCCGAGCCCCGTCCTCATCGACTTTAGACCATTGACCGACCCTTCACTATTTTTCAAAACGCTACACATGTCACGACACGTAGAACGACTTTGACCACTTTTACGTGATAAGTCAGGACGAGACTACGGAATGTGAGACTAGGCTAGCAATACGTCACAATCTCATATTTCCGTCCTTCGCTTAATACGAAACATAATACGTATTTAAGCGGGGTAGTCCATCTACATATTTCGCGGTCTAGCTTTCATACGGGTCCTTTTTTTTACCTTTACGTTATTCCGTTCATGTTGTATTGTGAAATCCGGGTTGTATTTCCGCCCGTGTAGCTTGTACGCTTTTTGCTCCCTTTTTCGAGCTTTATTTATTATTTGCTTTTACGCTTTATAAATGAACCTCGCATGCTAAACCATTTCGACCAATAATAAGATGCATTAAATGACGTAGTTAACGCAAAATTCGCATGTTTATACAAAACGCTGTTTGCATATCATTTCGTTATTTTACTAGCGCGCGTATCATGAACACGAACGATGTCTTAGTAGAGGCCGCCATGTGCGGGCGGGGTTGGGTGTCCTTCGTGGGCTTCCCAACACGTACCCTCACCCCTTACTCAGAACCTTTGGTTTCCGGATGTCCGAAACCCTTGGCGCACGAGAGTCATTTTATATACGAAAGCCGGTGTAAACGGTATCGGTATAACAATACAAAGGGACGAGCCCCATAAACTCTCAAATCGAAGTGGGCTTACTTTGTGTATAGCCCATGACGACATAGAGTGGGCTCGTATGGTTCCGAATAACCACAAAATTCGGTGGCGACTCCATTTTGACTTAAATTTCGAACCCGAGAACAATCTTACCACGAGATTCATTCGCCTACCCAAACCCGCGCTTCGCCGCGTCGGGGTGGACCTACGTCATGTCCACAGGTAGGAATTGAAAAGACGGGAGTTGAATACATAAAGTCGGTTATTATTAGTTAGGACCATTCAACTTCTTTCTCATTCATTAGGCGAAGCACTCTCCATGCACTATTCAGCAAATGCTCAATTCTAAGGTAGGACACTTGGCGCGATGCGATTGGGTAGGAATTGAAAAGACGGGAGTTGAATACATAAATTCGGTTATTATTAGTTAGGACCATTTAACTTCTTTCTCATTCATTAGGCAAAGCATTCTCCATGCACTATTCAACAAATGCTCAATTCTAAGGTAGGACACTTGGCGCGATGCGATTGGGTAGGAATTGAAAAGACAGGAGTTGAATACATAAAGTCGGTTATTATTAGTTAGGACCATTCAACTTCTTTCTCATTCATTAGGTAGAATCCAAGGTGAGGAACTCATCAATTTCTTCCTCATTGATGATGTAGAATCCTATGTAAAGCAATCAAAGTCGGTTATTATTACTTACAACCTTTCAACTTCTTTCTCATTCATTAGCTAATATGGTGAAATTTAAGCTCTTTCAACTTCTTTCTCATTCATTAGGTAGAATCCAAGGTGAGAAACTCATCAAATTCTTCCTCATTGATGAATTAGAATCCTAGGTAAAGCAATCAAAGTCGGTTATTATTAAAATGTAAGCTCTTTAACTTCTTCCTCATTGATGATGTAGAATCCTAGGTGAGCAATAAATTTCAGCCACCTCCCATCCTCTTCGTCTTCCTCCCTTATAATTCACCACATATAACAATGGGTGCTTGCAATACTCAATTCTAAGGTAACACACTTGGCGTGATGTGATTTGGTAGAAATTGAAAAGGAGGGAGTTGAATACATAATCAATGCCAAAGTCGGTTATTATTAGTTAGAATCCTTCAACTTCTTCTTCATTGATTGTGTAGAATTCAAAGTGAAGAACTCATCAACTTCTTCCTCATTAGAACCCTTCAACTTCTTCCTCATTGATTATGTAGAATCCAAAGTGAAGAACCCATCAACTTCTTTTTGATTGGTTATGTAAAATCCAAAGTGAAGCAATAAATTTAAACCACCTCACATCCTTTTCATCTTCCTCCCTTATAATCCACCACCTATAACAATGGGTGCTTGCTTTTCCCATTACACCATCCAAGTGTACAACGAAATCGAGCTGATTCCCGCCGCCAAACGTCGTCTTACTGTTGCCGTTGGACGCAGACGACCCCGATTTTTTCCACCGCCCATACTAACTCGGTAAGTGCGTGGCTATCAATTCGTTCCTGCTTCATTGGGTTCATGCTTGCATTAGACTCATCTTAATGCTACTCATTATTAGTAGGAGTCAAGCGATACAACCTTATTCTCACATAATTGACATAGTATTGTTATTGTAATAATAAGTTGATCGATGAGTTGATGTAGTATCATATCAACACGTCGATCATAGATTTAGAGGCATCTCTACATCAATCATAATCTAATACACAACTAATAATGGAAAATAATAGAAAAACACTGACACAGACAACAACAGATGTGAAACATCAAAATTAGAAACAAGCACAACAAAGGGCAAGAGCAATAATAGATTGTTAAGTGTGTTGGACTTTGTTTCCAGCTTGCTATATAGTGGTATTATGTATTAAAGCGCTAAAACTGCTATCCACGTATATGTCACCTTTTGTCTATGATATAATAATACCTTACATTTTACCAAAAAAAGGGCAAGAACGACAAACTCAACAATGTAGACGAGAAAAAACAAAGGAGAAACTAGTACAAGATCGAACATTAAAATACGATATCTCACTAGTTGTATAATTTCACGTACAAAAAAAAATCACGTGCAAAAGTTGAGAAAGCAAAAAATATAAAATAGGAGAAAAGAAAAATGTAGAGAGAGAGGGGGGATGTTAGAGAACTATCTTATCTATTTATTAATTTATTAAAATTCAAACAAACCATCATCATCCATCATTTATCTAAGGGCAATAGCAGCAATAGTTGTAGTTCCATATACCATATTTTCATTGTCATCAAGGTACATCTAACAATGTTTGAAACTTTCTATTTCACCGACCAATGGTAAAAGTTTCATATATTTATTGTAGATCCCCTTTTTTCTCTCATTTACATGTATGAAATCGATTCCTTACTTTAGAAATCGATTTCATATAAGGAACTTTATTCTCTAACTCAATGACATGAAACTTCTTATATGTTATCATTTCTATTGCCCTAATACTATGTTATACTCCCTTTGTTCATAACCTTTTGCCCCATTTCATCATTATTTGTGAGGGTATTTTAACGAAACGGGGCAAAAGATAGCGAAAGGATGGAGTAATAAAGTCATGTGTTCTGCTTTGTTTGGGCCAAACAACTAAACCAACCGACAAATAAAATTAAGAAACGATGAAGTCTGTTAAAAAACAAAGACAATCATTTAACAAAATTTTTAATTAAAAAAAAACTCAATCAATTAAGAAAGAAGAGAGAAAAGAGGAAAAACTTATCAACTCCACCTCGCTTCATCACCCTCTTCCATTCATCTTCGCCTTCCATAGTTCATAACTGTATTATCACCTACAATAATATTATAGAGCATGAACCTCAATATGTCACCCAAGTGTACAACCAAAGCAACCCGATTAGACCTACAACCAAACCTCAATATGAACCTCAGTGTACCACCCAAATAGAATTAGAGTTTCGCGGTAAACATACCAATTAAAAAGAAGAAGAGAAGGCTAGACAAGAGGTAAGCAAACAATTATTATGTACATCAACTACGAGCACTTCATAATACATTGCTTATATTTTAAGAACAAATCTAACACACCTAATATGTTATAAGTCTGAAGTGGTAGTAAAAGAAGCATCCGTAACAATAGAAACCATAGAAGAAAAGAGACCAAGATTAGATTTGAAAATTTCAACTAAAGACGCGAGAAAAAACTAAGAAAGATCAAAGCCATAATTCAAGAGGATTACGTTCTCCAATAAAAGTTAAAAAACAAATTATTAGTTACGCATTACATCTTATAGCTTTATATCTCATTTTCGCCTATATTCACTTGCTTACGTTTTTACAAACATATTTTCAGTCTAATTCACCTTGCTACACTTGTGGTGACATGTTTGATGGATGTTTCGACACTTTTACTCCCCCTTTTTCTCCACCATTCATTTAACATACATGTCATATATATTTTTGTAACTTGAATCGTTCAATCTTTCTAACCCCCGTCTTATTCAGAATTTAGGAATGTCTGTGGAAGTAACTAAAATTACAAAGACATGAAATCAAAACAAAAAATGCATAAATTAATAATAAAATAAATATTGGACTATGAAGCAAAAAGACAGAATTGCGATTTACAAATGCCATACAACAATATATTCTCATGCAGTGCACGGGTATGGCGACTAGTTAATTTGTCAAACGCTTAAAAAAAGCTAGTTAGGTACCTTGTTTGGCTTAAACAAAACTACTTCTATCCAAGAAGGTAGTTAAAATAACAAAATGTCGTGACAAATAACTAATTATTCCGTTTTTCAATATATCGTAATTCTCATGTGAGAATTCATGTCCTATTCATACCCATAACTATAACTCTACAAGGGCCATATAACCCTTTACATTAGAGTCTATTTATACCCATACTACATTAGAGATATAGAGTGGGAATTGAAGATACAAAATCATTAAAACAAAATGAATAGTAGAAAGTTATTGAAGATTAAAACAAAAAGTAAAGAGGGAGATGGTGATGATGATGAGCAACGACGACCCGTATCTCCTTCGGCAGAATACTTCAACAGTAAGGCATTGTCAGTGTGTATCCTTGCTATTATGGAGTTTGAACATCCTATTCTACCCGACCGTTTCCTCCCACTTGTTCAATTTCTCTTCCTTCCCATCAACCCTAGATTTTCATCTATCATGGTATGCATGCATGCTATTTTAATACTACTTCTACCTTTATTATTTAATATTAATAATCGATGCGAGTAAAACAAGATTATTGCATCGAAAGTTACATAATTACAAATATTTCGATATAAAATAATAATATGATAAGTTTTACGGATAAAGGATGGTGGTTGTGGCGTGACAAGTTGTTGTTTTATGTTTAATTTGTCCCATAATATTAGACACACGGTTTTCCATGACAATCGTCTCTCAAGAGAGTGCACAACTACTTTTGAAGTTTCTGTGTATAGAATGAACGCTACCAGACTGTTGTCTAATACTCCATAACTCCAATCCTGTAAGGTGACTAGAGAACGGATTTTTACATAGATATACTTATATACATGTATGAGATATTTTTCGGTGGCCTATTTGAATTAAAGAAGAGAGTTTATATACGAGTACAAGATTATGCATAGAGAAAACAAGGTTGATTTTTAGATGAACCAAAATGTTGAGAACTGGAGTAATCAACACAGAAAGCTGCAAAATTAAATACTTGAACGAAGATTACACCAATCAGACTTGAAAAAATTGTTGTCGGCTTAAATTTTTTGAAACACAAATATATATATCCAATCATTCTCACGTGATTCAAAAGAAGTTTCAAAAAGGTTCAAATTAAA
This sequence comes from Agrostemma githago, assembly GCA_958450325.1. NCBI lineage: Eukaryota > Viridiplantae > Streptophyta > Magnoliopsida > Caryophyllales > Caryophyllaceae > Agrostemma > Agrostemma githago. Next base: position 3,457,319 of record OY288255.1, read on the forward strand.
AGAAGTTTCAAAAGGGAAGAATAAATGTGGTAACAAAGGTTTAACTTTAAGATGTCAATGTGTGGACATGACATAGGTCCACCCCGACGCGGTCACGCGCGGGTTTGGGAAGTCGAATGAATCTCCATATGAGATGGGTCGAATTGAAATTTAAATCGAAGTTGGAGTCGCCACCGAACTTTGTGGGAGTTCGGGCCCGTTCGAACCCACTCTATATTATCTTAGTGGGCTGCGCACAAAGTACGGCCCATTCGGATGTCAGAGTTTATTGGGTTTGTCCATTTGCATTTGATACCGATACCGACATTATCGGATACCGTGTATTGAATTACTCTCGTGTGCCAATGGATTCGGACATCCGGAAACCATGGTTCTGAGTAAGGGGTGAGGGTACGTGTTGGGAAGTTCACAAAGAACACCCAACCCCGCCCGCACATTAGCGACCTCTACTAAGATATCGAATGACGTTTTTTAATACACGCGTTAGTAATACGATGAATGATATGCAAACATTGTTTTGCCTAAACATGCGAATAATTGAATGAGTTGCTCAGTCGGTTTAATGCATCTAAAATTAACGTCAAAGTTGTATTTAGCATGCAAGGTTCGTTTCAGTATAATAAAACAAACCATGAAAATAAAGTGCTAACAAACATGAACAAACAAGTTAGTAACGGTTTGTAAATCGAATAAAAGATATAGATACGATGACATGTATGATTTCGCAAAGATAATTCGCGTGATGGATTAAGTACGCGTTGACCGAGGTCATGAAAATATTTATTGAGGCCTGAAATATGCTGAAAAGCCCGCTGTTTATTATAAAAAAAAGATGTTTGAAGAATTAAGACGAATAGCTTTTTTATGTTACGGTTTTCAGGGAACCACACGACTCGCACGAGGCACGTGCGACTCGCGTGACGGACTGTTCTGGGGATTGTTTTTAGAAAATCGACAGTTTTATTAAATCGCGTACAAATATAGCATAATTAATACTCGACTTTAATTTGCAATATTCGTTATATTCGATATTCGATTATGGAATCGATATCAAATATTCAGAATGATTTTTAGAAAAGATGTTTTGTAAATCGTTTTGAAAATCGATAATTTGATTAAGTCGCGTAAAAATATGATGCAATTTATACTCGACTTAAATATTGATACTCGTAATATTCGATGCTTGATTATAGAATCAATATCGGATATTTAGAGTGGATTTTGAAAAGAAAAAAAGTAAAAAAAGTTGTTTAGAAAATCGTTTTGAATGTTGTTAAGACGAGATAATTCCTCCACGTTGTAATATCATAATTACTCGGCTTCAACGGTATTATGCTTAACATGATTTGATGATTGATTCCTTTAGATCCGATATTCGACTATAGAGTCGATATCGAATCCTTAGGGACGACTCTTTATTGAAAATAGTACGATAATATCGATATTAGGAACGAGAAAATAAAAAAGAAAAGACGTTACGACGACCCGTATAAAAAGACGGACAGATGAGAGAAAGAGAAGAAAAGGGAGAAGTCGGGATTTGTAACACGCTTGATTATCTCGAAAACGGACTCGTTGTAGCGGCCTTGGTGCGGGAGCGTTAAGATGTATATAGGTGAGTTATGGTGTGTATTGTTAGGGATTTGACGAGTTTTGCTCTCAGGTTTGTATATGGTTTGCCTAAAATTGCCTAGAATTTCGGGTTGTGAATGGTCGGGAATCCTATAGGATTTCTAGAGGGAAGATTGGAATAATATATGCCTAGTATTGCTGGAATTCCGGGTTGTAATTTTGATGATGTGTGTTGATGTTGTCATTGATGTCGGGAATTGTGTGTGCAAGGGTGGGGTATTTATGGGATGAAATACCGACATGGGATAGGAGATTGATATCTTGCAAAGGAAGAAAACAACCGGTCGAGATGAAGTGGGATTCCGTCTTTGGATAGGAAAAGGTTACCTGCATGGGAAGAAACACTCGGTTTAGATGGAGTAGGATTCCGACTTTGGATAGGAAAGGATTCCTACTATGTAGCTGATATTTGTGTAGTATTTGACTTCGAGTCAGATTTTTGAAGTGGCGTGACAGATTTTTATGTCTCGGAAACGTCTTTGACCGGGGTTTGACCCGGTTGCTAAAAAACGGTTTTGCCCTTGGTGTCGGTGTTGACCCAAATTTGTCTCATTTGACTGGAAACGACCCACTGGGCCTGGATTTGAGGCCTGTTTTGTGAGATTTTTACTCCGCTAAAAGCTCGTGCCAACTACTATTGATTCCGAGTCCGAAAATCGAGTGTATTAAGTCATGTTTGCGTCCGATCATCATCGGGTGTTTTTTGGAAACTGCTATAGACGCCTAGCGGTCAAAATGTGGTGTCTACACAATGTCTTTCGGACTTGAATTGAAACACAGTGAATATAATTTCTTCAAAACCTAATCTTAGATCTAATATTTCATTGTGAATCATAGATGAAATTGGTGAGAGCTCATTGTTCACTTGTAACAATAAAGTTTTATAAGCAGAAAAATTGATGTTTAAAAAAAAGTTAAAGAAAAGACGTACTTAATGAAATTTTTTGTTAATTGTCTCCAGTATAACCGAGGGTTAATAGTAAAAAGTCAAAGACCCTTAAAAATTAGTTGAGGGAAGTTTTAATTTGCATTGTTATAAATTCACTAAACCCTTAATCGGTCTTGTGTGCTGCGGAGTCCGCTAGGGTTATGCTTTGCTCGAGTGTCATTTTTGTTGTCTCTTTCGTTTCGTTATTAGTGTCAACATGTTAAACGTGGAGATAATATTGTTGCCCATTTTATGGCTTGTTTTTGTGCTTTGACAGGAGACGAAGTTGTATTTGGTACTGAGTCCCCGCAAGCCATTATTGACTTGGCGGAGATCTATTTAATATAAGGATTCGCGTTTTTCCTCAACAAAAAATTCCCTAAACCCTCACTTCTCTATTTATATTGCTAATTAACTAAAAATAAACCAATTTATATTGTTAATTCTCCATGCATACAAACCAAGAACTTAAGAACAAACTTTATATTTTAGTAGAACCTTATCAGAGAAGTTGTTATTGACAAACCTAAGAATAAGAACCAATATTGCACTTGCTTTGAGTGTTTTAATAAATTGGCAGGTTACTAATAATAGAGGTGTAAGAAGATGGCAAAGAGTGGAAGTGAACATCCTAGATCATTTCAAAGTTCCTAGCTACCCAGAGAGCTTAACAATCCAAGAATATGATGTTCATCGCGACGAATTATTAACCAAAATTGGCATAGAAGTGCTGCCAGAGGATCAACCCTTATGGGAAATCCATATATTCAAGTACCCAACAACAGATGCAGCTGGAACTCTGATCTTCAAGATTCACCATTCACTCGGAGACGGATACTCGTTAATGGGAGCTCTTCTTTCCTGCCTGAAAAGAGCAGACGACCCTTCTCTTCCGCTAACTTTCCCTTCCACTCGAGGTGCACCAAAAGCTATAAACAGTACTGGTGAGAGGAGGATTAGTTTTATTAAACAGGTAACAGAAATTATATGGTCGGCATATAATAATGTATGCGACTTTGGGTGGAGCATTGCGAAAATGGGTTGGATTGTAGATGATGAGACGCCCATCAGATCGGGAAGTCAGGGTGTTGGATTTCATCCTCCTGTCAAGATCTCTTCTATTGATTTCTCCCTCGACATGATTAAACAGATCAAGACTAAGCAAGACGTGGTAAGTACAGTCACGCTCGCTCGTGAAACACTTTCTCGATCGATATAATAAGATTTTGTATTCCTGTCTATTTACACACAATGTCATTAAAATGTGTGTGTATATATTTGAGTTTTGCAGACGATAAACGCAGTTTTGTTAGGAATGATCTTCCTGGGGGCTCGATTATACATGGAAGAACCAGGAGGAGAAGGGTTCAGAAATTCAAGATCCACAGTGGCAGTGGTTCTCAACACCAGGAACATCAATGGATACATGCCAAACAGAGACATGCTTATGTCTGATTATAAACACTGGGGAAACAAAATTGCATTTCTGTATATGGCTCTCCCTCAATTAACCAACCATAATTACACTAATCCTCTTCATTTTGTGTCTGAAGCACATAAAATGATCATGATTAAGAAAAGTTCTCCAGCAGTTTCCTTCACTGATTACTTTCTTCAATTTGTCAGGAGATTCAGAGGCTCTGAGGTATGTATGTATGTATGTATGTATGTATATAATCTTCTTTTTCCTAAATTAATCACCACGTACAAGTTTGATTATTCAGTCATCACATACAATCCTAATTTAAGTAACTCATACGGAGTGGATCACTTAGACTCGATCTAGCGAGGAAATTAGCAAAGTTGATGAAAGTGATAATGACGAGTATAAAGATGTGACCGAGACATAGTGATAATCAACATCAACATGGTGAATTGATTGATACTATGATCTAGATAGCAAGATTGAAGTAAGCCGTAAAGAATAACGGAGGACAAATAAACGTGAAGTACAGTGAAAGAATTATCAAAAGTAAGTGGATTACCGAATATCAGAAAGTAGTACTCCCTCCCCCACCGTGATTTTCTCGCTCGTTATTTTAATCTCTCACATTTTGATTAAAAATGGGAAAATTGCGGTGAGGGAGTAGTACTATTGATCTTGATTAAAAAAGCTATGGAGTAGCTAGAACCGTACATAATAAAATTTAGAGTAAGTACAGTCCTCCTTATTCTATCACAAATAGACGAAGGATCATATAATATCATACGGGTAAATAAAGCAAACCCATAGAATAGTCACATTTTTGACTTTATCTGTTACTTCCTTCGATTTTTAATTATCTTATCCTTTGACTTTTGGTATCTTCTCCTTTTGATTTTTGGTGAAAAATAAGGATAGGTGAAAAATAAGAGGGTAGAAACATGTGACTCGAAGAAGGATGAAAAAGAAATGTAAGGGTAATTCTAGACGATCCAAAATAAAAATATAGAATAAATGGTGTTTCAGCCCAATAAGAAAACCGTAAAAATAAATAAAAATCGATGGGAGTATATTATTTCACCCGTCACAAACCAGAATTAATCTAATGTAAGCTAGTAATCTGACTAGAAGTGTATTCTACAACTAAAAACACCTATTAAGAAATGTACTAGGATTACGTAAACGGTAAAATTACCCTAATGACCTAAGGAAAATGTGTTGCACAGTCAAGGCCCAATAAGGATGGTCCGTCAATGGACCACAGTTCTCCGTCGATCGACCAGAAATCCCTTCCAAAATAACGCCTATAGCTCTTCGCTGTTGTAGATCGACATGAAGTTCTTGTTGATCGTCTTTGTCTTTGTGTCGATTGATGTTGCCTATGTGCTGATTCACATGCTAATTAGAGGAGTGGGTTTCATGAATTTCATTTATGTTTTTAGGTGTTGGATTGTAACATTCCATATTTCCGGACATAGTTATTATATTTCATTTACATATTTTAATACGTAAAATTATTTAGCTAATTCAATTCTTCATATTTTTTCTATTCAGATATTTTCCTTTTCCAATTTAATTGTTCGGAAATAGAATTCTTGTGCTCGTATTATATTGTCGATATAGCTTTGAATTTGGGTCAAGGACAATCTCTCCTTACTTTTCACATGTGGATTGATGTTTTATCATGGAGATTTGGGCCTAATCAAACTTAACCTATAAACTAGCCTATAAATACTCCTATGTGGTTAGGGTGAGATTTCCATCTCTTTTATGCAAACCCTCCTAAATTTAGGTGGTTGTATGATAGAGCTGCTCAAATGGCCCAGCCTGACCCGGCTCAAATTTTTAAGGGCTTGGGCTGCCGTGTTGGTCCAAAAAAACCCGAAACCCAACCTAAACTTAGCCCGACATAAATTTAGGATCGGGTATGGGTCAACTATTAAAGCCCGAATTTTGACTCCTTGTATCCTTAAGGGACGCCCTTGTTTACTTCTTTTGCTCGTTCAGTGACGTTTGAATCTCGGGGAATGCGCTTTTGGTATCTCTTGGACTTCCGGAATTTGCTCCTAGCTTCAGACCTTCGGTTATCCACAAAATCGAACATCTCCTCACTTAGCTAGTACATAGGCATGAAAAGTCCTACTCCGTATCTCTTAAGTCTTAACCGTTAAACCTAAAATCAACAAACAACACTATATGATGTGGGAAGTTAGTACACCAAAACAGCTCCAAAGAACCTTTTGGGCAAAGGAAATTAAATTAGGGTAAAAACCATGATAAACCGGACGTAAAAGAAACAATTCGTTTATATTTTAATACTCCCTTTGTTTCATTGATATCTTCCACATTTCCTTTTTCAATCATTTCTTTGATTTCTTCCACTTTCTTTTTTTTGCTACTAAACTTCTCTCTTACCTAGGTGGCCCACTTATTTACCTCCTCTCTACTTTTACATATTTTATTATTTTTCGTAAGAAATGTGCCACTTTTAAGGTGGAAGAAACCAATGAAACGGAGGGAGTACATGAATTACGGTTAACCTAACATAATGTAGCGCGTGGTGTTTTAGGTTGCGGCTGAGTATGTAGAGAGCGCTCTTAAAAACTCAAGCATGGCGTTCACAAGCTTGATAGGTCCTGTAGAGAAGATGGCATTGCTTAATAATCCTGTCAAAAGCGTATTCTTTATGCCCACGGGAGACCACTTGGTAAGCTCATACATGATCACTTGTATACTCCTGTCAAAAGCGTACTCATTTGTTATTCTTTTATATTATTTGTGAGGAAACATATTACATTTCAAATTTTCCTAAGTTTTCCTAGTCTAAATCATTTTCCTCGCTCACTTATATATGGTGTTAAGGATCACTATTCTATAGGTTTAATTATTGATAGAAAGTTGGTGGCTAAGCTAAGTGTAGAGAGTTTATGCAGTTAATTATTGATGTTAATTAAATTGTTGTTGTGCGAATGCAGAGCCTAACCATAAGTGCTATGAGTTACATGCGAAACTTGAGGATCGGAATAGGGGCGGAACTTGGTTTCATAGACTCCCTTAAGTTCAAATCATGCATCGAGCAAGCTTTCCAACTAATTTACGATGCTGCCATATCCCCAACTGTATGAACTGTATGCTAATTTATGAACTGGGATTCAACCATCGCTATAAGATTTTAGTTGAGTTGATTTATCTAACCGTCAACATGCCAACCAATGTTTAAATGTTTGGCCTAGACCCATGCAATACATACTAATGTATAATGGTAGTATCACTAGGCCGGATCATACACAAATACACAATAAAGAATAAGGACTTTGTCTAAAATGATGGTTGTGGGTTGTGGCCTGGCGTAATAAACGATCATCACCTCAATCATATGTCTCATATTCGGTACATGTCTTTTTTCATGAGTCAATCCCTAAAATTAACATTGTAAGAAATGAGGCAACACAATCTATAGGTTGATGACCATTTCGCCCTATAGTACACAAATGCACTTATCCACGACGGCCCTCTTATGATTGAGTTACGGGCTTAAGGGATACTGTCGGGACGAAGCCTCCCACGTCAACGTCAAGTTAGTAATTATTGAGTTTTTTTATTGAAATTTGTTGAGCTTATGAATCCGGTAGCGGTACTCAGGAGGAATAAAGGGTGAATTTTTCTAAATTTTGTTGCTAGTTAAATAGAAAATCAACTTGTTAGTAGTGTTGTAAATTGAGCAGTCAATCAGACTATTCCAACTTCCAATGACAGAATTATGCCGTACTTAGCTTGTTATTTTCGTGGGTATAGTAAAAGCAACAACCAACACAATAGGGAAATGTATTATAGATGGTCATGGGACGTACCGCCCGATTGGGCCGTCCCGTCCAGTCCGGATTTTTAGCGGGCTTGGACACAATATTTTTAAAAATATACAAAGGTCGGTCCGCTAACCCGTCCCGAACCCGCTTGTTCGTGGGCCAAAATTTCACAATTAGCCCGGCCCGTATCCGGCCCGAACCCGCATATGATCACCTCTAAAATGTACGGAGTATGTAATTTTAATGATTATCGTGAATCGTGATGAATAGACACGAGACTATAGGTTGACTCTATGTTTGCGAAAGCATGCACGATATAAAAAGCAATTAGGAAAATAAAACAAATTAAAAGAAACAAAACAAGATAGCGCTTTCCAATTGATTCAACCTACTCTTTAAAGGTCTATGTCCACCGTCCACGGTCTCTCTATTATTATTGTTATTGTTTAGAGACATATTTTCTAATATTGTATCTACTTTTGCCTTAGATAAATAAAAAAGTAGTAATCCGTAACTTTTTTTTGTTGACGGGGAACCAGGTGCTACGCTTTCTGGGCCTGAAACCATAATTGCTCTTGCAGAGACTTGATACCTGAGACCTTAAGAATAATGACCACAAGTTTTAACTACTCCCTCCCCACCACATTGATGTTCCCACTTTGACTTGGCACGGTGATTAAGAAGAAAAATATAGAGAGGTATAAAGAAAGGTGATAAATTGTTCGGTGGGGTTTAAGATGTCAAATCACAAAAGTAACCAATAGGAAGAGAGTATATTGGATGAATAAGGAAAGTTTTGAAGTGGGAAAATCATAGTGGAGTTTCCTTTTAAGGAAAGTGGGAAAATCTTAGTGGTAGGGAGGGAGTACTAAATTTCACCCTTTACTACCCCTGATTAGTAATTACTAGCTTGCTTGTTTGCAAGTATATTGTGAGTTATGAGCATGGTACAAAGCGTTAAAGACGGAAGATTAATTCGGTAAACCGACACAATGTAGTACTCCGTACTTGCTTTGCTAGCCTTAATTTTGTTAAGCTCAAGTGGTGATGGACAATTGTACACAGTGTCTCGTTTACGGTACTCCGCAATAATTACTCAACAACGACTCAGCCAGAGCAAATAATATACTGTATACATCATCCGATCAACTACTCCAACATTTTTCGATTGGATATTCATTTAGGTGAATATAAAATAATCAAATAAATGAGAAAATGTTATGGAGTAGATGGCTAAAGGAAGTATTATTATGCGTAAATCCTCTTAAGATATAATCATTGAATAGGGTTTACGAGATAATTTTCATATAATGAAGATAAATTTTAACACTCCGTACGAAGTATTTTTTTTAAGTATGAGATACAGAGTAATAAAGAATTGAATGAAAAATAAGGAATTGATTAAAAATACGATCCAAAAGAAAAAAAAAAAAACTAGTTCCAATAAGAAAACTCACAATAGGAGAGACCGAGGCCCGAGGGAATATAGTCGTATAGATACTTCGTTCATATCTAAAGGATACATTTTTATTTTATACTCCCTCCGTTCCATTTGGTTGTTTGCGTTTACTTTTTCACACTTGCCAATGCACGTTTTCTTTTATTTATATCTTTAGTTACGTATTTTAAAAAATTATAAAAATTTGATATTTATAACGTACTCGATTAGACAATTTAAACAAGATCTCGCATGACTATATTTTATCTTACCTATTACAAGTTACATTGATGATTTCACCTACCTATGAATAGTGCCCAAAAAGCAAATGCAAACAACCAAATGGAACAGAGGGAGTACAAGGATTAAGAAGATATTAAAATATATTAAAAGTACAATAATTTGATATTGTACAAATTTTAATTGTCCAAAAATGTACATAATGAGTGTACTACAATATGATATTTTGTGTAAATATGTTTGTAGAAGAAAGATAGTTTGGTCCAAAAAATGGATTAAACATGAAAGAAGTCAATTGAATTTGAATGATTCAAAAAAAGATACCTATATTTCGAATATGAACCGAGGGAATACCAAATTAGTAGTGGTATGAGACAATACATGAGAAGAATTAATCTCAATTAGGACAATAGCAATGAGGGATTATAAGAAGTTCCATATACAATAAAGAACTTCTTACCCAGTGTTATAAGCATAAGGAACTCCTTATTAAGGAGTTGGTTTCTTATATTCAAAACCAACTTCATAAATAAAGGAGAAGAGGGGATTGGGTGATGTAATGTTGTTCCTTTTTTTACTCTCTCTCCATATTTTCTTTCTTTTTCTTTTTCAACTCTCTTTTTCTTTTGTTTTTTTTATTTAATTGTTTCTTCTTGAATGTCCAATTTTCAAGCATTATTTTATACTTTTAAAAAGAAAAATTATAATAAAACTAATATTAGTATAAATTATTTATTAAATAGAAGTTCCTTAACTTCCGTTTGCTTATTTATGTACATCTTTGATAAAAAATTTTTAATAACACGCACAATTTATTACTTCCAGTAATTATGTAATCCGTATTGCTGTTTTTCGTCGTCGGCATTTCAGCCACGTTGTCGGCGCTTTTTAATGTAAAAGACGATCTTGCCCTTGCCTTAATTAGATTAGTTAACTAATGTTATGTAATTTTAGAAGGTAGATTAGTTATTGAAACTCGTTAATGAAGCGGTTTTTAATTTTTCAAACCGTTCCGTTATTATCTTGTCCTTATTATATATCCACTTAAACTTTACTCACCATATTTAATTTTATTTTCTCTCACTTAAAAAAAAAGAGTCTTTTCTTTAGAGAAACCCGACTTTTCTAGAAATTAGGTTGTCGGCGGTTTTTAATGTGAAAAGACAACAACGTACTTCCCTAATTACATTCACTAACTTTGTTAATGAAATTAAAAAGTTTAATCATGTTAATGAAACTCGATAATAAAACGGTTTTTTTTTTGAAAACCGTCATTTTATTATGTTACGGATTATGTTATATTATATATCCTCTCTCACCCACAACAACACTAATATTATTAATAATATTAAAATTGTATTAATAGGCGATCTTAGGGGGTTTTAGAATCAAATATAGATAATATTTTAGTAAAATTTATCAACAATGTTCAATTGATTCAGTGGTAAAGAGGCTCATTTGTGCTTGAGAGGTTGTGGGTTCGAGCCTTGATAATTACAAATTTCTGTAATTTTGCAGAAATGGCGCCCGGGGGGTCTCCTAGGCGCCTGTTTTCGGGTTTTTTTTAGTTTTTGTTTGACATTATACGTTACGATATTGTATCTTTTTTTTTAATATCGTGACTCGGGTGTCGTTATTTATAATTATTATTATGAAATTATACGAAATGTTTATATGATTAGGATTATTCCCGGGTTACATTGATACACGTGTCTCAAAAACCGTTCAAAAGTTCAAAAAACCGTAATTTCAAATTAGTCGGGAAAATGATAATTACATTAATTAAAAAACTTAATTACATTCATTAATCACAATTACAGAAGGGTAAAATAGTTACGTTGAGACACGTGCCTCAAAAACCGTTCAAAAGTACAAAAACCGTAATTTTAATTTCGTCGGGAAATATTAATTACGTTAATTAAGAAACTTAATTAATATAATTAATCACAATAATGGAAGGGTAAAAGAGTAAATTTACGTATAAAGCGTCGACGACGTGGCTGAAATGTCGACGACGAAATGTAGTAGTGTATTCTATTAAGTAACCAAAATTTATGAAAATATTATTGGGTTAATTTACACAACTATAGATATTTAATTAATGTTCATATATTTAAAATTAGATTTGTTGGTAATTAGATAAATTAATATTCAAAAATCAATTGGTCCCACTAAAAATAAAAAAAAAATAGTATGAAACTCTAGCCATTGAGATCAAAATTTAGAAGTTTCATATATAAGAAAAAATGTTGATGTGACAATAAAAAACATGGTATGGAACTCCTACCATTGCTTTTGCCCTTAGAATAGTTTGAATCATGGGCGAATCGAGTCCCCAGCATTTCACATGGACTATAGCCCAAGTAAGTTTAAGGTTAAAAATAAAATCATGAATTACTCGTATAATTGTAAGACAGATACTACCTCCATCCAATTTTAATCTTCCTACTTTCCTTAAAAGGTTGTCCATCTTTAAACTTCCTACTTACAATATTTCCTCTTTTAGTTGATTTTTGTGGTCCATATCATTTCTGACCCCATATTTTTTCTCAACTTTCATTTTTCACCACATAATCTACCCCACTCTTAATTATTGTGTTACTCCCCCCATGAAATTTAAAGTTGGATGGAGGGAGTACTACGTACCACAGTTCGCAGAGTAGGTAGGATGATGGGAATTCATTTGTAATCATTGGCAGTTTTTGAATTTTGCATTAACAATTGGGGTAGTTCATTAGTATGTTACTCGTATTTATTGAATTACATTGAGAGTCAAATGGAAGCTAAAAACATGGAAAAATTTGTGGTTTTTTTTCCCAATTTTCTAATGCATGTACCATGTACGATATAATAATAACCACGTGCTGTTGTGCTAAACTTATGTTCCCAACCTCCTCCAGGTTTCTCGATGTGATTGTATTTAATACTCCCTCCGTTCCAACTATTTGTATCCATTTGCTTTATGCACGTATGTCGATACTCGTTTCCTTTTGTCTATATCTTTAGTTACGTATTACTATAAGTTATTAAAATTTGATATTCGAAATGCATGCGATTAGACGATTTAAACAAGATCCCACATGAATATATTTTATCTTGTATATTAGAAGTTATATCGAAAATTCATCAAACTTATAAATAGTGTCAAAAAAGCAAATGTATACTATTCAATGGAACGGAGGGAGTACTCCATAGTAACATGGTCTCACGAACGGACATTCCATCAAATAATCTTCCAATTTATTAGATAAGACAATTATTTTGTTAAAACTTAGGAACTTTATAACGTATTTTTCTTACAAAAGAGAGTTCGTGATTTAATAATAGGAAGTCCAATAACTAGTTCCAAACATCTTTTGATTAGATTTTCCACATTAAATTTATAGGCGGCCTAATTTTTTTTGGCTACAACCTGTTTTCGTGGTGAAGTTATTACTCCTGCAATACATCGCTGTAGTTTTGTAAGTCTCACATGTAGGGTACATTTTTCTTTTTTAACAAATACTAATTTCCCCCCTACTTTTCGATTTTGTTTGAGCAGATGTTGCTTTCTAACAAATCTTATCATATCCAGTATAGAATGTGATACTTCGATTAATAAGTATGCCAAAACATTCAAGCAATTCTTAAGAATTGAAGAGAGTATATGATAAAATGACATGATAGTATATATTCATATCATAGAGCTATATAAAAAAATAATGATTAAAAATAATTATTTAGTTACATTATATTTTACTCCATATATGCTACTTTAAAGCAAGTCCAATAGTCTAGAAAAAGGACCTGCTTGCAATTTCTAATAATTTTCTAGCTATAATCTAACTATTGGAGAAGACAAATATGTTGTAGCTTAAGAGCACTACCTGCTTTCCCAAGCTACACGTGCTTGAAGGATAAAAAAATCATTAATTTATTATTTTCATAATACTCCGTATATGTTATACTCCGTATATCCCTGTTGTGAGATTGTCAATTCCATTTTTTCATGCCCACACCACAGAAACAATAATTCCATTTTTTTTGCATTTATTTTGTTTCTCTAATAAATAGATTTACTACAATAAATTTTCCTGAACTCTTGCATACAATTTTTTTTTTTTCTTTTCATTTCACTTATTTTTTTATTTCAAATAATAAAATTTTGTTATGTTATTTTTTACGTCGCCGGATTTATTTGCGTAAACAAAGTCATTAATAATGTAAAAAAATTATGCTTTTGGCACATTTATAGAATAACTAATTAAAAAAAATGAAAATATATTCCCTCCATTCAACTCCACTTGTCACGTATGCTTTTGCACATTTGCCAAGGCATGGTATTTTTCATTTTATGTACGGAGTATGAAATAAACATGGGGCCTACAAAGCTACAACACATTGTAGTTTACTATTGGAGTAAGTTGTAGTTGGAAAGGCCCAAAATTATGAGTTGGCAAGTCTAGCTATATGGTGTTGTAGCTCACTATTGGACTTGTTCTAAGTAGCTTTTCTTTTGACTAGCTTATTTGTTAAATACTCCATAAGTAACTTGTCCTTAAAAAAACGGTAGTTGCGTATCTTGTTTCGCTTAAACAAAACTCCGTACTTCCATCAAAGAAGCTAGTTAAAATAACAAAATGTCATGACAAAGAAAGCATCAACTAATTATTCCGTTTTTTAATATATCGCAAGTCTCACAGGAGAATCCGTGTCGTATTAATACCCATAACTACAATAACTCTACTAGGGCCATATAACCCCTTTACATTAGCGCCTATTAATACCCATAACTACAAGTCTACATACAAGGGGCCATATAAGCCTGGCCTTTACATTAGAAATATAGAGTGGGAATTGAAGATACAAAATCATTAAAACAAAATGAATAGTAGAAAGTTATTGAAGATTAAAACAAAAAGTAAAGAGGGAGATGGTGATGATGATGAGCAACGACGACCCGTATCTCCTTCGGCAGAATACTTCAACAGTAAGGCATTGTCAGTGTGTATCCTTGCTATTATGGAGTTTGAACATCCTATTCTACCCGACCGTTTCCTCCCACTTGTTCAACTTCTCTTCCTTCCCATCAACCCTAGATTTTCATCTATCATGGTATGCATGCATGCTATTTTAATACTACTTCTACCTTTATTATTTAATATTAATAATCGATGCGAGCAGAACAAGATTATTATTGCATAGAAAGTTACAGAAATAAAATAATATGGTAGATAAATAATTACAAATATTTCGATATAAAATAATAATAATAGGATAACTTTTATGGATAAAGAATGGTAGTTGTGGCGCGGCAAGTCGTTGTACTAATGCAATGTCCAATTTGTCCCACACTCGACAACAGTTTTCCATAACGATCGACTCCAAGAGTACACAACTATTTTTTAAGTTTTTGTGTACATACTGTTGTCTAATAACTGTGTTCCCATCCTTTAAAGTGGGTAAAGAGCGGATTTTTATATAAATATATACTTATATACATGTATGAGATATTTTTCGGTGACCTATTTGAATTAAAGAAGAGGGTTTATATATATAGGACTATGCATAGAGAAAACAAGGTTGATTTTTAGATGAACCAAAATGTTGAGAAATGGAGTAATCAACACAGAAAGGCAAAATTAAATACTTGTACGAAGACTGAACCAATCAGACTTAAAATGTTGTCAGCTTAACTTCTTTGAACCACAAATATCCAATCATTCTCGGGTGATTTAAAAGAAGTTTCAAAAGGTTCAAATTAAAAGAAGTTTGAAAAGGGAAGAATAAATGTCGTAATGAAGGTTTAACTTTAAGATCTCAATGTCTTTCGATCTTAGATCTAATCTTTCACCCGTGAATCATAGATGAAATTGGTGAGAGATCATTGTTCACTTAACAATATAATTTTATAGATGACAGCAGAAAAATAGATGCTTACAAGAAAGTTAAAGAAAAGACGTACTTATTGAAATTTTTTTGTTAACTGTCTCCGGTATATTAGAGGGATAGTACGTAAAGAGTCAAAGACCCTTACAAATTAGTTGTGGGAAGTTTTAATTTGCATTGTTAAAATGAGTTGAGTCAAAGAACCACTATCCCAGTTGCTCTAAATGTTTTTTAATAAATTGGCAGGTTACTGATAAGAGAGGTGTAAG
The DNA here is from genome assembly GCA_958450325.1 of Agrostemma githago. Lineage (NCBI taxonomy): Eukaryota > Viridiplantae > Streptophyta > Magnoliopsida > Caryophyllales > Caryophyllaceae > Agrostemma > Agrostemma githago. Next base: position 3,472,923 of record OY288255.1, read on the forward strand.
AAGATGGCAAAGAGTGGAAGTGAACATCTTAGATCATTTCAAAGTTCATAGCTACCCAGAGAGCTTAACAATCCAAGAATATGACGTTCATCACGACGAATTATTAACCAAAATTGGCATAGAACCGCTGCCAGTGGATCAACCCTTATGGGAAATCCATATATTCAAGTACCCAACAGCAAATGCAGCTGGAACTCTGATCTTCAAGATTCACCATTCACTCGGAGACGGGTACTCGTTAGTGGGAGCTCTTCTTTCCTGCTTGGAAAGAGCAGACGACCCTTCTCTTCCGCTAACCTTCCCTTCCACTCGAGGTGTACCAAAAGCTACAAACAGTACTGGCGGCGAGAGGGGGATTAGTTTTACTAAACACGTAACAGAAATGATATGGTCAGCGTATAATAATGTATGCGACTTTGGGTGGAGCATTGCGAAAATGGGTTGGGTTGTAGATGATGAGACGCCTATCAGATCGGGAAGTCAGGGTGTCAGATTTCATCCTCCTGTCAAGATCTCTTCTATTGATTTCTCCCTCGACATGATTAAACAGATCAAGACTAAGCAAGACGTGGTAATTAAGTCACGCGATATAATATTTCATATTCATCGTCTATTTACACATAATGTCATTAAAAAAGTGTGTGTATATGTTTGAGTTTTGCAGACGATAAACGCAGTTTTGTTAGGAATGATCTTCCTGGGGGCTCGATTATACATGGAAGAAGGTGAAGGTGAAGGTGAAGAGGGGTTCAGAGATTCAAAATCGACAATAGTAGTGGTTCTCAACACCAGGAACATCAATGGATACATGCCAAACAGAGACATGCTTATGTCTGATTATAAACACTGGGGAAACAAAATTGCATTTCTGTATATGGCTCTCCCTCAATTAACCAACCATAATTACACTAATCCTCTTCATTTTGTGTCTGAAGCACATAAAATGATCATGATTAAGAAAAATTCTCCAGCAGTTTCCTTCACTGATTACTTTCTTCAATTTGTCAGAAGATTCAGAGGCTCTGAGGTACGTATGTAGAGTATATACTTTCACTTTCAAATACACGTAAATGATTGGTTTTCTTTTTTTCTTTTAGGGCCACAAATTAAATTAATCGGCATGTCGAAGTTGATTGTTCACATACGTACACTCCTAATTTAATACATAGACTTAGACTTAGAGCATGTTCAATGGAGGGGTTACCTCTTCCCCTCCAATTTTCTACTCTCTTCCTATATTTCTTACACCTCATCTTCTCTTTCATCCAACTCATTTTTCCATTACCTCTTAACATTTACCCAAATTTGTCTACAATGGAGGGGTAAACCTCTTTCTTTAATTTGACCCCACCATATTAAATCATCCATCATTTTTAATAAATATCATGAAACAAAATTATTTCATATAAACTAATTAAACGTACATTTATTGTTAATAATGTGCTCGCTTACATATAAACTTAAAAATAATAAAACGTGCATTTAAATTTTAAAATAATTGAACGGACATTCTTAACCTGACGTACTTGTATAGAAATTACTTCATAGCTCAACGAAATCCTTTTTAATGCAATATGTGTTGCCCTATCTCGATCTCGTTCTCAACTTTCATATAATTGTCTAAATTCAAATTTCCTTCCAGATGTTTTAGCGATATTTTCAGTTTGATCTTGAATAAATTCGGTCGGGTCTTGATAATTTTGATAAGTATTTGAAGAAATATATTAATATTGGACTCTATTTATAGAGGGGATGAAATGAAGATTTTTTGTGAATTTTTTTTTTTAAAAAGTTGTACATTTCAATTATTAGTCGTAAACTAACTAAAGAACAATTTACCTAGTTAATTAATTGACCCTAAACAATTGAAAAGAAAAAAAACAAAGAAAAAGGAGGGAGAAAGGCACTTGGGCCAATGCAACTAAAACCCGAAGTAGGGGATTGCCCCTTCCCCTTAGAAATTTTAAGAGGTGGATACAATGGAGGGGTACCTCTTAACAGGAGAGAGGGCCAAATAACCAGATTGGTAAAAAAAGTGGTTCAAAGGTGACGAATTAGTAAAAAAAGTATCACCGGCGCCGAATAGGTAAAAAAAGTGGCACCCAAGTGACGAATTGGTAAAAAAATGTGGCCATTGCCAAATAGGTAAAAAAAAGTGGTACCGAAGTGACGAATTGGTAAAAAAAAATTAATTGTGTTACGGTTTTTAAAAAATTAATCGATGCAAGAAATTAGTAAAAAATGTAATCGGTGCCAAATTGTTACGGATTAAAAAAAATTAATCGATGCGACGCTATTTAGAAATTAATGTTCGTAAAATAAATTAACTAGCGTTTTGGGTCGGTTTAGATTTTTTTTTTCAAAGTGTGCCGATATTATTGTCACATTGGTCCGTTTTTACGGTTCTACGATACGGTGTAAAAAATCTAGACATGTCGAAACTCGATCCACGACCCATTTGACCCGAACCCGAAAATTAAAGCTCCATTAATTTAGGATCGAAATCCGACTCAACCCATATTGCAACCCAACTAATTTAACGGATCTAAATTAAAATCTTCTCGTCAAAAAAATTCCGTACGGTGAAAAAAAAAACAAAAACAAATTTTCGTCTAGATGACTCATTTGATTGTGATGCTGACTTATTTAGAATTGTATGAGCTATGATAAATATGGAGTAGACGAATTTTTTTTTTTAAACCATACGGAATTTTTTGATTAGAAAATTTTAGATCCATTCAATTGTTCGAGTTACAATATGGGTCGAGACGGATTTCGATCCTAGATTAATGGGTCTTTTCGGGTTCGAGTCGAATGGGTCGTGGGTCGAGTTTCGACATGTCTAGATTTTTTACACCGTATCGTAAGAACCGTAAACACGGACCTATGTGACAATATCGGCACACTTTGAAAAAATCTAAACCGACCCAAAACGCTAGGTTATTTATTTTACGAACATTAATTTCTAAATAGTGTCGCATCGATTATTTTTTTTTTAATCCGTAACAATTTGGGACCGATTACGTTTTTTACCAATTTTTAGCATCGGTTAAGTTTTTTTAAAATCCGTAACACGATTATATTTTTTTTACCAATCCGTCACTTCAATACCACTTTTTTTACCTATTTGGCACCGGCGACATTTTTTTACCAATTCGTCACTTGGGTGCCACTGTTTTTACCTATTCGGCGCCGGCGATACTTTTTTTACCAATCCGTCACCTTTGAGCCACTTTTTTTACCAATTTGGTTATTTGGCTCAGGAGAGAGTGTTAAGAGGTAGACATTTCCCCTCCATTGTTCATGCTCTTACCCCTGTCATGCGGGTCAGGTTAGAATATGGGTCGTGTTAAATATGGACTTGGAGGGATTACTAGGATTACATAAAGTACCCCCAATGACCTAACCTAAGGAAAATGTGTTGCACAGTCAAGGCCCAATAAGGACCAGAAATCCCCTCCAAAATAATGCCTGCAAGGCTGTAACTCTTTGCTGTTGTCGATCGACATGAAGTTCTTGTTGATCGTCTTTGTGTTTGCTTGTGTCGATGGATCGATGTTGCCTATGTGTTGATTTATGAATTTCATTGATCCATTACGCCAGGGACGCCCCTATTTACTTCTTTCGATCTTTGAATCTCGGGGAATGAATGCACTTTTGGTATCTCTTGGAGTTCCGGAATGTGCTCCTAGCTTCCGTAATCCACAAAATCGAACATCTGATCTCCTCCCTTAGCTCGTAAATAGGCATGAAATTGAAATTCCTATCTCTTAACCGTTAAACCTAAAAGCAACAAACATCACTATATGGGAATTATTAGTAGCTACCAATGCAAAACCGCTCCAAAGAACGATTTCAGCAAAGGAAATTAAATTAGATAGGGTAAAATCTATGATAAACCGGACATAAAAGAGACAATTCGTTTATAATTGTAATACAAGCAAGTACATGAATTACGGTTGACCGTACCTAACACAATGTAGTGGCCTGGTGCACTGTTTTAGGTTGCGGCTGAGTATGTAGAGAGCGCTCTTAAAAACTCAAGCATGGCGTTCACAAGCTTGATTGGTCCTGTAGAGAAGATGGCATTGATTAATAATCCTGTCAAAAGCGTATTCTTTATGCCCACTGGAGACCACTTGGTAAAGCCTCGTACATAAATTCTTGTTTGTGACGAAATTCCGCGTCACTTTTTTATAACGGATCAAATACGATCCATGTGTTAAAAAAAAAATACTTCAAAATCAATATATTGTCTTTTCTATACAAATGAGTAGTATTTGGCCCAATATAACAAAATGATGTATATCTCATCACAAGGGAGACTAACTGTTAGCAAATTGCATTTCAGTTTTTCCTAAAATTCCTAGTCTAGATCATTTTCCTCGTTCACTTATAGTATATGGGGTTGAGAATCATTATTCTATAGGTTTGATTATTATTGATAGAAAGTTGTGTAGAGAGTATACAGTACAGTTAATTATTGATGTTAAATTGTTGTTGCGCAAATGCAGAGCCTAACCGTAAGTGCTATGAGTTACATGCGAAACTTGAGGATCGGAATAGGGGCGGAACTTGGTTTCATAGACTCCCTTAAGTTCAAATCATGCACCGAGCGAGCTTTCCAACTAATTTACGATGCTGCCATGTCCCCAAGTTTATGAACCTCCGTCCTATAAGTACCCAAATTCACGTGGATGTTTAATTTAATTTGCTGGTGAAATGAATGCAATTTATTAGCTAACGAAAACAATAGTACATCCTTTTTCGTTATTTTATATTATCGATCATATATAAACCGTGTGAGAAAAATTTCAACAAGCTCCAAACATATTAATTATTCATTTTGCATTGTCGTATAAATTTTGTGTATTTTCAACAACCTACAAACATTTAGCTAGGCGACATTTAGCACGGAGTATTCAAGAAAGGTGAAGGCAGGTGATCATACCGTTAGTACAAAAAACTGAAACTATATATGTACAAATGCGGAAACTATTGAATAGCAAATCAAATACGAGTAGTTTTTGGTTCGTTAGTCCGAGTTCCTTAACGATTATTGAGTAATTTTTGTGTGTGTGTAAATTACCGAATGTAGTTCAGTTTCGAAACTGATAAATTCTTAAGGACTTTAAAACTCTCCATCGAAATAAAGTGTTATGGTGTACAAATTTACCAGTGTGATTTAACTCAATAATTGAGGCTTTGAGCTAACCAAAACGACAGTAATGGAATAATTAAATCTAAAAAAATGAAGTGAAATAGTACTGTAGATTGGATGAAAAAGAGGTAAAGCAAAAATATGCATGGGTTGATACGTCGTTTTATTTGAGCTGGTAAATATTTGGAGGCAAACAACAATCGAAAAACCGAAGTCATCATTATTGTGGCCAACTGCCACTAGTCTAACTACCCTTCAAATTAGTACCACTCAATTCATTGCTCTAATTATCATATCATGATGTTAACTCATAATTACTGTAATTACGGAGTATTTTAATTTTTGAAAAAAGAGAAAGATGTAAATGCATGCATGGGACATAGAATGAGATAATTATCTATGTCATTATTTCTTATCCTTATACATTTATACCTCATATTAGAAATTGAACGTAAAGTCAACAAAGTATAATTCACTAGCCAGTACGTATATTATTGAACCAAACACAAAAATTAGATAAAAAAAAAAAAATAAAAAAAATTGAAGTCTTAGCAATTAATCTTCTTTATGATGAGTATAAGTGTATAACTTATACGGAGTAACAAGTTTAAAATAAAGTACTCATTTATCTTTACATAGATGTGTGTGTATATATATATTCTGTATGATGAAATAAGCTTGTTAACATTTATTTTCAACATATTTTCATCATCATTTCGTGATTAAGAAGAACACGTTGGTTTTAAACAAAATTTGTTTTGTTCTTACAACAAAATGTAGATTAGACGTGGGTCAATGGGTTGACATAATCCAACCCAGTCCATAACTCAATAATGCACTAGTCCATTACGCCCTGACATCGTGGCGTTGCTTGAGACTTGAACTGAACTTTGTACTGTACGGTATCCGAGTAAGTTTAGAAAACACGTAATATGACAATATTGCGTGAAGGATTAGGAAACAGGACAATATTGTGTGATGGTTTAGGAAACAGGAAAGATATGATTTAGTTTTTAGTTTAAGTTAGATACGGATACTATAAATATGAGTCTATGTTTGTATTCATGATCAAGAAAGAAAGTAAGAAGTTACCATAATTCAAATCCATTCTTTTATATTTTATCATGAAGAATATACCTGACCCAGGTACAATATGACCCATCTAGACACCAAAAATCCAAAACCTAAATAAATTCTACAAACATGACGTAAGACAACAAAAACCGTATTGGGATCACTGTTTATATATATTCATTAACAGAGTAGCAGACGACACAAAATCAGTTTCCTAAGTACGGAGTATGTGGGAGTGATGCTCATGCGAGGCCATATGGTGGGACGTCCTTGACACGGCAGGGTGCAGCCCGCCCACACCCATCTTCATTCGGATCTTGTCTTGATTCAATCCTTAAAAAACAGCACGGCGTGGGACTCATATTCATTCATCAGCAACCATGCACGTGGCGGAAGGATTTAAAAGGAGTAATGGGAATCACGTGACCATACATATCATATCATGCTAACGGCACCTTGCTAAATTCCCCCAACGCCTCCGCCTCCGCCTCCGCCATCTCCATAACTCATTATTCATTATTCAGTAACTCACTCCCCAACTCAAACGCTCACTTTAAATTGCCCCACTTATTATTAATACTTGACTTATTTTTTTATTGCCTTCCTTTTTTTGTTTGAGTTATGTTAATTATTGTGTTTAAGCATTAAATATCTTTCAAAAGTGATACAAACATAAAAATTAAAGAACAAATTACACATATATCTATGCAATTAATACAAGTATTAAAGATTTGTTTCCTCTTTTAACCTCTTAGATACAACACTTAGGGTTGTATTTATCATTTTCCTTTTTGTTTATGCTTAACTCAATCAAACCCAAGCAAATTCCCTACTTTTATTTAATCGTAATGAAATTTTTATAACCGAAGATGTCTTGGCCTAGTGGTTAACACCAGGTGCTTTCTCAGATTCGAATCCCTTTCCCCCTATATTGTAATGTAATGCGACTAAGTGCGCTCTTCGTTGAAAAAAAAAAATTCATAACGTAAGACAAGTAATTTTACTCAAATTTAACTATTATCTTATGTTATAATGAAAAAGATTGATGATCGTATATAATGTGACAAATGAAATTATTCATCTCAAATGATTTGTTTATTTTGTACGGAGTAGTTAATTAAGATTATTAACTCTTACAAAATATAATACAAATTATTATGGAATATAGCTGAAGTGACGTCGTGACGAGATCGTGTATAAAGACAGTCCCACCTACTCAAAATTAAAGTATGCTACTCGTAATTGTTAAATGAGCGGAGATACCCTAGCTCTTTTATTGCATGATAAATATTTATGCAATTGATTAATTCTTATGGCTTGCTTGGGATGAAGTTATTATATACTCCGTATATCTTGAAGACTTATTTAAGGGTTAGTATTTGTATTAGAATTTTCTTTTACAAGGTTAAATGAAAGTTTAACTTAGATATACTCTATATGTAGTTTATTACGATCGATAAATTTATCATACATATCTAGTGTGAACTGAAAGAGATGGAAAGTCATCATCATATGAATGACACAGATCTTCAATACATTACGTTAAGAAAGGATGGATGATAAGAATGAACAACGTGATGATTTAGCAAGAAACTCAAGGCATATATACACCCTGTTAAAACACTTCAAAAGGTGCCATGTATCCTTAAAGTCTTAAACATCACTCGATTCTTTGGATTACCCAAGTGGGAGGTGCTACTTAGTTGCCCTAAACAAGCAATTAACCCACCCATCCTTCCATCTTAAGAAATTAATGTAAAACTAGTACTTCTTCTATTAGATAATTTACCCTTGTTTTATATATATGAATATGAAGGTAATGAAATAGATCAGTAGATGAATTACTTTTAATATTATTAAAGATAAGGTAGACAGTAAAGTATACCCAAAACGAAAACATAAACTATGTTGACCGACAAAAACCCAAAAAAACGGAAGTGTGAAGAACTATGTTCCAAGCCAAATTATACTCAAGATGATGGGGCTAACTATGCTGAAGATGGAGTCTTTGAAAGAAGTTAGGGGCCTAATTGGTTCATCAAAGATAAAGAATGAAATCAACAAAAGAGAAGAAAAATAAATAAATACATATTCCATTTAATATATACAAATCAGAGTTTTTTTTTTTTTTTTTTTTTTTTTTTTTTTTTTTTTTTTTTTATGAACGAGGGAACCCGTAGCCGCTACCTTTTTGGTGCGCTTTGGGTAAACTTTCGGGTGTACGCATAGCCTGCAAACCACGCACACCAGGGTAAACCACCCGTGGACGACAAACTCGAAGTCTAGAAGGCATAATCTCAAGGCATACAACTCCCACTAGTATTTTTTTTTTGTTATTGTACTCCCTCCATTTCATTGATTTCTTCCACCTTAAAATGACACATTTTTTAAGAAAAATAATAAAATAGGTAAAAATAGAGAGGAGGTAAAGTAGGTGGGCCACCTTGGTAAGAAAGATGTTTGGTAGCCAAAAAAAGAAAGTAAAAGAAATTAAAGAAATGGTTTAAAAAAAAATGTGGAAGATATCAATGAAACAGAGGAAGTATCGTTTGTTATACGATATACCGGGGCAGTGAGCACGGCTCTAAAGGTGGAATTCCGTTTCAATTTCAAGAAACATAAAGAGTAAAATAAGCAAGTGTATGATAATGAGTAAGACTATAAGACCTACCTAACCTTCTAAGTACTTGTTTAGTGTAACATCAAGGTCGCCATCCCCACCATGCCTAATTAAACATAGCTAAACGCTACCCGGATGTTTTACCTTGCTTGTTTTCACTTTTCATTATTTTCATTTTCAGGCATAGTAAATAGGCCTGACCATCAATACGAGCTATCGAGCCATCACGGTCCAATCCGATTAGATGGACTCATGGACCCCTTTTGTCCAACCTTAGCTCACTCGGGCATAGTTTGGATTAGGGTCACAATTTTATGGCCTAACTCATTCGGGAACTTGCTAATATACAATCTTTTTAACAACAAAAAAAACGTCATTGGGGTCGGACTTGGCTGGCCAAGTGAAACCTGAGCCCAGTCCGAAGCAATACGCCTCCTCTTGAGGACTGGGCTAGAATCCAGTTTGACCTGGGCGACCCGCCCCCATGCCGATCCATTGTCCAGGTTTACATAATAATATACGAGTACTAATATGACATATGTGGGTAGTGGTCTGGTGGCACTTGAAGTGTAAAGAAGATGTGAGGGAGAATCTACTACCCTTGTATGGGGCTGATGCATTACTTAATTAGGGGATGCGATAGTTATTTTCCTCCCTAAAGAGGCTATATGACCCTTTTGTTCTCCATCTTCGCCTACCACTACCACTACTCGATCTCATCCATTTTTCAAGTTCATTGTACCTCTATTACTCCCCATAATAATTGCATATCCACATCCCGTGCGATCCCTAAATGTCGATGTATCTCATTTCAATGACCTTTCTCGCCTAGTCTTTAGTATCGTTATTTCTAGTCTACTTCTTTCATTTAATAATTAAGGGACCGTTTGGTTTGGGATTTACAGAAAAGTGAAAGAAAATTAACTTGTGTCATATATTTTGTGTCTAGTGCTGGTTAGATCCGTCGGAAGACGGTGCTAATTGACAATTATGGATAGGAGATTATTTAATTTGAGGGGATGTCCCCGGTTATCTACTTATAGAATTTCTTGGTCTATTGGTCTTACGACCAAAGGGTTCGAGCATATATGCGTATCATTTTTGTGTCAAATCATTTATTTCATTTTGGAGTATATCATTTATTTGTTTTTTTTTTATTACATTTTAAGAATAATATGATGATCATCTATTTACATTTTACAATCTATATCTCGCCAAATAATAAGACCAACCAATTCCCACGATAACTTTACGAAATCACAAATTCTTGGGAGAGACGGTCTCTCCATAAGTTATTGAGAGACGCTTGTGAGTACCACTTTATGTATTATTCGTACCTATTTTACTATTATATGTACCTCTAAGTGACAATTTTGTTTTGTACCTATTTTTATAACAAGTGTATCATTTTATATTTGTATGGTCTTTTATGGTAAGCGTACCTATTTTTATTAACTTTGGTATCATGGTTAGTAATGGTCTCTCAATAAATTTAAGAAAGACGGTCTCTCAGTAGACCTACTCCTTACGAAATTATGATCCTCTTATCCTTTAATAAACCGATTATGAAACCGTCTCCACGAAATCGGAGGAACATCTAAATGTTGTGAATTGCAAACTTGAGTCTCACAAATCACAAAGTGTATGCCATAAAGTTAGATTAAAGGGATGGTGAGAGAGCTTGATAAGCAACCAGACGGCGGTTATAGCTTAAACCCAAACCACAACCAAACTTCAAACTCCTCCTAACACACACTTCTTCGCATTTATAACCCCAACAATATATAACTTCCTACACATTTTCCCACTTATAACATGATTATATTAAACCAACTTCCAACCCCACGACATCGTTTTATCCCTCATCTACATTAACGAACGACTCTTTTGTCTTGATCACCTCGCCGGAAAATGACGCTAGCCACCGTCTCCGGCGCTGAAGATGACGGTGGAAAGACGGTGGTTGTCGGAGTAAAGATGGATGCTCAGAGTAAAGAGCTGCTCACTTGGTCACTTGTTAAAGTTGCTCAACCTGGTGATCTTGTAATTGCACTTCATGTTCTTGACTCCAACGGTAATATTTTTCGCCTAACTTATGTATTTATAACTTCAATTTTGTTTTTTTTCCCCGATTTTTTATACGCTTCTGGGTAATTTGAACTTTTATCTGGTTTCTGATTCTTTGTGATTTGGTTGGATTTGATGAAATGGGTTGTCTTAATTTAGTTTAATTTGTTCTGGGTTTGTGCTATTTTGGAAACTAATTAGATGATCATTAGACCAGAAACGTTTCTACATGCTCAATTTTATTTATGATCATGGGAAAATGATTTTTGTTTGATGTTTTTGTTAGGTTTAATTAAGTGGGTTATCTTAATTTAGCTTAAATTGTACTGGGTTTATGCTGTATTGTGAAGAGATTATATAATTCTTCTGATTATGGTTTATGTTTTGGAATGATGAACAGAAATAGTTGATCAAGATGGTAAATCATCATTGCTGTCATTGGTGAAGGCATTTGATTCTATTTTGGGTGTTTATGAAGGCTTTTGCAACTTGAAACAGGTTCGTTTTCGAATCATTAATTTGCGTAATGCTACTAATATTCATCGACAGTTTCTCGAAAGTTCGATGAAAATGGAAAGGTTGTTGAGTTATTAAGATTACGAAATGCGAGTTTGTCATTCAGGTTGTGTTTTGTTTTGATTGCGATATTTGTGAATTTAGCTGGAATTAGGTGGTGGGAGTTAATAGGAAACTAAATTAAGGAAAGGACAATCTCTCAACTGTTTTTACTGTTACAGTACTCGAGAGCTTGAAGGTTTATTGTGTTCTTTTATTGGGTAGGTTCATCTAAAGTTAAAGATATGCCGTGGTTCATCAGTTCGGAAAATAATTGTCCGTGAAGCAATATCAAATTCATCAAGTACGGTTATAGTTGGAACTACGACCAAACACCATACCATTCGTTCATCGATTTCAGTGGCCAAGTATTGCGCAAAGAAGTTATCAAAGGATTGTTCTGTCCTTGCTGTTCGTAATGGAAAGATCGTCTTCCAACGAGAAGCCACTTTGCTTTCACCTGAGAAAACCAAGGATTCTAAAGGTTATCTCACTTGTTATCTTTATCGTTGTCTGGCAATTGTGTTGCTAAATTAAACCAAATGACTTGCTAACCTCTATTCTTCTTGCATTGTGAAGACGTGAAGTAGTCCAGTGTTGATACATTTTATGATACAATTTTATTATGGGTCATTAGGAAACTGCTTTTAAATAGAAATTCACGGGCAGCGCTTTGTTTCTCTGAGCCTGTTACCCAAACACATATGTGAATCATTGAGACATGCATTGGGGTAATGTCATTGCTTAATTGTGTTGCTGCGTAAGTAGACTTGTTTTTGAAGAATTTATTTTATTCAGGAGCCGCCAATCTTCAACAAGATAGTATGTTAGAAGCACTTCAAAGATCATCGTCAGTCTACACAAGGCGGAATGATGACAATGAAAGCTTGATACCTGAAGCAGGATGTGCTCAAGATACTCATGCATGTGCTGAAGGCAAAAGACTTAAATTTGATGTTGACCATACTGAGACAATTTCTGAGCAGCAATGCTCTGTTTGTTTTGCAAAATCTGTCTTTTCTGATAGTTCTAAACAGACAGTCAACATGACAGACAAACCAGATGGTGCTATCCACGATCAGGATGCTATGGCTGTATCATCTTCCCAGAAATTGGCAGTAGAATCAAGCTCAATCTCATTTTTGGAAAAAGTATTGCCTGAGCGTAGACCAGGTTGGCCACTCCTTCACTGTAGATTATCATCCCCAAGAAAAGGTTCTAGCGCATCTTCTTCACAAGATGTCTCTCTTGCGAATTGGACTGACGACTCATTTTCAACCCCCAAAATTTGTAATCATTTGGAAGACAGTTGTGTGTGTAAAGGTGTAGAAAGGGACACTGTAGCTCAAGTCGGCACCGAGATATTGTCTGACTCTAACAACCTACCTAGAGAATTAGAAGGTCTTTATGAGAAGTATTCTTCAACATGTCGACTGTTTAAATACGAGGAGCTTCAGTCTGCAACGTCATACTTCACAGCTGGTTTGACTTCTGAAACCATATTAGGGCTGCTTGATTATGTGAACTGTTAATTAACTTTGGTGATTTGTTCTGAAAGAATTTATTGATGTCAGAAAATTTGATCGGAAAAGGAGGCAGCAGTCAGGTCTATCGTGGATGTCTTCCTGATGGCAAGGAACTGGCAGTAAAAATCTTAAAAAAACTAAATGAGGCTGTATATCAGGAATTTGTAATGGAAATTGAGATAATCACATCTCTGCATCACAAGAATATCATATCTCTCTTTGGCTTCTGTTTCGAGGACAGGAATCTTGTACTGGTCTACAACCTCTTGTCCAGGGGAAGCCTTGAAGAAAATCTCCATGGTAGGGCACATACTATTTTTATAATATAGATTTCTCATATTTTTGTCACTGGTTTGATGTTACTAATATTATATTGATATTGTTTACAGGCATGAAGAAGGACCTTGCTGCATTCGGCTGGAATGAGAGATACAAGGTGGCTCTGGGTGTAGCCAAGGCACTTCATCACCTTCATAACGATAGCACTGAACCAATTATACATAGAGATGTGAAGTCCTCAAATATTTTATTGGCAGAGGATTTTGAGCCACAGGTAATGGTTTGTAGCTTGATACGGAGTATTAAATAATCGGCTTATGTTATTACTCACTACAAGCTCCTGACCCTTCATTTTCTTCTGTTGTGCTCAGCTCTCTGATTTTGGATATGCTATACGAGCGTGTAGCTCATCGTACATAACTTGCGCAGACGTGGCTGGAACATTTGGGTATGTAAATTGAATGGTAGACTTTTTTAATTCATAGTTCTTGTAATGTTAAGACTCATGTCAGTCATGTTGAGCCCAAGATGTAGGATTGTAGGAACTTGTTGAATCCAATCATAACTTATGTTGTCGAACTTACTGCTGCAGTTACTTGGCCCCCGAATACTTCATGTATGGTAAAGTGACAGACAAAATTGATGTTTATGCCTTTGGAGTTGTACTTCTCGAGCTTCTGACAGGAAGAAAGCCTATCAGCAATGATCCACCCAAAGCCCAAGAAAGTCTGGTTATGTGGGTAGGTAACTCTGTTATTTTATGATAACCCACCTACGACCATCAATCTCTGAAGTGAAATCTACATCTTGACAAAGTGATTTTTCATTTTCTACAGGCGAAGCCAATTCTGAATGGGGGTAAAGTTTCCAAATTGCTAGATCCTGGTATGGGAAGTAACTATAACCATGACCAGATTGAGAGAATGGTTTTGGCTGCTACTCTTTGCATCAGACGTGCACCTCGTGCACGGCCTCAAATGAGCCTTGTAAGTTCCAAGCTGAATAATTATTTAAACATAATACTGAAGTTTTTGTTCTGCAACCAAAGATTTGAATCGTAGAGTTTATTGGCCGACTAATATGGATGCTCATTTTGTTTTGTACACAGAGTATCTTATCACAGGCGTAACAACATCGTTTTGGTTTTGGCAGGTATTGAAGCTGTTAGAAGGCGATGTTGATGTTGTGAAATGGGGAAGGTCACAAGTGAATGCGTTGGACAACATGGATAGCCTGGATGAGGAGGGTCTACCTCAGCCCGATATCCAATCCCACCTGAACCTGGCCTTGCTTGATGTCGAGGATGACTACTTATCCATAGCCAGCACCGAGCAACACATCTCATTAGAAGAGTATCTGCGAGGCAGGTGGAGTCGCTCGTTAACCTTTGACTGAGAGAGAGATGGGAGTTTCAAAGCTCTTAACTTACATACATAGAGAAATAGAGGTCTTATTTTTCTGTAAATGACTTTTCTTTCTCCTCTGATCTTCGTCTGCTTGTGTCTCGAGAGTTATTTTTGATCCGCCCGATTACTTGCCTTCACCGCATAAAATGTGGATGGTTGTGGCCGGGGGGTGTCGTCCTAAGGCAGAAAGAGTCGTAGGCGCATGATTCGTTTCAGGGAGACTAACGTGCTACTTTCGGTATTTTCATGTGTAGTGTAAGAATGTGTGCATTTTTCCTGTTGATTTCCCCTAGAATGTGGGTTAAAAAAGGTAATCCTTTGTTATGGTGAGCTTCTCTGTCCAAATTTGTAGATAGTCACAAATTTGTAATACTGTATCATTTTTCTTTTACCGATATTGCTAAAGAAACAGTAAGAAGCTACTTCATCTCCAAAAAAAACCAAAACCATTCGAGTTTATGGGTTAATGTTCTAGCCTATTATGTCAAACATGATCACAAGTATTTTTTGGGGAATTTTCAGGTAAGGTAGTGCGATCCCAAAATTATTACTCAATTTTAAATGATTGTCTCGTTTCATAATAATATATTCCTCACATATATTATCCAAAATTAGGCAATTATTTAAAATTGGAGGGACTAATATATTTATACTATACATGTAATGATAAAAAAGAGAATATTTCACCAATGTGAATTGATGAAAAAAATAAATTAAATGGAGAAACATGGAGTTAAAGTAATGCGTTGGAAACTGCGGTATTCAAAGTAGTAAACATGGAGTTAAAGTAATGCGTTATATTTGGAGGAAAGAAATTTAATTATAAAAGTTTGTTTGAAGTAGTCGTAGTAAACATGCATGAGTTATGAAGTCATGACGCGGAGCATGATCATCAATTCAGCATGCATACATCCATCCATATATATCACATATGTGGATAGATGTTGCGTATGTAATATGTATGTAGAGGTTAGATCAAGATGCATGATTGTTTCAACTAACGATGATTATTCTAAGAAACTTCTACCACATTTCATCATCTCCTCCCTCCAATTCCAGATCAACTTCGGCAACCTATATTTGCTTGGCCTACTACTTCAACGCATACACGTACACCTTAATTATTATACTGTTATTAATTACACCTATACAACTCTTCCTTTTTATATAAATTCATGCATAACTTGCTACTCATCATCCTTTCAATATAACATACTCGTATATAATACCATCCCATCCATCTCCACATTTTCTTATTGCCATTCAATTCTTCTTCGTTATTAATAATGTCTCTTCTCAACACTTCCGACCTACACCGAATTTTCGACTATCTTGATGGTAACAAGGACGGGCTGTTGAGTGTCGAGGAGCTCAAGTCCGCTCTCGACACCATGAACGGACATGTTACCCTTGATGAGCTAGTCGAGTTATTTGGTGATGAGACGAGTAGTAGTACTCCTGATTTTGAAATGACGCGTCTTGATTTTCAAGAGTTCACCCGCTTTTACGACTCCATGTTTGTTGAGACCGCGACAACTACCAGAAAGAGGAGGAGTAGTCACAAGGGCAATATTGAGACGACGGTCGTGTCCAATCGATTTGGGGAGGAGCAGGAGGCGGGGGAGGAGGAGGAGGGTGATGAGAGTGATTTGTACAAGGCTTTCATGGTGTTTGATTTGAATGGTGACGGTCTTATTTCGGCGCAAGAGCTTCAAAGTGTTTTATGTAAGTTAGGAAGGTGTGGTAAGAATAAGAATTACGAGTACACATTAGACTGCGTCAGGATTATACATGAGTATGATGTCAATAGTGATGGTTTTGTAGATTATGATGAGTTTAAGCAAATGATGTTTGCTCATTAATTAAAACTATTCAATTTGTGTTTGTGTATATAACAATTTAAGGTTAAGTTATACATTAATACATGCGATAAAAGAGTGTAATTTATGTTTGTGTATAAGATCATACGTCTTTGATAGAATATAGAGATAATAGTTGAACCTCAATCATAGTTATGATTTGTTGAATTGGTTCCATAATATAGTACCA
This sequence comes from Agrostemma githago, assembly GCA_958450325.1. Taxonomy (NCBI): domain Eukaryota; kingdom Viridiplantae; phylum Streptophyta; class Magnoliopsida; order Caryophyllales; family Caryophyllaceae; genus Agrostemma; species Agrostemma githago. The sequence goes on from OY288255.1 coordinate 3,489,660, forward strand.
GAGTCAACCTGTCCTTTCTCTTTTTGTTGTTGATTTTGTATGCACAAGCGACTATTTCTCCGTCGTGTGATTGAGGGTGTTAAGGTACACTGCGAATTTTCCCATCACAACCAGATGGTTCTGGAAGGTTGGTCATCTCTGGCTTTGCAAACAGTGATTCTTGTTGGCATACGAAAACGTTATCGACATGGTTGATAAGTACTTGAGGTTCAATATAGTAAAACCACGTAGCTAGACGGCTAGACCCAAAAATAGACCAGAATTCACACTGGTTCATCCACTTCTTTTGCTTCTTGAACAATGATATGGCTGCTGAGGCCGGGAGAACAATATCTAATCGATTCAACCCTAATACCCTACATTATCTTGGACCACAAGATGGTCCTGGGTTATCAACTTATCATCACACGTGTGTATTGGCGATTATAAATTAGTATTCCTCAGTTCCAATGAATTCTTTGTCTATTCTATATTGGGGCGTCTCAATGAATTATTTGACTTTTCTATTTCAGGAATGCTTTTAATATATGGCTCAGTTTAACTCCACATCTCACTTCGTCATTGGACCTTTTCCCTTTATGACAAAAGTAAAGACAAATAATTCATCGGGGTGGAGGGAATTTTATTATTATTATTATTATTATGAGTAATACTCCGTATTATTTATCGTAGGATCAATTTTTTTTTTTGATTCAACGAAAAGCGCACTTAGTTGCATTACAATATTTATCGTAGATTTGTAGAATCAATTAAAGTGACCAACTGGAGGTAGAATATTGGGTTGAAGCATGGTACATTTTATAGTCTTATGTGCACGCAGGGATTACGGGATTAGCAATATCGCACGCAGGAGTATTATTGTGGCTGAAACTGGCTTTGCTTGATTGTGTGCGCATTAGTCATAGTCAGTGTGACGCACGTCGCTATCTTTCAATTACGGCTCTATCTATTCAATTTCTGTAAGACCGGCCGTCTAAGTTTTGGCAAAACTGGCCTGGATTTACGTACTCCATAATCCATATAGACAACCCCTACTTATAGTGTAGAGTCATCACTTGTGGAGTATGTTGTATGTTTGTTCCAGGAGCCGTATAACATCATATCATATCCATCAGGGAAGGAAACTTCCTATCCAATGCTATGATTTGGGATTATGTACACTAATCGCAAATTCATGTTCATTACAAGTAAGATCGACCAACTCTTCGATAATAATCATTCACTATATAACTAAAATTAATGACACTACACTTCAAAAAATAAAAATAATAAATAAATCAATGACCCTAATCTGTAAATTCTACTCCTTAATTTCGTTGCTCCTACTATTATTAGCTGACTTAATTCAATGTGCTAGCTAAATTGTGAGTCGAGTATGTTTGGTTTAGCGTATATACATACTATAAAAATGAAGAAAAAAAAAAAGTAATCAAATGATATCAATATAAGCACGATCCAAAATACTAAAGAGTAGGTAGTTCTACTTAGAGACGATCTCACATTAAATTTATTGAAAGACTAAGTATAAATGGGGTTATTGATAGACCGTATCTTCCTAGATTTTGTGAACACAAAATTAGGGTATACAAAATCGAAAGGAAAGGAGAGGGAGGGAAGAGAGGGAGAATGAAGACATTAATTTTCCCTCCAAATCCTTATATTGATGAGAAATATTTATGTTCGAGGAAAATGACGGAATGGCCTGGACGTATCCATTTTGCGTCTCTAATCTCCCAAATCCCTCCCACCCATTTTCTAATTCCTTCCTATTACTCTCTTTCCTTTCTCTCCAACTTCTATTATCCAAATATACTTTCCATAGAGTCACGTACAAGGTACACTCTTCGATAATTAGTTAGTACTGCGAAATAAGAAAAAAAAGATTTTGATAGTATCATATACCTTCCATCTCGTTCATTTTTTATCTTTAATTAAAATACTTTCCATAATAAGTACGGAGATACATAGTATTTAGTTGTAATATACAAAGAAAATCAGCAAAGATATCAAATCATTATTCCTTTCCTAAAAAATCAACCTAAAAACATGAGTGTGGTATGTAATGACACTTACTTGCATTAGGATTACCAATTGTACGGTTTTTGGGTAGATAGAGTCAAATTCATTTTGTTTCTATTATGCTCTGCATTTTTGTCATAGGAAACTTCATACCAATTTCCTCACATGTCCTATTATCCCTAAATCCTATCGACCGTTACATTAACACAAGCAACTTATCATAGTATAAATACCTACTACCATCTCCTCATTTTAGATATCCATACTTACATAAAATATTAAAATTAATATATAATTTACCAACATTATAATATTTTCACTATTTTCTCTTGTCAAATTGGTTGATAATAAGAAACATGGCTAGCCTCACCACTAGTGACTTGCACCAAATATTCAAGTCATTGGACCGCAACGATGACGGATTTTTGAGCGTGGACGAGCTCAGTTGGCTCCTAGAGACGCTAGGAGTCCATGCCAGCCCGGCTGAACTCACGGCGCTGGTGGGTAAAGACGGTTTTAGTTTCGATGAGTTTTGCGACTTTTACGAGTTTGTGTTAAAGAAAAACGATAATGCTAGAAATGTAGAGGAAGAAAGTGATGACTTGCAGAAGGCATTTAAGGTGTTTGATTTGAATGGTGATGGATTAATCTCGTCGCAAGAGCTTCAAAGTGTGCTTAGGAAATTAGGGATGTGGGATGATAACAATGGTGGTATGGATTGTGATAGAATTATGCGTAAGTATGATGTTAATTGCGACGGTTTTGTGGATTTTGATGAGTTTAAGACAATGATGCTTGCTCATTGATCCATCAAACTCCACTTTTCTCAATATATAGACCATGATGTTTCAGTTACATCGTTTGTCTTGTTTAAATATAATAATTGTACTTTCTCCGTTTCATTTGTCCGTTTATTTTTTTATATTTTTTTGTGAGAAGTATTTTAATCAGAGAGAAACAAATGAATTAGATAAAGAGAGTGCTCGTCTATAACAATGATATATATAGGGACAATTCCAAAATTTGATTGGAGCGGTTCTAAAAATCACAAATTTAACTATGAAAATCGAGTTAAAGTAGTACGTACAACATTTTTCTAATTTGGTTAGGGATAATATATGTACAAAATCAGTGTAATTAAATAAAGAATTGAACAAAAATTGCTCATTAATTATAAGGATCGAACCTTAGATTAGGTGCAATACTCCGTATATGAACAAAATCATTGTAAACAAGAAATTGTCTATGGGTATGAATTCCATTTAGGGAGCGTTTGGAAACATGGAATTATTTTCATTTCCGTAAATCAAATTCTAGATATTCAATTATTGACATTCAATTCCATTTCCAATTCCAAAATATTGTTTGGGTATCCATGAAAATGGAATTGGAATTGGGCGGGCGGAGCCGGGTCGAGGTCACAAAAAATTAATTTTTGAATTTTTTTCCATGACGAAAATGTATATTTTCAATTAGGGACAAAAATTAATAAAAAAAAATATATATTCCGACTAGATTTACGCGGAATAAAAAATAATAAATAGTGACGGAATTGAAATGGCTACCTTGGGGTAGTCATTTGAGAAAGTCAAATTTAAACAAGGTTGGAATTGGTATGGAATTCATCTCAAATCCAATTCCAAATTCTCGATTTTCCCAAACACATGAATCATCTCAATTCCGGAATTGAATTCCAATTCCTAGTTCCCAAACAAGCCATTATTCAATTCCATTTCAAGGAACTCAACCAAAGACTTCCTTAATGAGTACTCAATATGTACAAAGTTAAACGTGCACTCTTCGTTGAATAAAAATAAAATTTTCAATGCAAAATATTATTCCATACAAAGTTTGTCTATAAGTTCAAATTGGAAACAAAGAAAAATTAATAAAAAAAAATATATATTCCGACTAGATTTACGCGGAATAAAAAATAATAAATAGTGACGGAATTGAAATGGCTACCTTGGGGTAGTCATTTGAGAAAGTCAAATTTAAACAAGGTTGGAATTGGTATGGAATTCATCTCAAATCCAATTCCAAATTCTCGATTTTCCCAAACACATGAATCATCTCAATTCCGGAATTGAATTCCAATTCCTAGTTCCCAAACAAGCCATTATTCAATTCCATTTCAAGGAACTCAACCAAAGACTTCCTTAATGAGTACTCAATATGTACAAAGTTAAACGTGCACTCTTCGTTGAATAAAAATAAAATTTTCAATGCAAAATATTATTCCATACAAAGTTTGTCTATAAGTTCAAATTGGAAACAAAGAAAAATTAATAAAAAAAAATATATATTCCGACTAGATTTACGCGGAATAAAAAATAATAAATAGTGACGGAATTGAAATGGCTACCTTGGGGTAGTCATTTGAGAAAGTCAAATTTAAACAAGGTTGGAATTGGTATGGAATTCATCTCAAATCCAATTCCAAATTCTCGATTTTCCCAAACACATGAATCATCTCAATTCCGGAATTGAATTCCAATTCCTAGTTCCCAAACAAGCCATTATTCAATTCCATTTCAAGGAACTCAACCAAAGACTTCCTTAATGAGTACTCAATATGTACAAAGTTAAACGTGCACTCTTCGTTGAATAAAAATAAAATTTTCAATGCAAAATATTATTCCATACAAAGTTTGTCTATAAGTTCAAATTGGAAACAAAGAAAAATTAATAAAAAAAAATATATATTCCGACTAGATTTACGCGGAATAAAAAATAATAAATAGTGACGGAATTGAAATGGCTACCTTGGGGTAGTCATTTGAGAAAGTCAAATTTAAACAAGGTTGGAATTGGTATGGAATTCATCTCAAATCCAATTCCAAATTCTCGATTTTCCCAAACACATGAATCATCTCAATTCCGGAATTGAATTCCAATTCCTAGTTCCCAAACAAGCCATTATTCAATTCCATTTCAAGGAACTCAACCAAAGACTTCCTTAATGAGTACTCAATATGTACAAAGTTAAACGTGCACTCTTCGTTGAATAAAAATAAAATTTTCAATGCAAAATATTATTCCATACAAAGTTTGTCTATAAGTTCAAATTGGAAACAAAGAAATTGACAAATGAGTTCCTGGCCCTGTTTGGTAACCGGCGGATTAATATTGGCGTAAGCAGGTTTCAAAAGCGGATTATAATTAGCAGATTTTATTAGCATGTTTGACTAACATATATGATTAACAGATTTTATTAGTGGTGTTTGGTAATCAGCAGTTTCAAATTAGTAAAATGCTAAATTTTCAGTAAAATGACTATTATGGATATAAATTAAAAATAGAGATTGGATAAGATATATTTTGAAGGATAAGAAAGTCATTTTAGTATATATTCTCAATATGCCAACTGAATATGCTGGGGTGAGCAGCATATTGTAAAACAGTAGATTGCGCCCAAATCTACTGTTTTAATATGCCGTTTACCAAACACTCAAAATAGCATATTGATTGCTCAAACATGCTAAAAGTCCTCAATATGCCAAAAATTGACATATCTGCCGTTTACCAAACACCCTATTTTGATAATTAAATTATTAAGAAGGAGAATATTTTTCATTCAATCCTGGTATGACATATGAGAGTCACTAACCCTAATTCTTAGGTAAAAAGTCTCATGTTAATCAAAGGACTACTCATCGTCGTCGGCAAATTTGATAGTAAATGATCGAATTGTCCTCAGTTTAATTACTAACTAAACAAAATCTAAATTAACCTAACAAAGTTATATTTAACCTAACTACTATTATATTATCACGATTTACTAACTAAATTAACCTAATTACTACGGAGTATTATTTAACCTACCACTATTTAACCTAAGAAAATTACAAAGTCCAAAAGTAGCACTATTATATTTAAATTTAACCGAATCATCATCGGAATAAAATCGAAACGCTTATATTTTGATTTTTCCAATAACGTTGACAATTGTCCGGAATGTCGAACACGGTTAACAATTTCCCTTTCGAACACGGTTAACAAAAGTTGATCGAGAACTGATAACAACGTTTTTAGAAGGTACTCATATTAGATAGTGGTAGACGGGTGGTGTTCGAATTTGGTCGAGGCCGGCCAATTGTAGTGATTGAGGTCATTAAGCAATTAGATTTTACGGTGGTGGTTTGATAGTGGTGGTGCATGAGACCCGAGGGTTGAGGGCAGAGGCGGACGCATGATCTCGATATTTTTTTTCACCCATAAAATAACCTCAATTTTCACTTATCTTTCTCTCTATAACAACTTTAATATTTGTTCCGATCATTAAAATGCAAGAAGCAAGAACTGAATTAATTATATCAGGACATGTCCCTACCAAGTCACTCCCCCAAATCGAGAGCTGTTTTTCGTCGTCGGCATTTCAGCCACGTCGTCGGCGCTTTTTAATGTAAAAGACGATCCTGCCCTTGCCTTAATTAGAGTAGTTAACTAATGTTATGTAATTTTAGAAGTTAGATTAGTGACCGAAACTCGTTAATGAAGCGGTTTTTTTATTTTTCAAACTCGGTAATTTTATGTTGAGTGTGTGGTTATTATATTCTATACTCACCCCACCCCACCCCACCCCACTCACACTCACCCCATCCCACTCACACTCACCACATATAATATTAATTTCTTTCCCCTCACACAAAAAAAAAACCGTCTTTTTTTTCGAGATTTTTTTCTAGAGACCCGACTTTGCCTGAAATGGATCGACCTCCGGTTAGTACATTCTTGTTTTTATCTTTCCTTGTTTTTCTCTTTTTTGATTAAAAATTGTGAAGAATGTTAGTTTAGCATATGAAAATCTTGAGAAATCGATGTTAGTATAGCGTAAGAAATCGTATTTAGTTGTGTAAAATGTTATTTACGTGCTCGATTTCTTGTGGAAATTGTTGTTGAAATCGAAATCGAGTTTAAATAGAGCTGTAACGGACGGAAATGGTTGTAGGCGCCATTTTTGGGCATCTGAGTGGTCTCCTGAACGCCCAAAAATGGCGTCTGAGGCGTCGCCTAGGCGCCTTTTTTGGGCGTCTGGGAGGTCCCCTAGGCGCCATTTTTGGGCGTCTATGGGGTCTCTTGGGCGTCCAAAAATGGCGTCTGGGGCGTCTCTTGGGCGCCATTTTCGAGCGTCTGGGGCGTCTCTTAGGCGCCATTTTTTGCCGCTTGGGACTGTTTTCGGGTTTTTATATCGTGACTCGGGTGTCGTTATTTATAATTATTATTATGAAATTATACGAAATCTTTATTTGATTAGGATTATTATGAATATTATTAGAATTATGATTCTCAAATTCGTGACTAAATTATTTTAATTAAATAGAATTTATGAAATTATTATCCGTATAATTATTATTATGAAACTAAATAAAATTGTGTAGCTAACCTGTATTTTATTATCGGTGTATCAGGAGGACTTTGGTGGCGACGGTATTGACTATCGCGTATGTTTTATCTTTGGGCCAGCGTTCCGTAGTTCGAATGAGGCATTCAACTACGCTAATGAGATAGCTTTGGCTCTTGGGTTCAACTTGGTGAAAGCGAGCAACAAAACGCAAAGTAATGTGAACGCGAACCGTCTTGGTCAGAATTACTTTAAATGCAAGTTTAACGGGAACCCGGCCGTAGGTACCAAGAAATCTGGAAAGATCGGTTGTAGGTTTTGGGTGAAGGCGTGCGAGAGCTTAGATAGGGAACGATGGATTTTAGCCATCGGTCCATGTGGCACTCACAACCACCCGTTAGAGGTTCACCTTGACGGGCACAGACGTCTAGCTGCCCTTGACGAGGCCGAGAAAGAGTTTGTTCGGAGAGGTTTTCTGGACCACTTGACACCGGCCCAAATACATGAAGGCCTTCATCAGAGAAATCCTGAGAAACCACGCCCCTCGATCGAGACGCTATATAATATCGGGGGGAAGTTGAGGGCGGAGGCAAGGGAAGGTCGTAATGTCATCGAGCAGATGATGGTACTAGCGCGCCGGGCTCTCTACGTCCACTTCTTCTTCGAGCACGAGGTTACGAGTGTCGTGGAACGTATATTCATGGCTCACCCTGAGTCCGTGAAACTGTTTCGTACTTGGCCGTACGTAGTCACTATGGATGCCACCTACAAGACGAACACGTACGATATGAAGTTAGTGGAGATGGTCGGGACGACACCCGTTGGGAAACCTTTTCTGATAGCCTACGCCCTACTTCGGTTAGAGGACACGTTGTCCTACACGTGGGTGCTTGAGAAGTTGAAGCTGCTAATTGGGGACCGGGCACTGAACGTGATTGTGACGGATAAGGCTCAGTCGTTGACGGCGACAGTATCGGAGGTCTTTCCGGCTCCGCAGACCCAGAATCTGCTATGCACGTGGCATATATCTAACTGCGTGGAAAAACGTGTCATTAGCCACTTTAAGGGTGACAAAGACCGAGTAGCGACCTTCATGCACGGAGTTTGGTACCCTCTACTGTATTCTACAAGTGTGAGGGAATTCCAATTAAAATGGAACAATATGAAGTTGAAGTGGAAGTTGTCGGGAATTCCTCTTTACATTCGTAACACATGGGGTAATTTCAGCCAATGGAATCACGCGTACACTGACCAATACCTCCACTTCGGAAACACCACCACATCCATCGTCGAATCTGCACATGCGGCTTTGAAGAAGGCTCTCGGCACGTCGACAGCGTCCTTAGATCGACTGTTCGATAGGATTGACAGGTTAATTGCTCGTCAACAGTCCAAACTGCGGAGTAAGTTGGAAACATCCCGCAGGAAGCGATCAACTACTCTACATCCGATTTTGATGAACTTACCACTCCGGGTAAGTCGCAAGGCGTTGGACTTGCTGACCGGGGAACTGACTAGGATGCAAGAGTTGGGAGATCGGGTACTTTATGACTGCGGGTGTGTATTGAGGACGTCCAAGGGTTTGCATTGCACATGTCATCTTGCCGGGTTGGTGGCCCGGAATTCCGTAGTGCGGTTGACCGACGTGCATGGGTTTTGGAGGACGCTTGACTTTGCCGGGGAGGAAGCTATGCCCGTCAGCGATAGATTTCAGCTTGATGGGTTGATTGAGGAAATACGTACGAGCGACCCGAGTATGTGGCAGCATTACATTGATGTGCTGAATTCAGCATTACGTCCCGAGATATCTGGTCTACTTAATCCTACACCAAACCCGAAGCCCAGAAAATCTAAGGGGACAGGGAGGCTGCTTATCGGAGTCGAACACGAGAGGAGGAGGTACGGCATCACTGACACGCGAGCCACCGCAAGTAAGTCGGCGAAGAGTACGCGCACGTCAACGCCAGGGAGCAGTCGCTCGACCGAACCACCCACACCGACCGCCAGCCAGTCCACCACGGGCACATGGCAAGGGCTACCGAACGCCCCCCTGGAGGTGAACTACATGTCGGGGCCCTTCCCGAACATGGACATACTTGTCGGTTTCATGTGTCCGTACCTCGTGGACTGGATAGATGTTATTGGAGACGGTCACTGCGGATCCGTGTCATGGCTCATGCAGTGCACGGTGACCAGAACAGTTATACTCGCCAGAGAAGGGCGTTGTGGGAGCACATCCATTCCCCCATGTACGACAAGGTGTACGTCTTTGACGCCGACGGTCGAGAAGGCGCCATGACCTGTGTAGGTACGACGGTCCCGTACCCGGTAGGCGTGGAACATTATCTCGACGACTACGATCTATTCGGTTTTGCCACAATGAACAACTGGGTTATATGTCGAGTATCCGAGAACCTCACCTGCAGTACCTACTATCCGTTGCGAGAGATGCCAGGTAATCACCTCCCGTTCGGCGTTATGTGGATAATGCACGTTGAACGCGGGGGAGCAGGTCACTGGATGAGGTTGCGAATGTCTGAGGACTGCCCTATGCCTCCTACACACATCCTTTGGCGAGGCGCGCATGACGGTACTACAGCACATTATCCGGAGTTTTACCGAGCACGTCAGGATAGGTGGGTCGAGGAGTGGAATACGTACTTTCCGAGTCAGCAGATAGATCAGAACGACCCAGGTGGTCGGAACAACCCCTTCGACTGTTAGTGTAGTGTAAATATTAGACCAGCATTTGTATTATATTCATATTTCAGACCAGTGTTGTATTCATTCATAAATTTTAGAAATCGGCAAATCACACTATTAAGAAACAAACGAACATAAAAAACATCCGAAATGTAAAAATAAACGAGTAGCCAACGTGAACATATTACAAGTCATCCGAAAATCATCCCAAATAAAACATGATATCCCTAACTGTTAAGACATATAGAAATTACAAATAAAATGGAAACGAGTACTCAACATAAAAGAAGTACAAATCATCCACAATCATCCGAAATTACAAGCATGAAATCCGAAACACAGAAGACATAAACAAATTACGAATGAAATCCAAAGCAGTCAACGGCGACCTCGTTTCCCCTGGGATCGGGGTGGGCGGTCACCCGGGTGGGGGAGAACGGGCCGGAACGACATCATCAAGTCGTCAAGATACGCATGTCGGGCTTCCGGGTCTTCCAGAAAGTGCTGAGCCGCAGAGAAGCGCTCCATCAACGAAAGTGCGACCTGAAACAAGGTGGCAAAGGTTAATATAAATAAACATCCAATTAAATATTGTTAAACACCAAAATACCAAAATTATTACCTGCTGTGATCCCCCAGCGAGTCTCGCCTGCTCCTGCACATCGGCAGCGGATGGTGGTATGATCATCGGGTGAGAGACTCTCCTGTACCAAGTGAGGTAATCCTGAGCCACTTCCCCCGGGTAGTCCACGGGCCGCGAGATCCTCCTAGGGTCAACGCGACTAACCTCGCAACTCGCCCAAGGGTGGTCCTCGTACCCCTTCCCGAACTCAAGTTGGTACACCCCACTACTCGACCCCGGTCGGTGCACCTTAACCGGCGTAGGCATCGACCACGGTATCGTCTGAACGTAGCCTAACTGTCTGATGACCCGGTCTCCCTGGTAAGGCTCAACAATGTCCATGAATCGCAGTATCCCGTAGAAGGAAGTAGTAACATGCGACGTGTGAGCGTGTCGCACGAAAGGCTCCCAGCAGACCCGATCTGCAGTCAGTCGATCAAGTGCACGTCGGTATTCCAACAACTTGCTATCATGCGTCGTTGGTTTCCCGACGCCTACCCACGCACATGCCCGTGGAGAAGTCGACATAATCTGGATCGGTGCCCCCGGCCTAAAGTCGGGGAAGTACTCATAGATCCAGACCTGAAGCAGAGTCAAACACCCGGCCAAAGTGGAAGCCCCCTCTCTGGAAGCCATCCCTAAACTCCTGTACAGGTACGCCAACGTACCAGCACCCCACGCAAAACGACCGATCGAGTCCAGGCTGTTCGTCAGTGGGAAGACTGACGGACGAATACGATCACTAGACCTATCCACGAAGAGAAACTCCCCCAATAACGTGATCATGTAACCCTGAATAGTCTGCTCCTGGGTCCCAGTGCGCATCTTCTCATGCACGGCCCTCGCTAGTACCCCCCCACTCCTGTAAATGGGAGGACCCCCTCCCCTCGCGGGTGTCTTCAACTGTTCATCGTTCATCCCGAAGAAGTTCCCTACAGCAGCCATCCTATCAGCCAGACCCCCAGTGTCGTTACGAACCACGCAGGGCTCGCCCTGGATAGGGAGCCCTAAGATCCTAGCGACATCATGCAGCATAATGGTCATCTCCCCGAACGGCATGTGGAATGTGTTCGTATCCGGCTGCCACCTCTCGACGAACGCTGTAAGGAGAGGTACGTCCAAATGGCGTAGAATGCACGTCCGTAGGTGCATCAGGCCAGTCAGTCGGACAACATCCACTACCTCTTGAAGTCTATCGAACGATTCCAACTCCCTTACAATCCTATAACGGTGGTAGGCCTTCAACAGACTGAGCTCGTGGTCTGGCTTTGACCAAAGCAGACGCGCAACATGACCCCCGAAACTCGGGATCACCGATGGATCGATGGGACCTCCGGGACTAGGTCCCTGCAGTAACCACGAAGTGTCGCTCCGTGGACGTCGGGAAGCGCTCGAGCCCGTAGTACCTACACTCCCCTGAAAAGTCCCTCCAGGCCCCTTCCTGTAGACAACAGCCTTACCCTTCCGCGACGTCTCCGTGTCCGTCTCCTGCACCTGCTCCCGCTCCCGCTCCTGCTCCTCGGCGTGCTGCTCCGAGAAGTTGTCCGCAAATGTGTGCTGCATCTCAGTCTCATCGAACTCCAGGTCCAGGTCGGCTGACTGAAACGACCTGGACGGCTCGCGGAGACCACCGCTCGCGGTTCCCTCTGAAGAACCAGCACATGCACCGCTCGTGATAAAGAAAGGTGGAGGAGGAAATTCCTGTCTCCCCCCCCACTGAGGAAGACCCGCCCACCCCATACGCATCAGCCGTCTGTGGTGGCTCCGTGGTAATCGACGGCTCTGGTTGGCCGGTAGGTGGCGGTCGCGCCCTCTCCCGAGCGCGTGTGGACACAGTGACTCTCCTACCGTCGACCCGACTACTCTTCCCCTTATCAGCCATCTACTTTTATAATTCGACACGGTGAAAAAACAAAACTATGTCACTTGTTAACGTTAATAAGAAATTAATTGAACTTTCTCGTACAATTTTGTAAATTAAACAGTGTACGAACAACCGATATTGGGAGTTCAAAATCATATTTAAAATTAATTTGAAATATCAAATTAATGATAACGTATATTCTTCTCAACAAAATTATTTTAAAATGATAATATATTAGTTGTTAATAATAATATTTAAATTTATACGTAGTATTGTAATTTTTAGCTAATTTTTAACTAACTTCTTCCCAATAATGTTCCCTACGATTTGTTATCTCGTTGAGGGTCGTCGATTACTTAGTCTTCAGAAGAAGGTTATTTTTTTAGTAAAAACTAGTAACCTTAAAATTAGTACTCATCGTTATCCAATTGAGTAACCGATTTTAGCGAAACATAACGACTACAAGTTTCTCACTCAATTTGAAGTTTTCTACCTATTTTTTAAGCTAAATTGTATTTTTTTTTTTAACTAAACAACCCAATTCAATTCAATAATCAAACACTAAAAAAAATATCATTGACAATTCAATTCATGTCAATTTAATAATCAACTAAATAACAATCAATAACAAACAAATATGAAGATACAAAAAAATCATAAAACTTGTATGAAAACTCCCTCCTAATCAAAGATACAAAAATATCGACCCACAAAAACATTTATCGAAAAATAAACTATGAAAATCGAGACGGATCATAGCGTGTAACATTTATCGAAAAAAAAGAGGAAAAAACGGCCTAGACGCTCAAAATTGGCGCCGAAGAGACCCTTCAGACGCTCAAAATTGGCGCCGCAGAGACCCCTCAGACGCTCAAAATTGGCGCCGATGAGGCCTCTCAGACGCCATTTTTGGGCGCCTAGGGGACCTCGTAGACGCCAGTTTTTGGCGCCGAGGAGGCCTCGCAGACGCCAATTTTGGGCGTCCGAGGCGTTTTCCAGCGAACCCCAACCCAGATTCCACCCCCATCTTCGCGAAATTCAACCCACAAATCACGAAAACCGACACCAACATTGAACAAAGCATACCATAACTACTCAAATCGTGTATTACATGGATTTCGTAAGCATATAATAGTTGCGGGAAATCTAAACTATCAACCTAATACGAATTATAATCAAACTAATCGACTTAAAATCAAACTAATCGAATTAAAATAATCAAATACAAACTAAAAAGTAATACAAAATAGACAGATCTACTTACTTGACTACGGATTTGGAGTGGGAGTGGAAGCGGTTTTAGATTTGTAAAACGATTTTTTAGAGAATTATTTGAGAGAGAGAAAGAAGTGAAAGTGAATTATGAGGAGAAGGAAGTTTATATAGAAATTTCCTAAACATATTCCCGGGTTACATTGAGACACGTGTCAAAAACCGTTCAAAAGTTAAAAACCGGTAATTTTAAATTAGTCGGGGAAATACTAATTACATTAATCCCGAAACTTAATTAAATTCATTAATCAATGGTACAGAAGGGTAAAAGAGTTACGTTGAGACACGTGCCTCAAAAACCGTTCAAAAGTTCAAAAACCGTAAATTTAATTTACTCGGAAATATTAATTAGATTAATTAAGAAAATTAATTAATATCATTAATCATAATTACGGAAGGGCAAAAGAGTAAATTCACGTATAAAGCGCCGACGACGTGGCTGAAATGCCGACGACGAAATGTAGTAGTGCTTACGCCTCTAGTTGAGGTTGAGGGTATGATGGTATGAGTTGGTAGTCCTACGATGAGGGGTAGATGGGTGAGAAAAGGAACCAATTAGTGAACGAAAAGGGGTGGCTGGCTGGGTGAGACGCTACACAAATGAGTTGGTTAAGTGAAGACATATAATAAGACAAAATCAAACATTAGGGTCGCCGGGTGAGTAGGGTGGGTGTCACAGGGCGAGAGAAAGTTTTTGACATGGAAGAAAAATTCATGTTTAAGATGAATATATTCATTTTAAGTGTCTGATGTGTCAAATATTCAAATATCCTCTCTATATTAAATCAGAAACCAAGAAACAGTTTTCAAGGCCACCTCCTTTCTCCATTTCAAAATAAGTCCCATTTTTTACACTTTTAGATTTCTATTGACAACCTAAAAGTCTCTAAAAATCCTCTCTAAAAGAATATTGGTGAATGCAGCCCCCTGCCGAGGGCCCTCCTCCGGGGGATCATCTCGGGATAGTCTCGGGTCACCCCTCGCTAAGCCTCCCACCATTGCCAAAGAACTCAAAGCGGAAGACCGCATATTAGTGAATTCCTAGGCCAGACCCCGTCATCCGAGGGATCTTCTGGCTCTATGAGTACTGATATTCAAACCCCTTCGGATGTCCATACACCCATAACTAATGGAGTCAGATCGTCATATAAAGATGTAGCACAGAATCTCGCATTTAACTCGGAGCAAAACAACATTTACGATTTGGAGGATATGGCTATTGATTCTGAAGACGAAGACATTTCGGATTCGGAGGAGGGAGATGAACGTTGTCCTACAATTCGTCTCAGTAAGGAAGAAAAGGCAAAATTGAGAAAGCCTTGGCGCCACGCTCTACTTATCAAGATGTTCGATAAACAAATCGGATATATCGCTCTTATGAGAAAACTTCAAGCCAAATGGTCCATAAAAGGTAAACTCACCCTTACGGATCTAGGATGCTCTTATTATGTAGCTCGTTTCTCATCTAGACAAGATTACGAACACATTATTACCCAAGGCCCTTGGATGATAGACGACCATTATTTGACAATACGAAAATGGTTCCCGAATTTTGTTCCCACTGAAGATAAATTGACTCATTTGACAGCATGGGTTCGTATCCCGAACCTCCCTGTGGAATATTTCAACAAAGAATTCCTAACGAAGGTCGGATCGAAAATCGGCAACGTTATTCGTATTGACAAAAATACAGAGTTGGCAGAACGAGGTCAGTTTACACGCATGAGTGTGGAAGTTAATCTAGAGAAACCGTTACTGTCAAAGTTCCGTCTTAATAACAAGGTTTATCATATTCAATATGAAGGTCTACGAATGATTTGTTTCTCATGTGGAAGACTAGGTCACGTGGCAAGCGACTGTTTCTTTGACCCATCAAAGACTAATACAAAGGAATCGGGCATGGCTGCGGAACTTAGTACAGTCAACTTAGTACACACTGTCAGTACGGAAAATCACATTCATTCTATCCAAAGCGAGAAAGAACCGACATTCGGGGATTGGATGCCAGTGAAAAAACCGATCCGAAAAAAAACTCAACCACAAACGGACACGACAAGATCAGCTCCTACCAGTCAAGGCGCCAACAATATTTTCAAATTCGGAAAAGATCAAATAAATTCTTTAGGATCGAGATTTGATATCTTGAACAATCAATCAGGAGTTACTAGCAACGATTCCCTTCCACAAAATTCTTCGGAAATCTCGAATATTCCTAATATCTTGGTGAATACTAATATTCAATCAAATATTCCTTCCATTAAATTATCCTCTATTACATCCACTTCCCATAATCAAAACAATCAAGCTAACAAGGCAATCAAGTATTTAAAAAAAAAATCACAAAATAAGTCAAATAATATTCCTAAAGAGTCTACAGTTATTCCTCCCAATATACTACATGACATCACTAATTCGAATATCCACTTTCTTCGTGCAAACACAAAAGTCCCTGTAAATCAATTCTCCCCTGATATCTTGGTACAGCAGGATGTTGCCGTTGCTAAACCCGCACATCTCGATACTCCACCCCCCATTACCCCAACCCCGCTATCTCCCCCAACCACCGTCATTCGAGATGATCCCTCCGACCCAGACGTGCAAGACTTTGGTTTGGATGGGGATGCCCGCACCTTATATGGTGGTGATGGTAAAGGAATCTCCGATCATGGAAATCAACATTCAAAACCTCAAGGAGGTACCTCCAAGTCTCCTCGTGGAGATGGCGATTCCATGGAATGTTAACCAAATTCTCTCGCTAGTAAGTCGAGCTTATCTAACTCAGTTATCTTACATACCTATTAATATGTCGGACAGAATCCCAAATTTATCTCCCAATTTGTCCCCTATTACTTGTATGGTGTGGAACATCCAGGGGACCGGAAGCAAGACAAAGATTAATGCCCTTAAAGAGGTTGTTAAAACTTATAAACCTTCAGTCCTCGCTCTTGTTGAAACTCATATGGAGGGGGGACATGCTGAAAAAATTCGTAAAATTCTAGGATATAATGGGCATTCTCGAGTTGATGCAATAGGATTTAGTGGTGGCATTTGGTTATACTGGCGGCCTGAGTTAGTGAATGTTAGTCCTATTAATTCTCATAATCAGTTTATAACTGTCGAAGTGACTCGTTGTGGGGAGATGCCCTGGTTCTTTTCCGCAGTTTATGCAAGCCCAAATCCTCAAAACCGTCAAGCACTATGGACTGAATTAGAGCAATTTGCGAGATCTAATAATCGACCTTGGCTTTTAGCTGGTGACTTTAACGAAACTAGGTCCCTCGCAGAAAGGCATGGTGGAAATCAAAGTATGGCAAGACGATGCGAGTTATTCAATAATTGGATCGATAATTGTGAACTAATTGAACTTGAATTCTCTGGCCCCTCTCATACTTGGGCAAGGGGAAATTCGATCGAAACTAGACAGAGTGCAAGACTTGATAGGGCGTTGTGCAATAGTGAATGGAGTTCTTTATTCGGGGACGCCAGCGTGAAACATCTTCCTGCTTATCAATCGGATCATTGTCCACTCTTTATATCTCCGAATGGGTTTGCTCCCCTCCAATCGATACACAGACCTTTCCGATTTCAGGCTGCGTGGCTAACACACGAGAAATTCTTGGAATTTATTAAAGAAAATTGGGTCGAGGGAGATAATTTATCTGACCAGCTATTTAATTTATCGAATAAACTCCAGGATTGGAACAAGCAGGTATTTGGCAACATTTTCCGTAAGAAACGTGAATTATTAGCTCGGATTGAGGGGTGCCAAAAACGACTTTCGCTCAAAAAGGAGAGCAATCTAATTAAACTTGAATCGAAGTTACGACGAGAACTTGATGAGATACTTGAGCGAGAAGAAATATTGTGGTATCAAAAATCTCGCGTGGATTTTATTCGGGATGGTGATCGAAACACTTCTTATTTTCATGTTAGTACTCTTGTTCGTCGGTGGAGGAATCGAATTACCTCCCTTAAGAACGACAACGGCGAATGGATCGATGATAGTAAAGATTTGATGAAAATGATCGTCGACTTCTATAAAAATCTATATACAGCAGAGGAGGTGAACGACCAGGGAGTCGATATTCCGTATGACCAATTCCAGGAGTTTAGCAATGATCACTGGAACTGGCTGACGAAGTACTATTCATTAGCAGAAGTCGAAAATGTTGTTCACGATATGAGTCCACTTAAAGCGCCCGGTCCCGACGGGTTTCAAGCTCTTTTTTATCAAAAGCATTGGTCCGTTGTCAAGAATGATGTATGTGCTATGGCCATGAAAGCCCTTGAAGGTAAGGGATTCCCTCCGGGAATGAATGACACGCATATAGTACTAATTCCTAAAATTACCGGTCCTGAGCATATCTCCCAATTCCGTCCTATAAGCCTATGCAATGTAGCCTATAAAATTGTTAGTAAAACTATTGCTAACCGGCTCAAGAAGGTCCTTCCTCGATTTATCTCGGAAAATCAAAGTGGATTTGTCCCAGGTCGTCATATTACCGATAATATCGTGGTCTTCCAAGAGACAATTCATACTATGCGTAAATCCAGGGGTAAGAAATGTTATATGGCTATTAAAATTGATTTGGAAAAGGCGTATGATCGGTTACGATGGGATTTCATCGAGGCAACTTTGCGAGATATGCATTTTCCTACTCTTATGATCGAGTCTATTATGGAGTGTGTCACTTCACCGTCAATGAAAATCCTCTGGAATGGTGCACCAACCGAACAGTTCAAACCTACGAGAGGAGTACGACAAGGAGACCCATTATCCTCGTATTTATTCGTCATGTGTCTTGAGAAGCTACAACAAGCTATTGACGAGAGGATTTGTGCTTCTGATTGGAGTCCGGTTCCTATTTGCAGGAATGGTCCGAAGATTTCTAATCTTTTCTTCGCAGATGATATGGTTTTATTTGCGGAAGCACGAGCGGACCAGGCACATGTTATAAATTATGTCCTAAATAATTTCTGCCGAGCATCTGGAGAGAAAGTTAGTACTGCAAAATCAAAAATATTTTTCTCAGATAATACATCCATGGTTGATAGGGAAGCTATTGCTCATATTCTCGGTTTCGAAAGTACCCCGGATTTGGGTATTTATTTAGGCATGCCGACTATTAATGGGCGAGTTACCAAAGCTACTTTTAGCCATCTCGAGGAAAAATTCAATAAAAGGCTAGCTGGT
Source organism: Agrostemma githago (assembly GCA_958450325.1). Classification (NCBI taxonomy): domain Eukaryota; kingdom Viridiplantae; phylum Streptophyta; class Magnoliopsida; order Caryophyllales; family Caryophyllaceae; genus Agrostemma; species Agrostemma githago. The sequence goes on from OY288255.1 coordinate 3,508,678, forward strand.
TGGCAGACGAAACATCTATCCCTAGCTGGTAGAAATACCTTAGTTCAATCGACATTGTCCACCCTCGCTAATTACAGTATGCAAACGGCCAAATTGCCTAGGTCGATTTGCGATACCATTGATAGAAGAACTCGAAAATTCTTGTGGGGAGGGACGGAGGAAAAAAAGAAAATTCATCTTATATCCTGGGAGACGGTGCAAAAACCGAAGTCAATAGGAGGCTTAGGGATCCGATCGTCTCGCCAATCAAATGCTGCATTTCTTGTCAAACTTGGATGGCGTGTTCTTTCGGAGCCTTCAAGTCTATGGGCATGAGTTCTTAGAGCTAAGTACTGTAATGGCCGATGCGATGTGGACATGTTCCAACCCAAAGCTAATATGTCTAATGTTTGGGCCGGTATAACTTCACAAGCAGAATATATCCATAAGGGAGCTTCCATAGCTATAGGTAACGGAAGAAGAACGCTGTTTTGGGACCATTCCTGGACCGACAAGGGATGTCTGTCGGACAAAGTAATACTACCTATTCCTGACACAATTCTTGGAGCTACGGTTAGTGATATGTGGGACGAAAGTTCGGGATGGAAGTGGGATGAATTTTCCAATTTTCTACCTCAAGAAGAATTATTAAAAATTGCAGCTTACTCACTATCTCCTGATCCATATTTAGAGGATGAGTTATATTGGAACGGAACGTCATATGGTAAGTTTTCTATCAAGTCCGCACTAAATATTATCAGAGGGTCTGAGGCACCGGTGGAGGATAATCAGACGGCTTGGCACCTCATTTGGAAACTCCCGGTCCAACAACGAATACGTATGTTCATTTGGCTGGCAGCTCACGATCGACTTATGACAAACTATAACCGAGTCCGTCGTGGCTTAGGAGATGATACTCTCTGTCCCCGCTGTCTCACGGTTGATGAAACCACTGATCATCTCCTTCGACATTGCCCTATTTCAATCGAGATATGGTCGCAACTCGGAGAGTCCGCTCATTCTGAGAATTTCTATTCAGATCCGTTCTATTCGTGGGTGTCGAAGAACGCCAGTAATAGTTCCGATCTCGCTTCTACTAATTGGTCTATGAAGTTTGCGATTACGTGTTGGTGGCTTTGGCGATGGAGAAATAATATTGTTTTCGGCCGGTCCTCAGACAACCCCACAGACCCCATTAATTTTTTACTTCACCAGTTTGAGTCCTCGAAGCAAGCCTTCGACCCTTTTTCTCTATTCATCCCCAATCCTGGATCCTCTCGGGTGGAGCGGTATATCAGATGGCAGGCTCCTCCCCACAATTGGGTACTACTTAGCATAGATGGAGCCTCTCGTGGTAACCCAGGACTCGCTGGCTGTGGAGGCATTCTCCGGGATTCTTCGGGTAGTTTCATCTCGGCTTATATGTTTTCAAGTGGAATTTGCACGTCCATGAGAGCTGAAATGCGTGCGTTGTTAGTGGGTCTTGAACACGCAAGAGCTATGCACATTCCAAGACTCCTAGTTCACATGGATAATAGTCCGTGTGTGGATTTCTTTCGTAGCGATCAATTGCTGAGTAACAATCTTCGTCCCCTAGTTCAAAGTTGCAAGGATCTAATTGCTTTAGATGGGTGGGAAGTACGGATTGAACATATATATCGAGAAGCCAATCGCGCAGCAGATTGGTTAGCCAACGCTGGAATCCATTCATCCTCGTCAACTACAGTCATCGATAGTCCGCCAGTGGATCTTAGAGCAATCCTTCGAGAAGACATATTAGGAGTAGCTTTTCCACGTTTAGTTATAGATAGTTAATTTTTGGGGCTTCGCCCCTCTTGTGTACCAAAAAAAAAAAGATTTCTATACCACTTCATCACTTCTATATCCTTCACCCAAATTCTTACTTCAGCAACAACAATCAATTCTCACCCACCTCCTCCAACAACCCGGCTCCTTAATTGCATCATTAATCTTTCAATTATCGGGAATCAGCATCAATCACATATCTTGAATCAGCATCAATTCTCGGCAATCAGTTCAATGCTTCGTCATCAGCGATTAATCCCCCCTAATATTGAATAAGGATACTTAATGATCCCCTTGATGTTGCGTCTACATTGGTATCGGAGCAGTGTTCTCCGGAAATAGGACTTTCATTTATTGGCGTCTCATCGTCTTCATTGACTATCCTCGGTCACTTCTATAAATCGTCTATATATTATGCTATGCAGGTTAGTTGATTTTCCATCTCATCCCGTCATTGTTCCTGCAATCAGAAATTCTTACCAGTTTCTACCACTCTTCGTTCTCTGTTTTCATATCTTTGTCGATAGCTCTTTAGTTCAATATGTGTGATGTACGCAGTGTTTCAATTGCCAATCTTTGTGAGGGTGTTCGAGTCAAGGATTTAAACGTTAGAGTAATTAATAGATGGAACAGGCTGAATTTCAATGATAAATCTGTCATCGATTCAATTGAATTGCTGCTTATTGACGACAAGGTTCTTTTCCCTTCATTTTCGGACCATTATTGTACCACTTTCGTGTACATGTTTCGAAATAAAGTCATTTACTTTTTGTCCATTTATTCGCTCTTTTCTGTATCAGGATGACTTGGTTCAGGCTACCATTAAGAAGTCTTTGATTAGCATGTTCAAGGATAAATTCGTTGTCAAGGAGGCGTACAACATTCGTAGTCTCACTGTCACTTCTAATACTGGATCCGAGCGGGCTACTACCCATGGTTGCAGGCTGCACGTTGAATTCTCCACCAAGGTCACTCATTTGCCTAAAAACTCATCCATTCCTCTGAACATATACCGTTTTGCCAGGTTTGAAGATATTGTCAGTGGCAAGGTTCCAATGAATCAGTACATAGGTCCCAATTACTCCTCCTTTTATACACTTCCTCGCTTATATCTCAATAGCTTTTATGAGGTTTTTTCTCACGCCCTACAAAATTAACCCGTTTTGCAGATATTGTCGGCAAGGTTTATGAGATTGGTCCAATGCAGGAAACGAAGAAACAGTTCAAGTGTAGGAAAATCAAACTTGAAGATGTTGAGTACGTTGACCTACTGGATTCCCATTCGTTGTGTTAGTGTGTTGTCAGGCTACCATTTTATGTGCACTTTAATTCTCTTATGCATTAACGACTCACTTTTATTTTTCTTTCCAGTGGTGTTGTTCTTCAGTGCACACTTTGGGCTCCTCATGCTACCAAGCTCCCGGAGGTTCTGCAACTTCTTCCATCCCCGCAGCAATCGAAAGTTGTTGTTCTGAGAGGAGTAGAGACAAAGCTTTTTGACAGTAACATACCTAAGCAGTGTTATATTTGATCTATTCCCTCATGACATCAGTGATGAGGAAATCTAACAAGTCATAGTGTATTTCTGTCAGATGCTTGGGTTGTGCAGACCACATACAACGCTACAACTTACGAATTTAATCCAGCGATCCCTGAGGTGGAAGCCTTCCAGGAAAGGTTAGTAATTGCAGCGTCCTTTGTACCTTGAACCATTAAGTCGAGTGTAGTTGCTTTCACCTCTATCGGGTTAATAGTTTGACTTTTTCACCAGTCTATCATCTCAAGCTCCGAGCAACTCACTTCAATTCATAGAGGACGGACCTGAGGAAGAGATATTCAACTTGCCCGTCGACGGTGTTCTTTCAATTTCACAGATTGTTGAAAACGAAAAGGTTATCACTTAATCTCAGAGATTTAAAATTCAGTTCATATTCGTTTGTTATTTCATTTGTCGCCGTTGTTTAACTCCTAACATACAGGCTGGATCGTTCTACACTGTGGCAACCATTTTGGACATAGACTCATCAGCTGGATGGTACTACCGAAGTTGCAGGTCTTGCAGGACTAAAACAGTGAAGAATGAAAGGGGTAGGTGGCTATGCAAGAACAACGGATGCGAGGGAAGCAAACATGGGTACATGAGCTGCAATACAAAGTAATTGGGGCACTTGAACTACAATTAATTCTTCTATGTTTTGTAAAACCCATCAATCTACGAAACAGTATATTTAGTTGTTTTCACGTCTGTCACAGATTTCAGTTGAAATTCGTCGTACAAGATTTTTATGGAATAGAGTGCAACTTCGTTGTCTTCGATAATCAAGTTGAGCAGTTCCTTAACCACACTGCTATTGAGCTAATTGCTAAAATGGAAAAGGTACTTTACCTATCATATAACACCTTATTTATATGTGAGTTATTGTTCTTCGCTTTTCCATTATCACCTCCTTCGTGTACTTCAATTCTAGAAAGGAGAAGGTCATTCTATGCCCAGTGAGCTTTCCATTTTCCTCGATCGACGTTATTTATTCAAGATTAAGATAGATGAAAACTTCAACGTCAAGCAATTTTCCAAGTCATACACTATATCGTGGATGTCCGACGATGCTGACAAGATCCACCAGTGGGCCATGACATATGAGGAAGCTCTTAAGGTACATACATATTTATCTCAATAGCAGTCAGAAACAAATTGTCTACGCAATATTAATGCTTTAAATGAGTACAAGTTTATGTGCATTTTCTATGGTAATAGATTGAGATGGACAGTTTCACTTTAAACACAAGGAATGTTCGTCGTTCGTCAGCCCCCAAAGACAGTCGTCCAGATGAAGGTGATGAAGCAGCAACGTCCTTGAATGGCTCTAAAGACTTTGACCCTAAATCTACCGAGGTATATTGATCACTTACATTTTGCTTTAGTTGCGTGTAAATCTCTTATATTCCGAAAATATTCTGATCACTTTATTACTCCACGTACTCTCAGGTCATTGATTGTGAGACTGCATCAACGTCATCTAGGTTCACTCCCTTGAAGAGGAATGGAGCGGCACTTGAGGCGCAGTCCCTAGATTTGAGTTGTGGTGCAGATGATGCTGCTTCTGCCACTAAGCAGATACTTGCCATAAAGAAGGAAAAATTAGCTTGACAGATCCAGTGCTTGGATATTTCATGCTGTTTGTTAACTTTGAAAACCCTTTGGTTCCAGTTTTAAACTTTTCTTCGTTGTCCAATAACTGTTTTGAATTTTTGAACTCTCTTCTCTATTGTACTGAGGAAGAGATGTGACAATTTCCTTTGTCGACGCCATTTGCTACATTATATGTTGGTTTTCATGAATTAGTGTTTATACAGGACAATGTTTTCCTCTTACCGGTTTTCTCGCACAGGACCTCTATGTGCACCCTTTATCAATTGATTCTAACCACTCTACAGGTCATAATCAAGATTGTGATTGATCTGGCAGCTGTACGTGTTCTTCCGAGCACAGAAGTTGCACCTGCAGTTGGTTCGGTTTATCGGTCATTTACGAATCTCCACTTCAGAGCAGATGCGTCAACATTTGTTCAAGGCCCGTGTCTCCTTTGAGCATTCTAAGGGTTCAAGTTACTGCAGTATAGCCCAATCAATACTTGGCTACTTGGATTTGTAAATATTTTAAATGATCATTTGCAGTTAACTCACAATTCCAATTTTAGATTTACGATTCTGTAATTACCGATTCTGACGGTAGCAACTTGACTTCTTGGTCTACCAGTATAATGTCTCGAAACACCAATTTTGATCTTTAACACATATGTCTTCAATATTTTGTATAATACAGAACCTGGTTTCGTACCGAGGATGAACAAAATCGAACTACACATGCTTTTATTAAAATCTGCACTTGCTTTCATTTCATTTCCATTAATTTCTCATGATTTCTGTCCCAGCCATGAGACATCATTATTTTTAGATTTACGATACTTTAACTGCAGTTTTTTTTTTGAATAGAAGTTCTGCCTCTCCGAATTGAGTTGGTATAAGTATCTTATGGTAATAGATTGTGTATGTGTATTTCAAGTTCATTACCTTCATCCGAATATTTAAAATATCTTGCCATCATTGAGGAATACTCTGTCAATAGCATCTTAATCTGCACGAACATTTTCGTCTTAGATGTAACAAATTACTACTATGCATCGTAATTCTTGGTAGAAACAAATGTTAATCAACAGGAATATAATGGTTGTATATTACGATATATCGTTGAATACTTCACAAACTTGGATATGTGTACTCCAATATCATATTCACGACTTTTTCGACAACGTTAAGTTTTGCTTCGTGTGATATACCTCATTAATAGACAGTCATTCGTATTCACTCAACGGAACCCTATCATAATATACCGCCTAATTCATTCCAGACATATTAGGTGTCGAGCAATACAAATAAAGATACTTATTAATTGATGGGAAGAGTATACATGGTCTTGAACGTGTCGATAACAAATTCACTTCTTCGTTTACCAGTCTAACATCTGCATACACCAATTTTATTTTTCACCACATGTGTCTTCAGCATATGGTAAACTTAACCACCAGATTTAGTGTCGAGGATAGAGAAAATCGAGTGCACATGTTTCTACTGAAATCTCCACTTACATTCATTCCATTTGTATTAATTTATCATGTTTTTTGTTGTAGCCATGACCCATCGACTTCAGGTATTAATTTCTTAATCCATTTAATCTCCCACACAAATATCCATGATACTATTTTGTATACATTTGTTGCCTCTAAACTTACATCAACACTGACATCTTATCATTTGGTGCTACATGGGTCGTCGTCGGACTTCATCTGCACATGCCACCGACTCGCCCAAGTCCAAGAACAAAACGGTTCGACACTGTGTCCCCGTTCGTTCAGATGCTGACTTTTCTGAGAATGCAAGTAGTAAAGAGAACGTCTCACGGAAGAGAAAATATTTGAACGGTGAGCAAATACAAGTATAATTTTTCAATTGTCTTTACATTCAAGCATATTTTAGTTTACCAGTTTTTTTTTCATGCTAGATCTTATTTTCTTTTCCATTTTCAAATATCAGCTCGGAGGTCCCCTTTTCAAGATGTTACGAATACATTGAATGGTCACGAGACGGCTTGCAATTCAGGAACTTCGCAATGTAATCTACAGTCATATAATCCTAGACCTTTGAATGAAAATATGCAGTGCACACGTAACCAGGATACTTCAGGTTCATTTTATACTGTTATTTCATCGAGTACATTGACACATTATGTTTTCTGATCACATGGCAATATGACAGCATACCTTTGAGTGGATTGTTTTACTGCTTCTGCTCACTACATGTACCCGCCTTTATGCAGTTCATATTGACTGTCATGGTCAGAATAGCTCCGCAGAAACTAACGTATGCATCAGTCAACTTTCCGAGAACCGAGGTGAACTGTTCTCCACGGCATAGATATTACGCTCACCTGTTTTGTTTCATATCTTTCCCGGCCCTGTGACAATAACTTGGGTCACTTGGCTGTCGATTGGAGTAACCCTTACAATTCAACTTCATTGCACAGAGTGTGAATTGGAATATGTTTTGAGAAACCATCATTATAGTTTCTGTTATTTTGTATCTTAATTCCATTTCAGCCAATGTAAACTGTGTTATCAGGTAAGCGTGTTGTAGCAGAGCTTCAAGATCATTTAACCGCATCGTGCGACGAATATCCAGGTAGATTATTGGTTCAGTTATCATTCCAGGTGCATTTATCCATTGCGTAGCAGTTCCATTACTGTACTTACAAATCTGGGTTCATACTATCTCCCGATTGGTAGTGTAGGTTCTTTAAATTTGACAGTTCCACAAGATGATCTGGAAGCATTCCATCGAGATAAAGACGCATATGAGGACGGTATACCTTTCAGAAATGATAACCCTTTTCTATATTGTATTTATGCATCACTGCTGTCTTGAGACATACATTTTGTACCTTGACTTCGCAGCAATTGGTTTGGAGAAGTACCTCAATAAATATCTCGCAGCGCAACAGGCGAGAAGAGATACGAAGCATATACTGGCGGATAGGAGGCAGGGGCATAGTTCGTTTCAGGATGCCATGTACACTGATAATGATCCTTACCGAGAGTGGAGGTCGAAACTCGCGCGTCGCAAACATGTCATCAAGTTTCGTGAAAGGAGAGATCGTAGCTTTCTTCATCCGTTGCCTGAAACTTCTTCCCAGTCTCTTGTATCTGAACTTACACAGGGTAATCATCCTAAATATCCCGTTTTCAAGAATGGTCGCGCTATATCGACCAGGACTGTTTTTTCATTACTTTGACCACCGTGTTTGATCATAAACGTTGTAGCTTCAATCGGTCGTGTAGTTGATGATATAAGGGAGTCCTGCCTAAATGATTCTAGAACACCGAAGAATTTAGTTTCCAGCGAAAGGTTCAGCCAATCCAGTCACTCCGATTTGATAATTAAGAGCCTAGCACGTGACATATTTGGCGTCTCATCCACTTCCGACGATCTAGAAATAACAGGTTCCCCCGAATCGCTACCGCGCCCACGTAGATTGTATTCTCTGTCACTGGAAATGTTTCAGTTTTCACAATTACGCGTAGGTTGGGAAGGGTACAAAGACCTTGGTGACCCTGTTTACAGCTGCCAGCGATGTAATGCTGAGCTTTGGTACGGGGAGCGTGACAGGATGGATCGAACACCTCAACATCCGACATTTTCCATGTGTTGCAAGGACGGCAAAGTTGAATTACCATACCTTACGGAGCCACCCGACCTTATAAAGGATCTCCTCCATGGTGTTCATCCCAAAAGCCGTCATTTTAAGGACAACATTAGGATGTATAACTCCGCGCACTCATTCACTTCAAGCGGCGGCAAGATAGATCATTTTGTTAATGAAGGAAGGGGACCCTACACTTATCGGATTGGCGGCCAAAATGCGCATTTAATCGGTAGCCTACTGCCGAATGATGACCAAACACCAAAATTTTGTCAACTTTACATCTACGATACCGAGGACGAAGTGAACAACAGGAAACGAGCTTTTAGGTAATATTCCTCAGCTTCCCTTCTCATAAATTCCTTGCTGCCTTTACTTTTTGGTTGTCGTTGCCCAAAATCTTATTTGGTATTTCACCGCCTTCTAGGGGCCAGTCCGGAAGAGGTGATAGGTTTGACGACGCCCTCATGCATGATATTTGTTCCATGATTGATGAGTACAACCCTCTTGCTAAGTCCTTTAGAATGGCCAGGGATACCATACTCACCCGCCAGGACACCGTTCAAGTTAGGCTCAAACTTATTGGTGGCCGTTATACAGATGGCCGCACATACAACCTTCCCTCAGTGTCCGAAGTAGCTGCGCTTATAGTCGGTGACATTGACGAGGCCATTGAGAGCAGAGACATTGTAATTGTCGAAAAGAGCGGTCGTCTGCAACGAATATCTGAACTTCACCCGTCGTACCTAGCACTTCAGTATCCACTATTTTTTCCACGTGGAGAGGACGGTTACCGGATAGGAATTAAGCACTGCCAGCTCTCCATCGACGTATGTCTTAATCCAGAAACTGCACATGTCAAGACAACACTGAGAGAGTGGTTTGCATTTCTGCTGCAGGATCGTCCATCTCACGTTGAACCGGACACTTTGTTGCGGGGAGGTAGGTTGTTGCAGCAGTTGATTGTCGACGGTTACACTATGATCGAATCTCAACGAATAACTTATCTGAAGTTCAATCAGCCAAAACTACGGTCTGCCAATTACAAGCACCTGAGTAATGCAGTTGACAATGAAGAAACAGACACATCGTCACAAGGTGTCAAGTACATTCTTCCGTCAAGTTTTGTCGGAGGTAAAGGGTATATGAGGGAGACATATCAAGATACCATGACGATATGTCGTTGGTGTGGATATCCCGATTTGTTTATCACATTTACGTGCAATCCTAAGTGGCCAGAAATAATCCGTTTTGTACAAAAGAAGGGTTTACAGCCTAAGGACAGACCGGATATAGTTTCCCGTGTATTCAGGCAGAAGTTAGAACTTCTCATGAAAGACTTGAAGGATAATCATGTTTTTGGCCGGACCAGGGCTGGTACGCTTCCATTCCAACAAGTTTTTTTATTGTCCTCTTTTTATTTTCCGTTGCTAATTTCCACTCCTGTTTCTTAGTTGTCTACACGATTGAGTTCCAGAAGCGAGGACTGCCCCACGCCCACATCTTGCTATTTCTCGAGAGGGATGACAAGTTCCCGGAGGCAGTTGATGTTGACTCCGTTATTTCTGCAGAGATACCCGATCCATTGGTAGACCCTTCCTTACACGAGGCAGTTAAGGATCTAATGATTCATGGTCCGTGCGGCCTCGCCAATCCAAAGTCGCCGTGCATGACTAATGGTGTATGTACTAAAAGATTTCCAAAGGCGTTCTGTGAACGAACAACTGTAGACGGTGACGGTTACCCAATGTACCAGAGGAGGGACAACGGTATTAGAGTTGAAAAGGGTCGTGTCAGCGTGCACAATGGGTTCGTTGTTCCGTATAATGCCCAATTACTCACAAGATACCACGCCCACATTAACGTTGAGTGGTGTAACCAGGCACGTTCCATTAAATATCTATTCAAGTACGTGAACAAAGGTTATGATAGGGTCACTGTTGGTGCATCCTTCAGGACGAATCCAGATGAAGTAGATCACATTCAGGAGTACTATGATTGTCGGTACGTTTCCCCTTGCGAGGCTGCCTGGCGCATCTTTTCTTTCGAAATTCATTATCGTACACCTCCAGTCCTTCTTCTCGAGTACCATTTGCCGAATGAGCAGAATGTTGTATACAACGATGATGACCCTCTAGATGAAATTGTTGCACGATCCAATGGTGCTAGAACAAAGTTCACCGCTTGGTTGGAGTACAATGCAAACCACTGTGAATCGAGAGAACTGACGTACTCCGAGTTTCCTACCAAGTACGTTTGGCAGAAGGATGGCCGGTGTTGGACACCCCGTAAGAGGGGATTTAGTTTAGGTAGAATGTACCATATGTCGCCAAACGGTGGGGAACGATATTATATGAGGCTATTACTCAACTTCGTTCGTGGTCCGACATGTTACGCCGACATTCGTACTATCAAGGGCGTTGTATATGATACCTACAAGGATGCGTGTTATGCTTTAGGCTTGCTTGGTGACGACAAGGAGTATGTCGACGCTATAGAGGAAGCAAGTTATTGGGGCAGTGGTGTGTACTTGAGGAATATGTTTGCCACCCTTCTGTTTTCTGGAAGTTTGGTTAAACCAGAGGAAGTTTGGGAGAAAACCTGGCACTATCTCTGTGACGACATTCTGTCCAGGCGACGGAAGGAACTCCTTAATTTTGGTTAGTTATTATAAGCCATCACAATCCTTAGACTTCATGTTCTGCAGTAACTGTTTCTTTTTATTTTTATTTTTTTTTGTTTATGTTGGAAGTGAACACTTATCGTTAAGGATTTCGTTTGATCTTTCCGTCTGCATTGTTATTGCAGATTTGCAAATGACTGATGAGCAGTTGAAGAATTATGCTTTATCTGAAATCGAGGCTATCCTACTTGGCAACGGCAGCTCCCTTTCAAAATTTCCAAATATGTCGTGTCCTGATCAGGAGATGTTTCGTGTTGACGCAAATAGGTAAATTTCCGATGAACTTTCGTACGACCGTGCTGCTCTGAATTCCGAGTACCTATCCTATATGTCAACTATTACAGATGAACAGAGAGCAGTGTACGACTCAATTATAGATGCAGTCGAGTCTGGTACTGGCCGTCTTTTTTTCCTATACGGACATGGTGGAACGGGCAAGACCTTCATATGGAAAACGCTTTGTGCTGATCTGCGAAGCAAGGGGCAAATTGTCCTCCCTGTTGCGTCAAGTGGTATTGCTGCAACCCTTCTTCCTAGGGGACGCACTGCACATTCTAGATTTAGCATACCCATTAATGTTGATGAGAAGTCAATGTGCCCCGGAATTAAAGCGGGGTCCGACTTGGCTGAACTTCTAATCAAAGCGAAGCTAATTATATGGGATGAAGCCCCAATGGTGAGTCGATATTGTTTCGAGGCCCTTGATAGAAGTCTTAGGGATATCACGAGATTTGTCGACCCATCTAACGCGGACAAGCCATTTGGAGGCAAGGTTGTTGTTCTTGGTGGTGATTTCATGCAAATCCTGCCAGTTGTTCCTAAAGGTAGTCGACAGGACATTGTCTATGCGTCTATTTGTTCGTCTCCTATTTGGAGAGATGTCAAGGTAATACATGTCAAATTGGATCACTCTTACGGATTGTCGTGACCTAAATCCATCCTACGTAGAACCCGAATCTTAATTATATAATATTTACCGGTTTTCATATCTTTTTGCAGGTTCTCCGGTTGAATACTAATATGCGACTTCAGTGCGGTAGGTCTATAGACGAAGTTGATGAAATCAGGGAATTCTCTGAATGGATACTTAATGTAGGTGATGGTCTCGAAGGGGGTCCTAACGACGGCATAGCAACCATAAAGATACCAGACGAGTTGCTCATCCATCCTGGTGCAGATTCCGTTGCAGCGATTGTTGGTAGCACATATCCTGACTTTGAAAACAAATACAAGGACACGGACTACCTGCAGGAAAGGGCTGTGCTTGCTCCAACTCACGACGTAGTTGAGAAGGTTAACGCTTACGTGCTGTCCACTTTACCCGGAGACGAAGTTGTCTATCTAAGCTCAGACGAGATAAGCAGTGGCGAAACCTGCCGTGCCATTCTCGATCTGTACTCTACAGAATATTTAAACACAATAAGGTCGTCGGGCCTGCCAAACCACCGCCTGTGTCTAAAGGTTGGAGCAATAGTAATGCTCTTGAGAAATCTTGATCAAGCAAACGGTCTATGTAACGGGACAAGGCTGATAATATCTAAACTCGGTGATCGTGTACTCGAAGCCAAGGTTATATCAGGCATCAAAAAGGGAGAAATGGTGTACATACCAAGAATTAAACTGTCACCCTCAGACGAGACTAAGTTCCCCATTCAATTCGAACGGAGGCAGTTTCCGATTGCCGTATGTTTCGCAATGACCATAAACAAAAGCCAGGGTCAGTCTCTGTCTAATGTCGGTCTATTTTTACAGCGACCTGTTTTCACACATGGGCAGCTTTATGTTGCGTTATCAAGGGTAACTACTAAGAGGGGCCTGAAGGTACTCATTCTAGATGAAGATGATTTCGACACGAACTCCACAACGAACGTCGTGTATAAAGAGATTTTCTCAAACACTCGATGACAAACATGTTGTAAACTACTAAACGTATATGCAAATCGTTTTGAAGGCTGAGATTATATAGATGCTGTAGTATATGCATCACTATCAGGTCTACAATTCCCACATCACCTACTACTGATTTTTATGCACGCCTGCTCATCCCAATACATTCATTCATCATGCGAACAACTACCAAAATTTTTGAAGCATACCATAAGCAGGATTAAGACACAACTATACCAAAAAAACGGAAGAGGTGTCAATTCATAGTTAAAGTCTGCGGACTAAAACACAGTTGTTTGTAGTCAACAAGCGAAGCTAAAATATCCAGGAATACAAACCGATTAAACAATAAAACAACAATCTGGACCGAGGTCCAACAATCCATTACAGAGGTTAAGTTATATAACAAAAATACTAACAATTAACCAATAGTTCGACAGTTAATTGAGCAAGGTAGTGCAGTAGGATATGCAAAATGTTGTTCGGGTCGATTTAGGAGGAGTTACCTGTTGTACGTAGAACCCGGGCCAGTGTTGCCTCAGAATGTTGAAGACGCACACGTAGGTGGAGACGTTGTCTTTGTCTGCATCTCCATACCCAAGACTTTTCCAATCAATTGAGGGATAAGTGCTCTGCCTTCCCTCCTTCAACAAATCACTGTCGGCATTAGTTGCGACCCACAGATGAGGACCAGTCATACCGTCTGCAGTATTCCTGAAGTCCGACTTCCCCCTCCCAACCCTCTCGAAGCACTTCTGCAGTTTGTATGCACTCATGTACCTTGCCTCGCCAGTGGAGAACTCGATTGCGATAGCCCGCTTGAAAACCCCAGGTTTCCCCTTCCAAACATGGTGGATTTTCCTTACAGGGTATCCCAGCCTCAGCAGTTCGTCCCTAATGTACGTGAAACTTCTTCCGCTGACCTCTCCGTCGGAATTCAGTTCATACGGCAGATTGTGCATGATGACGGTTGGTGGGTAGATTAATTTGCCAGCCATTGTTTACAGTTTTTGGTTTATGCTCTGCTGTGATTTTTTTTTCAGGTTCAGGATTTGATTGGATTTGGGAATGAAACTGACTTTGGTCGTTCTGCATGCTAAGTATTGCTTGAGGAATACGGTTAAGTTGGTTTTGGTGATGGTGATGTCATAATTACAGCGTATGGGTGATGCAGCATTAGTAATTGGTTAATCTCATTGGTAAACGGAAGAAGTTACCAATTTTGGGCGCCATATTACTTGGTTAGTCATCATTGCAATTTGTGTCTATCAAGTTTCCTAACTACCAATTGAAATGGACGACTATTTTTTTGTTAATCAGTTGTAACTTAGACAGTCACGTTTATTTGCACACCTTTTTCCGTTGTTAACCGTGCTGAATTATTTTGTAAGTTTAAAAACAAATTTAGAACGTATAGTTAATGTTTCCGATACTACATCTCATATTTGTCGGCGTCAGTGCCACCGTGTAGCAGTAAGGTAGACCATTTAGATGTTGCCCAAATAATTATTAACATTAGAGTGAAACAAACCTTTCATATTCTTTTGTGTTAAGTACCTACGAAAACACTACTTTGCTTTAATATTTTACGTACGTTGTGGTGCACCTACGTTTGACATTATTTCGTGACACGATGAGTTTCACTCATACGCTTTTCAGTAATTTAATTTGTTAGCCACCAATTTTATTCGTGCACGTTCAGATATATATCCAAAAAATTATTATTCGTGCACGTTTGTATTACGGATTTATAAATAGTTCGAACCAGTTTACTAACTTCTTCAAAATGCAGTGTCCAAATGCTCAGTTACTAACTTGCCCCTTAGAGTATGGTGGAACTTTATTCATATCAGATGGTCCGTGATAAAATTTTAATTACGTTGAGCACGAGAATCGGGACCAAATTGAATTACTAACCAGTAAACGCATCACTTTCACTAAGAATTGGAATCAGTTCGTCCAATGCGTTAGACACCGTGGACATGCAGTTGATTGTCGGAGAAGATCATGTAGTTTTCGACTAATGCGTTAATAACATATTCTTAACTTTCACTAAAATAACTAATTACACGATTTGTGCCACTCGACATACATTTAATTTCTATGCCCAACACAACGTAATCAAAATACTTACTCCCCTTCCCGTTCATCTAATCCACGTAGAAATCCCTGTATATGACCATATGTCCCAAATTCCTCTGCCTCGCCCAAATACGTTCCAACATAACGGCACCATGTTGGCACCATACGGTAGTCCGTTCCCGTTGACAGATACTTTTCATCTTAATTCCCAAGAAGCAACCCAACAATGTGGGCCGGCTTGGTGATCCCATTGGTAGGTCATTGCTTCTTTTGTCATCCCTTCATTTTCAAACTTCCTTTGAAGTTTGAACGCTTGGAAATAGTTTGGCATTCTTGCTCCAAACTCAACCACAACCGCCCTTTCGAAGTCGTCATTTGGAGATATACATGCATCCAATCTAACAACCTCATAACCAAGGAAGTTTAGTCTCAATCTCAAAATATGCAAATTCTGACAAATATACCACCCGTCCTGCACGTCATACGGCATGTTGTCGAGGATGCACTTTGGTGGCCACATCAACTCCCTATACATTCTTTTTTTATTATGAAAAACGGTTTGTGTTGTTGATGTTTTGGTTTTCTTATTGTTGTGAAAAAGTTAGATTTGCATGCAGGAACAAGGTTTTTTAAAATGAAGTAAATGTAGATGTATTATTTACTTTGATTATATGTTGTGATGATAATGACTATTTGACTTCCATTTAGTGTATTTGTGTATGGGTTTAAGTTTGTCGATAGTAGTTCTAACGCATACGACTGAGTTTAGCTACGACAATTTTAGACCTTCATAATATTTTACTATTATATGACGTTACTGTTAACTTCATGTCAGTCACCGTATTCTCGGTGGTCAGCAATTTTTTATATATCGCTTGAAGTTATCATTTTTTGGAAACGGGTTGAATAGTAGCTTGCCGGTTATTGGATTGGGTTGGTTATAACTATGGCTACTGTCTTTAAGCAAGCCCACTGGACCGTTTTGCTTGGTCCATGTGAACCCCTGTCCATTATGATTTCAATATGGCTCATCCCTGATTTCGACAACCCAAGATTTCATGCAGCCCAAAAACCGTGGATTAACGGTGTATGTGTTAATTTTTCTACCAAATGTTTAGCACATCCAAATGTTTGTTCGTGTTAACATTGACACACAAAAAAACATAAAGATTGCATAAAAAAAAAAAGAAAAAAAAAAGAAATTACATTTATCCTTTTGTATATCGTCTTTTTAAATTATTTGTTCTGAAAAATTAGAAGTTTTAAAGAACCCAAACGACATTACTTCTTCAAGGGATTATTACTCGGCACATGTACTTAGACGTTGATGTTGTGCGCGACTGTAAACTTTTGCGTAGGTGGAAAGCTCATTCTACACCAAAGAATAAAAATTAGAATGATCAAGGCATCTCGAAGATATTGTGTCATACCAACTATGGATTCTTCATTGCATATATTAGTAATTAATAACGCACGCCTTAACTTAACGTACGGTTAATGAATAACTTAATTTTAGATGTTAAATAATTCCACCCTTTATATAAATAAAAGCGAACATCCCGTGAAATCTTTCATGGGTAACACACTAGTTTAGTATAAAATAAATCCATGTTTCTAGATTGTAGCAAACAATTATTCACATATTCTTGTTAGTTTGATATATTTGATCCATTCTAATGATATATTCGTTGTAAGTAAGAGAATCATAGAAACATATTGGAGACTTGGAGTCTCCAACTGTAATCCAAATCCAAGCCGTTTTGACCACCGTGACTCTATTCTATACTCTCTCTCTCTCGCGTCTCATCTCATCCTGATGTCGGTAAAAAAAAGAAGTGGTAAAAACACAAGATGGAAGAGAACCAACCCAATCTCCCAAACTTTCTTCTTCCCCTTTTCAAATCTCCTTTTTCCGGCACTTCTCCCCACGCCACTCTTCCTCCTCAATTCATCCTCCACTTACTTCAATCCTAGTCCTAATTCTTCTTCTTCTTCTTCTTCTTCAAGATTTGGTGTTCTTGCTCTACTCTCTGCTGCTCAGATTAGGGGTAGAAATGGTGATAGATGAGAATGGTACGTGTAATGGAAGTTCGAGTGGAAGTGATGGCGCATCACTTCGAACCTATAAACGCCGAAAATGTTCTCAGAATTCTGCTCCCTTCTTCATTGATTTGGATAACCTTCCCTCTACTTCTCCACTTCTTGCACCGCCTTCCTCTTCATCGGATAAGGTTGCTTCTTCTTCCTCTTCTTCTTTGATTTCTCAGCATCTTGTATTACATTCGGCTTTCAGTGGCCTACTTAGGATTTGTTCTTTGATGGAATGGATGTGAACTGTGTTCTTGAGTTTGTGTAGATTTGTTTATGAAGTGTTGTGACTGTGAAATCAATACCATATCGCCATTATTAGTTAGTGTTGTTACTAATTCCAGTTGACGCAATGACGAATCTGAGTAGGAAATGCTGATTTCAGTATGTTGTGGGACGACCGCCTTATAGTGATGCAACTGTATAAGGATACGCTTTACTGCGCTTCCAATTCGGGTTAGGGCGTTGGAGAATATGTGGTTAGTTTGCAGGGTGTTTTAGTATATTTGTTAATGTTTGAAGATATCATTGTTGTAAAAATTCTTGATAAAAAATACGCAGAACTATAGACTATAAACTACTAGGTTGCTAGCGAGTAAATCGTCCCCTTTGGCTAATCTCTGATGTGATTCCTGGTTGGTGGTTGCTCTAAGGTTGATCCTATCCTATCCTATCTAGTTATGTTGGAGATGTATGAGTTGAGTCCATCCCTTTGTTTGGATGGAGACATTAGAGGGAAAGGAAGGAAAACAAGTTACCTTGTTTCGTTAGTTAATTAACCTCGAGGGATATTGAGGATTCATTTTTCCTATTACAAGCCAAATTAAGTTCCTTCCAACATTGGAAAGATGTGAAAGTAAACATCCATGCGCCCTTCCCCCTCTCTCCGTTTTCCCCTTTTACCTCCTTCCCACCCCTCTCCCTCCTACTTTTGTAGCCAAGCTACGAGTGACTCTTAGTGTGCTACAATTGATAAATAGTGTCAACTACCAGGGTTTGATCCACATGGTAGTCTAGTACTTGACCGGCCCCAAGGTAATGTCCTATTGATGGTGGTTGGAGTGATTTAAAGGCAAAAAAGGTGGCTTTTTTATGTTAGGGAGGTGGTAAAGGGAACACAGACAATGCAAGGTGGTATTACGATGAAAAAAGGCTTATGAGGGGGTAGAGAGTTTGTTAAGATCATAGTTCGGTATAATGACTTTATTATTACAAATTGGAATTTGTCCATGGTGGTAGTTGCAGTGACAATGGGTAGTAGGTGCATAATAGGCGGTGCTCGAGTTGTGGTGATTGTCAATGAAACGGAGGAACAAGAGGTCATATCTTGTATTCATCGTTTGTCTTGATTTGGATAAAGGATTGTTAGTTTAATGGTTTTTAGTAAAGAATTAAAATTGTTTCCACCATAATTATATTATGCATACTTCAAGCCTAAATTTGTCTTTATTAGTTGTAGTTGTTTACCAAAATCACTTAGCATAGGCCGGTATTGTTGCTTTAATGGTAATGGTTAAACACTTAGTGTAAGCTGGAGCAGTAAACCACAAAGTTAATACAGTAAACAAATTTGAAATCTTGAATGGCTTAAGTGTGTCCAGTACCAAAATGTCACACCTAGAGAAGAAACGTTTTCTATGAACCAAACCATTTATTTTTTTCATTTGTAATTGAATCTCTTGTTTGTCGATATGAGTGACTCAATATCTGGCTCCAGATTGCCTCTTGTTAAGCTGTGTCTTTTATGCCCCGATGGTTAAACATTTAGTGCTCGTAGCCACTCGGGGTTATAATAATATTCTTCTGTGTAAGTCTATGACTTGAAGATGAATTGTCTCTCTCTTATACGCATCTGGAAAATGTTTTAGAAACGATACTGAGACCTATTGGAACGGAAGTGGTAGCCTACAAATTTTGATATGTAGGTTCTTTATAAGCCTTAATTAGTAATTTTGCAATATGCTAAGATGGCTAAGGTAAATAGCTGACTTGTAAGCTCCACCACCATAGGGGAAAAGTAGCTACGGAGTAGAAAATTTATAACATAGGCTAACAGTCTCTGCCTAACTTCAGGTGTAAGGGTATGTGCTTCTTAACCTCATAACTCATACCAGGTAGTTTAATAGAAAATACCCAATTTCAGTCATGATGTGGGTGTACTTTTTTGGTTTTCAATGCTAGCGGAGAGTCACTCACCTGTATAAAGCCACTTTGTCACTGCAAGTCCAATGCTTTTTTCTTCATTTGATGTATTGCATGCTTACTGAATTGCAGAAAACTGTTGATCATCGTAATGGTGAGTTCAATTTGCACAGATATGGGATGATAAATGGAAGTTCAACTGCTCTTGAAAGACTTTCAGCTGTAACGACTAATGGATCTTCAGAAGAGTCAGGTCACTCAACTGATTCTAGGCTCTGTAAACGTGCTTTCTCCAAACTTTTGATGTCGGGGAAGTTTGCCTTATTATGCAAACTATTATCGGAAAATTTTCATGGACTTAAGATTGACAAATTTCTGGACTTCAGTCTGATTAACTCAAGAATGGATGATGGGGCTTATGAGCATACACCTATGCTGTTTTCATCAGACATTCAACAGGTATATTGTCCTTCTTGCCTGTATTTTCATTGACGCGGGGTTGCTTTTAATATCAAAGTTTTGCTGTGTTTAAATCTACTGTTGAAGGGCTGACATTCCAAAAAATTTAATAGATTAATGCAAGAATATATGCTCACTCTGATATAGAGGTCTCCAGTATATTGGAGTTGGTTTGATCATTTAAAAAGTTAATGTAGCATGACCATGTTCTCATTCCTGCAACAATCCTCAATTGGTACTTCTCATGAGGGGGTAGCGAAAGTGTCAGATTGTTTTATTTTGGTAGCTAACGCATAAGTGATGTAGAAACCTAAATGCCTTCCCCCTTTGTAGATGTTATAATTTAGTTATTCTGACCTTTGTCAGACCTCTGCAAATTAAGCTGAGGTGCATTTTTGGGTACTTTGACAGCAACTAAGAATTATGAGACGTTGACTCAGTTGTAATTGGAAATATGTAATTTTGCCCGAGTACATAAAGCCAACTATGAAACAATTGGTAGCAAGGACTAAGGATGCTGCTGTGTATGTGTTGCCATACACAGACAGATGAATAGATCACCTCAACTGTTGAGGCTTTAAGCCTTTAACATCGCTGCAATTATGATCTTGCCCAGTGGTGATGATGGGCCCTAGTGATGTTTTTTTGTGCCTTTCTCCCGCTTTGGGTGGTTTCTCTTCCCTTTGATTCCTCTAGTCATTTAGTATTCCTCTAAGGCTCTAATTGCCCTGCAAATTATAAAAGTAAATTAGTTACCTAACAAATTATATCAACAGTACTCTTTAGGAACTCATCCAGGGAACTCATATTTATGAAAAATTGGAATGTGTTTTGACTGTTTTTTCTTATCTTGATTTTTGCATGAATCTTAATTCACCGCATCTGTGTTCCGTGTTCCGTGTCCCATGTCCCATGTTATTTAGTTTCGTTATAATAAGTATGTCGTGTGGTTTTAATCGATATAAAGCCTGTCATTGGTAGAAGTCGAACAAATCCAACTCAATATTTGACATCGGGGTCCAGATTTACATTTCACTTATGCGGCCATTCTATGTTCTTGTGTGTGTTATTTTACGAAGTGTGAAGTTCAATTTCTGTTGCAGTTATGGGAAAGGCTTAATTCAATTGGTAAAGAGATGGTTTCCCTTTCAAATGGTCTGTCAGATCTATCAAGAGCATTTTGTCATGAGCTGGTGAGAAACCTTCGATTTTAATTAGAGCATGTTAGAAATGTTTTTATTATCTTTAATTTATGCTTTTTTTGCTTACTATTGGGATCTTGAAATATAGAATTTTATTGGGGAGGGACACAGACCCAGACACCTCAAGCGGCAGAAAACATGACATAAATTGTTTATTTTCATATTCATTTGGCTCTGGTGTAAAAGCATAAAGTCAGACAAATGGCATATGATCATGGCGGACACTTACCGGTTTTTCAATACAAGACGTAAATCTCTCTTACCTAATCAGTACATTTTGCATGTGCTTAGTCGTTTCTGGGTTTATAAAACTGTTTCCATTTTCTCCCTGATCCCGACATTCAACACATAAACTAATAGAAAAGGGCAACAACTGCCAACCAGATATAATAGATTAGGCTAGGGGCTAAGGTTGTATGCTAGTTATTCTAAACTTTCCAAACCACTTTGTACCGTGTTTTGCCGGTTGATTTATCTATTAGTGTCTTACACACAGCTTGCCGGTATTTGCTGTATACAGGTACCTGAAAAGGATTGCAAATTTCGAATTAAGCAGGAAGAACCAGATGCCTCTGTGTTTTGCACTTGCAGGCAGTGTGGTGAGAGGTCAGATGAGGGAGATTGTCTAGTTTGTGATTCATGTGAAGCACCGTTCCATGTTTCCTGCATTGAACCTGCTGTCAAGGAAATACCACACAAGAATTGGTATTGTGCCACCTGTACTTCTACTGCTGTTAGATCTTCTCATGAAGATTGCGTTGTCTGTGACCGATTAAATGCTCATTCCGGAGTCCATAGTACGTTTGATGATGTAGAAAGTTTGGATGGTACCATAGAGACAGGGCCCCAAGTCTTCAAAGGAAGCAAGTGTTTACCTTGTAAGACATGTGGGGCCAACTTAATCAGTGGGGAAGAGTTCCAGGTTTGTGAACATCGATTTTGCCAATTCAAATACTATCACACTAGGTGCTTGAGTAGTAAAGAGCTAAAATCATTTGGTCCTCGTTGGTATTGCCCGTCTTGTCTATGTAGGGTTTGCCTTACCGATAAGGATGATGATGATATTGTGATGTGTGATGGTTGTGATCATGGGTATCATATCTATTGCATGAACCCTCCACGCACCTCAATACCTCGGGGTAAGTGGTTTTGTCTAAAATGTGATTCTGGGATAAAAGAAATACAAAAGGTCAAAAAGTTTGTTGAGGATCTAGAAAAAGAGAATATGAAAAAACAAGGTGAGAAAGGTCCTCGTAGTTCTTCCGAGGAAGAAAAACCGGATTTTGTAGATGGAGTAGGTGGGTCTGGTGGGGTGGACATGCTTTTGACCGCTGCTAGAACCCTGAATGGTGAAGATGATGACGACAAAACATAACCTGAACAAGATATCTAGAATGGAAACAGAGATTGTATGGCATTGTATTCGTTATTGTTACGATCATGGTAATGCAACTATGTTGGTCTGAAAATCTGCATAGGTCTGACAGGATGTATATCTCTGACCGAGTGACTTGTACAAGAATCACTTACGATAGTCTTTTTTGAAGAACAGGGCGATCGGGTGGTTGTAGTTTTGTAGATTGAGATTGGTGTAAAAGGATATGACTGTTGTATCTTCTTCAAGTATAATTGTATCTTTTCACTTCTGTTGTTGTAACTAGTACCTGTAAGTCTGTAACAGTACGAGCTGCAGCTCTTTCCCTTCCAACATTTATCCTAATATTTCGTGTTACAATTTTTTTTTAGAAAAACATTGGGAATAGAGCCAATGAGAACAACAAATGCTTTGACGTTGAATTTGCACTTGGGTTAATCTTCTGATGCTTTTTGACCAAACAGAGGCTAGGAAAAAGAAGGTGATGAATACAACGAACCTAGCTCCCGGGCCGGGCCGGCCCTGTTCTTTCTTGAAATAGACTAGATTGAATTGGTATTGAAAATAATGTTGAAACTAGTACAAAACCCGTGCCCACGCACGGTTTTTTTAATTAATTTTTGTTTATTTTTGTTTATTTAGTTACATACTAAATTATATTACCTTTGTCCAAGTCTATAATAACTTAATATTTTTTTTTAGTATTTCAGTCAACCGTTCACGTTTCTGTATTTTGATTATTTTACCCTTTAATTTTTGTTTTAAAGCATAATAAATACAAATCTCATTGCCTTATTTTTTTTATATAAAATAATATTTTGTTAGAATAAGATGACTTGTCAAAATCCGACCGAATGGGTCGACACGTTGGATACTTGGATCATGACGTGTCATTAAAACTATCTTGATATTAGTATTTATATGAGTATGTAATATTTGAAATAACAATTAAAAAATTATTAAATTTAATATTATAAATTACGAAAAGAATAATTTTATATAAATTTTATAGCTATATACATTTTATTAGCATCTAATAGTAAAATATATTTTTTATGAATAATATAATTTTTTACTTATAAATACGATAATTATTTAATTTAACAACATTAGTGATGTTAAATATGATTAATATTAAAAGAAATACTTTGTATTTTTTATTTG
The DNA here is from genome assembly GCA_958450325.1 of Agrostemma githago. Lineage (NCBI taxonomy): Eukaryota > Viridiplantae > Streptophyta > Magnoliopsida > Caryophyllales > Caryophyllaceae > Agrostemma > Agrostemma githago. The sequence continues at coordinate 3,532,299 of OY288255.1, forward strand.
ATAAAATGTAAGGCGTTAGAAATTATACATGCTCGATATTCTGACTTAACTCGATCTGTGACATTTATTTGACCCGACCCCGTAATTTGTCCAACCCGTATGACCTAACCCGTTCATCCCGTTTAGCATGTTTATTCAAAGTATGGAAGAGATTTTTGGTTATTACGCTGCATGTTACAATATAATATATTTTTTTCCCCAAATTTATGTATGGAGTAATTGGTAAAAATTGATTGATAGTAAAGATTTTGGTTATTGTATGATTGGACATTGAAAAATTGAGTTTTTAATGAATGTAGACAAAAGTTTATTTTGTCAAGCCCAATTAGGTAATGAAGAGGTAGAATTTTGGCGAGAAAGTTGAAATAACTCATTTATCCATTAATTTTTGTTTTAGTGAATAGAGGATATTTGTAAATGTAATCACAATATATTATGTCTAAAAATATACTGTATTTTTTCCTAAATGCTGTAACTGGATGAATGAATCATACACAATTGAGCTATATTTAATGAATTTGGACAAAAGTTAACTTAGGTATCACGATATTTTCGTGAGATTAGCATCCTGATAGAATATTATTTATTAGGAATTTTTTTGTTAGGAAAAAATTCTTGCTTATACTAATAGAATATAATTTATTTTTACGTGATAATTAGGCCTCATTTTTTAGTAGCAGTGGATTTTATGCCTGTAATTAAAAATGAAATTAATCCTAGCTCTTTTTTTTCACTTATGAGTATTATACAACTTATTAAACATCATACATTTTATTTCCATCTTTATTTATTTTAGTACTTCATGTAATTATTTATCTAAGAGTGATTTTACGTCCACCTATAAGAAACTAAATAAATATAATAGTTTTAAAAAAAAATATTGTCTAATAGTTTAAAAATTATAATGTACTAATAGTTTTACGTCCACCTATACAAATTTATTATAATGTATAATTATATTAGACAATATATTTGTTTTTATTATAATTTTGAAACTATTAGACAATATTTTAAGAAAAAAAAATAAAAAAAAAAATTGTCTAATATAATAATACATTCTAATAAATTTGTATAATTAGATAATTGGATGCTGATTGAATAGGGCTTTAATCTTGCAAACTTCAGAATTGTTTGTTAATTAGCAGCTTCCGAAGCCCACATTGCAAGAGCCCAAGTTGCTTAATTTAGGAAGAGTATTTTGGCGGGAAAGTTGAAAAGACGGTTTTACCCCTTGGTTTTTGTTTTAGTGAATAGGGGATATACGGAGTAAATCATATGTGAAGCCCCACATACACATCGGTGAAAATATGTCATATTGGGCATGGGTCGGGTTCGGGTGTGGTCATATCATGTCATCATCCCTTTCAGGTCAAGTGAAGTGAGGTTCAGACTGGATAGAGATCAGATTATTATCGAGTCGAGTTATTTTATTATATTACTTGAATATTTTCCTAATAGTTTGATTTTACTATTATTATTTGGCTTAAATATGGTTATTAAGTCCAATATATCAAATCAATACTAAATCACTTTCACTTTATCAATCTCTAAGCTTATTAATAATAGTCCGCTCATCAATTTATGAAGTTGGATCTAGGTTAGTGACTATCGGGCTATATCAAGCGCCGGGTCACAGGCGGATCGACTCAGATTGGTTTTGGTAATAAAAATTTCATGTTCTATTGGATCAAGTTTGGGCATATATATCAGGTTGAGTTTGTCGGGTGGAGTCACTTTTCCCAGCTCGTGTGTAGGCCAAATGCAATTGTACTGCTGCTCATTACATAAAACAAAAAGAAAATTGGTTGTGGGTCAAAATGTGAAATGCAGGTAGATTAAGAATGTAGGAGCTGTCATGGACTCGTGCACGGGACTTATGACTAGAGGGGTATCTAGCTAGTAGTAAAGAGCACTCGCTACCCCAAACTTACATAAAATGATTAAAATTATCGACTTTTGTTACTTCAAATTTCGTAAAGTTAAAACATTTTCATATATCGTGAGCAAATATAATAAACTTGTTACCACAAAATCTCAAGTCTGGATTCGCCCCTGCTTGACTACTTATGAGTCTTATCTTATGACATTGACAACCTTAGATCCTTTTTTTTACTTTTCACTTTATAGCAATACTATCACTATGGAATTGCCTTTGCCCTTTGGCATGCAAGGATGCTAGCTAGATTGCTACCTGGCTTTTCCTTTATTCATCAAATTTCTGGCCTCAACGTTTAGTACTACGTTACTATCTACGGTCATCTCGTGTCTAGTTTATATGGAGTTGGTTTCTCTTAATAGACATATATCCGTCTTAAGATCAGGGGCGGATCTTGGGGGGGCCCGGGGGGTCCCGGGCCCCCCCCGACAATTTTTGAAACTAATAGATTTAAACCATTTGCAATATTAGTTTGATGGGTGTTGCTGAGTTGGTTTGGTCATTTGCTTCTTGATCAATAGGTCATGAGCTCGAGCCTTGTTAATGACATTTCTTTTGTTTGTTAAATTATTTTGTAACTTTTCAAAAGATAAATGTGTAGATAAATGGATTCGAACCCGAGTTACTTGTATGAAATATTGTCACTGCAACCAACTTTACCACCTTCTACTTCATGCTACATATCATTGGAAGATTTGTATTATATCTAAACTATTTTTCAAAACTTTCAAGTATTATAAAGAAAATAATAGCGTAAAATATGAATTAATTTATAGAGAAAATGATAGCGTAAAATGTGGATTAATTTATAGAGAAAATAAACTATTTTATTATATCTAAACTATTTTTATGAATTATATCTAAACTATTTTATTATAAGATTTGTATTATATCTAAACTATTTTTCAAAACTTTCAAGTATTATAAAGAAAATAATAGCGTAAAATATGAATTAATTTATAGAGAAAATGATAGCGTAAAATGTGGATTAATTTATAGAGAAAATAATAGCGTAAAATGTGTACTTTATAAACTTAAAAAATGTCGGAATTTTTTTTTGTGCCCCCCTAGGGGGAAAATCCTAGGTCCGCCACTGCTTAAGATTAAAACGAGTCAAACAATAATTCACTTAGTTCGATACAACAATTATTTTTGTTAGTTTCTAAAAGTTTTATTTGCTTTGGTCTTATCATCCTATATTTTTGTTATAAATGTATACGTATTATTATATTATAATCAGGGGCGAATTCAGAGTTCAAATTTTGGGGTAGCGATTTCATCATATTTGCTTACTTTATATGAAAATGTATAATTTTTACGAAGTTTAGAGTAGCAAAAGTCGATAATTTTAAACATTTTTTTCAAATTTGGGTAGCAAATGCTACCCTTTACTATTAGCTAGATTCCCCTCTGATTATAATAGGATATTTATACGGTGTATATTTTTACTACTTGAAGTATCAATCGCTTAGATCTTAAAGTAATAATCCACTCTGTAGTACATTAATGAATTCTCTAGCATGTTACTACTATCTAACTAGTAAGTATAGACTCCTGCAATTTTAAACAATATATTTATAATATTTGTTTTTAGGTATATTATATTCCATATATAAATTTCTAAATGATAATACATTAATTTTTTAGATTACTTGTCATATTGTTGTGATTAGAGAAAAAAATTACACAAGAAAACAAAATATTGTAAAAGTTCGATTTGTATTCGATCCATCTGATCAAATACGGTGTCAAATAATTAATGTTTAGTGTTAGCCAAGTCATGTCGTGGTTGGTTTTCTTCGTCATGCCTATTACTAAAATGTTGGTTGTTAATTTACTCCAATAATCAATGCTTTTACTACTTGACCATATAATTGGGTAGAATTTAATACAGCTACGTACAATTATTATCATCAGTTACTTTTCTACTACCTATATAAAAAGAGGCAAGCCTCTTTGGAGTGCTATTTTTCGTCGTCGACATTTCAGCCACGTTGTCGGCGCTTTTTAATGTAAAAGACGATCTTGCCCTTGTCTTAAATAGATTAGTTAACTAATGTTATGTAATTTTAGAAGTTAGATTAGTTATTGAAACTCGTTAATGAAGCGGTTTTTAATTTTTCAAACCGTTCCGTTATTATCTTGTCCTTATTATATATCCACTTAAACTCCACTCACCATATTTAATTTTATTTTCTCTCACTTAAAAAAAAAGCGTCTTTTCTTTAGAGAAACCCGACTTTTCTAGAAATTAGGTTGTCGGCGGTTTTTAATGTGAAAAGACTAACTTTGTTAATGAAATTAAAAAGTTTAATCATGTTAATGAAACTCGATAATAAAACGGTTTTTTTTTTTGAAAACCGTCATTTTATTATGTTACGGATTATGTTATATTATATATTCTCTCTCACCCACAACAACACTAATATTATTAATAATATTAAAATTGTATTGATAGGCGATCCGATTTTAGGGGGTTTTAGAATCAAATATAGATAATATTTTAGTAAAGTTTATCAACAATGTTCAATTGATTCAGTGGTAAAGAGGCTCATTTGTGTTCGAGAGGTTGTGGGTTCGAGCCTTGATAATTACAAATTTCTATAATTTCGCATAGGCGCCCAGGAGACCCCCCGGGCCAGTTTTTGACTTCTGGGCCTGTTTTCGGTTTTTTTTTAGTTTTTGTTTGACATTATACGTTACGATATCGTATTTTTTTTTAATATCGTGACTCGGGTGTCGTTATTTATAATTATTATTATGAAATTATACGAAATGTTTATATGATTAGGATTATTCCTGGGTTACATTGATACACGTGTCTCAAAAACCGTTCAAAAGTTCAAAAAACCGTAATTTCAAATTAGTCGGGAAAATGATAATTACATTAATTAAGAAATTTAATTACATTCATTAATCACAATTACGGAAGGGTAAAATAGTTACGTTGAGACACGTGCCTCAAAAACCGTTCAAAAGTACAAAAACCGTAATTTTAATTTCGTCGGGAAATATTAATTACGTTAATTAAGAAACTTAATTAATATAATTAATCACAATAATGGAAGGGTAAAAGAGTAAATTCACGTATAAAGCGTCGACGACGTGGCTGAAATGTCGACGAAATGTAGTATTGCTTCTTTGCTTAACACATTTCTTGAGTAATTGTACTAGGACAAGTTTGCCCTTCCATTTTTACCAATTTTATAAGATTGTCATCATTCATCATTTAATCAAATACTACTTGTATCAATCTTATTTTCATTTCCATTATTAATTACTCCATTCGTTCTGTTCATTTGTTTGTCTTTTATATTTATTGTGAGCAGTACTTTAATCCAAGACAAAACAAATGAACGAGACGGAGGGAATTTCACCTTATTTATGTTCTAAACACAATGACTTTATTTTTAACGATTTTTTAACGTGTACCCACTAAATATACATTACTGTGTATTATACTTATTTTATTTCCATATTATTATTACTATTATTACTATTATTATTATTATTATTATTATTATTATTATTATTATACTCATTAATATTATACTTAAGTCTTATGTTGTACTCCGTACTAATATTATGTTTTTCTCATTTTTTTTGTTCTAATGTGAGAAACATAATAATTAATTGAGATTATTAAAATTGAATATTGGATATATTGGAGCGATTATATAATTGAATATTCCATTATATAACTAATTTAAAATATTAAAATTCAAATTTTCAGTAATTTCTCGTCAGTCCTATAGGCTAAACAGATTGAGTTAATTTTCAACCTAAAATTAATGAGTAACAAGAAAAATTAATCTAACACTCCGCAAGTAAAAATGTACTCCGTAAAAGAGTAGTACATGTTAATAAAACGCACATTCTTATATGAGATGATTTCACAATAAAGTTATTGTGAGACTACTCACATGTTAAGTGGTTATCTTTTATTATAAGTAAACACAATTTAAGATAAAACTCAGATAATAATACGATAATATGAAGAGGCCCGGGCATAGCTGGGCCCACCAAACTAGTCATACTACCTACTCCCTCCGTTCCAACGAATTGTATACTAGTGTTACTTTATGCACGTACGTCGATGCTAGTGTTCTTTTGTCTATATCTTTAATTACGTATTACCAAAAATTATAAAAATTTGATATTTATAATGTATTCGACTAGACGATTTAAACAAGATCCCTCGTGACTATCCTTTATCTTATATATTAAAAGTTATATTGAAGATTCTTCTCACTCATGAATAGTGTCAAAACACCAAATGTATACAATTCGTTGGAACAGATGGAGTATATAAAAAGAGGGAAAGGAATCAAGTGAGTTTTGCGTAATTTTGTCATTCCAATTCTACCCTTGCATGTTTATGAAAATTACACTTTTACCATTGGTTTGTAATTTATTTAGACTTATTGGTATTTTTTTTTCTTTTAAATCCTTCTCCTTTTTATTAGTATTCTAATTATTATATCTTAATAATTTTGACTCGTAATTACACCTATCAAATGGATCGATTGGGTCGGCTTTCGCGTTGAGTTAGAATACGGGGTGGGACGAATACGAGTCTTATAACATAAAAATTGGGTTAGTCATAAAAAAGGTAGTACGTTGCAAATATTACTCTGTTCTCATATTCTTCAACTATCATAAACATACATAAAATAATTATAGAAAACAATAATTTAATACTGATTATTATCTTTTTTTTAAGGTTATTTCATGAGAATAATACTAACTATGCGTGTGTTTCTTAAATTAATACAAACTATACCTAATCTCATTTTAATACGAACTATGTCTTCATTAACCTCGCTTTGCTATGAGTGACCGACTACCTGTTGAACCTCCCTTATTCAACTCTTTCTCCAACTCTTCTTCTTCTGATTTACATTTCGTGTTCATTTTCGGCCATTGAAAAAAAATTAAATTTTCCGAAAATTCATATTCCATTTCTTTTTCATTTAGTCTTATAGAAGCTATGAAAAAAAATGTTTTTATTATTATTTTGGCTTTCATGATGACTGCAACGGACTTAATAAAACCCTAGAAAGTTACAACAAGTCACTATGACCTGTAATAACAAGACATAATTTCATATATAACAAAACGAGATTAATGAATGGTAGTTCATATTAAAATGAGATTACGTATAGTTTTGATTATTTTAAGAAGCACACACATAATTGGTATTATTTTCATGAAATAACCCTTTTTTTTATTATCTTCAAGTCGTTAAAAATAAGTCTTTAACAATTTATGTCCTTTTCAAATGACGCATCTTAAAAAATCGTGTTCACGCAAACCAAAATGTAAAGGCCCGAGCATCGTCGGGCTGACAAACTAGTGTATATAAAAAGAGGGAGGAGCTAAGGACTCCAAGGTTTGCGTAATTTGCATCCCTTCCCAAAATACCCTTCCCCACACATATTATTTTGAGCTTCAATGTCTTGTTGCTTTGTTATTACTGTAGTACGGAGTAAAATTTTAATTTTTTTTGTAGTACTACGTAGTATATAAAGATTAACATATGAAATGGGTTATACATACGGGTTGGATTAATATTAAAATATGAGTCCGGGATAGTTTCTTCCTTTTTTTTTCATAGTTTAGGTAAGAAAATGTATACGGTACTTTACATATAGGTACCTATTGGTTTCAATATTATTATCATACTCATTAATTATATACGAAGTATATAGCTATACAGTTATACCTAAGGAGGTCCATAGTTATTTTGTACTCCCTCCGTTTCTATGATTTCTTACACCTTAAAAGTGGCACATTTCTTAAGAAAAATAATAAAATAAGTAAAAGTAGAGAGGGGTAAAGGAAGTGGGCCACCTAGGTAAGAGAGAAGTGTGATAGAAAAAAGGAAAGTGGAAGAAATCAAATAAATGGTTGAAAAAGGAAATGTAGAAGATATCAAAGAAACAGAGGAAGTACTTAAGAAGGTTTATGAGATTGATTCTTGATTTTGACCTAAATTAGAAATGTGTACCCTAAAACACATGAGTAAAAGAGTTGAAATACGAAGTATCAAATATGAAGATATTAATAAATATTCGTAGTACGGAGTAGGACATTATAAAATATAGTACTCCGTACTCCGTAGTAATTGATTTGTATTAAAATTGAACCTTTATATTTATACCGGTATGTTGTAAGCCATTTGAGATATGTGAGCCGACATATAAAAAAATAATTTGAGTTCAATATGTGACTTGTAAAAATGTAACCGTAACAATTTTATACTCCATCTGTCCCACTAAATTGTTCACAATTGCTTTGTACATGAATATCAAGATAAGGAGAAGAAAAAATTGATTTTAATATTATTAAAAATAAAGTAGAGAGTGAGGTAGTGAGCCATAAAGTATACCAAAACAGAAATGTAAACTATTGACTGGTGCATCTAAAAAAAAGTGTAAATTATTGATTGGGACGAAGATGATATATTTTAAAATCATGCATCTAAACAAATCTGTTTTAACACAAACCAGAAGTCAGGACCCGAGCATTGCCGGGCCAACCAACTAGTACTTAAGAGCATCAGCAATAATAGGTTCATAGTGGAAGTTTGTAATTACAAACGTTCGTTTGTTGTTTTGCATTGTTGTTGGAAGTTGTTTGTTCGTAGGAGTTTGTACGTAATTACAAACCTCGTTTGTTTTCTTTTCTTCCTGCACAAGTGGGTCCCTCCTTCATCTTACACACCCAATTTCTTTAGGCAAACACCCCATCTTGCACACTCTCAATTTGTAATTAAAATTCATGACTACTTAAATTAATTTTGTTAGTTAATTTATATTAATTACTTGACATAAATTAATTTTATTAGTATTAATAAAAAAAAAATCGATTAAACAATGAACAAATAAATATAGGGTTCAAACCTGACCCACCCTATAAAGATTGTATTTTCGACCCAACACGACAAACAAATTATAAGGTATTGTAAGAATGAACGAACGGAGTGCATGTTCGTGTTGTTGTGGGCTACTAAACCATCGAATTAGACACTAATACAAAATACAACTTAATTAAACATTACTAATTAAAAGAACTTGCACATAGTAATACGAAACCATGAAATAAAACGTTACATAAAACAACAACTTAATTAAACATTACTAATTAAGAAAACTTACACTTACTAATACTAACCATGAAATAAGACGTTAAACTAACGTTAAAAATAATGTAATTTAAATTAAGATTTGTTGTTTAAATGTGTATGGAGTTAAAAACAAATAATTATGATGTTAAAAAAAATATGGAGTTTAAAAAATTATGAGTTTAAAAAAAATATTATTAAAAAACGTTTTGTTGTTAATTTAAAAATGAAATGTTAATTTATTAAAAAAAAATATTATGATTTTAATTTAAAAATGAAATATTTTGGTATAAATTAATGTTAAGTAGTGTGAGTAAATTGTGGGTGGGATCCATTTATAAACTTGGATGAACTTGTGCTATTGTTGACATTAGTTCTTTGGAGTTTGAGTTTGTTTGAGTTTATAGATAGTGATGTGGCAGTGATGTGACAGTGATGTGGCGTAGAATGACTTGGATGAACGTTTATTATTGTGGTTGCTCTTACAAATGAGTTGTGACTTGTAACTTGTCAAGTCTTTGAGTGATGATGGTGTAATTGTGTGTGTAAACAGAGCAAGAGTGTGAGTGTGAGTGTGAGTGTGAGTGTGAGTGTGTTGATTTGAAAAGGCTTTGCGTGTGTGCATGCAAATAGTGAATACATACATAACGATACATACATTACCCAATAGTAATTCAACTTTAATTTAATGCGTGGCGTAAGGCCATGGGCATGGGCGACTATCAAATAAACTATTCCAATACTTCGATTTGATGAAAAGACAGAGTGATCTTCACCAGTAAAAGGGTATGTATGTAATTATGTATACACCGTCATTTGGACGAGATTTTAAAAGTCGATATTTTCATCTTCACCAATCTAGCAATCCCTGACCCTATTAGCCCCGTTGGATCTCATTTAATGCTTTATTTCAGTGTGTTCACATTAACTCAAATATAAATGTTACACTATTAAGTATTCCCTGCGTCTCAATGAATTCTTTACGTTTGTTTTTTTCACACTTGTTGAGATACATTTTATTTTGTTCATATCTTTATTTACGTGTTATTAAAAGTTCTAAAAATTTGATAATATTAATGTACTTATTAAAACCATTCGAAAAAGATCTCACATGACTATGTTTTACGTTATATATTAGAAATTATATTCGAGATCATTCTACCTCATGAATAGTGATTCCGTATTCACTGGGACGGAGGGAGTATTCCGTATTATTTTTGTATACTTATTTTTTATAGGGATATTAAATACTAATCTACTTATTTTTTATAGGGTTATTTCATATGAATAATCTCAATTATGCATGTATTTCTTTTTTTTGATAGTATGTATTTCTTAAATTAATCCAAATTATATCTAATTTTATTTTAATATGAACTATGCATTCATTAATCTCGCTTTGCTATGAGTGACCGGCTACCTGTTGAACTTCCCTTATTCAACTCTTTCTCTAACTCTTCTTCTTATTCACATTTCGTTTCACTTTCGGCCATTGATAAAAAAAAATCCGAAAATTCATCTTCCATTTCTTTTTCAATTAGTATGAAAAAAAAGAAGTTTTTATTGTAATTTTGGCTTTCACGATGACTGCAACGAACCTAATAAAACCTTAAAAAGTTACCACAAGTCACTGTGATCGGTAATAACAAGTCATAATTTCATACATAGCAAAGCGAGATTAATGAATATGTAGTACGTATTAAAATGAGATTACGTATAATTTGAATTATTTTAAGAACCACCCGAATAATTGAGATTATTAATTCATGCTAATTTGTCATTATGGAGCTTCTAGAACTCATTAATTATACCATGTGTTAATTAGATCCTACCACAAACAAGAAATATATATATTGAGTATGTAGTTTCTACGGGTCAAATGACCATATTGGTAAATAAAAAGGAAATTTGATGATAAATTGGTAAAAAAAAAAGACTTACATGACAATTTGGTAAAAAAGTAGTGGGTAAGTGCCATTTTGGCAAAAAAAAAATCTCATGCCAAAAATTGACCCCAAAAAAATAATTACTCTTCAAAATTTGTCGGGTTTGGGTCGAGTCAAGTAGGGTCGGCTCATATCGAGTTCGGGTCAACATCTCTTTCGAGACGGGTTCGGGTCGGGTCGCTATTGGGTCCGATCATTTTTGGTCAATTGGTCTGACGGGCCAGATCGGGTTTGGATTGAGTCATTATCGGGTCTAATTAATTACGTTATCATATTATTTTAATATTTTCCTAATAAGTTCAGTTTTTTACTATCGGGTTATTATCGGGTCGGGTTTGGGTCACTGATTAACGGGTATTGGGTCTCGAGTCACAAGCGCATCGGGTTAGGCTAAAGCTGATAAACTCTTACTCGACCCGTTTAAATCCGAAAAATTAGTCACCCGAAATCGACCCGACCTTATTCGCTTCTGACTCGAGCCCCAATACGTTAATCAGTGACCTGAATTCAACTCGATCCGACCCGACCCGACCCGATTTGTGCCCCAACTAATAAGATTGTGACCAAAAAACTACTACTACTAATCTTTTAAATTAATCGAAATAAAAGCGCTTTAGTGTTTAACTTAATATGTTAGATTAATGGCAAAATAATTAAACAAAATGTAATACTCCGTACATTAAAATTTAAAAAACTAAACTTATTAGGAAATATTAAAATAATATGATAAAGTAACTAACTAGACCCGATAATGATGACCTAATCCAAACCCGATCTAGCCCATCAAACTAAATGACCACCCAACCCAAACTTATCTCGAAAGAGATGTTGACCCGAACTCGATATGAGCCGACCCGACTTGACTCGACCCAAATCCGACAAATTTTGAAGAGTAATTATTATTTTTTGGGTCAATTTATGGCATGAGATTTTTTTTACCAAAATGGCACTTATCCACTACTTTTTTTTTTTTACCAAATTATCACGTAAGTATTTTTTTTTTTTTTTTTACCAATTTATCAACAAACCTCCTTTTTATTTACAATATGGTCATTTGGTCAGCTTCTACAACTCCATGATAAAACCTACAGAAAAGGGTAAAATATTGCAAGTACGATGTTTATATTTTTAGGTCTTAAGTGGGGTAACAAAGTATAAGCGTGATCTTCTCAAAATGGCGAAGGTTAAGACTATGAACTCGTTTGGTTGCCCACTCACTTCCCGGGAATTGCAACATCCCATGAATTGCATTCCTGGGGAGTTGTTTGGTTACCTCAAATATAAAAAAATGGGGAACTCAAACTTACCCCATGAGTTGCAATTCCTGCATGATGTGGGAACTTGCTCACCGACCCCCCCCTCGGTGGGTTGCACTTCTCACATCCCATTCCATTCAAATGACTTTTTTACCCTTATATACTTATTTATTTCTCACTTTATAAGTCTAATTTCTCACTCAATTTTCCATCTACGGTTTCATTTCAACTCTTCTTTATTGACTTCTTCTATAAAAAAAACACCTTTAATAATGTTCGTAATTTTTAAAAAATAATGTTCATAATTCTCCATCTATTTCTATTTTTTTAAATGTTGATAATTAATTTGGTTACGACTGAAGGTAATTTCAAATTTTTCATAAGTTGCTGGAAAAAAAATATTTCATAAGTTTTTATACCCTCGATTAATAAAGGGCATAATAGTCATTACAATAAAAATCATGAGAATTAGGTCGAGCCAACCAAACAAGATGCAGGAATTCAATTCCCGGGAAGTGTGAATTCCAGGATGTCAACCAAACAAATTTTGCAAATTCCCGGGAAGTTAATGTGGGAATTAACTTCCAGGGAAATGCAACTCCCTCCGGGAAATGAGTTCCCGGATGAACCAAACGAGGCCAATGTTCACCAAAAATTGAATGAGTACGTTTAACTTTATTTACCTACCAAAAACTGGATAATTTACATTAAAATGGAGATATACCTCTTTATCTTACGAACATGAATGTTTTTACACTTATTAAATATTTAAATGATTTTGAGCTTATTCAAACTTAATTTTAATCATTTTATGCTCCCACTATAACTTAGTAATTTGTTAATTTTTATTTCAAACAAATAATTAAGACGAAAATAGTGTTTTAATTAGTGTTATAATATAGTATAATGGTTGTGGTGAGTCCTCTGCAGCAGGCTAATGGAACAAGTCAAAAGACCGACCCACAAACAAGTGAATTTTCATCTTAAAATCAATTGGTAATAAAAGGAGTAGTCCACCAGTTTATAAACTAGTCTGATCTAATCACACTATTAATTCTACACAAATCAATATATATATATAAAGGAGAAAGTTTTCGAGCGATATGATTGGTCCGTTGAAAAAAAGCTCAATTTAGGTAAGTATCATTAATAATAATAATAAATCAAATAGAGAATCTTTTAATTATTACAATAATACATTTAATCTATTATATTAATGTGATGTTTTATAATTTTTCATCTAAAAAACTTTAAATTTCGTTTAACAAAAAGTTATCGTAAATAAAATCATAGAAATGAATTAATTAGATTCGTGGTAGAAAATGCTTTCATTAGAGTATAAATTTCATATTATTTGTTTCATATTATTTTCTCGAAAAAAGTGATGAATTTACTACATATAAAGATATTAAAGTTATCCCACATCGACAAATTATAATAAGGTGATGAAATTCTATATTATAAATAATAGTAATCACACATCGACAAATTATAAGGAGGTGATAAAATTCTATATATTATAAATAATACGGAGTAGTAATCACCCGTCCTTAGATTTCCACCAATTTAAGTCATAAAGAAGTCTTAAGATTATAACCTTAAGATCCCACATTGAAAAATTATGATGGGATTATGAAATTCTATAATATAAATAAGATGAATTATTGATTTTGAATATCGAAACAAAAACTTTTGAGTCTTAAAAAAATGATTATTCTATATTATAAATAAGAGTAATTCCACATCAACAAAATTATGATAATAGAATTCTATATTATTATAAATAAGACTAATCATTCGTTATTAAATATCAATAAAAAAAAAATTTGAGTCTTAGAAAATATCTTAATAAGAGTACAAGCTGAAGTAACAAGGTAATGAAACTCTATCTATATTATAAAATAATCATTCCTCCAAATTATGATGAATTGATGGGATTCTATATTGTAAATAAGTGTAATTTTTCGTCCTTAAGTATGACTAATCAATATTAGATATCTTCAAAAACTCAATTAAGTGTTAAAACCTCTTAAGACTATAAACTCAAGTAATGACGAAGTACCAGAGTTCTTAAGACTATCTAAATTTAAATCAAAATTATTCATTCTATATCAAAAAATCATGAGCTGATGGAATTTGATATAAAAAAATTAGACTTACATTTGAGATTATAAACTTAGGTAAGATTATCTTACATAAAAAAATTATAATAAGGTGATCGAATTTTATTATATAAATACGAGTAATAGCTTATTCTTAAGTCGTTAGATATAAAAAAAAACTCGTTTATTATTATAATTATCCTAACGTTGTCTCACATCGAAAAATTATGATGAACTGATGAAATTCTATATATTATAAATAATAATCATTTGTCCTTTGATATCAGCTAAAAAAATTTGAGTCTTAAAAATATTCTTAGAACCATAAGTTGATGGAAAGGAGAAATCATTTGTGTTTAGATATTAACCAAAAATGAGTTCTAAAAAGAGTTTTTAAGACTATAAACCTAAGTAGAATTATCACATATCGAAAAACTATGATGAGGTGATGAAATTCTATATCACAAATAAGAGACATCATTCATTTTTAGATATTAACAAAAAAAATTGTCTTATAAAAAGCAACTATAAATTAAAGTAAAATTACACCACATCGAGAAATTATAATAAGGTGATAGAATTCTATTATATAAATACGGAGTAAAAGCAATTATTCATCTTTAGATATTAACGAGAAATCTTTTGAGTCCTAAAAGAACTTTTTAAGACTAAAAACTTAAATAAAATTATCGCACATCGAAGAATTATGATAAGGTGATGAAATTCTACCTCAAGAGAAATTATTCGGTTTTAAATATTAATCAAAAATCTTTTGAATTTTATAATATTCCTCTTAAGGGTACAAATTGAAGTAAAAATTGTCCCACATCGAAATATTACAAAAAAATGATGAAATTTTATTACATAAATAAAGTAACCATCGTCTTTAGATATCAAATAGAAATTTTTTGAGTCCTAAAAAGAGTTCTTAAAACTATGACGATATCAAGCAGAAATCTTTTGAGTCCTAAAAAGAGTTCGTAAAACTATAAATTTAAGTGGAATTATCACACATCGAAAAATTACGATAAGATATCATAAATAAGAGAAATCATTCATTTTAGATAATCATTTGTCCAAAAGTATATTCCGTAATAAGGTGATCGAATTATATTATATAAATAAGAGTAATTGTTTGTCCTTAATAACGTACATGAAAAACAAAATCTTTTGGATCTTAAAAAAAATATTAAGACCATAAACTTAATTAAGTAAATATATTTCACACTTTCGAGTCTTAAAAAAACTTTTAATTAAGACTATAAACTTGAGTAAAATTTCTCACAACAATTTTTTTTTACAAAGTCATGAATTTCATAGATATAAACCAAACATCTTTTGAATTTTAGAAAAGCTCTTAGGGCTATAATAAACTTTAAAAAATTATTTTTTGAGTCTTAAACAAACTCTTAAGACTATAAACGTGTGTGAAATTCTACATCATCAATAATAGAAATTATTCGTTTTTAGATATTAATAAAAAAATCTTTTGAGTCTTATAATAACTCTAAAGGCTATAGATTGAATTAAAATTATCCCACATCGAAAAATTGCATGAAGGTGATGAAATTCTATTATATAAATAAAAGTAATCATCGTCTGTAAGTATTAATCAAATATCTTTTGACTTTTTGAGTCCTAAAAATAGTTCTTAAAATCATAAATATAAGTAGAATTATCACATCGAAAAATTATGATGAGCTAACTTAGAAAAATCTTTTAATTATGATGAGCTGACTTAGAAAAATCTTTTAATTATGATGAGCTGACTTAGAAAAATCTTTTGAGTCTTATAGCAACTCTTAAAGCTATAAATTAAAGTAAATTATACCACATCAAGAAAATTTAATAATACGATGAAATTATATTATATAAATAAAAGTTTGTCAACCAATAATTTCACAAATTTATGCAATCCCCTAACCTGGTATTATTATCATTTTCATTAAAAATAGGCCCGTGCATCGCACGGGCTTTCCAACTAGTTCTCATATAAAATGGTCTCACAATAACAATTATTGTGAAACCTCTCACATGGAATGAAGTTACTAAAACAATAACTACTCTTATATGAGAAATTTCACAATAATTATATTATGAGACGGTCTCACAAGAGACTAACAGTAATTCTATCAATGTGAGACAATGTCACCTCACACACATGAAAAGATATCCAACAAATTAAAAGGTTAATAGTCCGTAACTAAACTATCCAATCAATTGGTGGAGTTGATGTACGTGAGTATGAGTAATTCATAATTAGGAGGAAAATTTAACTTAATTGCCCCTCAACTACAAAATCCACATCCAAATAACAAAGGCGAAAGGGTATAATTAATTACTGTAGTAGAGTAGCTTTCATCAGAAAAACACTAGTCCGAGTAGTCCCATATATTGTCGGGATCTCACTAGTAGCAAGGTCGGGATAACACACACTATCCCAAATTTACAAAAAATGATTAAAATTATAGGTTTTTGTTATCCCAAAGTTCATAAATATGAGACCTTAACATAAATATAAAACAGCATAAAAATACTCGATACCTCAAAATTTTAGGTCAAAATTCGTCGTTCCCTCCGTCCCAATGAATTGTTTGCCTACTCTATATTGGGACGTCTCAATAAATTGTTTGTCTTTTTGTTCTATGAATTGTTTTTTATATGTAATTTTTACCATTTTCATAAGTTTGATTTCATCTGTCACTTTCTCATTGGATCTCTTCTCCTTGATGCAAAACACAAAGACAAACAATTGATTGGAACAACTGAACAAGGAGTACATCGTTATCATATTACTCCCTCCTATTTTGAGTATTCCTCGAAAATAATTTTAATTATTCTTTATTCTTCCTTCAATTCTTCATTCTTTTCCTCCACACCTAAACTCAACACCTTTTTACTTTATCTCCACCCTTTATTATTATTATACTCCCTCCTTGGTTTCCCCAAAAAAAAAATTGGGGAGAAATACTCTGAATAGGAGGGAGTATAATACAATAAGTTAATTTTCAAAGGTGGAGATTTTTTTGATGATTGGTCCCATATATGCATGCATTCACCTTCCTTTCCTTTCCTTTCATTCCTACTTAGGAAGACCCACTTTATGACTTCTTTACGACTTTTCAATCCACTCCATTTCTCAAGCTTGTATATATATATATATATATGGAAATCATAGCATAAAATTGAAGCAAACAATACATTAATAACAAAAAATAGATATATAGTGAGTAGTAGTAGTAGTGAGTAAGTGACACAAATTCTTTACTCAAATGAAGAGTGCCATCCCAAACGGCGGAGTTGCAGCAAAGAAACAACAACCACCACCACTACCGGGTGGAGCCAGAGTGTCGTTTAGGCCTAAAAAAGGCAGTATAGTGCCACCCAAGAGAAAGCTTGTGAAGAAGATGATATTTGATGATATTCTTCAGTTTATCGCTTCGGGATTTCGACATTATTGTTGTGGATTTGTTTGTGAGCCAAAAGGTTCGAAAATTAACCCGGTCTGATGAAAGGAGTACGCGAGTAAATTTGATGAATCCTTCACTTATAACTACCTAAATCCAACATTATTATTGATTCTTATTTATAAATAATCGTGTTCGTGTCCGTGAATTAAGGTAAGACATAAGATTCTCCGGTATATATCTACTCCTATATATTTACGTCCGTACGGTCTGTAGCAACATTACTAAATGATACTCGTGCTTGTATGTTTCTTTACATTATCGGCCAAGAAATGTATGTCATATATTATGTGTATATGTCTTTTCTTGTCTCTGTCATCTATTATGTATGTAGTCCACAAACTCTCCTATTAAACGGTTTAGTATGCTAATAAAATTTATAATTGTTATCATGATGATGTTAATTTAGCACAGATAACTAACCTATTTCATGTGATTATTATATTTCCGTGATATCGGACGTTCATGACAAAATTTAATATTTTCTTTTATGGCATGTTTGGAAACTTAGATTTGGATTTGAATTCCGGATTTGAAATATTTCGTGCGTTTGGAAACCTTGGGATTTGGATTTGAAATTTTGATCAAATCCAACCCTAGTTCAAATTTGGTTTTCTCAAATCCCTACTACAAGGTAGTCATTTCAAATCCGTCACTTGTCGTTTGCTTGTTTTTTCGCATAATCTTGTCGTAGTATTTGTTTTTTTTTCTCGTATTTAAAATTTCTATTTTTCTAATGAAAAATTTTAAAAGATAAAAATTGGTGACCTTGACCCGACTTCACCCGCCCGAAAGCCAAATCCAAATCCAAGGGTACCCAAACACCATTTTGGATTTGGATTTAGATTTGAATTCTAGAAATTCAAATACAGTAATTGAATTCTTGATATTCAAATCAATTCCGAGTATCCAAACGCAACTTTAAGTATTTTCAAATCAAGATAGTTAGGTTAGGATCATAATAATAGGATGATACTTTAGACATTTTCATAATGATATTCTAAATTTATAAGAAAAAATTCGTTAATTGTAAAATATTAAAAAATACTTCGTATTAGATCAAAATGACATAAACTAATAAATCACATGTTTATTTTCATGTAATAAAAACAATAGACGACTTAGTTAAAATACTAAATTAAAGTCTGATAAAGCCCATAAAGGCAGGTTATGGCTTTGATATATTTCGGGAAGAATAATGAGATGGCGCCACCCGGTGGCGTCGAATTTGTGCGCCACCGAGGGTATTTTAGTAATTTACTAGGATTATATATATATTTTTTTAAAAAAAATATTATTTCAAAAGTAGTTAGTTGGCAAGGGTAGAATTGGTACTTCACAAAATAAGTTAAATTATATATATAATAATTATATAATTTTTAAAAAAAAATCAAAAGAGATATGTTAGTTACTATTGAAGATCATTAAAAAAAATTGTATCTTAATTGTAGAAATTAGTTAGGTTAGACATATATATAATTTTATCATATTTGTAAGAAAAGAAGTGCACTTGGATGAGTGGTATCTATGAGGCGAATTAGATTATGTTTTAATTGTGCTCAGGTTCGAGTCACACATACACCATTTTTTCATTTTCAATTTTATTTTAACGTTTCAATATCTCTCACTTTTTTTCCTAAGAAACTATTTTTTTTTTCATTTTCAATTTTATTTTAACGTTTCCATATCTCTCACTTATTTTTCCTAAAAAACTATTTTTTCTCATTTTCAATTTTATTTTAATGTTTCAATATCTCTTGGTTTTTTTTTTCCTAAAACAAATATGTAGACAATATATAAATTGCTTACTCAAACAATTAAACATTGTCCATTTTAATAGTATAAACCAATATTTTTATCTTGTTTTATTGTTATTGATAACTCTGACTATATTTTTTTGATGACGCGGAACTTGTTGTCGCTACCTTTGGTGCACTCTCGGGTGTATGCAATAGCAAATCTGATCTGACTAATTTTAATCGTGAATGTTAATTCTTTTATTTATTCATATTAAATTTTATTGCAACAATCTATCCTTTATAATTGAGAACCGCCTGACAGCTAGGGTTGAGCAAATTATCCGACTATCCGAATCCGATCCGTTATCCGATTCGTATTCGATCCGAAAAACCGGATATTCGATCCGAAAAATGATTTCGGATCGGATATCCGATCCGAAAAATTCGGATATCGGATCGGCTTTCGGATATCCAAAATAATTTTTTCGGATATCCGATCCGATCCGAACAATGAGGTATTTTTGTAATTTTTATATTGGGTTAGTGTATTGTAATGTAAGTAGGTATAATTTAATTCATTTTACATTAAGCTTGGTGATATTTTTGTATTGCCTTAAAATATAGAATAGTATACTCCGTATAATACTAGATTAATTAAAATTAGTAATTTTCTAGTTGAATTGAATTTCATTTTAGAATTTTATTTGACCAAAAATCTCAACCAAATCGGATATCGGATATTTCGGATATCCGGTCCGAAATTTTCGGATATCAAAAATCGGATATCCGGAGTGATTCGGATCGGATATCGGATATTAAAATTTTCGGATCGGATATCCGATCCGTGCTCAGCCCTACTGACAGCGCGTTTAATGAAGGCGTCTGATATATATCATGAGTTTTAGTACGGGGGCGCACATACCAAAATGTTCATTCTAGCTTGATAAGATTACGTGCTTTCTGGAATTGTCTCGTCTTGACTTATCCCTTTGTAAGGAGATTTGAACCAACGCCATCACGTCAATATTACAAACTATCAACCATCACACCACTATCACTTAATGATTACAATGTATGTTAGTAAAGTTTTTATGAGATGAAATTTATGGAACGAAAATTCAAAACTAAGTTAATTTTTTTCAATCTATAACATCGTATAAATTAAAGGTTACTAATATTAAGAAAAAATAGGTCAAAATTTAAATAATCGAGGCGAAAAAAATTGTGTACTCCCTACATCGAAATCCTGCATCCGCGCCTGAAAAATAATGATAAATCAGTAATACGTAAAGTAATGATAAAGAATCAATTAAAAGATACCGTAAACATTATTTTATTTAAAATATTCTTAATTAAATAATTTATAATATAATAAATGGTAAAATTACATCAACGTCCTTTTTTCATTATTTTATTTCGGTGACGCCGAGATTCAGCGCCACCCGATGACGCCCTATCACTACCCTTTGGGAAATGAGTCGTAGCATGATTACATCTAGACATGATCACATATATCCAAGCGGATTGCTCTAATTGTCTTTTCTTGGCTGACCTAGCTAGCTCATACTTCTTCCGTTATATCCAATGATCAAAGGGTAAGTATTAAGAAGGTATTAAAATAC
Source organism: Agrostemma githago (assembly GCA_958450325.1). Lineage (NCBI taxonomy): Eukaryota > Viridiplantae > Streptophyta > Magnoliopsida > Caryophyllales > Caryophyllaceae > Agrostemma > Agrostemma githago. The sequence goes on from OY288255.1 coordinate 3,553,493, forward strand.
TACTTAGTACTATTAAAGGTACAATCGAGAGTATATTTTAAATTAACACCGATCTAATGATAAAAGTAAACCGGGATAATATTAGTACAACATGGCAAAGCTAAAACTTAAAAGATGGTATAGTCTGTTTCACATAAAAGTAACACATACGTCTCCTTTTATTTTCGTTTTTTCGAGCCATTTCAGACAATAATAAAAGAGTAACACATGACAAAGTTAAGATAAGGTGGGAGAAGTCCTCCGCCAAGTGCCAACCACTGATGACGCACAAAGCAAAACTTGGTTTGAAATTTTGATTACTTTTTTATCTTTCACGTTACCGATCCACTTTTTTCTTAACCCTGTATAAACATACCCTATAATGCCCTAAAACCACCATATGTATAGTTGTATACACGCTGAACAGGCACATTCAGTTCCATATCTAACAAGTAACTCACATTTCTACTCATAGTAACACGTTTTGATGCAAGTTGATCACTAAATGTACAATTTAATGCTCCGATGACAATATGACATTTTACATTCATACGACGACACTAAGTCACAAAGTATACTTAATACATCTTACTTCAATTAATTGTTGTGCTATATTATTATTATCATGACTATAAAAGGGAGTACATAAACATACCTACGTACCATATTTCACAAGTTATAAGTAATCCAACTACATACAATAACGATGGACAAAACATCCACCACTAGTACACCACCACCACCACCGTCCACCACCACGGGTACGGGTACGGGTATGGGACTGAAATTCCCTTCAACATCCACCATGTTCACCGCCTATGCCTCCGTGAGTGCCACCCTAACCCTCCTCCAACAAGCCTACCACCAATTCATCCCAACCCCCCTCCAACGGGGAATTGCCACCCTCCTCAGCCGCCTACTCTGCAGCCGCCCCACCTCCGACTTCATCCTCCTAGTCGAAGAAAACGACGGGATGAAGCGCAACCCGTTATTCGAAGCCCTAGAGGCTTACTTGTGCCACAAGGTACTCACCACCTCCGCCTCCTGCCTTAGGGCCACCTGTACCACCGAATCCATATCCTCTGCCAGTGCCACTAGCGGGGATCGGGTTCCTCTGACGCTGACGCTAGCACGAAGGGAGACGTTTAAGGAGGAGTTTGAGGGGGTCGAGGTTAGTTGGAAGTTTACTCGCTCTAAGGCTCCACGACGTCGTAGGTCATTCTACGTATTTGATGACAACGACGACGATGATGATGACGATGATGATGATGAGATTGTTTATTCGGCAGATCGTGTTAGGGTGTTTCAATTGTTCTTCTTGGAAGATCATAAAGAGCTTGTCTTCCGTTCCTACATTCCTCAGGTTATTATCTATACATGAATACGGAGTTTTTCCTATTTTTATTCTCTACTTCTTCCATTTCCCTTTGTTTCTCCCATGCATTTAATCATTTATCCTTAGACTATGTTTGTCCACAAACTCATTTTTTTCTCTCAGACTCATCCTCATTTTTTACTTTTTACTCACTTTTCATTCTTCAGACTCAGACTCAGACTTCCTATAAAAGTACACTTTATCCACAGACTCATCTCAGACTTTTTCACCTCAAATACCTTATTTTATATTATTTTTTAATTCATCTCACCTCAACTTTTTAACTACCTTATTTTTTTTATTTACATCATTTCACCCAAACTTTCTATCTAACTTATTTTTTTTTTATTTACCTGGTCTACGTTGATTTTATAACTCGAATAATTACAATTAAATAATTAATAGTTAAATAAATCTTGTGATATACTAATAATTTTATTTCTAAGTGGTAATTATTAAAGGTAACAATCGGGCGGATGAGTTGAGTTCGGGTTGGGTTGTCAGTAGACCTGACAAACAAGTCAACCGGATCGGGTTTGGGTCAGGTGAGTTTCACGTTGACTTTGAGTCGAACCAGATAATTTCGGGTTTGCTATTTCATCTTTTTCAGAGATATCGACTCATTTTTTATGATAATAGTCGGTCAATTTTGGGTTACCTCGGGTCAATTCAGGTTACGAGTCAACCTCGAATCTTTAGTTTGGATATCAGATCGGGTTCGGGTTGGCTTATTCGGGTCGGATCATTCAGGTCGAGTAAGTTTTGTCATGTCTAGTTGTCGGGTCTGGGTCAGACCGGATTATTTTGGCCATGTCATCATTTTGTATTGAAGTGAAATGAGTTAAAGTGGAATGAGTTCAACTGAACTGAATTGAGCTGAGCTAAACTGAACGAAAGTAGCCTGAAATTTAACAACGACGACGACAACAACAACAACGGTTTATTATTTTAACAACCTTACTTGTTCCAAAAAAATATTAATTATTATTGTAACAACAAATAATAATAATAATAACAACAACAACAACAACAACAACAACAACAACAACAACAACAACAAATAATAATGTTAATTATTGTATCAAAAATATTAATTATTATCATATTAATTTAATTTTAATAAAAATATTGTTAATAAAAATATTTTATAATAATAATAATAATAATATATTTATAACAATAATAATAACAATAGCAATAGGAATAATAATAATTATTAATAATATTAATTATTAATAACATTATAATAATACTAATATTAATATTAATAATCAATATTAATATTTAATAGTAATAATATTAGTAACAATAACAATAAAAAGAATATTAGTGTTTATTATTAAATTAATATTAATTATTATAAAAATGTCATTAATATTAAGATTTAATAATAATAATAATAATTAATAATAAATAATAATAATAATAAATAATAATAATAATAATAATAATAATAATAATAACTTATTTGACTGAACTGAACTAAAATGAACGGAACTACAAAGAACTGAATAAACGAGTCTGAGGATGAGTCTTTGAAATCCAAGACTCAACTTCAGACTTATCTGAGTCTCAGATCGTCTCAACCACTTTAACCAGGTATGAGTCTCAGACTCAAAAAATCTGAGTCTCAGACTTTTGTTCAGACTCAGACTCAGACTCCCTTTAAACTTAAATCCGTCTGAGACTCAGACTTGTACCAACCACATTATCCAGGTATGAGTCTCAGGCTCAAACTCAGACTTATACTCAGACCCCTTTAAACATAGCCTTAGGTCAAAGTTATAGAAACACGATCATTATTAAATTAAGAGCAAATTAGAAATTACTCCCTTCAAAATTGCAAAATTACGTTTTTTAAAATTTACTTCCTTTTAAGATTTTTTTATTATTTAATAGCCAAAAAAATACAAAAGTTCGAAAATTGCTTGCATTGGTAAAATCCGGCCAATTCAGTAATAAGTTGACCGAATTGCCCTTCAACGTACCACCACCTCACTCAACCTCTTTTCCCCCTTCACTATCTTCATTCTTATTCCCAAACCCATAAAAAATCCCAAATACCCTAAATCGTAAACCTTAGAAATTCGACAATCAATTTTGTCCAAAAAAAAAATTAAACGACAATCAAACAATCTGTTGCTTCCCTTCATCAATCATTTGTTGCGGACTTCATCAAAAATGTTGCAACTTGATTCCGTAGACATCTTCCCTGTAACCAACATCACCAACAATGTCGATTTTTTTCCAGAAAATATAAAAAAATTGTGTGTACAAAGGAATCGAAGCGCAATGTATCAATCTATTAATCGAGTAAGTCTACTGTGAGACCGTCTTAACTCTTACGGTAAATTAATGTGGGACATACTAATAGAAATAAAATAATAATAAAAGTAACCACCTTGTATGTGAGAGGTCTCACGATAATAATTTATCGTGAGACTTCTCACATACAAGATGTTTACTTTTATTATTATTTTATTTCTTTTTGTATGTCTCACATTAATTTATACAGTAACAATGAAAGAAACTATGGAGTATAGCAAATGGAGTTAATATTGCAAAAAGACTACACTGTACTTATACAACACTGTACTTATACAATTTGTATGAGATTTTCATAACCGACTAATCAAATTACTTTGTGTGCTATTTTCCATTTAATCAAGGATGATCTAGTTTAGAGTTAGTTTAGTAATTTTATCCAATTAGTTAATTTGTAACCATAGATTAGTTAAGTACTAGTAAATAGTTTTTGGTAAGATTTTATTTTAGGTAAAACCGATATCTTTCAATTCTATTTTAGTATAGCTTTTAATTTAATTTTGATATCAAAATCACTTATGGTCCGTTTGGAAACACGGATTTCATTTTAAAATTTGATTTGACACAAATATTTTGTTTGGGAAACAAAGTAAATTTGTGAATTTGGATTTTATCAAATCCAACTAAATACAATACCTTCACAAAAAGGCTCATTTCAAAATGATACCTTAACGCATGTCATTCTAAAATTCATCATTTCACTTTTTTAATTTCACAATGACGATTTGAAATGAAATATAGGTTCCCAAACGCTACCTAAAATAATTTCTAAAAGAATAACAAAAAAAGTCCTAGATATTTTTAAAAATATATTGATTTGGTAAACCACTAATATCAATTAATTTAATTTGTAAATTTGGAAAAGTTTAATTGTTTTTTAAAATTAATACGGAGTATAATTTTTCGTTTTTAAAATAAATAAATTATTACTTCGTAATTTTTTTTCTTTTAAGCATTATTATCTGTTTTTATTTTAATTCATTTTTCATTTTAAAGTTAATTTGTTAATAAAAAATTAATTTTTGTAAACTTACTTAAATAAAGGATTTCCTACTTAATATTAGGAAATTAATTTTAATTTTAATTTTAATAAATTGTTAAGGAAGTACAATAATTTCGACATATTTTTCTCTATTTTTAGATTGCTTTACGGAGTAATAAAATAAGCAAGTATATGTTTATTTTGAGAATATGTTTATTTATTTTTTAGTATAATTTTTATTATTAATTTATTTATATTTTTGGTAAACCTTTTTATTTATTTTAATTATATTTTTAAGATAAAATAGAATTCTTATATAATTTACTTTTTTTTTTATAAAATTCATAAATATAATAAAAATACTTTGAATATATTAAGATTTTTATTTAAAAAATCTACAGTCTAATTAATTAATTAATCAAATTTTATTTTACAATTTAAATAAACTAAAATTATGTTAACAATATCATGCGATCATTTAATAAAAAACAAAAATTTAAAAGAAGATAAAAATACAAAAATTTTAAAATTGACTCAACTAGATTAAGGTTAAGAATTAATTAAACATGTATAATTACTAAACTAACCATAAACTAATCATTCAAGGTTAGACTAAAAAAACACGTGACGGTTTACTATTAGTTGTGTATAAAAAAAATTATACACGTGGTGTAAAGTGTATCATCTTCCCATTTAATATGGTGGTAATTATTTGGCTAATTGGCAGTCTGTTGGTGAATGGGTGATTTTTTTTTTATAACGATACTTGATAATTTGATATAGGTATTACAAGTTGCTGATAAAATCATGAACAAAGAAAGGGTTCTAAAACTCCATACCCTGAGCTACTTCGGCTCGGGTCAATGGGAATCAGTAAAGCTCAACCACCCTTCCACCTTCGACTCATTGGCCTTACATCCCGACCTCAAGAACTCAATCATCGACGACTTGAACCTATTCCTCCAAAGAAAGGAGTTCTATAGACGGGTGGGCCGTGCCTGGAAGCGAGGCTACCTCCTCTACGGCCCACCCGGCACAGGCAAGTCCAGCCTCATTGCCGCCATCGCCAACTACCTCAAGTTTGACGTCTATGACCTCCAACTTATGCACATTCAAGGCGACGCCACGCTGCGCCAGCTCCTCCTCTCCACAAAGAACAGGTCCATTTTGGTGATCGAGGATATCGATTGTAACATGGGCCTTCCAACCAACCGAAATGATCAAGAAAAAGATGAAGATGATGAATCGAGTGGTAATAAAGAGACTAAGTCGAAACCCTCTTCGGCAAAGATTTCTTTATCCGGGTTGCTGAATTTCATAGACGGGTTATGGTCAAGTTGTGGAGACGAACGGATTATCATATTTACGACAAACCATAAGGAGAGGATTGACCCGGCATTGTTACGTCCGGGTCGTATGGACGTGCACGTCCATATGTCGTACCTTGGCATGGCCGCGTTTAAGATTCTTGCGTCCAATTACCTTCAGATTCCGATTGATGGAGAACCCACTCATGCTTTGTACGAGGAGATAGAGGGGTTGATTGATACGATTAATGTGACCCCGGCCGAGGTGGCGGAGGAGCTGATTAAGAGCAAGGATGTGGATGTTGCGCTTGAAGGTGTGATTAGGTTGCTTAAGCGGAAGAGAATTGAGATGGAATGTGAGGGGATTGATAGGGAAAAGATCTCTTAAAAGCTTGGGTGGACAAAACTATATATATACTCGCTAATCGGAATGATGCTAATCTATCTAATGTTGTGAAATAAGATGGAAGGGAGAGTGAACAAACATTTAATCGGATGCATCCATTTTTATTTGAAATATAGAAATAGAGCTATACATACAACAAGAGACTATTGAATTATACGTTTGTTATTAATAGATTTCTATAATTTTATCGAGATAATATATATACTCTGCACAATATATATATTCTTTAGATAATATTTCGTACTACTTCCGGCCCGGTCCTTGAGTAAACTATCATTGAAGAATATGTCTTCTTAAAACTTTGAATAGAAAATTTTGGAGACTACTTTTTACCGTCGGCGTTAATTACGTGAAATGACGACTTTGCCCTTACTATTTATTCTCAAAATAATATTACTTTTACATTTTATAGATTATCGATTTATTAAAACTCGATAACAAAACCGTCTTTATCGATTATCGTAATAAACCAAAACCGACTTCCTATATAGTTAATTACGCAAAATGACGAATTCTCCTTTGCAATTAATTCTCGAAATATTATCACATTTACATTTTATAGAGTATCGGTTTATTAGAACTCGATAATAAAACCTTTTTTTCGATTATTGTTACGCCTCCGATTTTAAACAGTTAATTAGATTAATTAACGACTTAATACAATTTAATAAACGTAATTAACAAATACGAGTAATATGCAAATTAAATCCTAATTAATCTACGACAAGTCGACAATCAAGATTTATTATACAGATCGATGCAAATTAAAATAAAAAAAATCCGGAAATGGGTCAGGTCGAGTGAGTTTTTCGACCCACCTAAGGGTCGTATTATTTTCTCTATAATACTTGAAATTAATGGTATGAGACATGAAGTATAAGGTGGTGAAATTGGTTACATTGATAACATTTCATAGTGGCTGAAAACTATATTAAAAGAGAAAAAAAAAACCCATTTGTCGAAAAATTTCTTCGACTCGCGGATGGGGGAGTCGAAGAATTTTTTCGACTCCCCCATCCACGAGTCCAAGAAATTCTTCGACTCCCCCATTTTTTCGGTTTTTTTTCTCTTTTAATATAGTTTTCAGCCACTTAAAATATCAGTTTGTTGATGGTGGTGTAGTGGTTTGGTCATTGGCCTCCAAATCAAGAGGTCTGGGGTTTGATTCTTGTTAATTGCAGAATTTTGTAAATTTTAATTATTTTTTCAAAAGGCAAATGTGCAAACAAGAGGATTCGATCCCGGGCCGTTTGTATGAAATGTTATCAATGTAACCAATTTCACCAACTTATACTTTATGTCTCATACCATTGGAAAATTTACATTATACTTACACTAGTGTAATTCCCGTGACACGTCACGGGGTTGTGAACTTCTTTTTAAAATGATTAAAAGTTAATTATACTGAATTATATCCCATGTAGATCGGCAGAGACAACGCAAATGTTATTACCGACATTTGATAAAAAGATCCATATAATAAACGAAGTTGTTTACTTTACAACATCTTGATGTTAAGTTACGTATTTGTAATTTTAAGATAACCCGTCACACAACTTTGAAAAGGAAAGTTAGTGTGACACCCGTGACACATCACGTGCACGGAGTTATAAATAACATTTGAAGTGTAGTTTGGTTATGACAATACAAATGTTATTTGATTTAAAATTCATATAACAATGAAGGTCTTTGCGTTGTTATCTATTGACGTTGGGTTACATATTTCTTGGTTAGAGAACCCATCACAAAACTTCGAAAAAGAACATAAAAAAAAATGAGAGACCAAGAAAATGGGGTTATTTTGGGTAGTTGTGGGTAGAACTTGTCATTGGTAAATGAATTTCTAAGAAAGGAATTAGACATATTACGGGTTTACAAATTTTTTGCTATACTTGTTGTGTAGCATATAAAAAAATCATACGAATGTGAAATAGTTAACCTAATATATCTCTTATAATTTGAGATAAATTCTTTTTGTGGAAGATAAAATAAGTAAACGGGTCAGTACGTGTTTGACCCGTTGGATCAAACTGAATTTATTAAATTAATACTCCGTAAGATATTTATATTTATATACTCTCACCGATTTTTTTTTAATATTTGCTTCATTTCAATAATAAATACTTCTCATATAAATTTAGGAAATGTGGTAAACATTTTAAAAATGAGGAATATTATATTTGGATTGTAATCAAAATATATAATACTTTTCCCCGGAAATCAAAGGGGAACATAAGTTAGACTCGGAAAGAATAATATTTTTTTATGGGTCGTTAAAAAAAATGGAGTTATTTAATATTTTTAATAGTAAGAACATTGGTAATATAAAGACAATATTTTCTTAAATGAACGATATAAAGACGATAAAGACGATATTTTTTAACATTGGTAATCCCCAATGCGATGCTATTCTCAAAGTGTAGCATTAAATGAGGGTGAAGATTACTTCTCCCCCAAACAATCTCATTTCTAATTACTAACCTAATTACCTAAACTAATCTAAAACACTAAAAAATGAGACTTATTTCAAAATTGAGCATTGTAGTTGAGACACCTCATTGAGCTTGGTGTCTTCTTTTATATAAAGAAGATTATTTCTCAAAACTTTCAAGTATTATAGAGGAAATAATACGACCCTTAGGTGGGTCGAAAAACCCACTCGACCTGACCCATTTCCGGATTTTTTTTATTTTAATTTGTATCGATCTGTATAATAAATCTTGATTGTCGACTTGTCGTAGATTAATTAGGATTTAATTTGCATATTACTCGTATTTGTTAATTACGTTTATTAAATTGTATTAAGTCGTTAATTAATCTAATTAACTGTTTAAAATCGGAGGCGTAACAATAATCGAAAAAACGGTTTTATTATCGAGTTCTAATAAACCGATACTCTATAAAATGTAAATGTGATAATATTTTGAGAATTAATTGCAAAGGAGAATTCGTCATTTTGCGTAATTAACTATATAGGAAGTCGGTTTTGGTTTATTACGATAATCGATAAAGACGGTTTTGTTATCGAGTTTTAATAAATCGATAATCTATAAAATGTAAAAGTAATATTATTTTGAGAATAAATAGTAAGGGCAAAGTCGTCATTTCACGTAATTAACGCCGACGGTAAGAAGTAAAGCGCCGACGGTAAAAAGTAGTTGCGAAAATTTTATATGTAAGAAACTTCAAAGAAAGCAGTGGCAGATTTGGGGTGGGTACAGGAGGGTGCGTGACAATCCGTACTTATTACGGTACTAAATATTTTGATCATCAATTCTAAGAGCATCCTCATCCAAGAATGATTTTTTCATTCTTGGATGGGACCCGCCTCATTACTTTTATCCTATTTTTTCATCATAAAAGAATAACTCTATCCAAGAATGAAGTTTTTTATTCTCCCGTGGGTCCCAACACATTTTATCACTTCATTCATTCCTTTACACATCACTTTAATTTATTCTCCATGAAGAATGGTTTCTCCATGGATGAAGAAACCATTTTTCTCCATTCTCCTCCAAGAATGGAGAATGGATGATGGATGAGGATGCTCTAATGGTGTTACAGTGGTGGATGACATGGTAGTGCATTGTAGGAGGACTAAGTTATTATCCACGTTTTTCGGGCTGATTTGGTCATGAAATTAAATGTCTCTAAATTTGCACAGTAATTATCTTATATATTGTAAAAATGTCTTGATGTAATAGAAGCTACAGTCGGGTTCAAATAAATACAATTAAAACACATTCAACCACTTGCGAGCAACGTCAAATTAGGACGTAATCTTCGATATATATGCCCAAATCCGAACTAATTTAGAGTTTTTTTAGCTACCGTCAGTCATTTTATGGTATAAGAGTCCTATACATATGGTCAGCAAGATATCTCACATTTTTCGAAAAAATACCCGATACGGTAAATTTTGAAGGTTATTATCCACGTTTTTCGGACTGATTTGGTCCCGAAATTAAATGTCTCCAAATTCGTACAGTAACTATCCTATACATTGTAGTAATGTCTTGATGTAATAGAAGGTACATACGGGTTCAAATGAATACAATTAAAACACATTCGACCACTTGCGAGCAACGTCAAATTACGGTGAAATCTTCGATATATATACTCGAATCCGAACTAATTTAGAGTTTTTTTAACTACCATCAGTCATTTTATAGTATAAGAATCCTATATATATGACCACCAAGATATCTCACATTTTTTGAAAAATCATTCGAAATAATCGATTTTGAAGGTTATTAAGTACTAACGAGGAGACCAACGCTCAATCCCTCTTGAGTCTTAACTCTTTTTACTTTAAAAGAATTAACTTAGAACTAGTTAAATATTTGTTTCTACCAGAAATTGAACCCTAGACCTGTCAATCAATGTACACATTTTTGAAATGCATCAAGCTACATACTGTAATACTTCCTCCGTTCCATTTGATTGTTTGCGTTTGCTTTTTTACACTTGCCAACGCACGTTTTCTTTTGTCTATATCTTTAGTTACGTATTTCTAAAAATTATAAAAATCTGATATTTATAACGTACTCGATTAGACAATTTAAACAAGATCCCACATGACTATGTTTTATCTTATATATTAGAAGTTACATTGACGATTTCACTCACCTGTGAATAGTGCCCAAAAAAGAAATGCAAACAATCAAATGGAACGGAGGGAGTATTTAATTAAACGGTACCAAAATAACAATGTACCGTAATAGTATAAGAAACTCAATGGAGAACTAATTTTTTCAATTATTCACCATAATTTCAGGCAATAAAATTCAAAATATGGAATATATTGGTTTCCCATGACGAAAAAAATGCTACTTGATCATAATCCTAATTTCGTACCTATTTTATCGTATACTTGATCATGACAAAAAAAAAATTGCTACAGTAATTTAATTTCAATGCATTTTATCATAATCCTTCGTATTATTATTAACTTTAGCGGACTTAACGGGCAGGGCTCTGCTAAAATCCACTTGATCAAGCTTGGCCCATTTAATTATTTGGAATCGGCCTATCCTTCGTGGCCTATTTTTTATATAAAAAACTTCTGTTACTTCAATCCACTAAATAAAAAATGTTTACAAATTTTTGTTTATAACATGTCCGTGCGATGCACTGGTGTAACAATAACGTTACTAAATCAACCTTAATACTTTTTTTTATAATTATTGACTGCGATGGATTGATTACGGTTATTTCAAATAATTGTCATTTTAGAGGATTAGCACTGCACGTTTGCATGTATTTTATACGAAAAGTAGCAAACGCGGGTTATGATGCCACACTTAGACGGTTAGACCTGTCAAATTCGACTCGACCCATAAACACGACCCTAATTTAATACATACTATACTATATTTTTTAATTTAAAAATCGTAACAAAATTAGGTGTTCCAAACCATTTCTGAGCAGGACTCGTATACCCCGACTGGTGACAGGTCTAGTGTGTACATTAGCTACATGGCTAAAACAAACGATGCTCATCGTAATGGCTGGTCACCGTTAGCAATTTTAATGTCTGTGACAACTCATTTGGAACATTGAGCTTATTTGTGTCTTTTGTTCTTTAAACATTTGACTTTCGCATTAAATATATTTGTATGTATGTCATTATCTCGCTCTAAATTTGACCTGACCCACCTGACACGTTTTTTGGAGCATGAGCCTGTTTAACCCGAATCCTAAATGACCCGATTTTGGGTCATGATCTAGCCCGACCTGTTCAATTCATTGGAAAGAAGAGATCACAAAACTTTAGTCTAAAAGCCAATTTCTAGCCATCTATTTCTATGTCTGAATTTTGCTAAAACTCAAATTTTAACATACAGAATAGTACTCTCTTGTCTGTAGAAGAGTCGCTATTTTCTTTTTGGGTTGTCTCTCTAAAAGTCACTTTTTGCTATTCTTATTTTGTCTGATTTTCATTTTCTACCACACATTTCTATACATTTAAATTCTCACTAAGAAGGTGAGGCGACACTTTTAGTGAGACAAAGGAAGTACTCCCTCCGAGTTCCTATTATTGTCCCACTTTCCTTTTTGACCTGAGTTTGATTTTTGTCCCACTTTCCTTTTTAGGCCATCAATGTGTGGTTCATAATTAATCTTTCATTTTTCTCTCTTCCTCTTTCTTTTTTCAACCACTCATTTCTCCTTCCTTATTTTTCACTCCAAAACCTTATGAGACAATAATAGGAACTCGGAGGGAGTATTAGTTATGCGACGAAGTGATTATGATTATTCAAACCATTTTCATTTCGAAGATTTGACACCGCTTATCAATGTTTATCTTAAGGGGACGACACCGAGAGAAATCAAGATGTGAGACATGCTAAGAAAATTTTGATTTTCTTTTTAAATATAAAAATTATAATTCAAAGAAAATAATACTAATTGTATTAAAATAAATAAAATAAAATTAAAATAAAATAAATAAAAACACCGTAGGACAACTCATCTGCGAACATTGAGTTTATTTATGTCTTTTACTCGCCAACCATTTGACTATACTGCATCCAATATATTTGTATGCATGCAACCATCTCGCTTTAAATTCGATCTGACCCCCAAACCCATCCCACCCAATTTGTTGTTTTTTAGGTCATAAACCCAGTTTTTTTTTTCCAAATCCTAAATTACCGGTTGATTTAGAGACATGACATGGCCCGACCGGTTCAACCTGTTAGAAAGAAGAGACTACAAAACCTAAAGCGTAATTCTAGCCAATCTATTCTTATGCCTAGATTTTGTTAAAACTCTAATTTTAACCTATTAGCAATTCAATATATACTCCCTCCTTTTTTTTTTTTTTTTATTTAGCTCCATCTTCTTTTAAAGATTTTTTTAGTTAGCGCTATTTCTTCATATGAAAATTTATTGATTAGTATTTTTCTCTCATCATATGCACCATATCACCAATTTTCTCTTACTTTTTCACATTTTCTTAAACTAATATTGATTATAATTTTAGTAACGTACTCTCCTATGTGCCAACTTGTTAAAATAAAATAATACGGAGTAGTACAGTTACAGATAGGAGACAAAAGTTGTGTTCTCATGTTAAATAGTATTCCGTATTCAACATTACTATAAGAAAAAACCTGACCCGGCATGCCCAACTCGTTTTTAGCTAGGTCAAGAGTCAAGATCTCTAAATCTTGATATATGACTCGATATTTTAATTAAAAAATATAAACTAATATTCAATTTTTTTTATCTTTTAATTATAAAATAATTTTAAAATTTTATTGAAATATATGTCCGTGCAATGAATATTAGTTTAAATAATTGAAGTATAACATCATAATTAAGAAGTATAAAAATGATACGAAATACTATTAAAATAATAAAAAGAGGTAAAAAAATCGACATTTGGAACTATCCATATTCTGACCCTAACCCGTTTTCGACCCATAGAACACGACCCTTAATTAAACTGACCCGTATTCAGTATTTTGACCTGACATGTTTAAAGTTATTTAAAAAAATTATGTACATAAAAAAAATTCGTCAGTTAGAAGTATGAATTCTACTTTCAATCGAAATTTATTATTTTATACTATTACTAATAATAATAAATATACTCTCATCATCTTTACATGTTACATAATCAATCAATTTTAAACTCATGCATTGTTGTTATTGTTAATATAGTACGGAGTATATAATATGACATATTACCCGTGTTGCGTATAGTAATTATCGTAATGTAATTAGTAATTAGTAGACTTGTGTAGTTTATAAAAAGAATTCTACTTCCACTCAAAATCCGTCTTAGCTTAGAGTTAAGAAGTCTACCTCTAACCCCATATTTACTCAAAACTCAGAAATAAAATAATAATAATATAACTAATATTGATTGTAAAATTAAAAAAAAACTTCCTTTAATTATATATATTGATTTATTACTCCGTATAATATTGTAAGGAATCAAGTATTTCCACTTTATAGAGAGAGATTGAAAAATCTTATTCCCAATAAACAATATTTTATCATTATCTAATTAAATGATTACTAATATTTAATCATTTACAATGATACGACCGATAACCTGTTGACCGTAGAGATTAACCGATAAAGGCCGGATGGTAATCACACAAATCATAGAACAATCAATCGAACAACGCTTTTTTACCAAGGGCAACGTCGCTTTATTGGCGTCTCTCTGTTTGATTGTCCTTGACCCCACGCATTAATGTTTCGATATGGTGTTCACACATGTTAAGATTTTTAAAATTAGTTTATATCGATTGCTTTATTTCGTAACACAATTTAAAAGAAGACTTCCGATTGATTACCCATATATTCTTTCGTTCCTTTTTCCTAACCTCACTTCTTTTCACCAAAAGAAACTTAGGTTTTATTGTAAAGTAATTATAATAAATTCAACTCAAAATATACCGTATTTAATTATTTATCTCTTGTAACTTCTTATCGTCTTTAAATCGTTGAGTTCGATATCAATATTGGATCTCACTTAATAAAAAAAGGTTTTACTGAATTCAATTTATTTCATTGAATTCATTCTACTTACTATAGTAATCTCAATAATTCTATCAAAGGGTTCATCGTGAATTGTAGTGCGGATCTCTCGTCCCATTTTGTATCCCATTCTGTGTACCGTATCATACGCTAGATGACACATCAACTAGTTATGATATTTGTTGCATATTTTATTTAATCAATAGGCGAGGTGTCATTAAGGATATGGAATGACACATGGAGTGAGACACCAAAATGAGACAGAAGATCCACTCTACGTGAATTGGTCAACCCTAAACCTAAAATGAATTGTGCTCAACCTTTAATTTAATTAAGGACAATTGTGCAAGTATCATTCGTTTTATATTAGCTTATGATGTTAGGTGATTGATACGGAGTATTGGAGTAATAAATAAATAAATTGATGAGCTACGCAGTTCGTTCTATATTTAGGATGTGACCGGTAGCATTAGTCCACTGCTACTACTACTACATCCAGTCAAAAGGGATACATGGTACAACACATCGATCTTACATGTCATGAATTTGATGCTTTCTAGTGTCCGTAGGAATCATAATCATTTAGTTGTGACTGCTTAACTGTGATATACGGAGTATACTCTTTGACAAGATCATAAAATTGGTTACTCCCTCCGTTATAATGAATTGTATACATTTGTTTTTTTGACATTATTTGTAAGGAGGATGAATTTTCGATATAACTTCTAATATATAAGATAAAATATATTCAAGAGAGATCTTGTTTAAATCGTCTAATCGAATATATTTCGATTATCAATTTTTTTTAACTTTTAGTAATACGTAACTAAAGATATACAGTTGATAAAAGGAAACTAGTATTGACATACAGTAAATGGATACAAATGGTTGGAACGGAGGGATTATTTAATTGGATTATTATTTCTAGTTTACTTATTACACACGTTGACACATATGCATGCATCTTCACTAATCTACCAAGGTCCCCTACCTACCAATATGAAGCTTAGCTTTCAACGTGAGTGCTCATAGATGTTCACATTAACGTAATAATTACAAATTGTTCATCTTGACCCGATTCGATCATGGCGATCAGATAAGGCTCACCCAAAATCGGAAAGCGCGGAATTGTCTCACCCAAAATTTGAATACCCCAATATTTACCCGACCTGAGATCACTGGACCCAAAACTACACGATCCATATTGACCCGATTTAAAATGACCCAAAGTTATCTAATATGTCTCAAAAGAGCTATTTTAGGTCATGTTAATACGGAGTACTCCGTATTTTTTATTCAAAACAAAGGGTTAATATATATAGGCTACCATGTTTCTTTTAATAATTAAATAATTTTGTAAAATATTATATATGTTAGTCAAATGTTTTAACCATGACCCCGCCATAACTGGCTACACCTAAAAATAATTTGACTCAAAGCGATCCAAATTCAAAATGATTCGATAAAATGTGACCTGAAACTTGAAATGATCGGAAGTAGCCGATATGACCCAAAATATGTGACATTGAAATATCACAACCTAAATTTACATGTCCTCATCGACCCAGGCCATTTGTCAACTCTATGTTCATCGCATACATATAGTGGAGCTTCTAGAACTACCTAATTAGCCATGCTATCACTCGATATTCCCTTCTAATTTTCATGACCTTCTCCTTTCTTTAATTAAAGGAGAAGATCATGAAAACTAGGAGAAAGTATTATTTTATATCCTAATAAAGCACCGAAGATAGATTTTTTAATTACATAAATATATGTTCCAATATTTTAAAGTTTCTTTGAACGTATTTGTCTTTGTTTATATTGACTACATCTAATCTATGTTGTTTGACTTAAATCATGAAGTCTTCGGTCATGTACTTCATTTGTCTCAATCATTTTTTTTAAAAAATATTTCTCAAAATTATTAAAAGTAAAATAAAATAAATGATTGACACTGAAAAATTAAAGTATTGTATTACATATTTACATGATTTTGGTTTTGAATTCACTTAATTTAACTTTGATTCCTAATAGTACAAATCCAAAACCTAGTTGAGCTATCAACCGCCATGGACCATAGATCATGTTACGATGAAAAATTACAACATACTCCCTCCGTCCCCAGGGGCGGACCTGGGGAGGGGGGGGGGGGGGGGACCAGCCCATTTCGAAATAATTAAGTTTTAATAATGGGATATGTCATTATCACTACAAAAATCGAGCCCGAATTGCGTCGGACAAATCCGACGCAAAATGGCAATATCCGACGCAAAATGCAGATTGCGTCGGATTAGCCGATGCAAACGACCGCCGTAATATTTTGACGCAATTTTTTTTTTTTTTGCATCGACTAATCCGACGCATATGGTTTGCGTCGGCTGCTCCGATACGAACACATGGAGGTCAACGCTCTGTCAATGGGCTTTGCGTGGGATTAGCCGACGCAAAGTCAACAGAATGTTTGACTTTGCGTCGGCTAATCCCACGCAAACCCATTGACTGGGATCTGACTGAGGGACTTTGCGTGGGATTAGCCGACGCAAAGTCAAACATTCTGTTGACTTTGCGTCGGCTAATCCCACGCAAAGCCCATTGACTGAGATCTGACTGAGAGGATTTGCGTGGGATTAGCCGACGCAAAGTCATAGTTTTTGTTGACTTTGCGTCGGCTAATCCCACGCAACGCCCCTCAGTCAAATGGCTTTGCGTGAGATTAGCCGACGCAAAGTCAACAAAAACTATGACTTTGCGTCGGCTAATCCCACGCAAAGTCATTTGACTGAGGGGATTTGCGTGGGATTAGCCGACGCAAAGTCATAGTTTTTGTTGACTTTGCGTCGGCTAATCCCACGCAAAGCCTATTAACAAAAAAAATCGTTTCTTTGTTTTCAGCTCCCCATATGCGCGAAATAAAACAACCTGCAAATAAACAACCCACTCCTACAACAAACCACAGCAGCACATCCTAAACCAAAATCCATCAATAACTCCAATCAAAGCTCTCTTCTTCACAAAACTCCACAAAACTCCACAAACATAAACTAATGTAATGTTATAGAAAATGAAAATATTACAAAGACAACCGTTTCTAGGTTCAGAATTCAACCAGAGTGTAAACAAGACAACCAGCGCTAGGAGTTGGTAAAATATATATACACACAATGTAACCAAAGTGTAAACAAGTAACATAAGGGAGCTGAACTACCTAAGAAAGGGACTCGATGTGCTCCGATCCAAAGGGATGACCATCGTTGTTGTCGTCATCGTCGCGCCTAGTCATGCGTGGTCCTCCACCGCATCCCTCGTTCCCCATGGCGAACCGTTCCCTCATGAACTGAATAAACTGGTCCTGCTCTTCGCACCTCTTCTCCAATGTCTTCAGACGCTCTTCTTGTCTTTGGAATTTATCTTCCATACGCTCGTTGAGTGTGCGTTCCTGCGAGGTGGCGGTAGGGAGGTACGTGTCCGCAGATACCTCCTTACCTCGGTTCAAGCATGGGCGAAAGAGCTGTTTCACCGCATTCCCTATCCCCCAGAACCGTCCCTTCTGGTTATAGCCACCCGTCACATCGTGGAAGATCTTCAGCGTGTTGGGTGCCTGATCAGAGGCGCGTGCCTCCTCCACCGCTTTCTGGTAGTTCTCCTGAAACAGCAACATGAAACAGTGTTATAACTTTTAGAACATATACTACCACGTCGTAATTTTCATGCCTAGTATATTTTTTAAAAACATTACTACTACTCACCACGATCTCCGGTCCTCTAGGGTCTATCCACTTGCCGTCTTTCCCCTTCTTCGTCTTCTCCAAGAGCTCGACCGGGGTTGCAGTTGGGCCCTTCATATAACAGTGTTAAAACTTTCAGCATTTATTTACCAATAGTACATATTGAATTATACTCAAACTTTTTACTTGTTTTATAAGCACTTACCAACGCCCCGAAGGCTGTTGCTGCACTCCTACTTCCGAGGCAGCTGGTGGGTTTCGCCACCTCGTCCACCTGCCCACCTCTCCGGTTCGACGACTTAATCGCCGATTTCTTCTTGAAAGCTGGGTCGGCAGCGTTCTTCTTCAATATCTCCCACTTCTCTTGCGGAATCCAGTCCGCCTTGTCGACCCTCGGGACAGCTCGCTGGAATAGGTCGGTTATCTTCTTCTTAATCCGAGTCTCAAAATCCGACCTGAGGTCGTACCCCAGGTCTATACGCACTCTCCTCTGTTTGTCAAAAAAAAGATTCGTTAGCGACAATTGAATGTATAAATCGTGCAACGAAAACCTTGGAAACACAGACGAGGTAATTACCGCGAAGTGCATATACATCGCATCCCGAGCTTCCGGTGGCGCCTCCGTCCAGCTACGGTAGGCGCCAGGCGTGGACGCATACGTCATGACTACGGCATCCCGCAAATAATCTGAGTACTTCTTGTCGTCCCACCTACACAAGTCAATTATGATAATGTGAAGCAAATAAATGAGTGAAAATTTAGAAAAGAACTGGTTACAACAACTAAAACTCACCAACTAGCTTCCCTCACTTTCTGCCGTGATAGGTACGATTTCCCAAGCGTGGCAACGTAGACCGTCGCCCCGACTTCCTGGACAACGTCCACACCTAGGATGACAGGAGTCCTAGGCACGTCCTCCTCCATGTGGTCACCATGGCTGCTGCCTCCCGTCAGCATCTCACTGCTACCTGCCATAATCACGTCTACAAAATATGTTTGCGCAAAGTTAAACTGTAGAGTCAGTTCGTTTAGGGTAAAGCAGGAATTTCATTAAGTACCAAAATAGTCTTCAATTACAAATAAATAAATTACAACTTATGCGAATAAGATACAAACAACTACATAATTGCTAATTATCGTCACTGTCACTGTCACTGTCCGCGTCGGTGTGCGGTTCAATGAACCCCTCGTCCCCGTCTTCATCATCATCGTCCCAGTCAGTATTCACCTCATCACCGTCATCTTCATCGTCGATGACCAAGTCGTCGTCCTCATCACCCTCTCCCTCAGGAACAATCCAGTCGGCAAACTCGTCGTCCTCCCCTACAGCACCAGCAACTTCAACTACATATTCTTCTTCATTGACGTCAGTGTCTTCGATTAGAGTTGATGACATCGGCTGATTATTACCAACCACACTCTCTTGGTAGACGTCATCGTCGATGATAGGATTATCAACTTGTGATCTTGCCTTGATTTTGAAAACCGCAGACCAATTCGTACTCTTTTTTCTCTTTGGGTAAGGTGCATAGCAGACTTGATCGACTTGATACGCCAACACAAAAGGGTTGTGCCCTCGCAGTTTTCTCGTCAGGTCGACATCCACAAGATTGTAGTTCTCATGAACTGTGACTCCGTGCGGGGAGTTATCGATCCAATCAAATTTGAACAGTATGGCCTTGCAGTTTTTGTGGCTATCGTAGTAGTCTAGCTCGATCACCTCGATTAGTGTTCCATAGTAATCTGACCCTTCGTTGGACAACACACATACGCCGTTACTTTTGGTCAGTTTTGGAACATCAACACCCTCGACAAACGCACGGAACTTGTACCCGTTAATTGTATATCGCCTCCAAGTTCTGACTCGTGAAGACGGCCCAGTGACTAGAGGTCTTACAATGGGATCCTCCAGCGCTTCAGGCTATTGTCAACATAAAATTCGTCGAAAAACAATGCAATTAAATTTTGTACCAAACACATACACAATTTATAATGATCAAGCAAATAGCATTTCAACATACTTAAGTACGTAGCCATGAGGGAAACAGTGACTCATATGCCACCCAAACATCTTCAGATGTTTTCACTCCCGCATGTTCTGCCATAATGAAAGCCTCGAATTTCCTGAAATTGTCAGCAGTTGTACTTAATCACACATACTACCAATTATGAGGAGGGTATGTTGTACGTGAGTTACTTACTCCTCGTACGGTCTGATTACAGGGCCACAGTTTCTCAGAACGTAGGAGTGTGCCTGCTTGTACTCAACATCGGTCAACCACCTCTCCTTATATTTTCCAGTGGTACTTCCAACATCAGACTGAAAGGGTTCCACCTCTATTTGGTGGTCTTCAGTCTGATGCGCACCCACGTCTAGGTCTTTGGCTTTTGTGTCAACGTGCTCTTCGAAGTAGAAGGAGCAGAAGTTTGATGTCTCCTCTAACAAATACGCGTTGCATATTGAACCCTCAACACGTGCTTTGTTACCAATTTTTTTTTCAGATGGTTTAAGAACCTGCAAATTAAAATATTAGCTCTCATGTAAGACTTAATTGGTAATCAATGCACGGGAAGTCACACTAAGGAGAGTTGAGGACGTTACCTTTCGAATGGGTACATCCACCTGTACTGAACAGGACCGCCAACCCTTGCCTCATACGGCAAATGAAGTGGGAGATGCTCCATCGAGTTGAAGAATGACGGAGGGAAGATTTTCTCCAACTTGCAAAGGATCTCGGGAATACTGTTCTCAAGTCGATTCATGGACTCGACTGACACCATAGTGGAACACAAATCTCGGAAGAACTGACTGATCTCTGTCAATGCATTCCACGTGTTCATTGACAGCAGCTGCTTCAAAGCTACTGGCATCAAGCGCGACATAAACACGTGACAGTCGTGGCTTTTCATGCTATGCAAAATTAACTTGGACTGGTCCATACACCGGGATAAGTCGGATGCGTAACCATCCGAAAACTTCAAACCACTCACCCAATCGCACAAAGCCTTCCTATCATTTTTGTCCATAACAAAGGACGACGATTTGAGTCGCCCAAGACACAGTTCCTTGAAATCTGCTTTGCCTTTTGGTCCGAAGGCTGTCTTGTTCGGTACATCCATCACGGTGTTGATAATCTGCTCAAAGAAATTCTTCTCGATATGCATAACATCAAGGTTGTGTCTGATAAGCAGAGTGTGCCAGTACGGAAGTTCCCAGAATATGCTCTGCTTCCACCAACCTTCCTTCTTGTCCTTCAATTTTTTCAACCGTTGGTGGGTAGCGTGTACTATTGTAGGGTACTTCTGCACATCTGCCCATATCTCATCGCCTGTTAACCGTTTACATGCGATCCTAGTTTCATCGGGTTGTTTCTTCAGGAAACTCTTACAGTTATGCCTAAATGGATGGTCGGAAGGTAGAAATTGTCTGTGACAGTCAAACCAAGATACCTTTCCGCTATTTTTAAGCCAAAAGGATTTTTGATCCTTCGCTTGACAGTAATGACAAGCACGGTAACCCGTTGTACTCCAACCAGACAACATCCCGTAAGCTGGGAAGTCGTTGATGGTCCACATTAGTGCAGCTCGTAAATTGAAACTAGTTTTCCTCGACACATCGTACGTGTAAATCCCATTATCCCACAAACTTTTTAACTCCTCAACAAGTGGTTGGAGATACACGTCCATATTGGCTTTCGGGTTCTTAGGGCCAGGAACAATAAGTGACAGGAGCATAAATTGTCTCTTACTGCATAACCACGGCGGTAGGTTGTACGGTGTCAAAATAACCGGCCAACATGAGTACGACTTGCCGAACTGCCCGTAGGGTGAGAAACCATCTGTGCACAAACCCAAACGTACGTTGCGCGGCTCTTTCGCAAATTCGGGATGTTTGATATCAAATGTCTTCCAAGCTTCACCATCGCTAGGGTGTGTCATCATACCACTAACTCTGATTTTGGAGTTACTGTGGTGCCAACTCATCTCGCCCGCAATTTTCTTTGTCGCATACAGTCTTTGCAGCCTCGGACCAACTGGGAAGTAAGTCAAGTGATAGCCGGGATTTGTCGCCAATCTAACTACCAAATAAACCAACTAACCTAAACTAAAATAGCAAGGGTAAGTCGGGTCGAATCCACAGAGAGATCGGGAATGAGTATTAGGTCGGTCTCAGATTATGAATTAGCTACGCGAATCGATTGATAGGGTGAGATTAAACTAATAAGACTAACTAATAAATACATGAAGAAACTAATAATCTAAAACAAGATAAAGAACTAGAAAACTAAAGAAACAAAAAGATGGAATGATGTAATCAAATAAGAAAAAGTACTAAGGGACGATGTCACCCGCGACTTATTCAAATCACGCTAACGAATGCCAAGTATCGAGGAAGTCAGGTTTTTGGACATGGACAAGGCGCATTCTAGGTCGGTCACCTCCCTCCCGGGTTCGTGAAACGACTAATTACCCCGTTTACCTCCCTCCCGGGCTCGTAAGACGGAATCCTAAGGTCTAGACCGGAGACTCACTCCCGTGATGTTCCCCAAACTAACCCAAGTCAATGAAAAACACGCTAATACAAACTAGTGTTAGGAATGCCCCGCTTAATTCTCACTCCCGTGTTCAACTAAGTAGAGTAAGGCAAGATAAAGGGGAAGAATCAACAATTAATCCTAACCGACTCTCGTCGATGACCAAGGGACTAAATTCGACCCAAACGCCATAAACCAAGTTAATCCATAAATCCCCAACACGTCCTCCTCCAATCACCCAACTAAACCGATACAAGACATTCAACGCGTAATTTAAACAAATCGGGGATTCATCGACCCCTAGTGGGAAAACTACTCACTACACATAATTATATTAATCAAAACACAAACAATTACTCTAAACATAAAAATAAGCATAATGAAACAATAAAGACTCAAACTTTGACTAATGAAATGAATTAAACTAATCTAACCTAACACATACTAATCTTATCCATAAACACACAAAACAAACACGATTAACAATAAAGACATAGACTTTAAGCTAATCAATGATAAATGAAGCATAAACATAAAACACAAAAGGTAAACAATAAATAAAAAGAGAAGAGAATTGTACCAAATTGGAAGAGAAAATAATGCAAAAAGATTAACTCTTGAATCCAAATTAAGAAACTACTTAAAGATAAACTAATCCAATTAAAAGAAAATTAATAAGAAAGGAGGAAAAGTGGCTGCTTCCTTCCCTTGCTGCGCCACTTCTACGCCCTCCTCTGTTCTCCTTTTTTTTTTTTCTTCTCTACTCTCAACTAATTCTACTCTCTACTCTGTCTACTTGGTTCTTGCCAAAAAATCAGCCCATTACAAAGAGGATTTCATCCCATAAAACAGATGAAATTACCATAATGTCCTCCACTTAAATGAGAAGGAAATAATAATTCTAAGGGCTGAATAGTCATTGTCTTCTTGAGCATAGTGACCTCTTCTCTTTTAGTCTTGACCCGTCTCGGTTTATCTCGGTTTTAAGTCGACCCGATCCTTCCGGTACCTATAATATCAAAATGACTAGAGCAGTACCAAAATTCCGACGAATATAATAAATATACATTAATTAAGTAAGACTCGACTAATTAGCTAAACAAACCAAAAACGACTAAATAATAACAAAATGAATAATAAAATCGACTAAATAAGAGTACAAATGTGGGACAAAAATAGGTAAAATACCGACTTATCATCAAGACCTTAGTTGGTACTCTCTTCCCCCTAGTATTTTTTGTTCGACTCTTGTACCTCCCGGATCCACATTTCCTACACGCGTCGAGGTCCAAATCTCCCTTCCAGAACAGCATGCATCCATTCGGACACGAGTCTATCTTTTCATGGGGGAGTTGGAGGCCCTTCAACAAATTTTTAACCTCGTAGAAATTATTTGCCATGACATTCTCCTTAGTGCCTCGTAGAAGGTCAATTAGCAGTTGGATCCAACCGTCTAAATGTCTTAAGGCCATGTTGCTCTCGCACTTCAAAGTCAGCATCCTTGAAGCGACTTGCAACAGACTCATATCGCACCCGCTGAAAACTGGGAGTTCGGCATTTTTTAGCATTTCGAAAAAGGAAAGGACTTGTGGGTTAGGTTCATGTTGTACTTCTTCGTCGCTTAAGTTGTCTGGGTTACGTTCCTCCTCCATGATGTCCTCAACCGTCGTACGCAGTGCGTCCTCTACGAAGTCCCGGTACGGATTTTCGCGAACAGGTTCTTGCAGGCGACTACTTTCATTTTCACCATGATACGTCCACACGTAGTAGTTCTCAACAAAACCGTGCTTGTATAGATGCTGTTTGACATCTACTTCATGTTTTAAGGCACGGTTTTGACATTTTCTACATGGGCACTTAAGCTGCTCGCTGGTGTAGTGGGGGTTATTATCTAAGGAAAACTTGATGAACTCCTCCACACCGTCTCTAAATTCTATTTTCGGTCGCTTATTGTCGGCCAGTCTCTCGTACATCCAACTCCGTTCTACTCTATTCATTCTATATGGATTGAACTATGAATGATTAGGGTATGTAGACATGAACAAAATGGCGTGGGGAAAGAAGTCAACAACATGGAATTTGAAGAATAGTTTGCGAATTTCACCATAAGTTGGAACTCTCACAACCATCACTTTAAAAATAATTCATCACCGGGGACCTTATCACTCCAACCTAAACCCATTCTTGTGCGTTCCATGTCACTGATAAACACGAAATTGTGTGATGTGGATAAGAGCAAAATTCGGCAGCAATTCGCCTCAGTTCTCCAAAAGCACAATGTGGAATATATGAAAACTCCACATATGTAATCGAAGAACATTGAGGGAATTGTCACCGAATTTTGCTCTTACCAACACAACACAATTTCATGTTTACCACCTAAGTGACATGAAAGGCAAAAGAACAGTCCCAAAACGGGGACTGTCCAAGAATTACTCCTAATGAGTAACTCTTGAACGGGCACTAGGTAGGTCTGGGTAGATTTCAAACAATGCTCATGCGCAGCACACAACGAAAACAAATAACAACAGTAATCAAATCTCAACACAGTAATCCAAAACATTAATACTTACTATGATTACAACCACTAACTGCTGAAATTTAAGAAACAAAACGCATTTCCCTTTTTTTAGTATTGTTTACGTAGTAGTAGTTTAGTAGTTTAGTAGTAGTAGTAGTGAAAGTAGAAGTACTAAATTAGTAGTAGTAGTATAGTAGTAGTAGTAAAAGTAGTAAATTATTAGTAGTAGTAGTATAGTAGTACTAGTAGTATAGTAGTAGTAGTAGTAGTAGTAAAAGTAGAAGTAAATTAGTAGTTTAGTAGTAGTAGTAGTAAAAGTAGAAGTAAATTAGTAGTTTAGTAGTAGTAGTAGTAGTAAAAGTAGAAGTAGTAAATTAGTAGTAGTAGTAGTAGTATAGTAGTAGTAGTAGTAATAAAAGTAGAAGTAGTAAATTAGTAGTAGTAAATTAGTAGTAGTAGTAGTTTAGTAATAGTAGTTTAGTAATAGTAAAAGTAAAAGTAGAAGTAGTAAATTAGTAGTAGTAGTATAGTAGTACTAGTAGTATAGTAGTAGTAGTAGTAGTAGTAGTAAAAGTAGTAGTAAATTAGTAGTAGTAGTAGTTTAGTAGTAGTACTAAAAGTAGTAGTAAATTAGTAGTAGTAGTAGTATAGTAGTAGTAGTAAAAGTAGTAAATTAGTAGTAGTATAGTAGTACTAGTAGTAGTAGTAATAAAAGTAGAAGTAAATTAGTAGTTTAGTAGTAGTAGTAATAAAAGTAGAAGTAGTAAATTAGTAGTAGTAGTAGTAGTTTAGTAATAGTAAAAGTAGAAGTAGTAAATTAGTAGTAGTAGTATAGTAGTAGTAGTAGTAGTAGTAGTAAAAGTAGAAGTAGTAAATTAGTAGTAGTAGTATAGTAGTAGTAGTAATAAAAGTAGAAGTAGTAAATTAGTAGTAGTAAATTAGTAGTATTAGTAGTAGTTTAGTAATAGTAAAAGTAGAAGTAGTAAATTAGTAATAGTAGTATAGTAGTACTAGTAGTATAGTAGTAGTAGTAGTAGCAGCAAAAGTAGTAGTAAATTAGTAGTAGTAGTAGTAATAATAAAAGTAGTAGTAAATTAGTAGTACTAGTAGTATAGTAGTACTAGTACTATTACTAGTAGTATAGTAATAAAAGTAGAAGTATGAAATTAGTAGTAGTAGTAGTAGAAAATTAGTATTAGTGGTAATAGTAAAAAATTATTATTAGTAGTAGTAGAAAATTAGTAGTAAATTACTAAAGTATTAGCTAGATTAGTAGTAGTAGTGTTAGTAGATTTGTTGTACTAGATTAGTAGTAGTATTAGTAGTACATAGTATTAGTATTATGTTATTAGTATTAGTAATATTAGTAGTAGCATTAGTAGTAATGAAGTATTTTAATGGAATATTAGTAATAGATTAGTATTACTACTAGTAGTAGATTAGTATTACTACTAGCACTAGTAATGTACTACTACTAAAACTACTAATTAATCTACTACTAATACTAGTACCCATCTACCTCAACAAATCTAATTCATTATTATACTACTACATCCTACTACTACTAATCTAATAACACAATTTCTAACCTAATACAATAATCACTAATACCTAATTAACATACTAACTAACCTAATTCGCATACTACAATTACCGTCTAACAATAAAACGAAATTAAATCTAATTCACATAATAATTAACTTAATTCTCATAATAATTAACCTAATGAATATACTAATTAACATACTAACCCTAATGAATATACTAATTAATATACTAACATAATCAGGTAATTAATCTACTTAACCTAATTTAGGTACTTACATAATCACCAAATTAACTAATTAACCTAATTAACTACTAATTAACATAATCACCAAATTAACTAATTAATCTAATTAACATGTTAATATAAACATAATTAAACTAATTACTCTAATTAACTACCAATCAATCTAATTACCTAACAATGAACTTAATCAAACCAATTAATCAAAACCTAATTATCAATTAATCAAACCAATTAACAATGAAATACCAATTAATCAAACCCTAATTATAATACCTGAAGATTGGGGGTCGGGTTTGGGTTTTCGACTTCGCCGGAGGTGCGCCGGAGGTTCGCCGGCAGGGGAATTCGTGGAGGTTTAGGGTTCTGGGTCGCCGGGTTTTGGTCGTCGCGCGTGAGGGTCGCCGGTTTTTGGTCGTCGCCGGCAGTGTAGAATGGGGGTCGTCGGTTTAAGGTTTTGATTTGGGGGTCTAATTAGAGAGGGAGATGGGGGTCGTCGCCGGATCTGGGTAGGATGGGGTCGCCGGAGGTGCGCGTGTCGCCGGAGGTGTGCGTTGGGGGTCGCCGGAGTTTCGTCGGGTTTCGCCTTCGTTTTAGAGAGGGAGATGGGGGTTAGGGTTTGGGTTCTGTTATGTTCTCGCGTTATTTTTTTTTTATATTAAAACATGTACGTCGGATTAGCCGACGCAAACCGACGAAGATTTCAAGTTTGCGTCGGCTAATCCGATGCAGACCGTATTTTTTTTTTTTTAAAAGGTTGCGTGGGATTAGCCGATGCAATCAGACGCACTATTCAACATTGCGTCGGCTAATCCGATGCAACGCTATTACTTCTGTTGACCAATTTTTTTATTTTGACGCACTTTGCATCGGATTAGCCGACGCAAGCAGACGCAATATTCAACTTTGCGTCGGCTAATCCGATGCAACGCTATTAATTCTGTTGACCAAATTTTTTTATTTTTGACGCACTGTGCATCGGATTAGCCGACGCAAACCGACGAAGATTTCAAGTTTGCGTCGGCTAATCCGATGCAGACCGTAATTTTTTTTTTTTTAAAAGGTTGCGTGGGATTAGCCGATGCAATCAGACGCACTATTCAACATTGCGTCAGCTAATCCGATGCAACGCTATTACTTCTGTTGACCAATTTTTTTATTTTGACGCACTGTGCATCGGATTAGCCGACGCAATAATCCGATGCAACGCTATTAATTCTGTTGACTATTTTTTTTTATTTTGACGCATTCTGCATCGGATTAGCCGACGCAACCAGACGCAAAAAAAACTTTGCGTCGGTTAATCCGATGCAAAGCTATTAATTCAGTTGACTATTTTTCCTAATTTTGACGCACGTTGCATCGGATTAGCCGACGCAAATTTTATTTTTTCTTCCGATTGCGTCGGCTAATCCCACGCAAATCCTTTCACATAGTGGCGCCAACCCAAAGTTATTGGCGCCTCTATCATGGAGTCGGATAGCGTCGGCTAGTCCCACGCAATGTTATTGCATCGGATTAGCCGACGCAAATCAACACAGTTACGTCATTTGCGTCGGATTTATAATCCGACGCAACTTATCCGACGCTATTTCCGCTGTTTTTAGTAGTGTATGTTGGTGGTGGTGCAATGGTTTAGTCCTTTGTCATTTAAGCAAATGGTGGGGGTTCGATCCTTGTTAGCTCCTTTTTTTGGTTAAATATATCCTGTAGCTTTTCAAAATACAAAGTTGCTGGAGAGGGAACTCAAACCCGGGTCATTTGCATCAAATATTGATCACATAACCAACCTCATACTTGATGCATTATTATATCAATGAAAGAATAGTCTTATACTTTTTAATTAAACAATTTATCAAAACTTTCATTCTTTTTCTCATAGATTTTAACAACACTTTACAAATATTTGATTTAATATTTTGTTAGATATGGTAATTGTTTCATTTAATTTTGTAATGATTTTAATAATCATGTCATGAAAATATGATTTAAAATATATATATATATATATATATATATATATATATATATATATATATATATAAACATATATAAACATATACGGAGTATTTTTCAAACAATTGGAGAAATAAATAAATATTTTTATGGTTGCTATGGAGTATTAAAGAATATTTAATCAAAATTTTATATTAATTGGATTATCCATAAATATTTAAGTTAAAATTGGATATGTCACTTAGGATCATTTTCGGGTCGCATGACTCGCATTGTTTTTTTTATAGATGTCGTTGTTAAAAAAATATTGTGCCCCCCTACCGAGGAAATCCTAGGTCCGCCACTGTCCGTCCCAATGAATTCTTTACGTTTGCTTTTTCACACTTGTCGAGGTACATTTCATTTCGTTAATATCTTTATTTACGTGTTATTAAAAATTCTAAAAAATTGATAATCATAATGTACTTATTAAAACCATTAAAAAAAGATTTCACATGACTATGTTTTACGTTATATATAAGAAATTAGGTTCGATATCAATCCACCTCATAAATAGTGTCACAAAGCAAACGTAAAGAATTCACTGGAACGAAGGGAGTAGTATATTCCTTTACAACGTATATGGAGTAAATGTGAGTACTTGATCCTTCTCAACGAACGGTTAACTACAAAAATTCCTTAATTACATGAAGAGGTAATAGGCACGGCAGACCGCAGAAGTTATGAGGAAATTGGAAATATAGGAAGCATAAATAGCTAAGCAATCGTATACTGCAGTCCATTTTGAGCCACAGGATCGGATATTATTAGTTGGGGACTTGGTGTAGCTTTCATCGGAAAAAACCAGAGTAACAACTACTGAATTATATTTTCAGGTCAATCTTGAAAATGGACCATATTACATACTCCTACATGATATACGGCCTTGATGAATTCCACGTCCCAGATGTTAGTGTCTCATTATATAATATGTAATTAAGTTGTTGATTACATAAACTAAGTCTATCCATGATAAGTATATCCGTTATAAATTTGAATTGAAATGGGGTCGAGTCGAGTATTACTCTCATGTTAGATAATGAGTACAAAATCACATGCATGTATTACTCAAGAAATAATAAATACTAGGAAATAATTTATTTTACATAAATTTTTATTTGATCAGTCACAAGCTAAGTTTGTGATTACGGAGGAGATAATCACTATGATTGCAACATATTAAAATACTACTACAACATCTTACTACAATTTTCTTAGGCGTTCACACATAAAAAGCCGCCTCTACTTTCTTCGCGACTTGCTAATTGGTCCCGTGCACCTTCCTTGAACCCACCTCGATGACTTTTGATACCACCATTTCCACTTCTTAACACTCTAGGGTCCACTCCATATCTCAGGCACTATATATATATATATGAATTTGGCAGTCATCTTACAAGCAAACACCGTAACAAAAAAAAATCTATATAGCGACACAAATTGTTATTGTATGTTGTACTGGTCAGATGAAGAGTAGTATCATCCCAAATTGTGCACTTAAGGGCGGAGTTGCAAAGAAACAAGCACCGGGAATGTTGTCTAAGCCTAAAAAAGGCGGTTTGGTGCCACCCAAGAGAAAGCTTGTCAAGAAGATGATGTTCGATGCCATTGTCCAATTCTTCATCGTTTCGAGTTTTGGACATTATTGTAAGCCAAAACACTCAAAAATCAACCCTAACAATGAAGGAAGTGAATGACGAATGTTCCTTATTTATGGTCAAGTGAAAATTGAAATATGTAGGGTTTTGCTTGTTTTATAATGCATGATATACTACGTATTTATGTATGCCTTGTTTTATATACATGTGTTGATTGGTAATGTAAAGTAGTAGGAGTACGTAGCATGCACTCATTTACTGTGACGACAATAAGTTTTTTTTTTACCTGTCGAAATATGTAAACGTTAGTATGTCTCTAATAGAATCTACACTTTCCGTCTCGATTATTTGTTATCATTTAATTAAAATATTCCCCGTAAATAATATAAAAGGTAAATAAATGATCGAAAAAATAAGAGGGAGTAGTTTGTTAACCAAATTTACATTTGTTACGGTTAACAATGCATGTGTCATACAATCATAATACATGCGATTATTATATTTTCCAAGAAGTAGATGATGCATGACGACAAAATTTGATCTAGTGTCACTTTGTAAAATGGGTTATATTAGAACTTTTGTACGATACATTAGTTAATGGACAATTACTGTTCACACTTCAACTCCTTTTGCTCACATTTTACCTATACCCTGTATCATTTTCTATTATATTGGTTAAAATAATTTTAATCGAAGGTAATAAAATAATTATTGAGACTCTTATGATGCATATCTTTTTACACAAATTCTTGGGAGAGACGGTCTCTCAATAACTTATTGAGAGACCACTCTTCAATACCACTTTATGTTCTATTCGTACCCTTAAACAACAACTTTGTTTTGTTCCTGTTTTTATAAGAAGCGTACCCTCTTTATATTTGTATATTCTTTTATGTTAATCGTACCTACTTCTATTAGGTTTGGTACCACTGTTACTTCCATTTGTACTTAGTCTCTCAGTAAAATTAATGAGAGACCGTCTCTCAGGAGACCTACTCATCTTTTTAAACGTACGTAGTGGGACATTAATTTTAAAATACAAGTAAATTATGTTATCTCCGTCCCAAAAAGATTGTCTCATTTTCCAATTTTAATGAAATGTGACAATCTTAGTGGGACATAGGAAGTATAGATTAATAGGAATAGTAAGCAATGAGACAAGCTAAGCAAGTAGATCTACTTCAAACTAAACTTGACAAAACTAATCCGATCTGAATAATCTCAATTGAACATGATCCGGCAATCGAACTGAAGAGCCGAGTTTAAACTGTAACCTAAATTAACCTTGCCTAACCTGCAACTGGTCTGAATGTTTTTTTTTTTAGAAAACGAGTCGATATCCCAAAAAAAAATTGAAAATAACAAAACCAAAAATGAGCCAATCCGACCAGAAAGTGTCCTGACCCCGACCTAGTTGACCCGTTTGCCAAGTATACTTCAATTCTAAATTACCACTTTATTTTCACGTAACTAAAGTAGGCATGTTAGTTTGACATATGATTACACTAATATATATAAAGTCTGATTAAGGTTATTATTAATTAATTAGATTATATGATTAAGATGGGATGTTTCGATATATTTGGGTGATTACTCATATGTGACATGAGTAACTCTCTACTTCTCTACGTGTCTTTTCTTAGCTGGTGCCCCATACCCTTTTTCCAATTCTGAGTAGTATTAGTCCATATACGGAGTATTTGCATTGATTATTAAGGTTTACTTCTTCTTTTTCACATTTGTTAACGTATATTTTGTTTTGTTGATATTTTTATTTATTTATCACGGTATTAAAAATTGTAAAACTCATTAAGACAATGAAAAAAAATCCCACAATTATGTTTTATCTTATAAATAAAAATTATATTGAAATTCTGTGAATAGTGTAAAAAAAATAAGCGTAAACTAAAAGACATATAGAAGGGAGCATGACCTTCTTTCTTTCATTAGTTTGTGCTCGTAATTCTTTATATATACGGAGTATATATTTGGTACATAAATTATTGTTCGAAATGAATATATCCGTTAAAAAATATTGAAATAAGTGTCATATATAACAATATGGCTGGGTAGGTATGGTGTCTATATATGGACCGGCAAAAGGTTTATTTGTATTGTTAATAATTGGTCGTATGAGGGTCCATTTTACATTTTGACCATGCATGAGCATGGCTATCTAGCTTTTATCTCAAAAATTTAGTTTACTGACAAATACGTATTGTTGTAAGTACGTCCCTTTTAAATGGAGCTAGTTTACGCGTTGGCTGCATCACTTGATTGCCGTGTAATTATAGGTCACTCTCAAACTGATTTATCCATCCCCCTTCCTCTTAATTAAAATAAAATGCAATGAACTAAATAGATTAAGTGTGAAAATGACAATAATAATAATAATAATAACAATTAGTTATATATGGAGTATAAGAAATTACTTGTATTAAATTTATCGCTTTATTTTATCCATCCTCCACTAAGAAGAGGGGAGGGTACAAGCTAAGCTAAGCTAAGCCAAGGAAAAAAAGACGAGAATTCTGAAGTTAAATTAATTAGTTTAAGTGGTCAAAATTAGAAGCTAATAAAAGTTTGATAATGAAATGAGAATATTTAGGATGTGGAATGACATGAGTATATCAAGAATCAACGGCTGATTCAGAAAAAATAAAGTTGGTGAAACTTACATCTCAATATATATATAGCTGAATCAGTAAAGTAGCTGAAGTGCTTAATTAACCATAGAAAGTAATTAAGCTACCTATGATTGGTTTTATAATTACTAATAATAAAACTAAGATGGAGTCGTCCTCGTCCATACTTCATAAAGGACTCCAGCTGTGAGAATATAGACCTTCTTGAAGTTGATATGTATGGTAGAAACTAGAAACTAGAAAGCTAACTCACTTTCTTTAGGATTTTATTAACTCTTTCTTGTAACGGTTGCATCCGTTACATATTTTTATGTACATAAAAAAAAACTTTTATTTGCAGCAATGGAGAACATACGAGGGTTATGCAACGCAATACACTAGCATCAGTCGATAATCAGTTAGTCGCGCAAAAGCAACGTGTACTTGTTGTTTGGACTTGAAATCGAATTAGTTACGTCGTGAAGCGCCCATGACACATGGTAGAAAGTTTGGGATAATTAAGATAAAACCTTGCGTCATCCGACCCTTGAAACGGCTGAAATTAATTGGTGTGTATTATACACGTTGAGATTTGAGGATACGAAATAAAAATGGCAGGAAATTTTTCAAGGTATTACACGGCCGGTCTTTTAAAATGCCCATACAAATTTTTAGCAACGAATGGCAACATTCAAAGGTTCGACCTACTACGCAATAAATGAGCTTCGGTGGACAATCAGTTAATCGCGCAAAAGCAATGTGTACTTGTTGTTTGGGCTTGAAATCGAATGAGTTACATCATGAAACGACCTATGACCCATGGAAAAAAATTGAGTTAAGATAAAACATTGGGTCATCCGACCCCCGAAACCGTCAAAATTGAAGTGTATTTATTATACACGTTTTTCTAAGATTTGGAGGTCCGAAATAAAATTGGACGAAAGTTTTCCGGGGTGTTATACGGGTTATATATAATGCCCACACAAAGTTTTAGCAGCGAACGAGAACATTCGAAGGTTCTGCTACGCAATAAATGAGCGTCGGTGGACAATCAGTTAGTAGCGCAAAAGCAACGTGTACTTGTTTTTTGGGCTAGAAATCGAATGAGTTACAGAGTACATCGTAAAGCGACTCATGATACATGGAAAAAAATTTGGGTTAAGATAAAATGTTGGGTCATCCGACCCCAAAACAGCCGAAATTGAAGTGTATACATGCTTTTATGAGATTTGGGGTCCAAAAAAAATGGCCAAAAAAAGGAGTTACACAAAATTTTAGCTGGGAAGGACAACTTTAAAGAGTTCTGCTACGCAATAAACTAGAAGTTGGTAGACTATCAGTTAGTCGCGTGTAACGTGTACCATTTGTTTGAGCTTGAAATCGAATTAATTACATCGTGAAG
The DNA here is from genome assembly GCA_958450325.1 of Agrostemma githago. Taxonomy (NCBI): domain Eukaryota; kingdom Viridiplantae; phylum Streptophyta; class Magnoliopsida; order Caryophyllales; family Caryophyllaceae; genus Agrostemma; species Agrostemma githago. The sequence continues at coordinate 3,588,558 of OY288255.1, forward strand.
TGATCCATTATACATGGTGCAAAAATTGGGAGAAGATAAAATGTTGCGTTATCCGTCATCCGACCCCGAATCGGTTAAAGTTGAAGTATATTATACACGTTTTTCTGAGATTCGGAGGTCCAAAATAAAAATGGCTAAAAAAATATCCGAGGTGTTATACGGGTCCTATAAAATGCCCAGACAATTTTTTTGCAGCGAAGGAGAACATTTGAGGGTTCAGCTACGCAATAAACTAGCGTCAGTCGACAATCTGTTAGTCGCAGAAAAACATGTACTTGTTGTTTGGGCTTAAAATTGAACGAGTTACATCGTGAAGCGACCCATGACACATGGTATAAAAATTCGGGAGAACATAAAACGTTGCGCTATCCGTCCTCCGAAACAACTAAAACTAAAGTGTATTATACACATTTTTCTTAGATTGGAAATAAAAATGGCCGAAAATTTTTCGAGGCGATATACGGGTCACATAAAATGTCCACTTAAAATTTTTGCACCAAAGGAGAACTTTTGAGTGTTTTGCTGAGCAATAAATAAACTATAATCGATCGACAAATTGTTGGTCATGCAAAAGCAACGTGCACTTGTTATTTTGATTTGAAATCGAATGAGTTACATCTTGAGGTGAGGGTGGACTGTGAAGTTGTTGGTGGGTACATGGGTTGGATCAAAATATTGATCGGATGAAATACGGATTGGTTTATAGAAGTATAGAACCGATGTTACATGGACATAAGACAGAGAATTTTTTTTGTTCAACAAAAAGTACACTTAATCACATCTATTATCTCAGAGCACCCGGTCTTTAACCCCTTACCACGAGAAAATTGATACTCATGTTAAGTGTTAACTCCGTTTAATCTAGGCTAACGGTGGAGAACATTTCACACTACTAGTTGTCTTTCACTCACCCATTAATCAACGGCCATTGGCGGCTTGGCGCCAACTCATCAACTGGTGACATCAGTTTTCACGGTGAAAAACCACTACACCCCCACGTCATTAATTCCTTGCTTCCCAAGTATGTACTGTAGTATTTTGCTAATTTCTCCCAAAAAAAATAAAAGAATATAAAATCCACGTAATATTATTACTTCCTCCATTTTCTTTATATCTTCCCAATTTCTTTTTCGATCCATTTTTTTTATCTTTTCATTTCATTTCTTTTCTTTTTGGTCCATAATTTTTACCATACTACCCTTACTATTTACTGTATAACACTTTCCATCTTTATTATTTCCTATTCACCCATACTTACCATTTTACCTTCACTATTTTTTAAATTTATTATTTTATATACACTATTTTTTAAATTTATTATTTTATATACATTACAAAAAAAATATATCAAAAGTAAATGGGAAGATAAAAAGAAAATGGAGGAAGTATCATTTTTATTTCCTCCATTTTCTTTATATCTTCTCATCCCTTAATATATAGGTGGGGTATTATATTAGGATGAGAAGATATAAAGAAAATGGAGGAAGTATTATAAATAAGCACTTTGCTTCACCCACATCACTCCCCCATCCAATTATCTCTCTTTCTCTATATTTCCCGTCTTTCTCTCTCTAAAAATTTCACAACAAAAACTCAAAAAAAAAAATGGCATATAAAATCGAAAAGGAAGAAATGAATGAAAGCAGCAGGAGAAAGGTAGAAGCAGAAAAGAAGAAAAGTGTGTTTCCAGCGGAGAGGAAGCTGGTGAAGCGTATGATCTTTGAAGAACTAATCTCCCTCTTCCTCTCACCTCTCTCAAACGACGATCGTCCATACAAGAAGATGAAGAAAAATGGTGGGTTCCATAAAAAATAAAGTTTACTACCATCACCCTCACAAGCTTTCTACTCCCTCCATCCGTTCACAATTTTTTCGTCGGGGCGAAAAATAATGAACCGAGGGAGTATAATTTGTGATTTGTATTTACTCACTCACTCCGTTCACAGTTATTGCTCAATTTCAATAAAAATATTCCTTAATTACGTATATATTTATGAAATGAAGCGATAATTGGTGAACGGAGGGATGGAGAATTATATACTTCCTTCCTCCGCTCAATTTAGTTCTACTCCATATATGTTTTTTTTTAAAATAAGGAGGGAATCTTAAAATGCGTTCTTCGTTCTGTGAGTATATAATTAAACAGAGGAAGCAGTCATTTAATTTGCCTGTAATTCTGTCATTTTTTATTTTTTGTACAGAGGAATGGGATGTAGCCATGACCATGTAGTAGGTACTGCTAGTTTTTTTAAAGTTGTTTGATTTATGTGGTTGGATGTTGTGCAGCTAGTTTATTTATTAAAATTATGTAAATTTTATATTTTGAGCTCTGTTTTTTTAAGCTCAGATGGTTTCCTCAAATAAGGACTCCGTAAGTAAAGTAATGCAAATCCTGCATCCCATATCACCCTTTTTATTAATTTAAAGGTAAATGTCAATCAAGATATGGGAATATAAGATAAACATAAAAGCGGGAGATTAATGGCGGACCTATGATTTTATATTTGCGGGTACAAAAAAAGTACCGATATTTTTTAAATTTATAAATTACTTCATATTTTCCGTTATTATTTTCTTCATATCTTCAAATGATACGAGCATGGAATATAACGTGATGAAATTGGTTACATTGACAATACTTCATACAAGTGACTGACCGAACCCTAACCAATTGAGTACGAGGCAAATGGCTAAATCGCTATACCAACAAATTGATATTTCAATTGATTCAAAACTACTTGTTTCAAAAAAATTACCGTGACCCTCCGGGCCCCAGGTCCGCCCCTGAATGGGACAGTATCTCAACTCCTCTGATCGTCCGTAATAAGTAAGATGTTTTGAAACAAGGGGAAATGAGTGAATGAATAATAACTTGAGGGACGGCTTGACTAATCAACTAGTATTATCTTATTAATTTGTTGCTCTTTCCGTTTCAATAAATTATTTGCCTTTGTTTTTTGGCACCGAAAGGAAGAGATTCAATGAGGAAGCGACATGTGGATCCAAACTCATAAGAAGGGTCAAATTACGTATAAAAAATATTCTTAAAATAGAAAGACCAACCATTCAACGAGACTATAAATAAAATGAAATTATAGTAGAAGTAGTCAGTTTTATGGGTAGGAAGTAGCATAGGAAGGAGGTATGGTGTATGTCACTGGACTGCTTTTCCAAATCCTAATCGATCAAGAAGTACAAGGGGGACTAACTTGCTAGTGTGTGCCGCCTATGGACTGGACTGTCTATGGTGCTTCATTTATTTGGTCGGTTTTACCAATTAACCCCACAACATTAACCATAACATATTACTCCTTAGTCCTTCCCTTCATTTCATTTCATTTCATTTCCTGTTTATTAGACATCGACTCACCATAAAGTTGCGATCCAATTCTCATTTGGACAAAAACGATACCAGTAAATAAAATAAAAATATGTTTTACTTTCGAATGAACCAAAATTAAATCAACATGAATAGTGCTAGTAAAACTATGAATCAAGTACATGCGGAGTTTACTTATCATCAAACATCATACTCCGTGTATTACTATTACAAAGGCTATTGATCCAACATCATATCATATGACATTCACCACACGAGATTGTAATTTCGTAATGAATGCTTCCTTTTCACTATAATAACAGAATCCAATTTGCTGCCTATTAACGAATCATATAGAATTGAATTTAAGGGTATTGACTATCAAAAACTTAAGCTATGGCTGAAGTTATTGTTTCCACATCCGACGGCCGCCATCTTGTCTTCTCAACTGAAACTAACCCTTCGTTGTCCTTGGAGTAAGTGAAGAGGATCTTCCAGTGTAGAGACTTCGCCATTGCTTCAACCTCCCCTATTGTTTCAGCGTCATCTTTAACAATCAACTTACCTTCCGGCCTCAGGATTCTGTCCACTTCTGCCATCACTCCCATAAACTCGCACCTGACAGGAATAACCATTATGGACATCGTTAAGGAAAACGAGATGAGGTCGTTATATCACAAAACATAGCAATTTAACGGTTATTAGAATACTGTGGAGTATAAAATGCACGCCAGTCCAACCTTTTCTTGATATCGGAGAAAAGATGATCAGCATGAAGAAGATCATATGTTCTCGGATATGTATTAAATGATTCGCACCAGTCGTGATATACTCCAAATAAACCGCGTTCATATATAATTGGCAGAGTGTCTGATGAGGTGACTGGAACTACATTCATCACCCACAACTTCATGTTCTTTAGTGAAGCAGCAAACCTGAAAAACAGAAGGCAATTTGTAAAAAGTACTCCGTGTATTAGTGAACAAGGAAAGAAAAGACAATTTTAATGGATGAATGGATTTGAAAGAAAAAGAGATGGATTGGATAGGTTACCCTCCATAAACAGCTCTCATGTCCATGACATTCCTTACAGAAGACCAGTCAATGCCAATACCATCCAAATACGAGTTTTCAAACAGAAGTTTCCAATGTTTATGGTCATCAATGAAATCCTTAGGTGCCGCTTTACCATAAACTCCAACCTCAGAATCTTGCAACCAGTAAGGATGTTTCTCCAACCTCAGTGGCCATTTAGCAGGCCATTGAGAGCCTCGTTCTGATGAATGTGTCGGTACCTTGTGCATGCATGCCTGCAATGGCACATCCCTGTACAGGAGGAGTTAATGTCAGAAGCATTCCATCGAAACTCAAGCATCAGTAATGCTCAATGAAATCTACATTTAAATGTGGATGTGTTGGTACTTACCATGCTGCATTCGGGTCATCGGATTCTTCACAAAGTGGAGGGTCATTTTTTGTTCTTTGGTCATAGCAGTCATTAGAGGTGGGCTTTCTGAATACAGCTGCAGAAACTCCATTCACTTTATCCTTTCCGATTTTTAGCAGTTCCCAGCACATTGACTTTGTCAGCTTGGTCATTGCTACATTCATGACACACAAACACAAAGTTGGATCTTTATTCTAAAACTTATACCAGCGTCCAGCGCAAAGGAAATGCTTTAGCCAGTAAAGCAGCTCACCTTTCCAAATGCCAACATCCTCTGCATCATTACGGTAAACTGGGGTAGCAGACCACACAAAAAAGCCGCCAGGTCGCAGGACACGATTCAGCTCCAGAAGGAGTTTACCACCTAATCAAACTAGCTTTTAGAATGAAAGGAAAAATTATAAAGAGACCGGAAATAAAATAGCTCGAGAAGAAACGTATGGCACCTTCAATATGCCAGGGAACTCTGCAGCGTGCACAATGGACAGTATCAAAAGCATTGCTTGGAAAGGGTAATCTTTTTGTACCCATGACAGCCGATATGGCAGGTATTCCTCTCTCCAAAGCAAACTGTACTTGAGCTTCGTGCTCATCTTTGGGAGCCAGTGACATTGCAATTACATCTCTGTCAAATAGATAACCTCCAAAGCTTGCCACACCACATCCAACATCCAATATGACACGTGTACGCTTTCCCCAAGCAATATCAGAAACAGTCTGGACCCAAAATAAAACACTAAACTCAGTTTCCCAAGAACACAAGAGAACACAGCAAGTTTATCAAGGAGTAAATGTACACCGCAACCATAATATTATATGCACATGACCACATGAGTACAGTGATATTAGCGACTTTATAAGTAAAAAGAAATGGGTAGTTTAAAAAACGGAGGTGGATAATGAATGACCTTTTGGATGAAATCAATGTAATGTAGAGCACCGTGCGTAAATTGAGTTCCTCCACCAGGAAAAGTAAGGTATTCCCCTGAAGCTTGTACCCAATTCTGATGCCCCTTGACTTCTGCAAGCTTGATATGGGGTACATTCGCAAACCATATCTGCATAAATCACAACCGTAGCCTGTTAGTTGTTATCACCAGAACAGAACTTTGTTTCTTAACGTGTTCTTTTTCTTCAATGCAGAATAACAAGCATACCTTTTCCCTACTTTTGGGCCATTTTACAGAAGTTTTATATCCTTCAGGCAGGGAGACGAGACAAGAAGGGGGTTCATCAGGGCAGTGCCTCTCCCGATGTTCATAGTGACTTGTACTAGGGAGTTTCCTAATGGCTTGGATGTTATCAAGGCAAGGGATATAGTCGGGCCCAGCACTGACATTACAAAGCTTCCATTTATATTTACTTGAGTCTTTAGACAGTGAGGGCTTCACAGACGCCTTCTGCTTCTCGGACTCCTTTGATTGAGTTGACCAAGCCCCAATCTGAGTAGAAGTTTCCTTCAATATCTCAGCTTGATCCTTTGATCCACTTTTTGACGTACTGTCATCCGAGTCCTCGTTAACATCTTTGTTTCCATCATGGTTTTCACTCTCTACTTCTCCTTGCGTTTGTATCTCCTCCTCCTCCTCCGTCTTCTCCTTTGGACTATTACTACTCTCTTCTTCACTAGATTTACCTTCACTTTCATCCGTCTTAACTTCACTCTCATTCGTTCTTTCTCTGGATTCATTCTCATCACTAGACACCGTCTCCTCTTCACTCGTATTCCTATATCCATTTTCTTTGTCCTTTGACACCGAGGTTTCTTCATTCCCCTCGTTGGACTTGATCTTCTCATCTTCTTCAGAGTTATTATCAACCTTTTCCTCTCGATTCTCCTGTGAGCTAGAAGAGTCGCCTTCACTCGAGTTATCCTTAAACTCGGTAAGGCTCTCCTCGCTAAGTTTCTCGACCTTTGGAACCTTAGTCCTTCCTAAAGAGACGCCAATACTCCCCTCAGGATCCACAAGAGAAGGCATCATGATCCAGGCCCCGATCAAACAAGCCGCGACCATGACAACAACGACAACGGTCGAACAATAATTTGTCGACTTCCTCCCATCAACCCGGGTATTCCTCCCCATCATCGCCATACCCGGTGGATAATCTCTCAAGAAACAAAACTAATAACCCTTTTTTCCAGTAATTTGATCCCTATTACCTAACAGATCATTCTAATAAACTACTGTAGCAATCAATCTCCCCGATCTCCACCCGTATCTGCTCAACTGAATCAAACAATTCAACAACAAAAAAATAAACACCCAATTTATCAAAAACCAAGAAAACGACTGATCTGAAATCACTAGTACATTTCAATTAACCCTAACCAAAAATCAAGATTCACATTTCACAAATAATACAATTATAATCAAAGAAAGATTGCAACAATAAAACACAATGAGCGCATCATAAAGAATCAGGATATTAAGAATGTGCATTATAAAGAATTACACCCAAATGAGAGCAGAAAGTGTTGTATCAACAATTACCCTTATACGGAGTAGAAATGAATTTGCAGTAGTTGTCTAGAAACGAGATCAAAAACCCAGAAAGAAAAGAAAATTGAAGAAAAAGTAGCAGCAGCAAGATTCAGAAATGAAAATTGAAGAAAGGAAAGTGAGAAAGTTGGGACCTTTAGTTTGCAGCAAAGATTAAGATGGATTGAATCTGTGAGTAATGTAAGAGAGTGTGTATGGTGAGAATTTATAAAGGGAAGTGCCACTCCAGTCTTCAGTCTCCAGTGTCCTGGCAGTGAGTAGTGTCGGTGTGAGTGTGTGACAGTGTGACGGTGTGCACATGCAGTCACTCTAATTTCTGTTTTAATTGTAATGACTAATGATGATGATTACCTACCTGTGTACTCAAATCAAATCTGATGCTTCTGTTTTCTCTAACAGTCAAAGGTTTTAATGGAAGGTTGGGTTGGATCATTTGTTACGATTATTATTATTATTATCTATCCGTCCTTTTGTTACAAGGAATCCTATATTATTATTTACTCTAGAAAAATGATAAGAGAAGATAACCTTCAAAATAATACTCCTTCCGAGTTATTATTATTGTCTCACTTTCCTTTTTGGGCTGAGTTTAATTTTTGTCCCACTTTTCTTTTTAGACGATTCACAATTACTCTCAAATTTCTCTCTCTTCCTTCTTCTCTCTTTGGGAGAATAATAGGAACTCGGAGGGAGTAATATTTTGTTCCTATTTTTTGATTAATATTTGACCTATTATAACAATACTTAACTGACGTATGTAATCTACTTGATCCGAAATTTTATCATGGAGATTAAGAATCCATATGTAAAAGGGTTGGAAATAACATAAATTAAATACTTTGCTAGTATCATAATAATATATTATGACATAATATTATGACCATCACGAAAGAGACTAGCTCTTGATTTTCAAAATACACACATTTTTCTCATTATAATAGGTCAATACCCATCTAACTATTTGATATCTTAAGTCCCCATAATTAGATAGGATTGAGATTGAGATTGAGATTGAGATTGAGATGTAAACAGTAAATGTTTTACTCCTTAAAATACTGGAGTAGTTAATTAATTAGTTAGATTATTTATACATTTACTAGCATCATATATTTTTGTCCACCAAAGCCTTCAAAAGTTCTCTTTTCTTGGCTTTCACTTCCTTCTTTCTCTGCCTCTCCTTCTTAATCCTTTCCCTTTCAATCTCTTCGGATTCAGCCTCAATTCTCTTCCTCTTAAGCAACTCAACCACGCCATTAAGCGCCACCTCCACATCCTTGCTCTTGATCAGCTCCTCCGCCACCTCAGCCGGGGTCACATTTATCGTATTCATCAACCCCTCAATCTCCTCGTACAGAGCATGAGCTTCTCCATCAATCGGAATTCTAAGATAATTGGACGCAAGAATCTTAAGCGCGGCCATGCAAAGGTACGACATATGGACGTGCATGTCCATGCGACCCGGACGTAGCAATGCCGGGTCAATCCTGTCCTTATGGTTTGTTGTAAATATAATGATCCGTTCGTCTCCACAGCTTGACCATAACCCGTCTATGAAATTCAGCAACCCGGATAAAGAAATCTTGGCAGACGACGAAGTTGACTTGGTCGTCTCTTCATCATCACTACTGGATTCATCTTCCTTGGCTTTATCTTTTCGCTTTGTGGGAAGTCCCATACTACAGTCGATATCCTCGATCACCAAAATGGACCTGTTAGAGGTGGAGAGGAGGAGTTTCCTTAGCATGTCGTCGCCTTGGATGTGCATAAGTTGGAGGTCATAGACGTCAAACTTGAGGTAGTTGGCGATGGCGGCAATGAGGCTGGACTTGCCTGTCCCAGGTGGGCCGAAGAGGAGGTAGCCTCGCTTCCAAGCACGGCCCACCCGTCTGTAGAACTCCTTTCTTTCGAGGAATAGGTTCAAGTCGTCGATGATTGAGTTCTTGAGGTGGGGATCTATGGCCAATGAGTCGAAGGTAGAAGGATGGTTGAGCTTGACTGATTCCCATTTACCCTTCTTCTCGTAGGAATAGCCAGAGTATTTTAGAGTGTGGAGTTTGAGCACTCTTTCTTTGTTCATGATCTTGTCCGCAGCTTGTAATACCTACAGTATATGATACTCCATATTTGATGAAGTTAATTAGGGGAAAGTTCACATCAAAAAACAAGAATATGATCTGGAGGCGAACAAGTTGAATGTACAGTATGTCAGTATGTACACAGTAATGTCAAGATAAATCTACATAGATTACAAATCGTTAGTCATTTAATCCAATAACACGCTTTTACCTTCCGAGCAATACAATAAACAATAGTGGGGGACGGGGTTTGTTACTTTATTTGGATAATCTATTATTCACAATACATATATTTTAACTACTAGATTAAGATACATTCGATTCATGAGTTAGTCAACATGATCCAACATGGTTCATTCTATAATAGTTTCAAATATTTTTTTGCGCAATTGATCTTTATCTCAACAATTTAAGCAATTCTAAATTTCTTATACAAAGTACATGGGTTTGAATTTATACGAACCAACTAAGATGCGTTTTGGTCAGTTAGAGCTCAATTGGAACACACGAAGTGAAGAAGACAACTATGATCAATACTCCTGCTCCAGTATTACTCGTATTGGTTACGCACTTTGTTACTTGAATAATTCACTTGGTTGCTGTATGGAATATCCAATACGTACCATTGCTGGATACGACAATAGATAGTTTTGAAATTTTCAAAACCACAAATAAAGTGAAATCTATTTGGATCAGCAAATTTTGGGGATTTACAAACGAGTATCAACTCTAAGTATCACATGCTATAGGCGGGCCTATAATAAAACAGAGCATGAGCATGAGCAATGTAAAATATGTACAGTATGTTTAAGCAGGTAGTCGTAGTTGTGTGAGGGCTCTAAAAGCAGCCGCAGTTTTGTCATTTACATACGGAGTAGAATATTCCGACGAGCACCCTTGAAAAACCACACTCCATACTCATTACGTACGTTTATTGCCTCCTCTCCTCTCCTCTACTTTTTCTTATTTTGTCTCTTTGTTTCTACTTCTACTACCCCATCAATTCAAAAAAGTAAACTCATTTCTTTCTAAATAAACATTAATTAATCGAAGCCAAATCAATAATCAATCAGCTCTTAACTAATCCCCCAATCATCCAAACAATTACTCGTACTCGCTCCGTTCGTTCCGTTCTAATAAATTGTTTAAACTAATCACAATATAATAAGTAACCTACTCAATTCGATGTAGAAAATAAAATAAAAAAGAAGAGATCATATATAGGTTAGGTAATAACCTGAGGAATGTAGGAATCGAAGACAAGATCCTTATGATCCTTGAAGAAACACAAGTGAAACACCCTAACACGCTCTTCCTTAGAACCACCCTCATTATCATCATCATACGACGACATGTAACCTCCCCTCGGACGTCGACTTTTCGGAGGTTCGGAGCAAGTGAACACCCAGCTAACCTCAACCCCCTGGAACTCCTCCTTGAACTCCTCGTCCCGAGCTAGCGTCAGCGTAAGAGGAACCCGATCCCCGCTGCCGGAGGATATGCATTCGGTGGTGGCCTTGAGGCAGGAGGCGGAGGTGGCGAGTACCTTGTGGCACAAGTAAGCCTCTAGGGCTTCGAACAAGGGGTTGCGCTTCATGCCCTCGTATTCTTCGACCAGGAGGGTGAAGACGGAGGTGGAGCGGCGGCGGAAGAGGCGGCTGAGGAGGGCGGCGAGGGTGTGGCGGAGGGGGGTTGGGATGAACTGGTAGTAGGCTTGTTGGACGAGGGTCAGGGTGGCGCTGGCCGACGCGTAGGCCGTGAACAGGGACGACGTTGAAGGGAATTTCAGTCCCATCCCCATCCCCGTGGTGGAAGCTCTGTCCATTGTGTTGGTTGGTTCAGTTGGTGAATTTAAAGGACTTCATACAAGTTGTGGAGTAATGCGGAGACCGGAGACGACGAAGACTATTGATTACTTGTGTACAGCTGAGTTGACTCGCTGAGTATATACCAAGTGTAGACCAAGACTGCTGAGTGCTGTCTACCCTCTTATAGCCCGCCCCATCCGCCCATTACCATACTCCGCACTAGTTTGTACTATTAGCCTTGGCCTCCAAGGCAAAGTTATTTTATCCGATTGCAACATTTACTTTTTATATAAGTAACAAGATCGGATGTTAGGTCTCAACAATAAATTAAACCTAGTCATTAACAAAAATATACGGTTTATCCACTAGTGAAACTATGTAAAAAGGAATACTCGTATGTTGTAATTCCTAGGAACCGGAGGGAGTACTAGAGCTTAAAATACATTCCACCTCATTTTATCTACCTGTCCAATTAAACTCGAGGTTTTTTTTTGTTCTGCACGAGAAAATGGAATTCACTCGTATTTTGGACTCCTAAAATTGTGTAAAAAAAAAAAGGGAAGGCAATAGTGTTTGTCGTCGAGGCCACAAGAAGCAAGAGTCCAATATCACACACAATGGACTAACGAAGATGATGAAGATGGTCAGCATTAAGGGGAAACATGACAGACCGTCCATAAGGGAATATGACATTCACTCCAACAGCATTGATATATATAATACAAAACCAAACGACATGAAAATTATTGGTAAATATGCATGACGACTATAAAAGCGGGGATTATTTATGCTCAACACAACCAACTATGAAGATCTTTTGCCAGGGTTTGGAGCCGAAGATTTAGATCTTGCAAAATCAAATAGGTCCTTAAATAAGGCATCTTCGGGGTTTTCTTGCTTCTTCGGGGTTGAAGAATTGATAGAGAGATTTTCAGTGTGTCCAACCAAACCATCATAGGGGTAGGGGGAGGTGGAACCACCGCTAGAATGAGACGGCACACCAGGATACTGATCAAAGACCTGTTGCCTCTGCTCATTTTTAGAAGGGGGTGGAGGCAACGATTTGGGGGGTGATGGAGAGTCCCAAGGAGCCACGGGCAGCTTGTCAGGTTTATTTGTCGGCTCATCATACAAGATGGATGGGCCAAACATCGGTGATGGGTTACTGTTAGGGGGTGGGGATAGTGATGAGGTAGGGTTCAGATACTTTGGTGGACTTAGACTAGACAAGGGTTCTGGTTCTTCTGCTCTTGAGGAACTCACGGTGTTGTACAAGTCACCACTCAAGTAATCCATCGAACCGCCATCCGTAATAACAGGCCTCTTTGAAGATGGTGGAGGGGGAAGCAGTGGACTCACAGGAGTTGGTTGAGGCCTCGATGGAGCTGGATCTCGTCCATTTCTCTGCAGATTATCCCTTGACCTGCAGTTAAACAGTTTAATTCGAATGCAATGGGGTAGAAAACAAGAGTAGTTTCATGAGAGATGATCTCCTATTAAATTAATGTCAGACCAACTGAATTCTATGGTGAGTGTTGATAGAGACCGTCTCTTCGAAGTGATTAAAAACTTATGCATCATATATTCATATGAAGAACTAGCCACCCCATGATATGGGTCAATCTCAAGAATCATGATAATCTTATAATGAGAACATTCAATACAGAGTAAGAGAAATTAAGGCAAAACGAAGGCATTTAGCCTGTCTAGAAACCAGATCAAGGGTACAGGACTGAGCCACAAGGAAATACTAACTACCAAGAATGAATAATGTGGAAGAATATCAGGACTGAGTGTCTGTAAAAGTTTATAATGATTTTACCTGTGTGCCAGCTGCGCAAATTCATCTTCTGATTCGTCATCTTCGTTGTCATATTTGACATTTAGGAAGGGTGCTGCCGGAGCTCCTCCTGATTCTGACTTACCAACGACAACTCCTTTGGCAATGTCATCATGCCGTTTAAGAGCGTGCTGCAGGTCATCGTTCAACGCTAAACCTTGACAAAGAACCTCCTCATCCCTTCAAAACAAAACAAAACAGGATCTCAGAACAACAATTACCAAGTGTAAGTGCTTGATACGTGAATTTGATAGGGATTCTTACGTGGTGTTAGTTATAAGCGTTAAGACACGTTTTTGGTAATTACGGCACTGCTCAACAAGCTCCACTATCACTTCTTCCTTTACACCCTATGGACATCAATTATCAAACATTACAACCACCATTTACTTATTCAGACTGGCATGGAATGGAATACTCCGTATATCTTAGTCTGGCCACATGGATCAGTCTCTAGTCTATATTCTCCAGAGTCCAGACTAGGATACCGAGGTGTAAACAAAAGTTCACGCATCCAAGTCTGTTTGATAAGGAGTTACACTGGACTGTGAGAATCAGAACATGGCTCCCATATTTTTGGAGGCATAAATAATCTCAGTCTCATCACACTTGGCTCCAGCCTGTGTGAGATTCAAGGTTTTCATTATGGAATGATTTGAGGAGATTCATTTCATTGAAAAGGGGGTCCGAATTCTCTACACGTTTTTACTATCTTAATAGCTTTAAACAGAGGACCCAGTTTTTAACCTTTACAGAGGACCCCTTAAATCATTGAGACAACCTTGAGCATATAACTCAACATATTCCTTCATCAAAATGTTCATGGCTCTTTCACAAAAAAAGTTGAAGAACTCTGATACGTTGCCTGCTCCGTTCCTCGATAGATAAGAGCTTACCATGTTGTTTTTGGGGTCCAGAGCTCCAAGCATTTCCATTAAGATATCTGAAAGTTCTTTAGCTGCTTTGATTTCAGCCAAGCTGCAAAAACAAAAACAAAAACAAAAAGACATTGTGATACAGAAAAACAAAACACATTCAACAACAATGCAGCCTCAAAGTTCAACTGTTCTTTTTTAGGAAAATAACAACCTCTAAATTTACATCCTTAAAGGGTTCCATTCTATGGTGTGGAAGTTGCTCCGATATTTCCAAACGTGGTTAATGATAAGGTAATTGTCAAACAGACTAAATTCATAGAAATTGGAGTAAAATTCTTAAGCTAGTAGAAAAGTATGTATACAAACGAATATCTGATCTCAAAACTTCTGAAACAAGCCACAGAAGTACAAAATATTTAGCAGAAATTTAAACTAATTAACTAGGGATAATAACAGCAATTGAAGTATCTGCTTTCAAATATTCGGAGAAGTTCTCCATCAACATATCCTCAATATCAATAAGAGCTGTTAGCATTCTTTTCTTTTTTGGGAAAAGAACATAACTAGCATTCTGAATAAAGCCCTTTCCAAGAATATACACCAAGAACATTTAGTTACTCTAGTGCATTAGCAAAAGTCATGAGTACAGCCACATATATTGAAATCGCATATTAACTTAAAACTTCCGAAAATACCTCAAGCCAGAAGGATCAGAATTCAGAGAGATATTGTTTGTCACGTCTTCAAATACTGGAGTAGAATGGGAGACAGGCTGTGTTTGCGGAGGGGTGAACAAAGGTACACTATTTTCCTCACGAGGTGGGAATCTCACCCCAGAAGACTGTCAGTAATTTGCAAAACCGCAATCAATCCCTTTGCTTATGTATGGAGTATATGTTAAAAGTAACTCCACGAGAAAGAACTGTACAAAATTTAACATATACTCCTGCAATACATAAACAAAGGATAATTTTGGTTCCATATTAATCAATTACAAAGCAAAAAACTGTAAAAGACGAACAGTAATTCCAATTTTCAGAAATTAGTCAACAAAGGAGCTCTCTCACCAAAACATCTCTCGTCATAAGCATACAATGCTCCTATCTAACAATGATCTCATCATTTATACATTAAATTATTTCTTAAATGGGTAAATTACCTTCACATATTTCTGTACCTAACTAATACAGAGTATTAAGTGATACGGAGTATGACATTCATTTTAAAATAAAAAAGTAGAGATGTTTATCGTGAAATTAAATTAAAAAAATCATATGTTCCCACAAATATCCTCCCTCCCTAAAAAAAAGTGAATCGCATACTTCACGAGTGGCAGGGAAATTCGTCTGTTAATCCTTGTAAATACAATAGTAAGCCACTTTTGCCACAAACACTGCCTTCCCCCCACTCATAAACAACCATTAGCAAACAAGTATAAATATCAGTGAGTCGGTGGAAGGATGCTCAAATGTAACTAACACCTTCAAGTCATTGTATGCAGCATAGTATTGTGGAAACCTCCCCCTTGGTCCTCCCAAAGCCTCTTGCCATGTGTCTATCAAAATTAAGATCCTTTCCTTCACATTTAAGTCTGGCTGTGTAAACAATATTTGTCAAAAATAAGAAATAATCGCCACAAAGAAATAAAAATTGCCAAAGGGAGATGGAGTTCAGTTGAGATAAGAAAGATAGACCTTTTTCTTTACAATCTTAACCATTTCAAGCAGTATCTCATGCTCAGCCATCTGCTGAAATATCCTTTCTCCGCAATTTTTGCCGAGGGTGTCCAATACCTGAAAAGGAACAAGAAAGTGCAAGTGTGAAACCCTTAGCTTGTAAATATAACCTCCATATAGAATCTTTGATGTACATGTATCTGCCAAATGGGAGAAAAGAAGATATCAAGTGTAAATATAAAGGTGAGCCATAAATTCAGCCTATTCGGTCAGAATATCATTCCTGTAAATGTCGAGAGATCCAAAAAACACTTCGTAAAGGCAATCATTGAAGAATGAGAAAACAGAAATGTGAGTAAAAAGTATTACAAACACAGAAACAAAGCATTAGTAATAAATGATTTGAAGCATCAACTTTTGGTAATGTCAATAAGACAGGACAATATGTTGAGTCCGACTAATATGTAATAAATGGGGTACAAGAAAAGGCGAACAGAAGTTGCTTTGGAAAATATCCTTCTGTGATGAGGAGGCAAAAAATAACGTGGAAAAAAAAAACCAACACCAGTTGTTGTCAAGTAAATCGTCATAGAAAGGAGTTTCATAAAAATATATACCCTCTTGAGTCTTGACTCTTGTGATCCTAGTATTTTGAAAAAGCTATGAGAAGTCTCAAATTTACCAACAATAATAATCTTAAGCAAATGAGCAACATTTACAATATAAGTTCAACTGCATAAAATAGCAATTAACATATAATTTTCAATGCGGACAGAACATTAGGTGTCCAGCCTTTCCTAACTGTATCATGTGACATATTGCCCCTTTAAATTATCCAGTCTTTGTCAAGAAAACGGAGGGATTAAAATTCCCCTATCTAGTTACACCCACATGGCCATATCTGTTTGCAATCAAGAAATATATCAAGCTCCACATTAAAAATTATACTATGCATTATAAAGATTAAAAAAAATCTTTAGATTTACTCCTAATTATATTCATTAAATCAACTACTCCCTCCGTCCTTTATGTTTCTTCCCGTTTCAATATAATACCCCTCACAAATCTTAAAAAGCGGGAAGAAACATAAAGGACGGAGGGAGTAATACAACAGAAAGCAGATAGAGAAAAGAGTTACGGAGTACTAACAAAGAGAGCAAGAATTTGGACTTTTGGATTTTTATTGCCCAGTCGCTTCTTAATTATCTTCAGGGCTTCCTTTGCTTGCCTATAAGATAGTATCCCGTTGTTTTAGCTGGTAAATTTAAACATTGGAACATTTCACGAAAGCCCAATGTATATAACATTGGGAACTGATCTGAAAGCAAGAAACCAAGTTTGACAGTATGCTAGTACATCCAATTAGTTTGACGAGTTGCGACTAAGAAGTAAATGAGAACGAATAATGCAACAACCAATTGACTAAGGAAAACTAAAAGCGAACAGAAATGATACCCTGGGTCCATGTTAATAACATCACAGAGCTCGATATTAACCGCCCAATCTGGACCAATTAGCATGTCACTGGTTGCCCTCTCCGCAATTGCTGAAGCGTTGTTAGCCATCCTTGCCCAATAATGAATTGCCTTCTATTCACCTAAAAGGATCATAATTCTGTCGAATCAATTAACAATAACACAATACTCTGTCGCATCAATCTGCAAAGAACAACACTCTGTCGAAATAATATAAATGTAGACAACAAAACTAAATGCTTAAATCGATGAACAGTCCTACATAATACTCGTACTGGAGTATGTGATATAATTCCACAAAATCGTCGCAATTGGATTAGCAATAGCAAGGAATCAAAATCGAATTGACGGCAGAAGAAGCATTGCAAACCCATCATTCTTCTAATTCCAGGATACAAACCCATCAAAGATTCAAACTTGCATAAAAAGTCCAACAAAATTGAACATGAAGAACACTGAAAACATTCAACCAAACCCAGAAAATTGAACCCAATCACTCCATACTTAGCTAAGAGCCTAGCACAACAACAAAAACAAAAACAAGTCCCCATACAATCAACATAATCATGAGTTTATAACAGGGCAAAATTGAATTAGAGGTTGATTAAGCTGATCTCGATCGAGTAATTGATCAAGTACCCATTAAAACATAAAAACCCCATATCCGAATCATCCAATGCAATCTAGAAAAAATCACAAATTCAACGAAATTAAGAGAAGATTAAAAAGATAAATTAAACGAAAACGAAGAGTACAGAGAGAAAATTAGAGCATACCCTTTAAAACAGAATGAAGGAGAAATGGGGTGAAGATGTGAAATAAAGACGGTTAAGTTCGTTTCTGACTTGTAAAGCAAAAGGATTTACCAGAAAATGAAATGGCTATTTTATTGATTTGGGTGTTTTTGCTATGAGTTTTCTCAAACATATACGGAGACCGGAGTACATACAGATTACAGACTACAGAGAGTCAGACATACAAAAATGGCTTATGTAATCACTAATCAGTAATTAATCACCATAATATGCAGAAACGCGTGTTTATTTTTATACACTCTTGACTTTTTTTTTTTTTTTGGTTGCAAGCTTCCAAATGATCCGGAATAGTTTAGAATCGAGTTAAAGTAAGCTGTTTAAGGGCGGTAAAGAGTTTCCTCTTGAGTTTTAATAATGTTACGTTCTCACGATTCATCCAAACCTTGAGTTAAGTTGATCATAAATCTTAGTGTTAGAAGTCAATGCTAATCGAAAGATTATATGAAATCCTTTTTTTAAAAAAATTACGGAGTATTATATTCCCAACACAAGTACACAATTCCGTCATTAGTAGAGTATTAGTTTTGATTTTCACAATTTATATTGTAAGACGGTCTTATGTGTGAGACGATTCACTTCTATAAAAAAAATTAACTTCATTTATAATTGTTTGATGGTTAAACTAGTATAGACCCCGTGCAATGTACGGTATTTAAAATAATTTTATCTTATAGAATATTTCATTTAAAGATTTAAAATAAGAAATTCATTATTTTATATTAACTATTTATCAATAGTGTACTTTAGATACATAATTTTTTTTTAATAGCAAAACTAATCAAAATACTTATAATGTCTTAAAATGCATTAAATAAAGTTTAATTAATGAC
The DNA here is from genome assembly GCA_958450325.1 of Agrostemma githago. Taxonomy (NCBI): domain Eukaryota; kingdom Viridiplantae; phylum Streptophyta; class Magnoliopsida; order Caryophyllales; family Caryophyllaceae; genus Agrostemma; species Agrostemma githago. The sequence goes on from OY288255.1 coordinate 3,607,222, forward strand.
AATGTTGCTTATATAAATCATAAATAATGTTTAATATAATTAGAATATTAAGGACAATAATTTTAAAATTGTTTTCTTGATATATTTTTTGAAAACTATGTTGATATAATTTTAGAATATTAAGGTCAATATTTGTAAAATTGGTTTCTTGATATATTTTTTGAAAACTATGTTAATATAATTAGAATATTAGACAATATTTTTAAAGTTGGTTGGAACTGTGATCTATACGTGAAAGATACCTGTATCTTGAGATTCTGTGAAAAGTCAAATCATAAGATAAGTTAATGTGTAGTGAAGGTTCGAAAATATACGTGCTGAATACGTGTTGTATTTAATTTAATACCTTCTCATCAAGTAGGATCATTTCAATCCGACTAAATTTATTTGGATTATTATTCCAAGCCGGTACGGAATACATCCTAATGACTCTTACCCTGATTCTCCATGTTTCCTTGGTGTCATTAATGTCACCGACCATATTGAAACGTCGGGATTGAGAGACAACCATTTTTGGGTATAGTCTAAATAAAATTAGAAGATTAGAAAATTAAAAGATTATAACGTATAATATAGAAGATAAGCTAGAATGATGTTTGTATGTGAAATGTGTATTGTAGTTCTTCTATTAATATAGAAGATTATAAAATTAAAAGATTATTACGTACAGAACTAAATATGAGTTAGGTCACTTTCAATTATATGACATATAATCAATCTAATCAATCAATTAATTGCACAATTTAATCAATCAATCAATTAATTAGTACGATATATAGAGTAAGATTGTACTCCGTATATGATATATGAAATAAGATTGTGAATATCATAATAGTATGACATATCATAACAATATAGAGAAATAATTATAATAATATCTTCTACTTCCTCCATTCCAATCAATTCCATTCGTTTGGTTTTTAACACTATTTATAAGTAATAAGAATCTTCGATATAACTTTTAATATATAAGATAAAATATAGTCATGTGAGATCTTGTTTAAATCGTCTAATCGAATGCATTATTAATATCAAATTTTTATAATTTTTAGAAATATGTAGCTAAAGATATAGATAAAAGAAAACGTACATCGGCAAGTGTGAAAAAGTAAACGTATGGAATTGATTGGAACGGAGGGAGTAGTATATACTCAAATAACAAAAATGTATCTAGACGGAAGCTAATTTTATGACAAAATGTACCCAATTAATGACAATATAAATGTTATGTACCCAATTATAACAATATATTAGGCCATGTTCTTTTCGGCTGAAACTGAGCTGAGCTGAGCTGAGCTGGTCTGATAGGAGCTGAGCTGGACTGATAAGAGCTGAGCTGGTCTGATAGAAGCTGAGCTGAGCTGAGCTGAATTTATAGAAGCTGAAACTAATAATTTTTTATATAAATTATCTAATAATTTTAAGAAAAATATTGGAGCTGAGCTGAGCTGATAAGAGCTGGGCTGAGCTGATAAAAGCTGAGCTGGTCTGAAACGGGCTGAAATTAAGCCGAAAAGAACAGGGCCTTATTCTATATATCATACTAATCAAATATACTGTTTATCAATCAATTAACAATATATACTAATTAGTTATACTAATCAAATATATTGTTAATAATCTAATCAATCAATTAATTAGTATAATATATAGAATAAGATTGTATATGATATATGGAATAAAGATTGTGCATATCATAATAATATGACATAATTATATTAGTAACAAATACGGTATACCTAATATGATTATGTTAGATATTATTATACCTAATATAGAATATAAAAATAATTATAATAATATCTTCTAGTATATACAGATATACTATGATTACACTGTAATAATTATAGTAATACTATTCTACTCTGTTAATCTCTTATATACTAATTGAGAAACCAATGTAGAAATCTTTGGACACGTGTCGCGACGTGATGCAAAATTTTCCCGCTCAAACGATTGTCGATTAATTTAGGAAACTAGCAAAGTATTGAATAATTCAACCCATGATTTAGGAATAATTTGTCATAAATTTTATGATGGAAAGTAGCTAGCATATTTCCTTCCTAAGATTCAGTAAAAAAAATCATACAGAGTATAATAATAATCAATCCAAAATCGTGAATCTTTTCGTATTAATCTTTGAGAATAATTTGCTGATTAAACAAAAAAAAATTAATTTACTCATCTTTTAATAAAAAAATTAATGTATCATCTAATTTATTTCAATTGACGACTAAAAAGTTAACATCTCTTATATACTAATTGAGAAACCAATGTATAAGTCCTTGGCTGGACACGTGTCGCGACGTGATGCAAAATTTTCCCGCTCAAACGATGTCGATTAATTTAGGAAACTAGCAAAGTATTGAATAATTCAACCTATGATTTATGAATAATTTGTCATAAATGTTTTGATGGAAATTAGCCAGCATATTTTCTTCCTAAGATTCAGTAAAAAACTCATACGGAGTATGATAATAATCGATCCAAAATTGTAAATCTTTTCGTATTATTTTTTGAGAATAATTTGCTGATTAAACAAAAAAAAAAAAAATTTACTCATCTTTTAAATAAAAAAAATTAATGTATCATCTAAAACTTATTTCAGTATTTTATTTCAATTGACGACTCAAAAATTAACATCAATCGGTATGCTATATTAAAATTTATTTGTATCGATAATATCTGATCACCTACCTAAGCTGTGCATTTGCACGGGGCCTAAACTAGTTATACTACTAGTATAGACCCCGTGTATGTACGGTATTTATAAAAATTTATATATTTGTAGTTAATTATTTATTATTTATACAAAATGAATTTTAATTAACAATCCGATAATTTTCCATTATTTTTATCTTTGCTTTTAAATATAATAAAATAATTTGAAATTGCATAATTAATCAAGATAATGACCTCGACTAATATCATGAAATATGTAGTCCAAAAAATTATTACCTCTATATTTTATTTGTCATTCATATTTCTCGAGACAATCATTTCTCGTTTAAGTAATTTTTTTTATTATAATATATGAATAAATTGTGAAATGTATATTCACTTCAAATTTATTTTAAAATAGAGTATTGCCTTTAATTAAAATACTTCTCACAATAAATATAAAAACAAACAAATGAATGGAACGAAGAGAGTAGTTATTCTATGATCTCAGTATATATCATTTGTTCATAAAGTTCATAATTGTTGTTTGAGATTTAAGCAACTATATTTCTACAATTCATTTTTATCGATACACCCATTATTAGCTTTTAAATATTTAAAGTATTATTTTTATGATATGATTGATAATTTAGTGTGATTCTATTCTTATTTGTTATATTGATTTTATCCACACTAAGTGCTTAAATTTATTCAGGAAAAAGTCTTGAGAATTTTTATTCTCTTAACTAATAGAGGATTACAATATTTAATTACAATCTTATATCAGTCATGATTATTACAAAAATAAAATGTATTTCCGTTGGTATATATAAACTCTCGGTATTTAGTATACACTGACGCAAATCATAGAGATTGTAAAATATACTTAACATATCAGTCATGAGACTACATTCAGACGTTAATTTAGTCATTTTCATGCATATTTCATTCCTAAACTATGATTGTCTTTCATTTATACTTGAATATTCTAATTTGCACGTTAATTTAGTCAGTCATTTCTAAATTATGGTTGTCTTTCATTTATAATAAAACATTATAATTTGCACAAATGATTAATACTTTGGTTATTTTGGTTAATTAGTAGTGTCTTTGACCATATCAAGTTAATTAAATTTCAGCAGTACATAACCAAAGTAGCGAAGACCTAATATGAATAGGTGGGGAAATTGTTTGTATGCATCTTTTTGGAATTTTATTGAATGAGAATCAATGAATTTAAAAAAAAATAGACCGAAAAATTATCGGTGAGTGTTAATCTCTTGCGTAGTATATTAGGGGTATATACTACAATCTCGTATATATCCCTAATATAGACCCTAATTCAGGGGCGGACCTAGGGGGGGCCCGGGGGGTCCCGGGCTCCCCCGACAATTTTTGAAATAAATAGATTTAAACCATTTGTAATATTAGTTTGATGGGTGTTGATGAGTTGGTTTGGTCATTCGCCCCTTGATCAATAGGTCAGGAGCTCGAATCTTGTGGAAGATTTGTATTGGGTGGTACTTTTTCATAATTGTGTTTTACTCGTTTATACTTGAAAATTACGTCTTTGTCCTTCCCATTTCCCCCTCCCCTATCATTGCTTTAGAGAGAGTTTTGAGAGAAATCTCAAAAATTCTCAAAGTTTCAAGTTCTATCCCGCTCCACTCCTGCCGCCAATCCGGCCACCACTCCGGCCACCAATTTTTTTTTTTAAAAAAAAAAAAAAAACCGTTTTTAACAAAAAATATTAATGTCATTATTGTCAGAATTTTTTCTCGAAGAAAATGATTAATACTCATATTTATGTTTTTGTAATTTGAGAAAAATTATTATTTGTTCCCTAGTTATTATTTCTCGGAAAAAATTATTTATTTTATTTTTTGTTCCCTAATTTATTATCATAATTACTACGGAGTATTATTATTGCTGACAATATTTTTGTTGCTTATTAAATAATAACAATATCACAAATATGATCATTGAAAATATGACAAATAAATAGTACAAAATTTAATAATACTAATCCAAATAAAAACCTTAATATGTGTATAATAATACTAATCAAAATAAAACATTAATACAAAACAAAATTATTAACAAAATCATCATCCTAATGTCCAAAACAAAATTCAAATTAAATATTACAAAAGAAAAATAGAAAAATTAAAATACAAGAAATTACATCAAAACTAAAATTATAATAACAAAATTAATTCGAAAAATAACACAAATTAAAATTAATAAAAATTACAATAGGACAAATCAAAATTAAAATAACAAAATTACAACAACAAAATAAAATTATACAATAATAATAATTCTATGTAATGGTAGATTATAGTATATCATAATAACATAATTCTAAGTACAAAATAATAAAAAAAATTCAATTAAAAAAAAAAAAAGTTACATCGTGTACAGTACTGCATGAATGAAAAAAAAAACGCAGCCTTTCAGCCACCACCCCCACCCATGGCTGCCACCACCCACTCTCACCCTCCCTCCCCTTTTCCGGCCGTCATCGTTGCCGTCCCCACACGGACCTGACGCCGCCTTCCCACACCACCCTAAACAGCCACGACACCAACCTCCTTCTAACACCCACGCGCCGCCCTCCAACCACCTCGCTTTTCCGGCCGCCGGCGCCGCCCCTATGCCGTCGCTTACTCGCTGCCCCCCACAATTCCTCCGGTCACCGCCATCTCTTCCGACAACCTTCGACGTTCCAAACCTAAACCCTAACTTTCTAAAACCAATTAAAGATAATTAACAATTCAATCATAATTTGCAATTAAAATTAATATATTGATTACCGAAGTATAATCCATGGCAAATTCCAAAATAACGATTGATCGATTTTCAAATTTGACGAGGCTTAATAAGAAAGAATTTGGAGTAAAAGGGGTTTACAAAAGAAATAAAGAAGTAGGTCTGAAAAAGTTTGAGAAATTATGGGAAGGGTAATATGGGAATAATAAGGAAATTTTATGTATGAATGAGTAATCCGCAGTTATGAAAAAAGTAATTCCGTTTGTATTATATCTAAACTATTTTTCAAAACTTTCAAGTATTATAAAGAAAATAATAGCGTAAAATATGGATTAATTTATAGAGAAAATAATAGCGTAAAATGTGGAGTAAATTATAAACTTAAAAAATGTCGGATTTTTTTTTGTGCCCCCCTAGGGGGAAAATCCTAGGTCCGCCACTGCCCTAATTACAATCCCCTAATTACAATCTTATATTTTAATCTCAATCAAATATGACTTGATATCGTCTTATTTTAAGGTGAAATCTTGATGATTATTTATAATATGAAAATCAATATTGTGGTTCATATAGTGAAGTTTTAAACAAAAATATTCTACTTTGATGATTGATTAGAAGTGGATAATTTGGTTACATTTTGGTTAATTAATAATTTAATCCCGTTAGAAACGGATTATTTTCTTATCGATTAATTAGTATAATACATAGAATAAGATAAGATTGTATATGATATATGGAATAAGATTGTGCATATCATAATAGTATGACACATCATAACAATATATAGAAATAATTATAATAATATCTTCTAGTATAGACTCAAATAACAAAAATGTTTCTACTCGGTTAATTATACTATTTTATGGGAGCATCTTTTATACATATAGCATATGATCACAATTAATATGCACGGGCAATTTAGATATAAGCCCAACCAATGCATATTAAATAACCCAAAAGTAGACCCATTTGGTAGGCCCATATGACATTAGGCGGGAAAATATTGGAGAATTGTTATTTGGTTAGTGGAAAGGAGGATTTTATGGTAAGTAATCCCCTTTCCACTAACCAAATAACAATTCTAAAAAAATTTCCCGCCTACTATTATATGGGCCTATTTTTGGGCTTATATAATTTGGTTGGGCTTATAATTTAGTTGGGCTTATATCAAAATTACCCATGCATATTAATTGTAATCATATGCATATTAATTTTAAACCTATAGCATATGATTACAATTAATATGCATGGTAATTTCGATATAAACCCATCTAAATTATAAGCCCAACCAAATTATATAAGCCCAAAAATAGGCCCATATAATAGTAGGCGGGAATTTTTTTTAGAATTGTTATTTAGTTAGTGGAAAGGGGATGTAAAATATTGTACGGGATAGTGCAATCTCCTATTAACAAAAATAATGCAACTATTTGGTTAAAACGGAATACAATATGTTTATACTTTTTTTTAAAAAATTTGATAATACATTCCATATTAAATATTGTATGTTATATATTCCATTTAAAACATGTGATTTTCGTAATCAATGTAATCAATCAGATTTCCTTAATTACATATTTTTTGTGTGTATAGCTTTATATGTGATGTAGTGATATTTAAATCACTAAGATGTTAGAGTGTAGTTGGAGAGGAGAAGGATCACATACATGAGGTAAATGGTTCGATTCACACCGGGAAAATATATGAGTTGTGTTATTTGGTTAGTGGAAAAGGGGATTCCTGAGACGATAATTTCCAAGCTTAATAAGGCAGTTCTCTATGATTATGTTTTGGAGCTGCTAGTGTATTTTTCTTGGGTTCAGGGTATAACTTTGTCGAGCTAAAAACCTAAAGGCATGCGTTAGTCATTCATATTTTAGTTACTTTAATTAATGTTATTAAGGAGTAAGGGGACGAACATATAAATACGGAGGGAGTAGTTATAAGGATTTCTAATCAACAACGTTGCCAGGTTGGATCCTACATGAGGCAAACATATATAGAGATTGATAATGACACTAAAAAATCGCTTTTGCCATTCACTTTTGTATGTGAGAGCTGTATATAATACTCATATTTCATCCTACACACAAACTGAGTGGCACAAACGATTCATAAGTGTGGCGTTATCACTTTCCTATATATACCTATGCCCATAATCAAGACTACTAACTCAGTATTGTAAACCTTATTCTCAATCCCATCTTAATCGGTCACAAACAATGCAATTATTAGTGCTTACTCTCGCGTAAGACAACCTAGAAAGCATGAGAATATATAACACATACCTCTTTGGTTTTTTTTTTGGAGTTGCAACACATTTTAAGATTTTTCTGAATAATATTTTAAGCAAACGTGATAATTACGAAGAACCGGAGGGAGTCCTAACGAAGTAACGATATAGAACGAGATCTTATCACCAACTTGAACTAGGGGACGACGATCGAAGCTAAGGAATGAAGCGAACTGATAAGGAGAGGAAAGAACAAGACTTCTTGTTACGTAATGTGTTTGATGGTTAACGTATCTAAATTGTGATTAGAGGAATGAGAGTATACTGCTTAATAATGTGTTTAGGTACACATACAACTATGGGCTTATAACTACTCCGTAACTACTTGTATATGGTTTTGGGCCTTCACGATTTGAGTCACTTGACTCTACCCGCACTACCTTACCTGTCCAGGTAAGATTTGTACCGCCCGGATAAGGTTTGTGCGGCTCGAGTACAACTTGTCCTGGACTCCCGGTCGCCCTCTCCCTCACTTATCGTTGCTTGTTTCTTTATGACACGTGATAACATGTGAGTATTACAATCTTCCCTCCTTAAATGAAACTTCATTCCAAAGTTTATGTGCTCACATCTCTCCCACCAACATCGAAGAAAACAACACTTGCTCACTCACATTGGTAAAATAATACCGTGATCTATGAATATCAAACAAACGATAGCGGATATTTTTACACTTGAAATCAGAGTCACAAAACTCTAAAGCCAATGATCAAAAATAATTGATTCAAATGAACACACATTATCACAGATAAAAATCAAACTCAAATCTTATGACTGAAATAAGGAGTTACTACCGCTCAAACTTAGTTTTGTTTTTTGTGAGGTGGGACTTTGATGAACAAGAAAAAAGTGAAGTCATTGCTTATGTTTTGTTTATAGTCTTGCTGAAATTGGGTACAAATCAATGTATGTCAAGGTCATGGAGATAAGGTGGAGTACAACATTATTAATGTGTAAACTTCCAGAAGAAGAACATCATCAATTCAAGTTTAACATCTCAATTGAGTGGTCTGAGTAAACGGTGACTCAATTTAATGCTCTTAAATGGTTGCCATTTCTTCTTCAACAAAATGATCAGGGCGAAATCGCGTTTTGGGTTCTTCTCATTTACTCCACTACTTTCCTTCAAAAAAATAAAAATACCAAGTATTACAATTACATATACTCTGCTATTGTCACTACTGAATTGTTTTTCTAACCTCAAATATAGGGTATTGATCAATCGCAACCATTCATGTTTGAATTTGATTGCGTAGACATAAATTGGAAAATTTTGTTGATAAACTCTCGTGAAAAAAATACTACGGAGTACATTTTACTCAAGTAAGTACGATGTTAATGTTTTTGTTAAAAAATAAGTAAATTGAAATTCCTGTAAAATTATTTTATACGGAGTAGTTGATTAGCTGGTCGGTATGTAAAAAGGTACTCCATTACGTAATACTCGTAATTTGTAATGGATGTATATGTTTTTTGTGTGGGTGATTTTGCAATAATATTTTACAATATTTTTTTTTATAACACAAAAAAAAATGACATCTCACCAAATTAAAGTGATTTTTCACCAAAATTATACTAAAATCAAATTTGGACAATATAAATAGAAAATTTAGACAATAATATACATTCTTTTTAATAAAAATCAGGTCAATAAAACAACATATTTGTCCAAAAAAACTTAAGAGTAGCAAACCAACTAGTGCCAAAACTCCGATAGCATTGAATATCGGTTAAAGTTTTGATCTCAGGATCGGCCTTGTGTCTGATCGATGCTTACGATAAATACTAGCTCAATATATGGTCGTAATAATCATGGATCAAAACTTCATTTTTTTTTTTTGCTTGTCATTCTGCTTCTATGTGAAAATAGTACGACTCCTCCTCCGCATTCAAATATTGATGAGACTGTTTATTTTTTGCTTGCGATTTTCCTTCCATTGAAAAGGCAACAAATTGGTAGAAATCTGTTGCTGTGCCTGCAACCAGTAAAAATCACATATGTCAAATTAGCAATCGGACGCAAACAAGTTTGTTTTAGGTTCATATGTCAAATTAGACGTCAAGGATTCAGACGGTTTCAATTGACTAAAAACTCAAAACAAGAAATGATTGGCTTGTTTGTTGGAAACATTGTTTTTATCCGACTGGTCGGAGCAACTTAGTAGGGAAACAAACGCAAATGTTTTAACTCGACTAGTATAGAGTATATGTGGTCTTAGATGGGGTGAGATTTGAAACTCGTCTGCATCAATATTGCACTTGATACGGTTGAAACAGGAAGAATTAGCAAACATCTCAACAACCAACCAAGTGAAGCATTATGTTAGATGCCAATAATTGCGGCATCAATGTAATTAGAGAGATCATTAACTCCTTGTTAACTTGATGTTTTAAATGACTTACCTGAATTTGTCTACAAATTAAAGTCTGTCTAACATATTTCTATTGCTTTTAATTCATCCATTTATTTTATTGCTAGATAAGTACTAGTAGTAGACATCCTCTCTGTTGTTCATCAGTCTCTTTCATGATCATGGACGGCAACATTCATCTTCCCACGTTTATTTTCTGTTGACGAGTTTTAGTAGATATAGGAATTATTTTATTAATGAGATCCCAACCACTATTTAGGTTTTTCATTGAGATAATCAATTATTCATCTGATATAAAATCACGGACGAGATCTTGATTTAAATCCTTTTTTTTCTAGCAACAAAATTTTCGACAAGAACCGACTCATACTTACACGGGGTTCTATTGTTCTAAGATACCGTAGACAAACGTACTTGCAACTTTCACGATAAAAAAATTTAAATCCTTATTTTGTGTAATTTATAAATATAGAATGAGACACCTGAACATATTTTTTTTCCTTCCTTTCTGTCCCAAGTACTTTAATTTGAGGTCTAACATATAACATCACACATAGCACTAATAATAAATTAATAACCATAAAAGAATGAATTAAATCATGTGAATTCCTTGACTCACGCCTTTGGCAAGTAGTAGTAATTCACTAATTCCAATTTGAATAATGAGTCATGCCTTAAGCAAAGCACTTGAATTTTGACGTACCAACATACCATATCTGTAATCAGAAATGCTAAATGACCTAAATCAATCTAATTCAATTCACTCAAATGTTGTTTTTTTTTTTTGGGTGAAGAATCAATTCACTAGAATGTAATCTAAGCATATCTGATGTATCAAAGAATCATAATTCCATATGAACAGATTGTATGCTTAATAAAAACACCGATGATATTTAATACTAAGTTACTAACCATAAAACATATTTTTTAAAAATAATATATACTCCGTATAAATTTCATTTATTCTGAGAAAATATAATACGAACCTTCCATTGATGCTACTGCTAAGACTGCTGCTACTGCTGCTGCCGCTGCTGCTGGTGTCTTTGCTACTAAACACATTGCTCTCCCCGCTCTCGCTCGAGATACACGATTTCCTCCTCCACCAATCTTTCTCACCACTACCCTTGACCACCCCGCTTGAACCCGGTTCGCCTTTCCCCATTGGAGCCACCTTGAAACTAGTACTACCACCTAAATTCTTCTTACTTTTCCTTGACCCTGGAAAAATAGGAAAAACAGATGTCCTCAGCAAAAACCTCCCATTGTCAATACTTCTACTTCTCACCATCTTTTTCTTGCTTTCACTCTTCTTAACCTTCTTCCCATTCTTCCTCTCCTTCTCCTTCTTCTTCTCCTCCAACTCCGTCGATGGCAAAGTCGTCTTGTGTTCCTCTGGAATGACGATGACACCCTTTTGAACCCCAAACTCTGCTTTTTGCTCAACTATGTCCCTCAAAGACAACTCATAGAAGCTCTCAGGCAAGTCCTTCACCATATCCATCAACTCTCTTCGCCCTTTCGCTATCGCCTGAGTCCTAGAATTTGGAGACAAGCTTTGATGGTACCCATGCTTATTACTAGGACTTGATGGTTGGCTCAAAGACATGGTAGCTGATGAGTTGACATGATCAAAAGGTGAAGAATTCTTAGATTTAGGACTTGCAGGATGAGAAGAAGATGAATTATTCAATGGCTTCCATAATCGCGGTGTTGAATCATCTGAATCACCCTCCAATCCATTACTTTTGTCAACTCCAAACGTCAAGCCCAAGCCCAAGCCCAACCCGCCACCATGACTATAATCATGTGCGGGATTAGGACTACCATTCTGAGAACCTAATTGAACACCATTTGTTTCCATACTGAAACTATCAGACGAAATTCTATCAGTAGAAGTTAAAGTTGATACATGATCGTAAGAAACTAGGCCTCCATTTGTATGAACTTCTTCTTCAAAGTTATTAGCATAAGATTTTGTTGGTCTGTTTGGCTTCACAACAACATTATTATTATTATTATTATTATTATTATTATTAGTCGACGATTTATATCGGGCGGCCCCATAGCCATCATTGATGAGAGCTACAGGATCAAATAGATGGATACGATTTTCAGGATGCTTGCTTCCTGAATCAATCATGCTGGAATTTTATTAAGGGAATGAAACAGAAACAGAACACAGGGAGAAATGAGAATGTTTGGTGGGTGGAATATAATGAATGAATGTGTGTAGAATTAGAGAGAAGAAAATGATTTGATATTTTCCTTTTTATTATTGAGATATTTATTGATTGATGATGCACTTAAAAAAAAGAACTCGTAAGTTCTGAAGTCGTTTTTTCATTGTATGGCAAATTGGGTATGCGTGTGAGAAGGGGTCCAAAAGTCAAGGGGTGCTCGTCCTCTTCTAGATTGAGTGCCAAAATTTTATCTTTCGAGGGTTGTCGTTAGTTTGGCATAAAATTCATGCGAATCATCAAAAATCATAATGTAGACAAAATATACTACTCTATATTACTTTTTTTTTATGGATTATTTTTCCTTGTAATGGGTAATATAAATCACAAAGTTATAACGGGTTAATTATCATCGACATAGCTAGATAAGACAAAATCAAAATATATCGAGAATTACAAATGTTTTGTCTTTATCTATCATAGGGACAATATTTGATCCGTCAGTAAGAATGAGTACAAAATGAAATTATACTTTGATTATGGTTATGATTGTACGAGAAATCGCCGTTATTAATTATTTGATCGTCTTATTCCGACAACATAATAATTCAGATATCACTTTTTCGTACCACTCTATGTGTTGTTCGTATCTCTTATTCTCTTTTATTATTACGGAGATTATTAAATGTCCCTCAAAATGAAAATATCCAATTTTAATTGTTTTTATAACAAGCGTACACATTTTATTACGTTTGATACCATTATTAAATCAATTTAAAGTTGATCTTCTACTAAGTTTAATGAAAAATTGTCTCGTAATATACTTACTACTAGACAACAAAGTTATGACCTTAGTTTATTAGTATGTAACTCCAGTTACATACTAATAGTAATATACATTCTCTTTTGTATTTTTTTTTTTGAAATCCTTGAAATTTAAGATATCATTTATTTGTGATTTGTATAGCCCCAATCCCCACCTTAAGGAATAGAAATGTAGTTAAATGTCATTTTATTTAAGTCGTTATACCCCCTGGCCACCCTCCAACAAGTAAATGTTAAAGATGTGGAATTGTAACATGATTTGTCAAATCATGATCTTTGCTTCCCATCGATCGGCCACCCACTACTCCATATTCTATAGGATTATTACTCTTTAATTTGATTGTTTTATTCTAAATCAGCTCCACACTACTACTAAATTACAAATTTCAATCACGGCCACCATCAACTTTGTAACTCAAATTATAAAATAAGATGTTTTAAGGTCCTTTTTGTAACTCAAATTATAAAATAAGATGTTTCTCTTAAATGAGTGCATTGTTATATTATAATAAGATGGAGTTACCGAAAACTTAAAATCACATGAATTTGTATTTTATGGGAATTACAAAAATATTGTTTGGTTGTCATGTAGGAAATAACTTCATGCGGAAAGTTCTACACATCAAGGGGAGTTTGGTGAGTAAATTTCACCCTTATGGAGGAAGCGACAACTCTTGGGAATTGACAATTCCCAGGAAATGGACAATCAAACCGCATCTCAATTTATTAATTTATGGGAAGTTCTACCTCCTATGATTTAAGAGAGCAACCAAATGACTCTTAATAATAATCGAACTCAAACCTCATAATTAGAGAAAAAGAACTCTTGTAAAGTACTAACAATATACGATTTATTAATTAATTAATTTATTTATTTTCAATATTGATCATGTGTACTCATTTTTTTTAATAAAGAGACAACTCATAACAATAACAAAATAATTATCTTTTTAGAATTAGATCATTTCATATATAAAATCATACTCCCTCCGGACACTATTTTTCGCCCCACTAGCCCAATATATGTGAGGAGTATTTTAATGAAGTGGGGCAAAAAATAGTGTCCGAAGGGAATACTTTATACTTATTATTTTGTGTTTTTTTGAATACGACAATACGTGTACATGATTTTAAACAAAATTCGAAATTCACTTCAACGAAAAAACTCAATTCAATGGAATAACTCAATAAGTATTTTTTTATTAGCAAGGAAATGGATGAAATTGCAGAGTTGCAGTAATGAACGTGGATAGCACTGAAGAAAATTACGCGTAAAAGAAGTAGAAGCCGCTCATTCAATCATAATGTTGGTTATGATGCCTTGAATTATTGAAACTGCCTACCTTTCTACTCCATCAACCTACGGTCTATATCTACCGTATCTGTGCCGCAATCATGCACTAGACCTCCGTCTTTTATTTATTCTTATTAATCACTTTTACTAGTTGTTTCATTGAATTAAACACCTCTACTCATACATTCCCAAGATTTTTTTACTCTTACGTTTCTTTTTATTTTTATTTTGCCCACGATTCAAAAACATTGAATTACCGATTAGTCTTAGTTGAGACCCTCTCCCACAAAGAATTATCGCGGGAATTTACTACAACACATCAATGATCAAAAACAATAAAATTAAAATAAATAACTACATAAATGTAACCACCTCATTTGAGAGGTCTCACAATAATATTATGTTTTTGGGCTATTGAAATGATCTTATAGGACCGACCGTCTCTCGTTATGCAAACATGCTTTCTGGATCACCCAATCCATATGTACTGTTTGGGCCTGATAAGTGATAATAACCAGCCCAGTTGATTAAGCCCTTGCATAATCAGCCCAGTTGCAATTAGTAAGTTGTACAGTAGTATATGCGAGTTACGGAGTAGCATCGGTCTAACCTCTCATATTCCATATCCATATCACTTCACTTTGTTTGTCCAAAACTGACTGAAAGCATATGTTTTTGAGAATCCTTTTCTCACCAACTCATCAAATACAAGTTCCAGGAGATTTTTTATAGGATTGTTTACCAGAAATGTTATTCTTCAAATTATTGTTTTTGAGTAATAATATTATTCCTCAATTCCTAAATTCATTTTATTAGAATTTCCTAGTTTTGATATTCTATCCGAGCTAACACTTTGGATTAGATATTCGATTTGTGCTCTACCCTGATTCGTATATTATCATTACGTTCATGTTTAAAGTAATCAGCCAAAGACTCAAAGGGTATTAATTATAGACTCCTTGTTTCCAAGTAGGAGTATTTCTTAAAACAAAACTTTAGAGAATTAGGAATTAAGGATATACAAGTAATCAAGTTTAAAGGAGTGTTTCCTCAGTCGATTAAAATTTGAAATATTATATCTACAAAATATACAGAGTAAAAATGAATAAATAAATACTCATTAAGGATTGTTTTTTTAAAGCTCAACAACCGTGTCGAGTGGCCTCATGAACAAAAAGTACGACCACGAGGAAGAACTATCGTGTTGTGATGATGTATGCGCAAGGAAGAAAATTCCATTATTTAATAGTTCCTCGTGCAAAATGAATGAACACTATCTACTATACGGCCATACGAGTTAAAGAAAGAGTATTTTAATGAAGAATTAGCTTCACGTCAGCAATACGATAATATACTGACTTACGGAGTAGCCCATTTTTGTTCACGGTTTGGAATAATAATGTTGAAAATCATGATAACAAGAAACCAAATGAATATAGGTACTTGTAGTATATATACTACCTCCATCCTAAAAATATTGTCTCATTTATTTATTAAATGTGATAAAATATTTTAATAAAATGTGATAATTTTAGTGGGACGGATGGAGTATATATAAAGGGAGTTTTAACAAAAATAACCTACACTTTCATTGGTATTTTCAATTTTTCATGCTACTAATTTCTTTGGCATGAAAAGGCGTGCATGTAATGATAATTTGATAAATATGAATCGAACCTCCAACTTTAAAGTAAAGAAACTTCAACCACTTGAATAGTTGAGTTAACCCCTAATCTCTGATCATAAGTTAACTTATTAACATATGGTCGGAGTGATATTCTCACGCAGAAAGTTATCTGCAAAAGTTCAAATGAATGTAAAAATATTACTTCATAGTTACTCTAATCTTCTAAGATCTTCCCAATTCCCATTATATACTCACTTAATAAGAGAATAAAATAATGTAACAATAATAGTAAGAATCAAACTTTCAATTATGCCTGCCTAGTAGTTAAAATTTGTGGTCATCGGCCCAAAGGTTTCAGGTTCAAGCCCCTGCAAGCGCGCCTCTAGACTTCGAGCCTGTCGCCCACGGACCTCTAGACTTCGAACCTGTCGCCCACGGACGGTTTACCTTGGTGTGCGTGGTTTGCAGGCTATGCGTACACCCGGGGTTTACCCAGAGCGCACCAAAAAGGTAGCGACTGCGGATTGCCTCGTTCATCAAAAAAAAAAAAAAAAAACTTTCAATTATCTACTCAATGAAAATAAAAGAACTCATGCCATTACCCCGTATTATTTTATACACATACATAGTAAATTCTCACTAAAAGAGAGTATCTGTCTTTCGGTAGTTTTCCTATTGTGGCTATACATGTGTAACATGTATTGTCACATATGTGAGTATGTGACTACATAAATTACGGAGTACTATCATTTATGACAGAATATTCATAATTTTTTTTTTTATAACGGGTCAATACAATCCGTTTACATAGAAAAAGACAAAACATCAAAAAATAAAATAAAATAATGTGTTGTATTTTTTACATAAATGAGTAATATTTACTCCGTTATAACAAAGTGACGAATCTCTGTCACAACTCACATGAGAAACCAGCTGATGTGACTCTGTGAGAGAGTGATTTTCAACGGCTTTAATTTATCTATCATTCAATGTCATGAAAAAATAGGGAATGCAACATTAACATCATATAGTACTACGGGAAAAGAGTTTTGAAGCAACAAGGCGTGTCAAATGAGAAGATGTGTGCCATTATTTTCCCTCCATGAGCATGATATGTCGAGGGAATCCCGAAAAAAAAAAATTTCATTCCGTCAAATAAATTTGAGAAGTCCAATATAAAGTAAAATCTAACATCCTAAACTAACAAAAAAAATCGATATAGAATAGGTTTTACCTGAACATTTCATTTTTCACTTAAATACGTAATAAATTCTTAGATCCTCACAATTTTAACTCGATGGAATTAAGTTAATGTTATGAATTGGATGATCGCAATCTGAATAGGAGTAGGATGGAAGGAGTAACGTAAGATTATGAAGTTTGTAATGAAGCTAGTGTCCTAGCAAGGAGCACTAGTAGATGTACATACATACGTTGGACCAAAGTGACACATTGACACCTTACTTTGGTACATTTCGGAGCTAGGAGTCAAAGACAGACCCATACGTACTCATCTTTTTCACTTAATAATAAGTGGCATTCTCATCCACCCTTCAATTACTTAAGTGGCGTTCTCATCCCTTCCTTTTCCTTCCTACACTTATATCATTTCCTTACCTATCCCATCTTCTAGGAACGAACAAACAAACAAACAACAAAGAGAGAGCGAGATGGCTTTGTTGCTTAGAAGATCACGAAACATACTTAAAAATTTAATGGTGATGAATAATAGTTACGGATATCATGTTAATAATATTAAGTATAGTAGTAGTAGTATTAGTGGTAATTACATGGGAGTTATTGGAGGTGATATGAAGTTATTATTGCATGGTGGTGGTTGTTGTTGTACTAGTATTATTATTATGATGAGACGACGCTATGAATCAACAAAGGCTAGTGTTAGTGTTGAACCTCAATACGATACCTCTGAGGATGATGATAATAATCTCGATTACGCTTCTTCCCACCAGGTACGCATCATCGGACTACCTACCTAAACCTCATTTTATTACTCGTATGAGATTACCTTTATGTTTCTTCTTTCATCCACTTTTATGCATATGCTTCCCCAACACCCATCTTCTCTAAGTTGTATGTCTTTTCTTCCACCTATTAAAAAACCGTAGATATTCTGGATAGTATGAAGAAATGAGTTCTTTGTTCAAAAAAATAAATAAATTATTTATTTACTTTTCTTTAAAATATTTTTTTGAAAAATAAAAAATGATTAAAAAAAATGAATGAAATGAGCGTGTCGGATATTTTTCGCATAATAATTATTTCTTCATTTTCGATAATAATTTCGTCTATTCTATAGCTCTTTGATTATTTTATTTTCCCACGAGGAGGGACTTTGTTTTAAGAATTACTTTAATTTTAATTTGGTGTTCTTACGTTTGATTTTATTTGTTGTTTTGACATTTACGTTGAGTTGTTTGGCATCTTCACACTATTGTCTTGCAAATAAAGGAACGGTAACACGTGTAATGTTTTTTTTGTCATCGACCTAGACCTACACCAAGAAAGTCGGTACATACCAAAACAAAGAGTGATGGAACGAACACCTTCATTTTGTTGTTTTTAAGTCCGATAAAGGGCTTCATAAAACTGAACTTGTGTTTTTTTATTCTATTTAGATCATAATTTGATTCTTTTATTTACGTTTTTCATAACTTAGTCTCGTAAGTTTATGTACAATCGTACAAGTCCTAGAAAACTGAAAGATGCATGATCGGAAGTGTTGAGGGGCATCAAATTTGAGATCAAGTGTCAACTATTAGATAGACTGTTACTTCTAACCATTAGACGTCACATGATTACCATCCTCGTGCGAAAAGTCAACCAAATTGGATAACCAATATATTCACTCCTAACCTCATCTTATTAACTTTGACCTACTTCTTCCCCTCATTATCTACCACTCGTACTTTGTACTCTGTAATTAGTTATTTATCCATCCCAGGCCAGTTTATATTCTATAGGAGCATTATTTATTCAATCAAAACCTCTCTCCTACAATTTTATGTCCAACAAATCAAACAAGAATACCTATGAGGTCACAAAGGTCGTCAATTGAACCGTTTTGCAATTAGGTCATGATAATACCTTCCATAATATAATTTATACTCCGTATTAAGATGACCCAAAAGCCCCTGATGACCTGATTCTTAATCGTGGTTGAGAGTAGAGTGGTCATAGACGGTCCTAGGTGCACAGTTGATTGGTGGTTGAAGTGTTTGTAGCAAGTACGTACGAAATGGTTGGGATATAATAGGAGGTGGGGGGATGGGTTGTTGTCAATAAACAGCATTTAATGGACCTCGTACGTACATGTACATCAGAGACGATAGATTGAGGAGGAAGTAGTAGTAGACTAGTAGGAGTAGAGGGTAGTCCATTGTTCATTCGTCGCTATGGTACGGTACGAGTACGATGGTCCACTACGTTACTCCACTCCATTCATTTATCCTTCTACTCCACTACCACATGTACTCGTACTAGATAGTACCAGTAGTTAAGGCTGTGAGTGAGTCGAATTATTCGATCCGATTCGTGAAGTTCGGCTCGAAAAAAGCTCGATTCGTAATCGATTTGGACAATCAAATATAGGATCAAATCATAATTTGGTATTCGAACCAAATCAAGAATAATATTCGGCTCGATTCGTTTCAATCCATTACTTGTTACATTTTTTTGGTTCATCTAAATTCATGACTCATTTAGAAAATGTATCCTAAATTTTTACCTAAAAGTTGATATTCATGCCTTCACGGTCCATTTTACTTAAAACTTACGGTCCAAATTTTTTAAACTTACCTAAAAGAAGAACTTGAAACTATATTTGATTGGGAAACTTATTATTTTTGGATGAATTTATATTGTAATAGATACTAAAGTAGAGACTTCATTGGTGGTTAGCTTGCCTGAGAAGTTAGGTCATAACTCTAAAATAAGCCACCGTAATGTTTGTGGTAAGGTCACGTAGATTTATTTTGTTTTCCAAAATGTTTCGTGTTTTTGAGATTACTGGTTGAATTAGTTAACGGAGTTACTCTTCGCAGTACCAATTTTACTCGACGCAGTACTTTTTGTACATATTTTTCCATTATATGCCCTTCACCAGAAAAAAAGAAAATATTGCTCTTCCTCTCTAACCTTTATACCGTAACCCTAAAAATCATTCAATTTTTTCAGTTATCATCGATTCATTTCAATACTAACTATACAACTCATTCAATTTATCAAATTGTAAGATTATGGATACAAGTTTGATCGAAAAATAGATATGAATGGTTATTTACCCCTAATTATTGAAATTAGGGTTATAGATATTGTTCAATTTTTTCAATTATCTCAAATCTCTAATTATTGAAATTAGGGTTACAGAAATCGTCAAATTTTCCAATATCATCGATTTCCCTAATTCTAATTATACAAATCATTCAATTTATTAATTCATAAGATTATGGATACGAGTTAGATTGAAGAACAATTATAAAATAATTATTGAAATTAGTTTTTTTTTTCTTAATTTTTTTGTCTGACCTTATTTTTTACTTACGTAGTACGGTCATAATTGTTTTTACAAAAAAAAATGTTATAAATTGAACAAAATGTACTCAATCAAAGTTTAAAAAAAAGTCACATTAAAGATTAAAAAAACTTGCGGTGCACGAAAGTAAAACAAAATGTACTGCGTAAAAGAAAAAAAAATGTACTATATTGAGTTAAATAGATTATGGAGAAAGAAGAGAAGAAAGGAGAAAAAGAGAGGAAAAAAGAAAAGATGAATTTGAGGGAAGGGGAAATGAGAGGGGTATAATTGGAAATGTCGTACTGCGTCGAGTAAAACTCGTACTGCGAAGAGCAACACCCTTAGTTAATTGCTGCCACAATAGTAAGAATAGTACTTATATTTAATGTCGATTTATTTTGTATTTCTATTTAATTTTTTTTGTCGGATCAAATCAAATATTATTCGATTATTCGATCCGAAAAATCAAATAACAAATCAAATAATGATTTTCATTATTCGACGGTATCAAACCAAATCAAACGTCGGCTCAAAAATTTTTCAAAATAAACCAAATAATAACATTATTCGGTATAGTTCGGCTCGATCACGGCCCTACCAGTAGTATTTCTCATTCTCTTCAATACTCTCTAACTGTTCCTCTGTACGGACTACTTTAACTTCATTCAATTATCTGACACTTCTAACTTCAAACTCTATACAACCTGCACTCTTCCATTAATAATGAAAATTATTATGGAGTAGGTGAAATAAAAAATCATGAAATTAAATGACAAAATGTATTGACCATAAATACTCCAAGAGTTCGGTCTTTTGTGTTGATTGATTAGAAATTATTCCGTACCTTGTAATTACTTTAAAAAAAAAAACAGTAACTCTCATGTGAGACCGTCTCACAATAATTTTATCGTGAAATCTCTCACGGGCACATAGGGGTGGTTATATGAGCCGTCGTGAGACGGTCTCATACAATTTTTTGTGAAAAAAAAATTGGTAGGTTTTTTTTTTGTGTAAGACATAAATTAAATAAACCATGGATAAATCCAAGCGATACATTCTATGGTGTTTACGTAGGTGTTTACTCCCGATCCAATTAGGGGATCGAATTGATCATAGAAACATGAGAAATGATCTTCTGACATGGTATACGCTCAAATTCTAGTATCCTTCTTAATATCTTAATGGTAGAATTTTGAGTTGATTAAGGCCTTATCTCAGACCTTAGGTTTTAGTTGAGATGATCTCCATAGTCGTTACATTAACACTTTTACTTCTTGTCGTCCATAAATTTACTTAGCGCCGTCCGTATTTTAACCGTATTACTAATTTTACCCCTCACTATATTAACTCTTCACCTTCCTCTTTATCCACCTTCTTCCTTATCCCATCCACCTTCTCCCTTTTTCCTTCCTCCTCTACTTCGGTAAAAAAATTAAAATTTGAAAAACGGTTTCATGTAATCTCACTCCTCCAATTAATTTTGTCGTGTCATCTCAATTCCGAGTCTAAGGTAAATGATTTCTTAATTTTTGTACTTTAGGGCAAATCGATTTATGTTTGTTGTACCTTTTTTAATTGCATACTTGCTTCGTAGCTAGAAATTCTTCCTGGATAGAGGCATGGGAGATCTACACCTCTACCCAGAAAGAGGCATAGAACTCCCACTCCTCTTCCTAGGCAGAGGCGTGGTTCTCCCACGTCTGTTCTTGGAGAGAGACGTGGATACAACGTAGTTATCATCGTCCAAATAAACAATAAAACAACTCCATTGACAGCGTAATTATCAGCGTAAACATTGACGTAATTTTTTCGCATATCTAATAAAACAAGTCGAATAATAACTACATTGACAACAACGAAAACTAATCTCGACAATGTCATCATCGTCCAAATTGTTTTCTATATAGGGCAAATTCAAATCAAAAGGAATATTATTTTTCACGCTCGACATGTTCCGAACAATTGTAGATCAATTAAATTTCAAAAGACAACCGTTTTGTTAATTCGAGAATTAATGTTTTTTTGGTCAAAGTTTTAATTTCAATTAGCTTACTAGTTAAATAAGTAAATTAGGTTATTGTAGTTAGGTCAAATTTGGTTACTAAATTTGAAAGGGGCAAATCAGTAATTTTCCCATAAATTATGGACGACACTAAGTAAAATCATGGACGACAAGAAGTAGTCCCCTACATTAATAGCAAATTTTCCGTGAAAAGTATTCGTATTAGTTATACCTAATCTTATATTATTTCCTAATCTTAATATATTCTCTAATAAAAGGCATTAATTTAAGAGGGTAACTGTGTAAACACCATAACAGACATCACTACGTCAGAGATCTCAATGTCTTGAGACTACAGTTAGGTTGATGATATGCAAAAAAAATAAAATATTAGGACATGTCATATTATCACCTAATGAAGAGACTTATATAAATAGAAAAACAAGATGGGAAATAAGGAAAGAAAGGAAAATTGAAGAGGCTATTTGCTTCAGGATATTTGGTGTGTAGTGTACGTGTGGGGTACTCAGGTTGATGGCTTGCATTTAACTACATTTATTGAAATTACTCTGTTACGACTTACGAGTATTTAAACAAAGTACTCCGTTCAATTCAAAGTGCATACTATTCACAACTAAAGAAAATCTTTGATATTCTTGACAATGTATAAGAAAACATTTAGTCATGACTCGACAAATATTCAAAAGGCAAATGTGTACCTTGAATTTGAATAGAGAGAGTATTATGCATTTAACCATTTGTACAGAGTTGTACTCCTATTGTCCTATGTTTGACTAACAACCAATGCCTGATTCCTAACTCTTGTGGACTATCCTTTTACAAAAATGCACTCCATAAGCCAATTCAGTTTAGTTTAGCAAAATTCACTTCAGCCGAAAAGAACGAGTTATAAGTATTGGGACATTAATGAGATTGAGAATTTATTGGTTTGATGATATGTATGTGTAGGGTATGGATTTTCCAGGAGGCAGGGTAATGTACACATCACATTTGAGTTTTATACCTGAGGCTGCTGAAACAAGAGTACCTTGCTATCACGTTCTAAACGATCATGGACGGCCCATTTTGAACGATCCACGCGAACTGGTATACGCCATCTTTAATTGTACTACTCCAGTAGATTGTAGTCGGCAATACATGCCTAAGTGTTAAGCACAAAAAGAGTTGGAGTAATATGTGTAGAATTAATTCAGGTGAGCCAAGAAATGGCAACAAAGATGTACAGAAACATGATCACCCTGCAAGTTATGGACACTTTTCTATACGAAGCACAGAGGCAAGGGAGGATTTCCTTCTATATGTCTTCCATCGGGGAAGAGGCTATTAATATTGCAACTGCAGCTGCTCTTTCCGATCAAGACGTTATCTTTGCTCAGGTACAATTACGTCACTGATCACCCTTTTGCACAAACACCAGCTAGCACACGCCTCGCTTCATTTTCATTTAGGCTATAAACGAACTGATACAAAAGAGTTGTGCTTTTGTGACGACAACAGTATAGAGAACCCGGACTGCTACTTTGGCGAGGCTACACATTACAGGAATTCACTAACCAATGCTTTGGAAACAAGGCCGATCAAGGGAAAGGTCGACAAATGCCTGTTCATTACGGATCTAAGATGCATAATTTCTTCACTATTTCATCTCCAATCGCGTAAGTCTCTTTTTTTCCCTATTTTTGTAAATTGGCGGTTATATCCAGCAGTGACATACGGTAGTTATTAAGTCCTTTTACTGTTGTTGCAGAACCCAGCTCCCTCAGGCAGCAGGAGCTGCATATTCACTGAAAATGGAGAAAAAGGATGCTTGTGTTGTGGCCTTCATGGGAGACGGTTGCACCAGTGAGGTACATCTCACTAAATTCACTTATTGCTGTTCTACAACTACTTCATAGCTATGATGCTAACTATTTTCAATATTCGTTTTATTTCGCTTAGGGAGATTTCCATGCAGGAATGAACTTTGCTGCAGTAATGGAGGTTCCCATTGTTTTTGTTTGTCGTAACAATGGATGGGCAATAAGTACTCCTATCACCGATCAATTTCGCAGTAACTACTCGAAATTCAATACATCCAATAATCATCCCAATACAAAACCAAAAATTGTTAATCATTGCCTCAATTATGATATGACATGATTGACACTGATACTGATGATCCCTTAGGTGATGGAGTGGTTGTAAAGGGTCAGGCTTATGGAATACGGAGCACCCGTGTAGATGGAAACGACGCTCTTGCTGTCTACAATACAATCCGTTCTGCCCGTCAAATGGCCATTTCTGAACAAAAACCCGTCCTTGTTGAGGTACGTATCACACATCCTCACATATCTTAAGGTTGTGTTGTTTCCAGCTTATTTTCAGCTCATGAGTTAGGTCCACTTCAGTTCACTTCACTCCAGCCCCTTTATAAGTTCAAATTGTCTGTCAGTTGAGTTCAGTTTATTTCAGTTAAAAACCCACTCCAGCCGAGAAGAACGTGCCCTAGATCTAAACACTTATCTCATTTTTCAGGCCCTAACATACAGAGTATCACACCACTCCACTTCGGACGATTCGACCAAGTATAGGGCAGTTAATGAAATAGAACATTGGAAGTCTGAAAAAAGTCCAATCACAAGATTCAGGAAATGGGTAGAGAGTAATGGTTGGTGGAACGAAGAAGAGGAATCGAGTACTCGAAACAGGGTCAAGAAAGAGGTGAAAACTAACATGATCATATTCACATTCCATTTTCCAGCATACTTTATTTTTTTTTTGTCTGAGATGATTGACAGAAACATATGTGGCCTCTATAAACCTGAGATGGTTGGTTGGTTTGATTTATGTTGCAGATGATACGCGCGATTCAAGTGGCCGAGAAAATAGAGAAGCCGGCCGTTATGGAGTTGTTCACAGATGTATATGATGAGCCAACTAAAGATCTAAAAGAGCAAGAAAGATGGCTTAGAGAATCCATAAAGAAGCACCCTAAAGATTATCCATCTGAATGAATCTGCTCTCTCATTTGTAGTACATAAAGTACTTAATTCATTGTATATCAAGCTGCTTGTGAAGAGGTTGCTATGACACTTATTTAATCTGTCCAAGTAATGTGTGTGACTTGTATAGCCAATATGAACTAAAAACTTTATAATTACAATCTTCACATTAGCCTCAAAGTAGTCGTATCCGACACTCCAACACATGTTTACACAACACCTCGTTGGTGAATCGGACTAATACAGATAGTTAGTCTAGTCTCATCTTTGTTCGTTTGGACTTAGTTTTAACTTAACTCCATTCCGGTCCAGAAGTACAAGGACCGAACACGGAGTCTAGCTCTTGTACTTAACAATGGAGATAAGGATAATAGTAGAGTAGGATCGGAGTGGTAGGGCGGGCCGGGATTCTTTTTAAATTTGGACCTATGGTTGGGCTAAAGTCACTGATACTGATGCTACTTAGTTTGCTTCAGGTGTTCCAAAGACAGCACTTTGAGGAGGGAGGATATACTTGAATTGAGGAGCAAAGGGAGCATCCACAAGAAAGAAAGTAGAGATAATGTATGTAGTAAGTGTGTGTTGATGATGGAAGCAATATAATAGAGCATCTTGTGCCACCAACAATAACAAATTCATTCTGAATAATCCTTAATTCAGTGAGACAAGACTGTGACTTTGAAGCATACTAACCTCTATTCTTTTGCTATTTTTTTCATATGTAATAATTCTCAGAATACGATTCCGGCCACTTCTTTGGTTCATATGCTTCACAATTCCTACATTATTATTATGCCCATCATCTCTGTTTTGTGTACTCACACTATCTCATAGGTTGTGATTGGAATCAACATAGATTCTTTGTGTTCGTAGCGGTGGATTCAGGAAAAAAAATGCACAGTTAGTCGTTCATTAATTCACGTATTTAAAATTTAAATTTAGAATTTCTCCATTCGGTTCCAATCCAATAAAGTTTTGGTTCATTGTGGTCCAATCTTGGACTGATGCACGGACTTCTATGATTCTATTAAGAATATACCCTCAATAACAATATGTGAAATAACAATATAATAAAACCCAACCCCAAATATGCAAATCTCGCTCATGCTTCCGCCACAGCTAATTCATTACCAACTACTGTGAAACAAGCTCTAATTTCACCTCAATGGAGAATCGCTATGCAAGATGAATTCGAAGCTGTTGACCGAAATCAAACTTGGACTTTAGTTCCCAAACAACCGTCCCAAAATATAATAGGATGCAAGTGGGTCTATCGAATCAAATATAACCCTGATGGTTCACTTAAACAACATAAAGCACGACTAGTTGCGAAAGGATTTCATCAACGCCCAGGAATAGACTACACTGAGACTTTCAGCCCGGTAGTAAAACCAACAACAATTCGTTTGATCCTCTCACTAGCCGTTGCAAACTCTTGGTCATTACGTCAACTAGATGTTAACAATGCATTTTTACAAGGTACTTTGCATGACAATGTCTACATGCTCCAACCCCAAGGATTCGTTGATCACACTAAACCTGATCATGTATGCAAGTTAAACAAAGCTATTTATGGCTTAAAACAAGCTCCTCGAGCCTGGTATACTGAGTTAAAAACATACCTTGTTACCTATGGTTTTCAACAATCAATTTCCGACTCCTCCCTATTTATTTTCAAAACCAAAACAACTTGTATTTATATGCTCGTCTATGTCGATGATATTATTATTACTGGTCCAAACCACCATCATTTACAACAATTTGTAACTAATTTATCTAAACGTTTTTCATTAAAAGATCTTGGACCGTTATCATATTTTCTAGGAATCGAAGTCACACCCAATGACCTTGGACTTCACCTTAATCAAGCTAAATATGTCCATGATTTACTAGTCAAGTACAAAATGTCTGATGCTAAGCCAACTACAACACCTATGACCACCGAAACACACCTTATCCGTGAAGACGACAACCCGATCCAAGACCAATCTGGTTATCGGGCAATAGTTGGGAGCTTACAATATCTATCCCTAACTCGGCCCGACATCGCCTTCACTGTAAACCGCTTAGCACAATTCCTACATCATCCTACTTCTACACACTGGTCAGCTTTAAAGCGACTCCTTCGTTATCTCCAAGGCACCCAAAACTATGGTATTCAACTTCATCGGGCTACTCCACTTTGCCTTCATGCGTTTTGCGATGCCGACTTTGCTGGAGACAAAGACAATTACCTATCAACCACCGGATACATAATTTATCTCGGTCGTAACCCGGTCTCTTGGTCCTCTAAAAAGCAACGCGGACTTGCTCTTTCAACAACAGAGGCCGAATTTCGAGCTCTTGCTGCTGTCACCACAGAGACTCTTTGGCTCCGTAACTTACTCAGTGAGCTCAACATAGACATAACAAAACCTCCGACTATATATTGTGACAACATGTCAGCTACACTATATGCTAAAAACCCGGTCTTTCACTCAAGAATGAAGCACATGGCTCTCTCCTTCCACTTCGTCCGCGAACAACTTCAACTTGGTCATATTCGTATCCAACATGTTGCCAGCAAAGATCAATTAGCAGATGTTCTAACCAAACCACTACACAAACATCATCTTCAAGAACTACGAGACAAGATTGGACTCTTCCCAACGTCCATTGATAACTCCGTTATTGACCGCTTTTCTACACCCTTTTGACGTTTATTTAGCCTCGATTAATCGTATTTTCTTTGGCATTCCGGCTCATTTCGCCTATATTTTGTATTACACGGGTTTTTGCGTTTGTTGTTCGTTTTTAGGCATTTCCTTGACGAAAACGATGAAACTTGAGCATGCCCGGGTAAAAGGAGGTACATGACCCGAGTTCGAGCCTAAACAAGCGCATAGAAGACAAGAAACGGGAAAATGGGCATAGGAAGAGAATAGCACGGTGGACCGTGCGATTCTCAAGTCAGGAGGCTAGGACCGTGCGATTCTCACCGTGCGAAACGCATGTTTCGTGCGTTTCTCCGGTTTTGCCATTTCACTTCGTTTTTCGACCGGTTTTTCTATGTAACCTAATTAGAAGTATAAATACCCAAATTCTTATTTTTTGCCTCTTAAGTTTTTCTATAACACCTTAGTTCCATACTTTGAATTCTTTGAGGGTTTTAGAGAGGTTTGTAATCCTTTGAAGATCTTCATCTTCCCATTGTCAAAGATTGAAGCTTTTATGATTATTATTTCTTCTTCTTAATTAATCTTTCCATCCTCCTTAAGTGGGTAATTTTTACTTCCTTCTTTGTCTTAATTTCATCTTGTTATCTTTTCTTTTTCTTAGCTTAACTTAGTTCTTGTTATCTTTGTTTGTTACTCTAGTTTGCAATTAGTTTAGTTTTCTCTCACTTTGTTAATATCTATGAATTTCATGTTAGTATTAGAAATCCCCAATTAGATTCTTCCAATTTGACCACTTTCACATAATTGGTAGTATAATTCAATTTACAAGAATGTTCATAATTAAAGACTCCACCTTTATACTTAATTCCACTAATTTAGCCATGATTAGTGAGTAGTCCTCTTCTAGGGTGCGACTTGGCCCCGATATGCCTAAATTGTGTGTTTGAATACTATTTTTAGATTGTTGAGGATTGATGGGAATTGGTTAGTTTTGGGCTTTGTGGATTGACTTGTCTTGTGGGTTGTGTCTGAACCCTTAACCCTTGTCCACCGATGGGAGTCGGTTAGGTTTAGGAAGTAGACCTCGCCCTCAGATTCGCTTTACCCCACCAAGTTGAACATGGGAGTGGGAACTTGGTAGGGTACCCAAGCTTTCGGTTTGAACTCTTTGCCTTGGGAAAGGGAGGAGGAAGAATCGGGAATAGACGCGGTCTTAAAGAATCGACTCACGAACCCGGGAGGGAGGTGGCCGGTTTTAGCTTAGTCGGATTACGAACCCGGGAGGGAGGTAACCGACCCTTAGAGGCGTTCCACTCTTCCCACCGTCCATAGCAATCCAATACCCGGTATTCTTTACTCATGATTATGGTATATCGGAGGTTAAGTCGGACCCTAGGTTTTTCCCTATTTGAGTAATCGTAAATTTTAGTATTTGCTTGTTTTATCTTTAGTTTTCCACCTTCTTTAGTTTCATTTCTTTCTCTAGTCTATCATTCGTCATTGTAGTCGTAGTTCACCATTTCTCCCTTATTAGACTTAGATAAACATTTAGAATTAAAACAATTAGGAACCGTCCCGCTCCTTGTGGATCGACCCTCTATTGTGCTACGATTACGTCGTGCGCTTGCGAGGTATTAAAACCCCAACAAGTTTTTGGCGCCGTTGCCGGGGAGTGTTAGCGGTACTAGTAGTTTTTATTCTTGCGTTTAGACTAAGTTATTGGTTACTTTGCACACTCCGGTGTGCCTTTGCTCGTGATCTAACTCCTACTTTCTAGTTTGTGTATTGTTTTGCATGAGTAGGCGGATTCTTGGGCTCTCACCAATTCATTTGTTGAATCCCGAGATTGAAGCTACCGCAAGGCGATACAACGCCGAGAGAAGAAGAAATCGAGGGCAACCACCTTCACCACCTATTATTTCCGAATCCGAGGAAGAAATAAGATCCGAAGAAACAATTGAGTCCGACGAAGAAGTTAATTCTCCAAGACCACCATCACCGCCTCCTATTATGGCTTCTATACGAGAGGAATCGACACCCCAAGTGGTGTCGCAATCAAGTATTACGAGGCCCGCAATTGGAGCAAACAATTTTGAGATCAAGACTACTCTTATTCAATTCGTACAACAAAATCAATTCTCTGGGTTACCTCTTGATAATCCCAATGAGCATATTAATGTATTCTTGGAAGCTTGCGATAATGTCAAGATCAATGGAGCCTCGGATGAAGCTATTCGCTTGAGACTTTTCCCGTATTCATTGAATGGGAGAGCTAAGGAGTGGCTAAGAAGTCAACCGGCCTGTTCTTTTGATACTTGGGACAAATTATCCAAGGCTTTCTTGTTGAAGTTCTTTCCACCGGGCAAGACGGCGAAGTACCGAAATGATATAACCAATTTTGCCCAAGAAGACCATGAATCCCTCTATGATGCATGGGAGAGGTTTAAGGAGTTGCTAAGACAATGCCCTCATCATGGCATAGCCCCTCATGTGGTCATCCTCACATTCTACAATGGTGTGCGTCCCGAATATCAAGTGGGATTGGATGCGGCGGCCGGTGGTGCTATTGATCTAGTACACCACACCGCGGCTATGGGTTTCATTGAGAAGATGGCCTCCAATAATCATCATTGGGGTGGGGATAGGAGGAAGTTGAAGAAGCAAGATAATAGTGAGACCTTGAATGCTCTTAATGCAAAGATAGATAATTTGACAAAGCAACTTTCTCAATTCAAGCAAGGGGGATCGAGTTCTTCTAAGGAGATCAATGAGTTCTCTTGTGAGCTATGCGGAAGTCCAAGTCATGATGCCGCGGAATGTTGTGTTGTCACCACAATGGAGCAAGCCAATGGTATATGGGAAACAAATGCAAGGCAAGCATTCAACAACAACCAATATCATCCCGGACAAAGAGCGTTCTTATCCTATGGGAACAAGAACTTCCAAACTCCAAATCAACAAAAGACTACATTTAATCAAAATTTCCAAAGGCCAAATCAAGGCTTTAATCAAGGATTCAACTTCCAAGCACAAGATACATCGGGTTTTCAAGCAAGAAATTTCCAAGCAAGGCCAACATTCAACACCACCCCATTCCAAACCCCCCTCCAAAATCAATCTCAAGTTCCATATCAAACCCCTACACCATTCACTACTCCTATACCACATCAACAACAAGCTCCACCACCTAAGTCCAATTTGGAAATACTTATGGAGCAAATGATGAGCACCCAAAATAGCTTCATTCAACGCCAAGATCAACGTCATGAAGAGACTACTTCTTCAAT
The DNA here is from genome assembly GCA_958450325.1 of Agrostemma githago. NCBI lineage: Eukaryota > Viridiplantae > Streptophyta > Magnoliopsida > Caryophyllales > Caryophyllaceae > Agrostemma > Agrostemma githago. Next base: position 3,638,728 of record OY288255.1, read on the forward strand.
CTCTCAATTGAAGAGTCAAGTCCAAAATGCCCAAAGAATCACCGATCATCAAATACAACAACTCGCGAACCAAGTCAACGAGTTGACCGCATCGAGTGGGATATTTCCGGGAGGTATTAAAGAAAATCCTAAGGGTAAAGGCGAATTGAATGCCATTCAATTAAGGAATGGGCGCATATTGGATGAAGTTGTGGTTAACAAGAAGAAGAAGGCCAATGTTGAAGATGAAGTAAGTGAGGAAGTAAAGGGTGAAAAAGAGGGTTCAAGTGAAGTGGTTGTTGATGAACCGTCCATCATTGAAGATCATGTGGCAAAAGAAACCCCAAAGGTTACTAATGAGGTCAAAGCTTATGTGCCACCGATTCCATTTCCTCAAAGGTTAGCTAGGGCCAAGCTTGAGCAAAAGTATGGTAAGTTCTTGGAGATGGTGAAGAGCATGCATATCACACTTCCTTTCCTTGAGGTCATTAGAGACATTCCCTCCTATGGCAAGTTCTTGAAAGATGTCATTTCTAAGAAGGTATATGGTGAGCAACTATCGGTGAGCCTCTCAAAGGAGTGTAGTGCCGTTCTCTTGAACAAATTGCCACAAAAATTGGAAGACCCCGGGAGCTTTACTATTCCATGCTCAATTGGCTCTATCAATATTGAGAAGGCATTTTGTGATCTAGGAGCAAGTGTAAGTCTTATGCCCCTTTTCCATCTTTAACAAGCTTGAAGGCTTTGAGCTAGCTCCCACGAGAGTGTCCCTTCAATTAGCGGATCGTTCCGTTAAATACCCGATGGGGGTAGCCGAGGATGTGCCAATCAAAGTCGGGAACTTAATCATCCCGTGTGACTTTTACATCATGGACATTCCCGAAGACACCAAGATTCCCATTATACTTGGTCGTCCATGCCTAGCCACCGGGGGAGCTCTTATTGATGTCAAGAATGGTAAGCTCTCACTTCAAGTCGGGGATGACAAGATGGAATTTTCACTTGAGAAAGCCATGAAAGAGCCCTCAAATGTTGGATCATGCTACCAAATACAAATGTTTGAAGAGTCTACCATGGAGCAAGATGATCATTATGCCCTTGAGGAGTCCATTGTCGGGAATTCGGAAATGGATGCGATGGAATATACTCTAGCTATGGACTCAATCTTGAAGCAATGCACCACAAGGTCACTAGAAAGTTTGACCGAGGAAGGGTTATATGAGGAGAGATCTACGCCTCCTCAAGTGGAGTTGAAACCTCTTCCTTCATCTCTTAAATATGCTTTCTTAGGTCCTAATGAGTCATACCCGGTTATTGTCAATAGTGCACTTAATGACCATCAAGTACATGACTTGTTGGAAGTTTTGAGGAAATATAGAGAGGTCATTGGGTACACTATTGATGATATTCGTGGTATTAGTCCCGCCTTATGCTCTCATCGTATACTCTTAGAAGATGAGAGCACCTCATCCATTGAGCGTCAAAGACGTCTCAATCCGGCCATGGCCGAGGTGGTGAGGAAGGAGGTGCTAAAACTCCTTGATGCTAATATCATTTATCCAATCTCGGATAGTAAGTGGGTGAGTCCCGTTCATGTCGTCCCTAAGAAAGGTAAGACTATTGCTCCCGGATATTCGGTGATGTGATTACACCGAATTTCCATTTTTGAAAAATCCAAAATTATTGCTCCCGGATTTTTGGTGACGTGATTACACCAAAAATCCCTTTGAAAAATCCAAAACTTTTGCTCCCGGATTTTTGGTGACGTGATTACACCAAAAATCCATTTGAAAAATCCAAAGTGTTTTGCTCCCGGTGCTTTACTGACTTGATTACACTAAAAGCACCACTTGAAAATCCAAATATTTTTTTTACTTCTTTTATTTTGTTTCATTTTCTCTTAGATTTTCTTAGTTTTCTTTCTTTTCATTTTCTCTTTTTTTTTTTTTTTTTTTTTTTATTTTCTTACTACTTTCCATCTTGCATTTTGCATTGAGGACAATGCAAGGTTCAAGTGTGGGGAGGAGTCTTAGCTTAGTTCTCTTCAAAAATTTAAAAACCATAAAAATCTCAAAAATCTCAAAAATCCAAAAAGATTTTGTTTCTAGTTTTTTTTTAGTGTGTCTAGTTTAGTTTAGTGTAGCTTGTGTACATATATTTGTTTTCGTGTTGTTTCCTCTTTTTCCCTTGTGTAGGTAAATAACCCGTCGGACGCCAAAAATCAAAATTCGAGGTAGATGGATGAAGACCGCTCCGGTATATTCTTTCCACCTTATTCCTTTTTCCTTGTATTTGTTGAAGGAGGATGGGATTTTGATTGTATTGGAGGTTCTTGATGAACATTTGGGTTGGTAGTTGTTTGCTCACTTGTGGAAATTGACTCTTTTGTGCTTTGTTTTATTTGTTTTCTTTATTTTTGTGTGATTAGTGTCTAGTTTAGTGTGTCTTAGGGTAGTGTAAATATTTTCGAAAACCTAGTCTTGAAGCTTATGTTGGAAGCCTACATTTTCTTATTAGTTTTACTTACCTTGATGTAGGACTCGAATCTAGTAGAATAGCTTTAAAATACTTGGTTTATCGACATTCTAGCTTAGGTCCACCCTTCCTACCAAATAGATTACTCGGGGGTTTGCACTTGACCATTTTGATCCCCCGTGGTGTGAAAACTCCTTGGTTACCGTGCCTCGTGTCCCTAGGTGACCATTATTCATTGTGACCGCTTTTATAATCCAAGATTATCTATCAAAAATCACAAATACTTTCCACAATAATTTTTGCTTTTTGCTTATTGGTGATTCTAATGTGTAATGTTCTCCCCACTTCGAAAAAAAAAAAAAAAAAAAAAAAAAAAAAATCGAAAAAAAAAAAGGGAAACAAAGAAAAAGAAGAAATTGAAAAGAAAACAAGGGGGAGAAAGAAAGAAATGAAAAACTATGAAAATCGAAGAAAGATCACCACACATCAAAATAAATAAATTTTCCGTTGATTTGGGGAGCCATCGTGAAGGGCCTACCGAGGGACCGAGTTCCTAAGGAAGGAAGATAGCGGTGGTGAACCGGTCATTGGAACTATTATTTTTCTATCTCCTTTCTACTTGGATTATTTGGTCATAGTGAGTTTTGGGACGACCCTTCTCTTTATTTTATAAAGAGGTCGAGGCACACTTACCTACAGTGTTTTATAACGCCACGGTTCTACCTTTCCACGCCATCTTACGCCCTCTTGTAGTTTATTTGGAAGGTTGGGAGGAAATTTGCTAGATTATCGATGTTCATAGTAATTTATAGCTATAGTATTAGATTCTTGTCCATGTCTTGTAGGTTAACTAGTTTGAGAATGTTAGTTTTCATAATAGGTGGATGATTAGTGTTTTTCCCGCCGTCTTGATGAGGGTGACGGTGTTTTCCTTTTGTGATGCAAATATGTCTTGTATTTGTGGGCTTAATCGATTGTTTGTGTCAATAGTTTTGTGCAAGACCCAACTTGCCTTGCAACGGGATACCTATCCTCATGGTATGTCGTTGTGAGTTGAAAGGGCGTTGAGTGCGCTAATACTCATGCGGTTAGTAATAGTTTAGTGAGTGGTCGAGGGATGCTTATATTGTGCATTCACTCTTTGTAGTCTAGATGCTTGTCTTTGCCTTTGTCGCGCTTACTCGAGGACGAGTAAATGTCTAGTGTGGGGAGGTTGATAACTCCGTTATTGACCGCTTTTCTACACCCTTTTGACGTTTATTTAGCCTCGATTAATCGTATTTTCTTTGGCATTCCGGCTCATTTCGCCTATATTTTGTATTACACGGGTTTTTGCGTTTGTTGTTCGTTTTTAGGCATTTCCTTGACGAAAACGATGAAACTTGAGCATGCCCGGGTAAAAGGAGGTACATGACCCGAGTTCGAGCCTAAACAAGCGCATAGAAGACAAGAAACGGGAAAATGGGCATAGGAAGAGAATAGCACGGTGGACCGTGCGATTCTCAAGTCAGGAGGCTAGGACCGTGCGATTCTCACCGTGCGAAACGCATGTTTCGTGCGTTTCTCCGGTTTTGCCATTTCACTTCGTTTTTCGACCGGTTTTTCTATGTAACCTAATTAGAAGTATAAATACCCAAATTCTTATTTTTTGCCTCTTAAGTTTTTCTATAACACCTTAGTTCCATACTTTGAATTCTTTGAGGGTTTTAGAGAGGTTTGTAATCCTTTGAAGATCTTCATCTTCCCATTGTCAAAGATTGAAGCTTTTATGATTATTATTTCTTCTTCTTAATTAATCTTTCCATCCTCCTTAAGTGGGTATTTTTTACTTCCTTCTTTGTCTTAATTTCATCTTGTTATCTTTTCTTTTTCTTAGCTTAACTTAGTTCTTGTTATCTTTGTTTGTTACTCTAGTTTGCAATTAGTTTAGTTTTCTCTCACTTTGTTAATATCTATGAATTTCATGTTAGTATTAGAAATCCCCAATTAGATTCTTCCAATTTGACCACTTTCACATAATTGGTAGTATAATTCAATTTACAAGAATGTTCATAATTAAAGACTCCACCTTTATACTTAATTCCACTAATTTAGCCATGATTAGTGAGTAGTCCTCTTCTAGGGTGCGACTTGGCCCCGATATGCCTAAATTGTGTGTTTGAATACTATTTTTAGATTGTTGAGGATTGATGGGAATTGGTTAGTTTTGGGCTTTGTGGATTGACTTGTCTTGTGGGTTGTGTCTGAACCCTTAACCCTTGTCCACCGATGGGAGTCGGTTAGGTTTAGGAAGTAGACCTCGCCCTCAGACTCGCTTTACCCCACCAAGTTGAACATGGGAGTGGGAACTTGGTAGGGTACCCAAGCTTTCGGTTTGAACTCTTTGCCTTGGGAAAGGTAGGAGGAAGAATCGGGAATAGACGCGGTCTTAAAGAATCGACTCACGAACCCGGGAGGGAGGTGGCCGGTTTTAGCTTAGTCGGATTACGAACCCGGGAGGGAGGTAACCGACCCTTAGAGGCGTTCCACTCTTCCCACCGTCCATAGCAATCCAATACCCGGTATTCTTTACTCATGATTATGGTATATCGGAGGTTAAGTCGGACCCTAGGTTTTTCCCTATTTGAGTAATCGTAAATTTTAGTATTTGCTTGTTTTATCTTTAGTTTTCCACCTTCTTTAGTTTCATTTCTTTCTCTAGTCTATCATTCGTCATTGTAGTCGTAGTTCACCATTTCTCCCTTATTAGACTTAGATAAACATTTAGAATTAAAACAATTAGGAACCGTCCCGCTCCTTGTGGATCGACCCTCTATTGTGCTACGATTACGTCGTGCGCTTGCGAGGTATTAAAACCCCAACATCCATCTTGAGGGGGCGTATTAAGAATATACCCTCAATATTAGTCAATCATACAAATCATCTTGATCCCCAAGCAACAAATAATCAAGCTATCAATTAGTACCTTCAATCAAGCAATTAGTGATGCATTCACATTGTAAATGTAGGAAAATTTTATCTTGTCTTTTCTTGTGTAAAAAGGCTCCAATTTCTAGCCTTAATTAGTCTCTTTCTTCTACTATATATACTGTACTCTTACACCCATTGTAAATATCCAAAAATCATTTTATACAAGTCTTATAGATTCAACCCTTAAGCTAGATCGACAAGGAACATTACTACATATCATCGACTTCATGTTACCTTTTGTCATTCACTCTTTTATCGAGGAGGTGATCCGATGAATGGAAGCGGCTCTTTGCTTGTCAATGATCAATCCTCAAGGTATATATCTGAAACAATTACTCCGTATATCGTTATCATTTGTGTGGATGTGGGGAATCTAGCTAGTGGTAATATAAGGGATAACACTCGCTAATAATTGAGCTTCAAATGTCACCTTAAAGGTTTGGTTATGATGATTCATTCATCTAATATGATATCAGAGTCATCGTGACCCAATTAAAGGTTGCGTGCTCGAATCCTGACAGAAAATCTCACAAGTGAAATTTCAGCACATGGTTAAAGCTTAATGTGCTTTCGAATGACGGGACCTGACGGGTAGTACTGTTTCCCAAATGGCCTCGTGTGATTCTAAGACAATTGATGTGTTATGAAATTTGCTCGGTCAACGCATTTCAAGGATATGGCTTATCCCGGTCGCGCACATCCTCAGTAGTGATCCTCTGGGTGTTGGTGCCCTGATCCCGGCCCATACACCAAGTGAGTATGGGCTTGCACATCTTCATGTACAAGATACTCCGTATTACTTAAGCAAAGCTAACAAGCTAATAATTATCTTCATACTTGGAAGATTTCACCTTAAACTAAGATTGAGTCAAATAAAGTCAACGTACCAAGATAAAGTTGGTTAAGTTGACTGATGTATTTATCGTTTCTTTTTGTTGCGTCCCTTCTTTTTGAGTATATATGCATGTATGGAATACAGTTTTCGTTGAGACGAAGTATAACCAGTGTGGATGTTAGCAGATAATCAACTCCTTTTGTTCTAATCCATATAATTAAGACACACTTAATCCATTTTATTCTTGAAATGGACACGACCGTTTAAGAGATGCGACATGAATACACGATGACAAAATATATATGCATGGTGTCTAGCTCTTTTCGGCGCTATGGAGATTTGAGACACTTAACAATTTGAAGATGAATCCATACAGTATTGATGTGGAAGAGTGAGGCAGCAACTGAACATGAATCGTAATTGCTAAATCTACTAATACTCCCACCTTCATTCGGCCTCCATTCGGCACAGAAAGAACTCGATCGATCAGTCACGCACAGCTGTGATCACCAAAAGGCTGCACAACAATACTTGATTAAACAGCGACTAATCATTTGTTGACACCACCCCTGGCCCCTCTTCCCTGCAACTTGCCGCTTCATTTTAACTCATTCCATGCAAATTGTCTTTGTATTTTCCCCCCCAACTTATTTATTCCCAAATTCTTATTTGTGACGCTCATATTTGTCACAAATATGTGACGGACGGAAGAAATATGGAGTAATATATAGGATAAAAACACATAATGCATAGGAAATAATAAGAAATGGTGTATCATTATTTATCATGTGGAGTAATACATAATCCGTTATAATCTTACGACAGATATATGAAGACTTCCTATTATTCCACTTACATAAAATACTCCTAAGCTAATACTCAACCCGACACTGATGAGTACACGAATTTTATCTTAATAGTGAATATGATCGTCATAATAAAAAGTCTTACTCATATATCTTTATCATAAAGGGAATAAGATCCTCTCCATTATTTATCAATGAACCGGATTTTATTTTCAAATGTTCCAATAGTTCTTATATCAACGCTATAAGATGATGAAAGAGGAAGAGAAATGATATTATAATGGATTGTGAGAGGTAATAGAGACGATCCTAACTCTTATAATAGTGGTATGTGAAAGTTTGGAATTTGGGATCAGGTGGAAAAAGCCATTGTAGTACTGTACAAACAATAGAGCAGTTATATTCATCACCGTACACAACAATTCTTTTTTGTACTCCGTAGGATATTTCTCATAGAATTATTAGGATATTAACTCAATTTATTTTAAGTAAAAACTATTATTACAATAAGTCGACATTTATAAAATATTATAGAATTCAATATACAAGTACTCCGTAGTTGTTGCCCTTAATCACACTCCATCCGTTCACTATTTTTTATCCTATTTCACTAATATCTGTGAGAAATATTATAATGAAATTGGGTAAAAAATACTCCCTCCAGGCCTCCATCCACTATGATGTTCCCATTTAATTTTTGGGGGTCGAAGTTCGTAAACTTTGACCATGAATTCCATAAAAAGTACGAGTATACAATTTTATAATATGATTTTTACATAATTACATTTGTTATCAAAAGATCTTTGTAGAATTATAATTTCAACAGAAAATAATGACGTATAGCAATAATAAAACACAGTTAAGTACCGTCTCAAAGATCGTGAAAAAATAAATGAGAACCTCTCTTTGGGATGGAGGGAGTAGTGAACAAGAGTTGTACATTCATACTAGTAAATCAAGAAATACGAGTAAATATTTCGTTAAATTTATTGGGCCAGATATTTAGAATAAATAAAATACTTCCTCTTAGTTTTTTTGGCACAAATATAAGAAGAGAATAAAGAATTGATTAAAGTAAAATAATGTGAGGCATAAAGTAGAAATATAGTGAGGTTGTGAGTAAAAGAAAGAATAAAGAATTGAAGAAAGAATAAAGAAATGATTAAAGTACAAATCAAAAATGAAAAGAGAGAAGATGATTGAACTAGTGTAAAAAAAAAAAAAAAAAAGGAAGATCTTAGAAACAATGAGGAGTATTAAGGGCAATAGCAATGAGGAATAATAAGAAGTTCCATATACAATAAGAAACTCATTACCCATTGTTGTACACGTAAGGAGCTCCTTATTAAAGAGTTGGTTTCTAAAACAAAGAACCAACTTCATAGATATTTGTGAGTAATTGAATAAAATAATGAATAAAAGAACAATTAGTCTCATTAAAAAATTGCTATGGAACTTCACCATTGATGAGAAAATAAATGAGTTTTATATGTAATAGAGTAGGTTGATATGACCATAAAAAAAGATGGTATGGAACTTGTAACATTGCTATTGCCTTAAGGCAATAGCAAGTAGTTTCCTACAAAATATTTTCATTGCCAACAAAACATATCTAGCAATATATGAAACTTTATATTTCTCCACAATGATAAAAATTTCATACATTTATTGTGGATCCTTTTTACTCTCCTTTACATTTATGAAACTGGTTCCTTAAGAAACCGATTTCATATAAGAACTTTCTTATTTTCTAGTTCAGTAGTTAAGGAGCTCCTTTATGTATGATAAAACTCCTTAAGTGTTATCATTGCTATTGCCCTAAATAAGACAATTCATTTAAGTAAAAAGATGATTCATTTATCATGTTTTTTTAGAAACAACCCATTTATTTATTATTTATAAATAAGGGTTATTTCATGAGAATAATACCAACTATGTGTGTTTCTTAAAATAATACAAACTCTACATAATCTCATTTTAATATGAACTACGCATTCATTAATCTCGTTTTGTTATGTATGAAATTATGACTTGATATTACAGGTCATAGTGACTTGTTGTAACTTTCTAGCATTTTATTAGATCCGTTGCAGTCATCGTGAAAGTCAAAATAACAATAAAAACATTTTTTTTCATAGCTTCTATAAGACTAAATGAAAAAGAAATAGAAGATGAATTTTCGGAAAATTTAATTTTTTTTTTTTTTTCAATGGCAAAAAATGAACACGAAAGGTAAATCAAAAGAAGAAAAGTTAGAGAAAGAGTTTAATAAGGGAGGTTCAACAGGTAACCGGTCACTCATAGCAAAACGAGGTTAATGAAAACATAGTTCGTATTAAAATGAGATTACGTATAGTTTGTATTAATTTAAGAAGCACACGCATAATTGATATTATTCTCATGAAATAACCCTATAAAGAGCGAGGCTGAACTTTATACAAAGGAGCGTTTCATATATGCTTAAATTCATCCCCCTTTTCCCAAAAGAAAAGAGAAAATAGGAAAGAAATCAAAGGGCAGAAAGAAAAGGAGGGATTCGATCCACATCAAGTCGACGTGGTATCCTCAATCTCTCTCACACTATATGTAATGTCTTGTGTCTTCACTCTCCTTCTCCACCATCTCAATTCTCAAATCTCACTATCACCATCTTCATCACTCATCACTACTCATATACTACTGATACATACATACATACATACATGATACATACACCACATTATAACTAGTACATACCAGTGATACAGGAGTACTGCTCCTCCGTATTATACTTTGTTGTTACTTGCCCTATCTCATCTCTCATCTCTTCATTTATCACTCACTCACTCACTCACTCACTCATTCACCTCTCCCTTCTAAAACTCACTCAGCCCACATACATCAAACATCTTTCAACTTTACATTTTTACTCAACTTCCTATTTCATTTTACCCTCCTCCCTCTTCTCCCTTTTCAACCTTCTTAATTTCCTCATTTTCTCAATTGTAAGCTCCTTCGTTTCTACTTTATCTCTTTCTTTATCTCAAAAGACTTTTCATTTGGTTCTACCTTCATTATTTTGTTGATGTACACCCGGCCATACATAATTACTCTCTTCGTTCCACTCAATTATCGTCTATTAACTTTTACTTTTATTTTCCAGAATTTTACAATTGAAACCAAACTAATCTTTGTATATGATGTCAGCATGTGACTGACACTAAATAAATTACTGTAATAAATAAATGTATAGTTGTACAAAAATCATAACCCCGTGATTGATTGATTGATTGAATTGAACAAGATGTTGGTTGTTTTGTACTTGCAAATTACAATCATGTAAGTACGTACGTACTGTATTTGATGGATTACAGTATTTGTATGCTCAATTATTATGTGCACTTATGTTGGGGTAGCTACCTTCATTCACATAGATTTTGTCGATAGTGACCCAATAAATTAAATTAAATTAAATTACTTAGGAGTAGTTGTTACTATTAACCAGCTCTTATTTTAATGGATTTACGGTGGGGTCTAGCAGTTAAGATGGAATTAACTTACAAGTTTTGATCCCCTCACCGTGCACACTTGGTTACACCAAAAACTACTTTATTCATTATAATGCAACTAGTGGGTGGGGGTTTAGTTGACAAAAAATACTCTGTATGTTTTCGTATATTAAACGCTAGAATACAGGACCGAACCATATGACAAGACAACGTGATCAGTAGAGTTGAGAGATTCAAGGAGGAACATAGCTAACTGATTAAGTACAACTCAAACGAAATTAAACATGACTACTTGTGTAAAAAAAACATTGTCGTTTTTTTCCTCCTGAATCTGTTTTTATTGACTAGTGTATTTTTTTTTGAAGATAAGTGAATGTGAATTGATAAGTGTATGAGAATGAGTATGGGTGTTTGTTTTGCCTATGAATCTCGAAGAGAGACAAAAAGGAAGAGTGAGTAAAAGAGGTGCTATTATGAGAAAGCTATGCTTAGTAAATACGAGTAAAAGATAAGATGCTTCACAAAAAGAATGGGTGTTGCAGTTGCTCACCCTTTAATTTGCTTTTTCATTCTTTTGCATTATTGTTAGCTTACCTGACCTCTATTCAAATTCATGTTGTTTTGCCGGTAGCCAGGGACTGCATACTCACATTACTTTTCCTGCTGGCGAGTCCTTCGTATTTGCAGTCGAATAAGCCGTGTTGTTGTTGATGTTGTTGTTGCAGAGCAAGTAGTATATCTGAGTAATTATATCAGGAGGCTGTATCATGTAAGCTGGTGCTAAACTAGGGTGAGTTCAAGGGTGCAGCAGGCCAGGACTCCACCCTCACGCACGTTCAGCTATTGTTACGCGCTGCATTACTCACTTGGTAAGTTAGTCCTACTACTACTACTACTACCTCAACAACAGCTATTACTACAGGCCAGCAGGACTCCACCCTCACTTTGAATTGCACAACGTAATATACAGATCATTCAAACACAAGACAACTTTACAACTCTTGAATTCCTGAGCTGCTTCAAGATAATTGAAATGGCTTGGCCTTACTTTGACCCCGAATACGAAAACTTGAGCGTCAAAATTAACCCTCCCAGGTTCGCCTCTCTCTCATACATATTATTACATCATAGGATGACGGTCTTCAACTTACGTTAATGCTTTTCAGGGTTTCCGTGGATAACACCAGCTGCACCGACTGCACCCTAGTTAAGGTCATTTATAAACTGATCATATATACAATCTAATGTAATGTACCGAGTGCATACTTTGCATTAATCATATCTTCTCCCAACTGATCTGATGTTATCGCGTATCTTGGAGCAGGTGGACAGTATGAACAAACCTGGGATACTTCTGGAAGTAGTGCAAATCTTAACTGACTTGGATCTCATCATTACTAAAGCTTACATTTCCTCTGATGGTGGATGGTTTATGGATGGTACATACTATTACTAGAATACTAGATATCCCTTTCAAAGATGTTTTGTTTTGTTTTGCTACAACACTGAAACGATGTTTCATGTTTTCTTGTATGAAACAGTTTTTCATGTTACTGATCACTACGGAAAGAAAATTACTAATGCAGAGACCATTAACTGTATCGAAAAGGTATGCAGCTTGTTTTGTTATCTCTGTTCTCACTTCGCTTCATCTGTCCCTCTTAGATTTCATAGGATTGTGATTGAATCTGCATGCTCTTCTTCTTGCAATAGGCACTGGGGCCAAAGGGTCAAGCAGCAGACTGGATAAAGAGTTGTCCAGCAAAGAGAGTAGGGCTTCACGCAGTAGGCGACCATACTGCAGTCGAACTGATAAGCCGTGATCGACCTGGTCTGTTATCTGAGATCTTTGCTGTGCTTGCTGACCTCCATTTCAACATAACAGCTGCTGAAGTATGGACTCATAACAGAAGAATAGCCTGCGTGCTGTATGTGAATGACGATACCACCTATCGTCCAGTAGATGACCCAAACAGGCTATCCTTCATGGAAGAGCAGCTGAACAACGTTCTTGGGGGTACAGATGATGATGAACAAGTATCTCGCATGAGTTTCTCCATGGGATGTACTCACATGGACCGACGTTTGCATCAAATGTTATTTGCTGATAAAGATTATGAAGGGGATGCAGGAACGAATGAGAAGAAATATCCTACCCTTTTCAAACCTATGATTTTTGTCGAACGTTGCGAGGAGAAGGGGTACTCAGTGGTGACTGTCAAGTGCAAGGATCGACCTAAGCTTATGTTCGACATTGTCTGCACTCTTACTGACATGCAGTATGTTGTTTTCCATGCAACCATCAATTCTGATGGTCCTAATGCAACTCAGGTATCAAAACCATATCTATATCCTAGCCGTATATATAACCCGTATAGTCAAAGTTGCATTTCTAATTAAAATTTGTTCAGGAGTACTTCATTCGACATAAAGATGGTTGTACGGTTGGCATGGAAAGCGAGAGAGACAGGGTCATCAAATGCCTCGAAGCTGCTGTTCACCGGAGAGTAAGCGAGGTAAGCAATCATACAAAGTACATATGTAAGAATCTTTTTTTGAATGCAGCTCATTCATTATACATGTACGAGTATTTCATATTTGGGTGATGGTAAGTGTAGGGTTTAAGCCTAGAGTTATGTGCAAAGGATCGGGTAGGATTGCTGTCGGAAGTGACAAGGATTCTGCGAGAGAACGGACTGTCTGTAATACGAGCTGGTGTATCGACAGTGGGAGAGAAAGCAAGGAATGTGTTCTACGTAACAGATGCTTCAGGGAATCCAGTAGACGTGGAAACGATAGATGCACTGAGGAAGGAGATAGGGCGTACGATGATGCTGAACGTGAAGAAAGCCCCGTCAAGCAAGAAGGCGGAGGCGCACGAGGGGAGTGGATGGGGTAAAACCAGCTTCTTCTTCGGTGGTCTACTCGAGAAGTGGTTACCTTAAGCAGTTTAAGCATCTACTGTAAGACTGTAAGTTTTGTGTGACATCCATTCTGGTGTACTGGTGAATAGATTAATAATAATGGCACCTGCAAAATTGTAATTTAAGGGGAATGGCCTTTGTATTTGCACCATTTAGTCCATTAATGGATAGGTGGGTCACAAGACTCACAACTCACAAATTATGTGATAATCCTAGTCGTTTCCAAAGTCGAGTGATTTGCTAACGATTTTTCTTGGGGGAAGATCAAAAATATTGTGTGACATAACCATTAACCATATTTGATACTCCCTCCGGTCATAATCAATCCTCCCATTCTATTGAAATTCAGCAATAAGGAGTAATTAGTTTTACCTCGGTCGTTTTCGTGATCGTTTAGGGATTATGTAAGGCACTGATTTGTTGTTGTTACGCTTGTGTCCAGTGATGCTCAGAAGATTCAATTTCAACACAGCAACCTAAATGGCCAAAAATACGACACTCCCTATCAGGCAGTAATGGCAAGATCGAACAAGTGGCCGAGTACCTAGAAAAACAATCAATAATTCAACCAAAACCTTAAAGTGATGATACTAGTAATATCGAGTATATTCTATTAAGAGTACAAACCACATATTGCAGTCCAACTTTTGTTTGCCCCACACCACTCAAGTTGAAGCCGGAAGAAGACGTTAGGAGTAATTTTATCATTTTTCTGATGAATCACAAATATACTCCTACTGCATAAAGACATCCACATAAAATAGCGTACTCGATCACATTGTCTACGCAGCAAAAGTACAGTGTATATGATGACAAACTCGTCTTTGCTTTTGAGTAGATTAAATAAATCCCATGATAACGAGCGGCTACGACTACCTTTTCCTGGAGTTCTCAGTATATCACGGCACTAACGTTAAGTGAAATGGCTGGCATGATGACACAAAATTGGACTTGACGACCTGTCCCAATTCGAATGACCTAATACAAATCCGTACTCGTCTCGAGTTTAAATTCTATATTTCAGATTAACCAACCTGACTTGAATTAATCTCAATATGACAATATTTATTATAGCATACAAACTGTTATCCCTAAACAAGAAATTTAAAATGAATTAAATTCCGAATGACCCGGCACGTCCCGAACTTAACCCAATTCTTACTGACCCGTGAATGACTCAATTCGAACCCAATCCAATTGTCATGTCATGTTTGCCAAATCTGTGTCAGATGGGTAGTATACTAGTATCTAGTATACCAATTGTCTAGGTACGTTAAATGGTGCAACAGACGGGCCAGGCCGGGCTCTCATGTTTGAGTGAGGTGTGAGGTGTGACTTGTGAGGATCAGCTTGATCCGCGGGTCAAGTGGGTCGGGCTCTTAAGGTGACAGACTGACAGGGAAGGAAGCAGTGCTCACTGCTCATGCTTAGGATGGTATTAAAGTCGGCCCATCAGTTAGATTGGGCTGGCCCGTACTTTAAATAATTAAACAAATTACGGAGTATTTGATATGATTGCCATATATATAGTAATATACTCCCTCCGTCCTTTATGTTTTCTTCCCACAATTTAAGATCGGAATTACTTTTTCATGAGTGCAAGTTACTCATTCATATCTAAAATTTCCTTATTATTCCTATATTATCCTTCCCATAATTTTCTCAAACTTTTTCAAACCTACTGCTTTATTTCTTTTCTTAACCACCTTTAATCCAGAAATTTTCTTAAACCTCGTCAGATTTGAAATCGATCGATCGTTACTTTGGAATTCGCTATGGATTATAGTTCGGTAATTGATATTTTAATTTTACTTGCAAACTATGATTGAATCGTTAATTATGTTTAATTGTTTTTAGAAAGTTAGGGTTTAGGGTTGGGATGCCGGAGGTTGTCGGAAGTGATGGCAGTGGCCGGACGAATTGTGGGGTAGCAAGTCAGCGACGGCGGAGGGGCGGCGCCGGCGCCGGTGGCCGGAGAAGAGAGGATGTTAGAGAAAAAACCTAAAGGATGGAGGGAGTAATACTGGTGCAAAACTCGTGTCTACGCACGATTTTTTTATTATTTTTGTTTATAAAAGAGTTTAGTGAC
Organism: Agrostemma githago; assembly: GCA_958450325.1. Lineage (NCBI taxonomy): Eukaryota > Viridiplantae > Streptophyta > Magnoliopsida > Caryophyllales > Caryophyllaceae > Agrostemma > Agrostemma githago. The sequence goes on from OY288255.1 coordinate 3,654,294, forward strand.
ATGAATACATGATAAAATTATATTCCTCCGTCTATGCCAATATAATGGTTTACGCTTTTCCTTATTTTCAAGAATTAATTTAATTCTAAATTAGGAGATTACCAGATTAGGATGATTAGATATATGTAAGATTTTTAGATTAGAAAATAGACATGTCAAATTTTGACTCGATGTTAAGTGCTATTTTTAGCACTAATCGTGAGTATATATCGTCGTATTTGTGGTATTGAGAGTTAATTTTGGGGCGATATAGTGATATTTGAGTGATTTCCGATGATCTTGCATGATTTGAGTGAATATGTGATTTTTGATGACGGTTCTAGCTATTTTGAAGAGCCGAGAAATTCTTGTGTTATGCCCGGATTATATTGGTGTTACACGCGTCGAATGCCGGGTTATATTGAAGATCGCATGAAGAAAACAAGAAAAGGAAATCAAAGGAAAAGCAAAGAAGAGAGGATAAAGAATTTTGAAGTGCCGCTACTAGCGGATGATGAAGAGCAAAACTGCCGCTAGTAGAGGCTTCATCAGAATTCATGCAATTTGTGGAGCTTCCAAAGTGCCGCTAGTAGCGAAATGTGCCGCTACTAGCGAATAGCTACCCGCGTGACTCTTGATCTCCCCCCTATTCTATCCTACTTATATTTGATGCCTATTATTATTAGAAGGACCATATTATTCCTAGACTACATATACAATACTTGGGTAATTTTATTAGATTTATGCAAATTTAGTTCTATTATTCAAGACTTTGAAGAAACGATCGTTCATCATTTTATCCATTATTCAAGACTAAGTTTTTCTAATTCTCTACTCTTTATTTTATTTGTTGATTGTTATTTTTATTATGAATTGTGAGTAGTCTTTTTATCTAGGGCTCGGTGAGCCGATAATATGGGTTATTGATGCTTTGATCTGATTTTAATCGCGCTTTGTTGAATTATTGAATTGGGTTTGTTGCGGTTGTGCTTAATAATTGATTGATTAGTTTGAATTGCTAGGTTTGAGTCTAGATTATCATTACAACGAGAGTTGAATGTTTTTCATATGAATCATGCCTAAAGGTTTGTATCTTTATCGATTAATTTCTACTCAATTTTAATTACGACGAGAGTCGGGTTTTAATTTAGAGAACCGAAATAAGATTTGAATTTTCACATGAGAATAGTGAATTGGAATAATTGGGACATGTTAGTATTGTAAAACATAAAATTTCCTCTCTAATGTATCCTCTGATTCTAACGCCGTTTAGGGAACACTTGTACGCGGTACACGTGAGGGATGCGTGCGTAGCTGACTTGTGTTGCCTTGCGCGCGTTGTAACTTGATATTCTTGAGAGGGTCGCCTGGACTTGAATCTCCCTTGAATGTTTGAATTTGTATTGGATCTTCTGAGCAGGCGACGCGATTTATCGTGCTTGTTGACTGCTTGCGACGGATTTGATGGAGAGGCTTGTAGCGACTTTGTGTCTTTTTCTCTCTGGATCCTTTGCTTCAGAATTCTCCAATTGCCTTCAAATGAATGAGAATGACTCTATTTATAGAGTTTTGGTTCTTCTTGGTGGACTTTGTAGTCACAGGCCCGTTTATGGGCTTATGAGTGACATTGGCCCAATTTGTCTTCTTTTCGGGTTTAGTGATCCAAATAAGCCAATTTGTAATTCGGATCGACCCATATTTTATTTACTCGGGACAAAATAATTAAATTGAGTTAAAATTTCGTATTAACTCAAAATAATTAATTAATTTAATTTATTCGGCACTTTAATAAATTTTTAGTGCCTACAAATTGCCCCCTCGGGACCTTGTCACGTACACCGTTTGGGTGTTCTGGAGTGGCAGGGTCTCGAACACATTTCTTTTTTAACTTTGACTTGGAAGTCAACGAGCACCAAACTTGTCGTATAGGCAGCTCCATTTTATCGTCACCCTGTCATTATCTGACTTGACGGATGACCCGGGGGTCCCGTGAATTTGCTTTGACTTGGAAGTCTGTGAGCCCTAAACTCGTCGTACGGGTGCCATTTTTTTCTTTTTCTTTTTGACGTCATCCTGTCGTTTTTTTTTTTTACCGACTTAACAGATGACCCGATACCGTCATTGACTTAGTCACTTAGCTTGACTTTGAGTCATGCAATAAACCCACGTTCTTCTTAAAATATGGTACGAAGGTAGGAAATTTAAACTTTCCTAATTTGACCTTGATAATTTCAAAGAACATGACACCAAGGAGTCTCCACTTGATTCCGTAGGAATTTCCTATATCCCGTAGGAATTTAAAAGCCACTTGATTTTCCTTAATTCTCCACCTTTGGTAGGGTTAGGAAACAACCAAAGCTTATATAAACAAAATCAAAGTTGCCTCATATCAATAAATTTGACGGGTCTTCACTAGCATAAACCTTTTTTTTTTTTTTCATACTAGGTATCGAGCCCGATCGAGAAGTCAACCGGAGCAACTAGCTACGCAGCCTTCTTCTTTCTCCTTCTTAGGTATGTGTTCAAGCCTCCTTCAACTTTCATATCTGCCTCGTTTTTTTCTTGTTGTCCTGTTCAGTTGGCTTGGATTATCATTGTTACGTCAAACAAGTAGCCTCCTTAACTACCCAATTTCATCCTTCTTTCTCTACATCGGGAGTCATGAAATATTTTGATAATTTCCTTGTTCTCTCTTATATCTTGATGAGCTTGGTTGAGATTTGTCGTCTTCTTACCCCGGAAATTAAGGCGTACGAGATGAGCCGTGTTTTACCTCGCCTTTGTTCGCCTAATATGAAGAAGGTATTACTAATCAAATTGGCAAGTTGAAGAAACATGAGGCATTGATGTCCCACTTGTCGTGTCATCACCAATTCACTACATGTGCTTCCCCTTTTCTTTTTTTTCTTTTTTTTTTATAAAATTTGTTTGGGGTACGTTACTAACATGCATATCACTTGTTGCCGTCCATAGATTTGTTTATGTAGGTAGGATGACATATTTGGATCAAGCTCCCTTTTTTTTCAAGCTTGTGCAACTATCCGTCTTTGTCCGTCGATTCTTGAAGATTTTATTATTATTTCATCGTCGAAGAAGCCCAATCCGGTGATTTTCCGTCTTCAGCCGAGTTGTCATCGCGACTTCCTCGTAAGGAGCCATGGAGGGAGCACACGGAGATGAGGAGCCGCAGAGGGAGCACTCGGAGTTGTTATGAGGTGAACCCGTTCGGGTCATTACGACGCTCCGACGGAGGAAGCCTCGTCTGAAGATCACTCGCACCTGAGTTGTCATGAGGGGACCCGTTTGGGCCATCATGACTTTCTTATGAGGGGTCGTGGAGGAAGCAGTCTGAGTTGTTACGAGGTGAACCCATTTGGGTCATCACAACGCTCCGACGGATGAGGCATGGAGGAAGCACCCGAATCGTTACGAGGTGAACCCGTTCGGGTCATCACGACGCTCGCATGGAGGAGGCACCCGAGTTGTTACGAGGTGAACCCGTTCGGGTCATCACGACGCTCGCATGGAGGAGGTGCCCGAGTTGTTACGAGGTGAACCCGTTCGGGTCATCACGACGCTCGCATGGAGGAGGCGTGGAGGAAGCACCCGAGTTGTTACGAGGTGAACCCGTTCGGGTCATCACAACGCTCGCATGGAGGAGGCACCCGAGTTGTTACGAGGTGAACCCGTTTGGGTCATCACGACGCTCGCATGGAGAAGCACCCGAGTTGTTACGAGGTGAACCCGTTTGGGTCATCATGACGCTCGCATGGAGGAGCCGCGGAGGAAGCCTCGTTTGAAGACCGTCACCACCTGAGTTGTCATGAGGGGACCCGTTTGGGCCATCATGACTTTCTTGTGAGCAGCCCCACTTGATGAAGAATTTTATGAAGCGTCGTTCAGTGAAGCTTTGTTTGATGACGACATTTTTCTTTAGCCGTTCACAGTTATTTTGGAGAAGGTGGCTGCACTCAAGCTACATGTTCACTCGAGTTGCCTACGTACTTGCAAAACACAGATGATGTTTTACAAGATCAAGCCTACGTAGTTCATGGGATAACTTTTTGTGGGTTTTGTTTTTTGTGTTTTTTTTTTGTTTTTTTTTTGTTTTGTTTTGTTTTTTTTTTTTTTTTTTTTTTTTTTTGTGCAGTTTATCCTCTTGTTTAGGAGCTTTGCCTGCCGTTTATCCTCTTGCTTAGGAGTTTTCCTTGCAGTTTAACCTCTTGCTTAGGAGAGCTTGCAGTTTAACCTCTTGCTTAGGAGAGTTTTCCTTGCAGTTTAACCTCTTGCTTAGGAGAGCTTGCAGTTTAGCCTCTTGCTTAGGAGGGTTTGCAGTTTAGCCTCTTGCTCAGGAGGGTTTGCAGTTTAGCCTCTTGCTCAGGAGGGTACTTGCAGTTTATCCTCTTGCTTAGGAGCGTTCATTGCAGTTTAGCCTCTTGCTTAGGAGGGTGCTTGCTTTTCAAAAGGTAGAAGATGTTTCGCCCTCATCCACCTTCGCATTGGCGCTTGATGGAGACGAGATGTTTTCAACCATTTCATTTTTATGAGATTTTGAAGTTTTTTTGTTGATTTGTGAGAACTACAACCCGTCTTTTTGCTTTCAGGGGTTACTCTTGAATGATGTTTACTATCTCCACACGCTTCATCCTAGAAGGGACGAGACTTTTGATATTACTGGTTATTTTCATTTGCTTGACATCTTTACCCGAGGAAGGCACATTACAACTTGTCCTTGTGAGTACCCCTAGGCGATTAAAGACTCCACTTGAAGGCGGATCTAAATGCTTGAGCATTGATGTTTTTCCACTTGAAGTTGATGGATGGGCGACGAAATTATTGCCCCCTTCATATGTGCCCAGCCGATTGAAGATGGACAGACAATTCTTCAGAGCAAGTTGATGTCTTTCTTTAGTCGAAGCTTTTCCCAACCGATGGAACACAGAAGAATGCGATCTCTTCATGGGTGGGTGTATCCTATCAAAGACTGAGAGTTTCGATGGACGTGCATTACTTTCATTTCCATTCTCTTTGCTTCCCAGGACGGAGATCGCGTTGACACTGACGACGTGGTTGACAGTCTTTACAGGAAAGAACTTTCTTTCTTTTGGAGGATACGTTTTGTTTCTCCTTCCTTGTCTTTTCTGATGATGGACATGCTGTGATTTGAGCTTCTTTTGCCCCCTTGATTTCTTGTGCATTGTCGTCTTCCAGGTCGCAGTAGTTTGATTGGTTGCTACTGTTTCTTCGAGATCTAGGATGATTTTTCCTTCTTTAACAAGCTGCATGATCTTTTCTTTAAGAGTTATGCATTTTTCAAGCGGATGACTAATCAACCTATGATAGCGGCAGTAATTATGATTGTTCGTCATGTTAGCCTCTTCAGGTCGTTTTGAGTCCGGTAGCTGTATCACGTTCTTTTTGAGGAGGTCATCCAACATATTTGACAAGTCAGAATCATCAAACGGATACTTTTTGCCTAGCAGCTCTTTTAAAGTAGATCCATTATTCTTGTTGTCTGATCTAGGATTTTTCGATGTCTTCGTAGGTACATTGCTGATGTTGATGGCCATGGACTCTTTTGACGTCGTGCTGATGCCTTCACTAGTCTCCTTATGGTCTTGTCTCCAAGGACGTGTTGCCTTATTTTGCTTATGGCCGTTGATTGTGATTTCCATGTTATGAGCTCGCGTTGCTAACTCCTGGAAGCTTTTTGGTTTGATCCCATTCAAGATGTAGAGGAGATCCCAGTTCATCCCGTTGATGCACATTTCGACCGCTGAAGTTTCATTCAAACGCTCCTTGCATTCAAGACTGAGGGCACGCCAACGGTTGATGTAGTCAATCACGGGCTCATCATCCCACTGGGAAGTGTTTGTCAGCTCGCTCATGCTAACGATGCGCCTGGTGCTGTAAAACCTGTTCAGGAATTCGTCTTCCATACGGGCCCAGCTGTCGATTGATTCGGCCTCCAAATCCGTGTACCAGTCAAAAGCGATTCCCTTGAGAGAGCGCACGAACTGTTTGACTAGGCGATCACCATCGGTTCCAGCGTTGTTGCATGTCTCCACAAAGTGCGCTATCACTACAAGAATAACTGTCCTCGACGTCCACCTGGTGGGCACCGACAGTGGACGCCATAAGGCGACGGGCGTCCGCAAACAGACGCCAGAAAGCGGAAGCCACGCCTGCTCGCCCTTTTTTAAAACGGGCGTCCACTATTGGACACCAGGACGAATGACGACCGACAGTGGACGCCAAGCTGGCGAGCGACTGTGGACGTCATGTGCCTCTGAGTGGCGTCCACTGTCGGACGCCTGGGGCTTGAAGTTGGCGACCGACTGTGGACGCCACCCACGAACATCTTGCGTCCGCAGTCGGACGCCATTATAGTGTCCCCTGGCGTCTGCTATGACGTCCGGTATCGGACGCTATTTACGCTGTTGCATGACCGTAAACATGCGTTCAATGTTTAGCCAAAACCTGCAAAATAAACCAAAACTCAACCACAAATGTCGACTATCCACAATACCTCAACCACATTCAAGCTCAGTCAACCAAAAGAGTTCATCTCTCGACTCATTTATGCTGAAAAAACTTATATAAACAGATTTAACGTACGGTTTGAAGGTACACAAGTGTAAAGTAGTTCAAAGATACAGTTAAAACAACAACAACAAACAATCAACTAACTGTGAAGCTAGCTGCAGCACCAGAGTTACCGCCACCCCCGCTAAAGGGGTCTCTGTCGTCTGGAGGGGGTGGGGGAGGACCTTGGTTGCATTTGTCGAACATGGCCTGAAACATGGCCATCTGTTCCTGCATTTTCCTGATGTGTTCCGCCTGCTCCTTCAGTTGCTCCTTCATTTGCTCCTTCTCCGGATCGGGCTGCTGAGATCCGGCCGGCGTGTACTCCATTTGTGTGGAGGTGCTCAGACGCGATGTGGGAGGTCTGAAGTACATACCGTGTGCATTTCCCACACCGTACACACTCCCTTTCCTGTAACCCTTGACGACCTTGAACCAAGTCTCGTTCGGGTTGACTTCCTCAACATCAGGATCAGCCTCGAGTCTCTCCATCTCTTGTTGGTAGGCGTCCTGCGTACAGAAGAACGATTTCAATTTAAGTTATTATTAGATGAAATTATTGAAGATAGTTATCCACCACCTACAGTCGATTTAGTACTCACCCAGGTCGCCTGATCCTTTTTCGACTTGAAGGTAGTCCCTGTTTCATCGGTTTGTCCATGCATGTCGTAGAATATATCCGCCGCGGTTGGCTCCCTCCCGAGCTCAGCACGCAGCTATTAAATTAGTACGAAAGTTAGGCAAATATAAATTACGCAAACGTAGTTTACGATTATTCAAGGAAGAGTACGGTATTAATTAGTAGAAATCATACTCTCTTGACACGAGCGAAAGAAGACTGATAACCCCGATGATGTGTCGGGTTCGCGCGGCACTCACGGTCACAGTTCGCCAACTTGTTCCTTTGGACAATTTCGGACCTCACCTTAAACTCTTTCTGATCGTGGTAGGCAATCCATCTCTCCAATGCCTCCCCTAAAATATGACGACCCAATATATTATTTAATACAGTGAAAGATTGAAGTTAGATTGTTTATTTGTTAAAATTGATTACCCAAAGAAAAATAACTAACACCTTTAAGGTCCTTCAACGGAGTCCCCCGCGTACGTCGTTTATTCATCACACAGGCGAAACGTCGTGTGCACGTTTCATTATACCGTTCCCAGACCCTACCATCAAACTCTGAGGCCCAGCTGAACTTGAACTATACAGTCAAGACAGATTAATAAGTAGTATGAAAAATATTTACAAAGTCCAGATTATAAAATAAAAACTCGGGAGCAAAAACAATCCACGTACCTTGAACTGGTTGAACCACCACTCTCGTATCTCAGCCGGTACCTGAGACCAATTAGCATACCCTTGCCCTTTGTCGACCATGAAGCTGTTGGTACAGCCTTTGACGACCTCTTTGTGCAGAAACCTGCACCGAGTCGAGAAAACCATATATGCAGTCAATCATACAAAATGTAGTACAAAAATGAATATTTACAAAAGAATAATCAACAAGTTAGATTATATTACCATGTGCCTGTTGGCTTGAGAACATACCGCCCCTCCTCGTCCTTCTCCAGCACCTCATCCAGACCCTGTTTCTGCTCCTCCTCCTCCTGCTCAGCGGTCTGCTCCGGTCCCGTTTCGGGGACCACCTCCTCGTCCTCCTGCTGAGTGGTGGACGTGTGAGCAGACCTACTACCCCCACCACGTCTCCTAGTCGATCTACCGCCTGCCATTATATTAACCTGTCAAAAAATTAAACAATGTTAACAACAATTAGCCATGTCATCAACAATTTCATTCTAACTTTATTCAAGTAAAATAGCCTACTATAGTAAACATCAAAATAACTTAACCATGTAAACATTTAAACATACAACAACTCTAGTAGTCACCGTCGTTGTCGTCATTTTCTTCAGCCTCATCCTCCTCAGTCTGATCCTCCTCCTCGGTCTCCGAGCCCCGAACTTGATCGTCCTCTGAGTTCTCTTCATCGTGTCCGTCATCCTCCTCAAGGTTCTCCGGAACATCCCTGACCATGTACTCTCTTTGTCCATCATCATCGTCATCCTCAAAATCTTCCTCTGCCCCTTCATTCTGATTTTGTACGGAGAATATGTTCTCTTCAATAGAAGATAAGCGTGTACCACTTGAAGCCGCATCTTCCTGGAACAGAGAACTGTCTATTTGTCCCCGTGGTTTAGTCGTAAAGACTGCCCACCATTGACTTTGATTTCTGTCATTTCTCGTGTAAGGAGAAGGAGCAAAATAGACTTGCTTCGCCTGATGCGCGAGTATGAACGGATCGTACGTAGGATATTTCCTTGTGTGATTAACTTCCACAATCTTGTAACGTTCATGCACTCGGGTCCCGTTCACGGAGCTGTCTTTCCACTCACACTTGAATACTACAGCTCTATACCCTCGTTCTTTGCCAGCGTAACACAACTCAAAAATATCCTCCAAAATACCATAGTACTCATCACCATCAAGAGATGACACACTCACGCCAAAATTGCATCTAGCCTTGTTCTTCCCGTAGTTGAATGTGTGAAAATTGAACCCGTTCACCGAGTACCGGTTCCAGGTTTTAACCACTCGCACTGGACCGAATGCCAAACTTCTAACCAAATCATCACGTATGTCTAAGGCAACTACGTGATCCTTGAGCCACTTCGGGAAATGTTCGCCGTGCTTACTCCAAACGTCATCAGGGTTCACGGCAGGGTTCGCAGCGACATATTCAGTTACAAATTGTTTCTCATAAGGCTCTAAGATCTCACAATTCGAAAGTAGGTAAAGGTGCGCTCGGTTTTACTCTTTCTCATCTAGTGTCCTAGAACCCTCAACGGATGAAGTTCCTTCATCGTCCTTCTTTTGAAAAAATTCGGGTATAGTGGGGTCAATGGACACCGAATGTCCTAGGTTCAGGTTCTTGGTTTTTGTTTGCACATCTTTATCGAAGTAGAGGGAGCAGAAGTTTGCAATCTCTTCTGTCAAATATGCATTACAAATAGAACCTTCTACCCTAGCCTTGTTACCAATTTTCTTCTTCAAATGATTCAGGAACCTAAATAAACAAGTTATATATTTCAATCAATACAAATTAGTTAAGCTTATTTTTTTTAAATGAAGTTACTAAAAGTTACGTACCTTTCAAATGGGTACATCCATCTATACTGGACAGGTCCTCCAACCTTAGCCTCGTAGGGCAAGTGGACGGGTAGATGCTCCATGGAATTAAAGAATGACGGTGGAAAGATCATCTCAAGTTTGCATAGTATCTGCGGAATTTGATCCTCGAGCCGAGACATGTCCTCAACTGATACTGTAGAGGAACACAAATCTCGGAAGAACTGAGATATCTCAGATATGGAATTCCACACCGTCAGTGGCAGAAGGTGCTTTAGTGACACCGGAAGCAACCTCTCCATGAAAACGTGACAGTCGTGACTCTTTAACCCTTGAAGCTTCAGGTTCTTAAGATCAACACAGCGTTTGAAGTCGGAGGCGTACCCATCAGGGAATTTCAACTTCTCTACCCACTCCAACAACGCCTTTCTCTGAGCCTTGTCAAGTGTGAACAAGGCCCTTGGTTTCGACCCATCCCGTTTTATGTGCAGTTGAGGACGGTCACAAAAATTCTTTACATCTCGCCGGGAGCCTGTAGTGTCACAACTCTTCCCCTCCACATCCATCACCGTGTGAATCAACTGCTCGAAGAAGTTTTTCTCTATGTGCATCACATCTAAATTGTGACGAATTAACAAAGTCCTCCAATATGGTAGTTCGAAGAATATGCTACGTTTAAACCAACCATTTTTCAACTTCTTGAGATCTTTGAACTCCTGCTCGGTTCCGTCAACAGTAGACGGGTAATCAGAAATCAACTCCCATATTTCATCTCCTGGGAGTCGATCAGATGCGTCGTCAAGCACCTCCTCACCCTTCTTGAACGCCTTCTTATTCTTCCTATATGGGTGACCTTCTGGTAGGAACTGCCGATGACAGTCAAACCAACTTATTTTACTAGAATTTGGAAGATAAAAAGTTTTGCTCTCACCCATACAACACGGACATGCTTTCTGACCCGCAGTAGACCACCCCGAGAGCATACCGTACGCGGGAAAGTCGTTTATAGTCCACAAAAAATCTGCTTTCAACTGAAAGTTTTGTCTCAGAGAGACATCATAAGTTTCCACCCCTACCTCCCACAGTTGTTTCAGTTCCTCAATAACAGGTTGCAAGTAAACATCCAAATGGTTTTTCGGGTTTTTGGGTCCGGGAACAATAAGAGATAGGAAGATGAAAGGTTGCTTCAAACACAACCAAGGAGGTAGGTTGTAAGGTGTGATCATCACTGGCCAGCAAGAGTACGATTTACCAAATTGACCGAACGGTGCAAATCCATCAGTGCACAACCCAAGCCTTACATTTCGGGGTTCTAACGCAAAGTGGGGATGTAGTCTATCAAAAAGCTTCCACTCCTCACCATCACTCGGATGACACATCTTCCCTAGTACCCTAATGTCCTCCTTGTGCCACCGCATTTGCTCAGCTATGGTTTTTGTGGCGTACAATTTCTGAAGCCTAGGTGCAATAGGGAAGTACGTAAGCTGACTTATTGGGATTGGTTTCTTACCCCTGACACTACTTTTCCCTTTTCTACCTCTCAAAACAATATCCCCCTCGACCATCTTATACCTACCCTTACCACATCTCCTACATTCATCAAGCATCGCATCGTCCTTCCAAAATAGCATGCACCCATCTGGACAAGCGTCAATCTTTTGATGCGGGAGTTGAAGTCCCTTCACAACCTTTTTGGTTGTGTAGAATGATCGGGTCATGATATTGTCTTTTGGAATAACTCTCTCGAGTAAGGCAGCAATACCATCGACACAAGCAAAGGGCAGGTTGAACTCACATTTAAGGCTAACTACCATAGACGCGACTTCTAACAAAGTCACATCGCACCCTCCGTATAACGGTTTCTCCGAAGCTTCCAACATGTCAAAAAACGTCTTCGCTCGACGGTTAGGCTCTTGTGGGTTAGGTGAATCTTGTGGGTTGGGTGAGTCTCGTGGGCTAGGTGAGTCTCGTGGGTTAGGTGAGTTAAACAAGTTGCACTCCACAACATCAACTATCATACCTCTCAATCCCCCCTCATCTTGATGGTTTTCGGTTCCCTCAGACTGAGATGACTCACCATGACAAATCCAATAATAGTAATCGGGTGAAAAACCACTATAGATGACATGTTCCTTCACTACAAGGACCTCAAGAAATTTTAGGTTCTTGCATTTAGTACACGGACACCTAACCTCCCCCCTCGATGCGTAGTCTACCGACTTTTTAGCGACCTCGACAAATGACTCAACACCCCTCAAAAATTCGACTGTTGGACATCTCTTCTTATCAAGTCTTCCCTCGTACATCCATTTCCGTTCAATTCTCTTCATTTTCTATGTTCAAAAAATATATATAATATATTAAAGTTTAATTTCCCTACTTTAATTTATAACTTACTAAACGAATATTTAATCACCATTTAACATAATTTCGTGAACCCAATTTTTTTTTTTGGGAAAATGTAAGAATTTTGTATTAAGTAAACCCAATTTCTAATTTGCAAATGTCTTATTAATTATTAATTGACCTTACAAAAATAAGTCACCGAATTTAATCCCAATTTACAAAAACCCTAGCTAATTTATCAATGTAATCCCAATTCAACCAAACAAAACACAATAATTCATGCCTTAGGTCACACACAAGCAGCTTAAACAGGTCAAAAAAGGGTCAAATTTTCGGATGCAGATATCAAAATTACGAAAGCGCCGCTAACACCTATTTACAACCCCGATCAGGATAGAAGTGGTTTCGGGAAAATCCGGCATTATTACGACACCTTTTGGTCCGTCTCAAGTCACACAAAACTTCACCCTAAACCCTATAGGTCATTCTAGCTCAATTCAACCAAATTAATCAAACCCTAGTCAAAATAACGATGGACAAAAATAATCTAACTAAGCGAATTTGGGATAAACTAATCAACCTAATCGAACTTGGCCTAAACTAATCAACCTAATCGAAATTTAGACCTAGACGAAATTAACTAACAAATTATCAATAAATAACGCTAACAATGGAGAATACGAACTAATTATAATGAATAGAAACGAAATAAACTAAGAAAACGTACCAAAATTAGGAATAAAAGATGAAAAAAGGGAGAGAATAGGGTCGGCGAGCGTAGAGGGAGAGGGTAGAGAGAGATTTTTTTTTTACGAATGAAGGGGGAGAGGGGGGTGAGCGGGTATTTGACGCCACACTCATCTCGCCGGGCGTCCACTATCGGACGCCACTTTCGCTCGCCATTTTGCTGAATATGGCGTCCGATAGTGGACGTCATGTGGGTTAAATGGCGTCCGCCTGCGGACGCCATTTAAGTTCAATTTTGTCCTCCCCAAATCCAGTCGGACGCCAAGTTTAGCGTCCGAATGTGGACGCCCGTTTGGCTTTTCGGACGCCATGTAGGCGTCCGTATGCCCGGGACGCCAAAAAGGTGGACGCTAGGGACAGTTTTTCTTGTAGTGTATGTGCTGCTTCGGGTTACCTTTTCCATCGAACAACTGGAACTTCGGGGGTTGATATCCGGAAGGCATGCGCAGGTCGTCAATCCTTTTGGTGTAAGGCTTGATATATCTTCCAGTGGAGGGGCCTTCACCGAGTTGGACCTTGATTGCGTCAGCTATCATACTCTGCAACTGCTCCGAGGAGTAAGTACCGGTCTTGTTTTTTGAAGGCTTCTCACCATCCTTTTTCTCATTTGGAGGCTTCTCACCATCCTTTTTCTCGTCATCTTCATCCTCCTTTTCGATGTCGCTTTCGTGAACGGTGTCCTTGTCGGTGTCACTGTGCTCATTGGAGTTTTTCTTCTCGCGGAGCTCGCTCACTTCTTTTTGAAGATCCTCGATCTTCTTGTTCTTCTCTTCATTCTCCTTTTGCATGTTCTCAACGCGTTTGGTCAGATTCAAGACTTGGTCTTCAATACTGGAACCACTAGCCATCATTGTCGAAGCGCTGATAGAAGTGGCGTCTTCCTTCTTCCTTGGCGACACCTTAGGTTTGCGCGGGGAGGCGGTGTTGCTCTTGGAGACTTCATCCTTGCGAGAAGAAGAAGAGGCCGCAATTATGGCTTCGACGGCAGCAGCAATTGAGACAGCAGAGATCTTACGCAGCCTAATAGGGACGTGGGCAGCGCGTAGGCTGGCAGCAGCGGCGTCGAGGGTAGCCTTCTTCGCCTTCGCCCTGGTGACCATGCCAGCAGATTGTTGGAGAATGTCAGCGTAGGCCTTACTGGGGGTGTTGAAGGTGTTGCTTTGTTTGGTAGACATCTTCTTGAGAAGTAGTCTTGGTTGCTTCGGCGGTAGAGATGAGAGGTAGAGATTTTCACGTCAGGTTCACCAAAATTTGTAACCACAAATTTTGTATCGCAACTAACTGAAATACAAAACAAGGAAAACAAATAAATTTTATTAATTATTTATCAAAAGTTCGTGTACAATCTCTAATGTATCCTCTGATTCTAACGCCGTTTAGGGAACACGTGTACGCGGTACACGTGAGGGATGCGTGCGTAGCTGACTTGTGTTGCCTTGCGCGCGTTGTAACTTGATATTCTTGAGAGGGTCGCCTGGACTTGAATCTCCCTTGAATGTTTGAATTTGTATTGGATCTTCTGAGCAGGCGACGCGATTTATCGTGCTTGTTGACTGCTTGCGACGGATTTGATGGAGAGGCTTGTAGCGACTTTGTGTCTTTTTCTCTCTGGATCCTTTGCTTCAGAATTCTCCAATTGCCTTCAAATGAATGAGAATGACTCTATTTATAGAGTTTTGGTTCTTCTTGGTGGACTTTGTAGTCACAGGCCCGTTTATGGGCTTATGAGTGACATTGGCCCAATTTGTCTTCTTTTCGGGTTTAGTGATCCAAATAAGCCAATTTGTAATTCGGATCGACCCATATTTTATTTACTCGGGACAAAATAATTAAATTGAGTTAAAATTTCGTATTAACTCAAAATAATTAATTAATTTAATTTATTCGGCACTTTAATAAATTTTTAGTGCCTACAAGTATCGATTCTTAATGCGTCTAGTTTTGTTATTCGTGCCATGAGAATAAGATTTATAACATGCTAGATAGGCTTTTTATGTCTCGACGGAGAATTGAAAGTATTGATTAAAATTGGAATGCTAGTCTCACCCAAGACGGTAATTCGACAAAGTTGTGTAACATTTTGATCGCATCGATAATCCATGTTAACGGTGAACCACTGCCCTAGGTCTTTTTAATTATTGATTTCATCTCGATTTATTACCTCTACTAGTTTGTTAGACATTAGTTAGACAATCACCATTTTAATTTATTCGGCGTAGATAACTTGAGTCAGAAATTAGCTAGTACTTAATCATTCACCTCCCTGAGATCGACCCGTATGCTACAATACCCGTACGCTTGCGGTACTACAAAATAAAACGTAACACTCGACTCGTAAATCTATCTCATCTTTTTAAGGTCAAAACTCTAAAACTTTGACTCCTGATCCATTTTTCTCAAACCTGTAATGATACATCAATTTAGGATCAAAACTCGGATTGACCCGCTGGTTCGATGGCATGTCATTCATCCTCTATCCACTAAAAGAATAACTCACTATGAAAATTTTCCCTCCAAATGTTCAATCCTATTTATGGAAACAATTAATAATAATAATAATAATAATTATTATTATCATTCCTATAAAATTATATACAAATTAAATGTAAATAATTCAAATACCATAGTATTAATATTTTACAATTGTACGCTATTGTAAACAACTACGCAGTAAGTATTATTAGCTTTGTAACGATATAATCATTAAGTTTTATAAACTTATACTTCTCCGTTCGAGTCCAAGCTACCCATATTCGTTTTTCGGACGTTCGAGCCCAAGCTTACCGTTTTCATTTTAGTCATTATTTTAATATTAAACAAATACTTTAAATCTTACATATTAAATTTAAAAAATATCATTATTTACACTATGTTTAATAATAAACAAATAATTAACCTTTACACATTTGTATATTTAATAATAAACACTCGGTTTCTTAAAACTTGTGCTGACAGCAAATGGGTAACTTCGACTTGAACGGAGGGAATATTACTATTCGCTTCATGATCATGAAAAAATAAACAAAAATACAAGTATATTTCATTACATTACTAATTTCTCTCAATTAGTTTCAAGTTTCAAATTCATTTCTCAAATTAAAAGTTAGGACATAAATGTTAAAATAAGTACGAATATTACGTAATACATAAAAAAATACATCAACAATTGAAATATATCGTGCAAGTATGCACGAGACTATAATAGTAAATAATTAAAATATTAATAAATTTTATAATGTTAATATTGTAAATTACAAAAATAATGAAAAAATAATTAAATATAGTAATTTTAATACAGAGTATATACTCACTATTTAATGATAAGATATTTATAAAATAATACTCCCTCCGTATCTTTATGTTCGTCCACTTTCAATATATTAAGCCGGGAGTATTCCGGAATATAGTTTTTACAATTTTTTAATTGTAAAATATGGTAAGTATTTTTATTTAATTATATTAACGACATTAAATATGATTCCTATTAAACAAATAACTGAATTTTTAATTAGTATAAAAGTAAGGCTTCGAAAATTATATATATGCTCAATATTATGAAATTATACCTAGTACTCCGTATAATTTTGATACTCC
The DNA here is from genome assembly GCA_958450325.1 of Agrostemma githago. Lineage (NCBI taxonomy): Eukaryota > Viridiplantae > Streptophyta > Magnoliopsida > Caryophyllales > Caryophyllaceae > Agrostemma > Agrostemma githago. The sequence goes on from OY288255.1 coordinate 3,670,675, forward strand.
GTAAGTCCGTATGTCATTTGGTTATTACGTAGTATGTATTCATTTGTCTATTTTGTAGCTTAATACGGAGTAGTTTTTTTTTTTAAGGATTATAATTATTCAAAAGATTATGGAATATAGTTGTTAGTGATATTTTCTTTCTTAAAATTATCCTAGGAATTATTGAGCTCATATTTTAAATAAAATTGTCCTATGATGCATTTAATTAGAAAATTGAAAATACTATATTATCCCTTAGTTTGTTATAGTGAATAGTGGATTCCCTCTTGGCCAGTTGGCCTAATGATTAAGATGAGGTACCATGGACTATATGTCACAGGTTCGAATAACTCATCTCTTATATTGTAATGCGACTAAGTGTCTGTTTCATTGAACAAATAAATAAATAAATAACTTATCCTAAAATAAAATACTATTTCTCTAATTAATTTAGATTCGTGGTTATAAGACGTCATATACAAAGTTTCTCAAATCTCATTATACTCCCGGTAGTCCTACTAGGAACGCTATAACCCAATGACGAACCATGACTGTCCATTTATAATAGTTTGAGCCATAAATCATTATGAAGAAAAGAATTCTAATATGTGCACGTAGAATGTGAGCCTATTTAATAATTAGGAAAAAAATATTTTTAATTGGCACGAAATATTTTTCTACTAGGCCTAATTTACAGAAGTCTTCCTTGCGAAGTTATCATTACAGTATAAATTTGTAACGAATCAAATGTTATACACTTTGGTTCGATAAAATATAAATCGAAATAGCTAAAAAACAACAAATGATATTTGACCGTCATAAATTTGGTACGGGTATACATCAACAAATTTACGAGAACAAAAATTTGTGAATTTAATGGGGTACATGATCCCTAATATCCTTTATGTTTATCTGATACGGAGTACTTGTATTATTGTATATGATTGGGGCTAGTTGAGTAAGAGGGTGTAATTAGTTTATAATTGACCAAAGGCGACATCTTAACCACGAATTATGGGGATAAATATAAGGAAATCCAGTCAGGTCAATCGCTTTACAATAACAGGTAGCGGCGGGCTACATATGCCGCCAACCAACTAATCATGCCCATGCCCATGCCCATGCCCATGCCCATCACTCCATGTCCATTCACAAGCTGTATGTATAGATTCCATAGAATTCAACTCAATTCATAATCCATTAAAATTTTGTTACAAATAATTAGTAAAATTCACCAATCTAAAAAGTAAATACTTCATCAATATCTTTTACCTTATTTTATTAAATACTCCTTATAAATAATGATGAAATAGGACAAAAGATTATGAACGGATTGAGTTTTTCTTAAGCCATTTAATGAAAATAGGGTGACTCAAGAGGAAGCTTGCTGCCTTGCTCACGTTAACGTTACCCCCTTAGTAGGGATGTCAAAGGTTAGGATCTGGACCGGATCCTATAGGATCCAGATCCTTATCCTTATTTCTCCCCTTGGATCCGGATCCGATCCTTATCCTAAGGGTCTAAAATTATAGGATCCGGATCCGATCCTTATCCTAAGGATCCAAAATTATAGGATCCTTATCCGGATCCTAAGGATAAGGATCGGATCAGGATCTTTCCATTTTTAAGTTCATTTATTATTTAATATTATATTCTCATCTTATGAATCATTTAAATTTAGACCATTTAAAGGGTTTAAGCAACCAATAATTATACAAAGTTCAAACAAAGCTAAATGGAGTTTAGAGTTTAGATAACGCTGCTACACTAGTCCGTACAACCACAAACATCAATTATCCAAAATATATTACTCAAAAGAAACTAATTCCAAATACCACAAGAAACACAAGTCCACAGCTACTATTTCTTCATTATTCATCAATTTGATGATTCATGTTCCATATCATCATCATCAATTAAGTCACCGACATCATGAAATAAGAAAATATAAAAGAAACACATAAGCCAAACAAATAAAAGGGTAGGATAAGGGTCGGATCAGGATCTTGTAGACGGGATCCTTATCCGACCCTTTTATTTTTAAAAGGATCAGGGTCCGATCCTTATCCGCAGGATCCAAAAATACTGCGATCCATATCCTACCCTTGAAGGTATTGGATCCAGGATCAGGGTAGGATCCGAGATCCATTGACATCCCTACCCCTTAGTGTATGCTTGGAGCCTAGGATTCTTTGAAGCTCGGATCTCCCAACAGTTGTCAAGGGTATTGAGCTGAATATCCCAACATACTCCGTATGATATGGAGTAATAAAACTTCAAAAAGTGGATACTTATTACGTCATGTTTTTTTTTGACTGAAATAAGCTGAATTAAACTGAAATGATTCCATTGATGAGACACAATGTATTTCCTGAGGCTGAACAGAACTGAAGAGGACTAAAATGAACTAAACCAATGTAAGTTGAAAAGAAGTTGAAAAAGAACGAGGACTTAGAGTGTTGGAGTAACTTGCAGTCCAATACAAATTTTTATATGAAGCAGTCTTATAATAATATCGTATCATCTAACAGACTCATATGATTAACTATTTCCCAATTTAATTGATGATTAACTGATTATAAATTTGTTTCACGCTATTTATCATAAAATCGTTTTTTATCAAACTTGCTTGTATATGTATGTGATTAGATAGGTTGTGGCATGTACTGAGACGGGAATCAACGATGGATTCATCAAGCGTGCGTTCATGTAGTCGGATAAAGGTCTTACGTTTGGGACTCTATTTCTTTATTATGCGAAGAAACGACACAACAACGAATGGCATGAGTGCGTTACCATTACCCCCACCCATAAAACAACAGACACAACACACAGACATACTGATAAGGTGTAAAAGTACAGGGCTTTCCACTTTCCAGTATATATATATATATATATTACTCACTCGTAAATTTCTTAAGAAAAGGAAAGCAGTTTGTGTTATATTACACTTGCGGAGTAGTTTGTGAATGAGAGATAGATGAGACGAAGGGAGCTGAGTGTCCTCTTCTTGTGTTGTCACGGTCTTCTAAATAATGGTTCAGAAACGCAAGACGGAAACATTATTCATTTCGTGTAAGAAATTCCATAAATATAAGTATGATATATGGAAGCAAGCTTAACGTTTCTCTTCTATCCCAAATAATTTAGTATAGATGAACTGGCTTGAGAGGGACAATATATACGGTATAACATAAAATTTTGTTGTGATTATTATAGTAGTACATCCATCACAAATTTGGGATAAATCAAATAAGAGAGATAAGATAAAAAGTACTCCATATAATGCTTGGGATGTTGAGAAATGAGAATAGCAAATGACTAAATGAGTCTTTGCTCACCTCTCTTCGTCATAAATTTATAACGGACATATCTATCACAAGGAGACTTACACGGTATATTATACTCATATATAATTATTCGACGGTTGACTTTGTTACTGCGTGATAGTGTATAATCAAGCAACACAATTAACAAAGTCTTGCATTTTTTTTTGTTGAAGTATTGAGCAACATGAATTACGATAAATTAATTATTCGAGTGCTTTCAAATTTCAAACCTCGTTTCTTGATGTCTTTTCTTAAATCATTTTATTCTCTCTCAAAGAATTCATTTCTAATAATTTTTTGTCGCTCTAATAGTTTTTCTATTTTTCAATGGGTCACACTCTCAAAGCTTTCTATGTCATCACTTACTACCCAATCATTCATTTCTATATTTTGCTAAATTAATTTTAATACTCTTAGTATCAACAATCTTATTATTTTTTTGTAAACTTTGTACCTGAGTAGAAAAAGTTGGCGACAATTCTTTAAAAAAATAACATCATAATTATTTTCTATACACTATTGTTCCTTTTTAATATTAAAAAATTATTATTATTATTATTATTATTATAAAAATCAAAGTAATAAAATTACAAAACTAATAACGAAAAAAAAGGCGATGTTTAGTTTTATTATTCCGTATAAGACAAAACGATGTCGTTTGGGTGGACGAAAATCAAAAAATAAATAAATAAAAACATTAAGTACATACCTAAAAAAAATACTTCTTCCGTTCTATTTCATTCTTTGCATTTAATTTTTTTCACATTTGCCAGTACACGTTTTCTTTTGTCTATATCTTTAGTTACATATTTATAAAAATTATAAAAAAATTGATATTTTATATCATACTCGATTAGATAATTTAAACAAGATCCACATGACCATATTTTATTTTATATATTAGAAGTTACATTGACGATTTCGCTCACCTATCAATAATGTCCACGGAGGGAGTATGAGTCAAGACTCAAGAGTCATGTTGAGTCCTAAAATGACCCTTGAATTTTAAAATCTCAATTTTCGCTTTGTTAAAAGTTTGGTACGGATCGGAGTAAATTATTAGTTGTCTTGAAACAAATCAAAATTACCAAAATCTTACTCTTAGACTACCACTCATTCTTTATATTTTAGTCTTTTTAAAATTATATTCCCCGTTTTTAATAAGTTATTCTCGCTTTTCGAGACATATCTTTCTTTCTTCAATATCTATAAGAATATAAGAAAAGATATTATGAAATTTATACTCATTTGAAAGCCCTTTTCGTAAAGAATTTTATGGTAAAATTTTTAAAAATTTTGAACTAACATATTTACATAAAAATTAAAGTCAAAGGTTTATCTCGAAAATTAAAACATCATATATATATATATATATATATATATATATATATATATACATACTGATACAGAGGGAGTATCTCAATTATCTTAGTGAAGACCGTGTCACATAATCCCATCTATTTAATTCTTAACTTTTAAGAAAAGTGATAAAAGTAAGAGTATTATTCATAAATCAAATGATGTTATGGGTCCACCAAACTTAAAGTAAGAAAAAAATAGTGACATTTTGTGTAAATAGATGAAGAATACGAGGATTATATGATAAAATTGTTTACCAAAAGAGAAATAAAGAATTGATTGAATTGTCCATAATAAAGGCTTGTTTGGTTGAATTGCATTTTCAGGGGGTTGTTTGGTTGTATATTTCATGAGAATTGTCACTTTCTCCATAATGGAGAAGTTACTCACCAAGCCCCCTTGGTGTATAGAATTCCCGCATGAAGTCATTTCCCACCTGACAACTAAACACTATTTTTGTAATTCCCATGAAATACAAATTCACGTGAATTTAAATTTCTGGTAACTCCATCTTTTCATGATAAACCAAACAAGTCATAAGTATAAAGAATTAAATTAATGAAAGAGAGAATTTAACCTTTAAAAGAATAAAGAGATAATTTTATGGAACAACTTCAAAGTAACGTAGGTAGGCAAGGTTATATTGCTATAATGCTATCGGACGACTAACTTTATCATCATCTTTAGTGATAAGAATGGAGAACTAACTTTCGCCCATATCATGTTTGTCTTATTTTGCCACAGTAGCTCGGTTTCGTTTCTAGACATAATTTAGACCTTCCTTTGGAATCTTCTGTCACATCCTTATCTTTCTTTCCCATTTACAGACGACTACTCATTTATTTATTCACTCATTGCACGGACTACTTCCTTCGTCTTTTTGAAGTAGTAACATATTTCTTTAATGTACGGAGTATTTTTTTTTTTTTTTTTTGAACGAGGGAACCCGCAGCCGTGTGCACTGGGTAAAACCTCGGGTGTACGCATAGCCTGCAAACCACGCACACCAAGGTAAACCGCAAGTTCGCGCTTGCAGGGGCTTGAACCTGAGACCCTGGTTTGATGACCCAAAGTTTTAACCACTAGGCAACACCCTTATAGACGGAGTATTTTTTTTAGATAGCATTATTTTCTCTTAAAGAAATATTTTCATCTCTATTTCTTTCTTATCACATTTACCATATCAACACTATATTTCTTCACTCTTTACCTAGTTGCCATAATGCCACCACCCCACGAGTGACAAATACACACATTAATTTGTTTCATTGATTTTTTCTATCTTAAAGAAAATACATTAATAAAATATACGGAATATAAAAGTAGAGACATAGCAAGATAAGTAAAGATAGTTGGGCAAGACAAAAGTGTGATAGCAAAATAAGGGAGGAAAATAAATCAAAAGAATTGTTGAAAAAAATGAGCAAGATATCACTGAAATGGAAGGAGTCTTCCGCGTTGATAAGATCCTTCCATTTACATTTAAGAGCATTTCCTTCCATCTTTATCACTATCCAAAATAAAAAAGAAGATTATTAATTGTATATTCAGAGGGAGTATTGTCTTGACCGTAGAATATCAAGACTTTTTTGTTCAAAATTAAAGTTGTAGGCAAATTAATGTAGAATATCAAGACTTTATTGTACTTGTGCAAAATTAAATTCGTAGGCAAATTAATGCGAGTAATTAGGTGTGTTAGGGTTTTGTACACTAATTTTTACAGAGTATATATGATCCAAATAAATTTGAAATACAATTGATTCATTTAAAAAGTAAATCGGATTATTTTGAGTGAGAGGTGTATAAGTACTCCCTCCGTTCCAATCAATTCCATACATTTGTTTTTTCACACTTAATAATGCATATTTTCTTTTGTTCATATCATTAGTTAGGTATTTATAAAAATTAAAAATAATGCATTCGATTAGATAATTTAAACAAGATTTCACCTGACCCTATTTTATCTTATACGGAAAAATTATACTGAAAATTTATTATTAAAAATCAAATACGGAGTATAGTACTCCCTCCGAGTTCCTATTATTGTCCCATAAGGTTTTGGGGTGAAAAATAAGGAAGAGAAAATGAGTGGTTGAAAAAAGGAGGAGGAAAAGAGAGAAATGAGAGAGTAATTGTGAACCACACATTGATGGCCTTAAAAGAAAAGTAGGACAAAAATCAAACTCAGCCCAAAAAGGAAAGTGGGACAATAATAGAAACTCGGAGGGAGTATATGGAATTGATCGGAACGGAGTGATTACTTAGTTGGATTGACTTGTATTTGAAATTTGTTTGGGTGATATATAGGGTAAACCTTTAAGTAGGAAGCACTGTTGTCCCATCGTGGCCATCCAAGTGGCGTGTGATGAATAAAATAAGTGTGAACAGTGCTCCCCTCTTGCGTCTTTATATGTCCATTCTTTCCCACACCTCAAAGTAGGCACAAATTACAATTTGTGTCTTGTGCTTATCGTCCACTGCAAATACTTCTACTTCTTCGACTCCAACTCCATTTCACTACTCAACCTTCCTTCATTTCGATTTCGATTTCAATTTCAAGGTATCATCTTTCTTTTCTGATCACCCACCTCCCTTTTCCTTTGCTTTCGATTCTTTCCACTTTATCATCATTTTTCTTTACATCATCATCATCATCATCATCATCATCAGAGTCTATGATTGAGATCATTATAGGGTTAGTTTTGATTGAATCCAGTGTTGGTTTTTATCTGGGCATGTTGAATTTTGTTGGGCCTTTAATTTGATGGAATTTGTTTGTTTGATTGTATTCTGTTTAATTTGTGTACGAGTACCACCCCTTTTACTTGATTAGTTGGTCTTGCATGTCTCGACGGAGTAGTCAAACAAACTCCTTCTACTATCTCTTCAGATACTCCATTGTTTAAACACAAACTGTCTGATGCTGCAAAAACTCAAATTTATGATTTTTTTACAATGGATAGCTAATAGCTTAGAGTTTCAGCAAAAAAAAAAAAAACGCACTCGTAATTAATTATTTACCTCCTCTGTTCCGATCAACCGTTTACCCTTTCTTTGTTCCGATCAATAATTTTGTGAATTTGAATCCACAAACAATAATTAGATATGAGGGTACGGAGTACTGTTTGAGGGAAACATAGCTTATTTGTTTAGGGAGGGTAAGATTCGGTTATTTGTGAATAATATTTTAATTAAACTCGGAGGGATTACTGTTTTTGAGAATTGCTATTTACCTTCGCTTTCTACCTTTTCCTCTGTTATCGACTTAACATACTCCGTATTATATACTGTATGCCTCATCTATTTGCATTCTGACCCCACACAATACATTTTACAGTTAGTTAATCGATCGTGAGGGGTAAAAGGAGACCTAATTTCTTGTATGAGACGGTCTTAAAGATAAGTTTATCGTAAGACCTCTTACATACAGGGGAGTTAGTTTCATTATTATTATATTTCTATTAGTAGGTCTCACGTGAGACTAACTGGGAGGGAGAAGGTTGGAGAATATTGAGAAATCCTCATTGTTTTTAGTCATGATATTTGGGTATGTTTGGCTGTTGATTTTTTTCCTTGTTATTTCAAAAGGACACTGAAAATAATTACTGCCCATAATTAGCAAAAAAAATAAAAACAAAATAGAGCAATTGTCAACCCATTTTTGTGAGGATTAGTACCAAAAATGAGATGTTGTTAAAATGATTAAAAATATAGATGTAATTGGGTTAGGATGATTCATTTTGCTTACTCATTACATCATTTCTCTGTATTTGATGTGTTGGTGACAAATGGAAGCTCATATGTGGCCAACCCATTTTTTTAATTTCCGGGTTTTATAAAAACTTAAAAATATTCATGGCTGATGTCTGTCTATCTTTTGGGGTGGTGGAAAGCAGGAATATTCTTGGAGTTTTGTTTATTGTAAGCCGGTGTTGAAGAGTTGATGGCAATGCAGGAGGGTTTAAGGAGTGAAGACTTGGATTCTTGCTTTAAGAAGCTAATGGTGTTTGGTGCTGCCCTTGGGGCTACCGCCGGTGAAGGTGGTAAGTTGGGTGGTGAGATGATGGTTGATTGGAAGGATATTCCCATGGAATTACTCCTCCGTATACTTAATCTTGTTGATGATAAGACGGTCATCAGGGTTTCCGGTGTGTGTAGTGGTTGGAGGGAAGCGATATGCCTTGGGTTGACTCGTCTTTGTCTCTCATGGTATGAACTTTTGCCCTTGTTCTTTACACTTTCGCACTCTTGTGCTTGGCTGCGGGGTCGTCCTTAATACCATGTTCAAAAACGGGTCCAAATACGTTCAATTGTTTTTATTTGCTACCTCACTGTCTAAGTCCGTGGACAATCGGTCTTAAAAAGTCCAGTTTTCCCCATTTCTTTGGAATTCAAACTGACTTTTGAAACTGGGTCATCCTAATTCATTCGACGACTCTGTCTTGGTTGTTGTGTTGTGTTGGGATCTGATTCATCATGCCTTGGCCCTTGGATAGTGGTTTTGTTTGAGATATTCTGGTCATCTAATTTGTTCTTTGTTCATTTATTCATTGAACTCTAATTTTAGACTTGTTCAGTAATTTAGTTTGACTAGTTACTATGTTCTATGTTTAATCTATCAATCATGTGATGGGGTTATTTTGGGTATATGATTATTGCGAGGAACTTCTTGATTTGTAAGAGTAAATTGTTGATTGTTCAACCTCTTACAACATCACCAAGTATCTCATGGACTCTCATCTTATCCGTGGCTGAAATTTGAAAACTTCGCACAAAAAAAAAACCCGTCTTGAAAGCACTTGAGAGGTCAATCCTGGATTTCTCATGACGTAGTTTAATGACCAATGGTTAACTAAACATCTTACTATAATCCTCTTATTCCAAAAGCCAAAACTGATGTAATTTTCTTTACTGCAGTACAGTAATTTTTGAGAAGTTTTGTCTGTGACTTTGATACTAAAATGAAGTGTCAACATGATTGTAGGTGCAAGAACAACATGAACGACCTAGTCCTAACTCTTGCACCAAAGTTCACGAGATTGCAGACATTGATACTTCGTCAAGATAAACCGCAACTTGAGGATAATGCTATTGAGACTGTAGCAAGTTTCTGCCATGATCTTCGGGAACTTGACTTAAGCAAGAGTTTCAAGCTAACTGATCGTTCTTTGTATGCTTTAGCACATGGTTGCCCGAATCTCACTAAGCTTAACATTAGTGGGTGCACAGCTTTTAGTGATGATGCAGTTGCATATCTTACTAGCTTTTGCAAAAAGTTGAAATCACTAAATCTATGTGGATGTGTGAGGGCAGCTACTGATCGAGCATTACAGGTATAACTCGCTTATATTGAACGCACTGTTCTCAGTTGCACTGGTAGAAACTGGAAACCTATGTTTTTCACGTATTTCCCCCAAACTTCTTGCTAACAAATTTTTGACTCTCAAGTTTTTACCATGTTCTCAGTATATTTGAGTAACCGTAAAATTTCCATCAAATTTCGATCCGCTTCCAAGTTTTATTTTCTGTGGAGAAATGATGTGACTACTTCATATGGTTGCAGGCTATCGCATATAATTGCCGCGAGCTACAGACTCTTAACTTGGGGTGGTGTGAGAATGTTGGAGATTCGGGTGTCACAAGTTTGGCTTATGGCTGCCCGAATCTCAGAGCCCTTGATTTGTGTGGCTGTGTCCAAATTACAGGTATTTAGTCGCGATTATTCACTCCTTGAGCATTTTTTGGTGGTTATAGTCACGTCAAGCTGCTGTGCTTTGGTCATCCTATTTTTATTGCCCGTGTTTGTGCTTTTTTTAAAATCAACTGTGGCCAAGAGTTTCATCAAATATCTTTAGGAATATTCTTCAATTAAGGGGAAAATATATTGTCGTCATAATCCTGTAGATAATGTAAGTTATTAGGAAGTACTTGTCACAGTCCACATCGCCCCACCATCAAAGTCAATTTGGGATATAGGGAGTCAATACCGAAAGATAATGATCTTTTTTCCTGTAAACTAATACGGAGTACTCCTTAAGCTACTTGTGGTGGGGCAGCTCATATATCCTTAAGCTATGTTTGATGAGACGTTTCCGTTAGCTTATTTGATCAAGATTTTAACTACTCCTTACTAAGTAAGGCTCTGTTTTGCGTGCACAATAAGCTCGCTTATTTGACAATTTATGAGCTAGCTTAGTTTTGGGCAGGTGTTTAGTTGAAATAAAAAATACTCCGTACTGTACTACAAATAGGTTATTACGGAGTAAAACACTGTACTTTTTCTTGATCTGGGTATCATGTGAACAATGCAGACGAAAGTGTGATAGCACTGGCAAACCGATGTCCACACCTCAGGTCTCTTGGGTTGTACTATTGCCAGAACATCACAGATAGAGCGATGTACTCTTTGGCCCAAAGCCGACTGAGGAACAAGCATGGTGTTTGGCAGTCAATCAAGAGCACCCGATATGAAGATGACGGTCTGATGAACCTCAACATCAGCCAGTGCACCGCCTTGACCCCACCTGCAGTTCAGGCGGTGTGCGATTCATTCCCATCACTTCACACATGCCCTGGTCGACATTCTCTCATTATAAGCGGTTGCTTGAATCTGACATCCGTTCATTGTGCTTGTGCTATTTACTCTCACCGTGCCCCGAGCACTACTGCTCATTGAGTCCATTAACCCGATACCTTCTCTTGTTTCGGACCGTGTATGTACATATGTGTTTCTTTGCGGAATGGTAGGATGATGTTTATTTGTAGTTATTCGTAATGAAACTCGTCATCTTTTTCTTTTTTCTTTTGGGACTCCTAAATGAAATAGAATTATTATTATCTATGAAGATCTTTTATGTTTTGATTTGTAGCCTCTTTCACAGCGGAAGAGATCTTCACAGCTTTCAATAATGGCCTTATGAAACTGTAAATTTATGTGATTTTAATTATACTCCTATACAAACATTAATGAACTATACTCCATATATTTATTTCATTTTCATTAGATTATTTGAAATTGTCAAATATTGTCGACAATACCGTGATTTTATTTTTCCACTTTGTGATTAATCATCTAGGGATGGAGATAAATAAAATATAGAACCACCTAGGTGAGGGTTGAACCTGGTTGAGCCCGTATGGCAGTTTTTGCAATCAAGAGACAAGCAGGCTAGCTTGTCGTGACGGTAAAACAAACATCATTTTTTTAACGAAACGTGCTTTAGGTTCGTTACACTAAAAAGTCAATTTGTATGGCAAATATTATCTTAACAAATACTCCCTCCGTCTCGTTTGTTAGTTTTATATATTAATTGTAAAGTGTATTTTAATTAAAGACAAACAAATGAACAATAGAGATGAATATTAAAGAGTACTTGATTAATCATCATGGTGTGGTGTAACTTGTACTATCACATATCCAACAAATTTAAAAAAATAGAATTAGGAGGAGGAATAAGGGGAGGGGAATAGAAATGAAGCTAAGCAGCATAAACAGCAATCTTCATGCCACTTTGGCAATGGCCAATCGCAGTGCAGATGAAGTAATTGAGGCCTCTGTTGAGCACCATTTCATCCCTCCCACTTTGGTACACTCTATCATCTCTTGCGCTGATGCACCTGTCGTACCCATTTTTATCCACTGCTACCACATTATGCCATGCATTCAAGTAGTTGAATACTGCAAACATTACTCTACTCTATTATTAGTAGAACAAAACCACAATAATAATACATCAACACTTGTACTTTCCTGTCATACAATAGTTTAACTAAATAAACTAGTACTCCATTTGTCTCGATCATTTAATATTTTGTTTATATTATTTGTAAGAAATATTTTATTCAAAGGAGAACAAATGAAATGACCCTAGAACTACGATTACAATTATTATACTCCGATCCATAATTAATGTACACAAAACAGAAATTAAAAAGTGTTTGGAAATGTATGTACGTACCTAGAACATCACCAGCTTGAAAGAACTTGTCCTGTGGCCAATTGTTGACATTAAAAGTCCAGCCAATATTGTAAACAGCTCCAAAGGTGGGCTGGGTCAGACCCCAAAGCCCCAATAACATGTATACCCAAACAATAATGGCCATGCCTGCTTTTGCATTACCCATTCTGATCTCCAACACAAATTTAAAACACCTAACTCAGGAAACAAAGGGATCGGAGGGTCACAAATAATAATGTGAATAGGTCGATCAGATGGACGTATATATATATATATATATATATATATATATATATATATATATATATATATATATATATATATGAGCTGAGGTTTGTTTGTATGGGATGGGATGGGATACCCACTACTGAACTCAAGCACTTATATAAGCCATACATACTTCACCAACGCCTTTGTATATGTTAACCCTCTCCATCCTCACACTTTTAATTTGTTACTCCCTCCGAGTATTCCTCTCACTCTCCTTTTTGAGTTTAGTTTGGCTTTCTTCTCACTTTTCTTTTTTGGAAATAATTTTAATCATTTTTTATTCTCTTTCAATTCTTTATTCTTTTTCTCCACACCTAAACTCAACACCTTTTCACTTTATACCCCACCTTTTACACTTCATACCCCACTTTCTATTCATCTCTCTTGCTTTATCTCCACCCATTATTATTATTTTACTCCCTCCTTGGTTTTTCCCAAAAAAAAATTGGGAAGGATTACTCTGAATAGGAGGGAGTATTATATAATAACCTTTTCATATGTTTAAATTAACATTAATATGTCAACCATAAACTCTTTCATGAAACGGTTTCACAATACGATTAATTAAATTAGTTAAATAAGTTTTGTTTTTATCTACTTTTTGACAAAAATAGATGGAGAACAATGTAGAAAGTGGACGGCTGAGTACAAAAGTTGTGATCATCATGTGATAAGTTGGTACACGAAATGGGCCAGGTTACTTTTAGGGAGCCTAGTCATGTACTCCTATTCAGTAGTACTTGTGAGTATGTATGTATGTATAGGGTACACCAACTCCATTAACACACTTTCATTAACCTAATTAATTACTACTCGTACATGAAAAGGGTGGGAGTACAGGTGGTTGTTCACTAACCTCCAGGTTATATATATACTCCATGTGTGTCTGTGTGCACCCATATATCGTCGTGTCGTTGTTAAGGTATTAATGATTGATGAGTTCCACTCTGATCTACTTCATTCTAACTAAAACTACCCATCTCATTTTATACATACGCCGTCTTAGTATTACGTACTCCCTCCGTTCCAATCAATTCCATACGTTTGCTTTTTCATACTTATCGATGTACTTTTTCTTTTGTTTATATCTTTAGCTACATATTTTTAAAAATTATAAAAATTTGATATTCATGATACATTCGATTAGACAATTTAAACAAAATCTCACATGACTATATTTTATCGTATATATTAAAAGTTACTCCGTATATCGATAATTCTTCTCATCTATGAATAGTGCATAATATCCAAATGCGTGGAAATGATTGAAACGGAGGGAGTATTTTTCAATAATCATTGCTTTTAAATGATGGGTAGGTGATTTTGCTTTTCACTTTTAAGTTTTTTTTTTCCACTGAAAATTAGTTCGGATTCGAATCAGGTACAATATCGTAGACGATAAATCTCCCCTCATAAATTTTTTGTATGAGACGGTCTCACGATAAGTGTATCGTATGAGACCTCTCACATATAGTTAGTTTTATTATTATTATATTTCTATTAGTAGGTCTCACGATAAGTTATCGTGAGACGGTCTCACATGAGACTAACTGGGCATTGCATCTCTGATTAAGTTAGACCAACCTCTACAAGTTGACCTAAGGGCTCATTAAAATTTGTTCAATTTATTTGATGTTGGAAAAAGGCCAAAAGGGGTTAAACCGTTAAAATACTACTCGCTCCGTATCAAATATGATTAGTTTGGGTGGGTGATTCTAACATAGATTTTTATGCAATTTTTTTTCATAATTTTATCCTGTTAAATAAACTTCTTAGGATATTAAGTCATTTAGTTTTTATTGTACCGTGCGACAGATCTTAAAACTAAGAATTTATCGTAAAAAGTAACCACTCCATTTTATTTAGTGATCATTTTACGTTAAATAGTGACCACGTTTTAATATAAAAAAATGATAACTATTTATTTGAAAGTGGTAACTAACTAACCTAAAATGATTACTTTTTATCCTAAATTATAAATTTTTATTTTTATTGCATGATACAACATTTATATACAATAATTACTACGAGTAGATTGTTACGGGCCGGAGTGATGTAAATGGAAATGGGCATCGACTGATAGAGGCATAGAAGTGGTAGTATTATGTTTAGTTGGGGAGAGGGAGAGGGTCGTTGAAATTGCAATAATCAAAAACTGATGAAGAGAAACGTAGAGACTACGGCGGACATATATAACTACATCTTCTCTGAAAGTGACTCAAAACTTCCATCCCTCCCTCACATCACCGAAGATTCAATTTTTTCTTCTCTTCTATCCTTAGTCATTAATATTATCATAGATCTGTCATATAAGTCAATCGGCTTGGATTCATTTGGGGCAGTCTTAGTTTCAATTTCAATTCAATTACCATCTAAATTGATTAATACTGTACGAATTAAACTCAGGTCAATATGAGTAAATCATTATTAATTGACTTAATTTCGCTCTGTAATGATTTAAACTTTGATTAGTCGATAGAAAATCCATGAAAAAAATTCATAGAATGAGTGTTTAGGTTTGAGTATCTTCAAATATTTTGAATTTGGCTAAACTTCAATTTGATTGAATCTAATTCTCGGTAACCATTCTGATTACACTTCGATTGGATACTACTTAATACTTATGGAGTACGTATAATCGATTGGTGTTTGGATTTGGGTTTATTTTGCTAGGGTTCTTGTATCACCTAGACTCTTAGAGGGATGAATTTTTTTTTGTTGGGATATAATTTAGGGAGGAATGAAAATGGAGGGAAGAAAATGGAAGGAATGAGTTTCTTCGTTTTATCAAAATAAAATCTTCTCAAAGTTGACAAGATTTGTATTGAAAATGATATTCTCTCCGTATCACATTGGTCATCCCTTCATCTTGGCCCAATAATTAAGAAAACTCAATTACACTTGTTTTATTCCTTTTTTATTTTTTATTTTATTTTTTTCCCTGTTACGCATGCGTGAGTCGGATTAGGATAAAAAAATTGTGTTTTTTTAGTCGAGTTAAGATAAGTCATGTTTTTTTGTACTTATATTCTGCAACTTTTAGTTCAATTCAGTTCAAACAAGATACGTTTAGTTCAGTTCTTTTATGACTTATTTTTTTTCCGTCACGGGTGCATCGAATTAGAATAAAAAAGCGAAAAAAAATTACGTTGCTTTGTTTTTTACCAACTTTTAAGTCAAAAAATATACTCCCTCCGTCCCGTTTATTTGTTTGTTTTTTATATTCATTGTGATTACGGGAATTGTAGGTTGCAAAAATTAATAAACGAGTCAAACTTTTTTTTACTCAACAAACATAATGAATTTGTCATTATATATTTTGTTTATAAACATCATCTTTCTAATATGAGTAATAGATACTTATCATCCCTCCCCTTCCTTCCCCTCCTCCCCCCTCCCCTTCCTTTTCTTTCCTATTTTCTTATCCAACGAACCATTTTAGAATCTTTGGGACGCTTTGCTACCGCTTGGCTTAATAATTATCCTTGGTCTCATTCAATAATTATCTACGAGTATTTTTTCAGGTAAAAACACCAAGGAAAGAAACACGAGTAATTTAGACCACACAAATCACATACGGAGTATCCATTTGCACATGACTCGAGCCACAAAAACCTACCAAAATTGAATATGATATCACCCAGGTTCAGGTCATAAGCACTGATAATTGCTCTATGAAGAGTTGCTTTTGTTACAGTTCCTGTGGGTTCCCTTAACCAAGTCACTGCCTATATATGAGTCGTCAGCTCATTCTTCAAGGAGAATGCATTAAGAGATTCCACAACGCCTCAACCCACTGCTTGAGAGCCTATAGTTTCATGTCTATCAAGTGATGGTTAATTTTTAATTATGAGATTTTAATTTAAGGGGTTAAATTTCTCCCTTTTCTCTAAGTTAAGGGTCCTATGCATGAAATTTTAAGGGTTTAATCTCACGTTTAGTTATCATCACTATCCGATCCCATATTAGTTATAATTCGATTAATAATGTAAGCTAAGCAAGAGCAATCGAAATAAGGAGTAGGATGCGTAAAAGGAGCTAGATTCAAAATTTGGCGAAAGGCTTATAATTAGAAGCTCACAACGACTCATACATACCCATTTCCTGGCCGGTCATTACATACAATGACACAAGTTAGTCTTATATGAGAATTAGTCGCGGGAGGACGCAACAATTAGAAGGGCAAAGAGATCTTAGCTTAGGAAATATTAGGGAAACTTTTTTGACCTCAAAAAAGAATCATTGCGTTACAATCCGAGGTAAAGTAGATTCAAAATTGACCTTGTGGAAAGTTACACAAACGTTCATTAGGGTTGACCGAAACCTTACTTATATACGAGTAAAAGATTATGCAGAGAGAGAGAGAGAGAGACTATTATATGCATGCATGCCCCTGCTTTGTCTCTTAAAGCTTGCAGCGAATGTGCGAAAGGCATAATTAGTACTCAGTATTAAGTCACAAATCCTAGCTAATTAGGATTAGCAAATATTTTATAGGCCCTTTTCATTTGTAACCATTATTAAACTTGATTATAGGAGTATACATTAGTAGTACAATATTTAGATTTTCGTGAATCCATACGTTAAAAAAAGAGCATTGACCTCAATATAATGAATCGAGTAACAAGTAATCAATAATGCCTTAAAAAATTAGTTATGATGAGTAATCAACGGTTTGACAAAATTGATGAACACGCATTCGCATTGAAGATTAGTGAATATAGACATATAGTGATAGAAGGAAAGCAAGAGGGAATCACAAAATTAAGTTTAACTGTTTTGTAATTACACAAGTGACATGTGTAAGACCCGAGTTAACTCCTTTAGCTTTAGTGTCTTAATTCAAGTTAACCTAACAACATTGCAAAAATAAACAGTAAAATAGATATTGTTGAGATAATTCCATTTCAATTTTCACACCATGTTAGTCACAAAAGCTATGCCTAGTGCTCTGGTTAGCAAAAATAAGTGAAAAATTACATGAAAATTGTTACGCTAATGGTAACTTACGGAGTATGAACTAACAATAAGTTAGATAGCTAAAGTAATTAAATGCATGTATTTGGTAAACTAGTTCAAAAGATAGATGATACTGACTACTCGTATTTGATTAAATGACGTAAAGTGATATACAATACTTGTATATTAGGAAGAATTAATAATTGGAGGTAGTTAATGTTATGTCACGATTTTCGAGGAAAGTTAGTTTGAGAAAAATAAGAGATTGATTGTAGGATGAAAGTAGATTAAATAGAATATATAAGTTGAGTGGTAATTAAGGTTGGTGATCCCGAAGAGCTAAATTAAAGTAGTGAAACGTATGATTAGTCGTCCCATACAGCCGACATATCGTATTAACTTGCCCCCTAATTCACTAAACGATGCATATGTTCATGTGGAGTATGTGTTATTGTAGCTAGTGTGAACCTCCGCTCGCTCTCTCTTTGGAGATCTCGCTTCTTTTCTAGGAGTATAAATCATAATCCCTACTGTATTAAATAAATAAATGTAATCGTAAATAGTATATTCATATGATGACGATTTTAGTAGTCCTATGATCATGCATACTCGTAGTATGATCTGATAGTGGGTCACGAAAAACCAAGGATATGAACCAACGTCGTCGTCTGCATGTACGTACGTGTTTCCTTTGAGATGTAAAGAGAAAGCTATACCTATCGTGACTACAAGCTAGCTAGCCTTATATTATTAGTACCCACAAATTTTGGAAATGGAAATATGATGCTACCTAGCTAGCTTAGCTACTCCCTTGTTTTCAACATAAGGAGTATCAAATAAGTATCTATTCATCCATCTCTTGCCCTGACTTCAACTATTAAGTTTACATGCAAAAAGAATTTTTTATATAGATCAAGTATGAAATACTAAGTACGGAGTATAATATAAACAGTTACATAGTCTACAAGACTGCCTTAGGTTTGAAAAATCACTTAAACCCGATTCATCTTATTTGTTTCCACAAATTGTAGGAGAGAACACATTTTGTCGAATTATATGAGAATATAAACCAACTTTGAATTTGTTTCTCTAAATCATATTCACTCCGTCTATTCATTTGTTTGTCTTATATATTTATTTATGGGAAATATTTTAATAAAAGACAAATAAATGAATGAGACGGAAAAAACTACTTACTATTTTTGCTTAACATAGATCCAATGATATAAAATGCTATGTACTCCGTATGTACTAGTAGTATTAATTAGATGAATAACGTAATTCTATTCTATGAATTACGGAGTAATATATTTTCAATGAACCCTATTAGGATAAGTGGCAAGTTTCTAACTCTAATCACAAATATCAGCATGCAACGTAACGATTCTATTCGACAATATCAACTTGCAACCATTCTATTAATCAACTTGTCTTTTTTTTTTTGGGTTTCAAATGATTTATAAGGACAATTATGATATTAACAAGATTCGAATCTTAGATCATAAGTATCGTCTCTCGTCAATTTCTTTTGTTATATGGAATATTATTCAACTTATTCATGATTAAGGAGAGATGAGGTTTAGCAACAACTTGAAACCAATTTGAAACGCAATAGTCGTCGCAATTACGATTACAAGTAGCTATGGTGGAGGAGCTTTGGTAGGGAGTCCAACTGAGAAGACCATCATCACATAATCACATTGCATTGCTTTCCCTACGATTATGGTGCTACTACTTTAATTTAGGATCCTTTGACTTAACAACGCCACACTCCATGGAAAAGACGTTTTTCTCCATTATTCTCATGCGCAATCAATTTCCATTCACCCAAACTATACTATTTAAATAAGCTTTGACTTTCTTATAACCCTGAAGAATGGCACCATTGAAGATATGCCACGTATGTACCCCTTCAAACTCCATTATTATTATTATAATTGGTTTTTCTAACCTGCATCCACTTGACACATCTTAATAAGTTAATTACGAAAAGATTCACATACATATTGTCTAAGTAAGGCAAACGTGAATTAGTATGTCAATGTTTCATGACTAAATCTTTTCATAATTAATTTATTAAGGTGTATGTAGTGGACACATGTTATAAAAATCGTACTCTGTATTATAATAACTATAACTATTGAGAACAAAGGATGAGTCTTCTCCATTCAGTGTTGAATGATAAAGTAAGATCAGGATTTGATGAAAATCATGATCAATCACATGATGATAGAACCCACCCACCCGTGGGCCGTGTTTATGTTCCTTCATTCTGACGGCTCGCCTCTTACCCGACCGCCCACGTTATTCTCCAGCTCCACACTCTTACTCCTCCACTTCCATTTCCACTCCCCCCTCACTCTCACTTCCTCTAACTTCATTCCACGGTCTTATAATTAATATCGTCTGTAAAACCGTCTCATTTTAAAATTTGTTCATTATATATATATACTTCATTTCCTCACCCCACTTCCCCTCACACTCTTCTCATCTCTCCATTCCTATACATCATCAACCACTCCAAACACATACATATATCTCATTCTATTCATATCCATACAGTTGCTTACTCTGTTCTAACTAATTATTATTATTGTTCATTTGAACAGATTAAACAAACTAAATGGAAACGTCGTTAATGGACCGACAATTTCACTTCCCTCCACCAGCCCCAGCCCCAGCCCCAGCACCAGCGGCCCCAGCAATGTCGATGACAATGGACAGGAGATGGAGGGCTAACATTGATCCAGCCCCCAACTGCCCCCGTTGCGCCTCTCCCAATACCAAATTCTGTTACTACAACAACTACAGCTTGTCTCAGCCGAGGTTCTTCTGCAAGGGGTGCAAGCGATACTGGACTAGAGGGGGCTCCTTGAGAAACGTCCCCGTGGGTGGCGGCTGTCGTAAGAGCCGTCGATCACGCTCTACAAGGGGTCTGTCCTCAGCATCCGGTTCGAACCCTCTCACTGGCTCGAATAACGGTTCTCCTAACTCATCCTCTGATTGTTCTCAAGAATCGGGACCTGACATTGACATGGCAGCTGTTTTTGCCAAGTTCTTAAACAATGATCAGGTGGTCACCAACACCACGTCTTCTGAAGCTTCACACGATTCCTTGACGTCGAATTCGTGTGGGTTCGAGTCTCAGATGTTCCCAATCGATGCTGTGGAGCAGGAGTCTGAGGTGATGATGAACCCGGTTGAGGGATTCATGAACGCTGATTTGAGCTCATTCGACGACCTTATAGAGGACGTTTTCTGGTCAGACGAGTCGAATGTGTCCAGCTTGACATGGCAGCAGCCAGCAGCAGCAGCAGCAGCTCATCAGTCACACCAGGAATTTGATTTCGACTCGACTTTGCTCCCAGAAGATCAGCAATACAAGGTCTCAGTCTCAGGTATCTCAACAGATCTAGTCTTCACCGATAACTGGAGTTACTTCGATAACACATTGGCTCAATGAGAATGGCAACAACTCCTCCATTCTAATTCTTAAAGAAGAACATGATGCTCAGAGTAGCAGGGAGACAGTAACGAATTCGAATCCTGTAACAATCAGTTGCTAATAGTGTTATTACTCCTACAATATAAGTAAAACTCAACATATTATGTAAAGCAATAAGAACACACAAACACCCACACACACACAGGGGAATTGTAGCTTTGTTAGAATTGTTCCCATAGTATACATATTACTACCCCCGTCCCTGATTTACCGCCAACTATGAATCTACGATCATTGATTTTTCCAAATATATGTAAAGAATTTACATGAGATTTGTGGTCGCTGTTAGTTTCATATTACCCTTGGTAAAAATTCGTACTTATTTTATATTGTGAGCAAATACTGATCATAGTCGATATCATGGTACACTTTCAGACAGTGTCCTTAATTCAGAAGTCCTGTAGTCTACTCCCATTACTGGATTGTGTCCTTCAAATTAAAGGTTCTGTACTCAACTGTTCACAATTTAGTTAATTCCCTGTAGAGGGACCAAGAGACATACTCTTAGAAATTAACAAATCCTTGACAAACCCAAATCTTGGATCAAGTACTACTCCAGTAAATAACAATTTTGAAGATATGGGTCGTCGAGTAACAACCTGAGACAGGAGGGGAGATGGAGGCAGGCTCGAACCGGAAGAAAATATATGATGAGTGTGAGTTGTGTGTGAGATTGAGATGGTTGAGAGAAGGAACAGAGTACATGTGAGTGAACATGGATGGATGAAGGTTTCTGAAATGTTAATCTCAGAGTGACAACGTCATGTAGCTAACAACCATTAAGAAGTTTGTGGCCACAATGGAGTCATTGTCATACAGCTGACATCTATAATGTCTCACCTATCAACTCACTGTATCTCATTTCATCACATCCTATCCAATCCAATCCAATCCAATCCCCATGTGAGACGACCGGATCATTGCGTATCACTGCTTCCTGCCATTACCCTTACCCTTACCATTAAATTACATACATACCAAATCAATTCAATTCCCCACCAATACAAATACTACTACACTAGTGTATAATAGGCACTGTCAAATGTCAAGCGAAACCCCGTTGCAAATTGAGAATGCAACCAACTTCATATAGAACGAAGCTAACACGTATGGCTGACACCCTTCACGAGAGTCCGACTCAAACCCATTTTAGAAAAGAACTGTAATTACCCTGCTATTTTTCTGTAGAGCATTAGGATGAAACTTGAAGAGAGCTTCTAGCTAGCCTCATTCTACTTCTAAATGGCAAGTGAAATAACTGAAAGAAAGATAAGTTTAACAAACTTTCACATATGAAAATTAAGTTAGTCATTGTCCGATCGAGCTAGTAATGTCCACCAAATCAGTTTTTTTTTTCCCTTGGGTTTCAATTGAATCAAAAGATCAGAGTCAGCCCACGAGTTTAATTGGGTCAACACATACGGACGGGCGTAAAAATGTTAGGTTCGGTCAGGGCTAGACTTTTACGCGTATATGATTCTCTACTTATCTTGAGACGGAAGTTGGTATCCGCATCAATGGGGTAGCACGGTCCATGGCCGAATATGATACGACCTGCATTTGGCAACACAGAGTTGTCCATATGTCTGCGTTTTTTTGTTGAAAATTTAGTGCCTAGCTGAATCACGGCACGACTCATTAGGTCACGACCCATTTTGAGCATGCGGGTCGATACGATACGGGCACGCTCACCCATTATCTACTTTCCATATACCAAACAAAAAATGGAAACACGTATGGGCTGATACGCATCTAAGACAAAGTCAAAACGCTAGTTTCTAATGGGCTGTCACGCTCGGCCCACTTGGCACACTCTCTTTTTAGCGTTTCGGTCCATGCGTGTTCAAAAAGTGGTTTCACTCGATAAATTGGATGGACTGTCCGATCTATTCTCTGGATCTCCAAAACATTGGTAACCAATCTCCTGTCCGAACCATCTCAATCAACACTTTAAAAAAAAACAAATTATTATATTTTCCGTCTTCGGTCCAGTCCAAACTCAAAAAAAATTGGTATTAAGAGCTCCGGTCTAGTCCGGTTCGATTCCCTTTCTAATCGATCCGGTATCCAGGTTGGAATTTTGTGATCAAACTGACGATCGGAACCAAGTTTGGACCGATGCACACCATAGCATCTTCGATACTTTGACGAGTTTGATCTTTGTTAAGTCCGATGAATATTAACGTGAGGAGAACTATGAACAACTCGATCAGAAAAGAAACATGCTCTGCCACTTTTAAATTGCAAGTTGCAAGCAAACATATGATCCATGGTCGGCTTCTTTTGGGTATGGCCGAATCAATCATTGGGTCCGGTCATCGCAGTGTTCATGCCGACTCTACGTAATTCCTTTCTTTTCGTACATCATGTCTTCAATTCAATAGATAGTTTACGTTTGCTTTATACACAAAGAGTAAGGTAAAGAGAAGAAAATGTTGGACCAATAATGTTGGTTTATCACATTTCGATACCATCAAATGTTATCCGTTGCTGCTCAAATCTTTGGTCATTTTATCATACCAAAGGAACACTTCGTGCAATTTTCGTCTTTTTTGTTCGTACCCCTGAATCACTGGAAACATTGTGTATTACTCCCTCTGTTTCATTGATATCTTCCACATTTCCTTTTTCAACCATTTTTTTTGATTTCTTCCACTTTCTTTTTTCTATCACACTTCTCTCCTACCTAAATGGCCCACTTACTTTACTCTCTCTCTCTACTTTTACTTATTTTTATTATTTTTCTTAAGAAATGTGCCACTTTTAAGGTGGAAGAAATCATTGAAACGGAGGGAGTACACTTAAATTTGAGCCGTTCAGGAGGGAATACAAATCAACGTTTCATTTTTTCGCGATTTTTATACCACATGACTAGGGGTGCTTCACGAGGTACTCTATCAAATTTCAAGCCCAAACAACGACTACAAGTTGCTTTTGCACGAGAAATTGTTATTGGATCAACGTTGATTGATCTCATTCTGGCACCATCAATTGTTATCCGTTGGTACTCAACTTTTTGGGTGGTCATTTTATCATCAAACCAAAGGAACACTTCGTGCGATTTTCGTCCATTTTTTGGGACCCCCGAATTATAAAAAATAGTGTATTATACACTTCAATTTGAGCTGTTCGAGAGGACAAAAACTTACTCCGTAAATGTTTCGTTTTATCCCCATTTTTATACCACTTGACTAGGGGTGCTTCACGACATTCCCTACCAAATTTAATTTCAAGCCTAAATAACAATTAATTAAAAGTCGCTTTTGCACGAGAAAACGGTGTAATAATGTGCAAGTCATTTTTGGTTTTTCAGTTGTTCTCTCTTGCGACGGATATATCTGTTGCAAGCTTAAGACGGGTCAAGTAAGTGTTATTTGATGAGATAAGGACAATTATTTATCTAGGTCTCACCAACCTCACTTTTGTCCTATTTCACCTATTTGGTATCTATTCCGTCACAAACTAAGAACTTATTTTGTTTGTTTAAGTATTTAAAGATAAGACTAATATTCCTATATTTCAAGCATTTACTTTATTATATATTTTGATGTAAAACCCAAGGGCGAAGGAGCAATCAGCCAATGATTGGTAAGTGGAAAATAAGATTATAGAGATAAGTACTAGAAAGAGCAATGAATCTGAAACATATAAGTTGTTGGATGGCCCTCCATCTCCCAACACCTTCTCATGTGTCTCATTATTCTCTGACTAGAAACAAATTAGAGAAAAAAAAAAAGCATCACTAATCTTAGTTATCACTACATACATACTGTCAGATTAAGAGAGGACGACTTGTCGCTAAATCATTTAAACCAAATTCATACATTATTTTATATGGGATAGAGATATCCGTCATGGAGTATTATAATACGAGTATGTAATACATGCGTTTAGTATTTACTTATTTAGATATAAAAAAACAAATTATTTTCTTTTATAAACAATATTTCGATTGATCTAATTAAATGAATACAGAGTAATATTTAAACCATTTTAGCAATACGATAGATAATTCGTGATAAAGGAAAATAAGCCGTAAATGAAAAGGGCCGTCAAGGGCTGTCAACCTCTCAGGTTCTTATATATCTGCTTGATGATTCCATTTAGCAGTTGACCCAATGCATCAAGACACAACCATTAACCAATGCCGGTCGGTCATGAAGGCATCATCAACTCATACTTACTCGTATAATAATACTCCTAATTATGCTAATGTCTCACATCGAATCAAATCTTCACGTTGGGATCGCATCAAATAAATAATAGAAACCAGGACATAAACTTGTAAATTATTCCTTCTATTTTACATTAATTTTTTTGGACTACCCTTGTTTTTTAGT
Organism: Agrostemma githago; assembly: GCA_958450325.1. Lineage (NCBI taxonomy): Eukaryota > Viridiplantae > Streptophyta > Magnoliopsida > Caryophyllales > Caryophyllaceae > Agrostemma > Agrostemma githago. The sequence continues at coordinate 3,696,374 of OY288255.1, forward strand.
ATATGACTTTCTGCTTTGTGGAGTTTTATAGGTTTCTCTATAAATATTTGACTTAATTAATTAGAATACTCTACAATCATACATACAGTTGTATGTTGTGAAATTACATAACGGGTCTGGGCCACACACGAGACGGGAAGAGTCCACTCACAAGACAAGAGAGTTCCACTCTAAAACCAATTGACAATAGAGAAGTAACCCCTTGCTTTATAAGTGGAACATCTTTCTCTCATCTTTCAACGTGAGACACATGTAATTATTTGGGTTTTAGGAGTCATTCTCGACATATGTATAGTTGTACTATGTACTATAAAATATTTCCTACCAGACTAACTTCATTGTATGTATTCATATTTTACAAAGTATCTTCTAAAAATATGTTAGATGTTGAATAGAATATCTTGAAAAATAAGAATGACATATGTGTTACATTCTAACGCCACAAGTTTAATTTACAAAAATGTCTAGAGACGATAAGCTTTAACTGTATAATGCACACTTTCATAAAAGCTCCATGCACATGCACATATGTATAACTGTACTGTGCTTATGGAAGTCTTGGCTTTTGTTTGACAAAACAAATTAAAATCCTAAAAACTAGCCGAAAGTTTAGAAGGTAATTGAAAAACTTGAAGAAAATTAGTAGCTCATAAGTTTAACTAAAAGCTTAAATCATTAAAGTACTGAAAAGTTAATTAGCTGATATTTAACTAAATTATGTAAACAAACATTATTACTTATGGAAAATGAGTAATATTATTGTAATAACTGAAGGGAAAAAATAAAACTGAAAAAACTTACTCCCTTTGAGTTCTTGTTATTGTCCCATTTGCTTTTAGAAAGAAAATTAAGGAATGGAAAATGAATGACTAAAAAAAGAAGAGAAGAGAGAGAGTAAATGTAAATCACACATTGATGACCTAAAAAGAAAAGTGGGACAAATATCAAACTCATTTCAAAAAGGAAAGTGAGACAAAAATAGTAACTCGGAGGGAGTATTAGGTAGGTTGTTCTCTCATGCTACTCTTAAGTAATATTCCCTTCGTCTCAATCATTTGTTTGACATTGATTAAAATATTTCTCATAATCAATATAGAAGGCAAACAAATGAACGAGACGGAAAGAGTGTAATCTAGTTGAAATTTGGTCAACTAAAATACTTTTGTGGAATAATTTAGCTGAAATTTCGTGTTAACTCCATTCGGCTAAAGGTAACTATATATAAGTCTGAAAGTTTAAAAGTTAACTCAAGGTTCTCTTCACTTGCACTTATGTAAATGGCACTGGAAGGCAGTGGCGGCAGCAATGGCGGCAGAGAAGGTGTTCTCTTCACTTGCTCTTACGTGAAACCTCTCGACATACTTAGACTTATATTTAAAACGCGTCCCATTAATGAGGTTACGTACGTTACCTCATTAATGAGGTTTACCATTAGATTGTCTCAAAACAGAAGTAAAGTAGGCGTGCAGGAGAAAAATGAAGATAAGGATAGAGAAGAAGAATTGAATTGAAGTAGCATGCATGCAGATGGAGAGATCAGAGATCCAGATCCAAATTGGCACTACTAGCCAATCACAATCACAATCACAATCACTCCACCCTGTCTTAGGTATATACATACATACTGTGTATAGTGTAGATGATCCGTACTTAGTAGGTAGTGATCTGATGGATAAGTAACCTAGAAACAGCATAGGATAGTGCTGTATGATTGGAGCAGCTAGCAGCTAGCAGCAGCATTATTCCAATTCCAATTCCAAATATAAATGAGCCTTAGCCTGAGCCTGAGCCAGGTACCTCTAGATTATACTTCGTATTGTGGTCCTATACTCCTACTAATATTTTACGTACCAGAATCTAATTCAAATTCATACAAGTATACAACCATACATAACGTTGGTTCAAAGTTCCAAGTTCAAAGTACGTGACTTGAGTTGCACTTGTACTTGCACATGCATATTTGACACATGTTTTTTTACTGTCATGTCGCCCTCCCTATTCCCTTCTTTTGTCGTTAACCAACTCTCTTTGTTTGTCAATGACCAAATAACTACGACTACCACAGATCGACTCCCATTCTTCATACATATACTCAGTAATACTTTTGTCTTAATCACTGGATTATAACCTACGTATTCGATAGACCAAGTAATTATATTTTCGTCATCTCAATTATTTATTTATATTTTTTACTCAGTATCGTTTGTCAAGATGGAAAAGTATAAGAATTTTAATACATACAAAGAACTCCATACGTCAATCCTGAGTTGAACAAGTAAATATATATATATATATATATATATGTGCTCGATCCACTAGCTCATACTCATAAACATCATTCATGACGCACCAACGATACAAGGTAGGGGTATGCAATAGTAATAACCTACCAGTCGTTAACTGTACTAATTAAGTTTAGAACTTTATATGAGTCATAAAGTTAATTAATCATTAATTAATTAGCATGTACTCCGTATGTATAATGGTCGTTTTCAGTTGTAGTACTATTAATTTGGTTTTGTGTTAAAAATGGTTCTAAATCAAAATATCAAGTGTGTAAGAAAGAGTACGGGTGTGAACTACTCAAGTCAATAATGAGGTCACATATGTATAACACTCGCATCAAGTTTCATATTCCCTCTGAATTTAACCTATATTTCTCGAGGGTTTTGGGAAAAAAAAATAAGGGATGAGAAGGTGTGAGTCAAAAATAAAGGAGAAAGAGAGATAAATGAATGAATGAATGAATATGAGTCACATATTCATGGTTTAAAAATGAAAAAGAGAAGAAAAAATGATTCAACCCAAATGGGAAAGAGGAAACATTAAGTTAGACTCGGAGGGAATACATGATATTCGTTGCTCTAATTAGCAATTACAAGTTGTGTCTGTCGGAAATTAAATAGGGGCTTAGTAGTCGAATGTTTGTTCCAATATTCAACATAGAAGAGTTAATGAAGTACTCCCTCTTGTCCATTCAATTATTTACCTATGTCCATTGTTTTTCCTCACAAAAATGATCCTCACGTAAAGAATTAAATGGATAGGAGGGAGTATATTGATGTTTATATACTTAACTACTCTTTCCTTCTCAAACTAGTGGTAAATGGAACTTTTTATATGGACTTGCGAGGTGTTTCAAAAAAAACTATTATCTCATAGTTCAAGTTAAGAAAAAGTAAGAAGACAAATACGAGTATTAAAAATTGGAAAAATTGTCCCAAAGATGATCAAACATCAAGGTGATGATATAGGAGTTGAAAACCGTAGGGAAAAGAATCTAAGTAAGACTTGTAGTAATAAATTATTGTGTTGATTATAATTTGCCATTTATATTAATGGTTTGAGTTGTATGTTGTGTATATATAGAAGACAAGAGTTGGCTGAAAGATAAGATAGAAAAGCAAATAATGATGAAAAGGAAGAGAGGTGAGATAATGGAGAATGAGAAGAAAACAGAAATAAAGTCAGCCATTGAAGTACTTTCTCTTCTTGTCAAACTTAATACTAGTAACCAAGTCAAGCCTCCTCCTACTTCATCTTCTATTACTACTACTGCTACTACTCCCCCAATTCCAATTCCGACTTCTGTTCTCGCTACTATGACTAATAATAATAACAACAACGATGATGATTCTCTTGAACAAGAAGTTGTAGTTCCCAGCATACCAACGATGCCTTTTCTCTCTCTTTGTTCCTCAATTCTTCATGTTCTTGGTATGTTTCATTCCCTACCTATCTTAATTATCTGCTTTTCTTTTCTTTTTTCCATATTTCTCGATGTTTTTAGTGGTTTGTTAATCGAATTTAAATCGAGTTAGATTTGTTGCATTTCTGATCGATGTCTCAATTTTGAGATTTATACTTTAATAGTAACGTAGTAGGACCAACTTTTTGGGGGAGTATGTATAAGATAAGATGTTGCATATACTATATATGGTCCTTCACTTTAATTTTGACGTACCAAATTCATATACTATCTTTAAGTGTGTGTGTGTGTAATGTTCTCCTTTTGCCTTTGAATCTTTGATGATCGATTTCAATCAGTATGGAGTACCAGGCCATGGTGTCAACTTTCTTACATTTTGATTTCATAAAGTTTCTTTTTACAAATTAAACAACTTATATATAGTAATATAATCATACCGACATAAATTTAGAATTCATTGATAAAAAATGACCTTTTTATATCTCATTTAAAAGAAATATACGTATAATATAAGATATTAATTCGTAAATATCAATAAAAATATGTTGTTTAACAATTAACCCAAGAATTTAAGTCGTACTCCATATAAGAAAGAAATATTCGTATTTCTCTTTTTGATCTTTTATTTCTTAATCGTCCTTAAGTTGTAAATATTTGTTTGTATTTCATTTTCAACTTGTTAATCCTTGTGAATATACAATAAATGCATGTTATTTTGGAGCAATATAGACACTCCTATTTCTTTTAAATTAAAGCAAATATGGCATATGATGAGAAGATATTAGTTGGTTTTAATTGACAACTTAATTCAAATATGACTACCCAAATTTTGTAGATCTAGGTACAAATTTTACTGGATAAGGAACAAACGTATTTAAGTAGATTTTGCAATAATTTGAAGCAGCTAATGCAAAATTTGGTTGTCTAGAGCCGCACATGTATCAATCAAAATTAATGCTTTTTTTAATGATAAAGGATTTTCAAGAAAACTTTTGTAAGATAATTTTACGATAATTGTATTATAAAATCTTCCACCTAAGACGTAATTACAAATTTATAATCAGTTTCTAAATAAAGTTCTCAAAAATTACTGTAATATCGACTCATACGAGACACCTACTCAATAACTTTTGGCAAGCTTTGGATGGGAGTTGATAAAGAAAATAGTCACACTTTTGGTTTGGTTTGGTTTGCCATGCTACTAAGTACTTTCTATGATTGCTATCCCATCCATTCTATCGTAATCAAACTTAGCTTGTGGATGCCTCATGCCATGCATGATGTGTGGTACTCGTCGTTTTGCTTTTTTATTTATGTCTTTTACTCTTTCTTTTTTCTCCAAAAACTCTAATATGAGTGGTGATTGATTGGTATGCCAAAAAAAACCTATAATAATGCTTCAACCCACATCTGTATGTCCCAAAAAAACACTATGAATCATGGCACTTTTTATTTTTCTTCGATGTAAAGACAGTCACAAGAACGATTATAATGGTGTTGGGTTTCGAATATTGGATTATAAGTATCATCACTCTTCATAATTTTATCAAATAAATCAATTGACATCTTTCTTGCTTTTTGTCAATATTTCTAAAGGTCGACAAACAATAAAGTTAAATTAGAAAAATGGCACTAATTCCTTGAATCAAACTCGTATAACATACATTTAGTGAACTCACTCAAATCACACAATAGGGCTATAATATGAACTATCCCAGGTACAAGCACTTTACTCTATCTACGTGCTTTCTGTTTGATATTCTAGTAATCGACTAGAGTTGCAACTTTTTTTTGTAGATAAGATAGGGCCAACCATGGCAGTGCTGAGACAAGACGTCTTCAAAAATATGGAGGTAACTTATCTTTTATTATTCCGTATTTTTTACTCTCTACATTCTATCCAAACTTTTATATATCGTGAATATTCCATTCCTATGTATTTTGTGAAGAAAAAACAAAATAGTGTTGAACTTTTTAAGGACCAATTTATGAATATATTAATAGTACTATTAATGGTTTTGTGATATGAGAAATTTACTCCAACAGCACTCATAAAATTAAATGGATTATCTCGTCTCCGAATGTGCTGACATTGACCTATTTGTGAATTTGAACAATATAACAAATCATATAGCAACCAACTTATTAGATAGAAAAGCACACGACATATATGATTATATTTTTATTCGATCTGTTTTAAATAAGAAGTTATTATTAGTGCGATACATATTGTCGTGTTAGGTAGGCTTCTAGGGGACTTTTTTTATTACAATGAGTTAAAAAAGAAGCATATAATACAAAGTGAAAGAATAATTAGAATATGCGAGGGTAGATGACCGTCTTATTTGTAGGTAACACAGATGAAAGAAACTTTTGGGTCGTCAATTAACATGAAAAGTACATAGAAATAAAACGTCTAAAGTCTACTGGAGTCATAATATTGATTCTTAGTATCATTTGTTGTACCTCTCATATAAAAGGTAGGGAGTAGCTTAGTACATTAACTCATTATTTAGAGTTTCCCAAATACAGAGTAGTTGATTGTGAGTTTTGTGACCTAATTAATTAATTGTGGGTTAATATGAAAACTGAAAATAATGCATGGGCTGGGGGCGCAGAGATTGGAGATGCTACATGCTACGAAGCCGACAGAATACTCGCATTTGGTGGAAATACTAAAGAAAGAAGCAGTTGAACGAAATGCCAAAAAAGGTGATACTTGTAGTAAGGCCTTGCTCTGGCTTACCAGGTACGTATATACATACTTCCACTATTATTCAACCCACATCCAATCTATGTATGTCACCAATGGATGTCTAATTAAGTGTTTAGAGCTAAGTGAGTAAATATATAATACTATATTTGACGGATCAATCATTTTAATCAAAAATTTATTGGACTTGATGAATGGATAGTGTACGTGAAGGTTATCGAAATACGAATATGTATGTATGTTATCTTTGATCATGCATGCTGACTTTGATACCAGGTCATCTCAATCAAATCCTATTAAATACGAGTACATGCAATAATAATATCTCCATCCTATGATGATATGAGAATCGATAATAGTGAAAATAAAGCGGTATTTAAGTAGGCTAATTAAGATGTTTGACCGCATGCGCATGCATATGGTTATTGGTTAAGTAAGATGTTTGGATATATATATATATGAATAAATGAATGAATTGAAGGAGCTTGGACTTCACGGCGGCATTGCTTCAAAAGATAGCGATTGATCCGAGTGAAGGCATGGAGGAAATGGTGAAGGAGGCATATGAGGTCTCCTTTAAACCTTGGCATGGATGGATTTCTGCAACTGCCTTCAGAGTACATTATTTCACCACTTTATTTTCCTCTACATTTTTCTTCATATATAATTAAGATATTTGGTTTAATTAGTTCGGACTTAACTTTAATTGAACGCTTGTTCAATTTTGACGCATCATAACTCATAAGTTGCTTGGTTTAGTGCGTACAAATATCTATCAAGCTTCTATAATTAAAAGTTAAAGACACATAACAAGTACGGAGCATGTAGATACGATATGCATTGAGTAAATGTATCGATGCTGAAGTAAAATACGGTGCCACTATACTTACAACGTACTGAATATCTAGTTAAGTTTAAGTACAAGAACATCAAATAAAAATAAAACTAATTAAGAAAAACAGCAAATACAAATTTTGTACAGTAGGCAGATATGAATGGACAAGAAAACTTTTTAGGGTTTTTGCAAATACAATATTGGTGTTACTGTGTTAGCCATATGTGAATTTTTTTACAAATTCGAACATGTGACCTATCGTCACAGCGTACCTAGTCATAACAACTAGACTAAGACATTATCGGTAGTCATGTGAAATTATGAACCCTAAGCGTATTCTTAGGGTGAAAAAGTATATTCTCATTATAGAACATTCAAAATATATTATCCTTATTCCCTATCCTAATTTTTTTATTTTCCTTAGTAGTAATGACTTAAAAACTGAAATAAAACTTTTCCAAAAGACATCACATTATTTTCAACAAAACTAGATGAAAGTTTGTAAGTTGATCGGATGTTAAAAGTGACAACAAGTTAGCTAAATTCATTAAAAGTGTTAGACAAAATAGTTGAAAATTATCTATTACACGAGGTTAGTTAGTGGAGTAGTATATATAATTATTGTTGTAATTAATGGTATGCAGGTAGCTCTAAAACTAATCCCGGAGACCGATACATTTATGAGTCTGCTGATGGGTAAAGACGAGAGTGTTGATACCCTGAAAGATGACATTGAAGCCTTATTGCTACTACTCGTGCCCTTACTCCAACATCTCCACACCATTCTTGTAAGTCCGTCCATCCCATCCTCTACATGTAAAATGTAAAAATGGAGAAATTAATTAGGTCCATTATTCATTCTAGGTCACGATCATAAAGCTAAGAAAGATGCATGCATGTGTAATGTGTAATGTGTAATGTGTAATGTGTATTTTATTTTCAGAGTTCATATGGGCTGGAGAAGCTCAAGTCTGCATGACGATGAGATGCAACCAACGTAACACTGATGCATGGATGAATATGCAAAATATGCAACGATGATATGAGTTGCTTAATTTTGTGCATACCAAGCACGCACAGTGTACATATGTAGACAGACTCAATTAATCAGATGTCTAATGTCTTTCAGATCATCATATATATATATATATATATATATATATATATATATATATATATATATATATATATATATATATATATATATATATATATATATATATATAGGTTTAATGTAACGTCTCACTCACACGTACTACAAGCAATGCAAGTTAGTAATGTTAGTGTGCACTGCGCATGTACCATACATTGTACCTCGCTCCACCCTATATTTATTGTATTAGTAGGATATTTTGTCATTAACTATTTTGCAAGTATTAATTTGTTAACATCATACTGTATGTTTTATTTCTTGTCAAATGCTACATGTTTTACAAAGATTTTCAATTAGGGATAAAACGGCTCGTTTGATTTAATGTCCAAATATTTCCGGAGGTTAGCAACGCGGATGTTTCAACAAACGTTCATGTCCAATCTTTTCCATGTCACCATCGCAAAAAATAATAATAATATCATGACAATCCCAAACATTACTTTATTTATTTATCGACCATTTTACTCATTATTTCCATTCATCATAAATTCAATACATTTCCAACATTTAAACACTTCAAAGAATTAGTCGAAAAGCATTTCCAAACCCCGATTATACACTTTTACTCCGATAATGGATTAATGGTGGAAAATTTCAATAGTTGAAACTGATAAAGCACTTTTACTCTGATAATGGTGGAGCAATTCAAAAACGAGCACTTTTACTCTAATAATGGTGGAGCAATTCAAAAACGAGCACCTTTACTCTGGTAATGGTGGAGCAATTCAAAAACTCACGGTGTCTTCCCCGTAACAATCCTATAAACCCCAATTTTCCATGGATATGTTATCATATCATGGTTACACTGCAATACAGAGTGCATTTCTCCACTTAAAACATGTCTCAAATCAATTATACAAACCCATTTCATTGAAACGAACTTCCACCTTGGATCTTTGGACCGCTCTTGGTCATCCCAAGCAACATGCGGACTGAGGCAGCCATGAGGTCTTCATCCCAAAATTGGTGATACTAAGTCCGCCACCCCAGTCAGCTTCATCCGTGAATCTTCTCTACAATTCTAGTACAAAACACATCGTACCACTTCGTTCATGATCAAGTTATGCAAGGTCTACAGCCATACAACAAATTAACGGTTCCTATCAACTTGCAGACGTACTCCCTAAACCACTCCCCAAGGCTCAATAATCTTAAAAAATTCTCCCGAACTCTTCAATATATTTAGATTATGATTATGTCCGTCACTCCGTGTATCACAAATGAAAATCAAGTTTCAAAATACTCTGTCCATCCATTTTATAATCAATCATGGTGCATTCAACAAAAAAACAATGATGATAATTATAAAATAGCCGTCGTTCATCTGGGAAATATCCTTGACGATGGAATTAGAAAAGAATTGTAAAAAAAATGTGGGAACTTCTGAATGCACGAACCATTGAAAATAATGGGAAATGCCAGAATCTCGATTCCAAATAAGTTTAGGCAACGTACAGCATTGAAAACGCTATTGAATTTGTGCGCATCAGAGACTCTAATTTATTGCCATTCTTTCCCCAACAACAATACACAATGAGCATTTTTGAAAGCAAAAACAAAGGGTGAAATTGAAAGGCTTCAGGGAAGTTATAATTGTGTCATCACAATAAAGCTACAAGCTTTCAGAGTTTGATGGTAACTTGCAAACATAATCGCCAATTCATTCAATAGTTAAAAGATAAACAATATTTTCAAAAAAAAAAAAAAAAAAAAAAAAGACATGGAAAAAGAAGGCCTCATAAATAGGTAACTAGTTTATAATCAAGGCATCTCCCGTAAGAGAGATGTTCAAATGGTACGGACAAATTAATTGATATCATAGATATAAGAGCTCAGACAAAAATGGGTAATAGAGAATCAACATTATGAATTAAAATCATATATTAGAGTGGTGCATGACAATCTTTGGTCTCTTCATAGCTCTCTTTTCATCAAACATTAAATAAACATAACTCATTAATTGCATTAACATATTTCTCATTCATTGGAATTAAGAAGAAAAAAACAAAGATGGATGTTAAACAACAATCCAATCAAATATATAGATATATAAGAGGAAAGATCATCAGAAACCAAAAGTTTTATCAACAGAAGCAAATTTGCTTATGAGTAATACAGAAATCAACATAATGATACATAAATACTATCATGTATCAGAGTGGTGCATGACAATCTGTAGTTTCATCATAGCTCTTTTTTTTACTAGTATTAAAAAAAATTAAAAATATTTTAGGGAAGAAAAGTTAAAGAGACGAAAAAGGAAAACATATAGTTCCTCCATTTTTATTTTAATATAGTAAAAATTATGGATCACAAAAAAAAAATGAAATGAAAAGATAGAAAAAATGAACCAAAAAGAAAATTAGAAAGATATTAAAAAAATGGAGGAAGTTTCTTTGTAACACTCCAATACAGAATGAATATCTGCATAAAACGTGTCTTGAATCGAGTATACATTCCACGACACGACCGTTTGCTTGAAACTAGAAGCCCACGGGCCACGGGACTTCACTACTTCACAGCTAAGTAGCTCAACCATCCCAAAACAACCTGAAGAACCAGGTGCAGATGAGCCACTTATCAGGCTATTGTCATTAGCGTACAAAAATACATCAGATACAACAATCCCACCATGGACCTTTGGACTGTTCTTGGTAATCCCACCATTTACGGTCGTGGCTGTCACCACGACGACATAAGCCCTTAAAGTCAGAATTTCAAGCCACGTATGATCACAAAATAATACCACGGCTACAACAATCAACATGCAAGCTCTTCTTCGCAAAATTGATGGTAACTATCTGCCACCACAGTCATCTCCATCCGTCTACCTCGTCTACAACTGACTTTGTCCATCAACAAGTTAATCAAGGTTCACTTGGCATACAACATACTACAGGCTCCGATCAACTTGCAAACAACTCCACAAGACTCAATTTCTTAATTCTATCAACTGAAACTGGTATTCAAGCTCGGAACAACAAAGCCATCTCGTTTAGCCCCATTCATGAACGACTTATGCAAGGTCCACTTAGGCACTTAGCATAGAATACATTAATGGTTCCAAACAACATTATGCCCTCATTTAAGCATTCCCAAAGGCAATGTACGTACTATCAATTCCATATAAGTTTAGGGAACATAGAGCACTGAAAACGCTCTAGTATTTCTGAGCATCAGAGACTCTAATTTATCGCCATTCTTTCCCAATAACAATTGACAATTCCATAAAACAAACCAAAACATTATTTAAAACAAAAACAGAGGATGAGATTGAAAGTCCTCACAAGAAAGCTACTAGCTTTCAGAGCTTGATGGTAACTTATAAACATCATCGCCAAATAAACAATAAAAACATAACAAAAGATTAAAAAAAATCATTGAAAAAAGGCCTCATAAATTGGTAATTTGTTTATAATCAAGGCATCTCCCATAAGAGAAATGTTCAGATGGTACGGACAAATTGATTGATATCATAGGCCTCTAAACTATTGAATAAAAAGGAGATATAAGAGCTCAGACAAAAATGGGTAATAGAGAATCAACATTATGAATTAAAATCATATATTAGAGTGATGCATGACAATCTATTGTTTCTTCATAGCTCTGTTTTAATCAAACAATAAACATAACTTAGTAATTGCTTTATAATAATTTGGAAATTGCGTTAACATATTTCTCAGTCATTGGGATTAAGAAGCAAAAACAAAGATGAATGTGTGAAACAACAATCGAATCGAATATAGTAAATAAAAAGGAGAGATCATCAGAAACCAAAAGTTTATCAACAGAAGCAAATATGCTTAATTCGGTCCGCATCATGGTTCGGTCCGGATTGGACAGCCATCATCTAACCCTCTTCGATTTACAACAAGAGAATGATCAAACTAAATCAAAAATTAGTAAAATAAAGAGCTCAAGGGAAAAGGGTATACAGAAATCAACATAATGATACATAAATATCATGTATCAGAGTGGTGCATGACAATCCGTAGTTTCATCATAGCTCTTTTTTTACTAGTAATAAAAAATCAAAGATATTTCGGGGTAAAAAAAGGAAAGGTTAAAGAGATAAGGAAAGCTTATAACAAATTTATCAAAACATGCAAATGCGTGATTAGCCTCAACACAAACCTCACACTTTGCTACGAACGTTTAATTAATCATGTCTACATTATTGGGTCAAAAAGGGGTAGACTATACTCTTGCTAATAATGTTCAATCCCCCTAAAAATACTACTTCCTCCGAGTTCCTATTATTGTCCCGCTTTCCTTTTTGAGCTGAGTTTGATTTTTGTCTCACTTTCTTTTCTAGGCCGTTAATGTGTGGTTCACAATTACTCTTCCATTTCTCTCTCTTCCTTCTTCTTTTTTAAACCACTCATTTCTCATTCCTTATTTTCCATCCAAAAAACTTTTGGACCAATAATAGGAAGTATTACTCGTATAAGAATTTTTGGGAGGAGAATAAAACTTGTCAAAGAATCCTTCAGCTTCTATTTATATTGCTCATTTTGTATCTCTTGATACTCTAGGCTAAGACATAATCTTCTACCTCAATTCAATAGCACAAATTTAGATAAATACTTTATTCATTTCAGTTTACTGAATTCATAAAACCATTTGATTCCCCAACATAAAATTCCAAAATTTTAAGTTGTGGAATCCACCGTGTAAAGACTGAACAAATGGGAGGGAGTACTAGATTTTTGTTGAACCTAAACACGCAAAGGCATTTTATAAATGTGTAGAACAATTTAGTAGTCGCATTTGTCTTGTTAAATAAACGTTTTCCTTGGTCTTTCTTCATCCTTCTCCTTGGTTATGTTCTATGTAACACTCCAATCCAGAATGAATTTCTCTGCATAAAACGTGTCTCGAACTGATTATACATACCACAACACGGCCATTTGTTTGAAACTAACAACCAACGTTCACAGCTCAGTAGCTAACCCATCCCACATCAACCTGAAGAACCAGTAGATGATGAGCCACTTATCAGGCTATTGTCGTTAGCGTACAAAAATCTCTCAGATAGCAACCATCCAACCATGGATCTTTGGACTACTCATGTTCATCCAAAATTTAAGGTCGTGGCTGACACCACCACGGCATAAGCCCTTAAGGCAAAAAGAATTTCAGGCCATGGATGATACCACAGCGCAACTTATAGCTCTTCATCACAAAATAATACCACTGCTAAAATAATGAAGACACAAGCTCTCCTACACAAAATTGATGGTACTCTGCCTGCCACCACAGTGATCATCATCGGTCAAACTCGCCAACAACTCAAGCATAAACACACAACCATCTCAACTCACTTTCTCCATGAACAAGTTAACCGAGGCACACAACATATTACAGGCTCCGACCAACTTGCAAATGTCCATTACTTAGCCACCCCAGAAGACTCAATTTCTTAATCGATCATCTGAAACTGGTATCCAAGAATGAAACACATAGCCATCTTGTTTAACCTCGTTCGCTTAACAGTTATGCAAGGTCAACTTAGCATACAATACATTAACGGTTCCAACAAACATCATGTCCCAAGGGATCGGTTTCTTAATCAATCATCCAAGAATGGTATTACTCCTCAACTGATTATCTTCAGATTATGATAACGTATTTACCTAATGCATCAAGTCAATGTACTATCATATACGACCCTGTATACCACTAATGAAAATCAAGTTCCAAAATATTCAGTTATCGGCCAACAAACAAACAATTATTACTCAGATACAGAGATCACAAAAGATTGTTAAAAAAATGTGGAACATCTGAATGCATAAACCATTGAAAATAATGGGAAATGCCAGAATCTCAATTCCATATAAGTTTAGGCAACGTACAGCACTGAAAACGCTATTGAATATCTGCGCATCAGAGACTCTAATTTATTGCCATTCTTTCCAACACACGATTCCTTAAAACAAACCAAAACTTATTTTAAACCAAAAACGAAGAATGAGATTGAAAGGGCTTCAGGGAAGTTATAATTGTGTCCTCAAGATAAAGCTAACCGCTTTCAGAGTTTGATGGTAACTTTCAAACATCATTGCCAATTCAATCATATAAAGATAACAAAATTTCAAAAAAAATCATGGAAAAAGAAGGCCTCATAAATTGGTAATTTGTTTATAATCAAGGCATCTCCCGTAAGAGAGATGTTCAGATGGTACGGACAAATAGATTGATATCATAGGCCTCTATTCTATTGAATACAAAAACAGATATAAGAGCTCAGACAAAAATGGGTAATAGAGAATCAACATTATGAATTAAAATCATATATTAGAGTGGTGCATGACAATCTTTGGTCTCTTCATAGCTCTCTTTTCATCAAACATTAAATGAACATAACTCAGTAATTGCATTAACATATTTCTCAGTCATTGGGATTAAGAAGCAAAAAAAACAAAGATGAATGTGTGAAACAACAATCGAATCGAATCGAATATAAAAAGGAAAGATCATCAGAAACCAAAAGTTTATCAACAGAAGCAAATATGCTTAATTCGGTCCGCATCATGGTTCGGTCCATATTGGACCGCCATCATCTGATCCACTTCAATTTACAACAAAAGAATAATCAAAGAATTAAATCAAAGAATTAGCAAAACAAAGAGCTCAGTGAAAAAGGGTATACAGAAATCAACATAATGATACATAAATATCATGTATCAGAGTGGTGCATGACAATCTGTAGTTTCATCATAGCTCTTTTTTTGCTAGTATTAAAACATTAAAGATATTTTGGGGGGAAGAAGAAAAGTTAAAGAGATGAAGAAGGAAAGCGTATAAGAATAACCGAAACTTGAAAACAAATGCAGACTGCTTTGGGTAATATAATTGGGAATTGTATTAGCAGAGAACAGGGAGGAGGAGGATGAAGGAAGAAGAGCAAAGATTGAGATTATAAATAGGAGGCTATAAGACAGGTGCATAGTCACAATGCCGGAAACCCTAACCCTGAATGTTGGGCCTTCGGATACGTTTTCTATTTCATGGGTTTTAGGTTTACGTCCACACGAATCACTTCTTTTCGACCCAGGTCAATCCCACCAGTATTAGTCCAGTTGAAATCGGAAGAGAGCATCCTCTCCATTACCTTCTCTTTATTATTTCTTTTTTTTTAGCAATCCTTTACATTATCTATCAATGAACTACTCTAAAGAGTAGATTTTATTTCAGAACGATTCAACGGTTCTTCTATCATTGCTATGAGATGATTAGAGAGGAATATAAATGATATTATAATAGATAGATTATGAGAGACTAAGAGATAATGGAGAGGATCCTAACTCATTCGGAAGAAGATCCTGAGTAGTGGATACAAATTATTTCATAAGTTCTCTTCAAACAATTTCAGTTTAGTTTCGTCAGAGTACGTATTATTGGGTAGCCCAGGTAATAATATGATATGTCAATTTCTGGGATACCGAGTGTGCCACCATACGTAAATATCCAGCTACATACACTATTTGAAATATTGTACGGAGTATTTTGTAGATTTGATAAGTATCAAGCATGTACGTATCCAATCAACCTAAATTATTGGTTTGTGGCCTGAAGCTACCGTATCTGATTTAAGTGTTATTTGACAGACACATGTGCGCATCAAAAAAAAAAAAAAAAAACTACTTCAAAAATCGGACTTGGAAGTAGATTAAGAAAGGACTCACAGTAAATTAGTTTGTACTAGAAGTATTCTCCGTAATATTTTGATAAAAGATGTAGTCATGTAGGACCCTGTAGGGCCGCTAGCCCTATCAATAAACATGGTCAAAAAAGACTGAACAAGATCTCAAGTTTTACAGACAACTCCTTATCTATCATCTTGAAAAAATGCTGACAGAAACATTAGTACATTGCAGATCCTCCCCAGAACAAACAAGAAGATACTCGATGTCAAGCTCACGCAGAACATTTTTTTTATATACCGCCTTCTCCTTCTCTGAGGTTCTACCATTAGCTACAATAACCCGTTTAGTATACAAAAAACACCCAAAAACCTTGCTCTACAACTCCCACAAAAGAGTGCATTCAGGATAATAACAAATATTGGGAATGTACACCCTTGCTGAATAATCCAACCCCGAAAAATGCTAAATCTCTCCAACAGGGGTAATGGGAAGCACATTGCTCAGCTTTTGAGAACTGATAAAAACTGTAACTGATCAAACTGGGTGCGGATGATTGCAGCAAGACGAGTGCGCGTGTTAACAGCTTATAACTCAAACTACAATGTTGTTTGACCGGATTAGCCTATGAGCTTCTTCAAGGTCCTTCAAGAACCTACATTCAACCAAAATGGACATGTAAAAAGCACTAAAGCAGTTCAACATAACGTACGTCTTTTCTCGGGGAGAAATGGTCCGTGTTGAACTATTTGTCAGGCAAAACTAGTTGTATGCAACTACGGAGTATTTGTTAAAGCCATCTGCTGGCTACTCATCTATGCAGAATAACTGGTCATGCATCAGCTTATTGCGGAGCAGAGTCCCTCAATACAGTCCCCGATACAATTTCTATTATGATTTAAATATAATTTCGATGTCAGCAACACTGGTGTGAGGTTTTGTACAATCTAAATCCCTTAGGGCAGAGACAAACCTCTTTCATATAACACATCAGTCAATCAACAAATTTATTTGGATACGATATACGGAGTACAAATTTTATCAAGGTCATACTACAGGACCCACTACCAATTATGCATCACACAAACATATTTCATCAAACAAGCCTGCATACATCTATGCAAATGCAACCATATGCATGTTTTTGTTTTGCAATAATGAGGTTTATGAACAACCGTGTAAAAAGGTGGACGAACCCATTCAACAAACCTCTATTGCTAGCCCCCTTATTCGCCTATTGCGCAAGTCCTTGAGTGACTAGGATAATAGCCATCTGTAACTACATTGGCAGTTTGGCTCTACTCAGCACTCAGCAGGGTTCACAGGAGGTTTCTAAAGCTATATGTATTTGCAACATGGTAAGTTTCTCTAAGATGAGGGGAAGATATGCGCTTGAGGATATGGGAATCCGTGGAGAGGAGAGGCAACATGACAAAAAGACCCTGGCTCAACTCTATAGGAATGGAAGGTGAGAAGAAAAGGACCATATGTAGTACGTAGTACTATTTACCAACATGTTTTGGAGTTGATAAACACTTTTCATTCATTTTTCTTCAAGTGTTAAAGAATCATATGGCCTAATTAAAGGAGCGCGAGTGTGCGACCATATGGAGACCTCGTCCATATGTCTAAAAGTATATAAGAGGGCATAAAAATGAAAAGTGCAAATCCTAAACATAATAGTAACACTCTTAAGCTGTGTGCATTTAACATAGTCAGTTTCCAATAGTAGCAAAAATACCTCTTGGAGTTGAGAATCGTTGTGCCTCCTAGAATAAACCGAATCCCAGAATTGGTTGAATTTAACAGAGAAACAGCACGTGATTCCTCATAGGTTGTCCCACCAACAATAAAAATGACTACATCTTGTGGCCTGCATGGAGAAAATATTGCTGCAGGTCAGTAAATGCCAACAAATTCACAGATTTAATGCACAGTTGATCATTTTCTACCTATGCTGTACAATTTATTTAAATCATTGAGAGTAATAAGCACAAACACAGGATACAACAACAGCAAGGACTTTACCTCCCAGCCTATAGAGAAATGTACAAAGCCTTACTTCTACGTTGATTTAACACTGGGTTTATTTTTCGCATCACCGTAAATCCAAAATAGAAATTATGTCTACAACTACATTGACAGACACTGACTACCATCTACTTCAAAGTGTAAGATGCACACTTTATCAAGCCAATTTGTTTTGTTCCATGAAATTCGGGCATCAAACTATGGTGAGTCTCTTTGGCTTCTTCATTTAATTACACGGCAACTACCAAGCCCGTAAATTTGAGTGGCTTAAATAGTAAAATTTTGATGCCAATAGGGAATCGACTGAAATTTTCTGAATCTCTGTTTCAGATTTCACAATGTATACCAACAGCAACTTCTAATCAACCACCTTCATACTATTGACCAAACATAAGAGGAAATTTGGGTGATACTGATACTTTCAGTTGCCAAATTCAATAGCCCATTATGATTCTTCCCCAACTTTCTTTTTTAGTCAAACCGACAAACCTTATATCAGAAAACCAAGCGAATAGCCAAGTGATAGTATCATATTCACCTGCTCTGCTGAAAGTGATTTCCAACAAATGGGTAGTCAGCATCCTTTAATCGGCCCTTAGAAATGTTTTCCATAGTCTGGAATAGAAGAGGCTGATGTTGGGTATATACATTCTCAACACCCTGTGATAATTACAAATTCCAATTATTTTAATAAATCCCAAGGTATAATATTCAAACACACGAAAGCACACCAAAAAAAACTCCAAGCATGTGACACAAACCTTCAATCCCCGGGCCATGTTACGCGCAATATTGAACAGATCTCGATTTCCAAATAAATCCCCCGTACGCTTATCAATACCAGCTTGCTTCAAGAGAAACTGCACTAGCTGTTACAACCAAAAGATAGAGAAACAAGCACCCATCAGATTCTGATCAAGTTAGACAAAAGAGAACCGCAACTCATCAGGAAGCAAAACTTGAAGAGTCGCAGCGATAAACTAGCAAAAGGCACGTAACGAACTACCTTCTTTTACAATTAAGTCTGTTTTCACGAAATTAAAAAATAACGAAAAGATAATAGTGAGTATAATACTACCAAGTACATCAAATCAATAAGAGAACAATTGAGAAAGGAGCTTTACAAAGAACAAGCTATACAGACATAACATTCTCCAGCTGAATTACCCCTGTTTTGTACTTTGCAGATTTTGAGGCTAGCTTGTTGAAGAGTTGCATCAACTCCACAGGACTTTCCTTCTCATAGCGTAAAGCATATAACATAACCAATCGTAAACGATCTATATCAGACACATTGTCATTGTTCAGAAGATTTGTCACGGCCTGCATAAGCACACACATGAAACATCAGAAAACAGCAATAAATAACCCCTGCATATTAAGATGTCAAAAGCTTAAACCAACTTCCAAATAAATATGAAGAAAGCGCTGTCACATAGCAGAGGCCAAAACCTACAAAGACTTCCCTTTCAAGAACAGCCCAGTTCGGTCCACAAAATAACTTCTCAAGTCTCGTATCATCCAATTGAACATGATAAGTTGATAACTAAACAATGACCTATATCATAGAAGATTCATTCTATAAGAAGCTAAATAAAACCAGTAAATAGAGAAAAGAATTTAATACTATGTTCAACTGTTCATTTATAAAAGCCAAAAATCGCAGCAATTCACTCAGTCCTTGACATGCTAAATAAAGGAAAAGTCAAGTCACAAGGTAAGAACACGTCTTCCATAACAAATATGGAAAAAAAAATATAAAAATGAACAATCATGCAATGAGGGATTTGAGACTTCACGTGCATTACTTACATACCATAGAATCTTAAGAAGAACGAAGGCTATATTCATAATTAAAGGTAAATCATATTATCAGACACATTTAAGTACGTAACAGCTTCTATAGTAAACAGATACGTAAAATATCAAAAAACATTACCAACTTCATCAGTGATTTGATTACTACCTCTTCTTGCATCGTAAAGGAAAAATTTTACTCCCTCTCTTTGAATACATCTACCGGGTATATCAAGTTGATATACCACATAAATTCAGAATTGCTCACACAAAATAGGTGGCCCAGGGTATTTGGATTTGAAGGGGGGGAGTATATCGTAACTGATCTCTTCTACAATGATGCAGTCACAGTTAAATGGACCAAACAAACTAAAATAGAGAAAAGTGGAATTCAAAAAAGAAACCTCAAGTGCTGCTGCTTGACCCCCGTTGCAAGCCAGTTCTTGTTCTGTTTGTGAAACTACCATAAGCTTTCTCTCCTCGACTATTTTACTCATTTCAGTCACCAATGTCACATGCTTCGAAACATTCCCTTGCATTCTTCTGTACTCAGGGTAATTATCAACAAATTTGGCCATGTCCTCTAGGAACGAAAAATATGTAAATTCCATAAGAAAAATTAGTAACCATATCCACATAATTTATTCAACATACAAGTACAAAACCTAAAAATTACAATGTGCAACAGATATATGAATTTGGTTGTGCATAACTGCCCATTTACCTATTGTCTGGATATTCTGATTGCTCTTGGCAATTTGCTGAAATTCATCCACCATTCGCTTAATATTCATCCCAATATCTCCAAAGTTCTCATACATATTAGCTTTGAAAAAGGCATCTTGCTCGGAAGACAGCACAACCTCCTAAAGAACAAAGTAAATACTTAACGCACTGGCGAATGTGAAGAGCAAATTATAGATGAGACAGTCTTATAACGAGAAGGGTGAGTTCCTAAAATTTAGTGTGAACTTCGGCGGCTTAAGTTTAAAGCCCATCCCAAATCTTTAGAATGTGCCATGAAATCATCTCAGTTCTCACCCATGTTTTTGTGAGGGAAAAAACAAAACCCACCTGCTGATCCTTTTGAAGCTTTCCAACAGACTTCAAATCAACTTTGTTATCTTGGACACCTATCAACTCATGAACCATAGCCTATAACAAAAGATAACAAGCTAGATAAGCTGTATTCCCATTTTACTAAAATTACTAGAGATATACGAGTACCTAGCCAACCATACACAGATGACACATAAAAAATGTCAAAGTACCTGGTAGGTCCACTGATTTAGCAACGGAGTAACTGGATCATCCCTTCGGTCCAATATGAGTAACAACGTATCCATCCTTCTAAAATCAAAAAGCCCACTCTCTTGCTGATACATTAAATTCTGAAATAAAATGCACTAATTAAATTGCTTCTAGACCAAGTGTAAATTAAAATCAAGGAAAACGCAGAGTTGTTTACAAGATACTCTGGACAGAAGACCGCGGTCTACAGATTCAGTCGGTGGATCAGAGCATCTTTGTCAATCCATAAGATTTGACAATAATCAGTGGATCCGTAGATTATATCACCCTTAGTTTGTGGGTGTCTTATTATTTACACTAATAATAGGAAAATTGAGGTCTTCATATATACCAAGTTTGTTCACAGTCACAGTATTAAATCAAGATAGCGACACCAAAAAGCAGCTGTTTTGTAAAGGTTTTGAAAGAACACCACGACAGTATTTTACGGCGCTTTAAGACAATGATAGCCAATATTTCTGCCGTGGCTAAAACCGAGATTTAATACAATGCTTACCGCGGTATCCTGAGCAATTCTTTTTGCAATATCAGAAGTTCGCTGGTATCTAATAAAGGGACGACGTTTCAGTGCCAAAAAAACCGTTGAAATCCCATCGACAATTCGGTCACAATATTGCTGCATAATTGTAGGGTCCATCGCCACCGGAAGCATATACAGGTGGTTTGAACGGATGTTAAGACTGAAATGGCATGGATCACCAGCAACGAAGTCTGCATAAAATTCCTGAAGCATTGGATTAAAGAGAATATCAGATTTGTAGAAACCACAACTGGAAGTTGGAAGGAAGCAAAGTGGTTAAATTGTTTAATGCTTCTCAACTACTCTGTACATCGTAATAGATAAATAGACACTAAAGAGCATATGTGTTAACAAGCAGTGCCTATATATAACTGTTCCTATTACTATAGATAGAAAAGGAAACACTTAGAAGAGGGCTTAATATAACATCTTTCCACAGGTTTAGAATATGGATGAAGGGAGAATTTCCCATTACGATTTCCTAGAATAACTTTAGAGTAAGGATCCACCATTTTCCTCTTATCTGTCTCTTGTAGTTTCATTAAACACCAACAGGATCAAATAAAAACATGGATTTTTTTGAGCTTAACTCAACCTCTTTTAAGAGTTCAACAATAGGCTAACAAAGAAATATCCTCGAGGAATGTAAACACAGCATGAACAGTGATATCAATCTTTGATCACTGTCAATTTAATTTGTTGTGTGTCTGGTGACTGGTGCTTGCCATGAAAATATAGCTCACATTATCACGACAAGAAAAGATCAACAGAACTCAAAACTAATAAACCATTCTCCAATAGGGCTGTAGGGAACAAGACAACGAGTCCCTATGTCTCCTAATTTTAGACAGATTGTTTGGGATTGTTGTAATTTTTTGTTTAGGAATAAGCTATACATGCCCTGCTTTGTAGGAGAGTTTTTTGTTCAGCTAATCTGGTTGGCTAATAAAATCAACAGATAGCCCGATACACTAACTTAAGTTCTAACTATCTACAGTCTATCAGGTTAAGGAGAAACAGCATAGCCTTAATACCAAAACTATTTATGGTTGCCTATAGGCCTATGGCCCAATAATGAACGGACGATTAAATATAACACAATATAAAAAAAACAATGAAAATTAACATCTAGCTCTAACTAATCAAGATAGCTACCATTCAACAAGCCAGCAAGGTCAGTTTAGACTAAACTTTAGTATTTCATACGAATAATACATTCATCAAATTGCTGATTTCCTGTTCCTTAGTATCTTCAAACTTAAATTTGGACACTAAATGTTCTGTTTATTAGGATGCTACACTGCTCAAAAGCCACATGCACAATCTGAAACAAATATTTGATAACAGCTATGATATGGCAGAAGAAAACTTTAGTACCTGAAGTTGTTGCACAACTTCATGTTCATCTGAATCTGCCAGGTTGTGAATCTGAGTGTCCTTCAATATGTTCGAAAAAACTGTCAAAACAATGCAAAGAACGATTATGTGAAAATAAACCTTTAAGAAAACATACAAGAAAGATTAAAAAAATCAAGCAATCACTGAATATGAAATATGTGACTTACATAGGTGATACTCCCCAAATCTAGGACTGGCAAGCTGACGCCGCAAATGCTGTACATTTTCTGATGTGGGTCTAAGAAAGTAGACAGCCTTAAGATGTGACATGGATTCCTTTGACAGGGATATGGAATCTATTAATTCTACTAGAAAGACTTCCTTCTTCAGAAGATCTGACTGGCTATAGACAACGCTGACAACGCTAACCTGGAAAAGATTGACAGGCAACAATTTAAATTTCACTATACATACTAGAAAGCTACTTTAAACATTAACCGACGATAATATGTTCACCACACCGAGTCATTCCTAGATCACAATCCAAGACGGTTGATTCACAACTTTAGACAATGTTCATTCGTGGGTAGCTTGACCTATGTCTAACATTAAGATATTACTCATTTTTATTGTGTAAGAACTAGGTGGGAAGAGGGTGGGAAGAAGGTGAACAAGGTGGGAAGAGAAGCTTTATCTCTCTTTTATCTAACCCCCAAGGTTTATGGGGTTAATAATTTTTTCCCTTTCACTCTCTTTTTAGACATTTCCTTCCACCCCCTTTAAAGATGGTCTTAAATAATATGGTAATTCCTAAACATATCAAATGCAGAAATGGTTTTGGCCCATGTTCTTCATCGAATAGCAGCCACTCATAAAACAACGTAGCTCCTACCTAGCTCAACATTTTAAACCCGTATAACTACACAGTTTAGCCCCCCTCTTACATCTACCGCAATTTTTCTTTCTGTATGATACTCAAATTAATGTTCTTCAATCATCATCTCAAATTCCCTTCACATGCACTGAGGCCAAGAATCAGAAAGCTTGAAAGAACCATTGTGATAATTCAAATGAAATCTCAATATATGTAGTTCACACAAACTCAAAACTACTACATACAACTGTCCAAATATCCAAACCAAAATCCTCCCATAAACCCTTCCCTTCCAGATTACTACAGAGACTTGAAGTCATACGTTAGCACACATATCTTCCTAAACAGAAGATTCGGATGGTTCTTGGATGAAACCAAACTTTAACCTAAAAGCAATCACATGATTAGCCTCTTTTCTCACATAAACTGCAACAAAAAATGGCTCTAATAACAAGACGGTCCAGTCCATGTTTTATCCTTTCCTCTTTGTGATTCTAGCTACCTCCAAAACCGACAATTGAACATTACAAGATACAGTCCAGCAGCAAACTTAACAAATGCATTGATAACCTAACATTACAAGATGTTATCCGCACCATAACCTTACCAAAATTCATGGATATACTAACATAACCAGATGTAGCCTTGCAGTAAGCCAGTAATCAGACATCATTACCCTCTCCAAAAGCATTTTGCGCAATCACGAAAGCAACCTCATCAACATCTAAATCTTGCACATATCATCAACCAAACCACTTCACATATCCCTATCGTCACTACAATCCTCCAACTAGCTTAAACCTAAATCGAATATAGAAACTAAAGCACTAAGCTATAAAATCATCAGTGCGCAGCTAACCAGCGATACTATCGAGATTAACATCATCAATTTCTTAATCAAAAACACAATCTCGCATTTCGTCAACATACCAGTAATCAAATAACGCAAAAATACGCAAAACAGGATCACTGATCACCAATTCAGCATCATCACCTTACTTTAATCGACAAAAAATCGCTATCTCCGATTCATTCATCGATTCTAAGCTTTAGATTTCGAAATCACTACTCCATACATCAAATTATCAATAACCGTATAACATGAAGAATCTCAAATTAAATGACGAAATTGAAGTACCGTAACGGAGTCGAGGATGAGGACTTTCATGCCGGAGATGTCATGAAGCATCTTATTGATGTAATCTCGAACTGCCGTAACTAACACCATATTTCTACGATTTATTCTTCTTCTTCTTCAATCAATTTCTTCAGATCTGCTCTGTATCGTAATTCGTAATGCTAGATTGAAAACAATGGCGGAAATGTCGTACGAAAATATCAGGTGAAACTTAAAGGAAGAAAGGCGAGGGAAATGTCGACGACGGACGATGGTGCCAACTGAGAGGGAGCGTCACGTCCAGCGTCTACCAGATAAAACCAAGTTCGGATTAATTTGTTAATCAAAGAATCGGAATTTACCACCGCAACAACAATTAGAGCATTACTCCCTCTGGGGTTAACCTCAAGTCCTCAATTAATTATGTTCCCATATCATAAACTCGTTCCTAATAAAAATAGTCTTATAAAAAAAATCATAATGGTATTAAAAAGAAATCAAAATAGTAGAATTATATTTATGTTTATTAAAAAAAAATTGGAGTTATCATTATCGGAAAAATTATCTTCAAAATAATTAACAGATATAAGTATTATGTGTGACGGTAGAGTCACGATTTCAATGTGACAATGTGGGGGAAGGCACAATTTTTATCAACCGAAAAATTACCGCAATTTTGAACCCATCTTTTTGCTTATAATGGAGTAACAATTTTAATTTGTACTCCATATGATGTTAAAATTTGGGAGAAACTATTTTCCATGAATTTTCACCACTAAATAAGTTTTGTATTGAATTTTGATTCAAAAACTCTTTAATTTCAAATATTCATAAATATAACTTCGTATACCCATTTACAACCATTTTCGCTAGAGATTTAATTTTTTTTTTATAATTTTTGTTCACAAAATAGTTATGGTTCGATGGTTGAAAGTTTAATTTGTCACCATAATGACGTGAGTTCAGGTCTATGTACTAGGTTATTAACGGTCACTCCCTACAAATTGTGCTATTGAACTACCATGTTAAAACAAGTCTAAAATCTAAGTAAACATGTGTACGCAATATCCTAGCAAGCCACCCTTAGGGCAACATGTGAAGCCTAGTGGTTAAAACTTGTATTAACGTCCAAAGAGTCTTAAGGTTCAAGCCTGTGTATGACTCGAGTCTCGAGGGCCTGAGCTATACCTTTTGAATTTTGAGTATGTCCCTCGTCATAAAAAAAATTTAAAATCTAACCATCAAAGATTTGAGGAGAGGACACGTGTCTACCCAAGCCCTCCCCCAAATCCGCCTCTTGTGTAGGAGTAAATGCAAATTCATTGCATTATTTCGATATAGGGAGATGATAAGATATTTCAATACATGATTTTAAACTTTTAATTATACAACTAGTTTTCGTGCCCGTGAAATTCACGGATCTAGCAATAGTGTATTTGTGCAACTTTTCTTTATCGCAGCGCCTTTGTTGTGGATTCTTGGTTTCAATGTAGAAGTCAATTGTTAAAAGAGTGAAAGTCGTAGTGTTTGGTTTTATTACACGAAATTTTGTATGCTCCGACTATGAGTGTAAGATAGAAGACAATTTGATGTTACTAAAAAAAGAGTTTGCGAATCTGGGTAAGTCACACCTTCGAATCTTGATGAAGCAATTGGAATTGGAATTGGAATATAGGTCATGATATATGGAAAACAGTACTTAAATAATAATCCTTTATTGTACTTAAATAATCTGAATACGTAAATAATTTTCCAATCAATGGTTGTAGGTTGCTGAATATTGGCCTTCTTAACTTTGGTGTGGTGATGTTGGGCGCAATCGCTTTGCATACTTGCTAATCGCCTTCGTGGTTGCTTCTGTTTCCTTGGGTTCATCTCTGCGGTACATTGTAGGCAGATCTAGGTCAACTTGCAGAATGAAACAAATGTAAGGATTATTTGTAAGTGTAGTTTGTTTTGTACTTACTGTTTTGGCCGCTTTGAAGTTTGTAGTTTTTGTGGAGTGTTGACGATCATCTCGTCTTCTGCCGCTTCTACGCTAGTGTATTTTCCCTTGTTTCCTTCTACGCTCTGCGCTTTGTTTTTTTCTGGTGTGAGTATAATTGACATTGGAAATAGTTATTCTAAAAGCAGTAAATTAATCGTGCATACCTTGTCTTGGGCTGTGGTGGGTGTGGAGTCATGCGTCTCAGCCATAAATGTCTTTTGAACTTTTAATTCTCTTTCAGTCCCAAATTTATTTATCCTTATCTTTACTTTGAAGGTGTATGACTTCCCAACACATTGCTGTAGGATGTCAAATACTTTCCCTTTTCCGTTGTCCTGCAATACCAGTCCATAGCAGGTGAGTTACATAATTTGGTCTCCCTTAATATCGAGTCTAATATTATTGATACGAATTTTTAGGTCGTTACCTTCTCATATAAGTTTAACAACTGAGTTATTGACTTCCCTAAACTTGACCGCTAGAAACAATAACCGAGTAGCATAAAACTTACCGATGAAGAATGATGCAATTAGAACCGG
Source organism: Agrostemma githago (assembly GCA_958450325.1). Taxonomy (NCBI): domain Eukaryota; kingdom Viridiplantae; phylum Streptophyta; class Magnoliopsida; order Caryophyllales; family Caryophyllaceae; genus Agrostemma; species Agrostemma githago. The sequence continues at coordinate 3,723,947 of OY288255.1, forward strand.
CGTCTGTAGCAAATCGATGGTGACACTACAGATGAACGAAAAGAGGAAGGGAAATGAAGGTTTGTTCTTGTCGATTGTATGAACCCAGAAAGTATAAATATGCTGAAATCGATTCTGAGCCTCGGATTCCATCGTAACCGCCGGACCATGTCTCCCTGAAATTAATACACTTAATGGAGCATAAATTGATTTGATGGAATTTATTTGGCGCCTTATTGCCACGTGGCACCATATTAATACATTACTGAGGTTGCCACGTGTCGCATGTCTAGGTGTGTTAGCATATGAGGGTAACTCAAAGGGAAGACTTTTTATTTTATTATATAGATTTTCCGTAATCTCCTATGACACGAGTTCACGAATCACGATAATTACTATGAGACCGTCCCATAAGAAATCACCTATTAATCTTTTTTTTTTTTTTTTTTTTTTTTGCCAGCGGTACAAAGTCCACCCTAAAACAATCGAGGAGAAATCGCGTAAGTGGGTCCTCCATTGTTAAGGGATCGATTGATAATACAATACATTTCAAAAGAAAAATAAACTGAAAGGTTGCTTCGGTAGACTAAGTCGAGATGGTGGTTCACGGAGGAATGAGCTCGAGCTTCTTTATCCACATCATCCATCTCGTTGCCAGCAGCCAAAGACCAATGATACAGCAAAGTCGCAAAGTGACAAGAGCAAGGTGCACTTACGCCTTTACGAGAATGGCGTAGAAAGAAAAGGTAGATAGCATATTTGCTTCCGTTGGAGAAAAATCTCCTACACCTTGAAAATCGATCTTTACGGTTAGAATACCATTGAACAAACGGCTCCAGCAAGCAATGAATCGAAGATAAAGCTAGTTCTTCAACCAAATTCTCTATGAAAGACACCATACAAGACCAGCCTAGGATCAGGACAACCCACACTGTTCGTGACATAACAAACATTGCCTCATAGGGGCTTTTATTCGTACTACATTCAACTTTGAAACCATTAGAACGACTAAACAAGAAGCTAAAGCAATTGAGAGGCTTCATAAAAGAAGGACCACCCCAACCAACCTACACCACGATACTCACGCATCCAATCAAAATGACTCAAAGTCAATCTCAACCCAAGAAAAACCCATAACCAACAAACCCCTTGATCGAAAGGGAGAGTGAATGTCAGTCCCGATATCCGCAGAAAGTAAGAAATATCAGCCAAAGAAAACGCCAAACAGAAAGGAGAAGAAGAAGAAAAAAGAGGTCATCCCCGGAAACAAACGACCCAACCGAGACACAAAATTCATAAATTTGTGAGGTGGGGGAGGGGGGGCGAGGGGAAGGGGAACACCAAACAAATTCACGAAGGAAAAAGGAAAAAAACCAAAGAAAAAAGAGAAGACAACACTTACAACATAAATTTGTCGGGTGGGGGACGGGGGCGAGGGGAGAGGGAACACCAAACAAATTCATGAGAAAGTGAAGAAATCGAAACTTAACCCGACACCAAGTGAATACTGAATGGGGTGGGGGAGGGGGCGAGGGGAGGGGGAAACACCCCACACAGATCCAAAAATGACGGCAGACCCATAATAAAGAGGGGAAACAAAACCATTATCAAAAATGGCAGAAGACAAATAAAAGGGATCAAGCAAAAGAACATGCAAAAAGCAAAATGACCAGGGACGACCAACTCATAAACAGGAAACCAACTGATAAAATCAAAAGAAAAAGGGACATAAAGAAAAAACCAGTAGAAAAGGAAGCAGGCTGATAGATCAAACATGACATGCAAGATCAAGGACCGACGATCAAACTTACAAAACGATCAAGGACATGCAATTAGTGGGTTAAACAAAAAGGAGGAGAGAGACCACCGGAGATGAGCGAAGAGTCGGCGTACCCATCTCCGGTGAAAGTCGTTAAGAAAGGGAGTGAGTATGTGGGAGGCGGCTGAGGTGAAATAAGGGTGTTTTTTTTTGGGGTTTTCTGGGGAAGAGAGGAAAGCAAGAGAGAAAGGAATGTTTTCAGAAATCACCTATTAATCTATGTGTAAATAAGTGGGAAAACTCCCCATAACACAACCAACTAAAAGACATAAAATGACACGATACGAAGCCGTGAAACGCCTTCGACATCAAGTTGAGCTAGCTCGAAGTGTCTAGCAAAAACATCTGTTTCCTCAATTACGGGTATCTGATATCATTGAATCACTTCCCCGATTAATTAGCCCGTCTCCACACCAATTAATTCGAAGTTATCTACTTTAGGACCAAAACTAGAACTTACCCCATTAATCAAATAGATCCATGATCTAATAAAAATACTCCCAATAAACTTAACTATTTTAGGACCAAAATTTGAAAAAATTACCAAAGTCAAAACACATGATTATTTCCCTTAAATGATCTGATTTTGTTCCAACACTGACCGACTCCCCGTCCTCACTCAGTCAATACCTCTTCTCTTGCCATTATTCAATCGACCTTCAAACTTCACATGCCAGCAGATCAATCAACACCTCCACTATTTAGCTGCTGCACTTCCATTTCTACTGCATTTCTAATTCCTACCCACTTCTCTATACACACAGATCCCATCCTTCACATTCCTTAGCTTCCCTTTTATTCTATGATCACAAACCCCTCCCTTTGAAAAACCTCACGAAATGAGAGGTTTAGTTGGTTCATCATCCAATCCCGTGGAGCCACGTCACCGTCTTTCTGCTTCTCTGTCAGTACTCAATCCCCTCCCTTTCACTCTTTCCTTTGACTTTTTGCTGACCTCCTCTTTCCCCTTTGTATGATTTCGTATGCTAGTTTATTCAGTTTTGTTAGTTTGATATGATGTAGAATTTGAAGTTTTGATCATTGCTGGGAAAATGGTGACATGAGCTATTTTGGCTGATAATGTCGGTGGTGGTTGGTAGAATTAATGTTGGACTGCAAGTGTCGTGTCAGTCAGATACGTGCTTGTTTTGTGCAAGTTTCGATTCTAATTGAGTGTCCAAGGTTGAAGACGAGCATAGTCACAATTATCGCCCCACATGGGTAGATACCACAAAACAATCAGATTGACCCGTCACAAATTTGTGATGGACATGTTCGTCACAGACAAGAATTTGGATATAATTTTAGTGTATATCAGTATATGCACCCATTATTCAAAATCATGTAGCCTTTTCACGGAAAAAGACGATGAGACTTATTGACTGTAATTAGGGGAATATATGGTATTATAGTACTGACCAAGAGAAGTATGGTAACACAAAAAGGAAAGGAGTATGGTGTAAGGGTTGGTTGGAGATGCATTTAGTTGGGGCAAATGTTAGTTAATGCCTATTGGAGTGGGGTGAGTTTTGTAACTTGTAACAAAGGGCATACTCATATGATATACCCTCTGCATTGAAATACGGTGAATTTGTGAGAGGTTCAAGTCAGCATGGGCGTGCGGCGTGCCAGGTTGAAGCATGTGTGTGGGGGAGGAGGGAAGGCGGTGTAACTAGTGATTCTGATAGGAGGCTGGCTAGTTTGTGCAAGGTGAAGGTGGGAGTGGGACGGGGGCGCGAGAATGCTATGAATAAGTGGGGTTTGTCCAATAGGGATATCGATCTTCTGTGTCAATTCTCGATTGCTCTATCTAGTGCTTTGAAACTATGTTAATTTACTCATCTGAAAGAGTTTCGGATTATTCTGTTGAAGTATCGAATACGGCTATTTATGCGGAATTTACCACATGTTTTGGTCTAAAATGAAGTATCAAACTATTGTATCTTAACGGACACAATACATGTCGTAAACACGATACGATACCTAAGTGAAGTATTAGAGTAACAAATTTGGTAAAAACATCCAAGCATGTATTTGATTTCCTTTAACTAAGATGGTAGTCTACCCTAAAAAAAGATGGTATTGTTGTCGTTTCGTTTAATTTCTTGTTTTAATATGTTGAATGGGAGTATTTGCTTCAACTGCTTTGTCCAAAATAATCCTTTGCCACAACAATCACCATGTTACTGACATTTTTCCTGTCCTCATTGGCTTCTTTTCAGAGAAGATGCGAGCAAACGGAGATCTCAGAAAAGTAAAGATCTTAGAGATGTAGAAAAAGCTTCAAATTCGTCTTTTCGGGACAAAAGCTCTAAGCTGCCCGCACTGAAGCTTATCTTGATTGCTATAGTCATCGGAACTTTCCTTACTTTCTTTCTTTCTCCATCCTTACACCATACAGAGGATCTATCGAGTTCCAGTTCTGGGTAAGTTCTAATTCTAATTTTTGTTTTCCGTAGCTGTTGGAGTAATCTTATTTTTTACTCAGGTTTTTGTTATGTTCCTTAGACCTGATTAGTGTCTTTGTTACTCGGACTCGTCATATAATCTCATGTAGCCGTCCTGGCACTCGATACTTGGGCATAGGTATCCATGTGGATGCTTCAATTCATGCCAAGAACTTGAGATTTTTTTTCATCATATCGCCAATCTTAATACTTCAGGGGCAGAGGGAGGGAAGGAGCAAAGATACGAGTTTGACGCTTTCAAAGTTCATATGCTTGTTTGCCGTTTTCTCTGTCTGGTTTTATTTATATGGGGTATATGGGTTTTGCCTAATAGAATTAAGAATATTAAGACTACTCCTTGGGTCTGTGGTATTCTGTATAACTTGCTCCACCACTCTTAACTTAGAAACCATAAGTGTGAGCAATTAAAACGGAGTAACAGACAAAGACGTGTTTTTTTATTATTTGGTACTCTTGTGTTATTCAAGGCAAATTTTACCCAAATGCAGGATGAGTATTATAGATAGATGGATGGGGGATGAGAAACTTATAGACAAGCGCTATGTATCAAACTTAGCTATTGACTGGAATCACATCTCAGAAGTAATGGAAAGACTTGCTGACAGGAATGATTATAAGGTAATTGGCCTGTTAAATTTTCAGGATGATGACATTGATACTTGGAAGGAAATGCTACCTTCTCCAGAACATATCATTTTGGAGTTAGACAGTGTCCCGAAATATATGACTTGGGAAACACTTTATCCTGAATGGATTGATGAAGAAGAAGAATTCGAAGTGCCTAGTTGTCCTTCTTTGCCTAGCATTCAGGTACCTAGAAATGCACGGATGGATTTTATCGCTGTAAAGTTGCCCTGTAACAAGGCCGAGAAGTGGTCAAGGGATGTCGCTCGTCTGCACTTACAGCTTGCAGCAGCGAGGCTTGTTGCCTCTTTAAAGGGGACTTATGATGTGCATTTACTGTTGGTCACTGAATGCTTCCCAGTCCCAAATATCTTCACTTGCAAGGAGCTGATTGCGCATTCAGGGAATGCATGGCTCTACAAACCGAATCTAAACGCAGTCAGAGAAAAGGTCCAGCTTCCTGTTGGGTCTTGTGAACTTGCACTTCCTCTCAATCCAAAAGGTTATTATCGATTCTCTCATGTTAGTATCACTCTTTTTAATTGTATGTCTATGGTGTTTCAGAACTCTCAAAGACTTCTTTCCCTCATATCAAACTTTATCATTTTATAGAAAACACATGGATATAAAGTTACCAACGGATCTACGAAAGACATTTTATGAGGGCTAAAGCCAACTTTCTAGAATTTATTTTTACCCCCTCATTGTTTACCTTTACTCGGGGAGAAGTGTAGAAATTTTTGTTCTCGCAATTGAGTGTTTAAAAGTAAAAATAAAAAATTATTCAGTGTCAAACTCGTTACTCCCAGTTGACGTATGGCATAATGTCAGGATTGTTATCCCTACTTGAATGTTAATGGTTCCTGGACCATTGGAATATTGGATGTTGGAGAGCCTAGATGCATTTATTGCAACTTTGTGAGAGGGATTAGCCTAAGAAATTGATAACAGTTGGGCAGAAAAAATTACGGGAGGGTAAAAGCCGGAGAACATTCATATTCTGTGCTCTGTTGGCTCTCTCATGTTATTTTTATTTATTATTTTTTTTGGTTCAACAAAGAGCGCACTTAAGAGCACCTAGTCTTAACCACTGGGCCAAGACATTAACGTGTTATGAGAGTAGGTTTAAGTGTATTACATGCCTGCCCATATATGTGAAATTTTGTGTAAGATTATGTGTTTGGATAGTAAAGAATGAAGGGAAAGGGAGGAGAGATTTTGATTAGGCTTGGAGGTGAAAAAAAAAGATCCCTCCATTTACAGCAACAGCAACAACAGCAGCGACCACATTCCTCATACTACCCAACTTGTTAGCCAAACAAGGAATTTCGTTTACCTCAATACCTCGTTCCTCATTCTCTCTCTTTCCCTCCAAAATCTTTCATCCAAACAAGATCTAAGAATCTCATATTATTTTCCCCCATCCCAGTTTCATTGCCTCCATTGACTAAAGTTTAATTTTAAGAAATATTAGGGAAATATCATTGATGCCCTTTGACTAATAAATTTTAACATGAATTAAAAGTATAATGGGAATATAAAGCCTACGGAGTATTTAACTAGGGTTAAAATGGAGAATTCACTATTCTTACTTATTTGGAATTCGGACAATTAATTTGGGATGTCAAAAATAAATAAAAAACTTGGGATGGAGGGACCGAGGGAGTAGTAGGACTTTGACCTACTATCTGCATATCTATGTTCTCATGAATAAACTGTCAATAATATATTCCATTATATTTGCAAAATTGTTTTTCTTATGAAATTACCTTTATGCCAGCCCATTTATCTTCTGGAAATGCTCGCCGAGAAGCATATGCAACTATTCTGCACTCAGCACAATTCTATGTCTGTGGAGCAATCGCAGCAGCACAAAGTATCCGAATGTCTGGTTCAACTCGTGATTTGGTCATTCTTGTTGATGACTCAATTTCCGAGTATCACAGAGAGGGCCTCGAGGCTGCAGGTTGGAAACTCCACACAATTGAAAGGATCAGGAACCCAAAAGCCAAACCTGAAGCCTATAATGAATGGAATTACAGTAAATTCCGTCTTTGGCAGCTTACAGATTATGATAAAATAATTTTCATAGATGCTGACATGCTTATACTCAGAAATATAGATTTCTTATTTGGATTGCCGGAAATATCTGCTATTGGAAACAATGCCACTCTTTTCAACTCAGGAGTTATGGTTGTTGAGCCATCTAATTGCACATTCCAGCTATTAATGGATCATATTAATGAGATTGAATCTTACAATGGCGGAGACCAAGGGTATCTAAATGAAATATTTACATTGTGGCACCGAATTCCGAAACGAATGAATTTCTTGAAGCATTACTGGCTAGGAGATGAACCCGAGAAGAAGGAGATGAAAACCCGTCTATTTGGGGCTGACCCACCCGTCCTTTATGTCCTCCACTATCTCGGCCAGAAACCATGGCTATGTTTCCGGGACTATGACTGCAATTGGAACAACGAGGTATTGCATGAGTTTGCCAGCGACGTGGCCCACAAGACATGGTGGAAGGTGCACGATGCAATGCCTGATAACTTGCAAAAGTACTGTTTGCTCAGATCAAAACAGAAGGCATCCTTGGAGTGGGACAGGAGAGAAGCTGAGAAAGGAAACTATAGCGATGGGCATTGGAAGATAAAGATTAAGGATCCAAGATTGGAGAGGTGTTTTGAGACATTTTGCTTCTGGGAAAGCATGTTGTGGCACTGGGGAGAGAAGAACTGGACTGATAATGCAACCACTTTGACTCCGCCAGGCACAGTTGCTCTTTTGTCTTTGTAGTTTAGATATGATGTCTGGAAATCAAAACATATCAAGTTATAGATACATCAAAAATAGATTACTGTATCATTCTTTTTTACTTGGTGTAACTGAACCTCACTGCAAATCATGATTACCCAAGATAAATATTGGCAAGCTGTTGTATTCATTCCCAAGTACTTTTTTTTGTGACTAAAAAAGAGAAATGATAGTATATCGGGATTCACCACTCTGTTTTTGCCTCAGTTGCCGAAAATGCTCTTCAGCTAGTAATTTGCAATAGATTTGCAGATATCACACGGGGGAGCAGTTAAAACTTAAAAATTTGGCAGTTTTGAAGAAATTCATACTTGACCTTCGACTTTTCATCTTTTTGCTTTTTCCTCAATCGCCCCTGTAAGTACTGTAACGATACCTGTTCACCCAAGCAAGTTTAAAGAGATGCTATATTTGGTGTCCTGATAGAAGCAGCAGGGAAGCAATTGTTATGTATTGTAGACTTCTTCAATATAAACGAGTATGGGTCGAACTCTTGTTTGTTTGATCCTTTGCAACTGATGCGAAAATTTAGTAGCTGAGATGACGAAGTCAACAGCTTACAGTTAGAGCATAGCCCACCTAGATCAGTTTGTCAGTTGGTTGAGCACGAATACTAACTTCTCGATTACAGGCGCCCGATGATTAACCCTGTAATTACATTCATTTGCAGAATACATACAGCAAAGTAAACTGTTCATTGTTGTTTTATTTTACAGCAACGTTAGTAAATACAGTATTGTTTTGGTAAAATTTTACCGAGTTAGGATTGAGTTTGCGGGTTAAAGTGATCGGGTTAGTCCTACACGAATTAACGAGGCGAATCGAATCTAGCAAATGAAAACGTAATGAGAGAAAGTAAAGGGACTCGAGTTTTGGTGACACGGAAACCCGAATGTGGGAAAAACCGCGGGGGGAGTCGGAATCCCGCCAAACTTCTACTATGAATGAACGGAATGAAGCACAAATTGTAATACAAATATTTTGACGGTATTGAGCTATGAAAGATCTTTTGCTAGTATGTTGGCTTCCAATGACCTATCGTTGAAGATTGACTATCCCCCCTCCTTATACTCCTCTGTTGCGCTTTTTCTTCCCTCTCCCTTAACCGTCGCCCTCTTCTTCTCCTGATTTCTCTCCTGCTCTGGTGGCACTGCCCTGGAATTTAGGAGGTTGGTTATTGGACCGGGTCTTTATGCTTGGGGTAGGGTTTCTTAAAGGCTGGCTGTCTTCGGCCCATCTTGGGGCTTGGATGATTTCTGGCCCAATATTGTTGTTGGGTTTTGCTTCGTTGACTTTCTTCGTATTGACCTACGACTTTGGGCTTCCCGTGTATTATTTCATGACTTTCCTTGTCGATTCTTTGACTTGTTGACTTTGACTTTTGACTCGGGGAATTTCCACGTCATATCTGAGGGTGCGGATTTTATCCCAAACAAATGCCCCCAAATTTCCGACTAAGCTCATCTTAGGCGGGAATTTCCGTTTGTATTTTGACGTTTTGATTCTGATGACGATTTTCTTCCACAGAGTTTGTTTTTGAGTCTGTCACTTCTCGTTTCCCTAACTGGCTCTTCTCCTTCCTCATGATGACTTCCCCCTCATTATTACTTGCGTTTCCCCATGTTTCTTACTCTCTTTACTCTACCTACTTCTATCATCCCTTTCATTTACTATCCTCCTTCCCACTTCATTCATATCCCCAAATCTTCTTTTTCAAATTTCGAATCACCCTACCTCTCCATTCTTCGCCGTTTGCCGTCACCTCGCTTCACACTCCCGTTTTGCTCAGGTGATCCTCCGTCTTCGCTTGTTATTTTCTTTTTCTTTTCATGGCGTCTAGATCGGTCCGGGGTAAATCATCGGCTTCTGCTTCGTCGTCGCCGGCGATGACTTTTTCTCCCTCTAATAAATTAGGTAAAACTCATTCCTGCGACTCTTTCTTTGCCGATGTGGACCCTTCCTTTGTCAGGGGGGTTTTTGGCTTTGATGAGGGGGTCGAGATTTACCTTCCCTCTTCAGGCCAGCAGGCAGATTTCGTCATTCCTGGATGGGTCTGCATGTATGCCTACCCCTTCCTCTTGGGCCTTCGCTTTCCCTTTCCCCCAGTTGTTCAGCAGCTCTTAACCCACTACAAGCTTGCCCCATGCCAACTCGCCCCTCACACCTGGAGGGTGCTGCTATCCTTCTGTGTTCTCAATCGCCGCCACCAGAAGGATTTTTCGTTACTCGACATCTGCGCCGTCTTCCAGGTAAGGCCCCTGGGGAATGGTCAGGTGACGATGCGCGTTAAAGATAAGAACTTCCCTGGTATAATCTTCCCTCCTAACCCTCCTGATGCGGGGTGGTTCAAGGGGTTCATCTTTGTGAAGGCTGATTCTCTCTCTTCCTCCTGTGATTATCTCTTTTCTCAATGGGCGCCTGTTGCAGGTATTCATCGTATCACTAGCTTTTCGGTTCCTCGCACACTTATGGTTCTTATTGGTTTCGTACTGTAGGTCTTCAACAGCCGAAGGGAGTAACACCGATTATCGATCTTGCTGCCAAACTCTCTGACTTAAGTTCCGAGCAGCTCTCTTTCAACAATCTGTTTGTTCCCTCTGCTGGTGGTGCCTGTTCCCCTTTCGACGACACGATGTCTTCTGGTGAGAATTGCTGAGTAGATTCTCACTTTGTCTCTTTTTTTTTTTTTTTTTTTTTTTCATGTGGTATACCTGCTTCTCTCAGGCAGTGCCAAGGTTCCCATGACCCTGGACCGGGTCAGGAGAAAGAGCATGGCTACTCGCTCTTCATCCCGGAAGGTTACTAGCTCCTCTCCTGCTCCTTCGACTAGTTCGAAGAGAAAACGTAGCTCCTCTCCTCCAACTCAGGCGGACTCGGCGGAGAAACCACATGTGATCCAGGTGCCTGATTCTCCTCAGCCTTCTGCCCCTCATTCGGCTGGGTGCAGTTCTGACGAAATCACGATGACCTTTCCCCGAAATTTTGGGGTCATCCGGAACCTGGAAGACCTTTCTGCCCTGGACCAGTTTCTCTTTCCAGGCTCTGAGGCTGTGATGGCCAAGGATCCTCTGATGGAGACCGCGTCCCACATCGTTGCCCATGGTTTCGAGGTAATTCTGTTATTGTTTTTTTTTTTTTTTGAATTTGTTCCAGCTTCGAGTTGCATTACTGACTGCTGTCGTTTTATTCAGACTCTTCAGCTGGCTATCTATGTGAAGGCCCGTATATCGCACCTCCTAGAATTGGGGAGCTGTCTCCAGGCGGACAATGCTCGTCTGATGGAAGAGGCTGCCCAGGCCAAGGAGAGGGTTATGGAGCTTGAGGAGGAGGCTAAGGCAGCTAGGGAAGAGACCGTTGAGCTGAGGGGAGAGCTGGACCAAGTCAGGGGGAGACTTGCTGAAGAGGAGAAGCAACGGGAGGAGGCTGCTGCAGGGGTGAAGGCGGAGCTTGCCAAAGTTCAAGATGCCAACTCTGATCTTCAGGGGAAAGTGGCAGCTTTGCAGGAGCAAATGGTCGGTGCTCTCAGCTGGTCAGCTCTAAGCACTGAGATCCAGATGATTGAAGCTTACGCCCATGGGAAGCATGTGCACTGGGATTTGGCTGCTCTGAAGGAGAGAATGCAGGTGGAGTTTCCCCATGGCTTCGATCTGGAGGTGTTAGCTGATGGTGAAGGGGAAACAATGGAGGAGTCGGTTTCTTCCCCTCCAGCAGTCCAAGAGACGCCTGGTCCTATGGTGACTGCTGAAGATGCTGCTGTGGTGGTGCCGCTTGCTTCTCTTCCCCCGGAAAATGATGTTTAGGCTGTTTAGCCTTCTTATCTTTTGTTAACTCTGGCCCTGTGCGGCGAAAACAAAAAATATTTTGTTAAAAATTTGTTATGTCCTGAATTTTCACTCTGCTCAGGGGAGCAGAGTGCCTGAAACCTTTTTTCTGCTCAAGGGAGCAGAATCGTTTTAGACTTGTTTCTATGGTACTCGTTTTGTTTATTTGTGGTGTTTGTTTTGTTTGTTTGGTTGCTGTCAGCTGTTTGTATGCATGCCTTTGTCCGTATGGTCGACCCTGATGGTTGGTGGCCTGGGATTTAGTATGCCCACTCAGTCAGAGGTGCCACGCTTTGCGTGGGTGCTGAGTGGCGCAGGGGACTTGTATTGCCCTGGTTGTAGGCATTCAGCACAAGACGCACGCCTTCTGTGGGAGTTATACGCTCCACCAGATTAATCGTTAATTTTGAATTGAGGATAAAATGAGATTGTAAAAAAGGAATTCAGTTTGGTGGTATAAAGAAAGAATAAGAGGAGAACATGTGAGAGGAGTTTTAAAATTTTAAGAAATACACAAAAGGAAAGGAGGTTCAAATGGTTGGATTTGAAAACAAAAATTTTCCCTTTAACTTTTACGATGATCGAGTCGAGTTTTGAGGTATGAAAATAAGATAAGTTTTTTTTTTAAAAAACTTTGTAAAAAAAAAAAGGTATAGCAGGTTTAACAGAAAGACCTTGAAAAGAGAAAAAAGCTTAGCAGAAAGATCTCGAAAAGAAATAGGCTTAAAAGAAATGATAAGTGAAATTGAACCTTGGTTCTGGTGGAGGCGTACCTGGCAGATTGAATGCCTCAGCTCTGGCGACAACGGCCCTTGCTATTGGTGAATTTTACTTAGAAGAAGTATTTTTTTAAGTGTATTATGTTCCAAGGCTTCTGGATGATCTCTCCTTCCATGGTCATGAGCTGATATGCTCCGTTTCCAACTACTTTCTCCACCTGGTAGGGCCCCTCCCAATTGTAAGCAAATTTCCCTGCTTGTTGGTTTCTGGTGTTCTGGAATACTTTTCTGAGGACCAGGTCTCCTTCCTGTAGAAGCCTGACTTTAACATTCTTGTTGTAGCTTCTGGCGACAGTCTGTCTGTAGGAGGCCATTCTGATCTGAGCATCAGTTCTAAGCTCGTCTATGGTGTCTAAACTGTTTGCCATTTCCACTTGGTTTCCTTCTTCTGTTGTGCAGCTGTACCTGTGGGTGGGTACCCTTACTTCTGCAGGAATGACCGCCTCAGCACCAAAGACCAAACTAAAGGGTGTCTGCCCAGTAGCCACCTTAGGTGTGGTTCTGTCAGACCATAACACCAGAGGGAGTTCATCTGCCCATCTGCCCCCTGCTTCCTCCAGTCTCCTTTTCAGGTTATCCATCACAATTTTGTTGCTGGATTCTGCTTGACCATTGGATTGTGGATTCCTGGGAGTAGATTTGTTGAGAGCGATGTTCCATTTGGCGCAATAGGCTTCCATCTTATTACCAATAAATTGGGACCCATTGTCGCAGATGATCTCTGAGGGAACTCCAAACCTGCAGATAATGTTACGTTTAATAAAGGATATAACCTGCTTCTCAGTCACCTGAGGGAATGCTTCTGCTTCTATCCACTTGGAGAAGTAGTCGGTCATTGCGAGCATGAAGACTCTGTTTCCTGGTGCTCTTGGCAATTTACCTACAATATCCATTCCCCACTTCATGAAGGGCCAAGGAGAAATAATTGGATGTAGCGGTTCTGCTGGCTGGTGGTTGACTGGTGCGTGTCTTTGGCAGGCGTCGCATTTTTTGACATATTCCTTGGCGTCTCTTCGCATTGTTGGCCAATAGTAACCTTGGCGGAGTGCTTTGTTGGATAGACTCTTGCCCCCTGCATGATTTCCACATTCTCCACTGTGGAGATCATGCATTACCGTCTCTGCTTGCTCCTGGTTTAGACATCTTAGGTATGGCCCAGCGGTAGATCTCTTGAATAGTACATCATCAATGAGTGTATATCTTGACGCTTTCATTCTGAAACTTCGCGCTTCTCTTTTTTCTGCTTGCAGGATATCGTTCTGCAGCCAATCTTTGTAGGGTTTTCTCCAGTCGGAGACTTCCTCCTGTTCTACAGTGTTGCTATAAATCCTTGCTTCCTGAAACCATTGCAGCCCTTGACCTGGTGAACCTCCTTCTGGTGTTCCCTGCTCTTGCACGCTTCTCCGGATTGCTGGTTCCAGTACATGGACTATGGGTATGGTGGACACTTCTCCTGGCTTGAAGGTTGCCCCCAGAGTTGCTAAGGCGTCGGCCTCTACGTTCTGCTCTCTTGGGACTTGGTTAATTGAAAACTCTGCAAACCTTAAGGAGAGGTCTTTTGCTACCTCAAGGTAAGCCATCATTTTCGAGTCTTTTGCGGTATATGCACCGTTCATATGGTTGACTATCAGTTGGGAGTCACCGTACACCTCCAGCTGCTTGATTTTAAGGTCTAGGGACAACTGGAGACCCAGGATCAAAGCTTCGTATTCTGCTTCATTGTTTGTTGTTCGGAATTCGCATCGGACTGCTTGAACTATGAGATCTCCCTGAGGTGACCTGAGTACCAACCCTGCTCCGGATCCTCTCATGTTCGATGCGCCATCTACGTTGAGTTTCCACACCTGTTCACTCTTGTTTTCCTCCAGGAGGATGATGTCTTTCTCTGCCTGCGTCTGCAGTGTTGGGCTGAAGTCGGATATGAAATCTACTAGGGCTTGGGACTTGATTGCTGTTCTGGGGACAAATCTTAAGTCGAAACCGCTCAAGTGCATGGACCATTTCGCCATCCTACCTGACAACTCAGGTTTTCTCATAATGGTTTTCAGTGGGTAATTTGTTATTACAGATATAATGTGTGATTCAAAATAGGGACGCAGTTTATACGACGCAGTAACTAGTGCAAGTACAAGTTTTTCAAGGGACGTGTACCTGGTCTCTGCAGGAAGCAGAGACTTACTGACGTAGTAGACAGGATGCTGTGCTCCATCATATTCTCTTACCAACACCGCACTAACCGCCACCTCAGTCACTGAAAGGTACAGGAAAAGTGGTTCTCCAGGCTCCGGTTTTGATAGAAGTGGTGGAGTGCTCAAATAGTGCTTTAGTTCTTTGAACGCTTTCTCGTGCTCTTCCGTCCAGTCAAATCTTTGGGCCTTCCTCAGGATATCGTAGAATAAGCGACACCTATCTGAGGATCTGGAGATGAACCTGTTCAGGGCGGCAATCCTTCCAGTTAATCGCTGCACATCCTTCGATTTCTGTGGGGACTCCAGTTGTAGTATTGCTTTGATCTGCTCTGTGCTGGCTTCGATTCCTCTCTGGGTGACCATGTACCCCAGAAATTTCCCACAGGATACTCCGAACGTGCACTTGGAAGGATTTAGCTTCATCTTGTACTCTCTGAGGGTGTTGAAGGCGTCCTCCAGATGTGCCGCGTGTTGTGTTGCTTGTTTGGACTTAACAACCATATCATCAATGTATACTTCCATGGTCTTGCCAATTTGCTTTTTGAACATCATGTTAACCAGCCTCTGGTAGGTGGATCCTGCATTTTTCAGACCAAAGGACATAACATTGTAACAATAGATACCTCTCTCGGATCTGAACGCAGTTTTCTCCTGGTCTGCTGGGTGCATCTTGATTTGGTTGTATCCACTCCACGCGTCGAGGAAAGTTAGCATCTCGTGACCTGCTGTGGCGTCTACCATGGCATCTATGTGTGGCAGGGGGAATGGGTCTTTTGGGCACGCCTTGTTCAGGTCGGTGAAGTCGACGCACACTCTCCACTTGCCATTCTTCTTTGGGACTACTACCACGTTGGACAGCCACTCTGGATATTTTATTTCTCTGATTTTTCCGGCAGCCAGCAGATTATCCACCTCCTGGTTTATGACTTGGTTCCTCTCTGGAGCGAACTTCCTCCTCTTCTGCTGGATTGGTTTGTAGTTCGGGTCCACGCTTAATCTGTGAGTTATGATATTCGGATCTATTCCTACCATATCATCATGGGACCACGCAAAACAATTCATGTTAGTTTTTAATAATTCAATAAGGTTTTGTCGGATATTACCTGTGCATTCTGAGCCGATCAACACTTTCCGCTCTGGGTGCTGTTTGTCTAGGTTTACTTCATCTACCTCTGCCTGAGGGGGTTCAAGGTATTCCTGCTGAGGTAGGTGAAGATTCTGTAATTGCTACGCTGGAGGACTCGCCGTCTTCTTCAGTGCCACTCTGTAGCAATCTTTAGCTTCTCTTTGGTCGCCACTGATCTTCTGCACTCCCCAGGGTGTGGGGAACTTCAAGCACTGGTGGTAGGTGGATGTAATGGCCTTCATTTCGTGTATCCATGGTCTCCCCAGGATCACGTTGTAGGTGGATGGCCCATCAATAACCAAGTACCGTACTTGCTTGTTTACCCCTCCAGCGTAAGTGGGAATCGTAATCTCTCCAAGGGAGTATTTAGTTTCTCCACTGAATCCTATGAGGGGAACCGCCCTTTTGCTCAGGTCTTCTTCACTGAACCCCATGTTTTGCAAGGTTTCCAACATGATGAGGTTGACAGAGCTCCCAGTGTCTACCAATATCTTCCTCATAGCGCAGTTTCCTATGGAGAGCGTAATGATTAGGGCATCATGGTGGGATTCTGGAGATGGTTCCGCATCGGATTCGTCGAAGGTGACAGCGGGGAGGTCTGGGCAGCTGATTCTGCAGAAATGTTCTGGTTTGTCTCCTCTGGACTGGGAAGCGTGTCTTTTAGCTGCTGAATAGGTCAGACCGCTCAATTCTGATCCTCCTGTGATCACGTTGACAATTCTGGTGCACAGGGGAGGAGGCGAAGGTAGCACCTGGTCTGCCGCATTCACTCTGCTGGAGCTCCTTGATATCAGGTGATCCAGATTTCCCTGGTCATAGTGATATTTCACTTCCTTCCTGAGGAGGACACATTCTTCGGTGGTATGCCCAATATCATCATGGAATTCACATCTCTTGCTGGTGTCCCGTCGGTCGTTGGCGTATTCCTGTCTTCTGGGCCATCTGACTTTGCGCCCTAACTCCTTTAGGGCCCTGAGCAGACCAGACACGTTGGTGGAGAATTCGTACTCGCTGATTTTAGGCGGGAGTCCGGGGTTCTCCTTCCAATCTTTGTCTTCCGAGATCTTGTGAACATTTCTGTCGTAGGGTTTGGATCTTTCGCCTCTCCTCTCCGCTGGTGCCTTCCTGGAGACGTGCTCAGATCCATAAGTAGCTCTTCTGGGGCCCGAATCTTCCTCCAGCCTAATGGCTGCCAATGCTTTGGTTTGCACGTCCTCGAATGTAGCACAAGGATATTTAGTGAGATCTTTGTAGAGATCCGAGTTTTGGAGAAGTCCTTGACGGAAGGCTTCAATGGCAGTGGCTACGTCGCATCTGGGGATAGTCACTTTCTCCTTGTTGAATCTGTTGAGGAAATCTCGCGTAGATTCATCGACTCTCTGTACCACCCTGTACAGATCACTAGTTTGCTTCTCCGGTTTTCTGCTGCTGGCAAATTGTTGGTTGAAGGAGTTAACCAGATCAGCAAAGGAAGCGATACTCCTGTTTGGCAGGCCGACGAACCAGTGCAGGGCTGCTCCTGAGAGGGTGGGGCCGAACCCCTTGCACATGCAAGCTTCCTTCAGAGGCCCTGTGGCGGTTATCACCATCATTTTCTGCTTGTACTGGTTGATATGATCCATGGGATCTGCAGTGCCGTCGTAAAGCGTCATAGCTGGTGGCACGAAGCCCTTGGGCACAGCAACACAGGCCAGGTCATCTGTGAAGGGTGAATCTGCATAGCTGTCCCTGGCTGCTCTCTCCAGGGGGCGCGGCATTCCAGGAATTCTATTGATCAGTTCCCTCAGCTCCTTTAACTCTTGGGATTGCTGATCTGCAACACTGTTGGTTCCTGCCAGAGGGTTAGAAGCAAGGGGAAGAAAACTGAAAGGGGTACTTCCTGTCTGGGGTCCCCCAAGGTGCAGACTGTTCGGAGGAGGCGGCGAAGGGAATGCAATCGCCTCAGGCCTGGGTTGCCACTCTGGTGCCTGATGGTTGGGGGCAGATGCTGCCCATGCTCTTCCAGAAGGTTGGCTGCTGGACAGGGGATACACTCCTGGCGATTGCGTTGGTTGCCATCTTAGCGTCTGATGAACCGGGGTACCTGCAAGAGATAACGCGTTAGTTTCTCGATTTTCAATGCCGGAGAAGAGATTACCTGAGACGCGCGATCTGTCGGATGTGGGCCCGTGGGTCAGATAGCCTAGCCCTTGTGGCACAACAGTTTGGACGGGTGGCGATAGCTCCAGATCCAGCCTAGTGACCACCTCTTGGGGAATTGCTCTCGATGCTTGTCCGCTGACGGCGGGTTCTCTGTGGAGGCTTGGCTCTCCTCCAGATATCAGAGGCAGGATCTCTGGTGGTGACTGAATTGGAGCGGATGGTGGCCTCGACACCGCTTTTATCTGAGCCCTGATGTCACGGTTATCCTTCTGCAGGGTCTTCACCGCTTGCTGCAGAGTATTGATCCCCTGAAGTATTTCCATCACAGGATCTGAGGCTGACGGAATCCTGAGCGCATATCCAAACAACCCTCCGTGAGTTGGCGTCTTAGATGGTGCTCCCTCCTTACTAGATCTGAGTGTTTTTGACATCGGTGGCCCTAGAGGTGGTCTGGAGATTGTCGGTGCAGGTCCTGCTGTTAGACTGACAGGGGTTGCCTGAGTGAATGGCGTGGTGGGCTGACTTGCTGCCCCTGAGGATGGTGTCCCTCCAGCAGACTGAGTGGAGGCATCTTGGCTACCAACAAGGTTTTGATCGGATCCAGACATGACGATAGGTTGAATTTCTGCAGAATTTTGGCTAACAAACGATCACTTTGCCCCACGGTGGGCGCCAAATTGTTTTGGTAAAATTTTACCGAGTTAGGATTGAGTTTGCGGGTTAAAGTGATCGGGTTAGTCCTACACGAATTAACGAGGCGAATCGAATCTAGCAAATGAAAACGTAATGAGAGAAAGTAAAGGGACTCGAGTTTTGGTGACGCGGAAACCCGAATGTGGGAAAAACCGCGGGGGGAGTCGGAATCCCGCCAAACTTCTACTATGAATGAACGGAATGAAGCACAAATTGTAATACAAATATTTTGACGGTATTGAGCTATGAAAGATCTTTTGCTAGTATGTTGGCTTCCAATGACCTATCGTTGAAGATTGACTATCCCCCCTCCTTATACTCCTCTGTAGCGCTTTTTCTTCCCTCTCCCTTAACCGTCGCCCTCTTCTTCTCCTGATTTCTCTCCTGCTCTGGTGGCACTGCCCTGGAATTTAGGAGGTTGGTTATTGGACCGGGTCTTTATGCTTGGGGTAGGGTTTCTTAAAGGCTGGCTGTCTTCGGCCCATCTTGGGGCTTGGATGATTTCTGGCCCAATATTGTTGTTGGGTTTTGCTTCGTTGACTTTCTTCGTATTGACCTACGACTTTGGGCTTCCCGTGTATTATTTCATGACTTTCCTTGTCGATTCTTTGACTTGTTGACTTTGACTTTTGACTCGGGGAATTTCCACGTCATATCTGAGGGTGCGGATTTTATCCCAAACAAATATTATGGTTGATTAGTCAACATGATGAGCTTGAGGTTGAAGAAAGAACAGCCAGCAGATGCACATCTACTCCTGATCTGATTTTTTTATTGGTTGGAAGACTTATCAACACAGAATAAAGAAACACTAGCATGCTAAACAAAACTAATTAAAAGCAGAGAATTAATCAGCTGCCCATCTAGCTCAGTGGTAGAGCGCAACATTTGTGGGTTCTATTACCCCCCCACCCTACATGGGTGGTTTGCAATTAAAAAACAATATGGTGGTTGAGGACATGGGTTCGAATCCCATGGTGGGCACTTTTTTCCTCCAACAAATATGTACGTAGATGTCTTTTTCCCCAAATGAACACATTCATTCATTCATATTCTCTCTCGCATACTCCATCAGTACGTTTTTTTTTTTGCGGGTAGTTACGTATCTATGTGAACTTGTTGACTGAAAAGTTTTCGACATTTCTCCTAGGTTTAAGAGGCTGAACTTTGCCAAAGAATATTGGAATGTCGCAGTTTTTTTTTTTTTTTTGGTTCATCGAAGAGCGCCCTTAGTCGCATTACAATATAGGGGAGGGGGATTCGAACCTGGAACCTACTGTCCTAGAGCATCTAGTCTTAACCACTAAGCCAAGACATCTTCGGTAATGTCGCAGAATTTATTTAAAACGAGTTTTAAACTAAAACCTACCATTACCAAGCCAGCTGCAACACAGTAGTCTGTAACACAATATGTTTTAGCAAAGAGAAATTCTTAGGTACATGGGATGTAGTATCATAGTGAATTACCACGTGATCGTACTCCTTACTAAACGAAAAATATTAGAATCGGTTATATTATCTATTAACAATATAACGAAGCCATATATAATGTATTAAAGATATTAATATAATATCTCTAGAATATATTATTGTATTGTGATATAATTTAGTTTAGGTAATTATATCTCTTAGAATCTTTAGTTTAGGTAATGTGTATCTCTTAGAATATCCTAGTGATATTATACTTGTACCACATTGAATAGAACCCTTGTACGTCAATATTAATCATGCAATTCATAATCAAAAAAAAAAAAAATTTAAAGTGAATTGACAATTTCATTGACGTGAGTGCAATATTTATACAGGCTAGAGACCTAATACAGTTAAGTCTAACTAGAATCCTAGGAATAGGAAAGTTATAATAGTTGACAATAGTAGTACAGAGATTACAGAATATAACAGAACAGATTACAAAGACTAGAAGATATTTCTAAATAATATCTTTAACTAATATCTTCAATATAATGAAGCCATATAAAGGTTATGATTTATGAACATGAACCATTTCAGACATTAGTTTAGTCAAGTCTGATCTATGAAGCCATAGGAGTATAAGGTTAGGAACCTGATCCTGCGAAAATTTAGCTGTTCAGATGATGAAGTCGAGACCAGGATAGTCCACTTAGCTCAGTTTGTGAATTGGTAGAGGGCGAACAGTAGCCAAACACTAACTTCATTTGTCGCATTCTGGTGCCTCTTGAACTGATGATTATTATTGGCAAGCTGCTGTATTCGTTCCCAAGTACTTTTTTTTTGTGACTAAAAAAGAGAAATGATAGCATATCGGGATTCACCAGTTCTGTTTTTGCCTCAGTTACCGAAAATGCTCTTCAGCTAGTCATGCGATGGGGTCATACTTGACCTTCGACTTTTCATCTTTTTGCTTTTTCCTCAATCACCCCTGTAAGTACTGTAACAAATTTAAAGAGATGCTATGTTAGGTGTCCTTGTAGAAGAAGCAACGAAACAATTGTTATGTCTTGTAGACCTTTGATCTCTTCGATATAAACGAATATGAATCAAATTCTTGTCTGTTTGATCCTTTGCAACTGATGCGGAAATTTAGTAGCTGAGATGATGATGAAGTCAACAGCTTACAGCTAGAGCATAGCCTACCTAGCTCAGTTTGTGAGTTGGTCGAGCACGAATGCTAACTTTTCGCATTCAGGTGCCCGGTGAATGGTGATTAACCTGGTAATTACATTCATTTGCAGAATACAGCAAAGTAAACTGTTCTTTATATACTCCGTCGGATGGTTGATTAGTGAACATGATGAGGTTTGAGGGTGAAGAAAGAACAGCCAGCAGATGCACATCTACTCCTAACTCCTGACCTGAATTTTTTATTGGTTGGAAGACTTGTCATTACAGAATAAAGAAAGATGAGGTAGCCAAACAAAAGTAATTAAAAGTAGAGGAATAATCAGCTGCCCATCTAGCTCAGTTGGTAGAGCGCAACATTTATGGGTTCTATTACCCCCCCACTCTACATGGGTGGTTTGCAATTAAAACAAAAAATGGTGGTTGTGGTCATGGGTTCGAATCCCATGGTGGGCACTTTTTTCCTCTTCTTGCTTTCGCTTATATGGAGGGGAAGACCAACAAATATGTAGATGTCTTTTTCCCCAAATGAACACATTCATTCATATTCTCTCTCGCATACTCGTTATGTTTTTTTGGGCAGGTATTTAGTTACCTATCTATGGGAACTTGTTGACTGAAAAGTTTTCGACATTTTTCATAGGTTTAAGAGGCTGAACTTTGCCAAAGAATATTGGAATGTCGCAGAATTTATTAAAAACGAGTTTTAAACTAAAACCTACGGTTGCCAGGCCAGTTGCAACACAGTAGTCAGTAACACAATATGTTTTAGCAAAGAGAAATTCTTGGGTACATGGGATGTAGTATCTTAGTGAAGTACCACGTGATTGTACACCTTACTAAATGAAAATATTAGAATCGGTCATATTATCCATTAACAATATAACGAAGCCATACATAATGAAGCCATATACAGGTTATGAACATGAACCATTTCAGACATGAGTTTAGTCAAGTCTGATCTATGAAGCCATAGGAGTATAAGGGTTAGGAACGTGATCCTGCAAAAATTTAGCTGTTGGGATGATGAAGTCGAGGCCAGGATAGTCCACTTAGCTCAGTTTGTCAATTGGTAGAGCGAGGGCGAACACTAACTTCATTCTTCGCATTCTGGTGCCTCTTGAACTGGTGATTATTATGTTTTAGGAATACTACAATAACATTCATCATCTTCAACTGCTAATTGTAGACACCCGCATTTTGACTGCCACGTGTCTATGGTAGTCTCCGAAAAACACCCGATGATGATTGGACGTCAACGTGACTTAGTATACTCGGATTTGGGCTCGGAATTCATAATATCCGACATGGACTTTTTAGCAGAGTAAAATCTCACAAAACAGACCTCAAATTCAGGCCCAGCGGATCGTTCCGAGTCAAATAAGACTAATTTGGGCCAAAACCGACACCAAAAATATTTCCCGTCCTTTCCCGACCGGGTTTTGGCAAAACCGTCTCAAAAACCGGCTGAGTTCAAGTGAGCGCACAAATTTGAATTCGAAAATGAAGTCAAAACAAGCAAGATATTCTTGCCTTATTTATCTCAACCTTCGTTGATCCACTCGATCGAGTGGATTGCCCACTCGGTCGAGTGGAGCGTCCCCAACCGGATCAAACCCGCCCATTTAGGCACTCGATCGAGTGCGCTAGGGCCACTCGATCGAGTGTCCCTAGGTCGTGGCAAAATGCCTATAAATACCGACATCCCCCATGCATTTTCACAACTTTTTACAACCTTTTTCTTCAGAAATTACACAACACTTTCACCCTTCCATCCACCCTACTTCAACCCTACACTCCATACATTGCAAACCCTAAGCAAAACACACCATTTCCGAGCCTCTATACCTCGGAAATCGACACACACACACACATACACATCCATATACACCATAACTCACATACGTACTCGATACTCATTAGCATTGTCGCTGTTCACGAGCCTATTTCCGAGTCCTATACTAGCATGTATGTTGAGGGTGTCTTAAACCTCGTTCTAATCTCTTTTATCTCGCTTTATTTCCGTTTATTCATCATATTTTTTTTTTGTGTTATAATCATAATTGTCACAACGTTAACACTAGCACTTTTTTTGCATCTTTTACATTTTCGTTTTATATCATTTTATCGTCATTACATTATTAATACCGTGTATATATAAAACTAGTATCAAATTTCGGTTTGAAATCCGTTTGACTACAATATTTGCCTAAGATCCGTTTAATCCCTTTACGAGCAACGACGGAGGTGGAGCCCTTTCGAGGAGCCCCGCCCCAATGTACTCAAGGGCGTAACGCGATCGCAAACGGTCGTAGTTGAACGAATTTTATTCCATTTCCTTAATTGGTTCGAGACCCGTTGACACGAATACCGACATCACATAACCCGAAAAGGTTAGTTTCGATGTCGTGACGTAGAGGGATGCATCTCGTTACTAATTCAAAGTTTCGTAATCTAACACAAATGTTTTCATAAAAATTCCGGTGACGGTATTATAATCATCATATACGATTATAGTACCGAAGGCCGTGTCGAATACAAATCGTGCGATATTTGTATTTGACTCGACCGATCACCAATTTCAAGTCATAAAACCGAGCAAATCAATACTCGTACAGGGGGCACTCGACCGAGTGCCATAGGCCACTCGATCGAGTTGCACCCCAAAAACAGGGCAGTAGCCCCATTAATGATGCACTCGATCGAGTAACCCCTCAAAATATGGGCAGTAGCCACCTTAATGGCGCACTCGGTCGAGTCAATCAATGACTCGGTCGAGTGGGTCTGGCAACTCAGAAACCCGAGGGCTTGGACACATATTCCGAGCCCCGTTCTCATCGACTTTAGACCATTGACCGACCCTTCATCATTTTTTTCAAAACGCTACACATGTCACGACACGTAGAACGACTTTGACCACTTTACGTGATAAGTCAGGACAAGACTACGGAATGTGAGACTAGGCTAGCAATACACCGCAATCTCACATTTCCGTCCTTCGCTTAATACGTAACATAATACGTATTTAAGCGGGGTAGTCCATCTACATATTTCGCGGTCTAGCTTTCATACGGGTCCGTTTTTATCTTTACGTTATTTTGTTTATGTCGTATTGTGAAATCCGGGTTGTATTTCCGCCCGTGTAGCTTGTACGCTTTTTACTTCCTTTTTTTCGAGCTTTATTTATTATTTGCTTTTACGCTTTATAAATGAACCTCGCATGCTAACTCAATTCGACCATAATTAGATGCATTAAATGACGTAGTTAACGCAAAATTCGCATGTTTAGACAAAACGTTGTTTGCATATCATTTCATTATTTTACTAGCGCGCGTATCATGAACACGAACGATGTCTTAGTAGAGGCCGTCATGTGCGGGCGGGGTTGGGTGTCCTTCGTGGGCTTCCCAACACGTACCCTCACCCCTTACTCAGAACCTTTGGTTTCCGGATGTCCGAAACCCTTGGCGAACGAGAGTCATTCTTTACACGATTACCGGTGTAGATGGTATCGGTATCGCAATGCAAAGGGACGAGCCCCATAAACTCTGAAATCGGAGTGGGCTTACTTTGTGTAAAGCCCATGACGACATAGAGTGGGCTCGTATGGTTCCGAATAACCACAAAATTCGGTGGCGACTCCATTTTGACTTAAATTTCGAACCCGAGAACAATCTTACCACGAGATTCATTCGCCTACCCGAACCCGCGCTTCGCCGCGTCGGGGTGGACCTACGTCATGTCCACAATTTGGCGACTCCGCTGGGGATACCTGATGTACCACATGTCATCGGGGTTCCTAGGGTGAGACTCGAAGAGAAATCGTTCGTCGATTAGTGTGCGCGCGTTAGTTTAATGATTCATGCATAACCCATTTTTGCCCGGGCCGGTTACTTGTGACCGACGTCCCACTATACCGCGGTGCATTCCTACATGGGTGCGCTAAAAACATCGATGGTGGAACTCGTCTCGGTTTTGCGGCATGTCCTAAGACCAACTCGGCTTAGGGAGTCCGTCCATCACATGAGAAAGCCATCGTTGTTGGTATAGACCCTATTTTGACCGACCAAGACTTAGTGTAAAGCATACATAAGCGTCGTTATAATGCTTGTTTGACTACGTGCTACTTGGTTTCCGTGTCAAATTTTCAAAAAACCGTCATTTCAAATTTGCATCTTTCCAAAAATACCCAAATTTCAAAAAACCCGAAATACTGTCCGTTTCGGGACCCGTCATTCTAAAACGCCCAATTTTGAAAAACCCGAAATGCTGCCCATTTCGAGACTCACCTTTTCAAAATACCCAATTTTCAAAACTCGGAATGCCGCCGAAATTTAGGATCAACGATTTGACTCAAAATATCCTTTTCTGTAGTCGGCATGCTGTCCGTTTTAATTCCCGAATTTCCACCCCCACTACCTTGATTTTCGGAATTTTCCTTTTCAAAATTCTAATCTCGGTTTTCGAAATTCCGTTTTCAGTTTTCAAGACTCTCGGAAATTCGTTCATTTTGCATTCAAACCTCAACTTTCAACCTTCCTAAAATAAAACCTTCCTTATTATAGGACCTACCGTCTATCCGTGTGTCAGGTCTTTGCATAAGTACGTAGAGGGTTTATAGCGTCGAAAGTCGATCTTATATCACGAGTTTCCCCCTTTTCCCAAGTCCGCCTTATCTGTCAAGGCACGACCAACCCGCGTAGGGCATACCCCTACAAAGGAAAGTCCGTCCATACACTCGAGTCAAAAGTCTGGGGAGCAATCTCACGTGGACCTTCCTTCGAACGGGACTAGGCCCACAATGCCGAAATCCTAAGGAAGTCATACCACCCACGAGTCATCCGTCTAGATGTCTTTCTCGAGTCTTTTCCGCTCAGTCCTTTCTTTTTGGGTCGCTCGGGATGTGCTGTTTCCTTTGATTCCAAGACTGGGTTCGGTTTCTGATTACGTGGTGTTCTTACAGACAGGCCACCATCAACCAGACACACTCGCAGGATGGAAACTGCCTTAGCTGAACTGAAAGCCTCCGTTGATTCCATGATCGAGAAGCAAGCCGACATTGATGCCCAACTGAATGAAATGAGGGCTGGGCAAGTTGCTATCGTCACTCGATTGGCCTCGGTGGAGCACAGGACTCCTACTACCGGGACTACCGGACCTTTAGCTGAACTGGTTAGCTCGGTCCGCCGACTGGAAGAACAAGTGCATTTAACTGGGAATAACAACATTCACCGGGAAAACAGTCGGGAGTATAACCCGCTAAGTGACAGGCTGCCTACAAACCTGAACCTCACCGGTTTGCCTATGTTCGAAGGGACTGAAGACCCGTTACTACATGTACGGGCCTTCAAAGAGTTCATGGCCATCAAAGGGGTGGACTCCACCATGTTCAAGAACCTCTTTGCTGCGTCTCTTAAAAAGCACCCTCGGGCCTGGTACTATAGGCTAGACCCGAAGAAATACCCTACATGGGATGATGTGGCCACCGAGTTCGCTCGGAACTATGCTGACAACACCGAGATCCAAACCACAATGAGATCTCTGGAGGTTATGGCCCAAGAGCCAAAAGAAGGTTTTACCAAATACCTTCAGCGCTGGAGGGCTGAGAGTGTGAAACTGGTCGACAAGCCCAGTGAGAAGACTTTAGTGGAGGCCTTTGTTAAGAACCTCCTCCCATCCTACCGAGTTCACCTCCGATATGCCGTCATACCCAATTTCACTACCCTCACTGAAATGGGTATGAGGATCGAAGATGACTTGAGACTGGAAGGCCTCACCAAGGCCGCTGCTAAGGGTTACCAAGGGGCTTCTTCCTCCACAACCAAGCCTCAAGCTGCAACCCGCAGCATTTTCGACGCGGTTAATCTATTAGATGCCCCGTCCAAGAGAAACACCCCACCTCGGGTTTTCACTGATATAGGTACGACCTATACTTATGCCTTACAAAGGCTATCCTCAAAAGGCCTAATCCAACCGATAGGCCCAACTCCTGAAGTTCCGGTTGAGCGACGCTCCAAGAACTACAATGCTCAAGCCTATTGCCAATACCACCGAGGCAATGGGCATGACACCGAGAAGTGTTGGAAGCTGAAGCACTTGATTCAAGACCTGATCGAAAGCGGTAAGATCCCGCTGCCCGGAGATAAGCCCAGTAACAAGGAGAATCCTTTCAGCTCCCACGCCATCTTTACCGGGGAGGTGATTGATTGCTCCCACCTTATCTCCCCATTTATCCCGCAAGTGAACGGGATCTGGTTCGACGACGAGGAAGACGTCTACCTCGCCAAAGGGGAAGCTGTCCCCATTACCGCCGAGGAGATTCGAAAGACTAAATCTCGAGTCTTAACCAGTAACCACCTTGGTCGTCCCTTTCAAGCCACTAGCTCTAGGGACACCCCTATCCCGACAACCGTCATTACGGAAGTCGCCTCTGAAGAGCCAACTGCTGAAACGGCTCTTGTGAAACAGTTGAAGAAAACCCGAGTTGACCTCACTATATGGCAACTTCTGGTTAGTTCTCAAGAACATCGGGAAGCACTTACAAAGGCTCTCGATCAAATCAAGGTTGACTCTCTGGTTACCCCCACTGAGATGGTAGCCACGATCTTGCCCCACCTGAAGGGCAAAGCTAAGGAAGAAGGACCGGTAATCACTTTCTCCGAGGCCGACCTACCACCATTCGGGGCCGCCCATAACCTGGCCCTCTACATCACGGTGGTCTGCCGAGGAAAATACCTTCCCATGACCCTAGTTGATGACGGGTCTGCTGTGAACGTCCTTCCTCTAAGGACCGCAAAAGCCCTCGGCATTACCGAGGCTGACTATGTTCCGACTGCTCAAACCATCCGAGCCTTCGATGGGAGCCCGAAGTCGGTAGCTGGGGCCGTGAAACTGACCATCATCACTGGCCCGATAGAGAAGGAGCTCGAGTTTCAGGTGATTGATGTCACCTCATCCTTCAACTTGCTCCTAGGTAGGCCTTGGATCCACGCGGTCAAGGCGGTATCCTCCACCCTCCACCGAAAGATTAAGATGCCTCTGCTTAACGATGTCATCACTTTAGAGGCAACACCAATGACTGTGGCCAGCTGTAACGCCACGGGGCGCACGGACCTCTGGGGGTTCGATTTTGTGGGGATGATCGAGCAAGAGTACCTCTTTAGGCCTTACTTCACTACGAGTATCGACATAATGCTCCAAAACCTAGGGTACTTTCCGGGGGCTACCTCTCGACCCGATCTTCCAGCTGGGAAGATCATCGAGGTTCTCAAAGACGAAGAATCTCACTTTGGTCTCGGTTATGACATCACCCCCGACAATGTTGTCCGAGCAGGGATCGAAAAGGCCTGAAACATCCTTAAGGGTATCTACTTGAGCCCTTATAGCCCACGGTTGGCTGACTACTTCGTCACACCGGTGTTTGGGGCTGTTCAGGTTGGTCTATACCAACCTAATGCTATGCAGCTCGGGACCCACATGGCCCGGGACTGCAATTACATTCCAGATGATGTGTTCGCCCTCATCCAATCCAACGGAGCTGAAGATGCTGAGCCCGCTCTAGGGCTACTATTTGGGGAAGACACCATAGCCCCAACTCCAAAGGAAGACCTGGTCAACCTGATTCTCCGCAGCAACAGGTTTGACCCGACCAAGCTGATCTCGGATGTTGGTTCCGAGACGGGTAATAGAGCCTGGAGGAAGACTGTCAAGTGGACTGACAGTCAGGGAAGGATCTACAAGCTGGTCACCGGAGAGGGAGACATGCCTGAGTCTGAGTCTGAGTCCGAGTCTGAGTCGGAGTCTGAGTCAGAGTCTGAGGTCGAGTCTAGAGAAGTCGGTGCTAGAGTCACTCCTGTAACCCCCCTCCCATTTATTATTCCTGCTGCTGGCACTTCGGGGTCTGTCCCGAGTGCCCTACCTATCCCGCCACTGATCAATGATCAGATGGCTGCTCTCTTTGAGCTGTTCTCCAAATTTTCAATCAATAATAACAACCGTTCTGCTTACGACTTGTCTCTTTCAAATTCTGCTTTTAAAAATGTTTTATGCTATGACATTGAGAAATCAGACGAACAGGTGCCCTTACCTCCGCATTTGATCGAGCAACTAGAGCAAAGGGAGTCCCGGAACCCGGTGATCGAAGAAACCGAGTCCATAAATGTGGGAACAACCTTAGAGCCTCAGACACTTAAGATAGGGTTATCCTTAAATCCCGAGGAGAAACAACAATTCATAAGCCTCCTCCAAGAGTTCAAAGATGTCTTCGCATGGTCCTACAAGGACATGCCGGGGATAGACCGGGAAATAGCCGAGCACCACATACCAATCAAAGACGGGTGCAAACCGGTCAAACAAAAGCTTCGTCGGATGAGGCCCGAGTGGTCTCTCAAGGTAAAAGAAGAAGTCGACAAACAATTCAAAGCCGGCTTCATACAAGTGTCCGAGTATCCGGACTGGGTGGCAAACATCGTGCCGGTTCCTAAAAAGGACGGTAAGGTGCGGGTATGCGTAGATTTTCGGGATCTTAACAAGGCGAGTCCGAAAGATGATTTTCCGTTACCACACATCGACATACTGGTGGATAACACGGCCGATCATGCCCTTCTATCATTCATGGACGGGTATGCCGGGTATAATCAAATCAAGATGGCGGAAGAAGACATGAGTAAGACTACCTTCACCACACCTTGGGGTACTTACTGCTATACCGTTATGCCTTTCGGTCTCATTAATGCCGGGGCCACATATCAAAGAACTGCTACCACTTTACTACACGACATGATGCATAAAGAGGTAGAAGTTTACGTAGACGACATGATCGTCAAATCCAAAGAACGGGACGGTCACATCACCGCCCTAAGAAAATTCTTCACCCGATTGCGCAGATACAACATGAGGTTAAACCCTCAAAAGTGCAGTTTCGGGGTAACATCAGGCAAATTACTGGGTCATATCGTTAGCCAACGAGGTATCGAAGTCGATCCAGCTAAAATCAAAGCCATTACCGA
This sequence comes from Agrostemma githago, assembly GCA_958450325.1. NCBI lineage: Eukaryota > Viridiplantae > Streptophyta > Magnoliopsida > Caryophyllales > Caryophyllaceae > Agrostemma > Agrostemma githago. The sequence continues at coordinate 3,754,016 of OY288255.1, forward strand.
GATGCAACCTCCTAAAACCGAAAAAGAAATAAGGGGATTCCTCGGGAAAGTCCAGTACATCAGTCGGTTCATTTCCAAATTAACCATGGTGTGTGAACCAATTTTCAAGAAACTGAAAGTGGGAGAACGGGTACTATGGGATGACAAGTGCCAAACCGCTTTCGACAAGATCAAGGAAATTCTGTCTGCACCGCCAGTCTTAATGCCACCTCAACCCGGTTTGCCTCTGTCGTTATACCTAACGACGACCGAGACAGCCATGGGGGCTATGCTGGCTCAGACAGTCGACTCCGAAGAAAGAGCCATTTACTACATCAGCAAAAAGTTTTTAGAGTATGAGTGCAAATATACCATGCTCGAAAAGACGTGTTTGGCTCTAGTCTGGGCCACCAAGAAACTCCGACATTATATGCTCAGTTACGAGGTCCATGTGCTATCCAAAATGGACCCCATCAAATACATCTTCGAAAAGCCCGTTCTCAACGGCCGAATCTCTAGATGGACTCTAATGTTGGCAGAGTTCGACTTAAAGTTTGTACCGTTAAAGGCTATTAAAGGTCGAGTAGTAGCTGAATTTCTCGCCGATAGCCCGATAACCGAAGAAGGACACACCGACACTTGGTCCTTCCCAGACGAAGATATTTTCCATACTGATACTGAAACTTGGGATTTATACTTCGATGGTGCATCTAATTTTCGAGGGTTCGGAGTCGGGATCCTCCTAATTTCACCAAAAGGGGAACATACTCCCGTCTCCATCAAACTGGACTTTGATGTTACTAATAATGCAGCAGAGTATGAAGCATGCATTTACGGGCTACAAGCCGCCGCCAATCTGGGGATCACAAATCTCCGGGTACATGGTGATTCATCCTTGGTCATTAACCAAGCACTCCAAAAATGGAAGACTCGAAATGCTAATCTCGTGGCCTACCAGGCACGAGTACGGGATCTCGAGAAACAATTCCAAAAGGTAGAATACATATATCTGCCCCGGGAAGAAAATCAGTTCGCAGATGCACTCTCAAAATTGGCATCTTTACTGAATATTCCCGACCATGTGACCAGTATGCCAATTTGCGTCGAAAGACGGTCTGAGCCGGCATACATTTGCGATATTGAAGACATCGAAATAACTGATCCCGAACCATGGTACCAAGCCGTGTTAACATACCTAACGTACGGAGAATATCCTCCCGGGACGGAAGGTCGAGCCAAGAAAGCCTTACGGAGGCTAGCCACCCAGTTCATCCGCACCGACGATGGTCAACTGTATAAAAAGACGGCACAGGGGGCTCTTCTCCTTTGTGTTGACAAGTATAAGGCTGAAAAGGTTATGGCCGAAGTACATGATGGTGAGAACGGCCCACATATGAATGCCCACATGCTGGTCCGGAAAATCATGAGGCTAGGTTATTACTAGAATACCATGGAAGCCGATTGCCGGTCGTATGTCAAACATTGTCATAACTGTCAAATCTTTGGCAATGTGCAACATATGCCGTCATCACTACTCTATACCATGACGTCACCCTGGCCGTTCTCGACGTGGGGTATCGACATAATCGGGAAAATAAATCCCTCGGGTACCGGTGGGCATTGCTTCATTTTGGTAGCCATCGACTACTTCACCAAATGGGTCGAAACTGAATCATATCGCATTCTCACTGCCAAGCATGTCGCCAAGTTTATTCAAAACAAGATAATATGTCGATATGGGATTCCCGCTGAATTTATCAGTGATCACGGGACTCATTTTCAAGCCGAGACTGCGGCCCTACTGACCAAATATAAAATCCAAAGGCATACTTCTTCGCCTTACCGTCCCCAAACCAATGGAGCAGTAGAGGCGGCTAATAAAACAATTGTCACCATACTCAAAAAGATGGCTGACAATTACCGGGACTGGCCCGACAAAATACCTTTTGCCCTATGGGGATATCGAACGTCAATTCGCACCGCAACCGGGGCAACACCATATTACTTAACCTACGGGATGGAGGCAGTCCAACCAGTCGAGCTGGAGGTACCGTCCCTCAGAATCCTACTAGAAAGTCAAGTACCCGAAGCTGACTGGGTTCGAGCACGATATGACTCGTTGGTTTTACTAGACGAACGACGGTCTCGTGCCCTCAATAATATCCAAATCTACCAGAAGAGGATCCAACGGGCCTTCAACAAGAGAGTAAGGCCCTGACACATCAGGGAGGGCGATCTAGTCCTTAAGTCTATTCGGGCTCTACTACCGGTTGACCCAAGGGGAAAATTCAAACCCAATTGGGCTGGGCCATATCTGGTGAAGAAGATCCTATCGGGGGGAGCAGTGATGCTGACGGACCTGGACGGGAACGAGTTTGTCAACCCAACCAACCTGGACCAGCTGAAGCGTTACTACCCTTAGCCATTTCTCAATGTCATTAGCAAAATTTTATCAAAATCATTTTTTTACAAAAAGCAAGTCGATGAGCTAGAATTACTTATTCTACTGTCATAAACATCTTGAACCAATAGTCTTGGTGTAATTCGAGATTGCAAATTTCCTATGCCTGAACTACGTTTGGTTTGATTCTGCTAATCGCGGATACGTAGGCAACCCCTCAAAAGGGCACAACCAATGCAATCAAGAAAAGACAGGAGCGGTTTAATAATAAACTTCTTTTATTAATTCAAAAAATATATATCCCGATGAACTCGGAAATTACAAAGTGCAGGAATTCAAAAAAAAATATACAAAAAAAGGGCACACAATAAAAATAATAATAAATCTAAGGACTCGGCATTTAGGGCATCTTGCCCTTCCCCTTGTCCTTAGCATCCTTAGTCGTCCACTGGCGACGACGCGGAGGAGAACGCTCCCTAATCACTACGGGAACTTCTCTAGCTCGGGCTCGATTGTGTGAGCCCGAATCCTCCATCACCTCGATGGGCCCAAGTCGAGCCCTGACCGGCTCAGGGAGCCGGTCACGCGGACCAAGTCGGTCCCGGACTGCCAACCTCGGCCCAAGTCGTCGTTCCAAGTCGGTCTGCCCCCGAGTACTGCTAGAACCGACTTCTTTAGATCGAGTCTTAGTATGTGACTTATGACCCGATTCTTCCCGGACTTTGGCTCCAGGAGTGTCTTCCCCGGCGAAGAGCTCTCTGTTATCCTTCGCCGGCTCGCGCTGCACCAATTCGATGGCCTCGTCAACTTTTAAGGCCTTGCGAGCCTCCTCGGACTCTTCAGAAGTCCACTTCTGGTAAGCCCGTGATACCCAAGCGGATTGGCAAGGGCTAGGTATCGTCCATGTGGGACGAGTGAACCATCGTTGCAACCAAGTGTCGCACATAGCGTCCGTCAATTGGAGCGGGACGCTAATAATGGCTTCCTTCTCAGGGATGCGCTGAGATGAACCGAACTGCCTTAGGAGGCGGTCCGGGTAAATATGAACCGTCCAGTCTAGGGACAAGATCGTCAGATATCGGGCTTGGTCCCTCTTGGCCAATCCAGTTAGCTTCGAAAGAAACCACCAAGCAACGGTCCACCTGATCAAAGGACCCCCGTGGAATGCCAGTTCTTCATCCCAGTAAGCTCGGTTTATCTGGTGACTTGAGCTTATCTTCCGCCTCCTAGAGCTGATCTGACTACTCCGATAACTGGAAATGCTCGGAGGAGTCTCTATGATTGACAGTCGTTCCGACAACCATATCTGAAAGGCATATACAAACTTCATAAGCAACGGAGCAATTCGCTACAGCCCACTCGATCGAGTACAAAATCTGACTCGATCGAGTAAGCTTGTCAAAAACAAGCAGTAGCCGGGATCGAGTGCCACTCGATCGAGTGCAACATCTGACTCGATCGAGTAAGCCTGTAAAAAACAGGCAGTAGCACGACGTAAGTGTCACTCGATCGAGTGACAGGTCCACTCGATCGAGTGACTTGCAAAGATCAGAAAATTCGCGTGAAACGCGATACAAAAAAAAAAAAAAAAAAAAAAAAAAAAAAAAAAAAAAATCGAGGTGCATACTTGAAGAAAACGGGTGCTCCCCGTCAACGGTCGAGTTGGGTCAAGCCGTCGAGCGTCCAGACCCGTAATAATCTCCCCAGTGGCTAGCCAAGCAGGGCTATGACCAGTCTCCATCTGGTCAACCACTCCGATTAGCCTGATTTGACCCCTGCATGTGTCAAGTTCCATCAGCCCCTCGAAGACATAGCAGTGTAGCATGCAGAAGGCGAATGCCCTACGCCTATGAGCAGGGGTGGCCCTCACGTCCCGTGGGTTCATGAACTTGTCGGCCAAATCAAATAGGGAGACGTTATCTCCCTGCACCATTCGGTTTGCCTCAGCATGAGACAAACCCAAGAACTCCCTCAAACGCCTCCTCGGATCCGGGTAGAACGGGGGAATGGCGGGCTGAATAGCAAGGCCCCAACCGCCTATGGCCGCGATCTCCTCGGGCAAGGGGCACATCTCGCCCCTCGAGAATGCAAACACGTGATGGGTGGTGTCCCAAAACGACAGACAGGCATCCAGAAAGTGCGAATCCACTATTAGACGTTGGAAGGGGAACAGATTGACTATCCCCATTTGAGTTAGCCTAACCTTCTCCTCGTCCCGAAAGTATGGGGACCAGGCGAGAAGCATGGCAGTCAAGTGATCGATGCCCATAATAGGAATTTTTTTTAGCTTTCTTAAAAGTCTACAAGATTTTGAGAAAGGAGAAGGAGAATTTGAGTTGTGATGCAGAAACTGAAGCAGGAATCTCCTATATTTATAATGGAGAAGCCTAACTGAAACCTAACTGCTACTGCCTCCTCATCCAACTGGGCCCTATGCGCGCGCAGGCCTGATTCCAAACTTGAACCCAGAATAGAAATCAAGCTGTCCCGAGCTTTCCTAAGTTTTTCTAAAAATTTCTTTGCGTCAAAATTTTTGTCTTTCCAAAATTTTCAATTTTTTTCCTCCCCAGCGAGAGTCGACATTTTACCTACATGTTACATGCAAGTTGTTATGTGTCGGCATACAGGTACACCCCAGACTTCAAGAGGCAAGTCCCCGCAAAATTATTTGATTTCCCCAACGGAGTTAGCTTTACCCCGGTGTGCTACATCCGAAGTACGATGTGTCGGCATACGGGTACACCTACTCCCCAAAAGAGACAACCTTCACTCCCTACGGAGCATTTTTCAGCTCAAGTACGGTTCAAGGCTTCGAAAGCAAGCTCATACAAGCTCACATATTTCTCCAGCAGAACGCCCGAGGCGGCATTCTCCGCATACAAGCACGCCCCAGGACATGTGTCTGGCACAGGTATGATTTCTATCTTATGGCTGGCGAGCCTTTTCACGCGAGTCTACTGGACTATAAACGACCCGACCGGAAGTCTACCAGGTCTTAACGGGCTTGGTAGCTACTCTGACATTCGCCTTGTCCAAGCCTCAGTCAGAGTGGGGGCTCTGTAGACACCCGCATTTTGACTGCCACGTGTCTATGGTAGTCTCCGAAAAACACCCGATGATGATTGGACGTCAACGTGACTTAGTATACTCGGATTTGGGCTCGGAATTCATAATATCCGACATGGACTTTTTAGCGGAGTAAAATCTCACAAAACAGACCTCAAATTCAGGCCCAGCGGATCGTTCCGAGTCAAATAAGACTAATTTGGGCCAAAACCGACACCAAAAATATTTCCCGTCCTTTCCCGACCGGGTCAAAACCCGGTCAAAGGCAAAACCGTCTCAAAAACCGGCTGAGTTCAAGTGAGCGCACAAATTTGAATTCGAAAATGAAGTCAAAACAAGCAAGATATTCTTGCCTTATTTATCTCAACCTTCGTTGATCCACTCGATCGAGTGGATTGCCCACTCGGTCGAGTGGAGCGTCCCCAACCGGATCAGACCCGCCCATTTAGGCACTCGATCGAGTGCACTAGGGCCACTCGATCGAGTGTCCCTAGGTCGTGGCAAAATGCCTATAAATACCGACATCCCCCATGCATTTTCACAACTTTTTACAACCTTTTTCTTCAGAAATTACACAACACTTTCACCCTACATCCACCCTACTTCAACCCTACACTCCATACATTGCAAACCCTAAGCAAAACACACCATTTCCGAGCCTCTATACCTCGGAAATCGACACACACACACACATACACATCCATATACACCATAACTCACATACGTACTCGATACTCATTAGCATTGTCGCTGTTCACGAGCCTATTTCCGAGTCCTATACTAGCATGTATGTTGAGGGTGTCTTAAACCTCGTTCTAATCTCTTTTATCTCGCTTTATTTCCGTTTATTCATCATATTTTTTTTTTGTGTTATAATCATAATTGTCACAACGTTAACACTAGCACTTTTTTTGCATCTTTTACATTTTCGTTTTATATCATTTTATCGTCATTACATTATTAATACCGTGTATATATAAAACTAGTATCAAATTTCGGTTTGAAATCCGTTTGACTACAATATTTGCCTAAGATCCGTTTAATCCCTTTACGAGCAACGACGGAGGTGGAGCCCTTTCGAGGAGCCCCGCCCCAATGTACTCAAGGGCGTAACGCGATCGCAAACGGTCGTAGTTGAACGAATTTTATTCCATTTCCTTAATTGGTTCGAGACCCGTTGACACGAATACCGACATCACATAACCCGAAAAGGTTAGTTTCGATGTCGTGACGTAGAGGGATGCATCTCGTTACTAATTCAAAGTTTCGTAATCTAACACAAATGTTTTCATAAAAATTCCGGTGACGGTATTATAATCATCATATACGATTATAGTACCGAAGGCCGAGTCGAATACAAATCGTGCGATATTTGTATTTGACTCGACCGATCACCAATTTCAAGTCATAAAACCGAGCAAATCAATACTCGTACAGGGGGCACTCGACCGAGTGCCATAGGCCACTCGATCGAGTTGCACCCCAAAAACAGGGCAGTAGCCCCATTAATGATGCACTCGATCGAGTAACCCCTCAAAATATGGGCAGTAGCCACCTTAATGGCGCACTCGGTCGAGTCAATCAATGACTCGGTCGAGTGGGTCTGGCAACTCAGAAACCCGAGGGCTTGGACACATATTCCGAGCCCCGTTCTCATCGACTTTAGACCATTGACCGACCCTTCATCATTTTTTTCAAAACGCTACACATGTCACGACACGTAGAACGACTTTGACCACTTTACGTGATAAGTCAGGACAAGACTACAGAATGTGAGACTAGGCTAGCAATACACCGCAATCTCACATTTCCGTCCTTCGCTTAATACGTAACATAATACGTATTTAAGCGGGGTAGTCCATCTACATATTTCGCGGTCTAGCTTTCATACGGGTCCGTTTTTATCTTTACGTTATTTTGTTTATGTCGTATTGTGAAATCCGGGTTGTATTTCCGCCCGTGTAGCTTGTACGCTTTTTACTTCCTTTTTTTCGAGCTTTATTTATTATTTGCTTTTACGCTTTATAAATGAACCTCGCATGCTAACTCAATTCGACCATAATTAGATGCATTAAATGACGTAGTTAACGCAAAATTCGCATGTTTAGACAAAACGTTGTTTGCATATCATTTCATTATTTTACTAGCGCGCGTATCATGAACACGAACGATGTCTTAGTAGAGGCCGTCATGTGCGGGCGGGGTTGGGTGTCCTTCGTGGGCTTCCCAACACGTACCCTCACCCCTTACTCAGAACCTTTGGTTTCCGGATGTCCGAAACCCTTGGCGAACGAGAGTCATTCTTTACACGATTACCGGTGTAGATGGTATCGGTATCGCAATGCAAAGGGACGAGCCCCATAAACTCTGAAATCGGAGTGGGCTTACTTTGTGTAAAGCCCATGACGACATAGAGTGGGCTCGTATGGTTCCGAATAACCACAAAATTCGGTGGCGACTCCATTTTGACTTAAATTTCGAACCCGAGAACAATCTTACCACGAGATTCATTCGCCTACCCAAACCCGCGCTTCGCCGCGTCGGGGTGGACCTACGTCATGTCCACACTAATCAAAATGGTGATTGCTCAGCATAACTAGTTACTTACTTGATGACTTAGTGTCACAATCAGATCAGACTCGAAGAGTAGTCGAAGGGGTTTGGATAGTTGTGAGTAAGCTAAGGGATAATGGTTATGTAAAATGGGATTCTTCTGGTATTTATTGATGCAGTAAATACAGCAAAGAAACTGTTGTTTGTTCCTTTCTTTTACAGAAAAACTTGATAAATACAGTGAGGTCATGGGTTCGAATCCCATGGTGGGCATTTTTTCTCTTGCACCCTCTTGAATTAGAATCCGGTGATCAGAAATCGATCATCACTGGGTGCCTAAAAATAAGTTGCAAGTCAATAACCTGATTTATCTCTATTATTCTCTATATGTCTAGCTTTATTTTATTTTTTTCGAAAACTGCTATGAAAAGTTTTGCGACATTTCACATTCGTGAAAGAGATTGGACTGCCGAAGTTTAGAATGTCGCAAATTAAAACGCATCAAAAATGAAAGACGGCATATGATTATTACATGCTTTGATATGTTAAATATTGCCTCTCCCTTTCGATCATTTTTTTTTACATTTGATTAAAATACTTCTCACGAATAATATAAAGATAAATAGATGACCGAGACGGGAAGAGTGGATTGGAGGTCAATGCATGTTCAATTATTGTTACATGCCCCGTAATTTTTTAAACAGAAACCTATCCTTACAAGTTACGGAGTACAAGTTACAATCCGATATCTTTGAAATTCGTGGTTACCTGAGATGTAACACATCATTGTATGTTCTATTGTATGAGAATATTAGATTTGACCATATCATTCTTTAACTACAAGAAAACAAAATCTAGGCAAAAAACAAATTATTGGACAGGATACGCGATAATCTTTTACTGTACCACCTTAGAAATTACTTTTAACAATGGAGTAACTATTTCCATTTAAGTTATTTGTTGAATATCCTAATTGATTGATTATTACTTTGATGTCTTAATTACTCGGAAGTTATACTTACGGATGCCTTAATGATTACTCCGTACTCCGTATTAAATATGAAGGGTTACGGTTCATCAATATTACTCCAATGTCTTAATTACTCGTAAGTTTTACTTACAGATGCCTTAATGATGATTAAATATGAAGGGTTACGGTTCATTAACGTTACTTTCTTTCTACTTAAAAAGAGATATGAATAAATTCATAATTGAAAACTCTTATTTTTCCAGAAAGAATTTAGTGTTAGAGGGGAGTACAAAACTGTTACTACCAATGGAATGTCCTTGAAAAATTAGTATCCAACGCTCCTAAAATTTAGTTGAAAGATCAATATCCCCGGACAACTATAACCAACTCAACAACTACACTATCTGTCCATGTCAGATTACCAAAATGCCCTTCACCACCCTCTACATCTTCTTCTTCTCCACCAAACCAAGCTCTCACTCTACCAAGCTCAAGTAACCATTAAAATACTGTAAGATCCCTTCTTTTCAGTATATTTTCATCTTTTCTTTTGACTCTTCAGTTTTTTGGTGCATGTTGGTAATAAAGATCTCACCTTTGATTAGAATAACTGTGTTTTGATCCAGTAATTAATAGTATTGAATTAATGAGAGCAACTTATGGAGTTTGAATATATGTTGCTGGGATCATTAACATTGGTATATTTATTAGCTTTACTGTACTGGGTTTTCTTAAGAGATTTGATTAGTGGTCTCAATTTGAGCTCAAACTTGCATGTCAAGAGATTCTACACAAAGGTTTCAAGCTATGGTGATCTAAGTTTAGTGGGTAATGGTAAAAATTCAATCTTTAGATCTGTAAATGGAGTTATAGTGATTGGGTCAGTTTTGACCTTCATATTGGCCTTAGGTGGTGCATATTGGTTACTCTCTCCTGATTTAGAGGCTAATGTTAGAGGTCAGGGTTTTGGTATCCCTGGTCCAAATGATGGAAGCAACAGTGAATGTAATGTGTTTGATGGGAAATGGGTGCATGATGAGAGTTACCCTTTGTATAATGCATCCGATTGCCCGTTTGCTGAAAGAGGGTTTGATTGTCTGTCAAATGGGAGGAAGGATAAGGAGTATTTGAATTGGAGGTGGAAGCCAAATAAATGTGATCTTCCTAGGTTTGATGTGCAAGCCCTTTTGAAGTACCTTAGAGGAAAACGGGTTGTTTTTGTTGGCGATTCATTGACTCGGACACAATGGGAGTCTTTTGTGTGTATGCTTATGTCCGGGGTGGATGACAAGCGGTTTGTTTATGAGGTTAATCAGAATGCAATCACGAAGAATATTAGGTTTTTGAAAGTGAGATTTGATTCGTATAATTTTACTGTGGAGTTTTATCGATCTGTTTTCCTTGTATTGCCTACTCCGGCACCTAAGAAGGCGCCCAAGAGAGTAAAGTTGGCACTTAAGCTTGACAAAATGGATGATATTAATGGAGAGTGGGTTGATTCCGATATCTTGATATTCAACACCGGACACTGGTGGACCAAGACCAAGCTTTTTGAAACGTAAGTTGCTGACACGCACCTGTTCTGTTATTGCTATTTCCTTGGCTAAAATTTAGAATTCTAGAATCGTGCAATCTTGGCTCAGTGATTTCTATTTCGCAGTATATTGTTTGTTTACTTATTTCTGTGTATATCGTACATACGTATGGCATCAGTCGTTGTCATGCATTTGATTATAACGCATCTTATGAGGGTCCAATGTAAGCTTGCTAAATTAGTCAAGTTAGTAACTTCCAAGAACCAAATTTTTTGCCTGCCAATGATAAGTTAATGAGTATTTATAGGTTATCTGCTTATTTGCTGAATTGAGCCCGCTGTCACTGTCTTTGTGCTTGATTTCCATGTTAAAGAAACATTGGCGGTCCATCCATTGTTGATTGGCTACAGAAATAGAAAAGGGGAAACGACGTTGTTCCCTACTCGTACAGTTGTACGATCATTTAGATTATTATGTCTTGATCATGGTGGATGTATAAACGAAAATCTTAAGTTTAGCACGTCTCCCCCAAGCCAATTTCATATTGTCTCTGGTAGGTCTTACCTGGTCAGTTGGTCGCTCATCTTAGGAGGACTGCGTATACTAAGATTTGCAAGCTTTTCTAGTGTTTCTTAGTTGGCGGTCCATCGTATAGGTGAACGGAGTTCAGTTTTCTTCATCTTTCAGCAACATCATATGGTAACTTGAATAATGCCTGCGTATGCCTGGATGGGCTGGATCCCCCAAGCTCCTCAAAGCGTATCCAATAACTTTTTCCTGAGAACTGTCATATAACTATGTGTCTATTACGGAGTATTACCTAGCAGGCTAGCACGTTAGATATATTCTCTGTGTTTCTTGTGGCCTGTTCGTTCCTGTTTGTTATTTCGAGGGAGAAGTACATTAATATTACATATAACTCTCCTCGCATCCTATGGAAATGTTAATGTTTTTTATTCTTACTGTGCTCGGGATTTTTTCCCACTGTATATCCCCTAGTGATAGTCTGATAGAATGATATTCTAAATTGTATTTTTGAAACAGCGGAACCTATTTTCAAGTAGGTGGATCACTTAAACTCGGTATGCCAGTCACAAAAGCTCTGACAAAAGCTCTTGAAACTTGGGCATCATGGGTTGAGTCTAGGATTAATCCTAATAAGACTCACGTGTTCTTTCGAACGTTTGAAGCTACACATTGGAGGTGAGTTTGATTTCCAGTCAAATGCTAGTTCGTACTCCATATTTGAATTTTCCTTTCTCCCTTGTGTTGAGCTTTGCAATGATATTTCTTCTAGTCATTCCATTTCTGATCAGTAAATTATTATTTTTTGGTCTAACGAAGTGCGCACTTAGCCGCATTATGATAGCGGGGAGGGGATCCATGTTTCCTTAGTCACGGATTTCATGATTTCCTTGGGTGCTTTTATATTACCATCAGATTTATTGACCACTGGCACTAAGGTTTGCTCATCTTTCAGCGGTCGAAATCGTGGCACATGCAAAGTGAGTAAAAGACCAATGTTGACTACACAGGGAAGGGATAAAAGTTCGATTTCAGATGCCATAATTCGGGTTGTGAAGAAAATGAGGGTGCCTGTAACAGCTTTACACGTGACACCCATGGGAGCATACCGAAGTGACGCACATGTTGGTATATGGAGTGACAACCCATCAGTACCAGATTGCAGCCACTGGTGCCTTCCAGGGTTGCCCGATATGTGGAATGAGATTGTGTTCACTTACCTGCTTCATAAAGATCAAATCTCCCGCAATATTACTACTGCAAATTGAAGGTGACTGACTATTCTTCCCTTTTTGGTTTTGTTACCTTCACTGAAATGTTTTCATTTGAACACTGCCACGTTATTCTAGTGATGGTCGACTTAGATATTTTATATCTGATATTGCAGTATATAGTTTACAAAATTATCAATTTTAATTTAGTAGAGCGCCTAAATTTCTCTAAATGACAATACATTATGTCCGAGGATCCCAATTGCTGTACGATATGCCCAACATGAAGGTTTTTCTTGGCATCGCTTTAATAGTTAGACTTATATCAGCATACAGATTATAAATGGTCCAAAATTTTGTGTTATGCAGTGCTGTGAAATTCTGTTTGGGTGAAGTGAAAGGGCCGAAACCAAAGGCGAGGAAGTTACATTTTTGGGGATGTCTTCAAGCTTGGTTAGGGCGACTCCTGATAACTTCATCTTCATCCAAGGAAAAATTGGACCAAAACTTAACAGTAAATAGAAAAAGCTAGGAAATCCCGCTAAACCTCGCACATTCGTTTGCTGCCTCAGTTGTATCAATGTTTATAAAATCACAATGATATCTGTGATAGCTCTTGAACCCATTAATCTGTTCTAATTTTGTAGTTACTGGTGTTTCTTACTTCTTTACCATTAATATTGTAAGATGTCTGATTGTGTACCGTGTATATTGACACGGTTTCATTCAAATATCCAAGTTTTTTTTGTGTAGTCGAAATCATGAGATTTTTTTATGGAGCCATTTGCCCACAGTTTTCTACCGATGTTTCTGAAACAACACGGACCACGTACGACTCAGACTCTTCTGTTAGTAGAACACAACCCAATGGTGCTGTATGTTATTCCTGAGAGAAACCATGCATGAAAAGTGTTTTCTACTGCAATCTTCATATCTTAGAATGAGTGTTAAGTCACCATAATCTTAGAAGCCATGCTTTTGATCTTAGATATTATAAATATTTCTCTGCTTCAAATCTTCAATAGCTTCCTCCAACCATCTCAGCAATCTCCAAGCAAAAATCAAACATGGCCTCAAACATCACTAGTCTCCCAGCCGCAGCCCCCGTCTCCACGCAGCCATCATCCCCAGACCAACCAACGGTCATAGTTATCTTCGTCATATCCTTTGGCTGCCTCTTTGTGCTTGGGTCCTTTTTGCTGTGCATTTGGTGCATTTTCAAGAGGCATTGCAAGAAAAAGGAACTGAAACTCCTTAGGGAGAGGAAAGACGTGGATGTGGACGAGCATTTAAAGGTGCAGGAGTTGGTACTACCCGGACCCCACGGTCCCAAGATGATGGTGGTATCGGTGGAGGATGAAGTGCGTGTGCACACCGATGTTCACAAGGACGAGATTGAAATGGTTGGTAAGGGACTGCACGCTAATAAGCCAAGAGATGTCGGCGATGGCCCCGATGGGGTTGGTTCTAGTTCTAGCCAACAACAATTGAGCCATGCGGAGCGCCAAGTTTGATTATGAATTTATGATCAAGTTACATTGCACGATATTGTAAGAGAGATTATGGGTTCTCACGTCTTATTCACTTAATTTCGTTCCCTTGTCTAAACCAATGCGTCATAAACCAATAATAAACATCTTGTATCTTCACAATTTTTTTTAAAAAAAAAGACATTTTATGATAATATTAACGAGAATCTCTCACAAATATTATGAATATATTATGGACTATGGATTACTCTGTATGGGAAATTTTCCGGCATGAGTTCATTTATTGTTGAATACGAAGTACAAATGTACAATATAGAGCTTTAGGTAGCAAATATGGTCACTACGAATCTCGGATGAATCAATGGGAGCTTACACGTACTAGCCAACTGTCTAGGTAGTAGGTACCAAACTATCAAATTGTTCCCCCACCGAAAAATAAATCACACGGTTTTTTCAACGATAACAGTTGGTCTCTCTTATAATGGATATATCCGTCGCAAGCTTAAAACGGATTAAGTTTAATATAAAGATAATTATTTATCTAGGTCCCACTAACCTCACTTTTGTCTTATCCCTATTTGATATCTATTTGACCCGTCATACATTTGTGACGGATCTCCGTCACAAAGAAGAATTTGTGTTGCAACAATCACCGAATTTAATTTGCAGATCTAGCTAATAGTCTAATGGGTACCTCTATTGTAAATCTGTAATGAGTAAAATATTACTCAATTCGATTCATTCGATTCTTTACGTTTGCTTTATCACACTTGTCAATGTATATTTTTTTTTGTTTATATTTTTATTTACGTATTATTAAAAATTATAAAAATTTGATATTTTTAAAGTTACTCAATAAAAAATCTAAAAAAAAAAATCTCACATGTTTGAAGGGAGTATTATACATTAAAAAATATATGGTTATTTCATAACAATAATACCAACTTTGGGGTGCTTCTTATATTAATACCAACTATACGTAATCCCAATTTAATATGAACTATCCCCACATTAATCTCTCTTTAGAACAAGTTACCGGCTACCTGATGAGCCGGTTCCCTTTTCCTTTTAATTTCTTTTTGAATTAAAGTCCCCCTCCCACCATACTCTGTACACTTCATCTCTCGTTACTACGTACTCTTCTCTCGCCATTGTTGAACTCGACATCTCCTCTCGCCATTGCTTTTCTTAAATTTTTTGAAATTGTGGTAAATAAATTAGAGCATATGACGTTTGCAAAAAAAAATCTGACATTTGAAGGATACGAATTAGAGGAGGATCCAGATGAATAACCACATCTCATTGTATCAATGAGTGTTTTGAAGATTGATAATGGAGGATGACTTTTAATTTGATGAATATAAAGGGGAAGAAGAAGAGGCGCACCAAAACCTAGCAAGTCACAATTACCGGTTTTACAGGTAAAAAAAGGCATTGGTTATAAAGAGAGATTAATGAGAGGATAGTTCATATTAAAACGAGATTACGTATAGTTTGTATTAATATAAGAAGCACCTCCATAGTTGGTATTATTGTTATGAAATAACCCAAAAATATATTAGAATTTATCTTTATATTAAGAGTTTATCTCTTGGTATAGTGTCAAAAAATAAAGGGAAAAGTCTGATGGTACCCTCGAACTATGTCACATTACACATGGTACCCCTGCTTTTAAGTTTGTTCCTATGGTAACCTTGGGCCAAATAACCAAATTGGTAAAAAAAAGTGGCTCAAAGGTGACGGATTGGTAAAAAAAGAATCGCCGGCGCCGAATAAGTAGAAAAAGTGGCACCCAAGTGACGAATTGGTAAAAAAATGTCGCCGGTGCCAAATAGGTAAAAAAAGTGGTACCGAAGTGACGAATTGGTAAAAAAAGTATAATCATGTTACAGATTTTTAAAAAAAATAACCGATGCAAGAAATTGGTAAAAAAATGTAATCAGTGTCAAATTGTACTGTTACGGATTAAAAAAAATTAATCGATGCGACATTATTTAGACATTAAAGTTCGTAAAATAAATTACCTATCGTTTTGGGTCGGTTTAGATTTTTTTTTTTCAAAGTGTGCCGATATTATTGTCACATAGGTCCGTGTTTACGGTTCTTACGATATGGTGTAAAAAATCTAGACATGTCGAAATTGGATCCACGACCCATTTGACTCGAACCCAAAAAGACCCGTTAATCTAGGATCGAAATCCGACTCAACCCATATTGTAACCCGACTAATTTAAGGGATCTAATAAAATCTTCTAATCAAAAAAATTTCGTACGGTGAAAAAAAAAAAACAAATTTTCGTCTAGATAACTCATTTGATTGTAATGTTGACTTATTTAGAATTGTATGAGCTATGATAATATGAAGTAGACGAATTTTTTTTTTTTTTCACCTTACGGAATTTTTTTGATGAGAAGATTTTATTAGATCCCTTAAATTACTCAGGTTACAATATGGGTCGAGTCGGATTTCGATCCTAGATTAATGGGTCTTTTCGGGTTTGAGTCAAATGGATCGTGGATCGAGTTTCAACATGTCTAGATTTTTTACACCGTATCGTAAGTACCGTAAACAGGGATTTATGTGATAATGTCGGCACACTTTAAAAAAATCTAAACCGACCCAAAACGCTAGGTAATTTATTTTACGAACATTAATTTCTAAATAGTGTTGCATCGATTATTTTTTTTAATCTGTAACAATTTGACACCGATTACGTTTTTTTATCATTTTCTTGCATCGGTTAATTTTTTTTAAATCCGTAACTCGATTATATTTTTTTACCAATTCGTCACTTCTGTACCACTTTTTTTACCTATTTGGCACCCACGACATTTTTTTACCAATTCGTCACTTGGGTGTCACTTTTTTTTACCTATTCGGCGCCGGCGATACTTTTTTTACCAATCCGTCACCCTTGAACCACTTTTTTTTACCAATTTGGTTATTTGGCCGGTAACCTTGAGTTTTATAGTTTAGTTCCCGATTTGACCTTACCTTAATTTCTGTCATGACGCCGTTAAATTATGACCAAAATTAATTATAGTTGTTCCCATGGTACCCTTAAGTTTTCATAGTTGTTCTCATGGTACCCTTAAGTTTTTCATAGTTGTTCCTATGGTACCCTGAAAGGAAAGCAACGACTCATTGAAGCAAATCAACGACTAGTTTATTGAACTAACAGTTACACAAGTGCTTATAAATTCACTTTCCTTTCTATTTTGGTAGAAAAAGAACAAATAATCCATACTCACTCAACCTTTTCACCTCTTTTATCACTTATACAAAAAAATGGAAAAAATTGATGTTTCCGGATGATCGATCCTCAAGGTTATGGTGATGAAGTTTTTCCATTTTTTTGTACAAGTGAAGAAGGGGGTGAAAAGGTTGAGTGAGTAAGTGTAGATTGTTTGATCTTCTGCCAAAAAAGAAAGGGGATTGACTTTATAAGCACTTGTGTAACAACTAGTTCAATAAACTAATCGTTGCTTTGCTTCAATGAGTCGTTGCTTTTCTTTCAGGGGTACCATGAGAACAACTATGAAAACCTAAGGGTACCATGGAAACAACTATGAAAAATTAAGGGTACCATGGGAACAACTATGAAAACTTAAGGGTACCATGGGAACAACTATGAAAACTTAAGGGTACCATGAGAACGCCTCTCTTTTTGAAGAAAAGTAGTTGTTAATTTTGGTCATAATTTAACGGCGTCATGACAGAAATTTGGATAAGGGCAAATCGGGAACTAAACTATAAAACTCAAGGTTACCATGTGAACAAACTTAAAAGCAGGGGTACCATGTGTAATGTGACATAGTTCGAGGGTACCATGGGAAATTTCCGAAAAATAAATGTAAAGAAACAAATTAATCAAAGGGAGCATTACGTATTACTCGTGTCTGCATATAATGCTGAACATATATTCCCTCCATTCAACTCCAATTTACCCATCTGGGTTTTGGACACTATTCTCAAATCAAAAGAATCATCAAAATTCTGCACGATCTATAAGACAAAATATTATCATGTGGGATCTTGTTTTATTTGTCTTGACGAGTAGAACAAGTGTTAGGAAATAAGTGTCTTGCAATTGTCCTTTTGGATCTCGAATTGGTTTCCGACCTGAATCTGTTTAATTAGAAAAGTTTACTAATTAATATCTGATTGATTAGAGTTTCCTAATCAATATCTGAGTATCTGACCTATGATTTCCTATTGTATAGGTTTCCTAATCTGTTTAGGGTTTCTGTTTAGGTTGAGAGTAGTATATAAACTCTCATACATCTACCCTAGAAATCATGATATCGTCTGAAATCTGTAACCTCTCCTCAAATTAATAAAACTATCCCCTCCTTCTGCCCGTGGACGTAGCTAACATGTTGTTAGTGAACCACGTAAATCTATCTGTCTCTCGATTTTACGTTCTTATTTGTTTGTCTTTCTCTACCGTTATAACAAACTGGTATCAGAGCTTTGGGTTCATCCGATCTGTGAGAAAGATGTCTGGGTTGAGCGTTAAAATTGAGAGTTTTGATGGGAGGAATAGTTTTAGTCTGTGGCAGATCGATCAAGATGCGGGCGTTGTTAAAGCAACAGAGAGAGTGGGTGCCATTCTTGAAGAAAGATGACACAGTCACCACTGAGATGTCCGTTCTGGAGGAGAGTTTAGTCTGTCTGATGATATCATCACTGAAATCGGAGGAAGATAGAAGTAGTAGTGGTAGTACTGATAAACAGGTGGAGCAGCATGCAAGTAACTCTTGATGAGAGTGAAGCAAAGTCTGAAGATCAACCACTACAGTCTGAATCTGAATCTGAACCATCAGTTTCTTCATTACCAGTTCAGAAGCAGCAGAGTTTGGTCCGTGAGCGGTCAATCAAGCTTCGGAACAGGTATGGTCATGAAGATGAAAGGATAGGTCTGTCAGACCCATGCCTTGGGTTAAAAAAGGCAGGACCCGTGCCTTGGGTTAAAAAGGCAGGACCCGTGCCTTGGGTGAAAAAAGGCAGGACCCGTGCCTGGGTGAAAAAGGCAGGACCCGTGCTTGGGTTAAAAAGGCAGGACCCGTGCCTTGGGTGAAAAAGGCAAGACCCGTGCCTTGGGTGAAAAAGGCAAGACCCGTGTCTTGGGTGAAAAAGACAGTCGAGATCTCGGGGAAGATCGCCCTTTGTTGGGAAATATCTGAAGCAGGAGGAGGAGAGGAATTTTATTTCTGTTACATCTGGCATTCGTTGGAGTGCATCTGGTGCATCTGTCTGATTGAGGAGAATTCTGGTACATCTGGCATTCACTGGAGTGCATCTGTACTGTCTGATCTAATTGCGAGATTCACTGAAGTGCATCTGTGTGATCTGATTGTGAGACAATTCAAGTCAAGGTGGAGATTGTTAGGAAATAAGTGTCTTGCAATTGTCCTTTTGGATCTCGAATTGGTTTCCGACCTGAATCTGTTTAATTAGGAAAGTTTCCTAATTAATATCTGATTGATTAGAGTTTCTTAATCAATATCTGAGTATCTGACCTAGGATTTCCTATTGTATAGGGTTTCTGTTTAGGTTGAGAGTAATATATGAACTCTCGTACCTCTACCCTAGAAATCATGATATCAGTTTGAAATCTGTAACCTCTTCTCAAATTAATAAAACTATCACCTCCTTCTGCCTGTGGACGCAACTAACAAGTTGTCAGTGAACCACGTAAATCTATCTGTCTCTCGATTTTACGTTCTTATTTGTTTGTCTTTCTCTTCTCTTATAACAACAAGAATATAAAAGGGGTTCAAGAGTCAAATCACAAAAAGTAACCAATGGGAAGAAAGTAAATTGGATGAATAAGAAAATTTTTGAAGTGGGAAAATTTTAGTGGTGTTTTCTTTTAAGGAAAGTGAGAAAATATTAGTGAAGGTGGAGGGAGTAAAAGATATTAACGATTTAAAATGCGTCTCGTCAAATGTGCAAAAAGAAATGGGTAAATTGAAGTTGAATGGAGGGAGTATTTTACAAGTAAGACTCAGGTATCTGTGTGATGGAAATATAATTTGGAATTTTAATTAAGATGATTAGAAATAATGTAGAAGTAAAGATTGGGGAATCGGGATTAATGGAGGATAATCCAAAATTTGGTGACTGGTCAGTGGTCGGTCAGTCAAAATCCCCTTCTAAATATTGGAAAATAGAGAGCAGTACAAGTCTAGTCTGATTTATAATGCCAATTAGGCAATTGCTACTCTGTTTAGTACGGAGTAGTAGTTACGTCAAAACCAGGAGGCTCCATATATCTAAACCACTTCCCTTTAAACTGTTTATACTTTAATGGTTTTCTTCCATATTTGTTTATCAAAATCAATCAAAGCCTATGGACATGCTTTTAATTTTAAACAACTTCTCCTACTAGAAGTAATATCATATCATGACGGATACATCTAGATATTATCATTATTATTCACCTTTTTTCCACACTATAAATATCACCCACCCCATTTCATCTTCTTCAACAATATAAGCAGTCAATTAACATTAATATACAAACAAAAATAACTAAGTTTTCTTGCTTGCAAATTCACTTGTTTTAGTAATTAAATACCCATTCATACCACACCAAAAGAGAGATTATGTCCAACACTGCTGGGCAAGTTATTCGCTGCAAAGGTAACTCATCTTTTTACACTACTTTTTTTTTTTTGGTTTAAGAAGAGCCGAGATTTGTACCCGAGACAGACAAGTGTCTCATGACGTTAACCAGTAAGCTGCTGCTAAATTTGTTTAATTCCTACCCGAGATATGTGGAATTTATTTAATTAATTAATTTGTTGCATGTCGATCAGTCACCATCGATCATCCTTACTAATTTCTTATTTTAATTGTTTGTTAAATCAATGTGCTCAAATGGATCCATTCAACAATCCATCCATCAATAATACGAGTAGATATTTTGATTAATTTCTTTTATAACACGAATTAAAGGTGACTAATTCCATGTGCAATTTAGTCACTAATTCCTATCATAATACCCAATTAAGAAGATATTACTGTAAATGATTAAAGCACAACCCTTAGAATTGGATTCAAAACCCATTATTAAACGATAAAGTTTACAACATAAATGAAAGTGTAAATTATTGACATACTCGGCTCAAAATTTATTAGGAACAATTTGGTTTGTACAAAGGTATCGATATGAAATATATGAATTTGAAATTTCATACCGGATATTTTATATTTGGTTCATCTCTAATATGAGTAATCTCGTGGGAAAAAAATGTTTCTAATCTTGGAGGAAAAAAAATGGCCCCTAGTTCAGTCAATTTTTCCATGACACACACACACCAATTGAGAATTCTCCCATGTTTGATCATGGTTAGCCCACTCTATCACTCCACAATCAATGCCATTTTATGTGACACTTAGATTATAGTATGCGGCCGGTATGCCGTTCTCCCGGTTTAGCGAGAAATATTTCAATCGAAGATACTATGAAAGTATGAATAATGTAGTGCTTGTATTAAAGTGTATGGTTTGAATGAATGGTGCAGCTGCTGTAGCATGGGAAGCAGGGAAACCGTTGGTAATAGAGGAAGTGGAGGTGGCTCCTCCTCAGAAAATGGAAGTTCGTGTCAAGATCCTCGTCACCGCTCTTTGCCACACTGATGTTTACTTCTGGGAGGCCAAGGTACCTTTATCCATCCCTTACTTCTTCTCTGTTTTCCCATGATATCTAACTATGTAAGGAGTATATCTCATATCTCATGTTTTTGATACGATTTCAGGGCCAAACACCTGTTTTCCCTCGCATTCTCGGTCATGAAGCTGGAGGGTATGATCATCACATCTCCCTCCTTTTTTTTTTTTTGAAATTTAATGTTTGTTCAAATGGATATCAAAAGTTGATGAAGGATGTTCCTTCCCTACTTGACAATTCAGAATCGTGGAAAGTGTTGGCGAGGGAGTGACGGAGCTACAGCCGGGTGACCATGTGCTGCCTGTATTCACAGGGGAGTGCAGGGAATGCGCTCACTGCAAATCCGAGGAGAGTAACATGTGTGATCTCCTCAGGATCAACACTGACAGGGGTGTCATGCTAAATGATGGCAAATCCAGATTCTCAATCAATGGCAACCCTATCTTCCATTTTGTCGGAACATCCACATTCAGTGAATACACTGTCGTTCATGTTGGCTGTCTTGCCAAGATCAATCCTGAAGCACCTCTTGACAAAGTTTGTGTTCTTAGCTGCGGAATTTCTACAGGTGTGATCTCAAATAATTGCCTTAGTTTCTTGACGCGTAAACTCAAGCCAAGCCAAGCCCTGTATATAGTTGAATAATAAATTGTGTTATTTGGTCTTTTCCTGACAGGTTTTGGTGCTACTGTCAATGTTGCAAAACCGAAGAAGGGTCATACTGTCGCCATTTTCGGACTAGGAGCAGTTGGCCTAGCTGTTAGTATCTATCTTATTCTTTTGTTTTTGCCGTTGGTTTACGCCAGAAAGTTTGAGTCTTTGAATATGCATGCATTTAGAATCAAGCTTGAGACCATTGTTTAAGCTAGATCTACTCCTTAGCCGTTGATGAATTAAAGTTTTTTTAGAGGTAGTTACGTTTTTATTGCTTGTGTATCCAGGCTGCTGAAGGTGCTCGAGTTTCTGGTGCCTCAAGGATTATTGGGGTGGACCTGCTTCCTAGTCGTTTCGAACCAGGTAAATAGTCCATTGCCACAAATAATGTCTCTTCTTCATGAACAGATCTGGCCCACTAATCTAAATCAGTAAATGTAGTTACAAACAAAGTAAAATTGAATCAATTTTGCCCAAAATCTTTGAATTTAATTGGGTCTGATGAAGTTATTTTTACCTGTTAACAGCGAAGAAGTTTGGTGTGACCGATTTCGTGAACCCAAAAGACCATGACAAACCAGTGCAAGAGGTCAGTATCCTATGCCTTTCTTATATTCACTGGCCATATTTTGTTCTCCATGTTCCCGGTTGATCTCAATGAAAATATACTGTAATTGTTTGTTAGGTAATTGCTGAGATGACGAATGGCGGAGTTGACAGGAGTGTTGAATGTACTGGAAATGTCCAAGCTATGATCTCTGCTTTTGAATGTGTTCATGATGTATGCCCTCAAATCCCACTGAAATCCTTGTTTCACCAAGACTACTGAATCTGGCGTCCTAGTTTAATTAATGAGATTATAATGTTGATTTGATTGCAGGGTTGGGGTGTTGCAGTCCTTGTGGGTGTACCAAACAAAGACGATGCCTTCAAAACCCATCCCATGAACTTCCTGAATGAGCGGACACTGAAGGGAACTTTCTTTGGAAATTACAAGCCTCGAACCGACATACCATCTGTGGTCGAGAAGTACATGAACAAGGTAAACATTCGTGCAGGCAGACGCGTATTGAAATGCAGGCAAAGTGATGGTAATGAGTAACGAGATTGTGTTGATGTGTGCAGGAGATGGAATTGGACAAATTCATAACACATGAAGTGTCGTTCAAGGACATCAACAAGGCCTTTGATCTTATGGCCAGGGGTGAAGGCATCAGGTGCATCATTCGCATGGAGCACTAATAATGCTGCAGGGAGAAGGGACATAACACATAAGAGCAGTAGAAGAGGGAGGAATAATAAGAGCATGTCATGCCAGTTTTTACCGTGTGTCGTCTGAATTGTGTATTCTGTATTTTGATTGCCCTTAATCGTATTGGTGACTAAATTTGAAGAACCTCAAAATCCTTTTTGTTTTGTGCTGCTGCAATAATCTCTTCCCTCCACAACACAACCCCTGGAAAAGGACCCCATCTCATTCTTCCTCCCACCACTTCTTCACTCTTTCCATATCTCCATTTTTAACCTCCTCTTCAATTATCACTGCATTTCTACAATCCGAAATAGCCCATCAAGTCAACATAAAAACCATTACTTCATTCACCCGATCTAAACAGTATTCGGAACACAAATATAACGAGTTTCGTCAATTTGACTGTATCCAGGGCAGGCCAATACATTTGGAGGTCATCTTTACGTGAAAAGTAGCATTGGAGTCGAACTCACGACCTTCATGTTAACTTTCGGTATCATATCCAATGCACCACTCTATTACTCATTATTAATTGTATGAACAATATACATGGCGAGGCTTTTTACTTGCTTGAGCCCTGTTCCTATAACTTAATTGCAACCCTTTTGGGTCGGCCCTGAACATCCTCACTCTAATTATTGCACTAGAATTTTTATTGATGATAGAGGAAGTGTTTAATTTTTGCTTGTCTTTCTATAATAAGAAACGACCTATATATACAATGAATATGATCTAAGCTTGGAAATTGGAACTCTACTTGTACATTGAAACTCTACATTCAAAGAATATATACATGGAAAGGGAGGAGTGACTAGATAGGAATGAATGTAGTCTATTATGCTTCTTCAATCAAAGTCGTATGTAGTAGGACGTAGTAGGATGAGCATGAGACTGGATAGAAAGTCATCGCACAGACCTTTAAGAAGCCCTTTGGTGAATATATCGGCAAACTGGTAGCGTGAGAGAACATTAAGGATTTCAATTTGCTCGTGAGCAACTTTTTCACGAACTAAGTGGAAATCCATTTCAAGGTGCTTGAGTCGCTGATGACTGACGGGATTTCCGGCGAGATAGATGGCATTGCCATCGTCGCAGTAGATGGTAGTAGCTTTAGCTAGAGGGCAACGAAGTTCGAGAAGAAGGTTCCGGAGTCAACAAGTTTCGACAACGGTGATAGCAACACCGCGATACTCCTCACATACGAGCAAGGAGAATGAAGTTTTTGGAGACTTTGAGAGAGTATATGAACTAATTCTATTTTTTTTTGTGAAAATTAATACTCTGTACTAAGAAGTGGACTCATTCTACTTTCGAGTCGATCATACTAGTAGTCTAGTACGGTACAAGTTATTGACATAGTCGACAACAGAGAGTCGAGACGTTATTGCCCTGTACTGATGAGTGATTAGGGAGATTGTGGGACTAGAGTCTACAGATGATGAGGTGACTGGTGAGGCTCAATGTTGGTGCCTAATTCCAATTTTAACATTTGCAGAAGATATAAAATCACACAACAAATTCAAGCAATCAGATCAGATGCATTTTTTTCCTTCTGTAACATCCTCTACCACAAATAACAGCTTACACTGTTACACCCAAATCACAGCAAAACCCAACTCAAAATGAAACATACTATAGCTACTCACTACTAAGTTGCAAGAAACAGAAAAGGAAAATGAAGATGAAGCATGCATCTGGCACATGGTAACATTAATGGTGCCGGGATGAGGACGAAGGAGAAGACGACACGTGGGAGGGGAGGTGAGTCATGTCGTCAGTTGTCAGGCCTGGTTGTTCAAGGAAGACTGCGTGTTGGGCTTTCCATCTATGGAGACCTGGTGGGGTTTTCCATTTCCATTGACTCCCATCTCAACTGAATGTTCTGCAGTTGTCTTCTTTACATCTCCCCCCTTCTTGTCATAGTAAATGAAGTACAGTATCAGCTGCATTGCTCCCAGTGCACATCCAAATCCGTTCGGTACCTGTACCCCCCATTCATTCAATTATTGGTTGGTTTAGTCGGCAAAATAAATGTTTGATATATCGCGTCATTCAATTGATAGCGAATGTTTAAGAATTCTGTCCTTCAATTATTTGATAGTGAAGGTTCAATCTTAACCAAACATGACAAATGTAGGTTTAAGGTGAAAGCAGGCCTACTTCTATTTTAAATGCATGCACTGCTCTACCTTTCTCAAAAAAGAATGATCAACTTTTGAGAAAAGGGACAGTAGAGATGCCTACAGAAAGTTTTTGTTGATGCCAACTGAAGGATTCACTCCACAAAAATCAAGTAACCAAAATTCCGATTTCCATGCGCCTACCTTTACCTCATGTATTCGGCTCATCACTCATCATGTTAGGTCCAATACACTTCAGGACAATGACACACACAACTCTGCTGATCACGCTATATGATTCTACATTTCTAGCTACCTGCCTTAATCAACCAAGCCCGTTTTCTAGGATGCCTACCTAATTCGTTACAACCCGACTTAATTAGTAGAGTAGTTTAGTTGTAGAGTAAGATATACTTACAGCAATAAAAGGGTCACGGCCAAGTAGTCCGAAGATGAACCAGGAAGTACCGCACAAGAAACAGAACAGTGACAATAAGAACGGCATGTACTCCACACTCTTGGTCGTAATCACCAATTTCTGCAATTTGATAGAAGACGGATTAGTACGTGCTAAAGGCCAAACTAGTAGGGTAGTGAGTAGTGACAGTCACTTGTGAATACAGATAAGTGGCTCAGTTGTACTGTTTTTCTCAAAATGTGACTACCTACATATGTTAGGTGCAAAGATTTAGGCTTCTCCAATGAATGAATTATTAGGAATACTTTTAAACATGGGGTGAATGCCTGTATACCAATATGAATAAGTGGAAGGAGAGTTGGGTGATTATATAATACTAATAAGCTTACCATGATGGAGAGTGGAGAGCCATACATGATGATGGAGAAAACACTCGCCGAAATTCCACAGAAAATCTTCCTCGTGTTGCCGTGAAGAGCAAAGACGGAAACAAGAGCGACCGTAGCAAAGATTAATAGGACCACAGCAAGGAGGGCTCCGATCTTAAGCTTCTCCTTCTTAGCAGCCAAAATCAGGAAAATGAGCACATAAACACCCTCGATTACAGCACCCGTTCCATTGATTGTTGTCACCAGGATGTTGTTTGGGGACACAAACGGAAGTCCATACCTTTCAAATTCCAAATGCACATCATTTAATACCATACATACCGAAACTCAATTCAATTAAGAACATGATTTTTATTACATACTAATCTATAATCAGAGATATTTAATTAAGTAGTCGCAAAGAAATATCCATAGTTATTTCCTAATTCAGTAAAATCTTGACTAAAGGGTTATGAGAAAGAATGTTCATATATGGATGATAGGAAGTTTTTGAGGGATAACATGCATAGCTCATGGGTTAACGATAACAACATCCATTTACAAACGTCATTTTAACTCTTTTCAGTAACATATATATGCAACTCATTTTTGTCACAAACTCATGGTTTACCAACTCGTAACGGATAAGTAATCCATAGTCAGAAGATCTATCAAGGAATCAAATTTACCTAAATTAAGAACCAAGTAGTAACAATATGTGAATTTGATTCGGAAAATTACCAAGCCGAAAGGAGGTTGTTGAGCAAAGTCATGACATAGGGTACGCCTGAAAACTGCTCCGTCGATTTGTGCTTTATGATCCTCTTAAATGTAATGCTGCCATTTATCATAACAACAACAACAACAAAACAAAAAAAATTAGACAATTAGCACTACTGTATTTCATCAAAAAAAAAAAAAGGGAAAACAGATTTTATTTATTTCTTGCAGCCAAAATCATCAATTAAGAGCATTAATTGATCTCAACCTCCACATACAAACTTCAAGAAGAATCAGGCAAAATTATTCACTCATTTTTCCTCCAAGAAAACGCCAAAAATATGCCGAAAAAACATGATAATCAAGAAAATGACGGTACAATAGAAATGAACACCCAGATCAAAAAAAGATGGCAACTTTGCTTCAACTACTGAACCAATAAAGTGACTATAATACAAAAACATGTTAAATTTCGCTTTCACACAACTATAATCTTGTAAAACCAACATGTGATGAAGTACATGACCAAAGAAAATGCAGGAAAAACTATCCAAAATTGAACAGAACGTCACAACAACAGACCAAAAGGCACGAGGACAAGAATCCAAGAAAATATATGCATGAAATTTTTGTGATTTTGATGAACTAGGTACAAAAACAGTGTAACAAGTAAATACCCATTATATGAAATTTTCATAATTCAAAGAAATGATGCATAAAAAAGCGTAATTTAGAGAAATCGACTTACACTGGAGCCAAGAACAGGAACAAAGCAGTTGCATTTCCTGCATTTTCCCAAAAAAAAAAGAAACAGAGTTAGACAGTAATTTGGACGAAAGATTGAAACTTTGAACCGCAATGTGAAAAAAAAGAAGTAAATCAAAGAAGGGTAAGTGCATGGGAAGTGAGAAAAAGAAAACTGACCGAAAACTCCGAAGATGAAGTGAGCAATATTCATGATTGTGAAATCTGTGTTTTGTTGTGAAGAAGATGGGAAAACAGAGGAGAATTTCAGGTATGGTTTTAGAAACTGAAAGAAAGGGAGTGGAGTGTGAAAGAATGATAGAACTTGTATTGTATTTGGTGGTATAAAACGCAGAAATGGCGTGGGTTTATATAGAGGAAAATGGGAAGAAGTAAAGTGACAAGGATTTTCCTTCAACCGTTTTTGGGTAGGTGGTAAAAGTGTGGATTACGATGACCCGTATTTGTTGAGAGGAAAGAGACGTGGATTTGTGTAGTAAATTCTGAAGAGCTATTTCTTGTCGTCGGCGTTTCAGCTGGATCGTCGGCGCTTTATAACGTGAATTGACGCATTTGCCCCTTCTTTAACTTACCTCATTAACATTACTAATTACATTTTGAATAATGTTACCAATTATATTAACATTACTAATTACTCGATAATGTGACGGTTTTTGTTTTTTCTAAAACCGTCTTCTCCGCAATTTTTTGTCCTATTTTATGGGTTATGGTCCCTCCACCACCCCACACTTCATTACTCTATTCTTGACGTTCGATTATAACCATCGCATGACGTTCGATTCTCTAGTGACGGTCTTTTTTTAATTTGACGTAGAAAAAAGACGAACCAACAGACCTAGAGAGCCCAAGTAACGGTCGCTGCAGGGTATCGGCCACAGTAAACAGACTAACTGAAGGTGAAGAGTGTTGCAAGTTGCGGTGAGGAGTACTGGGGACAGAGGGTGTACTAATCTTCGATGCAATTGTCCTGCCTGACAAGCTATCATCAGAATTTTGCCTTGAAGAAGAGCTAACCCCAGCAAAACTTAAGAAACTCACGTTTCACCGATCGGCAAAACGTGAGTTTCTCACGTTTCACCGATCGGTAAAACGTGAGTTTCTCACGTTTTGCCGATCGGTGAAACGTGAGAAACTCACGTTTTGCCGATCGGTGAAACGTGAGTTTCTTACGTTTTGCCGATCGGTGAAACGTGAGAAACTCACGTTTTGCCTCCGTTTCATGCTATTTCCGGGTTTTTTGATTATCCCGACAAATTCTCCCTACAATCCGTCAACTAATCTCTAATCATGCCGCAAACAACAAATTGAAAAACCGTTAAATTGAAAATTTGTGACAAATTTAAACTCGAAAACAAAAAATTAGACTTAAATAAAAACCAATCAATTATATTATTGATTATTAGAAAAAGATTTCCGAGGTACATGGGGAAACGTGTCACATAAACCGTTCAATTTACGTGATAAATTAATACTCCGAAACGTAAGATTAGATTTATATACAAAAACCAATTAATTATATTAACGATTATTATACAAGGACAATACGGTAAAATCACGTATAAAGCGCCGACGATCCAGCTGAAACGCCGACGACCCAAATGAATTGCTAAATTCTGATCTTGCTACAAAGGATGTTGTACCCTCGTAGCCCCTCAGCCTTGTGGAGTTATAGTCTTGAAAATAAAGTTGTGGGTTGCTCTATTTCTCTAGCTTCAGAGACGTTCACGTAAAACTATTACCCTGTTCCTTCTAAAGAATTATCTGTCGATATATTATTCCTATGAAAAAACGATGGTTTTTTCTCGTTATATAGGTAAATATTTGATCCATCATAACAGTATGACGGATATCTTCATCACAAATAAGAATTTTTCTACGCAAAATTACTCTCATTTTAAAATTTAAATTCATCTCCGTTCTTTTTTCGAGTTTCGATAATTCTTCGTTCATTTGTAAGTCGTAACGGTCATATCTGTTTTAAATTTAAAAGAAATAATGTATCACACCATATACATAGACATGGCCAACGATACGAGCCAACCTGGCTTTGCTCGGCTCAGCCTGGCCAGATGGACGGTCTTTATCTAGCCCACACAGTCTGAGGCCTACTTAGCCATGACCTGTATAATTGTATAAGGACATAGCCAAAATATCATGGTCTAATAACCTGATCGACCCCTCATATAAATGATTCTAAAAAATTATGCTATTTGGATCATACTTGGGTCAGTCAAGAGAGAGTCGAGCTCGATCCGGCTCCTTCTTAGGATTGGGTCTAAGCCCAGTTTGATCAAGTCGCCCCACCCCCAAGCACAACCCATTGGCCATGTGTGCAGCTGTATAATGTTTTGACATTTAATGAACATTATGTTTTTTTGTCTCATCTATTTATTTGTTCGTTTCATACTTACTAACATGTTCGTTTAAAAAAGAGAGAGAAAATTATCCGTTGATGGTTCGCAAATAACCTCAAAACTTAATGCCATAAAGTTAAAAAAAAAAAAAAAAACTTGCGAGTCAATAAAATCTTTGTTAAATCTTGTAGCTAAGACCGCTAAGAGTCCCAGAATGGAGTTAACATAGTTGTAATTAGGGCACCTAAGAATCAAAGAATTCGAGAATGTCACTACAAGAATACAGGCTTCGGGCGTCCGTCGTTGGAGATCGTTTTCGGTCGCCAAAATTCGTCGCTCAAGTTGGTCGCAATTTGAAGAGTCGGGCGACCCCATTATCGGTCGCCAAATTTCGTGATCGACTTTTGGCGATTACTATTGGTAGCCAAATTTAGCGATCAACAGTCGCCAAATTGGCGATGGATGTAGCGACCACTATCAATCGGGGGGGGGGGGGGGGGGGGCGACAGATAGCGACCACAATCGGTCGCCAACTTCAGAAAATGCGACCATTGTTCGTCGCCAATACCCCTGGGTTTCAGTCCGTAACATTTTGTTTCTTTACTAGCCAATTTCTGCAAAAAAAACAATAACATACAACAAATCACAACACGATATAACAAATCAACTTTCATTACAACACGATACCGAAGTCAGCTATAAGAAAACAATTCGGATGCTTCCTCAAGCGTCACTGAAAGTAACATAGTCATAGCAACAGCTAACCACATCTCTGTTTACAAATCAACTACAATTGTTCTGAAGAACCGATAATCTAAAAACAACCACAGGTTCAAGTTACCAATTACCAATAAGTTCAAGTTTTCCTAATCACCTACACAACCGTGAAGCTAGCATAAGCACTGTTGTTTCCACCACCCCCGGCCCGTTGAAGGGGTCTCGATCATCCGGGGGACGTGGAGTGAAACCTTGATTGCAGTTGGCCCAGAATGAATTGAATCGCTCCACATCTGCGCGCACTTTCCTAAGTTCCTCATCCTGGCACATTAGCTTCTCATTTATTTCACTCTCCCTTTGTCTCGCCGCCTCTTCTCTTTGACTCGCCACCTCTTCTCTTTGTATCGCCGCTTCTTCTCTTTGTCTCGCCGCCTCTTCTCTTTCTCTGCCGCATCTTTGTCAGCGTCATACTGCGCTCTGAGCTGTGCTAGAGCGGACGATTCATACTGGGCCTGAGACGCGGTGCCTACACGTGGTGTAGGAGGTGTGAAGAACAGACTGTGCATTACCTAAACCGTATACACCCCCTTTCTGGTACCCGTCGACCACCTCGAACCAGATCTGATTAGGGTTCTGTGGCTCTTGGGGGTTCTGTTGGTCATTATTCATATACATACTCTTGTTGTTAAACATATTTGACTCAACAACATCGACTATCATTCCCCTCAACTCCCTCACATTTTGTTGGGTCTCCGGTTCCTCATCTGAAGATGTTTCACCATGACAAATCCAACGATAATAATTTGTCGATCGAGAAACCATTTGAGATAACGTGCTCCTTAACCACAATGAGATCAACAAATCTAAGATTCTTGCATTTAGTACAAGGACACCTAACTTCACCTTTCGACGCGTAGTCAGGTGAATGTTTAGCAAAATCCAAAAAAACTTGAACACACTTTAAAAACTCAACACTGGGGCATCTTTTCTTATCAAGTCTTCCGTTATACATTCATTTTCGTTCGATTCTCTTCATTTTTATCTAAGAATAAATTATATAACAAACGATTATATTAGAATTCGTAGCTTTTAATCGACTAAACCTAATAACATCGACTCAATTTATAATTCATATATATACTCTAAATTTCGTAATTGTAAATCTAATACATTTACAAAACACAAAATTACAAACTTAACCTCATACTAACTACCAATCTAACTTAATAATGTTAATTTAGAATTCAAATTTTATAATCATCAACTAAACCTAATAACACCAGCTCAATTTATAATTTATATATACTTTCAATTTCCTAATTATAAACGTAATATATTTACAAAACATCCAATTACAAATAAAACTTAACCTCATACTGACTACCAATTTAACTTAATTATGTCAATTTAGAATTCATATTTTATAATCAACTAAACCTAATAACATTGAGCTTTCGTATAATTCATATTTACACAATCAATTTCCTAATCCTAAACCTAATATACTCCCAAAATACACAACTCATCATAATATCAATCACTAAACCTTAATCTAAAACTAACTTACAATCTACCTAATCAATATTGGGAAAACTAACATGATAACTTAATTAGAACCTAAAAACATTAAAAATGAAATCAAACTCAATAATTACAAAAGTTCAACTAAATGATTCAACCTAATTCACCCAAAAAAAATTGATTCAACCTAATCAAAATTATTAATAACAAAACATAAAATAAATAAATCGAACTTAATAAAAAAAAAAGGGTTTTTCTATGGGGCACCCCTCAACTATTGGCTTTTCCAAGTGATACCCCCGCCTTTTTCGAATTACATGGTGTACCCCTAAACTTTACTTATCACTTCATATCATACCCCTAAACTTTACTTATCACTCCATATCATAACCAAAGTGATAAATGTATTACAATTTTTTTTTTAAAAATGAATAATTAACATATTAATCAATCCAATTTGATGCTACAAACCACCTCTTTTACTTTAACATTCACCAAGCCACCAAATGCCCATCAAAACGCACTTTGTTGTCGGCCGACATCGACCTATCTCCCTCACTCTTTTAAATCCTTCAACCTCAATCCCTTCGTCACCCCCATGTCGTAGTGTGGTGGAAAGGATTTTTTGGAGTAAAGGATGCAAATTAAAGAAATATATCATGGTTGATGAAAATAAAATAGGGAATAATCACTATTTATATCGTCAATTGAGAAATTTCCGTTGGAATATTATAACTATGGTTACAGTATAGACTAATTTACAAAGTTTAGGGGTACATCTTGTAATTCGAAAAAGGCAGGGGTACCACTTGGAAAAACCGATAGTTGAGGGGTACCCTATAGAAAAACCCTAAAAAAAACTTAACAATAGAGAAAATGGAGGAAATTGGTAAGAATTTGGGGAGGGAGATGCGTCGGTTTAGATAGAGAGAAGTAAGAGAGAGTTTTTTTTATATGAAGGACGAGAAGAGGGTGGGGGGCTGATAAGAAGCGGAATTTCTAATCTGCAATTGGCGACCGCAAATGGCGACCAATAGCGGTCGCCCGACTTCCCATTTTGTGATCGATGTCGGTCGCCCAACTACCCATTTCCGTACAATTTTTTAAGCGATACACTATCTCAGATAAGCGTCGGTCGCTAAATTTAGCGACTGAGAATGGTCGCCCGATTTATTTAGCGGTTGCCAAATTGGCATCCACTGTTCCAAACGCATGCCAATCAGTCGCCCTTGTACAATTTTCTTGTACTGTGTGTGGGTCATCTATTCAAATTATCAGGCTTCGGAATGTGAATTTTCTAATCTGTACGTGGATGCTAGTTGGATTTCTAACGGATCAGTTATTGCAGGAATCAGGATGGGTTTTATATGAGCATAGTGAAGGAAATGGTGAACATAACCACCACAAGGAGTATAGTCACTCCATTTTTCGGGCTGAGGCGGTAATTCAAGCTGAAGCAATTGGCATTCTAAAACCCCTTCGATGGGCTAAAAGTAGAAGAGGTTTGCCCCACTGATTGCCTTCACCTGGTTTGACAAATCGCAGGAACTGAAGACATCTATCATTCCGTTGAAGCTACTCTTAAAGATATTTTAGATGAATGTTCTTTTTGATTTTTTTCCACTGTCTAGGGTTTAGATTTATTTCTTGATCTCTTAATACACATCCACATACACTCTATTATGTTGGCAAAAAAAATGACCACTAATAGTCCTTATCTCCTACGTAGTGTTTGTTGAAATAGATGCTTCTATCTCAAACTTGAAAAGATAAGTTCTCTTTACTGGTACTCCGTATTTATTAGTCGACGTTTTAAGTAGCTCTTGTTATGATTTTTCGCACATGCGTGTGAATATCTGTAAGAATTGAAAAAAAAAATATCCCTTATAAATTATGATTAGACCGTTAGACCCAGACGTGGCATAGACCAACCCTAACTTGGCTCATGTGGGTCAGTCCGTAAGGGGAAGCAGGCTCGGCAAGCCGCCCTCCATATCTAGTATAATTCGGGACCGGTATCTGAGCACAGGCGACACAAATCTTAGAAAGTTGGCCCATGAGTCAACCCCCGTACTAATTAATAATACATTTTGGTGTTTACGGGTCCAGAATTGGACTAGACCGGACCCAGTGCGGTTCGATTTAGGCATTTGAACCACTTCTACACGAGACCGAACTCGACCGCACATTCCACATGAGAGACTGGCCGACAAGATTTTCCAAACCCAAAGATGAACCGGACTAGAAGGTAATTGGCGGGATCCATCCCGATCGACCCGATTTGTTAACAGCCCTAAACTAATATACTGCCAGGATTGGAATTCAAACAAGTGAGATGCGTGCCTGCCTTTTGTGTGGGTGAGCGTTGATTATGTGAGATTGACAAATTGTCCTATTTGCAACTCAAAGTGATGGGATGGGATGGATAATGCACCCATAATTGTTGGGATATACTATACTTACTCATATTCATATTCATATTCATATTCGTGTTGGGAATTGCAAATATCAATGTATGGGCACATCTAAGATTACTATGGATTTTGCATATCTTCAGAATGTAGTATTGTAAGTAGTATTGTTATACACTTATACAGTCCGTAGTGCGTATAATACAAGTGGCACTGGACAATGTATCACATACTCCAGTATTATGGCATTAATATTAATGGCTTAATGCTACGCTGCTTATCAAATTGCCCCATCTCTCAGCTGGACCTTGGATCGGTCTGTGCCTGTGCCCCAATTTGCTTCTTCTCCATTTTGTATTTCCTCACTCCCAAAATTATATGCCTATCACTTTTGTCATAAAAACTTTTATCATGAATAATTTCTATATACTAATTGAGTAATCGTTAAAAAATTGAAGGTAAGAATTGAATACTCAATCTTGTGTTTGACGTAAGGTGCTATTGGATTTGAATTGAGAGAATAATATTTACACTTTTACTTCTTGTTGTCCATAAATTTACTTAGCGTCGTCAGTATTTTAACCGTATTTCCACTTTTACCCCTCACTTTATTAACTCTTCATCTTCCACTTTATTCACCTATTTTCTTATCTCATCCACCTTCCTCCTTTTACCTTCCTCCTCTACTTCAGTAAAAAAAAATTAAAATTTGAAAAACGGTTTCAAGCAATCTCACCCCAATTAATTCTGCCGTGTCATCTCAATTCCGAGTCCAAGGTAAATTATTTCATAATTTCTGTACTTAACGCGAATCGATTTCTGTTTATTGTACTTTTTTTAATTGCATACTTGCTTTGTAGCTAGAAATCGATTTTCCTTCTGAGAATCGAACACAGGCTGAGGCATAGAAATTTTACACCCCAACCCAGGCTTGATTGTAGAACTCTTGCGCCTCTCCCCAGGGAGAGGTGTAGAACTCCCACGCCTCTCCCCAGTAATCACTTTGATAAAGCGTGGAAAATATGAGTTATAACTCACGACAGAGCTTTATATTTTTACTTCTTTCCCTGGGCAGAGGCGTAGGAGATCTACTCCTCTACCCAGGAAGGGGCGTAGAACTTCCAATTCTGTTTCTGGAGAGAAGCGTGGAAGATTTACATCTATACCCAGGAAGGGGCATAGAACTCCCGCTTCTCTTCCTGGTAGAGGCGTAAGAGATCTACACCTCTATCCAAGAAGAGGCATAGAACTCCCACTTCTCTTCCTGGGCAGAGGCATGAGAGATCTACACCTCTACCCAGGAAGAGGCATAGAACTCCCACTTCTCTTCCTGGGCAGAGGCATGGGAGATCTACACCTCTACCCAGAAAGGGGATGTGGTTCTCCCACGCCTGTTCTTGGAGAGACGCGTGGATACGTAGTTATCATCATCCAAATAAAACAATAAAACAACTCCATTGACAGCGTAGTTATCAACGTAATTGAGTAGTTGAGTTAACGTAATTTTTTCGCATATCCAATAAAATAAGTCGAATAATAACTACATTGACAACAACGAAAACTAACATCGACAATGTCATCATCGTCCAAATTGTTCTCGGTATATGGTAAATTCAAATCAAAAGGAATATTATTTTCCGCATTCGACATGTTCCAAACAATTGTAGATCAATTAAATTTCAAAAGATAACCGTTTTGTTAATTCGAGAATGAATGTTTTTGTGGTCAGAGTTTTAATTTCAATTAACTTAATAATTAAATTAGGTTAATTTAGTTAGGTCAAATTTGGTTACTAAATTTGAAATGAGCAAATCAGTAATTTACTCATAAATTATGGACGACGCTAAGTAAATTTATGGACGACAAGAAGTAGTCCCCAATATTTATTATAGTACTAGTATTACCTAGCATATACACTTTGTGATATCGATCGGAGTACATTTATAATACTATACTCCTAGATTGATTTTTCATAAGTAATAAACATCTAAGTTTCTAGACATACATTATTTATTGTTTTTTTTATCGTTGGCTTGTATATTGGTGGAAAATTTCTCATTATGATTATCGAGTTCGACATGTACTCCCTCCGTATTCAAATAATTGTCATTCTCACTTTTCAAGATACAATATCTCTCAAAATATATAATTATAAATATATTGAAATGTGTATTCATAACAAAGCCCTTTTCGTAAATATTTTTATGGTGTAATTTTTATAATTTTTCGGCCAATACATTTTTCGTAAAAATTGAATTCAAAGGGTCACCCCGTAAAATGAAAAAGATAATTATTTAAATACAGATCAGATGGAGTAATATTTTTAACGTTTGGCGGCTACTTAGGAGAATTGGGGCCAAATAACCAAATTGGTAAAAAAAAGTGGCTCAAAGGTGACGAATTAGTAAAAAAAAGTATCGCCGGCGCCGAATAGGTAAAAAAAGTGGCACCCAAGTGACGAATGGTAAAAAAATATCGCCGTTGCCAAATAGGTAAAAAAAAGTGGTACCGAAGTGACGAATTGGTAAAAAAAAAAATTAATTGTGTTATGGTTTTTAAAAAATTAACCGATGCAAGAAATTAGTAAAAAACGTAATCGGTGCCAAATTGTTACGGATTAAAAAAAATTAATCGATGCGACGCTATTTAGAAATTAATGTTCGTAAAATAAATTAACTAGCGTTTTGGGTCGGTTTAGATTTTTTTTTCAAAGTGTGCCGATATTATTGTCACATTGGTCCGTTTTTACGGTTCTACGATACGGTGTAAAAAATCTAGACATGTCGAAACTCGATCCACGACTCATTTGACTCGAACCCAAAAATTAAAGCTCCATTAATTTAGGATCGAAATCCGACTCGACCCATATTGTAACCCAACTAATTTAACGGATCTAAATTAAAATCTTCTCGTCAAAAAAATTCCTTACGGTGAAAAAAAAAAACAAAAACAAATTTTCGTCTAGATGACTCATTTGATTGTGATGCTGACTTATTTAGAATTGTATGAGCTATGATAAATATGGAGTAGACGATTTTTTTTGTAAACCATACGGAATTTTTTGATTAGAAAATTTTAGATCCATTCAATTGTTCGAGTTACAATATGGGTCGAGACGGATTTCGATCCTAGATTAATGGGTCTTTTCGGGTTCGAGTCGAATGGGTCGTGGTTCGAGTTTCGACATGTCTAGATTTTTTACACCGTATCGTAAGAACCGTAAACACGGACCTATGTGACAATATCGGCACACTTTGAAAAAATCTAAACCGACCCAAAACGCTAGGTTATTTATTTTACGAACATTAATTTCTAAATAGTGTCGCATCGATTAATTTTTTTTAATCCGTAACAATTTGGCACCGATTACGTTTTTTTACCAATTTTTAGCATCGGTTAAGTTTTTTTTAAAACCCGTAACACGATTATATTTTTTTTACCAATCCGTCACTTCAATACCACTTTTTTTACCTATTTGGCACCGGCGACATTTTTTTACCAATTCGTCACTTGGGTGCCACTTTTTTTACCTATTCGACGCCGGCGATACTTTTTTTTACCAATCCGTCACCTTTGAGCCACTTTTTTTTACCAATTTAGTTATTTGGCCGGAGAATTGGAGGAGAATGGGTAAGTTTTGTAAAATCAAGGAATTAGTTGAGGACATTGAAAACCAAAGATAAAAAAACATGGGCAATGCAACCATGTTTTAAAATATAAATTGAGACTATCGAGACTGGAGAGGCAACAAATAGGCAGTAAATCACAAAGGTCGATCATTGCCTCATTGATGTATATTTACATTTTACAACAACCCCATTTGATCTTATGATCCGATCCCTTACCATTTATTTGTCACCAACTAGCTTCTTCTATTCTATGAATTGCAATTTGCATGTGTATATTATAGCGACGGACGCAAGATTATTGAATAAGGATAAAAAAATAATTTTCAGTAAATTATTAATTATTTTAGAATACTGTCTTTGTAATAAAGCACTTAAAACCGTCACTAAAAGTGACGTGTTTAAACCCTTAAAGCCATAACTACATACACTATTTTTTCCCATCAAAGCAGTATTAAAGCACCGTATTCTCAACTCTACGTGGACCCTATTTTGATAATAAGTTTTTAAACCGTTACGAAACGATAATTATTTTGTTCTCGAACATTTTTTAAAAAAAATGGTGAAATGTGTTTGAATTAACTAATAACTCTTTTTTCACCAAAAAAAAAACAAAAAAAACTAATAACTCTTTTAAGAGCATTGCAGAGGCTTGAACCCCCGACCAATTGTACACAAACATATTGTTTACCAATTGAGTTACTCATGTAAAGCAAGATCCTTACAAAATACGGATTCCTTCGTATAAATTTTAGCACTCTCATGCTATACATCACATTTGCAATGCTAAAATCGCCACTATACATTACATTTGCAATTTACAAGTCGACAAATAAAAAAAAGGTTGGGAATTGACAAGCAACAACTTAGTATTACATAAATAGGGGAAAATGGGAAGTCTTTGGAACCCTTCTTTAAAGGGAGTACTAGATACCCTAAAACATTAATTTAGGGGAGTCATTCGGAATCAACAATGATTCGATGTCCCTTGATTTATGAAATTGCTTAAAGCAGATTCCGTACTATCGCGCTAGACGCTAGCTACATTCAACATTCCCACCCTAAACGTGGCGTATACTCCTTGGTTTAACTTATCTAAGAACCAACATTCGTAATTATTATGCGCATTTTCATTGGAGTGATGTATTAAGTAATCTCTTCTTTTCCTAATCACAAATTCTCAAGTGAGACGGAATTAGTAACTTTCTCCTGTGTCATTGTGTGAGAGGTCACAAAAATACAAAATGATCGTATCGTAAGACCGTCTTGTAGGAGAAATGTTCAAGTATCCTTTTAAATATTTAGATTTCAACCAAAAAAATTATTCATGTAAATGTCGAAAACTATGGTTAAGTAGACCTCGCACAACCGCACATGCAATGTGAAAGGAAGAGAATATTATATAGGCCGTACAGAAAAAGTTTGCATCAATTTTAATTCTCACTGATTTGACGCCCCAAAAATGAAATGTCGAAATAATGACTATTAATATTAGTCAAGAGACCTTCGAAATTGTGTTGATTCGTGAAATTGTTAGATTAATCAATTTTTAATTTGTATATTTAAAATTGATATTTCCTTCGTCTCACCTATTTATTTACACTTTTCACAAATAATAATATATGAAAAGTGAATACAATGTTAAGGATATCTCCTGATATCCAGTATATATTATTTCATAGATATTATTCTGATCTTATTTTATTTCCAATATTTGCATATTCTGTAATCTCTTATATTGTATCCTAGTTTAGTCTACATTCATTCATACTTCTTAATTCCTTATTTAGGATGATTCTATAACTCTTGTATTTATACATCTAGGTTGTAATTCATGTAATCAAGTTTTTCAATATATCAATCATTCTTATTCTTAACATGGTATCAGAGCTTTAGTGATCCATACACATCCACAATAATGTCAACTAACCAAATTTCCAATACCCATGAACCCAGCGTTCCTCTCTTCATCGTCAACCTCTCCATGGTTGCCGAACTCACCCCACTAACGTATATGCAATGGCAAACCCAAGTCGAGGCAATACTATTCGGCTATGACCTCCTAAAATTTCTAGATGGTACCCACCCATGCCCTCCAATTACTATACCCGATCCCAACCACAAACCCGCCGCCGACCCAAAAACCACCGTCCCGCCACCCGAAATCCCCAATCCTGCATACATGACGTGGAAACGTCAAGACCAATTTGTCAAAGGCGCCCTCCTAAGTTTCCTCTCCTCTGACACCGGAGCACTAGTCACGCGACTTGAAACATCTCGCGAGGTTTGGACATCTTTGGCCAAAACCTATGCAAATCCCTCCCGGGGACACATTCTCCAGGTCAAGGATCGTCTTGACTCAATTACCAAAACCACCACCACAACCGTCTCCGAGTACTTACAGTCTTACGAGGTCTTGACCCCACCATCTACAAATCCTTCATTGACTCCGTCAATGCTAGAGATGAACCCATATCCTTTGACAATCTCCACGAAAAACTCCTTAATTAAGATCGTACCGTCAACAAACCCACCATTCCTGAACCTTTTCCAGCCACGGCCCACGTGGCCCAATACCGCCCCACACCCCGAACCTAATCCGGACCCCACCGTAACCCACCCACCTCACCCCCCAACCCAAATAACCAAACCGCCCCCTTTAAGGGTCGTTGTCAATACTGCAACTACATCGGCCACGTTGTTCCAAAGTGTCGTCGCTTCGCCCGGGATTTTCCCGGTGTTACCTTCAAAACCCTACCCTCACCGCGACCCAACTTCGACTCGAACCCACGCAACTCTCGCCGCACCCCCCCCCCCCCCCCAAAGTCAACCTAGCCACTACCCACCAACCCACCACCGGTCAACCTTGGCTACTTGACACCGGAGCCACACACCACGTCACCAAAGATCTCTCCAATCTCGCTCTTCACGCACCTTATGATGGTAGTGACGAACTTGTGATAGGCGACGGCTCGGCGCTTCCCATAACTCATATCGGTTCGTTTCTTATGCTTAACTCCTCTCACTCTTCTTTTAAATTCACTAACGTTTTATGTGTTCCCACCATCTCTGCGTAATATTTTATCCGTCTCACAATTTTGTCAAGATAATAACACCGTTTTTGAATTTTCTGATGATTTTTTTCTCATAAAGGATTCCAAAACGAGTCAGATTCTTATTTGCGGAAGACCTAATGGAGGCGCCTATGAATGGCTACCTCCGTCACCCACCGCGCACACATCCACCACTACTACACCGGATTGGCATCACCGTCTTGGACACCCGTCAATCAAGATTTTTAATTATTTACGTACTATTTTTAATTTTTCATTGAATAATCTTGCATCGGACACTTGTAATCCTTGCAACATGCACAAGAGCCACAAGCTCGATTTTTCTATTTGTACGATAGTCACTAAAAACCCTCTTGAACTTGTCTTCACCGATGTTTGGTCCTCACCAATTACTTCTTATGACAATTTTAAATATTATATTATTTTTGTTGATCACTTCACTAAGTATATTTGGTTATACCCTCTTAAAAATAAATCCGACTCAACCACAATTTTCACTCGTTTTAAACTTCTAGTGGAAAAACTTTTTAATAAACCTATTCGTCAAATTTACTCCGATAATGGTGGTGAATACATTAAAATGTCTCACTCTCTAGCTAATCATGGCATAGGACACAGGCCCGTCAAATGGCATGCTCACCCGGTTCTCGGAACCGGGGCCCAGCCCATTAGGGGGCCTCAGTAGCTGCTAACCCATTATATATATGTCATGACCATTAAAAGGGTAATGGTATTGATTGTAGCGCAGTGGTTGTTTTGGCCAACTAAAGACACAGATTGTGCAGTTGACGGGGGTTCAAATCCCTCACAACTGCATTATTTTTAAATTTGCTTTTAATTTTCTTCCCTTCTTTCCTTAGCTTATTTACTAATACTCCGTGATATTACTTCTCTTCCTATTTTTTTTTCCTTTGACTCTTTAATTAATAATGTGTTTTGCATTTTTTTTAAGATATAAAAAATATGGATATAAGACTTTTAACATAAGTTTCCATTTTAATTATAATTTATGGGTTATTTATTAGTAATTTTTTATGATCACTTTTTTTTAAAAAAAAAATTGTGTAACAAATACTCTGTATCATATTTATACAACAATGAGATTTACTACCTGTAGTCTAACATAAATTTATAAAAGAATATTAATAGCTAAAAATGCAGTATAAATGGATTGTAATGCATAAATATCAAATATTTTGATAACTACTCACCTATTGTAGATAGGCACGAAGTATTACGGAGTACTACTTTGTAATATCAGTGGATGATGGCACTTAGTTATATTTAAAAATTCGAAAACAAATTTCAATTCGTCTACTACTTCTTCTGTCAGATTGAGAAACATTATATCAAAGGTAATAAATAAATGATTGAGACGGAAATGGTATAATGGAGTATCAAATTTCAAAATAACGTAAAAATATACGAGCTGGTGTTTGGTATGAGGCCTCCAAAAAATATTTGACACCGGACCTCTAAAAATCATTTGACGGCCCTGATAGGACACCTTACCACCCTACCTCACACACCCGAGTTAAATGGATACGCCGAACGCCATCACCGACACATAGTTGAAACCGGGTTAGCCCTACTCACTCACGCCCGTCTACCTACCTCTTTTTGGACCCATGCTTTCTCCACCGCCACCTACCTAATTAACCGATTACCAACTCCGACCCTCAAAAACTCCTCCCCTTACCTTGCCCTTTTTGGTACTCACCCAAACTACACTACCAAACTTAGAAGTTTTGGTTGCTTATGCTATCCTTGGCTCCGCCCTTACACCACTAACAAACTTCAACCCAAATCCACCCCATGTGTTTTTGTAGGTTACTCACCAACCCAAAGTGCCTACTATTGTCTCGATCCCACAACTCATAAAATTTATGTCTCACGTCACGTCAAGTTCATAGAAAACTGTTTTCCGTTCCCGGATCTCAACCCAACACACTCTTCCACAAATGGAAGCTGTGAACCCATCCAGTGGTTTCATCAAACCATTCCCACCCACTCTTCCTCTCACACCCCACATACCCTCATTCCACCCGAACCCACCCCTGTGTCACCCGAATCACCCCCCCGACAAACCGAACCCGACACCCCACTCACCCCGCCCACTTCGCCCACCCTGCCCACTTCGCCGCCAACCCAACCGCCCCTGCCCACCCCGACCACGACCCAACCGTACCTGCCTGACCCACCGCAAAACCGACCCATAACCCGATTATCCAACAACATTAGGAAGCCCAACCCCAAATATGTCAACCTAGCTTCCCTCACTCCTCCCTCTCAACTTCCTCATACTACCAAACAAGCCCTTGCCATCCCGAAATGGAAGGAGGCCATGATAACCGAATACAATGCCTTGTGTGACAACAAAACGTGGACTCTCGTTCAACGAAAACCCGAATTTAATGTCATCAGCTGCAAGTGGATATACCGAATTAAGTACAAACCCGACAACACCATTGACAGGTATAAAGCTAGACTAGTTGCCAAAGGTTTCCTTCAAAGACCCGGTATTGATTACTATGACACCTTCAGCCCTGTTGTTAAACCCACCACCGTCCGAATCCTTCTTATTTTGGCTCCCACTAATGGCTGGAATTTACGTCAATTAGACATAAATAATGCTTTTTTACAAGGCAATCTCACTGAAACCGTTTATATGTCACAACCACCCGGGTTTGTGGACTCCCACAATCTCTCCCACGTCTGTAAACTCACCAAGGCCATCTACGGTCTTAAACAAGCCCCGCGAGCTTGGTATACCACCCTCAAGCAATACCTTCTCGCTAACGGGTTCGTAGGGTCAATTGCTGACCCGTCTCTATTCATCACCACGACACAACAAAACAGAATTTATTTACTAGTGTATGTAGATGACATAATAATAACCGGTCCAAACCCTAACATTGTTGCGTCGTTTGTGTCAAAATTATCATCCCGATTTGCACTCAAAGATCTTGGTGCACTGTCTTATTTTTTAGGGGTCGAAGTCACACCCACCAAATCGGGATTACTACTCACACAATCAAAATATATACATGACTTATTGCACCGTCACCACATGCTTGAGGCTAAACCCGCCAACACACCAATGACACTGTTTCCCCCACTTCACAAGGATGACACATCCACAATAACAAACGAATCGGACTATCGAGCCATTATCGGTAGTCTTCAGTATCTTTCCTTCACCAGACCCGACCTGGTCTTCACTGTTAATAGACTGGCCCAATTTATGCAACACCCAACTGACCTTCACTGGACAGCCTTAAAAAGACTACTACGATATCTCCAAGGCACCACCCAAGTCGGCCTGTTACTACACCGTAACTCTCCCAACAATCTGCACGCCTACAGCGACGCAGACTTGGCCGGAGACCGAGATATTTACCGCTCAACCACATGCTTCATTACTTATCTTGG
Source organism: Agrostemma githago (assembly GCA_958450325.1). Lineage (NCBI taxonomy): Eukaryota > Viridiplantae > Streptophyta > Magnoliopsida > Caryophyllales > Caryophyllaceae > Agrostemma > Agrostemma githago. The sequence continues at coordinate 3,798,857 of OY288255.1, forward strand.
GCGGAACCCACTATCCTGGTCATCCAAGAAACAATCCGCCGTGTCTCAATCTTCCACCGAAGCCGGATTTCGCGCCGTAGCAACCGCCGCATATGATATTCTATGGCTGAAAAACCTACTCACTGAAATGCATTTTCCTACTGTCTCCACACCAGTAATTTATTGTGACAATCTAAGCGCCACAAACTACTCAGCCAACCCCGTGTTTCATTCTAGAATGAAACACTTGGCTCTAGCCTTTCACTTTGTTCGAGAATTAGTCACCAATGGCACCCTTCGAGTTCAGCACATCGCAGGTGACGATCAACTAGCAGATCCGCTCACCAAACCCTTACCACGTGCCCGGGTTGTCGACTTAGTTACCAAGATCGGACTTCTTGGAGGATCGTCCGTCTTGCGGGAGCATGTTAAGGATATCTTCTGATATCCAGTATATATTATTTCATAGATATTATTCTGATCTTATTTTGTTTCCAATATTTGCATATTCTGTAATCTCTTATATTGTTTCCTAGTTTAGTCTACATTCATCCATACTTCTTAATTCCTTATTTAGGATGATTCTGTAACTCTTGTATTTATACATCTAGGTTGTAATTCCTGTAATCAAGTTTTTCAATATATCAATCATTCTTATTCTTAACATACAATGATATATCGAGACAGAAAAATGTATTAATTTTGCAAAACATTGTATTGTAGCAAGTTTACATGTGTACATACTAAAATACATATGATTGTGGAATATTAGTTTGTGAATGTCCCAAAATAGGATTGTAGATGAATATCTTTAAGAAGGAAGAGTGGACCGAGTGGTACAGTATTATTATGCGGTTTCTAGAACTTGCTGCCCAATACTTAAATCCAGATCCGTATATTATCAAATTCGGGTATGCAGAGATGGCAGGGGCTGGGGCTTATTTAGGGGGGCCTCGGGGGCAAGTTCCCCCACAAGATCTAAGAAATAAATTTTTATGTGTATTTTATATATGCAATAAATTATAGTCGATTAGTTGGTAGAAGGTTATATTTGTATTGAGAGCTAAAAAAATTCTGGTGTCTCCCTTATAAGAAATCGTCTCTGCGTCCGTCACTGGGAAATGGTATACGGAATTTAACTGCATCGAGTTCATGTTCTCAAATTTATAACTTACAGATGTATACACGACGGTTTTCAAACCTAACAGGTACTCCGTACTCCGTATATAGTTTTGCTCACCCATAATCTCAGGTCCTCAGTTCATACCCTCGGCACAATCAAAATGCAAAAAATAAGGTGGAAGTGATGATGAATTGCTTGTATACGCCGAGACACGGCTACCATGCTATGGTTCTCACGCCTAATACTAATAACGCGTGAAAGTGCATCTCTCTATCCCGGTGCTGAGCCATTTTCTCCTCCAAATATGGCCAATTGACATGAACAATATGATTTCATGAAACACGATCCACTTCACTCTCTATGCTTTACCTCTAATTTTTCTTCCATAAATAATAAATTCCACGTCATCATACACCCTTAGGCGTTATGCAATAAAAAAAAACCTTAATCACGGGAAACTATATGATGTGCGATGCGATGTCATCTCGTGTTAATTAGAAATGAATTTAATTTTATCCCTTGGTGTTTGATTCGGTCAACCGTATAAGTGACCAATGGAAACAGTTTGATATGGATAATATGAACTAACTGTTTTCCATATATATCAGCATTCGGCAGTTAGGAGAAATAATACAGAGTATTCAGAATTTCAGAGGGACAAACAAGCGGAAATGGAGGCAACATTTTACGTCATAAATTCTGATTTAGGACGAAATATCTGTTATTGTGAAATTACATAACGGGTCTGGGCCACACCCGAGATGGGAACAGTCCACTCACAAGACAAGAGGGTTCCGCTCTAAAACCAATTGGCAATAGAGGGAGTAACTCCTTGCTTTATAAGGTGGATCATCTTTCCATGTGGGACACGTGTGATTACTTGGGTTTAGGAGCTGTTCTCAACAGTTATATATTTATAATTGATCAAGTATAATAAATAAAGGACAAGAATAGAATATATATACCTAAGAATTAATAAAATATTTGTCTCATCTGCACTTATATGTGATATTTTATTTAACTTGTTATAATTTTGAGACGGATATATATCCATTTTAACTGAACAAATCGTTACATCTGAAATTCGTCGAAAGCTTGTAAATGAAGTGAAGGATTAGATACGTGGTGTTTGATAAAAAATGCAGCTCCCATGCAGAATGCCATGCACACAATTGGATTGCGTCACACATATATAGAAAGGGAGAATACGTACACTAAAGATTACTACTCGTAATAGATAAGTCGTACTCGTTAGGGTTTGAGTCATAGACTTATAGTGAACAAATAAAAGTGGGTTAAATGTTATATGCATGTATACTGTACTGCCAAGTGCCAACATGGGATTAGTCAACATAAAGTGTGACTACCGAATGACGATTGATCAACCTCCAATAACACAACGCTTAATAAGTGGGGTATTGACAATGTTGCGGTGTAACTTGTAATAAGGTCTTACATTAAGTAGAGTACTCCTTCCGTCCATTATTTATCGTCCCACTTCATTAAAATACTCTTCACATATATTCAGCTAGTGGGGCGATAAATAGTGGAAGGAGGGAGTATTACTTTCTCTATCTAAAGTTTATTTTTACGTGTTTTAAGAAAGTGGGTAAAAATGATACTTCCTCCATTTTCTTTTTATCTTCCCAATTTTCTTTTCGGTCCACTTTTTTTTTATCTTCCCATTTCATTTCTTTCCTTTTTGGTCCATAATTTTTACCATACTACCCTTACTATTTACAACACTTTCCGTCTTTATTATTTCCTATTTACCCACACTTACCATTCATAGAGCCGGCAAAAAATGACACGACACGAAAACACGACACGAACCTGACACGAAATAAACGGGTTTGGGTTGAGGGTTGATGACCCATTTATGTAAGTGAGTTGACACGAACACGACACGAGATTTAATTGGGTCGGGTTTGGGTTGAGGTCCCAAAACACGAAACTGACACGAATAACCTGTTTATTAAATTAGTGTAAATATTTTTAATCATTTTTAACATAAATATGTTAATTCTTTCCAAATATGGACATGACACGAAAACACGACACGAACCCGATACGAAATAAATGGGTTTGGGTTGAGGGTTGATGACCCATTTATGTAAGTGGGTCAACACGAACACGACACGAAACTTAAATGGGTCGGGTTTGGGTTGAGGGGTTCGTGACCCGTTTACCAATGACACAAACACGAACACGACACGACCCGATCTGTTTGCCAGGTCTACTTACCATTCTACCCTCACTATTTTTTAAATTTAGTATTTTATATTCATTACAAAAAAAAGTGTGCCAAAAGTAAATGGGAAGATAAAAAGAAAATGGAGGAAGTATTTGTTTTATTTGGAAATCCTTCAGATTTATAGGTTCCCGAAATTAAAGTGAGTAAAAAGTAATGACATATTTTGTTAATGATGAATGATTATATGATAAAAATTTTACCGAAAAGTAAATGTAAAGTTTGGATTAAATGATTCATTAATACTCCCTATGTTTCTTTGATATCTTCCACATTTCCTTTTCAACCATTTCTTTGATTTCTTCCACTTTCTTTTTTTCTATCACACTTCTCTCTTAACTAGGTGACTCACTTACTTTATTCTCTCTACTTTTACTTATTTTATTGTTTTTTTAAAAAATGTGCCACTTTTAAGATGGAAGAAATCATAGAAACGGAGGGAGTAGTAAATACAATATAGACTTTGGATTGGATGAAAGAAAGAAAATAATAAGCCAACTTTAATGTAGGGGTTACTTAAGTAGACGGTTTTAATTAGACTTTGGATTGGATGAAAGAAAGAAAATAATAAGCCAACTTGAATGTAGGGGTTACTTAAGTAGACGGTTTTAATTTTTCGGTTAAATCGATGTTTTTTTGTTCAACAAAACGCGTACTTAATCGCATTACAATATAGGGGGATTCGAACCTGGAACATATAGTCCACGGTACCTAGTCTTAACCACTAGACCAAGATAATTAAAATAGCGATTTTTTTTTCTGGTGCTTAAAATCGATGATTTTTGTGATTTACAATTGTGAATTTGGACCTGTACTCCGTATTTATAGGGCTGATAAGTCGCAAATTGGTTAGGCTAAAACTAGCGTGCGTGCAAAAGTAAGAAGGGAACATGCGGTCCAGTAGGCTTGTTATGTGAGGAGGAAACAAATTGTTATGGGCTGGATGAGGCCCAATATAGAAAATCAGCCATAGAGAGTAGGGAAGGTCATCGGCCATGTTGGCTTATAGGCTTGTTGGGCCTCTTATTGGCATCTATATATAAAGTTAAAAGGGTTCTTTGAACATTTAAGTTTTTGCCACGTGGCATACATTAATGATTTTTTTTTTTTTTTTTTTTTTTGCATTTTATTAAAATTTATTCTTATTAAATTATGAATTGTTTAATTACATATGTGTACGTTTTTATTTTTATTAAGTTTATATTCGATCACATTATTAAGTATCACAAACTTTTCGTTTATCCCATAGTTAATAATTTATGATAATAAATAATTCAATTTATTATTATTGTTATTTTTCAAAACTTACACTCATCTTTCATTACAAGCCACTTTTAAAAATAGTACTTCGTAAATAGTTTAACACTTTTTTTAAAATAAGAATTTCCGTTTTTTAGGTTTTTTCTTTAACAAAATTAATATTTGATTGCTATTTTATGCCTACTAAATTTAAATTTTATTACATTATAAATTCGTTATGTGTTTAGCTATTTTAATTTATTAATAAATTTATTACTACTTACAGTTTTTTTATTCGCAAAAAAGATTTTGTAATGCATTTAGTTTTTGCGCACGTGGCGGATGCTTTTATGTTTTTTTTAACAATTTAATGTTTTACAAAAAAAATAATCTTTTTTTTTACAAATTTTGAATTTTCTTATTACATATGTGTTGTAAATTTTATTTTAATTATCTTCATATATAATTAATCACAATATTAAGGATCACAACAAATTTATATTATTTATAATTTATTTTTACTAATTGTTCTATATAATATATTCAAACGACAACTTAAAACATTAAATTTTATTCCACATGTCAAAAAAAAAAATTAAAAGACAATGGAAAAAAACTTAACATTTCACTTAAAGCATAAATTTATTGTTATTAATAAAATTAATGATTTTTGAAGAAAAAAAAACTTAATCATTTGGAGGTTACACCTTTCCATCTACTTTTGCATTAATAATCAAATTTAATATTAATAATTATACTATTATATATTATGAAGAACTTCATTATCATCTATATATATATATATATATATATATATATATATATATATATATATATATATAGTTAAAAGGCAACTTTTGCCATACATTTTTTGTCACGTGGCGTCTTTAATATAATTTCTATTAATTTTTTATTTATTTTAATTAAAATTTTTATTTATAACATTAATAATTGTTATATGAAAATCTTTTAATTTCTCTTTATTATTAAATGTTTTATTAATTAATTTATTAATTTTTTATCCACAAACTTTTCGTTTCCCTTATTGTAAAATGATGTAATAACTTTTTTTGGAATAAGATTTTCCATTTCTTAGGTGTTTGCTATTTTATCCCTCTTACATTTAAAATTTATTGCACTATTAATTTGTTTCAAAATTAAGTATTTACCTTTATTAATAAATTTATTATTAATAACATTTTTTTATTAGGTATTCATCACCAACATTTATTACACTTTCTTCAAAAGAAATAGTAAATGATTTAATAACTTTTTTAAAATTATGAATTCTCATTTGTTAGGTTATTCATTTTTTTAGCAAAAACTTTGAATCGAAGAATATTCGTTTACCATAACTATTACGAAGTACAATTTTTATTACATTTTTTTTTATTAAAATTACTATTTATTATATTTTTATACAATATAGTTAAAAAGCAACTTAAAACATTAAATTTTATTTCATATGTCAAAGAAAGATTTTTTAAATTTTTTTTAAGGAAATGGAAAATAAATCTTAATATTTCATTTAAAGCATAAATTTATTGTTAGTGTTAAAACTAAATGTTTTTTTAAAAAAAAAAAAGTTAATCATTTAGATGTTACTTTTGTATTAATGCACAATCAAATTTATTATTATTTATTATATTATTTATTATTAAGAACTTCATATTATACTTATAAAAGTAAAATAATGGAGGGATGAGAAAAAAATATTTTTATTTTCTGAAATCTTATTCACATTTCATTCGCTTTATTTTATGTATACTCAATTCATTTTTTTAAGAAATGAATTTGCATTGTTGTTTGTTGATTCTATTTTTATTTCTAATTTTATCTTTTGCATTTGTTTTTGTTTAGAAAACTTATGCGAAACCAATAGTAAAGTCTGCAATGTCTCATTTTCAGGTAAAGTATCTTATTTCAATAGATCTTTATATTAATTTTTTTTTGTAAATAAATTTCGAGTAACTTTAAATCCCATAGATTTTGTGTTCATAAGAGTGAACTTTTATTTATGTTCAAAGTTGAAGTAATTTACAAAATATGCATGATTGGGAATCAAAGTAACATACTAATGATGATAATTATTTTGGTATATTTAATATTTGATTTTAAAGATAAATCATCAATAAATAAATAAAATAGTAAGAAATGACAAACAAAACTTAATATTTCAGTCTTGAGAAAACTTAATAATTTTCTAAAAATAAATTTTGATAATTTGATTGTTTCATCATTTCATCCACTTTCGTCGTCTAATGATCGATCAATCAAATTTAATATAAATGCTTACTAAAAAATTATATAAGCAATGAAGAGATACAAAACATTGAGGACTTTGTATTTACATTTCATTCACTTTATTTTTTAGACATTACCTTCAATTATGTAAGACATCAATTTGCATTGTTGTTTATTGATTTTAATTTAGTTCTAATTTCACCTTTGCATTTTCTTTAGAAATTTATTCGGAACTTATAGTCAAGTCCACAATTTCTCATTTTTCAGGTATAATATTATAATTTTATTTATCTTTGTATTGATTGATTTTATAAATACGTCCAAACAGAACTTGATATTCACTTAAACCATAAATTTATTGTTATTAAGAAAGCTTAATAGTTTTCTAAACAAAACCTTAATAATTTGGTTGGTTATCTTATCTTCTCCTTTTGTCTTAACTCTTGATAATCAATAATTAAAGTTAATATTAATCATTATATTATCTTGCATTAAGAACTTCGTATTATAACTAAAAAATAATATATTATACTTTCATCTATTTCGTCTTAAAGATTAATCAAAGTTAATATTAAATATATCATTAAGAACATCATAGTATAACTAAAAAAAGAATATATATATATATATATATATATATATATATATATATATATATATATATATATATATAAACCCATGGAGAGATGATAAAAAACATTTGGGAGTTTGTATTAAAATTTCGATCGGTTTATTTCATGACTACGACCATCAGTTTTTAATATATGATACTCTGTATGAATTTGCATTGTTGTTTGTCGATTTTAATTCTATTTCAAAATTTTATATTCGGGATTTATTTTATTTACCAAAATTATGCGAAGCCAATGACTGCATGTCGAATCCATAATTATTTTTTTGAAGTATAATATTATATTTTAATTGATCTTTATATTGATTAGGTTTATAAACACATTTCAAGATAACATTAAACTCTTTGTTTTTCCTATAAGAGTGAACTTTTAATTATATTCAAAGTGGAAGTAATTTACAAAATATGATTGAGAAGAAATTGCAATATTCTGTGTGTTAATTTAAAGTAACATTTTAAAGAGTACAAGTTATTTGGGTAATGTATTTACTATTTACTATTTGAGTCTCAAGTTAATGAACATTATATATTTTAATCACCAAAACAAAATACGTATATGAAAATGGAAAAATAAATATAGTAATTTAACAAATAAAGTATAGAGTTAGTAAAAACTAGGGAATTCCCATTTGTTGGAAAAAATGAAAATAAATATCTTCATGATCACGGGATTAAAAAACTAGGTCCCGTTTGTTGAAAGGATGTGCATAAATCTATGTTTAGTGATACTTTTACAAAAAAATAAATATTAAGATTATAAAAAATAAAAGACATATCATTGAAATTGGTGGATGTATAAGTTTTGTAATTGGTGAGATTGATGTGTATAATAATCAGTGATGACCTACAATTTTGGACCCAAAACATTGAAATTGAAACTAAATTCAAAGCGTTTATTATCCGCTTAGGTATGCAAAAATCGATCGGCACATATTTTCGAACTAACATATACAATGAATGAAAGACTTAGTCATAATTATCAAGAATCCGCGCACAAAATTTTGAAACGGATAAACCCGTGAATTTCATGGGTCACATACCTAGTATACTATGAAATAGTTTTGTTCCCGCGCAAATTGCGCGGTTGTATTTTCAAAAATTGTATAAATTTTCATTAAACACATCATGACAAAGACTATGGCTAAATAACTAATACGGAGTAGTTTACATCAATCCATATCAAAACATCGGATTAAAAAAAAATTAAACAAAGATAATGATTTTCTTTGTTGAAAATGGCATACACATTAAAATATAGAAGTGAGTAGTAAGAAAAGACAAAAGTCAATATCTACGCGAGTATAATAATTTAATTAATACTCCGTATTACAATTAATTTTATGGCTAAGTACAAAAAAACAATTAATTTGATGGTTAACAATGACGACGACAACAACGATGATGATGATGATGAGAAGAAGAAGAAGAATTACTAATGATATTAACATTAACAATAATAACAATAATAATAATAATAATAATAATAGTAGTAGTAGTAACCTAATAATAATAATAGTAGCAGTAGTAGTAGTAGTAATAATAATAATAATAGTAGTAGTATATGATAAGCTATCTTATCGAATGTGGGTACATAAAGTTGACTAAACATTTTTTTAAAATCTTACGTAAAACCAACACAGAACGGGAAACCAAAACAAAAAAGAACGGGACATCAAAATATTTCTTAAGAAATAACTAAATGGCCCGGTTAGACCTTGCAAAACAGGTCAATGGGTCGAGTTCGGGTCAGTCCAGGCAACTTTCAGATTATTAAAATCGGGTTGATTTTGGGTTGGGCCACATTCGGGTTATTAAAATTGGCTTGACTTTGGGTCAGGTCGGGTCATTTTTGGATTTATAATTTTCAGCCTTTTCAAGGGTGTCAAATCGTTTTCTATGATAGTAGGCAGATCATTTTCGGGTACAGGTCAAGTTCGGTTATTCAAATTGAATGTTGGGTCGGCTTCGGGTAGACTAATATGATCGGGTAAATTTGGTAAGGTCTAGACCCAGACCCATACGAAATAATTTAACTGCGTTCTTTAAGCACAAAATAAACGGACCTGCAGTTGTGCCCAAATTAATGGTGGACTCGATTATATTGGAGGCCCAAAAATATCGAGTTTAAGTTGCTCATACCCGAAATCAGATCACTCGTTCCCAAAATCATATCTTACTCATACCCAAATTAAACGGACCTGCTCGTAAATTATTACTCATACAGTCATACTCAAAATATCGAAACCTAACTCGAAATTGGACTCACCAACTACTTAGCCCAGCTTCATAGACCATTCCAAAAACAACCTTATTCCATATCACTTCATTTATATTCATTTAAACCCTACTCCTGCACAACCCTAATTGCCTCACTCTCCCTCACTGAATCACTCACACTCATCCTCACACCATCTTCATCTTTCTCACCCTAATTTCCTCTCTGAAACACTCAGAACATTCCCAATTTTCAATTCATACATACTCATCCTCATAACAACATCTCTGAAAAATGAGAGCGTTAATACTCGATTTTTGAAGCAAAAAATCCGAAGAAACTCAGAACATTTCCGAACTTATTTCAAGATCTACAAAGCTGATAACGAAAATGGTGAGATTTCTTTATGTGTTAGGTTGACATCCGCATGTAGACACCCGCATTTTGACCGCCAGGTGTCTATGGCAGTTTCCAAAAAACATCCGATGATGATCGGACGCTAACATGCTTCTATGCGCTCGGATACGGGCTCAAATCCATTAATCGTTGGCTAACACACTTATGGAGTACAAATCTCACCAAACGGACCCCAAATCCAGGCCCATTGGATCATTCCGAGTCAAACAAGACTAATTTGGGTCAAAATCGACACCGGAAATAAAACCGACTTTTTACGATTGGGTCAACCCCGGTCAAAGTCGCTTCCGAGACACACAAAACAACCCATCAATCATCAAAAGCCCAAGTCAAGCACAAAATCCATCAAAGTCAAAGTCACGGTTCAAAGTCAACGGACATGCGCGATCCAGTTGGGCCACTCGATCGAGTGGCCCACCCACTCGATCGAGTGGACTTGTTTTGAGCCCGACTGCAGGCTTCACGGGCCACTCGACCGAGTTAGCCCTTTACTCGGTCGAGTAACCCTAATTCGGGTGCCCTAGCCTTGCCTATATAAGCAACCTTCATGCAACAACTTTTTGCAACTTTTCACAACCCTACAAAAACCCTAGAGCAACCTTACACACACACGCATATTACGTCTTTTGCAAACCCTAATCAAATCCTAATCAAACCCTAATCAAACCCTAGCAATCTTACACTAGCAAAAACCCTAAACCTAGTTTTAGGAATCGAACCCGAGCCACCACAACTTAGCCTCCATACACCTCGAAGACTCTTGTGTTAAAGCCACGATTACGAGTCCGCACCGAGACAAGAACATGTAGGTTGAGGGTGTCAAAACCCTCTCTTTTCTTCCCTTTCTCTCTTCGTCGTCCGTTCCCTTTGCGTCGTCTTTATTTTTCGTTTTTTTTATTTTGTTCTTCGCATTCATAATATCGATACTATTATTAATATCAAAGCATTAAAATACTTATAGATTTGTGTCGAACGTGAGTGATGGTGGGATAAGGAAAACCGCATATACAAGTGTATTGCACACGCGTCGTCGGTCGCTTATCCCATCACCCCGATCGTTTGATTATTGAAATAAGTTAACTTAAACAATAATCCGTTTTTTTTTATTTTTTTTAGTCATCATCATCGATTTTGCATTCATCAAATTTTAAAATCAATTTTAATAAGGCTCGAAACCCGTTGACACGGATCCGACATCACAATCCCTAGGGATTTATTTCGATGTCGGAGAAGTCGAGGGAATCAAGTCCTTTTTATTCAAGTAAAGCGTCGATCTTAGATTCGATACCAATCCCATAATTGGATATCGAATCTAACGATCAAGTCACATAAATTAATTAACGTGATTTGTTCATATCACGATAATTAATTTAAGACGACTAAAATTAATCTATTTTTTCTATTTCACTCTAATATTCCATATCGATTCAAATAATCGAATATGGGATACAACGAGTATTCAAAATCAGAATCGGGTATAAATTCAATAATATTTATATTCGGTTCAACAAAATTCGCGATTTATAAAAAACCAAGTCGAACATAAATTGTGCAATATTTATGTCCGACTCGGTAAAACCGTCGAATTATCAAAAATCAAAAGCAATTTCAAAATCAATAATTAAATTGCAAACGAACCAAGTTCGTACAGGTGCCACTCGACCGAGTGCCTTAGTCACTCGATCGAGTGACATCACAAAATCGAGTCAGAACGCTTATCACGACCCCACTCGATCGAGTCTCACAGTGACTCGGTCGAGTGGCCATGTACTCGACCGAGTTGGGCAATAACTCGGCCGAGTATGGTCCATAACGCAAAGCAGAATCGTCTTTTACGGGTCTACTCGATCGAGTAGCCTCATAACGATTAACACAATAAATCGTACATCATTCTATTTTCTAAACCTGATAGTATTTCACGACTTAGGTCAACACATGCATAATTAATCACGTGTATACTACCTTTTCAAGCCATGCATCATCATATTAGCATCTCGTTTACATCATTCAATTCAATTCATCATTTGCACAAACCGTTATTATTCGTTATATCATTACATCGTTACTAACGCGTTTGTTATTTCTTTTGTCAATTTATTTATTGTTCGTTTATTATACTAAATGAACCCACATGCTAAAATTCCACTTTGACGTAGAATTAATTGCATTAAATTGACTTATAAACCCGTTCCAATTCCATTAACATGTTTAGGGAAAATAAATCTTTGCATATCATTTTCCCGTTTTACTAACGCGCGTATTGTAAGTCATTCGAATTCTTAGTAGAGGCCGCTAATGTGCGGGCGGGGTTGGGTGTCCTTTGTGGGCTTCCCAACACGTACCCTCACCCCTTACTCAGAACCTCGGTTTCCGGATGCCCGAAACCGTTGGCGCACGAGACTCATTCAATACACGGTATCCGATAATGTCGGTATCGGTATCAAATACAAAGGGACGAGCCCAATAAACTCTGACATCGGAAATGGGCCGTATTTTTTATACGGACCACTACGACATAGAGTGGGCTCGAATGGTTCCGAATAACCACAAAATTCAGTGGCGACTCCACATAGACTTAAATTTCAATTCGATCCATTCTCATATGGAGAATCATTCGCCTCCCCAAACCCGCGCGTTGCTGCGTCGGGGTGGACCTATGTCATGTCCACACCGCAATTTTCGACCTATTCTTCGTTACTAATTTTTTTGTTTCTATGTTCTGCATATTCGAGATTATTAAATATTATTACATATTCTTCGGATCTATTCATTTCTTCATGGCATTTTCGAAGAAATGAAGGTTTATGCTGCCGTTTATTAAGCAGATCTATGCTTCTTTGCCAGTTTTTCGTATTTTTTCTGTACATGGCGATCAAAATGGGATGGTATACGAAAATTATAGTCAATATTGGAGGGTATTTGTTGCTTAATCTGTACGGATCTTGGGTTTATTCAATCTTCATTGTATTTGCGAAAGTATTTTTCTCTAAAAGGTATAAAAATCGTCCCCCTCTTCTTTTTAAATGTATATAAATTACATGCATGTTACAATATTTCTGATATTCGACATATTTAGACTATATTATTACCATGTTTCATACATTTTAATCGTATATATGATGTAGATCTGAAATTTCTCATTCTCATTTGCTATAAAAAGTAGTGTTACTTCATATTTTCACATGCTTTAGCAATATTTCGCATATATTTTACTTAAATATTGTAGATCTGCAAAATTGTAATAATTCTAAACCCTCGAAAACGTCTGATTATTTTTTATACATTTTAGTAGTATTGATTGATGTTGATTTGGGATTTCGCATCCTCATTTGATAAAAATAGAACTGTTTAATTCATATTTGTACGTTACTTCACATATTTGTTTACTTAAATATTGTAGATCTGTAATTTGAAATAAATAGACTTCGAAAACTGATGTTTTTTTTTTCATTTTAAATGTATATTGTTACATGTATGTTACAATATTTATAATATTCGACATATTTTATCTATATTACCATGTTACATACACTCGGCATTATGTATGATATATGTAGATCTCAAATTTGTCATTCTCATTTGCTATAAAAAGTAGGGTTTACTTCATATTTTCATATGGTTTAGCATTATTTGGCATATATTTTACTTAAATATTGTAGATATTCAATTTTGTAATAAATTTAGGCTCTCAAAAACCCCTTATTTATGTTTTTTTTCATGCATTTTAGAACTTGTATTTCTCATTCTCATTTGGTAGAAGTTGTAATGATTACATCATATTTCTGGGTGTTTTAGCATATTTTCGAATATTTTTTTTTACTTAAATATGTAGATCTGTACATTTGTAATAAATCTCGACTCTCGAAAACTTTTGATTATGTTTTTTATTTCAATCATAACGACTATTTTTTACTTAAAAATGTAATAATTGAGTATTTAAAGTTGCATGTCAAAGATTGACAAAAATATTGAACTGTTGAATATTGATTAATTTTGCTTCACTTAAACTATATTAAATAGTCTCAAACTAATAGATCTGAACTTATCACTAAATGTTGAGAGTGTCATGTTGACCTTATAGAAAGTGCATAAAACCCAGAAACACCATTTTCTTTGACTCACTAACCAATTTTAAAAAAAAAACAGAGTTTTTACCTAACTAAAATAAATTAGGGCAAAAAATTTGTGAAATAAATAATATTAAATGACTATAGTGGTATACAACCTGTAATTTTCTGTGATTTTTGTGTATCATCGGCCTCAAAATTTCATTAAAAGGTGAAATTTGTGACTAACCTATGATTCAATCTCATTTCTTAATACATCTACGATTTATGTTTTTTATTGTTAAAAAATCACTTGCATGATTTTCAGAATGCTTTATAAATTGTAACCTATGACTACTCTATGTACAACCATCTTTGTTTAATGTCTTATTTACATCTACAAATTTAATTTACTTATTTAAATTCTTCCTCATAATATAACAAACTTTGATCTTTTATTTATGTGAGGGATAAAATGAAATAAAAAATACTAACATATTTAAAATAACATATAATTCAAGGATTAATTCATTACAAACATAAATAAATAAAATTAAATGTATAGAATAATATGTACCTTTTGTTTTGCGAATTTTTCTATTATCCCTTGTGTTTTCCTTCTCTTTTCTTGAAGCACCAACATTCTCCATCATAAACGTTTTAGTAGTTGCTCAAAACTTATTTTTGTTAGATCTTCTTTTTATTAAAACAGAAATGGGGTTTTGTATTGAATAAAGAAGATGAGGTTTGCTTTTGATTTGTATATTGTGATCTTTTAATTTATATACGAAGTATTAATATTAATGTAGTCTCTTTTCTCTTTATAGATTGAAAATATTGAGTTAAAATTAATATAATTGTTGTAAGTTATAAATGAGAAGTTAAAAAAAGGAGTGGAATAATGGATTGCTACTGTCTACTTTGGTAGTATATTTAGTACTCACCCATATATAAGTCATCGGGGACGTTTCTGGATATTATATCATCATAGTTCATGAACTTGTACACGTACATTGGAATGTTTGGATCCGAATGCAATTCCATCACTTTAGTGCTGAATTTGAACCATATTCTGCTTGTATGAGCGGTAGATTTTTCTGAGCCAATATTAGATGAGGCCTAGAACTTTGAAATATTGTAGATATGTCCCTCGTTGGTCCTGTTATTGAATGCTTTTACTAATCTCTCTTTGATTGATGCTTGAATTGTGGCTCCCTGATTATGTACAAAGAAATATCAGTTTTGTTGGAAAATGCACAATAAAAGTAATTAATGCTATTGTTTCTGATGTAATTAATGTAATTGTTTCCGATGCTATTGCAGGAGTGTATATATCAGAAAAATAATGTCTTAGTGAGATGGATGGCGACGGAGCAGTTTCGATCATACTTCTCGATGATGAGCAATACGTTTTTAAATATCTAAAATATCAATGATTAGTGTGTACATCCGTCATTTTGCATGGTTGAGACTGACTATAATACACTCTTAGAAGGATACACGACTCATTTGCCGGTCCTCTAATTGTAGCGTTACAATGTCTACTCGATTTTTTGTGAAAGATGGATAAGCACCTATTCATTCATGTTGAAGTTCGACAGTGTTGCCTGAGAGAAGAAAATTAGTGCATCTAAGTAAAATAGTCTTTTTGTAAATCTTTTATAATAACATAACATTAAATAGCAACTTAAATTAAGGTTCAAACGAACTGGGTGGTAGTACTTACTGTGTTGTCCACCAAGATGAGCTCGACTCCGTAAATCATCGGTTTTTTGCCTATTTGTTCCCGATCGGCATCTGGTTTTTTGGATGTATGTAGCCACTTTCTCATAATGCAGACTGTTATCTGTACTGATTTTGTTGATTCTGAAATTTGTGGAATTGTAACCACCTTGCATTGGAATGAAATTATGAATGACAATTGAATTTTTGAATCAGGGAAATAAATGAAACAAATATATATAAGTGGATGTGAAGAAATAGAGTGGAACTGTGATGCTGAGGTGGTTGAATATGAGACCTTTAAATGTTTCTGATTTAATATATAAGAGATTAAAAAAATGAATAATAAATTAGACATAACTGCATACAAACCACCCACTATTTATTAATGATAATAACTGCATCTAGTGGGCAGTTAAGAATGGAAGTTACACTTTTATGTTTCTTCAATTGCCACGTCAGATGCCACATGGGATGCATATGGGATGCTGATGTGTTTCATTGTGGTGCCTCCATTTTCTTTGGCTTTAATATATAAAAGATGATGATGAATCGTGGTACTCCGTAGAAGACTATCTTATAGACAGGTGAAACTGGTCGAGTCGGATTATTTTTGAATGTTTAATTATCAACCTTTTTGGATGAAATATTTAGTCATGATGTTGTCAAGTTTGTATTGTTTAGAAGTGTCTTGATTTATTTGATCGTGTATCTTGTTTGTTGGAGTCAAGATTCTTTACGCGATATGGGAGATTTGTGTCGTGTACTTTGACATTTTTCGTGTCTCGGGTTTCTCTTTTTTGATCGGATTTGACTTGCTCAGTTAAAGATGGTTTGCCCCCGGAGGCGGATTTGGCTCAAAATAGCTTTGTTCCATCATAAATTGTGTTGGGTTTGTTGATGATGACAATGCCTATTTAACTTGTGCTCTAGTTTAATCTTATAGGTTAATCGTCATTAGTGCGATAATTATCAAATGTGCTAATTCAAGAATGATGATATCAAGACAAGCCAAAGCTACCCAAGATAAAGATCAAGAAATTCAAGTGAAGAGAATAGAATTGAGTCTAAGTCCATAGTCACTAAAGAATGGCAAAGTGTGTGCTTTTCGGTACAGCAGTATGTAACAGTCGGACTGACTGTTACATCGTTCGACAGCTCTTAATGGTTCAAAAAGATTTTGATTTCAAAAGTTAAATCTTCAGAAAAATCTTTTTACAAATTTGAATTGACTTTGAAAAAATCTGATTTCTTTAAGAAAAAAGGGATGGTTTGGTTTCTTGTAAAACAATGCACCTCTTCTCCAAGGTTTTCCAAAAATGGCTCTTCACTTTTGAAAGTGAATTTGAAATGTTTCTTCTTTCAAGTAACACCTTTCAAGTTAACACCTTCCCTTCAATTTTGGTAAACCTTAAGCATGCTTCCCTTTCTTCTTGAAAAAGCTTTCCTTTTTAACTTAGTCAAGGGTTTCCTTTTAACCTTTGGATTTTCCAATGAGGCACATTCTTTTACCCATTTCTACATCTACTATAAAAGAAACTCATTTGCCTCATTTATTTCTCAAGACTTTCAAACTAAAACTTCATTTATTGCATTTTGTTTTCAAAGGTTTTTAACTTAAAAGCATTTTGCAAAGTATTTCAAAAGAGAAAGTCTTCAGTAATTTCAAAGTCACAGTCGAACACACTGTCACACAGAATCACACACACTCTTGTCTAACTCGGTTTTCAATTGTAATCTTTGTAACTTTCTAAGTTATTAAGAGTCGTAGCCGGAGTAGGCTATTGGTCGTGACCGGAGTAGGTCATTGGTGAGTTAGAGACGGAGTAGTCTTGTAAACTCAAATCGCAACCGGAGTAGGTTGTTGGTCGTAACCGGAGTAGGTTATGGGTCGCTTTTCATTGTAAGGGTCTTTTGATTTCGGAGTAGATTTCTAAAGAAAAGCAATAAGAAAAGCATTGGACGTAGGCCCTTAGAGTGTTGGCCGAACCAATTCAAAAATATCGTGTTTTATCGTGTTCTTTACTTTTCCGCTGCATCTTTCGATAAAAGCATGTTATTTTGTTTTTCTTTTATTTGCTCAAACTTCAAACTTAGTTTTAGTTGTGCTATTTCTTTTCATACAACAGTCGCCCATACTGTGACATTCGTCTGTAGCTTCTCATTCTGCTAAGCGAATCGAATACAGTTTGACAACGGTCGATATACTGTGTCTTTGTTCTGTAACCGTACTCCTTGCTAAGACAGAGCGTAACAGTCTGACTGTCCGTTGTATGTTGAGTCTAGTACTTCTTCACCTAATTACTTTCTACTTCCACTCAACTTACTTTAATCAATAAAGATTAAGTTGAATTTTTAAAAGGTACCTAATTCACCCCCTCCCCCTCTTAGGTACTTAGGGATCCATAAACTCTTCAAATTGCTCAATGATTCTGATTTTGAGGTCGGTTTTGTACTCCGTAATGTGTCTGAGTCGAATACAACTAATTATGAGCCCTTATTCAAGTGTTCAGAATCATTTATCGTTCTATCATCATCGTTTGTTTGGCGGAAAACTTTCATAGACACGAGCATGACAAATGCGGGTGTCTGCACACCTACAAAACGATATTAGCTTATAAAATCACTCCTAAGAGTGACTAAAACATAAAACGAGCTATATGGGGTAAAAACTCTATATAAAATGCACTTATATATCAACATCTCTAGTGGAGTTGTTATAAATGGTACTCTCTCCGTCTCGTTCATTTGTTTATACTCCGTACTTGATTAAAATATTACTTATAATGAATATAAAAGGCAAACAAATGAACCAGACGGAGGAAGTATTAAAACAACTATGCGACTATGTTGTGGTCGACTTGACTAATTATTAATCCAACAAGACCCGCCCCGACATGTTCTATTTCCACCTCTAGATATACGGAGTATTTTATAAAATTCATCATTCGTAGTATTTGCGGTTTTAATGTTATTGTTACATGTGATTTCATATAAAATTATTTCCAAATTGTTAGAAAACAAAATGAAAATTAGAAATGATAAGAATAAATTCTTATAATAAGTGATAAATAATAATAAAAAATCGAATAATGAATTGATGATTTAAACCAGACCAAGCCAAACAAAATGACCCGGACCCAATAATGATCTAACCCGGGAATGACCTGAACCCGACCTTGACCCTACGACTCAACCAGGATGGCTTGACCCGGAAGTGACCCGAGCCCGACACAAAAATTGACCCGAGTAACCTGACCCGTACGTGACCCGAACTCAATCCGAATCTGACTCAACGGTAGTCGTGACCCGATGATGACCTTAACCAACATGAGTTGACCCAAACCCGACCCACCCGTCTGATTGCCACCTCTACTTGCCATACACAAAATATCTAAATTCTATAGTATATAGACTCAAATGAACAATACTCGTATTACTATTACGGAGTACTCGTATTTGTGAAATTAAAAAAAATTGCAAAGAAATTAATTTGACGAAATGCTAATTTGACGTCCGCAAGGAGACATCCTCTCTCTCTCTCTCTTTCTCCACCATTTCTCTCTCTAGCTTAGATACAGCGTACAACCAAGACCCAACAAAATTTTAGTCTTGTAAGTCATGAACTCGTCTTCCTTACTCCATTCAATCAAGTGGATCCATTTATTGAATTTTTGAAGCATTTTCTGGTTTTTTTTTTCCTGCTGATATGTCGAAGAATTCATCCCAGTATTAATTTTACTCAAAAGGTGAAAACTTGTCTGCTTGCTCTACAAAAAAGATGTAATTTTTAGCTTTCAAGTTGATAAGTGATTAATTTTTGTCAAGATTTTCCATGTGGGTCTTTGCTGCTGCTAGATTTTTATCACAGTAAATAATAGCTCATGCTTATTTCATTTTCATGGGATTTGGATTTGTTTTATGTAAGATTGCGATTCCTCTTTCATATCTGGACTTCAGTTTACTGAATCACTTGCCTTTTTTTTTTTTTAATTTATATTCAGAATGAATGAAGGTTTAGCGGGATAGAAGAAATTTGACGAAACTCCAGAAATTCAAATCCGAATCAAGTGGAATTCTTGGAGAAATCGACATTGTAGAATGTTCAAGTTACAGTGAAGCGCAAAGGTGCTTTAGTCTTATGATTATTACTCTGGAATTTCAATGTAAATTGCTTGGTGTGTGGCCCTCTTTAATATCGAGACATTCATCTTGTTTTAGATAGATAGCCTCGTTTGTTCATATTTAGAATCAAGTGACTGGCTACTACAGATTGATTAGGAACCTGTTTTACTTTAATTAAGAAAGATGGTACCTTCAGGGCCTCCCACCCCGATTGGTGGTGCCCAATCTGTAACACCATCGATGTTGAGGTCGAATTCCGGGATGTTGGGAGGTCAGGGAGCTCCAATGCCTTCACAAGGGGCTTTCCCTTCTCTAGTTTCTCCGAGAAATCAATTTAATAATGGGAACATGTTGGGAAATGTCCCTAATGTATCATCACTAATTAACCATTCATTTGGAAACGGTAATGCGAGTTCCGGTATTCATGGACCGGCTAACGGCCCTAGAGGAGGGAACAATGGAGGGGCAGAGCCCGACCCCCTTTCAGGAATTGCAAATGGATTTGGCTTCAATTCTCCCTCTAATATGGCAAACCCTAGCACTTCTGGTCAGGTTCAGGGTCAGCATTTCCCAAACCCTTCCGGTGACCATATGCTGCCCGACCAATCTCAATCTCAATCTCAGTCTCAGTCTCAATCCCAAACTCAACAGCTTGAATCCCAAAATTTTCAGCACCCACAGCAGCCATTTCAGCAATACCCGACTAACCAACAGCCATTTCAGTCGATTAGGGGAGGGTTAGGTGGTGGCGGCGGTGGTGGTCCTATGAAGTCTGAACCTCAGGCGGTTGGCGATCAGCATCGGACTCCACAAAATCAAAATGTTGGCCAGGTTAAGTTGGAACCACAACAATTGCAGAACATGCGAGGAGTAGGGCCGGGGACTGTAAAGACTGAGCCCCAACAATCAAGCCAGTCTTTGTTCTTGCAACAACAACAGCAGCAACAGCAACAACAGCAACAGCAGCATCAACTCATGCAGCAGATGTCGCTGTCAAGGCAGTCTTCGCAAGTTGCTCAGATGAATATTTTGCAGCAACAAAGAATGCTTCAGTTACAGCAACAACAGCAGCTTCTGAAGTCTATGCCTCAACAAAGGCCACAGTTCTCGCCCCAGAACTTGCCTCTTAGGTCACCTGTTAAAGCAGTTTATGAACCTGGGATGTGCGCTCGTCGTCTCACACACTATATGTATCAGCAGCAACATAGACCAGAGGTCAATCCAAGAATTTTACTGTTACTCTTTATTTGGATTGTACCATGAGTGATGTTGTCTGAGACTTATATCGGTTGGTTATATATGCAGGATAACAATATTGAGTTTTGGAGAAAATTCGTTGCAGAGTATTTTGCTCCAAATGCTAAAAAGAAGTGGTGTGTTTCTATGTATGGAAGTGGTAGACAAACAAGTGGAGTCTTTCCACAGGTAAGTTGCTCCCATATAATCCCTTGAATGGTGCTTGGTTTATTGGATATTTATGTTATGAGACATTTTTTTTTGCTTCTTGTGTTAGTAGTGGCTTATGAATGTCAAAAGTGGTATGCGGTCTTTCCATTAGTAAACTTGGGTTTCATCTCAGGGTGTCCATGAATAAGCATCTCACTTCTAATCTTTCCTTGTTTGTTACTTGTTGTCATTATGGTTTGTGTGCCCACATCTTTTATTTAATTGCCTTTTTATCTACATATTATTGTATACCTTACTTTTTTTGTGTGAAACAAATTAGGAAGCTTAATTATGGACCGAGCTTAA
This sequence comes from Agrostemma githago, assembly GCA_958450325.1. Lineage (NCBI taxonomy): Eukaryota > Viridiplantae > Streptophyta > Magnoliopsida > Caryophyllales > Caryophyllaceae > Agrostemma > Agrostemma githago. The sequence goes on from OY288255.1 coordinate 3,820,601, forward strand.
TTATGCATGATAGAGTATCTTTCTATTTCGAAATGTCTCGACTGCTTGGCTTTCCTTACAGACCTTGTTAGATTGACTATTTATTTCATTTGCAAAATAATAGGATGTATGGCATTGTGAAATATGCAAGCGCAAGCCTGGCCGTGGTTTTGGTATGTGTTCATAACTCATGTAGTCCAATCGCTGTTTCGCTTTATTTTACTAGAGATGCATCTATTTCTGGCCAATAAATTACAGTCGAATGGTGATTCTTTCCAGAGGCGACTGTGGAGGTCTTGCCAAGACTTTTCAAGATCAAGTATGAAAGTGGCACACTGGAAGAACTTCTTTATGTTGATATGCCTCGTGAATATCAGAACTCCTCGGGTCAAATTGTCCTGGATTATGCAAAAGCCATTCAGGAGAGTGTATTTGAGCAACTTCGTGTTGTGCGTGATGGCCAACTTCGATTAGTTTTCTCGCCAGACTTAAAGGTTGGTATCCACAAATCTGTGGCATGTTGTACTTGAAGTAAATTAAATTTGTCATTTCTTAGATTTGGACTCTGTTGTAATAATTTCTAGATATGTTCGTGGGAATTTTGTGCTCGACGTCATGAAGAGCTGATTCCTCGACGACTATTGATACCTCAGGTAATTTATTACGGTGCCTGATAATCTTTATCCTTTCATACCTCATTCCTCAGTTAATTGAAGTGATATATTCAACTTGTATTGTCGAACTTCTATTCTTCTGCTACATTTTCGTTGTTGACTTGCTGGTATATGTGTTCATAATATTATTTTCCAGTGTCAAATGAGCCACAAAGGCATTACAATAAAGAGGGATATTCCACAATACCTCCGTCTTAACCACTTGACTAAGACATCTTCCGTATAGTTTTATCATTTTGGTAACTGAGAATCGAATTTCTTTTGTTGCTCTAAAAATGGCCCTGTCTTCCCGACCATCATAGAAGGAAATCATACCTGTCGCCTGCTACAATTATTGTACGTTCCATATTTATAATTTATGACTTACGTCCCCCGTAAAGAACAATTAATTTTTCTTGTCTCCTCGGAGGATGGCATTGCGTGCCCCACACTCAGAACACAAAGAAATGACTTGGTGTTTCCTGTGTCAATTATTATACTCAGTACATGTTTGGACAATCTGGAAATGAAGCATTTTAGTGTTAAACTGAATGCTCATGTCGGGTTGATGCCATCTTCTGTGTACACCTTTCAGAACATAAGTTTACGAAATCAATATTTCTGTCAAGATTTAGTTGGATTTTATGAGCAATTATGCGAAATTTGACATGGTAAGTACTTCCAACGATTCAACTTTTGGGGACACGGCTTCTGTATGACTTTAATCCTGTATGTAATTAAATGCTGTGGAAATATTGATCTGCAGTCAGGTTGTAATTCACTGAGAAACATTCAGCGAATGCCCATCACAAATCCAAAAGTTGGAATCTAACGAAATGAATTGTTTTGGTATCGCGATATGGCCTGATCTTGGCCCTTTAGCTATAATCGCAATTGTTACAATCTTAAAATAGGGACAGATGTGTCATGGGACAGATTTTAAACTATGCTTTGGGTTAAAAATTTAGCTGTTTTTCCTGGCTGATCCAATTTACATTATGGGCTATTCAGAAATTATTTTGATTTTCCAACAATTGGTTAAAGCTGCGTATATTAGACCCATCTGTTGGAAAAAGATAATTAAAACATTAATAATGGATGGTTGTTGCTTTAAAATTATTAGGTATATTTTTCTTCACGAAATTGACGTGTTGCTGACAAAGCTATTAAACAGTTGACTGGTGTCCATTCCTCTGTGACTTTGCATTACTCTTTTGCTTTAAACATGATCTGTTGTTAACCCTCCCAAAATCAAAAACCACTCCCCAGTAAGAATGACCCATTCATTTCAACCAGGCGAAAGTGAACATCAAATAAGTTTTGCCATGTGAAAACAAATTTCAGAGTGTGTTTCTATATTGGCACTGTGGTGGAAATCTTTATAGACTCATTCAGTTCGAACTTTGACTTAATGATTATGGTTCAGATTTCGTTTCCATATTCAGCTTACCAAAGGAAGGCTCTTGGTCATTTTTTAATTATGCGACCTTGGGTAAAATGCATGAGTACTGCAAATGGCCAATGACCTTCTGGTAAAATAGACCTCAGTGTATGACTAATGGCGTTTCAGTTTTCAGTTACTGTTACGAGAAACTATTGCTGCCAGTTGTGATATAATCCTGCATCCACTATAATTGCAACTCATTTATGTTGGCTTTAAATTCAAAAAAACTTAAGGTGTTTGTTTTTCAGGTTAGCCAGCTCGGCACTGTTGCGCAGAAATACCAGGCAGCTGCACAAAATTCATCATCCAGCATGTCCATCTCAGAGTTACAGGGTAACCGTAACATGTAAGCCGCCTTCTTTCTTTGTGGATGAAAACTAAAACCCAAACTGTATTTACATGCACTGCCGACACTTTTTTAAGACTTCATCAGGCCATACTTCCAGATTAGTTTTATGGAATGGCGCCAAAGTCAACTTCAGTTTAAAAGATCTTCCTTCCAGGGCGTCATTTTATGTAGAGTGGTACTCCGTATTTATTAAGGGACTCCTCTTTTGTAGGAAAGTTGAGTGAAGCTAGATCGATCGTATTGTTGACAGACCAGCCTGTCGAGGATAGCTGTAATTTATTGAAATTTATCTTTGCAAAATGGTTTCATGTTGATAGATGTAAGACGAACCCATTTAATTATATCCCAACCTATATGCCAACATACCCACTAACCTCACTTACTCAAACAGTAGTTGGCTGCTTAATTCTCTATGGCTCAGGTTCATAGTCTCTTGATATTCTTATCATAAGACTGTTTCATACGAGAGTAACATTATTATATACTCTTAAGATTCAGTGGTATGTAGTACTAATGCACTATGACTGGGAGTATTTATTTTCAATTAGCCTTCACAATGTGAGACAAAATTATGTATTTTTCTGTGTTATTAAAGCTGATGTTGTATGATTTTGACCTTCTTTCCTTTTGTGTGGCGGTTTTATGTCTCAGGTTTGTTGCATCAGCAAGACAACTGGCAAAAGCTTTGGAAGTGCCATTGGTTAATGATTTAGGCTATACAAAGAGATATGTTCGCTGCCTTCAGGTTTGTACTTTGTAGCTCTGTATCAGCTCTTAATGTTTGTTTGTGATAGTGAGTCAAAGTTTGATGGTTTTTTAACCTGAAACCACTTTTGCATCAGCTTCTGACAGTCCCTCAAATTGGCTGCTGTCGTTGGTGCTTGAATTTTTTATCCCACTCTTTCTTTTACCGTCTTTTTCTTGTTTATGGTCACAACCTCTTTTTTTGCTACTTGGGCTTTGCTATCGTTACTTTTCTTTTCTAATTTCGCTGGTCTTGACTGGCAGATATCTGAAGTGGTAAACAGTATGAAAGACTTGATTGATTATAGTCGGTTGACAGGGGAAGGGCCAATGGGTAAGTGTGAGATTATTTTTCCGTGTTTCTTATGCCTCATAATTCGGTGCGCTCCATGTTTTGTGAATCTGGTTTGGAATATAAGCTGTTATATATAATCCCTGCCTCTACTTTTTTGTAGTTTCTATGGACTAATTTGTAACATGAATTTCTCCCACAAAGCTTTTCTGTGTTGTCCCTTATTTGTACTCCTATAAGGCTGTAATGGTCTCAACATGAAAAAATAAAACCAGTAGGACAATTCACTGCTGAAAACATGCTATAAAATGGAATTTAATGAGCATGAAGTGTGAAAATCTGTACTCTGATACTTGCCTCTACATGACAAATTTTAAACTTTAAGGAATTTGAAGCCTGAGAAGGAAAGTGTCTTAAATTTATGCCACTGCCAAAGTTTTCATGCTTGTTTCTCAATTTTTTTATTATCCCTCTGTCCATATTTAACCTCCTACGGAGTAATTGGTATCTTTCCGTTTAGTATGTTATACGTGGCACTCAATGAAAGCAGATTTGTTGATCCGTGCATTAATTTTGTATCTTGCTCTTTTTCCTTTTCCTTAATTGCAGAAAGTTTGGCCAAGTTTCCTCGAAGAAGTGGCACACCATCTGCTCTCCAGGGTCAAAGTCAGCAAGCGGAGGAGCAGCAAGAACAAGGAGTGGTTCAGAGCTCGAACAACAACGATCAAAGTTCTGATCGTTCGGGTCAGGCAGGATCAAATCAGGTTTCTGTAACCAATGGGATGACTTGTGTAAATAACTCTCCTAATGTGTCTTCCTCCTCTACTTCACATAGTACCATAGCCGGGCTTCTCCACCAGAACTCGATGAATTCCCGACATCAAAATCCCATGATCAATTCCAACAGTCCTTACGGTACTCTGAATTCAGTTCAAATGCCGTCTCCTGGTTCATCCAGTACTATGCAACAAACCCAGCAAAACCTCTCCCCTTTCCAATCACCGACCCCATCTTCTAACAACCCTCTTCAGACGTCGCATGGCACCCTGGCAGGACCAGGACCGCCTGCCATGTCTAGCGATGCAGATACAAACAATGATACGCAGAGCTCCGTTCAAAAGTTCATTCAAGAAATGATGACAAATAATCAACCGGGCTCCAATGGGCCTACAAGTATGGGGGGTGGGCCCTTTGGTGGAATCGGTGGAGGAATGGGCATGGGCATGGGTATGGGCCAAGCATCCCATGTGAATGGTTTTAGAAGTGCTGTAGGTAATAACTCCATGAACGGAAGGGTAAGCATGAACCAGCAGCCACCACAGCTGCAGCAGCACCAACACCAACACCAACATCAACATGACATGGGGAACCAGATGCTTAGTGGTCTTGGTGCCGTGAATGGCTTTAACGGTCTTCAGTTTGATTGGAAGCCATCACCATAAATAGAGAGAGAGAGTGGGAATGAACGGCTGCTGGTTTGTGCAGCTTGAAAAAAGTATTCAAAATGAACAACTCTTGAGGCGCTCAGTGATTTGTCATTCCCCGGACCAAGGAAGCAGCACAGTGATGGAGTTTAGGGATGCTCGCTCGAGGGGACTACACTGTGTACTAATTTCTGAAGAGCAGATAACGTGTAGAGCATAGTGTTTTATTATCATGTCACATTCCTGAAAATGTGCTTTTCTTCTTTCTGATCGATCATTAACTTGATCATTTCCCGTGTTATCTTAATATACAAATCGAGAATGGTGATCGTTGGGTGATCAAGCAAGGATTTCCAACTTCAATCACCATATTCACTCGGAGGTTGGGAATTTATTAGGGGTTGCTGCGCTGAGTTGATGGCTTCTAAACAGAAGGTTGAATGTATTTTTAGCTTAGATGTGTATCATATATATATAAATATAGTACTAGCATCTCTAGATAAAAAGTTTTGTACTAACATGTCGAGATAGAGAAAAGTTCTGCAGTCTTCGTTTACATATTCTTCACCACCTTATCGATTAACTCCTGTGATTATTGCTCAAGGGAATATGAGATATTTAGGGAACGGTTGTTACCATTCTGCTCTTTTTCTTGTATGTAACAGTCTCATGATATGCCCAAGTGCGACTTCTGTTTAGTTTTTTGAACGGTTTCACATTGGTTGTGTTACATAGAAACTATAGTGAGATCGCACTGAAATTTGTATATGCCAGGGCTGGTAAGTGGTAAACTGGTAAGCTCATATAAATTGTACGCTGAAAATTGCACTAAATTGTGATAAGCTCAGATACTTTAGTTAAAAGCTCATAAACTTTCATACGAAATTCAAAAGTTTTGAAACGTTTGTCACATAGATAAAATTTACAGTAGAGCAACTTTTGTCATCATAATACGGAGTATATATCAATGGTGTCCCATGTATACACTTTTTATCTTGAAATAATTGTGAAAAGAATCACAAATTATTAGAAACCTGTTAAAATAACTTTAAATAATCAAATAGTTTAATACGAAATTGAATAAGCACTTATTTTGAAAGTTCAGATATTTACTCCGTATTTGCTAGTTCAAATTCTTAAATAATGGGCTAGTCATAGTAGGTCAGTTGTACCATCATAATAGACAAAACATTAGTACGATCCATGTGATTTATTTTTGTTTTCCTTTTATCTAAACAAACATTAATTAACCGACAAATTAATATGATGAATATGACCGTTTTTGTGTGCTATGAAACCTATGAGAACCATCCATCCATCCATCTTGCAACATCTATCCATCACCATACATGTGATGATTTGACTTGCACTTTCATCTCAATTTGTACACACAAAATATCTAAATTCTAAACTAGACTCAAATGAACAATACTCGTATTATTATTACTTGTGAAATAAAAAAAAAAAAAAAGAAGTAAAGAAATTAATTTGACGAAATGCAAATTTGACGTCCGCAAGGGGACATCCTCCCTCTATCATCTTCTCTTTCCTTATTCTCTCTTTCTCTTTCTCCACCATTTCTCTCTCTAGCTTAGATACAGCGTAGAACAGCATACAACCAAGACCCAACAAAAATAAATAAATAAATTAAAAAAAAAAAGAAAGAAAATTACTCTCATAACACACAACATACACCCCTTAATTCCTCTTTAGTTTACAGTTTACAGATTTAATTTATAGAATTTTTCCCAAAGTAGAAAACATTTAAAAAATTCCAAGAATAAAAACCCTAAAAACTCTGCTATTTCATTGGTGAGTTCTGCTTCCTTCACCTCCTGATTACAGTATTTTTTTTAATAAAAGAGCAGCAACCCAGTTCATCATTTACTGTGATTTCCAATACCCATATGTCAATTTTGGGGATTTCTTGCTCTAAATTTGCGGCTCATTTCAACTGTTGAAATGTATTTTTCAGCTCTGTTGAATCCTTCAACGACGTCGTTTTTGGTCAAAATTTAGTCTTGTAAGTCACGAAGTCTTCTTCGCTACTCCTTTGAATTAAGTGGATCGATTTATTGAATTTTTGAAGCATTTTCTTGTTTTGTTTTTTTCCTGCTGATATGTCGAAAAATTCATTCCAGTATTAATTTTACTCAAAAGGTGAAAACTTGTTTGCTTGTTCTACAAAAAAGATGTAATTTTTAGCTTTCAAGTTGATAAGTGATTAATTTTTGTCAAGATTTTCCATGTGGGTCTTTGCTGCTAGATTTTTATCACAGTAAATAATAGCTCATGCTTATTTCATTTTTGTGGGATTTGGATTTGTTTTATGTAAGATTGTAATTCCTCTTTCATATCTAGACTTCAGTTTACTGAATCATTTACACTTTTTTTTTTATTTATATTCAGAGTGGATGAAGGTTTAGCGGGATAGAAGAAATTTGACGAAACTCCAGAATTTCAAGTCCGAATCAAGTGGAATTCTTGGAGAAATCGACATTGTAGAATGTTCAAGTTACAGTGAAGCGCAAAGGTGTTTTAGTCTTATGATTATTACTCTGGAATTTCAATGTAAATTGCTTGGTGTGTGGCCCTCTTTAATATCGAGACATTCATCTTGTTTTATAATCAAGTGACTGGCTACTACAGGTTGATTAGGAACCTGCTTTATTTTAGTTAAGAAAGATGGTACCTTCAGGGCCTCCCACCCCGATTGGTGGTGCCCAATCTGTAACACCATCGATGTTGAGGTCGAATTCTGGGATGTTGGGAGGTCAGGGAGCTCCAATGCCTTCACAAGGGGCTTTCCCTTCTCTAGTTTCTCCGAGAAATCAATTTAATAATGGGAACATGTTGGGAAATGTCCCTAATGTATCATCACTAATTAACCATTCATTTGGAAACGGTAATGCGAGTTCCGGTATTCATGGACCGGCTAACGGCCCTAGAGGAGGGAACAATGGAGGGGCAGAGCCCGACCCCCTTTCAGGAATTGCAAATGGATTTGGTTTCAATTCTCCCTCTAATATGGCAAACCCTAGCACTTCTGGTCAGGTTCAGGGTCAGCATTTTCCAAACCCTTCCGGTGACCATATGCTGCCCGACCAATCTCAATCTCAATCTCAGTCTCAGTCTCAATCCCAAACTCAACAGCTTGAATCCCAAAATTTTCAGCACCCACAGCAGCCTTTTCAGCAATACCCGACTAACCAACAGCCATTTCAGTCGATTAGGGGAGGGTTAGGTGGTGGCGGCGGCGGTGGTCCTATGAAGTCTGAACCTCAGGCGGTTGGCGATCAGCATCGGACTCCACAAAATCAAAATGTTGGCCAGGTTAAGTTGGAACCACAACAATTGCAGAACATGCGAGGAGTAGGGCCGGGGACTGTAAAGACTGAGCCCCAACAATCAAGCCAGTCTTTGTTCTTGCAACAACAACAGCAGCAACAGCAGCAACAGCATCAACTCATGCAGCAGATGTCGCTGTCAAGGCAGTCTTCGCAAGTTGCTCAGATGAATATTTTGCAGCAACAAAGAATGCTTCAGTTACAGCAACAACAGCAGCTTCTGAAGTCTATGCCTCAACAAAGGCCACAGTTCTCGCCCCAGAACTTGCCTCTTAGGTCACCTGTTAAAGCAGTTTATGAACCTGGGATGTGCGCCCGTCGTCTCACACACTATATGTATCAGCAGCAACATAGACCAGAGGTCAATCCAAGAATTTTACTGCTACTCTTTATTTGGATGTACCATGAGTGATGTTGTCTGAGACTTATATCGGTTGGTTATATATATACAGGATAACAATATCGAGTTTTGGAGAAAATTCGTTGCAGAGTATTTTGCTCCAAATGCTAAAAAGAAGTGGTGTGTTTCTATGTATGGAAGTGGTAGACAAACAAGTGGAGTCTTTCCACAGGTAAATTGCTCCCACATAATCCCTTAAATGGTGCTTGGTTTATTGGATATGTGTATTATGAGAAAGTTTATTTTTTGCTTCTTTGGTTAGTAATGGCTTACTAATGTCAAAAGTGGTATGCAGTCTTTCCATTAGTAAACCTTGGTTTCATTTTAGGGTGTCCATGAATAAGCATCTCACTTTCAATCTTTGTTTGTTTGTTTGTTTGTTATTTGTTGTCATTATGGTTTGTGTGCCCACATCTTTTATTTAATTGCCTTTTATCCACTTCTTATTGTATACCTTGCTTTTTTTGTGCGAAACAAATTAGGAAGTTTAATTATGGACCGAGCAAAACATTTTTTTTGTATGCATGATATCTTTCTATTTCAAAATGTTTCTTTCGCAAAGTGTTTCTACTGCTTGGCTTTCCTTACAGACCTTGTTAGATTGACTATTTATTTCATTTGCAAAATAATAGGATGTATGGCATTGTGAAATATGCAAGCGCAAGCCTGGCCGTGGTTTTGGTATGTGTTCATAACTCATGTAGTCCAATCGCTGTTTCGCTTTATTTTACTAGAGATGCATCTATTTCTGGCCAATAAATTACAGTCGAATGGTGATTCTTTCCAGAGGCGACTGTGGAGGTCTTGCCAAGACTTTTCAAGATCAAGTATGAAAGTGGCACACTGGAAGAACTTCTTTATGTTGATATGCCTCGTGAATATCAGAACTCCTCGGGTCAAATTGTCCTGGATTATGCAAAAGCCATTCAGGAGAGTGTATTTGAGCAACTTCGTGTTGTGCGTGATGGCCAACTTCGATTAGTTTTCTCGCCAGACTTAAAGGTTGGTATCCACAAATCTGTGGCATGTTGTACTTGAAGTTAATTAAACATGTCATTGCTTAGATTTGGACCCTGTTGTAATAATTTCTAGATATGTTCGTGGGAATTTTGTGCTCGACGTCATGAAGAGCTGATTCCTCGACGGCTATTGATACCTCAGGTAATTTATTACGTTGCCTGATAAATTTTATTCTTTCATACCTCATTCTTCTTCCGTTTATTGAAGTGATATATTCAACTCGTATTCTCGAACATCTATTCTGCTGCATTTGCGTTGTTGACTTGTTGGTATATGTGTTCATAATATTAATTTTTTCCGGTGTCAAATGAACCACAAGGGCATTACAATAAAGAGGAGGGATATTCGAACCTGGACATACCTCTCTCTTAACCACTTGACTAAGACATCTACCGTATAGTTTTCCATTCTGGTAACTGAGAATCAATTTTTTTTGCCACTCCTCGAAAAATGGCCGTCTCCCCAACCATCATAGAAGAAAATCATATCTGTCACCTGCTACAATTGTTGTACGTTCCATATTTATAATTTATGACTTACGTCCCCCGTAAAGAACAATTAATTTTTCTTGTCTCGTCGGAGGATGGCATTGCGTGCCCCCACGCTCAGAACACAAAGAAATGACTTGGTGTTTCCTGTGTCAATTATTATACTCAGTACATGTTTGGGCAATCTGGATATGAAGCATTTTAGTGTTAAACTAATTCTCATGTCGGGTTGATGCCATCTTCTCTGTACACCTTTGGTATCATAAGTTTACGAAATCAATAGCTCTGTCGAGATTTAGTTGGATTTTATGAGCAATTGTGCGAAATTTGACATGGTAAGTACTTCTGACGATTCAACTTTTGGGGACCTGGCTTCTGTATGTAACAAAATGCTATGTAAATATTGATCTGCAGTCAGGTTGTAATTCACTGAGAAACATTCAGCAAATGACCATCACAAATCCAAAAGTTGAAATCTAACGAAATGAATTGTTTTGGAATCGCAACGTGGCCTGATCTCAATTGGTACAATCTTAGAATAGGGCCAGAGTAACCTGCAAAACCTTAGTAACTTGGTTGTACATTTGTGTTATGGGACAGATTTCAAACTATGCTTTGGGTTAAAACTTTTAGCTGTTTTTCCTGGCGGACACAATTTACATTATGGGCTTAAGGGCTATTCGGGAATTATTTTGATTTTCCAACAATTGGTTAAAGCTGCGTATATTAGACCCATCTGTTGGGAAAAGCTAATTAAAACATTAATAATGGATGGTTGTTGCTTTAAAATTATTAGGTAGATTTTTTCTTCACAAAATTTAAATGTTGCTGACAAAACTATTAAACAGTTGACCGGTGTCCATTGCTCTGTGACTTTGCATTACTCTTTTACTTTAATCATGTCAGCAGTCCCATTTTAAACATGCTCTGTGATTAACCCCCCAAAATCAAAAACCACTCCCAGTAAGAATGACCCATTCGTTTCAACAAGGCAAAAGTGAACATCGAATAAGTTTTGCCATGTGAAGACAAATTTCAGAGTGTGTTTGAAGTTAGCGAATCTATATTGGCACAGTGGTGGAAATCTATATAGACTCATTCAGTTTGAACTTTGACTTAATGATTATGGTTCAGATGTCGTTTCCATATTCGGCTTACCAAGGGAAGGCTCTTGGTCATTTCTTAATTATTACCTTGGGTAAAATGCTTGAGTACTGCAAATGGCCAATGACATTCTAGCAAAGTAGATCTCAATGTATGACTAATGGCATTTCAATTTTCAGTTACTGTTATGAGAAGCTATGGCTGCCAGTTGTGATATAATCCTGCATCCGTTATAACTGCAACTCATTTATGTTAGTTTTAAATTCAAAAAAAAAAAAACTTACGGTGTTTGTTTTTCAGGTTAGCCAGCTCGGCACTGTTGCGCAGAAATACCAGGCAGCTGCACAAAATTCATCATCCAGCATGTCCATCTCAGAGTTACAGGGTAACTGTAACATGTAAGCTGCCTTCTTTCTTGTTGGATGAAGACTAAAACCGTATTTACAAGCACTGCCGACACTTTTTTGAGAGTTTCATCAGGCTATTGTTCCAGATTAGTTTTATGGATGTATGGCGCCAAAGTCAAATACAGTTTAAGAGATCTCCCTTCGAGGGTGTCATTTTATGTAGAGTGGTACTCCGTATTTATAAAAGGGACTCCTCTTTTGTAGGAAAGTTGAGTGAAGCTAGATCGATCATATTGTTGACAGACCAGCCTATCCAGGATAGCTGTAATTTATTGAAATTTATCTTTGCAAGATGGTTTGTCCCAACCTATATGCTGACATACCCATTAACCTTACTAAATCAAACAGTAGTTGGCCGCTTAATTCTCTATGGCTCAGGTTCATAGTCTCTTGATATTCTTATCATAAGACTGTTTCATATGAGAGTAATATTCTTATATACTCGTAAGATTTAGTGGTATGTACTACTACATATGTAGTATTAATGTACTATGACTGGAAGTATTTATTTTCAATTAGCCTTCGCAATGTCAGACAAAATTATGTATATTTCCGTGTTATTAAAGCTGATGTTGTGTGATTTTGACCTTCTTTCCTTTTGTGTGGCGGTTTTATGTCTCAGGTTTGTTGCATCAGCACGACAACTGGCAAAAGCATTGGAAGTGCCATTGGTTAATGATTTAGGCTATACGAAGAGATATGTTCGCTGCCTTCAGGTTTGTACTTTGTAGCTCTGTATCAGCTCTTAGTGTTTGTGATAGTGAGTCACAGTTTGATGGTTTTTTTAACCTTTGTTTGTATCAGCTCTTAGTGTTTTTTTAACCTTTGTGAGTCACAGATTTAGTGTTTGTGATAGTGAGTCAGGTTTGTACTTTGTAGCTCTGTATCAGCTTCTGGCAGTCCCTCAAATTGTCTGCTGTCGTTGGTGTTTATTGTCACATCCTTTTTTTTGCTACTTGGGCTCTGCTATCGTTAATTTTCTTTTCTAATTTCGCTGGTTTTGACTGGCAGATATCTGAAGTGGTAAACAGTATGAAGGACTTGATTGATTATAGTCGGTTGACAGGGGAAGGGCCAATGGGTAAGTGTGAAATTATCTTTCCGCGTTTCTTATGCTTCATAATTCGGGGCGCTCCACCTCAAAGTTGTTGAGCTTATACAAGTTTCTGAACTGAGTTGTAAGTTTTTGAGCTTAAACATTTATGTGATTTAGCTCCACAACTTTACACTAAAGTTCAGAAAGTTTACAACAAAACTCAAAAACTTTGTGATGACACTCAGAATCGCTTTGTACAACTGGTTGTATAATCTACTCATTGATGTTTTTGTCAATGTGGTTTGGAAGATAAGCTGTTATATATAATCCCTGCCTATACCTTTTTGTAGTTTCTATGGACTAATTTGTAACATGAATTTCTCCCACAAAGCTTTCCTGTGTTGTCCCTTATTCGTACTTCTAAAGGCTGTAATGGTCTCAACATGACGAAATAAAAACTAGGACAGTTCACTGCTGAAAACATGCTATAAAATGAAAATTAATGGGCGTGAAGTGTGAAAATCGGTACCTGATAATAGCCTCTACATGATAAATTTTAAACTATAATGGTCACTCCCATCAGAAAACATATTCTAAACGAAAATTGGAAGCGTGAAAAGGAAAGTGTCTTAAATTTATGCCACTGCGAAGTTTTTCATGCTTGCTTCTTAATTTTTCGTTATCCCTAATTGTTATCGTTCCGTTTAGTACTCCATATGTTATACGTGACACTCAATGAAAGCTGATTTGTTGATCCGTGCATTCATTTTGTATCTTGTTTTTTCCCCCCTTGTGCTTCTTAATTGTAGAAAGTTTGGCCAAGTTTCCTCGAAGAAGTGGCACACCATCTGCACTTCAGGGTCAAAATCAGCAAGGGGAGGAGCAGCAAGAACAAGGACTGGTTCAGAGTTCGAACAACAACGATCAAAGTTCTGATCGTTCGGGTCAAGCAGGATCAAATCAGGTTTCTGTAACCAATGGGATGGCTTGTGTAAATAACTCTCCTAACGTGTCTTCCTCCTCTACTTCACATAGTACCATAGCCGGGCTTCTCCACCAGAACTCGATGAATTCCCGACATCAAAATCCCATGATCAATTCCAACAGTCCTTACGGTACTCTGAATTCAGTTCAAATGCCGTCTCCTGGTTCATCCAGTACAATGCAACAAACCCAGCAAAACCTCTCCCCTTTCCAATCACCAACCCCATCTTCTAATAACCCTCTTCAAACATCGCATGGTACCCTGGCAGGACCAGGACCGCCTGCCATGTCTAGCGATGCAGATACAAACAATGATACGCAGAGCTCCGTTCAAAAGTTCATTCAAGAAATGATGACAAATAATCAACCGGGCTCCAATGGGCCTACAAGTATGGGGGGTGGACCCTTTGGTGGAATCGGTGGAGGAATGGGCATAGGCATGGGTATGGGCCAAGCATCCCTTGTGAATGGTTTTAGAGGTGCTGTGGGTAATAACTCCATGAACGGAAGGGTAAGTATGAACCAGCAGCCACCACAGCTGCAGCAGCACCAACACCAACACCAACACCAACATGACATGGGGAACCAGATGCTTAGTGGTCTTGGTGCCGTGAATGGCTTTAACGGTCTTCAGTTTGATTGGAAGCCATCACCATAAATAGAGAGAGTGGGAATGAATGGCTGCTGGTTTGTGCAGCTTGAAAACAATATTCAAAATGAACAACTCTTGAGGCGCTCAGTGATTTGTCGTTCCCCGGACGAAGGAAGCAGCACAGTGATGGAGTTTAGGGATGCTCGCTCGAGGGGACTACACTTTGTACTAATTTCTGAAGAGGAGATAACATGTACTGAGTAGTGCATAGTGTTTTATTATCATGTCACATTCCAGAAAATGCGCTTTTCTTCTTTCTGATCGATCACTAACTTGATCATTTCCCGTGTTATCTTAATATACAAGTCGAGAATGGTGATCGTTGGGTGATCAAGCGAGGCTTTCCATCTTCAATCACCATATTCATTCGGAGTTTGGGAATTTGTTAGGGGTTGCTGCGCTGAGTTGATGACTTCTAAACAGAAGGTTGAATGTATTTTTAGCTTAGATGTGCATCATATATATAAATATAGTACTAGCATCTCTAGATAAAAAGTTTTGTACTAACATGTTGAGATAGAGAAAAGTTCTTCAGTCTTCGTTTACATATTCTTGGCCACCCTATCGATCAACTCCTGTGATTATTGTCTTGGGAATATGAGATATTTAGGGAACGGTGTTACCATTCTGCTCTTTTTCTCGCATGTGACAGTCTCATGATACGCTCAAGTGCGACTTCTATTTAGTTTTTTGAACGGATTTCACATTGGTTGTGTTACATAGAAACTATTAGTGAGATCGCACTGAAATTTGTACATCTGCTACTTCAAGGTATAAAGAAGCGTTCTCAGTTATAGTACAACATAGCGTAAAAAAAGTGTGGAACGGAAACTCAACTAGCTCATTCTAGCTCATCATCATCATCATCATCATCATGATTTGTCAGTACCAGCACCAAATGATGTAGTGTGTGTGTAGTACATAGAATTTGATAGAAGATGTAAAAACAGTTTATGGGATTATTTGGCAAATGAAGTGAGAAGTGAGAAGGAAATGAATGAATCAAGCAGCCAAGTATTTATCAATCTTTTCAGTCAACAGGGACTTGGAAACAGCCCCAATAAGGCAGTCAATCCTTTCCCCATTCTTGAAGAACAAGATAGTAGGAATGCTCCTTATGCTGTACTGAGATGCAACATTGGGAGAATCATCTGTGTTCAGCTTGTATATCGCAACCTTCCCTGCGTATTCTTTCGCCAACTCGTTGATGATCGGGTCGATTAACTTGCAGGGTCCGCACCACGGTGCCCAGAAGTCCACCAGCACCGGGACCGAGCTCTCTAGCACTAGCTCTTTCCAGCTTGAATCACTCACAATTATATCTACAACACCCAATCCGATACTATTGTGATAATAAAATAAGATATTCAATAATATGACGAGGGTAATTTATTATGAAGACGGGTCTGGGTCTGGGTCTGGGTCTGGGTCTAACCACGGAATATCACTTCTCAATGAGTTTACCAATTAAGCGACATTTGGTAGCATCGACACACGTACATTACGTTTTTTTAAACTGTAAAAATATAGGAGTAGTAATTAGTTACCTTGGCCTACAGCTTCACCAGCTTTGCATACAATGCTGGAATTTTGGTATCGTCTAGGAGACGAGACGAATGAAGGTGTGGAAGATAACATCGGAAAGGATCTTTGTAAACCTCGGAAGGTGGTGGGCAAATTGGACTTGGGTAACAAGTGTGTACGAGAGTTTTGGGCAATAACTCTCATGCTAGCCGATGTGCTTAACTGCATACAATTTTCTGCTGCCATTTTTCCTTTTTTTTTTCTGCTGGTTTCTTCAAGTGGTTAGTTATGATTTGGCTTTGTTGATTTGGTAAAGGTTAATCGTTGAATTCATAGTTGTTGGAAGTGTGGATATAATTTGAGAGAATCTTAGGCCTAGTAGACGGATTACATTCATGTGGACGACATTTGTTTTAAGGACTTGAATGGTCCCACATCGACAATTAATATTGTTCAGAATTTCTTCATCTATCTAGGCCTTTGAAAGGGAGCCCAAAGTTTTTCTATGGGCTTGGAAGATTACACCCAATCAAAAGTCTTAAATAGGCCCAATGTTAATACTCCGTACCATGGAATATGTCCAAGCCAACTTAAAATGAGAATTTACTAACTAAAGAATAGAAGTCATCAAAATGTTTTCGCAAATTGTTGTATACGACCGTCTTACATACTACTCCAGGGTCAACGACCAAAAACAACAATAGGTCAATCAGTAACTCTCATGTGAGACCGTCTCACGATAATTTATCGTGAGACGGCTCACTCTCATACAAGTTTTTGTGTAGGTCAATAGCCCAAAGATCAATTATTAGCCCATCAAGTTTCTAATGTGATAGCAGTCCTAAGTTGGGCTTTCACTCTTTTAGGCTGGTTTTGTGATATAGGACGGTCTTGTAAGAGAGTTTCTCATAGGTTTTAATTGCTAATGGGCTAACTGCCATGGTCCGGCTGATTTCGTCATTTTGGCTCCTGGCCTGACCTGATGAGAGACTGGGTAGGGTCGAGCTCGACTCTCTCTTTTTAGGCCGCACCCAGGCCATATATAAATTTTGTCTTAAAAACATTATTTTGGAGGGACTGGTCGGATTGAATCACGATGTTATGGATTTGTGACAGTACCCCAGCCCGAGGTCGCGATAACTAATGTATTACTCATAGTTTAATCTCATAATTAAGATCTCGCTCCAAAAGTGTTGATTGATGGAATTGGGAAAAAAATATGAAGAGCAGCTAGGCAGTGTGTAGTTAGTATAGTCGTAGATAGCATGATTAGTCATCTGACAAGAAAACCGTATTATTAAGACTACTACCACCATTTTAATTACTTGTTATGTTAGTTTAGGTAAAGAGAAAACACACAAAGATCGATTAGCTAAAATGTCCTTTTCTTGCAACACTTTGGACTTCATATCCATGCCTGCTGCTTAATTGAATTGACTCCCGACACGTCATCTTATTTCCCCTTCAACAATTCCTAATCATCTACTCTACACACTTAATTAATTAACTAACGCAACCTCATTATCATGTCATCGTAAATAATATCTAAATTGATCGTATGAATCAAATTAGATCAATAGCTATTTGATCTTGGACTTGATATGGGGCATGCATGTGCATGGATTACGGTATATGGCTATATTTCGATAAGTGAGAAGAATTTTCGATTTAACTTCTAATATAAATTATACGGTAAAAAGATAGTCATGATGATGATCTTGTTGAAGTTGTCTTATTACCGAGTGAATTATGAGTTTCAAACTTTTATAAATTTTAGTAATATGTATCTAACTAAAGATATGAACAATAGAATACGAGCATTGATATACATGCATAAAGCAAACCTATACAAATGGATGAAACTGTTTAGAGTATAAGAGTAAAAGGTCTCATCGCTTCAGTTTGATTCAGTTCATTTTGTTAGGGTATATAAACATCTCTAGTATCAGAGGCAGTGCGACAAAAGATCACGCGTTCGAATCTCAACTCCAAAAGGTGAAATATATTGCGTGGTTGAGTTGTTTTCATAACACAATTCACTTCAGCCAATAACAAAGAATAGGACATAACAAAATCAACCATACATTATCTCTCACGGGACTAATCTAAAGAGTAAAGTTCTTCTCCATTATTCCTCCCGCTAATCTAAATGATTGATGTATAACTAGTGGCTCATACACTTCTGAAAAGGTATAAAAAAACAGTAAACGAAATGTTTTTAGTTGAAGTCTAGATTGTTTAATCAAGGGTTTATTGAAGCCTTCAAGAACTATATATGACAAGCTAAGGTTTCATTATACTAACATATATTTCGTCTGGGGCACTTCACTTCACTTCACTTCACCTCACCCACCAATATACATCTAACTATTTTGAACTACCGAACATATAAACGTATTACTCCTATAATATACTATTGGATATTATATATTATAGTGGAACATCCGTGTCTAGAATGAAGACAGTTAGTATTATTGCTAGGAAGTGTCTAATACAAATTTTGCTTACCCTAGCGTTTTTAACAGTCAATGTCGTTTATTTTGTAAAACACTCTTAGCTTATGGGAGTCTAGCCCTAATTAATTGATAATTATACACTATTTATAAAAAAAACTCAGTTATGAATATAGTAGGATGGTAAAAATCATATATACTCCATATTATTTATAATTTCGTCCAACACAAGTCACATATATACCGATAATTTCAGAGTATACCCAACATACATTTGTTACTAAAATGCATTTGGTTTGGGTTATCAACTGTCACATCGTAAAACGAAATAAAGACGTTGGAACAAAAAGGAGTATATATGTCGTATATTACTTCAATGAAGTGTGCACTACTTAGTAATATTAGAGGAGAACGGTATACATATTCAAACATGAGATCTATTGTCCGGATACCACGAGCTTATTAATAAGCATTAGACTAAGACAACCTTCCGTATCTCGAATATCACAAATTCTTACTTGTGACGGTCATATCCATTGTAATTGTACGATGGGTCAAATACTGCCCATGTGGGTAGATAAGACAAAAGCAAAATACGTACCCATGTTTTGTCTTATCTACCACATGACTAGTATTTGGTCCGTCACAAACCTGTAATGGATATATCCGTCACAAGTAAGTCCCGCTGCTCGAATATATACCTTTTGTGGGTATGTAGACTATTGAATTATAGGCGATGTGGTCCATAGGAAAGCAAATTATTAAGGGAAGAAGTAGTTGTAAATAGCAAGTTATGTCCTAAAATGAGACAATTTCATCAAGTATGAGTTGTCAAAATGGCATCCACTGTGTATAAACCTCAACTTTATATGATACATGGAACCCTAAAATAGGAAGAAAAATGGTTGCGCAAGAAAATAAAATAAAATTAAATGAGGGGCATGGTGAGGTTCAACTACCTTGTAACAAATTTCATTGAATTGAATGTTAGGGGCGGAGTAACAAAAAAATGAAGGATGTCTGAGCTTACATGATTGCAAAGAATGGAGCTAGTTCTGCAAAAGCATATTAGTTATTATGGGGTGTTTATTAAATGAACTAGTCCTAAATTTGGGGTTTTGATGGGGTAGTCAACATGCAGGGTTTGTTGAGTTGATGCCCTCTTTTGCCTTCTATCTGCTCTTTCCTATCTATTTCTAGGGTTTCTCTTTGAATTTTGGGCATATACACTTATCATATGGTCCCTTTCTCTTAGGGTATGCACGCACTATATGCTTCTTTTTTATGCTAAATATTTACTGCACTATGTCCTACTTTTCCTCCCAATAAATTCGAACCCGAGATCTACTGTTCCAGAACACGTAATATTAATCACTGAGTCAAGATATCTTCGGTCTCTACATCACTTACTTTGATAATATGTACATGCACCCAATTTTATGTGTGTACGTATGTTCACAATATCAAAATTTGGTTAAATAACGAGGAAGAAGTCTCTATTAATATAGTTTAATTACGAATTGAATTGAGTAATGAGTATATTAGTATATGGTTTGTTTTGACAATTTTTTTCTAACCTAGGCTAAAACTACATCCACATCTAAATAAGGTTACAACAAAAGGAGGTATGACCATCTTGTGCCAGACCTACTAACCTGATTTTGAAATTATTACACATAATTATATTGTACATACAAAATTAAAATTATTTCAATAAGAGATGAGTCTATTATAAATTAATGTATATATGACCTTTTGGCATTCACGAAATTATTAAGGAGTACTAGTATAATAATAATAATAATAATAATAATAATAATGTGAAATGATTAAATGAGTACATATATTCTTATGCATGCAAATGCAAGAATTGGGTCACATTGACATGCATATAGTTTTGCAAGAGCGAGGAAAATAGGCAATGCATCCACTAGTAGGTACGACCGATGACATGCATATGCCTTAGCTTGGCCTTACATTCATTAAGTGGTAGGATGGAGGACGTACCTCTAAAGCCATAACATGGGCATTTTCTATTTATGGATATCTGAAAGACATACACAAGTAAAGACAATGTTATTTCAGGAAAGAAGCTTAGTTGTCTTCAACAACACTAAATAAATGCCTTGCATTTTCTATAATTTAATTATAGATAGTAGTATGTAATATGTTGGGTGAAACTCTTTGGTGTGTGGCTACATATGAAAATTTATTATGCATTACTTACTTTACTTATACTATGACAGTTGGATTAATTAAGTCCTTATTTTCATTATGTTTTTGACTATTTACCGTGCTCATCATGCAAGTTAGTTACTTTGAGTACGTAAATCTTCGTGGCTTCAATATAGGAAGTGAAATAGTACGAAGTATTAGGGCTTGTTGAAAATCATGGGAAGTTCTACTTCCCATGAATTGCAAAAAAAATTGTTTGTTTGCATCGAATTATTCCCACATATGGGGGAAGTGAAACTTACTAGAGAATTGACTTTCTACATGAATACAGCGAGTTGCTTACTGATACCCCTTCGGTAACTTGTAGTTCCCATGAATTGAATTCCCACATAGGTAACCAAATACTCCCTCCGAGTTTTAGTATTCTTCCCTCTTTCCTTATTAGGCTGAGTTCGATCTTCTTCCCTATTTCCATTTATGGAAAAACTTTTTCACACACTTTACCATCTTTAATTAATATAATATTCATCTCTCATACTTTTTTCCAATCAACTTTATCTCATTTAATTAATATAATATTTCTCTCTCTTAATTTTTCATTCCACCTCTCCCCTTTTAATACGGAGTAATATAATACTTCATCCTTATTTTCCAACCCAAAAAGAGAGGGGAAGAACCTAGGAACTCGGAGGGAGTATTTTTTAGAACTTCTCATGAATTAGGTAAAGAAGTTTATTTCCCATGATTTTCTACTTCCCATAAATTTCCACTTCCTGCATCAACCAAACGAGCCCTTATAGTAGTGAATTGATCTGAACTGAAACTCTATTATCCCTTCATAACCAAACACACCACTTGCTTTTTCACATTTGCCGAGACACATTTTACACCTTCAATATCTTTCATTTTACATTACTTATAAAAATTCTAAAAATGTGATATTCTTACTCTACTCATAAAAATGAATCAAACAAGATCTCACATGACTATATTTTACGTTGTAGATTTTCGAGAATATCGAAAATGCTCTTGACTTTTGAATAGTGGCAAGATGAGAAGTGATGTGTTAGAGGAAAATAATGGTCATTTTATGATGATAAATGATAATAATATGATAAAATTGACTTCTTTTTTTTTTAATGAAAAGGTCGTTATATAATAATTACATTTTTAATCATAAAACGATCAATTTTTCCTCGGTTTATTTGTAGGTCAGATGTTATGATTATGAATACTTGTGGATGAGTTTTTAAGGAATGGTGTTAAGCTAATTAAAATAGGTAGAGCAAATTAATTAAAGCGACATTAATAAGATCAGATGCATTGTGGAAGGCATGAAGTAAGCATAGTTGTATTTCAATTCAGATATTGATTCAATAACCACTAAAAACTTGGTTACGGCTTCGTTGTCGCTTTCCATGTGCATTAAAATTAGCATTGTTTAGTTGACAAGGTGAGTGTTTCGATTTCGTGTGTTATGAAATCTCAATCACTTTAGGAACTAGGACTATACTCGTATGTTTTATTCTTTTTATTATTCTTCTTCTTATTACGGGAGTACTCTCTCCAAATTTCTAATATTGTCCCATTTTTTTTTTTGGCGGAGTTTGATCTTTTACCAATTTTTTATTTTTTGTCATAAATGTGTGGTTGACATTTATCCATCAATTTCTCTATCTTTCTTTTTTAACCACTCATTTTTCGTTTCTTATTTTCCATCCAAAAAGCAAATCAGTAAATTAAAAAAACTCGGAGGGAGTATTACTTATTATTATTGTTATTGGTCGCTTCAAGATTCAACACTTTTGGTACAATTAAAGTTCCATTATACCAATTACTCCGTACTTAATTCTCGAATACCTTATCCATATACGAGTACTTAAAATTGAGTTGGTATGTTAGCACCAAAAAAAATTAAAAAAATTGAGTTGGTATGTATAGTAAGTACAGTCTAGATACAATGATTTCAATTTCAATAAATGCCCAATTTTGACATAACAACGAATTTGAATATTGTTATACTCCCTAATACCCTAAAACTAACTATACACTCTTGCGACTAATATATGTTTTTTTTTGTGCTACTAATATATGTGAGACGATCAATATATTAGAGGATTGGAACTTCATTTATACTAATTTAGCATAATCATAATGGTATGTGAGGAAAAGGTTCATCATGAGATCAACCTTAGGGTTGACCCATAAGAGACTCAATTCGGTTCTAGGAACAGGGACCCAAACAAGTGAAGACTGAAGACCTCAATATTTATATTGTTCATACAACATTAACAAAGAATAATGATACTGGATGGAGTGGTTAAATTAAGATAGTTAAAGTTAATATGGAGGTCGCGTGTTCAATTCAACTTATTGTTTTGTTATTAGTGACATTTCCCGAGCCCTTAACAAGTCCTCGCACTCTCTAACAAGAGATGCACAACCCTTATAAGTGGCTGGATTTGTTCTTCCGGCAAAAAAAAAAAAAAAAAAAAAAAGTAAAAGTAATTTAGCATATTCAAAATTTTGTAATCACTGGACCATAAAATAGAACCATTATACAACAATTCTTTTGGGTACAAAGGGAACCATAACTCCATTACTATAAGGGCAGTTGGGTTCAAATCCAGATCACGATGAATATCAATTTCTCGTAATTATTACCAAATAAGTTAATCGACATCTACATGCATGCAAAAACATGTGTCTTTTTTTTATGGAAATTGTATTCCTTTCTGATCGAGTTCCATTAGTTATCTCATACTCCCTCCCCACTACTAAGATTTTCCCACTTTCCTTAAAAGGAAACTCCACTAAGATTTTCACACTTCAAAACTTTCCTTAGTCATTCATTATACTCTCTTTCTATTGGTTACTTTTTGTGATTTGACATCTTGAACCCCACCCAACCATTTACCACCTTTCATTACCCATTTTCTTAATCCATGTGCCATTATGAAATGGGAAGATCATTGTGGTGGGAAGGGAGTACTAGTATATCATATTTAGAACGTCTCAAACATGAATTTGTAGAGGATCAACATAACCCGATAGAAAATGTGAAAATATATGGGTAAGGAATTTGATAAGGTTAGTTGATGTATCTTAGTAAAGATGCGAACTTAATTAGCTTAAACCCATCAATAACGATCTCTTTCATGAAGTTAATACAGGTAGGCGGCCATTATCACATGTATATCCAATGACATCATGTTTCACCTGTTCATGGGTATCAGGCAGTGACAACTAGTCTTCCTCCTCCTCTTCCCATAACTTGTCCATCTCATTTCTCATTTAAATCTGGAATTTTCGGTAACAATTATAGTTATACGATATCCAAATTGCATGTAATAAATCACCGTACCACCAACTTCCCAGGTAGTCCTATACATACATACATACATACGTACGTACTCTTAATTATATTCGTATTAATTATTACTTTTGTATTTATGTACATTATTATGAATTTAATGCATTGTTGTACTTTACATTTTTGGGTATGATTGTCTAATTCGTACGTTAACTTTTGACTTGGATGTTCCTCTCATTATATTTCTACTCCACTATCTACTAGTTAACTCAATTTAACTATAATAATTACCGGTAACAAGATGTTACAAGTTTAACTTTGATACCCAAACATCACATGCCACAACGAGTATAGTGGTTATCGGTTAAGATGAGGTAATAAGTATACTGTCATTCCGCCAGGTATGAATATTCTCTTTATTGTGATGTGACTTATTAGTGCACGGTTGCACGCTAATTATATGATATCTGAAAATGTAGAAACTCAAATAAGACTGTTATATGTTATATTACGGTCCTTGTTGACAATGATACGATGATCCTAGCAATGTCAATCAGCAGCTAAGGTAGTTGGTAAAGTCACGAAAGATGATATTTATATATGATCTGCGATTTGAATTCCGTCAACAGCATAATTCTACCATCGTAAACCCCTGTAATTTATGATTTTTTTTTTTTGAAGATGAGCCCAAAAATATTGTATCAAAAACGCTTTATATATAATATCAGTTGCAATTATAAAAGATCGTGTATAACTCCATTCGTATCTTAATGTTCTTCCCTTTTGTCTAATACTATATCCGAGAGTATATACTATTGTGGTGGCTAGATGCCTATATTGTTATGGACTTATCGGTATGTGTTCAGTTTTAATTTCTAAACGCAAGAAGCATGGTTGTTGAAGCAACTTTTATCAATTTATTAAAAGTCAGAACTCATGGGAAACACTAATGTATAAGGCATTGAAATTATTATAGAAAACCAAATGACTATATTTGTAATTTGTAAATCATTCCGCACAAATAAAACTTATGTATAACGGTTTTACATTATAACGTTAACAATACTGTAAAAACCAGATATTGTTTTACACAAGTACGCAACTACCCAAGGGAAAGGAGATATCAATTTCTTTTGGGTGCCTTTTTTGAGTAGATAGAACCGATTTTACAATAAAATAGTAGAACCGTTTTACACAATATATACCTTTTGTTCACTTATATAGAAACTCCTGATCATTTATCTTTGCTACTACATAATATATATAGTCCATATATATTTTCCTAGTTTTTTTTTAATTACAAATTAGACGACATCGACGATTTTTTATTTTAAAGAATGAAAACAAGGCAATCAATGTCTTTGTGGTAGCCTCTAACCGAACAGTTTTTAATTATAGTAACCTTTATTATTATCCCATGTAAAGTCTTAAGATGAAAGTTATCCTCATAAAATCTCGGTAGCCCAAGATATTGTGCATAAATATCATTTTCGAGCATTTAGATAAATTGTTTGTATAGATTTCATCATCATTATTCTTCTTGGATTTTGAATTGGTATGAATATTGGTCATTAATATTTACCTTTATTTTATTGTAAATATCGAGAATTGAGAACGTGAAGTTATTATATATTGATGGATGATAAAGTGAATCAAATTGTAAATGATGGGCAATTACTTTGAAAACACACTCAAAATAATAGAACTAACGAATTATCGCACAATTTATTTGAAAACATACAAAAGAATGCAACAAACAATCGAAACATTTCAAAATAGGTAAATTTGTGAACGTGCGTGACAATTAAAAGAGTACAATATAAATAATATATACTTGAACTTAAAAATTGTCGAACCCAACATTCCGTGACTCATTCATTCTGAAAAATATATGATCGATATAATTATGTAAATAGATATTACTCGTACTTAGCAACAAGTTACTCGTATTCCATAAAGTATATATAGTACTACGACTACATAATGCAAAATAGGACTCCAAAAAGTCCTTTACAAACTATTAGTCTCTTGTGAGACAGTCTCACACAAAGTTAGTGTGAGACTTAACTAGAAGACACTAATAACCACCAAAAAAAATAAAACCAAAATTTAAAAATAGAAAGTAACTACCCTTGTGTGAGAGGTCTCACAATAACGTTATTGTGAGACCGCCTCATACGAGTTTTTGTGCTTTACAAATTAGGTCACGGTAAAAATTGCAAAGCTATGAAATGAACAAGACAGTAAAAAAAAAAATAGCCTAGTGTTGAAGGTCATCTCTACTTAGAAGAAGCAAAGAAATTAAAAAAAAGGGGGGGAAGAAAGGAAGGAATGTGTCGTGTGAAACCAACAAAAGTGACTGCCCATCCACAACCCTAAAACCTCAACCTACTCACCTTTCTTATTCTGTTAACTCTTCCTCTTATTCCTCCTTTTTAAACCTTACACTATACATTTATTATTATTTGGTGCACTTGCTTATTTTTCATAAATAATCTTCATTCCTTCTCCAACCATCTTCTTCCTCCTCTCTTTTATTTATTTATTTATTTATACTAGTCAAAATAAAACCACCCTACCAATAATTATTTCTTTATGAAAAAAAAACCCATATTTAAAAACATAATTTATATTAAATTAATTTAAGTTAAATTATATGGATGATTCTTGTGGTAATTACAATTCTAGTGATAATGAAATGAAATCCTCAAGTAGTTGCCCTAGAGGCCATTGGAGACCTGCTGAAGATGAAAAGCTCAGAAAACTCGTCGAGCAATTCGGCCCTCAAAACTGGAACTCCATAGCCGAAAAGCTCCAAGGAAGATCGGGTGAGATGATTAATCTAACATCTTAATCTTAATTAGTTAGTTATCTTAAGCTTTAATTTGTGTTTAACTAATTTTTGTAGCTCAAACATCTCTATGTCCCTTTCATGTTTGATGAGATAATGAGCCTACATACCAAATTTAAGCTAAGGGGATGTACTACCAAATTTTATATTTTTATTTGAGTCACTGTTTTTATTTCAACTAATTACTCTTTCTGTCTCAATTATTTCTTTTTTATATTATTTGTGAGGACTAGTTTAATCAAATTAAATAAATGACTGAGATCGATGAACTAATTCTTACCATACACAAATTTCCCATGAAGATGATGTCTTTTGTTTTTTCAATTAGGATTATTGAAAAAAAGGGGTAGATGAAAATAAGACTCATTGATTATAATTTACATAGTAAGAGTACTCCTTTAGGTTATATGATGATGATGATGATATGGGATATTGTAAAAGATTTGATTGTCCTAAAATCCAAATTAATTAAATTTGTGATTTTAGTTATAATTAATTAATTAAGAGCAAGAAATCAAAAATTACCCTTACCTTACCTTACCTTAAAATTTCTCATTAAAGGTGGATTGACTAATTAGAAAATTTAGTTAAGAACTCACTTTCTCCTATATGTCTTACTTGAATTGTTGTTTTATTTAATTTTTACCTAGGCAAGAGTTGTAGGTTGAGGTGGTTCAATCAACTTGATCCAAGAATTAACCGTAAACCATTTTCGGAGGAGGAAGAGGATAGGCTGTTGACGGCTCACCGGATTCACGGTAACAAGTGGGCCCTCATCTCACGGTTGTTTCCGGGGAGAACAGACAACGCGGTCAAAAACCATTGGCATGTTATCATGGCTAGAATGGAGAGGGAGAGGAGATCATCCAAACATGTCCAATCTGGTAAAAGACCTATGATTGTTGCTTCTTCTTCTACTAATAATAACTCCTCTATTATCTCATCAACCCAACATCTTCTTCTAAACAACAAAAATCATAATGATGGGATTTTCAAGTTGAATCATCATAATATTCATAGTGGTACTACTACATCTTTGAGTTTTAGGGCACCATCATCAACATCAATTGGGAATAATAATAATAATAATAATGATAATTATATGGGAATTAGCTCAAGATTATTTGGGGCTAGACCCTTATACAAAGGTGGTATAACAAGACATTTATCAAATGGGTCTTCTCAAATCAATGTTGGTAATCCATATGTGGGATTAGGTTCAAGTAATAGTAATAATAATAGTAATAGTAATAATGCGGTAGATAATTATGTTTATGACCGTAACCACAACAAGGCGCCTTTTAATATCCCATCGATTTGCAACCGAAGGAATAAGGTGGATCGAATAATTGAGGTCGAAAAAGAGCAAGACGAGACGGAGGAGGAGGAGGATGGGAGAGATATGTTGATGAACAGTTCATCAAAGGAGATTCGTTTCATAGATTTTCTTGGGGTTGGAATCTCTTCTTGATCATCGTCATCATCAACAATTAAGTTAATTAATTAGTTATGTTTGATATGTTACTTACTTTAATTAATAATAACTACTCGTATATGATTTGAACAACAATCGAGTGTTATGTTGTGTTGCGGTCGTCGTCTATGTAATTGACATCGTCTTTCATACTACTCGTCCCTCTCTTTTTGTTTTGTTTTTTTTTCTCATGTGCATGTTTTAATGCATGTAGAGAGGGGTCAATATAGGTTAAACCGGTATTAATTATGGTAATTATTAGTTATTAGTGACTAATTACTTCCCTTTGTACAACTACTTATAAATTATTGGTACTCCTCCATCAATAACCGAATATATATATACTCCTTATTTATTTCGTTTTTGTTTAGTTAATACATACTCCGTACATATATTGTACGTACCCGGTTTAGTCCTCGTTCAAATCTTCTGATTCATTACTTATACAAATTAAATAAAATGACCAATCTTACTCACATGAGTTTTTCACATTGGTACGTTTTCTCTAGAGATGTAACCCTGTACGGCTATACCGTACCTCAAGATGTAATTGTGTGTTGCTTATGTATGTGTATAATTTGTACCACTTGAGAACTTTTTATACATCAATATTCCATATATATATATACGTTTGCGGTTTGCCAGTTTGCCCTGCTTGAAACGCGTGTATTATTTCTAAGGGTTCGAACCCGAGGACCCTGATGTACTTAATAGGTCGAGTAGTATGCACATTATTTAATTAATCTATTCAAATTTCCAAAATTGAGTTAAAGCATGTTTTTTTTTTCTTAGGAAAGTGAGTGGAAATAATTAAGATGTGGGAGGATTGTCACGTAAGAAGACAGCGCAAGAAATGCATGATTTTTATTTTGAACTTATTCGATTAAAGAGTTTGCAGAGAATGTATATGATCACATGAAATGCTCTCATTATCGGGAAACTTTTAAGCTAATGCTTTCTACTTAAGTACATGTCTCTGAGTTCGTAGTATAACGAAGAAAGTGATGCTTAGCTGTGTTGAACAAGGACATGTTACTAGCCTTTCTAATTATGCGCATAAGCTTTCAATTCTATTTTTTCAACTATTTTATTTTAGAGTAGGTCTCCTGAGAGACGGTCTCTCATTAACTTTACTGAGAGACTAGTACAAATGGAAGTAATAGTGGTACCAAACCTAATAGAAGTAGGTACGATTAACATAAAAGAATCTACAAATATAAAGAGGGTACGTTTCTTATAAAAACAGATACAAAACAAAGTTGTCATTTAAGAGTACGAATAAGACATAGAGTGATATTGAAGAGTGGTCTCTCGACAAGTTAGTGAGAGACCGTCTCTTCCAAGATTTTGTGTTTATTTTATTGAGTTCTTTTAATTTGATCATTTTGCTTGCATGCACAAATTATGTCTCATACTTGAGTCGGTTTATTTTTATGAAAAATAAAGAAATTGTTGTACAATGTGAGACTGTTTATACAATAACTACGGTATGCATTTTCACATGTACATTAATAAATGGAAACGGAAGAGTTAACTATATATGGTTAATGTAGGTAAGTAGCTGCATAATGAGTATACCAATAATTTATACTCATAATTATACGTACACTCCCCAAGCTTGCTTCTTCGATCATAAGCCACATTATCTAAAATTCTAGTTATATAAATTGGCAAGTAGTGAAACTTATTGACAGAAATAGAGGGAACTTTTGACAAGATTAGCGTTCACTCTTGAGTTAGCTTGTGAATGTGAAATGAGTATACCATAAGATACTCCGTAACATCTACTTTAGAATAGTTTTGAGGTAATATCTTAACTGTATTTTTCTACATTTGTACATAATATTTTTTTCATAAACAATTGTACAGTGTATAACATTATTATGAAAACAAATTTATAGAAGAATCTAGATTAAACGACCGTATAGTGTATAACATTATGAAAACAGAAATATATAGCAAAATCTAAATTTGTACTGTAATTTCATTTTTTAAAGTTTCGTAATATTTACAATTTTTACGGTCAATTTTTTTAAAGTTTGACGTTAAAATAAACAATGTTTTTGGATGAAATAGATGTGATTAGAGGATTTATTTTCATACTCGTAGGTTGAAATGCTATTTGAAGTTCATCAACGTAACAATTTTGTTTTTTATGAGCATTATTCATAGAAAGGGCCAATTATTATATTCTCGAGTGAGGTATCGAAATAACATGAACATAATATAGATAACCGTAGGTGGAGTTGGAGATAAAGAAGTATCCAACTCAAAATGTTGAATTAGACGAGAAGAAAAGTAGTAGTGGTAGTAGGGTGTGTGTGTTTTCGTGTGGTAAGAAATCCAAATCAGTTAAGAAACCAACTTCTACCCTTTACTTACTTAAAACCTGGGCTACTCGATCTCTTGCATGCAATAATCACATAATAATGTAAGTAAGTAGTCTTGGTATTTGACTTTTCATAACCACGACCACGAGGAGGAGAGTTTTTCATACAAAAAATTTAGTGCCATCAAGGCATGCATCAACGTATGTAGTACAAAGACCCAATGATCCATAAACTAACGTGCTATTTGCATATCAGTTAGTAATGACATTTACAGTACAAAATTAAGTTTGATATATATTTACCGGTCGAATAATATATAAAACCTGGTCTGCATCTTCCAATTTGATTTCTCGGGTTTTATCTCCGCATTAAGCTTATCTTAAATCTTAAAAGTAATGAATTACATAACATTTAGTCCTTTGTATTGCTTTATTAGACGAAATATTTTATCCATAAGATCAAGACATGCCAGAATATTCACAAAAGCTCCTATATAAGACGGTCTAAGAGTAATATTACCTGTATTATCTATGAGGAGGTGATTATTAAATTAATAATCATTTTCTATGTGATAAATCTTACAATGAAACCGATAGCCCCAATACTGATTTTTTAACTTGAACAATTTTAGTTGAAAATATGACATTGTCTAACGGGCTTTCCCTATTCTACGTTGGTTCTATAGGAGAGTTGCTAAAATGGATGAGAAGATTGTGTGAATTTGATTGAAAGCAAAACGATGGACTTGGTTTCAGCCCATTACTAAAGCTTGATACTCGAAGTTTATTAAGCCCAATAAAGAGTTGTTTCGCATTGCCCAAGTTAATGAAGCTTCCTACACAAATCACTAGGCCCATCACTTAAACTCACTAACTCTAAAAACATGACCCCAATACTAAACATTTTAGTCGTGGCTCGTGATTCGTGAGTAGAGCAGACAAATCGGACGCGCCGGCCCAATCGTACTTCGTACCCGTTCAGCCCGACTTAATCGTGCCTGGCAGGCCCACTGTGTCGTGCCGGATCGTGCCTGACTCTGAGAACGTGCGCCGAGGCACAGTTCGTGTCGGGCCGTCATGCCCCGACCAAATTTTCAGAATTTTTTATTTTTTTGGTATTTAGAGTCGTGTCGGCCCAACCGTGCCTCGTGCCGGGTTGTGCCTAGGCACAAGCTTTTCTTCAAATTGGCGTCGCGGCCCGACTTGGGACCGGTCATGCCGTGTCCATGCTTTCGCCACGTCATCACCGTGCCGGGCCGATTCGTGCTGGACCAGGCCACCAAGATAGGCCCGACCCAATTTGCCAGCTCTACTCGTGAGCTTCATACTGTGACTAACATTTTGGTGTTAATCTCAATGGATAATCATCGCATATTATTTTAACTCTAGGACATGGATAGGAATGGTGAGAAACATTTACTTAATCGCATTATCCGTCACAATTATTTATTTATCTTTGATTAAAATATTTCTCACAAATAATATAAATGATACAGAGTAACAAATGACCGAAAAGGAAAGAGTATGGTGGTTGAGAAAATGTCTTTGGTAAAGTATTATGGATATCGAGAGTTATGATAAGTAATGAATATCATAATGATTTCGTGGCGTCCATTTTGTGCACCACCCGGAGTATTATACTCCATAATAATTTGCTTAATTATTTTCATTTTCCTCCTTTAAAATTAGAATTCGAAATCAAAAAGTAGTAAAGGGTAATTTAGGAACGTAAAATTGGAAAATCTGGCGTATTTATTTAAATATAATCATGATCCTAGGACTAAACGTAAAATTAGTTAACGGCAACCCTTCATAGCACTTTTGTAGGAGTCTTCCAACTAGATGATGAACTAATTATTAGATGAAGAAGCCACGTCTAATCCAAC
This sequence comes from Agrostemma githago, assembly GCA_958450325.1. Taxonomy (NCBI): domain Eukaryota; kingdom Viridiplantae; phylum Streptophyta; class Magnoliopsida; order Caryophyllales; family Caryophyllaceae; genus Agrostemma; species Agrostemma githago. The sequence goes on from OY288255.1 coordinate 3,852,929, forward strand.
GATTAATGCCCACAGTTTCATTAGGACTTTGTCCTGCTGGTGCAACTGCTGCACAACGTTGTATTTTGCACAGCCTGCGCCAACGTTTGACATGGATCGCGGATAAGCCCAATTTTGTGACCACAGTACACCTTTAACTTCATATCCACTGATGTAAATATTATTTGTCCAAATTGGATCGTCCAGTTTCTATAGAACCGTGATTACTCCGTAATTAGTATTCCCTCCAATTTCTTAAATTAACTTTACATTTTTTTTGTGAGGTAAAAAGTGGGTCAACGAGATTAGTTTAAAAATATAGATAGAGTAACAAATTTTCATTCTTTATTCATGTTAAATGTTAAACTCACCAAAAAAAAAAAGAACACAAATTCTTGCATGAGACAATTTCAGGATAAATTATAGTAAGAGGGTCTCACAAGAGAATTAATGAGAAAAGAAAGGGCAAACTCACGGAAGTTGATACACTTACACGGCGTGTATGAGATTTCTCATACACGACCAATCATATTGCGCCACGTATTTAATTTTGTTTAACCTAAGGTGGTTAGTGTAGGGTTAGATTAGTAATTTTACATGATTAGTTTGTTCTTAATCTTAGCTTAGTTAAGTCAAATTAGAAAAAAAATTATTTTGGTTTTTTTACATATTTCGTTTTATGAATTAATTAGATAATATTATTAATATATTTAAGATTTATTTTAAAAGAAAAATTATTGATATAATTATAATTTATATTTTTTTTAAATCATCGTTATATATATTTTTATATTAAAAAAATCAATTTAAAAAATATTATATTAAAAAAATTATAACTTTCGAAAACTTTAAAGTAAATTTAGAAAATTAATAAATTAATACTCCGTAATATCTTATTCTTTCTATTAATAAATTAAATTTAAAACGAAAAATTACTTAGGTTAAAAATTTGGGTTTAAGATCATATTTTTCAATTTAAAATATAAATAATAAATAACAAATAATTTAAATTTAATACTCCGTATGTTTTTTTTAGTATATTAATAATTGATATATTTCCTATATATATTATCAAAATTAAAAAAATGTAAATATTCATGAATTTACTTTATAATTTTGAAAATAATAATAATAATTAAGCTTTCAGAATATATTCTCGCTTTTTATAATTATAAAAAAAAATTACTGTATAAAAATATTTATTATATATATGCCTTCACATTGTAAAGAAATTATACGGAAATATTTAGAAGATTTATAAGAAATATAGAATGGAATGAAATATTGATTGAGAATATTCCTTATGTGTTCATATTCTACTTATTTTAGTTTGTTAATATATATAAGTATTTATTTTGATATATTCACCTTATAAATAATAATAATAATAATAATAATAATAATGTACAAAATGAATAAAGAGTCATAAACTTCTTGCAAAAAAAAAAATAATAATAATGTAAAACTGTAATCATATTAATTAATTTTACATTTTAAATGGATCATAAAAAAACTTAACAATATTATATAATTATTTCAAAGAAAAAAAAAACGTAAAAGTTTATAGATTTCACTTAACTAGATTAAGGTTAAAAATTAATCAAAGATGTAAAATGATTAAACTAACCCTAAACTAATAACTCTAGGTTAACAAAATCTTGACACATGAAGCGATACGATTGATCGTGTATAAAATTGTCATACACGCCGTGTATGTGTAGCCTTTTCCCAAACTCACATCACCTACATCATACATTTGATGATACGATGTGATTTCTCTTTCCCTATTCTTAATTTAAGCTTATGATAATTTTTTATACAACCTCATTAATCATTACTTATGATAAATTATGTTGTTTTATTTTAAATTAATGATGAATGATTGAAGTTTTGGAATCTTTTAAGAATCCTTAATTTATGATGAATTTCTAAAGTTCATTACTCCATCCGTTTTTTAAGTTTCTTCTCATTTCTTTTTGCACTTAGATTAAGAAAGTTAGTTAAAATATTGTAAAGTAATGAATGTGGGCCTTATGAAATGACTTGTATCCAATGGGATGAATTCAATGAAAACAAAAAACTAAAATAAGATGAGCAAAAAAGGAAAGATTAGAAATGAGAAAAAACAAAAAAACGGCCCAAAAAGGAATACGGGAAGAAACATAAAAAACGGAGGGAGTAATTTTTTTTATATTGTTCCCATTTTTTTGTTTTGAAAAGTGAACCCCGTCATCAAATTCTTGAATACGTCAATGCCAGACTTGGCAAAACGGGTCAATGGGTCGGGTTAGTTTCGGGTCGGGCGACTTTTGGGTTATTAAAATTGGATTAACTTCGGATCGGACCGGGTTATTTCGGGATTGGGTTCGTTTCGGGTTTGCTATTTTTAATTTTTTAGGGATATCGACTCAATCCTATAATAATACCCAGATCAGTTTCGGGTCAAGTCAGATCAATTCGTGTTACGGGTCAACTTCAAATCTTTAATTAGTTCGGGTTTTGATCGACTCATTCGGGTCGCGTTAATTTTGTTAGCTCTAATCAATGCCTATATGCCTGCTTTTTCATTCTAGAAAACTCACTTATTTTACATGCTGTAGTTTACTTTGTACAAAGCTAAATTTGTGATAAAAAAAAAGATGGAGTAATAAATTTGTTATTTTGATTGATAAAGACAATTGATATGCTACTTCACATGCTCATCTTTTTTAATCAAGTGATATTATCATTTGATTCGTTGTTGACATGTAACTCCGTAATTGACATCGCAAGAGAGATGCTCTAAGACCATGGTTACCCATGATACAATTTCTCTACATAGAGGACCCATCTGGCCATCTCTTCCGCCTCACTTTATATACCACATTTTCTATTCATTTTTTATTTCATTTTATAAATTTATTTACGGCAATTTAAACAATTAACCCACCAACTTGCAACTAATTGCTCTCTATTTTCTCTTTTTCTCGATCCTTTAAAGTGGAGATTTTTCCTCAATCCTCCTTCAAAGATTGAGAATCCATTGATGTATCATCATTTTCACTCCATCCACCCTATAATTTAAGTTCAAATCCATTGTTAACCTATCTCTAAATTGTGCAAATGGTTAAAAAAAAAAAAAAAAAAAGTAAATATAGTAATGATTACTCCCACTATATATCCCAGCCTTGCAAGAGTCCGAGTTAGGTCAAAATCACTTTTTTACCACATGATGGGTTGAGTAACTTGAGTTGATCCCACTTGTTCATTTGTCTCCTAGTCCTACCATCTCCCAGTCTGGCATTTTACTAGTTTCTTTTGATTGTTTCTTTTGATATTATTATTAATAATAAGTATTTATAAATAACGATCATTTGAAATTATTTTTCTTGAATAGGTCAAATTCATGCGTTGATAGTAAAACTATTTCGTACCTAAAATAACCACCTTATCCATCTCTACAATTTTTTTTGGTGAATTACAAAATGGTTGTTATGGATGGGAAAAAGGATATCTAAGTAGCGGAAGAAAGGATATACAGAATACTTTTTTTGAGTTTGGTAATTTTAATTCTCATATACAATTGGTAATTAAAACGTCTACCTATAATAACGACTTTATCTTTTCAATCATGGAGTATAATTTATTGAATATGTTGTAAAGCTGCCACCACTTTAATTTTATAAAAACAACGAATTAACACATATGCATTACCAAAAATAATTTAAAATGAACTTTATTTCGACAAATTGTGTATTAAGAGGAACTTTGTACATAGAAGTAATCTAATTCTTGCAATTTGTATTTTTTAGTAGATTGCATAACACATAATTTTGTTTAAAACAAATACGGAGTATATTTATCGGATTCAAAAAGAATATATTTATCATAAATGTGACAATTATTAACTACATTATAAATACAACAAAAATTATGTATTTAGGTCTCCACAAAATCCTTGCCCCATCTACCTAAATTAGTTGGTATCAGACTCATTTCAACGTTAAAACCAATATACTCGTCTTAAGCGAAACTCATTATATTTACGCATTACAGTAACTCGAACTCAGTACTCGGTAGTGAGCTTTTTGAAAAATAAGGGTACAAGCGACATTAGCGCATACCTGAAGGATAGGGGTAGACGTACTTTTCTGAAAAGTTGGAAAATATACGTGAACTTTTTGAAGAAAAAAAATATAGTACTAGAAATGTACTCGTAATAAGTAAGATTAAGCCATACCTAAAGGAGTCAAGGGTACAAGTAAAATTAATTTTTTTAATGAGATCAACGTACAAAAGGTTGAAGTAATTGGAATTATCTATAGGAACACAAATTGTAAATCTGAAAGTGTGAACTACACAGTGTGAAACTCAGATAATTAATGTCCCAAAACAACATGGATTAGAAGATAGAGACAGTGAGGCACTGAGCCTACTGACGAACGCACTATCAATCCACATTGATTAGATCAAATGTTTTTACTGCAAAAGCTGAAACACGTGTTTTCGTTTTTCCTTTCAATTTCAACAACAGCTTTGTATTTAGTCAAACCCAAACCCAAACCCAAACCGAATTTGACATGATTCTTAACAAATCGAAAAATAGCCTAGCCCCCGTTCTGATCATTTTTAGGGGGCGTTTGGTTCGTACATAGGTATGGATTCGGAATGAGGAATCATACCAAGGTGGTATGGGGTTGGAACTTGATTCCTCATAACTTGTGTCTGTTTCGATTCTATTTGATCATATCGGGTTAATATTAACTAGTGATAATCTTCCAAAAAAGTCATTTAAAATATTTATTTTTTAATTATTTAAGGGTCCGTTTGGATAGCAAAATAGGAGGGAAAGGGAGGGGAGGGAGAAGGAGGGGAAGGGAAGGGAGGGGAGGGAAGGGAAGGGGAAACGATGGTCGTTTGGATAACATGAATAAGGAGGGAAGGGAGGGAGAAGAGGATTGATAAACGTGTCTTTTATTAGGAAGGAACAAAATGTATTATATAACCTTTGTAATTACGATTATTAATTTTGGACTCATTTAAATATAACAAAAAAATGAATTAAAAATTGTTAAATTTTTTTTTTTTATTATTTTATTTTGAATCAGCTCAACTCACGCGATGAAAAAAAAAATGACATAAAAAAACTGAATTGAATGTGTCTGAACTGAACTAAACTGAATCCGTCTAACTGGAGTGAACTAGAAGTGTCTGAATATAAGTTCACAAGAACATGACGTTCTCAACCCGACTCACTCATAAAGGCCATAACGAAAAAAACAAGGCATCATAGTTTTTTTATCCTAACCTGATTCAACTGTAATGAAAAAAAAGGCGTCGTAATTTTTTTATACGTTTTCTTATCCTAACCCAACTCACACGTATCAGTGGAAAAAAAAGTCGCCGTAATTTATCCTAACTCGAGTCCCCAGTAACGGAAAAAAAAAGGTCGTCGTAATTTTTTTATCCTAATCTGACTCACAAGTATCGGAAAAAAAGAGCAAATTGTCGTAATTTATCCTAGCTCGACTCACTCGTAACAGAAAAAAAATCGTCGTAATTTTTTTATTCTAACCTGACACACAAGTATCGAAAAAAAAATCGTCGTAACTTATTCTAGCCCGACTCACCCGTAACGGGGAAAAAAAATTGTCGTGATTTTTTTATCCTCACCTGTATCGGGAAAAAAAATCGTCGCAAGTTTTTTTATCCTAGCCCGATTTACTAGTATTGGGAAAAAAAAAAAGTTTGTCAATGGTCGTGAATGAGTGAAAAATGTTGGAGGAATACGTTTTGTTAGCAAGGACAAATTAGTAATTTTGTAATTAATGGACAAACAATCCATTTTCCTTTCAAATCTGGCCTATATTGGCAAGATTTTCATTTACTCTAAAATGAATCAATCCAATCCTTCCATTTCCTTCCCCCTCCATTTCCCTCCCTTCCTAAATGATATCCAAACAAAGGATAGTTCATCCCTCGTTTTCCCTCCCCTTCATTTCCTCTTATCCAAACACTATGGTCCGTTTGGATAACAAAATAGGAGGAAAAGGGAGCGGAGGGAGGGGAGGGGAGGGAGAAGGATGATTGTTTGGATAACATAAATAAGGAGGGAAGGGAGGGAGAGGAGAATTGATAAAATTGTCTTTTATTAGGAAGGAACAAAATATATTACGATTATTAATAATAACTTGTCATTACGATTATTAATTTTTGACTCGTTTAAATATAACAACAAAAATGACTTAAAAATTAATAAAAAAAAAAAATTAATTTTTTTATTTGTTTAATCAATTCAACTCAGTGACTCACTCGTAATTTTTTTTATTCGCTCTATTATCCTAACCGACTCATCCGCGATGAAAAAAAAAAACATAAAAAAACTAAGTTGAATGTGTCTGAACTGAACTAAACTGAATCCGTCTAACTGGAGTGAAAGTGTTTGAATATAAGTCTACAAGAACAGGGCGTTATCTTAACTCGACTCATCCATAAGGGCCATAACGAAAAAAAAAACAAGGCGTCGTTTTTTTTATCCTAACCTGACTCAACCGTAACGAAAAAAGCTATCGTAATTTTTTTATACATTTTCTTATCCTAATCCAACTCACACGTATCAGTGGAAAAAAAGTCGTTGTAATTTATCCTAACTCGACTCACCCGTAACAGGAAAAAAAAAAATCGTTGTAATTTTTTTTATCCTAACCTAAATCACAAGTATCGGAAAAAAATAACAAATTGTCGTAATTTATCCTAGCCCGACTCACCCTTAACGGGAAAAAAATTGTCGTAATTTTTTTATTCTAACCTGACTCACAAGTATCGGAAAAAAAAATCGTCGGAATTTATTCTAGCCCGAGTCACCCGTAACGGGGAAAAAAAATCGTCATGATTTTTTTATCCTCACCCGTATCGGAAAAAAAAATCGCCGTAAGCTTTTTTATCCTAGCCCGATTTACTAGTATTGGAAAAAAGAAGTTTGTGAATGAGTGAAAAATGTTGGAGGAATACGTTTTGTTAGTAATGACAAATTTATAACTTTGTAATTAATGGAAAAAAATGGATTTTCCTTCCAAATCTTGCCTATTTTGGCAAGATTTTACTTTAACCTAAAATTAATCAACTTCATCCCTCCATTTCCTTCCCCCTCTATTTCCCTCCCTCCCTTCCTAAATACTATCCAAACAAAGGATAATCCCTCCATCCCTTTCCCTCCTCTCCCCTCCCCTCCAAATCCCTCAATCCAAACACACCCTTAATTAATTTCATGTATATTATGCTTTAATCAAATACGTAGTATATTTTTTCACAACATTTCAAACAAATATTATTTTTTTTTTTAAATTGATTCCCATAGGTATCAAATCTCATACCCAATGAGGGGTTGGGTATGGAAAACTCATACCTCATGACACAAGGTATGGGGTTAAATGATTCCAAACCCATATCTTTTATACCCAAATTTGATCAATCAAACGCCCAACATGTTTACCAAGTTTACACATAGCCCAACTATATATACCAGAAGGTTGAATTGATTGGCTAACTCAACAATTGACACGATCCAATCCAACCTTACCCAAGTCGATAACAAAAAAAAAATTATGTTCCAAAATTTTGTTTTATTTTATGGGTAAATGAAAGGGGGTAACTTACCTATCGTGAAACTGACAATTTAACATTCTCAATGACTCAACGAGAATGTGTAAGGTTTCTAAATGAGGACGAGTGACAAAGTTACAAAGAACAACGTTTGTTTTTAAGTGTTGTAAAACGAGAAAAAAAGAAGGAAAAGTGAACACCTTTGGTACGGTGTCCACAATAATAAGTACTCCGTGGATAAAGTTTTAAAGAGAAAGGTGTCTTGAATCTTGATTCCGGCAAAGTAATTAGGGAGCAGCAGTGTAGTAGCAGGACCAGCACAATAATACGGAATAAGTTACTGTGGAATGTCAATGATTGATAAGTTGACCAAACCTGTTTTTTAAATTGCAACTCTCCACAAATGATATATACAACCTACAGGATTGTATTTAAGAGATTAAATAAGAAAATAATTCATTGATATATGTATTTATTGTCTTGATATATGTGTAATTTGTGCTCAAATCCATATATTTATACTAAAATTGGAATACTTGAAATGTTTAAATACAGTCCTATGAGTTGTATATAACATCATTCTTTTATTTAATAATACCCCCTCCTAGTTTTTTTTTCTTCCCTTTTTTTCGTGCACAAAAATTAAGAAAGTATTAAAGAATTCATTAAAGTAAGAAAATGTGGGGTATAAAGTAGAAATACAGTGGAGTTTGTGAGTAAATGAAAGAATAAAAAACTGAAAGAAAAATAAAAAATTGATTAAAGTACAACCAAAAAATGGAAAGAGAGAAAATAATTCAACTAGTGCCAAAAAAAAGAAGGGAAGATAAAAAAACTAGCCGGGAGTAGTAATAAAGGTTTGTAATGTACGATTATTAATCACATTTTTATATAATTAAAGTAAAAATTACGGTATTTTGTCTAAGTATAATAAATATGAGTTAATATATAGAATATCAAATTTTCGTGATAATATCATTATAATTATTGATTTAATTGCCATATGAATGTGTATCTACGGAGAAAATAATACAATAATAATGCTCCCTGTGTTCAAGTCGAACCTTTTCCTTCTTTGTTTTGACACTATTTGCAGTCAAGGATAACTTTCAATATTCACGACAATCTATTAGAGAAAATATATTCATCTATGATCTTGTTTGATTCGATTTAAAAATCGAACGTAAAATGTTCGACTTGAACGAAGGGAGTAATACGGAGTAATAATAGTAGTAGTAATAATAATAATAATAATAATAATAATAATACTCGGTAATAATAATTGTACGTACATGTGAGTGCAGCCTTTGGGGCGTGATTCAGATCCACTGCCATCATAATAGTAACATTTTTATTTTATTTTAATGCCATCATCGTGAGTAATTGAGCTGGCAGGCAGATGCCCCAATTCCATCTCCACCTTAATTAAGTCCTAATCATCCACCTAATCAATCAATATTACTCCGTTCTTTCTCCGATTCTTTGAAATTGCAATATTAACTTTTTTTCACAATCCACCTAGAATAAGATTGTGAGTGTGGATAGTGAACCTTACTAATAAAGTAAAACTTTACACTAACAAACATATTTATTATAGAAATGTGATAATTCTAATAAAAATTAAATTACGAAGTGCATAACAAACTTGCATTTCAAAGAATTTGAGGGAGTATTAATCAATGAACAACTCCATACAGTACTCATATAGTCTATTCATTTATTTTTTCTAGTATGTGATACAGTACATGGTTTTTTATTTGTAATAAGGAAATAACGTCACCTAGCTATGCATGTCTCCATTTCTACTTTTTGGTTTGATTGAATCACGAGCTAAAAGGGTGATCAACATTATTGTGTTTACACCTTAGTCATAATAAATTGAATCTATGAATGTTTTGACTATAGAATCATCTAGTGTTCATTTATTCTTTTAGTCTTTAAAGATTGTCCCATTTATCTATTATATATTTATAAATATTTTAATGAAACGAGATAATCTGAGTAGAACAGAAGTAGTATTATCCTAAGATTTCGGTTGATCTGGTTATTTCATATAATATCAAAGTTAGAACGATCAAAAGTCACGTTTTCCAGTCTTACTAGCGAACCATGTATGAGGCATCGGGAGGTATGATTGAGTTGATTCCTTGACAATAAACTATTTATTAATTTAATTTGTTGGAGCACAAAGTCTAGGGAGAGACGGTCTCTACGTAAGTTATTGAGAGACCATTTGTCAGTACCATTTTATGTCTTATTCGTACCTATTTTTATGATTAGGTGTATCTCTAAATCACAAGCAACTTTGTTTGTACCGTTTTTTATAACAAACGTATCACATTTATATTTGTATACTCTTTTAGATTAGGCATACCTATTTTTAATAGATTTGGTACCACGGTTACCTTTATTTGTAATTAATCTCTCAATAAACTTAATAAAATACCGTCTCCGGGTAGACATACTCTTATTGTAGGTTACTATTGTATATCATAATTTAATCCCTTTAATTATTGATCATACATATACAACATAAATTTAAATAATCATCTCTCGTTAACATCGTAGGTGTAGTACATGAATGATTAATACGGAGTACTAATGAATAAATCAAATTTATGATATTGAAATGGTTACTATTCACTCTGCTTTATTCTCCTAGCTTGCCCAAATCATAACCGACCGATCCCTACCAAAGTACCATGAAGAACCAAACCAACTAATCACTGTTCACAAATCACAATAATGACAGTAAATGAATTATTACTCCATCTTTTACGGATTTGAACCGTTTTACATGTGACATCGTTTTACACTATATTTTTACATCCTATTTTATTATAACAATGTAAGAGTATTTTTAAACCCTCACATCTTCAACTAATTAAAAATATACTCCAAAAAAATCCAAATTATTCGAGGAAAATGAGTACATTTAAAAATAAATATTGAAGTGATAGAAGCCGAGTATGATAAATTCTTATTTGTGACGGGTCAAATAATATATACTTGGGGGAATAAGACAAAATCATGTGCTACTCAGTAGCCATATCTTTTCTAATACTATAATAATATTATTTGACCCGTCACAAGGGAGACTTACTCTACAGGTTTATGGGCTAAAGCAGTAGAATTTAGAGGAGTTAAGCGGTCCACAGTTTCACAGTAAGCTAGCTAGTCACATACTATATCGTACAGTATATAGATTCATAGTGGTCGTCCATGGTAAGCCGTGAAGATTACGTAGGTGTAATACCATAATCTCAATTACAAAGGGAATAATCTAGTATTTTATTTACAAAGGAAGACTAGCTAGCTAGCTACAATAATTGTTTTACTATTATATATACTCCGTATTTTGTAAAATAAAATTGAATATATATATATATATATATATATATATATATATATATATATATATATATATATATATATATATATAGTGGATGTGTCCGTAGAAGTTAGATGAAGGCATAAGCACATAGTTTCCTTCCTTGCTTGCTTCCTGGTATGATCGATTGATTAATAGTAGATCCAGGTAGGAATAGGATAGGATGCATAAAGCAGCTGCCAGTTGGTTGGGCTGTCACCCCACACCATCCCATCCCACTTGTTATATACTCATATTTGTAAAATGTAAACATATTAATTAATATTAATATTAATATTAATATTATCTGATCTGAGCATGCAGACGACGACGACGAAGACGACTATTATTAATTAATAAGTACCCGTATGATCTACTGTAATTGATATAAGTACTACGTAAGTAATGTACAGTATATGATATGATATGCATGCAACTTGATGATGGCTCTTGTACAATTGATCCTAATAATCTTGCAAATTTAGCCATACTAACTAACTAACTTCAATTATATAGTATATAGGACATTAGGAGGCTTCTCATGAAATTGTAATGGAATGCGTAAAGAATTAGTGTAAAGTAGATCGGAGTATACTCCGTATTATTTTTGTTTGATTTAAGACTTTGTTTCTTCCCTTGTAGAGTACTGTAGTATTTTCCTAGCTTTCCATTAATATTGAATAATGTATGTGTGTGTGCTTATTTGCTTCTACAAATTTTAAACTATAAACATCTTACTCCCTTAAATTACTCATTTTCCCATTTTTTTTTAAAGAAGAAAAATGGATCCGTACCTGAAACTAATCCAAAAAAATAAAGATAATATGTATTGTGTACTACATAAGAACTGTATTTAAAGTGCCTAGTTTATGTGTTTTTTTTTGAGCGAATAGATCATTTCATTAATAAAAAGTCATACGACATCTACAACTTATATCGGAATAGAACGGATACAATATTATAAAATTTGAGTAAAATAAATTCTCGTTAAAACAAAGATCTCTCACTAAGATTTTGATCTCCGCTTCTGCACATCCTCTTTCAACACATCGCTGTTTAATGATACAGCTTTTCAGCTTTTCACAAGAGGGTCTTCGGATCTTCCAAGGTTCTGATGAGAATCAATTTCATCTAACCTAATAGATTGTAGCCGCCGATCTGACATAAATTGAGATACCACATGATGAACGATTATAACACTGATGATCTTCCGCGTCATCTCCACTATAATAGATTTAACATCTCTCCTTAAAGAGAGAGCGAAACCCATCAATTGATGGGGGCGAAACTCTCCAAAAGAAGAGGACTTATTATAACTAATAATACTAATATTAAAACGATATAATTAATTAAAAATTAAAAATTAAAAATTTGGGGCTTACCACCATTATTAATGGTGGTAGCCCCGCGTTTTTTTTTTTGAAGGCTAGGGTTTTTTTGTTGGGAGGAGGGAGAAGGGTTGGATAATTGGGGTAAGTGCCTAGTTTATATTAGTGTTGTTATTTATATTTTCATTTTAATAATTATTTAAATTTCAAAAACTGTTTTTTTACCCATTAACATATTAGTTAAAATAAGATTCACAATGATTTTGTCTGAATATGATAAATGGAATTTAATATTTTAATTTCTCACGATAATATCCTTGTAATTTTGTTTTGGTTAACATGTTAAGTACATGTTAATGTGTTTAACTAGTGGACAGTTGGACACATCACACATGCATGTTAGAAAAACAATTCATTTTTGAATTGAGAAAATTTTGTTGAGTTGTTTGATTTGCTGATTTTATGGAGTTGAGCGTACTTAGGTGTTTCTTGAATTTATTTAATTGTGAGTCAATTTTATTAAGCCTTACTTCAATTTTGTTGAGTTAAGAGATATATTAAACTGATTGTATCCAATGTTACGCGCAACTGATTGTGCGTCCTTATTTCTCATTACGTTTTATTTGGATAGACAAATAAGAGGGAAAATATCGAGAATGGAGAGATTCAAGCCTGTAACCTATTACGAGTATTTACTGAGTACATTTTTGTGTTTTAACCACTAAATTAAGACAGGATAAATCATCGATAAAATTGTTATCAAATGTAAAGGTGTTTAAATTTGGAATGCAAGTTCTTTGCTATTTTGTTATCAAATGTAAAGGTGTTTAAATTCCTACTTTCACCAAAAAAAAAAAAAAAAAATCTTACTAGTAAATCACTAAATCATGCCTTCATTCTACCACTCAACACTAATGGATGTCAAATGTCTCAATTATGTTTTCCCCATCCCCACCTGTCGTTTACAAAAGGACGGATCGATACTAGTAATACCATACTAGTATACTACGTACATATGTGTTTCACGTTTTGTCTTTTCATTCTATTTAATTTGGATTCAAGTCGGATAGGAGTTCAAGAGGTAAAGTTTTTTGTCATGAATTTTAACACTATTAAGTTATAGGGTACAAACCCGAGATCTTTAGTTGAGGTAAGAACAACCCTTACCAGGAAAACAAAAATATACTCCCTCCGCTCCACAATGATTTACCCACTTTTATTCATATGTGAGGAATTAAAATAAGGGAAAATTGATAACTTATACCTCCAATAACTTCATTTTTCAAACTTTATACCTTCGATAATTTTTTTTCAAATTTTATACCTACTTATCTAATTTATTTCATAATGCATACCTTCATTCAAATTCCGTCACAAAACTAACGGGCTATTACTAATTGACCATTTTGCCATTATTTTAGTAACATTGGACGACTACTATAACATAAGTAGGAGTGAGCAAAACCGAGTACCTACACCGGTTTTTAAAAACCGTTTTTTTCTTGAACCGAAACCAACCCGGCTTGAATCGGGTTCCCGTTTTTTTGTCCAAATTGTAAACCGAAATCGATCCGTTTTTTTTCAAAATATGGTTATCTTTGTTATAAATCGGTTTTTGAACCGGTTTCCGAATCAGTTTTTGACCCGATTTCACTAATTTGCATATCAATTTTTACGTTGAATAAGGATATAAACGTAAAATGATAAACAAACTTTGCGACTTAAAACTAAAGTATGACGAAATCCGTTAGTTTTTTGACGGAATTTGGATTAAGGTATGCATTATGAAATAAATTGAATAAGTAGGTATAAGTTTTGAAAAAAAATTATCTGAGGTATAAAAATTTTAAAAATGAAGTTATTGAAGGTATAAGTTATCGATTTTCCCTTAAAATAATAAGTAGGTAAATCATAGTGGGTTGGAGGGAATATGTGTTTCACATGATATGTATTGTGGATTTCATACACTTTTTAGCATATCCCGTAAGAGGATAAATATCTCTTCCACTTTCATTAGCCAATTACGCAGCTCGATGTTTTTCCCGTACTAAGGTCTCGTTTGGTTCATATGAGAACTGATTTCCCGTAGGAAGTTCTATTTCCATGAACTTACTTTTCACATCAACTTCCCACGAATCTATAAATATTTGTTTGGTTGTCATCTTGGAATTCACACTTCACATGAATTGAATTCTCGTATCTTGTTTGGTTGCACTCATCTAATTCCCTTAATTTTGTTTATAAAGACTATTATACCCTTTATTAATAAGGGTATAAAATTTATGAAATAACTTTTTTTTCAACAACTTATGAAATAGCTAAAATTATCTTTCTCATGAAAAGCCGTCGTAACCAAATCATATCATCAGCATAAAAAAAGCAAACATTATTTTTTTAAAAAAAACTTTTTGAGTTACATTACCATTATTTGTTCGGGAAAAAAACACCGTTGAGGGAAAAATCGCATACTAGTGAAAGTTTGAAACGCTAGTAAAACATCCAAGACATTAGTAGTTCAACTTATTGGAAGTATTTTTTGGCGGTTAGAAGTGTTTTTTTTAGAGGAAGTCGTAAATGGAGAGTTGACCAGGAGACGTACAGTAAATGGGAAGTTGAGTAAAAAATTAAGGTTACAAAGGGAGAAATCATGAGTATATAAGGGTAAAAAAGTCATTAGAGCAAGTCGGGATGTGAGAAGTGCAACTCACCGGGGGTTGGTGAACAAGTTCCCATATCATACGGGAATCGCAACTCATTTTTGCAATGGGTCGAACTGAGGAAACAGTCAACCGAACTGTGACATATAGTTAGGTTGGCTAGTTACTTGAACTTACTACAATGTGTCAAAAACTTTTGACTTTACGGGGTGACACTCATTCACATTCTGTCTTGATCTTCAATCAATCATTCTCAAATTCATCAACTAATTCTCGATTAAGAACAACCTGAAAAGTTTGAACTAAGAAAACACAAATTAAATAGGCTATTGCATTGTGTGTTCTTGTGTGTAATTTGAATTGTGTGTTATTGCGTTGTGCCGTATAAGGATTGTTTGATGATTGCTACTAACAAAACGCATTAATTGAAAACTCTCCTTATTTTCGAGAAATAATACATATCTCGTGAAATCGTCTCAAATATATTTAATACTCTCTGTTTCATTGATATCTTCCACATTTCCTTTTTCAACCATTTCTTTGATTTTTTCCACTTTCCTTTTTTCTATCACACTTCTCTCTTACCTAGGTGGCCCATCTACTTTACTCTCTCTACTTTTAGTTATTTTATTGTTTTTCTTAAGAAATGTGTCACTTTTAAGATGGAAGAAATCATAGAAACGGAGGAAGTATAAGACACATATTACTAATTTCAAGTATATCTCATTGTTCTTTCTTATCTTGTCAAATCTTTAAACAACGTTGATATTCGTATTGGCATCATTCATCAATTCATAATGAGCGGTCTTATACATATCTCTTTCATTCTATTCAAACAAACGAATTAGACAATATCAATTTGAACTGTTTCTGTAGCTACAAATGCGTGAATATTATTATGCAATCACGGCCTAATTATATGATGGCTTCTGCCTTCAATTCTTGTACCATGTCGTAACCCTTTTTCAGTCGTGATACAATATCACATCCAAATTATGAAAGAGGATGACACGGGAGCATCATTAGGAGGACATATATAAGCCACTTCCTTGAATTCACTTTCGGTCTGCCTTTCTTAAAATAAATATATATTTGTCTTAAAACTTAAACGTTTAAATTATCACCCGTTTAGTTTGATTGAACAATTGTTTTACTAGTTCTTAAAAACTCTACTTTTATACTTTGTATTAACTTTTTTGGTAACCGATATGTCCATCACAAAAAAGAATCTATGGCTCAAGGACTCAAGGTTGTTCCTTGCGCGAGGCCGGAAATGGATCTTGAGTACTCCAGTATTCAACCAAACCGAAATACTTCCTCCGTCCATTAATATTTTACCCGTTATATATATATATAATATTCATTTAATTGATACAGAATACTCCGTATATTTTAATCAAAGAGATATAACATATAAAGACCGAACAATTACACGAATCAAACCATTAATTAATACCACTGGTACGGAGTAATTATCACATGGTGGGCCCCCATGCAATTTCCTTCATTTTGACGAGTCCGAATAATCCGAATCATGAAATTTCCACTTCTTACAAATGACTTGATCCATACTTACCAAAAACAATGGAAAATTTCTCTTCAATGAACAAGGAAGAATCTGAAAATATATTTAATTACAAAAATACCCTCCGGAAATAATTTCCATTTAGTTACTTTTTTTCCAATGAAGAGTAAATCTAATCATATTACGATGTTCAATATAAGGGGAGAAAGATTTGTACCCAAGATCTACAAAAAAAAAATTCTTCAGAATATCTAGTCCTAACTAGAAAAGACATCTTCGGACTTCGATAACTAATGAATAACTTAAATGTAGAAGTATATGTTAACACTCCACTCATATATTTACACAAATGACATTTTTTTCAATTTCATAGGCAAATTGTTTTCTTTTGAGGAGAAATTGGATATGTTAATTACGGAGTACTTTATTGACTTTGTAGTACTACAATTAAGTCATTCGAAAGAATAACTCAAGTTATAAGAGCTACTCAAGTAACGAATAGTACTCCATCATAATCCGTAATATGTTATTTTTATATACAGACTAGCATTTAAGACAACAATTTGATCATGAATCATACTCCGTATTTTTCTTTACTTTTCAGTAGAGAATTCATGATTTTCTAGGAGCGATGCACGAATAAGCAAACAATAAAAATAACACGGAACAGTTTTATACTACTAAGTACGGAGTATACAATTTGTGTAGAACGACAAGTATATAAACTATATATTCGTATTATATAGGGTACTCTGTACTGGATCAATTAATGAAAAGGTGGAAGAGAGAAAAATTGAATTGATTGACTTTTTAAGTTTAATTAGGTAAAAAAATGTTTTAAAGAAAATACGGATTACTTGCTTATTTTATTTCTTACTTTGTTCAACTTTTATGACTAATCATAAATACTTGGTAATGGAAAATATGACTATACTACCAAGCCCGAATTTGTTGAGCTTTTGTATTACTTACTGAACTTATATAAGTTTTTGAGCTGGGTTGTAAGTTTTTGAGCTTAAACATTTATATACAATTTTACACTAAAACTCAGAAAATTTATAACAAAATTCGAAAACTTTGTGATAAACTCAAAATCATAAAATCAGTTGTACATAGGATTATGTCTCTATATACAACTAGTTGTATAATCTACTCATTGCTTTGTACTTGTAAGAAGTTAAATGTTCATTGATTTTCTTAATTGTTTGTTGGTTGATTTTTATTAACAATTAGCCACTTATTTGATACGGAATATGAAGTACGAGTGTATACGAGTATTTTGATTTGAAAAATAAATGTAAGTTGACCATCTCTACTCTTTCCATTTTTTATGTTTCTTCCCGTCTTTGTAACTTTTAAATGACATTATTACACTATACTAAGAATAATTTCAATAAAAGTAAAGGAATGCATACAAACTACTGTATACGGAGTAAAATTTTAGCCTTACAAATTGAGAGTGGGTAAATGGTTAGATGAGAATGAATCATTTCACGGTTAGATGAAATAGTAGAAGAATTGTACGGATTATCAATAATGCAACGAGTAATAATTACTAGTCTATTGATATACGTAGTCTACTCGTATTAGACTAATACAACTACAACTAGACTATTTAAATTATTTATTTTATTAATTTTAATTTCAAGAAGTGCAACTCTCGAGTAGTATAAATATAGGACTAAATCAAAGCTAAACTTCATACTCACACAAAACTCCTCCCTTTACTCCTTCATTGCTAGCTAGCCAATTCACAACATCATCATCATCTCTCAGTCAGCAATGGCACCACCAAACAATGGCACGACAACCAATGGTGCGACCAACGGGTCGTACACAAACGTGACGGGTCGTAAGACGACAATGCACCGTCTGATTGAGGAGCACGGATGCATCCTTATGCCCGGTGTCCAAGACGCCCTCTCGGCTGCTGTTGTCGAGAAGACCGGCTTCCATGCCGCCTTTGCCTCCGGTTTCAGTGTCTCCGCTGCCATGCTCGGTCTCCCTGACTTTGGCCTCCTCACGTATGATTACTTATTCTCTGTTTTTGTCCATACGTAAATATAAAGTTGTGATTTAGATCTTACACTTTACTCCTAAAGTAATTGGTACTCAATCCAACGTGCGTGAATCACGCTAGTTTATCTCGGGATATCAACGATTGGTTAAATGTACATCATGTAGCATTCATATTGTACGGTGCAAGTTACCTCCAACTTGGATGCCCCATTTTTCCTTGCACAAAAAAAAAACTAGGAATGAACGGTTTCTCATTAATGTTATACGGAGTAGTAGATAAGACTAGATATCGTGGACAATAGGTCCCGCATTCAAATTCTTTTTTCCTTATATTATAATGCGATTAAATAAAGAAATATTTGTTTATCTAAATAGTCTAAGTCATAACCTAAAGTAATAGAATATGATTAAGGAACTTGACTTATTTTTGTATACAGCGTGTAACCATGATTGTGAATTTTGTGGAACAGGACAACTGAAGTTGTGGAGGCAACTCGAAGAATGACCGCGGCTGCTCCTAATTTGTGTGTCATTGTTGACGGAGGTGAGATTCACTTTTCATTCATTACGTACACTTAGCTTTGTACTGTATAGGAATTATAGTTGCCAAATTTTCTATAATTCAAATAATTATAATAAACTTCTCTAATCAAATAATTATAATAATGATTAGAAAATTAATATGTCTTTTTTTTTCATTTAATATAGACACCGGTGGGGGTGGACCTCTTAATGTCCAAAGGTTCGTTAGAGAGCTTATTGCTGCTGGCGCTAAGGGTGTTTTCCTTGAGGTAATCATCTTTATTTATGATGTTAATTATTATTGATTTTTCAAAAGTATATGTCACATATTCATATTAAATACTGGGTCCATTACAAAATTTTCCGATTAAATGATTATTTGAAATATTTTTAACTTGACAAATAATGAAACTACATAAAATAAAATTAAACTAACCTGATTCCTTATACCACTCTCGTTATTTTTTTTTAGATTATATTTACTTCAATTTTATATGTTTTCCCGTTTTAATATAATACTCCTCACATATATTAAAAAAATTGGACAATTATATAAAATCGGAGGGAGTATAAAAATGAAATAATTAACATGTTAGACAAAATTGATTGGGTAAATTTTCTAGTACGATTTAGACTGCAATTACCAAGCATGCTTCAAAAGTGTGTAACCACGATTATGCAAGTATACATACGAACGTGAGAGCATTCATCACATACTTAGCTTTCATTAGATTTAATACACTGTCCAATACTTTTCAAGGAGAGTACTGTATTATTCATCCATTGACATATACTAATTATTAACCACAAATTCTTATTTATTTGCAACATGTACAGGATCAAGTGTGGCCCAAAAAGTGTGGTAAGCAACCAACTCCATCTTATTCATTTGGTAGAATAGTCCCTTATATCTCATTAAATTCCAAAATAGTCTATGTTACTATTAAATTGACAAATTCTACTTACGACGAGCATATCCATCCTAAATTAATCGAGTTACCCAATATTAATTAAATTTGTTTGTTTCTTTTTACTAGGTCATATGCGTGGAAAAGCGGTCGTCTCAGCAGAGGAGCATGCACTCAAAATTGCTGCTGCAAGGGAAGCCATCGGCGACTCTGATTTTTTCCTTGTTGCTAGGACCGATGCACGTGCACCCCACGGCCTAGAGGAAGGAATTAGGCGTGCTAACCTCTACAAAGAGGTATCTAAACAATTTTAGTGACAGATCTAATATTTATTTATTTACCGTTCTAATATATATTTATTTATTTATTTATTATATTTTTGTGACATATATAGGCAGGAGCGGATGCTACATTCGTTGAGGCACCCGCGGATATAGGCGAGCTC
Source organism: Agrostemma githago (assembly GCA_958450325.1). NCBI lineage: Eukaryota > Viridiplantae > Streptophyta > Magnoliopsida > Caryophyllales > Caryophyllaceae > Agrostemma > Agrostemma githago. The sequence goes on from OY288255.1 coordinate 3,873,263, forward strand.
AAGGAAGTATCGGCCAAAACAAAGGGATTGAGGATTGCCAACATGATCGAAGGAGGGAAAACGCCTCTGCACACACCGGAAGAGTTCAAGGAGATGGGTTTCCATCTAGTGGCTCATTCACTTACGGCATTGTACGCAACGACTCGTGCATTGGTTAACATAATGAAGATCTTGAAGGAGAAGGGAACCACCCGTGACGACTTGGACCAAATGGCCACCTTTTCTGAGTTCAATGACCTCATTAGCTTGGAATCTTGGTACGAGGCTGAGTCCAAGTTCAAGAGCTTCACCCCAAAAGCCACTTGATTATTATTATTATTATTATTAAATCTTGGTCACTTGATTATTATAATTAGCATAATCATTTGGTTTAATTTAAATTATTTGTATCAATGTTTGTACTCGTTAAGTAGTGTATTACGCTACTTTTGTTATTTTGATTGAATGTTTGTCATTATTATCATACCTTTGTGTATGAATCATCTATTCAAATAAATTTACATTCCAATTTTTACAAATGCGTGTCATTTTATATATAGTTGTTTTTTTTAATTGAACTTGCTATGAATATATCTTTTAAAGACGCATTAGTTATTCAGTTGTCACATAATTCATAATTGTAACTATTAACTAGGTAATTGTATACTTGGATATGGAGTATCATATTTGAGCTGCAATATTTTCCTTTATTATTTAAGGAATTATGTTTTTTCATACTTATGAGTAGGGCTGTGAGTGAGCCGAACTATTCGATCCGATTTGTGAAGCTTGGCTCGAAAAAAGCTCGATTCGTATTCGATTCGGGCGATCAAATATAGGGTCAAATCATAATTTGGTATTCGAACCAAATCAAGAATAATATTCGGCTCGATTTGTTTCAATTCATTACTTGTTCCATTTTTTCGGTCCATCTAAATTCATGGCTCATTTAGAAAATTTATCCTAAATTTTTACCTAAAAGTTGATATTCACGCCTTCACGGTCCATTTTACTTAAATTTACAGTCCAATTTTTTTAAACTTACCTAAAAGAAGAACTTGAAACTAGATTTGATTGGGCAACTTATTATTTTTGGATGAATTTATATTGTACTGTAATAGATACTAAAGTATGGACTTTATTGGTGGTTAGCTTACTTGAGTAGTTAGGCCATAACTCTAAACTAAGTTACAGTAATGTCTGTAAGGTTTATATGTAGATTTATTTTGTTTTCCAAAATGTTTTGTGTTTTTGAGATTGCTGGTTGAATTAGTTTATTTCTGCCACCAGAGTAAGAATAGTACCTATACTTACGGTCGATTCATTTTGCGCTTCTATTTAATTTTTTATTTTGTCGGATCAAATCAAATATTATTCGATTATTCGATTCGAAAAATCAAATACCAAATCAAATAATGATTTTCATTATTCGATGGTATCAAACCAAATCAAACGTCGGCTCGAAAATTTTTCAAATCAAACCAAATAATGACATTATTCGGTATAGTTCGACTCGATCACAACCCTACTTATGAGGTACTCAATCACTCATAGAATTTTCTAAATTTTTCCATATTACCTTTTTCTATTCCAAAAAACGCTCATTGTTTTTTTTTCCTATTTTAAACCAATTTTTCATCCAATTTTCTACTTAAACCGGCCTCATCAATTCTAAAAATCGATCAATCATTATTTATGAATTCATTATGTATAGATCATAGTTCGGTAATCGATATTTTATTGTAAGTAATTTTAATTAAAAATTAAGGTTAATTAATATGTTTGTCATCATTCTCTAACCCCAATTTCTACCAGTATCATCGCAAATTAGGACTTTTTCGAAGAACGCCTGATTGGTGCAATTAAATTTGAAATTCCAATTGGATGGATTTTGGTGGATTCATTTGGGGATTTAGTTGTAATCGTTGGAGGATCCTCGGTATCAACTATCAAAATCACGATTTCTGATTATTCTGCTTAAGGTTTTGTGGGTGTGGCAATTAATACGTTATTCAATTTAATTAAGCTTATAAACTTGTTTGAGATTTATTTTTAGCAAGTCTTTTGTAAGACCGTCTCACGGAAATTTAATGTGAGACATCCCCTTTCCACTAACCAATAACTCTACTCACATATTTTCCCGCCTAAAGTTTTCTACAACAAAAAAAAAAAAAAATTTGGGCTATGCGCGATTCGAACCATTGACCTCATGTATACACAACCCTTCTCCACTCCAACTACACTCTAACATCTTACTGATACAAAATGTCACTACATCACACATAAAGCTATACAACACATGAGGTATGTAATTAAGGAAATCTGATTAATTAAGGAAATCACATGTTTTAATTGGAATGTATTGATTATATATAATATATATAGTAATCAAATAAGATTTAATTGATGGATGATTCATACTAACTAATTGATTGTTGTTGATTGATTAACTGATTGATTATATGCCATGTATATCACAAAAATTATTTCAGTAAAAATATTACTCCGTATATTATAACACTCTTATATGGTATGATTAATCTTTAATATTCTTATTCTTATTTGATAGCATAATCTTACCGTATAATCTTGAACATATAATATTTTTGTCAAATAAATTCTACTGTTTTTAAACCTCTATTCTATAAATAACTACTCTATAAATTATTATAGGATACTACTGTTTCACATATGCACGGTTGATACTACTGTTTTATAGTATATTATTTACACGGTATTATTTGTACATATGCAGGAAATCACATGTTTTAATTGGAATGTATCACACACAATATTTAATATGGAATGTATCATCAATCTTTCTTTTAAAAGTATAAGCATTTTGTATTCCGTTTTAACCAAATACTTGCATTATTTTAGTTAATTGAAGATTGCACTATCCCGTACAATATTTCACATAGAATATAAAATAGTTACGATTATTATTATTGTACAATATGTGTCACGTGATATATACATGTGTTATTCAAGTCTACACTAGAAGATATTACTATAATTTTACCTATTGTTATGATATATCATAATATTACGATATGTATAATCTTATTTCATGATCTATTCAATATAGGATATTTGTAGATATTATATAGTAACAATATAATCACAAGTATTGATTATATACAATATATATAGTAATCAAATAAGATTTAATTGATGGATGGTTCATACTAACTAATTGATTGTTATTGATTGATTAACTGATTGATTATTTCATGTATATCACAAATATTATTTCAGTAATCAAATATTATTTCAGTAATCAAATATATAGTAATCAAATATTATTTCAGTAAAAATATTATATTATAACACTCTTATATGGTATGATTAATCTTTAATATTCTTATTCTTATTTGATAGCATAATCTTACCGTATAATCTTGAACATATAATATTTTTGTCAAATAAATTCTACTGTTTTTAAACCTCTATTCTATAAATAACTACTCTATAAATTATTATAGGATACTACTGTTTCACATATGCACGGTTGATACTACTGTTTTATAGTATATTATTTACACGGTATTATTTGTACAAAATTACTCACCTACCTTATTCTTATAGGATATTATTCATGATTTATTATATATATATAATTCACCTAACTCATTCGTCGGATATTTAATCCCGTACACATTTCACATACAAACATCATTCTAGCTTCACTTCCATACTATACGTAATATTCTTTTAATTTTCTAATCTTTCAACTTTATTTACACCATACCCAAAAAATGTCTGCGTCTCAATCCCGACGTTTCAATATGGTCGGTGACATTAATGACACCAAGGAGACGTGGAGAATCAGGGTAAGAGTCATTAGGATGTATTTCGTACCGGCTTGGAATAATCCAAATGAAATTAGTCGGTTTGAAATGGTTCTACTCGATGAGAAGGTATAAATCCCCTTTTCCACTAAAAGAATAACAATCTTAAGTTTTTTCCCGCCTACTTTGTATGGGCTATAGTTTGAGCCTATCTTGGTAGGATCATTTAGTTGTTAAGGCGGTTGGACTTATCCATCATTCGTCTACGTAATTATGTACTTAACGTGATCCATATATCAATCTATAATTATGCCATATACACTATTACATACTTGACAGCTAATTACGTACTTAACTTGATCCATATAATTATATGTTATATATATATCAATCTACATTATTTCCCATATATTATGCCATAAATTCCTAAATTTTATTAAGATTTTACGTCAATTTAATCCAATCAATCTTATCTTACTCCATATGAAGCCACAACAATGTTATATCTAACTATAGTAATTTTCATAAGTTTATAGTTATAACTTAGTAATTTATTAATTAGTAATTGTAAAGTAATTTCGAATTTAGATAATCAATAATCTAATCAAATGTATAAACCCCTGCATGTATGCACGGTAGTTATAGAAATTTGGTTTGAACCCTGTCACCATTATTTTACGGTTTTCCCTTTTACGAATATACACTGAGAGAATAACTCTCTCTAAAGTTTTATCTCAAAACTACTCTACTCTAAATATGGAAGGAAAAAATCATTACATAAATTAAAGATTAATAAATAAATTTCAATCTATTAATTATCATTAATACAAAAAATGACAATTTTTTTTATGAAATCAATTTGGAAATTTATTATAATGTTATTAACTTTGTGACAAAAAAACGTATTTCTATGAAATGTAAATATTTTCGAGATGATTTTTTTTACTTTAATTTCTACAAAAATATACAAAATCGGAGTATACCAATAAACTCTGTGTGATTTTTTTTTCACAAATTAAATCATGACTGAGTTCACATGACACGTGGGATAACTCATTTTATAAAAAATGAAAAAAAATGAAAAAAAATCCTTCATTAAGTATTGAAAATTTAGGACTTTTCTTACTACAAATAAAAATTGTTCCCCATAACAACTAAAAAATCATCGGTACACATTTTTTACAAAATAGTACTCCGAAATTAAAAAGAGAAATGAGTATGTATCTTTAAATTCAAGATGACATATACGGAGCATAAAAAATATACATACTATTTTCATTAAAACACACATTTAATAACATTTCAAAACATTATCCAATTATCTTGATTTGTTTTGCAATGTCAAAAATATCGTCATATATATACCTGCATATATCATTGTTAGATTAATAAAAATAAAAGAATTGAAAATCTAAAATAAAATATGCTATAAAATAAATTTATTAAAAATACCGTGCATCATTGCACGGGGTCTATACTAGTACTAATATAAATAAAATAACACAAAAACTTGTATGAGACCGTCTCACGGTAATAATAAAAGTAACCACCTTGTATGTGAGAGGTCTCACGATAAATTTATCGTGAGACCGTCTCATACAAGAATTTGTATTTATTTTTCTTTCTCTTTACATCTCTTTAGAAACATATGGGGAAATGTTAATTAGGGGATAAGATAGTAATTTTGAAGTAGGAGTGAGTAACGTTGGAGTACAAAACGGTTATAGTCATTTCTTATTATGTTCCTATGTATTTTGGTTTAGTTCAAATTGTAAATCTTTTAACCTCGATTTTTATTTTTATTTTTGAAGAAAAGAATAATTCATTAATAGAACGCCAAACGGCACTTACATTGAATACTTATAATCGCAAACAAATCTATTAAAAGTCAAAGAATACAATTTCTCTTATAAACTAGGGATCTCAAGACATGATTGGACAATTCGGCATGACCTTGTATCGCTATATTCTTGCAGCTTTTGTTGAGGGGATCCTTCGTTTGATTCATGAGGGAAGGAAACTTGCATTCTATTGATTTCCAAGATCGTTGACAAATTACTTGTATCCATTGAAGAGACAAGCGACGAACCATCAAGAAAGTAATCTTGTCAATAAACATGAATCTAAATCCTAAACTAATGTAAAGGACCGAAACCTTGAAAATAAGGAGGAAAACCTTGAAATAAAGGACGAAGCTCTCATAAAAAGAGAGAAATTTATTGAATAATAGATTGAATTTCATACTAAGAATTGAAAATTGAACAATTTTTGGGGCTTACCATCGAGCAATTATCGAAGGAGGCCCCGACGGAAGAGGAATGTAGGTTTTTTTTTGTAGGAGGAAGAGAGTCTCATATAACCTCGATTTTTATTTTGTAACAATTACTTCCTCCTGGTTTTTTTTATCTTCCCTCTTTCCTTTTTGGTACTCGTTCGATTATCTTCTCTCTTTCCATTTTTGGGTTGTACTTTAATCAATTTTTTTATTTTTCCTTCAATTCTTTATTCTTTCTTTTACTCACAAATTCCACCATATTTCTACTTTATACCCCACATTTTCTTACTTTAATCAATTTTTTATTCTGTTCTTAATATTTATACCAAAAAAAGAGGGAAGATATAAACAATTAGGAGAGAGTAGCTTTTTATTCATCAAAAAAATGAAAGGGGAAAAAGATAAACTTACAAAAACAACCGCCTACCGACTATAGATGTAAACTTGTCAGATTAGGAATCATATTTTCTAATCAAAAGTATATCTATATAATTAGATCTATACAAAAGTTTGATGCTAACATAATATTTGATCGTATAAATGAGTTGCTCTGATCTTCGCGACTCTGTATGCCTCCAAATATCCTTCGATCTTTTCTTTTCCTACCCGATCATGTAAATACAAGCCATCACACTACTAGTTTCAATTTTAAATAATACTCCGTTATAAGCCACCATACAAGCCCCCACCATAATCATTGTGTAATAATAAATAATGCGGAGTACTCCGTACTAAGCCACCATACAAGCCACCACTATAATCATGGTATAATAATAATATGATCGAGTAATACGTAGTACTCCGTAGTAGTAATGATTTGAGTCATACGCTAAGGGAGTGGGGGTAATAACGATAGTAATAATAATAATTTAAATTAATAATTCCAGCTTTGATAAGCTCAATTCAACTTAGTTCAGTCCTATTTTAACCGAAAAGAATAGGTCTTACTAATATAATCAAGCATGCATTCACGAAATATTGCATTTGGCGATTACTGGATCTATCGCATAATGATGGTTTAATTCATAAAGATATTCAAACCATCCGATCCCCACATGCATCTCTTAATTACGGAGTACTTTGCATGTTATTTGTGATGATGATCGAACATGTGATAAGGACCATTCATATTGGTATTGGTTGTGGGTAGTACAGTACTACATAGATCGCTTATTATTTAGGCCATAATCTTAATTCATTATATATAAATCCATCGTCACTTAATTAATTAGGAGTAGTAAGTCAATTGTAATACAACAACTAATCTAAGTTTTACAAAACTTCATATTCATACTCGATCGTAGTATTAAAGTTAAGACTCTAAAACTAAACGTGTTGTAATTCTCAACTTAAAATCATTGACTACTCAATACATACAAATTAAAACGAGGCGGCGGCTATAAAAATTACAAGTCATTCATCCAAATATTATGTAATTATAATTATAGATCGATCAGAGTTTGCGTGTCGTACGTACTACTTGGCAGATAATTAATTAATTAAGATATGATTACACAATGCAAGTGGTTGTAATAAACATTAACCAGTCACACACTTAAAAGGATGAAGTATGAAGAAGTACAATCAGCAAGATAAGAGCAGATGGCTATCAAAAACGGCGATTCAATTATATATCTGATATTTTCACATTAGCCGTCACTCTTTATGTAACTTTCGCCGTCATATGACAATATATTTGGTTTACGTCTCTATAAATTTTTGTAACTTTGTTGACTTGTAAAAATACCCTCCGTAATTTTTAATGCTTACTTTTCAGTTTTCACCTTTTAACTTTTCATATAATAGTTATCCTTGTTCTATGTAATCCATTTCAATGATTGTTTTTTACTGTATTTTATACTTCCTCCATTTTCTTTATATCTTCTCATCCCCTTAATATATGGGTGAAGTATTATATTAGGATGAGAAGATATAAAAAAAATGGAGGAAATACTAAGATTTTTAATACTTATTTATTGTACTTTGTAAGTAATGATTTTTAAAAGGGTAAAAGAGGAAAAGATATCATTACAATTTACAAATATAATTAAAGGAAGTAAATATTCTATTCCTTTCGTTTCGGTCATTTGTTATCAGTTTTATGAGTGTATCATTCATTTGTTATCATTTTTTACATTTGATTAATTTATGCTCATATTAATAAAAAAATCATTGATTTTTCCTATGGTTCACAATTATTTTTATATAGAGACTATTTTCTTAATCTTTGTGTAAAATCAACTGATAACAAATAAGTTCACAATTATATTTTCTAGTCGAAAATGTATACATGTGGATCTTATTTGTAAAAGTATACAATAAATAAATTTGTATTATAATTCAGTTTTGACTGATTTATTACTTATTTACCGCCAGACTTTGAAAATAGTGATTTTTATAAGGTCAAAGGAGAAAAACACCTTATCACAATTTACAAATCAAAGGAAGTAGATATTAATCCCTACTACTCAATCATTTGTTATCGGTTTTTATGACTGTATTATTCATTTGTAATATGTTTTCACTTTTGGTTAGTTTATGAGGCTATTAATAAAATTGATTTTCCGTATAGTTCACAAGTATTCTTACGTATTTTCTTAATCTTTGTGTAAAAATTGAACTGATAACAAATGATTGAGGAAGGGGAAGGGGAGTAGGTAGTACTCCGTATAGCAATTAATATCATTAATTTAGAAGAAATAATTGTAGAGGAAATAGTTGAATGCCAGGCTGGTGATGATAACAAGGATCTATTAGAGATGAATCAAATAAATTTGAGTGAGGTGGATAGATGGAATATTCAAGCAATAATGGAGTTTTATATTAGTGAATTATTTTGGAGTCTGCCTGGTTATGTTATGATGTTTGGCATTATTAGAGTCCAGTCGTCAGTGATCGCTAGTCACTACAGCTATGCAAGAATCTTCAAGTCTTACTCCCTCTCATTCACTGGAAAAGCCCACTTTATTTTTGGAATAAATATTAAGGTAAGTGGATAAGTTGGATCACTTTACCAAAATATCCCTCCATTTTTTAGTTGTGGGGTAATTGAGGAGAGATAGTTGTGGGATAAGTAATAAGGGTATTTTTGTCTTTTACTTGGGTGAAACTTTTCATTTAAGGAAAGTGTGCTTTTCCAGTGAATGAGACAAATAAGGAATAGTGTGCTTTTCCAGTGAATGGAAGGGAGTAACAATTAAATCCGATCCATCCGGGTGTAGCCACTACAACTATACAACCATACATACAAGTCATCACTCATGGGATTACTTCCCCATTCCGGGTGTAGACACTACAACCATACAACTCACATCCTCTTCTCACGGCCCATGGCCCATGCATCCCCATGCATTCATCTAATTATTGTCATCACGGTTTTACGACATGTGACGGTATTTTAGCTTAAAAAATAAGTCAGATTTTTTTTATAGAAGTAGATCGTCTTATCGTATGAAATCGTCTTAATCTATACTCATTTTCATCCATTCAATTCTTTACCTAGGTCCACCATTTCTCCTCATAAAAACCGTCCGTAAAAAATTGAATGAATGGGAAGGATTAGGTTGTATGAACAGAGATAATATGATACAGTATGAGAGTTGTAGATTTAAAATTAGCTGCTAGAATGCTGAGCTAGATGCATGTTTAATTAATTAGTTTTAGATTTTGTTTGCTTATAGGTTAAGACTTTAAGAGTAATAACTTGGTTGAATTGGATGAGTTGGCCGGAGTTGAATTCTTACCGCTTGTATAACGATCAACGCACGTTAACTGAATTATTTGAAGAAAGATAACTTTTTGTAGTTTGACCAGCAATAGTAAAAATATCAACTGTATATTTGTTACTTGTTATTTATTCTGTTTTGTTCTTCAGAAGAATTAAGAAAACTACATACTTAGTGAAAATATTACTCATTAAGAATCACTTTTAAAATATCATAGATGAGTTTTCTACATTGATATGATGAAGTATACTCTCTAGATGAGACTTTACTACTTCATAAAACATTAAGGGCTCGCTTGGGATGGGTTAAATAATTTTATCGGGGGTAATAGAGCAAAAATGAACTAGAAAATGGATGAACTTGTTACTTGATTGTAACATTTTATAGTGTAAAAGAGATACGAGGGAGAATAATTACCCCCATTGGGGGTAATGCATTACTTGGGGGAGAGGGGAGTAATAATTCCCCACCTAAATAAGCTATACTTCCTTAATTTTCTCCATTTCCGCTTAATATCATCACTACTTTCCATCATTTTCTAGTTCATTTTTGCTCTATTACCCCCGAAATAATTAACTTCATCCCAAGCGAGCCCTAAGAGTAAAAGATTAGTTAATCTGTTTATCGACAATAATTACTCGGTAATTTAACATAATCTCAAAGTTCATGGCTAAGATCATTTGTAATAGTAGTTCTCCCATCAAATTTGTCAATAAGAACTTGTTTTCAAAAGTTCATTTGCTACGTCGAAAGATTTGTTCATAAGTTTAAGAACTTCAGTTCTTATCATGGAAAAATCTGATAACCAATTAAATAGCCTTAGCTTGAAAAATTAGAGTGTATTTAAAATTCATTCATTTTTTCAACGTCTAAGTAAAACTTGTTCTTCTAGTATTTGTGAAATTTGACATGCTGCTAACCTGTTCTATTTCTATTAGTGTTGTGAATAAGAATTTATTTTAACCTCATTATTGACCAATCAATGTGAAAAGATTGAAAAGAGTTTTCCCAACTCCAAATATAATGTTCTGCAAGGGTGAAGTCTAGTGGTTAAAACATGTAGTCATCATTCTATGGGTATCAGGTTCAAGCCCTTGCAAGAGTGATTTTGTAGGAGTTGTATGGTTTGAGGCTATGCTTTCTAGCTAGACTTCGAGTCTGTTGTCCTAAGGGTGACTTACATGGTGCGCGTGGTTTGCAGACTATTGCGTACACCCGAGAATTTTTACCCAGAGTTCACCAAAGGTAGCGGCTGCGGCTTCCCCGTAGAAAAAAACTCCAAATATAATGACTCCATTAGAGAATGAATGTGACCATATTCTAAACAAATTGAAGAGTTCTACGTACTCCATCTATTGATGATAAGTTGCATTTGAATGAAAAATTCTCCAACTCAATAATCTCTCTCTCTTACAAATGAACTTGAATTGGGTTAAAATCGATCATACACGTGTCTCGGTATTGGTTGATTATGAAGCAACAACGAAAGGTCCTTTAGACGTATCATAATCGAACTCAAGTACATATATACGAGTAGTTAGTTTTAAGTGATAAGCTATAGTCTAGCAATCGATTGTATGCCATACCGATAAAGATAAGAAGACAACTAACTCAGAAGGAGTAGTACTACTACAGTACTACATATGGTATTGCATTGATTCCATGTAAATAAAGACGACGACACGAAATCTGAAGGTAGACAAGCTAAAGATTATGTATGCCCATTTTGCACTAACACCTCAAGTCTAGAGTCTTGAGTAGTACAACTAAACCGTATGACCACCAATCAAACCAATGCAATGTTATCTTGTTGTGGGCTCTTCCTCTTTGCATCAAATTGACGGTCAACATAATCCAAACCACGAAATTTCCACTTCATCACTTACCCTAATTTCTATCAACTTGGAAATTTCCGCTTCACTAAAAAATCACTTACCACAATATTTTAAATGACTAGAATACCCCCTCAACCTCTCCCATCTACACGTAAGTCATACGCCGTACTCCACACGTACGCGACCAAATACCCTCTCCATTTAATTTCATCGTCTTCGTTACCCTTCTCTTTATTGGAATACTTATTAATCATTGAGTTTTTTTACGTAACGATCCAACAATTCCTATTTTATTGATACAAATGGTTGAAAGTTTAGGGAAATATTTCTTCGGTTCGATCATTTATTTACCTTTAATTTTGACAGAAAATCAACAAAAGAGAAGGATACTATTTGCGGCGTGGTTGTTAGCGGATGACAAGTAGCCCTTAATTTTTTTTTTGGTGCATATGACAAGTAGCCCTTAATAATAAATGTATATCATCAATTACTTAAAATTTTCCTAATATAGAACGATAAATAATTGAGTGAGACAATCTAAATTGGGTTAAATAAAACTAGATAGAGGGAGTAAGTAATATACTCTCCGTGATGTGTTCTTCTCATTTGATTTTTCGAGGTCAAAATTTACAAACTTTGATACAAAGTAAAAGTAATAATTAAGTAGCAAAATAAATAACATTAAGTCATAAAAACAAATTATTTAAATTTTTAATGGAAGATGTTTCATAAATACTCGGTATATATTTTCAACCAAAAATATGATTTATAATGTAAAAAAATGCGATCAAAATGTTATTACAAAAAGTTAAAGGGAAAGAACATGAAATTACGGATGGAGGTATCTGAAATCTACAAATTTTTGTTTAAGACGGTATTACAATCTTAAGATTACGACGGGGCAAATATTTAGGATAAGACAAATATCATGTGTTTAGGTTGTAGCAAAATATTTATATTTAATATCTTCGTGGTGATATATTTGATCCATTTTAATATTAAGACGGATATATCTGTTACAAGGAAGATCAATTTATCTGATTGAAATGTGAGAGGAATCGAAGACGATTCATTTCCGTACCACACCTACTGCATACTAATCATTTAATTGTTTTCCTATTTTTTTAATTTGGTAATCTAACACTTCACTAGTATAAATAGGGCTCAAATCAAAGCTAAAAAATCCACTCTCACACAAAAACACTCAACTAAAACTCCTTCACTCCTACATTTTTCTCTACTATCCAGCTAGTTAGTCCACAATGGCACCACCAAACAATGGTACCACAACAACAACCAATGGTGCGACCAACGGGTCGTACACAAATGTGACGGGTCGTAAGACGACAATGCACCGTCTGATTGAGGAGCACGGGTGCATCCTTATGCCCGGTGTCCAAGACGCTCTCTCGGCTGCTGTTGTCGAGAAGACCGGCTTCCATGCCGCCTTCGCCTCCGGTTACAGTGTCTCTGCTGCCATGCTCGGTCTCCCTGACTTTGGCCTTCTTACGTATACTTCTTCCTTCCTTATATTAAAATCACAAATTCTTCTTTCAACCACTATACTTGCTTTTTCTGTCTCAGTCATTGTTTATATCTAAATGTGAATCGATTTGAACCATTTAATCTTAAGACCGCTAATATTTGTTACTCCCTCTCCCCACTAAGATTTTCCCACTTCAAAGCTTTCTTTATTCATCAAATATACTCTCTTTCTATTAATTACTTTGTGTGATTTGACTTTTTGAACCTCACCCAACAATTTAACACCTTAAAACGTAGCTAAATTTTTCTATAAAGTTGTTGATCCACTAATTTACTGTCTAGAAGTAGTTATCTTTCTCTTTAGATAAGAAAAAGTAGGAGAAAAAATCAATTGAAAAAACAAAATATTCGCAGGATTAAATTCTAAGAATATTCTTAGAATTTATGTACACAAAAGCACGTGACTGGCGCTTGTTTGGCACTTGGCTAAATAGTTTTACTGAAAAAAAATGCAGCATAATTGAATTCATACTAGCTGTCACATGAAACTCAAAAGTTTAAAAGTGTCAAGGTGACTTTATTGACACATGTATTAAGATAAACACAAACATATACGAAGTACAAGTATTTCGTATACTAATCGTCTGTGTCTCGTTTATTTATTTATTCCTATATTATTTATAAGTAATATTTTAATCAAATAAAAATACGAAGTAGTAAATAAAGGACCGAATCCAAGGAAGTACTGAGTACTAAAGAAAAATCGTCTTATGGTAAAACGATGAGTTACCATTTTACTAAAATGCACAATTTTTGGATGACAACACAGGACAACGGAAGTTGTTGAAGCAACTCGCAGAATTACAGCTGCTGCTCCTACTCTGTGTATCATTGTTGATGGAGGTCAGTGATGCATGCTTTGTTTCCTTTGTTATTTTACATTTGTGTCTCTCGTTGTTAAATAAAGCTATAAAACATTCTTTTTATGTTGAATAAATATTTATTCTACATACATATATATATATATAACAGATACCGGTGGAGGTGGTCCTCTTAACGTCCAGAGGTTTATCAGAGAATTGATCGCTGCCGGTGCTAAAGGTGTCTTCCTTGAGGTATAATTTTATCTCTTGCTACGACATACGGAGTAGTACATTATTTACCAGGACTTTAGATGCGGCAGACCGTCAATAAATGTGACAAGTTGCTTGTCTCAAATTATCAAACAATGAAGGATTATTGTGTTAGACGATCTCACCTTGTAAAATAATCTTCTACGAGAATTAAAATTTTCGATTATCAATAATAAATTAAATATTTTTTTTTACATAGAATGGACCGTTTCATATGTGAGATTATCCTACTCAATAGATTATGGGTGGCTGTGATGGGATAACATTTCTACGATCTGGAATCCACTAAAAATAAAACATGATTGATCATAATTGTCCCGATTAAGTTTATGCAAGTAGATTGCCGACAGTACTGTAGCCACAACTTCTATTTGTCTAATTACAGTACACAGTACATCCTGTACCATTGTCCCATGTCTCTTTTTTTTTTTTTTTTTTTTTTTTTTTTTTGTACAAATCGAAATAATTTAATTATATTTCTATTTTTTTTTGTTTCCAGGATCAAGTGTGGCCCAAAAAGTGTGGTAAGTAGTCCGTTTCAAACTATTTCTACTTAAAATTAATTTAGATGAATGAAGATGGTGGTCATTAATTTTTTTTACCATTTTATCTCAGGTCATATGCGCGGTAAGGCAGTTGTACCTGCGGAAGAGCACGCACTTAAGATCGCGGCTGCAAGAGAAGCTATCGGGGATTCCGATTTCTTTCTAGTTGCCAGGACCGATGCTCGTGCCCCCCACGGTCTTGAAGAAGGAATCAAACGTGCCAACCTCTACAAGGAGGTACTTACAATCTTAATGTCTCCTTTAACATAATCGTCACAATTTAACTGAAATATACTCCGTATGAATTATTATTATTATTATTATTATTATTATTATTGACACATTTTATAATTTACACTTGAAGGCTGGAGCTGATGCTACTTTTGTTGAGGCACCCGCGGACATTGGTGAGCTTAAGGAAGTGTCTTCCAAGACAAACGGTTTAAGAATTGCAAACATGATTGAAGGAGGAAAGACACCGCTACACACACCAGAAGAGTTCAAGGAATTGGGTTTCCACTTGATCGCCCATTCGCTTACTGCTGTGTACGCCACTGCGCGTGCATTGGTTAACATCATGAAAATCTTGAAGGAGAAGGGAACCACCCGCGACGACTTGGACCAAATGGCCACCTTTTCCGAGTTCAATGAGCTAATTAGCTTGGAATCTTGGTACGAGGCTGAGTCCAAGTTCAAGAGCTTCACCCCAAAAGCTACATGATCATATATATGATGTTCATCAGATCAAATAAAAGGAAGGAAGCTGGATGCTCTGTTTTGGTTTAATATGGTATTGTGTCAATAAGTTTGTAGTATTATTATTCATGATATGATTGTCATTTATTCTTGTTATGTTAGCTAGTCATCATGCACTTTTGTTTACTTATCATGATATATCTGAGAGTTATGTATAATGTCACTGGTCACTGGTCACTGGTCAGGTAAAGTCTTGTGGTTTGCAGTCAAATTAAAAGTCATATTCTAAATTTGTTTAGTTGGGAGTATAATAAAGAGGGATATGAGTATGAGCTCATTTATTACTGTATTATGGTACTCTACAATACTTGGAGTATGTCTTGGTTTATGTTTATTCTTACAATAATTGATCATTATTATTATTATAATATTTGTGGTACACAAAATTCAAATCTTGAGCAAGTGGCATGAATTCTTTAGCTGTGTATATCTATTCCAAAATTGAATACTCGTACTGCTCTGTCTCCCTATACACAACCAAGAAGAGGGCATCTAAATTTTACTCCCTCCGTCCTTTATCTTTCTTTCCGTTTCAATATAATACTCCTTATAAATATTAAAAAGTGGGAAGAAACATAAAGGACGGAGGGAGTACCTCTTTAATAGTAAGGTTTATTGTCTCTCATCCAATCCAAATTTTATTTGAATCCATTTTTTTCCTTTGGAATAATTGTATAGATGTCAAAAAGAGTACTCCAATCTTACTCAACACAAGTTCAAGTAAAAAAAACGAGTTTTATCAACTTTCAAATTGTCTGTCTAAAACTGAATATAACGCCCTCTACTTATATTCCCTCCGTTTTTGAATCTTTACATTTACTAATTTCACACTTGTCAACGCACGTTTTCTTTTGTCTATATATTTAATTACGTATTTCTAAAATCTTTACATTTACTAATTTCACACTTGTCAACGCACGTTTTCTTTTGTCTATATATTTAATTACGTATTTCTAAAATCTATAAAAATTTAAACAAGATTCGAGCTAGGTGTGAATCGAACCCTTGACCTCATGTTTGTGACCCTTCTCCTCTCCAACTACACCCTAACATTTTACTGATATAAATGTCACTACATCACATATAAAGCTATACACCACAGAAAGTATGTAATTAAGGAAATCTGATTGATTACATTGATTATAAAAATCACATGTTTTAAATGGAATATATATCACATACAATATTTAATATGGAATGTATCATCAATTTTTTCGAAAAAAGTATGAGCATATTGTATTTCGTTTTAACCAAATAGTTGCATTATTTTTGTTAATAGGAGATTGCACTATCCCGTACAATATTTTACATAGAATATAAAATAGTTATGATTATTTATCTTAAATACATAAATATTGGAAGATTGCTGATCATACCAAATAACTCAACTCAATATACCAAATAATTCAACTCATGTATTTTCCCATACCAAATAACTCAACTCATGTATTTTCCCGCCTAAAGCTATCCACCAACAAAAATTAAAAAAATAGATCAAATGAGTTATGTGCAAATCGAACCCTTGACCTCATGTGTGTCACATACAATTTTTACTATGGAATGTATGATCAATTTTTTTTAAAAAAAGTATAAACATATTGTATTCCGTTTTAATCAAATATTCGCATTATTTTTGTAATAGGAGATTGCACTATCTCGTACAATATTTTACATAGAATATAAAATAGTTACGATTATTATTGTATATCTTTCTGATCATATTCGAAAATCATATTTTTAACATCGATATAAAATTTAGTAACTATTTAAAAATGGAATATATATTCCGATTGTTCTTACAAAGCCTAATACATAGTAAAAATTCACCGAAAATTCTCTATATACTACTCTAAGACAATAACAGTTACTAACAAAAATAAACTAATTTAAATTGAGAAGTAAAAGAACATTTCACTAATAAATTCGCAAACTATTCATTTTCATTAATGTTAAACAAATTGACAAAAAAAACTTCTTCTTATGAAAATAATTAGATAAATTTTAAGATATGGTGTCATTAACTTTGAGAAAAAAAATCAGTTATCTAAAAAATTCATTTTTAAAATAAGCTATTTACTTTAACTTTGACAAAGATATACTCTCCCCGTTCCAATGAATTCTTTGTCTATTTCATATTGGAGCGTCTCAATGAATGAATTTGGCTTCACATGTCACTTCATCATTGGACTTTTTCTCTTTGTGCCAAAAACAAAGGCAAACAATTCATCGGGACGGAAGGAGTATACTCACTCGATACCACTAAGATCTTCTCATTTATTCAAATGTGAGAATTATAATTATCATATAGAAAGATTATTTTGGTACGGAAGAGTACAAAATACGGAATATACTATTAAAATCCATATAAAAAAAAGTTTCACAAATTACATAATATTAAGTCTTACACCTGAGAAATTCCATTTTTAATTTTTTTTTAAAATTTTCTAATGAAAAATAGAATAGCTTTTTTACACAAAAAAACGTATCACGGCGTGCTAACCATTTAAAAAGTTCATTTTTATACAATTTTTGATAAATATTTATGTATTTTACGGTATGTTAAAGAGAGAAATGGATATCTCGAAATGTGAGATGACATAAACCAAGTATATAAAAAATATAAACAATATTTTTCATTAATTACACATTATTTAATACTCCGTACATTCCAAGACATTACTCAAATATTTTGATTAGTTTTGCGATTTAAAAAATATTTTCCTATTTTTAAAGTATACAATCAATAAATAGTAAAAATAAAATAATAAATTTTTTATTTTAAATATTAAATGAAATATTCTATAAGATAAACATATTATAAATACCGTGCATTGCACGGGGTCTATACTAGTATTAGATTAGGCCAATAAAAAAAATAGAATAAAGAAAACTTAATTTAGGAAACTCCAAATAAGGAAACCATAAATAAAGAAATTAAAAATAAGAAAATTAGGAACAATAACTTAGTAACTAACTACCCGTCTACTACGATTAAAGTAACACAAATACTCCGTAAGTAACTAACTCAATTTAATTAGGAGCCTAAAGAGCAAGTCTAATAGTGCTTTTTAGGGACGTACTTGCAAAATTTGCAAAATAATAAGCATGTACGGAGTAACTTACTATTGGAGATGAATTTTTGTTATAGCTTCTAAGAGCAAGTCCAATGATAAGCTACAAATGCTTGTAGTTTGTCTTGCCACATCGACTTTTGTAGCTACTTTGTTTTTCGGCTACATACCGCTACAATGGTGGACCGTAACATCTTGTAGCTTGCTTGGTCCCACATCAATAATTTCATTCAATGATAAATTTTTCTTTTATTTTTTAAATGCAAACTAATGTAGCTCTACCAAGCTACAATGGCTACCAAGCTACAACCAAAAGTCTATCTCCAATAGTAAGCTACATGCTTACTATCTACAATAGTAAGCTACATGCTTACTATCTCCAAAAGTCTATCTCCAATAGTAGCTTACTATTAGCTTACTATTTTGCAAATATTGCAAATAAGTCCCTAAAAAGCACAGTTGGACTTGCTCTAAGCCATTGTAGCTTGGTAGAGCTACATTAGTTTGTATTTAAACAAGAAATAAAACATTATCTTGATGAAATTATTAACGTGGATCAAGCAAGCTACAAGATGTTACGATCTACCATTGGAGTTGGAGCGGTATGTAGTCGGAAAACAAAGTAGCTGCAGAAATTGACGTGGCACAAACTACAAGCATTTGTAGCTTGCTATTGGAGTTGCTCTAATGTTTCTACATCACGGGGCGCCCAATTTAAAGGGGTCCAATTCAGAAGATAATGTTACATATGACCTCCGTTTTATTTGATTCTTTTCATTCACTTTTTCACACTTGTCACGTTTTCATTTGTCTATATTTTTAGTTACGTATTTCTAAAAATTATAAAAATCTGATATTTTTAACGTACTCGATTAGACAATTTAAACAAGATCTCACGTGACTATATTTTATCTTATATATTAGAAAGTTACATTAACAATTTTAATCACCCAAAAATAATATCCAAAGAGAAAATGCAAAGAACCAAACGAACTGAAGGAGTATTATTGGTCTTCCTGCACATGATAGTTATTGTAAGTTGTAACTCAGCGGTAAGCCGGTAATGGTTGATGGGTTGTTTTCTTCTTTCATCAAAGTGTTGTGGACTTGTGGACTTAAATCCTTACGTTACATTGCATGCATTTTTTCTTTTGTTAGGGTATCTTAAAAATTGAACTAAAATACTTTAAAGTCCAATTTTATTGAAAAATAAAAAGTTAATCTATTTATTTATTATAGTAATGTGCATATATATATTGACATTAGGACCCTAAAGATGAAATTTTGTACAAGGCCCCCAAAATGATAGGGACAACTCTGTTCATTCGTAGAAAGCTCGATTGGCAGCAATATGATATGCTCAACAAGTTTTACATCAAAATTATCAATAATCTTATCTTAACGCAATACAGAGTATTATAATCTATTATAATCTATTATCTATAATCTATTATTGATTTGGGAATGAATATTCACCTATGAAATACTCCATTACATGTTTGGCTGAATGGGTAAGAAGTGAAATTCATGTACTCCTCCATCCATTGGAATTAATCTAGGAATTCTGACTTCCTCCCTCCGTGTACTATTTTTTGTCTCATTTCATTAAAATATTTCTCACAAATATTGAGATAATGAGGCAAAAAATAGTGTCCGGATGGAGTATTACCTAACTCAAAACTATGCAATCGGTTCATTTAAAGCGATCGGACTTGTATGAAACTAAGGATAACTATGCAATCGGTTCATCCTCGTTGCTTTCATTATACATAACATTGAGATTAGATAGATAGTATAGCCGTATAGGAATAGGATTGTGATTTGTGAACTAACTATAACTAATCAGCCAGATAAATCCATGTCTATATAGATTCCTTTGATCAACAAATTATATAATCACAATACGACTAACCTATTTTAAATATATAATTAGCTTAGCTTGTCATTTCTTGCTTTGATTGATCACGTTTTTAAGATCTTTGAATTATCACAAACGACACCATCTAAGATCAACGTATGTATTTCATGACTGATTATAAAAATAACACCAATAATACCACTTTATTATATAAGTTGATCCTCCTAAATTTTAGACCAATAACAAATTAATTATCGCTTACAATAATTGCATTATTTAATACTCCGTACCAAAATATATTAATGTAATAACACTAGTGTTAGTTTGCCTTTATGGCTTGCACAAGCTGAGAACTCAAATAATATTAAATACTCCGTACAAAATTTAAAAAGAGACCGTCTCTCAATAATTTATCGAGAAATCACTTTTTAGTACAATTTTTTGTCATTCTCATATCTATTTTATTATTAGATGTATGATGTATCTCTAAATGACAATTTGTTTTGTACCTATTTTTTACAACAAACGTACTTTTCTTATATTTGTATATCCTTTTATGTTAAACGTACCCCTATTTTTATTAGGTTTTGTACCAATTTAATAACAGACTATCTCTCAGTAGATCTACTCACTATTAAATGATCATGAGAAGGATACCCGAGCCTCAAATTTGTCATGCATGTAGCTGAAGTAGGTATTGATGTAACTGATATATACTCATATCAATGAATTATTTTTCTCGTTAAAAAAATAAAAAATAAAATAAAATAAAAACCTCTTAGGTACAGTATTTTGATTTTTGAGTAGTGATACATACATACATATGATCATGAGCCTTATAAAGTTAACTTAATTAACTTAAGTATGTAACTTTTAGACGAGAATGATTAAACCATGCATAAAAGTGAGATTTGATCATATTTCCTTATTAAGGTTGACTCACATCAAGAGAATTCCCTCAATGCTTCAATTAGTCCCTTAAAAAATGATCTTATGTTAAATAATATACGTAAGACTAACGTATAACCGATTAATAATCATCCACTACCCATCAACCGCCCTAGAAAAAAATGAAAAAAGAAAACAATTGTACAATTCAATTATTATAACCT
Organism: Agrostemma githago; assembly: GCA_958450325.1. NCBI lineage: Eukaryota > Viridiplantae > Streptophyta > Magnoliopsida > Caryophyllales > Caryophyllaceae > Agrostemma > Agrostemma githago. The sequence goes on from OY288255.1 coordinate 3,894,828, forward strand.
TGAATGTTGACAATTATTGTGATTTAGAAGTCAATATTTTAGGAATCCATCTCATTTAACTTTTCATTTATTTGTGAGAATATACAAGTAAGTACGGCTAGTACAAGTGCGATTTACCAGCAAAAAGAAAACTATATATGCCTATGGTTGGCGGAGTCAGGACTCAGGAGAAGGGAATCTAAACGTACGTTGAAAAATAGCACTCTATGTACGATTTGATGAGCAACACAAATTATTGTATTTGACATTAACGCATTGCTTCCCTTATAAATTTATGATGGATCAATAAGTATTCTCCCAATTTTAAATGTTTGTCTCATTTAGTCTTTTCAATAGAATATTTCTCACATACGGAGCATATTATATTTATAAAATGGGGTAAGGGATTAAAAAACGGAGGAAGTATCATTTACATGGACAAATAAAAACAAATTTATTACAAGCTAATTTTTCTTTCATTTATTCGTATAAATGAAACTAACCTGTTATAATTCACAAGTTTATGATGGATAGATCTATAAAAGGGAAGAATTATCGAATGGACAAAACAAAGGAAGAAACCGTATGAGGATAGCTAATAGCTACTCCGTAGTTGGTTGTCTTTAGTATCAACTATGAAATACCACATGTGAAAGATAAGATCGTTGGACTATCACAAACGACAAATTTTAAAAATTATACTAATAAAGATTTATGTATATGAGGCAGTAACATGGTTCAATACGAAAGTTTGGCGTCTCAACAAAATATAAGGAAATTAAAGGCTAGATAGTTGTGTTGATGGCTAAAGAGTTTGACTTATTATTCATACCATTTAAATGATTGAGAAGATGAGAATGACACGCACATGCATCATGCATCCATCCAATAATTCATTATATATGCAAGTAGTAATGGCTCGTTTGGTTCATCGTGGGAAAATGGAACGGGAAGTTCTATATACTAGGGGGACTTTGTGGGTAACTTCCCCATTGGGGAGGAAGTGACAATTCCCGAGAAGTGGGCAACCAAACAGTATCCCAATTTATCAATTCATGTAAAGTTCTATTTCCCATGATTTAAGAGGTCAACCAAACGACCCCTAAATATGATGGTGTCATAGGTTCATGAACTCCCTATACCGAATATTCGGTATTTTTTAGTCTAACGGTTAAGATTAGATATCTTGAATAATAGATTTAAGTTAAAATCGTCATCCTCAATATTGTAATACGATTAAGTGCACTTACGTTAAAAAAAATAGTTGAAGTCTGTATGGTTATGAAATTTGAGTAGGCCAATTAATTTATCTTTGTCATTTACTATCGTTAGGCAAAGCAGGCATGATTTTCGTGGTATAGTTTTGGTCAATTATTGTTTGCATTTCAAGAAGACAATGTCATAGAGTTAGGTCATCACCTAATTAAAATAACCACTTTTAAAAATACTCCGTAGTAAAATTGTTGTGCTTATGAAATTCCGTGCACGAGTCTATACTGGAGTATTATGTTATTGTTGTGACTGTTAGGGGGGCGAATCCAGAAATCGAAGTATGGGATAACTAAAAAAAAGTCGTCGTTGTCTAAAAAAGTTTAAATCGCAATTTAACAGGACTTATCCCAAATTTATCAAATAAATAATTCAAGAAAACGTAACACAAATTAAAAATTCAATGTTACTTTATAATTTACTGAAAAATTAAATCATGTAAAATTAATTTCAAATTTAAAAATCAATAAGTAATAAGAAAAAATTGCTACCTATTTGGCTAATTACCATTAGAAGCAAAATAAACTAAGAAATAATAATTTTGTTCTAGTCAAGACCCTAGTCCATAGGATAGTTGATATTGGGCTTTACAATTGCAGCACCACCAGTTTCATATCTCTCATAAGCATTAAATGATATTCGTATTAATTATAACTTCAGTAGTATTATTTGGGGTAGCAAAAATTGGATTTTTTAACTTTAAATTTTGGGCTTGGGGTAGCCAGCCCCTTGCTACCTACTTGTTGTCCCGGGTGATTGATATATCCATTACAACAGATCAAATAGTAATAAAAAAAATACATAAATAGAAAATTTACAATCCATCATAAATTTTAAATTAAATTATATACAAAGTTGAAATTATTTAACTCATCATAAATTTTAAATGGGTTATCGATCATAATTCATAAGAGAGATATAGTTATTTAATTGTTATGAATAATACAAAGTGTGCAATTAGTCCAGTGCCAATCGTGTATACAAGTTGAGTAGGTAGGGAGTATTTTGGAATATATTTGGGCTAGCTAGTAAAGTCGTATTCTGAGGAGTGCGTCCAAACATCAAGTGTACTGTTGCGTTAGTGGGATTTAAGTTTCAGGGCCCAAAACATAAGTCAGCCCTCTACGTCATCATAGTCCGCCCCACTAACCCACTTTCGAACGTAGCAATCTGCCCCAAAACTGATCATACAATTCATACTCCTACTAAAATAAATAAAATGCTGAAAAAGCGATAGTGTCATGACTTATGACCATGGTATCACAATTTTTGTACTCCCTATGTATTAGTACCCGTTCATGACTTATGAGTTATGACTCGTGCTTATATGTGTTAGTACCCGTTCATGTATGCATTTACTTGTATAACAATTTTGACTTCTACTCCGTATAAAGATTTTTGAATTTTTGATTAAGAAACGTTCATTTATTTAATTCTATAAAAAAAAAAATAAGAGAAAAAAAAACTTGCCATCTTGGAAAATGCAACGGAACTACATTTGTTGGTAATTAAAAGAATCCTCTGTTATCTACAAGCTAGGAACCTGAAATGGTTATATAGATAGTGATTATATATGCTCAAGAGTCAAGACCAAGATGATAGAAAAATTACGAGCAAAGTTCCTCTCCATTACTTTCCATTATTTTTGAAGGGTTTAGATTCGTTTTAAAACGATCCAACGGTTATCGATTTTGATGAGGTGGAGAGGTATTAATGATTTTATATTGTTGTATTAGAGATAATGTAAGGTAATGGAGAGAAAAAGTAATGGAGAGGATCCATACTCAAAAAGTACTTCAGGTAATATTTTTATGTTCAGAACATGAGCAATATCATGGTCATCTAAAAAGCAACTCATTGTCATATTATCTAATCCCTCTGTTCCATTTGGTTGTTTGCGTTTGTTTTTTGGCCACTATTCGTAGGTGAGTGAAATCGTCAATGTAACTTGTAATATATAAGATAAAATATAGTCATGTGGGATCTTGTTTAAATTGTCTAATCGAGTATGATGGGTGAGATTTCTCGTGGATCCCGCCACCAAATAATAACCAACTAACCTAACTAGGGTAGCTAGGGCAAGTCGGGTCGATCCACATGGACGGAAAATGCGTTTAGACTAATGGGTGCTACAGTCTAAGACTAGGTTCGAGACAAGCTAATCTAGGGGAAGGCTAATGACTAGGCTAAGGTCTAAAACACGAAAAAGAAAGGCTAAACAAGTAACTAATGACTAAGAGAAGCAAAAATATCAATAAGGAGGAGAACTAGGGTTAGGTCGGGTTTGCAAAGGAGACAAAAAGAGAAAAAACGGGGTTACTAGCGTGCTTTCATAGCCTAGGTTCCGATCGGGCTCTCGCTACTTAAACGGCCTAGGTGTCGTCCTCACCACGCTCTCGCTACTAATGAGGGAACCGAACCAACCAACCAAACACACACATACAAGAGAAGAGGCAAGAAAAATAAGGATTGATCGTCTCTAGTCTCACAAGCATTTCATCAAACATGTGGAGTGCAAGGTAAATGGGAAACAACAAAAACAACATCTAATACCACCCATATCACCCTAATCATCCACAATCACAACCAATCACCCTAATAACCCTAGCAAGAGTCTACTCAAACATAATTAAGCTAGAACTAACACTGACAAGATAAACCAAAACAAGAACAAGAGCATACATATGTAAAACTAACAAGGATGATGAACAAAACAATAAACAAGATCTAAAGATTGAAACTTGAATAATAAAACAAAGATTAAGAGAAAGGAAAAGAGATTATACCATACTAGAAGATGAAAGGAAGAATGAAAACTTGTATAAAAGAGAAAACCCAAAACAATCTTCCAAGGTTGTCAATCTTGGTTGAATCTTGAAGAATTCAATTAATACAAGGATAATCTAAGATTAAGAAGTAATTAACGACTAATCTTCACTAATCTATGCTAAAGTAGTCTAGGGTTTAGTGGGTAATGTCTAACCTAACATAAGATTATAAGAGGAAGGGTATATATAGGGTTACAATGAATAAGAAGAAGGAAAGATGCAATTGCGGGCTACAACACCCCTTCCCGGTCGGGATGAGACCTTCCCGGTCGGGATGGGCCATCCTTCCCGGTCGGGAAGAGCCAAAACAACAGCCCTTTCATTCGCACCCTTCATCCCCGACGGGATGAGGTCCTTCCCGTCGGGGATGAGTCTTGTAGGCCTCCAATATGATCTTTAAGGTCCCTCCTTGCCTCTCATGGGTTTCTCATCGATTCTCGGGACTCGGGATCGAGCCTAAGGGGCTCCGGAATGGGTCCCAAGGTCTCGGGATCGAATCAAAGGCATCGAGTGATCGTTCTTTCTCTTCGTTGGCTCCAAAAGTGTATGAAACGAGTCGGAATCGTTCCAATTCTTCATGAATGGTCTCAGGAACCTAAAACGAACTAAAGGAAGCATAAGTAACCCATAAACCGCTCCCAAGGAGCGATTCCACAAGGAAAACGAGACCAAAACACAACAAATTAGGCACTACAAACTACACTTATCAACTCCCCCACACTTAACCCTTACTTGCCCTCGAGTAAGCACAAACTAACTACTAAACTAGCCGAGCGGGTATTAGCGCACCCTACGCCCTTTCAACTCACGCGAGTACACTTAGAGGAAAAGTATACTCCGCAAGGCAAGTAAGGTCTTGCGACAAAACTGTGGATGCAACCGGACACAAAAAACACAAAAACAACAAACACACAAACAAACAAGTAAACGGTTGCACCCAAAGAGAAATAAATACCACTTCCCTCTAAAAAGCGGTGAATGAAACACCGGTTTAGGACTCAAGGCAAGTGACAACGTTCCCAAGCTAAAAATACAAACCGAAATGAACTAAACCCTAATAGTATGATGACAAAAGATCTATACAAAAGAAAACGTGCATTGACAAGTATGAAAAAATAAACGTAAACAATCAAATGGAACGGATGGAGCAGTATAGAAGCCGAATTTGTCGCTGCACTGCTTGTGCTTATCAAGATAATATGGCTGAGAAGAATGCTAAGTGAACTATTGGTAAACCAATACGATTCCACTAGAATTTATCGTGACAACACCTCAACCATTAAATTGTAAAAGAACTCGGTATTCGACGGAAGAAGTAAGCACATTGATGGATGTCAAATATTTTTTTTTAAGAGATCTATGTAACGACAAGATAATTGATCTTATACATTGCAAGAGTGAAAACGAAATAGAGATAGATTTACAAAAACTCTTAACAAAGATACATTTATTAAGCTAAGAGGACTGTTGGGTGTGCGTCCACTAAATAATTGGCCAAGTTTAAATTGATTTAGTATACATAACATAAGGAGGCCACGTCAAAATAAAACATTCTAAAATTTTTGTGATTAAACAAATAAAGTGGCCATAGCTTAGCAATAGGAAATTGATTTACTATTTTTATACTATCTATACTAGGTGTGTGTATATAACTATATATATATAAGCGTGAAACATTGTAAGTAACAAATCAACAATAAGTAATAAAGAATTTATATATATTTCCTCTTTTCCATTTTGTATCACCAAATTAAATAACTAAACGGTCACTTAAAAATAAATCTTTAAAATCAAAAAGAAAGACAGGAAAAGTAGTTTGAGTAAATTAAAGCCCCATAATCCTACAAAACCCAAGTATAAATAAATACACTTTCACTTCTCACTTACTATCATTTAACTTGAAAAAAAAATGGGTGAAGGAAGAGGCAGCAGTGTACCTATTACTATTATTATGTGTGCCATGATCATGGTGGGTATAGCTCAGCCCGCCTTTGGAGCCACTTACACAGTCGGGGATTCTGGTGGCTGGACCTTTAATGTTGAGAACTGGACTAATGGCAAGTCTTTCAAGGTTGGCGATCTTCTAGGTATACACATGCTTCCTCCAATCCATCCATTCAATCCTTTTACATTGAGTGTTTCATTACTTTGGTAAATCAAATGTTTTTATAGGTCCACCAAACTTAAGGTAAAGAAAAAGTAATGACATTTTGTGTAAATAGAACAAGGATCTGAATGTTTGTTTTATGGTAAAGTCTTCTTAGGTTGCACGGACACTCCTCCAAACCAACGTGTCGTGTCGGACACCTATAAAACCGTGTCTGGTTTTTTAAATTTATTCGGATACGATTCGTCATATTTGGAGACGTGTTCGGCCCGGTTCGTAATATTTAGAGACTCGTCGGACGTACCTAAGCTAACGTCGTTTTATTGGATTCCGAATTTAATTAATAAATGATAATATTGTAGGATTACGGTGATTAATTGATGCTATAAAACGAGAGGTTTTATCATACATTTGTCATCAATAAAAATAAGTAAATAATGTCCCACCTTCTTATCTAGATCAATAACAATAACCAACTTACAATCATACTTATAAAATAAGTAAAACTAGCTAGACCAATATAATGGTTCAACCTGATCAAACCCAACCCGTTTGATTGGCTCCTAACTAGCTTGACCGCACCTGTCCAATTTTTTTTTTATAGTGCGTGTCTGTCACGCACGTTCAGGCCAATCGATCATCCACACGCTAGTCTGGTCCGGCTACTCCCACGGGCTGATTCTCATCTATCCCCGAGCCCACTCGACCCTGCTAGCTTAGACATGAACACAGGCCATTTAAATCACTAAAAAGACGAGATCGGTTGTACGTCTGTTTAAATTATTGACACCGTACGTACGTATTTTAATTTATGATTGCATGCATGCAATGCAGTATTCAACTATTCAACGAGCATGCACAATGTGGTACGCGTAAGTCAAGCTGTGTACACAAGCTGCAATCCCTCAGGTGGAAGTGGTTCAATAGTTTATCATACCGGCAAGGACACTATCAAACTAAACAAGGGACCTAACTACTTTATTTGCACTTTCGGCAACCATTGTCAGCGTGGCGTCAAGATTGCTGCTTTTGCTACTTAACCATTCAATACTACAATTTTTTTTATTTTTATTTTAATTAGCACTTAGATATATAATCTCCTTTTGTTGCTAATAATGAGTAAGTCCTTAATTATTCTTACTTCTATAATCTTGTGCTAATCAAGATTGATAATGATATTTTGGAATGAAAATAAACGAAGAAATTCCGACTACATACCAATAAGTACAGTACTGTGTAATTCATGATTTTCTATGTTTGATACTCTGTATTAGATGAAATTAAAAACAATTAAGGATAAAGCGAAAAAGATAAAGAGACATTGAATAATCAAGGAGACTAATAGTATACAAACAAAACTTTTTAATGAGTCAATTGTATTTACAATATAGGTGATCGTGGGTTGGGTTGGTGCGGGCTTGGGCTGGGTCTTACCATTAAGCGGGGTGGGTCACGCCAAAAGCATGGACCTATTTTTTTTAGCCTGATCCTAGTGGGCTAGAACGGACTTTTTGGACTCAAATGGATTTTTCTGACCCTAAAATTTAAGGTTACTATAAGAGATAAATGTCTTAATATCATCGTTTAATAATTTAAACTTTTGTGTTTTGTTTATAAATTTTATAGGATATAATAAAATCGACATACATATATCACTTTAAAAATTAAATGTGATAGAATGAATAATGTAACAAATTTTAAATGTTAAATCAAGTATACATGAATAAAATATATACTCGTATTGGTATTACTTTGAGTAACTAGTATATATTACGAAGATATTATTCATAAATATGAATGACTGTATAAGAATTAATAAAGAGAGCTATAATCTTCTCATTAAGTTTAAAAAATAATACTCCCCCTCCTTCGTAAATAAGCCTCATATTCCTCTTTGAGTCTTTTTTTTGGGTTAACCCGATTTCTCAATAAGGTAAAATTCTAAAATATTTTTGACTATTTTACCCTCATGTGATTTCTCATATTTCTCTTACCTTCACTCATTTAACTACACTTAATCTACCCACATTTTTCTTAAAAAGACATCAAATGAGCCTACATTTTTCTATTTCAAATTTATTTATTTTTAGTATGGGTTGGACCATGCCTAAATTTGGGCCAAATTTGTGACCCAAACCCAGCCCAAAACACTTTGGGCTTTTTAGTGTCGGTCCAGGAACTTTTTTGGGCCTTACTATAAGGCACAAACCATTTAAAAATATGGACCGGACTGGGCATATGGGTATGGACTATTTGATCACTACTTTAACAATAATACAATTGTAATATGGAGGTATAAATATTGGCCATAGACAATACTCAACTTAACCTACAGAGTACATCATTGATTCATTGCAAAATTTATACGAGGTCTATTACTCAAAGCACCCTATGTGTCAAATGTGTCGGATATATCGAGTCAAATACAGTTTACGGGTCAGCACTGCCGGATCTAGGGGCCTGGGTTGGCAAATGTCCTCCCAATAAATTTAGAAACCATATATAAGTAATTAACCCGGTTGATTGGTGATGGTGTAGTGGTAAGATATCAGTCATCTCTAAGTTGCAAGACCTAGGTTTCTGGCTTTGAGCCACGGCTGGTACATTTTAGATTGATGATAAACATTGTTAAAAAGAGTTGAACTCGGGTTTCTTGTATGAATAATAATAATAATAATAATAATAATAATAATAATAATAATAACAACAACAACAACAACAACAACAACAACAACAACAACAACAACAACCGCAACAACTTGGTTCCCGCCTGCTCCCGAGTTTTTGTTGGCGACATTTTCGGAGATCATGTTGTGTCGTGTGGTGGTACCGTTGGTATTAAGCATCGACATAACCTGATTCGCGACACCCTTTTGGATATTTGCTTCCGATCTGGTATTTCCGCCGATAAGGAGGTGGATATCGATTTGATTGATGGGCACGGCAAGCCCTTACGCCCGGCGGATTTGCTTCTTTATTCCTGGGATAGGGGGCGTGATGTGTGTGTCGATCTGACGAGGTCGTCTCCTTTGACTCAGTCTGCGATGTCTGATTTTTTGTCTGCTCGCGTGGTCGTTGATGCTGCTTAGCTTAAGTGCGCCAAGTATGGAGATTTGTGCACCAAGATTGGTTATGAATTCCCGTCTTTCTCTTTCTCTTCGCTGGGGGGCTTGATGTAGATGCCGTTGCATTGCTCAAACGGATTCAAAAAATTTATCTCTCAGGATGTGGGGGCTCGCGCAGCTGCTTTTATTTTCACCAGACTTTGTTTTGTTATTGCTAAGGGAGTGAGTGCCCATATAATATCTCAACTCCCCACTAATTGTAATTTCTTGTAATTTGTTTCATTCTTAATACAAGTTCCGTTTTATTTTAATAAAAAATAAAAAATAATACTCCGTAATAACTTAACCACTCCAACAAACACATTATGACTTAAATATATTTAAACTATTTTTATTATAAGTTGCCGATTTGCATTATATTGTAATCTTTTTCTATAAGTAATTTATGCATAAGTAAATTTCTCATAATTATTTTTTAAAATATTTTGGTATATTAGTAATATAATTGCTTTAATAAATACGGTATTTTTTCAAGGATATTGTGTCTATTAGAGATAGGGGAAATGACACCGTAAAGGTAACATGACAACTCGTGTAGTTCAGGGGGAAATTGTGTACCCCGTTGTCAAAAATCTCGGGTCCCCTGCAGGTCGGATTAAATTTGATATCTGTTTATCTTAATAACAGAGTAATTAAACCAACTAATGGCCAACAATAACAGATAAACTTTTTGAGAAAATATTGAAATAATGTGATAGATTAAGTAGAGTCGTTAATAATATGTCTTGAGTCGACACTTGAATTGAGCCAAAAGGCCCAACCCGATAACAAACCAATTGACACCCCGACTCAACCCAATAGGACCTAGCAACCCGAGCGGACTGGATGGATCTATAATAAGGCATAAAGCTTGTTGCCTTGTTACGTTGACGATCCACACAAGCCAAAATTTGCAGTAATTAATTTATAATGAAATCATGAAGTGTTTTGTAATTTGATTAAAAGTAGAGATCCCTTCAAGGCAAGCTAAGCTAGGTTTGCATTTCCTTCAATTAACAGGCTGCAGCAGGCCCTTTAATTAATTTGTCCAAAGTCAGCGGTTGGATCCAAATCGAATGTCCCTTGAGCTTCAAACATAGATCATGCCAAACATGTCATATACATACACATACATACTCTCGATCAATCTCATGCTCAGATGCATGTAACTCTCAAAAAGTCGTCTCAAAAACCATTTCATAATTCATATTAATCGTACAGCTGATCAAATTAATTAAATATAATGTAATGTAATGTACGGCATTTATATTCAATACGTATTTGATTAACAAAAAATCAACGCCCCTCACGTCCTTTGCACTAAGCTAAGCTAAGGGTGTATATACTATATTATTATTATTATTAATCATTCCATCCCTCAAAACTTGTATAAATAGGGCTTTAATTCTTGATTAATCCATTCGAAAAATCAAACAAAAACAATTACTTAGTTTTATTCTCAGACTAACACCGTACCAGTTAATTTGAAGTTTAGGTTATTAAGAAATGGGTCAGGGAAGAGGCAATGCGGTTAACCGGACACTAGCCCTTGGGTTAGCCATACTTGTTGTGATGGCTATGGCACAACCCACCCTTGCAGCTGTCTACTATGTTGGTGGTTCTAGTGGTTGGTCCTACACTTCTTCCTCATGGGCCAAGGGCAAGTATTTCAAGGCCGGAGATTATCTAGGTTCGTTCTTTCTACTCTTTCGAGATCTTACCTATTCATGTTAAATTATTACGTACTGGAGATTACAAATGACTCTTACTCCATAGTATTTATGAAAATCTAATGAAACAAAAATCATAAAATTACATATCATATTTATTTACTTTCTGTGTCATGGTGTTATCGTGTCACGTTTACACGGTTAATAAATAAGGAGTATATTGTTAATATGACGATTGTTGTAAATAATTTTAATATATTTAAGGTTGATGTTTTAAAATACCTAAATAGGAGTATGAACAATAATGTGACAACCTGACATACATGAATGTAAATTAATTACAAATTACTTTTCAAATTTGTTACTATAAATGGAGGAAGTACTTTAAATTCTTTGTTTCACTGTGATATATTAATAGCACTTGAAATTGTTAATCACAAAATCTCTAATTGATATAGTTTCATAATAAGTATATTTTGAGATCCCTTACATATTTAACCGTTACCTTTATATTTTTCGTGTATTATTAAATATTTTTCACACTAGGTTACGTGATACGGAGTATGCTCTAACTCATTACTCCGTATTAATTTATCGAGCATTCCAAAAATATTTTGAAATTTTATACTCAGTATGTTTTGTGAATTTTTATAATCTTCAGAAACAATAATTCATGCCAAACTAATACAAAAATGAAGGAAACATGCATATATGAATAATAAATTTGGGTATTGACGTATTTTCTTGTGTGGGGTTTTTGCAGTGTTCAGGTACAACAAAAGTTACCACAATGTGGTGGCCGTGAGTGGAACCGGATACAACTATTGCTCAACTCCAACCGGTTCAAGATATTACCAAACCGGTAATGACTACATCAAGTTGGTTAGGGGCACAAACAACTTCATCTGTTCCTTCCGTGGCCATTGCGGTTCCGGCATGAAACTTTCTGTCAAAGCTTATTAATTTGAATATATTATCACCATTTTTGGTTCAATTTTTAATGAGCTCCCATCCTGTTTTGTAACATCATTGCTTAATTACTATTATTATTATTTCTATTTTCGTGTAACCAAAACTAATTCTGAGAGATCGGGATAAAACATTGTTAATGTAAGGTTACGTATGTTTTGCATGATTTGTGTTATTTACCTATGTAACTTCTCAAGAAGTGTACTGTAATTTGCTTAAGATTATATAGTCGGATTCTTCAATGAGAATCTTACAATTATATACAAGTACATCTTAATTTTTGGTGGTGTTTGAATAAGGTCTTTGAGAAATCGTAAGAATCAAAAATCAAAAAAATTTAATTTGGTTTATAATGTAGGGTTATTTCATAACAATAATACCAATTATAGGGGTGCTTATTATATTAATACCAACTATACGTAATCCCGTTTTAATATGAACTATCCCTTCATTAATCTCTCTTTAGAACAAGTTACCGGCTACCTGATGAGCCGGTTCCCTTTTCCTTTTAATTTCTTTTTGAATTAAAGTCCCCCTCCCACCATACTCTATGCACACTTTCTTTCTCGTTATTACGTAATCTTCTCTTGCCATTGTTGAACTTGACATCTGATCTCCTCTCGCCATTGCTTTTATTAATTTTTTTGAAATTGTGGTAAATAAATTGAATTGGAGCATCTGACATTTGCAAAAAAAAAAAAAAAAAAAAAAAAAATTGACATTTGAAGGATACGAATTAGAGGAGGATCCAGATGAATAACCACATCTCATTGTATCAATGAGGAATTTGAAGGTTGATAATGGAGGATGACTTTTAATTTGATGAATATAAAGGGGAAGAAGAAGAAGAGACGCACCAAAACCTAGCAGGTTACAATTACCGGTTTTACAGGTAAAAAAAAGCATTGGTTATAAAGAGAGATTAATGAGAGGATATTTCATATTAAAACGGGATTACGTATATTTTGTATTAATATAAGAAGCACCCCGTACTTGGTATTATTGTTATGAAATAACCCTATAATGTATGTACCAAACTTTTTGAAGAAAGATTTGAAACTATATTTACATCCAATAAATTCACGTCAGCATTATTTATTCCTTTATAAAATAACCAAATTTTAAATTACTCTAATAAATGAAGTAAATTTCTTGTGAAACTATTCTACGGTGATGCTATTGTCGGACCACTCGCTCACATAAAAAGTAATCACAAATCCAAAACCCTCTTATACATACGTATAACTGTAAGATATCTCACGATAATTTACCTATTCTAAAAAAACTAATTCCATTAATTATCACCCATTTGCATCATTAAAAGACCATTAAAAAAATCAGATATTGTGGTAACAAGTAGAAGTAAGTGAATAATAAAGCGCGTGCGATGGAAGGGTACAATTGTTTTCGGTAATAAATAGAGTAGCTTGTAGAACAAGGATGAGCTTATTATGGGCATGGCGGTGGTAAATTAACCTCTCTACTCGTATTTGAATTCGTATATATAGAAGTACAAGTGTAGAATAGCCCTTAACTCGAATTTTTTATTGTTTTAATGCTTTTTATTAAATTATTTATCGTTTTAGCGTTCATTTGAAACTATTTACTCTAAATGGTTCCACGTCATCATTTACCTGTTTTTTTTTTATTTTCGAAACTGAGCCGCTACTTGAACTAGCGACTCATCCCCGTATCACGCATCAACAGCCAACCAAAAACAGAGGAGATACCGAAGAAGAAATACCCATGTTGCCGCTGGTTCAACTAGCGGCTACTCTACTATAAATAAGCAAAAAAACAAAGCAAAATCCCAAAATTCATCTCACCATCATTATCGTCATCCTCATCTCATACCATCTCAATCCCACCTCCTTTATTATGTTCTTCCACTCACTAAAACTCTCAAAGGTTCAAAGGTAATCAATTAACTCCAACCCCTAACTGCAAGAGTGTCAACAAATTGATTATCATGTAGCCATAGTTGTTTTGTTAGTTTTGTTTAGGTTGATTGTTGTTTTGTTGGGTTGATAGAATTGGGCAAGGTTATGTAAACAACTTGTATTTGTTTGATTGGAATTTTTTCATGCATCCACATTTCGTACAGCTCTGCCTATTTATAGGCAATGGAGGTTAGCTCCTTGTTTTTTCTAGATAATTCATGGCTAATCTAATCTAGAGTATCCTAGATTAGAACCATCATCTTAGGTTCTATATATTTCATGCATTTTGCTAGATACATATCCATACTTCTAGATTTTTCTTGATTAGCTAGTCTTTAACACTCCCCCTTAATCAGAAAAATCTTGAACTTCGAGTTGTAGTTTGAACTTGCATTGATGGCTTTTCGATGTCGGGAGTGATCTTCTGAAAATGTCGTATTGTTGCTCCTCCTTGCATTATATTGATGTTTTGCATCCTACGAGCTCTTGGATGAAATACCGCCGTATCTTGATATGCTTTGACGGCCTGTGAAAATCTTCTGTCACGATGATTCTTGTGGTGAATTCTTGCCGAGTTTCTTTCTTTAATGACTTGAACCTCGTTTTGATGAATTGACTGTTTTTTGCTGTAAGAAGTCTTCGATCCCTTCATCGGGCTGGTAGCTCCATCTTTAAGCTTGTCTCTGTATGTCCTTGTCTCGATCTTCTTTTTCTCTTTTGTTGCTTCTTGATAGCTTGATGCTTCTCTTGCTGTGAGTACCGTTATTGCTTGACCACACTCGTATTCTTTCGGTGGTGTTTGGTTTGGTTGAGAGGTAGTTTGTTGGACCTTAGATTGCATGCCTTAGGTGTTTTGATTATATCAATGATTTAATTGTTTCTAAGTAACGTAATTATTGTGAAAGATCAGGATGCTTAATACAGGAATAGGAGGAGCAGAAGCTTAAAGAACACAGCCGGACTAATAGTACAAGATGGATGAAGGCATAGGATCATACATGTAAAGAGAATGAAGAAATTGCATGACAAGGATAGTATAACCTTGAATAAGGTTATACTAACCGTAGTAAATAATCACACACGATTGGCCAAGATCTAAATCTAGAATATTTTTATCTCGAAAAATATATTTGGTCAATTGAATGAAGAAAGGTCAAATAAGGAAATTATCTATCAAGAGAATAATAGTTTTCAAAATAAATGATTCTCAAAATATCTTGATCACTCAAAGATATTAGATAATCATTAACAAAGGAAACTAAAATATATTATCTTGATTGATTGATTCTCACCTACCATATCTTCATTATGTGAGGAAGTACATCAATTAAGGTGATCTCCTTTCCCTTGTTAAAGAGAATGAGCTCACCTATAAATACCATGTTCTTCCTCAATCAAAACCCACGACTTTGAAACACATTTTCTCCCTTTGCAAAATTAAGTCACGTTTTTTAAAAGGTTTTTGCAAATACTTTTCGGGTTAAGTCTTGGCTATATAAATCGTGCTTAAATTGTTTACACTTGAAGTCATATAGTTTCATCATTCTCTCTAGACAATTGAAGTGTATTCATAGCTAGAGAAATTTTGTAAACTTAAGATAGTATAGACACACGAGTCGAGTAGTGGTTACTCAATCAAACGACATACATCGTTCACACCTTGAACGCTTCACATCGTTCAAACACCGAGGGCTTCACATCCCTCACACCGAAGGCCTAACATCCTTCATCGTCGTGGGCTTAACATCCCACACATCGAGTGCTTAACATCACTCACACCATCACGATTAGAGTTAATCGTGATAGTCTTATTTGTAAGGTAATCCGGAGTAGGTACACTTATAAATAAAGACACCGGTGGACGTAGGCTTTTCAATTGGGCCGAACCACGTTAAAATTGCTCGTGTTATTTACTTTACGTTTTATTAAGGTTTGCTATTTCTTATACTTATACTCTTTAGTAGTAAGTATAGTAGCAAACACTTTTGTACTTCTTTTTATTTAGCCACTCAACTAACGTAATATTACACTATATCTTTCCTAATAAGGTTTTGGTGTAATACATCGTTTAGATTTTTAAAAGTACCATAATACTCTATTCACCCCCCCTCTAGAGTATTCCCTAGTATCGCTAGACTCTACAATTGGTATCAGAGCAGGTTCTCTTGATTGATTCACATCAAAAGAGTAGATCCTATACTAGCGATTCTATATTTATCCATTTCGATCAAATGGATTCCAAGAACTCAAAGTTTCCCACATTTGATGGTGTAGACTACGGTTTATGGAAAAACAAAATGATGCACTATATAAAAGGAACAGATTTTGAATGCTGGAAAATTATCGTCAAGGGTCCTATCGTCATCCAATCCGTTGATGTTCTAAGGAACATCACCATAAAGGATGAAGAGGACTATGATGAGGACGATTATAAAAAGGCCGAAAAAAATTCTCGAGCAATGTCATTATTGCAACGAGGAATTTCATCCAAAGAATATAATCGACTCACCTCTTGTGTTTCCGTAAAAGAAATCTGGGACAGTTTAGAACTTGCGTACAAGGGAACTACCCAAGTCAAAAAGTTCAGGATTGATTTATTAACTCAACAATACGAATTGTTTAAAATGGATAAAGATGAAAGCATTGTTGAAATGTCCGCAAGATTCACCAACATCACTAATGAACTAAGAAACCTTGGCAAAAAATTTGATACTGAAGATCTTGTTAGAAAAATCTTAAGAAGCCTCACTGATAAATGGCAACCTAAAGTTACTGCTATCGAGGAATCTAAAGATCTTACCCTACTTAGTTATCAAGAATTGCTAGGTAACTTTATGGCTCATGAGCTCTATCTGAATCAACGTCAGAGTGAATCATCTAAAAGTAGAGGAATAGCCTTAAAAAGTTCTATTAGTGATGATGAGGAAACTATGAGTGATGACTTAGCCCTTTTTGTTAAACGCTTTCGGAAAAATTTTAAATTTGGATCGAAAAACTCATTTAGAGAAAGAGGTAACAATTCTAATACAAAACAAAATAGTAAAGGTTGCTTTAAGTGTGGAGAAACTGGACATCTAATCAAAGATTGTCCAACATGGAAAAATATCAAATCAAAAGGAGAAAGAGAACGATCAAAGTTTCAACACAAACAAGCCATGCTAGCTTCGTGTGGATGGGGAGAACTGGACTCAGATGAAGAAGAAGAATCTGAAGATGAAGACGAAGCAAACTTTTGTCTAAGTGCTCAACATAGCAACACGACTAGGTCTAAGACACGGACGTACAAAGATATGTGCCTAATGGCAAAAACGCATGGATCAAGCTCTGACTCAGATGAGGAAAGCAGTGAGGTAAATTCTACGATGTTTAAAAAGAGGCTTATGAATCTTACCAAAGAGAAACTTCTTTTATGTTTTGATGAAGTATTAGAAACTTGTGAGCAACAGAAGAAAGAAATAAATGAGTTATTAGAACAAATAAATGAGATAGCCTTTGAAAATGTTAATCTAAAGAGATGTGAAAATACTCGAACAAACAAACAGAAATCCTCTGAAATATCAAAAACAAAGGTTGATGTATCAGATGATTCAACAACTTGTTCAAGTACTAACATCAATAAAGAGGAACTAAAAAGGGACACTAATTATGAGAAAATTAGTGCTAGTGTTAAGAAATTAAATGAAGAAAATACGGAACTAAAAAGAACTATATCCATACTAAACAATGAAATCAATGTTGAAAAAATAAATCATGATAAAATAAAAAATTCTCTGACTTCAAAAATCATAGAATTAATAAAAGAAAAAGGTATAATGCAAGAAAAATTGGATAAATGTGTTTCAGAAACTTTGGAAGGTAAAGAGACTAAGGAAAAGGAAACGAGTAAAAGAAAATATGTCAAAAGAAAGTGGAAAAAGAAATCTGAAAGCAAAACAGATAAACACTGTGTTAGACACAAAAAAATATGGGTGCGTAAAGATTCTCTGCCTAATGTAAAAGGACCCAAATCCGTTTGGGTACCTAAGAAACAAAAATGACTATCGCAGGTTCACAGATGGTACTTAGACAGTGGGTGTTCAAGACATATGACGGGCGATAAAAAGAAATTCTTGTCATTAGAAGCTTATGACGGAGGGAGTGTTACCTTCGGAGATAACAAGAAAGGAAGGATAATCGGTATTGGTAAAGTTGGCTTATCTGACTCACACTGTATTGAGAATGTATTGCTTGTGAAAGGACTAAGGCATAGTCTCATAAGCATATCTCAACTCTGTGATCGGGGAAACAAAGTAGTGTTTCATAATGATAAATGCCGAATAATTAGAGAAGGTTCCTCTAATGTCATTCTGGAGGGAGAACGATCAAACAATGTCTACATAGCCGATATCAAAACTCTACCCGACAATGATGTCACCTGCATGAGTGTTACCATCGCTGATCCACTACTTTGGCATAAAAGATTTGGGCACATAAGTCCCTTTAGCCTTAATAAACTTAGATCTCTGGATCTCGTTGAAGGATTACCTTCCATAACTTTCGACACAACCAAGGCTTGTGGTACCTGCATACGATGTAAACATGTGAGATCCTCATTCAAGCCGAAAAAATTCGTAAGCACTACAAAGCCTCTAGAACTTATTCATATGGATCTTTGCGGACCTATGAGGATAAGAAGTAGAGGAGGTAGTCGGTACGTATTCGTTCTTGTAGATGATTTCTCTAGATTTGTTTGGCCAGTCTTCCTTAGCTCGAAAGATCAAACCTTTGATGAATTCGAATGCCTAATGAAGCTAGTCCAAAACAAGTATAGTTACAATCTTGTATCTATAAGAACAGATCATGGAACCGAATTCGACAACGAATCCTTCATAAGCTATTGTAGAGAACATGGAGTAGGGCATAACTTCTCCGCTCCACGGACTCCACAACAAAATGGAGTAGTCGAACGAATGAATCGAACGCTTGAAGAAATGGCTCGCACCATGTTGCTATGTAGCGGTTTGCCCAGAAATTTCTAGGCCGAGGCTGTTAATACAGCCTGTTATATTCATAACCGAGCAATGATCAGACCTATACTGAAGAAAACACCCTATGAACTTCTAAGAGGAAGGAAACCTAAAATTTCTCATCTCAGATGTTTTGGAAGCAAATGCTTTGTCCACAACAATGGGAAAAATAATTTGGGTAAATTTGATCCTCGAAGTGATGAGGCTGTTTTCTTAGGATACTCAGATCATAGCAAGGCTTACAAGGTATATAACAAAAGAACTTTACGTGTTGAAGAGAGCATCCACGTAATCTTCGATGAAACTAATTCCATAAGTCAAAACGACATTGAAGAAGAAGACGATGATGATGCAGATTTTTGGCTTACTAGAAAAGATGCACCTGAACTTCATGAGGAGGAAAAGGAAATAGAAGGATCTAATGCTGAATCTGGTGAGGAACGTATTAATGTTGATCAAAATGTATCATCAGTAAATGAAGAACCAAATAAAAGTTCTTCAGAGACTAAAGATAAGATGGCATCAACATTAGCTCCAAATATCACCAAAGATAATATAACCCCTGACATAAATTCAGGGGGAACCAAGGATGATTCTTCTCAAGATAATGTAACCCCCGACAATATAGCTCCTAGCATGAATTCAGGGGGAATCAAAGACAATCTATCTAAGGTTGATGCAACCAAAGACACCAGTTCAAGGGAAACTACAGGAAAAGATAATGTAACCTCGGATAATAACTCAGAAGAACCATCAATGAAAGGCAATAATGTTCCCACAAATCTCAAAAAGTGGAAACACCAAAGCTCGCATACTACAGACGCAATTCTGAGTGATTATCATAAGGGAATCCAAACCAGAAGGTCCCTAAGAAATCATTGTGTTCTAAATTCCTTTCTATCTACGATTGAACCCAAAAATATCAAAGAAGCGCTTACCAATTCCGACTGGATCGTAGCCATGCAAGAAGAATTGGGACAATTCGAACGAAACAAAGTCTGGCATTTGGTTCCTAGACCAATAAATAGAAAAGTTATAGGGACACGTTGGGTATTCAGAAATAAGCTAGATGATTCTGGATCCATTGTCAGAAACAAAGCAAGGTTTGTTGTGCAAGGATACAATCAACAAGAAGGAATAGATTTTGACGAAACCTTTGCTCCGGTGGCAAGATTGGAAGCCATTCGGCTATTAATTGCATATGCCGCACACAAAGGGTTCAAGCTGTTTCAAATGGACGTTAAAACAGCATTTCTGAATGGGTACTTAAAAGAAGAAGTTTTCGTAGAACAACCCCCGGGATTTGAAAGTGCGGAATCGCCGAGTCATATTTTTAAGCTAGACAAGGCACTCTATGGGTTAAAACAAGCGCCAAGGGCCTGGTATGATAGACTGTCTCAGTTTCTTCTCCTGAATGAGTTCAAGAGAGGATCGGTTGATAAAACGCTCTTCATCAAAAATGTCGAGAAAGACACGCTAATCGTTCAAATTTACGTGGATGACATTATTTTCGGCTCAACAAATGAAAAACTTTGCAAATATTTCTCAAACTTAATGCAATCAGAATTCGAGATGAGTATGATGGGTGAGCTAGGATTCTTCCTAGGTCTACAAATCAAGCAGTCAAAAAGAGGAATAACCGTACATCAACAAAAGTATGTAAGTGAACTTCTTAAAAAGTACGGGATGGAACAAGCAAAATCTGCCCCTACACCTATGGCGATAACAACCAAGCTTGATAAAGACGAAGGAGGTAAGTCTGTGGACAATACACATTACAGAGGCATGATCGGATCTCTGCTCTATTTAACCGCCAGCTGACCCGACATCATGCACAGCGTATGTGTTTGTGCCCGGTTTCAGTCTGACCCTAAAGAATCTCATCTTACAGCTGTTAAACGTATTTTGCGCTATCTAATCAGTACTCAAAATCTTCAATTGATTTATCCTATGCATGATAATTTTGATCTAAAAGGTTATTCAGATGCAGACCACGCTGGATGCTACATTGATAGAAAAAGCACTTCAGGAACGGTAACATTTCTAGGATCATGTATTATATCATGGGGCTCTAAAAAACAAGCAACGGTAGCACTTTCATCCACTGAAAGTGAATATGTTGCGGCATCTTTGGTATGTACTAAATTACTTTGGCTACGACAGCAGTTAAGGGATTATGGTGTTAATATTAAATCCGTACCTATATTCTGTGATAATATTAGTACCATCGCCATCTCTAAAAATCCTGCTCATCATTCTCGTACCAAACACATTGACATCCGACATCATTTTTTAAGAGACCATGTAGAAAAGGGAAATATCGTACTTGAATTCTGCCCCTCTGACTTACAAAAGGCTGACATTCTTACAAAACCTCTACCCAGGGAACGGTTTGAAGAATTACGGTTAGAACTTGGTTTGATAAATGATAACTAAAGAAGTTGTTAGTTGATTTTTTTGTTGTCCTGTTTGATTGACGAAGATTGGGGTGATGTTAGTCTGTGTTTATATTACCTAGAATCATGTACAGGTTAGTATTTTTATGCATGTTTCTCAAAAGTTCGTGTTGGGTTCACCGTCGATTTGATACTCCGGACATTATCATATATACCATATGATATGTAATTTTACCTCCTAATATTCATATGAAATCTTGAATATTCTGAATAATTCCAATTTGGAATTATTCCTCACTGAAATTATATTTCATATATTGTCTATGGTATATCCCTTCTTTACAATGTAAAGTTTCCATAAAGTTGGTCTGTATAATCATACAAAATCTCTCCACTTGTTCTATCTTGATCAAGTAAATCTCCTTAAAATCTTTCCTCCATAAAAGAACGATTCTTCCCATAAGACTTCATTATTACCCTCTTTTATTACCCTACCCGCCGTCTCTCTCTCCCATCATAAATCTTTTTCACCCTCATCTTTTACCTCAAGCCTCCGGTTTTCTTCTCTCTCTCCCCACAAAAATTTTTACCATGGCACCTAAGAAAAATTCCTCCTTCACTCCTCACAAAAAGAATCTCCGCTCGTCAACTAGGGACATGACTCTCGAGTTCCGCGCTGCCGAAACAGAGGAGCAGGATGAAGCAAAGTAATTGAGGATCTGGCCGCAGTTGGTAAGAGAAAGAGGACCAAGAAAGGGAAAGAAGATGATGGCGACGAAAAGGGGGTCATGCATGGGAAAGAGTTCATCTTGGGGGAGCTCGACAGTGTCCGCTTGAACAGAGTAGAGAATGATCAGGTAAAAAAGGTTCTTAATTACTCCTTCGTTTCGGGTCGTCAATATCTGTCTGCATGATTTGATGACAATCCTTGTGTGTCACAACTACGTGACTTGCTTGCATTACAAGAATGGGAAAAGCTACTGGATTTAGGTCATGATGTCTATCCTGTTCAAATTGCTCAGTTTTGGGGCACTTTGAAAATAGATAATCGAGTCCTGTGTGCAAACTTTGGAGATAAGTATATTAAAATCTCAATGGAGGATTTTGGTGATATTTTGGGGATACCGTGTGAAGGAGAGGAAATCGTTGCATGGACTGGTTGGAGGAATTATAGTTCAGAACAAATTGTGAACATTAAGAAAACTCTTGACCCTAAGGCCACTGAGGTTTCAGTTATGTCTGGTGCATGTCTCAATCCAATTACCAAGCTTGTTTTTAACACCTCATATTCATCTCTATTACCTAGAAAATCAGGAACAAACAAGTTACACATTGATGAAATCATCTTGATCCACCATATTCTCAATCGAACCAAAGTCAATCTACCCTTCCTGGTTTTTAGTCACATGGAGCACGTCTTATCTGAAATAAGATCGTCTCAGATAAACGGGTCTATTTGTATTCCCTATGGGATGTGGCTATCAAAGGTGTTGAAATTTAGAGGAGTCATAAGCAAGTCTGCCCCTTTTGAAACTCCATGTGACATCATGACTACGACCTATTTAAGACAAATGTCCATTCTTGATGACGGAGGAAATCTTAAAGTAAAGGGTGAGTGCTCATCTAAGGGGAAGGAGGTGATGAAGGTGGATGATGTTCCTGAGATCCTGAATGCTGATATTGTTGGAAAACTGAATGAGATTGCAATCCTGGTCTCTAACCAGCCCCCTCCAACTGTGATTAATACATCCTTGGATGTGCTTGCACGACTAGAAAAGAAGGTGGATAATCTAACCACATTACTTGCCTCTTCTCGTGATGAATTCGGTGCAGGCATGGCCCAGTTGGAAAGGCACATGGCCAATATTAGAGCTCGTGTTCAGGTAATGGGAAATGATATTACGGCCTTCAAAAAGGCAGGACATGAGATTGGGGTAGGAATTAATAAGGCTGTCAATGAAGTGAAGTTTGCCAACAGCTCTCTGTTCAACAGGCATGATGCGGTGATGGAAAGGTTGCGCCAGATCTTTGAAGAAACTGCAACAGCCGTGTATCTTCTGCGAAAGCAGGGCGGATAGAGAGCCATGTTCCTTAGCCTTCAAAAGATCTTAACACACCCTCCTAAATAATTCAGCTCTTAGTATAGCTGTATGGTATCTATGTCTTATGGATTTGTCTTTCTCTATCTTTTGTCCGGATAATATTTTCGGTTTGTGGTGTACGCTTAACATTTACCCTTTTGTTCACTTGCATGATCTATGCTTAACTGTTATGACTTCTTTGTGGTGTTCTCCAGCTGATCGACCCTTTTCGATGATGTCAAGAGGGGGAAGAAATAAGCCTTCTATGACTACTTATGTTTTTGTGCATCTAACTCATGTTTCGCCAAGGAGTCCTGTCTACCTCTTGGGTTTGGTTAAGTATACCATCACGTCACTTAGAAACCCTTTAAGAAGGCTTGACATAATCAAAAAGGGAGAAATTGTTGGACCTTAGATTGCATGCCTTAGGTGTTTTGATTATATCAATGATTTAATTGTTTCTAAGTAACGTAATTATTGTGAAAGATCAGGGTGCTTAATACAGGAATAGGAGGAGCAGAAGCTTAAAGAACACAGCCGGACTAATAGTACAAGATGGATGAAGGCATAGGATCATACATGTAAAGAGAATGAAGAAATTGCATGACAAGGATAGTATAACCTTGAATAAGGTTATACTAACCGTAGTAAATAATCACACACGATTGGCCAAGATCTAAATCTAGAATATTTTTATCTCGAAAAATATATTTGGTCAATTGAATGAAGAAAGGTCAAATAAGGAAATTATCTATCAAGAGAATAATAGTTTTCAAAATAAATGATTCTCAAAATATCTTGATCTCTCAAAGATATTAGATAATCATTAACAAAGGAAACTAAAATATATTATCTTGATTGATTGATTCTCACCTACCATATCTTCATTATGTGAGGAAGTACATCAATTAAGGTGATCTCCTTTCCCTTGTTAAAGAGAATGAGCTCACCTATAAATACCATGTTCTTCCTCAATCAAAACCCACGACTTTGAAACACATTTTCTCCCTTTGCAAAATTAAGTCACGTTTTTTAAAAGGTTTTTGCAAATACTTTTCGGGTTAAGTCTTGGCTATATAAATCGTGCTTAAATTGTTTACACTTGAAGTCATATAGTTTCATCATTCTCTCTAGACAATTGAAGTGTATTCATAGCTAGAGAAATTTTGTAAACTTAAGATAGTATAGACATACGAGTCGAGTAGTGGTTACTCAATCAAACGACATACATCGTTCACACCTTGAACGCTTCACATCGTTCAAACACCGAGGGCTTCACATCCCTCACACCGAAGGCCTAACATCCTTCATCGTCGTGGGCTTAACATCCCACACATCGAGTGCTTAACATCACTCACACCATCACGATTAGAGTTAATCGTGATAGTCTTATTTGTAAGGTAATCCGGAGTAGGTACACTTATAAATAAAGACACCGGTGGACGTAGGCTTTTCAATTGGGCCGAACCACGTTAAAATTGCTCGTGTTATTTACTTTACGTTTTATTAAGGTTTGCTATTTCTTATACTTATACTCTTTAGTAGTAAGTATAGTAGCAAACACTTTTGTACTTCTTTTTATTTAGCCACTCAACTAACGTAATATTACACTATATCTTTCCTAATAAGGTTTTGGTGTAATACATCGTTTAGATTTTTAAAAGTACCATAATACTCTATTCACCCCCCCCCCCCCCCCTCTAGAGTATTCCCTAGTATCGCTAGACTCTACATAGTTATTTGTGATTTTGGGGAATTTGGAGTAGATGATATTTTTGGTGTAGGAAGAGAGGTTTGTTTTTGTATGGTTGTTTTTTCTGTGTTTATGGGCATTCTTAGTGGGAAAATTTTGTTCTCGGCCATTTGTACGGAAGCAATTAATTGCCCATTTTTCTTGTCATAGATGAGGCATTTTTTGTTGTCAAATATGACTTTATAACCTTTTTGTAATAGCTGTCCAACGCTTAACAAATTTTGTGCTAAGCCGGGGATGTAAAAAACATCATGAATAAATTTAGTAAAGCCGTTTCTTGTTTTGACGGCTACAATCCCTTTGTCCGCAACTTCTTGGCTTGTACCATCACCAAGAGTAATTTGAGATCTTATTTCTTCATTCAGGCTAACGAATGAGTCCTTGTTGCCTGTCATATGGTTGGAACAACCGCTATCTATATACCAAATTTCTGTGGACTTCTCTTGTGCATTTAAGCAAGAGTAAAATAATTGTCCACTTGAATCATGTTCTTCTATGAAATTAGCCTCATTTTTATTTTGGAACCGACAATCCCTTTCAAAGTGGGTGTGTCTGGTACACCTCTTACATTTAAACCAACAATCATTTGTATTGTGACCTTTTTTCTTGCATAAATGACAATAAGACTCTGTTTGATTAATTTGTCGGTTTCCTTGATTATATAATCCTCCCCCTCTACCGTGACTTTTGTTTGAAAATTTTAATTCAGCCTTAAAGGCCTGTTCTAGTGGCTCGTCATTAAATCTTTTCATTCTTTCTTCATGAGCTTGAAGTGAGCTCATTAATTCGGCCATAGTAATTTGTTTTAAATCTTTTGACTCTTCTATTGCGGCCACTATATGTTCAAATTTTCTCGGAAGACTTCGTAATATTTTTGGAATAATTTTTGCATCCTTAATTGTGTCTCCGTAAGAACGAATTTGATTTATTATGTTGGAGACACGATTAAAGAATGCTTCAATTGACTCGTCTTCCGACATTAATAAATTTTCAAAATCTTTCCATAAAGTTTGGAGTTTGATTGTAATTACCTTGCCGGATCCTTTGTATGTATTTTCCAAGATCTTCCAAGCCTCCGCAGATGATGTTGCTGATATAACTCGAGCAATTATTTTCTCGTCGAGTCCTCGATAAATAAAAGAAAGAGCATAGTGATCCTTTCTTTGATTTTCGATGTATAAATTTTTCTTTGTCGTGTCCCATGTCGATTCTTCATTGGTATCTTTGGGTTTTTCGTACCCTTCTTGTACCAAATCCCATAATCCTTGGGAAATGAATATCGACTTCATTTGGATACACCAAAGGTCGTATTTTTCGCCTTTGAATGTTGGTACCCAATTGACTTGAATTGGAGTTGACATGTTTTTTGATGTGTTGTTTTATTTTGGACTAGTTTTTTTTGGATATGTAGTTATCGGACGGACTTGGGTTGGCTCTGATACCACTGTTAGTTTTGTTTAAGTTGATTGTTGTTTTGTTGGGTTGATAGAATTGGGCAAGGTTATGTAAACAACTTGTATTTGTTTGATTGGAATTTGTTCATGCATCCACATTTCGTACAGCTCTGCCTATTTATAGGCAATGGAGGTTAGCTCCTTGTTTTTTCTAGATAATTCATGGCTAATCTAATCTAGAGTATCCTAGATTAGAACCATCATCTTAGGTTCTACATATTTCATGCATTTTGCTAGATACATATCCATACTTCTAGATTTTTCTTGATTAGCTAGTCTTTAACATGTTTCAAATGGCTCAACCCGGAAACGACCGAAATCGAACCCGAGTGCTCCTCATTGTTCACCCATAGGTACAGCAACGATGAATTGAGTAGAGAATTCGGCAACAACCCGTTTTTTTTATTGTAAACAAGTCTGAGATTGGTTAAACCCAGGAACGAATCGAGGATATCGGGGATCGAGCCGACGAGGTTGCCGACAGAGTAAAATTATCGGAAATCGACCGGGTTCAAAACGCGATGAGACCAGAGAAAGCGGTGGAAACAAGGGGGTTGTTGGAGTTGAGGGAAAGTGAGGAGAGAGAATAGACGTTGGAGATTCTGATCGGTGGAAACATATATGAATTCGGGGATTATGTTTTTTATGCCTTTGTGGAGCTGGGAAGTCGCTAGTTCAACTAGCGGCACCATTTCTGAATTAAAAGAAAAAAATAAAATTGTGACGTGGACCTATTTGGAACAAATAGTTTTAAAAGGACGCTAAAACAATAAATAGTTTATTAAAAAGCATTAAAACGATAAAAAATTCCCTTAACTCGCATCTCAATTCTCTTCATTATTTACCCTACCTTACCCTACAAAACAAAAATCCCGCTCTCGCTCTCGCTCTCTATCTGATTTAGCAACTAACACCACCATATCACCATATCATAATTAACCATACGTACATTCACACCATTATTCTGACAACAATTTTGTGAATGGCTAAACACCAGCAACAACAACAATTTCAGGTAATCAATTCGCCCATTTGTTATCTTAATTTAACCCTAGATTAGATTTTCACTACATTACAAGTACTGTAATTAATACAGTATAATTATGGATGGGTATGAATAATGTTACTAAGTATTATGTTTGTTTTTGTGTTGTTGCAGTACGTGTGAGTGTTGTCATGTCTGTGGTGACAAAGGATACTGTGCAAACTGTATGTTTCCGGAAGGAAATTGATGTATGGAGAGAGTTTATTGAGAGGGACAGTGTTGTAAAAGAGTAATCTTTGTATTATGATAGTAATTTTATAATTTACATCATCGGTTATACATGTATTTATAGTAACAACAAACTTATCAATTGATTCTAACTAACTTGATACTTGGTTACAATTAACTCGAGGTTAGTAGGTTCATATCCCCTCCTCAAGATGGACAATCTTGGAGATGCTTTAAACCAAGTTTTGAAGCGAGAAAGAGATGTTGTTGAGTTCCTAAAGCTTTAGTCATAATGTCAGCAAGTTGAGCTGCTGATCTGATATGCACAGGAAGAAGAAAACCTTGCTCAAATTTTTCCCGAACAAAGTGATAGTCTATGTCAAGGTGCTTTGTGCGCTCATGAAAAACTGGATTGCGCACAATATGTTGAGCAGATTTGTTGTCGCAATGAAGATTAATAGGCTTGGGAACTGTAACCTAAAGGTCAGCCAGGACGTTGTTTATCCAAACCATCTCACTTGCGGTGAAAGACATACACCTATATTCCGCTTCAGTAGAACTTTTACTAACAGTAGGTTGTTTCTTAGTTTTCCAAGAAACCAGAGATTTACCCATAAGAATGCAGTATCCACTGAGAGATTTTGCAGAAAATACGCATTTTGCCCAATCAGAGTCTGAATAAGCATTGATGGTGAGATCAGCAGATGCAGGATAAAATAATTCGGCATTATGAGTGGTTTTGAGATACTTAACCACATGGATGGCTGCTTGAAGATGAGGAACTCTAGGTTGATGAACAAATTGACTCAAGTGTTGGACCGAATACGAAATATCTGGCCTAGTCATGTTGAGATACAAGAGTCTCCCAATAAGCCTTCGATATTGTTCCGGATCTTCAAGTAAATCACCTTGATCAATAGACAATTTTAACCCCTTTGGTAAAGGAAACTTTGTTTCAGTACAACCGTCACAGTTTATGTCCTTGATGATATCAAGAGTGTACTTCCTCTGATTTAACATAATACCCTTGTCATTCCTTGCTACCTCAATACCCAAAAAATATCTCATTGCACCAATATCCTTAATTGTAAAAGCCTTGTGAAGAGTGTATTTTACTTGATGAATGGCAGAAAGAGAGGATCCGGTAAGAACAATATCGTCAACATATACTAAAGCAACTGTAAAACCTGAAGAGTCATGCCTAGTAAACAAAGAATGATCATATGCTGATCGACTAAAACCAATGGCTCTGATACCATGTGAAATTACATAACGGGCCTGAGCCACACCCGAGACGGGAAGAGTCCACTCACAAGACAAGAGGGTTCCACTCTAAAACCAATTGGCTATAGAGGGAGTAACCCCTTGCTTTATAAGGTGGTACATCTTTCTCTCATCTTTCAATGTGGGACACATGTGATTACTTGGGTTTAGGAGCCATTCTTAACACTCCCCCCTCACATGTGAACCCACTTAATAAACCCGACTGGGGCGAATTAGCGTCTCCCAGCGGCAAACGGCCCAGTTTAATTCAAGACCCAGTTCATTTAACCCTGGGCTCTGATACCATGTGCAAACCGTATGTTTCCGGAAGGAAATTGATGTATGGAGAGAGTTTATTGAGAGGGACAGTGTTGTAAAAGAGTAATCTTTGTATTATGATAGTAATTTTATAATTTACATCGTCGGTTATACATGTATTTATAGTAACAACAAACTTATCAATTGATTCTAACTAACTTGATACTTGGTTACAATTAACTCGAGGTTAGTAGGTTCATAGATACCAAGAACTTCTTATTTGTTGTGTCAAGTGTTACCACTTTGCTATTCACAAGTACGATAATTATCTCCTTCCTTCCTTCCTTCTTCTAGTTATAATTATTACTATTAAATTTTCTTGACAGTAATTGAAGAGTTTATGGATCCTAAGTACCTAAGAGGGGGAGGGGGTGAATTAGGTACCTTTTAAAATTTTAACTCAAACTTTATTAATTAAAGAGAGTTAAACTAAGTGGACTACTTAAAAGTAAAGAAGTGAAAATAAGTAAATGCAAAACAGTCTGACCGTGACAGATTTGCCTTGGCAAAGGATACGGCCACAGAGCAAATGTCACAGTATGGTGGACTGTTGTCTGACTGCCTCTATTTCTCTTAACCGAAGGTAATGTTACAGAGAAATATTACAGTATATCGACTATTGCAAGTACTTTGAAAAACACAACTAAACTAATATTAATCCACGAACAAATGAGAGCGAAGCTAAACGACATGTGTTCTACTTTGTATGCGGCGGAAGTAAAGAGAAGAACATGAACACATTTCGTTTTTGAATTGGTTCGGCCAACACTCTAAGGGCCTACGTCCAATGCTTTTCTTATTAATAAATGTTAAGTAATCTACTCCGAAAACTTAAACCCTTACAATAAGAACCAATAACCTACTCCGGTTACGACTTACGAGTTAGGAAGACTACTCCGTCTCCTAACTCTCCAATGACCTACTCCGGTCACGACTCTAATTAACTTACAAGGAAGTTACACTATTACAATCTAACTAAGTTAGACAAGAGCACTCATGACATAATGCAGCAGTTCGTTCGACTGTGATTTTTGAAGACTTTAAAAATATTTTGCAAAGAGTTTTCTAGGTTTTGAAATTTTAAGAGATAATTTGCAAAGAGAGATTTTGAGCTGAAAAGTCTTGAAGAATAAGTGTAGTGGAGCATCTCCTTTTATAGAGGAGCAAAAATCAAGATTGAAGCTTCCAAAAATAAGTCAACACTTTTAGGAAGAAGCAAAAGAGTTGGTTAATCAAGGAGACACAAGAAGAGCAATCTTGAAGATGTGAAACAAGGAAAGCAAGGTGAAGATTTTCCAAGTAAAGTGAAAGATAAGACTCAAGGTTGAAGCCAAGCAAAATAGGACAAACACAACTTTTGAGGCACCTTCTTTAGGAGAGAGAGAAGACCTACTTTTGGTGT
Organism: Agrostemma githago; assembly: GCA_958450325.1. Classification (NCBI taxonomy): domain Eukaryota; kingdom Viridiplantae; phylum Streptophyta; class Magnoliopsida; order Caryophyllales; family Caryophyllaceae; genus Agrostemma; species Agrostemma githago. The sequence continues at coordinate 3,925,580 of OY288255.1, forward strand.
TTGGTTAAAAGCTTTACAACCCTTTTTGGGGTTTATTTGGGAAATCGTTTTTGACACTACAAGAACCACTTGCTTGCTCAACACTACACTTTAGAAATTAGTTTTGAGAAGATTTAAAAAGATGAGAACTTTAAGTTTTGAAATCATTTCCTTTTGAAGAGGGCCGAACGGAAGTAACCGTCAACCAAACTATTGTAAACAGTTGGGTTGACTAGTTACTAGAACTAACTACAATATATCAAAAGACTCTTATCTTTACATCGTGACACTCTATGACGTTCTTGATTCTTTGGGCTTCTCGTCTTGATCTTCAAACGATCAATCTCAACATTCATCAACTAATTTTTAATTAAGCATAACCTGAAAAGTTAAACTAAGAAAACACAAATTAAATAGGTTAGTCATCATTAACAAACCCAACAGTAATGTAAGTTAATCTTTATTAGGTATTAAAAATGGGTTTACTACTACTTTACAGATATTGCTTGGGTATAGCAGCAGGAAGCGTGGAGGACAGGGAGGGTGTTGACTGGCTTTGCGAGTGTTGTCAACCTCCTACTATGGATTTTGAACCCAATACTACTCATCGTATGTCCTCCAACTACTACTTTAAACTACGCTCTTTTAATTACTCGTACTTATTATTATTACTACTACTATTAGGGTTTATATATTCTACTTGTTACATTACATATGGTAAGTAATTAATTGTGTGTTTCAGATAATATGGAGATGACTGTGGTTGAGGAGCAGCCGGAACCATTGTGCACCATATACGCTACTCAAGGACTACGGCGCCTTAATAATAAGATCAGAGGTGTCGTCAAGAAGATGAAGAAGCCACTGAAATTATGATGGGAATGGTGTTGATTGTAAGCCCGTGTGGGGAAGCCACAATCCACAACCACACAGCAGGCATTATTGAGACCTTGGCTGAAACAAAGACGAGGGTGGGGGCGAGAAGGAGGCATATCAGGAGGATGAGTGAGTTGGAGAAATTGGACATGGTTGGAATAATTAAGGAGATCACCCAGGTTTAAGAGGCACAAGATACAACATCAGCTCAACAAGTGGAAGGGACTTGTTTCTGTTTACTAGTACTAGTAGTAGTTTACTCACAATTCAAGATCAGCCAGGCCAGGTTTGAGTGGAACAATTGAAATCATCATCAGAAGATATTAGATATGATATGTATGTAACTGCCCATCTATGTACTGTACTGTGGTGCTTGTGCACCTTCATATTTGCCTTTCTCTACTGTCTTAGACTATAGACTTGCAGTAGTACCAGTAATATATAGACTAGTTCTAATTTTTTGGGGCCAGCGATGCCCGGGCTTCTGTATCTAAGAATGTCGATATGAAAATTATGAACAAAATCGTACTTGTAAAAAAAAAAAGGAAAGCAGTCCAACCCATTATTGTTACGTAGAAACTAGAAACGCAGACGATTATTGTATTATTGTTAGTTGTTACTTTAATTACGAAGTGCTACGCAAATTCTAATCCTTACCGATCGTTGTAAGGTTATGGATAATGCATTTTTTTGAAACTATAGCAAATTTGTCATAATCTGTACTCCCTTCGTGTATGATTTATCATCAAGTAGACTTTTGATACAGAGTAAATTTTAACAAAGAAATTTATCGTGTATGGAGTATAACATTCATAACTTGATTTCAAACATATCGTCAATAAATCACCCTCGAAATATCTTGAGCACCATAAAAAAATATGGTGAAAATTATGAACTGGTAAGAAATCAGAACTAAGAGTGCATATATAAGCACACAAATACGTTAGCTTAATTACAATCACAAGATCTTGTTCAAAAACGAACATTTCCGTCTCAAGTTATTTAAACCGAACATTAAATATAAATGGGATAAAAGCAGGCCGCGAGGGCGAGGGTGCGCATCAGCCATCAATCAGCCCAACTTAAAATTCGTATCCTTCACCTTTACAGTTCCCACCCCCCAACTGATTCAATTCGATTAACAGAAGAATGAACCAACTCCCAACAAGAACCTGAAGAATGAAATCATCACCTTCATCTTCATCTTCATCAATGGCGATATTCTTGATCGTCATCCTCTTCACCACATCCACCACTTTTTCAATCTCTTCTTCTAAAAATTACAAGAACATCACACTTTATGGAGATGCAACATTCGTCACCAACTCAACTACTAACACCACCTCCATCAGCTTAACCAAACAACGACTCTCCTCTTTCGGAGCTTCTTTCTACACCTTCCCGCTCCGTTTTCTCAACCCCAAAACCAATTCATCTTTCTCCTTCTTCACTCACTTCACCTTCACCATCACCCCTGTTTCCGACCCCGGTGAAGGATTCTCCTTCTTGATTACTTCCAATGTTGGTTCATTCAATCACGAAAATGGGCACTTGGGTCTTCCTCATTTGCGTTTATCCTCTCAAGACTCGTTTTTCGCTGTCGAATTCGATACCAAGTTCGACTCTTTTGTGAATGACATTAATGGGAATCATGTGGGGGTTGATGTTGATTCTTATTCCAGTTTGGTTTCTGTTGACGGGTATTCGAGAGGAGTTAACTTTAGTATTGGGAAAAAGATTCATGCTTGGATTGAGTACAAGAATCTTGGTAAATTGATCCATGTTTGGATTAGCTATTCTTCTGATAAGCCTCAAGATCCTGCAATTTCCGCAAAAATCGATCTTTCGAGTCATATGAAGGAGTTTATGTACGTTGGTTTTGTCGCTGCTAATGGGCAAGTCTCAGCATTGCACGTTTTAGATAAATGGAGGTTTAAGATTTTCGAGTCCGATTTCTTTTCTCCTGAGATGATTATCCCTGATGACCTGACTGTAATACCTCAGGACTGTATGATTTGCAATCCAGAAGTATCATCAGGTAATAATTCTGATAATATTACAGGCAGTAGTTCTTCAGGGAAAAATAAAAGGGTGGGAACTGTCATAGGTGTAACAACTGCATGTGTGCTGTGTTTTATACTGGTTCTTGCTGTTATACTTTTATGGAATCATATTTGGAGATCTGAGGATTTGGCCGTAAACCTAAGAATGGAGTCGGATGAGGGTCTGATTAAGCTGTCGCTTTCAGATATAACATCCGCCACTGATATATTCAGTAAGAACAGAATCATAGGCCAAGGAACATCAGCAACTGTCTACAAAGGAATTCTCAGCAATGATCGAGTGGTAGCAGTTAAGCGATTTAATCGTGGTGATCGTCTTGATGTCCTTCCCTTTTTTACGAATGAATTCGCTACCATGTCTCATGGTTTAAGCCACGAGAATCTAGTTAAGCTCGTTGGTTGGTGTACAGAAGACAATGAGCTTATCTTGGTATATGAGTTTGTACCTAATGGTAGCCTTGATAAGATTCTATTCGGGTCGAATTTTGTGCTCACATGGGATCAGAGAATGAACATTGTTCTTGGGATTGCTTCTTGCCTTAAATACCTACATGAACAGTGTGACTTCCAAATCATACACAGGGATATCAAGTCCTGTAATGTCATGCTTGATTCTGATTTTAACCCGAAGCTAGGCGATTTTGGGTTAGCCGAGGTCTACAACCGAGCCTCCAATCCTAGAATAACAACTAAATCAACCCTATCTGGTGGCACATTCGGGTACTTGGCTCCGGAGTACATCAACCAAGGCGTGCCTACTGTAAAGTCGGACGTTTACAGCTTCGGGGTGGTAATGTTGGAGGTCTTGTCAGGAAAGCGAGCTATAACCGAGGGTGGGCAGCAGCTTGTGGAGTGGGTTTGGAGCTTGTGGGAGAAGGGCAGGCTGATGGAAGCTGTTGATGTGAGGCTAAAGGGAAAGTGCAGTCGGAGGGATATCGAGAGGGTGCTTAAGGTTGCATTGTGGTGTGTTCACCCTGGCAGTGACAGAAGGCCTACTGCAACAGAAGTAACAATGATGCTGCTAAAACAGGAGGTGCAGGTTCCCAGTTTACCAGTAAAGTGGCCGAATATGAGACAGTGGGCGGTGGATGATCAGAGTGAATGTTCATGGGCGACCCCTAGAACCCATTTCGGAAATGACTGATAAACGTCCTGGCATTTTTATTACTTGATTGCAGAATCTGACTGTTGATAATGTGAAGTAGAGCAGTGTTACATGTTTTGTATGAGCAACAAGTTTAGAATGTTGTTACTGTAGCGATCTCATTACTTGGTTGAAAGATGGATAGAATGTTTAGTGAAGAATGAATCAGAAATGATAGTTCTGCTGCAAATGGCAATGAATCAAAAATGTTTGGGGCGTCTAGTAATGTAGCTGGAAATTTTACAGTTCAGTACCTTAAATATTAAAGAAGCCCCTCACATTTACTGATGTACAACACCAAATACTCCAAGTTTTGTATGTTTATTGACTGTAGGGATTAAAACAGAACAACGATGGAGTACTGCATTAGCTGACATCATGTCGGAAACCGTATTGGAATACTTGAAACCACCCCTCAGTCCCTCACCACACAACAAACCTGCTACAGCTTTCATACTAGTCTAGGCTCCCTTCTTTTGAATTCTTTTCATTTCAGTTCAATTTAATCCACTATATTTTAATCTCATTAGGTTCATTTTGTCTAAGTTACTCCAGCTCACATCAGTACAATTTAGTTCAACTTACTTGAATTCAATTTTGTTCACCTCCGTCCACCTTATTTCAGTCCAAGATAACATGAACTACGTTCCAAAATTATTTTAAAAAAAAAAAATACTTCTTTGCTCATTTATATGGAGTATTAATTCATTGTAAAAAAAATACTCGTAATGCAGCAAAATTAGGGCTCGTCTGGGATGGGTTAATGTATCGGTCGTAATAGAGCTAAAATGAACTAAAAAATGGCGGAGGGTAGTGATGATGTTAAGCGGAAATAAAGAAAATGAAGCTAGTATAGCTTATTTGGGGGGAAACATTACTCCTTTCTCCCCTTAAGTAATGCACTACGAGTATTACCTGTTCGGGATAAAAATCCGCATACGTAAAATCATGACATGACGTATTACAACTGGATGGTCAAGAAGGTCAAAAGTCAATACTATTAAAAGTCATTGGGTCAATCAAGACCCGAAAGAATACAAGACTATGGGCTAATCAGGATTCTGGCAACACCAGACAGCCCACTAAAGATTGCAGCCCATTAAGAAATCCAACTTACACACAAGAAGAGGGAGGCAAGAGCTATTCCAAAACTCTTGGGACTCCTCCTGAATAATAGGAGCAGATTTAGGAGGAGGTTAGAGAGCAAAAACCCTAGAGGCAAAAGACGTTATAAGCAAGGGAGACGGGAGAGGAAGACATTCAACGCATCTTCAACCCACCAATTCCGAGCAAAACCACATCATAATACTCTATAGTTAATTATCATTAAAGTGTCAATACTTGTATTTCTTTACCTTCCTCGTTCTTTTGGTCATAGTAGAATATTGGTGGGATTCTGACTCCCCCGCGGTTTTTTCTCACATCGGGTTTCCGCGTTATCAAAACTTCGTGTGTCGTTTTTTCTTCCTTTTCATCGTTTTTCGTTTACTAGTATCGTCACAATATCATTAATTTGTAGTTATAGGCTGATAATTTTAACTCGCTACCAAAAACAATAACCCGATAATTTTTTACCAAAACATCTCCCAATGGAGAATGGGGGATAACTGTTCCTCCCTTCTATCTTCTTTACACTATAAAATGCTACAGACATGAATCTCCTCTATTTCTACACCCGATACATTACTCCCATAGTCTCATCCAAGGCGAGACCTTAGATTTAGTTATACGGAGTATATTACTCCTACTCCATAATTCATACTCCTGGTAAAGGCAAGGGCAAAATAGAAAATTTAGTGAAAAATAAGGTGAATGAGTAATATCCTAGTAGCCAGTAGGGGCGGTATATAGTACTCTGTACTCCGTACTAGTCCAGTAACTCCACTACTCTGTGGTTTAACTTTAGCAGTTCCAGCATCCTTCACAATCACACCCTGTCTTTAACTACTAGTTCTGGAGTAGTAACTAGTAATTACCGTGTCCTGCATCGAAATCTAATGTGAGTAATTAGTTGGGTAAAAGCTATTTATTGTAAATTCACCAACCACGGCACCTTCACTTCTTATATCTACGTGTACAACAACTACTACTACTACTAACTACTTTACTCCTTCCTGCAACATTAGGTCAGGTGGTTTAGAGTTGATTTCAGGGGAAGCAAAATGGTGGTTTGTCAGATATGTGGACACACTGGTTGGCCTGAAACATTGATACTCTGCACCTTATGTCGAAGCCGTGCGGGGCACACGTAAGTTGTTAACCTTCTACCTATATTATCTCATTACAACAAAAACACCACAAATTATCTAACCCATACTCGACCCAAACAACCCGTCCCGTTTGTCTGTATTCAATGTAGCATACTAACATTTTGCACCCAATGTCCTATATGTGTTTCGTTTCCTAGTTACTGTTTGAATCAGTCAGAAAGAACGACTGATGATGACGGAGAAATCAGATGGGTCTGTGAGTTATGTGACCCAAGAATTGTAGACCCATCTGATTCTACAAACCAATCTTCAGAATCGCAACCATTTCAGTCTTTTGAACAGCCAGGGAGCCCATTAGATGATCACACTAAGGAATCTCTATATACCAGCAGAACGAATGAGGTGCGCAGAGAACGAAAAAACAGCCATTACAAAGAAAACAACATTGCTGAAGATGAATCGTCACCGACTTCAGAGGATGATCCTCTCGACTCTGTAGAGCCGCTACCTGATTGCATATGGAGGTATATGGCTCCCTTCTCTAAATGGTGAAAAATGATACAAAAATTTTGAAGTTGTGAATAGTGTGTATTATTTTACAGGGGTCGTTTTTGCATATATGGGAAGTACTCTTGCACCATCTTGGCACATATGTCGAACGAAGCAGGCAGTGAAGCATCAGATGTAGCAAGATCATTACCAAAGCTTCTCGGCTTAGACATAGTACCTAAAATCAACATCTGGCCTTCCAAGTTCAGGAACATGGTTCCCACACCTGATTTTATCTCAATGTATTTCTTTCCTGAGGACTACAGGTACGTACTCGCTCTCCAAAAACAACAGTACATATATGTACGGAAATTGTGCAGGTTTGTAACTTTGTAATTGTGCAGGTTTGTAACTTTGTATAGCTAAACTTAATTGCAAAAACTAACATACTGTCGATTGACCGGTTTGCACATGTAATATGTTTTACAGAGCTGAAAGGGTATATGACAGGCTAGTGGAGTACATAATTGAACATGAATTCGCCATGATTACCAAGGTTAATGGTATCAAACTCCTGGTATTTTCATCTCGCGAGCTACACCTGAATAACTGGAGTGAGCTCCATTGACTTGAATCTTTATAATGGTTAATAGTACTAATTTTTTGCTATTTGCAACAAATTTGATGCAACAGTATGTATAATTACGCGCAGGATTACAGAGAAAACATTACCTATGGGGTACATTTAGAAGAAAGAAGAGAATCTTGCCTCAGCATGGAAGTATCTGATCTGTTGTACTTAGGCCTTCAATCGCATAGAACGAGGATAGTGCTACCCTGTCGCAGTCGGGTGAATGACGATTTATGTGTTTCATGAAGGCATTCCGGAATTGGAAGCTAGAACAAAGCAACTACTCCTATCAAACAACATTTTTAGTTCATGTGCAAGTGTAACTACTACTACTACTATTAATGATCATTATCTTGCCATCAACATGGTTGTTATTTTCATAGATTTTAAAATATGTATTTACTTCCCTCATCTGACATTAACGAGAGTACACCTATTGATAGTCGGATTTGTCGCCAATCTAACTACCAAATAAACCAACTAACCTAAACTAAAATAGTAAGGGCAAGTCGGGTCGAATCTACAGAGAGATCGGGATCGAGTACTAGTTCGGTCTCGGATTACAAATTAGCTACGCGGATCGATAAAGAGGAGTGAGATTAAACTAATAAGACTAACTAATAAAAATGCGAGCAAACAAATAATAACACTAAGCGAGTAAATCAATCAAATGGAGAAAAGCCTAGGGACCGATTTCCTCCACCGACACACCTCAATCACGTCATTGAAACCCCGTTAACAAGTCATCGAATAGTGAATTAGGGAGAAAACGTCTCTAAAGGTCCAAACACCTCCCTCCCGGGCTCGTGAATGGATAAATAGTAATCTCAAATACTTCCCTCCCGGGCTCGTAATTGGTATCCTAGGTCCACACCGAAATCCACTCCCGTGGTATCCCGCTAAGAGCCTAAGTTACTAAGTCTACGCTATATTCCCGTCCGTCCCTCTTCCCCTCCCGAGGTAAGAGTTCCGACCGAAAGTCAAGGGCACTAACGTTGGGTTCTCACTCCCGTGTTCAACCCAAATCGGTGAGGTTAGTCAAATGGGTAATCGGTTTTCCTAAACCTAATCGGCTCCCACCGATGGACAAGGGTCAAGGAACCATAACCAATCCAAAAGACTAATTGAATCCTAACCCCTTAACAATCCCCAAGTCAACCTCCGATAACTCATTAAAATGGGTCCAATAACTTAATCAAGGCATGTCGGGGATTTAATCGTCCCCTAGTAAAAGACTATTCACTAAGCATAGTCAACACAACACAAAACACACAAATAATTACTCTAGTCACAAGACAAACCATAATAACATAATAAATACAAGAACTTGACTAATAAAATAAAATAAAACTAACCTAACATAAAACAAACAAATTAGTCAAAACATAATAACTACTCACAAACCCACAAGATAGAATCATAAAACTAAACACAATTAATCGATAAAGATAATAACTTTGAAGTAATTAATTACAAATCTAACAGAGACCCAAAACATAAAGATAGATAATAAATAAAAAGAGAGAGATGGGAATTATACCATAAGAGAAGGGATTAAAGAACTCGGAAATTGAAGAATGTGATGATTAGATTAATTAAAACTAATAAAAAAAAGACAAAGAAAAATGGAAAACAGAGGAAGGCTGCTGCTGCGTTCTACTTCTACTCCAAAAACCCTCCTAAAGTCTCTACTCTAACCAAAAATCAGCCTACCTCACAATTGAGGGTTTTGTTCTTTTAAACATCTCACAAAACAAATGAAATGACTTAAATGCCCCTCACTTAAATGAAATGAAGATAACTAAAACAAAGGGTAAATCGTCATTTTCTATTCAAGTTAAATCACCGGCCAAACACCAAATCAATATAGAGAACACGGAGCTTCGCCGGAGGTCAACCGTCGACAAAGGGCACGATGCTTCTGTTGGTCGTAGTGTGGTGGTCCATGTGGTGATGCGTGGCTCAGGAAGCAAAGCAGAGGGCGGCGAGGAGCTGGGTGCACGGCGGAGCATCAACGGAGTGACGGCCGGGGTAGCTGGTCGGACCCGTCGTATCGACGAAGCAGGTGGCGGTCGCGGCTGCTCATTAATGGTGGGAGAATGGGTCGAAAATGGTGATTGAATTGGAGATTAATGATGAATGATGTGATTAATTTGATTGATGGTGGTAGTGGAGAGATGGAGAAATTGAATGTGATGATAATGGTGCCATGGTGGTGTTGATTGCACGGGGAATCGAAGAGGATGAGGTGAAGGAGAGCAGGAGAGTTGAAGTGGGTCCAAGGTCCAGTTGACCTTTCACTATTTCTCTTTAAGTTTGGTCCGTCTCGACACGTCTTGTTCCGTCTTGACTCGTTTCGTTCCGTCTTTCTCGATTTCTTGTATTGTTTACCCCGAGTCGGTACCTACAAATACAAACGTGGACGCGCAGTACCAAATTCTCGAGAAATATGATAAGTATAACTAAATTGTGCTAAACTCGACTAGTAAACTAATTGAACCCAAAACGACTAAATAATGACAAAACGAATAATAAAACCGGTAAGGAGATCCGATGTCGCCACTACTTTTTACGATCTGTATGGAGTATTTTACTCGGATTATGGATTTTGTGACTGTGGAAAATAAGTTCAGGTATCACCCGAAATGTGGAGGTATTAAGCTCTGTCATTTACTTTTCGCTGATGACCTATTACTTTTTTGTAAAGGGGATTCGGAGTCGATGGAGATTTTATGGCGAGCTTTTGCGACTTTTAGTAAGGCCTCAGGATTATGCATTAGTGTTGGGAAGTCCCAGGCTTTTTTTGCAGGAGTTGATGATGACAGGAAGGAAGCCATTTTGCGTTTCTCGGGATGTGTGGAGGGGACCTTACCATTTCGGTATCTAGGTCTTCCGATTCAGAGTACCAGATTGGGAAGGAATGACTGTGAGAAATTATTGGCTCGGATTATGGCGAGAATTGCAGGAATTGGAGCACGGAAATTATCTTATGCGGGTAGGTTGACTTTAGTCCAGTCTGTGTTATCACAATTACATAATTACTGGGCTATGGTCTACATTATTCCGAAATATGTTATGGCTCGTATTGGTTCTTTTTGCCGGAATTTCCTTTGGGATGGAGGGGTGGAAGGCAATAACAGAGCGCTAGTGAGTTGGGAGAAGATTTGCTATCCTAAGAATGAGGGTGGCTTGGGAATTCGTGATCTGTCTGTTTGGAATGTGGCTGCGGTGGCTAAATTAGCATCGTGGGTATTTGATCAGCCGGACAGGTTATGGGTTCGATGGGTTAATAGTGTTTATTTGAAAGGCTTCCCGTGGAGTGAGTATCAGCCTCATGCAGATGTCACATGGTCGTGGAGGAAAATATGTCAAGCAAAAGATCAGATTAAACATCTGTTCGATAATGGAAAGTGGCATGGGTCGGATAATTTCTATTCAATCTCGAAAGGCTATGAGGAGTTACGGGTCAAAGGACCCAAGAGCCCGTGGTGGAGACCGGTGCATGGGAGCCTGAATTGGGCTAAGAGTATTAGGGGATCGAAGCTACAATGCAATATTATTAGAGCTGTGGTGAATGCACTGATATATCATATCTAGAGGCAGCGTAATACTTGCAGAGTTGATGGACTACTAATGCAGCCGCAGTGCGCGGCTAATCTGATCAAATTAGAGATGAAAAATCAAATAATGTGTAAGATTAAATATCCCATTCCGGTCAAAGATGCTAGATGGCTACAGAATTTGTTGTAGTCATATGCTTGTAAATTGAATCTCACACACATATATATATATATATATAGAGTAAGGCTCTTATGAGTCCTTCTCTATATATGAGTCCATGAGTCCTCATCTATATATATATATATAGAGTAAGGCTCTTATGAGTCCTTCTCTATATATGAGTCCATGAGTCCTCATCTCATCCATTGGATGAGATGAGGATGGATGGACAAGATGCGTTGCATTAAAAAAAAAAAAAAAAAAAAGATTTACGTTTCTAAAATAGCTCCCAAGAATTTAGGAAACAATAACCCACTTTATCACGTTCATTCATCATTCATAACGCTCATTCATTCATTCAACCGTGAAAAAAAAATCCTTTCTTCATCACGTTCATCCATTCATTCAATCAATACTGTGGTCGAAAACGCGTTACAATGGATTCAATGACACCATCATCTTCTTCAACAGTTGATGGGCAATTGATCGAGTATAACAATGGTGAGTTTCAATATTTCTTTGACGTCAATTTTCATTGTTGCTATAACTTTCATGTTTGCGTTATTTTTTGACGTCAATTTGGATGTTGATATTGCTTTCATTGTTATTTCATTCATCATCGTTTCCTGTCAATAGTTAGTTGCTCTCTCGATCTTTACAGATTCCAGAGTTTTAATTATGTTTCTTATTTAGGTTTTGCATGATGTACAATTAGTAATACCGTTTTGTTCTGTATTAAGGAAGAAACGTCATTGAAGTAACATAACGTCTGAGTCACAATAACACTTAATTGTAATTACAGTAACACATTGAACGTTTAGAAAAAGGATTTTGATGATGATGTTAAAGTAACGTACTGTATTAGTTAGAGTAACAAGACTTGTCAATTGAAGTAATACATTGGTTTCATAGATGTAACGTTGTTTTATTTTTTTGCAGGTGGCATTGGCAAAGAAGCACAAGGTGATATTTTATTCATTTGATTAATCATGGATTAATAACAGTGGTTCATCGCTCTTGTTTTAGCATAGATTCTAGATTTAGCGTATGCTTCATTGATACTACCGTTTTGTTTTGTATTAACGTAGAGAAGTCATTGAAGTAACATACAATCTGAGTTACAGTAACACTTAATTGCAATTACAGTAACACACTGGACGCTTAGAATAATGGTTTTGATGATGATGTTAAAGTAACATACTATATTCGTTACAGTAACACAACATATGAATTGATGTAACACACATGTCCCATGTAACGTTGTTTAATTTTGTGCAGGTGGCATTTGCCAAGAATCGAATGCACAGGAATGGTGCAGAGATGTTGGTGAGGCTTTCACTCCGTACATGAAGCAAGTATTCGGAACAATCGAAGAGGCGGTGGAGTTTTATAAAATCTACGTTTATTGGCACTGTTATTGTGTTTCAGTAGACGCAAAAGCACATGCACGAATGGTGTAGAGATGTGAGTGAGCGTTTCCTCCATATATAGGGCAGATCTTCAAGGATGTGGATGAGACAGTAAACTTCTATAAAATCTGCGAATTGGCTTGTGGATTTGATGTGAGAAGGTTCACAACAAAAAGATGGCGCGGTGGTTAGATTAAATCAAAGTTTCTGATGAAGATAATGAAAAAGAGGACGAGGAGGATGAAGAAGAATCAGAATTTTAAGTAGGACAGTATATTGTTAGAGTAACATACATTATTCGTTAGATTAACATACTTAATGTGTTACAATAACACAGATTATGAGTAATAGATGTGAAACATTGGAATTGTAATGAAGTTGATTTAGTTGGAACTCTTGTACCAATTTTTGTTTTGGAATATCCTTAATAAAAAACAAATATTATTCTTTTGGTTAATTGGAACGACTCCTGTGTATGCAAGAGACTATTATATGCAACGGAACAGATTTTACGAGTTAGAGTAACACACTTCATGAATTACAGTAACACATTGTATGAGTCAAAGTAACACAATCTATGAGTCAAAATAAACAGCGTCAAAACGGAGAGTAAATTATGCGGGAGGATTTGTAAACTGGAAAAAATTCATTTTGAAGAAATGTGTTGTGTGAGAGAAAGAAGATCAGTGAAAAAAAAATTAATAGGAGAGAAGATTTGAGTACATAATTAGAGAGGAGAGAGAGAAAATAAAATATTTGCAAAGATTTTGTCAGTTATTTTCTTAATTGACAAAACAAATCCTAACCATTCATCTATCTCTAGTTTAAGGGTGGAGATGAGGACTCACGGACTCAATTATGATGAGTGGATTCACTTGATCTTTACTATATATATATATATATATATATATATATATATATATATATATATATATATATATATATATATATATATATATACTTACCTTTTACCAAAAAAAAAAAATAATAAAACCGGCTAAATAAGAGTATAAATGCGGGACAAAAAATAGGTAAAATCACGAGTTATCACCTATATATACAAAATTCTCTAATTAATAATCTAGGTATATAATATTAACTAAGACTAGTTTAGGACCCGTGACACGTCACGGGGTTGGCAATGAGAGTGATAAGACAATACAGGAGGACCAATTGTAGACAAACAATATATATCAGATGTTATATGTATGGGCAGTATATACGTCAATTGAACTTTACTTCATATCTCGTAAATAGACATAAATTACCCTTGACACGCAGATGTAAGGTCTACTAACCGTAACACACAGTAATTGCATTTAACGATACTTCTTCTGTGATTCGAGAAAAAAAATTCAAACAACGTGACATCCATTTAAGCGTATGACGAACGACAATGTATTTCACAAAATAAGGGTGACACTGGACTACTGAACATGAATCGATAGGTGGATCGGCAAATCATGATGTAGACACGTTATTCGACAGAGGATTGATTTAAACTGGCAAAATTAGGGAAGAAGAACTGGGATAGACTACATCGTGAACAGGTAATGTAGATTTTGTCCATGATTACTTGCAGCAGTAGGCATTGATGTAGATAGCTTGCTTGCCATATTAACCTTCCCACAACACTTGGTCAGATTGTTGCATTTAGATTAGACAATTGACTACCCATTTATGCAAATCTGCCTGAAATTGTGGTTTGCCTTTCACTGTGATTAGATGTGTTGAACAACATCTGGCGAGCATAGATAATCGTGGGATATGAATGGTATATTCCTAGACTATATAAACTTGAATTGAGATGCAGTGAACAAATAAACAACACCTACTGAAATTTCATAAGAAAAAATGCCTAATGCATATTCCTACCCTCCCATGGTTATAATCCACAACCTGCCGTATGAAACAGAGCATAATAGAGTGACTGGAAGAAGTTTCAGTTCCCTACGTGATCATTTGAGCAGCCTTGGCTACCCCATTACACAGCAGAGACCTATTTGGAATGGTGAGACCAACTGTTTCATGAGAGCGGTGGTGATGGAATTTGAGTCTGACATGGCCAAGTACAGGCAGGCCTTCAAGCTTCAGCGGGCATTCGAGAGGGCTGGCAAGGGGAAGGCAGACTACGAAAATCAACTGTATTCAACGGCGGGTCCGCACGCATGGGTTGTAACTGCAGCAGACTACGTTTTCACGAAAGAGAAAACATTTTACGCCTTGGTACCGAATGATCTCATAGTTGGTGGATACTATGACGCCGACAAAGATACAGTGTCGACATATGCATCTGTGATGAGGCTGCTTTCAAATAATTACCCAAGGTTCTACAGCCGAACTCCTGTTGAAGGAACGTCTAGTAACTTCTAAGTTAAGACTGCATGATTCAGTTCTCGAAGCTTTGCAATTATATGTATGTTTTTCATTTTCAAATGTATTAGCTCTGTGGGTTTTGGCGGTTGTAACGAATTAGTAGTAATCCTTAGTACTTCAAGGCTATGTTTGTTGAAAAATCTTCGGTGTGTAGTTTATTATACCGAAGTCGTGATGTAAAAGCGACATTTTATCGGAATGCAATTTAATGTTCCTCTCTTCTTTAATCCCGAAAGGTGTACGAACTGATTCCCTTATTTGCCAGTTCTGAATGCAACTAAATGATCAATGTACTGCGTAATTGTGTGTTCAGACATACTTATCGTAACGAAATGGTGAGTATTACTGAATATCGATTGCTTAACCAAAGCAGTACAGCAGCTACTTCACGTTTGCAGATGAATATACAGCTGTAATTGTTTTAACTACTGGCACACCTGAGTAGACAGAACTCACAAAAGAGAATTGAATTGCACATGAATTCTGCCAATTTGATTGAGTGGTCAATCATCCAATAGTGTCATCCACACTTAAGCATATTAGAATAGGCATCTTGGTAAATAGGGAAGAACAATTGGGGAAGAGTGCACATTGGAAAGGTAATACCCTTTTACTCAGTGCTTTCTTGCAGAAATAAGTTTGATTTTGATTGCTTGCTTGGCATGGTATCCTTCCTCAGACACCTGTCGAGCAAATGGGCTTGGGATTCCACGTAGAGCTCACTTTTACTGTCTTTGAATGGGTTACATTTCACATGTCACGGGTAGATTTTGAGAGTATATATCTATGTGATGTGATCTTCAGTAAGCACATAAGTAAAACCTTCAGAAAAGAAAAATTTATGTGAAGTGAAAATGCCTACCAAATGCTGTTACCCTCCCATGGTCATAGTGCAGAATTTACCATATGAAACGAATGGCAACCTGGTTACAGGAAGGAGTTTCAGTTCCCTCCGCGATGAGTTCAGGCGCCTAGGTTACCTTGTGAGGCAACACAGGCCAATATACAATGGGCAGACCAGATGTTTCATGAGGTCTGTTGTGCTTGAGTTTGAGAGTGGTATGGAGGCATACAGGCAAGCTTTCAAACTGCAGTGCGCGTTCGAGAGGGCCGGAAAGGGGAAGGCAAACTATGAGCTCCAGACTCATTCGACAGCAGGTCCGCATGCCTGGGTGCTGACTGCAGATGACTACGATTACTCAAGATATAGACAATGTTACAGAATGGTTCCAGATGAAGTCGTGGCGGGCGGTTACTATGACAACTTCAAGGATCCTGTATCGACCTATATGTCTGTGATGAGCCTACTTGCTGCTCAGTACCCAAGGTTCTATGGAAGGAATGCCTAGAACGACAGTCGGTGAGGTATGCGGGTAGTAGCAGCATTCAGTACTTTATAATCGGAATATATGTGTGTCCTCTGTTATGATAATGTCTTACTGGTTTAGTCGTCAACTTTGTTCCTGTTGTTTCCTCCGTGGCAATTTGTGGCAATGTGAAACTATTTAGCTCTAGAATGGTTGATTGTGGGTGGGCTGTCCGTCGTAGATGGCGGACAAATTTTCATGTAATTGTACGTTAGCGGAATTTCATGACCTAGATGGCGGTCAAATTTTCATTTCCTAGTTGGTGGATTTTCGTGTCCATCGGAAAAACCGTATGCGGATGTAATGAATGAAAAAAATGGTAGCGTACTTGGTATGAATGTAATCAGTGTTCTGCAAACAGCAGTAACTGTAATGTTCTGTAGTTGTTTCAACGGCTTCATCAATGTAAGCTTAGACCTTGGGTATTAATTTGGTTACGTGCAATAGTAATTTTACATACGCGCGCATTATGTTCGAACTAAATAATGTATTGAGGTTCCCTACGCTGCTGGAAAAGAAAGAGTACAGTGAAATTAGTCATCTTCATCGAATTAAAAATTCAGTGACGGTATTAACAAACTCAGTAAATGTCTGTGCTGGAGTTCATGTTTGTATACTATCATGGTGATATGTTATTTTTTATTTAGTGAAGTTAATACCGTGACAATTAAATTGACTGTGTGAAACTCGGACTTTACATCTTTCTCTGAAGATTCAAGTGTAGGTTGTGGTGAAAACTGAATACAGTGTGTATCCATGTATCCATGGATTATGTAACATCAGGTGTTACAGTTTACGGCTGTAAATGCTCGAGGTATGAACAATCATGAATATAAGAATGAACTGTGAGAGCACAACCAAAGTACGTTTTTTTTTCTTTTGTTTGAAAATGTATGACCTCATGAGAAATCATGGGAATGAGTTAATTCAAAATCATTGTCACAGCAAAGGACACTAAGTTCTGCTACTTAATGCGACTGAAAACCTCTTTGTATACTACATTTGTAGTTCTACACCCATTGTTGTCGGGAGTTGAGTGTGTTAGGGGGATAAGAATTTTCAAACCTCGTCTACTTGTAACGCGGGACAATGCAACATAAAGCTGACCGTGCGTGAACACGGGATGTGGTAAGTACAAACCAACATGCTTCAACGACTGGCCTTGGCTTTTATTGATAGTCATAGCGTAGCAAACAGCAACCGGGAACTGTCGTCTATCGAATTTTATTAGAAATTTGGTCTCATCCGACGGACTAACAGTAAGTCTTGGAATGAAGACCTTGCTTCCTTTACTGGATCCAAATATAACAGTGGCGGCAATGACACGATCACCCAAATCGGATACCACTAATCGAGTCCCGTTACAAAGACCGTTACCTTGATCGATGTTCCTTAAAAGCATAACAATGCATCCGACCTTAAGTCTCAACTGATGATTAGGCAGACCGGACGACCTGACCGTGTTAAGAAACTCGGTAGAGTAAACCTGGTTAACAATCGGACTTGTTTCGTCCTTACTTATTTCGTCCGAGCTAAGGTAAATTCGTTCATCTCCAGGAAGTAAGGACAGGACGTAGTCGTTAAGATCCTCTACGACATCGTGTGTTGATGCTAAAATTGCTCGCTCCTGTAAGAACTCAGTGTCCTCATATCTGTTTCTAATGTCTGGGAAAATTGTTCTTACGACAGATTGTAGCGGTTTCCCATCGTCAACAATAAGAACATCATCGGGCAACTCAATGTCTATGGTGCCATCATTCAGTCCCCCAGCGACACCGTTGCCTACCTCCAAGATCCACCTTGAGAAAGTATTGAGATCTGCAATCTCAAATTCATCTCGGCCAGCTTCAAGTCTCATGTTCCTCGTCAATTTGAGAACCTGCATATGTTAAATATATGTTAATGTTCATAATAACAACAAAGTGGGACAAACTACTAAACAAAAACTGTTTGTATACACACATATATACATGTATTGGCATTTATATGATCATATGTGTAGATGAGATAGTATTCAGTAAATCAACTTAATTATGTACTGGGAGAATTTTGATATATTACGTATATGGACAATTGCTTTTTCCAGATCCTATAAGAGTCGATGACGAATGATAGATTGAAGTATCACCGAGAACAGAAGGTATCAAATAGCACATCAATGCGAATGCACTCGAAGCTTGGATTTTGCAATATATCCAGTATTAGTGAATGCGAATTTCATATTGTGATCTTTTCCTAATTATTTGAGTAAAGAGCAGAGAAATGGATTATACAATAAGGTGGGAACTGCACTAACCTTGCAGTAGCGCCAAAGTGGGGATGAGCATATCGACGCACGTACTATGTCGGGGCGGCTGCCCTTCGGAACTACCGGTAAGATCTGCCTAAAGTCTCCGCCCAGGACAACAACTTTGCCCCCAAACGGTTGTTTCGAATCGCCATCTGGTGCGAATCTCGCTATGTCACGAAGGCTGCGATCTAAAGCCTCGAAGCAGTGACGATGCATCATGGGTGCTTCGTCCCATATAATCAGTTTCGTGTGCCTAATGAGCTCAGCCAAATCACTTCCTGGCTTTATACCGGGGCACGTTGAAGTCTCGTCTACTTTAATTGGAATACTGAACCTCGAGTGAGCGGTGCGCCCACCAGGCATAAGAGTGGCAGCGATGCCACTCGAGGCAACCGGAAGTACAATATGCCCGTCTTTTCTCATGGCCACGCAAAGGGTTTTCCACACAAAAGTTTTTCCTGTTCCACCGTAACCGTAAAGGAAAAACATGCCACCATTACCGGACTTAACAGCACTCATAATTTGATCGTATGCAGATTTTTGCTCCAATGTTAGCGATGCTACACATGTGTCATGTATAAGTGTCTGTTCGGCCCGATCGTACGAAAGTTCATCTGATATCAACCTACTGCTATGGAGAGCGGCGACTTCGAAATCAGGGAATGGCATTGCATCGAAATTCTTGAGAGTACTACCATTTCGCAGCAACGACTGCTCGATCTCAGACAAAGCGTAATTTTTCAACTCGGATTCAGACATTATCAAATCTGTGGAAAAAAAAAATTGCGGTAAGGTAGAAATAATTGTGTTATTAAGTACATCGAAATAATTACGTAATTACTGGTTGGAGGAGCATTATATATTTATTACCGTAGTTCCGAAGTTGTTTGCGCCTCATGTGTTGAATATCTTCCGTTAGAAAACGCCATGTCTCATTCCAAACGTGTTCCGGTCTGATGAGAGATTTTGAAGACAGCAGAGTTGCGAAAAGATTGCGTAAATATACACCGGACCCCCACTGACTTGCTTCTTCAATTGCGGCAATGTATTCTTTGTCATCACCGAGTAGACCGAGTTCATAGCAAGCGTCTTTGAAAGTTGGATGTACAACACCGTTAACTGTTCTAATGTCGGCGTATGACGTTGGCTCTTTAACAAATTTGAGAAGAGTTCTCATGTAGTACCTCTCCCCACCGGTTGGCGACATGTGGAACATTCTACCAATGGTGAAACCCATTTTCCTAGGAGCCCATTCCTTTTCCTTACTATTCCACACAAAACGGTTGGGAAACTCTGAGTAAGTCAAATCGCGACCATCGGAGTGGTTCTTGTTGTAATCCAGCCAAGCTATGAACTTAGTTCTGGCGCCACTTGACCTGGCAAGAACTTCTTCCAATGGATCGTCGTCGTTGAAGACAACGTTCTGTTCATTTGGGAGGTGATAATCTAGGCGCATAACGGGTGGTGTTCTGTAGTGGATATCGAAGGCAAGAATTCTCCAAACAGCTTCACAGGGAGATATGTATCGGCAGTCATAGTACTCATGAATCTGATCAACGTCTTCACCAGTTTTGCCATTAGAATAACTAACGGAGACCCTGTCATACCCTTTGTTGATGTACTTAAAGAGGTATTTAATTGATCTGGCTTGATTGCACCACTCGACATTGATGTGTGCACGGTAACGGTTTATTAAATCAGGGTTGTAAGGTACAACGAATCCGTTATGAATAGGAACGCCCCCTTTAAAGAATGTTATACCTGTGTCCCGTCTTTTGTACAAAGGGTAGCCGTCACCGTCAACGGTAGTGTAATCGGAAAATGGCCTTGGGAATCTTTTCGTGCACACGCCTTCGTCCATACAGGTGGCCTTGGGATTTGCTCGGTCACACGGACCGTGGATCATTAACTCGGTTACGGCTTTGAACAAAGTTGGGTTTTCGACCGGGTCGGGCAACTCAGCGCTTATGATACTATCAACGTCAGATGCTACAGGAAATTTATCTTCGCGATGCAAAAACAGAAGAATATGAGCATGGGGCAAACCGCGCTTTTGAAATTCTACTGTATACACCACTGAAACGGACAAAGAGAAATCAAAAACTGAGAAGCAGTACAAGGAAAAAAATTATAAACACATAAGGAAAAAAAAAAGAGATTAACTTGATGGATATCAGGCAGGGCAAAGTAAACTTGAACAAACTAAGGTAAGTAGATATTATCGTACCTGCCCTCGTTCTACCGAAAATAAGACCGTCCTTGCAATCTCTAATAAGCTGATCAAGTTTCATCTTAAAGACCCTTGTCAGGATGTCAGGCCTATGCTCACTTTTAGAACCCTTAGACTTCACGAACCTTAATATTTCAGGCCACTTCGGGTTGCAAGTGAAGGTGATGAACAAATCAGGGTAACCGCACCACCTACAAATTGCCATGGTGTCCTGGTAGGTCTCCCTCATGTAGCCTTTTCCGCCAAGAAAAGAAGAGGGTACTATGTACCGCTTACCTGATGAACCCGGTTCAGTTACACCATTTTCGACGGACCTAGCAAGCTGTTTGTAATTCTCGGACCTAAGTTGAGGTTGGTTTAGCCTAAAATATAATAGCCTCTGGGCCTCTACCATGGTGTAACCATCTACAATGAATTGTTGGAAGAGATTACATCCTCGAAGAATGGTAGATTGTTCAATGTGTGCGGGTCTGTCCATAAGGCGAAATGCGAACCACTCTCGAAGTGTCAGTTTGTTCCTCCCTGTTTCCGGATTTTTTTTCGACACTATAGACTGCTGACTGTGTGATATACCAAGACGTGGACCATCTTCACCGCGAGGGAATAGAATTGGGTATTGTAGTGCAAGGTAAGAGGGATGGAGCTCAGATATCCGCTGCAATTTCCCAGATTTCTCCTCTATAATAATGTCACGGCTGTCAATTGTATCCTCAATATCCCCGAAAATCAGGGCGGCCACTTCAGAAACGGTAGGGAGATTGTAAGTCCTTCCATCAGCGTGTCTACCGGATATAAGCCTGAGTCGGATTTCATCTTGACTATCGGTGTGCGCAAGGCGATCTCGAGCAACCCTAAATGATTTAACCAAGGGATTATGTTCGTCGAGCAACTCCTTGAGAGCATTCATGAGAGTGACGTCCAACTTTTTCTTCATGTACTTGCTGAATTAATAAAGGGGGAACATTAGTAAATACGTGCAGAGTATTTACAACAGGAGAAAATAAAAATTGAATAGTTGCAAGTTTAATTGATTGAAAAAATCACCTTAATGCGTTTGTCCTATTTGATATTTCATCTTGAGTGTCGTATATATACAACTGACAGAACTGGGGATCTTTGTCGCCGGTTGGCAATAGGCTGCCAATACGATGGCTGTTTTGCCCGCTCAATCTAAAAGTGTATGGGCCCCTACCCACGTTAATAGAGTGGTCGATCTTACCACCGATTGAGATCATGGTGAATCCATTGTTGTACATACGAATGTTCTCCGTGAACTGGGAACTATTTGGGTGTAACCCCCAAAGTAAGTCATAAAGTGGTTGTGGTGGTGGCTGCAAGTACGGCAGTTCGACTGCACCGTCTTTACAGCACATTGTGAAATTAGGAACCAACGGCTTGCGGTCCATTCGATCTCTTTCATCATACCACATCTGCGCTGCACACCTACTGCATGAGTGTTCCGGGTCTCCTATGTCGAAATAGCCTGACCAATCTGGGATGATTGAAAATGATTGACTGAGCAAGACAGATACTACACTTACGAAGTTGAAAATTGAGTGGCTAGGATAGATTAGCAGGTAGAAAGTGAAATATATGTGGAGGGATGTGTCCAACCTCGACAGCTTACCTTCTGCTAACAGCTCATCATACTCACCATGACTCATCGCGTCACGGTTACCGAAAATGCCGCGGGCAAGACTGTGGATGACACTCTCCCTGTCATGTTCAATCCGTGCAGAGGAAGGGGCGATAGTTGAGACAGCGGTTAAGCAACTCTGGAACGGGTTCGGAGGTGTGAGAGAGAGGGAAGTGTTCGACCTACCTGCAATAGACTTTTTAAGTCACGCTACACGGAGTAAATAATGAAACGGGAGTATGAGGAAAAGTGGAAAAGTTGAACAGGATGGAGAAAGCACACTGATCCAAAGAAGTTGCTACTGCGGATGGTTGGGAGTCGTCGGGGGCAGTCGGTAGTCTGTTGAGAGCATTCTCAGATTGAATGGTTCGTCTCCTGTGCCTTGCAAGTTTCGACCTCCACCTTGGGTCAATAGTTGGACCGAAAATTTTATGAGGAGTCTGATGCACTGAACCGCCAAATTTAGCAGCTTTGCGTTCATTGCATATCCGCCTACGATCGTGCCTTGCTATCTGTGACGTATAGAAGTTGTTCACATACTTCTGCACTTGGATATTAAAGCCTGCAATTGTAGAAAGCAGAATAGGTAGAAAACTAATTAATACAATTGCATATAGGAGTAGACCGGTTAGTTGACATGAATGCCTGCAATACGTACGTTGTTGTCGTAGAGATGGCGGAGTGAAAGTAGGCGTAGAAAGTGTTCCGACCGATATATGTGTTGAAGAAGTAGTCTGCGAATTAGGGACAACAATTTCTGCAGAAGGATAAGGAAGAATAATTTGTTACTTCCTACTGCTTTATTGTAGAAGATGCTCCAGTTGCTGTAACGGCAAACAGTATAGGTTGGACTAGAGATTTATATTATAAGAATTGCATAAGTTGTCTGGGAACTACATAAGTAAAGAAGAAACAACCTTGGTGGGCAGGCGACGTAGAAGAATCGTTCGCAATAATGGAATTAGAAGGGTCATGGCCATTGTTGAGCGGATGACCGATAAGATTTTCATGATTCGTATCATCACTGACATTTTCAGGACAGTGAACTATTTCCCCTATACATATAAAATAACCACATTCGGTAAATAAATCGTAGACGTGTAGGTGTTAATTTGGAGACGGTTTGAAGAATAGTGTGTACCTGCTGAAACGGAACCTGGTACGACCTTGCTGCTATAGGCTTTCTTTCGACGTAGTCGGGTTGAATTCGTTATGTCTCCAAGTACTTTACGTCGATTTCCTAAAAAGTAATCAAATTGATTAGGATGCTGCATCTTAGAAGTGTGTATTAAGCATCACTTTGAAATGTGACACATACTTGTTTTCTGCGTCGTGGTCGGTGAGTCAGTTGTAGCAAATTGGTTCTCTAACTTACGCTTTCCTTGTCTGGTGGACAGAGAAGGTTTGTTTCGATTGGTGCCTGAGTTGGCACCACCCGTGTCAAGCGTAGGAAGAAAGTTGCCTCATAAACCCCGTGATAGAATATTCGTTCATTGTTGGTGGTAATCTAACAATATGGAAAGGTGAAATTAGAGTTCGGATCACATACCTTGAGAATCGTTGTGGACGTTCCCGGGTAACGGGTTAGAAGATGGCATGACATTCTTAGAGCGTACCATGATTACATTGAGTAAAATGAATGTGATGTAAGGTGAACATATATATACTTTGTGACTACAATGTATGAAAACATAGTATTTATAAGCAAGGGGCATGTGGTGAGGTGTAGAATTGTAAAAGCCAAGGATAGTAAGCATAAAGGACTTTGGGAATGTAACTGTAACTTCTTCGTTTGAAGATATAAGTAAATGCCATGGATTTATTTGGAGTGCATCCACATGTGCAAGATTAAGGCCAACTAAGGAATGTGTTTAATGGCAGATACGATAAATATAGATCGTCCCCAGAGTGTATCGGGCGACGGTTTGAATACAACGTATACGGGATCAAATTAATACGGCATCATTATAATTTGTTGGAGTACTTTCGTGATTAGCGGAACTGTAATTGTTCGAATTATCCTAAATAACCTTATATGTACCGGTAAACATGTTACTTATGAATGCTATAATGCGACAGTAAGTTAGAAGATATTCAAGTGGACGACTTATAAGCTGGTAGTTGACAATCGCCGTAGTTCACAATCCCGTGGTGTGTCACGGGAATTTAGGGTAAAGAATTAATCTAAAACTGGTAGTTGCCACTCGTTGTAGTTTCGTTGTTTGTGACTATCTTGACTTAAAAATAACGTGTCTGCGAATTAATTGTGATGCGCAGTGCGGAACCTTGAAAAAACTGATCACAACATGTAGTGTATTCAATCTGTTTTAATGACGTGGAAAATTCCATTTCTTGCGAGGTTGTGAGAATATAAAGTATGGGCGAGAGTCACCATTTTCAGTAATAGAAAATAGAAAATGCAACGGACTATGAATTAAAAAGGTAGACGGTTATGAAAGTATTGTTCCGCATAAAATTGTATCGCAATCAATACGACGAAAACAACAATTCTTCACATGTGAAGATGAGAAAATGTACGACACATAGGTCTGTGACGATAATAAAACATGAAGTAGCACACAGAAAAGTAACTACGAACTCAACGACTAAGGTGAAATCGAAATTTTATGTAAATGGTCATGATCTGGCGGAGCAGCGAAAAGATATTAGCTAAGCTTCTCCTTCTTCCTACTATCGACTCCCTTTGTGGAGGATGATGCCTCCACTTCTGGGTCATCTTCCAAATTGAAAGCAATAGCGGGAATTGTCCTTTTTCTCGTTGTGGGTTTGGAAGTTGAGTCGATGGACGCTATGTCACAGACCTGCACGGAAGAACGACTCACTTACAGCAGTGTATATATGGAAAGATCAAATGAAGCGGTGTATATAAGGTACTCGAGGCCTAACCTCCTGCAATGGTGTATGCAAATTTGACAGACCAGGTAATTCAATTTCTTTGGTGGCAGATCCTCGCAAGCTCTCCAACTGTCTCTGGGATGCGGGCATTGTACAATACATAATATGCGTATAAGGAAAGTGTTAATAAATACAGAGGGGAAGAAGCACGTTATTGTTGAAAGAGATATTCACCTGTGCAGAATCCGTGATAGTTGCGATTTGTTCGGTACTATGTTTCAGTATTGTCATGTCACGCTGTGTGGGAGGGAAGACAGGTAAAAGGTCATTTTCGGAAGGTAAATAATGAAAGATGTTAGAATGAGACTTATAAGATAAGCACCGACCTTGACCCTCTCATTGCATTTGTTCATCCAGCTTTCGAACATCTGAGGGTCGTCACTCATCTTTGTTATGGTATATGAATGCTTTTCGTGCTCGACATTGTATCTCTCACTAATATGAATTTTGAATATGAAGTTCTTGTTGATGAAAAACTCAAATTCGTCAGGAATCGAGTCCTGCTTCCCATCCTTGGAAAATATATAATGACAAAAGTGAGTATAATACATACGAAGTTTAGGAAAGAACATAAGGCATTGAATGTTAGACGTACTAAGTATTTGGATCGAAATGTAGAGGACATTAGGTGAATGAATCTGGTTACCTTTTCAAGTCTATCTCTAAGTTGCTTGGCCGATGGTTCGAGGAAACCACCTATTTGGGAATCAAATCCCACGAAGTTAACCTTGTCATCTCCAAAATCTGATACCAAGAAATTGACTTGAAACCTGGAGGTACGTGCGTCGTAAAGTAAAAACTCAATATCTCCGCGTGTCAAATTATATGATTGATTGGTCACAAACAGAGTGAATTGCGAGGGGACACTTACTTTGGGTCACTTGAGTTGTATCCATTAATGTTTCCGTCACAGCCCGCCCTATTGCACTTCCAACGACCTTGCTCATTTTTCGTTGCCTTGGAACGGCACCTATTGCAACTATTGTAGTACCAACCACTTTTGCACTCTAAGTCGATAATTCGACCATAAGTGTAAAAGTACCCAGGCTGCATCCAGTATGGCAAATACATGAGGGAAGTCTAAAGTTTAACATTCACAACGAAAAAAAAAATGAAATAGGAAATTTGGTTAGATCACCTTCTCATTCTCCTTAATCTCGTTAATGGTTTTTATATTGTCTAATGTGAGGACATCTACCTCCTCCTCCTCATCAACCTTGTCTATGACCTGAAGAGAGTTGCTAGGTGCAGGTGTTGAGAAACTGCACAGGTAATTTCGACACTGAAACTATATACAGGCATAGAACTATAGGAACTGCAGTGGTGGGGAATTTTAAATAAAGCAAAAAGCATACCTGTTACAGAAAGCGTCTACCTCAGGAATGTCGAGGCCAAAGCGGATCTTAGTTGCGTTATATGTGGTCTGTAAACGCCAACCATCAAATTTTCGAACCTCGACGCACTGCAGAACAACGACCGGAGATTGTTGTGGATTCGTTTGTTTCTGTAACAGTTCAGGAAGATCGACAGAATGAGGACTCCATAGCGTGCAGGGGATTTGACAGCATCTGCAACATAAAGAAGGCAGATATTAGATGAATCACTTGTGAAAAAAGATATCAAATTGAAACAATTGTCGAAGGAAGTACATACTCCACATCCTCGAGCTTAATTGTACGGCACTTAAACCCGTTTTTGGTCTCGATCAGGGGACCAACTTCGAACAATTTGCCAACCAAATCTGTATGATAAAGAACTTGCCGATGTAAATATGCGAAATCTATAATATGGGTTTATAATTAATGGGGGTTGTATAGTAAAATGCTATATATGTAATGTGGAATAACATGCGGTATCTGTAATTGTATGAAAAAGATATGAACATACCGATGTAATGAGTTGTTGCAACTCGACCATTGATGATATCCTCAAAATTTGCGAAACGGAAACCGTACTCAGGGATGGTATGTTCTCCGGTAAAAGGAATTACTTTGCTTGAATATTCGAAGTACAGTCGGAAAAGTGCAGGTGTAGCCTTCTCGTACCCGACATTGTGACTGACACTAACGTTCTTTATGGTGTAAACCACACCAACTTCAAGGGAATCGGTAAATTTCAACAACACTTGCTTACGCACAGTACCTTGAATGATTTGATTCTACGAAGAAGAGGAAAAGGATGAAATCCGTGAGTGGGACAAAGAAGACAGAAGAACAGTAGGAGTTAAAATGATAATTTGGTTAGAATAAAATTGAGTAAGAACAGAGTAATTCCATTAAACGATTATAAGAAGATTAATACCATCTCATCAATCAGTAACACCTCGATTGATTCGGTCTTCTTCTTGTCCATGTACGCGGGACGTGCCCAGCGATGTATAACCCTCACCTTCATGTTTTCAATCCTATCGCCATCTTTCAACTCACAAATGGTGACAAACTTCTCGGAAGACATGGTGGACTGGATCTTGATAAAATATCGATGAATGATAAGATATGTGAAGGTCTGTGAACATAACCACCAATTGACTGCATTTTATAGAATTTGAATCGGAGATAGGGTGAGCAATTGAT
The DNA here is from genome assembly GCA_958450325.1 of Agrostemma githago. Classification (NCBI taxonomy): domain Eukaryota; kingdom Viridiplantae; phylum Streptophyta; class Magnoliopsida; order Caryophyllales; family Caryophyllaceae; genus Agrostemma; species Agrostemma githago. The sequence goes on from OY288255.1 coordinate 3,953,489, forward strand.
GAGAATTGGCAATTTCGAAATTGAATTGATGGGAATCGATAGGGTGAGCAATTGATGAGAATTGGCAATTTCGAAATTGAATTGATGGGAATCGAAGGGTTAAATCGTTGCTGCAGCCTTGTTTTTCCGAGGTGGAATTATTGAAGGGTTAATCTAATTAATTGAATTGGGGAATTGGGGATGTTAGTTGGGGATGATGGGGGAGTACATAAAACGCAGGGAAATTGGGGGATAAAACACAATTGCTGAGAGCGCTCTAAGGCATGAATTGTGAGTGTAGAGGTTGCCACGTCAGATTTGGTGGTTTCCTCTTTTATTAATAGAAGATACATGCTAATAACTAATGTCACGGATTACCAAAAAGTCAATACAATGAACAAGGAAAATACAATGATACTTTATTAGATTCCATATCGATTTCATATATTATCTCGAAAAGAAAAATACTTGCCAATCACGGTGAAACTTTTTTTACTTGTATTTCTGTTGGGTTGAATAGTTATCTAGTTGATGAACAATCACACCGAAGTTTATAAGAGCATACTCAAACTCAAACTTTTCTATGATGATCATTGGGTTAATGAGATTCTATCTTGCCAGCCTCCCTTTTTGAACTATGGGGACGACTTCTATTGGAGTAAACCTCGACTGGGATGTTTACTGCTAAGAGTGCCTACCGGCTTGCTCTTGATCTGCATAGTATTCGTGATCATCCAATTGCCTTTTCGTTGGATGATAAGCGGAGAACCTTCTGCTGCAAGTACTTATGGAAGGTTAAGGGGTCGGCGAATTTGAATATTTTTCTTTGAAAAATCCTTAATGATGCTCTACCTGTTGGCGCGGAATTTAAAAGACGTGGTATGCATGTCATCTCTGGATGTTCCCCCTTTGTGATTTAGAAGATGCTTTCAAGTCACTTGATCATGTCTTTCGTGACTGCCCTGTCTCTTCCCGATTGTGGTTGGGGTCGTACCTTGGATAAGAACCACAATGTCCTCTCAATATTGACCTTAGGCACTAAGTTGTTGACTAGATAACTTATCTTTGGAATCTGGATAATGATATAATTACGAATTACTGGTTACGGTATTATGGCCCTTCTTAATGCCCAATTGGTGAGAATAAGAGGTAAGCTCAAGTGGTAAGAGTTCCCTTACTCTGATTGATGTTGGGGGTTCGATTCTCACCTACGACGTAGTACTTTCTTCTCTTAGATCGTATAGGCATGATTGGTGGCTTGAGAATTCACTAAATTTAAAGTTATGTCATCCCTCCAGGCTAAGGCTCTTGCTTCCCTCGAGGCAACTTTATAAGTGCGTCCCCGAGGTTTTTTCCACATTTATCCACTAATTGTCTTAATCTCGTTAACTTTTGGGTGAATGTTGGGATTTTAAATGCCTCGCAAGCGCACGAATTATCGATGCACTAATGAGGGTCGGTCCACAAGGAGCGAAGTGATGCCTAGTCGTTTTAACTCTAAATGCTTATCTAAGTCGATAGAAATATGATGATGGTAGACTAAAAGTAGATGAATAAATGATAACTAAAATGAGAAATGACGAAAAAGATAATAAGACTAGAATAAGAAAAAAGGCGATAACTAAAGAATAACGATTGGTCAAGAATAAAAAAGGACTAGGGGACGATGTCGCTTCAATTCACCTAAATCGCATCAAAGTATATCTAGTATCGAAGGAATCAGAGTCAAGGGCGAAGGTGTACGCGTTCTAGGTCGACCACCTCCCTCCCGGGTTCGTGTCCGACTAATTTCCCCGTTTACCTCCCGGCCCTCCCGGGTTCGTAAGACGGAATCCTAAAGTAAATCCAATAGTCACTCCTGTGATAAACCCCAATCCGACGACTCAAGTCAAATGGGAATGCGTGCTAATGTGAAGGATATCACGCTAGACACCACTCCCGTGTTTGATCTAGTACGATAAGACAAGAGAAAGGGGTCAAACCGGTTAGCTATCCTAATCGACTCCCGTCAATGATCAAGGGATTAGGACCGTCTCAAACCCCTAAACTGAGATAATCCAAAATCCTCAACAACACTTCACCCAATCACCCAATTCAATCAATACGAAACATACCAGAGGCGCAATTCAGACGAATCTAGGCTTCATCAAACCCTAATGGGTGACTACTCACTAAACATAGTTAAACTAGTAAAATTAAGAGTAAATATGGAATCTTCAGCTACAAAGATTTCTGTAAGTTGAATTTTAATACTAACTAGTTTTCGTGCCCGTGAAATTCACGGGGCTTGCGATGGTGTGTTTGTGCGATCTCCGTTAGTGCAGTGTCTTCTTTGTGAGGTTTTGTTGGCAACGTAGTGGGCAATTGGTGAAAGAGTGAAAATGTTTAATGTTTGGTTTTGTTACCCGAAGTTGTGCAAATCTAAATGATGAGCGTAATGTAGGTAGCAAACAACACCAGTAAATTAGGAATAGGGGAATCTGGGTAAGCCACACCCCTAAATCTTGCTAAACAAAATGGAATATAGTTCGTGGTAGGTGAAGAACAACATAGCACGACACAATTAAGTAACAATAATACGTAAGTATTTTTTCGACCAATGCTTGTAGGTTTCTTTATTGTTCTCCTCTTAAGTGTGGTGTGATGTTGGCCTCAATCGCTTCCCGGCCTTGCTAATCCCATTCATGTTTGTGTCTTTCGTGGTGGGGTCATCTCTGCAGCACATTGTAGACAGATTATGCTCGGTTTACATAATGACGCACATGTAATGATTATTTGTGAATGTAAGTTGTTGTGTAATTACTGTTTCGGGCGCTTTGAAGTTTGAGTTGTATGTGGAGTGTTGAGGAGTATTTCGTCTTCTGCCGAGTCTACGGCGGTATTGTTTCCCTCGTTTCCTTCTACGTTCTGCAGGTTATTTTTTGCTTCTATTGTGAATATCATTGACATTATTAGCAGTTGGTGTGGAACCAATGAAGTAATCGTATATACCTTGTCTAGGGATTTGGTGAGTGTTGGTTCATGCATGGAAGGCAGAAATATCTTCTGGACCTTTAATTCTCTTTCATTCCCAAATTTATTTACCCCTATCTTAACTTTGAAAGTACATGTCTTCCCAACACATTGCTGTAGGATGTCAAATACTTTCCCTTTTCCATCGTCCTGCAATAGCATTACGTAATAGGTGCCTAATGCAGTATGATCTCTCGTAATATCGGATTAAATATTAGTAATAATAATTATGAAGTCATTACCTTCTCATACAAGTTCAACAAATGAGAAATGGGCTTCCCAATGACCTTTTCTGCTTCCTTGTGGAAAATAACCAACGGGGCGGATGTGTCTCCGTCCTCTATTGTGGTCATTAGTCTATACCTGCAAGTACAAAGTTGGTAAGCGTTCTTGTTTGAAGCGAGCCCTAATTTAATTGTTACTTACCTTTGGGTCGGGTAGGAAATCAGTTGGGCACAGTTAGCGCACGTTCTATCTTCTCGAATGCCTGTCTTGCATGTCGGACATGATTGATAGAATGCAGTTTGTGTTGAGTACGCACCCTTGATTTTCACAACATGCTAAGCGTAGAATCAGACAGTAATATTATAGATTGATTCAAAATAAGTATGTTAATAAAAAAATATATATTCCAAAATCCAAATGCCCATTTGCATATGTTCGTTCTACTCCAACCAGTAGAATTTATGTTGACCTAATTAGTAGATTAATTTACAAATTTACCAAATCATCGATAATGATGTGTTCTGTCAACCTCAACCTTAATTAAATACCCTTCACAAAAGATAAATAAATGATCGAGAATGAGAAAATAGTTAAACCGAAACTCATTTTAAAATCCGGAGATACGTGGTTGTCAAAGTGTTATTTTGAAGAGTCCGAGCGTACCAGTCAAACGGGAAAAACATAAACATAGATTACGCAAGGCATTATATAAGACCAAAATTCAAAATTTATCATGCATACAAAGAAAGATAAGAAATGGGGAGCATTTTGTTTGTTGTAATATCACTTTTGATAACACAATTGTATATCAAAGTTGATGCACAAACATATGTAGAATGGTGAGGATAAATAAGTCAGTGTAACTGGCAATGGTAAATGAAATTACCTTGGATCAGATGATGATGACAGTCGCAGGACAGCAATTATGTGCTGACTTCGGCCACTTCTTGAGGGAGGTGGTGGTCTGAATACGTTGACCCGCGAAGTTGATACCGCTGTTAAGAGAAGTAGGAGACCATGATTAGCTATGCACAGCAACGATCAAATGCATTCGAGTTTCCACCAAATACGTTCCCGTAATGTAGATTAAATCACAGGGCGAATATGACATAGATTGCCAACAATAAAACAGAGAAATTGAACATCTAAAATGAAGAAAGCAATCAAATTGAGCAGCAAATTAAAAGAATCAATCAATCAATGAACTGCAAAAACCAAGAGATAAAGCAAATTGAACAGCTAGAAATCCAAAATCAATCAAATTGAGCAGCAAAAATTAAAAAATAATCAATCAATGCTCTGCGAAAATCAAGAAATCAATCAAATTGGACATTGAAAGTTTAAAATTTAAACAATGGGCTGCCAAGAATTAAGAAATCTAAGCTGAAAAATGAAGAAATATAACCCAACCCTAAAACATCAAAAAATCACAAAGCAATCAAATCGAGTAACGAAATAAGCTATGAAGCTTAGAAATGAAAAAATCAGTCAGTGGACTACCGAGAATGAAGAAATCTAAGCTAAAAAATGTAGAAAACCACAAAGCAATCAAACTGAACAACAAAATAAGCTAAGAATCTAAGAAATCCAAAAGACAGTTAGTGGACTGCCAAAAATGGAGGAATGTAAGCTTAAAAAATTAAGAAATCTAATCCAACCCTAGAGTAATCAAATTAAACATCAAAAAATCACAAAGCAGTCAAATTGAACAACAGAATAAGCTAAGAATCTCAGAAATCAATCCAATTGAACTGAATAAATCGTGAAATTAATCAAACTGAGCAGGCCGGAAATCAGGAATCAATCACAGTGAATCGAAAAAACAGAGAAATCAATGAAAATGAACAAAAAAAAAAAAAAGAAATTAGTCAAATAGAACAGCAAAAACAGAGAAATTAGCCCCAAAAAACCTAATAATTTAGCCTAGCACTTCAACTGAGGATGTAGTACAACTACTTACCGATGAAGACGGACGCCGCTGGCAGCAACTTTTTGAGCAAGGCGGCGCCGAAGGTGCAGAGGGGCGAAAAGAGGAATGCAAGGGACGGCGTGATTTTGTCATATGAATGTAGTTGGGAGGTATAAATAGTCTCAAATAACTTCAGGTCATTGGATGCCATTGTAACTGCAAGGAGCTTTAATGGAGGAGAGTTTTAATGGAGGAATAAATGTGATGTAATGGAGGAAGATTCTTTCTCGAGGTGAAGAGGGGAGCAAGAACAGGGGTAGATTAGTTAAGACAAAGCAAATTAGTTAGGCAATGGGTTAGGGGTAGATTAGTTAGGGAATGAGTTTGGTGAGCTGGCATTTGGCTGCCACATGTCGATCTTTTGAAGATTGTTAGATTAAGTAACTATGAGGGAATGGGTTTTTATAGTTTTATATAGATTATGCAAAAGTGGTCGAATTAAGAAATTCTAATTGGATGAAGAAAGCATACAAGGAAACAAATATAAATGGTGGAATTGAATCAAAGACAAGCTAAGTAAACAAACAACAATGTAAAAACTAAGAAGAAGAGGAAATAATAAGGAAAACAAAATTGAACGATGGAGAGATAAGGAAGAATAATAATAAAAGAAAATTAAATAAAGCTTGAATCTTGAACAAAGAGGATGAAGATCTTCAAGAAAATACATTCTCTCGCTAGAAAACCCAAAAAATTCAAAATGTAGATCTAGAAAATATGATTAGCTTGAGAGACAAAATAAGAATTAGGCTATTTATATGTCATAATTAGGTTACACAAAACCGGATCGAAAAACAGAGAACTTACTTTCTTCATACTCTCTCGTTTTCGATCTTCTACGTACGCGCTTGTTTGGGCTTGGACTCGTTCCATGAGTTCCCTTTTGCTCGGGCATGCTCGGGTTTTACCACTTTAGAGACGGAAATGCCTAAAAACAAATGCAAACACAAAAAGCAGTGTAACACAAAAGATAGACGAGATGAGCCAAAATGCCTAAGAAAATGCGATAAATCGATGCTAAATAAACGTCTAGAAGGCATAGAAATGCGGTCAATAACGGAGTTATCAGTGAATTGGCTAACCTTCACCGCAAATATGTCGGATTATCGACTATCTCAATGATGTTTTTATGTGATGCCAATCACTTAGCTGCCATGGGCATTAAGGGATAGCCCACTTTTCTATGTTTCTTAGCTGACAATAAAAAATACCTTATTTACACAGAGGTTATACTAATTTTGTACTCCCCTTCGTAACCAAACAGACCATTTGCGTTTTTATATTTATCGAGACACGTTTTACAACATTGATATATTTCATTTTACATTATAAAAAATAGTAAAAAATTGATAATTTTAATATACTTACATAGACGAATCAAATAAAGTATTTTCAATAGAGTTTGATGTGTTTGGCTTTAAAAGGAGGGAATACTTGTACATCCACCTTTTTCGAGGGTGGTCTAGAAGAATGAATAAAGCGTGGAGTGTGGAGGCGGAAGGTGTGAATGTGTGATGGTATCTTACTAGAAGATATTTATCGGCCTCAATAACAATCTGATCTCTTCCAACCGCAATATATATCAATATCATCCACCTGCCTTGGACCGACCACCAATTAGGGTTTTACTACTTCATTCATCTCTCTCTCCTCCTCTTCTTCTTCTTCTTCTATCTTCTCTCTTCCAAGAGGTGCATCTTTCAATCCTTTCTTTTTTTACTTTCCGTCTCCTTCGATCTTCATAATTTCTGCTATTTCTTTGGTGAGTACTTAGATCTCTTCTCTCTTTATTCATCTGCGAAACTCTTTGATTTCATCCCCCTTTCTTCTTCTTCTTCTTTGATTATCATATCTAATCCCGTTAGGTTAGTTTCTGTGATTTGTTTTTCATACTTTTAGTATTTGATGACTGGTGAATGGAAGATCATCAATTCTTTAAATTTCATTCGTTCTTATCTGGAACAATACTCAGCTAATTTTGTATCCGATGATTCCCAAACTCGGCTGTGTTTCAGTTTATATCATTTTCGTCTGTTTTGGCATGAGTTGGATTAACTATCGTTTCGGCTTTTCGAAACACATTGGTGTGTTTTTCATGAGATCTAAAAACAAAAGTTCTTTACTCATCATTTAGTGATTCAGATTTCACTCACTGATTGCAATACAAGGAAGCTAAGGATATGAATGATATCCAAAATTTTAGGATGCTGTAATTTAATATTCTTGGGGGATAGGTTTGTGTTTTTCGATGTTTCTGGTCGTATATGGCTGATGATTTCTTGTTCATAAGATAAATTCAGCTTAAATTGTGGTGAGTTTCCTTTTCCTTGACCTCCTGCGCTGCTTTAATGTGTGATTATGTCCAATTATTTGTTACTTGTCTTTGTTGCGATTGCTTTCCTTAGGAAACTTATTGTTTTTGGTTGTGAGTGTGGTGTGGTGTGGTGCATGAAAATCTGTACTGGTTATTCGTGACAATGGTATGATTGGATTTAGGGATGCAGCTTTCTGTTCCTTTGTGCTGGTGGAAGCGTGATTTGGATGTATTGTACTATGCAGGTATAATCATGGGTGATGAGTATCGCTGTTTCGTGGGGAGCCTATCATGGAATACAACTGATAGGGACTTGAAAGAGGCATTTGACAAATTTGGCCGTCTAATTGAAGCAAAGGTAATTTGTGATGACCGGCATATTGTTAACTGTTGTTCAACTAATGTTGGAATATGAGCAGAAATAACTTGTTTAGTTAGTTAGGCTCATACAATCAAAGATGAATAGTTTGCTTTTTTACTTCATCATTATTTTTGTGAAGGTTTGTCGATTGCACTCTCTCTTCTGGGATTTCCTGTACATGTTAATTAAATTTTCTGAAATGGAGGCCTTATTAGTCTCAGGCAGAACATCTGAAATATTTTTGAGCTTCTTACATTTGTATCAATGATTATTTGGTGGATATTTTTTCTCGGACACCTGTTATTATTCTTTTATTTTCGTCAGTTTTCTTACAAAGCGATCAAGTTTTTACTGTCATCTTTTTGTTACTTGAAACACAGGTTGTTTTGGACAAATTCTCTGGACGTTCTCGTGGTTTTGGATTTGTTTCTTTTGAGGACAAAAGAGCTATGGAAGAAGCCATCGAAGAGATGAATGGCGTGGATTTAGATGGGCGTTCTATTACTGTGGAAAAGGCCCAGCCCAGCCAAGGTGGTTCCAGGGACCGAGATGGGGACTATGACCGTGGTCGTGATCGTGGCCGTGACCGTGGATTTGGAGGAGGTTCTAGGGGATCTGACCGTGGTGGCGGTGGTGGTGGTGGTGAATGTTTCAAATGTGGTAAGCCTGGGCATTTTGCTCGTGAATGTCCGTCTGAAGATGGAGGCAGGAATGGTGGTGGCAGGTATGGGGACAGAGGGGATCGTCGAAGTGGAGGTGGCGGCTATGGACCTGATCGTGGAGGGGACCGCTATGGTGGAGGAGGTGGTGGAGGTGGAGGAGGTGGTGGTAGGTACAGAGACTCTGGTAGTCGTGGAGGGTCTGGAAGTGAGAGATATGGCCGTGACCGTTCTGGCCCGTATGAGCGCCCTGCATCTGGTGGTTATCGCTAGATTATTAATGGTACGCCAGATCTCTTTGTGTTGCATGCAGTTTCCTCTATACTTCCTTACCATCTTCATTATATATTTATTATCTATATATATAATTCCAGGAATGCAAAGAATGAAGGATGCTGCTTAGCTACATACAAGATGATGTTCACCGAGAGACCGAGGCCTTTTTCTGAAATGTACCTAGTGGAAGTTGTGTTAAATGGTTTGAGACTTGGAATTCGTATTTAGAGTTGGACTATGTTCTGTTTCTGCAACAAGAAAGCCATTTGTCCCGCTGTGGGAGTATTTTCTGTTTCAGATGGTCACTTATGTTATGGTCAATGCTTGCTTGATGGTGACTACTGATTTGGCTCTTTAGATTCGATACTTGTTTTCACTTCCGTATCTGGCTGAGTTACATGCACACATTGGTCTTTCTTACCTCCGACTTGCGTTTGGTATGGGCTAGCTGTTAGTGGGACCTTTGCATGGGCTATACACCGTTTCGAGTATGTTTTTCTGTGGGTTGCATGACGTGTTTCTTTGTCAAGGGAAGGGTGCAAGTTCTTTTGCTCTCGTGCCATTGTTCCTTTGCTTGATCCACATGTTCGAAATGCGCATTTAAAAACATTTTGGAAAGGATTGAGTTGGGTAATCTCTCATCTTGTTATGCTGTTTTTTTTAAATCTTTTTCTTCATGTGATATTAATTGTTTTGTCCTCCTGGCAGGCTATAATGGCCTTTTGTGGTCTTTTTGGTACATGATTGGGTTCCATTGTTGTTAATGTTGTTCTACAATATAACGGTAGTAAGTGCCGGAATTATAAAGCTCTTTTTGGGGTAACCTCAGTCACAGAGCTGCAGTGGTAGATGGAGGGTACGTTTTCATAAATCGCTAATGGCTTGGAATGTTGCATCTGGATTGGCAACAGCGGTCCTTCCTTTTTTCTGTGGGTCTAGAACAATGATTCATGATTCCGTATTTGCGTGCCCTGTTTCGTACCACACCGTTCGCACCAAACAGTTCGTACTGGAACCAATTCCGTTCACAAACTAGGTTATTTGTGCGTTCTTTACAGAGATTGGCTCCTTTTATCAACTTCTCACAAAGCAGTAATTTGCTTCAAACCTGAGTTCGTTGGCCTAGTCGTGATTTGCTTGTGTTCCCTGTTTTCGGTCCAACAGTACTATTATTTTGAAGCATTTGATAAATCGTTAATCTTACCTTGGGATGTGATCTGCAGTGCCGTATTTGTCAGAGTAAGTCCTGTATTTTAGTTCTTTCTGATGGTGCATGTCTTGATATTTTGCTTATGCAGGTGAGTTGCTAGGTTTTTTTTGGGATCTCTACTGTAGTTTTACCTTGCAGAGTAGGTTTTGAAATGAGATTGAATTGTCTTCTGTCAAGTGATCCTTGTCGAATTTCCCCTTCCATGCATCATTTATCCTACTTTTGTGGCTTCGCGAATCTGCTCGTTTGTTGAAGTGCCCGGAGTTTGATTTCTTATCTGATGTTCCCTGAGTTTGCTGTCTTTTGTGATCTCGTTGAATGGAGTTTGATGGTTTGTTTGTTCATTTTTTCTCCGTTCATATTGTAATCCAAGTACAATTTGGAGTATAAGAAATGTACGTTGGTGCATCGTAAATTGTTGCCCATCACGTCAAGTCGTCGACATACAAGTGATACGACTGATTACTCGCACATTAGCAGAGCTTAGGAGAGCAACATGTCACAACGCACAAGATGACTCTTTGAAGCATGCTGATGTTGTCTTTGGGCCCTTTAGTTGAGGAGATATGTTTATGTGCTCGAGCGATAGTTGCTATCTACTCTTGTCCTTGTTGATTCACCCGATTTCTTGTTGAGTTGGTCAAGAAGGCTAACCTACTGTACTCTAGTCCTGATTACTGATTCACCCAAGGACGTGTTAAGTTGGTCAAGAAGGGTCACTTTTGGCTCATGTACGAAGCGGGGTGGGGCTCTAAGCATATTGTACCATCTTTGTAGCAATATTACTACTGTATGTATGTTGCTTGCATTGATATCAATATTCTATTTGCTCATTTCTGATACCTCGAGTAATTCTCTCTTTCAAACAAATGGGATGTAAGATGGATGAGTAGGTTCTCTATATGACCGTCTTCTGTTATATCTCGAGAGATTCTCTCTTTTGAACAAATGATATGATTTGTGGATATTAGTAAGTCTTTTATAAGATTGTCCTATAATATGGGTGTCGAAGTCGGGAAAGTCTACTTTAAAAGTACAAGTTCCTGAGGAAGAACATAATGTTCTGTTGTCCGTAACCACGAGAAACGGCTTTGGTCACAAATTTGGAATGCCAAAGTTCCTCCGAGAGTCAAAATATTCTGTAGCAGGTGTGTAGAGATGCTTTAGTGACACGATCGAACTTGATGCAGAGATGTGCTAATACCGACCCACTTTGCCCGATGTGCTGTAGATATCCAGATACTTGTCTTCACCTCTAGGGGGCTTGTGGGTGGGTGGCTCGGGTTTGGAGCTAAAATCGACTTGGGCTTTGAGAGGGTGAGGGGATTGGGTGGAGGCGGTTTGGAACGATCTCGAGGACTGAAAGGCGCATATTCTTGCTTGGATGTTGGGCCATTTGGAAATCGAGAAACAAAGTCGTGTTTGAGGGTGGTAGAGCCGACCCGGAGAGACTGATTCGATGAGTTAGGGGGTTGTTCAATGAGTTATAGGGTGAGACAAGGGAGAGTGGGGTCCAGGAGAAGTGCGAGGCTCGTGGGTGGCAACCACTGGAGTCGGGGAGAGTGAAAATTAACGTAGACGCTTGTGGAGAAACAAGTAGGATGTTGTTCGGGACAATGTCAAGTGGGGCACGGTTGTGCAGAGAAGAGGAACTTACGAACCCTGTTTAGTTGAGGCTATTCTAGCTGCTGTCACCGAGGGTTTAAAGGCATCATCATCGAAAGCGACTGTAAGGTGGCTATTGATGCATCACGGAAGATGGAAGGAAGGAGCGAGTTTTTCCACATCCTCGATGAATTAGTTAATCCTTTACTTACTCTAAGAATAATGTAGATCACGAATTAGCTCGTTTGAGTCTGTGGGTTGGGTTGAGGCCTTGAGGGTAGACGATTTTGGTATACTACCAATTATATTTTGGAAGTGGCTAATTCCGATGTTAATGAAATGATTTAAGTCCCTTGGGGTCTTTACTCAAAAAATAAGAGAAATACTCTATACGTCCTATCTAACTTTCCCTCCCAACCTTTTTCCTCTAATACACAATTAAAATAACGATTAACTCAATTTTATGGACATTTGTGCAAACTAAAACAACATTATTTTAATCGTTTGTAAGAAAAGAAAGATGGAGATTTAAAAAAGTTCGGAAATTAACATTATTTTAATCGTTTGTGAGAGGAGAAGTTTGAAAGAAGCTCAAAATGAGCGGTGCGGATCCCGTCCCATTTTTGTGTGCCCCCGTCGCATTTTTTCGTAGACTGCAACCCTCAAAAATACTGTAAGTAAAGAGAGGAGCATCCTCAACGGCTCACCAACCGCCAACTCCGTCGCTCACGCACCACCTTTCGCCGTTGCCGTTCAGCTCCACCGCCGACCTCTCGGTCTTTTTGCCGCCTAACCACCATTCTCTCTCCTCCGTCGCCGTCGTCTCAAACTGGAATTTGCAAATTGAATTGAATCACAATATCTGGATCAACTAGGATAGATAATGTCACTGAGATTCATAAGCAAACAAAATCCTACAAAACATATTCCACGAGGAAGTCGGCAAATGACAAATAGCAGAAGAGTAGGGGACCGAAGCAAGAAGAAGAGGGTTCACCACCTTGAAATCGTCACCGAAAAATGGAAAATCTTCTCCAAAATCCACTTTTTAATGGAGGTAATCAAATCCCAACCCGAAAATGTTATACCCATTAGAAATCTTGATCATTATAGACGTCAAATCAACCTCCCCAAACCCCACAAACTCTCCGATTTCCTTAAGAAATCCCCCGAAATTTTTGATTTTTATAAGGATTGTAAGGGGGTTTTGTGGGTTGGTATGACCCACAAAGCTGAGGACTTGCTTGATGAAGAGGAGAGGGAGATTGAGTTGTATTCTGACAAGGCAGCTGAGTATGTTACGAGGTGTTTGATGATGTCGATTAATAAGCGATTGAGAGTCGATAAGATTGCGCATTTTAGGAGGGATTTTGGGTTGCCATTGGATTTTAGAAAAGATTGGGTGCATAGGTTTCCTAGTCTTTTTAGGGTGGTGAAATGTGGGGATGACGCCGATGATGAGACCGAGTATTTAGAGCTAGTAGAGTGGAAAGATGAGTGGGCAGTCACTGAATTAGAGAGAAGAATTGGGAGTCTTTGTGGGGAGGAGGTGTGTATGTCGTCTCCGGGAATGCTTTCGTTGGCATTTCCTATGAATTTCCCTCCTAATTTTAAGGATGTGTATAAGTTTAGTGGCAAGTTAGAGCAGTTTCAGAAGAGGGAGTATTTATCTCCTTATGCTGATGCTCGAGGGCTTGCGGCTGGATCACATGAATTTGATAAAAGGGCTGTAGCTATCATGCATGAATTGCTTAGTTTTACTCTTGAGAAGAGGCTGGTGACGGATCATTTGACGCATTTCCGTAGGGAGATGGTGATGCCTCAGAAGTTGATGAGGTTGTTGTTAAAGCATTTTGGTATCTTTTATGTTTCAGAGAGGGGGAAGCGGTTTCATGTGTTTCTGAATGAGGCATATGAGCGTTCGGAGTTGATTGAGAAATGTCCTTTGGTTCTTTGGAGGGAAAAGGTTCATAGTCTCATTGGGTATAGAGGAAAGAAACAGAAGGCCGCCACTTTTGAGGAATTATCGGATGTCGAGGATAAGAACTTGTGGAACAGCGAATCTGAGGATGAGGGATCTCAAATCGACTTTGATCAGAAAAGGGCTATTTGTGTTTTGGACGATGATTTCGTCCTGGCTGATGATGATGATGCTGAGATGGATGTTGATGAGGTGTCCAGAGCATACAAGGATGACTGACTGTATTCAGGTCATCATCTACTTTGTATTCTCAATATGCTCGTGTGCATGCCTCATTATATTACACAGCGGGTCTCATGTGAGACGATCTCACATATGAGACCAACCAAACCCTTATTATTCAGAAGCTTGTTATCGATAATGTGTCCATTTCCGTGTTTTAATACAACTCTTCTTTCCTTTTCGTTTAGTAGTCCATCTCAATGAATTTGTGGTAAGATAAGGGTCAGATATCTACCTGTGATGTTATGCAATGACTGTCTCAGTGTACATTAACTACAATCTATACTACATGGACTCGACTCGACTCACACAACTACATATCCAACATTCACAATGACTCAAATTTGAAGACATTGGGCTCCTTTTAAAAAAAATGAGGATACAATAACTGGGTCACTTCTTCATTTCAGTTGTCAGGTGTCGGACTCTACAGTTGGCATAAGGTTATGATCTTATGGATATGACTATATGAGCAATGGCTAAGTTCATTTGTACTTTTGTTCTTTCTTGTCATCAGTTTTCCATATTTATGCATTCACCCTTTTTCATCTTTGATACTCCGTATTTTAGTGTTAGTTCAAAAGACAAAGACGTTGATGCCATTTACTCATTATTAGGTATTATGTTTTTGTTTTATCATTTAGTTGACGATCTTTACCACAAACACAGGTCATTTTGGACAAATTATCCGGATTACTTTTGTAGACAAGAAAGCTATGGAAGGCACAATTGAAGCAATCAACGTCATGGTCTTATAAGGATCTTTTGTTTCGCCTTCTTATTTTCAGTCCTGTTGCTATAGAAGCCTGTGGAAGAGAGTGCTAAAGAGGTGGGAAAAGCATTCTTGGTTGCTCTATGAGGAAGAAAATGGAATATTGCGATTCTCTCTTCCTTTGTTGAAGTTAAAGCAGGAGACATACTATATGAGAAGAACGTGCTCCAAAGACGGTGATTCATCCGTAACTTTCGGAAAAATAAACTGTCTGATAGGAAGAAAGTCGATATGAGAACAAGGTGCTCCTTTCAGATTTTTTTTTTGTGGAACTGCTTGTCGAATGGAGTATTAGCGTGGAGTTCTCAGCATCAATGGCCGACTTCAACGGAAGAGGTATTTCTCAGAATCCTATCTACATCCTGTAATGCAATGTGCTTGGTGTTTCAGCCCTGCGTCATTGGCTCATTGCGATCCCATAGTTGAACTGCTAGCATTTGGCGAACAATTTTTGTTTCAGTCAATTCTGGAGAAGTATGTTTCATGAATCACTCACTTAAAATAAAAGAACCTATTGACAACATTGGGAACATTGTCACTCTATCTATGCCCATTGGCTTCTGTTATATCAAATTTTCTCTGAATCTTTATTCGGTTTTGAATATGTGAAATACTGAACGTTTTGATGTCTACTGCACCCACTTTTTATGTCGTGAAGTGTCATTTAGCTGACATGAATTTCACTCATGTCTCATCATGAAACTGCATCTGCATCTGTATATGTTAATGTGTAGTGTACATTCAATCCCATTACCTTCCTGCTAGCAGTGCATTTCCGATCAGCATGATTCTGGAACCACAAAACTGAAAGACATCATTGACGAAAGTCGACCTAGTTCTGCTTGGGCTATGGATAATCTAAGAACATAATAAGTATGTAGATAGTAGACAAAAAAACTCATTGATAGTAATGACATGCTGTTTAATGATATATATCACTGATCAATGTACCCTCAAATTTACATCATCATATTCAATAAAATAGAAAGAGTATGTATTATAAGAAATCTGTTTTGACCTATATCAGTTTGTAGATATGATATTATACTAGTACTAGTTCAATAAGCCATGACATGAATGGTGTTGGTATCATAGCTAACCAAGTAAGGTTTCCCCCTTTCCCTCAAAACCTTGACCAAATCAACACACATACACTTCACAACACCCTTACAGTTACTCTGCAACAACAGCAAACACTTGCCTACACCATTCCACTTCCTTACCAATTCCACAACCTTCTCATCCCGAAACTTATAACACACACTCCAAAGCACTGTTACACCATGCTCTGTCACCTTCTCCGACACTTTCATCAGCCGCTTTACTATCTCTTCGATACACTTATCTTCCTCGCCTATTGCATTCCGCCCCTCCCTCGTCATGGCCACCATTTCCAGCACCTCCATTATTCTCGAAACCACGGCCTTGTTATTCAACCTACCTTTGTGACATAGGATCTCCCCTACCCTCTTCACCATGTCTAGTCTCACCAGCTCCTTAATCAGTGGTCTCGAGTTTTCTGCTAATGTGATTAGTAGCCCTAACCCAGTTTCATTAGCAGAATCGTCATCACACTTGACTAAATTGTAGGCTTCAGAAATCAAAGTGGGCGTCTCAACGACCGTTCTTTTTGATTCGCCATCATGACTGACAATTCTGAGTAAAATCTTTGCTGTTGCAATCCTGCTGTCAAGGGTTCCATTTTTCATCACAATGACTAACTTTGGCAAACAATTGATAAGCTTTTTCAACACTACCACATCAGTAACAGCCAAATCTAGAAGAACCAACATCATCCCCAAACTCCCAACTTTACCGTTGACTTGGTCAAACAACTTCACCATTCTCATAACAGTATCCACCAAACCCTCAGACCTCTCCAAAACCCTACAATACTCCTCACTTTTCCTAGCTTCCAAGCAAACTTCCCTAAGAGAATCCTCAAATTCCTCAGACTTGACCAAAACCCTACAAGATTCATCCGAGGACTTTGCTTGGCTAACAAGTTTTCTAAAATAGAGAAGGGAGTCATGACCTCGATTGTTGTAAGCGGGCCAAAGGTTGATGAGGCGAAGAAGGGTGAGGTTAGGGACAAAGGAAGGAGAAGAAAGAGGTTGCATGGTGGCGGGGCAGGTGGTATGGCCGGTTTCGAGCCAGCGTTGGATGCTAGAACGGTCGTAGGTGACTCCTGTGGACAGGGATACAGGGGATTTCATGACCTCCATTGATATAGGACATTTGAAGTAACATGGTATTGATACACAGAGCTCATTTCTCACCATTTTTGATGATGGAGTCTTGTGTATTCTTGGCTTTGAATGTGGGTGTGTTTGTTAGAGTGCAAGAAAATAGAAACTATAGAGATGATATATACTCCTGTATAAATAAAAAAAAGTCAAAGAGTCAAAGGGAGAGTGGTTTTAGTCAAAGAGAGTTTGGAATTTAGTGTACAAGTGTGTAAATTTGAGGAAAAAACAGCTGTGGATTAGGGGTGTTTTTCATGTGAGAACTTTGACTCAGTCTAATTTCTACTAATTCTAATTCTAATTCTAATTCATGGGGTAAGAAAATTGATGAAGTTGTAATGGGGTTTGTTGGGATTTTAATGGTTTTGAGGAGGTCCAAGTCTGTGTATTAGTAGGTGTTTTAATTGACTACGGAGTAGATATATTAACTTGAATACTTGTTCTTTTAAGTGAATTTTCAATAACAGTTGATGTCTTGTATATCCGTCTTAGGGATTACAACGGATCAAATAATATTTTACTTGGTTAGATAAGATCGTAAGATAATTGTTTTGCTACTATCTATAACTTTTATGAGCTTTGTTTTTGTCTTAATCTCTTATTTGATCCGTTATAGGTTTATGATAAATATCTTCATCGTAAACAAGAAGTTGGTGTTGATATGATTGCATGAGTTGAGGTGTAACAAAGAAGAGTTCATTCTACTTTATTTTTTCCTTCCTTTCCCACCACTACGTGAATCATGTTAGAAAAGAGTTCTTAAAGTCTTATTAACCTGTGTTATTTTGCCAATAAGGACTAAACTACAGATGGGAATCGAACTCCAATTATATAATTGGAGTAAAGGACAATACTAATTTGGGTTGATGATGCCACTATAAGTCTGTCATAGTACACAATCTCTCGCTAATCGTATTGTAAGATTTTTTTTGTATAGAGGGTGTTATGTTTGAAAATAATATAGTTATTCACGTACAGTTGTTCGACACTCGACACTTGGACAAGGGTATAAGTGTATAACATTTTAACACCTCATTTAATCCAAAGTATGGACGTTTTTCCTAAAATAGTCGAGTCCAACATTGATACATGTGTATGTGTTTGTGTTGGATATCCTTAAACGAGTCCAAGTAAGATGGATTTCATAACAAATTTATTATAAGAAAGCCATGTTTGACCTTGTTAGTGGGACGCATAGAAGTCAATTGTGAAGAAGCCGTCTGCTGCGTCCTTGTGGAGTTGGTAATGGTATACTTTGTTCATATCTAAAAAAGTTATAAGGATCAACCTTACCCTTAATCTTAACTAACCTATCAAAGTTACCCGAGAAGTACTTCCTCCCATACACTTCCCCTTCTTTGTAACTCCAGTTTCTTGTTACACCAATGTCAATGTCCCTATAGTTTAGGAATGCACCCCTTGGATTTTGGGACACATAAGGTCTCATGAACTCATACCACTCCCTTATTATACCCATCTTCTTCTCCTCAATATCTCTCCCTGCTTCCTTCCAAGTGATAAGGTGCTGAATCTTGTACAGATTTCCTTTCCTATGTGGGAATGCCGTATCCGTTGCTGGGATCTCCTTCATTCTTCCTCCATACGAACTCCATGCCATGGTCGGTTTCTCTAGTTCCATCAGTTTCTTCCAAACAAGCTCCAAATCTTGTTTCTCAATCGCCTTCTGTACGTAATCTGATTTCGACTTCTGGTAACTCGCGCTATAATTCCTGTTTAGAAGGACTTCATAGGGAGTTCCCTTCTCATGGCCCGACCAAGATAATAAACCTTCCCCCCAACTCATTTCCTCGCAGTCTTCTTTCTTAATACGCAGTTCAGGAAGTTTAGTGTTGAGTAGATTGAATAAAGTTTCCGAATCTCCCAGGAAATACGCTAGAAACATAGCCCCGACAGTTGAATTCCCTTTGTTTATGGGGTCATTCTCAGCTTGCACTATCAACCTCATAAACAGGTTTGGATCAATGTCTTGCATAACAGACTGCCATTTGTAAACAACATCAGTCAGACTATCAGCCAGAACCCTCTTAACCTTAAAAACAGTCACTTTTTCCGGAACTGTCACGAGATTAACTTTAAAAGACAGCGCAACTGCGAAACTAGCACCGCCACCACCCCTGATTGCCCAAAACAAGTCTTCACCCATGGAACTCCGGTTTAGAATTCGACCCTTGTAATCAACCACCTCAGCATCTATTATATGATCGACTGATAACCCGTATTTCCTGAGCATAACACCATAACCACCCCCAGTAAAAATGGCCACCGACTCCAACAGTAGAGCACAGGCCTGCAGGAAATCCATGCACATTGCTCTGCTTAATGATGTTATAGTAAAACTCACCCAAGGTTGCCCCAGCCTCAACGTAAGCAGTGTTTGAGACGGTGTCGACACTTATGTGTCTGAAGTTGGTCATGTCAAGTATAAGAAAGGGGTCGTCTGAGACGTAGGAGAGGCCATCGTAGTCGTGACCTCCTGATAGGATTTTGAGATGGAGTCCGAGTTTGTATGAGCATATGACGGAGGCTGAAACGTGAGACGGGTTGAATGGGGTGATGATGAGTATAGGCTTTGGTGTTGTTGGGGAGGTGAATCTTAGATTTCTGATTCGGGACTGTAACGCAGTGGTGTAGTGTCTGTTACCCTTTGAGTAAAGGATGTTTGACATGTTGTTATGTGATGGACTTACTGTTTCTTTATTTAGGCATTCGACAAGATTGTTGTACATATCATCATCTGATGATGATTTTGCTAATGAGAAGAATAAAGACAGAGTAAAGAGAGTGAAGAATATTTGCTGGAAATTAAATTTTGATTTCATTTTAATTTGTAAATTCAGAGTTTACTTGTGCTTGTTGAATGATGGGCATGGCCATTATTTTGCTATATATTTAAAACAAATAACTAGTATAGAACCCGTGCAATGCACGGTATTTATAATTATATTTATCTTATAGAATATTTCATTTAAGATTTAAAATAAAAAAATTATTATTTTATTTTTACTATTTATCGACTGTATATTTTAGAAATAGGAAAATATTTTTTAAATAGCAAAACTAATCAAAATATTTGAGTAATGTCTTGAAATGTACGGAGTATTAAATAACGTGTAATTAATGAAAATATTGTTTATATTTTTTATATACTCGGTTTATATCATTTCACATTTCGAGATACTCACTTCTCTCTTTAACATACCATAAAATACATAAATATTTATCAAAAATTGTATAATAATGAACTTTTTTTAATGGTTAGCACGTCGTGATACGTTAAAGTAATGGAATAAACAAAGAATTCATTGGGACGAGGAGAGTATATCTTTGTAAAAGTTAAAGTAAATAGCTCGTTTCAAAAATAAATTTTTTAGATAACTAATTTTTTTCTCAAAGTTAATGACATCATATCTTAAAATTTATCTAATTATTTTCATAAAAAAAAGTTTTTTTTGTCAATTTCTTTAACATTAATGAAAATGAATAGTTTGTGAATTTATTAATGAAATGTTATTTTACTTCTCAATTTAAATTAGTGTATTTTTGAGGAAAATCTTAGTAACTGTTATTGTCTTAGAGTAGTATATAGAGAATTTTCGGTGAGTTTTTACTATATATATCAGGCTTTGTAAGAGCAATCGGAATATATATTCCATTTTTATATAGTTACTAAATTTTATATCGATGTTAAGAATATGATTTTCGAATATGATCAGAAAGATATACAATAATAATCATAACTATTTTATATTCTATGTAAAATATTGTACGGGATAGTGCAATCTCTTACTCGTATTAACAAAAATAATGTAACTATTTCGTTAAAACGGAATACAATATGTTTATATTTTTTTAAAAAAATTTGATCATACATTCCATATTAAATATTGTATATGATATCTTCCATGTAAAACATGTGATTTTCGTAATCAACGTAATCAATCAAATTTTCTTAATTACATACTTTATGTGGTGTATAGCTTTATATGTGATGTAGTGACATTTATATCTGTAAGATGTAAAAGTATAGTTGGAGAGGAGAAGGGTCACATACATGAGGTCAAGGGTTCGATTCGCAGCTAAAAAATGAACAAAAATGAATGAGCTAGTTCGTTGATTGTGACATTTTATGGTGTAAAAGGCATATGAGGGGGGGATAATTACCCTCATTGGGGGTAATGCATTACTTGGGGTAGAGGGGAGTAATAATTCCCCTCCAAATAAGCTAGATTTCCTTAATTTTCTCCATTTCCCCTTAGTCTCCTCACTATTTTCCGTTATTTTCTAGTTCATTTTTGTTCTATTATCCCTGGAATAATTACCTCATTCCAAGCGAGCCCTAAGTGTAAATAATGTAAGGTAGGAGTTGATTTTTTTTAAAAACATAATTATATCCATTTAAGCAAATAAAAATGAATTGAGTAGATATGATCCTAGGAATTTGCAAGGAGTTGTGTTTCCTTAAAAATGAATTTTTACAATATGCTTCCAGTTGAAGAATTTTGTTGGAGCTAAAGATCCATTACATTACTTAATTATTGCTCTATTTCCTAAACCACGTATTGAGATTTGAGAGAAGTTAGTATACTTCGATATAAATAGTACCGAGTAGATTCTAGTATAGGAGTATCTACGCGATTACTAGATAGTAGATTGACAAATATATGTACGGATTTCATTTATCCGTTTGATTCCTAAACATTGTATTTAGAGAAATTAGGATATTTCGATGTAAATTGAGTAGTAGATAGTAGATTGACAAATACATGTACCAATTTCATGTATTCATTTGATAAACGACTGTTCTACTAATCTATTCAATTTTTATTTATTCACATTTCGATAAAATGAGAAATTTTTGTTCCGTTATAAACTTGTGATGGTTAAATATTATTGTATACATTTGGTAAGATAAAAGACAAATAATTTATTATTCCGTGCTTTCTAAGTTTGTGTCATATAACTATGTGATACATTTAGCCCATCAATGATTTGTAACGGATATAAAAAGACACGGTATTGACCACCTTGCATAATATGACAGTGGATTATTGTTTGACAGTGCGACAGAGGGTTTGCATAATATGGGAAGTCGTATCCGAGTATTTTATATTAAAAAGCTACGATTTCTACGATTTCTAATTACATACTCCTCTGTTTCAACCATTTGTATACATTTGGGTTTTTAACACTATTTATAAGTGATGAGAATTCTCAATGTAACTTCTGATATATAAGATACTCCCTCCTATTCAGAGTATTCTTCCCCAATTTTTTTGGGGGGAAACCAAGGAGGGTGTAAAATAATAATAAAGGGTGGAGATAAAGTAATAGAGATGAATAGAAAGTGGGATATGAAGTGTAAAAGGTGGGGTATAAAGTGAAAAGGCGTTGAGTTTAGGTGTGGAGGAAAAGAATAAAGAATTGAAGGAAGAATAAAGAATGATTAAAATTATTTCCAAAACAGGAAAGTGGGAAGAAAATCAAACTAAGTTCAAAAAGGAAAGTGGGAAGAATACTCAGAATAGGAGGGAGTAAAAGATACTCCCTCCGATTCATTGGAATCGCAACATTTACTATTCACACAAAAAATAAGGAAAGTGAATTGGTGGACCACAATAGTGATGTCAGGTAAGATTAAGTAATATAATAATATTAGATTGAATATTTTGGAATATAGTAATGAAAAGTGAAGGGTAGGTTAGTCATTTCATAAGAAAAATATGGCCCAAAACAGAAATGTTGCAAAGCTGATGAATTTGCCAAAAACGGAATACGTTACGAATCAAATGAATCGGAGGGAGTAGTAGATATTGTTTAAATCGTCTAATAAAATACATTATGAATATCAAATTTTTATAATTTTTAGTAACACGTAACTAAAGATATAGACAAAAGAAAACAAGTGTCGACGAACATGCATAAAGCAAACGTATACAAATGGTTGGAACAGAGGGATTACGATTGTCAAGGAATAAAGGAAGGTTAGAGTTTTTTTTTTTTTTTTTTTTTTTTTTTTTTTGCCAACGAAGTCAAACCACCCTACAACAAGTTTAGAGACACACCTATAAAGTGTGCTCTTTTGTTAAGGGATCGGATAATTACATAATACAATACGAACATAATAAAACTTAAATAAAGTCTAAACATGATGAAACTACGTTGTCCAAGGGCCAAATCTTGTTGACAGGGAGCAATAGAGAGATCACGAGCATTAGCATCCACCGCATCATCATCCAAAGTGTAGACTCCACAAGACCGCTGATGGGACGATTGACACAAACAAAATGCACTTACGCCATAAAGACGTAGAGAGAAAGGGTGAATAACAGGTGACCTGTCATCAATGGAGTAGAAACTCCTGCATTTTGGTGATCGAACGCACCTAGAACAAGGCCAGCAAATCAACGACCAAACCGAGATGACGATAAGGAGATTGCGCCACTTCTCAATCTTTCTATTGACCACTCTAGAATCAGATTCTAGAGTAGAACCAACACATCCAAGACCCCCGAACACCAAATTCATCGGACTCCTAAAGGAGATTATTGTGAAAAACAAACACGACCTCAAATAAAAAAGAAGCGTCATTACCATTAAACAGAATCCACTATCACAACCATCCACCCAAACCCAAACAACCAACCTATCTCCAACCCCGATCAAATCACAACAATGAACAACAATCCACACCAAGAAACATTCCCAAGCACACATTCAAACAAAGAGTAGGTCATTGCTCACGACACAGAAAAGACCAAACGAGAGACGGAAAGAGAAAGAAGGCCCGATCCTAAAACACCCGAGAACGACAAAATCGACCGACGGACAAAGACAACCAGCAACGGACCCATACGTGAGCCACTCCCCACCCGAGACCTAAAACGACCCATAAAAAAACCCCATCCCAGACAGTCTTGCATAGGGCTACGATGGGGGAAGGGGGCGAGGGGAGGGGGGAATACCTAGCCATCCATGCAAGACAACCCCAGGACAAAACAAGAAGAAAAATTAACAACTCAACAACTTACTAGAGATGGGGGAAGGGGGCGAGGGGAGGGGAGGGGGAACATCTCTAGAAATTGAAGAGAAACACTACTTAGATCATAAGTAGTGAGGAAAGACCCTAAACAAACAACATACCACACCGGCAACCTCCCCAGCGACGACCGGACAAAGCCAAAGAGATCGACCGACAGGCGAGGAGAGGGAGGACGTACGTCCAGGAGAGGGAGTCGAAGCACGATCGGAAGAAAGAGTCGGCGATCGGAGTCGATCGGACACGACAAAACTCAGACCGACAAGAAACCAAAACAAAAGACGAGCAAGTGACGGACCCTATGTGCATAAACAGTAGGAATGTGGTGTGAGAACCATCAATCATAGAAGTGGAATGATCGGGAGGCCGGAGATGGGGTTGGATGGAAGCTAGGAAGGTAGATGGTGGTGGCGGCTGTAAAGGTGGTCACTTAGGATTTTGGTTTTGGGGTTTTTTGTAGAGAGAAGGAGGAGGAAATTTTTTTAGTGAGAGAGGAAGGTTAGAGTTGAACGCATGAAAACGTGACTTCTCTCTTATTTCATTTCCTGAACATGATTACATCTTATTGTGACCTAGAGTTGGTATACTTTGTTCATGTCTAAAAAAGTTACGAGGATCAACCTCGCTCTTAATCTTAACTAACCTATCATAGTTACCCAAGAAATACTTCTTCCCATACACTTCCCCTTCTTTGTAACTCCAGTTTCCTGTTACACCAATGTCGATGTCCCTATAGTTAAGGAATGCACCCCTTGGATTTTGGGACACATAAGGTCTCATAAATTCATACAAGTTCCTCAACACCCGAACATTCTCATCATCAATTTCCTTCCCTGCTTCTTTCCAATTAATCGAATACTGAATCTTGTACAAATTCCCTTTCCTGTGAGGAAACGGAGTGTCAGAAGCCGCGATCTCATTCATCCTTCCTCCATAGGAATTGAAAACAAGGGCCGATTTTCCTACTTCGATCATCTTCTTCCAAAGAAGCTCCAAATGTTGTTTCTCAATCGGTTTCTGTACGTAGTCTGATTTTCTCTTCAAGTAATCAACCTTAGAACTCCTATTCAGAAGGACTTCGAACGGACCATTTACGTCCTCTCTTAACCAAAACAATAAAGCTTTGCCCCAACTCAGTTCCTGGCAGTCCTCTTTCTTTATACCTAATTCAGGCAATTCAGTGTTCAACAGATTAACCAGTGTCTCTGCATTTCCTAAGAAATGTGCTCTGAATGTAACACTGACAGTCACATTTCCTGTTTTATTCGCAGGCTGAATCAACAGTCGAATGAACAAGTTTTCATCGATGTCTTTCATAACAGACTGCCATTTGTAAACAACATCAGTCACATTATCAGTTGGTGACCTCTCAACACTAAAAACCGTCACAGTTTCAGGAACGGGAACAAGCTTAACTGTATAAGACAGGACAACAGCGAAACTAGCAGCACCACCACCTCTAATGGCCCAAAACAAATCCTCGCCCATGGAGCTCCGATTAAGAATCCGACCCTTATAATCAACCACCACAGCATCTATGACATGATCGACTGTCAACCCGTATTTTCTAATCATATGACCATAACCACCCCCACTAAAATGCCCTCCAATTCCAAGAGTAGTACATAACCCTGCAGGAAAACCATGCACATTACTGCTTTTAATAATCCTGTAATAAAATTCTCCCAAACTTGCACCTGCCTCGACATAAGCAGTACCTGTCGCAGTATCTATACTTATGTTTCGCAAATTGTTCAAGTCGAGTATGAGAAAGGGGTCGTTTGAGACGTAGGATAGGCCGTCATAGTCATGGCCTCCTGACCTGATTTTGAGATGTAACCCGAGTTCTGTGGCGCATATGATGGAGGCCGACACTTGGGGTGGGTTCCATGGGGTGATGATGAGTAGAGGTTTCGGAGTCGTGGGGTAGGTAAATCTGAGGTTTCTGATGTAGGATTGTAAGACAGAAGTGTAGTTGCTGTTGTCTTGGGTGTAAAGAATGTTTGAGTTATTGTTTTGTGAATTAGGAGCAGTAATTCGGTTGTTTAGGCAATGGAGCAACTTGTTGTATGTATCATGAGAAGATGATGATGATGATATTGCAAAGGAGAATGAGGAGAGGATTGAGATGAGAAGAAGACATTTTTTTTGTTGGAAATCATATTTAATCGTCGTCATTGTTTTGGTTGTGGAATGTGGATGATATGTACGTCTTCACTAGTCTTCAGCTATTTAAATGTCGTAAAATGACATGAAATAGAATGGTGTATTGGTGATTTGTTGTGTACGAATTTGGTTCACAAAAGGCATTAGGTTGATTCTTACCTTGTTTAATCTAATGAAATCGAAAAGATATCACATCCTTAATTAGATTATACTCTCTCCTATTATGAGTTTTCTTCCATTTATTTTGGGAGCAAATTAAGAAAAGAGCAAATAAAAGTCAAGAGCAAATGAAATGTAGTCCGGTAGGACCCTCCAAACAGCTCAATTTGAATATTATAATACACGTTTTTAGGATGTTTTGGGGTCCGAAACAAAAAAATATCGAAAATTGCATGAGGTGCTAATAAGGTCAAATCAAATGGCCACACAAAATTGGAGAATCAACAGAGACCATATGAGGGTCCGACGTCTGTAAGAGCGGCATGGATAGAAAATCAGTAAATTGTGAAAATGCGGCGTATAATTTTGTTTTGACGTGAAATTCGACAGGGAACCTTCTGAAGCGTCCCGATACACGTGGCAAAAAAATCAAGATCAAATAAAACATGGTCTGGTAGGATCCTCTGAACGGCTCAATTTGAAGCTTATAATACACATTTTTCTGAGATTTTAGCGTCCGGAACAAAAAAGACAAAAAATTGCACGACGGATTACTAAGGTCAAATCAAACGGCCACACAAAATTGAGCATCACTACAGACCATATGAGGATCCCAATATGTGAAAGCGTTGATAGAAAATCGGTAAATTGTGAAAATGCATCATATAATTTTTGTTTTGACCTGAAATTCGACATGGTACCTTCTGAAGCATCCCCAGACATTGGCAAAAAAATCAAGAGTAAATGAAACATGGTATGGTAGGACCCTTCAAACGACTTAGTGTGAAGCCTATAATACACATTTTTCGGAGATTTTGGGATCCGAAACAAAAAGGGTCGAAAATAGCATGACTTGGTACTGAGGTCAAATCGTGGACACACAAAATTCGAGCATCAACATACACCATATGAGGGTCCCAATATGTGAAAAAGCGACGTGGATAGAAAATCGGTAAATCATGAAAAAGTGTCGTATAACTTTTGTTTTAATCTGAAATTCGACATGGTACCTTCTGAAGCGTCCTCGGACATGTGACAAAGAAATCAGGATCAAATGAGACCTGATCCGGTAGGATCTTCCGAATGGTTCAATTTTAAGCCTATTCACGTATTTCGGAGATTTTGGGGTCCAGAACAAAAAGGGCCGAAAATTGAACGAGGTGCTACTAAGGTCAAATCAAACGGCCACACATAATTTGAGCATCTACAGAGACAATATGAGGGTCCCGATATGTGAAAATGTAGCGTAGATAGAAGTTTGGTAAATCGTGAAAAAGGTGGCATATATTTTTTGTTTTGACCTGAAATTCGACAGGGCACCTTCTAAAACGTCCCCAGACTTGTGGCAAAAAAAGTAGGACAAAATGAAACCCGTTTCGGAAGGACCCTCTAAGCGGTTCAATTTGAAGCTTATAATACACGTTTTTCGGATAATTTGGGGTCTGGAATATAAAGTGCCAAAAATCGTACGAGGTGAAAATAAGGTCAAAATAAATGGCCGCACAAAATTTGAGCATCAACAGAGACCATATGAGGGTCTCAATATGTGAAGCGATGTGGATAGAAAATCGGTAAATTCTAAAAAGCCCTCGTATAGTTTTTTTTTATCTGAAATTCAACCGGATATCTTCTAAAGCGTCCCCAAACATGTGGCAAAAAAGTCACTCTTAAATTTTCTAGCGTTTTATATTTCCCATCGATTTCCCATAACATCATCTATATCTCAACTATGTCTAGATAAAAGTTTTGCTCTTCTGTCTCATGCTAAACTCCCCTCCTTCTGGTCATTTGTCCTTGTTACTACGGAGTAATTCTTACTTTTTTTTTAAGTGAAGATCAATTTCATTAATAATAAACCATACGACATCTACAAAGGATATCAAATTAAAACTGAATACAGATTTGTAAAAAAATAAATAAAGAACTTGAGACAGAGATCGCTATTAAAATAATCCGCTTCTGCATATCTTTCTATATATCGTTGTTAATTGACACAACATTTCGCGAAAGAATCTATGAATCTGATGATATAGTCTTCAAAAGAATGAATTTTCTCTATTTTGACAAATAGTAGACCGAGATCTGACCTCGATTGTATCACTATACGTAGAAATTTCATTACTCCCACTCCCATGATCTTGCACATGATTCTTGAACCTCTCAAAAAAAGAAAACAATCCCACAAAAAATATAGGAACAAACCATAATCTCCAAAAAAAAAAAGAGGCAAAAGTTATTCATAATCTAAAAAAACTACTTAAAATTAACGATAAAAATTAAAATTTGGGGCTTATCACTACCGGAAATCGGAATTGGTAGATGGCAGGTCCGAAGGAGGAATTTTTTATTCCGGAGTACTTCTTATTAAGAGGTTACTTATTTAATAAGTTCTGATACCATATAGGAGAAGTGGAGAAATGTAAAGAATTTGACTTGATTTCTCAATAAGATGGTTGCATTATACTTATAGAATTGCAAAGATACAGCATCGTAAAGATATTACGAGTACTTACCTAAACTATACTCGTACAAGATACATGAGAGTAGTGCTGTTTTTCGTCGTCGACATTTCAGCCACGTCGTCGGCGCTTTTTAAAGTAAAAGACGATCTTGCCCTTGCCTTGCCCTTGCCTTGCCCTTGCCTTGCCCTTGCCTTAATTAGATTAGTTAACTAATGTTATGTAATTTTAGAAGTTAGATTAGTTATTGAAACTCGTTAATGAAGCGGTTTTTAATTTTTCAAACCGTTCCGTTATTATCTTGTCCTTATTATATATCCACTCAAACTCCACTCACCATATTTAATTTAATTTTCTCTCACTTAAAAAAAGCGTCTTTTTTTTAGAGAAACCCGACTTTTCTAGAAACCTGACTTTTCTAGAAATTAGGTTGTCGGCGATTTTTAATGTGAAAAGACAACAACGTCCTTCCCTAATTACATTCACTAACTTGTTAATGAAAAGTTTAAGTGAGAGAAAATTAAACCGTTTACTTGTTAATGAAAACATTTACTTGTTAATGAAATTAAAAAGTTTAATCATGTTAATGAAACTCGATAATAAAACGTTTTTTTTTTTTTTGAAAACCGTCATTTTATTATGTTACGGATTATGTTATATTATATATCCTCCCCCATCCACAATAACACTAATATTATTAATAATATTAAAATTGTATTAATAGGCGATTTTAGGAGGTTTTAGAATCAAATATAGATAATAGTTTAGTAAGGTTTATCAACAATGTTCAGTTGGTTTAGTGGTGAAGAGGCTCATTTGTGTTCAAGAGGTTTTGTGGGTTCGAGCCTTAGTAATTACAAATGCGGATTTTGGGCGTCCAAGAGACCCCCCAGATGCAGATTTTGGGCGTCGACGCGGGTTTTTGGCGTCCCGGGGACCCCCCAGACGCGAATTTCCGGCGTCCAGGGGACCCCCCAGACGCGGATTTTGGGCGTCCAGGAGACCCCTCAGACGCTGATTCTGGGCGTCCAGGTCGATTTCCAGCGGCCCCAAACCCAGAAAACGCGCCCCTATTCGCACAAATCGATCTCAATCTCACCCAAACCGATACCAAAATCGAATATAGAAAAAGATATTCCCGAGTTACATTGAGACATATGTCTCAAAAACCGTTCAAAAGTTCAAAAAACTGTAGTTTCAAATTAGTCGGGAATATAATAGTTACATTAATTAAGAAACTTAATTAATTTCATTAATCACAATTACAAAAGGGTAAAAGAGTTACGTTGAGACACGTGCCTCAAAAATCGTTTAAAAGTACAAAAACCGTAATTTTAATTTACTCGGAAATATTAATTAAATTAATTAACAAACTTAATTAATATCATTAATCACAATTAAGAAAGGGTAAAAGTGTAAATTCACGTATAAAGCGCCGACGAAGTGGCTGAAATTTCGACGACGAAATGTAGTAGTGATACATGACCAGAATATCTATATAAAGAATATACAAGGTAACATGTAAATTATACAAATTAGACATATATGGACGATACGAGAACTATACGAGAATCATTGTGATCCTAATATTTATGATCAATTTACGCTTTTTTTCGTCGATATTTTTTGATAACTTCTAATCCTGAAATATATACAAAAAAAAGTACTCGTATTAGACAAATTAATAAAAATGTTTCATAGGGTGAAAATCTACTCCTATAATTATGACTAATAAAAATGTTTCATAGGGTGAAAATCTAATATTTTTTGATAATTATTTCCGAGCCGAGGCAATGGTTTCTCACCTCGACTCATTAATTTGTTGAGTCAAGCTCGAGTTGCTCGTGAATTGTCTCGTTTCATCATCACCTCAGCGAGTCAAAGATCGTAACCCCCAATTTTTTTTGTGATTATTGTAAAAACCATCTCGTCAAGATAAATAAATCAGAGTAAATTTAGGGCTCGTTTGGTTCACCATGGGAAGATGAAGTTACCGGGAACTTTAAATTCACGTGAATTTATATTTCATGGGAATTACAAAATATTGTTTGGTTGCTATGTGGGAAATGAATTCATGCGGGAAGTTCTACACACCAGAGGGGGCTTGGTGAGTAAGTTCCCCATTGTGGAGGAAGTGACAGTTCCCAGGAAGTGGCAGTTCTCGAGAAGTGGGTAACCAAACAACTCCCTGAAAATGCACTCCCTGTGAAGTTGCACTTCCCGGTAATTGCATGAGTAACCAAACGACCCCTTAAAAAAATGAAGAAATATAGGAAAAATATCTTTGCGAATGATCCTGTCCCAAATATAGGCGATCCGTTAAATGATCTGCAAATTGTACATTTATGCTATGTATGTTATTACTACATTCAAATTCAAAACAGGACATGAATGAAAATGTGCAGCAACCTTGAAACATCACCATATATTGCAACTGTACTATGCACTCAATTTTCAACCACCGTTATTGGAAAATTCTCTACTCGTTTTTCTTTTGTTTCATTTCTTTCCTTGTTTTCATTTTCTGTCCCCATTCATCATATTCCACTTTTACGACCATTCAAACATATTAACGTCTTTCCCTTCATTATCTCTTTCATTAAATCCCCCAACTCCATCCCCCCTCCTTAAATATCACCCCCGGCCAACTCCATCCATTCATAAAATATCCCAACAACAACAACAACAAAAAAAATGAAGAATAATCATCCATTGTTATTCTTCATATCATCTCTTCTGGTCGTACTCTGTTCAATATCTTCTGCATTTTCTCAGAGTAATTTACACAGCAGCTACCTCCAATGTCTGACCAACAATCTCAAGACAACCTCTGCTGAAAACATATCCTCAATCGTCTACGCTCAAGACGACACCAAATTCACCTCACTCCTACTCGCTTACATTCGAAACCTACGTTTCACCTCTCCCACCACTCGTAAACCCCAACTCATCATCACCCCGTCTTCCGCCGCCGACGTCTCCGCCGCCGTCGTATGCGCCTACACCCTCCGCCTCCACGTCAAAATCCGCAGCGGAGGTCACGACTACGACGGCCTCTCCTACACCTCCGACGACCCATTCATCATATTCGACATGTCCAACTTGAGAAACATCGAGGTCGACCCCGCTGCCGGGACTGCTTACGTCGAGGTGGGGGCCACCCTCGGCGAGCTCTACTACCGAATTCAGGAGAAGTCGAATGTGTTCGGGTTTCCGGCTGGGGTCTGCCCTACCGTTGGTGTCGGCGGGCATCTCAGCGGAGGCGGGTACGGTAATATGATCAGGAAGTACGGGCTCACGGTGGACCAGATTGTGGACGCGCAAGTGGTTGATTATAAGGGTCGGATATTGGACCGGAAGTCCATGGGGGATGATTTGTTTTGGGCTATTCGAGGTGGCGGTGGGGCTAGTTTCGCTGTTATTGTGTCGTTTACGGTTAAACTGGTGGCGGTTCCGGAGACGGTGACGGTGTTCAATATTATGAGGTATCAGTCGGATAATGCGACTGATTTGGTTCATAAGTGGCAGTCTGTCATGCAGGATATCGATCATAATTTGTTTATCAGGTTGTTGTTGCAGCCTGTAACTGACCCCAAAGTGAAGGGTGGGAAAACTGCCAGGGTTACGTTTATTGCATTGTATTTGGGTAAATCTGACAGTTTACTTTCTGTGTTGAATGCTGCACTTCCTGAACTGGGCCTCAAGAAAGAGGACTGTCTCGAAATGAGTTGGATTAATTCCGCCTTGTTTTGGGCAAATTTCGACAATAAAACCTCGGTCGATGTTCTGTTGAACCGGACTTACAGTGCGAATTACGGGAAGAGGAAGTCGGATTACGTTGTGACGCCAATTCCGAAAGAAGGGTTGGATCTACTGTGGAAGAAACTGGTGGAGTTGAATAAACCCGGTTTGGTTTTCAACTCGTATGGTGGAATAATGAACGAAATAGCAGCAGATGCAGTGCCATTTCCACATAGAAAAGGGAACTTGTTTAAGATACAGTACTCGATTGGGTGGAATAATGCAGGAGCAGTCGATGAAAATAAGAATATCGGGTTGATTAGACAGTTGCATGATTTCATGACACCTTATGTGTCCCAAAATCCAAGGGGTGCGTTCCTTAATTATAGGGACGTCGATATTGGGATTACCCGGAACTGGACTTACAAAGAAGGGGAAGTTTACGGGAGGAAGTACTTCTTGGGTAATTTTGATAGGTTAGTGAAGATCAAGGGCGTTGTTGATCCTGATAACTTTTTCAGGAATGAACAAAGTATAACGCTTCTGAATTCATGAAACAGCAATGCTCCCCACCTTCTCCTCTCGCATACTACTGCTGCCCATGTACTACTACTATTAATTTTCCGATTTATATTGGCTTAAGGATGACAGGAAGTTGGAGGGAGTGAGAATAACGAGTCATTTATCGTTCTAGATAGATTCTGGGTAGACCATTCTATGGATGGACGACATTTAGAAACTATCGAATACTAGTCGTAGAAATGATAAAAGCGGGAAGGGCACAGTCATTTGATGAAAGCCA
This sequence comes from Agrostemma githago, assembly GCA_958450325.1. NCBI lineage: Eukaryota > Viridiplantae > Streptophyta > Magnoliopsida > Caryophyllales > Caryophyllaceae > Agrostemma > Agrostemma githago. The sequence goes on from OY288255.1 coordinate 3,986,704, forward strand.
AATCGGTCATTATCGATACATATTTATACACACATTGTTTGTACGAAGTAATTCATGAATTTGTGTTTAAGGCCGGATTGATGTTTTTCTTCTTCACCATATACGTACGCCAAGTCGCCAATATGCCATAGTATGGAAGAATCGAGGAATCAGGGAACTGTAATATTGCTTTGTTATTTCAACTTTATGCTACTTAGGGTGGTGATGATGAAGCTTTTCAGGGCGTAAAGTTGAATAATTTGAGCATCATGCAGCTTTGCAGTGTAAATGTAAAGTTGTATTATTCGGTAGGGCGTAGACCCTAGTTGTACAAGTCTTCACATGCATCCGCAATAATCAAAACCAATTTCGCTTCTACATCCAAACAAGTTGTGAAGTTGTAATAGTACGTAAAACAACTTACGGATTACTACAGTACATATTAGAGGTCCTTATCCTATGGTCCCTGAAAATTGACGGGTGGGGTCATTTCAATGTTAAAAGTTGTAGGAAGAGTTTTATTATCGCTGATACGTTAATATTATTGATTGAAACTGTAATGTTTAAAATGTCAGTTTTCCTGAGAAGAAAGGGGTTAGATCAAGTGGTAATAGCTTTCTTCACCCCGATCGAGAAATTATTACTGAAGATGTGATAATCTATCATTTAAAATGGAGGCATTATGAATAATAATACTCCTTGTCTTGATTATAATAAGGACGAAAGGCGATAAATGCGATTGTTTGGACAATAAAAATACAGTAGCATGAATCATTGAGATGAGGATATGAGATGTTTATTGGGAGCCGGAGCACATAATAAAAACATGTGCGGTGGGTGGTTTGGTCAGATATGTTGGGTAGATGTCAACTGCCTTGAAGACTTTTCAGAGTTATAGGCAGGCCTTCCTTCTAGTTGTACGACTTTTTGGCCCAACATCTAATTCTCGCATACAGTTGGTTGGTACGCTCTTGGGTTGGAGAATGGAGACGTCTCAAATTCTATCACAAACTTACGCAAACCACGACCCATTTAGTTCCAACGCCTTTGCAATCTCAAAGTAAAAGAGTTTTTACGACTTAAGTTAATCTTTCTTCTCAGACAAGAATTACCGAGTATGTATTTTCTTGAAAAGATGTTATATTTATCGAAGGTATCTCAAGCAAATTAATCAACGTCTCCTTCAATCGAGGGAGGACGATTTGCTATCCTTGGTATGGTTCTCTACATGGGGCAACAATCCAATTATCATTATGACTTTTCCATATTTGGTAATCCGTACATTTAATTCATTACAACGATCTCACGTAAACTTAAATTGATTTATCTTGTCACTTGTAGAAACCGTATGTTTATGACTTCACGATCAATGAAATATCGTCAAACTTTAATCCTTAATAATTAAAGTGTATAAGAGCAATGAACTTAAGCATATGCTCCGAGGGATAGCGTGAAGGAAAGTTGGTCAAAGCCAAAGATAACATAACTAACCTAGTGTGAATAAGAAACCATCTCTGACCCCAACATACTTTCTCAACTTTCAAAGATAATATTCTCATTCTCATTGGATATTGATTTTAGATAGTATAGAATAGTAAAGTGGAAAGATCATAGAAGGTAGAGGAAGTATCGCAATCGTAAATTGATTTTGTAATTATTCCCTAATACATTGTAAAGTATATTAGTCTAAGCTAGTAATCATATAATTGGCGTTACACAATAAATCAACGTCGGTTGGCAATCCATTAGTCTCACAAAAACTACGTGTACTTGTTGTTTTGGATTCTAATCGAACGAGTTACACCGTGAAACGACCCATTACACATGGTACAAAAATGGGGAGAAAATAAGACGCTACGCGATTCGACCTCCAAAACAGCTAAAATTAAAGTGTATTATACACATTTTTCTGAGATTCGGGGGTCCTTAATCAAAATGGTCGAAAAATTTCCGGGGTGTTATATAGGTCATCAAAAATGCACACACAAATTTTTAGCAAAAAAAGAGAACATTCGAGGGTGCCGTTACGCAATAAACCAACGTCGATCGACAATCAATTAGTCTTGCAAAAGCTACTTGTACTTGTTATTTTGGTATGAAATCAAACAAGTTACAACGTGAAGCATCACATGGCACATGGTATAAAAATCACGAGAAGATAAGACGATGCGCGATCCGACGTCCGAAACGACTGAAATTAAAGTTATTATTATGCACGTTTTTCTGAGATTCTGGGGTCCGAAATAAAAAATTTCAAAATTTTTATGATGAGCTATAAGGGTCATATAGAATGCACACAATGAATTTAAACAGCAAAAGAGAAAATTCACGTGTGCCATTACGCAATATACTACTACCGTTGGTCGACAATCTATTAGTCTAGCAAAAGTTACGTGTACTTGTTCTTATGGCTTAAAATCGAACGAGTTGCATCGTGAAGAGACCCATTACATATGGTATAAAATTGGGAGAAAATAAGACGATCTGCGATTCGACCTGCGGAACGGCTGAATTAGAAGTGTATTATACACGTTTTCTTGAGATCCGGAGTCCGAAATAGAAATGCCAGAATATTTTCAGGGGTGTTATAACGGTCATATAGAATGCACGTTTTCGAGGGTGTCGTTACGCAATAAACCAATGTCGGTCGATAATCTATCAGTTGTGTAAATGTTAAGTGTACTTGTTGTTTTTGGCTTGAAATCGAACGAGTTACATCGTGAAGCGACACATGGCACATGGTATAAAAATCGGGAGAAGATTTGACGCTGCGCGATCCGACCTCCGTAACGACTGAAATTGAAGTGTACACGTTTTTTTAGACGATTCAAGGGTCTGTAATAAAAAAGGACGAAAATTATACGAGGTGTTATAAGGGTCATATAGAATGCACACACAAAATTTTAACTGCAAAAGAGAATATTCGACGGTGTCGTCACGCAATAAACTAACGTCAGTCGACAATCTATTAGTCTCCCAAAAGCCACATGTACTTGTTATATTAGCTTTTAATCGAACGAGTTACATCGTGATGCGACCCATTACACATGATATAAAAATGGGGACAAAATAAGATGCTACGTGATTCGACCTCCAAAATGGCTGTAATTGAAGTTTATTATACACGTTTTTTTGAGATTCGGGGGCCTAAATAAAAAATGACCGAAACATTTCTGAGGTGTTAAAAGGGTCATATAGAATGCACACACAAAAAAATTTAGCAAAAAATGATAACATTTAAGGGTGCCGTTACGCAATAAACAAACTCGGTCGACAATCTATTAGTCGTGCACGAAAAAATTACGTGTACATGTTGTTTTGACTTGAAATCGAACGAGTAACATCGTGAATTGACACATGGTATAAAAATATGAGAAGATAAGACATTGCACGATCCGACATCCAAAACGCATGCAATTGAAGTGTATTTTACACGTTTTTCTGAGATTTTGCTGGGGTCTGATATAAAAATGGCCGGAATTTTGTTGGGGTTTTATAAGGGTCATATAGAATGCACACGCGAAATTTTAGTAGTAAAAGACAATATTCGATGGTGTCGTTATGTAAAAACCAACGTCGGTCGACAATCTATTAGTCGCGCAAAAGTTACGTGTACTTGTGTGGACATGACATAGGTCCACCCCGACGCGGCCACGCGCGGGTTTGGGGAGGCGAATGAATCTCCATATGAGATGGTCAAATTGAAATTTAAATCGAAGTAGGAGTCGCCACCGAATTTTGTGGTTATTCGGAACCGTTCGAGCCCACTCTATGTCATAGTGGGCCGTATACAAAATACGGCCCATTTCCGATGTTAGAGTTTATTGGGCTCGTCCCTTTGCATATCGATACCGATGCCGACTGGGCGGTTAATCGTATATTTAATGACTCTCGTAGCCAATGGATTCGGACATCCGGAAACCATGGTTCTGAGTAAGGGGTGAGGGTACGTGTTGGGAAGTTCACTAAGAACACCCAACCCCGCCCGCACTTAGCGGCCTTTACTAAAATATCGTTCGTTTTTGGTGTACACGGGTTAGTTCGACGGTTGAATGATATGCAAACATTATTTTCCTAAGCATGTGAGCAAAATAAATGAATGGGTTGCTAAGTCGTTTAATGCATATTAAACTAATAACGTCAAAGTTATTTTAGCATGTGAGTTCGTTTTAGTCTAATAAAACGATAAAAACAAATAAAAAGCTACAAATACGAGAAAACGAGTTAGTAACGGCTTGTGAAAATAATATAGCAAATAAATATACGAGATCGAAAAAAAATAAAAATTAATCGAAATCTGGAAAATATTGTTAAAAACGATGTTTTATAAAAAAAACGAAGTTCGAAAAATTAAAAAAAAAACGAGAAAAAGGGGGCGTCGAGGCAGCCGGCCGCGCGGCTCGCCCGGAATGCCGGCGAGTCGCGTGTCGGTCTGATTTTTGAGACGATTTTCGAAGACTCGATTTTTTTATTAAACCGCGTACAAATATTGCATAATTCGCACTCGATCTAATATTTTCGGTATTCGTTATATTTAATTGTTGACTACGAAATCAATATTAAATATTCAGAATAGTTTTAGAAAAGATGTAAATTTTGAAATCGTTTCGTAGAATAAATAAAATAAAACGAACGAAGAAAGCTAAAAAAACGACTCGGATTTCAGGCCCGTGCGCGGGTCGCCTGGGCATGGCGCGACTCGCGTGCGGGTCTGTCCGATTTTATATTTTTTTTGTTCGAAATTGCTAATTTTGATAAATCGCGTCCAAAATATGAATTAATTTGTATTCGATTTATGTTTTCGATATTCGTCGTACCCGATATTCGATTATGAAATCGATATCGAGTATTCGGAATGAATTAAAAAAAGGTTTTGTAAAAAGAGATAAAAATAAAAGTTTGAACGAAAAAAGGAAAAGAAAAAGATGTAACGACTTTATATCGTCGAGTTTTGATTTAATTCTTTTTGTTACAACATTCAACTATGGAGTTGATATTGCATCTTAAGAATGTTTGTTAATATGAAAATAGTTTTTGATAATATCGATATTAGAAAAATATATGCGATGAACGACCCATATTAAAATATGAAACGACCGACGAAAACTAACTAAAAAAAGAAGAAAAAAACGTGAGAAAGAGAGAGAAAGGAAGAAGAATCGGGTTTGATTTACACCATCAACCTACATGCTTTGCGTTCTCGGTATAAGGCTCGTCGGACAGTGGCTTAGGCACGGGAGCGTCGAGATGATGCGGGTGAGTTAAGGTGTCGGTTTTTGGAGCGTTTTTGTGTATGTGTGTGAGGCGTGGATTCGGCCGGGTGACGGGACGGATTCGTCGGTTTTTGGACACTATTTCGGTATTCCTTTGGATGTGGATTTCGAGATTGTTTTTGCTATAATAATCGTGTATGAGTTGCTGAAATATTGTGTATCAAAACTGTGTTTTTGTGTCGGATATAAGGTCCTATTTATAGGAATCGAGGTGGTCTTGTTTGTGTGACAAGAAACACCGGTTTGGATAGGAAATACGAGAGTTCGTAAGGAAATAAACTTCTCGTTTCTTGGTGAACAAGCCAAAAGTCTCGGCTGGTGGGGAGGTATTTCGGCTGTCCTAGGGTATCTTGGCCGAGTACTTTGATGCTCGGTCGATGTCTGATTCGGTTTTCGGATAGAATTCCTACATGAGATCAAATTCTATCCTTTTACCGGATAGAATTGAGTCCGAATCAGCCGTGTAGTGTCACGGCCAGCTCGTGTGACTCGGGAAAAAATATCTTTGACCGGGTTTGACTCGGTCGCTAAAAGACGGTTTTACCCCCGGTGTCAGAATCGACTCAAATTAGTCTTATTTGACTCGAAACGACCCATTGGGCCTGGATTTGAGGTCCGTTCTGTGAGATTTGTACTCCCTAATAAGCCTAAACCAAATGTCCATGATTTCGAGCCCATATCCGAGCCCATTAAAGCATGTTTGCGTCCTATCATCATCGGGTGTTTGGTGGGACCTACTATAGACACCTGGCGGTCAAAATGTGGGTGTCTACAGAGCCCCCACTCTGACTGAGGCTTGGACAAGGCGAAAGTCAGAGTAGCTACCAGGCCAATCGAGGATTAAGACCTGGCAGACTTCCGATCGGGTCGTTTAGAGTCCATTAGACTTGCGTGAAGGGCTCGCCAGCCATAGGATAGAAATCATACCTGGATAGATGTTGATAAGGGCGCGGAGACTTTCTACTAAAAAAGTCTTGGATTTGTCTGTTTACAGACAATCTCCATCTTGAAATTGCGTGGGAGCCTCTATTAGAAGCTGCGGATGTACCTCTTACTGATACATCCGATTCCTCAGCGAAAATGTTGCTTGAATTTTCACTGAGAACTTTGATAATTCTCCGGGAATCTTGGGATACCTGTCTGTTTTGCATACAACATACAGATAAACATCGACTCGTGCTGGGGGAGAAAAACGATTTTTGGTTGATTTTTTTTTGAAAAAAAAAAAACTGAATTTTTTTTTTTTGAAAATGGCGGAATTTTTTTTTGAAAAATTTGGAAGAAAAGGAATGTTTGGGATGACTTGATTCCTGATTAGATTCTGACACGGATTCCTAAAAATTCCTGGTTAGGCCTGTATGCCTAGATGAAGTGGGAATATCGCAAAAATCCCTATTCCAGGGGTGACTAGGAGAGAGGATTTCTCTATTATAGATAGTGAGTTCTTGCCCTTAAATCTTCTCATATTCCAACCTGAAATATTTCCTTCTCGTCTTAAAAATCCCTTTAGACTTTTTAGACAAAAGAAAGCCTTCTGCCATGGGTATCGAACATCTGACCGTGATGCTTCACGCGTGGGCCCAAGATTTTCGAGATGGAGATAAGGTCCAGCTAACTCAGATGGGAATTGTAGCTTTGTTCCCGCTTCAGCGACTTAAGGTGGATGCCCATTTCCTGGATGCTTGCTTGACCTTTTGGGATACTACCCATCATGTTTTCGCCTTTTCCCAGGGAGAAATATGTCCCCTTCCTGAAGAGATTGCTGCTGTAGGGGGTTGGTGCCCCAATGCTCATCCTGCTATTCCTCCTTTTTACCCTGATCCAAGGAGGAGGCTGAGGGACTTTCTTGGGTTGTCCCATGCTGAGACTTCCCGTATGGTGAAGGGAAATTCTGTTTCCCTGTTTGACTTGGCTGATAAATTCATGGATCCCAATGGTCCCAGAATTTCTCCTATCCACAGGCGTAGGGCCTTTGCCTTCTGTATGCTGCATCGATACGCTTTCGAAGGTCGGATGGATGCTGACTCATATTTAGGCGAGATCAGGCTAATCAGCATAGTGGATCAAATGGAGGCAGGTTATAGCCCAGTCTGGCTGATAACCGGGGAGATCATCATGGGCCTTGATGCGAGGAGACTTGATCCAGATCGGCAATTAACGGGAGGCATTCGTCTTCTGCAGGTATTTGACCTTTTCTTTTTTTCGAAAATTTTTCCGGAACTTTTTTTTTTAATTTCTGAAAAAAAAAAATTTGATTTTTTTTTTTATTTTTCTCGAATTTCCGAAATTTTTGATTTTTTTTGAATTTCCGAAAATTTTTAATTTTTCGAAAAAAAAAAATTTTGAATTTTTTTTTGGAATTTTTTTTTGGATTTTTCGAAAATTTTTGCAGATTTGGTTATCCGAGCGCCTGTCAATTATAGAGCCCCGACGAGCATATCCAGGTATCGAAGCTGTCAGATAGGCTCACGGTCTCGACGAATCAGCTCCAATCATCACATAAATCGGAAGTACTGGGATGAGGAGCTAAAATTCCATGGCGGGCCCTTGATTAGGTGGAACGTGATCTGGTGGTTCCTTTCGAAGATGACGGGCCTAGCTAAAAGAGATAAAGCCCGTTACCTGGTGATTTTGTCCTTGGACTGGACCGTCCATATTTACCCAGATCGTCTTCTAAGGCAGTTTGGTTCATTTCAGCAGATTCCCGAAACTGAAGCAATTATTAGCGTTTCGGTCCAATTGACGGACGCTATGTGTGACACGTGCTTACAACGCTGGTTTACCCGGGCCATGTGGACTATACCTCGCCCTTGTCAGACCGCTTGGGTTTCTGAATCATATCTTAAATGGGCTTCTGAAGAATCTAAAGAGGCCCGTGAAGCTTTAAAGACCGATGAGGCTTTTGACTTAGCCCGTAGAGAATCGGTGAAGGATAATAGATGGTTCTTTGAAGAAGAAACTCCAACTACCTTTGCTGGGCCGGAGCCAGGTTCTAAGTCAAAGACTAAGACTCGAGCTAAAGAGACCGGTGCTAGTGACTTAGAGAGAAGGCTTGGACCTAAGCTAGCGGTCCGAGACAGGCTTGGGCCGCGGGAACGGATACCCGAGAGGGCACGGGTCCGGCTAGGACCGACCGAGGTGACCGGGGAATCAAGTTCGAAGAAACGAGCCCGGGTTAAGGAGATTCCCTTGGTGATTCGGGAGCGTTCACCTCCACGTCGACGTCGGTGGGCCGAAAAAGAGACTTAGGACAAGGAAAAGGGAAAAATGCCTTGGATTTTTTATTATTTAATATTAGTACTATTTGTGTATTGTTTTTTTTGGATTTTTTTGTAATTGAATTTTTTGAGATAAATAAAGAAAGTTTATTAGAAACCGTTCCTGTTTTTTCAATTGCAATGGTTGTGCCCTTTTGAGGGGCTGCCTACGTATCCACAAATAGCGGAATCAAACCAAACGTAGTTCAGACTTTAAATTGCAATTTCGAAATACACCAAGACTATTGGTTCATGATATTTATAACAGTAGAATAAGTAATTCTAGCTTTTGACTTGTCTTTAGAAAGTTTATTTTGAAAAGATGTTTTTTTGATAAACTTTTGCAAATGACATTGAGAGAAACGGGTTTAAGGGTAATAACGTTTCAGCTGGTCCAGGTTAGTTGGGTTGACAAACTCATTCCCGTCCAGATCTGTTAGCATCACCGCTCCACCCGATAGAATCTTCTTTACCAAATAAGGTCCGGCCCAATTAGGTTTGACCTTTCCCCTTGGGTCTACTGGTAATAAAGCTCGTACGGATTTGAGAACCAGATCTCCCTCTTTGATGTTCCTGGGCCTTACCCTTTTGTTGAAAGCCCGTTGGATTCTTTTCTGGTAGATCTGTATGTTATTGAGGGCGCGAGATCGTCGTTCGTCTAGAAGTACTAACGAGTCATATCGTGCTCGAACCCAATCGGCTTCTGGTACTTGACTTTCGAGTAGGATTCTGAGTGACGGTACCTCTAGCTCGACAGGTTGGACCGCTTCCATCCCGTATGTAAGGTAATACAGTGTTGCCCCGGTCGCAGTACGAATCGAGGTTCGATATCCCCAAAGGGCAAATGGTATCTTATCGGGCCAGTCCCGATAATTGTCAGCCATCTTTTTGAGTATGGTGACAATGGTTTTGTTAGCTGCTTCTACCGCTCCATTGGTTTGGGGTCGGTAGGGTGAAGACGTATGTCTTTGGATCTTGTATTTGGTTAACAAGGCTGCCGTCTCGGCCTGAAAGTGGGTCCCGTGGTCACTGATGAATTCGTGAGGGATCCCATATCGGCATATTATCATGTTTTGGATAAATTTGGCAACGTGGCTGGCGTTGAGAATACGGTAGGATTCCACTTCGACCCATTTGGTGAAATAGTCGATTGCTACCAAAATGAAACAGTGTCCTCCGGTTCCCGAGGGGTTTATCTTTCCGATTATATCGATTCCCCATGTTGAAAATGGCCAGGGTGATGTCATGGTATACAGCAGGGATGATGGCATGTGCTGTACATTAGCGAAAATCTGGCAATTATGGCAATGTCTGACATATAGCTGGCAATCGGTTTCCATGTTGTTCCAGTAATATCCGAGTCTCATGATCTTCCGGACTAGCATCTGGGCGTTCATGTGAGGACCACACTCGCCGTCATGTACTTCGGCCATGACCTTTTCAGCATTACCCTTGTCGACACATAAAAGGAGAGCCCCCTGTGGTGTCTTTTTGTAAAGTTGCCTGTCGTCGGTATGGACGAACTGGGTTGCTAGCCTACGCAAGGCCTTCTTGGCTCGATTATCGGTCCCGGGTGGATACTCTCCGGTTGTCAAATATGTCTGGATTGCCTTGTACCACGGCTCGGGATCGGGTATTTCGATATCCTCGATATCGTGGATATATGCCGGCTCGGATCGTCTTTCGACGCAAATCGGCATGCTGGTCATATGATCGGGAATATTTAGTAAGGATGCCAGTTTTGAAAGTGCGTCTGCGAACTGATTTTCTTCCCGGGGTAGGTATATGTATTCTACCTTTTGGAATTGCTTCTCGAGATCCCTTACTCGTGCTTGGTAGGCCACGAGATTGGCATTTCGAGTTTTCCATTTTTGGAGTGCTTGGTTAATGACCAGTGATGAGTCGCCGTGTACTCGGAGGTTTGTGACCCCTAAATCAGCGGCGGCTTGTAGCCCGTGGATACATGCTTCATACTCAGCGGCGTTATTGGTGACGTCAAAGTCCAATTTGATAGATACGGGAGTATGTTCCCCTCTTGGCGAGATTAGGAGGATTCCGACCCCAAACCCTCGAAAGTTGGATGCCCCGTCAAAGTATAAATCCCATGTTTCGGTGTCAGTATGGAAAATATCTTCATCCGGGAAGGACCAAGTGTCGGTGTGTCCTTCTTCGGTTACGGGACTGTCGGCGAGAAATTCGGCTACTACTCGGCCTTTTATGGCTTTCAATGGTACGAACTTTAGATCGAATTCCGCCAACATCAGGGTCCATCTTGATATTCTGCCGTTGAGAATGGGCTTTTCGAAAAGATATTTGATCGGATCCATCCTCAACAATACTTGTACCTCATAGCTGAGCATGTAATGTCGGAGTTTTTTAGTGGCCCAGACTAGTGCTAAACACGTCTTTTCGAGCATGGTGTACTTACACTCATACTCTAAAAACTTTTTGCTGATGTAGTATATTGCTCGTTTTTCGGAGTTGACCGTTTGAGCTAACATAGCCCCCATGGCTGTCTCTGTCGTGGTTAGGTACAACGACAAAGGTAAACCGTGCTGAGGTGGCATCAGGACTGGCGGTGAAGACAAGATTTCTTTGATTCTGTCAAAGGCTGCTTGACACTTGTCGTCCCATAGTAACCGTTCCCCTATTTTAAGCTTTTTGAAGATTGGTTCGCACACCATGGTTAGTTTTGAAATGAACCTGCTGATGTATTGGACCTTTCCAAGAAAACCTCTTATCTCATTTTCGGTCTTAGGAGGTTGCATCTCGGTGATGGCCTTGATCTTAGCTGGATCGACTTCGATACCGCGTTGGCTAACGATGTGACCCAGTAATTTGCCAGAAGTTACCCCGAAACTGCATTTCTGAGGGTTTAGTCTCATGTTGTATTTGCGTAATCGGGTGAAAAATCTTCTCAGGGCGGTGATGTGACCGTCCCTGTGCTTGGATTTGACGATCATATCGTCCACGTAAACTTCCACTTCTTTATGCATCATGTCATGTAATAAAGTTGTGGCGGTTCGTTGGTAGGTGGCCCCGGCATTAATGAGACCAAATGACATGACGGTATAGCAATAAGTACCCCAAGGTGTAATGAAGGTGGTCTTATCCATATCTTCCTCTGCCATTTTTATTTGATTGTACCCGACATACCCGTCCATGAATGATAGAAGGGCATGATCAGCTGTATTATCCACCAGTATATCGATGTGTGGCAACGGGAAATCGTCTTTCGGGCTCGCCTTGTTAAGATCCCGAAAGTCCACGCAGACACGCACTTTACCGTCTTTTTTAGGGACCGGTACAATGTTTGCAACCCAATCTGGATACTCGGAGACTCGTATGAACCCAGCCTTGAATTGCTTGTCGACTTCCTCCTTGACTTTGAGGGACCATTCGGGCCTCATGCGTCGGAGTTTCTGCTTAACCGGTTTAAACCCTTCCTTGATTGGTATATGGTGCTCGGCTATTTTGCGGTCTATCCCCGGCATGTCCTTGTAGGACCATGCGAAGACGTCTTTGAATTCTTGAAGGAGATCTATGAATTGTTGTTTCTCCCTGGGATCTAGGGATAACCCTATCTTAAGCATCTGAGGTTCTAAGGTTGTTCCCACGTTGATAGATTCGGTTTCTTCGATTACCGGATTGCGGGATTCCCTCTGCTATAGTTGCTCGATTAGATGTGGAGGTAAGGATACCTGTTCGTCGGGTTTCTCAATGTCATTGCATAGAATATTTTGAAAATTTAGGAATTTTTGAAAATGAGACAAGTCGTAAGCAGAACGGTTGTTATTATTCATAAATTGAGAGAAAAGCTCGAAAAGAGCTGCCATCTGATCGCTAGTCAGTGGCGGGATAGGTAGGGTGCTCGGGACAGACCCCGAAGCACCAGGAAAAGCTAAAGGGAGAGGGGGAGTTACAGGACTGACCCTAGCACCGGACTCACTAGACTCGATCTCAGACTCTGACTCGGACTCTGACTCAGACTCAGACTCTGACTCAGACTCAGACTCAGACTCAGACTCAGATTCTGGCATTTCTCCTTCTCCCGTGATAAGCTTGAAAGTCCTTCCTTGACCGTCAGTCCACTTGACAGTCTTTCTCCAGGCTCTCTTACCTGTCCCGGATCCAACATCCGAGATCAGTTTGGATGGATCGAATGTGCGGCTGCGGAGAATGAGGCTGACTAGCTCCTCCTTCGGTGTCGGGGTCGCGAGCTCTTCCCCGAAAAGTAGCCCCAGCGCGGGCTCAGCATTCTTAGCATCTTCGGACTGGACAAGGGCGAAGATGTCGTCGGGTATGTAGTTGCAAACCTGGGCCAAGTGGGTCCCGGGGCGTGTGGTTGGAGGCCGATATAGGCCTGTTTGGACGGACTCGAACACCGGCGTGACGAAGATGACTTTACCGGTTCCGGTTTGGCCCATATTTTCCGGGGTCAAAGTGTAGCCCAGACCGGTTTGAACTCTCCCGTTGTCAAGGACTTCAAGGATTTTTCCTGCAGGGAGATCGGGCCTTGATGTGACCCCTGGTAAAAAGCCCAGATTTTGTAACATCTGGTCCATGCTAACAGTAAAGTAGGGTCGGAAAATGTATTCTTCTTCGATGGCCCCCATGAAGTCGAACCCCCAAAGATCGGTGCGGCCCGATGTGTTGCAGTTGGCCACAGTCATAGGCGTGGCTTCTAGAGTGATGACGGTATCATGCAAAGGTAGTTTGATCTTCCGATGCAGAGTAGAGGACACAGCCCTGGTCGAGTGGATCCAGGGTCTTCCTAAAAGAAGGTTAAAGGAAGAGGTCACGTCAATCACTTGAAACTCCAGCTCCTTCTCTATCGGGCCCGTTATGATAGTGAGTTTTACGGCCCCGGCTACGGACTTTGGACTCCCGTCGAAAGCCTGGATAGTTTGGGTTGTAGGAATGTAGTCGGCCTCGGTGATACCGAGGGCTTTGGCGGTCCTTAAGGGAAGGACGTTGACTGCAGACCCGTCGTCAATAAGGTTCATGGGCAGGTATTTTCCACGGCAGATTACCGTGATGTAGAGAGCCATGTTGTGGGCTGGCCCAAATGATGGCAGATCAGCATTGGAGAAGGTGATGAGCGGGCCTTCTTCTTTTGCTTTCCCCTTTAGGTGGGGCAGAACCGTGGCTACCAAGTTGCCATATAGAGAGGTCAACTCGAGTCTTGCTCAGCTGCTTTACCAGAGCCTTTTCAGTAGTTGGCGGCTCTTCCGGGACAATCTCCGTTTTGGGCGATGGTTCGGTGATGATGAGGGCCTGACTGCTGGTTAAGGCTTTGGACTTAACCTTCTGGATCTCCTCGGATGTGATAGGGACTGCTTCTCCCTTAGTGAGATAGACGTCGTCTTCATCCTCACACCAGATCCCGTTGATTTGTGGGGTAAACGGGGAAATGAGGTGTGAGCAGTCTATAACCTCTCCGGGGGAGATAGCGTGGGTGGCCAACGGGTTGTCCTTGTTGTTGGGCTTACCTCCGGGTAAAGGGATTTTCCCGCTTTCGATGAGATCCTGGATAAGATGCTTCAGTTTCCAGCATTTCTCGGTATCGTGTCCCTTACCCTGATGGTATTTGCAATAGGCTTGGGCATCGTAGAATTTGGAGCGACGCTCAACTGGAGGATCAGGTGTTGGGCCTATCGGGACGATGAGGCCTTTTGATGAAAGCCTTTGTAAGGCATTCGCATAGGTAGTACCTATGTCGGTGAATACTCGGGGTGGCGTATTCTTCTTGGACGGGTTATCAAGTAGATTTACCTCGTCAAAAATGCTACGAGTGGCAGCGGTGGATGTGGGCTTGCTTGTTGATGAGCTGGCCCCTTGGTATCCTTTGGTGGAGGCCTTAGTGAGGCTTTCCATCCTTAGATCATCCTCGATTCTCGTTCCCATTTAGGTTAGGACCGCGAAGCTAGGTATGATAGCGTACCGGAGATGGATCCGGTAGGCGGGCAGGAGATTCTTGACAAAGGCTTCAACTAGGACTTTTTCACTGGGCTTATCGACCAGTTTGACACTTTCAGCCCTCCAGCGTTGAAGGTACTTCGTAAACCCTTCCTTTGGTTCCTGGGCCATTACTTCCAGGGTGCGCATGGTGGTTTGGATCTCCGTATTGTCGGCGTAGTTCCGGGCGAATTCTGTTGCTACGTCGTCCCAAGACTTGTATTTCTTGGAATCGAGCCTATAGAACCAGGCTCTCGGGTGTTTCTCTAGCAAGGAGGCAAACAGATGCTTGAACATGTCTGACTTGACTCCTTTTAGGGCCATAAACTCTTTGAAGGCCCGGATATGTAATACCGGGTCTTCTGTTCCGTCAAACATCGGGAGGCCTGTCAAATTGAGATTGGCGGGCAATTGGTCGGTCAAGGGAGAGTAACTTCGAGCATTCTCCGTATGGATCGAGTTGTGGGTCGACAAATGGACCTGCTCTTGCAGTTTGAGGACTGCGCTAGTCAATTCGGCTAATGGCCCATGAACTTCATCTCCGTCCTTGGGCTTGTCCTGTTCGATGGCGCTAACCCGGGTAACAATGGCGATCTGATCACCCTTAATTCGGTCGAGTTGCTCTTGGATCTTGGCCAACGAATTGTTCAGTTGATCAATAGCGTCCTTAGTCATGGTTCGGGTGTGAGGTGGCCTGTCTGTAAGAACACCGTGTAATCAGAATCGGACCCAGATCGAAAGGTGCATCCCGAGAAAAACGACTAGACTTGGAAACGGACTAAAAACCGACTCCTAGACGGGTGACTCATGGACGGTGGGCTTTCTTTAGGATTTCGGCATAGTGGGCCTAGTCCCGTTCGAAGAAAGGCCTATGTGTAAGCTAATCCCCAGACTTTGGACTCGATTGTGTAAGTGGGCTTCCCTTTGTAGGGAGTTTGTCCTACCTAGGTGGGTCGTGCCTTGACTAGTAAGGCGGACTTGGGATGGGGTGGAAACTCGTGATGTAAGATCGACGGAGTTTCGACGCTATAGACTCTTACTACTTATGACAAGACCCGACACTGCTAAATACGGGAAGTCCTAAGAAGAAGAAGGTTTGAAAAGAGGATTTGAATTTTGAAAACCGAGCAAAGTCGGGTTGGACGGCTCGATCTTTTCGAAAGTCGGAAAAAAGGTTTAACGGGCCGAGATTTTGAATTTTTGAAAAGGTTTGGACAGCATACCGGCTAAAAATAGGCTATTTTGAGTCAAAATCATAAGTCCTAAATTCGGCAACTTTCCGGTTTTGAAAAAATGGATAGTTTTCGAAAAAAGATGCAAGTTTTTTTTTGAAAACACGGTTTTTTAAAAAGGATGAGACACGGACCAAGTAGCATGTAGTCACGGAAACAGTATAACGACGCCATGTATGCTCTTAGTCTAAGTCTCGGTCGGTCTAATAGGGTCTATACCAACAACGATGGCTTTCTCGTACTGAGGACGGACTCCCTAAGCCGAGTGGGTCTTAGGACATGCCGCAAAACCTAAACGAGTTCCACCATCGATGTCTTTAGTGGGTCCAAGTAGGAACGCACCGTGGTATAGTGGGACGTCGGTCACAAGTAACCGGCCCGGGAAAGATTGGGTTATGCATGGCCCATTGAACTAAAACGTGTACATTACTATTCGAACGATTTCTTTTCGAGTCTCACCCTAGGGATGCCGATGGTAAGTGACTCATCAGTTAATCCCCAGCGGAGTCGCCAAATTGTGGACATGACATAGGTCCACCCCGACGCGGCCACGCGCGGGTTTGGGGAGGCGAATGAATCTCCATATGAGATGGTCAAATTGAAATTTAAATCGAAGTAGGAGTCGCCACCGAATTTTGTGGTTATTCGGAACCGTTCGAGCCCACTCTATGTCATAGTGGGCCGTATACAAAATACGGCCCATTTCCGATGTTAGAGTTTATTGGGCTCGTCCCTTTGCATATCGATACCGATGCCGACTGGGCGGTTAATCGTATATTGAATGACTCTCGTAGCCAATGGATTCGGACATCCGGAAACCATGGTTCTGAGTAAGGGGTGAGGGTACGTGTTGGGAAGTTCACTAAGAACACCCAACCCCGCCCGCACTTAGCGGCCTTTACTAAGATATCGTTCGTTTTTGGTGTACACGGGTTAGTTCGACGGTTGAATGATATACAAACATTATTTTCCTAAGCATGTGAGAAAAATAAATGAATGGGTTGCTAAGTCGTTTAATGCATATTAAACTAATAACGTCAAAGTTATTTTAGCATGTGAGTTCGTTTTAGTCTAATAAAACGATAAAAACAAATAAAAAGCTACAAACACGAGAAAACGAGTTAGTAACGGCTTGTGAAAATAATATAGCAAATAAATATACGAGATCGAAAAAAAATAAAAATTAATCGAAATCTGGAAAATATTGTTAAAAACGATGTATTATAAAAAAAACAAAGTTCGAAAAATAAAAATAAAAAAACGAGAAAAAGGGGGCGTCGAGGCAGCCGACCGCGCGGCTCGCCCGGAATGCCGGCGAGTCGCGTGTGGGTCTGATTTTTGAGACGATTTTCGAAGACTCGATTTTTTTATTAAACCGCGTACAAATATTGCATAATTCGCACTCGATCTAATATTTTCGGTATTCTTTATATTTAATTGTTGACTACGAAATCAATATTAAATATTCAGAATAGTTTTAGAAAAGATGTAAATTTTGAAATCGTTTCGTAGAATAAATAAAATAAAACGAACGAAGAAAGCTAAAAAAACGACTCGGATTTCAGGCCCGTGCGCGGGTCGCCTGGGCATGGCGCGACTCGCGTGCGGGTCTGTCCGATTTTATATTTTTTTTGTTCGAAATTGCTAATTTTGATAAATCGCGTCCAAAATATGAATTAATTTGTATTCGATTTATGTTTTCGATATTCGTCGTACCCGATATTCGATTATGAAATCGATATCGAGTATTCGGAATGAATTAAAAAAAGGTTTTGTAAAAAGAGATAAAAATAAAAGTTTGAACGAAAAAAGGAAAAGAAAAAGATGTAACGACTTTATATCGTCGAGTTTTGATTTAATTCTTTTTGTTACAACATTCAACTATGGAGTTGATATTGCATCTTAAGAATGTTTGTTAATATGAAAATAGTTTTTGATAATATCGATATTAGAAAAATATATGCGATGAACGACCCATATTAAAATATGAAACGACCGACGAAAACTAACTAAAAAAAGAAGAAAAAAACGTGAGAAAGAGAGAGAAAGGAAGAAGAATCGGGTTTGATTTACACCATCAACCTACATGCTTTGCGTTCTCGGTATAAGGCTCGTCGGACAGTGGCTTAGGCACGGGAGCGTCGAGATGATGCGGGTGAGTTAAGGTGTCGGTTTTTGGAGCGTTTTTGTGTATGTGTGTGAGGCGTGGATTCGGCCGGGTGACGGGACGGATTCGTCGGTTTTTGGACACTATTTCGGTATTCCTTTGGATGTGGATTTCGAGATTGTTTTTGCTATAATAATCGTGTATGAGTTGCTGAAATATTGTGTATCAAAACTGTGTTTTTGTGTCGGATATAAGGTCCTATTTATAGGAATCGAGGTGGTCTTGTTTGTGTGACAAGAAACACCGGTTTGGATAGGAAATACGAGAGTTCGTAAGGAAATAAACTTCTCGTTTCTTGG
This sequence comes from Agrostemma githago, assembly GCA_958450325.1. Taxonomy (NCBI): domain Eukaryota; kingdom Viridiplantae; phylum Streptophyta; class Magnoliopsida; order Caryophyllales; family Caryophyllaceae; genus Agrostemma; species Agrostemma githago. The sequence continues at coordinate 4,004,869 of OY288255.1, forward strand.
TGAACAAGCCAAAAGTCTCGGCTGGTGGGGAGGTATTTCGGCTGTCCTAGGGTATCTTGGCCGAGTACTTTGATGCTCGGTCGATGTCTGATTCGGTTTCCGGATAGAATTCCTACGTGAGATCGAATTCTATCCTTAAACGGATTTGTTTAATATTATTTGAAGCTGATTTTTTTGGTGTTTGAGTCCGAATCAGCCGTGTAGTGTCACGGCCAGCTCGTGTGACTCGGGAAAAAATATCTTTGACCGGGTTTGACTCGGTCGCTAAAAGACGGTTTTACCCCCGGTGTCGGAATCGACTCAAATTAGTCTTATTTGACTCGAAACGACCCACTGGGCCTGGATTTGAGGTTCGTTCTGTGAGATTTGTACTCCCTAATAAGCCTAAACCAAATGTCCATGATTTCGAGCCCATATCCGAGCCCATTAAAGCATGTTTGCGTCCTATCATCATCGGGTGTTTGGTGGGACCTACTATAGACACCTGGCGGTCAAAATGTGGGTGTCTACAACTTGTTGTTTTGGCTAGAAATCGAACGAGTTACACCGTGAAGGGACACCATCGCACATGGTATAAAAATCATGAGAAGATAAGATGTTGCGCGATTCGACCTCTGAAACGACAGATATTGAAGTGTATTATTATACACATTTTTTCTGAGATTCGGAGATCTGAAATAAGAATGGCCGAAAATTTTCCGGGGGTTTTATATATAAGGGTCATATAGAATGCACACACAAAATTTTAGAAGCAAAAGAGAACATTCTAGGGTACCAGATGATAAATCAACGTCGGTCGAACATCTATTAGTCCTGCAAAAGTTACGTGTACTTGTTATTTTGGCTTGAAATCGAACGAGTTACATTATGAAGCGGGCCATATATAGTCCATACACATGGTATTGAAGTGTTTTGACCTTCGAAATGACTGAAATTGAAGTATTTTATATACACGTTTTTCTGAGATTCGAGGGTCCGAAATAAAAATGGCCGATAAATTTCGGGAGTTTTAAAAAGCTCATATAGAGCGCGCACACACAAAATTTAGCAAAAAAAGAGATAATTCGAGGGTGTCGTTACGCAATAAACCAGCGTCTGTCTACAATCTTTTAGTCGTGCAAAAGTTACATGTACTTGTTGTTTTGGCTTGAAATCGAACGAGTTACATCGTGAAACGTCACATGGCACATGATACAAATATTATAAGAAGATAAGACGATGCACAATATGACCTTTGAAGCGAAAGAAATTGAAATGTAATACACGTTTTTCTGAGATTCAAGGGTTCGAAATAAAATGGCCGAAAATACTCTGTGGTGTTATAAGGGTCATATAGAATGCACGCACAAAATTTTAGCAGCAAAAGAGAATATTCGATGGTGCTGTTACGAAAAAACCAACGCCGATCGACAATCTATTAGTTGTGCGAAAGCTATTGAAATGTATTATACATTTATACTTATACACATTTTTCTAAGATTCAGGGTCCGAAATAAAAATGCTCGGAATTTTTCCGAGGTCTTCTTAAGGTCCTATAGATTGCTCACACAAAATTTTAGCAAACAAAGAAAACATTCGAGGGTGCCGTTATGCAATAAACCAACGTCGGTCGATAATCTATCAGTCGTGCAAAAGTTTAGTGTACTTGTTGTTTTGATCTGAAATCGAACGAGTTACATCGTGAATCGACACATGGCACATGGTATAAAAATCATGAGTAGATAAGAGACTGCGCAATTCGACCTCCGAAACGATTGAAATTGAAGTATATTATACACGTTTTTCTGAGATTCGGGGATCCGAAGTAAAAATGGCCGAAAAATTTCAAGGGTGTTATAAGGGTCATATAGAATGCACACACAAAATTTTAGCAGCAAAAGAGAACATTTGATGGTGTCGTTACGCAATAAACAACGTCGATCGACAATCTATTATTCGCGCAAAAACTATTCGTTTTTGTTGTTTTGACTTGAAGTTGAACGAGTTACATCATGAAGCGACACGTGGCACATGGTATAAAAAATATGAGAAGATAGCACACTGCACGATCCGACCTCCGTAACGACAGAAATTGAAGTGTATTATACATGTTTTTCTAAGATTTGGTGGTCCGAAATAAAAATGTCCGAAAATTTTTCGGGGTGTTATAAGTGTCGTATAGGACGCACACCAAAAATTTCCACCAAGAGTGAACATTCGAGGGTGCTGTTATTACGCAATAAACCAATATTCATCGACAATCTATGTTTTTGTATAGATTATTAATAAAAAGTAAGAGAAGAAAGTTGGCAAAACAATGTACCTATTTTAGGATGGATTTATATAATAATTTATCATATGATTATGTCACGAGTCCCTAAACTCTCTTTCTAAATAGATAATGTAATTAAAAATTGTTTATACCCACCTAATCTACATTATTAGTGTATTAAACATATCTAGATGTTTGGTAAAATTATGGGAATGAACAACTATGAAAAATGGTCAAATTAATAGTAGAAGTTCAGTCTCAGTTTTTTCCCTTATTCCTTGGATTTTTACCTAGAAAACTCTTACTGTATTTTTGTTCTATGTAGAGATGAAAATGGATTGTGTGACGTATTGGACAACCAGATTATTGTGCCTAAGGGAGACTACGTGACATGGCACGGCCATGGGAGATGGATTTTGTGTTGAATCGTGTTGTCATGTTGGGATTTCATAAAAGGCAGCATTGACATGATGGTATGTTGGACCGAGATGTATCGTGTTTGGGCCAGAGTCATGAAAAGGAGCGTCTCAGCCGTCTGAGACTCTATTAATTAACTCATCGGAGGGAGCAAAGTGCGAAAAATGGCTCAAGTGTGGATAGCGGGCACGCCACCACTGCACGACCCGGTCACTAATAACATAACTTTCTTTTTGCTTTTTGGGCGTATCCCACGCATGTACTAGTTTTGCGCACCGTGTTGGAACGTATGAGCATACGTGTTTATAGTAGGCCATGTCATGCATGGACGTAGATACAATTTTTTAACAATACGAGACCCATGAAACATTGTGTCAATACTAAAGCGGGTTTGTGCTTAATTGGACTACGAGTCATATTAGACTTTATAATGTATATATGTCAATTATCGATATACATGCCTACTTCCATCGCTACTCCATTTATATTTACATCACTGTACTCAGGCTTAGAGAAGAAAGCATAGATCGAAAAACACAATCCGACCAAGTTCTGCAATATTTCTACCATAAAGATCTCTTCAAGCAGACAGATGTGGGACTTGAAACAACAGTGTCAACATCGTTAGTCGGCCATTAATTGCCTTTTGGCCCACCAACCTCACCTAATACCATACCCTTTCTTCTTTCCCTTTTCATACAAAAAAAAAAATTGACCAATTACTTAATAATCACACTTTATTTCCTTCACAATTATACACTCATTTATACCGACAATTCCTTCACTATTTCACTTCACCCATCTTCTTTTAGACATCAAAAAGGTAACGGTTTCCGTAACCCCCCCGACACCCTACCCTACTTTCAGTTTTTTTCTGTGGAAGAATTTGAGCATATTCCGTTGTAATTAGGAGGCGTTAATATACCTAGCGTTGGAGCCTATGTTGTACTTATATATGTTAGTTCACGGTTCATAATAGTACGATATTATATGGTTTGCATCACATAAGTTTACTCTTGGATTCCATATCAGAATGCCTCGTGCTATTATTGTTGGTGGACATTTTAAAGATAATGTTCTTTTGACTTTCATCTTTACGTCTGATATACGACATGTGTTTACACTTTAACCCTACTTTCCTCGAACCAAAGATCATCGTGAGTTGGACTATGACCTCCATGGAGAACTGTACTGCCACACCGTGCAACTCCAATTTCTATTAGGCACCCTTAGCTTAGGATCACCATTTACCAAATCGTCGAACCCCCGGCCCCTAAACTGACCCATTATTTTGCACCATGCTACCAAGTACCAAGTCATGTATGTATACCTTAGCTTACATGTCACCGTTGGATCAAGTGAGTGTCCGGCCTAGCTGCATGCTCCTGGCTATGCATGCATATCTATGTGTCCCACTATAGACTTGTCCTACACTTACGATCAAACTCATCTGCATTCGCATCCATTGTCTTAGCGTGTCACGTCAAACCTTGATTATCATTGTTCGGAAAAACTCTTTGAATTGTTGGTTGTAGTTTGAAATATTACATATGCAACCTAAAGTATAACTTATAATGTCCGAGTAGCTGATACTAGCTTAATAAAAATCATGTAAAAAACATGCTTAGTATAAACATTTGATATAGTAGTAAACTAAATAGTAGGAGTAAACAAGGTGGAAGCCAATTAAGTTGGGTCAAATTAATTATCCATCAAATAGGTTAGTTATACGGAGTAGTTAATTATCTAGCTTGTCAAACAAAGTTTTCTGCTATCTTTTTGGATTTTAGTTATCCATGTAAGTCTCCTTTGTGACGGATATATCCATCATAATTCGATGACGGGTCAAATAATATCACTTAGTTAGAAAAGGCAATGCTTGGAAATAGCACATGAATTTGTCTTTATCTACCTAGGTGAATATTATTTGAGCTGTCACACATTTGTGATAGATATTCTCGTCACAAACATGAATTTGGCTTTGCATTTTTCTATCTTATTTTACCAACTAGAGCCTAAATAGAGGATTACTGCAAGTTTAGAAGTAAATAAAAGAAAACCAAGAAAAAAGAGGAAATTGGAAAATGTAAAGAGAATCATGAAATGTATCTAAGCTAGGTAGGTACTATTGAACTAACTTTGTGTTGTCATCAATCCTAATCATATTTGACTTTAAAGAGTCCTTTTACCCCCAAAACTTTAATTATTTTAGTTTCTACTAATCTAATTCAGTGACTAGCTAGTAAAGCATGCATGATATGATATTGATTGATACGGTGGAATTGCAAATAAAATCATTCCCTCTTTCACTTTGAATACTTTCCCATTTTCAAATCATACACTTTATCAACATTAATTAATTATTATACATAATCAAATTGAAAAACAAAACTATATATAAAACGGACATATTTAAATTTATAAATAAAGAAAAATAAGATCAAAGTATACATCTTTGAGACGATGATAAATCAAATGTAAGCATTGGATTAGAACGAAGGGTTTGGGAATATGTGTATAACCGTAGATGACGACGGTTGATCAACCAACAACAAAATTAGTTAAACTTTGAGAGAGAGCATTTAATAAGGCTCGCCAGTGGAAGTGCAGCCACCGAATCTCGTCAACCTTCACTACACATGATATTGCATTAAATGTGCTTTACCTTACAACAAATGTTCCAAAAACCCTACATACATATAAATCCTCTTCTTCTTTTTTATATACGAGTACTACTTCTCCCATATCGCCAATCTATCTATCTATATGCTCAATTTCACACCGTACCATCTTTTTGTTTTAAAAACTTAGGCCCAATTCAAGTAAGGTTACGTAAATTATGGAAAAAAGATCAGGTAGGTTGTTGTTTGTGATGCTGCTTTTGTTGTTCATTTCAATGGATTTGGCTCCTGAGGTAGTGTACGCCTCGAGGCCGATACCTGACGCCTTCAAAGTGATGAAGCCCAGAGGAGGTCCTCGCCACCGGTCCGGACCCTCACCTAACCACAATTGCTTAGGCTTACAACGTATTCATCCAGCAGCATCACTACCCTAATTAAGCTAAGCTAGCTGATTATTTTTATATATTACGTACGTACTACTACCGGATGGGAGCTAGTATTACTTACTTTTACAGTTTACTACTGCTGCATGCAATGTATGCTGTAGGTCTGTAAGTTACTACTACTACTACTACTATAAATAACTCCATTTAGGTTATTAATTAGTAGCATTCAGGTCGTCATGTATAGCATGCAGCAGAATTTTAAATGCTGCATATATATATATATATATATATATATGCATGCTACATACTACTCACTATATACTTAATTAATTAGGTTTTTGTTGTGTTATAGCTAGATACTAGAGTAGATAATGTTGAGAAACGTAGTAGTGCGTGTTTCTTGTATATCAGATCATACTCTATGTAGTACTCGTAATGGTATATTTTACGCAAATTCGGTGATGGGGTTGTAATTATCTTATTATTTGCTTCACTTGTTTATCTTAATTACCAAAACTCACTAATGAGCAAGGATATATGCATGCATAACTTGATCTTAGGCATATATATACTCCCTACTATATATATGATCATTCATCATCATTGTAATTGTAATATCCGCTTTTGTATCATATCATGTACTACTGTACTAGCTCTCTTTGTTTGTTTATTTTATATACTATACTATTTGTAAGAAGTGTATGTTTTGTTACAGACAAACAAATGTAATTAAGTCAATCGTTTGAAGCCACAATTAATTAATGGTTAGATGAATTATAGAATAGATTAATTAGGAGCTAGAATAATTTTAATTTTGGGGGCCGGGGTTAATAAATAGTATATGGTTTTATGGAGGTACTATAGCTCTGAGGACGTATCACCCATTCACTAATAAGTTATGAAAGATGGATGGTGGCTCCATCCGGCTACTGGCTTCTGGCTAGTGTAGTAATGTAGCCATGATTGTATAATGTGTACTTAACGGAGTACATACATACATACATACATCCATCCAATTTGGGAGGCATACATATGTTGGTAATGAATGAAACAAAAAAATAAAATCTCTTAGCTAGGATTGTATGATAAATGTTTGTTTCAATACTTGTTTCTTTCGTAATGTTTATGTGGAGTATCTAAGGAGTTTTAATTACTGTAGTAAAGATCATTTAGCTTTCTAATTATTTGCCCCTAATAATTATTTGTCCACTTTCTCTTACTTTTAATAATTCTTTACTATTTTCTTAATTTTTGTGTCCAAAAGAAAGGGGAAGAAAATGAGGAAGAGGAGAAAGAACATGAGTTTTGAATCTAGTCTAGCAAAAAATAATGTAGGTGTCGTAAAATAAAAAAAAACGGAAGAATTATAGAGGGATGGGGGGAGAGAAATTAATCAAATGTGTGTATTATTTGAATGATAAGATTCATATATATATATATATATATATATATATATATATATACTATACGAATACAATAGATAAAGTTATACATGAAGCTACCAAAATAATGAATATCCAACCGGTAATTCGACAATGGTATGCTTGTGTTCTAATATTTTTTTTAAAATTTACAAAACAATCCTTCACTTTTGTCCTGGAAAACATACATAATTCAGAAGCCTAGCTATTATTAGTTGTTATGTAAAAATAGATTGGATGAATACTGAAGGGGAGAAAGTAAAGGTAAACCGTGATCATCTCCTTGAAATGAGGCGAGAAAAAAGGGGAGACCATGAGATGAGATGAGATGTAAAATGGAATGGAATGCTAACAAACTCAACTAAAACCTCGCTGCTCCCCTTTCTTTCCATGAATTAATCTTCTTCTTCTTCTTCTTCTTCTTTTTATACACACTAGACGCTACAGCAATACACTGAAGGGAAGGGAAGGGAAGGGAAGGGAAGCCACAGGAACAGGGGAGTGTTAGTCTAACCCCACAAAAATTCTAAAAAAAAGAAGAGGGCAGCAGATGAATCTCATTCATTTTCATGTCTCTCAATCTTGAAAACATATGCCTTTTCCGTAATTACAAGTCTATATCTAATCTTCATCCTCTTAACGGATCGAGGATGTCGGTGACATCGTTCCATCTGATCTTCTTGCTGTTTGCCCCGATATTGATGCCTTGTCCGAACCCCGTACATTATACTTCTCATATACCTTCTCACGGTTCTCCGACCACCATGTTTCCGCTTGGTGTTCCCCAAATCTTCTTCGGCTGCCATCATGTACAAAAAACGGTACCATCATCAGATTTCAGCATTCCTATTATTAGATTTAAGAAAACAAGGACGAAACGCATATCGACAAGAGAAGGAGCATGCCAGATCAGGCTTATTCTATTTATAGAAACAGGGAGTGTAGAGCTACGCAAACAGGTAACTCGGTTTGGTTAAGGTTGGGCATTTCAGCTTTCTTCTGGTTGGTAAGGCTCCATTACTCTGTTCTTTCATGTTTATGAATTGTACCTATGTCAGGTCGTATTTATCAAGCTTTTTACTTTTTTTGTAGAAAAAGTTTAGTGCATTTTCAAATGAGTCATTTTGATCATTTCAAATCAGGTCATTTTCAAGTCGTCAATATCAAGTCCAACAACGTTGGGGAAAAGTTGAGTCATATCGAGTCAATTCAGGTTTTGGATCGTATTCACGTTCTTCTGCTCTTTCAAATTTGGATCAAATTATCTTGGAGCCGTTGGAGGGCCACTTTTGGCATGTCTAGGCATATACCAACATTACAAGTATAAACCATTGTAATGCTTATAATGCTGGCAATCTTGGCATATGCCCAGAGCCCTAGACGTTGCGAAACTGACCCATTCCTGAATAATTTGAACCAAGTTTGACCGGACAGTTGTGCACAAAGTCACAAACAAGAAATAAGGCAGAAGAGGGCGCAAGTTTACCTGAAGCGCACTCGTTTAAGATCCCTAGTTCCATCTCGAAGAGCAACCAGAGTTATGTAAACACCAGGTTCGTACTGTTCTATCCACTCGGCTTCAACTTGACTACTAGTACCTACCGCTATTGGGCTTCTTGATCTCATACTGTTCTGCCCATCTTGAGTAGACGCAGAAAGACGGGCATCTGAGGCGTCAGAGTCGGACACATAACTACCAAATGTTTGAAGATTTCGAGAAGTATTAGACAACTTAGAATTCAGTATATCATCTTTAAGATTCGAGGGTGCAACTCCTTTGCTTTGCTGGTAGATATTTTCATTGAGCTGCTTATGCGAGTCTCTGGGTGATTTGAGAAGTCCTTGAGCTCCATTTGTCATGGCATTGTCAACTCCAGTTGACGAGGTGTCATGTGAGCCATTCATGGAGTCTAGTCTCGAGGGAAGCTCTCCACTTGGGTCAGGGAAATGAAAACCATTAGGATCTAAGCCATTTGGTAGCTGCGGAAACTTTATGTTCTCAGCGTCATAAGCCCCAGGAGGTAACCGCTCAGCCATATCTTTTAGCTGAAATAGTAAAACGCAACTAGTTACAAATCACATCCTAAAAGCAACACGCAATATGAACCGAAATAAAAGAAATGTGTATGATTTGTTAAGATATCATCACAAAAAAAAGAGTCAGCTTTATCACAGAAAAGCGAAAACAAAAACTATGTGAAGAAGATTTGTGAAGAAGTGCCATGTGGAGCTACAATTAAAAGTGAGTGGTATGGAGACATTCAATCGAGAAGGTTACAGCAACGTTTAGGGATGCATAGGTCATGCGTAAGTACTAAGTAGCCATGACCTTAAAGCTGGAATGATCACCTAAGTTACTATGACTCTTCTAATTATCTAGTGCATCTGTGTCACTTGGACATGGATATGACACTTGGACTCTTTATTTTAAACCAAAATATGCCGAATTTCCGTAAAACTATGAGTCCGACACTTAGATGATCACCAAAGAACAACATAGATACTTCTAAATGAGTCCTAGCAACATAGATGATCACCAAAGAACAACACTTAATAGGCAGCAAATATGAGAGGAGTTTCTCAAATTCACCAAATGTGACGACAAATTATAAATTGAAATCAAAAGACAGCCCTAAAAAAGATACAGATATAAACCTGCGAAGTGAGCGACTTGATAACTTCTTTAGCAGCTCTAGTTTTTGCAGATTCTTCTGCAGCTAGCGTCATAGCTTCTTGAGTTTTCTTCGTAGATTTCTCAAGCTCTAAGTCTTGAAGTTCACAACGCTGACGCAAGCTCTCAACCTTAACGGACACAAGAGACTCGTGAAACAAAGAAAAATTCAATTATTGCTAAAGCAGACAAATGATAGATATAACAACAATACCTGTGCACGTAATTTAATGACTTCTTGATTTAAAAGTTCGTTGGTCTTCTTCAGACTATCAGCTACGCTTTTAGAGAAAGATAAGCCAGAGGTGGTTGGGATAGGTGTTGCAGAACGTGGAGGACTCGACTTCCTTGAGAAAGGTGACACGGGTCTCGAAATGGACTTAGCTGCAGGAATAGTAACTGGCCTCGGAATCGTTTGCCTTACATCAATGTTACTAGACAAGACATCTTTTAGTTGTAACAAGGATTGTGGTTGAGAAGCATATACTAATGAAAATGTCTCAGCTTTCTTTCCTTGTTTGGCAGCTTTCGTATCTAACTGTTTGATTAGATCCAAATTAGAAGGCAACATTGATTTGGATAGTCGTAGCTCGGCCTTATCCAACCTATCTTTGTTTTCACCAGAGAGCCGAGGGCCAGAGCTTCTACCTCTAATGCCGCTGCCTTCTGAAACTTTACTCAGTTTCGTAAAACAAGAATCACAAACCCGATATGGCTTACCAGGATTGGGGGCAAGAGCCGCTCTGAATGTCTTTTTCGAACTACAGGAATGGCAATGGACAAGTCCACAATTGTAGCAGTTATGTCTCTTCCGAGTAAACCCAAATGCTTGCCTACAAGATGAACATTGGGACTGCTCAGCTCCTGACACCCATTTGTGAAGACATATAGCTGCTGTATAGGTTGAACCACAAGTTATATATTTTACATGTCGGTCTTTTAACGGCTCCACCAAAGTGGGTACTTTACGATCTTCCATATCACCATGACCCAACCTTCCATTGGCTCCCTTTCCCCATGTATATACCTCATTCCTGGAAGTTAACACTGCAACATGATAAGCACCACAAGCAATATCTTCAACAACTTCAGCACCAAGTCTATCTTCCACCAAACAAGGAAGTTTGCCTTCAGAACCGGGATTCCCAAGCTGACCATAGACAGTACTCCCCATTGTAAAAACATGTCCAGATGTGGTTAATCCAACAGTGATGCTATGTCCGCAAGCAACTTTATGAAAATTGTACTCAATAAGTGAGGGAACGCATGTTGGCTTAAAGCGTGGCTCTCTGTCACCTTGACCAAGACGATTTTTATCTCCATCGCCCCAGGTAAATAGCTTTCCGGAGGAAGCACGGGAATCAGATTGATTAACAATAACTTCAACAACAGCTGCAGTATGCCACACTCCACATGCAACGGCAATTGACCTCAAACCTGACAGAGATTCCACCTCCCTTGGATATGGAATGTTTTCCCTGTCTCCATGCCCTAAAACACCGAAAGTTCCATCACCAAAAGTAAAAAGTTGCCCAGACGATGTGATTAAAGCAGTATGCCAAGGACCACAAGATACAGAAGCCACTTGGAGGCCTTCAAGAGGTCCAAGGATCCTCTTTGGTATCCAGTGACTCACTTCTGTGCCATGTCCAAGAAGTCCGGCATTATGTGTACCATCACCCCATGTATACATCTCACCCGACATTGTTACCGCACAACTATGAAATTCACCACAAGCAACAAAATCTACAGAATAACTGGCTAAAGATTCAACTAAACGTGGATGAAAAACATCCTCTCCCACACCATGACCCAGCCTACCTCCGGATTCTTCACCCCAGGTAAAAACTTCACCTTGTCTCGTAACAAGGGCAGCATGTCTAACACCACAAGCTATGTGGTGTACATCCAAAACTACGTTAGCTTCCAATGGCTTAGGAAGAAGAAAATCTGCTCTTGTACCCACCAAATTGGCCTTTCTTTCAGATAGAACATTGGGAGAATTTTCATATATAACCTCTCCCCAAATGTACACATCACCAAGAGCATCACAATCATCACCACCAGACCCATGACTAGAAGTGCTTTGTACACTAGAAACACTTACTCGAAAAGCATCGGAACTATATCCTTTAGCCTGCATATTTATACTCTCTATAGATACTTGTGACTTCTGAGAATGCCTAGAAGTGTCAAAGTGGTTATTCTTTGGAGACAAACCACCATGAAAACCGACAGAACCTTCTGGAGAGCTGAGATACCTTGTCAAAGTAGCAGAGCTTTCACTTGGACTACTTGATATTGAATCTTTGTTCTCCTGCAATCAATCATCTAAAAGTTATATTTCTCATAGAACCCCAAAAAGAAAAGATCTGTTTTGTAGCACGATGTTTCAAGTAGTAAAAGACCACAAACTAAATTTGAAAAAAATTGTTGGTAGATTTACATGAAAGGAAATGCCTTCATCGTTCCATCCATCAATTTTTGAGCGTCCACCTTTTCCTGCACCTATGAGTGCAGTTAGACCAGCAATCCACCCCTCTGCCTCAACTTTGTCCTTGCAGATCTAACAACATGCATAAAGTTTTCAGAACACAAACATACTCTTGAATAACTACAGACTAAAAAAGGAAGTGTGGAACATATGCCACTGACCAAATCAAGAGACCGCTTTCCGTTGTTATATAGAAGGGAAAATGATAAATAGTCTTTGTCCGGACGCAAATATCTTCTAAAGACAGCCTGATAATAAAAACTTGTTCAGCTTACAAGGTCACAAACAATACCGAGTTAATAAAATCTGAGGGACAATGTTAAAATAACAGAGGCTTACGGTTCTTTGCCCAGGTATAACTTTTGACACACAAGATAACTTTATACTTTTTTCACGGCCAGTAGATAACCAAATCAACGTAGTTTCATCCTGTGAAACATCGTTTGAAGATTAAAGGTTAGCTACGGGATTGTACTAAGTAGGGAAACAAACACAAGTGCAGATTTTAGCTTGACGAAGCCTTTCCAATAAACTTCTCCAAAAACAAGAGCTAGATCTCTATGGAACTTCATCCACCAATGGTGTGGCGCCTAAATTGTGCTTGCAAAAGCAACAAGTTTTCCTTGTACACATGCAAATTCACATGGTCAAGATATTTATCATATTTGAATCAACAGAAATCTATTTTGCTAGTACTATTTTATATAACCCATTGCTAAAATACATATTTGGTGGAGAAATAAAAGCATAGATCACCATTAGAGAAACTGAAATTTGAAGAGCAGAACCCCCATGGAGATAGCATTAACTCTTAGTTACGATCATAATCACGGCATCGTATCTTGTGGCCTAATCTGGCTAAATGTGGTCACTATCATCTCAAAAATGTGTCACAGTAACCGCCAAAACCAAGGAAATGTGATCGTGCATTGGATGTAACATAAGCTTAGATGTAAGTGCTAGTTCTATTATACAACACTTCCATTGCAGTTAAACAATTGGTGCCCATCTCAATCATATTCATCATAACTCACAAGGAAGCGGAGCCAAGTCAATCAATGAGCCTGTGTGGACAGCATCATAATAAGACCCAGCGTATGATCAGTTACATACACAGTCAATCATATAATACGACTACACATCAGATAGTTAATGTACAACACTAACAATGCAACTGAAACTTTTAAAATCTGTTGCTCCTCAATCAGAAATGAGTCAATGAAACCAGATTTAACTTCTCAGAAAAGATGACAGCCTGGGGGCTCCGAAGAGACTCTGAAACAGCGGTGCATTCAATCGCATCAACAAGTTAAAAAACACATGTTTCGCCATTCCTCTTGAAACCCAAGTAATTACCATCTAATTAATCCGAGAATGAGGACTTACGGAGCCAGCAAGCTCTAAAAAATTATATATCAGCTGGAGACTAATAAAAGTAATTCTTCAAACAGGCTAGAAGATCAGGGAAGAAGTAAAGAATGCAAATAACCATCACAAAAGGACACTGAAATTCATAAGCAAACAGTTAACAGGCGGACAAGCTAGATAACTGAGTTACTCCGTACAACTGTCTAACAGAGTTATCTAAGGCCTACACCAACAATTGAGAGAGGCATATATTTCATCCAACTATGAAATACTTTGGCATAAAATGATAAGACACGGAATTCAATGATGGAGACCACTCAAATATATACTTACATAATTTATGGTCAAGCCCCTATTGATTCGTCGACTTTGCATCAGACATTAGAGAATCAGATATAGATATGACTATATGAGGCACAGTAAATGTAACACTCAGTCACTCAACCGTATCATCAATGGACATCAACAAGCATTTAATTAAGAAGCAGAGAGGATCAAGCATTTAACTTACACTAGAAAGTCTAAAGGGGCAAAATTTAGGTTTTCCCTTGCGACCATATTTAAGCAACTGAGCACCTTTCTTCAAGGAAATTAATGCCTGCAAAAGTAAACATCAACAATGTTATCAAGAATAAAGCTACGCTGAATCACGACTAATTGTTTCATCATATCAAAACTCAGTTCTAAAGGTCTTACATGATGGATATGCATAAAAAAAAAGCCGTTTATGCTGCCATAAGGAGCTTCTAGTATGAGATTTAAAATAAATGTCTAGGAAAGATAGGAGTTTGGGGAAAAGATAGAAAAGGTATGAATTGTAGAATTGTGGTATAAACAAGATAGAAATCATCGATAAACTCGTTTATTTTCGGTTTATATAGGTAGCATTATCTTTTTGGTCTGCCATATATAAGCATGCCAAGGAGAATAACATCAGCAAGAGTGGGACACTTATTTCCATGAAAATACGATACCTTAATTTTCCGCTTACAGTTGGGTAATTCTCAAATTCAATCCTTCCCAATTTTCGTATTTGATTGACCACAATAGAATGTTGTGAACAAAAATACAAAGAGAGCAATTTTTTGACAAATGGATGAATCGCAATCGTCATAAGAGCCAATATATCATACCGATCATTTTCTAACTTATTTAGAGACTTTCTTGAGGGAGTGGGTCCAAAGCATGAACCCGATAATAATAATAAATGAAGCCATTAACCTTGCACGGAATCTCACACAACATCATCCTTCATACAATTCCTTAGTTAGACAACGCAATAATATCTAAAGTCCATTACTCCCTCTAATTATTTGGAATTGTCACATTTCATTATAATACTACTCACAAATATTCAAAAATTGGGGCAATTCCAAAGAATTGGAGGGAGTATCATAGAGCACAAATAAGCAGCCGCCATAAAACTAGATAAAAATAAGAAAAAGTCTAGTATTTACCACCTATTACACCCAGCTTACTACGAGTACAATTAAACCATAATTTTATTTTAATTTTTTAATTGCTACCTATGTTTAAATATGTTACCTTAAATGAATGATGGTTACCTTTTAAAGTATCTTTTTACCTTGCCTAAAAAAATTACCTATTTTGCACATTATTTTCGTATCAATAATCATTACTCGTACAAGGCATATAATATCACAATTAAGAAATAAACCAATACAAATGGAGCGGGGATTACTTTAAAAACTACGGAGTACTAAAGTTCGTTGTAAGGATTGATTTGTACTCCCTCAATTCCATTTTTATTATCCTACTTTCTATTTTGGGATTTTTTAAGGGAAAATGGTATTACCCCTTAAAAAAATAAGGAATAATTTCATTGTAGTGGAGAGGGTAGGCTGCTTAGCTAAAGGCAATGATGTATGTTCAATCTTTTTCCATACTAAATTTAGAAAGAAGCAATGAAATTGGTATAAATTAAGAGGAAAGAGGCGACATTAAAAATGAGTATGAGGGAGTAATAAAAACATCATATTAAGTATGCCGTACTCCATAATAAATTTATAAAAGGATAGTCACTAGTAACTAGTAACTACCAAATTAATCTTGAAAACAAATTCAGTATACAAATAGCTTGTAGCCAACTAAATAATACTCCGAATTAGGGTAGTCATAACTCATACGGAGTAAGTCATAACGTCAAGGGACAAAAATCTTTTGTGAGAGAGTATCAATAAAATATTGTTTCTCATATTCAGCTTAATAGCGGCATAATACATTTTGGAATGGTATTATGGCCACACTAATATTACCCAAGAACAAGATTCTCGACCAGGAAATTCTAAATAAAAAAAAATATACTTCGTATCTTGATAAGTCATTTACTTATATCACCAAATCATACAAATGAACCTATCACTAAGTCAAAAACCGGCTTCAAGTGACCAAAATGCAGCTAAAAAGTTAGAATCAAACTGCATTGAACATTGTCAATTTGCTCTACACAGAGTCAAAATCACTTCAATCACCCACATTTCTTCAGATAGAAGTACTCCCTCCGTCTCACCCATTTATTCGGGTTTGGTTCTCCACAAATACCAAATTTCTTTTGTTCAATATTCGTATATTTATTTACATATATAATAAAAATTTATAAAAGTTTGATATCTTAATGTAGTTATATACTCCGTATTAGAGATTATCTTCGATCATGAATAGTGGCCAGAGTAAAGAAATGGATAAGGCGGAGGGAGAGTATCATTCAACAATCTAATCATTTCGAAGGATAACCCAGAATCCACCCCCACCAACAATCAAACATGACGACAATACAAAATCAAATACTGCTCCGTATCAAGTAGCTCAAATTGCGACAAGACCAGGGTTCGAAACCCGTCAACATCAATTCATTCACCTATCTAAAATCAAACAACGCAGCGTCTTAACAACATTTAAATGAAGAACAAAAACAAGATAATTAACCTGTTCAATGTCGCGGTGAGGAAGAGCATAGCTAGCGAGATCTGCCATTCCATGTGAAGAATTCAATTAATTGCCTCCATCTCCGATTTCCACCTCTTTCACTAACATCATTGCCTTTCATCCTCTACGCTATTACCACGCATCAAACTCAGAATTAATCCCTAATTGAAACCCTTAATTAATTACGATCATAAATTGACAAAACCTTGACTAATTCCTTCCAGCTGAAACCCTAGATCTAATTAATTAATCTCGCATTGCCGGAAATCCTCGCCCCCTTTTTAATCAGTAGAGCAAACAATCCCACAGTTCCCACAGCAAGATCTACCTTCAACGCTTTCCAATATTTGGTACAAATTCCAATGCAACTAGTACTACTGCTACTACTAATACAAGTCTGCAAATTGGTAAAACGAATAAGGGATGAAGTTGAAATTAGGGTTAGGGTTAGGGTTAGAATTGGGGGTTTTAATTTGGGGAATTCGCCGGAGAATAGAGTCGACGGCGAAGAGAGAGAAGGAGGGGAGAGAGGGGGAGGTGTAGAGAGAGGGAGAGAAAACAGAAGAGATTAATGGAGTATTGTTTTTTACTAATTTTATATTTAGGGAGGAGAGAGTGGGCCCATCCGGCCTAATAAGTACGGGTCAAAGAATGATGAAACTGAATTAAATGACGGCTTTTGACAAGAGAAGGGAAGAGAAGGGATTTTGTGTTAAGTTTGTGCTCCTTTTTTCAAGTGAGACTACATCTTTAAAAATATTTGAAAGATAAATCAAAAAGTTTGACAAGATTGATATTGTGGGTACTGGGTCTTACATTTCTTAGAAAATAGATTATTTGATCCTTTGAACAAAATTAGATTAATTTTTTAAAGAAATTTTTTTAAGAAATATCAATCGTATCATTAAAATTATTAAGTTACACTATTTATATTTTGATTAAAAAATAATTTAAAAAAAAAATTCTTTGTGATGACATACGCCATGACTTTCATGATGACATATATATTCTGGTTGCCAAGTACACTAGGTGATGTATGTTGCATAACTTCATGAAAATGTGTTATATTTGGTGGCGAAGGAGATGTGCTTAGAAACCAAGTATCAAACATCTAATTCTTCTCTATACAAACATCTTTTTCCAAACAAAATACTCCTATTTACTATCTACCATAACTATCCATTTGACCATTTAACTATTTGAGAAGTGGTTGTTGGGATCGAGGGTCATATTCCGAGATTGGGAAGCAAGTATTGAACTAAAGAACATGTCAAACAACAGGCCGAGGCTGAGAGGGTGATCAAGCTTGAAATATCAAATCCCAAATATAAGTCAAAGCCCGAGGTCGAGGTAAATGAGAGAAGCGAAGGCAGGGAAGGATCAAGGAGCCACCATCTCTTATAGCTTGCTCCTCAGGTTCACGCATATATATACTACTCGTACGTAGTATAGCATAGGGTCCTTGAATGCTCATTTACTCTTTTCCTTTATTAATTTTCTTCACTCCTCTCATCTCCTTTAGTATGTATGGATGCTACGTTGTAGATTTGATAGGAGTCTTTAAGACCATTGATGGAATATTCTTTTTAGATAACTAACTATCTAAGGAGAATAAATTCACCATTATTACTCACTTGTACATTTGATCTCGTAAGCAAATACCCCTTTCTTCATACCCAAATATACCGTCTATTTTTTACATTTGTAAAGACGCGTTTTATACCATTAATATCTTTCATTTTACATTATTAAAAATTATAAAAATTTGTTAATCTACACAGGTAGACGAATCAAACTAGATCCACATGACTATATTTTCTTTTGTAGATTGTCGAGAATATATCTAAAATTCTCTTGACTTGTAAATAGTGTGGGTTTTGGTGATTTTTTATTATCTTCTCCTTTGATTTTGGGGAGAAAATAAGGGTGTAGGAACGTGTGGTTCAAAATAAAGGAAAGAAGAGAGAGAAATGTAAGGGTGATCTAGATCACATGTTGATGGCCCAAAATAGAAATATGGAAAAAAAAGGTGTTTCAGCCCAATAAAAAAATAGGGAAGATAGATAAAAATCGGAGGGAGTAAATAACTCGTACTATCTATTCACGTTTTTTATTATTAAAATGTACTCCCTCCAATCCACTATTTACCCATTTATTATTTTAATTCCTCACATATGAATAAAATTAGGTAAATCATTGTGGAGCGGAGGGAGTACTCCGTAAGATATATTAATAAAAATTCTTAATTGCAGGGTATTCATCGAGCAATTACAAGAAGGCTTTCTAAACGTTCCTATCTCTCATTAAGCTTTGTTATCCAACTCGCATCCATGGACGGACCCAGGGGTGCGCACAGCACCCCAAGTGCGCACCCATGGGTTTCCAATTTTTGTTCTTAGAAAAACTGAATGTCCAGAACATAGGTATTTTGCGAGCAAGAACGTAACTCAAGTTGAGAGTGGCGTAGTGGGAAGGTGCAAGACTTTGATAGGGAAGTCATGGGTTCAAAACCCCATCAGCCCACTTTTCATACATACTTTTTTATTAGATGTTTCAACTTTCAATCTTATATTTTCTTATTAGATTGTTTCCATTTTCAATCTATTTATGTTGTTCGTATTTTTTACGGAGTAAAATTATGCACCCTAGACCTGGTCAAGCGGATTTTGGATTTGGTCATTTCAGGTTCAGGCTTATCTTTTCTTATTAGATTGTTTCCATTTTCAATTTATTTATGTTGTTTGTATTTTTTACGGAGTAAAATTATGCACCCTAGACCTGGTCAAGCGGATTTTGGATTTGGTCATTTCAGGTTCAGGTAAAATATGGGTCAAATAAATTTTGGGTTTGGAAAATATGGGTCTTGTACTCTTGTTCGATTCGAGTTAAACGAGTTTTGGGTCAATTACGAGTCATATTAACCGTTTAACACCTTTTGCGACGTTTAATTTCTTTATTTTAAATAAAAAGATCTTGACTTTCTAATTTAATACGTATAATATCAGTAAAAATAATCATGTTCTGGGTGATGTTTTAAGGCATATTTTTATTTTAAATTATGAACATAAACAAATATTTCATATTGTTACGAGAAACTTAACGTAATATTTTAATCAAAAAAATTCTTTATACAGTAATTTTTTGTTAAGATAGTCGATAGGTATGAATTATTTTTATCATTTTTATATTAATCGAATATACTTTCAAATTAAAGCTAAATGTATTTGTTTTTAGGTCGGACACGTCCCGACCCTAAATACATGAGTAACTATCGGGTCAGATCGATTTTCAGTTCGGGTTATTTTTGGACGGTTATTTACAGGATTTTTTTTCGGGGTCAAGTCATTTTGTCAAGTCGATTAGTGCACCCCCTTTCTAAATTTTCTGGGTCCGCCACTGCTCGCATCCTTAGCATTAAGGAACCCTTTGATAAGACTAGTGTATCGACCTCTAATTTTGTCTTCGACTAGTCTAGTCACAACCTGAGGTCGCATCCACAACTTTTCCAACCTACTCATATTGCGTTGTCTCCATATAT
Source organism: Agrostemma githago (assembly GCA_958450325.1). NCBI lineage: Eukaryota > Viridiplantae > Streptophyta > Magnoliopsida > Caryophyllales > Caryophyllaceae > Agrostemma > Agrostemma githago. Next base: position 4,024,982 of record OY288255.1, read on the forward strand.
GGTAAAAAGAGGTGTAGAGCACAGCTCTTATGACACTCCTTTGAGGTGTGGTGCGCCCGATGTGTAGGATCTTGCTCAACATGTCTATTCTCGCTCCATTAAACCCCAACCAATCCTCCCTCTACTTCCTGCAAAATAGCAACGTTAGTTGTACTCACAATAAAAGAAGAGATCAGATGCTCCATTGCTTCAATGTGCAGCTCACCCCATACCGAAACACCCTGCAGGGTCTAGTGTTTAGCGCATTCTTAGCTTGTACATCAGCAAGCAATAAATTGATGCTGTGGAATAGCCCACCTAGCTACACTATACAACTTCCCCTAAGGTTTTGGAACCAAAAATAAAGAGGTAATAATGTGTACCCGTGTGGCTCAAAAAGAAGGGGAAAAATAAGGAAATGTAACGGTGAATATGGATCACGTAATTACGACTTAAAAAGAGAAGGGGGAAAAAATATGGACCATGTATGGTTACTTGTTATTCAATAATGGAGTATGTATTACGTGGTAGATGAAAGACAAATAGGGAGTACGTGGGTTTGAGATTAATTGATTTGAGATTTAATTCAAAGGTGAGTTTAAGAGGAATATGATTGATTAGACAAGAAAAGTAGAATCCTGAGAGTCACAGTGAATGGGGCGGAGATTTCTTCAAAAGTAAGTGTGTTGTTCTCACTTCTCAACCCCACTTTGTCTAATTGTCTCTCATACTGAGGCCGCCTACATTGGGTGGGTCTGAGTATTCCAAAATTTGAGGTACATTAACGAGTTTATGTGTTGGGCCACTATCCTAATAACAGTATCTACCCAAACTTGAATGTACTACTCGATTGGGCCGGATTGTCTACACAAACTTCACTGTACTTGCCCAATAACCAATCCTAGACCAACAACTCAAAAATTACCTAAATCGTTGGATGATACTTCATCCGTCTCATTCATTTGTTTGTCAAATTAACGATATGCACGAGGTACGGCTTTATGTTATAAGAACGACCCACCTAATCATTCTACCCATAAATCAAAACATTTTACAGTATTTTGATAACCTCTCTTATTTTATGAGAAGACTTGTTGTAGAAACGTTTTATATCATAAGACGAGTCCAAATTAGGAGAAATTCGACTTAAAAATGGATAGTTTTGATTGAAATAGAGAGAGTTGCAAAAGCATTAAACTAATTTCTTTGGGGCTTTAGGTGGTCCAATGATCTTATGGTATGAGACGATCTTCTTATAGAAGTTGTGTATTTTATTGGTGACCCCATTTTAAAGTTGGATTGTACACTTGTACCCGACCTATGCTACCAAGCGATCTTATAGAAGCGTTACGAGTACTTAGTAAATAAAGTTGTTTAATCGCGGCTTTGAGTTGACACACGGGCCGAACTACAAGGGTAGAATATGCCTCTAACATAATGGCGGATGGGTTGGACTATGATAACGGGCTACTTATCGTTGCTCTTACTGCCCTCTTTTAAAAAAGAGATCAATATGACTTCTTTTCGACTAAAACATTACTCCCCTCACTCTCTACCAATGGAGATCAATATGGGGTAATTGTTAGTCCCTTCTTTGACCTCCTCCTTTCCACCATAAAATAGTTATACTCCGTACTAACTACCAAACTCATACATTTTTTAGTTCATTTAACTTCCTTGTTACTTACTCGTAATACATTAGTACATCCCAAGTGAGCTCGGAATAATAAGTCATCTATATCAGTAATAATTCAGGTCATTATAAAGTCATGAGTAATACGTCAATAACTCAATATATATCAACTATTGTATTTCTGCCGATTTTCTTTTATTTTCTAACTTTTCAATAATTGGGTGGGATATTATATTCAAATGGAAAGATAAATTAAAAATCGGAGAAAGTAATTGATATATACAAGTTCATCCATGTATTATAGTTTCAAGTTAAGATGGTACTCTTTTATTTTTGAATAAAATACAATTGAATTGAATTATTATCGTCAATTTAGTTTAATCATGACAATATTTCTTGATACTAATAAGGAAATATAACACTTAAAAAAAAATGCCTCCAAAAACATTCACATTTTTCCATTAAGAAATTACTTTTTATGATTCAAATGATATAAAATATTTATGATCAATAAAAAAATCACGCAATAATTTTATATGAATATTTTTTTTTTGATAAAAAGGTCAATCAATAAATTATCATATTAACTAAAAGGTCCAAATTAACTTCTCTTTCTACTTTTAAATTCATCTATTTATAATATTAATACTTAGTAGTATAATCTAAGGTGCAACCAAATAAATAAATTGTTAGTACCACTTTTCTTGAAAAAAATATAATTACATGAGATTAATCTTAATTATTAAAGTAATTTGTTATTGGATGAATCATTATTAGAATATTACTGTAGGTATTTGGACTTAGTTAATACTTTCCCGTTCCAATGAATTGTTTGCCTTTACTTTTGGCACCAAGGGTAGAAGATCCAATGAGGGAGTGACATTTGGAGCAAATGGTCAAATTATATATAAAAAACATTCCTAAAATAGAAAGACAAACAATTCATTGAGATGTCCCAATATGGAATAGGCACACAATTCATTGGGACGGAGGGAGTATCGTTTTTCAGGTCATCTCAATTCTCAAGTGGGTATGAATTCAAATTATATTATGAGATAAATGCGGAGTAGTTACCATCCATAATCCTTTAATGATTTTAGTCCCGGTGAAGACGATGATATGAATACGATTATTATTAGGTTTCTCAAATCGGGTGGATCATCTATTATTAAGTCTTACTTTTATAAAACGACTGAAGTGGTAATTCTTCCTCCAAATTAAAGCTAGTTACGTACTACATTTGCGATGAAAATGAAACATTACCATGCATGCATGTTTTGTACTCATCTGTTTAGATTGTATCCCAAATTGTACGTAAGATGTGATTCTGTATATGCCTCATATAAAGATATGACTATTATTAGATCAGGTAAGAGCAGGGGCGAATCCAAAGTTCAAATTTTGGGTAGTGATTTCATCATATTTGCTTACTTCATATGAAAATGTATTATTTTTACGAAGTATGGAGTAGCAAAGGTCAATAATTTTAACAATTTTTTTCAAATTTGGGGTAGCGAATGCTACCCTTTGCTACTAGCTAGATTTCCCTCTGGGTAAGAGGTAGTATAGTAGTGGTAATAAATGGATGACTGGTCATTTAATTCTGCCTTTGCATGATTTCGTTTTGAGTTGTATCATTTTCGAGTTTATTAGATCGTTAACGTGCATTCAACCATTTTTACACTCCCTAGTGTGAGACTGACTACCGACAATGATTTTTGGGTTAAAAGTGTAGAACACTGTTGTAGGTGTCCGTCCAAGTTTGAAAATGTAAAACCATCTTTTTTAATTTTGTAACTTGAAAGTAGACCTTTATTCATTAAGTACATGCATCTGCATGTATGTTCCTGCGATTTGGTCGACGCTGCATGCATGCACGATAGAATTATGTTTTACTTCAAGAACCAAACTATTTAAGGAAATGATGTTCTTCGTAACTATGCTGAATAAAAGTTCATGCCCGATTCTTAACTTTCTATTAATTGTTTTGTAAGGTTCTTATCCGAGATAACAATTTTGCAAGTTATATTATCCTTCTATATATGTAATCCATCCCATTCATTTAATTGTTTATCTTAAATTAAAATATTTCCTACAATGAATATAAAAGGCAAATAATTAAATGGAACGGAGGGAGTACTAAAAAAGCCTTTTCAAAATGTTTCCTCCAATAATACAATGTATATAATTAAATATGAAAAACAACTCAACAAATAATACTTGGAGTAACAAATTAAAAAGAAAATTTCACAGTGACAAAAAATTTCAAACTAATTTATAATATGCCAACCATTAACTTCACAATAAAAACAAACTACACTCCGTACTCACCATCTAACACTCTAAGTATATATTCACTCACCCCGTGCACACAAACTAATATACAGAGTAGTTCTTGTAAACTCTTATTCTCTTAAATAACATCCGAATGTTATATCATTGTAAACTCTCAAATTAAATAAGTTTATCCTTATTCTAATATCAACTCTTTTAGTTTAATTTGTTATTAACGACCCCTTAAAAGAAATAAAAAAAAATTGTTTGTGATGATTATATCGATTTATTAATCTCTAGGTATTGTGATTTTGTCTTATCTAGACATATGAGAAATACTTGACCTGTCACAAGGAAGAGTTACTCCAAATAATTTTTTTCCAAAACTTTCTCTGATTTTTTTTTTCTGGTGCTCGAATAACCTTATTATCTATTATTCTGTTAAATTAATAGGTCGAATTTGTAGAAAAACTACTCCAATAAGTTTGTTTTAGTGGACTATCATGTCCATCATAGGTTCATAATATAATTAGGGAGTAGGCTGATGATGAATCCGAACATACATTATGCATAATATATACTCCATAACAACTCCGTTTATCTTTGTCGAATTTGCGCGTACGTAATTGAAGATGGTTCCCTTAGCTTAGCTTGTCCGGTAGTGAGTAATATCAGTAGTCAGTAGACAGTAGTCACCTAAACGACCGGGTCCTCTTACCTTCTTTGCTTTTCATGCTAAATAATTGATCCACAACGTCCGGATGTCGCATGCAACCTTGATTAGCTTCCTTCCTTCTACACTACTCCATCTATTCACGTTCTCTATTATTTCCATGCTCCTAATAGTATTCACCGAGTCAGCGATGACCAAAACAATAACCCGACTCACTAATAATCCCGTCTCACGATACATGGGGAGAACGTACTTCATCTTAAATCAGAGGGACATTTTTTTTTTCTTTTTCTTTCTTCCACTGATAGGTTGTACGTAGTAGTGTAGGTTTTTTTTAAATTATTGGCTACAAATTACAAGAAAATCATGTGTAGATCCATGCCGGTGGGTGTCGTATATAAGTATATTACCCATCCACCGGCACGACATGACAGCGGAAACATCATTGAATTTCCTAGAATACCATATACTTCGTATATGGTAATATATTGTAATAATATTGGCCGTTTACAATGCTAGACCGTCTTACTCTATAATTAGATGAAAATTAAATCAATTTTAATTGTCATAGAGATTTCTCTTCAAAAAAATTGGCATAGAGATAGTACTACTGTAGTGAGGAGCGTAGGTGGAGATTGCTTTAGTAATGAGTTGGTATAAATTGATGGAGAGTTAAAAATTTCTTGTCTTATTCTTAAAAATTCAACTACTTTTTCTTGGAAAATTTTCAACATTTCTAAATATAGCCGTCTGGAGGGAACTAGGTCCACGTCCACCCACAGATTTCCCGGATAATTAGGTTAGCCAATGCCAAAAGGAAAAAAAAATCACAATTGTGCCTATTATCAAATGGACAGTGATAGGGCGGCACCGGAATAAAATAATAATAAAAAAAAAATCTTGTAAATCTTTATTTTGATTTTGGGTAAAATTCAAAAGGACATATGTGTAATTTTATCATTTATTATTTATTATAAATTATTTAATTAAGAATATTTTTAAATAAACTAATATTTACCGTATCTTTTAATTGATTATTCACCAATATTTTACGTTTTACTGATTCATCATTAGTTTTTGGAAAAAATATTCGAGTGCTGTTTTTCGTCGTCGACATTTCAGCCACGTCGTCGGCGCTTTTTAAAGTAAAAAACGATCTTGCCCTTGCCTTGCCCTTGCCTTAATTAGATTAGTTAACTAATGTTATGTAATTTTAGAAGTTAGATTAGTTATTGAAACTCGTTAATGAAGCGGTTTTTTAATTTTTCAAACCGTTCCGTTATTATCTTGTCCTTATTATATATATATCCACTCAAACTCCACTCACCCTATTTAATTTAATTTTCTCTCACTTAAAAAAAGCGTCTTTTCTTTAGAGAAACCCGACTTTTCTAGAAATTAGGTTGTCGGCGATTTTTAATGTGAAAAGACAACAACGTCCTTCCCTAATTACATTCACTAACTTTGTTAATGAAATTAAAAAATTTAATCATGTTAATGAAACTCGATAATAAAACGTTTTTTTTTTTTTTGAAAACCGTCATTTTATTATGTTACGGATTATGTTATATTATATATCCTCCCCCATCCACAACAACACTAATATTATTAATAATATTAAAATTGTATTAATAGGCGATTTTAGGAGGTTTTAGAATCAAATATAGATAATAGTTTAGTAAGGTTTATCAACAATGTTCAGTTGGTCTAGTGGTGAAGAGACTCATTTGTGTTCAAGAGATTGTGGGTTCGAGCCTTACTTTTTTAATCGAGCCCCATTTCGATTATAATTAATACTATTAGATTGATAGTTTAGGTTCCCCATAGCTAATTTGTGTGTGATATATACCCTAATTGAGTAGTTATTGTTTTCTATATTCGATTTTGGTATCGATTTGGCTGATGGTGGGATCGATTTCTGCGAAATATAAATTTCCTAAACATATTCCCGGGATACATTGAGACACGTGTCTCGGAGACCGTTCATAGTCCAAAAACCGACATTTCAAATTAGTCGGGAATATATTTGTTACGTTAGTTAAGAAACTTAATTAAATTCATTAGAATATATTACATAAGGGTAAAAGAGTTACGTTGAAACACGTGCCTCAAAAACCGTTCAAGAGTACAAAAACCGTAATTTTAATTTACTCGAAAATATTAATTACATTAATTAACAAACTTAATTAATATCAATAATCATAATTAGAGGAAGGGTAAAAAAGTAAATTCACGTATAAAGCGCCGACGACGTGGCTGAAATGTCGACGACGAAATGTAGTAGTGAAATATTCACTGTTACCACTTTAAACTTGAAAGAAGATCGGAAATTAGTTACGATTAGAAAACTGTTCTCAAATTTTGGTATGTACGTGTTTATCCTCGTAATTTTTCAGTTTGGTAATCGTATTTAGTTTGTTCGAATTATTTTTACGTGAATGCTCTTATTTCAGTAATCAAATTCGTAAAAAACGTCATCGGTTCCAAATTGTTACGGAGTAAAAAAAACTAATCGATGCGATACTACTTAGAAATTAATGTTCGTAAAATAAATTACCTAGCATTTTTGGTCGGTTTAGATTTTCTTTTTCAAAGTGGGCGATATTGTCAAATAGGTCCGGGTTTATGGTTTTTACGATACAATGTAAAAAAACTAGACATGTCGAAACTCAATCCACGACCCATTTGATTCGAACCCAAAAAGATCCATTAATCTAGGATTGAAATCCGACTCGACCCTTATTGTAACCCGACCAATTTAACGGATCTAAAATCTTCTAATCAAAAAAATTCCGTACAGTGAAAAAAAAAAACAAATTTTCGTCTACTCTATATTTCAATGTATAGAATTCTATAGGTTATAAAATTATATATAATGTATATGCAATATATATATATATATATATATATATATATATATATATATATATATATATATATATATATATATATATTTTTTTTTTTAACCCCCCACAAATCTTCATAACGCAATCTTCATATTGTTTTGTTATTTTCTTTGATTTTTTTTTTAATTATATATTATAAGCTATTTTAAATATGTGAATTACCGAATTTACCCTTAACAACCAACTTAATCTAAAGTCATATTTTAATGAAAATAAATAAAATAAGTATAGTAAATTACTAAAATATCCTCGGTGGCGCACAAATTCGGCGTCACCCGGTGGCGCCATCTCATTATTCTTATCAAATACTCCCCCCGAATTTCTAACAATGTCCCACTTTTTTTTTGACTGAGTTTGATCTTTTATCCATTTTCTACTTTTGGTCATAAATGTGTGGTTCACATTTATCCACCAATTTCTCTCTTCTTCCTTTTTTTTTTTTTCACAAATTCTTGTTTGTGACGGAAGTATCCATTACAAACTTCTAACGGATCAAGTACTAAACTAAAGACAAAAATAAAGTGTGGGTGGGACATAACAAACCAATTGTCTTATTCATATATGTGTCATGTATTTGACCCGTCATATTATTATGACGGATAGTCCCGTCGCAAGAGAGACCCATTGTTCTTTTTAACCATTCATTTTCCCTTTCTTATTTTTCACCCAAAACACAAATGAAATCATCTACCAATTCCGGTACTCTACTTCAATAATTCAAGAGCACTTAAAACTTATGTAAAATACTTGTTAAGTAATATAGTCAATTAACACATAGTTATGCAGCAAAATTAAACGAAATGAAGAAATCAAATTAAAAAAAAAATTCCTCTCTCGAGACTGCTATCTACCAATTCCGGTAGTGGTAAACCCCAAATTTTAATCTTTATCGTTATTTTTGAGTAGTTTCTTTAGATGATGAATAACTCGTGCCTCTCTCTTTTGGAGATTTGTCTCCATCAATTGATGGGTTTGTTCCTATAAGAGGTGAAAGAATAATGTACAAGATCAGGGGAACAATGAAATTTCTAGGTATGATGATACAATTGAGATTAATTAGATCTTGGTCTAGTATTTGTGAAAATAGAGAAAGTTCATTCTTTTGAAATATATCATCAGATCCATAGATTTTTTCGTGAAAGGTTGTGCCAATCAACAACGATATATAGAAGCCTATGCAGAAACGTATTATTCTAATAGCGATCCTCCTTCGTGAAAGATTGTGCCAATCAACAACGATATATAGAAGGCTATGCAGAAGCGTGTTATTCTAATATTGATCTTCGTCACAAGGATTTTCGTTATCTATTTTTACAAATGTGTATTTTGATATCGTTTGTAATTGCCGTATGGTTTATTATTAATAAAATTGATCTTCACTTAACAAAAAGTAAAATACTTGTTTGATGAAATAAATTTTACGGAGTATTGTTTATAATGAGCTGTATGCCTGTATCCGTAACGATTTTTAATAGAACTAATAATGGTATTATTACTATCTTTGAATGATTGCTTTTGAGTTACATTGTGATTTATTTGAGCTAACATTTTCGTTAAAGGGTTTCAAAAACTTTTCATCAAAACTCATGTACTACCTCACAACAAAACACAAAAAATCTCATAATCAATACGTAAAACTAGTGGTATAATCTATAAAGCAAGACAGCCTATGTAACAACGACCATACGCATGAAATTTGAATGTCAAATGGAAGGTAGATATGGAAACTACCATCTCAAGTGTAGAACCAAGTAGAAAAGGCACATCAACTCTGTTATTCTAGGAGTACTACCCTAATATCATTAATCTCGCAACCTCATAAGCAACCTACTTATAATGGCAATCCAAAACGAATATTCTTACTAATATATATGCCAAATCCATTAACCTCAACCCAACCTACTATTTTACGCTATACTAATAATTGAAGTACAATATCGAAAATATATTAGTCTAGTGGTTGAGATTAGATACAATGTTGTACAAATAATTGAAGCAAAGTACTAATTAAAGATATACTTCGTATTAGTTTAGTTGTTAAGATAAGACACCCTGGATAATAGGTAACAGATTCAAATGCGAATTAGTGCGCGTTTTGTTGAAAAAATATAAAATAAAATTGAAATACGTAACGGTAGAAATTAAAGTTTTTGGGGTGATATGTTTTTAACCATGGTAAAACAAGGGTAAATGGTGAAGCTATATAAATGGAGTAGTGTTGCATTCCTCGAGGCATATCGAAAAACACACTTAGCTTCTTCTCGTATATACTCGTGAGAATGGTTAGGGTCCAAAGAATGGTGACTCTAATAGTGGCCTTGATCTCCCTTAGTTTTGAGTTTGTAGTGTCATCTTCTCCTTACTCTTATGCTTCTCCACCTCCACCCCCTAAGGAATATTATCCACCACCATCTCCACCCAAATACAAGCCCCCACCCACACCGGTCTACGTGCCACCCCCGGTGTACAAGCCCCCGCCCCATCATCACTATACTCCACCCACTCCCGTGTACAAGCCACCACCTGTTCCCAAATACCCACCGCCTACTCCAGTGTACAAGCCACCTCCACACTACTACTCACCTCCAGTATACAAGTCACCACCCGTGCACAAATATCCGCCACCTACTCCAGTGTACAAGTCACCACCTGTACACAAATACCCACCACCAACTCCAGTGTACAAGCCACCTCCACACTACTACTCGCCTCCAGTGTACAAGTCACCACCTGTACACAAATACCCACCACCAACTCCAGTGTACAAGCCACCTCCACACTACTACTCACCTCCGGTGTACAAGTCACCACCAACTCCAGTATACAAGCCACCTCCACACTACTACTCACCTCCAGTGTACAAGTCACCACCTGTACACAAATATCCGCCACCTACTCCAGTGTACAAGTCCCCACCAATACACAAATACCCGCCACCAACTCCAGTGTACAAGTCCCCACCAATACACAAATATCCGCCACCAACTCCAGTGTATAAGTCACCTCCCCACTACTACTCACCACCAGTGTATAAGTCACCACCAGTACACAAATACCCACCACCAACTCCAGTGTATAAGTCACCACCGGTACACAAATACCCGCCACCAACTCCTGTGTACAAGTTCCCTCCACACTATTACTCACCTCCCATTCACAAGTACCCGCCACCCACACCGGTGTATAAGTCTCCCCCAGTCCACAAGTATCCGCCACCCCCTCCAGTGTATAAGTCTCCCCCAGTCCACAAGTACCCACCACCCACTCCGGTGTACAAGTCTCCACCGGTTCACAAGTACCCACCACCCACTCCGGTGTATCACCCTAAGCCCGTCCACCACTCACCTCCTCCATACTTTTACGCTTCACCACCCCCTCCTCCTTACTATCACTAGTTTCATCACTTGACTTTAACCACTACACACCCAAGGTATGATGCACATTTTATTTCTTCTTTATCTTTAATCTCAATAGGTCCACTCGAACGTAGTTTGTGAGTATGTAATTCGTTCGTTCTAACACAAAAGGGAAAGTAAGGATAATCATACAAGATTGTCTGGACAAGTATGAGAACGTTCACTTTGTGAAGTTAGTCATGAAAAAATAAAAATAGGACGACATTATATATCAATTGCATGAACTGAGCTCTTAGTATGTAAACAAATGACTGGAACAGTTGTTACGTTTGTAAAAAATAATATATTCAGATGACACAAAAAAGTAAATATTACTCGTATTAGTATCTTAGTTTAGGTATGATTAGTACGTCGTTCATGATACTGTAAATATGAGATTAACGTACTCTTATTAAAACAATCAATAATAAAAATTAATTTTTATCACGATATGTAAACAATTGACTTGGACGAATGAAGGATTAGTAAATTTCGTGACATAATAATCATAAAAAAAATTAATTCAACCCCTGTAGAAGTTTACTTTGTAGGGAAATGAGTACGCGAGATAATTAAAAGGTATTGTGTAGATAAAATGCAGGTTGCTACTGGAATCCAAGCAAATGTAAAGGTGATGAAGCTGAGAGAGGTCTAGGAGTCGAAGTCGCGTGTTCTTGTGTTACCAATAAAGCCTCCGAGATCGTCTATTAGCTATATATAGTCTGAAATTTGAAGAACGTAATATTTCGTAATGTATCTCGTATTGTCTTCAATTAATCCCTTTTCTTTAATTTGAGTGTTCTGTATAATATTGAGAGTACGTCCTCTTAAATGTGTAATATACAGAGTAATTTGTATCTGGTTCATCCTTTTTTAAAGAATGAAATAAAAGGGGTTCAAATTGTTCAATGATACCGTCTATAATTTGAACTAATTAAGACCTACTAGTGTTATAACCGCAGATATCTTAATCTATTTACTTGATTCAGTAATAATATGTTAGTTACATTCACAAGTAGTGACGTTTCTAAAAATCTGATAGAGGCGGTGTGAAAATGAATATGTTACGTGAGTCTGTAACGACATTGAGTTAGTGTATAAATATAAACGAAAAATAATTTCGTACATAAATGTAAAGGTCTTTTTGGACAAAACTGACAACACCAATTATTCCTAAAAATTATAAGAAGTAAATTTTGCTTATGTTTTTCTTGAAATTGTTGAAATTTATGAAATTATGAGGATGACTTTAAACAAATACTTCGTACTTCATACTTTAAAAAAAAATACAAATACATTTTTTGCTTTAGAGATTGTTTGCTTCACCATGTTTGCTTCACAAAAATACAAATACATTTTTTACTTCGTACTTCATACAAACAATAAAAATATACTTAGAGATTGTTTGCTTCACCATGTTTTAATTAAGTTAAGTGTACAAAATACTAGACTTAACTTAACACTCAACAAGATAACAAGAGTCTTGAAACAATATTCGGACAATTCATCCAATAAATTATTGACTTACATGTTACATGTTGACGGGGGTCGGCACCACAGCTATGGTCGGCAGCCGGCGAGGTTATGACCGAGTCGTCACCCCTCCAGCCAAGGCCCACCGGCTCTCTCCAGCCGGAGAGGGGCCATCGGTCTAGCTCGGGGTCCGGCGGACGACCTTCATATCTCGAGTCCTATAAATACCCCCAAGACATCCGTATAGAAAGGGGGAAGAAAAACACAACATTCACCAACATGTCATCCACACAAGATATTTCTCTAGAAAGTTAAGTAATATCCTCCATAACCTTACCTCTACCCTCCAATCCATATCACTGACTTGAGCGTCGGAGAGGCAACCTCGGAACCCCTCCGAGGCCCTTGTTTGCTCCCTGTGCAGGTCCGGCACTCTGGGCTTCATATATCGGGAGAGGAGGATCGCCGGCCATACCCGGCGGGAGGTATATAATTGTTTGATACCCAAACAATTTGGCGCCGTCTGTGGGGACTTTGAACAAAAAAGGTCCTCGCTCTAAGAAAACAAAATCGTCAAAACGTTACGATGACGACTCGCGACACCATAGACACCCCTGCTGAGGCGGAAGCCGAGCTCGAAATTGTGAGAACATCCCCACCGGAGGACCAAGCCCGAGACAAGGACAAAGGTAAAGGCCATTTGGCCTCAACGTCCGCGCCAGCAGAGGTGCCCCCTGCCGTCATTCCGTTGAACACTTTCACCCCCGAGCAGCTGTCAGCCACTCAACTCTTCCTCGCTGCCCTTCTAGGGGCGACGACTCCGTCAACACCCGCCTTGCAGCGCGCGAAAGAAACCCCCCAGCCTACCACCAGGATCTTCCAAAGGGCCGACGTTTCGCCAAGGGAGCTCTTCCCCGAACTGCCAAGGACGATGGCGCTGGAAGAAAGGAAACAACGATACCTGGAAAAAAGCAGGCACCTTGATGATGAGCGTATCAGGCTACGTCGTCGCCGGCGAAAATACCGATCCAGGGATCCTTCGCCGGCCTGCCCAAGGGCGGACTCGGGCACCCCGACACCGTCCAATATCGGGAGGGAGAATAGCGAGTCCCCCACAAGTAGCAGGCGCCGCGAAAGGAGCCGAAGTCATAACCCGACCATACATCACCGGCTGGGTCCAGGCACCCAAAGGGCCAGGAAAAGCCGCAGCCCCCTGAGGACGGTTCATCACCGACTGGGCCAGAGAGAGAGAGATGGAAGACCTACAAAAACCGTCCAAGACCGGCTAGGCCCTAGGGAGCGTGAAAGAAAGAACGCCAGCCCCGAGGAACGAGGCTCGGTATTCACCCGGCTAACGAACAGCGCTGCCCGAGAAAACAGGTCCGTACATCAGGAGAGGTCCGATCAAGAGACATTCGTGACATGCCGATCCGGCAGAAACACGTCCGCCTCCCACGAAGAGGGGGAGGGCGAGTCGAAACTGGCAACGCCCGGCATGAAAGCACAAAAGAGAGGACGGCCGACGGTATCGCCGTTTCACCCAGATATTACGGAGCACCCCATGCCCAGGGTTAAGGTACCCAATATCCAATTCGACAACCCTCCATTAAGAGAATGGCTAGGAGGATTTGGGACAGCGGTGGCATACTCAGCCGTCTGCCACCCGCAAACCAACGGCTAGGCCGAGGCGGCCAACAAACAAATCCTCAACGGACTAAGAAAGATGCTGGAGGACCTAAAAGGGAGATGGGCGGATGAGTTACCAAGTGTCCTGTGGTCCCTAAGAACGACACAGAAGGCGGCAACAGGACACTCGCCGTTCGGCCTAGTATATGGGGCAGAAGCCCTCCTCCCCATAGAAACGCGCCTTCCCTCCGCCCGTAGCAAATACTATGAGGGCGGCAGGAATGAGACGGCCATGGAAGAAGCCTTGGACCTGGTGGAAGAAACCAGGGAGGAGGCACGCGTAAACTTAGTTGCATATCAACAACGCATGAGAAAGGCCTACAACCAGAGGGTAAACCACCGAAGGTTCCAAATGGGTGACTTAGTCCTGAGGAAACCCGCGGCAGTCAGCAAGGCAAACGAACACGGAAAGCTCAGCGCCAACTGGGAAGGGCCATACGAGATCACTAAGGTCCTAGGACCAAGTACTTACAAGCTAAAAGACAGAGAAGGACGGGACTTACCGTCACACTGGAACGCCGACACCGCCAGGAGGTACTACTTATGAGTGAGCGGACGAAATGTTGTACTGAACCTCGGCAGGGTACCATCGGGCCTGTCGACGACCCTGCCACCAGAAACTTGTAAAAATTTTTAATAAGGAAGGCTCTGTTTACTATCTACTTGCTCCCCGTTCACTATGTTCTCGACCAGCAAGCAGGGGGCAATAAGGGGGGGAGCCCCTATTCGCCTATCGCCAAGAATGGACCCCCCACCAAAAGTCGGGAACCGACTGTGGCCTGACCACAGCCGGCCTACCGGCCAAATCTCCCCCACCCAGAGTGTGGGGGCATTAGTCGGGAACCGACTGTGGCCTGACCACAGCCGGCCTACCGGCCAAATCTCCCCCACCCAGAGTGTGGGGGCATAAGTCGGGAACCGACTGTGGCCTGACCACAGCCGGCCTACCGGCCAAATCTCCCCCACCCAGAGTGGGGGCATAAGTCGGGAACCGACTGTGGCCTGACCACAGCCGGCCTACCGACCAAATCTCCCCCACCCAGTGTGGGGGCATAAGTCGGGAACCGACTGTGGCCTGACCACAGCCGGCCTACCGGCCAAACCTCCCCCACCCAGCGTGGGATAAGGAGTTTGTTACAATAAAGCATGGAATAAACATAAGATAATATAGCAAGACAGAATGATAAAAGCAGAAAATTAAAAGCGTCAGAAGCGCCAAGCGTTTGTTACAACAAGGAGTCAAAATAAGGCTACAACAATTCAAAGATCGGCAGCCGTCCCCAAAGGATCAAGCGCCACCTACAAACAGAACAAAAAGGAATACAAAGGATAAAGCATGGAGGGTAAGCCTATGCCTAAACCTCAAGAGGGTAGGTGCGAGGAGATCCACAAAAAGCCTCAAGAGGGGGCAGAGGAGTTAGCAGTATCTGCCGGCTCATCTGCCGCCCCCTCCTCTCCCTCCCTGAGGGTACATGAGGCACAGGAGGACGACGGCCCGAGTTCCTATTTAGGAGAGGAAGGAGGCTCGGCCGCCGGCGACCCACCCTCACGTTCATCCTCCTCCGCTTGAATTCGCTGATATATCGGATTATACCGACCAAAGTCAAAACTCGGGTCATACTCAAGAAGGGCTTTTGACGTCAAGTCAACAACGGCATTCATTCCCTCTAGAAAAGCTGCATCACCTTCCTTCGACAAGTCGGCAATCTCACCAGACTTCTTCTCCAATTCCTGCTCAGCAGCCGCCAACTTCGACTGAAGGGACCCCATATCAGCACGAGCCGACTGCAATTGCCCCTCCAGATCCCTCTTGAGCGACTCACAGGAAGAATGGACCCCCCGTAGAGTCTCCAGCTCCTTGAGACCGGTCACCTCCTTCTCCTCAGCCTCCAACCTTAGCTTCTTCTCCGACTCCAGCTTCGCCTCAGCCGCCGACCTTAATTGCTTCTCCAACTCCAGCTTCAACTCTGCCTCCTGCAAGCGAGACATCAGCCTCACACCCTCCTCCGCCGCCTTCTTGATCTTAATACTGGCTTGGACAACCTTAGACAAATCCTCCCCCAGGCCACGATAGACGGTATCCAGTTGGGCAAGAGTTTGAATCCGGTCAACAGGCGAAACGTCTCCCTCCAACATCCTGTAAAAAGAAAGGTCAGACAAGGTGGGGAGAGGCGCATCCACGGCGGCGGCAACATCGCGCATAGTTTCCCGGTCCTGAGAGGCCTCCAGGCAGGCAGCCGCCTCCCGGAATCCGGAAGACGGTTCGGCAACCCCCTCCTGTTCGGGAAGAGCCGCAATAGTGACAACCGGCGAGCTAGTAGTCCTTGGGGAGGTAACAACCTCGGAATCCCCGAAATCAACCGGCGCGCCGGCCACACTCATGGCCCCCTCCGGGTCAACAGAGGGACCCACGGCCTGCCTCTTCGGAGGAGGAGCCCCACCGAACGACGACGCCGCCCTCCTCATCCTGGAAAGCCTCGACTTCTGGTGGGTCATAATGGTTAAACGGTCCAACGGGGGAGCCGGCGGCGTGGTAATGAGAGGACGGAGGGAAGGATCCAACCCTAACAAGTCAATCTCCTCAGGCGTCCAAGTAGCCGACCTGTTGCCTGCAAAGTTAGGCAGGAAAATGGGCAGAGGTTTGAGGGTCTGAGAACTGTCAAGGAAGGTAGACAACACAAGTGAATAAGTAGGTCGCCAGATACCTGAGCCGGCGACAGGGACGCACATGCCCACCCGTTCCAGAAAATCATTCCTCGTGATCAGATCATAGTGAGGAAGCCATATTGAAGGAGCGGCCACCCTCTCCTTGCCTGACCACTTCATAACGGCAGGAAAGGCGGCCACAACTTCCCTATCCGACTGCCCCAAACCGGACTCCCTCAAATCCAAACAACTCCCCATCTCCTTATCACTCTCCAGATTGACGCGTACATCCGACTGGAAAAACCGGGGGACGGCCCAAGGCCTATCCGAGCGAACATACAAGAAAGCACCTTTCCACTTGTGACAGTTCGATAGGATGGGATAAGAAGTGACATACTTGCCTCGCCGGCCAAGGGCCCAATAGGAAGACGACGACGCCTTAAGACGCACCATGAACCTAAACGCCTCCACCGAAGGCCTCCACCTCCTAAACCGGCACACCCAGCAAAATGAGATGATGGCACGAAAGGATTGAGGAGTCAGCTGACCCAGCGCCAACCTCATACGACAGAACACCGCCTCCACGAAAGGGTCGAGGGGAAAACGGAGGCCGAACTTCAGGGATTCCACGGATACTCCGACACATCCCTCCGGAGGAGAGCAAATGGACTGCCCCGGGTCCGGCAGCAAGTATTCATAACCCTCCCCGAGAGGGTAAAGTTCTTTAGCAGCATCAAGACCCTCAACATCAAGGACTTTCTGACGCCAACCCTCATCGATCAAGGTACTGGCGTGAAGGAGAGGACGACGGTTGCTCTCAACACCCTCATTCTCCGGCTCCACCGGCCCGGAAACAATATTCGGACAATTCATCCAATAAATTATTGACTTACATGTTACATGTTGACGGGGGTCGGCACCACAGCTATGGTCGGCAGCCGGCGAGGTTATGACCGAGTCGTCACCCCTCCAGCCAAGGCCCACCGGCTCTCTCCAGCCGGAGAGGGGCCATCGGTCTAGCTCGGGGTCCGGCGGACGACCTTCATATCTCGAGTCCTATAAATACCCCCAAGACATCCGTATAGAAAGGGGGAAGAAAGACACAACATTCACCAACATGTCATCCACACAAGATATCTCTCTAGAAAGTTAAGTAATATCCTCCATAACCTTACCTCTACCCTCCAATCCATATCACTGACTTGAGCGTCGGAGAGGCAACCTCGGAACCCCTCCGAGGCCCTTGTTTGCTCCCTGTGCAGGTCCGGCACTCTGGGCTTCATATATCGGGAGAGGAGGATCGCCGGCCATACCCGGCGGGAGGTATATGATTGTTTGATACCCAAACACATGTGTAAATATTTTAATAAATTTCATTTTTTTTCGTAAAATAAGTACTCCGTATGAGGCAGTAAAGTTTGAGCTATATAAGTCAAAAGGATAATGTATAAAGTCGGACTTGAGTCTTAACTAAGTTAATACGGAGTAATATATAAATAAGAAATATGAGTCTAAAACTTATTTGACAGAGCCTTAAAATTGAAATAAGTGTTTTTTTAATAATGAGATGGCGCCACCCGGTGGCGCCGAATTTGTGCGCCACCGAGGGTATTTTAGTAATTTACTAGGGTTGTATTATTTTTTTTCTTTAAAATATTATTTCAAAAGTAGTTAGTTGACAAGGGTAGAATCGGTACTTCACAAAATAAGTTAAATTATATATATAATAATTATATAATTTAAGAACAAAAAAATCAAACGAGATACGTTAGTTACTATTGAAGATCATTAAAAAAAATTGTATCTTAATTGTAAGGATTAGTTAGGTTAGACATATATTGAAAAAAATTAAATCTATTTGTATTACATATATAATTTTATCACACTTATAAGTAATGAAGTGCACTTGGATGAGTGGTATTTATGAGGCAAATTGGATTATTTTTTAATTGTGCTCGGGTTCGAGTCACACATAAACCATTTTTTCATTTTCAATTTTATTTCAACGTTTCAATATCTCTCACTTTTTTTCCTACAAAACTATTTTTTTTTCATTTCAATTTTATTTTAAAGTTTCAATATCTCTCACTTTTTTTCCTAAAAAACTATTTTCTTTCATTTTCAATTTTATTTTAATGTTTCAATATACCTCGGTTTTTTTTCCTAAAACAAATACTATGTAGACAATATATAAATTGCTTACCTAAAATTACATGTATGCCCTTTTGAATTTTACCCAAAATCAAAATGAAGATTCTCAAGATTTTTTTTTTATTATTTTATTTCGGTGGCGCCCTATCACCATACTTTTTTTTTGCAGAATGAAATAAGTGTGTATTGGATAATCTTATCTTAGAATTTATACATTACTCTCTAAGATCAATATAGAAAACCTATAAATGCACCATAGTACGGAGTAATAAACTTAGAATAAGGCCCGATGGGAAATCCTAAATACACATTATTAGGAAATTAAACCTTCTTAATAGTCATTCGGAAGTCGGAACAATAGATTCAAGACATAAGGTCAACTATTGTTCGGTTGCTCCATATTAATGCACTCCTAGGTTGAAAGTCCTGCGTTGCACGGGTTAATTAACATAAATATACTGAAAAAAAAAAGTTACATATTGTTTGGGTATCAAACAATCATATACCTCCCGCCGGGTATGGCCGGCGATCCTCCTCTCCCGATATATGAAGCCCAGAGTGCCGGACCTGCACAGGGAGCAAACAAGGGCCTCGGAGGGGTTCCGAGGTTGCCTCTCCGACGCTCAAGTCAGTGATGTGGATTGGAGGGTAGAGGTAAGGTTATGGAGGATATTACTTAACTTTCTAGAGAGATATCTTGTGTGGATGACATGTTGGTGAATGTTGTGTTTTTCTTTTTGCCCCTCTGCTATACGGATGTCTTGGGGGTATTTATAGGACTCGAGATATGAAGGTCGGCCGCCGGACCCCAAGCTAGACCGATGGCCCCTCTCCGGCTGGAGAGAGCCGGTGGGCCCTGGCTGGAGGGATGACGACTCGGTCATAACCTCGCCGGCTGCCGACCGTACCTGTGGATGTCCGCCCAGGGTCATCGTGGGCCGCTTTCAGTGAAGAGTTCCTGGGTGAGGTGCCGCAGGGCCGGTGTGGGTTTGCGTGCAATCCGTTCGTCTTCCCTACTAGCCTAGGTTGTGTGTAGAGGTAATGATGGCTTTTGATTTCCCTAGATTGCTTTGGTGGTTGCATGCATATAATGGTGTGTATGCATGATTCTAGCTCCCCTATATAAGGTCTTCATTTTTTGCCATTTTTGGCATCATTTTCTCATTCCCATTTTTGAGAGCTTTAACTTACTCATGTCGTCCTCTTCTGGGAGCAATTCTCCACCTTCCGCCGTGGTACATCCGAGCACTCCTGTCCGGCGCAGGAAACGTTCCCCTTCTCCGGAGGGTTCGAAACCTAAGTATGGACGCTGGATTTCCCGGGGGCCACCCTACCGCCCACCGGCGCCTGTGGAGGCTGCTCCTCCTGCCCCTCCTCCTGCTACGGGGATTGTAGGGAGTTCTCCCAGTGATGATCATGATCGCCCTCACCGGCGTGCCAGGGTGCACTTCGGCGTTTCTGAGCCGGACGTCGATCCGGATTGTCCGTCGTCGGGCGATCCCTCCGGCTTCTCTTTTTTGAGCAGCCATTCGTCCGGGCCATCCTGGATGGGCGGTCCTCTCTGCCCTAGTGACTCATCGGGCGAGATGGCGGAGGGTTTCGACACCCTTCGTGGGATTCGTGCCCCCCCTCCCTCTCCTGCCTCCTCCTCTTCCCCTACTACCTCGGACTCCTCTCTTCCTGATGAGGACACCAAGGGGGAGGATATGGAGTGAGGTTTTCTTGGTGTCATAGGTCCGGAGGGCGCCTTGTTTTGTCGGTTGGGGCTACTAGGTGGAAAGGCGGTGTATTCGGCTCTTATTTTGTACTAGGTAGTTTTTTGTGTAATTTTGGGGGTTACCGGCCCTTTCTTCTATTGATGTTGTATTACTCGGTTGCCGGCTCCCTTATCCTGTGTATGTTTGACTTTGTTTATTGAATGCGAATTATCGTACTTTGCGCCTCAAGTCACGCCTTCCCACTTATCTGTCTCTTTTTTGTGTTGTCTTTTCGCATTCTGTATTTTTGTTGTTGTATTGAATGCCACTTGCCCCTTGTCAGTTAATCTGGTGGGTGGCCCTAGGAGGTGTTCTTTATATAAATAGGGTTTCCCCCCCTCATTTGCCCCTTATTTGCCATTTCACTCTCTCACCAAGTGTTAGAGCAAAACTTCTTACTTTCCTTTCCTCTCTGATTTAGTCGCCGTCTCCTGCCTCGGGAGTCCTAGTTTTTTCGCCGGCTTTTCTAGGTTAGTTTTCTTTCTCTCATCTTTCGTTTATTCCTTTGCTCTCGCATCATGTCCACCCGTTCCCAGCGCGTTCGTTTTGAGGAAGAGGATGAGTCGGGGATGTCGGAGCGTGGCGGGACCCAGGGTAGTGGGTCTGTCGGAGGGGTCGACGATTCCTCGTCGGGGGAGTCTGTAGAGGAGGTGGAGCCTGTTTATGCGGAGCCCATCCGGGCTTTGCGCATTTCTGCCGGGGAGTCTTCCACTTTTGCGAGGGGTGGCGAAGGGCTGCCGCCATCCGGCGTTTCTGGGGGGAATGTTGTTGCTGGTAGTTCCATGGTTCTGCGCCGCCGTCCTCAGAAAGGGGATTCTTGTTTGGGGGACCCCTCTGGGGCGGGGGCGTCTTCTCCCCGTCCCTCGGCCTCTGTTTCCGGGCCGGTGGAGCCGGAGAATGAGGGTGTTGAGAGCAACCGTCGTCCTCTCCTTCACGCCAGTACCTTGATCGATGAGGGTTGGCGTCAGAAAGTCCTTGATGTTGAGGGTCTTGATGCTGCTAAAGAACTTTACCCTCTCGGGGAGGGTTATGAATACTTGCTGCCGGACCCGGGGCAGTCCATTTGCTCTCCTCCGGAGGGATGTGTCGGAGTATCCGTGGAATCCCTGAAGTTCGGCCTCCGTTTTCCCCTCGACCCTTTCGTGGAGGCGGTGTTCTGTCGTATGAGGTTGGCGCTGGGTCAGCTGACTCCTCAATCTTTTCGTGCCATCATCTCATTTTGCTGGGTGTGCCGGTTTAGGAGGTGGAGGCCTTCGGTGGAGGCGTTTAGGTTCATGGTGCGTCTTAAGGCGTCGTCGTCTTCTTATTGGGCCCTTGGCCGGCGAGGCAAGTATGTCACTTCTTATCCCATCCTATCGAACTGTCACAAGTGGAAAGGTGCTTTCTTGTATGTTCGTTCGGATAGGCCCTGGGCCGTCCCCCGGTTTTTCCAGTCGGATGTACGCGTCAATCTGGAGAGTGATAAGGAGATGGGGAGTTGTTTGGATTTGAGGGAGTCCGGTTTGGGGCAGTCGGATAGGGAAGTTGTGGTCGCCTTTCCTGCCGTTATGAAGTGGTCAGGCAAGGAGAGGGTGGCCGCTCCTTCAATATGGCTTCCTCACTATGATCTGATCACGAGGAATGATTTTCTGGAACGGGTGGGCATGTGCGTCCCTGTCGCCGGCTCAGGTATCTGGCGACCTACTTATTCACTTGTGTTGTCTACCTTCCTTGACAGTTCTCAGACCCTCAAACCTCTGCCCATTTTCCTGCCTAACTTTGCAGGCAACAGGTCGGCTACTTGGACGCCTGAGGAGATTGACTTGTTAGGGTTGGATCCTTCCCTCCGTCCTCTCATTACCACGCCGCCGGCTCCCCCGTTGGACCGTTTAACCATTATGACCCACTAGAAGTTGAGGCTTTCCAGGATGAGGAGGGCGGCGTCGTCGTTCGGTGGGGCTCCTCCTCCGAAGAGGCAGGCCGTGGGTCCCTCTGTTGACCCGGAGGGGGCCATGAGTGTGGCCGGCGCGCCGGTTGATTTCGGGGATTCCGAGGTTGTTACCTCCCCAAGGACTACTAGCTCGCCGGTTGTCACTATTGCGGCTCTTCCCGAACAGGAGGGGGTTGCCGAACCGTCTTCCGGATTCCGGGAGGCGGCTGCCTGCCTGGAGGCCTCTCAGGACCGGGAAACTATGCGCGATGTTGCCGCCGCCGTGGATGCGCCTCTCCCCACCTTGTCTGACCTTTCTTTTTACAGGATGTTGGAGGGAGACGTTTCGCCTGTTGACCGGATTCAAACTCTTGCCCAACTGGATACCGTCTATCGTGGCCTGGGGGAGGATTTGTCTAAGGTTGTCCAAGCCAGTATTAAGATCAAGAAGGCGGCGGAGGAGGGTGCGAGGCTGATGTCTCGCTTGCAGGAGGCAGAGTTGAAGCTGGAGTTAGAGAAGCAATTAAGGTCGGCGGCTGAGGCGAAGCTGGAGTCGGAGAAGAAGCTAAGGTTGGAGGCTGAGGAGAAGGAGGCGACCGGTCTCAAGGAGTTGGAGACTCTCCGGGGGGTCCATTCCTCCTGTGAGTCGCTCAAGAGGGATCTGGAGGGGCAATTGCAGTCGGCTCGTGCTGATATGGGGTCCCTTCAGTCGAAGTTGGCAGCCGCTGAGCAGGAATTGGAGAAGAAGTCTGGTGAGATTGCCGACTTGTCGAAGGAAGGTGACGCAGCTTTTCTTGAGGGAATGAATGCCGTTGTTGACTTGACGTCAAAAGCCCTTCTTGAGTATGACCCGAGTTTCGACTTTGGTCGGTATAATCCGATATATCAGCGAATTCAAGCGGAGGAGGATGAACGTGAGGGTGGGTCGCCGGCGGCCGAGCCTCCTTCCTCTCCTAAATAGGAACTCGGGCCGTCGTCCTCCTGTGCCTCATGTACCCTCAGGGAGGGAGAGGAGGGGGCGGCAGATGAGCCGGCAGATACTGCTAACTCCTCTGCCCCCTCTTGAGGCTTTTTGTGGATCTCCTCGCACCTACCCTCTTGAGGTTTAGGCATAGGCTTACCCTCCATGCTTTATCCTTTGTATTCCTTTTTGTTCTGTTTGTAGGTGGCGCTTGATCCTTTGGGGACGGCTGCCGATCTTTGAATTGTTGTAGCCTTATTTTGACTCCTTGTTGTAACAAACGCTTAGCGCTTCTGACGCTTTTAATTTTCTGCTTTTATCATTCTGTCTTGCTATATTATCTTATGTTTATTCAATGCTTTATTGTAACAAACTCCTTATCCCACTCTGGGTGGGGGAGATTTGGCCGGTAGGCCGGCTGTGGTCAGGCCACAGTCGGTTCCCGACTTATGCCCCCACACTGGGTGGGGGAGATTTGGCCGGTAGGCCGGCTGTGGTCAGGCCACAGTCGGTTCCCGACTTATGCCCCCACACTCTGGGTGGGGGAGATTTGGCCGGTAGGCCGGCTGTGGTCAGGCCACAGTCGGTTCCCGACTTATGCTCCCACACTCTAGGTGGGGGATTTGGCCGGTAGGCCGGCTGTGGTCAGGCCACAGTCGGTTCCCCACTTATGCCCCCACACTCTGGGTGGGGGAGATTTGGCCGGTAGGCCGGCTGTGGTCAGGCCACAGTCGGTTCCCGACTTATGCCCCCACACTCTGGGTGGGGGAGATTTGCCCGGTAGGCCGGCTGTGGTCAGGCCACAGTCGGTTCCCGACTTATGCCCCCACACTCTGGGTGGGGGAGATTTGGCCGGTAGGCCGGCTGTGGTCAGGCCACACTCGGTTCCCGACTTTTGCCCCCACACTCTGGGTGGGGGAGATTTGGCCGGTAGGCCGGCTGTGGTCAGGCCACAGTCGGTTCCCGACTTATGCCCCCACACTCTGGGTGGGGGAGATTTGGCCGGTAGGCCGGCTGTGGTCAGGCCACAGTCGGTTCCCGACTTATGCCCCCACACTCTGGGTGGGGGAGATTTGGCCGGTAGGCCGGCTGTGGTCAGGCCACAGTCGGTTCCCGACTTATGCCCCCACACTCTGGGTGGGGGAGATTTGGCCGGTAGGCCGGCTGCGGTCAGGCCACAGTCGGTTCCCGACTTATGCCCCCACACTCTGGGTGGGGGAGATTTGGCCGGTAGGCCGGCTGCGGTCAGGCCACAGTCGGTTCCCGACTTATGCCCCCACACTCTGGGTGGGGGAGATTTGGCCGGTAGGCCGGCTGTGGTCAGGCCACAGTCGGTTCCCGACTTTTGGTGAGGGGTCCATTCTTGGCGATAGGCGAATAGGGGCTCCCCCCTTTATTGCCCCCTGCTTGCTGGTCGAGAACATAGTGAACGGGGAGCAAGTAGATAGTAAACAGAGCCTTCCTTATTAAAATGTTTTACAAGTTTCTTGTGGCAGGGTCGTCGACAGGCCCGATGGTACCCTGCCGAGGTTCAGTACAACATTTCGTCCGCTCACTCATACGTAGTACCTCCTGACGGTGTCGACGTTCCAGTGTGACGGTAAGTCCCGCCCTTCTCTGTCTTTTAGCTTGTAAGTACTTGGTCCTAGGACCTTAGTGATCTCGTATGGCCCTTCCCAGTTGGCGCTGAGCTTTCCGTGTTCGTTTGCCTTGCCGACTGCCGCGGATTTCCTCAGGACTAAGTCACCCATTTGGAACCTTCGGTGGTTTACCCTCTGGTTGTAGGCCTTTCTCATGCGTTGTTGATATGCTACTAAGTTTACGCGTGCCTCCTCCCTGGTTTCCTCCACCAGGTCCAAGGCTTCTTCCATGGCCGTCTCATTCCTGCCGCCCTCATAGTATTTGCTACGGGCGGAGGGAAGGCGCGTTTCTATGGGGAGGAGGGCTTCTGCCCCATATACTAGGCCGAACGGCGAGTGTCCTGTTGCCGCCTTCTGTGTCGTTCTTAGGGACCACAGGACACTTGGTAACTCATCCGCCCATCTCCCTTTTAGGTCCTCCAGCATCTTTCTTAGTCCGTTGAGGATTTGTTTGTTGGCCGCCTCGGCCTGGCCGTTGGTTTGCGGGTGGCAGACGGCTGAGTATGCCACCGCAGTCCAAATCCTCCTAGCCATTCTCTTAATGGAGGGTTGTCGAATTGCCGGCCATGATCGAAGACCAGTACCTTAGGTACGCCGAACCGGGTTATGACGTTTCCCCATATCATTTTGCGCACGGCCGGTTCCGTGATATTAGGGACGGCTTCCGCTTCTATCCATTTTGAGAAATAATCCACTGCCACAATTACGAACTTCCTGTTCCCGGTTGCTGTAGGGAAGGGTCCTAGTATATCCATACCCCATTGGGCGAAGGGGATAGGGCTCAGGATGGGCTGTAGGTCCCTTGCCGGTGCGTGGATTACTGGTGAATGGATTTGGCAATTTCTGCACTTTTTGGTTAGTTCTCGAGCGTCGTGTATGGCGGTTGGCCAGTAGTAGCCTGCTCTGACCGCTTTATGCGCTAGGTTTCTGCCTCCTATGTGGTGTCCGCACATCCCCGAGTGGATGTCGTCTAGTACTTCTGCTGCCTCCTCTGGTTTCAAGCATCTTAGTATTGGAGCAGCTGTTCCTTTCTTGTATAGCTGTTCGTCCAATATCATGTATCTTGCGGCTGTCGTGGGCATTCGTTTAGCTGTGGCGGGGTCTTCTGGCAGTTGTTTGTTCAGGATATACTCGATGATGGGTGTCCGCCAATCGTTACCGCTTTTGAGCTCTATGTTGAGGACGTCGTCATGGCCGTCTTCGGACACTGCGATGCTTTTTTCCTGCCGGACGTCTACCCAGACCGAGCGTCTAATATCTTGTAAGCTCGAACTTGCGAGTTTTGACAATGCGTCTGCCCGGTTATTCTGGGACCTAGGCACTTGCTTGATCTCGTATGATTGGAGTTGGGATAACTCCTCTTTTACTTTCTTTAGGTAGAGTGTCATCGAGGGCTCCCTGGCTTCGTACTCCCCGTTAATTTGGTTCACCACCAGTTGTGAGTCAGTTGATAGTACAATTCGTTTGGCTCCGGCCGCCCGGGCTAGGTGGATACCGGCTAACACAGCTTCGTATTCGGCTTCATTGTTGGATGCCTGAAAAATGAATCTTAGCGCGTGCTCGAATTCTTCGCCGTCGGGACTTGTTAAGACGACACCGGCTCCGGAACCGTTGCTGGTGGACGAGCCATCGGTGAAGACCTCCCATGCCCCCGATGGTGGGTCGTCGTCCTCCGAGTGGGAACATTCGGCTATGAAGTCCGCTAGCGCTTGGGGTTTTATCGCCGTCCTCGACTGATAGGTGATCCCTAGACCGCTCAGCTCCACGGCCCATTTCAACATTCGCCCGGACTTCTCAAACTTTTCCAGTGCCTTCTCCAGGGGCATGTTTGTGAGGACGGTTACCGGGTGTGCATCGAAGTAGGGGCGCAACTTTCGGGCGGCCACGACTATGGCGTATGCTGCCTTCTCTACCACGGGGTAGTTTTTTTCTGCTGGGCCCAACGCGTGGCTGATGAAATATATCGGTTGCTGGGCTTTCTCCTCTTCTCTGAGGATGACGGCGCTTATTGTGACATTGGTGACAGCTATGTAGACATATAACTTTTCACCCTCGGTTGGCCGTGCCAGCGTCGGTAGGGTCTTTAAGTGTTCTTTTAAGTTAGCGAACGCCGTCCTTTGCTCTTCCCCCCACTTGAAGTGCTTGTTGCCTTTGAGGACTCCGAAGAAAGGGGTGGACTTATCGGCCGCCCTTGAGATGAAACGGGCCAGAGCCGCCATTCTTCCCGTGAGTCTCTGTATATCTTTAATAGTTTTTGGCTCTGGTAGGTCTTGAATGGCCTGGACCTTTTCCGGGTTGGCGTCTATTCCTCTGGCGCTTACTAGGAAGCCTAGGAATTTTCCGGACCTTACCCCGAATGTGCACTTCTGAGGGTTCAACTTCATTTTGTACTTTCTCAGCGATTGGAATGTTTCCCTTAGATCGTCGAGATGATCGCCGTCTGTTTTGCTCTTTACGATCGCGTCGTCCACGTATATTTCCATGTTCCTGCCCCTCTGACCTTTGAAGATTTTGTCTACCAGTCTCTGGTAGGTGGCACCTGCGTTTTTTAGTCCGAAGGGCATCATTTTGTACATGAATGTCCCGGCGCTGGTAATGAACGCGCACTTGACCCTGTCTGGCTCCCACAGGAAGACTTGATGGTATCCGGAGAAGGCGTCAAGAAAGCTTAGCATGGTATGTCCGCTGGTGGCGTCCACTAGTTGGTCGATTCTTGGGAGAGGGTAGCAGTCTTTTGGGCATGCTTTGTTTAGGTTGGTGAAGTCGACGCACATCCGCCAGGCGCCTGATGACTTTCTCACCATCACCACGTTTGCCAGCCACTCGGGGTAGTTGCAGGTTTCTATGAACCCGGCTTTTATCAGTTTGTCGACCTCACATCGGATAGCGTCGTCTTTCTCTGCCGACATGCTTCTCTTCTTCTGCTTTACTGGTCGGAAAGCAGGATCTACGTTTAGCCTGTGCACCGTTACTTCCGGGTCTACCCCTGTCATTTCATCAGCTGAGTATGCGAAGACGTCGGTGTTAGCCTTCAGGAGGCTGACGAGGCGCTCTTGGTAACCGGGATCTAGATCGGTTCCTATGAGGACGGACCGGCCCGGGTCTAGGTTTATCGCCATGCTCCCTCCGCCTGGCTCTATGCGCTCGGAGTCGGGATCGTTCGTTCCCTTTATCTTAAGTGTTTTGGGGACCGACTGTCTTTGCTCGGCCTCGTGGGTGGCTTTTCTCTTCCCTTTCATTTCTTCTTGTGATCGCTTGAGGGCTACTGAGTTACAGCTCCTGGCGGAGTCCTGGTCTCCGTGTAGTTTTCCCTGGGTGTTCCTGTTAGTGACGTACGCCAGTGTCAGGGCACGTATGGATACCAAGGCATGTATCCCATCCAGGGTTATCCGGCCTATTAACGCATTGTAGGCGGATTTGGCGTTGACTACTACGAATTGGGCTGTGGTTGTCTTGGCGTCTACTCCTTCCCCGAACGTGACCGGTAGGTCGATAGTTCCCATGGGGACGACTCCGGTCCCCGAAAACCCGTACAATGCGCCGGCCGTTGGGTTGAGATGGCGTTTCCCGAAGCCCATTTGTTCGAACGCCTCCTTGTATAGTAAGTTGGTGTAGGCGCCCGTGTCTATCATGCACCTTTTGACCGTGTGGTCGCCTATTTTGACGGCCAATACCAGGGGGTCACTGTGGGGGTAGGTCACTCGCTTGTAGTCATCTGCTGTGACACTGAGAGTTGGGATAGTCTTTTCCTTAGACTCACCGGCGTAGCATATATGTCGGGTTAGCTCTCTCAAGTGGTTCTTGATCTGCCTCCTGCTGGTCCCGGCTTCCTCCTCCCTTTTGTCTATCGTATTGATGACATTGCGTTCCTTTTCTTTCTCGGCTCTTTCCCTGGGATTGCCGGCAACCGCACCCTGGCCGTAACTGTTGCCGGTGTTGTTATTGGTGGCGATACGCTGGCCTCTGGCTTCATATGCCGCCAAAGAGCCGCGGCGTATGAGGTCTTCAATTTCGTCCTTCAGGTTCCGACATTCTTCTGTTGTGTGCCCCGTCTGGCTGTGAAAAGCGAAGTATTTCTTCGGATCAGCACGCGCTCCGGGTCTGATGGGGCGCGGTACTCCCCATTTTTTGTTGTTCTTCTCTATCTCGTAAATTTCCGCCCGGGGCCGGGTCAGCGCGGTGTAACGGTCAAACCTTTCTCTGCGACTTCCCTCCGACCTTTTCTCCCCGCGGCTCCTATTCGGTATTATTTGGGGCTCCTTTTATCCTACCGGGCTCCGGGCTCTTTCTAAAGGCGGACGTCGGACCCTGGGGGGTGATGGGTCCTCACGCCGCGCTTTGTAATCCTCTTCGTTCATGTACCCTTCCGCGATTCGCCGAGCCTCGACCAGTGAGGTAGGTCTCTCTCTGAGTAAGTGGCTCTTGAGAGGCCCTTCTGTCATCGTATGGGTCAGGGCGCAGGCGGCCGTTGACGCATCGATTGTCCGTATTTGTTGGCACTCTAAGTCGAATCTTCTAACATACTCCCTGATGGTCTCTTTCGGCCCTTGCTTCATGGTCATTAGATCTACCGTCACGATCTGCCTGCGCCGGCTTCCGGCATATTGGTCTATGAAGGCCGTGCTGAGGTCTCTGAAACTTCGAATGGATTCCCGGGGCAATCCCCGGAACCATGATTGGGCGTAGCCTGTGAGAGTGGTGGGGAACACCCGGCACCATACCGCGTCATCGAGCTCGTACATGGCCATGTAACTTTCGTATGTCGCCAAGTGGTCTTCCGGGTCGGCGGTTCCGTCGAATTGGATATTGGGTACCTTAACCCTGGGCATGGGGTGCTCCGTAATATCTGGGTGAAACGGCGATACCGTCGGCCGTCCTCTCTTTTGTGCTTTTACGCCGGGCGTTGCCAGTTTCGACTCGCCCTCCCCCTCTTCGTGGGAGGCGGACGTGTTTCTGCCGGATCGGCATGTCACGAACGTCTCTTGATCGGACCTCTCCTAAGGTACGGACCTGTTTTCTCGGGCAGCGCTGTTCGTTAGCCGGGTGAATACCGAGCCTCGTTCCTCGGGGCTGGCGTTCTTTCTTTCACGTTCCCTAGGGCCTAGCCGGTCTTGGACGGTTTTTGTAGGCCTTCCATCTCTCTCTCTCTGGCCCAGTCGGTGATGAACCGTCCTCAGGGGGCTGCGGCTTTTCCTGGCCCTTTGGGTGCCTGGACCCAGCCGGTGATGTATGGTCGGGTTATGACTTCGGCTCCTTTCGCGGCGCCTGCTACTTGTGGGGGACTCGCTATTCTCCCTCCCGATATTGGACGGTGTCGGGGTGCCCGAGTCCGCCCTTGGGCAGGCCGGCGAAGGATCCCTGGATCGGTATTTTCGCCGGCGACGACGTAGCCTGATACGCTCATCATCAAGGTGCCTGCTTTTTTCCAGGTATCGTTGTTTCCTTTCTTCCAGCGCCATCGTCCTTGGCAGTTCGGGGAAGAGCTCCCTTGGCGAAACGTCGGCCCTTTGGAAGATCCTGGTGGTAGGCTGAGGGGTTTCTTTCGCGCGCTGCAAGGCGGGTGTTGACGGAGTCGTCGCCCCTAGAAGGGCAGCGAGGAAGAGCTGAGTGGCTGACAGCTGCTCGGGGGTGAAAGTGTTCAACGGAATGACGGCAGGGGGCACCTCTGCTGGCGCGGACGTTGAGACCAAATGGCCTTTACCTTTGTCCTTGTCTCGGACTTGGTCCTCCGGTGGGGATGTTCTCACAATTTCGAGCTCGGCTTCCGCCTCAGCAGGGGTGTCTATGGTGTCGCGAGTCGTCATCGTAATGTTTTGACGATTTTGTTTTCTTAGAGCGAGGACCTTTTTTGTTCAAAGTCACCACAGACGGCGCCAAATTGTTTGGGTATCAAACAATCATATACCTCCCGCCGGGTATGGCCGGCGATCCTCCTCTCCCGATATATGAAGCCCAGAGTGCCGGACCTGCACAGGGAGCAAACAAGGGCCTCGGAGGGGTTCCGAGGTTGCCTCTCCGACGCTCAAGTCAGTGATGTGGATTGGAGGGTAGAGGTAAGGTTATGGAGGATATTACTTAACTTTCTAGAGAGATATCTTGTGTGGATGACATGTTGGTGAATGTTGTGTTTTTCTTTTTGCCCCTCTGCTATACGGATGTCTTGGGGGTATTTATAGGACTCGAGATATGAAGGTCGGCCGCCGGACCCCAAGCTAGATCGATGGCCCCTCTCCGGCTGGAGAGAGCCGGTGGGCCCTGGCTGGAGGGATGACGACTCGGTCATAACCTCGCCGGCTGCCGACCGTACCTTTGGTGCCGACCCCCGTCACATATGATAGAAATTTAATAATGTTTACGAATAATAATGTCTAATAATTTGTTTTGATTATAATAAAATTGTCACATATAAAGATTATAAAAGATAAAGATACCTAAGATGAATGCGGTAGAAAATACAGTACTTTATTGACAACTAAAATTGAATTAGTTTAATAATAAATCCAAATCATGTGAATTATCCTCTTTCTCCCTTAGCTTATCAAGAAAATGCAGTATTTGTAAAGTAAGGTATGTGCTTGACTACTGGGTACGAAAAATGAATTGAAGTCTTCGTGCGTACAAAATAAACGAATTGCGAGTTGCCTAACACTAGCGCTAGCTGAGATAAGGAGTAAGAAGACTAATTAATTAAAGTCCGTTCTCCATTATTATCATCATCTGGATCTACTTTTGTAAGGGTTCCTTTCTCTAGCTACTTTAGTTCTATTAAGTTGATAGATTTGCACGATAATAATAATAATGCATATTCTCGGAAACTAACAATAATGATAAACATTCAAATAATTAATGTCCACAAATCGTAGTTTCATATAGTCTTCCTGCAGGACCATGTCCATTATACCTATACTATCGAGTATCTTTTTCCAAAGGGATTTTAAATTTCACTTATCTCCGTTTTAAATAATTTACGTTTTTATTTTACAAAGTCAATTTTTGAATGTAATTTTATACAAATATACTCCGTTATGATTTAAAAGCCGCAGCATAAAAATAATATTATAAAATTATTGACTAATAGAGTTTTAACATGCATGAATAATACATGGTGAGTTTTGAGAAGGTACCGTAAATGATCTTCAACAAATCATGAGAATATTAATCCATCCAATATATTACTCGTATTTAAATTTGAGATAAGCAAGTCAAAAATAGACAAATAGAATGACTGACTGAGTGACTATAATAGGTGATCCATTAATAATTAGAGGCGATAAGGAAATAAATCCAAATAGAGAGAGAGAGAGTAGAAGGAGGGCCACTAGCCACGCACTTGCATTTGCTATAATCTGCCACCCACCCAAACCCATCCCTTTAATTTACTACTCGTACGTGTAACAAATTTATTAGGGCGACCTTCATACATACATTCCTTCTTTAATTTGTGCGATGCTAATCATGCTCATTAACATGTAATTAATTACTCAATTACCCTAATCAGCTTTATCTAAGTTTGGACCATGGAAATACAATGGAGTTAAAATTTAGATGGGAAAAGTTTCACTATCTTTGATATCCTACCTGATTCGAATCCAAATTAAATTAGATGATTCATTTAAACGATAAAATATATTTAGATCCACGTACGAATTTAGTTGAATCAAGCTAGCTAGTAGGCCTAGTACCATATGCATGTCCATATATGCATGCATGCATGCCCTTTAGAGTAAATCACCTTATTTTTTTCCTTAAAATGATTATAATGCATATTTAATTTTTATTCGAAGATAATGAGTACTCAACAATATTCACGTTTGATAAACGTTCAAAATACAAAATTGTCAAGTAAGACGAGCGATCTTACAATAAGCTAGATATAGTGAGAAATCTATCATGATTGGGTGTATCGTTCTTATGTAGGGTTATAGTGGGTGGTTGTAGATAGTCTTAAATTATACTAGTAATTCGTATTATTAATGTCCTGATATTAGTACGTATTAGTGATTATATCGTCTAAGCTTAGCTAATTGCGAGCTTAAGACATGATAATGCAACTACCGACTAGGTCAATCTAGTGATGGGTCAAACATTTACACTTGATGAAGTGTATCAAAAGTCGTCTCAGGTCATACATATATACGAATTGAAGGGCTCATTGTGATTGTGCATTAAATAGGTTATCCTTCCAGTGGAGCTAGTACGTAGAATTCAATTGAGGATACGTGGTCTTCATTATATAGACCCACCAAATATTCATGAGGTCAGTAAGAGCATAGCTTGCTTCAACTTCGTACAACCTAATAAGCTCGTTCCATGAAATGCATGTCATATGTCAGATACGAGTAATTAAATAACGGGTTGCTGGCACACGTTAATAAGTTAAATAAAGCAAGTTTATAAAGATATTATCATTAAAAATGTAAATATTAAGTTCTATTTACCATACATCGACAGTATTCATTTTTATTTTATTTTATTTAGATTATTAACGTGTTCCCACTAAACACACGGTAGGAAAACTAACCGAATAAGTAATAGGTTTAGGGCAACAAAGGCTTTTCGTCTCATCCCTTAACCATGAGATTATTCCATCTTTAATTTGTCCCTTAGATAAAATGAGTCCAACCATTTCACTAAATTGGTTAACTCTTCGTGAGCAACTTGCATGAATGCATGTGACCATAAAATGACTCATTATTAGTGGAAATCAACTTAAACTTGCTATATATTAATAACCCTTGCCTTAAAGCCCTACTTGATGTGCTTAAATAATGAACATTTTTATATTCATCTAACAAATTAAAGATTAATTTATCACCTTTAGGAATATTAGAATATGTTTTTCCAGAAAATAAAAATTTATTACGAAGTATTAATTAATACTACCAAGTACTCCTTAAGTCTTTATATACGCGCATGCATCAAAACATCACATAAAAAAATAATTTATACATCGAATATATATAATGAGTACTATATAAAGTATGATTGAAATTTAAAGACCTAACAGTCTAGCGGTTAAAACAAAAATATTATGGACAACAGTCCAGGACTCTAGGTTCAATTTCCCCTCCCTTCTATCCTAATGAGATTAACTACGAGTTTCGTTAGAAAAAATTAATAAAAATCGAAGGAAGTATCACATTTAAATAACTAATTAACTTATCTCATACTCTGTATATCTTAAGAGACATTCAGCAATAACAAGCACTCGTACTACAGGATAAAATATCCTGAATGGAATGATTTTGAATATTGAACTTTAAAGAAAAAAAATAATCGAGTTGGAAGGAATTATGGTGGCTCTAGTAGCTACTTCACCAACTAAATAAATTACTCCATTACTGGAATCATGGATTAGATTTGACATTGTATTCACACTAGGTTTTGAACGTGGATCGGAGGCGCACCACTCTTGTGTGTCCCCTTTCTTCTCCCTATATAAATGAGTTGCATGGCAATACTTTACATAGGAAACACACCCCTCTCTACTTTACAAGTTAGATACAAACATACCATGGGTGGACTCAGTGTCGTTGCTCCTTTAGTCGCCACTTTACTAGTGGCATTTGTGTCCCTCTCTACCGCCGATTACAAGTACTCCTCTCCCCCTCCTCCGGTCAAGGAATACCCTCCCCCCACCCCCGTTTACAAGTCACCACCCGCCACCCCAGTTTATCCCAAACCCCCACCCGTGTACTCACCACCTACACCAGTTTATCATAAGCCACCACCCACACCAGTCTATCACAAACCCCCACCCGTCTACTCACCACCCACTCCAGTCTATCATAAACCCCCACCAGTGTACTCGCCACCCACACCGATATATCATAAGTCACCACCTGTCTACTCGCCACCCACACCAGTGTACTCACCACCCACCCCAGTCTATCACAAACCCCCACCCGTATACTCACCACCCACACCAGTCTATCACAAACCTCCACCTGTGTACTCACCACCCACACCAGTATACTCACCACCCACACCAGTCTATCACAAACCTCCACCCGTGTACTCACCACCCACACCAGTGTACTCACCACCCACCCCAGTCTATCACAAACCGCCACCCGTGTACTCACCACCAACACCAGTGTATCATAAGCCACCACCGGTGTACTCACCGCCCACACACCCAACTCCTACTCCTGTTTACAAGTCTCCACCAGTCCACAAGTACCCGCCACCCACCCCAGTTTACAAGTCACCCCCAACTCCCATATACAAATCTCCGCCAGTAGTCAAATCACCTCCCTATGTCTACGCTTCTCCTCCTCCACCTTACTGATCATTATTGTAAGCTCCTCTTGTTAATTTTGTTGGTATATCCTACTTCATATCTTCGTGCATATAACTAAAACGGAACGAGCGATCGAGTATCATTTTACAGATTTAAAAATCACTACTAATATAAACCTTGCGTTTCTCCTTAATTATCATTATTTCATGTACTACATCTACAATTGACTATTTATTTGACTGTGTGCTACATCCATTAACTCAATCAAACTCGAATTTTTGTTCCATACTAACTTTGTTTAAAAGTTATACATACGGAGTAGTACCTAGTTACGGATTCTCTTTCTTATTATATAAATGGAATTTTTTCTTATTTTTTTGTTCGATATACTAAATTGACGTTAAAGTTAAACCCTACATTTGACTCGTTTCACTACTCGCCCTTTACTCGACCCGCTCCGCATTGACGATCCATTTTAAAACGTAAACCTAATTTTCAACTCTCCAAAGCCTCATTCTCACTCAAACTCTATGCTCTCTCATTCAGTCATTATCACTCAAACCCTCGCTTGCACAGTCTCTCTCATTTGGTCTCTTTATCCAAATTCTCTCGTTAGGTTTGTCGGATTTGTAAGTGAGCCGAACTACTTGACTTTTCAAACATAGGACCTTATGTCAATTTACGATTCGGGCAAATTTTCAAACTAGATCAAATAATGCTATTATTCAATAGGTACGTTTCGGCTCTTTACAACCCTATCTATTCAGGGAGATAAATTTGAAATATTAGTGTTACTCCGTATGTGTTAATGAAGAAAAGATAATACGATATATCTCTAGATACTTTACATGTTTTGAACACTATAAATAATTCTGTATAGCTCGAGCTCTATGTGTATGGACATATGGTGGGTTATTTTTTCAAAATTAAGATTTGGGTACGTAGCATATTATTGAATGAGTATAACGACTTAACGGGGTGTGATTATGTTATTTTACAGATGGAATGCAGTTTGAGAATAGAAGAAGACAAAGACAAAGTCAAAGTGGAGAGCAAATCTGATGTTTGTCCATGTTTAGTCATAACTGAGGATATTTTATATGTACAATAAAAGCATCATAAATGCACCCCGGTTCTTTAATTTCAGTTCGATCTATCAACTTTGTACGGAGTATTATATTGTATGGAGTGATGAATTAAAAAGGATTTTGTCACTTTAATTCCAAGAGTTTGTTCACTCTGCAACAACATCACATATTCACATGGGTCGTTTGGTTTGTGACATGAATTTACGACGTCCAGCAACTACATTTTCTTGCGAATTTTATTTCACATGATCGAACTTACTCGTATTTGATTTCATAGGAGAAAATGAATTACATATAAACTTGCACTTCAACAGGAACTTGCACATCCTCCATTTTGGTGGAATTGGAATTCATGGAAAGCCGAACTTTCCACGTAATTTTAGGCAACCAAACAACATACAGAATATTAGATCTGTACTTCCCATGATTTACAAGTCATGAAATTTTAGCTAGGTGGGCACCAAACGACCCCATAATAATAACTGTTTGGGTATCAAACAACCAAAGGCCTCCTGCCGGGTAAGGCCGGCGATCCTCCTCTCCTCTCCTGGTAAACCCAGAGCTCCGGACCTGCACATGGAGCACACAAGGGCCTCGAAGGGAATCCGAGGTTGCCTCTCTGACGCATAAGTCAGTCGTGTGGATTGGAGGGTAGAGGTAAGATTATGGAGGATATTACTTAACTTTCTTGAGAGATGATATGTTGTGAGAATGATTTGTCCCCCCCTTTGAGGTGGATGTCTTCCGGGTATTTATAGGACTCGAGACATGGAGGCCGGCCGCCGGACCCCTAGTTAGACCGAAGACCTCCCTCCGACGGAGGGAGCCGGTGTGCCCTAGCTTGCGGGGTAACGACCAGTCTTGAAGCTGCCGGCTCCCGACCATACCTGTGGTGCCGACCCCCGTCAATTGCCCCTCACTGGATGTCCGTCCGGGGTCACCGTGGGCTACTTTCAGTGAATAGTTCTTGGGCGAGGTGCCGCAGGGTCGATCTTGCTTTGCGTACAATCCGTTCGCCTTCCCTACGAGTCTAGGTTGTGTGTAGAGGTAATGATGGCTTTTGGTTTTCCCTAGGTTACTTTGGTAGTTGCATGCATTTAATGGGGTGCATGCATGGCTTAGTCCTCCTATATAAGGTCCTCATTTTTTGCCATTTTTGGCATCATTTTTCCATTCCTATTCTTGAGAACTTAACTTACTCATGTCGTCCTCTTATGGCAGCAATTCCCCACCCTCTGTCGTGGTGCATCCGAGCAGCCCTGTCCGGCGTAGGAAGCGCTCCCCCTCCCCGGAGACTTCGAAGCCTAAGTACGGGCGTTGGATCTCTCGAGGGCCTCCATCCCGTCCACCAGTGCCTGCTGAAGCCGCCCCTCCTGCTCCTCTTCCTACTATGAGGGCTACTGGGCGTTCTCCTAGTGGTGATCGTGGTCGTCGTCGCCGGCGTGCTAGGGTGCACTTTGGCGTTTCAGAGCCGGACATTGATCCGGATTGTCCATCATCGGGTGACCCTTCCGGCTCTTTTTCGAGCAGCCGCTCATCTGGGCCGTCGTGGAAGGCTTGTCCCCTCTGCCCTAGTGATTCGTCGAGCGAGATGGCGGAGGGTTTCGACATTCTTCGTGGGATTCGTGCCCTCTTTTCTCTCCTGCCTCCTCATCTTCCCCTACCACCTCGGCTTCCTCCCTTCCTGACGAGGATACCGAGGGGGAGGATATGGAGTAAGGTTTCCTGGGTGGTATGGGTCTGGAGGGTACCTCGTTTTGCCGGTTGAGGTTAGTAGGTGGGAAAGGCGGTATACTTGGTGGCGTGGCTATGTTAGCGGTGTTTCGCAGGCGGTCTTCGGCTTTTATCTTGTTGCTCTTGCTTGCTTTAGGTAGTTTTTTGGTCGGTTTGTGTAATTTTGGGGGTTGCCGACCCTTTCTATTATCGGTGTTGTACTGTCGGGATGCCGGTTCCCTTAGCCTGTGTATGATAAGGTGTCCGGTGTATGCTGACTTGTTTATTAAATGTGGATCTTCGTGCTTTGTGCCCCAAGTCACGCTTTTCAATTTGCCTGTTCCTTTTTTGTGTTGTCTTTTCGTATTCTGCATTTTTGTGTTGCATTGAATGCCACTTGTTCTTTGTCAGTTATTTCGGTGGGTGGCCCTAGGAGGCCTCCTTCATATAAATAGGGGCTCCCCCCCTCATTTGCCCCTCATTTGCCATTTCAACCTCTCACTAAGTGCAAAGCACATAACTCATTTTTCTTTCGTTTCTGATTTAGTCGCCGTCTCCTGCCGCGGGAGTTCTAGTTTTGTCGGCGCCTCTAGGTTAGTTTTCTATCCCTTGTCTTTTGTTTATTCCTTTGCTCCTGCATCATGTCCACCCGTTCCTGGCATGTTCGCTTTGAGGGAGAGGACGATGAGGGGATGTCGGAGCATGACGGGGCCCAGGGTAGTGGGTCCGTCGAAGGGACCGGTGAATCCTCGTCTGGGGAGTCTGTAGAAGAGGTGGAGCCCATTTATGCGGAGTCTGTCCGGACTTTGCGTATTTCTGCCGGCGGGCCTTCAACTCTTGCGAGGGGTGGCGAAGGGTTGCCGTCATCCGACATTTCTGGGGGAGACGTTGCTGTTGGCAGCTCCATGGTCTTGCGCCGCCGTCTTCGAAAAGGGGGCCCTCGTTTGGGGGAATCTTCTGAGGCGGGGGTGTCTTCTCCCCGTCGTTTGGCCTCTGTTTCCGGGTCGGTGGAGCCGGACACGGAGGGTGTTGAGAGCAACTGTCGTCCTCTCCGTCATGCCAATACTTTGATTGATGAGGGTTGGCGTCAGAAGGTTCTTGATGTCGGTGGTCTTGATGCCGCCAAAGAACTCTACCCTCTCGGGGAGGGTTATGAATACTTATTGCCGGATCAGGGCCAGTCCATTTGTTCTCCTCCAGAGGGATGTGTGGGAGTATCTGTGGAATCTTTGAAGTTCGGTCTTCGTTTTCCCCTTGACCCCTTTGTGGAGGAGGTATTTTGTCGTATGAGGTTGGCGTTGGGTCAGTTGACTTCCCAATCCTTTCGTGCCATTATTTCATTCTGCTGGGTGTGCTAGTTTAGAAAGTGGAGGCCTTCGGTGGAGGCGTTTAGGTTCATGGCGCATCTCAAAGCGTCGCCGTCTTCCTACTGGGCTCTTGGCCGGCGAGGCAAGTATGTCACTTCTTATCCCATTCACTACAAAAATCAAGCCGGAATTGCGTCGGACAAATCCGACGCAAATGGGCAATATCCGACGCAAATCGAAGATTGCGTCGGATTAACCGACGCAAACGGCCGCCATTATAATTTGACGCAATTTTTTTTTTTGCATCGGCTAATCCGACGCATATGATTTGCGTCGGCTAATCCGATACGAAGACATGGAGGTCAACGCCCCTGTCAATGGGCTTTGCGTGGGATTAGCCGACGCAAAGTCAAACTTTTTGTTGACTTTGCGTCGGCTAATCCCACGCAAAGCCCCTCAGTCAATCCTCAATCAATGGGCTTTGCGTGGGATTAGCCGACGCAAAGTCAAACACTCTGTCGACTTTGCGTCGGCTAATCCCACGCAAAGCCCCGCAGTCAGTGGGTTTTGCGTGGGATTAGCCGACGCAAAGTCAAACACTCTGTCGACTTTGCGTCGGCTAATCCCACGCAAAGCCCTGCAGTTAGTGGGTTTTGTGTGGGATTAGCCGACGCAAAGTCAACAGAATGTTTGACTTTGCGTCGGCTAATCCCACGCAAAGCCTATTAAAAAAAAATTGGTTTCTTTGTTTTCAGGTCCCCATATGCGCGAAATAAAACAATCTGCAATTAAACAACCCACTCCTACAACAAACCACAACAGCAGCACATCCCAAACAAAAATCCATCAATAACTCCAATCAAACCTCTCGTACATATCTTCTTCACAAAACTCCACAAAACGAAACAAACATAAACCAGTGTACTGTTATAGAAAATGAAAATATATTACAAAGACAACCAGCGCTAGGTTCAGAATTCTATCTAGGAGTTGGTAAAATATATATACACAATGCAACCAAAGTCTAAACAAGTAACATAAGAGAGCGGAACTACCTACGAAAGGGACTCAATGTGCTCCGATCCATGGGGATGACCATCGTTGTTGTCGTCATCGTCGCGCCTACTCATGCGTGGTCCTCCACTGCATCCCTCGGTCTCCATGGCAAACCGTTCCCTCATGAACTGAATAAACTGGTCCTGCTCTTCGCACCTCTTCTCCAATGTCTTCAGGAGCTCTTCTTGTCTTTGGAATTTATCTTCCATACGATCGTTAAGTGTGCGTTCCTGCGAGGTGGCGGTAGGGAGGTATGTGTCTGCAGATACCTCCTTACCACGGTTCAAGCATGGGCGAAAGAGCTCTTTCGCCACGTTACCTATCCCCCAAAACCTTTTCTTTGAGTTGTAGCCACCCGTCACATCGTGGAAGATCTTCAAGGTGTTGGGTGCTTGATCAGAGGCGCGTGCCTCCTCCACCGCTTTCTCGTAGCTCTCCTGAAACAGCAACATGAAACAGTGTTATAACTTTAAGAACACATACTATCACATCGTAATTTTCATGCCTAGTATATTTTTTAAAAACATTACTACTAGTCTACTACTCACAACGATCTCCGGTCCTCTAGGGTCAATCCACTTGCCGATTTCCCCTTCTTTGTCTTCTCCAAGAGCTGGACCGGGGTTGCAGATGGGCCCTTCATATAACAGTGTTAAAATTTTCAGCATTTATTTACCAATAGTATATATTGAATTATACTCAAATTTTTTACTTGTGTTATAAGCACTTACCAACTGCGCGAAGGCTGTTGCTGCACTCCTACTTCCAAGGCAGCTAGTGGGTTTGGCCACCCCGTCCACCTGCCCACCTCTCCTGTTCGACGACTTAATCGCGATTTCTTCTTGAAGTCTGGGTCGGCAGCGTTCTTCTTCAATGTCTCCCACTTCTCTTGCGGAATCCAATCCGCCTTCTCGACCCTCGGGACAGCTCGCTGGAATATGTCGGTTACCACCTAAGTGACATGAAAGGCACAAGAACAGTCCCAAAACGGGGACTGTCCAAGAATTACTCCTAATGAGTAACTCTTGAACGGGCACTAGGTAGGTCTGAGTAGATTTCAAACAATGCTCATGCACAGTACACAACGAAAACAAATAACAACAGCAATCATATCTCGACACAGTAATCCAAAACATTAATACGTACTATAATTACAACCACTAACTGCTGAAATTTAGGAAACAAAACAAATTTCCCTTTTTTTAGTATTGTTTATGTAGCAGAAGTACATAGTAGAAGATTAGTAGTAGTAGTAGTAGTAGTAGTAGTAGAAGAAGAAAATTAGTAGTAGTGGTAGTAGTAAAAGTAGAAGTAGGAAATTAGTATTAGTTGTAGTAGTAGAAAATTAGTAGTAGTTGTAGTAGAAAATTAGTAGTAGTAGTAGTAGTAGTAGTAGTAGTAGTAGTAGTAGTAGTAGTAGAAAATTAGTAGTAGTAGTAGTAGTAGAAAATTAGTGGTAGTAGTAGTAGTAGAAAATTAGTAGTAGTAGTAAAAGTACAAGTAGTAAATTAGTAGTAGTAGTAGAAAATTAGTAGAAGTAGTAGTATAGTAGTACTAGTAGTGGAAAATCAGTAGTAGTAGTATAGTAGTAGTAGTAGTGGAAAATTAGTAGTAGTAGTAGTAGTAGTAGTAGTAGAAAATTAGTAGTAGTAGTAGTAGTAGTATAGTAGTAGTAGTGGAAAATTAGTAGTAGTAGAAGTAGGAAATTAGTAGTAGTAGTAGTAGTAGTAGTAGAAAATTAGTATTAGTGGTGGTAGTAGAAAATTAGTAGTAGTAGTAGAAAATTAGTAGTACATAGTATTAGTAGTAGGTTATTAGTATTAGTAATATTAGTATTAGATTAGTAATATTAGTAGTACTATTAGTAGTACATATTATTAGTAGTAGGTTATTAGTATTAGTAATATTAGTATTAGATTAGTAATATTAGTAGTAGTATTAGTTGTACATAGTATTAGTAGTAGGTTATTAGTATTAGTAATATTAGTATTAGATTAGTAATATTAGTAGTAGTAATTAGTAGTAGTAATGAAGTATTTTAATGTAATATTAGTAGTAGATTAGTAATACTACTACTAGCACTACTAATGTACTACTACTAAAACTACTAATTAATCTACTACTAATACTACTACCCATCTACCTCAACAAATCTAATTCATTATACTACTGCATACTACTAGTAATCTAATAACACAATTTCTAACCTAATACAATAATCACTAATACCTAATTAACATACTAACTCACCTAATTCGCATACTACAATTACCGTCTAACAATAAAACGAAATCTAACCTAATTCACATACTAATTAACCTAATTCACATTGTAGACACCCGCATTTTGACTGCCACGTGTCTATGGTAGTCTCCGAAAAACACCCGATGATGATCGGACGTCAACGTGACTTAATATGCTCGAATACGGACTCGGAATCAATAGTATCCGACATGGGCATTTAGCGGAGTGCAAATCTCTCAAAACCGACCTCAAATTCAGGCCCAGTGGGTCATTCCGAGTCAAATGAGACTAATTTGGGCCAAAACCGACACCGGAAATAAAACCGTCTTTTGGCGACCGGGTCAAAACCCGGTCAAAGATGAATCCGACACAAAAATCAGCCAAATTCAGCTTCTAGAAGCTGGCGCCAAGTCTAAATTCAAATAAAAACAAACAAATCAACAAAGTCAAATCCTTCCTAAAATATCTCGATTCACTTGATCCACTCGATCGAGTGGATTGACCCACTCGGTCGAGTGGAGCGTCTTTCAGCAGATCAAGCCCGTTTTGAAGGGCACTCGATCGAGTGCACTAGGGCCACTCGATCGAGTGACCCTAGGTCGGGGGGTGAAGCCTATAAATACCCCCTTAACCCCATTCATTTCACAAGATTTCTCCCATGCTAAAAACCCTACACTTCTACCCTAATCCATCTTCGTCACTTCAATACTACAAATCCTAAGCAACCTTAGTCTAAAAACCGAGTTAGCATCCCTCGTAAAACCGATACACACACATAGATACAATCAAACTCGAGATCAAAACTCGTCAAAGACCCGAGAGCGTCCTCTCCCTAACCAAACACACCCTAACTCACCCTACATATCTCGACACTCCCGCGCACACGCCGCTACTACGAGTTCGTTTCCGAGGCCATTTAAGCATGTAGGTTGAGGGTGTCATCAAACCCCGTTTCTTTTTCTCCCTTCTCTTTTTACCGTTTTTTATGTATATGTATTACTATTATTATTATTATTATTATTATTATTATTATTATTATTATTAGTACTATTATTATTAGTCGATATTAACGACACTAATATTTTATTTACTAACACTAACATTTTTATACTTTTTGCATCTTTATTTTTATATCATCATTTTACTACTAACATTAATCATACCGCGTATACATAAACTAGTATCAAAATCCGGTTTTAAATCCGTTTGACTACGATGTTTGCCTAAAATCCGTCTAATTCCTTTACGAGCAACAACGGAGGTGGAGCCCTTTCGAGGAGCCCCGCCCCAACGTACTCAAGGGCGTGATGCGATTGCAAACGGTCGT
The DNA here is from genome assembly GCA_958450325.1 of Agrostemma githago. Lineage (NCBI taxonomy): Eukaryota > Viridiplantae > Streptophyta > Magnoliopsida > Caryophyllales > Caryophyllaceae > Agrostemma > Agrostemma githago. Next base: position 4,069,043 of record OY288255.1, read on the forward strand.
AGTTGAACGTATTTAATCTCATTTCCATAATTGGTACGAAACCCATTGACACGAAAACCGACATCATGTAATCCGAAAGGGTTAGTTTCGATGTCGTGACGTAGAGGGACGTCTTTCGTTACTAATTCAAAATTTCTAATATAATAATAACGCTTTCGTAATATCCCGACAACGGTATTATAATCGTATATACACGATTATAGTACCGGAGGTCAAGTTAAATTCAAATCGTGCGATATTTGTATTTAATTTGACCGACCGTCGATTTTAAACCAAAAAAACGAAACGAGTCATCACTCGTACAGGGGCTACTCGACCGAGTACATATGCTACTCGATCGAGTAGCACCCAAAAAAATGGGCAGTAGCCACGATAAAGGTGCACTCGACCGAGTCGCACCACAACTCGGTCGAGTGGGTCCTGTAACCCAAGAATCCGAGGGGTTTGACACACGTTTCAAACCCCCGTCTTTTGTCGACTTTAGTCATCACGTGTAAAGACTATCACGTGACTATCCCATTTTCAAAACTATGCACATCATGACACGTAGAACGACTTTGACCACCTTTTGACGTGATAAGTCGGGACAAGACTACGAGATGTGAGATTAGGCTAGCAATATGCCACAGTCTCATGTTCCCGTCCTTCGTTTAATATGCGACATAATGCGTATTTAATCGGGGTTAGTCCATCTACATATTTCGCGGTCTAGTTTATATACGGGTCCGTTTCTATCTTTTTATTGCGTTATTTTTATTTCGCTTATCATTTCTTTACGTAATGTTGTATTGTGAATTCCGGGTTGTATTTCCGCCCGTGTAATTTGTACGTTATTTCTATTTATTTTCGAGCTTTGTTTATTTACTTGCTTTTACGCTTTTTAAATGAACATCACATGCTAAATCACTTTGACGTGAATCAAGATGCATTAAATGACGTAGCAAATCAATAATTCACATGCTTAGCCCGAAAACGCTGTTTGCATATCATTTAATTATTTTACTAGCGCGCGTACACGAACACGAACGATGTCTTAGTAGAGGCCGCCATGTGCGGGCGGGGTTGGGTGTCCTTAGTGGGCTTCCCAACACGTACCCTCACCCCTTACTCAGAACCTTTGGTTTCCGGATGTCCGAAACCCTTGGCGCACGAGAGTCATTTTATATACGAAAGCCGGTGTAAACGGTATCGATATAACAATGCAAAGGGACGAGCCCCATAAACTCTGAAATCGAAGTGGGCTTACTTTGTGTATAGCCCATGACGACATAGAGTGGGCTCGTATGGTTCCGAATAACCACAAAATTCGGTGGCGACTCCATTTTGACTTAAATTTCGAACCCGAGAACAATCTTACCACGAGATTCATTCGCCTACCCAAACCCGCGCTTCGCCGCGTCGGGGTGGACCTACGTCATGTCCACAATTTGGCGACTCCGCTGGGGAGACCTGATGTACCACATGTCATCGGGGTTCCTAGGGTGAGACTCGAAGAGAAATCGTTCGTAGATTAGTGTGCGCGCATTAGTTTAATGATTCATGCATAACCCAAATTTGCCCGGGCCGGTTACTTGTGACCGACGTCCCACTATACCACGGTGCATTCCTACATGGGTGCGCTAAAGACATCGATGGTGGAACTCGTCTCGGTTTCGCGGCATGTCCTAAGACCAACTCGGCTTAGGGAGTCCGTCCATCACACGAGAAAGCCATCGTTGTTGGTATAGACCCTATTTTGATCGACCGAGACTTAGTGTAAAGCATACATGAGCGTCGTTATAATGCTTGTTTGACTACATGCTACTTGGTTTCCGTGTCAATTTTCAAAAAACCGTCATTTCAAAATTGCATCTTTCCAAAATACCAAATTTTGAAAACCCGAAATACTGTCCGTTTCGGGACCCGTCTTTTCAAAATATCCAATTTCAAAAAACTCGGAATGCTGCCGAAAATTAGACTTACGATTTGACTCAAAACAAGCTTTTTTTTTAGCCGGCATACTATCCATCTCAATTCGAATTTCCGATCCACCATTCGATTTTCGAATTTTCAAAATTCAATTTCAATTTTCAAATCTTCGTGATGCCATTCGCGATTTTCAAATCCTCGAGATTCCATTCTCGATTTTCAAATCTCCAAGATGTCGTTTTCGATTCTCAAATCTTCGGGATCTCATCCTTCAATTTTCAAATTTTCGAAAATTTATTTTCGACGTTCAAATTTTCAAAATTTCAAAAATTCAACTTTTCAAAAAAACCGGTCTTGTCGGCATGCTGCCAATTTCAAAAAAGCGGGACCGTCTCCCAATTTTTCAAAACGCGAATTTACTCGCAACCATTCCAACATTTCAAAATGCCCGGTTCTATTGGCCCATTACCAATTTCAGGATCGTCCTCTCAATTTTCAAAATTCAATCATTTTTTTTTTCAAAAACCTTCCTCATTATAGGACCTACCGTAATTTGTGTGTCGGGTCTTTTCATAATCTGTCGAAGGTCTATAGCGTCGAAACTCCGTCGATCCTACATCACGGGTTTCTTCCCCATCCTAGTCCGCCTTTTTCTAAAGGCACAACCGACCAACACGAGTCATACACTCGTAAATGGAAGGTTCGTAAACACTCGAGTCCTAACTAGAAAGTCACACGCAATTTTTCCTCCGACAGGACGGTCCCCACGACCTTTCCTAAGGGAATTTCGCCCATCTTTCAATCCGTTAGTCGAGTCATCCCAATTCAAGTCCTTTAACTTAAGGGTCTACCCTAATCACAGGATCATCCTTATTCAAGTCAAGTCAAGGGTCTCTAGCGTCGAAACTCCGCCGATCTTACATCGCAAGTTTCTTCCCTTACCCGTCTGCCTTCATCAAGGCCGAGTCAACCTTTTACAAGGCATAACCCTGTAGCTAAAGGTTCGTGATCCTTACATCTGAGGGTCACTCGTCCGACACTCGAGTCTTAGCAAAACCTAGAATCTCACTTGGGGGCTATTCTCCGACGGAGTGATTAATCACAGTCACTTCGAGAATCACACCCTACGTGTTTGTCTTAGGAGAGTCTAGCCCGAGTCAAACCCGAGTTGTCTTTCCTCCCGCGCTATTTCCTATGCCTTGGCGTATTCAAGTTCCGAAGCAACATTTCTGATTACGTGGGTATTCTCGCAGAGTATGGCATCCACAACCGGGAATAGGGACATGGAAAACACCATTAAGGAACTGAAGGCTTTGCTAGAAACAATGGTTAGTAGGCAGGCCATAACCGAAACTCATATAGGGTTCCTGAAAACCAACCAAGAGGCCATGAATGCTCGTTTAACTGTCATCGAACGGCAAGACCTCGATTCTGGATCGGTCAATACTGGGCCATTTGCCAAATTGATCAGCACGGTGCGTGAGCTCGAACAACAGTTCCATGCCTCCCGAGGGAACAACATTTATATTGAAAACTCCCGAGACTATACACCCATCAGTGAGAAACTACCAACAGATCTCAACTTAGAGGGGTTACCCATATTCGAAGGGACGGAGGATCCATTACTACACCTCCGAGCCTTCAAAGCATTTATGGCGATCAAGGGGGTCAAAGCCGACATGTTCATCAATTTGTTCGGCGCATCCCTCGGGAAATATCCAAAAGCCTGGTTCTATAGGCTTAATACAAAAAGATTTCCCACTTGGGAAGAAGTGGCTACCGAGTTCGCTAAAAACTATTCTGATAATACTGAACTTCAGACTACCATGCGGACTTTAGAAGTCATGGCCCAAGATCCAACAGAGGGTTTCACCATATACCTTCAACGTTGGCGGACTGAGAGTGTTAAGCTGGTAGACAAGCCCAGCGAGAAGACACTAGTGGATGCATTCATCAACAACCTCCTACCCTCCTACCGCGTCCATCTTAGGTATGCCGACATCTCAAACTTTGCTGTGCTTACCGAAATGGGCACTAGGATTGAAGACGATCTTCGACATAACGAAGATTTGGGTGAAGTTTCTACCAAAGGCTATACTGGACATCCATTTGAGTCCTTAGAAGCCGAAGACTACTGACAACCTCATCCAGGAGTCCAGATTTGATTTGAGTCCGAGTCTGAGTCCGAGTCTAGGATGTTCTATCTCGTCATTTCAAAGTCAGAGTCAGAGTCAACTGTATTCTATCCTCTTTTCGTATTCCAATAAAATCAGCTTTTTTCAATTTCTCATATATACTTCCCTTATGTGTTTTCGAGAACATGATGAACACCATCATACATTGTGAGAACATGCACGTGACTATTATAGGCACATCTATAATGACTGCAGGAACTGAGACCCATGTTTTCCTTTACCTGTTCCATGTCTGGCATAGACAGCCATATAACTACCCTTAGCAGGAGCGGTATCGAATCCTATGACAAATCTAGGTAGTCTCCTAGTTTGGGTTCAAGACGGGAGGCAAACCCATTTCCCACAATAAACACCCCTCCAATAAAACTGACCAATCCCTATCTTAGGCGTTAGTCTGACTTGATGCCAAAAATACCCAACTCAAGACGATGCTCCCACTAAGCCTGCTCGGAATTATGATGACAATACCGAGATCCAAACCACCATGCTTACCATAGAGTACTCCACCGCGAGTTGCACTCACACAAACACCAACTAGGCTCACACCTTACAAGGGTTTAGCTCCACAAGCCAAATCCAACCGATGGGCCCACCCCCATATCCACCCACAACATCAAAGGGAGAGATAGACGAAAAAAAAGAACTGGACAAAAAAAATCAAAAGTCCAAGAAAAAAAGCAAAAGGCCCAAAACAAAAGAGCTGGCCATCAAAAAAAGAACTCTCAGCATCCCCCGACCTGATACGGTCAATCCCACGACCGGGGCTAAGAGGTCAACCCAAAAAAAAAAAAAAAAACAAAATATTCAAAACCCATGACCGGGGCTAAAAGGTCAGCCAAAAAATATTCAAGAACCCATGACTGTAGTGAAAACGGTCAAATAGGGGAGAGACAATCAAGCTGGTCAGCTAACACCACACTTAGCCTTCCCACATTACAACCTTCAGGACCTTCTCGAGACCTAGGCTAAGAGACAGCCCCAGAATTTTGAGGATTCAAGCTCCATAGGATACACCCTAACCATTAGGGCCAGACATGGAAATCAGATCCCGCATTATCAAACCTGCCCGATCGAAGTCCGAGTCATTATTACTCAACTTCCCCTTTCCTACCACATTACAAACCTTACCCTCGAAGCTTTAGCTCCACATAATCGAGCTCCAGATTTCGAGTCATCAAAGCCACTTGCGACCTAGCTCCACATTTCCAAAAGCATCCAAACTAGTTACCAGCCCCAAACACGGGAACTCAACCTGCGGTCGGCATAGAATATGCCCAAATAGTTCACACCACCTCTAGGGGCTACCCTGGAGAAGGCTCACAGTCACAGGATCAACATCCTAACTGTTCTAGCCCTTTGATCAAGACATCATTGGGAACACACCTAGCCTACACCATCGTTATGGCTAGTTACACACAAAGCCCTAATAAAGTAGGCACAATAACATATCTTCCAATCCACCGAACTACGGCTTGGTTTGATTTCACTACACGTGAATACGTAGGCAGCCTTTCAACAAAGGCACAACCACCCACATTGACACAAGTTCAAAAAAAAAGCACCGTCATTCCACGACACTGTCATGTTCTCAATAGTTAGCTTTGTCGTCCTGGGGGCTTCTCCTAGGCAGAAGTTCTCCATCCACTCACATAATCCAAAGACTTTCAAAAACTAGCCTCCTTTCTATAGTGTGTCCTAGTACTCGGCTCAGTCAAAGACGAGAATCCGTCAGGGACTCGAAGCGACACCCACTTTGGGAATGTATCCCAAAACACAAAAATTCAAAGAGCACTAGTATACAGCCTTGCTACTGTTAAGCCTTGTCCTGCAGAAACAGTCTCATTACAGGCTACTGCAATTCCCCTATATCACATCCTTCCCATTTCGATGATTCGACCGTGTTGCCACTCGCCTAGGCTATGGATTAGCGCAACTTAAGAGTCTTGTTAGGTGCCCACCCCCCTACCGAGTCACAGTCCAACCCCTTCAAGATTCTAAGTCGTGTCTGTCAACTCGTCCTGTCACGTCCAGAGTCGAGTCTGTCGGTATATCTCTCTTTTCAAATCCTTACTTTGAAATTTGCAAAACTTAGCCATTTGAGAAAATCCTTTTCGACAAGGTCAAATTTCGGTCTATTTAAACTGCAAATTTCTACCCCTTTCAATTTTGAAAACCTATCTCCTAGCACATGAGTTGCTTTCAGGACTTCGATTTCAAAATGAAGCAAAAACCATTTTCCCCAGCGCAAGCCAGTTTATAGATGCTAACTGCATTTCCTATGTGCTATCTTGCTATATACTATGCCTGCTATTTCTGCCTATGTATCTAACATTTCAGGTACCAGCATTGCTTCCCAACGGAACAACAAAGACGGTGTTTCTCCTGGAATGCTACATCCAAGATGTGATGTGTCGGCATACGGGTACACCCAAGACTTCAGAAGCAAGTCCCCGCGCAGCTACTTTACTCCCCAGCACGAGTTAGTGTTTTGCCGATGTGTTACATGCAACTTGTCATGTGTCAGCATACAGGTACACTCCAGACTTCAGAAGCAAGTCTCCACGAAACTATCAAATTCCCCAACGAAGTCAGTTTTCCCCCGGTATGCTACATCCAAGATGTGATGTGTCGGCATACGGGTACGCCTACTCCCCAAGAAAGGCAAGTTTTACTCCCCACGGAGCATCATCATCAGCTCGAGTGCGACTCAAGGCTTCAAAAGCTAGCCCATACAGTTCACATGTTTCCCCAGCGGAACGCCCGAGGCGGCATCTTCCCCGAAATGGTACGGGATGGGCCCACATATAGGCATGCCCAGGACTTATGCTACAAGTCTGACTCCCCGCAAACCTATCATCATCAGGACAGGTATGACCCTCTGCTTATGGCTGGCGAGCCCTTCACGCGAGTCCACTGGACTATAAACGACCCGACCGGAAGTCTACCAGGTCTTAACGGGCTTGGTAGCTACTCTGACTTTCGCCTTGTCCAAGCCTCAGTCAGAGTGGGGGCTCTGTAGACACCCGCATTTTGACTGCCACGTGTCTATGGTAGTCTCCGAAAAACACCCGATGATGATCGGACGTCAACGTGACTTAATATGCTCGAATACGGACTCGGAATCAATAGTATCCGACATGGGCATTTAGCGGAGTGCAAATCTCTCAAAACCGACCTCAAATTCAGGCCCAGTGGGTCATTCCGAGTCAAATGAGACTAATTTGGGCCAAAACCGACACCGGAAATAAAACCGTCTTTTGGCGACCGGGTCAAAACCCGGTCAAAGATGAATCCGACACAAAAATCAGCCAAATTCAGCTTCTAGAAGCTGGCGCCAAGTCTAAATTCAAATAAAAACAAACAAATCAACAAAGTCAAATCCTTCCTAAAATATCTCGATTCACTTGATCCACTCGATCGAGTGGATTGACCCACTCGGTCGAGTGGAGCGTCTTTCAGCAGATCAAGCCCGTTTTGAAGGGCACTCGATCGAGTGCACTAGGGCCACTCGATCGAGTGACCCTAGGTCGGGGGGTGAAGCCTATAAATACCCCCTTAACCCCATTCATTTCACAAGATTTCTCCCATGCTAAAAACCCTACACTTCTACCCTAATCCATCTTCGTCACTTCAATACTACAAATCCTAAGCAACCTTAGTCTAAAAACCGAGTTAGCATCCCTCGTAAAACCGATACACACACATAGATACAATCAAACTCGAGATCAAAACTCGTCAAAGACCCGAGAGCGTCCTCTCCCTAACCAAACACACCCTAACTCACCCTACATATCTCGACACTCCCGCGCACACGCCGCTACTACGAGTTCGTTTCCGAGGCCATTTAAGCATGTAGGTTGAGGGTGTCATCAAACCCCGTTTCTTTTTCTCCCTTCTCTTTTTACCGTTTTTTATGTATATGTATTACTATTATTATTATTATTATTATTATTATTATTATTATTATTATTAGTACTATTATTATTAGTCGATATTAACGACACTAATATTTTATTTACTAACACTAACATTTTTATACTTTTTGCATCTTTATTTTTATATCATCATTTTACTACTAACATTAATCATACCGCGTATACATAAACTAGTATCAAAATCCGGTTTTAAATCCGTTTGACTACGATGTTTGCCTAAAATCCGTCTAATTCCTTTACGAGCAACAACGGAGGTGGAGCCCTTTCGAGGAGCCCCGCCCCAACGTACTCAAGGGCGTGATGCGATTGCAAACGGTCGTAGTTGAACGTATTTAATCTCATTTCCATAATTGGTACGAAACCCATTGACACGAAAACCGACATCATGTAATCCGAAAGGGTTAGTTTCGATGTCGTGACGTAGAGGGACGTCTTTCGTTACTAATTCAAAATTTCTAATATAATAATAACGCTTTCGTAATATCCCGACAACGGTATTATAATCGTATATACACGATTATAGTACCGGAGGTCAAGTTTAATTCAAATCGTGCGATATTTGTATTTAATTTGACCGACCGTTGATTTTAAACCAAAAAAACGAAACGAGTCATCACTCGTACAGGGGCTACTCGACCGAGTACATATGCTACTCGATCGAGTAGCACCCAAAAAAATGGGCAGTAGCCACGATAAAGGTGCACTCGACCGAGTCGCACCACAACTCGGTCGAGTGGGTCCTGTAACCCAAGAATCCGAGGGGTTTGACACACGTTTCAAACCCCCGTCTTTTGTCGACTTTAGTCATCACGTGTAAAGACTATCACGTGACTATCCCATTTTCAAAACTATGCACATCATGACACGTAGAACGACTTTGACCACCTTTTGACGTGATAAGTCGGGACAAGACTACGAGTTGTGAGATTAGGCTAGCAATATGCCACAGTCTCATGTTCCCGTCCTTCGTTTAATATGCGACATAATGCGTATTTAATCGGGGTTAGTCCATCTACATATTTCGCGGTCTAGTTTATATACGGGTCCGTTTCTATCTTTTTATTGCGTTATTTTTATTTCGCTTATCATTTCTTTACGTAATGTTGTATTGTGAATTCCGGGTTGTATTTCCGACCGTGTAATTTGTACGTTATTTCTATTTATTTTCGAGCTTTGTTTATTTACTTGCTTTTACGCTTTTTAAATGAACATCACATGCTAAATCACTTTGACGTGAATCAAGATGCATTAAATGACGTAGCAAATCAATAATTCACATGCTTAGCCCGAAAACGCTGTTTGCATATCATTTAATTATTTTACTAGCGCGCGTACACGAACACGAACGATGTCTTAGTAGAGGCCGCCATGTGCGGGCGGGTTTGGGTGTCCTTAGTGGACTTCCCAACACGTACCCTCACCCCTTACTCAGAACCTTTGGTTTCCGGATGTCCGAAACTCTTGGCGCACGAGAGTCATTTTATTTACGAAAGCCGGTGTAAACGGTATCGATATAACAATGCAAAGGGACGAGCCCCATAAACTCTGAAATCGAAGTGGGCTTACTTTGTGTATAGCCCATGACGACATAGAGTGGGCTCGTATGGTTCCGAATAACCACAAAATTCGGCGGCGACTCCATTTTGACTTAAATTTCGAACCCGAGAACAATCTTACCACGAGATTCATTCGCCTACCCAAACCCGCGCTTCGCCGCGTCGGGGTGGACCTACGTCATGTCCACACACATACTAATTAACTTAATTAATATACTAATTAACGTAATTAACCTAATTACTAAACTATCTAACCTAATTAACATACTCACACTACAATCTAATTAACTAATTAACCCTACATAATCACCATACAATCTAATCACCATAATTATCTAACTTAATCAAAACAGTTTAGTAACAAAGCCTAACATACTAACTAACAATTAATCTAATTAAGTAATCTAAACAGTAAACTAATTGAACTAATTAAGTAAAAACTAAACTAATCAAAAAACTTAAACAGTAGAGTCCATACCTGAGATTTGAAGGTCGGATTAGGGTTTTTCGGGGCTTGGTCGGGTTAGAGCGAGTACGCCGGAGGGTTCGGTTCGCCGGGGGTTCGTGGACGGGTTCGGTTCGCCGGGGGTTCGGGGATGGGTTCAGTTCGTCGGGGATTCGGGGCCGGGTTTGGGTGCGCCGGAAAGGGTAGGGTTCAGGGGGGACCGTTCGCCGGGGGTTCGGGACTGGGTTCGCCGGAAATGGGTAGGGGAAACCTAGGGTTTGGTTGTTGGTGCGCCGGAAATGGACTGGGTCGCCGGATCTGGGTGGGTGTGCGCGCCGGAGGGAAGTCGCCGGAAGAAGGTCGCCGGAGGTGGGTGGGGGTTGTGCGCGTTCGGGTTGGGGATTGGGATCGCCGGGTTATCGCTCGGGGTTGGAGAGGGATAGGGAGATTGGGTTTGTGTCTGACTGTCGCGTTTTTTTTTTAATTTAACATATGTTGCGTGGGATTAGCCGACGCAACCAGACGCAATATTAAAATTTGCGTCGGCTAATCCGATGCAACGCATTTAATTTTGTTTTTTTTTTTATTAATTTAACATATGTTGCGTGGGATTAGCCGACGCAATCAGACGCAATATTAAAATTTGCGTCGGCTAATCCGATGCAACGTATTTAATTTTGTTTTTTTTTATTAATTTAACATATGTTGCGTGGGATTAGCCGACGCAACCAGACGCAATATTAAAATTTGCGTCGGCTAATCCGATGCAACGCATTTAATTTTGTTTTTTTTTTTAATTTAACATTCACTGCATCGGATTAGCCGACGCAACCAGACGCAATATTAAACTTTGCGTCGGCTAATCCGATGCAAAGCTATTAATTCATTTGACTGAATTTTTTTTACTTTGACGCATACTGCATCGGATTAGCCGACGCAACCAGACGCAATATTAAACCTTGCGTCGGCTAATTCGATGCAAAGCTATTAATTTTGTTGACTGAATTTTTTTTACTTTGACGCATACCGCATCGGATTAGCCGACGCAACCAGACGCAATATTAAACTTTGCGTCGGCTAATCCGATGCAAAGCTATTAATTCTGTTGGCCGGGAGTTTTTAGTCAACAACTTTTGCGTGGGATTAGCCGACGCAAAGCCGATCCAAATGGAAGGGTTTGCGTCGACTAATCCCACGCAAACCCTTTCACATAGTGGCGCCAACCCAAAATTATTGGCGTCTGTATCATGGAGTTGGATAGCGTCGGCTAGTCCCACGCAATATTATTGCATCGGATTAGCCGACGCAATTCGACACAGTTATGCCATTTGCGTCGGATAATAAATCCGACGCAACCTGTCCGACGCTATTTCAGCTGTTTTTAGTAGTGATTCTTTCGAATTGTCACAAGTGGAAGGGTGCTTTCCTGTATGTGCGTTCGGATAAGCCCTGGGCTGTCCCCCGATTTTTCCAGTCGGATGTACGTGTCAATCTGGAGAGTGATAAGGAGATGGGGAGTTGTTTGGACCTGAGGGAGTCCGGCTTGGGGCAGTCGGATAGGGAAGTTGTCGGCGCCTTTCCTGCCGTTATGAAGTGGTCAGGCAAGGAGAGGGTGGCCGCTCCTTCAATATGGCTACCTCACTATGATCTGATCACGAGGAATGATTTTCTGGAACGGGTGGGCATGAGCGTCCCTGTCGCCGGCCCAGGTATCTGGCGACCTACTTATTCACTTGTGTTGTCTACCTTTCTTGATAGCCGTCAAGCCCTCAACCCTTTGCCCATTTTCCTGCCTAACTTTGCAGGCAACAGGTCGGCGGTCACTTGGACGCCTGAGGAGATTGATTTACTAGGGTTGGATCCTTCCCTCCGCCCTCTCATCACTACACCGCCAGCTCCCTCGTTGGACCGTCTGACTATCATGACCTACCAGAAGTCGAGGCTTTCTAGGCTGAGGAGGGGGGCGTCGGCGTTCGGTGGAGCCCCTCCTTCGAAGAGACAGGCCGTGGGCCTTTCCTCTGCTGACCCTGAGGTGGCCATGAGTGTGGCCGGCGTGCAAGCTGATGTTGGGGCTTCCGAGGTTGTCACCTCCCCGAGGACTACGGGTTCGCCGGCTGTCACTATTGCGGCTCTTCCTGAACAGGGGGTGGTTGCCGAACCGTCCTCCGGGTTAAGGGAGGCGGCCGCCCGCCTGGAAGCTTCTCAGGACCGGGAAACTATGCGCGACGTCGCCGCCGCTGTGGATGCGCCTCTTCCCTCTTTGTCTGATCTTTCCTTTTACAGGATGTTGGAGGGGGATGTTTCGCCCGTCGACCGGATTCAAACTCTCGCCCAATTGGATACCGTCTATCGTGGCCTGGGGGAGGATTTGTCTAGGGTTGTCCAAGCCAATATTAAGATCAAGAAGGCGGCGGAGGAGGGCGCGAGGTTGATGTCTCGCTTGCAGGAGGCGGAGTTGAAGCTGGAATTGGAGAAGCAGCTAAGGTTGGCGGCTGAGGAAGCTGGAATCGGAGAAGCGGCTAAGGTTGGAGGCGGAGGAGAAGGAGGTGACCGGTTGCAAGGAATTGGAGACTCTCCGGGGTGTGCATTCTTCCTGCGAGTCGCTCAAGAAGGATCTGGAGGGGCAATTACAGGTGGCTCGTGCCGACATGGAGTCCCTTCAGTCAAAGCCGGCAGCCGCTGAACAGGAATCAGAGAAGAAGTCTGGGGAGATTGCCAACTTGGTGAAGGAAGGTGACGCAGCTTTCCTTGAGGGAATGAATGCCGTTGTTGACCTGACGTCAAAAGCCCTTCTTGAGTACGATCCAGGTTTCGACTTTGACCGGTATAATCCAATATATCAGCGTCTTCAAGCGGAGGAGGATGAACGTGAGGGTGGGTCGCCGGCGGCGGAGCCTCCTACCTCCCCTAAATAGGAACTCGGGCCGTCGTCCTCCTGTGCCTCATGTACCCTCAGGGAGGGAGAGGAGGGGGCGGCAGATGAGCCGGCAGATACTGCTAACTCCTCTGCCCCCTCTTGAGGCTTTTTGTGGATCTCCTCGCACCTACCCTTTTGAGGTTTAGGCATAGGCTTGCCCTCCATGCTTCATCGTTTTTCCTTTTTTTTGAGTTCGTAGGTGTGTAGACACCCGCATTTTGACTGCCAGGTGTCTATGGCAGTTTCCAAAAATCACCCGATGATGATCGGACGCTAACATGTTTCTACGCGCTCGGATACGGGCTCAAATCCATTAATCGTTGGCTAACACACTTACAGAGTAAAAATATCACAAAATCAACCTCGAATCCAGGCCCAGTGGATCATTCCGAGTCAAACAAGACTAATTTGGGCCAAAACCGACACCGGAATTAAAACCGACTTTTCACGATTGGGTCAACCTCGGTCGAAGTCGTTTCCGAGACACACAAAACAGCCATACAACCATCAAAAGTCCAAGTCAAACACAAAACCCATCGAGCAATCAAAGTCAAGGTCCAAAACAAGACCCGTGCGACCCATCTAGGCCACTCGATCGAGTGACCTATCCACTCGATCGAGTGGGCCGACTTTGAGCCCGGCGGCTGGCATAACGGGCCACTCGACCGAGTTGGCCTCCTACTCTGTCGAGTAGCCCTAATTCGATGCCCTAGCCTAGCCTATATATACACCCCATGCAACACCCTACAACACATTATTCACATCCCTTACAAACCCTAAACACCTTCACAACCCTAATCCCGGTGCATCCTCAAGCAACCCTAGACAAACCCTAGGAAAATCGACTTTAGCAAACCCTAAACCTAGTTTTAGGAATTCAACCCGAGCCACCACAACTTAGCCTCCATATACCTCGAAGACTCTCGTGTCATAGCCACGTTTACGAGCCTTTTTCCGAGACAAGAACATGTAGGTTGAGGGTGACAAACCTCGTTCTCTTTTCCCTTTTTCTCTCGTCGTTCATCTCTTTTTTTTATTCTTTTTTTTACGTTTATTATTATTATTATTATGTTTATTATTATTATTATTATTATTATTATTATTATTACGATTATTATTATTATTATTATTATTACGATTATTATTATTATTATTATTATTATTATTATTATTATTATTATTATTTGTGGACATGACATAGGTCCACCCCGACGCGGCCACCCGCGGGTTTGGGTAGGCGAATGAATCTCCATATGAGAAGGATCGAATTGAAATTTAGGTCTATGTGGAGTCGCCACCGAATTTTATGGTTATTCGGAACCGTTCGAGCCCACTCTATGTCGTAGTGGGCCGTATACAAAATACGGCCCATTTTCGATGTCAGAGTTTATTGGGCTCGTCCCTTTGCATATCGATATAGATGCCGACTTGAGCGGTTAATCGTATATTGAATGACTCTCGTGCGCCAACGGTTTCGGGCATCCGGAAACCGAGGTTCTGAGTAAGGGGTGAGGGTACGTGTTGGGAAGCCCACGAAGGACACCCAACCCCGCCCGCACATTAGCGGCCTCTACTAAGAACTCGAATGACTTTCTAATACGCGTGCTAGTAAAACGGGAAAATGATATGCAAAGATTTACTTTTCCTAAACATGCGAATGGAATCGAAAAGTGGGTTTCTATGTCAATTTAATGCAACTAAAATTAACGTCAAAGTTGTATTTTAGCATGCGGGTTCATTTAGTATAATAAACGAATAATGATTAAATTGACAAAAGAAACAAAAAACGCGTTAGTAAACGATGTAAAGAAACGAATAATAACGGTTTGCAACTATTGAATTGAATTGAAAAGATGCAAATATGAGGATGCACGATTTGAAAAGATAGTATACATGTGATTAATTATACGCATGTTGACCTAAGTCGTAAAATACTATCGAGTTTGAAAAATAGAATAATGTACGACTTGCGTTTTAGTCGTTATGAGGCTACTCGATCGAGTGGTCGATGGACTCGATCGAGTGGACTCTAAAAAATCGATTCTGTTTTACGTCAGAGACCGTACTTGGCCGAGTTATTGACCAACTCGGTCGAGTACGTAGCCACTCGATCGAGTCACTGTGAGACTCGACCGAGTGGTGGTCGTAAAAAGCATTCTGACTCGATTTTGTGATGTCACTCGATCGAGTGGCTAAAGCACTCGGTCGAGTGGCACCTGTACGAACTTGGTTCGTTTGCAATTTAATTGTTAATTTTGAAATTGCTTTTGATTTTTGATAATTCGACGGTTTTACCGAATCGGACATAAATATTGCGCAATTAATGTTCGACTTGGTTTTTTTATAAATCGCGAATTTTGTCGAACCGAATATAAATATTGTTGAATTTATACCCGATTCTAAAGTTGAATACTCATCATATCCCATATTCGATTATTGAATCGATATGGGATATTTAGAGTGAAAAATAAAAAAGATGGATTAATTTTAGTCGCTTTGAATTAATTATCGTGATATGAATAAATCACGTTAATTAATTCATATGACTTGATTGTTAGATTCGATATCCAATTATGGAATTGGTATCGAATCTAAAATCGACGCTTTACTTGAATAATAAAAAAAATAACTTGATTCCCTCGACTTTTCCGACATCGAAATAAATCCCAAGGGATTGTGATGTCGGATCCGTGTCAACGGGTTTCGACCCTTATTAAAAATTGATTTGAAAATTGATGGATGTAAGATGGATGATGATAACGAGAAATAATAATGAATTATTGTTTAAGTTAACTCATCTCAATAATCAAATAATCGGGGTATCGGAATAAGCGACCGGCAACGCTGTGTGCAGTACACTTGTATATTCGGGTTTCCTTATTCCGATATCCCTCTCATTCGACACAAATTGATAAGTATTTTAATGTTTTGATGCAATAATGATAACAAGGTAAATAATAACGATAACAAACGTAATAATAATAATAATAATAATAATAATAATAATAATAATAATAATAACGTAATAATAATAATATAATAATAATAACGCCATAATAATAATAATAATAATATTAATAATACCGTAATAATAATAATAATAATAACAATACCGTAATAATAATAATAATAATAATAATACCGTAGTAGTAATAATAATAATAATAATAATAATAATAATAATAATAATAATAATAATAATAATAATAATAATAATAACAATAATAATAATAATAGACGAAAAGGAACGGAAAAAAGAGAAGAGAAAGAATAAAAAGGTTTGTCACCCTCAACCTACATGTTTCTGTCTCGGACTAAGGCTCGTAAGCGTGGCTACAACACGGGAGTCTTCGAGGTGTATGGAGGCTAAGTTGTGGTGGCTCGGGTTGAATTCCTAAAACTATGTTTAGGGTTTGCTAAAATTGGTTTTCCTAGGGTTTTTCTAGGGTAGAATTGCTGGGGTTTTGAAGTGTGTATAGATGATTGTCCTAGAGTGTACTAGGGTTTTTGTGTAGATGTGTAAGATGATTGTCCTAGAGTGTACTAGGGTTTTTAGGGTTGTGAGAAGTTGTGTAATTGTGTTGCATGGGGTTGCATGGGGTTGCTTATATAGGCAAAGCTAGGGCACCTTGGTGTCTAGGGTTTTATGCCTTGACGGACTTGATTTGATGGCCCGTTTGGAGGTGGATCGTGGGTGAGCTACTCGGAAACGGCTTTGACCGGGTTTTAATCCGGTCGCTAAAAGTCGGTTTTATTTTCGGTGTCGGTTTTGACCCAAATTAGTCTTGTTTGACTCGGAATGATCCACTGGGCCTGGATTTGAGGTCCGTTTGGTGAGATTTGTACTCCGTAAGTGTGTTAGCCAACGATTAATGGATTTGAGCCCGTATCCGAGCGCGTAGAAACACGTTAGCGTCCGATCATCATCGGGTGATTTTTAGAAACTGCCATAGACACCTGACGGTCAAAATGTGGGTGTCTACAGAGCCCCCACTCTGACTGAGGCTTGGACAAGGCGAAAGTCAGAGTAGCTACCAAGCCTGTTAAGACCTGGTAGACTTCCGGTCGGGTCGTTTATAGTCCATTAGACTCGCGTGAAGGGCTCGCCAGCCATAAGACAGAGATCATACCTGCGCTGGATGATTGTGCTCCGTGGGGAATTCGGGCTTGTCGCGTAAGCCCTGGGTGTGCCTGTGTGTTGGCCCATCCCGTGCTATCCCGGAAAATGCTGCTGGGGAGATTTGATGACTTGCATGTCCCTGTTTGAGTCGTACCTGTATGAGTCACATAGAATGCATGCAACACGTAGGTGGTAAAATGACTCGTGCTGGGGAAAATGATTTTGAATGATTTTTTTTTTTTTGAAAACTCGAATTTTGAATTTGAAATCCTGAAAGCAATCGCGAGCTAGGTTTTCAAAATGGAAAGGGATAGAAAAGAAATTCACAGTATAAATAGACTGAAATCTGACCTTGTCGAAAAAGATCTTTTTTCAAATGGCTAAATTTTGCAAATTTCAAAGTGGAATCATAAGAGAGGGACCTACCGACAGACTCGACTCTGGATACGACAGGACGAGTTGACTGACACGGACTGGACTCTCTAAAGGTTGGACCGTGATTCGGTAGGGGTGTGGGCCACCTAGCAAGACTCTTAAGTTGCGTCATCCCGTAGCCTAGGCGAGTGGCAACACGGTCGTACATCGAAATGGGATAGATATGCTATAGGGGGACCGCAGTAGTCCATAATGAGACTGTTTTAGTCTGGTGCCCTTCTGGATTTCCTATTTTAGGATACATTTTCAAAGTGGGTATTGCCTCGAGTCCTGACAGATTTTTGTCTTCGACTGAGCCGAGTACTAGGACACACTACAGAAAGGAGGCTAGATTTTTTGTTGGATTCATCTGGATTTTGTGAGTGGATGGAGGTCTTCTGTCTAAGAGAAGCCCCCGGGACAACAAAGCTAGCTATTGAGAACACGATGGTGTCGTGACCGGAATAATGACGCTTTTTGAATGTGTGTCAATGTGGGTGGTTGTGCCTATGTTGAAAGGCTGCCTACGTATTCACGTGTGGTGAAATCAAACCATGCCG
Source organism: Agrostemma githago (assembly GCA_958450325.1). Taxonomy (NCBI): domain Eukaryota; kingdom Viridiplantae; phylum Streptophyta; class Magnoliopsida; order Caryophyllales; family Caryophyllaceae; genus Agrostemma; species Agrostemma githago. The sequence goes on from OY288255.1 coordinate 4,087,093, forward strand.
TAGTTCAGTGTCGGAGGATATATTATGGTGCCTAGTCTAATAGGACTTTGTGTGTAACTAGCCAAAATGACGGTGTAGGCTAGGTGCATTCCCAGTGATGTCTTGATCAAAGGGCTTGAATGGTTAGGATATTAATCCTGTGACTGTGAGCGTTCTCCGGGGTAGCCCCTAGAGGTGGCGTGAACTATTCGGGCATGTTCTATGCCGACTGCAAGTTGAGTTCCCGTGTTCGGGGTTGGTAACTGGTTTGGATGGGATTTTAACGAGTTTTGCTCTCGGGGATTTTAACGAGTTTTGTTCTCGGGATTTTAACGAGTTTTGTTCTCGGAGAATTTTAACGAGTTTTGTTCTCGGGATTTGATGTATTTGGGGATGTGGTGCTAGGAAGTAAATGGCCTTGATAACTCGAAATCTGGAGCTCAGTTCTGTGGAGCTAAGGTTTCGAGAGCCGGTTTGATAATGAAGTAAATGGCCTTGATGACTCGAAATCTGGAGCTCGGTTCTGTGGAGCTAAGGCTTCGAGAGCCGATTTGATAATGAAGTAAATGGCCTTGATGACTCGAAATCTGGAGCTCGGTTCTGTGGAGCTAAGGCTTCGAGAGCCGGTTTGATAATGAAGTAAATGGCCTTGACGACTCGAAATCTGGAGCTCGGTTCTGTGGAGCTAAGGCTTCGAGAGCCGGTTTGATAATGAAGGATCTGGTTTTGATGTCTGGCCCTAATTGTTAGGGGTATGCTATGGAGCTTGAATCCTCAAAATTCCGGGCTGTCTCTGGCCTGGGTCTCGGGAAGGTCTTGATGGTTGTAATGTGGGATGGCTGAGTGTGGTGTTAGCTGACCAGCTTGATTGTCACTCCCCTATTGGATGGCATGGATAATTTTGAATTTAACCGTACTACGGTCAAAGAATTTTCACTTGAGTTGACCGTTGACCACGGTCAAAGAATTTTCACTTGAGTTGACCGTTGACCACGGTCATGGGTATTTGATTTTTTTATTGACCTCGCGATCATGGGTTTTGATAATTTTGACCGTACCCTGGTCGTGGGGCTTTCACTTGAATTGACTGTTGACCACGGTCATGGGTATTCTGAATTTTTTGATGATGGTCTGCTTTTGTTTAGGCCTTTTGCTTTTTTCATGGACTTTCGATTTTTTTTTTTTTTTTACTTTTGTGTCCAGTTTTCTTTTTTTGATGGCCTTTGTTTTGGCCCTTTCTTTTTTTTCTTTTTTTTTGACTTTTGATTTTTTTTTGCCGGTCAGACTAACACCTAAGGTAGGGATTGGTCAGTCTTATTGGAGGGGTGTTTTATTGTGGGAAATGGGCTTGCCTCCCGTCTTGAACCCAAACTAGGAGATTACCTAGATTTGTCATAGGATTCGATATCGCTCCTTCTACGGGTAGTTATGTGGTTTTTCTATACCAGACACGGAATAAGTAAAAAGAAAACACGGGCTCGGTTTCCTGCAGTCATTATAGATGTGCCTATAATAGTCACGTGCGTGTGCTCACAGTGTATGATGGTGTTCATCATGTTCTCGGAAACACGTAAGGAAAATATATATGAGAAAGAATATTGAAAGCTGATTTTATTGAATTTGAAAAAGAGGACAGAATACAACTGACTCTGACTTTGACTTTGACTTTGGAATAGAACATCCTAGACTCAGACTCAGACTCGGACTTAAATCAAATCCGGACTCTTGGGTGCATGAGAGGTAGATTGGATGCTTCGATCATCGGGCCCTGTGTAGTCCACGAGGGGCTTTGCAAGTGACAATGTTTCTAAAACGGGAGTCTTCCCGGCATCGAGGAAGTCTTGAATGAGGTGTTTCAGCTTCCAGCATTGTTCTGTATCGTGTCCCCTCCCTCTGTGGAATTTGCAGTAATGCTCGGCGTTCCATGCTTTGGAACGTTTCTCCACAGGTGGGTCGGCTGTTGGGCCTATAGGTAGCACTAGGCCCTTCGGAACCAACCTCTGGAAAGCGACGGTGTAGGACATATCCAAGTAGGTAAATGTCCTTTCCTTTGACTGGTTCTTGATTTTTGGAGAGGTGACTTGAGGGTTACCTCTCTCGGCCTTGCCATCTTGTGAGTATCGGCCAGTTTCGTAAGATTGTTCACCCTTCAAATGGCTCGGTTGGGTGATCGCCTGCCTTGCCCGCTCTAGCTGTGTTAGACGAGATCGGGTTCTTACAAGGTCTTCTTCAATGATGGTTACCCTGGAACTTAGATTATCTAGGGCAGTATTGATTTTCGAGAAGATGTTGTTAATGGAGCAAGATAGCATAAGCATACTCCCCTGGATATCCCCTTTCATGACGGCGTGGGATTTATTGTGGTTTGGTAGTGTCTCGTTCATAGGGTCCCTGATCGGAAGAAACGATAGGTGTTAGAACTCGCCTAAGCTCGGCTTTGCGCAAGAGACAGAGTCAAACTAGACATAGCCCGGGGTGACGAGTCGACAAAGACTCTCGGACCGGGATACTTGAATGTTGACCTAGACGAGGTAACGACCGTAAATTAGACTCGAGCTGCAGAAGGGTGAGTCCGAAAATGGGGCGACCATGTTTGACTTGGGTTAGACCCTCCTAAGACAAACGTGTAGGGTACGATTCTCGGAGTGACTGTGATTAGTCACTCCATCGGAGAATAGCCCCCAATGTGAGACTAAGGACTTAGATGGTGTGACACCTACGTGACTCGAAAGTGGAGTACGGAGACACGTGTAAGACATGACCCTTAGGGCAACCGTGATTGATTGCCATGTTAAGAGGTAGCCCCCAAGTGGGATCGATAATTTTGTTAAGACTCGAGTGTGGGACGAGTGACCCTTAGACGTAAGGACCGTGAACCTTTTGTTATAGGGCTACACCTTGTAAAAGGTTGACTCGGAAAAGACACCTAGACGGGTGACTTGTGAAAGGTGGGCCTTCCTTAGGATTTGGCTATGTGGGCCGAGTCCCGTCCGAAGGAAGGTCCACGTGAGACATCCCCAAACTTTTAGACTCGAGTGTGTAGACGGGCCTTCCTTTGTAGAAGTATGTCCTACGTAGGTGGGCCATGCCTTAGTCTAATAAGGCGGACTGGGAAAGGGAAGAAACTCGTGATGTAAGATCGACAGAGTTTTGACGCTACGGAACTTGACAACTTAAGACTCGACCCGACACTGCTAAATACGGGAAGTCCTAGAAGTGGAAGGTTTTGAAAATTGATGATTTTTGAAAAAGGACCGAGTGGACTCGGTGAGTGGCCCAAATTTCCGAAAAAGAGGATGAAAAGTCATTGGGCCACGGGTTTTGAAAGTTCGAGTTATGATTTGGGCAGCATACCGTCTAGAAAATAGGCTATTTTGAGTAAAATCATAAGTCCTAAATTCGGTATGTGTCCCGGGTTTTGAAATCGAATAGTTTGAAAAGGATGCAATTTTGAAAAGTTGACGGTTTTTTGAAAACGACTCGGAAACCAAGTAGCACGTAGTCACACAAGCATTATAACGACGCCATGTATGCTCTACACTAAGTCTCGGTCGGTCTAAAGAGGGTCTATACCAGTGTACATAGTCTAGACGTTGATCGGGACGGACTTCCTAAGTCGAGTTGATCTTAGAACATGCCGCGAAACCCACTCGAATCGACTATGGACACCTTTTGACATATCCATATTGGAGTACATCAACGGTATAGTGGGACGTCGGTCGCGAGTACCGGCCCGGGAAAATATGGGTTATGCATGAACCGTAGAACTAAAACGTGTATTGTATTTGTCAAACGATTTCTTTTCGAGTCTCACCCTGAGGATGCCGATGGTAAGTCACGCATCAGTTAATCCCCAGCGGAGTCGCCAAATTGTGGACATGACATAGGTCCACCCCGACGCGGCCACCCGCGGGTTTGGGTAGGCGAATGAATCTCCATATGAGAAGGATCGAATTGAAATTTAGGTCTATGTGGAGTCGCCACCGAATTTTATGGTTATTCGGAACCGTTCGAGCCCACTCTATGTCGTAGTGGGCCGTATACAAAATACGGCCCATTTTCGATGTCAGAGTTATTGGGCTCGTCCCTTTGCATATCGATATAGATGCCGACTTGAGCGGTTAATCGTATATTGAATGACTCTCGTGCGCCAACGGTTTCGGACATCCGGAAACCGAGGTTCTGAGTAAGGGGTGAGGGTACGTGTTGGGAAGCCCACGAAGGACACCCAACCCCGCCCGCACATTAGCGGCCTCTACTAAGAACTCGAATGACTTTCTAATACGCGTGCTAGTAAAACGGGAAAATGATATGCAAAGATTTACTTTTCCTAAACATGCGAATGGAATCGAAAAGTGGGTTTCTATGTCAATTTAATGCAACTAAAATTAACGTCAAAGTTGTATTTTAGCATGCGGGTTCATTTAGTATAATAAACGAATAATGATTAAATTGACAAAAGAAACAAAAAACGCGTTAGTAAACGATGGAAAGAAACGAATAATAACGGTTTGCAACTATTGAATTGAATTGAAAAGATGCAAATATGAGGATGCACGATTTGAAAAGATAGTATACATGTGATTAATTATACGCATGTTGACCTAAGTCGTAAAATACTATCGAGTTTGAAAAATAGAATAATGTACGACTTGCGTTTTAGTCGTTATGAGGCTACTCGATCGAGTGGTCGATGGACTCGATCGAGTGGACTCTAAAAAATCGATTCTGTTTTGCGTCAGAGACCGTACTCGGCCGAGTTATTGACCAACTCGGTCGAGTACGTAGCCACTCGATCGAGTCACTGTGAGACTCGACCGAGTGGTGGTCGTAAAAAGCATTCTGACTCGATTTTGTGATGTCACTCGATCGAGTGGCTAAAGCACTCGGTCGAGTGGCACCTGTACGAACTTGGTTCGTTTGCAATTTAATTGTTAATTTTGAAATTGCTTTTGATTTTTGATAATTCGACGGTTTTACCGAATCGGACATAAATATTGCGCAATTTATGTTCGACTTGGTTTTTTTATAAATCGCGAATTTTGTCGAACCGAATATAAATATTGTTGAATTTATACCCGATTCTAAAGTTGAATACTCATCATATCCCATATTCGATTATTGAATCGATATGGGATATTTAGAGTGAAAAATAAAAAAGATGGATTAATTTTAGTCGCTTTGAATTAATTATCGTGATATGAATAAATCACGTTAATTAATTCATATGACTTGATTGTTAGATTCGATATCCAATTATGGAATTGGTATCGAATCTAAAATCGACGCTTTACTTGAATAATAAAAAAAAATAACTTGATTCCCTCGACTTTTCCGACATCGAAATAAATCCCAAGGGATTGTGATGTCGGATCCGTGTCAACGGGTTTCGACCCTTATTAAAAATTGATTTGAAAATTGATGGATGTAAGATGGATGATGATAACGAGAAATAATAATGAATTATTGTTTAAGTTAACTCATCTCAATAATCAAATAATCGGGGTATCGGAATAAGCGACCGACAACGCTGTGTGCAGTACACTTGTATATTCGGGTTTCCTTATTCCGATATCCCTCTCATTCGACACAAATTGATAAGTATTTTAATGTTTTGATGCAATAATGATAACAAGGTAAATAATAACGATAACAAACGTAATAATAATAATAATAATAATAATAATAATAATAATAATAACGTAATAATAATAATATAATAATAATAACGCCATAATAATAATAATAATAATAATAATAATAATAATACCGTAATAATAATAATAATAATAATAACAACAACAATACCGTAATAATAATAATAATAATAATAATAATAATAATACCGTAATAATAATAATAATAATAATAATAATAATAATAATAATAATAACAATAATAATAATAATAGACGAAAAGGAACGGAGAAAAGAGAAGAGAAAGAATAAAAAGGTTTGTCACTCTCAACCTACATGTTTCTGTCTCGGACTAAGGCTCGTAAGCGTGGCTACAACACGGGAGTCTTCGAGGTGTATGGAGGCTAAGTTGTGGTGGCTCGGGTTGAATTCCTAAAACTAGGTTTAGGGTTTGCTAAAATTTGTTTTCCTAGGGTTTTTCTAGGGTAGAATTGCTAGGGTTTTGAAGTGTGTATAGATGATTGTCCTAGAGTGTACTAGGGTTTTTGTGTAGATGTGTAAGATGATTGTCCTAGAGTGTACTAGGGTTTTTGTGTAGATGTGTAAGATGATTGTCCTAGAGTGTACTAGGGTTTTTAGGGTTGTGAGAAGTTGTGTAATTGTGTTGCATGGGGTTGCTTATATAGGCAAAGCTAGGGCACCTTGGTGTCTAGGGTTTTATGCCTTGACGGACTTGATTTGATGGCCCGTTTGGAGGTGGATCGTGGGTGAGCTACTCGGAAACGGCTTTGACCGGGTTTTAATCCGGTCGCTAAAAGTCGGTTTTATTTTCGGTGTCGGTTTTGACCCAAATTAGTCTTGTTTGACTCGGAATGATCCACTGGGCCTGGATTTGAGGTCCGTTTGGTGAGATTTGTACTCCGTAAGTGTGTTAGCCAACGATTAATGGATTTGAGCCCGTATCCGAGCGCATAGAAACACGTTAGCGTCCGATCATCATCGGGTGATTTTTAGAAACTGCCATAGACACCTGGCGGTCAAAATGCGGGTGTCTACATTATTATTACGATGACTATTATTATTATTATTATTATTATTATTATTATTATTATTATTACGATTATTATTATTATTATTATTATTATTACGTTTATTATTATTATTACTATCATTATTATTATTACGATTATTATTATTATTATTTACCTCGTTATCATTATTGCATCATAATATCGGTAATATTGTTTGCATCAAAATATTAAAATACTCATTGATTTGTGTCAAGTAAGAAGGATATCGGGATAAGAAAACACGAACATACAAGTGTACTGCACACAGCGTTGACGGTCGCTTATCCCGGTACCCCGATTATTTGATTATTGAGATGAGTCAACTTAAACAAGAATTCGTCATTATTTCTCGTCGTTATCATCTTTAATATTGCATTCATCGAATTTTTCTAAAACCAATTTTAATAAGGGTCGAAACCCGTTGACACGGATCCGACATCACGATCTCTAGGGATTTATCGATGTCGGAGAAGTCGAGGGAATCAAGTTCTTTTATTATTTAATCAAAGAGTCAATCTTTCTAAATCGCATCAAATCAACTTAGGGCAATTTTCGTTGATGCTAAATAATTGTCAAAACAATTCCTTACAATTATGACATTATTAACGCGGAGAAATTTTAATCACATCTCAATGATCAATTTAAAACGATTTTCGACATAAAACACGATTTTACAAACGAATCTTAATTCGTACAGAGGGCACTCGACCAAGTGCCTAGCCCACTCGGTCGAGTGGCACCTCAAAATCGAGTCAGAATGCTAATCACGATCACCACTCGATCGAGTCTCACGGTGACTCGGTCGAGTGGCCATGTACTCGACCGAGTTGGCAATAACTCGGCCGAGTGCGGTCCATAATGCAAAACAGAGTCATTTTTTACAGGCCTACTCGATCGAGTCCATCGACCACTCGATCGAGTAGCCTCATAACGACTAAAACGCAAGTCGTACATTATCCTATTTTTCAAACTCGATAGTGTTTTACGACTTAGGTCAACATGCGTATAATTAATCACATGTATACTATCTTTTCAAATCGTGCATTCTCATATTTGCATCTTTTCAATTCAACTCAATAAGTTGCAAACCGTTATTATTCGTTTCTTTACATCGTTTACTAACGCGTTTTTTTTTTGTTTCTTTTGTCAATTTAATTATTATTCGTTTATTATACTAAATGAACCCGCATGCTAAAATACAACTTTGACGTTAGTTTTAGTTGCATTAAATTGACTTAGAAACCCTTTCAATTCCATTCGCATGTTTAGGGAAAATAAATCTTTGCATATCATTTTCCCGTTTTACTAGCACGCGTATTAGAAAGTCATTCGAGTTCTTAGTAGAGGCCGCTAAAGTGCGGGCGGGGTTGGGTGTCCTTTGTGGGCTTCCCAACACGTACCCTCACCCCTTACTCAGAACCTCGGTTTCCGGATGCCCGAAACCGTTGGCGCACGAGAGTCATTCAATACACGATATCCGATAATGTCGGTATCGGTATCGCAATGCAAAGGGACGAGCCCAATAAACTCTGACATCAGAAATGGGCCGTATTTTGTATACGGCCCACTACGACATAGAGTGGGCTCGAATGGTTCCGAATAACCACAAAATTCGGTGGCGACTCCACATAGACCTAAATTTCAATTCGATCCATTCTCATATGGAGATTCATTCGCCTCCCCAAACCCGCGCGTGGCCGCGTCGGGGCGGACCTATGTCATGTCCACAATTTGGCGACTCCGCTGGGGATTAACTGATGCGTGACTTACCATCGGCATCCTCAGGGTGAGACTCGAATAGAAATCGTTTGACAAATACAATACGCGTGTTAGTTCTACGGTTCATGCATAACCCTTATTTTCCCGGGCCGGTACTCGCGACCGACGTCCCATTATACCGTCGATATACTCCAATATGGATATGTTGAAAGGTGTCCATAGTCGATTCGAGTGGGTTTCGCGGCATGTTCTAAGATCAACTCGACTTAGGAAGTCTGTCCCGATCAACGTCTAGACTATGTACACTGGTATAGACCCCTTATAGACCGACCGAGACTTAGTATAGAGCATACATGGCGTCGTTATAATGCTTGTGTACTACGTGCTACTTGGTTTCCGAGTCGTTTTCAAAAATCGTCTTTTTTCAAAGATTGCATCTTTTTCGAACTATTCGATTTCAAAACCCGGGACACATACCGAATTTAGGACTTATGATTTTACTCAAAATAGCCTATTTTCTAGACGGTATGCTGCCCAATTCAAAACTCGAAAATACTTTCGAACTTTCAAAACCCGCGGCCCAATAACCTTTCGTTTTTCGGAAATTGGGCCCTCAAACCGAGTTTTCTTGGACTTTTTTCAAAAACAAAACATCAATTTTCAAAACCTTCCACTTCTAGGACTTCCCGTATTTAGCAGTGTCGGGTCGTGTCTTAAGTCTATAGCGTCGAAACTCTGTCGATCTTACATCACGAGTTTCTTCCCCTTCCCAGTCCGCCTTATTAGACTAAGGCAAGGCCCACCTACGTAGGAGAAACCCCTACAAAGGAGGGCCCGTCAACACAATCGAGTCTAAAGTCTGGGGATGTCTCACGTGAACCTTCCTTCGAACAGGACTAGGCCCACTCGCCAAATCCTAAGGAAGGCCCACCTTTCGCAAGTCACCCGTCTAGGTGTCTTTTCCGAGTCATTTCCCTTTTTAGTCTTGTTCGGGATGTACTTTCTATTGCGGGATTTTGGGCTAGTTTCTGATTACGTGGTGTTCTTACAGACAGGCCACCCGTGACTAGACATCAACGCAAGATGGACGAATTGAAAGATGCTCTCGCCAAGCTCGAGACTCAGCTAACTTCCATCCAGGCTAACCAAACAATGTTAGCCACCCGACTGAGCGCCGTAGAGAAGACGGCCCCTTTTGAAGGATTCGAGCCAATGGGCCTATGGCCGAGCTGGTCAGTATTGTTCGTAGGCTCGAGGAACAAGTCTCCCTATCGACGAACAACTCGATCCACACCGAGAATGCTCGTATTTATTCACCTTTAGATAACGAGCTTCCTGCTAACCTCAACTTAACGGGACTTCCCATGTTTGAGGGTACCGAAGACCCGGTCCACCACATCCGGGCTTTCAAAGACTTCATGGCGGTAAAGGGGGTGAAGTCAACTATGTTCAAGCATTTGTTCCCTTCTTCCTTGGAGAAACACCCTAAGGCCTGGTTCTACAGGCTCGACCCCAAGAAATACAAGACTTGGGATGATGTGGCGACCGAGTTTGCTCGGAACTACGCCGATAACACTGAAATCCAGACTACAATGCGTACTCTGGAGGTAATGGCCCAAGAGCCCAAAGAAGGGTTCACAAAATATCTGCAACGGTGGAGGGCTGAGAGTGTGAAGCTGGTCTACAAGCCCGGCGAGAAGGCCCTAGTGGAAGCCTTCGTTAAAAATCTACTCCCATCCTACCGAGTCCACCTCCGGTATGCTATCATCCCAAACTTTGCTGTCCTCACTGAAATGGGCACAAGGATAGAAGATGATCTAAGGTTAGAGAACCTGACTAAGGCCTCTACCAAAGGGTATCAAGGGTCTAGTTCGTCTACAAACAAGCCCACACCTGCAACCCGCAGTATCTTTGATGAGGTAAATCTGCTCGACACCTCATCCAAAAAGAATACACCAAATCGGGTATTCACAGATATAGGGACTACCTATACTTATGCCTTACAAAGGCTATCTTCAAAGGGTCTGATTCAACCAATAGACCCAACTCCAGAGCCTCCAGTAGAGAAGTGGCCCAAGTATTACAATGCTCAAGCCTACTGTCAGTATCACCGGGGCAACGAACATGATACTGAAAAATGTTGGAAGTTAAAGCATTTAATCCAAGATCTTATTGAGAGCGGGAAAATCCCGTTGCCCGGAGACAAGCCGAGCAACAAAGACAACCCGTTCAGTGCTCACGCAATATTCACGGGGGAGGTAATCGATTGTTCTCACCTCATTTCTCCTTTTATCCCACAAATTAATGGGATATGGTTCGATGACGAGGACGACGTATACCTATCCAAAGGGGAGGCTGTCCCTATTACCCTCGAAGAAGTGCGAAAAGCCAAATCCAAGGCTCTAGCCACCAACCACCTCGCCGCTACCGGGCGCGCCACCTCTACATCAGTCACTGAACCTGCCAGGACGGAGTCAACCCCCGAGGAACCAAGCAGTGACACAGCCTTGGTCCAACAAATGAAGAGGGTTCGAGCTGATCTAACTATATGGCAACTACTGGTTAGCTCGCAGGCTCATCGGGAAGCACTGACTAAGGCTCTCGATGAAATCAAGGTCGACTCAGAAGCTACCCCCGCTGAAATGGTAGCCACCATCATGCCCTACCTTAAGGGCAAATCCAAAGAAGAAGGCCCACTCATAACCTTCTCTGAAGCTGATTTACCTTCATTTGGGCCCAATCATAATCTGGCCCTATATATTACGGTCATCTGCAAGGGTAAGTACCTCCCGATGACCCTTATCGACGATGGATCAGCCGTGAACGTCCTACCCCTAAGGACCGCCAGGGCCCTCGGCATCACTGATGCCGACTATCTCCCGACAGCGCAGACTATTCAGGCTTTCGATGGAAGCCCAAAACCAGTAGCTGGGGCCGTTAAACTGAAGATCATAACAGGCCCAATCGAAAAGGAGTTGGAGTTTCAGGTGATAGACGTCACCTCATCATTCAATCTCTTACTGGGAAGGCCTTGGATCCACGCAGTCAAGGCCGTGACATCTACCCTCCACTGAAAAGTCAAGATGCCACTTAAAGACGGTATCATAACACTGGAGGCAACACCGATGACCGTGGCGAGCTGCAACGCCACAAACCGGGCCGAACCACGAGGTTTTGATTTCGTGGGTATGATTGAAGAAGAATATCTTTTCAAGCCCTACTTCGCCCCTAGCATCGACACGATGCTACAAAATCTGGGTTACCTGCCCGGAGCTACCTCAAGACCATATCTTCCAGCAGAGAAGATCATCGAGGTCCTAGACAACGCAGAGTCCCGAATCGGATTGGGATATACTATAAGCTTGGAGAATGTGGGCCGGGCCTCTGCAATCAAATTTGTCACTCCAGTTTTCGGAGCCATCCAAGTGGGCCTCTGCCGACCCACCATCACATATCCCGAGACCAAAACGGCTCGGGAATGCAACTACATCCCCGATGACATATTCACCGTTATCCAGGATGAGTCCGAGAAAAGGGAGAGCGACTCCGAGCCCGTGCTGGGGCTCTTATTTGGAGAAGACAAGACCGTCCCTGCTCCGAAAGATGACTTGGTCAACTTGATCCTCCGCAGCGATCGGTTCGACCCAACCAAGCTCATTACCGAGGTCGGCGCCAACACCGAGACAAGGGCTTGGAGGAAGACTATAAAATGGACCGACAGTCAAGGACGGGTCTACAAGCTAACCGCCGGCGAAGGAGACATGCCGGATACCGAGTCTGAGTCCGAGTCAGAGTCAGAGTCGGAGTCGGAGTCTGAGTCCAGGTTTAGAGGGTCCGGTACTGGAGTCGAGTCTGTAATCCCTCTTCCCTTAGCCACCGAGGTCTCGAGGTCTATCCCAAGACCTCTCCCTATCCCGCCACTGACCAACGATCAGATGGCAGCTCTATTCGAGCTATTTTCAAAATTTACCATTAATAATAATAACGAACACCGTTCTGCTTACGACTTGTCTTATTTCCAAAATTTTCTCAATTTCAAAAATTTTATATGCAATGACATTGAGAAACCCGACGAACAGGTACCTCTACCACAACATCTGGTCGAGCAGCTCGAGCAAAGGGAATCCCGAGATCCGGTAATTGAAGAAACCGAGTCCATCAACGTGGGAACCACTTTAGAGCCCCAGATGCTTAAGTTGGGCCAATCTTTAGATCCAGAGGAGAGACAACAGTTCACGGACCTCCTCCTAGAATTTAAAGACGTCTTTGCATGGTCCTACAAGGACATGCCGGGAATAGATCGAGAAATAGCTGAACACCGAATACCCATCAAAGATGGGAGCAGACCGGTAAAGCAGAAGCTCAGAAGAATGAAGCCCGAATGGTCTCTTAAAGTCAAATAAGAGGTCGATAAACAATTCAAAGCAGGCTTTATACAAGTGTCTGAATATCCAGACTGGGTCGCAAACATCGTGCCGGTACCCAAGAAGGACGGCAAGGTGCGGGTATGCGTAGACTTCCGGGACCTAAACAAGGCCAGCCCAAAAGATGATTTTCCGTTACCACACATCGATATTTTGGTGGATAACACGGCCGACCATGCCCTTCTATCATTCATGGACGGGTATGCCGGATACAATCAAATTAAAATGGCAGAAGTGGATATGAGTAAGACTACCTTCATCACACCTTGGGGTACTTACTGTTACTCCGTCATGCCATTTGGGCTGATTAAATGCAGGAGCCACTTATCAACGGACCGCCACCACCTTATTACACGACATGATGCATAAGGAAGTGGAGGTCTATGTGGACGATATGATCGTTAAGTCTAAAGAGCTAAGCGGGCACATCACGGCCCTAAGAAAGTTCTTTACCAGACTACGCAAGTACAACATGAGACTGAACCCACAAAAATGCAGTTTTGGGGTAACGTCGGGCAAATTACTGGGCCATATCGTTAGCCAACGCGGCATCGAGGTCGACCCAGCTAAAATCAAAGCCATTACCGAGATGCAGCCACCCAAGACCGAAAAGGAAATAAGAGGGTTTCTCGGGAAAGTCCAATACATCAGCCGTTTCATTTCGAAGTTAACCATGGTATGTGAGCCCATCTTCAAAAAGCTAAAAATCGGAGAACGGGTACTATGGGACGACAAATGTCAAATGGCTTTTGACAAAATCAAGGAGATCCTGTCTGCCCCGCCAGTACTAATGCCACCTCAACACAGTTTGCCTTTGTCGTTATACCTAACAACGACTGAGACAGCCATGGGGGCTATGCTGGCCCAGACAGTTGATTCAGAAGAGCGGGCTATTTACTACATCAGTAAAAAGTTCCTCGAGTACGAGTGCAAATACACAATGCTCGAAAAGACGTGTTTAGCATTGGTTTGGGCCACTAAAAAGCTCCGACATTACATGCTTAGCCACGAGGTACAGGTTTTATCCAAAATGGATCCAATCAAGTACTTATTCGAGAAGCCCATCCTCAACGGCAGGATGTCAAGATGGACTTTAATGTTATCTGAGTTCGACCTCAAGTTTGTACCATTAAAAGCCATCAAAGGCCGGATAGTTGTCGAGTTCCTCACTGACAGCCCAATATCCGAAGAGGGCCACACTGATACATGGGCCTTTCCTGATGAAGACATATTCCATACCGATACCGAGACATGGGATCTGTATTTCGATGGAGCATCCAACTTCCGAGGATTTGGGGTCGGAATTCGATTAATCTCGCCCCAAGGGGAACACACTCCCTTATCCATCAAATTGGATTTTGATGTGACCAACAACGCAGCCGAATACGAAGCATGCATTCACGGGTTGCAAGCCGCCGCTGATTTAGGGGTAACAAACCTCCGGGTCCATGGTGATTCATCATTGGTCATCAATCAAGCACTCCAAAAATGGAAAACTCGGAACGCCAATCTCGTGGCTTACCAAGCACGGGTACGGATTCTAGAGAAACAATTCCAGAAGGTGGAATATATCTACCTGCCTCAGGAAGAGAATCAGTTTGCAGATGCACTTTCCAAATTAGCATCTTTACTGAACATCCCGGATCACCTGACCAGCATGCCAATCTGTGTCGAAAGACGGTCCGAACCAGCATACATCCATGCCATTCAAGATATCGAGATAACTAACCCCGAACCTTGGTATCAAACCATCTTAACATACCTGACAACGGGAGAATATCCTGCGGGAGCTGAAAATCGGGCCAAAAAGGCCCTACGAAGATTAGCAACCCAATTTGTTCGTACTGATGACGGGCAATTGTATAAAAAGACGGCACAGGGGGCTCTCCTCCTATGTATCGGCAAAATTCAAGCCGAGAAGGTCATGGCCGAGGTCCACGACGGTGAAAACGGCCCGCATATGAACGCCCATATGCTATCCCGTAAAATTATGAGGCTCGGGTACTACTGGAACACCATGGAGACAGACTGTCAGTTATACGTCAAGCACTGCCATAACTGTCAGATCTTCGGTAATGTACAGCATATGCCATCTTCCTTATTATATACCATGACATCACCATGGCCATTTTCGACATGGGGTATAGACATAATTGGGAAACTACACCCTTCCGGGACGGGAGGACATTGCTTCATCTTGGTGGCCATCGACTACTTCACCAAATGGGTAGAAGCCGAGTCATACCGTATCTTGAACGCCAAGCACGTGGCCAAATTTATCCAAAATAAGATTATATGCCGATACGAAATCCCACACGAATTTATTAGTGATCACGGGACCCACTTTCAAGCTGAAACTACGGCATTACTGGCAAAATACAAAATTCAGAGGCATACGTCTTCACCTTACCGACCCCAAACAAATGGAGCGGTAGAAGCGGCCAACAAAACAATTGTCACCATACTGAAAAAGATGGCTGAGAATTATCAGGACTGGCCCGACAAGATACCTTTTGCCTTATGGGGGTACCGAACTTCGATTCGCACCGCAACCGGAGCAACTCCATATTACCTGACATATGGAATGGAAGCAGTCCAACCGGTCCAGCTAGAAGTACCATCCCTAAGGATTTTGCTCGAAAGCCAGGTACCCGAAGCGGATTGGGTCCAAGCCCGATACGATTCGCTAGTCTTACTAGACGAACGGCGATCCCGGGCCCTCAACAATATTCAAGTATATCAAAAAAGAATCCAACGGGCTTTCAACAAAAGGGTTAGGCCCAGGAAAATCAAAGAAGGAGATTTGGTCCTAAAATCGGTTCGTGCCTTACTACCGGTTGACCCAAGGGGGAAATTCAAACCCAATTGGGCTGGGCCATATTTAGTCAAGAAAATCCTATCGGGGGGAGCGGTGATGCTAACGGACCTGGACGGTAACGAGTTCGTCAACCCGACCAACTTGGACCAGCTGAAGCGCTACTACCCATAAGCCCAATCTCAATGTCATTTGCAAAAATTTATAAAACTTTGTCCTTTTATAAATTTTCAAAATTTTAGACAAGTCAATGAGTTAGAATTAATTATTCTACCGTCACACATCTCGAATTAATAATCTTGATGTATTTCGAAAAATTGCAAAAAAAATCAAATCAATCAAAATTTTGAACTACGTTTGGTTTGATTCCGCTAGTTGTGGATACGTAGGCAACCCCTCAAAAGGGTACAACCACTGCAATATCGAAAAGACGCGAACGGTTTCAAATAGTATGTCTTTTATTAATATCTCGATAAACTCGGGAATTACAAAAAAAAAAAAAAAAAAAAAAAAAAAAAAACGACAAACACGGCAAAACTACAAAAAAAAAATCACACCAAAAAAAAAAATAATAGTAATATTCAGATAATAAAATACGGAGACTAATATCCGGGCATCTTCCCCTTTCCCTTGTCCTTCGGGTCGTGCGGAGCCCGAGGTCGTCGAGGAGGGGATGAGCGTTCCCTAATCGCAAGGGGAACCTCCTTAGCACGGGCCTGCTTCTTTGACGACGGGTCTTCAATCACAGTCTTTGGCCCAAGTCGGGCCCGGACATGCTCGGGTAGCCTATCCCGTGGGCCAAGTCGGTCCTGCACGGCTAGTCTAGGGCCCAGTCTCCTTTCCCAGTCTGTCTAGGGGCTCACTTTCCCCCAAGCACCTTTAGCATCGGACCCTTTAGCTTGAGTCTTAGCCTTCTTCTTTTGCCCTGACACTAGACGAACTAGGGTAGCTGGAGTGTCTCCCTCATCAAAGAACCCCCTGTTGTCTTTAGCCTGTTCTCTCCTCAGCAGGTCGAAGGCTTCATCCACCTTCAAAGCAGCTCGGGCTTTAGCATCACCTGCTTTAGTCCACTTGGTATATGAGTCTGAAACCCAAATCGAATGCCGAGATTTGGAAACGGGCAAAGTGTGCCGGGTGTACCATCTTTGCATCCACGTGTCGCACATCACATCCGTCAATTGGGTAGGATCACTCACAATGGCCTCTATTTCTGGTATCCGCTGAGTTCGTCCATACTGTCTTAGTATGCGATCCGGGTAGAGATGAACCGTCTGGTTGAAGGACAAGATCACTTAGTAACGGGCCCTCTCCCTCGGGTCCAAACCTGTCCAAGCCGGGATAGGCCACCATGGCACGACCCATCGAATCAACCGCCCACCGTGGATTGATAGCACCTCATCCCAATATTTTTGGCTAATCAAGCGAGAAAAATCGATGGCCCGTCTCCTCGTCATCAACTGGTTATGGCGGTAATTGCTGGCATCAAGTAGGGGATCTATCACCGATAGCCTCTCATAAAGCCAAATCTGAAAAAGAGAACAAAAGCATTAGATCTCGAGACGAGGCAGACGACACTCGATCGAGTGACAGCATGACTCGATCGAGTGGCGTCACTGGAAGCAAACAGGAAGCCTTTTTACGAAGGCACTCGATCGAGTGCCGGGGTGACTTGATCGAGTGCCCACTGCAGTAGCTGAGTTCTCGAAAAATTCAAAAAATCGAGGAATCGAAAAGTAAAAAATCCGACTTACTTGCAACAAACGGGTGCTTCCGGTGAAACGAGCGGACTGATCCCTTTTGCGATTATCCAATCCTTGGATGATTTCGCCCGTGATTAACCAAGCCGGACTATGTTCAGTCTCCATCAAATCCACCACGGTTATGAGACGGGCATTACCCATGCAAGATAACCAATCCATGTGACCTTCAAAAGCGTAAACATGGAGCATGCAGAATGAAAAGGCCCTACGGCTATGGGCTGACCTTACCCGGACATCATGCGGGTTCATGAATTTCTCGGCCAAGTCGATCAGAGAAATGTCGCCACCTTCCATCATACGGGACACTTCGTTATGGGATAGCCCTAAAAATTCCCTCAACTTCCTCCTTGGATCGTAGACTGAATACGGGACGGCGTGCCGAAGCATCAGGTTCCATCCCCCTATAGCTGCGATCTCCTCAGGTAAAGGGCAGATCTCGCCCCGAGGGAAGGCAAAGACATGGTATATGTCATCCCAGTAAGCCAAGCAAGCATCCAAGAAGTAACGATCTACCACCATCTGACGGAACGGGTACAGCTGAGTTATACCCGTCTGGTTCAAAACCACCCTGTCGGCATCCCTAAACTGTCGGGACCATACTTGCAACATAGCGCTCAACCTATCGATTCCCATGTTGGATTTCTTAAAAGGATAAAGAGACTTTCTTTTTGCCTTAAGGGAAATAAGGAGAATTTCTTTTTAAGAGATTGATTTGTGATGGGAATTATGAAGAAAAAAAGGGCATAGAGGGCTATATATAGCATTAGCCTTGCACACACTTTCCATATCACTTTTAGGAAAGTTTCCTAATTGCAAACGGAATCGAGCCACAAGCCTAGTCTCGATACTAGTGTGAAAATAATCATCCCGAACTTTCCTAATTTCTTTAGAGTCAATTTCAAAAATTTCAAAATTTCAAAATGTCAAATTTTCAAAAATTCAAAAGGTCATTTTCCCAAGCACGAGTCATTTTTACTACCTACGTATTGCATGCATTTTGTGTAACTTATACAGGTACGACTCCAGCAAGGCATGCAAGCCAATCAAATCTCCCCAGCAGCATGACACGGGATGGGCCAACACACAGGCGCTCCCAGGACTTACGCTACAGGTCCAAATTCCCCACGGGAACACTATCATCAAGCACAGGTATGATTTCTGCCTTATGGCTGGCGAGCCCTTCACGCAAGTCTAACGAACTATAAACGACCCGACCGGAGGTCTACCAGGTCTTAACAGGCTTGGTAGCTACTCTGACTTTCGCCCTGTCCAAGCCTCAGTCAGAGTGGGGGCTCTGTAGACACCCGCATTTTGCATGCCAGGTGTCTATGGCAGTTTCCAAAAATCACCCGATGATGATCGGACGCTAACATGTTTCTACGCGCTCGGATACGGGCTCAAATCCATTATTCACTGGCTAACACACTTACAGAGTACAAATATCACAAAATCAACCTCGAATCCAGGCCCAGTAGATCATTCCGAGTCAAACAAGACTAATTTGGGCCAAAACCGACACCGGAATTAAAACCGACTTTTCATGATTGGGTCAACCCCGTTCAAAGTCGTTTCCGAGACACACAAAATAGCCATACAACCATCAAAAGTCCAAGTCAAACACAAAACCTATCGAGCAATCAAAGTCAAGGTCCAAAAAAAGACCCGTGCGACCCATCTAGGCCACTCGATCGAGTGACCTATCCACTCGATCGAGTGGGCCGACTTTGAGCCCGGTGGCTGGCATAACGGGCCACTCGACCGAGTTGGCCTCCTACTCGGTCGAGTAGCCCTAATTCGATGCCCTAGCCTAGCCTATATATACACCCCATGCAACACCCTACAACACATTATTCACATCCCTTACAAACCCTAAACACCTTCACAACCCTAATCCCGGTGCATCCTCAAGCAACCCTAGACAAACCCTAGGAAAATCGACTTTAGCAAACCCTAAACCTAGTTTTAGGAATTCAACCCGAGCCACCACAACTTAGCCTCCATATACCTCGAAGACTCTCGTGTCATAGCCACGTTTACGAGCCTTTTTCCGAGACAAGAACATGTAGTTGAGGGTGACAAACCTCGTTCTCTTTTCCCTTTTTCTCTCGTCGTTCATCTCTTTTTTTTATTCTTTTTTTTACGTTTATTATTATTATTATTACGTTTATTATTATTATTATTATTATTATTATTACGATTATTATTATTATTATTATTACGATTATTATTATTATTATTATTACGATTATTATTATTATTATTATTATTATTATTATTATTATTATTACGATTATTATTATTACTATTATTATTATTATTATTAGATTATTATTATTATTATTATTATTATTATTACGTTTATTATTATTATTATTATTATTATTATTACTATCATTATTATTATTACGATTATTATTATTATTATTTACCTCGTTATCATTATTGCATCATAATATCGGTAATATTGTTTGCATCAAAATATTAAAATACTCATTGATTTGTGTCAAGTAAGAAGGATATCGGGATAAGAAAACACGAACATACAAGTGTACTGCACACAGCGTTGACGGTCGCTTATCCCGGTACCCCGATTATTTGATTATTGAGATGAGTCAACTTAAACAAGAATTCGTCATTATTTCTCGTCGTTATCATCTTTAATATTGCATTCATCGAATTTTCCTAAAACCAATTTTAATAAGGGTCGAAACCCGTTGACACGGATCCGACATCACGATCTCTAGGGATTTATCGATGTCGGAGAAGTCGGGGGAATCAAGTTCTTTTATTATTTAATCAAAGAGTCAATCTTTCTAAATCGCATCAAATCAACTTAGGGCAATTTTCGTTGATGCTAAATAATTGTCAAAACAATTCCTTACAATTATGACATTATTAACGCGGAGAAATTTTAATCACATCTCAATGATCAATTTAAAACGATTTTCGACATAAAACACGATTTTACAAACGAATCTTAATTCGTACAGAGGGCACTCGACCGAGTGCCTAGCCCACTCAGTCGAGTGACACCTCAAAATCGAGTCAGAATGCTAATCACGATCACCACTCGATCGAGTCTCACGGTGACTCGGTCGAGTGGCCATGTACTCGACCGAGTTGGTCAATAACTCGGCCGAGTGCGGTCCATAATGCAAAACAGAGTCATTTTTTACAGGCCTACTCGATCGAGTCCATCGACCACTCGATCGAGTAGCCTCATAACGACTAAAACGCAAGTCGTACATTATCCTATTTTTCAAACTCGATAGTATTTTACGACTTAGGTCAACATGCGTATAATTAATCACATGTATACTATCTTTTCAAATCGTGCATCCTCATATTTGCATCTTTTCAATTCAACTCAATAAGTTGCAAACCGTTATTATTCGTTTCTTTACATCGTTTACTAACGCGTTTTTTTTGTTTCTTTTGTCAATTTAATTATTATTCGTTTATTATAATTGACGGGGGTCGGCACCACAGCTATGGTCGGCAGCCGGCGAGGTTAGGACCGAGTCGTCACCCCTCCAGCCAGGGCCCACCGGCTCTCTCCAGCCGGAGAGGGGCCATCGGTCTAGCTCGGGGTCCGGCGGCCGACCTTCACATCTCGAGTCCTATAAATACCCCCAAGACATCCGTATAGCAGGGAGGAGAAGAAAAAACACAACATTCACCAACATGTCATCCACACAAGATATCTCTCTAGAAAGTTAAGTAATATCCTCCATAACCTTATCTCTACCCTCCAATCCACATCACTGACTTGAGCGTCGGAGAGGCAACCTCGGAACCCCTCCGAGGCCCTTGTTTGCTCCCTGTGCAGGTCCGGCACTCTGAGCCTCATATATCGGGAGAAGAGGATCGCCGGCCATACCCGGCGGGGGGTATATGATTGTTTGATACCCAAACAATACTAAATGAACCCGCATGCTAAAATACAACTTTAACGTTAGTTTTAGTTGCATTAAATTGACTTAGAAACCCTTTCAATTCCATTCGCATGTTTAGGGAAAATAAATCTTTGCATATCATTTTCCCGTTTTACTAGCACGCGTATTAGAAAGTCATTCGAGTTCTTAGTAGAGGCCGCTAAAGTGCGGGCAGGGTTGGGTGTCCTTTGTGGGCTTCCCAACACGTACCCTCACCCCTTACTCAGAACCTCGGTTTCCGGATGCCCGAAACCGTTGGCGCACGAGAGTCATTCAATACACGATATCCGATAATGTCGGTATCGGTATCGCAATGCAAAGGGACGAGCCCAATAAACTCTGACATCGAAAATGGGCCGTATTTTGTATACGGCCCACTACGACATAGAGTGGGCTCGAATGGTTCCGAATAACCACAAAATTCGGTGGCGACTCCACATAGACCTAAATTTCAATTCGATCCATTCTCATATGGAGATTCATTCGCCTCCCCAAACCCGCGCGTGGCCGCGTCGGGGTGGACCTATGTCATGTCCACAAGGTGGCGCTTGATCCTTTGGGGACGGCTGCCGAACTTTTAATAGTCGTAGCCCTATTTTGACTCCTTATTGTAACAAACGCCTGGCACTTATGACGCTTTTATCTTTTCCTTATTTTCATGCCTTGTTATCTTTTCTTCCTTATGCCCCCACACTTTGGGCGGGGGAGATTTGGTCAGGTGGCCGGCTGTGGTCAGGCCACAGGCGGTTCCCGAATTATGCCCCCACTCTTTGGGTGGGGGAGATTTGGCCAGTAGGCCGGCTGTGGTTAGGCCACGGGCGGTTCCCGACTTATGCCCCCACACTTTGGGTGGGGGAGATTTGGCCAGTAGGCCGGCTGTGGTCAGGCCACAGTCGGTTCCCGACTTATTCCCCCATACTTTGGGTGGGGGAGATTTTAGTCAGGTAGCCGGCTGTGGTCAGGCCACAGTCGGTTCCCGACTTATGCCCCCACACTTTGGGTGGGGGAGATTTGGTCAGGTAGCCGGCTGTGGTCAGGCCACAGTCGGTTCCCGACTTATGCCCCCACACTTTGGGTGGGGGAGATTTGGTCAGGTAGCCGGCTGTGGTCAGGCCACAGTCGGTTCCCGACTTATGCCCCCACACTTTGGGTGGGGGATATTTGGTCAGTAGGCCGGCTGTGGTCAGGCCACAGTCGGTTCCCGACTTATGCCCCCACACTTTGGGTGGGGGAGATTTGGTCAGTAGGCCGGCTGTGGTCAGGCCACAGTCGGTTCCCGACTTATGCCCCCACACTTTGGGCGGGGGAGATTTGGTCAGGTGGCCGGCTGTGGTCAGGCCACAGGCGGTTCCCGAATTATGCCTCCACTCTTTGGTGGGGGAGATTTGGCCAGTAGGCCGGTTGTGGTCAGGCCACGGGCGGTTCCCGACTTATGCCCCCACACTTTGGGTGGGGGAGTTTGGCCAGTAGGCCGGCTGTGGTCAGGCCACAGTCGGTTCCCGACTTATGCCCCCACACTTTGGGTGGGGGAGATTTTGGTCAGGTAGCCGGCTGTGGTCAGGCCACAGTCGGTTCCCGACTTATGCCCCCATACTTTGGGTGGGGGAGATTTGGTCAGGTAGCCGGCTGTGGTCAGGCCACAGTTGGTTCCCGACTTATGCCCCCACAGTTTGGGTGGGGGAGATTTGGTCAGTAGGCCGGCTGTGGTCAGGCCACAGTCGGTTCCCGACTTTTGGTGGGGGATCCATTCTTGGTGATAGGCGAATAGGGGCTCCCCCCCTTATTGCCCCCTGCTTGCTGGTCGAGAACATAGAGAACGGGGAGCAAGTAGATCTAGCAAACAGAGCCTTCCTTATTAAAATTTTTACAAGTTTCTGGTGGCAGGGTCGTCGACAGGTCCGATGGTACCCTGCCGAGGTTCAGTACAACGGTTCGTCTACTCGCTCAGACGTAGTACCTCCTGACGGTGTCGGCGTTCCAGTGTGACGGTAAGTCCCGCCCTTCTCTGTCTTTCAGCTTGTAGGTACTTGGTCCTAGGACTTTAGTGATCTCATATGGTCCCTCCCAGTTGGCGCTAAGCTTTCCTTGTTCGTTGGCCTTGCCGACTGCCGCGGATTTCCTCAGGACTAGGTCTCCCACCTGGAACCTTCGGTGGTTTACCCTCCGGTTGTAGGCCTTTCTCATGCGTTGTTGATATGCCACCAGGTTTACGCGTGCCTCCTCCCTAGTTTCCTCTACCAAATCCAGGGCTTCTTCCATGGACGCCTCATTCCTGTCGCCCTCATAATATTTGCTACGGGCGGAGGGAACGCGCGTTTTTATGGGGAGGAGGGCTTCTGCCCCATATACCAGGCCGAACGGCGAGTGTCCTGTTGCCGCCTTCTGCGTCGTTCTTAGGGACCAGAGGACACTTGGTAACTCATCTGCCCATCTCCCTTTGAGGTCTTCCAGCATCTTTCTCTGTCCGTTGAGAATTTGTTTGTTGGCCGCCTCGGCCTGGCCGTTGGTCTGTGGATGGCAGACGGCTGAGTATGCCACGGCAGTCCCAAATCCCCCTAGCCATTCTCTTAGCGGAGGGTTATCGAATTGCCGGCCATGATCAAAGACCAGTACCTTGGGTACGCCGAACCGGGTTATGACGTTTCACCATATCACTTTGCGCACGGCCGGCTCCGTGATGTTAGGAACGGCTTCCGCTTCTATCCATTTTGAGAAGTAATCCACTGCCACTATTACGAACTTCCTGTTCCCGGTTGCTGTAGGGAAGGGCCCTAGTATGTCCATCCCCCATTGAGCGAAGGGGATAGGGCTCAGGATGGGCTGTAGATCCCTGGCTGGTGCGTGGATCACCGGTGAGTGGATTTGGCAATTTCTGCATTTTTTAGTCAGTTCTCGAGCGTCATGTATGGCGGTCGGCCAGTAGTAGCCCGCTCTGATCGCCTTATGTGCCAGGTTTCTGCCTCCTATATGGTGTCCGCACATCCCCGAGTGGATGTCGTCCAGCACCTCTGCTGCCTCTTCTGGTTTCAAGCATCTTAGTATTGGAGCAGCGGTTCCTCTCTTGTATAGCTGTTCGTCCAATATTATGTACCTTGAGGCTGTTGTGGGCATTCGTTTAGCTGTGGCAGGGTCTTTTGGCAGTTGTTTGCTCAGGATATACTCGATGATGGGTGTTCGCCAATCGCTATTGCTTTCGCGTTCTATGTTGAGGACGTCGTCTTGGCCGTCCTCGTTCATTGCGATGCTTTTCTTCTGTCGGACGTCTACCCAGACCGAACGTCGAATGTCCTGTAAGCTCGAGCCTACGAGTTTTGACAATGCGTCTGCCCGGTTATTCTGTGACCTGGACACTTGTTTGATCTCGTATGATTGGAGTTGGGATAGCTCTTCTTTTACTTTCTTTAGGTAGAGCGCCATCAAGGGCTCCCTGGCTTCGTACTCTCCGTTGATCTAGTTTACCACCAGTTGTGAGTCAGTTGATAGTACGATTCGTTTGGCTCCGGCTGCTCGGGCCAGATGGATGCCGGCTAAGACAGCTTCGTACTCGGCTTCATTGTTGGATGTCTGAAAAGTGAACCTTAGTCCGTGTTCGAATTCTTCGCCGTCGGGGCTTGTTAAGACGACACCGGCTCCGGAGCCGTTGCTGGTTGACGAACCATCAGTGAAGGCCTCCCATGCCTCTGATGGTGGGTCGTCATCTTCCGAGTGGGAACATTCGGCTATGAAGTCCGCCAGTGCTTGGGCTTTTATCGCCGTCCTCGACTGGTAGGTGATTCCTAGGCCGCTTAGTTTCACGGCCCATTTCAAAATTCGTCCTGATTTTTCGAATTTTTCCAATGTCTTTTCCAGGGGCATGTTCGTGAGGACGGTTACCGGGTGTGCGTCAAAGTAGGGGCGCAACTTTCGGGCGGCCACGACTACGGCGTATGCCGCCTTCTCCACCATGGGATAATTTTTTTTTGCTGGGCCCAGCGCGTGACTGATGAAGTATACCGGTTGCTGGGCCTTCTCCTCTTCTCTGAGGATGACGGCGCTGACTGTGACGTTGGTGACAGCGATGTAGACATACAACTTTTCACCCTCGATTGGTCGTGCCAGCGTTGGTAGGGTTTTTAAGTGTTCTTTCAAGTTGGCGAACGCCGTCCTCTGCTCCTCCCCCCACTTGAAGTGCTTGTTGCCTTTGAGGACCCCGAAGAAAGGGGTGGATTTATCGGCCGCCCTTGAGATGAAACGGGCCATAGCCGCCATTCTTCCCGTGAGCCTCTGTATGTCCTTGATAGTTCTTGGCTCCGGTAGGTCCTGAATGGCTTGGACCTTTTCCGGGTTGGCGTCTATTCCTCTGGCGCTTACTAGGAAGCCTAAGAACTTCCCGGATCTTACTCCGAACGTACACTTCTGAGGGTTCAGCTTCATCTTGTATTTTCTTAGCGATTGGAATGTTTCCCTTAGATCGTCGAGATGCTCGCTGTCTGTTTTGCTTTTTACGATCGCATCGTCCACGTATATTTCCATGTTTCTGCCTCTCTGACCTTTGAAGATTTTGTCTACCAGTCTTTGGTAGGTGGCCCCCGCGTTTTTTAGTCCGAAAGGCATCATTTTGTACATGAATGTCCCGGCGCTGGTAATGAACGCGCACTTGACCCTGTCCGGTCCCCACAAGAAAACTTGATGGTATCCGGAGAAGGCGTCTAGAAAGCTTAGCATGGTATGTCCGCTGGTGGCGTCTACTAGTTGGTCGATCCTTGGGAGAGGGTAGCAGTCTTTTGGGCATGCTTTGTTCAGGTTGGTGAAGTCGACACACATTCGCCAGGCGCCCGATGATTTCCTCACCATTACCACGTTTGCCAGCCATTCGGGGTAGTTGCAGGTTTCTATGAAGCCGGCTTTTATCAACTTGTCGACCTCACACCGGATGGCGTCGTCCTTTTCTGCCGACATGCTTCTCTTCTTCTGCTTCACTGGTCGGAAAGCAGGATCGACGTTTAGCCTGTGTACCGTCACTTCCGGGTCTACCCCTGTCATTTCATCAGCTGAGTATGCGAACACGTCGGTGTTAGCCTTTAGGAGGCTGGCGAGGCGTTCTTGGTAGCCTGGTTCTAGGCCGGTTCCTATGAGGACGGACCGGCCCGGCTCTAGGTCTATCGCCATGCTTTCTCCGCCTGGCTCTATGCGCTCGGAGTCGGGATCGTTAGTTCCTTTTGCCTTGAGGGTTTTGGGGGCCGGTTGTCTTTCCTCGGTATCGGGGGCGGTTTTTCTCTTCCCTTTCACTTCTTCTTGGAATCGCTTGAGGGCTACCGAATTACAGTTTTTGGCGGAGTCCTGGTCTCCGTGTAGCTTTCCCTCGGTGTTCCTGTTGGTGACGTATGCCAGCGTCAGGGCGCGTATGGATACCAAGGCGTGTAATCCATCCAGGGTTATCCGGCCTATTAACGCATTGTAGGCGGATTTGGCGTTGACTACTACGAATTGGGCCGTGGTTGTCTTCGCGTCCTCCCCTTCCCCAAACGTGACCGGTAGGTCGATAGTTCCCATGGGAACGACTCCGGTCCCAGAGAATCCGTATAGGGCGCCGGCCGTTGGGTTGAGATGTCGTTTGTCGAAACCCATTTGCTCGAATGCCTCTTTGTACAGCAGGTTAGTGTAGGCGCCCGTGTCTATCATGCACCTTTTGACTGTGTGGTCGCCTATTTTGATGGCCAATACCAGGGGGTCACTATGGGGGTAAGTTACTCGCTTGTAGTCTTCTGCCGTGACGCTGAGAGTTGGGATGGCTTTTTCCCTAGATTCGTTGGTGTAGCATATATGTCGGGTTAGCTCTCTTAAGTGGTTCTTAATCTGCCTCCTGCTGGTCCCGGCTTCCTGCCCCCTTTTATCTACCGTATTGATGACGTTGTGTTCCTTTCCTTTCTCGGCTCTGTCCCTGGGATTGCCAGTAACCGCACCATGGCCGTAATTGTTGCCGGTGTTGTTATTGATGGCGATGCGCTGGCCTCTGGCTTCATACGTCGCCAACGAGCCGCAACGTATGAGGTCTTCAATTTTGTCTTTCAGGTTTCGACATTCCTCTGTTGTGTGCCCCATCTGGCCGTGAAAAGCACAGTGTTTCTTTGGATCTGTGTGCGCTCCGGGTCTGATGGGTCGTGGGACTCCCCACTTTTTGTTGTTTTTCTCTATGTCGTAGATTTCTGCCCGGGGCCGGGTTAGCGCGGTGTAGCGGTCGAACCTTTCTCTGCGACCTCCCTCCGACCTTTTCTCCCCACGGCTTCTGTTCGGTACTCTTTGGGGCTCTTTTTGACCTGTCGGACTCCGAGCTCTTTCCAAAGGCGGGCGTCGGACCCTGGGTGGTGAGGGGTCTTCACGCCGCGCTTTGTAGTCCTCTTCGTTCATATATCCTTCCGCGATTCGCCGGGCCTCGACCAGCGAGGTAGGTCTTTCTCTGAGTAAGTGGCTCTTGAGAGGTCCTTCTGTCATCGTATGGGTCAGGGCGCAGGCGGCCGTCGACGCATCGATTGTCCGTATTTGTTGGCACTCTAAGTCGAATCTTCTAACATACTCCCCGATGGTCTCTTTTGGCCCTTGTTTCATGGTCATTAGATCCACCGTTACGATCTGCCTGCGCCGACTTCCGGCATATTGGTCTATGAAGGCCGTGCTGAGGTCTCTGAAACTTCGAATTGATTCTCGGGGCAAACCCCGGAACCATGATTGGGCGTATCCGGTGAGAGTGGTGGGGAACACCCGGCACCACACCGCGTCATCGAGCTCGTACATGGCCATGTAACTCTCGTATGTCGCCAAGTGGTCCTCCGGGTCGGCGGTTCCGTCGAACTGGATATTGGGTACCTTCACCCTGGGCATGGGGTGCTCCGTAATCTCTGGGTGAAATGGCGATACTGACGGCCGTCCTCTCTTTGGCGCTTTCATGCCGGGCATTGTCAGTTTTGATTCGCCCTCCCCTTCCTCTTGGAGGTGGACGCGTTTCTGCCGGATCGGCATGTCACGAACGTTTCTCGCTCGGAGGACTTCTCCCGAGGCGTAGACCTGTTTTCCCGGGCAACGATGCTCGTCAGCCGGGTGAATACCGAGCCTCGTTCTTCGGGGCTGGCGTACCTTCTTCCACGCTCCCTAGGGCCCAGCCGGTCTTGGACGGTCTTCGCAGGCCTTCCGTCCCTTTCTCCCTGGCCCAGGCGGTGATGAACCGTCCTCTGGGGGCTGTGTTTTTTCCTGGCCTTTCGGGTGCCTGGACCCAGCCGGTGATGTATGGTTGGGGTATGACTTCGGCTTCTTTCGCGGCGTCTGCTACTTGTGGGAGACTCGCTGTCCTCCCTTCCGATGTCGGCTGGTGCCGGGATGCCCGAGTCCGTCCTCGGGCGGGACGGCGAGGGTTCCCTGGATCGGTATTTCCGCCGGCGATGGCGTAGCCTGATACGCTCATTATCCAGGTGCCTGCTTTTTTCCAGGTATCGCTGTTTCCTTTCTTCCAGCGTCATCGTTCTTGGCAGTTCGGGGAAGAGTTCCCTTGGCAAAACGTCGGTTCTTTGGAAGATCCTGGTGGCAGGTTGAGGGGTTTCTTTCGCGCGCCGCGCGGTCGGTGTTGACGGAGTCGTCGCCCCTAGAAGGGCAGCGAGGAAAAGCTGAGCGCCGGACAGCTGCTCGGGGGTGAAGGCGTTCAATGGAACAATTGCAGGGGGCACCTCTGCTGGCGTGGACGTTGAGGCCAAGTGGCCTTTGCCCTTGTCCTTGTCTCGGGCTTGGTCCTCCGGTGGGGAGGTTCCCACGACCTCGAGCTCGGCTTCCGCCTCAACAGGGGTGTCCGCGGTGTCGCGAGTTGTCATTATGACGTTTTGACGATTTTGCTTTCTTAGAGCAGGGAGCTTTTTTGTTCAAGTGCTCCCCACAGACGGCGCCAAATTGTTTGGGTATCAAACAACCAAAGGCCTACTGCCGGGTAAGGCCGGCGATCCTCCTCTCCTTTCCTGGTAAACCCAGAGCTCCGGACCTGCACAGGGAGCACAGAAGGACCTCGGAGGGATTCCGAGGTTGCCTCTCCGACGCTCAAGTCAGTCGTGTGGATTAGAGGGTAGAGGTAAGATTATGGAGGATATTACTTAACTTTCTTGAGAGATGATATGTTGTGAGAATGATTTGTCCCCCCCCCCCCCTTGAGGTGGATGATCATCTCGGGAAAACTTGAATTTGGCCCGGCTAACACTACTTGGTCAAAGCTCAGATTGTGTGGACTCGACACAAGATCAACTCAATGAATAAGGTCGAATTAGTGTTGGCGTGAGGTTGGCTAACCAGCCGCCACACGTATATATTAGTTTCCTGATAAACATGTTGGATGCGCACATTCCAATTATGATCTGATATAAGAGACTGACAAAGTTGGACCATGTGTGAATGGGCCATCGGGAGAGAAACCTCTTGCTTCAACGACTTTCGAATCCATTTGGATATATAATCAGTTGACGGTAGTTTCATTCCCTACCCGAGATGATCCGGAAAGCCGTTAACTCCGCTCTAGTAACAATAGTTATTCTTAAGCATTTCAAGAACGCGCATATTAACCGCCCTGTATGTATTATCTCGAAATAACCCACTTTAACCCAAAATGTATACCCGGATTACCACCGTCAATATTGAGCACCACACCCAATCTCTCGATGGGGCTATCCACCTCACCATAATTTATTTCCCGCAGCCGTTGCCGTCCACATCCATAAAACCCCCTTACTCTCTAGCTCTTAGAACCCCACGTACGCACATTCACTAAGGAACCTCCTTCGATTTGTCAAAAACTCAATTATTTCTCCATTTCCAAACCCACCAAATACCCATCACAAAACAAGCCGGGCGCTCAATTAACCAAATTCACGTCATCCTGTTTCGATAAATTAGAAATAACCCAGTCTCGTAGTGATACTCTCTGTTGAAAAAATTACGAGAGCAGAATCCGGCGCAAAGAGACGCGACCTTGCCACAATCTCTCAATAAATGTAACGACATTTCTTGCTCGACCAACCATTCCGCATAATAGAATCATCCACTAATACTCGTCGTGTCGGTTGGTGAAATAATAAAGACGATAGTATTCATCACCTGTATTCGAATCCTGTTAACATAAAATCGAGGTGCTCCCTTCACTTTTCTTTTGTTATAAAAAAAATTAAAATTACTCAATACCGGAAGCCCGTGTAATCCAAGACTCTAACCCGGCCCTAGTCCGTTTAACTCGTAAAATCTCACTTCTCGACTTCTAGTTTCTCTACTCGAAAACCCTCAGTCAAGTCAAGTCTCTTAGCTATCGGCACCACCACCACCTCCACCACCACCGGCGCCACCACCTCTCCGGCGAAAACCTTCGAGGTTGTTTCTTTCCTCCCTTCTTCTCACTATTTCACTTCGTTGATTTCAATGGAATGCGACATTTTATGGGATTCCTCTTTTTCGCCCTTTCCCTTTAGTTCTCCATCACCATGTAAAAAGCGAAAGAAGAACATCACTCGCACTTCAATTGGTGATTGTTTCCCCATTTTGAGATCTTCGGACTATTATACTGAACCGTCGATTGATGAATTAGTTGAAATGGAGGTGAAACATCCTGGTTATTGTAGTAAAGTTAGGGATTTTACTGTTGGGAGGGTAGGGTTTGGGAACGTGAGGTTTCTCGGCGAGACGGATGTGAGAGGGTTGGATTTAGAGGAGATTGTTAGGTTTAGTAGGCATGAGGTGGTGGTTTACGAGGATGAGACTGTGAAGCCGGCTGTTGGGGAGGGCTTGAATAAACCGGCTGTTGTGACGTTGATTTTGAGGGTTGGAGGGAAGTTGTCAGGGTTCGACGGGGTTAGGTTTGGTAAGGTTGTTGATAGGTTGAGGTTTAGTGCGGATAGGCAGGGGGGTGAGTTTGTTTCGTATGAACCGTCGAGTGGAGAGTGGCGCTTCAGGGTTAAGCATTTTAGTAGGTTTGGACTGAGTCTTGATGATGAGGATGATATTGTTATGGATGATGTGGGTTCGGGGGATGATGAGGTTGAGATGACTGGCGGTGTTGGTGAAGAGGAGAATGGTGATGGTTATATTGATGATGAGTTTGATGTGGGTATTGGGAATGAGCTTTCATACTCTCTTCCTGCTCATCTTGGGCTTGATCCTGCTAGGATGAAGGAAATGCAAATGATGATGTTTCATGGAGATGAGGACGAAGAGTTTGACGAGCCTCAATCTCGTGAGGAAAAGAGACTGTCTCGTGAAAAGTCTCCTTTGTATAACTCTGGGTTGATGTTAAGTTATAAACTGAGTCCACCTCCTCCTAGAAAGACTCCGGTACCATTGCTTGAGTATAAATCTAACAATTTTGATGTCAATGCCCCTGGCACTCTTCTACTTGCTCAGCAGAATAAGGGGTTTCCTTGGAGAGCGGCTAAACCTGAAGGTTTTAGACTGGAGAGTAGCCATGAAACACCTGTATCTAGTTATCACTCTCGAAATATAGTTGATGCGGGATTGTTTATGGGTAGATCGTTTCGTGTAGGCTGGGGCCCGAATGGTGTTCTTATTCATAGTGGCACGCCTGTTGGTAGCAATAGTGGTAAAAGGATATTATCTTCTGTGATCAGTGTTGAAAGGGTTGCGATTGATAAGGTTGCTAGAGATGAAAATAATGAAGTGAAGCAGGATGTTGTTAGTTTGCTTTTCGATTCCCCTCTAGAACTGCACCGGTCTTTGGATCATAGTGTAGAAGAAATTGAGGTTGGTCCTTTCAAATTATGCCTTCAGAAAGTTCGCTGTGATCGTTTAACTCTCCCAGATATCTGTCGGAGCTATACAGATGTGGTTGAGAAGCAGCTTGATGTAGTTAGTTTACCTGATGTTCATTTGTCACTTATGCACCAAGTATATGTCTGGGAGCTCATGAAGGTTCTTTTTTCTGAGAAAGATAATAGAGTACAACCTGTGACCGATGACGACGATGAAGAGATGATATTAGATGGAAAAGCAAGACCATCCGTCATCGATCTAGAAGCACTTCCATTGATAAGGAGAGCAGAGTTTAGTTATTGGTTACAAGAGACTGTCTATCACCGGGTGCAAGATGATGTGAGCTGCTTGAACGACTCCAGTGAATTACAACAGATTCTTCTTTTCTTAACTGGGCGACAATTGGATGCTGCTGTTGAATTGGCTGCCTCTGCAGGGGATGTGAGGTTGGCATGTTTACTTAGTGAGGCTGGTGGATCTATGGTTAATCGATCTGATGTAGGTCAGCAGCTAGATACATGGAGAATAAATGGAATGGACTTTCACTTCATTGAAAAGGACAGGGTTCGGCTTTATGAATTGCTTTCTGGTAATATTCACAGTGCTTTCTCCGAAAAAAGGGTTGACTGGAAAAGATTTCTGGGGCTATTGATGTGGTATGAATTACCGCCAGACACTCCCTTGCCTGCAGTTTTTCGCACTTACCAGGACCTTCTCATTGAAGATAAAGTACCATATCCCGTTCCGATATATATAGACGAGGGGCCAATTGAGGTGAATGTTGATGTTGTAAAGGAGGGGCGATTTGATCTTGCTTATTATCTCATGTTGCTTCATGGTAGTGAAGATGGTAAATATGATAAGCTGGAGTCCATGTTTAGTGCTTTTGCATCAACCAGTGATCCACTAGACTACCATATGATTTGGCATCAGCGTGGAATTCTTGAAGCAATCGGTGCTTTCAGTTCTAATGATCTTCATATTCTTGATATGGCGTATGTTTCCCAGCTTCTGTGTGTAGGAAAATGCCATTGGGCTATTTATGTAGTCCTCCACATGCCCCACCGTAAGGATTTTCCATATCTACACTCTACAGTTATTCGGGAAATTTTGTTTCAGTATTGTGAAACCTGGAGTTCTTCTGATGAGCAGACTAAGTTTATTGAGGACTTGGGTGTTCCATCCCAGTGGTTGCATGAGGCTATGGTACATTCATATTCTTTTATCCATTCGTGTCTTAAATATCTTTGCATTTTAATAGGACGATGGTTCTTGGTTGAGGTTATTTGGGAACACGCAGTGAACTATCCTAAAACCCAGTTGCTTCTTGTGTTCCTTTGGTAATTCGCATGGAATTGAACATTGACTTAACTACTTGCTTTCTCTTACATACAGCCTACAACTCTTAACAAACCTATGAAGAACTCTCACTACTTAGTCAAACACACTTTTGAAGCTGTATATATAGGCAGGCAGACAACGCCAACAACAAAAATAGTTTGCACACACACGATGAAATTAGGTTAATCAAGAATGAAATGGTTATCACACTTTAGACATTGAATAATTGATTTTGAATAAGAAATCTCAGTAAAAGTCAGTTCTGAATAGTGATATGCGCTGGTAGGTTAGCCTTTCTATTTTTATAGGCCACTTATTCTATTTTATTTTGTTTTAAATTCAATTCTGTTTACATATCTCCCCTACAGGCTGTCTATTTCCAATACTACGGCGATTTTTCAAAGGCCCTTGAACACTACATCAAATGTGAATGTTGGCAAAAAGCTCATTTGATATTCGTTACATCTGTTGTGCATTCTTTATTTTTGTCAGGTAACTTTCAGAGTTATCTCAATTCATTCTTCTGCATGTTGAATAGGTTATGAAGTTCCAAAATATGTCATTGATGTTGTATAGTTTACTTCTAATTGTTATTATTGCTGGTGGTTTCTTAATGTACTTTACAAACCATCAGAAGTGGATGCTGGTAACTGGTTGGGCATTTAATATTTTGCTTTTTTTTTTGCTGTTAAGGTGAGTAGTTAGTGCTTCAAGGCGTAATATTTTAGTAGAATTCAGGCAACTGTGTTTTGTTTACCTCTGGGGAGGGATTGGTGGGAATGGGATGGACAAAGCTATTTTGTTGCTAGGTGAGGGAGTTGATTCATATGATCACTGTGGTATGTAGCTTTGAGGGACACAGCACATTGTGAATGATAACTTTGCAAGTATAAAATGAGAAGTTAATAGAGGAAAGCCCGTGTATGATCTTATTGTTCCTTTTTTTTTGGATAGCCTTTAAGCCTTCTTTAGACATGAATTGAATCAAACCCTTATGCAAGGTCTAGCTGCTAATTGACCGAGGCTTTTCTAATCAATGAAATTTAATAGGGCCGTATGCATCAATTTAATGTCTCATTTAAAATCTATCCAGGTCCTCGCTCTTGGAACTGGCTGTATTTTTATTTTTTCCGTTACTTTTTATGAAATGCTAGTTTACAACATGTAGATGTTTCTCATTTGTAATTACACTACAGGCTGTACCTTTGTGTGGACGCTTTATTTCTGCGTGTTCATCAATAATTAAATTTATAACATTAGAAAATCGTCTTTTTTCTTAAAACATGGCAAAAGTTTGTAGGTTGCTAATTTTGGTGTAAGATTCCGGTTTTTATCTCATTTGTAAGTGGATTAATTAATTTCTTTAGTATTTTATGGTTCTCTCTGTGAGGAAGTTGATCAGTCTAATGGCACAAATGCAGACAAGGACACAGAGATATGGAGGTTGGCAACATCGATGGAGGATTTCAAATCAGAGATCGATGACTGGGACTTGGGAGCTGGAATATATATTTCATTTTATATGATAAGAAGCTCTCTGCGGGGTGATGACGACGATATGACTAAGCTGGTACATATATTAAGATCATAGTCATGCCAATCTTACCTCTTATGCTATGTTTGTCCTGTTTCATTTGATGAGCATGTTCACAATTGACACTGATAAAACTTCATCAATTACATAGTAACTTTTAGAAATCAAAAGCTTTGGAACAAAAATTGTATACAACAACATTGCCTCAGTGCCTCAATGGCTCCCGCAAATTGTGGGGTAGGGAGGTCGGATGTACGCAGCGTTACCCTTGTGTTAGCAACACAAATGGGTTGTTTCCGAATGACCCAAGATGAAAATTGCGTTGAGAACATCATTGAATAACCGCTACTTCACAAGAGAAAGAAGTGCAGCCACTTTATTGAGCTGTTTTGATTTATTCCAAATCCAAAACCAATGAGTACTGGGTCTTTGGCTCCGTTGAAAATATGGGAAGGGTGTGACTGTGATATAGCTTGTAAGGAGTAGCCATCCACACTCAGACTCCAATTATACTTCTGGGCAAGCTTATGTAGCCCTTGTTCCCGTTTATAAAAGGTGGCTGATACAATTGAATGTGTGTTATTTCTTGCAGCATTCTTTAGAGAGCAAGAATTCAGCTTGTAAGGAGTTCTTGGATAACCTGAACAAGTCTTTGGATGTACTCCAAAGCAGACTACCCATGGATGCAAGGCATGCAATTTTATCCCTTCATCTATTTCTAATTAAATCCCCCCAAAGATATTTTAAAGCAGAACTGCAGTGAAAATAAAGTTTCATCAACATTTTTTGCCTTGCATCAGGGTTGCCTATTCCAAGATGTCAGAAGAGATCTGCAGTTTGCTGCTGTCTGATAGTGGTGAAGATTCGACACGCGAGGCTCAGCTAAGCTGTTATGATACAGCAGCCACAGCACCTATTCCTGAAGATATTCGTTGCTGTCATTTGCAGGATGCACTATCAGTATTCACTTGTTTTCTTGCAGAGGCAGCCAGTTAAGCTTTATTCACGCTGTGCCTTGGCTCGAAAGTTTTATAATCACCAAAGGTTGCTTGCAACGGTTCAGTTACTGACTTACCGTGGCTGAATTATGTTGGCATTTCTCGGGACTTGGGAGCTGTGAGTGTGTTTAATTTTGTTTTTATCATGTATTTGGCCTCTTAGCTTCTGTATGTGCTTGTGATGTGAGTAATATTGTCAATCACTCCCGTCGTTCAAAGATGATGCCATTTCTGAGTGACTCGTATGAAATCATTGTATGAATACCATCGGATCAGTTAACCTTTTTGTTATATAAGGGACAATACATTGAGAATGGCTTAGTTTGTCTGGATACAACGGTCTTGCATATTTTTTTATAATGTTCTTGAGGTCCAACAACGGTTGCACTTTATATTCGTCCGAAGACTGTAAGTGAATAACCTTATTGTCTTTTTGAGTTCTGTGGCTGTGGAGCTTGTATTTATGTTTTATGTTAAGCCTGTAGGAACTATACTTAATTTGAAAGGAGTTCCGGTAACTTGGGGTTGTGTGCAGTATGATCATTTTGTTTAGAATGTGGTTTGCTTTCTGATTCCGACATATGTGTTAGCGTCCTTGAGAAAGGTTGAAAGGAAAAAGTTTTGTTGAATAGCTAGCCTTGGTGAGATTAACACCTCTGGTATCTGTTGGACATGAATACATGATTGTACTAATGATGTAGATGGGTGGATTCAGATTCTCCAGCTTTGCAGTCGGCGATTCCGATTCAGGGACCACTCTTTTGCATAAATTGACCTTTTTTTTTTTTTTTTTTTTTTGAGCGAATAGATCATTTTATTAATAAAAAGTCATACGACATCTACAACTTATATCGAAATTAAACGGATACAATACTATAAAATTTGAGTAAAATAAATTCTCGTTAAAACAAAGATCTCTCACTAAGATTTTGATCTCCGCTTCTGCACATCCTCTTTCAACACATCGCTGTTTAATGATACAGCTTTTCACAAGAGGGTCTTCGGATCTTCCAAGGTTCTGACGAGAATCAATTTCATCTAACCCAATAGATTGTAGCCGCCGATCTGACATAAATTGAGATACCACATGATGAACGATTATAGCACTGATGATCTTCCGCGTCCTCTCCACTATAATAGATTTAACATCTCTCCTTGAAGAGAGAGCGAAACCCATCAATTGATGGGGGCGAAACTCTCCAAAAGGAGAGGACTTATTATAACTAAAATAATAATAATACTAATATTAAAACGATATAATTAATTAAGAATTAAAAATTGGGGGCTTACCACCATTAATGGTGGTAGCCCCAAGTTTTTTTTTTTTTTTTGAAGGCTAGGGTTTTTTTGTTGGGAGGAGGAAGAAGGGTTTGTACTATGAATTCCTTTTGCATAAATTAACCTTGATGTTACATTGTAAGGCTCTCTCTCATGTACTCCGTATGTATGATAGTGTTGGTTTTACTGTTGCAAGAAATTTTGATTTGACCATGATTTTGAAAATGAGAAGAAGCGACCCTTGAAGATGAGGAAAGGATCATCTCCATTTCCTCTTAACAACGTGCGTATTAAGTATAATACTACTCAGTATTAGTTTCCTTATTTTCCATCCACTTTAGAGAATCGATGGATTGTTCCAAATAATATCGGGGTCACTCATCACAAATTCTTATAGGTTGGTGGGACCTAGATAAATATTAGTCTTTTTCTCCTCAAGTGATATTTACTTGACCCGTCTTAAGCTTGCGACGCAAGAGAGACCAACTGGTCACTCATAGGCAATGAGAAGAAGTGAGTAATGGAGAGGATATTTGTTCTTACATAGTTATGTTTCAACATCATTGTCATTTTAAAGTTTTGATTGAGAAGACTCGATTAAGAGCATTTGTGATGGTGGTTTGCCTTTGAGATTGAGAAGGGGATGGAAGACGGAAGTGGTTAGCATGTGAGTATTGTAAAAGCAAAATAGAAAATGGATGGTGGAAGAAGGAAGATGTGTCATGTGTGGTCGCTAACTGTGGCAATTAGTAGGCGTCAAGATTCCAATTGATTCTTGTTTATCATAAACATTATTTACAACACTAAGTTTAGATGTCGGGCCACATGAATGACATGAGAGGATAAGAACGCGTGAGCAGACGGTGATATCTGTCACAAGTGTGTGACGAATTAAGTAGTATATATAGGACAAAAAGTCAAAAAGATATAGTGGATAAGAAATAGAAAATCCCATGTGATTACGTATCAAGTAATCAATACTTAATGCGTCATACCCTTGTAAATTGTGACGGATATACTTGTCACAAAGACATTAGATACCTGCTTGTATTCTAGTAGGAGTATAATTAAACTGTGCAACTGCTACTAGTTACAACTCCCTCCCTACAAGTCTTGCAAGTAACAAGTTCGAGTCTTTGGCTTTTCGTGATTGGCTTTTGGATACAAAGGACGGTTATACTCAATACCGGTCCTTCTATCAACTCAAGTGGGAAAAATTAAGTGTATTTACTGAAACCACTGAATAAAAATGTAACGTGTACTTGATTCTCATTCAAAAAATTTCTGTCTAAATATTTAGGCCAAGTAAAGGATTATGGACTTAGCTGGTTAGCTCATTAAGCAATAACACGACCTCAATTAAGTGTACTTTTCAATTAATATCTATGGAGCATGAACTACTACTATGTGAAGTTAACAACTTAACATGAATATTAGTATCGTTCAATCTTAATTTCGTAGAATCCACAAGCAATAAACCATTACGATTTCAAGCTAGATTTTAATTTTGTACAATCTTATGATTCCACGTGTGTACCATTCTTTTTTCCAAATAATATGATTTTAAGTCGATCATATGACTATATAATCTAATTCTACACTAACAACATATTCCGTTTTTCACCATACTTAGACAATATAATTATGAATCTTTTCGAAGATGTTACTGGTGGATACATTCGTACACGTTAGAAAACCCGTATTACACTGGTACCTTAGACACTCATATAAGAAATACTCTGTACATGCGTACATACACAAGGTCTTGTCATATTTCAACAATATAATTTCATCGTTTCGCTCGTTTGTTGAAAATATTTCTCACTAATAGTAATATATATCCTCCGTAAAAGACAAATAAATGACTGAAATAGAAAGAGAATTTGTTTACCATAACTAATTCTATAATTCATGACCATGTTCGATCAATCTAATTGAGTCATCGATTCAAAGTAGAATCCTGACCAGTTGCCGAGTTAGTCTCTATATAAGCTCTGGCTCAGACATCAACACTCCTCCTCTACCCCCGCATTTGGCGTCAACTTCTTTCCCATTTGTGTGTGATCCACATCCACCATTGAAGGTCTTCGTTCTCCCCTCCCCTCCTCCCTTCCCTTCCAATATCTGAATATTATTTCACCATTTTCCAATCAATCTGACTAATTATTACTTATTGCTAATTGCTAACTAATCTCTATAAAAATAACCAATGTAATCTATAATCCGTTTTTGATTGTTTGTTCAACAGCTGAAAAAAGTAGGCAAAATCACCTCCTGCGATTGCTCGGGAAATGGCGGGATTACAAGAAGTCCTATCCAGCAATGGCGACGAAATCCTGAACCGGAAAGATCTGGATCCGACGACACTGGTGTTCGACCCGGTTCCCCCTCCCTTGGCACTCAATGTCGATATCGATATCGATATCGATATGGATAGCAATGGAGAGGCAGGAAATGGCGGCAAAGAGAGGGGGATTGTTTTGGGGAGAAACGTGCATTCCACGTGCCTTGATATCACGGAGCCGGAAGCCAACGACGAGGTCACTGGCGACAAGGCGGCGTATATGGCGGCTGTCCTGGCGAGGTATCGACAGTCTTTGATTGAACGTACCAGGCATCATCTAGGTACACCATCATCTCCGTTTACCTTTGTTTTTGATGTGAGACGGTTTCACAAGAGACTTACGTAAATATTAGGTCGAATTACTCGGCGCTTATAAACATAGGTGAGTTCCTTGCCCCAATCAAGAGGTCTAGGGTTTGATTCTCGGTGACTAAGTGCACGCTTCTTTAGACCAAATAGAACATAAACATAGGTGAACAAATGACGAGAAACGGATACAGTATACTGTTGTTTTGTTGGTCTTCCATGTCAATCTGCTAAAGAATGTCCGACATTTGGGTGAGACGGTAAGGAGAAGAGTTTGGGGAAGTTTTGTGTACCATTTTTGTTCCACCAATCTGAGATACAATTGTACTGTACTACATAGGTTACACTTGATTCTAGGAAGTAGAATATCTTAATGATACAGTATAATATCAACCAAATTAATGGGAACCGATTTGATCAGCCTAACCAAGACACACTCTGGTAACAGAGACAAAGGACGGTTGCTAGTTTTGGAGATCATAGCCTCTGCAGTTATCAATGTTGTTTTTGTCACCTTTAAAAAAGCCTTACTAACTCCTGAATTAGCGTGAGCCGTGGGAAGTTTTACGAATATGGAAACTTGTTCTGGCATTTGAATGATTAATGTATTGTGGTGAATTATTCCCTGTTTACAAATATGGAAATTTGTTCGGGCATTTGAATGATTTGAGATTTGATAGTTACATATAAGTATTACGGAGTACTTTATTGAAATCACCTACGAAGTACTATTCTTAGTAATTGAAGTTAGGTACATCTTCCTAAATCAAAACTAGTGGTTCCAAATGTAGAAGTGGTAGTCGGACATTTGTATTAGCTCTTGTAATTTTCATGATGAGCATTTGAGTCATATGTAAAGGTTCTTCATATTTTTAGGGAAGCACTAATGCCTCCTCACTTTTAACTAATGCCACGAGAACTATAAGGCAATTACACGGAGTATTGTTCACCAACTTACCTACTTTTGTGGCATTGAAAAAGAACAAGTGACTCAAGATGAAAATTGCGTCGAGAGGTGCATTGAATGTGCCCTACTTCACAAAACAAACGTAACCAGTCTAAGGAGTCATTTAGGTTTATTCCATTATAAGTCATATTTAGAATCAATGCGTAATTAGACTTTGCCTCCATTCGAAATGGAATATGACCAACTCTTAGAAGGGTCAGTTTATGATTACTCGAGGCAAGGATCAATGTTTTGTGTGATCTCTAATCAGAGCAGACCTTACAAAAAGATGTGACTTTTTTTAATTATGTACCCTGTACAAAATGTATATGTTCATGTTTTAAATGGTCACAGTATGATAATGTAGGATATCCCTATAACCTGGACTTTGACTATGGTGCCTTGGGTCAATTGCAACATTTTTCAATTAACAACCTCGGAGATCCATTTATCGAAAGCAACTATGGTGTACATTCTAGGCAATTTGAAGTGGGTGTCCTAGATTGGTTTGCACGTCTTTGGGAGCTTGAAAAGGATCAGTACTGGGGATATATTACAAACTGTGGGACAGAAGGAAACCTTCATGGTATCCTTGTGGGGTACGTACAGTTACTTGTTTCCTGGTTTTTGCTCTAATGTTTGCTTCTTCTACTAACACTCTTATCTACAAATATTATTATCTCAGGAGAGAAGTGTTTCCAGATGGAATTTTGTATGCATCCAAAGAGTCACACTACTCCATTTTTAAAGCCGCACGTATGTATAGAATGGATTCTGTTAAGATTGAGACTTTAGTTTCTGGAGAGATTGATTGCACTGATTTTAAGGCTAAGCTTCTTCAGAACAAAGATAAACCAGCCATTCTCAATGTCAACATAGGTATTTGGTTTGCCATTTAATACATATTTGTGTTTGTATATCTCATTGAGTTAAAGTTTCTCATTCCCACTATTATCTCAAAAAAATAATAGTGGGAATGAGAAACTTTAATACTAGGAATTTATAAGTTTTCTTTTATGTTTTTCATTTAGTTATTGACATCAATTACAATTGAAAATCTGTAACCGTGCCTTACACAATAAAACATGGCAAATTTGACATTTTCTGGATGGACTGAGGGAGAGATTATCTGATACTTGAGTCCACATAGCTTTTACATTTTACTATCTTATGAGTATAACTAGTTTGCGTTTTTTATTATAATTACAGGAACAACGGTAAAAGGAGCTGTTGATGATCTTGATCTTGTTATTCAGACTCTTGAAGAATGTGGCTTCCCACACAATCGATTTTATATCCACTGTGATGGTGCTTTATTTGGTCTTATGCTTCCATTTGTCAAAAAAGTAAGCAACTGCCTTGATGCTATATATCCTGGAGTATCTGTTTTTGGTGAAGGCAAAACCATATTTCTTGAATTTTTCATGAATCTATTGTTAGTTTATGTACAATGTGGTTGCCACTTGGGCTTTGGTTCTCTGTTGACAAAGGCCATGGAGTGTATAAGTTTCGTGAGGAGAGGAAGGGAGTCTATCTTTCCTCAGGATGTCTTGGGCTTCACCCTGCCCTCAAGAATAAGGATCCTTACCAATCATGACTGAGACTCATAGTCCACGGTATTCACATATGCATTTCTTGCAGTTACCGGGAACAAATATTTACTGTGTGGGGTAACCGTCTTGATCAAACTGATTAAGTTTAACACTAAAAAGCCTTAATCGAGTACATCAAAAGCTCCAGCTCATAATGAGTCGGCGAGCCTGTCTTTGCATTTCACAGACCACAGATGACCTGCTCACCCCAACTAATAATGTAGAGGCGGTCGGATGCGTCATTTTGCACTCTTTTCATTATATTTCAAAACAGAAAATCATAATTTGTCTTCGCACCCTTTAGAAGAAAACTGCTAGCTTGTTTCTAACTTCTTCTACATTGTCTTACTTTCAAATGTCAAACCTATACTAAGTCCATGCCTTTCATTTTCAACAGGCACCTCAAGTAACATTCAAGAAACCAATCGGTAGTGTAAGTGTTTCCGGCCACAAGTTTGTAGGATGTCCAATGCCATGCGGTATTCAAATTACAAGGATAGAACACATCAACGCTCTCTCTAGTAATGTAGAGTATCTCGCTTCAAGGGATGCGACAATCATGGGAAGCAGGAACGGGCATGCCCCCATCTTTCTATGGTACACCTTAAACCGGAAAGGGTATCGTGGATTCCAGAAAGAGGTCCAGAAATGCTTAAGAAATGCTCATTACCTCCAAGCCCAGCTTAAAGGAGCAGGTGTTAGTGCCATGCTTAATGAACTAAGCAGCACAGTTGTGTTTGAGCGCCCACTTGACGAGGATTTTATCAGGAGATGGCAGTTGGCTTGCCAAGGGAGCATAGCTCATGTTGTGGTCATGCCAAGTGTCACAATCGAGAAGCTTGACACATTTCTCGAGGAGTTGGTTGAGAAGCGTTCGAGTTGGTACAAGGATGGGGCTAAACGACCTCCGTGTGTTGAACATGAGATAGGCAGGGAGAACTGTCTTTGCCCTGTGCACAAGTGACAAGTGCTTGTTCAATACAAGGCATATTGCGATTTGTATTGCTTCAGTATTTGTTGTTAGCTGTGTGTGTCTGTGTCATTGTTGTTTCTGTTTATGTATGTTGTGTGCTGTGTTTTCTCACAAGTCACAACAATTTGTTGTAGTTTGCTTTACAGTAGAATCTACTCATCTTCTATGCGTTTAGTAACCTGGCCATTGCACTGTCCTGAATTTTTTACACAAGAGATAGCAAGGACACCTAGTTTGCCATTATAAGCATCTCTGGTTTATTATAACCGTAACTGAGGACATGACAAAAAGAAGTGTGCGCCCCTTAATGTCAACGGTGGATCTCAATATTAAAATGGATCAGATATTAAAAATTTAAAATGGGCAAAATGTTTTGCTCGACTCTAGATACTTTTTTTGGTCTTTTCTATATTACTTGATCGGTTAAAAGTTTATGATGAATACTCATGTCACAAGGTCAATTGTTACTTGCATTAGTATGCAAGTTTCGTACTACCATGATCACGTACCTTTTAAATTCTGTGGCTAATTGTTTTGCTCCGTGGAAATAACCCCCATAACGAAATTACTT
Organism: Agrostemma githago; assembly: GCA_958450325.1. NCBI lineage: Eukaryota > Viridiplantae > Streptophyta > Magnoliopsida > Caryophyllales > Caryophyllaceae > Agrostemma > Agrostemma githago. The sequence goes on from OY288255.1 coordinate 4,131,075, forward strand.
TTTCCTAATGAGTCTTTACTCAATTCTAACGAAAATAACGTCACTTTTCCAATTTTACCCTCTTCTTTTTTTTCCTAACTTGTAATTTTCTCTCTTCTTCTTTGTCTCTTTCCCTCTCCAATTTCTTTAATCAACGAACTTTTTCGAATTCGATTATAAATGTTAATTCAATTACCAATGAAGTAATATCATTGTAATCAATTATTTATTAGCTGATTTATATTTTGTCAGGTTTAATTAACTTTTTAAATTAGGGTTAGAGATTTAGGGCTCTAGGGCATCAATCGTATATCCTGATATTGTAATTTTTTTTTTCTTTTCATGTAATTTTTTTAATTCAGTTTTTTACTATCTTATTTTTCTTTATTTTATTATGTCAAATTAAACTTAATTAATTGTGTTTTGGATGGTGTTTGTTGGTATTTTTGATGGTGGTTGTTGGCGTTGATGAGTGGTTGAATTTAGGGTTTTTTTTATAAAGAAAATCAATTTGGGTGAAATGACAAGGACAGATTAGTAAAATGTCGTTAGGATTGAGTAAAAGCTCGTTAGGAAAAAACACGACCCATAACATAACCCTCGTTGCAAATATGCCCACAAAACATGGCAAAATAAACCGTCCTTGTTTCTAAGATATAGTTGTATAAAGAGTAATTTTCCATGTGGTCGAATGAGACCAGTATTTCACTATTCCTATTCAATTCTGCTTTTGTCCAGGCGATTTGAGGTTTACTTCCTAGCACGAAGTCCATTAACTTTGCAAGCTGTCTAATGAATTTACTACAACATCCAGCATAAATCGCATCTAATGTGTCCTGAATCGATAATTCGATATGGCCAGGCCAGTGCATCACTCAGCTTGGACTCGTGCATACATGACCAACCAGAGAAGTAAACCACGTTACTACACCAAACGCAAAAGCCAATGGTTCAAAGAAAAATAGAACAAAGAAAAACAGAAAAAAAAAACGTAAGCAAGTGCAAACAAGCCACCTGAATCCTGCGAAAGCACAGAACATCCACTAGTACCAATTTTCCTATCACTATCGAGCCCAAATTTCATCAGGAGCAACCTCGCCCAATCAGAACAAACTTTTACAAAACTAAAATCTATTAGTTACCAAATAATAACTAGAGTGTAAGGTGATGTTAAAGGGGATAACATTTATATGATATATCTACAACATAGTACGTCATATAGGTCGGAGCTTGACTCATCAAATTCCTAGACATTAATTGAAAAAAGATGACATCAAACCCTAACCTCTATGATTGAAGTCCAAGAAGCTTGGCTTCATCTGTTTCTGAGTATTGGATGCCTGATTTTGGTTTGCCATTTGAAACTGTTGTTGTTGTTGTTGCTGCTGCTGCTGCTGCTGCTGCTGTTGGTGTTGCTGGAGGTAACCGAATTGAGGCAAGTTTTGAAGTTGGGCGGGAAACTGAGGATAGTTCCCTCTTCCTGAAGAATTGTTGCTGCCAGCCGGCACTTCCCCCGTTGCCATCCTCAGCCTTTGAACTTCGTGTGTCAAGGCTTCATTTAGAGCTGCCATATGCCAATTAAAAAACAATCAGAAAAAAGCCAGTAAAACATGTTGAGAGAAATTAATGAGCAACACACATTGCAAATGCTAAGTTTAGACCAGTATACTCTTATGAGACAATCTCACATAAAGATAGAATGGGCCACGGTGGGCCATTGGGTTCGTATCGTGCTATAGAATTCACAACACCTATAGAGAGTGCGACAGATACAAATAACAATACAACAACATGACCCCCAATACCTCAAGGGCTCTTGCAAATTGCGGGATAAAGAGAGTGGGATACATGCAACCTTCCCCCCGTGTCAGCAATAAAGAAACCATATCTAAATGATTCAAGATAAAATTGTGTCGAGAAATGCATCAAATGATCGTTATTGCTAGTTTAGCGAGTCGTCTTGCTTTATTCGAACAAAAGATATTTGGCTCGGTGCAAGAACGTAAAAGTAATAACTGTCCTAAAGGCTAAATAGTGGGTAATGAAGCGGTTTTAAAAAAAAAATACTGTGAGTTCAAGGATATACGGCATACTAAAGTAGCTAAGCATATGGATGGTGATAAAACATGAAGCATGAACCAATCTATCAAGAACAAGAAGCTTACCATCTCTAAGTTGTGCTTGTTGCTCGAAAGCCTGCAGGCGTAGTTGAAGCTCCTTATTTTCTGCACTAAGCCCTGAAGTGTCCCTCTGCATCATAAATATGTAAACATTAGGAATAACATCGTTATTTCATCAAGACCTCATACAATTGATTTGCATATCAATAGTAAGAGCAATTTCATGACCAATCAGCTAACTAACATCGCTGAAGATCATAGAGCTTTATGTATCGGAAGTAACCAAAACCCAGCCTATAGAGGAAGAGGAAAGAAAGTCCTTAAATCACATAATTAACTTATCAAGTGCCATATAATGTGAGAGGCACTTCGAACTTGTTGTTGCTAAAGTACCCTTATAGACATACAAGCAGTTCATAAGATGATAATACAAAAGAGAACCAATTAGTCATTTCCTGGTAAGAGCAAGCTAGGTGTTATAAAACCTGATCAAAGCCAAGTGCCAACCACAGCATGAGGTAAATCCAACCACAACACTTGATGAGCTACCCACCCCAAGGTATTTGACTAAAATTGAGTAGTTTGGGGTCATAAAATTGGCAGGTGTAAATGAAAATGGCTTACAACACTGAATGTCTGCTAGTACTCTAAACAATTAGTTGGATTGTTAATGTCATTTTCATTGTGGGTCATCTAGACAGCCCTCCCACTTACAAATTGAAAGGGAATTAAAAGTCTGTCCTGGAAGGTATCATAGTATCATATCTCGGTCTCAGTCACGGTTGCAGTATTAGTTGCCGCAGCGAAATATGTCTAAATACGGCCAATAACACAGTAAAATGCAGTAGCGGTGATCTTTAAAGCCCTTATAAAACAGTCGTATTTGGTGTTCAGGACATGATTTATTACTACGCGGACAAATAAACATTGATTAAATCAAGACTAGAATGTTGATATTTTGGCTTGTACAATTGTATATTGTAATTCAAATTCTATCGAGATAGCAGAATTATTTAGGAAGGGGCAAACTTGGGCTAATGGGAGGCTGAATCACATTGGTGCATTTTATTATTTATGTACCCTTTGATATTTCTATGCGCACTCTAGCTTTAATACATACACCTCACACTGTAGCAGAACAGTATATAAATGGTGTATTAAGAACTTCAAAATAGAGCTGCTACATCATTTAAGTCCCTACCTGCAGCAGAGTCACTTGAGCAGAAAGAGTGGTCGCTTCAGTCTGGAGTGTTTGTACTTTCCTCTCCAACTCATGAGTGTATCGTGTTTTCCGCTCCTTTGAACGTGCTGCAGATTGTCTATTCGCAAGAATTCTACCATGCAGAAGATAGACAACATTTAGTAATGGCAGTGCTCAATCTGTAACTCAGTAACACAATAAACCTAAAGTCCTAGAGGAATACTGCAGATACATATAATTCATATGTCTGAGAAATGAGAAACATAAAATATGATCTACCAACAAATGCAAAGGAAAGCATCGATCACTTGTGTTGGGACCATGGTTACCAAATTCACTAGGTGCCCTACGAATTGCGAATTGTTAAAAGAGAATTCTATCATGTTGCTTACCGAAAATACATATATCACACATTCCATATGAGCGAATTGCGAATTGGCAAGGACGTATTCATAGCGAATTCGGTAACCATGGTTGGGACTTGGGATTCAGCAGAATTGAGAAACAACTCCACACAGTAGAGTTTATCCAAACTAGCAAAAAAGTCATTTATTCCTCTTTTTATGTGCGGTACCAAAATAAAGTCAATTATTCAGTTATAGCAAGCACAAACAGCTCTACCAAACAACTATTCTACAGGTTTTAACCCTAACCATTTAGCCATATCTGAAAGCATGATAGTTCTTTTAACTTCTTGCAAATAAAAAATTCTGACTCAAAAGTACAATTTGAGAGTTTTGGTCATCCTCTTCATGGATAAATTCCTCCATTTGATGAATTGAGCTCACCCATATTTATTTATTCATTTATCGTAGCTTTAACAGATTAAAATTCAAATACTTCAATGAATTCACAAACTGCTGTCATCTAAACACTCCAACATCTCTATCACAATCATCTTTAAAAGCTGAAGACCTATCCTCTTTACAGCCTTAGAAAGTCATGAGCTCCCTGTTCTATTGTCATTGAAATAAACCCCTTATAATCATCTTTAAAGATTAGAAATCTAAACTTTACGCCTTCCAAAGATTTCACTGTTACATATTAAGCATTTATTCTCTAAAAAACATAATGTATTCAATACCTGTCTGGCTGTTTCTGCTCGATCCAGACTTTTCTATGTCTATGTAACTACAATTTCAAAATCCTTTCACTTGATAGAGTCAATCCCTTCATTTTTTAAGGTTGTATCTTTGCACATCCCAGACTTTAATAAAGGAAGTCGATAAACATAAACTAGTAGTGCCTAAAGAAATGACAACTGTGTCCGTGCTTACTCAAAGAGTTCATGCTTAGAAGAAGAGCAGTGGTAGTCAATTCAGTTACGCGGCTGACTACAGAGGATTTCCTTTGAGCTAGACATCATATCTCAAGAACAGCACTAAAGGCAAGAACAATTTTCAAACCAACTCAGGTCAACAGATTTTTGCAGTTTAAATCACAAGCTATGACCATTTAAACATAGAGCTCAGCTCTTGTTATTAATTGTTTCCTTTCCGGCAATATCGTATCCAAGGTATGTTCAGCACTTATTGTTCAGGTTAGAATGGTCTCATCTACTTTTATGAAAGAACGAGACAACTAGTGCTTCAGTTGATGCAACTTACAGTCAAAACCGGATATTAAAGCTGAAGGGTAATAGATACTTCCTCCTCTTTCCCGTTTTCCCATTTCTTTTAGAAAAGTCTGTAAGGAAAATAAGGTTTGTAAAACTAATGCCCTCACAATAACCTCTCCACTAATCCATTGAAGCTACCTCCAAATATCAGCACACTAGCAAGATACATATTTCTATTTCCCTCAAAAATCTTCATGGGGAGAACTTCTAAGTAGTTCTGACTGACTGTTCTATTTGCCGCTTGACAAGCATAAACCTTAATCCCCTTCACCCCATGCAATGTTGTCATGTGACGAAATTCCCATTTAAGAACACCAGTCGTGCACCAAAATTTTCTTCAAACCTCATCGGCTCATCCTCCAGGAATATCCCCGAGTCCCTCATTCAACCAGAAAGAAAATGTTGAATCGTCATGATACCAATAACACAACGTCAATAATCAAGCAATTCAATACATACACTTCAAAGAATCCAACATAAGTTAAAAGGAAATGCTGAATCGTCATCGTATCAATAGTTTCTTCAGTTTCCATTAGTTTGTTTCCAGTTTTACATATATTTCCGTAAGAAATAATACAACCTGAATGATCAAACAATGCGAGAACAATGAAAAAAATACCTAATAATCATTCATACTAATAGTTTCTTCGGCTTCTTTAGATTCGTCCTCGATTTTACCTAATACTTTCCCAAGTGCGGTTATACGGAACTCCGGTAATACAACCTCAGCAAAGAAACAATACAAATACGAAAACAATGCGGAATCATCACACCAATACTTTTTTGGTTGTGATTATTCGATTCTATTTAGATTTGTTTTGGATTAAACATATTCATATCGAACAACGTTCTACCAATGAATTCATGAAGCAGAAAGGCGAAAGCGAGAGATGAATTAGATTCCTCTTCGATTTCAATTAGATTTGTTATCGATTCTACATATCCTCTACAAGAACAGTATATCAAAAGAAAGCGATACGAGGAAGTGACGAACCTTTTAGCGCGCTTAGGATCGACGAGAGCGAGTTCGGCGAGCTTCTCAGGCGGCATGGCTTTCTTGACACCGTCAACCATAATAAAGCCGTCGTCGGCGTCGGCCATGGAGCTAGAGCAGGTGCCGCCGTCCATGGAGCTGGTCCGGCGATGAAGACGCCTGTCTCCGACGGCGGAGGGCGGCGGCGTCGGAGACAGGGGCGGCGGAGAGGAGATGAGGTCGAGGGAGGAGAGGTTGAAGGCGTCCATGTCGAACATGAACTCGTTCTCCTCCTCCATGTCCGACGAGGAGGAGAGCAGGAATGAGGTGTCCGAGTGGGCCCGCCTGTGGCCCGGGTTCGCCCGATGTGGGCCAGGGTTCGGGTTGTTCATTTCTGGGAGAGGTGGGGAGGAGAGAGGTGAGAGGGAGAGGGAGAGATAAGAGAGAGATTGGAGTTAGTAAGTGTTAGTGTTGGTGTTTAGTCCAGCTAATATGCGCTGCACGGTCTATTTGGGTGTACTTAGTGTAAACCGCAAGGTAAGGGTTCGGTTTGGTTAGTCTTCCTATCAACAATAATTGAGGCTGTACCTCTCTTCAAAATCGTCTCATATTGGTCGTATGCATTGATCGAGATGTTGATTCCTGCTCAAAATCCCAAAAAATGTGGTCGACTTTGTTACCATAAAAATAATATAGGTTGCAGAGAGAAGATAATGCGTCAAAGATGCATTATTGAGTCATTCGTTAATTATATCGGGAGCCATGCATTGATAACAATCAACTCTACTATGTGCTCGGGCATTGGAAACAAGTTCATAGAAGGATTGATAATACGAGATGGCTAGTTAAAGAATTAGATTCTAATCAATGCATTGTGATTATCTATTATGTGAAAGTTCTTACGCTAACATGCATTAGTGACTTAGCGTCATAGCGTGAGATCGTCTCGTTTGGGAATTGGTGTATGTAGTTGAGAGATTAGTGAATACTCTTATTTTTTCCTTCTTTGACTAAAATTGTGTAAAAAGTACTACAATATAAGTATATAACAATGAGGTTGTATGAAAATTGTTACCGAAAATGGTCGGTTACGGGTAAGATTGAAACCGAATACCAGGATTGGGAAGGCAAGCTTGTGTGCTTTATTGAGGGGAAAATGTGGCCTATTATATTAAATCAACTCCCGACAGTTCAATAATTGTCCGTGGAAAGTCAAGGTCCATTACAATCTTGATGTCCGCAGTTTGGCAAAATCTCGCCATCCAGTGGAGTATAGTATTTCCGCCACGTCTCGTATGCATACAATTAGATTGATTTGTTTTCTCGATTTAGAATAAGTGAATTTAATATAATTTCAATTGTATCTTCAGATATTATATCTTTGGAGTTGGAATTATGAAAGAATATTGACATGTGGGTTGATGCCTTGTATACATGTTAGAGTAATTATGGTAAGAATGTCGATTGAGAGTGACTCATAATTGTCTAAGAAAGCAAGTGTAACCAAACATACCTCTGTACTCAGTAGAGTCAGTAGCATTCCAGTATTTTCTTGTGCTTACTCCACCTTCTTTGTACTAGTAGTATTGGATATCTTTCGAACTCTGGATTATACTCCGTCCAGACACTATTCTTCGACTGATTTCATTAAAATACTTGTTACAAATTTTGAAGTAATAAGACAAAAAATAATGTTGGGAAAAAGTATCAAAAAGAACATTCTCACACAACAATTTGCCAAAATCGATGGATAGAAAAATGAATCTGGCCCAAACAAGTAGTCCTGGCCCAAACAAATGAAAGACCTGTGCTTCTTCATATTTGGAAGGATGAGCATGAGCCCACACACTCTATTACTCTATGCTCTTGTCTCTATATTGTTCGGTATCATCACCTTTCCCTATTACTTCCTCCGTTCCAATAGGTTCTTTACGTTTGTTTTTTGGACACTATTTCTAAGTGGAGGAGATTGTCGATATAACTTCTAATATATGAGATAAAATATAGTCATGTGAGATCTTGTTTAAATTGTCCAATCGAGTACGTTATAAATATCAATTTTTTAAATTTTTTAGAAATATGTATCTAAAGATATGGATAAAAGAAAACGTGCATTGGCAAGTGTGAAAAAGCAAACGTAAAGAATCCAATGGAACGGAGGGAGTATATGCGAGAATTATTTTATTGAAAAAATAAAAATATTAAGATACAAAAGGAATACATTTTAAAGATGTTGTATTAGTTACGGAGACTAATTCTTCCCATTCAATTGAAAGTTTATACGATTTTACTTTTTATAAGGGAAAAAGTACGGTTATGTAAGTTTTGTATTGATTGGAAGGAAATATATTTTCAAGTTTACGAGTTAGGAGTAATTTTATATATGTGATTGGTTGGTTATATACTTATACGTAGAGATTATGACTTGCAAGTAACTTTTTGATGGAGCTCAAAACAACGTAACCATAATGTTTTAAAGAAGGGATAATTATTTGCTGATATCGATCAGATTCCGATTCTTGAGAGTCTAGCTAGACACTATCACGCTCTTTTCTCTTTGCTGATATACGCTCCCTTACCATGCTCATGCCTTCTTTGTGATTTTTCACTTTGCTACTTCCTCCCATCCCAATATATATATGCATGCAGGTGCCTCCATTGATCACTATACTACCTTAATATTCCCCATTACTAAAATTTCTTCCAACTACGAGTAATAACTAACACGACTTACTAGACGTACTTACATACGTGTATGTACCACGTCTTATAACTCCTAATAAGTCGTAACACCACCCGACATAAACATTCGACTATATATCTTGGTTTAAACCGCGACTCAATTTCTACTCTTTGTCAGCTATCTCAAAGGGATAGGGGCAGTAGATATAGTAGTGGTGAGAGTCTACATCAATCATACTATGAAACCCACTAATAATATTATCATGCATTTGTGCACCCAAATACGCGATACATGATAGTACATGCATGCCTTTAAGTTGCTTTTATTTTTCAAGTATTTTGTAAGGCCATACATACTAACTTTGTAAAGTGTGTCCTCCACACTCATGTTCTTTGTTTTACAACCAAATACATGCAAATTACTACTACTTACTTCATTTCGGGTAGGAAACCTTAACATAACCGCATTACGTAGATCATCATCCACTACAATTATACCATGCATCTACCGAATTTAATTAATGACACCCCTTTCTATACCTAATTATGTTTAAACCTAATCATAATATTTTAAAACTTCTTTCTATCCTATCTCAATCCTCATTCGATCTTCCCCAATTAAGTGTTTAGGGTTTGATTCTCATTTGCAACTAAATACGTTTTTCTTTATACAAAAAATCCACTACTGAATCTTGCCCGGTTCTATATATAACCCCTGATCACATCCTTCTATAATTAAATAACCCTAATCACAACACACACCTCTCTAATATATTCACACTTCCCATTTTTACTAGTCTTTGATCGCTTATGCTTTTTATTCTTATTACCAAAAAATAAATAAAATGGAACACAAACAAACCATCAGGGAGAACGGTAATCAAATGGCCCAAACCCAGAGCCGAGAAGTGGAGAATGTGGAAGCAAACACGACATTCGACTACACAAAGCGAGCTCAATGGCTAAGAGCGGCGGTTCTAGGAGCCAATGACGGTCTAGTATCAACAGCATCACTAATGATGGGGATAAGCGCGGTGAGGGAAGACATCAAGGTGATGATCCTGACGGGGTTTGCAGGGCTGGTGGCCGGGGCATGCAGCATGGCCATAGGTGAGTTTGTGTCGGTCTACTCCCAGCTCGACATCGAGGTGGCACAAAGGAAACGAGAGGTGGCGGTGAAGGACGTGGAAGAAGACGAGGACGAGGACGAGGAGAGATTACCGAACCCAATGCAAGCAGCAGGAGCCTCAGCCCTAGCATTCTCAGTAGGAGCCATTGTGCCATTAATAGCAGCCTCGTTCATCAAGGAGTACAAGGTGAGGCTAGGGGTGGTTGCGGCGGCCGTGACGGTGGCGCTGGCGGTGTTTGGGTGGCTCGGGGCAGTGTTGGGTGGTGCGCCGGTGGTTAGGGCAAGTGCGAGGGTGTTGGTTGGGGGTTGGGTTGCAATGGCTCTTACTTTTGGTTTGACCAAGTTGATGGGATCAAATGCGTTGTGACTTTTGAGACTGAGTAATGAGCCAATGAGTAATGAGTACGTAATGAGCTAAGGGTGAATTAGAGAGTCCAAAGGTGTTAAATAACTACCTTGGCCTGGTGTACGATCGAGTATGACTATGTGTGTAGTACGTAAACGTAATGATCAAAATTGTAAGTGTACGTACATTAAATAAGTTTGTTATAAACCTTTTACACCATTAGCAATAACAAACGTTCATCCGAGTTTATTCTCCGCCACATCACTGCAATATCACTGCCACATCACTATCTACAAACTCAAACTTCAAAGAACCAATGTCAACAATAGTACAAGTTCATCCAAGTTTATAAATGGGTTCCACACACAATCCACTCTACACTACTTAACATACTACCAAAACATTTCATTTTAAAATTAACATCATAATATTTTTTTAATAAATTAACATTTCATTTTTTAAATTAACAATAAAACGTTTTTTAATAATATTTTTTTTAAACTCCATATTTTTTTTAACATCATAATTTTTTGTTTTTAACTCCATACACTTTTAAACAACAAATCTTAATTTAAATTACATTATTTTTAATAATTTAACAATCTAAAAAAAATAGATCGGGTCATGTCGTTATAATTACGTTAATTATTGTTAATTATTTTTAATAATTTTTACTGTTAATTACGTATCGTGTTTTCAAATCGTATTATTTTTTGCCCGCCGCAGTTATATTCCACTTTTTGTTTATTAAAAGGTTAATAAAATTTATTATACAGAGATAATAAATTTCTACAAACAAAAAAATACTTTGGCTGAAAGTTGGAGATATCAGATAAGAAATGGAGTGTGGAAATTTTTTGATGAGGTCACACTTTATCTCATACTTGCAGCTTTATCAGGTAAAATTTTGTGTACATACAAGTTCGTAGTTTAGAACCGCAATGAACGAACCGGATGCCAACAATAGCAAACTTCTTCCTACGCACGTTCATCCAAACGAACTTCAACCACGAACGGGTTAGTTCCGTGGGTGGTGGTAGACTCGTATGTACCTACGTAATGTATGGTAATTTGGTAAAAAAGTCCAACAATTTACTCAATGCATTTTCCTTATTCATTTTTTTATATGTGTTCAAAGGACACATCCACACATGATAAGGGATATATTAGGAAAATACGGTTTTATATATCTCATGAGAAATTAAAATTTGAACTCATAATTACACAATAAAAAAAGTCTAACATTGAATAAAATGTAGTTGTTGAATAGGAATTTATTCAGCGGAATTCGTATATTTTTGTTGATTTTAGTAGGGTTGGGAGTTCGGATCGAAAAATGGCAGACCACACTGTTTGTTATGGATCAATTCAGACCGGATCAAATACATTTTGGTCTTGTCCACGCACGGTCTGAAATATTGAAATTCAGTCTTTCTAGTTCAGTGCGCGATTCATGTGTTTTTTTGCTTATACTCCGTAATTTTTAATAATGCATAATAATATTGTAATTTTATACTTGAAAAGTTTATTAGCAATATAATATTGTTTCTTTAAAGATAAAATGGTAGAAAAAGAATAGAAAAACTTGCTAGCAATATTGAAGTAATGTCATTAAAAAATAATTACTCCCTCCGAGTTTCTATGATTGCCCCGTTTCTTTATGGGGTGGAAAATAAGGAAGGAAAAATGAGTGGTTAAAAAAAGAAGAAGGAAGAGAGATAAATGGGTGGGTGAATGTGAACCACACATTTATGGCCTAAAATGGCAAATGGGTAAAAGATCAAACTCAGCCCAAAAAGGAATACGGGGCAATGTTAGAAACTCGGAGGGAGTATTATTTTATCAATTTTTCTAGTTTTCGGTTCATCTTAGATCTTAGGACCGGGACTAAAGCGAATATGTGCCGGTCCAGTCTTCCGGCCAAGGATTTTTTAAACCGGTCTTTGATTTGGCTTTGGACCGATGTTCAACCCTAGGTTTGATTAGAGTAGTATTTCAAATCCAATTCTTATCTTACAGCTGGCTTTTCATTGGTTCGACTATATATTTTGTACGAAGTACTCCCTCATGGTTTCCATGAACTTCCCCCTTCTTTAATAAATGTAAGATATATTTTAATCAAAGGGAAAGATCATGAGAAGAGCGCATATTTACATTATATAAAAAGTTGATGTCACCTATTGACTCTATTTGGTAAATAATATATTGAGTGAAAACTAACACATTTCGACGTACAACTAATTTCATGTATTTGGTAACATTATCATATTCCGATAGCATTGAACAACATAATCATTTATTTTATACCAGAAAACCATCTAATTGCCCTATAATATGCTCAGGGGCGTCTCAAAATAAAGAGAGGCCCTGTGCTCCACCATGAATTGAGGCCCATAACGATATAAAGCGTGACACAAGAATTAAATTTTTTACCGAGATAATATAACAGTTTTAATGTACTTAAATAAATGAAAATACGTAAATTTCTGATAATAACCATGTTTACCCTCTACATCATATATTCATATTTCTTGTCCTGGTTAGTTTTTCTTCAATTCGACTTAAAATGTGGCCCTTCAAGCCTTTTGCGAAACAAATATATCAATTAAATTTTTTTTTGTCATCTATCAACTAAACTTTTACCGTCCACCTACTTGAACAAATCTTTCTCAATGAGAATCAATTAAAATCAAAAGAAACAAGGAAAACTAAAATAATCAATAAAAATTAAAAACAACGAATAATGAAAGACTAAAAATAAACGAAACAATCCAGAAATCCATCTTCTTAGTTCTGAGTTGATTAGTTCTTACACCCAAATGGTCTCACTCAGAAACCCATGTATTTAACAATACCACCACAAACAACCCCCTCTAATCCTATTATCTCACCCAACTATTGAACAAAAAAAAAATCAAAGCTACCCAAAATTAACTTTCGAGATGTCGAACAGTCTAATTATCAACAATTGAACACGGTAACAACAATTTGAAGGAGTATTTGGAAAAAAGTCACAATTGTAAAGGGAATTTGAGAGGTAAGAATTTGTGAATACTGATTACTTGTTAGAGAAATTTATCATCAGAATTATAGAGAAATTAGAGGATAGTAGCTTGGAGGATGAAGAATTGAAGATTGTGATTATATGGAATATAACCTTACTTGGGAAGGTGAATAATTTTTGGGAAATTGGTGTCATTAATGATTTCTGGGAAGAAGAAAGTTTGGGGAATTAGGGTTGAATAGCTGTATTATACGCAGAACATGCATTTAGTTTGTTTTTTTTTTTTTTTTTTTTTTTTTTTTTTTCAGTATCTTCTTCGAACTTGGGCCAAAATTTTGGAGGCCCAGTTCCATTGCTCCGCCTGAACTGGGCCTGAGCCGCCCCTGAATATGCTAATTACCAAATGCTATTTTGTAGGAGTATTTCTTAATTCTGCTTGTTTCATTTGATAGTTAAAATCGCCACTAAAATATGCATGATGTATGTAGCTAGATAAATACTCTCTAATCATTCAAGAATACAAATCATTTTCTTAAAAATGGAGGTCAAAGCAAATTTATTATAAAAATGAAGTTAAATTCAAACTAATTACAATAATGGGGTCTACATCATCAACACTTTTCTTCGCGTGTTTTGGGTCGTACACCCCTCGTTATCCCATATCAAGGAATCACTCAAACCAGCCCCTTGTTGTATGAGTTAACAAGGGGTGAGGGTGACACAAGGGCTACTGCTCTCTTGAGGTACAAGTTATTTGTGGATATACATGTGCCTCGTCATGTGACTTAGCCCCTCGCTATCCTAGACAGTGAAGAGTGACATTCTTGTCCACTTCCATGAGCTGCTTCATCTTGTCCATGTTTATTTTCACAATATAAACATTGATGATTTGTTTTGACTTCGTTCTTCTACCGTAAGCCAATTAGTTGGTCTCTTATACTTTAATTTGTTTCGAGTCATCATCCTATTAGGGCTTTTCCTATTTCTCAAACCTCTATCATCATTCAACCTATCAAATAAAGGACAAATCTTCTCTTGATGACTTAATAGAATTCTTATCCAAATTAAACTGCTTGAATTATCCGCGTAAGATTTATTCGATGCTAACATAATAAGGACACTACGGAGTAATATTTACAAAAAAAAAATATAAAAAAATTTGATAGGAATGAACCAATTGTGCTAGATAGTGCAGGATGCATTATTAATTTATTATGGTATGTAGTATGTCGATAGGAGCTACTACATACATACGTCTGAAATTACAAGCACGCAACTTTAGATCAATCTATCTATCTAGCTATATCATCGATGCATATATGGCAACGCATAATAATAATAATAATAATAATAATAATAATAATAATAATAATAAAGCATTGTATAGTAGTAAACCACTTTGGTTGCGCATTGGGCGGCCAATCCCAACGTAATTGGGCACATGACACTAGCACTATAAACAAATCAGTCGATTTCATGTACACTTAAAGTATGATAATAGAAGATGATAGAAAGGTATAAAGACGATTAAAATTTTAGAAAAGTGGGTTCCTGAAAATGATAAAATAAGCGTAGGTGGTGGTAGATGTGTGGTGAACACACTCCATCTATTACTATTATAAATAATAATAATTGCGCCTTAAACCCTCCCTCACTTCTCAACCAAAATGGCTTCCTCCTCAGCAATCCATTCGGATGGTGGCCGGCTTGTTTTTGGGGGTGACTATTGACTATCATCATCATCATCATCATCAAGATAACTCAAGTTTACCGGGGCCGGTCAATAGATTCGGAGGTCCTATTCCAACTTCTTTAAGATTTACATTAACTTTTCTTAACCATTGGACCAATTTATCACTTTTGTTAATTTTGTATAATCAATATAAATATTGAGGTCCTTCACCTACTTGGGTCTCAATTCCTAGAACCGAATTGATAACTCTGTGAGCCGACCTTGAAGTTTACTACGGAGTACATTTTAACTTTAACTTACCTTTATGTCCTTCAAGTCTCCCTTAAATTGTAGGGTGAGATATACGCAACTTAACCGGCCACTTAACCCGACATACAAAAATATATATGAACAAAATGATGATGGATGATCATCTTGATATATGCAAATTGATTACTCCTATTTCTTTCCTTTTCAATCGAGATCAATATATAGAAGTAAACGATAGAGTTTCTGAGAGTACTGAACTTTTTTGTTATTTAATTTTAAAATTTGAATTACTATTATTATAGTACAATTTACTTCATTTTAGTTAATGAAGGGTTTAAATGATGAGCAATTTTTTTTGGTTAATTAGGATTAGCTAGCTAGCAGGATTTGTGATGACGTTCATAAATATTTCTACATTTCTTAAATTTCAATAAAGATATATCCGATGGAGTTAAAAATGATTTGGGGCACAAAGAGCAAGCAAGCAAGCTCATGTAAAATTGTTTACTCGGAGTAATTTGGTAGAGTTGGTGAAAGCACCTTAATTATTCAAGGGTCACCTTGAAAACTACTCGTACTCCGATCCGTATTTAGGGGCATGACCATCCTAGTATTCTTTTATCCACTTAATTAGGTAGACAAACCCTAAACAACAATACAGGTTATGTTCACGTATACTCCTACATATATATAGTCCTACACACTTACCCCATGCACTGCACGTTTACTGTTAACCAATGTTACTATGTATACCACGGTATTATAACTAACTCGTATATAGTTAGAAAGTGGTTAGAAGTTGGTTACAACTAACCAACTATACAACTAACCAACTATATATATATAGCTTGTAATACATCATATACAGTTAACTGTATCAATTCAATTAATTCATCTCTTTTACTCAATCATCATCAACGTCAATCTATAGTGTTTACATGGTATCAGAGCTCCAAACTTCGATTTTGGAGATAAAATTCTGAAATTTTCCGCAAATTTTTTCCGTTTCTTGAAGCTATTATACGATCTTGGTTTAACCTCTTGAAGATTTACAATGCCGAACGTTGAAGCTAGCAGCTATGAGTACTATGACGATTCCCTCTACCTTTCATCTTCTATGAGCATACTAACTACCTATACCTAACTAAGGTCGTTATAAGTTAGGTAGAAGTTAGTTATGCTTATAATAGTTAGTTACCTCCTATATATATACATGTAGGTACATTGTAAAATACATAGAGAATCAATATATTTTGCTCAATATTACAACTTCATATGGTATCAGAGCTTTTTCTCTCTTCCGCATAATTCACACAACCTTTCTTCATCTTGTACTCTCTTAAGAATCCAAGAAAACTTTCCAACAATGGCGGATCAATCACTATATTCACCATTTGATGATCCACTCTTTCTTTCTCCATCAGATCAACCGAACCTTCAGCTCACAACGTATCAATTTCATGGTTCCAATTTTCTGCAATGGCAACGAGATGTCGTCCAAGCTCTCACATCAAAGAACAAATTGGGATTTATTACCGGAGAGTGCGCTAAACCTGCTTCCACTGATCGCAAGTATCAACAATGGATCAGGTGTGATCTTTTGGTTCTACGTTGGGTACTAAACTCTCTTGATTCTTCTTTAAAAGAAAACTTTCAATATGCTATTTCTTCAAAATCATTGTGGTCTGAAATACTTGAAAGATATGGTCAAATAAATGTCTTGGAATTATATGAGCTAAAGAAGATGCTCTCTAATATGAAACAAGACAACCTGCCATTGATTGATTACTATAATAGGATGAAGGGAATTTGGGAAAATATCGAGCATATGGATCCAATTCCTACCTGTGGATGTGGTATGGTTGCTCGATGTTCATGCCAATTCTTAAAGAAATTGCTGGATCGTGAAGCCCAATCCAAGTTGATTCAATTGTTGATGGGTTTAAATTCGTCCTATGAACAAATGCAAACTAATCTACTGTCATTAGAGCCTCTTCCACAGTTGAACAAAGCCTTAGGAATTTTACAAAAGGTTGAAAAGCAAAAGGCAATAAATGATGGTGGATCTGATTCTTTGATTGAAACTGTTGCTTATGTCTCCAAGAACAAGTTTAATGGTAAAACAAAACCTTCGTCTGATAAGGTTTGTTCTCATTGCACTAAGTCGGGTCATTTGGTTGAAGATTGTCATAGACTCAAGACTTGTGATTATTGCAACATTAAGGGTCACATCCTTGAGAGGTGCTACAAATACAAAGCTTTTTTAGCTAAACTGAAGAGCAAGGGTATACAGGAGCCTATTCTACCAAAAGCTTCGCATCAGGCTAATACAGTTGCATTGGTTTCTCAAGATGATGAGTATGAGAATGTATCCCCCTTTGAACATCCTTTGGTTCAAACTCAGGGTCCTTCCATGGAAGTTCAACTTCTCGTGTTTTTAGTGTTCTGGGTCAACAGGATCTTGTTCAGAGTATTGTTGATTCAGTGACTCAACAGGTGATGAAACAACTATCAGAAGTATCATCATCTGATTCTGCCTTAGGTATAAGTCTGCCAGGTTTGTCCTTTCCCTCTTATAATGTGCATTCTGTGAATTCTTGCTTTAGTGATTCGGGTTGGATTATTGACACAGGGGCGTCTGATCATATTACCTCACACATTGAGAAAATGCATAGCATCAGAAACTTAGCCAAACCCGTTTCAGTTTCTTTACCTGATGGTTCAATTAAGATAGTTAATAAAGTTGGGAATATTTGCCTTAATGATGATATTATCTTGCATAATGTTCTTTATATTCCAGGTTTCACTGAGGATTTACTTTCTGTTGCAAGGCTAATTACTAAGTGTGATCTCACTGTTTCTTTCTTTAATGACAAATGTTTGTTTCAGGCCAATTCAAATAAAAGAGTACTTGCTGTTGGATTCAGATGTGGAAACTTGTTTAGGATTCGCGATAATTTTGTTTCTTCTTCTATTAAGTCCGTTAATTCCATTTCTAGTTCATCCAATATTGTAACTAAAAGTAATTTTGATCTTATTCACGCCAGATTTGGACATACATCTTTAGAAAAACTAAGACATGTAAATGGTTTACAATGCAATGGAATAAAAGAATTTTTTTTGTGAAACTTGTGTTATGGCCAAACATCATATGCTTCCATTTCCTCGCAGTAGTTCTTGTGCTAAAAGCTGTTTTGACTTGGTTCACTTAGATGTTTGGGGGCCTTACAAAGCTTCATCTTTGACTGGTGCCCGTTCCTTTTTAACCGTACTTGACGATTACTCTAGGACAACATGGGTATTTCTCATTCAGAATAAAGCACAAGTTCCTGGTTTAATTAAGTCATTTGTGAAATTTGTAGAAAATCAGTTTAATAAATGCATTAAGATGTTTAGGTCAGATAATGGCACAGAGTTTTTTCAGTCTCATTGTACTGAATTCTTCAAAGATAAAGGTATTGTGCATCAAAGGTCTATAGTTGGTCGTCCTCAACAAAATGGGAGGGTTGAGAGGAAGCATAGGCATCTCCTTGAGACTGCTCGTGCACTCATGTTTCAATCAAATGTTCCTATCAAATTTTGGGGTGATTGCCTGTTAACATCTGCTTATCTGATTAATTTAATGCCTGCAAAATTGCTTGACTGGAAAACTCCTCACGAGTTGTTATTTGGTTCTATTCCTGATTGTTCTGGTCTTAAGGTGTTTGGGTGTTTATGTTTTGCTTCTGTGCCTCCTACAATGATGGATAAGTTCAGTCAGAAGGCTAGGAAATGTGTGTTTCTAGGTTATCCATGTAATCAGAAGGGTTACAAGGTCTACGACTTAGATAAGCATGTCATATTTACCAGCCGAGATGTTGTGTTTCAAGAAGGGGTTTTCCCTTTTAAAACTCAAAAGGTTCATTCTTTTGGGGTTTCTCATAATGATTGTTTGAGTTTTGATCCTGATAGTACTAGAAATTGTGTTTCTAATGATGATAATAATACTACTGAAACTGTGATTCCTGATTCTAATACAATATCTGAGAATTCTAATGAAATTATTGAAACTAGTAGCATTAGAAAATCTAGCAGGTCAAGAACATTGCCTCTCAGGCTCAAAGACTTTCATTGCCCTTCTGTTAAAGCTCTCCATGTCAAAGTGATCAATGACATGGTCATGTACGATCAAGGGTTTCTTTATTCCTTTTGCAATATGGTTAAAGAAGTTGAACCACATACATATAAGCAAGCCATCCAAGATAATCGATGGTTAGAAGCGATGAAGTTAGAGTTGCAAGCTTTGGAAAAAAATAATACTTGGGAACTGACTGAGTTACCCCCTGGTAAATTTGCAATTGGAAGTAAGTGGGTATACAAGATTAAGCATAAGCAAGACGGAACAGTTGAACGCTTTAAGGCAAGATTGGTAGCAAAAGGGTATAATCAAGTGTTTGATAAGGATTACAAGCATACATTTTCCCCTGTCGCCAAGCTAGCTATTGTCCGAACTCTACTTGCTGTAGCTTCCTTGAGACACTGGCCAATTCATCAAATAGACATCAACAATGCCTTTTTACATGGATATTTAGATGAAGAGGTTTACATGGATCCACCTCAAGGTTATAGTGTGCAGAAAAAGGGTCAGGTTTGTCGACTCAAGAGATCATTGTATGGCTTAAAGCAAGCCTCTAGACAATGGAATTTGGAGCTTAGTAAGTTTCTGATTGGGTTAGGGTTTCGTCAGTCTAAATTTGATTACTCCCTCTTCACCAGATATGATTGCCATACTAAGAGGTTTTTGGTTGCTTTAGTTTATGTTGATGATGTTTTGATCACTGGTGATTCGATACATGACATTGATTGTCTCAAAGCTAAACTTCATGATAAGTTTACCATTAAAGACTTAGGTGCTGCAAGGTTTTTCTTGGGATTAGAATTAGCGAGGAATGGCAATGGCATTATAATTAACCAACGGAAGTATATACTTGATATTCTGAAGGATGCGGGATTTGCAAACTGTACTCCTGCAGAATTTCCAATGCAAAAAGGTCTCAAATTGTCCATTGATCAGGGTGAACTTCTTCCAGATCCTGAGGTGTATCGAAGACTGATTGGCAGGTTATTGTACTTGAACATTACCAGGCCGGATCTTTCTTATAGTGTTCAACATCTGTCTCAATTTCTCAGTCAACCAAGAGAGCCTCATCTCTTAGCTGCTCAACATGTGTTAAAATATCTCAAGGGTAGCATCAATGTTGGTCTGTTTTACCCTTCAGAACCGTCCATTGGCTTACAGGCTTACTCCGATTCAGATTGGGCCAGTTGTGCTTACAGTTGTAGGTCGCTAAGTGGTTATTGCATCTTTTTGGGCAGATCTCTTCTCTCTTGGAAGACCAAGAAACAAGTGACGGTTAGTAAAAGCTCTGCTGAAGCAGAGTACAGGAGCCTGTCATATACTGCAAGCGAAATGGTCTGGCTTCACAATCTGCTTCAGGAATTGCGTGTTCCAATAGCATTGCCAATCCCTCTCTTTTGTGATAACACAGCAGCCGAACATCTAGCCAAGAACCCGGTATTCCACGAACGTACTAAGCATCTCAACATCGATTGTCATTTTGTTCGAGACAAGCAACTTGAAGGGTTCTTAGACACTCAACATGTCAGTTCTCGCAATCAACTTGCTGATCTCATGACAAAGGCCTTGGGACAGCGTGAACATCATCAGTTCTGTACCAAGCTGGGCCTGATTCTTTATCCCGTTCCAGCTTGAGGGGGGGATATGAGCATACTAACTACCTATACCTAACTAAGGTCATTATAAGTTAGGTAGAATTTAGTTATGCTTATAATAGTTAGTTACCTCCTATATATATATATATACATGTAGGTACATTGTAAAATACATAGAGAATCAATATATTTTGCTCAATATTACAACTTCATATCTTCTGATCAACCATTCTCACAGATTGTTGCATCGCAGTTCGACGGTCATGACTTCATAGGATGGAAACAAGATGTTTTCATGGCGTTGGCTTCGAAAAATAAGGATGGCTTCATTGATGGCACCTGCTCAAGACCTGAGGCAGGGGATAAAAAGCTGCATCAGTGGATTCGATGCGATTTAATGGTAATGAAATGGATACTTAATTCGCTCGATAAATCGATCCGTGAGAACATGAAGTACGTAAAGAGTGCGAAGAATCTTTGGCACGAATTGATTGAAAGGTATGGAGTTGCAAATGCCATTGAAATCTATCAATTGAAGCGGGATCTTGGAGAAATCAGTCAAGGGAATCTTCCTCTGGTCGAGTACTATGACAAATTGAAATCTTTTTGGGAAAGTTTAGATGCTTTAGACCCTGTTCCAATGTGTTCGTGTGGAAGAGCTAACCCTTGTACTTGCAATCTGGTTAAGAAGATGCTTGAGAGAGAAAACAACACCAAACCCATTCAATTCTTGATGAGACTTAATGGCGGGTACGACACAATTAGGACTCAAATCTTGTCAATGGAGCCGTTGCCTACAATCAACAAGGCTTTGGGCATGTTGCAGAAGGTTGAGCGACAAAAACAAGTGTCTGATCAGGTGGAAATTGCACCAGATGACATGGCTTATGCATCATTCAAAACCGGATCCAAGAAACAAAAGTACAGTGGAGAAGCTAAGTACTGTAGCCACTGTAAGATGGATAACCATAACCTTGAAGACTATTTCCGGGTGAAAGTATGCACTCACTGTGGGAAGAGCGGGCATAAGGTTGAGACATGCTATAAATTGGTCGGTTTCCCATCTAACAAGAATCCTAAGAATGAGGGTAAGAATGGGGGTAAAACGAACTTCAAGCAGACTGCAAATAATGCAGATAATCTTACTGAGTATACTCCATTAGATGACCATCCACATGTACACTCTCAGCCTCAAGGGGTTTCTATTGATCCACAAATATTGGACGGCTTGGTAACCTCGGTTGTGGACCAGGTGATGCAACGGATTACAGATGCAAGGCCAGTAGCGAATAATGTTGAAATGGCTGGGGCGTCGATGTTTGATATCTCTGGTGGTTCCAACTTTGCAGGTATGAAGTCTTGTGGTAATGTTCAATCCTCTAAGTATTTTTTACATGATTGGATCATAGATACGGGTGCATCTGATCATATGACCTATAACATCAATCTTATGACTAACGTTAAGACCTTAAAGACACCCATAACAATAGGATTGCCTGATGGCAACACCAAAAGAGTGACCATGATAGGAGATGTCAGAATTACTGATAGGATATTGCTGCAGAATGTGTTTTTTATCCCTGATTTCAAACAAAATTTGTTATCAGTTTCCAAACTCATTGATCATGCTTCAATTCGTGCTGTATTCTCTGCTTGTACATGTGTGTTTCAGGACCTTTCCAGTGATAAACTACTTGCTACAGGGAAGAGAATAGGAGGCTTATACAGATTGCAATCTAAACCATATCAAGATTTAATAAATAAAACTGTATCGAATTTCAAGAATCCTGCTCAAAATGCTTGTTCTGTAGCTAATCTCAATAATGATTTGTTGCATCTTAGGCTTGGACATGTATCTTTAGATAAACTCAAACATATAGCTGAATTTCAATCTCGTGTTGTAGATACTCATTGTGAAACTTGTATCTTGGCTAAGCATCACAAATTACCGTTTCATGAAAGTTTGTCTCATGCTTCTTGTTGTTTTGAACTCATTCACATGGATGTGTGGGGACCTTATAAGGTTCCGTGTTTAACCGGGGCTAAGTATTTCTTAACCATTCTTGATGATTATTCACGCAATACTTGGACAATTCTATTTCAGTCTAAGGATCAAGTTCATACTCTAGTCACTAATTTCATTGCTTATGTTGAAACACAGTATAGTGGTAAGTTTAAAACTGTTAGAAGTGACAATGGGACTGAGTTTTTGCAAAGTTCATGTGGGAATGTGTTTAAGGCAAAGGGAATAAAACATGAAACTAGCGTGGTAGGTCGCCCCCAACAGAACGGTAGAGTAGAACGCAAGCATAGGCACTTGCTTGAAGTAGCGAGATCCTTAAGAATTCAATCAGGATTACCAATTCAATTTTGGGGTGATTGCATTCTGACTGCTACGCATCTCATAAATATGATGTCATCTTCTGTTTTGAACTGGGAGACGCCTTATCATAGACTTATGCAAAAAGACCCACCGATTAAAGACCTAAGAGTATTTGGGTGTACATGTTTTGCCACGATGCCTCCCACTTATGTCGACAAATTTGGACATAGAGCTCGAAAATGTGTGTTTATTGGATATTCCAATACACAAAAGGGATACAGGCTATATGATATAAGTACTAAGAAAGTGTTTGTTAGCAGGGATGTTGTATTTAGGGAGAGTGAGTTTCATTTTAAACAACAAAATGTTGTTCCTGCAGTAAATGCAAAATCTGGTATTTCTATTGTCAACCCTGCATCATCTACTTTGTTAGTTCCTGTTTCACATACACATGCTAGCTCATAAACACCTGAAACTAGTGTTCATTCAGACACAAATTCGTACCATTCTGTACCACATGGTAATGAGTACACTGCAGATGATTTCACCAATAATAATTTAAATGTGGAAGAAACTGTCAGTGAGAATGTTTCTAGCGATCAACATATTTCTTCAGATGATAGTGCTGTAGAAGAAATACCTGCAGTAAGAAGGTCATCAAGACAAAAACAAGTCTCCGTAAAATTGAATGCTTATCATTGCCCAGTAAAGCTGCCAGTACAGCAGGTGCAATCGAGTTCTTCGTCTGAAGCATTTCATGTTCAAGTTCTTCAAGACCTTCACCAATTTGGTATAGATTATGTGGTCAGTTTAGCAAATGTAATTGCTGAACATGAGCCTTACAACTACAGACAAGCGGTCAATGATCCTAGATGGGTGGAGGCTATGGATAAAGAAGTACAAGCGCTTGAAAGCAATAAGACTTGGGAAATTGTTGACATGCCTTCAGATCAAAAACCCATTGGGTGTAAGTGGATTTTTAAAATCAAGTACAAACCAGATGGGTCGGTTGAGAGGTTCAAAGCTCGGTTGGTTGCAAAAGGGTACAATCAGATTAAGGACAAGGACTATTCAGACACGTTTTCTCCTGTGGCGAAATTCACCACAGTTAGAACACTACTAGCAGTAGCAGCAGCCCACAACTGGCCGTTACACCAGTTGGACATTAACAACGCGTTTCTTCATGGGTTCCTTGATGAAACGGTGTATATGTATCCTCCTGAAGGTTACAGTATTCCAAAAGGGAGCGATCCTTATATGGGCTTAAACAAGCATCACGCCAATGGAACAAAGAATTTACCAAGTTTCTTCTGAAAATTGGGTTCGTTCAGTCCAAGCAAGATTACTCCCTATATACCAGATATCAACCTCTCACAAACGCATTCACAATTGCCTTGGTCTATGTGGATGATGTGATACTAACAGGTAATGTGGAGAGCGACATCGTACAAGTTAAGACTGGGTTGGATGAAGCATTTTCAATTAAGGATTTGGGTCATTTGAGGTATTTCCTTGGTCTTAAAGTGTCAAGAAATCATACTGGAATCATGCTCAACCAACGCAAGTATATTCTGGACATTTTGAAAGATCTGAGAATGGAGAATTGCACACCGGTTGCTTTCCCTATGCAACGAACTTGACGGCGGTCGGCACCACAGGTATGGTCGGCAGCCGGCGGAGTTATGACCGAGTCGTCACCCCTCCAGCTAGGGCCCACCGGCTTTCTCCAGCCGGAGGGAGGCCATCGGTCTAGCTTGGGGTCCGGCGGCCGACCTCTATGTCTCGAGTCCTATAAATACCCCTAAGACATCCGTCTAGATGGGGGGGATCATTCACCAACATATCATTCACACAAGATATCTCTCTAGAAAGTTAAGTAATATCCTCCATAATCTTACCTCTACCCTCCAATCCACACCACTGACTTGAGCGTCGGAGAGGCAACCTCGGAATCCCTCCGAGGCCCTTGTTTGCTCCCTGTGTAGGTCCGGAACTCTGGGCTTCATAAGTCGGGAGAGGAGGATAGCCGGCCATACCCGGCGGGAGGTATATGATTGTTTGATACCCAAACAATTTGGCGCCGTCTGTGGGGACTTTGAACAAAAAAGGTCCTCGCTCTAAGAAAACAAAATCGTCAAAACATTACGATGACGACTCGCGACACCGCGGACACCCCTGCTGAGGCGGAAGCCGAGCTCGAGATTGTGAGAACCTCCCCACCGGAGGACCAAGCCCGAGACAAGGACAAAGGCAAAGGCCACTTGGCCTCAACGTCCGCGCCAGCAGAGGTGC
Organism: Agrostemma githago; assembly: GCA_958450325.1. NCBI lineage: Eukaryota > Viridiplantae > Streptophyta > Magnoliopsida > Caryophyllales > Caryophyllaceae > Agrostemma > Agrostemma githago. Next base: position 4,156,396 of record OY288255.1, read on the forward strand.
CCCCTGCAGTCGTTCCGTTGAACACTTTCACCCCCGAGCAGCTGTCAGCCACTCAGCTCTTCCTCGCTGCCCTTCTAGGGGCGACGACTCCGTCAACACCCGCCGCGCAGCGCGCGAAAGAAACCCCTCAGCCTGCCACCAGGATCTTCCAAAGGGCCGACGTTTCGCCAAGGGAACTCTTCCCCGAACTGCCAAGGACGATGACGCTGGAAGAAAGGAAACAGCGATACCTGGAAAAAAGCAGGCACCTTGATGATGAGCGTATCAGGCTACGTCGTCGCCGGCGAAAATACCGATCTAGGGATCCTTCGCCGGCCCGCCCAAGGACGGACTCGGGCACCCCGACACCACCCAATATCGGGAGGGAGAACAGCGAGTCCCCCACAAGTAGCAGGCGCCGCGAAAGGAGCCGAAGTCATAACCCGACCATACATCACCGGCTGGGTCCAGGCACCCAAAAGGCCAGGAAAAGCCGCAACCCCCTGAGGACGGTTCATCACCGACTGGGCCAGAGAGAGAGAGATGAAAGGCCTGCAAAAACCGTCCAAGACCGGCTAGGCCCTAGGGAACGTGAAAGAAGGTACGCCAGCCCCGAGGAACGAGGCTCGGTATTCACCCGGCTAACGAGCAGCGCTGCCCGAGAAAACAGGTCCATACCTCAGGAGAAGTCCGATCAAGAGACGTTCGTGACATGCCGGTCCGGCAGAAACACGTCCGCCTCCCACGAAGAGGGGGAGGGTGAATCGAAACTGGCAACGCCCGGCGTAAAAGCACAAAAGAGAGGACGACCGACGGTATCGCCGTTTCACCCAGATATTACGGAGCACCCCATGCCCAGGGTTAAGGTACCCAATATCCAGTTCGACGAAACCGCCGACCCGGAAGACCACTTGGCGACATACGAAAGTTACATGGCCATGTACGAGCTCGATGACGCGGTGTGGTGCCGGGTGTTCCCCACCACTCTCACAGGATACGCCCAATCATGGTTCCGGGGATTGCCCCGGGAATCCATTCGGAGTTTCAGAGACCTCAGCACGGCCTTCATAGACCAATATGCCGGAAGCCGGCGCAGGCAGATCGTGACGGTAGATCTAATGACCATGAAGCAAGGGCCAAAAGAGACCATCAGGGAGTATGTTAGAAGATTCGACTTAGAGTGCCAACAAATACGGACAATCGATGCGTCAACGACCGCCTGCGCCCTGACCCATACGATGACAGAAGAGCCTCTCAAGAGCCACTTACTCAGAGAGAGACCTACCTCACTCGTCGAGGCCCGGTGAATCACGGAAGGATACATGAACGAAGAGGACTAAAAAGCGCGGCGTGAGGACCCATCACCCCCCAGGGTCCGACGTCCGCCTTTGGAGAGAGCCCGGAGCCCGACAGGCCAAAAGGAGCCCCAAAGAATACCGAATAGGAGCCGCGGGGAGAAAAGGTCGGAGGGAAGTCGCAGAGAAAGGTTTGACCGTTACACCGCGCTGACCCGGCCCCGGGCGGAAATTTACGAGAAAGAGAAGAACAACAAAAAATGGGGAGTCCCGCGTCCCATCAGACCCGGAGCGCATGCAGATCCGAAGAAATACTGCGCTTTTCACAGCCAGACGGGACACACAACAGAAGAGTGTCGGAACCTGAAGGACGAAATTGAAGACCTCATACGCCGCGGCTCGTTGGCGGCATATGAAGCCAGAGGCCAGCGTGTCGCCGCCAATAACAGCACCGGCAATAGTTACGGCCAGGGTGCGGTTGCCGGCAATCCCAGGGAAAGAGCCGAGAAAGGAAAGGAACACAACGTCATCAATACGGTAGATAAAAGGGAGGAGGAAGCCGGGACCAGCAGGAGGCAGATCAAGAACCACTTGAGAGAGCTAACTCGACATATATGCTACGCCAGTGAGTCTAGGGAAAAGACTATCCCAACTCTCAGTGTCGAGGCAGATGACTACAAGCGAGTGACCTACCCCCACAGTGACCCCCTGGTATTGGCCGTCAAGATAGGCGACCACACGGTCAAAAGGTGCATGATAGACACAGGCGCCTACACTAACTTACTATACAAAGAAGCGTTCGAGCAAATGGGTTTCGGGAAACGTCATCTCAACCCAACGGCCGGCGCATTGTACGGGTTTTCGGGGACCGGAGTCGTTCCCATGGGAACTATCGACCTACCGGTCACGTTCGGGGAAGGAGTAGACGCCAAGACAACCACAGCCCAATTCGTAGTAGTCAACGCCAAATCCGCCTACAATGCGTTAATAGGCCGGATAACCCTGGATGGGATACATGCCTTGGTATCCATACGTGCCCTGACGCTGGCATACGTCACTAACAGGAACACCGAGGGAAAACTACACGGAGACCAGGACTCCGCCAGGAGCTGTAACTCAGTAGCCCTCAAGCGATCACAAGAAGAAATGAAAGGAAAGAGAAAAGCCGCCCCCGAGGCCGAGCAAAGACAGCCGGCCCCCAAAACCCTTAAGATAAAGGGAACGAACGATCCCGACTCCGAGCGCATAGAGCCAGGCGGAGGGAGCATGGCGATAAACCTTGACCCGGGCCGGTCCGTCCTCATAGGAACCGACCTAGATCCCGGTTACCAAGAGCGCCTCGTCAGCCTCCTGAAGGCTAACACCGACGTCTTCGCATACTCAGCTGATGAAATGACAGGGGTAGACCCGGAAGTAACGATGCACAGGCTAAACGTAGATCCTGCTTTCCGACCAGTAAAGCAGAAGAAGAGAAACATGTCGGCAGAGAAAGACGACGCTATCCGGTGTGAGGTCGACAAGCTGATAAAAGCCGGGTTCATAGAAACCTGCAACTACCCCGAGTGGCTGGCAAACGTGGTAATGGTGAGAAAGTCGTCAGGCGCCTGGCGGATGTGCGTCGACTTCACCAACCTAAACAAAGCATGCCCAAAACACTGCTACCCTCTCCCAAGAATCGACCAACTAGTGGACGCCACCAGCGGACATACCATGCTAAGCTTTCTTGACGCCTTCTCCGGATACCATCAAGTCTTCTTGTGGGAACCAGACAGGGTCAAGTGCGCGTTTATTACCTGCGCCGGGACATTCATGTACAAAATGATGCCCTTCGGACTAAAAAACGCAGGTGCCACCTACCAGAGACTGGTAGACAAAATCTTCAAAGGTCAGAGAGGCAGGAACATGGAAATATACGTGGACGACGCGATCGTAAAGAGCAAAACAGACGGCGATCATCTCGACGATCTAAGGGAAACATTCCAATCGCTGAGAAAGTACAAAATGAAGTTGAACCCTCAGAAGTGCACATTCGGAGTAAGGTCCGGAAAATTCTTAGGCTTTCTAGTAAGCGCCAGAGGAATAGACGCCAACCCGGAAAAGGTCCAGGCAATCCAAGACCTACCGGAGCCAAAAACTATCAAAGATATACAGAGACTCATGGGAAGAATGACAGCTCTAGCCCGTTTCATCTCAAGGGCGGCCGATAAATCCACCCCTTTCTTCGGAGTACTCAAAGGCAACAAACACTTCAAGTGGGGGGAGGAGCAAAAGACGGCGTTCGCTAACTTAAAAGAACACTTAAAGACCCTACCGACGCTGGCACGGCCAACCGAGGGTGAAAAGTTATACGTCTACATAGCTGTCACCAATGTCACAATAAGCGTCGTCATCCTCAGAGAGGAGGAGAAAGCCCAGCAACCGATATATTTCATCAGTCACGCGTTGGGCCCAGCAGAAAAAAATTATCCCATGATAGAGAAGGCAGCATACGCCATAGTCGTGGCCGCCCGAAAGTTGCGCCCCTACTTTGATGCACACCCGGTAACCGTCCTCACAAACATGCCCCTGGAGAAGGCACTGGAAAAATTTGAGAAGTCCGGACGAATGTTGAAATGGGCCGTGGAGCTGAGCGGTCTAGGGATCACCTACCAGTCGAGGACGGCGATAAAAGCCCAAGCGCTGGCGGACTTCATAGCCGAATGTTCCCACTCGGAGGACGCCGACCCACCATCGGAGGCATGGGAGGTCTTCACTGATGGTTCGTCCACCAGCAACGGTTCCGGAGCCGGTGTCGTCTTAACAAGTCCCGACGGCGAAGAATTCGAACACGCACTAAGATTTACTTTTCAGGCATCCAACAATGAAGCCGAATACGAAGCTGTGTTAGCCGGTATCCACCTAGCCCGAGCGGCCGGAGCCAAACGAATTGTACTATCAACTGACTCACAACTTGTAGTGAACCAAATTAACGGGGAGTACGAAGCCAGGGAGCCCTCGATGACACTCTACCTAAAGAAAGTGAAAGAAGAGTTATCCCAACTCCAATCATAGGAGATCAAGCAAGTGCCTAGGTCCCAGAATAACCGGGCAGACGCATTGTCAAAACTCGCAAGCTCGAGCTTACAGGATATTAGACGCTCGGTCTGGGTAGACGTCCGGCAGGAAAAAAGCATCGCAGTGTCCGAAGACGGCCATGACGACGTCCTCAACATATAGCTCAAAAGCGATAACGATTGGCGGACACCCATCATCGAGTATATCCTGAGCAAACAACTGCCAAAAGACCCCGCCACAGCTAAACGAATGCCCACAACAGCCGCAAGATACATGATATTGGACGAACAGCTATACAAGAAAGGAACAGCTGCTCCAATACTAAGATGCTTGAAACCAGAGGAGGCGGCAGAAGTACTGGACGACATCCACTCGGGGATGTGCGGACACCATATAGGAGGCAGAAACCTAGCGCATAAAGCGGTCAGAGCAGGCTACTACTGGCCAACCGCCATACACGACGCTCGAGAACTAACCAAAAAGTGCAGAAATTGCCAAATCCATTCACCAGTAATCCACGCGCCGGCAAGGGACCTACAGCCCATCCTGAGCCCTATCCCCTTCGCCCAATGGGGTATGGATATACTAGGACCCTTCCCTACAGCAACCGGGAACAGGAAGTTCGTAATTGTGGCAGTGGATTATTTCTCAAAATGGATAGAAGCGGAAGCCGTCCCTAATATCACGGAACCGGCCGTGCGCAAAATGATATGGCGGAACGTCATAACCCAATTCGGCATACCCAAGGTACTGGTCTTCGATCATGGCCGGCAATTCGACAACCCTCCATTAAGAGAATGGCTAGGAGGATTTGGGACTGCGGTGGCATACTCAGCCGTCTGCCACCCGCAAACCAACGGCCAGGCCGAGGCGGCCAACAAACAAATCCTCAACGGACTAAGAAAGATGCTGGAAGACCTAAAAGGGAGATGGGCGGATGAGTTACCAAGTGTCCTGTGGTCCCTAAGAACGACGCAGAAGGCGGCAACAGGACACTCGCCGTTCGGCCTAGTATATGGGGCAGAAGCCCTCCTCCCCATAGAAACGCGCCTTCCCTCCGCCCGTAGCAAATACTATGAGGGCGGCAGGAATGAGACGGCCATGGAAGAAGCCTTGGACCTGGTGGAGGAAACCAGGGAGGAGGCACGCGTAAACTTAGTAGCATATCAACAACGCATGAGAAAGGCCTACAACCAGAGGGTAAACCACCGAAGGTTCCAGATGGGTGACTTAGTCCTGAGGAAATCCGCGGCAGTCGGCAAGGCAAACGAACACGGAAAGCTCAGCGCCAACTGGGAAGGGCCATACGAGATCACTAAGGTCCTAGGACCAAGTACTTACAAGCTAAAAGACAGAGAAGGACGGGACTTACCGTCACACTGGAACGCCGACACCGTCAGGAGGTACTACGTATGAGCGAGCGGACGAAATGTTGTACTAAACCTCGGCAGGGTACCATCGGGCCTGTCGACGACCCTGCCACCAGAAACTTGTAAAAGTTTTAATAAGGAAGGCTCTGTTTGCTATCTACTTGCTCCCCGTTCACTATGTTCTCGACCAGCAAGCAGGGGGCAATAAGGGGGGGGGGGGGAGCCCCTATTCGCCTATCGCCAAGAATGGACCCCCCACCAAAAGTCGGGAACCGACTGTGGCTTGACCACAGCCGGCCTACCGACCAAATCTCCCCCACCCAGAGTGTGGGGGCATAAGTCGGGAACCGACTGTGGCCTGACCACAGCCGGCCTACCGACCAAATCTCCCCCACCCAGAGTGTGGGGGCATAAGTCGGGAACCGACTGTGGCCTGACCACAGCCGGCCTACCGACCAAATCTCCTCCACCCAGAGTGTGGGGGCATAAGTCGGGAACCGACTGTGGCCTGACCACAGCCGGCCTACCGACCAAATCTCCCCCACCCAGAGTGTAGGGGCATAAGTCGGGAACCGACTGTGGCCTGACCACAGCCGGCCTACCGACCAAATCTCCCCCACCCAGGGTGTGGGGGCATAAGTCGGGAACCAACTGAATCTCCCCCACCCAGAGTGTGGGGGAAGGAGTGTTGCAGTAAAGCATGGAATAAACAGAAAATAATATAGCAAGACAATGATAAAAACAGAAAATAAAAAGCGTCAGAAGCGCCAGGCGTTTGTTACAACAAGGAGTCAAAACAAGGCTACAACAATCCAAAGATCGGCAGCCGTCCCCAAAGGATCAAGCGCCACCTACAAACAGAACAAAAAGGAATACAAAGGATAGAGCATGGAGGGCAAGCCTATGCCTAAACCTCAAGAGGGTAGGTGCGAGGAGATCCACAAAAAGCCTCAAGAGGGGGCAGAGGAGTTAGCAGTATCTGCCGGCTCATCTGCCACCCCCTCCTCTCCCTCCCTGAGGGTACATGAGGCACAGGAGGACGACGGCCCGAGTTCCTATTTAGGAGAGGAAGGAGGCTCGGCCGCCGGCGACCCACCCTCACGTTCATCCTCCTCCGCTTGAATTCGCTGATATATCGGATTATACCGGCCAAAGTCGAAACCCGGATCGTACTCAAGAAGGGCCTTTGACGTCAAGTCAACAACGGCATTCATTCCCTCAAGAAAAGCTGCGTCACCTTCCTTCGTCAAGTTGGCAATCTCCCCAGACTTCTTCTCCAATTCCTGTTCAGCGGCTGCCAACTTCGACTGAAGGGACCCCATATCAGCACGAGCCGCCTGCAATTGACCCTCCAGATCCCTCTTGAGCGACTCACAGGAGGAATGGACCCCCCGGAGAGTCTCCAATTCCTTGCGACCGGTCACCTCCTTCTCCTCAGCCTCCAACCTTAGCTTCTTCTCCGACTCCAGCTTCGCCTCAGCCGCCGACCTTAATTGCTTCTCCAACTCCAGCTTCAACTCTGCCTCCTGCAAGCGAGACATCAGCCTCGCGCCCTCCTCCGCCGCCTTCTTGATCTTAATACTGGCTTGGACAACCTTAGACAAATCCTCCCCCAGGCCACGATAGACGGTATCCAGTTGGGCAAGAGTTTGAATCCGGTCAACAGGCGAAACGTCTCCCTCCAACATCCTGTAAAAAGAAAGGTCGGACAAGGAGGGGAGAGGCGCATCCACGGCGGCGGCAATATCGCGCATAGTTTCCCGGTCCTGAGAAGCCTCCAGGCAGGCAGCCGCCTCCCGGAATCCGGAGGATGGTTCAGCAACCACCCCCTGTTCGGGAAGAGCCGCAATAGTGACAACCGGCGAGCTCGTAGTCCTTGGAGAGGTGACAACCTCGGAAGCCCCGAAATCAACCTGCGCGCCGGCCACACTCATGGCCCCCTCCGGATCAACAGAGGGACCCACGGCCTGCCTCTTCGGAGGAGGAGCCCCACCGAACGACGACGCCGCCCTCCTCAGCCTGGAAAGCCTCGACTTCTGGTGGGTCATAATGGTTAAACGGTCCAACGGGGGAGCCGGCGGCGTAGTAATGAGAGGACGGAGGGAAGGATCCAACCCTAGTAAGTCAATCTCCTCAGGCGTCCAAGTAGCCGACCTGTTGCCTGTAAAGTTAGGCAGAAAAATGGGCAGAGGGTTGAGGGTCTGAGAACTATCAAGGAAGGTAGACAACACAAGTGAATAAGTAGGTCGCCAGATACCTGAGCCGGCGACAGGGACGCTCATGCCCACCCGTTCCAGAAAATCATTCCTCGTGATCAGATCATAGTGAGGAAGCCATATTGAAGGAGCGGCCACCCTCTCCTTGCCTGACCACTTCATAACGGCAGGAAAGGCGGCGACAACTTCCCTATCCGACTGCCCCAAGCCGGACTCCCTCAAATCCAAACAACTCCCCATCTCCTTATCACTCTCCAGATTGACGCGTACATCCGACTGGAAAAACCGGGAGACGGCCCAGGGCTTATCCGAACGCACATACAAGAAAGCACCTTTCCACTTGTGACAGTTCGATAGGATGGGATAAGAAGTGACATACTTGCCTCGCCGGCCAAGGGCCCAGTAAGAGGACGACGACGCCTTAAGACGCACCATGAACCTAAACGCCTCCACCGAAGGCCTCCACTTCCTAAACCGGCACACCCAGCAAAATGAGATGATGGCACGAAAAGATTGAGGAGTCAGCTAACCCAGCGCCAACCTCATACGACAGAATACCGCCTCCACAAAAGGGTCGAGGGGAAAACGGAGGCCGAACTTCAGAGATTCCACGGATACTCCGACACATCCCTCCGGAGGAGAGCAAATGGACTGGCCCGGGTCCGGCAGCAAGTATTCATAACCCTCCCCGAGAGGGTAAAGTTCTTTAGCAGCATCAAGACCCCCGACATCAAGGACCTTTTGACGCCAACCCTTATCGATCAAGGTACTGGCGTGAAGGAGAGGACGACGGTTGCTCTTAACACCCTCCGTCTCCGGCTCCACCGGCCCGGAAACAGAGGCCGAAGGACGGGGAGAAGACGCCCCCACCCCAGAAGGGTCCCCCAAACAAGAATCCCCTTTCTGAAAACGGCGGCGCAAAACCATGGAACTGCCGACGACAACATTCCCCCCAGAAACGCCGGATGGCGGCAACCCTTCGCCACCCCTCGCAAAAGTGGAAGACCCCCCGGCAGAAATGCGCAAAGCCCGGATGGGCTCCGTATAAACAGGCTCCACCTCCTCTACAGACTCCCCCGACGAGGAATCGCCGGCCCCTCCGACAGACCCACTACCCTGGGTCCCGTCACGCTCCGACATCCCCGACTCATCCTCTACCTCAAAGCGAACGTGCTGGGAACGGGTGGACATGATGCGAGAGCAAAGGAATAAACGAAAGATGAGAGACAGAAAACTAACCTAGAAAAGCCGGCAAAAAACTAGGACTCCCGCGGCAGGAGACGGCGACTAAATCAGAGACGAAAGGAAAGTAAGAAGTTTTGCTCTACACTTAGTGAGAGAGTGAAATGGCAAATAAGGGGCAAATGAGGGGGGGAGCCCCTATTTATATGAAGAACGCCTCCTAGAGCCACCCACCAGATTAACTGACAAGGGGCAAGTGGCATTCAATGCAACAACAAAAATACAGAATGCGAAAAGACAACACAAAAAGAGACAGACAAGTGGGAAAGCGTGACTTGGGGCGCAAAGTACGAAAATTCGCATTCAATAAACAAAGTCAACATACACAGGATAAGGGAACCGGCAACCGAGTAATACAACATCAATAAAAGAAAGGGCCAGTAACCCCCAAAATTACACAAAAAACTACCTAAAACAAGATAAGAGCCGAATACACCGCCTTTCCACCTACTAGCCCCAACCGACAAAACGAGGCACCCTCCGGACCCATGCCACCCAGAAAACCTCACTCCATATCCTCCCCCTCGGTGTCCTCGTCAGGAAGAGAGGAGTTCGAGGTAGCAGGGGAAGAGGAGGAGGCAGGAGAGGGAGGGGGGGCACGAATCCCACGAAGGGTGTCGAAACCCTCCGCCATCTCGCCCGATGAGTCGCTAGGGCAGAGAGGACCGCCCATCCAGGATGGCCCGGACGAATGGCAGCTCAAAAAAGAGGAGCCGGAGGGACCGCCCGACGACGGACAATCCGGATCGATGTCCGGCTCAGAAACGCCGAAGTGCACCCTGGCACGCCGGCGAGGGCGATCATGATCATCACTGGGAGAACGCCCTGCAATCCCCGTAGTGGGGGGAGGAGCAGGAGGGGCAGCTTCCACAGGCGCCGGTGGACGGTAGGGTGGCCCCCGAGAAATCCAGCGCCCATACTTAGGCTTCGAACCCTCCGGAGAGGGGGAACGTTTCCTGCGTCGGACAGAACTGCTCGGATGCACCACGGCGGAGGGTGGAGAATTGCTCCCAGAAGAGGACGACATGAGTAAGTTAGAGTTCTCAAAGAATGGGGATGAGAAAATGATGCCAAAAATGGCAAAAAATGAAGACCTTATATAGGGGAGCTAAACCATGCATGCACACCATTAAATGCATGCAACCACCAAAGCAATCTAGGGAAATCAAAAGCCATCATTACCTCTACACACAACCTAGGCTAGTAGGGAAGGCGAGCGGATTGCACGCAAACCAACACCGACCCTGCGACACCTCGCCCAGGAACTATTCGCTGAAAGCGGCCCACGATGACCCCGGGCGGACATCCAGTGAGGGGCAATTGACGGGGGTCGGCACCACAGGTATGGTCGGCAGCCGGCGGAGTTATGACCGAGTCGTCACCCCTCCAGCTAGGGCCCACCGGCTCTCTCCAGCCGGAGGGAGGCCATCGGTCTAGCTTGGGGTTCGGCGGCCGACCTCTATGTCTCGAGTCCTATAAATACCCCTAAGACATCCGTCTAGATGGGGGGGATCATTCACCAACATATCATTCACACAAGATATCTCTCTAGAAAGTTAAGTAATATCCTCCATAATCTTACCTCTACCCTCCAATCCACACCACTGACTTGAGCGTCGGAGAGGCAACCTCGGAATCCCTCCGAGGCCCTTGTTTGCTCCCTGTGCAGGTCCGGAACTCTGGGCTTCATAAGTCAGGAGAGGAGGATCGCCGGCCATACCCGGCGGGAGGTATATGATTGTTTGATACCCAAACAGAACTGTTAAGCTTTCAACTGAAGATGGTGAGCTCCTACAGGATCCAGAACAATATAGGCGTTTGGTGGGCAGACTATTATATCTAAACTCGTCTAGACCTGACCTCTCCTACTCAGTGCAACACTTAAGTCAATTTCTCTCACAACCAAGAGTACCTCATCTTCAGGCTGCCATTCATGTATTAAAATATCTGAAAGGAACAATCAACACAGGCCTGTTTTACCCTGCACATTCAGACCTGTCTCTATATGCATACAGCGATGCAGATTGGGGTCAGTGTGCATTCACATGTCGTTCATTAAGCGGTTTTTGTGTTTTCCTTGGAAATTCTCTTATTTCCTGGAAAACCAAAAAGCAACGTACTGTTAGCAAGAGTAGTGCAGAGTCTAAGTACCGTAGTATGTCGTATACTAGTTATGAACTTGTATGGATCAGCAACATACTGAAGGATCTCAGAGTATCTGTTTCTCAGCCTATACCATTGTTTTGTGACAACAAAGCAGCCCAACACATCGCTCAAAACCCGGTGTTTCACGAAAGAACCAAGCACCTAAACATTGATTGTCATTATGTACGAGAGAAGCAAGACGAAGGTTTTCTCATCACCAAACATGTTCGATCAGGCCTCCAACTTGCAGATATTATGACTAAAGCTTTGGGTGCTGATCAGCACAATTTCCTTGCATCCAAGCTTGGATTGGTTTTTTCCCCAACTCAAGCTTGAGGGGGGAATGTTACTATGTATACCACGGTATTATAACTAACTCGTATATAGTTAGAAAGTGGTTAGAAGTTGGTTACAACTAACCAACTATACAACTAACCAACTATATATAGCTTGTAATACATCATATACAGTTAACTGTATCAATTCAATTAATTCATCTCTTTTACTCAATCATCATCAACATCAATCTATAGTGTTTACAACCAACTTCATTCCTTCTTCTCCGTCGGATCATAATGCGCGTTGACTTCCTTCCATCGTAGCAGATCGATTTGGCCACTTTCACGTACTCCATCGGGTCATACATCTAATAATTACTACCCTCATTATTATAATATGTCAACAAAACATAAATATAGCAAACTAATAACTGCTGCCTTGCTTAATGAGTTTAGTGTTGGATCACTAGTCAACTCATTTTCTAAAAAATCAAATATTTATTCGGTTCATCTTTTTATTGTATATTCATTTGAGAAAGATTAAATAAAATAGGGAGATCTTAGAAAGTTAGAGAAAATACTAATCAATAACATAGAAAGACAGCACTACGTACCGTTGTAGCATGAAGGACAGCTTCGATAAAAGGAATGACCTACATTACACCCAATGCATCATGCATGGTGAATAATTGGAATAAAGATATATGATGATGAGATAGCTAGGGTTCAACTCGCACATAACCAACATGAACCCAGGCCAAGTCTAAAACAACACGGGTCGACCATGCACACTTATCATCTGCGCTGTTTCCAACACAATTTCATGTTAGTGTTTACGAGAATTACTTAGTGGATCAACCAGACCATTTTTTTTCCAACAAATTCACTGCATTTCAATTCAATTTAACTAAAACTATATCAATTCAATTTAGTTCATTCATCCCACTTCAACCAAAAATTGAGAACGCAAACTTATTAGTTACGGAGTATTATGTATCACTACACCATTCATGAATTATGATGTAGCTAGCCACACTATCCTTTTGTTTATTGTGTACGTCTCACTCATACATAACCCACGTACGTCAAAGTAGTCTACTCAACAACTACCACACTTACAAGTCCGTCCGTCTTTTGGGAGTAATTTTCTCATCATCCACTACTCACTACTACGGTACTACCCTAATAAACAATACAATAGCAATTGTGGACAAGTCATCTTTTATGAGTATTATTGTTAACCAACATGGTAAGTACTGTACGTACAAGATCAAAGATTCACGGCATAACGTTGGAATCCACTTTCCTTTCTTTTTTCAAAAAACAAAAAAAAAATCTTGTTCCACTTTATTATTATTAGGACATGCAACCTGCCTGTCGACTGTAGAATTAGCATGCATTTCGTATCAGCTCGTCCTCGTCGGACCGAAAACGTTACTAGTAGTATGCCTTTAACATTGATGAGATCGATCGATTGTGCAAAATTAAAGTTTGCAAAATTCCAATGGAACAAAACTACTAAGAAAAGCTAGCAGAATCTCGTATTGTCACCAACAATGATAATGGGATTCACTACTACTACTACTAAAGCCACACCAATAATATATACATCCACTACTACTACTAATAATAATAATTCAATTGGGTTGATATCGACTATTTAAACAACTGTCGTTTATTTCTACTTGTTGTTTCACATAAAATTTAAAGAGATAATCAATTTCTCACTAATGTTAATGAGAGACCTCGCTCTCATATGAATAAGTTTCAATTTTATTTTTATTTTTAATGTTATGTCTCACACTAACTTAGTACGACAGAGTATGATTTTTACGAACTGTTACCTTTATCTTCTTACGCATATTCAACAAAATTGTTACATTTCTATATTGAGTATGTTTTTGTCAGGAAAATAATTTTTACTTTATTGAAAAGACTCATCATCCCTAATCAGAACCTTAATCCTTATATGTACATAAAATAAATATAACAATTCGTAAGAACAGGAAGAAATATGAGAAAGTCTATCACGAAACCTAGTTAGTTTTCCATTGCTTTTCCATAATTTTAACAAGATAAGACTTTCTTTTTCATCTTAGTGCACAAATTTCCACTAATTAATTTAATCCCCTCCTCAACCCCCCTATATATAACCCTCCTTCCCCTATGGCGTGTGTTCACCATACTCTTCTATGTTCTAATATAAACAATAAACCTCAAAATAAAACATACCCTAATACAAATAATCTTACTAATCAAACCATCTTAACTTAAATTGTGGTAATTAATGGCAACAAAACAACCCACTAAATTGGAGAAGCAACAAAGCAACAACGATGAAAAGGAGGATTCATTTGACTACACGAAAAGAGGGCAATGGCTAAGAGCCGCAGTCCTAGGAGCCAACGACGGCCTTGTTTCGACCGCGTCCCTAATGATGGGAGTGGGCGCGGTGAAACAAGACGTAAAGGCCATGATCCTAACCGGGTTCGCAGGGCTAGTAGCGGGCGCATGCAGCATGGCTATAGGTGAGTTCGTGTCGGTCTACTCCCAGCTCGACACGGAGCTTGCCCAAATGAAGAGAGACAAAATGAACAACAACATGATGGAAGAAGGGGGAGTCGAAGGAGAAGGGGGAGAGAAAGAGGACTTGCCGAACCCAATGCAGGCGGCGGCAGCCTCGGCCTTTGCGTTCTCAGTGGGGGCCATGGTGCCGTTGCTGGCCGCCTCGTTCATAAAGGATTATAGGGTGAGGGTTGGGGTTGTGGTGGGTTCGGTCACGGTGGCGCTGGTGGTGTTCGGGTGGTTAGGTGCGGTTTTGGGGAGAGCACCGGTTGTGAGGGCTTCTTTGAGGGTTTTGTTGGGTGGTTGGGTTGCTATGGCTATTACCTTTGGTTTGACTAAGTTGATTGGCGCTGGCATTATTTAACCACTGAAAAATACTATTACTGAATTTCAGTATCACCCGATCGATTATATTTTAAGAATGATTTCTTCAATCGTCTTAATTGGTTGTTTATTTATAAAAATAAACAAATAATTGGACTTGCGAATTGATACATATACATACTATAATATACCGAGTACTCCGTATATGATATGATATATCCCGTTTGGACAAGATGATTACTAATTAAGTACGGACAGTTATAGTTTAATACCCCGTATAATCGTATATTGGTTTAATTAGTTTGTGCCCTACGTACTGCCCTTATCATATTTCTTGTTTGATTTAGCTCCACCCAATGATACGATAGTAATTATGGGATGTTGATCATTAGAGATCGAGAATAAGAGATTATGAATGAATGTATGTATGAGTATGATGCCACTAAATCAAATCGAATATTATTATATGGGCAAGCAACTGTACGTGTTTGTTCTACTTTTTTGTCTTATCTTTTGTAATACGTAACATGTACTCCTTTTGTAATACGTAACATGTACTCCCTTCGATTACCTATTATCTTCTCTCTTTTCTTATTGGTTGAGTTTAATTTTCTTCCATCTTTCCTTTTAAGGTAAGTTTTCCACTACTCGTTAATTAATATAAGAGTAATTTGCGAAACACTACCTATTATTTAGATCGTTTTGCGAAGAACTACCTAACTAGTATCATGAACCTATTTTTTAGGAAAGAGGTTAAAAATTACTCGTAATATATAACCTATCAAAATAAACTTCAATGATATAATATCGACAAGTTAAAATCACTTCTTTTCACATATTTATGCATGAAAACTGATTTTGGTAGTGTTTGACAAAATATATATAAACTTTAGACAGTGTTTAACAAAAAATAAAACTTTAGGTAGTTCCTCACAAAGTAACCTAAATTGTAGGTAGTGTTTCACAAATTACTCTTAATATAATATTCTTCTCTCATACTTTTTCACCCCACTTTTTCTCATTTAATTAATATAATATTCCTCTCTCCTACCTTTCCACCCCACTTTTTCTCATTTAATTAATATGGAGTATAATATTTCTCTCTATTACTTTTTCATTCCAACTTCCATATTCTACTAATATAATATTCCCTCCTCATTTTTCTCCCAATAAAAAAAGCTAGGGACATGCTAAATCATACCCACTTTTTTACTAAATCATACCCACTTTCCCCAAATTACCCTCCTCATAATTACCATCACAATATTTTTTCTCTCTTCCTCAAGCCATCTTTCCCCCAATTATTAAGCATCAATCACCTTAATCAATTAGATCAATCGATCCCCAAAATCAATTTTGAAAAATCTACGTAATCCGATCCATTCCCTCTACCCCTACCCGGGTGCCTACCTCATGCACACCCAATTGGAAGTTAAGTACTTTAAACAAAATTTACTTTAAATTTAATTAATTATTTTTAAAAAAAATTGTAATGTGCGGAACTTACAATACACCGTCACACGGCCGACCGATTTGATGCTATCGACGTCGAAGTAGGGTTTATTTAGGAACAATATTGAATCAATAATACAGAGTATAACATTGAATGATTATATTAAAAGTAAATTATTAATAAAATCTCCAACCCTAATTGTTTCAAATGTTAATTATGTCTGTACTTCAAAAGTTATAGATGAATATAATTAGGGTTTAATTAGAAATTAAATAAAAATATGAAATTATTAATAAAAACAAAATTATTTGTTCCATGTTAGAATTGTGATTCATTGTAATACCCCGTATTTTTCAAATAGAGTTAAAATTTTAAACATTTATTTAAACCAAGTTTTAACGTTTGAAAACTTATTATCGTGAATAAAATATTTTATTTTCTTTAATATAAAAATTATTCCGTTATAAAAACGTGAGAATTTATTTATCAAATTATTAAAATTTTATCTTTCATTAAATAAAGTTTGAAACTCGAAAATATATTTTTATATTGACCTGTCATTTTGACATTTTCTCATATCGTAAAAGTTTATTAATTTATCGAATTTTTAAGATAATAATTACTTATCACTATTGTCTCATAAAACTATTTACCGTCTATTTTATTTACCGTCTTACAAATTTGTTTTTTTTCTTAAAAAAAAAAACATATTTTACGGTTTCCATTATTTTAATTTTCATAATTTTATATTTCAACTTTTTAAGAAAGAAAAACGTTTGTACGAGAAACGGACCGGAACTGATAACAACACAATACTCAATAGTCATCGTACCTAACCTACCCTACCCGTCTCCTTTATCTCCCACGTTCCTCCTTGTCTCCTACGGAGTACATATTTACTCCCTCATCACCTATTCCCGTATCCCTCTTCCACGTTGACCCCCTAGTCTCCCACACTACAATTACATACTCACTCCAACTACTGTAAATATACGGAGTACTACTCATACTACGTACATATCATATACTCCTACCTTACTATCATTACTACTACATCTAAGTACTATGTATATATATATATATATATATATATATACTATACTATATGTACTATTACACACTACTACTTAGTACTACCTACATACACTAATACGTATTACATGCTTCACATATACACTACCACTACGTACACTTCGTGCTACTATATACTCCGTATTATATATTTACTCCCTCGTTCCTCTTTATAATTGGAGTATCGGGAATGAGGAGCTGCCCAGTATTTGACGGGATCACTTTTCTTGTACTGTATTTGGGTCAAATCATTTTGACCCGAAAATGTCTTTATAAGGGGGAGAAGACGACTTTCCTAACCTAGACGATATTATTGACCCCGTCGACCTTTTATTCTTAATAACGTTAATAAATAGTAGCTTATTAAGGTAACCAAACTTTTCTTCTAACAACATTTCTTATATATAAGTATATTATGTTAGTAATTTAATAAATTGCTTATTTAAATATTTAGGCTCGTTTGTATGACTAAATTACTTATGTATATATAAAAATGTTACGTGATATTTTATTATGACTAAATTTAACTTGACTAAACTATCACTTGTTTAATTTATTTATTTATCACCTTTACATTTCTGTTTATATGGAAAATGATAAAATAAATAAAAGAACTTAAAATGATAAAATTTACATATATCATTTTCATTCTATTTGTTATGTATGTTTAATTCTATTTTTTATGTATGTTTATTCTATGTACTTTATATTTTGTATGTGACGGGGGTCGGCACCACAGCTATGGTCGGCAGCCGGCGAGGTTATGTCCGAGTCGTCACCCCTCCAGCCGGCCTACCGGCTCTCTCCAGCCGGGGAGGGGCCATCGGTCTAGCTCGGGGTCCGGCGGCCGACCTCCATATCTCGAGTCCTATAAATACCCCCAAGACATCCATATAGCAAGGGGGAGAAAAACAGAACAGTCACCAACATGTCATCCACACAAGATATCTATCTAGAAAGTTAAGTAATATCCTCCATAACCTTACCTCTACCCTCCAATCCAGATCACTGACTTGAGCGTCGGAGAGGCAACCTCGGAACCCCTCCGAGGCCCTTGTTTGCTCCCTGTGCAGGTCCGGCACTCTGAGCTTCATATATCGGGAGAGGAGGATCGCCGGCCATACCCGGCGGGAGGTATATGATTGTTTGATACCCAAACAATTTGGCGCCGTCTGTGGGGACTTTGAACAAAAAAGGTCCTCGCTCTAAGAAAACAAAATCGTCAAAACATTACGATGACGACTCGCGACACCGTAGACACCCCTGCTGAGGCGGAAGCCGAGCTCGAAATTGCGAGAACATCCCCACCGGAGGACCAAGCCCGGGACAAGGACAAAGGTAAAGGCCACTTGGCCTCAACGTCCGCGCCAGCAGAGGTGCCCCCAGCAGTCATTCCGTTGAACACTTTCACCCCCGAGCAGCTGTCAGCCACTCAGCTCTTCCTCGCTGCCCTTCTAGGGGCGACGACTCCGTCAACACCCGCCTTGCAGCGCGCGAAAGAAACCCCTCAGCCTACCACCAGGATCTTCCAAAGGGCCGACGTTTCGCCAAGAGAGCTCTTCCCCGAACTGCCAAGGACGACGGCACTGGAAGAAAGGAAACAGCGATACCTGGAAAAAAGCAGACACCTTGATGATGAGCGTATCAGGCTACGTCATCGCCGGCCAAAACACCGATCCAGGGATCCTTCGCCGGCCTGCCCAAGGGCGGACTCGGGCACCCCGACACCATCCAATATCGGGAGTGAGAGCAGCGAGTCCCCCACAAGTAGCAGGCGCCGCGAAAGGAGCCGAAGTCATAACCCGACCATACATCACCGGCTGGGTCCCGGGACCCAAAGGGCCAGGAAGGGCCGCAGCCCCCTAAGAACGGTTCATAACCGACTGGGCCAGAGAGAGAGATGGAAGGCCTACAAAAACCGTCCAAGACCGGCTAGGCCCTAGGGAACGTGAAAGAAGGAACGCCAGCCCCGAGGAACGAGGCTCGGTATTCACCCGGCTAACGAACAGCGCAGCCCGAGAAAACAGGTCTGTACCTCAGGAGAGGTCCGATCAAGAGACATTCGTGACATGCCGATCCGGCAGAAACACGTCCGCCTCCCACGAAGAGGGGGAGGGCGAATCGAAACTGGCAACGCCCGGCGTAAAAGCACAAAAGAGAGGACGGCCGACGGTATCGCCGTTTCACCCAGATATTGCGGAGCACCCCATTCCCAGGGTTAAGGTACCCAATATCCAATTCGTTGGAACCGCCGACCCGGAAGACCACTTGGCGACATACGAAAGTTACATGGCCATGTACGAGCTCGATGACGCGGTATGGTGTCGGGTGTTCCCCACCACTCTCACAGGATACGCCCAATCGTGGTTCCGGGGATTACCCCGGGAGTCCATTCGAAGTTTCAGAGACCTCAGCACGGCCTTCATAGACCAATATGCCGGAAGTCGGCGCAGGCAGATCGTGACGGTAGATCTAATGACCATGAAGCAAGGGCCAAAAGAGACCATCAGGGCGTATGTTAGAAGATTCGACTTAGAGTGCCAACAAATACGGACAATCGATGCGTCAACAGCCGCCTGCGCCCTGACCCATACGATGACAGAAGGACCTCTCAAGAGCCACTTACTCAGAGAGAGACCTACCTCACTGGTCGAGGCTCGGCGAATCGCGGAAGGGTACATGAACGAAGAGGATTACAAAGCACGGCGTGAGGACCCGTCACCCCCAAGGGTCCGACGTCCACCTTTAGAAAGAGCCCGGAGCCCGGTAGGCCAATAGGAGCCCCAAATAATACCGAATAGGAGCCGCGGGGAGAGAAGGTCGGAGGGAATCCGCAGAGAAAGGTTTGACCGCTACACCGCGCTGACCCGGCCCCGGGCGGAAATTTACGAGATAGAGAAGAACAACAAAAAATGGGGAGTCCCGCGCCCCTTCAGACCAGGAGTGCGTGCTGATCCGAAGAAATACTGCGCTTTTCACAGCCAGGCGGGGCACACAACAGAAGAATGTCGGAACCTGAAGGACGAGATTGAAGACCTCATACGCCGCGGCTCTTTGGCGGCATATGAAGCCAGAGGCCAGCGTATCACCACCAATACCAACACCGGCAACAGTTACGGCCAGGGTGCGGTTACCGGCAATACCAGGGAAGGAGCCGAGAAAGAAAAGGAACGCAATGTCATCAATACGATAGATAAAAGGGAGGAGGAAGCCGGGATCAGCAGGAGGCAGATCAAGAACCACTTGAGACAGCTAACCCGACATATATGCTACGCCGGTGAGTCTAAGGAGAAGACTATCCCAACTCTCAGTGTCACGGCAGATGACTACAAGCGAGTGACCTACCCCCACAGTGACCCCCTGGTATTGGCCGTCAAAATAGGAGACCACACGGTCAAAAGGTGCATGATAGACACGGGCGCCTACACCAACTTACTATACAAGGAGGCGTTCGAACAAATGGGCTTCGGGAAACGCCATCTCAACCCAACGGCCGGCGCATTGTACGGGTTTTCGGGGACCGTAGTCGTCCCCATGGGAACTATCGACCTACCGGTCACGTTCGGGGAAGGAATAGACGCCAAGACAACCACAGCCCAGTTCGTAGTAGTCAACGCCAAATCCGCCTACAATGCGTTAATAGGCCGGATAACCCTGGATGGGATACATGCCTTGGTGTCCATACGTGCCCTGACACTGGCGTACGTCACTAACAGGAACACCCAGGGAAAATTACACGGAGACCAGGACTCTGCCAGGAGCTGTAACTCAGTAGCCCTCAAGCGATCACAAGAAGAAATGAGAGGGAAGAGAAAAGCCACCCACGAGGCCGAGCAAAGACAACCGGCCCCCAAAACCCTTAAGATAAAAGGAACGAACGATCCCGACTCCGAGCGCATAGAGCCAGGCGGAGGGAGCATGGCGATAAACCTAGACCCGGGCCGGTCCGTCCTCATAGGAACCGACCTAGATCCCGGTTACCAAGAGCGCCTCGTCAGCCTCCTGAAGGCTAACGCCGACGTCTTCGCATACTCAGCCGATGAAATGACAGGGGTAGACCCGGAAGTAACGGTGCACAGGCTAAACGTAGATCCTGCTTTCCGACCAGTAAAGCAGAAGAAGAGAAGCATGTCGGCAGAGAAAGACGACGCTATCCGGTGTGAGGTCGACAAGCTGATAAAAGCCGGGTTCATAGAAACCTGCAACTACCCTGAGTGGCTGGCAAACGTTGTGATGGTGAGAAAGTCGTCAGGCGCCTGGCGGATGTGCGTCGACTTCACCAACCTGAACAAAGCATGCCCAAAAGACTGCTACCCTCTCCCAAGAATCGACCAACTAGTGGACGCCACCAGCGGACATACCATGCTAAGCTTTCTTGACGCCTTCTCCGGATACCATCAAGTCTTCCTGTGGGAGCCAGACAGGGTCAAGTGTGCGTTTATTACCAGCGCCGGGACATTCATGTACAAAATGATGCCCTTCGGACTGAAAAACGCAGGTGCCACCTACCAGAGACTGGTAGACAGAATCTTCAAAGGTCAGAGGGGTAGGAACATGGAAATATACGTGGACGACGCGATCGTAAAGAGCAAAGCAGACGGCGATCATCTCGACGATCTAAGGGAAACATTCCAATCGCTGAGAAAGTACAAAATGAAGTTGAACCCTCAGAAGTGCACATTCGGGGTAAGGTCCGGAAAATTCCTAGGCTTCCTAGTAAGCGCTAGAGGAATAGACGCCAACCCGGAAAAGGTCCAGGCCATTCAAGGCCTACCAGAGCCAAATACTATCAAAGATATACAGAGACTCACGGGAAGAATGGCGGCTCTGGCCCGTTTCATCTCAAGGGCGGCCGATAAATCCACCCCTTTCTTCGGAGTCCTCAAAGGCAACAAGCACTTCAAGTGGGGGGAAGAGCAAAGGACGGCGTTCGCTAACTTAAAAGAACACTTAAAGACCCTGCCGACGCTGGCACGGCCAACCGAGGGTGAGAAGTTGTATGTCTACATAGTTGTCACCAATGTCACAATAAGCGCCGTCATCCTCAGAGAAGAGGAGAAAGCCCAGCAACCGATATATTTCATCAGTCACGCGTTGGGCCCAGCAGAAAAAAACTACCCCATGGTAGAGAAGGCAGCATACGCCATAGTCGTGGCCGCCCGAAAGTTGCGCCCCTACTTCGATGCACACCCGGTAACCGTCCTCACAAACATGCCCCTGGAGAAGGCACTGGAAAAGTTTGAGAAGTCCGGGCGAATGTTGAAATGGGCCGTGGAGCTGAGCGGTCTAGGGATCACCTACCAGTCGAGGACGGCGATAAAAGCCCAGGCGTTAGCGGACTTCATAGCCGAATGTTCCCACTCGGAGGACGACGACCCCCCATCGGGGGCATGGGAGGTCTTCACCGATGGCTCGTCCACCAGTAACGGTTCCGGAGCCGGTGTCGTCTTAACAAGTCCCGACGGCGAAGAATTCGAGCACGCGCTAAGATTCATTTTTCAGGCATCCAACAATGAAGCCGAATACGAAGCTGTGTTAGCCGGTATCCACCTAGCCCGGGCGGCCGGAGCCAAACGAATTGTACTATCAACTGACTCACAACTGGTGGTGAACCAAATTAACGGGGAGTACGAAGCCAGGGAGCCCTCGATGACACTCTACCTAAAGAAAGTAAAAGAGGAGTTATCCCAACTCCAATCATACGAGATCAAGCAAGTGCCTAGGTCCCAGAATAACCGGGCAGACGCATTGTCAAAACTCGCAAGTTCGAGCTTACAAGATATCAGACGCTCGGTCTGGGTAGACGTCCGGCAGGAAAAAAGCATCGCAGTGTCCGAAGACGGCCATGACGACGTCCTCAACATAGAGCTCAAAAGCGATAACGATTGGCGGACACCCATCATCGAGTATATCCTGAACAAACAACTGCCAGAAGACCCCGCCATAGCTAAACGAATGCCCACGACAGCCGCAAGATACATGATATTGGACGAGCAGCTATACAAGAAAGGAACAGCTGCTCCAATACTAAGATGCTTGAAACCAGAGGAGGCGGCAGAAGTACTGGACGACATCCACTCGGGGATGTGCGGACACCACATAGGAGGCAGAAACCTAGCGCATAAAGCGGTCAGAGCAGGCTACTACTGGCCAACCGCCATACACGACGCTCGAGAACTAACCAAAAAGTGCAGAAATTGCCAAATCCATTCACCAGTAATCCACGCGCCGGCAAGGGACCTGCAGCCCATCCTGAGCCCTATCCCCTTCGCCCAGTGGGGTATGGATATACTAGCACCCTTCCCTACAGCAACCGGGAACAGGAAGTTCGTAATTGTGGCGGTGGATTACTTCTCAAAATGGATAGAAGCGGAAGCCGTCCCTAATATCACGGAACCGGCCGTGCGCAAAATGATATGGCGAAACGTCATAACACGGTTCGGCGTACCTAAGGTACTGGTCTTCGATCATGGCCGGCAATTCGACAACCCTCCATTAAGAGAATGGCTAGGAGGATTTGGGACTGCGGTGGCATATTCAGCCGTCTGCCACCCGCAAACCAACGGCCAGGCCGAGGCGGCCAACAAACAAATCCTCAACGGACTGAGAAAGATGCTGGAGGACCTAAAAGGGAGATGGGCGGATGAGTTACCAAGTGTCCTGTGGTCCCTAAGAACGACGCAGAAGGCGGCAACAGGACACTCGCCGTTCGGCCTAGTATATGGGGCAGAAGCCCTCCTCCCCATAGAAACGCGCCTTCCCTCCGCCCGTAGCAAATACTATGAGGGCGGCAGGAATGAGACGGCCATGGAAGAAGCCTTGGACCTGGTGGAGGAAACCAGGGAGGAGGCACGCGTAAACTTAGTAGCATATCAACAACGCATGAGAAAGGCCTACAACCAGAGGGTAAACCACCGAAGGTTCCAAATGGGTGACTTTGTCCTAAGGAAATCCGCGGCAGTCGGCAAGGCGAACGAACACGGAAAGCTCAGCGCCAACTGGGAAGGGCCATACGAGATCACCAAGGTCCTAGGACCAAGTACTTACAAGCTAAAAGACAGAGAAGGGCGGGACTTACCGTCACACTGGAACGCCGACACCGTTAGGAGGTACTACGTATGAGTGAGCGGACGAAATGTTGTACTGAACCTCGGCAGGGTACCATCGGGCCTGTCGACGACCCTGCCACCAGAAACTTGTAAAAATTTTTAATAAGGAAGGCTCTGTTTACTATCTACTTGCTCCCCGTTCACTATGTTCTCGACCAGCAAGCAGGGGGCAATAAGGGGGGGAGCCCCTATTCGCCTATCGCCAAGAATGGACCCCCCACCAAAAGTCGGGAACCGACTGCGGCCTGACCACAGCCGGCCTACCGGCCAAATCTCCCCCACCCAGTGTGTGGGGGCACAAGTCGGGAACCGACTGTGGCCTGACCACAGCCGGCCTACCGGCCAAATCTCCCCCACCCAGAGTGTGGGGGCACAAGTCGGGAACCGACTGTGGCCTGACCACAGCCGGCCTACCGGCCAAATCTCCCCCACCCAGAGTGTGGGGGCACAAGTCGGGAACCGACTGTGGCCTGACCACAGCCGGCCTACCGACCAAATCTCCCCCACCCAGAGTGTGGGGGCATAAGTCGGGAACCGACTGTGGCCTGACCACAGCCGGCCTACCGGCCAAATATCCCCCACCCAGAGTGTGGGGGCATAAGTCGGGAACCGACTGTGGCCTGACCACAGCCGGCCTACCGGCCAAATCTCCCCCACCCAGAGTGTGGGGACATAAGTCGGGAACCGACTATGGCCTGACCACAGCCGGCCTACCGGCCAAATCTCCCCCACCCAGAGTGTGGGGGCATAAGTCGGAAACCGACTGTGGCCTGACCACAGCCGGCCTACCGGCCAAATCTCCCCCACCCAGAGTGTGGGGGCATAAGTCGGGAACCGACTGTGGCCTGACCACAGCCGGCCTACCGGCCAAATCTCCCCCACCCAGAGTGTGGGGGCATAAGTCGGGAACCGACTGTGGCCTGACCACAGCCGGCCTACCGGCCAAATCTCCCCCACCCAGAGTGTGGGGGCATAAGTCGGGAACCGGCCGTGGCCTGACCATAGCCGGCCTACCGGCCAAATCTCCCCCACCCAGAGTGGGATAAGGAGTTTGTTACAATAAAGCATGGAATAAACAAGATAATATAGCAAGACAGAATGATAAAAAGCAGAAAATTAAAAGCGTCAGAAGCGCCAGGCGTTTGTTACAACAAGGAGTCAAAATAAGGCTACGACAATTCAAAGATCGGCATCCGTCCCCAAAGGATCAAGCGCCACCTACAAACAAAGCAAAAAGGAATACAAAGGATAAAGCATGGAGGGTAAGCCTATGCCTAAACCTCAAAAGGGTAGGTGCGAGGAGATCCACAAAAGCCTCAAGAGGGGGCAGAGGAGTTAGCAGTATCTGCCCGCTCATCTGCCGCCCCCTCCTCTCCCTCCCTGAGGGTACATGAGGCACAGGAGGACGACGGCCCGAGTTCCTATTTAGGAGAGGAAGGAGGCTCGGCCACCGGCGACCCACCCTCACGTTCATCCTCCTCCGCTTGAATTCGCTGATATATCGGATTATACCGACCAAAGTCGAAACTCGGGTCATACTCAAGAAGGGCTTTTGACGTCAAGTCAACAACGGCATTCATTCCCTCTAGAAAAGCTGCGTCACCTTCCTTCGACAAGTCGGCAATCTCACCAGACTTCTTCTCCAATTCCTGCTCAGCAGCCGCCAACTTCGACTGAAGGGACCCCATATCAGCACGAGCCGCCTGCAATTGCCCCTCCAGATCCCTCTTGAGCGACTCACAGGAGGAATGGACCCCCCGGAGAGTCTCCAACTCCTTGAGGCCGGTCATCTCCTTCTCCTCAGCCTCCAACCTTAGCTTCTTCTCCGACTCCAGCTTCGCCTCAGCCGCCGACCTTAATTGCTTCTCCAACTCCAGCTTCAACTCTGCCTCCTGCAAGCGGGACATCAGCCTCGCACCCTCCTCCGCCGCCTTCTTGATCTTAATACTGGCTTGGACAACCTTAGACAAATCCTCCCCCAGGCCACGATAAACGGTATCCAGTTGGGCAAGAGTTTGAATCCGGTCAACAGGCGAAACGTCTCCCTCCAACATCCTGTAAAAAGAAAGGTCAGACAAGGTGGGGAGAGGCACATCCACGGCAGCGGCAACATCGCGCATAGTTTCCCGGTCTTGAGAAGCCTCCAGACAGGCAGCCGCCTCCCGGAATCCGGAAGACGGTTCGGCAACTCCTCCCTGTTCGGGAAGAGCCGCAATAGTGACAACCGGCGAGCTAGTAGTCCTTGGGGAGGTGACGACCTCGGAATCCCCGAAATCAACCTGCGCGCCGGCCACACTCATGGCCCCCTCCGGGTCAACAGAGGGACCCACGGCCTGCCTCTTCGGAGGAGGAGCCCCACCGAACGACGACGCCGCCCTCCTCATCCTGGAAAGCCTCGACTTCTGGTGGGTCATGATGGTTAAGCGGTCCGACGGGGGAGCCGGCGGCGTGGTAATGAGAGGACGGAGGGAAGGATCCAACCCTAACAAGTCAATCTCCTCAGGCGTCCAAGTAGCCGACCTGTCGCCTGCAAAGTTAGGCAGGAAAATGGGCAGAGGTTTAAGGGTCTGAGAACTATCAAGGAAGGTAGACAACACAAGTGAATAAGTAGGTCGCCAGATACCTGAGCCGGCGACAGGGACGCACATGTCCACCCGTTCCAGAAAATCATTCCTCGTGATCAGATCATAGTGAGGAAGCCATATTGAAGGAGCGGCCACCCTCTCCTTGCCTGACCACTTCATAACGGCAGGAAAGGCGGCCACAACTTCCCTATCCGACTGCCCCAAGCCGGACTCCCTCAAATCCAAACAACTACCCATCTCCTTATCACTCTCCAGATTGACGCGTACATCCGACTGAAAAAACCGGGGGACGGCCCAGGGCCTATCCGAACGAACATACAAGAAAGCACATTTCCACTTGTGACAGTTCGATAGGATGGGATAAGAAGTGACATACTTGCCTCGCCGGCCAAGGGCCCAATAAGAAGACGACGACGCCTTAAGACGCACCATGAACCTAAACGCCTCCACCGAAGGCCTCCACCTCCTAAACCGGCACACCCAACAAAAGGAGATGATGGCACGAAAAGATTGAGGAGTCAGCTGACCCAGCGCCAACCTCATACGACAGAACACCGCCTCCACGAAAGGGTCGAGGGGAAAACGGAGGCCGAACTTCAGGGATTCCACGGATACTCCGACACATCCCTCCGGAGGAGAGCAAATAGACTGCCCCGGGTCCGGCAGCAAGTATTCATAACCCTCCCCGAGAGGGTAAAGTTCTCTAGCAGCATCAAGACCCTCAACATTAAGGACTTTCTGACGCCAACCCTCATCGATCAAGGTACTGGCGTGAAGGAGAGGACGACGGTTGCTTTCAACACCCTCATTCTCCGGCTCCACCGGCCCGGAAACAGAGACCGAGGGACGGGGAGAAGACGCCCCCGCCCCAGAGGGGTCCCCCAAACAAGAATCCCCTTTCTGAGGACGGCGGCGCAGAACCATGGAACTACCAGCAACAACATTCCCCCCAGAAACGCCGGATGGCGGCAGCCCTCCACCACCCCTCGCAAAAGTGGAAGACTCCCCGGCAGAAATGCGCAAAGCCCGGATGGGCTCCGCATAAACAGGCTCCACCTCCTCTACAGACTCCCCCGACGAAGAATCGTCGGCCCCTCCGACAGACCCACTACCCTGGGTCCCGCCACGCCCCAACATCCCCGACTCATCCTCTTCCTCAAAACGAACGCTCTGGGAACGGGTGGACATGATGCGAGAGCAAAGGAATAAACGAAAGATGAGAGAAAGAAAACTAACCTAGAAAAGCCGGCGAAAAAACTAGGACTCCCGAGGCAGGAGACGGCGACTAAATCAGAGAGGAAAGGAAAGTAAGAAGTTTTGCTCTAACACTTGGTGAGAGAGTGAAATGGCAAATAAGGGGCAAATGAGGGGGGGAGCCCCTATTTATATAAAGAACACCTCCTAGGGCCACCCACCAGATTAACTGACAAGGGGCAAGTGGCATTCAATGCAACAACAAAAACACAGAATGCGAAAAGACAACACAAAAAAGAGACAGATAAGTGGGAAAGCGTGACTTGAGGCGCAAAGTACGATAATTCACATTCAATAAACAAAGGCAAACATACACAGGATAAGGGAGCCGGCAACCGAGTAATACAACATCAATAGAAGAAAGGGCCGGTAACCCCCAAAATTACACAAAAAACTACCTAGTACAAAATAAGAGCCGAATACACCGCCTTTCCACCTACTAGCCCCAAACCGACAAAAACAAGGCGCCCTCGGCCCTCCGGACCTATGACACCAAGAAAACCTCACTCCATATCCTCCCCCTCGGTGTCCTCATCAGGAAGAGAGGAGTCCGAGGTAGCAGGGGAAGAGGAGGAGGCAGGAGAGGGAGGGGGGGCACGAATCCCACGAAGGGTGTCGAAACCCTCCGCCATCTCGCCCGATGAGTCACTAGGGCAGAGAGGACCGCCCATCCAGGATGGCCCGGACGAATGGCTGCTCAAAAAAGAGGAGCCGGAGGGATCGCCCGACGACGGACAATCCGGATCGACGTCCGGTTCAGAAACGCCGAAGTGCACCCTGGCACGCCGGCGAGGGCGATCATGATCATCATTGGGAGAACGCCCTACAATCCCCGTAGCAGGAGGAGGGGCAGGAGGAGCAGCCTCCACAGGCGCCGGTGGGCGGTAGGGTGGCCCCCGGGAAATCCAGCGTCCATACTTAGGTTTCGAACCCTCCGGAGAAGGGGAACGTTTCCTGCGCCGGACAGGAGGGCTTGGATGTACCACGGCGGAAGGTGGAGAGTTGCTCCCAGAAGAGGACGACATAAGTAAGTTAAAGCTCTGAAAAAATGGGAATGAGAAAATGATGCCAAAAATGGCAAAAAATAAAGACCTTATATAGGGGAGCTAGAATCATGCATATACACCATTAAATGCATGCAACCACCAAAGCAATCTAGGGAAATCAAAAGCCATCATTACCTCTACACACAACCTAGGCTAGTAGGGA
Organism: Agrostemma githago; assembly: GCA_958450325.1. Classification (NCBI taxonomy): domain Eukaryota; kingdom Viridiplantae; phylum Streptophyta; class Magnoliopsida; order Caryophyllales; family Caryophyllaceae; genus Agrostemma; species Agrostemma githago. The sequence goes on from OY288255.1 coordinate 4,185,545, forward strand.
AGACGAACGGATTGCACGCAAACCCACACCGGCTCTGCGGCACCTCACCCAGGAACTCTTCACTGAAAGCGGCCCACGATGACCCTGGGCGGACATCCAGTGAGGGGCAATTGACGGGGGTCGGCACCACAGCTATGGTCGGCAGCCGGCGAGGTTATGTCCGAGTCGTCACCCCTCCAGCCGGCCTACCGGCTCTCTCCAGCCGGAGAGGGGCCATCGGTCTAGCTCGGGGTCCGGCGGCCGACCTCCATATCTCGAGTCCTATAAATACCCCCAAGACATCCATATAGCAAGGGGGAGAAAAACAGAACAGTCACCAACATGTCATCCACACAAGATATCTCTCTAGAAAGTTAAGTAATATCCTCCATAACCTTACCTCTACCCTCCAATCCAGATCACTGACTTGAGCGTCGGAGAGGCAACCTCGGAACCCCTCCGAGGCCCTTGTTTGCTCCCTGTGCAGGTCCGGCACTCTGAGCTTCATATATCGGGAGAGGAGGATCGCCGGCCATACCCGGCGGGAGGTATATGATTGTTTGATACCCAAACAGTATGTATTTTATATAATTGAAATTTCGGTCATATTTAATTTTCTTTAGTATTTTTTTTACATTCATTTATATTATAATAATAGAGTAAATTAGTAACTAGTAAAATGTTTTATTTTAATAAAACTTCACTTATTATTTTTATATAGGTAAAAACATATAAATTTCATTTTCTAAAATAAACGAATTTATTTTATTCCGAAATTTTTACACGATATTTATAAATATTTAAAAACATGATTTTACGTCAAATTTTGTAAATCGATTAAGTACGACTTAATTTATAGTTTTCATAAACTTTTATATTTTTCAGAGGTTATAAATTTTAAAAATAATATTTTATTATTATTATACTTTAAACTTTATTTTATTTCTATATATAAAACTTCGTTTTAAAGAATTTACTATTTTAAAAAATACTATACGATATTTGGGATATAATGTTTCGGGTGACACTTGAGGATTAAAGTATAACGTTGTCACACTGAAATTGAGAATCTGAGGATTTGACTGTTTCAAATGAGTCCGACCAATTACTGAAGGTCACTAAATAAAGTACTACTTGTTCACGGGCGACTTTTATATAAGGTTTACGATGCGAGTCTGGGACGAATAGCTTGTGTTGGATTCTACCATGTGTGGTGTTTCGACTGCACTTGTAATGAAAAGCAGACTCGGAGGCTGCGGTCCGAGAGTCGACCTAGTGTTTAAGGTAGTCGTCCTACGGCAGTGAGTTCTGCGGTTCAAGAGTCTGCGTAGGGTATGTGGCGCACATATAGACAAGTACTTGATCAGTATTACCACCTAGGTAGCGGGGGCAGAACAGGATTCTGAAAACTGCGGGTTCCCTCTTGGTGATGCAGAGAATGTAATCATCAGCTTTCATTTCAGCCCAGAGCCCGTTTTGAATAAACGTATAATATAATAGAAGTTCGGGCCCAATTGAGCCTTATGGGTGAGATGTAAACCTCATAAGATCGGTTCGATCTACGAGTTGGTAACACGGTTACTTCTATTGGTGAGATGCAAGCCAATATGGAGTAGCGGTGATACTAGGAGCCACGACTCGTGTGTTTATTCTCTGTTTACGTGAAAAATGATTTTTAAAATCAAATGGCTGCCAATGTCCCATCTTTTAAACTTTGCCGTTTTCATCACCTCACATGTTGGTTAATTGAAGTAAAGGAAACTATCTGTCACGTGATATCCTTTAATATTTTTATAAGCATATTATTTGTTATTCACATGATTGTCTTATGTGTTCGAGGTGATGTTAGATGAACGGCTTGGTTGCTGTCCCGCTCAGCGTCCACTGTATTATTTTTTTTGCAGGTCTAAGACGTTGGGGAATCGAGCGAGAGAGATTTAATAATATGTTTGTATAAAATACAATTTATATTCTGTACTAAGTGAATCAAGACTATGTAATTAATAGTCGTTTGTTGTAAGGATCCGTAGCGATCCGGATTTATTTATACTCTGATATAATTTTAATTAAATGACTTAGATAATTTTTCGCATTATCTATTTTAAGTCATCGAAAATCCGGGTTGTTACATTCATGATGGTGAAATTCTTGAACATTTTACTAAGGTCTTGAGGAATGAGAAAAGATATAATTGATTAGGTTTAATGAGGATGAAAAAGAGAGCTTCTCCTACGAGGAAGGGTAGGGAAAGGGAAAAAAATGAAAAATTGGGTATGAAATAGTAAAAGCTGGGTATGATTTAGCAATTACGTAAAAAAATGGAAGAAAATAGGCAATCGGAAGGAGTATATTAATTGACAAACATAAAAAAAATAGTAAGGGTAATGTACTTTGTAAAATATGCAATATAAATAATCATTTTTGATTGGGTTAATTAATATAAATATAGATTAGCTGAATTATTATAAATGATATTCTTAAAATAATCAAATTTCGATCACTTACTAATTACTAGCAAAGACAATATTAAATATTTTCTTACCTACCCTTAAGTTATTTAAAAATCAATAATGACATGTTTGGGAACTTGGATTTGGATTTGAATTTCGGATTTGAAATATTTTGAATGTTTGAAAACCTTGCGATTTGGATTTGAAATTCTAATCAAATTCAACCTAGTTTAAATTTGGTTTTCTCAAATTTCTACTAAATAGTAGTCATTTCAATTCCGTCACTTGTCATTTCTTTGTTTTTTCGCTTAATTTTGTCGTAGTATTTTTTTTCTTCATTTTTTTCCCCGTATTTGAACATTTACATTTTTATAATGAAAAATTTTAAAAAATAAAAATTGGTTAACTTGACCCGACTTCACCCGCACGAAATTCAAATCCAAATTCAAGGGTACCCAAACACCATGGATTTGGATTTAGATTTGAATTCTAGAAATTCAAATACATGAATTGAATTCTTGATATTCAAATCAATTCCGAATGCCCAAACGTAACCTAAATGAATTCTAACAAGTGAAATAAAAACACAAAATTATGACATCGTCCCACGTGGAATTTAAACAAATAAAAATTGTTGATCGTGGAATAACCTTATATTTTTCAAAATCAAACGGAAATACTACGGGGTACAGTAGGGCAAACATTTGATCTCACTAGTTAAGTAGTACTTTGGTAGCATACTTCCTCGCCCGGTCTTAGTTATTCGTTTACAAATGATATAAAAGTTAAATATATGATTAAAGCGGAAAGAGTATATATATCACACGGAGTACTTTTTACCGTCGGCGCTTTACTTCTTACCGTCGGCGTTAATTACGTAAAATGACGACTTTGCCCTTGATATTTATTCTCGAAATAATATTACTTTAACATTTTATAAATTATCGATTTATTAAAACTCGATAATAAAACCGTCTTTTTCGATTATCGTAATAAACCAAAACCGACTTCCTATATAATTAATATATATGGAATTACACAAAATGACAAGTTCTCCTTTGCAATTAATTCTCGAAATATTATCACATTTACATTTTATAAAGTATCGGTTTATTAGAGCTCGATAATAAAACCGTTTTTTCGATTATTGTTACGCCTGTGATTTTAAACAGTTAATTAGTTTTAATTAACGACTTAATACAATTTAATAAACGTAATTAACAAATACGAGTAATACGCAAATTAAATCTTAATTAATCTACGACAATCAAGATTTATTATACAAATCGATGCAAATTAAAAGGAAAAAAAAATCCGGAAATGGATCGGGTTGAAGGTCGTATTATTTTCTGTATAATACTTGAAAGTTTGATATGAAACATGAAGTATAAGGTGGTGAAATTGGTTACAGAGACAACCTTTCATACAAGCGACCCGGGTTCGAATCCTCTTGTTTATACTTTGAATTTATCTTTTGAAAATTTAAAAAATAAATCAGCAAATGAGGAGGATCAAACCCCTGACCTACCGACTAAGAACCAAATGACCAAACCACTGAACCACCATCAATATACTGATACTTCAAATAGTTGAAAACTTCGAAAAAAAAAAAAAAAAAAAAAAAAAAAAAAAAAAAAAAACTAAAAAAAAAAAAAAAAAAAAAAAAACCGGAAAAATGGACTAAGTCATTTTTCCGGTTTTTTTTTGTTTTTTCGAAACAAGTAGTTTTCAATCATTTGAAATGATCAGTATGTTGATGGTGGTTCAGTGGTTTGATCATTTGGTTTCTAGTTGGTAGGTCAGGGGTTCGATTTGTTCCTGTAACCAACTTCACCACCTTATACTTCGTGTTTCGTATCCCTTGAGTGGGTCGAAAAACCCACCCGACCCATTCCCGGATTTTTTTTCCTTAGTCGTTAATTAAATCTAATTAACTGTTTAAAATCACAGGCGTAACAATAATCGAAAAAACGGTTTTATTATCAAGTTCTAATAAACCGATACTTTATAAAATGTAAATGTGATAATATTTCGAGAATTAATTGCAAAGGAGAACTTGTCATTTTGCGTAATTCCATATATATTAATTATATAGGAAGTCGGTTTTGGTTTTTTACGATAATCGAAAAAGACGGTTTTATTATCGAGTTTTAATAAATCGATAATTTATAAAATGTTAAAGTAATATTATTTCGAGAATAAATATCAAGGACAAAGTCGTCATTTTACGTAATTAACGCCGACGGTAAGAAGTAAAGCGCCGACGGTAAAAAGTAGTCCCCATATATCACATACATAATAATGTTGTCTTATGTTATAAGCCTATTACTTCATTTGTCTCATATTGAACATTTACTTCGTATTTATCTTTATTAATATTTACAAAACATTTAATTAAAAAAAAAGTAAATAAATTATTGAAATGAATTGAGTAATAACCAGCCCCAAATAATTTGTTCAAATTTTTAGTTTTGTAACTTTCGGAAAGTTCCAACATCAAGTACTACCTAACTACTCCGTACTTAGCTAGCAATAATATGAGTATGTAGATGTTTGGGTAAATGATACTCCGTACAAATACTACTCCCTCCCCAACGTACATTGATGTTCCCACTTCAATATGACACATTGATTAAGAAATCAATAATGAATGATGGTGGTAAATTGTTTGGTGGAATTCAAGAAGTCAAATCATAAAAAGTAACTAATAGAAAGAGAGTAAATTGGATGAATAAGTAAATTTTGAAGTGGGAAAATCATAGTGGTGCTTCCTTATTAGGAAAGTGGGAAAATCATATATAGTAGAAGGAGTAGTTTTTTTGATCAAATAAAGTGGATATCTTGTGGTTAAGAAAGAGATATTGTGAATAATATGTCACATATTTGATTTGCCGACACTATTGCAAATTTGCAATGTGATCGACATTGTTTCATTTTTCTTTGGAATAAGATGCAAAAAGGAGTAGGAGTAGTAGTATTTTGGAGGAAGAAGGTATAGCAATATTTAGGCACGCAAAACCCATAAAACCTTGACAAGGCACACACACACACTAACACTAGTCTCGTAAAAGTGATTTTGATGAATAGGATTGGATTTGAAGTTTTGGACAAAACTAGTGCATGCAACCTTTTGATAAAGTGCATGTTCCTCAAGGATAAGTAGTGTTTATGTTTCGTATATGCCAAAGATATATGATATGATGCGCGGAATTTAATAATTAGATGCTCGTGCTCATCGCGCGCGTGTCAACACCACACTCCTCTATTTTTTAATCACCATCCACAGTCCACACGATAGATATATTACGTCGTTTGTTTCACGTATAAATATGATGAGTTTATCATATTAAGGTGGTATGAGGTTGAACTTGATCCCTCATTACTTGTGCTTGTTTCAAATCTAGGTGATATCATACTTAATCGGACGATGTCAAATACCCAAATTTATCCTCTATCCTGTACCCAAATTTGATGAACCAAACGTCCCTTATTAGTCTATTGGTTGAGATCGACGTAGATATCTTAGACAATATATAGATCCTCAGTTCTATCCTCCTCGCTCGATCCCAATATCCTAATACGATTAAGTCCTAATCTGTTTTCCCTCTCAGGAATTCGTCACTTATGCTTTGATTCGTATGAACATAAAAACACTCCATATGTTATAAATGTTGTATCAAAGATATATCCATTTGAGATTTAATTGTGACGAGGATGATGAGTGCGAGCTAGTATTGTTTTGGATCATTATAGCCGACCTCTGCACTATCAAATTTTCATTCGGTCATGCATGTTTTTGTTGGTTTAGGGAAGATTTGGTGAATCTTTTACATCACTTTAATTTGCTCGATCTCCAAACTAACCCTGGCCTTAAATCACTTAATTCAAAGTACGTTCCTTGTCGATGCCCTATTTATTTGATCCATCCATCTCTATATTAAATTTAGACCTTTCTAATACGATTTTCATTTTTTAACAATTGTAAATCAATTTATTATCATTATAAATTGTTTAATCTGTGTCAATTATTTATTTAGTAATATTAGTTGACAAATTAGATGGGAGGGGAAGTGCTACAAAAGTGGTCATGTCAAGGTAACACAAGTGCATTACAAAGGTGCATGGGGTGACATCCCACGAGATATTGTCACCACATAGCTACATAAGCTTTTAATTGTATGTTAGTTCATCATTGAGGGAGTGACTAAGTGACTTGCAACATCGAATATGGCTGGACCTCGATCTTCATTCTCGAATATGCATGACTCTCCAAGAGAATCAAATTAATTAAACTAACAATCTCGTGACGTGATTGAAGTAAGATCGAGAGAGCTCCTACAACTAAGCTGCAAGATCTAGAACTAGCTTCTAAGTTACCACTCATGACTCAAGCTAAGAGTAAGGGATATCCTACCGCTAAACCTAACTCTTACTCTTATTTTATTGAGGGGTGGTTTTTGGTTCAATAATGCTTAGGTGTGGAATGGATTGGATTTAATTGGAACCCATAGTGATATGGATTTCTAAATCTGTACCTTATGAAACTTGTTTGGTTTATTTTATTTTCACAAATTCTTGGGAGAGACGGTCTCTCAATAACTTATTGAGAGACCACTCTTCAGTACCACTTTATGTTCTATTCGTACCCTTAAATGACAACTTTGTTTTGTACCTGTTTTTATAACAAGCGTACCCTTTTTATATTTGTATACTCTTTTATGTTAATCGTACCTACTTCTATTAGGTTTAGTACCACTGCTACTTTCATTTGTACTTAATCTCTCAGTAAAATTAATGAGAGACCATCTCTCGCGAGACCTATTCTTTTATTTTTGAGGAAGAAAAAATTGAGTTGCAACCCATTCGAGAAAGGTGGGGTGAGATTCCAATGAATTTGGAGTGAGTTAAACCCTCCCCTCCCTCCTCCCAAAAAAAAAAAAAACTCTAGGCTGATTCCTACAAACCCTCCCAAATTTTGGGTCATTACTTGTGTATATACAAACAAATTTGTAATATAATGAAAACTGACGACAATCATTCTAGCCAATACAAAGCTACTTTAATCTGATGTGTGTTAACATTAATTTAATAAATTTAATCTTAGTGAGAAAATTAACAAGTAATTAATATAAATTGGACCATTCTTTTGTTTAATTATAAAAACCTTCAAACTTGTGTTCACCACACTCACACTCACACTCACACTAACATACATCACCATCTCCTCCATTCTCATCTTAGCTTACATAACAAATATTTCAAATGGAAAACAAACAAACAACAATTCCTAGTAGTACAATAATGGAGCTAGCAATCCCTCCCACCACCACCGACGACGTCCACCAGCCCACCAACCGCCCTAACCACGGCCGAATAAGAGCCGTGGTCCTAACGGCCAACGACGGTCTAACATGCACGGCATGTCTAATGATAGGAGTGGGTGCAATGAGCCTTAGCCACGTAACCCTAGCCATGATCATAACTGGGGTAGCAGGTCTCATTATGGGGGCTTCCTGCATGGCTCTAGGCGAGTTCATCTCACGTAACCATGATCTCACTTTCGATGAGGACAATGACGTTGAAGCGGGTGTGGGTCCCAGAGGGGATTATTATTACGAGGTGGTGGAGGATGTGTTTAGCGATGACCCTCGAGTAGCGGCAGCCGCCACAGCAGCCGCCTTCTCCATGGGAGCCCTGGTTCCGTTGGTGGTGGTGTTGATGGTGAGGGAGTATAATTTAGGGCTGGGGATTGTCGAAGGGGCGACGAGTACGGTTTTGGCTATGGTTGGGTGGTTAGGTCCGTTCCTTGGAAGAGCTCCGGCAATTAGGGCAGCTTTGAGGGTTTTGTTATGTGGTTGGCTTACTATGGCTATTACCTTTGGTTTTATGATTCTCATTATTGGTAACTAATTGATCTTAGTAAACATGATTATCAAATTTACGTTGGAACTATATTTTGTGATAGTGATTAGCGAGTAATTAATTATTGTACGTGTGAAACGGTTCTAACATTTGATAATAGTCAAAAAAAAATTAATTTATGTTAAAAGTTATCATTTTAATTAGGTTAAATAAACTATATCTAAAACTAAATAATTAGGCCGATCAAGGTTTCACAAGATAGTCTCAAGAAAGTTAATGAGGTTCATAAACGAATCGATTAAGCCAGGAATAATTAGGTATGAGATAGGATCTCGTGGGTAAATCTATCAACCACGGGACGTCCTAACATACGCAACGCGCGAACTTATATTACAATTTACAAATGTTAGCACACCTCAATGAATGTAAGTGTAACCTAGTTAAACTCAATTTTCGACTTAAATCTACGAAATTACTTTTTCCTAACGAGCCTTTACTCAATCCTAACGACATTTTACCAGTTTACCCCTCTCATTTCACTTCATCAAAAAGTCAAATATTTGGTTTCTCTCTAAATAACTCTCCAACATCCCTAAAACTTATCATGAACCACCATGATATCGGGACCGTCCGAGGTCGTGGCTGGAATCGGTGGCTGAGAAGGCAGAGATCGGATCGGCGGGGGCTTGGTGTCGGATCGGAGTGGTGTGGGTTGGGTCGGCGGGTCGGGTGAGGGTGGTTGGGATGTAGTCGTGATGAGGGGTGGTGGATGAGGGTCGGATTGTGGGTGGTGGTGGGTGGTGGTGGGCGGGTGGGCTGAGTAATGGTGGCGGGTGGGTGATGGTGGTGGGTCGTGGGTGGTGGTGTGGTGGGCCGGGTCGTAGGGGTGGGCTGGATGGTGGTGGTGAGCCGGGTCAAGGGGTGGGCTGGGTAGTGGAGGTGGGTCGGGTCGGGTCGGGTCGGGTCGGGTCGGGTCGTGGAGGGGGGAGGGGGGGGGCTGTGTGGTGGTCGGCGATGGGGTCTGGTGGTTGGCGGTGGGGTGAGGGGTGACGTTGCTGTTTACTGCATTTCTCTTTTTTTTTGATTAATCTATTTATTTAATTTTATTTATTTATTTGTTAGTTGCTCTCCACCACCACCTGACCCAATCCGCCACCGCCACCACGGCCAGCCACCGCTTCCAGTGAGCCCGTCCCCCACAACCACCATGCCGACCACCATATATCCCTTTATAAACCCTAAACAATTTATCAAACAATAATACAATTAAAAAAAATTAATTGGTAAATAAATAATCGAATTTAATTCTCAATAATTGAATCAGAAAGTATAATTGAATTCGACGGCAATAAATTATCTAAATTAACGGGATAAAATTGAATGTTAATGTCAAAGTAAAGTTTATACAAGGGTATAATGGGAAAATTTTAGGAAAATTCGTTAGGATTGGGTAAAGGCTCGTTAGGAAAAAGCACGACCCTAAATCTATGTGCGGCTAACTAAATCGGATTTATTAATGACGATAAAGACAAGCAATTCATAAAATCAACCCATTATATGTTCCTCGTTGTTGAATAAGCTAAAGATCGAGTCTTGACATCAATTAGTCATGATACGTTTCATATTTGTGAAAGTGGCATTATTAATGCCTTTTGCGGCTACCACAAATCCATTCAGTTTGATGTGTTTAGAGCAACCACATTTACCGCCACGTCATTTACTTACAAACTCAATCTTTATGAACTTCTATCAACAATGGTAAAAGTTCATCCAAGTTCATAAATGGATCTCACCCATAATCTACTCCCAAAATTTAATTTCTACTAATAAAATATCTTATATTTAATTAATAAATTTTTTGGATTACTTTAACAGGTAAATTAAAGAAAGGGCTCATGAACCTAAAGAGCAGGTATAAATTTATCTGTCAATTAGTACGTATAAATTTATCGGGTCAGAGTATTTTTCTGGATCGAGTCTAATAATTCAGGTTCCGACAATAGAAACGTGTTGTTAATAAAGAAATTATTCTATAGAAAAATTATTGTTAATAGAAAAATTATTGTTAATAGACAAAATATTAGACAAAATAATAGATACATACTAATTTGTTAAGCAAAATTAAATGGGATGTGAAAATTTGAAATGAAATGAATGGGAGTGTGGAGGAATATTGAGATGTAATTGATATCTCAATTGCTCATTTGTATGCGTGAACTTCACCCACACTCCATCTCCCTTTTGTAATTGATCCGTGCTGCTCACTCTCTCTCTCTCTCACCATTTTCTCTTGCTTCAACCATGGACTTGGTTCTTCTGCATGAACCTCTCCCCACGAACGAACCAAAAAATTTATCCAACAATGGTGGAAGTTCCGTCCATCAATTACAAACCCATCCACAAACTACAAAAGATGACATGCAGTGCAGCCAGTGCTTCATTACATAGCCTGCTGTCCACATACATAACCCTAATCAATGGATTAAGGTGATCGAAGTTATGATTTGCTCCGCTTCTGCACGTCTTTTTTCAACATATCGCCATTTATATATAGATACGACTTTTTATAAGAGGATTTTCATATCTTCCAAGTTTTTGTAAGAGAATCAATTTCATCTAATCTGATAGGTTGTAGCCAACAGTACGTCTGACATAAATTGACCTACAATATAATGAACAATTGTGGTGTTGATCTTCTGCATCCTCTCCGCTATCATAAATCCAACATCTCCCCTAAAAGAGAGGGTGAAATTGATTAATTGATTGGGAATACTTATAATAATAATAATAATAATAATAATAATAATAATAATAATAATAATAATAATTGTGCCTATTACCCCGTATTAGTTTAGAATCATTTAATCATTTAGTTACGTAACTTGTATAAAGAAACTAACCGTTTCATTATACCAATTACTAGTGAATCAAATCCTTAAGATCTCAGTCATTTCACAAGGTGTAAGAGGATAAATAGGACCTCCAAGGTATCTTAAAGCAAGGTAGGTATCAAGGTTGTTCCATGCAAACAAAAGCGAAAGAATGCACTCATGCAGGACCATTAATAATAAAATTGAATGAAAAAAATAAAATAATAATAATAATAATAAGTAATAATAATACGGAGTACTGGTAAAAAAAATTCTCAAATTGCGTTTTGATTGATCAATATAATTGTCCAATTTATAATAAAATTGAAAAAAATAAAATAAATAATAATAATAATAATAATAATGTGCTTCTATGGCTGTGGGTTCCCTCGTTCATCAAAAAAAAAAAATAATAATAATAATAATAATAGTAATAATGTGTTGGTTGGAACATCGGTACTAACGCTCAAGTCATCTTGGATTCAATTCGTTGTGCACCAATTTTTTATAAACTTTTCTTTTATCCGTCAATAAAATTCTACTATTTATAATAAAAATAAAAATAAAAATAATAATAAGTTTCTCGTGGAGGGCACGCTCCTTTGATTAAATAATCCATCACAAATTAAAATCAATAGATAATTGTCACTAACTATAATGGCAACTAACCGCCGTACTTTTCAAAGGTCAAAAGTAATGAATGTGCCTTTGATTGATTAATTAGAGTACATTACAAGTAAGTAATTAGCATCTAATCAAAAAGATAAACCGCATTTGCAAAAGCAGGATGAGATGATGATATGGCGCTGATACAATATTATTAGATTCATGGTTTTCGTGTGGAGAACACACTCCCTCCCTCCCTTTGATTAATCATAATTTCCTCTATATCCTCCTCTCTACTCAAATACTCCAACTAAATAACCAAGTGCCTTCTCACTCACTTTCCATTCCGTCCCATTCTTTCCCTTGTTTTTCAACATACAATTACAATGTCAAAAAGGGATTATATCTTATCTGAATGGTTAAGACTGAGATACCTAGATAACTTGGATCCTAAGTTTTATGTTTGAATATCCCTCCCTCTATCTTAATGCGACTAAGTGTATGCCTCGTTAAAAAACTACTCCCTCTTTTTCACTATGTTCTTCTTGATATTTTGGACACAAAGTTTAAGGGAAGGGGATTGTGTGGTTGTGGTGGAGTGAGGTAAAAGATGAGATAATATTAGCCATGTCTTTTGGATAAAAAAAGGAAAGAGGAAGATCTTAAAGAACATTCCCAAAAAGAAAAGGAAGAAGATCTTAGTGAAAAAGAGGTAGTATAAAATGTCAAAAGTCGACAAGTTGATCGTGTTTTTACCGTCAAAAAAAAGTTGATCGTGTTTTTTCCATTACCAAAAGCAATTTTACCATTGTATGTAGCTCATGGAATTTGTCGGGTTAATTCAAACTATTGTGGGATTCTATGTGCATGATTCTACTATTATCCGATCCATTACAAATTTAATCCATAACTATTCTGGAAATTGATGACAAATTTGATGATAAGCTTCTCTAGATATATATAGAGGATATAACAACGTTAAAGTCTGATTTACTGTGAAAATGATTTAATTAAGGTGAACTAATTACTTGAATCGAAATCGATTATTCATTATAAATGAAAATGGAGGGAAAATGTAAGCTAGGAAAAAAAAACATCATTGAAGCCCCACAAAATGCATGATCATGTCAAAGAGAGACCTCCAAACTTTAATTTAACCCCTAAATTATTGAAATAATGTGATTTGGACACAAAAAATGAAAGGCTATATATCCGTCCCATGAAAATGACCTAAAGTAAGCTAAGGGTTATAGGTTATTGTCCTATACAACATTGCACCATAAATCCTCCTATGTTTGCTTTTGCATAAAATAACAAGTAATTCCCCCTATAATGCTCGAATAAGGAAGAACCCACTCACTTAATGAACTCCCAATCCATGGCTATAAATCCCCACATCATAGGAACCCTTGTGTACACCACACTCTTCTAACTTGTTTACAACATACATACATTTCCCTTTCATCTTTCGACCACGACGACGAGGATGACAACAACAACGACAACAAAACAAACAACCCATATGCATGCTGCTCCCAGTACTATGTTGGAAACCATAAGACGCAACAACGACAACAACAACATAGACGACGATGAAGAAAGCCAACAAAGTAGTAATAATAATAATAATGTGACTCAAAAAAAAGATAACGACGATGTGGACTACACAAAGAGAGCTCAATGGCTAAGAGCGGCGGTCCTAGGGGTGAATGACGGGCTTGTTACCACAGCCTCGTTGATGATGGGTGTGGGTGCGGTTAGGGAAGACGTCAAGGCCATGATCCTCACTGGCTTCGCTGGCATGGTGGCCGGCGCATGCAGCATGGCCATTGGAGAGTTTGTCTCCGTCTACTCCCAGCTTGACATCGAGGTTGCCCAAAAAAAGAGGAACGGGATGAGAGGTGGTGGGGAGGGGGAGGAGGAGGTGTTGGCAAACCCGGTTCAAGCAGCGGGGGCGTCAGCGCTGGCATTCTCAACGGGGGCCATGGTGCCGCTGCTGGCGGCCTCGTTTATAAGGGAGTATAAGGTTAGGGTTGGGATGATAGTGGGGGCAGTGACGGTGGCGCTAGTGGGGTTTGGGTGGCTAGGTGCGTTTCTAGGGAGGGCACCCGTTGTGAGGGCTTCCTTGAGGGTTTTGTTTGGGGGTTGGATCGCAATGGCTATTACTTTTGGCTTAACCAAGCTCATCGGCTCCGATCTTGTATAACATAATTGCCCTAATAATATAGGACCCTGGCCTCAAATCTGTTTCAATATTAAGGCGCTCGATCACTTGTTGCATGCGGTTAAATGAAAAACCTTGTAAGAGTATCTTATTTCCAAATTAATTATATGAATCAAGAATATTAAAATTTAAACCGAAGTTCTGAGTATTGCCTTCATGATTTTACTTCCACATTTACAGTAATGTTGCAATGCTGAAAAAAATTAGATACAAGAATGAAGAATGTGTCTATTCATCAAAGCTTTAGGGCACAATAACCGAAAACTAAAAACGGACACACTAGTTCTTCACCTTGGGGAGGGGTTGTTATAAACAAGCATATTCTATGCCACTTAGGTTCAAAATAAGATTGATGAAGAAGATGTGCGTTTCTGAAACAGGACACTTGAACGGGAAAAGATTCAGCATCCCACGCAACGAAAATAAAAGAAGTCCCAAAATGGAATGTAATGTGCACCCTACGAATAAACACCGAGAATAGTGAAATAATGAATACACGGAGTATTCAATTTCAAATCGAGAAGCTAGAAAGTTGCATAGTATAGAAAATACAGTACTAGTATAAGATAAAAACTTGCTTGCTGAAAATGTAATCAAGAAATACCAACGATATGATACTTGATCCTGAGCATTCTTGATTGCTGTCAAAGTTCCCTGCAGCTTAACTTCATCAAGCCTCTAATTATTTCTACTTGGGCTTTTTCCAACAGTAAGGAAGGGCTTTCAAACCTTGCGCATTCCAGGTCACTCTTTTCTACGAAGGATGATTTTGTTCTTTATTACGGAGTAAAATCTAATCCTCCAAGTCTGCAACGACTGTCGTAATTCCCCAAAAGTAATTTCTTCAAATAAATATACCACGAAGTATAAAATTTCAGTGGATGAGAGCCCGGGTGTCGAAGGAACCATGGATTTTCTGGACCAATGATGAAGGATTTTCCGCTTCATGTAGAAATTCTTAGCTCTCACAATCTTGACAGCCTGGTTTCAAGTCTCCTAAAAAAAATACGACATAACCAAAATATTATGTTCATTTGAAAAGCATAACAGTATTGTACTCCCAGCAGCCCCAATATTTTAACCTTGATCACTTCGTAATTATGATGGCTGCCACAGATTTAGAGGTAGAGTCAATAGAGGCTTCAATCACACCCACCACATTGTTCACTACAATAAGACATCCGGCCCACCCATTTCCACATCTTATGTGGTCCAGTCAAGAGGCGTTATAACAACGTAGAGTGAAGGAAATTTGATTGTTTGCCACCAAACCCAGCAACAAAATAAGTATCTTGGTTTAGTAGCACCAGAATATTGCACGGTTCGAACAACAAATGAGGGTGACATTCAATATCAAGCATATAGCAAACACATAGCAGTAGCGACATTGCCGACTACAGGCATCCAGCCCTAAATGTTGGCACCATGGAAGCTCTACGTTGCTGCAAAAGTCTCATCTTGGCAGAAAGGCAGAAAAATTTGCCGAGTTACTTTGACCATACAGAATTAACAAGATACCACCTCTTTTAAATGCTTTCTCCCGCATTGACACAATGCTTCCCTCCAGTGAGTTAGATCTTCTGGATTCAACGATTACTTCATCTTCCGGGGCCATACTGAGATTCATAGAGCATAGAACGCATTCTTTCAAGTACCAGAGAGAGTGGAGACCCAAACTATCATCCTTTTTCCGGTGACCTTCAAGACATTCAAGTTTCAGATGTATCCAATCAAAATACTCCATATGACTATGCCACTGGTCATCGATTCAGCATTACTTCTAAATGCATCTCTAACAGCCTCCATGTCCATTTTTTATCCACCCTTGAAATGGTCATCAATTGGTGAGAAAAAAAACTGTGCTCTGCACAACAAGTTTTGTCACCATGCTCCATATACTGCTTATAAATTCTAAGACGATATAGAACTTCAAGGTTGAAAAAAAGACAATATATAACTAACTCCTATAGTGAAATCAACGATAGCATAAAATAGATGGATACAGAAAAACTCAAGAAAGAAAAATGAAACACAATAAGTTGGAGTTGTATTAAACTCTATATCCCACTGAAATTAGATATGTGACGCATTATGTTATTTATGTATAAGATAGGAGAATATACGAGAAGGAAAAGTGGAACCACGTGCAACAC
Source organism: Agrostemma githago (assembly GCA_958450325.1). Taxonomy (NCBI): domain Eukaryota; kingdom Viridiplantae; phylum Streptophyta; class Magnoliopsida; order Caryophyllales; family Caryophyllaceae; genus Agrostemma; species Agrostemma githago. The sequence continues at coordinate 4,201,689 of OY288255.1, forward strand.
CCCTAATAACATAAAACACATTTATGAAACCACAAGAAGTTTCAATCAAATCAGGACAAGAAATTTGAATCGTAATTTTCGATATTAAGATTAAAGAAGCCATTCAAGAACCACAACGACAGTGGGATATCTTCAATTTAGCTGAAATTTCTAACTTCCTATTTTATCAAGTTTGACAAAGTCATTTCAGAAAAGCAACTACAATTAGGGATATCTTCAGGTTAGCTGAGCCATAAAACTAAAATGATACACATTTAAAACACAATTAGGGAGCAGAATCTCAGACTAGTAGGCACTCAAGTTCATGACATACCTATAATGCTACCATCATAGATCTTAAGAATCCTCTTCGAAAAGTATTTTGTAGAACTTTTTCCTCTCTTCAGGATCAAATAAACCTCCTACATGACCAGCTTCATCCTCCACCTCGGGGAACTCAGCATTCTTGTCCTTGTTTTTTACTATTTTAGGCATATTTATACCCATTTTCTTCCGTTTCTCCAGGTTCAACAAACGATTTCGTTGATTGAACTCATGCAACCCTTCTTGCATTAGTTCTCCAAATTTCTCTTTGACCATAACAAGAGGGTCCTTGTCAATAAGGTTTGAGCCATTATATGCTTCTCGAAGGAGTGCTGTGTAGATTTTGTACTTATTAGTGACGTAGAAGATGCCAGGATGTTTAAGCAGTAAAACATTTAATTTATCAGGCAATGCAAACTCTCTTTTGAAATGGGTAAGTTTTATGATTGAAATCTTCTTCCAAAGAGTTAATGAGAGTAACTCATGCACCAGAGCAATTGCCCTCTTCTCATTCTCCCTCGACCCTTCAACTAAGCCGCAAGAATCTGCATAAGGAGAAATATACGGTGTTGAGTTAAATTCATTAAACCTTTCCCATGATTTTATCCAAGTTAAAGGCAATGAAGAAGAAAAACACGGCTTTGTATTCTGCTCCCTAGCTGACACTTCAATTTGAGAAATCGCCAAGTCGGGGTTCCAAGATATAAGCTCAACCTCGAGCGAACTTTTTCGACCACTGTGATTAACAAGACGAAACATCTCAGAATACTTTGGCACAATTCTAATCAAATAATCATCCGGGAACCCAAAATTACGCTTCAACTCATCGAGTTTGACAACATTGAGCCTCTGATTAGTGGTCATCAACAAGATTTTGGCCAACCGCTCCACAAACACAGGTTCTTGCTCTTCCTTGACAGACTCTTCTTCTTCAACTAAGAACATCATTCTCTTGGTAAGACGACAGTAATGCACATCATTTTCACGAAAGACCTCAAAACAACACGGGTATTTGTTGAGCCAATTTAGAGCCTTCCCTTGCATATCAAGGGTCTTAAACTTCTTCTGGAGAAAGTTGACAGGTGCAGCCTGGTTAGGGTATCTCAGGATTATGTTCTTTATCTGGTTATTGACGATCCATCGGCGGTTATGAGACAGGGCTAATTCCAGATCCGGGTCTTTTTTCATTGACCAGAGAGAGAACCTCCGGATGAGACTTATTACAAAAGGAGAGTTAAAGCTACAGCTTATCAACTTTGAGCATGAAGAAGAAACCCTCATCACTTGTCTCCAGATATCTCTATGAGCAAGCACTTCTGAATTCTGATGCACAACCACAAAAGCAAGGATATCATATCACTTCAATTCAATTCAATTCAAGACCCATTTCTAAATAACGAAACGGCACAAGCCACACAAAGGATTAACAATGCAACAATTTTCAATACTCAGTCTGTTGAAGCAAATTACACTACATATCAGTGGCGGACGCAGAGATTTCTGGTAAGGGGGGCACCGGAATTTTTTAAGCTCTCAATACAAATATAACCTTCTACCAACTGATCTTGTGGGGGGGCACTTGCCCCCCGAGGCCCCCCCTAAATACGCCCCTGCTACATATATTGAGAAATTGTGGCATGCAACTTTCGGGGCTGGAACATCAACAACTTAACAGACTTTGAATACAGTATATTATTGATTAACAGTGACAAATGGGTAATTTTGAAGATGAAGAAGGCTTAAACCATCAGTAATCAAAGGAGCTAGGAGTAATTAGCACTCCTACAACACCCAAGAAGAAGAAGAAGAAGAAGATGAAGATGGGTTTAGAAGAGACTAATTAATGGAGTAATATAGACGGAGTAGTTTACAGAATTGAAGAATTCAGAGGAAGATGATTAAGTAGTACTGTAGTACCTTGGAAATGGTTTTGATGTCGACCGGCGGCAGATTGTGTTGGTGGATGGGATGGGGGCGGTTAATTTGTTAATTTAACACGAAATAACCAACAAAGCAGCATTAAAAATACAAATTGCTTTTCCTGCAAAAAAAACAACAACAACAGGAAATCAAATTAATCATCCACCATTTTCATTTTACGATCGATAAATTTGTCAAAAATCAAATTATCATTATAATCAAATTATCAAAAATCGAGAAAACCTAATTGAAGCATACCACATTGCGATTACAAGCTCTAATTTTGTCGAAAAATCCAGTGAGATCAGATGGGTCGGATTGTGATTGACCCAAATGAAGAACATCATCCCAATTGAAGTTTTTTGCAGAAGAGTTTGTTGGGTTTGAGTTTAATCCAGTTTTGATTGAAGTTGAGTAGCAAATTGAATTGATGAACTTGGGTTGATTGGAATGAATGAAGAAGAGGGATTTGTGGAATGTTGAGAAGGGTTTTGGTGAAGAGAGGGTTTTGGAAAATGTGGAATTCAAGCAATTGGGGAAATTTTTTCAGGACTGAAGAGGGAAGAAGACTCCGTTAATTTAATCAACTGATGAAGAAAATTGAACGTCTAGTTTGGCATAAAGCCATTTTTTTTGGATTGAAACTGATTTAACTCAACTTAAATGAAACTAACTGAAATATAGAGATAAAATATGCTTCCTGGAGCTGAACGACTGAACTGAATTGAAACTGACTGAATATAAGTCCAAAAAAACAGGGTCAAAGTCTCATCAAAGTTTTGTAAATTACTCTTCTGATCTCATCTCGCATTAAAATACGGATTATTTCTCGCAAATAATAAAGGTAATCAAATGACAAAATATTTTCTCTACTTTTTGGATTTTAAAGCCCCGTCTAAGATATCACGACAAAGCTGTTTCGACTAATTCAGAGTGAGATTGGAGGACTGTCGTGACCCCGCCTTGTCATCTTTCCCCTTTCGGTCTCTCGTTTTGTTTGTTTTTTCCCGATTTCTTGCGTGTTATTTTTGTCGTTTTCGATATTTTGTCGCTCCGTTTTACCAAAAAAAAACTTTAAGATACGGAGGGTAGCTTGGGAAGTTATTTCTCAATATTTTACGGAGTACTAGACTGCTAGTATAGTATTGATGGATTAGAAACTACTCGTATGATTTACTAAGATCACATAGGTGATCCGGTAACACTCTTGTTTACCCCAAAAGTCTTACCAGATCGATTTTCTTGAATAAATAAAGGTAATACCATTTCAGTTACTCGAAGTGGAAAACCAAACAATTTAAAACAATACAATCCATTACAACGTCATATCTAACATGGTTCTAACGATTACAACTTCAAGTTAGTAACGAACTCTGTATCTAACAAATACTAATATTGCGCGTAGACCTTAGGTGGTCCATGACATTGAACTGCTCATATTCAATCCCAATCAATTAGTCATTCAACCAAGCATAACATATCTAAACATCAACTTGTAAGTCGTACTACTCCCCAAAGGATCAAAAATGTTAACTGGATCGTCACAGTCCCCAAGAAATTGGGTGACAATTTAAAACATAATGTCAGTACCATAATAGAGTCAACTTGTTAGAGGCATGGACTAGACTTGATCTCCCAATAAAACAAACCATTCATCATAAAAGAATGGCTCACGGTCGAAATACACCCCATGATTCACTGCAATCATCCCTTCGCGAAGTGCGAAACCCAACTGACGGTCTGACGTATCATTAGCCTTGAGAAAACTCCACTTCACCTGACCCGATCATATGCTTTGCTCATATTGAGCTTAAGTGCCGCATTTCTTGACAAACCCTCCCCGCTCCTCTTCATAGCATGAAAAATTTCAAATGCGCTAATCTTTCCTCTTCATAGACATTCATTTATTATAAATTAACTCTAAGTTATACGAAACTGTTCCCCAAATTTGTGTGTATCCAAAATACGTTGAACATTGACCGATAGACATATAGACATAGGGTATATACTCCTAAGTCGTAAGTGAGACTACCTTGACAGACTACTCGTAAACCGCCAGCCACAAAAGGGTCGATACATTTATCTCCGACAAACAAATTAAACGGCAAGTCACACCACACGCGACACCACTTCGATAAACTGCACCTCTAAGTCTCAAGTCTCAAGTCTCAAGTGTCAAGTGAAGAAGCAACAAAATCATACTGTAAGTAAAATTGGTGTCCTACTATTTTCTATTTTCGGAATTATTTCCCTGAATTCGATTATATATCCAATCCATTCATTAATTCCTTTGTCTTTTTAATTATTAATTAAAAACCAGGATTCCAAATCTCACCAATTCAATTTCCAACTTAATCCATCCCTATCCCCTCCTTTCTCAAATCAATCAATCAATCAATTTTAGGAGTAAACTCCGATTCAGGAACCAATTTAAACCCCCAAAGCTTCCGACTTTCATCCTCAAATATGGTGGATCAGGAGGACGAAGATTTGCAGATGGCGTTGAGGATGAGTATGGATCACTCACCCTCGCCGGCTAGCAGTTCGCCGCCCGAGCCCAAGCGGATTAAACCTCGTGAAGCCGCCGGACTGACGGAGGAGTCCCCGGAGATGAAGAGCCGCCGGATGCAGCGGGAGCTGCTTGCTGCCGCCGCCGAAAAGCGGGCCTCCATGAGCCAGGCGTCCGCGCCCGCTGTGGCGGTGACGGTGGGGGACAGGGAGAGTGGCAATGAGCCGTTGACGGCGGAGGAGGCCAGTGAGCTCTTTTTAATGGTGTTTGGGGGGAGTGTTTCTAAGGAGATTCTTGCCCAGTGGACTAATCAGGGTATTAGGTACGCTCTTCCTGCTCCAACTCCCCTCAATCCCGATCAATTCTACTTAATTATGTTGCTTTGCTTCTTATGTAAAATGTCTGCTTCTTTGTGTTTGTGTTTGTGTTTATCATGTTGTGATTGGGGAACAGACTGTGGGTGTTAGTTGACATTGGGGTAGGGATGTTCTACATTTGCAGGAGCCCTTGCGGTTAATGTTACGTCGTGCTCACAGCCATTGTTATGGCAGCTAGAATCGTGTAAGGACTAAGGAGTTGATGTTTAGTCCGGTATAAACTAGAGAGGTTATTCGTCACTGGTTGACAAAGTAGATAAGTTCGAAAATAAGTGGGGAGTGGTAAAATATGACAGTAGAAGACGGGATGTTCTGCTCTTTTGGTAACTAAGATGCTTTTAAGTCTAGAGATTGCTGGCAAAAGATTCTGAAGGGTACTGAATCTCAGCTGATTAAAACCTAGGCAACCAGTCTCTCTCGAATCTCTGCCAACGATGAGCTGATTTCCATGCATTTTGTTTTCTTATTACGGTGTATTATAATTTTTGGTTTTAAAATATCAGAGTTATAGTGTCAAAAGTGTGTTTCATGTACATGTATCAGAGCTTGTCGTGGATTAGGCAGTTATTGAAAACAGTAAGATGGTTGTTTGAGGAAATAATCAGGCTTCCTAATTGAAACTTGTAAATGAGCTGTTTTTTTGGATCATCTACAAGGAAAATTCGCTTGTCTAGAAAACAGTGACTGCTGAAGAGAAACTAGTTAAGCAGCAAAGATATTGATGTACGTACTTAACATAAAAAATTGCTTTGTGAAAATAATGTTTGTACATGAGAAATGTGGCTGGGTTTTTACTTTTTTTTTATAGATTTTTTTGCTTCATAGGATAATTTATTTGAATTAGTGCCCGAGGGTAGCAATCAGGTTTCGAATAGGAGGTTGGCTATTTGTAATTATAACCACAATTGTACTCATAGCCAGCGCTGCTCTCATTCTAATTCATCCTCACATACTCTAAACTTTTTTTTTTCTTTTCAAATTTCATTTGGTGACTATTGTTTTGGAAGGATAGATTGGTTTCTGTATTTGTTTCTTCGTTAGTCTTACCTGTCTGATTTGGAATCTCACTATAGGTTTAGCTCTGACCCAGAGACATCTATGGGACTGGTGCAGCACGAAGGTGGTCCTTGTGGTGTGCTAGCAGCCATACAAGTATGTGTCGAACCTTGATCATTCCTATATTGGTTTTAAGTGAATTAACACCTCGATCGTGGGTACCCTCCATGGAGTTTTGTAAAGTGGTGAACTTTGATTAATTTATTAGCTTTCTGTATAATATTCAGTCAGAGTTTTTTTCTTTATCAAATTATGATTTATGATACATGGGCTTAAAATCTGAAGTCAACTCACTCAAATATCCTGTTGATTTTAGATTGACTGATTTATCCAGTCATTTGTTTCTACTATCTTGAATGCACCACTCTAAAATCTCTGGACTTTGATGATATGTGAACTCTCAAACTGGGACTGGGGAGGTTGTTTGTTTCACTTGTTGCATGAATTAATATAGTGACACGTGCTCACATAGTCGTCTCTCTTCGAATCTTGAGGTTTACTACTACAGCCTTTTTTCTTGATATGCTAAATTTAATGCTAAAAGGCATTCTTTAATGAAGATATTAAATCCCTATTTCATTCCCTTAATTCTTGATATTATACATGGTATTGGTGTTTGTTTGTTTTATGGGGTATTGAAATGAGAAAATTGTATAATCCAGCTCGTAGTATTCAGTATTTCAGTGTAAACGACACTTCTGTATAGATTAGAAGAAGATTTTGAAATCAATAATATTTACTTCTGTAGACCGTAGGCATCTCTCTTCGTATCTTGAAGTTTCCTTACTAAACTCCGTTTCCTTGATATGCTATATTTAATGCTAAAATGTATTCTTAAATGAAGACATTGTTGCCCTATTTCATTCCATCGATTCTTAAAATTGTATAGCCGTTTCTTTGATTGGAGGAAACTGGAATCTGGACAGCAGGCTCATATAAATATCATCCGTTATTGAGAAAATGGGAAAATAGGAAATGCATAGATATATTGAATTGTGTGACTGCCATTTGAGGTGTGCTAATGCGCAAGAATGGCTATCGACAAGTAAAGAGCCTGATACAAAAAGTCAAACTAAGATGAGATTCATGTCATTCAGGTTTTTACCCTCATGTAGTCGAGCTACCTTTTGGAAATCCCGAAACTGAAATCAACAAAGGACCATTGCTTGCAATAGATAAATGCAGAGTAGTATCATATTAGAAGGCCTCAGTTTCGTCAACGCTAGACATTTGGAGTTGCCGTTTCATCTAGCTTGTTACAATAAGAAAAAAATGAGTTCTAACAGTCTAACTGCCACAAGCCTACAAATACAAGTGAAAAAAACTCTTTCAAGTCTCTTCTACCAAAATTGTCATATATTTGTACCCATAAAAGAACTGATAGCTCATTAGGTCTCCAGAGATAACTCAGCCTGAGTTTCGGGTAATAGCCAACTGAGTGTGACTTCACTTTTAATTGTTATATACCACTGCAGTCCCACATCCATGATTTCTTTTAGAGTTTCACACAAGTTGGTAGCTGAGATCGGAATTCATAAAACATTTATCATCATCCAAGCAATGGTAGAATTGAATTACTAGCACGAAAGCTCCTGCAAGGACCGTATACATACTTGATGGATGATCTAAAGTTTTTCAATCAAACACTCTTATCTCAGATTTCAAAATTTAACCTAGACATCAGACATAACATTCTACTCCATATGTTTTTATTTAGGCTTGAGGCAGTGCCATTTTTTTTTCTGGGGATAATGTCTAGTCAGTTTAACCCTTTGCTATACTATATACGTGGTAGTCCTCTTTGTGCTGTACATATACTCAAGATACAAAAAATAAGGGGTTAAAAGACATAACTGAACCTAATGAATAAACATTCTTGTTTCATTGTAATAACATTGTAGGTGGCTAGTGAGGGATATTTATGAACTATTAGCAAAAACAGTTAATAACGAAATTCTAGCTCTTGAATGTTGAAAAATATGATATGTTACGTAAGGTAATTGTGAAACAGTGAATAGTGAAAAATTGAAGGTATTCCAGTGACCGAGAGAGTATGTGCTGTGATACACTCACATACTATATATGTGGTAGTCGGGTAGTCGCCTAAAGAATTGCACAGTAGTTTCTTTTGCAACCTTGAATTTTATTGTTTTCATATGTATATATGGAAATCTTCAATATTATCTCCCTACTATGTTCTTTGTTCAAATGTTGGTGTAATGTGTTAGAGACTTAGAGATGCTGTCAGTTAGGGTCTGTCTCATTATTACATCTGTCGTATTTTTTTGTCATACTTTGTCCAAGTCTTTTCACATGTGCAATACTTAATTCTTAATACAAGAGCATTGGAGGCATACAGTTTGATGGAGCTAACTTGATGAAGTTAGGCCCCATTCTTTTGAGTTTATTTTCAGCTCACTTAACTCAACTTCAGTTCAGCCTCATTAGCTTCTTTGTGTAGTTAAACCTACTTCTGTTCTATTGAAGTATTGAACCCACTTCAGCCGAAAAAAACAAGGTCATTTAGCCTGATGTCTGCCATAAACACCAGTTTGCTTTGCAAGTTTACAAGTAGCGTTACTCCTGCTAGGTTTTCGACCTCTAGCCATTCTTGGTTTGTTGCTTCAATCCTTGGAATTATTGTTGGTTAGTGGCCAATAGAAGCATCGGACTAATATATGAATATATTTGTTAGTAATATTTCCAGTGGGGACTCCATATTGGTGTGTGATTAGGGAGATTGAGGTACCAATGTGGCAATACATCATCACCTTCAACAACATGACCTCAGTGCTCTCAAGAAGTCCTTGCACTAAGTCAGAGAGAGAATGGTGGAGGGCTGGGTGGATCCCTTGCAATGATTAGATAAATTGGTTCTCATTGACTCTTAATCAAGACAAAAACATGTTATCCCAAGTTAAATGCATCATTGGTTCTTACTGTGTTAATGGGAATCTAGTCAATGATTTATATATAAAAAAAGTCCTTATCATACCTCTGTTGGAACGTGAGAGCTTGGATGAACTGATCACTTGTTCTGTTACTTAACCACCTGTACTAAATACAGCAATTATGAAATCGTCAAGGGAATCTTTCTTCTGTCACGTAATTTTATATTCTATTTCAGTAATGCTTAAATTACAAAATATAGTAAGTTACGCTATTCTGTGGATCTTCCTGCTCCGTCGTCATAAGTCATGCGCACAAGTATTGTGTTATAGAGTATATCCATGCATATAAATATATTGAACATTTTTCCTTTTGAGCGGTTCAATTCCAAAAAGAAACAACCCCTTTGTAAAAAAGCTAGCTTGAAATCCAATGCCATTTCCACTTTTCCTTTCCCTGAAACTATGTCTCATATGCATGTTTAGAGAATTGAGATGAATGAAATAGTTTTATACACCGTTCACTAACATTTGGTAACTTCATGTTTCTACTGGTCACTGGTCAATGTGTGATTTGGGCGTATAAATGATTGGTAGTTGAATGCTTTTGATTTATCTATCTGATAATCTGATGTGGTTGCACAAATGTACCAAAAGGACAAAGGATTTCTTCATCCCAAATCAAATGATATGGTGCTGCTTCTTTTAACAAAATGTTCCTAAACTGTTTGCCTACTTCGTCTTTTGATCGAGCTCCAAATTATTAAGAATGTCTTGACACACCACTTGTCCGACATGCGACATGGCCCCCAAGTTAAGTGTCGGAATAACTTAGATTCCAAGTTATATGGGATGTGTAATTTATGTGTAGGTGACTAGTGCTCATATGTATCCCTAATGTGCCATACGATGGGTTCTTTTATGGCTATGATATCTGTATCAAGATCACCTAGAAAAAGGCTACATTCACATTTTTATAAAAAAATGTTAAAAGCTGGAATTCTAACTGGCTTTTAGGCTTTATGCAATGCTTTCCTTTTGAATTTTGCAGGGGTTCGTCCTCAAATATCTCTTGTTTCTCCCAGAAGATTCAAATAACATCACATTCAAAACACCGAAAAGATCTTGGCATCTTGAATCAATGACACCTGAAAAATTTGCGTCGTTACCTGAATCAAGGAGAAAAAGGTAGTTCCAGTCGTGTTCTGTAATCCTCTTCTCATTCAACTTTACTTGTCTTATTTTGTGAGAGGTTTTTTTATAACAATGTAAATATTGTAATGCCATATTATATAGTACTCCGTAGTATGTATTTTTTTTCATTATTAAGATGTTCATGGTCAAATTCTTAAACATTGATCTCAAGTAGTAGAATGAGAAGAATGTTGTGAAACATAGTAAATTAGCGAGTACATAGAGGCTACGAAGACATTAATATGCCACTTTTGACTTTCATGTAATACTGAAGACATGGTTGTTGTCTTTGGTGCTTGTTTCTTACTTGGATTTTGTAATGTAATTAAATTATTCTATCTGATTTACGTTACTCTCACAATGTGGGTGTAAGTGTGTAACATGCCTTCTTTCAGTTGTGTAGTCACAAATCACAGTGAAATATATCTTACAGGGCTCTCGTCAGAGGTATGGCAGATATATTATTTCGTTGTGGAAGTAATAAAAAGGTGGTGATTGCAACTCTTAACGTTTTGGAGAGTAATGGATTAAGCGACAATGGAGTTCCAAAAGATGAGGTAAATTGGATAGTGTAGTGCTTTGATACTATTAGCATAGTTGTTCTAGCTCTTAAGGGAAGCACACTTTTTATCTTATATTAACCTGTGCTGAAATCTTTTTACCCCCCACAGCTCATTCTACAAGCTTTAGAAGGCTTCTCAATGGAGTCCGCATCAGATATGCAGAAATCATTGAGAGTAAGTACGTACACATCACCCGCAAGCGCAATTCAGAGGCTGGAGGCACTAATTCCTATCTTCGAGAGCCGAATGGGAGCAATGTTATTCCTTATCTCAGCATTGCTTTCTCGAGGACTGGTATGTCAGTTGATACTTTGTGTTTGTGCTGCTGATTCTAATAGAATTGTATAGCTGCAATGTAAAGAAAAAACTTGTTTTCCTGCATTGATTTTTTTTCAAAGATCTGGTTTGTCTATTCATTTTCTTCAGCTTGCAAATGTGCTAATTTCAACGTTGGGGTGGAAAGGGATTTTTTTTTGTAACAAAGCAGTAAAAAACCAAGGGTTATCATGCTCTAAAACTACTTGCTGCACTGCCCTACCCCATATTTTACTTGGGTTTTCTTATCAACGTGCCTTCATTTTGTGTGAACGTCATCTGATCCATGCTTTACAATCAATACACGTGGTATACGCTTGTTTACGTATGCTGTTACTCATTTATTGAGTTTGCTCTACCTTTTATTGTACAGTAGTTTACTAAGGTCTAATGAGACTTCTGGTTGTACTGTGTCTGAGATTCCAACTCTGGCATTCTTGCTTCTAAAGAATACTCCTGAGTCATGTGTATGGTTTTTCAGGTTTCCGTTCAAGCTGACAGGGATGATCCAAGCTTACCATTAGTAACTGCCCCTTTCGGTCACGCCTCTCAGGTGTCTTTCATCTTGCTTTCTAAGTAGTCATGCATGGGTGGATCACTGGATCCACATTATAATTCATGGGGATCTCGGTTGAAAGCTAAACTTTCTTTTTTTTTTATAAAAAAAAAAATTGAAATCTCAGCATTTGCGGATTCTATTTGAAAAAAAATCATTGGATACCGGAAGCAAAACTTTTTTTGGTATCATGTCGACTTTGGAGTCTCTCTTATATATTATGTTAATCACTCAGGAAATTGTAAACCTATTGCTGAGTGGGGAGGCTGTTGCTAATGTTTTTGATGAGAAAATAGACTTGGGCGGTGGCATGTTCTTGAAAGGCGTATCCTCAAACGTTGAAATAGGGTTCCTAACTCTTCTAGAATCCCTCAACTTTTGTAAAGTTGGTCAACATTTGAAATGCCCAAAATGGCCGTTATGGGTGGTCGGGAGCGAGTCTCATTACACCATCCTCTTTGCTTTCGATCCTTCCGTTCAGGAAGAGAATGAAATGGAAGAGAGGGAATCTAAAATCAGAAGGGCGTTTGATGCACAAGACCAAAGTGGAGGCGGCGGCTTCATAAGTGTTGAAGGTTTGCATCAAGTCCTCAAAGAAACAAACATAAATCTTCCTCAAGACAAGCTTGACCATCTACGGAACACTGGCTTTGTGGTATGGACCGAGTTTTGGCAAATTCTTTTGGACCTGGACAAACATTTGGGAGGTTTCAAGGACGCTTCAGGGTTAATGGGGAGGAAGGTGTTTGAGCTTTACCATTTCAACGGGATAGCTAAATCTGTCCCGAATGGCAACCAAGGTGAAATTCCCATGCAAAGACCGCGGTTGACCAAGCTAAGGGTCTCAGTCCCACCTCGGTGGACACCCGAGGAGTATATGGCTGAGGTGGCTGCCACATCAGCTTCTAGCGGGAGTGACGGTACCAAACCCGCCGCACCAGAGCCTCCTCAACATGCTCCGTTAGTTGATTGCATTAGAACACGATGGGCTCGTGCTACTTGTAATTGGATCGGGGACCCACCAAGTATTGTGTGACCGTAAAGCTTGATCGACGTGTAGGCTCTTGGATGGCTCCCCATGGTCGTAGCCCCGTGGTACATATAGACACCGAATTCTGGTGGATTGTTGTATTAATTTTTTTTTTTGTTGGGGATTGTTGTAACTATATCGCATTTGAATTTGATTTCACGATTTGTCAAAGATTACTAGGATGAGCTTGAATATTGCCGGCTAATACATACTCCACTCCTGCATACACACACTTGTGAGTTTCATTGATGACAAAATTTGGGTTCAGGAAGCCCTTTCAGTGTCATACCATCTCAGTAAGAGAAGGTGGTAGTAGCAAAGAGCCTTAGTTTCATTCTTCTGCAACTAAATTACGGTTCAAAAACCCGTCTCAAAACTGTTTTGCAGTTGGCCTAATTTTTTTCACTTAGCCCGGCCATGTTTGCCAAACCTGCATATATCATACACTCATACGGTCATACCATAATGTGTTCCCTGATAATCATACCGTGATCTACTAGATTGGAAAGCTACGGTATGACTTTCGAAGCTGTTTTAAGTGAATTAGCTCACGCAAAATCTTAGATCGCTTCCGACAGCAGCCGGCTAAGGGTGGCGGTAAGCCGAGGAGGGAGCAGAATGGTGGATGGGTGTGACGATAATGTGGTCGCATTATACAATATTGAAGAATAAGAGTCGGCTCAAACATGTTTGCTATTACCACAAGGTTGGGGGTTCGATTTTTACCCACGTCTCTCGAAGCCGATCCATCATCAGGTCTGGAAATGAATAAGATATGATATGATATGATATGATGAGGAGGAATAGGCATATAGAGTGGAGTAGTGATAGGTAGTACGTGGAATAGTAGAAGTTGATTCGTTTGCACATAAAAACAGGGAGGTGGATGCCAAAGACACACAATTCTTTACTCGTACGGCCTTGACTATACATACCATGCAAATGCAAATGCAATCTCCTCCTCATCAACTTATAATATAGGAGTACTCACTTATGATGATTATTCTTGCATCTATCTACCGACTCCCTTACTCTTCTTGTGTTGTGTAGCAGCTATCTGATGAGAATGGTTTTCAATGCTATAAAATACACAAATTGTCGGAAAAATGGATTTACTTGAATTTGTTTCCACATAAAATATACTCCTACACGTAACATGATTCTCGTATGTATACGCTAATGCTAATTTAATCATTGGTTTTCGGTGCTCTTGTTTTTGTCCCTATTATATGTATATCACATCTAATCTCCCTTCTGTCCGGTTATCCATCGTATTGTTATAATCGATCAAATATTATTAAGTTAACTAGATATGATAAGGCATTGTTGTGTCCAAGGAAAATAATTTTTTTTTGTGTTTTTCTCCGGAGTATTAGAGTGGAAATATCGAATCAAAAATTTTCAAGCACCGATTTGTATCTTGTTTGGTACGGACGTGATCCGGACAAGGGGGCCGGTTTGGTCCGGCCCATTTTTCCGATCGGGACGGAAAACTGCTCGATCAGCGCTACCCGGAGAGGGTTATGATGGGGGGTCGTACTAAAATGGGTTGGGTTCGTAATTATTATTGGATGGTAATGGAGCCTGTTTATCCAACGTAAAGTGTGGAGTGTACCAAGGAAGAATAAGAGGGGAGGGAATAGAGAAGGGCAGCCAAGGAAGTGGGGCCGGAAACCAAGGATATACAACACAATATAGAACATGTGAGTGAGAGAAAGAGAGACAAGAGACGAGAGGAGACGAGAGGAGAAGAGAAGAGAAGAGAGGGGGTTGGAATTGAAGTGAAAGAAATTTAGAGGCAGGGAGCCTATCGAAGTATAGCCTCCATCCTTTTCGAAGTGGACACAAATGTGGGTCAAACTTCACCAGCACACTGCTTTCCAATAATATTAACCCAAATTCTTATTTATCAGTCGTAAGTTTGTAATGAGTCAAGTATTATCCATATGGATAGATAAAATAAAAATAAAATTTTTAAAAAGACAATATGTTTTATCTGATTTACCTAGATACACAGTAATATTTAACTCGTCGCAAACTTGTACAGTAACGAATATGATCGTCATAGGGAAGACTTGATGTAATTTAATATTAATCGACTCCAGCTTAATTATACCCTGGTCTGGTTTCCTTTATTTTCTTTGCAGATTTCGGTGAATATGACAGGATATCTCACCTCTATTAACCCCCAAAAAAAACACACCCTACCCCCCCTCTCTCTCTCTCTCTATTCCTCCCTTGTTGATTTATTCTTCTTTTAATTAACCTCAGATTCCATTCTAATCTTTACTTGTACGTACCTTAGCTTACTCCCTGTTTTCGGCCCCATTTAATAATAAATTACTCAATAATCTAATCTAGTACGAGTAATAATATGCTTGCTTCTTAGCATTAGGGAAGAGTAAGCAAAATTACATTACGTACCTAAGGACAAGGTCTTAGTCACGAGTAAAGTTACTCTTCATTATCTTCCAATACTTGTGAATGGTTTAGATTTGTTTCAAAATAATCCAACGGTGATCGATTTTGATGAGGTGAAATATGAATATATGACAACGATATTATATTGTTATATTAGAGATAATGAAAGGTAATGGAAAGAAAAGTACTCAAAAGTATACATTTCCCTCGGTCACACCATTATGATTCTATATCAGTCCCAAATTAACCAAATTTTATCTATTTTTAGCTACTCAAAGCTATCCAATCCAAGGCATCTGCCTAGCTAGCTCCACCCAATGCACCAGTACCGATCTTCTATCTTACTTTTGTGTCGCGATTTATATGTCAGAATGTATATTAAGTAACTAACTGAACGTGACATAAAAGTGGAATATAAGGTCCTTACTATTCATTTCTGCCCAAGTGGGATTAGGCCAGGGTTGCCATGCGGGTTCTCCTAATCAAACCCCACCCCGCCCAAAACCTTTTTAACAAATGATCTAATCACTCGCCAAACTCATAACTCGACCATGCTAGGGTCTACATAAATGAAAGATTTACAGAGTACGAGTAGTATTTAGGGATCATTCGATTGTATATGACGATGAGTTTATAAAATAAAATAATTCGGAATATTATTTTATTTCACTTTGAGTTTGGAGATACCGAATTTTGATAACATCAAGGTCTACGCAGTCACATTGATTTGAAAATGAGCAAATGTTGACAAGAATAAACTAATTAGAACAAGTTCAATCATTTATCTTGATCATTTACTTGTAAATATGAAAAATTGCAATCTAGTAGCTTGAAAAAACTGGCTTAAATACCAAAAAAATCTCAACCAATCAGTAGTTAAATCTTAACAAAATAATTTTATTAAATACTCCCGAAGACCCGAAGTGAAATGTTTATTGACATGTGAGTCAATTTAATACAGTATAAAAGATTATATTGAAACGAGTAAAGTGAAAAAAAAAACAAACACTTGATATGTAACTTAAAAATACAATGATTATATGATAAAAATCTTACTTTCCTAGTATATTTTTATATGACGTTTTGCTTTTTCGAGGTGATGCTTTGACTTTAATTGTTATGTAAATATATTATCCCAAAAATTTCAAAAATTGCACCATATAATTCATTACGAAAAGAGCTTTCAAATAATATACATTTGATAGTATTTTTTCTTATATTGTTGATGGGAGTTGACCAAGTACCACGGGTCGCCCGTCTGCGGTGCCCCGGAATGACTCGCCCCCAGGGTGAATCTAGAATCACCCGTCATGCCTCCCTGCGAAGGACTACGGTGAGAACTCCAAAAGGCTTGCGCCTGCTCGGCAGGGTCCCGCCACCAGCCAAGCAGGGCCACCAAGTCCCCTGCGTGCTGGTTTCCAGGGTGCCCAAACCCCCAATACGAACAGGGGAACCCGAGGGCCCATCCGTCATTCCGCCTTAGGTAATGGAAAATGGGTGGATGAGGAGAGGCCACGTGTCGTCCTCACGTCCACCCATTCTCCCGCTCTTTTCCCTCTCTTCCTCTCTCTCTCTTGTGGGAAGGTATAAATACCCACCCATTTCCCACTTAGAGGGGGTTGGATTTTCTCTCTCTAGACTCTTACTCCCAAAAACGCCGCCTAGTTCCTCACGAGCTAGGTTCGTCAAGGCATTCACGGATTGACTTAGGCATCAGAGAGGGTTCCCTCGGACAACCTCCGGGGCCCTGTGCGCTACTTGTGCAGGGAGCAGGCTCAATCCGCCGGGAAGGTCCGATCATAGGAGAGGGGAAAGGAGAGATCAAAGGAAGTCAGGCAAGCGATATCCGAATACTAAGAACCCGAATTCATAGTCGGGTTAATTGATTCCTTGACCGGAACAATTTGGCGCCGTCTGTGGGGAAGATCTAGGTTGTACCCACGAGATTACCCACAAAATCAACCATTCCAAAACACAGAATTAACAAATTAACCACTCAAAATCGAACATGCCGGAAATTTTCGACACTAGCTCGGTGGCAAACCCACCCAAAGCCCCCCAATATGGCATGCCGCCAGAAGTGACACCCGCCGCCACAATTCCAGGTGTGGGGCGAGCCAGTCTCCAGGGGGCACCGGGCCAGGGGGCAGGTGCCATGACAGGGCAGGGGGGCAATCCGAGGCCAGTTCTGAACCTCACCCCTGCTCAAATGGTACAGACTGCAGCGTTCTTCTCAGCTATGCTGGATCAGGAATTCACCCCGGACGATCTGGTAGGCAGGGTCGCCACGACCCCCAGGTTGCTCCACTTTGAAAGTGGGGAAGGAACCGGGGGCACAAAGCGAACCGCCGTCAGAAACGTTCAGAAAAAGGCTAGGAAGACAGCTCAGGCTTATGCACAAGTGCAAAGGCGAATCTTAGAGGCCCGTCAGCAGCCGCCTGCACAGCAGGAGGTAGCTGGTCCTGAGGGCGCATTATCCATTCATACTACAGAGTCCACGGCCGCTCGTGAAAGAGGAGGCCTATCCCAGGACCTGAGGAATCGCATGAAGCACAAGGAGCCAGTGTCCAAACGCTTGGGAGAGAAACATGATGTATTCTCCAGGCTGACACCGATTGAGGGATTGCGGCCTGCCCCCGGGCTATCCCAGAGCCTGCAATCCAGGCTCAACAACGGTCAGCCTATGAGGCCCAGGCACCGTCAGGGTGATAACCTTGAGCCCGCCCAGAAAAAGCGCTCACGGTATCACTCCCCTTCCCAGGGCGATGAGGCGATAAGCAGGCCGAGGCCCCCACCAAGACACCACTCCCCTGAAAGTAGGCGACCGACCCCTGACAGAAGGGACGACTACGGTCACTACTCAGGCGCGAGCAGGTAAAAAATGGTGGGTAGGCCAACCAAGACCCCGCTTCACCCTGAGGTTCAGGCGTTTCCTATCCCGAAGATTAAGATGCCAACTGTAAAGTTCGACGGAACTACAGACCCGAAAGATCACCTGGCTGCGTACGAAAGTCACATGGGCATGTACGACGCCGACGACGCAGTTTGGTGCAAGATCTTCCCCACCACCCTGGTGGGCCTAGCCCAGGGTTGGTTCAGGGACCTCCCGCAGGGGTCAATCTCTTTCTTCATTGAGCTGGCTGAGATGTTCCTAGATCAGTATGCTAGAAACAAAAGACGACGTCTCACCCGTTTTGACCTGATGACCCTCAGGCAAAAGAAGGGCGAAACTGTCAGGGAATATCTAAAGAGGTTTGACTTCCAGCAGGTGAAGGATTGACGACCCGACAGCAGCATATGCACTAACCAACTCCCTGCTACCCGGCGAAATGAAAAACCAAATGATCAGAGCCCAGCCTGAGACCCTGGCGAAAGCCAGAAAGATTGCGGAGGGGTTTATGCTGCAGGAAGAGTTCCACAGCCTGCCGGAGACCCCCGCAGGCCCCACGAGGCAGCAGGGGGGACCGCAGGGTGGACGCGGTAGAAACGAATCCGGAAGGCATAGAACTGAGGAAGGGGACACCCCTAAAAAGGAGCGCACTGTCTACCAGCCCAGGTTCGACAGTTACACAGCCCTTAACAAATCCAGGGCGGAAATCTTCGAGCTGGAAAAGGAAACTGCTAAATGGAATCGCCCGAGCAAACCGCGCAGTCCAAAAGGGGATCCCAAGAAATTCTGCACTTTCCACGACTATGTAGGCCACACCACCGAAGAGTGCCGCCACCTGAAAGACGAGATCGAGAAGCTGATCAGGAATGGCTGGTTGGCCAACTACGCAGCCAGGAATAAAACTCAGAAAGAAGCACCTGAAAAGCCCGAAGGCTCGGTACAGAACCGCCTGGTAATCCATGTGGTATCAGGGAATGCGGAAGGCCTAGTCAGCCGAAGAGGGCAGAAAAGGCAAATTCGTGAGCTAAGGAACCAGATCTGCTACGCTGAAAGAGCGGGAAGCCCGGAAGGAGTAACGCTGAGCATCACCCCCGCAGATGCAGGGCGGGTGGTATACCCTCACAGCGATCCCCTGGTGCTATCCTTGGTAATCAGCAACCACATTGTTCGGAGGTGCATGGTGGATACCGGTGCCTACACGAATTTGCTGTACAAAGACGCCTTCGACAAAATGGGTCTGGAGAGAAGGCACTTACGACCTGCCCCTGGGTCATTATATGGGTTTAGCGGAGCAGGCGTACTGCCCATGAGGATCATAGACCTACCTGTGACATTTGGGGAGGGAGCTACTGCCAGAAATGTCAGGGCATCATTTGTGGTAGTGGATGCAAAGTCTGCCTACAACGCCCTGATCGGCAGAGCCACCCTGGACGAAATTGAAGCGGCCATATCAATTAGGGCTCTCACTATAGCCTATGTTACTGATTTTGGCATAGAAGGGAAAGTGCGCGGAGACCAGGAGTCGGCCAGACAGTGCTACTCCGTGGCCCTGCAGGCTCACGAAAGCGAAAGAAAAGGAAAAAGAAAAGCCGACAGTTCCCCCAGCAGGGAAGGCGAGATTCCAGCCGGTAGTAAGGCGCCAAACCACCTGGAACCCGGGGGAGAAAGCATGCTGGTGGACCTGGAGCCAGGGAGGCAAGTCCTTATAGGGGCCGACCTGGAAGAGTCCTACCAGGCTGAACTGGTCGAGCTACTGAAAGAAAACAAGGATGTCTTCGCCTACTCGGCGGATGAGATGCCAGGGGTCGATCCAGCGTGTATCGTTCACAGGCTGAACGTAAGCGCAGACGCCCGCCCTGTGAAGCAGAAAAAGCGGAACATGTCCGCAGAAAAAGACTTGGCAATCAAGGAAGAAATTGAAAAACTTTTGAAGGCGGACTTTATAGAAGTTTGTGACTACCCTGAGTGGTTGGCGAATGTGGTCATGGTCAAAAAATCGTCAGGCGCGTGGAGAATGTGCGTGGACTTTACGAACCTCAACAAAGCCTGCCCGAAAGACTGCTACCCGCTCCCCAGAATCGACCAACTGGTGGACGCTACCAGTGGATATACTATGCTAAGCTTCCTGGACGCCTTCTCAGGGTATCATCAGGTGTACTTATGGCAGCCGGGCAGAGTTAAGTGCGCATTCATCACTAGTTCAGGCACCTACATGTACAAGATGATGCCATTCGGGCTGAAAAACGCAGGAGCCACGTACCAACGCCTGGTCGACAAGGTGTTCGAAAGTCAAAAAGGCAGGAACATAGAAGCCTATGTCGATGACGCCATTGTGAAGAGTAAAGGAGACAAAGAGCACCTGGCCGACCTGCGGGAGACCTTCTCCTCCCTGCGCACCTACAAAATGAAACTCAATCCGAAGAAGTGTACATTTGGGGTTCGCTCCGGAAAATTCTTGGGTTTTTTGGTCAGCTCTCAAGGGATAGACGCTAACCCCGAGAAAGTTCAGGCTGTTCTGGACCTTCCTGAGCCAAAGACCATCAGGGACATCCAGCGCCTGACAGGCCGCATGGCCGCCCTGGCACGATTCATCGCCAGGTCAGCAGACAAGTCAACCCCATTCTTCAAAGTACTGAAAGGCAACAAGCAATTCAAATGGGAGGACGAGCAAAAAGAAGCATTCGGGCAGTTGAAGGACCATTTAAAGAAACTCCCCACCCTGGCGAGACCAGTGGCAGGGGAAAAACTCTTCCTCTACATCGCTGTAACCAATGTAACAGTCAGCGCGGTCATCTTGAGGGAGGAAGCAGGCGCTCAACAGCCCATATATTTCGTAAGCCACGCCCTGGGGGCAGCAGTGAAGAATTATCCTATGGTCGAGAAAGCAGCCTACGCAGTTGTTATAGCGGCCAGAAAGTTGAGGCCATACTTCGACGCACACCCTGTCGTAGTGCTAACAGACCAGCCCCTAGAGAAGGTGCTGGAAAAATTTGAAAAGTCGGGCAGACTGCTAAAGTGGGCTATCGAGTTGAGCGGACTGGGGATAACATACCAATCAAGAACAGCCATCAAGGCCCAAGCCTTGGCCGACTTTCTGGCAGAATGTTCCCACTCTGAGGAGGATAGCCCAACCCCCGGTGAGTGGATAGTATACACCGATGGGTCCTCCACGGCTAATGGAGCAGGGGCCGGAGTGGTATTGACCAGCCCAGAAAGGACCGACTTTGAGCATGCCCTCAGATTTGTCTTCCCCGCGTCAAACAATGAAGCTGAGTACGAAGCAGTGCTCGCAGGCGTCAATCTAGCCAAAGCCGCAGGCGCGGAACGGATCGTCCTGGCAACAGACTCCCAACTCATCGCCAACCAAATCAATGGAGAGTATGAGGCTAGGGACCAGACGATGGCCGCGTACCTAGAAATGGTGAAGAGAGAACTATCAGGCCTGAAATCATATGAAGTCAGACAGATCCCCCGATCCCAGAACAATCGGGCAGACGCCCTGTCAAAACTGGCTAGTTCCAGCCTGCAGGATATAAGAAGGTCAGTATGGGTGGATGTCATCCAGGAAAAATCTACCGTCCCCTGCCAAACCATCAGCGTGGTGGAGGAGGCAGGCCCTGGAGATTGGAGGACCCCCATCATCCTGTTCAAGAAACACGGAATTTTACCAACTGACCCCGTACAAAGAAGAAAAATGCCGGCAAGGACTGCATGGTTCATCATTATGGGAGAGGACTTGTACAAGAAATCTTTCTCGTCCCCCCTGCTCAGGTGCCTGGGGGCAGAGCAGGCAGCGGAAGTTTTAGATGATATCCACTCTGGCATATGTGGCCATCACATAGGAGGAAAGTCGCTGGCACACAAGGCCTTGAGAGCCGGATACTACTGGCCGACCCTGTTGGCCGACGCCAAAGACTTGACTCAAAAGTGCAGAAAATGCCAGCTTTTCGCCCCATCCATCCATGCCCCGGCCCAAGAGCTCAGGCCAATCCTGTCTCCCATCCCCTTCGCTCAGTGGGGGATGGACATATTAGGACCCTTTGCGGTAGCCACCGGGGGAAGAAAATTCTTGATCGTAGCTATCGACTACTTCACCAAATGGGTGGAAGCTGAGGCAGTGCCTAACATCACCGAGCCTGCGGTCAGGAAGGTGATTTGGCGGAACATTATCACTAGATTCGGCCTGCCAAAAATGCTGGTGTTTGATCATGGAAGGCAGTTCGATAATGACCCCCTGAGAATTTGGCTGGAAGGCCACGGCGTCGCGATTGCTTACTCTGCTGTCTGCCACCCTCAAACCAACGGACAGGCAGAGGCGGCCAACAAGCAGATCCTGAACGGTCTTAAGAAAATGGTAGATAACCTCAAGGGCAGGTGGGCCGACGAGCTCCCCAGCATACTCTGGTCAATCCGGACCACCCGAAAGGAGTCTACGGGCCAGACCCCGTTCGGCCTAGTATATGGTGCAGAGGCTCTACTACCAATTGAGGCCAGGATCCCCTCCCTGCGCTCCTTACAATACGACCAGGCTGAGAATGAAGTAGCGATGGCTGAAGCCTTAGATCTGGTCAGTGAGGTGAGAGAGGAAGCCAGTGCCAATATCGTCGCCTACCAGCAACGAATGAGGAAGGCATACAATAAGAGAGCACATCAACGAAATTTTTAGTTGGGTGACCTAGTCCTCAGAAAGACACAGGCCGTGGGAAAATCGAGAGAGCACGGCAAGCTCAGCGCTAACTGGGAAGGTCCGTACCAAGTAACCCAAATCTTAGGGCCAGGCACGTATAAAATCGCCAATCCTGAGGGCCAAGAGTTGAGTGCTCACTGGAACGCAGACACCCTGAAGAAGTATTATGTCTAGCAAGATCTTAAGATAGTTTTTGTTTCCTAAAAAACTGGCAGAGAACGATCAAAGAATGTCGACGGCTCCGACCGCCCTGTTAAATTTTTACAAAGAAATGAAAGAACTTCCAAGTCTATACTCGTTGTCTGTTCAAACTTGCGTTTTCACACACAAACGAGCAGGGGGCAATAGGGGGAGGCTCCCCTATTGCCAGGACTAAGGAAAATAGCCCCCCCAACAAAAATTCAACGCCTCCCTGCACGCAGGGGGCAGGCTCCCTGGACTCTGACCAAGAGCCAGGGACAGGCCGAACGAACAAGGACTAGGGGCAAGCCCCCCAACCTTGTATAAAAAACGCAGCCACCCTGCTTGCCCCTGGGCAGGCAGGGGGCAGGCCCCCTGGACTCTGACCAAGAGCCAGGGACAGGCCGAACGAACAAGGACTGGGGGCAAGCCCCCCAACCTTGTATAAAAAATGCAGCCACCCTGCTTACCCCTGGGCAGGCAGGGGGCAGGCCCCCTAGACTCTGACCAAGAGCCAGGGACAGGCCGAACGAACAAGGACTGGGGGCAAGCCCCCCAACCTTGTATAAAAAACGCACACCCTGCTTGCCCCTGGGCAGGCAGGGGGCAGGTCCCCTGGACTTTGGTCAAAAGCCAGGGACAGGCCGGATAAACAAGGACTGGGGGCAGGCCCCCCAACCTTGTATAAAAAACAAGTGTCACCCTGCTTACCCCTGGGCAGGTAGGGGCAGGCCATACTCTATGGAGAGCAAAGAAAGAAGAAATAAAGGACAAACATTCAAAAATCAATTCAGGAAAGGATAATACGGTTTGAACAAAGCCCAAAATAAAGATCCGGAAAGGTCAGAATATTACAGACAAGCTGGCCATACTAAGGCGCAGCATAAAAAAGTTATCGACAAAGAGAAAAAGCCTAAGCATCAGGCACACCATGGGGGTTCCGGCCGCCAGAGCTTCGTTCTTGGCAGCATAAAGGTTTTGAAATGCGTCCTCGTCAAAGACAGGAAACATTTCCTTGATTACCTCCATAACAAGCTCCAAGGAGGAAGTAGCCCCATTTTCAAAGCTCAAGTCCGTGGCAGCTTCAGCTTCCTTCAGGATGGCATCTTTCTCATCTTGCCACCCAGCCTGAGCCTGTTTGAAGTCTGAGCTGACTTTGGACAGCTCTTCCTCCAGATCAGCTGCTTTCTTCTTGAAATGCTCCATCTCAGCCAGGGACGTTTCAGCGCGCTCCACTGCCAGGCGGCTCTCCTTCAGTTCCACCTCCAGCTTGGACGCCTCCCTTACAGCCTGCTCCCCCTGAAGTCTCCACTGATTGGCCTG
This sequence comes from Agrostemma githago, assembly GCA_958450325.1. NCBI lineage: Eukaryota > Viridiplantae > Streptophyta > Magnoliopsida > Caryophyllales > Caryophyllaceae > Agrostemma > Agrostemma githago. The sequence continues at coordinate 4,225,901 of OY288255.1, forward strand.
CCCCTTCGCTTCCTCCAGCTCGCTCTCCTGCTTTGTCAGCCTGTCCTTCAAGCCAATAATCAGGGTCACATCCCTTTCAACCACGGCTAGGCGATCGGAAGGAGGGGCTCCAGGGGTGACAGTCAGCTCCTCGTCACTTAGGCGGCTGAGGGCCGCCAGCTCGGCAGAAGCCTGCAGCACCCTAGAAGTACGCTGTATGTACTGAATCACCTGGCAGACTTGGTGAGGCGGTCTGCCAAGACAGTACCAGAATCCGAGAGCAGGCCTGATACATCAACACTATCGCCTGCAGCACAGTGGAACTCTGCATTCTCCTCCAAGAGAGAAGCACCCGGGACATCGTGAGCAGGGCGTTTCGCCTCCGGGGTCTCCACATCAGCCTCCAAGTCAACCATAGGCACAGTCCCTGGAGTCTCCCTATTCCTCTTTCTCCTACGGACCAAGGGAGCACTCTCTCCAGTCTGCTCAGAGTCCGCATGGTGAGACCCCTGGGAAACGTGGGTCCCAGTAGGGGAGTCGTCCAAAGGCGAGAAGCAGCACCTGCAAGACGGGTAAAAAGCCAGTTAAGGAAACAGGGATGGAAACCTCGAGAAAAATCATCAGGCCAATTGAAGCCCCTAAACTACCTTCAAGGTCGGGAATCAGGCCCAGCGGGGTCAGATATTCATCCGTGGTGATAAGATCTGCGTGAGGAAGCCAGAAAGCAGGCTCATTGGGGGGAGCCCCCTCAGTAACCTTAAATTTCTCAACCAAGTTTTCGTCCGCCTGGCTCAGCTTCACCTTCAGGTCTTTTCCCCCGACGCCCGGATGATATTCCTCACGGGTTTCCATGCGGGTATGCACGTGATTCCTAAAATGCCTAGGGATCCGCCACCCTGAGGCGCTATGCACATACAGAAAATTGTCTTTCCAGTCTTTCAGGCCGTTTAAAGCCGGCCAGACCAGAGCGTATTTTTTCGACTTCAGAATGGACCAGTACCCCGGGGAGTCATCCCCCCTTGATGAAGACACCATTTGCAGCCAAGTCATGGCGCGCAGGGCATCAATAGAGGGCCCCTCCCCATGGAAGAGACAAGTCCAGGTGTAGGCCACCAAGGTCCTGATCGCTGAGGCAGTCAGCTGGGCAATGGCCACGTTCATCCTCCTAAAAACCTCCTCCAAGAAGGGGTGTAGAGGGAATCGCAGGCCGAATTCCAGGCTTTTGTGGTAGACAGCCACACAGCCGTCAGGAGGGCAACACCGTATCTCTCTCCCCGGGAATTATAACGGTGTACCCCTCCCCAAAGTGATAGAATTTCTCAATCTCCCCGGCAGCATTACTCTCCAGAATCAGGTCTCGATTCTTGGTCTCAGGGTAGGTTCTCAAAGGAACCAGGTATTTGCGTTTATCCAAGAAATACTTTTTCCCTTTTTCCCTGGGAGCAAGGCCGGCAATGGTAGAGGGGTCAATCTCCAATGCACCGTCGTCGGAGTCGACAACGTCAAAAGGAGCGGGTTCGGGTGAGTTGGCGCCCCCATCTTCCTCGGGGCGGTTCCCCCCGCCGGGTCTGACCCCAGAGGAAGAGGCTAAGTCGGATCTCCCCCCTCTCCTATCCTCCGTCCCTCCAGATGACGGACTAAAAGTAAGAGCGCGAGCGCGAGACATTCTATTTCGCGAAGGAGTATGAGAAAAAGGAAGAAAAACGAAGAGTTGGAATCAAGATTCTAACCTAGAAAGATGACCGTCGCTGAAAAAGTCCGAAGTTAGGCGCTCCTCGAAATCTTGAAAGAGTTCTCAGCAGCAAAGAGAGTGAGGAAGAAGCGAAGGTTTGAGTTTCGAAAATGCTAAAAAGGGAATTAGGGGAAGAAAATGGGCTTATATAGGTCTGGGCAGTCGAAGGGTCACCTCTCTCTGCAAAGCTCTCCCCGCAAATTACCCCCCACGTGTCACGTCTCTAACAACCAACCTCCTCATCCCAAGAAAGCCTCGAGAAGGCAAATAGGCGTCAGAAAAATTTATTTTCTCAGTGGCGTCATTCCCCCTCCATTCAAATAATAATAATAAAAACAAGAGCAAATAATAACAAATAATAAAAATGCCACATGTAAACAAAGCTGCCTGATTTTTTCATTAAATTAGAGAAAACCCGAAAAACGGGCAAGTTACATCGCATACAAGCAAGAAACACAAGAAGAGCCCCTGTTTATGGCTCACCACACCTGCACCCCTCAGGCAGGCCTAATCATCATCAAAGCCTGGGGAATAATCCCCAGGGCTGTTGCACCCCCCTGCATCGGATCCCCAGTCCCAATCATCAGAGTCCTTGAAGGGATCCGCTGAGTCGTCATCATCACCTTGACCAGAGGAGTAACCCTGACCGTCACTGTCGCCGGAATCCCGGCTGCTAACATCCCAGTCCCTACCATAAGGGACTGTTTCAGTGTCATCGCAAGAGCCGCAGCCCACTTTCCTCTTCAGAGGAGAAGAAGGGCCCGACTCAGGAGAAGAGGCCAACTCTGAACAGCCGGGGTCGAACTGCTCAGGGTGTAGCCATGGAAAACACTCATGGCACCCCCTGTCGAAACAACCCCCGCCCTGGGGGCAACGCCTGAATTTTGGAGCGGCTGGAGAGGCCGTCTGAGGGCGCTTGCCCGCCTTGGCAAGAGTACTCCTGAGCTTCCGGTGACGTCGAGCGCGGGGCCGCCGGCTACGGCGCAAGATGAGAAAAGACGCCCGGGGGTACTTTAGCTTCCAACGCCCCCTAAAGCGACGGGACACCACGCGAGCCCCTTGGCAAAAAAGTACCTTGGTAATCCACGACATTTTCTTTGAAAAAAGAAGAAGAGAAGGTTGGAGATGGGTCGTGAAAATGGCAAAGGAAGTGCAATTTATACGAAAAAGGAGGCCGAGACATTAAATGGCGTCCCAACTACTTTGACAGGGGGCACGGCCAATCAGCACAACAACACGTTGCCCCAAAATCCATTGGGTATAGAAAGCAATCATCACTAAAAGAACATTCCAACCTCGGGAACAAGCACCGCATTAAATGCAAGAGAGTTCAAGAGTCAACTGCACCCCATCTCAAGAGACGCCTGCCAAGAGGAAGACCCTGCCTCCCTCTGGCCGGCGTGGGCCAATTGATGGGAGTTGACCAAGTACCACGGGTCGCCCGCCTGCGGTGCCCCGGAATGACTCGCCCCCAGGGTGAATCTAGAATCACCCGTCAGGCCTCCCTGCGAAGGACTACGGTGAGAACTCCAAAAGGCTTGCGCCTGCTCGGCAGGGTCCCGCCACCAGCCAAGCAGAGCCACCAAGTCCCCTGCGTGCTGGTTTCCAGGGTGCCCAAACCCCAATACGAACAGGGGAACCCGAGGGCCCATCCGTCATTCCGCCTCAGGTAATGGAAAATGGGTGGATGAGGAGAGGCCACGTGTCGTCCTCACGTCCACCCATTCTCCCGCTCTTTTCCTTCTCCTCCTCTCTCTCTTGTGGGAAGGTATAAATACCCACCCATTTCCCACTTAGAGGGGGTTGGATTTTCTCTCTCTAGACTCTTACTCCCAAAAACGCCGCCTAGTTCCTCACGAGCTAGGTTCGTCAAGGCATTCACGGACTGACTTAGGCATCGGAGAGGGTTCCCTCGGACAACCTCCGGGGCCCTGTGCGCTACTTGTGCAGGGAGCAGGCTCAATCCGCCGGGAAGGTCCGATCATAGGAGAGGGGAAAGGAGAGATCAAAGGAAGTCAGGCAAGCGATATCCGAATACTAAGAACCCGAATTCATAGTCGGGTTAATTGATTCCTTGACCGGAACTATTGTGAAAGATATCGAAAAGAGAAGGAGTTGTCTCGAAAAGTGAGAATGACTTATATTAAAAAACGGAGGAAGTATTAAAAAAAGAGCATAAAGTTTGAATTGATTGGATGAGTGATACCATGATACTCTTGAATTGAAGTAGTCCATAGTAGAAGTAGGAGTATGTGTTTCACGTTGATGTTTTTGCAGTTGGTCTATCTTACGATGAATAAGTTTAAAACGGGGTAAGTAGAGGAGATAATGATAATTGTTTATCTAGGTCACAAAAACCACACTTTTATTTTATCCCACCTATTTGATATCTATTTGACTCGTTATTTGTTTGTGATGGATATATCCGTCACAAACAAGAATTTGTGATGTTTTTGGATGAAGTAGGGTGAAGTACAATGAACCGAATTGAGGTAAATTAAATGGAAGTGGAAGGAAGTAATCTAGATAAAATAAACTTAATAGGAGGAGGATGCAGTGAAATGACCTAATTCTTGGTATTTCAAAAGAAGAGGGCCTAAAGCAAGATTAGTTTTAAAATAATGGTAGTAAGTAAAAATGGTGAAAAGGTTGAGCATGGCCATGGCCATGGCCATGGGGGGATCTGTACTCTGTAGATACTAGATAGATAGATGGAGAGGAGGGGCCACTTACTAATTTCATACTCCCTCCCTACTCACTTTTATCAATCTATCTCTCTCTCTATGTATTCTCTCATCCCTATATAAAAAGGCTTCTACCTTTTACCATCCAACCCCCCATCCCCAACATAAATCAAATTAAACTACATATTCCATTCCATGAATAACAACATAGCCGCAGCAGCAGCAACAACAACAACAGTATTAATGGAGATTAAAGAAGACGGTTTCTTAGAGGAGTTGGTAGGTCTACGCAGAGACAACAACAACTCTCCCTCATGGCTCACCACCACCAACAACAACAACGACTCCGTCTCCACTGACGAACTCAACGGCTTCTTCTCCGCCGCCGCTTCAACCACCACCTGGTCGGCCCCTGGGTTCGGCGACTCCTTCTCCTCCACCCTAGACTGCTCCTTCTACCCGTTTGCCGCACCCGAAAGCGACTACTCCGTCTCCATGCTCGACATTCCCACCCCATTCAACAACAACACCACCACTACTACTGGGTTGTGCAACATTACTGAGACTAGTAACAATAATAATACTACTACTACTACAACAACAAGTAGTAGTCCTAATAATAATAATAATAATAATAATAATAGTAGGGGTGGTGGTAGTGGTAAGGTGAAGAAGGTGCAAGGGCAACCTTCTAAAAACCTAATGGCTGAACGACGCCGTAGGAAACGCTTGAATGATCGCCTCGCCATGCTTAGATCCGTCGTCCCCAAGATCACCAAGGTATGTACTTTCCATCCCCACCTACTCTCTTCTCGGTTATATGCCACCACAAGTATTTTAATAAAATGTCCAAATATTCGGATACAATAATATTATTAACTCATGACCAGGGACGAATCTAGAGTTTAAATTTGGGTACCTTTACTACCTTTGCTACTAGATTTCCCTATGCTCATGACCACTTAGATCAAAGGCTAAAAGGTTATTTAGTTTAGTTAAAGACCTCGAGTTTCTGTCGTAGTCTTAAAACACACATGAGATTTAGAGAGAGCTTAAGGAACAAATCCAAATTAAACCGGATGATTTGCACGAAGATTGAGACAGGAGTAGAATGTGTAGGTACTAGTGTAATAAAGTATAGGGAGTAACTGTGCAATTAGCTTAATTAGCTAATTAGTACGGAGTAATGGTGACCCGTGAATATTGTGGTGAAAGATCAATAATGTGAGTTGGAAGTATTGTCTGTAATTGGGGCAAGTACGACTATGACACACTTTTTTTAGGGATAAATCATTCTGAGCTATATATGGTAAATACAAGCATGACCCCAGCCACCAGCAATAAACTACCTACACTACACACGATTTTACATTTCTATATACTTATATGGTCTCTCATCTTACACAAAAGATATATACCAAAAACTTAAACCGTAACCGTTCCATCTACAGGGACAAAGATTCAAATCTGAAATCTATTATTCATAACACTTAATAAAGTCTTTAAGTCTTAACCACTAGGCGCTCAACATCTTATTGTATCACTAATAATATGTTTTCCTAATTGTTACGGTATTTTGATCTCGACAATTATCTCCAAAAGCAAATATTACAGGACAAGGTTTACCATTTTCTAACCGTTGGACTTGATAAACCGGTTACTACATCAGTCTCATTTGGGTTAACCTAGTCTTGATTTATCAAGTCAACTAATCGGATATTGTTCCTTGGTGTCGGGTGAGGATTGAAACAGATCTATGAATTTGTCTGGGAATTGACCAAAAGTTTTCATGAGAGACCAGTAGACCACAGTTAGATTGTGGTTTCATGACAATATAGTCCCTTTCATCTGGGTCTACAATCGAGTTAATGGTATCTTAGGGGTAAACGAGTGAGTCTTTTAAGAGATCGTCGTCAGTGGAAGACATAATATTAAAACGAAAAAAAAATTATAGTAAAATTTATTTCCATTATGTTCTTTTGTTTAAAGAAATGCGTACTTAGGGTAATAGTAATGGTTGTAGTTCCATACACATAATCCAATTGCCACTAAAGCACATCTAATCATATAAGGAACTTTTTATTCTTCCTCAATGGTAAAAGTTTCATATATTTATTGCGGGTCCTTTTTTTTTCTCTCTTTTTAATGTATGAAACCGGTTTCTTACTTTAGAAACCGGTTTCATATAAGGAGCTACTTATACAATGGTTAATGAACTTCTTATATGCTATGAAACTCCTTAAAATTCACCATTGCTATTGCCCTTAGTCGCACATGAGGATCAAATCTACAACCTCTTGATAAGGATAAGTATGCTCTTGCCACCGGAGCTAAATTTTCTTCTCAATAGCATTAATAAGAAAGACTCTCTATACTCCCTCATCTTTTTCAATAGTTATCTATGTTTGAAATCTCTCACATGAAAATAAATAATTAATTAATTATTGAAAATGATGAAGGGAGCAATATTTTGTGTAAGCCACACTGAAGCCCGAAGGGGCGAATAAAAGTCCGGTGTCACGATTTTACGGACTTACGGTAAAGTAAAAACAAGTGCGGAGTAAAAAAGTTGGAGTCTACAATTAATAAAGGCTTCGTGTTCAGGTCATACATGATCATGTAGTGAATCCTTCAATCAAAATCTAACTTGAGTGAATCTCATGTCACATTGGTTTTTACCACTTACGTAAATGCTCATAAAACCTCAATTTAGGGTCTAAACCCAATTTTGTGTTGGGTTTGGATCATATTTTCATATCATGTCAATGATTAGAATGTACGAATATAAAATACTCCGTATATCTATGTGAGTTGTTTGGGTACTCCTTAGAGGCGTAATGTCATCCTTTCTCTTTCATTTATAGTCTAAGAGCAAGTGAATAATGGTTCTTAATCTTGATTTGTCAATAATTTTTTTTTATAAAGTTCTACTAAATCATAAAATTTGTTCTTTATTTTAAGAATTAAGTTCCAAAATAAGGGAAATGGATCCTTTTTATAACTTTTTCTCTCCATTACCTTCCATTATCTCTAATACAACAATATAATATCATTAATCATACTCCACCTCATCAAAACAGATCACCGTTAGATCGTTTTGAAACAAATCTAAATCATCCAAAAAGTAATGGAAGATAAGGGAGAGGAGGAAGTAATGAGATGAACTTTACTCTAAAATAAGAAGTTGGTTTATATGCATAGAGAGATGTGATGGCCAATAATAAATTGATCATAGCATAGACTAATGAGTAGAGATGTCAAAGGGTAGGATCTTGACCGGATCCTATAAGATCCAAACCTTGTCCTTATTTCTCCCCTGGATCCGGATTCAATCCATATCCTAGGGTCCAAAATTATAGGATCCTTATCCAGATCTAAGGATCAGGATAGGATATGGATCGGATCAGAATCTTTTCGTTTTTAAGTTCATCTATGGTTCTAAATTATATTCTCACCTTAGTTAATCATTTAAAGACAACATACCTCATAGAAAAAGAAGTTCAAACTAATCACCAACAAAGTGAAGTAACTAAATGGAGTTCAGAGTTCAACTAACACTACTACATGTCTACGTACACTAGTCCATAAAACCACAAAGATAATCTATCCAAAATACATTACGCAAAAGAAACAAAGTCCACAAGAAACACAAGCTGGTTGTGTAGAGGCATTTGGGCTCGGGCTTAAATTTAGAAATTACAATAATATGCAAAAAAATCTAAAAGGGTAGGATAAAGGTCAAATCAAGATCTTATAGACGGGATTCTTATCCGGATTCTTTTATTTTTAAAAAGATCAGGGTCGATACTTATCCTCAGGATTCAAAATATTGCGATCCATATCTTATGAATTGTATACATTTTTTGTTTGGACATGAATTTAGGTGAGGTTGAGAATGAGACTTTTAAAGTTAAACTTACTCATTTGTTCTTTAAACAATTGCCCAATTTTGTGGAGGATAGTAGAACTGTATACAAATGAATGGAATGCATCAAAATGGAGTATGTATACAAATCATTGGAAGGAAGGACGCATATAAAAATGAGTATTTGCGACATAAACCTTAGGGTTTTTCTATTTATACAAGAGTCTAAAGCACACAAAACGAGGTCATTTGAAAAGCAAAATAGTCGTCCGTCAACTAGATTAGCGCACAGTGGTGGAGAGAATCGCACGATGACATCTTTTGTGATCTTGATTAGCACGGTGAAGATTAGATAGACACAACCAAAGTCGCAGAGTCGTGCCTTTCCTAAACTCATTGCGCACTATTGTGCAGAGAATGGCGTAACTATCTGTTTTGTTTCGTATTGCGTCCTTTTTTTCCTTACTCGTGATGGGTTTAGGGTCGTTTACTCGGTTCCGGGACCTCTCCTAGTCGGGTATAGTGGTTGAAAAGTTTGAAAACAACCTAGGAAAGCATGAAAAGCAAACAAAAACGAACTGAGCACCCAAGTGACGACGACCTTTATGCAATATATAGATGATACAAAAGCAAATAGGTATGGAGTACAAAATATGCATAAAAATGAGGATTAGGCCAAAGAAAATAGTTAGAAAAGGGGTTAATAAAGCACTTATTGGTAGGTACAACTTAGGTTTTCCGTTGGAGCCTTCGGCCGTAGATCTCCTTTGAAGTTAATTTGGAGACTCCAATAACTAATACGCTCTCATTTTGAGCTCTATTATCCAATAACTTTGTCATTGTAAAATTTGCAAGATATATTTCTTGTATCAATCTTTTATTTATTTTTAAATAAAATATTATTCATAATCAATACTCGTACTTCGTATAAAAGTAGAAAAAAATTCGAATTAAAAAAAATGCAATTTGATGAGAGTTGAGCGAACAAAGACAATATGATGGGGGGAGACTTGAATTGATATAACACAAATTCTCACTTGTGACGGTCATATCCGTCGTAACCTTGCGACGGATCAAGTAGTATACCCGTCATAAAGGAGACTTGAATTGATATAATGACTTACTATTATACTGTAATGATTGATAAGAAATGAAGATAACAATTGAAAAGAAATGTTGAGGAAAAGGGAACATAAAAATATGAACAACGATTTGGCTTAATGTACCTCATTATAATTTGAAAAACAATTAAATTAATTCCTTGTGAGACGGTCTTACATTACATTAAGGTACATCCATTTCATATTTTGCATGGTCTTACGTTCTTAACAATTACAATTTCGAATAATGAAACGCCCTAAATTGAATGGTTATTTATGAAGTAATTAATTTTTAAAGCATATTTTTATGATATAAATTTATAATCTTAAAATGAATATATCCATCATAGTGAATTACACTGTGTTTAACTGTTTATGGTCCCCAAAATGGAAAAACGTCTTTCTTGTTAAATCTTTACACGAAGGGAAAATAGACCATTAAACATGTGGACAAATAAGTCATACTCAGGTTTATGGCATTAGAATTTAGAAGTCCTAAGGTTTAACGGTGGGAAATACAGTACTCATTAAACTACTACGCCTATCTAAATTTTTGTTCCGGTAGACATATCAATCCGTTAATGTTATGTTGAAATGGATTAAATATTTGTCTATGTAGATATAAAAAAGACAAAGATATTGTTATGTACTATACTCCATAATTTTTTAGGAACAATTATCATTCGTATTCGTTCTTATCTAACTAATCAAGTAATATTTGATATGTATATCTATATAAGGGTAATAACGTAGTTGTATTCACCATATTTTCATTGTCACTTATCTAATTATGTATGAAACTTTCTATTTCATTGTAATAGTAAAAGTTTCATACATTTATTGTGAGTCTTTTTTTTCATTTACATGTATGAAATCGGTTACTTAATTTAGACACAGATTTCATACAAGGAGCTCTAGTTCAATGGTTAAGGAGTCCTCACGGGGTATTACATAAAACTTCTTAGTTCTTTCTCTTACCATTGCTATTGCCTAATGATATGACGTATAGTATGTTAGTGATGTAGTCCTATGCTAGGCTTGCCATATTTCAGGGGCCACATATTCCCTGCGCCACTGACTTGTCAACAATCAACACTGTGCTACTGAACAGACTCCTACAGTAGTCCTACAGTATGATACTGGCATTATTATCATTTTTTCAAATGATAGTGGTATTATCATTGCACAAATCACATCGAGTATTAGAAGACGATCTCACGTGTGAGACAGTTCATTTATGCATATAAACAACTTCATTTCTCATGGATAATCTAGCGAGTGAATCTTTACTCAAAGAGACCGTTGTACGCTGTGAGACGTCTTACACAATAACTATTATATACACGGTTATCATATAATTGTGCTATAATTAATGAGAATACAGTTATTAGTATTATAGGAGGTGAGATTTGTTGGTAATCTTAATAAGCAATATTGTTAATGAGTGATCTGAGGTGTGCAGATGGACAGGACATCAATTCTTGGAGACACGATTGATTACATGAAGGAGCTGCTTGAGAGGATTAATAAGTTGCAGGAAGTTGATAATCATGTGGGAGTGGCTTCGGCTTCGGCTTCGGCTTCTAACCAATTCGATGTTCTTGGCATTTTTAAGGATGTCAAGCCGAACAATGAGGTCCTTGTCAGAAATTCACCCAAGGTACCTTTTTTTTCTTATCTTATTTACCGCATGCAACCCGTCTGGTTGATTAGTCACAATCGATAATGAAAATAATGCTACTAGTAACACATACTCCCTCCCTAGTTCGATGACCTAACGAGAGACGGTGGTCTCTCCATAGACCCACTCATTTTATTTATTGATGCATATACTCCGTACTAGTTAGTTAGTATAAGAAGGGTTTGCCAAGCACGCCATCCGTCCCTAGTACACTATACCACGGCTCTACAGAAGTCGGCTCACGAATCAGGAATGCTTTGCAGTTTGATGTTGAAAAGAGGGAATCGGATACGAGGGTTGAGATATGCTGCGCAAGTAAACCGGGCTTACTACTATCAACTGTAAATACGCTAGAGGCCTTGGGCCTCGAAATTCAACAATGTGTTATAAGCTGCTTTAACGATTTCTCACTGCAAGCTTCTTGCTCTCAGGTAAATAAATGACACGTTTTCATATTCTGCGACTCTGCTATATTTCTCGGCTAATAAATCCGTATTTGTAACCTACTGTAATAGGGATTGGAACAGGGTTCGCTGCTGGGCTCCGAGGATATCAAACAAGCATTGTTCCGAAATGCTGGGTATGGCGGCAGGTGTTTGTAGAAATATTTGCCAGTAAATACGCAAGCATTGTCTGTCCACCAGATTGAACTAGCTAGCTACCAATTCGACAATGTTAAGATCAGAGCTCAGTCGATCATGGACACTACTTATTAGCCCTAGCCCGTATTCATGGTTCAACAGACCGTGTCTTTCTTCGCTTCAGAGTTGAGACTTGATGAGGTGATGCTTTATTTTCATTCATCAAGCCTGCAAGTAACTGAATTTGATTATTTCAGCCTAGTTTTTTTTTTTTATAAGCAAACGCCTGCAATGCAATGGCGGGAATCTGGAAAGGGACTTATGGAGTTAAGTAGTGTACAATTTGGTGTATTGATTGGGTGTTTGTGTTTGTAGCAGTAAGTTGAAGATGATCGACGAGTTTGGGTATTGATCGAGTCATGCAATTACGCACCCAAGTAGATAATACGCTTTAATTATATATTTCATTCGTCTACTTTCGACTTAGCATGAAGCCATAGGTTCTAACTAAAGTTTGTCTCGACTTATTTTGATCGATCACTACCATGTCATCTGCAAACATAATACACCACCATGGAACCTCATCTTCAATTGCCCTCTTCAATTTGTCCATACCACTATCCCAGTAAAAAAAGAAAAGACTTGAACATCTAAGGGCACCACCTTGAACGCTCATCCATTTGTAATGAAGTACTCTCTCCGAGTTTTTATGATCGACCTATTTGCTTTTGGGTGAAAAGTAAGAAAAGAGAAAATGAGTGGTTCAAAAAATGAGGAAGAGAGAGAAATTAATGGGTAAATGCGAACCACACATTTATGACTTAAAATGAAAAATGGATAAAAGATCAAACTCAGCTAAAAAAAGAATGCGGGTTAATGATAGGAACTCGGAGAGAGTATTAAACTTTGGTTTATTAGTTCACTATTCAATCACCTTAAAATTTTGGTTTAGATTCTTAACCGACGAGTTTATCGAATTTCGATACTATCATTTCTCTCTATTGCTGTTAAAAATTTCGGAGAGCGCATTTTATGACCTAATGAATAGACCCGTTGATTTTCGACAAGTTTTGGCTCTGGGCCTCAGATCTTTCAAAACTGTGTATTATACCCAACGATTTGAGAGTCCGAGAGGTCCTACTGGGTAGTGTCTCGTTTTCTTCCGGTTTTTTCTGTGTCTTCAGGATATCTCCAGTTCATTTTCAGCCTTCAATAATAAGTAAACGTCCATTTTGCACGAATTTTCGCCTTTTAACTGACGCGAGTTATTTGTTTTCCGAAACTCTCATTTCTCTTCCGTTGCTCCTAAAAGTACACGTTGTATGATACTCCGTATAAGGGATAGACCGGTCAATTTTGCATGTTTTGTTTTGGTCCCAAATCCCAAAAACCGTGTATTAATACACTACATTTGAGCCGTCCAGGATATCCCACCTTCAAATTTTGTTCAAAAATTTTCGGTCTTTGAACCAGACCGATTGAACCGGCCGATTAAGTAAGCAAACAATATTTTTAAAAATAATATTCTAAGAAAAAGTCAAATAAAAATAATTTCGATTTTTCAGAATAAACTGATATGTAAAGGAAAAATATTTTTAAAAAGTGTTCGTTTTATACCCCATGTTTGTCACTTACTTACCAATTTTTTTACCAATTTATCATGTTAGTGCCTTTTCTTTTTACCTAATTTTGCAATTTGGCCCATGATTTACCAATTACTACATATTTGAATATTGATTGGTCTCGCATACACTTAACATGAGACATAACATTAATTATACTACAGTACAAAATTTATAAAAGAAAGAAAATAATTTTAAATAATAAATCACAAATTCTTTCTTAAGACGGTCTTACAATAATCATACACGATAATCATTTTTATTAATATCAGTTTGCATAAGTACCTGGTACGGAGCAACAGTATATTTGTAGATGGGGTAACTTAAAAAGTAAAAACTAGTCAAAGTTGAAGGCTTGTAGATGGAGAAAAGGGTTTATGTGTATGTCCAGCTCAAATCAGCGTGCAAGATTACAAGGATTATTCAAGCCGTACCCTTAAAAAAAGATTAATTAATAATAAGGAATGCGTAAGAAATCACAAAAGCATCTGGATTGGATTATACTCTTTAATTACATTACATTACATTACATAATCCAATGAGATTAACTTCCAAATCTGAATAGAAAACGGAACCCATTTTCAATGATTTAACTTCCGTCGCCATACTTTTTGACAATAATAATGTATGTACTTCGTAGAGCTAGCGTAGTAGGTTCCAAGCTTTTGGGTCGCCCTCTCAAAAATGTTTAACTCTTCTCTTCTAATACGGAACCTCTTCCTTAATTATATCTAATTAAAGGATGATTAGTAAGTTAACCTAACCTAATACTAATTATCCACCCTCACCTCCCTTGTGCAAATAAACCTAACTTCATAATCTGAGTATCACTAATCACATACGGAGTACTTAGTAGTATAAAGCAGCTTTGGGGAGTACTTAGTAGTATAAAGCAGCTTTGGGGAGGATGCGTTGGATTAATCTAATACGGGATTAGGGGATAATTAGTGGGATGCTAACTGTTTGTTGCGTAAAAAGAGTGCGTAAATGTCAAATTCATCGTCCAAAGACTCCCAACAATATATGTGTACCACCGCGCTTTAATTAAAGCAAATTTTCATATGAGACGGTCTAACGATACGATTATTGTGAGACCTTTCATATAGGAGGAAGTTATTAAATTAATAAAACTAGTTTTTGTCCCGTGAAATTCACGGGATGTCAAGATTATTGTTCAATTTTATCTCGTTATTATAATTACAGTATCTTGTTTGATATTGATATTTTTTTTGCTTAAAAAAATAAAATTAAGTATTAAATTGATATTCATTACATGTAAGTTGAAATACATCACATATGTAAAAGATACAACAAAATTACTATCGATGGTGACGAAAATTTATTATAATAATATTTTATGTTGATCTTCAATACTCTATACCAGTCCGCAAAAATCACTTAATTAATAAAAAGAAATTGAAGCCATCTATTTATAAATTTCCCAACACCAATTATTATTTAGAAAAAAATTCATCAATACTTAGCGTGCAACAATTTTTTACAAGTATGTATTTAATACATAAAAATTAAAACTTATTGAGGACAAAGAAATGCTGCTAAGAATTTAATTTTAAACCAATTCAAATTTTAGCTAATATAAACCCAAAGAATTTTTTTGACTTAGTGCTCATATGTCATAGGAGTACATATCAATAAGCAAAGACTACTTCGTTTTATAGATCCTCAACTCCCCAATCACAATTGAGATCTAATAATATCATTTCCAAAGTCGTATTCTTACTCAGTACTCGTACGGTTAAATGAAGCAAATTATATACTACGTTCTTAGTATAACTTGGATCGCTTACGCCAAAATGTTGTTCATTCTTGCCTAAACATCTACTCCGTAAATCATAAAAAAAAGGGGGGAGGGAAGAAAATTATTGAAGAGCATATTAAAAAAGGAGCAACATTGGAGTACTTGTTAAATTTTTTTGGCTAAAAAAAATTGTATTCCCTTGGTCTCTATCATTTATTTAGATTTGAATAAAATATTTCTGACAAAAAATATAAAAAGTAAAACACACGATAGAGAGAAAGATAATAATATACGGAGTATTCACTTAAAAATGCTCAATTATCTAGTTTTTTTTATGATTGAAATAAATTTATAGTGCTAATTGTTTGACCGATGTAGTGGAAATGTTGAAACTTAAATGACAGTATAATAGTATATATACACTAAGTAGTAGTAGTAGTTAGGGAGGTAAGAGTAGTAAAATAGAGAAGTTTGGGCATGGGAAACGGAAGGATAGAAATTGACAATTAATCGTACAACATAAAAATTTGCATTTAAGTCTAGCTATGTTGAGATGATGTCACGTGTCGTTCAAATAACTATTCAACAAACTACTCATCTTGTCTTTTTATATATTTATATAGATAGATAGATATGTGAGAGGTCTCATAATAATCGTATTGTGAGACGGTCTCACAGGACAATAACTAAATTAATTAATTAGGTAAAGAAAACAAAAGAAAGTACTCTTTACTTATTTGTAGTAATTAACTATGATCACTTTGATCCATTGGTAAGATATTTTTCTAGTTTAATTAAGAGACTAGTATAGACCCCGTGCATGTATGCACGGTATTTATAAAAAATTATTTATTTAGTTAATTATTTATACAAAATATATTTTAATTAGAAACCCAATAATTTTTCATGATTTTTATCAATGTATTTAAATATAATAAAATAATTTGAAATTAAATAATTAATCAAGATAACGACCTCAACTAATAGACTGAAATACGTAGTCCAAAAAATTACTACCTACTCCGTATGTGTTTTATTTGTCATTCATATTTCTCGAGACGATCATTTCTCTTTTAAATATTTTTTTAATGTAAGAATAATTTTTGTAAATTGTGAAATGTATATTCACTTTAAATTTATTTTCAAATAGAGTATAATTTTATATCTTGATGTTTAGATGTACTTATTCTCTATAATTTTTTTCTACCATTTCATGTGGATTGGGTATGAGTTTTGGAATTAATTAGAGAATAATAAATTCATTCTTGGATGAAGGAGCTTTTTTAAGATGAAAAAATTGAGAAAAAAATGATGAAGTGGAATGAATAGGTCCCACCCAAGAATGAAATATTCATTCATGGATGAACATGCTCCTAGGGATATTGCATTGGATTCGATTATTTAAATATTACTTTCTATCAATATTATTGTTACCATCTCAAATTTTATTAGGGATATATACTACAATCTCGTATATATCCGTAACATAGACTCTAATTACAATCCTATATACTAATTTTATATCTTAATTTCAATAAGTATTACTTAATATTGTCTTATTTTAAGATGAAATCTGTAATTTATTATAGTCATGATAATAATGAAAATTAATCTTAGTATGTGATATATTGATACTTTTTCAATATGTTTATATTAATCTTAGTTTATTTCAATATGTTTATACTTTTTTTAAAAAATTTGATCATACATTCCATATCAAATATTGTATGTGATATATTCTAAATTTCTAATCAATCAATCAATCATATTTTCTACAAATATTCCGTCTCGAATATGATCAGAAAGATATACAATAATAATAATAATAACTATTTTATATTTTATGTAAAATATTGTACGGGATAGTGCAATCTCCTATTAACAAAAATAATGCAACTATTTGGTTAAAACGGAATACAATATGTTTATACTTTTTAAAAAAAATTGATCATACATTTCATATTAAATATTGTATGTGATATATTCCATTTAAAACATGTGATTTTCGTAATCAATGTAATCAATCAGATTTTCTTAATCACATACTTTCTGTGTTGTATAGCTTTATATGTGACGTAGTGATATTTAAATTAGTAAGATGGTAGAGTGTCCTTGGAAAGGAGAAGGGTCACACACATGAGGTTAAGGGTTCGATTCACACCTAGCTCATTTGGTCTATTTTTTTTATTTCTCTTATGGATAACTTTACGCGGGGATTTTGGATTTGAATCCTGAGAATGACGCTATAATGTTAAAACTCATGAAGGAATGTTTTGCTGCCCTTGAAGTCTTACTTGACTCAAATCCGGATTAAACTTGCATGATTTACCTCAAAAAAAATTATATTGTCTAAAATTTGTACCATTATACTCGTTACTCACAATAGCTATAAAAAAAAGTCTACAAGACTACAAATATATGGTAGCTCGCATAATGTCGATAACGCAAAATATTTTTGCAACAAAAAATACTCGTAGGGCGTACCTACTACTATCTAATCCAGGCACTCATAAATCGAATAAAAAATTGTTTAACTATATCACACATAATTATGAACACGGGTTTTACAATTAATTAAAGGGGTAATGTTAAATACAGTCCTTAGGATTATATTTAAATATTTGAAATCTCCCAAATTTAGTACTCCATATAAACCTAGAAATTGAAGTATAAATTAAGCATACATCGATGAAATTAATACATATATTACAAAATTATTTCTTATTTGATTTCTTAAATACGTAAAATCATTAGAATTGTACTCAGTATTTGTTATTTTCCTTAATTAAAATACAATAATAAGCCTAGGGTAAACAAGAATACAATAATAGACTTGCAAAATGAGGTGGGATTACTACCAATAATTAGCCATAGTCGCCTCAACTTGTCCACTATCATCATAATTCATACTCCCTCCCCACCACAATGATCTTCCCATTTATAAGTGGCACATGATTAAGAAATGAGTAATGAAAGGTGATAAATTATTTGGTGGGATTCAAGATGTCAAATCACAAAAAGTGACCAATAGAAAGAGAGTATAATTGATGAATAAGGAAAGTTTTGAAGTGGGAAAATCTTAGTGGAGTTTACTTTTAAGGAAAGTGGGAAGATCTTAGTGGGGGGAGGGAGTACTATATTCATAGAGTAGTCACTAAGTATCATATTGTAGTAACTAAATTTACAGTGGCACGTATATGATTCACGACTTCACCTATCGAATTAGCGACTTCATAATGTCCCTTTTCTTGTTTCAAAATGATAGAATCATCTATATATGTTATACTAATAATTGAGAAACCACTCTCCCATTAAAAAATTTCCACCTAAATATATGATAAGCTAATTCTATGTACAAAACAAAAAATTGAAAATAGACCAATCAATAAAAATTTATACGAGTACGTTTTTAGATTTAATGAGATTTTCATTAAATTAGAGAATATATTGACTATTAATTTGTTTTCATAAATCTATAACATTTTAAATAAGTACTACGGAGTAGTATTTAATTACTTTCCTAATAAATGAAATTCTACCCGAACCGTGCAATTGCACGAGACTTCAACTAATGTGTATGTAATCAAAAATCACAAATAGTCAATCCTTGATTCCTTTCATTCCTAGACAAAATAAAAGATTATCATAAATTCAAGATTTGTTATAGAAAATAAATTTGCAATGTGTATGCGTATTATACTAATCCACATTATTATGAGGTCAATCATTTTAAGTGTGGATGGATCAATTCCCATAAATTATTGGTTGTAACTTGTAACTTGTGACATTGATTTATGAAGACTGGGCAGTAGGACCTTGTACAAAATTTTAGTGGTCCACAAATCATAAGATCTCCCTCCTCAAACTTAACTAACATGAAATGTGATTACTTAAATTAATTGTTACTGTATTTTCTTCTGATAGAAATATTCATCATATTATTATAGTAAATCAAATATTATCCCTATCAACAGAAAAAAAAAGATAGTCAAAACAAACCATCTAAAAAATGGTTGATGCTCATGTATCTAAATAAATAGTTTGACTCGTCACAACAATTGGACGGATATCTTCATTATAATGGTGCGAAGAAATAATCAAGTAGGAATGATATACTGTTGTATGCAGAGCACAAACTTTTATTTGTGACGAAGTTATCCATCATTTTCTTATAATGGGTCAAATACAATCCGTTTACGTAAAATAAAGACAAAACAAAGTGAATAATATTTAACCCGTTATAACAAATTGACAGATACTTCTGTCACCATGGAGATTAGCTTGCATAAGGAGTACCCCTGGCCTGAGCATGTTGTGATATGAAGTATAAAGGCTAGGTTCCAAGGTCTATAAACTGTTTCCCCCGAATGATTTAATTTAATGAGTCAAGTTTGAGTACAGGAATTTTCGGTTATAAGGAACCTGTTGCCCACATCCACATGCATATCACCATATGTGCATGTTTCGCAAAAAAGGCCCCTCTCTCAAACCAAAATCATCCTCCCTAACATGGAAATACTCTTATCTATATAAATCTGGAATCTTTCCGTTAGTCTTTTTTGTAACAGATTATCCCTTATGTTATTATAACACATTAAATATTATTCATTTAAATAAATCGGGATAAATAATTGTTTCTAAAAGAGCAATATTTTTGTTTTTTTTCCTTTCGAAATGAGTAAATACTTCACCCATTATAATATGGTTGATCGTCACAAATAAATACTACACCAAACGTTGTGATCCTTCCCAAAAGATAAGACGGACAAGGTTATGGGCTCTCAGAACATATTAAAAGAGTTGGTTAGCAATGCCTAATTAAGTGTGGTTGTAAACTTGTAAAGTCAAGGGTGTCCAACATTATTAAACTTGCCAATACTAATCAAACTACTGATCAAACTGAAATGACTCAAATCCGACAAAGTTTTGTACGAATGTGATAAAGTTATTGAATATCCCTTTAATTAATTATTACGTATGTGACGATAGTTATCGAGTTAATCCAAGAACTGATGCTAAATTGTTCTTAAGAATCGTACCTAGGATTTTTTTTCCAGGTATATATTTGCTCAAGAGATGGACGATCTTCGTCATATTATTTTTCATTTTCTTGTGCTTTGGCATGATTTTATTTAAATTATCGAGTTAGCTCCGAGTGACATGTTTTTATTTTTTTATTTGAGTGTTTTATAGGAGACGACTTAAACAATTTTAGAGAATGATTCACGTAAACTGACCCCAAATCATTTTGTAGCCAATGCTCTCTTGTTGTTGTTGCGACATGATTAGATCCATCTCTCTTCCCCCACCTTCTCTATAAATACATCCAGATTGCAAGCCATACTAGCACAACTACAAAACAAAAAAATATGGGAAGAGGATGGAGAAGAGCCTTGTGCACTACAATCTCCAAAACTGAGTTACTTGAAAAGGAGAACGACGACGAAGAAAGCAGAAGGGCAATAGTAAGTCCAAAGAAGAGTAGTGGTGGCAGCAGCAGCAGCAAACTCGGGTTCCTGAATAGCATCAGCAACCCCTCCACGCCTCGTCTACGCGTCCGAACCTCCTCAGGGACTAACACCCTTGAGTCCAACCCGTGCTCCCCCCGCTCCCCTTTCTCCATCCTCAAAAACACCCTCGGCCTCTCCAAGTCCTGCTGCCCCATCTGCCTCCGCGCTCTCAATCCTAAGCTTGGCTTAGGCTCGGCTGTTTACACAGCTGAATGCTCCCATGCTTTCCACTTCCCTTGCATCGCCACTCACGTCCGTAACACCCGCGCCTCCCTCGTCTGCCCCGTCTGTTCCCTCACCTGGAAGAACGCTCCCTTCCTCACCACTGCAGCCAGCGCCAGCGCCCCCGTCACTCCTACTTTTGGACGAGCTAACGACGAGGACCCCCTTCCTTCGCCTCGCTTCAATTCTGAATGCAAAACTCCATCTGATAAAAACAAGGTGGGGCTTATTAGGAGGAGGAATGTGGAGGTGAAGCTACTCCCCGAGGCTGCCCTGGTCTCGGGGAGTCAGTCTTACGAGACCTACGCTGTGGTATTAAGCGTCAAGGCTCCTCCTGCGCCTGCCAATGACATGAACCGTGCACCAGTCGATCTGGTGACGGTTTTAGATGTTAGCAGCAGCATGGCCGGGTCGAAGCTCCAGATGTTGAGGCGTGCTATGAGGCTTGTCATTTCCTCCCTTGGCTCGGCGGATCGTCTGTCCATCGTCACCTTCGATTCTACTCCGCAGCGGGTATTACCGCTGCGGAGAATGACTGCACAGGGTCAGAAGGCGGCTCGGAAGATCGTTGATCAGCTGGACTGCGGTCAAGGGACTTGTGTCAGCGAAGCGTTGAGGATGGCCGCTCGAGTTCTTGAAGACCGGAGGACTAAAAACCCGGTTTGCACCATCATCCTCCTGTCCGACGCGCAAGACGACTATTATGCTTCTGGTGGTGGGAGTGGGAGTAGTAGTAGTAACAGCAGCAATACTGGATCACAAACCCGATTTGGTCACATTGAGATTCCGGTTCATACAGGTGGGTTCGGGTTCAGGACACCTCAACAGGATGCGTATGCTAAATGTGTTGGCGGGCTGCTGAGTGTGGTGGTCCAGGATTTGAGAGTACAGCTCGGGTTCACGTCCGGTTCAGCGCCAGTGGAAATCATGGCAGTCTACTCAGGGTACGGGAGGCCGAGTCTACTGAGCTCAGACTCGGCTCGGCTGGGAGACCTGTACGCGGAAGAAGAGCGGGAAATGCTGGTGGAGCTGAAAGTGGCGAGGTCAGCAGTGAGGGCAGATGCACACCAGGTGATGTGCGTTCGTTGCAGTTACAAAGATCCTGCAACAGGAGAGGTTGTCTACGGGCGAGAGAGGGCACTGTTATTACCTCGGCTACAGGGGGTGAGACCGAGTGCTGAGGCGCTCCAGAGAGTGGAGCGGCTCAGGAATATGTTCATTTACACACGAGCGGTGGCAGAGTCGCGGCGGCTGGTGGATCATGGGGATTACAGCAGTGCACACCATCTGATATCATCAGCCCGGTCACTGGTAGCGCAATCAGGTTCAGGTTCGGGTGAGGAATTCGCGAGAGGGCTGGAAGCTGAGCTGGCACATGTTCATTGGAAGAGGCAGCAGCAGCAGTGTCAGTATGAACATAACAATAATAATAATAAGGGTAGCAAGTTGTTGAATAAGCCATGTGTTAGCGATCTTCATGGCTTCGAATATGCAAGGTTTTGAATTATTATTTAAATGTCTAATCTCTAAGATAATTAAAGTAGTTGAGTAGTACAAGAATGGCCTGTAAAATAAGAAAAAGGAATCTAGGAAGTAATACATTATTGGGGCAGAAACTGAAACACAATCACATGATAGAGAAAGAAGCGGCGGCGTTAGGTGCATTGGCCTAGCTTTAACAAGCACAAAGTGTGAGTCAGACGGAAACCCCACGTTCTAACCCACAGCCCACAACAATGCAATGCACTGCACTGCTTAATGTGCTGCAACAGTTACATATTCCTGAAATCAACGAGTAGACGCCGATGGAATGGTAAGGGTGTACAATGACATGGTACTAAAACAGGTAGTAAATCATAGTACAGTAACAGCTTTTCTCTTTCTGTCATTTCTTCCACAATGATAATAATGCTCCAAGGCAAGTATTATTGCTTACTTTGTTTTTCAGGATCAAAATCATTTGTAACTATTTTTATTGGATGATAAGTAGATCAAATTGCAATCGAGTGTATGCATTACTCGCTGCAAACATTATCAAACTAAAAAAGAACAAATGACGCAAAATATGTAGACCTATTTTTCTTTGGTATCGTATGGGTATCATCGGTTGAGCCACTCAGCAGCTTTCGTGGCTACGTAAACCTGTTTCAATGGGAATGCACACAACCAAATTTTTAGTACATTTAAAAGAAGAAAAACAAAGGAACAAGGAATTGATAGAACTACAAGACTAGAATGTGAAGTCCCTGTCTACTTTTATGTTCTTTTGTTTACTGTCTGTGTGTGCAATGCAGCAGCAAAGAGAAGATAGACTCGATCTGATTCCACACTCTATTCCCTCGTACTCTCTCTCGTACTATCTTATTCAAACTTCCTTTATTCAACAACCTGATATTTACTACTAATAGAATTGAGATTCATTGTCAGGAAGAGTTAATCGTGCCTATTGCCTTGAATCAATTCACACATATATACAAGACTAGTTATAGCGAGATAAGGCCCAATTATAAGTTACGGAGTATAAGTTTATAACACCACCTAATAAATACATTGTCTTCCCTAAGGGTTATTCCGTATGCATATCGAACTTGGTAAGCACGACCAAGAGGATCCGATTTACTGTCATGTAACTTGCTTAATAATTGAGAGTGTATTAATGTTATTCATCGGGAATACACAATTTCTGACAACTTTGCAAAGGGAGTGGCCTAATAAACTACTACGGAGTACTAGTCTCAATTTGTGTTTAGTAGTTTAATGAGTGTCAACCCGTTGTGCAATTGGTAGCCCCATATCGCCACATTGATCTGCAGTTCTGCATACCCACGTCGTTGAACCATTTCCTGGGGTCAAGTCAACACATACTCTACAATTCATCCTTTCTTTCCATATTCTAATCCAAATAACAGATCGGCCAATACCATCAACTTAAATAAAACTAAAAGACGTCCTCTGGTGAGATGCTTCTCGTTCACAATTAATTTCTCCAATCACGTGAAATTACACAACAGGCCTGGATCACACCCGAGACGGGAAGAGTCCACTCTAAAATCAATTGTCAGTTCATTTAACCGTGGGTTCCGAGAGACAGGAAGAGTCCACTCACGAGACAAAACAAAAAAGTTTTACTCTAAAATCATTTTCTCTCATCTTTCAATGTGGGATACATGTGATTATATGGGTTTAGGAGTCATTCTCCATAAATCAGATACCAACCCTTCTAAACTGAAGATACGGAGGAGCAATCAATCAAATGTTATGATTCAGTTCCTAGCTACAATGATCCTACACCCCTTCTTAGCTACTCATTCAATCACGGCAGTTGAAAACAAACGACAATTTAAATTAAAGCAATGCAAAACATAACACGTCAACAACGATAGGAATAGGAAAGGAAGATTACCTTGAGTATTCAAAGTTTAAATCTACTGAACAATCCAATTACAAAATCCAAGACCATGTAATCCACCCCAAAATATTTGTACTGTAATTAGGGCTAATAGAGTTCTAAAACTTCGTAAATTAACTACGAGTAGAGTCGACAATCAGGTCATCCGGATCGGTTTTGGGTTAGATCAACATATTCTTTCGGGTCGAGTCTACTTCATGTTAGGAGTTAGATTGGGTTAATATATCATATTTTACAATCCCCTATATACTAAAAGAATAACAACTTTCAAAAAAAATTTCTCCAAAATGCATTATTTCTAAAGATGAAAGTTAAACAAAGAATACTTTAAAATAAATTGTTAACCCATTACATTTCATGAATGACGATAAAATCATCAAAATGGTAAATTTATAGTATAGTCATTCTTAGCTCCACACTAGAAAAAATATATTCAGTTCTTTTGTCTAAATAACGTTTTTGTTTTTTCGAGTTGAATCTCTTAACATTAATTTTTATAAAAATGTGGAAATAGTCTAATTTCTATTTCATAAAAAAAAAAAAAGTAATATACATACGAGGGAATTAAGTATTTCGAAATATGAGAATAAAATAAATAAAAATATACTTGGTAGATATGATATTTTTATCTAAACATACCTACATTTATTAATTTTACTCATTACCTTGATTGCTTATTAATGTGAAATTATTTTCTCAAAATTGAGGAATGTAAACATTAATATATACCTCCAATTTAAAATCTTAATTATTATGCTACAAAGCAAATTTTTTGTATAGCGTGCATTTATGCACGGGGCCTACTGTAGAATAATAGCTATAGAGTATTATAGTTAGATAGCTTACATACGTGTATATATCTTCTTTTATTAATAAAAGAAGAAACCAAGGAGTCCTACGTGGCAGCCTCCTTAGCACAAATTTGATACCTACATGAACTCTCAGCAAACCAACCAAAAACACATACCTAACTTCTAATATTTGCTTATTAGTCCCCATAATTTTCCTAATTTGTAACACAGTCCTCATCCCCACCAACAATACTCAATTTCCAGGAAGAGATTAATTACCCCTTCTCAATTCCCAGAATTAAGGTCCACGTTCTATTTAATTTTGCCATTTACCGAGAAGCACCAACTAACATCTCATTGAAGAGTTCCTATGAAATATGCATTCTGTATCTCGAAAATTACAGAATAATTTTTCATTCTCCTTCATGCCATCATTAAAGCCATGAAACCAGACTCTTCATACCAAGTACCTCTTCAATTACCAGGAATTTGCAAAATCTCTACCCTTATAAAAGGGTATTCAATTCAATAGTATCCAGAGATCTCATTCCTCTGAAATCATACATTATTTTCTTCCCCGTAAAGTTCATTATCCCGCAATTATGGCTAGCGAGAAGAAGATGGACTCAATCAAAGTGTTGCTAATGGATCTGAGGTAAATCTCACAATTACATCAATTTCGTTTGGTACGTCTAATTTGATTTCGATTTTAGAATGTTTACAACAAAATTACGAAACCAATGCTAAAATGACTTAGGATTGCTACTTTATTTTTATTTTAGACCTAATTTCATTTTGATTTTAGGAGTTCTTTTTATAAATTCTAACTGTATTAGAATTTAAGAATTTATTAGAATTTAAGAATTTATATGACTTATTAGGATAATATGTATTTTAATTTTAGTTTTAGGATTTATTTATAATTGCGTTCGCATTATAATTTAAGATTTTCAATTATTCGTATTATAATTTTATAATTGCATTCATAACTATACTTTTTTGTTGGATATTCTTTCACTCATTATCATCATAATTAAAATTCAACGTGTTCTCCCCCTCAGTTAATCATTCTCCGGGACTTGCGGGATATCAAACTTCAGTGTTCTGCGACGGATTAGTTTAAGTAACGGAAATGGCCTACCTCTCCAAATGAATACACGTACTCCGTAAGTATTATCATAAATTTCGATTTTAGAATGTTCATGGTAGACTTGAGTTTTGATTTTAAGATAGGATATTAATAGAGTTATTTCATATTATCGTTTCATATTTGTGTATTAGTAAATTCAATCTATTATGATTTTGTTCAAATTTTCTAATTTCATCATCCGGATCAACAATGGCTCTATATCAAGTCCTTGATACTGAGTATCGTTATCTAGCATAACAGGGGAAGAGAATTGTGTACAATATATAAATAGAAGATACAAGAGGATATTATACATAAGTAGATGATACCAGAAGATATGACAAAGAGATCACGATTCCTCAATCTTATCACTCTCCCTCTTTTTTTGATTTTGTGATCAAGATATGTTATCAATATTTGTTTTTTTTTTTTGTTTTTTTTTTTTGTAATTTTCATCTCTCCGTTTTGTCTGATGGATTAACTGACAAATACTCCATTATTCTGAACAGACGCGTAGAGATAGATTACCTATCAAATCCGTTCTCGATGTTTGAAGATCCTGATGATTCAAATGGCTAGCCAGTATATTTCCTTCGTTATTCATGAAGTACTTTATCTCTTTGACGGTCTAACATGTGTTAACGTAATTCTTACTAGCGTAATTGTAATCTACGGAGTATTGTTTGAAAGAAGCGTGTATTAATATAGGTATTTTCTGAATTCTTAAATTGTTACGGAGTATTTAACATTATAAAATATACGTACTCTTTTCGTCTTGGTCTTTTGATTACCCGTTATATTATAGGTAAAAAGTATTTACCTAAGTAATGCACATCGACTGCTGATTTATCCTACTTAAATATAATGTTTTTCTTTCGTATATCCATTTCTATCAATATCGGACAAGCTTGAAATTCAAAATTAATGAAAAAATGTAGAAAATCATTTGAAACAAGAACAAGTAGATTAAAGAAAATTTAGAAATAATTTTTTGGAAGAGATATGAAAATTGGTTAACGTTAGTTTTGGATTAAGGAGAAAAAGTAGTCGGGTAAAGTAAGTTTGAATATGGGGATTAAGGAAAGAGTCAGACATTAATAAGAGGAATTAATTAAGAGAGTAATTATAAGTATGAAATTAAGGAAAAATAGGGTGCGATTAATCAGGGGAGTAATTAATAAGAAATAAAAAATAATTTAGTAAGGTAGGTCAAAATTGATGGTGTAATTGTCTAACTAATACCTTAATCCCCCTTTTCCACTAATCAAATAACTCTACTCACATATTTTTCCGCCTAAAGTTTTCTACAACAAAAAAATAAAATTGGGCTATGCACGATTCGAACCATTGACCTCATGTATACACGACCCTTCTCCACTCCAACTACACTCTAACATCTTACTGATACAAAATGTCACTACATCACACATAGAGGTGGCAATCGGATCACTCGGGTCGGTTATGGGTCGGGTTAAGACGGGTCGGGTCGTCACGGGTTCGGGTTTTAACGGGTCAGTATACTTCGACGGGTCGGTTCGGGTTCGAGTCGAGTCTCTCACGGGTCGGGTTTACTCAGGTTAAAAATCGTAACGGGTCGGTTATGGTTCGGGTCGGTTTTCTAATAAATCGGGTTATATCGGGTCAATGGTCAGTTCTGGTTCGGGTCGGTTATCTAATCGGGTCTATTCGGTTCAATCATCGGGTATTCCATGGGTTAGTTAAGTCACTTTAGTAAATTTTCGGGTCTAGTTTTGAAAATAATCGGGTCAACTCGAGTAATACAATAAATCGGGTCAGTTAAGGTCAGACAATAAATCAGTTTAATTCGGGTTAGACAACCAATCGGGTCAATTCGGGTAAAAATAACGAATCAGGTCAATGTGTTGGATTCAAATTGAGTCACTAATAATTTTTACTTTAGAAAGTTAGATACACGAACTCAAAATAATACGTGAATCGGGTTACGGGTCAAGTCGGGTCGGGTCACAAGTCGGTTCGGGTCATGTCATTTCGGGTCCTATCGGGTTCGCGGTTAGCCTTCGGGTCGGGCCAGGTCGGGTTCGGTTCATAGTATTTCGGGTTGTATCGGGTTATCGGTTTGTCATTGGGTCGAGTCGGGTCGGTTTCGGTTCATCAAAAGTTCGGGTTCTATCGGGTCGGGTTTCGGGTGGGTCGCATCGGTTCCGCGGGTCGGGTCAGCTTTTGCCAGCTCTAATCACACATAAAGCTATACAACACATGAGGTATGTAATTAAGGAAATCTGATTAATTAAGGAAATCACATGTTTTAATTGGAATGTATTGATTATATATAATATATATAGTAATCAAATAAGATTTAATTGATGGATGGTTCATACTAACTAATTGATTGTTGTTGATTGATTAACTGATTGATTATATGCCATGTATATCACAAATATTATTTCAGTAAAAATATTATTCCGTATATTATAACACTCTTATATGGTACGATTAATCTTTAATATTCTTATTCTTATTTGATAGCATAATCTTACCGTATAATCTTGAACATATAATATTTTTGTCAAATAAATTCTACTGTTTTTAAACCTCTATTCTATAAATAACTACTCTATAAATTATTATAGGATACTACTGTTTCACATATGCACGGTTGATACTACTGTTTTATAGTATATTATTTACACGGTATTATTTGTACAAAATTACTCACCTACCTTATTCTTATAGGATATTATTCATGATTTATTATATATATAATTCACCTAACTCATTCGTCGGATATTTAATCCCGTACACATTTCACATACAAACATCATTCTAGCTTCACTTCCGTACTATACGTAATATTCTTTTAATTTTCTAATCTTTCAACTTTATTTACACCATACCCAAAAAATGTCTGCGTCTCAATCCCGACGTTTCAATATGGTCGGTGACATTAATGACACCAAGGAGACGTGGAGAATCAGGGTAAGAGTCATTAGGATGTATTCCGTACCGGCTTGGAATAATCCAAATGAAATTAGTCGGTTTGAAATGGTTCTACTCGATGAGAAGGTATAAATCCCCTTTTCCACTAGAATAACAATCTTAAGTTTTTTCCCGCCTACTTTGTATGGGCTATAGTTTGGGCCTATCTTGGTAGGATCATTTAGTTGTTAAGGCGATTGGGCTTATCCATCATTCGTCTACGTAATTATGTACTTAACGTGATCCATATATCAATCTATAATTATGCCATATACACTATTACATACTTGGCAGCTAATTACGTGCTTAACTTGATCCATATAATTATATGTTATATATATCAATCTACATTATTTCTCATATATTATGCCATAAATTCCTAATTTTATTAAGATTTTACGTCAATTTAATCCAATCAATCTTATCTTACTCCATAAGAAGCCACAACAGTGTTATATCTAACTATAGTAATTTTCATAAGTTTATAGTTATAACTTAGTAATTTATTAATTAGTAATTGTAAAGTAATTTCGAATTTAGATAATCAATAATCTAATCAAATGTATAAACCCCTGCATGTATGCACGGTAGTTATAGAAATTTGGTTTGAACCCTGTCACCATTATTTTACGGTTTTCCCTTTTACGAATATACACTGAGAGAATAACTCTCTCTAAAGTTTTATCTCAAAACTACTCTACTCTAAATATGGAAGGAAAAAATCATTACATAAATTAAAGATTAATAAATAAATTTCAATCTATTAATTGTCATTAATACAAAAAATGACAATTTTTTTTATGAAATCAATTTGGAAATTTATTATAATGTTATTAACTTTGTGACAAAAAAACGTATTTCTCTGAAATGTAAATATTTTCGAGATGATTTTTTTTACTTTAATTTCTACAAAAATATACAAAATCGGAGTATACCAATAAACTCTGTGTGATTTTTTTTCACAAATTAAATCATGACTGAGTTCACATGACACGTGGGATAACTCATTTTATAAAAAATGAAAAAAAATGAAAAAAAATCCTTCATTAAGTATTGAAAATTTAGGACTTTTCTTACTACAAATAAAAATTGTTCCCCATAACAACTAAAAAATCATCGGTACACATTTTTTACAAAATAGTACTCCGAAATTAAAAAGAGAAATGAGTATGTATCTTTAAATTCAAGATGACATATACGGAGCATAAAAAATATACGTATTATTTTCATTAAAACACACATTTAATGACATTTCAAAACATTATCCAATTATCTTGATTTGTTTTGCAATGTCAAAAATATCGTCATATATATACCTGCATATATCATTGTTAGATTAATAAAAATAAAAGAATTGAAAATCTAAAATAAAATATGCTATAAAATAAATTTATTAAAAATACCGTGCATTATTGCACGGGGTCTATACTAGTTAATGTTATAACAATCTAATACGGAGTAATTTTTATTTACTGAATTCCAATATTAGCATTATATTTTTATCTACAAGATACAAAGTCAGAGTTGATTAATACTCTGTAAAAATAAACTTTAACCAAAAAAGTAGTACGAAGTATTACGAATTTAAGATCTATTTTCTCTCACCCATTCAATTCTTTACGTGAGACCGCTTTTGTGAGGAAATATGGTCGACCTAGGTGAAAAATTGAATGGATGGGAGGGAGTATACTACTCAGTAGTTCATTAGTTTTTCGTGGTTAAATATAAAACCTTTTATTTGGATTTTTTTGAGATTATTTTGGATTTCTTACTTGGTGTTGTTATCTTTCAACACAAATGAAATAATCATGTGGAGTAGACTGCTGCTATATACCGTAATAGTTATTGATTCACAAGCATAAGCTCGATATTATGCATTTAACTAATACAGTCCGTGTTGCTGTCTACTTTGGATTTTCAAGTAAAATTCTTATACGTCGTTGTTATAATTAAGAGGCGATGATATTTCCTTAAAACAACCCCGTGATTTTTATCACGGGATTTATACTAGTTTATATATAAAAGATGAAACAAAGTCAGCTGACTTGGCACAATATAATCTCTTATTTCCCTCAATCAAGGGATTCTAAGCAAGGTAAAAAACAAGCTTCCAAACTATACTTATTTGCTAGCCAGTCCCTCCCAAATTTTCGTTATTTTGCAAAGTACTCCCCCCATTAATACCAAACACTCACAGTTCCCCAACTCGGCACTCTCTATCTTCAACCATTGCGATTCCTAGGGGTGAGCAAAAACCGGATATCCGATCCGGTTTTGCAAACCGTATCGGATATCCGGTTTTACAAACTCAAAATTTTGCGATCCGTATCCGATCCGGTTTTTTCCGGATATCCGGTTTTCGGATATCCGGTTTTTTCGGATATCCGGTTTTCGGATATCCGGTATCCGGTTTTATATTTTTTTTCAATTTTTCTTTTTTTTAAAACAATTTTTCATTTTTAATTAAGACTAGTTAATTGTTTTTAAGCAACGTTACGTTTTATATAAATTGATATAACAAAAATACATAAAAAAAACTAAAAAAAGTGATATATATGACTTGCGGTACCATTGTTCCAAAAAAATATGACGTTTCATTACCTAAAATCATAAATTCACTAATAGTTTTGTTTTTTACCTTTGAGAATAATTGGTAAGTTTTGAATTCTTTATTGCGTAATGCATATTAGGATTATATTTTTCATATTCTTTATTGTTTTTAAAAAACCGGATCGGAAACCGGATATCCGGTTTCAATTTTCCCCGATACGTATCCGCTACGGTTTTAAGGAAAACCGTATCGTATATACGGTTATTCGTATCGGATATCCGAAAATTCGTATAATTGAAAGCGTATACCGTATCGTATACGTATAATAAAACCGTATCGTATATTTTTGCTCACCCCTAGCGATTCCCATAAACCACCTCGGCACTCTCTATCTTCAATACCGAAGGAACACTTCAATTCCCATTATCAGTCCTCATCAATTCCTCAACCATTCTCTGTACCATTTTCCTATAAAATGGAGATCAATTGTTCATATTCAATTCATCCGTCTAAAATAGTATCACCCGAAAACAATTCTTCAAGATCTCGGCAACCATGTCAAACGAAAAGTTTGTTACCATCTCTGATTTGAAAGATGGCGATAGGATAGAAAATATGGTTGTTAGGGTCATTCATCGCTGGACACATCCCGCTTACAGGGACAAGAACAAAACCGAATCAATCGAGGTTTTGTTGATCGATGATACAGTATTACTCTTCAAATTGTCCTCTTAATTGTACTTTACTTAAATTCTGAGTTATTTCTGTTTTGTTTATTTTCAATTTATGTCCTTATAATTTAGGGTTCTTCTAATTTATCGTTCTTCTAATTGCTGTTTGTTTACATCCTTATTTTTAATCCTCTTCTAATTCGTCCTTATTTTCAATTTAGACTTCTTCTAATTCTTTTGTTTTCCTCTTCTTCGTAGAATCAAGTAATCCAAGCTACTGTGCGCAAGCAAGTTCTGTTGAAGTTTACAGACTCCCTAGAAGTTGGGGTGGTTTACAAAATAAAAAACGTTAGTGTCAGTAACAACGTTGGTTACGAAAAGGCTACTCCTGCTCCTTACCGACTATACTTCGAATATTCGAGCAAGGTCATCCCTTTTGTCGAGGAACATTCTATCCCCGAGTATGGTTTCCGTTTTGCAAATTTTGAGGATATCATAAATGGTCGAGTTCCAACAACACATTACATAGGTATTCTCATATTTCTGTACATGTATCATATCAAGTGCATTACCAAAAACCGAATACATCTGTGGCTTACAGATTTTGTGTCTTCTTGACCACGATATATTTACTTTTCATTTACGTAATGCAGATATTATTGGGAAATTGTTTGAGGTTGGTCCATTGACCGAGACTAAGAACGGGTTCAAATGTCGTACCATTAAGCTTGAGGATGTTGACTAAGTACTGATTTTCAACGAATGATAAAAATTCAGATTTTTTTCCAATTGTTTCAACCAATTTCTATCGCCAACCCCGCCTTCCTCCGCTTGCAGTTGCTGTCAAATTTCGTGCACTTTGTGGAGTCCTCATTCCGTTGATCTTCCCGAACTTATACAGAAGCAACCGAACCCAGAAAAATCTCAGGTAGTTGTTCTACAATGCGTTGAAGTTCGTAAATTCGATGGCTGGCGTTTGCAGACGACTTATAACGCAACAAAGATCCACTTTGGACTTGACATTCCTGAGGTCGCGGAATTCTCTAGCAGGTACGCATTAATCTGTATTCGTACTTTCCCGTCATAACAGGCAGCTGCATTTGA
Organism: Agrostemma githago; assembly: GCA_958450325.1. NCBI lineage: Eukaryota > Viridiplantae > Streptophyta > Magnoliopsida > Caryophyllales > Caryophyllaceae > Agrostemma > Agrostemma githago. Next base: position 4,259,249 of record OY288255.1, read on the forward strand.
GGTCGTGCGTATTTGACTTTGCAAATTACCACCGCAGTTTCTCAACCCCTGCACCTAGCAACTCTCTACAAATTATAGACAAGGCAGACGAGGATGAGGAGATAGAGATCCTGACATTAGACAACATTAAAACCATCCCTGAGATCAAGGAGAACGAAAAGGTGATCTACCCATCATTCATCTTTTACTTTTTTTGAAGTATGATCGTAAACTTCTAATTTTGCCCGGTTACATTTGTCACGTTACATGCAGCCTGGATACTTCTACACTTACGGTCGAATTATCGACTTAGATTGCAATAGTGGTTGGTACTACAACAGCTGCAACAGGTGTCGTTCCAAGGCAACCAAGAATGAGCAAGGTCGTTGGATGTGCAATAGGTCTGGCTGTGACGGAAACATTAGTGGATACAACTCAAGCGAACCAAAGTAAGTGCCCCACTGACCTCACACCTGCCCATTATTGACCCACGTATTTTTTTTCCCGCATTACGTTCACATTTCCCGCTTCGCCTCATGGAATAATAGGTTCCAAGTGAAGTTCTTGGTGTCGGACTTTGGTGACGACAAGGTCCACTTCGTGGGTTTCGATACCCAGATTGGTGATTTCCTCGAACCGTCTGCCAAACAATTAAGAGATAAGCTTGAGAAGGTAAACAATTTTTAGTCTATATGACATCTGCTAGATTTCGTCCCACTCACTACTTCATATTTCTTTCCATACACTGATTTATTAGTCACCGATTTATCTGTCCACCGAATTATACGCCTTAGTACACCGCGTACTTATTTGACTCCCTACTGCCTTCCACATGTTTTCAAAGGACGGGAAGCAGGACTCGATACCAGACGAGTTTGAAATTTTTCTCAACAAAAATTTCATCTTCAAGATTCATATCAGCGAGAGATACAATGTCAATGAAGGGTCACATTCCTACACCATAAGTAAAATGACTGACGACCCTCACATGTTTGAGAGTTGGATGAATAAGTGCAATGAAAGGGTCAAGGTTTGTACCTACAACATAACTTTTGTTTGATATTTTAAATAACAGACCTTCCTCAAATGATCTCCTCCCTGTCTTCCCCCTTACACAGCGTGATATGACAATCTTGAAGTACAGTACCGAACAAATCGCAACCATTACAAACTCTGCACAGGTATAGCCCCCATTTAATTACGTCACTTTTCTTCCCCCCGAGCATATTCACCACCTAAACGACCACACGTCGTATTTGCTGTTCCATTACGTCATTGCAGAAACAGTTGGACGATTTGAGAGCCTCTGCCACCGAAGAAAACCAAGTCTGCGGTCTGTCAGACATCCTTACACCCTTTCATGAGGTTAGTACTTTTATTCATGCTACACTCCAATTCAATAATCCTCCAAATTTAACGGAACCACTGAACTAGCCGTTCTTCCGTGCAGCCTTCCGGCCTGGCCACCCTCGCTTCAACTTCCAAAGTCACCACGAGGAAGAGGACAATTCCCGCTATTGCTTTCAACTTGGAAGATGATCTAGAAGTGGATGCAGAGTCGTCCACAATGGACGCTGACAGCAGGAAGAAGGAGAAGCTTAGCTGAAGCCTCTTTTTAGCTGCGTCACATTGGAATTTCTGATTTTCCAAATACTCCAAACTCTGTTACTGATTTTATCCTCTACTATTTTTTATATTTTTATGCAAAACATTAGCTTTTTAATCCTTTGTTAACGAAGCAATTTAAGTTTTGTAATTTCCTGATTTTCCAAGTACTCCAAACTCTGTTATCGATTTCATCGTCTGCAATTCCTAACATTTTTATGCAGAGCCTTAGCTTCTTTGCCCTTTATTAACGAAGCAATTTGAGTACTAACTATAATTTTGTATGTCACCTTTCTTTGTTCTAATCCATTTTGATGTCTGTCTATACGAATCTACCCGTGACAGTCATTCAAATTCACCCACAATTATGACGGACATACATTCAACTCCCTTCCGCATGTCATTCACCTATAGTTTTGGTGGACTCACCAATCTCTTCTCCCCATTTTCCTTGGTTTAGTGTTTGATAGGGTTTCGACATTTGAATTGCCTTCGTAGAATATTTGTCTATAATTTGATATGTCATTTGATATTTCACCTTTTTTACTTATAATCCTTTCTTATTTACGTCCCTGCAGATAAACCCATGAAAAACTCAAATGCATCCTATGAAATGCATATCAGTATACTACACTACATGTTTAAGTACGGTTGTACATAGTTCGGTGGTACGTGTTAGATTAGATCTTCAGTGAACACATAGACCTACAGACAATGAAACGAAGGGGAGTGTGAACTTTCTGTTCGCTTTCACATACTATGTTCCATAGCATTTAAACCTCATATTCGCTGACTTGGATATATCCGGTGAAATCGTTAATTCTAACATAAGGTCGTACATTCACTTTTGAAAAAACGAAAATCTCGGGACACATTTGCCTTCAGCTATTATGATGATCTACCCCGTCAATACTTTTATTAAGTATTACATCGTGCGTACTTGACTATTACGGTGTCATAAGTCCGCATCTATGATTTCACACATTATTAGTTCAACGACATCATTTTCAAAAATGACATGTACCATGCTACCTCGAATTTCCCGCCAGAAAAGGAAGTACCAACTTTCACTTATCTTCCCAAAGAACCTATGATAACTCAATGGACATTTTGTGTTTAATTCTTTGCCTCCCCATAAGGTTATTGGTTATATATTCATTGCTTGCATACATTGTATCTAAGAACCAAATATCTTTTATTTCAATTCATCTCACCGTCGTTCATTTCGTCAGTTATGGGTCGTCCTAAGAAAGTCATGTTATCTTCTAAATCTGCGTCAACTAACGTGCTCCACGATGGTGGAGGTGGTGCAGGTATGATTCCCCACCTCTGTTTTCACCTCTTAACATTTTGGTTGTACCACCAACACACTATGAATTGCGTTTTCTGACTTCCGAGGGAACATTGTTCCAACTGTCCACAAAGGTGCTTCATACTCAAACACCGATCGAAGCGAGCAATCTCTTTCCACTAGGCGAGGAAAGCGGAATCTAGAAAATGAAAATGTTGTCTCAGAGTCACTGCCGGCAAAGCAAACATCAAGTACGTGTGTTACATTTTAATACATCATGGTTCACACTTCGAAAACCAATTCTCTTACTCATGTCCGTTGCTTCGTAGATAATCGACGTAGAATTCTCCGAGACATAACAAACACAAGTCGTCGGTGTTCAAATAAAACTGGTCCGGGTAACGGTGCATCAAGTTCCATTCAAACAGGTACAGTCTAACTCCAACAACTGCGCTAACACATAGTCATACACGTAAAACTTATTTCCGTGTCTTATATCAATATTCCTTATAGGGGAAACACGTCATCTTCCACAAGACTTTAGTTGTCATGCTAATGAACGAAATCTTATCGACCGCCCGCTCAGCAATTGTCACGACGACTTATATCACGACTATGCGAGCAGATCTTCTTTGTCGTCCGCACATGAAGGTTTTTTTTTCAGCTGTTGTCTACAGTTTACAAATGACATGAACCTCTTTATAAAACGTTTCTTTGTTCTCATTATATTAATTGTCTAGATGGGGATTATGTCATATGAACTTAAATTCGTTCTAGCGTAGCCAATAGTTCTTTCTCGAACCTTTGCAGATGTCGTTGTCCCTAATTCCCGGACTAACTGCTCACATGAAACTAGCGTGCCTAACTCTGACAACGTACGTCCTTCGACAAATATTGTTCCTCCACCCCAAAGCCGACAAGGTAATTTCTTTGTATACTCCAGGATAGAATCACTTCCGACCATATATGTAATTCTTTGAATTAAGTTCTACTCATTATTTCGTCCCGCAATTGCAGTTTTCAATCTCCAAGTACAGAAGTACGTAAATAGCTACTACACAGCACAAGTAGCAAGGCACGATCGTAGGCGGCTTATTAATCAGAGCAGGGTTGCTGAAGTTGGTGGTGCAGTACATCACACTCCTCATCGTATTTTCGGTGAAGTCATTGACCCTAGGTGGAGGTCAAAGCTTGCGAGACACAAGAGACGCATTATTCAATCCGAGAACGCTCTTAACAGAGTCGCGCAACCTGTCGAAGATGCTCCACGGTCATCAAGTCAAACTCATGTGCATCAAAGTCTGCGTTCCTTCTGTTTAAACTTTTTCACGTTTTTTCGTTACACTTTATAAACTATACACTGCGTGCAGTGCGACTTACCACTTTCGTTGCAGGTACACCCAACTGTACTCCATCTCTCACACCTTCCAACCCGTTCCAGAGTTGCATGACTGCTGCCTCCATTATTTCTCCTTCGTCTGCCCAACGTCAGTATGACAGGGAGAGTGTCATCCACAGTCTCGCACGTGACATCTTTGGTAACCGTGGCCCATCGACCTCTACCGAAGAGGATGATTCCTTGGCTGATGGTAAGTAGTGGTATTGCGAACATTCTCCGAGATATCTTTCAATTTTATTCTGACAAGATATCCTAACCACGCAATGCACCACTTAGTTTGTAATTAACCTATATGACTCATTCCAAATCTGCCATCTTCGCAGATTGGTCAGGGTACTTCGAGATAGGAGATCCGGATTACTCATGCCGTAAGTGCGCAGCGCAGTTGTGGTATGATGAAAGGGATCGAATGGACCGCAAACCATTGATTCCAAATTTCACTATGTGCTGCAAAGACGGCGCAGTAGAGTTGCCGTACCTACAACCACCACCCCAGCCTCTTTTCGACTTACTTTGAGGAGTTCACCCAAATAGTTCCCCCTTCCAGGACGACATTAGGATGTACAACAACGGATTCACCATGACTTCAATTGGTGGCAAGATTGATCACACTGTTAATGTGGGGAGGGGGCCCTATACATTTAGGTTGAGTGGTCAAAACAGCCACCGCATCGGTAGTCTGTTGCCAACTGGCGACAATGACCCCCAATTCTGCCAGTTATATATATACGACACGGAGGATGAAATCTCAAACATGACCAATGTGTTGAGGTGATCTGCATATTTATTTTTACTTTTAATTAAGCCATCCCATTTGTTTGTCATAACCTCTCAAAAGTTACTCATTTCAATCCTATATACTTCCAGTAAATACAAGAAGAAGAAGGACCCCATACTACTGACTGCAATCAAAGACATGCTGGACGAACATAATCCGTTGGTCAAGTCCTTCAGAATTGCTCGAGATCGCCTCTCCGACTCGAGTTCACATGACGAAATTAGACTCAGGCTCATTTCCGGCAGACACGTTGATGGCAGGATTTACAATTTGCCAGCCGTTTCTGAAGTCGCTGCCCTGATCTTCGGTGACATCGAGGACACAATTGACAGCCGTGACATTATTATTGAGGAGAAATCTGGGAAATTACAGCGCATATCCGAGCTTCATCCATCCTACCTTGCACTCCAATATCCTATCTTATTTCCTCGCGGTGAAGACGGACCGAGGCTTGGTATATCACACAGCCAGCAGTCTGTGTCGTCTTCAAAAAATCCAGAAACAGGTAGACACAAACTGACACTTCGTGAGTGGTTTGCATTTCGTCTAATGGATAGACCCGCAGATGTTGAACAATCTACAATTCTTAGAGATGGTAATCTCTTCCAATAATTCATTGTAGATGGTTACACCATGGTAGAGGCGCAGAGGCTTCTATATTTTAGGCTAAACCAACCTAAACTTAGGTCCGAGAATTACAAACAACTTGCTTGGTCAGTCGAGAGCGGTGTAACTGAACCGGGTTCATCGGGTAAGCGTTACATAGTTCCGTCTTCTTTCCTTGGAGGTAAAGGATATATGAGGGAGACGTGCCAGGACACCATGACAATTTGTAGGTGGTGCAGTTATCCTGATTTGTTCATCACTTTCACCTGCAACCCAAAGTGGCCTGAAATATCGAGGTTCATGAAGTCCAAGGGCTGCAGAACTAAGCATAGGCCTGACATATTGACTAGAGTATTTAAGATGAAACTCGAACAGTTGATTAGAGATTGCAAGGACGGTCTGATTTTTGGTAGAACAAGGGCAGGTACGATTATATATAGCTACGTTATATCCTCTTTCCAGACCCCTTACTGCTACCCATCACTCTTCTCTGTTCATGTTACAGTTACTTTTCTAATCTTTTTTTTTTTACATTGTGCTTGGATTGTATCCGATCCAGTTGTGTATACAGTTGAATTTCAGAAGCGTGGTTTACCCCATGCCCATATTCTTCTCTTCCTGCATCGCGAGAACAAATTCCCTGAAGCAGCAGACGTTGATAGTATCATAAGCGCCGAACTACCAGATCCTATCGAAAATCCCATTTTGTTCAAGGCTGTCACGGACTTGATGATTCACGGCCCGTGTGGCCAAGCAAATCCTAAGGCCACATGTATGGATCAGGGTGTATGGACGAAGAGATTCCCCAGGCCATTTTCTGATGTCACAACCGTGGACGGTGACGGTTATCCCCTGTACAGGAGACGAGACACGGGTATTGTCTTCCACAAAGGAGGTGTACCTATTCATAACGGATATGTTGTTCCGTACAATCCGGACTTAATCAATCGATACCGTGCGCACATCAATGTTGAGTGGTGCAACCAGGCCAGATCAATTAAATACCTCTTTAAGTACATCAACAAGGGATACGACAGGGTATCGGTTAGTGCGTCTAATGGCAAGACTGGTGACGATGTTGACCAAATTCAGGAGTACTATGACTGTCGATATATTTCCCCCTGCAAAGCTGTTTAGAGAATTCTTGCTTTCGAGATCCATTACAGAACACCACCCGTCATGCGACTAGATTACCATTTACCGAACGAGCAAAACGCCGTCTTCAGCGACGACGACCCATTGGAAGAAGTTGTTGCTAGGTCATGTGGTTTCCGAACTAAGTTCATAGCTTGGTTAGACTACAATAAGAACCACTCAGATGGTCACGATCTGACTTACGCAGAATTTCCCAACCGCTACGTATGGTACAATGAGGACAAGGAATGGGCTCCGAGGAAAATGGGGTTTACAATTGGTAGAATGTACCACATGTCGCCAACTGGTGGGGAGAGGTACTACATGAGAACTCTACTCAACTTTGTCAAAGGTCCAACGTCGTACGAGGATATTAGAACAGTTAACGGTGTTGTACATCCAACGTTCAAAGACGCTTGCTATGCACTTGGTCTACTCGGTGACGACACAGAGTACATTGCTGCAATTGAAGAAGCAAGTTACTGGGGGTCTGGCGGATACTTGCGCAACCTTTTCGCAACGCTTCTGTTTTCAAAAAGTCTTATCAGACCGGAACATGTTTGGGATAGTACATGGCATTTCCTCACTGAAGATATTTAGCACATGAGACGCAAACAGCTTCGAAACTACGGTAAGAAACATATATTATTCCTCCTAGCGGCTCTTTTGCGGATAGTTTTTATCAATGACATTCCCGTGTTTTTTTCGTCATTAACATGTCGTATTTTTGTAGAGTTGATAATGACAGAGTCCGAGTTGAAGAACTACGCTCTGGCAGAGATCGAGCAATCGTTGTTACGTAATGGTAGTACTCTCAGGAATTTCGATACAATGCCGTTTCCTGATTTTGAAGTCGCTGCCCTCCATAGCAACAGGTTGATTTCAGATGAACGATCATATGATCGGGATGAACAGTCGCGTATACATGAAACATGTGTAGCATCACTGACAGTTGAGCAGAAATCTGTATACGATCAAATAATGAGTGCTGTTAAGGAAGGTAATGGCGGCATGTTTTTCCTTTACGGGTATGGAGGAACAGGAAAAACTTTTGTATGGAAAACCCTATGCGCCGCTTTGAGGAAAGACGACAATATTGTCCTCCCTGTTGCGTCGAGTGGCATCGCTGCAACTCTTATGCCTGGCGGTTGTACAGCTCACTCGAGGTTCAGTATTCCAATCAATGTCGACGAGGCGTCAACGTGCCCTGGAATAAAACCTGGCAGCGACTTGGCGGAGCTCATTATGCACAGAAAACTGATAATATGGGACGAAGCACCCATGATGCATTGTCATTGTTTTGAGGCTCTAGATCGCAGCCTCCGTGACATAGCCAGGTTCGCACCAGATGGAGATTCGGAACAACCGTTTGGTGGTAAGGTTGTTGTTCTAGGCGGAGACTTTAGACAGATTTTGCCCGTCGTCCCGAAAGGCAACCGTCCTGACATAGTGCGGGCATCGATATGCTCATCCCCCCTTTGGCGATACTGCAAGGTGAACTGCGAAGTTACTTCTTACTGTCGTCGCAAAAAAATAATTCACTGAACTTTATCAACCATGTAGTAATACCTCACTGTGACTAATGTACTCATTTATATGTCCTTTACGTACATATATATACATATACATATACATATACATATACATATATATGTGTGTGTGTGTGTGTGTGTGTGTGTGTGTGTGTGTGTGTTAGTCCGTAGTTGAACAGAAGTTAGTCCCATGATGGGAGGGATTTGTCGTGGATCCCAACCGTCAAATAATAACCGGCTAAACCTAGTGGGTAGCTAGGGTAAGTCGGGTCGAATCCACAGGGACGGGAGGTCGGACTAGGGTATGCTACAGTCTAGGACTAGGTTCGAGACAAGCTATTCTAAGGAGGGGGAGACTAAGGCTAAGCTAGGTCTAAAGCAAGAGAACTATCAAAGGAAACGGGCTAGGATTAGGTCGGGGTCAAAGGGGTAACAGAATGGTTGAGGAAGAACTAGAGGTGAAGGAGGAAGTAGGGTAATCTAGGTAATGCCCGGGCTCTCGCAACTTAGACTCACCTAGAGGTTCCACCTAAAACCCAACTCGGCGATACACAACACAATCGGGGTTACTAGCACGCTATAGGCCTAGGTCGAATCCGGGCTCTCGCAACTTAGACCGACCTAGGGGTGGTCCTCACCGGGCTCTCGCAACTTAATGAGGGGACCAAACCCACAAACAACTATCACCCACAAGAGAAAGACAAGAAAAACAAGCATTCATAACTACTTAGTCATTCAAGCATTTCAACAAACATGTGATGTGCACCAAACCAAGAGGAAACCCAAATCTTCCACCAACATCTCCAACAATCCCTTAATCACCCAATTAACACCCTAATCACCTTACTAACCCTAGAAAAATACTACTCTAACATGACTAAAGGAAAACTAACACTAATAAGATGAATCAACATAACAATCAAAACAAACAAGAAGAAACTAACACGTACTATGAACTATGAGCAATAACAAGAACAAAGAATCAAACTTTCATGATAAAACAAAGATTAGGAGAAGAGAAAAGAGGATTATACCAAACTAGAGATGAAAGGAAGAATGAAACTTGCATAAATGGAAGAACCCAAAACAAACATCCAAGGTTGTCAATCTTGGTGAAGATCTTGAAGAATTCCCAAATTACAAGCACTAATCTAAGATTAACGATAATCTAAAGACTAATCTACACTAATCTATGCTAAAACTATCTAGGGTTTAGTCTAATGTGAAGAACAACCCCTTAACATAACAAGGGAAGAGTATATATAGGGTTACAAATGGAAAGGAGAAGAAAGAAACAAAGCGGAGCTGCAGCAGGCCCGTCCCGGCCGAGACGGGGTGGTCCCGGTCGGGACGAGGTCGGTCCCGGTCGGGACGCCACCTTCCCGATTGGGATGGGCTCACAGTATCCGTGCTTCATGCTCACTTCATCCCGAACGGGATGAGGCCATCCCGAACGGGATGGGTCTTTGTAGGCCTCCCTTAAGAGCTCTTTGGTCCCTCCTTGGTTCTCATGGGCTTCTCACCGATTCTCGGGACTCGGGATCGGGTATCGGAGGCTCGGGATTGGGTCCCAAGGTCTCGGGGTCGACTCCAAGGCATCGAGTCATCGTTCCTTAGTTTCGTTGGCTCCAAAATGTGTATGCATTGAGTCGGAATTGCTCCAACTCTTCCAAATCGGCCTCGGGAACCTGAAACGAACTAAAGGAAGAATAAGAAGCCCATAAACCTCTCCCAAGGAGCGATTTCACAAGGAAAATGAGACCAAAACACTAAGAAATAGGCACTACAAATGACACTTATCATCCCATATATTTGGTCCTTCAAACATTCACATCTGTTCCTTATATGTAGGTTCTGGAATTGACGAGGAAGATGAGACTTGACGCTGGCCGAGATGAAAACGAGATTGCAGAGCTTGATTTATTCTCGAAGTGGATATTGGATGTAGGGAATGGTGTTGCAAGGGGACCAAATGACGGGACTGTAGATATTAATCTGCCCGATGATATTGTCATTGCTGACGATGGGAAACCACTCCAGGCAGTTGTGCAAACAATTTTTCCAGACATCAAAAACAACTTTAAGAATACTGAGCTCTTTCAGGAGCGAGCAATTTTAGCATCCCCCCATGATATCGTCGAGGAGATTAATGACTACGTGCTGTCGTTGCTTCCCGGCGATGAGAGAGTGTACCTTAGCTCGGACGAAATAAGTAAGGACGAAACAAGCCCTATTGTTCACCAGATCTACTCTACTGAGTTCCTGAACACAGTCAGGTCGTCCGGACTCCCTAACCATCAGTTGACACTGAAGGTCGGGTGCATTGTTATGCTATTAAGGAACATTGACCAGGCCAACGGTCTTTGTAATGGGACTCGATTGGTTGTTACGGATTTGGGTGACCATGTCATTGCAGCTACTATTATTTATGGATCCACTAAAGGAATGAAGGTTTTCATCCCAAGACTTACTGTAACTCCATCCGATGAGACCAAGTTTCCGATAAAGTTTGAGAGACGACAGTTTCCAGTTGCTGTATGCTATGCCATGACTATCAATAAAAGCCAGGGTCAGTCGTTGAAGCATGTTGGTTTGTATCTACCTCGCCCCGTATTCACGCACGGCCAGCTTTACGTAGCTCTGTCCCGTGTTACCAGTAGGCGGGGCTTGAAAATTCTAATTCCATTATCAGAAACGAGTGTTGACAACGATTGGCGTAGCACCACGAACGTAGTGTACAAAGAGGTTTTTAGTCGAGTAAAGTAGTACGGAGTATTGCTCTGTCAGCTTCGCCGTTAGAATTCAATTAAGTCGGGTAGTCATTGCTGTCTCACCACTTCAAACAATTTGCCGTTTAAAATTGACAGAACGATGTAGCTTTCTCTTTTGCAGTTTTTAATTATGTCAAAATGAAACTTAATACCGGAACTGTTCATCTGTCATTGCTACTTCGTGCCTTTGTTTTCTAAGCTTCATCGTTGTTTACTGTTCCGCAGAAACATCTAACTTCGAAGATATGACATTCTATCCTACATCTAACTTCGAAGATTCGGAGATATGTTTTTAAGTACTCGCTTTTTTACCGGAACATTTGTGTACTAATACTTCAACGAACACAAAAGAAAAAATGACTTCGATAGTATACAAATCTGCACTCCAGGACAGAACATTATTGAACGTTGTACAATCGTCACTGAAATAGAATTCCGGTGTACATATCTACTTCTACTGGATCCTTTGTTTCGGGCAGCAGCGACCAACGCAATCCATAATTTTATCCTGACATAAGAAGCGCGTATGAACTTCCAGTTCAAACTGCATATGTGACAATGTCAAAACTATATTACACCTGAGTAATTCAGCCCCACAGATTAGTTAACATCAATTACGTCATAGAAACCACCCATTCATTACACTAACTGCTGTTCACAGAAAACTGAGTACATACAGGCCGAGTACACTAACATTTTCGACATTCATTACACCAACATATGGTGTTGCTGCTGATTACATTAAAATTTGTCCACAACCTAGGACAGACAGCACCTACAATCTACCATTCTAGCGCTAATTAGTTTCACATTCTACCCAATTGCCACGGAGAAAACAACTTGAAAAAGTTTAAGAGCAAACCACTAAGGAGTAATCATAACGAACTTCTTACATATAATCCGATTATAGAGTACCAAATGCTGCTACCAACCGCATAAGGTTGCATACATATTCTAAGGTGTAATATATTACACCATGAAAATTTGCCCATCTATATGGACGACAGGTGATAACACCTATTAGTTATTTCTTATGACCGACAACCACCACGACCACTAACTCACTACAAACTTGGAGCTTTAGCAAGAAAGTTAAAAACACATTACATACATACATACATACATACATATATATATATATATATATATATATATATATATATATATATATATATATATATATATATATATATATATATATATATAGAGAGAGAGAGAGAGAGAGAGAGAGAGAGAGAGAGAGAGAGAGAGAGAGAGAGAGAGAGAGAGAGAGAGAGTAAAGATCAAGTGAGTCCTTTAATTTTTTTTGAGTCCATGAGTCCTAATCTTAGCCATTGATCTAAACAAGATGGATGGTTGAGATTGTATATTGTAATTAAGGTAGTAACTAACAAATTTTGGAAAAAAAATAAAAAAATCTTCCTCCTCCCTAGATTACCGCCAATTGATCCTCTCTCTCATCTCACATCATTCAAACGCAGTCTAAGAAAACCCTTCAACTTCACCTCATTCAAACTCTTCGCTCAACTCAAGCAAACCCTTACACTCAATCAAACTCAAATCAATCTCTCAACGTAGCGCCAACCGAAGCTTCGCCAACTGAAGCTTCTAAGCATACTCGAGCACTCAATCATCCAACTCAACCCTATCGTTCAACTGAACTCAATCGCTCACTTGTCAACTCGAGCAAGGTTACATTCGAGCCGCTTTCTAACTTCAGCAAACATTATCATCATTGTCTGATTTCATTAATTTTTTCGCTAATTATTGATTGATTAACCTTGCTGTGTTTTGTGTCCTATAATTAATTTTTTGTTATCATCGTTATCTGGGTTTTCATCTGTTTCGTATAATTGAATTCATTATTGATTGATTAACCTTGTTTTGTTTATGCCCTATAATTAACTTTTTTCAGCGAACATTAGCATCATTATCTGGGTTTTCATTTGTTTCGTGTAATCTGTATGTGTCATATGTATGGTGTTATTTCGAAGACAACAATGTGTTACTGTAATGCAGAGGAGGTGTTACTCTAACTATCATCTTAATCTGGTACACTCAATTATGTAGATTTGTTATTCTAATTCTTATGTTACTCTAACACTTTCTTTGTGTTACCTTAATGCTTACCAGTTGTGCTTGCAGTTTATGGTGTTATTGTGACACTTATGGTGTTACATTGAAGAACTAATTGTGTTACTGTGATCTAGGAGACGTGTTACTTTAGTTAATCTAACAGTTGTGCTTGCAGTTTGTTACTCTCTGGTCTATATTTATGTTACTTTGACGCGTATCAGCTGTATGTTTTGATCAGATGGCAAAAGGAGGTGACAAGTCCAGAAAAACTCGTGCCACAGATGGCAAAAGCAGGAGGCAAACCAAGGAGAAGGTCAGTTGCAGGCATTTAGTATTGTTGAGTGGGTTTTCATCATACATATCACCTATTAAGTGGTGCATATTTAGGTCTAACAACAGTTGAACATACTAATTATCTTTATGTTTGTCCCTTTTCAGAAGGAAGAAGCGGAGGAGGAAGAAGTTGTTGTAGCTAAGAAGGTCAGTTCAATGGTATTACATTGAAGAACTAATTGTGTTACTGTGATCTGGGAGACGTGTTACTTTAGTTAATCTAACAGTTGTGCTTGCATTTTGTTACTCCCTGGTCTATATTTATGTTACTTTGACGCGTATCAGCTGTATGTTTTGATCAGATGGCAAAAGGAGGTGACAAGTCCAGAAACACTCGTGCCACAGATGGCAAAAGCATGAGGCAAACCAAGGAGAAGGTCAGTTGCAGTCATTAGTATTGTTGATGTTCACCCATTAAGTGGTGCATATTTAGGTCTAACAACAGTTGAACAGCCTAATTATCTTTATGTTTGTCCCTTTTCAGGAGGAAGAAGCGGAGGAAGAAGAAGTTGTTGTAGCTAAGAAGATCCAGTTCAGGTGTAGGCCACAGAGCCTCATCGAGTTAATGTCAAACTTCAATGATCGGCAGCGGGATTCTGTCATCAGAATAGGTTTTGGGGGCCTACTTTCAATGCGACTCAAAAGTTTCCCCGGTAAGTATGCAGTCGAGTTCATGTCGCTTTTCGCGGATGACACGCTGATTTTCAGGCTACCAAGGAAAAGCGATCAATTCTTGGTAACGAAGCACGATGTCCACGATTGCTTCCTCATTCCATACGGTCCGAACCCCGCTGACTTGCTCCCAATGGGTCGGTCGAAGGAAGCACTGGCGGAGGATGTCGTCAGTTTGAAACAGGCATTTAGGAATCGGTTCAATATTCATACTGCAAGCGACACGATCCCTTTGTCTCTGTTGTTGGAAAAACTACAGAAGGACGTTCACGGGGGGGATGACTTTTGTAGATTGTTTGTTCTGTACAGCATGTCTATTTTTCTTAATCCAACGTCGAATTACACCGTTGATCTAAGTCTGCTGAGGTGTGTGGAGAATGTAGAGCAGATCAGGAACTATGATTGGTGCACTCTTGTATTGGATGGGCTTGCTGCAGCCTGTCAAGACTATGTTCTTCAGCAACCGACATACCTTCTCGGTTGTCTGCCATTTTTGATGATCACATACTTTCACCGTTTCCAGTACCGTGATCATCGTTGTCCGCACGATCTGCCGCTTATTAAGCATTGGGATCGCGAGCGGATGCTAGATAGGTTGTATGGGGAATTTGTTGGTGGTGGCCTTGGTCGTCTTACCAAGTCAAAGGTGAATTACCCCCGTTGTCTACTTGAGGAGGTGGTGGACGAGGAGGTGGTGGATGACGGGGTGCCGCTGAAGATAACGAATGCACCAACATCATCCGCGCACAAATCTGGGAAGTCCATAAACATCGAGCTAGCAGATGGCGTTGAGGATGACGCTGATCTAAGAGCTAAGGCGGTTGATGTAAGTAATAAAATTTTTCATCAATAAATTCAATGTGTTACTCTAACTACCATATGTGTTACTTTAATGTTGATCACATGTTACTCTAATGAACCAGTGGTGTTACTTTAATACAAATAATAAGTTACAGTCAACCCTCCGAACTAAAACCATTTGTTTATTCTTGATGCAGGAGGTACATGAATTGTACCTCATGATGGCAAGGAATGCAGTTGCATTCCATGATTGGTGGATATCAGCCGCTTCCAAACTCAAAAGAATAACATCCGGCAAACCACTGAACGATGACCCCGTTCCGTCACAGGCCTCGCAAGACTTCTGGAGTGGAGAAGAGCTCCACCGGACGGTCGATGAAGTGTGCGAGGCGTACGCACGTGCGAAGAACGCAGCGACCCAAGGCCCTGCATTCACAGGCCAGCCCACTCAAACAGCAGGTGCGAGCATGCGTACAAATGTGGCGGGGGTTGAGGATGTTGTCACTGCTGATGAGAGTCGAGGCTGTCCCGACTTCGAACTGTACACGACGGCGGAGATGGTTGAGGCTGTTATCGGTGGTTCGGAGGAAAGGGATCACCAAATTGATGATGCGAATGTTATTGAGCCTCTGTGGGTGGAAGTCGATGGACGGAAGGTCTTCCATCCTTACTTTCTCCACTCTGAAAAATTTTTAGATTGCATGCAAGTTGTCGATGAGAAGCTTGGATGCTCTTATGAATGTGGAATCCCTGAACCAGACCAGATAATAGTATCCGATTTTCTTGTCAGAAACAGTACATTGTTCAAGTCGGTTTTGAGTGTTCGGAAAGACGTAATGGATTACGTCTTTTATGGCAATGACAAGTACAGTGCGAAGTATGTTTTCAATAGTGATCTAATTTCTTTACCTGATTCTATTTATCTATGTTATTTTTTTATCGATTGTCTTTTAATTCATTCAAATTCTTTTTAGTGAGATGCTGGTGAGGGTTGACGACTTTTTCAACGTCCCTCGTGATGAGCTCTCGACACTCCAGCCGGGGCAGCAGCTGTCGAACGCTGTTATCGATACCTGGTGTATACTTCTTAACAGCGTCGACGCGAGTCAGACTGCGCCACGTCCTACATCACGCTGCTTCTTTGGCGTTAGCCACAGCGTAAGCTTGTCTCTGTTATTTTTATCACACCGACACAATCAACAAATAGCGTTACTAACATATCTTGAATGATCATTCATAATAACCATTATCATGGGTTTTATTTCACATCAGGAATGAACATTCACAATGAGTATGGTCTGTGTATACTGTTACTCATTGTTCTTATATCCATAGTTAGTGTTACTCTTACACATTAATACTGTTACTCTATCACAATAACAGGCGTTACTGTAAGGGTTTCAAACTGTTACTTTAATTAACAATGAGTGTTACTCTTTCTTATTACCACGATCATGAACTGTTACTTCAACATGTGTCATGCAGAAGACAGTAATGAAGCTGTGGAAGGGCACAAAGAGTGGTGCAAAGGTCGACGTTGGCGATGAATTGTTCAACTTCTGGGACATTTGGACCGAAGTGAATAAAGACACCATAAACCTAGACTCTGACTTGGTACGTCTATATGAAACTCTTTTATTACCCTTCATTACAGCTCTTTAACAATAATCGCCATAATCTTAATTACCAAATAACAGGTATTCGTCCCGGTGCTTTCGGACAACAACGACCACTACAGCTGTGCATGTATCAACTTCCTGTCAAAGCAGATTGAGTACCTAGACAACAGGAGTTACGAAGAACAGGAATTCGAAAGTCTGCCATATGTCGGGATGGCAAAAATCGCCGTAAGTTAACTTGTGTTGATATATAATCGGACATTATTTCACCTTCCGTCTTATTTTTGTTGTTGTTTTTTGTATGATTTAGGCTGTGGAAATGGGAAAGTACATGGTCAGAAAAGGTATCGCCAGGGGATCGGATGTCGCGGGCTTCCCTGTTGTCAACGTCCCATTCGCATGGCAGGGCGGAGGTTTCTCGGCGAACGACTGTGGTGTCTACCTCATGATACACATGATGCTGTACAGGGGGGAAGCGTTCGAATGTTGCCTTGGCACAATGGAGGCGAACAACCTATATAGAGCGGAGATTGCGGCGACTCTGATCCTGTGTGACAACAATAAGGACAGAGATGAGGTTATAGCGAGGGTGAGAGAGTTCCTAAACGATAAAGCGAATATCGCCATCGAGAGAACTATATCGAGTGTTGCTGGGTCTACCGGGGGTACCGTCAAGAGGGCAGGCGGGACAGAATATGATGAACGACCGTCAAAGAAGAAACGACCGTCGACATCTGACCCTAAAACCCCTAAAACCCCTGTCGCAGAGACGGTGCTTGACTCTGACTTCTCAACGCGGACAAGTTCCGTTCTGAAGAGCCGAAACCGTGGTGAGGGTGACGGACTTGGCTGCTCACTTGATTGTGGCGTTGAAGATGCAAACTCTCCCATGCTGTCACCGTTTCTATTGAGCAACAGGACGTTGTTAAGTAAGATTCCCGTCCGTCGCAAAGACGTCGTGGACTACTGCCTTGTGGAGCTTACAACTCTTCAAAATTGGTACGCATTTACTTTAACATTAATGGGTGAATATTAAAACAGTTTTTTTAACGAGGTATTTTTTGTTTTCCTTCAGCGAGGAGGTTGCAAATTATTCACTCCTAGCTACAATTGAGCGGAATGACATACGTTCAATGTTACCGGGTCAGAATATGCAGTCGTGCATCATCGAATGCTGGTCGATGCTGTTGAACAGGCTTCCACCTCCCGCCACTGGTTCGGGCGAGACACCTACGACAGCATACTTCGGTATACGACAGACGGTACGCATTACTGTTGCATTTGTGTACATATATATATATATATATATATATATATTTATGACCAAGGTTCCAGGAGAATACACGTCCCTCAACATCTGGATGGTGTTATTTTAAAGATGAAAGTGCGTTACTGTAATGTAGGAGACATGTTACCTTAATCTGCGTCTTTGCTGTACATGAATGGCAGTAGTCTGATACGTAGTGAATGTGTTACTTCCTCACAGTTGAACCCAATCTGAGAAACTTTGAATATGTTTGTAGGACTGCCTCTATGGGATGCTTGACGAGGATGCAGACGCCCCATCCACGCGGGCAGTGGACATATTGATGTCCCATCTCAATCTTTTTAAAAGGAAGTGTGGTCGTTGTCTTAATTTGGAAGCTGATCTCATATTTGTCCCGATCAACATCGATTATTACTACTCATGCGTGTGCATCAACCGTAAGAATAGGACAATAGATCTCCTTGACCACCAACTTTACCCGAACGTGAAAGAAACAATGTTGTACAAGGCCGCAATGATAATGGTTAGTATATATATTCTAATATTTATTATTGCATACGGCCATCTGTTTCTCACATATTAACGTTGCTGTGGGTACACACAGGTGTCAACAATCAGCGATTTCCTCGATAAGTTCAAAGTCCCTGATGCAGCTGATATCATTAATTTCGAGTTTATGAGGTCAAGCTTACATGGCAGAAACCAGGCGTGACATGTGACGAGTCGGGAATTTTCACCATGATGCACATGTTAATGTACGAGGGCCGTACATTCCACCACATAGACCTTGAGAGGAAGGTCAATAGACGATATCTGGTGGTCCAACTTGCAGCAACACTTCTATTGGCAGACAAAAACAATGTGCGATCGCAATTGTTGGACAACGTAGCCAAGTATGAGATCACTAGACAGAAAATCATCGATGGTTCGAAGAGCAAGCCAACAAAGGGCCGAAAAAAATAGCGTGTCTACTGAACCATGTCATCTCTTTTGTAACTACGATTTAATGGTTTCTATTCTTTATTAACCTGTCTAATTACATTAGTCTTTTCACTATCACCAATACATAGAAGCTTCGAAACTCTGTTACAATGACCAGCTGCACCTGTTACTCTAATTCACTATTGGTGTTACTATGGGAATTATTGAAATTAACAATTTTTCTTGGTCTCACAATCTGTGTGTTATACCGGAGCACTGTGTGTGTTACTTTAATGAACAAATTATGTTACTTTAAGTGATTAATACCGGTTTTGGTACTTTATGAACAAATTATGTTACTTTAAGTATGTTACTTTAATGAACAAATTATGTACTCAGTCAGTGAATGAACAACACTGCTGTCCTCAGTTACCTCGATGCATTTTTTCTGTTACTGTAACAAATGAATAGTGTTACTTCAACCCACATGAGATGTTACTCTAACCAAAAACACACGTATTAAGTAAATATAGTGTTAATTGCAAAAATGTGTTCAGGAATAAAAGAAAAAATTCTTATAATGTCAAAGACACTATAAGAATTCTTATAGTGTTACTGTAAATATAGTGTTACTGTAAACCAGGAAAAAAGAAAAAATTCTTATAATGTCAAAGACACTTGAGTATTATCAAAACTCTTGTTCATCATCGGTGTCTTCTTCAGTTTCCTCTCCATCGATGTCTTCATCTACATCATCCTCGTCATCCGCATCATTGGTTTGCTTGGTAGGTTGTTTAGGGTGTCGTTCTGCGTAAGGATTTGGACAGTTTCGTTTGTCGTGGTGCGCCATCTGCTTGCAGTTATTGCACATGCGTTTCGGCTTTCTAGAAAGTGCGACCTTCTTTTCCTTGCTTGACAACATCCGCTTTCCGTTTCCCTTTGTCTTAGAAATCTTAGGAGGTAGTATCGTGATATTTTCAGAGGTCGTACAACCAAGCATATTTTCCAGTTCCTGTGTCTTGCCAATATTCTCCCCACCTGAAACTGGCTGCCTCTGCAACCTGAACTCCCGAATTAATCCGCACAAGCTTTCCACATCTGCCTTGTCTCCTGCCCTTAGAAGTCCCATTGTCTCATGGATTTCCGACCACAATCTCGACATCTCTATCTGTTTTCCGTCGATGATGTCAGTGTTTTCGCCGTCTAATCCTTCATCACTGATACGAGCAGTGCGAACAGCCTCCTTTGTCCACCTTTTGGTTACCATGTTTTCGGGTATAGTGGTCAGCCCTTTCGATGAATATATCCAGATTACGTGTCTACACAATATCCCTCGCAAATTAAACAACCGACATGTGCAGCTTGATCCAGACGTACCTGGACAGATTCACATCCAATCTTTGAATCAGCAGAGACAGCAAATACATTGGATATAATGGTTTGCAAAATGTAATGGAGTGCAGAAAGTGTTACTTTTTGGAATATGAAATGTTACTTTAATTCATGGTCTGTGTTACTTTTAAGCGTTTACAACACAGATGTCCAAATGCCATCCCCAGTTACTCCAAAGCATTTTATGTGTTACAGTAAGGAACGACCGGTGTTACTTTAAGGAGTAATGATTGATTTTAAGGAGTACCTGATATATACTTGACCGTAAACTCCTTATCCCTCGTAGAATCCCTAACCAATGTCTCCTCAATCCCGTCCTTCTCAAGGAAGCCCCTCACGCTGCAAGTACCCATAGAAAATTTCACCTCCTCCTGGAATTCTTCAAATGCGGCGTGGGTGTAAATTTTCGAAGCGTGATGTTCAATTGGCAGGTGGGTTGCTGTTTTTGGTGAAGCTTGTGCATTGTCATTGTCGAGTTTTTTCTGTGTATACCGTTGCTGGTCCATGGCGCTCTCGAATCGCATCCAGAATTCGACCAACGTCCCCGATTTTTGTTCGAATCTTTTGAAGAAACTGTTCTCACTCTCCGACCTTTGCGTGGTTCGCATTAAGCCGCCCATCTTCAAATCCCTGCAATGTGCCATCACCCACTGTTCCCTGATGGAGTATGTAGTTGAAAACCACTCGTCATCGCCCCCATGGAACTCCTCCATTATGTCACACCATTCCGCGTCGAACTCGTCTCCATCAATCTCCACATCCCATACTATAGCATTTAGTCTCTTCAAAAAAATCCTGGTAGTCACTCCGGGCTGCACCGTATTTGGCAGGAACCTTGTTCAAGATATGCCACATACAGAAACGGTGTAGCGCCGTCTTAAACATTTTCTTCACCGCTGGTATAATGCCCGGATCTTGGTCGGTAATTATATACCCCGGCTCCTTACCTCCCATTGCAGTCAGAAATCTCTCAAACACCCAGACGAACGATTCATAATCTTCGTGCGCTATCAGAGCGCCAGCAAAGGTTACCGATCGTTTGTGATGATCAACGCCTGTGAACGGTGTGAATATCATCTTATATTTGTTCGTCCCGTACGTTGGGTCGAACGAAACTGCATCCCCAAATAACTGGTAGTTACGCCGCGCCTCACCGTCAGCCCAGAAAACCTTGCTCACACTCCCATCTTCATCCAGGTCGTAGTCAAAATAGAAACCCTTCCTATTCTTAGCCATGTCTTTGAATCGATCGATGAATAGCTGACCGTCCCTCTCATGTAGGAAGCACTTTATATCTCTCCCCCAGTTTTTGAAGTCAACCAAGCTCGCACCCACGTTTGCGAATCCCTCAACCTGCTCCTTGCACATGTTGTATGTCCGCGTTGCGCCGATCTTCAGCTGTAAATAAGAATCAAGCGTCGCAGCAATATAACATCAATACACCAGTTGTGTTACTCTTGTACTTAAGCAGTGTTACTCTATAGACTCACTGGTGTTATCCTATGGTCTAATCCAGGTGTTACACTTATAATGGTCTAATCCAGGTGTTACTGTTTAGAATCACTGGTGTTACTTTAGCAAAAGTAACTAGATTATGCACACATTGGTCTAATCAAGCTGTTACGACCTACTCACATGTCATTCTATAAAAAAAATTGTGTTACTCCATACCCGCGAATTATTCAAGATCATTTGCTTGTGGTACTTTGTCAGGTTCCTCGAGAGCTTCTGGAATTCTCTGTCTTTCGGTGAGATTAGTTCGTGGTTGTGGCCGATGTGGAACCTATCAATCTTGAGAATGCCTCCTTTATTGAACAGCCTAATCCTTGCCTTGCACCCGCAACGACGGACTTTCGTCTTCTTTTTAATCGCGTCCACAACAACTCCTTCCCCATCTACATCGTTAACAACTTTCACAGCTGCAGGTGTATTGTTAACAGCTTTAACAGAGTTCGTATAACCCTGTCTGTTGCAGACTAGGAGCTTCGACTTTATCTCACCACCGTGCCATCGCTTCGTAGTGTACTTCCTCACATCAAAACCGCAAGCCAGCGCATAGATTTTGTAAAATTCCACTGCCTCATCAATTGTCCCGAATACCTGCTCCATGTATGGAGTGAAAACCTCACCCACATCTCTGCACCATTCCTGTGCATTCGGCTCTTTACCAATGCTTCCTGCCAAAAAGACAGAAAAGTCACGCCAATAGGCATAAGTGTTACTGTAACTCATAAGTTGCGTTACTTTAACTCTAAGAGGATGTTACTCCAACGACAACGCTAAGAACCCTTTTTTAGTGTTACATGTTTGTGTTACTCTAATTACAGTTAGGTATTACTTTAATTCATTACTTGTGTTACTTCAATGCCATGTATGCTTCAACATAAAGCAAAACAATAATATCGGTGAAACAATAATATCAATGAACCATAATATTAATCCATTATTAATCAAACGAATTAAATTCCACCTTTTCCAGTGTTGTCTTGTGCGTTCGCATCTGTGGCGCAGCTACCTGCACAGAATCAAACAGCGTTACATCAATGCAAATACTGTGTTACTATAATTGATAAGTTGTGTTACCCTAACGTGTACAATACGTTACTCCAGCATATCATCAAAACCCTTTTCCTGACCGTTCATTTGTGTTACTGTAATTACAAGTAAGTGTTACTTTAATTCAGAAGGCATGTTACTTCAACGACGAATCTGCGTTAATAGAAACCAAAAAAAATAGTAATACTGGATATCAGGGAAAATCCTGAAAAAAACCATAGAGACCTGTAATCTGTGGAGATCGAGATATCAAAATACCATTGATACGAAAATATGAATCAAAACGCAATGAATCAAAAGACGCAAAGAGGATGCAAATAAAGTCGAAATGTCAATGAAAGCACTATCGACGTAAAAAAAACGCAATTTGACGCGATAAAACATTGATATGAAAACGCAGATTTAAAGCAATATTACTATTGAAATCCGTGAAGAAAAAACGAATAAAAACGTTAATGAATCACTGAAAGTCACCATTGTTATAATCGATTAGTTGCTTATCAACCGTTGAAGACGATGATGCGGTCATTGAATCCATTGTAGCAGAATTTCGAGATCAAAAACGATGAATTAGCGTGAATGAAGAAAAGGTTTTTTGGTTTTTAGGTGTGAATGAACGTGGAAAGCAAATGAACGTGTGAATGATAGGAGGTTATTTGTTTCCTAAATTCTTGTGAGTTAATTTAGGAACGTAAATCTCTTTTTTTTTTTTTTTTTTAATTAGATGCATCTTGTCCATCCATCCTCATCTCATCCAACGGATGAGATGAGGACTCATGGACTCATATATAGAGAATGACTCATAAGAGCCTTACTCTCTCTCTCTCTCTCTCTCTCTATATATATATATATATATATATATATATATATATATATAAGGGATCATATAAGTCCCTTACCTTCTTATAAGTCCGTAAGGCTTATTGTCAGCCATTGGATCAAAACAATATAGATGGCTGAGATGTTGCTTGACATTTAAATTGAAAATAAAAAGAAAATGGGTTACCTTTCCCAAGCTCCTCTTTTTTTTCCCACCCTCAGTAATCTCGCCACATTGATTACTATGTTCCCACACTCCATTACTCACCATATTTACCCTTTACTCACCATATTCACCTTATTCAGCCATATTCCATCTTATCACCAAATCGATTACTTACACCATCAGTCTTCATCACTCCATTACTCACGGTCTTCTTATTCATCCCACCTATTCATCCACCATTCCATCACTCGATCGATTTTATCTCTTTTTGCAGGTAAGGTTTCGTTCTCTAATCAGATTGTGCGTATTTTCTTCTTATAGTTAGTATCATTTGGCGATTTGCTGTTTAATTTCACGAGTTTGGGATGTTTTTACGAAGTTAGGGTTTTTTTTCCAATTGGGGGGTTTTGCATTTAGTCGTGGTTTTCAGGTTTAATTCTGAATTTCTTGTTAAATTGGGGTTTTTCTATTTGAGGATTTGGTGTTTAATTGATTTTTTTGTTTAATTTCGGATAAAGTTTTACAAATTGGGGAGTTTTTCTTGTTTAACGAGTTTGTGATTAGTTTACTGGTTGCGACACAAATTTTACTGATTAAACTCAAATTTTACTGATCGTGACTGATGGTTGTTGCTGATTTAATTTCCGGGTTTGTTTGTTTGTTTGAATTAGGGATATGATTTGGGATAAATTTAATTTCTGGGTTCATTGTTTTAATGATCTGGGTTTGTTTGTTTGTTTGAATTTTTGTTTGTTTCTGGGTTTATTCTTCATTATGTTTTTGATTTTTATTGTCCGTTTACTCATTTTTCTTTTTTTTGTCATTGAAATTGTTTTCGTCTTCATTTTTTAATTAAATGTTTTTCAATTAATATAGTATATGTAGTTCAATTAATATAGTATATGTTTTTTCAATTAATAATTGCAGATTTTTGATGACGATGAAGAATTAAAAATGGAGATGAAGACGAAGAGGAAGAATTAAAAATGGAGATGAGGACCGAACGAGCTTTGTAAATGAGTTGCTTTTTATATATATTTGTAACTTCAGTTCACATATTTTGTAACTTTAGTTCACATACGGAGTATTTTATAACTTCAGATCGTACATTGTAACTTCAGTCCATATAATTGTAACTTCAGTTCACATATTTTGTAACTTCAGTTCACATATTTTATAACTTCAGATCGTACATTGTAACTTCAGTCCATATATTTGTAACTTCAGTTCACATATTTTGTAACTTCAGTTAACATATTTTATAACTTCAGATCGTACATTGTAACTTCAGTCCATATATTTGTAACTTCAGTTCACATATTTTGTAACTTCAGTTCACATATTGTGTAACTTCAAATCGTATATTGTAACTTCAAATCGTATATTGTAACTTCAATTCCAATCAGTATATATATTTTTGTAAATTCACTTTACATATTTTTATAACTTCAGTTTATATATTATGTAACTTCAGTTCATGTATTTTGTAACTTCAGATCATATATTGTAACTCCAATCATGTTTTATAACTTAACTTTTTAAAAAAATCTAATGAACCGACTTTATTTACACGTGATTTTTGAAGCACACGAGAAATACAATAAATTACTTTAATAATTTATTTGTAATTTCAGTCACATTTTGTGTAACTTTAGTAACTTATTAACAACCTACCGAGTAAGTTTAATATAATACTAGGTAAATTAACAAAATATTGACTACCTTTGAGCATTAATATATGTATTTTGGTTTACCCAAAAAAACTACATAATCAATATTTAGACAATCAATATTTGGGAAATGAAGCTCCTTAAATGTTATATGTTCTTTTTTTTTCTTTTTTTTTTGTTGCATTGAACATCCCAACTACACATCAAATCTTAGCCCTTCATTTATCATCATCCAAGAGTTAAAATGAGGACTTATGGACTTAAAAAACTTGGTGACCTTATGAGAACCCTTATATATATATATATATATATATATATATATATATATATATATATATATATATTCTGAGCAGGGATCACCGACTTCTGCAACGAACCACAAACATGGACCACCATTTCTGCAACATTGGGTACTGACTGGCGTTCTAGGCACTCCTTCGATAGAACCTTGGGTACTGACTGGCAAGTAGGTTCATCACAAACATATAGGTCGATACTGGATCATTGTCGTTGTCAGAGTAACCGCCCGCCACGACATCATCAGGAACCATTCTGAAATCTGTTCCGTATCTTATGTAATCAGTATCATCTTCAGTTAGCACCCAGGCATGCGGACCTGCTGTCGAATGAGTCTGGGTCGCATAGTTTTCCTTCCCCTTTCCGACCCTCTCGAACGCGCACTGCAGTTTGAAAGCTTGCCTGTAGGTCTCCATACCACTCTCAAACTCAAGCACAACTGACCTCATGAAACATCTGGTCCGGCCATTGTATATTGGTCTGTGTTGCCTCACAAGGTAACCTAGGCGCCTGAACTCATCACGTAGGGAACTAAAACTCTTTCCTGTAACCATGTTGCCATTTGTGTCATAGGGTAAATTTTTCACTATGACCATGGGAGGGTAGAAGCATTTGTTAGGCATTTTCACTTTATAGAACTTTTTCTTTTATGAAGGTTTTGCTTATGGATTTTTCAAGACCACATCCTATATATATAGTGTCAAAATCTACCCTATGAGTAACATGTGAAATCTAACCCATTCAAAAACAGTAAAAGTGAACTCTAATTGATTTCAAATATGACAAATATGGTTTGCAATTGTCAATCCCAAGCCCCTCTGCTCGACAGGTGTTTGGGGAGAGTTACCATGTCAAGCAAGCAATCATATTCAGTCTTCTTTCTGCAAGAAAACATTGAGTAAAAGTGTATTACCTTTCCAATGTGCACTCTTCCCCAATTGTTCTTCCCTATTTACCAAGATGCCCTAATATTCTCAGCTGCTTAATTGTGGATGACACTACTGGATGATTGACTACTCAATCAGAGTGCCAGTTTTCATGTGCAATACCCACTGAGTAGGTGAATTCTCCTTCCTCAGCCGTGCCAAGTAATTCAAACAATTAACGGAGAGTAGGTTTCTTGAAAGTGGGAGTAGATGAAGTACTGCTTTGGTTAAGCAATCGTTAGTCAGTAATATTCACCCTTTGGTTACGATAAGTATGTGTGAATACATAGTTATGCAGTGATAGGATCAATGAATTGCATTTAGAAATGGCATATAACGGAATCAGGTCGTAGACAGTGCGGGACTATATAAGACGTGAACATTTAATCGCATTCCGATAACATTCCGTGGCCACATTACAGCATATTTATAATAAACTACACCCGGAAATTTTTTACACAAACATACACTTGAAGTATTAAGGATTATTAGTAATTCGTTACATCCGACAACAACCCACACAGATGATACCCATGAAAATTAGAAACATACATATATATACAAATCTTCGAGAACTTAATCATGCAGTCTTAAACTAAAAGTTACTAGACGTTCCTTCCACAGGAGTTCTGTTATAGAACCTTGGGTACTCATTTGCAAGCAGTCTCGTCACAGATGCATAAGTCGACACTGTATCGTTGTCAGCGTCGAAGTATCCACCAACTATGAGATCATTTGGCACCAACGCGTAAAATGTTTTCTCTTTCGTGTACCCGTAGTCAGCTGCAGTCACAACCCATGCGTGCGGCCCCGCTGTTGAATACAGTTGATTTTCGTAGTCTGCCTTCCCTTTACTAGCCCTCTCAAACGCTCGCTGGAGCTTGAATGCCTGCCTGTACCTGTCCATTTCAGACTCAAACTCCATCACCACTGCCCTCATGAAGCAGTCTGTCTCACCATTCCAAATAGGTCGTTGCTCTGTAATGGGGTAGCCAAGGCTGCTTAAATGATCACAGAGGGAACTGTTACTCTAATTCACTATTGGTGTTACTATGGGAATTATTGAAATTAACAATTTTTCTTGGTCTCACAATCTGTGTGTTATACCGAAGCACTGTGGGTGTTACTTTAAGTGATTAGTACCGGTTTTGGTACTTTATGAACAAATTATGTTACTTTAAGTATGTTACTTTAATGAACAAATTATGTACTCAGTCAATGAATGAACAACACTGCTGTCCTCAGTTACCTCGATGCATTTTTTCTGTTACTGTAACAAATGAATAGTGTTACTTCAACCCACATGAGATGTTACTCTAACCAAAAACACACGTATTAAGTAAATATAGTGTTAATTGCAAAAATGTGTTCAGGAATAAAAGAAAAAATTCTTATAATGTCAAAGACACTATAAGAATTCTTATAGTGTTACTGTAAATATAGTGTTACTGTAAACCAGGAAAAAAGAAAAAATTCTTATAATGTCAAAGACACTTGAGTATTATCAAAACTCTTGTTCATCATCGGTGTCTTCTTCAGTTTCTTCTCCATCGATGTCTTCATCTACATCATCCTCGTCATCCGCATCATTGGTTTGCTTGGTAGGCTGTTTAGGGTGTCGTTCTGCGTAAGGATTTGGACAGTTTCGTTTGTCGTGGTGCGCCATCTGCTTGCAGTTATTGCACATGCGTTTCGGCTTTCTAGAAAGTGCGACCTTCTTTTCCTTGCTTGACAACATCCGCTTTCCGCTTCCCTTTGTCTTAGAAATCTTAGGAGGTAGTATCGTGATATTTTCAGAGGTCGTACAACCAAGCATATTTTCCAGTTCCTGTGTCTTGCCAATATTCTCCCCACCTGAAACTGGCTGCCTCTGCAACCTGAACTCCCGAATTAATCCGCACAAGCTTTCCACATCTGCCTTGTCTCCTGCCCTTAGAAGTCCCATTGTCTCATGGATTTCCGACCACAATCTCGACATCTCTATCTGTTTTCCGTCGATGATGTCAGTGTTTTCGCCGTCTAATCCTTCATCACTGATACGAGCAGTGCGAACAGCCTCCTTTGTCCACCTTTTGGTTACCATGTTTTCGGGTATAGTGGTCAGCCCTTTCGATGAATATATCCAGATTACGTGTCTACACAATATCCCTCGCAAATTAAACAACCGACATGTGCAGCTTGATCCAGACGTACCTGGACAGATTCACATCCAATCTTTGAATCAGCAGAGACAGCAAATACATTGGATATAATGGTTTGCAAAATGTAATGGAGTGCAGAAAGTGTTACTTTTTGGAATATGAAATGTTACTTTAATTCATGGTCTGTGTTACTTTTAAGCGTTTACAACACAGATGTCCAAATGCCATCCCCAGTTACTCCAAAGCATTTTATGTGTTACAGTAAGGAACGACCGGTGTTACTTTAAGGAGTAATGATTGATTTTAAGGATTACCTGATATATACTTGACCGTAAACTCCTTATCCCTCGTAGAATCCCTAACCAATGTCTCCTCAATCCCGTCCTTCTCAAGGAAGCCCCTCACGCTGCAAGTACCCATAGAAAATTTCACCTCCTCCTGGAATTCTTCAAATGCGGCGTGGGTGTAAATTTTCGAAGCGTGATGTTCAATTGGCAGGTGGGTTGCTGTTTTTGGTGAAGCTTGTGCATTGTCATTGTCGAGTTTTTTCTGTGTATACCGTTGCTGGTCCATGGCGCTCTCGAATCGCATCCAGAATTCGACCAACGTCCCCGATTTTTGTTCGAATCTTTTAAAGAAACTGTTCTCACTCTCCGACCTTTGCGTGGTTCGCATTAAGCCGCCCATCTTCAAATCCCTGCAATGTGCCATCACCCACTGTTCCCTGATGGAGTATGTAGTTGAAAACCACTCGTCATCGCCCCCATGGAACTCCTCCATTATGTCACACCATTCCGCGTCGAACTCGTCTCCATCAATCTCCACATCCCATACTATAGCATTTAGTCTCTTCAAAAAAATCCTGGTAGTCACTCCGGGCTGCACCGTATTTGGCAGGAACCTTGTTCAAGATATGCCACATACAGAAACGGTGTAGCGCCGTCTTAAACATTTTCTTCACCGCTGGTATAATGCCCGGATCTTGGTCGGTAATTATATACCCCGACTCCTTACCTCCCATTGCAGTCAGAAATCTCTCAAACACCCAGACGAACGATTCATAATCTTCGTGCGCTATCAGAGCGCCAGCAAAGGTTACCGATCGTTTGTGATGATCAACGCCTGTGAACGGTGTGAATATCATCTTATATTTGTTCGTCCCGTACGTTGGGTCGAACGAAACTGCATCCCCAAATAACTGGTAGTTACGCCGCGCCTCACCGTCAGCCCAGAAAACCTTGCTCACACTCCCATCTTCATCCAGGTCGTAGTCAAAATAGAAACCCTTCCTATTCTTAGCCATGTCTTTGAATCGATCGATGAATAGCTGACCGTCCCTCTCATGTAGGAAGCACTTTATATCTCTCCCCCAGTTTTTGAAGTCAACCAAGCTCGCACCCACGTTTGCGAATCCCTCAACCTGCTCCTTGCACATGTTGTATGTCCGCGTTGCGCCGATCTTCAGCTGTAAATAAGAATCAAGCGTCGCAGCAATATAACATCAATACACCAGTTGTGTTACTCTTGTACTTAAGCAGTGTTACTCTATAGACTCACTGGTGTTATCCTATGGTCTAATCCAGGTGTTACACTTATAATGGTCTAATCCAGGTGTTACTGTTTAGAATCACTGGTGTTACTTTAGCAAAAGTAACTAGATTATGCACACATTGGTCTAATCAAGCTGTTACGACCTACTCACATGTCATTCTATAAAAAAAATTGTGTTACTCCATACCCGCGAATTATTCAAGATCATTTGCTTGTGGTACTTTGTCAGGTTCCTCGAGAGCTTCTGGAATTCTCTGTCTTTCGGTGAGATTAGTTCGTGGTTGTGGCCGATGTGGAACTTATCAATCTTGAGAATGCCTCCTTTATTGAACAGCCTAATCCTTGCCTTGCACCCGCAACGACGGACTTTCGTCTTCTTTTTAATCGCGTCCACAACAACTCCTTCCCCATCTACATCGTTAACAACTTTCACAGCTGCAGGTGTATTGTTAACAGCTTTAACAGAGTTCGTATAACCCTGTCTGTTGCAGACTAGGAGCTTCGACTTTATCTCACCACCGTGCCATCGCTTCGTAGTGTACTTCCTCACATCAAAACCGCAAGCCAGCGCATAGATTTTGTAAAATTCCACTGCCTCATCAATTGTCCCGAATACCTGCTCCATGTATGGAGTGAAAACCTCACCCACATCTCTGCACCATTCCTGTGCATTCGGCTCTTTACCAATGCTTCCTGCCAAAAAGACAGAAAAGTCACGCCAATAGGCATAAGTGTTACTGTAACTCATAAGTTGCGTTACTTTAACTCTAAGAGGATGTTACTCCAACGACAACGCTAAGAACCCTTTTTTAGTGTTACATGTTTGTGTTACTCTAATTACAGTTAGGTATTACTTTAATTCATTACTTGTGTTACTTCAATGCCATGTATGCTTCAACATAAAGCAAAACAATAATATCGGTGAAACAATAATATCAATGAACCATAATATTAATCCATTATTAATCAAACGAATTAAATTCCACCTTTTCCAGTGTTGTCTTGTGCGTTCGCATCTGTGGCGCAGCTACCTGCACAGAATCAAACAGCGTTACATCAATGCAAATACTGTGTTACTATAATTGATAAGTTGTGTTACCCTAACGTGTACAATACGTTACTCCAGCATATCATCAAAACCCTTTTCCTGACCGTTCATTTGTGTTACTGTAATTACAAGTAAGTGTTACTTTAATTCAGAAGGCATGTTACTTCAACGACGAATCTGCGTTAATAGAAACCAAAAAAAATAGTAATACTGGATATCAGGGAAAATCCTGAAAAAAACCATAGAGACCTGTAATCTGTGGAGATCGAGATATCAAAATACCATTGATACGAAAATATGAATCAAAACGCAATGAATCAAAAGACGCAAAGAGGATGCAAATAAAGTCGAAATGTCAATGAAAGCACTATCGACGTAAAAAAAACGCAATTTGACGCGATAAAACATTGATATGAAAACGCAGATTTAAAGCAATATTACTATTGAAATCCGTGAAGAAAAAACGAATAAAAACGTTAATGAATCACTGAAAGTCACCATTGTTATAATCGATTAGTTGCTTATCAACCGTTGAAGACGATGATGCGGTCATTGAATCCATTGTAGCAGAATTTCGAGATCAAAAACGATGAATTAGCGTGAATGAAGAAAAGGTTTTTTGGTTTTTAGGTGTGAATGAACGTGGAAAGCAAATGAACGTGTGAATGATAGGAGGTTATTTGTTTCCTAAATTCTTGTGAGTTAATTTAGGAACGTAAATCTCTTTTTTTTTTTTTTTTTTAATTAGATGCATCTTGTCCATCCATCCTCATCTCATCCAACGGATGAGATGAGGACTCATGGACTCATATATAGAGAATGACTCATAAGAGCCTTACTCTATATATATATATATATATATATAAGGGATCATATAAGTCCCTTACCTTCTTATAAGTCCGTAAGGCTTATTGTCAGCCATTGGATCAAAACAATATAGATGGCTGAGATGTTGCTTGACATTTAAATTGAAAATAAAAAGAAAATGGGTTACCTTTCCCAAGCTCCTCTTTTTTTTCCCACCCTCAGTAATCTCGCCACATTGATTACTATGTTCCCACACTCCATTACTCACCATATTTACCCTTTACTCACCATATTCACCTTATTCAGCCATATTCCATCTTATCACCAAATCGATTACTTACACCATCAGTCTTCATCACTCCATTACTCACGGTCTTCTTATTCATCCCACCTATTCATCCACCATTCCATCACTCGATCGATTTTATCTCTTTTTGCAGGTAAGGTTTCGTTCTCTAATCAGATTGTGCGTATTTTCTTCTTATAGTTAGTATCATTTGGCGATTTGCTGTTTAATTTCACGAGTTTGGGATGTTTTTACGAAGTTAGGGTTTTTTTTCCAATTGGGGGGTTTTGCATTTAGTCGTGGTTTTCAGGTTTAATTCTGAATTTCTTGTTAAATTGGGGTTTTTCTATTTGAGGATTTGGTGTTTAATTGATTTTTTTGTTTAATTTCGGATAAAGTTTTACAAATTGGGGAGTTTTTCTTGTTTAACGAGTTTGTGATTAGTTTACTGGTTGCGACACAAATTTTACTGATTAAACTCAAATTTTACTGATCGTGACTGATGGTTGTTGCTGATTTAATTTCCGGGTTTGTTTGTTTGTTTGAATTAGGGATATGATTTGGGATAAATTTAATTTCTGGGTTCATTGTTTTAATGATCTGGGTTTGTTTGTTTGTTTGAATTTTTGTTTGTTTCTGGGTTTATTCTTCATTATGTTTTTGATTTTTATTGTCCGTTTACTCATTTTTCTTTTTTTTGTCATTGAAATTGTTTTCGTCTTCATTTTTTAATTAAATGTTTTTCAATTAATATAGTATATGTAGTTCAATTAATATAGTATATGTTTTTTCAATTAATAATTGCAGATTTTTGATGACGATGAAGAATTAAAAATGGAGATGAAGACGAAGAGGAAGAATTAAAAATGGAGATGAGGACCGAACGAGCTTTGTAAATGAGTTGCTTTTTATATATATTTGTAACTTCAGTTCACATATTTTGTAACTTTAGTTCACATACGGAGTATTTTATAACTTCAGATCGTACATTGTAACTTCAGTCCATATAATTGTAACTTCAGTTCACATATTTTGTAACTTCAGTTCACATATTTTATAACTTCAGATCGTACATTGTAACTTCAGTCCATATATTTGTAACTTCAGTTCACATATTTTGTAACTTCAGTTAACATATTTTATAACTTCAGATCGTACATTGTAACTTCAGTCCATATATTTGTAACTTCAGTTCACATATTTTGTAACTTCAGTTCACATATTGTGTAACTTCAAATCGTATATTGTAACTTCAGATCGTATATTGTAACTTCAATTCCAATCAGTATATATATTTTTGTAAATTCACTTTACATATTTTTATAACTTCAGTTTATATATTATGTAACTTCAGTTCATGTATTTTGTAACTTCAGATCATATATTGTAACTCCAATCATGTTTTATAACTTAACTTTTTAAAAAAATCTAATGAACCGACTTTATTTACACGTGATTTTTGAAGCACACGAGAAATACAATAAATTACTTTAATAATTTATTTGTAATTTCAGTCACATTTTGTGTAACTTTAGTAACTTATTAACAACCTACCGAGTAAGTTTAATATAATACTAGGTAAATTAACAAAATATTGACTACCTTTGAGCATTAATATATGTATTTTGGTTTACCCAAAAAAACTACATAATCAATATTTAGACAATCAATATTTGGGAAATGAAGCTCCTTAAATGTTATATGTTCTTTTTTTTTCTTTTTTTTTTGTTGCATTGAACATCCCAACTACACATCAAATCTTAGCCCTTCATTTATCATCATCCAAGAGTTAAAATGAGGACTTATGGACTTAAAAAACTTGGTGACCTTATGAGAACCCTTCTATATATATATATATATATATATATATATTCTGAGCAGGGATCACCGACTTCTGCAACGAACCACAAACATGGACCACCATTTCTGCAACATTGGGTACTGACTGGCGTTCTAGGCACTCCTTCGATAGAACCTTGGGTACTGACTGGCAAGTAGGTTCATCACAGACATATAGGTCGATACTGGATCATTGTCGTTGTCAGAGTAACCGCCCGCCACGACATCATCAGGAACCATTCTGAAATCTGTTCCGTATCTTATGTAATCAGTATCATCTTCAGTTAGCACCCAGGCATGCGGACCTGCTGTCGAATGAGTCTGGGTCGCATAGTTTTCCTTCCCCTTTCCGACCCTCTCGAACGCGCACTGCAGTTTGAAAGCTTGCCTGTAGGTCTCCATACCACTCTCAAACTCAAGCACAACTGACCTCATGAAACATCTGGTCCGGCCATTGTATATTGGTCTGTGTTGCCTCACAAGGTAACCTAGGCGCCTGAACTCATCACGTAAGGAACTAAAACTCTTTCCTGTAACCATGTTGCCATTTGTGTCATAGGGTAAATTTTTCACTATGACCATGGGAGGGTAGAAGCATTTGTTAGGCATTTTCACTTTATAGAACTTTTTCTTTTATGAAGGTTTTGCTTATGGATTTTTCAAGACCACATCCTATATATATAGTGTCAAAATTTACCCTATGAGTAACATGTGAAATCTAACCCATTCAAAAACAGTAAAAGTGAACTCTAATTGATTTCAAATATGACAAATATGGTTTGCAATTGTCAAATCCCAAGCCCCTCTGCTCGACAGGTGTTTGGGGAGAGTTACCATGTCAAGCAAGCAATCAGATTCAGTCTTCTTTCTGCAAGAAAACATTGAGTAAAAGTGTATTACCTTTCCAATGTGCACTCTTCCCCAATTGTTCTTCCCTATTTACCAAGATGCCCTAATATTCTCAGCTGCTTAATTGTGGATGACACTACTGGATGATTGACTACTCAATCAGAGTGCCAGTTTTCATGTGCAATACCCACTGAGTAGGTGAATTCTCCTTCCTCAGCCGTGCCAAGTAATTCAAACAATTAACGGAGAGTAGGTTTCTTGAAAGTGGGAGTAGATGAAGTACTGCTTTGGTTAAGCAATCGTTAGTCAGTAATATTCACCCTTTGGTTACGATAAGTATGTCTGAATACATAGTTATGCAGTGATAGGATCAATGAATTGCATTTAGAAATGGCATATAACGGAATCAGGTCGTAGACAGTGCGGGACTATATAAGACGTGAACATTTAATCGCATTCCGATAACATTCCGTGGCCACATTACAGCATATTTATAATAAACTACACCCGGAAATTTTTTACACAAACATACACTTGAAGTATTAAGGATTATTAGTAATTCGTTACATCCGACAACAACCCACACAGATGATACCCATGAAAATTAGAAACATACATATATATACAAATCTTCGAGAACTTAATCATGCAGTCTTAAACTAAAAGTTACTAGACGTTCCTTCCACAGGAGTTCTGTTATAGAACCTTGGGTACTCATTTGCAAGCAGTCTCGTCACAGATGCATAAGTCGACACTGTATCGTTGTCAGCGTCGAAGTATCCACCAACTATGAGATCATTTGGCACCAACGCGTAAAATATGGACAATATGTAAAATATGGCACCAGCGTCGAAGTATCCAGCAAGCTATCTACATCAATGTCTATTGCTGCGAGAAAATATGGACAAAATGTAAATTACCTTCTCACTAGGGATGTCAGTGGGGCGGGTGAGAGGCGGATACCGCACCGCACCCGCACCGCTTGGGGCGGGTGCGGGGGATGATTTTGCGGGTGGCGGGGCGGGTAGAGGAATGAAAATGTTACCCGCAATGGGTAATGGGGCGGGGATGGTTTTTACATTTTACCTTCCCCACATCCGCACCGCCCCATACCCGCACCGTTCTACCCTCGCACCACCATAAATCTATAATATTATGAGAAAAAACAAAAAATTGTAATATGAAATTTGTACTTAACTTTAATTTATTATTAACTTTGATTACATTTATTTTGCAATTTTGTATGTGATTAGTTAATCAAAAAGTTAATGAGAGTGCCATTTATTTTTATTGGAGGGTATCGCGGATACCCGCAAATTTGGCGGGTAAAGGCGAGTGATGGGTGGATAGCGGGGTGGGGATGGGTCCTCTAAGTTTACCCGCAGAGCGGGTGGCGGTGAGAACTTTTGTACCCGCGGTGGGTAGTGGGGCGGGTGCGGGTATTACTTTTGAGTCGCGGGTGCGGGTGCGGGGTACCTATCCCCCGCACCCGCCCCTACCCAATGACATCCCTACTTCTCACGATGCAATCTATCCCAGTTCTTCTTCCCTAATTTCGCCAGTTTCAATTAATTCTCAGTGGAAAATATGTATACATCACAACTGTCCGATTGACCGATCAATTAAAGTGCAGTACTCCAACGTCAACTTTATTTTCGGAATCAGGTTTTCGTTCGTCAAATGCGTAAATGGATCTCACGTTTTTTGAAATTTCTTCTCGACTGACAGAAGAAGTATTGTTGAATGTGATGGATGGGTGTTACCTTTTGTAGACCTAACATTTGCGTGTCAAGGATAATTCACGTCTAATTTTGAGATATGTAGTAAAGTACTCGGTTATATATCTCATCTCGACGTTATCTACGATGACGTTATCTACGATAAGTTTACATGTTTGAAAAAGAATTACGATTTAATGTGTCAAAAAAATCATGTACGTCGCTAAAAATCAACTTTATTCTGTACACTATATTCCCCACATTTGTTCTAAAAATTATTTGATTAATACCCCATTCCTTTTCTATAATAAGAAGTTAAAACAACTTTAATCAATGTGACACCTAAACTCCGAATTGTAGTCTTCTTTGTTACGTTGCCTTATCTTCCTTGCTTTTACATACATCTACTTCTTTCACGTTATTTGTGCTATTTTTGACCGAATTTGCTATTATAGAATACAAATTCATTTGATGTATATATTGTCCATGCATATAACATCTGATTTATATTATTTCTACAATATGTCGTCCCTTCTTGGTCGTATCACGCTTCCTTCCCAACCCCGTGACGTGTCACGGGTATTACACTAGTATAGGATATACTTGTAATTATTTGGATAACTACAACATAATAATACACACAGCTTATTTACCTCTTTCTCTCTCATCAGTCTATCTCTCTATAACAAACATCGTAACTAACTCGAGTTGCTCATCAATGGAGGTTTACTCCAGTTCATATGGTATCAGAGCGGGTTGACCTGCGATCATTCCTCCGCCATTGACAGAAGGATAGTATGTACTTCTGTCTTCTCTTCTGCAAATTGAATTGATTATAGTATTCTGTTTTCTCTTATTTTTCTGGTATTACGTTGCCGATTTTTCGAGGTTTCTCATTGATTCTTCGAGCTATTTCATAATTGCTTCCGCATTTCTCTATTCGTTGCTTTGCTGATTGTAAGCCCCTTATTTTCGCAATCAATTGCTGAATTTACGCAATTCACCATGACTGGCGAAAATACGATTCCTGCTTATGCTGTTTTCGATGATCCTCTACATCTTTCATCCTCCGATTAGCCTGGTTTACAGCTTACCGGTGTTGAATTTGATGGATTCAACTTCGTTGCGTGGAAACGCGATGCATACCTTGCCTTAATATCCAAGAATAAGGACGGTTTTGTGGACGGTACTTGCAAGAAGCCGAATGAAAAGGATTCCAAGTTCCACCAGTGGATACGATGCGATGTGCTCGTTATGAAGTGGATTCTTAACTCTCTATCTAAGGAAATCCGTGATACGGTATCATATTCACGCTCTTCTAAGGATCTTTGATCTGAGTTGATCGAGTGCTACGGACAGACTAATAGCCTCGAAA
This sequence comes from Agrostemma githago, assembly GCA_958450325.1. NCBI lineage: Eukaryota > Viridiplantae > Streptophyta > Magnoliopsida > Caryophyllales > Caryophyllaceae > Agrostemma > Agrostemma githago. The sequence goes on from OY288255.1 coordinate 4,297,473, forward strand.
TTTATCAATTGAAAAAGGATTTGAATGCTATCACTCAGGAGAATCAATCTCTCATTGAGTATTACAGCAGGTTGAAGCGATCTTGGGAGACCTTAGACACTATCGATCCTCTTCCGTTATGTACCTGTACTGCTATGGATTCGTGTACCTGCAGGTTGCTTAAAAGATTACTTGACAGGGAAACGCAGTACAAGTTAATACAATTCCTCATGGCCTTCATAATGGCTATGAGGCGGTTAAAACTCATGTTCTATCACTCGAGCCGCTGACTCCTCTCAACAAAGCATTCCACCTGATTCACAGAATTGAGAAACAAAAGCAAATTTTTGATGCTGTGGATGTCTTGGTAGAGGCGAATGCGTACGCTAGTTCCAGAAATCATGAAGGTGCTGGCAATAAGCATAAAAAGGCTCGTTTTGAAGATGATGATTCTGAAGTCAAGAAGTGTGTGTACTGTAAGGTAGAGGGGTACACAGTTGAAACATGTCGTAAAACAAAAAATTGCACGCACTGTAAGAAACGCGGACACACCATTGAGTACTGTTTTGATCTGATCAGGAAGGGAAAGAATCCTCACAAAGGGCCAGATGTTTATTTTCAAAAGGGGAAGAATGTTTACAGGAGATCAGCTCATAATGCTGAAGCTGTTCAGTCTATTCCTCAGTCGGGTCAAGTTAATACTGAAGATTCTCCTCTTGATTTTGATGCGCCTGCTCCCATTGTTTTTCACCCTCAGGACTCAAGGCTGATTGACACCATTACTGACTCGATTTATCAAAAGGTTATGAAGTCTATTACTGAAGTTCCAACCACTTCTGCAGTCAATTTCGCAGGTATACAACCTGATTCCTTAGCTTATGTTGTTACATCTGCTTATCAAGTTCATACTTGGGTAGTGGACTCAGGTGCATCAGATCATATAACACCTTATGAGCATTTGTTGACTGATATATATGTCCTGGTTAAACCCATTAGCATTGCTTTACCTGATGGTGTCATAAAGGTGGTTTATAAGGCAGGAAAGTTGAAGATCAATAATCACATCACACTTCATCATGTTCTACTAATGCTCGAGTTTAAGCAGAATTTACTCTTAGTTGGTAAACTTCTTGATCATTCCCATTTGCTCATCACTTTTACTAAGAACACGGTTTTGTTCCAGGACCCTTCCAATAAGTGTGTATGGGCTGAGGCAAAGAAGACTGATGGCTTATACAGACTTGACACAAGACCCCTTGGTGGTCATTCCATAGTCAACCATCCAAACAAACAAAGTTGTAATAGTCTTGCAACTGTGAACTCTAAGAATGAGTCTTTTGAGTTGTTACATGCTAGAATAGGGCATTCTTCTGTTGATAAACTGGCACATATTCAACATGTACCTAGCCCTTCTAGAGATTTTTTTTGTGAAACTTGCTTACTTTCAAAGCATCATGTACTACCTTTTCCTAGAAGCGAATCTCATGCTACTGCTTGTTTCAGCTTAATCCATATGGATCTTTGGGTTCCATATAGGGTGCCTAGTCTTAATGGTGCTCGTTTTTTTCTCACTATTTTGGATGATTGTTCATGGAGTACTTGGACATACCTCCTTCAGTCTAAGACACAAGTTCCGGGTTTAATTAGAGATTTTCTTAAACTGGTTCACTGTTGTGTGCCAAATTTGGACCGTTTTTCCTCCCATTTAGACTCGTTTTTCCTTCGTTTTGCGAGAATAAAGTGCGATTATCGCCGTATTTTGAGTAATTCTCGCATTAGCGTCTCTGTTTTGCATTTTACGTCTTTTTGGTAGTTTTATGTCTATTTTGATAGGATTTTCGACCAAAAACGTGTCCAAGGTCCTATGAGCATGAGAGAGAAAGGGAGATCGTCCGAAAAGCAAAGCAAACAACTTAAAATCCAAAGTCCAAACCCAAGAGGTGAAACCTTGAGTGAAAAGGAAAAACTTCAAGTCCATTGTGCATCTTCACCGGAAAGGTTGAACTTCAAATGGATATATCTAGAGTTCTAGACCTCGGATCGAAGCGATTCCAGTTGGAGGTGAAAGCTTATCTTCTTAGCTTTCCAATGACATATCACACGCCCCAATCGGAGATCAAACATGAGAGTTATGGCCCTCTGAAGTCACAGAGTGAAATTTCACCCGATGAGAATTTGACCGGGCGAAATTTCGCCCGACGGTGTTCCTCCCCAGATTGCCATTTTGGAAAAAAAGTTCATAGGGTGAAATTTCACCCTATGAGATGACCGAGCAAAACGATCGGGCGAAATTTCGCCCACTGGGTGAAATTTCGCCCGATGGAGAAAAGCGCCAAAAATGGCGATTCGAGAAGAAAATCTCATCGGGTGAAATTTCACCCGGTGGTGCTAATGTCGTCAACCGCAGGGCAAAACTTCACCCTATGAAGACTCATTGGGCAAAGTTGCATCTCAAAGGACAAAGTCTCACTAATGGGCAAAGATTAGATTATGGGTTTTAGGTTAAATACCCATTAAGAGATCACTATATATATGTAACCCTAGATTATTGCCCAACTCACCTCTCCATTGTGCTAAGGAGAGAAGACATTACACCACCCCACCATCCTATTACACCATCCATTAGTAGTATTTTAGTAGTATTCTAGTAGAAATCCTCCAAAATTCTAGTAGTTTACATAGTAATTAATAGTAGATCTACATAATTTCCATCAACAATTATCTAGATCTCAAGTTTGTAAGAAGATTATTCAAGTTTTATTTGAAAATTTGTTGGGTTTAATGAAGGATTAGTGGCAAGTTCTTCACTTTATTCATCAAAGATTCAATCTTTACTTATGCAATCCTCTTATTTCCAATAGATCTACATAGTTGGTATAATTCTCTTCCACTCCCTAATCTCTAATTTAGTTTTTATGTTGTTTCCTCATCATTATCTTGTTTAGATCTAATTAATATGCATGTTGAAATGATTTCCATGATGAATTGTGAGTAGATTTCTTTGTTGGGGAATTAGGGAGGAGGATTAAGATTATTTTATTCAAGGGATGTTGGTGGGTTGTTTACTTGTTAATTATCAATGTTAAGGTTTTTGTGTCTTTGTTGACTTAGAATCGCGACTAGGCCGATCTTGACTCGTTTCTACCAATATGGGGAAACTCGGGGTAGAAATTACCTTAGATTGAGACTTACCCTTTCGTCGCGAAAGCGGGCTTAGGTAGGTTGGGTGAGGATACCGAAAGGTGGCACTCTCCTTTTTAACGTTGTAACAAAAACTCGATCCCGAGACTATTAGACCCCATTTCCGAATCCCGACTCTCCCCAACACCTTTCCTACTTATTGACCCTAGCCTACGATCTTTCGACCTCTCTCGATCTCTCGACCTCTCGACCCAAAACCCCCCTTTCTCGACCCAATCACGCTTAGACTTTGACTCGACCGATTTTACCTAGCCCGTCCCTGTGGATCGATCCCCGACTTACCGCTACTACGTAGTAGTTAGTTGGAGTTTATAAATATTATTTGACCGCGTTGGATAGGCGATGATTCGACGCGCATCAAAATGGCGCCGTTGCCGGGGACGGCGATTGATTGGTTGACTTTTAGTCTATTTGTGTTTGGTTATTGTTTCCTCTCTACCCTAGTGCCACTTGGTGCTAGGAGACTCACTTCCTATTTGAGTGTGTTTGCCAGGAATAGGTTATCAACTTTTTGGTTCGATTCCGTGCCAAAGATGGCGGTTCAAGCTTTGAGATTCATGGTAAATATCTCAACTAGAGTGATTCCACATCCGTACCTCACACCACCAACCATACATACTATCCTTCCATCCCCTCCAAATCCATCCTTATCACCAACATCCATATCACTTACACTTTTCACTCCACGAAATCTACCTTCCACAACTCCCCTCATCACTCCAAACATAGAACCACCTTTCAATCTACATGAAACACCATCTCCACAAGAAAATTCTCTAACCCTTTCACCTCCCAAATCACCTCCATCACCAAACAACCTTCAAAAAGTGAACATGACAACTCTCGGTTCACATTCACAACTCACTCACGAGAATTTTTCTTTCCCCGTTTTCTATGGAATTATCCCCGAAAATTTTTAGCTTAAATATTCCTTGATCAATGAAGTGCAATTAGATACCTTCCATGGATTCTATTAAGAAGATGCTTTTGAACATGTATGCTCTTTCAAAGAAAAGCTAGTTGGAGCCAAGCTTAACGGTCTTAGTTCATGTCAACTACATCGCATCCTCTTTCCTAAGACTTTGAGGGACAATGCCAAGAGATGGTTACAAAGATATTCGAACAACACCTTCCAAACATGGTCCGACCTTGCAAATGCTTTCTTAGAGAAGTACTTCCCTCCATCGAAAACTAATCAATATCGAATTGAAATTCAAACCTTCCGTCAAGAAGAACATGAAAGCTTGAGTGAAGCGTGGGATAGGTTTCGCGATCTACTTAGGAAGTGCCATCATCATGGCATTCCTGAGTGGTTAACAACTCTAACTTTTTTTCGAAGCCCTATCCTTAAGATGGAAAGAAAATATAAATTCGGCGGACGGAGGATATTTCTACACTCTTGGGGACGATGCATCTAGAGCACTTTTGGAAAAAATGGCAAAATGCGATTCTCTTTGGGGCCAACCTCGAGATACTAAGAAGATGGGAGATGCAAATTCTCCTATGAATAATGAATTGAAACCCCAATTGAAAAAGGAAGAGCTAACCAAAAAACTTGAGGCTATGAATGCAAAGTGTACACCAAAAGGTATGTATCGGATCCAATCAAGAGATATGTATCAATCGAGTCAACAGCAAAGACCCTTCAATTCCAATCAACAAATATCTTTCAACCAAGGGTCTGTCAAAGTGCCCCCACTTATGTCTCCTTGTCAAAAGGGAAACTTCAACCACCAAGGTAGAAACTATCATGTTCAAAGAAATTTCCATAATCAGAGTGCAAATCCAGGAAACGATTACCATGATCAATGAAGTAATTATTACAATCAAGGGTTCAATCAAAGGTACCAATGCAACTATCAAGGTAACCAAGGGTCAAATCAAGGGTACCAAGGGTTCGATTTTCAAAGACATAACCAACCCTCTCCTTTTTATGGAAATCAAGGTAATTATCAACATGGTCAAGGTAGTGGTCAAGGGTATGGTTCGACCATTGATATGAGAAAGACTTTTGTCAATGAAGTGTATCAAGGAAACCCGAATTACCAAGGTAATAAAGGTTATAAAGGATTGCACTCTCAAAGCTACAATGAACCCTCTCAATTCTTTGGCAACCAAGGTCATTTTCAACAAAGTCAAGGAAACGGTCAATGGGACAATTCATTAAACGAATTGCGAAGAACAGTAGAGTATTTGACGAATGAAAATGCGAAAGACAAGGCAAGGCTCGAACTCTTGAAATCTCAACGAGCATCTAAAGCCTTAGTCGCTCCCATGCACCTACCCCATGACTTTTTTGTTCAACCTCAATACCCAAGGGATCCACCATGCCAAACCCATGTTGTTATCCAAAGAGAAGGAAAAGAGCTTGAAAACCCTCATAATCACTTGAGTACCAAGACAACATCAAATTTGCAACAACAAGATCAAGTACCACATCCAGCTACCCTCGATTCTCCCAAACAAAACCGGGGAATTCGAGAAGAATTTGAGTTAGTTGCAAAGGCCGAGGACAAACAAACAAATTCAAGGGAAGCGAGAAGGCAAGAGCCTGAGAAGACACTTGAGGAGAAGGAATCCGATGTTCCACCTCCATCGATCTATGCACCAACTTTACCATTTCCGCAACAAGCTAAAGTTCAAAAAGGTAATATCAAGTGTAGCCGATTTGTGGACGTGATCGAGAAGGTAGAAGTCTCCTTGCCCTCCACCAAGGCCATTCAAGAAAAATCAACCATCATTGATGGAATGAAAAATGGTGGAAAGCTTATGGACACCAAGTTTCCTTACCCCACAATGCAATCCAAGAAAGCAACTCAAGGCGAAGTAGTGATCATTGATGATATCGATGAGAATGACAACATTTTGTCATCAAGGATAGAGATCGCCACTTTTACTCCCAACAAGGAACTCGAATCCCGAAATTACCACATGGTAAATGCAATCAAGAATGTCGAGGATATGAGTCTTTGGGATGAGTTGAATGAGGTAATAGATGATGTTAAGTCTTGGAATGATGATGAAATCAAGTTGCCCTTGTGCGAGAATGTTGAAGAGCATCACGAGTCCTTTGCTAGTAAGCCAAACTTTGGTTTAGGAGAAATTGAAACCGTCGGTAAAAGTTCCGAATCTCTCCTTCACGATGATATGAGGACAAGTGATGTCTTAAGATTTAGGGATAAGGGCCCGCAACTTGAAGAAGAAATGGGGATGTACAATGGGGAATGAATGTAACAGCACTAAATTTTCGCGACCAAAATAAAAGAATAAAATAGGAAAATTTAAAGCCATTACTCCGCATTTAGCTCACAAGGCCAAATGCAAGGCAAAAGAATATTATAAGAATTAAAAAGAAATATAAATCCGATGAATAATTAAATGAAAACGTTGCAGCGGAAGACTTAAGTCCCACAAAATCCAAAACGGTTTAAAACAACTTCAACCCAAAAATTCAACGTAAATATAAATAGTTTGGAGGTAAACGTTAAATAATAAAAATCCTTCCTCGCTCAGCATCCCGAACCAAATGCACCCATGCAGCATATTAATTGTACCTATCAACTATACCCAAAACACAAATAGGTACAGGTTCCAGCGGGGGAACGACCCAAAACAAAAGGACGTCAGCAAAGCTGGGTAAAATATATTATATTGAAAACGTAACACAATAATTATAATTTGTAGTAAACTGAAATCAGAGTTAAATATCCTTGTCTCAATACCAAACCAAAAGTACTGTGAAAACAGTAGTCAAAACCAAAACCAAAAATATATTGTTACCACCTGTGCGCCAAGGTCCTACCCTTTTAGCACGATCTAGAGGTACCACTTATGCTTAGCTAGACTTACTATAGTGCGCACTACTCACATTTGGGCAGTCAGTAGGATGAGGCTGCCAAAGGAGGAAGTCTAACTACCTAGCAAGTGGGGGGCCGGAAAACCCCCACTTAACACAACTCGGGCCAGGAGTTCAGTTTCGGGACGAAATCCCAGGGACGTCTCAGACGCACCTTAACCTCATAGACCAACAGAGCTCCCAGAGTCTGTTATAACCACCAAAAATTGTACCAAAATAATACCAATATGTGACTTGTGTCACAAAATTCCAATATCCAAAATATTACAAAAATATCGTAAAATTTCACCACTGACAAAATAATTATAAAACCGTTTCAAAAATACAATTTAAACCGAACATGCTCTTTACTTAAAGTGAAAAGGTCAAAACGTCCTTACCTCTCAAGACGGTTACAACTCAGCTAGTATTATTCCAAAATTCTTTCTCTTCAAATCCACAAGCTACAAACAATATAATTATCCCATTATATTTCCATTTGACCGATAGTTACTCAAAATACTCATAACGCGAGCGATACATCAATGCCCCTGTCTTTCTCTAGCCGAAAGAAAAATACCACAACAGCTAATGTTGTACCATCCGTTACGTAACATATCTTTCCTTTTCTTTCTTTTCCCAACCAAGTTGACAAACCATGAAATCCCTGACCATTCTTTGCCCCTGAAGATCTTAGATTAATTATATACATATTACTCCCTTAATATTACCTTTTTATCATTCATCAGCATCCTCATGAATTATTTACTCACACTCACGGTATAACCCAATGTCCTAATTCTAATACTCATGATTAAATCTCAAACATGAAAACAACCCTAACCCAAACTCGGTACAACCCACAACATCACCTTGACTAGACGACCATAAATTTGGGGTAAAACGACCAAGAGGCGATGACGTTTTTTTTTTAAAAAAAATCGACAACCAACTAAAGACCGACATGCTTAAGATTAAATTCCATGATTGGTAATTTGCATTAAGAAAACAATTGATAGAAACGGGTCGAAGTTACAATACTTAGACATATAATATAATTGATGTGAAAATTATCAAAATCAGGGAGAGTAATTGGTTAAGAACTTACAATTATTACTGCTCTGTTGTAAGAGTTACCGGCGGCGATTGAAGGTTGAAGAAAAAACAGCAATAGGAAGAAGGGCAGAGTAGTAGAACGACAAAGGTGAGAAAAGTAATTTGTGTGATGGGAAATAATGGGTGACGGGTGGAGATTAAATATGTAGGTTAGGTTTCTTTTCTTTTTTTTTCCTAATTGGCTTTGACTCAAAGTCGAATCCATTACAACGTCGATTTGTAAAATAACGTTCCACTTTAAGAACTAAAAAAAAATGATTTATTATAAGACGATCCAAAATACTTTAATTTAATAAAAATATAAAAATATTTTTTTCCAATTTAAAAACCCGATTTAAATAAAAGTAGAAAAATCAAGCTTTATAATTGACTCGGAAAATAACGGGGTGTTACAGACTTCCCTCCTTAAAACAAAACTTCGTCCTCGAAGTTTAAACTCATCCTTGAAAATAAATTCTCATATTACTCACAAACTTCCAAAATGACCCGCTCACTCCATATATCCAAAATCCACCAAAATTCTTCATATATCTCCAAAATAAACCATTTACTCTATATATCCAAAATCCGTCAATTAAACACAACCTTAAAGATATCCCATATTTCTAAATCCTCAAAATCCATAACTATCTAGTTCCTCAAATTTCAAAGTATACAACTTCACCACCACCTAAATCCACAAGATAAGATCACCTATATCCATAAGATAATACCAAAGTTCGAAACCACCGCAATTCTCATACTCCTCTAAGGTAAAGTATCACTTGCCAAGTTAAGAGCATGTCGGACAAAATATATAAATTATTTCAAAATTTTGAAAATCACAAGTTCAACCATTTTACAAGTGCGTAATGCACAAAATCAATCAATTACGTGCGTTGAACACAACCAAACAATCATATGTGTGTTAAACACAAGCAAACAATAATATGTGCGTTGAGCACCAACAAACCACCAATATCCAAAATATGTGCGTTGAGCACAAACAACCAATAATATGTGTGTGCGTTGAGCACAAACAAACCATAAATATATGTGAACAAATCAATTTCGTGTAATAACAAATAACCAATGATATTGTGCTTATTAAATATCTACGATAGCCAAAATATTCATATTTGTAACCAATAAACATTGAATAACAAGGAATCACACAAGGACATCCTTAGTTTACCACAAAAACAAGTAGTCGTGCATATTTCTACCCACCTTAAAATAAAGCTTCGTCCTCGAAGCACGAAAAATTTACCTTAGGCAAAAAGATAAGGGTATCGTTGGCTCAAGTTTCTCCCAAAATATTGGAACACATGTGTTCGCTACCTAATATAATATCCTTTGAAACCCCATAATAGTTGCTTTTTCTCTCACATATCCTTCATTGGAATAAAATGTGTACTCTTGGTTTGTCTATTAATTACAACCCAAATCATATTATTACTTTCTTCTGACCTTGACAACCCAACTATAAAATCCATAAATATTAATCTCCACTTCCACTCAGAAACTCCTAAAGGATCTAACTCTCCCTATGTCTTATATGTTCACTCATAACTTTCTAATATATCAAGTATTGAGCCACAAAATCTGTCATTTGTTTCTTCATATTAGTCCACCAAAATCCTAGTTTCAAATCCACATGCATTTTATCACCTCCCAAATAACATAATACATCTTTTCCTTTAAAATTCGAACGATTCCTCACACCCCTCATCCCAATGAAATTTTATGGCTTTCTACATCAGTATAGTCATTAATCTATCTATTTTGGAAAAATCCTTCACAAATCTCCTATAGTAACCAGCTAAGCTCAAAAGCTACGAATTTTCAACCACAGATTCCGGGTTAGATCACTCCTTAACAACCTTATTTAGCAAGATCTACCGATATTCCATCCTTAGATATAATATTCCCCAAAATTACTCGTACCAGCCAAAAATCACACCTCAAAACTTTAGCAAATACTAATTTCCTCTCAAGATGCCTAATAAAATCCGTAAATATTCCTCATCCTCTTCTTCATTCTCGAATAAATACTATGTCATCAATGAATATCACAACAAATTTATCTAGGTAAGTCCTCAAAGTTCGGTTTGCTAAGTCCATAAAATCATCAGGTGCACTAGTCAACCCAAAAGCATCACAGTAAACTCATAATGACATTATCTAATAGAAAATATAGTCTTAGGTAAATCCTCAAGCGCTATCATTAACTGATGTTACCCGAATAGCATGGCAAAACCATAATCCACAATTTCACTAGATTCAACATTCATTTTATCCACAAACTTAGTCAAAATAAAAAAAAAATGAGATGCACCAGGATCAAATAGAACATGAGCTAAAATAGAGTTCACTAGAAAATTACCCGAAACGATGTTTGTGTTTTCGGCTTCCTCTCTATTCATGACATAGAGCTTCCCAGTAGGCTTTTTGCTATTCTGTGTAGCATTCACTTGGCCCGCGGGTTTACTAGGTGTGGTAGTGGTCTGAGTCGGAGCTGAATTCCTAAAACTATTGTTAGTTGTGGGCCTACTAAAATTCTGTGTGTTCCCCTGACCCTCAAATCGGTTATTCTGATTCACACTAGCAGATTGCGTAGCACGAGGTTTCCCTGCCTTCTTGTTCCTACACACTAATTCTCGATGTCCTAACTTCCCGCACCAGTAGCCTGTCACCTTATTCCCCTGACAGTCAACGCCTGGGTGATCTCCCTTGCATAACTTACAGTAGTAATGTGGGGTAAAGTCATTAGGTGTTCCCTGGTTTCTACCTCTCCAACTATTACCTTCTTCCTTCCCATTCCCTCCGTGTTGGGTGTTATTATTAGTATTGAAATTCCCTCTCTTCGCTGGGGTGTTAGATTGACTCCCCTGAAACTCCCTCTTCTTAGTCCCAGTACTTCCCATCTCAACCTCCATCTTCTGGTTACTCCTCTCAATATTAACAGCCCTAGCATAAACATCTCTTAATGAAGTAAATGTCTCTCCAGCAAATCTACCCTTAATCTTCCAATGTAACTTATCCTCAAACCTAGATGCTTTAATCCCCTCAGTTGGCACTAGCTCCTTAGCAAAACGACTAAGTTCAACAAATTTATTGTAAAAGTCTTTCACACTCATCTCATCGGTTTGCTTTAGGTCTCCAAATTCAGCTAATTTTTGATGTTTCACATGTTCTGGGAAAAATTCAGCTTCTAATATTTCCTTAAGAGTATCCCAATCTTTATCATATAGTGTGTGTGTGCCATTGGGGTTTCTTCTTCTAATTGGTTTCATAAGTCCTCTTTAACAGTCTGCCACCAAATATCCGCCTCTTCCTTCAAATAGAAGACAGCGATCCTAGCCTGAAATTCATGTGGACAACCTACAGCTAGAAAAATTTTCTCCATCTCCCTAACCCAATTATCTAGTTCATTAGGATCTCCTTTCCCAGTAAAAGTCGGCGGTTTCTTTTTCTGTACCGCTTCAGACATTCCAGCAACAGTGGGGGTAGGATCATTCTCATTCTCAACTCTATCATTCATATTCTGGGTAACAGTGGTCATTTGTTGCACAGCTTGGAGAAGAGCTGCATTCTGAGCTATCAATTGTGCCATCATAGCGACCATATCATTGTTTTCATTTTCTCTTCGTGGAGGCATTGTTACTATAGATATAAACAATATTCTATTAAGTTCAAGTATAAGAAAGTTCAATCACAAATCACAAATATTATAAACAATATTCTATTAAGTTCAAGTATAAGAAAGTTCAATCACAAATCACAAATATTATAAACAATATTCTATTAATTTGAAGTATAAGAAAGTTCAATCACAAATCACAAATATTAATGCAAGTAGCATTCATCTCTATCACAGTTCAATTAGATAAGAATAGTAACAGTACTAAACATGACAAATATAAATGTACATATATACATAAATAAAATAATTCATGCGCATGCAATGCACCCAATCCACCCAAACACTCTCGGTTTATAAAGAAAGATTTTTGTTTTTTTTTAGTAGTAAAAGATTTTTTTTTTAAACCATTTCAAATTTTGCAAAACATTTGAGAAAGACCTATTGCTCTGATACCAACTGTACCAACCCTAAATTTTCGCGACCAAAATAAAAGAATAAAATAGGAAAATTTAAAGCCGTTACTCCGCATATAGCTCACAAGGCCAAATGCAAGGCAAAAGAATATTATAAGAATTAAAAAGAAATATAAATCCGATGAATAATTAAATGAAAACGTTGCAGCGGAAGACTTAAGTCCCACAAAATCCAAAACGGTTTAAAACAACTTCAACCCAAAAATTCAACGTAAATATAAATAGTTTGGAGGTAAACGTTAAATAATAAAAATCCTTCCTCGCTCAGCATCCCGAACCAAATGCACCCATGCAGCATATTAATTGTACCTATCAACTGTACCCAAAACACAAATAGGTAGAGGTTCCAGCGGGGGAACGACCCAAAACAAAAGGACGTCAGCAAAGCTGGGTAAAATATATTATATTGAAAACGTAATACAATAATTATAATTTGTAGTAAACTGAAATCAGAGTTAAATATCCTTGTCTCAATACCAAACCAAAAGTACTGTGAAAACAGTAGTCAAAACCAAAACCAAAAATATATTGTTACCACCTGTGCGCCAAGGTCCTACCCTTTTAGCACGATCTAGAGGTACCACTTATGCTTAGCTAGACTTACTATAGTGCGCACTACTCACATTTGGGCAGTCAGTAGGATGAGGCTGCCAAAGGAGGAAGTCTAACTACCTAGCAAGTGGGGGGCCGGAAAACCCCCACTTAACACAACTCGGGCCAGGAGTTCAGTTTCGGGACGAAATCCCAGGGACGTCTCAGACGCACCTTAACCTCATAGACCAACAGAGCTCCCAGAGTCTGTTATAACCACCAAAAATTGTACCAAAATAATACCAATATGTGACTTGTGTCACAAAATTCCAATATCCAAAATATTACAAAAATATCGTAAAATTTCACCACTGACAAAATAATTATAAAACCGTTTCAAAAATACAATTTAAACCGAACATGCTCTTTACTTAAAGTGAAAAGGTCAAAACGTCCTTACCTCTCAAGACGGTTACAACTCAGCTAGTATTATTCCAAAATTCTTTCTCTTCAAATCCACAAGCTACAAACAATATAATTATCCCATTATATTTCCATTTGACCGATAGTTACTCAAAATACTCATAACGCGAGCGATACATCAATGCCCCTGTCTTTCTCTAGCCGAAAGAAAAATACCACAACAGCTAATGTTGTACCATCCGTTACGTAACATATCTTTCCTTTTCTTTCTTTTCCCAACCAAGTTGACAAACCATGAAATCCCTGACCATTCTTTGCCCCTGAAGATCTTAGATTAATTATATACATATTACTCCCTTAATATTACCTTTTTATCATTCATCAGCATCCTCATGAATTATTTACTCACACTCACGGTATAACCCAATGTCCTAATTCTAATACTCATGATTAAATCTCAAACATGAAAACAACCCTAACCCAAACTCGGTACAACCCACAACATCACCTTGACTAGACGACCATAAATTTGGGGTAAAACGACCAAGAGGCGATGACGTTTTTTTTTTAAAAAAAATCGACAACCAACTAAAGACCGACATGCTTAAGATTAAATTCCATGATTGGTAATTTGCATTAAGAAAACAATTGATAGAAACGGGTCGAAGTTACAATACTTAGACATATAATATAATTGATGTGAAAATTATCAAAATCAGGGAGAGTAATTGGTTAAGAACTTACAATTATTACTGCTCTGTTGTAAGAGTTACCGGCGGCGATTGAAGGTTGAAGAAAAAACAGCAATAGGAAGAAGGGCAGAGTAGTAGAACGACAAAGGTGAGAAAAGTAATTTGTGTGATGGGAAATAATGGGTGACGGGTGGAGATTAAATATGTAGGTTAGGTTTCTTTTCTTTTTTTTTCCTAATTGGCTTTGACTCAAAGTCGAATCCATTACAACGTCGATTTGTAAAATAACGTTCCACTTTAAGAACTAAAAAAAAATGATTTATTATAAGACGATCCAAAATACTTTAATTTAATAAAAATATAAAAATATTTTTTTCCAATTTAAAAACCCGATTTAAATAAAAGTAGAAAAATCAAGCTTTATAATTGACTCGGAAAATAACGGGGTGTTACAATTAAACCCTAAACCGCCTTTCATGTTGAGTGGTGTGATTGTGAAGCTTGGGACAGCTAGAAGGTATTTTGGGAAGAAATGGTCACTTGGACTTGTGAGATGGAAAGACCCGGGAGACCACAAGAAATATGATGATTGGTCTTTTGATAATCGTTTCTCGCTTCCGACTTGGAAGCTTCTCATGATAGCTTGGCTCGGCTACATGAGCCTTTCTGAAGACTCTTCTAGAGCCTTTGACTTACTCCTCCGAGCCCTTGATGGGTATGGTGGAGATTACACTCTGAAGACTAATAAACTTTAAGGTTTGGCGGTCCTAGCCAAAACCGCGCTTCTTGGGAGGCAACCCAAGCTTTTTAGTGCATGTTTACGTTTTTTTTGTGTGTTTTGATTTTGTATGTAGGAATCTTCAACAAGAAGCCAACATGGATTGATGATGAAGAATTTGGAAGCGATCAAAGTATGGAAGAGATTCTATTTGATTGTCCCATTTGGGATTATGGATTATGATGCTTGCTTGTATCTTGTTGGAGGATTGGTGGTGTATTCGTATTTGTGATGTAATTGTGTCATTTTTTTTTTGAAGATTTAGAAGCCATGGATTGGGCCCTCTCTTGTATATACGTATTATATTTCTTTGTGTTTGTTAGCTTTGTTAGCTTGAGAACAATGGATGAACTTGGATTTCGTCATGGAGCAATTATTTGGATGATCGAATATCAAGCTTTTGGAGAAGTTATGGAGCGTAATTTGAAGACCATAAGCATGTTTGTGGGAGATATTGATTATGTAATGTGAGTCGAGTCAATATTTGAATCTCTAGGTGATTATTGAAGAGCCATGCATTGGCAAGGCGGAAAAATGCAGCATAGAAGACCGCCGGGCGAAACTTCGCCCGGTGAGACTCGACCGGGCAAAACTTCGCCCTACGGAAAAGTTGCCAGAATTGCCGAAATTGGTGAAGATACCACCGGGCGAAGTTTCGCCCGGTGAGATTTTGACCGGGTGAAATTTCACCCGGTGGAAAAAGACAGCAAAATCGATTTTCACGACGAAAAGTCGTCGGGTGAAATTTCACCCGATGATGCCCGACCGGGTGAAATTTCACCCGGTGGTGTGACTTGGCCAATCACCTACACCTTTTACTCACTACATTTTCATCTCCCTCCAACAATTTACCTCAACATAACTTTCCCTCCAAAAATTTTTTACACCAAATTTTACCACCCACTTTAAAACTTTCACTTTCCCTCCTCAACCACCCTTATTTATATCACCCTTTTTATCCCCCAATTCACTCCACATTTTCACCCATCATAAACACATCAAACCACCTTCCATACACCCCAACCACATTTAAATCTCCATTCATAGTTCCATCCACATCTTAGGTGTTTATATTTGGGTTCTTTGAAGAGGTGAAGCTAAAGTTTTTTGGGGATATTCTTGCAAGTACATTATCATGGAGACAAGAGCTCAACGAGCCTCGCGTAAACAAGGTATGGCATCGACTTCTAATCCTTCTAAACGTTCATCTTCTAGTAAGTCTTCTAAGCCTATGAATTTACCTTGTCTAAATACTTCTTTGTCTCGGACCTTCTCTGAAAAGATCTTTTAGAGCACTAGGTGGCCTTGTCCCCACACAATGACCAATCTAGGAATAGTAGACGATATTAAAGAGTTATCGTCGAGAACCGGAACTAACGAGCTCCTTAGCCTCGCAGCCTTCACCTATAAGGACCTTACTTGCGAGTTCCTAGGAACTTTCGCCATCGACAATCTGACCACACCTAGAGCGATTAAATTTAGACTATTCGGCAAACCCCATCGTTTAACTATTTCCGGGTTCGGCCTAGTGCTAGGCCTACCCTCATCGGGTACCGGACTTAGTGCACCCTCGAGCAACGTACAAGCCTGTGTATCTAGGAGAGATCTTTGGAAGCGCATATCACGCTGTAAAGGGGGTTACGAGGCTAATTTATCCTTTGCCTCCGAAATCCGTAACCCCGCAATTCGCTATTTTTGCGAGATGCTCTCCCACTGCTTGCTACCCTCGGCCGATAATATTTATACTCTTAATGTGTGTGTCCTGCAATTGATATTTGACTCTTTGTTCGGTAACCCTAACCCCTTAGACCTACCACTTGTCGTGGCGTTGCATTTCCATCGTATCATTGTTACCCAACGCCCCTCCTTAGATTGTGGAGGTCTCGTGACCATAATTGCAAACAAATTGGGTTATTTGACCGACCACCTCACCCCACTAGATGATTCTATATGGCTTGACGAGGCCTATTTTCCGACTTGGATTTTTCATGTACCTCATCAGCGCCTCGTCTACATTAGCCATGGAAGAGCTTTAATAGTTCCGAACACACACCGAACCTCTATCCATGTTCACAAAAATTGGGACCTACCCTTGGGTCCCGGTGAATTCCGACTGACCAAGACCGAGTCGGGAGGAAGGGGAGTTTGGGAGTATGCACACTATAAGTTGCCCAAAGGTCGTACGATCTACGACCTTTGTGAGATTGAATCCGACTTTGCCCTCTCGCTTAGTGACGGTCCGGAGGAGTTTTCTCCCAAGCCATCCTCCGAGGGTATACCCTTTTTCTATGGGTCTCCTAGCGCTTCATTTGCGTCGGACGATCGCTCAGACTAGACCCTCTCCCGGAGTCGGTGGTGTGTGTGTGTGTTGTGTATTTGTGTGTGAGTTGGGTCGGTGAGTCTTTAATAATCTATAATTGCATGTCCTTTGGTTGATTCTGTTCTTATTCCTTTCATCCTATTGTCATTGTGATTGATTTATCTCTAACATAACTTTGCAAGCTGTTCCATTGTTCGATTGTTGCGGCCAAAGCAGCCTTGGTATTGCTCCTGGTCATTAGGCGATGTGATTACGTCATTGACCTTTTGAAAATCCAAATTCTTTTCATTTTCTCAAATTTTTCTTAATCCGGGCTAGGTGATGTGACTACACCTACGCCCATTTTCCATCCTTTCTTTTAATTTCTTTTCTTTTATTTTATTCTCATTTTCTTAGTCACTTGGCTAGGGTCTAGGTGATGTGATTGCACCTAGGTCCGCCATCCTTTTACCATTTTCTTTTCTTTTGTTTTATTTCTTTAAAAATTTTCGAAAAATCCAAAAACATTTTAAAATTTTAAAAATCCAAAAAGATTTTTTTCTTATTTTTCTTTTTCCATCTTTTTCGATCTTTTCCCCTACTTGTGCATTGAGGACAATGCACAGTTTTAGTGTGGGGGAGGGATCTACTATCCTTTTGTTTTTCAAAAATCTTTCAAAAAACCATAAAAATTGAAAAATTCCGAAAAACCAAAAACTTTTTCTTTTCTCGTTTTCATTATGTTTTCGTGTCCCTTGTATAGTCCTATTCTCTACTCTTACAGGTAACCACCGCCTTGATAGCACAATTTGAAGAGTTATGGAAGCAACCCGCTAGGTAACTTCCTTCCTTTTCGCTTTCTTCTTTACTTTCGTAGAGGAGTTAGGTTGTTGCAATTGGGAGGCTCTCGAAGAGATGAGCATTTTGGGTGTTGTGGTTGATTTTTGTGCTTGAATGTCGATGGAGTACGAAGTGCATGACTTTACTCGTGTTTTCTTTTATTTGCCTTTTCTTTTTCGTGTGTCCCTTTTGCTTTTGTATAGCGTGTCTAGGATTAAAAGTTTTCGAAAATCCGATTACAAACTTATTACAAGAGTTTACATTCCATTATGGATAACCCATTGTAGATTTTGGACCTTAGTCTAGTAGAATGACTCTTAGGCAATGAATTTGTTGATCCTTTAGCTTTGAGTCCACCTTTTCTACTAGAGGTTTACTTCGGGGTTTGCATTTGACCACCTTGACCACCCATGGAGGAGTTAGGCCTTGGTTCCCGCATCCCGTTTTCTAGGTGACCTTGCTTGAATGACCATTGCACCTTTAGTCCAAATTATATTCGCCTTTTTGTGGGTTATCCGGGGAAGGCGCCGTTCTCGGGTACCTATTTATCCTTTCACCCATACATCACCACAATAAGTTTACACAAAAATAACCTCAAAACTTGGTTTCGAACCACATCAAAGAGCCAAAAAAAGGGCAAACCAAAGCAAGAGAAAAAGGGCACAAAAACATGACAAAAACATGAAAAAGAAAAACAAAGGAGAAAGAAAAGGAGCTTCAAATGAAAAAAAATCGTATCGTCAAAAACGTCTCCTTGAAAAAAAAAAAAAAAAAAAAAAAAGCCCTTTGATCGATTCATCGCCGTGAAGTGCCAACTAGAAGACCGAGTCCCGAGGTAGGAAGGTAGCGGTGATGAGTCGATCCACCCAAAAATTGTAAACACTCCATCTTTTTGTTTGGGCTAATTTAGGAAATTCGAGTTTGGAACGACCCTCTTGTCTTAGCCGAAGAGAGCGGGACTACACCTACCTACAGTGTCGAACGAATCCATGGTTCACTTTTTCCACTCCGTTATACGCCCCGTAGTACCCCTTTAGAAGATTAGGAGGACCTAGGCTAAGTTATCAACATCTATATTGCTTAATTGTCATACTATTAGGCTTTGATCCTTATTTACGTGGGTAATTTATCTTGGAAGTTTATTGTTGCTTTAGGTAAGTACTTGGTGTCTTTCCCCGCCGTCTCGATGAGGGATTCGGTGTTTTATTTTTGTTTTGGATGCGTCTATTCTTTCGTGTTATGTGTTTTTGTGTGTTTAGTCGCATCCACCATTTTGAGCAAGATCCAACTTGCCTTGCATGGGAATACCTTGCCTCATAGGTATTTCGATGTGAGTTGAGGGACGGAGCGGGCCCGTTAATTGCCTCGTATCGGCTTAGCATAGTCTAGCTTAGTAAGTAGTAGCTAATTTCTTTTTGGGTCTTTGCTCGAGGACGAGCAACGGTTTAGTGTTTTTGGACCGTTTTTCCTCCCATTTAGACCCGTTTTTCCTTCGTTTTGCGAGAATAAAGTGCGATTATCGCCGTATTTTGAGTAATTCTCGCATTAGCGTCTCTGTTTTGCATTTTACGTGTTTTTGGTAGTTTTCTGTCTATTTTGATAGGATTTTCTACCAAAAACGTGTCCGAGCTCCTATGAGCATGAGAGAGAAAGGGAGATCGTCCGAAAAGCAAAGCACACAACTTAAAATCCAAAGTCCAAACCCAAGAGGTGAAACCTTGAGTGAAAAGGAAAAACTTCAAGTCCATTGTGCATCTTCACCGGAGAGGTCGAACTTCAAATAGATATATCTAGAGTTCTAGACCTCGGATCGAAGCGATTCCAGTTGGAGGTGAAAGCTTATCTTCTTAGCTTTCCAACGACATATCACACGCCCTAATCGGAGATCAAACGAGAGAGTTATGGCCCTCTGAAGTCACAGGGCGAAATTTCACCCGATGAGAATTTGACCGGGCGAAATTTCGCCCGACGGTGTTCCTCCTATAACACCTCGTTATTTTCCGAGTCAATTATAAAGCTTGACTTTCCTACTTTTATGTAAATCGAGTTTTTAAGTTGAGAAAATATTTTTAATATCGTTATAAATATTTTAAAGTATTTTGGGTCGTCTTATATAAATCGGTTTTGATTTTTGTTAAAGTGGAACGTTAGTTTCCAAATTGAATTTATGTCAAACACAATTAGGAAAGAAAAAAAAAAAAAATATATATATATATATATATATATATATATATATATAAACCCCCCCCCCCCGTACCCTCTTACCCCTAATTCATTCATTCAACTCACCTTTCTTCATTCTTTCTCCCTGCTGCCTGCACACTCTTTCTTTTCCCCTTTTCTTTTGTCCCAATCAATTATCCAGTGTCATAAAATCAATCGCTGATCTTGTTTCCGCCAACACGTTTTTTTTACATCCGTCTTCATCAAATTGTAAGTATCGATTTCATTAAAGATCTTTATTCGTTTTCCTTAGATAAATATATATAAATCGAGTTTTGTGAGTAATTCTATAGTTTACTAAATTTATGGATATAGGGGTTTTGTATATAGGTTAGACCCGTTTTAATACCAATTAGATTAATGAATTAAATTATATTGATTGTAGCTTGTGGGTTCAAGGAGAAAGAATTTTTGGATTAATATTAGCTTGGATTGTCTGTCTCGAGAGGTAAGGACGTTTGACCTTTTCACCTTTAAGTAAAGAGCATGTTCGGTTTAAATTATATTTTTGAAACGGTTTTATAATTATTTTGTCAATGGTGAAATTTTACGATATTTTTGTAATATTTTGGATATTGGAATTTTGTGACACAAGTCACATATTGGTATTATTTTGGTACAATTTTTGGTGGTTATAACAGACTCTGGGAGCTCTGTTGGTCTATGAGGTTAAGGTGCGTCTGAGACGTCCCTGGGATTTCGTCCCGAAACTGAACTCCTGGCCCGAGTTGTGTTAAGTGGGGTTTTCCGGTCCCCCACTTGCTAGGTAGTTAGACTTCCTCCTTTGACAGCCTCATCCTACTGACTGCCCAAATGTAAGTAGTGCGCACTATAGTAAGTCTAGCTAAGCATAGGTGGTACCTCTAGATCGTGCAAAAGGGTAGGACTTTGGCACACAGGTGGAAACAATATATTTTGGTTTTGGTTTTGGTTTTGACTACTGTTTTCACAGTACTTTTTGTTTGGTATTGAGACAATGATATTTAACCCTGATTTCAGTTTACTACAAATTATAATTATTGTTTTACGTTTTCAATATAATATATTTTACTCAGCTTTGCTGACGTCCTTTTGTTTTGGGTCGTTCCCCCGCTGGAACCTGTACCTATTTGTGTTTTGGGTACAGTTGATAGGTACAATTAATATGCTGCATGGGTGCATTTGGTTCGGGATGCTGTGCGAGGAAGGATTTTATTATTTAACGTTTACCTCCAAACTATTTATATTTATGTTGAATTTTGGGTTGAAGTTATTTTAAACCGTTTTGGATTTTGTGGGACTTAAGTCTTCCGCTGCAACGTTTCTATTTAAATTAACTATCGAATTTATATTTCTTCTAATTTTTATACTATTATTTTGCCTTGCATTTGGCCTTGTGAGCTAAATGCGGAGTAACGGCTTTAAATTTTCCTATTTTATTCTTCTATTTTGGTCGCGAAAATTTAGGGCTGTTACAGTTGGTATCAGAGCAATAGTTCTTTCCGAAAAGTTTTGGAAAATTTGAAATGGTTTAAAAAAATATATATATTTTACTACTTTAAAAAAAAAAAAAAAAAAAAAAAAAAAAAAAAAAAAAAACTTTCTTTATAAACCGAGAGTGTTTGGGTGGATTGGGTGCATTGCATACACATGAATTATGTTATTTATATCTATATATATTTATATTTGTCATGGTTTAGTACTGTTAATATCTTTGCCTAATTGAACTGTGATAGTGATGAATGCTACTTACATTAATATTTGTGATTGAACTTTCTTATGCTTGAACTTAATAGAATATTGTTTATATCTATAGTAACAATGCCTCCACGAAGAGAAAATGAAAACAATGATATGGTCGCTATGATGGCACAATTGATAGCTCAGAATGCAGCTCTTCTCCAAGCTGTGCAACAAATGACCACTGTTACCCAGAATATGAATGATAGAGTTGAGAATGAGAATGATCCTACACCCACTGTTGCTGGAATGTCTGAAGCGGTACAGAAGAAGAAACCGCCGACTTTTACTGGGAAAGGGGATCCTAATGAACTAGATAATTGGGTTAGGGAGATGGAGAAAAATTTTCTAGCTGTAGGTTGTCCACATGAATTTCTGGCTAGGATCGCTGTCTTCTATCTGAAAGAAGAGGCGGATATTTGGTGGCAGACTGTGAAAGAGGACTTTATGAAACCAATTAGAATAAGAAACCCCAATGGCACACAGACACTATATGATAAAGACTGGGATACTCTTAAGGAAATATTAGAAGCTGAATTTTTCCCAGAACATGTGAAACATCAAAAATTAGCTGAATTTGGAGACTTAAAGCAAACCGATGAGATGAGTGTGAAAGACTTTTATAATAAATTTGTTGAACTTAGTCGTTTTGCTAAGGAGCTAGTGCCAACTGAGGGGATTAAAGCATCTAGGTTTGAGGATAAGTTACATTGGAAGATTAAGGGTAGATTTGCTGGAGAGACATTTACTTCATTAAGAGATGTTTATGCTAGGGCTGTTAATTTTGAGAGGAGTAACCAGAAGATGGAGGTTGAGATGGGAAGTACTGGGACTAAGAAGAGGGAGTTTCAGGGGAGTCAATCTAACACCCCAGCGAAGAGAGGGAATTTCAATACTAACAATAACACTCAACAAAACTCCCGATCTTTTGGGGGGAATGGGAAGGAAGAAGGTAATAGTTGGGGAGGTAGAAACCAGGGAACAACTAATGACTTTACCCCACATTATTACTGTAAGTTATGCAAGGGAGATCACCCAGGCGTTGACTGTCAGGGAAATAAGGTGACATGCTACTGGTGCGGGAGGTTAGGACATCGAGAATTTGAGTGTAGGAACAAGAAGGCAGGGAAACCTCGTGCTACACAATCTGTTAGTGCTAGTGTGAATCAAAGTAACCGATTTGAGGGTCAGGGGAACACACAGAATTTTGGTAGGCCCACAACTAACCATAATTTTAGGAATCCAGCTCCAACTCAGACCAACATTACCGCAGCTAGTAAACCCGCGGGCCAAGTAAATGGTGCACAGAATAGCAAGAAGCCTACTGGGAAGCTCTATGTCATGAATAGAGAGGAAGCCGAAAACACAGATATCGTTTCGGGTAATTTTTAGTGAATTCTATGTTAGCTCATGTTTTATTTGATTCTGGTGCATCTCACTCTTTTATTTCGACTAAGTTTGTGGATAAAATGAATGTTGAATCTAGTAAAACTGTGGATTATAATTTTGCCACGTCATGTGGGGACTTAGTAAACTATAAGAGGGTTTATAGGGATGTGTCTGTTTTTATTAGTGATTATGATTTTTAAGAGGGTTTTTGGGTTGACTAGTGCACCTGATTTGTTTATGGACTTAGATGAACCGAACTTTGAGGACTTACCTAGATAAATTTGTTGTGATATTCATTGATGACATAGTATTTATTCAAAGAATGAAGAGAAGAATGAGGAACATTTACAAATTATCTTAGACATTTTGAGAGGAAAATAGTATTTGCTAAATTTTTGAGGTATGATTTTTGGATGGTACGAGTAATTTTGGGAAATATTATATCTAAGAATGGAGTATCAGTAGATCCTGCTAAGGTTGTTAAAGAGTGACCTAACCCGGAATCTGTGACTGAAATTCGTAACTTTTGGGTTTAGGTGGTTACTATAGGAGATTTGTGAAGGATTTTTCCAAAATAGATAGATTAATGACTAAATGACTGCACTGACATAGAAAGCCATAAAATTTCATCGGGATGAAGGGTGTGAGGAATCGTTTCGAATTTTAAAGGAAACATTGACCAATGCTTTAGGATTTGCCTTACCGGATGGAAATGAAGTTTCTGAAGTTTATACCTATTGCATTTTAAGAATGGATTAGTTAGTGTTTTTCAGCGGAATAAGAAAGTGATTGCTTATGCATTTAGGCATGCAGTTGAATCTTTATGGAAAAATTACCCTACTTATGATTTAAAGTTAGCAACCGTAGCCATTACCTTGAAAATTTGGAGACATTATTTGTTTGGTGTACCCCTTTAAGGTTTTTATGATCGTAAATTTTAAGATATATATTTACCCATTAGGAGCTAATCGTGAGATAAAGATGCTGGTTGGATTTGATTGAGGACTATAAGATCGAGATTCAATATCATGTAAGAAAAGCCAATGTGGTGGCTGATGCTTGGAGTATGAGTTAGATCCTTCAGGAGTTTCCAAGTGGAAGTGGAGTTTAATCTTTATGGATTTTATAGTTGGGTTGTTAAGGTCAGAGGAAGGTAATAATATGATTTGGGTTATAATTAATTTTCCATGAAGGATACGTGAGAAAAGAGACAATTTGCTAATGCTTACATTATGTGGTAGGAAATCATGGGATTTCTAAGAATATTATATTGGGTAGCGAACATATGTGTTCCAATATTTTGGGAGAAATTTGAGCCAACCATGAGAGACAAATACTTTCATCTTTTTGCCTAATGTAAATTTTTCGTGCTTCGAGGACGAAGCTTTATTTTAAGGTGGGTAGAAATATGCACGACTACTTGTTTTTGTGGTAAACTAAGGATGTCCTTGTGTGATTCCATGTTATTCAATGTTTATTGGTTACAAATATGAATATTTTGGCTATCGTTGATATTTAATAAGCACAATATCATTGGTTATTTGTTATTACTTGGTTATACATATTTGTGGTTTGTTTGTGCTCAACGCACATATTGGTGATTTCGTGCTCAACGCACATATTGTTGGTTTGATAGTGCTAAACGCACTTATTTGATTGATTGATTGATTTTGTGCATTACGCACTTGTAAAATGGTTGAACTTGTGATTTTCAAAATTTTGAAATAATTTAAATATTTTTGTCCGACATGCTCTTAACTTGGCAAGTGATACTTTACCTTAGAAGAGTATGAGAATTGTGGTGGTTTCGAACTTTGGTATTATCTTGTGGAATTAGGTGATCTTATCTTGTGGATTAAGGTGGTGGTGAATTGTATACTTTGAAATTTGAGGAATTAGGTGGTTATGGATTTTTGAGGATTTAGAAATGTGAGATATCTTTAAGGTTGTGGTTAATTTGACGGATTTTGGATATATGAAGTAAATGATTTATTTGGGGATATATGAAGAAATTTGGTGATTTTAGATATATAGAGTGAGCGAGTCCTTTTGGACATTCGTTAGTAAGGTGAGACTTTATTTTCGAGGATAGTTTAAACTTCGAGGACGAAGTTTTGTTTTAAGAAGGGAAGTCTGTAACACCCCGTTATTTTCCGAGTCAATTATAAAGCTTGACTTTCCTACTTTTATGTAAATCGAGTTTTTAAGTTGAGAAAATATTTTTAATATCGTTATAAATATTTTAAAGTATTTTGGGTCGTCTTATATAAATCGGTTTTGATTTTTGTTAAAGTGGAACGTTAGTTTCCAAATTGACTTTATGTCAAACACAATTAGGAAAGAAAAAAAAAATAAAAAAAATAATATATATATATATATATATATATATATATATATATATATATATATAAAACCCCCCGTACCCTCTTACCCCTAATTCATTCATTCATTCAACTCACCTTTCTTCATTCTTTCTCCCTGCTGCCTGCACACTCTTTCTTTTCCCCTTTTCTTTTGTCCCAATCAATTATCCAGTGTCATAAAATCAATCGCTGATCTTGTTTTCGTCAACACATTTTTTTTACATTCGTCTTCATCAAATTGTAAGTATCGATTTCATTAAAGATCTTTATTCGTTTTCCTTAGATAAATATATATAAATCGAGTTTTGTGAGTAATTCTATAGTTTACTAAATTTATGGATATAGGGGTTTTGTATATAGGTTAGACCCGTTTTAATACCAATTAGATTAATGAATTAAATTATATTGATTGTAGCTTGTGGGTTCAAGGAGAAAGAATTTTTGGATTAATATTAGCTTGGATTGTCTGTCTCGAGAGGTAAGGACGTTTGACCTTTTCACCTTTAAGTAAAGAGCATGTTCGGTTTAAATTATATTTTTGAAACGGTTTTATAATTATTTTGTCAATGGTGAAATTTTACGATATTTTTGTAATATTTTGGATATTGGAATTTTGTGACACAAGTCACATATTGGTATTATTTTGGTACAATTTTTGGTGGTTATAACAGACTCTAGGAGCTCTGTTGGTCTATGAGGTTAAGGTGCGTCTGAGACGTCCATGGGATTTCGTCCCGAAACTGAACTCCTGGCCCGAGTTGTGTTAAGTGGGGTTTTCCGGCCCCCCACTTGCTAGGTAGTTAGACTTCCTCCTTTGGCAGCCTCATCCTACTGACTGCCCAAATGTGAGTAGTGCGCACTATTGTAAGTCTAGCTAAGCATAGGTGGTACCTCTAGATCGTGCAAAAGGGTAGGACCTTGGCACACAGGTGGAAACAATATATTTTGGTTTTGGTTTTGGTTTTGACTACTGTTTTCACAGTACTTTTTGTTTGGTATTGAGACAATGATATTTAACCCTGATTTCAGTTTACTACAAATTATAATTATTGTTTTACGTTTTCAATATAATATATTTTACTCAGCTTTGCTGACGTCCTTTTGTTTTGGGTCGTTCCCCCGCTGGAACCTGTACCTATTTGTGTTTTGGGTACAGTTGATAGGTACAATTAATATGCTGCATGGGTGCATTTGGTTCGGGATGCTGAGCGAGGAAGGATTTTATTATATTTAACGTTTACCTCCAAACTATTTATATTTATGTTGAATTTTGGGTTGAAGTTGTTTTAAACCGTTTTGGATTTTGTGGGACTTAAGTCTTCCGCTGCAACGTTTCTATTTAAATTAACTATCGAATTTATATTTCTTCTAATTTTTATACTATTATTTTGCCTTGCATTTGGCCTTGTGAGCTAAATGCGGAGTAACGGCTTTAAATTTTCCTATTTTATTCTTCTATTTTGGTCGCGAAAATTTAGGGCTGTTACACCTCCCCAGATTGCCATTTTGGACAAAAAGTTCATAGGGTGAAATTTCACCCTATGAGATGACCGGGCGAAACGACCGGGCAAAATTTCGCCCACCGGGTGAAATTTCGCCCGATGGAGAAAAGCGCCAAAAATGGCGATTCGAGAAGAAAATCTCACCGGGTGAAATTTCACCCGGTGGTGCTAATGTCGTCAACCGCAGGGCAAAACTTCACCCTATGAAGACTCATTGGGCAAAGTTGCATCTCAAAGGACAAAGTCTCACTAATGGGCAAAGATTAGATTATGGGTTTTAGGTTAAATACCCATTAAGAGATCACTATATATATGTAACCCTAGATTATTGCCCAACTCACCTCTCCATTGTGCTAAGGAGAGAAGACATTACACCACCCCACCATCCTATTACACCATCCATTAGTAGTATTTTAGTAGTATTCTAGTAGAAATCCTCCAAAATTCTAGTAGTTTACATAGTAATTAATAGTAGATCTACATAATTTCCATCAACAATTATCTAGATCTCAAGTTTGTAAGAAGATTATTCAAGTTTTATTTGAAGATTTGTTGGGTTTAATGAAGGATTAGTGGCAAGTTCTTCACTTTATTCATCAAAGATTCAATCTTTACTTATGCAATCCTCTTATTTCCTATAGATCTACATAGTTGGTATAATTCTCTTCCACTCCCTAATCTCTAATTTAGTTTTTATGTTGTTTCCTCATCATTATCTTGTTTAGATCTAATTAATATGCATGTTGAAATGATTTCCATGATGAATTGTGAGTAGATTTCTTTGTTGGGGAATTAGGGAGGAGGATTTGGATTATTTTATTCAAGGGATGTTGGTGGGTTGTTTACTTGTTAATTATCAATGTTAAGGTTTTTGTGTCTTTGTTGACTTAGAATCGCGACTAGGCCGATCTTGACTCGTTTCTACCAATATAAGGAAACTCGGGGTAGAAATTACCTTAGATTGAGACTTACCCTTTCGTCGCGAAAGCGGGCTTAGGTAGGTTGGGTGAGGATACCGAAAGGTGGCACTCTCCTTTTTAACGTTGTAACAAAAACTCGATCCCGAGACTATTAGACCCCATTTCCGAATCCCGACTCTCCCCAACACCTTTCCTACTTATTGACCCTAGCCTACGATCTTTCGACCTCTCTCGATCTCTCGACCTCTCTCGACCTCTCGACCCAAAACCCCCTTTCTCGACCCAATCACGCTTAGACTTTGACTCGACCGATTTTACCTAGCCCGTCCCTGTGGATCGATCCCCGACTTACCGCTACTACGTAGTAGTTAGTTGGAGTTTATAAATATTGTTTGACCGCGTTGGATAGGCGACGATTCGATGCGCATCATTCACACACAATTCCAGACCCATGTTAAAGTGATCCGAACTGACCATGGGACAGAGTTCATTCAACATTCCTGTATTGCAACTTTTAGAGAATTAGGTATTATACACCAAAAGAGTGTGGTTGGGCGCCCTCAACAGAATGGTAGGGTCGAGCGCAAGCACAGACATCTTATTGAAACAGCTCGAGCGCTCAGAATTCATGCTAATTTGCCCACCAAATTCTGGGGGGACTGTGTACTTGCAGCAACATACTTAATAAATAAGATGCCTACCCCAATTCTCAAATGGAAGACACCATTTGAAGTACTTTATAACAAACCACTAGATTATGCAGATTTAAGGGTTTTTGGGTCTTTGTGTTATGCCACGATGCCAGCCACTCATACTGATAAATTTCAAGTAAAGGCACGCAAATGCATATTCATTGGATACCCTTTTGGTGAGAAAGGGTAAAGCTTTATGATTTGGACACGCATAAAGTGTTTGTTAACAGAGATGTAGTGTTTAAAGAACACATTTTTCCTTTCAAGATGGACCCTCACACCACACTTGCTACTTCTGGTCACAAGGGTTATCCACTGGTTAATCCAGTAGATCCAGTGGAGTCTTTTACTACAAATTGTACTCCTTTGTCCTCTAGTCCGTCCACTGTGCAGGATACAGATTCCTCACACAATACAAACTCTCCCAATGTATCTTTTCAAGATATCAGTCATCCATCTCATCATGACACTACTTCCAATGCTTCTTTTCCAACTAATATTTCTACCCCTTCTACATCTGAATCCATCACTTCTACTTTACCTCCCATACTTCGAAGATCTACTAGAATTATTCAACCTTCTACTGGACTTCACGGATACCATTGTCCATTAAAACCACCCACTAATATCCTTGCATCTACAGATTCTTCAGCCTCTTCTGCATTTCATTCCGCAGTACTCGAAGAGCTTACCTGGTTTGATGATCATTATATAGCCCCAGAATGATCCACAATGGGTAGATGCAATGAAGGCGGAACAAGCTTTGGAAAAAAATCAAACCTGGGAATTAGTTACTTTACCTTCCACACACAAGGCGATAGGTTGTAAGTGGGTGTTCAAAGTGAAGACACCCACATTTTGACTGCCAGGTGTCTATAGCAGCTTCCGACAAACACCCGATGATGATCGGACGCAAACGTGCTTTAACATACTCAGAAACGGGCTCAAAAATCATAGGCATTTGGCTTGGGCTCATTATAGAGTACATATCTCACAAAACCAACCTCAAAATCAGGCCCAGTGGGTCGTTTCGAGTCAAATAAGACTAATTTGGGTCGATTCCGACACCAGGGGTAAAACCGTCTTTTAGCGACCGAGTCAAAACCCGGTCAAAGATTTTCCCGAGACACGTGAGTCAGCCGTGACACCTCACACGGCTGATTCATACTCCAATCCTACGAAAAATCAGCTTCACAAAATATTAAACAAATACGTTTAAGGATAGAATTCGATCTCAAGTAGAAATTCTATCCGAAAACCGTATCAAACACCCGACCGAGTGCAAATACTCGGCCGAGTAGCCTACCAACCAGCCGGTTCCCTTTCTTCCTTCACAATAAAGCGGAATTCTCATTCCTCTCAAATTCTTACGTTTCCTATCCTAAACGGTAGTTCAAACTCTCCTAGCCAAGGTCGGGAACTCCCTATAAATAGCCCCTTGCATACAACACTTTGGAGACATCAATTATCATTCATAATTATTCATTTTCACGATACATCAAGCATTCATTCAATACACTAAAACGTTCGATATCATACCACACAAATACACCGATAGTACACCCGAAGGAACCGGCCCGATACCCGACACCCTTCACGTCACACCAAACCGAGCCACCATAACTCACCGACATACACTCGACGCTCTTGTGCCCAAGCCACGTCCCGACGAGCCCCGATCCGAGTAAACAGAAGCATGTAGGTTGAGGGTGTACCAAACCTGATTTCTCTTTCTTCTTCTCTTCTCCTTCTAGTCGTCCTTATTACGGGTCGTTCGTCGCTTTTTACTTTATTTTCTAATATCGATACTATTAAAAACTATTTTCATATATCGAACATTCTTAAAAATATGATATCGATTTTCTATAATCGAATATTATATCAAAAAGAATTATATTAAATCTCGTCGATGCTAATAAAAATCGTTACTTTTTTTTTTACAAAATACAACGATTTTAAACGCGGAGAGAATTAACATCTTTTTCATTCAAATTCTTTTTTTACAAAACCCTTTTCTAAAAATCATTCCGAATACTCGATATCAATTTCATAATCGAATATCGGGTACGACGAATACCGAAAACATAAATCGGGTATAAATTAATTCGTATTTGTACGCGATTTGTCAAAATTAACAATTTTCGAAAAACAACGGAACCGGGACAGACCCGCACGCGAGTCGCGCCCCTCCCAGGCGACTCGCGCACGGGCCTGAAACCCGAACCCCTTTTTTTAGCTTTTTCGTTCGTTTTATTATTTATTCTACGAAACGATTTCTAAAATTTATATCTTTTCTAAAACTATTCGGAGTATTTGACATTGATTTCGTAGTCAATTATCGAATATAACGAATATCGAAAATATTAGATCGAGTGCAAATTATGCGATATTTGTACGCGATTTAATAAAAGCATCGAATTTTCAAAAAACCGATTTCAAAAACAGGCCGTCACGCGACCCGCCGGCATCCCGGGCGAGCCGCGCGGCCGGCTGTCACACGACACGCCTTTTCTTTTTTCTTTTTCGAACTTCGTTTTTTATACAAAACCGCGTCTTTTAGCAATATTTTCAGATTTCGATCTCGTATATTTATTTTATTTGCTATATTATTTTTCACAAACCAATACTAACTCGTTTGTTTATCCTTTGTAGCAAATTCATATCTTTTTCATCGTTTGTTTTATTATACTAAAACGAATCTCACATGCTAAATTCAACTTTGACGTTAAATCTTTCATGCATTAAACCGACTTAGCAACCCATTCAATTCCTCGCATGTTTAGAAAAACAATGTTTGCATATCATTCATCGTATTACTAACGCGCGTATTAAAAAATCATTCGATATCCTAGTAGAGGCCGCTAATGTGCGGGCGGGGTTGGGTGTTCTTAGTGAACTTCCCAACACGTACCCTCACCCCTTACTCAGAACCGTGGTTTCCGGATGTCCGAATCCATTGGCAACGAGAGTCATTCAATATACGATTAACCGATCAAGTCGGCATCGGTATCGAAATGCAAAGGGACGAGCCCAATAAACTCTGACATCGGAAATGGGCCGTATTTTGTATACGGCCCATTACGACATAGAGTGGACTCGAACGGTTCCGAATAACCATAAAATTTGGTGGCGACTCCAACTTCGATTTAAATTTCAATTTGACCATCTCATATGGAGATTCATTCGCCTCCCTAAACCCGCGCGTGGCCGCGTCGGGGTGTACCTATGTCATGTCCACAGAAACATAGAGCAGATGGTTCAGTTGAAAGGTATAAGGCTCGTCTTGTTGCGAAAGGGTTCAATCAAGTTAAAGATAAAGATTATAAAGCAACTTTTTCTCCAGTAGCAAAATTTACTACTGTCAGAACGCTTATTGCTTTAGCATCTGCCAAAGGTTGGCCTTTTCACCAATTGGATGTCAATAATGCATTTTTGCACGGTTATTTGGAAGAGGAAGTGTACATGAAACCCCCTCCAGGTTATACTACTACTTCTGGTGTGGTTTGCAAGCTCAAGAAGTCCATTTACGGTTTGAAGCAGGCTTCAAGACAGTGGAATATTGAGCTCACCAAGCATCTTATAGGAGTTGGTTTCACCCAATGCAGAGAAGACTACTCACTTTTCATCAGAAAGAATGCTGATTCATGGCTGTTAGCACTCATATATGTTGATGACATTCTACTTACAGGAGATGATATTTCAGGGGTTATTCATACCAAGGCTAGTCTAGATGAAAAGTTCACAATCAAAGATCTTGGTCTTATGCGTTATTTTTTAGGGCTTGAAGTGGCAAGGAATTCTTCTGGTATCATGCTCAACCAGAGGAAATATGTACTTGATATTCTTAAAGATATGGGCATGGAGAACTGCAATTCTGCAGCATTCCCTCTTCCACAAGGACTCAAGTTGTCTACTGACGAAGGAGATGTACTACCTGATCCAGAGAACTACAGGAGATTGATAGGCAGGTTGCTTTACCTCAATCTTAACAGACCTGATTTATCTCACTCCATTCAGCATCTTAGTCAGTTTTTGACACAACCACGTTTGCCACATTTTCAAGCAGCATTACATGTAGTTAGATACCTCAAAGGCACTGTGAACACAGGGCTTTTCTACCCTGCAGACTGTGATTTGCAGATTGTAGCATACAATGATGCAAATTGGGGCACTTGTGTTTTCAGCCGTCGCGCACTTAGTGGGTATGTAGTATTTTTAGGAAAATCTCTCATTTCTTGGAAAACTAAAAAAGCAAAAAACAGTTAGCAAAAGTACCACTGAGGCAAAATATAGAAGCATGTCATATGTGACAAGTGAATTGGTTTGGTTGCATGCCTTGCTCAAGGGGATGAAGGTGGACGTTCCTCTGCCCATTTCACTTCATTGTGACAACAAAGCAGCGGTTCACATCACTGAGAATCCGGAGATAAATTTCAAGAAAAATTTCTGGTGCCAAGGTTCATAAGAACGGGAATGCAACTCGCGGACATCATGACAAAGCCTCTTGGAACTGAGTTACATCATTTTTTTTCTTCCAAGCTTGGACTTCATTGTATATAATCAAGTTCAGCTTGAGGGGGGATGTAGAATAATAGCTATAGAGTATTATAGTTAGATAGCTTACATACGTGTATATATATAGGATATACTTGTAATTATTTGGATAACTACAACATAATAATACACACAACTTATTTACCTCTATCTCTCTCATCAGTCTATCTCTCTATAACAAACATCGTAACTAACTCGAGTTGCTCATCAATGGAGGTTTACTCCAGTTCATACCTACACTAGTAGTTTCTCGATAAATTATTGAGATACCTTCTCTCCCAAGAATTTGTGTTTAATTATTAATCATTATTTGGTTTAATTAATTCGTTATTATGTCAAATAGTTACTACGTATACGCTAAGGGACGTTTGGTTGAGGGGTTACAGGAAAGGAAAAATAAATCAACATCCTTCCTTCCCTTGTTTGTTTTCATTTTTTTGTATTCTCTTTCCCCTTTTTATTCCCTCTCAAACACCATACTCCAATTTCAATCACCACCCCCGTAGGGTTTGGATTTTGTTTTCCTCACCCGCCCCAACTCATCACCCACCATCCTAAAACCACCACCACTCCGGCACCACCACCAATGTCACAACCATCGTCACCACTCCGACACCACCACCAATGTCACCACCACCACCACCACCGATCTCGTCCCTACCACCACCACCCCTTATTTCCCATGTTTATTCTCTTTCTCTTTCCCATAACTAACCAAACGCCTCCTAAGGGGACGTTTGGTTCACGAGAAGGTGTAGGAATGAAATTAGGAATCAAACCAGGGTGGTATGAGGTTGGAACTTGATTCCTCATACCTAGTGTTTGGTTCGTTTTTTAAATGATTAGGAATCTCGTTTTTTAAATGATTAGGAATCAAATTATAAATTATAGTTTTGTAAAGTACTCCGTAAGTAATAATCTAATTTTAATACTCTCTCCTAGTTCAAATATTCCTCCCCAATTTTTTTTGGGAGAGATTAAGAAATGGGTAAAAAGTGGGGTATAAAGTGTAAAAGGTGGGGGTATGAAGTGAAAAGGTGTTGGGTTTAGGGGTGGAGGAAAAGAATAAAGAATTGAAGAAGGAATAAAGAATGATTAAAAGTACATCTAAAAAAGGAAAGGGGAAAGAAAATCAAACTAAGCTAAAAAAGGAGAATAGGAGGAATACTCAAACTAAGAGGGAGTACTAGTTATTGGGAATATGAAATCTCAAATATTTTTAATACTAATTTTCAAGATAATTTTTTTGTATTTTTTTATTAGTTTTCCCAATAAAATATTTTAAGTAAGACATTTTACAAAAAAAAAAAAAAAAAAAAAAAAAATCTAATATGAATATAAGGAATTTGATTCCAATGTACGAGTCTCATACCCACCCCTCCCTTGGATATGAGAAACCCATACTTTGGAGGTTTGAGGTATCAAACCCGTAAGTTTGCCAACCAAACCAGAGGTATAGGTTTGGTTAATTCTAAACTCATACGTTATACCTCTTTTTGGCGAACCAAACGCCCCCTAAAGCTTTTAGCAGCTCTAACTACGAGTGTATATGAAAATCCCTCTTTTATTAAATTCGAGCCTAACTCATACAACGAAGTCGTATTACAATATACGTCGTAAGAGGGAGGACGAAACCGTGACCTATTATCCAGGTTATCTAGTGTTAACCATCAGGTTAAGGCATGTCGGATATATTTTACTTCACGAGTATTTATTACAATAATTTTGATGATACATGATGGAGCCGTATTGTAAGGAGATCCATAAAATCCGAGTATTCAATTAGGTTATTTGTTTGGGTGGTTGTACGTAGTTGGGTTGGGTTGGGTTGGGTTGGGACAGAAAATATTGTTTGATGGTGAAGTCTTGAACATCTGATGATTGGAAACCCGTGTCTGGTCGCTTCTAAAAAGGAAGTTCAGGTAGTCCATGGAAAAGCCCAGAAGAAAGTTGAAAACACCGTCCCAGTGGTCCACTCCAGCAGACGCCTAACCAATTTGTTCTCTCTTCAGTTCCCCTCCCTCGCCCTCGCCCTCGCCCTCTTCTTCTTCTTCTTCTTCTTCTTCTCTTTCTCTTTTTGCCAGCGCCACCACCTCAACCTCACTCAATACACTGTATCTGTATGTTCTCTATCGCTCTCTTTTATAACTCCTTTTATTATACTTCATGTAATTTGCAATAATGGTAACTAAGACGAACACTTACTTAGTTACTTAGTCGCATTATAATAACGGGACTACCACTTACTTCAGATTAGGTAGGTTGTTTAGTTGACATAACAACAAGAAACGCATGAATTTTAGTGACCTTCAAACTTGGATTGCTACCTCAGTCCTAAAAGTGGAGCCATTTGGATTACCAAATGGCTAGTGTTTGACCCTTTTTAAGAATAAGACGGATTTGATCGTCTCAAGATCAACCATCTGGTTAGACCCCCTGGGCCCTAGGTAGTGGTTTTTCAGTATAAAGTCTCAGAACACTGAAGCACTGATGCTGTCCACAATTGACAGTTTACAATCATGCTGTCAGGCGAATCACTGGCACTTCTATTTAACTCAAAATGAGTGCCATGATTGACATAAATAGTCAGAGAAAAAGTTCTCAGAAATCAACTTGAAGTAGCGCAAAGCCTGGTATTCCGGTTGATTAGGAAGAAAGCCGAGAGTGTTATTGGTGTAATGTTCCGTCGAACTTCAGTGGCATTGCGAGCCAGTGTAAGATCTTGGAGGGCTTTCTGCACTTTGGGGAACGATGCAAGCTGTCGAATTCTGAGATCACCATCTCTGATTTCCCTTGACGTACTTGATGATTGGAACCCTATTGCTGACTCCACACCTCACCACACCCATTCTGCTTTAAATCATTGTATGTCCCATTTTCCCCTGTGCGTAATCCCATCTTAATTTATGTTTCTGTTCCAGTTCTTCATCCGTCATTCATTTTTGTTTTAGTGCTACGACATTACTAGCATTCATTAACGTCGTAAGTTTTGTTAGTCTATATGAGGATTTTTTTTTATGGGCACTTTACCTTGTATGTGATCAACACTAAGAAATACGGAGTATTTGGTATGTGTGTGTGTACATAAAAACGAAGATGCCCATGCATGTTATTCAGTTTTTGATGGATCCCATTTGTGATAATGCAGTGTTGTTTGTTCAACTTGTCATATACTCCATCCAATTCATATTGGTGTTAATATACTTTGGTGGTTAAATTATACTCGTATGAACTTTGATTGATATATTCGGAGAAACTTATAGTTACAGTTGACCTAAATAGGCCTTACAATCAAATTTGGATATGATTTGGGATGAAGGGAATACTCTATGTTCCGTATTCTGCTGTAGGTAACTAAGTAGAATGCCATCGACAGTTTAGATATTAGTATATAACTATATATAATCCATATGTTTTGGATTGAGATATGGTGTCAAGTGTCAAACACATACAGTCGTACCCATGGTTACCAAATTCGCTAGGTGCCCTACGAATTACGAATTGTTAAAAGCGAATTCTATAATGTTGCTTACTGAAAATGCATATATCACACATTCTATAAGAGCGAATTGCGAATTGGTAAGGACGTATTCATAGCGAATTCGGTAACCATGGTCGTACCCTTGTTGAGTTGTTGACACAGTCATTAGGGAATAAGAAGAGTCAAGAGTAACATAGACCAGTTCTTTATAAACGAATACAGCTGACCACAAATATTACATAGCGTGTTTGGGTTTCTGTCTCCGTTATCCAAACTAAGATGGAGTAACAATGCCTATGTTTGAGACTTTGAGCAACATATTTCTTTAGTTCTGCCAATAAACACTCTTGTCTTACGACCCTTTCATCTTCTTCCTTTTCGATGGTTTAAATCTGATCTGCAAAATTTCTCATCTTCTTCTTAAACCAAAATACTCTAAAAGGAGTAGTTTGTGCCTTAAAGATCAATGGTAGTAAGTTCCGTACTCTTTTATCCCCATCTATACCTTGCTTTAAAAGACATGAAAAATATACAACTAATTCATGATCACACTTGATGAAATGCATCACGAATCGGATATGATCATGTGGGGGTTTTGTTATAAACCTTCTACATGTAGAGCCGGTTCTTTGTCATAACCAACTTCCATAAATTCTATCTGGATTATATTTCACTAAATGTTTTTAAATCGGACCCAATTTGAAAATTCTAGGACATTATTTAAACACAGTCCGTTACGTCGCCAACTCACCACATACGTATTAGTCAAGAAAGTTATCGACTGTCATATCCAATTTCTACTTGTATATGACCTCAAGGTTTTTGAGCTTTTCTATTATGATGCCCTATTCATTTTGCTTATATTTTAGAGGCCTTTTGGTCATTGTTTTCTGAATATTGCTGCAGCTAACCAGCTGTCTGCTGCTTTGATTGATGGAAAGACCATTGCTGAAGACATCAGACATGAGATAGCTAATGAAGTGAGCAGAATGAAATCAGCAACAGGAAAAGTTCCCGGATTGGCTGTAATTTTAGTCGGTCATAGAAAAGATTGCCAAACATACGTTCGCAACAAAATCATAGCTTGCGAAGAAGCTGGATTCAGATCCGAAGTTGCAGAGTTTCCGGAATGCTGCTCGGAAGATGAAATTATCAGTGCTTTGACAAAATTCAATGAGAATCCAGATATTAATGGTGTTCTTGTGCAGCTTCCTCTTCCCGAGGTATTTCTTTGCACTGACACTAAAATTTTGGATTGGAAAAGTGATTTGGAAGAAGTTATGGTTGTTTGAAACATCTTTCGTTTTTTTCTGTCTCTTGAAAGAATTTGAGTACATTTGTGCTGAAAATCATTTTCCTCGTGAATTTTTGCTTTCATATTTTTCAAATTTGCTTTCAGGATCCTGACCGTAGAACTATAGAACCATTTTTGGTAGTTGAACTTGTGAATAGTGACCCGTTTTTCACGAGGTCTCATTGAGATTCGCAGTTCCCCCGGCTGGTTCAAATCGGGGATATTCGGGTTAGAAGGACCAAGATCACCTCCGACAGAAAGAGGCAAATGATCCATGGCCGAAATGAAAAAAATCAAAGATGCAGTAAGAAACAGACGCAGATAGAATTATAAATTAGAAAAGGGAGCTTCTTGGAGAAATTGTAACTTTTTTTTACTTGTTTTGTTTCTGAATGTCTGAACTGATAGCTATCTCTTATCACTGGTTTCCACGTTGTCAAAGTGTAAGTTGGCGAACATCTATTCGGCAGAGGATGATTGGAAGGCATACATGTTTGAAACCTTCACTTATACATCAAAACTGGTCAGATAATTAATTTTCACCAAAATCTTGATTATGGATCATAGTGAAACAACCGCTCTATATTTTCGACACACATAATGCAAGTTAGAGAAAGATTTTTGGTCTGACTCCTTAGTTGCACACGTGTGATCTAATGTTGTTGATGGCATTGTTCCTTGTGCAGCGCTTTGATGAGGCAAAGATATTGAACACGGTGCAGTTAGAGAAAGACGTAGATGGGTTCCATCCATCAAACATGGGGAACATAGCCATGACAGGAAGAGAGCCACTATACATTCCATGCGCTCCCAAGGGCTGCATTGAGTTGTTGCTAAGGTCTGGTGTGGAAATTATGGGGAAAAGGGCAGTTGTTATTGGCCGAAGCAACATTGTTGGATTGCCGATGTCCATGCTTTTGCAGGTATGTGTATAACCATGACGGTAGCTCTGTTCGTCTTAGAAAATCAAATTATCCCAGGGAGGGGGGAATGCGGGGTGAGGGTCAGGAGTCAGGACTCCTTCATCATTGATATAGTTGCATGTGCTTTAAAACTTGTGCAGAATTTTAACTTTGATTTACTGGACAGAGATACCATGCCACTGTTACGGTTGTACATGCATTTTCGAAAAATCCAGAACGTGTTGCTCGTGAGGCTGATATTGTGGTCTCTGCTGTGGGTATACCCAATCTTGTTCATGGAAACTGGCTTAAGCGTGGTGCTGTAGTTATTGACGTTGGAACCTTTCCGATAGAGGTAAAAGCCACTGCCTACTACTCATACTATAGTTTCTCTTTTTTCACTTTCATCCCTATTTATTTTTATCACTTTATCATTTTGATGACTAAAAAGTACAGTACAACTTTTGTGCGTGAGCGTAATTCGCTGAAATTTTCGTATCTGGAATCTGGATTCTCTGTGTAGGCGACTAGGCGGTAGGCCCTGTTCTTTTCGGCTGAATTGAGAATAAGCGAAAAAGAATAGGGACCTAGAAGCTAGAGTTTGTCATTTTATAATGACATTAATGAACGAATGCAGCTGACAGAGCTGCGTTCATATGGTTACAAACTTACAACTGTGTGCTATAGTCTGTTTTCATTTATCTGAAGCTGCTGCAAAATCTTGGAATTGTCTCAGGACCCAACTGCAGAACACGGGTATCGTCTGAACGGAGATGTTTGCTTTGAAGAAGCAGTGAAGGTGGCATCGGCAATAACACCTGTGCCTGGAGGTGTCGGGCCTATGACTATAGCGATGCTTCTGTTGAACACACTGGACTCCGCTAAACGTGCTCATAACTTCAGGTGACATAGTCAGTCAGTCGTACAGAAATCCTAGACTTTCGGATGTAGGCCTGTTAAAGCCGTTTATAGCACGCATGCATACCTTGTACTCAGTTTCACTCATCAGTATAGGGAGGTTTTTGTGTTGTCCGTCGACTTCAAGAAAAGGTGGGAGAAACCCACAATTCGCCTCCTAAACTAAGCGATATGTACTCGTATCATATTCTTGCAAAATATTCTTATCCGTTACTTGTTTACTGTTGATGAAAATATTTGAGTTTTTTTGTCAAAAGGCACCTAACATTTACGCCTTTTGTAAAAATGGCACCTAAAGTTATTTTTTTTGCCTAAAAGCACCTTAAATTTACATTTCTTTGTTAAAAGACACCAAACATCAACTTCCGTCAAAAAAACCGTCAATATTGACAGTTTACATCCTTTAATCTTCTTCCATCCACCCTTAATCAACCTTCTTCCCTTAATCAAACCCAATCAATCTTCTTCCTTAATTCAACCTTCATTCCTAGCTACTCGCAAACCATCAAGTTTCCGCTCAATCGGTAAGTTTTAAATTATAGTTCTTCATTCTAAGAACAAATTAAAATTTTGAATTCAATTTCCATTGGTATGTTATTTACCCTTAATTTTGAGTATAATTTTAGGGTATGTGTGTGTTAGAGTTTATTAGATAAATTTTTGAGTTAATGCTGAATTGAATGAAGTTTCTGTTATAAGAAATTAAGAATACTAATTTTTGGGTTTAAATTTGTGAATTTGAGTAATCATCTGTTATTCATTTTTTGTATTTGTCAATTCATTTTTGGTTTAATAATCATTTGTATTTCATTTTTATGTGTATCATATAAGACGAATACTTAAAGATGACATATTAATTGAGAATATGCAAAAGTGGAAAAAAAAACGTGGTTCAATTAAGGGGAGAGTAAAAGGGATTTTGAATGAAAATTAAGTTTTTTTGTGAGGAAAAATTGAGTATTGTGGAAAAATAAAGAGAATGGGAAAAAGAGATAGGAAGAGGGAAGGAAGATGTTGATTGAGTTTGGTTAAAGGATGAGTGTTATTAAGGGTTGATGGAAGAAGATTAGGATGGAAACCGTCAATATTGACGGTTTTTTGACGGAAGTTGGTGTTTGGTGCCTTTTAACAAAGAAATGTAAATTTAAGGTGC
Source organism: Agrostemma githago (assembly GCA_958450325.1). Lineage (NCBI taxonomy): Eukaryota > Viridiplantae > Streptophyta > Magnoliopsida > Caryophyllales > Caryophyllaceae > Agrostemma > Agrostemma githago. The sequence goes on from OY288255.1 coordinate 4,338,375, forward strand.
TTTTGGGCAAAAAAAAAAAAACTTTAGGTGCCTTTTTTACAAAAGACGTAAATATTAGGTGCCTTTTGACAAAAAAACTCAAAATATTTCTTATAATAGTATAAGTGCTCGGTTGATTACGTATTTTTTCCTTTTATTCTTTTTTCCGCTTTTTGTTTGACATTTTTTCAATTGGACATCTCAATAAATTTGATACACTCATTTTTTTCAAACTAGCCGATCCACTTGTAACCTAACATCCGATATAACACGATAACCAGTGACCCAAACCGACTCAATTTGAGCCCAAGCTGATAAGATTGATGACCACATAACAAGTACGAGTAATCTTTTAGATTGATCCGAATAAAAGTGATTTAGTTGTTAGCTTAATACGTTCAACTTTATAGCAACGTAATTAATCAAATGCTACTCCATAATGATTTACCCACTTTTATGGATTAAAATAATAAGTGGGTAAATCATAGTGGGTTGAAGGGAGTATTAAAACAAAGTTAAACTGGTTAGAAATATATTACTCGTAAAAGTAATATGATAAAGTAACTGGACTTAATGCAAAGTGACTCGACTGGATAGTGACCTGACCTAACCTAACTTGGCTAAAAAAGTGACGAAGTCGATATGATTCAACTGAATTAACCCAACCTAAACCCAACATAATCTGCACCAATGTGAGACGATCAATCAGAAAAGCTACTCCCTCCGAGTTCCTATTATTGTCTCTTTTTTTTTTTGGGCTGAGTTTGATTTTTGTCCCACTTTTGTTTTTAGACCTCCTATTATTGTCTCATTTTTTTTTTTGGACTGAGTTTGATTTTTGTCCCATTTTTCTTTTTAAACCATGAATGTGTGGTTCACAATTACTCTCTCATTTCTCTCTCTTCCTCTTCTTTTTTTAACCCCAATAATAGTAACTCAAAGGGACTATTATCTACTGAACATAATTACATGAGACACGAAGGGCAAAAACAAAAAAGGAAGAATAAATAAAAGGAAAGGAGGTGAAGAATAAATAGAGCATAAATTGTTAGGGTCAAAGAATTGACCAAAACGCCATAGTTGTAGACTTGTAGCAGTTGTAGTTGCAGAAGTAGTAGTAACGAAGGGAGAATTGGGGGAAAATGGAGGAATGGGACAATCGGACGAAATCAACCCTAACGAAGATCCCTCTGCTAACGACGAAAGCGGGGCCGCGAGATGGGGCGGCATGGACGGCGCGGCTGAAGGAGGAGTACAAGGCCCTGATTGCCTACACCTCCATGAACAAATCCAACGACAACGACTGGTTCCGCATCTCGGCCGCCAACCCGGAGGGGACCCGGTGGACCGGCAAGTGCTGGTACGTCCACAATCTCCTCAAGTACGAGTTCGATCTGGAGTTCGATATCCCCGTCACATGTCCTGCTACCTCTCCCGAGCTCCAACTCCCTCAGCTTGATGGCAAGACTCATAAGATGTACCGCGGTGGCAAGATTTGCTTGACTGTTCATTTCAAGCCTCTCTGGGCTAAGAACTGGTACGCCTTTTCATTCTTGCCCCAATTTAATTTTGATTGTTTGATTAGGAGCGTTCACAATTGTTTGCTGCATTTTCCAATTTCCGTGTTTTTCGACTGTGTGATGTAGAATGGGAGGGAAATCAGTCATAATGTTTTACATGAGCTGATTTGACGGTTTCAGAGAATGATTCATGTTGTTGTTGCTGCTACTGCTGCCCTTTTTAGGGAAATGAAAGGCTGTCGTTGGGGGGAATCTAGCTAGTCCCCAAACTAACAAAACTTTAATTAAAATTATCGACTTTTGCTACCCAAACTTTGTAAAGATGAGACCTTTTCATATATTGTAGTCAACTTCGCTACCCCAAAATTTTAAGTCTAGATTCGCCCTGGCGGTCGAAGCGAGTTCATTAGGGAAATCATGGTTTTAGGGAGCTTATAAGGTTTCATAAGACTGACTTTCAATCGTTCTTCTGTTAGATCATTGTGTGAGCTTCTGGGTGCAGTATGCTTTGTGGAGCCTAATCATTGCATTCCCTTTGTTCATTTTGTGTTCTTTTGAGGTCTATAAGCTGTTAATCATGAGGTTATACATGGTATTAAACAGTTGTTAGTGTTTGTGTGCTATCTGTGGCCTGTGGGATTCTGATTTTTCATTTTAGAACTCCATAGGCTAGAGCATTGTATTCAATGTGCTATGTGAAGCACACTTGGTGAGGAGCAGTACAGAATAGTACTGGGGGATGTTATATACGGTGTATGGTTCTCTGCATTTGACAGAGTTGGTGCAAAGGAGCTAGCATGTTGTGTAAAAGCTGAATTTAGCTCGTGTTTTGGCAAGCTCTAGCATTTTGGTCTCGTAGTGTATCATTTTGGGGTTGAAGGCCTTGTTTGGACACACTTGTAGGAGGGGGGGGGATTTGATTTGGCTTCTTAGCGGTAAAATGGATCTCTTCCTATCCCTCAAAGCCACTTTGGTAACCAAACAACTGAAATGGTGTTCTCCCTTTTTTCACTTCCACATCCCTCCAACCAAGGAAGGTGCAAATTATGCTTATTTTTAAAAAGCAGGCCTATACACTATACAGTGAGCAGTAGCCAAAACTCTTTGTTGCATTTATTAGATGAGGTGCAACGAGTGATCAGCACATATTTTAATTTCTTCTAGCTCTTATATGAGGCCCTTTTGTTTGACACATTATCCATCTCTTACTCATTTACATGTTAGCCATCTTTAAGATTTTATAAATAAGGCATTATTGCAATAAATTGTACTCCGTAATTTAAAAACGTAAATTTGTTTGCAAATGCCAAAAACAGTGTGCTTTCTGTCTTTGTCGTGGCTGCCTTCTGCAGTTGTGCCTTGTCACTATAGTTGATTGGCGTCTTGGTACACCTTGGATTTTGAAAGCTTAGGTGTAGTTCATTGAAAAGCTTAATTTCAGTATCTCTGCTCTTGTTATGTTGACCAGCAAAAAGTGTTGGCAGCTAAAGATTAGACGTTTTCGACCTTGCGTCTGCCATTTTAGAATCTTGGCATGTGCGACTTTTACTATCTTTTTTCTTGTTTTTTATTTTTGTAAATGTATGGTATCTCTTACTTATTCAAGAGAAGTGTTGACGACATGCAAGCGTGTCTTCTGACTGGTTCACTTCTGTTCCTTTTATTAGGAGTTGACAAGGTAGATGTTTGAATTTCTTGTATTTTGACTTGTTGGCTGAAACTTCTTGTTTATTAGAGAATATACCCCAGTGGCTGCTTGCTGTTATGTGTCCGTTTGATGGTCAACTAAAATGGGTGTGATTTGTTTGTGCAGCCCCCGGTTTGGAATAGCGCATGCTCTCTGTCTAGGCCTTGCCCCCTGGCTTGCAGCCGAGATTCCAGTTCTGGTAGATTCGGGTATGATTAAGCACAAGGACGATGCTGCTCCATCTTCCAGTGACTCTTAGTTCATTCTACGATGCTACTATACTGCATGATAATCCATGTAATGCTATATCATTCTAACTGTTTTCTATCAAAAAAAGAATTAGTCCGAGTTGTGACAACCTCAGTAATGCCGATTACAAATTTACAATCATCGTGTGGTGGGTGAACACCCTTTGTCTTATTCCTAGTTTGCACGCAGGGATTTGAATAGAAAGAGAGGGAAGGGATGTTATTTCTGTTTTTCGGATACTCTTTTAGCCCTAGATTTCTATGCGGAGGTGGAGGAAACTCGGGATGTTTTATTGTCTAACAATCAAGGGTCCTGTGTCTTTTACGCTTATTTTCAGTTGGGCTTAGACTTGAACTGAAATGAACAGAAAAACGCTTTGCTTTCATTCATTCTTGTAATGTGCAACATATAATGAGTAGGGTAACGTGCAACATTGATTTCCAGGGAAGAGATTGTGGATCATAGCGAGTAGTAGAATGTGAACCATGAAATGGTAGAGACTACAGACAAGGGGAGTGTGGCGAGGGAGCAAGGGTGTAATCTGAGTGGGGGATCTACATCACACAAACTCAGTTATGTGGACTCACCTCCCCCTCTTTCTCCCACTCCTTATCTCTTCTGCTACTTCTGCTTCATCTTTTTCTCGCCAGTATTATAAAACTATAATATCTTTCATGAATGCGCTACTTCCAATACCATCAATGATGTAACACACATTTTTGGAGGGACTTGCCGTAATATGCGAATCTGGTTTTTTTTTTTCTTCACAATTGGATTTCACGACCTAGAAAACAGTTTTAAAGAGGTTATATTCTCCGTTTCGATCATTGGTTTATCTTTGATTTAAATATGTTTCACATATAACATAAAAGGTAGACAAATCATCGAGAGGGAAATTTTTTTTTTAAAATTTAAGTCACTATAATATAAAATTTCCCTAAATTCTGTGCGTCATTTTTCCTCAGGCATGTAGCATGTTTATAGGACAAAGAGAGTGGACAAATAAATCTCATTTTGAATTATTACTCTATAATATTCAAGATGTTAAACTTTATAAATAAACGGAATCATGTTTAAGTATATTTAAAATCGTGGGAATTATAGAGTAGTTGAGAAATATGGGCCATGAAATAAAAATGATTTGACTCGCGGGATTGGGAAACTGTAGTGATGTAGGCGCATAGATAAGAAAATGTAGTAAAAGGGCGTGTGGATAATGGGCAGCACAAAGCAGAGCGAATAGGAAAGCAGAGAAATCAAAGAGAAGGATTATGAAGCCAAGCCAAGGGAGTGCCGATCCTCTATTTCATTTTGTGTCTATTTTATATTGGGGCATCTCAATAAATTGATCATTTTCATGAGTTTAGGAAGGTAAAAATTCATTGGAACGGAGGGAGTATTATCTTATACGGAGTACTATATTTCATACGGAGTATATTTTGGACATATCAATATACAAAGATCTATTATATTTGTTTCTTATTTTATTTATGCAATAAATGATACTCCGTAGTTCTTTGTCTATGTAAAAGAGTCGTTTTTTTATTCATCTTTTATCTGAGTGGTTATCGTTAGCTGTAATCCTACATTTTTTATTATGTTTCATTTTTCATCGTACATTTCTACCTACCTTAATTCTTAATAAAGAGATAAGTAACCCTCGTAAAAAGATAATTACTGAAGAAAATATGACAGAACGTACACAAAAGCTGGTAAGAAGATGGTTACCGAAGGCAAAGGAGGGAGGGAGGGAGGTGCCTCCTTTTTAACAAGTCCACACGGTCAGGGTCCCCAAATTGGTTCGTGGTTGGTTGGTGACTTGTCTGGTCAATCCATCACATGCTCCTTCTCTTACTCGTATAATTCATTCATTCAGCATTTCAACCCCTCCATTTCCCATAACTTGTTGATACATTATATCCAACGACTCCCCCCCACCCCAACATCTTCCTTCCCTTCTCAATTTCACGCCCACCACACGCCCCCCCCGCCTTCTCTCTCCTCCCTCCTCCTACATTCCTTCCTTTCACTTCGGGCCGGGTCTGCGGGTTCGGGTCGGCGCGTGGTCTCCACGAATGGCGGTGACTACCGTTATTTCCTCCTCTTCCTCCGCCGCCGCCGCCGCCACCACCTTGGCTATGGAGTCCTTCCTCCACGCCTCCTCCTCCCCCTCCCCATCGCTCATCACCTTCTCCCGCTCCCTCCGCCGTCCCCGCCGTGGATCTCTCCCACTCCGCCGCTCCTTCTCCCCTCGCTCCGACCTTTCCGCATCCTCCTCCGATTCCGCCGCATCCTCCTCCTCCGTCGCCTCCTCTAGTCTCACCGCCCTCCAACTCCTCAAGTCCTCCGCCGCCGACCGTACGCTCTTCTCTCTCTCTCCCTCCCTCCTTCCCTTTTATATTCTCCTATTCATCAAAATACGATCCAATGATGTTCTCCTTTTATCGTGACACCGTCTCATAGTAGATTTTGTAAATAATAATGCTGTCTTGATAAGATTATATTTGCTGTAATTATTGATATTTTTATTTACTAACTTTAAAAGGGATAATTTAGGATGGACTAAAAAAAAAAAAAAAAGAGTAAAAAGTAAATAAAGGTAATTAAAATGGCGTGTAGCTGACGAAGTCGAGGTGTTGGTGGGATGTGTTACAGGATATACCAAGGAAAGGAGCAGCATTGTGGTGATAGGACTGAGTATCCACACGTGCCCCGTCGAGATGCGTGAAAAGCTTGCTATCCCTGAAGCGGAATGGCCTCGCGCCATCGAGGAGCTCTGTAATTTGAATCATATTGAGGAGGCTGCTGTCCTCAGTACCTGTAACAGGATGGAGATTTACGTCGTTGCCCTTTCCCAACACCGCGGTGTTAAAGAGGTTACTGAGTGGATGTCCAAGGTATACATACTTCCTTCCTTTACCATTCCCCTCTTGTAACTTAGCTTCATCTTTCTATGCTTATGGAATCTCGTCTTCCTGTTTGCTTGCAGACTAGTGGAGTTGCGGTGTCTGATATCGCGCAACACAGGTTTTTGCTCTACAATGGTGATGCTACACAACATATCTTTGAAGTGTCTGCGGGGTTGGACTCGTTGGTTTTGGGAGAAGGTCAGATACTTGCTCAGGTTAAACAGGTTGTCAAAGTCGGGCAGGGGGTTGTTGGGTTCGGGAGGAACATCAGTGGTTTGTTTAAACATGCCATCACAGTCGGGAAACGGGTCAGAACAGAGACGAATATAGCTTCTGGTGCGGTTTCAGTGAGTTCTGCTGCTGTGGAACTGGCGTTGATGAAGCTCCCAGAATCCTGTCATACAAGTGCTAGAATGTTGGTGGTTGGAGCTGGCAAGATGGGTAAGCTTGTGATTAAACACTTGGTAGCAAAAGGGTGCACAAAGATGGTCGTTGTGAACCGAAGTGAGTCGAGGGTTGATGCTATACGTGAGGAAATGCCTGCTGCTGAAATCATCTACAAACCCCTCTCTGAAATGCTTGCCTGTGCTGCTGAGGCGGATGTCGTTTTCACCAGCACAGCGTCGGAAAGCCCTCTTTTCCTGAAAGAGCAAGTATCCGATCTTCCTCCCGTAGGAGCACAAGTGGGTGGTGTCAGGCTCTTTGTTGATATATCTGTTCCGAGGAATGTGGGTTCCTGTGTGTCAGAGCTAGAAAATGCTAGAGTGTACAATGTGGATGATCTCAAGGAAGTGGTGGCAGCCAATAAGGAGGACCGTTTAAGGAAAGCAATGGAAGCTCAATCCATCATTGGTGAGGAATCCAAACAGTTTGAGGCATGGAGGGATTCCTTGGAGACGGTTCCCACCATCAAGAAGTTGAGGGCATATGCTGAGAGGATTAGAGCGGCAGAGCTAGAAAAATGTATGTCGAGGTTGGGTGAAGATCTTTCCAAGAAAGACAAGAAAGCGGTGGATGATCTTAGCCGTGGGATAGTGAACAGGATGCTTCACGGTCCAATGCAACACCTTAGATGTGATGGGAGCGACAGTCGGACATTGAACGAGGCATTGGAGAACATGCATGCACTCAATAGAATGTTCAGCCTTGAAACTGAGATTGCAGTATTGGAACAGAAAATTAGAGCTAAGGTGGAGCAAAACCAAAAGTAATCAATCAATCAATCGCACTTATTCATCCGCCCACAAACAAATCTCAACCACATTGGAATAAAGAGACACACCTTCCTCATTTATCATCCGAGTTCGCTGTACAGGAACTACAAGGGCTTCGGAGGGAGGGGTCTTTGAATTCATTCATTTGTGTTGCAGCTTGCTCACTTCTAACACTTGTGTTATTGTATCCTGCTATAGTTATTCGGCTATTTCAGATAATTGAGGATGTAAAACTATAGTATGGAGTATTTTTTTGTTATATACTACATGACCTGAAAACAATTCAGGTATAAAACTACGATTTTTGCAAGTAATTATCAGCAATGTGAGTATGTGACTTCCTCCTTCGATATCTTCCCCCGACTTTCTGGGTAGTTTGGATATCCTTGCTCCCTCTTTCTGGTAATCAGTAGTTAGTATTGTACCTTGGGAGAACTTTGTTGAAACCTTTAGGAGAACTTTGTTGGAACTGAGACATTCGTATTATCTACAGTACTCAGTAGCATTTATCTTTTGGGAAATTTGACAAAACATTGTTCAAATCACAGTTTTTCGTCCATCTCCAACCCAGATAACTGGGATCAACACGGATAACCGGGATCAACTCGGATTGAAGATAATAACACATTGTGTATCTATATTTTACCCAAAAAATATTTTAACATGTGGAATATTAAATTATCATTTCTAATAAATTTTTATCACAGACTAATCAAAAAATCCCAATTAACAAAATATATAAATATATTTTTTACTTAACAAAATACATAAATAAATAAATCGTACATGGTTCAGGTTTCGCACTCATTTTACAATAACATGTTATCTTCAAGCACTTTAATCATCAATGTTATTTTTTTGTTTATTTACTAGTGCAAAACTCATGCCTACGCACGGTTTTTTAATTAATTTTGTTTATAAAAGAGTTTAGCAGCTTGATAAAATTATATTCTCTCCGTCTAAGTCAATGGCTTACGCTTTTCCTTTTTAGTGCTTTCGTCAACCGTTTAGGTCTCTCTTTAGTAAAGTATTTTCGAGAATTAATTCATTTCTAAATTAGGGAATTATGATTATTAAATAGAAAATTTTTAGATAGAAGATTTTTATATTAAAAAATAATCATGTAAAGTTTCGATCACTCGATTCGTAAACTTATCTCATCTTTTTAGGGTCAAGAGTAGACCCTAAAACTTTGACCCACGATTCATTTGGCTCAAACCTGAAATGATCCGTCAATTTAGGATCAACACTCGGGTTGACCCGCTGGTTTGATGGCTTGTCATTAAATAATTATTAAAATTTTATAATGTTAATATTGTAAACTACAAAAATAATTAAATATAATTTTTTACCATTTAATGATAAGATATTTATAATATAATACTCCCTCCGTCCCGGTCATTTGTTGTCTTATTCCATTTCGGGGTGTCTCGATCAATTGTTGTCCTTTTCATCTGAGGAAGGGGATTGATGAGCAAATTGATCATTCACATCCAATTTGGTACACTTATCATTCACTAACTAGGTATGTGGCCCGTGAAATTCACGGGATTATCTGTTTCAATGTTTTTACCGTATTGTTAATATATTTCTGACAAAGTGTTGTCAAATAATTCAGGTAAAAAAGTTGTCAGATCTTACAAAATTAATATAAGGTCAGTAGTTAATTCATACTCCGTGTCTTACAAAATTGGAGGAAATGTTCAAAAAATAAAGCGAATGAAATGTAAAAAAAATCTCAATTATTTGTATCCCTTCATTGTTTTATACTTCTATTTTTTTTTAGTTCTAATATTAAGTTTTTAATGTTAAATAATATAATTATTCATATTAACTTTGACTGATCATTACGACAAAAGTTGTGTTTGTCATTTCTTAATTTTTTTGAAAACTATTAAGCGTTCTTAAGAATAATAAATTATGCTTAAGTGAAGTATTAAATTCTGTTTGTCATTTTCTTTCTATTTTTTTTATTGATGATTTACCTATAATTAGACTGAAATACTTGTCATCCTTAGTAATAATATTTTGTTCAAAAAAAAAAAAATTGTCATCCTTATTATGCTACTTTGATTAACACTCTGCAAACTTTTTCTTGATATTAACATTTGATTATTAAGACAAAATTGGATGAAAAGGTGTAACCTCCAAATGATTAAGTTTTTTTTTTTCAAAAATCATTAATTTTTTATCAATAACAATAAATTATTTATAATAAAAAAAATCAAAATTTAATAATGATAAATATAAGTAAAAAGTTAAATTGTAATAAAAAAATTAAACCATTCACCATGTGGCAAAAAAAATTAAATGCATACTTTTTTTTTACTAATATATGTATAGATTATAAATTTATCTCATAAAAAAATATAATAATAAGTTTTTTAATAAAAGGCAAATGAAAAATTTTGATTAATATTTTTAATATTTTAACGGAAGAGACGGAAGTCACTCAGTAAAAAATTTGATGGGAGAAGAAAACCTTTTAACTTTATTTCATTGATGCAAAATTAAAATATATGATAAAGCATGTAATAAAAAATTTAATAGTAAAGCAGTAAAATACATAAATTAGCTAGTTCAGTATGAAGTTCTTAATACTAAATAATCTAATTATTCATATTAAATTTGATTGACTATCATTACGATGAAAGTGGATTAAATGACGAAACAACCAAATTTTAATTTTTTTTTGAAAAATATTACGTTTTCTTATGAATAATACATTATGCTGAAGGGATATAATAAGTTTTGTTTTTCATTTCCTTACTATTTTTTTTATTGTTGATTTACCTTTGGACTAAAATATTAAATACATTACCAAAATAATTGTAATCCTTAATATGCTACTTTGATTAACACTTAAATTTGCAACTTCTTCTTAATCATATTTTGTAAATTTCTTCAACTTTGAATATAAATAAAAGTACACTCTTATGAACACAAAATCCATGAGATTTAAAGTAAACTTGAAATGTATTTATATAATAATCAATATAAAAATCAATTAAAATAAAATTATTATACCTGAAAAATGAGAAATTCCAGACTTGATTATTGACTTCGCATAAGTTCACTAAACAAAAACAAAAGCAAAAAGATAAAATTAGAAGTACTAAAATTAGAATCAACGAAGAACAATTACAAAATTGAAGAGAATATTTATAAAATAGAACGAATAAAATGTGAAAAAGAAATCTCAAAATACAAATAGTTTTTTTTCCAACTCTCCATTATACTGATTTTTTAATTATATAATGATGATAATGAAGTTCTTCATAATAAATAATATAATTATTAATATTAAATTTGATTATTAATGCAAAAGTAGATGGAAAGGTGTAACCTCCAAATGATTAAGTTTTTTTTTTCAAAAATCATTAATTTTTGTTATAACAATAAATTTATGCTTTAAGTGAAATATTAAAAAATTTCCATTGTCTTTTTTTTTGACATGTGGAATAAAATTTAATGTTTTAAGTTGTCTTTTGAATATATTATATAGAACAATTAGTAAATATAAAATATAAATAATGTAAATTTGTTGTGATCCTTAATAATGTGATTAATTATATATGAAGATAATGAAAATAAAATTTACAATACATATATAATAAGAAAATTAAAAATAAAAATAAAAAATATTATTATTTTGTAAAACATTAAATTGTTAAAAAAAACATGAAATCATCCGCCACGTGCGCAAAAACTAAATGCATAACAAAATCTTTTTTGCGATTAAAAAAACTGTAAGTAGTAATAAATTTATTAATAAAGTAAAATGGCTAAACACATTACAAATTTATAATGTAATAAGGTTTAAATTTAGTAGGCATAAAATAGCAAATAAATATTAATTTTGTTAAAGAAATAAACCTAAAAAATGGAAATTCTTATTTTAAAAAAAGGCGTTAAACTATTTACGAAGTACTATTTTTAATAGTTAATGGTAATGAAAGATGAGTGTAAAGGTTTTGAAAAATAACAATAATAATAAATTAAATTATTTATTATAACAAATTATTAAATATGGATAAACGAAAAGTTTGTGATACTTAATAATGTTATCAAATATAAACTTAATAAAAATAAAAATGTACACGCATATGTAATTAAACAATTCAAAATTTAATAAGAATAAATTTTACTAAAATACAAAAAAAAAAAAAAAAAAAAACTCATTAATGCATGCGACGTGGCAAAAAATTAAATGTTGTAGGAAGCCTTTTAACTTTATATATAGATTGGTTCATTCTAATTTTCTTGATTTTTGTGCCAAAATTAAAGGACAACAATTGATCGGGACGGAGCAAGTATAGTCTTTACAATTTAAAGGGTAAGTATTTTAATTAATTACATTAAATACGTTAAGTATGATTACAAATAATTGAATTTTTTATGATAAAAAGTAAGATTTCGAAAATTATATATCTGCTCAGTATTATGTAATTATACCTACTCCCCCTAAAAAAAAATATAATTATACCTACTACTCCGTATAACTTTTGATGTGTTATTTGGTTATTATTATGTATTCATTTGTCTATTTTGTAGCCTAATAGTTTTTAGGGATTATAATTATTCAAAAAATGAGCCAATATAGTTGTCAAAAATATTTTCTTCCTAAAATTATCATGGTGAATTATTATTAGGCTCATATTAAATAAAATTGTCTTATGATTCATTTAATTGAGCCTTATAATTGAAATGAAATTGGTTGATTAGAAGATTCATTTTCCATAATTATGAAGAACATTTAGGCGGGAAAACTAAAAAGACTTTCTTACCCCTTGATTTTTGTTTTAGTGAATAGGGGATAGTCAAGGACAAGGTAAAGTGAAGATATAAGCTGACATCTATGTCGGTGAGCTGACACAGCCTAGCACATCTCGATAAGGCATGACTCATGATCTTGCTTTGGCACAATTGAGCACGCTATGAGACTCATGTCGTGGCGGCAAAGCCGAAGTTTCAAAAAAAAAAATTGTGCTTAGACCCAAACACATTATGTTCCGCCGTTCCGCATGGCACACCCAAAATATAAAAATAAAAAAAGTTTTAAGGAAACAATGGTTTTGACATGCCTCATGCACGACATAACATCGTGGACTCACGGCCTCATGGTGTGCCAACCCAAGGTGGCAACTTCCATTTTGTTGGCACGACACGACAAAGTACGAAGAGCATCCTGTGTTGTCACACTCTGATCCAATTCTAGAATAAAAAATGTTATTCTAGGCAACTCACCGATTGTGTGCTTGGCTTACCTACCAACAGTCCAACACGCGTCATTTCCAACATATTTTGTCATCGTTCATTTCCATCCTATACACTTTTTTCAGGAGGTCACTTATCCTAAGAATACTCCTCGTAAAAAGGATGTGTTACAAATGGAAACATTATAAGTAAACTCGAGTATTCAGTCAATCGGTCATAGAAGAAAGAACATATGCACAAACACTCATGAAGGTATAAGGACTCTTGACGCTATGGAACCATGATAGTAATAAGGATACTAAAAATCATCAGGCTTCACGAGTTAGGGAAACACTGCGAACTCACTAACCAAAAAGATTCAAAATGGAATCCTCTAAACCAAAAATTTCTCGCTAGGTACTAACATCCAACGAATATCAGACCAATTGTAGACACCCGCATTTTGACCGCCAGGTGTCTATGGCAGTTTCCAAAAAAACACCCGATGATGATCGGACGCTAACGTGTCTCTATGCGCTCGGATACGGGCTCAAATCCATTAATCGTTGGCTAACACACTTACGGAGTACAAATCTCACCAAACGGACCTCAAATCCAGGCCCAGTAGATCATTCCGAGTCAAACAAGACTAATTTGGGCCAAAACCGACACCGGAAATAAAACCGACTTTTTGCGATTGGGTCAACCCCGGTCAAAGTCGTTTCCGAGACACACAAAAACAGCCATACAACCCTCAAAAAGTCCAAGTCAAACACAAAACCCATCAAACACAAATCACGGTCCAAAGTCGACGGACCTGCGCGACCCAGCTGGGCCACTCGATCGAGTGACCCACCCACTCGATCGAGTGGGCCTATTTCGAGCCCGACAGCTGGCATAACGGGCCACTCGACCGAGTTAGCCACCCACTCGGTCGAGTAACCCTAAACCGGGTACCCTAGCTTGCCTATATAAACAACCCCCATGCAACAACTTTTGACATCTTTTTTGAACCCTAATACATCCTAAGAGCAATCTTACGCTACATCCTTTACAAACCCTAGACAAACCCTAGGAAAATCGACATTAGCAAACCCTAAACCTAGTTTTAGGAATTCAACCCGAGCCACCACAACTTAGCCTCCATACACCTCGAAGACTCCCGTGTTGTAGCCGCGTTTATGAGCCTTATTCCGAGACAAGAACATGTAGGTTGAGGGTGACAAACCTCTTTCTTCTTCTCCCTTTCTCACGTCATCTTCATCCTTTTTTTTTGTTTTTTTATTTTATTTATTGTACCGTAATATCGATAATACTGCTAATATTAAAATACTAAAATATTTATCGATTTGTGTCGAGTAAGAAGGATACCGGGATAAGGAAAACCGCATATACAAGTGTACTGCACACGCGTCGTCGGTCGCTTATCCCGGTACCCCGACTATTTGATTATTGAGATAAATTTACTTAAACAACAAGTCGTTATTATCTCTCGTCATCATCATTAATCTTGCATTCATCAATTTTTAAAATCGATTTAATAAGGGTCGAAACCCGTTGACACGGATCCGACATCACAATCCCTAGGTATTTATTTCGATGTCGGAGAAGTCGAGGGAATCAAGTTTTTTTTATTTATTTAATCAAATAGTCAATTCTCCTAAGTCACGTAAAATCAATTCAAAACGCAATTTCCGTTGAGGCTAAAATAATTTTCAAAACAATTCGTTAGAATTATGACATTATTAAACGCGGAGGAAATTTAATTTTATAGCAATAATCGACTTAAAACAATTTTCGACATAAAAACACGATTTTACAAACGAATCTTAATTCGTACAGAGGGCACTCGACCGAGCGCCTAGCCCACTCGGTCGAGTGGCACCTCAAAACCGGATCAGAATGCTCATCACGACCACCACTCGATCGAGTCTCACAGTGACTCGGTCGAGTGGCCATGTACTCGACCGAGTTGGTCAATAACTCGGCCGAGTACGGTTTCTGACACAAACAGAATCGTTTTTTTAGGGTCCACTCGATCGAGTCCATCGACCACTCGATCGAGTGACCTCATCACGACCAAAACAATGAGTCGTACATTCTCCTATTTTCAAACTCGATAGTATTTTACGACTTAGGTCAACATGTGCTTAATTAATCACGTGTATACTATCTTTTCAAACCATGCATCTCATATTTGCATCTCGTTTACATCATTCAATTCAATTCATCATTTGCACAAACCGTTATTATTCGTTATATTATTACATCGTTACTAACGCGTTTGTTATTTCTTTTGTCAACTTAATTATTGTTCGTTTATTATACTAAATGAACCCACATGCTAAAATTCCACTTTGACGTAGAATTAATTGCATTAAATTGACTTAGAAACCCGTTTCAATTCCATTCACATGCCTAGGAAAAACAATGTTTGCATAAGCATTTTTTCCCGTTTTACTAACGCGCGTATTGTAAGTCATTCGAATTCTTAGTAGATGCCGCTAATGTGCGGGCGGGGTTGGTGTCCTTTGTGAGCTTCCCAACACGTACCCTCACCCCTTACTCAGAACCTCGGTTTCCGGATGTCCGAAACCGTTGGCGCACGAGAGTCATTCAATACACGATATCCGATAATGTCGGTATCGGTATCAAATGCAAAGGGACGAGCCCGATAAACTCTGACATCGGAAATGGGCCGTATTTTGTATACAGCCCACTACGACATAGAGTGGGCTCGAACGGTTCCGAATAACCACAAAATTCGGTGGCGACTCCACATAGACCTAAATTTCAATTCGATCCTTCTCATATGGAGATTCATTCGCCTACCCAAACCCGCGCGTGGCCGCGTCGGGGTGGATCTATGTCATGTCCACACCGACGCGGTGGACCTATGTCATGTCCACGCCAATACAAACAAGGGTTTGAAAAGTTGTCTAAACTTAAACTTATTCAACCTTACAAGTAACGATGCACACTCTGATTCTCGAACGATGATCCCCTTTAAGGAAGTTTCCACCCATCGATACACAAACCTCATGAAAATTTATACCTCTCATTTTCACGTCTCATTTCATTCTTAGTTTATTGTTTCCTCTAAAAAAAGCAAGAAATCCAAGTTTAATTGAAATACAACCTAATCGAATTCGACTACCCAATCCACCACTGTGATCACCCGTCCACCCTCAATTTGTTCCCTAAACCATAATTTATTCCACAAGTTTCAATTAAACAATAATATGAAAAAAAAAACTGAACCCTAAATTAATCCTTCAATTTAAATTAAATATTAATTAGAAAAAATAATTAACGAAACGAAACAAGTAATTTAGGGAAAACAATGATTACTTAATCATTAATCGAATTAACGTTCATGATCGATCCGTAATTGTGACTTCAATAGTATGCAAAATGAAAGAAAAAGTGTCTTCTTGGTTGAAAGAAGCGTCAATTATGAAATACGAAGTATTAAGAGTAAAATCGCGTTAGAAAAAAAAAAGTAAGTCCAATATATTTTGGGCTCAATTTCATGCGTGAGAGAGGGCCAAAATCGCACGAAGCGCCTACTTGGTACGGAGTAGAAACGATGAAACGAAGCGCCTACTTGTAGAGTTGTACTACTCCGACCGTATTGCTAAATGCAACTCCAAACTCACAAAATTCACAAAGTCTGTAATTCTGTATTCCCCTTCCAGTTTACCCCCCCCTTCTTCCATAAAACCCTAAAAACCATTGAAATTGAATCCTCCCCAAATTTAGCACCAATTTTCCCCCAAAATTCAATCTCAATAACGCTAAATTATGGCAGCGAATTCGAGAGAGCAAGTTCTGCATCTCTTAGCCTCGGCGAACAACCATGGTGATTTGGCCGTGAAATTGTCGTCTCTTCGTCAGGTCAAAGATTTACTCTCCTCTTCCCAACATCTTCCTTCAATTGCTCCTCAAGTTTTCCCCTTTTTGCTCGAGCTTCATTCTTCTCCTCAACCTCTTGTTCGCCAATTACTCCTCCAGTAATGCCCCCCTCTCTCCCTCCCTTCATTTATCTTTTTAATTTTCAAGATGTTGCATTCTTGTATCATTGTAATTTGTTCAGGATAAAGTTGGGATTTTGAGAAGTGGGTTTGAGCTAAAATTGGAAATTAATTAAGGGTTAGAGGGGCCTTTGGAATGTCTAATCCTTTTGTACCGTGATTTTAGTGTGATTTATATAATCATTGCTCTTATGTAATGTTCTGAAAGCAGGCTAGTAATTATTGATTTAGAAGGAAGTTGAGATTTTGAGAAGTGGGTTGGAATTGGAATTTGAATTAGGTTAAGTAAGATGGGTATGTCAGTATGTGCAAATGGTTAATCCTTTCTCCGCGATTTTAGGATGATTTGCACAACCTTGTTCATGTACTCCTTCTGTACCCATCATTTGTATACATTTGAAGTAGTTAATTGCCTATTGCGTAGAATACAGAAGTGATCAGTTGACTATCATTGAGGGAGTTATATTCTGAAACCACACCAGTATATGAACTGGTATTGGTTCTACGGGAATAAATGATTGAGCTTCTTTGATATATTGACATTGCTAACTACCCTTATATGGCTTTTATATTGTTATTTCTTTCTAAATATGGTTTCGGATTCAAGCTCTTATGATATAGCTTCACTCTATATGACCGTCGAGGAATCAACTGATGAGACAAAGAGACATACACAAACTACTTTACTGCAAAAAGATGTATAATTTGGATGTAATGGAAGAATTGTGTTGATGGAAGTGTCACATTCTGATTGAGTTCTTGATATTCTGTAACAACGATCTTTGGGAGAGATTCTCAGTGATTTCTTTGATTAACAGTCTTCAATGATAGTTTTTTTTATGTCTGTTTATTGTCTTATGTGCGCCTGTGTTTGCGTGGATTCTATCTGTTTTTTCCCACTAACCAGTTTATACGATCTTGAGGCTCTTAGGTAGCTTCATAGTGCATGGGAAGATACCTTAGTTTCGTATATGTCTATTGACGTTATTGAAGAACGTGTACTTCTTTTGCTGTTCATCTGCTGTAGTTGCCTATGAGCTTGGTTTTAAACTTTTTGTACGCTTAGTGTTTACAAAGCATGAATGGTAATTGTTACGTGTTACGTCTTTTTGAGTGTTCCGCTCATTTTTAAAATCACAGGGTGATAGAAGAGACGGGCTTGAGAGTTTTGGAGCATTCGGCGTTGCTATTACCAGTCCTACCGGCTCTTTCAAAGGACAAAGATCCTTGTGTCTCTCATCAGTCAATTGCTACAGGCGCAAAGTTCTTTTCTGCTGTACTGGAGGAGTTGACTCGGCAGGTCTGTCATTCAGCTAGCATTATCTCAAATAAGTATAAGAAGTTATGCAGCCATCATTTTTCCTGCTCTTTGAATGCCACATTCACCTTTTTTGTATTAACCTTTCACTAATTAAGTGAGCCAAAACCTGTTTTGGCAAAATGATTCTTAGGGACTACAATTTCATTTTACTGAAATTTCTGTCTAACAGAGTGAGCAATAATTATTTCATAATGAAGCGTATATTAATTAGAAGTTACTCGTACTTCATAATGGAAAGCACATTAATTAGAAGCTATCCCCGTTATTGGAGTAGTCTCTAGTTAATCATATTCCATGATAAATATCTTTCGGTACCTTTTTCTTGCCTCGGTATAGGTGTAAAGAATGGTGGATAAACAGTGACAAGGACATTACGTAGTGCCTTAAGGGCTCGCACCAATTGAGGGTTAAGGGGAGTTGGATGTACATTGCCTCACCGACTGTTTTTAGATGACCAAAAATGAAAATTGCACCTTGAGCTGGATTAAGGGATTGTTAGCTCACAGTAAAAAAATCCTAGTGGTTAGTGGCAGATTCACTTTATTCCATATTTCCATTATAAACCAGAAAGAACATAGAATAGAGTTCCATCATTTGGATTACCACAAAAATGGAGAAAAGTGAGGTCAAGAGAGAGTTCATGAAGCGAAGACGATGAAAATATTTCCTTAAGAGGAAATGAGGCTAACTAAAAAAAAATCCATAAAAGGAATATGGGGCTAATTCAAGGAGGAAGTAACTGTCAGTGCATCTGCATTCAACAGTGATGTCTGAAACAGTTGTTTAGAAATAACATACATAGAGGTAAAACTTCGTAGATCCAACTCTTTTATACCTTGGTAGGGAGCCATTGAGGTACCTGGGATTTAAATTTTTATGTCCCCATCCAGTTCTGGTTCTGGTTATATTTCAAACGCCCATCCCAAAAGTTATTTTTAATTGCATTGATGCTCAATGGTCTGGAACCATATTATCTGCTCAGTGATTATGCTACTTGTTGCAGTTTCATATACATGGTAAAGTTGAGAGGTGGACAGAGGACATGTGGTCTCAGATGATTGAGTTCAAAGATACAGTAGTTTCTCTTGTTTTTGAGGTAATATCTGAACAACAACCTCTATGAATGATTTATGCTCATTGTACTTTGGAAGGAAATTGCTCCATTCCCAGCGTAGCCAATGACTAACGTTCTTTGGTGCTTTATTACGATTGAATGAAGTAAAATGATTCAATAAATTGACCATGTTTTTTTGGTATAAAATATCACATTTTAGTTGCATTTTCTCTTCTTAGTCAGTATTTAAATGGTTGGTTGTTTATAAAAGTGGTGTAATCAAGTTCAATGAGCATAACGGTGACATGGGTAAAAAGGAATATCAGTATAGATTTGCCATATGCTGAGCTACATTATGCTAGAATCAGGCTTTGATGTCGGAGCGTGAAACCTAGTCTTCTGTCGGCAAAGACAATATATTGGTCTGGGGCACGCATTGCGGCAAAGGATCACATAACGACCGGTGCATTTAGCAATTCAGCCATTTAGATATGTAATTTTTGAATTGGATTGTTAAGTTTGTTGAGCCTGCTGATCCTCTTAAAACCAGCCATTGCTGGATCACAGTCAGCTGTGAACTTGCAACTGAATCAACTGGGTTGAAGAAAATGTTGCATAGCTTTAGCGATGACTACAAATTTCTTGGTTTAACAATCTAAAGAAGTTGGTTCCCCCTATTTTGAGCAGCAGAGTCTAAAAAGTAGACTGTTGTCAAACAAATGAATGTTGTCTTGCAATCTATACCTTTTGAAAAATTGCCGGTGACATTGTTTTTGTAGATGGCTTAGTGCAACCTATATTTTTGTGTGGATATCTTAGTGCAGAGTAGTACGATCACAAATAATAGATTGTTTTAAAAAAATGTGAATGTTGTCTGCAGTCTCTAAATCTTTTTAAAATTGTGGGGTGGTATTGTTTTTGTAGATGGCTTCTGTTGGGACACGGCTGATGGCATTGAAGTTCTTGGAATGTTTTATGTTGCAATTTACTCCAGATACAGCTGCATCTGATAGATGGACCTCAGGAGGTACTTTATTGGGAAATAATTATTTGCATACTTTATCTGCTTGCGTGGTTACTTTTGACATGCTGGATTTATTCTGCTATTCTTTCTTCATTGGGGCTCTTTGGGTTGATGTGTGGACTGAGCGATTGCATTTCACTTCCTTAAGTAATCATTCTATTGGTTCCAGTCCCTTCAGATTACTTGGGATTTACAGCTCTTCCTATTTACGGAGTATATCATTTTTTTTGCTGCAAGCTGTGTACTTTATGCTGTAAAGTTTTCTTTGAATATTTTTTCTAGGACAATTATCTTTGTATTAAACCATCTTATTTCTGTGTGAAATAGAACTTCTATTTGGTATTGCTCTCACATGGTTGTCCTACATTGGATAGGGAGGAGAGATGTGATTACGTTAGAGTTCTAAAGAACTACTTGTCCTGTGCTCAATCAGTCAACCGGATTTAAGTTGGATCTTCCTTTTAGACTTTTTGAAGTGGACTCTCTCTTTTGGGTGTTGCCTACTCTTGTTGTCATGGATTTAACATGAATGTTCATTTATCACCGCCCTTTTATGCTTTATGCTGGCCTTACATGTTAGGAGGGAGTCTTATAGAGCTCTTATTTGATATTACGCATGTGAGTGCCTCTTTTTGGTTAGGGAGGGAGTTGAGCACCTATATAGGCTATGGAGCTACTTTTGGCTTTGACAACTGGGTTTACAATAACGATCTCTACTTGTGGATGTGGCCTAGAGTCCTAGACCCATTTTAATTGATTTAGTTCTCTGCGTCTTGATTCATCAAACGTCATCTCTCATCATTTACCAACATTTTAAAATTCTTAATACTTTGAGGCAGGCTCTGAACGTGGATTTAACATCTCATGGCTGGCTAGTGGGCATCCAGTCTTAGATGTGGTCAAGCTCTCATCCGAAGCAAATAGGTTATTTGCTTGTGTATTGGACATGTTGCAGTCCTCTAGTAGCATTCCTGGTCCATTGACAATCGCTGTTGTTAACTGGTGAGGCTGTTGTTTCATTGTCTGTATTATACAGTTTGTGACCAATTTTACCTCTTGAGCTCTCACATGATTGCATTTAGTGAACTGTTCTAAACAACAAATCCTAAAATATGTTGATTGAGTTATTTAGCAGTACAAATGACTTGATTGTTTATATCGACTTGTGCCTTTAATTTTTGAGTTGTCAGGTAATTATCTCAGCGCAGGAACTCTATTAGATGCTTGTTGAGTATTTGTGCCGATGAATTCTGAGTTCTGACATTTCTCATCTGCGATTGCGTGGCTGTTATGTTTGGCTAGTTTGTCTGTTGATACTTATTGTTTGGATTTTCCACTTGCAGTACCTGCCTACCTTCCTATTATGGGGTCCCATGCAAATATAACTGTTGCAACACCTGCAAAATGAACTGATTTTATGCCAGGATGTTCCTAATGTTGCCTATGTTTTGCATTTTTTTTCCCATCAGGACATGTGATCATCTCATCACCCTTATTAACTACAAGCTGTATTATTGTAGTTGTTAATGAAGATAACAATTTTTTGTGTTAGAATGAGAAGGGATGGGTAGGAATTTTAGTGTTGGGACTGCTACAATGTCAGATAAAGTGGAAGCAATGATAGAAAAGCACTCCATATCATATAATAATGTGCCTTGTGGTTAAGGGATGTATTCTTCCTATTGTACTCTGGTGTTGATTTACTGGTGTCTTACCTTTCACTGATATCATTGATTGTCTTCAGATTGATGAAGGCATTGAATATCTTACATGTGTATGGAAAATGTGTGTTTACAAAATGACTGACTCAAAGCTCAAAGCGGGTCTAGTACTGGAACATCAGTTATGTTGTAATAGTTTGGCATGCTGGCCAGCTTCTTTTGTGGCGTTTACGGCATTGGATAGACCCTTGAGGACTGCTGCTTTGAATGGTCAGAAAATCAAGATGCAGGGCTAGACATTATTAAGCTGCTCATTCATTCAGTGTTTTGGTTCTAGCTGGTCTGAACTCTGTTGCACAACAGGAGTCAAGTGAGATGTATGAAAGAACACCTCATCTCCTGAGAGGAGTTGTTTAAGTCAGTTGTTTTGTTTGTTCAAAATATTACTAACTTACAGAACAATTGTTGGAGGCATTTGTGCTGTAGTGGCTTATAGTTGAGCGAACACGAAGAATTTTGGAATTTATGGATGTATACATTAATATTCTCATTAAATGCTATAATGAATTAGTATTTTGTCCGCTTATTGAACACACTACCAAATACCAATGCTTTATTGTGCTCGCCAAACTGGTGCAACTGCTCTACCTTGCAACGAAATCCACATGGATGATTGCCTTCCAGCTTGATTGGCTAGATTTAAACTAAAAAGAAGTTTCAGATAGCTTTTGATTTTTTCACCCTTCTCTGAAACTTAGCTGTCAGACATGAACTCGCATACTGCTGGTGTCACAAATATGCGCTGTTATCACTTTGTCAGCGCCAAATTGGTTTGATCTTGAAAGGGATGAGCTGATGCTGTTTCTGAGCAGAAACCAATAGGTACATAGGGTAAATCTTTACTAAAAGGATGATTTCTGAAGAGCAGTTTATACATCCCTTATTTTTTTTGCAGATTTGGTCATATGGTATTAAACTAAAATGCCAGTTGTATTTGCGTCGGTGGCTGCGAATTATGAATGCTCTATGATTCTGTGGCGCGTCAAATATGATGGTCTAGCGTGTCTTGTTTCGATATCAGTCATATCTCTAATATCATCTTCATCAGCCATATATTAGCTAAGTATCAGTCATATCTGCTAAAATTCACCCATTGTTCTATAGCCCTTTACATATAATAGAATATCAGCATGGGGAACTCAAAATCCACTGCCTGTATGTTCTGCATTGGTGAATAATTACTATCATGGTGGTAAAGTACGGTAGCGCTGAAACTAGTTATAGTGTTATGTTTGCTTTTAATTGTTCAAGAAACATGGGACATTCAAATGCGAATGCAGAACGTGCGAAAATGTACTGCTGACTCATTTGATTGTTTTCTGTTTCCTGTTCAAATTTATGTCTTGTATTGTTGTATGCTTCATTGGACTGAATATGGTTGTCTAGCAGCTTAACCAGTAGCCGGCAGGATTACGTGTTGAAAGGAATCAGACATTGCCTGTGTTCTAGATTGTCTGTGCTTGAATTGATGCACACTCATTCACTGAAAAGAAAGTGATCGTTGGACTGTTAGTTTACTTTTTACCTCCTGAATCCTGTGGTGCTTCTTTAACTGGATTATCAAACCCTCTTATAGTCCTCTTTTGTTTACCTTTTCCCTCCACTACACCTTTAGGATAAAGCTAGTTGTTTTGTATCGTGCATGTTCCTAGTGATCTCCCTTGATTTATCTGTTTTATCTGTTTTGCATTTAGTTGGTGTGGGTTATTGCATTTAAAGGGAATATGAGTTAGTAGAATATCTTTGCATTTGCATTTCATATCTTCCATCTGCAAATGGTGTTGTGTCGTGTAAATTCTTAAATCTCAAGGCTCACGTGTCCAGAATTTAAACAGTGAAGTTGCTGCATTTTGTTCTGCCCCAAGAACTTTTGATTCATTTTTGCACAAGGATTGCAATCTGATATTAAACTAGATGTGGATGATTCGGAAAAAAGTTTTGCTTGAACACGTATTAATTGCAGTATCAGCATGTCTGAATGATTTTTTGCTAACAGCCAAAAGAAAGCGGTTTGTTGGATAACTTTTGGTTAGCTGTACATGAAAATGCATATTGTTTTGTGACTTTTCTGTTGCACAACCTTCTACTTAATTGCTGTCTGGAAGAAATGAAAAATTTGGGTGTGTTGGATATAAAATCCATTTATGTATGGAGGATATTGATGACTTTAACCTAGACCAATTTACATCTGTCATGATGAGCAGTGTGAGCTTTTGTACTTGACCATGAAGGGTTGATATGGATTCGCCTAATACATCACCTATGGCTTTTGGAACTGAGAGTTTTATAGGAAACTATGCTTTTGTTGACGTTTCCTTCGTGCCTTTTAATAATCTACAAAGGTGTGATCTGGCTAAAGAAAAGCTTGAAAGATGTCTTTCTGCTGCCTACCATATCTTTCCTCTGTTTTTCTTGTTTGTGGGGAAATAAGGGCTTGGTCTGTGTACCTTCTCATTTACTGCCGTCCTTTTTTCTTACATCTAATTGCTTTATTTTACCTTTACCCTTTTCAATTGATCTCATTCCTTTCTGTTGAGTAGTGTATTGGGAGCTTGGCATTTGAAATTTATGTTCTGTGAATAAGATCTGTAAGTGTTTCTGAGGAGAGGGTGTAATAACAATATCCAGAATCCAGTGTATCAGTATATGCTCTGTTGTTGGCTGGATAAGAGCAGATCTTATGCAGCATTACTTATACAAGTGGAGGGTAGTACAGAGGCTGTTTTCTTGGTTGAGTTATATGCATTTGGTAGTTGACAAGTGACATGATCATCTCTGGAAGTTCTGCTAAACATAGAGAAGCATTTAGCTGCAGAAATAGGTTCCTTTCTTTGAGATCATGTACTTAACTGAGGGAGAATATAAGTTTTGTTGAAGGGGAGGAGCCCATGGGACATGGGCTTCTGATGAAAGTATCTCCTGTTGTGGTCTTTAATTTTCTTATGTTTTGGCGTGCAATTCTGGTCATCACTTTGGTTGTTGTCTTTGGTGATGCACTGTATTTCAGTTTACTCAAGACGAAAGTACATCTTTCTGTCATTTGCTTTGCATAATTTCCAATTTCTGATTCAACTGCATGTGTGTAATTCGGCTGTGGCTCAGAAATTGATATCCCATCTAAAACATCATGCTTTTAGAAATGTCGTGGTTGTTTTCCAAGTACTATTTGGAACTTTAAAAAGTAAGGTTACCACATTTTTATGATCCGAATAGGTTGGTCACATTGGTGACTGAGATAAGGGAGAGATGCAATATTACGTTGGTGAGCATTGGATATTGTAGTCCTTTTGGGCAATTTTCAGATGTATTCACTTATGGATTGTCAATCGTTTGCAGATATTGACGGTTGTTGGGTTAGACTTGAGGGTTCTTGTATTTAGGCTTTTTTTGTAACCATTTGGTCTCTTGTAAAACCTTTGTGTGGCTTACAACATCCCATAATAGTTAATACATCTCACTTGACGGTCTTGTTAGAGAATGTGTGTTTGTAACTTGAATTATATCATTTACATAAGGCCATGATGTGAGTCTCTGCTACCCTCCTATCTTTTTATGGGGAGACCATTGTTTTCCTTTCGATTTACTATTTGCTTGAGTTTTTAGGAAGGTCATGCTCCTGGGTCTCTAGTTTCACTTGAAGTTCGTTTAGAATTACATTGGTTTTGGTTTGATATGTCTCACGCTATCAATATAATTTTCTTCTAATGTCTTTTTTGGAGCTTTGTGGTTATTGTATTATAGATCCTTTCTTTCATGTCATTTTAGCTAGATTTTTATGTCACTTATCATGGCACATCTCAACTGCAGTTTGGCTTCTATTGCGAAAAAAAGACTAGATCACTATGGAACTGTGTTATCTGCCCTGCTTCGTTTTCAGTCTGAAACAACCAGAAGAGGTCATGCTGCCAGTTTACAGTATTCTGTGAGGACTGCCTTGTTGGGTTTCCTACGATGTACCCATCCAGTAATTAATGAGGTATTCACCTTTTATCTTCCGCAAACATGTTTGCTGAACATGTTAAGTGACTGCTGTTTCTGATTTAACTGACATGTGACTTATGTTAACCGGACTCCTCTATTTGCTTGTGCTACACTGTTGCTCTTGACACGGTTATGGCTTATAGGCGCTTGACGTGTGTAAATCTTAGTCTAAAAAATTGCGCCGTGTGCGCGCAGCTAGGTGACGCACAACGTACTGGGGGTTTTCTCTAAATTAATCATTATGGCATTCTCTTTTGTGTTAGCCCCAAAATCCTGTACAGAGGTGCTGTTGCACAAAAAATGTTTAAAGATACATATTTCTTTGCAATAACGGTGCAACTTTTCTCCAGGCATCTGGTTGCCACATGCTCTTATCACCTTGACGCCTGACACTCTTTCTAACCAAGCTGTAAATCGCAATATGTTTTGGTAATTCTATCTGAGGACAATCGCTGTTGCCATGTTGGTGTCATCCCTGATGTTGATGTCTGTGTAGTATTTTTTTTGTGGGTGATTAGATGTTTAGGTCTTATAATGCAGATGCGGCACATACAGTCTTTGCACGTGGTTGGAAATGGAAAGATATACTACATTTTGTAGTGTATTTGCCACATGTTTTTTTAGTTAACTGATATCTATCTTGGGCTCATATTTTGGACATGACGTACTGTCTGTTAAGGATTATATAGTGATGCTTTATTTGGGAGAATAGGATGACTGTAAGTAAGAAAGTTCTACGAGGCAAAGGGAGGCTGAAGAATGGAGATTTGGCTACAGTCTACAAGTGACTCAGTACGATATGTCTCTGGTTGGTGAGGAAAGTGTGGGGATGGGTTAGGCCTAAATTTCCGGGATAGAATTCATCAAGGAAGTTGTACAGTAGTTCCTTTTTTTTTTTTTTTTTTTTACCTTGATAGTATAGTATAGATAATCCCAACTTTTATTTTGCATAAAAGCTATTCTGTCATCATAGATCCAACCCCTTCCCACCAAAAACTATTAATGTTGTTGCTAAAGCTATGATGTTGTCACATTAACTAGGAATGTTTACTTTGACTTTCAGTCCAGGGACAAATTGGTTCGAACCCTGCAGTCAATGAATGCTGGGGATGCAGTTGATCAGGTTCTTCGTCAAATTGACAAGTTAATTAGAAATAATGAACGTTCTTTACGTGAATCTCGAGTCATCAAGGTATTGTTGTTGAGAATCTACTCTGAATTCATGGCTTCATTGTGGTATTTGCGTGTAGAAGCAGAGTTGATGAGCAAAGGCTAATACAATATCTGTTTTTGATTTTTAGGAGGACCTGCCAACCTCTCAAATACCGGCATCCGGGGTTCCGATGAAGAGGAAGCTGTCTTCTTTGGATAATAGAGAGCCTACTGATAGTCTAGAGATGGCTCCTAAACGCACATGTTACAATTCTAATGAATACGAATCAGATTTAAAATTGAATGGGGCTGGAAATGATAACCCTGCAAATGGGCTTTCTGCCGAAGTTCCACTGTTAAATGATGATGATGATCCAGTCGATCAAATGATAGTTGTCATTGCTGCATTACTTGCTCAAGGAGAAAAGGCTGCTGATTCTGTCGACCTTTTAATATCTCGAATTCATCCTGATCTGCTAGCTGATATTGTGATGAGCAATATGAAACATTTGCCTGAGAGACCACCAGTAGCGAAACCGGGGAGCTTTCCCCTGAATGGCCAAAGCAATTCTGCTGCAAGTGTTGTGCGGGGTCCAGCACCGGAGTTTCCAGTCTCTTCTTCAATCGTGACGCCACCAGGGCCCATTCCTACAACATCTACATTAGGCACATCTCTTCCGGATTCTTCTAGCTCCGCAAATCTTTCCGCAGATTCTAGACGAGATCCAAGAAGAGTATGTGTTATATTGCATCTTGCAACCGCTTAATCATACTCCATATATTTCACTGCAAATGCTTCTTGTAATCCTTTATTTTTTTCCTGGAAATATTACTGGTTTTAATGCTAGAAACTTCATGTTTTCTTACAGGATCCCCGGCGATTAGATCCCCGCAAACTTGCTTCCCCTGTTGAAGTGGAGGAAACTATCTGTGTGCAACCTAGACTGGAAGATCTTCCCCCAAATGATCAAACATCAGTATCTTCCTTACAGAGTGCGGAGTATGTCGCTGCGCAACAACCTGAAACTCTTGTTGATGAGAAAAGCAGTAGACTGTCACTGGTCTCTGATTTTGAAATGGAAAGGCCTAGAGAGGAAACTGTGGATAGAGCTGAAGAGATAACAATAACGACAGATAATGATGTGCCTATTGATCACACACTTTCTCCTGCACTTAAAGCTGTTGAGATTTCCACTGCACAGATGACCTCTGATACTGTGCTAAGTGATACAACTGTTGCTCTGTCTGTCCCAGAATTCGATCACTATTCTCCACCGATTTCAGATGTCTCTCCATCTGAAGAGACTTGTGTTGATTTACCACCGGTTCCTTCTTATGTTGATTTATCACAAGAACAGACTCAGATAGTGAGTAAGCTGGCAGTAGAAAAGATTATCCAGTCATTCAAAGAATTGAAGAACAAAGAGTTTTGCAAGACTAGGATGGCAATACTTTCTAAACTGGTCCCTTGGGTATGGAAGACTTCACTTTTCAAATTTTGTAATCATGGCTTGCTTTTTATAATATGGCTCTTAGTATGTTTTCAGTAGTTTGTTAACATAATTGGGCAAAGTGGTTTGCTTGGGACTACTACTAAGCTCAGCCTGGGCTCCCTTGGGTCTGCTATATGTTCAGGTTTAGTACTTTAGTTGTGGCCTATGAACTTGTTGAGACAGAAGATGCACTCTTTGCCAGTTTTCAAATTTATCTTTCTACCAGGTGGGGTAGTAAGTTACTAAGTTCAAGGCGCTGAGAGCCTGAGATGGATTATAGGGATTTTTTCCCATTTGCCTAGCCAGTTCTCCCAATGTGGTTTTTTATTTGGTTTTGATGGCCCAATTAATTTTTTATTCTTTTCATTTCTGTATGTCATGTGCTATTGAAAGGGTGAGTGACTCTCTCCTTGAACTTTGAGCATGTTATTTTTTTCCTGGGTGTAAGATGTTTGAAACTTGATTGTGGGTATGCGGTTCTCTAATAATCATCGGATTCTGATGCACATTCTTAGTCAGTTATGTAACTATGCTTTTGTTGGGTTTTGGAGCAGAACCAGAAACTTAACTCTGGTTCTGGGTGCTTATGAATTTGGTATTCCTTCCCATCCACTGAATTTTTGTATGGCAATTCACTGGTTTTGCAACTTTTCGATGTTAGGCAAATAACCTAGTCAAATGTATTTTTATTATGTAGAGAGAGGTGTGGAGGTGTTAGTTGTTCCTGTTGCAAGGGTAATGCAGTAAAAATGTACATGCAATTTGATTACCTCAATACGGGTAATATGTTTGAAGTTGATATCCCGTCTTTTAGTTATGTGAGGATTAGTCTTGCTGCTTTGTATATTGGTTTTGTAGAATTTCTGTGGTTATCTTTGTCTTGTTTGAAGTTGAAAAAATACATAGTTTTTCACATTAGCTTTAAAAGTTAAAAGATAGGACTTGGGTTTCTTTTTGACGTTTTCTTCCTTTCGTCTCTATACTGGCTAATGACTACTAGAGTGAATTGGTTGATAAATTGGGTGGCCAGCTGGGTTGAGTGACTACCTGACTATGAGTCTATGACTGCCAGAGTGAATTGCTTTTGATATGCACGTTGGAGCATATGTTGCCTCTTTCCTATTATCCAAGGCTGTTATGTCGGATTCATTTGAATTTAAAATTTAAAATATCTATTATGTAATGAGGTAAGTGAAGATTGAGGGAATATATTATGCACCAAGGAGGCCAGAGAGGAAATTGACTGTTTCAGTATTTGGTTTTTCTCTGTTTCTAATTACGGACTATCTCTTGGTCCATTGGATAATAGAAAAGTAACCCAAGCTCTTAAAGAGTTTCCATTGCTTTGAAGTCAATTGTTTCCATTGCCCTTTGTTAGCTTTGGGTAGAAAAGTCGATTCATTCTGCGAGGTTGAAGTTAAGTGCTGACCTCTGACTTTAGGGACTGTGTTGGACAAAATGAATTTGATACACCTGTTTGGCTTCTCGACTTCCTTTCCTTGACATTGCACATTGGTCATTATTGTAGATAGTAATTCTTAAAACAATGATGGTGACAGCTTGTTGTTCATTCTCTCCCTCCCTCCCTTGCTCTGTGTGTGTGTGGTCTTCATGTTGTATATCATGAGAAATTGAATTTATACTTCTGGCTTAACAGATGGAAGCCGATGATTCCGTGATGACCATGGTGCAAGAAGACATTGTGTCTGGTTACAGAGAACAGCAGGTGCGGTTTATTGAATTAGTGTCTCAATTTTCATGTTAACACTCTGGGTTTCAGAGTAATAAAATTTTGAAGTAAATGAAGTTTTTTAGAATAAAATTCATGAATAAACCATAGTACTAGCAGAAACACCATAAGAAATCGGGAGTGTCACAGGAACAATATATAAATGAAGTCGTGCAGAAACAAAGCTACAAAACTCACAGAAATAAGCACCAGAATATCTGCTAAAATTTTATGGCAAGGAAATAAATACTCCTAATGTTTAATGCTTGCCCTCACAAAATCCCAAACATAATCAAATAAAGAAGCCTACATAATACATAACCGCCATTCCGTCAATCTGTGGGGATCAGAAATTGACTGCTGTGGATGTAAATGACAAAAAAAATTCCTATTTGCAATCTATGTTACTTCGACACTTCATACACGTTCACCTACCCGTGTTGTATGCATTACACTTGGACATTGGTATGACACTCCGACACTACATTTCGGACCAGATTCTTGACCTTTTTTCATAAAATAGCGGTGTGGTGACACTTGGGTATGGACCTGTGTCCAACTCTTCAAACCGAGTCTTAAGTAACTTTTTTTGCTATATTATTGATCGACCATGTGAAAAGTCTTCAAAACGAATTAATTAAATGGACATCAGTAGCCCGGGACATCTTTCAATTGTCAATGCATGAGCAACAAGACACAGAAATTTGTTAGGATGCAGCCAGTATGTCAACTAGCCGAGGATGTTTCGTCCCTTTTGGCGAGCATGACATATTAATCCCTCCAATAAGTTCAAGTTCCACATTTTCCTTTTTATTCCTCCAAATTTAAGTACCCCATTTTCCTTTGGAAGTCCTCTCAAAACATGGGGCTTCAAGGTATTGATTTTGCTGGTAAGTGTTTTTTTATTTGGTGTGCTTTCACGACATGTGCCATTACTTTAGTTATTTCACATTTTATTATCACGTGCTGATGTTAGCCAAGAATGAAGTTTTGGCGTTAAAGTTGGTACTTTTTGCTTTTGTATTCAAGATTTGTTTGTTGATGAATCATAATTTTATGTCAGGGGCATGAGCTTGTAATGCATGTCTTGTACTATCTCCATGGCCTGACGACGACAGAATCAACTGTTCATTCTCCAGCTGCAGCGGACTTATATGAGAAGTTTCTTCTTGGCATGGTAGGGATTATCATCCATGATTTCTATTTGAGCGGCAAATATGTCTTCATTTATTTGTAAGGGGCGAGTTGCATTTATTGAGATATGATGTGATTCGATTGCTTTTGGATAGGGCTGCGATGAGTTATCTAATAGACTCGTGTCGTAGATTATTGTCTGAGTTAATATGTTGTTTCAGCTGATCTCTTTCATCCCTTTTTCCTTTTGCCATATCTTTCTATTTATTACGGAGTACTCCGTATATCTTATCTTTTTATGCTTCTTTCTCCTTTCTATCTTTTTTTTGTTCCTACAATTTATTGCAACAATATGTGCTACTTGTACATTTTGGGACTAAGGCTTTGTCTTGTTAATGTAAATTCTGTAGGCAAATTCTCTGCTCAATACACTGCCTGCTTCAGACAAGTCTTTTAGTAGACTCCTTGGTGAAGCTCCAAGTTTAACCGACTCTGTGATGAGATTGTTGGAGAATCTTTGTTGTTCTGATGGATCTGATAGAACGAGTAGAGATATTCGTGATGATCGTATAACTCAAGGTCTTGGGACCGTATGGAGCTTAATTCTTGGGCGTCCAGTAAATCGGCAACCATGTTTAAATATAGCATTGAAGGTACATGCATCATACGCGATAAAGTTTGTCTTGTAAGATAAGGTTCAGCTTTTCGGTTCTTTACATTATTTGTTTATTTAAAATTAATATCTTATCCATTTAGGGTAAAACTGAAAAGGCACCGGGAAGTCTGGAACTATGTGACACCTTCGGATGTACACAACCCTACCCTTTATATTAACAACACAAAGATGCTGTTTTCAAATACTTGATGAAAATTGTGTTAAATATGCATTGAATTGCTGATACTTCATAATAAAAAGAAGCATAACCAGTTTAGTGAACCGTTTTGCTTAATTGACACAACTATGAACCAAAAATCGTTGGTTCTCTATACCACTTTGAGAGTGTTCTTTGCATTTGTTTTCTTGGTGAAAGGAAATGTTAAGAACATGGTCAAGGTCAACTGAACTTCACATTGCTTTTGTCATGAACGTTTGTCTTCTGTTTCTGATTTGAAAGGAGACTAGGCATATATATTTTATTTTTCACTTGGTAAGGCAGGGATCTTTAATAGTTTAACCTTTTTAGTGTGACTTTGCTTATCTACTGAAAAAGAGGAAATAATTTAGGATGCCATTCCTTTGTTCAGTTTTTCGTTTCATATTATTTTTATTTTATTTTACTAGTAAAATAAGTAATTGTCATTGTTTACTTTTTGGTTCTTTTTTTAGATAATTATGCTCTATGACTGTATCAATTAGTTTTTGGTTCAAAATTAACATGGGAGATTACATATGGGATGTGCTAGGTAGGATTGTGCCTGCTTTCTGTCTTTCCGATATATAAATGTATGATGATTCATCAATATGATTGGAAAAATTTTCTTCATTTGAGAAGGGTGGGAATGAAAGATAGAAAGAACATTAAAACGCATCTGTTTAATTGGGGATAGGGAGGTTAGTCGATGCTCCACGTAAAAACTATACCTTTCACAATTTTTATGTCAATCAATGCATCATTCACTCTGTTTTGTCAATCTTAGAGAAATTTGGCTGGTAGTGTGATTCTTTTTCAATCAAATTTTTTCCATCTTGCAGTGTGCTTTTCATTCTGAAGATGATACTCGTGCGAAGGCCATCCGTCTGGTATGTTTCATGTTACAAGCTGCATATTTTTACGGTTATATTAGTAGTTTATCTTTGTGTTGTACTATTGTCTTCTTACATGGAAGATCTTATAATGATGTGCTTCTGATGCCACACATGATGGCTTTGTATGCATTATTCCACTCAATCTGTTTTTATTTGCCTTGTCCACTGTTGATCAATTTAAATTTTGTTGCATGTGACTTGGTGGTGATGCTTTTCGTTCTTTGCATCTGACAGGTAGCAAACAAGCTTTATCCGCTCGACTATGTATCCGACTCAATTGAGCAGTATGCAACAAATATGTTGCTCTCAGCTGTGAACGCTGAAGCTTCCGAGTCCGGATCCACAGAACCTAAAAGAGAAGTAAGAAAATTCTTCTTCTTTCACTCTTAATTTTGCATATGATTTGTTCAACACCCTAAAATGGATTGACTGTGATGTTGATGGGTGGCTATGTGGTTTGAGTTATCGATCATTGGGAGATTATGATGTTTGGGGTGCATTTTAAATGTTGGCCACGAATGCTATTGGATATGGGTGTTATATATGGGACATTAGGGTTGCATTCTCAAATTGAGCCCACTGCGATGTTCTAAATCAATTCCATAAGGCAAGCTCCAAAGATGAACGCAGAAATATGCGGTCTCACTTCATTTTTAGAAAAACCACTGGCTTCTTCGAGCACGTTTTCAGTTTGAATTTACTTTAGGCTTTCAATTTTTACGTGGCTTTATCTTCTATTTCTCAGCGAATATCTGTGTATTATAATTTCCAGGATGGGGTTAATCTAGACACTTCTGTTAGTGGTTCTCAGCATTCAGTATCTGGCTCTTTTGAGGATAACCTGGTGAGGGATGAACTTGCTGCTTCTACGACGGGTGTGAGCATGTCATTGGGTGAAGCTCAACGTATGATTTCATTGTATTTTGCTCTGTGTACAAAGGTTGGTATCTATGATGTTACTTCAAGAACTAACCCTGCAGTATGATCCATCTTTGTGTGTGCTGTTCCTTTAATGAGCTGGCTTTCGTACCGCAGAAACCTGATCTTCTTCAGCTTGTGTTCGATATTTATGCCAAATCTGGTCGAAGTGTGAAGCAGGTATACTCAAATTATTCTCCTTTTTATTGATGGCTGTTTACATGTCTGATACGTACTAATTTTCTGTTTTTTCTAGTGGATATGAATGCAATAGCGCCTCACTTGTTACTTGCAAAAAAAATTCAATTTTGGACGATCATATAATAACATTACCTTATGTAAGAACAGTCTGAACAGTTTTTAAAATATAGTGTTCTGAAATGTGATATTTTTAGTAGTGATTTCAGAATAATTAAAGATATATTTAACAAAATTAAAAATTAAATAAAATTGGAACGGTAAGAATAGATTTTAAAGTATATATTTGAGTCTTCTGAAATGTACCTAAGAGCTATTTGAAATGCACTTAGGGGAGTTGGGGGAGATCCTAAGAAATTTTAGGTACCTTTCTGAACAATAACGGGTACAATTCGAAAGCATTGACATCATGTACATTTTAATATATTGTTCTTACCATTCTTCTCTACGCTAGATTTCTTTCCAGAATTTAACCCTTTCCGTATTGCAATTTATGCGCTTTATGTACAATAATGCAGGCTTTTCATCGTCACGTTCCTATTTTGCTGAGGGCACTTGGATCATCATATTCTCAACTGCTACGCATAATATCAAATCCTCCTCTGGGAAGTGAAAACCTCTTGATGCTGGTAGGTTTTTATTCCTATTTTGTTGATAGGATCTTCGAATTTCATGAAAATGCATTCTTTGCTCTGAATAATTCATTTGACATATATCAGTATGTTCTAGTGGTTGATATATTTCGGTGCTAACAGGTCCTCCAAATTCTAGCCGAACAAACCACTCCCTCACCTGATCTTATCAACACCGTCAAACATTTATATGAAACTAAGCTGAAGGTTCTTAACTTTATTTTAAAGTCTTCCTCGTTGCTGTTGAGCTGCTGGCATTTGTCCTTACTATATTTTTCTTGGTGCACTGTTGCAGGATGCTACTATCTTAATTCCGATGCTATCTTCACTTTCTAGAAATGAGGTGCTTTTAACATTATCCTCCAGTTCCGAATATCAAATATTTGGTTTTCAAATTTTGTATATCCGTCTTCCATGCTCTAAACTAATGTTTGATGTTTCTTTATATGTCAGGTTTTACCCATATTTGCTCGACTAGTTGACCTTCCATTAGATAAATTTCAGCAGGCATTAGCTCGGATATTGCAGGTGCTAATTCATATCGGATAATATATGCTTAATCTTAGCTTGCTTGATAATTTCTAGCTAACGATTCCTAGAGGACATTGTAGCTTCTCTATTCCAATGTTTGGGTGTGCATGTGTGTTGCCTTTCTCAAGAAGCATATCCAATGAGTATACTTGTCCTTCTATCCTTTCTTGAGATGGCATGACTGTTGTTTGTGTTCATTTTCAGACTTCAGTTCATGCTATGAAGTCTGGATCTCTTTTTCCTTCTTAAGCATTATATGTAGGAAACCCCAACTGGTGATGTTAGTTTGATAAAAGTGTCATACTGTCTCATCGGGTTTAGGGTCAGAAGCTCCGTTGAAGTGTAATCATTATTAAAAATTAAACGAATGCCTTGAGCCCAAATAACTGGAATCGACTAATATGCACTGTTAAAAGTGATCATGAAAAAATTGCATAATAAGAAATGAAATTATGAGAGAAGTTCAGAACATAGAAAATCATTTCCATCACCCTTTCCTACAGTAAAACATTTCAGTCCCAAACATGAATCCTGATAAGGAAGATTGGGAAACGTTGCCAGACGGCCCAGACCAATGATAGATGTGGTTTAAACTTTAAATATGACACTTCTGTTATGAGGTATATCTTGGTTTTTTCTGCCATTTTCTCTAAATTCTGATTTGGTACCTTGCCTTGCATGGCAGGGTTCAGCTCACACTGGCCCAGCATTGACACCTGCTGAAGTTTTGGTTGCTATTCATGACATTGTGCCTGAGAAAGAGGGAATCGCACTTAAGAAGGTAAGATTCTGTCTCACTTGGATTTCAGTGTATGCATAATTGCATCTGCATACCATTCGTATATCTGTAAATGTGCCATCTATTCCACGACTACAATTACATACTTCCTCCGATTGTTTATTATCTTCCCCTTTGATTTTGGGGAAGAAAATAAGGGTGTAGGAATGTGTGGTTCAAAATAAAAGAAGGAAGAGAGAGAAATGTAAGGGTGATTCTAGACCACATGTTGATGGCCCAAAATGGAAATAGGGAAGAAAGGGTGTTTCAGCCCAATAAGGAAATAGGGAAGATAATAAAAAATCGGAGGGAGTACAAAGTATCATTTAACTTATTCTCCATCCATCCATTTTTATTTCCCGTTTCTTATTTGGTCCATACCTCAAAATAATTAGCCTCTCTAAGTCACGTTGCTATTGATAGTCTCCAATATATAGGCTCCTTTCAGGATTCACCTAATGTACTTCACCTTATTTACAGTGTTGTTTTTCGTTAGATGGAAGGTCACATGTTCTTGTTTAAATCATTTGCAGGTGACAGATGCTTGCACTGCTTGCTTTGAGCAACGCACTGTTTTCACGCAACATGTGCTGTCGAAGGCTTTGAGCCAAATGGTTTGTTGTTTTCGCAATCTATATAACTATCTAATAGTAGGCTGTCTATCTGTGTGAGAATAATCCTGTAATAATGTCCACTTTTCCAGGTTGATCGGACCCCACTTCCTCTGCTTTTCATGAGAACAGTCATCCAGGCTATTGATGCATTCCCTACTCTGGTAAGTGCCGCTGCTTCTCAATTGCTATACAATCAAATACAGCATATATCATTGTGAATGAGCTGATAAATAGGGAGTCCTTGTAGTTAACTGTTAGCAGTGTTATCAGAACTTTGAAATTTTGCTTAAAAAAAGTCAAAAGTGAACTAAGAAAGATGTCTGATTTTTTTTTTGTTTGAGCCCCAGTTATGTAATGCTAATTAAATGTGGGCCAGTTGGCGTGAAATTATCAGCTATGAATACAAATTATATGAGTACTTAAAAGGCTTTTTCTTCTTCTACTAGAGTTGGGGCATGTTGCTAATTAATAAGGATAGGTGTGTTGTTTTATTTTGGACCTGAAGCGTGTTAAGATTCTAAGCGCCGTGCTGACTAAATTTAGACAGAAATAGTGGAGGACTGGATGTAGATATATTGAATAACTTAGTTATCACATTCATGTATTGGTGTTGTAAAGGAAATTGCAATTGATCCCTAATCTGCCATTAACCGTTTGGATACTTGTAATAGTAAATTATGAAACTCCATTCCAATTCCTGATTGTTACCTGTATAATGTCGTCTATTACTACGTAACTGACAACTGTTGAGCTCCTTGAGTGTATAAGTGATGCACATGAAACCACTGAACTTTGGACCTTCGTACTTGTGTATTCAGGTTGATTTTGTCATGGAAATTCTCTCCAAGCTTGTAAGCCGACAGGTGGATTTGATTTTACTTTCTCGTTTCCTGACTAGCTCTTTGTTTAACAAATATAATAGTCTAACTTTGCTCTCATACCCGTGTAGATCTGGAAGATGCCAAAGCTATGGGTGGGATTTTTGAAATGTGTTTCCCAAACGCTGCCACATTCATTCCAAGTCTTATTACAGGTAACAGCTGAAAGTATTTCACGAGCAAAATAATTCGTTTGTATCTGCTATATGTCATTTTGTACAAATGTTTTAGGGAATCCACAGAAATAGTGCGTACTACACCTTCAAATTCCGACCCGACCCATTTTTCAAGGGTTAAGATTCAGAATATTTGACATGTGTCCAGAGATGACCCGTTATTTTAGGGTCAAAACCCGATCGGTTGACCCAACGAGAAATCATTAAAATTAGCTGCCCGACCTATATAACTTTGACTTGTACTCCGTATGTATTTGGTATGTGAATTTGGGTGGTTGATGTTGCAGCTGCCTGCACCTCAGCTAGAAAGTGCTCTAAACAAATACGCAAACCTCAGAGGTCCCCTTGCAGCCTATTCCAGCCAGCCGAGCGTAAAAGCTTCCCTGCCGAGGTAATCTTTTTAAAAAAAGTGTTCAAGCGCAACTATACTATAGACCTTCACATATTGAGAATCTTCTGAAATTTCTGACTTGGATTACAGAACAACACTTGCAATTCTGGGTATAGTCCATGAGTCACAGTTCAGTGAATCACAGAATGCAACTCCCTTGCATACCTCCTGACTGAAGGAAGCACTATGCATGAAACAACATGGACGTGAATGTGATTGCCTGCCTGCCTCCCTTGGTTGAAGAGATGAGCTTGATTTTGCCACTGTGTGCCTGAAGGCCGAGACTCCAAGCCTGATTCAACCAATTTTGCGAGAGTGGAGGGATCGCCCTCCCTCCTAAAAAAATGCACCCCTCGATCCTCCCTTGGGCGCCAAAGTCCGTTAATTAGGGGAAGAGAGAGCTAAGAGGGGTCATTTCAGTTTTGTATCCCCCAATTCAGGTTGAGTTAGAGTAGGGTAGGGCGGGCATGTACCATAATCATAATATATACTGTATGTATCGTGTATTCATCATGTGTGTATAGCTAGCTAGCTGGGTACTGAATTACTGATGTACCCTGCCCTCCTAATTCTTTTACATCTAGATTCAGATATCTAGCTCCTCCATTCATAAAGAGCTCATAAATACACAGCTCCAGCTCCAAAATCAATGATTGGCATTCAGTTTGTGCGTAAGAAGAATACAGTACAAGACAAATGCAACTAAAGAGCAGGTCCGACTGCGGAGTTTAATTCATTCTTATCCGCGATGTTGTTCTATGTGCGTAAAAAGTGTACCATTAACCTTGTTTCCCAATCTCTAAACAGAGCTTTATATCATGGAATTCTTGATTAAAATGATACTATTGGACAATATAAGTAGTTGTCATCAACATTGATTGGAAATCATCATAATCTTTTGCTTCTAGTTGTTATGCTTTCCTAATTAAATGCGTGTTCTGTCAACTATTCAAACCTTTGGCAATTTATGTGCAATACACCCAAACTGTGTGGAATTCTCCTAAAATCACCCTCTTTCCTGCTTGTCTTAGTCGTATATCCACTTTTTTATGTTACTTTAATTGGAAACAAAGGGAAAAAACACAAGATAACATTCATTTGTAATAGTAGCAGGAATGGGATAAATTTTGTTTTGAGTAAGCCAACCTAGAGTATAGAGTATAGAGTACGAGTACTACCTATTTATTTTAGTCTCACATTAAATCGTACTCGTAGATGAGAATCAAACCCTCGTGGACAAAGTCTTATGAACGTAGCCCATTTGCCGCTAGGCTATAAGCCACCTTGTTCAGTGCTCTAGGTATAAAAGAAAAGGAGTAGAAATGTAAACTAGATATGAGTAGTTTTTTGTCGATCGAACCAAACACACGCAAAATAATACGGAGTAATATTATTCCTAATTGCAAAAGACATGTCAAGAAGACGAAGAAGAAGAAGAAGAAGAAATGAATTTAATTGTGATAGTATTGTTTCCAAGAGGATATTCAATCTTCCTATTCAATCACACTTCCAAGTGAGTTACGTACGTATTCAAGCGACAAAAAAAGGAGAAGTAGAAAAAGAATGTGGGGATGGGGGTTTGAGGTAGTAGGTCAGCAAGTCCAGGAGGCGGATCTCTTGACGCGAGGACCCATCTGCTTGTCTTCCTCAATCGACACCATTCCCAAATGAGACGGGTCCTCCAACATCATCTTCGCCACCAAGTATCCTGCTATCGACCACGTCTGGTTTTTCCTTGCTTGCTTCCCTATGAACCTCCCCGTCTTCCCATCATAATACTCTGGCCACCCGTCCTTCAACAGCCTGCTCTCCGTCAGTTCTATTGCTTTTCTAGCTATCTGAGGCCGTCCACTCTTGATACAGGCTGCCGTAAGAAGCCACAACAGAACTGCACCAATGCAACCCAATTGTCAAATTAACTAACTTCACACAACCAACATTACAGTAGTATAATAAAGTAAAAGGAGTGACTCATCACCTGGCCAGGATCCACCGTTGTGATAACTCCAACGCGTGTTCTTAGGATCATATCCGGTCACTATCTTCCATTCATGGCCTTCGAGTGCAGGATAGCTTATCTTAAGAGGCATTTCTCCCACCAACTCATCCCATCGCGCTTCAATCAGATCCATTATAGCAGAAGCCTGCTCTGGGGTTGCCATCGATGATAAGATGGCCACGCAGTTTCCTAGACAGAACCACCTGAAGTCCATCCTCGCTGGGCTCACATTCCCGATAAAGTAACCTCCCTTACACGGCATGAAATCAAACACCCAGTCCTCCAGCGAGTCCGGCATCACGTTGAACTTGTTCACTGCTGTGTGTGAATATTCTTCAGTTTTGTAGCGGTATATAGAGTTGAGTTGCTTCAAGTCCAGCCAGTAGTAGTTTCTCATATGATAGCTCAACGCATGCAGCCTGTCTCCGATTTTCTGTATGAACTCTTTTCCTTCCCCTTCCGGCTTCACCAGCTGTAGTGCGCACCTCAATGCCATGAAGAACAGTGCTTGTATCTCTATGGGATACCCATATATACCCTGAACCCATTAAAACATTAGTCCATAGAGTACAGGTGAACGAAATCACACCTAAATCACAACAGCCGCCTCCATGAACAAGTGACATGATGTAATTTACAACACCTAGTGTTGTCAAAGAGTACTTAAAAACAGGTTATGTGACAGTGGCTACAGGCACCTTCTCGGGTTACATCACAGTGGAATATGGGTTGATATTTCTACAAAAAATAAATAGTCTCGAGTAGTTCTATGATTCTTGAGTTATTCCTAAAAGGCAAACTGGTCTAGTGCAGCAGTGCAAGATCTAATCAGGGAGCAACCTCAAGGCAGGCAGACGAAAAATTGAAAATAGAGAGAAAGCAAGAGAAAATATAGACCGTGGACATAAACCAGAGGAAATAAGATGAAATTGCACCGGGACTTTATTCACTAAGCAGCACATGAAATGCAGTTATGCAGGTATGGTACTGGTGTTCTACAGCTACTTCATGAATGTTAAAAATGTGCAGAGAGTAAAACAGGTAGTAGAGCTAGCACGCACGTGCTCTGAACACAGATAGGCAATAAACGAAACAAAACACAAAGTTGAAGAGAACGAACCATTCTTCGATCAATCATACAGCAGCCATCTGCGCAGAGAAGGGTGGGGAAGGTATCAAAGCCCTCCGATAGACAAATGCTGAGGATAAGGCGGATACCCCTTTGGCATTCAGGCCTATCAGCAAGGGAAGAGTCTCCCGTGGATTTAGTATAAGCACGCAGCAATATAATCCACCAGAAACCCGAGTCAACAGGAGCTACTCTTCCAATTGCAGCCTCACCAAAATCAGCCACTAAAGTCTCGGTGTTCCTAGCAGCATCATGATGCACTTTGAAACTAGCAGGCATGACACCTTCGCCTAGCTTGAACAAGTCAACCTTCTTCTCCCATGACTGTAGACGGAGGGTTTTTATCAGGAAATTCTTCACTATTTCCGGTTCCCCATTCATCAAAAAAGCCAAAGCGCTCGGAACAAAGTCCCTCACAAAGACCTGTTAATACATCATCATATCGAATGGCGTGAGCAAATCTAACAAAACAGCAGCAAGAATAGGAAATAAACTAGTCGACACGACAGCATCCCAATTCCCAAACCGCAACAAAAGGTTCACAGAGGTTACAGTAACTTAAAAGGTATTAGTGCTGTACTGTAGTAGCATGCAAGCATCAGGGCTAAATCTGAAAAGAAATCTTAACTAATCAACCAAATTGAACAGACTAGAAAAGACACCAACAACATAAGTCATTATCAAAGTGGTCCAGACTCAACCTCCAGGACATGGATAACCAACCAGTTGACTTGATCCCCAATCTGACCCCATAATGCAAAAATAACAAGCAAACAGTATACTCATGTAGCATCAGGACGAAATACACAATGATATTAGCTTAAACACAAACCCTGAACTGAGACGGTTTAACAATAAGATACGTGAATCTCTTATGATTGGGCAGTTATAAATATAGGACCTGATCATAATTGAGGCTTTCCTCGGAGTTGTCGATGGCAGCGATGGTACCAACAGGGTCCTTCCTGAAATAGACAATAGATCGCCTCAAGGCATCCCAAGCTTCGGCAAGAATAGGATGAGGCTCAATCCCATTTTCGGACCGGGGAGTATCGAAACCAGACCTCCCACCTGATGAATAGATGCTGTCAACCGGCTCGAAAACCCGTGAACTGTTCTGTGCGTTCTTGTAGAAGGGCCTTGGAGACATGGTTATCGACATTTCGCTAAACGATTTCTCATCAAAAGATCTCTTCCTCTCTACCTTAATAGGCCTCGCCTTCTCGGTAAACTTTGAGAAGTCATCACCATCATCAATCTCGAATATTGATTTATTATTATTATTTGTCCCCACTTCTCCATTTTCACCATTATCTGCAACATTCTTCTTCACTGGAGACATTACTACCGCAACAACAACAGCAACTACTACTGTTGTATTGTATGGCTCAACAAACTAAGTCAATAAGAAGAGTGCGGAATGCAGATTTAGTTTGAAATTATCCTCTCCTGCACAATCAATCAAACAAAAACATAAACATAGGAGTCTCAATCAGAAAAAGTCAACCTTTTGCGGCAAAGCCCTACAAAATAGACTATTTTTTAAACTGACCCATTTCCTCTTTATTTCATAGATCCATTTTTAAACGTTTTTGGACGACCCAGAAACTCAATATTTATTATATTTTAAACCTTTACTCCCCTCATTTGACAATAACATGACATAGCGACAATGTTTAAAGGACAATAACATGACATAGTGACAATGTTTAAAGGATTCCCGCAAATTGCAGGGTAGGAGGGGTCGAAAGTATGCAACTTTATTTACTAAAATGGGTAGACATTACATTATAATAAGGGAATGAAAGCAGGGGGAGGAGAGGACCGACCTTGTTATGTTAGGGTAGGGAATGAAGAAGAAGAAGAAGACGCAAAAGAAAAAGAAGAAGAAGAAAAGAAAAAAGAAGGTAGAATTAGTTAGTTAGGTAAACAAAGGTGAGACAAGAAAATAAATGTAGGGGGGAAAAGTGAGTTAGGAAGCAAAGGCAAATAAATGTGGGGATTAATATAGGGAGACTGACTGACTGACTCACGCACAGGGGAGGAGAGAGGGGGGGGGGCAAGGGCAAGGGCAAGGGCAATGGTGATGGTATTGGTGTGTAGATGGGGTTTCTGACGCGGATTTTGGTTGACAAAATTGACTGCAACCTCCCTTTAATATTATTCTACTCCATCACATTTTTAGGCTTTACCAACTTTTGCAAGTTAGGTGATACGGTACGTGGGTTGATTATGCAAAGTTATCGAAATCCATGTCAAATTAAAATTAAGGTTGGTTTAAATATAATTCAACTTGAATTTAATCGAATGAACGGTTTATTAGGTCTAAATATATTAATGTAATGTCAAGTTTCTTTTATATAAAACCGTCTTAGGTTAATTATATTATGAGACTTCTTAGATAATTATTGTATTAATCTTTATTTACAATATTATTATCGTGAAAATTGTCTCATACTATATTTTGTATAATGCGTGATATTACGAAACATGTTTTTTTTGTTTTTTTTAATTGAGGAGTATTTTATTTTATTATGTAATATTTATTGTATTGCAAAGTGGATAATGCTAATTCTAACATTTTATTAATGGATAAATTGCAATCCAGCGTGGGACATGATGGCATTACTTAAATATCAGGCTGTCATTATCGTATCTTTTTTCATGTTAGTACAATAATTTATTTATTTATTTGGCAAGAATATAATATTATACTTAAAATCATGCATATGGTGGGTTCTTGTATTTATTTTGACTTTTATTTCTTTCCTTTTAACTTGTTGCTAAATGCAGCTAATATATGCAAAGGGAGGGAGGGAGGGAGTATATATTTCTTCCGAAAATTGACCTTTTCCAACTCTTTATTCTTCCTTCATTCCTTCCTAAATGATGGCCTATGTGTGCTGCATCATATCGTGCATAGATATGACTTGTGCATACCAACCAAATTATAGGATAGGATAGGATATTAATATATACCTAAGTCATGCCAAATGCTGGATGATTATATTGTTTTATTATAACTAAATATATTGGCAATATTGCTTAGGATTTAGGACTATATAATATCTTTACTTCTTTGATTTTTCCATATTTGACTTTATGTAATATTTAATAATCCGATTTTGCATTTAAATAATGTCTTACTTCTACAAAAAGTTACGTATAATTTTTAATTAAAGAATTTTGATGGTAATTATTATCAATTCAGTATGTTAGACTTTAGTGAGGGCATGTTCTTTTGCACTTAGTTTCATTTCTTGTAATTTAATTTAGTTTAGTTCAATGCAAAATTTTAGGAAATTCTATGTTGTACCTTTAAATTTTTTCATATTTTACATTGTACCATAACTTTTCTAAAACTCTGATATATACCTAAACTTTACTCCTATAATTTACGAAGAATTTTTTAAGGTAGGTAAC
The DNA here is from genome assembly GCA_958450325.1 of Agrostemma githago. Lineage (NCBI taxonomy): Eukaryota > Viridiplantae > Streptophyta > Magnoliopsida > Caryophyllales > Caryophyllaceae > Agrostemma > Agrostemma githago. The sequence continues at coordinate 4,383,186 of OY288255.1, forward strand.
TCATTTTCAACACTTGTACGGAGTGTGTAAGAAAATTGGTTCCATCTCTTTCTCTCAAAGCAGATTTTCTCCAAATTCATTCTCTAGCCAACAACATCTACACAATATCGTATACGTAGTACGAGTATATCATTGTCCTACACAAAGGCATTAAAAACCACATTTAAGAGTCACGTACGGTGTTAGGTTGTTAGTACTTTAACTAGTTTTCGTGCCCGTGAAATTCACGGGTCTAGCAATAGTGTATTTGTGCGACTTTTCTTTATCGCAGCGTCTTTGTTGTGGATTCTTGGTTTCAATGTAGAAGTCAATTGTTAAAAGAGTGAAAGTCGTAGTGTTTGGTTTTGTTACACGAAGTTTTGTTTGCTCCGTCTATAAGTGTAAGATAGAAGACAATTTGATGTTACTAAAAAAAGAGTTTGCGAATCTGGGTAAGTCACACCTTCGAATCTTGATGAAGCAATTGGAATTGGAATATAGGTCATGGTATATGGAAAACAGTACTTAAATAATAATCTTTTATTGTACTTAAATAATCTGAACACGTAAATAAATTTCCAATCAATGGTTGTAGGTTGCTGAATATTGGCCTTCTTAACTTTGGTGTGGTGCTGTTGGGCGCAATCGCTTTGCATACTTGCTAATCTCCTTCGTGGTTGCTTCTGTTTCCTTGGGTTCATCTCTGCGGTACATTGTAGGCAGATTTAGGTCAATTTGCAGAATGAAGCAAATGTAAGGATTATTTGTAAGTGTAGTTTGTTTTGTACTTACTGTTTTGGCCGCTTTGAAGTTTGTGGTTCTTGTGGAGTGTTGACGATCATCTCGTCTTCTGCCGCTTCTACGCTAGTGGATTTTCCCTTGTTTCCTTCTACGCTCTGCGCTTTGTTTTTTTCTGGTGTGAATATAATTGACATTGGAAATAGTTATTCTAAAAGCAGTAAATTAATCGTGCATACCTTGTCTTGGGCTGTGGTGGGTGTGGAGTCATGCGTCTCAGCCATAAATGTCTTTTGAACTTTTAATTCTCTTTCAGTCCCAAATTTATTTATCCCTATCTTTACTTTGAAGGTGTATGACTTCCCAACACATTGCTCTAGGATGTCAAATACTTTCCCTTTTCCGTTGTCCTGCAATACCATTCCATAGCAGGTGAGTTACATAATTTGGCCCCCTTAATATCGAGTCTAATATTATTGATACGAATTTTTAGGTCGTTACCTTCTCATATAAGTTTAACAACTGAGTTATTGGCTTCCTTATGACCAAAATAACCAAAGGCGCATATGTGTCCCCGTCCTTTATCGTCGTCATTAGTCTATATCTGCAAATGATTATTTTTTACATGTTTCTGTTTCATGCAAGCTGTAGTTTAATTAGTTGTTACCTTTGGGTTGGGTAGGGAATCGTCTGGCTACAATTAGCACATGTGTTATCTTCTCGAATGCCAGTCTTACATGTCGGACATGATTGGTATTTCCAGTCGATATCCGTGTGGACCTCTACTGAGGTTAGTTTGACATAGATCTATCTATCAATCCTTGCTTGCTAATTAGTTCATTACCGTCACAAATTATAGTGTAAGACAAATCTACTGTCATCTTTGCTCGAAACAGGGATGACCTAAATGATCGACATGAATGCAATGTGATGGCTGTATAAATAATTTAACCACTTTCTTAATAATTCAGTTTGCAAGAACCGAACAACATACAGTATAAAGAAACGATTAGTCTAAACATGATCGCTAGAAACAATAACCGAGTAGCATAAAACTTACCGATGAAGAATGATGCGATCGGAACCGGCGTCTGTACCAAATCGATGGTGACACTACAGAGGAACGAAAAGAGGAAGGCAAATGAAGGTTTGTTCTTGAATTTATTTGGGGTTAACTAATACAGTTAGCTTAACTAATACAGTTAGCTTAATACGGTTAGATTATGAGGTGAAGGGGGTGGAGAGTATGAGGTTAGATTATGAGGTTGTCACGTGTCGCATGTCTAGGGTTGCCACGTGTTACATGTCTAGGTGGGTTAGCATATGTGGGTAACTTAAAGGGATGACTTTTTATTTTATTATATAGATATAGATTTGTTAGGGAACTTCATGGATGATTCTCAACTGATAGATTAATGGATAAAGTAGTGGTGGGTTAATGAGTAGTGTGATTAGGTTTGTTAATGGAGTAATACACCTTATTTGGTTTGGTTAATGCGTAAGTTAATTCGTCAGCTAAGTAACCAAGTTAATAAAGGCCTAATAATATGATAACGTTGTGGGAGAGACGAAATATGAATTTCGGAGGGTACAACACATCAACACATTATGTATATCCCTCCAATTTATCATCACATTAAAATGGGTCGTGGTTTTTTTTCTAATGAACATTTACTCAATCCTAACGATATTTTACCGACATTTTACCTATTTGTCCCCGTCATTTTTCAACGCTGATTTTCTTCTAAAAAAAATCTCAAATTTGACCTAATCGAATTCGACCACCCAACCCGCCGCCCATCACCACCACCACCGTGACCACCACCACCACCCTCTAGTTCGTTCCCTAAACCCAAATTTACTTCACCAATTACAATTAAACAATAATTAGGAAAAAAAATGTAACTAAACCCTAATTTAATCATTCAATTTCAATTGAATTTTGATTAGATAGAGAAAACGGTAATTAATTTATCATTAATTGAATTAGGGTTAAGGATCGATCCCTAATTTACTCCACTAATTTTAATTAAACAATAATTAGAAGAAAAATAAAATAAAAAAAACTTAATTTAATTCTTCAATTTCAATTAAAGAGTAAATTAGAAAAATTAATTACTGTAACCAAACAAGTAATTTAGGGAAAACAGTGATTACTTCATCAGTAATTGAATTACGGAGTAGTACTTGTAATCGATTTGTAATTGAATAGTTGTATGCAAATGAGAGAAAAGTTGTTACTGGGGAGAACTGTGATACGTTAGGATGGAGTAAAGTTGCGTTAGGAAAAAGTTATTTCGTAGAATTATTGTCCGGATCAAGCAATCAAGTAATGAGTGAGAGCACATATCTCAACGAATCGGTATGTGCTTCATGTCAACTTGTCAAGCCCAGCCCACTAAATGGCCCGATCAAGTGGGCCAAACTGAACTGTCTGGCCCGATCTGATCTCCCTTTCGTTGCCGAGGCACAGTCCATAGCACGGGGCATGTCGTACAACGTCAGGCCGACCGTCGTACGTGGCCCAATTAGATTATTTTTTTTGATAATTTACTTTTTATAATATATACTCGTATTTGTATTAAAAATAATTAAATGATGTAGATTAACATTATTTTTTATTACTCCGTATTCATTTGTACTTTTTGTTGTATACTTTATACTTGTAATATTTGTAAATTTGTACTCCTATAATATTTGTCAATATAGAAAACAAATGCTAAAGGAATAAAAGATACTTCCTTCATTTTTTTTTATCTTCTCATTCATTTTGGCACAATTTTTTTTGTAATGAATATAAAATGATAAATTTAGTAAATATTGAGAGTAGAAGGTTAAAATGTGTGTAAATAGGAAAGAATAAATGTATAAAGTGTTGTAAATAGTAAGGGTAGTATGGTAAAAATTATGGACTAAAATGGAAAAAAATGAAATGAGAAGATAAAAAAAAAGTGGCCAAAAAAAGAAATTGGGAAGATAAAAAGAAAATGGAGGAAGTAACAGATTTTAATCAAACAAGTTAAGAGATTATATAACATTATAAACTATACTACCTCAAACTTTCTTTAAAAAAAATATTATATTCCTTTTTAATTTAAACTTCCTTTTTTTCGTCGGTTCATTATTGAATCGTAAATATCTTGCCTCGCTCGGAACAATTGAAATTTGCGAAAAAATGACATGGTAAAGTTGGTAACATTATAGGGTAAAGTGGCCTAATAACCACGGAATCGGGGCTCCCCATCCCGGCAGAGTAACCACAATTCCTTTTAAGTTCAATTCAAACGGTCATATTTTAACACAATCCGCCACTTTCCCTTCTCCGTTTCCTCTCCTCCCTCCCTCTCCCTCTCTCTCTCTCTCTCTCTAGACGCTTTCTTTCCTCCATCATCTTCTTCATAATCTTCATCTTCCCCAATTACATACTCCATACTAACACAGCAATGGTGACAACAAGAAGTAAATTAACAACCCAACAACAACAACAACATGAATGTCAACCCACTACAGAACGCCAAAAGTGGGCTGTCATATTCAAAGCTTTGAAACAATTGTTGATCAAACAACAATCTGAGCTCCAACTCGCACAATTGCTTCACCAAACTTGGGAATCCCACCTTCTTCTTCTTCAAGACCAGATCTCTCAGGTGCCCATCTCAAAACCCTTTATTTCTTGTTCAAAAATCTAGGGTTTTCATTGATTTGGATTTTTACTTTAATTTTTTCCAGTTGCGGCTGCAATTGGAGTCGTCCAAGTTGAGTAATTTGGTTGATATTGCGAATGCTAAGTTGTTGGTGGGTTCTAACAAAAGGGATGCTTTTGTTTATAAACATCAATTAGGTATACTACTCTACTATCTTGCATTCTCAAATTCATCTTCTTTTACGCCTCTTTGTACTATTTCTTTGATTGTCCTAGTTTGTTCTTAGGGTTCTGCTGCTGCATCATTGTCGAATACTCCACTATCTTTTGTGCCACTGCCACTCATTGGTTTGTTGCTAGGGTTCTGCTAGTTTTTTTAAATTCCCGTCGAATATCTTGTATGCCACTCATTGGTACAGAGTAAGTAGTAATCAAAGTTCGAAACTTTGGGCAGCTTTGATGGGTTACAAGTTACGGAGTACTCCATATAAGACATTGTTGAAATGGTTTTGATATAGAACCCATATGTTCCGGTTCTGCTTCCGTTTTAGATTCTTTCTCACCATGCCACTCTTTGTGACACTTGACTTTCCATTGACTGAATCCGTCCGTGTCATGATCCTAAAAGAAGTTAGGCTGTGACCATCTTGTAGACAGATATTCAGTCTCTCTCACCTGATATATGTGTCTAGTGTGGTACTTATTGTGCTGAACTACTGTTTCTGAATTGGAGAAGATAGTAGTATTCTTCATTCCAACAAAATTATGTTTCCTGAGTTTCATTCTGTCCTACAATTGAGACATTTGAAAACAGGCCGAATGGGGGATTGGTGACATGATGTCTGATGGGTTGTAAACGTGGTTATCTAAGAAGTTATTGAATACGGACTACGGAGTGTGTTGTCAAGTTTTGACTACTTAAATGGTCTTTTCGTGGAAGCTTGTGGTGCAATTTGAAGCTTCGACACAAATTAGCAGAGTCTTATGTAGCAAAATCAGTTATTTTTACTTACAGTCGTATCTTATAAGATCACAAAAATGTTACACATGCAGATGATGCTAGAGGTGAAGTTGATGATTTCAAAGCAATGTTAGACATTCTGTCTCATAGACGTCCTGATCTTGAGGTGAGAATTCTTGTAACATTTGTGATTATTATGTACTACTACTACTACTACTTGAAGGCGATGACCAAATTTTATAAACTATGTGGTTTTGTAGCTAACTATTCTTGTGTGTTGAAGGGTGTTTCTCCAGATTGGTTGTATGAGATTCTGAGGGCAAAAGGTGGTAAAGATAACTCTCCAAAGGCAGCATCCCCGCAATATTGTAAGATGCTAGAAAAGGAAAATGCAACTCTGAAACGTGAAAATGAGAAGCTTTCTCTGAAGAATAGCTCTGATATGTCATCCCTTAAGGCGGAGATTAAATTTGCCTGGAATCAATACAATGACAAAGAGGTCCATTTTACTCGCCAGCTTCAAGCCAAGAATGATGAAAATAATAAAGCAAATGAGCGGATCACAACACTTCTGGCCAGTTTAGAGCAATTGCAAATGTCAAACTCGACACTCAGAGCTAACGCTCACAAAATGGAAGCTGAAGCACGGCAAAAAGATGAAATGATTAGCAGATACTCTAAAGAACTGGAGCTGTTAAAATGTAAACGGCCTATTGGAATACCTACTTTAAAGCGATGCTCAGCAGAAGCTTCACCTTCTAGCTCTAAACGCAGGAGAACAAGCAGGAACAGTGACAGTCCTGTTCTTGAGGAAGGCTCTTCATCTGAACTGGAGTCGACAACTGCAGCTCTAAGAGACAAATTGAACAAGTTGGAAGTTGAGGTAAACCTCAAAAATGGAGAAATAGCCTTGCTCTCTAAGGAATTAAACTTATTAAGAAGTAAAACAGTGGACAATACTCCAGTCTTACGTGGTGTCACAAGGGAAACATCATCTTCGAGGGTGAGAAGCCAACGAAATGGTAGCGGTAGAGGATGTGTTGTTCCAAAGGTAGAAACATCTTCTGCACAGCATGTTTCTGAGAAAGTAAGTTGATTTATATCCCCAGACCCCTGCACATTCTTATCTTAACTGTAGACAAACAGTTTACTTACCCCAAGACGCCTGTTTGATTAATTAGTGACTGCTGATCTGTTTCAGGGGGGTAGACGTTCAAAGAGAAAACAAGAAGATGTGATAATCATAGAAGACACTCCAAGATTATTTACATCACAGTTCAAAATACCCAAATTGAAGAATGGAACACCTCGTACGAGATGAGGTTTCCTGGTAGTAGGAGAAAACAGCCCGTATAAAAATCTAACTGACTACGTGATTTTTTCTAGTCGTATATATATCTAAATGTGTGTTCTACTGTGTATGTATCTGTATCTCTCACTGACTGATTCACACTTGTAATATTCCATTCTTTCTAGAGTTCTTCATTAGTCAGATACCTCTTACTGGAACTGCATTTCTATCTTTCAATACTCCACAATTTAGTCTTGAAGGAATGCTTCTAAACCCTTCTTCTTGACTGTCCTGACTCCTGGTTGCTTGCTTTGTATTTACCTCGGTCCTCGGCCTTCAGCCCTCAGGCAGACGCAGACGCAGACGCAGACCCATTTCACCAAAACTCCAGGCCAGGCAGACCCGTTTTTCAAACAAATCAAGTCTACTTTCGGTAAATTTGGCCAACCCATGTGGCTATTCTTCCCAGAAACGGCCCTAACATCGGGTTGCTTGGTTCCCATTTTAATCGTTCAATATGGATTGGGTTGGAAAGGAGATAAGGCCAGGGTTAAGGTCTATGATAATGATGTTAGGGCTGGTTTCAGTAGGCTTCTTGTTGACTGCCGGTGTATTAGGCTTTATGTCTTGCTATTGACCCATTATAAAAATGGCTTGGGGAAATGTGCTCGCAACCTTGAGGAAATCGTTGATACTCAATTAATATTACAAGTACCTTTTGTTACTAGCCAGATTACCCCAATTTTCATAAGGCCACAAAAGAAGTTATGACACAAATTAATCCAACTAGCTACTAGAATTAAATGAGAATTAGGTTAGCTTCCATGCTAACGAAGTTTTAGTCAATCCTCAATAATATACATTATATTCCGACTCTTTCATTTGTTTACCAGTAATTAAAATACATAATACTCGTATACAGAATATAAAAATAAATTAATAAATAGTATAACGAAGAGAGTAATTAAATAGCTACTAAATCATACTGTACGAAGTATATACATAATCAATACTTAGACATGACGTAATATCATCGCCAGTAACCGACGAAGTATATAAAAAAGAAATGCCAATAATCTGTCGTTAGCAGTAACCTATAAATTCCTTGACCTTTTAACCACACGTACTGCCTGTCTGCCTTAGAAAGCTTGAACCTTTGCATTAATAACACTGTACGTCGTCCTTTAATTTAATTTGTGTCTATTCACTCAACGTATGTAGGCAATAGTTTTGACAAACTTGCTTTGCTATACCTTAATTTCTCCTCCTTATTAATAATGACATAACAACTAATCTCTCACTCCCAATGAATTGTTTCTCTATTCTATATTAGGGCGTCTCAATGAATTGTTTGTCTTTCCATTTTAGGAATGATTTTTATACTCCTATATAATTTGATCCCTGGCTCGATCCACATGTCACATCCTAATTATATCTCTTTCCCTTGGTGCCAAAAACCAAAGGCAAACAATTCATTGGAATGGATGGGTATATATCTCCTCTAACACTACTGTCTCACATACTCATCATTTTCTATTAAATATAGATAATAACAAACTCAAAATTGATCCAAGTGGTCAAATCCGATCTGACCCGACCTTAGTCTCATCTGACTTATCAAGCCATTCAAGGACGCAAACGTGATACTATAAAATAAAGTTGTAAGGATTTTGAGAAAAAAAGAAATCAATGCAAGAGATAGAAAGTGTTACTCCGTATTACTCAACAACGTAAATTAAAAAGTTTTAATGAAACTTCGAGAAGTGTTTACTGAATCAATTTTAATCTTTAATAATAAGACCGAGAGTTTGATTCGTAATGCGACATAGTTAGGTCATTTGAAAAAAAAAACTTTTTTAGGATAATTAATTTTAATTTTTTTTGTTGATAAATAAAAACATTTGATTAATGAAATGTTTTAGCATCATGGGGACTACTCTACATAATAGTGCAAGACCTCCACTTTTGTTCAGGTGTCCCTATGTACACGATGAAAGTGTGTCTCAACTCGAGTCTGACTTGGCGTTCAGCTCAGTATATATATTGTTCTCTCTTGAGATCGACGACAAACATATACTCCCTCTGTCCCATTCATTTGCGTGTCTTTTATATTCATTGTGAGAAATATTTTAATCAAATGAAGGAAACGGAGGGGGTATGTTTTAACTCTAAAATGGATTAAATATTTCATTAATATAGGTCTAACTTTTTAATTTGTTAATTCGTAATGCCCCATGACTTTTAATTTGTTTACAATCGTATCATCGTATGTCACTCATTTTAAATCTAAAACGAATATACCTATTTTAAGAAAAAATGGTTATTGTCAAATGAAATCGGTGAAAAATTGCAAACAAATGGCAGATGGTTTCATAAGTGTAGTTAAATTTATCAACTTAAACTTAAGGGTATTATTTTCCGTCGTTCAATTTTAAATTGAGTGGTACATATAAAATGATCGTCGCCCTAAATTTATCAAGGTTGTACTCTAACCGGTAAGTACGGGGTAACTAATTTCTACAGTTATTATTTATACCTACCAAAATAGTGTCATTTCGTGAATTGACTACTCCTTGAGGGAAAAAAAAATCCTGCATGCAATTGTCACGTTTGCGTAAGGCATGTGTAACGTTGAATTTAACTGAACAACATAGACCCAAATAACAAACCTACCCCCGACGTATCCTTCCCTCCTCATTCATATACCCGTCCGACTTTGATTTATCTTCCCTATTTTCTATCTTATTGAACTGAATTATATTTTCTTCGCTCTTAACCTTTAATTTTTACCTAAAAAGAAAAATGAACATAAATTAAACCTGAAGTAGGTAGGACGTATCTTCTATATATAGTAGCCATCTTCAAAGAAGAAAATGAATTAAACTGAATTGAGAGTAAGAAAGAAAAGAATGGCTCCTACTCCTACTCCTACTCCTACGATAGAGGTGACACCGTCGACACTGGCAAAGGAAGAAAGATTGAGAGAGGGTTACATAGTAGACGAGAGGGACCGGGCTAAGGTTGCGTACAACGAGTACAGCGACGACATCCCGGTCATCTCCCTGGCCGGGAATAGAGAGGAGATGATCGGGCAGATGGCGAAGGCGAGTGAGGAGTGGGGGATATTCCAAGTGGTTGATCATGGTGTTGACACCCAACTCCTCTCTTCCATGGCTAACTTGGCGTCCCAATTCTTTAGTCTCCCTGATGAAGACAAGCTTAGGTTTCAGATGTGTGAGGGTAACAAGGGTGGCTTTCTCATCTCTAGTCACCTTCAGGTTTACTTCAATTACTCCTTCTTTAATTTCCCCACAATATATAACACCTCTTAGCTTGTCCATGCTACATAGTAGAATATAGGGAGTACGTGTATTAGATAGGAATAGTGGAAGTAGCAACCGGACGACTAGTGAAAGTAAGCATACGTACTAATAATATGAATCTAGTTCTCGTGCATGAACCCAAAAAAAAAAACACAATATAGATCTAGTGAAAGTAACAATAATAACCGGAGGAATAATAATAATAATAACGTTAATGTTAAATACAGTTCTTAAGATTGTATTTAAGAATTAAATACCTCTTATATTTGGTATAAAGTTAGAAATTTAAGAATAAATTACACAAACATCGATATAATTAATACAAGCATTAATATTTTGTTTTCTCTTTTAATCTCTTAGATACAAGCATCGATCTAAGGATTGTATTTATCATTTTTCTAATAATAATAATAATAAAATTACGGAGTAAAAGTATTTAAAGAACGGGTGTAATCAAAAGCTGATATGAAGTTTCGTTAGTTATTTGTCTTTGATTTAAATATAATGGTGAGAATCTCCTACAAACAAAGTCATGCATTATTAATTATCACGCGTAGAATTTTCAAAAGAAAAACGAGATACTAATTAAAATGTTAGAGGAACCACAACGGAAGAACCCATATAAAGTTCTTCCATATGGCACCTCATTTTATACTATATCCTAAATATAAGAACTTTATACCACAATGGAAGAACCTTGCATAAAGTTCTTGGATGCTTTTTTCTCACGCAAGATTAAAATAAGCAAAATTATTTGATTGATCTAGTTTTATAATTTTAAGTAAGAACTTGGTTCTTAAGGCTATGTTTAAAGGGGTCTAAGTATAAGTCTGAGCTTGAGTTTGAGTTTGAGTCTGAGACTCATACCTGGATAATGTGGTTGGTACGAGTCCGAGGCTCAGACGGATTTAAGTTTAAAGGGAGTCTGAGGCCGAGTCTGAACAAAAGTCTGAGACTCAGATTTTTTGAGTCTGAGACTCATACCTGGTTAAAATGATTGAGACGGTCTGAGACTCAGATAAGTCTGAAGTTGAGTCTTGGATTTCAAAGACTCATCCTCAGACTCGTTCATTCAGTTCTTTTTAGTTCCGTTCATTTTAGTTCAGTTCAGTCAAATAAGTTACTATTATTTATTATTATTATTATTATTATTATTATTAATTATTATTATTATTAAATCTTAATATTAATGACATTTTTATAATAATTAATATTAATTTAATAATAAACACTAATATTCTTTTTATTGTTTTTGTTACTAATATTATTACTATTAAATATTAATATTGATTATTAATATTAATATTATTATAATATTATTAATAATTAATATTATTAATAATTAATATTATTCCTATTGCTATTGTTATTATTATTGTTATAAATATATTATTATTATTATTATTATTATTATTATTATTATTATTATAAAATATTTTTATTAACAATATTTTTATTAAAATTAAATTAATATGATAATAATTAATATTTTTGATACAATAATTAACATTATTATTTGTTGTTGTTGTTATTATTATTATTATTATTATTATTATTATTATTATTATTTGTTGTTACAATAATAATTAATATTTTTTTGGAACAAGTAAGCTTGTTACAATAATAAACCGTTGTTGTTGTTGTTGTTGTCGTCGTCGTCGTTGTTAAATTTCAGGCTACTTTCGTTCAGTTTAGCTCAGCTCAATTTAGTTCAGTTGAACTCATTCCACTTTAACTCATTTCACTTCAATACAAAATGATGACATGGCCAAAATAATCCGGTCTGACCCAGACCCGACAACTAGACATGACAAAACTTACTCGACCCGAATGATCCGACCCGAATAAGCCAACCCGAACCCGATCTGATATCCAAACTAAAGATTCGAGGTTGACTCGTAACCTGAATTGACCCGAGGTAACCCAAAATTGACCGACTATTATCATAAAAAATGAGTCGATATCTCTGAAAAAGATGAATAGCAAACCCGAAATTATCTGGTTTGACTCAAAGTCAACGCGAAACTCACCTGACCCAAACCCGACCCGGTTGACTTGTTTGCCAGGTCTACCGACAACCCAACCCGAACTCAACTCATCCGCCCGATTGTTACCTTTAATAATTACCACTTAGAAATAAAATTATTAGTATGTCACAAGATTTATTTAACTATTAATTATTTAATTGTAATTATTCGAGTTATAAAATCAACATAGACTAGGTAAATAAAAAAAAAAAGTTAGATAGAAAGTTGGGGTGAAATGATGTAAAGAAAAAAAATAAGGTAGTTAAAAAGTTGAGGTGAGATGAATTAAAAAATAATATAAAATAAGGTAGGTGAGGTGAGAAAGTCTGAGATGAGTCTGTGGATAAAATGTGCTTTTATAGGAAGTCTGAGTCTGAGTCTGAAGAATGAAAAGTGAGTGGAAAGCTGAGGTAGCTGAGTCTGAGAGAAAAAGATGAGTATGTGGATAAACATAGCCTAAATAAGAACTCAATTTCTTAAAATAGTGAGAACTTTTGTCCACAATGGACAAACTTTATCAAATAAAGTTTGTTTGACAACCTCAAGGGTAAGAACTACCCATTGTAGGTTCAAATTCACTTTTTTTTTTCCTGATTGGTGAGATGCAGGGAGAGGTAGTGGGGAACTGGAGGGAGTTGGTGCTGTTCTTCGCTCAACCAGAGCAGGAGCGAGACTACTCAAGGTGGCCAGACAAGCCCAAGGAGTGGAGGGGAGTGACCGAGAGCTACAGCGAGCAGTTGATGAAACTGTCATACACCATCTTCGGGCTGCTGTCGGAGGGACTGGGGTTGAAGGAGGAGGAACTGGTGAAGTCGTTGGGCGAAATAACACAGCATCTGGTGGTGAACCACTACCCCAAGTGCCCTCAGCCTGATCTCGCTGTCGGCCTTAAGAGACACACCGACCCTAGCTCCATCACCATACTTCTCCAAGGGAATGTGGGCGGCCTCCAGGCGACTAGAGATGGCGGCCATACTTGGGTCACCGTCCGTCCTATCCAAAATGCCTTTGTTGTCAACCTTGGTGATCATCTTTATGTATGTATGCGCATGCCTTCCTTCCTTCCTTCCTTCTCTTTTTTTATTTCATAATGAGTTATATATGTATGTATATGATGAATGCATTGCATGCAGCACATGAGTAACGGAAGGTTCAAGAGCGCGGATCATCAAGCGATAGTGAACAAGGAAGAGGCGAGGATGACAATCGCGGTGTTCATGAACCCGCATCAGGAGGCGAAGGTGTACCCTCTGAACCTGAAGGAGGGCGAGACATGTAAGGTTATGGAGAAGGCGATGACATACGGTGAGATGAATTACAGGCACAAGACCAAGTATTTGGATAGTGTGAGGCTCAAGAAGTTAGCCAAGGAACAGAATTGGAGTCAGGAGTTGCTGGATTCCAAGCTCACCCAGATTAAGTGATCATCCATTCACGTCCAACAATTTAGTCTCCAATAATAATGTAACTTATCATACTCCTCCAAATTACTAGTACAAAAGTAATGTAAGAATATTTTATGATATAATAATCTTATGGAATATGGAATATATCTTCCCTATTATTATGACAATATTTCTTCTTCATAATTGTGGTTTTATTGGAAATCGAATCTTTAAGAGATATGCTATCACAATAATATCGGACTAAATAAGGAGTTTTCTATATTTACTCAACCTTGATGGAAGGTCGAGATTACCGTAATCTAAAACCCTAATAGGAATCTGGTCCTATATAATAGAGTCTTCCCCATCAGAAACTCTATGCATGAATGCGTATTATTAGGGTAAAACAACACTTATTACGTTATAAGACAAGACGGAGAAACCATACCTATTAATTATGAAACGACCTATTATTATTATTTTGGGGTCATCTTATTATTATTTCGAAGTCGTCTTATTATTTATGAAGATTTATGAAGTTATCTTATAGAGATCTAATATCGTTCGTATTAGATTTCGACTTATTCCGTAATGAGGTATGTCATAATCTCGTCTTAATTAATCTTTTGTGACCTTCATGTTGTTCAAAGATTTATGAGAATTATGTTTATGTCATGTTAATAATATGCTAACAAGTAATACTCCTATATTCTCTGAGGTAAAATCTTACTGTAAACTTATCGTGACATGATCCTTCTACACAAAAAAAATTAAATATAGAACTTGTTTCCGCTTGATTCCGATACGTCTCAAAATGCAATCTTATCCTTTTTAAAGTCTCTATTGAATAACAAATTGATCTTCACAATACACCGGGTCATCTTACTTGGTGTCGAGTTTGTTAAGCGCGAATATGGACCCATTTCATTTCTGGACCCATAAGATCGAAAAAACGTGGATAATAACTTTCAAAATCGGTCGTTTTTGTCTATTTTTCTGCGCGGTGATAGTGTGGACATGACGTAGGTCCACCCCGACGCGGCGAAGCGCGGGTTTGGGTAGGCGAATGAATCTCGTGGTAAGATTGTTCTCGGGTTCGAAATTTAAGTCAAAATGGAGTCGCCACCGAATTTTGTGGTTATTCGGAACCATACGAGCCCACTCTATGTCGTCATGGGCTATACACAAAGTAAGCCCACTCCGATTTCAGAGTTTATGGGGCTCGTCCCTTTGCATTGCGATACCGATACCATCTATGCCGGTAATCGTGTAAAGAATGACTCTCGTTCGCCAAGGGTTTCGGACATCCGAAAACCTAAGGTTCTGAGTAAGGGGTGAGGGTACGTGTTGGGAAGCCCACTAAGGACACCCAACCCCGCCCGCACATGGCGGCCTCTACTAAGACATCGTTCGTGTTCGTGATACGCGCGCTAGTAAATTGATTAAATGATATGCAAACAGCGTTTTGTCTAAGCATGTGAATTTTGCGTTAACTACGTCATTTAATGCATCTTATTATTTGTCGGAATGATTTAGCATGCGAGGTTCGTTTATTAAAGCGTAAAAGCAAGTAAATAAACAAAGCTCGAAAGTAAATAAAAATAACGTACAAATTACACGGGCGGAAATACAACCCGGAGTTCACAATACAACAATACGTAAAGAAATGAAATAAAAAATAACGCGATATAATTAAAGGGACGGACCCGTATGTAAATTAGACCGCGAAATTATGTAGATGGACTACCCCGCTTAAATACATATTATATTACGTATTAAACGAAGGACGGAAATATGAGATTGCGGCGTATTACTAGCCTAGTCTCACATCCCGTAGCCTTGTCCCGACTTATCACGTCAAAGTGGTCAAAGTCGTTCTACGTGTCGTGATGTGTAGGTTTTGAAAAAGTATGAAGGTCGGTCGATGGTCTAAAGTCGATAAGGAATGGGGCTCGAAATGCGTGTCCAAGCCCTCGGGTTTGCGGGTTATGAGACCCACTCGATCGAGTCATTGACTGACTCGGTCGAGTGTGTCATTAGCGTGGCTACTGACCACTTTTTGGGGTGCTACTCGATCGAGTGGCCTATGGCACTCGATCGAGTGCCCCCTGTACGAGAGGTAACTCGCCTCGTTTTTGACTTAAAATCGATAGTCGGCCTAACCAAGTACGAATATTACGTGATTCATACTTAGTTCGACCTCCGGTATTATAATCGTGTATGAACGAACATAATACCGTTATCGGGATTTTTAGAAAACGTTTTATTGTTAGATTACGAAACTTTGAATTAGTAACGAGATGTATCCCTCTACGTCACGACATCGAAACTAACCCTTTCGGGTTATGTGATGTCGGTATTCGTGTCAATGGGTCTCGTACCAATTATGGAAATGGAGTTAAATATGTTCAACTACGACGGATCACGATCACGTCACGCCCTTGAGTACATTGGGGCGGGGCTCCTCGAAAGAGCTCCACCTCCGTCGTTGCTCGTAAAGGGATTAGACGGACCAATAGTGATCATCGTAGTCCAACGTTTTAAAATCGGTTTTAGTATTAATATATATACACGGTATTAATAACATTAGTAAAAAAAGATGAAAAAAAAAGATGAAAAAAAAAGATGAAAAATGTAAAGAAGATAGTGTTAGTGTTAGTGTTAGTGTTACTACGATGCAATGATGCAAAAATGTACATAAAAACGATATAGAAAAGAGATAGAAGAAGGGTTTAGGACACGTACCCTCAACATACATGCTAGTATAGACCTCGGAAATGGACTCGTAAAATAGCGGCAAGGCTTGGGAGTATCGAGGATGTATGCGAGTTATGGTGTGTATGGATGTGTGTGTGTATTACGTCGGTTTTTCGAGGGACGAAGGACTCGGTTTTTGTGTGTGTTGCTTAGGGTTGCTAAGGCTTGATGTGTAGGTATGTAGGTTAGATGTGAGTGTCAAAAGTCTGAAAATGCATGGGAATGAGTCGGTATTTATAGACGTTTCCCACGACCTAGGGGGCACTCGATCGAGTGGCCCTAGTGCACTCGATCGAGTGCTTTAGAAAATGGGCCAAGCCCAGCTCGAAGCGCTCCACTCGACCGAGTGGGCAACCCACTCGATCGAGTGGATCAAACAAAATCGAGATATTTGGGGAAGGTTTGACTTGTTTGTTTTGGTAGCTTTTTTGAATTTGATTTGTGCGCCAAAGTGATCTCAGCTGGTTTATGAGACGGTTTCGTCTTTGACCGGGTTTTGACCCGGTCGCCAAAAGACGGGAATTATTTTTGGTGTCGGTTTTGGCCCAAATTAGTCTCATTTGACTCGGAACGACCCACTGGGCCTAAATTTGAGGTCTGTTTTGTGAGATTTTTACTCTGCTAAAAGTCCATGTCGGATATTATGAATTCCGAGCCCAAATCCGAGTATACTAAGTCACGTTGACGTCCAATCATCATCGGGTGTTTTTCGGAGACTACCATAGACACGTGGCAGTCAAAATGCGGGTGTCTACAGAGCCCCCACTCTGACTGAGGCTTGGATAAGGCGAAAGTCAGAGTAGCTACCAAGCCCGTTAAGACCTGGTAGACTTCCGGTCGGGTCGTTTATAGTCCAGTGGACTCACGTGAAGGGCTCGCCAGCCATAAGCAAAGGGTCATACCTGTCCTGTCGATGATAGCTTCGCGGGGAGTCAGACTTGTTGCATAAGTCCTGGGCGCGCCTATGTGTGGGCCCATCCCGTATTGTTTCGGGATAAATGCCGCCTCGGGCGTTCCGCTGGGGAAGTATATGAGCTGTTCGGGCTTGCTTCTGAAGCCTTGAGTCGTACTTGAGCTAATGGCAATGCTCCGTGGGGAGTAAAGCTTGCCTCCTGTGGGGAGTAGGTGTACCCGTATGCCGACACATCGCACTTTGGATGTAGCACTTCGGGGAAAAGCTAACTCCGTTGGGGGAATTAAATAGTTTCGCGGGGACTTGCTTCTGAAGTCTGGGGTGTACCTATATGCTGACACATAACAACTTGTATGTAACACATAGGTAAAATGTTGACTCTCGCTGGGGAGAAAAGTAGCTGTGCGGGGACTTGCTTCTGAAGTCTTGGGTGTACCCGTATGCCGACACATCACGTCTTGGACGTAGCATTCCAGGAGAAACACCGTCTTTGTTGTTCCGTTGGGAAGCAATGCTGGTACCTGAAATGTTAGATACATAGGCAGAAATAGCAGGCATAGTATATAGCAAGATAGCACATAGGAAATGCAGTTAGCATCCATAGACTGGCTTGCGCTGGGGAAAATGATTTTTGCTTCATTTTGAAATCGAAGTCCTGAAAGCAACTCATGTGCTAGGAGATAGGTTTTCAAAATTGAAAGGGGTAGAAAAGAAATTTGCAGTATAAATAGACCGAAATTTGACATTGTCGAAAAGGATTTTATCAAATGGCTAAGTTTTGCAAATTTTAAAATGAGAATTTGAAGAGAGACATATCGACAGACTCGACTCTGGGCGTGACAGGACGAGCTGAGAGACACGACTGGACTTTCGAGGGTTGGACCGTGATTCGGTAGGGGGGTGGGCCACCTAAGACGACAAGACTCTTATGCTGCGCTAATCCATAGCCTAGGCGAGTGGCAACACGGTCAAACTTCAAACTGGGAATGATCCGGTACAGGGGAATTGCAGTAATCTGTAATGAGATTGTTCCTTCAGGACAAGGCTTAGCAGTAGCAATGTCGTAGACTAGTGCTCTTTGAATTTTTGGTTTTGGGGTACATTCCCAAAGTGGGTGTTGCTTTGAGTCCGTGACGGATTCTCGTCTTCGACTGGGCCGAGTACTAGGACACTCTATGAAAAGGAGGCTAGTTTTTGAAAGTCACTGGATTTTGTGAGTGGATGGAGGTCTTCTGCCTAAGAGAAGCCCCCAGGACGACAACGCTAACTGCTGAGAACATGACAGTGTCGTGACCGGAATGATGGTGCCTTTTTTA
The DNA here is from genome assembly GCA_958450325.1 of Agrostemma githago. Classification (NCBI taxonomy): domain Eukaryota; kingdom Viridiplantae; phylum Streptophyta; class Magnoliopsida; order Caryophyllales; family Caryophyllaceae; genus Agrostemma; species Agrostemma githago. The sequence continues at coordinate 4,401,519 of OY288255.1, forward strand.
TTTGTGTCAATGTGGGTGGTTGTGCCTTTGTTGAAAGGCTGCCTACGTATTCACGTGTAGTGAAATCAAACCAAGCCGTAGTTCAGTGGATTGGAAGATATTATTATGGTGCCTAGTTTATTAGGGCTTTGTGTGTAACTAGCCATAGCGATGGTGTAGGCTAGGTGCATTCCCAGTGATGTCTTGATCAAAGGGCTAGAACAGTTAGGATGTTGATCCTGTGACTGTGAGCGTTCTCCGGGGTAGCCCCCAGAGGTGGTGTGAACTATTTGGGCATGTTCTGTGCCGACCGCAGGTTGAGTTTCCGTGTTTGGGGCTGGTAACTGGTTTGGATGTTTTTGAAAATGTGGAGCTAGGTCGTAAGTGGCTTGGATGCTTCGAAATCTGGAGCTCAGTTTTGTGGAGCTAAGGCTTCGAGGGTAAGGTATTGCAATGAGGTAGGAAGGGGGGAAGTTGAGTAAAAATGACTCGAACTTCGCTCGGTTTGTTGTGATAATGCGGGATCTGATTTCCATGTCTGGCCCTAATGGTTAGGGTGTATCCTATGGAGCTTGAATCCTCAAAATTCCGGGCTGTCTCTAGCCTAGGTCTCGGAAAGGTCTTGAGGGTTGTAATGTGGGAAGGCTAAGTGTGGTGTTAGCTGACCAACTTGATTGTCTCTCCCCTATTTGATGGTATGGGCATCGGAAATTTTTGAATTGACCGGACCCTAGTTAACAGACTTTCAATTGTGTTGACCATTGACCACGGTGATGGGTACTTGAATCTTTTGTATTTTTTGTTTTTGTTTTTTTTTTGGGTTGACCTCTTAGCCCCGGTCATGGGATTGACCGTATCTGGTCGGGGGATGCTGAGAGTTCTTTCTTTTGATGGCCAGCTCTTTTGTTTTTTTTTTACGGCTATCCCTACAACGGTGTTGTGGGTGGATATGGGGGTGGGCCCATCGGTTGGATTTGTGGAGCTAAACCTTTGTAAGGTGTAAGCCTAGTTGGTGTTTGTGTGAGTGCAACTCGCGGTGGAGTACTCTACGGTAAGCATGGTGGTTTGGATCTCGGTATTGTCATCATAATTCCGAGCAAACTTGGTGGAAACATCGTCCCAGGTTGGATAATTTTGGAATCAAGTCAGACTAACGCCTAAGATAGGGATTGGTCAGTTTTATTGGAGGGGTGTTTATTGTGGGGAGATGGGCTTGCCTCCCGTCTTGAACCCAAACTAGGAGACTACCTAGATTTGTCATAGGATTCGATACCGCTCCTGCTAAGGGTAGTTATGTGGCTGTCTATGCCAGACATGGAACAGGTAAAGGAAAACACGGGTCTCAGTTCCTGCAGTCATTATAGATGTGCCTATAATAGTCACGTGCATGTGCTCACAGTGTATGATGGTGTTCATCATGTTCTCGGAAACACATAAGAAAAGTGTCTATGAGAAATAGAAAAGCTGATTTTATTGGATTGAAAAGGAGGACAGAATACAGTTGACTCTGACTCTAACTTTGGAATTGAAAGAGATAGAACATCCTAAACTCGGACTCAGACTCGGACTCAAATCAAATATGGACTCCTAGATGAGGTTGTCAGTAGTCTTCGGCTTCTAAGGACTCAAGTGGATGTCCAGTATAGCCTTTGGTAGAAGCTTCACCCAAATCTTCGTTATGTCGAAGATCGTCTTCAATCCTAGTGCCCATTTCGGTAAGCACAACAAAGTTTGAGATGCCGGCATACCTAAGATGGACGCGGTAGGAGGGTAGGAGGTTTTTGATGAATGCATCTACTAGTGTCTTCTCGCTGGACTTGTCTACCAGCTTAACACTCTCAGCCCGCCAACGTTGAAGGTATTTGGTGAAACCCTCTGTCGGATCTTGGGCCATGACTTCTAAAGTCCGCATGGTAGTCTGAAGTTCGGTATTATCAGAATAGTTTTTAGCGAACTCGGTAGCCACATCCTCCCAAGTGGGGAATCTTTTTGTATTAAGCCTATAGAACCAGGCTTTTGGATATTTCCCGAGGGATGCGCCGAACAAATTGATGAACATGTCGGCTTTGACCCCCTTGATCGCCATAAATGCTTTGAAGGCTTGGAGGTGTAGTAATGGATCCTCCGTCCCTTCGAATATGGGTAACCCCTCTAAGTTGAGATCTGTTGGTAGTTTCTCACTGATGGGTGTATAGTCTCGGGAGTTTTCAATATAAATGTTGTTCCCTCGGGAGGCATGGAACTGTTGTTCGAGCTCACGCACCGTGCTGATCAATTTGGCAAATGGCCCAGTATTGACCGATTCAGAATTGAAGTCTTGCCGTTCAATGACAGTTAAACGAGCATTCATGGCCTCTTGGTTGGTTTTCAGGAACCTTATATGGGTTTCGGTTATGGCCTGCCTACTAACCATTGTTTCCAGCGAAGCCTTTATTTCATTGATGGTGTTTTCCATGTCCCTATTCCCAGTTGTGGATGCCATACTCTGCGAGAATACCCACGTAATCAGAAATGTTGCTTCGGAACTTGAATACGCCAAGGCATAGGAAATAGCGCGGGAGGAAAGACAACTCGGGTTTGACTCGGGTTAGACTCTCCTAAAAAAGTGTAAGGTGCGATTCTCGAAGCGACTGTGATTAATCACTCCGTCGGAGAATAGCCCCCAGGTGAGACTAAGGACTCTTATAGGACTCAGATGGTGTGACATCTAAGTGACTCAAAAGTGGGGTACGTGTAAGACATGACCCTTAGAGCAACCGTGATTGATCGCTCTGCTGAAGGGTAGCCCCCGAGTGAGATTCAAGATTTTGTTAAGACTCGAGTGTCGGACGAGTGACCCTTAGATGTAAGGATCACGAACCTTTAGCTATAGGGCTATGCCTTGTAAAAGGTTGACTCGGCCTCGAGGAAAGGCAGACAGGGTAAGGGAAGAAACTTGTGATGTAAAATCGGCAGAGTTTCGACGCTAGAGACCCTTGACTTGACTTGAATGAGGATAGACCCTGTGATTAGGGTAGACCCTTAAGTTAAAGGATTTGAATTGGGATGACTCGACTAACGGATTGAAAGACAGACGATATTCCCTTAGGAAAGGTCATGAGGACCGTCCTATTAGAGGGAAAGATCACGTGAGACTTTCTAGTTAGGACTCGAGTGTTTATGAACCTTCCATTTACGAGTGTATGACTCGTGTTGGTCGGTTGTGCCTTTAGAAAAAGGCGGACTAGGATGGGGAAGAAACCCGTGATAATGTAGGATCGACGGAGTTTCGACGCTAACGACCTTCGACAAATCATGAAAAGACCCGACACACGGATTACGGTAGGTCCTATAATAAGGAAGGTTTTTGAAAGATGATTGAATTTTTGAAAATTGAGAGGACGGTCCAGAAATTGGTAGTGGGCCAATAGGACCGGGCATTTTGAAATGTTTGAATGGTTGCGAGTAAATTCGCGTTTTGAAAAATTGGGAGACGGTCCCGTTTTTTGAAAAGTTGAATTTTTGAAATTTTGAAATTTGAATATCGAAAATAAATTTCCGAAAATTTGAAAATTGAAAATGAGATCCCGAAGATTTGAGAATCGAAAACGACATCTCGGAGATTTGAAAATCGAGAATGGAATCTCGAGGATTTGAAAATCGCGAATGGCATCCCGAAGATTTGAAAATTGAAATTGAATTTTGAAAATTCGAAAATCGAATGGTGGATCGGAAATTCGAATTGAAATGGATAGCATGCCGGCTAAAAATAGGCTATTTTGAGTCAAATCGTAAGTCTAAATTTTGGCAGCATTCCGAGTCTTTTGAAATTGGATATTTTGAAAAGACGAGTCCCGAAACGGACGGTATTTCGGGTTTTCAAAATTTGGTGTTTTGGAAAGATGGGTCCCGAAACGGACAGTATTTCGGGTTTTTTCGAAATTTGGTATTTTTTGGAAAGATGCAATTTTGAAATGACGGTTTTTGAAAAATGACACGGAAACCAAGTAGCACGTAGTCAAACAAGCATTATAACGACGCTCATGTATGCATTACGCTAAGTCTCGGTCGGTCAAATTAGGGTCTATACCAACAACGATGGCTTTCTCGTGTGATGGACGGACTCCCTAAGCCGAGTTGGTCTTAGGACATGCCGCGAAACCGAGACGAGTTCCACCATCGATGTCTTTAGCGCACCCATGTAGGAATGCACCGTGGTATAGTGGGACGTCGGTCACAAGTAACCGGCCCGGGCAAATTTGGGTTATGCATGAATCATTAAACTAATGCGCGCACACTAATCTACGAACGATTTCTCTTCGAGTCTCACCCTAGGAACCCCGATGACATGTGGTACATCAGGTATCCCCAGCGGAGTCGCCAAATTGTGGACATGACGTAGGTCCACCCCGACGCGGCGAAGCGCGGGTTTGGGTAGGCGAATGAATCTCGTGGTAAGATTGTTCTCGGGTTCGAAATTTAAGTCAAAATGGAGTCGCCACCGAATTTTGTGGTTATTCGGAACCATACGAGCCCACTCTATGTCGTCATGGGCTATACACAAAGTAAGCCCACTCCGATTTCAGAGTTTATGGGGCTCGTCCCTTTGCATTGCGATACCGATACCATCTATGCCGGTAATCGTGTAAAGAATGACTCTCGTTCGCCAAGGGTTTCGGACATCCGGAAACCTAAGGTTCTGAGTAAGGGGTGAGGGTACGTGTTGGGAAGCCCACTAAGGACACCCAACCCCGCCCGCACATGGCGGCCTCTACTAAGACATCGTTCGTGTTCGTGATACGCGCGCTAGTAAATTGATTAAATGATATGCAAACAGCGTTTTGTCTAAGCATGTGAATTTTGCGTTAACTACGTCATTTAATGCATCTTATTATTTGTCGGAATGATTTAGCATGCGAGGTTCGTTTATTACAGCGTAAAAGCAAGTAAATAAACAAAGCTCGAAAGTAAATAAAAATAACGTACAAATTACACGGGCGGAAATACAACCCGGAGTTCACAATACAACAATACGTAAAGAAATGAAATAAAAAATAACGCGATATAATTAAAGGGACGGACCCGTATGTAAATTAGACCGCGAAATTATGTAGATGGACTACCCCGCTTAAATACATATTATATTACGTATTAAACGAAGGACGGAAATATGAGATTGCGGCGTATTACTAGCCTAGTCTCACATCCCGTAGCCTTGTCCCGACTTATCACGTCAAAGTGGTCAAAGTCGTTCTACGTGTCGTGATGTGTAGGTTTTGAAAAAGTATGAAGGTCGGTCGATGGTCTAAAGTCGATAAGGAATGGGGCTCGAAATGCGTGTCCAAGCCCTCGGGTTTGCGGGTTATGAGACCCACTCGATCGAGTCATTGACTGACTCGGTCGAGTGTGTCATTAGCGTGGCTACTGACCACTTTTTGGGGTGCTACTCGATCGAGTGGCCTATGGCACTCGATCGAGTGCCCCCTGTACGAGAGGTAACTCGCCTCGTTTTTGACTTAAAATCGATAGTCGGCCTAACCAAGTACGAATATTACGTGATTCATACTTAGTTCGACCTCCGGTATTATAATCGTGTATGAACGAACATAATACCGTTATCGGGATTTTTAGAAAACGTTTTATTGTTAGATTACGAAACTTTGAATTAGTAACGAGATGTATCCCTCTACGTCACGACATCGAAACTAACCCTTTCGGGTTATGTGATGTCGGTATTCGTGTCAATGGGTCTCGTACCAATTATGGAAATGGAGTTAAATATGTTCAACTACGACGGATCACGATCACGTCACGCCCTTGAGTACATTGGGGCGGGGCTCCTCGAAAGGGCTCCACCTCCGTCATTGCTCGTAAAGGGATTAGACGGACCAATAGTGATCATCGTAGTCCAACGTTTTAAAACCGGTTTTAGTATTAATATATATACACGGTATTAATAACATTAGTAAAAAAAGATGATAAAAAAAGATGAAAAATAAAGATGAAAAATGTAAAGAAGATAGTGTTAGTGTTAGTGTTAGTGTTACTACGATGCAATGATGCAAAAATGTACATAAAAACGATATAGAAAAGAGATAGAAGAAGGGTTTAGGACACGTACCCTCAACATACATGCTAGTATAGACCTCGGAAATGGACTCGTAAAATAGCGGCAAGGCTTGGGAGTATCGAGGATGTATGCGAGTTATGGTGTGTATGGATGTGTGTGTGTATTACGTCGGTTTTTCGAGGGACGAAGGACTCGGTTTTTGTGTGTGTTGCTTAGGGTTGCTAAGGCTTGATGTGTAGGTATGTAGGTTAGATGTGAGTGTCAAAAGTCTGAAAATGCATGGGAATGAGTCGGTATTTATAGACGTTTCCCACGACCTAGGGGGCACTCGATCGAGTGGCCCTAGTGCACTCGATCGAGTGCTTTAGAAAATGGGCCAAGCCCAGCTCGAAGCGCTCCACTCGACCGAGTGGGCAACCCACTCGATCGAGTGGATCAAACAAAATCGAGATATTTGGGGAAGGTTTGACTTGCTTGTTTTGGTAGCTTTTTTGAATTTGATTTGTGCGCCAAAGTGATCTCAGCTGGTTTATGAGACGGTTTTGTCTTTGACCGGGTTTTGACCCGGTCGCCAAAAGACGGGAATTATTTTTGGTGTCGGTTTTGGCCCAAATTAGTCTCATTTGACTCGGAACGACCCACTGGGCCTAAATTTGAGGTCTGTTTTGTGAGATTTTTACTCCGCTAAAAGTCCATGTCGGATATTATGAATTCTGAGCCCAAATCCGAGTATACTAAGTCACGTTGACGTCCAATCATCATCGGGTGTTTTTCGGAGACTACCATAGACACGTGGCAGTCAAAATGCGGGTGTCTACAGAGCCCCCACTCTGACTGAGGCTTGGACAAGGCGAAAGTCAGAGTAGCTACCAAGCCCGTTAAGACCTGGTAGACTTCCGGTCGGGTCGTTTATAGTCCAGTGGACTCACGTGAAGGGCTCGCCAGCCATAAGCAAAGGGTCATACCTGTCCTGTCGATGATAGCTTCGCGGGGAGTCAGACTTGTTGCATAAGTCCTGGGCGCGCCTATGTGTGGGCCCATCCCGTATTGTTTCGGGATAAATGCCGCCTCGGGCGTTCCGCTGGGGAAGTATATGAGCTGTTCGGGCTTGCTTCTGAAGCCTTGAGTCGTACTTGAGCTAATGGCAATGCTCCGTGGGGAGTAAAGCTTGCCTCCTGTGGGGAGTAGGTGTACCCGTATGCCGACACATCGCACTTTGGATGTAGCACTTCGGGGAAAAGCTAACTCCGTTGGGGGAATTAAATAGTTTCGCGGGGACTTGCTTCTGAAGTCTGGGGTGTACCTATATGCTGACACATAACAACTTGTATGTAACACATAGGTAAAATGTTGACTCTCGCTGGGGAGAAAAGTAGCTGCGCGGGGACTTGCTTCTGAAGTCTTGGGTGTACCCGTATGCCGACACATCACGTCTTGGACGTAGCATTCCAGGAGAAACATCGTTTTTGTTGTTCCGTTGGGAAGCAATGCTGGTACCTGAAATGTTAGATACATAGGCAGAAATAGCAGGCATAGTATATAGCAAGATAGCACATAAGAAATGCAGTTAGCATCTATAGACTGGCTTGCGCTGGGGAAAATGATTTTTGCTTCATTTTGAAATCGAAGTCCTGAAAGCAACTCGTGTGCTAGGAGATAGGTTTTCAAAATTGAAAGGGGTAGAAAAGAAATTTGCAGTATAAATAGACCGAAATTTGACCTTGTCGAAAAGGATTTTATCAAATGGCTAAGTTTTGCAAATTTTAAAATGAGAATTTGAAGAGAGACATATCGACAGACTCGACTCTGGGCGTGACAGGACGAGCTGACAGACACGACTGGACTTTCGAGGGTTGGACCGTGATTCGGTAGGGGGTGGGCCACCTAAGACGACAAGACTCTTATGCTGCGCTAATCCATAGCCTAGGCGAGTGGCAACACGGTCAAACTTCAAACTGGGAAGGATCCGGTACAGGGGAATTGCAGTAGTCTGTAATGAGACTGTTCCTGCAGGACAAGGCTTAGCAGTAGCAATGCCGTAGACTAGTGCTCTTTGAATTTTTGGTTTTGGGGTACATTCCCAAAGTGGGTGTTGCTTTGAGTCCCTGACGGATTCTCGTCTTCGACTGGGCCGAGTACTAGGACACTCTATAAAAAGGAGGCTAGTTTTTGAAAGTCACTGGATTTTGTGAGTGGATGGAGGTCTTCTGCCTAAGAGAAGCCCCCAGGACGACAACGCTAACTGCTGAGAACATGACAGTGTCGTGACCGGAATGATGGTGCCTTTTTTATTTGTGTCAATGTGGGTGGTTGTGCCTTTGTTGAAAGGCTGCCTACGTATTCACGTGTAGTGAAATCAAACCAAGCCGTAGTTCAGTGGATTGGAAGATATTATTATGGTGCCTAGTTTATTAGGGCTTTGTGTGTAACTAGCCATAGCGATGGTGTAGGCTAGGTGCATTCCCAGTGATGTCTTGATCAAAGGGCTAGAACAGTTAGGATGTTGATCCTGTGACTGTGAGCGTTCTCCGGGGTAGCCCCCAGAGGTGGTGTGAACTATTTGGGCATGTTCTGTGCCGACCGCAGGTTGAGTTCCCGTGTTTGGGACTGTTAACTGGTTTGGATGTTTTTGAAAATGTGGAGCTAGGTCGTAAGTGGCTTGGATGCTTCGAAATCTGGAGCTCAGTTTTGTGGAGCTAAGGCTTCGAGGGTAAGGTATTGCAATGAGGTAGGAAGGGGGGAAGTTGAGTAAAAATGACTCGAACTTCGCTCGGTTTGTTGTGATAATGCGGGATCTGATTTCCATGTCTGGCCCTAATGGTTAGGGTGTATCCTATGGAGCTTGAATCCTCAAAATTCCGGGCTGTCTCTAGCCTAGGTCTCGGAAAGGTCTTGAGGGTTGTAATGTGGGAAGGCTAAGTGTGGTGTTAGCTGACCAGCTTGATTGTCTCTCCCCTATTTGATGGTATGGGCATCGAAAATTTTTGAATTGACCGGACCCTAGTTAACAGACTTTCAATTGTGTTGACCATTGACCACGGTGATGGGTACTTGAATCTTTTGTATTTTTTGTTTTTGTTTTTTTTTTGGGTTGACCTCTTAGCCCCGGTCATGGGATTGACCGTATCTGGTCGGGGGATGCTGAGAGTTCTTTCTTTTGATGGCCAGCTCTTTTGTTTTTTTTTTACGGCTATCCCTACAACGGTGTTGTGGGTGGATATGGGGGTGGGCCCATCGGTTGGATTTGTGGAGCTAAACCTTTGTAAGGTGTAAGCCTAGTTGGTGTTTGTGTGAGTGCAACTCGCGGTGGAGTACTCTACGGTAAGCATGGTGGTTTGGATCTCGGTATTGTCATCATAATTCCGAGTAAACTTGGTGGAAACATCGTCCCAGGTTGGATATTTTTGGAATCAAGTCAGACTAACGCCTAAGATAGGGATTGGTCAGTTTTATTGGAGGGGTGTTTATTGTGGGGAGATGGGCTTGCCTCCCGTCTTGAACCCAAACTAGGAGACTACCTAGATTTGTCATAGGATTCGATACCGCTCCTGCTAAGGGTAGTTATGTGGCTGTCTATGCCAGACATGGAACAGGTAAAGGAAAACACGGGTCTCAGTTCCTGCAGTCATTATAGATGTGCCTATAATAGTCACGTGCATGTGCTCACAGTGTATGATGGTGTTCATCATGTTCTCGGAAACACATAAGAAAAGTGTCTATGAGAAATAGAAAAGCTGATTTTATTGGATTGAAAAGGAGGACAGAATACAGTTGACTCTGACTCTAACTTTGGAATTGAAAGAGATAGAACATCCTAGACTCGGACTCAGACTCGGACTCAAATCAAATATGGACTCCTAGATGAGGTTGTCAATAGTCTTCGGCTTCTAAGGACTCAAGTGGATGTCCAGTATAGCCTTTGGTAGAAGCTTCACCCAAATCTTCGTTATGTCGAAGATCGTCTTCAATCCTAGTGCTCATTTCGGTAAGCACAGCAAAGTTTGAGATGCCGGCATACCTAAGATGGACGCGGTAGGAGGGTAGGAGGTTTTTGATGAATGCATCTACTAGTGTCTTCTCGCTGGGCTTGTCTACCAGCTTAACACTCTCAGCCCGCCAACGTTGAAGGTATTTGGTGAAACCCTCTGTCGGATCTTGGGCCATGACTTCTAAAGTCCGCATGGTAGTCTGAAGTTCGGTATTATCAGAATAGTTTTTAGCGAACTCGGTAGCCACATCCTCCCAAGTGGGGAATCTTTTTGTATTAAGCCTATAGAACCAGGCTTTTGGATATTTCCCGAGGGATGCGCCTAACAACGGCTTTGACCCCCTTGATCGCCATAAATGCTTTGAAGGCTTGGAGGTGTAGTAATGGATCCTCCGTCCCTTCGAATATGGGTAACCCCTCTAAGTTGAGATCTGTTGGTAGTTTCTCACTGATGGGTGTATAGTCTCGGGAGTTTTCAATATAAATGTTGTTCCCTCGGGAGGCATGGAACTGTTGTTCGAGCTCACGCACCGTGCTGATCAATTTGGCAAATGGCCCAGTATTGACCGATTCAGAATTGAAGTCTTGCCGTTCAATGACAGTTAAACGAGCATTCATGGCCTCTTGGTTGGTTTTCAGGAACCTTATATGGGTTTCGGTTATGGCCTGCCTACTAACCATTGTTTCCAGCGAAGCCTTTATTTCATTGATGGTGTTTTCCATGTCCCTATTCCCAGTTGTGGATGCCATACTCTGCGAGAATACCCACGTAATCAGAAATGTTGCTTCGGAACTTGAATACGCCAAGGCATAGGAAATAGCGCGGGAGGAAAGACAACTCGGGTTTGACTCGGGTTAGACTCTCCTAAAAAAGTGTAAGGTGCGATTCTCGAAGCGACTGTGATTAATCACTCCGTCGGAGAATAGCCCCCAGGTGAGACTAAGGACTCTTATAGGACTCAGATGGTGTGACATCTAAGTGACTCAAAAGTGGGGTACGTGTAAGACATGACCCTTAGAGCAACCGTGATTGATCGCTCTGCTGAAGGGTAGCCCCCGAGTGAGATTCAAGATTTTGTTAAGACTCGAGTGTCGGACGAGTGACCCTTAGATGTAAGGATCACGAACCTTTAGCTATAGGGCTATGCCTTGTAAAAGGTTGACTCGGCCTCGAGGAAAGGCAGACAGGGTAAGGGAAGAAACTTGTGATGTAAAATCGGCAGAGTTTCGACGCTAGAGACCCTTGACTTGACTTGAATGAGGATAGACCCTGTGATTAGGGTAGACCCTTAAGTTAAAGGATTTGAATTGGGATGACTCGACTAACGGATTGAAAGACAGACGATATTCCCTTAGGAAAGGTCATGAGGACCGTCCTATTAGAGGGAAAGATCACGTGAGACTTTCTAGTTAGGACTCGAGTGTTTATGAACCTTCCATTTACGAGTGTATGACTCGTGTTGGTCGGTTGTGCCTTTAGAAAAAGGCGGACTAGGATGGGGAAGAAACCCGTGATAATGTAGGATCGACGGAGTTTCGACGCTAACGACCTTCGACAAATCATGAAAAGACCCGACACACGGATTACGGTAGGTCCTATAATAAGGAAGGTTTTTGAAAGATGATTGAATTTTTGAAAATTGAGAGGACGGTCCAGAAATTGGTAGTGGGCCAATAGGACCGGGCATTTTGAAATGTTTGAATGGTTGCGAGTAAATTCGCGTTTTGAAAAATTGGGAGACGGTCCCGTTTTTTGAAAAGTTGAATTTTTGAAATTTTGAAATTTGAATATCGAAAATAAATTTCCGAAAATTTGAAAATTGAAAATGAGATCCCGAAGATTTGAGAATCGAAAACGACATCTCGGAGATTTGAAAATCGAGAATGGAATCTCGAGGATTTGAAAATCGCGAATGGCATCCCGAAGATTTGAAAATTGAAATTGAATTTTGAAAATTCGAAAATCGAATGGTGGATCGGAAATTCGAATTGAAATGGATAGCATGCCGGCTAAAAATAGGCTATTTTGAGTCAAATCGTAAGTCTAAATTTTGGCAGCATTCCGAGTCTTTTGAAATTGGATATTTTGAAAAGACGAGTCCCGAAACGGACGGTATTTCGGGTTTTCAAAATTTGGTGTTTTGGAAAGATGGGTCCCGAAACGGACAGTATTTCGGGTTTTTTCGAAATTTGGTATTTTTTGGAAAGATGCAATTTTGAAATGACGGTTTTTGAAAAATGACACGGAAACCAAGTAGCACGTAGTCAAACAAGCATTATAACGACGCTCATGTATGCATTACGCTAAGTCTCGGTCGGTCAAATTAGGGTCTATACCAACAACGATGGCTTTCTCGTGTGATGGACGGACTCCCTAAGCCGAGTTGGTCTTAGGACATGCCGCGAAACCGAGACGAGTTCCACCATCGATGTCTTTAGCGCACCCATGTAGGAATGCACCGTGGTATAGTGGGACGTCGGTCACAAGTAACCGGCCCGGGCAAATTTGGGTTATGCATGAATCATTAAACTAATGCGCGCACACTAATCTACGAACGATTTCTCTTCGAGTCTCACCCTAGGAACCCCGATGACATGTGGTACATCAGGTATCCCCAGCGGAGTCGCCAAATTGTGGACATGACGTAGGTCCACCCCGATGCGGCGAAGCGCGGGTTTGGGTAGGCGAATGAATCTCGTGGTAAGATTGTTCTCGGGTTCGAAATTTAAGTCAAAATGGAGTCGCCACCGAATTTTGTGGTTATTCGGAACCATACGAGCCCACTCTATGTCGTCATGGGCTATACACAAAGTAAGCCCACTCCGATTTCAGAGTTTATGGGGCTCGTCCCTTTGCATTGCGATACCGATACCATCTATGCCGGTAATCGTGTAAAGAATGACTCTCGTTCGCCAAGGGTTTCGGACATCCGGAAACCTAAGGTTCTGAGTAAGGGGTGAGGGTACGTGTTGGGAAGCCCACTAAGGACACCCAACCCCGCCCGCACATGGCGGCCTCTACTAAGACATCGTTCGTGTTCGTGATACGCGCGCTAGTAAATTGATTAAATGATATGCAAACAGCGTTTTGTCTAAGCATGTGAATTTTGCGTTAACTACGTCATTTAATGCATCTTATTATTTGTCGGAATGATTTAGCATGCGAGGTTCGTTTATTAAAGCGTAAAAGCAAGTAAATAAACAAAGCTCGAAAGTAAATAAAAATAACGTACAAATTACACGGGCGGAAATACAACCCGGAGTTCACAATACAACAATACGTAAAGAAATGAAATAAAAAATAACGCGATATAATTAAAGGGACGGACCCGTATGTAAATTAGACCGCGAAATTATGTAGATGGACTACCCCGCTTAAATACATATTATATTACGTATTAAACGAAGGACGGAAATATGAGATTGCGGCGTATTACTAGCCTAGTCTCACATCCCGTAGCCTTGTCCCGACTTATCACGTCAAAGTGGTCAAAGTCGTTCTACGTGTCGTGATGTGTAGGTTTTGAAAAAGTATGAAGGTCGGTCGATGGTCTAAAGTCGATAAGGAATGGGGCTCGAAATGCGTGTCCAAGCCCTCGGGTTTGCGGGTTATGAGACCCACTCGATCGAGTCATTGACTGACTCGGTCGAGTGTGTCATTAGCGTGGCTACTGACCACTTTTTGGGGTGCTACTCGATCGAGTGGCCTATGGCACTCGATCGAGTGCCCCCTGTACGAGAGGTAACTCGCCTCGTTTTTGACTTAAAATCGATAGTCGGCCTAACCAAGTACGAATATTACGTGATTCATACTTAGTTCGACCTCCGGTATTATAATCGTGTATGAACGAACATAATACCGTTATCGGGATTTTTAGAAAACGTTTTATTGTTAGATTACGAAACTTTGAATTAGTAACGAGATGTATCCCTCTACGTCACGACATCGAAACTAACCCTTTCGGGTTATGTGATGTCGGTATTCGTGTCAATGGGTCTCGTACCAATTATGGAAATGGAGTTAAATATGTTCAACTACGACGGATCACGATCACGTCACGCCCTTGAGTACATTGGGGCGGGGCTCCTCGAAAGGGCTCCACCTCCGTCATTGCTCGTAAAGGGATTAGACGGACCAATAGTGATCATCGTAGTCCAACGTTTTAAAACCGGTTTTAGTATTAATATATATACACGGTATTAATAACATTAGTAAAAAAAGATGATAAAAAAAGATGAAAAATAAAGATGAAAAATGTAAAGAAGATAGTGTTAGTGTTACTACGATGCAATGATGCAAAAATGTACATAAAAACGATATAGAAAAGAGATAGAAGAAGGGTTTAGGACACCCTCAACATACATGCTAGTATAGACCTCGGAAATGGACTCGTAAAATAGCGGCAAGGCTTGGGAGTATCGAGGATGTAAGCGAGTTATGGTGTGTATGGATGTGTGTGTGTATTACGTCGGTTTTTCGAGGGACGAAGGACTCGGTTTTTGTGTGTGTTGCTTAGGGTTGCTAAGGCTTGATGTGTAGGTATGTAGGTTAGATGTGAGTGTCAAAAGTCTGAAAATGCATGGGAATGAGTCGGTATTTATAGACGTTTCCCACGACCTAGGGGGCACTCGATCGAGTGGCCCTAGTGCACTCGATCGAGTGCTTTAGAAAATGGGCCAAGCCTAGCTCGAAGCGCTCCACTCGACCGAGTGGGCAACCCACTCGATCGAGTGGATCAAACAAAATCGAGATATTTGGGGAAGGTTTGACTTGTTTGTTTTGGTAGCTTTTTTGAATTTGATTTGTGCGCCAAAGTGATCTCAGCTGGTTTATGAGACGGTTTCGTCTTTGACCGGGTTTTGACCCGGTCGCCAAAAGACGGGAATTATTGTTGGTGTCGGCTTTGGCCCAAATTAGTCTCATTTGACTCGGAACGACCCACTGGGCCTAAATTTGAGGTCTGTTTTGTGAGATTTTTACTCCGCTAAAAGTCCATGTCGGATATTATGAATTCCGAGCCCAAATCCGAGTATACTAAGTCACGTTGACGTCCAATCATCATCGGGTGTTTTTCGGAGACTACCATAGACACGTGGCAGTCAAAATGCGGGTGTCTACAGATAGTTGTACCAAAGCACGGTGATTTTTTTAGACGAAAACTAGCCGATAGAAATAGAATTCTTGATAATTATCATTAGAACCCTCAGACACGATAAAAAATGAAGTACATAACTTGTTTCGACTAATTCCGACATGCACGTCTCGAAATGCAATATTATCCTTTTTAAAAGTCTCTATTGTAAACCAAATGACCCTCACAATAATACACCGGAATCTTACTTGGCGAAGAGTTTTTTCAACGCAAATACGGTCGTTTTTGACTATTTTCGAGCGCGGTGATAGTTGTTCTAAAGCGCGAACGTTTTGACGAAAAGTTTCTGATCGAAATAGAATGCCTAATATTGATCATTAGAAACTCTGATGGGTAGGATTTGTCGTGAATCCCAACCGTCAAATAAAACCAACTAACCTAACTAAGGTAGCTAGGGTAAGTCGGGTCGAATCCACAGGGACGGGAGGTCGAACTAAGGTATGCTACGGTCTAGGACTATGTTCGAGACAAGCTATTCTAAGGAGGGGGAGACTAAAGCTAAGCTAGGTCTAAAGCAAGAGAACTATCAAAGGAAACGGGCTAGGATTAGGTCGGGGTCAAAGGGGTAACGGAATGGTCGAGGAAGAGCTAGAGGTGAAGGAGGTAGTAGGGTAATCTAGGTAATGCCCGGGCTCTCGCAACTTAGACTCACCTAGAGGTTCCACCTAAAACCCAACTCAGCGATACACAACACAATCGGAGTTACTAGCACGCTATAGGCCTAGGTCGAATCCGGGCTCTAGCAACTTAGGCCGACCTAGGGGTCGTCCTCACCGGGCTCTCGCAACTTAATGAGGGGACCGAACCCACAAACAACTATCACCCACAAGAGAAAGGCAAGAAAAACAAGCATTCACAACTACTTAGTCATTCAAGCATTTCAACAAACATGTGATGTGCACCAAACCAAGAGGAAACCCAAATCTTCCACCAACATCTCCAACAATCCCTTAATCATCCAATTAACACCCTAATCACCCTACTAACCCTAGCAAGATACTACTCTAACATATCTATACTAAAACTAACACTAATAAAATGAACCAAAACAACAATCAAAACAAACATATTGAAACTAACAAGAACTATGAACTATGAACAATAACAAGAACAAAGGATCAAACTTTAATGATAAAACAAGGATTAAGAGAAGGGAAAAGAGATTATACCAAACTAGAAGATGAAAAGAAGAAAGAAACTTGCATAAATGGAAGAACCCAAAACAAACATCCAAGTTTGTCAAACTTGGTGGAGATCTTGAGGAATTCCCAAATTACAAGTATTAATCTAGGATTAACGATAATCTAAAGACTAATTGTTGGGGTTTTAATACCTCGCAAGCGCACGACGTAATCGTAGCACAATAGAGGGTCGATCCACAAGGAGCGGGACGGTTCCTAATTGTTTTAATTCTAAATGTTTATCTAAGTCTAATAAGGGGGAAATGGTGAACTACGACTACAATGACGAATGATAGACTAGAGAAAGAAATGAAACTAAAGAAGGTGGAAAACTAAAGATAAAACAAGCAAATACTAAAATTTACGATTACTCAAATAGGGAAAAACCTAGGGTCCGACTTAACCTCCGATATACCATAATCATGAGTAAAGAATACCGGGTATTGGATTGCTATGGACGGTGAGAAGAGTGGAACGCCTCTAAGGGTCGGTTACCTCCCTCCCGGGTTCGTAATCCGACTAAGCTAAAACCGGCCACCTCCCTCCCGGGTTCGTGAGTCGATTCTTTAAGACCGCGTCTATTCCCGATTCTTCCTCCTCCCTTTCCCAAGGCAAAGAGTTCAAACCGAAAGCTTGGGTACCCTACCAAGTTCCCACTCCCATGTTCAACTTGGTGGGGTAAAGCGAGTCTAAGGGCGAGGTCTACTTCCTAAACCTAACCGACTCCCATCGGTGGACAAGGGTTAAGGGTTCAAACACAACCCACAAGACAAGTCAATCCACAAAGCCCAAAACTAACCAATTCCCATCAATCCTCAACAATCTAAAAATAGTATTCAAACACACAATTTAGGCATATCGGGGCCAAATCGCACCCTAGAAGAGGACTACTCACTAATCATGGCTAAATTAGTGGAATTAAGTATAAAGGTGGAGTCTTTAATTATGAACATTCTTGTAAATTGAATTATACTACCAATTATGTGAAAGTGGTCAAATTGGAAGAATCTAATTGGGGATTTCTAATACTAACATGAAATTCATAGATATTAACAAAGTGAGAGAAAACTAAACTAATTGCAAACTAGAGTAACAAACAAAGATAACAAGAACTAAGTTAAGCTAAGAAAAAAAAAAGATAACAAGATGAAATTAAGACAAAGAAGGAAGTAAAAATTACCCACTTAAGGAGGATGGAAAGATTAATTAAGAAGAAGAAATAATAATCATAAAAGCTTCAATCTTTGACAATGGGAAGATGAAGATCTTCAAAGGATTACAAACCTCTCTAAAACCCTCAAAGAATTCAAAATAAAATCTTGTGTAATGGAAAACTTAAGAGGCAAAAAAATAAGAATTTGGGTATTTATACTTCTAATTAGGTTACATAGAGAACCGGTCGAAAAACGAAGTGAAATGGCAAAACCGGAGTAACGCACGAAACATGCGTTTCGCACGGTGAGAATCGCACGGTGCCAACCTTCTGACTTGAGAATCGCACGGTCGACCGTGCTATTCTCTTCCTATGCCCATTTTCCCGTTTCTTGTCTTCTATGCGCTTGTTTAGGCTCGAACTCGGGTCATGTACCTCCTTTTACCCGGGCATGCTCAAGTTTCATCGTTTTCGTCACGGAAATGCCTAAAAACGAACAACAAACGCAAAAACCCGTGTAATGCAAAATATAGGCGAAACGAGCCGGAGTGCCAAAGAAAATACGATTAATCGAGGCTAAATAAACGTCAAAAGGGTGTAGAAAAGCGGTCAATAACGGAGTTATCAACCTCCCCACACTAGACATTTACTCGTCCTCGAGTAAGCGCGACAAAGGCAAAGACAAGCACCTAGACTACAAAGAGTGAATGCACAATATAAGCATCCCTCGACCACTCACTAAACTATTACTAACCGCATGAGTATTAGCGCACTCAACGCCCTTTCAACTCACAACGACATACCATGAGGATAGGTATCCCGTTGCAAGGCAAGTTGGGTCTTGCACAAAACTATTGACACAAACAATCGATTAAGCCCACAAATACAAGACATGTTTGCATCACAAAAGGAAAACACCGTCACCCTCATCAAGATGGCGGGAAAAACACTAATCATCCACCTATTATGAAAACTAACATTCTCAAACTAGTTAACCTACAAGACATGGACAAAAATCTAATACTATAGCTATAAATTACTATGAACATCGATAATCTAGCAAATTTTCTCCCAACCTTCCAAATAAATTACAAGAGGGCGTAAGATGGCGTGGAAAGGTAGAACCGTGGCGTTATAAAACACTGTAGGTAAGTGTGCCTCGACCTCTTTATGAAATAAAGAGAAGGATCGTCCCAAAACTTAATATGACCAAATAATCCAAGTAAAGAAAAAGGAATAGAAAAGTGATAATTCCAATGACCGGTTTACCACCGCTATCTTCCTTCCTCAGGAACTCGGTCCCTCGGTAGGCCCTTCACGATGGCTCCCCAAATCAACGGAAAATTTATTTATTTTGATGTGTGGTGATCTTTTTTTTTTTTTTTTTTTTTTTTTTTTTTCGATTTTCATAGTTTTTCATTTCTTTCTTTCTCCCCCTTGCTTTCTTTTCAATTTCTTCTTTTTCTTTGTTTCTTTTTCGATTTTTTTTTTTTTTTTTTTTTTTTTCTATTTTTCTTTTCTTTTCTCTCTTTTTTTTTTTTTCGAAGTGGGGAGAACATTACACATTAGAATCACCAATAAGCGAAAAGCAAAAATTATTGTGAAAAGTATTTGTGATTTTTGATAGATAATCTTGGATTATAAAAGCGGTCACAATGAATAATGGTCACCTAGGGACACGAGGCACGGTAACCAAGGAGTTTTCACACCACGGGGGATCAAAATGGTCAAGTGCAAACCCCCGAGTAATCTATTTGGTAGGAAGGGTGGACCTAAGCTAGAATGTCGATAAACCAAGTATTTTAAAGCTATTCTACTAGATTCGAGTCCTACATCAAGGTAAGTAAAGCTAATAAGAAAATGTAGGCTTCCAACATAAGCTTCAAGACTAGGTTTTCGAAAATATTTACACTACCCTAAGGCACACTAAACTAAACCCTAAACACACGAAAATAAAGAAAACAAATAAAACAAAACACGAATGAGTCAATTTCCACAAGTAAGCAAACAACCAACAACCCAAATGTTCATCCAAGAACCTCCAATACAATCAAAATCCCATCCTCCTTCAACAAATGCAAGGAAAAAAAAAGAATAAGGTGGAAAGAATATACCGGGACGGTCTTCATCCATCTACCTCGGATTTTGATTTTTGGCGTCCGACGGGTTGTTTACCTACACAAGGGAAAAAGAGGAAACAACACAAAAACAAATATATGTACACAAGCTACACTAAATCAAACTAGACACACAAGACTCCTCCCCACACTTGAACTTTGCATTGTCCCCAATGCAAAACTCAAGATGGAAAGAAGAAAGGAAGTAAAAAAAAACTAGGAATTAAAAAAAACTAAGGAAGGATTAAAAGAAACTAAGAAAATCTAATAAAAAAAATATGAAAGAAAGTGAAATAAATAAAAGAATTTTTTTTTTTTTTTTTTTTTTTTTTTTGGATTTTCAAGTGGTGTTTTAGTGTAATCAAGTCACTAAAGCACCGGGAGCAAAACATTTGGATTTTTCAATGGATTTTCGGTGTAATCAAGTCACCGAAAATCCGGGAACAATAATTTTGGATTTTTCGAAAATGGAAATCCGGTGTAATCACATCACCGAATTTCCGGGAGCAATAATCGTACTCTCATCATTCATCACTCAACACTGGCAAATACACCAAGAATAACTTCATCAAAACTAGCCATCACAAAAGTTTCACCAAATCAAAAATTTCCACTCAAAGTTCCACGAATCCTCAAGTATAAACTCGCATCCAACAATCACCAAACTCACCCTCCAAAACTCACCCCACCTATATACTCCACTCCTCACCATACAACACAACCACTCAACTCCTCAACGATCACCAACACAACCGAAAACTACCTCCCCACACTTACATGAAATCATGAAGTTCATTGGGGAGGGGGGAAACGAGAGTAGAAACTATCAAAGAAAGAATTTACCGAGTTTTCAATTCGGTGGATAGATCCCATCGCTTCTTCGTGTTGTTGTTGGGATAATGTTCGGATTTCCTCGATGGACCGACGATTCTCCTCGTGGTTAGAGGTCACAAGGTCCGAGAGTGTGTTGATTTGGGTAGTAATAGCGGACATATCCCAAGGTGTGTAACTCGGTTGGGGAAATCCTTGTCCGTACCCAAATGGTGGTTGTTGACCATGCCCATGTCCAAATTGTGAACCTTGCCCATACCCAAATTGTGGACCGGTGTTCAAAGAAGAGGGACCGGGTTGGTGCATAGATGAGCGGGGAGGATCAAGAGGACGACCTTGTTCCTCTTCCTCATTCTCATCCTCAAACTCGTCCTCATAGACGATGCGGGAAGGGTCATGGCCATAATTGGCGTATTCCCAAGGGGAGTAGATGTCCTTACGCACAAATTCATTCATTCTCAAAGGCATACCCCAATTTTCCCGGTTTGA
Source organism: Agrostemma githago (assembly GCA_958450325.1). NCBI lineage: Eukaryota > Viridiplantae > Streptophyta > Magnoliopsida > Caryophyllales > Caryophyllaceae > Agrostemma > Agrostemma githago. Next base: position 4,422,459 of record OY288255.1, read on the forward strand.
GATCGTAACATGGGGCTTGTCCGGTAGTATCATGGAGCGAAGGGAGGTGATGTAAAATAGGAGTCGGGCGACTCCATCCATTGTGGTGATACAAATTGAGTTTTCAAGGTAGTCGGTGTCAATGTAGGTACCGCCGGAGGCTCTAGGTTCCGGTTCTGTAATCATTCCCAACCCTTGGGCAATCAATGTCACTAGACCCCCACCCACTATTACCTTAGGTGTGACCACAGTCATCGAATGAAGGTGTGCGACCACGGCCTTGGTGAAGTCGATTGTTAGAGGCCGGTTATATAACACTTCCATGAGTGATTGAAGTGCTACCGCGCTCACCCGGTGTTGGGTTTCATAAGAACCGATAAGGATTTCCGAAAATAGGCGCAAAACATAACGGAGGGCGGGGTTGCGTATCTCACTAAGAGCGGTTGTCCTAGCCTCATACGGTTCATTGGTCCTAGCAATTTCCCTCCAAAACTCCGCTCTCTCCTTGACTACCTCCGCCTTTTTAGAGGCTTTCTCCTTAGCTTGGTGAATGAAATTTATACCGAGGATTCGGGCCAACCTTTCTAAGCTCAAGGTAAATTCATTACCTAGTAATTGGAATGAGATGGATGGGTTGTGGCCCGAGGTGTTGGTGGTGAGGGTTGCAAGAAATTCACAAGTCAATGACTTAAAACTATAGGCATGCATGAAAGCAATCGGGCAATTAAACCGCTCTATTAGGACATCTAGATCATCATCTATGCCCGTTGCTATCATAGTCTCTCGGTGAAAAAACCGAGTCGGTTTAAATCCCGCTTTCATAAGTTGTTTATACTTAGCACGCTGTTTTTCTAAATTAAAGCCTACATTATCAGACTTGTATTTAAATAAGCTTACCCTTTGCTTTGTAAGAGCGGGTTCGGAGGAGGAAGATGCTTCCGTACCTATTATTGGTCTTTTTGGTGCCATGAGTAGATGTGGACCAACGAGGTATGCTGTAGAAGTTGTCTCCGACCCGAATCAAAACCGTCACCCTACCCGGAAAAATTTTTTTCAGCCCGGAATCGCCTCAAAGTAATCTCAAAAGAACCGCGGCGCTTCAAATACCCGTCCTTCAAAAGATGAGTCAATTTGAAGGAGAGTAAGAGGGCTAAAAATTAGATCTAGGAATTTTTTGTGATGATGAACTTTGTTATTTATGGTGGATTTGTGTAGTGTAGAGTGAAGAGGGAGTAGTAAGGGAGAGAATGGTGCAAAAATTAGGTGATTTGGGTATGTTTTGAGGATTATATGGGAAAAATAGGTTGAAGGTGGATGAAGGTTTAATGGAGATATGAAGATGGATGTTGGGGAAGATGAAGATATGAAGGATTAGTATTAATAATAATAATAATAATAATAATAATAATAATAATAGTGATAATAGTGTGATAAGAGGGAATGAGGGGGGGGGGTCGGGTATTAGGATTAAAGAATTTATTTTTTTTTTTTTTTTTTTTTTTTTAAAATAGCGCACGGTAGCATGCGTATCGCACGGTGGGTTACGCACGGTCATAACCTTCTGATCTGCGTTTCGCACGGTCGACCGTGCGTAACTCATACTATCCCCATTTTCCCAAATTTTTTTTTCTAAGCTCTCCAAATCGAACCCAATATGCTCCAATCCCTTAATAAAGCTCCAAAAACGATATAAATCGTCACAAAAGTACTCCGCCAAGAAAATCCAATAAGAAGAAAAGGTAGAAAAGTGTCAAGTATCGGGGTTGCCTCCCTCGAAGCGCCTTTGTTTAAGGTCGTTGGCTCGACCGAATGAATTTGTTGAGAATTATACAATAGAAATCTTCTTAATGCATGGAATTAGGTGAGCTTGAGGGAAGCGATTTCCCTTTGAATTGGTTGCCCGGCGAAATAGTGCTTAAGCCGGCTACCGTTTACTTTGAATCTTTCTTCATTCCCCTCCACCTCCACCGAACCATAGGGAAATACCTTCACGATCTTGAATGGACCCGACCATCTCGACTTGAGCTTCCCGGGAAATAGTCTCAACCTTGAGTTAAAAAGGAGGACTAGTTCACCTTCCTTGAATTCCCTCCTCACTAGATTCTTGTCATGGAATCTCTTGGTTTTCTCCTTGTAAATCTTCGCATTCTCGTAAGCATGTAGGCGGAATTCTTCGAGCTCGTTAAGGTCCAAGAGCCTCCTTTCTCCGGCTTTCTTCATGTCTAAGTTCAAACACTTGATTGCCCAATAAGCCTTATGTTCCATCTCGACAGGAAGGTGACAAGCCTTCCCATATACGAGACGGAACGGGGAGGTTCCGATTGGTGTTTTGAAGGCGGTTCGGTACGCCCAAAGGGCTTCATCAATCCTTGACGCCCAATCTTTCCTTGATCGATTGACTGTTTTTTCGAGGATCGTCTTGATTTCTCGATTAGAAATTTCCGCTTGCCCATTGGTTTGCGGATGATATGCAAGACTTTTCTTGTGTTGAATACCATATTTCTTGAGCATGGCGGCTAATGTTCTCTCAAGGAAGTGAGTACCCCGGTCACTAATCAAGACTCTAGGGACTCCAAACCTAGGAAATATGATCTTGGTCAAGAGCTTTATCACCGATTTCGCATCACAAGTCTTGGTGGGGATTGCCTCCACCCACTTACTCACATAATCAACCGCCACTAATATATACTCGTTCCCACAAGAGGAGGGGAAAGGACCTTGGTAATCTATTCCCCACACATCGAAAATCTCGACCTCAAGCATACATTGTAGTGGCATCTCATGGCGCCTTGATATGTTCCCGCTCCTTTGACATTTGTCACAACTCTTGACGTGAGCGGCTACGTCATGGTAGATAGTGAGCCAATAGAATCCACATTGTAGAATCTTGGCGGACGTCTTCATTGAGCTCGCGTGACCGCCACAAGGCATATCATGACAATGTGTTATAATAGACTTGGTTTCTTCGTAGGGCACACATCTTCGGAATAACCCGTCGGCACATGACTTGTATAAGTTGGGATCCTCCCAATGAAATTGCTTGACATCATGGAAGAATTTCTTCTTCTTGTGAGAGTCGTAGTCATGGGGCACAATTCCCGACACAATATAATTCACGAAATCGGCATACCACGGGGCCTCTACCATTGATAGAGCTAGTAGATGATCGTCTCGAAGGGAATCATCTATGGGTATGTCCGGATCACGGTCTTCGAGCACTAGTCGAGATAAATGGTCGGCGACCACATTTTCTGTTCCTTTCTTATCCCGGACCTCAATGTCAAACTCTTGGAGGAGTAGAACCCACCGGAGTAAGCGAGCTTTGGAATCCTTCTTTGCCATAAGATACTTCAAGGCCGAATGGTCGGTGTGGACAATAACTTTCGACCCCACAAGGTAGGATCGGAACTTCTCCATTGAATATACCACCGCCAAAAGCTCTTTCTCCGTGGTTGTGTAATTTGCTTGAGCGGAGTCGAGGGTCTTGCTTGCGTAATAGATTGCATGGAGTTTCCCTTCCTTTCTTTGTCCCAAAACCGCCCCAATGGCGAAATCGCTCGCGTCGCACATAAGCTCAAAGGGGATATTCCAATCCGGGGCTTGAATAATGGGAGCCGAAATGAGGGCATCCTTCAACTCCACTTTAGGAGGCGTAGATCTCTCCTCATATAACCCTTCCTCGGTCAAGCTTTCTAGTGACCTTGTGGTGCATTGCTTCAAGATTGAGTCCATAGCTAGAGCATATTCCATTGCATCCATTTCCGAATTCTCGATAATAGACTCCTCAAGGACATGATGAGCATCTTGCTCCATGGTAGACTCTTCAAGCATTTGCACTTGGTAACACGATCCAAGATTTGATGGTTCCTTCATGGCTTTCTCAAGTGAAAACTCCATCTTGTCATCCCCAACTTGGAGTGAGAGCTTACCATTCTTGACATCAATAAGAGCTCCCCCGGTGGCTAGGCATGGACGACCAAGTATAATGGGAATCTTGGTGTCTTCAGGGATGTCCATGATATAGAAGTCACACGGGATGATTAAGTTCCCGACTTTGATTGGCACATCCTCGGCTATCCCCATCGGATATTTAACGGAACGATCCGCTAATTGGAGGGACACTCTTGTTGGAGCTAGCTCAAAGCCCTCAAGCTTATTGAAGATGGAAAGGGGCATAAGGCTTACACTTGCCCCTAGATCACAAAATGCCTTCTCAATGTTGATGGAACCAATTGAGCAAGGAATAGTGAAGCTCCCGGGATCTTCCAATTTTTGTGGCAACTTGTTTAAGAGAACGGCACTACACTCCTTTGAAAGGCTTACCGACAATTGCTCACCATATGCCTTTTTTGAAATGACATCCTTCAAGAACTTGCCATAAGAGGGGATGTCTCTAATGACCTCAAGGAAAGGAAGTGTGATATGCATGCTCTTCATCATCTCCAAGAACTTACCATACTTTTGCTCAAGCTTGGCCCTAGCTAACCTTTGAGGAAATGGAATCGGTGGCACATAAGCTTTGACCTCATTAGTAACCTTTGGGGTTTCTTTTGCCACATGATCTTCAATGATGGACGGTTCATCAACAACCACTTCACTTGAACCCTCTTTTTCACCCTTTACTTCCTCACTTACTTCATCTTCAACATTGGCCTTCCTCTTCTTGTTAACCACAACTTCATCCAATATGCGCCCATTCCTTAATTGAATGGCATTCAATTCGCCTTTACCCTTAGGATTTTCTTTAATACCTCCGGGAAATATCCCACTCGATGCGGTCAACTCGTTGACTTGGTTCGCGAGTTGTTGTATTTGATGATCGGTGATTCTTTGGGCATTTTGGACTTGACTCTTCAATTGAGAGATTGAAGAAGTAGTCTCTTCATGACGTTGATCTTGGCGTTGAATGAAGCTATTTTGGGTGCTCATCATTTGCTCCATAAGTATTTCCAAATTGGACTTAGGTGGTGGAGCTTGTTGTTGCACAATTTGTTGTTGTGGGACTTGAGTAAGTTGTTGTTGATGTGGTATAGGAGTAGTGAATGGTGTAGGGGTTTGATATGGAACTTGAAATTGATTTTGGAGGGGGGTTTGGAATGGGGTGGTGTTGAATGTTGGTCTTGCTTGGAAATTTCTTGCTTGAAAACCCGATGTATCTTGTGCTTGGAAGTTGAATCCTTGATTAAAGCCTTGATTTGGCCTTTGGAAATTTTGATTAAATGTAGTCTTTTGTTGATTTGGAGTTTGGAAGTTCTTGTTCCCATAGGATAAGAACGCTCTTTGTCCGGGATGATATTGGTTGTTGTTGAATGCTTGCCTTGCATTTGTTTCCCATATACCATTGGCTTGCTCCATTGTGGTGACAACACAACACTCCGCGGCATCATGACTTGGACTTCCGCATAGCTCACAAGAGAACTCATTGATCTCCTTAGAAGAACTCGATCCCCCTTGCTTGAATTGAGAAAGTTGCTTTGTCAAATTATCTATCTTTGCATTAAGAGCATTCAAGGTCTCACTATTATCTTGCTTCTTCAACTTCCTCCTATCCCCACCCCAATGATGATTATTGGAGGTCATCTTCTCAATGAAACCCATAGCCGCGGTGTGGTGTACTAGATCAATAGCACCACCGGCCGCCGCATCCAATCCCACTTGATATTCGGGACGCACACCATTGTAGAATGTGAGGATGACCACATGAGGGGCTATGCCATGATGAGGGCATTGTCTTAGCAACTCCTTAAACCTCTCCCATGCATCATAGAGGGATTCATGGTCTTCTTGGGCAAAATTGGTTATATCATTTCGGTACTTCGCCGTCTTGCCCGGTGGAAAGAACTTCAACAAGAAAGCCTTGGATAATTTGTCCCAAGTATCAAAAGAACCGGCCGGTTGACTTCTTAGCCACTCCTTAGCTCTCCCATTCAATGAATACGGGAAAAGTCTCAAGCGAATAGCTTCATCCGAGGCTCCATTGATCTTGACATTATCGCAAGCTTCCAAGAATACATTAATATGCTCATTGGGATTATCAAGAGGTAACCCGGAGAATTGATTTTGTTGTACGAATTGAATAAGAGTAGTCTTGATCTCAAAATTGTTTGCTCCAATTGCGGGCCTCGTAATACTTGATTGCGACACCACTTGGGGTGTCGATTCCTCTCGTATAGAAGCCATAATAGGAGGCGGTGATGGTGGTCTTGGAGAATTAACTTCTTCGTCGGACTCAATTGTTTCTTCGGATCTTATTTCTTCCTCGGATTCGGAAATAATAGGTGGTGAAGGTGGTTGCCCTCGATTTCTTCTTCTCTCGGCGTTGTATCGCCTTGCGGTAGCTTCAATCTCGGGATTCAACAAATGAATTGGTGAGAGCCCAAGAATCCGCCTACTCATGCAAAACAATACACAAACTAGAAAGTAGGAGTTAGATCACGAGCAAAGGCACACCGGAGTGTGCAAAGTAACCAATAACTTAGTCTAAACGCAAGAATAAAAACTACTAGTACCGCTAACACTCCCCGGCAACGGCGCCAAAAACTTGTTGGGGTTTTAATACCTCGCAAGCGCACGACGTAATCGTAGCACAATAGAGGGTCGATCCACAAGGAGCGGGACGGTTCCTAATTGTTTTAATTCTAAATGTTTATCTAAGTCTAATAAGGGGGAAATGGTGAACTACGACTACAATGACGAATGATAGACTAGAGAAAGAAATGAAACTAAAGAAGGTGGAAAACTAAAGATAAAACAAGCAAATACTAAAATTTACGATTACTCAAATAGGGAAAAACCTAGGGTCCGACTTAACCTCCGATATACCATAATCATGAGTAAAGAATACCGGGTATTGGATTGCTATGGACGGTGAGAAGAGTGGAACGCCTCTAAGGGTCGGTTACCTCCCTCCCGGGTTCGTAATCCGACTAAGCTAAAACCGGCCACCTCCCTCCCGGGTTCGTGAGTCGATTCTTTAAGACCGCGTCTATTCCCGATTCTTCCTCCTCCCTTTCCCAAGGCAAAGAGTTCAAACCGAAAGCTTGGGTACCCTACCAAGTTCCCACTCCCATGTTCAACTTGGTGGGGTAAAGCGAGTCTAAGGGCGAGGTCTACTTCCTAAACCTAACCGACTCCCATCGGTGGACAAGGGTTAAGGGTTCAAACACAACCCACAAGACAAGTCAATCCACAAAGCCCAAAACTAACCAATTCCCATCAATCCTCAACAATCTAAAAATAGTATTCAAACACACAATTTAGGCATATCGGGGCCAAATCGCACCCTAGAAGAGGACTACTCACTAATCATGGCTAAATTAGTGGAATTAAGTATAAAGGTGGAGTCTTTAATTATGAACATTCTTGTAAATTGAATTATACTACCAATTATGTGAAAGTGGTCAAATTGGAAGAATCTAATTGGGGATTTCTAATACTAACATGAAATTCATAGATATTAACAAAGTGAGAGAAAACTAAACTAATTGCAAACTAGAGTAACAAACAAAGATAACAAGAACTAAGTTAAGCTAAGAAAAAGAAAAGATAACAAGATGAAATTAAGACAAAGAAGGAAGTAAAAATTACCCACTTAAGGAGGATGGAAAGATTAATTAAGAAGAAGAAATAATAATCATAAAAGCTTCAATCTTTGACAATGGGAAGATGAAGATCTTCAAAGGATTACAAACCTCTCTAAAACCCTCAAAGAATTCAAAATAAAATCTTGTGTAATGGAAAACTTAAGAGGCAAAAAAATAAGAATTTGGGTATTTATACTTCTAATTAGGTTACATAGAGAACCGGTCGAAAAACGAAGTGAAATGGCAAAACCGGAGTAACGCACGAAACATGCGTTTCGCACGGTGAGAATCGCACGGTGCCAACCTTCTGACTTGAGAATCGCACGGTCGACCGTGCTATTCTCTTCCTATGCCCATTTTCCCGTTTCTTGTCTTCTATGCGCTTGTTTAGGCTCGAACTCGGGTCATGTACCTCCTTTTACCCGGGCATGCTCAAGTTTCATCGTTTTCGTCACGGAAATGCCTAAAAACGAACAACAAACGCAAAAACCCGTGTAATGCAAAATATAGGCGAAACGAGCCGGAGTGCCAAAGAAAATACGATTAATCGAGGCTAAATAAACGTCAAAAGGGTGTAGAAAAGCGGTCAATAACGGAGTTATCACTAATCTACACTAATCTATGCTAATCTATCCTAAAATAATCTAGGGTTTAGTCTAATATGAAGTGCATCCCATTAACAAAACAAGGGAAGAGTATATAAAGGGTTACAAGTGGAAAGGAGAAGAAAGAAAGGAGTGCGGGCTGAAAAGGGCTCATCCCGTTCGGGATGAGTTGGTCCCGTTCCGGATGGACCCTTCACAGAACACCTCTCTTTTGTGCACCTCAACCGGAACCGGTTGAGCCTTGTAGGTCTCCTTTAAGCTTCTTTCGGTCCCTCCTTGCTTCTCATGGGTTTCTCATCAATTCTCGGGACTCGGGATCGGGTCTCGGAGGCTCGGGACTCGGGATCGGGTCTCGGAGGATCGGGACTCGGGATCGGGTCTCAGAGGCTCGGGATTGGGTCCCAAGCTAAGGTCTCGGGGTCGATTCCAAGGCATCGAGTCATCGTTCCTTTACTCCGTTGGCTCCAAAATGTGTATGTATCGAGTCGGAATCGCTCCAACTCTTCCAAATCGATCTCGGGAACCTGAAACGAACTAAAGGAAGCATAAGAAGCCCATAAACCGCTCCCAAGGAGCGATTCCACAAGGAAAATGGGACCAAAACACTACGAAATAGGCACTACAAACCACACTTATCAAACTCTGACACAATAAAATCTAAAGTGTACAACTTATTTCGACTGATTCCGATACGTCTCAAAATGCAATCTTATCCCTTTTAAATAAAGTACCTATTGAAAACCAAATAACTCGCATAATACACCGGAAGATTTTACTTGGTGTGGAGTTTGTTCAGCGCGAATATGAACCCGTTTTATTCCCGGAGCCAAAAGGTCGAGAAAACGCGGAAAATAACCTTCAAAATCGATCGTTTTCGATTATTTTTTAGCGCGGTGATAGTCGTTCTAAAGTGCAAATGTTTTTTTTTTTATCAAAACTTGTCAATAGAAATAGAATGTCTAATAATGATCATTAAAACCCTCTGTTACGATAAAAAATGTTTTATAGAACTTGTTTCGACTGATTCCAAAATGTCTCAAACTGTAACCTTATCCTTTTTACCATCTCTTTTGAAATCCCATGACCTTCATAATACACCGGATCATCTTATTTGTTGTAGAGTTTGTTCAGCGCAAAGGTAGAACTATTTTATTCTGAAACCTAAAAGGTCGGAAAAACGTGGATAATAACCTTCAAAATCTTGCCGTAATTTCTTATGGGATGGTGGTGTGGAAGGAACTAATCGAGCTCTTGTCAGCTGGGAGAAATTGTGTTGCCCGAAGGATGAAGGAGGTTTAGGGCTTCGAGATATATGCATTTGGAATGAGGCTGCTGTAGCCAAATTGGCGTCTTGGATTTTTGATCAACCGGATCGTCTATGGGTCCGGTGAGTAAATAATATTTATCTGAAAGGGAGTGATTGGAGAGATTATCGACCGAATACAGATGCTACTTGGGCGTGGAGGAAAATATGCCAGGTTAAGGATAAAATTAAGGACATGTTTATGAATGGCCTTTGGCATGGATCACTTACTCGATATTCGATATCTAGGGCCTATCACGAGATGAGGGCACTTAGATCGAAGGTTGAGTGGGCTAGGCTTGTTTGGAGTGGTTGGAGTATTCCGAGACATAGCTTTATTTCTTGGCTAGTGTTTAGGGATGCTTTAAACACGAGGAAAAAACTGGCAAAGGTTGGAGTTGCTACTTCGGACCGTTGCTATTTTTGTGAGATGGATGAGGAGAATATTGAGCATTTGTTTTTTGGTTGCATTGTAACTGGAGCGCGAGGGTGATGGACCTGCTCGGTGCATGGGTACAGAAGGCGATTCCGTCTGTTGACGGTCTCAAATGGGCTAGCAAGTTGCGGGGAACAAAACTACAATGTAATATATTGAGAGCAATTGTGAATGCAGCGATATATCACATATGGAGGAGTCGAAATATTTGCAGAATAGAAGGAAAATTGCAGCATCCGCAGAGTATTGTTAAATTGATCAAATTGGATGAAAGAATAGAATAATGTGCAAGGTGAAATATCCGTTAAAGGCTAAAGATGCTAGATGGCTGCATAAGCTGATGTAGTCACTCATTTGTACAGTAATTCTTTTTATTAATATACTTACCCTTTACCAAAAAAAAAAAAAAAAAAAAAAAAAAAAAAAAAAAAAAACTTCAAAATCGATCGTTCTCGACTTCTTCGAACACGGTGATAGTTATTCTAAAACGTGAATGTTTTTTTGACCAAAACTTATCGTTAGGAATAGAATTTCTAATAATGATCATTATAACCCTCCGTCACGATAAAAAAAAAATTGTATAGAAGTTGTTTATTTTGACTGATTACAAAACGTCTCAAAAGGTAATCTTATCCGATCCCTTTTAAACGTCACTATTGAATATTAAATGACCTTCATAATATACCGGGGCATCTTACTTGTTTTAGATTTTGTTCGGCGCGAATATAGAACTATTTTATTCTGGAACCTAAAAGGTCAAAAAAAAATGTGAATAATAACCTTCAAAACCGATCGTTTTCGGCAATTTTCGAGCGCGGTGATAGTTTCTAAAAAATGCGAATATTTTTTTGACAAAAACTTTCCGATAGGAATATAATTTCTAATAATGATCATTAGAACACTCCGCACGATAAAAAATTTGTATAAAATTTGTTTTGAGTGATTCCAAAGCGTCTCAAAATGTAATTTTATCCCTTTTAAAAATCTATATTTAAATCCAAATGACCTTCATAACAATACATCAGGACATCTTACTTGTTATAGAGTTTGTTTATCGCAAATATGAACCCATTTTATTCCGAGATCGAAAGGTTGAAAAAATTAAATGTGGATAATAACCTTCAAAATTGTTGGTTTTTGTCTATTTTCGAGCGCGGTGATAGTTGTTATAAAGCGTGAATGTTTTTAGACGAAAAACTTAACTACAGGAATATAATGACCGGTAAAAGAAACATTCCATAGCTTACAAGAAAAGGGTAGATACAATGATGCATGGGAGTAGAAGATAAGGTAGTGATTTAAGTAATTAATTAGCTAGGCAGCAGTAAAAGAGGAGTGGTAAGAAATGAGGAGCAGAAGCAGTAGCAGAATAAGAGCAACACCAAAGGGAGATGCAGCACCAGTACTACCACCGGCAGAGTAGAAGGAGTGGAGGTGGAGGCGAGGGAAGCGTAGGACGTAGGAGCGTTGGGAGGGAGTAGCAGCGTAGCGTATGAGGAGGAAGAGCGCGAGGGGGAGCAGGATGAGGAGCAGCTTCAAGTCGAAGGCAACGGGGTGAAACTGCTTGGAGGAAGAGGAGGAGGACAAGTAGAGGTAGAATCCTAGTACGCCTCCGAATGCAAGCAGTGGCCAGCTTGGCCATTGCTGCTCCTCCGCTCTATTATTATTATTACTGTCGCTGCTGCTCACATCCGTCACCGCTGCTGGGTCCGTCGTCACCACCGGATTATCCTCCGGGCTAATACTACTCATCGCCGGCTTGCTTTAATTATTATGTTTTGGAGTGAATGTTGTATTCATGTATGTATGTATGTATGTATCCAGTTTTAAAGTGAAGATATGTCTCAGCAATTTGATGCTATATCTATACATCTTGTGTACTGCGAATGCATGCCTTGTTCTGTGCCACCTGCACGCTGACTACGCACCGCACCTCACCTCCTTTCCTTCTGATCACTTCTCACCGCCTCAACCGATTATATTCCTTGTAATTCTCCAACCCAACCAACCTGCCCTGCTCTGATGTCTCATACACTCAGGGATGTTTGGTTGGAGGCTTTGGGATGGATTGGAATGAATTTGATCCATTTCAATGTTTGGTTGGAGCATTTAGGATTGGAATTAGAATCCCAATGATTCCAACTCCATCCCAACCCATTGGAATCCCATCCCCTACTCCATCCTCAAGTTTCTAACTTCATCCTACTTTAACACAAACACAATCCGCTCCATCCTCAAACCAAACAACCGTAAACAAGTATGGATATCTAACTCCAACCCTTCGTGAAATCACACTCCATTCCAATCCATTCCCATACTACGAACCAAACGGCCCCTCAATATTCTAAATGTAACTAACGACATTATTCTTGGTTTTGTAATCCATCTTTTACATTCATTTGCTTTAAATTACTCCTCAATTGCATTTTTTTATTATCATTTACTAAAATCTAGTTTTAAGAAATTGTAGCAATATAACATAATATATAATATCGTTTCACAAATTAATTTAAACATGAAATAAATAGTACTAGTAATTGAAGTTCACTATTTTTCCTTACTATTCCCTCCTCTCGTTCTTTTTTTTTTAACTTTGATTAAAAAACTATCATAATGAATACAAAAAAACAAACAAATAAATAAAATGATGAAGTATATTTGAAATGAGAAAAAATAAATTACGACAGGACAAATATCATTAAGCAACCTCAAAGATACCGCGAATCTCGCAGATAGTATATCAACATTAGTTTTGATTTAGAATAAAACTAATTCAAGAGTTAGATTTCGCTTTATAAATTTGTTGGGATAACACAGCTTTAGTCCAAGTTGTGATTGAACGTGACCTCAATTTAAATGAAAGGGCTTAATTAATGTGATTTAATTTAATGGAGTTGAATACAGTATTATTGATCGAATTGAAATGAGTTGAAAAAAATACGAACTTATTCTATTTTCCCGTAAATAAATACTCCGTACAATGTTAAGCGAGTAAAAATGTAAAATTAGAGCATACAAACACGCATAGAAGAGACCATCTTTTATTAACATTAACGAGAGATATTTTACTTAATCCTATGAATTGCGTTTTTTTGGTTTTACTTATGTCTCTTATTACTCATATCCATTTAATTCTTTACATAACAAAAGTAAATATCACTACTTTTTAGTTATCATTTGATTTATTAATAATAAGTTTGATGCTACTATTTTTCTTAAAAGTGATAAAAATGTGGGTGAAAAATTGAACGATGGGGAGGGTGTATTAACTTAGCGCGAGAGTATTTCTTTGTAGACCTCATCATATTAATGATCTCAATTTTGTGTTAAATAGAAAAGGCACCTAGTGAGCATGGTTGAATAGTCCAGGAAACATCAAAGACGGGCCAGCCCAGGTGAGAAAGGGCTAACTTAACTTCAATGGATCCCATAATCAACCGCACTAACAAATACACAAACCCTAGCTTGCTTTTACAGCCACCTATATAGCTCCTCTTTCCTTCTTCCTATTCCTCATCGTCTCCCCTCTTTTCTTCACACTCTTTGTTTGTTTGTTTGTTTGTTTGTTTATTTGTTTTTGTATACGATGTGAAATCAAGTGATGATTTGGAGTCAAATTCTCACGACGGTCGTCTGAGGCGCTTTGTGCTGTTTTTGATGCATAAATTCCAAGTTTCTGATGATTCTCCTTTCAATCTCTTTGTTTTGTAATTCTACCCCAAATTATTAAATAAGATCGTTGTATGGCGTATATCGATTTTATAATATTAAAGTCGTTGTATGTCATATAACGTTCTTATATGATAATTAGAGATAGATAGATGATAGATGGATGGATGGATGAGCATGGTGATGTAAACAGTAAAATATATCCGACTACTTATCGTGAAAGGAATGCAATACCTCCTACTCATGCTGAATGCTCATTTGTCCCCTCTATTTGCCCTCTTTTTTCTTCTTCTTGTTTGAAATAGTTATGATTTGGAAAATGGAAGTGTCAGGGGCACGATGAGGAGTAACATTGACTCTCTAGATGAGATCGATGAATTAGTCGATCACTGATATTAATTTCAATTAATTCAAAGTCCTTTTCATTCTGAGTACCCTTAATTAATTCATTCCATTTTCTTATAATCAAATTTCATTATTTCACCTCTTTTAAAACTGTCAGTATAATACAATTCTCCTTGAAATTTATGATTTTTATGTGTTTTTGGTTAGATCTGTTATGTTTTTTTCTGATGACTTAGCTGAGTTGAACAAATTGACATTCAGCTTATAGATTTCGGAACAAACTGAATTTTGTTTGAATATAGAAGTGAACAAAACTCATTCTTGGTACCTGTATTTGGGTAGCGTCCCTATCTTAGGTGAGAATTCAATTTCAATTTTACAGCAAGGTAGTAGAGTTGTTTTGGGATATCAGAGAGGCAAACCTATTACTCATAAAAATGAACTTGTTAAAGTGTCCGAAAATTTTACTCTTTTGACCCTATAAATTGGATTGATTATGTTTAATGGTTGTACCAGATAGACTAATTCGAGAAAGAGATGGAATGAGCATGGTGATGTAAACAGTAAAACTTATCCGACTACTTATCGTGAAAGGAATGCAATACCTCCTACTCATACTGAATGCTCATTTCTCCCCCATCTTTTTGTTTCATAAACTCTCTCTTTATTACTTCCTCCTCTCAAACCAAACATAACCAATGTTAAATTAAATTTTTAGAATTTTTTTTAGGAAAGATATTGATGATATAAAATGTGTATTGGTAAATTTGAAAAAGTAAGTGATCCCTTTGATTATGAAGCGAGGGAGTATTTTATATCCAATTTTATGAATATTCATGAAGAATATCTTAGTAAGATGACCTAGTTTTAATCTAGGAGGATCAATTATTTGGAATTTTCTCGTGTGAGAGAGGTTTCACTTGATTTAATTGTATTTATGATTTGACTTTTTAATTCTCGTGATAGAAGGAGACTACATCTTGTCTATTACATGAATATAAATATTATAAGTTGTTGATGTGTCATCCCACATCCGAAAATGTGATATCAATCCTCATTGAGAAGCAATGGTAATTTGTCAGGATATCTTCATCCACCGGATAATTTGTGTTTTGTTCCACCCCACCCTGTAGTTTGGCCCAAAAATATAGGCAAAGGAAACGGGGATGTAAACGTTTTCGTATGCCTGGGGAATAACCAAGTTTGAGGCAGACAAGCACGCACTGGCACGGCTACAGATTCAATTAATTTCCGAGGGATTGTTATACTCCATACGGAGTATGTGTCTAATGTGTATAGATTCATAGTACCACGACTACTTAATCAAGTGCTTGCGAAATTTTGATTCTCACTAGGTCCTCATTAGGGGACTAAATGATGACTTTGTCTTACTATTTATTCTCAAAATAATATTACTTTTACATTTTATAGATTATCGATTTATTAAAACTCGATAACAAAACTGTCTTCTTCGATTATCGTAATAAACCAAAACCGACCCTTAGGTGGGTCGAAAAACCCACTCAACCTGACCCATTTTCGAATTTTTTTTTATTTTAATTTCCATCGATCTGTATAATAAATCTTGATTGTCGACTTGTCCTAGATTAATTAGGATTTAATTTGCATATTACTTGTATTTGTTAATTACGTTTATTAAATTGTATTAAGTCGTTAATTAATCTAATTAACTGTTTAAAATCGGAGGCGTAATAATAATCGAAAAAACGGTTTTATTATCGAGTTCTAATAAACTGATACTCTATAAAATGTAAATGTGATAATATTTTGAGAATTAATTGCAAAGGAGAATTCGTCATTTTGCGTAATTAACTATATAGGAAGTCGGTTTTGATTTATTACGATAATCGAAAAAGACGGTTTTGTTATCGAGTTTTAATAAATCGATAATCTATCAAATGTAAAAGTAATATTATTTTGAGAATAAATAGTAAGGACAAAGTCGTCATTTCACGTAATTAACGCCGACGGTAAGAAGTAAAACGTCGACGATAAAAAGTAGTTGCGCCTCATTAGGTATTACTCCGTACTAGCTTGTGTATTTTTTTCATCTTTGTCTACACTTACTGGATTTGTCAATTGAGACACGTATATTAATCTTGGTCTTGCTTAATATATTCTTGTACCGATCATCAATAATACAAGTACATTTAATTGTTGTTATCCATCCAGATGGCTTAAGTGAATTCCTTCGATTATGAGGATGTTAAGAAAATGTAATCAACTAGCTTGTTATAGATTGAAGTGAGAGGTAGTTTTGAGAGGTTGTTTCGGTAGTTTGGTGTAAGTGATATAAAAATCAAACTAACATAAGTGGTATTTGAAACAAAAAAGAACCTCTTATCAATTAATTAAAATTTATTGACTTAATTGAATGGAACTGAGATGAAAATGTTTATCATTGTTGAGGATTTTGTATTGGCCATTGAGAATGGAAGCATACCACTCCAGTAATATTTAAGATAAAATATTATCGTGTGAAATCTTATTTAAATTGTTTAATAAAAAACATTATCAATATTAAATTTTTATAATTTTAAAAAATATTTACGTCATAACAAGTGTAAGAGGGTGAAGGAAAGAAATCACCTTATTTGCACGAAGATGCGACGAGCTGAAAATGGAAGTATAGTTTTAGTAGAGCAATATAAGCCTATCATTTACTTCCTCCGTTTCAATGATTTCTTTCAAAGTGATACATTTTTTAAGAAAAAACAATAAAATATGTAAGATTAGAGAGAATAAAGTAAGTGGTCCACTAGGTGAGAGAGAAGTGTGATAGAGAAAAGGAAAGGGGAAAAAATCAAAAAAATGATTGAAAAAGAAAATTTGGAAGATATCAATGAAACAGAGGGAGTAACATTGTACGAAGTACTCCATTATTTATCTCAAATAATTTATAAAAAAATTAAAATGAATGAACATGTTAAATTTAAGATGGTGTTAGTGAAATTTATTGTTCAGGATGATTAATCTTAATCATTAGATTAAAATACCTTCACGAGATATTTGATTTTTTTTGAATTGCCAACTACGAAGTAATACTCTATCGGTATGTATATATGTTCGTTCCTTTCCATATTGACACAAGTCTTAAGAAATGAATATTATAACAAAAAAATATGCAAGTGGGGTTCAATTAGAAAAAAAAAGTTAGAAAAAGTGAATACTTATAAACATTTGATTAGATGAGAATAATATAGAGTAATCGTACGATGAAGTAAATAAGTGAACATAATAAGGGACTAATATATAAATAGGGAGGAAGTATTTGAGTTATGTGGCAGGGATAAGTCATGTCAGCTGAGTTACTAGTAATAGAAGTGAATGAAGGAAGGGTAACAGAGCAAAAAGAGTTGGAGAAGAGAGTGGTGCATTGACATGGTCTACAAACAGGGAAGCATCCACCCACTTACCTTCGGACGCGTTACTTGTTCAATGTCTCACGCCATTCACTATTCATTTATTACTGGTCAATGAATCCTTGTACTACTAAGTCAACTTCTACTTCACATCATGTCTTCATTTGTGGGATGCCTCATCACCATTTCTTAAACCACGACATTCAAAATCAGA
The DNA here is from genome assembly GCA_958450325.1 of Agrostemma githago. Lineage (NCBI taxonomy): Eukaryota > Viridiplantae > Streptophyta > Magnoliopsida > Caryophyllales > Caryophyllaceae > Agrostemma > Agrostemma githago. The sequence continues at coordinate 4,439,976 of OY288255.1, forward strand.
TGATGAAATACTTACTGTATACTCAGCCCCTAGTATTTAACAAGTTTAACAAAATGAGTAAAAATTACTCCGTATTGCATTTTGTGTAAATGGATGAAATGTATATAGTTTACATGGTAAAATAAAATTACGATTTTTTTAACGTGTTCCCAATGGGCACACACGTTAATAAACTAATTAAAGCAACGTTAACCTGGATATTATCATGAGAAATTAAAATATTAACTTTTATTTATCATACTTAGAGAATATCCATGTTAATGTTGTTTTAATTAACTTATTAACGTTTGCTCAATGGACACACGTTAGAAAAATCGAAAAAAATATTATAAAGGGAACGTAAGTTTTGGATTGCATGGTTGATTTATATAAGTGTAGGTTTTGGATTAGATGAAGAAATATTTTCTTTAACTTTCGATCCACTATAAAGACTTGATATGCGAATTGTGGATTGTTCTAGAATAATATCCGAATCATTCATAAGACACTAATTCTTAAATGAGACGGTCTCAAAATAAGTTTATTGTGAGACTTCTCACATGATGACGGTTATTGTTTTGAGTTTTAGTTGATTATAGAATGTGTCTCACAATAATCAACTGTTAATAAGAAATGAAGAGAAGAAGGATAAATGATAGTGAATCCTAATTCATCGTGTGCATGTTTGCATCCACATATCAACATATGTAGATATGTATTTGGCTCATTCAAGTTTTAAGCTATTTTGTTGTTATTAGGGTTTGAATATCAAACACATCTTTATCTAAATCCTACAAGTAATGATTAAGATGGGAGGAAATTGTGTTTAGTTTAATTGTCCCCTATTATTACTTTTGTAGCACTCTAGATATTTTGATAAACGATGGTTGATTAAGTATTAAGTATGTGTGGCTTAATTACACAATGGGAACATCAATTTCAAATTATTTAAATTATTCTTGCCAAAGAAATTCACTTAGGCCACGGTATATTATGAATTAGATAAGGATTGTGTTAGCTGATTCAAGATGTTCAAAATTTTAGGAGACAATTACTTGTTAATTTGTTGCTTGTATTTATACGTGGTACAGAGTAATTTTTAGAAATATTTTACACTTAAAAATAATAATTAGATAGCTTTTTTTTTGTTGCCGCCTCTATGTTTAGCTTTTATTTTCTTACCCAAATGCCTCACATGATTATTCCACAATGAACAAGAAAGAAAAAAAATAAATATAAACAAATTTTAGATAGTTTTGACGAGATTTAGAACTAACCCCAACAGTTTATGCTATTTCAATGGTTGAAGAGTTGGTTCAACATTGATTTTAATGAATCTAAAATGTCAAATAACAAAAAAAAATTACTGAAAACATTTTCATGCTCCTATAACAATTTCAATAACTAACACCTTTTCCTTTAAAACATTTTAGCTTGCTCAAATTCCATGCTCCTATATTACCTCATGTTAACCGAAGACGTTCTTCGGGTAGTGTATCTCATTACAGAAGTCCATTGATACACCGATACGACTAGTGCTTAAAGGATTCGATCGAAAGTATTATTTAAATCAGCAAAGTGCATTTTTTTTAGTGACTTATGTGAAAGAACTTAACCGTTAACTGTGTTTCATGGAGAGTAGTTTAAGATTAGTGGCCTCATGAGAAGGTTTTTGAGATGCGTATGAGCAAGGATAAAATACGCTAAAAAAGACCTATGTTGGTGTATGAGATCAGTATACAGTCTAACGAGCTACCAAGCCTAACATTTCTGATCTTAGGTTTGAGTCTGGATGTTGCAACTTCTCTTCACCCTCCAATTTATTACTAGTTCTGGTCTAACTTTTGCAAGCCTATCTCCCCTTACTTAACAATAGACCATTTCTCACAAGTCTTTGTGTTGATTTGAAGTTGTCAAAGATGTAAATGTTGTTGTTATTGTTAGTTTTCTTAGAACATATTAGTATAATCTCGACATATTAGCTGCAACATAGCACTCGTTCGCTTGTATATAATCATATTGTTAATTGAAGCCTATATGTACACAAGTCACAAGTAACGACTTTTGTACGGAGTACCCGATCATAATAACAAATTCTCTTTTATTTAGCTTTATCTATTTTATTATTTAGTTTACTTGTGTTGGATCAACTGTTTTAAATTCGTTGCGCTAGATTACAAGCTAGGTTCACTAATGAAAGAAAAGTTGAGTTGTTGGTACCAAGGGGAAAAGTGTCTGTGCAGGGTATAATGTCTAGAATGATTAGCAAAAGTGTCGACGGTAAATAATACGGAGTATAGATTAGAATCAGAGATCATCTGTCATTCAAGATCATTGCTTAGGTGATGACATTTATCAATAAAGGGTACAAGTGGATCATAATATAATGTTCAGGGTACTTCATCTTCAACAAGGTAAAAGATATACAAAAGTCGATCAAAATGATGGTAACATTATTAAATTGACTTAGAGAAGAGCATGGTTTAAGAAATGTTTGAACATTGAAATAAATAAATAAAAACATACACCAATTGACAAAAAAAACCGACTTAGTTGAATAATACAAGTAGTGGTATAAAAAAACGCGGAGCAAAAAGAGAACACAAGTTCAACACCCGAATCCAATCCCATCCCATCCCATCCCATCCCATCCCATCCCATTACGTTTAAATCCCCATTTTTTAGTTGTTTCTCAAAACTAGAGAGAAGACTTTCTCATTCTCGTTCTTTTCCTCTCTCTCTCTCTCTCTCTCTCCTTTTTAAAAAATCTCTTTTCTTTCTTCTTCTTGTTCTTGTTCTTCCATTCAAAGTACGCGTCTTTATAATAATCTTCTGAATTGGGAATCATATATTGGCGAAATCATCATACAAGATTTGATCTTGTTAAAAATGGGAGGAGCGTGCTCAGTTGGTGGAAGGATCAGTTCAGATGAGTTGGATGAACTTCACCAAGTTCGAATTGTGAATAAGAGGAACAACAACAAGAAGAACACTAATCAAATTACTGATAATACTCAAATTAATGCCCATAATAATAATAACAATAATAATTCCATGTTGATTAATTTTAATAGTAAATTGAGGAGAATGAAGAGTTTTGGGAATTTGAAGAAGAAGAAGACCAGTAATAATAATAATAATAGTAATGATAAGACGAAGAATTTTGAAGGGTTTGAGCAATTTCCATCTCCTTCTCCTCAGCGATTCTTCTCCGGGGAGTTGCGTTATTCTTCCAATGATATTCATGATAAGGTATCCTCCTCTTTTTTCTCTTTTTCTTTTTTTTCCATTTTGTAAAATGATCATAATAATAAATTGGGTATCGAAGATGTCTTAGTCTAATGGAGAAGACGGTTATCCTAGGCTCGAGGTTCCAAGTTAGAATTACCCTCCCCTTAATTATGTAATTGGGTCCATATGTAAAGTAATCAGAGCATAGGGTGGATGAATAAATAATGATGGCAATTTTGAGAAAACAATCAACTACTGAAATTGAGCATAGGTTTGTTTGTCGAACAAGTCTCCTGTGAAACGGTCTTATGATTAATGTTTGATTGCTGAGTATGGAATTTTGGGAAAGTTTATCTCTGTTCGTTGAATTAGTCAACCTGTAGGTGAAATTTGGGATTTAAAATCTATGGAAATAAATAAATAAATAGAGTAAATACTCCTATTAAATTCGTGTTCATAACTTCATAAGAGAAAATTTAGGGAAATTAAGTTTGTTATACAATTACCAAAAAATAAAGTACCGAGTCATTTGTAATCCTAGGAGTGTCATAAATGTTTTTTTTTAAACGAGTATTATTTATGACTAATATTTTAATTAAATGTAAAGAAATGACCGAAACGAATCAATAATATTAAATGATGACTTTTTTTTAATAATCTTTTGTTTTTCTTTTCTCTTGATCTTGCTGAAAATTTCCTGTTTTGCTTATTATTGGGATTTTGATCTATATAACTCTGCTCGCTTGGGATGTGGTTAATTATTCCGGGGTAATAGAGCAAAAATGAACTAAAAAATGATGGAAAGTAGTGATGATATTAAGTGGAGAAAATTAAGGAAGTATAGCTTATTTAGGGAGAATTATTACTCCCCAGTAATGCATTACCCCAATGAGGGTAATTATTCCCTCGTATATCTTTTACACTATAAAATGTTACAATCAAGCAACAAGTTCATCCATTTCTAGTTCATTTTTGCTCTATTACCCCCGGAATAATTAACCCCATCCTAAGCGAGCCCTAAAAGCTACTGATCACTTTGCATAAGATTTAAGGAAGATTATTGAAGTCGAAATTATTCTACTTAGCTCGTGTTAATGGGTTGTGTATGATCTAATGTAGGAGGCGACACCTAGAGGGTCGTCGTTCATTGGGAGAGCTAGCTTTGCAGGGCTAGAGAAGGCTGTTGATGTGTTAGATGCTCTTGGAAGTGGTATGACTAACTTAAATACTAGCGGCTTCTTGACCGGCAAGACCACCAAGACCAACAGAATATCGATTTTGGCATTTGAGGTCGCTAATACCATCACTCGAGGTCATAAACTCTTGCATTCTCTTTCCTCTGATAATGAGAGGATCATTAAGGAGGAGGTTGTCCCTTCGCGTGGCGTTCAGTGCCTGGTTTCCTCAGATACCAAGGAGTTGCTCAGCTTAGTGGCTTCTGATAAAAGGTTGTCACTTGTGTCATAGGTTGCTTTGTTCGACACGCCTACTGTTTTCTTGATGGACTTTGATTGACATTCTCTGGTTAATGTGTTTAGGGAGGAACTGGATGTCTTTTGTAAAGAAGTGACCAGATTCGGCAACCATTGCAAAGACCCACAGTGGCACAACTTGGATCGGTTTTTTCTAAAGTAAGGAAGATGCTATGCCATATGTTTGATTACGGTGAAGTAGACGTTGATCAATTTTATAATTGAGAGAGTGAATATCTTCGGTTTCAGATTAGACTTGGAAAATGGAGCATACAGACAGGAAAGGGAACAAGCAGAAGAAAAAATGAAAGACCTAATGGCTTTAGCTGAGCACACTTCTGTGAGTGAACATTTGAACAACTCCATGTCACTGTTAAATATTGTCTTTAGCATTCACTAAACGCTGTTGATGAGTTCTCGGCTTGGTTATGAGAAAATATTCATGCAAAATGAGGATTGAGAGTTCTGCTTTCTTTAGTTGTGCTTCTAAAATTAAGAGAGTTTGTTATTTATATATCCTTTCTAAAAGATATCTGGTTATTTGTCATATAGGAATTATATCACGAGCTGAACGCTTTCGACAGATATGAACAAGACTATCGACAGAAAGTTGAAGAAATGAGGGCCCTTAATCTACCTCGTAAAGGTTTGTCTTTCTTGCTTAAATTTGCAGATAAACTCAAAATTCAACCTTCGGTCACTTCCTATCTTTTGTCAAATTTAGTACTACCCAAGTTTCAGTGAAGTCTTAGACCCTTAGTTTATCAAATTTTGTGCCGAGTGACTTCGCTATTAAACGTGACCATAACTGGTGTGGCTACATGACCAACTGCAGGAGAGCATCTCATGATGTTGAACAATGAGCTACGACAACAGAAGAAGATCGTGATGAGTCTGAAAAAGAAATCTCTGTGGTCAAGAAAGTTGGAGGAGGTATACTTTTACTGCTTTCTGCCCGTGTTATCTACTTATCTCTAAGTGATTCGAAAAAGTGCAATTTGCCTTTTTTCTTCTCTATTTTCTGTTCCCTTTTCGTGTATCTCACCGTCCTGATTCTGTGATTCAATATCTCCTCTTAAATTGCATTTTTAATCCATATGTAGGTCATTGAGAAGCTTGTTGATATAGTTGCCTTCATACGCCAAGAGATAACTGAAGTATTCGGAACAGGTATTTGGGCAAGTGATACCCTTAACACTCTAATAACTGATCATTGCTATGCACTTTTTTGCTTATATTTGTTCAAGATCAAGTGCCTGGCTTATGTACTTATGTAGATACAAATTTTTGGGAATATTACTTATGATGATATATATGTAATGGCAGGGCGAGTAACAAAAGACGAGAAGTGCGGCATAAGTAGTCCGAGACTAGGCCCCGCTGGTCTTGCTTTGCACTATGCAAATGTTATTAATCAGATGGACAACATTGTAAGTCTTACCTCTTACTTTATCATCGTGTATTGATAATAATCGGATAAATACCTGAACGGGATGTATGTGGGCTTTCAGGCATCCAGGCCAACCTCTCTGCCTCCTAATATTAGAGATACTTTGTATCGTGGGTTGCCAGCTAGTGTCAAGGATGCTCTACGTTCTAATTTACGGAAATTTGATGTAGAAGATGAGGTACTTGCATTGTTCTATATCCTAATTTTACTTCGCTTGAACGTTCAGTCAGGCGTTTTACAGGCAAGTGTGGTTATAATCTGTTTGTTTTTATAAATTTTCAGCTCGAGGTTCCTCAAATTAAAGCTAAAATGGAAACAATCCTTGAATGGCTTTCCCCGATGGCAATGAACACTCTAAAGTAAGTTACTGCACTACTACTTTACGGAGTATTTATCTATTTTGTAAGCCTTAAAGATGTGCAATCACTTTATATAAATGTTAATGATACTGATCACTTTTCCTAACTGGAACAGGGCACACCAAGGTTTCGGTTGGGTTGGAGAGTGGGCAAATGCCAGGTTTGTAAATATTTTAAAGCATATGTCTCAGCATTGTTGATGATGAATAAGAAGCTGATGGAATATAATTTTGATTGAACAGCACTGAATTCAACAAAAAGACGGGGGTAAATGGACACATAATACGGCTGCAGACACTGTATCATGCAAAAAAGGAGAAGACGGATGCATACATCCTCACGCTGGTAACACTCTTACATCGGCTGATTAACGGGATCAAACGCACAGACCAAAGAGATAATAATGGCCTCTCCCCTCCATCGTTACCCATTCATTCCCCCTCCAAAAAGATGACGATCAAGATATACCCAACCATTTACGATGCTGATAAGAAAAGCCTCGGAGTAAAGCTGTCTGACGAGGATCTGAAATTGTTGAAAATGATGAGCAAGTCAAGGGCCGTCCCTGGAATCAGCAAAAGCCAGGAATTAAACAAAACAGGTTGTAAAATTGTAAAGTTGTGGACGAGGAGTAGGAGCACGGAGAACTCTCCTTACAGAGAGCACAGGACTACCCGTTTGCCTAACCCGCTACACCTACACGGTACTGAGCTTGAGTTGGTAAGCTCCCACTTTGAAGAAGCGTCTTTCTAAGAAGCTCCATTCATCCCGGATGTTATTTCATTGGCAGAATGTTGTCAGCCTTTATTCGTTATGATTTTACTGTGTATATATATATATATGTCGGGTTTTGCATTGTATATAATACGTAAATGTAGATATATGTTAAAATGACCTCTCATACGACTGAGTACTGACTAGGTAAATAAGGTACTACTCCTACTTGGTATATCAAATGCTTTGGTTGGACGTGGTTGAATTCTCGGGTTTTTGTACTCTTTAGCTCGTCTGAGAATTCGATCTTGCGATATTTTACGGAGAGTATTGTTTCTTTGGTTGGTGCATTTCATGGATATATCCAAAGTTGAAACAATCTTGTCTTTTCCTTTACGGTCCATTGAACACATGCAGTTCATTTGGTTGAACTTCTTGTATTAGAGCTTTGCATGAAAAATTCGTTGGATTCATCTATGGCGTACGGTATCCCATCATGTCTGCGTAGAGTAGTATAATATCATGAGGCTGTTTTAGTTTTGTTTGACATGCATGCATGCATGCATTTAAGGAGCTAGTGAGTAGTGATTCATTGAATTCAATGGATGATGATGGATGATTCAGAAATGATAGCATATACTCCGTAGTAGAGTAGAGTTTATAGTCTAGATTACAAGATACCGAAACTGTATGTATCGTATTCGTATCGCTCACATTGTGACAGCAGCCCACCTTTACCGTAAACCTTGCCTCCTTTTTATATATTCTACACCATCTCATCTCATAATTAAGAATTTTTTTTCGTTTAAATGCTTTTTATTAAACTATTTAATTATTTGGCGCTCATTTAAAACTATTTCTCCCCAATGGTTCTACGTCATCCTTTTTCTTTTTTTAAAAATTTCAGAATCCCGGCCGCTACTTCAAGTAGCGGCAGACCCTGAGCACATGATACAAATAACGCTACCTGCAAAGTGGAATACGGGAAGGAAGGCTACCGCTACTTCAAATAGCGGCTGCCTTTGTGATATAAAAAAAAAAAAACCGACCAGACTCCCCCATTTCTACCCAGTTCATCAACCCCCCGAAAAACCCCCAAAATCACCCCTAACCCTAAACCACGAAAAATCTGAAAATTCACCATTCTACTCTGCAAAATCTTAATTATCACTTTCGATTGAACTTATATTCATCCTACTTTACTTAAGGTACTAATTTATTTAGTTTAAATTATTAAATTCCTCTCTATGAAATTTAATCTAGATTTACTTATTTGGTTTGTTTAGTCAACTAGTTTAGTGTTGTTGAATTAGCTTGTTATTAAGTAACTTGTTGATTTTCGATTATTAATCGATTTTTTAGTTTAATTAGTTGTTTTATAATTTGGTGTGATGAAATGGAGATAAATAATTAGGTTTTTGTAATTTTTCATTGATTTTGTAGCATAAGGGGTGTGATGGAGATAAATAACTATCCCTTAACATGTTGGTGGAATGGTGAAATTGTTGTAGATGGTGAGAATGTAGTATACAAAAATGGTTGTGAGACTTTCATTATCGTCAATAGCAATATGACTTTTGTTGAGCTTAAAAGAGAAATTTATGAGGCTTTAGAGGTTGATAGCACCACATTTGAGCTAAATGTGAGGATGAAATTTCCAAGTGTGAGAGGTTACAAAGTGATGTTGTTGAATAATGATCGTAGTTTGAGGGCTTTGTGGGCCTCTGTGTGTCAATCGAAAGCCGCTTCAATGGATTTATTTATTGAATTAAAACCAATCTCATTGTCAAATGAAATAGGCCAACCATCTTTAACCCCTCCTAATCTTTCTTTCACGAACATGATTAGTCAAGTTGAGGATCCTAATTGGTGTGTCTCGTTGGAGACTAATAATGTTGATGAAGCGGCTTTAGATTGTAATGTTGAGGGAGATGAGCTTGAATTGAATGTGGAAGAGGAAGATGAAATGTTGTTCGGAGATGAGGATGAGGATGAGGATGATGATAACAGTGTAGATCTTGTCTCTATTACCGCTCCTAATACTCAATTTACTACGCTTCATCCACTAGATGAAGAATATGTAAACAATTGGTATACATCAAGTGTGGTTCCTTTTGAGATTGATGGTGAGTTTATGGTGGGTCAAGAATTTGCAAATAAAGTAATCTTAGGACGAAATGTGATATCCTATAATATTCGAAGAAACCAAATTTGTAACACAACCGAATCAAAGCCTTACACCGTGACATACAAATGCGGTAGAAAACCAATTGCTTGTAGTTGGTATTTAAGAGCGAGTCAAAAGGATGATGCTTCGGAGTTTTTTACTATTGTCAAATACAAAGGCCCTCATGAACCATGTTGTGTTAATTCTAAACCTTCTATGGATCACCCTAACCTAAAAAGAGACTTTATTAGCAGTGCTATAGAACCTCTTTTGAAAGCCGATTGGGGGGTAAGAGTGAGTGTGTTGATAGCGGCAATTAGAAAAGAATTCAATTACACCATCTCTTATGCAAAAGCTTGGGGTGCGAAACAAAAAGCTATTGCCAATCTTTATGGAGATTGGGAGCTATCCTATCAATTTCTTCCCCGTTACTTGGACGCTTTGAAAGCGGTAAATCCGGGTACACAAGTTCGTTTTGTTAATAGGTCAACCAATCACATGAATATTGAAAAATTGGATCGTGTGTTTTGGTCATTTGGTCCATCGATTAGGGGTTTTTCACATTGTAGACCAATTATCACTATAGATGGAACTCATTTATATGGGAAGTATCAAGGTGTTATGTTAATTGCTATGGGTGTTGATGCAAACGAACAATTGTTTCCTTTAGCATTTGCAATTGTGGAATCTGAGAGTTATGAGAATTGGAGTTGGTTTATGGGTTGTATCAGAGACTTGGTAACAAGTCGTGAAGGTTTATGTGTAATATCTGATCGACATAAGGGCATCCTAAAAACAATTAATGAGGTGGGTAGTGGTTGGGAGGAGCCACATGCGTATCATAGATGGTGTATCCGACATCATGCATCCAATATTAACAAAAATTGGAATGATCCTTATTTGAAAAAAACATTTACGATAACGGCTATGGAACATGAAACTTTGAAATTTGATAAAGGCATGGAGACGATTGGCCTTATAAATCCGGGTGTGAAGGATTTGTTGGAGAAGATTCCCTTAAGTAAATGGTGTCTCGCACATGACGGTGGTAAAAGATATGGTCTTAAAACCACTAATATGTGTGAGTGTTTTAATGGTGTTTTGAAAGGGGTACGATTTCTACCTATCCAATCACTTGTTAAGGCAACTTTCATGAGAGTCAACAAATATTTTGTCGAAAGGCGTGAAAATGCAAGAAATAGAATCTCTAGTGGTTTGAAATGGGGAGAGAAGATGACATCAAAACTAGAGATGCTTGATGAGATAGCCGCTCACCATGACGTTTTTGAGTACGATCGTTATGTGGGTAAATACGAGGTGCGTACAACTGAAGGTCGCCGAACTCGTAGTTTCATTTTGAATTTAACTATGCGTACATGTACGTGTAATGAGTGGCAAAACCTACACTATCCATGCTCTCATCTTATGGCGGTTTGTCGGACATATTCTATTGATTCAGATCAATATGTCGATCCTTGCTATTCTTCTGAAAAATACTTTTTATCATATAAAGCAAGCTTTAACCCCGTGCCAGACGAGAGTTATTGGAAGCCGTGGACTGGAACAACTCTTACTCCAGGAACAAAGAAGAGAGAATATGGCAGACCCCGATCAAAACGAATTCGTAATGAAATGGATGAGCGTGTAAAAGGAACAGTTACTTGTAGTTTATGTGGCACTCTTGGCCATAATAGGCGTTCATGTCCATCAAAAGCAACTTCGTCAAACCCTTCGGGGTAATTTTCTTTTCTTTATTTGTTTTTGCATGATTTTTTATATTTGTTATCTTAAATAAGTGTTTATGTTTGTATTTTCTAGTTATTAATATTTTTTTCTCCAGGTCGAATGGATCCGGGCCCACACGATCCTGAACTCTTAAATCTACAAGAGGAACATCGAAGCGAGGACGTTTGGGCAGGAAAGGTAGTTATTACCTTCTAACTTATCAATGTTATCGTACTTGAAATTATTACATGATTGCCTTTGTTTTTAACCGCTACTTTTATTTTTTTTGGCAGGGAGAAAAACCGTTAACATGTAGAAGTCATCTAATGGCGAAGACGCATTTTCGAGTACCCGGGGCCGTGATCGAGTACATCAAGAGTACTCAATTTTACGGGATTCATAAGTTATCGTATGTCGCACTTCATCCTGATTTAATAAATGCTTTAGTTGAGAGGTGGCGACAAGAAACACATACCTTTCATTTACCCTTCGGAGAGGTGGGGTTGGCATTAGAAGATGTCAACGTTTTGCTAGGATTAAGGATCGGTGGGGATCCGATAACCGGTAAAGCTGATCATCCATATCGGGAACTATTGCATCATTACTTAGGCGTTCTCCCACCCCCAGAAGCGTTTAAAGGCAAGTCTTTAAAGTTGACTTGGTTAGCGGAAGCGTTCCAAGATTTTCCCATAGAGTACACCGAACAACAATTGCATTATTATGTTAGAGCTTACCTCTTATACCTTTTCGGAACCGTTCTCTTTCCTGATAAAAGTGGCAACCGAGTACCACTTCTTTACTTACCCCTCTTATCCGATTTAACTACTATTGATAGTTACAGTTGGGGGAGTGCAGTTCTAGGTTTTTTTGTATCGAAACATGTGTCTAGCTAGTAAAAAAGGGGCTCAAGAGATTGGTGGGTGCTTACTTCTACTACAACTTTGGTGTTGGGAACGAATAACCATTGGTAGGCCAACAAGGACTATACCAATTGTACAACCAGAATCGGGAGGTTTTTATCCGATTGCATCTCAGATGGAGCTTGGAGTTGACCCATTGGGATGTAAGTGGCTTAATGTTAAGCGCACATACGTTGATCATCAACCGGGTTTAGTATCATATAGACAAGCATTTGATTTCATGACGGAGTCAATGTTTACTTGGCAACCCTATACGATGTACGTGCTTAGCTATCTCCCAGAGAGATGTAGTGAAGATATGGAGGAGTGGCGTGTTATTGCTCCTTTGATATTTTATGATGTGGTGGAGTTTCACTTACCCTATAGATTTGTCCGACAATTCGGTTTTCATCCTAAAGTGCCGCCTGATTGTGATACTAAAATGAGTTTACATGAATTCAACCGTACGGCCAAACAGAAGGATTATGCAACTAAGCATGCGCAGTACATTGTAATGTGGATGAATCGGAAGCGCGATCCACTTCCCGATGGTGATCCTTACAGAGGAGTTATCGATAGTAACGACGAGTATATGGTTTGGTATAAGAGACACACTCGTCTTCTTATAAGCCCTCACTCGAGTCAAGCGACGGAGCATTATGAAGAACGCCACAACTATTATCCTATCACTGCCGACTACCACTACCTTGTAAGTATCTTATAAGCAATATTTCTTTCCTATGACCTTATTTATTTGTGCTTTTAGCGTGTTAATGTTAGTGACACCTTACCTATTTTCGTAGGCTCAAGCAAATGTCTTCAATTATAGACAAGCTACCGCCATGCTAGCTAGAACACCAAACAGAGACGTAGAAGATGAGAAAACATTGAAGGCAATGCAAACGATGTCTCTTCAAGCTTTGCAAAATACCGGGCGAGGACATCTAATCTTACCCGATGCCCCTCATGATGTGTTTGAAGAACCGGAACAAACTCCACGATATGACTTTCGTGAAAGAAGACCTAGTCAACTCACACAAGAAGACACTCCGAGTAGTTCGTCTTCACGAGCAAGGCCGAAGAGGGGTCGTTCAAGAAGAAGATGAATGTTTATGTTATAGTTTGATGTTAGATGTTTGAATTAAGATGGATTTGGAGGAGGTGAAAGGGTTGGTTTGGTATTATTGATGAAGATATTGTTCCAATGTTGCAAAAAAATTAATTTGGTTGGTTATGGTCATTTGTTTGTTTGATTTGGTTATTTTTAAGATGTTTGATTTGGTTATCGGAAGAGTTGCTTTGGCTATTGGTAAGAATTGAAACAAGAGAACATGTACTTGAATGAATGGTTATGTTTGTTAAATCGTGATGTGTTTTCTGGGTGATATTTGCAGGTTTTAGGAATGTATTGATTAAGTGGGGTAGTGGGCTGTAAATCGAATAGAGGGGACATTTAACCCAGACGCTATTTAAAGTAGCGGCTATTAGTACCACAAAGAGAGCCGCTAGTTCAACTAGCGGCAAGCTTAATTGACAAATTTTCAAATTCAGGCAAAAGCGTCTGATGTGTGTCATCGAATTTAGCCGCTTGTTCAAGTAGCGGCAACCGTAATTGACAAATTTTAAAAATCGGGCAGAAGCGTTTGATGTCTGTCATCAAATTTAGCCGCTTGTTTAAGTAGCGGCGTCCCTCACTTACAAATTTTCGAAATACCATCGAAGGTAGCCGCTAGTTCAAGTAGCGGCCATCTTTTTGGAATTTTTTAAAAAAAGAAAAAGGATGACGTGGAACCATTGGGGAGAAATAGTTTCAAATGAGCGCCAAATAATTAAATAGTTTAATAAAAAACATTTAAACGATAAAAAATTCCATAATTAACTACTCCAACATTCTAGCCTTGCTTAACAAACAAAATGGTTTTAACTGCAACTCGCTCCCTCACTTGTAATGCATACTAATACTACTCTCTTTAATAATAACTATCCCTTCCGGGAGCTACGCTGCTGCAATAACATTATCCGTGGACGCCATCGATCAAACCCAATGAGATTGAGGGTGATTGCGATGGCGTCCAAGGAGGATGGAGGTCGTACTACGAGGTTTTGGGGGTGGAGCAGGGGGCGAGTGTTAAGGAGATCAAGTCAGCCTACAGGAGGCTGGCACGAACCCTTCATCCTGACATTATTGCTGCTGCTGGAGGCCACACCACTCACCACTTTATCTCTACTAATCAGGCTTATGCCACCCTTTCCGATTCTGTTTTGAGAGCTGACTACGACCACTCATTGAGACGACAGCGTTGCTGCTCCACCTCCACTTCCACTCCAACAACACCGTACCAGGGCCACGCTGCTCATCGTGGGAGACTGACCAGTGCTGGTAGAGACATCAGACGTATTCACGTATGTGTATGTGTATGTTTGGGAAGTGCGTGCTGCCGGTCCAACATTATTATTGATTACTAGTGAAATACCCGTGACACGTCACGGGGTTGTAAGGTCAATATTTCGTAAACTTATAAATAAGCAAGAAAGGCGTTGTACTATACCTTTAAAAGTTGGTCGTAGTTATATATATATATATAGACATACGAAATTCGAAATTTTGGTCCAATAACTGAAGCATTAATATGGTGTCAAGCAAAAAAGTAACACAACATTAAAAAAAATCGCATGAAGTATTTTGCTTTTTCTTTTTATTTATAATCCAATATACGGTGGGAAGCTCGTACACAAACATTTGAAGAAATTTATGGAAACGTAATGTACACCAACTAAAGTAGTATTCAGTCTCGAAAATATGCGGCGTATGAAACCTATGAAGGTAATAACGACTTTCCATTTAAGTAATAAAACATGTTATAGAAATTATAGTAGAGGGAGATATTAAGTAGCCGTTTTGTATCAGTAACCAAACATAAAGTATTGACGTAGGTACATGTCATAAACAAAATCCTTCGAGGGATAAACTTTTCCCTACCCAAAAAAACATGTTCAGCTCATAAAGTCTTTCTATCAATTGGAAATACTGCCAATTGATAAACTGAAGAATTAGACTCAATGATTCTCACTTCCGTTAATGAAGTTGCATAAGATCCCCGTACTTAGATTCCGCTAGTGTGATACCCGTGATACGTCACGGGTTTGTGAACATTTTTTGAAAATAATAAAAAGTTAGAAATAAATTGTAATACCCACGTTCACAGGGTTGAAGCGGTTTTTTTACATCAAAAAGTCAAATCACAATCCATAAGAGGGTGAATGGAAGGATTAAATATATTAAATATAACAGGTTTATTCTCACTAATATCATATATATTAAATTAGATCATTAAGAAATTTAAGAATAAAATTGTATCTGATTAAAAAAAAAAAGTAAAAAAGATTAATGTATTCAAAGTGCGTTAATAACCTTATTTGACCCGAAACTCGAACCGAAAACCCGTATAAGCTCGATTCGTATAAACCTGTATTTTTCAAACCCAAAATACACCCGACCCGTATTTTACCCGAGCCCGAAATGACCAAACCCGATACCCGACCGTCCTACTCGCCAAAATAAAAAATTAGGGAATATTTAATGGAGAATATTTACTTTTGATAAAAGAAAATTTAATGAAAAATATTTACTTTTAAAGAAGATATACAAAACCTATTGAACCCATTAGACAAAAACATAAATAACAATATGCAATGGCACATAATATAGACAAAATATACCCCCTGCTATTAGCAGGTCAGAACTCAACCCGGCTCACCTGACGTGATTTTTAGAGCCATGAACCAAATGAAATGACTCACCTAACTATTGCATATAATCAATAATTTCATTTGTGACGCAAATCACTTGAATTTATAATTGCATGACTTGTGTTCGAAACTTATCGAAATCACTCCCTTATTTTTTTTGTTATTTCCTCATTACCTTATTTAGATAATAAGGTACTTTCATTATTAAGTTAAGAGAAAATTAAGAGAAAAAAATTAATACTCGATATTAAAGAAAGTAAGTTAATTATTTGAAACAAATGTTTTTTTTGATATTAGGATCACCTACCATCGGTTACCCACCATCAACAACTCACATCTTACCATCATTTTCCTCCTCACCATGGCAGCAACCCAAACCCATGGCCCCCCAATTCAAAAATCAATAATTAGACCCAATTTCATCACTAAATCAATCCTAAATACCATGAATACACTATACCAACAAAAAGAATGTAAGTGAAACACCAAACCCTAAATACCCAAATCAATTTCCCAACCAACTCAAAAAACGAAATAAAATTGTCCTACGACATCAACTTGCTCTGCCGCCGTGGTCGCCGGATTCGGTTTTAGGTGGGTTCGTCTCCTGACCAAACCCTAAATACGTTTTTTTTGCTATTGTTTATTATGTTTCGTGAGTCATTCTTAGTTCTTATTGCTACTGCTACTGGGTTGCTTGTTGTTGGTGCGTTATTGGTGTTGTTATTTGTTGTGCGCGCTCATTCTGTTATCAATCATCGATCCTCATTCCTCTTTTTATTTCAATGAATTTCGATATGTCACCTGTTAGCAATACAAAGAAATCAAATTTATTCAGAAGAATCTTAAAAATTTAGCAGAATATGAGACAATTTACAGTTTCACATGGGCTCAGTGTTGCCTGAATAGACTGACTTATGTTACATAAGTTACCTGAATGCAATGACCTCTGTGATTTCAGTGTAACCTGAAACGATGAAACAGGTTACAGGTAGCAATTTAAAACATACAGCATTATCTGTAATTCAATAGTAGTAAATGAGGTGATTTAAGGGCACTTACCTAGGTTTCCTCCTTCACTTTCCCTAGCAGCTCCAGTAAATATTTCCTCGTTCTGTAGTCAATCATCAAGTCTAATTCTTCTTTTTATTTCAATGAATTTCGATATGGCACCTGTTACCAATACAAAGAAATCAAATTTAGCGAAAAAAATCTTAAAAACTTAGCAGCAGAATCTTAAATTTTAGCAAAAAAAAATAAGAAAAAATAAGAACACAAAAAGAAACATGACAATGGAGGTGAAAAAATATGACAATGGAGGTGAAGACCCATATATTAATACGTGGGAGAAGGAGAAAACCGAGAAAACTATACAATTTTGAAAATGTATATATGCTTGTTTAATACTCCATTGTGTTTCTCAATGCACATGGGACAATTTACGATTCACTTGGAAGTTGTATGTATTATTGTTCAATGTGAAACCTTTAATTTTTTTTCCTCTTCTTCAATGAGCTTTGATGTTGTAGATGCAATGTGAGCATGAGAAAATACGAAATAATTATGAAGAGCAAACATTGATTGTGTGCATTTTCCATAGAAGACTAATGCCCGTGTGCAATTCCCATGGAAGATGTTGCATTAACCCATGAGAACACACAATTCACGGAATAGGTGCAATTAATTGCTTAGGGGATTACTTGTCCCCTAAACAATCTGATTTCTATCACCTACCCTAAAATAAGCTACTATTGCAAAAGATGAAAAAAAGGGCTCTATTTCGAAATAGAGGGCCTTCATTGCGCCACGTAACTGTGGATGGTGCCTTCTTTTATAGTAAGAGTATTGTAGAGTGTAGACCCAGCCCACTCCATATGTCCTATCTACTATACATATACGGAGTATAAAGGCTCCATTCATCTTCCATCAGCTGCTAAATCAAGCTACTAGTGGCTGGCTAGCTAATCAAGGAGTCCGTTCTAGCATCACTCCTATTATTCTGGACTCCGACCGATTCTTCGTGAGGACATTTATGGGGTTGCTTTCCCCGTGAATTCATAGCTACTTAATTTTTCGGGTTTGACCCTCTCATGTACCTCAAAAAAAAAGGGTATACATGCGTATTGATGTATTATAACATACATGTACCAAAATACCATATATCATAAATTTATATATAATACAGAGTAGGAAGTACTACTCCGTATTATATATTGTACGTACAATATATTATGACCGACATCGATCAATTATGTTCTATCAGATTCACTCACGAACTTTGTATTATGGGATTGTGAAATTATATACTCCTATTTTATATAGCTAGAAAGTATTAATTAAATGAAACAATCACTAAAGAAGTTATAGTAGTAGTTATGGTAAATCATGTCATTTGAAAAGAAAGACAAAGTTGTTGGTCACGTTCACGTACAATAATCACGATGAGAAGAATGAGTGAAGGGAGTAGTCATCAGTTAAACCTGGACTAGGAATGAATTGAAGTGATTTGGATTAAGCCACAACATCAACATGCATGCATGCATGTTCTGATGTTCCTAAGTAACTACCGATTATTGAAGTATAAACATTGTACAGTACTGGACAACAATAAGCAGCTGCAGTTCAATTATTCTACACTTATTTCCTGTTTCATGCTAACATATATAGCATCAGCAAGTTTGCAAATTAAATATTTAGTTTCAATTTATCATTTCAAGTTCAGAACAAGGACAGCATTGGTGTCGTGGTGTAGTTGGTTATCACGTCAGTCTAACACACTGAAGGTCTCCGGTTCGAACCCGGGCGACGCCATGTAACATTTTATTTTTGTAATATATATAAAGCAATGCAGAACGGAGCACTGCCTACCTGAAGGGCCCAATCGACCGCGGCCCAATCGAACGGAGCACTGCCTACAAGTGATACCATAAAAATATGAGACTGTACTGTATGTATGGTATTTGGAAGGGCCCAATCGACCGCGGCCCAGGGCCGTCAATGGATGTACACATCTTCTACTACTTGCCTACTTGATAGATACGGAGTAATAAGTTAGACCCTGGATCTTTCTTAAGACGGTAGTTCTTCCGTCTTAAGAGTAAAACGGGTCAAATGATATTCGTTTTTCATTTGGTAGGATAATTGTTTTGCTAGTCTCTAGAGATTTTGCTTTCGTCTCATCTCTTATATTTGACCCTTTATAACTTATACTCCCTCTGTTTCTTTGATATCTTCCACATTTCATTTTTCAACCATTCTTTGATTTCTTCCACTTTCCTTTTTTCTATCACACTTCTCTCTTACCTAGGTGGCCCACTTACTTTACTCAATCTCTACTTTTACTTATTTTATTGTTTTTCTTAAGAAATTTGCCACTTTTAAGGTGGAAGAAATCATAGAAACGGAGGGAGTAAGTCCGTGACAGATACAAACGAGAATTTGCGATAAGTTGACGAAATGAATTTCCACCGAAGTATTGTAGCTACTGCAAATGTATTACAGAAACTAGTAAAGACCAAAGTATTGTGGACAATTAATTTCAAATTCCGATCACCAATTCTCATTTGTAACACAAATTCTTATTTGTGACGGAGATATCCGTCACAAATGTATGACGGGTCAAATAGTACCAAGTAGGTGGGATAAGACAAAAGTGAGGTTGGTGGGGCCTTTGTCCTTTTCCCTCAAGTGATATGTACTCGACCCGTCTTAAGCTTTAATAATCTTGGAACCAACTGCATTTGTAAGACCATGTTTATCTATTGGTATTCTTCACCAAGGTCTAATATTATAAATACAATTCTTTATTTACAACCCACTTAATCAAACTTATACTTCCTCCACTTCTTTTATATCTTACACATTGGATTTAGGGAGATATTTAAGAAATGTGAAATATATGGATGAAAATGAAAAAAAAAAAAAATGGGGTCACAACGAATAAGAACCACATAAAAATGTACTTAAAAGGAAAGTGGAAGATAATAGAGAAATTACCCAAATAGGAAATGTGGAAGATTATAGAGAAGTGGAGGGAGTACTAACTTTTTTATCTTTATTCACACTTTCCTTTCACCATGGTCCCACACATATATATTACTCCCTCTATCCATTTTTAATCTTCCTACTTTCCTTTTTGGATTGTCCATCTTTAAACTTCCTACTTACAATATTTTCTTTTTTGGTTGATTTTTGTGGTTCATATAATTTCTGACCACATATTTTCTCTCAACTTTCATTTTCCACCACACACTACACTTCACCCTTAATTTTTGTGCCTACTCCCCCTTGAAGTTTAAATTTGGACGGAGGGAGTACTATTTATTGATTTTCCACATTAATTAAAAAAATCATTTATCATCTATTTAACCAATAAAAACATGCCACATGGGGAGGTGAAGAAAGGGTGGAAGAGGTTCTATTTGGACCAAATGTTGAACAAAATAGATTTGGATCCAAATATTTTATTATTAATTCACCCTTCACCCTCCACCTCCACTTCCACCTCTTTCTCCACCTCCATTAATCCTAGTCTAATGATCTTGGGACTTAGTATTTGACACACAAAAAAAAAAAAAAAAAAAAAAAAAAAAAAAAAAAAGGAGTAAGGTAGCTTTTGAGGAGAAATATCTACAATAGTACGTTGTGGCAGGTAAAATATATTTCCACTTGATTGGACTAAAAGATGAAGTTTAACCTTTGTAGGGGCGAATGTCAAGTTGTGTATTGCATCACAAGACTCTTAGCTCTATCTGTCCAGCCTTAAAATTTTGACTTATTACTAGTTATTGGCATTGTTAGTACTCACTCAATGACGACTTAAAAGAGGGAGTTCTTGTCCATTTCTAAGGTTCATCCCTTACCCCACCTCCCTCTGGTCATACCACATCATTAATTTTCTGAAAACTTATTAAAGTACTGCAATCATTTTGATTATTTAAGAAAGTGTATCTACCCTTCTGAGTATTTCACTACCGTTTTTCCATTTACTTTTTCCAATAATTTTTGAGACGATACTTTAATCATTGATGGGTGGATACGTATTTTCATAGACGGCGTAAAATTGTTTGGGTATCAAACGATTAGATGAAGAATGGAGATAGATCTAATGTTTTTTTATCTACTTGAATTTCTTGATTGATCTTTCGCTTCTGGAAGGTTTGGGACTTCCTTTGTCGATGAAGGCGGCGGTTCCTGCACAAGGAGCGCACATGGTCTCAGATGGTGTCCGAGGGGGCATTTCAAATCACTAAGTCACTCTTTTTGCCTCGATTTGACATTTCTTGTGAAGAGAAAGGTTGTAATACTTGGATCATTTTAGTTATTTCTAGTAACGAGTAATATTACTCCGTAATAAATAGAGTCTCGACAAATTATTTTAAATTGTAATGTTCAACTCTTATGCCTTTAGTATTTTTCTATTTCATTTTACAATTTGTAAAACCGAAATTTCTCTCGTTATTGCAATTTTGTGCGATTTCGTAAAACGGGTCTTATTTTCTCATACGAAATCCGATTGAGACGTTTCAAAAGCCTAAGTTTTTTTATTTTTCCAAGCCCTACACAATGCTAATGTTGGAAATTCTAAGTGCATCACAAAAATATTGTACCTGACATCTCTTGCAACGAAAATCATCACCCGATTATTCGTTTCTTCACTTTCTATTTTCGCACTTATTTCCTAACCTTTGTGGAACCAAAGTAACTTCAAAATATTATTTTTACACATTACAAAGCATCACATTTGAGTCCAAGGCTCAAGAGATGCCTAACCAATCAAAAACATCATTTTTAGTAATGTAGCTCTCTATGATTAACTACTTTGAGTAACTCAATTAAACACTCCTTCAAACATTCACCTAAAAATCAAAGAAAATCGTTCAAGTATTCATAAGTTCTCAAGGTGTTTACACTGTCATATCTCAAGAGTGCATACTCTTTATTTTCCTTACCTTTTAATTCTTCATTTCAAAGTTATTTCATAGTATAACTATTACTCCGTATTTAGTTTGTTTTTTTGTCATTCTAACTAATCTAAGAAGATGAGTAAGAGGAAGAAAGCATTGATCTTCGATTTCTTTTATTTTGTAGAACCAATAATGTTTACTTAAGGTAATCTAATCTTTCTCTGCCCTCAAATCTCGTAGTGTAGTGTTTTTGATGAACTCTAACTAACAATATAATCCCTCGGTCAAGATCACTTGTTGTCCTTTCTATTTTAGAATTGTATTTGATAAACAATTTGATCATTCATACTCAATTCGATACACTTGTCATCTCATCATTGACCCTTCCTCTTTCCTTGATTTTTGTGTCAAAATCTATTAACAACGATTGACCCGGGACGGAGGGAATAATATGATGTTAGACCTAAATTACTAGATCACCAAATTTAAAGTTACCTTCTAGTGTAATACAAACCTCACTAACTCGATCCAAAGTCGATCCAACTCAAATTAAACCCGGTTGATCCATTTGTGCGGTTTAGACTTGATTACTAACTTCAGTGTATTTGTAGCTCTACCGTGTTGGAAGTTGCAACCACACAATTGTTAACAGATATTTTTGTCGGTCCGTCCAACCAATGATGAGCAGTCCACCACAGTCCCTGGTTAATCGTAACTCCCCCAACGGAAAAATGTAGAAATAAAAAGTTTGGCCAACTCCTCCTCTCACCTCTCTCTCACTCTTTGTCGTCTTCCCTTTATGATAACACTTTCCTTTATAAATACGCATCCACACCCTCCTCTGCCCAACTCTCCTATCTCCTCTGTTTCCCCATTCCCCCAAAAAGCAACTCTCACCCAATTCATTCGCCAATGTATCGTCTTCTCTTTATCATCATCTCCCTCCTCCTCCCCCTTTCCCTCCCCGTCGAATCCGCCACTTTCACCATCTTAAACAGCTGCTCCTACACCGTCTGGCCCGGCATCCTCTCCAACGCCGGCGTCTCCCCTCTCTCCACCACCGGCTTCGCTCTCCGTAATGGCGAATCTAAGACCATCACCACCCCTTCCGGCTGGGGCGGCCGCTTCTGGGGCCGCACCCTCTGCTCCACCAACTCCTCCACCGGCCTCTTTTCCTGCCTAACCGCCGACTGCGGCTCTGGCACCGTCTCCTGCTCCTCCGGCGCCGCCACTCCTGCCACCCTCGCTGAATTCACCCTTGACGGCTCCGGCGGCTTGGACTTCTTCGACGTCAGCCTCGTCGACGGGTACGTATATATATAATATATTACTCCCTTCTATAGATATTTTGAACTATTGATTGGTACACGTAAAAGAGAGGGAAGCGTGAACTATCGACTGATAATACTCCGTTCCAATTTCATTTTAATAGTATCTTAATATTAGTGGAAATTACAATTTGATTAGATGATGGGGTATTAAATGATTGAAATTAGTGTGGGAATCTGATTCTAAGTGAATTAAAATGGTGGTATGTTTTGATTAACAGGTATAATCTGCCAATGGTGGTGACGCCGCACGGGGGAGCTTCAGGTGGGCCGAACTGCACCGTAACAGGGTGTTTCACGGACCTGAACAGCGCGTGTCCGACAGACTTGAGGGTAGCGAGTTTGGAGAATGGAGGTAGTAGTACGGTGGCGTGTAGGAGCGCGTGTGACGCCTTTAACTCACCGCAGTACTGTTGCAGCGGCGCGTATGGGTCACCGGACACGTGTAAGCCGTCGAGCTACTCGATGGCGTTTAAGAAGGCGTGTCCGACGGCTTACAGCTATGCGTATGATGATAAGAGCAGTACCTTTACTTGTGGTGGTTCACCGGATTATACTATCACCTTTTGCCCTTCCCCTGCCACCAGGTTAGCCTAATTAATTTCCGTCTCAATTACTTGTTTATCTTCTCAGATTGACTTTAGTCAAAGGTAAACAAATAATCGAAATTGCTAGAGTTGAGTGTAGCTACGTACTCATTGTGTTTGTTAGGTTGTTGATTGCTACCTTGTGACCAAACGCCAAACAATTACATGTTGTTGCAAAAAGTTGCCACCTTTCGTTAGGTTGATTAATAATTTGTTCAACTAATAGTAAATCATACAGTGTCTCCGTGCAAGCTGGAATCTAATCACAAGGCTTGTTTTTACCCAAATTCTTACTTCGAATATCCTAGTCAATAATTGAGAGCATTATCTCTGCTCCTTACTCTGTTTTAGATGAATGTCATTATGTCTACTTTGCGTAAAATTCAATACTTTGGTAGTTTCTGGATGGCGTAAAATTCAAAATATTCGATGAATATGGGTATTTAATGTGGCCATCTCATTTTCCAAAATTTATATGCCATTCATTTCAGCCAAAGTAGTACCGGTAAAAAGAAGAAAAAAGGGACGGAATCTTATCTAGTGTAACTTTAGCGTAGCAAGTTTGATTAATTAAGTGATTAGTTGGTAAGTTGGTAGGATAGAAAGCCCAATAGAAAAATGAATAAATTATGACAAATTTTTATTTGCGAGGAAATATCCATCACAAATGTGTGATAGATCAAATAATATTCACTTGATTAGATAAAGACAAATCCATGTACTCCCTCTGTTTCTTTGATATCTTCCAGATTTTCTTTTTCAACCATTTCTTTGATTTCTTCCATTTTCTTTTTTTCTATCACACTTATCTCTTACCTAGTTGGCCCACTTACTTTACTCCCTCTCTACTTTTACTTATTTTATTGTTTTTCTTAAGAAATGTGCCACTTTTAAGGTGGAAGAAATCATAGAAACGGAGGGAGTACTGCTTAAACTTATCTTTTATAATCAAGTGATATTATATGACCCGTCGTTGACTTACCGATGAATTATTAGAGACGTTTGAGCTGACAAGGTGAACGTTACTTGGCCCATTATCCCATACATCTATTGATACAAACTACAGAGTACTACTCCCATAGTCCCATCTTTCTGTCTACATTAAAAAGACACGGAAAATGAATGTTGAGTTGTATTCAGTGCTAGTATATATCTCTATCAATTTTTTTTTTGTATCCATTCGTTCAATTTCTCATTTTTAAAAGTGGTAAAAATAAATTTAAAAATAATTTTTTTTACCCTCATCTTATTACCAACTACCAACACATATAAGTGAGAGAAAAGTTTATTTTGATAAACATCGACTTTTGTACCACTATTCTTAATAATGAATCCATTTGTAAATGATAGGTTCTCGTAGAAACTCTTTTTTCCTTATATGCATCATTTCCAAGTTAGTATAATTACCTTTATGCCCCTTTACGTATGAAAATATCATCACATGTTTAGATATTTGAGTAAGTAAACAAAGTCGGTTATCACTTTTCTGTGGGGCCCCCGTCCAGAGAATTACCCGCGGTTTCTAACGGACCAAAAAAAAAAAAAAAAAAAACTTCCAGGGTATTCCTACTCGTGTAAAATATCTTCAATGGCATGCTGCCGTCTGTCGATAGTAGTTCAACAACTGGGTGAGTAAATATCTTTGATTTTATATATTAGTGCACTAATTTGGTGTCCTGGCCTGTTTAGATGAGCAGGGATTAAGGTCTTTCAAATGGAGTACTGTACTGTGTTAGATAGTAATGCCTGCTCTCCCATACCGACAGAATTAAAGACTAATATTTTCGTCCCCATCATTTATTTATTTTTTATACGAGTATTATTTGTGATAAATATTTTTGTAAGTTACGAGTAAAAATTATTCACCCTGAGTTATTCTATTACTCCTCTCCGTCTATTTTATTTTTATTTAATTTTGATACCTTGCTTGATGGATATGCATGGTTAATCCACTACCCTGAATTATTTTAGTCTCAATTATATGTCACAGCCAAAAGGCAGCATCTTCATCGGACGGGGAGGGACAAGGACAAGGAGAGGGACAGGGATCAACTGTTCCCGATGAGATAATGAATGGCTCGATGGTATACGAAGGTGCACTAGAAGACTCATCCTCACCATCAACATGCACCCATGGCCTACAATCACAAGTCATGGCCGGTGTAATAGCGACCGCAATGGCCATGTGGCGGATATATCAGCTAATGTAAATGTTAGAAGAATACGAGTTACAATTATTTGGAGGCTGGGGGTCCAAAACATATACAAAAGTCCAAGCTACATGTCGTCTACTCGTCTCTATCAGGATGAAGAAGACCCCTTTCAAGTGACTGGTTACACGCAAATATGGACCGTTCATTTGTATATCCGGATTAACCCTCATGTTTATAATGAGGTCACACGATCACTAGTCACCACTACTTTGGCCGCCACAGAAAGCAGGCTTGACAACAATATCGATCGCTAATCAAAAGGGAACAAATGTAGTGAATTGGATGAAACTTAGGGATTATATTCATTCATATAATGAGTATGAGAATTATTATAGGCTATGATTAAAGCGATTTTTAATTTTTATTATTTCATTAATCATGTGTAGTTGTTACTCCATGTAATATTACGTTAGGAATTAAAAGAAGTTGATTATTTAGACATGTGTATTGTGCTACCACTGAGGCCGGCTAAGATTGAAGTTGAAGTCAAGGAAGTTAAGGTCGAGGTTGGTGCTTAGAAATATTAAAATTGATTTGGAGATACGAGTAAAATTCATTGTCTTTTCTTTCGCTTCTTCCCCTTTCTTCCGTTTCCTTTACTCTCCCCTCATTGTTCTCTCTCATTTTCTTACTCAAAATATCCTCAATGTGAAACGATCTATTTGAAAACCGACTCGCTAATACTCCTCCATAATAATTAGAGTTGATGTCATGAAAATGATAGATGTTAAGAAAAAAATGAAAAGTTAAAAGACAAGATTAGTGTGTGTAAGATGAGTGCAGCTAATCTGATCTCTTATGTTGTGGATAACAAAAATGAACCAACACGTCCAACATCCACCCACATATATATAATACTCTTAATTAATCAGAAGATCAATCATAATAATAATAATAATAATAATAATAATAATTCATACAGTAATATATGTGGTTTGTATTGTGCGTCACTGTTAGTGGAGTGAGTACATATCAATCACTCTCATCCTACTTGGATTTTGGAATTCAGTTTGGGCTTATAGTGAGTACAGTATATCCTAATCTTCAATTTACAGAATAATAATTTGGGCTCTGAAGAGCTTTATGTGAGTCCACCCGCTTTTGGATTATTCGACTATCTACTCACTCATTCCATGCATATCTCTTGTCCAATTTTTGTGTCTCACTTTCACGTCATAACGTGCTGAATATGGTGTGGTATATGCGTAGGGATGACAATTGATCGGATTCGGATCGGGTGAAGCCTCACCCGCATCCATCACCCGTCTCTATTCGCCCACCCGATCCATCCATCAACCATTAGGAGTGTCATCCATATCCGATCCACCCGTCATCCACGGATGAAACGGGTGGTTCGGGTGATTTAACGGGTGATTCACTTGTACTACGGAGTATTATTTTGTGAAATAAATACCAAATCGAAAACAATTTCTTGCGAGACCTAACTTGCGACTTACATCTTTTGTTGCCATGGTAGTATTATTTGAGTTAGGTCTAGTCTAGGAAATAAAAATGTATAAGGTTTTAGGAAAACATGGGACATTCTCTTATTCTCGGGTAATTTTTATAATATATATATTTTTTAAATGGATGGATGTCGGGTGGTTAACGGATTACGGGTGAGATTATGCTCCACCCGCATCCGACCCAATCCATCACCCGCTATTCATCCATTTAATCGGGTTTTCACCCATTTATTTTTAACGGATGCATCGGGTGCTGGGTGGATGCGAGTGAAATTATCATCCCTATATATAGGTAAGACATAAAAATGGAACGAGAATATGCTATCTAATGCCTCCAAATTTGCAAGTAACATTACACCGCTGCACCTAACATAATAAGTACTCGTACTCCATATGACTATTCTCTTTGTTACATGTAGTATAATACAGGAGTATAAAATTACGATTTTTTTGGTACTTAGTAAGTTCTACTCCAATAATAATATCAAAATAAAATGAAATTCGTGAAAAATAAAAATAAGGTTGAATTTTGCTTAAAGTTAAGGGACTGACAAATTCTCATATGAGATGGTCTCACAATACGATTATTGTGAGACCTCTCATATGGGAGGAATTATCAAATAATAAAATACTCATATGTGAAAGGTCTCACAATCATCGTATAGTGAGACGGTCTCACATGAGACTAACTAGGACTCTAACTAGAAGGAACTCCACTTCTTCCAATCACAGATATAAATTAATGATTGAGATTTGAGACGATAAGGGCAAATATTTTTTATTTTTTTTTATGAACGAGGGAACCCGCAGCCGCTACCTTTTTGGTGCGCACTGGGTCTAGATGCATAGTCTCAAGACATACAACTCCCACAAGTTGCTTGAACCTGAGACCCTTGGATCGATGACACAAGTTTTAACCACTAGACAACACCCTTATGGACATTGTGCAAATATTTATGGTCTTAAATTTTGATTGAACGGTTGAAAATGATACATTGGGCATCTAATTGTGAAAGAAGATATGGAAGCCCCAACGGAACTTCAGTATAAGATGGAGATAGCAAGAATACTTCAGATCTTAGATGAACTGATGACTGCCTTCAGTCATAGGCCCAACTTAACTATGGAAGGAGCAGGCCCGCCCAGCTAATAACGTAGGACTTTAGGACGCCTCTAAAACACGCAACCCAACTTTAAAGTGGATGCAATCGATACACGGGTTCATTCTTTCTGGTTGAAAGAGAATAAACTAAATCTATATATATAATAAAAAGTCAAGCTTTTATGCATCCATTTATAACACTCACTTTTGAGTGAATATAATTGTGCCACATCATGAGCCTTCTTTGAACGCCACATGGCGCAACAAATTATCTCACATTCAACATTTGCTTCTCTTAAACACAAAAAAACATGGACTCTATATCTATCTATACTATATTATAAAAAGTCAATCCTTTTGCATTAGCCTAAACTATCTACTACTACTAATCACTCATTTCACTCATTCTAAACCCACCTCATGCCGCCACGCGTCCTATCTCTTCACTATTATCCTAACTCTTCACTGTTACTATTACTATCTACCTATCTACGAGTATAATAAAACTCCTTTGCCGTCTCTATCTATTTAGCTTCCTCAACCTCTTCGCATTCCCGTCTTAAATTGGATGCAGTAATTCCTGTCTTAAATTGGATGCAATTTAAGTCGTCTTCACCTATTAATAGAACATAGATACGTTCAAATGACTTCTCCCATCTACTCGCATCCAAACGTCGCTCGACAAAACTCAGCTCAACATATATTCGCCGGCCATCATCCTCCACGATATGTTTCGACTCTTTCGCTTGGTCTATTTCCTCCAAACGAAGTAAATATTTTCGTAGAGGTATGCTTATATATCTATACTATAATATCATAAGTAAATAATGAGTATGTAGGCGCACGACATAGGTGGTCTAGCTTGGGATATTTTGTACATCGAACAATACATTATATTATGTATTATTTAGTTGCCGACTTTATACAGATTAGTTGTCATTGTGTGTCGTCATTAGGAAGGATGGATACCGTCGTTGGCTGCACATTAACATTGTTGTACATTATGCAGAAACACCACCTTACTGATACGCTGCATGACGTATAAATTTGTGCTTAGTTGTTGCTGCATTATTACACGATACTTTTACGAGGACGAGACTCAAGAAAGTTGGAGGAATAACACAAGAATGTCTCATACACAAGGAGGGCAAACACAATATACGTGTAGTGGCCAACAACCTACTAGATTGCTTTAATTTTATTAAGTTTACTCTCTTTGACGGTCAGATGACGATTTAAGTCACTAAATATATTTCTTCTCTACGGATTTGGTTGTTGGTTAATCTGTATCTATATTATGTATTACACATTTACGCTTCTTACATGCTTAGAATTACACATGTTTATTCAACTTAGTATGTCTACATTTCCCCTTTTACACATTTCTAATGCAAGTATAAAATTTTAGTTAGATGAAAAAATTAACAGACAACATTTTATTTGTAATAATAAATATTATACGTATCCGTGCATTGCACGGGTGACAAAACTAGTTTAAATTAAAAATGTTTGACTTAGCTTAATTTAATGGGTTGAGATAAACTGAATTTAAATGAGTTGAATTGATTAAGACAAACTAAAAGGATAATATTGTAATCTCAAAACAGCGATTTTGTGAACCCTCAATCTCTCAGGAAATCAATATCTCGTTTTTTAACCTCGTAAGGAAGAAATTATTATTTTTGATATCGCAAGAAAGAAATAATAAAGAACTTAAAACTCGCAAGTTTATAAGCTTAACAAAAAGGAACGTATACTTAAAGTACTGACCTCTGAGCTCGATATAAAAATAATGAACTACAACCTTCATTTTAATAGTTAAAAAATAGACTTGACTAGGGATGGAGTACATCTCAACCCTCCTACGTACTACTTTGTTATATGTAATATGTGTATTATTTCTGGCTAATAAATTTTGAGCAAGTTTCCCTTGTAACGAGCATATCTCTCACAAGTTTGCGACATGATAAATATAGAGTATTACTCACTTCATTTATTAATGTTCTACCCATTTTCTAATTTGGACAATTTTTTTAATGTTCTACCCATTTTTATTTTTTCCATATTAGTTTCTCACATCTTCATTTTTTAATAATTTCCACTAGGGTTCACTTGCATCAACTTCTCTCCTATTTTCATTCTTTATTCATTTTCCTTAATTAACGTGTATAAAGTAAATGGATATAACATATTCCCTCCGAGTTTCTAACATTGCCCCGTATTCCTTTTTGGACTGAGTTTGATCTTTTACCCACTTTCCACTTTGGGCCATAAAGGTGTGGTTCACATTCAACCACCTATTTCTCTATCTCTTCTCTTCTTTTTTAACCACTCATTTTCTCTTCCTTATTTTCCACCCAAAAAGAAACGAGGCAATCATAGGAACTCGGAGGGAGTATATAAATGGAGGGAGTATTATTCATGTGGGTAGATAAAACAAAACAGATTGTCTTTTGCTTTTGCTTTATCTATCCACATAAGTTGTACGTACTGACTCATTGTACGTTTACAAATTACAATGGATATATCCGTGGTTAATAAGAATTTGCAATAAATCTCCAAATGGTCAAGCTTAGTTTGGGGGACTACTTTTTACCGTCGGCGCTTTACTTCTTACCGTCGGCGTTAATTACGTAAAATGACGAGTTTGTCCTTGCTATTTATTCTCAAAATAATATTACTTTTACATTTTATAGATTATTGATTTATTAAAACTCGATAACAAAACCGTCTTTTTCGATTATCGTAATAAACCAAACCGACTCCCTATATAGTTAATTACGCAAAATGACGAGTTCTCCTTTCCAATTAATTCTCGAAATATTATCACATTTACATTTTATAGAGTATCGGTTTATTAGAACTCGATAATAAAACCGTTTTTTCGATTATTGTTACGCCTCCGATTTTAAACAGTTAATTAGATTAATTAACGATTTAATACAATTTAATAAACCATAATTAACAAATACGAGTAATATGCAAATTAAATCATAATTAATCTATGACAAGTCGACAATCAAGATTTATTATACAGATCGATACAAATTAAAATAAAAAAATCCGGAAATGGGTCAGGTCAAGTGGGTTTTTCGACTCATCAAGTATAATATAAATCTTTCAATAATCTGAGACATGATGTATAAGGTGGTGAAATTGGTTACTTTGATAACCTTTCGTACAAATGACCCGGGTTCGAATCCTCTTGTTCGCACATTTGTGATCGAACCCCAGACCTAGTGATCAGGAGGCAAGTTACCAAACCACTACTCCACCATCAACATACTGATATTTCAGAAGACTGAAAACTATCTTAAAAGAGAAAAATAATCCGGAAAATGGGGGGGAGTCGAAGAATTTTTTCGCCTCTCGGATGGGGGCTTCGAAAAATTTCTTCGACTCACGAATGGGGGAGTCGAAGAAATTCTTCGACTCCCCCATCCGTGAGTCGAAGAAATTTTTCGAAGCCCCCATCCGAGAGGCGAAAAAATTCTTCGACTCCCCCATTTTTGGGTTTTTTTATCTCTTTTAAGATAGTTTTCAGCCTTCTGAAATATTAGTTTGTTGATTGTGGAGTAGTGGTTTGGTAACTTGCCTCCTGATCACTAGGTCTGGGGTTCGATTCTTGTTAATTGTATAATTTTGTAAATTTTAATTATTTTTCCAAAAGACAAATGTGCGAACAAGAGGATTCGAACCCGGGTCATTTGTATGAAAGGTTATCAAAGTAATCAATTTCACCACCTTATACTTCATGTCTCAGATTATTGAAAGATTTATATTATACTTGATGGGTCGAAAAACCCACTTGACCTGACCCATTTCCGGATTTTTTTATTTTAATTTGCATCGATCTGTATAATAAATCTTGATTGTCGACTTGTTATAGATTAATTAGGATTTAATTTGCATATTACTCGTATTTGTTAATTATGGTTTATTAAATTGTATTAAGTCGTTAATTAATCTAATTAACTGTTTAAAATCGGAGGCGTAACAATAATCGAAAAAATGGTTTTATTATCGAGTTCTAATAAACCGATACTCTATAAAATGTAAATGTGATAATATTTCGAGAATTAATTGCAAAAGAGAACTCGTCATTTTGTGTAATTAACTATATAGGAAGTCGGTTTTGGTTTATTACGATAATCGAAAAAGACGGTTTTGTTATCGAGTTTTAATAAATCGATAATCTATAAAATGTAAAAGTAATATTATTTTGAGAATAAATAGTAAGAGCAAAGTCGTCATTTCACGTAATTAACACCGACGGTAAGAAGTAAAGCGCCGACGGTAAAAAGTAGTTGCGTTGTGTGTACATACCTAACCTAATGGCAATATATATAATCCTTACATCTCAACGTCAACCTACTTTATTGGGGATTTGCAAATTCCGACAGGCAACAACTAGGTGGTTATATTATGTAGTGTACGTGGACAGCACCAAATGAGTATATATTAACCCTACGTATAACGTATGCATGGTTGGTTGTTCCGTAAATGGACTCACTCGTGGGGGCATATATACTTCATACTACAGGACCAAACAATGACATGCACACACAGTACACACTCGATTTCATAGATACTGGTTAGACCATCTCCAACCATGCTCATATACCCTTCATCATCCTTCCATCTCTCTTTTTTCTCACTTATCCACCTCACAAAAAAAAAAAAAAAAAAAAAAAAAAACACTCCTCCATCCATACTCATCTCTTCTCATCATCTTACTCTCTCTCATCATTTATCTCTCCTACTTTTTAATACTCCACCACTCCACTCCTCTATTTTTTATGAAAATAATTTGTTAACTAATGTAATTAACAAAATCGAGTACGATAATTTAATTTGATAGTTCAACTCGGTTTTTAAATTTCATACTCGGCGGTTGTCTCGGACTTTTTAATAAAACATAACAACTGATTTAAAAATATAAGTACGAAACACAATATTGTTAGAAATAATGCAAAGTGGAATTGTTGACCATTCTTGCATAGTAAGAGCATCTCCCATTAGTAGCATATTAAACCTAATTTATTAGTATGCTTTTGAATGTCATTATGTTTAGAATAATGACAATTCATTTTCCACCATAAAGTGATTTTGGATACCTTTTGAGGGTAGTCTCATATGACTCTTACTATATAAGTATGAGAATAATAAGACATATGGGCATATACATCAAAGACTTCATCATCCAAATCTCTTGATAAATTCTGAGTATACCATCGAGTTCCAACTCCTAATGGTTGAGTACACAATCTTTTAGGAGTGTTGTGTGACCTTGGGGGACGACGTCCATTCCGATTTGTACCGTAGTCCGGGCAATTTCGTTTCTCATTCAGTGGCCTTCATACCACGACACAACAACGTGTATTTACTAATTATATATCGCCCCTATAGTGACCCTATATTTCCAACAATTGAGAAACGAAATCATGTCACTATTATTGTGGTTGTGTTCATCACTAGTCATTGGAATTGTTTCAATTGGCTATCTTGTTTCGTTGGTAAGATTCATCTCGTTGACGGTGAGACAACAGTTCG
This sequence comes from Agrostemma githago, assembly GCA_958450325.1. Taxonomy (NCBI): domain Eukaryota; kingdom Viridiplantae; phylum Streptophyta; class Magnoliopsida; order Caryophyllales; family Caryophyllaceae; genus Agrostemma; species Agrostemma githago. Next base: position 4,473,877 of record OY288255.1, read on the forward strand.
GTATTATGGCAATAACTCCATCTCTAGACCTCTGATTGGGACGTGTAATATGGCGTTGGAAAGCTAAGAAGAAGGGCTACAACTCTTTAGTTGAAGTCGTGAGCTGATTTTGCCATTTATTCTTCGAAAAACGGGACACAATGTCGTGGTAGTATGCTGAAAGTTTTTGAAGGTTTATGAGTGGATGGTATTATCTTATTTTATTATCAATATTCATCCTTGAGAATGAGGTATGGTATCTATGAGTTTAGTTCTTGTTTTCTTGTGATTCATGATGATAAAATAATTACGTTTGGTAGATGAGTATCATTTATCGTCATTGATTGGAAGATAAATTATCTGATAAGAGTATGATGTTAATGTTGTTTCTGAACATATGTTGAATGTGTTAGTCTCAATATTTCATGATGGATGATGAATTTGCACACATGTTTGTATTAATATACAACTAAAAGGTGAATGTTTTTCTGTGTTTATGGAGAATATTATATGTCTACGATCAAAATAATTAATGTGATTATTAGTGGAGTAATAATTAATTATTAATGATTTTGTGCAAATTATGTTGTCTTGGGAGATACCATGTGGAGATTATAAGATCTTATGAGTAATGAGGCAATATTTGGATTTATTATATAGCCGTTATAAATTTATTATATAGTCGTTATAAATTTATCTCATGCACTTAATATATATGATATTGAATATTATTCATTAATCAATTTAAGAACATTATGTATGTTTTGCTTGAGAAAATTGAATATGCATAATATATGTTGGGATTATATATTAGTGAGATTTTTCGTATCCTTACTAATGTTTTGAAAAGCCATGTGTGTACTTGTCTTGTAAATTATTTTGGATACATTCGGAAGAAGAATTTAACTTTACACTAGAGACGCATCAATGCTCACTTGAGTACAATAAGCTATATGTGGGGGTTAAATATTTTATTTTTATTGACATGCATAATCTTGATCAAGTATGTATTAAATAATTGGATGGATTATTTGATAAATTACTCTAAGAATAGATTATGAAATAGATAAATTGTCAGGCATAATTATTTGATAAAAGTTGGGATGATTAATGAATGAATAATTTGTATATTTTGTTTGAACGATTATGTTTGTCACTATTTCGTGGTGTGACAACATGTGGGGGAAGTCATTCAACTTATTAGATAAAATTATTCATGCATCAATTATTGAGTTGATATCTTATAATTTGTGAAGAGTATGTATATCTCTAATTGTGGGGGAAAGTGATGATCGATAGCGTGTTTTATACATGAATAATGGAACCAAATGTTAGAGTTTTAATTTGTTGACTAAGTCAATAAATAATGGTTGTGTAAGTTTCATTTATTTATGTTGTACATTTGGCTTACACCATACTATATGAGATTATGATGATTGATTTTGTGTGAGTAAAGGATATATATTTTAATTTGTGGATTTGCAAAAAGAAAATATAAGTGAAACAATCATCGAGATCGTTGTTCTCTAATATAAGAATGATGATGTATATATGGTGCAATCTTGAGAATTGCAACATGTTGGATATTTATAAAGATGTTGGATCATAAGGTGAGAATGTGAGATGCACAATGATCATGAGTAAGTTTTCATCTTTATAATAATTTTATTATAAGTCTATTGAGAAGACTATTATAATTTATGTATTATGTATGCGTATTATTTTGCTCTTTTAACCTTACCGGGGTAATGCATGGTGATTGGGAGCTTAATATTTATTGCATTATTGTGGAAGCATCAATTGCTATGCAATGTTTGATGCTGATTTCAGCTTCATATTGCTAAAAATGATGTGTAGTGAATTACACACATGTATTATGCAGATTTGAGGGAGTTGAAATCATCAAATATAATTTGGTGTATTTGATAGAGGTTGAGCATGTAGCTCTTAATGGTCTTATAGCCCAAATTTGGGTGGTCCTTGTGAGATGGACTTGATGAGATCACCGGAATGATAGAGGTTGAGCATATAGCTCTTAATGGTCTTATAGCCCAAATTTGGGTGGTCCTTGTGAGACGGACTTGATGAGATCACCGTAATGATAGAGGTTGAGATATTTCTCTTAATGAATCTATATCCCTATCTTCGGGTGGTCCTGTTGTGAAGGACTTGATGGATTCACCGTAGTGTAGAGAGGTTGAGCTTTAGAGCTCTTAATGATTCTATAGCTCATAAGTGAGTGAGTTATGTGGAGATATCCTTGATAGAATCACCTAAGTGAGTGTGAAGGGATGACCTTCTTCTATGAGAGATTGAGTTATCTTTCTAGAGCACTCATCAAAATCCCAAGGTTCATTTGGCCATAAATTTGTTGAATTGTATTGCGGAACTCGTGTGAAACTTAAGGTATGATATGTGTTGTGAGGGTAATTCAACCGAAGATCAATAAGGAATTCAAATCGAAAGATATTCTCTTATTGTAAGTAAGTTGTTGACTCATTTCACTAATACGTTAATTCAAATCGAAAGATATTACGTCTAAGTGTCAACCTTTTCATATACTCAGGATTTTTGTTTTCGGTTTGCCATTTGCATTAGTGGGGGATTGTTAGAAATAATGCAAAGTGGAATTGTTGACCATTCTTGCATAGTAAGAGCATCTCCCATTAGTAGCATATTAAACCTAATTTATTAGTATGCTTTTGAATGTCATTATGTTTAGAATAATGACAATTCATTTTCCATCATAAAGTGATTTTGGATACCTTTTGAGGGTAGTCTCATATGACTCTTACTATATAAGTATGAGAATAATAAGACATATGGGCATATACATCAAAGACTTCATCATCCAAATCTCTTGATAAATTCTGAGTATACCATCGAGTTCCAACTTCTAATGGTTGAGTACACAATCTTTTAGGAGTGTTGTTTGACCTTGGGGGACGACGCTCATTCCGATTTGTACCGTAGTTGGGACGATTTCGTTTCTCATTCAGTGGCCTTCATACCACGACACAACAACGTGTATTTACTAATTATATATCGCCCCTATAGTGACCCTATATTTCCAACAAATATTACCCAATAAAAATACAAAGCAGACATAAAAATACAAAACACACACATAAATATTACTACTCCGTCACTTTCTAATAGGCTCATGATCTCCATCGTAATCGTAATCTGAATTGTCCAACTCATTTGTTGTTCTAAATTATTATCACTACTACTATTATTATTATTCGGATTATTATAATTATCCATAACTAATATTATAAAGAAATAAGTTTAATTTTGATTTGTATTAAATGTGATTAACAAAATAAAATAGAGAGATGAAGAAGTAGTGTGACAATATCACTCAATATTATACTCTATTTATAGAGAAAAATTTTTCCAATCTAGATATTTATTTATTTTTTTAAAAAAAAATTTAAAATAAAGTTTTTCATCAAAAACATAAAACATATACAAAAAGATAAAGAAATTAAAGGGAATGAACATGGGCATGCCACATGTCAATACTTGATTAGTTAATAGAATTTAAAAAAAAAAAAAAAAAAAAAAAAAACTAGTACTCAAGCTAAGCGTAACACTCGGCAACAAGTTGATGAGTGAAGTGCTCATCAAAATTTTGATGAAGCCTCATCATTGTTGGAGTCAGTGGTGGACCCAGGAATTCAAGAGAGGGGGTTCACTTTTAAAACCGTCTAATACGAGAATTTTTGTAAAAAAAGGTAGATACTATAAATGAATTAAAAACCAAAATTTCGCGCCGTCACATAATTGCATATAGTTAGTCATTAAACTATAAATTAAATAAAACCTAAATAAATTTTTCGTAAATAACTTGAAATAGGTGAAACATTATGAAACTGATACATTTCTTTACATTGATTTCTTTCATCTTAAAAATGACACATTTATTAAAAAAAAATAATACGATTTTTTAAGCTAGACAAATAGTGAAGGTAAATGGGTCACTTAAGAAAGAAATATTATACAGTAGCAAAATATAAAAGTGAAAGAAATCAAACCAATATAAGTACTTAAAGAAAGAAAATACTCCGTATGAAACATATCAATGAAAATGAGGAAATGGTTTCTTATCTTTCACAAAAAAAGAGGGAGTGATACAAAAAAATAGCTCCTCATTTGGGTCGTCGGCATTTCAGCTGGATCATCGGCGCTTTAATACGTGAATTTACCTTATTGCCCTTGTATAATAATTCTTAATATAATTAATTGGTTTGGGTTATAAATCTAATCTTACGTTTCGGAGTATTAATTTGACACGTAAATTGAACGGTTTATGTGACACGTTTCCCCATGGACCTCGGAAATATTTTTGTAATAAAGAATAATATAATTGATTGGTTATTTATTTTAGTCTAATTTCCTGTTTTAGAGTTTAAATTTGTCCCATAAATCGAGGGAATCTTTTTTAAAATTTTCTATTTAAACCCTTCTCATACTTCATAATTCATTTTCACTTCTTTCTCATCTCCTCCTAAACCACCTTAAAAAAAACTATTTTATTTCTAAAATCGCTTCTCAAAACCGCTTTTCAAGGAATCGGCTGAACTAGTCCAATCAAGTAAGGTTTTTGTTTTTATATCTAGTAATTGATTAATTGATTAAGTCGATTTATAATTTTGTAATTAGTTTGTTTATGTCGTACTCGTGTAATTAGTTTGTTTATAATTGATTAAGTCGATTAATTGATGCAATTAGTTTGTAATTGTTTAAGTCGATTTATATCTCGTAATTGATTAAAAAATCCAAAAATCTCGGAAATAATATGCGTGAACCGTCGGCAAAACGTGGCATTTTCACGTTTTACCGATCGATAAAACGTGAAAATGCCACGTTTTGCCGACGGTTCACGCATATTATTTCCGAGATTTTTGAATTTTTTAATCAATTACGAGATATATATCGACTTAAACAATTACAAACTAATTGTTTAATGTGCTCGTAATATTTCCTATTTTAGAGAATACGTTTGATTTAAGTATAAAACACGTTATTAATTTTTATAATGTCACGTTAATAATTTTTATAATGTCACGTTAATAATTATTATATTAAAGAAAACACGTAATTAATTTTTATAATGCCAATGAAGTAAGGTTTTTGTGATTAATTGATTAGGTGGATTTATAATTTTGTAATTAGTTTGTAGATCGATTAATTTCATTAATTGATTTGGATGCTCGCTATGTTAGTTCGATTTGTTGTTTGCGGCATGATTAGAGATTAGTTTACGGATTGTAGGTAGAATTTGTCGGAGTAATCCAAAAAATTCGGAAATAGAATTACTTACTTTTTTACGTTTTTTCTTATTTACTCGTAATATTCCATATTTTATGGAATACGTTTGATTTAAGTATAAAACACGTTATTAATTTTTATAATGTCACGTTATTTTAGTATTGGACTACATATAAATAGATTAAGTTTATAGGACAATTTAAACTTAGTTTGATGTGAAGGTGACCTATGAAATTTTCATCGATAATTTGTTTGTAGCCATATGTCAATGAAAGCATGGACGTCGTAAATATTATTTTGAAATATTAATCGTCAATGTATCGTTTTATGTTTTTTTGTTGTCCAATCTGTTAGGGTAATAAGTGTGTAATAATTTCTGTATATATATAATTTTATTTTAAACAGATGGCGGATAAAGGTAAGAGTAAGGTTGAGGGTGACCGGGTTACTGGTAGGGTGGTGACGGCTTCTAAGCGTAGGGAGAGGGGTCAATCTGCCATGGGACCGTCAGAGGCGTCGGTTGGGGAACCAGTCGTTCCTGTAGCAGAGAGTAGGAGTACATCGGACGTACGCCCTCGGATCCGAATTATCCATCGTCATGCTCCGTCTTCACAGGGGACGACCGTGTCGGGGGGCGTTCCCGAAGAATCTCGGCCCACCCAGTCTCACGACCTTAACTTGTACTTCGACGACCACGCCCGAGAGTACGACATTCCAGAAGACACTCCCGTTGAGGACGACCAGCCCTTAGAGGAGGACAGTCCAGTTCAGAAGGGCGTTGTGTATAAGAGGGGGCCTGCTGGTCGGTTTGTGGGAACCGTCGGTTCGTCCAGCTCTACTGCTGACCGTAGATCGGAGAAGGACACGACTTGGCGCCTTGTGGGGTCTAGCCCCGGTGGGCCTATTGATCCATCGGTCATTCCGAGCTTCAGGGGTCACATTGCACGCCGCTTGTGGTCTGAGCCGGAGGTGCCATCGGTCATGATTAAGAAGTATGATCGTCCTCGGCATTTGAGAGCGTTGGCTGAATTTGATAATCACACGGAGACGTTCGCCGCCCTTCAGGAGAGTGGGTTGATGCAGCTACAGTCCTGTGTTCTCGAACGTTTAGACGTTCCACTTATTACAGCGTTTGTGGAGAGGTGGCAGCCTGACACGAACACATTTCACATGCTGTTTGGAGAGATGACGATTATGTTGCACGATGTCGCTCGGATTTTGGGGTTGCCTATCCAGGGTCATGCGTGTGTGGTCCGTAATGACGTAGGTGATCTTGTTGATTCGTGGGCCGCTGTGATGAACTTCTTCGGGCGGACTGACGAGCAGATGAGGAGTTGTATGCCTGGATCGACAGCACCTATTTACAGGAATGGTGCTGTACTCTCGACAGCTGTGCACTCATTGATGCGGACTGGGACCACTGCGCAGAAGGTGCGGGGTATTTTATATCGTTGCTTGGGGACTTTTTGTTTGTCGATAAGTCCAGTGATCGGATTCGTCCAACCGTGTTTCCGTTAACGAACGAGATTCCGGCCATTCGTGGTTATGCATGGGGAGCGGGTACGTTAGCCTACTTATATAGGCAGTTGGGGATGTCCTCGCGGGCGGACTGCTCCAGTATTGCTGGTTGTCTGACTCTGCTACAAGTTTGGATTTGGGAGTACTTTCCAGATTTTCGACCGGGCAGTCCACGAGTTGTTTCACCGACGGCTCCACGCGCGATGGCCTGGACTGGTATTGGTCGTCCTCTGCAGCAGGACAGCAAAGTGAAGGAGTATCGTGCGATTCTAGATCATATGACAGCTGATCGTGTGATGTGGGAGCCATTTGGTCATCGACCGCAGCAGATTCATGCTACCACCATCTTCATGGGAACGTTGCGCTTCATGGACATAGTTGAGCCATACCAGGCTGATCGGGTGCTTCGACAGTTAGGATGCGTGCAGATCATTCCTTCTGCTATGCCTGCACTTGATGAGGAGTATCGGCCAGCGCACGGAGGAAGGGGGTACAAGGTTAGGTACGGTGGCCGGTATGAGGATCAGCCTTGGACTAACATTCGGGCGCATCGCATAATTCCTAGAGCAATTTCCAATGAATGTGAATACCCGGGGGAGATGGTTTCGGATTACATGGAATGGTACCTGAGAGTTTCTCATCCCCGGATTATACCTCCAGACGAAAACGAGGAGGAGGAGCAGGTGATGATGGCCGGGGGATCACAAGCGGTAAGAATTAGTAAAGTATTTACTCATTCATTTACGTATGTTTAATTGTATATATGATGTTGTCCAACATTTATATATGGTTTTTATGTACTGTGTTTCAGGCGGCGGCCTCGTTGATGCGACGATTTGCAGAACTCGATCACTTCGCTGACGATCCGGAGGCCCGACTGGCATTCGTGGACCAGCTGTACCAGTCATACAGACCGTTGCTTCCGCCTCCCCCCCCCACCACGTACTTCGAAACGTGAGGGGAAGCGCGGCCGTCGTTGATTTGATTGTCACCGTGGATTATTTAGTATTTCGTTGCGTCATGGATTATTTAGTATTTGGTTTGTAACTTCTATGTTGGACTTGCTCCGGTATTTTCATTTTCGTATTTCGTTCCCTTTTTATGTTGGTTTTTTTTTTTTGCAAGAAACTTTGAACTTGAATTTTCTTTAGTATGTTGTTCGTTTTGTTAATGTTGGATTCGTAATCAGCTGCATCATACTTTTTTGGTGTCTCATAACAACTAGCAGTACGAAAGTTTACACATAAGAACAAGTAGCAAGCAAACTTTAGTACAGTACTGTGCTTAGCTAAGTCACAATTGGGTTGTCTTTGGCTCCAGGGTAACCCATACTCGGGGGAGTTGGGAAGTAATCTGCCCACATGGCCTTCCACAATTTGTGACGCGCACGGAACAGGCCACGATAATGTGTTGTCGATCGATCACGATTACCTTTCCAAAGAGGATGTTTTCTCGGCATTGGGCAGTCTTCTGTCATGCGTAGCCTCAACCAATGTGCACCTGTGTTCATTATCCACAACACTCCAAAAGGTGCATGGTTACCCGGCATGGCCCTCAAAGGGTAGTATGTAGCGCACTCCATTGTCGACGACAAGCGACAAATGACCCAATTGTGGTGTGTTGCGAAACCAAACAGGTCAACGTCGTGGAGCCAGTGCGTTGACGGTACCGGATCTGGGCTCATTGTGCCTATACGCCACATTGTCGCCTCTACACCTCCATCCAATGACACCGCGTACACGTTCAAGTATAAAGGATCCTTGATCTCACCGAATAATACCATCCTCTGTTTTATGAAACTTGACTCATCACCCGTAGCAGCATGAGAGAAAACACGAAATCCGCAATGTCCGTCCCCAATAACATTATACCAGGCAATCAAAAAAGGGTACATGAAACCGACTAGGGACTCATAGAACGGAAACGTGCCTGTAGTGTAGTTCAGCTCCAGGGGACCGTTTGGGGCAGAGGCCCACGATCCATCACTGGACTCAGTGTTAGCTTGCACGAACGGACCTGTTGTGTTTGTCGACTGCGACCCTAACGGAGTGGAAGACTTATCAGTCCTAGCAGTCTTCTTTCTAGCATGCTCTACTCCGCTCAGTAACCTACCCGTACCTGATGACTTTCTCGGCTTAGGATTTGGTGAAGGGTCGACTAACCCTGACTCCTCAGGATGTAACGCCGAATTCAAAACGTCGATGTAATGATCCCACATGCATGGATCGCTTTTTCGAATCTCGTCAATAAGCCCGTCTAAGGTGAGAACATCACTGGATGGCAAAGCTTCGTCCCCAGTGTACACAAGAGTTCTCCAATACACGTGAACATCATCCAACTTCACACGACGTCCCTGAGCCAGTATTCTGTGCATCGTACACGCACACGGCAACCCACAAGTTGTCCTAAGAACACAAACACAATCGTCGTACACACGGTCACCCAACTTGTACATTCGAACCAATTCTGCCTCGAGCATCTTCAACGCCTTACGACTAACACGAAGATTCAATTTTTCGAGAACCGGTGGCAGGTGTACGACTCTTTTAGAGTGTGACTTCTCCAACTTCACTCGTATCGCTGAATGTTGACGACCGATCTGTTTGTCTATTCTTTCAAACAAGCGATCCAATGTGGCGGTTGACGTACCAAGAGCTTTCTTAAGTGCTGCATGTGCGGACTCGACAATGGAGGTTGTCGTGTTCCCAAAATGGAGAACTTGATTGGTGTATGCATGAAGAAAGTTTCGATCATCACTACTACAAAACATCAAATAGACATGGGTCGTTTTCACTAATAGACATGGGTTTCGTGACCCATGTTAAGTTGAGTGACATCTATTGTCAAATACTTAGACATAGGCCGTACGACCTATGTCTATCTACAACATAGACATAGGTTTTATGATACCCCATGTCTATTGTTATATTAGACATATGTTTCTGAATAAACCCATGTCTATAAAATCAATAGACATGGGTTTTTGTTTGTCCTATGTCTATTTGAAAATATAGACATGGGTTATTGTTGCCCTATGTTTATTGTCATAGTATAGACATGGGTTATTTGTATGCCTTATGTCTATTGAACTGCTAAATTACAAAAAAAACGAGATAGGTGCACCACTTTCACATAAATGGTAACTGAACTTTATTGATAATAAAACAATTAATTATATCCACAAGACATTATCTCCACGCTATAGAGATACTTAACTACAAATCTAAATTGTATACCCGATCAAGAAGTCTAATAAACATTCGAATCGACAACTTTTCAATGATTTTATCAATCACAATACCCAGAACATTGCTGAAAAAATCCTCCATTGGCTGCTATAAGGAGATAACAGTTAAGTCTGTCGATCTTCAAAGTGTACACTTGGGAGTTGGGATGAATTTGTACCACAGCCCTAAACAGAAAACATATTCAAGCCTACACCCAAGATGGTTATATATACACAGTCAATATTTAGAACAAGAGCACTTGGGGAACTGATAGACTATCTCCATTATAAACCGGCAAATACATAACGAACATGAAACATGATCCAATTTTAATGTCTGCTCTTCATAATTTAGATATAATTTAAAGTAACTTTTTTGGAACAAAAGTTGGATTAAAAGGTGATTAAAAGAAGAACGAATTTCAACTAAACGATCAGATCAATCGACGATAATTGCAGTGAGGAAAAGTCGATATTTCAACAGCACGAAAAAAGACGGAAAATTTAAAGGTGATATGAGTAGATGACACAAACCTGAATTCTTGAACGTCAGAAGAAGGGTTCTATTTCTATTCATCAACATTTCTTCATGTGGCATGTTCGAGTATCAGTTGAGTAAACAAGGAATCCGAGAGAGATTCCTTGCATGGCAGAGTCATAGCTATTCAATCATTTCTTCAAGGATCTCAACTCTCTTTCATCCTTTGAAGAGTGTTTCTAGCAGCAAGACAATAACTAATCAAATGGCTGCTTAGTAACAAGAATTTATGATAGAGATGGCAACATTATGTAATAACAAGAGTCAGCTCAAAAATAGAGGTTGATTATTCATTTGATATGTTTTACAGTGTATATAAATCGATCAAGATCATTTAGTAGATCATACGTACTCGTATCAAACAACTACCGGGATATACAATGAAAGACGAGTCTTCTCATTGTCAGACTTGGAAGAGTTCTACGTAGCCAACTGAAAACAAACTTCTACGAAAAATCTTCCATTTCGAAGATTATATTCATCCTCAGGATCATCTGTTAGCATTTGAAATAACATAACAGTTGAATGCAATCTCAGTGGAATAAATAAATTGCAGGTTTCAATGTATGTTTTGTCAATTTGCTAATACCTTACTGTATTTTTTAAATTGTACTGTCCAACTTGAGGCAAAAAGACAAGATGAACTAATCAAAATGGCTAAATTAGCTCATAATATCCCTTGTTTAGTTATAAAAAAAAAAGGACACTCGGAAACATCCTTCTTATTATTAAAGGGAAAAGATTGTGCACAGCTGTGTGCCCATCTGTTTCTTTATCTGCTTAAAGCAGAAATCTCTGTAAGAGATAAAATTGTGCACAAGCGCAACATTCTACATTACATAATACTTTCAGCAAGAAATATGTAGCATTACCCATATCTCATCCAAACAAAATTAGCTCACCTCTTCAAATGGAAATTGTACATTAGAAGGGGGCTTTGTGCTCCTCCGAATATACAGCAGCCTGTCTCAGGGCAACAAGAACAGCAAATTATTGTACATTAGAATGGAAGAAGGGACCAACATATATCCACAACGGCAAACAATTTCAGAGATGAATATAATTCTTCGGAATGGAAGAGCAAAAGTCTATAACAAGTTAGATCTAGAGACTAGAGTGTCGTTCTCTTTGCCTACTTATAACAATTTGAGTCATGAGACCATGGAATGAAGGCACCAAATTATTCACCATCTCAATTTTGTTCTTTTTGCCTGCTTCTTCGCCATTTGAGGATCCAAATGCTACGCTAGAATCACTGTATATATGTCCATTAAAGGACTATCAATATCTTCGGGTGCGCAAGTTAAGTAATTTTATACTCAGAGAGGCAATCAATTTGAATTATTGGCAGTATCATCTCATATTATACTGTGAACCATTCAAATTAAGCACATTGTGACAGAATAATGTATTCTAACAGAGTTAACACAGCTATCTATTGAAAGAGCATTCTATTTGCTTCTGTTAATAGAACGGCAGAAGCATATTAATTTCTCGTCATTGACAATCTCCCCAAATTACATGTTTAGTTGAAGAGATCTAAAAACAATCAGAGCGTGATAGATTAGTTTCTATCTACAATGTACACAACTGCGTTAATTAGCTGTTGTTGATGTACATCAGAATTCCACAACTGCAACAATAACGTCAGAGACTAAGTCTCGAAAAAAATTCCGTCGACCGAAAATGAACTATTGTCCGAAATCATCAAATTCATATCCTATAAAACAATCGACCTAAATAATTCAAACAAAATATCGCGCATAACAGATTCGTATTGTATCTATAATGGTGATATATAATTGAACGATAATCTCGAAAGAACAGGGCAAAATGCAATGAAAGTCGATTAGGAGGAATTAGACTGTGATTAGAGAGTACCTGTGGCAGAGGAAGAACAGCAAGAAAGTCGATAATGAAATAACACCTCAAGTAACGCTTAGCTATTTGAGCAGTATCAATAACAAGTTCACCTCTTCCAAAAACCCGAGAAGATGGAGCAATGAAGCAGTAAGGAAACTGAAAAGCCATGTGGATAAGATAGTAAGCATTAACCATATTACGCAAGGAAGTCGTTGTAGCAGCTAAGCTATAGTCCAAACCAAGACAATCATCCTTCTCAACAATTGGAATGTTTTAAGGCCTTCTGATCCTTCACTTCCAAAGTGAAGAGACTTAGCTCGACTTTGTTCTCCGTATATAGATTGTTTTAGTCCCTCTATGCAGAAAGGAAATCGATTAGAAAGGGCCGTTGAAGCTAAGAACGAGTCCATGTTATTAAGTCTGTTATGATATCAGAAAAAACGCAGCAGTTCCATTAATTCATCCATTCATGGCATTCCAGAATTTGCTGAGAGTCGACAATGACATTACCTAAATGGTCTTTCCCCTATGTAAAAAACACCAAAGTCGCTTTTCTAAGGAATAAAAAAACGACATTTGAGAATCCAAGAATCAATAGGTTACGAAACAATTCAAATACACGACAATTACTCTCAAAGCTTCAAATATACGACATTTATTAGCGACACGAAGAAATTTCTGCAGAACCGATGAATGACGAATGATGACTGATTATACCTTACAAACTTCTCTTTCTGACCACCAATTATTTGCGACTTGTACACCGACATGGCAACATGTCAAACACGGTCAAGCAATATGCTCGACTGAAAATCATCAATGTCAATCACTCAATTGCTTGCTGCAAGAGCTTCCAGAAGCGTAAATTCTGATTCTCGAAACAAAAACACAATCACCAGTATCACAATTCACCAAATCAACAGATTTATATGAGCAAATCTATTCCTGGAGGATACAACACGGAACCTTAAACATACATATTTCATACGGAACTGTCTCATATGAAAATCAATCCAAACTCCATATAAGAGACAAAATGCAGCTGTATATTGATTCATGTAAGAACAATGACAACATTTAACATAGAATTTGTTGATTATTCCAAATCTAATTTTCGAATTTCGATATTTTGCAATTAGTTTTGATTCAACCAAGCGTAATCTCACAGGCAATCAAACAAACACTACTATATCAGTTAATTCATGGTCGTCACAAGCGAGACTTGTTGTTCAAAATTATCTTCATCAAGAATGACTATGATGAAGTAACAATAGAAGCGACATACAGATCAGAGGAGGCGATTGATTACTGAAGGAATTGAAGAAGACTGTCGGAAGATTGATGGATTGAAGAAGCGACTGGTGGCAAGCGATTACTGAAGGAGTCGAAGGATTGATGGAGGATGATCGAAGGATTAGGGGGATTGAAGGATGATCAGGATTATCGAAGGATTAGGGATTGAAGGATGATTGATCATCTCCTTTTCGTTTACATCAATATGGATTGAAGAAGCTGCGTAGGATTATTGATATGGCTGCATGAAAAAAAAATGAAAGAAGGCTTAAGGGTTTGATTTACTAGTATAGGAGTAATAGACATGGGTCACTAGTTTATTAGTATTACATCATGTGGACATGACGTAGGTCCACCCCGACGCGGCGAAGCGCGGGTTTGGGTAGGCGAATGAATCTCGTGGTAAGATTGTTCTCGGGTTCGAAATTTAAGTCAAAATGGAGTCGCCACCGAATTTTGTGGTTATTCGGAACCATACGAGCCCACCCTATGTCGTCATGGGCTATACACAAAGTAAGCCCACTCCGATTTCAGAGTTTATGGGGCTCGTCCCTTTGCATTGCGATACCGATACCATCTACACCGGTAATCGTGTAAAGAATGACTCTCGTGCGCCAAGGGTTTCGGACATCCGGAAACCAAAGGTTCTGAGTAAGGGGTGAGGGTACGTGTTGGGAAGCCCACTAAGGACACCCAACCCCGCCCGCACATGGCGGCCTCTACTAAGACATCGTTCGTGTTCGTGATACGCGCGCTAGTAAAATAATTAAATGATATGCAAACAGCGTTTTGACTAAGCATGCGAATTTTGCGTTAATTACGTCATTTAATGCATCTAATTAGGGTCAAAGTGGTTTAGCATGCGAGGTTCATTTATAAAGCGTAAAAGCAAATAAAATAAACAAAGCTCTTAAATAAATAAAAATAACGTACAAATTACACGGGCGGAAATACAACCCGGAATTCACAATACAACATTACGTAAAAGTAATAAATAAAATAAAAATAACGCGATATAATGATAGGGACGGACCCGTATGTAAGCTAGACCGCGAAAATATGTAGACGGACTAACCCCGATTAAATACGCATTATGTCGCATATTAAACGAAGGACGGGAACATGAGACTGCGGCATATTGCTAGCCTAATCTCACGTCCCGTAGTCTTGTCCCGACTTATCACGTCAAAGTGGTCTAAGTCGTCCTACGTGTCGTGATGTGTGTGAGTTTTGAAAAATAGGAAGGTCGGATGATGGTCTAAAGTCGATAAAGAACGGGGCTCGGAATATGTGTCTAAGCCCTCGGTATTGCGGGTTATGAGACCCACTCGATCGAGTCATTGATTGACTCGGTCGAGTGTGTTATTAGCGTGGCTACTGACCACTTTTTGGGGTGCTACTCGATCGAGTGGCCTATGGCACTCGATCGAGTGCCCCTTGTACGAGTGATGATTTGCTCGGTTTTATGACTTGAAATCGATAGTCGGCCTAACCAAGCACGAATATTACATGATTCGTACTTAGTGCGACCTCCGGTATTATAATCGTATATGAGCGATTATAATACCGTCATCGGAATTTTATGAAAATGTTTTATGTTAGATTAAGAAATTTTGAATTGGTGACGAGATGCATCCCTCTACGTCACGACATCGAAACTAACCCTTTCGGGTTATGTGATGTCGGTATTCGTGTCAACGGGTCTCGAACCAATTATGGAAATGGTATTAAATACGTTCAACTACGACGGATCACGATCACGTCACGCCCTTGAGTACATTGGGGCGGGGCTCCTCGAAAGGGCTCCACCTCCGTCGTTGCTCGTAAAGGGATTAGACGGACCAAAAGTGATCATCGTAGTCCAACGTTTTAAAACCGATTTTGATACTAGTTTTATATATACGCGGTATTATTAATGATGTTAGTAATAGAAAAATGACAATACAAAAAAAGTATAAGGAACGTTAGTGTTAGTGTCGGTGTTACTAAGATCATAATACGAAAATGTACATAAAATGATATAGAAAAGAGATAGAAAAGGGGTTTAGGACACCCTCAACATACATGCTAGTATAGACCTCGGAAATGGACTCGTGAATAGCGACAAAACTTGGGAGTATCGAGGATGTATGCGAGTTATGGTGTGTATAGGTGTGTGTGTTGCGTCGGTTTATCGAGGGACGAAAGCTCGGTTTTTGTGTGTTTTTGCTTAGGATTTCTAAGGCTTTGATGTGTGATGAAGTAAGGTTGAAGTAGGGTAGAATGTAGGTTAAAATGTAGGGTGAATGTGATTGTTAAGTTGATCATTAAGTTCTGAAAATGCATGGGGGTGAAGCGGTATTTATAGGCTTCATCCCCCGACCTAGGGGCACTCGATCGAGTGGCCCTAGTGCACTTGATCGAGTGCCTTTGAAAATGGGCCAAGCCCGGTTCAAGGCGCTCCACTCGACCGAGTGGGTCAATCCACTCGATCGAGTGGGTCAACAAAATCGAGACAAAAAGGGAAAGATTTGATCTTGTTTGTTTGGATTGCTTTTTTTGAATTTTGATTTATGCGCCAACTGAACTTGGCTGATTTATGAGACGGTTTCGTCTTTGACCGGGTTTTGACCCGGTCGCCAAAAGACGGGAAATATTTTTGGTGTCGGTTTTGGCCCAAATTAGTCTCATATGACTCGGAATGACCCACTGGACCTGAATTTGAGGTCGGTTTTGAGAGATTTTTACTCCGCTAAAAGTCCATGTCGGATATTATGAATTCCGAGCCCAAATCCGAGTATACTAAGTCACGTTGACGTCCAATCATCATCGTGTGTTTTTCGGAGACTACCATAGACACGTGGCAGTCAAAATGCGGGTGTCTACACATCAATATACATAGGTTTTAATATGCCTCACTTCTGTTCATATATTATAGACATAGGTTCTATTTTGACCTATGTCTATAATTTACAGACATGGGTTTTAATTATGAGCTATGTATATTCTCTTTTATATACATAGGTTTTTTAAATAACCTATGTCTATTAAAATAGATGTGAGTTTTTCTTTTAACCTATGTCTATTAGGTCATGTCTATGACTAATTTTGTAGTAGTGCATATTTCTTCAACCAAATATCAGTTTTGTAAACCGGGATTCCAGTCCGCTCGTACCTTTGTCTGAAGTCATCCCAAGCTGCGACCACATCTGGGACGGTATTGGCATACAGTACTCGTCCCCAACCATATTTCATGAAGTTCTCGACAGCAGATTTGCGCTTCTACACTTTATGGGCACGGATTTCAACATAGTTTGAAATATGCCAAGTACATAGAAAATTCTGGGTATATGGAGTTGGAAATACAAGAGGAATGGCCTCCACCGACCCCATTTCTCGATCGGTCAGAATGACATTCGGCACCTTATCACCAGTGAGCATCCGTAACTTACGCAACAACCATATATACGAAGGCTTGTCTTCATATCGGAGGAGGGCATAGGCGATGACGAAAGATTTTCGAACAGGTGTAATCCCAACCATCTCCACGAGCTTCATATCGTAGGTGTTTGTTTTGTACGTTGCATCCATGAGCACGACTTGATGGTAAGTCCGGTACATTTTAACAGACTCGGGATGCGCCATGAATATACGCTCCACCTCCAACGTAATCTCATTCTCAAAGAAAAAGTGGACGTACTGCTCCCTACGCGCCAGAACAAGCATCTGCTCAACTGCGTTCCTCCCTTCTCTTGACGTAGCCCTCAATTTAGCCCCAATATTGTATATCGTGTTTATCGAAGGTCGAGGTTTACCTGGGTTCATGTTATGAAGGCCCTCTAGAACTTTAGCCGGTTGAACATGCGCCTTCAGAGACGTAATAACGAAAGTCTTCTCAACATCAGTCAGAGCTGCTCGACGACAATGACCGTCAGCGTACTCAAGTAACTTGTGATTATGTACGCCAGTTGGACCCACGGTAAGAATCCATCTTTTCCGATCAAGGGTTTGACAGGCTTTCACCCAAAATCTGCAACCAATCTTCTTAGATTCCCTTGTACCTGTCTTCGGATTACCGTATCGATCACACTTAAAGTAATTAGCGCCAAGATCTGAATGCTCATCTCTTCGACTTTTACGCTGGTTGCTGGCTTTGACCAGGTTAATTCCGATGGCTGACGCTATTTCGTTAGCGTAATTAAAAGCTTCGTCCGAGCTACCGAAGGGGGGCGCAAATATGAAGCAGCAACGGTAGTCAATGCCGTCCCCACCGAAATCCTCCGGGTACACCTACACAAACAATATTTTAGTAAACATTAGCTACAAAAATTCCTAAATCAAAAACATAAACGACCCTTTTACACCGTAACTTATAATGAAACTTAAAATAAATAAATAAATAAATTCACGTTTGGTAAAACCAAAAAATAGGACAAAAAGTTAACATGGCAAACATTGATAAAACCAAAAAATAGGACAAATAGGACAAAAAATAGGTCAAAACGTGGCAACTTCACGTTTTACCGATCGGTAAATCGTGACAAATTCACGTTTCACGGATCGGTAAAACGTGAAGTTGTCACGTTTTACCGATCGGTAAAACGTGACAAATTCACGTTTTACCGATCCGTGAAACGTGAATTTGTCACGTTTTACCGATCGGTAAAACGTGAAGTTGCCACGTTTTACCGATCCGTGAAACGTGATTTTGTCAAGTTTTAATATTTATTTCGTCTTTTTCTACGTCAAATTAAAAAGTTGTACTAGATAAATTAAAAAGTTGTACTAGATGATCGAACCTAATTGTGGACATGACGTAGGTCCACCCCGACGCGGCGAAGCGCGGGTTCGGGTAGGCGAATGAATCTCGTGGTAAGATTGTTCTCGGGTTCGAAATTTAAGTCAAAATGGAGTCGCCACCGAATTTTGTGGTTATTCGGAACCATACGAGCCCACTCTATGTCGTCATGGGCTATACACAAAGTAAGCCCACTTCGATTTCAGAATTTATGGGGCTCGTCCCTTTGCATTGCAATATCGATACCGTTTACACCGGCTTTCGTATATAGAATGACTCTCGTGCGCCAAGGGTTTCGGACATCCGGAAACCAAAGGTTCTGAGTAAGGGGTGAGGGTACGTGTTGGGAAGCCCACTAAGGACACCCAACCCCGCCCGCACAATGGCGGCCTCTACTAAGACATCGTTCGTGTTCGTGTACGCGCGCTAGTAAAACGACTAAATGATATGCAAACAGCGTTTTCGGGCTAAGCATGTGAGTTATTGGTTAACTACGTCATTTAATGCATCTTGATTCACGTCAAAGTGATTTAGCATGTGATGTTCATTTAAGGCAATAAATGGCAAACATCAAGAATAGAAAACTCGTAAATAAATTACAAATTACACGGGCGGAATACAACCCGGAATTCACAATACAACGAGCAATAAAATAGAATAATTGAATTAAATAAGAAGAGTGATAAATAAATACACGACCCGTAAAAGACCCGTATATAATAAATGCACACTAGATCGTGAATTAGATAGACGGACGAACCTTAATTAATTATGCATTATATTGCATATTAATCAAAGGACGGAGGTTCGAGACCTAGGTGTGGTGTTAACCCGATCTCGAACCTCGATGCCTTGTCCCGACTTATCACCTCGAGAAATGGAGTCTAAATTAATTATGTGTCGGATACGACTAAAGAGTCGTCGACATAAAATTAATAGTGCGAGACCGTCGATCAAAATCGTTTTAGGTGTCGTGACATGCATGAGTTTTGAAAAATTAGGATTACGTGATTGATTATGCACGTGTCGACTAAAAGTCGTAAAAAAATGACGAGGCTCGAATGTTTGCATTAGAGCTCTCGGTTTTCTGGGCTACAGGACCCACTCGATCGAGTCATGGTCTGACTCGGTCGAGTGCGTCTTTAAAGAAGCTACTGTCCAGATTTTTGGGTGCTACTCGATCGAGTAGCCTATGTACTCGGTCGAGTGTCCCCTGTACGAGGCATGGCTCGTTTAATTTTTATTTGTTTGAATTCGATAATTGACCGAGTTAAATAAAAATATTGCATTATTTAAATTCAACTCGGTTCTCGATGTCATAAACGTGTATTATACGATTATGAGACCGTTATCGGGATTTTATGAAATATGCTATTATGTGATTGAAAAGTTTGATTAGTGACGAAATTGCATCCCTCTACGTCACGACATCGAAACTAATCCTTTCGGATTATGTGATGTCGGTTTTCGTGTCAACGGGTTCCGTGCTAATCATCGAAATGGGATCAAATACGTTCAACTAGGACCGATCACGATCACATCATGTCCTTGAGTACATTGGGGCGGCGCTCCTCGAAAAGGCGCCACCTCCGTCATTACTCGTAAAGGAATTAGATGGACTTTAGGCGATCGTCATAGTCAAACGTATTCGAAACCGAGATTTTGATATTAGTATGTATATATACATGGTATAATAATGTTAGATGTTAGAATACTGAATTAAAGTGTTAGTAAACGAAAATAAAAGTTAGTGTTAGGATACATAAATAAAACGTTAGTATACAAAATAAATAAAAAGTTAGTATGCACAAAATTAAAGGTTAGTGTTAGCGGTTAGTAATAATAATAATAATAATAATAATAATAAT
This sequence comes from Agrostemma githago, assembly GCA_958450325.1. Taxonomy (NCBI): domain Eukaryota; kingdom Viridiplantae; phylum Streptophyta; class Magnoliopsida; order Caryophyllales; family Caryophyllaceae; genus Agrostemma; species Agrostemma githago. The sequence goes on from OY288255.1 coordinate 4,494,216, forward strand.
AATAATAATAATAATAATAATAATAATACAAATATATATATATATATATAAAAGAAACAAAAAAAAGAAGAAGGGAGAAAGAGATGTCGGGATTTGAATTACACCCTCAACCTACATGCTTAATGGCCTCGGAAACGGACTCGTAGTAGCGGCGTGTGCGCGGGAGTGTCGAGATATGTAGGGTGAGTTAGGGTGTGTTTGGTTAAGGAGAGGATGCGCTCGGGTCTTTGACGAGTTTTGATCTCGGGGTTTTGAATATGTATGTATGTGTGTGTGTATCCGTTTTACGAGGGATGCTAACTCGGTTTTTAACCTAAGGTTGCTTAGGGTTTGTAGTATTGAAGTGATGAAGATGGATTGGGGTAGAAATGTAGGTTGCCCAAAAGTTTGTGTGAGTTGTAAGAGTTGTAAGTGTTGTGTCAATGCATGGGGTATTTATAGGGAGCCCCGACGTTGGGTCACTCGACCGAGTGGCACGGGTGCACTCGGTCGAGTGCCCTCGTGAATGAACCTGGACTGGTTCAAAGAGGCTCCACTCGATCGAGTGGTCAATCCACTCGATCGAGTGGATCAATTAGGCCGGGTTATTTTGGGAATGATTAGCCTTGATTTGCTCTTTGATTGATTATGTTTGATTTGGCTGATTTTTGGATTGTGGCGCAAGTTTCGAGACGTACTTGGCTGATTTCTGAGACGGTTTCGTCTTTGACCGGGTTTTGACCCGGTCGCTAAAAGACGGGATTTATCTTTGGTGTCGGTTTTGGCCCAAGTTAGTCTCATTTGACTCGGAATGACCCACTGGGCCTGAATTTGAGGTCTGTTTTGAGAGATTTGCACTCCGCTAAATGCCCACGTCGGATACTATTGATTCCGAGTCCGTATTCGAGCGTATTAAGTCATGTTGACGTCCGATCATCATCGGGTGTTTTGTTGGAGATTGCTATAGACACTAGCAGGCAAAATGCGGGTGTCTACACTAATGCGATAGTTATAATTCTTTAAGTAAACACAATTTTATATCGAAAAAAATGGCAAGAAAACTATACTAGATGATCGAAAATAAGTAAATATTAAACAATATTCTTTAAGAAATTGCAAGAAAACTAACCCCGAAATGCAAATACGGTTGCCCGGTCCCCATTACTTTTAGATCGAAAAATACGTAAACACTTGGGCTCCACCCATTATGTTATTTTTTTAAGTTTGTAGAGAGAGATTATTAAAGAATGGAGTAATGAAGTGTGGGGTGGTGGAGGGACTACTTATAATAGGACAAAAAGTTGCGGAGAGGACGGTTTTAGAAAAAACAAAAAACCGTCACATTATCGAGTAATTAGTAATGTTAGTATAATTAGTAAAATAATTCTAAATGTAATTATTAATGTTAATGAGTTAAGTTAAAGAAGGGGCAAATGCGTCAATTCACGTTATAAAGCGCCGACGATCCAGCTGAAACGCCGACGACAAGGAATAGCTCTTAAAAAAATCCTCCCAAAAGTAGGGTTACATAATTGAGAATTATACGTAATATTTAATTAAGTCTAGTTAACATTAACAAACAAAACCCAAAACTTGACAAAAATATACTCGAAATGCTGAAAAACCTAGAACCCAAATAAAGAATTAATGACAAACTACCAAATAAATAACATTAAAAAAATCCAAAAGTACACATATTACGATTTAAAATTGATAATTGAGAAAAGAGAATTTTTAAATTAGGTTTAAAAACATTATAAATACAATACACTAATATTTCGTGGTGATGAGGAATACGAAGATAGGGTAAAAAAGAGAAAGCAAAGAGAAATGAGTAGGTAGACAGGCAGGCAAAAAATTGTGCACAATGGGTTTGAGCCCCCGTCAACCCTACAAAGAGCCACGCCCCATACCAATGCACCAGATTTGTTTCATTTGTATCATTCTCACTTAAATTATACAAGTACTCAATCTATCAGTACTTTTTTCAAAAAAAAATTGAAAATCAAAGGGTGCGCACGTGGGGTGCTGTGCGCACCCCTAGGTCCGCCCCTGGTTGGAGTGTATGCTGAATGCTTCACCATCCCTATGATGATATAAACCATCAACGTTGGAGGTGTTCTTAGTCATTACGCGTAGGAATGAGTAAATGAACATATAGGATAAGTCACTAACAGCAATAAGTTTTTTGAGGAATCACCTTTCCATGAAAATTTGACGTAAAACATAAAGATTATATACGAGTATAATGTATATGTATGTTACTATGATAAATGTTTTCCAAAGAGACCTAATTAGCTAGTGTGAGTAGCTACTTATTAATCATGCATGAATCAGTTGGTTCAGATCTCTGTTTAAAATTGCGTTGGTTAATTATATAATCCGTAGTAAATATATTAGAGTTTTTCTTTTCTTAAATTATCTGATTTAATTTGGATTCGAATCGGATAAAATTTTAAAATCTTTTGTCAAAAAAGAAATGTAAATAATTGATTGGATTGTCCATTTATAATTAGTGTAAAGAATTGTTGGATGAGAGGAAGTAATCGACTAACCTAAAATAGTCACTTTTACTATGAGTTACAGTATATAGTAATTAAATTTTTACTATTATCGCATGGTATAACGGTTGTACATAATAATTACGACTATCGTCTAAATGTTATGTTATTGAATGGTTGTGTCTGATGAATAATGAGATGGCGCCACCCGGTGGCGCCGAATTTGTGCGCCACCGAGGGTATTTTAGTAATTTACTAGGATAATATTATTTTTTTTAAAATAATATTATTTCAAAAGTAGTTAGTTGGCAAGGGTAGAATTGGTACTTCACAAAATAAGTTAAATTATATATATAATAATTATATAATTTTAAAAAAAAAAAAAATCAAAAGAGATATGTTAGTTACTATTGAAGATCATAAAAAAAAAATATCGTATCTTAATTGTAGGAATTAGTTAGGTTAGACATATATTGAAAAAATTAAATCTTTTTGTATTACATATACTCCCTCTGTTTCTTTGATATCTTCCACATTTCCTTTTTCAACCATTTATTTGATTTCTTCCACTTTTCTTTTTTTCTATCACACTTCTCTCTTCTTTACTCCCTCTCTACTTTTAATTATTTTATTGTTTTTCTTAAGAAATGTGCCACTTTTAAGGTGGAAGAAATCATAGAAACGGAGGGAGTATAATTTTATCATATTTATAAGCAATGAAGACACTTGGATAAGTGGTATTTATGAGGCGAATTGATTATGTTTTAATTGTGCTCGGGTTCGAGTCACACATAAACCATTTTTTCATTTTCAATTTTATTTTAACGTTTCAATATCTCTCACTTTTTTTTCCTAAAAAACTACAGTATTTTTTTTTTCATTTTCAATTTCATTTTAACGTTTCAATATCTCTCACTTTTTTTCCTAAAAAACTATTTTTTTTTTCATTTTCAATTTTATTTTAATGTTTCAATATCTCTCGGTTTTTTTTCCTAAAACAAATATGTAGACAATTTATAAATTGCTTACCCAAACAATTAAACATTGTCCATTTTAATAGTATAAACCAATATTTTTATCTTGTTTTATTGTTATTGATAACCCTGACTATTTTTTTGATGACGCGGAACTTGTTGTCGCTACCTTTGGTGCACTCTCGGGTGTACGCAATAGCAAATTTGATCTAACTAATTTTAATCGTGAATGTTAATTCTTTTATTTATTCATATTAAATTTTATTACAACAATCTATCATTTACAATATCAATTATTTATATGTGTCTTGATCATCATCATAAGACGAAAGAGACGGGGGAGAACCGCCTAACAGCGCGTTTACTGAAGGCGTCTGGTATATATCATGAGTTTTAGTACGGGGACGCACATACCAAAATTCAAAACTAAGTTGATTTTTTTTCAATCTATAACATCGTATAAATTAAAGGTTATAATAATATTAAGAAAAAATAGGTCAAAATTTAAATAATCGAGGCGAAAAAATTTGTATTCTCCCTACATCGAAATCTTGCATCCGCGCCTGAAAAATAATGATGAATCAGTAATACGTAAAGTAATGATGAAGAATTAATTAAAAGATATAGTAAAAATTATTTTATTTAAAATATTCTTAATTAAATAATTTATAATATAATAAATGGTAAAATTACATTTATATCCTTTTTGAATTTTACCCAAAATCAAAATAAAGATTCTCAAGATCTTATTTTTTTCATTATTTTATTCCGGTGGCACCGAGATTCGGTGCCACCGGGTGGCACCCTATCACTATCCGTGTCTGATACGCGCAAATGCATGATACGAATATTATATCTACGCAGACTACATTTGATTGGTATGGAGAGCAAAAGAGGTGCTTCAGTTCACCGCCAGATATATATATATATATAAAAATGGTGATATAGGAGTATCAGATATCCACATGTGTTATAATAGTAGTACTTAAAAGCAAAATAAAAAGCTAAGATTGTAAAAATCAATTTACAAGTGCGATCCACGCATATTTAGACAGGGTGACTTGGAGGATTACTATAAATTTTAAAGCAGACTACTTTAACTTGGTGTTTGGTGTATGACTTTTTAATTTGTGTTGCCACAATTGCCTTTTTCAAAGCTTAAACATCGCGCGTACGTAGGTCACTCTCCATTTGGTCGTTGACCATAACCGTCTTGAGCTTCAACTTCGCCATACCAAATTCTTTATTTTTCATAATCTTAAAATGGATCAAGTAATACACCAAATTATATAGTAATTGGCTTTGCAACTAACAAATGTTGTCTTTATTGGACACATGTAATATTATTTGACCCGTTTTAAGGTTTATGACGGATTCTTCGTCTCAAGCAAGACCAACTGCTTCGTGAATGAGATCCGCAAGTATAAAACCATTTTACCATACAAATACAAATGTATATGACAATGTGAAATAGAGAATATGTTTCCTATATCTATCCAAACAAGGCCTTGATAAGGCATCTCTACTGCGTATTATTATTATAAGAAGTATTTCTTAATTAATAGGTATTATTATGCACTTATGCTACGGGTATTTATTTAAGAAAATTTGAAGAAAACAAGCTAACAAATACTAAGAACCTAACGTATTTCTTCTTTCATATAAATGGTGATAGCCTTGGACCTTTTTTTCCAAAGTCCACCAACAAACTCATCCACCTACTTTTTTAAATAAGTGAACATATGTAAAATATTTCGTATTTATAATGCGACTAAATTCGTGTTCTCTTGATTTTTTTTTTAAAATATTCAAAGATTCCCTTAATCAAATCAACATGTTATTTAAAGAATAATGAGATGGCGCCACCCGGTGGCGCCGAATTTGTGCGCTACCGAAGGTATTTTAGTAATTTACTAGGATAATATTATTTTTTTTAAAAAAAATATTATTTTAAAAGTAGTTACTACCTCCGTCCCACTAAGATTGTCACATTTCATTAAAATACTCCTCACATATAATAGGCAAATGGGACAATCTTTTAGGGACGGAGGGAGTAGTTGGCAAGGGTAGAATTGGTACTTCACAAAATAAGTTAAATTATATATATAATAATTATATAATTTAAAAAAAAATCAAAAGATATGTTAGTTACTATTGAAGATCATAAAAAAAAATATCGTATCTTAATGGTAGGAATTAGTTAGGTTAGACATATATTGAAAAAAATTAAATCTGTTTGTATTACATATATAATTTTATCATATTTATTGCAATGAAGTACACTTGGATAAGTGGTATTTATGAGGCGAATTGATTATGTTTTAATTGTGCTCGGGTTCGAGTCACACATAAACTATTTTTTTATTTTCAATTTTATTTTAACGTTTCAATATCTCTCACTTTTTTTCCTAAAAAACTATTTTTTTTTTCATTTTCAATTTTATTTTAATGTTTCAATATCTCTCGGTTTTTTTTCCTAAAACAAATATGTAGACAATATATAAATTGCTTACCCAAACAATTAAACATTGTCCATTTTTATAGTATAAACCAATATTTTTATCTTGTTTTATTGTTATTGATAACCCTGCTATTTTTTTGATGACGCGGAACTTGTTGTCGCTACCTTTGGTGCACTCTCGGGTGTACGCAATAGCAAATCTGATCTGACTAATTTTAATCGTGAATGTTAATTCTTTTATTTATTCATATTAAATTTTATTACAACAATCTATCCTTCACAATATCAATTATTTATATGTGTCTTGATCATCATCATAAGACGAAAGAGGCGGGGGAGAACCGCCTAACAGCGCGTTTACTGAAGGCGTCTGGTATATATCATGAGTTTTAGTACGGGGGCGCACATACCAAAATTCAAAACTAAGTTGATTTTTTTCAATCTATAATATCGTATAAATTAAAGGTTATACTAATATTAAGAAAAAATAGGTCAAAATTTAAATAATAGAGGTGAAAAAATTTGTGTTCTCCCTACATCGAAATCTTGCATCCGCGCCTGAAAAATAATGATAATCAGTAATACGTAAAGTAATGATGAAGAATCAATTAAAAGATACAGTAAAGATTATTTTATTTAAAATATTCTTAATTAAATAATTTATAATATAATAAATGGTAAAATTACATCTATGTCCTTTTTGAATTTTACCCAAAATCAAAATAAAGATTCTCAAGATCTTATTTTTTTCATTATTTTATTCCGGTGGCCAGTGGCGGACCCAGAAATTTACGAGAGGGGGTTCACTTTTAATATTTTTTTTTTTTGCAGATATTATAAAAAATTAATTAAAAATAGAAACTCATATATTGTCACATAGACACATAAATATGTAACTATAAATATTAAATAAAATCCAATTAAATTTTTTTGTAACTAACTTGAAATATGTCGAACAATATTGTATGAAATTTATAACTCAACTAAAGAAAAAATGGTAAACCAACACATAAATATCGAGTAACATGAAAAAACCCCAAAATTAGGGTTCCACAATCAGGGATTAGTATATTTAATTAACTGTAGTCGACATCAACCGACAAAACCCAAACATTGACATTGAAAAATACCCGAAATACTCAAATACCTATAATAGTAAATTAATAACATCAAAAAAAAAATCAAAATTAGGTTCCACTATTTGGAGTTATATTTAAATTAAATTACGTTCTCCATAATTGACAAAAGCAAAACAAAACCCAAAAATTGACACAAAAAAGTACCCAAAAGGCAAAAACAATCTAACTATATAAGATTAGAATTTAAAATTGATAATTGAGAAAAGAGATTTTTTAAATTAGGTTGAAAATGATAAAATACAACATATACTAATATAGCCTTCAATCTTGCGTAGTTGTGTGAGAATTGGGGGGAAAATAAAAACTGAAGATGAATGGAAAGGTGTGCAAGGGGGTTCAAACTCCCACCAACAATGCCGAATTGACAAGCCCCAAGCACCAACCTCATTACCAACGCGCCACACTATTTTTGATTGTTCTTTGCACACGTAAAATGTACAAGTACTTAGCATCAGTTATTTTTTCAAAAAAAAAAAAAAAAAACCAAAGGGTGCGCACGTGGGGTGCTGTGCGCACCCCTAGGTCCGCCCCTGCCGGTGGCGCCCTATCACTATCCTTATTATAATAGGTATAGAATAATTGGTGGGAGAAAGTAAATTGAAAATCGAGCCACAAGATAGATATTTCACCAAATCTGAATCACCTTCACGACTTTACTAATCATCCTTGTAACTTTTAACAAATACTCCCTCCGGACATAATTTATCGCCCCGCTTTCCTTATTTGGAAGGTTTTTATTTTTTGCCCCACTTCTCCACTTTCCTTTCCTATCTTACACTTTTACCATATGATCCCTCTTTCTATCCTTTATTTACAAGAAATGCCATTGAATTTTACACTTTAAGGCCCACCATTCATTTCTTTACCATTTTATATTCATTTTTCACTACTCCACCATGATTTTTTACCATTTTATATTTCTTCCTTATTTTACGTGCAAAAGTGAACGAGGCAATAAATAATGACCGGAGGGAGTAACTAAGTTAGTAGAGTAAGATTATTGGTGAGATGAATTTACGGCCAAATCTATCACGTCCCTTTAACCCTTCTTCAATCTTCATACTCCACAAAAATATACTTAATTGTATTAATTACAAATAGGAAAAAGAAATTCGAATATGAAACTTATCATGGAAAGTGCAATGAGAATATGAGAGTAACCGATCTTCCATACAAAAGATATATACTCCTTGAAAGTAGAAATCACTCTTTACATAGTGGCATGCATCCTCAACGGATCCAACTGCAACAACTACTCGTACATTATTCCCTCTTTAATTTCACTCTTCTTCCTCTCTGTTTTATTTTTCCTTCCTTTTTTGAGTTGTTATTCAATCCTCACAAACTCCTACTCTCCAATCTATTTCTCCATTCTATATTTCTGTATATACTCCTTTTTCAAGGCCAATGCCTATTTAGTGGACATGTGACATATTGCTTGCTTGGGTATATTTATATCTTTCACCTTCTCCCAATCTCCATCAGATCACCCCCCACACACACCCCAATTTAGCTCATTCTAGTTATTTCCCCTCCATCTAATTTAGTCCAAACTCGTCCTCGACTCAATAGATCACAACTACAAGGGCACCAAATTAAATATTTTCCTCGAAAAACAAAAAATTACACACTTAGCACGGTACATTAAGTAACAAAATCCCCTAAGCCATGACGATGAGATATCCTTTGCTATTTTTCATATACTTTCCCTTGTTTTTATTGTTCAGAGATGCCGTCAAAGGAGCTACACTTACCATACAAAATAAGTGTGACAACACAATCTGGCCAGGAATACTACCCAATGCAGGTAACCCCGGGTTAGGAACCACCGGTTTCGAGCTCCCCTCACGTACTTCAAGATCATTCCAAGTCTCACCAGACTGGTCAGGCCGGATATGGGCCAGGACACGTTGCTCATTTGACCCGACCACTGGGCTAGGAACCTGCATGACAGGGGACTGTCCGTCGGGTCAAGTTGAATGCAACGGGCTAGGTGCAACCCCGCCCGTGACCCTAGCCGAGTTTGCTCTAGGACCCGGCTCAGACCCGACCCCAAGGCCAGACTACTACGACGTTAGCCTGGTGGACGGGTACAACATACCCATGATCCTGGAACCAAATGGGGGGTCCGGGTCGTGTTTGGTCACGGGTTGTGCGTCGGACTTGAATCAGAAGTGCCCAACGGAGTTACGGGTGGGTAACGGTGAGGGGTGCAGAAGCGCGTGTGAAGCATTCGGAACAGAAGCGTATTGCTGTAGTGGGGCGTATGCATCACCGAGTACGTGTAGTCCGTCGCTGTACTCGCAGATGTTCAAAGCGTCATGTCCACATGCGTATAGTTACGCGTACGATGATCCAACCAGTACTTTTACGTGCGCTGGAGCTGATTATACCATTACATTCTGTCCTTCCTTAACCAGGTCTGTTTGTTTGACAGCGATGGATAATATTTTTTTTATCTTATCTTTAGGAATCAACTTTTTATTTAGTTTTCAGAATTTGATTATAATTAGTTAAAGCATACTCAAACTTTTTCCATCCTGTTACAAAAATTGCATTATAAGTGATACGTAGTACATTAACTTTTTCGTATGCATCACTCTCCTTTAATCTTTACGTAGAAGAACGTAGGTTCGCGAGAGTATCACTGATTTTCAAGTAAAATCGTCTTTGAATATTCCTATGTGAAATTTAGTATCATTCCGTACTGAATTTGTTCTTTTTGAAATTGTAGTACTCCGTATAAATACTGTAATACTAATACAACCACCACGTACATGTATAATATGACGAGAAGGTCTCTCAAGAAAATAAGAGGTAATATAAGCTCATGGGAACACAACAAATTAAAGTTAAAATAAATTTGTCGGTACGAGTACTAGTTGATGGTATGGAACTCATATTTGTGTATATATTTGTTTGAACATGCAGCCAACAAAAAGCATCGACGGATACCCAGTCGTCAGGTTCGCAGGTTAACATCGAATCTGGATCTGGAAGTGAGCTTGAGCCGGACTCGGGATTTGGGTCACAACCAGAGGCAAAACATCATCATAAATTTTACATTGGAGGAGGTCAATTCTTATCAGCAGCCTCCCCTCCATCAACCAAAATAATGAGAGGCTCCAAATATGCAATTCAATTAATTATGTTGATGATTGTAATTTCGACAACTCTTCAATTACTCCTTTGTTCCTCTTCCACGTAACCATCTCGGTTAATTAATCCCATGCAAATTAAACATGCACGTACTGACTTACCTGACATTTTGACGTTGACGTTGACGTTGACGTTGTTAGTGTTTTTTTGTTGGAGATGAGATAAGATTACAAAGTGATGAGCATGGGGGAGTAAATTTATTTTGTGCATACACATACTTTTTGGTTCTCTAATAATTATTGGATCGGAATTCTTTTGACGCAGCACAGGATGTAAAGCAACGTTTGAGGATGTAAGGTTGCATGCACACTACATATGCGTACATACTCATTCATTTGTAAATAGAAAGTAGCTAGCTTTGTAAATTGTTTTTTTTTGTGGTAACTATAATCAATTAATCAAAGTTGATTGGACTAGGCATCTTATTATTAGAACAACTAACCGACCAAAATAATGGTACGAGTAACTTTTTTTTTTTTCCAACGAAGTGGCGAAAAATGTACTTAGTCACATTAATAGGTAATGGAGAGGGGTAATAGAAAATACATAATATTTGCTCACTTTTGGGATGTATACAACCATTTTTAATTGACAAGCCCAACACTAACCTTTTTTGGAGGGGCGAAGACCCGGGGCCTATACCTGTAAAGGGACCAAAGGAGAGGAAAAAAAACCGTTCTTATATTTTTTTTATAATGGAATATATTTTAAATTAATGAAAATAAAATATTTTATTTATAAAATAAATTTTAAAATATTATACTCAGCTCAAAGAAAATGTTTTAAAATTAATCGCGGTGGGGAGGAGGGGTTCATTATGTATGATCTAGTGATAAGTTGTGGTGAATTCTGATTGTCTCCAAACATATTGCATATCATATCGATCATAGGTAGGATGAAATGCTGGTAATGTGTATGTAGTGGATAACAATGCATGCATGCATGCTTCTCTCACTTTCTCTTCTATTGACTGTTTCATCTTGAGTACGTACAGTAGAGATACATTGATGGGGGAGTAGACATGCATGTTATTTGGTTAGGACACCGCCCCACTTAGCGAGAGTCCGCGTAGTGACATTTTGGTCGCCTCAAGATCGAGAACCTTGACACCGTCTAAACGATTGAACTAGACCTTAATCCACAAGTCTCATTAGGATTTCATGAACCGACCCGACTTAACCCTAACCCCTCCTTTTATGATTTATCTTCCCTTTTTGATTATTGATTTTTTTTTTTTGAAAACTTTGATTATTATTTTCTTGTTTGACTCTCTTTGATAAACAACATAGTATTAATATTGGCAAAATAAGAATTGATTAGTAGAATGAAATACTCGTAGCAAGTTTGATTAAGTAGATTTGGTTAGCAAAATTGTTCTAGAGATGTTTGGAAACCGATATTTTAAATTAACAGATTATTTAATTCCTTTATGAAATGACAAATAAGGACATAAATAATTAATTAATATTATTTTTTTGGTTCAGATCTTTAAATTGATGACCAAAAATTTTAATTATTAGGCAACCCCTACTACGGGTGGATTTACTCCAGTGTGGTACTAGAAAGATTAAAGAGATTTGGAGCGTTGAAGGTGCGACTGATGAGGGACACGTAGCGAAGTCCACCAGAGTTCACACGTCAACCAAACTCCTTGCTCTTTCGTAACACGCTTTTCTGGTTTCTCTCTCCCTCTCCCTCTCCCTCTTCCTCTCCATCCCCAGAAATCGCAGGACAACTACCACCAAACCCTAGAATTTCCCAACTCCATTACTCCACAATCTCTACTCCATCGCTGGAATCACCTCATCCATTTCTGGTATTTCTATTTCAATTTCAATTTCAATTTCCTCTTCACTTTTTGCTACTTCATAATTTTATGTTACTTCTTCTTCTCCCCTAATTTAAGTTCAACTTTAGTAGATGAAGTAATTGAAGCTCTACTTCTATGCTTTTCCCCCAATTAAGTTCATGATCACTCAAATTGAAGCTCAATTTGATGATTAATGCGTGTTTACTTTGCTGATTGTTAAATGCACTGGAATCTGTATTGAAGTTTTGATTAATCAAATTGGATGCTTAATGGTTGTTTGATTGTGAAAGGATCTGAGTAATTCTTCGTCTAAGACGATCTTACACCAATCCAATATGAATATAAGGATTAAGATCATTGTCCCCTAGTATCTAACAATAATCTAGGTAGGATAGAAATGGAGAATTGTAACTGGTTAGGGTGTAGTTGTTTAATGTAGATGTACATATCTATTTTTGGAGAATTCGTTGATGAAATTATGTTGTGGTGATGGTTGATTGCAGTCCATATGGGGACAGAGTTATTGAGAGCCAATGAAGAGGACATCGATTTTCCGGCTGTTCCGCCTGGTTTTGAATCATTCACTACGTTTAAGTTGAAGAAGGTTGAGTATGCTGATAGCGAACCTTGTTGCTCGGTTTCTTCTAATTTGTCTCAACAAGAATCGGTTAATGTTAAAGTAGAGCCCGGGCATGATGCCACGGGGAATATATTGAGGCCGTTGAGGCGTAGACCATCAATGGGTCAATGCTCGGATGAGGAATCTGATTCCGAGCAGCGTGATCAGGTAATGTTTGTCACTGGAGTGTGTTTATTTTTTTTAAAAATGTAGGTGGTACTTTTGTTTCTGATATGTGTTTGATCATTTATTTGTGTAGAAATTTCCAATAAAGCCGGGGCTTCCAAAAGGGGTCATCCGTGGCTGCGATGAATGTCGAAATTGCCAGAAGGTGTGTTTCCTTCTTAAGCCATTAGTTTTTCTGTCGGACTGTCTCCTTTGAAATCGAGGCTCCTAGATTAGTCCCCCTACATCTACATTCTGTTTATATTGTCACATTGACAAAAAGGCTCCAATAACATTACTTTAGCGTCTCAAGGATTCTCGCATTTCCAAAAATGCAAGATAAAGAGGGCCAGATGTACGCGATCTTGTGTTAAAAATATAGAAAAGTTGTTTCCTAATGACACAAAATGATAATTGTATTGAATGACTGCTAATTCACAATGAAAAGAAGTTCGACTAATTTAGTGTGTCATTTTCCTTTACTCCATCATAATTCCAATTTCTGAACCAAAGAATGATGGGTTTTTGGCTCTAATAGAAATGACGAAAATTTGATGGAATACCGTTGTTACTCTTGACTAAGAAAAAATAAAAGTAATAAACTTAGGATAGTTATTTAGTGTTCACTTAACTAAGGGTAATATAGGATTTCACCATTTAAATTTACTATATTTAAACTAGGTCAATTAATTTTGGATAGACTAACGATATGATAGGGGGGAGTCGTACATAACTGTGACAGAAGTCTAGAGCTGCCCTGATTTTAGGTGACAAACTCATCAAAAATTTGGGTCTGAGAATTCCGCATGAAAAAAATGAAGGTAGAAAAGTTTTGTTTAAGATCTACTGATCGGAGTGGTCCTCTTGGTCCTCCGATTTTCATCATGGCAGCTCTTAAAGGTCTTTGCTAATTGGTTTTCTAACAGGTGATTGCTAGATGGGACCCTGAGGCTGCACGGAGAGTTGAACTTGAAGAAGTTCCAGTATTTCATCCAAGTGAAGAGGTTTTCATATTCGAAATCACCTTTTATTTTATTTTATTTATTTATTTATTTCTTCATTTATGATCCTAGTTGATTTGGACCCTGATTTGGTAATGTTCTGCAGGAATTTAAAGATACTATAAGCTATATCGAAAAGATACGTCCAAAAGCTGAACAGTATGGGATTTGCCGTATTGTCCCTCCTTCGTCATGGAAACCTCCATGTAATCTTAAAGAAAAGGATATATGGGAAACATCTAAGTTCTCTACTCGTGTACAAAAGGTGGACAAATTGCAAAATCGTGATGCATCTAAGAAACTTCTAAAAGGCCATGTGAGGAAGAAAAGGAGACGATGCTCGAGAATGGGGATGGATTGTGTGGCTGGGAGTGAAAATACTTTGGAGCCTGGAGGAGCTGGATTTGGTTTTGAACCTGGTCCTGAATTTACTTTAAATGAATTTCAGAGGTACGCGGATGATTTCAAAGCCCAATACTTTAGAAACGAAACTGGTACAGATGCAGGGAGTGGTTTGGGCAAGGGTAATGCGACATATGAGCCATCAGTTGAGGTTATAGAAGGTGAATATTGGCGAGTAGTTGAGAAACCTACTGAAGAAATCGAGGTGTGTTATAAATTATGAGGTCATATGCCCCCTTCTAATAACAAATTTATAGATGTCGGGTAGTTGTTGATTTTTTCTTTGTAATGTTTGTACAGGTTCTTTATGGGGCTGATCTGGAAACTGGTGTTTTCGGCAGTGGCTTTCCTAAAGTCTCTAGTCAGTGTTCGTCCTCGGATGACGAGTATGTCCAATCTGGATGGAACTTGAACAATTTACCAAGGCTTCCTGGTTCTGTTCTTTCCTATGAAAATGCGGATATATCAGGAGTTCAAGTACCATGGTTGTATGTCGGAATGTGTTTTTCCTCTTTTTGTTGGGTAAGTGCACAATGGAGATTTGTTTCTTGTATCCATCGTATTTATACTTTCAGCTATTGTGTAAGGGTGTGTTTGGATAGGTGGATTTGGAGGGAAAGGAAAGGAAGGAGAGCAAGTTCCATTGTTTGGTTAAAAAAATGGAGTGGAGGGATTTGGAGGGGGAGGGAAAATGGATATCTCCATTTCCCTCCTCCAAGGCAGGCCAGATTAGGCGGGAAAATGGTTCATCTCCATTCTCCCTCCCCTCCCCTTCCTTCCCTTTCTCTTCCCTTCTTCTCCCTCCCCTCCATTTCCCTCTCATTTTGCTATCCAAACACACCCTAAGAGTTCTCGTAGATTTCACATTTTTGGTCTCGTGCTTGGACACTTGAGATTTAGCCTCACTAGTGCCTGGACGTCGATGTGAGGGCTTTGTTCATTCCACACCATAACAGCTAGTTGCAGGATAAACCGTTCTCATTTATTGGAAGTATAAACTTTGACACAGCTTTAATTTTTAGACTGTATTTGTCGTCAGTTGATTCGAAGCATATTCAGCTAACATACTTGTGAAAGAATACTTTGCTGGAGAATTTAACTACATGGACTAGTTTTCTTAGCCCTGTCAAATTTCTGTAAATGAAAAAAACTGTCTGTTTCGCAAAAAACCCAAACATATTTGCCACTGTTTTCTTGTCTTAGATGGATCAAAGATTAGTATAAGCATTGGCGTGCCATGTTTTTGTATTCAAAGTATAAAGCAAAAAAAGGATCTTTGACATCTGGGGCTGCTAGTCAAATTTTTACATCTTTGGTCTGTGATGAAACAGAGTCCGTATATAATTATGTTTTGATTTAGTGTTACTTTAAATCTGGATTGTCAATGTGTGAGCATGTCATGTAACCTTTTAGTAATCTCACCCCGCTTTTGCTGTCTTATGTTTCATTCACAAGCTATTCGTTTCTTTTTTTGTTTCGAGCAGCATGTTGAAGATCACCATTTGTATTCTCTGAATTACATGCATTTTGGTGCACCTAAATTGTGGTATGGTGTTCCTGGGAGTGATGCAGTTAAATTGGAGGACACGATGAAAAAACATCTACCTGATCTTTTTGATGAGCAGCCTGATCTCCTCCATAAGTTGGTGAGTTGAAATAGCTTGTTAGGTTCTGTAAGCTGTCAATGTGATTAATTATATTTTGCATTCTGTGTTCTAAGATGAGCCCTTTTCTGGCCGTTCTTGGACTTCCAATGGTAGTATTTGTTACGGAGTACTTGTTATCCTTAGACAACTGATAGCTCTTAGAAATGTATGCATTGGGGTTCTGGTGTGTAGACGGATACATACTTTAGTCTTTGTACTCATTAATGTAGCCTCTAATGTCGACAGAGTCGGGCACACGGCGCACCTTTTGCCAGCTTTTATCACATTGTTTTTCTTTTTATTCAGTGAAGAACTGTACAAGTTTGTGGATAAAGCTACCTTCTCAGGGAAGGGCAAAACAAAATAATGACAAAAGCATAAAAGGAACACCCTCAAATACTGCTTGTCAATTGCAATCATAAAGCCCTAGAATACCTTCTTTGTGTATGATATATGATTGCACATGCAGCTGAATGTGTCTCATGGTTATTAGGCGTATGCTCGAACAGTGATTTACATCTGAGCAGAGACGAATGATCTCCCTTTCACAGGGCATCACTGACTACAAATGTGGCTTATTTTTCTGCAATTGTATACCTACTCTATTATTGTAAAATATAGCTGCCGCACCTTAAAAAATGTGTGTCCCATAAATATATGCTTTTAACACTAGTACACTAGTATCAATGCCTCAGCTTTCAAGAGATTTCCTTCTGGACTAAATAGTCTTGTGGTTGAGAACAATAAAATTTTTGGCGGTGTTCTCTTGCAAACAAAGCGAGCTGTTTTTTGAACCTACCTCCAAACACCTCAAACCTATAGAATCAGATGCTCACGTCGTCACTGCTGTGGCAGAAATCATCAGTTTTTCTTTCTGCTGCTATACACAGCTGAGCCGATTTAATGTGGCATGCAGTGTATTTGTATATATGCGTCCAAACTGTGATACTGATTCTGTTAACTTCTCAGGTCACACAACTCTCGCCATCAATCCTTAAATTAGCTGGGGTACCTGTCTATCGTTGTGTGCAGAATGCCGGGGAATTTGTCCTGACTTTTCCCCGGGCATATCATTCTGGGTTCAATAGCGGGTTCAACTGTGCAGAGGCAGTGAATGTAGCTCCTGTTGATTGGCTTCCACACGGCCAGAAGGCTGTGGAGCTTTACCGTGATCAACAAAGAAAGACAACTGTCTCCCATGACAAATTGCTGCTTGGAGCAGCCAGAGAAGCCGTGAAAGCAAACTGGGAACTGAATTTACTGAGAAAAAATACCATTGATAACTTAAGATGGAAGAATGTTTGTGGAAGGGATGGGATCCTAGCAAAGTCTCTCAGGGTATGTCTGCTTGCTGCTTTATACTCTTCGCATCGTTTTTGACGAGGCTTTTAAAATGACGTCTGATTCTCTTTGATTTTTGTTTGAAATTCAAGATGAGTAGTTACCTTGTAAATTTATACACAAGCAATGTATATACAATTGAATATTGACCATAAAGTGTGGTATGTAACGCTCCAAGCCCCAACGTTATTATACCATGGAAGCTATGGTTTCCGTCACTATCTTCAGCGAGAAGTCGAGCACGGATACCCAAATCTTCTTACCGCTGATATTGTGGTTGTTGTAGAATTTTCTTGTGCCCTCACTATATGTTGAATACAAATGTTTCATATTAAAACCACTAATCCTAGGCTAGGAGTATCATATAAAGTATCGGATTCAGTGTTCTGTGTAGTGCTATCTTTTGGATTTACTCTTCAAAAATCCTTTCCCTTTTCATCTCAGCCCTACAATTTAAATAATACGAGTAGTTACTTTTTGCCCAAAACCGAAGAAGCTGTCCCCTTTATGTAAGCATGTGATTAAAAATATCTATCTGTTCTAAATTTTCTAGATGGAGTTACTCATCCAATTTAAAGTGATTCTGTGTCTCTTGTCTCTTGGTCAATATCTTTTATTCTGATTACTTATATAACAATTTGTTTGTTTGTTTATTTCTTCCTTTCTGCTTGTGCAGTCACGTGTTGATGCAGAGAACGTGAGAAGAGAGTTTCTGTGCAAATACTCAAAATCACAGAAAATGGACAGCAGTTTTGATGCGACAACTGAAAGGGAATGCAGTGTGTGTTTCTTTGATTTACACCTGTCTGCTGCAGGTTGCCGTTGTTCACCTGATAGGTTTGCATGTCTGAATCATGCTAAACAAATGTGTTCATGTAGCTGGGATGGAAAGTTCTTCTTATTCCGCTATGATATAGCAGAATTGAATCTCCTGGCTGATGCTTTGGAAGGTAAATTAAGTGCCATATACAGATGGGCCAGACTTGATCTTGGACTAGCTTTAAGTTCTTCCATATCAAAAGACAATGTGCAAGCTACGGGAGTTATTGGTGCATTCTCAGAACATCCACATCCAGGTGGAGATCTTCGTAGTAGGGAAAGCTCACAAGCATTAGTAACATTGAAAAGCAAAGACATTAGTTTGAAGGTGCCAACTGATTTGGCTTCGAGTGTTGGTCATATTCCTTCAGTACAAAATGATAGTGTCCCTGAAGCTGTTGTTGCCTTAGAAGCGACAAAGATCCCTCCAATTAAATTATTTCTTCCTGGAAAACGTAAGGTCGACAAGTCACAGGTTAGCCAAGAACCCCCTTTAAAAATTGAATATAACCCTGTACATCAGCATAAGAGGTCTACCATGAGGCAGTCGTCACATGGCAAAGAAGAGGTGATATATGTCAGTGATGATGAGGACAATGAGCACTCGAATACGTTACTTACTGATGTGGTCAAAGATACCAAAAAGGAAGGTAAGAATGTTATTGGGATAGAGGGCTCTGATCATAAGTTGAATCTTTGTGATCTAGCTAATGCAGCCTTGGCTGCAGAGGCCAATGTAAATTTGATATCAGATGGCCATAAGGGCGATTGTTTGTCTCGTTCAACATCCCCGCAAGATGAAACTCAGGTAAAACATGAAACTGTTACTTTGTCTGAGGAGCGTCATCTTTCATGCCATCAAGTTTCTATAAGCTCTAGTTCGGGGAAAAGGGATCCAGATGCATCCACCCCAGATAGTGTTATTGAAAACACTACCTGTGTTCTTAGTGTAGGGCATAGTATTAAGGTCAAAGGACATTGTATTATGGTCAAGGAAGTCGATAATCGTATACAAAGAAGCGATTTAAAGCTAATGGATGATGGGAGAGCTCTTCCGGGGAGCCCATCTTGTAGTCATAGTAGCATGGACAAAAATCATCGCCCAAAAGGGCCACGCATAGCAAAAGTTGTGCGGAGAATCAATTGCAACGTAGAGCCACTAGAATTTGGGGTGGTTGTTCGTGGAGATAAATGGTGTACAAGCAGAGCAATTTTCCCAAAAGGTTTGTTGCTTGTATGTTTTGTGTCCTTTGTCCATGAATAAACTTCTCATTATTTTCGCGTGAGAATTAAGGAGCTCACTAAGATTATTCATGGACAGATTTGGAATTTGGCTGGACAATGTCGTTTATTCATGGACAGATGGAATTTTTACGTTTAGCAATATGTATATTTTAACCTTACACTGATAATAATCTCCTTTTTAGGTTTTAAAAGCCGTGTCAAATACATAGACGTCAATAATCCCTCAAATATGGGGAGTTATGTCTCGGAGATTGTGGATGGAGGATCAAAAGGACCACTTTTTATGGTATGTGCATAGTTTGAGTATTCACTATGAGACTCATATTTTTGTAAGTTCTAGATATACACATGTTGGAAAGAGAAGGGAACAAAATATTCATGCATTGCTCAAATATTCCTATAAGAGGCAGCTAAAGAAACATCTTCATTCTACTTCCGAGTCTTGTGACAAATTATTACACAATGATTGGACAGAACGCCTAACTCTATTTTCATCTTCAGGTTTTCTTAGAGGACAGCCCGGATAGATTTTTTGTTAACGTCTCACCTACCAAATGTTGGGAAATGATTCGTGAAAGAGTTAATCAGGAGATCACGAAGCAGCACAAGCTTGGAAAGGATAAGCTTCCTCCTCTTCAACCGCCTGGCAGCCTAGATGGACTCGAGATGTTCGGTTTTACTTCGCCAGCTATCATTCAAGTTAGTATAAACAACTAATGTTTTAATTTTTATTTCGTAAAATTTCTCCTTTTGTCCCTGGACTGCCTGGTTTGTTTTGCATAAAGGTTAAGGAATATAATAGGATATGGGGGAACTGTGAGTTGACGAAAGAGTTGGGATCACGAACATCTACAAAAATAAAATATTCAACTGGGTCAGTTCCAATACGACACCCTAAAAAGGAAACCTAGGAGTTTAAATCATATGGATAGATCAAGTCTTCAAGTATATCGTAGTTATCATTTCATTTCTGCATTAACGGGTTCACGAGTTATCAATCTTATCATATCCATGCTAATGAGTCTTGTGCCAGTAATGTGATTTAGGCTCTGTTTTGATATGAAAAATGTTGGAAAATGGAGGAAAGGGGGCAAAGGAGGAAAGGGATTGGGACTTGGGGAGGGAAGAGGGACGAAAGTTGAGAGTTCTCCTTCCAATTTTTTCCTTTATTAGAGGGAAGATGATTTCAAAGGAAATTGTATCCCTCGAAATACCCGTATCCCAGCAAAGGGGTTTAGTCCGTGCTCTTACAAGGTCTGGTGTCATCCCTAACACTTGAAGAGGACATGATTCTTGTAGGGTGTTGAAGCATTAGACAGAAAACGTATGTGTGCAGCATATTGGAATTCTCGGCCTCTTGCTCAAATATCACACTGCTTCCTACCTAGAGCAAATGGGCGGAACCCTAGTTCAGTGTCTGGTACTGACACTTTACTGAGGGGACTCTTCAAAAAGGCAAACCCAGAAGAACTACGGTCGTTGCTGGGTGTTGCAGGTAATAACCCAGGCCTTGTGACCCGGCTTCTTGATGAAGAGATGCAGAGTCGGTCAAGGTAGCCTGGCAGGCGGGCATGTAGCTCCAGCCAAGGAGTACTAAGTACAGATGAAGTTTGAGAGTGGAGCTAATAATATTACTTCATTAATGATTGATTTGTAAATTCTTAGTGATCATTGTTTTAATAGGTTTTCCGAGGTCGTTTTTGACCGTAAGCTAGTTTAGAGAACCCAGAACTGGGATGGGAATTCATCCCGTGGTCGTGGATACGGAGGTCTTGTATTTCCAGTTTTATTAGAGGCTCTGGTGGATGCTTTATTCCCTCCAACCTTTCCTTTTTTTTGACCCTAAAAGTTAAAAGTAGGATTCCAATTTTTAATGCACAGAAAATTCAGATCAACATTTTTACGTACAGAATAAATCAAAGCAACTTTACTCTATGATGAACCAATGTGTACTTAGCTTCTACTTGTTCAAATCTTCTGTTCACCAACTCACAACAATTATCCGACACTTCTATAGTTACGTATGAGTACTCACAACAATTATCCGACACTTCTTCTATAGTTACGTATGAGTAGTAGTAGTTTTTATGTTCAGTGTGAATATGGATCCATTTTGTTACGGGGTTGGAAAGGTTAAAAAAACGTGGATAATAACCTTCAAAGTCGGTGGTTTTCAGCTATTTTCGAGCACGGTGATTGTTCTTCTAAAGCACGAATGTTTTTTTTACCAAACTTGCCGATAAAAATAGAAGACTAATAATGATCATTAGAACTTTCCGGCACGATAAAGAATGGAGTATTGAACTTGTTTCGACTTATTCTGACACGTCTCAGAATGCAATCTTACTGTACAAAAAAGTGGGTTTTTGCTTTTTGGATGGAGTAGTGTTTTGGAATTTTGGTCAGGTCAGCGAGTTTAAATTAACTGAAGTTAAAATATATAGACTTAGATTGAATTGAAAACTAAATAACAACAACAATATACAAAAACAATATGGAGAATTCAATAAACAATTATGAAGTACTCGAAGAGTCGTAGTATATATAGTAACAACAATAATACTAACAATCAACGATAAAAAAAAACAGATACACTCATGATTCATGAACACGTATATGAAAAGCGCCTTAATCGATTAGGTTCAACAATGGTATTTGGTGTGTCGTGGAGTTGAGCTTGAGCCGCTCTTCCAATGAAATAGAGTTTGGGTTACCGTCTCTATCTTCTCCGTTGTGGTCCGTCCAAGTCAACAACACTTGGATCAAATTACATTTACATCCCACCAAGTCGCCTCTCATCTAATTTTACAACTGCGCACCCACTCTACTTTATTATTTTCCACGACTTCACCTATAATAAATCATCTTCTTCTTCTTCTTCGCCAATTGTCCTGCTGCCCTGCTAATGTTTCAATCAACAAGTTCATGTTTATCGGCTTGAAGAACCCCACATTCTCCAGCTCTAACATTTCAAAATCTCAGGTATCACCTCAAAAATCTCTTAATCATCATGATTGATTCCCGTATTTTGCAATGCATGTTTTTTATTATGTTTCTTTTTTTTACTGGGTTATGATTCAGTATGAGTTTCTTTGTCAAATTTTTAACGGATCATTTGTAATGCTGTAGGACTTTTTCAATGTGTTAAGTAGATGAATTTTGCTTTGTTGAGGTTGGTTCATGAAGTTGAAGTGGTTTTGATGGTCAAGTTTGAATCTTTTTATGGTGGGGTTTAAGTGTTTTGACTAATGGATACCCAATCTGCAGAAGTTTGTAGATATACAATTTCCACATTCGAGCCTCAATACCCTAATTTCTGAGAAAAATGGAGAATTTCGAGAGGGCATAATCTTTTCCATGAATGTTACAGCAAACAGCAGTATGTTAATTTCGACCGGTACGGGTAAAAGGGTTGATTATGGCTAATTCAGTAAGGTTTTGACTTTTGAAAGTGCATTATGTGATAACCCGTTGATGCGGCCGTGAGGGGTTGGAGGAGGTTGATCCTTTGTGATTGTAAAGATAGTTTCTTGCACAATCTTTTAGCATGTTGTGTATTGAACTATTGATGCTAAGGAATGGTATCTCGACTCGCTCTTTTGGGAGAATGAACTAGAAAACATTGTTTCGCGACTTTTAGTATCAAACAACTCTATGTTGTCCTGTTAGGGCATTGTGTAGGCGACATTAAGGGGATGCGGAATTCAAGCTTGTAGGAGTTGAATATATAATGGCTTCACTATATTATGTCCTTATTGACAAGTCTTAGGTCCTGCTCTTTGTTCTTTGTGGCTGAAAGGGGTTGACGATTCTTACATGAGTATAGTATATATGCGACTCGACATTCAATGTTCAGAATTTGAAGATAACCTCTTTGTCTCCATGATTGGAAATCACTCATCTTTGTCCAATTCGTGATGGGTTATATGGAGTGTACTTGTATGCGATTGTAGAAAACTAGGGCATATCTTTGTCGTGTTTAGATGAGAAATTAAAGGGTTAATCTTGCTAAAGAAATATATCTTGGTGATAGTTTTTGAGGAGTAAATACGCAATCATTTTTACACTAGAATCTATCTAGATATTGCTTTTAATGTAATTAATGAAAATTGAGACATTCTGTGTTTAAAAATTACGGAGCACATAGATGACTTCTCTTAGAAAGTACTCTCATGGATTTTATCACGTATCCGGTTAATGTTTTGGTATTTTATATATTTGTAGTAGATGTGTGAGTTCTCTGTTGCTGACGGCTTTGTGGAGATTAACGAAAATTTGGGTGACATGATTAAGTACATTGCCAACGAACCATCAGTAGGACTGTTCTACATCCAACAACATGCTCAGAATGCAGTGCCCAATGTTGTCAGGCTCAACAAGAATCTCATGGACATGTCAAATGAAGTAGGTTTTCACACCGAAGATCTGGAAGATTCTATAGCTATGTCAAGAACGATGAAAGAATGCGGGTTCCCCATCATTGATGAAATGATTCGAGATATAAAGACATCCCTAACCCTAGTGTCATCTTAACAGCCCGTACGAGGAGTGATTTCACAGCAAAATTTGACCGATCAAATTGGTGGACCCAGCTCCTGGGGTCCAGACTTTTCGAGTGTCTTAAAATCAGCCAAAAAAAAGGCAGTCAACTTTACGTGGTCAAAACAAGATCCTGAGTTCCAAGAATTGACTCCCGAAATCAGTAGTTCAGTTCAGGCAGCGGCAGATGAAGTGCCATCGTCTAGCGAGGTTGGAAATGAGATAATTGAAGAATGCAAGATATCAGGCTCAGCAGATGATAATACCAAACCGTTAATGTCTGAAGAAAGTGATTTTGATGAGTTCAGGGCCGAAAGAAAAACCCAGTTAGAAGATTGGCTTACTACAGGCTCCAGTAGTGTCCTCTAGTACGTGAGCGAAAAGAGCAAGGGATATATGAATATATGATGACAAATTTTTGCATTCTTACTGATATGATAGAGTTAGCTCCATGCCCCATCTGTTGCACTGCACATGATACTTGTAACAATCTCTACAGGTTTTGATTCTTTCTCTCTTTTTTTGTTTCCATCTCCTCTGTACAGCTAGTTCATAATGTGTTTAGGGCTGACTAAAGTCATGTATTAGTAAACTGATTATAATTCTGCTAATCTCTGCTGATGTATGAAAACAATGATGAACTATTTTTGAGTCATTTATACCAGGAACTGCATTGGTACTCTGCGCTTTCGCGTTCATCTTGATGTTGATGTTGGTTAAAACCTAGGAATTCTCCGAACTCATGATGTTACGTGAATTGCCTGTTGCCTGTTATACGAGCAGGTAGATAGAGAAGGGTGGCCTTAACTTATATTGAAACAGCATGAGAAAAACAACAATAGTTCGGCGAATGAGCAAGTACAGGGCGATGATGGACTATGCTTGTATTTAGTAAGTAAAAGAGCATGAGAAAATACAAGCTATAGTAAGTAGTAACTAGTACGAGTAATTAGTAAGTACAAGGGCGATGATGGGCTACGCTTGCTGAATAACAAAGCGCTGGACGATGAGTCCATTCCGAATGTATGGGCCGGTATGAGAGAGGGTAAAGCCAAGACTAGCGGTTCTCTGAGGGGCAGCCAATTGAAAGGTGTCGCTAGAGAGGGTGAAGGCACCAGCACGGAGCCTACCAGATGGATAGCTAAAGGACTCAATAGTTCGGCGTGAGCCAGGGACAGTAAGGGAGACCTCAAAGGTGCCTTGCCAACCGCGGGCTTGATTAGTAAGCTCCAGCTCAAACACACCCTTGTAGTTACATCGAGGAGCTAACTTTGACATTGAGAGCTGTCCTTGGACACTGAAATTAGCCACTGAATTCGCGTGGATGTAACTCATGTTGTTAGCCCTGCATACGAGTCCTGTAGTCATCAGCACCTTTACATATTCCGTTTATCCTTTTGTTTTCCTTCACATATTTGGTATTCCTTTTATTTTTTCGTAAAAATGAAAGTGGAACATCATGTAGAAGGAAGGAAAGTCGCAGAGAGCTCACCCATTTCGAAATGACCAGTTATTGCTCTGATTACCATTGGTGGTCATCCTCCCTCCATACCTCGTTAAGATGTTAGTCTGAAGAAAGAATGCAACTATTTAGTACTTAGTTGGAATATTTAGTTTACTAGCAACAATATAATTTGACAAACAAGTTAAATAAAACATTTTACATTGGAGTACTCTATAAACAATTAGAAAAACAAATACTGCGCATTATTAATTATACTGAAACTGAGCGACACACATTATGCTACGATCAATTATTATGATAAACGAATATGACGTAAACATATAGAGGTGATTACGAAGGACTCTGATAAACTTGTGATTTCAGCATCGTCGTCGTTGTCCCTTCGCCAATTTGCCATAGAAAGAAAAAGAATGAAGTAAGAAATGTAAGATGATGGAAGTTTAATTCTTGTGTGTAGAAGTGTCGAACAAAGATTCAATTATATATACTCGTACAAGTGAAGTATAGGAAGTACGTGTTTTATTGTATGATGGGTGCGTTTTTTTTGGCAAGGAAGTAGAGGAAGTAGCCACTAGGTGGTCTTGGTAAACGATGCATCAAGTAGCAGGAAACCCCAGCTAGGACATACCCTAACAAAGACGGTACACCACTTCCTAATTGCCTGTCAGGGTTATCACCACTCGTATTCACAATCGAAGAGGAGGTTGACCTGAATAACATTGTAAAGGGCTAAATGGAGCTCAACTTCTAGGAAGTTCCAACATTATCGTAAATTTTTGTTCGTGACAAGTATATTCGTCACGAATTTAAGAAAATTCAAATATCTTTCATGTCCATAAATAAAAACAGGTCATTTGTTATTCTCTTCCATTAGCACTAGTTTTCAAGCTTTAGCAGACGTGATTTAATCGACTTATGATACACTAAGAACCCCTCCGTTGGTCCTACAAATATGGGAGGACGCGTTATCTGACCCAAGGAATAATCATTCGATTTTCGAAATGGTTTTTTTCCGAGGTTTCGGATCTCTGAAAAACGTGTATCAACTAGCACTAGTTTTCGAGTTTTTCAGTAGACGTGAGTTAATCGCCTTATGATATACTAAGTACTCCTCCGTTGGTCTTACAAATATGGGAGTACGCGTTATTTGACCTAGAGAATACACACCAGTCGAATTTCAATTATTATTTTTCGAAAAACAAGTATTATACACTACGAATGCAGCCGTCCGGGAGATTTTTTTGTCTAATCTATCCATATTGATGATATATATTTGATTTGTCGCAAGTTTGTGGAAATATATCAATCATAAGGAAGACTACTTAAGATAACATTAAAAGCATTTTACTTCAAAGAATAACTCATCAGTTGGAGTACTTATTTTCTTTTTAGATGTGTCATTCGACAATCATCTATTACGAGTACCATTTGTATTAAGATTTTTCTGTAATTTTTTTATGTGTGGGACAGTTGAGTTTTGTAACCGCCCAGGGGAAAATAGGATTAAATACCTGGTTGTATAGTAGCATTTTTATAACCAAGGCAAAATTGTTGAGCTTTTATATATATATATATATATATATATATATATATATATATATATATATTTATCGAGCTTATAAAAGTTTCTGAGATAAGTTGTAAGTTTTTGAGCTTAAACATTGATGTGATTTAACTCGAGAACTTTACACTAAAGTTCAAAAAGTTTACAGCAAAACTCGAAAACTTTGTGATAAAGCTCAAAATCTTAAAATCAGTTGTACATAGAACTGTGTATAACTGGTTGTATAATCCTCTAACTGCCACCCCACATGACATCAACCATATGTTCTTCGGTCTGAAGAATGGATAGTGTATAGATCCAAGTACCATGCTGTGAGGTTCAGTTAGTCTATAATCTATTACTCTACATCATCCTACATTTTTCACGAACTAAAAACTAGACTTAGCCTAAGACGCCAATATCCATGTCAATTAAAGAATGGAGCTAAAAATGATACGGAGTAATATATATAACAAACTTTTTAGAGTTTTAATTAATATCCTAACGACGGTTATCATATGATACCTATTCGAATATATTTTGTCATTAATTCAAATATATTATCGACTTATCGTCTCAAATAAAAATTTGGATTGAAAAATGGCTCATTAGTCTTTTCCGATATCTTTACATATTAAAAGAAGAATTCTTCAAAAAATGGGCCTTAGGAATAGTGTTCCTTCTTAGGAACAGTGATTGCCATGTTCCCCATCTCTGTCCTCTACTACTTTGTTGACGTGTTCTTTGCCTTTCATTTCTTCTCTTCAGTTCTGCCTTTCTCCTTTCCTTTCTAGATCAGCCTCTCTTCCTCAATTTCTCTCATACTTTCTTTCCGTGCTCCCTTTTCTTCCTCCCTCTATCCTTTCCCCTCTCCTGCCTTGTTTTCGTGCGTCTACAGTTCCTTATCCCTCAGAAATTCCAGATGTTTGCAGATGGCGTTTCACCGAACACCTACCCAGTACTATCGTCGACAGACCATCTGGGTAAGCAGTTTTACGGCTATGACCAACAAAGATGAAGATCTCGTAAATTATTCTCTCTAACCCTAATTGTTTTGATTTGATTTATATTGTACGGTTGATTTGGGGGTTTCTGGTGACTGGGATTGTGATGTGTGATGTTTTGGGGTTTTTGTTGTGTAGTCGGAAGAGGATTTGGCGTTGAAGCAGCAGTTGGAATTGTATGTGGAAAGAGCTCAGGATTCGGATCCTGGATTCCAGCGGACTACTCTTGAGAGTACGAGGTGATTGATTTTGGGTTCTGAGATAATTATTGGGTTGGTTAGAGAAGGATATTGCTGATCGATCGTTGATGGTGGTTCTTTTGTGAGGTGAAATAATGGTCGCTTCTTCCAAATTACTTACTTCCTTTTTTTTTTTGCTTATTGTAATTTCCTGGCTTGAAACCTGTGCTTAATGTATTAGGTGTCAGGTTTTAGTAGATTTGTGATAAAAAATTGAATCTTTAGATTTGGGTTGGTTCTCAACTATTTTTGATTTCACTGCTCTCCTCTACTTTCTCTCTTCGTTCCTCCTTCTCTCATCTTATTTTCGTTTCTTTCCTTATTTTTTTTTGTTTTTGTTGCCTTTGCTTTTCGATTTTCGATTTTTTATCTTTGATTTCCGCTTTTGTGTTCCTCATATTGCTCTTTTTCACTCTCAGGTTGTGGATCTGGGATTTGCAGAGCTTCTTAGTCTCCATTTTTTTTTATGGTTTTGTTGCATTTGATTTTCGACTATTTTTCGTTTTCGAGTTCCCGTTTCTCGTTATGCTGCTGTTGAATTTCGTTTTGTTGCTTTTGATGTTGTCTGATCACAGTTGTTTAATCGGATTCTCGTGTATCTTTCTTTCTTGCCTTATTTTTTCGTTAGCTTTTGATTTAGTTTAAGGTGATTTGTTACTGTATGTTGCTAATGACTTTCAATTATGATGCTTAGAATTGGACGAGATGCGGAGGTTCTTTGATCAAGTTTTCCCAATTCCAAACCAATGATGATTCCAGGCTAATGCTTCTAGGTTTGTTTTCGTAACTATTTGAAGTAATTTGTTAGTATTCATTGATATGGAACACAATCATTTTCCTTTTTAAAGTTACCTCGTGGTAGTGTAGTTCTAGCAGGAATAACGTACATGTACTACTTCGATAATCTAGACGGTATGCCAGTGTAGTCCTCTCGAGTCGAGGTCTGTGTATGTAGCTGTTTTTGTTGGATTCTTTTGTGTTTAGTTTGATTTTTTCCATTAGAAAGCCACTTCATTCTCGTGTATCTTTATTTCTTGCCTTATTTTTTTCGTTAGATTTTGATTTAGTTTAAGGTGATTTGTTACTGTATGTTGCTAATGACTTTCAATTATGATGCTTAGAATTGGACGAGATGCGGAGGTTCTTTGATCAAGTTTTCCCAATTCCAAACCAATGATGATTCCAGGCTAATGCTTCTGGGGTTGTTTTCGTAACTATTTGAAGTTATTTGTTAGTATTTGTTTGATTGATGTTGTGGGGGGTTTCGTCAGACTCACCTCCGTTCTTTATGGCGCCGATTGGGGGTCCACTGAAGCTTGAGAATGATTTCGATGCCTTCACTACTTCTAAGGTTTCTAATCTTGCCCAATCTCTTATTGATGCTAAGGTTTGTGTTTCCAGTTTACAAAGATGATGGATTTCAGCCTTTTAGGGTTAAGACGGTATCAATTGAGATTTTGTGTTTGTTTTATTTGATTTAGCTTTTGTTGTGGTTTTCTGGATTTGGGATTTTGGACGAATTTGGGTTTGATTTGAGTTTTAGAGTGAAGAATAAGGCTATAGAATAAAATACGATGTAACATATTCTAAACCAGTTCCTGAAAACTATTAATAAAGTTCAGGATAAACTATTCTGCTAAGTTTTCATCTTATCCGCTACAATCATCTTACCTTGGCGGCAGCAGGACCGGGATTAATATTGTCGAAATAATTTCGGTTTCAATTATTAGATTATCCTGAATTTTATTAATGACTGAGTACCTGAGTGTTGTTAATATCTTTTATTGGTAATCTCTTTTCAGCATTCAAGGCTATTGGAAGGGTAATGCTTGATGTTGGTCTAATGGTGGCTTATCGTTGTGACCGATATGGTGTGGTACTTCTTCAAAGTTTAATATTTTATCTACTTTTCTCTGGTTTTCGCTAACCAAAATACTAGATAGAGCTAGACCTTGACTTAAAAAAAAATAGAGCTAGACTTGGCAATGCATCATATGTTGCTATGTATAAATTAATTCCCAATTTTGCCTTTGTTAGCATCAATTTATATGGGTGATCTAGGGTTTGAGTTGTTTTCCTCAGAGCAGTATAAAAATTAGAGCTTTAGAGTGTAATATCCTGAAAATTTTATCTGGGTTTGTGATTTTTGATTTTTGATTTTAGCGAATCAAAGCCTCTGGTGATTGCTCCTGGAGGTTTCTTCGATGCTAATTGGCTTTCAGAATTCTTAAGCAAAACAAAGAACAATAATCTGGATGTTATGACACACCATATTTATAGTCTTGGACCAGGTACACTAATTTCAGTATTAATGCTTTCTCCGTTGATACTATTTAAGCTTGAAATCGATGTTCTTGCCTTTTCAGGAGTTGATTCACACTTAATTGAAAGAATTCTCAACCCATCAGTTCTCCATCAGGAGGATGCCACATTTAAGCGTCTCCATAACGTTCTCAAGAGCTCAGGGAATCCGGCTGTTGCATGGGTTGGTGAAGCAGGAGGGGCTTACAACAGCGGCCGAAACCATGTTACAAATGCGTTCGTGTTCAGCTTCTGGTAATGATTTTCGAACTGTACTTCTCTATCTGTCAGTTTATTAGACATTTGGGATACAGATCAATTTGGGGTCTAGGTCACTTTTAGGCAAGTAGTCTGATGCTTTTGGGTCAATTTGGAGCGGGTTAAGTACTTAAGTTGTCTCAAGACGGGCAGGTCCAGATTTGGGTGTATTACGGCCTTATGGTTTAATTCTTTTGGGTTGGATTCACAGTCGTGTCTGTTTTGTCATGTCCACTTAAAGTTGATGCCAAAAAAACTCCAACATCTACTTGGATCAGCTAGGTATGGCATCTAAGTTCAGCACAAAAAACATATTGCAGACAAACATTGATAGGAGGCAACTACGACTTGCTGAACACAACTACCTTCCTCCCTAATCCCGACTACTACAGGTAACTTCTGTCCATTATAACAGTGATTTCTGTCAAAATGAGGACCACCATTTTTAAAAATCTGAATCCTACTCTATGAGCAGTGCCTTTGGCACCGACTAACGAGGAAAGTTGTTGTATCCGTCAAGTTCTCTGGGAAGAACAGCATTCGAGCTTACGCACACTACAAACTATCAGTAAGCGCTGCAACTCGTAAAGATTGAATATATTTTCAATGTGTTATGCCTTGAAAATTTATAACCGATGTAATGCTATTGTGCAGCAAGGGGTCACTTTGTTGTTGATCAATCTAAGTGGCAGCACAACAGTTCAATCAAGTGTCATTTTCAATGGCACGTACGAGAGAAATGATGAATCAGGAAATGTAAGATTAGAGTATCACCTGACAGCAAAGGATGGCGATTTGCAGAGCCAAGTAATGCTCCCTCCTTAATGGAGACATTTTGACAGTTATGCACAGTACCCTTCTTTAAATCTGTTTGTGGATTGAAAGAAACAATTCGGATATTTTGCGTGTTCCATCAGCTTCCTGCTCTCACAAAGTCACAAGCTATCAGACATCTCTACTCTCTCTCTTCTATTATTTCTTTTCTCGTCCTCACTTTGCTTTTCCTTGTTTAATTTATTTTCTTCTTTTCCTTCATCACCTTTGTTTGTAATTTACTGTTTACTGAATATCTCAGAGTTTCTGCGCAGATTTAAAATGGTTTGGAGTGGAAGACAAGCTCAGAAAATGGTGGTGTTGCGCGTCACCAGTGACGGACCTAGAATAGAAGCTGTACGTAATGAAAATGGGGGTTGATCTTGCCCGACCTCTTATTGATGCTAAGGTTTTTGTGTTTCCAGTTTACAAAGATGCCGAGTTTTAGCCTTTTAGGGTTTACACGGTATCAATTGAATTTTCGTGCTTGTTTAATTTGATTCACTTTTTGTTTGGAGTTGCCGATTGTTGATTAATGTAGGAGGTGGAAAATATGAGAAAGAGGTTGAAGGAGTTGTATTTTTGATGGATTTTGGCTGATGGGTATGTGTTGATTTCTGGCCAACAATCTGAGATAAACGATCCAAAAGTTGGGGGTGAGCTTCTAGATCTCATTTTTATGAAAAATATATGATCTTTGAGCCATGTTGTTTGATTCTGGTCTGGATTGTTGATGTTATTGTATTTGTGAGTTGAGGCACTTGATTGATTGAGTTTAGATGAATTGTATTCTGTTTTTTTATATGTTTAGGGTGTGGTGGAGCCGGAACATTGAACAATGGTCAGAACTGGTGGTGTAGCTCCTCGACAGTTGATGGAGAGCAAATCGTTAAGAAAGGAGACCAGCTGCTATTAATTAATGTAGAATTTTGCAATCTTCTTCTTCTGTCAGGTTTATTTGAGAGGATCAAGTAGTAGAGAAATCATAAGGAAGGTTGTCTTGGAAAAAGTCTCCCACAAGAGAGAGCTTCGCAATTTCGTTAATCGTGCTACCGCAGCTGCTCTTTTCATTCAGGTACTGGCATAGTATATGTATTATGATGAATTCTCTTGTATTTGTCTTAATTTCAGTTAACCTACTTTTGAATCATAAGATTCTTAAATTTATTTGCTTCAGAAAGCTGGATGTTTTTTTCGATTTCAAAAGTGTTGAATGACTTATTATGGAGAAGATTATTTGTTTCATTCACTTATTCCAGTTTATTGATGTATTGATTTATTTGATTTCCTGTTTCATCAATAATATCTAACCCGCTGGTTGAACGATATTGTTGGTGATTCACTCACAGTACTTGATTACGTTTGATTAAGAACGAAATAAAATAGATAATTTGTTGTTGCAAATAGGTTGAAAGCTGGGGACCGAGGAGTCCACTGCCATTTATGCTAAGCGAAGTATTTGACATTTTGCATCTTTCTTCCTAAGCGAAGTATTTGACATTTTGCATCTTTCTTCATCAAAATCTTAAAACGTGCTGAAGTTGCGTTACGGTAGTAGTTAACGAGATACCCCAATTTTAAACTTGAGACCAATTGAAAGCAAAACTATATAAAAATCGAACATTTTGAGATAAACTCCCTCACAAGAGTCCTAGAGCTTCTTCGAATCCCACTCGATGAACATCTACTTAATAGGTGTGTTTAGAAGCATTTGAAGTTAACTGCATTTCTGTAGTTGGTGGTCATTTTGTTTAAATCCAGAACAACTATAACACAAAAGTAATCATATTTAAGGACAAAAAGGAGGGGAAGAAGGGGAAGGAGAAAGGATAAAGTGGAATATCGAGGAAGAAGAGAAAAGGTCACATTTACTATAAGTAATTAAACGACTACAACTACACGGCTACACCTGACTTCTTGCCAAATGTGGATGTTGTATTAGACGTTTCCTTACATCGGCTACTAGACAGATAAAACATGGAAGACTAAAGGGATCAGTTAAGACGGTTGACGTACACTTAGAAAGTGGCTACAATGTTGTTCACCGTATATAAAATTTGAATAAGAAAACCAACAAAACGTCATCTCACATATCATACACAATATATTTCTAACCATCCGTGCGCGTAGCGCGCGGGCGAGCAACTAGTGGAAGGAGAAAACAATACCTTGTAAATTACAACTCAAATGTCAAATAATATTGACGGGAAAACGGGATTGTTCTCCTATAAGATCACCCTTCACTGTCATCATAACTCATAATGTCAATGGTCTACTATTCGTCTCCGAGGAATAATCTTCACATATCCATAGCAAGTACGAGTAGCAACTACGACTACGAGGGAGTGGAGTATAATTGTGTGTGAATGCCTCGACATCGAATTAAATCCTATCGACACACACAGTATACGGTCCATAGAATTGAACAAGAAGCAGGGTCACAACTATCAAAAATACTGAGTATCAAATAATTAATGCTACAATCCACGCCTTGCTATTTCTCCTATATATCTTTATCTTTGCTCTACACAAAAAATTGTGTCCATGTAAATTAGTCAGCGTATGTAGTTGTATTGCCATTTACCAACCAACACGCTTTGCTCTTGATTTCAACCTTCTTCTATGCCGGCCGCTCCATTTTTCGGTATCATATACGGAGTATATATTGTCGGTACTATATTTGAGTAATTTCGTGCTACCTAGCTAGTGTCCTTTCGATGTCCAAAAATCAACAAATACCTTTCTGTCATCATGTCGTACTCAAACTCAGTATCACCCATTTAAATGATTGCGACGACGACGTTGTGGTACTACAATTCGATGTGTCCCTGCCTAAGAAAGTACAGTACACACCAATCTTCCTATATACACCAAGTACACTACACGTCTACATATATATAGCTAAAATCACAATGCTGTATTTCTGTTAGTCTCCCTTTTCTCTCCTAAATTACAAACAGATTAAAATGGCGTTGGAGCAACAATGATATGGGTGATCAGCATTTAGCACAAACTAGACGAAGGAGGCCAAGTCGAGAAGGACGAGTTAGCCATGGACTAACACTCCATCTACAAAGTCCCTACTTGGATGAACGACCCAACCTGGTTATGAGTATTGCAGGGTGTTTATCAGAAGTTGAATGAGTATTGCAGTCATCGCAGAAACTGGTGGCGCGCGAGTCTGCAGAATGAGTATCTTACGAATCCGTGGGTTATCACATCTATTTTTGCTGCACTTTTGTTGTTCCTGCTTACTGCTGTACAGACTGGTTATACTGTCTATGCTTATTATAAGCCACCTACCTAACCTAACCTCAAACCATCCTTTACTTAGATTATGATGCATGTTTCACATTCTACGGCTCATAATCTTAATGGTTGAACTAGCTGATATCTACGACATAGAGATATATTACGTCTTCTATCATTATTGACCGAAGGGGATTAGACATTAACTTATGAAAATAATCATGATTATTAAAGAATTAATGTTGGGGAGTGAGACGAAACAGATGAAATGGACAGATTAGCTACTTTTAACATTTAATCTACAAGTTGACATTCAGACATTTGGGTCAGTGTCTTTTGTATTTTAGCAAGGAAGCTTCTCTACCCTACAATAATGATATAAGCATCAAATAATTTGCATTGAAAGTTAATCTAATTCTCAATTTCGATCACAGTCCAAACAAAAATGTCTGCAAAACCTCGAGACCATGTCGTAATCTCATTAGAAGAAAGGCTTACTAAGGTGCGCGAAGACGCTAAAACGGAGCCATTATCAACGACACCTTGCTTCATATTCAGGGTTCCTCAGAACCTAAGACGTCAACTGTCTCCCGGTGATGACACGGCCTACATCCCCGAGGTAGTCTCCATCGGTCCATACCACGCCGGCCATGACTGCCTTTCTGGTATGGACTACCACAAAACACGCGCTCTCAACTCTGTTCTTACGCGCACAAACCAACCCCTCGCTTACTACCTCGACCCAATGTACGAGCTTCAGCAAACTGCGCGCGAATGTTACCATGGGGCAGTAAATATGAATCATAATATGACATTTGTGGAAATGATGTTACTTGATGGTTGCTTCTTGTTGGAGATTATTCGAGGCCACGACATGGGATTTGATCGATTGGGTTACTCTATAAACGACCCTGTCTTTACCTTACGCGACTGTAACAATATTGCAAGTTCGATCATCAAGGATTTGATCAAGCTTGAGAACCAAATCCCCTTCTTTGTCCTCGAAAAACTGTTCGACCTTCAAGAATGTTGTGAGAAATCGGGGCAGCTACCCCAACTCGTGTCGGCCATGCTCATTAAGTGGTTGACAGGGGAGAAGTTATTAGAAGTCGGCCATATAAAGGGAAAGTTCCTACACTGCCTCAATGTATTTCAATATAGTCTTGTCCATAGCATCGGAGACAGTCTCGACGACACTTGCCTTCTGGAGCCAAGCATGACTCAATGCAATAATCCCGAAGATCAGCAGCACGCGTTCTTTTACTCTGTGACTGATCTAATTGAGTATGGGATACAGTTCAAGAGGCCGAAGAAAGGGAAGCGACCTTTCTGGGATGTGAAGTGGAGAGCAAATGGCGTCCTGGAGATGCCGAGGGTTTTCATAAACAACCGGTTCAAGGTGGTGTTCCAAAACCTGATCACGTTCGAGCAGCAATGCAGGAAACGGAGCCAGTTAAGACCGGTGATGACAGAGTACGTGACTTTGATGGATAAATTGATGAAGTCAGGGACGGACGTAGGCCATCTTCACCAAGCAGGGATCATAGTCCACCAGCTGAGGAATGACGCGGAGGTGGCGAGTCTGTTTAATGAGTTGGGAAGGCTGGCGTCCGTGGACCCGAGAATGGCGAGTCACTATGTTGGGTTGTTCGAGCAGATGAATGGGCATTGTTGCAGGTGGAATCATTGGAAGTCGGAGCTGAAAAGAACGTACTTTGGTAATCCATGGGCTGTGGCTTCACTGTTAGCAGCCATTGTGTTGCTGTTTCTTGTTTTTTTCAGACTATTTATACTGTTTACCCTTATTACTGGCCTCACTCACGGTATTGAAATATGGTGGCTACAACTGTGTGTAAAATTTAGAGGCACTGTAGAAAGATAGTATGTAGCTGTTATGTTGTGGAACATTCGAGGGTACTCTTATGGTGTTACGCAATAAACCATCGTCAGTCGACAATCTATTATTCGTGCATTTGGGCTTGAAATCAAAAGAGTTATATCGTGAAGATACCCATGTCACGTGATATAAAATTTGGGAGAATAGAGTGTTAAGAAAAACTCATGGATCATGGATGTTATACCAGTCGGCAGCCGTTCACCTTTGCCTCATAAGTACTGTATGATTTTATGTGTGTTTTGATTGTATTGTGTTGTTTACTTGTGTTTAAGAAAATGATGTCAAAAAATAAGTCCTCTTCATTTGTATTAATTCAGTGATGTAAGCAAAAAATATCCCTTCTTGTTTCGAATTCGATCAATTGAGTGATCGAATTAAGAATGATAAAAGAAGAGTTAAAAATTTATTAATGAGCTCAAATTTGAGAAAAGATGAAGAGTGTTCGATTTGTTTATCGGTATTGGTAGATGGTGGAGTGTTAAAGATAACTTAAAACATGTAAGCATTTGTTCCAGTTTGCATAGAAAAATGATATTCTACACATTTTAGGTGTCCTATATATTTGTAGGAAAATTAAGGAAAGAAGAATTCACGTTTTGAGATTAAGAGATATTGCTATGACTAATCTATAACAACGTTTGTTTTAAATATTTATATTTAATTGAATTTTTGCAAGTTTGTTTAAAAATAAGATAGTCGTTTACAAAACAATAAAAACAGAAGGTAGTTTATCACCAAACAACAAAATTTAGATAGTTTTTAACAAAAAAAAAAAAAGAAAAAGAAAGAGAGAATAAAAAGTACTCCATAGTTTAAATTAAAAAATAAAAGTAGTTTACGCTAAAAAAAACTCTTTAAATAACACAAAAATTCATATGAGACGGTCTCACAATAAGTTTATTGTGAGACCTCTCATAAGATGGGAGTTCTAGCCTGAATTCCAAAACTTAGGTTAACAAAAAGTAGAAAGATGGTTCGGGTGGAGCAGGTGATAGCGAGGGTGGTTGATCTGGAAAACGAGATGGAAAGTGTGGAGGGCGGAAGGCAGGGGGTCGGGGGAAGTATGGGATGGCCAAGCAGGAGGGAGGACGAGCATTGGCGCGCACCACAAGGCGAGACGATCAAGGTAAATTGCGATGGGGGCTTAAGTGGAGGAGGCGTAGTAGTGGGGTGATTTGCAGGGGAGCAGGGGGTCAAATGCTATGGGCAATGAGCCTAAGACGGAGTGGGTCGTTGGAAGCTAGTGAGGTCGAAGCTGAGGCAATTCTAGATGGGCCAAAGGAGGCATGGCGACGAGGTCACAGAAACGTTATCCTCGAAAGTGATTGTAAGACGGTGATAGATTTTTTGCAAAATCAAAGCCGAGGACGGAGTCATATTCTCTTGATTATTGATGAAATTGTTGCTTTTAGTAGTACTAGGCCGTCTTGTGCGATCAGTTTTTGTAACATTCGTTCTAGCTAGCAACACAGAGAAATTCTTGTGCATCGAGTCCTCTAGACACACGATTCGTCTAGTGTTGTTTGTACTATATATAATTTCATACACCTTGCTCTAAAACACCCTTCATCTTTAATTTGCTTCTTGAACGAAGACTTCATAATTTCATACATGTGCGCGGTACGCCTGAATCTTGTAAGGGGTTCGGATAGCTTAAAATTCAAGGTGCAGGCCGGGGTGGGTGCTTGTAATCGATACCATGTAGTCATGTACCTGGCCCCGTGATCAAGATTATATTGAGCAAATTGAAGAATCTCAATTAGAGCCAAAGGGAGATTCAACTCGATCAACGTAATGTAAAAATGTTTCAACGTTATTGACTTGCTTCATCTCACGATCCATCGTAGTGCAACATAC
Organism: Agrostemma githago; assembly: GCA_958450325.1. Taxonomy (NCBI): domain Eukaryota; kingdom Viridiplantae; phylum Streptophyta; class Magnoliopsida; order Caryophyllales; family Caryophyllaceae; genus Agrostemma; species Agrostemma githago. The sequence goes on from OY288255.1 coordinate 4,532,642, forward strand.
TCCGTATAATATACCGTCTTTCATACAAAAAATTGGTTTCTTGGTTAAGACCATAAACAGTATGTGTAGGTAATAATCTATATTCTAACTTTTGGTCCGATATTTGATCCGAATAGCGTATGCATTACAATTTGTAAGTTTCTGAAAGTCGTCTCTGATACAACTGAAATAACCGATCTCTTCATTAAGAGTTTAAGACCATACCGTGATTATTGGTCGGGAACAACATTATTCAAGGATTGAATATACTTGAATCCGAATATGACCGGATTGTATATCCACGCCCTTTAACCGCAAGCTAGCGTTTCATTATGCTCTTTTGATGATTGAACAAAGAATAATTAGAAGTCGTTGATTATCAGTAATTTAACCATTCGTTATATTTCGGTAATTCTAAATTTAACCCTAAAAGTAGTTTAGAAGAAATGTCGCTGATAAAGATGACTTTTCATATTACTCCACTTAACGCACGGAAACATAAGACACAAGGTCGGACGCAAGAACATTGAGAGCTGCCACGTGCATGTGATAGATCTAATTTTCACTACGTAATCCAAAATTAATGATCGTTTTACTAGAGACAGCTTGACGATGTTTTTTGTTTTACTTAAGAACCCTAACTAACAGCCCTTAAAAGTAAGGGACAACAAAAATCTGGTATATATTTCACTAACGAAGTAATTAAGGAAACTTATTCCAACAAATTTGAACAAAAATGACATGAATTGCTTTTATTATTATATCATACAGAGTACTAACTTGTAATTACGACAGAAGTAAGATTTCTGGAAAAATAATTCAAACTAATTCCAATGCAAGGAAACAATAGGAGGGCGAAAACTCGGAAGCGTCTTAAACAAACTGATATCATTCCCAATCGCTGCAGCAGCTTCGGGCTTCCTGTCGCCATTTGAAACCACCTTGTACACCACCTTCAACTCGGCTTTCTTGTGCTTCCAAGATGTCGTCTTAAACTCGTAAACAGCTGAAGATGAATGTTGTTCTCCTTCAAGAAGCTCGGACACACGGATATTGACAGTACCCACATGCTTCTTCGTAAACAGAAACACCTTTCCTTGATTATCATTGAAGACTTGAAAGCGGATGTAATCGGATCCCACGTTAACATCCTTGAACTTGATCAAGTTGTTGGCCCTTCCTTGGGCATCGAGCTGGGATACAATAGGCTTCTCAAAGTTAGAAGAAGAGCCATGGAATAGGGTTGCGATGATGTACGAAGATGATGATGATGTCTTCTTTATGTTGTTGAGACTGTTTTCCCATGAAAAGATGCAATTTAGTGAAAGTTCTTCGACTATAAATGCCATCGTGCGTTAAGAGTAGTCTTTAGGTATATAGTGAAGTTATGTAAGGGTGGGTTTCTGTTTTTTGTGTTGTTGTTGTAAGGAATTGAAGGGTGATGCTGAGGGAGTATATATAGGGCACCCTGGAATGAAGGTCTCGGAAACCGCAACTGAATAGGATTAGGATTACTTAAGGATCAAGCTTATGCCCAAACTATATATGCAACGGATTAACGTGTATATATGTGTATGTATTATAGGAAATAGTGTTGAAAATCAGGCTGTTAGTTATCTAACTGAAATTGTTACTTAAGGAATAGCTATTCATATTATCGTTACTTACTGTATTAGTTTTACCTATTCCGTCATTAGAATGTCATTTAGTTTGTGTTATTCTCGAGATGCATTTTACATTATTCTAGAAGTCTAGGAAGGAGATGATCCATTGTATAGAAGATTAAAGATATTTTCAAATTTCAATCTTTCAATCAAGATTGTATAGAATATACTCCCTCCGATTTATTTGATTCTTTACGTTTGCTTTATCACACTTGCCAATGCATGTTTTGTTTCGTTTTTATCTTTATTTACACACTATTAACAATCGTAAAAATTTGATATTCTTAATGTATTCATTAAGACAATTTTAAAAAGATCTCATATGACTATGTTTTACATTATAGATTGAAAATTATATTAGATATTCTACCCAATCATGAATAACGTCAAAAAACAAATATAAAGAAACAAATGAATCGGAGGGAGTATTAAAGATATTTTTCAACTTTCAACCAAGATATTTGATCCATTTATGAGGGTCTTGTTGTGGTAGTTTTTGTCTAGACTCATCTTAACCAATGAGAGGATTATAGAACAGTTGTACAGAGCTCTATGTACAACTGGTTTTAAGATTTTGAGCTTTGTCACAAAGGTTTCGAGTTTTGCTATAAACTTTCTGAGTTTTAGTGTAAAGTTGTGGAGTTAAATCACATTAATGTTTAAGCTCAAAAACTTACAACTCAGTTCAGAAACTTTTATGAGCTCAATAAATATATATAAAAAGCTCAACAATTTTGCCTTGGTTGTACAATAGCAGTGTATAATCATATTTTCTCATCTCAACCCCAAAATCAACACCCTTGCGCGCGATCTTAGTCATAAATGTGTGCGATAATACTTACTACCGATACAACTGATAAATGATGCAATGCGTGTTTCATCTTCATCTCGAACCCTTCTAGTACGTCGTCCTCGATTCTTTAGACATGCATCGTCAATGACTACAACTTGATAATTGAATCATTGATACTTTAGACATCATCAGTGTTGTACGTACTTGTACATTCAAAAATACGTTATCAACATCATTCAGCGCCTATATATTGCATCATGATTCATGTGTATATATACGAGTTATTGTCTTGGTCATTGTTAAATGGCGTACGAAGAATGATGTCCTTCAAACGAAGACTAGGCCGTCTTGTGCCATAATCAGTTTTTGTAACATTCGTTCTTTGTCCATAAGGGTGTTGCCTAGTGGTTAAAACTTTTGATCATTGGTCCAAGGGTCTCAGGTTCAAGCCCCTGCAAGCGCGCTTGAGACTATGCCTCTAGACTTCGAGCCAGTTTGCAAGCTATGCGTACACCCGAGGGTTTACCCAGTGCGCACCAAAAGGTAGCGGCTGCGGGTTCCCTCGTTCATCAAAAAAAAAAAAAAAAAAAAAAAAACATTCGTTCTTCTAGCAACGTGGAGCAAAAAAAAAAATACATTCGTTCTTCTAGCAACGTGGAGCAATTATTGAGCATCGAATCCTCTAGGCATGCGATTAAGTCTAATGTTGTTTGTACTATATATAATTTCATACACCTCGCTCTAAAACACCCTTCATCTTTTGCTTCTTGAACGACGACTTCATAATTTCATACACGTACGCGGTACGCCTGAACCTTGTAAGGAGTTTGGATAGCTTAGAAGTTTTTGTGTTCATAATGTTTCAACATTATTGGCTAGCTTGATCTCATGATCCATAATCGTTGTGCAACATATGTACCGTCTTTCATACAATTGACTTCTTGGTCAAGACCATAAACAGTAGTATATGTAGGTAATAATCTACAGTATATTGCAACTTTTGGTCCAATATTTTATCCAAAAAACGTAATCCCTCCATCCCAAAGAGATATTCCCATTTGATTATTTTATTCCTTACATTGGAATAAAAGTGGGAATATCTTAGCGGGATGGAGGGAGTATTTATTATGGAGTAGAATATGTAAGTTTCTGAAAGTCGTCTCTGATATAACTGAAGTAACCGATCTCTTGATGAAGACCATACCACGATTATTGTTCGGGAACAACATTATTCGAGTATTGAATATACTTGAATCCGAATATGACCGAATTGTATATCCATGCCCTTCAACCGCAAGCTAGCGTTTCATTGTGCTCTTTTGATGATTGAACAAAGATTAATTAGAAGTCGTTGATTATCAGTGATTTAACCGTTCGCTATATTTCGGTAATTCTAAATTTAATCCTAAAAGTAGTTTTGAAGAAACTTCCCTGATAAAGATGACTTTTCATATTACTCCACTTAACGCACGGAAACAGAAGACACAAGGTCGGACGCAAGAATGTCGAGAGCAGCCACGTGTGATAGATATAATTTTCATTACGTAATCCAAAATTAATGATTGTTTTATTGGAGATGGATTTACGAGATTTTTTGGTTTACGTAAGAACCCTAACTAACAGCTCTTAATAGTAAGGGACAACAAAAATTTGGGTATTTCATTGATGAAATAAAGAAACTTATTCCAACAAATTTGAACAAAAATGACATTGCTTTTATTATTACTAGTATTAAGCCCCGTGAAAATTCACGGGATTGTATTAATATTACTCTGTAGTCTTTACTACGTATACGTAGTTCGTTATATGATTTTTTACGGGGTTAGAATAAATAATTAATTGATTTTGAATTTATAGCAAATCAAACGTTGTGTAGTTATGTAACATATCGAATTTATCTTACATTATTGCGAGACATCTCACATAAAAATTTGTGTAACAATAGTTAATATCATGAATTGTGTAACAAAGAGTAAAATATAAGATTAATTTTCTTAAATTTTGTTAACCTTTTATTTTCAAAAACTTGTACTTCGTATTTTCTTAATTCAAATCTTTGTGACATGCTCCGTATCATTTTATGATAAAATTCATGATTACATACATGTCATTTTCTTACCTACGTATTACAGTAAAATACAAATGTTAATTCGTATAGTAAACGCGTGAATTGCATTTAAACAATTTGTATAATGAAAAAATTTCAAAATGTTGATCATAATCTTACGAAATTTGTAGGAATTTTTTTTTACTACTCCGTATATCAATTGGTGTTTTGTTTTTTCTTTTATTAATGATGATCAATTTGACGATATATTGTATTCATGATAATTTGTATATTTATTGATATAATTTTAATGGATGATTTCATTTTAATTTAATAAGCGATTATTTTATTACAATTGTACATTAGGTAACTTCTCCTCAAATTAATATTTTACTCCCTAAAAAATTATGGTGCCGACACATCATCGTTTTTTTGGCGATGATGAATGTGAGAGCTTTATTTGACATTACTTTAATAAAATAGGGATGGTTAACATAATTGGTTAGATTTAACTTTTTTTTTTGTTCAACGAAGAGCGAATTTAGTGGCATTACAATATAGGGGGATTGGTTAGATTTAACTATAATTGATTTAGTTGATTAATAGTTAAGTTAATGTTTGCATCTAATACAACTAATATAATATTCTCCAAATATTTGTGGTGTTGACACATCAGCTTTAAAATGTGAGATTGATTGTGGAGCCTTTAAAAGACATTACTTTATTAAAATAGGGATTAGTGAGGGGGGTGGCCGGCGATGCTCGGGCCATAGTATTTTGGTTTGCATTAACAAAGTTTTTGTTGAGATGCGTGGTTTTTAAAAGGCATTACTTCTTTACAAGTCAAATAAAATGTAATATTGTGTCGGATCATATCTTAAATAGTTTACAACATACCTGTATAATATAGACATTGTTCAAGTTTCATACAAAAATCAATTATATTGCGAGTATCATATTATACGTACTCCTAATAATATCAAAACGGAATAAGTATCTAATATTTAAAATATACATTGTCCAACTTAAATATAATGAAAAAATAAGCCGTAAAAAACTATCTCAATCTCGTATTCTAACCTTAAATGGAGCCGTGACTTATAAAGTCGTTCCCTATTGTAATCAACTTACCCATTTAACAAAGATTGTTATTAACTGAATTTATTGATATAATAATAAAAATAAAAAGGATTATGAAAGAGGAAAAATACAACCAAAATAAGAAATAAATAAATAAAAATAATTAAGAAGGGGAAAGAAAAATATCAAGATAATGGCATTATTGTAATTGTAGCAAATATGCAGGGGCAAAGTTGGATATGGAAAATTACGCGAAACCTTCGTCCTTGAGACTTAGGGGCCGTTTGGTTGAGGGGTTACAGGAAAGGAAAGGGAGAGGGAATCATCCTCCTTCATTCCCTTTGTAGTTGTTTGTTTTCATTTTTCTGTATTCTCTTTCCCCCTTTTTATCCCCCTCAAACCCCCCATATTCCTCTAATTTCAATCCCCCACTCCCCTAGGGTTTCAATTTTGTTTCCCCCACCCACCCCAACTCATCACCCACCGCCCTAAAACCACCACCACTCCGGCACCACCACCAATGTCACAACCACCGTCACCACTCCGACACCACCACCAATGTCACCACCACCACCGATCTCGTCCCTACCGCCACCTTGACACCGTCACCACCTCCTCATTTCTATTCCCTATGATTTCCAAACAAACAACAACGAAACGAAAATCTAAGAGAATCCATTTCTTTTACCCTTGTTTCCCATGTTTATTCCTTTTCCCTTTCCCATGTTCTAACCAAACGCCCCCTTAGTTCATTGTAGTGTCGGTAAGCGTATTTGGGAGGGTATTGGTCCAGCACATGTGAACTCTATTGTTATTTCTGATTTATCTTTAATGTCATAGTCCCAGCAATGGGTTTCAAAAAAAAAATAGAAAGATAGGTGAATGAGAATTCTGAAGGTTCATGATTTCATTCCAATTCAAACTTAGTTTGCCAAATTACCAATCTTGTAAGCAGAAGGAAGTTGAAAAGCCAATCCACATTCGAAAGAAAAGCCTCAGTTCTTGCTGCTATCAGATTCTGAACTTCTAACTCTAAGAATGCTACTTATAGCAGGGACAAAATTCTGATAAAACTATGTTATACAGAGATGCAGAGCGACGCCTGTTTCTTATTCCAGGGAAGCGAAAAACGCAAGTCAACGCAAAGATGGTAGATGGCAAGTCATAGCGTGTTTTTGTATTAACGAAATCTAGAGTTCATCCTTGATGCCTTCATCTTCTTCTTTGGTTGAAGACTCGTCCTTGGTCTCCGTTTCTGTCTCGGTTTCCTCTGTTTCATCCTCCTCCTCGACAGCCACATCGCGACTGATGTTGAGGCTTGACTTGACTGAATCATAAACACGGGATGCAAAATCCTTCGGGTCATCCAGCAGGAATCCACTCTCAAACAGGGCTGTCTGGTACATGAGCTTTGCGGTTTGTTTCACATTCTCATCCTGCATAACCATTTTCAAGACAATGTCAAATGAGCATCAGATTTGCGTCAAAAAGATGTTCCTGAATACCATGATAATGATAATTACACTATTCCAAAGTAAGAAATTTCAATAAGAGTTTGATTGACGCGAGGGCCATGTTTTTCATTGTGGGTTTCTCAAATAAGCATGCAGTGAAGGACAGAAACAATACCTCGGGGTCTGTAACCACTCTCTCGCGCAACTCCTTGATGATTGGATGTCGAGGATTAATTTCAAGAACCCTCTTACCCCGCATGTACGCTTGTTTATTTGCATCACTTAGTGTTTGTGATTGCATGATCCTCTCCATGTTTGCACTCCATCCAAATTTGGAAGTCACAACAACACAGGGAGTGTCGGCTAAACGGTTGCTTATCTTAACATCATCCACCTTCTCAGTAGCAAGAGAATTCTTCCACCACTTTGTAAGCTCCTTGAAGTTCTCCTTGAGCTCCTTGTCTTTGGAGTCTTTGCCAAGTTTAAGACCCTCCTTTGAAACATTTTGGAATTTCGTGTCCTCGTAGTCCATCAGGTATTGCATCAGATACTCATCCACGGGATCCGTGAAGAAAATCACCTGTAAGTAAGGAATTCAAAGCTACATCAGTTCCAAGATTTCCAACCTGTTACTCCTGAACTAAGAAGTTGGGATACATGGCACATTAAGCTGCAGGTCCGCGAAAGGCTGCATATTATCCAAAGCCGAATTATTACCTCGTAGCCTTTCTTTGTAAGCCTCTCAAGGAAGGGAGAGTTTTCCAACTGTTCCTTGCTAGTTCCTGTTATGTAGAAGATATCCTTTTGTCCAGACTTCATTCTTGAGATATATTTATCAAGGGAAGTCAACTTTCCGTCGGACTTTGAACTGTTACATGGAAGTCAGACTAAGTGAACATGCTTTCAAGAGAAGTCAAAAGAGTTTGGTAACGGAATCTTTGGTTGAGTGGAATTACGTTTCAAATCTAAGAAGCTTGGACAGACGATTCCTGTTTGAAGCATCCTCAATGATGCCGAGTTTGATTGATTTGCCAAACTCATTCCAGAACCTTGCATATTTACCCTTCTTCTCATCATCGTCAGAAGATTTCTCAACATCTACAAAAGAAAAGTAAACATCAAGCAGATATTAGAATGGTTCAAAATAGAATAGATAAAAACACATTTAAGTTTTCGAGTTAAACGAACCCTTCTTTTCCTTGTCATCAGATTCATCAGGATCCTCTTCAGCAATCTTACGGATCATGTCAAGGGCCTTCCTGATCAATTTCTTTTTGATAGTCTTCAAGCTGCTGTGTTGTTGAAGCATTTCTCTAGACACGTTGAGAGGAAGAGTGTCCGAATCCACAATACCCTGGTAAAAGTATAAATCGTCAGACCATGGCTTAAAACACTAATAGGCTAAAAAGGTTTAAATTGCAAACATGTAATTCCAATGTTGCAATACAGTTCAGAAGAATGTTCATTACCATCAAGAAGTTTAGATACTTGGGTAAGAGCTCGTCAAATTCATCAGATATAAACACCCTTCTGACGTACAATTTCACATTGGCTTTGTTGTTATTGTAGTAGCTCTCATACAAATCATGAGGAGCCTTTGGAGGAACAAAGAGAACCGCCTTAAACTCAACATCACCTTCAGCATTGAAGTGACTCCATGACAACGGCTTTTCCTCACTAAAGTCCTGCAAGATACAAACCAAAAAATACATTTACACTCACGAAAGACACTCTGAATATCATCACGAGACTGTCCCATGAGAGAATTAGAGCAGAATATAAACGCACGTTTAACTTGAACTTAATTTACTGACTAACCTTTGCCAAAGAACGGTAGAATTTTGTGTACTCTTCTTCAGTGACCTCCTTAGGGCTACGTAACCATATAGCCTTTACGTCATTCAGAAGCTCCCATTCAGAAGTTGTTTCTTTGATGGTTTTGGTTTTTGGTTTCTTCTCAGCTTCGTCATCCTCCTCCTTCTCTTCTGTTTCCTCCTCGTTGGTTTCAGCTGTAATACACAACGCGAACAAAACACAAAATATAAGTCTCTAATGATAAGGAGGTCGATTTTTTTCAGCTGATTCGGGATGGCTCCACATACGAGTTTCTTCGTCGTCGCTTGACTCGTCATCATCTGCAGGCACCTCCTTTTCGACCTCCTTGGTTGCCCATAGGGAAATGGGGAAATTAATGAATTCTGAATACTTCTTCACTAGATCCTGAAAATTAAACAAAAACATATACAAAAGATATTAACAAATGACTACTCAATATGACAATGGTAAAAGGTTTGGACCATGATCAACTCAAAGAAAAGGCAGCAAAAAATTTGTACAAAGAGAAGTAGTCAAGTTAAGTAGACGTCATTCAACAAAGAGAACCGCAGGTCCAACATATTTAGGCATACAACAAGAAATCAAGACCTAAATCTCAAGAGTTTTAACTTTTAAGTTCCAAATTGTTAATTGTGTCATCTAAAATTATCAAATTCTTTGGTGAATTTAACAATAATAGTATTATGGGACCATAAGAGAAAGATGTTTTGTCGTATAACTGATCAAATCTTTGTTACTAGCACCTATTGTTTTGGGAAACAATCTTTAGAACAGCTATCCTAGGAAATGGGAACAAACAAGGAGCAAGGAGAAAGAAGCCATCGTAAAATTGCTAGACAAGAATCGTGACAGAAATTTTGCAGACACGAACAAGTGTTATTGATATTGAATAATAGCCAGACAAAGATGGCAAATGATGTTGGGTGTGAGCTAGTTTGAATGATAAAGAGAATACCGACCTTCAATTTAGACTCCTCTATGTACTCTCCAGCTTCCTCTCGAAGATGTAATCTGATCTCAGTACCACGCCCTAGAGGTTCATTCTCTGTGTCCTCAGAAATAGCAAATGCACCATCAGCCTTTGATTCCCAAACATATCTGCAGAATAAAATGATCCACATATAAGCAAATACTAATAACTACAGGCACCAAACCAAGGACAATCAAATAGACGAGGATGTTGCGGAGCTTACTGTTTGTCGTCGTTGTGCTTGCTGATAACTTCAACATAGTCAGCAACAAGGTAAACCGAGTAAAACCCAACTCCAAATTGTCCAATCAAGTTAAGGTCTCCACTTGTTTGCATCTTCTCCACAAATGCTGAATCAACCAATACACATTATGGCATGGACATTAGAGGTTCATTCATCGCCACTGAATTTCATGAAAATTTCTGAATAAAATCATACCTGAAGTTCCAGATTTCGCGATAGTTCCCAAGTTCTTGATAAGGTCTTCCTTTGTCATACCAATACCTCTGTCACGAATGGAAAGGATCTTCTTCTCTTTATCCAATTTGATCTAAAACAGTTAATTAATTCACAGGAGAAGATTAATAACTAATCATGAAAATGGAGGAACAAAATAAAGAAGAGAGGAAAAGGAAGACGATAACTTACCAAAATCTCAAGCTTAGCTTGGTCACCCTCGCCAAGAACGCCCTTGTCCGTGAGTGCCAGGAATCTAATCTTGTCCAATGCCTAGCAACCCAAAACATTTCTCGCTCAGCAAACAGTCATACACCAGCAGACAGCAGTAATGACAATTCATCGATCACACACAAAAGACTTACATCAGATGCATTGGAGATAAGCTCTCTTAAGAAAATATCTTTGTTACTGTAAAGAGAGTTGATGATGATATCCATAAGCCGAGACACCTCAGCCTGGAACTCAAACTTCTCCGCATTGCTGCGAAGTGTTTTCCTTGATATAGATTCCGACTCCCTACATCAAACCCGTCCGTCACTGTTATATGAGCAACCAACAAAGACTCATCAAACTGATTGAAAGACGAAGGCTTTTGCATACCTTTTGACGACATCGGAATCAGTGGAAAGGCCACTAGGAACAGCTCCTCCAATCTTCTCCTCGACCTTGGGTGGGTTCGTTAACTCATCTGAATCGCCTTCAGCGTTCACATGTATCCTCCTCCCTACGAGACCAAGTTTACAATCCCATTACATTCACCATCAATCCAATCCAATTCGAAGCATCCTCCATTTTCGATTAACTCTCAATCCCCACCATATTACTATGTTCGGGGATGACCATTTAGAAATAATGCCCAATTATAAGCAATCTCATATCACATTCTTCAAAATTAACTCAATTATCCAGATCAAATTACACTGAGATTTATAACGAGTAACTAAGAGGTTACTTCAAATGATCAGGAATTACTATTTCACATTTCAAATAAAATCCACCAAGTACCCAGATTAAGTTACAATGAGAATTAAAATGGGTAACTACGAGAATCAAATTCTAAGGTTTACAGTAAGACCATACAGTACATGGGTAAAGTAGTGATCAGAAACACTAAATCGAGAAGATTTCAAGACATTTTTCAAAATTCACAAATTACCCAGATCAAATTACACTGATTCCTATAATGGGTAGCTACGAGAATCGACAAAAAGGATCAGTAATTACCTTGATCTGGAAGAAGGAAGAGAAGGCACAAGAGAAATAAAAAGGACGAAACCGTCCACTTGTTCATGGTTGATCAATTTATGAATAAAATCTTGTGTTTGATGGACTGATTTGGGTTTAAGAAGAAGATGATGTTGGGGTTTCAGATCTGAAGAGAGTAATAATTTAAATAAGAAGAAGAAGAAGAAGAAGAAGACGATGAATGAGAGTGTGAGAGATGAAGAGAGTAGAGTGGGAATGTCACGTGACTAGTGTATGCCACATCAAGGAGAGATTTGATTGGTTGTTTGGTGCCACGCTGGATAATTAGACGGTTGGTTGGTTACGTGGCAGTGTGTGATTGGGTGGTGCTGCTTAGGCAGACGTGGTGAACTGGTGATTGGGGGCTTGACTTGAGTGGGTTAAGTCAAGTTTGTTAGAGTGTGGGAAGGTTCACGAAACTTGTTTCTCACGGTGCAAAATAAAGATAAGGTGGTATTGTGACTTGTGAAAATAAGGCCACTCAAATCTCAAGTTTTAGGCCCAATTTTTAGTCCACCAAATGTGTATAATGCTTGTTAAATAGGGCTCCCATAGTCCCATTAGGCGTCGAAGGTGTTTTAGACGATAAAATTTTGATCTTGCCTTCATTTTTTACTTAAAGACAAGATTAAATAGAGAAGCAAGTTGAGTCTCGGGTGTAAGATACGAACGTATGATGTCTCTCGGGTGTTGCAAATTGAGTCATAAATAGAGGACAAAGTCACAAAGAGAAGATGTCTAGGTGTAGCAAACCTCGACACACGGGGATGACAACCCTAACAGGGGTGGGATCGGAGTTCCTTACACGGTTTCTTCGTTGTTGGCTTCAATTCATAAATTGACCAACACTGACCCCATTGCACTAGCCACTAGGGTTATCAACCCACTAGGTTCCACCTATTGAGCATAAAATTCATCTTGACATAAGATTGGTCATAACCCCCGGGTATGTAGGGGAGATTGTGAATTCGACTTCAATTACACACATGTACGACATAAACTTTGTTCCTTTAATTTGACTACCAATCTTGCTCATCTTAACTCGAGAACCTCAAAACATGTTGTCAGGCTCTCCTACGTACGTCCTAATACTCGTATCAATAAGTACTCGCATCCTTAGTGCTCATCAAGATAGAGGAAATCATCGTAGAAATGACCCAAATCCTACAAAAATACCTACAAAGCAACATCAGCTTGGTCCTATTTAGGGATTTTATAATTTTTTGTTCTGTTGTCCTTCGTTGGCTTTTGGTCTTTTCGGTTTTTGTGAGGTGGGATATTTACAACTTTAGGGCAACCACAACAATAGGTTTGTGAGCAAAGTTCGTGAATAAGAACCGATAGTCATTATTGTTGGATGCAGTTCGTAGTCGTTCGTTCATTGAAGTTTTAGCAAACGAACAAGTTCATGAGCTGCATCTTACAATTTGGAAAAAGAAAGAATGAATTGCATAGTGGCGGTGGTGTATTGCACGCAATGGGTAGGACTAGTGCATGCATGTAGATCAAACGTCATCGTGGACGCCCGTTTTCTGATGTCTAGTGAACGCCCGCTTCAAAAACAGGCGACCGGCCTAACTTCCACATTCTGGCGTCTGACAAAGGAAGCCCATCCTTAAATGACATCCATTAACGCAAGCTGTTTATGGACGCTATTGACCTTTATTCTTGTAGTGCCCAACCGCCTATGATGACGGGTGGTCTTCCCTTAAATGGATTTCTACAAGACCTTGACTGAAAAGTGGCTTAGAGGGTTTTTCTAAGGTCATGTATATTTATTTGGGGATGGATATTCTAAAATCTGAAGTATACGAGAATGTAGAGAACTCTCTCGGCATTGTAATTATAGACCTAAGAATCTAGGATCACCCTTGCTAAACTGGAACCAATGTACTAGTCTAATCATCTTTAAACTAATTAAGGCACAGCAATAAGTTTTTATATTCTCTGAAAAAACTAACACGGACGGAGTATATATTTGTGATCCTACAAATTTACAAAGGATACAATTATACATCAAACACATCCATAAGATCTGTAAAGCTTCATCGAGTTTCAGGTCCGGCCTCTTGTATTGTTAGTGTCAAGGCTTCTTGGATACAATTAGATACGTAACTATTGCACCAATCACTGGGTACTGCACACATATGTACATTTACTATGATTATGCAACAAGTTAAGAAAATACAGAGTATATACATACACACAGTCCATCATTTCATCAAATAGATACCTTCATATAAGTCTTCATGGTTACCGCTATGATTAACCACCCGATGTATGGACAATACCTGCATACGTAAAGGTTACTCCTACATGATTAACCACATCAAACTACTCTTAACCTAAAAATGAACCCATGGCATGCATTTCAAAACTCATATAGTTAACAATATTTCGTCGTACGGAGTACATTCAATTATTGAGAAGACAATAACACATTATTTACCATCTCACTCTGCCATACACCTGGTCAAGTGATAGCCATAATCGACCTTCCGTGTACGTTCCATCTCGATCATCTTCTGGATTATTATCACCTTTGAAAAAATCATTATTTTCAGTTACGAACATTGATTTAAGAAGAAAAAAACAATGGTTGCAACCCAAAACAATCCTAAAATAAACACCTTTGGTTAGGAGATCGACTTCTCCTGCATCTCGCCGTTGGTGAACCTGCACCCGTAGCAATACGAGTAAAATATATATACGTATAACTATAACCCATCCGGATATATATATATATATATATATATATATATATATATATATATATATATATATATTACTCCACTCCGTATTAATTAGGGTATTGTGTGAAGAAGAAGAAGTAAGACAAATTTGTTTAGTGGGACAAATAATTAAAGTGATGAGTAGGATCGGAGTATTAGGACCGTAATAACTCGATGAACGACGGGAGCACTTCGTTCCTGCAAAAGAGAAACGAAATTATAGTCCGTAATGTAATGTAATGTGTAATTAAAAACAGAGAATGAAAGGTTAGGGTTAGGGTTAGGGTTAGGGTTAGGGTTAGGTAGGTACATTGACTTTGAAGACCACGATTTCTCCACAGGGGAGGGGAGCCTGATTCTTTTGTAACCATAGAACGTCCCCCTTACGAAAGGCGGGGCCCATGCTGCCATGGTACACAACGGCGAACGGAGGCTCGCATCCAGCCAGTAGTATTGCCATTTCCCACGCCATGAAAGCCGATGCCATCACCACTCCTACATACAAATACAAATACAAATACAATTCAAACATATATGCGTGCCTGCCTACCTATAATATAATATAATATAATATGCTTTCCATCCATTTCATTTAAAATCGTACCGGAATTGATTAGTTGTGTTGCTAGACGCCTCATTTGATTTTGATCTTGATCTTAATTGGGTGATTATGATTTGTGTTACTTCTTGAATTGCTACTTCTAATTTACGAACGCATTGATCAATAAAAGTTGAAGCGGTGGTAAGTGGTAAGTGCTAAGTAAGTACGGTAGTACGTGTATCATGTTCCTTTGTCATGCATATGTATGAAACCACGCACTTAATTACACGTTTTAGGCCTCTTTCCCAACCTCCATCCTGCCCCACCATCCACATATCATCACTATTGCTCATCCCATCCTTTTTTTTTTCTTTAACGTAGTGCGTGGGTCTCTCTTGCGGTGTAACTATCCGTCATAATAATATAACGGGTCAAATACATACCATATGTATGAATAAGATGATTGGTTTGCTATGTCCCACCCACACTTTATTTTTATCTTTAGTGTAGTACTTGACCCGTTAGAAATTTGTGGCGGATACTTCCGTCACAAACAAAAATTTGTGTTCTTTACGATATTTTCGTCAAATTTCTAAATTATTTATACATCAGTTACTCTTATTTATGACGGAAGTATCCGTCATATTATTATAACGTGTCAAATAATGACTATTCAGATAGAAAATAACAGAGCGTTAGTAACTTAGTATGATCCTATGTGATTTGTTAAGTTTTTTTTTATCGCCACTAATCATCGTCGTCGGCGATTTACTTAACGTCGTAGGCAAATTTGATAGTAAATGATCGAATTGTCCCTTGTTTAATAACTAATTAAATTAACTTACTACTCTCTTCAATTTTTAATTATCCTCCCATTTGACTTTTTGGTGAAAAATAAGGACGTACGGATGTGTGGCTCAAAAGATCGAGAAGAAAGATGAGAAAGAAATGTAAGGGTAATTCTAGAACACATGTTAATGACCCAAAATGAAAATAGAAAAGAATAAGTGTTTCAGCCCAATAATGAAATAGGGAAAATAAATAAAAATCGGAGGGAGTACTATTTAACCTAAGTACATTACAAAGTACTACTTCTAAGGCTAATCGGCTACTCCCAGGTGCAGCCGTAGAACTTCAACGTCTACGCCCAGGTAGAGCCGTAGAACTTCAACAGCTACGTTCTGTTTATTTTGACGCTATGTCATTGATGCCGATTGTGTCGATCTAACTTTTGCTCGATTTCTTTTTAATTGTTGAGTTAGAAGAAGGATAGAATAACTGAAATAACTGAGGGTTATGTAAATTAAATAAGTGATTTTTGTTTAATTGAGGATTAGTAAGTGATTTATGGAGTTTGTGATGGTTAGGGAGAGGAGTAGTATAATTGAATAAGTAATTTTTGTTTACTAAGGTGTGAGAAATGATTTTCAGATATAATGAATTAATTTGTTATTGAGACAAGGAAATGAAAGAGAAGTAAATTCAGACAAAGGACAAAATAGGTAAATCATATAAAATTGTTGATGATTTTTAAGTAAATCGCCGACGACGAGAAGCGAAAGAGTTTTTCATCAAAAATAAATATTATTTGATCCGTCACATTATATGATGGATATGACCGTCGCAAATAAGAAATTTGTGTTTATATATTAAAGTATGTTATTACAGGGTAACAAGAATTATTGACCAAGAAAGTGACCACATCGGAAATACAGTAGGGAGACAACCACTACAACAGTTTAAGTATTTGGCGACTGAGTTTAGCTACCGTCATCTGTAGCTAGAAATAGACGCGCGACTGTTAACCGTCGCTAAGCGATTGTCGCTACAGTTAGTCGCATCTAGCGACTGATTTCAGTTGCTAAAAAAACGCGCGACTGATTTCAGTCGCTAATTTTAGCGACTGAAAGCAGTCGCTAATTTCTCACTTTAGCGACTGAAATCAGTCGCTAAAAGCGTTATTTAGCGACTGATATCAGTCGCTAATGGCGTCAATTAGCGACCGATTTCAGTCGCTAAAGTGAGAAATTAGCGACTGAAATCAGTCGCTAAATGGTGTAATGTGGTGACATGCAGATTTATACAGTGACTGATATCGGTCGCTAAATAGAAAAATTAGCTACTGATTTCAGTCGCTGTTGTACCTGAAATAGGCCGGTTATTATTATTATTTTTCTAGCCAAAATCTGCAAAATAAAACACACCAACAACCACAATACATCCCAAACATCATTCCAAACGTCGTTCCAAACGTTACGCAAGTTTCACACTCCAAATTTGGCAACCAAGTATGCAAACGTCATGAATACACTAAATTAAAAATGTTGTTACAAACTGTTTTTTCAACAAGCATTCAGAAACTACAAACTGTTTTCAATTACTCACCTAACAGGGAAACTAGCTGACGCACCACTACCACCCCCGTTGAAGGGGTCTCTAGGATCCCGGTGTCGGGGAATAGGGCCGGAGTTACAGTTCTGCTGGTGCATGCTCCTAAGGCGTTGTAGCTCTTCCAGAATTTGCAGGTTAACGGACTCCTGCATCTTCAGCCTCTCATCCTGCTCCTTCAGCTTCTCGGCCAAGGCATCCCCTCGCGCCCTTTCCCCCTGCAGTTCCGACCTCATCTCAGCCATTTCGGATGGCACACACTCCGTCGAGGTCGCATGGCCCCCCCGAACATTGGGTGGTGTCCAATACAGGGAATGAGCGGTCCCCGTACCGTACACCGCTCCCTTGCGGTACCCATCCACGACTCTGAACCAAATCGTGCTCGGGTCCACCCCTTCATTCTCGGGTGCTCTAGTGGCCTGCTTATACGACATCTGAAAGAAAATGAAGTCGTGATTAGGTGGGTTGTGTGAAGAAAAAAAAAATAACGAAGTCTTATGTTTTAAACTTACCCAAATGTCCATATCCTTCTTCGTGGCGAATGTTCGACCGTCAGTATCATCCCCCTTGCTCTTCGTGTCGAGAAATAGCTGTACCGGCGGAGGGAATTCTCCGGTTTTCTTCTTCAGCTGTTGACAGTACATGTAAGGAAAACATAAAATAAAAATCCAAAATAAAAATCAAAGGTAAGGAAATACTAACATTCATGGCCCGCTGGTGCATCGACTGCGACCCACCATAGTGGGTGCGCTCAGCAAAGGTCTCGGGGTCCCCTCCCCGCCTCTTGTTCTTTTTCGCCTGGACGGATCTTGAAAGGAACTTCGGGTCGGTCCGGGCTGTTCTGAATTGTTGGATGGCGTCACCTACAATTTATACACTCTGAGATCAATAAGTGTTTTGAAGACATATACAACTTTCTATTCAAGTACGGACACTAATTGAGTAATCGAACCTTTAAGGTGTTTCATTAACTTCTCGTCGCTCGCCATCTTGTACATCATGTCTTTGTATCTGGGCTTCGCGACATCCATGTACCGGTCTCTCACAGCCACCTCGAGACCCTCGTTGTAGAAGTGTTTCAACTGCAAGATCGTTTGTTGTCATTGTGTTAATAATCTGTAAACAGTAACAGATAATTAATAAAAAACAGAAATTCAGTTGTACCTTAAAGTTGGCAAACCACTTCTCCCGTTGCCACAGAGGCAACTTTGTCCAACTCGTGCAGTAGGTATTCAAATCATTCATAAAACTGTCCTTCACACCCGTCACCACCGCACGGGTACGAAACCTACACCAAAGAGTGAAATAAGATGATGTCTCACAAAAGAAAGGGAAATATAACGTCTCACCATGTGTTCTCCGGGCTAATAATAAGGCGTCCGTCGTCTGTATACTGAAGCCCTTGATCCTGTTGTGGTCGTTCTGGTTGTTCCTCGTCGTTCTCCTCCTGGTCCTCTCGCTGGTTCTCCTCCTCTCGCCGGTTCTCCTCCTGGTCCTCCTGCTGCTGGGACTCCCTGTTGCTGTTGCTGCTCGAACTACCGTACCGTAGTCTGCTGCCCAACGTCATATCTGCAGACATATAGTAGTAGAAAGTTATAAACTGACATCATAATATTGAAATAATTTGACTACAATATGTAATGCAGATTACTATATACAAATAATATAACTTATTAAAACTATACCCCACTAAAAATCATCGTCACTCTCGTTGTCATCTTCCACTTGCCTACTCGAACCAACGACATCCTCTTCCTCGTAGTCATCTTCCTCCTCCTCGTCACTGACCTCTAAGTCATTGGTGTCGTCCTCCTCCTCGACCATATCAGTAGAAGCACCTTCTTCCTCCTCATCACCTTCATTGTCTTCAAAATCTTCCCCCACTTCCACCTCATTATTGTCATCATCATCATTTGCGAAAAGATTCTCATCAACTGGAGACAATGTTGTACCACTAGAAATGACGTCCTCTTGGAAGAGGACAGAGTCATAGTGCCCTCGTGGCTTGGTTTTGAACACCGCCCACCACTGGTTTACAGTTCTGTCGTTCTTTGTGGTTGGGTAAGGCGCAAAGTACACTTGGTGTGCTTGATGTGCAAGTATAAACGGATCGTACTTGGAGTATTTTTTGGTATGATTAACTTCAACTAGTTTGTACCTTTCATGTACTCTAGTACCTAGCACAGAGTTGTCCTTCCATTCGCATTTAAATACCACAGCTCTATATCCACGAACATTTCCAACGTAGCACAGCTCGAAGATGTCCTCCAATAGACCGTAGTAATCTTCACCCTCAAGTGACGACACACTCACACCGAAATTACATCTACTCCTACTGCTACCATGGGCAAATGTATGGAAATTGTAACCATTAACCGAATACCGGTTCCAAGTCCTAACCTTCCACAAAGGACCTAATGCTAGACTCCTAACCAAATCATCCTGAATATTCTCTGAAATTACATGCTGCTTAAGCCATTTGGGAAACCGTTCCTCATGCTTATTCCAAACATCATCAGCATTTAAATGTGGATTAGCAGCCACAAATTCAGTTACAAACTTCTTCTCGTACGGCTCTAAAACTTCGCAGTTTGATAGCAAGTACAGGTGACCACGATTGTACTCCTTCTCATCTAATGTCCTCCACCCGCCAGCTGATGACGATCCCTCACCCACCTTACTTTGAAAAAAGTCTGGTATGTTGGGGTCAATCGTCGTCTCGGGTGTTTCTAGGTTTAGATTTTTGGCTTTGGTGTTCACTTCTTTCTCGAAATACAGAGAACAGAAGTTGGCTATCTCCTCTGTTAAGTAAGCATTACATATGGAGCCCTCAACCCTCGCCTTGTTACCAATTTTTTTCTTCAAATGGTTGAGAAATCTATGACAATCATCAAGCAATTATGTTATTATCAAATTATAGTGTCTAAAGTTAGTTAGTGGGTAAAATAAGTAAGTAGTTGAAAGTTCTCACCTCTCAAACGGGTACATCCATCTAAACTGTACCGGTCCTCCCACTTTAGCTTCGTAGGGCAAGTGGACCGGTAGATGCTCCATTGAGTTAAAGAAGGAGGGTGGGAAGATCATCTCAAGTTTGCATAGTATCTGAGGAATTTGATCCTCCAAACGAGTCATGTCGTCATTTGTAACTGTCGACGAACACAAATCTCGAAAAAACTGAGATATCTCGGTGATAGGATTCCAAACACTTTCCGGCAGCATGTGCTTCAACGCCACAGGTAGTAACCGCTCCATGAACACGTGGCAGTCGTGACTCTTCAAGCCTTGGAGCTTCAGGTTCTTAATGTCCACACACCGACTAAAATCGGATGCATACCCATCAGGGAACTTCAGTTTCCCTACCCACTCTAACACGGCCTTTCTCTGAGCCTTATCAAGGCTAAACAATGCCCTAGGCTTGGACCCATCCCGCTTGATATGCATTTTCGGACGGTCACAAATTTTTTTCAAATCATTTCGGGATCCTACGGTGTCACATGTCTTACCCTCTACATCCATGACGGTGTGAATTAGTTGCTCAAAGAAATTCTTCTCAATATGCATCACGTCCAGATTATGTCGGAGTAATAAAGTACTCCAATATGGAAGGTCGAAGAAGATGCTTCTTTTAAACCAACCATTTTTTAATTTCTTAAGATCTTTGAACTCTTGATCGGTCCCGTCCACAGTAGATGGGAACTCTGAAATCACCTCCCAAATCTCATCTCCTTGGAGACGAATCGGTGCCTCATCTAGCACCTCCTCACCCTTCTTGAAAGCTCTCTTATTCTTCCTATACATGTGACCCTCGGGTAGAAACTGTCTATGACAGTCAAACCAACTAATTTTGCTTGAATTACTTAGGTAGAATGCTTTACTTTCACTCATGCAACAAGGACACGCTTTTTGGCCTGCCGTAGACCAACCGCTCAACATACCATACGCAGGAAAGTCGTTTATAGTCCACAACAGCGATGCTCTAAGCTGGAAATTTTGTTTCAACGATACATCATATGTCTCCACCCCTACTTCCCACAAGTGTTTCAATTCCTCTATCACTGGTTGTAAGTAAACATCCAAGTGGTTTTTGGGATTTTTTGGGCCGGGAACAATGAGAGAAAGGAATATGAACGGTGGTTTCAGACAAAGCCATGGGGGTAAGTTGTACGGTGTGACCATGACAGGCCAGCATGAGTACGACTTACCGAACTGACCGAAAGGGGCGAACCCATCGGTACACAACCCAAGTCTCACGTTACGGGGTTCCTCAGCAAATTCAGGGTAAATCCTATCAAACCGTTTCCACTCCTCCCCATCACTAGGATGACACATCTTCCCCTCTACACGAGTTTCTTCCTTATGCCACCTCATTTGTTCGGCAATGGTTCTGGTTGCATATAGTTTTTGAAGTCTAGGGGCGATGGGAAAATAGGTAAGTCGGCTAAGTGGTATAGGTTTTTTATGCCTCGCAACACTCTTTCCCTTCCTAACCCTCAAAACAATGTTCCCATCTACACTTTTGTATCTACCCTTCCCACATATCTTACATTCCTCAAGCACGGCATCATCCTTCCAAAAAAGCATACATCCATCGGGACAAGCATCGATCTTTTGATGCGGAAGTTCAAGACCTTTAACAATTTTTTTGGTATTGTAGAATGTTTTGGTCATAATGTTGTCTTTTGGGATGAGTTTCTCAATCAACGCAGCGATACCGTCTACGCACCCAAAAGGTAGGTTATACTCACATTTAAGGGTCACTACCATAGACGCCACTTCTAACAATGTCACATCACACCCTCCATATAATGGCTTCTCCGCAGCCTCTAACATATCAAAAAAAGCTTTCGCTCGTGGGTTTGGCTCTTGTGGGGTTGGTTGGTCATCGTCGTTAGTGTAAATGCCCTCATCATTAAACAAATTGCACTCAACCACATCAACAATCATTCCTCTCACCCCGCCCTCATTCTGATCCACCTCAGATTCCTCAACAACAGATGTCTCACCATGACAAATCCAATAATAATAATTTGGGCTAAACCCATTTGAGATAATATGTTCCTTAATCAGAATATCATCCAAGAATTTGAGGTTCTTACATTTCACACAAGGACACCTAAATCTACCCTCTGACGCGTATTCAGGATGGGTTTTAGCGAAATCAAGGAAACTATTAACACCCTCTAAAAATTCAGTTCTGGGACGTCGTCTCTTATCTAATCTTTCCTCATACATCCATTTTCGTTCCTGTCGCTTCATTTTTTTATCTAAAAAAATTGAGACAATACCCAAATACAAATTATTTTCTCTTAAGTAATTCACTAATAAATACACATTACTCACATATTTTGTAAAATTCTCATTTCACCTAAACATAGTACTATTTGCACCTAATCATCCATAATTACGTTACTAAATCGACATAATTGTATTTCAATTCCAATTTCCTAACACATCAAAACAACCCAATTCATTCAACTACGTAACCGCAAACCCTAATTTTATACTAACAATCTACCTATTTCAAATTGGGGAACCTATTGGGCGATTAACATTCTAACTACACATCATATTCCGACAACTAATAAATTATCCAACCCGACAAATAATTTATATAAATCTATAAATAATTGAAACTAAACAGAAATTATCCTACCCAATAAACAGAAATTAACAAACAATTAAAACTAAATATAGATAGATAAACATACCTTAAAGGAAAATGAAAGAATTGAGGAAGAAATGAAGAGGAATGAAGGAGGAGGCGTTTTAGAGAGAAGGAGGAGAGGTTTTAGAGAGAGGGAGTGAAATGAAGGAATGAGCCGGGGAAGGGGGGGTGTGCGGCAATTTAAAAAAAAATCTGACACTTAGCGACCGATTTCGGTCGCTAAATTCATTAATTAGCGACTGAAATCAGTCGCTAAGTCTAAGATTTAGCGACTGAAATCGGTCGCTAATAAATGAAATTAGCGACCGATTTCGGTCGCGCGTTCATTTATTTAGCGACCGATTTCGGTCGCTGAAGTTTTTGAAAAAAAAAAACCCGTCTGCTCGTTCAGCGACTACTATCAGTCGCGAATTATACTTTCAGTCGCAAAATTAGCTACTGAATTTATCAGTCGCGCGTGCTCGGTAGCTAAATGAAGTATTTGTTGTAGTGAATTTTTTTATATAAATTATGAAGTTCATAAATATCTACAGAGTACGAGTAATATTTATCCTCACTTGTTCTCATTATAATTTTTTTTTTTGAGATACATTCTAATTTTTTTTTAATGAATCTTAACAATGAAAATGTCGGATATTAAGAAGTTAGGTTTGTTTCATAATTACTTATATGATTATTGTAATTTATTTATTTTTAAAAAAATTATTATACGAAAACGGATCCGCGGGTCGGATCTAGATCTTCTCAGCTAGATCCAGATTCAGATCCGTTTTCAAAGCAGTGGATCCAGATACTATCCAGATCCAGCAGGTCTGAAAATTTTGGATCCAGATCCGATCAATACGGATCGAATCTTCCAGATGTGGATCGGATCCATTACCATCCCAATTCCGAACACATAGGTCTTCTACTCTTGTGCAACATGTGTAGTGTGGTGTGTCATATTTTTACCCCATGCTATATGACAATAATCATAAGAAGGATATGGTACATACAAATAAGCTTGGTCCTCAAGTCTCAAGTCTCAAGTCTCAAGTCTCAAGTACTAAAGTGTAATAAACTGTAAAAACAGGAAACGTACTGCATGCCGTTGTTGATTCATGAATATAGGAGGACAGGAATTAAAGGGTGAACGTTGACGCATAATAATTCCTTAACATGTAGAGAAGGGATCAGTCGGAGTCGTTATCGGGGTCTGAAAACAAAGGATGTGCGTGTCTTTTTCCCAAACACACTTACCTATTCTGACTTGCTCCTACTATTTGGCTTTATGTATAAAGTCCACTCTTTATTTTGTTTTCTCACCAATCGATTTGGAACCTCAGGTGTCTTAGCATGGTACTTAACCCGTGTACTCGGGGAGAATAGTTCACATGTTCAAATTTTTTTTCCCGTTATATTGTTATACGACTAAATGCGCTTTTTGTTAGAAAAAAAAATCGATTTGGATCTCAAGTTCCAAATCTAAGACCATCCCCAAGCAAGGTCATGGAGGGGGTCATGACCTTGCTTGGGTCACCATAATTGCAATTAAGAAAGAAATTAACATGACCCCAATGGAGGAGGTCATGACTTTTGGAGAGAAAATGTCAATTTGTGACCTCTTTTGATGTTGATGATCTTCAATGGTGACCCTCTAGGTGGCACCTTTTCATTGGTTGTACACAAATAAAAGTACAACCCAAAATAAGCTAATTAAAGAAAATTAAATGAAATTATACACTAAATCAAGATTAGGAAAAAATGTGAGCATATAAAAAATGGCTACATTTTTTTATTGTCTATCAAATGAACACAATTTTAATATATTTTGACTCGATTTTTTTTCTCAAATACTCTACTCTATATTCTTTACATTTTTTATACAGTACAAGAAAATAAAGTCAATATTAAAAAACAAATCAAATACTCCGTACATGGTTATTTTTTTTCCATGCATTCAAATTTTCAGTTTTTTTTATTTAAATAATTATTTTTAAAAAAAAAATCATATCCGGATTAAAAATTAAAACATTTATTGTATTATTATTATTATTATTATTGTTATATTATTTTATTTTACTACTCTATAATATATTTACAGAATTACAAATATAATTGATTTATAAATTGTTGATAGTAATTAAAAAAAAGTAAGAGAAAAGTTTTGGTGGGGTAAAGGTGAAAAAGTGAAAAATAGTTGGGTTGGTGACCTAGGTGGTGACTTTCTGGATGGGAGGGTATAATTGGGTCAAGATAAATAAAGGGTAATTAATAGTAAAAATAGGTGGTGACCCAATTAAGTTGACCCTTGCTTGGGGATGGTCTAAATGAGATGAATGAATCTTGACCCGGCAAAACAAACCCAGTCGGAATAACCCGAACCGAGTAATCCGACCGCATACACAAAATTCGGATTTGAGTTTGAGCCGTAAACTAAACTAACACGGCCTAATCCAATTGACCCGAACTTTTATTGTAGGAAACGAGTCGATATATATCCCAAAAATGTTGAAGGTGGAAATGAGCCGAACCCGAAACGGTCCACTCGACCCGATTCTTCTGACACAAAAATATGTAGGGTTGGGGAAGTGGACTGGGTGTGGTTTGTCGGAATGAAGGTAGCTAGGGTTGTTATATGGGCGGTGGCAAAACGTGACAGGGAGGGTGCTTTGACTCGACGCAAGAAAGGGCGAAACGATATCTACGCCATCTATGACGATATTCGGTCATGCCTTGGAGGTCGATTTCAATGGTACCGTTTGGTCTTACGTAAAGCGCAGCAATAACAGTTGAACTGAAATAGCTTGCTTTAATGCAATTACGAGTATTATAGTCCCATGTTTCGAAGTGTGGGAGGACTCTTTACCTCCGTGTATAGAATATTTCTTTGGATTTGAATGAAGATGGTTAATCCCGTGTCAGGATTTAAGAAAGAAGTATTCCGTAACAGAGTTCGAAACAAACATAGCAACATGATTGACAAATTTGATTATACTCCCATGTCACATGATCACAGAATTATACTGTATACAACTAAGGTGGCCATTACTGATTAGTTAAAGTAGTAGTAGTACGAAGTTGGTATTACAAAACATAAGCATGAAGCCATTAGCCATGAATGCATCCACATCTGAATTCTGACAGATACATTATATGATACAATCAGTCAATTTGCCGATCAAGATTGGCTTATTACTTCAAAATACAAATACAGGCTTCCTCAGCATTCAAAAAATGACAGTGCATGGTCGGAAAACAGTAGCAGTCAGCAGACGAACCTCACCTCGGAAGCCCCAGAGTTAGCGATTCAAAGTAAAGTTGGAGAAGAGAGGTTAGAGTTAGGAAGGTTAGTGAGCATATGAACCACATCCCTCATGGTTGGCCTGTCTGAGCTCTCGTCTTCGACACACAACATAGCAATCTTGAACATGTTGACGACACCAGGCAGCTGATAAGCATTAAGTCTCGAGTCTAAGATGGCCAACACTGAAGCTGCATCTGATGGCTGAGATATCTCAGATTGGGTCTTCCTCACCCATCTTACTATGTCAACCCCGTCTCCAAATTCTCCTACTGGCTTCCGTCCTGTTATCAGCTCCAACAGCACCACCCCGAAACTGTATACATCACTCTTCTCATCCACCTTCAGCGTGTACGCATATTCTGTCCACAAATAAACTCCACATTCTTAGTCATTACAAACAAAAACAGCAGCTGCCGACTCATCCCTACACTCTTTATAGCACACATCCCAGCACAATTCACCACTTCGTTAACAGTTATAAACATGAATCATATAACCTAGCGCGTAAACTAGTCTGCTACCATTCTAAGAGGCAAATATCGAATGAAGATAAGAATGTAAACATACCAGGAGCAATGTAGCCGTAAGAGCCAGCAATAGAGGACATAGACTCGGAACCAGGAGCATCCCTCAAGAACTTAGCAAGCCCAAAATCAGCAACATGGGCTTCATAATCCGAATCCAACAGAATATTATTACTCTTAACATCCCTGTGAAATATCTTTGGGTTACAATCGTGATGCAAGTAACACAACCCCTTGGCGGCCTCCACAGCGATCTTATACCTCATCTCCCACTGCAAGTGAGACCCTTTCGGACCGTGCAATTTCTCCCCCAGGCTCCCATTCGACATGTACTCGTACACCAGCAAGTTGGTCTCACTGTTAGACACGTACCCCAATAACCTAACGATGTTCCGGTGTCTGATCTTCCCCAACGTCCCAATCTCGGCCGCAAATCCATGGTCATGTTTCCCGGTTGTTGTTGTTGTTGAAGGGCCTCGGTTAGGCAGCTTCTTGATTGCCATGTCGGTACCATCAAACATCGTCCCACGGTACACCACCCCAGCACCGCCTTTCCCAATGATATTCTCTTCCCTGATAGAATCAATGACGTCGCCCACCTTGAAGTCCAGCCGCTGGAACCGCTCCATTTTCCATGCCTTAGAATCTTCTAGACGCTTCCTCCGGTAAATTACACAAGTCACAAGTGAAAGCAGCACCAAAGTGACAAGCACCAAGGTTAGTATCACAACCTTGGACAAGCTAAACGACGCGATAGTGTGGCGTCTCCTTGGGTGGTAAATGGGGCACCGTGACACTCGTCGAGCATAGCATAGGTTGGGATTGCCTGAAAACGAACTCGGTTTGAAAACGAAGAAATGACCACCCGAAGGAAGTCGGCCATACAAATTGTTATCGGATAGGTCAAGAGTAGTAAGACTCTGTATCGAACTGAGGTCCTCCGGGATGTATCCGGTTATTGAGTTTCTCGACAGATTAAGAGTCGACAAATCCACGAGTTTTGCCACCGACGCCGGAATTTCACCGGTGAGGTCATTCCGGCTGAAGTCAATTTGAGTCAACGACTTACACTCGCCGATGTTCACCGGAATCTCACCCGATATATTATTCCCACTGATATCGACTTCCCCCAACTGTTTCAACTCGAACAATTCCCCCGGAATTTCGCCGGAAAACCGATTATTCTGAAAGTAAACCTTCTGTAATCCCGTCAATTTCCCGATTCCCGACGGAATGACACCGCTGAAAAGATTGTTGGAAATATCAAGCTGCTGCAACTTCACCCCGGAAATATCAGCCGGAAGTTCGCCGGTGAAGTAATTATTATTCAGTTCGGTTAAGTTTAGGTTCGGCAATGTGAATATTCCGGCGGGAATGTTCCCGGAGAGCTGATTATTCTCGACCCGAATCCGACCCAAGGACTGACAATTCCCGAGCTCTTCGGGTACTTGACCGAACAGAGCGTTGTTCATTAACACGAGCATCTCCAGCTTCCCGCCTTTACAGAGGTCCTTGGGAATGTTGCCGGTGATGTGATTGTTGGCGATATCGAGAGTAATCAACCTCCCGCTACGGCCGAGATTCTCCGGGAGCTCTAACGTGAAGTTGTTGGACCACACCTGGAGTTTCTCTAGGTTGGGTAAATCACCGATATTGGATGGAATCTTTCCGTAGAAGTGGTTGCGGAACAAGCTCAGGAATGTCAGATTCCTTAATTTCCCGAAACTCTCCGGAATTTCGCCGGTTAATGAGTTGGTTGACAAATCCAACGACATCAAGCTCCTCATTTCCGACAATTCACTCGGCAATTCCCCGCTTAAATTGTTCGTCTGAAGAAACAAGGAGTTCAAATTCTTGAGTTTGCCCAGAGTCTTCGGAATTCCGCCGGAAAGACCGCACCCCGCCATGTCGAGTATTTGGAGCAACCTAAGCTCGCCGAATTCCGGTGGAATTCCGCCGCTGAAACTGTTGAAATATCCTACATACAAGAAATTCAACTTCTTCAACAACCCTAAACCTGGCGGAATTTCGCCGGAGAGTGAGTTCCCGCTCAAATGTAAGAAGGTCAAATTACTCATCTTAGAATAACTCGCCGGAATTTCGCCGGAGAAGTAATTTCCACCAAGAGAGAGGTGGGTTAACCGACCCAAATCCGAAAATGACGCCGGAAGCGGGCCGCTGAAGTTATTGTTATAAACATCCAGAACTTGAAGCTTTGACATGGGGGTCAAAATTTCATCGGGAAATTCGCCGGTGAAGTTATTATTGGAGATATTGAGGTACCTGAGATTGGTGAGACTCGATAACTCAATCGGTACCTCTCCTGAAAGACCGTCGTTGGTAAGCTCAAGGCTTTGAAGGGCATCTAACAAGGCAATTTCCGGCGAGAGGAAACCAGAGTGGGAAAGGAAGGAGATATTAAGCGACACAACCCGAAACGCAGCGTTGCAGGTGACGCCGGTGAAGTTGCAGTGGGCGTTAATGGTGGAGTTAGTATCAGTCCAGTCATGGAGGGCGTTTCCATTGGCAGGGAGTAATAAAGAGCGTTTGAGATGTAATAAAGCTTGATGGTCTGAAATGGCGGAGGATATGATGAGGGTGAAGTGGAGAAGAAGAAGGGGAAATAGGAGGGAGGTATTAGTGAAAGCCATGGACGGGGATGGGGATGGGGAGGGGGAGGAATGAAGGTAGCGTAAAAATGGAGATGAAGTGATAATATTCGGGGATGAAGGGACGTACGAAGAGCAGGGGTTTTATAAGTATATGGAGTAATATCCAAGGAAAAAGAGAAAAGGGGAAAGGGGTTTTATGGAATAGAAGGGTCTGAGAATCTAATTCACTGGATTGCGTTTCTTCAAAATTAGAAAAACACTGCTAAACAAGTCGGGACTCAAGTGGTCTGCTTGATGAGACTCTACACACTCATCCTAGCCGTAAATCGTCTTGAATTTTCAAACACAGTTATCCGTCTTTATGTTATAACGGAATAAATATTATATACGGAGTATTTATATATGGAGTACGAAGTATTAGATAAAATATTTGTTTGTATTGTCTTATGGAACGTTTCAAATGCGGGTTTGGGTCAGACCAAACGTTAAAATGATGTCCAGAAAGATAAAAGCGGACGGGTTATACCAAACTAATGGGTCGAAACTCGAGAATAGGGAAAAAAAATATAGGCTTAACTCTACTGGTCTTGTCGAGTGAAGCTCTTTTTTTTCCCGATTCTCGAGTTTCGTGATATGATAAATTATGGTTAGTTACTAGTCTTTGATTACGAAATACTCCGTATATAATTACCTTAAATTTTTAATTAAGTCAATAATTAGCTAATTACGCATAATTAACTAATTTAAATAATTTATTGTCAAATTCTTACGATGAAACTTTTACCTTTGTACTCCATAACTCGGTTTTACTTTATGACCATAATCGAAAAAGACGATTTTAAAAACAAAAACAATTATAAGTATCAATCTAGTTAATTAAAAAAGGTTAGTGACAAAAATAGAAAAGAAAAAAAATAGTATTTGCATTGAGATAATGCTCATTAAAAAAGCGGTTGGTCTCCCTTAATCCATCATAAAGTTAAAAATAGTTAAATATTACTCACATAATTAAATAAGACAAAATTAAAATACATCGACAATAACAAGCATTTTGTCTTTATCCATATAGATATAGGGAGTAGTAATTAGACAACCAATTACTCCGTATATATTTTTTTTAAATTGCAAAAGGAACAGTTGAGGGGATTGTGATTAAGTAGCCTGCAATGTACTTACAACTTACAAGTGAACAGAAGCAGAGATTACAGTTCACAGTCTAAGACTAGTGTAAATACGTAGAGTAGTAAAAGGGTCAAATTTATTTTTATAATATTTTATCTTTTCTATGTAAACGGGTCAAATTTGACCCGTTATAAAATTGTGTAATTGTAGAAGAGTGGTGTCCATTTTCTTTGGAAAAGAAAATCCCACAGATGACATTACTTATTTACTGATAGAGTACTTATCCTTTTTTCATAGTCATGACTCGATGTTAATACTCCGTACTTGATAGTGAATGTCATTTACATTGGGTACGAGTACAACTTCATGTCTCAATTTTCATGCAAATTAACGCTACAAAAAAGTTGATAATTTCTCATTTACAAAATCATATTTTTCAACCTATATAAGATTATAAGAGCATTCAAAGCAATAAATAACACAAGATTTCCCAAGTTCTAATATACAAATACCATATACGAGTATATATATCTAAATATCGTCGTGGTGTTCGATCCTCCATACAAGCTAAGTTCAAATAAAACACTAGTATTATTGTGTAAATCAACAAGTCTTCAAACAATATATACAACGAAATTGTAGTAATTCTGAAGCATCGCTCATTACATTAAACATTTATTATAAAGAACTGACCGATTAAAGCTCTCAGCCTCTGTCCAAATCTTTAATCCCTATTTTTGAACCTGAAATGCAACATGAGCGGAAAAAAAGAGAACTAATACAATACACTTAATTATTTTTGACAACGCTAGTAAAGTACTCCGTATGAAGTACCTTTTCCAAGTTGTGTTTCCGACCTTAAGTAGTGGACAGTATTTTAGGTGTCCACGTATGAAATGGGACCTCTTGTCTCTAGCAAGACATTATAACCACCTAAAATGAGTTACCGATTTCTCACATTAAATTATACTCCGTATATAATAGTTAAGAAATTTTCAACAAAAATTAGATCCGTTGTCATCCCTAGTTATACAATTATACTGTACATCTTAAACTTGTAAAAACAACAAATTGGGGGAGTTCTCCGTAGATAGAAAGGAGAGAAGATAGAACATAGGAATAACGATATTTGATCCGTAATTGCTTAAAGTGACATATATTTATATAAGATGAGTAAGTTTCTCACCCTCCATTGTGATGGATATATTTCTTACAAACTACTCCGTATAAAGTAGACGATGAGTTAGATAATGTCAAACTATAAAGTGCTACATTTGTTCATATCCAAAGGATACGCATTTCTTTTTGAGTCGTTCAAATACAATTGACTTATTTCCTTTCTAGTCTATTTTTTAAACTATCTTTATTCTAGTTGCCTATTTACCTTATATGTCATTGCGAAATGACATTTTAGATAATTAAATACGAGTACTAATTTGTCCCTTACTTGTACTTTTAATATTACTCCGTACTTTAATACTTTCTTAATCCTCATGAAAATATAAACGTACCATTTGGATATAAACGAAGGGAGTAGCCACTTGCCCACTTATTTGTCTTTATCTATCCAATTGAATATTATTTGATCCGTTACAAACAAGTATTTGCCACCGTATAGTATATACCTCAAAAGAAATGTCGTAGCTACTAGCTAATAGGTAGGGTGTCAAGCAAGATATAGAAGATCTGATGGGGATATAGAAATGACAACTGCAAAATTGACGGCGGCATAGAGTATAATGCATAGACCAAGCTAGCTCACCAGCTTCAACTCCAGGCTCCAGCTCGATTGACATAACCAATAAGGCAATAACCCCAATACTCTTTATTTTGTAAATTTTTCCATCTACCTTCCAAGTTTGCCAGACGCAGTGTAATCATCATATTTTTGACTATTACATACTCTGTCTTTGGTAATTCGTACTCACCCTCGTGGTGCCTCGCTCATCGAGGCATTCATGGCTCATGACTAACTTATGACCACCCTGCATATCCCTGTCTCCCTTCTGAGTTGGACGGATATATCCGTTACAAATTGATGACGAAACAAATAATAATTTCATTTGGTTAAAAAAAAAACAAAATCAGGAAGTAGCACATAGGGTTGTCTTTAGCTACCCAGATAGATATTATTATTTGATCCCCACCCGTTACAAACTTGTCACAAACAAGAATTTGCACCCCCGCCTTGGGTTAGTTCAAGGTTGATTCTACGAGTGAAGAGTCGGCCCATAGGGTGATCAATTCGGTTTTAGGAACCACCTGGGTTAGTTCAAGGTTGATTCTACGAGTGAAGAGCCGGCCATAGGATGATCAATTCGGTTCTAGGAACCGGGGGCCAAGTAGGTGAAGGACCACAATATTAATAGTATTGATTAAAGTACAAAATTAGCAAAAGTCTTGAGATCTTGAGTTTGTGGGTTCAATTTGTGTTAACTTACATCTAAGTAAAGTCGATATTCACGATTATAAAAATAAATCATTCAAGTAAATAGTTGTTGGGGTTTTAATACCTCGCAAGCGCACGATATAATCGTAGCACAATAGAGGGTCGATCCACAAGGAGCCTGGTGATTCCTAGTCGTTTTAATCCTAATTGTTTATCTAAGTCGATAGAGATTGGTGATAGGAGACTAAAGCTAGGTGAATGAATGTTAACTCTGACAAGAAACTACTAAAGAGAAGATGAAACTAAATTAAGAAAAGATGATAACTAGAGAAATAACGATTAATCAAGAATAAAAGGGACTAGGGAACGATGTCGCTTCAATCCACCTAAATTACACCAAAGTACATCGAGTATCGAAGGAATCGGGATTAAGCGCAAAGTTGTATCGTCTAGGTCGGCCACCTTCCTCCCGGGTTCGTGTCCGGCTTAATTTCCCGTTTACCTCCCTCCCGGGTTCGTAAGGCGGAATTCCTAAGTCAAATCCGAGGGTCACTCCCGTGATAAACCCCAAACCGACTCAAGCCAAAAAGGTACGCATACTAGTGTGAAGGATACCACGCTAGACACCACTTCCGTGTTCGATCTAGTACGGGAAGGCAAGGTAGAGGGTCAAACCGGTCACCCATCCTAATCGACTCCCATCGATGACCAAGGGATCGGGACCGTCTCAAACTCCTAAACCAAGGCAATCCAAAATCCTCCACACCACTTCACCCAATTACCCAATTCAATCGATACAAAACATACAAGAGGCGCAATTTAGGCGAATTTAGACTTCATCGACCCCTAGTGGGTTACTACTCACTAATCATGGCTAAATTGGTGGAATTAAGCATAAAGGTGGAGTCTTTAACTATGAACATTGTTGTAGATTGAATTATACTAGTACTAATCATGCAAGAATGACTAATTTGGGAAAATCTAATTGGAAGAACAAATAAAAAAGGAAAATAAGCAAACTACAACAATGGAGAACTAGAAAAACAACAAGGATGAAGATGAACTAAGGTGAACTAACAAAATGAAAACAAATAACAAAATTAAAGCAAAGGAGAAGTAAAAATTACCCACTTAAAGAGGATGGAGAGATTAAGAAGAATAAATAATAATAATCATAAAAAGCTTGAATCTTGGACAATAAGGAAGATGAAATCTTCAAAGACTACAAACCCTTTCTAAAACCCCAAATAATTCAAAATGTATCTCTTGTGTAATGAAAGCTTGAGAGGCAAAATAAGAATTAGCCTATTTATATGTTGCAATTAGGTTACATAGAAAAACGGTCGAAAACGGAGAAAATAACAAAACCGGGACTGTGCGTGAAACGTGCGTTACGCACTGTGAGTTTCGCACGGTGGTGCCGTGCCTGAAGTATTTACGCACGGTCCACCGTGCTATTCTTTTCCTATGCCTATTTTCCCGTTTCTTGATCCTCTATGTGCTTGTCTAGGCTCGAACTCGGTCCACGTGCTTCCTTTTACTCGGGCATGCTCGGGTTTCATCGCTTTTGACACGGAAATGCCTAAAAACAAGCAACACACGCAAAAACCCGAGTAATACAAAAGATAGGTGAAATGAGTCAAAATGCCTAAGAAAACACGATTAATCGAGGTTAAATAAACGTCAAAATGGTGTGGAAATACGGTCAATAACGGAGTTATCAATAGTTTATATTTCTAAATTATGTCAAATAAAAAACAAAATAATCAACCTAATAACGATATATTCCGTGAAATATTTGTCACAATTAAATTTCAAAACACAAATTGTGACAATTCTTTTGAATATCGGTAATTTAACGTTTAAATAAAGTCTTCGTTTGATATTTACGATTATACAAATAAATTAAATAGTTTATATTTCTAAATTATTTCAAATAAAAAACAAAATAAACAACATAATAACGATATATTCCGTGAAATATTTATCACAATTAAATTTTAAAAAACAAATTGTGAAAATTCTTTTGAATATCCAAATTATTGAGCATTTGGTGCAAATATGATAGGTTAAAAAATTATTAGTTTACGAGTGAATAAACGTTTCTTTCAATTCGTTAACTATTTTTGGTAAAAGTACCGTTTTAAAAAAAAATATTAGGGTTTAATTTTTCCCGATTAAAAAATACTTGTAATTTTTTCCAATGAATTTTTTTTTCCAAGTAAAACTACCGTCTCTTTGCAGTAGTAAAAAAAAATACATAAAAAAATGAGCGTACTAAGAGCCTACATATTAAAGTCAGAACAGGACCTCCAAATTTCATTGGTCGGTCTTGACGAGTAGTATTTAGTTAGAGTGTTATATACGTTTTTGTTCAGTCAAAAACCTTTCAAATGGAAATTAGAAGCGGGATACTACTTCGTACGAGTACTATTTATCATACACGTTTATTACTCATAATTAGACTTTTTTTTTATCGTAAGATTTTCTCTAACATTAATAACCTATTTTCTTCCTCAATATGGACTCGATCTATTAATCAAGAGGCAACCAAAGTATTAACAAATTAATTAATGCAACAACGAACAAACTATACAAAACTGATTAACAAAATATTTGACAAATTTAATACGAAGTAATAATAATCTATATACTTCGTTCCGGTGAATTGTTTGTCTTTTTGTTTGGGTACAAATACCTAGGAGTTCTTAAAAAAATCAGTGAGGATAAGTTAACTCTTAAACATCCTAAAATAAAAAGTGAAGAGATACTGTAACTAAGACACGCAAATAAGGAATAAGAAAACAATTTATCACAGAGGAAGTAGTATGTACCGCTATAATAAATTTCTATGGCTTACCATATACTCCATGTTCTTGGAGGTTGGAGGAGATTGATTAGATAACGAGTCTAGTTGAGAATTGTAATACTGGTTATACGGAGTAACATTAATTCCGACATTAACTTTCGCTTTATTTCCCAATTTTCTCTTATTTTATTTTATTTTCCTTATCTTTTCGTTTGTCATGATTACTTTGATTCACGTGGTCTTGCATCGCTTTCTCATTTGTTACTCATGTACTTATTTCCATTCAATCCAACCTTTACCTGAGCTCATTTTTTGTGAGGGGAAAAATGAGTCTCACGTAAAACTTGGATTAGATGGGAGGATTGACTGCTTATATATAACGACTTCCAATTTTTTTTTCTATAGTTGTATCTTTCCCAAAGTTAGAGTATCGTGTTGTGTCAGATACGTATTCATGTCCATGCTTGTAACAGAAGAAACACATGACAATAATAAAAACTACGGAGTACTTAGTTTGTGACAAATATTCGTCAAATTATTACGACTTCGTATAACATTAAATATATACAGGAGTATGTCACATTAATATAGAATAAGAGCAAAATCAGACAATCTTGGAAACAAAATGCTTTATACGGAGAACTTATCTGCATAATAAATTAATACTGGTAATATTTGACGTTTATAAAAATGTGGCGAATATATATTTTACAAGGAAGATTAACCGGATAATACGAAATTATATGGACTACTCCGTATATCACATGTTGAGTAAGAAAGCAAGAGACCCATAATATAAGCTAAGAGATGGGGGCATATAGGGTAAAATACTCCCTTCGTCCCAATATATTTTTTACGTTTGCTTTTTCACGTTTATTGAGGTAGAATTCATTGGAACGGGGAGTATGAGCATAATTTTGAGCCAATAGCCTTGAGGATTTGTCCAGGGAAAAATAGGACCATAAATGATGATCAGATGGGTACAATGTACAAATAAGATTGAGAGTTGAGAGTCAAGTGTAATAAACTGTTAAAACAGAAAACGTACTGCAGTTGTTCATAAATATACTGTACAAGATACAAGGACGAGAATTAAAGGGGGAACGTTGACGCATGTCTTTAAGAAACCTCACTTTCTTACTTGTAATAGTCACATTTATTGTAAGTATATGATGGGTCAAGTGTTACTAATGTGGGAAGATAAGACAAAAACAATATATCTAGAAAATGGTAATGTATTTTGTCTTATCTACTTACATGAATAATATTTATCCTATCGCAAGCTTATGATAGATATATTCGTTATAAATAAGACTTGGGATCAAATAGGCGGAGTCGTTATCGATGGGGGTGTGAGAGTGAGAGCAAAGGATGTGCAGTGGGTGTCTTTCTCGTAAAAGGACTAGTTTGCCTATTCTGACTTCCCTTGTTTAATTTAATTTGGCGTTGTTTATAAAGTCCACTCTTTCTTTTGTTTCCTCACCAATCACTTTGGATCCCAAGCTCCCTAACTTAAATGATATGGGCCCTCTCATCAATTCCTCATTCTTTTCAACTCGCCTATATGTTATCGGTTTAGCGGTTGAATGAAATACTTCTGATTTTTTTATCTGTTTTTTCCACTCATTAACAAGAAAACAGAAGCAATCTTGTAGAGTCCTCAGGAATCGAGAGACTTTGATATCAAAATAAATAAAAGATTTTGTATTATTGAATTGTTGTAATTGCGTTACAAAACACATACTCTGCCCCACTAAGAGCAAGTACAAACGTACAATTGTAAGCTAATCTCACATTAGCTTACTTTACCACATTACATTTTCAAGCTACAACTCCTCTAAGAATACTACTTCACCCACTAGTTTAAGCTATACCCTTATGTCTTAAATGAACCACATACCATTCAATTTTTTACTCATACTCCATACTAGTAGTATTTAGTAGAATAATTTGTTAAAAAAATTAACAACTTATATATACACCAATTGGTTGAAAAATTATGTGGGTCAAGTTGAGCAGTTCCATTAAGTTACTAACTTGAACCAAGCTGGTTCATAATGAGGCAAACAATTGTGGAGCTGGTAGCTTATAACTTTTGTTAATTGCAAGCTAGTCCCTAAGCTTATTGTCATTCCTTTAAGATTTTTTCACTTTCCTTAAAAAGAATATCCATTTTTATTTCTCTATTTTAAAAACTTTCTTTATTCATCAAATATACTCTCTTTTTTATTGATTTTTTGTTTGAGGTGAAGATCAATATCATTAATAATAAGTCATCTAGCATCTACAAACGATGTTAAATTGAACTGAATACAAATTTGTAAAAAATAAATAAATAACACCATTGAGACAAAGATCACTATTAGAATAAAGCGGTTCTGCATAACCTTCTATATATCGTTTTTTATTGACACAACCTTTCGTGAAGGAATCTATAAATCTGATGAAATAGTCTCCAAAATGATTTATTGGTTGTTTACTTGATTTGACTTCTATTCTTGAACCCCACCCAACAATTTATCATTTTTATACCTTTCTTTATACATACAGCCCTAAGGGTTGTATTTAAGCATTAAAATCATCCAAGTTTAGTATAAACTTATGAATTGAAGCAAAATTACACAAATATCAATACAATTAATGCAAATATTAAAAGATTATTTCTCTTTATGATTTCTTAAATAAAGCCCTTAGGACTATATTTATCATTTTCCTAAAATTATCGGAGAGTGTGTTTTGAGAAACCTTTTGTTGCCAACTGGAGAGAAAATTCAATGCTTCGTAATTGATTTATTTTTTCCACTAAGAATTATTTATGGGAGAATGTGATGCGGTTGGCAACCATGTCCATGGACACTATTGGTAGCCCATCACGATTGTATGTAGACATGTAGTGGGGGTGACAAGAATATATGCTTCACTTTCTCAAGGCTCTTTTTAAGTTTGGGGCATCTAGGATTAAGAATAAGTAGATTAGTATCTCATTTAGAATGCAACAACCATACACCATACAAATGCAAATAACTTTTGTTGTCTCATAAACTCATAATTAATGTACACAATATTATCATCAACTAACTCATAAAAAAAGTCCACTGTTTGGCACCATGGAAGCATCTTACATTTTTGAACTACTACTACTTATTAGCTCCTGATTATTAGCTTTAATGACTTTATTTGTTTAATGACTATAGTACTCCTAGTATGTGTATGTGATAGTAAAAGTATACAGTGATCAGGAGAATAAATCTTATTAGTAATGTTGCTTGTGTCTTGTGATGTTGTTATGTCTATAGCACTATCAAATATGTCCGACCCTAGCTCCTTTTTACACAGTTCTTGAAAATAAATACCGTAAATTAATATGGAGTAATTGGAATATATAGTTTTATGTTATGGATTAGTGTCATTAAAGGTAGGTTCGATTTTTCAAAACTCATCACCATGTCCCGTTCTAAGAAATTTTAATATTAATTGGATTCGACCATCAATTTAAGATTTTGGTTGGTATATTTTTCTTACAAAACTCTATTCACTCCATAAATCTGAGGCTCTATTCACCTTATTAATTAATTTTGAAATAGTATAATCTTATTTGAGTATATAAGTCAACGTGTATTCATTTATTGAGGTTCTATTTAATTCGACATTTCAGTTAACTTATTCAAATAAACTACTCTCTCCGTATCTATATGTTCGTCCACTTTCAATATAATACCCCACTCATATATTAAACAAAGTGGACGAACATATATAGATACTCCCTCCACCCCACTAAGATTTTCCCACTTCCCTTAAAAGGAAACTCCACTAAGATTTTCCCACTTCAAAACTTTCCTTATTCATCCAATTTACTCTCTTTCTATTGGTTACTTTTTGTGATTTGACTTCTTGAACCCCCACCCAATAATTTACCACCATTCATTATCGATTTCTTAATCAATGTGCCATATTGAAGTGGGAACATCAATGTGGTGAGGAGGGAGTACGGAGGTAATAATTTATTTGACCAAAGATTCACAAATAAATTACTTCGTACGGAGTATTTATTTAAATTGTTACTTGGGAGAATAAGCTAGATGATAAACTTTTCAATTTTCTTTTTTATCAATTTAATTATTACAAAAATGTTTGTTTGTCATTTTATCAAATACAAAGTACCTTCTATCAATTAACTTTTCAATTATTTTTTAAAATATTTTTAATGATTTCAACTAGTTTAACATCTTCTAGTTTTCAATTAACTAAACAACTTTCACCTAAATTTTAAGTTTATTTTATCCGATAAAAACGTAATTAAAATTACTTTTAAATCATGAATTTAATATGATATGGAAGCCCATGATTACGTATTGGATAGTGGCATAAGGACGATATTGCATACAAGAGTACCTTCTTTATTTGATTGTTAAGTGACTACTACTACTACTGTCTACTGGTACAAGATTTGGTTTGTCTACTTGGAGATTTATATGGTTCAACACTTCCACCTCGCTTAGTGACAACATCTTCCTTTTAACTAATCCCTCTTGTAAAGGATCGTTTTTATGGTTATTATGTTGTTGATTATGTACTTATAATTAGCTTTTAAGCACTATTAGTAATTAGTAATTAGTAATTAGATGGACATTGTTTTGTCTTAAGACATTCAACGACAACTTCTAGTCATGTCTTTTCGGTCATTATATTAACACAATAATAAAACCATGAGATTTTTAAAACATACTCCCTCCGTCCTTTATGTTGGAGGGAGTAATTTTTTTTTATGAACGAGGGAACCCGCAGCCGCACCAAGATAAACCGCCTGAAGTTCGCGCTTGCAGGGGTTTGAACCTGAGACCCTTGGACCGATTACTACAAGTTTTAACCACTAGGCAACACCCTTATGGGCTAAAACATAAAATTTGTTCAATCAAAACAACAAGTTTTGGTGAGTCTACTTTAAGATGGACATAAGATCAAAATAAATCAAATATCCCCTTCTTCCCAATTAATAATTACCTATTTCTATTTTTAATTGTATTATTCAATATTATTACGAAGTACTCCGTATATCATTTTTTTGTAAGTTTTTGTTGTGATTATCTAAAGGCAAGTTGATTTTACGTAGTCCAAATTCACTAATTGTTCATATGGAACAAGAAGATGAATGGAGTATAAACATTACTTTAAACATTACTTGAAAGATGAGACTTTTTTTGTTAGTCCTTTGTTATTATGTACTTTGTCTCATCAATTCGATTTAACTTGTTTTAAGTTTAAAACATGTACGGTATATATTTATATTTAGATATGTCAAGACTCAAGAGCACAACTGTTGCGTTAATCAATTAACACAAATTCTTATTTGTGACGGTTATATCCGCCGTAAGTGTGCAACGGATCAAATACTACCCATGTGGGGAGATAAGACAAGAGCAAAACGCCTAGTAAATGGTAGTGTGTTTTGTCTTATCTACCCACATGAGTATTATTTAACCTGTCGCAAGTGTGTGAGTTGTGAGGATATGCTTGTCACAAGCAAGACTTGCTGATCCATTAATTTGTCGGCCGCCTCTTTTCTCTAACTTTATATACTAGTCCCTTCGAGTTTCTATTTTGTTTCATGTTTTCATTTTGAGTTAAATTTGCTTTTCGCCCCTATTTCATTTTCAAGTCACCCATCTGATCTAGCTTTACCCTCACATTTCTCTCATTTCTTCCTTTTTTGTAGCCACTCATGAATTTAAATGAGAGAGTAAACGTAACTTAATTTCATATAATGAGGTTGAGTTAAATGGAAACGAAAGTCAGTTGAATTGATTAAGAGAAATTAAAATTAATGAGGCTAAACTTAACAAGTATACTGCATAAGAATGAATATTATTTCTCTGAATAGAAAATAAATTGGAAAGAACCCAGCTTCATTCTCCCACCCTTATTTTTCAATAAAAAAAAGGAACCTAATAAGAACGCGAAGACCATAGTACTCGGTATTTGCTAAGCATTATTTTCATGTTGGTACAAAATAGATAATTTTGACCAATTTTGGAGCACTTGGGATAGTGATTATGACACTAGCTAGTCGATATTAAGTCTCTTAAGACAGGTATATCCGTCTTAACATTAAAACGAGTTAAATAACATCTCATTTGATTAGATAAGATAATTGTTTAACTAGTCCTATGAACTTTGCTTTTGTCTTATTCTTAATATTTGATCCGTTATACAAACGAGAATTTGTGGTCCGTATTATGTAGCTCCCCTTGTGATGGACAAAAGTTGTGTAATGAGTAAAAGATTGAAAGTATTGTGAAGGCAATAGAGCATATAGATGATGATGATGATGATGGTGGAAAACACTAGGCAGCAAAACCCGGCCTCATGAGGATTCAAACTCACAATTATGAGTTTTTATTTCCTACTAGTTATAGCAACATCTGATCAATCTCCCAAATACTCCAAAAGAGAAGAGAAGAGAAAAGACCTGACTTTGATTGGCCGATATTCCTCAATGCCTGATTAGACTACTCCTGACTCCTGAGCTCAATCCCCCCTCTCTCTCCTTTTCATATATTTTGTTCAACAAACTCAATTATTTTCATCATAGAATCAGGATTCAGGAGTACAGTGCAACCCAAATGGATTGCGTTTCACAATTTTGACATATGGAGCATTATTATTGTTGCTACTTGGCCTCCTTGCCCAATTTAGGAACCAGTTAGTCTTCTTTCTTTCTAACGATACTATCCGTCGTATCTTTATAACAAATTAAGTAATAACCACTTAGTTAGGTAAAGACAAATCATTAGCATTTGCCATGTGGTTTGTTTTTTTGTTTTTTCTATTTAAACAAGTATTATTTAACCCGTTACACTAAGATGGCGGATAACTCCGTTACAAACAAAAATTTGTATTTAGAAACAAAAAAATTAATTAGATTTTCACTTACAATCAGGTGAATAGAAAAACTTGTTTGTTGGTGATAGAGGATTACAGTATCACGATACAGTTTAGGAAACAAACTTCTCCATTTCTAATTAATTTTTGCTTTATTATCCCGGAATCATTACCGCAATCCCAAGCAAACCCTGAGGGGAAATAATTACTCCCCTCGCCCCATAAGTATTACTCCCATATGGGTAATAGTTCCTCACTCACTGTCCCTTTACACCATAAAATACCACCATTAATTACTAATCACCATTTTTTTTCCTCATTTTGACCTCGATTATCCATTAATAACTTAGCTCCATTCCGAACAAGCTGAATAATAATTCTATCATGGTTCAGCTATTCTCGATTTGCATTAACCTGCTAATGATCGTAATAATTGACAAAACTGTATTGTGTAATTGTGTTGCACTTATAATACTTTTGGGCCTTTAAACAGCAACATTACTACTGGCCTGCAAGTTTTAAACTACATACGGACTACGGAGTATCCTTTTCGGCCCAAAACAGACACTGAATGTCCACTACTAGCCCATAAGAAGCCCCAACACAGTATTTTCAATGGTTTCTTGTCAGACCGTTTCACACAAAATTATTGAGAGACGTAACAAAAAATTGTACAGTATAAAATAAGAATTACTTTTGTACTTCCTCTGTTTCATTGATATCTTCCAAATTTCATTTTTCAACTATTTCTTTGATTTCTTTCCCTTCCTTTTTTTTTTCTATCATACTTGTCTGTTACCTAGGGGTCCATTTACTTTACTCACTCTCTACTTTTACTTATTTTCTTGTTTTTCTTAAAAAATACTCCGTATGTCATTTTTAAGGTGAAAGAAATCATTGAAACGGAGGGAGTACAATATTAGTGGTCAATATAAATTGAGTTATTGCGTTTGGTTGTACAGAATCACAAAGGGCTCAAGGAAAACCATCTATCGATCATAGCAAGGCATTCTCGAGGCTTATACTCTGGAGCCGTGTGCCCTCCACCCTGCCACCATCGTTAATCAAGTTACAAATTAGTTAATCACATCCATAACCCTTGTATTTGCAAAATTCAAACACGATTATTATTGTCACCTTGATAGTTGTGTAGACCAACCGATATGGTAGACGTGAAAACTCTGTAACGTATCTGTAAATAATATAACGAGCATATTATTGGACCGAATTGAAATTATTTGCTAAAAATCAATAATGATGTAAAAAATAAATAGCGAAAAAGAAAACTAACCCGGCAACTTGACCATCGACGAACCATGGTCTCCATTCATCACTTATTGGGATTTTTAATTGATTAATCCACTCGAGTGTGCCCACATATGATACAAGCATATCTTGATCACCACTGTATATATATGGAAATTATTAATGTCACAACAAAATTACTTGTGTCACTCAATTTTGTGAGGGTATATAGAAGAAAATTCTAGCGTGAAGAATATTGAAGGTTGAGGCAAACATACCTGTAGACTAACACTTGTAGAGACTCTTTTCTCGAGAAGTTCAAATGATAATCAAAAGGACTTATCTCGACATTTGATTTATATGCTAGACTATGATTACATCTCATCCAATGACCAATACTTCCCTGACAGGAAAAAAAAAAAAAAGATATTGCAACAAACATTTGCTTTGTAAAAAAAAAAAAATGCAGGTGCAATTGTGCATGACCATGGAAATTGGAAAGCTATCTACATGGTATATATAAATGTTGCAGGATATACATACGTACCTCTCGAATGTGCAAAGCTTCTCTGACTTGTTCATCATCAGCCCATGAGTACGCAAGCAGGTAATGTTGATTCTGTTGCACAAATTCATGTACTAATGATTCATAAAAAAATATTCGTATAAGTGAAACGGACACCTTGACGATACATTTTGTGTTAAAGAATTTACATTAACGATTCTTAATCATATTTCAGTATTAAGTGGCGTTATTATCACACCATTTTAATATATATACTCGAGGCATCATAAAAATGAGAACACAAATTCATGTTGTAACAACGCCACAAGTTTGTGCCTTTGTGGCATTTATATATCACTTATATGAGTAGATAAATAAAGACAAGTCATCTGCTACTCCTACTATTTAGACATTCAGATTTGTTT
Source organism: Agrostemma githago (assembly GCA_958450325.1). NCBI lineage: Eukaryota > Viridiplantae > Streptophyta > Magnoliopsida > Caryophyllales > Caryophyllaceae > Agrostemma > Agrostemma githago. Next base: position 4,577,292 of record OY288255.1, read on the forward strand.
TATCTACTCATATAATGATGGAGTACTACTCGATATATGATAAGTTATGAATTTATGAGTAATATCCGTGACAAGATCGAGAATAGTACCCGACAGAATTCTTCACCTTTATTTTGATAGTTGTACGTTGAGAGCTCTCTGGGAGATACAAGGAGACATTTATGCTCTAGCACATGCACAACGCCGATTGACTTGATAGCCTGTATGTATTGCAATAGTACAACCTTTAGGCTATCTTACCTCTCTTCATTTGGAGTAATCCCTAGCTACTCCAATGTCTTTTTCAATAGTGCCAAATTGTTACCTAAGGTTGTTTTACGCTCTGACTGATTTCAAACATAAATAACTATCGAGAAAGACGGACGAAGTATTAAAAAAGTCAAATTTGTGTTACCGTTTTTTTGAAGATGGTTTAATCTAATGATTCTGACGAAGATATTATGGATATTACGGAATGTAATGTAATTAAATGCGCGATTGTCTATTGGTTGAACAAAAAAATAACTGCCATGAACAAGCAAGAGCGGTTGGTATTTTATCATTTACCTCATTCATAGCTTGTATATTCCTCACACACTTCGTATTCTTTGCATCCACATTCGCAAAGTCACCACCACAACTTATTTTAGCGGACTGAAACATAAAACATACACAACTTAAATTATAGTATTACGTACAACATTATGTTTAATATTAACGCAAAGTATTCTACCAAGAAACCAACTTCTTAAAATCATCATTTTTCAAATATACTATGTAACGTGATAATTTCGTTTAGACATAAAATAAATAAATATCTAGTCAAAAAATTGAATATATATATTCCCTATAAAACACTACAAAAAACAAGGGGCTTTGTGGCGGAATATTCACGACATAAAAAATATTCCGCCCTTACCCTCCCCTAGGATCAGAATAGTTGCCGCAAATTTTGTTTGACTTTTTCCATTGACACAAATTTGCGGCACGGACTCCGTTGAAAAATAGTCCTTATGTCAGACAATCCGTCGGTGCAGTAAAAGATGTGACAAATTATGGCGGCGAATTTCAGACGAGGGGTAGTCGATCGTACGATCTGTCATGAAAAAACTTTCACGACGGATTTTGGGATTTTTTTGACGCGAAACTCCGTATTTCTTAGTAATTAAATCTCCTTGTCTTTCTCCTCCTCCCGTACATAGGCCTTATTTTGCCCAGTTCGTATCGCCGGTCCAAAAGTAATCTTTAACCGCGGCCACCTCAAGTAGGAGAGTAGCTATTAGAATGATCGTACCTAATTAACTCATATTTCACCTTCTTGTTCATTTGTTTGTCTTTGATCAAAATTCTCGCACAATAAATGTAAAAACAAACAAATAAATAAAAAGGAGGGAATAATAAATTCCAAGGTAGGAGTCTTAGTCGATGATTTTATACACAAACATTTCCTTGAAAAAAAAAATACTGTAAGTAGATACGGTTAGAAATAATGCAAAGACAATATGTTGATCATTGTGCATAGTAAGGGTATGTCTCATTAAGTAACACATTGACGACGCCAATTTTCATGATGGTTAGGAATATCATTATCTTCATAGTAATGACAATTCATTACCAATCATAAAATGACTTTGAATACCTTTTGATGTTAGTCTTATTATATAGGTATGAGAATGATATGTCATATATGAGCCCATATATCAAATACTTCATCATTCAAATCTCTTGATAAATTCCGAGTATATCATCGAGTTCCAACTCCTAATGGTTGAGTACACAATCTTTTAGGAGTGTTGTAACTCAACCACACAATCTTTTAGGAGTGTTGTGTTACCTTGGGATGACGCCCATTCCGATTTGTACCGCAGTCGGGACGATTTCGTTTCTCATTCAATGGCCTTCATACCACGACACAACAACGTGTATTTACTAGTTATATATCGCCCCTATAATGACCCTATATTTCCAACAGGTACTCCATCCAATCTATGTAAATTGTAAGAGGTTGATAAGTCGATATTTTACCTATTTTTTGGCCTACATTGATACTCTTATTTAGTCGGTTTTACCACTCGATTTGCTTATTTTTAGTCGTTTTGGGTTTAATTAGTTTATTAGTCGTGTCTCGTGTATTTATGTTCGTTTTATTATATTTCTCGAGAATTTGGTACTGCGCGTCCATGTTTGTATTTGTAGGTACCGACCCGGGAAGAACCGAGACGATAAAGATGGAACAAAACGGATCAAATCAAACAATTATTGAGAATTTGGCCCAAACATAAAAGAACACCCGGTCCACTATGGAAAAATGAGGATGGGGGCAGATTTTTGGTAAGAAATAGAAGGGGAATAGTGAGCAGTTAGAGTAGGAAGGAAGATTAGAAAATAGAGGAGAGAGAGCAGAGGTAGCACGCAGCAGCACCACCACTTCTCTTCCCCATTTTTCATTTTTTTTGGTTTTTAGTTTATTAGACTAATTAATAGATTAATTAGTTCCTTAATCAACATTGGTGTAATTAATGTTCAAGATTATCCTACTTTAATTTCTCTTCCATTTTGGTACAATCCTTTTCTCTCTTTTTATTTGTAGTTTTATTTTAATGTTTTGGGTTTATTTTTAATTTATTGTTAATTAGCTCAAAGTTCATTCCCTTTTCGTTAATTGTGTTTGGTAATATGATTATAAGTTTGTGTTTCATCTTTATGTTGAGTAATTAGTATGTGTTAGGTTAGATTAGTTTAATTTTATTTCCTTAGTTAAAGTTCTTGTCTTTATTATTTCTTTATGTTTATTATTATGTGTAGAATAATTATTGGTGTTTGTATTATTTTTATGGGTAGTGAGTAGTCTTTTACTAGGGGACGATTAATCCCCGACATGCCATGATTACGATATTGCGTCCATTTTAATGAGTTATCGGATGTTGAGTTGGGGATTGTCAAGGGGTTAGGATTCAATTAGTCTTTTGGGTTGGTTATGGTTCCTTGACCCTTGTCCATCGGTGGGAGCCAATTAGGTTTAGGAAAACCGATTACCCATTTGACTAACCTCACCGATTTGGGTTGAACACGGGAGTGAGAACCCAATGTTAGTACCCTTGACTTTCGGTCGGAACTCTTACCTCGGGAGGGGAAGAGGGATGGACGGGAATATAGCGTAAACTTAGTGACTTAGGCTCTTAGCGGGATACCACGGGAGTGGGTTTCGGTGTGGACCTAAGATACCAATTACGAGCCCGGGAGGGGAGTACTTGGGATTACTATTTATCCATTCACGAACCCGGGAGGGAGGTGTTTGGACCTTTAGAGGCGTTTTCTCCCTAATTCACTATTCGATGACTTGTTAACCGGGTTTCAATGACGTGATTGAGGTGTGTCGGTGGAGGAAATCGGACCCTAGGCTTTTCTCCATTTGATTAACTTACTTGTTTAATTTGTTTATTAGTTTACTTTAGCTTTTATTAGTTAGTCTAATTAGTTTACTTCCACTCTTGATAATCGATTCGCGTAGCTAATTATAATCCGAGACCGAACTAGTACTCGATCCCGATCTCTCTGTGGATTCGACCCGACTTATCCTTGCTATTTTAGTTTAGGTTAGTTGGTTTATTTGATGGTTAGATTGACGACAAATCCCACTATCAGAGCTTGTGACATCTTAATAAAATTGATTACCTTACAGAGTTCATCTGCTAACAACGACACTCTGTACGCGTACTCGAACTTTGCATTTGCTTCAATGTCATTTTTTGTAACTGGATTCCCAAGAATGTATCCCTAGATATTCATATAACAAATGAACTATCAAGTGGGGGTAAAATTTTGTCAACACAGTACACATTTTTACCTCCACCAAAATTAAAAGACCAGAATAAAACCATTCACTTAGATTAATGGATGATGTTATTACCTTCAAATTCAGTATAGGTGTAAGCCCGATTTCATTTCCTGCAAGTGTAAAACTTCGATAATGATGATGTACTTTTACAAATACATACAATCTTGAAAAGAAGGGATAAATTCAAATGGTAAAAAAAGCTCCCTTCCTTTTAACGAGAGGTTGGGGTTCAATTCTCATGTGTATACTTATATAAGTTAAGTCTCAACATCATAAAAACAAGTTTCATTTAATCTGAGAAAAATTAATGAAACCCAAATTACTTGTTTCATGTGTGAATTACATTTGATAATAATTAACTTTTGGGATAGTTTGTCTAGGTTTAGTGGAAGACAAAAACCGATTTGGAGGAACAGAGAAACTAGAGGGATTTTTTGGAGGGCTGTTTTTCGTCGTTGGCATTTCAGCCACGTCGTCGGCGCTTTTTAATGTAAAAGACGATCTTGTCCTTGCCTTAATTAGATTAGTTAACTAATGTTATGTAATTTTAGAAGTTAGATTAGTTATTGAAACTCGTTAATGAAGCGATTTTTAATTTTTCAAACCGTTTCGTTATTATCTTGTCCTTATTATATATCCATTCAAACCCCACTCACCATATTTAATTTTATTTTCTCTCACTTAAAAAAAACGTCTTTTCTTTAGAGAAACCCGACTTTTCTAGAAATTAGGTTGTCGGCGGTTTTTAATGTGAAAAGACAACAACGTCCTTCCCTAATTACATTCACTAACTTTGTTAATGAAATTAAAAAGTTTAATCATGTTAATGAAACTCGATAATAAAACGTTTTTTTTTTTTTGAAAACCGTCATTTTATTATGTTACGGATTATGTTATATTATATATCCTCCCCCATCCACAACAACACTAATATTATTAATAATATTAAAATTGTATTAATAGGCGATTTTAGGGGGTTTTAGAATCAAATATATATAATATTTTAGTAAGATTTATCAACAGTATTCAGTTGGTTTAGTGGTAAAGAGACTCATTTGTTTTCGAGAGGTTGTGGGTTCGAGCCCGACGAAATGTAGTAGTAATTTTTGGGGGGAAAAGGTCATACACAGAAAAACATTGTACTCCCTAAATGACAATATGGGTAGTAGCAGTGTGTACAACGTGGTAAAATTCGTGTGATTATAGTAATTATAAAAATAATCAAACGCCATTACCTTCTAAAATACTTTGAACAACAACAGGGACTATTCGCCCGGAATACGAGTCCCCGCAAATATATAAATCCCGTTTGATGAATTTGGGATGCTGGATAAGCCACTGCATGAATCATAGATTGATAAATACAAGCGTATTACTTAAACCATACGAAGTGGAGTACCTCGTAACTTTTAATTAACTACTACACTTGTTGTGGACTCGTAATTAGTTACTCCGTATTATAGTGTATAGTATCTCATGAATCATGAATTTACGCTCATATTACTATTACTCCCTCGTCAAAATTCACTTGTCACATTTTTTTTATATTATTCACGACTAAAGATAATCTTAAGTATTCTCGATAATTTATATATAGGAGAAAATATAATCATATGAAATTTTGTTTTATTCATTTTTATGAGTATATCAAGAATATCAAATTCTTATAATTTTTGACAATGTAAAACGAAAAATATTGATGGTGTAAAATATGCGTGCTCGAGAAATGTACCAAAAGGGACAAGTGAATTTAAATGGAAGGATCGAGTAGACAAATACTATATATTACTTGAAGATATTGACACAGTGATACTTTAACTAGAGAAAACTTTAGTTATCCAATGTTGTTAGACCAAACGAATTAAGTATGGGATCAAGCCTAACCTCAATCTACCCTAGAATGAGGCCACGTCGATTCATAATCTATAAATTTATTTTAAGGTTGTAAAGAAAAATGTTGTTTGAGTAAGGGATGGAGAAGTTGAGGCCCAAATCGAGTTGAGGAGCAGGTCAAGATCCGAACCATATATCTTGGGTTTGACCAAACCAGATTAGATTGGGGATAGTTCATATCAGGGGCGAATCCAGGATTTATCCGTAGGGGGGGCATTTGAAAAAATTTACGGTTTTTATTTTGAATTTTTTTTATAAGTAAATTTATACCGTAAAAGTAATTGGTGGAAAACCAAGTTTTGTTTTATAAATTGATGTTTGTTTTGAATTTTTTTGATTCGTTTAAGAAAACTTACAAAAAAATACTTCGTATGTATTAGACAGAGTGACTAGGAAATGTATATTCTCTTCATCTAACTCATTTATTTGTATTTGATTAAAAAATAATCCCCACAGATATCTAAATTAAAGGGAGTTGAAGACTTAATCGTATACTCTTATTAATTATAATATTTCGAGATAACGATGCATTAAGATTATGTAGATCATTGGTTCAAATGAGCAGCTATAATCAACTTGGTAAGAGAGGTTTTGGGTTCGAATCTTACTATTTACATTGTTTTGATTGAAAAACTCCAAAAAAAATTTAAATGTGGACAACGGGATTCAAACCCCTCACCTCAGAAGGGAATGGAAAGCATCACAACCACCATTATGATTAGGGAAGTTAAACATACTTAATCATTTCTGGAATTTGGGTGAGGGCAGTCGCCCACCCATGCCCTCACCCAGATCCGCCCCTGGTTCATATTGGGTTAGAGACTTAGGGTCTTATTATCAAACGATCGAGTTGGATGAGAGTAACACAATAAACGTGTTAAGTCGAATCAAACCAAGCCGTCCGCCTTTTCTCAGATGATTTTTCCTATATGTTGATGTGTCACATGTTGTGTCTGCCGACGACCACCACCATATATACATTTTTTCAAGTAAATGTCATAGTAAACAAAATTAAGAAATATGGAATGATAGATGTAGTGTATAAAAGAAGTAGCTTACTCTTCTCAAGAAATCGTAAATATGAGCCGATTGCAAAGAATCACTGCTGTAATATCCTTCAAATGTTGTTGCATAGGAAAATCCGGTGCCTACTGGAGAGTCTAAAAATATAATGCTAGATGCCTGCCCGAATACATATGTCATCATTTACAACTTTTCTAAAATATTTTCTATGGATTTTCTATGATGTGGTCACTTGACACATGATAAATCTAAATTTTTAGGGAGACATATTAATACTATTGCATTTTAGTAACTAACAAAAATCTAAAATCTTTCATTTTAGAAAAGGTTGTACTAGTTTTGGTGATTACGAAGAACAGAATCACACATACACCTCTTATCCTCGTTACTCCACCACTAATCAACAAATGCACAATATGAAACCTGTGAGACGATAGTACGTACCTTTGTCCATGAATATGGGTTTTGCTGAAGCTTAGGTGTACCCGATTCTGGAACAGATGCGGTAAGATTGAACATAAACGGACCTGTTTATCTAGGCAAATAGTTGATGAGCCAGAATGGATATAGATACGGATCAATTGTCTTGAATATATATAGAACACAAACTATAATGTAAGAAGTGATCCGAGACGTGTGAACGAAACAATTTAATTCCTTAGAAAGAATATTCATTTATTATTGATTGATGTTTTTACACAAATACGATAACTACTAAATAGAGATAGGAAAGTAGAAGATGTGGACGGACCGATTTCCAAAAGAAGACCGGAAAGTGCGGAGCAACCAGGGCCACCGGTGAGCCATAAGAGAAGAGGATCCCTTTCAACGTCTCTCTCTGATTCAATGAAGTAGTAGAATAGTTGCACTTCCTCTGCCGCTTCCCCTACTCCTACATATCTATTATTCACAAACTCTACTTACTAGCTAGCTTAACTATCGCAATTAAATAAATAAATATTATGACTCGTATTAAGTACCACATACTCCGCATGTATGTATGTATGTAGCTAACTTATCCGATAAAATCATTTAGTATGACGGAACTACAGATACATACCCAGTTTCGAGGGTGAAGGGGAGATGTCCTGGATAGCCGGGCAGTGTCTTGACGATATTTGGTTCTTGTCCGACTACTGATGATGCCCAAAATGTTGCCGAGAGAGGTAGTAGTAGTAGTAGTAAGTAAAACAAGTAAAGGCAGCAGATTTCCATGCTAGCTAATTAGTTGATTTAATGAATGAATTAATGGTTGGTTAATAACACATAACATAACATATTAATAATAATATTATTAAAAGGCAGGCAGGCAGGCAGGCACTTAATCATCAAGAATAAATATAAAATAGGGAGTAGGGAGTAATTTAATCAACAACTAACGGACGAAATAATCAACGACAAGTTACGTCGTCTGCGCTGGACATTAACTACTGAATATTTCTTCACTAATTAATTAAATTACTTTAAAATAATGATCACGCAATCCCATGACTCCCATCCCATCGCCTTTGTGGTTTAACTATTTTTGAAACTCCTTGCCGAATACGGAGTTGTATATGGAGTATAAGAAGGTCACCAAATTGTGCACTGCAAACTAAAGGGATAGTCTTCAAAATTGGGATAACCATCCGACCGGGAGTAGGACACCGGATTCCCCGTTCAACTTACTTCACATTTATTCAAACTATTACGGTACTCGTATAATTTAAGAGAATCTTCAATATTAACTGAAAAGAAAATTTAATTTGATTCATTTTTACAAGTATATTAAGAATATCAATTTTTTTATACATGAAACTCAAATTGTAAAAAACGATATCAACAATAGCAATGGTGAGTGGTGACATAGGTGGAGTTTTAACCATATTGAGCTAGAAAAAAAGTACTCGGTAGCTAGTAACTCATTATATGAAACCAATTTATAAATTTAAAAAAATCTGTTTCGTGAATGTAAATGAGAGAAAAAGTTTCTAAAAGTTGATATAAATGAAGGAAGCATTAACGTAGAAATAGAATGAATGAAGTAACAAACGGGCCATGTGATGAGACAAACGAATTAAACCTAATATCATGCCTAACATACATGAAATGAACCCAATGCAGTTCACAACCACCTAAAATTAAAGGGGAAATAAAACAGAGTACTTCAAACATGGGCCAAGCAAAGGCAGTTCTTTCTGTGGCATTACGACAAAATTATGTTTTTATTTGATAGTACACCATCTTCATTCATTGTTACCACAAAATTAATGTTTCCTGCAATTCTGAATTATGAACAAGTAAGTAAACAAGCTAAACACGGATGCCCGTTGTTTTGAAGTCTGCATTTGGGGAAATTAAATAGGGGTGTGTATTTAAAGACAAACCATAAAAAAAGATGTGATTATATATCGGTTGCTTTATGGATTCATTGTTATGGTTATTATTAAGTGTACCTATAAACGGTTTAACTAAAGTTGAGCTATCATTGGAATGTAACTAATGTCGGTATCAAAATAATATGCGCAACTATTTTTTACCGTCGGCGCTTTACTTCTTACCGTCGGCATTAATTACGTAAAATGACAACTTTGCCCTTGATATTTATTCTCGAAATAATATTACTTTAACATTTTATAAATTATCGATTTCTTAAAACTCGATAATAAAACCGTCTTTTTCGATTATCGTAATAAACCAAAACCGACTTCCTATATAATTAATATATATGGAATTACGCAAAATGACAAGTTCTCCTTTGCAATTAATTCTCGAAATATTATCACATTTACATTTTATAAAGTATCGGTTTATTAGAGCTCGATAATAAAACCGTTTTTTCGATTATTGTTACGCCTGTGATTTTAAACAGTTAATTAGTTTTAATTAACGACTTAATACAATTTAATAAACGTAATTAACAAATACGAGTAATACGCAAATTAAATCTTAATTAATCTACGACAATCAAGATTTATTATACAAATCGATGCAAATTAAAAGGAAAAAAAAATCCGGAAATGGATCGGGTTGAAGGTCGTATTATTTTCTGTATAATACTTGAAAGTTTGATATGAAACATGAACTATAAGGTGGTGAAATTGGTTACAGAGACAACCTTTCATACAAGAGACCCGGGTTCGAATCCTCTTGTTTATACTTTGAATTTATCTTTTGAAAATTTAATAGATAAATAGTTGAAAACTACTTGTTTCGAAAAAAAAAAAAAACCGGAAAAATGGACTAAGTCGAAAAAATTCGTCGACTCTCGGATGGGGATGTCGACGAATTTTCTCGACTCTCGACATCCCCATCCGAGAGTCGACGAATTTTTTCGACTTAGTCATTTTTCCGGTTTTTTTTTTGTTTTTTCGAAACAAGTAGTTTTCAATCATTTGAAATGATCAGTATGTTGATGGTGGTTCAGAGGATTCGAACCCGGGTCACTTGTATGAAAGTTGTTCCTGTAACCAACTTCACCACCTTATACTTCGTGTTTCATATCAAACTTTCAAGTGTAATAATACGACCCTTGAGTGGGTCGAAAAACCCACCCGACCCATTTCCGGATTTTTTTTCCTTTTAATTTGCATCGATTTGTAGAATAAATCTTGATTGTCATAGATTAATTAAGATTTAATTTGCGTATTACCCGTATTTGTTAATTACGTTTATTAAATTGTATTAAGTCGTTAATTAAATCTAATTAACTGTTTAAAATCACAGGCGTAACAATAATCGAAAAAACGGTTTTATTATCAAGTTCTAATAAACCGATACTTTATAAAATGTAAATGTGATAATATTTCGAGAATTAATTGCAAAGGAGAACTTGTCATTTTGCGTAATTCCATATATATTAATTATATAGGAAGTCGGTTTTGGTTTATTACGATAATCGAAAAAGACGGTTTTATTATCGAGTTTTAATAAATCGATAATTTATAAAATGTTAAAGTAATATTATTTCGAGAATAAATATCAAGGGCAAAGTCGTCATTTTACGTAATTAACGCCGACGGTAAGAAGTAAAGCGCCGACGGTAAAAAGTAGTCCCCATAATATGTGCGTAGAAATGAACAATGAAACATTCTCCCAGTTTCAATGTTTTGGGGTGAAATGTAAGTATATTAATGTAAATTTTTGACAATTACATGGGAGAACCTCCCTAACATACTCCGAGTACAAAATAAGGGAGATTTCTACTTAAAGGAATATATGCATATCAACTCTTTATTCTTGTCCTTCAAATGCGGTTTTGAATTGTTTGTCCACCTCTTCGTTCCTTGACCTTGATTGCCCACTTGGATCTCATATGACACAACTTTTGCTTAACGGATTTGAATCCCCACTTGACCGGGATCTATGTATATGTCTTAGCATGTTTTTGTAACTAAGCAAACAAAATTGTTGATGATAGGTGGAGAGTTTTCTGCTCGATCTTTCGATCAGAGAGTTTGCTCTCTCATTAGGAGAATTTTCACCCCCAACAATTGGTGGTTTCTTCTACGGAGTATTTCGTTATTGTCAAACTATGTGGAAGATTCCATCGAAAAAAAAAAAATTATGTGGAAGATTAGCGCTACAAAACTTTACACAAAATTTCAGATAAAACATTATTTTCTTCTAGATTACCTATTTTTTTTCCTCTTTTTATACAAATGTGCAATGTTAAACTCATTATACCATCATGTATTAGCTAGGATGGGTATCTCCTTGTAAGGGATAGTACTAACAATCTAAAATTCAACAAATTTTTTTTTTGCTTCGATCGGAGTTATCATTAGTTTCTTATAATAATATCAATAATTTGCATCAAAAAAAAAAAAAAACACTACCAAAAAACGGATATCAACAATAGCAATGGTGAGTGGTGACATACGTGGAGTTTCAACCATATTGAGCTAGAAAAAAAGTACTCCGTAGCTAGTAACTCATTATAGGAAACCAGTTTCTAAAGGGACCCACAATAAATGTATGAAATTTAACTTTAACATTGAGAAGAAATAAAAAGTTTCATACACGATTAGATGTGCTTTGATGACAATGGAAATATGCTACTTAGGGGTCGTTTGGTTACTCATTCAATTACCGGGAAGTGCAAGTTCCCAGGAAGTGCATTTTCAGGGAGTTGTTTGGTTGCCCACTTCCCGGGAATTGCCACTTCCTCCACAATGGGGGAAGTTACTCACCAAGCCCCCTTGGTGTGTAGAACTTCCCGCATGAAGTCATTTCCCATATGGCAACCAAACAATATTTTTTAATTCCCATGAAATACAAATTCACGTGAAATTAAAGTTCCCGATAACTTTATCTTCCCATGGTGAACCAAACGAGCCCTTATATGGAGCTACAACCATTACCATTGCCCTTTACTCCACACATTTAGATCTACAATACGGATAAGTTATTTATTTCTTCTTTTTCTTAATGTTTTTGAGTTGTGATTTTGCACCTGTTAAATAAGAAGAGAGCAATATCTTAACACACTTTCTTGATGTGTTCGGGTATTATTGATGCATCTTGATTTATTTTGATATATCCCTTTTTTTCCTTAAAATTATCAGCTTGGAAAAATAAAATTGTAAACTAACGGAACAATTTATTTTCAAGTTTTTGAATTTTTCAGAGCCATGTATATACATAAGTATCCAAATAAAAGCATTTACATTAATTCTGTATTGTTTGATAGAAATTTTGGATATAAACGCATGTTACATATACAATCACAAAATTTTCAATGACAACCACCTCTCCATCATAGCAAAGCATTCTCGAGGCTTAAACGCAGGCGCTGTATGACCTCCACCCTATGATTGTAAATTCAATATTGGTTAGTTATATCATACGGAGTAATACTTATGCTTAACCAAATTTAAACGAATGGTTTGTCCAACATTACGAAATTTTGCTATAAAATCGCACCTTGATAGTTGTATAGACCAGTCGATACTGACCATAAGTTCGAATTGAAAACTCGGTAACATATCTGTAGACAATAAAACTTTCTTAATATATTATGAAAGCAAATTCTAAGTTGTATTCTGTATAACTTAATGAAACTCAATTGTCGGTCAAAAGTTCTCAGATGTAATGATTTAGGATGCGTGTATAAAATACGAGTATTGTATTGGGTACGTAAGAAGGGATCGGACACAAACCCGGCAACTTGAGCATCAACGAACCATGGTGCCCAGTCTTTGCTTATTGGGAGTTGTAGTTGATTAACCCACTCAAGTGTGCCCAGATATGGCATCGTCATATCTTGATCGCCACTGCAATTTTTGTAACAAAGATAATATTTCAGCAGCTTTCACTTAGGATTAGGATATGTGGTGAATGTTGCCGAACCATCGAAATCAAAATTGTTTGTCAAATTCATCTAAATTACAGTGAAATTGAACAGTATATTAATGTATACAATCATGAAGCGTTAAAGCAAAATAACGCACAATAAACAAAATACGTAAAATGTCAAGTTAAATAATTTTTTTCACCTGTAAATTAGCACTTGGAGAGACTCTTTCCTTGAAAAATTTAGATGATAGTCGAAAGGACTTGGGACATTTAATTCATATGATATGCTGTAATTACATCGCGTCCAACGACCAACGCTTCCCTAATAATAAAATAATAAAAATAGAAAATAGTTAGTACACGTATATTATATAGGGAGTATATGTATAGGACTTGAGGAAATTATTAAACATCATTTATCCATTGTCAACGCTTTATATTTTCAACTTCAAGTTTACACTAATTGGAGCATACGTCAATACGTGTACGTGTACACTTGCAAAACGGACGGACTCGAGTTACCCGACTCAAATTGATTCACCTTAACCCTTTTAATTCTTTGAAATTGTCCTTTTCTGAATATACATGATTAGTATTATAATGAAATGAAACAATTTCAAAGAATATACATGATTAGTATTATAATGAAATGAAACAATTCCAAAGAATTAGAATAACACTATAATAACAATAACAATAACAATACTTCTACTTTTTTTTTTTTTTTTTTTTTTTTTTTTTTTTTAAAAAAAAACTTAAAACTTTTAAGTATTTTAATATATAATATATGACTTCATTTGATCTGAGAATAAAATGTACGGAGTATTATTTAACTAATCAACCCATAATATATTGGGTGACGGGTTACCTACTGAACCCAAGGAGAAAGATGAAGTAGAATAAGTAAAAGAATGAGGGTTACTTAAAGTAGTCGTTTAAAAATGACCCAATACAATTCCACTGCTACATTTCGTCGTCGATATTTCAGCCACGTCGTCGACGCTTTATACGTGAATTTACTCTTTTACCCTTCCATTATTGTGATTAATTATATTAATTAAGTTTCTTAATTAACGTAATTAATATTTCCCGACGAAATTAAAATTACGGTTTTTGTACTTTTGAACGGTTTTTGAGGCACGTGTCTCAACGTAACTATTTTACCCTTCTGTAATTGTGATTAATGAATGTAATTAAGTTTCTTAATTAATGTAATTATCATTTTCCCGACTAATTTGAAATTACGGTTTTTTGAACTTTTGAACGGTTTTTGAGACACGTGTATCAATGTAACCCGGGAATAATCCTAATCATATAAACATTTCGTATAATTTCATAATAATAATTATAAATAACGACACCCGAGTCACGATATTAGAAAAAAGATACGATATCGTAACGTATAATGTCAAACAAAAACTAAAAAAAACTCGAAAACAGGCCCAGAAGCCAAAAACTGGCGCCCAGGAGATCCCCGGACTCGAAAACAGGCCCAGAAGCCAAAAACTGGCGCCCAGGAGATCCCCGGGCGCCATTTTTGGGCGCCCAAATGCAAAATTACAAAAATTTGTAATTATCAAGGCTCGAACCCACAACCTCTCGAACACAAATGAGCCTTTCTACCACTAAATCAATTGAACATTATTGATAAACTTTACTAAAATATTATCTATATTTGATTCTAAAACACCCTAAAATTGCCTATTAATACAATTTTAATATTATTAATAATATTAGTGTTGTTGTGGGTGGGGGAGGATATATAATATAACATAATCCGTAACATAATAAAATGACGGTTTTCAAAAAAAAAAAAACCGTTTTATTATCGAGTTTCATTAACATGATTAAACTTTTTAATTTCATTAACAAAGTTAGTGAATGTAATTAGGGAAGTACGTTGTTGTCTTTTCACATTAAAAACCGCCGACAACCTAATTTCTATTAAAGTCGGGTTTCTCTAAAGAAAAGACGCTTTTTTTTAAGTGAGAGAAAATAAAATTAAATATGGTGAGTGGAGTTTAAGTGGATATATAATAAGGACAAGATAATAACGGAACGGTTTGAAAAATTAAAAACCGCTTCATTAACGAGTTTCAATAACTAATCTAACTTCTAAAATTACATAACATTAGTTAACTAATCTAATTAAGGTAAGGACAAGATCGTCTTTTACATTAAAAAGCGCCGACGACGTGGCTGAAATGCTGACGACGAAAAACAACACTCTACAATTCTGAGTTGATTATTAGTCCAAATATATGTTTTATTATCAGATTAAATGAAATTGGTATTATTTAGAGAAGTCGACCTATGGTTGATATTATTCTTATTAAATAATCTAACATAATATTTTATCATGATTAGTGCATCGCACGAGATTTTGTGTTTAAACTAATATGACAATACCAGAGAATGAACAATCATTACCCCTTATAAAATGAAATATTCATATGATAACGGTTATGAAAACGTACACCATCATAATAACATACCTTTCGGATGTGCAACGCTTCTCTAACTTCTTTATCATCGGCCCATATATAAGCTAGTCGGTTTTGTCGACCCTGTAACACAAACTCATATTAATAGTAACAAAAAAACCTCACTCCCAAGGTTTGAATGATTAATCGTAATTCTGGTTTAGTCTGGTATGTACTTTCATATAATGCATACTTAATTATCATAATTTTTTTATTTAAGAATAAAATAAAAAGTTGTTCTATTGAACAAAAAGGTGTTATATTCACCATCTAAACTAACATGCACCACCATTTAAGCTAACATTTGCGAATTCTAGTGTTATACTCCGTATATCACGCACCACCTGCACTATGTAAGAATATTTTATGAAATACTCCGTAATAATATTATGGGATAGGTTATATATCTTCCCTATTATTATGTTAATATTTCTTCCCTATAATTGTGATCTTATTGAAAATCGGATCATAAGAGATATATACTATCACAATAATATCGAACTAAATATGAAATCTTTCCATATTTACTCAATCTTGATGTAAGGTCGAAATTATCATAAAACTAAAACCTAATAGGAAACTGGTTCTCTCTGTACCTATGTAATTGAGTCTTCCCATCAGAAACTATGCATTAGGAATGACGAGAACAACACTTATTATGTAATAGGACAAGAGAGAGAAACCGATCTATTACTATTTAAAGTCGTCTTATTATTATTTGGGATTTTGAGGTATCTTATTATTATTTCAAGTCGTCTTATTATTTATGAAGTCGTCTTATAGAGATATAATATCGTTCGTATTAGATTTTGACTTATTCCGTTATGAGTCATATGTGTCAATCAGTTTTTAAGTATGACTTAATTCCATCTTAATTAATCTTTTGTGACCTTCATGGTGTTCAAAGATTTACCTGATTTATATCAGGTTAACTTTTCGAAAACATACGTGGTGCCTCTAACTTTTAATAAAAACCATCAACCGTACCCTTATTTTATTCCGTTAAGTGACGACGTGGCAAGTTAATTTGACTTAGTTAATTGTATCTCTTGGCATTCTTGGGTATTGGTTGATACTTGATACCGGTCATGCTTAATGAAATACTCCGTAATCACGAGATTAAGCAAACAATCTAATAGGAAAGATAGAGAAAATAAAGCATACTCGTATATATATACCGTACCCGACAACCATATTCGTCAAAAAGTAGTGGATGAGGAGAGTTTTTATAGGAGTGTGGTGGCAGCTTCCTCTTGGGCTTTGGAGATGCATGAGCACAAATTTGCTCCAATACGTGTGCCCCGTTAATCCCTTTGATATCCTGTTACGTAACATCACGAGTTAGCTTAGGACTTATTAGGAGTATGTAGTAAGTTTTTCAAACAAGATTCATTTACTTCTCTTCATAACAAAAGTATGGTACGAGTATATGTATATGGTATTGTATGGGTAGACCCTTCGATAATAAAGTCATCCCAAATTTTTGAGTTTTGAATGGGGCGTAATGACTGAAGTGAATGAGACTGTTTTAGTTTTGTGAAATAGGTTTTTTTTATTTTCAATCCAAATAAGTTATTTACTTTTACTGTTTTAGTTATGAGTGGAGTATTATAGTTTTTTTTTTTTTTTTTTGGTTCTATTTTATGAAAACCGGATCGGAAACCGGATATCCGGTTTTCAATTTTGCTGATACGTATCCGCTACGGTTTTATGAAAAACCGTATCGGATATACGGAAATCCGTATAATTGCAACCGTATACCGTATCGTATACGAATAATAAAACCGTATCAGATTTTTCTGCTCACCCCTAATATACGGAATAATACAAAAGTATATTTGAATAATTTTCAACAATTTTTTTTGGCAGCACTAAAATAGGGTGAGTTGTATAATGTTCGGTTTCAAACTCCATATTATATCCATTATTTAAAATACAAGCAACAACAATATATAGGAGTATATAACAAGTGCGTCGAGTAACAAAAGCTCAATGGTGTGGTGGAATAATGTATATTGGGCACGAGCGTTATTCTAGGCTAAACACAACTACTGCTTAATTTGGTTGCACTAAGTTTTATTTTAGATCACTCTAATACAACTGATTTTTTTTTCAAAATAATACTCTTAAATAAACTTATTATCGTTTCAGGTGGGATTAAAAACTAATTAACAAAATGGGGCTCTAGGAGGTTCGGAGCGAGGGTCGTGTTTAGGCGGAGCGAACCCGCCATTAGAAATGGCAGGTTATTGAAATAATAAATTTCCGGAAAAAAAAAAAAACCATTAAACCCGCCATTGGGAATGACGGGTTAATGAGAACTAACACGCCACTCCCAATGGCGGGTTAAGGTGATTTTTTTTTTTAACAAAGATAAGATGATATAAATGTAACAAATGATCAATTGTAGTCTAGTGGTACAAGAGCCCAATTACTATCTAGAGGTTCTGGGTTTGAACTTTCTTATCGTATACGAAGTATTTTTTAAATTTGTGAACAAATGGAATCAATTTGTGAGCCCAATTGTTTATTTTTTAAATTGTGAGTTACAAAATAATCAGTTTGTGAACAAATGGATTCGACCCTATGACCACGTATGCAATGGACAAAGGTTCTACCACTAAAGCAATATTAATTATCTAATGTTTAAGATCGTTCGAACCCAGAACCTCTAGATAGTAATTGGACTCCTGTACCACTAGACTACAATTGATCACTTGATAATTTACTACATTTATATCACTTTATCCTTGTTAAAAAAAAAATCACCTTAGCCCGCCATTGGGGGTGGCGTGTTAGTTCTCATTAACCCGCCATTCCCAATGGCGGTTTAAGGGTTTTTTTTTTTTTTTTTTTTTTTTTTCCGAAATTTATTATTTCAAAAACCCGTCATTTCTAATGGCGGATTCGCTCCGCCTAAACACGACCCTCGCTCCGAACCTCCTAGAGCCCCATTTTATTAATTAGTTTTCAATCCGACCCGAAATGATAATAAGTTTATTTAAGAGCATTATTTTGAAAAAAAAAATCAATACAACTTGGGCTATAGTCCAAGACTCCAAGTAGTATAGCCTAAGGCTAGTTCCGCCCATGCTGGTGATAATTTATACTCCGTAGTTTGAAGTATATATATGTGGCATGGATTTCATTATTAGGCTAGACGATGAGGCCACTTTCGATCACACAGAAGAAAGATATATCACTTACTTTACTAGACATTGTTTCAAAATTAAGTGATCATAATTGGAGTAATTCCTCAACACATATTATTGTATTACACATTATTATATTCAAGGTATACTATGAAAATTAACAAAGAAGGTACTTATTTTATTTTAACCGATGTATTACCAAAAAAAACTCTTTAAATTTGCACAAGAACATAAACAAGGAACAACACTAACCTGGTTCATAGCTTGGATTTTGTTTAAACACGATGTGTTATTTGCATCCACATTCGTAAAGTCACCCTTGCAACTTATTATAGCGGACTGTAACGTAAAAACATAAAATGTTCACAGATGTACGTATATATATTCTGTATAATACGGAGTATACCTTATAGTAATATCTAAGACTATTTATTTATCGGTAATGTTAAATACAGTCCTTAGGGTTGTACACATACATCGATACAATTAATACAAATATTAACATTTTGTTTCCTCTTTTAGTCTCTTAGATACAACCCTAAGGATTGTATTTATAATTTTCCATTTAATTTAACCCAAATAAAAGCGCCATAATTAACAACATGTACATTTATATCCAAAATACCAACAATTATATACTAGTATAGACCCCGTGCCAAGCACGGTATATATGAATGTTTAATTTTTAGTTGGTTATTTATACTCCATATGAAATAAATTTTGATCTAGCAATTCATTATTTTATCATGTTTTTCATTTTTATATTTTGATTTGAAAAAATAAATTGAAATCAGACTAAAATAGAGACCTTAACTAATACTACTGTTTTTTAATATGTTTTCTAAAATAAACATTTTTCAATTTTTTACTTATATTTTTCAATTTTTTTGCTTAATCATAAACTATATAATGAGAATTATATAAATTAGGGTTATTTCATAGCAATAATACCAACTATGGGGATCCTTCTTAATTTAATACCAACTATACGTAATCCCATTATAATACCAACTATTTCCTCATTAATCCCTTATTATAACGAGCGTTCTTTTAACTGGTATTAGCCGGTCATGGTGACTGGTTAGGGTTTACTGCGCTTGTTCTTCTTCTTCCCTAAGAAATTAATGTTTGTAATCTAATCTAAAAATTCCGCCTCTCGTCGTTCAGAAGTTAAAACGGCTATTCTTTCTTCTTCATTATACTTTAAATCAAATTGCGATGAAATCACTAATCACCATCAAAACCTCTGCATTGCTCCCTTTAATCTCATCGACCCACCTCCTAAATCCAAAAACCCACCTCAAAAACCCCGTAATTTCTGCAAAATGGGGTAAAAAACGATCTGGGTCACAAAGATTTCGCAATAACAAGCTTATATTCAATGCAATCACAGTTATTGCATCAAATCTCAAGATCTTACCTGAGCCTTTCGATTCGGTTGTTAAGGAATTGTGGATTGTTTCTGGTAGTGGAAATGGCGGAAAAAATCGATTCGGGAGTGGTGGAAATGGGGAAATGGAGGAAGAGGGAAAAAGTCAATATTAGGGTTCTTGATTGTTTTGGGGATTTCGATTGTTTTGGGGATTTGAGGTGTTCTTGAGAGGGAAAGAATGAGTGATTATCGAATTTTGTGTGGGATTGCATTTGTTGTTTTTGTTTATTGTTTGTTGAAGAGAAATTTTGGAGATTGGATTCTGGGGTTTTGTTGTGGTGCTTGTTTGATTGAGATTTTTGGAAATTAAATTGAAGTAGTTTTCTGGTGAAATACATACCTTCTTCTTTGGCATTGTTCGAAAACACGATCTTTGGTGATGGGTCGATTTTTCGAAGCTCCGAGTATGAAGAAAAATGGCGTTTGATTAATGTTGAGGAGGGGACAGTGAAGAGGAGGAGAGAGGGGTAGTAAATGTGAGAATTAAATGTAAAGGGTAACCGGTTACTAAGGTAGCCGGTTGGGTGTTATAATAAGGGATTAATGAGGGAACAGTTGGTATTATAATGGGATTACGTATAGTTGGTATTAAATTAAGAAGGACCCCCCATAGTTGGTATTATTGCTATGAAATAACCCTATAAATTAAATAAGAATTAATTGATGATTTGTATTTTTCAATTTTGTGATTAATAATAAAAGCTATAATGAGAATTATATAAATTAAATATAAATTAATTGGTAATTTATTGGCTTAATTGGTAATTTATTGGCTTAATTATTTCTTTCCATGATTGAAAATTGAGAATTTGGAGAGAAAACTTTCAACGTGGTGATGACACATAAGCCGATGTTATTCTATTACTCCGTAGTAAATAGGGGATCATACGGAGTACTCTGTAATAAACATCAATTTTACCTTGGAAAAGGAGATACAACTATACAAGTACTATGTTCAAATTGTAATTTGGAGACATCATTAACATAAATAGTTTGAATTGTCATAGACTTGGTAGTAGGAGTAAAAGATTACCTCGTATAATTCATCTGATAATAACGACACTCTATGTGCATACTTGAAATTTGCATTTAATTTGGAATTACGATCTGTTGGACTGCCAACGATATACCCCTGACAAGCCAAAAATCATCGACATGAAGAGGTTAATATGAATTTTATTAGTCACACTATAATATCAATATGCAATATTTCCACTCACGACCTTCAATTCTGGCTTGGACGACCCGTCTTCTTTTGCCCCGACTGTGATGCTTTACCAGTAGGATATATAATGTATATTAATATTGTTACATATAGTTTATACTCCCTCTGTCGCAGTTCATAATTCATACTTCCCTTTTTAGGTGTATCGGTCAATAGTTCATACTTTCATTTTTGGATAGTTTACCTCTATTTTTTAGTTTATTTTAATAAATAAAAATTAATTCTTCTGTCACTATCTTAAATATTGTCTATAAATAAAGTAAATGTGAAGATACCTAATACGAACTAACACAAAATAATGTGAAGATACGATACCTGCAAATTCATCTTTGGTGTAAGCCCTAATTTATTTCCTGCAAGTGTAAAACTTCAATGAACAAGTTTAATTTTCAAATTATATACGGAGTATTAATGTTCTAAAGGATCAAAACAATTATTTACTTTCAATTTAAAGCTTATTTGTCTCCGATGGAGCACATACCTTCTAAAATTTCTTGAACAACGAGTGGGGTCATTGTGCCGCCGGCGTAGGATTCTCCAGTAATATATAGAGCACTTTCCGTGAATTTAGAATGCTTGACAAGCCACTGCATAAATATTACTTCGTATTAGTTTAGACCTCGTGCAAGCACATAAGTTATCAAATCAATAACGTGTTAGCAAAGATGATTATTGTTTTATAACGAGATACCAAACCGTCTTAGTTCTTAAATACCACTGTAGCTCTTAGATAAAAATGTATTGAGGAATACGTACATATATTAAAATATACTCCGTATTCCGTATTAACATTGGTAGACAGTTTGACATAAAGAAAGATTGTGTGTGTGTTTGTGTGAATGTTATTCTCTTTTAGTAGTGAGGGGGATTGTGGCTGTTATATTGAACCGAGTTGGTTATGGTCGATCTATTTAGTAATAAGTATTCTTTAATCAGTCATTTGTTTGGAAAAAAATTAAGGAGTCGTTTGGTTACTCATCTAATTACCGGGATCTAGTGCAAGATCCGGGACTCCCAGAAATTGTCACTTACTCCATAATGGAGAAAGTTACTTACCAAGCCCCTTGCTGTGTAGAACTTCTCGCACGAAGTCATTTCCCACATGTCAACCAAACAATATTTTTGTAATTCCCATTAAATACAAATTCATGTGAATTTAAGTTCTCGGTAACTTCATCATCTTCCCATGGTGAACCAAACGAGCTTTAAGAAAAAAGAGTAAATACATGTTAGAGAAAAAACATACCTTTCTTAGAAAATCATATATATGAGCTGATTGCAAAGTGTCGTTACTATGATATCCCTCGTAAGATCTTGCGTACGAGAACCCAGCTCCCACCGGTGAGTCCAAGAATATCACGCTAGCAATCTGGTTAAATAGAAATATGTCGGGTGTTGGTTTCATTTCTTATCATTTTGTAATCTCTGTTTTCAGCAATCTTCTAGTTAATAATAGCAGCAACAAATGGAACATTATATTGTCACTGCTATACGGCAGCTCCATAATCACTCTCAACAAAAATACAATATTTGTATAATAATAATAATAATAATAATAATAATAATAATAATAATAATAACTCTCCCTAAACTTAGTTTTTCTATTGTTAAGGGGGTGGGTGCCCAGATAATATCTCGGCTATCCCTAATTTCTTGTAATTTGTTTTGATCTTAGTACAAGTTCTGGTTTTTATTAAAAAAAAAAGTGATTAACAAGGTTTTATCCCTAAGTAATTTTTTTGTCAAGCAGTACCTACAGTTTGAGAAAAACATTTAAATCAGATGGAGTAATGTTTACACAATGATACTAATGATTGTCAGTTGTCACATCATAAATTTTTTTAAATTATTTTTTATAATTTACTACGAAGACGTCTCACTTATTTCTATATTTAAACATTGAAATTATTATTCTCCTACGATACAAAAGAATTTAAAATTGAGAAGATATATCATGTACACAAAAGCAACATAATGAAAAAACAAAGAAGCAATTTGACATATACTCCGTATATGATGGAGTACCTTTGTCCAGGAATATGGGTTTTGTTGGAGCTTTGGTTTACTCGAATCCGGAGTACTTGCGGTAAGATTGAATCTAAATGGACCTATTTAATTAGATGCGTCAAAGGTCAAATACTGCATTTCGTCTTGGTGCCACCAACACCAACAGTACTCCGTAGTAAACATCATCGAAGCAATTATTACAAAAAAAAAAAAAACTAGAAAACAAAAGGGTGAAATTTAGTACCATCATATTAAAAAAAATATATATTAGGAAGTAAAAGGTATGCTTGGAATTTGGATCATTTTTTACTACTCAGTACAGTATAAAAAAAACAATGGAAAAGTAGACCAACCGATCTCGAAGAGGAGTCCGGAAAGAGAAGAGCAGCCCGGACCACCGGTTAGCCATAACAAGAGTGGATCTCTTTCTACGTCTCTCTGTGATTCAGTGAAGTAATAGAAGAGTTGTACATCCTCTGTTTCCCCAACTCCTACGTATCTAATTACATCAACAATACAATACGATACATAGATTACCACCCCTAAACTCTAAAACGAGTCGTCGCTGTATATACCACCAGCACGAGATTAAATGTAGTGAATTGGAGCGATTGAACAAAAGGAAATCGATGGTACCCGAATACTACGACATTATACATACCCGGTTTCAAAAGTGAAGGGTAGATCTCCGGGATAGCCAGGCAGTGTCTTCACAATATTCGGTTCTACTTCTTCTCCCGATGATAATGATAATGATAATGCCCAAATCATGGACGACAACAAGTAGTAAGGCCATGTTCAATGGAGGGGTAACCTCTTCCCCTCCAATTTTCCTCTCTCCTCCTATATTTCTTACACCTCATCTTCTCTTTCATCCAACTCATTTTTCCATTACCTCTTAATTTTTCCACAAATTTCTCTACAATGGAGGGGCAAACCTCTTCCTTTAATTTGACCCCACCATATTAAAACATCCATCATTTTTAATAAACATCATAAAACATAATTATTTCATATAAACTAATTAAACGTACATTATTGTTAATAACGTGCTTACTTACATATAAACTTAAAAATATTAAAACATGCATTTTAATTTTAAAATAATTGAATGGACATTCATCCATAACGACACTCAACTAATTAGAGGGAGAAAAAAGTTAGGAGATTTATTATGAAAAAATATGTTGATATTGGACTCTATTTATAGAGGAGATGAAATGAATAATTTTTGTGAAATTATTTTTTTTAAAAAAAAATTGTACATTTTAATTAGTAGTCATAAACTAACCAAAGACCATTTATCTACTTAAATAATACCAAACAAGAATTGAAAAAAAAAAAAAAAACAAATAAGAGAGGAGGATGGCACAAGGGCCAATGGAAACAAAAACCCCAAACAAGAGGCAGCCCCTACATAAGGGGAAAAAAAAATTGAGCCCACAATGGAGGGATTTGCTTCTTAGAAGAGAGAGAAGATAAGAGGTAAACAAAAACCCTCCATTGTGTATGCCCTAAAGCAAGTAAACTGATGATATCTTCATCATCTTTGTTTGATTATTGACTATTGAGTATTAGGTTGCTTATTATATATACCAAGCTTAGGTAGAGCCTCTTATTATATTATATATATGTCAATGGCTCAATGCGATGCAATGAAAGCCCAAATTAGATCACTAATCATCTACTAATAATAATAATAATAATAACACCAACGATTTTTTCTAACGTGTATACAATGAAGACATGTTAATGAATTAATTAAAACAAGTTTAACAAATATATTATCATTAAAAATTAAAATATTAAATTATATTTTCAATACATAGATAATATCTTTGTTAAATTTGATTTAATTAACTTATTAACATGCATGTATCCACTTAATAATAATAATAATAATAATAATAATAATAATAGTAATGTTGCTTGCTGTCTGTTAAATTACTTTAATATAAATCACGGTATATATTAGTATATAGTACGAGTGTTGAAGTATTATTAGGTGATGAATCTGATGACCGCGGTATGCGCTTTGAAGAAAAATTAAAGGAAGCTGGGATCAGTGGGAATATTTAATTAAATTAATTTGTGCTGGATTAATGGATTATAAACCCTCACGAGATGCAGGTACATGCTATTATATGTTACTCATATTAATACTCTCCCCTATTCAATCCATTGTAACCATATACTACCTCCCATTCACTGTATACCTACCAAAGATTGAATATATATGAGGTATATTTTAATCAAATGATAGAATTCAAATAAATGGGAAGGAGTACTATTTTTAGTCAAACTTGTTAAATTTTGACCTCAACAATGAAAATTCAAGTAAAAATAATTTAAATATAACACACATATTTATATTTATTATAAAGTGAAGTTTTACTGAAAATTATTGTCAACAAAAAATATACTCCCTTCGTTCAAGTCCAAGCTTCCCCTTTCTCTTTTCGACACTATTCACAATCAAGGAGAACTTTCGATATTCACGACAATCTATTAGAGAAAATATATTCATGTGAGATCTTGTTTGATTCGTCTTTAAAAGTACATTATTAATATTCAATTTTCATAATTTTTACTAATATGTTACGAAAGATATTAACGATACAAAATGCGCGTTGGCAAACGTGAAAAAGCAAAAGGAAAGCTTGGACTTGAACGGAGGGAGTATTATATAAATGGAGAAAAATACGCTCAAAGTGTCGCCTCGTAGACCGCAAAAAGTCAAATGGGTACAATGGATTGGATAGGAGGGAGTATAATACTACGTCAACACGTGATTTCTGATGATGATGAGGTTGAAGCGTTTTCCTATTAATTGTGATGAAAATATACGTAACAAACTTGTAATTAGGGGTGAGCAACCAACTAACCTAAACTAAAATAGCAAGGGTAAGTCGGGTCGAATCCACAGAGAGATCGAGAATGAGTACTAGTTCGGTCTCGGATTACAAATTAGCTACGTGGATCAATAAAAGAGTGAGATTAAACTAATAAGACTAACTAATAAAAACACAAGCAAACAAATAATAAAACTAAGCGAGTAAATCAATCAAATGGAGAAAAGCCTAGGGTCCGATTTCCTCCACCGACACGTAGACCTCAATCACGTCATTGAAACCCCGTTAACAAGTCATCGAATAGTGAATTAGGGAGAAAACGCCTCTAAAGGTCCAAACACATCCCTCCCGGGTTCGTGAATGGATAAATAGTAATCCCAAGTACTTCCCTCCCGGGCTCGTAATTGGTATCTTAAGTCCACACCGAAATCCACTCCCGTGGTATCCCGCTAATTAAGAGCCTAAGTCATTAAGTCTACGCTAGATTCCCGTCCATCCCTTTTCCTCTCCCGAGGTAAGAGTTCCGACCGAAAGTCAAGGGCACTAACATTGGGTTCCCACTCCCGTGTTCAACCCAAATCGATGAGGTTAGTCAAATGAGTAATCGGTTCTCCTAAACCTAATCGGCTCCCACCGATGGACAAGGGTCAAGGAACCACAACCAACCCAAAAGACTAATTGAATCCTAACCCCTTAACAATCCCCAACTCAACATCCGATAACTCATTAAAATGGCCCAATATCATAATCGAGGCGTGTCGGGGATTAATCGTCCCCTAGTAAAAGATTACTCACTAAGCATAATTATACTAATAAAAATACTAATACTAATTACTCTAAGCCTAATACTAAGCATAAAGAAATAAAAAGGGGAAACTTTAATTAACCCTAACATAAACTATATATAAACAAACAAGACAATTATAAAATAACATTACAACACACAATTAACAAAAAAGATTATAACTTTAAAGTAATTACTAACTAAATATATCATAAACATAAAACTAAAGATAAATGAAATAATAAAGGAGAAGAGATAAGAATTATACCAACAAGAATGAAATTAAAGAACTTGAAAGTTGAAGAACGGAATGATTAAACTAATTAAATTAATTAAAACCAAATTAAAACAAAAATAATACAAAGGGAAGAGAGGCTGCCGTTGTTCTTACTACTACTAAACCCTCTATTTTTGATCTCAAACTAACGGCCTTTTTGTGAGAAACAAAAATGAGGGTTTTTGTAAACCTCTAACAATAACAAAATGATCAAACTATCCTTCGTTTAAATGAAATAAATAGAGTAATAGAAAGGGTTAAAATTGTCTTTTGCTATTCCAAATTAAAATCCCAAAATCATCAGCCAAGATCGAATCGACGAAGGCGCGCTGCTCGCCGGAGATCAACCGTCGACGGTGGTCTGGTTCGCCGGAGCTCGATGGATGTGGTGGTTGGTTCAGGGCGGCGGAATCAGGGCGGAGAGGAGCTGGCGGCTGGGCATCAATGGTGGAATGAAGGTGATTAAAAGGTGAGGCTAATTGATTGGAGATGGAGGTGAGAAGATGATGGTTTCCATGGTGATTGATGATTGATGATGAAGGTGGAGAATGTAAGAATGAAATTGAATTAGAAATTGAAGGTTTGATTGATGATAATGGAGGTTGGAGGTGGTAGGATAAGAAAGGTGATGAATTGATGATGATGATGGTGAGTGAAGGAGAGCGGGAGAGGTGAGGGTGAAATGAAGGCCTTGGTCAATGTCGGGTTTGACCCGTCTTGATCGTCTCGATTCTTTCCGGGTCGGTACCTACAAAATCAAATATCGAGGCACAGTACCAAAATTCCGAGAAATAACATAATTTGACCCTAGTTTACAAAACTCGACTAATAATCTAATTAAACGTAAAAATGACTAATTACTAACAAATCGGGTTATAAAATTGATCGAATAAGAGTAGAAATATGGGGCAAAAACCGGTAAAATAGCGCGTTATCAACAATGAAAATTCAAGTAAAAATAATTTAAATATAACACAAACATATTTATATTTATTATAAAGTGAAGTTTTACTGAAAATTATTGTCAACAAAAAATATATTATATAAATGGAGAAAAATACGCTCAAAGTGTCGCCTCGTAGACCGCAAAAAGTCAAATGGGTACAATGGATTGGATAGAAGGGAGTATAATACTACGTCAACACGTGATTTCTGATGATGATGAGGTTGAAGCGTTTTCCTATTAATTGTGATGAAAATATGCGTAACAAACTTGTAATTAGGGGTGAGCAACGGTCCAAGATCGGATCAAAGATCGATTTCTTTTTTTATGGACCGAAGACCGGACCTAAAACTTTCGGTCTTGGACCAGACCAAGTCACCAAACACAAATTCGGGCCGATCTGGTATTAGACCGAAATGAATCTAAAACTATTTTTTTACTATTTCATATATATGATAAATACATATAATTCCGCTAAATCAACATCATTTAATAATAATACGATTATTGTTTTATGAAAATAATTGTTAATGTTAATTTATTTGCCTTTTGATGATAAAATAATCATTTGTTTTAAGTTATTTTAATAATTACTCTTTAAAAAAACATAAAATTCGGTCCATTAGGTCCAGACATAAATTAACTGGTCTTGGACCGAACTGGACCAATACCTAATAAAATGTGGACCAAGGACCGGACCTAAAAGAATCGGTCCGGTTTTGGTCCTGACCAAATGGTCCGGTCCGGACCTAAAGTTGCTCAGCCCTACTTGTAACAGGTCAAATAAAATGCATTTGGATATTTGCTTCTTCTTTTTATTAATATTTTTTTAGTTGCGATTCTTCACCTGTTAAACGTGAGGGCGATATCTTAGTACACTGTTTTGATTTGTTCGGTTGTTGGTGGAGCTTGATTTAGTTTGATACTCCGTATATCTTTTTTTTTAAAACTTTTTACTTTTTCGGAGCCATAATGTATATCAGAGGGAAAATGAGTTAGCGCCAAATAAAAGTATTTACATTGATTCTGTATTGTTTGATACGTACAAATTTTGGATATACTGACCATGTTTATTCATACTCTCTTTCACCAAGGTCCAACCTATATAATATTCTTCTTTATTTACAACCCAACTTATCAAACTTACCCTAACTTTTCTACCTTTATTCACACCTTTCTTTCACCATGGTCTTACATATTCTTTATTATTTTTTCCATCTAAATTTAAAAAATTATTTTATTGAACAATCAATAATTATTTTACGAAGTCGGTTATGTATTTACGTTAATGGAAAATATTACTTTTTACGAATTTACATTTTTATTATTTTAAAAAAAAAACATAATTTTTTTTATTATAAAAAAAGAGACAAATATATAAGTAGCTAATTACGGTTGTTAAATTACAAATTTACAAAAGTTTTATCCATATTTTGAGTTTTTTGAAGATACTAAAAGAGAGTACTATTTGGACCAAATGAACAATTTTTTTGGAGTAAAAATATATCAAAGTTGATGTCTATTGATAAAGTATGAAAAAATATGAATATTGGTGAATTTTTTATTTTATTTTAATAAAGTATGTTTTAAATATATTCATTTTAAAGTTTATAACAAATACAAAAAAATAAAAACCAATTACAAGATGTCAAGTGTAAGGTTAACAATAAGGTGGGAGAGGTCCTATTTGGACCAAATATTTAACAAAATAAATTTGGATCCAAATTTTTTAATATTAATTTATCCTCCACCCTCCACCTCCATCTTTTTCCCCACCCCCATTATTTCCACAATCACAAAATTTTCAATGACAACCACCTCTCCATCATAGCAAAGCATTCTAGAGGCCTATATAGAGGAACCGTATGACCTCCACCCTATAGAATCAAGATTATTGTCAATTTAATACTGTACTAGTGTAGACCCCGTGCGATTGCACGATACTCCCTCCTTCCACTATTTATCGCCCCACTAACTGAATATATGTGAGGAGTATTTTAATGGAGTGGGGCGATAAATAATGGACGGAGGGAGTATTTGGTAGGCTTTATATTAATAGGTTATTCGTATAGTAGTACGACTGTGCGAAGAAGATAATATTTTACAGCAATCATAACACTTTGTTGGGCAATTTGATAAAATCCATTATGCAGCTCG
This sequence comes from Agrostemma githago, assembly GCA_958450325.1. Lineage (NCBI taxonomy): Eukaryota > Viridiplantae > Streptophyta > Magnoliopsida > Caryophyllales > Caryophyllaceae > Agrostemma > Agrostemma githago. The sequence continues at coordinate 4,607,613 of OY288255.1, forward strand.
GGGTCTGTAGTATTAAATATGTTGGGGACAGCAGAGCACAATCATGAAATAAAGAAGAGTCTATGTAATACTTGTCATTTAATTTGTCTAACTTTGTTATTTAATAAATGATACCATAAGGTAATGAGAAATATATGAAGCCGTAGTACATTTGAAATGACAGAGTGATGTTCAGGTACTTATGCATACAATCTATACAATCCTCGCATATAATGTGGGGGTAAGAAGATAAAAAACAGTGTAAAAGTATAAGGCTATACTTTTATAAGATTAGCTCATCTGAGGTTTTGGAAGACTTCCTTGTACACTACATTGTCGGTAGTGTTTCCCAAAACATTGTCCTTGTCACAGATCAATATCTTCAAACCTCGCTTGTTCGTTACTCGTGACACAGCGACATATAGTTGTCCATGGCTAAATACTGGTTTTGGCAGAAATAATCCAACTCATGACAACGATTGTCCTTGACTCTTGTTGATAGTCATAACAAAAGACACAACCATGGGGAATTGTTTACGCCTTAGAATGATGTTTGTATGTGAAATGTGTACGGGATTAAATATCCGACGAATGAGTTAGGTGAATAATATATAATAAATAATTGATAATATCCTATAAGAATGAGTTAGGTGAGTAATTTTGTACAAATAATACCGTGCAAATAATATCCTATAAGAATAAGAATGAGTTAGGTGTAAAATATCCTGTAAATATTTGCATATTCTAATCAATCAACCAATCATAGAAATATACTAATCAACGGTATAATTGTATAAAAATATGCATATTCTAATCAATCAACCAATCAATTATATTCTAAGCAATCAATCAATTATACTTTCTACAAATATTCCGTGTCGAACATGATCATAAAGATAAACAATAATAATTATCATAACTATTTTATATTCTATGTAAAATATTGTACGGGATAGTGCAATCTTCAACCAATCTATTCAAAAAGTATTTTTCATCAATTATCTATAAAATTATTTATAGAGTAGTTATTTATAGAATAGAGGTTTAAAAACAGTAGAATTTATTTGACAAAAATATTATATGTTCAAGATTATACGGTAAGATTATGCTATCAAATAAGAATAAGAATATTAAAGATTAATCATACCATATAAGAGTGTTATAATATAATATTTTTACTGAAATAATATTTGTGATATACATGGCATATAATCAATCAGTTAATCAATCAACAATCAATTAGTATCAACCGTGCATCAATTAAATCTTATTTAAATTATATATTATTATATTATTATATATTACAATATTACTATATATATATATATTATATATAATCAATACTTGTGATTATATTGTTACTATATAATATCTACAAATATCCTATATAACCTATATTGAATAGATCATGGAATAAGATTGTACATATCGTAATATTATGATATATCATAACAATATGTAAAATTATAGTAATATCTTCTAGTGTAGACTTGAATAACACATGTATATATCACGTGACACATATTGTACAATAATAATAATCATAACTATTTTATATTCTATGTGAAATATTGTACGGGATAGTGCAATCTCCTATTAACAAAAATAATGCAACTATTTGGTTAAAACGGAATACAATATGCTTATACTTTTTAAAAAAAATTGATGATACATTCCATATTAAATATTGTATGTGATATATTCCATTTAAAACATGTGATTTTCGTAATCAATGTAATCAATCAGATTTCCTTAATTACATACCTCATGTGGTGTATAGCTTTATGTGTGATGTAGTGACATTTATATCATCAAGATGTTAGAGTGTAGTTGGAGAGGAGAAGGGTCACACACACATGAGGTCAATGGTTGGTTAGTGGAAAGGGGGATTGGTTAGTTATATCATAAAACTTTATACGTAACCGAATGTTTTGTCCAAGATAAAAAAATTGCTATAAAGTGTCACTTTGATAGTTGTATAGACTAGTCGATATTGACTATAAGTTCGAACTGAATACTCGGTAACATACCTGTAGAGCACAAATATTTCTTAATATTATGAAAGACGGAAAGAATATTCTAAATTGTATAACATATATATATAGAGAGAGTTTGCATCTGGTGAGTCTATGAATTTTAAATGAGTCTGTCCTGTAAATCAAGACCATTAGATTAACGCTGTCAACGGCCAAGATCTGACGCAGTCCTCACTTCTACTTCTATCACTTTGACATATATAAATAATACTCCATATAATTCATCCAATTTGTTTGAATCATTCCTCTGTCAACTTATTCTCTCCTTCCTTTTCTTATCCCTCTTTCATTTTGTTTCCGGATTCCCCAAATCGAATTTTCTACACTCAATTACAAATATGTACACACCAATTTTCACACTTAATTATTATATACTTAGTCTCCCATTTATCATTTGGCGATTATATACTGTAATGAAGTACTAATCTATCTATTTGTTACGTGCTCTATATCAGGATGTGGGTTCAAGTCTCACATAAACAAAGTAATGGAATAAATTAACATCTACGAATAATTTATATTGCATTTGTTACAATAGCTAGCAACTCGTGTTGCAATCTCAAAAGGTTATTATGAGCGACAGAGATAAATGGTGACGACTTTGTTAGAAATAATGCAAAGACAATATGTTGACTATTGTTGCATTGTAAGGGTATCTCCCATTAAGTAGCATATTGACACCATTTTTATGAATGATATTCATTACCTATCATAAAGTGACTTTGGATACCTTTTGAGGTTAGTCTCATATGCACTTATTATATAAGTATGAGAATGATAAGACATATGGGCATATACATCAAATACTTCATCATCCAAATGTCTTGATAAATTCTGAGTATACCAGTTCCAACTCCTAATGGTTGAGTACACAAACTTTTAGGAGTGTTGTGTGACCTTGGGGGACGACGCCCATTCCGATTTGTATCGTAGTCGGGGCGATTTCGTTTCTCATTCAGTGGCCTTCATACCACGACACAACAACGTATGTTTACTATTTAAATATCGCCCCTATAGTGACCCTATATTTCCAACAGACTTTACCACAAATTTGTTATAAGAACTTAAAAATTATATTATTGTTACAGTAAAAACATTACAGTGACAATTATTACTTATAGAAACAAAGTTACAGAAACACAGTTACTGTAAAAGAACAATTTGTTTATGATTAATAATATTCAATTATAGGAACATCGTCACGGTAATATTCCAACACTGATATCATGACATTGAATAGCACATCTGCATATCATTAAGTAACAAAAAATAACATTGTGTGTCAATGTTACAGCAACAACATTACTGTGACACAGTTATTATAATATTATAGTAACTGTGTCACAGTAATGTTGTTGTAACATTGACCCACAATGTTATCTTTTGCTGTAAAATATTACAGTAACATTGTGACAGTAATTAAAAAGGTTACATATAAAAAAATATATAAATACTACTACTACTATGTGTTTTGTGGCATATAAATTAATATGTGTTTTGTGGCATTTGATTTACAATATATTTGTTAAAGTTCTTTGGTGAAATCATTGATGGAGGAATCTTTGAACAATGGTAGAGAAAGGGTGAGACAACTAGATAAGCGAGAAACATAAAGAAAGAAGGGGAACAATCCTGAGTTTTGTTATAATTAGGTAGGTGACGTGTCTCAATCTGGCATGTCCATTGCTACGACATCCAACGGTGTATAATCACGGGACGAACTCATTTAAAGATGATGACTCACCGGATCCTCACTATATATATATATATATATTGAAACTCAATTGTGGTTAAGACAGAAACCCGGCAACTTGGCCATCAAGGAACCATGGTATTTCTTTGCTTATTGGTATTTCTAGTTGATTAATCCACTCAACTGTGCCATGATATGGTCAAAGCATGTCTTGATCACCACTGCAATTTTTGTAACAAACATAACATTTCAAATTTCACCTATGTAACTTGAATAAGAGATGATCGAATCACTTCTAACTCATGATACATATACCATCATATACCTAATACTCGTAATAGTTTCTTTTATATCTATAGTATATACATTGTTTTAGTTGGGATATGTGGTGAACATTGCCACACTATCTATTAATGTATACAATCATGAAGCTTAAAGCAAATTATGCACAATAAACAAATTTGGCAAAGTTGCAGGGAAAATAAATTGTCACCTATAAATTAGCACCTGGAGAGACTCTTTTCTTGAGAAATTCAGATGATAATCGAAAGGACCTTGGTCATTTAATTCATATGATATGCTGTAGTTACATCTCGTCCAACGACCAACGCTTCCCTAATAATAACAAAAAAAGATTATTTTAACGTGTGTTCGCTGAGCATATGATAATATGCTAATTAAAGCAAGATTCGCAATGACGTTGTCTAAGTATAATAGTTATGAGTTAATATTTCAATTTCTTATGATAATGTAATTGTGAATCTTGTACACGATTGGAGTGGCTTACTAAAGGGCATCCATCTCAAAAGGACCTGGAGTGACTGCAAATGCTAAGCCATGCTTAGCTGGTACATAAAATTTTTGTTTTGATATAGAGTATGATACTTACAATTTACCAAAAAAAAAGATTGACGTAGTACAATCCACCTAAACTTGAAATCAAACTTAATTACGCAATGTTCTTATTTTCAATACTCAGAAAAAAAAATTTGATGTTAGATTTGGATTATAACTTATAAATGGATAAATAAATATTACTCCATATATACTAAAAACATAAATAAAATTTTAGAAAGATGACATTTCATCATGACCCGGGTATTCAACTCAATATGACAATCAGAGGGAAATGTTAAATTCATATGATTTCGGTTATGAAAACACCATCTTAAAAACATACCTCTCGAATGTGCAATGCTTCTCTAACTTCTTTATCATCGGCCCATAAATAAGCAAGCCGGTTCTGTTGACCCTGTTACACAAACTCATACGGAGTACTGTAACACTAGCAGTAGATAGTAGTATGTAATAGTTTGAAAACACCATTTTAATTAAAAAAAAAACCTCTATTACATGGTTTTAACTTTGAAGGTTCAATCGTAAGTCTTGCTTAGTCTTTCACTTTCATATAATGCTTTATACGAGTATTTAATTAATTTAAAAGTTTCATTTAAGAAAAATAAAATAAAAATTTCTTCACAGAACAAAAAGTTTCTAGTGAATCTGAATTGAGGCTAAATAGTAAAAATTGGTGAAAAGTTGATGTGGTAGAGTTTTAAGAGCAAGTTTAACAATGGATTTGGACTTAACCCATAAGGTAAATGGAGTGAAAATGATGATACATCAATGGATCCTCAATAGGATTGAGCAAAAATCTCCACTTTAAAGGATCGAGAAAAAGGGGAAAGAGATAGCAGCTAGTGTGCAAATTAGTGGGTTAATTGCTTAGGTTACCTTAAATAAATTTATAAAATGAAATAAAAAAAATGAATAAAAATTAAATGGGTTGGGTATGATAAATGTGGTGAGATGAGTGGGGCCCTCTGATAAAAGTGAATTCATATAAAAGTGAAAGAAATGTGTTTCTGGAGAAAAATTGTATCCATGGTTGACCAACTAACCATGGTCTAAGATTAAGAAGAATCTAATACTCCTTCCATTCAAATTCAAACTACACATTTCTGTTTTGTACATTTGTCGAGACACGTTTTGCATCATCGATATCTTTCATTTTACATAAGCAAAAATTATAAAAATTTGATATTCTTGACCTATTCGTAGATTGTCGAGAATATATTTTGTCTTATATTTTGTCTTATAGATTGTCGAGAATATCGAAAATTCTCTTTAGTTGTGAATAGTGTCAAAAAAAAAGAAATGTATAGTTTGGATTTGAATGAAGGGAGTAGTAAAAAACATAGATAGCAGCTACAATAAAAAAAAATATCAAAAAGCATTATATGAAGAAATTTAACAATTTTCGTCAGAAGAAAAGATGTTTAATGTGCAATAATACTACGGATTTCATATAACTTATATAAAAAGAGGGAGGGGGTGTTGAGAGGATTTGCGTAACTTTCCTATTCCCAAACTACCCCTCCCCATTGTCTTACTCCTAACTTTGCCAAGCTGCTAGCCTGCTACCACTATTATTATTATTATTATTATTATTAAAAACTTTGGTTTATCTATATAACTACAAATTCGTCAAATGGGTCAGATTAATTATAATGTAGAACGGGTTATACAAATTACAGATTCTATTAATACTAGAATACGTATTCGGGATAGTTTCTTCCTCCTTTTTTAACCGTAATTTAAGTTGGAAAATATATACTCCGTAGTCCGTACTCCACATATCAGATACTTATTCTATTTCGATATTATTATTATACTCATTAATTATCATATTTATACAGTTGTACTTAAGCAGAAATATGGATTGATTTTTGATTTCGATCTAAATTAGAAAGGAGTATTCTCACACCCGGGAGTAAAAGAGTTGTAATTGATTATTTTTTTATGAAAATTAAACCTCTATATTATACGGGGGTATATTATAAACTTTGAGATATGTGAGTCGATGCAATAGTATATCAATGTAGGTACGTAATCAATATGTGACTTGTTAAAAAGTAACGGTAACAATTTGTACCTTTTTAAAATCACGCATCTAAATAAATTTATTTTAACGCCGGACACACAAACTAGTATAAAAAAAAGGGAAAGATAGAGAAAAACATACATACCCGACAACCATATTCGTCGATACGTAGTCGATGAAGAGAGTTTTGATGGGAGTAAGGTGGCACCTTCCTTTCCGGTTTTGGAGATGCACGCAAACAATTATTCTCCAATACTTGTACCCCGAAAATCCCTTTGATATCCTATTACGTGCGTTTGGACTAGTAAGTTTTACAAATAAGATTCATTTACTTCTCTTCATAAGTGAAAAATATAGGGTGTTGAATGGGCCGACCCACCATTCATGAGGTTATATTGAAAATTTGAAAGAGCACAAAATCTAGGAAGAGATAATTTCTTAATAACTTATTGAGAGATCAATTTTTCGTTTCAAAGAGGTACATACATTTGCTTTGTACGGATAAATGTATACAAATGAATGGAACATAAAAAAGTGGAAGATATATATATATATATATATATATATATATATATATAACTCATTGGACGTAGGAAGTATAATTTTCTTCAACATATCAGCATGTCAAAAATATAGCAGACTATAATGTGAAAACATAAAATGCTCACATATGTATGTACATACATCGGTACATACTTATAAAATTAAACATGTCATACATGTGTACATACATCGGTACAACTTATCAACATGTGTATTGCCGGAAAAAAGTAATCATATAAAATTTGCACAAGAAAATAAACAAGGAACAAATCAAAACTAACCTCGCTCATAGCTTGGATTTTCTTTAGGGTTATTTCATGAGAATAATACCAACTATTCGTGTGCTTCTTAAATTAATACAAACTATACGTAATCTCATTTTAATACGAACTATGTCTTCATTAACCTCACTTTGCTATGAGTGACCGACTACCTGTTGAACCTCCCTCTTTCTCTAACTCTTCTTCTTCTGATTTACATTTCGTGTTCATTTTCGGCCATTGAAAAAAAATATCGAAAATTCATCTTCCATTTCTTTTTCATTTAGTCTTATAGAAGTTATGAAAAAAATGTTTTTATTGTTATTTTGGTTTTCACGATGATTGCAACGGACCTAATAAAACCCTATAAAGTTACAGCAAGTCACTATGACCTGTAATAGCAAGTCATAATTTCATACATAACAAAACGAGATTAATGAATGCGTAGTTCATATTAAAATGAGATTACGTATAGTTTGAATTATTTTAAGAAGCACACACATAGTTGGTATTATTCTCATGAAATAGCCCTTCTCTTTAAACACTTTGTATTATTTGCATCTACATTCGTAAAGTCACCCTTGCAACTTATCATAGCGGACTGTAATGTGAAAACATAAAATGCTCACATACGTATGTTGCTTGGAAAAGGGGATACGATGAGTATTATTACATTCAAATTCTAATTTAATTGGATGATATATACTCAATAGTTTGAATTGTCATAGACATGTAATAATAGATTACCTCGTAAAATTCATTTGATAATAAAGACACTCTATTTGCGTACTTGAAGCTTTCATTTTCAGTGGCGTATCGATCTGCTGGATTGCCAATGACATATCCCTGACAGGTCAAATAAGATCATCCACATGAATAGGTAGCAAGGTCACTATGAATTTTATATATAATATCACTACATGTCTACATAGGCATTGTCACTTAATGGCCTTCCTCGACACCTATTTAGTATTTACTCATTTCTGTTCCGACATGAATGACCAGTCTTCTTTCGTTCCGACTCTGGTGGGTTATTGATGGTGTAGGTACTAAAAATTTATTAAAGTGCCGAATAAATTAAATTAATTAATTATTTTGAGTTAATACGAAATTTTAACTCAATTTAGTTATTTCGCCCCGAGTAAAGAAAATATGGTTCGATCCGAATTACAAATAGATTATTTGGATCATTAAACCCAAAAATAAGACAAATTGGACCGATGTCACTAATAAGCCCATAAATGGGCCTGTGATTACAAAGTCCACCAAGGAGAACTAAAACTCTATAAATAAGGTCCTTCTCATTCATTTGAAGTCAATTGGAAAATTCTGAAGCAAAGGATCCAGAGAGAAAAAGACAAGAAGTCGTTACAAGCTCTCCATCAAATCCGTCGCAAGCAGTCAGAAGATCCAAGACAAATTCAAACGTTCAAGGGAGATTAAGTCATCGCGACCTCTCAAGAACATCAAATTACAACGCGCGCGAGGCAGTACAAGTCAGCTACGCACGCATCCCTCACGTGTACCGCGTACACGTGTTCCCTAAACGGCGTTAGAATCAGAGGATACATTAGAGGTTGTACACGAACTTTTGATAAATAATTAATAAAATTTATTTGTTTTCCTTGTTTTGTATTTCAGTTAGCTGCGATACAAAATTTGTGGTTACAAATTTTGGTGAACCCTACGTGAAAATCTCTACCTCTCATCTCTACCGCCGAAGCAACCAAGACTACTTCTCAAGAAGATGTCTACCAAACAAAGCAACACCTTCAACACCCCCAGTAAGGCCTACTCTGACATTCTCCAACAATCTGCTGGCATGGTCACCAGGGCGAAGGCGAAGAAGGCTACCCTTGACGCCGCTGCTGCCAGCCTACGCGCTGCCCACGTCCCTACTAGGCCGCGTAAGATCTCTGTTGCCTCAATTGCTGCTGCCACCGAAGCCATAATTGCAGCCTCTTCTCCTTCCCGCAAGGATGGAGTCTCCAAGAGCAACACCGCCTCCCCGCGCAAGCCTAAGGTGTCATCAAGGAAGAAGGAAACAGTCACTCCTATTAGCGCTTCGGTGATGATGGCTAGTGGTTCCAGCATTGAAGATCAAGTCTTGAAGCTGACGAAGCTTGTTGAAAAAATGCAAGAGGAGAATGAAGAGAAGAACAAGAAGATCGAGGATCTTCAAAAAGAAGTGAGCGAGCTCCGCGAGAAGAAAAACTCCAATGAGCACAGTGACACCGACAAGGACACCGTTCACGAAAGCGACGTCGAAAAGGAGGATGAAGATGACGAGAAAAAGGATGGTGAGAAACCTCCAAATGAGAAAAAGGATGGTGAGAAGCCTCCAAAGAACAAGACCGGTACTTACTCCTTGGAGCAGTTGCAGAGTATGATAGTTGACGCAATCAAGGTCCAACTCGGTGAAGGCCCTTCCACTGGAAGATATATCAAGCCTTACACCAAAAGGATTGACGACCTGCGCATGCCTTCCGGATATCAACCCCCGAAGTTCCAGCTGTTCGATGGAAAAGGTAACCCGAAGCAGCACATCGCGCACTTTGCGGAGACATGCAACAACGCTGGAACCGATGGTGATCGCCTTGTCAAACAGTTTGTGCGCTCTCTCAAGGGAAACGCTTTTGACTGGTACACGGATTTGGAAGCTGAATCAATCGACAGCTGGAATCGTATGGAAGATGAATTCCTCAATAGGTTCTACAACACTAGGCGCATCGTAAGCATGAGCGAGCTGACAAACACTTCCCAGTGGGATGATGAGCCCGTAATCGACTACATTAACCGTTGGCGTGCCCTCAGTCTTGAATGCAAGGAGCGTTTGAATGAAACTTCAGCGGTCGAAATGTGCATCAACGGGATGAACTGGGATCTCCTCTAAATCTTGAATGGGATCAAACCAAAAAGCTTCCAGGAGTTAGCAACGCGAGCTCATAACATGGAAATCACAATCAACGGCCATAAGCAAAATAAGGCAACACGTCCTTGGAGACAAGACCATAAGGAGACTAGTGAAGGCATCAGCACGACGTCTAAAGATTCCATGGCCATCAACGTCAGCAATGTACATACGAAGACATCGAAAAATCCTAGAGCAGACAACAAGAAGAATGGATCTACTTTAAAAGAGCTGCTAGGCAAAAAGTATCCGTTTGATGATTCTGACCTGTCAAATATGTTGGATGACCTCCTCAAAAAGAACGTGATACAGCTACCGGACTCAAAACGACCTGAAGAGGCTAACATGACAAGCAATCAGAATTACTGTCGCTATCACAGGTTGATCAGTCATCCTCTTGAGAAATGCATAACTCTTAAAGAAAAGATCATGCAACTTGTTAAAGAAGGGGAAATCATCCTTGATCTTGAAGAAGCAGTAGCAACCAATCAAACAACTGCGGCCTGGGAGACAATGATGCACAAGAAATCAAGGGGGCAAAAGAAGCTCAAATCACAGCATGTCCATCATCAGAAAAGACAAGGAAGGAGAAACAAAACGTATCCTCCAAAAGAAAGAAAGTTCTTTCCAGTAAAGACTGTCAACCACGTCAGTGTCAACGCGATCTCCGTCCTGGGAAGCAAAGAGAATGGAAATGAAAGTAATGCACGTCCATCGAAACTCTCATTCTTTGATAGGATACACCCACCCATGAAGAGATCGCATTCTTCTGTGTTCCATCGGTTGGGAAAAGCTTCGACTAAAGAAAGACATCAACTTGCTCTGAAGAATCGTCTGTCCATCTTCAATCGGCTGGGCACATATGAAGGGGGCAATAATTTCGTCGTTCATCCATCAACTTCAAGTGAAAAAACATCAATGCTCAAGCATTTAGATCCGCCCTCAAGTGGAGTCTTTAATCGCCTAGGGGTACTCACAAGGACAAGTTGTAATGTGCCTTCCTCGGGTAAAGATGTCAAGCAAATGAAAATAACCAGTAATATCAAAAGTCTCGTCCCTTCTAGGATGAAGCGTGTGGAGATAGTAGACATCATTCAAGAGCAACCCCTGAAAGCAAAAAGACGGGTTGTAGTTCTCATAAATAAACAAAAAACTTCAAAATCTCATAAAAATGAAATGGTTGAAAACATCTCGTCTCCATCAAGCGCCAATGTGAAGGTGGACGAGGGTGAAACATCTTCTACCTTTTGAAAAGCAAGCACGCTCCTAAGCAAGAGGATAAACTGCAAGTACCCTCTTGAGCAAGAGGCTAAACTGCAAACCCTCCTAAGCAAGAGGCTAAACTGCAAACTCTCCTAAGCAAGAGGCTAAACTGCAAACTCTCCTAAGCAAGAGGTTAAAAAAAAATTTCCTAAGCAAGAGGTTAAACTGCAAGGAAAACTCCTAAGCAAGAGGATAAACGGCAGGCAAAGCTCCTAAGCAAGAGGATAAAAAAAAAAAAAAAAAAAAAAAAAACCACAAAAAGTTATCCCTTGAACTACGTAGGCTTGATCTTGTAAAACATCATCTGTGTTTTGCAAGTACGTAGGCAACTCGAGTGAACATGTAGCTTGAGTGCAGCCACCTTCTCCAAAATAACTGTGAACGGCTAAACAAAAATGTCGTCATCAAACAAAGCTTCACTGAACGACGCTTCATAAAATTATTCATCAAGCGAAGCTTCTCTACTAGAAAGTCATGATGGTCCAAACGGGTCCCACAACTCAAGTAGGTCGAAGTGATGCAACTTGTTGGAGTATCTTCAAAGTAGTCCACCCCAGTCATCGAGAAAGGCTTCCTTCGTAGGAGCGTCGTGATGACCCGAACGGGTTCACCTCAGCTCCGAGTGCTCCCTCCGTGGCTCCTCAGCTCCGAGTGCTCCCTCCGTGGCTCCTCAGCTCCGAGTGCTCCCTCCGTGGCTCCTCAGCTCCGAGTGATCCCTCCGTGGCTCCTCAGCTCCGAGTGCTCCCTCCGTGGCTCCTCAGCTCCGAGTGATCCCTCCGTGGCTCCTCAGCTCCAAGTGCTCCCTTCGTGGCTCCTCAGCTCCGAGTGCTCCTTCAGTGACTTCTCAGCTCCGAGTGATCCCTCAGTGGCTCCTCCATGTCTCCTCCATGCGAGCGTCGTGATGACCCGAACGAGTTCACCTCGTAACAACTCGTGTGCTTCCTCCATGCCTTCTCCGTCGGAGCGTCGTGATGACCCGAATGGGTTCACCTCGTAACAACTCGGGTGCTTCCTCCATGCCTTCTCCGTCGGAGCGTCGTGATGGCCCAAACGGGTTCACCTCATAACAACTCCGTGTGCTCCTTCCATGACTCCTCACAAGAGCGTCGTGATGTCCCAAACGGGTCCCCTCACGCTAACTCCGGTGAGAGCAATCTTCAGACGAGGCTTCCTCCGTCGGAGCGTCGTGATGACCCAAATGGGTTCACCTCATAACAACTCCGGGTGCTTCCTCCATGGCTACTAGAAGTCGCGATGACCCAATAAACAGGTTCATCTCATGACAACTCAGTTGAAGATGGAAGATCATCGGGTTGAGTTTTGTTCATAAGAGTCGAATAAAATCTTCAAGGATCGACGGACAAAGACAAGTTGAAGAATAATTTGAGAAATAAAGGAAAGGAGCTTGAGCCGAAGACGCGTGTATAGTACCTGCAGAACAGATCTATGGACAAGCACATGCATACAATTATAAAATTTACAGGAGTCATACCTTCAGTTAATCGTGAGGGTTTGAAATGTACTATGCAAATCAGTCAAATAACTCGGACCTGTAAGGATCAACGACAACGACGAACATACGTGTTAGTCATTTGCTTCAGTCGAATAGTTTATTTTAAAAAAAAAGAGGAGGCCATACCACGTCCAACAATAAAACATGCTGGAAGAGGTGGTATACATGTTAGTCACAAATCAAAAAAAAAAATTGTTTATTAAAAGAAAAGGAGAAGCTTGCATATACTTATATTCAAGTAGCAGAAATTTGGGTAGAATTACATGAGGGACATAAAAGGGAACATGCATTAGCCATGCCGAAGTAGATTCATGAGATCAAGGATTTCCTCCTTACATGAATTGGCATAAACAAAAGAATTTGGATACTTACTGCCAAGAGGAAAGATGCACGTTTTGTGAAGATCAAGAGAAGCAAGGATGTTGTCAAGTTCAAGGTTGGCTGCTCCAAATATCTTTACACCCTATGTGTTCATGACAAAGAGAAGGCTGACAAGCTAAGGGAAGAAAGAATAAGAAAATCATGAAAAAAAAATAAAGAGGGAAAAGAAGAGTTTGTATCACCTGCTTTCTTGCGAAACGAAAACTCGGAACTCGGAACCCGGAACCGATGACGTCAATACAAAACTAGAGGCGGAAAGCATGCATACTCGGGGATATATATATAGTTTTGGGACGGGGTGTCCCTTCAACCCTAAAGAAATAAGGAAAGTATTACATCCACTTCATATTCTCCTTAAGGAAATTATTCATCCCAATCCGTGTCAAGTAAATTCAAGGGATCCTCGGGTTGTTCGTCAGTCCCGATAATGACAGGGTACCGATAAAAAAAATAGAGTTACCTGTACGACAAGTCCGGTGCTCGTCGACTTCCAAGTCAAAAGTCAAACAAAAAAAATGTTCGAGACCCTGCCACTCCAAAACACCTAAACAGTGTACGTGACAAGGTCCCGAGGGGGCAATTTGTAGGCACTAAAAATTTATTAAAGTGCCGAATAAATTAAATTAATTAATTATTTTGAGTTAATACGAAATTTTAACTCAATTTAGTTATTTCGCCCCGAGTAAAGAAAATATGGGTCGATCCGAATTACAAATAGATTATTTGGATCATTAAACCCGAAAATAAGACAAATTGGACCGATGTCACTAATAAGCCCATAAATGGGCCTGTGATTACAAAGGCCACCAAGGAGAACTAAAACTCTATAAATAAGGTCCTTCTCATTCATTTGAAGTCAATTGGAAAATTCTGAAGCAAAGGATCCAGAGAGAAAAAGACAAGAAGTCGCAACAAGCTCTCCATCAAATCCGTCGCAAGCAGTCAGAAGATCCAAGACAAATTCAAACGTTCAAGGGAGATTAAGTCATCGCGACCTCTCAAGAACATCAAATTACAACGCACGCGAGGCAGTACAAGTCAGCTACGCACGCATCCCTCACGTGTACCGCGTACACGTGTTCCCTAAACGGCGTTAGAATCAGAGGATACATTAGAGGTTGTACACGAACTTTTGATAAATAATTAATAAAATTTATTTGTTTTCCTTGTTTTGTATTTCAGTTAGCTGCGATACAAAATTTGTGGTTACAGATGGGATAATATTTGTCCCTATATTTTTTAGTACTAACTAGTTTTGTTGCCCGCGATATTCGCGGAGTTGTTTAAATATTGTGTTGTATTTTTTCTTTAACAAAAAAAATCATTTCATTATCACTCATTAAAACTATAAAAAAAATATAAAACTTAAATAAATAAATTAAACGGAGTAATTATTAAGGTATATAATAATAATAGTCGAATATGACATGGATATGGTCAGTGGCGAATCCAGGAATTTCGAGGTGGGGGTGATAAAAAAATTATAACGTGAAAAATAACACACAAATAATTGAGTTCAGTTTAGTTCATATTGTGCAGTTCAGTTCAATTCAGTCAGATCAATTCAGTTTCGATCAGTTCAGTACTTCAATTCAGTCTAGTTTAATTCAATTCAGATCACAAATTCGTCCTGACTAAACTAACTCCAAAAAGTAACTAAATGTAACAAAAAAACTAAAAAACTAACCGCAAACTTTATAAAACAAAAATCAAAGTATCCTCGACTAAAATAAAAGTGTCAATACATAATAATACATTATCAAATTAATTTCTCAATTTCACATAATCACATAGTATATCATACTAATACATTATTAGAATATCAGTATGTCCATCATCCCAAATATTCATATTTTCAATTTTTTACATTTATTAATTTCTCATTTGTCCATTTTCCCTAATTCCCTAAACAAATACACATCTCAAAGGTTTAATAAAATAAAAAACATCTTTTATTCTCGAGTTAATTTCCTACATAAGTACACATCTCAAATGTTCAATAAAATCAAAACAAAAACATCTCTAATTCGTGAGTTTTTTTTGTTTATAAAGTAATGTTTGTGTCAAAATAACTATTAAAATGGGTCCATGTAGGATCAGGTATGAGTAAGTTGTGGTTCGGTTTGGAAACTGTTATATCAGATAAGTGGATAAACTAGCAACCCGGTATCTTTCATAAAAAAAAATTGGGAGGAAAAATGTATGTAAGGTTTAATTGGGGATTTGAACCCTTGACCTCGTGAACAAAGAGGTTCAATGAGTTCAACTCTACCACTCCACCCAAATAATTATTCCGATACATTTTTATATTCATATATATGTATATATATGTTCTTTTTTAACTTGATTTTTTCCTAAAATAATGGGGGTGAGGGGTCATCCCCATCACCCCCTATAAAATCGCCCGTGGATATGGTGGATGACTGGTGCATGGAGTATTGGTACCGTTATCGAGAGTTTTTTTTAACATAATATGAAATTACTGAGGTGGTCATCTAGAGTAACTTGTTAGAGATAACTAATAGAAATAACAATTAACTTTATTTTGGCAAAAAATAAATAAAGACAATGATAAAAAAAAACACAAATTCCCTTAAAACAAATTGTCTACAAAAGACACCAGAGACAACATTTTATTTAGTCTTTTAAAAGTTGTTTACACGATACACCTTCATGCAAATGAATATTGATCATCATATTTGATAAAATGTGAGCTATCTAAAACTCACAAATTGTATACATATAGTTGTTTGCTTCTATCTTGAAAGTTTAATTTACACAGATTACGTATTCCAAAATAAATCACCTTAAAGTTCAAAGCATACGAAGATTAATGATTATACATATTATTATTCCGACCTTATAAAACTCAACTTGCTAGTACTTATCATTTTCATTAAAGATCAATAGCAAATCGTCTTCCAACACAAAACAAAATGAATAATTTTTTTTCAATTAGTACTTATGTGAGAGGTCTCACGATAACGTTATTGTAAGACCATCTCATATGAGTTTTTGTCTTTTTTTAATACTCAATCCAAATGTAGTCACAAAATGATTTGTGGTCGGCTAACATGAATCATTTTTGTAACCGTCAAATTTGTGTTGAATAAAGCAGGCACCAAAGAAATTAAAATGGAATATAAATATCCGAGTTGTTGTGAGTCCTATAAAGCTCATACCCATCCGAATTTATGAGGGGAAGATGAAAAATAAAATTGTGACCAAATTTTAACAAAGTAAATTGAATCATTTGGATTTTTAACAAAGTGCATTGATTGAAGTAACATTAAGAATGCATGAAATCATTTCCTAGCTTATTAGAGAAGCAAATAGCAATCGTGGGATTGTTAGCTTGTGCCATGTGACGTTCAAGAGATGCTCATCATGACTTTTAATATTATTATATAGATATAGATATTTAATACTCTGTACTTGATAGTCTCCCATAATCATAGCCTTGCAGTTAGAAAATACGAGTAATGTATGTATACGGTAATAAGGCATATTAATATTGTATTATTGATGCAATGCAATGACCCTAGTAGGCTAGTAGGGAGTAGGAACTAATGCAAAATACAAATTCTTACTTGTGACGACAATATTCGTCGTAAGCGTACGACGGGTCAAACTACCCATGTGGGTAGATAGGATAAAAGCAAAATATCCACTCATGTTTTGTCTTATCTACCACATGAGTAGAGTTTGGCCCGTCGCAAGCTTATGACGGATATATCCGTCACAAGCAAGACTTGCTGAATATAAAATAACGTGAAGATACGATACCTGCAAATTCAGCTTTGGTGTAAGCCCCAATTTATTTCCTGCAAGTGTAAAAGATCAATCACCAAGTCTAATTTCAAATTATTTATCTATCCGTTTGTAATGTTTGTCTCATTTTCTCAATATAAGTGAAAAAATATTTTATTAAAATGGGAAAAACATTAAAAAAAGGAGAGACTATATTCTACCGAATAATTTTTTTGGAAAACTTATTTGTCTTTTGTGACTTTAGCGATAATTTCCTTTGAGCAAAATTTGGAGCACTTTACCTTCTAAAATATTTTGAACAACGATAGGAATGATTGTACCGGCGTATGATTCTCCGGAAATATAGAGAGCACTTTTGGTGAACTTAGGATGCTTGATAACCCACTACAATATTATACGGATCGGAGTACTAGTTTAGATATCGTGCAAATGCATACGTTATCAAGTCAAAAACATGTTAACAAAGATTGTTTTTATAATGAGATATATACCCGAGTTATCTTAATTTTGTAAAAATTTCTTAGATAGAAAATATTGTCAAATAATGTACTAAAATTCAATTTAATAACATTGATAGATAGTTTGACATAAATAAAAAGACCATCTAAGTGTGAGTTTTTTTGTTAGATGGCCTAATTTCTTGAACTTAGGTTACCCTATTTTCCACTTTATACAAAGTACTCGTATTTGTTATAGTTTTTGAGATGGTAAAAAAGTTGATTTTAACTTTTAAATTACGATGTATTTTAGACAACCGGTAATTTCTTATAATATTTTTTTTTGAAAAGTTAGGTCAAACACTCAAACATGTATTTACTGTGGTAGGGTTTCCAAAAATATTTAACAGTTGCGACTCAGATTATTAATTCCACATTTGTGGCTGAGAATTGTTATATTGAACCGGGTTGGTTATACTTGTTCTATTTAGCACAGTAATAAGTATTCGTTCTTTAATTAGTCATTTGTTTGAAAAAACATACTGATGAGAGGAGAGGATAAATAGATGTACGCGAATAACCTTACTTTTCTTAAAAACTCATAAATATGAGCAGATTGCAAAGTGTCATTACTGTGATATCCCTCATAAGATCTTGCGTACGAGAACCCAGCCCCCACTGGAGAGTCCAAAAATATCACGCTAGCAATCTGGTCAAATAAAAGTACGTCAGGTGTTGTTTCTTGAAACATCAAAATATGGACATGTCGTTTCAGTGTCTACAATTTTAATCAAGATTCAAGAGTAAACAAATATTCGAGACGGTGGGAGTAAAAAATACCATTACACTCGTAATAGATTTTGGAGATGACATTTTGAAAATTTGTTTTTCTCCATATGAGAGGGATTC
Source organism: Agrostemma githago (assembly GCA_958450325.1). Lineage (NCBI taxonomy): Eukaryota > Viridiplantae > Streptophyta > Magnoliopsida > Caryophyllales > Caryophyllaceae > Agrostemma > Agrostemma githago. Next base: position 4,626,193 of record OY288255.1, read on the forward strand.
AAGGTTGACAAGATATATCATATCCTCTTACAAAATGGAGAAGTACCTTTGTCCAGGAATATGGGTTTTGTTGGAGCTTTGCTTTACTGGAATCTGGACTGTTTGCCGTAAAATTGAATGTAAATGGACCTATATAGCGTATGTAATTAGATGGATGTGTCAAAAACATTTGGGCTTGGTGGCACCAAAAATGCTAACAATTCGGAACGGAGTACAAAGGAAAAGTAGAGCAACCGATCTCGAGAAGGAGTCCAGAAAGAGAAGCGCAGCCCGGACCACCGGTTAGCCATAACAGAAGTGGATCCCTTTCTACGTCTCTCTGTGACTCGGTGAAGGAATAAAAGAGTTGTACATCCTCTGTTTCCCCAACTCCTACGTATCTAATTACATCAACAATACAGTCATACAGAGATTACCACCCCTAAACTCTAAAACGAGTCGTCGCTGTATATACCACCAGCAAGAGATTAAATGTAGTGAATTGGAGCGATCGAACAAAAGGAAATCGATGGTACCCGAATACTACGACATTATACATACCCGGTTTCAAAAGTGAAGGGTAGATCTCCGGGATAGCCAGGCAGTGTCTTCACAATATTCGGTTCTTGCTTCTGCTTCTGCTAATGATACTAATAATGCCCAAAATATGGAGGACGACAAGTAGTAAAGCAAGTAGAGTGATGATATCTTCATCATCTTTGTTTGACTATTGAATTTTCTGTAATATTGGCCGGGTTCTTATTATGTCAGTGCATGCAATATTGCAATGGAGTGAAACGCCAAATGAGGTCACTAATCATTAATCAACTACTACGACGACTAATAATAGTACTAATGTTTCTTGTTGTTTCTTCAATTAGTTGAATAATGATCACGGTATATAGGTGTTAGGGCTGAGCAAATTATCCGATTATCCGAATTCGATCCGATATCCGATTCGTATCCGATCCGTAAAATCGGATATCCGATCCGAAAATATTTTTCGGATCGGATATCCGATCTAAAACTTTCGGATATCGGATCGGATTCGGATATCCAAAATAATTTTGTCGGATATTCGATCCGATCCGAACAATGGGTTATTTTTGGATTTTTTTTTTGAGTTTTTTGTCAAAAGGACCTAACATTTAGGTCTTTTGTAAATAAGGCACCTATAATTATTTTTTTTGCCCAAAAGCACCTTAAATTTACGTTTCTTTGTCTAAAGACACCTAACCCCAACTTCCGTCAAAAAAACGTTAACTTTGACGGTTCTCATCCCTTAATCATCTTTACTCCTCCCTTAATCAACCCTTATACCTTAATCAACCCCAATTAGCCCTCTTTTCTTAATCAAATCATCATTCCTCTCATCATTTGCATACATTTTGTGCTCAATCAATCTTCATTGCTTAAATCAAATCCATTTAGTTTTCATTTAATTGGTAAGCTCTCAATTATGATTCTTTATCCTTTAAATAAATTAATTACTTAAGTCATCCACAACAAATTAAAATTTTGAGTTCAAATTTTGATTTTATGTTATTTGGTTTGTGTGTTAATCTAATTCTATTAGACTATAATCTCAATTTTTGTTTTAGTAACCCTAATTATTAATTGTTGTTGTCACTTCATTTTTTGTTTTAGGCTTTTAGCAACCATTTGCAAAAGTGAAAAAAACAAATGATGGGTTTAATTAAGGAGAGACTAAAAGGGAATTTTGGGGCTAAGCTTTTGGGAGAAAACATGGAGTATTGTGGCCTTGTGAGAAAATAATAAAGGATAATGTAAAGGAAGGAGATGAAGGAGTTGATTGAGTTTTGATTAAGGGATGAGAAAAGATGATTAAGGGATCCACCATCAAACTTAACGTTTTTTTGACGGAAATTGAGATTTGGTGTCTTTAGACAAACAAATGTAAATTTAAGGTGCTTTTGGGCAAAAAAATAAACTTAAGGTGCCTTATTTACAGAAGACCTAAATGTTAGAAGCCTTTTGACAAAAAACTCTTTTTTTTTTGGGTTGGTGTATTCTAATATAAGTAGGCTATAATTTAATCCATTTTACTTTGAGCCTTGGTTTTATTTTTGTATTGTCTTAAAATATAGAACGGTATACCCTGTATACAATTAGATTAATTAAAATAAGGCTTTTTCGGTTTAATTGAACCTTATTTAGAATTTAATTTAACCAAAAATACAAACCTAAGCTAATCGGATATCGGATATTTCGGATATCCGATCCGAAATTTTCGGATATCTAAAATCGGATATCCGAAGTACTTCGGATCGGATAGCGGATATTGAAATTTCGGATTTTTCGGATCGGATATCCGATCCGAAAATCGGATTCGGATCGGATATCCGATCCGTGCTCAGCCCTAATAGGTGTAGTGTTTAATAATAATATGATCAATCTGATGACCGCAGTAGTGGGAGTATTTTATTTGTCTTGTATTATCAACCCTCACGAGACGCACGTACATACATGCTACTCATTTGGGAGTAGTAATTAGACTATGTTTATTCACAGATCCATCATTTTTTCTCAGACTCGGCCACCTCAGCTTTTCACTCATTTTTCACTTTTCAACTCAGACTCAGACTCACTACAAAAATAAACTTTACCCACAGATTCATCTCAGACTTCCTTCCCTCACATACCTTATTTTATACGGAGTTTTATTTTTTATTCATCTCACCTCAACTTTTTACCTACCTTATTTTATTTTATTTTTATTTTTTATTTACATCATCTCACCTCAACTTTCTACCTAACTTTTTATTTTATTTTTTTTATTTACCTCAATATCTACGTTTATTTTATAACTCGATTAATTAATCAAAAATTATAATTAAATAATTAATTGTTAAATAAATCTTGTGACACACGAATAAATTTATTTCCAAGTGGTCATTATTAAAAGTGGCAATCGGGCGGGTGGATCGAATTCGGGTTGGGTTGTCGATAAACCTGGCAAACAAGTCAACCGGGTCGGGTTTGGGTTAGGTGAGTTTCGCTTTGACTTTGGGTCGAGTCAGATCATTTCGGGTTTGCTATTTTCATTTTTTTGGGACATTGACTCGTTTTTTTATAATAATAGTCGGGTCAATTTCGGGTTTACTCGGGTCAATTCAGGTTACGAGTCCACCTAGAATCTTTAGTTTGGATATCAGATCGGGATCGAGTTGGCTTATTAAGGTTGGGTCATTTCAGGTCGAGTCAATTTTGTCATGTCTAGTTGTCGGGTCTGGGTCAGATGCGGATCACTTCCGGGTCGGATCGTTGGTTCGGGTCGGTTTGGTCATGTTCAAGTCGAACTAGGTTTTGTTTGGTTTGGTCGGGAATAACAATCAATTCATTATCCGTTTTTATTACTACGTGCAGTATTATTTATCATTTATTATACGAATTTGCTTTTTATCATCTATACAACTATATCATCTAATACAAATTATTTTGATCATGTCCTTTTATAATGAAGTGAAATGAGCTAAAGTAAAATAAGTTGAACTGAGCTGAGACAAATTGAACTAAAGTAGCCTGAAATACAAAAAATAATAATAACAAGTTTACTAGTTACAAAAAAATTATTAATTATTATTGTAACAACAAATAATAATGTTAATTATTGTATCAAAAATATTAATTATTATTATTATATTAATTTTAATTTTAATAAAAATATTTTATAATAATAATAATAATATTTATAACAATAACAATAACAATAGTAGTAATAGTAATAAGAAATAATTTTAATGTTAATATTAATTATTAATAATATTATATTAATATTAATATTAATATTAATAATCAATATTAATATTTAATAGTAATAATATTAATAACAATAAAAACAATATTAATTTTTATTATTATATTAATATTAATTTTTATAAAAATGTCATTAATTTTAATATTTAATAAATAATAATAATAATAATTAATATTAATAATAATAATAATAATTAGTAATAATAATAATAATAATAATAATAATAATAATAATAATAATAATAATAATAATAATAATAATAATAATAATAATAATAATAATAATAATAATAATAATAATTGAAGAGTTTATGGATTCCTAAGTACCTAAGAGGGAGAAGGGGTGAATTAGGTACCTTTTAAAAATTCAACTTAATCTTTATTGATTAAAGTAAGTTGAGTGGAAGTAGAAAACAATTATGTGAAGAATTACTAGACTTAACATACAACGGACAGTCAACTGTTACGCTTTGTCTTAGCAAGGAGTACGGCTACAGAACAAAGCCACAGTATGAGCGACTGTTGTCAAACTGTATTCGATTCGCTTAGCAGAATGAGAAGCTACAGACGAATGTCACAGTATGGGCGACTGTTGCATGAAACGTGATAGCACAACTAAAACTAAGTTTGAAGTTCGAGCAAATAAAAGAAAAAACAAAATAACATGCTTTTATCGAAAGATGCAGCGGAAAAGTAAAGAACACGATAAAACACAATATTTTGAATTGGTTCGGCCAACACTCTAAGGGCCTACGTCCAATGCTTTTCTTATTGCCAGGGGGAATCTACCTAGTAGCAAAGGGTAGCATTCGCTACCCCAAACTTAAAAAAATTGGTTAAGATTATTGAAATTTGCTACTCCAAACCTCGTAAAAATGTCACATTTTTGTATATAGTAAGCAAATATGATGAACTCGCTACCCCAAAATTTTGACTCTGGATTCGCCCCTGCTTATTGCTCTTCTTTAGAAATCTACTCCGAATTCAAAAGACCCTCACAATGAAAAGCGACCCATAACCTACTCCGGTTACGACCAACAACCTACTCCGGTTGCGATTTGAGTTTACAAGACTACTCCGTCTCTAACTCACCAATGACCTACTCCGGTCACGACCAATAGCCTACTCTGGCTACGACTCTTAATAACTTAGAAAGTTACAAAGATTACAATTGAAAACCGAGTTAGACAAGAGTGTGTGTGATTCTGTATAACAGTGTGTTCGACTGTGACTTGAAATTACTGAAGACTTTCTTTTTCGAAAATGATTTGCAAAATGCTTTTAAGATAAAAAACCTTTGAAAATAAAATGCAATAAATGAAGTTTTAGTTTGAAAGCCTTAAGAGATGTAGACACCCGCATTTTGACTGCCACGTGTCTATGGTAGTCTCCGAAAAACACCCGATGATGATCGGACGTCAACGTGACTTAATATGCTCGAATACGGACTCGGAATCAATAGTATCCGACGTGGGCATTTAGCGGAGTGCAAATCTCTCAAAACCGACCTCAAATTCAGGCCTAGTGGGTCATTCCGAGTCAAATGAGACTAATTTGGGCCAAAACCGACACCGGAAATAAAACCGTCTTTTGGCGACCGGGTCAAAACCCGGTCAAAGATGAATCCGACACAAAAATCAGCCAAATTCAGCTTCTAGAAGCTGGCGCCAAGTCTAAATTCAAATAAAAACAAACAAATCAACAAAGGCAAATCCTTCCTAAAATATCTCGATTCATTGACCCACTCGGTCGAGTGGAGCGTCTTTCAGCAGATCAAGCCCGTTTTGAAGGGCACTCGATCGAGTGCACTAGGGCCACTCGATCGAGTGACCCTAGGTCGGGGGGTGAAGCCTATAAATACCCCCCTAACCCCATTCATTTCACAAGATTTTTCCCATGCTAAAGACCCTACACTTCTACCCTAATCCATCGTCGTCACTTCAATACTACAAATCCTAAGCAACCTTAGTCTAAAAACCGAGTTAGCATCCCTCGTAAAACCGATACACACACACATAGATACAATCAAACTCGAGATCAAAACTCGTCAAAGACCCGAGAGCATCCTCTCCCTAACCAAACACACCCTAACTCACCCTACATATCTCGACACTCCCGCGCACACGCCGCTACTACGAGTTCGTTTCCGAGGCCATTTAAGCATGTAGGTTGAGGGTGTCATCAAACCCCGTTTCTTTTTCTCCCTTCTCTTTTTACCGTTTTTTATGTATATGTATTACTACTAATATTATTATTGTCATTATTATTATTATTATTATTATTATTAGTACTATTATTATTAGTCGATATTAACGACACTAATATTTTATTTACTAACACTAACATTTTTATACTTTTTGCATCTTTATTTTTATATCATCATTTTACTACTAACATTAATCATACCGCGTATACATAAACTAGTATCAAAATCAGGTTTTAAATCCGTTTGACTACGATGTTTGCCTAAAATCCGTCTAATCCCTTTACGAGCAACAACGGAGGTGGAGCCCTTTCGAGGAGCCCCGCCCCAACGTACTCAAGGGCGTGATGCGATTGCAAACGGTCGTAGTTGAACGTATTTAATCCCATTTCCATAATTGGTACGAAACCCGTTGACATGAAAACCGACATCACGTAACCCGAAAGGGTTAGTTCCGATGTCGTGACGTAGAGGGATACATTCCGTCACTAATTCAAAATTTCCTAATCTAACGTAAACGTTTTCCTAAAACCCCGGTGACGGTATTATAATCGTTCATACACGATTATAGTACCGGAGGCCGAATTAAATACAAATCGTGCGATATTTGTATTTGGTTTGACCGTTCATCGATTTCAAGTCATAAAACAAAACGAGCCATGCTTCGTACAGGGGGCACTCGATCGAGTGCCATGGGCCACTCGATCGAGTAGCACCCCAAAAAGTGGTCAGTAGCCACGTTAAACGTGCACTCGACCGAGTCACACCACAACTCGGTCGAGTGGGTCCTGTAACCCACAAAACCGAGGGGTTTGACCCACAATTCAAACCCCGACCTTTTTATCGACTTTATTCATCACGTGCAAAGACTATCACGTGACTATCCTATTTTCAAAACTATACACATCACGACACGTAGAACGACTTTGACCACCTTTTGACGTGATAAGTCGGGACAAGACTACGAGATGTGAGATTAGGCTAGCAATATGCCACAGTCTCATGTTCCCGTCCTTCGTTTAATATGCGACATAATGCGTATTTAATCGGGGTTGGTCCATCTACATATTTTCGCGGTCTAGTTTATATACGGGTCCGTTTCTATCATTATATTGCTTTCTTTACGTCGTTCATTATTTTTATGTAACGTTGTATTGTGAATTCCGGGTTGTATTTCCGCCCGTGTAACTTGTACGTTATTTATTTACTTTTCGAGCTTTGTTTATTTACTTGCTTATACGCTTTATAAACGAACCTCGCATGCTAAATCACTTTGACGTGAATCAAGATGCATTAAATGACGTAGTTAACCAATAACTCACATGCTTAGCCCGAAAACGCTGTTTGCATATCATTTAGTCATTTTACTAGCGCGCGTACACGAACACGAACGATGTCTTAGTAGAGGCCGCCATTGTGCGGGCGGGGTTGGGTGTCCTTAGTGGGCTTCCCAACACGTACCCTCACCCCTTACTCAGAACCTTTGGTTTCCGGATGTCCGAAACCCTTGGCGCACGAGAGTCATTCCATATACGAAAGCCGGTGTAAACGGTATCGATGTTGCAATGCATAGGGACGAGCCCCATAAACTATCGAAGTGAGCTTACTTTGTGTATAGCCCATGACGATATAGAGTGGGCTCGTATGGTTCCGAATAACCACAAAATTCGGTGGCGACTCCATTTTGACTTAAATTTCGAACCCGAGAACAATCTTACCACGAGATTCATTCGCCTACCCAAACCCGCGCTTCGCCGCGTCGGGGTGGACCTACGTCATGTCCACAAGAGATAAATGAAGCAAATGGGTTTCTTTTATAGTAAATGTGAAAATTGGATAAAAGAAAAAGGGTTATTTCTTAGGAATAATACCAACTTTGTGTGTGATTCTTAAATTAATACAAACTATACGTAATCTCATTTTAATACGAACTATGTCTTCATTAACCTCGCTTTGCTATGAGTGACCGGCTACCTGTTGAACCTCCCTTATTCAACTCTTTTTCTAACTCTTCTTCTTCTGATTCACATTTCGTGTTCATTTTCGGCTATTGAAAATAAAAATTAAATTTTCTGAAAATTAATCTTCCATTTCTTTTTCATTTAGTCTAATAGAAGTTATGAAAAAAAATGTTTTTATTGTTATTTTGGTTTTCACGATGACTGCAACGGACCTAATAAAACCCTAGAAAGTTACAACAAGTCACTATGACCTGTAATAGCAAGTCATAATTTCATACATAACAAAGCGAGATTAATGAATGCGTAGTTCATATTAAAATGAGATTACGTATAGTTTGGATTATTTTAAGAAGCACGCCTATAGTTGGTATTATTCCCATGAAATAACCCAAAGAAAAATGCATCATTTCAAATCCAAAGGTCTAGAGAGATAGTTGTTTTTCCAATGGATAAAAGAAAGAACCATTAGATTGAAGTGCACAACTAGCAAAGTTGAGTAGTCAATTCTTTCTTCCAAAGTAATGAATGCTTCTTTGGAAAAACTTGGGGAAAGAGGTTTATTGTTGCACAAGAAACCAACCCATCCCTTTTTCTTAAAGAAATCAGATTTTTTTCAAAGCCAATTTGAATTTGTAAAAAGATTTTTCTGAAGATTTAACTTTTGAAATCAAAATCTTTTTGAATCAATAAGAGCTGTCGGACGATGTAACAGTCGGTCCGACTGTTACATACTGCTGTACCGAAAAACACACACTTTGCCATTCTTAGTGACTATGGACTTAGACTCGATTCTATTCTCTTTTCTTGAAGTTCTTGATCTTTATCTTGGGTAGCTTTGGCTTGTCTTGATATCATCATTCTTGAATTAGCACATTTGATAATTATCTCACAAATGACGATTAACCTATAAGATTAAACTAGAGCACAAGTTAAATTAGGCATTGTCATCATCAACAAACCCAACAACAACAACAACAACAACAATAATAATAATAATAATAATAATAATAATAATCACTTATTTGAACTGAACTGAACTAAAATGAACGGAACTGAACTGAACTGAATGAACGAGTCTGAGGATGAGTCTTTGAAATCCAAGACTCAACTTCAGACTTATCTGAATCTCAGACCGTCTCAACCACTTTAACCAGGTATGAGTCTCAGACTCAAAGAATCTGAGACTCAGACTTTTGTTCAGACTCAACTTCAGACCCTCTTTAATCTTCCATCCGTCTGAGTCTCAGACTCAACAAATCTGAGTGTCAGACTCTTACTCAGACTCATACTCAGACTCCCTTTAAACTTAGCCTTAGTAATACTCCCTCCTTCGTTTCTACAAAATTATACTGTTTCAATAAAATACTTTTAATATATAATGTGGGAATAAGGACAATCTATACTATGTCAATACGTGACTTCCAATAATGGGATTGAAGTGCGTGTTTTTTTTTTTGAAGTGAAGATCAATAACATTAATAATAAGCCTCTGGCATCTACAAACGATGTCAAATTGAATTGAATACAAATTTGTGAAAAATAAATAAAGAACATCATTGAGACAAAGATCACTGTTAGAATAATGCGCTTCTGCATAGCCTTTTATATATCGATGTATATTGACACAGCCTTTCGCGAAGAAATCTATAGATCTGCTGAAATAACCTCCAAGATGATGAACTTCCTCCATTTTGAAAAATAGTTGACCGAGATCTGACCTCAATTGTATCGCCGTACGTAGGGATTTCATTGCTCTCATGATCTTGCACATAGTTCTTGAAATCTAAGAACTATACTAATGTAAAGGAGTGAAACCTCGAAATAAAGGAAAAAATCTTGAAAAAAAGGACGAAACAACTCTCATAAAAGAGAGACTTTTATTGAATAAAATTAAACAACTCTCACAAAAGAGAGACTTTTATTGAATAAAATTTGATAACTAGTAATTGAGATTTAAACAATTTTTGGGGCTTACCATCGATTAATCATCGATGGAGGCCCCAGATCGAGGAGGAAAAGTAGGGTTTTTTTTGGGAGCAAGAGAGGAGGAAAAACTTAAGTGCGTGTTTTCCTATTAATTTAACAATGGATTATCTTCGCTCTATATATATATATATATATATATATATATATAGAGAGAGAGAGAGAGAGAGAGAGAAAGAAAGAGAGAGAGAGAGAGAGGTTCAGATGAGTCCTCAATATATTTTGAGTCCGTAAGTCCTAATCTAAGCTATTAAAACTTAATAGATAGATGGTTAAGATTGAAATAATAAAAGATTCATCCATTACGTATTTAAGGCAATAATTAAGTATTTAAGGCAATAGCATCCAATAAAATAGGAAACACAATCAGTATTCAATATTCATGTGAAATAGTGAAAGGCGTATCTATTAAAGTAACATGTTTCTAACATTGGAGTAACACAAAGAATCTATTAGAGTAACATGTTTGTAGCGTTGGAGTAACAAAAAATATCTATTACAGTAAACGTTTGTAACGTTGGAGTAACACAAAGTATCTATTAGAATAACACGTTTGTAACGTTGGAGTAACAAAAATATTTATTAGAGTAATTGAGTAAACGTTTGTAACGTTGGAGTAACACAAAGTATCTATTAGAGTAACACGTTTGTAACGTTGGAGTAACATTATTATATGTTGAGTTATAATAATTCTGTTATATGCTAGGAGCATATAACTCTGAAATCAATGTAAGCATATTTGCATGATGTTCGTTACAGTAACACCAAACTTTATCTAGAGTAACAATTCTATATAATAAGAATAACACAAAATAAATTAAGGAGAGAAGAAGAGATGCGATAATTTTTATTTTTTAGTTTTATATAATAACGATTCAAAAAAATTTAAATGAAAATCATAATACGTGTCTGTGAGAAGAGAGAAGTAATTTATTAATTATTTTTTATAGGGGAAGATTAAATGATGAGTAAATTAAGAAAAGAGAGAGGAGGTGAATGAGATATTTACCAAATATAGTCACTTGCTTTAATTATGCAAACAAATCATAACCATTCATCTATTCTAATCTAAGGGTGGAGGTGAGGACTCACGGATTCAATTATGAGAAGTGGACTCACTTGATCCTTGTTCTATATATATATATATATATAGGAAAATAGGATTATATTGGGTAAAAAATCTATCCTTCAAGGTTCCAACGGAAAGAATCAACCCTGCATCAATGCACGTGTTGGTCTATCCGGAGGTTTTACACCAATAATCCTATCAAGTAATGGAATACGATCATGCCCAATGACGAAATGTTATCCTTCAAAGTTAATCATTTCTAAAGCAAAGCCTAAAATATACTAACGACCATTTCAACCATTTTATTTATTTCTACTAACAACTAACGAGTAATATTAATAAAAGATTTTCTACGTGGTACCCGTGTTTTTAGCTTTTCTATATACAAGCATTTTTATAATCATATATGGTACCTCTCACTTTTAGGGTATTATGTCTCCATATCCTTATTGTCGTTTTCCGTCTTCTTTGATTATCTCAATTTTGCACGATTTTAAAGCAATTCATATTTTCTCATATAGAATCTGATTGAGGCGTTTCAAAAGTTTAACTTTATTTTACAGTTGTAATATTCAAAATTACAATTTTCTAAGTGCGTTTAAAAAAAATTGTAGCACTAGAAAGCCCTTTGCAATGAAAATCATCACCCGATTAATAACCGTTCCCCGATGATAGTCGGATTTGTCGTCAATCCTACCATCAAATAAACCAACTAACCTAAACTAGAATAGTAAGGGTAAGTCGGGTCGAATCCACAGAGAGATCGGGATCGAGTACTAGTTCGGTCTCGGATTATAATTAGCTACGCGGATCAATTAATAAGAGTGAGATTAAACTAGATAGACTAACTAATAAATGCATAAAGAAACTAACAATCTAAATCAAGATAAAGAACTAGAAAACTAAAGAAACAAAGAGATGAAATGATAAAATCAAATAAGAAAAAGTACTAAGGGACGATGTCACCCGCGACTTATTCAAATCACGCTAACGAATGCCAAGTATCGAGGAAGTCGGGTTCTCGGACAAGAAAAAGACGCATTCTAGGTCGGTCAACTCCCTCCCGGGCTCATGAGACGACTAATTACTCCGTTTACCTCCCTCCGGGCTCGTAAGACGGAATCCTAAGGTCTAGACCGGAGACTCACTCCCGTGATGTTCCCCAAACTAACCCAAGTCAATGAAAAGCACGCTAATCGAAATTAGTGTTAGGGATACCCCGCTCAATTCCCACTCCCGTGTTCAACTAAGTAGAGTAAGGCAGGATAAAGGGGAAGAATCGACAATTAATCCTAATCGACTCCCGTCGATGACCAAGGGACTAAATTCGACCCAAACCCCATAAACCAAGTTAATCCATAAATCCCCAACACATCCTCATCCAATCACCCAAATAAACCGATACAAGGCATACAATCGCGCAATTCAAACCAATCGGGGATTCATCGACCCTTAGTGGGAAAACTACTCACTACCCATAATTGTATTAATCAAAACACAAATAATTACACTAAACATAATAATAAGCATAAAGAAATAATAAAGACAAAAGCTTTGACTAATGAAATAAAATTAAACTAATCTAACATATACTAATTATTCAAGATAAATATAAAATAAACTTAGAATCATATTTCTAAACACAATAGACAATAAAGATGACAACTTTAAGCTAAATAACATCAATTAAACATAAACCCAAAACAATAAATAAAAAGAAGAAGAAGAGGAATTAAAACAAAAGAGAGATGAAATTATATTGAGAATAAGGAAATCTAGAATGATTAAGAAAATATTAGATGATTAAACTAATTAAAGGAATTAATTAAAACTAAAAAAAAAAGGAAGAATGGGAAAAACAGAGGAAGGCATGGTTGCTGCTGCGTGCTGCCTGCTGCTTCTACGCCCTTCTCCCTGCTCCTCCTCCTAATCTTACTCTACTGTCTCTCCCTTTCTATTCTCTCCTGCTCAACTCAAAAAAAGAGGGTTTTGTTGTTTTTTTCTTTTATATCTAATAAATACATGAAAAGACTATAATATCCTTCACTTAAAATGGTCTAATAGAAATAAAATAGAGGGACTGAATCGTCATTTGGCTCTTCTTGTTCCGTCTTGACATGTCTCGGTTTTAAGTCGACCCGATCCTTCCGGTACCTATAATAACAAAATGACTAGAGCAGTACCAAAATCCCGAGAAATACATAATTTGACACTAATTATACAAGACTCGACTAATAATCTAATTAAACGTAAAATGACTAATTACTAACAAATCGGGTTATAAAATTGATCGAATAAGAGTAGAAATATGGGGCAAAAACGAGTAAAATCACGAGTTATCAAACTCCCCACATTTAACTCTTACTCGTCCTCGAGTAAGCTCAAAAGACAACTACGACCCGTAAATAAAATCACGAAAATCAAAAACACACAATATATACAAAAACGAAAATAAGCAAATATAAACAAACGAGTCACAAGTTTCCCAAATCAAAAGTCACGATTCTAAAATCCAACTAAAATATAGAATATGAACGTTAAAATTACTAAATGGGTTGCAAAAATTATTATTACATATCTCTTGGCCTCGGTCCATGCTATGTCGGGATGTGAGACGGAGATGGAAGGAGGTCTCCCATGAAGTTATCGACAAATGTATACAAGTCTCGACCCCTTGAATAAACAAAGGGCTAGGGTTGTCCTAATCACCCAAGCGACACATGAAACGATCCAAAATGGGAAATATAGATAAACAAATATACTCGGGGAGGAATCGTCTTTCTTTTCATTTTTCTTTTTCTATTTCTTCTTTTTCATTTTTCATTTTTCACTTTTCCTTCTTTCTTTTTTTCATTTTTTTTTTCTTCTCCCCCTTATTTTTTTTCTTTTTGAGGATTTTTCTTTGTTTGCTCGTATTTGATGTTTGAGCCCTTTATGGATGGAAGATGAATGCAAAACTCAATATCAACTTTTATTTTGTTAGTATTTTTGTGAGATATGGATCGAAAAAAAATGATGGATCGTCACTTGGATAAATAGTCAGTCACCTAGACAAATATACAAAGCCGAAATCACAACACGGGAGGTGGAAGGTGGAAACAAGTGAAGAACACATCCCGAGCGACTTACAGTAGGAGGACAATTAATATATAATACTAAGAAACAACCAATAAGTAATAGAAAAATCCATACTCTTTAAAGAAGTTGAAAATTAGAAAAATCACTTTATCAAGGAAAACAAGTGAATCGAAGAACAAAATACTTTTTGAAAATTTTCATTTTTCACTTTTTAGTAATTTTTCAAAATTTTGATATTTACAAAAGAAAAACACAAAAACAAGACACAACACAAAAACGATAAACCAAAAACAACAAAACAATCCACACAAAGCTACAATCCCAACAAACACATATTTATAACACATCCACCAAAGTATCCTCCAACAAGAAAATCAACCACAATATCCTCGAACACAACAAACCATCAATCAAGAATCTACCTCTCCACACTTGAAACAAACATTGTCCTCAATCTTCAATACTAGGGAATGGGAAGGGAGAATAAGAGAATACCTTTGGAGCATAATTCTTCCCCACACTTGATCGATTTCATATCACTAAGCCATCTTGCTTCTATGTGGCTTCTTTCTTGCTAGAGATACCTACAAACAAAAACAAAAACAAACAAAAACATAAATATGTGCAAAGAAGTGCGGTTTTAAGGAAACCGTCAAACCTACAAATCACTCTTATCTACTTAGTGCCCACCAAGGATCTCATTAATTTGTCAAATGAGATAGACCAATCCTCATTAAAGTGATCATAAGGTATCATAGTGGATAAGCATGACCAAAGATGATAGAAATAAGAGGTGGGAAGATGAATGAGATACTTAAGACAAGGGGTAAGAAACCCAAAAATCTCAAATTCATCAATGACACTTGCTTTGAAATTGAAGCCATAGTCAAGTGGCAAGCAAGGAACATCGGCCTCAAAGATAGAATTATCAAAATTCTCATCAATATACATGGCCTCAAAGGAAGGGGTAAGAGAAACAAAGTCTACATAATCAGTAGATGAAGGGGAATCATCCTCAATATAAGAAAAAGACTCAAATTTCTCTAAAATGGGCTCCTCAAAGAAATCTAGTTCAACATCCCATTTATCCCCAACTACTCCAATGTTCTCAACATCCTCAACATTCTCGTCAACAAAATCATCATCATTATCTATAAGCATATTATAACCATTCACATTCTCATGGGGAAGGGGAAGATAATGATAATCAACCTGAGATCGAACATAAGGCACATCCACAAGAGAAGAAGATTCCACATTTTCACCTATAGCATCAAACATAGAATAGTCATTAAATTCAACTCTATCTTGTGGTCCTCTCTTAAATGCCCAAATAGACTTTCGATTCTCATCGGCACTAGCCATGACCTCAATTAAAGCTCTAGCCTCATCAATGCTCAACTCATCAAATGCTCCTCCGGATGATATATTCACAAGGTTTCTAAGAGAAGGAAGCAAATTATCAAAGAAAATAAGCATGATTTGGCAAGGTGAAATACCATGGTGGGGACAAGCTCTCAATAAACCCTTAAATCTACCCCAAGTCTCACTCAAAGTCTCAAACTCGCCTTGTTGGAAATTATAAATTGCACGAATCCTTTGGGCGGTTTTAGAGGGAGGGTAGAATTTGTTCAAAAAGGCTTGAGCTAAGTCATCCCAAGTGCAAAAGGTAGAAGAAGGGTGAGAGTATAACCATTTCCTAGCTTCACCCTTAAGACTAAAGGGAAAAAGTATGAGTTTGGTAGTCAGATTTGTCGTCAATCCTATATATTGGAAAATATATATATATATATATATATAGGAAATAGGATTATATTGGGTAAAAAATCTATCCTTCAAGGTTCCAACGGAAAGAATCAACCCTGCATCAATGCACGTGTTGGTCTATCCGGAGGTTTTACACCAATAATCCTATTAAGTAATGGAATACGATCATGCCCAATGACGAAATGTTATCCTTCAAAGTTAATCATTTCTAAAGCAAAGCCTAAAATATACTAACGACCATTTCAACCATTTTATTTATTTCTACTAACAACTAACGAGTAATATTAATAAAATATTTTCTACGTGGTACCCGTGTTTTTAGCTTTTCTATATACAAGCATTTTTATAATCATATATGGTACCTCTCACTTTTAGGGTATTATGTCTCCATATCTTTATTGACGTTTTCCGTCTTCTTTGATTATCTCAATTTTGCACGATTTTAAAGCAATTCATATTTTCTCATATAGAATCTGATTGAGGCGTTTCAAAAGTCTAACTTTATTTTACAGTTGTAATATTCAAAATTACAATTTTCTAAGTGCGTTTAAAAAATATTGTAGTACTAAAAAGCCCTTTGCAATGAAAACCATCACCCGATTAATAACCGTTCCCCGACTTCCGATTTATGTATTTCTAACCATTGTGAGATCAAATTAACTTAAGAATATCATCTAAAAGCATGTCAAACCATCATATTTTGGAGCCCAATGCTCCATAGATATACTCCTTTAATCCGAAACACCATTTTTAGTGGAGTAATGTACGGGGTATTTCTTAAAGCATGATTAACTATTTGGGTTATTTCATGATAATAATACCAACTATGCGTGTGCTTCTTAAATTAATACAAACTATACGTAATCTCATTTTAATACGAACTATGTCTTCATTAACCTCGTTTTTCTATGAGTGACCGACTACCTGTTGAACCTCCCTTATTCAACTCTTTCTCTAACTCTTCTTCTTCTTTTGATTTACATTTCGTGTTCATTTTCGGCCATTGAAAAAAAAAATTCGAAAATTCATCTTTCATTTTTTTTTCATTTAGTCTTATACTTCCTCCGTATCTATATGTTCGTCCACTTTGTTTAATATATGGGTGGAGTATTATATTGAAAGTGGACGAACATATAGATACAGAGGGAGTAGAAGCTATGAAAAAAAAAATTATTGTTATTTTGGCTTTCACGATGACTGCAACGGACCTAATAAAACTCTAGAAAGTTACAACAAGTCACTATAACCTGTAATAGCAAGTCATAATTTCATACATAACAAAACGAGATTAATGAATGCGTCGTTCATATTAAAATGGGATTACGTATAGTTTGGATTATTTTAAGAAACACACACATAGTTGGTATTATTCCCATGAAATAACCCTAACTATTTTGGGTAATTGTCTATTCCGTGTCTACTTTTTGTTCCCTTCTCACTTTGGACGTGTATCACCTTAATATTATCAGCCTTATAACTTCATTTTACTCCCTCATTTACTCACTTGAACACTCCCTATAACACCCCTCTAAAAATAAAATAAAAACTTCAAATATAAATTTAATTTATACTCCGTAATAAATTTACTATCGAAACACAACAGTAGTCCGTTTTGATATGCATTCTTTCTCGAGAAATCTTTGACCATAATTCCTATGTCGGGTCTAGGTCGATTTTTGGGTCCACTGTCATCCCTAGGTATGTAGAACAGTATGTTGCAAGACACGTGTCTAATACTCTCTCAATTTCAATAATTTATTTAAACATCTGGAATCCGAGCCTATTCTTTTCAATTCAATTCAGTTCAGATCCACTATAATGATTATACATGAGTGAGTTAGACAATGATTAGAAGTTGATTATGATTAACTAACTAGAGAAAGGATATATACCATATATACCCGCATGGTATATAATAGAAATTACATTTGTATCTCACAGTATATCTATCTATATAATAAAATAAAAAGTCATCCCTTTGAGTTACCCTCATATGCTAACCCACCTAGACATGCGACACGTGGCAACCCTAGACATGCGACACGTGGCAATCTCATAATCTAACCTCATACTCTCCTCCCCCTTCACCTCATAATCTAACCGTATTAAGCTAACTGTATTAGTTAACCCCAAATAAATTCCACCAAATAAATTTATGCTCCATTAAGTGTATTAATTTCAGGGAGACATGAATGGTACGGCGGTTACGATGGAATCCGAGGCTCAGAATCGATTTCGGCCTATTTATACTTTCCGGGTTCATACAATCGACAAGAACAAACCTTCATTTGCCTTCCTCTTTTCGTTCCTCTATAGTGTCACCATCGATTTGGTACAGACGCCGGTTCCGATCGCATCATTCTTTATCGGTAAGTTTTATGCTACTCGGTTATTGTTTCTAGCGGTCATGTTTAGGCTACTCGGTTCTTTATACTGTATGTTGTTCGGTTCTTGCAAACTGAATTATTAAGAAAGTGGTTAAATTATTTATACAGCCATCACATTGCATTCATGTCGATCATTTAGGCCATCACTGTTACGAGCAAAGATGACAGTAGATTTGTCTTACACTATAATTTGTGACGGTAATGAACTAATTAGCAAGCAAGGATTGATAGATAGATCTACGTCAAACTAACCTCAGTAGAAGTCCACACGGATGTCGACTGGAAATACCAATCATGTCCGACATGCAAGACTGGCATTCGAGAAGATAACACATGCGCTAATTGTAGCCAGACGATTCTCTACCCAACCCAAAGGTAACAACTAATTAAACTACAGCTTGCATGAAACAGAAACATGTAAAAATAATCATTTGCAGATATAGACTAATGACGACGATAAAGGACGGGGACACATATGCGCCTTTGGTTATTTTCCACAAGGAGGCAGAGAAGGTCATAGGGAAGCCAATAACTTAGTTGTTAAACTTATATGAGAAGGTAACGATCTAAAAATTCGTATCAATAATATTAGACTCGATATTAAGGGGGACCAAATTATGTAACTCACCTGCTATAGAATGGTATTGCAGGACAACGGAAAAGGGAAAGTATTTGACATCCTTCAGCAATGTGTTGGGAATTCATACACCTTCAAAGTAAAGATAGGGATAAATAAATTTGGGACTGAAAGAGAATTAAAAGTTCAAAAGACATTTATGGCTGAGACGCATGACTCCACACCCACCACAGCCCAAGACAAGGTATGCACGATTAATTTACTGCTTTTAGAATAACTATTTTTAATGTCAATTATATTCACACCAGAAAAAAACAAAGCGCAGAGCGTAGAAGGAAACAAGGGAAAATCCACTAGCGTAGAAGCGGCAGAAGACGAAATGATCGTCAACACTCCACAAGAACCACAAACTTCAAAGCGGCCAAAACAGTAAGTACAAAACAAACTACACTTACAAATAATCCTTACATTTGCTTCATTCTGCAAATTGACCTAAATCTGCCTACAATGTACCGCAGAGATGAACCCAAGGAAACAGAAGCAACCACGAAGGAGATTAGCAAGTATGCAAAGCGATTGCGCCCAACAGCACCACACCAAAGTTAAGAAGGTCAATATTCAGCAACCTACATTGATTGGAAAATTATTTATTTGTTCAGATTATTTAAGTACAATAAAGAATTATTATTTAAGTACTGTTTTCCATATACCATGACCTATATTCCAATTTCAATTCCAATTGCTTCATCAAGATTCGAAGGTGTGACTTACCCAGATTCGCAAACTCTTTTTTTAGTAACATCAAATTGTCTTCTATCTTACACTTATAGACAGAGCAAACAAAACTTCGTGTAACAAAACCAAACACTACGACTTTCACTCTTTTAACAATTGACTTCTACATTGAAACCAAGAATCCACAACAAAGACGTTGCGATAAAGAAAAGTCGCACAAATACACTATTTGCTACACCCGTGAATTTCACGGGCACGAAAACTAATTCAATATAATAAATCAATCTTCCCCAATTCACAAGTTTGATACACTATTTATTTTATTTCAACTATTTCAATTCAATTTAATTTAACTCTGTCATGCAAAAGGAGCGTGACTAATTAATAACCAACAAGATTCTAACGTAACCCGACTTATTAAAATTTGGCCCAATTCTTCATTTTCCATCAAAAGATTCTGCAATCAAGTGGGCCCACTATTTTAGCAGCATTTTAAAATGCATTCATTTTTGAGCTATTGGGCTATTAGAGAGAGTAGTATGGATGTGAAATCGGCAATCATCTGGTTTTCAGATAGTGAAAAGCCCAAATGCACTCCGCTTCCCCCTTTTTGAAGGGTATGACTATTGATAACCGTAATTCTTTCTGTTGGTTTTGTTGTCCGGGTGTCCTACATGCGGTGTAATTCAATGATACACTTACACGCGGTATATGAAATTTTCATACACAACAAATCATATCGTGCCACGTGTCAAACTTGAGGTGATTAGTCTAGGGTTAGGTTAGTAATTTTGCAACTTTAGTTAATTATTAACCTAACTCTAATTAACCTAATTTTAGAAACTTTTTTTATTTTGTTTTTATTTTACATTTTTTATTTTCTTGAAATATATATATATATATATATATATATATATATATATATATATATATATAATTGGAAGAAAACGTAAATATCCATGAATTACTTTAAAATTTACGGAAATTTTAATTAATTTTTGGGTTATATTCACGTTTTTTTACAAATATAAAAAATATTAATTATAAATATATGTTCCATTGTAAAAAGAGTATACAAAATATTTAAAAGATCTATAGAAATATAGAAGGGACTGAAATAAAATATTAATTGAGAATATTCCTGATAGTATATTCCACTAACCTAAATTAGGGGATCATAAATAGTATACAATATATGAATATATTAATCCAAGATATTAATATCCAATATATTAATATATTCTAATAATAATAATATAATTATTAATTATATATATTATTACTAATAATAATAACATAATATATTACTAATATATATAATTACTAATATGTTTAGTATTTATCTTTTCAAAAAAATCAATATATTTTCATTTTTGAAAATTTTATTTATTTATTATTTATTTTAATATATTTACGTTATATAATAATAATAATAAATTATGATCTTAAAAAAGCACAAATATGTAATCATATTAAATAATTGTACATTTTAAATTAATTGAAAATATATTAATAATATTATATAAATATTTTAAGAAAATAAAAAATGCAAAATAAAAACAAAAACAAAAAGTTTCTAAAATCAGGTTAACTAGATTAAGGTTAACAATTAACTAAAGATGCAAAATTACTAATCCAACCCTAGACTAATCACACTAGGTTTGACACGTGGCGCGACATGGTTCGCTGTGTATGAAAATTTCATACACCGCGTGTAAGTGTAGCCTTTTCGCCTGTTTTGGGTTAAATTCTCATGGATTTAATCTTGATTTTCTTCTTGAAAGATGTGATACTATTTCATACAGTAATTTGTGGACAGATACTCCGTATATACCTCTAGTATTTAATCTAACACAAATCACTTCTTCAACTAAAATTTGTAATCCTTAAATCAAATCTTTATTTCAACATTTTTTGGTAGAGATCACCATTTTAGCATTCTTGCCAAAAACCATGGTATTGATAAGTTAGAATGGCTCAAAGTTTCTTGTAATACTCGTCTCACAAACATTTATTTTAAGACATTTCATAATTTAATAAAACTCAAAATGATAACTATCATCCTGTGAGACCGTCTCATTTGAGAATGAATGTATCTCCGTGGACCGTGATAACTACCTCTCACATTAAACAGAGTCTGATAGCCTCATGTCATAGTCGGCCTACACGCCATACAAAATTTCTCAACTACTTGCAGAGTTGCAGTGCCCCCACTCCCACTCCCACTCCCCCTTCCTTAATCACAGTTACTTACTTAATCAATAATCATCCTCCTTGATTTAGTAAACTACTTCTCCCTCCGTATCAACTATTTTCAGATTACAGGGATTATTTATTATAGATTTACAGCAATCCTCCATCCCCAGCCATTCCTATCACAATTCACGACCTTTCCTTTGCTATTTTAGCATTCCTGCCACCCCTTTTCCTTTGCTATTTTAGCACTACCCTTTCCTATTTATACCCTCAACACCCCACCCCACCCCACCCCCCCATTCATTCCCTCATCCACCACCATCCCCATTTGCCATCGCATTTGCATTTGCATTTGCCGTTGCATTTGCCATGGCCACCTTCTTCCTCTTCCTCTTCCTCTTCCTTTCTTCCCTCCTTTTCGTCTCCGCCTCTGGTTCACCTCCTCACGCCTTAATTCAGCAGGCGTGCCGGGCCACTCTCCACCCGCACGCCTGCCACACTCTGGTCTCCGCCGCCCGTATTCCGCCCCACGCCAAACCAACGGATGTCATCAAAGCCGCATTCTCAACCTCCCGCCGCAATCACAAGGCTGCCCAGGCGATGGTGAGGAAAATTCTCCACTCCTCCGCCGGCAACTTCAACCGCACCCGGGCAGCCCTGACCTGCCTTGAGAGTCTCTCCTATTCCAATTCCCGCACCGCCGCAGCAGCCAAGGCCGTGGGCAAGGGGAAGCTCCGCGACGCCCGTTCCTGGGTGTCCGCGGCGCTGCACTACCAGTACGGCTGCTGGTCCGGCCTCAAACACGTCAACGACTCCGTCTCCATCAACTCCACCATGACCTTCCTCGACACCAGGCTCGTCGTCTCCACCAGCATTACGCTTAGCATGTTGCGGGCCCTGGACGCCATTGGTACCCACACCGCTTCCTGGACCTCGCCCCGCACCGAGCGGGACGGCTTCTGGGAGCCTGTTGTCGGGTCGGGGCCGGTGGAGGTGGGGTTCGACTTCGGCAGGCTGGGGGTGAACGCGACGGTGTGTAAGGACGGTTCGGGCGGGTGTTACAAGAGCGTGCAGGAGGCGGTGGATGCGGCGCCGGTGAAATTGAGGAGGGGGAGGAGGTATGTTATCAGGATAAAGGAAGGGGTGTACGAGGAGACGGTGAGGGTGGCTTATAATAAGACCAATTTGGTGTTTATTGGGGATGGTATCGGTAAAACTGTAATTACAGGCTCTCTTAATGCTGGTATGCCTGGTGTCGGCACCTATGATTCTGCTACTGTCGGTAAGTATCTACACCACACAACATTCTAATTTCACTTTCAATTTGAATTTACTTTTTCGTACAAATCATCCATGATGTAGCGTCTATAATTACGTCTATTTTTATTCGAGTGATCGCATTATTTCGTGGAATGAAATCTTGTTCATCATCCTACGGTAAGTTCATCATCCTACGGTACGTTTGAGATTGGGTGTCACCTGATATCGTTAATCATTTTTCTTGATTTATTGTCAACAATGGCAAGCATTGATTGTTTCATGAGTCTAATAAAACTTTTGGGTAATTCTTGAGTCGTCACAAACTTGTGATGGATATGCTCATCACAAAGTATGTCAGAGTTATAACTTTAGGTGAAATGTTAACAATGCAGGAGTTCTTGGTGACGGATTCATGGCAACCGGGGTGACATTCGAGAACGCATCACCACCACCTACGAACCAAGCAGTAGCCTTCAGATCAGCAAGCGACTTCTCCTACATCGAAAACTGCGAATTCCTAGGCAACCAAGACACACTCTACGCGCACTCCCTACGCCAGCTCTACAAATCATGCCGCATTGAAGGCAGCGTCGACTTCGTCTTTGGGAACGCAGCCGCCATCTTCGACAACTGCACCCTCTTAATCCGGCCACGTCAACAGAACCCCGAGGCTGGGGAGAAGAACGCAGTGGCAGCCCACGGGAGAACCGACCCTGGTCAAACCACAGGGCTGGTCTTCATAGGCTGCCTCATTAACGGGACACAGGAGTACATGGAGCTGTACCGTGCTAACCCTAAGGTGCATCTCAACTATCTAGCGAGGCCGTGGAAGACGTATTCTAGGACCGTTTTTATCAATTGTAGGATGGAAGAGTTGATTAGTAAAGAAGGGTGGTTGCCCTGGGATGCAGATTTTGCGCTAAGCACGCTTTACTTTGGGGAGTTTGGAAATACAGGGGAGGGTGCGAGTTTGTCGGGTCGGGTCCCGTGGAGTAGCCAGATACCTGAAGAGCATTTATCCACATATTATGTACGCAACTTTGTGCAAGGGAATGAGTGGATCACCGCTGCTTCTCATCGAGTTTAATGAACTTTCGTTACGTTGTTATTATTGAAGGAAAGGTGATTGTAGAGATGAGGTTAGACACAACTAGACAGACACAAGTTTCATAGGTTCACATGCCATTATGACTTATGAGCATGCATGGTCCTTGCCATTCTCAAACTCTTTCTGGCTGGAAAAAAGTAAAAAGAAAAAAGAAAAAAAGCCAATACCATTTTTTGACAAAAAAATGTCGTAATTGATGATATAATTTGAAATAATTACTTCCCAAGTGACTGTGCGCTCTATATTTTAATATTCCTCCCTCTGTTTTTATATTTCTTTTCGCTTTATAAACTTTGTGAGAAGTATTTAATTAAAACGAAAAGAAATATAAAAACGGAGGAAGTATATCCTAAATTTTACGTCATTCAAAAATTTTACGTTATTCAAAGACAACGTATACGTACTGTTAGCACGGGTTAAGAATGCATGAGTGATACATCCAACTCTTTGGATCACGGCCTCTTTTATGGTACGTACAATTTACGCGGACACTTGAAAGGTTGGAGTAATGTTGTTAGCCATTTAGAAATGTATGTAATGTGGCTCTACTTTACCATGCACATACTTTGACTTGTGGGTGTGGGTTGTGATTGTGTGAATTGTGATGGTTGATGATGTTTACCTACGACGACATATCCACACATACAACGCTAACATTCCACAATTCTCACATGCACTTCTTGACCAAACTTCCAATCCTCACCTATGCCTACTTAATGCTGGAGACATCTTATTATTGTGCATATTGAATGTGAGTGAAACCAGTTTTTGTGGATATATCGCTTTATGCATTACCAACTTCCGAGCAATTTTTCTGTGAAATCGTCTCTGGTTAACTCATCGTGAGATATATCTTTTATGTGGGAGCAGGGACGGCTTATAGGGGGTTCAGGGTGAGCGGGAGAACTGGGCCTCCAAATTCATTGGATCTCATAATTCTCTTTCTGAAGATTTACTCTATATACAGAAATATGAGATATTATGTACATATGTGATTTGTAGTGGAGTGGTTTTAGTGTTATCTACCTCTTGAGAAATCATGGGTTCGGACCATGTTGGATGCAATCCTATTTTTAACTCGAACTAGGCCTCCGAATTTTTTAAGATGCCTCTATATGGGAGGTCTTATCATAAATTTATTGTGCGACTATCTCATATAAGAATTGGTCAACTCCCAACACTTCATCAGGCCATCACCTCGGTCATGCACTGATCGTTGTCATGTTTGGGATTCAAGAAGACAATAATGAAGAGTATCACAAATTCTCTTAGGAAAGGTTCACGATAATTTTATTGTAAGATATTCCATACAAACGATGATTATGTTTTGATAGTTAGTGTGTTCTACTACTTCTATAGCGGAGCATATATTAGATAACTCTTGTAATAAGAATACACTTAGGAGTTAGAATAAAGATTGCATGGGAATGAAATATACTCCATACAAATTAAATGTTCCACTAGGTGTGTTTTCCTCGGGCACCCCGATGAATTTTGAGGATATAAATGTCTCAACCTCAGCACCGGCAAACTCATCCACTCCCGTCACGTTAGTTTCGATGAAGATTTTTCCATTTGCTCAGTCCGATCCACAACCCGTTACGACATATTTAAATTTATTTACATGTTATTATTATTATTATTGTTGTTGTTATTATTATTATTATTATTATTATTATTATTATTATTATTATTATTATTAACTGACTGATTGAGTAATCATATGGGTAAAATATGCGTAGTGTAGAAAAATAAGATTAAAATATTGTAGACGTAAATAATGTTAGAGAGTTAAACGTGGTCGTGGTGTAAATATGATACTGTAAAATTCACTAAATATACGTATAGAAAAATATGATTAAAATATTGTGGCGGTAAATAAACTTAGGGTTCGTTTGGTTCATGCGGGAACTTATTTCCTGGAGAAAGTTGCAATTCCCAGGAAGTTACTTCCCACTCCAATTTCCCGGGAATTTGAAATATTTGTTTGGTTGACATCCTGGAATTCACACTTCCCGGGAATTGAATTCCTACCTCTTGTTTGGTTGACGCGACCTAATTCCCATGATTTTGATTACAATGACTATTATGCCCTTTATTAATCAAGGGTATAAAAACTTATGAATTTATTTTTTCAACAACTTAAGAAATATCTGAAATTATCTTCACTATAATATGCAGTCGTAACCAAATTACGTTATCAGCGTAAAAAATAACGAACATAATTTATTTATTTATTTTAAAAAAAAAGTTCCGAGTTAACAAAAAAATAGATGAGTGGAAGCAGTAAATTCTGAGTTAACAAAAAAAATTTGAGTTAAAAAAAAATAATGCAGAAAAGTTGAGAGGAAGCCGTAAATGGAGAATGGGGATGAGAAATTAGGGTTAAGTGAAAAATAGATGAGTGGAGAAGGGGTAAAAAAGTCACTTGAATAATTCGGGATGTGGGAAGTGCAACTCACCGAGGGGGGGTCGGTGAACAATTTCCCGCATCATGCAGGAATTGCAAGTGATGGGGTGAGTTTGAGTTCTCCCATTTTTTTAGTTTTGGGTAACCAAACAACTCCCCAGGAAAGCATTTCATGGGATGTTGCAATTCCCGGGAAGTGAGAGGGCAACCAAACGAGCCCTTAGAGAATCAAACGTGGTGTAAATGTGATATCACTACATAGTGAGTGTTAATGTACATTTTATTTCTTATTTAATTTACTTAATCTATTTACATATTTTTATTCGTATTTTATTTTCATATTTGATTGAGATCATATTATATTGAAATTTGTTTATTATAAAAAAAAATCATTAAAGCTTTGTTGTTGTAACTAAAGTCCGAAAAGTAAAACGTAAGAATAAATTATAATATTTGGTTGATATAAAAAAGTAGAAAAACGTGTTATTATAACGTATTTGATGTACTTGTTTAAATTATGATTAAATTATCACTAATATGGTAATGAAATAATGCAAGATTAATTATTTATGACAAATTTTGTATGATGATGACACGTGACAATTAAATATGGTCAGTGACTTCTGCTTTAATATAATACGGAGTAATATATAGTAATCCCTCCGTTCCAATGAATTGTTTGTCTTTGCTTTTGGCACCAATGGCAAGAGATCCAATGAGGAATTGACATGTGGAGCCAAGTTCACGAGAAGGTCAAATTACATATAAAAGACCTCCCTAAAATAGAAAGACTAACAATTGATTGAGACGCCCCAATATGGAATAGACAAACAATTCATTGGGACGGGTGGAGTATATGATTAAACCAGATATTTCGTAACTGTTAATAATTAAACTTATTGGGAAACAATATTGAAGCAATATGATACTACGTTAACTAGATTTGCTAATGACCCGGCCTAAACCCGATCTGACCCAACATAAAAGTTGACCCGAAATGATCCAATCCAAACCCAACTCAATATGACCCAAATAACTTAATTCGACCCAAATCCGACCCGAACGCCACTTCTCATATAATGTGTTTTTCCCTCTCCATCGTCGTACAAATTACTAGGGTCACCGGTCACGTTACTCACGTATATAAATCTGGGGTCTATAATGACGTGCACGATTTAGGGCCCGATGTACATTCCTCTAGAAACCCCATTCCAATTCCCAAACCCCTCTCCCCTCTAAAACCCTTTCGTCACCGATCTACATCCCACACGCCTATCGGCCTATACCATGAACCGTGCATTCAGCCTAACCGCCCTCCGCCGCGCCGCGGCGGCAGCAACCCTCTCGCACCACTCCCTCCGCCCATCGGCTCCCTTCTCTTCTTCCGCTTTCCCCCACTCCCGGTTCGGCTCGGCTTCATCTGCCCACCCTTCTCTCGGCTTTGGAGCCAAGACGACTGCATTCTTCTCCGTCGTAGCCGCCGCCACCACAACACTCGGCCAAGAAGCCATCGCCAAAGAACAGCAACAGCTTCACTCTCATGACTTCAACGACGTCGTTCTCTACCAGTATGAAGCTTGCCCTTTCTGCAACAAGGTCAAAGGTATTCCTTTCTTCTTTGATTTTTCTGGGATTTGCAATAAAAGTAAACGTAGTTATATGACCCGGTTGTCGGTAATCGATGTGGGTGTCTTTTGAATTTTGATGTTATTAGTCGTTTGGTACTTGGTTTCCTGTGATGTATGATTCCTGAAAATACAGATCGCTCTTAAAGTTTGTAACTTTGGGTTTAAATACTGTCGATTTTGTATATCAGGTATTGGTAATTTGTTCTATTGTATTAGCTGGGGTTGTAGTTGTGAAATGAGGTGGAATTTGTATTGGATTGAGGCAGTTAAAACTACGCGATTTGGAAACATTGGTGTGATCCTAGTGCAGGTTTATGAGTTATGACCTTACGTTTGCATATTAATTATGGGTTGAAACAAATACGGAGTAAGAAGGAATGTAAATCCTCACTCCCCACTTCGGATTCTTGAGTGCATTGATTGTGTGATTGAGATACGATTATGTGCAGCATTGGAATAAATCAGGCCGATGCGTTTTGGTTACTCGTACTAGTTAGTTGAAACATCTGTCTCTAGAAAATGGCTCATCGGATTTGTGTGTAGATTGGTTGAAATATGTTTTATTCCGTTAAATCTTCTGTCATCTAGAATAGTACTGTAGTTTATAGTAAAAATCGAGACATATAGAAATATCAATGGGCAAGCAAGAAGGCACTAGAACGGTCAGAGAATGTTGGTGGAAACCAGACAGTTTAGTTGATATTTTGCCCAGTAGGCTTTTTAAGATCATTTCATAGTTGTTTGTTGTGTTACTCCGACTCTCCGACACGGTGTTGGACATGCTGCTTTGGGAGAAATTTTCAGTCTTTTGGTCTAACGTGAAGTGTCGAAAGGTTGTGTCGTATGGGACACACGACACGGCACCTAAGTGACGTGGAGTAACATAAGTTGGGAATTACACGCTAAACAGTGGAACTTACAACATCCACTATATAAAAAACAAGCTAGGGGCTACTCTCGCGAGACATTTGATTGTAAAATATACATTTTCATTTGAAAAGTAAGCGTGCCTCTTGTCCTAAGGGGTGCCCATTGCCTCACGGCTTGGACCCCATCACCTAAGTGCACCTTGTGCCTTTCTCAAACTAAGCCAAAATTCCAACAAGGTTTGATCACGAAATCCATTTATTCTCCATCTTGTTATACTTTGAATAGTGAGCTTACATTTGGGGATGTTATGAAGGTTGCCGGACAATTCACCTATCTAGCAATTGCCTTTGTTTAATCTTAGATTACAGTGTACTTGGTCATTTGTTGATGCAAAAAGCATTAGAGGTTTACCAAAGGTGGAATTGGGATCTGCTAGAACACCAACCCAGAAGCTTAGTACTACGCTAGCAAAACCATTTAGACTCAGTCCCTGTAGTTTTCTTGAACTCTATTTTTCCGTGGGATAAGATACTGTATGAAGAGTTTGAAAGTGTGGAGAAACTGGGTGTGACATCTGTAAATTCAAGACAGGGAACACAAGACTTGATAGTCTAGAAATAATGAAAATGGGAACCTTTCCACTAGTCAAAATAGTCAAAGAATTGTTTAGGGATAGATTCTTTGTTAAATCATACAAGCCTCAAAATTCAAGTTTATTCTGTTCTTTTTGGTCATTTGAAATTTGGAGAAACTTGTACGATCGATATCACGGCTATATTCTTATTGGACATCTAATTAAGTAATGTATTTACTCCATGATCTGTTTAAGCTAAAGTACCAGTTTTTGGCACTTTGTTGTACCCTGTTTGTCTCTCCCTCCCTCACTGTTGCTCATTGTGTTTAGCATTCCTGGATTACTATAACATACCCTACAAAGTTGTGGAAGTCCATCCTTTCAGCAAGAAGGAGATCAAGTGGTCTGAGTACAAGAAGGTACCTATAGTGACTGTTGATGGCGAAGCGCTTGTGAATTCATCAGGTTCTAACTCTTAAACCAACTTGCCACCCCCTTTCCATAAAATATCCTGTTAACCGATCCAAGATTAATAAGGAATATTGTTATGTGGTTGCAGATATCATCACTTCTTTGTTTAAGAAAATGCAATCTGGGAAATCCTCTGGCTCCGAAAGATCTGCTGAAGAGGAGGAATGGCTTGGGTAATCACTATTTCTGTTATAGTTTCCTTTTTTTTTTTTTTTTTTTTTTTTTTTTTTCTGTTGTGACTATTATGGTTGCATCACACACGA
This sequence comes from Agrostemma githago, assembly GCA_958450325.1. Taxonomy (NCBI): domain Eukaryota; kingdom Viridiplantae; phylum Streptophyta; class Magnoliopsida; order Caryophyllales; family Caryophyllaceae; genus Agrostemma; species Agrostemma githago. The sequence goes on from OY288255.1 coordinate 4,656,489, forward strand.
GTAAGCTCAAAATACTTTCTGCACATCTGTGCTAATCATTACTCACTGTATTGCATTTTGTGGATAATGCGTGTCAAATTCATTGGTGATGCTACAAATAATATTCGCTTACTAACTTAACGGTCATGAACACTTGCGTTATTCTTTGCATTGTGGACCACATACTAACTTAATTTTTATGCCAACTGGTGGCAGGTGGGTGGATAGTCATCTGGTGCATGTCTTGTCACCAAACATTTATCGAACAACGAGTGAAGCCCTTGAATCTTTTGACTATATCACAACTCACGGTAAGTAATGTTGTTTTGTTGAATGTAAAATGAATTTGGTAGCACTTATGACTTATCATATGGAGTACATCATTGGGGTAGAATCTCCTTTTCTCGGTCAGCAAGCATGTGGAACAGGAATTCCTTGATGGTTGTGAACACGTATAATGCAGCCTGGTGAAGTGGTGATCTCCATATCCGCCAATGCTTTTATATTTGATATAATCTCGGTAACCATAAAAAGGAGAACGAATTTCACACATTTGTATGCACAAAGAGTAGTTACTAGGTGCCTGCGTAAGGTTATTCTGGGTGTCTCACTTGGTGCATATTTAGTACCAGCAGCAACAATCCTTTTCAGCGCCAGAGTTTTCATTGCGTTCACAATGTGCAGGAAATTTCGGATTCATGGACAGAATGGTGGCAAAGTATGCTGGTGCCACCGCCATGTACTTCGTGTCCAAAAAACTGAAAAAGAAGTATAACATAACTGATGAACGAGGTGCATTGTATCAAGCTGCAGAAACATGGGTAGATGCTCTGAAGGACAGACCGTTCCTTGGTAAATACTACTCCGTAATTACTTGTGTAACAGTATTAAGAGATTGGTATACAAAGATTGGTAATGCCATTGCTGATGATTTCGTATCCCTATCTAATTTCACAGGAGGCTCGAAACCTAATCTTGCTGATCTTGCTGTATTTGGTGTCTTGAGACCAATCCGGCACCTACGATCGGGCAAAGATATGATAGAGAACACACGAATCGGTGATTGGTACTCTCGAATGGAGGAAATGGTGGGAGAGTCATGCAGAATAACGGCATAGTTTACTCAATAAAGGTCGGAAGACTTACTTTCGTTACTTTTAAGTTTCTATCACCTTCTTGTCGATCAAGGCTACAAATTCAATTATTTTAAAATCATGTGATTGATATTAGGCACTATTTTGCCTCATATTCCCAAATTTACACGCTTTAGGGTATGGTATACGATTGCATAAAATTTTCTTCGTTGGTTACCATTGAAGCGGAGATGGGTACCCAATTAAAACAGAAAAGCATTAACATTACTCAATACTACGTGTTTTATTGTGTACAGATTTTGTTGCCTCTTCTATATTTTGCTTCTTGCATTCGAATAAGATAGATATTGATGGCAATCCTAAAATTGCTAGTGGACCATCAAATGCAAGTGATGGGCTACACTTTTGATGAAACAGCAAATATGATGGACCGTTTCTTTTAGAGGCTCCGGAATGAGAGAGTTGATGTGGGTGATGGGCGTGGTTGTTGGTCATAACAAATGAGTCCAAGTATTTATCTACTGCTAGTTTTAACCCAGCGTAAAGTGGACCTGCCTTTAAAAATTGTGTTATTCTATTAAAGAAAAGAATATTTACATATATTAATTTTTGCTCGCATATTTTGAAGAAATATGAAATAGAAAAAATATTTGTTGAATACAAAATTCATTTTAATATCCAGATATTATAAATGATAGTAACTGAGTTAATAGTTTATATTTCGAATTAGTCCAATGATATTAGAGAGTTGGGTGATAGATGAATCAAAAAGTTATGTGTATTTTGTCCTAAAAACATAAGTAATGTAGTTTGTACTCCCTCCTTGTTTTTTTTATCTTTCCTATTTCCTTTTTTGCACTAGTTCAACAATCTTCTCTTTTTTCTTTTTGGCACTAGTTCAACAATCTTTCCTCTTTTCATTTTTGGATTGTACTTTAATCAATTTTTTATTCTTCCTTCAATTCTTTATTCTTTTCTTTACTCACAATCCCACTATACTTCTACTTTATACCCACATTTTCTTACTTTAATCCATTTTTTATTTTCTTCTTAATTTTTGTGCCATAAAAAAGAGGGAGGATAAAATCAACTAGGAGGGAGTATATGTTTAAAGTTTAACCATAAAATAAGTGCATTTTTTTCAAAATACACCTTGGTTTGGCTACTTCCATGATACTATGAGAAAAAAAAGGTTATTTCATGGAAATAATCTCAAATATGCGTGTATTTTGTTATTACCAGTCATAGGTCCGTTGCAGTCATCGTGAAAGTCAAAATTACAATAATTTTTTTTTTCGTAACTTCTACAATAGTAATTGAAAAAGAAATGGAAGATGAATTTTTGGAAAAAATTGAATATGGAAGGTTCAACAAACAGTCAGCCACTCATAGCAAAGTTAATGAAGCGTAGTTCATATTAAAATGAGATACGTATAGTTTGTATTAACTTAAAGCACGCGCATAGTTGAAATTATTCCCGTGAAATAACCTTGAATGATAATCTGGCTCATAATAAGGGATTCGGCTTATATAATAATGACTTCATATGCTGCTTCAGGAGGGTGGAACGGTAAAAGCTATCCCAAAACAGATGTTTTGTTTGACACAAGGAAGAGAACTTGTGATACGAGAGCCCCGTTTCTAACAACCCTGATCCACGGCATCCTCTGTCAACAACTTCGAACCCTAATTTCACAAGTCATCGACAACCGTGTAAATAAATAAAATAAGAATAAGAAAAAAAACAAGAATTTGGTTTAATCGACATGAATGTTTAGTGAGTTGTTTTGCTTTGTTTTTTTTTTGCCAAAGATTCAAAATCCACCCTATTACAAAGGAAGAGCCATAACCATTAAGGTATGCGCTCTTTTGTTTAAGGATCGAATTACAACATTAAACAACATATTAATAAACAAGGAACTAGGACCACGCCTAAGAGCCAACTGTTGACAGTAATGAGCAGTAGGAATGGCACGAGCTTCCGCACACTTCATATCTTCTTGAGTGATCATTCCAATAGACTGTCTACTCTGAACGGACAAGTAACAAGAACAAGTTGCACTTACGTCACAAGGACGTAGAAAGAAAACGGGGTAAACCAGGCCAAAAAACCTGTCCCAGCTGGAGATAACACTCCTGCAGCTTTGTAATCGAACTAGCCGTGCAAAAGACCAACGATCCAAGGGAAGAAGCCAACCAAGGAGAAAGAATGAGAAACACCCCGTAACCATATTCATACTCGTAACCACCAAAGAGAACCCAACACAAACAGGGCACGCGATCTTCATAAATCCCTTGTAATAATCAAGGGTACTTAGCATTCTCCTCAAGAAGGAGATTATTACGAAAGAAGAAAGTAGCGTAATATAGTTACATGAGTTCATCGTTGGAGAACCACCACAACCAAACCACACTACACCATAATCCAACTTATCCCACAAGCAATCACACTCCGATCATGACCCAGCTAAGAAAACTCCAGCAAACTCCAAAGAAGCCCAAGACCACATTCAAAGATAACCTATCCATCATCGCAAGGAAAGAACAAAGAAAACACCTCGAAAAAACGAGGCAAGCCAACAAAACAAAAAGGCCGACCCACTCTTAGCAACAAAGATCAACAAGACAAACCGTCGAAACAACGACCAACCAAACCCGAAAAGCAACCTACTGGAACCACAAAGACTACAAACCAACAAAGAAAAAGCAACCTGAACCAAGTTAGACTAACAAAAGCTAAGGTGGGGGAGGGGGGCGAGGGGAGGGGGAACACCCAGTCGAGACTAACAAGGAACAACGGACCCAAAGGAGACTCGACCAAGACAAAGATGACATACCAAAGGGTGGGGGAGGGGGGGGGGGGGGGGGGGGGCGAGGGGAGGGGGTAACACCCTCTAATAATCGAACCAGATCGGGATCGAGCCAACCCAAAAGACACTGAAAAAAGCAACATCGACATACCAACGGGTGGGGGAAGGGGGCGAGGGGATGAGGGGACACCCATTAGTAGTCGACACCAGGGAAGGTCGACAACCTGACCAACAAACAAACCAAAAAGGGGAGAGCGACCAACACAGAAGCAAAACAGCGAGGCAAAATCGGTCGACGACAACTGTGATAGATCAGCCACCAAAAGACGGCCGGACACCAGAACAGACCAAACAAACCAAAACAAAACCCAGCACGACATGGAAAAGGAGATCAGTGGCCAACGGACCGATCCGAAAAGCATGCAAAAGGATTTCAAATCTGTGAAAATGATAGGAGGGCCGGAGATGGAGCTATATTAAGCCCCATCTCCGACATTGATTGAGGGAAAGGAGGGAAAATGGGTGGCGGCGACTGTAATGGTGGAGTATTAGGGTTTTCTGTTTTTTTTTGCTTTTAGAGAGAGAAAAGAGAGCTTTTAGAGAGAGAATTTTTTGCATGATATGCGTAAGTTGGAGTGTACTACCATAGTTTGTACCATTGAGCACGAAATCAAGTACAATGGTGTAAGTATCTATGTAGAGCAAAGTGGCGTCCCTGATTTGTGTGCCGAGGTTCCTAAGACTAAGATCAAGCTTATCATTGTGGCACTTGGGACATCTGCGGTTTAGACCGCCTCGTAGTGTTCTTTGGGATGGAAGATATCCCAAGGGTGGCACATTGCGTAGGGCAAATGTCGGCAATCTTCTGAGCCCCCCATCTCATATAACAGCTGATAAACCATAGATGTATTAGAGATGTACTCTCAGTTAGGCAATCAAGGCTTTCATGGTAGTAAGAACTCACTCTCTTACATGAGAGTTAGCAACATTAGAAGAAACGACATGTAAAGTGCATATTAGTGACCCTGTATATCAGAGAGATGCGGAGGATGAGAAACCTAGGAAATCATAGAGAATACGGCCACTGGAGAATCGCCCAGTAGGCTTCTGTTTGTAGCCTGAATTGCAGGAGCACCGTCGATATTGAATCTATTGTCTGCAGAACTTACCTTGTTAAGCCTCATTCGTTTCAACTCGTAGTTATTTTGTCTCAGTTACTTAAACCCATTTCACTTCAACTATGTTCACTTGAATTCATCCTACTCCAGTCCAAAACAACAAGATCATACTAGCAGAGTAAAAGGATACAGTATAATTATTCATTTGCAACGGGTACCAAAGTTTAAAAGAGTTGTCAAAAGAGCACAAATCATACTTTCAGAAGTTACAAGAGACAGCATGAGGATTGATCACAGATCCTCGATGCACAAATAAAATAAAAAATGTCGATACATAGTTACATACCATGTAGCCGCTCTTAGTAAGATTGTAGAAGCTAACCTAGGGGTGTTCAATTGACACCATACATTGTGTTCCAAAATTGCCTTCCATAACCAAATTGCTGGAAAAAAAAGCAACAGATTTCATTCATACTCTTTGGTACAGAATCCTCTCTCAGAAAAGAATGGCAATGACTAAGTAAACAACAATAACCTGAACTACGTACGAGAGCTGGTAAGAAGCTAAAGAGAAGACCATGTCCCAAATGTCGGATCAAATAGACCATGTCGAACGGACTGTAAGAGCCGGCATTTGATTGTTACCATCCATTAGATAGATAAAGGCTGGCTGTAAAGATAGTCTTTTTCCCAAATTGAACTTAAGAAACGCCTCGACTTGAAAATGGTCCCAACTTTTTGGACCCTGGATAGACCCACCCAAATTCAACCCCCATCCGATTTCATCTTCTGGGAAATCGGACATGCCAACTGACCACTGAAGAAATGATGGATCACCATTTTTCATTTGAACCCAACCTCTAACTCTTGTGCTCTCATCAATCTCCGATTCAAGCATAACAGCAAGTGAGCCACCTGGCTGAATTTCCAAGGGCTGAGAAGACGTTTCTGTCGGAGTATCAGGACGTTGATGACGTCTCCAGATGCCTGGAGGAATAGTTAAGGATCCATGGAAGACCGGTAGCCCTGCTTTAGGCACCTGTTGGAGTCCAAAAAGGGAGAGTTTTGATGCTCGGGGAAGTTGATAAACAATCTGCCCGAATGTACTGAAGCATTGCCCAACTGACCCAGGAAGATCAATAACAAACTGAGCTAAAGAAGCGACAATGTTTGGATTCTTTATTGTTACACCAATTGCGCTTCCATGGTTTTGATGCAAAAGTGGAGGCCCGAAAGAAGAGTAATCGGTTAAGCCTTTTTCCTAACAAATGGAAAACACTGCCAGTCAACATAAAAGCGCAATCAACAAAGGTGCAAACTAAAAAGTAGCCTTCACTCCCTCCATTCATTTGGATTCACGACAACTTCATTTTAGGATAATTCAAATAAATTCAATACATTCACTTTGGGGTGGGACTTTGACTGTGATAGGCAAAAATAAACCTTCCTACAACCCCGTTTCCTTAAATTGACCATTTGAAAATGTGGTAAATGAAAATGAATGGAGGGAGGGTGCATTGAAATTCAAATATTTGGAGGTGTAGCTATACATTTAATGAAGAACCTGTTGAAGTTGCCAAGTCTTTACATCGAGCCCCCATTGGAATAGCAATTACGGATAGCCAGTCCGTCATATTTGCCGCATAACTTAATCTTGCAAGAGAAAGGGTGCCCTCTAGTAAATCGCCTGAATCTACTTGGTTCTGCTGACCACAAATGAAATCTGCCTCAAGAATATCTGTTTGACGGACTTTGGTTTCAAAGGTGATTCTCGCATCATATCCAGTTCTTAAGCCTGCTCTTTTAATTGTATCCACTTTCTCTTGATCAAGACTATCGACTAAGAGCACATTTCCAGTCACACCCACTTCGCCCCTCACAAGAGTACCATCATCTTCGAATGGGTTCCCTTTTGAGGTTCTGTAGAAAGTAAGGATTTTTTCGACCTTGTCTTGTCTGTCTCTTAATTTCATTAAGTCAGAAAATGCTTCTCTTTGTAACCGCTTCAAGATTTCAATCTGAAGATCATGTCACGGGAAGAGTTGTAAAGCTCGATCAGACCAACTTTCACATTTATCATTCAGAACAAATAGGAGCAGTGTACATCATGTCATCTATGATAGCAAAAAGTTTGCCAGAGAAAACAAGGGTATGGTATTGCTGTCTTACTTTTAGAAATTTACAGCATACATGCCCCTTCTTTGATTTAGATTTAGATTTAAATCAATCAAATAAAACCGATGATACATAATGGTGCTTGATCGTTCCATCACAGCATAGACACACTTCACTGCAAATCTAAATATAGGACAGAAAATCAACAAATCATTCCACCTCACAGTGTAGGCATTCAATAAATAGTATGGGCTCGCGTGAGATGAGGGGATAATGATTAGGGAATCAAAGAGCTTGAAATGAGAAGGAAATGGAGGGGATTGGTTGAGTACACCAATCAAACAAAAATACATTCTCAGAGGACACAACCCAACTGAGAGATGGTAAGCAGGCGGGCAAAGCGGAGTACATTATACAGAGTAGTACAGTACCTAATTGGCTTCCCATCTCTCATGATTCATGAACCTAACACAAGACACTGCTAATTACCAGCCCACGGTCTCCAACACCACATTCCTAAATTTTGCAATTACCCACAATATCCGTTGCACTCGCCTTCCAAAATGCGTCAAATTACTCTCTCAAAAAGATTTCCAAAACCGTCTAGTCGCCTCAGATAAAACCGTTAATAGTAATAAGTAGAATGATAAAAATACCTCCGTCTCATTCATTTGTTTGTCCTTGCTTAAAATACTCCTCACAATAATATAAAACGCAGGCAAATGAATGAGACGGAGGGAGTAATAATAGCAGTATAGCACCAAATGCAACTCCATGATTCAAACACGCTTATATTCACTTTAATAATTGTAAGTTGGAAATGTAGGAAGGAAATCGTATACGGAGAACAAGCAAATGGAACAGAGGAGTACATTATTATGTTGGCGAAAAACAAATTGAAGAATTGGAAAATGAAAGGGTGAAAGAATTAGTAAGCGGAAAACATACAGGATTGCGGCGGGACTTGTTACTCCGATTGCCGGTGACAAAATTTTGACCCGATTTGACGAATGCCTTGAAACTATCGGCAATTGATGCAAATTGTTCCATATTTTACTGTGTGTTTTATGTAAACCTAAATTTTGAATTAGTGGACGTTAAATAAAAAAAACACCCGAAATATTCAAGGATTAAAAGATTGTATGTATGGGAATTTAGGAATTTGAAAGGACGGAGCGTCGCGTCGGGATGAAGGGTTATAGAATCGGAAACTGGGAACTGGAAAGAAGGTGGGAGAGATGAACTGCCAAAGAGAGATTACCGCCCCTCCGTCCTGGTCATCTGTTTCGGCCCAAATATTTTTTGGATTACTCACTCGTAAGTTGAATTCCCAAATTGGTAATGGGTAAAAAACTAAAAATGTGTAATTAGTGCTAAATATTATCTCTCGTTCATTCGATTCTTTACACTTACTTATAAATGGGTAATTCAATTAACTCTATACATTTTCTTTTGCCAAAACATTTTACATATAATCCTCATATTCTTACTCTATTTACACAAAATACCACTATTTTTTCATTATATTTAAGTTTGATAGATCCATAAAACCATTTGATTTACCAATAATACCCTTACTTTTGCCAGTTTTATTAAAAGTTGTGAAATCCTCCATAAAGGATTGAATGGACGAGAGGGAGTACGGAGTACTTAAAAAAAGATGGCATATAAGTGACAAATTGTTACTCATTAGTTAAGTAAAATCGGGCAACGTACATTCGGAAGAAAAACATTTGTTACGTGGTATGAAAATCAGGCTGATTTTAAACGTGACCCGATATGAACTCCCAAGTAGTTCGATTTGCAGTGTATGAAATACCCCACATTGATTGAAAATGTTCTACTTATGAGCTTAAATGACTAGTGCTTAAAAGGATTGAAAAGTACTACTCATATCAACAAAGTGCAATTTCTTTTCTGATCATTCATGCAAAAAAACTCTGCACTTAAACGTGCTTGAGTGAAAGTAATCTTAGAATGAGTGACCTTGACCTCCTGGGAAGGTCTCCTTGGTCTGTAGGACCAGTACAGAGCCTGGTGAGCTACCGCGACTAACATTTCTGATCCTAGTTTAAGTCAGGGTATTACAAATGGTATCAGAGCAACCCTACGACCGTGTATTTGACACTTACCGGGGCAACGAGGACGTTGCGTTCTTCAAGTGGGGGTGAAAACACCCCTTTATGAGCTTACATAGCCTAGTGAGCTACCGCGACTAACATTTCCGGTCCTAGTTTGGGTAGGGTATTCAGTGAGGTCAAATGCGCTGGAAAGACTCGTGTTGGTCTGTGGGACCAATACAGAGTTTGGTGAGCTACCGCGACTAACATTTTCGGTCCTAGTTTGGGTCGGAGTGTTACAGTGTATAATACACGTTTTTTAGAATTTGGAGATCCGGAATAAAAATGTCTGAAATTATACGAATTTTTCATTGGGTCGTATGAACGTCCACAAAAAATTAGAGAAGTATCGGAGAACGTTTGGGGTTCAGGTATGTCTTAAACCACCCCTACCACAAAATCGATTTATTGTGTAAAAGCGACTTATTCTTGTCTTTTGGGTGTGAAATTGGGCAGGTACATCCTGAAGCTAAGACATCATAGTCACGTGTTATGAACATCAGGTTGATTTGAAACGTTACCCGATATGAGCTTTCGAGTAGCTCGATTTCTAGTGTATAATACACGTTTTCAGAGTTTCGTGGTCCAGGATAAAAATAGTTCAAAATTGAATTACTTCGTAGTTTTTTATCAGGTTGCTAGGAACGTTGACACAAAATATGAGGAGCAAAGGAGAACTTTTGCGGCTTCCGGTATGTGTTTAACAACACGTCCCAGAAAAAATTGTTTATCGTGTAAAAGCGACTTGTACTTATCGTTTGGGCGTGTAATTGGGGAGGGTATATCGTGAAGATACCCTAGTCACGTGGTATGAAAATCAGGTTGATTTATAACGTGACTCGATATAAACTCCCGAGTAGCTCGATTTGTTATGTATTACACGTTTTCAGAGTTTCGGGGTCCGGAATAAAAATAGCTAAAAATTGTACGAAATTTTCATCGGGTTGGTATGAACATCCACACAAAATATGAGCAACGGAGAACGTTTGCATGGTGGTTCTGAGTTCTGACACGTGTAATAGAGAACGGTTAAACCATCCATATCAAAAAATCTATTTATGGTGTAAAAGCGACTTATGCTTGTCGTTTGGACGAGAAATCGGGCATGATATTTCTTTAAGACACCCTAGTCACGTGGTATGAATATCAGGTTGATTTGAAACGTGACTCGATATGAGCTGTCAAGTAGCTTGATTTGTACGTATTGTATAATCCTCCGTACACGTTGTTTAGAGGTTCAGGATCTCGAATACAAATGGATGAAAATTATACGAAGTTTTTTTTATCGGGTTTGGTAGGAACTTCCATACAAAATATGAGGAGCAAGAAAAAACGTTTAGGGGGTTTGAATATGTGTTAAACCACCCATACCCGAAAATCGGTTTATCGTGTAAAAGCGATATACTTGTCGTTTGTGCATGAAATCGGGCATGATATTTTCATAAGATACCCTAGTCACGAGGTATGAAAATCACGTTGATTTGAAACGTGACCCGATATGCGCTCCCGAGCAACTCGATTTGTAATGTATAATACATGTTTTTCAGAGCTTCGGGGTCCGCAATAAAAATGGTTGAAAATTGTAAGTTTTCATTGGGTTGGTAGGAACGTCCACACCAAATATGAACAAATAAAAGAGAATGTTTGGGGGTTCTGGTATGCGTTAAACCATCCCTACCAGAAAATTTATTTATCGTGTAAAAGCGACTTATATTTCTCGTTTGGGCGTGAAATCGGGCAGGTTATATTTATCCTGAAGACAATCTAGCTAGTCACGTGGTAGGTAAATCAGGTTGATTTGAAACGTGACTCAATATGAGCTCCCAAACAGCTCGATTTGTAGTGTAATACACATTTTTTAGAGCTTCGTGGTTTGGAATAAAAAACGTTTACGATTGATCGAAATTTTCATTGGGTTGGTAGGAACATCCACACAAAATATGAGGAGAGAAGAAAAATGTTTGAGGATTTGGATATGTGTTAAAGTAAACACCCGTACCAGAAAATCGATTATCGTGTCAAAACGACGTATACATGTCGTATGATCATGAAATCGGACAGGGTTTATCCCGAAGTCATCTTAGTTACGTGGTATGAAAATCAGGTTGATTTGAAACCTGACTCGATATGAGATCACGAGCAGCTCGATTTGTAATGTATAATACATGTTTTTCAGAGATTCATAGTGTAGGAAAAAAATTGCTGAAAATTGTAAAAAATTTCATCGTGTCGATAGGAACGTTCACAGAAAATATGAGAAGTATCAAACATTATTACCGTCGATTCTTTCTACATTAGTGCAAATACTCCCTCTATTTCTTTGATATCTTCCACATTTCCTTTTTCAACCATTTCTTTGATTTCTTCCACTTTCCTTTTTTCTATCACACTTCTCTCCTACCTAGGTGGTCCACTTACTTTACTCCCTCTCAACTTTTACTTATTTTATTATTTTTCTTAAGAAATGTGTCACTTTTAAGGTGGAAGAATCATAGAAACGGAGGGAGTATTATTTATGAGTCAGGAACAATTTTATTTACACATGCACTATATTAATAAGTACAATATTCGTCTAACAAGAATGACAATTTTTGGTTTGAGTGGATCGCATAGAGTATGTCCGAAAATGTATGTGAGACGGTCGACTTGGTCGTAAAAATATTGGTATCCAACGCATTTGATAACTCTACTTCAATGGGACAGTGATACGTGGAATCGTTGTCTCACTGAGAAATAGTCATGCATTATATTGAACTGTTTACGGAGACCATCTTTTAACCAGAGAATCAAGGATGCTAACCCTGTAGGCCACCATCAAGTAGTCACTCATCACCCCAATTGGCAATTGTACTACCATGACCATGAGTGTGAGTGACAATTGACAAAAGTACATACTACTTGCATTTCATACTTACTCCTATTTTGGACAACTTCGCCTTTGAATACCTCATTCTTACCCTTTATGCATGCCCCTAGGGTTCAATCATGTCAAAGCCTCACAACAAAAGGTTTTGTATAGCCCACGCAAAACCTTGTGCTCTTGTCCGCAGAATTCAGCGGTTAAAACTTGTGATTATCGTCCTGATACTCTAAGAGTCTCAGGTTCAAACCCCTACATTTTCCTTGTCATTTAAAAAAAAAAACTTGTGTTCTCTCCGGTTTTCCTACCTCTTCTTTTGTAAAGGAGCTACCATAATGCATTTCGTACAGGATTCATTTCGTCTAACCCAAAAAATAAGCGATTACACATGAATATACGGAGTATCTACAAACCAATAAAAAAACAGGTATACATACATACATGAAGTAGTGCTACATCTTATTTTTCAACAATTTACATGAACCCAGCGTATGGGATCGGACTAACCCATGTCAACCCACGAACACATTTTTCGTCTTATTTGTAAACACATACGGAGTATATATAGTCCGTAATTTACATGGGATTGATTAATTGGTCCAATATAATATCGGGGCCAACCCAGCAGTGTACTGTATGTAGTTGACAAAGACAAGTGATGCACCCTGTTTTAAGTTGTCCTACAAGACAGTGGCAAATCTTACACATAATATTTCATCAGCAAAAGCTCATCGATCAGGGTACATTATTACAGTACTACTACTGCAATTTGTTGGGTTTCAACTTTGAATTGGGATGATTTAATGCTAACGCTTCCAACTTGACCCACATTTTCGTTAGAATTCACATCTAAGTAATCCAACCCTGATCCGATCCTCCTTCGCTAGCTGCAACCCCGCCTGCAACTATCTCCTCCTCATCAAAACGTACACTACACCCAAAAAATTTAAAATGCCGGAAAAAAGAGCGAGCGAGGTACGCAATTATGCATGCATGTTTAAGTAAGGGACTAATATAACATACACTGTATATACATTGAGTATGTAGTACTACTAGTACTACTACTACTCCTTCACTAAGATCAATCCATCCTCAATCAAAAGGGTGCTGTCAACGATCTATTGTGGGTGCTCTTTTTCGGAATCCTTGCTGCAGGTGCCGATAACATCAACTGCAATCACATGAATGAATGTTCAAAATACAAGATTTCAACATTTTTGCATCGTGCATTTGTACTAATACATACTACCCTTCCATTCACTTCTGATCTGACCGCACATATATCATTCTAATGCTGTCGACTATTCTTGCATAAGACCGTTAGTGTCATTGTATGGTACAAACTACGAATGTGCAAGGCAAATGTAATCTCAAAATAAACCTTAATCAAGAACCTCTAGAAGTCTAAAGACACACTCAAATTACAGGCGTTAAGAACAAGGGTTAGCTCAAGCGTTCGCTTCATTCGATTCAATGACCAACTAGTTTCATAGAGTATACTATATATTAGGCAATGTATGTAGATTATGCTTTCATAAGCAGATGCCAAATTAGATAAGTTATAAAAGTGTGTTAGGCACAACTCCTGAAGTATTAGTCCTAATTTTAATAAATAAAAAAGTTTAAGGAAACCGTCCTTTTTTTTGATTAATAGTTGTATATATGTGCAAATGTGTGCCACTACTCCACTTGCATTTACCAACTTAATGTGCAAATTGCTTAATAGTACGTACACTTTAATTAGGGAAGAATAAGTATTTTAATTTTCTACTCCTACTCCGTATAAAGAATAGTGTAGTAGTTGTTATTGGGTGAGACGGCTACAATTTGTGTACACCATATACATTCATTCACGCCAAAACTAGTGGTTCAAATCAAATATGAGGGAAATAAATAAAACTTGTTATCTTCATAGTCCAAGGAAATATAAATGTTTTATCTAAGTGAAATTAGGAGTGGATGAAAAGGAAATGACATTGCCAAATTGGAGGGATTTGAGCTTGCATTTGGGGTTCCTTAGTTTGGATGAATTGAGATTGAATACAAATGAAACTAAGTTTGATATGATGATGATGATGATGAGTTGAAAAGTTATGGTGCAGAGAGAATCAAGTACAAGTGTGTATGTATATATATGTGTATGTACCTCAAGTTGATGTTTCCTCAGCCTCGCATTCTCTTCCGACAATTCAGCGATTTCCCTTTCAAGCTCACTCGTGTATGCCTGCATCATCATCAACAACAACAGTCAAACCCATTTCAAATCAATTCCAAATGTTTCACCAGATCAAGCCTCTACCATCCCCCCTCCTTATACTCCACTTTTGGCACCACACACAGACACGGACACGGACACGGACACGACGACAACGAAAAGTGAGTGAATATATAAAAGTTGTATGTATGTGCTAGAAGAAAAGAAATGGAATATGAGTGGAAAATAAACCCGAAGAAAAAGAGGGAGGAATCTTGGGAGGGAGGGAAAATGGGAAAAAGAAGGACCTGTCTTCGAGATCGAGACCTAGCAGCAGATTCTCTGTTCTTCATCATACGTTTATGTCGGGGATCAACACAAGAATCTTCGACTATGCTCTGCCCCTCCGAAACCCTCTTGTTCTTGCTGCTGAAGCAACCGAAGAAGGAGAGCGGCGGGCGAGGCGGAGAAGAGGCGGCACCCACGGGGGTCAATCCCTCGAATGGGGTGTTGAGAGAAGCCATGAATGAAGGAGTGTTGACACTCTGAAGAAGGTCTCTCTCAGAATCAATCCCAATACCGACTTCATGTTGCAAGTTCTTCATTTTTGGCTGGCTTATCTGTACTCACTCTGTTTCTTTTTCTGGGGTGGTTTGGAAATGGGAGTTGGAGGTGAAAAATGGAGAAACAAATGGTATTATTATTATTATTATTTGTTGAGAGAATAATGAGAAGGAGGAGGAGGAGGAGGAGATACTTTTTTAAGTTATAATAAGTGGGTGATGTAAAAGTGTTGGATTAATTAGCGAGTTGGAGTGATTGACGATGATGTGGGGGAGGGAAGGGGAGTATGTGAGTGTGTGAGTGAGTAAAACTATTTTTATAGAGATAATGAAAGCGATAAGTTTAACTATTCTTGTTTTATCATAATATTACTTTAATATTCAGGTTTTGATCTGCTGATTACGATTTCAGATTGGAGGATTAGATGCTAATATTGAATCGCTATTTACGCTTTCTCAATAGTATAACTGATGGATGGGCTTTTCAGGAACAATAAGCGTTTTTTTCGAAACCTGTAAAAACGGTCTCTCAATAACTTATTGAGAGATCACTGTTCAGTATCATTTTATGTTCTATTCGTACCCTTAAATAATAGCTTTGTTTTGTACCAGTTTTTATAACAAGTGTATCCTCTTTATATTTGTATACTCTTTTATGTTAATCGTACTTATTTTTATTAAGTTTGATACCACTGTTACTTTCATTTGTACTTAGTCTCTCAGTAAAATTAATGAAAGATCGTCCCTCAGAAGACCTACTCATATATATTTATCTTAAGATTAAAATGAGTCAAATTATATTTCACGTGGTTAAATATGAGTTTATATGACAATTGATTTTGCTAGTAACTAGGACTTTAGGAGTAGTATCTATACTTCCTTTGTTCCAATAAAATTTTTACGTTTACTTTTTGTAAATGGTTACACAAAGGATGGTCATATATTGTTTAATCGAGAGCAATATGAATATCAAATATTTATAATTTTTTGTAATATGTAACAAAAAATATGGACAAAAGAAAATGAACAATGATGTACATGTATAAAACAAACGTGAACAATCAAATGGAAATAGTAATATGGAACGAATGGAATATCTTAGGTTTGCTTTGTCTATCTATCTTATTTGACTCCTTATAAATTTGTAACATAATTCAATCAACCATTTTTTTATTTTAAATTTATTTTTGTCTTATTCCTAAGAAAAGGTAAGCCTAAAACAATGTTCTCAAATTGTGTCACTTGTGAACCATTTTAAGAATGATACTTTCCACGGATTCTTTCAAAGCAAGGCCCAAAATACCTTACCGTATACACACACTTGGTGTCAGGGCATCTTAAAAAATTTTGAGGCTAAATTCGAGTTTCGAGTCTGTGGTCCTTTTATATATTCCCTCCATTCAAATTTACTCTTTATTACTTCCTCCGATTTATAAAAATCTTCCCCTTTGATTAAAATATATCTCACATATATTAAACAAAGGGGAAGATCTTTCTGAATCGGACCAAGTAT
Organism: Agrostemma githago; assembly: GCA_958450325.1. NCBI lineage: Eukaryota > Viridiplantae > Streptophyta > Magnoliopsida > Caryophyllales > Caryophyllaceae > Agrostemma > Agrostemma githago. Next base: position 4,672,855 of record OY288255.1, read on the forward strand.
TCATTTTTGCACATTTGCCGAGATGCGTTTTACACTAGCGAAGCGATATCTTTCATTTTACATTAACAAAAACTATAAAAATTTGATATTCTTAATGTATTCATAAAGACGAATCAAACAAAATCACACATCACTATATTCTCACTCATAGATTGTCGATAATATCGAAAATTCCCTTCAAGTATGAATAGTGTCAAAAAAAGAAATATGAAAATGGATTTGAATGGAGGGAGTATTTCCCTAAGGTTTTAATTTATTTTTCCATTTGAAAATAATACCCCACCAAATAATTTAAAAGTGGGAAGATAAAAAAAATCGAAGGAAGTACCATTTTTTCCTTTACCCAAAAAAGCGGAATATAATATGGAGTATTTTTAAATTTTCACTAATTTTTTTCGATAATCTACTAATTAGTTGTATGAAATAAAAATCTAACAACACTTGATATGTAAAAAATAAATTATTTTGCTCTGCCTATTACTTTCATTTGCCGAAAAAAACGAGAAATAATTGTGTATGAGACTATAATCAAAAGACATTGTAAAAATATACTTCCTTCCCACCACTAAGATTTTCCCACTTTCCTTAAAAGAAAACTCATTAAGATTTTCCCATTTCAAAACTTTCCTTATTCATTCATTATACTCTCTTTCTATTGGTTACTTTTTGTGATTTGACATCTTGAACTCCACCCAACAATTTATCACCTTTCATTACTCATTTCTTAATCCATGTACCATTTATAAATGGGAACATCAATGTGGTGGGGAGGCAGTACATAGTATTTTGTATCATAAAAAATAGGATTGCAGTCTACATGACTCAAACCCAAGAGCTTCTAAGTACGTCATATGTATGCATATTCTCTCATTGTATACAAAGTAAATTCTCACATACTTTTGTATACATAGTAAATTCCCAATAAGAGGACTAGGGGCCCAAAGTATTTGGAGGCCCAATTCCGTCATTTACCCCGAACCCCTCTTAGCTGCCCCTCCTAGGTGTCTTGAACTTCTGGATATCAATCATCTTCTTCACTCTACTTGGCTTTCTAATACAAGATCTCCTGCGTTTTCTCTCTGTCGGAAGCCCAGTAAGATTTATTTCCAGATTCTTAAATAATGGGTTAGGTTCTAAATAACAGACGTCACTTTTTTCTTGACTGAAATATTCTCTCCAAAGATCTTCTTCATTCAGCAAATAAGATTCAGGACATCTGCTCCACTAGTTCTTTTGTAGCATATATAAACTCAGCTGAATTTGAGGCTAGGCCAGGATTCAACGCTCCTTCTTGCAACAACACGCTAAAGCAAAATAAATTATCAATGACGACTTACCTGCTACTTCTTAATTTTTTCATCGTGCAAAGGCCAGTTGACATCACTTGCACATTGTTTCCCTTCGTAACAATTCTGGAGACTGGTGTAGCTCTGACCAAGATCTGTCACAGATGATCCTCAACCATTTTTTTTTTTGCACAACTTAACCCGGCCGCTCCATCCTTATCCCCACTTGCATTGACACTCTGGAATTCCCAAGCTTAAACTCGGTTGTCGAGAATTCTTATCCCAACCTTTTACGACCACAGTCGTTAAACAAGCCAGCCAAACAAATCATCTGGGCCGGAGGGATATCCTCCTCGTTTCTTTCAACTATACTGTTTTAGGATGAGATAGGAGAAGACATTACAATTGCAATTCTTTTTTTTTTATTAAACACCAGGCATATTCTTAGAGAATGGAATGAAACTGTTGAAGCAACCAATTGTATCATCAAGCTTCACAAAATATCTACTCATCAAGCTCACAAAATATCATAAATACGGTTACAAGTATTGTGTAACAGAATTCTGTTATTTGATAACTACCTACAGTCATACATATATATATATATATATATATATATATATATATATATATATATATATATATGTATTAAACAATACACAATGTATCATTACAATAACACAATTCAATACAAAGCATTTTATATTTACTCTACTGTGCATTGTTCCAAAGCCTTCAAGGTGTTTCAATGGAGTTCACTTGAGTTCTTCAAGTTTCTCATGGTATCAGAGCTCTAGGTATAACGTTCATACTCCGTTCTCCATTGTTAATCGATTTTGCTTGTTATCTCAATCAATCGATCTCTTTTACACTGTCTTTGATTCTATTCAAATTGTTCTTTCGAGCTAAGGATTCTAGCTCAGTAGCTCGAATCTCATTCTAAGTCACTGATTGAAATCACAAAAATTGATTGTTCAGATTCAATAATCTGTTCATTTTCATTTCAAATTGTTCGTGTTTTTTCCTCGCAATTTGTTCGCTTCTGCAATTGTTTTCACTATTCTCTTAGTATTCATAAAAGGAAGAGAAAATTCAACAAAATGCCGGATTCTGATGATTCCGCTAGTTCATATGATGTATATGATGATCCTTTATATCTCACAAGTTCAGATCAGCCTAATCTTGTTTTAGTTAGCAATCTCTTTGATGGAACTGGTTTTATAACTTGGAAGAAGGATGCATTAATGGCGTTAGCTTCTAAGAATAAGGAGGGATTTGTGTATGGAACATGTCCTAAACCTTCAAAAACCGATAAAAAGCACCATCAATGGCTGAGATGTGACCTCCTTGTCATGAAATGGATACTTAACTCACTTGATAAGAAGATTAGAACAAATATGATGTATGTGAGTTCAGCAAAACAACTTTGGAATGAGCTATTGGAATCATATGGTCAATCAAATGGTTTGGAATTATATCACCTAAAGAAAAATCTGAATGCTCTTGCTCAAGAGAACAAACCTCTGGTTGAATACTATGGTTCACTTAAGCGTACATGGGAGGAATTAGATGATCTGGATCCTACTCCAACCTGTACATGCCATGCCATTGATAATTGTACCTGTCACTTGCTTAAGAGACTTGTGGATAGAGATACTCAGGCAAAGGTTATACAGTTACTCATGGGACTCAACACTGCTTATGAGCAAGTCAAGACACATGTCTTGACCATGGATGATGTTCCAACTTTGAGTAAGGTATTAGGACTCCTGCAAACTGTGGAAAAACATAAGCAAATCAGTGACTCTACTGATCTAGTGTCTGAGGGGAATGCATATGCTGGCTTCACTCCACAATCATCTAGAGAAGAACATGGTTCTGCTTGGAAAAAGGCTAAATATGAAGATACAGATGGAAAGACCTGTACTCATTGTACCAAGAAAGGGCATACAATTGAGGAATGCTACAAACTGCAGACTTGTTCATTCTGTAATGTGTAGGGTCATATTCGAGAACACTGCTACAAGCTCAAGAAACTCAGAGCTGCTCAAGCAAAGCGTGATGGTCATGGTGGTCGCAGTAACTCTTACAGAGGAGGCAGAGGTAGAGGAAGATCTACCAGGCGAGCAAATAATGTGGATGCTTCATATTATGAGGAAGAGGAGTATAATTCTGACTTCACTCCTGTTCATGACTCTGCTGGTCCATCCCGCTCTGCTATGCTGCAAGAGGATGATGATTTGGTCTCTGGTTTGGTTGATAGCATCACTGACAGGGTTATGAAGAATATTTCAAAGAAATTCCCTTCTCATAATGCTAATGCTATAACTCATTCTGCTGGTTTCTCAGGTATTTCTGATTCCTATAATTCAATTATTGGTGTTTTTGATCAGTTTCAAGCATCTAATTGGATAATAGACACCGGAGCATCAGACCATATGACTGGTGATTCAGACCTATTGCATAACATACAAAATCTATCCAAAGATATAATTGTTTCTTTACCAGATGGTAGTACAAAGATAGTCCAACAAGTAGGAACAATGCATTTAACCAAGGAAATTACCTTGCATAATGTATTCATTGTGCCTGGGTTTACTCAGAACCTGTTGTCTATTGGCACATTACTGCAGCATACTAACATGAGAGTTATTTTCTTCTCACATGAATGCTGGTTCCAGGACAGTTCAAGTAAGCTTGTCTTGGCTAAAGAGAGGAAACAAGGTGGTCTTTACAGAATAACACAAGCATCTACATGCCATATTGTTCCAACTTCTGCTGTCAAATCATCTAATTGTATGGCTAAAACTGATATTTCTGTTTTGCATAAACGTTTAGGCCATCCCTCTTTAGAAAAGTTAAAGCATTTAGGAGGAGTGCATGTTCAGTTTCCTGATTCATCTCTTGAATGTGAAACTTGTGTTCTATCAAAACACCATGCCTTACCATTTCCAAAAAGTAAATCTTATGCATTGAAATGTTTTGACCTTGTACACATGGATGTTTGGGGACCTTATAAAACCCCAACTATGAGTGGTGCTAAATCTTTTTTGACCATAGTGGATGATCATTCACGTGCCACATGGACTTACTTGTTACAAACTAAACAGCAAGTACCACAACTCATTGAATATTTCTTAGCTCATGTTAAAACTCAGTTTGATTCTCAAGTAAAGGTCATTAGATCAGATAATGAAACTGAGTTTGTCCAAGGGCCATGTCATGATATGTTCAAAAAATTAGGCATATTACACCAGACTAGTATTGCTGGTACACCCCAACAGAATGGGAAAGTAGAAAGGAAACATAGGCACCTCTTAGAGATAACAAGGGCTTTAAGGATACAGTCTAATGTTCCTTTGAAATTTTGGGGAGATTGTCTCCTAACAGCCACCTATCTAATAAATAGGATGCCTGTTAACTCATTAAACTGGCAGACTCCTTATGAGCTATTATTCAATAATGCTCCTACATATGATGAGCTTAGAATTTTTGGTACACTCTGTTATTCTACTGTTCCTGCTAGATATAGGGACAAGCTAGGCTATAGAGCAAGAAGGTGTATCTTTATTGGATACCCTCATTCACAGAAGGGTTATAAACTATATGATCTAGACAAACATATGGTTTTTACAAGCAGAGATGTCATTTTTAAGGAGAACGTATTTCCTTACAAGCAACATCCTTTTTTAAAGAGTGGAAACACACCTACACATTTGGATTTGCTTCTCAATCCTGCTTCTGTACCCTATAAACCCAAAGGTGTGTCAGAAGAAGAGATTACTTCTTATGAGAGTCCACATAACTCAAATAGTGAGAATGATGAGAATGATAATACTGTAAATGATGATTATGAACAAATAATCACACCAGAAACAGATAATACACCTGAGGAAACAAACATAGAGTCTGTTATTCCAACTTCTGGTCTTGAGGGAATAAATCCTGAGCCTGTTGTGCCTACTTCTGATCTCAATCATAAGGATATTTCCTCATCTGTCTTACCACAGGTAAGGAGATCAGAAAGAATTAGAATCCCTTCCACTAGGCTAGCAGGATATCATTACAAGGGGACAGCTTTACACTCAGAAATAATTAGTAATTTGCTGAACTTTGATCAAAACTACTTAGCATCTCTCAATCAAGTTCTAACTGAACATGAGCCTGCTGTTTACAGTCAGGCTTGTAAGGATCCAAGATGGATAGATGCTATGAACAAAGAGTTAGAAGCCTTGAACAATAACCACACTTGGACCATGACTGACCTTCCACCAGGGAAGAAAGCCATAGGATCTAAATGGGTATATAAAATAAAGCATAAAGCAGATGGATCTGTAGAAAGATTTAAGGCAAGGTTGGTGGCCAAAGGGTATAATCAGGTGAAGGATAAGGACTATAAACATACATTTTCACCCGTAGCCAAATTAGCCACAGTAAGAGCTTTAATAGCACTAGCAGCTGCAAGAGGATGGACATTATATCAATTAGACATAAATAATGCATTCTTACATGGTTTTCTAGAGGAAGAAGTTTACATGACACCACCTCAAGGATATAATTGTCCCAAACCAGGTCAAGTTTGCAAACTATTAAGATCTTTGTAGGGTTAAAGCAAGCATCTAGACAGTGGAACATTGAATTGACCAAGTATCTTAAAAGCATTGGTTTTCAACAGTCCAGACAGGACTATTCATTGTTCACTAGATGTTTGCCTGACTCAGAAGATTTCTTGGTGGCTTTGGTTTATGTGGATGATGTTTTATTAACAGGAAATAACCAAAGTTCAATACAGAATGTCAAGAATGGACTTGACAAAACGTTTACAATTAAGGATCTTGGCCATATGAGGTATTTCTTAGGGCTTGAGATAGCAAGAAATGATTCAGGGATTATGATTAATCAAAGGAAGTATATCCTGGATATTGTTACAGATTTGGGAATGGCGGATTGCACAGAAACAGATTTTCCACTTCCTCAGGGTCTAAAGCTGAGCACTGATGATGGTGAGTTACTGACAGATCCTGAAATCTACAGGAGACTAGTTGGAAGATTATTGTATCTAAATTTGAGTAGGCCAGATATATCATATGCAGTTCAACACTTAAGCCAATTTGTTACTGAGCCAAGGCAACCACATTTACTTGATGCACTACATGTGGTTAAGTACTTAAGACATTCGTTGAATGCTGGTTTATTTTATCCTGCAAATAATCCTTTACTGCTCAAAGGTTACAGTGATTCAGATTACTCCAAGTGTAGTTTTAGTCGCAGATCTTTAAGTGGATACTGCGTGTTCGTAGGGTCTTCACTCATCTCTTGGAAAACCAAGAAACAGAAGACAGTTAGTAAAAGTACAACAGAAGCAGAATATAGGTGCATGTCTTTCACTGCTAGTGAATTGGTATGGATAAGTAGGCTTCTGGCAGATCTGGGAGTAATGGTGACTAAACCTGTGGTGCTTTACTGTGACAATAAGGCAGCACAACACATTGCAGAAAACCCAGTCTTTCATGAAAGAACTAAACACCTGGAAGTAGATTGCCATTATGTGCGAGATATGTTACAGGAAGGATTCTTAGTGACAAAGCATGTTAGTAGTGGTATGCAACTGGCTGACATAATGACAAAGGCACTAGGAGCTCGACATCTCAGAAACTCATATCATATCGTTTGTATTCCGAAAGTGGGAAACCCTGAGTTCAGTAATATGAAGTGAGCAGAGGATTATGGTGATTAAAGTGAGTAATAATAATGTTGTTAACCAATTGACATGTTCACCAAACCTGCAACTTAGTATAGCAAGTTCCAACACTATTATTTGGATTTGCTAAATATTAGAAGTATGAAGTATTTGATTATCCACATGGACAATATATATTTGAGGTAGAAGGCCAGGGGAGAAATTTTTTTGGTACATCTTGCAATTTTTTGTGATGCATCCAATACATCTAAGAGAGAATTCAAGTCAAGGAGAAGATTTGTTAACTTATGACTCAATTCTATTTTGAATGTCACTTTGAACAAAAATTAACGGGTGTTCCCCACAACTTAAACAGTATCTCATAATTAATCTGTCTGAACTAAAGTTTTTGCAATTGGCCTAGAGTTTTTCTATTGGACTTTTAGGTTTTCCGTACTAGAGCATAGACGTTATCTCATTCATTTGTTATCCTTTTATACTATTTGTGAAGATTATTCTAATGAAAGAACAACAAATGACCGAGATTATAAAGAGTAATACTCCGTATATAACTCCTTAGAGCATCCTCATCCAAGAATGATTTTTTATTCTCTCGTGGGTCCCAACACATTTCATTAGTCCATTCATTCATTTACACATCACTTTAATTTATTTTAATATTAATATTTTTGTCATGGGGACCCACGATTTTCATTCTCCATTCCATTCGTTTGAAAGAATGAATATCTTCTATTCTCCATGAAGAATGGTTTCTCCATGGATTGAGGAACCATTTTTCTCCATTCTCCTCCAAGAATGGAGAATGGAGGGGGACGGTCTTAGCCTCACCATTATAGTTATGCTATCATAACTATGAATCTATTTGTAATCTCTTTCAAATTCATTAAACTCTCATCCTAATCTGTTTGTGGATGTAGGTAATACACCGTTAGTGTATTATGTATGTAAATCTGGACGCCCTTTAATTTTACGTTTTTATTTTTATATCTTTTATGGATTCTATGGTAACAAAGTGAATAAAGAATGAAGCCAAGTAAGGGTTGAGTAGTTGAGTGAGAGCGCATTGCATTAGTTCATGTCAAAAGGAGAGTGTGAACTGTGAAGTGAGTAGTTGAGAAGGTAAGGTTGGAGTAAATATATATTGATTCCTGGCCTAGCTCACTTGATATGATATGGCACAAGATGTATCATGTATGTATGTATGTATGGGCCTATGTAACCAAAATCAATTTACTTCAAGGATACACAAACACGTGCTAAGTTCTAACACCCAACTACCCAGGCCATCTACTGTATCATCTCTTCTCTATGATTCTATTTCTGGTGAAAGCTACAACACCTTTTGGTTGCTTATAAATTACAAACCAAATCTCTTTATTATACACACATACGTCCTATTACCCATACAACAAACTAACCCCATTTTGTGTCCCAAAAAAATGGGATCATACATATTTCCCTCCAAAAACCAATAGAATTGGAGTCATATTTTTTTGATCAAACATGACTCAAACAACTCCTAATCATACACAAACAGTGTCGGGATGGGCAGCTCATGATTCATCCGGAAACATCACTCCATACATCTTTAAAAGAAGGTACATACATATACATTACTTGTTTTCTTACTAAATAATTTAACAATTCTAGTCTATCTATCACGTTTACTTTTTTTTCCCCAAATGACAATTAATTAAATAGGGGTTACTCGACAAAAAAAAAAAAAAAGACTTATGAATTCTGATGTGCAAAAGGGAGATTCGAACATCTTCACCTCAATTGCTAAATAAAGACAGAACACGTGCGTGATTTTGATATACATACATTAATAGTTTTGTATGCAAATTAATTATTACGTACTAGGACCCTGGACGATTGGACTGCTAATGTTTGCCTAACATCTTTACACTAGATAGTATTACATCATAAGAAACGGAGTATTTATTTTCTAATTTGAACGAATCAAAATGTGTTTTGACGATATCCTAGATCCAACTGAAGATGGATATAATATAGGGAAGAAAATAGATTAAACCTCTTTACATCTTTTTACAGGCGGCTATGTATAATATTGTACTCCGTATTAAATTAATAAGATAGGTACGATTTTGTGATGCAGAGAAAATGGTGTTAACGATGTGACGATCAAAGTATTGTATTGTGGAATGTGCCATACTGACCTGCACCATGTTAGAAATGACTGGGGTATCACTATGTACCCTGTTGTTCCCGGGTATGTATGTACATACCTACGTTACTTCATTCATTCCTTCTCTATTATTTCTGAATTTCGCTATGTATATAGTATCTTACTTCGGAGATTTGAAATATGGACAGGCACGAGATAACGGGGGTGATCACAAAAGTGGGAAAAGAAGTGACAAGGTTTAAGGAGGGGGATAAAGTAGGGGTGGGATGTTTGGCAGCCTCATGCCTGGAGTGTGAATTTTGCAAGGGAGATGAGGAAAATTACTGCGATCAAATTCAGTTCACTTACAACGGTATTTTCTGGGATGGCAGCATTACTTACGGCGGCTACTCCGACTTCCTCGTTGCTGATCAAAGGTCCTCTATATTACTCCCTACTCACCTACCTAACCTACTAGTACTGTTCCCTCCGTCTCAATGAATTGTTTGCCTATTCCATATTAAGGCGTATCACTGAATTGTTTGTCTTTCTATTTTAGGAATGTTTTTTATATGCAATTTGACCTTCTCATGTGTTTTGCTCCACATGTCACTTCCTCATTGGATCCCTTACCCTTGGTACCAAAAGAAAAGACAAACAATTCATTGGAACGGAGGGGTACTTTGAGATGATTTTAAGAGTTAAAAGTAAAAGTAGTTAACACTTAACAGTAATTGATCCGTTTTAATTATTAAGGATATACATGTCAAAATTGAAATAGGATCCTGAGAGCCTATCAATTTCAGGACTACAGAGTCATTATCAATTAACATTTCCTAAAAAGGTCCAAATCCCATGTTATATATATATATATATGCTTCCCAATATGGCAATATATCTTTTTCACTCTCTATTTTCTAGACGGAGTCCGTATTAAATTGATAAAAGGTCGGTTCTATTTCTGTTATCCATAATGTCAAACGTTGTATCGACAAGTGACGCATAACACCCAACCACTTCTGAAGAGGCCAGATTACATAATCTTGCACTAGTAGTCTAAGTATTACTGAGCGATACTTTGCCTACTGTGAAACCGTGTCATAGGATCATTTCTTTAATTAAGGTAACATGACTGATGTTACAAATCTGATCTATATGTAGTGTAATCTTGATGGACTAACTTAGCATGTATGAATTGTATGATAGGTATGTGGTACGAGTACCGGAAAGTTTAGCAATGGATGCAGCAGCACCGTTACTATGTGCAGGGATAACGGTGTACAGCCCAATGAAGGACAGCGGGTTGCTGGAGGAATCAGTAAGGCCGAAGAAAGTAGGGATAGTTGGGCTGGGTGGGCTGGGGCATGTCGCGGTTAAGCTGGCCAAGGCATTTGGGCATCATGTCACCATCATTAGCACCTCCCCTTCTAAGGAGCTCGAGGCCAAGCAACGTCTTGGTGCTCATGATTTTATACTCAGCACTCAACCCTCTCAAATGCAGGTATGTAGTATGTATAACTCTACCTGATTATTATCGGCGTCTTTTCCAACATTATTATCTACGGAGTAATAATAATTAGTTGCTCAAATTACTTAATTATATATTGTACGTATCTTAATTAAAATGTACATAGGCGAAACGAAGAAGCCTAGATTTCATACTGGATACGGTATCTGCTTATCACTCCCTTGGACCAACTTTGGAGCTGTTGAAAGTAAATGGTGTCCTTGTCATTGTCGGCGCTCCTGACAAGCCCATGGCCTTACCCTCCTTCCCTCTCATCTTTGGTAACGCTTCCATCTTTTCATCTCCTCGATCATATTATTGTATATCACTCGACATATATCCAACCCGAGTCATGAACACGTTACAAGCTGGCAGTATTTGTTTATCGGACACCGTGGTCTATATTAGTGTAAAGCTAGTTAGTTACCAAAGGATTGAAGGAACCCATTTTTAAATGACAGTATGTATGTATTCCGTTTTATGATGAGTATGTATGTATGCTTTTCTAAGTCGTGGAACACAAAATATGATCGAGGCAGGAAAAAGAGTGGTGAAAGGGAGCATGACCGGAGGAATGAAAGAGACACAGGAAATGATGGACGTATGTGGGAAGTACAACATAACTTGTGACATCGAGCTTGTTACTCCTCATCAAATCAACGAGGCCTTGGACCGTCTTTCTAAAAATGATGTCCGATATCGCTTTGTCATTGATATTGCCGGCAAGTCTTCTCGTCTTTGACCCTTTTAACTTACAGTTATATTTGATCTGTCACAAGATTGTGACAAATATGTTTATCACAAACAAGAACTCGTGTTTAATTTAATAAATGCTACCACTAAGGTTTTAATCATATACTAGTATATCTTTGTAATTTACATACAATAATCAAGCATTTAAGTAATCAAGATGTTACACTACATTCTTGTGGTCGTGCTAAGGCCTAAGGGGCGGCCCATCAAAAGCTGAGGCTCACAATATGAATTGGGCTGACCCTCCCCACCCATTTGGTTAGATAACAATTACTCCATACGTAATTAGCGTGTTCAAAAATTGAACCGGACCAGCAAATCGGATCGGATCGGGCCGTAAGGTCTGTGTCGGTCCAAACCGGGGCACGTACCGGTCCGGTCTTCGGGTCCCAAATAAGTTGGTAATCGGTCCCCGGTCTGGTCCGGTCTTCGGGTCCCAAATAAGTTGGTCCGGTTCACACTTTAAAAAACTATCAAATTTAGTGTATTTTTACGGTCCGGTCCGGACCGGTCCGGGTTTCTTTGTTAACCAGTCCGGTCCGCGGGTTTGGGGTTTTTGGGTTGCCGGTCCACGGGTCAAACCGGTCCGGTCCGGGTTTGGACCGGTGAACACCCCTATACATAATAAGGAGTATTGTTTACGCCTTACAGTGCGCATGTTTAACTAAACGAGAAATTATGATTCATAGAGCATTTATTTTTTCAACAAAAAATACATTTAGTTGTATTTGTCCAGGTTACTTAGTCTTAAACATCTTCGATATGATCTATTTATATAGGAGTTACTAATAGTTTTGCCCTTTTTCTATAAATAATTAATTTGAAAATGTTGCACAAGTCCAATGGATCAATTGTTTAACTTGTGAACACCATAACATGACAAATTGACAACAAAATCTCTTTCAATAAATAACTAAATGGGGATTACCGAGCATATAATTTAGTTGTGGTGCATTAATAAAGAGTCATTTCGTTTACATTTTCTAGAATGAAAACTTATTTCACTACCTTTGGTTTCTTTGTTTTTTATAATCAATAAGTCGTTCCCTCTATTTAGTACACTTTTTTTTTTGAGGGCCTCTATTTAGTACACTTATTTTCACTTCAATTATTACTCGTAAAATATATATTTCCTCCATTTTTTTTATATCTTCTCATTCCCTCAATATATAGGTGGAGTATTATGGAGTATATATTAAGATGAGAAGATATAAAAAAAATGGAGGAAGTACTTTTTGTAGCCGTATATTTGATCTATACAAATTAAGTTGCCACAATTTTATTTTTTTTACAGGTAGCAAAAATGAAAATGGAAATGGGAACGAGAATGAGAATGGAAATGGAAATGAGACAACTAACTCTACAAGCATAAGAAAGTGAAACTATTATTTCATTTTTATGGAGTACGGACTATTATTTATTTACAAACTAGCTACGACTATGATTTATTAGTTTATTGTTCTGTAGTATGAATTCAATATATTTCTTCGGATTTCATATAAAAAATATTGAATCATGGAAGTTTCATTTTCACAAATATTTACCATATTAAATGCAATACTGTTGTAACGGAGGCGTCCCGTTACCAACGGTTTGTTGACTACACGAGAAGAACAAAACAACGAACAAACAATATTTAAACTGAGACACGGAATTACGTGGTTCACCAACAAAATCACTGGTTACGTCCACACCGACAAGGAGAACAATATTCACTACTGTGGAGATAATAGTACAACTCCGAGAAACTCTCTCTAAGATGATGCTTAAGAGATTCCAATTTTGGGTTTATTACTAAGATGGAAGGGTGATCTCTATTTATACAAAAAGAATCACCTCCACTTAGTTCATCTATCGATGTGGGACAACTTTTTCTATTTATACATAGAAAAACTACCACTTCCCACTATTCTTTAGATGCGGGACAAACCACACCCTTCACAAAATACATCATCTTATTTCAACACCTAGTTCGACATTCAACTCGAATCTCGAATACGACAATTGCTAGTCATTAATCCTAACAATCTCCACATTGACTTGAATTGTCCAACACGAACCAAGCTCCAAAATGATGCAACCAAATCAGCTTCCAATTGTCGATTCTCAAGTCACCACCTTTCCCAGTAGTCTCCACACTGACTTGAACTCAACAAACAAAACGCACAAATGAACCAAGTGTGCCAACGTGACCAAAATGAACCAAGTACCAAATGTAGCAAGCTGAAACTACCAACGTACAAAGCACCCAACATATCATCATACCAACATGGCCAAACGTAGCGAGATCACTACCAAACGCCAAAAACAAATGTATGAGATGTATACCAATGTCACAAATGATGGAATGGTGTTCCGAAACAAATGCACACAAGACTCCAAAGCAAATTCTCCTTCAAAATATGGCCAACAAATTGCCCAAAAGGACACAACGCCATAAACAAAACAACGTCTCACTTGAGTCAACAACGGTGTCATGACACCACAAATTTGCCCACACCAAGGCACAACAACTCAAGTCGAAACAATCAATACCAACGTTCTAAGTGAGCCCAAATCACCTCCATCATCAGGTGCAAATGTTAGACTAACAAGTCCAACCCAACAGCTCCAAAGAACACAAAATAATGAACTCCTGTCGAAGTTCCAAATGACCCCACCTGAGGTCCCAACGACTCTCTTTCAAGAGCCCAAAACAACTCCACCTGGAGCCCCAAATTGCCCACCATGCGGGGCGCAAACCGTCTCATTGAGGCGCAGAAACAACGGTCAATAGCTTGTCTTGAGAATCTTGTAGTTCGACCCGTACAGGCGAAAACTCCACCTTAACGTCAACACTATCATCCTCACACAAGCCTACCAACCCCAAATTATCCAGATGATCATCGAATGAACCAAACTGGATGTGCCTCGACGTATCGCCCAAACATCTAAATCGCGTATGCTCCAACTTAGACCCAATAGAGCCAGACGAACGACTACTCGATGCACCAACGGTCAACACAGTACCACGAAGAACATAAAGTGCTCCTTCCCTGACACCTCTCCAAGTAGCCAACGAACCTCTACCCACGCACAAAGTTCCACCATCACCTTGAAAACTGTAGCCCTGATCGACTAGCATTACAAGTGACACAAGATTTCTCTTCAACTTTGGAACATGCCTGACACCCTCTAGGAACACAACAACACCATCATGTGTTTTAACCCGAATAGTCCCAATTCCCACAATCTCACAAGTGGACCCGTCACCCATGGTAACACTATCCCCACGTGAAGCTTCGTAAGACTCGAACCATTCCCTAACAGGACACATATGGAAAATGCACCCCGTGTCTAGAATCCAACTATTCAAAGGACGTGGAACAACATCAACAACGAGAACTAAATCTTCCTCAGAGTCGCACTCGGCACCTTTATGTGCAACAGCAGAAACACCAGCATCCTTCAACCTAGGACACTTGTCTTTCCAATGACCAGGTTCCTTACAGTAATTGCAGACATCTTTCCGAGATTTCTTAGACTTGGTTTTACCCTTACTAGGTCCCTCCGACTTCACAACAAGCCCCATAGGACTATTGTCTACAACATTACCCGACGCTACTCGGCGCAAATCCCTAGTGTGAAGCGCTGACCTCACTTCCTCCAGGGTCAAAGTATCTTTACCAACCACAAATGACTCAACAAAAGTCTCCCATGAGTTAGTGACTAATGCATACAAGTCTCGACCCCTTGAATAAACAAATGGCTAGGGTCGTCCTAATCACCCAAATGACATAGAGAAACGATCAAAAATGAAGAATAATGATAAACAAAAATACTCGGGGGAGGAATCGTCTTTCTTTTCTTCTTTCTTTTTTCATTTTTCATTTTTCAATTTTTTTTTTTTCCATTTTCTTTTCTTCTCCCCCTTATTCTCTTCTTTTTGAATTTTTGAGGATTTTTCATTGTTTGCTCGTATTTGATGTTTGAGCTTTTTTTTTTTTTGAAGATGAACTCTTATTTCGTGAGTATTTTTGTGAGATGTGGATCGAAAAAATGATAGATCGTCACTTGGGTAAATAGTCACCTAGACAAATATACAAAGCCAAAATCACAACACGGGAGGTGGAAGGTGGAAACAAGTGAAGGACACATCCCGAGCGACTTATAGTAGGAGGACAATCAATATATAATATTAATAAACAACCAATAAGTAATAGAAAATTCATACTCTTTAAAGGAGTTGAAAATTAGAAAAATAATTTTATCAACGGAAACAAGTGAACCGAAAAACAAAAATCTTTTTAAAATTTTTCATTTTTTCACTTTTTAGGATTTTTCCAAAATTTTCAATTTTTTCAAAGAAAAACACAAAAATAAGACAAAAACACAAAAACGATAAACCAAAAACAACAAAACAATCCACACAAAGCTATAATCCCACAATAACACATATTTACAACAAACTCCACCAAAGTATCCTCCAACAAGAGTAACAACCACAATATCCTCAAGCACAACACAAATCGTCAATCCAAAATCTACCTCCCCACACTTGAGACGAACATTGTCCTCAATGTTCAAAATTAGGGAGGAAAAGGGAGGGCAGGAGAATACCTTTTAGAGTACAAGTCTTCCCCACACTTGAGCGATTGCGTGTCTCTTATCCATTTTTTTGCAACATTGTGCTTACTTGTTGAAGGTGCCTACAAACAAAAACACAAACAAACAAAAACATAAATATGTACAACAAACTTGGGGTGCCTCCCAAGAAGCGCGGTTTTAAGGACCGCCAAACCTACAATTAAGCTTAAAATCTAACCGGAATCCCACAATC
Source organism: Agrostemma githago (assembly GCA_958450325.1). Lineage (NCBI taxonomy): Eukaryota > Viridiplantae > Streptophyta > Magnoliopsida > Caryophyllales > Caryophyllaceae > Agrostemma > Agrostemma githago. The sequence goes on from OY288255.1 coordinate 4,689,049, forward strand.
GGTATCCTAAGCCACTCATGTTTCTAAACTCATCATAGTATCCAACATGCCTAACATCTCTTCCTTGCCTTTTCACTTCTTTCATGAGAGGTAGACTATAAACCACATAAAAGACATGATTAGTCTCCTTAACCATCATGTTACTCTTCCAAACGCCTCCTTCCTTGTCCCAGATCACACCACTTCCATGTAACAAATCAATGATCAAGTCATTGAAAGAATTCTTCCAAGTATCTTCAAACATCGATTCGTAAGTGAGGGCTAGAAAGTCTTGAGGAAAACTATCAAGATGAAATGAAAATGCATCCTCAAAGACAATGGACTCATAAGAAGGGACATGGAAGTCAATAGGAAAATAAGTGAGAGGAATAAGAGATTCATCAAGAATGGAAGGGGTAGACTCATGAATTTCCTCAAGAAATATCTCAAAAATGGGTTCCTCAAAGAAATCAATTTCCATATCCCATTTATCCTCAAATACCCCTATGCTCTCAACTATCTCTACAACACTCTCACCACAAGTCTCAACATCATCAACTACCTTATCAAGAGAGTAAGAAACCTCAAAATTGCAAGGATTATCAACATCCATAAAGTGAGGCAAACAAGCATCCTTAAGACTAGGGGAAGGGATTTGAATCTCCATAAGAACACAATCTCCATCCCTCTCCATATCAAAAGCATCATTAAACACACTCATGCACTCCTCATATGGCTCATCAACGATCTCAAAAACCTCAAGAAGAGTCTCTTTAATAACATCATCGCCAACAAATCTCTTATCCTCAAGATTATCATCAAATGAAGGCTTGATATCATCAATAAGAACACAAGACCCAACATAAACACTACCATGATCATCACATCCCTTAAGGAAGGGAGAACTAATCAAATCACAAATGGTAGGCAAAGTGGTCATGCTAACAAGAGGCTCATCATCCAACCCATACTCTAAGTCATCAACTAAGGTAGTAGCATCCATATGGAGAGGTAAATAAGTATTCTTATAACTAGTGCTCTCCGATTGCCTAGAATCATTAACCAACTTATTAAGAAGGTCCCATCTTTCACAATATGGCATCGATGTAAACCTACCTTGACAGCTTTCTTCAATCATGCCTCTAATGTTATCATGAACACCATCATACACCATATGACAAAATTCCCACATCTCAACATCAAATTCAAGAGTGCAATTCTTAAGTTTCCCAATAATCATGCAATGACTCTTTTCGTTGTGGAATGTGGTAAATCGTCATAGGAACAAGCAACAAGTAACAAGCGTAGTCTAATAAATCTAAAACTAAACTAATATCAATCCAATGATCTCCCCGGCAACGGCGCCATTTTGATAGCCGTATTTATCGTCAATCTATCCATCAAATAAACCAACTAACCTAAACTAAAATAGCAAGGGCAAGTCGGGTCGAATCCTCAGAGAGATCGGGATCGAGTACTAGGTCGGTCTCAGATTATGAATTAGCTACGCGAATCGATTGATAGGGTGAGATTAAACTAGATAGACTAACTAATAAATGAATAAAGAAACTAATAATATAAAACAATATAAAGAACAAGAAAACTAAAGAAACAAAAAGATGAAATAATGTAATCAAATAAGAAAAGGTATTAAGGGACGATGTCACCCGCGACTTATTCAAATCACGCTAACAAATGCCAAGTATCGAAGAAATCGGGTTCTAGGATGAAGATATGCGCGTTCTAGGTCGGTCACCTCCCTCCCGGATTTGTGAAACGACTAACTATCCCGTTTACCTCCCTCCCGGGTTCGTAAGACGGAATCCTAAGGTCAAACCCGAGGGTCACTCCCGTGATAATCCCCAAACTAACCCAAGTCAATGAAAAGCACGCTAACCAAAACTAGTGTTAGGGATACCCCGCTCAATTCCCACTCCCGTGTTCAACTAAGTAGAGTAAGGCAAGATAAAGGGGAAGAATCGACAATTAATCCTAATCGACTCCCGTCGATGACCAAGGGACTAAATTCGACCCAAAACCCATAAACCAAGGTTACCCACAAATCCCCAACACATCCTCATCCAATCACCCAACTAAACCGATATAAGGCATAAAATCGCGCAATTCTAATAAGTCGGGGATTCATCGACCCCTAGTGAGAAACTACTCACTACTCATATTTACACTAATACAAATACTAATAATTACTCTAGACATAAAAATAAACATAATGAAACAATAAAGACTAAAACTTTAACTAATGAAATAAATTAAACTAATCTAACATAACATATAGGAGTACTAATTACTCAACATAAAGATGGAATACAAATTTAGAATCATATTTCGAACTTAATAAACAATAAAGATGACAACTTTAAGCTAATTAAAGTAAACCCAAAACACAAATAAGAAGAGGGAAAAGAATTGTACCAAAATAGATATATGAAGAGCTTGAATTGTTGAAGGAGAAGAGATTATATTAATTAATTAGAACTAATTAAAAGATTCACCAAATTAGATTAAAAGAAAATAAAAATAAAAAATGGAAAAAAACCAAGGAAGGCCCCTGTTCTTCGGCCACTGCTGCTCCTTCTACTACTTCTACTGTCTACTGTGCTACCTGCTGCTTCTACTCCCCCTCCTTATCTCTACCAACTATTCTCCCTCCTCTCTTTTCTATTCTAATTCTATTGCCTTTCTTTCTTTGTTTCTTTTTGGTGGGCTGAGTGCCATATTTTGTGTTTGGGCCCAATCCTCATCATGATTCAATAGCGGTTTGATTTGATCCGTTTTGTTCCGTCTTTATCATCTCGGTTCTCTTCGGTACCTATAAAATCAAATATCGAGGCACAGTGCCAAATTCCCGAGAAATAACATAAAACGACACTAATTATACTAGACTCGATCAATTAGCTAATTAAACACAAAATATCTTAATAATAACAAAACGACTAATAAAATCGACCGAGAAAGAGTATAAATATGGGACGAAAAACCGGTAAAATAACGACTTATCATAGTACAACTCCGAGAAACTCTCTCTAAGACGATGCTTAAGAGATTCCAATTTTGGGTTTATTACTAAGATGGAAGGGTGATTTCTATTTATACAAAAAGAATCACCTCCACTTAGTTCATCTATCGATGTGGGACAACTTTTTCTATTTATACATAGAAAAACTACCACTTTCCACTATTCTTTAGATGTGGGACAAACCATACCCTTCACAAAATACATCATCTTATTTCAACACCTAGTTCGACATTCAACTCGAGTCTCGAATACGACAATTGCTAGTCATTAATCCTAACAAGTACAAATTACATAATACTCAGTATATTATTACCCCTAATTTTTAACTACCAAGTTAAAAGTGAGATTACAATTACATGCATGCATGCATGATTGTTCAATTTTTACGAAACCCTAATAACCTACTAGCCAACTACTATACATAGGCAAGTAAGCTAAGCCAACCGAAATGAATACAGATATTCCAAAAGTTTGTTTTAATTTGAGAGTTGGATTGCAATGTGTTGATACTGAAAATAGGAATGTTTGAGGAGTGAAAGCAACAAGAGTGGTATGGGTGGATGAAATATTGAAAAGTGGCATTGTACTGTAGTAGATTGGGCCGTCAAGCAATCACTTGTTGAATAAGCCAAATTAATTTTGGTGGGATGACATCTTTATTTATTTTTCGTTGTTTCCTTCATATTCATTTCAGCATTATCCATGAGATCGTAGTTACATTTTTTTACTCGGGACGAAGTGCAATCATTTGAAAAAAAAATATGAAGATAATTACGTAGTAGCCTTTTCATTTCACTATGATGTTTCCTTTTATATTTTTGGCGAAAGTTGTCTTTTGGAAAAAAATCGGCAAAAGTAGAACTTTGACCATTAAATTCTAAGTAATAGGTACTTATCTACGTAGTACATTTGTTATCAAAAGATTTTAAAAAAAAAAAATTGTAATTTCAACGATATAGTAATGTATAACTATGATAAAAAAATACGGTTAAACTATCATCTCGAAAATTGTGAAAACAATAAATGGAAGCATAATAGTGGAATACTGGGATGTGATAGTATATGATTCTCACATGTATACGACCGGGTGTATTATATCATCATACACCTTATTATCTAATGAAAAACCTTAGCTTGAATGTTCAAGCTAAGAGAGGACCACGATACATGGTACATCCAATAAACCCTAAGTAATTTCCGATTGTCAAAACTCAAAACTCAACTCAAAAACACCTCTTTTGTCCTCACATTCATGAAGAAAACGTTTTAGATACTCCGTCTTTGATATGAAGATATGAACCACTTTCCATTCATGCACTACTATAAATCAGAACTTCAATACGGATTACATTCAAAATTTAAAATATAGGTTGGGTGCAACTTTAGTTTCATTATTTACTTTATTCGTCAATTCGTCATACTATAGGATCTTTATACTAACTACATGTACTATATATGACCCTATTCAAGTAATCCCTCCGGTTCTTCGGAATTGCAACAATTTCTTTTAGGGTAGTTTCACTAGAATTGCCACATTTCTATATTGGGTATGTTTTTGTTAGTGGAAAAGTTTTACTTTATTAGTGAGACCCACCACCCACACTCACAACCTTATTCCAGAGAACCGGAGGGAGTATTCATTTGGGTTCTTGAAAGACAAAGTGACAGAACTTAACGGAATGAATTGAATTGAATAATGTTGAACCAAATGAACTACTAAACTGATCATTGAGACCGAACTTATGATGTTGATCGAGTTGAATTAAACTAAATGAGTTATATGAACTTAACTGAACTAGATGAGTTGAACTTAACTTAACTAAACTACACTAAATAAAATGTTTTACCAACTAAATTTTATTCGGTCGGTATTCTCCGGTTGCAAAACACCGTTTTTCTAGTAGTGATACTCCGTATAGAATATTGTGAAATGATGATCCAACAAGATTGTTTTATATCACTATTCACTTAAATAGGTCATTACTTTTAGTGGATAGACACAATATTAATGTAAAACGCTCTCACACGTAAGACTATCAATACAGGCGGGTGGGCTGGTGGGCCTTATACAGCACGTAATGTACCAATAGGAAAGAATATAGAAAAAAGTGTGAATGATGAATTGAACGACAATCACATATCCAAGCAAAGCAAGCAAGCCCGGTAGAAGGAGAATTATTGATTCAGGTTTCTGAATGAATACTTATCGTTGTAGAACGAAGGTTAAGTAATTAATCTAGCAATGACATCACCTAAGTTTCATATGCATGCAAAAGAAAGTAAGACATGCATGCAATGCATATCTATAAATGGAGGTGACGTTGGAGAAGATGAAGTAGAATTCATGATCTAAGATTAATTTAGTAGGAGTAGCTGCTACATGCATGCCTACGTTATTAGAAAGCGATTTTCACCTAGCATTGACACTTAACTCCAATTATAACCACAGATTTTTAAAGCCACATATTTAACCATGATCCCATCAACTACTAATTTAATGACCTACTCCAGTAATTAACACATGCAGTACAAAAAGGTTTGCCGATCCATCTTGCCTGCACAAGAAGTTACTCAGTATCTGCTTAATTTCATTGTATTACTATTACACATGTATCTCACGTTAAATTCACGTGAGATGGTCTTATAGGAAATGTTGCTCTTTTATCTTATACTCCTACTTTGTAAATTTAAGAATCGGTACTTGGTTCATTACATCATCATATCTAATACGAGTAGAATATAAAAATCTAGTAGTTGATCGAGTCTCACCCATTAGCGTAAGATTTTGGCTAGGACGGTTCATCTAATTTAACATGGTATTAGAGTCAGCGTGACGAAAGGTCACGAGTTTGAATACCCCAATATCTTACGCTAACCACTCTTCAAACATCGAGGGACAAAAAAGAAATGAAGTAATGGGAATGTGTATATGCCTAGAAGAAAGCTAACATAGTGACGATGGAGTACGTTGTTGTTGTTCATTATCCCCAACAATTTGGAGTAGTTGGATTTGAAAGAAGGAAGTGAGTCGTATGTAGTTGTAAAATCCAGGCTGTTGAATTGGTTGGATTTAGAGGGAGGGAGGTGAATGAGGTTGCATTGCTAGCTGCATCAGTTGAGTAACTAACTAACTGGAGTAATTATTATAAGATGACGGGAGACTACTTTACTTACTTGGATCTCTCTCCTCATTCCTTCATTCACTCCCAAATTAAACTGACCACATACAGATACAGGAGTTTTCTTGAAGATTTGTTTTCAGCCTCGAATCCCACTCATCATTTCGTCATCCTTTTTGTCTATTATGAGTACATACGTTTATACTCCCTCCCTCTATTTCATCCATAAGTTCCATTTTACATGACGACCGACCTACTACTAAATCTTAAGAAAACATACAACAACATGCAAAATTAAAGAGACGGCAAGGAAAGCAACATATATAAATTACGTATATTATACAATCGTTGTATTGTACGACGGACCTTAAAATTAGAAATTTACGGTAAAATGTTACTACTTTAGGTTATTTAGTGACCATGTTAGGTTAAATAGTAACCATTTTTTGATACGAAACGTGGTAACTATTTATATGAAAGCGGTTACTAACTAACTTAAAATGATATTTTTGTTTCCTAAGTTGCAATCGCATTGTACAACAGTTGTATGCAATAATTACTGGGAAAACAATTGCAACTAGACTGAGTCAAATTTCAAAGAAATACTCCCTCCGATTACCTATGTTCTTCCCTATTTCCTTTTTGGGCTGAGTTTGATTTTCTTCCCTCTTTCCATTTAAGGAAAGTTTTACCTCTTTATTAATTAATATAATATTCATCTCTCCTACTTTTTCACCCCACTTTTTCTCATTTAATTAATATAATATTATTTCTCCTACTTTTTCATTCAACTTTTTCCCATTTAATTAATATAATATTTCTCTCCCTTACTTTTTCATTCCACCCCCATTATTCTACTAATATAATTACTCCCTCCTTATTTTCTTCCCCAAAAAGAAAGGGGAAGAACACAGGTAATCGGAGGGAGTATAAGTTAAACCCATCAAATTATAAATGTGTCACAAAGTGTCAATTGTATATTCTACAGAATAATAGTACGTAGTATTTAATACTCCTGTATATAATAACTAGGCAAATTTAATCAATAATTACGATTATATATATTTCTTAAATTCTCTTCTATATAAACTTATCCTCCACATATCTTAGACAAACATGAGGAAAAAAAGTGTACTTGGCAAGTATGTAGAAGCTTCTAGTGTCTAAAATCTATTCAAAAACCTAATTCAAACCACACCTAAGAAACCCTAAACATAAAGTTCACATAATTTATAATTTGCAAAGAATATCATCATTTTGCTAAAAAATTATTCCATATGTATACCATAATGCTCTAGGTAAATCCAAAGATAGCTGAAAGTTCAGATTGATACTCCATATAAATGCTACATTGCTACCACCATATGAATTAGGTCAAATTAGGGCATAGTCAAAGCAATGCAAGCCAATACAATAAGGCAATCACAGTCCTTTATTAATTTTCTTTCATAAAACAACTCAATTGTTTAACGATTGCAATACAAGAGTAGGAGGCATCTTAGTCATTTAATACCCGAGACATATTCTTCTCGTCTCAGTCATTTTATCTATCTTTGATTAAAAATTTCTCACGAATATTATAAAACCTAAATTAAAAATAAACGAGATATAAAGAGTAGAAATTCCCAGAAAATGAAGTTTTCATCAATGTTATTTTGTCCACTCTAGCACTAAAACACTCTTACCTTCTACATAGGAGATCGAGTTTGGAGGAAATTGTATGTAAAATGATGTAGATAAAAAAATGTAAATGGCTCGAATTGTTTCGCTATGTCGTAATTTTCTGTGGGAAGGAAGTGTAGAAGGAAATAATCGAGCTTTGGTGAGTTGGGAGAAAATATATCGGCCTAAGGAGGAAGGAGGTTTGGGAATTAGAAATTAAAAGTGAAAAGGCAATGAAGTCCGAATATTTCCTTAATTTTTTTTCAATGAAACACGTACTTAATTAGGAGGAGATCGAACCTGATACCAATTATCGAGGGCACTCATGTTAATCACTTAACTAAGATATCTACGATATCTTCTTTAATTAGTGGAAGCAGAGGACCACAAGTCACAACAATTACACAACTTAACATTATTGTTCTGGCTGCTCGTATTATATATCATAGTTCCATAATCCATATTAAACTGGTTTCTAGATATCATAGTTCCAATTTAAACTGGCCTGGTTTCTAGAAGTTTACAACTATATAAGTATGATTTATTTAATCCGATTCAAAGAATGTCAATAGCGTAGGCGTGAGTTTGATGGTTGAATGACTGATCTATGATTCTATGAGCAGATGGTTCATTCAATACAATACATTGAGGAGATAAGTTGGATGGTTTATTTAGTACTAATGTACTATATGTACTCATATTTTAGTGGACACCCATCTTTTTAAGCTCATTACTCACTCCGTTTATAATTTTTTGTCTCATTTCATCATTATTTGTGAGATATATTTTAATGAAATGGGGCAAAAGATAGTGAACTGAGGGAGTATTATTTTCGAACTAGCTAGTAGTAATAGGCTAATAGCCAATCCAAACTAAAAAAAAAAAAAAAAAAAATCCAATTACAATGAACTTTGACACATTGTTATATAGTTACATACGGAGTATACATTATATTATAAAACTATAGTTGGAATATTAGGAACGTAATAATATTAAAATTTATAAGGAAGATTTTTACGTTAGTAGTGGTGCTATATATCCGACTCAAATCTGGATTAAACTGGATAATTCCGTATTGCTTTATTTCCTTCTTGGCTTATCACGAAGTATTAGTTATTGAGCGTTTTTTGGTTTGAAGATAAATTTCAAATTATACGATTAGGAATTAAAGGTAAATCATTACGAAAAAAATTTCTACAATAGACCGCATATTATCAACAAAATGACTAATATATGCTACAGTGTAACGGAGATAAAAATAAACTATTTTTTAATCAGTACTAAAAAATGGTCACTATTCACAATTAAGGTTGTCAGTTTGCACCCTTAAATGATCGATTTGTCTTCTGTCACATTCTAAACTACAGCACGGTCGCATACGATAATTACTACTCGTAGTAAATTAAGATAAAACCACTAAGTTACCATGGAAATTATTATCACATGCCTAAATTATCGTAATAAGTCACCAATTATATATGACGTAATTAATTACTTGCAAACCTCATATATATATATATATATATATATATATATATATATATATATATATATATATATATATATATATATATATATATATATATAGTTCTACTTGTACTAATTATTAACGTAGCTACACCGGAATTAATGATTTAATGATAATCTTATCATTAGCTTGTCCAAATAAAATGCTCACACAATGCAAGAAACAAAAAATCAACAGAAGGATGAGGTGTCCCCAAATAATGCGCCAAAAATATAGATGTAAGAATGCACGTAATTGAATTTGTAGATGTAAGACGACGTTATCGTGTTACCAAAGCCACATTACCCCTACCATTACATTACATTACATTAACTACTTTTTCCAACTTGATTGTACTTCACAAATTAACTCTATATATATATACACCCTTTGATTCTCAAACCACTTTAATTTTCTTGTTCTATTCCTCATAACTCTCTCTCCCTACAATTTTTTCTAACCTTCACTCCTAAGTTTACTTATACTCCAACTAATTCAATCATTCATCGATCTAATAATGGCACAAATGTTGATACATGATACCAAATATTTTGCATCTAATAATATGATCATCAATACTAATGATGGTAATAATAATCATTTCTCCAGGAGGAGTTGCTTCAAGTTTTGGTCCAAGTTGTATAAATCTTCATTTTTCTTCAAAAAAGGTATGCATTTGAGTTTATATATTTTTCTTCAATTTTGTCCATCTACCCTACGCTTGTCATATACGAGTCATTTTTGTTGTTTCGATAGCATAATACATTAATATCATTATGCCATGCATGTAATTCGGAGTATCCGACCTTGTTTTTGTTCGTTAATGATAAATTTTGGATTAGGGTTTCATAGAATGTTATTTTCATATAATTGTGGGTCTGCTTCGATTATTTGTTTACTATTTATATTATTTGGGAAGGGTATTTGATTATTCGAGATGAATGGATAATATTTAAGTGAGTGACAAAAGAATGTGACGAGTTTTATTTATTTACTAGTTTGATAACTTTGATTAAGTTTTATAACAATGTGGTTAACTCAAGTTGAATCCTAACTTTCCAATAATAGGAAGATCGAGGAAGAAAGATAAGGAAGAGGAAGGAAGATTAAGGAAGCTAAACGTAAATGAGGAGTACAAGGAAATGTTTAGAACGAATTCATTTGTAGAAATATGGAGCAAAGTTCAAGTTGAGCTCGAAACATCACCATCACCATCGCCATCACCATCGACGACTACTCCTACTACAACTACTACACAAAATCACAAGAGATCTTCGTTTTCTTCGACTTCGCTTCCCTTGCTCAACCATCATCTCTCCGATTGCCTACTAGAGCCACCACAAAACGTTGTCCTCGACTCGATCAAATCATCTAAGCTCCAATCCCTACTCAAAGACTACTTTGATGTAACCCTAGATGCCTACAATGTATGTGAGTTGCTCCTTAGAGGGATCCATAAAACCCGCTCCAACAACCGGATCATCAAACGGATCATCAACAACAACAACAAACAAGGGTGTCACTATTTGAGTAATTACACCATCCAAGAGTTGACTTCCTTTGCAAGGCAGAGGAATCCTCTGTCCTTCACCATGAATGGAAGGGTAGACTTCCATAGTATCCACGACGGTCATGCTACTTTGCTACGTAAATTGAGCTTAAGACGAAGAAGAATCAAGCGAAAACAAAGGTTCATCAATCTTTGCAAGAATCTAGCTAGCTACGGCTCCTTGGTTGCTTACGCGGCCTTGGCAGCCACCTTATTAGCCCTGGCATTGCATAGTGTGGTGGGACTGCTAGGGGTGCCGGGTATTTTGTTGCCCTTTTCGAGTGGTGTGTTGAAGAAGGTGGGCTCCGAGAAGAAGAAGAAGGCGATGAGCGAGGTGGAATGGCTAGGGGCTCAAGTGGATGTAACGGCGAAGGGGACCTACATTTTGAGTAATGATTTTGACACCATGGGGCGGCTTGTGGCACGCTTGTATGACGAGGTTGAGCATAGAAGGGCGGTGGCCGAGATGTGTGTGAGGAATAGTAAGAGCCAAGAGGTGGTGAGGGAAGCAATGAGGGAGCTTGAGGTTCATGAGGATGGATTCGTTGAGCAGTTAGAAGAGCTTGAGGAACATGTTTACTTGTGCTTTTTGAATATTAATAGGTCAAGAAGAATGGTTGTTCAAGAGGTTTTGGACCCATGAATCTTGCAAATACATACTACCACTGCTACAAACATTATTACCATTCATTCATTGGAGGTTTTAATTATCGGTTTAGACTTTTGATTGAGATAATTTCAATAGGTACGTGTTACTACTTGAAGGTTCGTTGGGTAGATAGAAATAGTATATTATTCATTAGTTCATCACATATAAGTGAAGCACTAGTTCTTTGATTTTTTTTTGTAGCAAAACTTGGCAAATTACTCTTTTATATTAACTACGAGTATTATTCTATTGTATATGGTAATTGAAAGATAATTTGTCGACTTTTTTTTGATATGTAATAGAGTAAAAAAATTTAGGAGGACATGATAAATGACAATTTCACGGTTTATAAGATTGTATTAGTATTATAAGATAGATGAACTTGTGAATAATTCTAATATATAAATTTGTTCTAGATTATAAATTTGTCCTATGATATAGACAAATTTAAAAGAAGAGAAGTCAATTTTTAAATACAGTAGAAATTTTCGATAAGAAAAGAGTAAGATCATGTTTGGCCTTGCTTATGTGCAAGTGTTTTTCCTTTTTAAAAGGAGTTTATTGATAAGCTACTTATCAATTTGATGCTTCTACTTTTGAGGGCAAAAAACTCATTTTAAACTTCTAAAAACTAGTTTTTTGGACACAAAAAAAATGTGTTTGGCCAAGTTTAAATTTTTTAGAAGTAAAAGCTAATAAAAAAGCTAGGCCAAACACCACCTTAGGCTATTAATTTATGGGCCATGCGTGTACTACTCGTATAAGAAGTTTTTTTACAACGACTTGTTGGATGCAAAATAATCAAGACGTGTTGGACCAAAAAATAACATTGGGCCCAGCCCAAAAACATTGGTCACGCTGCTAAAATGACATACTCCGTAATTTTCTTTTAGCAATTGACTACGTAGTAGTCTAGAAGCCCATAGAGGCATATGTTAATGCAAGTGAGATTACATTTACGGGTGAACCTGCAGTCCCTATCTTTGTAGTTCTTGGTAGGATGACCACAAATTTTTAACCATTAGGTTACACTCTTACGGGTAAACTGTAATACTTGTGTATATAATTTACTCTACACTAGTTACATAGCCATAACTTTTCCTGTAGATTCAACCGTATCTCTACTATACTATATTGTTAAAGGTAATAGAAATTAATTATGTATTCATGGTAGCATATGAGTGTTAAGTGTACGATTATAGACTATAGCTCACCATATACCGTCTATGTGTTCTACTATTCTTAATATACCTTCTACCGTCTGACATAAGTTTATCGATACATATTTCCTAATACACTAGCTAAACCATAAACACTAAATGGTAACTACCACTTCGTGAGATATATCTCATAATAAATTAATTGTGAAACTGTCTTATTAAAGAGTTGATGTTTATTTAAACATAATCTTATATCACGCATAGTATTTCGTACTCAGTATCTGTAATTTGTATTAAAAACGAATATCTTAGTAGACTCATGGGTTGGTTGATGAACTGTGATAAGTAAGATTGTCCCTATATAGTTTGACGGTGCAACATTGATAATGAGGAATATATATATTAAGAAATGAGATGAAGAGCAACAGAAGGGAAGGTGCTGATGATATTGGCCTCGTATGTTTTGCATGACGGTGACGGTGTTACCATACGCGTTTATATATCTAGCTTTATCATTTTGCCATCGGAGTCGAAACTTCACTTCACACTTCATTCACAATTTTACATCCATGCATGCATGCTCTTCTTTTACTGTACTACCCCTAAGGGCTAAGGGCCCTAATAAAAAAAACAATTTCGTCAACCATTGTCAATAAGTACTCCCTTCATTCATATCGTTCATTTATTTGTTTTTAATTAAAATAATATTCACGATGAATATAATAAAAAAAATACGCAATCAGTTGATGACAGTTTGATCACGAATAATGGCTAGCTTATGAGTCCAGGCTTGATCTAGGACTGCGCCTATAAGATGAATAATCTTTAGCAATAACATCACTCTCCCTCAAAAAAAAAAAAAAAAAACATTACTCCTTCCTCCGAGTTTTATTTATCTTCCCGTTTGCTTTTGGCACAAGATTATTCAGGTGTGGCACAAGATTAATCTTTAGTAACAACATTATTTTATTTTAAAAATAGAAACATTCATGAATCATCCCCGGTCCGCCGAAGATTGAGCACCGGCTAAGAACATACGGAGTATCACGAATGTGAACAAGGAAGAATGCATGTGCTTTAGGCACATGAGAGTTATGCGGAACATATCACTTAATCAAATTATCTCAAAAATTAGTACCCATGTGATGTGATTATGTGATGTTTCACTTGTTTTGGCTAATTTATCCAAACGTGGCTCTCTTAAAACGGACTAATATATCGTCTTAAGAATGAATGACGAGCCTACAACGTCTCAAGAATACAAGTCATATAGCAATATACTCAGATAGAAAGGACAATACTTTTGTTAATTCCTAGACACATATTTTATCTTATACTCCGTATGAGATACATATTTGGAGGACCGTTATACTTTTATGACGGGTAGTATAATACACGTTTATCCAAAAACTCGACATTAATTAATTTAATAATACTCCCATCTACATACGATTCCTGAATACCCCATGCTATGCATATCCTTGAACAAATCTCTATAGAAAGCAACAATTTGTTGATTATGTGACATTTGATATACTAGTATTTAATTTTGCGGCTTTTTCTGCTTGGAAATCCATGTGGGTCGTCAATTTGTGATGAAATTGTTGAATGAGAGAGAGAGAGAGAACGTGGAAATAATTGAAATGGAGTCAGAAATTCCAACTTGTAGTGTAAACAAAAATGTATTTATTTCGAGTCTCTAATTGATTTCATGTGAGGTAGTTGCAAACTCGCAATATGACAAGTAGTTTAAGACTTATAAAAAGGGTGGCTTCCCCAACATTTATTCTCAGTAAACCTGCAGAACGAAAAGTGTCACATATTCTCTAATCCAATCCAATCCAATCCATACTACTATACACACCTGAATATTTGTACTGGAATCAAAATGAGCAAAGCTGCCTTATTAGCCTTTGCCACCTTTCTAGGGTTATACTTCCTCACCCTCGATAAGGCTCATGCTTTCACGGCCTCCGGTTGGCAGAGGGGCCATGCCACTTTCTACGGCGGTAGTGACGCTTCTGGAACCATGGGTATGTTTTCATCCTTAATAACCATTTATACGTTACACGGGTTTTATACTAGTTTTATTTTCTAGTATTAAACGAGTGAAAGAAATATTAGGCTGAAACATCAAACATCCTATTTTAATTTTTAATGCAGGGGGGGCATGTGGGTACGGCAACTTGTACTCAACCGGCTACGGGACTAGGACTGCAGCTCTGAGCACGGCATTGTTCAACAAAGGCGCTTCATGTGGGGAATGTTACAAGATCATTTGCGACTACAACTCTGACCCGCGTTGGTGCAGGAAGGGAACATCCATCACCATTACCGCCACAAACTTCTGCCCTCCAAACTACGACTTGCCTAGCAATGCCGGAGGATGGTGCAACCCTCCTCTTCAGCACTTTGACATGGCTCAACCTGCTTGGGAGAAAATCGGCATTTACAGCGGTGGGATCATCCCTGTTCTCTTCCAAAGGTTAGCATTCAGATCACAGTCTAATTACCCCTCCCTGGCCTCCCTCATGCTAAGCTATACCAGGCTACATTTTATTTTAGTCGTCACAATTAATCTCGACCGTTTGTTTGTGTGGCAGGGTACCATGCAAAAAGCATGGAGGAGTGAGATTCACTATATGTGGAAGAGACTACTTTGAGCTCGTCACAATCAGCAACGTCGGTGCAGCAGGATCAATCCAATCGGCATCCATAAAGGGGTCCAAAACCGGGTGGCTGGCTATGTCTAGGAACTGGGGTGCTAACTGGCAGTCTTTGGCATACCTAGACGGACAATCTCTTTCCTTTAAGGTCACTACGACTGATGGACAAACCCGGGTTTTCAGCAATGTTGTTCCTTCAAATTGGCAGTTTGGACAGACATACTCTAGCCGTGTTCAGTTCGCATAAACCATATGAACAGCAAGATGAAAGCACAGACAGCTGAGACAGGGTCCTTGAGTTTGTTGGTTGAAAGCGTCTTTTGATAGGCCGAGGCGAGCTCGATTCATTTTTTTCTTGGGGTCGAAGCAGCCCGCCAAATCTATCATTTATGTTTTTCATACAAGCAGTTTTAGATCAAAACATTTCTGCTCAAGTATGGTAGCTAAGGAGGCAAAGCTGTAAACTCAAGGGCACTGCAGATAATTTTATTAAACCTATTTTATATTTTATTACACAACATTGTATACATATATTTACAGTACAAAAATCATGTATTATTAAATAAAAATAGAGAAATAAAATGCTTATCGCATTACATAAACGACTTTTAGACGTCTTTCCCAAAGGGGAAAACTAGAAATTTACTATAGTAAACATCAGACGTCTCTGGAGTCTTGCCTATCAATTACGATTATATTTTTACGTTTTATTGAAGACGAAAGAAAAATTAGAAATGGTACTCCCTCCCCCACACTAAGATCTTCCCACTTTCCTTAAAAGGAAACTCCACTAAGATTTTCCCACTTCAAAACTTTCCTTATTCATCTATTATACTCTCTTCCTATTGGTTACTTTTTGTGATTTGACATCTTGAACCCCACCAAACAATTTACCACCTTTCATTATCCATTTCTTAATCATGTGCCAAGTCAAAGTGAGAAGAACATTGTGGTGGGGAGGGAGTACAAAGGATACGAAACATTAACAGAAACGGAGTAAACGTAGCCGAGGCTATAGCCATAGCACCACAACCTCGAACACGACTAGTACCAACACAAACATACCACAACCAAAAACCGCAACTACTTTTTACCGTCGGCGCTTTACTTCTTACCGTCGGCGTTAATTACGTAAAATGACGACTTTGTTGGTGTAAGTAAGACAAAATGAAGAAATAGATGAATGATTAATACTGATTAATTATTATTGATTGAATACTTTTTTTTTTTTTTGATACATATTTATACTATACATAATACATCCAAACAATACAATTGAAGAGTTACAACTTTTCACATATTTAAACAAGCTACTTCACATATACTTTGAATCATATTTCAACACTTCCCCTTGATTCAAAGTTACATACTCCTAATTTTATCCGAAAGAAATCATGCTTTGCTTGAGGAAGAGCTTTTGTGAATATATCCGCCACTTGCTCGTTCGTACCACAAAATTTTAGCGTTACCTTTCCATCCGATACGAGTTGACGAATAAAATGATGGTGTACATCAATATGCTTGGTTCTTGCATGAAAAACTGGATTTTTACTCATTGCAATAGCAGCCCTATTGTCACAATAAATTTCCGTTGCTTCATTTTGCACATAACCAAGATCAGTAAGTAGCTTTCTATGCCATAGAACTTGGCGGGCAGCCGAGGTTGTTGCTG
Organism: Agrostemma githago; assembly: GCA_958450325.1. Lineage (NCBI taxonomy): Eukaryota > Viridiplantae > Streptophyta > Magnoliopsida > Caryophyllales > Caryophyllaceae > Agrostemma > Agrostemma githago. The sequence continues at coordinate 4,706,049 of OY288255.1, forward strand.
CATATTCGGCTTCCGAAGAAGATAAGGCTACGGTTTCTTGCTTCTTGGAACTCCAAGTCACCGCTCCTGAACCAAGACTAAATATATGTCCCGACGTGCTTTTTCTATCATCTAAACTTCCGGCCCAATCGCTATCTGTGAAGCCAATCAACTTTAAACTCGATTCTTTAGAGTACCAAATTCCAAATTCAATTGTTCCGGCCACATATCGAAGAATCCGCTTCGCCGCGCCAAAATGTTGTTTGGTAGGATTATGCAAATATCGAGATACCAAACTCACCGCAAAGGAAATATCAGGTCGAGTGTGTGTCAAATAATTCAAACCTCCTACAACACTTCTATAATGCTTTGGATTTGCCCTTTCCGTTCCATCTTCATGTTGTAACTTCTCATTAATATTCATCGGAGTGGCTGCGACCTCACATTCTAACATATTAAACCTCTTTAATAAATCAAATGCGTACTTCTTTTGGCTCACAAATATTCCATCTTTTTCTTGTTTCACTTCAAGACCCAAAAAATATTGTAATAATCCCAAATCTGTCATCTCAAAGGTCTTCATCATACTTGACTTAAAATCAGCCACCAAAGATTTGGAAGAACCCATATAGATTATATCATCGACGTAAAGGCAAACTAATAGAAAATCACGGTTACCTTCACGCTTGGAGTAAAGAGTAGGTTCGTTCTCACTTCTTGAAAATCCATTTTCACGGAAAAATAGATCGATTCTACTATACCATGCACGGGGCGCTTGTTTTAACCCGTATAGTGCTTTTCTCAATCTGTAAACTTTGCTTTCGGAACCATCAACAACGAAACCTTGAGGTTGTGACACATACACCTCTTCTTCAAGTTTACCATTTAAAAACGCAGATTTTACGTCAAGTTGATACACTGGCAAGCTTTGTTGAGCCGACAAAGCTAATATAATTCTTATTGTTTCAAATCGTGCAACCGGAGAAAATGTTTCTTCAAAGTCAATACCTTGTTGTTGAGAATATCCTTTTGCCACGAGTCGTGCCTTATGCTTTTGAATACTTCCGTCAACATTGTATTTTGTACGGAACACCCATTTCAGTCCAATAATATTCTTGTCTTTCGGGGCATCAACCAATTGCCATGTATTGTTTCTTTCAATAGCATCTATTTCTGTTTTCATGGCGATTTGCCATTCTGGATATTCTTCAGCTTCTTCAAACAAGGTTGGATCAGTAACCACCAAAGCATAATTACATGAATTATAAATCTCCGCAAGTGACTTGTATTTTCTGACTGGAGAGTTACTATTACTGTCACTGGACGAGTCATTTTGCGACTCGTTATTATTGCTTCTTGGCGTTAGCGGTGGAGTATCTACTGGTGGTGGTGGTTCATCTACTTCATTGTCTTCGCTTAATGGAATATGACGGGGAATACCATCTTTGTCAACATTCCATCTAACTCGTGCCTCCTCGTTAAAAACCACATTCCTACTGATCATAACTTTGCCACTTTCAAGATTATATAGGCGGTATGCTTTGGAATGAGGGCAATAACCAATAAATATGCATTTTTCGGATTTATCATCAAGTTTAGTACGGTTATTAACCAAAGCATAACCTACACAACCGAATACTTTTAAGTGACTTACTCCTGGCTTCTTATTTCTCCATGCTTCAAATGACGTTCTGTTTAAAACCGCTCTTGTTGGAGATATATTAAGGAGATACACTGCTGTTGCAACCGCTTCTCCCCAAAATTTATTTGGAAGTCCTTTAGCACTTAACATACTTCTGGCCATTTCTACCACCGTTCGGTTTTTCCGCTCCGCAACTCCATTTTGCTCAGGAGTATATGGGGCTGTAAGATCTCTGCGAATGCCATACATCTCACAAAAAACATTAAATTCACCAGAAACAAATTCACCGCCTCTATCGGTTCGGAGAGCGATTATTCTTCTTCTACTTTGATTTTCCACTAACGCCTTGAATTTCTTAAAATTCTCAAATGCTTCTGATTTTGATTTTAAGAAATAAGCCCAACTCATACGTGTATAATCATCAGTGAGCAATAGAAAATATCGACTTCCACCTAATGACTCGGTTTTCATTGGTCCACATAAATCGGCATGAACAAGTTCAAGAGGATCAGAAGCCCTCCATGCCTGCATTCTAGGAAAAGAGCCTCTACTCTGTTTTCCATACACACACCCTTCACAGAAATTTAGTTCACTAATTTTTGGTAACCCAACAACCATATCTTTTTGACCCAAAAGCTTTAAACTTCGAATGTTTAAGTGACCGTATCTCATATGCCATAACTGAGATTCATTTTTCTCTTTAACAATAAGTGCCTTACTCACGATATTTGATATACTCAGCGGAAACATCTTATTCGGAGTCATACGAACACTTGCTATGCTATGACCAGATTTTTTATCAATGACAACACACCTATCTTCATCAAACATAATCTTATAGCCATTAATCATTAATTGACCAATGCTTAACAGATTATGAGCAAGTTCAGGTACAAATTGCACACCATACAAAGTTTTAACATCACCTTGTATTGTTTTAATAGCAATATTACCTTTCCCTTCGACTTGCATTTTCTTATTATCGCCAAGACGAACTTCTCCTTTCTTTGTTTCGTCAAGGATTTTGAACAAGGACTTAGTTCCGGACATATGATTTGAACATCCACTGTCCAAAAACCATAAATCGTTACTGTCAATTGAACTTCTGATTTGTGAATGGGCCATAAATAATCTGGTCTCATCTTCCTCAATTTCCTCCGAATAATTTGCTTGAGATTTTTCTTCTTTTTGCTTGATCCAACAATTTACTTCTTTGTGACCAAACTTTCTGCAAAAATGACATTGAATATTACTTTTTTCTTGACGGGAATCATCATTACCGGTATAGCCTCGGCCTCTACCGCCATCGTAACCATATTGACCTCGGCCTCTACCGCTGTCGTAACCGTTCTGACCTCGGCCTCTACCGCCATCGTAACCATACTGACCTCTGCCTCTACCGCCACGGCCTCTACCGCGACCACCACGGAAACTGCCTCTACCTCGGCCTTCATTTCCATAATTATTCGATTTCCCCTTATAAGACGAATCCTCGTTGACTTGAAAAGCTTTCTCCTCCAATTTAATTGTGCATTTCTTCATTCTACTTTCATGGGCTAACAAAGAACCCATTAATTCATCAAAGGTATAAGATGATAAATCCTTCGATTCTTCAATGGCAGGGACAATATGACTCCAATCACCATTCAAACTTCTCAAAACTTTACTCACTATTGCTTCATTATCAATTTTCTCACCATATGACCGCATTTGACCAACGATTTCGGTTACTTTAGACAAATAACTCTGAACAGTTTCTTTATCACCCATCATTAATGTTGCAAAGTCACTCCGTAAAGTTTGCAATCGTACCTTAATGACCCTCTTGTCACCCAAATATTCCTGCTTAAGAATCTCCCATGCTTCATGAGCATTGGTGGCGTCCGTAATCCGGGGAAATATATCGTCATCTAGTGCCGTCTGAATGAAGAACAACGCCTTAGCATCTTTCTTGCGGTTCTCCTTCAATGACGCATCAGGAGTTGCCGGTGCCTGGTCCGGTTCTGTGTACCCGTTCTCCACAATATCCCATAATTCTTGAGATTTAAACATTGTTTTCATTTTGAGACTCCATAGATGGTACTTTTCCCCTTTAAAAAGAGGAATTAGGGGTTGAGATGCTCCATTTGTACCATGATTAGCCATTTTTGTTGTTTAATTGAAATTTCTAGGTATTTATTTTGGTTAAATACCTTTTGGGAGTTCTGGGTAAATTTTGGGGATTTTGATTTTTCGTTTTGGTTGAGTGTGTGTATGATGAATTATGTCTGTCTGTTTTTTTTTTGTTTTTTTTTATGGATACCAACTTGGGCTCTGATACCACTAATGTTGGTGTAAGTAAGACAAAATAAAGAAATAGATGAATGATTAATACTGATTAATTATTATTGATTGAATACTTTTTTTTTTTTGATACATATTTATACTATACATAATACATCCAAACAATACAATTGAAGAGTTACAACTTTTCACATATTTAAACAAGCTACTTCACATATACTTTGAATCATATTTCAACAGACTTTGCCCTTGATATTTATTCTCGAAATAATATTACTTTAACATTTTATAAATTATCGATTTATTAAAACTCGATAATAAAACCGTCTTTTTCGATTATCGTAATAAACCAAAACCGACTTCCTATATAATTAATATATATGGAATTACGCAAAATAACAAGTTCTCCTTTGCAATTAATTCTCGAAATATTATCACATTTATATTTTATAAAGTATCGGTTTATTAGAACTCGATAATAAAACCGTTTTTTCGATTATTGTTACGCCTGTGATTTTAAACAGTTAATTAGATTTAATTAACGACTTAATACAATTTAATAAACGTAATTAACAAATACGAGTAATACGCAAATTAAATCCTAATTAATCTACGACAATCAAGATTTATTATACAAATCGATGCAAATTAAAAGGAAAAAAAATCCGGAAATGGGTCGGGTCGAGTGGGTTTTTCGACCCACTCAAGGGTCGTATTATTTTCTCTATAAGACTTGAAAGTTTGATATGGAACCTGAAGTATAAGGTGGTGAAATTGGTTAGAGAGACAATCTTTACACTTTGAATTTATCTTTTGAAGTGCTATTGAGGAGGATCGAACCCCTAACGTACCGACTAGGAACCAAATGACCAAACCACTAAACCACCATCAACATACTGATGTTTCAAATGCTTGAAAACTACTTGTTTCGAAAAAAAAAAAAAAAAAAAAAAAAAAAAAAAAAAAAAAACGGAAAAATGGACCAAGTCGAAAAAATTCGTCGACTCTCGGATGGGGATGTCGACGAATTTTTTCGACTTAGTCCATTTTTCCGATTTTTTTCGAAACAAGTAGTTTTCAACCATTTGAAACGTCAGTATGTTGATGGTGATTCAATGGTTTGGTCATTTAAAGATAATTTCAAAGTGTAATCAAGAGGATTCAAACCCGAGTCACTTATATGAAAGTTGTCACTGTAACCAACTTCACCACCTTATACTTTATGTTTCATATCAAACTTTCAAGTATTATAGAGAAAATAATACGATCCTTGAGTGGGTCTAAAAACCCACTCGACCCGACCCATTTCCGGACTTTTTTTTCCTTTTAATTTGCATCGATTTGTATAATAAATCTTGATTGTCGTAGATTAATTAGAATTTAATTTGTGTATTACTCGTATTTGTTAATTACGTTTATTAAATTGTATTAAGTCGTTAATTAAATCTAATTAACTGTTTAAAATCACAGGCGTAACAATAATCGAAAAAACGGTTTTATTATCGAGTTCTAATAAATTATCGAGTTCTAATAAACCGATACTTTATAAAATATAAATGTGATAATATTTCGAGAATTAATTGCAAAGGAGAACTTGTCATTTTGCGTAATTCCATATATATTAATTATATAGGAAGTCGGTTTTGGTTTATTACGATAATAATCGAAAAAGACGGTTTTATTATCGAGTTTTAATAAATCGATAATCTATAAAATGTTAAAGTAATATTATTTCGAGAATAAATATCAAGGGCAAAGTCGTCATTTTACGTAATTAACGCCGACGGTAAGAAGTAAAGCGCCGACGTTAAAAAGTAGTCCCCAAAAACCCTCAACAAACAAACACGGCCCAAAAAGTGAGTAGGAAACACTCGATAACCCTCTCCCGAAGGCCCAAACGGCCGAGGTGCACATACCATAGTTAAAAGCCTGCATCTATTCCCTGCGTTGTAGCTTAAGTTTCCCACAGTGAAAACAAGCAAAACCACACAATAATTACGGAGTACAAACTTTACCATTGACTGCCACAAGCAAGGGAGGTTATAATTAATGGAAGTCTAAGCCTTGGAAACTCGTATTGGAAAATAGATTGTCGGAAGTTCCAAGTTACAACCGCAATCACGGGTAACATACTAACATGATGACATCCCATACCATTAAACAGATTTCAGAAGCACCAAGAATATACGTAATTTGTTTGGCAAAAGTTTTCTCGAGATTCTAATGCTAAACAAAAGCTCCAGATATAATTCAGCCAAAAGATCCCAATATCAAAATTCACAATACCCAAGTCTATAAGTCCAATCTGCTATCATTCATAGATAAAGGGAATCCCTGATAATTGTTCAACTATAAAATTATCTAAGACGAAGAGCCATGGAGCTTACAAACACGAATAAATTGAAACAGTAACCATTCTTGTATTAAAACACGTCCGCAGAATAGAGCATAATTAGTACTCTTGAACATAACCATGAATTCATGATGTTCTAAGGAGAAAACTGTTGACCTGAAAGAGGTATCAACCCCCGAAAAAACGGAATCAACGAACATCAACAGATGATAGATTTGATCAGAAATCGTCATCCTCCTCCTCAGCAATGTGCTTAGCCAGTTCCTGTTCCTGCTGTTGCCTTTCCCTTCTCTTCTCTGCGCTTTCCTTCTCCTTGTGTGAATTTGGCGGGTACCGTAAGGCCCTGACAGCTTCGTTGTGCATGTTGAGGCAGAAAGCAATTCTGGAATCAAAGGCGGACTGAGGCTCGGTCGTTGAGTAGATATCACCAGTCTCCTTCGACAGCATGTACCCGTTTGCATGGTCCAGAGCAGCATCAATGGCTCCATCACGAATTGCCTTGGCCACAATGCTCTCAGCATCGGCTATGGGATTGGGGGAATCCAATCTTAGTTTCTTCGCCACGTCCGCAAGAGAGATGCGAGAGTATGAAATGCTGATGTTTCTTAACCCTGTCCTGATAACATTGTGCCTCAGCCGAACGATTAAATTGTGGGTCCTGTCTTTCTCAAAAGTCGAAGAGAATTTCACTGTAACTTGCTTGAACAACCCCAGGTCACCAATCCTAACAGCCTGAAATTCAAAAATTCGTCAAATTACCAGTATCCTCAAAATAAAGAGAAGAAACGGAAACTTTCCAGGAAAATATCCACTGTTCAGATCCTATGTCCCATTTTTTGTTTACCACCCCTCACATCCTTTAAAGACATCTTCTCTTAAATGATAAAAAGATTCTTCATTGTTTGTAAAAAAAAGTAATCTATATCAAGTTAATGATGTGTCAAATAGAGAATTAGGCGGGATAGGAGATGGGACACGGAATCCACTCTAAAACATCCATGGAACAAAAGCTTATCAAGATTTATAAGGGTAAACTTAATTACCAATCAAGGCAAACAAACCAACCAAACCCATGAAAAACTTACATTAGTGAGCTCAAAGTAAGGACGCAATGCATTCTCCATGCCTTTCTGCATAAATAATGTCCTCTCAGGAATCTCCCCCAAAAGTAAACGGACTATAACACCCCATTTGTTGCACTGAATCCTGAAGCCACATGCTGAAACAGGGGCTTTACGAGCAGCCTGAAGCAAGCTCTCTTTGGCGTCTGTGTATTCCAGCTGAATAGTCTGGATCTTTCCAACATAGAAGAGATATCGGCAATGCTGTGAGCAAACATTTCAAGACACAATCAAATTACAGACCACAAACGCCACCCACCTTAAGACACTCGAGCTGAAAATCAAGCAAGCATTTATACGGAAGAGTACTAACATCTATAACAAAAATTTCTGTTTTTTACAACATGTAGAGATCACACTTTACATAGCTTAGGTCGATTTAACAAAGAATGTCAAGATTATTTGAAGCAGCTAAGAATAATAAGAAATAGAGCTACCTGCTGATTAGAATGAGCCCCAAAACTAGGAGCCTTGGATCTCAATTTCTCAGCCTGGTCATACAAATTATAGTGCAAGTAATTGCGTAGTAGCAGGTTCAAAAGTGTCTCCTGCAGCAAAAAGTAAATACAAAGATCAAATGCAGTGCTAGTAGACCAACTGAGATTTATAAATAACTACTTTTGGGTTTTCCAAAGCTTAGCAGTTCATCCGCTAAGAAAACAACCGAACCATCCGTTTAATCAAGAAAACACACCTGACCAAGCTCATCGTGGTGCAAGGTTGCCAGTCGATGCAAGGTAAGGAGTTCACTGAAAAAAGTAAGCACCACATTAGAGACGGGAAAGGAAGTAGCCATGAATTTTATTTATAAGTGCGCTAGTAAAGCGAATAATCTGTTTTAAAAAATTACAACCTACCCACGAATTTCAGCAAGATTGCCTGTAAGCTCATAACTCAATGAATAATAGGAATACAATTTGGAAGCCAAAACATCAGCAACCCGCCTTTTCAATGACTTCACACGTGCAATGCTAGCAGATGCACAAATTTTAGCCTGAAAATTTTTAAGGAGTGAGTGTAAAAACAGAGCATAAGGGAGAAAAGAGAATGTGGGCCAAACACAATAATAAGAACAATATATAAAATATATAAAAAAAAATACCTCATTATACATCTTCTGATCAATCAAAAACAGCAACACTATCAAGTAACAGAAAATCTCCAACTCAGGCAGAGTGCTCTTCCCAGAAATTTGAATGGTGGAGGCAGCACTGTCAACTTCCATCTCTTGTTCACTTCCCTATGATCAATGACGCTAGTACGATTAACACTCAAAGTTTTCAAGGTAAAATAAAAACAACAGCAGTACAAGTATCTCATGGAATCTAAAGCTAGAGACCAAATAGGACATCAGACTATCAAATAATCAGAGTATATTCAATTACTAAAGGTGGTACTCCTATTTGTTTAAAAAATACTCTGTATTGGCTTACAACAGTTACAAGTCACACCCAATAGATCTAAAAAACTTGGTATCATAATCAGCATCCAACCAGCACATCTACCCTCCATGAAAGTTCAAGAAAATCTTAATTAGAAAACCTCCCGCTTCTATAGTTTTATGTAATTAATATCAGCAGATTAAACCAACACCCTAGTTATGCTGCCAAGGTACTTTCAGCCAGTCCTGAAAATATACTCCCTTAAGCAATATCGCCCTTTTAGAAGTTTGAGAGATATTTTAGGAGAAATATAACTCAGAAAAACTGAATGGCCACATCTACTAATCAACTAGGGGGCATTTTGATTGGCAAAGAGGAAAGGTGAAACCGTAAAAGGCAAAGGAAAAGGTAAAATGGAAATCACCTAGATTTCCTATGACAATTGGTTCGATATAACGGGGAAGGAAAACCAAGTAATGCCACCCACTAGAAACTTACACCACAATCTTCAAAACACCACCCTAACCTAGCCACCTTAATTTCATTCTAGCACATGTCTAACCAGACACTGAAGCACAGCATCTATTAACAATATATTCTCATCTTGTCAAGTCATCATCAACCAATACTCCCTTCAATCGCCACACTCTCTATCTTCCACTAACAATGTGATGAAGCAAGCACCGTTGCTGAATGTTATTTCCACACTCTCTATCTTCCACTAACAATGCAAATCGCAAAGTATAATATCGCCCAACCTATTATCCCATTATATGGCACCCCATAAAAAAAGATCATATTTGGTTCGCCACATTACATAGCTCCCCATCAAACTTTCTCCATTCCAGCTGTGGCAGTAGATAATTAGAAAGCCATCAATATTTACAAGACTTGATCTTATGAAAAGAGTACTACTTTTAGCCCATCTGCATAATCCACTTTGCACTTTGATGGTCAACTAGATCTCTCCAAATATAAAAAGGTACAAGTACAACAATATGAAGCTTGTCACATCTCTTTACCAAAACAACCATTCAAACTTACAGCAAAAGCTACTTCACGGAGGGTCATTGAGACATACAGTACTAACAAATCAGGTTCAAAACCTGTATGCAGCAACAAATTATTCACGTGGTTTCTTGTATAATAATTCCCTTTCTTTTTTGTTTAAGACATCATAACCAACCCACGTAAACAGTTCTACACCGCACCACATCAGATATATCCTTGGATCTACTCAATCCCAAGCTTGCACACTTGACAAGTTAACACCAAAAACAGACAATCCAGGGCCTTCTATCGACTTTTACAAAATCAAAAAGCCTCCAACTTTGAAATTAAATTAGCACTTTACAATGAAAACGAAATAACAAAGCCCATAACTAATAATCCATACCTGTCAACTTAAGGCCTACTTTCTCCGGTATGTATGATTTCCAAATTAAATACAGCAAATGTAAGCAACTTTTTAGGATAATTCAAGTTAGTAGTTAACCTCCACGAAAAATAGAGAAGTGTTCCATAAAAAGATTATTCGCAACTATGTCAAACTATAGGCCATATCTGTATGATGCACGTTCATGAACACAGCACAGCCAAACGCATCATTCCTCGATCCACTTCCCAACCACAACACCATGTTCCTCAAAAGTCCTAAACTCATGCCCTACACTACCTATAGGAAATCAATTAACGATAAAAATACTCAAGGAACACTGTTCCACAAAGTATCTTATACACTTTCTGTCCTCATCCAACATAAGAGCCTTAATCCAAACATGATTTGGGGCAGCTTACATGAGCCATCCTTGGGAAATAACTACGCAGAAGATATCATGAACTAATCCCTGAAGATGATTTGACACAAAATAACCTAAAAACTAGGGACTGCTCAACATCTAAGCAGCAAAAATCACATAATTCAAATGCGACATCACAAAACAAATCGGAAAAAAGGCGAGCAATTGTACCTTGGGAAGAAAGGCAGTAAGCTTCACAAGCGCATCTGAACCGGAAACAAGAGCGTGATCAAGGAAGGAGGACAGCGCATGAGCCGTTAGTTTGTGACGAACAGTAAAAGTGAGTCGAATAGCGCGAGCGATACGACGAGACTCCTTATTGTGTGAGCCAGTCTCCAGTAATGCCGCAATCTCCTTCAAATCTAAAACCAAATCAAACGAACAAAAAGAATGAAGTTTAACACCTAGAATCGAAAAATCAGATGAAAACCCTAGAAATCAAGGAAGAAGAAGATAAAGGCATACGCTTGAAAGTAGGAGGATCTGCGGATGAAAGAGAATTCGATTGCGCAGCTTGAGTCATCTCCACATCTTGAGTCATCGTGTTCGTCTAATGTGCTGTTGCAGAAGAAAATCAGGATTAAATAAAGACGATTTGAAATCTGGAAAAGGGATTGATTTGATCAATTGTGATGAAGAAATGGGAGATTGACGAAGAAAGTGAGTTTACCTGGAGGAAATTAGGGTTCGGAATTGGGGAAACTGAAGTTGAGTGGGTGTTCAAGTATTACTTTGGTGCTTTTCTTTCTTCACAAGAAGGCACATGAATGGAAATAAATACGGAGTAAATATGTATTGTATTATACTTCATGAAATAAAAATTAACTTTGGTTAAATTACCTCTTTCATGGAATATAATATAAAAAAAATTAAGAGTATTATTATATTCCTATACTCCTATTTTATACGGTAAATTAGAAGTAATTTTACCAGGGGTGAAAAAAAATTAATCTCGTCGAAATAAAGAGCATAATAATTTAATCTGTATTTGTTACTCCTATTTTTTTTTCCTTCATAAAAGACCTTTAAGCTACTCAAACTTTTTGTAGTTAACTTTTTCTACCAGTGACCTCATGTTCAAAGATTTAAGCGTTTTGAACGTAATAGCAATTAAATAAAATAATTCATGTGTTATTTATTGAATTCGTAGTACTTCACATATTCCGTCGAAAACTTTTAACAATTACGGAGTATTTGTTACTCCGTAGAATTTTAATGGGGGAGTTTGGAGAGGTGGTGTGCTTGATTGATACATATTTTATCACGTATTGTCTTACTTTTTCTGATGAAATCGTTCTTAGAGTATTTTTGAGCTACTAATGTCTTTCTCAGTGGTGTTTGGTGCTACTAGGTTCAATTAGATGGAGCTATTAGAGGCATATGGGCATCTCTATGGATAACTGAGGCTTGGAACCCGTTCCCGAGCTCCAAGGAGCCCCACAAGTGTCGTTCATGAGTCCCGAGCATCACCAAGGAAGCAGAGAAGTCAAGAAAGAGCAAAGTAGGGTCGTCCCTAAGGGAAATCAACCGTGACAAAAGAAGCAAAGCAAGATGGAACCATGATAGAAGTCACAACCGTTATGACTGTGACACGACGGTGATTATGCACTCGTCACATGAGTTTCCAAGAAGAGTCGTTTGGGTTTTCTAAGGGATGCGTGAAGCACACCCATTACTCTTCAACAATCATCCTCCACTTTGTAAACCCAGCATGAAGAACTCGTTCTTGCAGAGGAACGGTGAAGAACGAACGAACCAAGCAAAAACCCAACTCAATAATTGAAGAACGTTTAAGAACTTCATTGCTGATGCTCTCAAGTAGCAACGAGTAAGTCTTACTTTTACAGTATGTAGAGCAGTCAGTGGTGTAGTTTAGATTGTACAGAGTAACTATGATTCTTGGAGTTGCCTTTACATACTTGCATCCTTTTCTGCTGACCAAAAAAATGTTCGTAGATGACATTCGGAATACAACACTCCATTTTGCTTTCGAACTTGATCAGTGATTCAGTGACAAATGACAAGGCTAAACAAAGTTACAGCATCAAGACTTGTGAAACATAAATAATGAAAGAATGCACTGCTCCTGCTCGCTCGCTCGCCATGTAAACGAAAGATTACAAATACGCAAAACAAACTTAGGCTACCACCTAAAAAAAGGCTACAGATAAAAACTTTATCTAAACTAAGTCTATAAAATCAAGGTACAGAATCAAAACGACATGAAAATACAGTCTCAGTCTCCTCCAACAAAAACCAATGTCAAACATATAGAGACAGAGCAGGCATTTCAACATTTTAAAACAGGAACTCCTGCGCATTTTTTTGTTGGGAAACCACACTAAGCTTCTCCATCAACAGCCTGGACAGCCATGTTCGAGCGTCCACCACCACGCCCACCTCTTCCACGACCACCTCCCCTACCACGCCCACGTCCTACCAAGTCATGTGCAAGAGTCAAAATAGGCATCTCACACTCGAATAAAGAAAAAAAATGCAATATATCAAGAGAAACTCACCACGGCCGCCTGGTGGACCTCGGTTGTAGCCTCCATCGAATGGCTGGTGGTCCTCCATAGGACCATTGTAGTCATACCCTCCCCTCCCACGGCCGCCTGGGGGACCTCGGTTGTAGCCTCCATCGAAATGTTGGTTGTCATCCATAGGACCATTGTAGCCATACCCTCCCCTGCCACGGCCACGAAAGCCACGACCTCTACCTCGCCCCCTACCTCGAGGGTAGCCCCTGTTGTAGCCTCCATCCTCGTACTCAAGAGGCACAAACCCATTTCCTGACACCAAACAGTCCTACCTTGTCAGCTAAATATTACCACCAATAAAGTGTGCAATACTCCAACAACTTTCGTTGTATAACAAAAACGACAACCACGAACCCAAAAGGGATAACTCTTTAGCCCTTACAAAATCCAAGTCATTTAGAAATAACAAATAATTTTCCAAAGCAAAAAGAAGAAACATCCTGGGAGCAAAACTAATTTTCTTGAAAACTGAGAAAGGCCGAACAGATAAAAGCATGAACAGTTCAAACCTGTTGGACCTCGGCCCCTTCCCCTTCCACCACGTCCCCTACCACCACGGCCCCTGCCTCGACCACTTGGAGAGCCTTCTGCATCATGAAATGGTATTAAAGAACAGTAAAACTGGTAATTATGACACAAGAATAAGTCAGGTCGTGTTTAGCTTATAAATACCTCCTTCATAGTCATAATCATTTGATGGTTTCACTTGATCAGCTGGCAATGGTGGCTGATATCTAAAACAAGATGCAACAAAATAATTATTACTCCCTCCGTTCCATTCAATTGTTTGTCTTTTTATATTCATTGTGAGGAGTATTTTAATCAAAGACAAACAAATGAACGAAATAGAGGGAGTACAAGGCAACTCACAAGCATATTCTTATGAGCATGAATCAACCCATCAAAAAAGACACATAAATGATTGAAAAGAACAACACAGATCCAGTGAACGTAAGAAGAGAACGTCAAATGGTAAATAACAACTCCTTAACGACTCAAGAATAGCTTTCCAACTTTTGAACTAAAGTGCATATGAAAGACACCGCGAGAAGGGAGGGTGAAGAAGATCATCTTCGCATATCCTCAACAAATACAAGTCCATTAACTGTGCTTAAAATACAAAATTTGCTCCTAGCACTACACTTACTATAAGTTTATAACAATCCAGGGAAAAACATAGAATTCACACAAGACACCATAATGCACAAAAGAAGGTAACATGTCATTATGTCAATCTTCAAACACCAGGAGCAGACCAACCTAAGCAGATACTTTATGATAAGATGCTAAGTATAATTATGAGTGTACAACCAACGTACTAGGGTATCCAAATACAGTTCTCTAGGTTAGTCTGTTTCAGTATTTGCAACGATACACTTAACACTATGAAAATAAAAACATTTAGATGCGAACTCACCCAACAGCAGATGTATCCAAATCGTTCTTTGAGAGGATTATCGTGATCATTGAAACATGTCGAGTAGTTTCAAGGCTGCAACAGTTTCAAAAAAAAATCAGAGAAACCCAAAGACAACATTTCCAAGCAAATTTCGGTATCACAGAACAATAGAATCAACAAAGACGAAGAAGAAACATTATACTCCGAAAAAGGGACAATAGAAGAACACTTACGGAAGAAGACCTTCCTCAAGTGGCTCCCAAGTGTCAGTGATATCAGTGGAGCCAATTGAAGTGATCTGGTGCAGACCAACAATTCTTCGCTGCATTCGAAAACAGCAAAGTCGGATGAGAAAGGCCATTCAAAGAGCCAAACCGCAAAGTAAGATGAGAACAATTTGAAAAACAAAGATTACCTTGATTAATTCCACTATTGTTACAGTCTTATTGATTGCTCTCCCCATCGCCTTGAACACAATTTCATTGGCATTTTTCTCCTGCACAGAAAACATCGACAGAAAGGGAAATGTCAAACAGAAGACAACAGCATAAGGAAGATTTCAACTCGTCTTAGCAATAACCATCACAGCCAAAGTCAGTCTACCGAAGCCTCACCATCAAATCTACATTTTGTGCATACTCAACCAAAAAATTCCACCTTTACGTTACAACTTACAAGGCTAAAACACATCAAGGCACAATAGATAGCATAAGCCCTTGGTGCCGTCACCCTAAAAGTCACATGATAAAAATTGGAAACGCTCAATCACTGGTAACCACACCCCCAACGCGTTATCTTAAACTACAATACCACAATTTTTATACTCTAATTTCGGCTTAAAGCGTGGATGGCCTCCCAAGGGATGGTTAATTGACTTTTATACTCTAAAAGACACGACTTTGAGAGCGAAAACCACATTGCCATTGAGAGGCAAGCAACGAAACCACCCCAAAACCCAACCAGGTGCCATGGAAACACATCCTATCCAATTGTGACCACACCACACACATATTACTTTGAAAAACACATCCTATCCAATTGTGTCCGCCGGCGGCCATAACCGAAACAAAAGAACATCAAATAGAAACATTGGACAACATAGAAAAAATGAAAAGAGTGGGGAATAATTGAATGAGGGGGAAAAAGGGAAAAGGGGACCTGAAGAAGAGTGATGGCGTAGGTGATGTAACTGCGCATACGACCTTGACTGGTAATCCTAATCTCGTTTTCGTCGATGGGTGTCTCCACCTTCGGCTTGTCCACCTTTATGTATTGCTCCATTTTTGTTATGTAATCTTCAAATGATGAAACAACAAGATTCAGAAGAAAAAAAAGAGAGAGAAGAAAACGGAGAAAGTGGTTGAGAAGAAGGAAGGAAAGGGTAAAAGGAGAGAGAGAGAGAGAGAGCAGGGAAAACCTGGAAGAAGAAGAGTGGTGTTCGGCTATAGTAGAGAAGAGGGAATGAAAGAGAATGAGTCTCCTTGTGTGGGTTTTTTGTGTGTAAAAATATGTGTAATTGTGTCTGCGTTTGCGCCCTAAGACTCTCAATACTTCAACTGCACACAGGTTTGTTTGGTTTGGTTTTGTTTTGTTGTCTCTTTTTTTTGAAACGAGAAAAATGAGATATTGAGATGGGCCTTGGATTGGGTTACTTACTTAAACTGCCCTAAAATCAATAACCACCTGTTTTTAACTTCTTCGTCTTATCCATATCAATCTCATCCACATCCGCTATTCTATTCTACTCCCTTTTAAGTTTGGATATTCTTTTGATCCCACCCCGTATTATGACCGACAAATACAATCCATCGTATCTTTATAACGAGTTAAGTAGTACGAGTAATCATTTAGCTAAGGTAGGACAAAACATTCAAATTTATCATGTGGTTTGCTTTTTGTATTTTCTAACTAAACAGGTATTATTTGATCCATCAAAATAATATGATGGATAATTTCGTCGCAAACAAAAATTTGTGTTGGAGTATCTTATAGGAGGATCTTATAAAATAGTTACTTCATCGATAAATAAAGAAGAAAAAAAGTTGGGCTCAAACCTCAAAGTGACTCAATAATCAATATGGAGTACTAGAACAATAGTACGAGGCCACCAACAATAATATTACGATGTCTTTTGGAGAAGAAACCCAAGATTATACTTGTATTTGTGAGGACTTGACCCAAAGCTGACAGTATCATATTATTGTGGATCATGGATAAAAGTGCAATGGTCCAACACAAGATACACACTTCTGCGCACAAGTGATATCAAAGTCCAAGATTGAATTGAGCCTTAGTAGTGACGGGTGAGCCTGCTTATAGAATTTGAAATCCTTTTGTACTTTTGAGTGAATGAGAGAGAATCAATATATATATATATATATAATTAAAGGAAGCTTTTTTTATTTTACAATCAATATTAGCTATATTATTATTTTATATTTTCAGTTCTTAATTCTAACCTGAGACGGATTTGGAGTGAAAGTAGAATTATTTTTATAAACAACACAAGTCTACTAATTACTAATTACATTATGATAATTACTATACGCAACAAGGGTAATATGTCATATTATATATAACAATAACAATAATGCATGGACTTAAAATTGATTGATTATGTAACCCGTAAAGATGATTATCATTATATTGAGTATATTGATTATTATTAGTAATAGTATAAAATAATAAATTTTGATTGCAAGTAGAATTCATACTTTTAACCCTATAAGACGGATTTTTTTTATGTACATGATTTTTTAAATAACTTTAAACATGTCGGGTCAAAATACTGAATACAGTTCGGATTAAATATGGATCATGTTATATAGGTCCGAAAACGGGTTGGTCAGAATACGGATAGTTTCAAATGTCAATTTTTTTTACCTCTTTTTATTTATTTTAATAGTACTTCGTATTATTTTTATACTCTTTAATTATGATTTTATATTTCAATTATTTAAACTAATATTCATCGCACGGACATTATATTTCAATAAATTTTTAAAATTCTTTTATAATTAAAAGATAAAAAGTAAATTGAATATTAGTTTATATTTTTAATTAAAATATCGAGTCATAGATCAAGATTTAGAGATCTTGACTCTTGACCTACGAAAAAACGAATTGGGCATGTCGGGTCAAGTTTTGTCTTATAGTAACGTTGAGTACTAATTAACACGAGAACACAACTTATATTTAGACATAAAATTATATTTAAATAAAAGGATAATATATACGGAGTAATAATTAATTTTTTCCTCCATTTTTTTATTAACTCACTATGAGTTTGGTACAAATTTTAAGAAAAGGTGAAAAAGTAAGAGGAAAATTGGTGATATAGTGCATGTGATGAGAGAAAAATACTACTCCCTCCCTACCACTAAGATCTTCACACTTCAATATTATATCTCTCATAAATGAATAAAAGTGGAAAGATCTTAGTGGTATGGAGGGAGTAATTAATAAATTTTCATACGAAGAAATGAGGCTAACTAAAAAAATTTCTAAAAGAAAATGGGACTAAAATACTAAATCAAAAAAATGGTTATATATATTGAATTGCTAATAGGTTAAAATTAGAGTTTTAACAAAATCTAGACATAAGAATAAATTGGCTAGTGATGGGAGTTGACTAAGTGCCACGGGTCGCCCGCCCGTGGCACCCTGGAATAACTCGCCCCTAGGGTGAACTGAGGATTGTCCAGCAGGCCCGCCCTGCGAAAGACTACTGAAAGCACTCAAGGCTTGCACATGCTCGGCAGGGTCTTGCGGTCGGCCGAGCAGGGCCACCACGTCCCCTGTGTGCTGGTTTCCAGGGCGCCCAAGCCCCCAGTACGAGCAGGGGAAACCGAGGGCCATCCGTCATTCCGCCTCAGGTAAGGAAAAGTGGGTGGATGAGGCGAGGCCACGTGTCGTCTTTATATCCACCCATTCTCCCTCTTTTCCCTCTCCTCCTCTCTCTTGTGGGAAGGTATAAATACCCACCCATTTCCCACTTAGAGGGGGTTGGATTTTCTCTCTCTAGACTCTCACTCCTAAAAACGCCGCCTAGTTCCTCACGAGCTAGGTTCATCAAGGCAATCACGGACTGACTTAGGCATCGGAGAGGGTTCCCTCGGACAACCTCTGAGGCCCTGTGCGCTACTTGTGCAGGGAGCAGGCTCAATCCGCCGGGAAGGTCCGATCATAGGAGAGGGGGGAAAGGAGAGATCAAAGGAAATCAAGCAAGCAATATCCGAACACTAAGAACCCGAATTCGTAGTCGGGTTAATCGTTTCCGCGACCGGAACAGCTAGAATTGTGTTTTAGGCTTTGTAGTCTCTTCTTTACAACGAGTTGAACTGGTCGGGCCATGTCATGTCGCTAAATTAACAAGTAATTTAGGATTTGGGTAAAAAAAGTGGGTTCATGACCCAAAAAACAACAAATTGGGTGAGACGGGTTTGCGAGTCAGGTCGAATTTAAAGCGAGATGGTTACATGCATGCAAGCAAATATATTAGACGTAGTACAGTCAAATGGTTAACGTGTAAAAGACATAGATAAACCCAATTTTCGCAGATAAGTTGTCATGGTCTCGCGGACATATTAATATTGCTCATATGCGCAAGACATGATATTTTGATAGTGTCATTTATTCACCCAAGTAACTAATGTAGACACTATAACTGTCGAGTGGGCCGAATTAAATACTGGTCCCGTATCGGGTTATGGCCAGAATACGGGAAATAAATAGTTTCGAACGCCTAATTTTTTACCGCTTTTTAAGCAAAAAAAATTATTTTTGATACTATTAATTTAATACTATTAGTATTATTTTCTATAAATTTTATTTTTGACAAAAGAAAACGAGTATCGACATACGTGCATAAAGCAAACGTATACAAATGGTTGGAACGGAGGGGGTAAATTTTATATTTAAAAAGAATCAATTTTTTTTATTCTGTCTCACTTCTTGATTTCTCTCGGTATCGTCCCCTTAAGATAAATATTGATAAGCGGTGTCAAATCTTCGAAATGACAATGGTTTGAAATAATCATAATCACTTCGTCGCATAACTAATACTCCCTCACTCTCTCTCACTAAAAGAGTAAAAGGTCACCCCACCTTTTTAGTGAGAATTAAGGTGCGTAGAAATGTGTAGTGGAAAATGAAATATGGAAAATAAGTGAGTTTAGAATCAATATAAACCACAAAAATCAAACAAAATAAGAATAAAACAAAAAGTGACTTTTAGAGAGACAACCCAAAAAGGAAAGAGTGACTCTTCTACAGATAGGGGAGTACTATTCTGTGTTAAAATTTGAGTTTTAGCAAAATCCAGACATAGAAATAGATGACTAGAAATTGGCTTTTAGACTAAAGTTTTGTGGTCTCTTCTTTCCAACGAATTGGACAAGTCGGGCTAGATCATGACCCAAAGTCGGGTCATTTAGGATTCGGGTTAAACGAGTTGCGAGTAAAAAAACGGGCTTATGCCTCTAAAAATGTGTCAGGTGAGCCATGTCAAATTTAGAGCGTCGTTTGGTTGATGCGGAAAGTGCAAATTCATGGGAAATAGAATATCATCGGAAATAAGTTTTTTTCCCTAATTCATGCGAAGTTCTAAAAATTGTTTGGTTACCTATATGGGAACTTAATTAATGCGAAAATTACAAGTTACAAAGAGGGGAAATTGGTAAGCAACTTCACTTCCACTTCCATGGGAGGTTCTACTTCTTCCATTCTTGCAAATTTGAGGCAACCAAACAACCTCATTTTTTTCAATTCATGGGAACTGCTATTTCCCATGATTTTCCAAGGGCAACCAAACGACCCCTTAATGCGTCAAATGCTTAGAGAACAAAAGACACAGATAGACCAAATGTTCCAAATGAGTTGTTACAGACATTAAAATTGCTAACAGTGACCAGATATTATGATGAGCATAGTTTGTTTTAGCCATGTAGCTAATGTACACACCAGACATGTCACCGATCGGGGTATACGGGTCATTCTCAGAAATAGTTTCGAACACCTAATTTTGTTACGGCTTTTAAAGTAAAGAAATAGTATGTATTAAATTAGGGTCGAGCTTATGAGTCGAGTCGAATTTGACAGGTCTAACCGTCTAAGTGTAGCATCATAACCCCGTCTGCTACTTTTCGTATAAAATACATGCAAACGTGGAGTGCTAATCCTCTAAAATGACAATTATTTGAATAATCGTAAACATTCCATCGCAGTCATAATTATAAAAGGAAGTATTAAGATTGATTTAGTAACGTTATTGTTACACCCGTGCATCGCACGGGCATCAAAACTAGTATTCATGGTATGAATTTGAGCCTCATCAACATCAAAATTGCCGTCATGATTCTTCTTAAGCATAAAAAAATGGCATATAAGCTTTCTAGTTTCTACCAACTTTTATTTTGTTTTTGCTCAAAATCACCTCAAACTTCACGCTATCTTTTACTATGAAATTCTACTTGATTTTTGAAAGTGATAAAAAATATTGGACGCGCTTTTACTCTATTTTTTTTCTTCTCGCTTTCAGAAAAAAGAAAAACATAAAACTTTAGATGTGTCAAAAGATTTAAATTACCTAACATCCTTCGAAGCGTGTGTTAATAATACTCATGGAATTACTTTAAGTTGAGTTTTTAATCTTAAAGATTAAGATATTGCGAAGACAGAGTGTGATGAAA
The DNA here is from genome assembly GCA_958450325.1 of Agrostemma githago. Lineage (NCBI taxonomy): Eukaryota > Viridiplantae > Streptophyta > Magnoliopsida > Caryophyllales > Caryophyllaceae > Agrostemma > Agrostemma githago. Next base: position 4,727,236 of record OY288255.1, read on the forward strand.
ATTAGAGTATTGAGATAAGAATCTCCTCAAAATTATGTGCATGATAAAATATCATTTCGGCCAAGTGTCTAAACCAAGAGACCAAAGCTTTTGGCTCTTTTTCTTTACTGTTTCTGTTTTACAGAGGCTAACTTGACAAGATTGAAACACAAACAGTGAGTTTGACTATAAAGACTACTAGACTAGTTTTGGCATGTGATCGAAAAACAATGCCTTCGTTATTGTGAAACCGTGATCCATTTATCTAGTACAAACAGAAGGGAGACTATATGTCCCCAACTCAGCTTGCTTATTATTATACACAAACATTAGGGTTCATCGATGGACTTGATTTCATGTTATTACATAACATATGATATATTGATTTGGGTGCCATACACTTCTGAGATATCGCTGCAAACATAAAGTTAAAGCAATCGACATATCACATGACTCCTACATGGTCCGATAAACCTTTGCTTCCCTAGCTTTGAGCAATGGATCAATGATCTTTCTCCATCCATTATAGTCGAGGGGAGATCCACCATCAGGCAACAAAAAGCCATTAACATAGAAAAAGGGTGTTCCGAACACCCCTCTTGAGCAACCATACTGCATACAGAAGACGACATTAGATATAAGTACATGGATGAGGAAGTGGTTGTAGTTGATCATGTTTTACTCCGTATTATAAAAAAACACGTGTCCATTTTACAAGGCCAAAGGTGGAGTATGTAATCTAACCTTGAATGAAACTCTGGTTTTCAGATCAGTGGCTCTATCTTTGAAGCCGGATTTGATAGCAGAATAGTGGTCGAGACCTGCTACCTTTGCAGCAACTTTTACAACACGCTCTACAACCTCAGACTTGCTGAGGTTGGCAGTCTCCGAGTTGTAAAACTTCTCCTGCACACCAAACAGCAATGCTCAAAACAAATTGTATTCACTATAAATCTATACCCAAATGACACATACTTTAACCTCAGAACAGTGTTCGGCTGATACTGATTTTTTACGTTCATATACAGGAAACACTATCTAATTAAGTACATCAACTAACACTTACTTACCCTCCTCTAGTAGGAGGGTTAGGAGCATATATTCTATTGTGATTGTCCTAACCGCTCATGAGCAACAAAAAGGTCACTGAACGACACCAAGTCCGTAGACCTTTATGGAACAGGCGAAATAATAATCTAATCACGATATACAGTAGTACACAAGTGAGATAAACAACATCAGAAAGCAGAAGTAATATGCTAGAGTTATCAATATGAATAAAATAAATAGAGAGAGATGAAGGAGACGAACCTGAATCTTGAACAAAGTTTCCCACAAGGGGTAGGTCGCAGAAGAGTTGAGATCGTCTACAATGTGCAGCACTCGAGAAGTAACAAATGCATTGTCGTGGTACCTGTGAAAGTGAGACACACCCTAATTAAACAGCATCACTTGACTAATACCCAGTACAAACTGTTGCGGTTTAATTGAGTAGTAGTCCTAGAGGCCTTGGAGGGTAAAGATGGAAACCAAGTCCACCATATCCCACTCCAAGCAAAGGAATTTTAGAATTTACTGTACAGTACATCACAACACAAGTGTCTTCAAGTTTGGTTATAAGATGGTTTAGTTTTTGTAAGGTGGTTTAGTTTTTTTTCCATCCAAAATCACATGCTCTTAACTCCTCACCATTAGGTCACCACATCTTTAGTAACAAAAATGAGGAGGTTTACCATGATTTAATGTAAAACCGATTCCCAAACAATATACAAAAGTTTGAATACGGCTAATCATTACTCGTGTCGTAATCAATATCAAATCCACAATTTGATGACCCTTAATTAAGTTTGATTGTACCTCTACTTTCGCAATTAATTCACAACAAATTTGATTGCGTTTAAGCTTAGATAACATTAAAAGCAACATTAATACTGTTCTATTCTTACTTTATTTTTTGGTCGCATTAATTAACTCGGTTTCAAGTTTGAACCACTAGACTAACCCGTATTATCTAACAAGTAACAGCCTAACACCGCCAAGTTATAATTATAAATTATAAGACGGTCTTACACATGAAAGAAGCAATTAAAAAACGGTGTCATTAATCAAATCAAGATGAGTGAAAAGAAGAAAGTGAAGGGGGGTTGGATTGACTTACGGGAGAGGGAAGGGATGAACAGTGAGGGAAACACGAGAGCCATAGTGGTGTAGAGCTTGTTTCAATGGAGGCCAAGCATCTCTTGAATCCGGGCAAACCGGGTCGAAAAATGCTTCGATTAGAATCTTATCCGGGTTGAAACCCGACTTCTTCCCATACACAAACCCGTCGAATTGGGCCGAGCTAGACTGGGCTCGGACTACCCATATTGGTGATGCAAGCGATAGCAAAAGAAGAAGCGGTAGAAGATGAAGAAGATGAATCACGCTCATTTTGGGGTTTGTGTGGTATCGAATGCGTCCAAGTTCACTTTTTATTTGAAATGGGAAACGGGACACACGCTCTATTTTTAATAGGCATGACTTATCCGTCTTATATACTCCGACCTCCAACATTGGAGTTTTTTTTAACGATTTTTCTAACATCTGTCAGTGGGACACGTTAATATGTTAATTAAGAAATGAATTATCATTATTTTGTCTAACTATGGTAATTAAGAGTTGATATTTCAATTTATTGTGATAATATCATTGTGATTCATTCCTTTATTAGCATATTAACGTGTGTTTACTAGACATACATTAAACCATTTTTTTAATAACAGAAGTATATGCTAAAAAATCTTGATAATAATGATTAATGACTTAATTACCATAAAAGGGTAGCGTTAATGTTAACGAGTACTAGTAAAATGATGTTGGACAAGTGCAGGATGAATGTCGACGGAAAGGCATGCTAAATGCCTAAAAGTGACACTCATTTAGCCTAACCAGTAACCATGCGTCATAATCTCGACCATTCACTCCCATTTGGCAATCCCCTTCTCAATACTTACTTTTAGTTCCCCTCGATGAATTCTTTGTCTATTTTATATTGAAATATTTTATCAAATTATTTGTCTTTCTATTTGATGAATATTTTTTTTTTTATGTAATTTGATCATCCTCATGAATTTGGCTCTATACGTCATCTCATCATTGGATCTCTTTCCCTTTGTACCAATAGTAAAGACAAACAATTCATCGAAACGGGGGAGTATTTTCTAATTCATTTCAATTTCACAAAATCTAAACGGTCTCTTAATAAGTTATTGAGGGAGTACTACTACTTTTCAGTAACACTTTATATATTATTTGTATCTATTTAATTATTAAATATATCTTTAAATGACAATTTTGTGTTGTACTTGTTCTTACAAGTTTACCCCTTTTATATTTGTTGACTGTTTTTATGTTAAACGTACCTATTTTTATTAGTTGTGGTACCACTGTTAACTTCATTTGTCTGTTAACCCCATTTGTAATTGTTCTCTCAATAAATGTAATGGGATACCATCTTTCAAAAGATCTACTCTTTACATCTAAGACTTAAGAGTAGGTCTAATGAGAGACGATCTCTCATTATAAGAGATCAATTACAAATGGAGATGACAATTATACCAAAAGTAAAAAAAATATCTAGGTTTAACATAAAAGATTATACAAATATAAATGGTATGGTTGTTATAAAAACTAGTATAAAATGAAATTGTTATTTAGAGTAACATCTAATAACAAAATAGATCCGAATAACACTTAAATTGGTACTGAAAAGTTGTCTCTTACGGAGTATTAACTTATTGAGAGAACGTCTCTCCATAATTTTTGTGTCAATTTGATTACATACAGTTATATCTGTACTTCAATTTAATTATATTTTCGTTCGATTTAATTTCATTAATTTCATTTTGTCTAAACCACTTTACTTTAGTATAATTCTTATATATATCTAACTAGTATAACACCCGTGACACGTCACGGGGTTGTAAAGGAAGCGTGGTACGGCAAAGAAGGCATATTCGATATATATACACACCAACTGAACTTGTATTCTGTAATAGAGAATAAGGGCTATTATAGCACAAATAATGTCGAAGAAGAAGATGTATGTTAAAGCAAGGAAGATAACACAACGTATCAAGAAATACTACAAATCGGAGTTTAGCAGCCACATTAATTAAAGTTGTTTTACCTTATTATAAAAGAAAAGGGATGGGGTATTAAGCACCTAATTTTTAGTACAAATGTCGGGAGTATAATGTACAGAAAATACGGGAAGATTAAATGTAGCGACGTACATGATTTTTTGACACATGAAATCATAATTTTTTTTCAACAATGTAAACTTGTAGTAGAGAACGCCTCGATGAGATATATAACCGAGTACTTTACTATATATCTCAAAAGTAGACATGAGTTATTCTTGACACGAAAATGTTATGCCTACAGAACACAACACCCAGCCATCACATTGAACAACACTTCTTCTGTCAGTCTACATTGGAATGCTGCAGTTGAATTGATCGGGCAAACGGAAATTGTCGATATATACACATTTTCGACTGAGAATTACGTGAAACTGGCGAAATTAGAGAGGAATAGCTGGAATAGATTGCATCGTGAGATGGTAATTTACATAATTTTACGTATTTTCTAGCAGCAATATGCATCGATGTAGATAGCTTGCTTGCAGTATAAACCTTCACACAACACTTGGTGAGATTGTTGTATTTAGATTTGACAATTGAATACCCCTTTCTTCAAATCTGCAAGCAATTGGGGCTTCCCTTTTACTGTTTGTAAACGGGTCTATCAACATGTGGCAAGAATAGATAAGGGTGGGATAGCAAATGTTCAGACTATATAAATCTTGTATGAGAAGCAGTCAGCAAATGAGCAAACTATTTCTACATCTAACATTCTAATAAGAAAAAATGCCTACTGCATATTCCTATCCTCCCATGGTTATAATCCACAATCTTCCTTATGAAACGCAGTGTAATAGAGTGACATTGAGTAACAGTTTCAGTTCGCTCCGTGATCATTTAAGCGGCCTTGGCTACCCCATAACACAGCAGCGACCTATTTGGAATGGTGAGACAGACTGCTTTATGAGAGCAGTGGTGAAGGAGTTTGAGCCTGACATGGGCAGGTACAGGCAGGCCTTCAAGCTTCAGCGAGCTTTTGAGAGGGCTGCTAAAGGGAAGGCGGACTATGAAAAACAACTGTATTCAACAGCGGGGCCGCACGCATGGGTTGTAACTGCAGATGACTACGCCTACACGAAAGAGAAAACGTTTTACTCGTTGGTACCAAATGATCTCATAGCTGGTGGATACTCTGACGCTGATAACGATACAGTGTCGACTTATGCATCTGTTATGAGGCTGCTTGTAAAGAATTACCCAAGGTTCTACGGCAGAACTCCTGTTGAAGGAACGTCTAGTAACTTTTAATTTAAGACTGCATGATGTAGTAATTGAAGATTTTTATATATATGAATGTTTTCGATTTTCATGTGAATCAACTGTGTGGGTTGTTGTCGGATGTAACGAATTACTGATAATCCTTCGTACTTCATTTGTATGTACTGAGGATAATTTTCTGGGTGCAGTATATTATGAATATGTTGTAATGTGACAAAGGAATATTATCGGAATGCAATTAAATGTTCATGTCTTATGAAATACCATAGGGTATACGACATGATTCTGTTATATGCCACTTCTAAATGTAATTCATTCATCCGATTACTGCATAAATGTGTATTGAGAAAAACTTATCGTAACCAATCGGTGAATATTACTGACTAACGATTGCTTAACCAAAGCAGAACTTCAGCTATTTCCACTTTCAAGAAACGTAAGTCTCCTTTACTTGTTTGAATTGCTCACTGGTGAGGAAGAAGAACTGCACATGAGAATACACTGATTGAGTAGTCATGTGGGAATTGCACATGAAAGCTGCCACTCTGTCTGAGTAGTCACTCATCCAGTAGTGTCATCCAAAATTAGGCAGCTGAGAATATTAGTGCAACTTGTTAAATAGGGAAGAACAATTGGGGAAGAGTGCACATTGGATGAGACAATACACTGCTACTCAATGTTTTCTTGTAGAAAGAAGGCTGAATGTGATTGCTTGCTTGCCATGGTAACTCTCCCCAAACACATGTCGATCAGAAGGGCTTGGGTTTTGACAATTGTAAACCATATTCGTCATATTTGACACAAAATCAGAGTTCACTTTTACTGTTTTTGAATGGGTTAGATTTCACATGTTACTCATATGCTATATTTTGACACTATATATATAGGATGTGGTCTTGAAGCATCCATAAGCAAAACCTTCACAAAAGAAAACAATCGACAAAGTGAAAATGCCTAAAAACTGCTTCTACCCTCCGATGGTCATAGTGACAAATTTACCCTATGACACAAATGGCAACATGGTTACAGGAAAGAGTTTTAGTTCGCTACGTGATGAGTTCAGGCGCCTAGGTTACCTTGTGAGACAACACAGACTGATATACAATGGCCGAACCAGATGTTTCATGAGGTCAGTTGTGCTTGAGTTTGAGAGTGGTGTGGAGACCTACAGGCAAGCTTTCAAACTGCAGTGCGCATTCGAGAGGGCCGGAAAAGGGAAGGAAAGCTATGCGACCCAGACTCATTCGACAGCAGGTCCCCATGCCTGGGTGCTAACTGAAGATGATACTGACTACGTAAGATACGGAACAGTTTTCAGAAAGGTTCCTGATGATGTCGTGGCGGGCGGTTACTCTGACAACGACAATGATCCAGTATCGACCTATATGTCTGTGATGAACCTACTTGGCAGTCAGTACCCAAGGTTCTATCGAAGGAATGCCTAGAACGTCAGTCAGTACCCAATGTTGCAGAAATGGTGGTCCATGTTTGTGGTTTGTTGCAGAATTCGGTGATCCGTGCTAAGGAAATATCTACATATATATATATATATATATATATATGTATGTATGTATGAAATGTGTTTTTATCTTTCGTGCTAAAGCTCCAAGTCTGTAGTAAGTTAGTGGTCGTGGTGGATGGCAAGGGTCGTAAGAAATAAGTAATAGGTGTTATCACCTGTGGTCCATATTGATGGGCAAATTTTCATGGTGTAATATATTACACCTTATAGTATGTATGCAACCATAGCGGAATGCTAGGTGGGGCAATGCTAATTTTCAGTTTAATGTAGTGTGTAATGCTACAATGTCGGTATTACAGTGAAGGATTCGACCCTAGGTCAGTACGGTCGAATAGGGAATATTCTAAGGGTTCCGAAGTATGAATGTGTAGTTGTCTTTGTAAATTAATCATCCGCATTTTCAATGTAATATAATCGGGTGATTACTCACTGTTTTCTACGCTGCTGTCCATTACCATCCAACGTTCGTACTCAAAAATAGCGCACGCATAAGAATGTAAGAGTATGTGTAAATAGCTGTCAAATTACATGTCACACCAAATCGGTGAAAAGCAGGAAATAAACGTTGCATTCGTTATTATTCGAATAGAAAACACACTGCATTAGTAACTAACAAAGTTTCGTTAGCTAACTTACATGACAAAATACCTCCTTGTATACGACATTGGTTGTCGTAGGAGTGACAACATCTAATGCAGTTGCGTCAGATGGAACCAATATTTTCAGCCCACGTCTGCTCGTCACCCTCGATATAGAAACATAAAGCTGCCCGTGTGTGAAAACCGGCCTAGGTAAGTACAGCCCAACGTGTTTCAGTGATTGACCTTGGCTCTTATTAATAGTCATTGCATAGCAAACTGTAATAGGGAACTGCCGCCTGAAGAATTTAACGGGGAACTTTGTCTCGTCCGATGGGTCGAGACTGATTCTCGGAATGAAGACCTTGAGACCCTTTGTCGTTCCAGAGATAACCTCAGCTGCAATTACTCTATCTCCCAAATCCGTCACCACCAACCTAGTACCATTGCATAGTCCATTAGCCTGGTCTATGTTCCTCAACAGCATAACAATGCATCCGACTTTCAGTGTCAATCTATGATTAGGAAGTCCGGAGCAGTGAATTGTGTTAAGAAACTCTGTGGAGTAGAGCTCACGTATTACAACGGATGTCTCGTTGTGGCTGATTTCGTCAGAGCTAAGGTACGTTCTCTCATCACCCTCAATCAGAGTCAGAATGTGGTTATTGACTTCTTCAACAACGTCGTTGGTTGGTGCTTGGATAGCTCTTGAATGGAAGTACTCAGTGTCCTTCTGTTTGCGATCGAGCTCGGGGTAAACTGACTGAACAATTGCGGATATTGGATCCCCTTCATCTTCAATTGTAATGTCATCTGGGAGCTTAACTTCCGCTATTCCGTCATTAGGTCCACCAGCAATGCCATCCCCAACATTGAGGATCCATTGTGAGAAGTCACGCAACTCTGCGTTTTCCTTCTCAGTTAGCCCTGATTCTAGTCTCATGTTGCGGGACAATCTGAGAATCTGAGGCATCAAAAAGGATAAGTTACTGTCACAAAGAGACTGACAGCATATACATAAAAGTTGCGTATTTGAAGGGATGGTCAATTGGAATGATAATTATATGAAGTACGAATTTGAGCGGTGGCAAGGGCTGCGTAAAAATGTGCAAATGAAATATATTGTTGATAGACGAAATGTGACGTGTACCTTGCAATATCTCCACAGAGGAGATGAGCATATCGATGCACGGACAATGTCCTGACGGCTCCCTTTCGGTACAACGGGAAGAATTTGCCTGAAATCACCACCTAGAATGACGACTTTACCACCGAAAGGTTGGTCAATGTCACCATCCGGTGCGAATCTTGCAATATCGCGCAAACTACGATCCAACGCCTCAAAACAATAACGATTAACCATGGGCGCCTCATCCCATATAATGAGCTTAGCTCGCAGAATGAGTTCAGCAAGGTCTGTACCTGGCTTAATTCCGGGGCACGTCGAATTCTCTTCAACGTTAATTGGTATGCTGAATCTAGAATGAGCTGTCCGTCCACCCGGCATTAGTATTGCAGCAATCCCGCTTGAAGCAACGGGAAGAACAATTTCGCCCTTCCTTCGGAGTGCAGCACACAGTGTTCTCCATATGTACGTCTTGCCAGTACCCCCGTAACCGTACAGGAAGAACATTCCCCCATCAGAACGCTGCACTGCGCCCATTATCTCGTCGTAAACATGCCTCTGTTCATCGGTAAGGGACTTCATACAATTGTCATGTATCGTAGCCTGCTCGTCCCTATTGTATGACAGTTCGTCTGAGATTAATCTGTTTCTGTGGACTGATGCTAACTCGAAGTCCGGAAAAGGCATATTGTCAAACTTCCGCAAACTACTTCCGTTACGTTGCAGCGCGCTCTCTATTTCTGCTAAAGCATAATTCTGCAACTCTTCAGTGGTCATTGTCAGATCTGGTGTTCCAAACATGCAACGATAGATAATGTGAGATTGATGGACATGAATTCATCTTCTACACAAATTATGTTAAATTAGATTGGGGGTAGAAAATATTACCGTATCTACGCAGCTGAGTTCGCCTCAAGTGTAATATATCTTCACTCAAAAAATGCCAAGTCTTCTACCAAACATAATCCGGTTTAATCAAAGATTCGGAGAAAAGAAGAGTTGCAAACAAATTTCGAAGGAAATGCCCCGATCCCCAATAGCTTGCCTCCTCTATGGCGTCGATGTATTCCTTGTCATCCCCGAGAAGACCACGGGCATAGCAAGCGTCCTTGAAAGTAGGGTGAATGACGCCGTCAACGGTTCTGATGTCTTGGTAAGAAGTAGCACCTTTCACAAAGTTGAGGAGGGTCCTCATATAATATCTCTCACCACCCGTAGGAGACATATGGAACATCCTGCCCAAGCTGAATCCTTGTTTTCTAGGGGCCCACTGCTTGTCCTTGGCGTGCCAAACAAACTTGTTCGGGAACTCTGAGTACGTAAGGTCACGACCGTCAGGGTGTTCTTTATTGTAGTCAAGCCAAGCCGTGAATTTCGTTCGTGCACCACCTGATCGAGCCATGACTTCCTCTAAAGGGTCATCATCATTGAAAACGACATTCTGCTCGTTAGGCAGGTGGTAGTCGAGTTGCATAACTGGAGGAGTTCTGTAATGGATATCGAAAGCAAATATCCTCCAAACAGCCTCGCACGGAGATATGTAACGGCAGTCGTAGTATTCTTTGATCTGATCAACTTCGCCGGTTTTCCCTCTGACTGATGCACCCACGGTCACCCTATCATAACCCTTGTTTATATATTTGAAAAGGTACTTAATAGACCTACCTTGATTACACCATTCGACGTTAATGTGTGCACGGTAACGCATCATTAAGTCAGGATTGTATGGAACAACAAATCCGTTGTGAATCGGGACGCCACCCTTAACCACAGATACACCATTGTCTGGCCTCTTGTAGATTGGATAACCATCGCCATCGACAGTGGTGCGATCACTGAATGGCCTCGGGAACCTCTTGGTGCATACCCCATCCTTCATACAAACTGCGTTGGGATTTGCAGCACCACATGGACCATGTATCATCAACTCAGAAACTGCGTTGAATAGGACGGGGTTCTCATCTTTATCCGGTAATTCAGCACTGATGATGCCGTCTACGTCCTCTGCGACAGGGAACTTATCCTCACGGTGTAGAAATAACAATATATGAGCGTGAGGAAGACCACGCTTCTGAAATTCAACAGTGTAGACAACTGTGACAAACATAGATACGTAAAATTCTCGTAAGTATGACATGTGTTACCATATAGCGTGAAAAAAGGTTATGGTTCGGTACAACATTGTTCGCACAAGCTAGCATTCAGGTGACTTGTAATAAAGACCGTCTTATTTTCTATAGTTGGGTACTTATTGTATGGCATATAAAAGAAACATCTGATTGGGACTTGTTAGAACAAATGCTAGTGAGAACATAAATATGGGATTGTGGGGTTACCTGCCCTTGTTCTACCGAATATTAGTCCGTCTTTGCAGTCCTTGATCAATTGCTCGAGTTTCATCTTGAAGACTCTGCTAAGGATATCAGGCCTGTGTTCGCTACGTGATCCCTTCGACTTCACAAATCTGGTGATTTCTGGCCACTTGGGATTACAGGTAAATGTGATAAATAAATCCGGGTAACCACACCACCTACATATGGTCATGGTGTCCTGATAAGTCTCCCTCATATACCCTTTTCCCCCGAGAAAACTTGACGGAACAATATAACGTGCGCCAGACGACCCAGGTTCTGTAACGCCGCTTTTGACGGACGCGGCCAGACGTTTGTAATTCTCTGACCTCAATTTAGGCTGATTAAGCCTAAAAAATAGGAGTCTTTGAGCTTCGACCATAGTGTAACCGTCGACGCAGAACTGCTGGAATAGATTGGCAGCGTTTAATATCGTCGGTGGCTCAACGTCAGCAGGCCTATCCATGATATAGACCTCAATTTAGGCTAATTCTCTAAGTGTAAGCTTATTCCTTCCAGTCTCTGGATTTTTAGATGCAGATATCGACTGTTCACTGTGTGCAATTCCTAGACGTGGACCGTCCTCGCCTCGTGGGAAAAGAAAAGGGTACTGAAGTGAAAGGTAAGATGGATGAAGCTCCGAAATTCGTTGCAATTTGCCAGATCTCTCCTCGACGATGATATCTCGACTGTCTATAGTGTCCTCAATGTCACCAAAAATCAGAGCAGCAACTTCAGAAACGGAAGGCAAATTATATATCCTTCCGTCGACGTTCCTGCCACTGATAAGTCTTAGCCTGACCTCGTCCTCAGTTTCAGCATTTATAAGGCGATCCCTTGCCATCCTGAAACACTTCACTAAGGGATTGAATTCATCAAGCATCCTTTTTAGATCAGCCATAAGATCTGAGTCCCAATTGTTCTTCTTATACAAACTGCATGTCAAACAATTTGAACAGTTTTAAGTTACCAAGAAAATGTTAGAAGCTGTCATATCATTCTATTTCGTACTTAGAAGTAGGACTTACCTCAATGCGTTTTTCCTATTTGATATCTCTTCCTCTGTATCGTATATATACAATTGGCAAAATTTCGGGGCTTCATTTTCAGGAGGTAAGAGACTGCCGATACGGTGACTGTTCTGTCCATTCAGTCTGAAGGTGTATGTACCCCTTCCTTTATTAATTTCATGGTCAATCTTGCCCCCTATGGACGTCATGGTAAAACCATTGTTGTAGTTGCGTATGTTGTCCTTAAAGTGAGCGCTCTTTGGGTGTTGACCAGTGAGTAAGTCGAGCAAAGGCTGTGGAGGATTTTGTAGGTACGGTAGCTCCACAGTACCATCTCTGCAACACATCGTAAAATTTGGGGACAACGGTTTTCGATCCATACGATCCCTTTCGTTGTACCACAACTGTGCCGCGCACTTACGGCAAGAGTGCTCTGGGTCACCGATGTCCACGTAACCATCCCACTCTATTGAAATTTTAAAAAACACTGATGAATTTATGTAAATCTAGATTGATGAAATGACACACTGGTGAGATGAGTATGCAATTTTTAGATTAATAGTTAAACGAAATAAACCTTCGTTCGATTGTTGGTTGTCTTCAGCTGTAGATGAAGACGACCCAGCGCCGAATATGTCTCTTGCAAGACTGTGTATAATTGAGTCCCTATCACATTGCCTATTGACGGATGGATGAGACAGTACTGACGCAGCGGTGACACAACTCTGGAAAGTTGATGACGGTGTTCGAGGTATAGAGCTGGACGCATTGCCTGCAAATACAGTGCAATGGTGAGTGTCATAACGAAAAATTCTGTGTCAAGTATGGTTTTTTGTAGGTGCGCAACAAACCATTTGATGAAGAAGACACTGAAGGCAAAACGGTAAGTGGCTGAGGAGATAAAACACCCTGAGTTGCCCTTTCTTCGTATAATTGAATGCGCCTATTATGTCTGGCAAGCTTGGTCCGCCACCGCTGATCAACATGCGTACCGAAAATAGGGTGCGTGGACACTGTGGGTGGGGTTCCATTCAATGCTGCTGCCTTTTCGTTCACAATACGTCTACGGTCGTGCCTTTTTACTTGAGCAGTGTAATAACGATTGACGTACTTATGAATATGCAGGGACAAACCTGTTACAATTACATTACATTGATCACAATGAATATTACTATAAAAATAATAGTATGATGAAAGGGTTAGATTGAAGTGGAAGAGAAATCGTCTAGAAAAGATGTGATAACCGATTTGGCTGATCACGGTTGGATTATGTTGAACATCATTGGATGCATGAGTATCATCGTTCGTGGAAACAGGTTGAAGTTCTGTGTGGGCTCTACCAACATTTTGATCTGCGAGACAGAGTAATAAACTTGTAACGGAATCGACAGTGCGGGTAGAAATTTGTATACTTCATGCACGATTGTGGGGTTTAAATTTGCATAATATATAAGAATTATAGAACCCAATTGTAAAATATAATGAGAAATACCGTCGGTTGAGAGTGCACGTAATGTGGACGCATCACAGTCCAAAGAGCTAGTTCGATTAGTGTCACTTTCATTGAATGCTAAAGATGAACCTGAATTAGAGACTTTGAAAACGACTTGCTATAATAATTGGAATCAGGACGAATAGGCACACAAAGTAAAGGTTGACAGTCATAACCCACGATGCAAGAATTACAGGCACATAAATCAGTCGTTCATGAATGTACCTTTAGTTGGGAGTTGTTTTCTCTTACTAACGTAATTTTTTTTCTGTTTGCCTTTGCGTGTATCCTGGGAAGGAATTTGGGTGGTCTGCGGTGCGCTGTCCTCTGTAATTTGAGATTGATAAAAGCATCGATAAATATATGTTTTATGGTCGGGAACGATTTACAACAATAGAACAGAGGGACAATGAATGAACTATTAGTACATATTAGATTCAATGAACAAAACATAATGACAAAAAATGTACTTACGTATTTCAGCAAGCGATGATTGAAAATGTACATCTCTTCGAAGCTGCTGACTATCGCGATTGGATATGTCCTCAAGTATGAGTCCACTTGACTTTCGCTTACCACCACCAAGAGGTTGAAGAGAACTACGTGGCCTAACAACATGTTCCGATGATGGACGATGGATTTGTGGTATGTTATCTGCAAGTGGGTACTATCATGAGTAGTACATTCTATAATCACTAAGATATGAGTACATCATTGAATGTATGAGCACAAAAGTTCATATTGCGTAATACCAATGTCCTCAGATTGAGGTAGGGTTGAATTCAGGACTCTGGATCGTTTATCGACCTTTGGATTCACCATACTGCATCTAAAGATCAAGAAGAGAACTGTGTAAATAATGAAATAAAAAAAAATCGTTGTCAGTGAGAAGCATATAAGTAATGTATAAGAATAACAATAATCAAAATAATATTTTATAACCCACCATTTGAGAAAGTATGTTGTGAAATATTGTATAAGATAATACCGAATATGTGAAGGATAATCGTAGAATATATGATACCGTAGTAGATAAGACAGAATATTTGAAATCGAGAATGTAGAATATGTACGTGAATTGTAAATCCGAAATGGAAGTCCACAGCCTTGAGGTCGTTAGGTGATGGTATCAATGTGACTACGTGAGAGCTTTATTTCAGCTATATCTTTTTAAATTCGGATTCACTATATTGTAGTTGTCATTGTTTTACGCTACTATATTCATGGTACACTGAAGAGGTTGTTATAAGATATATTTTATTTAATTGCAGATTGTTAGAGATATCAAGTTACAGTCACAAACAGATTTTTAGAGTTACAAATCTACATTTAAAGATTACAATATATGGTTAGGGAATGAATAGCTAATTTCCATCGATGTTTCGTTAGTGTGAGTCTAGGTCATCTATCTCACAAAATAAGCGTTTGCTTGTTCGCACATTGATCTAAGCGCACAATATGAATGGTTTGTTGTTAATGTTGCTGGCACGAAAGATCCACCGCTAGCACAAATATTTTATCAAGCAATATTGCAGTAAAGACATCAACGTTGAATTGAAGAACAAAAAAACGAAATTATTGAGGCGCTTCGAAAAAGAAGCGCAGCATAAATTGTCTATCGAAACCAACAACCAAAAGAGCAGAACTGGTTGTCTAGAAAGCTGTCGCAAATTTCGACCTAGAACGTAGTAATTGTTTTTCGGGGAAATAAAAAAATGTTGAAAATTTTGTCTCTAAAAAGACGCTGAAACCGAAGCACATGAAATCGACTATGCATCCGTCTTCTCCACCTTGTCGGCTCCATTTGCTTTAGACGTTGATCCGGCATCAACTGCAGCCATGTCGTCCATAATGCACTCATTAAAAGGGAGGGTTCTTTTGAGTGGCGTCAACTTGGACGTGGAAGGTGGAGAGAATGCTTCAGCGACCTTGGCATGAAACGAATGAAATACGTGAGCGACATGATAAACTTAAAAAAATATATTACACGATTACTTGAGAATTCTAAAATACGGTGTTAAATAGGGATGTCAATGAATACCTGGTTGACGGGAGCTAGTATGTTGGACAGAACAACCTCTTCGTCAACGACATCCTTGTCCTTGAGGTTCTTTATCTGAGTCTAATAAATTGGTGATAGGAAGTCAGATACATTGTTAGTAAAAAGCATGTAGGGACCGTGGTATATTGAAACCATTGCGGAGTCTGTAATGACGGCAACTTGTTATGTGCTGTTCTTCAATGCAACCATTTCACGCTGCACGTCAAGAAAAACAGGGTAGAACTTAGACGAATGTTGAAAAGAGATGGAGGCAAACTGAGTTCATAACATACAGAGAACAGGAAAACACCTTCAGCTTGTGTGTGCAGGTCTGCATCCAACAATCCATCATGCCAGGGTCGTCGCTCATGCTTGAGACGGTGTACGAATTTGATCCCTGCTGGACATTGTAGCGTTCACTGACGTCGATTTTGAACACAAATGTTTTTTCAATGAAGAACTCCAATTCAGTAGGGATGGAATCCGGTTCGCCAGCCTACATTGCGCATGATGAAAACAATATTGGGAGATATTCATTGCTGACATGGAGTCTATAATGTATGTGACTATAGCAAAATATACGGTGCAACTGAATTTGTAAAACGAAGAATATCGAATTGGAAATAGTAAGTAGACCTGCTCGAGAGCACTAATCAATTCGAAAGCAGTGTGGTTTATGAATTGCATTATCTGTCCGTCGAAGACCACAAAGTTAATGATGTCGTCGCCGATATCAGATATAACAAACTTGACCTGAAATCTGAACGCAGTTAAACAATCGACAGACAATAGTGAGATGTAGCAATCAATAATGACAAATAAAAGAAAGACGATAAAACTGATCGAAATATTACCTCAGTACCCTGGATGCGTAACCACGGGTGTTCCCATCGCAGCCTGTCCTACTACATTTCCAACCACCGTCTTCGTTCTTTGCCGTTTTCGCCCAGCATGTTTTGCAGCTGTTGTAGTACCAACCCACCGAGCAATCGAGGTCGATTATGCGACCGTATGTGTAGAATACACCAGCCTGCGAGTATTATGTTGCATAGTCAGAAAACGAACATAATATGAGTCCATATTGCGTAATAATGAACCGCATAAATACCACATATATACCTCTTCGTTAAGCTTAATCTCAGATATTGTCCTGATATTGTCCATTGTTATGAGGTTCACCTCCTCGTCATCATGGACGTCAACAATCTGAAGAGAGTTGCTCGGTGTGGGGGTTGAAATACTGTGTACAAATATCCGTGTCAGATGATATGCGAAAGAGCGATTTAATTAGGTACTAATATATCAGAAAGGATACATAATGAAATTATGTAAGTGCACTGATGAGAACATATCGAACCTGTTTGAGAAAGCCAACACTTCTGGAATGTCCACGTCAAAGTGGAAGGAAGTAGCGTTATAAGTGGTTTGGAGCCTCCACATTCCTGTATATATAATGACGTGACACAGGTTAGTGTCACTAAAGAATCATGGAGCAGACGACATTATGCAGAACTCAAGATTAAGAAAGGGGGACCTATAGTATGTAAAACTTACGGTCATATTTCTTGACCTCAACACACTTGATAACGATGATCTTGGATTGCGTTGGATTAGGCAAGCTGCTAATCAATTGGGGGAGAGTGTCACTGTGCGGTGCCCAAAGAGTGCAGGAAACCTGACAGCAACTGAGTGACACAGTCGACATAGTTATACAGTGAGGGACTGTACTAATGTAGAAAACAACTAAAGAGCAGAATACGAAGAAAAATAAGAATCGGTAGGGACACAGAGAAAACGAACGATATATGTGAAAAAAAATAGGGCGTGGAAGAAGGGACGTATGAAGGGAAGGACAGAACAGTACTTGATATCCTCGAGTTTGATGTTGCGATATTCGAAACCGTTCTTAGTGTGACTAACCGGACCGATCTCGAAAAGCTTCCCAACCAAATCTGTGAATATTATAAGGACGTTATCCCCAAGAACACGTGTATGAGTCTTTAAGAAAATGAGTGAATAAACAATACGTAAAACAATTTTGAATATGTAAATCGGTTATGAAAATGAATAAGCATGTACCGATGTAGTGAGTAGTGGACACACGACCGTTGATGATGTCCTCGAAATCAGCAAATCGAAATCCATAGAGAGGTATGGAAAAGTTTCCATCGTAAGGAACAACTTTGCTCGAGTACTCGAAGTGAAGCCGAATGTTGCTCGGGGTTGCCCTATCGTAGCCGGTATTCGAACTGATAGTTAGGTTACGAATAATGTATACACGTCCAACGGCAAGCGTGTCAGGGTCGGTGTATTTGCTCAGAATCTGCTTACGGACAGTGCCCTGAACGATTTCATGCTGCAAAAACATCAAGCACGAAGTAACGCGAGTAAGACAATGCGATCAATTGATTTGACAGAAACGCAAAGGAATTCTACTAAAAAAAGGAAAAACCGGCGAAGAAAAAAAAAATAGTCATCGAATAAACGCGAATTTGACGGATAAAACGAATATGTAACACAAAGTGGTCATACAAAATATGGGCCAAAGTATTCAAATAAACACATAAGGGAATACAACCATGTAAAAAATATAATGAAAATAAATATCATATAAAAAGTAGAGAAAATACGAAAGATTGACGTATCAAAAAAATAAGACGTAATACCTCGGAATCAACCATGAGAACCTCAATGGAATCAACCTTGCTTCGTTCCTTCAAAACCGGTCGGGTCCAACGGTGGACGACCCTCACGACCATTTCTTTGAGACGCTTCCCTTGCTCCAATTTTGATATGTTGGTCATATCGGTGCTCGACATATTGTGCGAATAGGTAGATTGTTATGCGATGACTGAGATACGAATAGTTATAAAAATAAAACTGTGATTAACAATGATATGGGAACATACGTATATATAACGTTATTTTAACTGTATCCGAGGTATAGTGTTTTAATTGGAATGGAATACTTAAGATGAATGCTTGGTTAAGAATAAGCAAATAACGAATATGTATCATATGGGGGACAGATACGTAATAACCATAAGATTCTAGTAACAATAATATACTAAATATATATATCAAATATATAGTAAATTTATATTAAATATATACTTAAACAACAATATATATGCTAACAATAAAGAATATTAAGGAATAATATATTAAATATATGTCGCGTATATTAAATATTAAATATCTCAAATATCGGACCTGCCTTAATATCCGTGATTAGATGCAATATTATCCGTGACTAAATAATCATAAGATATTCCATCTAACAATAATATACTGTTTATATATATACGAAATATATACTAATTATATATTAAATATACAAAAAATATAATAATAACCATAAATACTAAATATCAGAGCTGATTAAATATACCAAATATATACTAACTATATATTAAAATATACTAAAAATATATAATAATAATGATAATATATACTAATAATCACGGATATACCTAATAATTAGTATATTATTTATATTTCATAATTCGTGTATATGTTAAATATGGCTGCAAATCTCCGGATATATAGAATTTTATGGTTGCAAATTCGGATCGCGAATCTTATGGTTATAACCATATTTAACATATAAACGAATTTTTAAATATAAGTAATATAGTAATTATTAGGCATATACACGACATATTAGGTACTACAAAATAATACCATAATAGTTTTTTTATACGCATAATATGTATACTTTATGTAATTGAAAATTATAGTTTATGACTACCATACACAAATTTAATTAAAATGCATGTAATTATATGATATTGTTCCAAATTATATATTTAATGGGTCATATGATTGAAAATATATGGTTACATGTATATATTAAATATTAGATAGATAAAGTACATATTAAATATTAAATATGATAAATTGTTCCAAATTATATATTTGATGGGTTATATGTTTGAAAAAATGTGGATATATACGAAATACAAAGAAAATTAAAAAAAGAACGACAGAATACGGGAAGGGAATATACCGTATACGAAATGTATACGGATCGAGATAATATATACTGTATGCGGAATGTATTTAGTATTTATATACGAAAAATATACGCATGAGAGATTGACGGTTTTGCCCTTGAATTAAAGAAGAGGTTGAGAGTACATTAAGTGATTGGACGGTTTTGTCCAATTTACGTGAGAGCTCAGAGGGTTGTTTCCTGCGATATTAGATGTGCCACGTAGGCTGTGCTGGTGCCTTCTTTAAGGTAATTAAGATTATACCTAAGACTAAGGATATTTTCCCCCAAAACAGGAGCAAAATCATCTTCCTAGAATGTGGTAATATGGCGGGCAAGGTGAATAATTAACCCACCTATATAGATCGGAACCGACTCAACAGTGGAGCTAGCAATTCTCCTAAGTTGGAGAACAAGGTGATAGACAATATTGATATGCCACACCTTCGGCTTACGCCGCAAGTAAGAGCCCAGGATAGTAACCTCCTCAGTCTGCATATTATGCGGTTCCTTCCTAGCACAAACAGTCATAAATCTTTGCCAAATTTTTATAACCGGTTGATGGATAAAGTTTGAACTCATATGTCTCAAGTTAGTACATTGGGAATCAGCGATACATACACTCCCAAAACTCACTAATCCGGAAGTTAGCATATTCCGGTGATACATGTGTAGAGTAGTTAGGAAGATCGAAAATTTTCTCAAATTCTTTCCAGTCCATCTCAAAGGAGGTATACATAAGACAGAAGGAAACCTTAATATCTCCACTCCTTTTTTTCTCCACCGCAAAGTAACTCAAAAATTCCCAAGTGATTTAGGCACAAGTATTACGGCACGTTCATATAGAAAAAAGTATCCATTCCAACACCCTTATTCAAATTCTGTAGCTCATCGTCTAGTCCTAAAGTCCGCGTTGCTTCACAGTCAATAAATCGAGTGGGAATTAGTATTTGACTTAGCAAGTAAAGTGTCAAGCCGCTTTTCATGAAAATGACTACCGTCATCACTAATTATAACTCTCGGAACACCAAATCTAGGGAAAATAGTCTTCTTAAAGAGAGAAATTACCGTTTTAGCATCATTAGCAGGAGATGCTACGGCCTCCACCCACTTGGAGACATAGTCGACCGCGACCAAAATATATTTATTGCCTTTGGAGGATGGAAATAGACCTTGGTAATAAATACCCCACACATAAAAAATTCTACTTCTAGGATCCCATTTTGAGGCATCTCATGCCCTCGAAAAATATTTCCGATCCTTTGACAAGCGTCACAGGACATAATAAAAGCTTGGACATCCTGGAACATGGTAGATCAATAAAACCCGGATTGGAGGACCTTGGTCGTGGTTCGGCTAGGTCCATGATGATGACCATCATAAGGTGATGAATGACAACGTTCTAAAATTCTTTGGACCTCCCATTGAGGGACACATTGTCGGAACAAACCATTAGCGCATTCCTTGAACATATAAGGATCATCCCAAAAGAATTGTCTAGCATCATGTATAAATTTGTTCTTCTGTTGATATGAAAGATCAGAGGGTAATTCCTTACCAACCAAATAGTTGGCATAATCCGCGAACCAAAGACTCTCACTAACGGAAGTGGTCAAAGCCATAAGAGAATCACCGAGGAAAGAGTCATCGATATGGAGAACAACTTCATCCTCCTCAACCGTTATTCTCAAGAGATGATCAGCAACTACATTTTCCGCTCCTTTCTTATCCCGAATTGATAATCAAACTCTTGTAAGAGAAGGATTCGTCGTAGCAAACGAAGCTTAGCTTCCTTTTTAGCTAGGAGTGAGGTACTTGAGAGCCGTGTGATCTGTGAAAACAATAACTTTCGAGCCGACCAAATAGGTTCTAAACTTCTCCGTAGTTGCATAATTCACTTGATCATCGTCAAGCGTTTTGCTAGCATAATATATGGCATGCAAGACTCTGTCCTTCCTTTGACCCAAAACCGCTCCAATAGCATAATCACTCGCATCACACATAATCTCTAATGGTAGATTCCAATCCGGTGATTGAATGATCGGAGCTAAAATAAGAGCCTATCTAATCTTGTTGAAAGTTTCAACCAACTGATCAGTAAAATCGAAAGGAGCATCCTTGAAGAGCAATTGTGTGAGTGACTTAGCAATTTTAGAAAATTTCTTGATAAAGCGGCGATAAAGTCTCGCATGACCAAAGAAACTTCTCACCCCCTTCACGTTAATGGGTAGGGGTAGTTGCTCAATCACTTGCACCTTTGCTTTGTCCACTTGGATACCCTTTTCGGAAACAACATGTCCTAGTACGACACCTTCAATGACCAACATTTTTCCCAATTCAAGCGGACCTCCACACAATATAGGGAATAGCGCTCTTAACTAAGGCACGGTATGCCGGACCTCCTACCCGTGCCTGAACAAGGCTTGGTTGGAGCTGGGCACGAGGCACGACCCAACATAAACGAAGTGGCACCTCTAGTGATTAGTGGTGGATTAGTGTAGATGGGAGCATGGTTAAAGGAGGGTCCACGTTTAAAAAAAAAAAAGTGGAAGAGGACTGACTTTGAGCTTTAACTATTTAAATGTCTTTATTGTTTACACTCGCAAGTTGGATGAATAATAGCAGAGCATGCAGTATTGGAATTGATTAATAGTTTCACTCCCTCGACTACTACTCATAATAGAAGTACTACTTTTGACACTAGTTTCACTCTCACTCTCACTCCCTTCCTTCTTCATTCATTCCCTAACACAATAATACCTGCGTGCAGTAGCACTCCTCCTCCTCCTCCTCAACTCTTCTCTTCTCTTCTCCTTCTGTTGTGTTCTTCTCTTTTGGGTGGGTAACGTAAAGCTAACGTTATTCTCTTCCATGCTTCTATCTTCTTTTAACTTTCTCATTATGCCACCTTACTTACTCTTCGTATATAAACAACCTCAATCTTAAAAGTAGCTACCTTATATACTCATCATCTTACAACTAAGTTTCATTATCCCCTACCTACCTACCTCAACATACATACATACAACCATACCATACTCCTAATAATTTTAAGTACTACTAACACAATACAATTGTCGTTTTTTCATCTGATTAATTTTGTCCGTCACGTTCATTCATTCATTCATTAAGTGGAATCAATCAGGTAGCTGGTAGCAGTTTAGCTAGGCATGAAAAACAGGGGGAAAAAAGAGGTTGAAGCATCATCCAATTATTATAATTATAATCATAATTATAATGACGGATATGAAGAGGGTTTTGTAGAGTTTCCATGCAAGAAACATCCAGCTGCTTCATCAACAACTTCTTCAAGAGGAGGTGGAATTTGTGCATTTTGTTTAACTGATAGATTATATCAGCTTGTTTGTCCACAATGTGGGGAGCAGAGGCTTTCTTCTTCGTCTTCTTGTTCTTGCTCTATTGCTGCTGCTGCTGATGTGGGAAGGATCTCCTTCTTGCTTGAGAATGACAAGCCCGATTACCACAATAAGTACATAGCAGCAGATCATGTTTCGAGGGCGAAACCAAAAATAGATCATCGGCAGCATAGATCATCATCTGCACATGTGGATGAATACGCGTACCCCACTTTGAGACGAAGCAACAGTAGTTGTGTCGGTTATATGAATAATCCTTCCCTTCCTACTACTACTGTTGCTGCTGCTGTTGATAGAAAAGAATTAGTCAAGGATAAGTTTTGGAAAATCGGAAGGTTATTTAGGAAAAAGAGAGACAAACACAACAACAACAACAACAACAACCATCATGATGACGAGGCGCCGGTGGTGGAGAACATGATGAACAATGAGTGTAACAATGGGGGGCCTAATGGGGTATCAAGATCAAGATCACTTTGCAATTTCAGAGGGTTTTATGATGAAGAAGGTAGTGGGAATAATCATAATAATAATTTCAATGTTTCAATAACTCCTGCTGCTGCAAGAGCTTCAACCGGCAATTTCTACGCAGATTCGTCCGCTAAAATGAGCTGTTTTAGTGAATCTGAAGCGAGATTTAGCAACTTCGACTACATTGATGCTAATCAGTTTAACAAGCAGAACAACAACAACAATAACAATAACAATAGTTACTCCTCATTGAGGGAGAGTGAATTTATGAGCTGTGATGATCCAGCATACATAGATCTGAAACTTGAGAATATGTCGTCGTCAACATTATCAGATAATCGTCGTCATTCAAATAGTAGCAGCAGGGTGCCGCCTGATCTTGCAGCCATGAGGAGAAGTGGGCTCGGAATGTCCACAAAGGAGTTTAGTAGTTATCGAGGCCTAGGACATCCTGCTGATCATCAGCAGCAGGATTTGTTCAGGAGTGCTTCTTGCAGGAGAAGAAGTAGTGTGACTGAGAGGGAGTTGAGGAAGTGCAGGAAATCCACCAAAGTTTGGAGTTGGTTTTTCAAGCATCAGTCGTCTAATGACCAAAACAACCATGCTTTCGATTCATGAATCATGATCATAACAACAACAACACACCACCTCCTCCTCCTTTATCTCACTTTTTGTAAAGTTCTTTTCTTTTTTTATTCCTTTATTTGCCTTTGATTGATACGGACTATCATGTTACTTGATTTAGTTTCACACATAATATCAACTCAACTCTTATTATCATTATTATTGCTTTGTGCTACACGTACCAGGTAACTGCATATCCTCTTCTTTTCAAAATAAAAATAAAAATTAGTTTAATTCAATTCGCTTCGGTCCAAAAAAATCCAACCTTAATTATCATCAAAGGGTAGCGTTCAGATTAATGAGTAAAATGATGATGGAGATCAAAGTGCAGGATGAATGTCGACAGAAAAGCATGCTAAAAGCCTAAAAGTGACACTCATTTAGCCTAACCAGTAACCATGCGTCATAATTTGGACCCTTCACTCCGATTTGGCAATTTCATTGTCATTACTTACTTCAAAGTTCAATCCAAGGTTGGTTATTACTAAAAGAATCTCAGCGTCACCGGAATAAAAAAAAAAAAAAAATAAGATCATGAGAACCTTTATTTTAATTTTGGGTAAAATTCAAAAAGGGCATAGATGTAATTTTACCTTTTATTATTATACTCGTATTATAAATTATTTAATTAAGAATATTTTAAATAAAATAATCTTTACTGTATCTTTTAATTGATTCTTCGTCATTACTTTACGTATTACTGATTCATCATTATTTTTCAGGCGCGGATACACGATTTCGATGTAGGGAGAACATAAATTTTTTCGCCTCAATTATTTAAATTTTGACCTATTTTTTCTTAATATTAGTATAACCTTTAATTTATACGATGTTATAGATTGAAAAATCAACTTAGTTTTGAATTTTGGTATGTGCGTCCCCGTACTAAAACTCATGATATATACCAGACGCCTTCAGTGTTCTGTCAGGCGATTCTCCCCCGCCCCTTTCGTCTTATGATGATGATCGAGACATATATAAATAATTGATATTGTAAAGGATAGATTGTTGTAATAAAATTTAATATGAATAAATAAAAGAATTAACATTCACGATTAAAATTAGTCAGATCAGATTTGCTATTGCGTACACCCGAGAGTGCACCAAAAGTAGCGACAACAAGTTCCGTGTCATCAAAAAAATAGTCAGGGTTATCAATAATAATAAAACAAGATAAAAATATTGGTTTATACTATTAAAATGGACAATGTTTAATTGTTTGGGTAACAATTTATATATTGTCTACATATTTGTTTTAGGAAAAAAAAAACGAGAGGTATTGAAAAATTAAAATAAAATTGAAAATGAAAAAAAAATACTAGTTTTTTAGGAAAAAAAGTGAGAGATATTGAAACGTTAAAATAAAATTGAAAATGAAAAAAAATTGTTTCTTAGGAAAAAAAGTGAGAGATATTGAAACGTTAAAATAAAATTGAAAATGAAAAAATGGTTTATGTGTGACTTGAACCCGAGCACAATTAAAACATAATCAATTCGCCTCATAAATAGCACTCATTCAAGTGCACTTTATTGCATATAAATATGATAAAATTATATATGTAATACAAACAGATTTAATTTTTTCAATATATGTCTAACCTAACTAATTTCTACAATTAAGATACGATTTTTTTTATGATCTTCAATAGTAACTAACATATCTCTTTTGATTTTTTTTTAAAATTATATAATTATTATATATATAATTTAACTTATTTTGTGAAGTACCAATTCTACCCTTGCCAACTAACTACTTTTGAAATAATATCTTTTTTTTAAAAAAATATATAATCCTAGTAAATTACTAAAATACCCTTGGTGGCGCACAAATTCGGCGCCACCGGGTGGCGCCATCTCATTATTCTTACTAAAATGCTTTTTAAAAAAGTGAATAAAAAAAGTAAAAATATTATTGGTAAATACAAAAATTAATATAAGACGGTCTCACAATAAATTTATTGGACGATCTTTCATAAAATGGTTAGTTACTTTAAATGATTTTAATTTTATTTTTTTATTAGATACAGTAAATTTTTGGTGCATTACAAACATGTCTCACAAAAGATGGATTGATTGGTAAATAAATTAAATGTTTTTGTTAGGAAATAAGTGTCTAGCAATTGTCTTTTCGGATCTCGAATTGGTCTCCGACCTGAATCTGTTTAATTAGGAAAGTTTCCTAATTAATATCTGGTTGATTAGAATTTTCTCATCAATATCTGAGTATCTGATCTAGGATTTCTTATTGTATAAGGTTTCCTTATCTATTTCTTATTGTACAGCGTTTCCTTATCTGTTTAGGGTTTTTGTTTAGGTTGAGAGTAGTATATAAACTCTCATACCTCTACCCTAGAAATTATGATATCAGTCTGAAATCTGTAACCTCTCCTCAAATTAATAAAACTATCCCCTCCAAATTAATAAAACTATCCCCTCCTTCTGTCCGTGGATGTATGTAGCTAACAAGTTGTTAGTGAACCACGTAAATCTGTCTGTCTCTCGATTTTACGTTCTTATTTGTTTGTCTTTCTCTTCCGTTACAACAAACTGGTATCAGAGCTTCAGGTTGTTCCGCTTCCGCTTCTGAGCTTTAGGTTCGGCTTCCGCTGAGTTAGGCATTATTTGGGTTTGTTGAATTTTTGGTGAGAAGATGTCTGGAGCAACAATTTTAAAGGTTGATTGTAGACACTCGCATTTTGACTGCCACGTGTCTATGGTAGTCTCCGAAAAACACCCGATGATGATTGGACGCAAACGTGACTTGGTATACTCGGATTTGGGCTCGGAATCAATAATATCTGACATGGACTTTTAACGGAGTAAAAATCTCACAAAACAGACCTCAAATTCAGGCCCAGTGGGTCATTCCGAGTCGAATGAGACTAATTTGGGCCAAAACCGACACCAAAAATAATTCCCGTCTTTTGGCGACCGGGTCAAAACCCGGTCAAAGACGAAACCGTCTCATAAATCAGCCAAGTTCAGATTGGCGCACAAAATAAATTCAAAAAATAACAAACAAATCAATCAAGTCAAACTTCCCTATTTTATCTCACCCGTTTGACCCACTCGATCGAGTGGATTGACCCCACTCGATCGAGTGGAGCCTTTTTTACCCGGGTTTGGCCCATTTGCGAAGGCACTCGATCGAGTGCACTAGGGCCACTCGATCGAGTGCCCCTATGTCGAGGGGTGAAGTCTATAAATACCGCTTCACCCCCCCTTGCATTTCAGAACTTTTTTTAACACTTTTACCCTACATTTTTCAGCCACATTTACCCTACTTCAACCCTACATTCTACTCTACAAACCTAAGCCAAAAACCTACAAAAACCGAGCTCTTGTCCCTCGATAAACCGACACATACACACACGCATCCATACACACCATAACTCGCGTACATCCTCGATACTCCCAAGCCGTGCCGCTATTCACGAGTCCATTTTCGAGGTCCTTACTAAGCATGTATGTTGAGGGTGTCCTAAACCCCGTCTTAATCTCTTTATCTAGTCTCATTTTCGCTTTATTTATCGTATTTTTGCATCATCTTCGTAATCGTAGTAACACTAACACTAGCATTTTTGTACCTTTTATATTTTCGTTTTTGTATTATTTTATCGTCATTAACATTAATAATACCGTGTATACGTAAACTAGTATCAAAAATCGGTTTTAAAACGTTGGACTACGATGATCACTTTTGGTCCATCTAATCCCTTTACGAGCAACGACGGAGGTGGAGCCCTTTCGAGGAGCCCCGCCCCAATGTACTCAAGGGCGTGATGCGACCGTGATCGGTCGTAGTTGAACGGATTTAATTCCCTTTCCATAATTGGTACGAAACCCGTTGACACGAAAACCGACATCACGTAACCCAAAAGGGTTAGTTCCGATGTCGTGACGTAGAGGGATACATTTCGTCACCAATTCAAAATTTCCTAATCTAACGTAAACGTTTTCCTAAAACTCCGGTGACGGTATTATAATCGTTCATACACGATTATAGTACCGGAGGCCGAATTAAATACAAATCGTGCGATATTTGTATTTGGTTCGACCGTTCATCGACTTCAAGTCATAAAACAAAACGAGCCATGCTTCGTACAGGGGGCACTCGATCGAGTGCCATGGGCCACTCGATCGAGTAGCACCCCAAAAAGTGGTCAGTAGCCATGTTAAACGTGCACTCGACCGAGTCACACCATAACTCGGTCGAGTGGGTCCTGTAACCCGCAAAACCGAGGGGTTTGACCCACAAGTCAAGCCCCGATCTTTTATCGACTTTAGTCATCACGTGCAAAGGCTATCACGTGACTATCCTATTTTCAAAACCATGCACATCACGACACGTAGAACGACTTTGACCACCTTTTAACGTGATAAGTCGGGACAAGACTACGGGATGTGAGATTAGGCTAGCAATATGCCACAGTCTCATATTCCCGTCCTTCGTTTAATATGCGACATAATGCGTATTTAATCGGGGTTAGTCCATCTACATATTTCGCGGTCTAGTTTATATACGGGTCCGTTTCTATCTTTTTATTGCGTTATTTTTATTTCGCTTATCATTTCTTTACGTAATGTTGTATTGTGAATTTCGGGTTGTATTTCCGCCCGTGTAATTTGTACGTTATTTCTATTTATTTTCGAGCTTCGTTTATTTACTTGCTTTTACGCTTTATAAATGAACCTCACATGCTAAATCATTTCGACAAGTAATAAGATGCATTAAATGACGTAGTTAACGCAAAATTCACATGCTTAGACAAAACGCTGTTTGCATATCATTTAATCAATTTACTAGCGCGCGTACACGAACACGAACGGTGTCTTAGTAGAGGCCGCCATGTGCGGGCGGGGTTGGGTGTCCTTAGTGGGCTTCCCAACACGTACCCTCACCCCTTACTCAGAACCTTTGGTTTCCGGATGTCCGAAACCCTTGGCGCACGAGAGTCATTCTTTACACGATTACCGGTATAGATGGTATCGGTATCGCAATGCAAAGGGACGAGCCCCATAAACTCTGAAATCGGAGTGGGCTTACTTTGTGTATAGCCCATGACGACATAGAGTGGGCTCGTATGGTTCCGAATAACCACAAAATTCGGTGGCGACTCCATTTTGACTTAAATTTCGAACCCGAGAACAATCTTACCACGAGATTCATTCGCCTACCCAAACCCGCGCTTATCCGCGTCGGGGTGGACCTACGTCATTTCCACATTTATAAATTCACAGGGAGTAATAGTTTCGGGTTGATAGGCTTCGGTGATGATGGTAGTGTTGGCGGTAAGGTGGAGTTTTCACCTGTACGGGTCGAACTACGTAATTATGAAGACAAGCTATCAACGGCTGTTTCCGCTTCTCAATGAGGCGGGCTCCTAGGTGGAGCAACCGAGCAAGACTCGTGCCTTGGGTGGAAAAAGGCAAGACCCGTGCCTTGGGTGAAAAAGGCAGGACCCGTGTCTTGGGTGAAAAAGGCAAGACCCATGTCTTGGGTGAAAAAGACAATCGAGATCTCGGGGAAGATCTTTTGTGCTTTGGGCTGAGAAGCTGAAGCAGGTTGGTACTACGGTACTCGAAGGAAAGGAGAAAAATTACTATTGACTGAAGACCGTTGAAAGTTGCGATCGTTCAAGTCGAGATGGAGACTATTGGGACAAATAGTGACTTGAGAATCGACTGTTCGAAGCTACACTTTGAAGATTGGTCGGGTTGGACAATTCTAGTCAAGGTGGAGATTGTTAGGAAATAAGTGCCTAACAATTGTCCTTTTGGACCTTGAATTGATTTGTTCATGATATCTTTCCTAGAGTTGATCTTCTTATTTTGGTAAAATTAGATTGTTTGGTTTTAGGAAAGATTGACCTTTATTTCCTAATTAGTTTAGGCAACTAGTTTAGGTGAAATAATACTATATAAAGACCTGACTAGTTTCTAGGTTAATTAGGATAGAGAGATGATTTGAGAGCACAATAGAGGGCTGATCTGTGAGGTTTTCTTGAAGGAATAACTCAGTTTGTTCCGAGTCCCTATTATTTGGTGGTTCTATTGATCTCGTCTTCGTTGGAGACCGTTGGAGTTTGTTTGGATCTTGGTTGGCCACAAGATCGTTTGTCCTTCGTCTCGTCGATGAGTTCGTCGCAGGTCGCACTCAATCTGGGTAGTCTCTTTCCAGTTTGAGATTACTATCTGGTTGGTAGAATTGGTAGTACTTCTGGCTTTAGCTGTGAGCTATTAAGCGCGTGTATTACAGTCTACTGTTGTACTATTATCTCCACATAGTGAATTTGGTCTCCTTGTCGGTGTGGACGTAGCCAGTGATTTTGCTGGTGAACCACGTAAATCTGTGTGTCAATTTATTATTGTTTGTTATTTGTTTTGTTCTTCTCACGTAGTTAACAAACCGTTGGTAACGGGACGTCTCCGTTACAACAAACTGGTATCAGAGCTTTGGATTCATCCGATCTGTGAGAAAGATGTCTGGGATAAGCGTTAAATTCGAGAGTTTTGATAGGAGGAATAGTTTTAGTTTGTGGCAGATCAAGATGCGAGCGTTGTTAAAGCAACAGAGACGGTGGACGCCATTCGTGAAGAAAGACGACACAGTCACCGCTGAGATGGTCGTTCTGGAGAAGAGTACAGTTTGTCCGATGATATCATCACTGAAATCGGAGGAAGATAGTAGTAGTGGTAGTACTGATAAATATATAGGTGGAGCAGCAAGTAACTCTTGATGAGAGAGAAGCAAAGTCTGAAGATCAACCACTACAGTCCGAATCCGAATCTGAACCATCGGGTTCTTCATTACCAGTTCAGAAGGAGCAGAGTTTGGCCCGTGAGCGGTCAATCAAGTTTCCGAACTTGTATGGTAATGAAGATGGGGTGGGTTTGTCTGATGTGGTTGGAGTGCATCTGGTAATCTGATCTGGCATTCGTTGGAGTGCATCTGTCTGATCTGATTGAGAGACAATTCAAGTCAAGATGGAGATTGTTAGGAAATAAGTGCCTAGCAATTGTCTTTTCGGATCTCGAATTGGTCTCCGACCTGAATCTGTTTAATTAGGAAAGTTTCCTAATTAATATTTGGTTGATTAGAGTTTCCTAATCAATATCTGAGTATCTGACCTAGGATTTCTTATTGTATAGGGTTTCCTTATCTGTTTAGGGTTTCTGTTTATGTTGAGAGTAGTATATAAACTATCATACCTCTACCCTAGAAATTATGATATCAGTCTGAAATCTGTAACCTCTTCTCATAAAACTATCCCCTTCTTCTGCCCGTGGATGTAGCTAACAGGTTGTTAATGAACCACGTAAATCTGTCTGTTTCTCGATTTTACGTTCTTATTTGTTTATCTTTCTCTTCCGTTACAACAGTTTTTATAGTCCACCTAAATTAAATTGAGTAAAAAGTAATACTCCGTAACATTTTGGATAAATAGAGGAAAAAATAGAAGGATTGTATGGTAA
Source organism: Agrostemma githago (assembly GCA_958450325.1). Taxonomy (NCBI): domain Eukaryota; kingdom Viridiplantae; phylum Streptophyta; class Magnoliopsida; order Caryophyllales; family Caryophyllaceae; genus Agrostemma; species Agrostemma githago. The sequence goes on from OY288255.1 coordinate 4,758,679, forward strand.
AATATTTTGCATAAAAGAATGTAAATTTTTTGATTGGATGATACGTTTACAATGTAAAGTTTGGGGTATGGAGCAAGTAAACCTGGCAAACGGGTCTATCAGGTAGGGTTCAAGTCGGGTCGGATCACTTTCGGGTTGACTTCAGGTCGAGTCGGATCATTTTGGGTTTAGGTCATTTTCGGGTTTGCTATTTTCAACTTTTTTAGGGATATTAGTTCGTTTTCTATGATAACATTCGGGTCAGTTTTGGGTCAACCTGAGTCAAATCGAGTTACGAGTCAAACTCGGGTGTCGGGTCGGGTAAGGTTCAGGTTGGGTTATTCGGGTCGAGTCAGTTTTGCCAGATTTAGGAGTAACTCATTTCAATTTAAGATTAGGTCTACCGAGAGACGATCTCTCATTGTAAGAGAACAATTACAAACGGAGATAATAGTGGTACCAAAAGTAATATTTCTTCAAACTTTCTAAGATTTTTCCATCGTATATTTATTTGAGAAAGATTAAAATAATCAAACGAGAAGATTTTAGAAAGTTAGAGGAAGTATATACTTCGTCCGTCTCGTTCATTGGTTTGACTTTGATTAAAATACTCTTCACAATGAATATATAAAACATACATTTAACATAAAATAATATACAAATCAATTAAAGTATAAAATGAATTTGTTAATTAGAGTGACATCTAATGACAAAATAGATCCAAAAAACGCATATATAAAAGTTGTCTCTTAATACTACTCTGTAGTATGTAGTTTATTGAGAGAATGTATCTCCATAATTTTTGTATCAATTTAATTATATACACTAAATCTACTGTTTTGTTCGATTTAACTTGGTTAATTTCATTTTGTTTTAATCACTCCACTTTAGTTTAATTCTTATACGGAGTACTATAGTATATAATGCACAGTCTATATTAATGAGTCTAGTATACGGACAAACATAAACATAGGCTAGGTCCTTTGGATTTATATTAAGACACTTTCAGTTCAATTTATACGCTTTCAATTCAATTCAGTTAAAACATACTCCCTCCGAGTTTCTAACATTGCCCCGTATTCCTTTTTGGGCTGAGTTTGATCTTTTACCCATTTGCCATTTTAGGCCATAAATGTGTGGTTCACATTCACCCACCCATTTATCTCTCTTCCTTCTTCTTTTTTAACCACTCATTTTTCCTTCCTTATTTTCCACCCCATAAAGAAACGGGGCAATCATAGAAACTCGGAGGAAGTATTTAATTTATTATAACTCAGACCCATTCAGTTCAATTCAATTCAGTTCAGACATCTATCCTGCTCGCCATGGGCTAGGGTTGGATTCTCCCCGAAATGGCAGAGAGATGATGGACTAGAGTGTCAAAGTCGCTTAATGGTAACTTGTGAGACACGTCTCATAGTTTAAAGTTCACTCTCCCTCCAAAAAAAAAAATGAAACTTTAAAGTCAAAACTCAGTCATAGTAACTCATTGATCGATCAAGAAAACTCACAAAAATGTGATGGCGGCTAGCAAATCAAGATTGACAATCCCATCAATTCTAAGCTCAGCATCTTCATCATCCTCACCCTTCCACACTAAGCAAGCACATGCCCGCATGCATCCTCAAAAAAGGTCGTCTTACCGATGCTCGTTTCTCCTCAAAGCTCCTATCTTTATACGCAACTCATCAATGTTTTGCTGATGCAACGCTTTTTCTAGACTCCATTCAACACCCCACTTCATCATCTTCCTCAATTCTCATTCATGCCTTTTCAAAATTCAATCTTTGGAGCAATCTCTTACATTTGTTTCGTAAAATGTTGTCTGAAGGCGTGTTTCCTGATGGATATCTCATGCCGGCCGTGGTGAAGGCGTGTGCTGGGTTGTCAGCTTATGAAGTTGGTAGACAGGTACACGGGGTTGTCAAAGTATGTGGCCATTCCTTGGATAATGTTGTTCAATCGTCGTTGGTTCATATGTACGTGAAATGTCATCGGTTGGCTGTTACACATAAGGTGCTTGTCGAAATTTCTGAACCAGGTATTAAGACTTTTAGTGCTATGATTGCTGGATATGCTAGGAATGGCAATGCGGGTGTGGCGAAAGGCTTGTTTGATGAGATGGGGAAGTTGGGTTTGGAAGCTAATTTAATTTCTTGGAATGGTTTGATTAGTGGGTTCAATCGGAGCGGACAATATTTGGAAGCGATGAGTGGTTTTAGGGATATGCATTGCAAGGGTGTTCAGCCTGATGGAAGTAGCTTTTCGAGTGTGTTAGCAGCAATTGCGGATTTGGAGGTTTTACAAGTGGGAGTTCAAATTCATGATTGTGTGATCAAGATGGGTTTTGAGTCAGATGTTTGGGTTGTGAGTGCTCTTGTCGATATGTATGGTAAGTGTAAGTGTGTCTATGAAATGAAACTCGTTTTTGATCTGCTTGGATATATGGAACTGGGATCATTTAATGCCTTAGCCACTGGCCTTGCACGAAATGGCCTCGTTGATGATGCACTAGTCTTATTTAAGCAACGGAGAGAGGATGACATGGATTTAGATGTCGTTTCTTGGACATCAATGATTGCTTGCTGCTCTCAAAACGGGAAGGATATAGAGGCTTTGGAGCTTTTCACTGATATGCAGCTCGCTGGTGTGAAGCCCACTACAGTCACCATACCTTGCTTACTTCCTGCCTGTGGTAATATTGCAGCGTTGATGCACGGGAAGGCAGCACATTGCTTCTCTTTAAGGAGAGGGATGGATCATGATGTCTATGTTAGCAGCGCGCTCATAGACATGTATGCAAAGTGTGGGAAAATAAGGGATTCCCAACTCTGTTTTGATACAATGCCAAATAAAACTTTGATAAGTTGGAATGTGATAATAGGGGGATACGCTATGCACGGAAATCACAGAGAAGCGTTTGAAATGTTTGATTTGATGAAAAAGAGTGGACAGAACCCGGACTATGTGACATTTATCAGTTTGCTTTCTGCTTGCAGTCATAACGGCCTTGTTGATGATGGGTGGCATTATTTTAATAGCATGTCTAAAGATTATGGTGTTGAAGCTAGAATGGAGCATTATGCTTGTATGGTGAGTCTGTTGAGCCGTGTAGGCAAGCTTGACGAAGCTTATTCGTTGATTAGCAAAATGCCCTTTGAGCCCGACGGTTGTATCTGGGGAGCTCTTCTCAGTTCTTGTAGAGTCTACAAGAATTTAGAGCTCGGAGAAATTGCAGCCGAGAAGCTCTTCAAACTGGAACCTAGAAATCCCTGTTAGAATATTTAATAATATTCGTGTGGCCTAAGTGTTTCGGTTTAAAAATAAATTAAGTTCATATTAAATATTACGAGACTTTAATATAAAAGACGACACCGTGATGGATCGGTTTCGATTAATGTACTTAAAGTCGGGAATTACTATTCCTTCCGACCTTACCCAGTATCAAAAGACGTCTTTTCGCGCAAAGGTGTGAATGGTTTGATTTGAGATCAAACACGTATCTCTTGGCTTGTATTTATATATCAAGCAAGATGTACGTACTATCTCAATCCACAAAAAGAATAAAACACACAATTACAGACATTGAAAGACAGAGTTTCCATCTCCATCATCAAGGAACATTAAAGAAGGGTTAAGGAGGAGAATCAATCAATCGTATTTTCTTATTATATATTGAGTGCGTCTGATAGACATGGACCAATGTTAGTCCTTACTGTTAATCAATTGTATTGGGTTGAATTAAATCAAATCTATAACGATTATTGTGGGACAGAATTCATTATCGATTCATAAATTTTTACTTACATTTGGTATCAGAGCAAATATAGATTTGTTTAATTTACCCGAAAAGCATATGCAAATTGAGTTGAAATTGGCATTTGATTTTGTTCGAGAATCGTGATAGTGAAATTTTATTTTGGGCATGTTCACTGTTTTGTTCTCCTCACCATCATAATTATCATTGTATATAATTGTTTGTATCAATGTGATAATCCTTCTGGATTTATGAAAGTATTCTGTTACCACATGAAACATGTACACCAAGCAAATAATTAATAATATGCGTAATCATGACCTCATGATGGTGAATATATTATCTATATGCCTAATGAAGTTTTGTCAAAATTCTTTGAATAATTCCGCTGCAAATATCTTAATGCATCAAATTAATTGTATGATAATTGATGGCTGTATGCTTGTATCTCTACGTATTGATTGTATTTCAAATGCATGAATGATTACATTAGTACGAAAAGAGGCATTAGTATGTTTATTTATTATTTAATGATTTTTTTTTTTTTTTTTTTTTTCATCAATACTGTATCTAAAGGCTTTTACCCAATGTTATGAATAGTAATATGTTTTCAGCCTTGGACATAGATTATATTTATGATTATGGTGGGTTACTTGCGTGTTTCTATTATACTTTTATTGTAAGCTGTATAATGAATGTATGTCATACAATAATAAGATATGTACATTGAAATAGATAAATTTTTGTGTTATGAATTATTAACATATTATGATTATAAATTTGTCATTAGAGTAAAATGTTTATATTTTATATGACATGTTAGTCACCAAAGTAGCCTTGTTATATTTATATGTAGACACTTTAAAATAAAAGTTATGTAATTGATCATGATTAAAGAGATGTTAAAATGATATTATAGGTCGATTGATCAATTGGTTTATTATCTATATTTTAGGAGATCACCCAAAGGTGGGTCATTAAATATAGTTGATAATATAAAAGGATTAATTATTCATAATTGGGTCTAATAGTGTGTATATCCAAAGATAGCATTCTTATTTGACTTGTATATGTTATAGTTAATTGTTAAAGTATATATATATTAACATCAATGAAAGTTACTTGTATTTAATATGTTGCCCAAAGGTCATTTAAATACATGTATAAAATGTTTATATGATATTGTTTGAATCTGTATGAAAGTATTTCAAAGCACTAATAGGTAATCATGTATAAATGTCGCAGCTTCTCCTAATATGTTTGCATCTGCTAGCTCTGTCGTCAAGTTTAATGGGCTTAATTATGATGAATGGGCTGAAAAGATCCGGTTTACACTGGGTATAATGTCATTAGACATTGCCATCCTCACAGATGAAGAACCTGCAACCATTAATGATGGTAGCTCCGAAGCCGAGAAATGTCGTTATCAGGCTTGGAAGCGATCTAATAGGTTGAGCTTAGACCTTATGAGGATGACAATGGCCGATAACATTAAGCCGTCTATGCCCAAGACAGAGAAAGCAAGGGAATTCATGCTCAAAGTAAAGGAATGTTCACAGTCGGATTTAGCTGACAAGTCAATTGTAGGCAGCTTAATGAGTGAGCTGACTGCGAAAAAGTTTGACTGGTCTCAGCCGATCCATGATCATGTGACACATATGTCTAACTTGGCAGCAAAGTTGAAGACCTTGGGGATGACGGTTAGTGATTCATTCTTGGTTCAATTCATCATTAACTCTCTACCTTTTGAGTTTGGTCAGTTCCAGGTGAATTATAACACCATTAAAGATAAGTGGAACTTTCAAGAATTAAAGGCCATGCTCATACAAGAAGAGGGGAGATTAAAGAAGATGAAGGAACAAGCAATTCATCTCCTAGGTCATGACGGTGCCAGCAGCAGCAAGGATAAACCAGGTAAAAATGGTAGGAAGGGAAAGTCTTTCTTTAAAGGACCGGAAAGTGCTATCCAAAAGGAAAAGAAGTGTCACTTTTGCAAGAAAGTTGGACATTTCAAGAAGGATTGTCCTAAAAGAAAGGCATGGTTCGAAAAGAAAGGTAAACATTATAGCTTTGTTTGCTTTGAATCAAATCTTATAGAAGTACCTAATAATACTTGGTGGTTAGATTCAGGTGCTACCACTCACGTTTCTCATATTAAACAGGGATACCATATGATCCGGCCCATAAGAGGAGCTGAACAGTTCGTGTCCATGGGAAACAGGATGAAAGCACGGATTGAGGGCATTGGGACTTACAGATTAATCTTAGACACTGGTTGTCATATAGATCTTACCGATTGTCTCTATGTTCCTGATTGTGCACGTAATCTTGTATCGTTAAGTAAAATGGATAATTTAGGTTTTAATTTCAAGTTTGGACGTGGTGTATTTTCGTTGTACCGAAATGATTACTTTTACGGTAGTGGTACTTTGATTGACTCACTTTATAGGCTTGATCTTGATGTTAAATTTTCTGATTCCCTGTTTTATGTTGAAAATCAAGGTATTAAACGTAGTGCATCGAATGAAAATTCAGCTCTCTTGTGGCATCAAAGGCTAGGTCACATATCCAAAGAAAGGTTAACGAGGTTGATGAAAAATGAAATTCTACCTCAATTGGATTTTAGTGATTTAGATGTATGTATAGACTGTATTAAAGGTAAACAGACTAAACATACAGTAAAGAAGCCAGCTACAAGAAGCTCTCAGCTATTAGAGATTATACACACTGATATCTGTGGACCTTTTGACATTCCGTCTTGGAGTGGCGAAAAGTACTTTATCACCTTTATAGATGACCTATCACGGTATGGTTTCACTTATCTACTGCACGAAAAGGCTCAATCTGTGGATGTCCTTAAGATATTCATTGATGAGGTAGAAAGGCAGCTAGAAAAGAAAGTAAAGATTGTGAGGTCGGATAGGGGTGGTGAGTTTTATGGTAGGTTCACTGAAAATGGACAATGTCCTGGTCCATTTGCAAAGTTACTTGAAAGTCGAGGCATTTGTGCACAGTATACAATGACCGGTACACCTCAGCAGAACGGTGTTGCTGAAAGGCGAAATCGTACTTTAATTGAAATGGTTAGGAGCATGTTAAGTAATTGTTCCTTACCTTCTTCCTTATGGATCTATGCGTTAAAGACTGCAACCTATGTTTTGAATCGGGTTCCTAGTAAAGTAGTTCCTAAGACTCCTTATGAACTATGGACGGGAAGGAAACCGAGCTTAAGACATCTTCGAGTCTGGGGCTGCCCAGCTGAAGTAAGGTTGTACAATCCGAATGAAAGGAAGCTAGATCCTAGGACAGTCAGTGGATTTTTCATTGGCTATCCTGAAAAGTCAAAGGGTATATTTTTTACTGTCCTAACCACAGTACGAGAATAGTAGAGACCGGAAACGCTAGATTCATTGAGAATGGTCAAACTAGTGGGAGTATTGAATCACGAAAGGTGGACATTAAAGAAATTCAGGAAGAAGTTCCTTCTCCTGAAGTTGCACCTGAAATTGTTGTTCCAGTTGTGCAATCACAATCAAATGACATAATGGAACAACAACAAAATAACGTGCAAAACCCACAAAATGACAATAACAATGATGATCAAGTCACAAATCAAGGGGAGAATAATATGTCATGTGAACAATTAAGGCGATCTGTAAGAGAAAGAAGATCAGCCATTCCAGATGACTACCTGACATATAACATTGAGGTTGATTGTGACTTGAGCATTATGAAGGATCCCGTCTCATTCCGTAAGGCCATGGAAAGTGACAATTCTGAAAAGTGGTTTGATGCCATGAAAGAAGAGATGAAATCAATGGATGACAACAAAGTTTGGGACTTAGTTGTGTTACCTGAGGGTTCTAAGACCGTTGGCTCGAAATGGGTCTATAAGACCAAAACAGACTCTAAAGGTAACATTGAAAGGTATAAGGCCCGACTAGTTGCCAAAGGTTTCACTCAAAAGGACGGTATTGACTATAAAGAAACTTTCTCTCCAGTATCAAAGAAAGATTCTTTAAGAATTGTCTTGGCTTTGGTAGCTCATTATGATCTTGAGCTTTACCAAATGGATGTAAAGACCGCCTTTCTAAACGGTGAGCTTGAGGAAGAAGTGTACATGGACCAACCCGAGGGGTTTACATCCCCGGGTAATGAAGATAAGGTGTGTAGGCTGAGAAAGTCGATATATGGACTAAAACAAGCTTCCAGACAGTGGTATTTAAAGTTTAATGATACCATTACGTCATATGGGTTTGTAGAGATCATCGTTGATCGGTGTATCTACATTAAGATCAGTGGGAGTAGATTCGTTATTTTAGTCTTATATGTTGACGATATTTTACTTGCTTCAAATAATCTAGGCATGTTACATGACGTAAAGAAATATCTATCTAAGAACTTTGAAATGAAAGATATGGGCGAGGCATCCTATGTGATCGGAATTGAAATTTTTCGTAATAGATCACAAGGATTGTTAGGATTGTCTCAGAAAGCTTACATTGATAAAGTTCTAGAGAGATATAGAATGAGTGAATGTTCTGCAGGGATAGTTCCTGTACATAAAGGGGACAAGTTCGGTACAATGCAATGTCCCAGTAATGAATTGGAACGAAAAGAAATGAAGAATATTCCTTATGCATCTGTGGTAGGAAGTTTGAATTATCTTCAAACATGTACTCGACCAGACATCAGCTTTGCTGTTGGAATGTTGGGTCGATTTCAATGTGATCCCGGAATGGACCATTGGAGAGCAGCGAAGAAAGTCCTTAGGTACTTGCAAGGCACCAAGGAGTTCATGCTTACGTACAAGAGATCCGATCATCTTGAGGTGATTGGTTATTCAGATTCTGATCATGGCAGGTGTACTGATAGTCGAAAATCGACATCTGGCTATGTATTTCTTTTAGCTAATGGGGCAATATCATGGAGCAGTAAGAAGCAGTCTATTATTGCTACTTCTACTATGGAAGCTGAATTTGTGGCATGCTTTGAAGCCTCTGTTCATGCATTGTGGCTACGGAACTTTATTTCAGGACTTGGGATTATCGATAGTATAGCCAAGCCGCTGAAAATTTATTGTGATAATACCGCAGCCGTCTTCTTCGCTAAGAACGATAAGTACTCCGATGGTGCTAAGCACATAGAATTAAAGTATTTATCGGTCAAGGAGGATGTCAAGAAACAAAGAGTGTCAGTTGAGCATATAAGAACGGATATGATGGTGGCAGATCCATTAACTAAAGGATTACCACCCAAGGCGTTCCTTGGCCATGTTGAACGTATGGGTGTTATAGATAGAGCCTTGCTATTGTAAAGATAATATGCCTATTATGAATATGACATCTAGAATTCACTAATTGTTTGTTTCTGCTTTTACGAACATGTTGTCATTAAAGTGTAGGTATACATTACAGTTATTAGACTACATGTGACTAATAGTGAGAATTAAGTTTTTTCTCAACTTAAAGATTACTTAGATTTGGAATTGATTCGTGATACATGGAAGGAATCATGTCGATTAATATATGACGTATGACCGCCATGATTCGATTAGTTCTAACTCGATTAAGGAAATGAAAGTTAATGAACTTAAATATCAAAGTGCACATTATGGTTATTTAACCATTAAAGTCAACACATAGGCCAAGTGGGAGAATGTTAGAATATTTAATAATATTCGTGTGGCCTAAGTGTTTCGGTTTAAAAATAAATTAAGTTCATATTAAATATTACGAGACTTTAATATAAAAGACGACACCGTGATGGATCGGTTTCGATTAATGTACTTAAAGTCGGGAATTACTATTCCTTCCGACCTTACCCAGTATCAAAAGACGTCTTTTCGCGAAAAGGTGTGAATGGTTTGATTTGAGATCAAACACGTATCTCTTGGCTTGTATTTATATATCAAGCAAGATGTACGTACTATCTCAATCCACAAAAAGAATAAAACACACAATTACAGACATTGAAAGACAGAGTTTCCATCTCCATCATCAAGGAACATTAAAGAAGGGTTAAGGAGGAGAATCAATCAATTGTATTTTCTTATTATATATTGAGTGCGTCTGATAGACATGGACCAAGGTTAGTCCTTACTGTTAATCAATTGTATTGGGTTGAATTAAATCAAATCTATAACGATTATTGTGGGACAAAATTCATTATCGATTCATAAATTTTTACTTACAATCCCGGGAACTATGTCCTCCTTTCGAACATCTATGCTTCAAAGAGTACGTGGGGCAATGTGGACAGAATGAGGGATTTGATGAAGAGAAGAGGTTTGAAGAAGAATCGTGGATGCAGTTGGATTGAGATTAAAAACAAAGTCCACATGCTTTTTACAGGGGACGAAGCGCATCCTCAAATGGCCCAAATCATCCGAAAATTGGAGGCATTGGGGTTAGAGATGAGGAAAGCGGGATTAAGCCCTAAAACCGATTATGTACTAAGAGATGTGGAGGAGCAGGACAAGGAGCAGATGCTGTGTGGACATAGCGAGAAGTTGGCTGTGGCTTTTGGGCTGTTAAATTCACCTACAGGGTTTCCTCTTCGTGTTATTCAAAACCTTAGAATATGTGGCGATTGTCATGCAGTCATTAAATTTATTTCGAGCTTTGAAAGGCGGGAAATCTTTGTAAGAGATACTAATCGTTTCCACCATTTCAAAGATGGGGAATGTTCTTGTGGTAATCATTGGTGAGTAGTCGATCAAACTTCTGTTATTTCTGGACTTCATTTTTCTTCAGGTTGTTGACTTAAAAATGTTTTGGCATACGAGTATTCTTGAAGCCCGTCACCTGGTTGGAGACTCGGACGTTGCTGCATATTTTAGAGGGACAGAGTATGAGTATTTTTTTTCCATAAATTCTTGTCATATCCGTCACAAACGTATCAAGTAGTATATAGATAACACAAAAAGCCATAATGTATAGGAAATTAGAATGGGCATGTTCTTAGCTATCAAGTGAACAACACGTGATCCGTTATAATTTTGTAATGAATATATCCGTCGTAATGGTCATTTGCTGATTTTTTTTGACTGTTATTATACGGTTACATACTTACATATCAACGAATTTGTGTGCTACTATCTCTTATAATAATGCAATGATAAAAGTTACATAATGTCAGATTTGATGGCCGAAAGCGGAAGATTGAACACGAGCGATTGAACTAGCCTTATCATTGTTGGTGACTTGGGGTTCTACGAATTCGGCTAAAGCTTATGTGATGCAGAGAGTGACAAGTATCAACTATCAAGTGTACGTAGGTTCTTGTGAGAAAGAACATAGGAAAAAAGAGAGAATATATTAGTTGGATTACAAATGATAGAATCCAATAATCTATAGTTGGTCTCGTCTACTTGCTCCCGGTTCCGGCTTAATTGTGACATGTGAATACTAAAAAGACTTAAAAATAAGGTGGACTTTGGCGGTAAAAAAAAACCAACGCAGCTCACCATCCTGAAATCATAACGCGCCCCTTTTCTCACAAACCCCAAACCCTAACCCGGCGTCTTCGCCTTCGCCTTCGCCTTCGCCTTCGCCTTCGCCGGCGGCACCGGACTTCCTCGCCGGATTTGCCCTTCTCCTCTTCTTTATTTCCTCTCCAAGTATGTTGTTTATGTTGTCATATTGTTCTTGTTTTTGTTAATGTTGTTAATGTTAATGTTATTGTTGTTGCTGATGATGATGATGATGTTGTTGTTCTTGATGGGTTCGGGGTAGTTGATTTTTGTTAGTTACGATTCAAAAATAGTTAGAAAAGCCTTAATAACGCTATTCGCCCATGAATTTAAGTTTAAAATACGATAAAGAGTGAGTAGTAGATTTCATTAATTAATTAATTCCGGGATAAGAGTATAGATTGAGCACGAGCATTGAGGAGAGACAAGTCATAATCTAGTTATGCATTCTGAAACTAGAACCCTAGATAAAATTTGATGTTTAGCCAGCCAGCCCATTAAAGTTGCTCTTCTTTTCTCTTTCTCTTTTAGATACAGCAAGTAGAAAGGAATCCACACCATTCTTCTGAAATTCTTATATAATGATAATTAAAAACATCATGTGAAGTTGTTCATTACTTCACTCCGGAGTACTCCGTAATAGAGTAATCAATCCCTTCACTCTTTAGGTCTCAATTCCCATTACAATGTCATAAGAGTTACTAACAACAACAACATTAGTGACAGTAACTAAAAGTTTTTTAAACCCACTTATTATGAGGAAATCAAAGATTTATGTCACATGAAAAAATTATATTAATCTCGTAATATAAAAAATTTAATAAATTCAAATGTCCGTCACATGTTTGTGTCAATGTCTCCAAAGAAGCTTGAATGTCTCTATTTCAATCTATATAATATATAGGAGTAACTCTTTTAATACTTTACGCGGTTGTTATACGCTATGGAGTTAAATGGGTTATGTAGTGGAAGCATAACATGTACGGAGTCAAACTTAACACTCCGATATGATTAGAGTGTAGTCTGGAAATCAAAAATAGAAGCAATTAAAGTGAGCGACTGCTCTTTTTGTAGCTTTTGATGCCAATTGGGAGGGAGATCTCATAAAATCCAAATACAATCAATTTTAGTATCCCGTTGTAGACCTTGTTTATCGACGTCGTCTTGATTAAATTTGGTGTAATATAGAAGAAAAGACGTACAAAGATAAGAGTATAGATTAATAGCATAGGATTACAAACCTTATTTTTGTTTATGAAGTGTTTTCCTAGTCTTTTCCTTACATACTATCTACCAAGTTATAGGAAAGTTATAGTTTAACCTTTATATATATATTTAGCTTTTATTAGTATTAGCACTACTAGTGCTACTGATTGACTCGATCGTAGTTTGTTTCAATATTTAAGTTATATCTTCTCAGACCTAGTACCCTTACTAGGAGTAATTGTTGAATAGTTTCCATTTTGGGACTGTCTTTGTACGTTTCTTGTTACTTAGGCGGTAAACACGAAATTGTATAGTGTTAATAAGAAAATAGTTTGGTGGCAAACTGGCAATTCCCCTCGATATTCTTTGATTGCATATGCGGACTATTCCCTTATTCCACATCGTGCATTTTGGAAACTTGAGGCAAATTGCTGTTGAATTTTTTTCTTATTGACATCGCACAATTTTGTGTTTACTAGTGACATGGAACGTACAAGAACGAGTTTAGGTTGGAGGGATAAAGTCCCAAGCTGATAAAACTGTTCCCAAATGACTGGATTTATAAGGCCAAATTAAAGGAATTAGACTGTGTAATTGTGATTGATGTTGTTATATCTTAATTAGTTGAATTATGTTCATACTAAAGTTGTTAAATGTTATTGTCTTATGGTAATTACATTATGCTTTTGTATTTTGCATAGACACATTGTTTTCTCCTAATATACACATTGTCCTATACTGAACTTGCTGAATATTTTCCCCTTACGCTAATTACATTATTGTTATGTACTTTGCAGATGTATGTTGAATTCATATGAAATGAAGAGAGGAGACAGAAAGTGGATGTACGAGAGATTAGAGCAACGCTCATTATTTGTGAGACGTAAGAAAGTGACTTTGTGAGACGTCTAAGAAAGCCCATTGTTTGAAGTTCAAGATCAACACTCTCCCTCTGCAAAAACTCTGGGTGAATTGAACTGAAGTCAGGAGTCAACAAACTCACTAAAATGTCATGGCAGCTAGCAAACCAATTTTTAAAATAAGCAGATCAACATTGATAATCCCGTCAATTCTAAGGTCAGCTTCATCCTCATCCTTCAACACTAAGCAAGCACATGCCCACATCCTCAAAATTGGTCTTCTTACTGATGTTTTTGTCTCCTCAAAGCTCCTATCTTCATACGCAAATCATCACTGTTTTGCTGATGCAACGCTTTTTCTTGACTCTATTCAACAACCCACTTCATCATATTACTCAATTCTCATCAATGCCTTTTCAAGATCAAGTCTTTTTCAAAATGTGTTACATTTATTTGGGAAAATGTTGTCTAAAGGCGTGTTTCCTGATGGGTATCTCATGCCGGCCGTGGTGAAGGCGTGTGCTGGGTTGTCAGCTTATGAAGTTGGTAGACAGGTTCATGGGATTGCGAAACTATGTGGCCATTACTCTGATATTGTTGTTCAATCATCGTTGGTTCATATGTACGTGAAATGTCATCGGTTGGGTGTTGCACATAAGGTGCTTGACGAAATTTCTCAACCAGATGTTGTGACTTTTAGTGCTATGATTGCTGGATATGCTAGAAATGGACATGTGGGAGTGGCAAAAGGGTTGTTTGATGAGATGGGGAAGTTAGGTTTGGAAGCTAATTTAATTTCTTGGAATGGTTTGATTACCGGGTTCAATCAGAGTGGACAATATTTGGAAGCGATTAGTGCTTTTAGGGATATGCATTTCAAGGGTGTTCAGCCTGATGGAAGTAGCTTTTCGAGTGTGTTAGCAGCAATTGCGGATTTGGAGGTTTTAGAAGTGGGACTTCAAATGCATGATTGTGTGATCAAGATGGGTTTTGAGTCAGATGTTTGGGTTGTGAGTGCTCTCGTCGATATGTATGGTAAGTGTAGGTGCGTCTCTGAAATGAAACTCGTTTTTGATCAGTTGGGATATATGGAAATGGGATCTTGTAATGCCTTAGCCACTGGCCTTGCGCGAAACGGTCTCGTTGATGATGCACTAGTCTTATTTAAGCAACTGAGAGAGCATGGCATGAATTTAAATGTCGTTTCTTGGACATCAATGATTTCTTGCTGTTCTCAAAATGGGAAAGATATAGAGGCTTTGGAGTTTTTCACTGATATGCAGCTCGCTGGTGTAAAACCAAATGCAGTCACCATCCCTTGCTTACTTCCTGCTTGCAGTAATATTGCAGCGTTGATGCACGGGAAGGCAGCACATTGCTTCTCTCTTAGGAGAGGAATGGTTCATGATGTCTATGTTAGCAGCGCGCTCATAGACATGTATGCAAAATGTGGTAAAATAAGGGATTCCCAACTATGTTTTGATAGAATGCCAAATAAAACTTTGGTAACTTGGAATGTGATAATAGGGGGATACGCTATGCACGGAAATTACAAAGAAGCGTTTGATATGTTTGATTTGATGAAAAAGAGTGGACAGAAGCCAAACTCTGTGACATTTACTAGTTTGCTTTCTGCTTGTAGTCAAAAAGGCCTTGTTGATGATGGGTGGCATTATTTTAATAACATGTCCAAAGATTATGGTGTTGAAGCTAGAATGGAGCATTATGCTTGTATGGTGAGTCTGTTAAGCCGTGTAGGCAAGCTTGATGAAGCTTATTCGTTGATTAACAGCATGCCCTTTGAGCCCGACGGTTGTATCTGGGGAGCTCTTCTCAGTTCTTGTAGAGTCTACAAGAATTTAGAACTCGGAGAAATTGCAGCTGAGAAGCTCTTCAAACTGGAACCTAGAAATCCTGGGAACTATGTCCTCCTCTCGAATATTTATGCTTCAAAGACTATGTGGGCTGATGTGGATAGAGTGAGGGATTTGATGAAGGGAGCAGGTTTGAAGAAGAATCCTGGATGCAGTTGGATTGAGATTAAAAACAAAGTCCACATGCTTCTTGCAGGGGACAAAGCCCATCCTCAAATGGCCCAAATCATCCAAAAATTGGAGGCATTGGGATCAGAGATGAAGAAAGCTGGCTTGATCCCTAAAACCGATTATGTATTACAAGATGTGGAGGAGCAAGACAAGGAGCAGATACTGTGTGGACATAGCGAGAAGTTGGCCGTAGTTTTTGGGCTGTTAAATTCACCTGCAGGGTTTCCCCTTCGTGTTATTAAAAACCTTAGGATCTGTGGTGATTGTCATGCAGTCATTAAATTTATTTCTAGCTTTGAAGGGCGGGAAATCTTTGTAAGAGATAATAATCGCTTCCACCATTTCCAGGATGGGGAATGTTCTTGTGGTGATCATTGGTGAACCAATCTTCTGATATCTTAAGAGCTCCCCAATTGAGAGGTATTGACTCAAATATCAGAATGTTTTGGCATACGAGTATTCCTGAAGCTCGTCAGACTTTACTGCATGTTTTTGGAACAATCACACTCTCAGCTTGATCAAAGTGAGTACTCCATATTCTTTCTTCAAAAAAAATGTGAGTATATTCTGAGTGCTAACTTTTCTAAACTCTCATGTATCCTTGTAGAACGCACTGACACAAAGACACTCTGACATTTGGGCACTTCATTTTAGACAAAGACATTACATGACACACTAGGCCAAGAATTTGAAAACACATGAAATAGCCAAGTCGGATTGTTGGATTCTCACGCGAGTCTTACACTTGCAGGCAATTTTGAGTTACTGTGCACTTTCGAATGCCCTGTAATCTGGCTATTTGCCTAATTGTTAAGCATAACAATCGTAATTAAGCTGTTTTCCAGATTCAATTTAGTACTAAGAAACATGATTCTTCAGCCTTTGCTGTTTTAGGTATGTAGAGATGAACCCATCCCACTAATTCTGTCTCAGTTTTTATGTAGTGGCCAGCCCCTTTTGAATTCAGATTGTTGCCAACTTGCCATGATGTTAGTCCTTACATAATTTCTCATTATGATGATTCTTTCTTATCTGGATCTACAGGATACTTCGCTCTATCTTCAAAGATGCTCTCGGGTTCATTGCCAAATATGTGATCAGGTACCAAATATGTCCTGCTCATTTCTGTCTGTTAGCTCTCTATTTTTCTTGCTCTATCTGTTGTTTGCTCGAGGGATAACTGTGATAGTATATATTTTCGCTTATTTGCCTCGTCCGATTTCAAGTAGGTTACGATTATAATGATCTGCAAGTTAAAATTTTAGTTCCATTTCTAATGCACCTTTGTTCGTGTAAAAAGCTGGGAGTATTGGCACTCTGAAACAGGATTCTTGCGCTCCCACTAATATTGCACTCCCCAAACAAAACTTTTGGAGTGCCAAAAGTAAGTCCCAAAAACATGCTAGTTATCTGGCTTCATCATCCTATAAGCCGAGTAGGACCCGTACCTGAATGATATTTTAAACAACAGAGAAGTCAGAGATGCCTTGCCACTCAAGGGCTGAGTTTGTCTAAGTTGAATCTGCGTTTGTTTTAGGCGAGCTAAATATTAATTAAATTAGGTGATAATGTAAAACTTGTATGCGTTCCTGGATACCCTGTTTCAATAAAGTTACTCTCTTGCATATTTTTAACCCTCCATGAAAGTAGAGGTTTTAACTTTCTCTAGAACAATAACATCAGCAACATTTTCTATGGATCCAAGTGCATTTGTGTGAGACCGGGTATGAAGTGTTGGATGTTTGCGATGTTACCCTTGTGTTTAAAATACAAGGTGCCTTTTTTATAAACGACCCATAATGTTAATTATGTCAACCAAGGGTAACTTGACAACATAATCAATGTGAGCTTTTTGCTTTATTTGATTAGTTTTCAAGCCAAAGAATAGTGAATCTTTGTCACCGCTGGAAAATTTGTTCCAGATTAGTTACTTTGGCATGTCTTTGAGCAAGTGCTACGAAGTACAAACTACTCCTATTTAAGCTAAAGAGTAAAACAAGGTTTTGTGCTCAGACATTTTCTGATTTAAGCAAGACATAGGCCAGAGTAATAGAATTCAGCTGTTGATGCTGTAAAACTTCTGGTTCTTCTTTGGAGTATTCTTTTGTCGATGAAAGCTCGTCTTATGACCGTCTATGGTGTGCATGCGTACTTTAGTACTTCACTGGTAACTGTTTCGGAAGCACATTTTTGGTTGCGCTCGCCACTATGACTATGGTACTTAAACAGTCAAATAAACCTAGTATGAGGAACATCCTCATATGATACGATTAATGAGATGCTTTTCTTTCTATTCTTGGATAAGATTAGTTGGGTAGGGCCTGGGAACATGTTCCTCTCTCAATTCTTATCTGTTCATTTGTTTAATTAGACACTAAGCTGTTCAAGTTGTGTTAATTCTTCAGTAAGGATAGTTTAATTCAAATCTATCTGCATCACAGAACTGAATTTTATTGTACTAGTTGCCTTGAAAGTGCCTTTCACCTCGGAGTTCATCTGAATACCTGAAAATAAAAGTTCCATTTTCCTTTTGTGGTAACAAAATTGTTCCACCTTTTTAATATGGTTGAATGGCATGTATTGGCATCCTCAGTTGCACTTAATAATGTGAACTTCAAATGACAAAAAAAAAACATCTTAAATTCTCAACTCCTTTTTTGTAGTTAGGCCTCAGCCCATTCGGTTGATTTTGTCGCAGCCAATTCACTGAGCTCAAGGGTCTATTCTGCTCGTGAGCGTAATGGTCTAAGCCTGTTTGACTGTGAGGGGACGAGGGATTTCACCCGCTTACCTACGTTTGGAAGAGTATCCAAGCTGCGCTGCTGAGTACCATTCAGCCGAAAAGAACTAGGTTAGACAAAGGTCTGTACGTATTCCACGTCTGTATTTCAATCATTTGGTTATCCAGTTTAGAAAAACACTTGTCCTGTTGAATGACCGCTATTTAAGTAAGTAGTACAGTGACGCGGCGCAATTTGAACTTTGTGCCAAAAGCAAAGGTATAGTAGCGGGATGGAGGAAGTAGATGATTGGTGAATGACTTGTGAAGAATTGAACAAATGAGTGAAGGGGGTCCTATTCCAGAAGTTGTGGGAGACATTACCTATTGTGCAAGGACCAATGGGGGGTTGGGTTATCTATCTGCTTTAGAAATGCGTTTGTAGTGTGTTTCACTGATCTCACTTTTTTGGATTTTTTTTTTGTCAAAAGTGGGTGAGTACAGTACTACTACTACTACTACAAGATATTGCTTCTTTTTCATAATAGAGTACTGTATTTGTTTTGCTTTTCATGATGGAGTATATCATTATCATCACATTTCAGGGTCCCGGAAATTACAAAGGCTATTGCTTCAAGCTGGGTTAAGGAATGAAGGCTTTGCGCGATTTCTCAGTTACAATGCTGCTGAGTAAAGAACAAATTCAACCCACCACGCTACACACCGGATTCCCATTTGCATAAAAATGCTGTGAAAAAACCAGTAATACAAACAGCTTGTTTTCGGTGACATATTTAGAACAACTTAGAGCTACTCCCCCATCCCATCTTTATCGTCCTCATTATTGACTTAAAAGTAGTTTTAAAAAATAATAGGGATATGTATTGATTTAAATATGAACAAAGTGATATAGAGAGACTGAGAAGTTTATTTGTGTAAGGATGAAAATAATGTGAAATAAGGTCGCTACTTTTATTTACTAGCCCTCCAACCCACTATGATTCACCCACTTATTATTTTAATCCCTCACATTTGAATAAAATTGGGTAAATCATTGTGGAGCGGAGGGATTAATATTTATGGTAAGAGAAAAAATAGGAGTATTTCTTCGTCTAAGTGAATAAAATTTGATTTGTTATAATCATCTCGAATTTTTCTATCATAAACATGAAATTGTAAATAAGGACTACCCTACATAGTAGACCAATGAGGCTAATTCAAGAAAATTGAGAGAGTATTTTTTTGTGCGAAAAAAAATAGCAAAGTGTTTTGGGGGAGTATATGATGTCGTGTATTACTATATCTAAATGATATGCGCTCTATTTTTTTAATATTTATCCCATTTTTTCGATAATATGTGAATAATATTTTAGTACGAAGTAGTTAATTAAAATGGAGGAAACATTACAAAAGTGGAGGAGTACAACAAATAAGAAAATGTGGAAATAGCAAAGTGTTTTGGGGGGAGATAGCCGATAGGCCCACCTCAGTAGGCACTCAACCCCCAGGGCCAGGCCCATCCTTGCAAATTGAGAAACAAAAAGAAATGCAAATACATACCCCTTCCTATGAAGAGAAGAAGAATGTTAACTTTCGAAGCTTCCATGAAAACAACAAGTAGGGACTACTAGTAGTATAGTACACTAGTACTCCCCCGTTACTCGTATTTTATTAGTAAGTCCTCTATAATGAATATATCCGTCATAATTTTTTTTTTTTTTGGAGATATTCAATTGAATTGTTATATTTTTATATTAGTATCATTTTGTTTGTGTTGAGTCTTTTACTTTATCGGTTAGACTCACCAGCACATGTACATCCTTATTACTCCTATTTATGCAAAAAACAAATTGTTGTGAATCGTAAAATTCGGAGGGAGTAGTACATATGACTTCAAATTTGACAATATATTACTCCATACTATCAAAGAGGTATACAAAAATAACATAATTTTGTATTTGTATTTCATATTGAAAATTATCATCATTGTTAAGATACTTTCTAAATAAGTTGTGTATTTATACGAGATCTGAACTAGTTAAGTTTTTTTTTTTTTTTTTGGAAAAACAATTGTGATAATGGGTTATCCGGTAGACATATATAACGGTGCTCGAAGAAGAGGGTTCATATATATATATATATATATATATATATATATATATATATATATATATATATATATATATATCAATCTGCTGATAATATGTATAGATAGAAGTGGGATATTGTTGAATAATGAGTGTCATCAGTCATTGCTTTTGTTTGCTAATTACGCCTACTCCACTAATAATGCTTAACCAATACTAATAATTATCCGTACTACGTAATTAATTGTGTGTTTGATACCTTACTTGTCCATTTTATACTTTTTTTTTTGACAGTAAAACGGGCTCTTATATTAGGTCAATCTCCGTCAAGTTTTGAATGACTTGCGGGAAATCGGAACTGATTACAACCTCGTCTCCTACAGAAGGACAGAACCGTGCCATGAAGTGGGCAACAGTATTTCCCCCCCGTTTCACGTGGACACATTTACTACGAGAAAAAGAAAGTAATAAGGAGGAAATAAAATCAAAACACAGACCCAACGGGCTACGAAACGTGGAACTCGAGTTGATAGCGCGGGTCACTGTAAACGCGTCACTCTCCAGTATGATGCTCTCCTCCCTTGCATCCCGTAGATGTTGCAGTCCAAAAATCATAGCCTGAGCTTCGGCCATCTCCACGTCCCATCTTGCCTCGATGCGTTTACAGCCCACCTTCACCACACCACCTGTCGAGTTCCTGCACACAAAGCCCAGCCCCACACCATCGTCTCCAAACATAGCTGCGTCGACATTTAATTTGAGCCATCCCTCCATCGATCTGCACCACCGATCTATCCCTATCCCCACAGGTGGCTGATCGACTAAATTCACGCTCCCATTGTAACGCATGTAGTCACATACCAACCTTGATAAGCCCATTTGTACAACCTCAAGAGGCGGTGGTCTGTCATCAAACAAAACGAGGTTCCACCAACTCCAAGCCGACCATGCTATAGTAAACAACCGGATTGCTTCCTCCTTATTGACCCTGACAAGTAGCCATTTAATGGCCTCGCTGCAGCTAGCACCCGGAACGTGAGCACTCAGCTCACTGAAATCACTGTTCTCCCAAAGGCTTCGGATTGACCGGCATCGAAACAGGGCATGCACTTCGGTTTCTTCCTCTGTATTACAAAGCCTACACACCGCATCCTCCAAAATATGCCGTTTCTGCAAAGTCAAACGAACAAGGAGCATCCCAGAGCATGCTCTCCACATGAAGTGTGCAAGTTTTGGTGGAGTTGCAAGGTTCCAAATCTTCTTCCATAATTCGGCTGCCCCGTAATCCACCTCCACAGTCGGTCGACTCCCGTATCCACCAGACGCGAGCCTGTATGCAGACTTTACAGAGAAAACCCCGTCTCGATTCGGCCACCAATAGAGGATATCTTCAGAGAGTCCCTCGTGGAGAGGGATAGACAGAGCATCCCTGACGTCATCTTCCCCGAGAACATCACTCATCACGTCCAGCTTCCAGCATCCTCGCTCTTGGTCAATAAGCTCGGAAAGACGCATATTGTGGTCCGCTTCCAGGTTAGGAGCGGGAATTCTGCTCGAACTCATCCCCGGAAGCCAAGCATCATTCCACACATTAATTTTCGAGCCATTTCCCACGCGCCACTTCAGTCCATCGAGTAAAAGAGCCTTCGCGCCCCACAAACTTCGCCAAACGAAGCTCGGATCATACCATCTCCGGGCCTCCAGCACATCGTCATTCTTGTAGTAACGAGCCTTTAAGACCCGCTCCACGAGAGACGTTGGATACACCAGGAGGCGCCACATTTGTTTAGCTAGCAATGCCTGGTTGAAGAGCCGCAAATTCCGGAAACCCAATCCACCCTCTTCCTTGGAAACACAGAGCTTTTCCCAAGTTCGCCAATGAATACGCCGACGTGAGTCAGAAGACCCCCACCAAAAACGTGCTAGGACTGCATTTAGATCATTAATCACACCTTCCGGGATTGCGAAAATGCTCATCATATAGGTTGGTATTGATTGAGCCACCGCCTTAATAAGGACCTCTTTTCCTGGTTTTGACAGCAGTTTTTCCTTCCACCCCTGTACCTTCTGCCAAATACGCTCCTTAAGACAAGTGAAGACCGCTTTTTTCGAGCGGCCAATGATAGTTGGTAAACCGAGGTATTTCTCATGTCTATCGACCTCCCGAATCCCCATGATATTTTTAATATCCTCCCTACTCCGTGCTGAGACTTTCTTGCTAAAAACAACTTCCGTCTTAGAATAGTTAATTTTCTGACCTGATGCTCCCTCATACTGGCTAATTAAATTAGCTAAAACTGAGCATTCCTCTGTGGTTGCTCTCGCAAACAAGACACAATCATCAGCAAAAAATAAGTGGGATATCCTCGGCGCCCCCCTACCAATACTCATCCCATGTACTTTCTTATCCTCAGCAGCTTTCCGAATTAAATACGAGAAAGCGTCCGCGCACAACAGAAAAAGGTACGGGGAAATAGGATCCCCCTGTCGTAGCCCCCGGCTCGGATTGACCAATCCCGACAAAGCTCCATTGACCACAAACGAATGACTAACCGAAGATATGCATGCCATCACCCTTTGAATCCAAACATCAGCAAAACCCAAACGACCCATCATGTCCCCGAGAAAACTCCACTCCACTCTATCGTAAGCCTTGGTCATATCCAGTTTTAGCGCTATATTTCCGGCCCCGCCCTGGCCCCCTCTCTTCATAGCATGAAACATCTCAAAAGCAATAATCGCGTTATCAGTGATCAATCTACCCCGGGTAAAGGCACTCTGGTTCTCAGTCACAATAGAGTTAATAATTCCCTTTAGCCTGTTTGCCATAAATTTCGATAAAATCTTATATATGACATTACAAAGACTAATAGGGCGAAACTCTGTAATCCTGCGAGGAGCTCTCGTTTTTGGAATTAACACCACCGATGTTTTGTTAACAGCGCTTAGGTCTCCACCATTACTCCACCAAGACCGAACAAAGGAGCAGATGTCAGGACCAACAATATCCCAGTTCTTCTGATAGAAAAGCGCGTGGAAGCCATCTGGTCCCGGCGCTTTATTAGGATGCATATCGAACAGGGCCCTTTTCACCTCCTCATCTTCAACCGGCTTGGTCAGCATTAAGTTCATATCATCCGTAACCACCCTGCGCACACAGCTGAGCACATCCGCAGCACCCATGGATCCCTCAGTTTGGAACAGGTTCGCATAGTAGTCCTGAATTAGCTTTCCCACCACATCCTCCTCGGTGCACCAATCGCCTCTGTCATTCTCAAGCCCATTGATCCGATTTCTCTTCCTCCTTTGACTAGCTTTATGGTGAAAATATCCCGTGTTCTTATCTCCGTCACGAAGCTCGGTTTTTCGGGCTCGGGTAAACCAATATGTCTCCACCTGTTTCCGAAGCGAGTCAAGTTCCGTTACTAGTGACCTACATTTTTCGAGCATAGCATTCGAAGGGGGTTTCATTTGCCATACTCCAAGCTCTTCCTCCTTCTCCTTAAGTATGCGTTTGATATCCCCGAACTTTCTCTTGGCCCAACTTGAGAGTTTCACCGAAACCCGCTCTATATGGTCCGTTATCAGCCCTCCACGCTCACAATTCCAAGCATCCTGTATAATTTCCCGACATGTAGGCTCGGAAAGCCACAAAGGTTCAAAGCGAAACCGTCTGCGCCTTCGTTGCCTATTCCCCACCCGCGTCTCATCAATGATAATGGGTGCGTGGTCAGATGCGTAGATTGGACAGTTTTGGACAAAAGCATTCGGGAATAAAGACGTCCAACCCGAGTTCGCAACACCCCTGTCTAGTCTCTCCCGTATGAATCTCTCTGCTCCCCTTCCTCTTTGCCATGTAAATATGCTACCTTGGTACCCCAAATCACGCAATCCACAGTCATCAAGCGTAGATCGAAAGGCATCCATCTGGGCCTCCCCTCTAATCACCCCTCCCTCCTTCTCCCGTGAGCTAAGGATCTCGTTGAAATCTCCAAAACAGATTGTTGGAATGTCGGACCCCTCACACAGCCTTCGCATCATATCCCAAGTATGGTATTTTTGGCTTGCCTCCGCCCAGCCATAAATACCAATAGCTCGCCACCTATGCCCATTTTCTCTCATCGTAACCTCAATGCAAATATGGTGTGCATCATAGGTCACAAGGTCAGCATCCACCCCTCTCCACCACATTCCGAGACCGCCCGATCGCCCCATACTACTAATACATAAACCATGCCGAAAATCACAACTACTTCTAATCGACTCTAAAACACTACTACTAACCATCGTTTCCATGACGAAAACGATGTTTGGGCCCTCCCTCCAACACCGATCCCGGAGGGAGCTCACGGTCAAGGGGTTGCCCAACCCTTGACAGTTCCAGCTTAAGATTTTCATTGTTGTTCGCGGTGCTGGTCTCCGCCAGCATCCGCTACTTTCAAGTAAGAGTCACTAGAAAAAGCTCCCTCTCGTTGTCTTTTGTCACGATGTTCCACCTCTCCGTCTCCATCCACATTCTCCCCCGAAGCGCACTTCCTCTTGCCACCCACATCAACTCCATTTCCCTCCTTACTGCTGTCCTCCCTCTCGCCCTTCTTATTTGTATTTTTCACCTTAAAGAATCTTCTTACCATACTCTTCTTCTTTTGTCCCACTTCCTGTTTCCCCCCCTTGTCCCCCACGAAATTAGGTAGCTCGCCTGTCACAACTAAAGCTCCTTCCTCTTCCCTCGCATTCCCCTCACCTTCCCCATCCTCCTCCTCCATATCTTCATTTTCTTCTATATTCACTCCCCTGAGCATGTCCACCATTCTACTCAATTCATCTTGTTCTCGCTTCTTGGCATTCTCGTCAGGAAACAGATTTCTTGCACACGAAGCTGTCGCCCCCCGCATATTAGAGCTCGAACTCGCAACCCGCCATGTAGACGCCTTAAGCCAATCCCCGAATCTCCTTCCCTCCCCCACCGGTCCCCTTCTTTCCCCGCAATCCTTCTCACCATGCCCAAACCTGCCACAAACATAACAGAAAAGCGGCAGACTCTCGTAGCAAACCCTCACCCTCCACTTCTTCCCTCCCCTCATCTTCAAAATGATATGATCAATTAGGGGACGTCTCACATCAACCACAACTTTCAGTCGCATAGAGCGGTTGATGTCCGGATTCACCGAATTATCCACAGCCACGAAGTTGCCTATCATGTTACCCATATTAATAGCGTTCTCCTCTTTGAGTCTACCAGCCAGGGGAAGATCGTAAATTCGAACCCATAAAGGAGAGAAAACCAGTGGCACTTCAGTTGGTATAGCATTGTCTTGTAGTTCTGACAAAACTAGAATATGTCGATCGAAGTGCCATGGTCTCTCCTCCAAGACCCGCTTCCTATCCATCTCATCAGCGAACTTGAAAGTAACAATCTTCTCCGACCTATCAACTACCTCTCCGATAACTTCCTCCTTACACTTCCATGCCCTAATCATAGTATCGATTAGGGCACGAAGGTTAGCATTTCGGTCCGTCCATAATCTACCGACCAGAAACCACCCACCCACCTTCTGTTCACCCTCGCCATCGACGACCCACTCTACCTCATCCGTCTCCCCTTCTTCCCCAGCCGGCATGTTAAGATTTAGATTTTGCATTGCCATAGCAAAACGAAAGAAAGGATCGCAACAAACGACGACGAGAAAACTAAAACCAGTGCGCAGAAAGAAACACTTACGTAGAGAAATATGAATTGAAGTGCCAATGATGATAAAGTTGCCTTGGAAACAAACAGATCTAAAGCCTGACAGTCAGGAGCGAAACCTAGGATCCCTAGGGGCCACACCACACACCCTCCCAAGGAAACCCTAGAGGGAGCTTTTATTCACAGGTTGTAATTCGCTTGTCCATTTTATACTAATCCGTAATTCCGTAGCAGATCGATGAGTATTTTATTATTAGTTGACAGTACACCATTGTCTGTCCTAAAATATACGACTACGCTCTATGCCTCTGTTTCAGCTTTCTGCCATTTTAGGCCCAACTATAAAGATTTGGTTGTCACCTGAGTATTAGTTTACTCGATTGTGAAAGTGAAAATAAAACAAGAAGATTAAAGTCAAATAAAAAAATCTATTCAGGTCTTTCCAGAAAATTTTGGGTCTCACCCGGTTCGTACCAGAACCCGGAATCAGGAAAATTAATGGACCGTGGACTGGATCAGTTTCAAATATTCCGGGTCCGGTCTTTACTATTCCGGTCCGATCCGTTTTTTTTTGTGTAAATGTAAATATATTCCATAATGATCAAATTACATCCAAGTCATCCCTACATCATTTTAGCCTAACATTGCATCCACACTAGCATAGTACGGAGTAGTACTTACTAGGAACGTATTTACGTTTAGCTCTAATTTTTGCATCTATTTCATTCCTGATTTTACCTATTATATACTCTGGGCTTATAACCACCATATTAACTCGACAATGATTCCTCGCCCACCATATATAATACCATACTCCTACAATATATAATTGCGGCCACTACTTGCTTGTATAGGAGCGCGGCTCCATGTACTTGTTGCTGGTATCTGCACTCCTGTCCTTAGCAGCTAGTCTGAAACATTCTTTAGCATAGCAACAGTCTGAAAAAAGATGACAATGCGTCTCAATATCTGTTCCACACAGAAAACAGTTGCTGTCTGACCCGGTTTTGCACAATACTAATTAGAAGTTTGTTTAAAAATAAGGTAATCGCTCACAAAAATAAAAATAAAAGATAGTTTCCCACAAAACAAAAATACTTCACGTTTAGTCAACGCCAGAAAACTGACTTTAGAAAATAAACGGTAGTTGTTCACAAAACAGTCTAGATAAAAGGTACTCCGTAGTAGTTTCCAGGGGCGAATCCAAGATTTTCCGATAGGAGAGACATTTAGAAAATTACTCTGTATATAGTTTGTATTTTGAAAAAAAAAATAAAATTACAAGGGAATTTATAAAGTAAACTTAATTGCTTGAAAACCAAGTTTTGTTTTATAAATTGATGTTGGTTTTGAATATTTTTTTACTTCGTTTTGGAAGACTTACAAAAAAATACACCAGATGTATTAGGCAATTAAGTAACTAGTAAATATATATATATATATATATATATATATATATATATATATATAGAGAGAGAGAGAGAGAGAGAGAGAGAGAGTAAGGCTCTTATGAGTCATTTACTCTTTGTGAGTCCCTAAGTCCTCATCCCATCTATTGGATGGGATGAGGATGGATGGACAAGATGCATTCATAAAAAAAAAAAAAAAAACAAGAAGATTTACGTTCCTAAAATAGCTTCCATGAATTTAGAAAACAATAACTCCCTATCACATTCATTCACATTCATTCATCATTCACATTCATTCATCATATCACGTTCATTCAAACACCAAAAAAAAAAACCCTTTCTTTATTCACGTTCAGTCATCGATTTTGTACTCGGAATTCTGTTACAATGGATTCAATGACCGCGTCATCGTCTTCAACGGTTGATAAGCAATGGATCGAGTATAACAATGGTGAGTTTCAGTATTTCATTCACGTTTTGATTCAATTTTTATTCATGGATTTCGATTGAATATCAATGGTTTATCGCGTCAAATTGCGTTTTTTTACGTCGATTTTCATGTTTATAGTGCTTTCATTGTCATTTCGTATCACAGTTTCGTATCAATTTGCGTTTTTTTTATGTCATTGCGTTTTGATATCACAGTTTCGTATCAATGGTTATTTGCTCTCTCGATCTTTATAGATTACAGGGCTTTATGCTTTTTATTCTGATTTTCCATGATATCCATTGATACTATTGTTTTGATTTCAATTAACGCATAAACGTCATTGAAGTAACATGCCTTCTGCATTAAAGTAACACTTACTTGCAATTACAGTAACACAAATGAACGTTCAGAAAAAGGGTTTTGATGATGATGTTAGAGTAACGTATTGTACACGTTAGAGTAACACCACTTAGGAATTATAGTAACACATTATTTGCATGGGTGTAACGCTGTTTGATTTTGTGCAGGTGGTTTTGCCAAAGATGCAAACGCACATGACAACACTGGAAAAGGTATAATTTGATTCATTTGATCAATCATGGATTAATAACAATGTTTCACTGATATTATTGTTTCACTGATATTTTGGTTGCTTTATGTTGAAGCAGTCATGGGGTTGAAGTAACACAAGTTATGAATTACAGTAATATCTAATTCTAATTAGAGTAACACAAACACGTAATACTGAAAAGGGTTTTTGGCGCTGACGTTGGAGTAACATCCTTTAAGGGTTAAAGTAACACAACTTATGAGTTGAAGTAACACTTATGTCCATGGACGTGACATTTTTTAATTTCTTGCACGAAGCATTGGCAAAGAACCGAATGCACAGGAATGGTGCAGAGATGTGGGTGAGGTTTTCACTCCGTACATGGAGCAAGTATTCAGAACAATTGATTAGGCAGTGGAATTTTACAAAATCTACGCGCTGGCTTGCGGATTTGATGTGAGAAAGTATACTAATTAAGCCAACCAAACGAAACTGTCCAAATCTGTACGCAGCATGACCGCCTAAATAGCCTACTAAGCCAACCAATGATGATGACGAGGATGAAGTAGATGAAGACATCGAAGGAGAAGAAACTGAAGAAGACACCGAGGAAGACGAGGAGGATGAACAAGTGTTTTGAGAATACTCGTGTTTGTTTGTCATTATTTTTTCTTTTTTTCGGGTTTACACGAAAAACTAATTTTGTACTATTTTTTTTACACATAGCGCTGTGTTACGGTGCATTTAACACTATATTTATTTAATACATGTGTTTTTGGTTAGAGTAACATCTCATGTGTGTCAGAGTAACACTATTCGTCTGTTACAGTAACAGAAACAATGCATTGAAGTAACTGAAGACAACATCGTTGTTTAGACAAAATCATTGCCAAAGTAACTGGGGATAACTTGGATTGGTTTCATTCATTGACAAAGTACCAACATTTGTTCTTCAAAAAACAATATATAATGCGTCAGAGGAATTGATTGCAATATCATTGTACAAACACCATTAATAACTTAAAGTAACATAAATTGTTCATTAAAGTAACATTTACAATGCTTCGGTGTAACACACAGATTGTGAGACCAAAGAAAATTGGATTAACTTCAGTAATCCCCATAGTAACACCAGCAGTAAATTAGAGTAACAGGTACAACTAGTCAGTGTAACAGAGTTTAACAGCTTCAATGCATTGGTGATAGTCAAAATACCAATGTAATTAGACAAGTAACTAAAGAATACAAACCATTAATTCGTAGTTAGAAAAGAGATGACATGATTCAGTAAACACGTTATTTTTTTCGGCCCTTCATTGGCTTGCTCTTGGGAGCGTCGATGATCTTTTGTCTAGCGTCCGCATACTTGTCTATGTTTTCCAACAATCGCGATCGCACCTTGTTCATTATGTTTGCTAAAGTTAGAAAGTTGCTTCAATATAACCTTGCTCGAGTTGAAGGTGAGCGATTGAGTTGAGTGAAAAAATTGAATGAGATGAGAGATGATGAAGGTGAAGTGTTTTTGTGTTAGGCGTGTGTTTGAATGAAAAAAAATGAATGAGATGAGAGAGAAGAAGATATTAGTTGGCAGTAATTTAGGGAGGAGAGAGGATTTTCTCATATTATTTCCAAAATATGGTAGTTACTACCTTAATTACTACATGCAATCTCAATCATTCATCCTCTTTAGATCAATGGCTAAGAATAGGATCCGGTGAGTCCTTACATTTAAATGAGTCCGTCCCGCGATTATGCACCGTCAGATCTTCTTGAATTAGACGCACCAGATGATGCCACGTCGCCTATTACTAATCAATAAGAGTAGATATTTTATCTCGACATTGCACCACAATCATAAGGAAAGAAACGCGCGCGCGACCCTAAACTTCCAAATTAAGCGATTGATTTTACCCTGCCAAAACCCTAAACTTCCAAATTCAAAATCAAAATCAAAATCAAAAACGAAGTTCTCTGCGAAAATCGAAACCAAAATCAAGGACACAGCTCGATTATCAAAGAATGAAGAGGTATGAACTATTTGATTTTTTTGCTCTTGCTGTTGTTGATTTTTGGCGTTGCTATTGAGTCATGTTGTTCTTGTTATTGTTAATTTGGGATGATATGAAGATATTGAGCGATTGATTTTGTTATTTTCTGCGTTGTTCGTATTTCTGAGTTCGCTCCCAAAAAAATTAGGTTTAATTCTTTATTTTCAAGCAAATAAATTAGGCTCGATCGAACTAATGTCCGCTTTTCGTTTTGATTCATGTATAATTCTTGCTGTTGATTTGCATTTTTTTTTTTGCTCTTGTTGTTCTTGATTCTTGGCGTTGTTACTGTAACAATTATATTGTTAAGTACCCGGGTTTGTTATTGCTATTGAGTCATGTTGTTCCTATATTTGTTGACAGTAACAATGAGGTTGTTACTATTACACTATTATCCAGCAGAAAGAAAGTAGTAGCAAAAATAGTTATCACAGTACCTGTGATACAGTTACAGTAATGTTTATTGTTCACCTACTGTTGTATTCATGCCATTGCTACTCTGTTTTATTTTCAGGAAATCAACACTATGCAAAGCACCAAAGAAGGCGAAAAAACAAGAGAAATGTGACATTATTACTATTGAAACAATGTTGCAAGCAATTAAGAAGGCGAAAACGCAAGAGAATTTTATCTTCAAAAAGTAAGAATATCACAGTAACAGGATGCATTGGCACTGTTACTGTAAATACTATCAACTTGTATTGCCTGTAATCATGTTATTGTTACTGTAAATTCTTTACTGATATTTAAATTGATGATTGTTAGCAGAAACACTTGATTCTTTTCTTAGTAAGTACTACTGTCACAGTAAGATATTTGTGTTACTTTGTAGTGTAATTTGATAAATGAATTTGACATTATTACTGTAACATTATTACTGTGACACTGTCACAGTAAGATATATGTGTTACTGTAATAATGCTACTGTTAATCTCATTTAATATGAAGTTACGACATGACATTACTTTGAATGATTCTTTTCTTAGTGACTACTACTGTATTGTGTAACAAGACAAATATTATTGTGAAAGTGTTACTGTAACTTTTAAATTAACAACATGCCTTTACAGTGACAGTGTGATTAATGATGATGAGGATTATGAAGTTTATGATGATGCAAGTGATGACGAGCCTAAACCAACAACCAAGAAGGCGAAAAAGCAAATGGTTGTTGTCACTGGGAAGAAATGTCAGGCATCAGAAAATGTCTCAAAAATGTATGCACTCCTTATTACATTATCCTTATTACAGTAACATTGTCACAGTAACATTATCTTTAAGCTTATTACTGTTATGTGATTCGCAGCCCAAATAATTACACGAACAGGTGCAGATCTCAATCACTTGTTCAAGTGATTAATGCACTATCAAGTGAGCAACGTAAAGCAGTTCGGGAGATTGGTTTTGGGGGGTTACTCAAAATGAAAGTAACTATTATTCCCAGAGGATTAAACAACCTACTGGTTGAGGCTTTCGAAGTAAAAGATGATGGAAGCTATCTCCTCAAAGTTTCTGAAGAAAATGATTTCTTATTGTCACATCTTGATGTGTATAAAGTCTTTCTACTTCCTATGGAAGGTGATGACATTGAGCTTATCTCCACAGGTCGTAAAAAGCTAAACGAGGGTGAGATTCTGAAAAGGAAATGGAGGAGTAAGTTTAAAGTGTCTAGTGCCGAAAACATCAAAATGGAGTTCTTTTCAGCATGGTTTAATGATCATAAGAATGTGTGTGGTGATGAATTCAAACGGATGTTTGCCCTTTATGCTCTATCTACTTTCTTAGCCCCTACTGCAAACTACTCGATTGATTTCAAGTTGTTAAAAGCAGTAGAAGATGTGGAGAAGATAAGAAGTTACAATTGGGCAAAGTATGTCATTCATAAGATGGCTGAAGGTATTCAGTCATTGAAGAAAGGAGGAAAGAATTTGTTTGGATGTACGCTAGTGCTTATCCTAGCCTATATACATCGAATAGAGTTTAATGGGGAGGTCCAACCTTCCGACTTGCCTCTGATCAAACACTGGTCCAACAAAAAACTTTCGAAACGAGTTAATGAAGAAGCATGGATTGGTTATCTTGGGGGAGGGTCAAAGACAGCCTACCCCATCAATGATGAATTTGAAGGTAATAATGAACTTATAACTCTTTAAATTCATATTACTGTGACATTATTATTGTGACACTGTCACAGTTAGATATTTATAACTCTTTTAATTCATATTACTGTGACATTATTACTGTAATCCCTTATTACTGTGACATTGTCACAGTGTTAATCTCATGTTGATGTTACTTTGTAGTGACATTATAATTCCTCCTTAGATTGAATGACACTATTACTGTGACAGTGTCACAGTTAGATATTTATAACTCTTTAAATTCATATTTATGACACTGTCACAGTAAGATATTTGTATTACTGTAACAGTGCTACTGTTAATCTCATGTTGATGTTACTTTGTAGATGATGAAAGACGAGGTGATGAAGATGATGATGAAAGACGAGGTGATGAAGATGATGACGAAAGACAAGGTGAAGAAAATGAGGATGAAATAGAAGGTCATGAAGATGAGGATGAAAAGGCTCTTAATGTGAGGGTTTTTCTTTAATTTAATTATCTACCATTCTTACCACATAAGGATTAAAAAGAAGGTCATCTGATTGTTTTTTTTTGCTTAGGATACTCATCTGTTGCTCCTGGCAATCAAAAAGGACTGCGACATTGTCTACAACAAGATTCTTCAACGATTGGAAGACTTTGTAACAGAAGATAAAGAAGAAAAATATTTGAAGCCTATATTCCGTACTTATACGAAAGATGTGCTGCAAATGGCTAAAGCCTTGAAGATGAGAGCAAACCACCTTCCATTCTTAGAAAAATCAACCACTGCTGACACAGACAACGAAGAGAAGGGTGGAGATGAGATAGAGGAGTCTGGTGAAGAAGAGAAGGTTGATGAAAAAGAATCAACTGCCCAAGGTAATACAGTGATACTGCCCAATGGTACAGTTACTGTTGTACAGTTACTGTAACAGTTAATCACACAGACTTTCATTATTCAACTTCTGGTGACATAGATGAAGAGGTGGATCATAATGAGGTGGATGGTAAAGTTAAGGGTGGCAAATCCACGGTTGACAATGAGGGTGAAATTGTCCTCTATGAAGAGGTCTTTTCCGACGAATACAGTTCCCAAGCAACTCTCCAAGCAACTCTCCAAGCAACTCCCCAAGGTAATACAGTTCTACTATTACTGTGTTCATGTTACAGTAACTGTATCAACGTATGTAACTGTGGTACGGTTACTGTAACAGTTAGTCACTCAAACATTGACCATTCAACAACTCCATATTTAATTTTTGTCACTTACTCATGAGACAGATGAAGATAAATTTAGGGGCGGCGAATCCACTGACCAGGCTATTCAAGACGATAGCCCTGTTGACAATGAGGGTGGCGATGATGCTGAAATTGTGGATGATGATAGTGATGATTATATTGTGGATGATTGTGATGATGATTATATAGTTGATGATGGTGATGATTATATAGTGGATGATGATTCTGAACTAAACAACGTGATAGGTGAAGATAAATTTACGGGTGGCGAATCCACTGACCAGGCTATTCAAGATGATAGACCTGTTGATTATATTGTGCATAATGGTGATGATGGTGCCACTATTAAAGTGGATTATTTGTTACATTCCGAACCAAACAAGGTGATAGATCATCACTACGGTTGCTCATTGGACTGTGGCCAACCATCATCTCAAGTAACCCTATTGTCCAATACCATGTTAAAGCATGAAGGGTTAATGGATCCAATTCTGGCTCTAAGGAAAGAAACAATTGATTATTGTTTTCTTGATGATTATGCAGACCTTAGAGATTCGGAAGTTCTCTGTTTATTTTAGTTTTAACACTTTTTGTTAATGTTGCTACATTAATACTGAGACACTGATACTATTTTTTTGTCAAATAGAGAAAGGATTGCAACTTTTGGCATTAATCGCTTCATATCACGGGAAGATATTGTATCATTGGTTCCTAATAAACTAATAGTTCTCCCCGTGATTGATTGTTGGTTAATCATGCTTAATGAGCTCACCCACCGAAATCCTGCAAGGAATAAACCATCAAGAGTATTCATGGGCCTGAATTCTGTGGTATGTTTGTAGATAAGTTCTAAAAATAATCACTGTCAAACTGTGACACTAATACTATGACAGTCTTACACTAACTATTATTGTTGCCATTTAACAGTATTTGTTCATTTACTTTTTTTAGACTCCCTTAGCCTCTATAGTTGAGCCGACGACGAAAGCTTATGCTTTGCCAAAACTTGAAGCCGAGGTTATTCAAGGCTATGAAAATTGGAGCGCTGATAACAGGCATCACCTGAATTATGACCGTGACATGGTAACATTTGTTCTTCAACATATTTGGTCTTTTGAAAAAGGAAATGTTATATAGGTGATTGTTGAAAAAGCTCATGTGAATGTAGGTATTTATTCCTCTGATTTACCAAGAACACTTCTTTGGTGCTTGCATAAATTTCATTTCGAGGAGGATTGAATATCTTGATAACAAAACTTACTACGTCAAATCGAGAAAAGTGAAGATGGCAAAGATAGCTGTGAGTATCTTTGTTCCTGTAACACCGTTACTATTACACTTTGGCAAAGATAGCTGTTACACTGTTACTGTATCTTTGTTACTGTTACATTGTTTCTGTAATAGTTCTCTGTGACACTTAAGATATCTGTGTTACCGTAACAGTGCTATTGTTTCTATTACACTGTTACTGTTACATTGTTTGTGTTACACAGTTTTTATTACACAGTGGGTTTTATTACACTTAAGATATTGTGTTACTGTTACATTGTTTACATTGTTTTTATTACATTGTTTGTGTTACACTTAAAATACTTGTGTTACTGTAACATTGTTTCTATTATATTGTTACTGTGACACTGTTACTGTTACACTTTGGCAAAGATAGCTGTTACACTGTTACTGTATATTTGTTACTGTTACATTGTTTCTGTAATAGTTCTCTGTGACACTTAAGATATCTGTGTTACTGTAACAGTGCTATTGTTTCTATTATACTGTTACTGTTACATTGTTTGTGTTACACAGTTTTTATTACACAGTGGTTTTTATTACACTTAAGATATTGTGTTACTGTTACATTGTTTACATTGTTTTTATTACATTGTTTGTGTTACACTTAAGATACTTGTGTTACTGTAACATTGTTTCTATTATATTGTTACTGTGACACTGTTACTGTAACATTGTTCGTTTAACATTTCTATTACACTGTAATAGTAAGATATTTGTGTTACTGTATCTTTGTTACTGTTACATTGTTTCTGTAATAGTTCTCTGTGACACTTAAGATATCTGTGTTACTGTAACAGTGCTATTGTTTCTATTACACTGTTACTGTTACACTGTTACATTGTTTGTGTTATATTGTTTCTATTATATTGTTACTGTTACACTGTTTCTGTAACATTGTTCCTTTAACATTTCTATTACACTGTAATAGTAAGATATTTTGTTACTGTAACAGTGCTACTGTTACTGTTACATTGTTTCTGTAATAGTTCTCTGTTGCTGTGACACTTAAGATATCTGTGTTACTGTAACAGTGCTATTGTTTCTATTACACTGTTACTGTTACATTGTTACATTGTTTGTGTTATATTGTTTCTATTATATTGTTACTGTTACACTATTACTGTAACATTGTTCCTTTAACATTTCTATTACACTGTAATAGTAAGATATTTGTGTTACTGTAATAGTGCTCTGTTACTATAACAATGCTACTGTTACTGTTACATTGTTTCTATTATATTGTTTCTGTTACGCTGTTACTGTAACATTGTTACTGTTACATTTTTTCCAGGCAAAATTGATGGGAAAGTTTATGGTAGAAAAAGGCATCAAAAAAGGCAATAAAGTAGAACATTTTGAACTTCATAATGTCAAGTTTGGATGGCAAAACAATTCTTCCAATTTAGATTGTGGGTGTTTCCTGATTTTCCACCTCACCTTCTACATGGGTGAGGTGTTTGATTGTGTTGATCTGAAAGATCCCCAACAAAGAATAATTTACCGTGCTGAAATATGTGCGATACTTGTGTTGAGTGACCTCAACGATTCAAGACCGGACTTTTTGGAAAGCCTGAAAAAGATCAACCGGGATGAGCTGCAGGAGATCCTCATCTTGCAAAGAACAGAGCAGAAATCAATTGGAGTAGAATCAATCAAGGTGGAGGAGAAGATTGGGGTGAAATCTAAAACAATTCAAAAGAAAAAAGTGAAGAACTTGGTGTGTACATTAAAACTTGGTCCTTCAGACAAGAATGTATTTTTAATCTCTGATTTTATGAAATCCAATATGGAACTACATTCAGCTAGACCTAATCGGGAAAGAAATGTCCTTGATTATGCTTTCCTTCATGATTATCTTGAGCCAAGGTAAATCACATATTACTGTGACATTCTTCTTTGATTTCATATTACTGTGACACTGCTACTGTAATTCCTTATTACGGTGACAGTGTCACAGCAAGATATTACTGTTACTGTAACACTGCTACCGTGACATTATTACTGTGACATTCTTTGATTTCATATTACGGTGACAGTGTCACAGCAAAAGATATTTCTGTTACTGTAACACTGCTACTGCTACTGTTACTGTGACATTCTTTGATTTCATATTACTGTGACATTATTACTGTGACACTGCTACTGTAAGATAAATCTTACATTTTTGAATTACTGTGAGACAGTGAGATCCTAGTGATGTTTGAAGGCAAGCTAAATAGGCATTTGACGAGAGAAGATATGGTCTCAATACTGCCTAAAAATCATACAAAAGGCATGGTGATAGAATGTTGGTCCTTCCTGCTAAATCAAATTAAGCGCAACAAAAATTCTGTTGGTCCAGTTCGTCCAACAAAACTCTTCTTTGGATTACTTGACTTGGTAATTTCCCTTACTAATGTTTTCTTTTGTCATAACATGACTTGGTAAATTCATGTTATGCACACTATAAATTAATTTGTTGGTGTTTGACAGGAGCATATAACGGCTGTGATTGAATCGGATAGTGAATCTGAAGAAATAAAGTCAGATGTGTTCCAAATTTGGAATGATTTCATTGAAGACAACCAAATCGCCATTAGACTTAATGATGCACATCTAATATTTGTACCTTGTTTGGTCAAGAGGCAATACTTTTGTGTCTGTGTTAACACTGTAAAACATGAGATCAGTGTGTTGGACAACCAAAGCCATGCCAATTGGAAGTCCTCCGTGACCTACAAAGCTGCAAATATATTGGTAAGTCCCCTGAGATTCCAAAAAAATATTGCAGTAACATTTTTACAGTAACGTTATTATACTAACTGTATTAATATTCTGTGGTCAGACTGGTTACATGTGTGAATACATGGAGAGAGTGGGCGATACCAGGGCACCGGACGTGCTGGATTACGAAATTGTCAACTTTAAGTTCGATTGGCAAACAACTTCTTCCCTTGATGAAGAGTCAGCATGTTTCCTGATGATGCACATGACCAGCTTCCTAGGAGTTGAGTATTCATCAATTTTAGCAAAGAAAATAGCACGGAGATCATGTTGTTCACAAATTGCATCTAGTCTACTCTTTGTAGATATCAACATGGAGAGGACTAAGTTGTTGAAACGTGTGAAACGCTTCGAAGAGAAGAAGAAGGAAATATGGCCTCATCTGCGTGAAAAGAGAAAACAAACAAAAGAGACATTCGAAGGAGAAGAGGAACCAGTTGAAAAAAAAAGTAAGAAACCCATCACTGAAGTTCCCTTGCTGCGTAATGTTGTTCGACGTTGATCATAACTGAAAATTCTGTAAATATATATCTTACTTTGACATCACTGAATTTTTGACATCACTGGAATCAATGAATATATTTGATTTTTGACTTATTATTTTGCTGCAACAGTGTCACAGTAATATCATTGTGTTACAGTAACACAGTAACATTGTTACTTCAACACTGTATTGTATTGACTTAAGTAAGATGGGACAAAACAAATTGTATATTGACTATATTACAAGTGTTTAAAAAAAAAAGTGTTTGGCCCATGTTTTAGAAGTCCATGACTACTTGCTAGTACCAAATATTGGCTAGCCCATTTGGAAAATAAAAAACCCAAAAATGAACTGCACTCAAATTGATCCAATCCGATCTGAAGTTGACTCGATTCTTATATGTTGACCTGACCCGGGCCGGACCCATTTACCAATTCTACTCGATCCGTACTTCTTATCCACTTTAATACGAAGACGAGTCATTATTACCGTTAAAATGATCAACACTAATTTCAAAAACGTATTCAAGCTCGCTCTACCTACTCTACTCTAAACAAAACAAAAAGATCATTGTGTTACAGGCGTAGGTCTTGTACTTCAGGCGAAATTACTTTACTTCAGGCGAAACTTCATCTTCATCAAAAGATCATTAAAGCACTAATTTCACAATGAAGAGGTATGTATCAAAACTTCATCTTCATCAATGCTGATGTTTCATCAATGCTCATGTTGCTTTGATTTCGCGTAAAAATTTAGGGTTTAGTTTGTTTTTTGATTTTTGAGTAAAAATTTAGGGTTTAGTAATTAAAGTTCTGTGACCCTTAGAATTAGGAAACGATTAATTAGATTTGCTAATGTTTGATTGTTTCTGTGGGTACCAATGTTTGATTGTGTGATGTTCGATCGCCATGGTTCGTTCTCGTTCTCGTTTTTTTTTCGATTTCGTGTTTATTTTCGGGGTTTTTGGTAATTAATTGTTGAGTTTGATTGCTTAATTGCTGTTTGGGTTTATCATGATCATGGTGCACTATTACAGTAGCACTATTACAGTAGCACTATTACAGTATCTTCACCTCCAACTCCAGGAAAAGCACAACAAAGAAAGCACAAAAGAACGTGCTTAAAGGAAAGAAGAAAAACAAAATGAAGGCAGCTTCAACTCCAGTGAAAGAGAAAAAGAAAAGAACACGGGAAGAGTCAGATGATTACGTGGCGGTGAATACAAAAAAGCCATAGAAAAAGAAAGATGTCTCAGAAACGTATGCATGCAACCCCTGAGTATTTTTCTAAATGAATGGATGTTACTGTATTTTTGTGTCTTATCTTTTTTTTGTGTGATGTTTGATTGTTTCTGTGGGTACCAATTTTGTGATTTGGCTTAGTCTTGAGTGTAGGTTTTTGGGTTTGTGTTTATTTTCGGGGTTTTTGGTATCATTGTTGGGTTTGATTGCTTAATTGCTGTTTTGGTTTATCATGATCATGGTGCATTATTACAGTAGCACTATTACAGTAGCACTATTACAGTAGCACTATTACAGTAGCACTATTACAGTATCTTCACCTCCAACTCCAGGAAAAGCACAACAAAGAAAGCACAAAAGAACGTGCTTAAAGGAAAGAAGAAAAACAAAAAGAAGGCAGCTTCAACTCCAGTGAAAGAGAAAAAGAAAAGAACACGGGAAGAGTCAGACGATTACGTGGCGGTGAATACAAAAAAGCCAAAGCTAGAGAAAAAGAAAGATGTCTCAGAAACGTATGCATGCAACCCCTGAGTATTTTTCTAAATGAATGGATGTTACTGTATTTTTGTAACACTGTCACAGTAAACTTACTGTATTTTTGTAAATGATGATTCGCAGGCCAGAAAAAATCACAAATAAGTGCAGAGCCAACTCACTTGTTAAGGTGATTAACAATCTTACAACTGAACAAAAAAAGGCTGTCTGTGAAATTGGATTTGGCGGACTACTTGAGATGAAGGTCAAAGTCATCCCGGGTGGTTTGACAGACCTACTAGTAGAAGCTTTCACTGTTATGGATGATGGAAGCTACTGTTTAAAAATAAAAGGTTTCAGCAAAATTTTGCTGACAAAGGCGGTTGTCCACGACATATTATTGCTTCCTATGA
Source organism: Agrostemma githago (assembly GCA_958450325.1). Classification (NCBI taxonomy): domain Eukaryota; kingdom Viridiplantae; phylum Streptophyta; class Magnoliopsida; order Caryophyllales; family Caryophyllaceae; genus Agrostemma; species Agrostemma githago. The sequence continues at coordinate 4,798,944 of OY288255.1, forward strand.
AAGGTGAGAATGTAAAGTTGATCTCTACTGGTAACACAAAAGATAGAGAGGCAAATATTTTGAAAAATAAGTGGAGAAAGAAGTTTGGCATTATTGGTAATGGGAACATCGTTCTGACCACAGTGGCCCAATGGTTTTCCGACCATCCGAAAGAGTCTGGGGAGCTTTTCAAACAGGTGTTTGCCCTGTATGCACTCTCTACTTTTTTAGCACCTACAGCCAACTACACAGTTGACTTTAGGCTGTTGAAAGCAGTAGATGATGTGAAGAAAATTAAAAAATACAACTGGTCAAAGTATGTCATTAGTAAGTTGGCGGAAAGTATTCAGGCAGTGAAGAAAGGAGGAAAGAATTTGTGTGGATGTACGCTAGTGCTTATTCTAACATATATTCATCGGGCAGACACTAAAAGGGAGGTCCAACCTTCCATGTTGCCTCTGATCAAACAGTGGTCAGACGAAAAACTTTCTAAACGTGTTAATGAAGAGGCGAGGGCCGCTTATCTTGAGGGAAGGTCAGGTGAGCCCTTATGTTACTGTAACACTAATACTGTAAGATTATTACATTACTAATATTTCCAATATTTCTAAACACCCTTATGTTACTGTAACACTAATACTGTAAGATTGTTACATTATTAATATGTTGTTGAAAATAGGAAATGAAGAAGAAGAGGAAGAAGAGGAAGAAGAGGAAGTAGGTTTTTCTTAAAGTTTTATTCCATAACGTTCGTATGTTCCACAATTTAATCTGGCATCTAATTATTGTTTTTACTTGTTTATTTGATTAGGACACACATCAGCAGCTGCTTACAATCAAAAAGGATTGTAACCTATTTTATCACAAGATTATTCAAAGGCTAGAAGAATTTAAAGGAATGTCAATGGCAAAACCGATTCGTACTTACACTGAGAATGTGTTGCGACAGGTTGAAGCCCTGAGGAGGAGGGCAAATGACTTGCCTTCATTTGAAAAAGGTAAGAAACTGGTGGAGGAAAGAGAAGATGAGGTGGAGGAGGAGAAAGATGATATATATGAGGATGAGAATGGGGAGGAGGTGGAGCAGGAGAAGGATAAAAAAAAGGATGAGGAGGATGACAAGGACGAGTTTGAGGAGGACATAGAAGAAAAAAAGCAGGAGGAGGATGAGGAGGAACAAGAAGAAGAACATGAGGAGGTAGATGAGGAGGAGCAGGAAAAAGAAGAGAAGGATGAGGGGGGGGAAGATGAGGAGGAGGAGGATAAAGAAAAAAAGCAGGATGAGGAAGAAGAAGAGGAGGAACAAGAAGAAATACAGGAGGAGGTAGATGAGGAGGATCAGGAGAAAGAAGAAAAGGATGAGGTGGGAGAAGATGTGGAGGAGGAGGAGGAGGAGGAGGATAAGGAGGAGGAGCAGGATGAGGAAGAAGAAGAGGTGGAACAGGAAGAAGAACAGGAGGAGGTAGATGAGGAGGATCAGGAGAAAGAAGAAAAGGATGAGGTGGGAGAAGATGAGGAGGAGGAGGAGGAGGAGGAGGAGGATAAGGAGGAGGAGCAGGATGAGGAAGAAGAAGAGGTGGAACAGGAAGAAGAACAGGAGGAGGTAGATGAGGAGGATCAGGAGAAAGAAGAAAAGGATGAGGTGGGAGAAGATGAGGAGGAGGATGAGGAGGATAAAGAAGACAAAAAGCAGGATGGGGAAGAAGAAGAAGAGGAACAAGAAGAAGAACAGGAGGAGGTAGATGAGGAGGATCAGAAGAAAGAAGAAAAGGATGAGGTGGGAGAAGATGAGGAGGAGGAGGAGGAGGAGGATAAAGAAGACAAAAAGTAGGATGAGGAAGAAGAAGAGGAGGTACAAGAAGAAGAACAGGAGGAGGTAGATGAGGAGGAGCAAGAGAAAGAAGCGAAGGATGAGGTGGGAGAAGATGAGGAGGAGGAGGAGGAGGAGGAGGAGGATAAGGAGGAGGAGCAGGATCAGGACCAACAACGGGATATGATTAACGATGAAACTTTATTGTGCAACTTGGATTTGAACCCTTGGACAAAAAACTTCTTTGTGGTGTCTGAATTTATGATTTCAAACAAGAAACTAATGGTAGAAGCGTGTGACTTTCAAAAAGAAGCAATCGATTATGCATTCCTGAATGATAGTTATTTGAAGATGAGGTAAAGTCAGAACGTAGTATCCGTAGTACAGTTATTGGTGTACGTACAAGTATATTCAAAATTACTTGTTTCTGATGTTGCAGTGAGGTACTTGCTATTTTCAATGGAGGGGCAATACAGCTGACCAGAGGTGATATAATCTCAGTATTGCCTAAATATCATACAGAAAGCAAACTAGTGGAATGCTGGTGCTTCCTCTTGAACACGTCGGAACTTAAGAAAGTTGTATCAGGTGAAAAGAGTCCAAACAAAATCAACTTAGGATTATCTGGCATGGTAAGTTCACTCGACATTAGATGTTTTTACTTTATTTTTCTTCAATGATTATTATTTTTCAAAAATATTCTATTCCAAATGTTACAGGATCTTATAATGGCTCTAATGAACAAAGGAAATGAGCCCAATAAAATAAAGTCTCACATTTTCGATAATTGGACCAAATTCATAGAAGAAAGCAACATATCCATCAGTCTTGTCAGTGGTGCACAATTTATTTTTGTGCCTTGTTTGGTTGGCAACCACTACTTCTGTGTGTGTTTTAATTTCAAGCACAAGAAGATTAGTGTGTTAGACAACCAAAAATATATCAGATGGGAATCATCCAAGAACTACAGCATTGCTGTTTTAGTGGTAAGTCTCTTGATTGGAATACATTGCTTTATGTCTTCAAAATATTATCTGTAACAGTGTTACAAGAAGAAAAATATGATATACAGGTTATTTTTTTTTCAGGTTGATTGCATGAGTGGTTACCTGACAAAAATTGGAGATAGAAGGGCAAAAGACATACATGAGTATGAAATGGTTGCCCAAAGGTTTGACTGGCAATCCAAGTCTCCATCTAATGAAGAGTCAACATGTTTCCTAATGGTCCATATGGCCAAATTCCAAGGACTTCAGTTTCAGTCCTTTCTAAAATCAAATGAAGATAGGCGTGCATGTAGTGCAAAAATTGCTGCAACTTTACTTTTAACTGATGTAAATGAGAAGAGGGAAGACTTGTTGGCAAGCCTTGACAAGTTCAAAGTAAAGAAGGTAAGAATTTGGACTCGTCTGAGACAAAAGAGAGCAGATGTTAAAAAAGGAAGAAGATGATGGGTATGTATGAGATTTTAATTTGGTGATGAATGTAAGGTTTTGTGTGCACTCTATTTCGGATTGTGTGGAATATGTAATTTGTAATATCAAATTGTAATCTGATTACTGTAACTTCAGCAATTGGTAACTGTATTTGTGATCTGATTACTGTAACTGTATTTGTGCTAATGTGTTAATGATGGTCACGGATTTGTCAGTACAGGATTCAGTGTTCACTGTCACTGAAACAATGTTTCAGTAACAATGTTACTGCACCATTGTTACTGAAACATTACATATTAAAAAACACGGATTTAGATTAAACGATGGGGGGCCTTATTTAAGAGTGAATGATGGGGCCTTAACTAAGACGGAACGGAAAATCAAAACTGTAACAGTATTCAATGTTCACTATCAGTGAAACAATGTTTCAGTAACAATGTTTCTGCACCAATGTTACTGAAACATTACATATTAAAAAACATGGATTTAGATTAAACGATGGGGGCCTTATTTAAGAGTGAATGATGGGGCCTTAACTAAGATGGAACGGAAAATCAAAACTATAACAGTATTCACATAGGTTCTTTGGTTTTGATGATTATTGTTAACTGTAACAGTATCACTGTATTACACATAATTCTGTAACGCTTTCACAGTATCAAAAAACTATTAGTTGATCATGAAGTAGCCTCGTCTTCAATGCGGACAGGGCAAGTTCTTCTATCGTGGTCAGTTTTCTCTTTACAGTATGCACATAGTCTCTTTGGTTTTGATGCCTTTTCAATGCTTTGTGTTCTTGTTGACGTCAACCTTTTTCCACTTCCCTTGTTCCTTGATATAACAGGTGGTAGAATAGTGATTGTCGACGACGCACTGCATCCCAACAACATCTCTAACTCTTTTTCTTTTGTAAGGGGTTCAGTTCCTTGGGATAATTTCTCCCGGAATTGGATGAGAAGTGTAGCTAACTCCTCCATGTGCACATTAGGCAATGTTTTGAGGATGCTAATTGTTGAATTGAACTCTCCCCAAACCTTGCACATATAACTGTTCTCAGATTCAGCCATTTCAGATTCAGCCAAATAAATCCTGAAAATGAAACACAATATATTGTAATAATGTTACACTGTACGTATTACAGTTATAGGAAATGAATATGAACCATCAGGTTAGGTTTTCATTTGATATACCTGTTACTGTAAGTGTTCTTTGTCCAACGATCTAGAATGTACTTGGTTGGTACTTCCTGAATTCCTTTACCATTGTACACCCACACAATATGTCTGCAAATTAGACCCTTTCTTTGAAAGAGTTTGCAACTACAGTCTGCATCTTTGGTTGCCACATTGAACGTTACAGTAAAAGTTTTGTTTGCTTCAGAATCTTCCACATCAGTTATCTGAACATTACCCTGCTTTGCAAAGCCACCAACACCGCATCTGGATATGGAGGACTCCACTTCATTTTGAAACTCATAAAACACAACATGTGTGTACACATTAGCAGCATGTTTTTCTAAATGTAGCTGTGTTAACAGTAACAGGAAGTGAGTGGTCAGAGTCATGATCGGCACACCTCTGTGAGTAACGTTGTTGGTCCATGCCTGTACTAAACCTCATCCAAAATTCCACCAGTGTCCCAAAATGATTCTCATAACGTTTGAAAAATGAATTGGCACTTTCAGATCTCTGAGTTGTTCTTAATATACCACCCATTGAAAGATCTCGATGGTAGGCAGGTATCCATTGTTTTCGTAGGCTAAACATTGTAGTCAACCATTCATGATCTCCCAAATTAAAATCAGAAATAACTTCTTGCCACTTTATTTCAAAATCTAATGGTTCCAAATCAGGATCCCATACAACAGCAATGAATCGTTTTAGGAAATCAGTGTCTTTGCATAGTGTTGAACCCACTTTGACAGTAACTTTCTCCATGATATGCCACATGCAATAACGATGTATAGACTCCTTAAAAATAGCAGGAACAGCAAGTTTTATAGCCGGATCTTGATCTGTTATGATAACAGTAGGCTGCTTTCCTCCCATTGCATTCAAAAAATGCTGAAAAACCCACTGGAACGACACATCATCCTCATGTGCGAGTAAAGAACAGGCAAAGAGTACTGATTTCTTGTGGTGATCAACACCAGTGAATGGAGTGAATATCATGTTATACATATTTGTGCCATAGGTGGGATCAAAACTAACAGCATCCCCAAACAGCCTATAGTTCCTTACCGAAATTGAATCAGCCCAAAAAACCCTGGACAGGCAGTTAGACTCGTCAACCTCATAAGCAAAGTAGAAGCCCTTTTGAGTGGATTCAAGCTTTTTAAGACGACCAATAAAAAGTTCTGAATCTCTTAATCCTATAAAACATTTCACATCACGCTTAAAGTTTTTGAAATCCACCAATTGAGCACTTACATTTTGGTATCCAGATGCATACTCTTTACACATTTGAAAAGTCTTTGCAGCCCCAATATTTAATTTGGAATTGTCGATAATAAGCTGCTTGTGAAAAAGGGAAACGGTTCTTGAAACTTTTTCCAGATCTCGATCATTAATGGAGGTTAAAGGATGGTTATGAATCTCACAAAAATCATCAACGATAACTGGATCCTCAATACCCCCCGTAAGTTTAAATCTGACACGTGCTTGGCATCCAACCCTTGTTATTTTAACTTTCCTTATAACCTTCTTTTTAACTGGATCCTTCTTTTCAACGATAACTGGATTCTTGTCATCACTCACAATCTTACAAGGTTTTTTTTGTTTATTTTCTCTAAAGCCTTGCCGGTTACAAACTACAGATTTTTTGCATAGATCACCTCGGACTATTGCGCCAGTATACCTACGAGAACTAAAACCACATGCCCTAGCATATATGTTATAGAATTCTATCCCTGCCTCTAGTGAAGTGAAAACTTTATCAATAGTAGGAGTGAGCTCACTGTCAACTATTCTACGCCACTGCTTACTTCCCTTAGGCGTGTAAGATATAACAAGTTGATTAGGCCGCTGTGCCGTCACTGCAATGGGAAGTAATGTTATAGTGACAGTGCTGCTACAGTAAGTATTGACAGTAATAAGATGGGGAGTAATGTTACTGTGACAGTGTTACTGTAACACTGTAACATCAAACAGAAATATAATACATCAAACAGAAATATTATACATCAAACAGAAAATTTCTACAAAGAGTGATGAGAGGAATATAATGGTTAACGCAATAGTGTAAATTCGAATCATAAAAATCAATCACGTGAAATCAATTGAAAAGAGATGAGATGAATTACCTTCATTCAAGCTCTCATCAACCACTGTCGCATCATCCATAGTACCTGTGATGAAGTAAAAATTCGAATCAAAATTGAAACTCAAATCAATAACCGGAATTACTAATTTCATACACATACGTTTAGAAGAACTCAAATCAAATTGAATTGAATAACATACGTTGATTCTGCAAAATTTGAAGAAACAGAGGGGGAGAAGAAGTGAGCGTAGAGAGGGAGTTTCGCGAGGGAGAAGAAGTGAGCGTAGAGAGGGAGTTTCGCGAGGGAGAAGAAGTGAGCGTAGAGAGGGAGTTTCGCGAGGGAGAAGAAGTGAGCGTTGATTTTGAATTTGGATGTTTAGGGTTGGCTTGCGTAGAGGGTAACAGAGGGGCGCGCGGGTTTCTTTTTCTTAATAGGCGACGTGGCATCATCTGGTGCGTCTAATGCAAGAAGATCTGACGGTGCATAATCGCGGGACGGACTCATTTCAAATGTAAGGACTCACGAGATGCAATTTCTATATATATATATATATATATATATATATATATATATATATATATATATATATATATATATATATATATATATATATATATATATACTCCCTCATCTAACTCATTTATTTATACTTCGTATTTGATAAAAAATAATCTCCACAATTATCTAAAAGTAAACAAATGAACGAAATGAATGGAGTAGTTGAAGACTTAAACTTATAAAAAGTACTCCATATAATATTTCAACCTACACATTAAAATTGTGTGCCTTATTGGTTGGAGTACTTATGTAGTTGTAATCATATTGACACGAGATTGTGGGTTCGATTCCTGCTATTTACAACAAATGGAGAACACCACAAGCAATATTGTGATTAAAGGAGTTAATTAAACAATTTTAATTATTTATGGGATTTGGGTGAAGACAACCGCCCATCCATACATTCACCCAAATCCGTCCCTGATAGTTTCTAACAAAAAGATTTTTAGTACCACACGATAGCACAGTAACATTTGTTAAAGATGACAATCTATAACACCAAATACACATTTAATCACAATAGTCTCTTTCAACGTCCATTTCATTCATCAATATGATGATTTATCTTCGTACCTATCTAACTAAGAATTAAATGAATAAATTATATCAAAACCTATTCACAAATATTTGGAATACTTGGCACTTGGCCGGATTAAGCTATACGTTCCGTCCTAAACAACATAAATTAAAAACTAGCTTAAAATATACTCCCTCGGATTTTTATCTATCTTCCCTAATTTTTTATTGGGCTGAAACATCCTTTCTTCCCTATTTCTATTTTAGGCCATCAATATGTGGTCTAGAATCACCTTACATTTCTCTCTCTTTCTTCTTTTATTTTGAACCACACATTCCTATACCCTTATTTTCTTCCCCAAAACCAAATGGGAAGATAGATAAAAATCGGAGGGAGTATTTTTTTTTAAGTTGAAAACTGCATATTTACATAATCGTCCAATTTATAAAATACAAAATAACTAGTTCTATAGACGTTAAATTCACGACAACATATAAAAATATAAACAATAACAAAAATTTTATAGTGATATTTTTTCGTTCAACGAAACGCATACTTAGACGCATTACAATGTAAGGGTGACATACGAGTTAAATAAACATCTTCGGTAACCGTAAATACTTCTTCCGTCCCGCTAAATTGTACTGTTTCATTAAAATATTTCTCATATATAATGAGGAAATGAGACAATGTTCTTGGGACGGAGGTAGTACTTCGTAGTAAGAAACATTGTGCATTGATGATTTAAATAATTAATCATCATTATAAGAAAATTCAATTATGCAATTTAAATAGAAATTAGTCGTAATTTTTTTTGGTATTGCTTTTTCATATTCACAAAATCTTGGGAGAGACGGTCTCTCAATAACTTATTGAGAGACCACTCTTCGGTACCACTCTATGTCCTATTCGTACCCTTAAATGACAACTTTGTTTTGTACTTATTTTTATAACAAGCGTATCATCTTTATATTTGTATACTCTTTTATATTAATCGTACCTATTTCTAATAGGTTTGGTACCACTGTTAATTCACTTTGTACTTAGTCTCTCAGTAAAGTTAATGAAAGACCGTCTCTCAGGAGACGTACTCTTTCATATTCACGCCTCTTATTTCTCCTTCCTCACCTAATGTTCTAGAGAGATTTTTGAGAGAAATAAAAAAAATCTCAAAGCTGTCAAAATTCTCCACCACCACGCCGATGACCACTCCGATCCACCACGTCAGCCACCGCGTTTCCCCCCCTTTTTTAAAGATTATTTATGCTGTTATTTTTTCAATCGTTTGAAATTAATTAACGTACACGGAGTATACAATAAAAATCACAATAAAAAAACTATAATTAATTAAAACTATAACCAAATTAAAAAGACGAAATTAATTCGATAATAATTATTGAAATCTAATTCAAACCCAAAACCCTAAAATTCAATGTCACTCAAATCCTAAATCGAAATTAACCCTAATTAATCAATTAAAACTAATTTTACGATAGAATATCGATTACCGAATTATGATCCATATTGAATTCACAAATAATTGATAAAATCGATTTTAAAATTAACGAGAATTAATTTTGATGAGACAATTTAGAGGAAAATCAGAGAAAAAGGATAGTATTGGAGAATTTATGAAATTTTAGGGAGAATGGAGTAACATGTAAGTACGAAAAAATAATTCCATTTTTTTTTGGGTTGATAGTGTGAGAAAGAAGTAAATCAAAAATTTAATTTCCATGGTCCGGGGATTGTCAACTCTTTCGTGAACTCTGATTTTAATTCAATGATTTAGTCCTGTTTTTCGGATATCAAAAAAATAAAAAATAAAAGTAAAATAATTTCCAACATTATTTCAAATATGTGGATCAATTATGGAAGTAATTAGGTTTGGGTGCTAACAAGAGTTTATACAATAATCTTGAGAGTCAAGCCGTAACTCCACTCCGTAGAAGAAGAGGCGATGATTTTTTTTATTTATGGGAAGTAACCAACCCGTAACAGTTTTGCCTTTGGTCGAGAAACGCGTCGTTTTGAAAAAGAGTTAGCTTTACTTCCAAACCCTTCCTTCCTTTCTTCCTTCCAGTAGGAGTATTCTCTGTTGGTTGCTATATATAGGCGTTAGCGTTACACACTGAATACTCAGCCTCAATCAAAATCCAGTCTCACAGCAACACCAAGAATCAGCGCCACATAATAATAATAACAAGGCAACCAATAACTCCCCCTCCCCTCCCCTCCCCTCCCCTCCTCTACTGGAGTATTTAATAATTTCCCTTTTTCATTAAATATCACACGTCAACAACTAATCACGTATTTCCCTTGAATATCTCAAACCCCTCTTCTTCCTCCTCCTTCTCCCCCTACCTATCTCTCTCTTAGCTGTACTCTAATTGTCATTCATCACATACACATATATTTCCCGCCACCCCCTCATATATATACCCACCCCCACCCCCACCCCCACCCCCATTCACCCTACTTTCTTTAACCAAATGCATCATCATGTTCTTTTCAGTCCATAAAACCCTAGCCCCCGGCGACCCACCCTTATTATAATTATACTCCCCCCGGCCCCGATTTTATTTATTTATTTATTTATTTATTTATTTATTTATTATATCGAGTGGGAATACAATACAGTGGCGACGGAGGCCATGTTGTTGTCGATCTTCCTAGCACTGTTCCTCCCCTGCGCCGGGATGAGCGTCGTCTTCATGGTCTATATTTGTATGTTATGGTACGCTGCCAGCCGCGCCCCTCCCGAACCGCTCAAGCCCCTTGTCAAAACCGGCTTATCCCCGGCTGAGCTCGATAAATTACCCAAGGTCACCGCCGACAAACTTGTCCATGGGAATGAATGCGCGGTTTGCTTGGACGAGATTGGTGAAGATCAACCCGCCAGAATGATTCCCGGTTGTAATCATGGGTTTCATCTTCAATGTGCTGATACATGGCTCTCTAAACAACCCGTTTGCCCTGTTTGCCGGTCCAAACTTGGACCCGAGTTTTTCGATCCTTCCTTAAACCCCTGTTAAAACACGATCTCAACAACAACCAATTGAAAAACCAAAAAAACAAAAAAAAAACAAATTTAGGTTAGATGGTTTTTATTTCATTAGTTGTAATTTTTTTCTTGGGTTTACCGATTTGTAGGTATATCTAATCTCCGTACTTAGAAATATCATTATCATTTTATTGATTTGCTAGTCGTTTTTTCCGATGGGTAAGATTCATTCTCTCAGATCAATCTTTTTTTCAAGTATGAAGAATCAATCAGACGGTGATACGAGTGGTGTCCGAATCTGTCTCCGAACATTTGGGAGATCTTATTCACACGAGGTTTTCTTTTCTAACTGCAGTATTTTTTTCTTTAAAGGGAATTGGAATTTCATTCTCAAAAAACAGAGTTTTCATGATTTTATACAACTTAATTTCTCACTTTAGAGTATTTTTTTTCTAATTTTTTCTTTTGACATAATACACTAATTTCTTATGATTCAGATTTTAAAAAGGACTGATTTCTGTTACAAGATCACGATTTACAAAAAAATGCAGTTTTGAATTGTAAACTACGGAGTATTAAATTTATTGATTATAAATTTAGATTTTTAAGTATGATATTGAAAAAAAATTAATTTAGTTATAGACATGAGTTAAAATTTCAGGAAACATTAGTAAATAGAATCGTATTTGGACAGTGGACGTGTTGGGATGAAGTTGAGAGATTGCACATTTACCCAACAAACGTTATTCTATTTGGACAGTGGACGTGTTGGGATGAAGTTGAGAGATTGCACATTTACCCAACAAACGTCCAGAAGAATTCTACTTTTGAGTTGTGATGATAAATTTTGTAGTCGTATAAAAAAATTACGGAGTAGTAAATTTTATTTGAAATAGTCTCATTTAAATTTACCTGAATATATTGGGAGATTATCTCGTTGAAGAATAAGTGAATATTCTTCCGTTAACAAACTCTGACTCATTTTACATTGAGCAAGATCGTCTTATTTTATATACTTCTTCCATCTATTTAGATCAAGTTGCGAGGGGTATATTACTTTTGGATTGAAGTTCAAAAAAAGAGTCATCAATTTAGATCACACAAAATTCATTTGTACAACTCGTATATAACAAAAGTTTACCAAAAAAGATTTCAAATAAATAACTAGTGAACGAGGCAGAGGAGATTAATTTGTCAAAACAAACGGGGGAGGTTCAATATGTGTATGGTGGTGTTTGGAGAACTAAATATTTGTTATTTTGAGGAAAATGTTTAGACAATGTTGTTGTTACCCAATTAAATGTAGTGTAGCCAGCTCATACATAAAAGGTGCATAAAAGATTGGAGCTTAGTTAATTTGATGAATACAACTATACAACGTTAATGCTTTCAATATTTATGGTTACTTCCGATTTTTGTTAACATTCTTTAATTTTACGCATCACATTTAATATCCCTTCGCTTCACAATGATTTATCTATTTTTATTCAAATATGAGATATTAAAATAATATAAGTGGGTAAATCATAATGGTTGGAGAAAGTGCATACTCCCTTTGTTTTATTTATTTGTCTATCTTTTATAAATTTATTGTGGAGAGTATTTTTATCAAAGATAAACAAATTAACAAGACAGAGGAAGTACGGTATAATTTATAAACTTTCTTTGTCCATTATACAACTCTAAGAGTTGTATTTAACAACAACAAAAAAACCTTATTTTAATTGTCACTATTAAAAAATTTGATGAAAAATGTTACGTCCTCCGTTTTATTTATTTATTTATCTTTTTATATTTATTGTGATAAATATTTGAATCAAAGATAAAGAAATGAACGAGACGGATTACCATAATTGATAAGTAAGATACCCTTAAAAATTGAAAAAAGATTAGCGTAGAAGGCGATACTCATTTGTTTTCGGTAATTGGTTACATTTGACTGACTTGTTAGGCAAGAAAGTGTTAAGTGAGTACTCGTAGTAAACAAAATAGAAGGGATACATTTTTATTTGAAGTGTGTTCATATTTGTTCATATAAGTACGGAGTGTTGGTTAATTATGTTTCTCAATAATTGGAGGAGTAATGAGTAATGAGTAATGAGTAATGGCGTTGCGTGATCTTGTGGTTAGTTCGCTTTCGAACAATGTACACGGCCCCTCTTTTATGCTAGCTTCCTCATCTGTCAATTCTCACATTTGTGTTACCAAAATAAGTTGCGTCAATTTTGATTAAATCGTTGTTTTTTTTAAGGAGAGGCTGAGAGTTTAAGATAAGCCAACTGATGATGGGGATGAGTACTCTGTAGTAGAAACATGTGCTGCTTCGGTGTCCACAATCCATAATAATGATATGGGATATTGTTGTTGTTGATACTTGATATGGGGTAAGTCCTACAAAATTCACTCTTAAATTCTTCAATCTCGTATTATTGTTATTATTATTGTTGTTGGTGAATGCTTATAAAGATCATTTTTCATTCTTACACTACTGATATGGGATAAGGGTCGTTTATTACACCCTAATATGACGCGTCTTTTGTTTAATAATTGCTTCAAATTACTTTTGTTGCTAGCAATACTTCTTAAGGTTGCGTTTGGGTACTCGGAATTGATTTGAATATCAAGAATTCAATTCCTGTATTTGAAATTCTAGAATTCAAATCTAAATCCAAATCCAAAATGATGTTTGGGTATCCTTGGATTTGGATTTGGATTTCGGACGGGTGGAGCCGGGTCAAGGTCACCAATTTTTGTTTTTTAAAATTTTTCATTAGAAAAATGTAAATGTTCAAATACGGGAAAAATAATAAAGAAAAACAAATACTACGACAAGATTATGCGAAAAAACAAAGAAACGACAAGTGACGGAATTGAAATGACTACTATATACTAGGAATTTGAGAAACCCAAATTTGAACTAGGTTGGATTTGGTCAGAATTTCAAATCCAAATTCAGAGATTTCCAAACGCTCAAAATATTTCAAATCCGGAATTCAAATCCAAATCCAAGTTCCCAAACATGCCATAACGTAAATGATGATTAATACAGAGTAGTACATTTATTAGTACATCGGTTTTAAAGCACCGTTACTTAGAGTAAGTGCATCGATTTTATACGTAGTATGAGAAATTGCAAGCTAGTCGTTCAAGCATTGTTTTTCTCCTTTGATATCAGTTACTTCAAACTACTATGGAGTAGTTTAATGAAAATAGTAGGAGCAATTTAAAAGAATCTATAAAATATTTCAAACAATCAAATTGTTACTAGTATTTCTTACCAAATAATTTGATTAAAAAAATGAATTGTATACTCTGTAGTTTGTAGGCGTATGGATCAAGTTAAGTTTGAACATTGTAACTTGCAATACATTTGATGAAATTATAACTTAAAAATTTAACACGACAAATTGAATTAGTAGCAAACTAAATTACCATCTTTACTAGACTATGACCTCATTAACCTGATTAACAACAATTTTACAATTGTAACAAAAAAAACATAATTTTACAATCGATTGGTCTTCCTTTTGACGAACATATCGATTGTAACGTTAAAACATGTCAAATATAACCAATTAGAAAGAAAATGCAAAAAAAATTCCTACACCCCAAACACATAAATTTATCTTATCCCATATATTTGACCCGTTATAAAACAGATATTTCCGTCTTATGCACAAGTTTGTCTTTTCCAATGGTAGGCTTACATGAAGGAGTGAGCATACTAATGTGGAGTTAGAGGTGTTCCCGGTTAAATCAGAAATCAATGATTGTTGGTTGAGCGAACACGTCACGGGAATCTGAATCTAGTTAAGTCACGCACACAGGGAGGGAGAGACTCAAGAGAGGGAGTCCGGTGGATGATGATCGAGCATGTAAATCATTTAATGTGTGTGTCCAGAGACCAGAGTCTAGACTACTCCACAAGTAAGTCTACAACTACAATTTGTTTCTTATAGGAATACCTTTCACAATTCACAAGCAACAATCTTACATTTACCAACTTTTTTTTTTTTTGGAGTTCAAAGACTCAAAGCAAATACGGTATCTGTTTTTCAAAATAGTACTCTCCTCTCCGATCTGTCCCAATAGATGATTTACAGTTACTTTATGAATAAAATTTAAAATAATAAAAGAAAAATTAATTTTTGTTTACTAAAAAGTAAAAAGTAAAGGATAAAACTTTCTCTAAAAGAAAAGTATGAACTATTAACTAATACAATCAAAAACGAATGCAAACTATTGACTGAGATGGAGAAAATATGAACCACAACCTAAAAATTATGAAAATGGACTTCAAATGGAACTGATTGTTTAAAAAATCTATTATTATCCTCCATCCCCATTATTTATTATCTTTGATTTTGACGCAAAGTATTCATATGATGAGACTATGAGAGTCATGATAACTACTCCCTCCTATTATAGATTTTGTTCCTTCTTTTGGGCACGAAAATTAAGAAAATAGTAAAATTGATTAAAGGTAAGAAGGGAGAATTGAAGAAAGAATAAAAAATCGATTAAAAGTATAACCAAAAAGGTAGTACTCCCTCCCATCCATTCAATTCTTTACACTTACTATAAATGGACAATCCAATCAATTCTTTACATTCCCTTTTTGGCAAAAGACTTTACCATATAACCCCCATATCTTTCCTCTATTTACACAAAATACCACTACTTTTTCCTTACTTTAAATTTGGTGGACCCATAAAACCATTTGATTTACCAATAATACCCTTACTTTTACCACTTTTCTTAAAACTTGTGAAACCCCCCATGTAAAACATTGATTGGATGGGAGGGAGTAATAAGGAAGAAAAATAAACTAAACCCAATAAAAAAATACGGAAAAAATTACTCCATAATAGGAGGAATACTAATCAAGGGAATGAGATGGTGGAATGAGCCATTTCCACCATTATTACCAAATGTTTAGCAATGTACCCAGGTACAGTCGGCATCTCGATTTCTTTCACCTTGGTAGTAAAATCGCGATTTTCAAATGCCCTCAAAGATTTACTATCGGACACTTTCGAAAAAGTGATTTATATTAGATGAACACTTAAAAGACAAACGTGGGAGTGTGGCAGTAAATAGAAGCATGATGAAATTGGATGCACTATTAAGGAATACTCGTACCCCCATATAAAGAGGTGAGGTTAGCTTTAGTACCCATGGCCATCTCACATGCACCTTTTCATCTAACTGACTTAAAAACTCAACACTGAAGAGTGTGGAAGTAAGTTCAGTAAGCTAAGTCTCAGCTTGTTGTTGAAGGGACAGTAATACAGTACAGTACATATCAAACTTAAATACAGTAATAATACTCCAGCAATTACCATACGTTTGGTTTTAGGCCTCTTTACTTTACTTTACTTTACTTGAACACATTATTCCAGTCACTTTGCTTTCCATCAGAATCAGTTGTTCCTTTCTTCATCATTGCTACAAATTCCTCATAATTTATTTGTCCATCCTACATCCATTTATTTTGTCACAATATATAATCAGCATTTTTACTTTGAAGAAAAAAAATACTCAGTTTAAAGAAAAGAGGTTGATTATTACTTTGTCAGTGTCAACATCATCAAGTATCTCTTTGATGGTTGCCTCATTTCCCATTCCATATTCCTCCATCGCTTGTCTAAGCTCCTCTTTTGTGATATATCTATAAAAACACGCTCGCTCGTCAAAACGTCTACTCTGGTCTAATAATAACAACGGCGCAAACACTTATTCTACAGTCTGTACAGAGTACAGTGATACTAACCCACTGTTATCCTTGTCAAAGTACAGGAAAGTCTTGTACAGATTTTCCTCTTTATCAAGTCGATGTCGGTGCATAGTTGCCGTGATAAATTCCATGTAGTCAATGCTTCCACTATTATCAACATCAGCCTGTCAGAAACAATAACTCAGTCAATAAGCTGCATAACTCTAACAACGCTTTTGCAGATACCGGCTAGCTTAATGCATTGTTTGTAAGGGCCGGGGATTGAAGAGAATTTGAAGTTGTTACCGCTTCCATTAACTGCTGAATTTCGGGTTCAGAGAGGCGGGAACCCAGCCTTGCCAGTCCTGCCTTGAGTTCCTCCAGAGTGATTGTGCCACTTCTGTCGGTGTCAATGTTGTTGAACATTTGTTTTAATCCTTTGATTTCTTCGTCTGGCAGATTTTCTGCCATTACCTGCATATCAGTATACTCAAATTCAGTACCTTCAACTAACTGGTTGAACGATACTACGAAATTTTCAATGAGTTAGCAAAGCAGAAATACTGTTTTTTATACGACTCAAATTAGAAACAAGCAGCTTAGGAGGAGTGTATTGTCATTTGTGTTACCTTGAGAGCAAGCTTCTTGAGTTTGTTCATTGCTCTGAACTGCTTCATTCTAATGAGAACAGCACTGTCGATTGGTTTGTCAGATGTTTGACCGCCTTCTTTGAGCCACGGATGTTCTGTTTCATGCATCAACACCATTACACTAGTGTTTCAATTCTCAAAGGCTCTTGGTGACGAAGAAGCAAACAGATATAGTTAGTGATTGTCGACTGACGACTACTTTACAATATATAAAAAAAAAGTCGATAGTTTTAGCGAGTCATTTTGCTGAACAGGAAACTTACCAAGTGCTTGGGCTGCAGTAATGCGAGCCTTCGGATCTCTAGCTAACATTTTAAGAATTAAGTCTTTGGCATCTGCGGATATCGATGGCCAAGGTGGAGATTCCAAATCAAGCTTTCCTTTCAGAATCTCAGTAAAAATCCCAGCTTCAGTCTCTGAAATGGTAATTTCAGCATTATTGTGTATAATGTTGTGTATTTATGAAGTGAACAACTTTTAATGTGTGAAGTTTAGGCATACCGGCCCAGAAAGGTGGAACACCGGATAGAAGAATGTATAACATGATTCCAGCACTCCAGACATCGATCTCTATGCCATATCGACGCTGTAAAACCTCTGGAGCCACATAATATGCACTTCCTACCAGTTCTTTGTACACCTTTCCTGCAACATTGTTGCAGCTCAGTTCTCATGGCTTAAAATTATTACGCAATTACATCTACAGCCTGTAATTTGCAAGTGAGAAATTCTTTGATGCATGAAGTTTAAAATCATCAAAAATATCATATACTTCATTTACCAGTGACTTCCCTTACTTCTATCATGCGGCTAGTATAAATCCGCATTATTCATTTCAGCAAAACATCAAAAATCGGTTTTGTTACCATATAATTTATCTAGTGACATTTCACAGCATATTATCAGGCTATCAGCACACGAAACAATAAAAAAGAATGTAAAATCAAACTGTATAAACACAGATTTCATTCACCAACCTTCCTCAATGAAAACAGAAAGGCCAAAATCAGTAATCTTCAGAGGAGAATTCTCATCCTTCGAAACCAAGAGAAAATTCTCAGGCTTCAAATCTCTATGCATAACCCCCATGAAATGACAAACATGAACAACATTCACAATCTGCTTAAAAACAACAGCAGCCTCTTTCTCAGAATAACTCACTTTCGCCACAATCCTATCAAACAACTCCCCACCGGAGCAAAGCTCCATCACCACATACAAACTATTCCTATCTTCATAAGCCCCTTTAAACTCAACGATATTTGGTTGCCCACTAAGATGCTGCATTATCAAAATCTCCCTCCTTACATCTTCTATATCCTTTTTATGCCTCAATTTCAGCCTAGAAATGGACTTACATGCATATTTCAAACCACTTGATTTTTCGGTACACAAGTAGGTGACACCAAACTGCCCCCTGCCTAGCTCTTTGTCTAGCTTATATATGGAGGCGATGTCCGCGTAAGGTTTGTTCAAAATGGGGCCCAGATCCTGGAAATACGAAGGCATTGCCGGCGGTCTTGAAGGAGGAGGAAGCGGTGGAGGTCTATACTTGGTCTTGTCAGCTGCGTCCGAGGAAGAAGATGAGATTGCAATGTCAAGTGTTCTTGGACAGCAAGAATCTGAAGAAAAACAATTTCCCATTAAATATTTTGTTTTGCTTCCACTCTTTTGAGAAAGAATGGAGACACAATTATGGGTTGTAGTTGGATAAATTTGTGGGATGTTTTTGGTTCTTTAATGATGGAAAGGAAGCCAAGTTAGTCAAGTTACATACCTAAATGTTTATGATGCCTTGCTTTGCCCAAGGGAGATTATGCTTTTGCTGACAATATATATATTTTCTTTTGGGTAGCTTTTTTGCCTCAACCAGCATGTTTGTATCAAATATAGACTGCAAAGTAAATTATTCTTGCTTTGTATCAAAAATATGCATCAAACTGAATCACATTGCTAGTTTTTTATAGTTTGGTAGTACATTCAACCTCCACTTTACCTTGCCATAGACAGGAGCCTAGGAGCACTGCTGTAGATGTGGAATGTTGTTGTCGGGAACGATCCTCGTTCAGATTAATGTCATGCATCTTAACTTTGTAGCTTACATGACAAGATAAACCATGAACTGATAAAAAAAAACATGTTTTTACGGATAATAGATCAGTTGAAACATCGGCAACAGGCTGATCAGACTACGCTGCTCTCATGAATGAATCAGAATTCGAAAGTATGATTAATTTTGCGTTTGATGATTAGTAGTACGAAGTATAAGAGTATCATACAAAAGGCATAATACACTGACATATCATTTTGAAACAACTAAAGTTGAAAGGTTTAAGATTAATAACCTTAACATTAAACTCTTTATCTTAATTTCTACCCTCCTGCTCCTGCTCTTTCAATATCTGCTGTCTCTGCTTCTCGGCAAGCTTGTCAATGGCAGCTTGTACAGCATCTCGTCCTCCAATCAACAATCTAGTTATAAGTTCAGGATCCTTCTCAAATCGAGCTTCCTCAAACTCTTTCCGTGCATTTTCCCTCAAAACATCTCGCCACAATATGCCCCGTGAGTCGGGCCACATGAAAAAACGTGTTGCTCTGAATATATCCCTGTAGAGACACAATGCTTCCCGTCTTGTACTGGTAAGCCTTTGGCGGTTTAAAATCTCAGTTTGATCGTCATCATAAGACGGTTTCTCCTTGACAACATGGCGATCTAGCAGCTCTTCAACCGTGTCTGGACCATTATGAAGTGTTCGCCAGCATGCAGCCTTGCCTAATTTGTTCACTGCAGAAGATAAAGTTGGAGACTTTGGCAGGTGTGTGATCATGTCTCTATATGCCACACCAGGGAGGGGATTGAAAATGCAAGTAGCAACAATTGGAATAGTAAACGTTGTCCTGGAATCGCAGAACATAGTAAAATCAGGCAGGCGGAGAAAGGGTTCAACGGGTCGAATTGGACCATAAAATTCCCAAGTTTCATGTAAAACAATCACCAATAAAACAACACGTGAGATTGATTTCTCAGCCTCTACCACAAAATCTGTTAACCATCCCAGATTTGCAGCACAAATTTAGATCCATTCAAAGCATACTGAGGAACTCATCTCAAAAAAAATGACAAAATTAAGCGAATGACTGACTGACAACGTGTCGAAGCATTCTTTACTGAAATAGAAGTCACTGGATTCAACTGTGAACTCGATTTTATGCAGTTCATTAGTACACAGCTTAACTGTGTTCTCAGGACAAGGATGACCCCTCACAATCGCAAACATGTAATTTCATAGAATCCGTCTCACATTCACGAATATAAATGAAACTGAACAAAAATTGTTGCTTAAGAGTTCTAATCAAAAGTCAATATCCTGAAGAAACAGACTGGAAATGTGAAGGGAAAAGTTTGTCTCACATTTCATCTTTCAACACTTCCGCACCTGGAAATATTTGCAGGATACACACAATATACTTACTATCTCAATATCTATGGCATATGTCTTAGTCTACTGGATAAGACAGAGGTAGCCCAAACAATATGTCCGAGGTTTGATCTTTCCAGGTCAA
Organism: Agrostemma githago; assembly: GCA_958450325.1. NCBI lineage: Eukaryota > Viridiplantae > Streptophyta > Magnoliopsida > Caryophyllales > Caryophyllaceae > Agrostemma > Agrostemma githago. Next base: position 4,819,440 of record OY288255.1, read on the forward strand.
TGTAAAAATATTTCTCATAAGTACAATTTTCGACCAAAACTAATCATAGAATGATGATCAAAACAATACACAAATAGAATTCCACCCACAAAAAAACCTAAAGTGAATACAGAAATCCAGATCATAAAATTCTTCGTACCTGTTCTTGCCGCTTGATGACAAGGAAGAGAGAGAGAAAATCACCCAGTAATGTCTTTTAATTTTAATTTTCTATTTTGCGTACATCATCAAGATTCAAGATAACATGAGAAACAGGCCCACTCAAATATCAGCCCAGTACCTGAATTCAGTGGCCCAATGAGTTAATACGACGTCGTTTCCAACTTCCTTGCTAATTGTCAATTCAGTGTTCTTCCCCAAATTTACCTTAAAACCCTACTTAAACCTCTCATCCTTCATTTCAATTAAACTCAACCCTAAAAATCAAAACTTTCTTCAAACCCAGTTCCTTAATCTATCTAATTATGGCGTTAATTAGATCAAGATTACATCTTGCTTTCCCTAAATTCTGTATTAAACCCTTCACCTCGTCATTTTCTACAGTTCTTCAACCCCCTCAAAACCCTGATTTGTCTGAAGAAGAAGAAGAAGATGATGATGAAACCCATGAACGACATGGTGCTAGTTTAAGCTCTAGTATCTCTCCTCAAGAAAACCCAGTTGTTCAGGGATTGCATTCATTGATCAAAGACCATTATAAGAAAAACCCAAATTTAGACCTAAACCCTAGCGTAAATCTCACAATTTCCTCCCTTTCTCACTCATTCTCTCAGCTTACTCCAGGTGAGTCTATTTCGCCTTCGGTTGTCGTCTCTGTTATCGAAAAGTGTCGGCTTGTTCGACATGGCACTCCCTTTACCCAAGCTCTCGCCTTTTTTAATTGGGCAGTCGGGCAAGGGGACAATAATGCAGAAAATTTTAAGCAGGGTTTTATTGAGATGCTTGATTTAGCTGCTAAAGTTAAGGCATTTGATGTAGCCTGGGGTTTAATCGAGGATATGAAACGTCGAAAATTAGAAATTCCATCAGATATTTTTGTTGTATTGATCAGGAGGTATGTTAGGGTTGGTATGATTTCGGAGGCGATGCACGCGTTTAATAGGATGGAGGAGTATGGTTGCAACCCTGGTACTGGTGTAATTACTGCTGTTATGGCCATACTTGTGAAGAGGAAAAAGGCAGTTGAGGCTCAGTCGTTTTTCGATGGGTTAAAGGGTAAATTTGAGCTTGATGTGGTTATTTACAGTAACATGGTTAATGCTTGGTGTAGGGTTGGTAATATTCCGGAGGCTGAGAAGGTTTTTAGCGAAATGAAGTCGAAGGGAATTGATCCTAATGTGTATACTTGTACTATTGTTATTGATGGATTGTGTAGAAACGGGCAGATTACACGAGCCCATGATGTTTTCTCAGAGATGATTGAGAAAGGTTGCCAACCTAATGCCGCAACTTTTAATAACTTGATGAGGGTTCATGTGAAGGGAGGGAAGACCGAGAAAGCCTTGCAGGTTTATAATCAAATGAAGAGGCTTGGGTGTCAACCCGATGTCATCACGTATAACTTTTTGATTGATTGTCATTGTAGGGATGGGAATAGGGATGATGCCATGAAGTTGATCCACCAAATGATAAATAAGAATATTGTGCCTACTGCTAATAGTTTTAACCCGATATTTCATATGATCGCGCAAGCAAGGGATGTGAATGCTGCTCACAGGTTGTTTGCTAAGATGAAAGAGTTGAAGTGTCAGCCTAATACCGTGACTTATAATAAGCTAATGAGGATGTTTGTTGAATCTAAGTCGACTGATATGGTTTTTAAGCTCAAGAAGGAGATGGATAAGCTTGAGGTCGAGCCTAATGTGCAGACCTATAGGATTTTGATCGATATGTTTTGTGATATGGGGCATTGGTCCAATGCGTGTAAGTACTTCAGGGAGATGATTGAGGAGAAGAAGCTGAGACCAAGTAACAATGTGTACGAAAAGGTTCTAAAGCAGCTGAGAATTTCAGGACAGATGAAGAAGCACGAGGAGTTAGTGGAGATGATGGTTAAAAGAGGATTTGCTTCTCGGCCCTCTGAACCTTGTGTTGTAGCTTGAAACGAAGAACAACCGTAATTGGAACTCATATCTAGGCTAAAGTGTTGTGAGCATCCTTAATTGTGACTCATGCGGGCTCAGAAAAAAGTCTCCCCCAAGATTGTGTAAGGTTTCCTTCTTGCTTAGCTTGTAGGCTTAAATGCTGTATGCTGTACACAGTTAGGGCTGTTTTGTTTTTCAGATTGCGCTTCTGCTCTTCAGATAATACTTTTATGTTTTTTTTTTAAAAAAATTTTTTTTTGGAATTTCCATGGTGTATCTTAGAGTATTAAATACCAAAGTTTCAAGGTTTACAACTGACTATAAGAGTATTAGCTGTTAGAATGTTCTCAGTATAAATACCAATATCGTACCTTGAAACTGAGACGGTCTTCTGTGTTTAACTATGCTATTATTTTGTTGTATGTATATAACCAACCATCTCATTCTAGTTTCTGTAGAAGAATAAATATAGTACATAAATAATGTACAGACTAGTAGTGCATCTTGCAAGCTATACTCCCCAGGGTGTTTTGACTAATGCTCACCTTGTCCTGCAAGTTGCACCTACGCGTGTTTATTAAATTTAGCTGCAGGTTTCAGACAAAAAAAATATGAATCTTCAGTTTAATGGTGATGCCTATATGGAGAGATCGGTCTTTAGAGAAGGATATGCTGGTATCCTTTCCATTAAGGATAAGCAAGGAAACACAACACAGTTTTTTAGTCTCATGATGCAAGTATGATCAGATATACAGTTGAAAATATACAAATTTGGGTATATTAACCATAGTGGGTACCTGATACAGTTTTGTAGGAGTTAAAACGTATGGCTTTATATCATATTTGTATTCCAGAACTATAAAACCCTACTTGTGAACTGTTCCCGAAGATGACCAATCTCAAACATAACACATACTCCCTCCCATCCATTCAATTCTTTACATAGGCCCATCATTTCTTCTCACAAAAACGGTTCCCACGTAAAGAATTGAATGGATGGGAGGGAGTACTCATAAGTAACTCCCAACCTTAGCTCAGTTTGAAAAAAAACCTCACCGATCTTACCCAAGTTGCTCACAGTTCAAGACTTCTGAAAGTTACTATCTTTGTGGAAGGTGTAATGTGCTGGTTTTTATGCGCCTGCATTGTAAACAAGGATATAATATGTTTGGGTTTAGGCTTTGCAGTAATCATTGTAATTGTCTGATATCATTTGGAAGTTTGCTGTAAAAATGTGTGTTGCAGTGATATCATTTTGAGCTCTTATTACTCCCATTAATAATTACGCCACCCCAAACAAGCCCTTATTTTTGGGGTTTAAACTTGTACACACGGTGAGTCAGTGATCTACAGTGGGTTTAAACTTTCATAAATTCTTTGGTCTTATTTAAGTGTTTATTTGTACTCCGTATGATTTTTGTAGGTACTACTTTGATGTAGCATTGAAAATGTTCCCTTATCTTTTTCAATGGGCTGAAAAATTCACTATTGTTTGGCTTTAGAGTTTGATGGATACAAAATAGTTTATCAAAATGTTTGATGGGTCAATGCAATTTTACAGTTTTTGTTATGGCTCACTGGGAAATGATCCCTTTGCTTGTTATGTAATGTGATTATGAAGATTGTTATGTAATGTTTAGCAAATCGGATGAAAGAGCTGATGCCAAAAATTATAGGAGATTTTCAAAATGCCGTTGTGCCGGGAAGATCGATACAGGACAATATTTTAGTTGCAGATGAATGCCTGCATAAGCTTCATAGACACAAGACATGTAAAATTGGGGAGATTGCTTTTAAAGCTGACATGAGTAAAACTTATGACAGAATTAATTGGAACTTTTTGCAAAGTGTGCTACAGAGTTTTGGATTTCCAGTCCATTTCTGTAAGATTATCATGCAATGTGTCACTTCTGTTACTTATGCGATTTTAATTAATGGAGCCCCATTAGAATTTTTCAAGCCTACATGTGGATTAAGACAAGGTGATCCGCTATCGCCTTATCTTTTTGTCATATGTACGGAAGTGCTGTCCAGAAATCTCGTCATTTGTGGAAAGAATAGTGAAATTATCGGTATGAAGGTGGCTAAGGCAACGCCCGTTATTTCGCATTTATTTTTTGCTGACGATTCCCTCTTCTTTTTGAAAGGGTGTCGGGATAATATTGCGAATTTCTATAAACTGCTGCGAAAGTATTGTGATTTATCAGGACAGGAGATCAACAGAGAGAAATCAGCTATGGTTTTTAGTCCCAACTGTAACATTGGAATAGTTAGAGACTGCCTGAAATTATTTCAGACCAAACCTTGCGACAAATTGGGTAAGTATTTAGGAATTCCGGATATAAGTAACACGGGGTCCGGAGGTATATTACAAAGAATCTGCGAACAAATTGTTAGGAGAATTGGATCTTGGAATGGTCTATTTCTATCTCCCGCTGGAAGATTGGCTCTTATTCACTCGGTTCTTGCTAACTTATCAAGTTTCTTTCTATCGGTTTTCTATATTCCGATAAGTGTGGCTAAGAAGGTTAACACCCTCTTGGCTCATTTTTGGTGGGCTGGCAATAAATCGGGTCGAACTATTCACTGGAGATCAACCAATTTTCTAAGTTTGCCTAATCATTTGGGAGGACTAGGAATTAGAAATACTGCTTTCACTAATAAGGCGTTGCTAGCAAAAAATGTTTGGAGAATTATTCAGAGTAAAGAGCTTCTGATTAGCAAAGTGTTTACAGGGAAGTATGGTTACATCAGAAATTATGAAGAACTACAAACCTATAAAAAGAAAGGCAACAAATCTAGAGGGAGTATAGGAATATTAAAAGGCAGAGAACTTCTTGAGGAAGGGATGGGAAGGAAAGTTAGATTGGAGGAAGGGCGTGAAAATGATAATATAAAAATCTTTCAGGATAAATGGGTGAACGGATGTGTCCCGGTTATCAAAACCGGAGTGGATCTGGGTGAGCCTAGTTTGGGGGCTGAAGACTGGAGGATTTCGGACCTAATTAGTAAAGAGTTTAGATGGAATAAGATTAAGCTGGAATCAGTTTTTTCAGATGACTGGTGCAGGAAAATCATGGCTATTCCACTTCTACATAGCTATGAGAAAAGTAATTGTTTTTGGACAAAAACAAGTTCAGGCAATTATAGTGTCAAAAGTGGGTATTATGAAATGATCCAAAACAACCCTATTACTTATAAATGTGAGCAGAGATTGAGAAACACATTTTCCAAAATGCCTAATTTCTTCAATAAAATCTTGTGGAAGATTTCGGGACCAACTTCTTGGAAAATTTTCCTTTGGAAAATAATGACTGATTCTCTTCCAATAGGGGTGGAAAGAGAGAAGAGGCAAATAGCAGGATCTCACCATTGTGTGCTTTGTCTTAAGGATGGCGCTGGTATTTCTACACCTGTTATCGAAACTCTGGGTCATTTGTTTCATGATTGTCAAACCAGTAAACTTCTTTGGAATCAAACTCGATTTTGGAATTTACTGGAAAATGAAGAAGAAAGCACAGATTTTAAGGATTGGCTGATGAGGAATATTACGGACTTTCACCAGAAAAATGATGAAGGGTTAGATCTCTTCAATTTTATTAATATCATTTATAACATCTGACTTTTCAGGAATGACATTATCTTCACTACAGTAGTAATCTTTTCCCAGCACTTTATAATCGCTACATTTCATTGATAAGTCGGTATTTTACCTATTTTTGGCCCACATTGATACTCTTATTTAGTCGATTTTACCAACCGTCTTGCTATTATTTAGTCATTTTGAGTGTAATTAGTTTATTAGTCGAATTTAGTCTAATTATTGTCGTTTTATTATATTTCTTGGGATTTCGGTACTGCGCGTCGATGTTTCTATTTGTAGGCACCGACCCGAGAAGAAACGCTACAAGCTAAGAAAGACGGGTCAAGATAGCGGGAGTCGATCAAGGATCGAGACAAAGCAAAGCGGGTCAAGCCTAAAGAGAAGAGTCAAAGATCAGGTTAACCTCGTCCCCACCTCAACTCCAAGTTGGCTCGTTGCAACCCAAATCCACCACAAACCACATTAACCCCCAATTAATCTCCCTCATCATCTTCTTCCCTGATTTTTTCATAATCAATCCACCATTTTTACCCACCTTGACCTCCTCCAACTTCCATCTCCAATCAATTTCCTCATCCACCATTTCTAATTCAATCCCCATCCTCACCATTAATCATCTCTAAACTCCATTTCCATAAATCATCAATTCACCTCCACCTTCTCAATTCAACACTAACCCCAACATCAATTGAATTCATCCCACCATCATCGTACATCATCCTCCATCATCAATCAGATTCACCATCAATCATTATCCTTCAAACCAACAACCTCCATCAATGGCTTCCCTCGCCATTAATCTACCACCACAAACCGGATTAGTCTTCGTCGAGTTCCCACCGGCGCGCATCTCCAACAGCCGACATCATCTCCGACCTCAGAATCGAGCCACCAGATTGCCGCCACCAACCACCGTCACTCACCAACGCACGTCGAGCCGTGCGTAACCGATTCAGGGAGCAGTTGGCCGTGCATAGTCGACCGTGCGCAACCCAGACTACCGTGCTCTTTGTTTCTTGTTGAGTTGGATTTTGTTTTGAAGAGAAATGACGAAACAGCCCTTATTATTACTCTTTCTACTTCATTTAAGTGAAGGACAATTAAGTCATTTTCTATGTTGTGACATATTTATATCCTAAACCCTCATTTTGTTGAGAGCAAGGAGAAAGCAGGAGTTAGAGTAGAGAATTAGATAGAGAAGTAGCAGGCAGCAGCTCGAGATTTAGGAAAGGGTTTAGTAGTTCATTTCAATTAGTTTAGTCTCTTAATTTAGTTCAAGATTTAATCTTTTTGTATTATTTCTCATCCAATCAAATTTTCATCCTCTTTGGTATAATTCTCTCTCCTTTTCTTAGTTATTGTTTATCCTTTAAGTTTTATGTTTATGTTAGATTAGTAATTATTTACTTCAAAGTTATTATCTTTGTCAGTTAATTGTGTTTAGTTTTATGATTTCATGTTTGTTTAGTTTATTTGTGAGTAGTTATATTATGTTTAGTATTGTCTCTAGATTAATTATTAGTATTTGGATTAGTTTAATTTTGATGGGTAGTGAGTACTCTTTTTCTAGGGGACGATTTGGCCCCGATATGTCTATATTGTGGGTTTGAATTTCAATGTTGGATTGTTTGGGATAAATGGAATTGGGTAGTTTGGGGGATCGGGAATCAACTTGGCATTTGGTTGTGTTTGAACCCTTGACCCTTGTCCACCGACGGGAGTCGGTTAGGTCTAGGTAGTAAAGCTCGTCTCTTGTCATGCCTTGCCCCGCCTAGTTGAACACGGGAGTGAGAACTTGGTAGGGTACCCTAACTATCGGTCTAGACTCTTCACCTTGGGAGAGGGGGGAGAAAGGACCGGGATTAGACGCGGACTTAATGAGTCGACTCACGAACCCGGGAGGGAGGTGATCGGTTTTAGCTTAGTTGGATTACGAACCCGAGAGGGAGGTAGCCAACCCCTAGAGGCGTTCCACTATTCCTATCATCCCTAGCAATTCGATGCTCGGTATTCCTTACCCACGATTATGGCATGTTGGAGGTTAAGTCGGACCCTAGGCCTTTCTCTATTGAGTAATCGTCGTTTTTAGTTTTCTACTTTCTTTTTTGTAGTTTAGTTCACCAATCCTACCTCTCTTTCGACTTAGATAAACATTTAGGGTAAACACGACTAGGCATCACTTTGCTCCTTGTGAGATCGACCCTCTATTGTGCTACGATTACATCGTACGCTTGCGAGGTATTTAAAACTCCAACATTCATCAATCAATGTCTTGACTGACATTTGGGAAGGATTTAGAGAAGCCTACTTCTCAGGTAAATTTGATTAACAACCGTTTTCCTACTTCTGAGAAGGACAATTTGAGATTGGGTATCAGAAACTCGGAGGTAGTATGGTTGATTTCACCAGTAGATCAGAATGGTCAATGCTCTACTACTATTATCAATGTTGATGCAGGTTGGATTCGTAATGGGAACGCGTCGGCTGGTTGGATCATCACTGGTGTTGGACAATATGGAGGACATTATGCGACAAGATCTGGAAGTATGAGTTTTTTAGCTGAATCTCCATTACAAGCAGAAGCATTAGCTGCTATCGCAACACTAAGATGGGCTCTGTCAGTCGGGTTGCTCCATATTACTTTGGAAACTGACTCCTTACAACTTGTTTGGCAACTGGCAGATGTGCATAACAAGCATCATTGCATTCGAGATATCATTTAAGAACTTTTAAACATGTCCGCTTATTTTCATTGTGTAGCATTTAAATATATTCCCCGAAACCTTAATACCTGTACGCACGAATTAGCTTCTAAAGCTTTGCGCAAAGGTTAAGGTAGGATTGTATCTTTCTTCGGCAAAAAAAAAAAAAAGAAAAAAGAAAAAATTGAGAATCATTGATCAACTAACTTCATGTTGAAGCTCTTCTCCCCTCATTTCGGATGAAGTCTTGCAATTATCAATCTATTATCCGTTTAGCTCTGGATACGATATTTTTCAGACCGATCCATGTTACTCCATATGTAATGCAGTAGAGAATATATTTAGGAATAGAGAACATACATATTTCAAAATTAATGAAAACACTTATGTAAAGAGTTTTCTTATGATTGCACTTGGCAACAAGAAGCCCTTTCTGGAGCTCTCGGTTCCGCTTTCTGCTTGGTTTGTGGCTAAGCAGCTTAAGCCTACAAAACATAGTTCCTACTTTACTAAGGGACTTCCTGTTCTTGGAATCAACTTCTATATATACTGTTTTATGTACTAAATTTTTCAAATTTAATGTTACATTGTGCTTGATTTTGGCATGAAAACAGTGTTTAGTTGTAACTTTGGTCATCCTGTGTCCTGTTGTAATCTGAACAGCGCGTGAAAATTGTTTCTTTGTGTTATGAAATATGAACTCTGGAATTTCATATGCTTCAGTTATTAGATGCATATGGATTCATATCACTTCATATTCAGACCACTAACCATAATGACTTGCAGAAGATTGGTTATTCTATGATCTGCGGAAAGAAGCTAGGGCTACATAGCCGCTGCTAGGACCTGAATGCTACGAAGTATCTTCTTGAACTCTGTTCTACTTTCTGGGTACAACGGTATTTTTTCTTGATTTCTGTTTTGCGCTTACATGTTAATTTGTCTTGATTATTGATACAACGACTATTCATGTGGAAACTATTTTTTGAACTTGTGCTACTTTATGTTGCACTTTCCTATGTCCACGCGCAGACAGGCACACTCCTTCCTGCTCGTTTATATACAGAGTAGTTTTCATTTAATTTTGATGGTTAAACGATTCTTAACTCTTGCACATGCACCTATACTAGTCACAATGTATGATAGGTATGCGCACGGTACAACTTTATAGAAACGATAATTTGCGACTATATTTCTTGATAAATACCAATTAAGTGAGACATATTTTGCATTGTCTCTATACATAAGTGGAGAAATTGGCATAATAGGTTAACCAGTACGTATGTGAAATGGGGATGTTATAAATGGGCTAGTGTAGTGTAAGCTTGCACGTTGACTTGTGTAATAAAGTTGGCGCGTGACTGATGGTGATGAGAAATTCGACGAGATTAGAATGTAAGCTGCTAAATATTACTCGTACTCTGTATTATTTTGTTGCTGCAGCTAGCTAGCAAGGCAAAGTAGTCCTCTGGTAATAATAATGGCCTGCCTGGTGAGGAAGGAAGAAGAAAAAGTCGAATCAAAATGCCTGTCAACACGTACCGCCTGTCGTCAACAATTTTATCTTTGTTGAGATTATTCATGTGTGATTGTGTGTCTATATGTAGATACACAAAATCTTGGAAGAGATGGGAGACCACTCTTCAGTACCACTACTCTATGTCAGGAGACCTACTCGTATGTAGAATATCCCCAATCATTTTTCCATTTTCTGTTAGCAAATCAACATAATTGTATTGTTATGGATGATGTGATATGGAAGTTGATTTCTTTTGAAATTAGATTATTACTCTCATATCTCTTTGCCTTTATTGATTGTTTCGAATTCTGATGATACTTGAATATATTCAGCAAACTAAACTCTATATATCTAGACAATACAATTCACATACATGTAGTAGATCAGTAGATGTAAGCAAAATCCAAATACTAATACAATGATAATGCCCAACTTAAATAAACTTCTGCCATCCTTTCTTCTCTCACTGCTTGTCCTTATATCATCATTAATCTCCAGAAACGATGGACTAACAATGAGGATGATTCCTATCAACTCCCCTCATTTGAATATCGTGCCAAAACAAACCACTATGTATCAACGACTCGAGTTTTTCAATAACATATCCCTGTCACGGTTATACAATAATCACAAAAATGACTTATCCCCTGGCGCTATTAAGTCGCCGTTTATTAGAGCTAAGTCCAGTTTGTTTGTAACTCAACTTTCACTCGGGGAAGGTAATCATGCCTTCTACTCTCCTTATCTCCTCCTTGACATTGGTTCCGAGATAACTTGGGTTCAGTGTGAAGGTTGCGATCCTTGCTTTAAGGTAAATGGGAAAAACTTTGCCTACAGAAGGTCGAGTTCCTTTAAACGAGTCACCGTATATGATGAGATGTGTTTTTCCCACGAAATTACCTATCAAGGCTCTTGTGGCCTTTCTCTCAATTACGGCACTGTTCCCCCTTTCCCTCGCGTTGAAGGCCTTTTAAGCCGAGAAAACTTTTATTTCAAAGTATGGATGGCTTCCAAAGCATCCGGGAGGAACCCTCGATCTTTGTTATTCAATGTATCCCAGTATGGATCAACGTGAATTTCTGACCGTGACTTTACATTTCTTGAATGATGAGCAAACCGGAGAGATTGATATGGTGTTAACCAAAGATCAATTGTTTGTTGGCAACCTCGAGTTTTCAGGTGAGGATCAAGGGGTTTGTTTGACGGTAATGCCGATTGACAACATCAGTTACTCTATACTTGGAGTATTCCAACAAGTCAATTTTCAGTTTTTATTTGATGTTCACAATACTCGTTTATCTTTTGTACCTCAGAATTGTTTACGATATACGAGTATACCATAAGTAGGGGTGATAAGAACGAATTTGATATATTCAATGCGACCGACTTTTTGTGTAGTCCAAAGTATTGTATCACATCTTGCTGAGCAATGAAGTCGGTAGATCACGTCTGCCTATCTATCAATCTATCTATCTATGATGAGGCCAGCAAGGAATTAGAGTCTGGTGTAGGCACTAAAAATTTATTAAAGTGCCGAATAAATTAAATTAATTAATTATTTTGAGTTAATACGATATTTTAACTCAATTTAATTATTTTGTCCCGAGTAAATAAAATATGGGTCAATCCGAATTACAAATTGGCTTATTTGGATCATTAAACCCGAAAAGAAGACAAATTGGGCCAATGTCACTCATAAGCCCATAAACGGGCCTGTGACTACAAAGTCCACCAAGGAGAACCAAAACTCTATAAATAGAGCTCTCCTCATTCATTTGAAGAGGAATTGGAAAATTCTGAAGCAAAGGATCCAGAGAGAAAAGACACAAAGTCGCTACAAGCCTCTCCATCAAATCCGTCGCAAGCAGTCAATAAGCACGATAAATCGCGCCGCCTGCTCAGAAGATCCAAGACAAATTCAAACATTCAAGGGAGATTCAAGTCCAAGCGACCCTCTCGAGAATACCAAATTACAACGCGAGCAAGGCAGTACAAGTCAGCTACGCACGCATCCCTCACGTGTACCGCGTGCACGTGTTCCCTAAACGGCGTTAGAATCAGAGGATACATTAGAGGTTGTACACAAACTTTTGATAAATAATTAATAAAATTTATTTGTTTTCCTTGTTTTGTATTTCAGTTAGCTGCGATACAAAATTTGTGGTTACAAATTTTAGTGAACCCGACGTGAAAATCTCTACCTCTCATCTCTACCGCCGAAGCAACCAAGACTACTTCTCAAGAAGATGTCTACCAAATAAAGCAACACCTTCAACACCCCCAGGAAGGCCTACGCTGACATTCTCCAACAGTCTTCTGGCGTCGTCACGCAATCCACCGGCATGGTCACCAGGGCGAAGGCGAAGAAGGCTACCCTCGACGCCGCTGCTGCCAGCCTACGCGCTGCCCACGTCCCTACTAGGCCGCGTAAGATCTCTGCTGCCTCAATTGCTGCTGCCGCCGAAGCCATAATTGCAGCATCTTCTCCTTCCCGCAAGGATGAAGTCTCCAAGAGCAACACCGCCTCCCCGCGCAAGCCCAAGGCATCGCCAAGGAAGAAGGAAGTCGTCACTCCTATCAGCGCTTCGGTGATGATGGCTAGTGGTTCCATCATTGAAGATCAAGTCTTGAAGCTGACCAAGCTTGTTGAAAAAATGCAAGAGGAGAATGAAGAGAAGAACAAGAAGATCGAGGATCTTCAAAAAGAAGTGAGCGAGCTCCGTGAGAAGAAAAACTCCAATGAGCACAGTGACACCGACAAGGACACCGTTCACGAAAGCGACATCGAAAAGGAGGATGAAGATGACGAGAAAAAGGATGGTGAGAAACCTCCAAATGAGAAAAAGAATGGTGAGAAGCCTCCAAAGAACAAGACCGGTACTTACTCCTCGGAGCAGTTGCAGAGTATGATAGCTGACGCAATCAAGGTCCAACTCGGTGAAGGCCCCTCCACTGGAAGATATATCAAGCCTTACACCAAAAGGATTGACGACCTGCGCATGCCTTCCGGATATCAACCCCCGAAGTTCCAGCTGTTCGATGGAAAAGGTAACCCGAAGCAGCACATCGCGCACTTTGTGGAGACATGCAACAACGCTGGAACCGATGGTGATCGCCTAGTCAAACAGTTTGTGCGCTCTGTCAAGGGAAACGCTTTTGACTGGTACACGGATTTGGAAGCCGAATCAATCGATAGCTGGAGTCGTATGGAAGATGAATTCCTCAATAGATTCTACAGCACCAGGCACATTGTAAGCATGAGCGAGTTGACAAACACTTCCCAGTGGGACGATGAACCTGTCATTGACTACATCAACCGTTGGCGTGCCCTCAGTCTTGAATGCAAGGAGCATTTGAATGAAACTTCAGCGGTCGAAATGTGCATCAACGGGATGAACTGGGATCTCCTCTACATCTTGAATGGGATCAAACCAAAAAGCTTCCAGGAGTTAGCAACGCGAGCTCATAACATGGAAATCACAATCAACGGCCACAAGCAAAATAAGGCAACACGTTCCCGGAGACAAGACCATAAGGAGACTAGTGAAGGCATCAGCACGACGTCAAAAGAGTCCATGGCCATCAACATCAGCAATGTACCTACGAAGAGATCAAAAAATCCTAGATCGGACAACAAGAATAATGGATCTACTTTAAAAGAGCTGCTAGGCAAAAAGTATCCGTTTGATGATTCTGACTTGTCAAATATGTTGGATGACCTCCTCAAAAAGAACGTGATACAGCTACCGGATTCAAAACGACATGAAGAGGCTAACATGACGAACAATAATAATTACTGTCGCTATCACAGGTTGATTAGTCATCCGCTTGAAAAATGCATAACTCTTAAAGAAAAGATCATGCAGCTTGTTAAAGAAGAAAAAATCATACTAGATCTCGAAGAAACAGTAGCAACCAATCAAACTACTACGATCTGGAAGACGGCAATGCACAAGAAATCAAGGGGGCAAAAGGAGCTCAAATCACAGCATGTCCATCATCAAAAAAGACAAGGAAGGGGAAACAAAACGTATCCTCCAAAAGAAAGAAAGTTCTTTCCTGTAAAGACTGTCAACCACGTCAGTGTCAACGCGATCTCCGTCCTGGGAAGCAAAGAGAATGGAAATGAAAGTAATGCACGTCCATCGAAACTCTCAGTCTTTGATAGGATACACCCACCCATGAAGAGATCACGTTCTTCGGTGTTCCATCGGTTGGGAAGAGTTGTGACCGAAGAAAGACATCAACTTCCTCTAAATAATTGTCTGTCCATCTTCAACAGGCTAGGAGCATGTGAAGGGGCAATAATTTCGTCGCCAATCCATCAACTTCAAGTGGAGAAACATCAATGCTCAAGCGCTTAGATCCGCCTAAAAGTGGAGTCTTTAGTCGCCTAGGGGTACTCACAAGGACAAGTTGTAATGTGCCTTCCTCGAGTGAAGATGTCAAGCAAATGAAAATAACCTGTAATATCAAAAGTCTCGTCCCTTCCTGCATGAAGCGTATGGAGATAGTAGACATCACTCAAGCGCAACCCCTGAAAGCAAAAAGGCGGGTTGTAGTTCTCACAAATCAACAAAAAACTTCAAAATCTCATAAAAATGAAATGGTTGAAAACATCTCGTCTCCATCAAGCGCCAATGTGAGGGTGGACGAGGGTGAAACATCTTCTACCTTTTGAAAAGCAAGTACGCTCCTAAGCAAGAGGATAAACTGCAAGTACCCTCCTAAGCAAGAGGCTAAACTGCAAACCCTCCTGAGCAGGAGGCTAAACTGCAAACCCTCCTAAGCAAGAGGTTAAATTGCAAGGAAAACTCTCCTAAGCAAGAGGTTAAACTGCAAGCTCTCCTAAGCAAGAGGTTAAACTGCAAGGAAGACTCCTAAGCAAGAGGAAAAACAGCAAAGAAAAAAAAATCTCCTAAGCAAGAGGTTAAACTGCAAGGAAAACTCCTAAGCAAGAGGATAAACGGCAGACAAAGCTCCTAAGCAAGAGGATAAACTGCACACAAAAAAAAAAAAAAAAAAAAAACCCACAAAAAGTTATCCCATGAACTACGTAGGCTTGATCTTGTAAAACATTGTGGACATGACGTAGGTCCACCCCGACGCGGTGAAGCGCGGGTTTGGGTAGGTGAATGAATCTCGTGGTAAGATTGTTCTCGGGTTCGAAATTTAAGTCAAAATGGAGTCGCCACCGAATTTTGTGGTTATTCGGAACCATACGAGCCCACTCTATGTCGTCATGGGCTTTACACAAAGTAAGCCCACTCCGATTTCAGAGTTCATGGGGCTCGTCCCTTTGCATTGCGATACCGATACCATCTATACCGGTAATCGTGTAAAGAATGACTCTCGTTCGCCAAGGGTTTCGGACATCCGGAAACCAAAGGTTCTAAGTAAGGGGTGAGGGTACGTGTTGGGAAGCCCACTAAGGACACCTAACCCCGCCCGCACATGGCGGCCTCTACTAAGACATCGTTCGTGTTCGTGATACGCGCGCTAGTAAAATAATTAAATGATATGCAAACAACGTTTTGTCTAAACATGCGAATTCTGCGTTAACTACGTCATTTAATGCATCTAATTATGGTCGAGTTGAGTTAGCATGCGAGGTTCATTTATAAAGCGTAAAAGCAAATAATAAACAAAGCTCGAAAGAAAGAAATAAAAGCGTACAAGCTACACGGGCGGAAATACAACCCGGATTTCACAATACGTCATAAACAAAATAACGTGAAACAAAGATAAAAACGGACCCATATGTAAACTAGACCGCGAAATTATGTAGATGGACTACCCCGCTTAAATACGTATTATGTCACGTATTAAGCGAAGGACGGAAATATGAGATTGTGGCGTATTGCTAGCCTAGTCTCACATTCCGTAGTCTTGTCCCGACTTATCACGTAAAAGTGGTCAAAGTCGTTCTACGTGTCGTGACATGTGTAGCGTTTTGAAAAATGATGAAGGGTCGGTCAATGGTCTAAAGTCGATAAGAACGGGGCTCGGAATATGTGTCCAAGCCCTCGGGTTTCTGAGTTGCCAGACCCACTCGACCGAGTCATTGATTGACTCGACCGAGTGCGCCATTAACATGGCTACTGCCCGTATTTTAGGGGGTTACTCGATCGAGTGCTTTATGGCACTCGGTCGAGTGTGTCATTAATGGGGCTACTGCTCTGTTTTTGGGGTGCAACTCGATCGAGTGGCCTATGGCACTCGGTCGAGTGCCCCCAGTACGAGTAGTGATTTGCTCGATTTTATGACTTGAAATCGATGGTCGGCCGAGTCAAATACAAATATCGCATGATTTGTATTCGACTCGGCCTCCGGTACTATAATCGTGTAAGAACGATTATAATACCGTCACCGGAGGTTTTATGAAAACGTTTGTGTTAGATTACGAAACTTTGAATTAGTAACGAGATGCATCCCTCTACGTCACGACATCGAAACTAACCCTTTCGAGTTATGTGATGTCGGTATTCGTGTCAACGGGTCTCGTACCAATTATGAAAAGGAATTAAATCGTTCAACTACAACGAGTCACGATCGCGTCACGCCCTTGAGTACATTGGGGCGGGGCTCCTCGAAAGGGCTCCACCTCCGTCGTTGCTCGTAAAGGGATTAGACGGACCAAAAGGTGTTCATTGTAGTTCAACGTTTTAAAACCATTTTTTTGATATTAATATTATATACACGGTATTATTAGAGTTAGTAACGATATAAAAAAAATGATGCGAAATTAGAAATGCGAAAAGATAAAAAAAGTTAGTGCATATGTATGTGTTACTACGATACAACAATATGAAAATGTGCATAAAACGATATTAAAAAGAGACTAGAAAGGAGTTTGGAACACCCTCAACGTACATGCTAGTATTGGCCTCGGAAACGGACTCGTGAACAGCGACAAAGCTTAGGAGTATCGAGGAATGCGCGCGAGTTATGGTGTGTAGGTGTGTGTATGTGTATTGCGTTGGATTATCGAGGGACTAGGCTCGGTTTTGGTGGTGTTTTTCCTAGGGTTTGCAAGGTATGAATTAGGGTTGAAGGTATGACAAAGTATGGCTGAAATGTGTTGTGTAATTTCTGAAGAAAAAAAGTTGGCAAATGCATGGGAATGAGTCGGTATTTATAGACATTTTGCCACGATCTAGGGGCACTCGATCGAGTGGCCCTAATGCACTCGATCGAGTGCCTATTTGGGCGGGTCTGATCCAGTTGGGGACGCTCCACTCGACCGAGTGGGCAATCTACTCGATCGAGTGGATCAACGTGGTTGAGATAAAAGGGGAAAGGTTGACTTGTTTGTTATGGTAGCTTTTTTTGAATTTGATTTGTGCGCCAAAGTGATCTCAGCTGATTTTGTGAGACGGTTTTGCCTTTGACCGGGTTTTGACCCGGTCGGAAAAAGACGGGAAATATTTTTGGTGTCGGTTTTGGCCCAAATTAGTCTTATTTGACTCGGAACGATCCGCTGGGCCTGAATTTGAGGTTTGTTTTGTGAGATTTTTACTCCGCTAAAAGTCCATGTCGGATATTATGAATTTCGTGTCCGAGTCCGAGTATACTAGTCACGTTGACGTCCAATCATCATCGGGTGTTTTTCGGAGACTACCATAGACACGTGGCAGTCAAAATGCGGGTGTCTACAGAGCCCCCACTCTGACTGAGGCTTGGACAAGGCGAAAGTCAGAGTAGCCACCAGGCCAATCGCAGATTACGACCTGGCAGCCTTCCGGTCGGGTCGTTTATAGTCCAGTAGACTCGCGTGAAGGGCTCGCCAGCCATGAGATAGAAGTCATACCTGTGCCAAGCATAAGTCCTGGGGCGTGCTTGCATGTGGAGAGTGCCGCCTCGGGCGTTCCGCTGGGGAAATATGTGAGCTTGTACGAGCTTGCTTTCGAAGCCTTGAACCGTACTTGAGCTGAAAAAATGCTCCGTGGGGAGTGAAGGTTGCTTCTTTTGGGGAGTAGGTGTACCCGTATGCCGACACATCATATCTTGGATGTAGCATACTGGGAAAAAGCTAACTCCGTTGGGGAATTCTGGATAGTTCCGCGGGGACTTGCCTCTGAAGCCTGGAGTGTACCTGTATGCTGACACATGACAATTTGTATGTAACACATGCAGGTAAAATGTTGACTCTCGCTGGGGAGAAAAAAGATTGAAAATTTAGAAAGACAAAAATTTTGACGCAAAGAGATTTTTAGAAAATCTTTAGGAAAGCTCGGGACAGCTTGATTCCTATTCTGGGTTCAAGTTTGAAATCAGGCCTTCGCGCGCATAGGGCCCAGTTGGATGAGGAGGCAGTAGCAGTTAGGTTTTCAGTTAGGTTTCTCCATTATAAGTATAGGAGATCCCTGCTTCAGTTTCTGCATCACAACTCAAATTCTCCTTCCCCTTTCTCAAAATCTTGTAGACTTTTAAGAAAGCTAAAAATTCCTATCATGGGCATCGATCACTTGACTGCCATGCTTCTCGCCTGGTCCCAATACTTTCGGGACGAGGAGAAGGTCAGGCTGACTCAAATGGGGATAGTCAATTTATTCCCTTTTCAGCGTCTGATAGTCGATTCGCATTTTTTGGACGCCTGTCTGTCGTTTTGGGACACCACCCATCACGTGTTTGCATTCCCGAGGGGCGAGATGTGTCCTTTGCCCGAGGAGATTGCGGCCATAGGCGGCTGGGGTCTTGCTATTCAGCCTGCCATTCCCCTATTCTACCCGGATCCGAGGAGGAGATTAAGGGAGTTCTTGGATTTGTCTCATGCTGAGGGAAACCGAATGGTGCAGGGAGATAACGTCTCCCTATTTGATTTGGCCGACAAGTTCATGAACCCACGGGACGTGAGGGCCACCCCTGCTCATAGGCGTAGGGCTTTCGCCTTTTGCATGCTGCATTGTTATGTCTTCGAAGGGCTGATGGAGCTTGACTCGTGCAGGGGTCAAATCAGGCTAATCGGAGTGGTTGACCAGATGGAGACTGGTCATAGCCCTGCTTGGCTAGCCACTGGGGAGATTATTACGGGTCTGGACGCTAGACGGCTCGACCCAACTCGACCGCTGACGGGGAGTACCCGTTTTCTTCAAGTATGCACCTCGATTTTTTTTTTTTTTTTTTTTCACGTTTCGCGCGAATTTTCCGATTCACATAAGTCACTCGATCGAGTGGACCTGTCACTCGATCGAGTGGCACTTTCATCGGGCTACTGCCTGTTTGTGACAGGCTTACTCGGTCGAGTCAGCTTCTGCACTCGATCGAGTGGGCTGTAGCGAATTGCTCCGTTGCTTACGAAGCCTGTGTATGCTTTTCAGATATGGTTGTCGGAGCGGTTATCGATCATAGAGACCCCTCCAAGCATTCCCAATTACCGGAGCAGTCAGATTAGCTCCCGAAGGCGGAAGATAAGCTCGAGTCATCGGATTGATCGAGCTTACTGGGACGAGGAGTTGGTGTTTCACGGGGGTCCTTTGATCAGGTGGACCGTCGCTTGGTGGTTCCTTTCGAAATTGACCGGACTGGCGAAGAGGGACCAAGCCCGATATCTGACGATCTTGTCCTTAGACTGGACAGTTCACATCTATCCGGACCGCCTCCTAAGGCAGTTCGGTTCGTCTCAGCGCATTCCTGAGACTGAAGCTATCATTAGCGTCCCGCTCCAATTGACGGACGCTATGTGCGACACTTGGTTGCAACGATGGTTCACTCGTCCCACATGGACGGTGCCTAGCCCTTGCCAATCCGCTTGGGTATCGCGGGCTTATCAGAAGTGGACTTCTGAAGAGTCCGAAGAAGCTCGAAAGGCCTTAAAAGTTGACGAGGCCATCGAATTGCTTCAACGTGAGTCGGCGAAGGATAACAGGGATTTCTTCACCGAGGAACACAGTCCTGAGACTACAGTTCGGGGAGAATCAGGTCTTACGTCACAAACTAAGACTCGATCTAAGGAAGTCGGTTCTAGCAGCACTCGAGGGCAGACTGACTTGGAACGACGACTTGGGCCGAGGTTGGCAGTCCGGGACCGACTCGGTCCGCGTGACCGGCTCCCTGAGCCCGTTAGGGCTCGACTTGGGCCCATTGATATGACAGGGGAGTCGGGCTCAAATACTCGAGCCCGGGCTAGAGAGGTTCCCGTGGTGAT
This sequence comes from Agrostemma githago, assembly GCA_958450325.1. Taxonomy (NCBI): domain Eukaryota; kingdom Viridiplantae; phylum Streptophyta; class Magnoliopsida; order Caryophyllales; family Caryophyllaceae; genus Agrostemma; species Agrostemma githago. The sequence continues at coordinate 4,839,496 of OY288255.1, forward strand.
TCGGGAACGCTCCCCTCCACGTCGTCGCCAGTGGACGACTAAGGAGGCTAAGGACAAAGGGAAGGGCAAGATGCCCTAAATGCCGAGTCCTTTAGCTTTATTATTATTTAAGTATTATTATTATTTTATTGTGTGCCTTTTTTGTATATTTTTTTTTGAATTCCTGCACTTTGTAATTTTCCGAGTTTATCGGGATATTTTTTTTTTGAATTAATAAAAGAAGTTTATTATTAAACCGATCCTGTCTTTTCTTGATTGCATTGGTTGTACCCTTTTGAGGGGTTGCCTACGTATCCGCGATTAGCAGAATCAAACCAAACGTAGTTCAGGCATAGGAAATTTGCAATCTCGAATTACACCAAGACTATTGGTTCAAGATGTTTATGACAATAGAATAAGTAATTATAGCTCATTGACTTGCTTTTTGTAAAAAAATGATTTTGATAAAACTTGCTAATGACATTGAGAAATGGCTAAGGGTAGTAGCGCTTCAGCTGGTCCAGGTTGGTTGGGTTGACAAACTCATTCCCGTCCAGGTCCGTCAGCATCACTGCTCCCCCCGATAGGATTTTCTTCACCAGATATGGCCCAGCCAATTGGGTTTGAATTTTCCCCTTGGGTCAACCGGTAGTAGAGCCCGGATAGACTTAAGGACTAGATCGCCCTCCTTGATGTGTCCGGGCCTTACTCTCTTGTTGAAGGCCCGTTGGATCCTCTTCTGGTAGATTTGGATATTATTGAGGGCACGAGACCGTCGTTCGTCTAGTAAAACCAGTGAGTCATATCGTGCTCGAACCCAGTCAACTTCGGGTACTTGACTTTCTAGCAGGATTCTGAGGGACGGTACCTCCAGCTCGACTGGTTGGACTGCCTCCATCCCGTAGGTTAAGTAATATGGCGTCGCCCCGGTTGCGGTGCGAATTGACGTTCGATATCCCCATAGGGCAAAAGGTATTTTGTCGGGCCAGTCCTTGTAATTGTCAGCCATCTTTTTGAGTATGGTGACAATTGTTTTATTAGCCGCCTCTACTGCTCCATTGGTTTGGGGACGGTAAGGCGAGGAAGTATGCCTTTGGATTTTATACTTGGTCAGTAGGGCCGCAGTCTCGGCTTGAAAATGAGTCCCGTGATCACTGATAAATTCAGCGGGAATCCCATATCGACATATTATCTTGTTTTGGATAAACTTGGCGACATGCTTGGCAGCGAGGATGCGATATGATTCAGCTTTGACCCATTTGGTGAAATAGTCAATAGCTACCAAAATGAAGCAATGCCCACCGGTACCCGAGGGATTTATTTTCCCGATTATGTCGATACCCCACGTTGAGAATGGCCAGGGTGACGTCATGGTATAGAGTAGCGATGACGGCATATGTTGCACATTGCCAAAGATTTGACAGTTATGACAATGTTTGACATACGACCGGCAATCGGCTTCCATGGTATTCCAGTAATAACCGAGCCTCATGATTCTCCGGACCAGCATGTGGGCATTCATATGTGGGCCGTTTTCACCGTCATGTACTTCGGCCATAACCTTTTCAGCCTTGTATTTGTCAACACAAAGGAGAAGAGCCCCCCGTGCCGTCTTTTTATACAGTTGTCCGTCGTCGGTGCGGATGAACTGGGTGGCTAGCCTCCGTAAGGCTTTCTTGGCTCGACCTTCCGTCCCGGGAGGATATTCTCCGTTCGTTAGGTACGTTAACACGGCTTGGTACCACGGTTCGGGATCGGTTATTTCGATGTCTTCAATATCACAAATGTATGCCGGCTCAGACCGTCTTTCGACGCAAATCGGCATACTAGTCACGTGGTCGGGAATATTCAGTAAAGATGCCAATTTTGAGAGTGCATCTGCGAACTGATTTTCTTCCCGGGGTAGGTATATATATTCTACCTTTTGGAATTGTTTCTCGAGATCCTGTACTCGTGCCTGGTAGGCCACGAGATTAGCATTCCGAGTTTTCCATTTTTGAAGTGCTTGGTTAATGACCAAGGATGAGTCACCATGTACCCGGAGATTTGTAATCCCCAGATTGGCGGCGGCTTGTAGCCCGTAAATGCATGCTTCGTACTCTGCTGCATTATTAGTAACATCAAAGTCCAGTTTGATGGAGACGGGAGTATGTTCCCCTTTTGGTGAAATTAGGAGGATCCCGACTCTGAACCCTCGAAAATTAGATGCACCATCGAAGTATAAATCCCAAGTTTCAGTATCAGTATGGAAAATATCTTCGTCTGGGAAGGACCAAGTGTCGGTGTGTCCTTCTTCGGTTATCGGGCTATCGGCGAGAAATTCAACTACTACTCGACCTTTAATAGCCTTTAACGGTACAAACTTTAAGTCGAACTCTGCCAACATTAGAGTCCATCTAGAGATTCGGCCGTTGAGAACGGGTTTTTCGAAGATGTATTTGATGGGGTCCATCTTGGATAGCACATGGACCTCGTAACTGAGCATATAATGTCGGAGTTTCTTGGTGGCCCAGACTAGAGCCAAACACGTCTTTTCGATCATGGTATATTTGCACTCATACTCTAAAAACTTTTTGCTGATGTAGTAAATGGCTCTTTCTTCGGAGTCAACTGTCTGAGCCAGCATAGCCCCCATGGCTGTCTCGGTCGTCGTTAGGTATAACGACAGAGGCAAACCGGGTTGAGGTGGCATTAAGACTGGCGGAGCAGACAGAATTTCTTTGATTTTGTCGAAAGCGGTTTGGCACTTGTCATCCCATAGTACCCGTTCTCCCACTTTCAGTTTCTTGAAAATTGGTTCACACACCATGGTTAATTTGGAAATGAACCGACTGATGTACTGGACTTTCCCGAGGAATCCCCTTATTTCTTTTTCGGTTTTAGGAGGTTGCATCTCGGTAATGGCTTTGATTTTAGCTGGATCGACTTCGATACCTCGTTGGCTAACGATATGACCCAGTAATTTGCCTGATGTTACCCCGAAACTGCACTTTTGAGGGTTTAACCTCATGTTGTATCTGCGCAATCGGGTGAAGAATTTTCTTAGGGCGGTGATGTGACCGTCCCGTTCTTTGGATTTGACGATCATGTCGTCTACGTAAACTTCTACCTCTTTATGCATCATGTCGTGTAGTAAAGTGGTAGCAGTCCTTTGATATGTGGCACCGGCATTAATGAGACCGAAAGGCATGACGGTATAGCAGTAAGTACCCCAAGGTGTGGTGAAGGTAGTCTTACTCATGTCTTCTTTCGCCATCTTGATTTGATTATACCCGGCATACCCGTCCATGAATGATAGAAGGGCATGATCGGCCGTGTTATCCACCAATATGTCGATGTGTGGTAACGGAAAATCATCTTTCGGGCTCGCCTTGTTAAGATCCCGAAAGTCTACGCACACCCGCACCTTACCGTCCTTTTTAGGAACCGGCACGATGTTTGCCACCCAGTCCGGATACTCGGACACTTGTATGAAGCCGGCTTTGAATTGTTTGTCGACTTCTTCTTTTACCTTGAGAGACCACTCGGGCCTCATCCGACGAAGCTTTTGTTTGACCGGTTTGCACCCGTCTTTGATTGGTATGTGGTGCTCGGCTATTTCCCGGTCTATCCCCGGCATGTCCTTGTAGGACCATGCGAAGACGTCCTTAAACTCTTGGAGGAGGTTTACGAACTGTTGTTTCTCCTCGGGATCTAAGGATAACCCTATCTTAAGTGTCTGAGGCTCTAAGGTTGTTCCCACATTTATGGACTCGGTTTCTTCGATCACCGGGTTTCGGGACTCCCTTTGCTCTAGTTGCTCGATCAGATGCGGAGGTAAGGGTACCTGTTCGTCTGATTTCTCAATGTCATAGCATAAAACATTTTTAAAAGCAGAATTTGAAAGAGACAAGTCGTAAGCAGAACGGTTTTTATTATTGATTGAAAATTTGGAGAACAGCTCAAAGAGAGCAGCCATCTGATCATTGGTCAGTGGCGGGATAGGTAGGGCACTCGGGACAGACCCCAAAGTGCCAGCAGCAGGAATAATAAAAGGGAGAGGGGTTACAGGAGTGACTCTAGCACCGACTTCCCTAGACTCGACCTCAGACTCTGACTCAGACTCCGACTCAGACTCCGACTCAGACTCGGACTCGGACTCAGACTCAGGCATGTCTCCCTCTCCAGTGACCAGCTTGTAGATCTTTCCCTGGCTGTCAGTCCACTTGACAGTCTTCCTCCAGGCCCTGTTTCCCGTCTCAGAACCCACATCCGAGATCAGCTTGGTCGGGTCAAACCTGTTGCTGCGGAGAATCAGGTTGACCAGGTCTTCCTTTGGAGTTGGGGCTACGGTGTCTTCCCCAAATAGTAGCCCTAGTGCGGGCTCAGCATCTTCAGCTCCGTTGGACTGGATGAGGGCGAACACATCATCCGGGATGTAGTTGCAGTCCCGGGCCAAGTGGGTCCCGAGCTGCATAGCATTGGGTTGGTATAGCCCAACCTGGATAGCCCCAAACACCGGTGTGACAAAGTAGTCAGCCAACCGTGGGCTATAAGGGCTCAAGTAGATACCCTTAAGGATGTTGCAGGCCTTTTCGATCCCTGCTCGGACAACATTGTCGGGGGTGATGTCATAACCGAGACCAAAGTGAGATTCTTCGTCTTTGAGAACCTCGATGATCTTCCCAGCTGGAAGATCGGGTCGAGAAGTATCCCCCGGAAAGTATCCTAGGTTTTGGAGCATCATGTCGATACTCGTAGTGAAGTAAGGCCTAAAGAGGTACTCTTCCTCGATCATCCCCACAAAATCGAACCCCCAGAGGTCCGTGCGTCCCGTGGCGTTACAGCTAGCCACAGTCATTGGTGTTGCCTTTAAAGTGATGACATCGTTAAGCAGAGGCATCTTAATCTTTCGGTGGAGGGTGGAGGACACCGCCTTGACCGCGTGGATCCAAGGCCTACCCAGGAGCAGGTTGAATGATGAGGTGACATCGATCACCTGAAACTCGAGCTCCTTCTCTATCGGGCCAGTGATAATGGTTAGTTTCACGGCCCCAGCTACCGACTTCGGGCTCCCATCGAAGGCTTGGATGGTCTGAGCAGTCGGAACATAGTCAGCCTCGGTAATGCCGAGGGCTTTTGCGGTCCTTAGAGGAAGGACGTTCACAGCAGACCCGTCATCAACTAGGGTCATGGGAAGGTATTTTCCTCGGCAGACCACCGTGATGTAGAGGGCCAGGTTATGGGCGGCCCCGAATGGTGGTAGGTCGGCCTCGGAGAAAGTGATTACCGGTCCTTCTTCCTTAGCCTTGCCCTTTAGGTGGGGCAAGATCGTGGCTACCATCTCAGCGGGGGTAACCAAGGAGTCAACCTTGATTTGATCGAGAGCCTTTGTGAGTGCTTCCCGATGTTCTTGAGAACTAACCAGGAGTTGCCATATAGTGAGGTCAACTCGGGTCTTCTTCAATTGTTTCACAAGAGCCGTTTCAGCAGTTGGCTCTTCAGAGGCGACTTCCGTAATGACGGTTGTCGGGATAGGGGTGTCCCTAGAGCTAGTGGCTTGAAAGGGACGACCAAGGTGGTTACTGGTTAAGACTCGAGATTTAGTCTTTCGAATCTCCTCGACGGTGATGGGGACAGCTTCCCCTTTGGCGAGATAGACATCATCTTCGTCATCGAACCAGATCCCGTTCACTTGCGGGATAAGTGGAGAGATAAGGTGAGAACAGTCAATCACCTCCCCGGTAAAGATGGCGTGGGAGCTGAAAGGGTTCTCCTTGTTACTAGGCTTGTCTCCGGGTAGCGGGATTTTACCGCTTTCGATCAGGTCCTGAATCAAGTGCTTCAGCTTCCAGCACTTCTCGGTATCATGCCCATTGCCTCGGTGGTATTGGCAATAGGCTTGGGCATTGTAGTTCTTGGAGCGTCGCTCAACCGGAACTTCAGGAGTTGGGCCTATCGGTTGGATTAGGCCTTTTGAGGACAGCCTTTGTAAGGCATAAGTATAGGTCGTACCTATATCGGTGAAAACCCGAGGTGGGGTGTTTCTCTTGGACGGGGCATCTAGTAGATTAACCGCGTCGAAAATGCTGCGGGTTGCAGCCTGAGGCTTGGTTGTGGAGGAAGAAGCCCCTTGGTAACCTTTAGCAGCGGCCTTAGTGAGGCCTTCCAGTCTCAGATCGTCTTCAATCCTCATACCCATTTCAGTAAGGGTAGTGAAATTGGGTATGACGGCATATCGGAGGTGAACCCGGTAGGATGGGAGGAGGTTCTTAACAAAGGCCTCCACTAAAGTCTTCTCACTGGGCTTATCGACCAGTTTCACACTCTCGGCCCTCCAGCGTTGAAGGTACTTGGTAAAACCTTCTTTCGGCTCCTGGGCCATAACTTCCAGAGATCTCATTGTGGTTTGGATCTCGGTGTTGTCAGCATAGTTCCGAGCGAACTCGGTGGCCACATCATCCCATGTAGGGTATTTCTTCGGGTCTAGCCTGTAGTACCAGGCCCGAGGGTGCTTTTCAAGAGACGCAACAAAGAGGTTCTTGAACATGGTGGAGTCCACCCCTTTGATGGCCATGAACTCCTTGAAGGCCCGTACTTGTAGTAACGGGTCTTCAGTCCCTTCGAACATAGGCAAACCGGTAAGGTTCAGGTTTGCAGGCAGCTTGTCACTTAGCGGGTTATACTCCCGACTGTTTTCCCGGTGAATGTTGTTATTCCCAGTTAAATGCACTTGTTCTTCCAGTCGGCGGACCGAGCTAACCAGTTCAGCTAAAGGTCCGGTAGTCCCGGTAGTAGGAGTCCTGTGCTCCACTGAAGCCAATCGAGTGACGATAGCAACTTGCCCAGCCCTCATTTCATTCAGTTGGGCATCGATGTCGGCCTGCTTCTCGATCATAGAATCAACGGAGGCTTTCAGTTCAGCTAAGGCAGTTTCCATCCTGCGAGCGTGTCTGGTTGATGGTGGCCTGTCTGTAAGAACACCACGTAATCAGAAACCGAACCCAGTCTTGGAATCAAAGGAAACAGCACATCCCGAGCGACCCAAAAAGAAAAGACTGAGTGGAAAAGACTCGAGAAAGACATCTAGACGGATGACTCGCGGGTGGTATGACTTCCTTAGGATTTCGGCTTTGTGGGCCTGGTCCTGTTCGAAGGAAGGTCCACGTGAGATTACTCCCCAGACTTTTGACTCGAGTGTATGGACGGACTTTCCTTTGTAGGGGTATGCCCTACGCGGGTTGGTCGTGCCTTGACAGATAAGGCGGACTCGGGAAGGGGGGAAACTCGTGATATAAGATCGACGGAGTGTCGACGCTATAAACCCTCTACGTACTATGCAAAGACCCGACACACGGATAGACGGTAGGTCCTATAATAAGGAAGGTTTATTTTAGGAAAGTTGAAAGTTGAGGTTTGAATGCAAAATGAACGAATTTCCGAAAGTGTTGAAAACTGAAAACGGAATTTCGAAAACCGAGATTAGAATTTTGTAAAGGAAAAATTCCGAAAATCAAGGTGGGGGTGAAAATTCGAGAATTAAAACGGACAGCATGCCGACTACAGAAAAGGATATTTTGAGTCAAATCGTTGATCCTAAATTTCGGCGGCATTCCGAGTTTTGAAAATTGGGTATTTTGAAAAGGTGAGTCCCGAAATGGGCAGCATTTCGGGTTTTTTCGAAATTGGGCGTTTTAGAATGACGGGTCTCGAAATGGACAGTATTTCGGGTTTTTCGAAAGGTGGGTATTTTTGGAAAGATGCAAATTTGAAATGACGGTTTTTGAAAAATTGACACGGAAACCAAGTAGCACGTAGTCAAACAAGCATTATAACGACGCTTATGTATGCTTTACACTAAGTCTCGGCCGGTCAAAATAGGGTCTATACCAACAACGATGGCTTTCTCATGTGATGGACGGACTCCCTAAGCCGAGTTGGTCTTAGGACATGCCGCAAAACCGAGACGAGTTCCACCATCGATGTTTTTAGCGCACCCATGTAGGAATGCACCGCGGTATAGTGGGACGTCGGTCACAAGTAACCGGCCCGGGCAAAAATGGGTTATGCATGAATCATTAGACTAACGCGCGCACACTAATCTACGAACGATTTCTCTTCGAGTCTCACCCTAGGAACCCCGATGACATGTGGTACATCAGGTATCCCCAGCGGAGTCGCCAAATTGTGGACATGACGTAGGTCCACCCCGACGCGGTGAAGCGCGGGTTTGGGTAGGCGAATGAATCTCGTGGTAAGATTGTTCTCGGGTTCGAAATTTAAGTCAAAATGGAGTCGCCACCGAATTTTGTGGTTATTCGGAACCATACGAGCCCACTCTATGTCGTCATGGGCTTTACACAAAGTAAGCCCACTCCGATTTCAGAGTTCATGGGGCTCGTCCCTTTGCATTGCGATACCGATACCATCTATACCGGTAATCGTGTAAAGAATGACTCTCGTTCGCCAAGGGTTTCGGACATCCGGAAACCAAAGGTTCTGAGTAAGGGGTGAGGGTACGTGTTGGGAAGCCCACTAAGGACACCCAACCCCGCCCGCACATGGCGGCCTCTACTAAGACATCGTTCGTGTTCGTGATACGCGCGCTAGTAAAATAATTAAATGATATGCAAACAACGTTTTGTCTAAACATGCGAATTCTGCGTTAACTACGTCATTTAATGCATCTAATTATGGTCGAGTTGAGTTAGCATGCGAGGTTCATTTATAAAGCGTAAAAGCAAATAATAAACAAAGCTCGAAAGAAAGAAATAAAAGCGTACAAGCTACACGGGCGGAAATACAACCCGGATTTCACAATACGTCATAAACAAAATAACGTGAAACAAAGATAAAAACGGACCCATATGTAAACTAGACCGCGAAATTATGTAGATGGACTACCCCGCTTAAATACGTATTATGTCACGTATTAAGCGAAGGACGGAAATATGAGATTGTGGCGTATTGCTAGCCTAGTCTCACATTCCGTAGTCTTGTCCCGACTTATCACGTAAAAGTGGTCAAAGTCGTTCTACGTGTCGTGACATGTGTAGCGTTTTGAAAAATGATGAAGGGTCGGTCAATGGTCTAAAGTCGATAAGAACGGGGCTCGGAATATGTGTCCAAGCCCTCGGGTTTCTGAGTTGCCAGACCCACTCGACCGAGTCATTGATTGACTCGACCGAGTGCGCCATTAACATGGCTACTGCCCGTATTTTAGGGGGTTACTCGATCGAGTGCTTTATGGCACTCGGTCGAGTGTGTCATTAATGGGGCTACTGCCCTGTTTTTGGGGTGCAACTCGATCGAGTGGCCTATGGCACTCGGTCGAGTGCCCCCAGTACGAGTAGTGATTTGCTCGATTTTATGACTTGAAATCGATGGTCGGCCGAGTCAAATACAAATATCGCATGATTTGTATTCGACTCGGCCTCCGGTACTATAATCGTGTAAGAACGATTATAATACCGTCACCGGAGGTTTTATGAAAACGTTTGTGTTAGATTACGAAACTTTGAATTAGTAACGAGATGCATCCCTCTACGTCACGACATCGAAACTAACCCTTTCGAGTTATGTGATGTCGGTATTCGTGTCAACGGGTCTCGTACCAATTATGAAAAGGAATTAAATCGTTCAACTACAACGAGTCACGATCGCGTCACGCCCTTGAGTACATTGGGGCGGGGCTCCTCGAAAGGGCTCCACCTCCGTCGTTGCTCGTAAAGGGATTAGACGGACCAAAAGGTGTTCATTGTAGTTCAACGTTTTAAAACCATTTTTTTGATATTAATATTATATACACGGTATTATTAGAGTTAGTAACGATATAAAAAAAATGATGCGAAATTAGAAATGCGAAAAGATAAAAAAAGTTAGTGCATATGTATGTGTTACTACGATACAACAATATGAAAATGTGCATAAAACGATATTAAAAAGAGACTAGAAAGGAGTTTGGAACACCCTCAACGTACATGCTAGTATTGGCCTCGGAAACGGACTCGTGAACAGCGACAAAGCTTAGGAGTATCGAGGAATGCGCGCGAGTTATGGTGTGTAGGTGTGTGTATGTGTATTGCGTTGGATTATCGAGGGACTAGGCTCGGTTTTGGTGGTGTTTTTCCTAGGGTTTGCAAGGTATGAATTAGGGTTGAAGGTATGACAAAGTATGGCTGAAATGTGTTGTGTAATTTCTGAAGAAAAAAAGTTGGCAAATGCATGGGAATGAGTCGGTATTTATAGACATTTTGCCACGATCTAGGGGCACTCGATCGAGTGGCCCTAATGCACTCGATCGAGTGCCTATTTGGGCGGGTCTGATCCAGTTGGGGACGCTCCACTCGACCGAGTGGGCAATCTACTCGATCGAGTGGATCAACGTGGTTGAGATAAAAGGGGAAAGGTTGACTTGTTTGTTATGGTAGCTTTTTTTGAATTTGATTTGTGCGCCAAAGTGATCTCAGCTGATTTTGTGAGACGGTTTTGCCTTTGACCGGGTTTTGACCCGGTCGGAAAAAGACGGGAAATATTTTTGGTGTCGGTTTTGGCCCAAATTAGTCTTATTTGACTCGGAACGATCCGCTGGGCCTGAATTTGAGGTCTGTTTTGTGAGATTTTTACTCCGCTAAAAGTCCATGTCGGATATTATGAATTTCGTGTCCGAGTCCGAGTATACTAGTCACGTTGACGTCCAATCATCATCGGGTGTTTTTCGGAGACTACCATAGACATGTGGCAGTCAAAATGCGGGTGTCTACAAACATCATCTGTGTTTTGCAAGTACGTAGGCAACTCGAGTGAACATGTAGCTTGAGTGCAGCCACCTTCTCCAAAATAACTGTGAACGGATAAAGAAAAATGTCGTCATCAAACAAAGCTTCACTGAACGACGCTTCATAAAATTCTTCATCAAGCGGAGCTTCTCTACTAGAAAGTCATGATGGTCCAAACGGGTCCCACAACTCAAGTAGGTCGAACATGATGCTATGGTTGTGCTAACAAGTGTTCAGGATGAAAGGTCGATTCATAAAGAAGCAAAGCTATGGAGTGAAATAGAATACAAAATTTTCATCTCTATTCAAAGTTTTTAAAGCTATCAACACGTTGCTATGAGACCATGGTGGCAGCAAGTAAGTGATCTCGAGTCAGAAATTAAAGCTGACAAACAAGAAAGAAAAAAAAATCATACCTGGATGTTCGATCTTCGGTTAACCGAAATACTCAATATCAGAGGCGGCAGGTGCTGACCTGTTTTATGAGAAAAGTAAGATCGAGCAGCAGCAAAGTTAGGGAAGGAACTCACTTACAAAGCACGATTAAGATGAAATTGCATCAAATCAGAGTCAAACTCATGAAATTCAGTAGCAAAGTTCGATATCTACAAATTTTACACCATTAAAAGCTCAAGGAAAAAAAAAAAACAAAACAAAAAAGGACATGATACGGCCATCATGGAGAAAGCACGAAGAAGAAAGGGGAATTAGGATGAGGAAGTAAGCTTTGTACCTGATTACTCTTGTCGTTTTATATGGGAACCGATGATAGTGTAAGCCGCGAAGAATGTGTCGCAGATCAAGGAGAGGCCTTGTTGAAATTTTGAGGCAAAAGTCGACGAGGGTTGCTTTATATAGGTTATGTGTGGTTTCCTAATCCTATTACAAGTGAAGAGTTAAGGAAAGTCGGTTTAATTTTAATTCTTACGGAAGATAGGAACCAGGATCCTTGGTATTGCTCGCCAAGGCTGATATTTCCTAAGTTCACATCACTTTCCAAGAGACCCAAGTCGTGAATCCTTAACTCGGGTATTGTCGTAAGTCCGGCACTTTCCAACACGGGTGTCCGTCGTTTCCTAATCTTGTTTTACGACATTAGGAAATTAGCTCTGAAAAAAAAAAAAAAATCCGTCTTATAATAAACATGGGTTTATTTTAGGATTCGAAGTCAAGCTAAATTCAAGACGTCCCAGGTCACCCGTCAAGTCAGATAATGACAAGGTGACGATAAAAAAAATGGAGCCACCTGTACGAAGTCCGGTGCTCGTCGACTTCCAAGTCGAACAAAAAAATGTGTTCGAGACCCTGCCACTCCACAACACTCAAACTGTTTACGTGACAAGGTCCCGAGGGGGCAATTTGTAGGCACTAAAAATTTATTAAAGTGCCGAATAAATTAAATTAATTAATTATTTTGAGTTAATACGATATTTTAACTCAATTTAATTATTTTGTCCCGAGTAAATAAAATATGGGTCGATCCGAATTACAAATTGACTTATTTGGATCATTAAACCCGAAAAGAAGACAAATTGGGTCAATGTCACCCATAAGCCCATAAACGGGCCTGTGACTACAAAGTCCACCAAGGAGAACCAAAACTCTATAAATAGAGCTCTCCTCATTCATTTGAAGAGGAATTGGAAAATTCTGAAGCAAAGGATACAGAGAGAAAAGACACAAACATTCAAGGGAGATTCAAGTCCAAGCGACCCTCTCGAGAATACCAAATTACAACGCGAGCAAGGCAGTACAAGTCAGCTACGCACGCATCTTTCACGTGTACCGCGTGCACGTGTTCTCTAAACGGCGTTAGAATCAGAGGATACATTAGAGGAGGTTGTACACAAACTTTTGATAAATAATTAATAAAATTTATTTGTTTTTCTTGTTTTGTATTTCAGTTAGCTGCGATACAAAATTTGTGGTTACATCTGGAATAATCGATACAAGCTAAGTCAAGTATTATTTTAGTTATTTTACTTGAATTTATTACAATAATCAGAGAGTTGGTCCTGGTCCTGGTCCTCTTATAAAAACCAGACGGAATCGTTGATAACAAAGAAGCGAAACAATACATAAATTAAAGTCAACAGCTGAATCAAGGCCTCTGATGGAAATGGAAATGGAGATTGGGGAGAAGGATGTTTGTATCCTAAGCAGCAGCGACGTGTACATCCCGCAGGAGCTGTGGGTTCAGTATATTCTCCCAAGAGTGTCTGTCAAAGCTCTGCTCAGATTCAGGTGCGTTTGTAAATACTGGTGCTCTTTGATCGACGACCCCAATTTCATCTATATTCACTTCAAACAATACAAGAACAATTGCCAAAAGAATCGGATTCTCGCTTTGGAACGCTTGGGGTATAACGGTTTCAGAGGAAGTAGGTTCACAATTCGCGAAACTCTCACACTAAGGAAAACCACCCATGTCTTGAAAACCTCGGAATTGTACAGGTTGTTAGGGAGTTGTCACGGGTTGTTTCTGCTGCAATTCGGTAAACAGTTGAAGCTGTGGAACCCATCTGTTAGAAAATGTGTGACTCTTCCCTTCCCTTATCCTTTCCGCGGCAATAAAGTGATTCTGGGATACGCGCCTCTCACTAATGATTATAAGGTGGTTATTCTCAAACTTACTTTCTCAACGACCAGAGACGTGTCAATCGCTATATATTCACTCAACAATAATACATGGAGGACCAAAGTTGTTCGGGCAGAGGACATTGTGACAGACGACTTCACAGAGGGGATTCCGTACGTTTACTTTCAGGGGGCCGCGTACTGGATTGATCCAGATCAGTGGTACAACTATTGGGATTCATCATCGTCGAGGAACAAACTTGGTTTCTTCGACTTTGATACGGAGGAGCTGAGGTATGCAGCCCTACCCGTGGCACCGGATAATTGGTATGAACAAGCCTATGATTGGGACAAGACTCGATGTCTTTTTCTTCTTGGGGAGTCACTAGCGATTTTCAATGTCTCGCCTATATGGCGTTCTGTATGGGTGATGGAAACGGATGGTGAAAAGCGATCATGGAGTTTGTGGTTCTCGGGGGATTCTACCAAAGACTACCTTCGTTCCTTCAAAGATCAGGTTGTATTTCTGGATTTTTCATACTCGAGGATATTCTTCGAAGAGAATAGTGGCACGTCTTTTCTTTACGGGAAAAACTGTTGTAAGATAACCGGTCAAGATTTGGAGTGTTTGGGGAAAGCTATGAGTCGTCATATAACTTTGGAACCGTATGTAGAAAGCTTGGTGTTAAGCAGAGGGTATAGCGACCGGACTATGACTCCGTTCCCTGGAGCTGCACAAGACAAGTAGACATGATTTTGTTAAGTCGAGTTGCTTTTGAAGTTTGAAGCCCGTGGAGTGACCAGTTGTCTTCTGCCTAAAACAACCCTGACAAATTTTATTCTATACAACTTTGTACATAATCTAAGTCATACGTAGTCCAACCGTTGAGCCCGTGCCTCGTGGCTCAAGTACAAAACGTATACATCAAACTACTACGACTACTACTATTACTAGAGAAATAAAAACACTCATTTAGATCAATTATCATATTCATCGAATCATAATAATCTTGACTACTCTTCATATTTATTTCTAATATGTTGAAAACTGGAAGCAGCAGCACACAAACACTCAATAGTAATTAGCAATTCATATTATCCTTCATCCTTTGAGCAACACCAAACTCTCCGAGTAGGAGTCCAGTTTGTGATACATTCTTTTGGATTTGTCGTGCTTCAGCACTGCGCAAGTATCAATATTATAGGACCTGTCCCCCAACCTTAGATACCGACTTCTACCACCAACACCGCTCTCGTAATAGAATACCAGTGGATCCTCGGGTCTGTTCTTCTTGAATAAAGAAAAACCGCCTCTACTTGACTCTCCTGAAAACCATAAACTCCACACTCCCTTCGGCTTTCCCCTCATTATTCCGCTCTCCTGTCTCAGCACCCATATGCTGCAACAAACACTAGAAATACACAAAACAGCTAGTGATTCCCGGAGATTAAACATATACCACACACTCTCTCGTTTCTCTGATGATGTGTATGGCATTTCCAGGAAGCTGAATTCTTCGGAATCAAAGTCTAGGGAAACAAGGTGAGTTGGGTTTACCCTAGTGAACTCCGCATCTGGGAGATATCCAAGCCAGTGTGCTCCCCCTTGAAAGTAATGACACCAAGGTGTCGTAGCTCTGCGGAATATACGACTGAAGTAGACGTGGCTGATACGAAGGCCAGGTTTATTGCTGACACGCCATTGTTGATCACTCAGTGTATAAACTGCAACATTCATCAGCATGTTTGTACCCTTAAAATGATTCGACCCTGGTTTAACCAGAATGACTTTATAATCCTTGGCTTGAAGGGCAAATCCTAAGGCACATATAGAGTCGGCAAGAATAGGAAGAGGGAAAGGGCAACGGGGAAGGATCAATGATTTTCTGATACTCGGGTTCCATATCCTCATTTCTTCATAATTGCCCACGGAGCGCACCAGATACATCCCATCACAATTCCTCCCATAAAGATAGTGTGACTCTATAGCAAGGGTGCTGGAAATGTCAGCAGATAACCTAAGAGTGTCAGCTCGACGAAGTGTTATCATTTGAATGTATCCTGAACGTCGTCCACGGGGTATAATGCTCTCGGTGACTAACAATAGTTTGTTATTAACCCTGCAGAGGTTCAAATGCCTGGTAATGAAATCAGGGTCATCGATGATGGACTGCCAAGATTTAGATACGCATCTGCATCTTAGTAGTGATTTTACCGGCAATGATTCAAAAATCCGAGTCCAAACTTCAGGAGGTAAGTAGTCCACTTCTAAGTCTGAGTCTGAGTCTGAGCAGGATGATTTCACCTTCTTCCCGCTTTTCATAATCTAGCTTCCGAATCAATCAAACAACAATAATAAGCTTATATTAGGATGAGTATGAGTATATGACGATGGAAGAAACATACAAGATTACATATGGCATTTATGATAAGAATATACTCTATATATATGTAGATAAACTTATCATCAGATCAACATCTCATAATACAGAGAGTATAATATAATCTTCTATACTTGAGAGAAATCTTAGCTCTTATTCTGTTTCTATTCAAGCTACCCACGGCTGTGGACTGTACCTGTACGTGTCCTCAACTCCTCAAATTCCTACAGAGTATATATACTAACCAAATACAAATTCTTACGGATTTTTTTCTTCATTAATTAAGTCTAGGGTATGGTATTATCATTGGTTCAGGGAAACAAAAGATAATAAACGACTGAAACTTTTAACAATTTTATTATATCCCCACATACGCATTATTGGAGATAAGGTTGTCCCTGCAAATACGAGTTTAAGTTATTGCGATACTTGTTCTTTCGTTCTCCCTTCTGATTATAAGGTATTCACGGTTATTGGTTGCTAAACATCACGTTGCAGCTCTGCAATAAATCTGCAACTTGTTGGTATTCTTGAGACTATAGATTTACACCAACTTAACATAAATTGATTGGTTCACAACTTCACATCTATGAAATGTCTCCTTTATGAATGAATGAATGTACCTAAAAGCTCAATAGTGCGAGGGCTTCGATGATTTGATCCACAAAACTTAATAATAGTACCCCATTCGTAGCTTAAATAATAGTGCAACCTAGCTAGCTAGTGTTTCCTCACACCACACAAATTAATTCAACCATCAAATTAAATACATCTCGACAATGATCTAATAAATCCATCGTTAGATATTTTATAATCATTGAATCACCCTAAATACACACCATAATTAAGAAATAAATTAAGATAATACTTGAAAATGCGACGAGTATTTTTAACCAATTTGTCACTAAAATGTCATTCTTTTTACCAATTTGGTACCACTTATGTTTTGAAGCACTTTTTTTTTATCAATTCTTCGCGAGGGAAACATTTATTTTTTACCAAATATCACCTTGGGTGCCACTTTTTATCCATTTTGATAATTTGGTCGGATATATTCTAAACTGGGGAATATAAATAGCCATGCACTACAACTCTTCCTATATATACCAACTCTTCATATATTAACTCCTCCTATTCTTTTACATAAGAACAATCAGAGAGAGGGAGAGAGAGAGAATGGGTCAAGTGTTTTCTTACGTATGGAAATGGTTTAGCCAGAAACAAAAAAGTGAGAGTAGGAAAAGTGTGGAAGATGATGAGCATAGGCGGCATGGGAAAGAAAGCCACTACATCGCCATTCCTGATGTCGAAACCCAATACATCGCAAGTTCGAATCCCAATAATGAAGTTTCTGAGAAAGAGGTAGTAGTAGTTGTGAAGAATGAGGAGATGACTCATAATAAGAAGAAGGTGAATAAGGTCCCTCAAGAAATAGTGGATGTAGACGATGAGGCAGCAATAGTGGTTAAGCGTATAGGGCAGTACACAAGTAAGCAAAAGATATTGTTAGTGGGTGAAGGTGATTTCTCCTTCTCTGCTTCTTTGGCTGTTGCTTTCGGCATTGCTTCCAACATTATTGCCACTTCTCTCAACTCTCAAGGTACGTATGGAATTGATTGGAGTATAAATATAGTGTTTTAATTTGTGGACTTTTAACATCCATTACTTGTTTACAGAGTTTTTGGTACAAAATTATAGCAAGTTCTGGACAAACAAAATGGAGGTGGAGAAGAGAGGTGGTGTCATCATTCATGGCATCGATGCCAAGACTATGTTTAAAGATCTTGTCCTTGGCGTCTTAAAATTTGATCGAATCATTTTCAATTTCCCACATTGTGGAAAATTTACTAGAACTGATGCTGATTTGAGGTAACAAATAAATTAAATTTGATGATCGATATCGTCCCGTTGTCTTGCATGCATGCACATGTTTAAATTGAATGTATGTACGTACATTTTTTGAAATTAAGTAGATTATGCATCGTAAACACAACGTTAACTACTCCGTAATTAATTAATTAAGGTTGCGTACTTGTATGAGTGAGTGAGTATGACACATTATATTATTGTTATTGTATTTAAAAATTGATTTGATTTTTTTGTAGAGCGAACAAGGAATTGGTAAGAGGGTTCTTGAGGAACGCGAAGAAGATGATGAATGAAGATGGTGAAATTCACATAACCCACAAGTGTAATGGATATTTCAAGCAATGGAACATTCCGAAAATAGGGTCAGATCAAGGTCTAACACTGATTCAGGAAATGAATTTCAAGCGGAGCAAATATCCAGGGTATAATACCAAGTTCGGATTTGGGGGAGACAAGGACTTCGAATGCACTCCTTCCAAAACCTACAAGTTTAG
Source organism: Agrostemma githago (assembly GCA_958450325.1). Taxonomy (NCBI): domain Eukaryota; kingdom Viridiplantae; phylum Streptophyta; class Magnoliopsida; order Caryophyllales; family Caryophyllaceae; genus Agrostemma; species Agrostemma githago. Next base: position 4,857,553 of record OY288255.1, read on the forward strand.
GTTGTATCCTCAATAGATCATCTCATCTCATCTCATCTCATCTGTTGCATTCATTCATTCCTACCATCCTTAGCTTGTTTTCTTAATATCTTTTGCTCCATGTCTTCAGATGTGTTGGAGCTTTAATTTGTTACCTAAGTACGGAGTTCTAATCGTTTTGGATCTCACTCCTTTTGTTTTTGAGTTATGGAAGGAAGGATGGAACTTAAATTGATCATCTCGGATCCATCGGTTTTCTTCATCCAATGCATGCATGGGCTTCAGGAATAGAAAAAGCGCGCCTGCCCTATGCATGTAACCTAGCTCGCCCGGCCCCTTCCTCTTCTCTCTACTTGCTTTCATTTCCTTTTTACGGTTTATCTTGGAACCACGCAAATTATCATAAATAAGGTACAAAAATGATAGGACAAAAAATGGTGAGAAACCCATCAAAAAATTGGACTATATTCGTGATCTAGATAATTAAAGCCCACTCATAAAGTCCTGATTCGGCTCAATCTCGGTCAAAGTGAGCTTCAGTTGAGATTGTTCGCATCCAAGTCGCTTCCAAGCTTGGTTGAGCTAGGCTCGAAAGCTTGTTTGGACTCATTTTTTTTGTTATTTTCACATGATAATTAAGTTTAATCATTTTAAATTCGAATAAGTCTACATATGTTTATTTGATATTTAATTTATATTTTATTACACTTTAATTAAATGGTAAGTTTAAAATTTATATTTTTTGTTTTATTTTATTAAAAGTTAATTTAGTTATTCTTATACTTCCGTATATATTTTTTTAGTTACTGTTATACTTCCATATATATTTAGGGTATTGCTCTTCGAAGTACGCGTTTTACTCAACACAGTACGATATTTTCAATTTTACGCAGTACATTTCGTTTTACTTTCGTGCATTGCATGTTTTTTTAATCTTTGATGCAACTTTTTTTAACTTCACTAATGCAATACGATTCTTATACGATGCGGTACATTTGTTTCCAACATTGACGTAATACATATATTTTTTTTAACTTTGATTGAGGACATTTTGTTCAATTTGTAAAGTTTTTTTTTTTTTGTAAAAAAAATTACGACCGTACTACGTAAGTAAAAAATAAGGTCGGACAAAAAAAACTAAGAAAAAAAAAACTAATTTCAATAATTAGTTTATAAGTGCTCTTCAATCTAACTCGTATCCATAATGACATAATCTTATGAATTAATAAATTGAATGATTTGTATGATTAGAATTGGGGGAATCGATGATATTTCAAAAATGAGATTTTCTACGCGGTACCCATATGTTTTTCACTTTTCTACTGGTACCTCTACCTTTTCTATGTCTATACATGGTACCCTTGAATTTTATTATTAATTTAACTAGTGTCCCGAATTTTTTTTTTCCATCAAGTTTTGTCGTTAGATTATGTTTTTAGCTTAGAATTAAGACTCCAATATCATTTAACTTAGATAATTAACAAGTAACTGAGTTTAATTGAAGTGTTATCATTTGATTTGACAATATAACATCAAAAATATAATTCGTTTAGATCTGGAGTATAAACTGCAAATACGTACAAAATTGTTAGTTTAAGTTTAATTATCGTTTAATTAGGTATGTAATATGACGTTTAACTTTTAATCTTGAGCATAAAAAGGTAATTTGTTGCCAAAACATGACGGAAAAAAAAGTTTAGGTGTACCAATAAAGATAATACTCCGTAATAAAGTTTAGGGGGTACCAAAGAAAGTTTTAGTAAAGTACAAGGGTACCATGTGTACATGTAAAAAGTGTAGCGGTATAAGGTAGAAAAGTAAAAAGTTCAGGGGTACCACGTAGAAAATTCCTAAAAAAATTGAACGACTGCTAGAACCCTAATTTCAATAATTAGGGATTTGAGGTGATGGATGATAATTGAAAAAATTGAACGATTTCTATTACCCTGATTTCAATAATTAGGGATAAATAACAGTTCATCCATGTTTTTCGATCAAACTTATATCAATAATCTTATAAATTTGATAAATTGAATGAGCGGTATAGTTAGTATTGAAATGAATCGATGATAATTGAAAAAATTGAATGATTTTAGGGTTATAATAGAGAGAGTTAGAGAGAAAGAGAAATATTTATTTTTTTCCGATGAATGACATATAAGGAAATATGTACAAAAAGTATTGTTTCGAGTAAAATTAGTACTGCGAAGAGTAACTCCGTATAAACTGATGAAAAAAATATTATGCATCAAACCGGCCCGAGTCCATATACGGAGTATAATTTTAGTTCACCGAGCTTAGTGCAAGTTTGAACCTGTCTTGAATTTTTTTTGAACCGAACTCGAACTTCAAATTTTTTTTTTTTGAGCTCGACTAGTTTTGTGTCGAGTTTAATACGGAGTATTACACATCAAACCCGAGTCCACCCAAACTCATTTACACAGTGCTCATGAGATACGACTATATGAGTCGGCCTTCCCATGGATATCGCAAATTCGAAACATTTGAAAACCCTAGGTATGGATTATGGAATAATCTGTTGGAATAAAAGGAAGCGCAGATCCAAAATGAAATCATTGCCAAATTCACCCAATTTCCCCGAATTCAAGTACATACCACCTGAAGTACTGTCCCAAATCCTGGTGAAATTGGGAGCCAAAACCCTATTGAGATTCAGATGCATATGCAAATCTTGGCGCACCATTATTGATGACCCTGATTTCATTACCATGCATCTTCAACAAAGGACCAAGTCTAATTCGGGTCGAGTATTAAGTCTCAAGGGTTTGGGAGTGGGTGGATACCATGGATGCTCCTTGACTCTTCGCAAGCTTAATACACTTGACGGAATATCTCATATCCTTCAGAGTCGTCAAAGATACTTTTTTTATGGAAGTTGCAATTCATTAGTTTTAATGTGTCTTCATATTTCATGTTTCGTGAAGTCAGATTGTGTAACCCAAGTATTAGGAAATCGCTGTTGCTTCCCCGTTGCCCCTTTATTCCCTTCCAGTGCTCTGTCGCTTTTTTACTTGGATTTGCGCTGCGCAGTAAGGATTTTAAAATCATAGCAATATTGATTAAGGATACTAATGGTGATGGTGATGAACTTACAGAAATGCGTGTTTGGGATAAAATCCGCACCCTCAGATATGACGTGGAAATTCTCCGAGTCAAAAGTCAAAGTCAATAAGTCAAAGAATCGACAAGAAAAAGTCACGAAGTAATATTCAGAAAGTCCGAAGTCGTAAAAGTCAAGGTTCGATACAAGGAAAGTCAACCAATCAACAAAGTAAAACCCAACAACAACATTGGGCCAGAAAGTATCCAAGCCCCTAAATGGGCCGAAGACAGCCAACTATTCAAAGAAACCCTACCCCAAGCGCAAGACCCAGTCCAATAACCAACTTCCTAAATTCCAGGGTAGTGCCACCAGAGCAGGAGAGAAATCAGGAGAAGAGGAAGGCGACGGTTAAGGAAGAGGGAGTTAAAAGCGCAACAGAGGGGTATAAGAGGCACGGTCAATCAATTTTCAACATCAAGTAATCCAAGGCCAACACATTAGCAAAATCTCTCGTAACCTAATACCGTAAAAATATTTGTATTGTCTTCCGTACTTCGTTCTCCTCATTCATAGTAGAAATTTGGCGGGATTCCGACTCCCCCCGCGGTTTTTCCCACATTTGGGTTTCCGCGTCACCAAAACTCGAGTCTCTTTGCTTTCTTTCGCTACGTTTTCATTTGCTAGATCCGATTCATCTCGTTAGTTCATATAGTGCTAGTTCGATCGCTTTAACCCGCAACTCGATCTTAACCCGGTAAATTTTTACCAAAACAATTTGGTGCCAATCGTGGGGCAAAGTGATCGTTTGCTAGCCAAAATTCTGCAGAGATTCAACTTATTGTCATGTCTGGATCCGATCAAAACCTTGTTGGTAGCCAAGATGCCTCCACTCAGTCTGCTGGAGGGACACCATCCTCAGGGGCAGCAAGTCAGCCCATCATACCATCCACTCAGGCGACTCCTGTCAGTCTGACAGCGGGACCTGCACCGACAACCTCCAGACCACCTCAAGGGCCCCCGACGTCAAAAACACTCAATCCCTTCAGATCTAGTAAGGAGGGAGCGCCATCTAAGACGCCGGCTCATGGAGGGTTGTTTGGGGATGCGCTCAGGATTCCGTCAGCCTCAGATCCTGTGATGGAAATACTTCAGGGGATCAATACTCTGCAGCAAGCGGTGAGGACCTTGCAGAAGGATAACCGTGACATCAGGGCTCAGATAAAAGCGGTGTCAAGGCCACCATCTGCTCCAATTCAGTCACCACCAGAGATCCTGCCTCTGATATCTGGAGGAGAGCCAAACCTCCACAGAGTGCCCGCCGTCAGTGGGCAAGCATCAAGGGCGATTCCTCAGGAGGTGGTCACTAGGCTGGATCTGGAGCTATCACCACCCGTCCAAACCGTTGAGCCACAAGGGCTAGGCTACCTGACCCACGGGCCCACATCCGACAGATCGCGCGTCTCAGGTAATCTCTTCTCCGGCATTGAAAACCGAGAAACTAACGCGTTATCTCTTGCAGGTACCCCGGTCCATCAGATGCTAAGATGGCAACCAACGCAGTCGCCAGGAATGTATCCCCTGTCCAGCAGCCAACCTTCTGGAGGAGCATGGGCAGCACCCGCTCCCAACCAGCAGGCACCAGAATGGCAACCCAGGCCTGAAACAATTGCATTCCCTTTGCCGCCTCCTCCAAACAGTCTGCACCTTGGGGGACCCCAAACAGGAAGTACACCTTTCAATTTTCTTCCCCCTGCTTCTAACCCTCTTGCAGGAACTAACAGCGCTGCAAATCAGCAATCCCAAGAATTGAAGGAGCTGATCAACAAAATTCCTGGAATGCCACGCCCACTGGAGAGAGCATCCAGAGACAGCTATGCAGACTCACCCTTCACAGACGCCCTGGCCTGCGTTGCGGTGCCCAAGGGTTTTGTGCCACCAGCCATGACGCTTTACGATGGCACTGCAGATCCCATGGATCATATCAACCAGTACAAGCAGAAAATGATGGTGATAACCGCCACAGGGCCTCTGAAGGAAGCTTGTATGTGCAAGGGGTTCGGCTCCACCCTCTCAGGAGCAGCCCTGCATTGGTTCGTTGGTCTGCCAAACAGGAGTATCGCTTCCTTTGCTGATCTGGTTAACTCCTTCAACCAACAATTCGCCAGCAGCAGAAAACCGGAGAAGCAAACTAGTGATCTGTACAGGGTGGTATAGAGAATCGATGAATCTACGCGAGATTTCCTCAACAGATTCAACAAGGAAAAAGTGACTATTCCCAGATGTGACGTAGCCATTGCCATCGAAGCCTTCCGTCAAAGGCTTCTCCAAGACTCAGATCTCTACAAAGATCTCACTAAGTATCCTTGTGCTACATTCGAGGATGTGCAAACCAAAGCATTGGCAGCCATCAGGCTGGAGGAAGATTCGGGCCCCAGAAGAGCTACCTATGGATCTGAGCATGTCTCCAGGAAGGCACCAGCAGAGAGGAGAGGCGAAAGATCCAAACACTACAAAAATCGAGCCCGAATTGCGTCGGACAAATCCGACGCAAAATGGCAATATCCGACGCAAAATGCAAATTGCGTCGGATTAGCCGATGCAAACGACCGCCGTAATATTTTGACGCAATTTTTTTTTTTCATCGGCTAATCCGACGCGGAGGATTTGCGTCGGCTGCTCCGATACGAACACATGGAGGTCAACGCCCTGTCAACGGGCTTTGCGTGGGATTAGCCGACGCAAAGTCAGCAGAATGTTTGACTTTGCGTCGGCTAATCCCACGCAAAGCCATTGACTGAGATCTGACTGAGAGGATTTGCGTGGGATTAGCCGACGCAAAGTCAACAAAAACTATGACTTTGCGTCGGCTAATCCCACGCAAAGCCCCTCAGTCAAATGACTTTGCGTGGGATTAGCCGACGCAAAGTCATAGTTTTTGTTGACTTTGCGTCGGCTAATCCCACGCAAAGCCATTTGACTGAGGGACGTTGCGTGGGATTAGCCGACGCAAATCATAGTTTCTGTCGACTTTGCGTCTGCTAATCCCACGCAAAGTCATTTGACTGAGGGCTTTGCGTGGGATTAGCCGACGCAAAGTCATAGTTTTTGTTGACTTTGCGTCGGCTAATCCCACGCAAAGCCTATTAACAAAAAAAATCGTTTCTTTGTTTTCAGCTCCCCATATGCGCGAAATAAAACAACCTGCAAATAAACAACCCACTCCTACAACAAACCACAGCAGCACATCCTAAACCAAAATCCATCAATAACTCCAATCAAAACTCTCTTCTTCACAAAACTCCACAAAACGACACAAACATAAATTAATGTAATGTTATAGAAAATGAAAATATTACAAAGACAACCGTTTCTAGGTTCAGAATTCAACCAGAGTGTAAACAAGACAACCAGCGCTAGGAGTTGGTAGAATATATATACACACAATGTAACCAAAGTGTAAACAAGTAACACAAGGGAGCTGAACTACCTAAGAAAGGGACTCGATGTGCTCCGATCCAAAGGGATGACCATCGTTGTTGTCGTCATCGTCGCGCCTAGTCATGCGTGGTCCTCCACCGCATCCCTCGTTCCCCATGTTGAACCGTTCCCTCATGAACTGAATAAACTGCTGCTGCTCTTCACACCTCTGCTCCAACGTCTTCAGGCGCTCTTCTTGTCTTTGGAATTTATCTTCCATACGCTCGTTGAGTGTGCGTTCCTGCGAGGTGGCGGTAGGGAGGTACGTGTCCGCAGATACCTCCTTACCTCGGTTCAAGCATGGGCGAAAGAGCTGTTTTGCCGCATTCCCTATCCCCCAGAACCGTCCCTTCTGGTTATAGCCACCCGTCACATCGTGGAAGATCTTCAGCGTGTTGGGTGCCTGATCAAAGGCGCGTGCCTCCTCCACCGCTTTGTGGTAGTTCTCCTGAAACAGCAACATGAAACAGTGTTATAACTTTTAGAACACATACTATCACGTCGTAATTTTCATGCCTAGTATATTTTTTAAAAACATTACTACTACTCACCACGATCTCCGGTCCTCTAGGGTCTATCCACTTGCCGTCTTTCCCCTTCTTCGTCTTCTCCAAGAGCTCGACCGGGGTTGCAGTTGGGCCCTTCATATAACAGTGTTAAAACTTTCAGCATTTATTTACCAATAGTATATATTGAATTATACTCAAACTTTTTACTTGTTTTATAAGCACTTACCAACGCCGCGAAGGCTGTTGCTGCACTCCTACTTCCGAGGCAGCTGGTGGGTTTCGCCACCCCGTCCACATGCCCACCTCTCCTGTTCGACGACTTAATCGCCGATTTCTTCTTGAAAGCTGGGTCGGCAGCGTTCTTCTTCAATATCTCCCACTTCTCTTGCGGAATCCAGTCCGCCTTGTCGACCCTCGGGACAGCTCGCTGGAAGAGGTCGGTTATCTTCTTCTTTATCCGAGTCTCAAAATCCGACCTGAGGTCGTACCCCAGGTCTATACGCACTCTCCTCTGTTTGTCAAAAAAAAGATTCGTTAGCGACAATTGAATGTATAAATCGTGCAACGAAAACCTTAGAAACACAGACGAGGTAATTACCGCGAAGTGCATATACATCGCATCCCGAGCTTCCGGTGGTGCCTTCGTCCAGCTACGGTAGGCGCCAGGCGTGGACGCATACGTCATGACTACGGCATCCCGCAAAAAATCTGAGTACTTCTTGTCGTCCCACCTACACAAGTCAATTATGATAATGTGAAGCAAATAAATGAGTGAAAATTTAGAAAAGAACTGGTTACAACAACTACAACTCACCAACTAGCTTCCCTCACTTTCTGCCGTGAAAGGTACGCTTTCCCAGGCGTGGCAACGTAGACCGTCGCCCCGACTTCCTGGACAGCGTCCACACCATGTATGACAGGAGGCCTAGGCACGTCCTCCTCCATGTGGTCACCATGGCTGCTGCCTCCCGTCAGCATCTCACTGCTACCTGCCATAATCACGTCTACAAAATATGTTTGCAATCGAAGAACATTGAGGGAATTGTCACCGAATTTTGCTCCTACCAACACAACACAATTTCATGTTTACCACCTAAGTGACATGAAAGGCACAAGAACAGTCCCAAAACGGGGACTGTCCAAGAATTACTCCTAATGAGTAACTCTTGAACGGGCACTAGGTAGGTCTGGGTAGATTTCAAACAATGCTCATGCACAGTACGCAACGAAAGCAAATAACAACAACAATGAAATCTCAACACAGTAATCCAAAACATTAATACTTACTATAATTACAACCACTAACTGCTGAAATTTAAGAAACAAAACGAATTTCTCCTTTTTTTAGTATTGTTTATGTAGTAGTAGTTTAGTACTTTAGTAGTAGTAGTAGTAGTAAAAGTAGTAGTAAATTAGTAGTAGTAGTAGTATAGTAGTACTAGTAGTATAGTAGTAGTAGTAGTAAAAGTAGAAGTAGTAAATTAGCAGTAGTAGTATAGTAGTAGTAGTTGTAAAAGTAGAAGTAGTAAATTAGTAGTAGTAGTAGTTTAGTAGTAGTAGTAGTAGTAGTAAAAGTAGAAGTAGTAAATTAGTAGTACTAGTATAGTAGTAGTAGTAGTAAAAGTAGAAGTAGTAAATTAGTAGTAGTAGTATTGTAGTACTAGTAGTATAGTAGTAGTAGTTGTAAAAGTAGAAGTAGTAAATTAGTAGTAGTAGTAGTTTAGTAGTAGTAGTAGTTTAGTAGTAGTAAAAGTAGAAGTAGTAAATTAGTAGTAGTAGTTTAGTAGTAGTAGTAGTAGTAGAAGTAGGAAATTAGTAGTAGTAGTATAGTAGTAATAGTAGTAAAAGTAGAAGTAGGAAATTAGTAGTAGTAGTAGTTTAGTAGTAGTAGTAGTTTAGTGGTAGTAGTGGTAGTAGTAGAAGTAGTATCTTAGTAGTAGTAGTTTAGTAGTAGTAGAAGTAGGAAATTAGTAGTAGTAGTATAAAATTAGTAGTAGTGGTAGTAGTAAAAGTAAAAGTAGGAAATTAGTAGTAATAGTAGAAAATTAGTAGTAGTGGTAGTAGTAAAAGTAGAAGTAGGAAATTAATAGTAGTAGTAGTAAAAGTAGAAGTATGAAATTAGTAGTAGTATTAGTAGAAAATTAGTATTAGTGGTAATAGTAGAAAATTAGTAGTAGTAGTAGTAGTAGAAAATTAGTAGTAGTAGTAGTAAATGAGTAGTAGTGGTAGTAGTAGTAGTAGTGTTAGTAGATTTGTTGTACTAGATTAGTAGTAGTATTAGTAGTACAGGTTATTAGTATTAGTAATATTAGTAATAGATTAGTAATATTATTAGTAGCATTAGTAGTAGTAATGAAGTATTTTAGTGTAATATTAGTAGTAAATTAGTAATACTACTACTAGCACTACTAATGTAGTACTACTAATACTACTACTCATAATAATAGTACATACTACTACTACTAATCTAATAACACAATTTCTAACCTAATACAATAATCACTAATACCTAATTAACATACTAACTAACCTAATTAACATACTACAATTATCGTCTAACAATAAAACGAAATCTAACCTAATACACATACTAATTAACCTAATTAATATACTAATTAACCTAATTAACCTAATTACTAAACTAACTAACCTAATTAACCTATTCACCCTACAATCTAATTAACTAATTAAACATACATAATCATCATACAATCTAATCACCATAGTTATTAAACTAATTATTAATATAACTTAATCAAAACAGTTTAGTAAACTAATTGAGCTAGAATTAAGTAAAAATTAATCTAATTAATTGAACTAATTGAGTAAAAAATTAAATTGTAAACCGTAAACTAACAATTAACCGTAAACAGCAACATACCTGAGATTTGGGGGGTCGGGTTAGGGTTTTTCGGGGCTGGGTCGGGTTAGAGTACGCCGGGTTTCGGGGCAGCCGTCGCCGGATTCTGGTACGCCGGCAGGGTCGCGCGTGGGGGGTGGTTTGCCGGCAGACTCGTCGTCCGTGGGGGTGGAGGTGCGCCGGCGAAGTCTGTCGCTCGTGGGGGGTGGTTCGCCGGCAAACTCGTCGCGCGTGGGGATGGGGGTGCGCCGGCGAAGTCTGTCGCGCGTCGGGGGTTCAGGGGTGGCCGGATTGGGGTTCGCCGCCGGCAGGTTCGCCGGATCTGGGTTTACTTAGGGTTTCGATTTTGTTTTGGGGATTGAATTAGGGTGATGGTGCCGGATTGGGTCGCCGAAGGTTTAGGGTTGCCGGTGATGATGCGGTCGTTGTTTGCCGTCGTCGTTCGCCGTCTTCGCCTTTTTCGTCGTCGTCTTTCAGAGGGAGATGGGGGTGGGTTTAGGTTCTCAAGACGTCTTCGCGTTATTTTTTTTTTATATTAACAGGTACTACATCGGAATAGCCGACGCAGGCCGACGCAGTTTTCAAGTTTGCGTCGGCTATTCCGATGCAAACGTCGATATTTTTTTTTTATATGAAAAACATTGCGTGGGATTAACCGACGCAGACCAACGCAATATTCATGTCTGCGTCGGCTAATCCGATGAAAAACATTTAATTCTGGTTTTTTTATTTAAACACACGCTGCATCGGATTAACCGACGCAACCAAACGCAATATTATATTTTGCGTCGGCTAATCCGATGCAAGCTATTAATTCTGTTGACTAATTTTTTTTTACTTTGACGCATATTGCATCGGAATAGCCGGCACAAGCAGACGCAACATTAAAATTTGCGTCGGCTAATCCGATGCAAAGCTATTTATTCTGTTGACTAAATTTTTTTATTTTTGACACACATTGCATCGGATTAGCCGACGCAATCAGAAGCAATATTAAAATTTGCGTCGGCTAATCCGATGCAAAGCTATTTATTCTGTTGACTAATTTTTTTTATTTTTGACACACATTGCATCGGATTAGCCGACGCAATCAGACGCAATATTAAAATTTGCGTCGGCTAATCCGATGCAAAGCTATTAATTCTGTTGACTAATTTATTTATTTTTGACGCACCCTGCATCGGATTAGCCGACGCAAATTTTAATATTGCGTCTGATTGCGTCGGCTAATCCCACGCAACACCTTTCACATAGTGGCGCCAACCCAAAATTATTGGCGCCTGTATCATGGAGTCGGACTGCGTCGGCTAGTCCCACACAATGTTATTGCATCGGATTAACCGACGCAAATCGACACAGTTACGCCAGTTGCGTCGGATTGTAAATCCGACGCAACTAATCCGACGCTATTTCCGCTGTTTTTAGTAGTGAAACCCTACGACAGAAATGTTCACAAGATCTCAGAAGACAAAGATTGGAAGGAGAACCCAGGACTCCTACCTAAAATCAGCGAGTACGGGTTCTCCACCAACGTGTCCGGTCTGCTCAGGGCCCTAAAGGAGTTAGGGCGCAAAGTCAGATGGCCCAGAAGACAGGAATATGCCAACGACCGCCGGGACACCAGCAAGAGATGTGAATTCCACGATGATATTGGGCGTACCACCGAAGAATGTGTCCTCCTCAGGAAGGAAGTGAAATATCACTACGACCAGGGAAATCTGGATCACCTGATGTCAAGGAGCTCCAGCAGAGTGAACGCGGCAGACCAGGTGTTACCTTCGCCCCCTCCCCTGTGCACCAGAATTGTCAACGTGATCACAAGAGGATCAGAATTAAGCGGTCAGACCTACTCAGCAGCTAAAAGACACGCTTCCCAGTCCAGAGGAGACAAACCAGAACATTCCTGTAGAATCAGCTGTCCAGACCTCCCCGCTGTCACCTTCGACGAATCCGATGCGGAGCCATCTCCAGAATCCCACCATGATGCCCTAATCATCACGCTCTCCATAGGAAACTGCACTGTGAGGAAGATACTGGTGGACACTGGAAGCTCTGTCAACCTCATCATGTTGGAAACCTTGCAAAACATGGGGTTCAGTGAGGAAGACCTGAGCAAAAGGGCGGTTCCCCTCATAGGATTCAGTGGGGAAACTAAATACTCCCTTGGAGAGATTACGATTCCCACTTATGCTGGAGGGGTAAACAAGCAAGTGCGGTATTTAGTTATTGACGGTCCGTCCACCTACAACGTGATCCTAGGGAGACCATGGATACATGAAATGAAGGCCATCACATCCATCTACCACCAGTGCTTGAAGTTCCCCACACCCTGGGGAGTGCAGAAGATCAGTGGCGACCAAAGGGAAGCCAAAGATTGCTACAGAGTGGCACTAAAGAAGACGGCGAGTCCCCCAGCATAGCAATTACAGAGTCTTCACCTACCCCTGCAGGAATACCTTGAACCCCCTCAGGCGGAGGTAGATGAAGTAAACCTATACAAACAACACCCAGAGCGGAAAGTGTTGATCGGCTCAGAATGCACAGGTAATATCCGACAAAACCTTATTGAATTGTTAAAAATTAACATGGATTGTTTTGCGTGGTCCCATGATGATATGGTAGGAATAGATCCGAATATCATAACTCACAGATTAAGCGTGGATCCGAGCTACAAACCAATCCAGCAGAAGAGGAGAAAGTTCGCTCCAGAGGAACCAAGTCATAAACCAGGAGGTAGATAACCTGCTGGCTGCCGGAAAAATCAGAGAAGTAAAATACCCAGAGTGGCTGTCCAACGTGGTAGTAGTCCCAAAGAAGAATGGCAAGTGGAGAGTGTGCGTCGACTTCACCGACTTGAACAAGGCATGCCCAAAGGACCCATTCCCCCTGCCACACATAGATGCCATGGTAGACGCCACAGCAGGACATGAGATGCTAACTTTCCTCGACGCGTGGAGTGGATACAACCAAATCAAGATGCATCCAGCAGACCAGGAGAAAACTGCGTTCAGATCCGAGAGAGGTATCTATTGTTACAATGTTATGCCCTTTGGTTTGAAAAATGCAGGATCCACCTACCAGAGGCTGGTCAACATGATGTTCAAGAAACAAATTGGCAAAACCATGGAGGTATACATTGATGATATGGTCGTTAAGTCCAAACAAGCAACACAGCACACGGCACATCTGGAGGACGCTTTCAACACCCTCAGGGAGTACAAGATGAAGTTAAATCCTTCCAAGTGCACGTTCGGAGTATCCTGTGGGAAATTTCTGGGGTACATGGTCACCCAGAGGGGAATCGAAGCCAGCACAGAGCAGATCAAAGCCATCCTGCAACTGGAGTCTCCACAGAAGCCGAAGGATGTGCAGCGATTAACCGGAAGGATTGCCGCCCTGAACAGGTTCATCTCCCGATCCTCAGATAGGTGCCGCTTATTCTATGATATCCTGAGGAAGGCCCAAAGATTTGACTGGACGGAAGAGCACGAAAAAGCGTTCAAAGAACTAAAGCACTACTTGAGCACTCCACCACTCTTATCAAAACCAGAGCCTAGAGAACCACTTTTTCTATACCTTTCAGTGACTGAGGTGGCGGTCAGTGCAGTGTTGGTAAGAGAACATGATGGAGCACAGCATCCGGTCTACTACGTCAGTAAGTCTCTGCTTCCTGCAGAGACCAGGTACACGTCCCTTGAAAAACTTGTACTTGCATTAGTCACTGCGTCATATAAACTGCGTCCCTATTTTGAATCACACACTATATCTGTAATAACAAATTACCCACTGAAAACTATTATGAGAAAACCTGAGTTGTCAGGTAGGATGGCGAAATGGTCCATGCACTTGAGCGGTTTCGACTTAAGATTTGTCCACAGAACATCAATCAAGTCTCAGGCCCTAGCAGATTTCATATCCGACTTCAGCCCGACACTGCAGACTCAGGCGGAGAAAGACGTCATCCTTCTGGAGGAAAATAAGGGTGAACAGGTGTGGAAACTCAACGTAGATGGTGCCTCGAACATGAGAGGATCTGGAGCTGGGCTGGTACTACCTCAGGGAGATCTCATAGTTCAAGCAGTCCGATGCGAGTTCCGAACAGCAAACAATGAAGCAGAATACGAAGCTTTGATCCTGGGTCTCCAGTTGTCCCTAGACCTTAAAATCAAGCAACTGGAGGTGTACGGTGATTCCCAACTGATAGTCAACCATATGAACGGTTCATATACCGCGAAAGACTCGAAAATGATGGCTTACCTTGAGGTGGCAAAAGACCTCTCCTTGAGGTTCGCAGAGTTCTCAATTAACCAAGTCCCAAGAGAGCAGAACGTAGAAGCCGACGCCTTAGCAACCCTGGGGGCAACCTTCAAACCAGGAGAAGTATCCACCATACCCATAGTCCATGTACTGGAACCAGCAATCCGGAGAAGCGTACAGGAGAAGGGAACACCAGAAGAAGGTTCACCAGGTCAAAGACTGCAGTGGTTTCAGGAAGCAAGGATCTATAGCAACGCTGTAGAACAGGAGGAGATCTCTGACTGGAGAAAACCCTACAAAGATTGGCTGCAAAATGATATTCTGCCAGTAGAAAAAAGAGAAGCGCGAAGTTTCAGAATGAAAGCGTCAAGGTATACACTCATTGATGGCGTGCTATTCAAGAGATCGACCGCTGGGCCATACCTAAGATGTCTAAGCCAGGAGCAAGCAGAGATGGTAATGCATGATCTCCACAGCGGAGAATGTGGAAATCATGCAAGGGGCAAGAGTCTATCCAACAAAGCACTTCGCCAAGGTTACTATTGGCCAACAATGCGAAGGGACGCCAAGGAATATGTTAAAAAATGCGACGCCTGCCAAAGACACGCACCAGTCAATCACCAGCCAGCAGAGCCACTACATCCAATTATCTCTCCTTGGCCCTTCATGAAGTGGGGAATGGATATTGTAGGTAAATTGCCAAGAGCACCAGGAAACAGAGTCTTCATGCTCGCAATGACCGACTACTTCTCCAAGTGGATAGAAGCAGAAGCATTCCCTCAGGTGACTGAGAAGCAGGTTATATCCTTTATTAAGCGTAACATTATCTGCAGGTTCGGAGTTCCCTCAGAGATCATCTGCGACAATGGGTCCCAATTTATTGGCAATAAAATGGAAGCCTATTGCGCCAAATGGAACATTGCTCTCAACAAGTCTACTCCCAGAAATCCACAATCCAATGGTCAAGCAGAATCCAGCAACAAAATTGTGATGGACAACCTGAAGAGAAGGCTGGAGGAAGCAGGGGGCAGATGGGCAGATGAACTTCCCCTGGTACTGTGGTCTGACAGAACCACACCTAAGGTAGCTACTGGGCAGACACCCTTTAGTTTGGTCTTTGGTGCTGAGGCGATCATTCCTGCAGAAGTAAGGGTACCCACCCACAGGTATGGCTGCACAACAGAAGAAGGAAATCAGGTGAAAATGGCAAACAGTTTAGACACCATAGACGAGCTTAGAACTGATGCTCAGATCAGAATGGCCTCCTACAGACAGACTGTCGCCAGAAGCTACAACAAGAATGTTAAAGTCAGGATTCTACAGGAAGGAGACCTGGTCCTCAGAAAAGTATTCCAGAACACCAGAAACCAACAAGCAGGGAAATTTGCTTACAACTGGGAGAGGCCCTACCAGGTGGAGAAAGTGGTCGGAAATGGAGCATATCAACTTATGACCATGGAGGGAGAGATCATCCAAAAACCTTGGAACATAGTACACTTAAAAAAAAATACTTTTTCTAGGTAAAAATCACCAAGAGCAAGGGCCATTGTCGCCAGAGCTGAGGCATTCAATCTGCCAGGTACGCCTCCACCAGAACCCAGGTTCAATCTCACTTATCATTTCTTTTAAGCTTACTCTATCTTTTAAGCCTATTTCTTTTCAATCCCTGTTTACAAAGTCTGTCAAAATTTCCTTCCAAAACTTAGCTCATTTTCATACCTCAAAATTCGACTCGATTATCATGAAATTGAAAGGGAGATTCTTGCTGTTTCTTCAAATCCAACCATTTGAAACCTCATTCCTTTCTTGTGTATTTTTGAGACGCAATTTTTTAAATTTTAAGGTTCCTCTTACATGTTTTCATCTTATTCTCTCTTTATACCACCAAATTGAATTTCTTTTTTACATGATCTCATTTTATCCTCAATTTAAAATTAACGATTAATCTGGTGGAGCGTATAACTTCCACAGAAGGCGTGCGTCTTGTGCTGAATGCCTACAACCAGGGCATTACAAGTCCCCTGCGCCACTCAGCACCCACGCAAAGCGTGGCACCTCTGACTGAGTGGGCATACTAAACCCCAGGCCACCAACCATCAGGGTCGACCATACGGACAAAGGCATGCATACAAACAGCTGACAGCAACCAAACAAACAAAACAAACACCACAAGTAAACAAAACGAGTACCATAGAAATAAGTCTAAAACGATACTGCTCCCTTGAGTAGAGAAAAGGTTCAGACATTCTGCTCCCCTGAGCAGAATGAGAATTCAGGACATAACAAATTTTTTTTAACAAAATATTTTTGTTTTCGCCACACAGGGCCAGAGATAACAAAAGATAAACAGGCTGAACAGCCTAGACATCATTTTCCGGGGGAAGAGAGGCAAGAGGCACCACCACAGCAGCATCATTAGTGGCCACCATAGGACCAGGCGTCTCTTGAACTGCTGGAGGGGAAGAAACCGACTCCTCCACTGCTTCCCCTTCCCCATCAGCCAGCACCTCCAGATCGAAGCCATGGGGAAACTCCACCTGCATCCTCTCCTTCAGAGCAGCCAAATCCCAGTGCACATGCTCCCCCTGGGCGTGAGCTTCAACCATCTGGATCTCAGTACTCAGGGCTGACCAGCTGAGAGCACCGACCATTTGCTCCTGCAAAGCTGCCACTTTCCCCTGAAGATCAGAGTTGGCATCTTGGACTTTGGCAAGCTCAGCCTTCACCCCTGTAGCAGCCTCCTCCCATTGCTTCTCCCCTTCAGCAAGCTCCCCCCTGACTTGGTCCAGCTTCCCCCTCAGCTCGGTGGCCTCCTCCTTAGCCGTCTTGGCCTCCTCCTCAAGCTCCACGATCCTCTCCTTGGCTTGAACAACCTCCTCCATTAGACGGGCATTATCCGCCTGGAGATGGCCCCCCAAGTCTATGAGGCGCGATATGCGGGCCTTCACAAAGATAGCCATCTGAAGAGTCTGAACAAGTACTGCAGCAGTCAGTAATGCAATTCAAAGCTGGAACAGACTCAGAACCAGGAAGGCAGAATTACCTCAAAGCCATGAGCAATGATGTGAGCCGCAGTCTCAATCAGAGGGTCCTTGGCCATCACAGCTTCAGAGCCGGGAAAGAGGAACTGGTCCAGGACAGACAAGTCCTCCAGATCCCTAATGACCCCAAAATTCCGGGGAAAGGTCATTGTGATCTCATCAGAGCTGCACCCAGCCGAATGAGGAGCAGAAGGCTGAGGAGAATCAGGCACATGAATCACGTGTGGCTTCTCCGCAGAGTCTGCCTGAGTTGGAGGGGAAGAGCTGCGTTTTCTCTTCGAACTAGTCGAAGGAGCAGGAGAAGAGCCAGTAACCTTCCGGGACGAAGAGCGGGTAGCCATGCTCTTCCTCCTGACCCGGTCCAGGGTCATGGGGGCCTTGGCACTACCTAAGAAGGGCGGATATACCACATAAATCTCACAAGCAAAAACTAAGAGGGGAAAGACAAAGCAGGAATTTACTCAGCAATTCTCACCAGAAGACATTGTGTCGTCAAAAGGGGAACAGGCACCGCCGGCAGAGGGAACGAACATATTATTGAAGGAGAGCTGCTCGGAACTTAAGTCGGAGAGTTTGGCAGCAAGATCAACGATCGGCGTTACTCCCTCCGGCTGTTGGAGACCTACAGTATGAAACCAATAAGAACCATAAGTGTGCGAGGAACTGAAAAGCTAGTGATATGATGAATACCTGCAACAGGCGCCCATTGAGAAAAGAGATAATCACAGGAGGGAGAGAGAGAATCAGCCTTCACAAAGATAAAGCCCTTGAACCACCCCGCATCAGGAGGGTTAGGAGGGAAGATTATGCCAGGGAAATTTTTATCCTTGACGCGCATCGTCACCTGACCATTCCCTAGGGGCCTTACCTGGAATGCGGCACAGATGTCGAGTAACGAAAAGTCCTTCTGATGGCGGCGATTTAGAACACAGAAGGATAGCAACACCCTCCAGGTGTGAGGGGCAAGTTGGCATGGGGCAAGCTTGTAATAGGTTAGGAGTTCCTGAACAATTGGGGGAAAAGGAAAGCGAAGGCCTAAGAGGAAGGGGTAAGCATACATGCAGACCCATCCAGGAAGGACGAAATCCGCCTGCTGACCTGAGGAGGGAAGGTAAATCTCAACCCCCTCATCGAAGCCAAAAACTCCCCTGACAAAGGAAGGGTCCACATCGGCGAAGAAAGAGTCGCAGGAGTGAGTTTTGCCTAATTTGTTAGAAGGAGAAAAGGCCATCGCCGGCGACGACGGGGCAAGAGCCGATGATTTACCCCGAACCGATTTAGACGCCATAAAAGAAAAAGAAAAATAACAAACGAAGACGGAGGATCACCTGAGCAAAACGGGAGTGTGAAGTACGGTGACGGCGAACGACGAAGAATGGAGAGGTGGGGTGATTCAAATTTTGAAAAGGGGATTTTGGGATGTGAGTGAAGTGAAAAGAATGATAGTAAATGAGAGGGGAGTTAGAAGTGGGTAGAGTAAAGAGAGGAGGAAGTATGGGGAAACGCAAATAATAATGGGGGGGAAGAATAAAATCATCATGAGGAAGGAGAAGAGTCAGTTAGGGAAACGAGAAGTGACATACTCAAAAACAAACTCTGTGGGAGAAAATCGTCATCAGAACCAAAATGTCAAATCGCGAACAGAAATTCCCGCCTAAGATGAGCTTAGTCGGAAATTTGGGGGCATTTGTTTGGGATAAAATCCGCACCCTCAGATATGACGTGGAAATTCTCCGAGTCAAAAGTCAAAGTCAATAAGTCAAAGAATCGACAAGAAAAAGTCACGAAGTAATATTCAGAAAGTCCGAAGTCGTAAAAGTCAAGGTTCGATACAAGGAAAGTCAACCAATCAACAAAGTAAAACCCAACAACAACATTGGGCCAGAAAGTATCCAAGCCCCTAAATGGGCCGAAGACAGCCAACTATTCAAAGAAACCCTACCCCAAGCGCAAGACCCAGTCCAATAACCAACTTCCTAAATTCCAGGGTAGTGCCACCAGAGCAGGAGAGAGATCAGGAGAAGAGGGAGTTAAAAGCGCAACAGAGGGGTATAAGAGACACGGTCAATCAATTTTCAACATCAAGTAATCCAAGGCCAACACATTAGCAAAATCTCTCGTAACCTAATACCGTAAAAATATTTGTATTGTCTTCCGTACTTCGTTCTCCTCATTCATAGTAGAAATTTGGCGGGATTCCGACTCCCCCCGCGGTTTTTCCCACATTTGGGTTTCCGCGTCACCAAAACTCGAGTCTCTTTGCTTTCTTTCGCTACGTTTTCATTTGCTAGATCCGATTCATCTCGTTAGTTCATATAGTGCTAGTTCGATCGCTTTAACCCGCAACTCGATCTTAACCCGGTAAATTTTTACCAAAACAATGCGTTCGGCTGTTTATACACTTACTGATCCACATTGGAGGGTCAGAAATAATGGGTTGAATTTGAATGCCAAGAGTTTTCTCCCACGAGCTGCGATTTATTTTGAAGGCGCGGCTTACTGGCTTGGGAGAGATCCAAATAGGGAGTTTCAGGAGTATGATAAACAAACTCATCTTGTTTCCATTGACTTTGATACGGAAAATTTCGAGTTTCTGGAACTACCTCTGCCTGTTGTCGACGACAGAATCAGGTTTTTGTTTCTACTGGGGGAGTCACTAGCGATTCTCAGCACTGTTTCTGTAGGAAGACGGGATCAAAGATTCCGCATATGGGCGATGAAACGCGAGAGTAGTGGAAATAATAAGGAGTGGAGTCTATGGCATTCATCAGGACCTTTGAATATTAATGCTTTAAATTTTTTCGCCTATATAGGGACAAGAGCAGCAAGGGTGTTGTATTATGAAGGTGATGGTGGCTGTTTTGTTTATAAGAACTTGTCCTATAATATTTCAACTTCGGAAGTGCGGTCGCTTGGAGTTGAAGATGACTACATTTACCCCGCACCTGATTTGGTGATGTATTCAGAGAGTCTGGTGTTGGGAACGACCAATGGAGCTGAGGATATAGCGGCTTCCCCACTATGCTGGGATTCACGCTTACCTAAATAATCTGCCAATTGACAAAGAGAGTAGACGAGTATTATTTTTGCAATGGAGCCGGAAGTGGAGTGGGACGATGTAGGATTCGAAATAAAGAAGACTGGATTACATGTACGTAATGAAGTGGTTGAATAATTTGGATGAGGTTAGACAGGTTGAGGTTATGCCATTTGCAATCCTGCTGCTGGAGTCTTGAATTATGGTCTGCTAACTTGGTACTATAATCGGTTTTTTTTTTCCTATTTTCTGTGAATTACCTGCAATTGTATCAATCAATCCCAGAAATTTAGAAAATGAGTTGTGCCATGCATCATGATCAAACTGTTATTCCAATGTAGGAAAACACACCTGATCAGATTCTTACCGTGAGCCAGTCTATAACAATCTGTGCCTTCCCATGCTTGTTCTACATTTTAATGCTGCACAACACATGTTGTTATGACATTCCGTAGTATACTTCAATCATACAAAGAGACACCAGAGAAATTGTTCTAAAGTAGTCATTGGTTCCACTGACACTAGAAACGACTTCAACGTTTCGTACAATACTCTTTAAGTTCACTCTGGAAACAACTTCAACGAATGAGATTGGGCCAGCCCACAAGTTTGTCGACCTCTATTTGTGTATAACCCTTAGGATAAACACTTATAGTTGAGTACGACTAAGTGCGCCCTTCTTTGATGGAAAAAATAAATAAACCATATATAGAGTCATCTTGCTTGTAAAGGAAAGCATGTGAATCGTATAAATAATTTACTAAGTTGTGAACAAACCATTTCATACTTTGTCACGACAATGGAGAAGTTTTATTCAGCACTCGGCCGACTAGAAATAAATTAAAGCATAACAACACACAAAATAATACTAGTAATCCATATCATCATCAACATATGATGAACATGGACCAGATCAATCCCTAACGCTAGCTTTGTAATTAATCCAAGTTAATGAGTGAGTTAACGAGGATTACGCAGCCTCAACGCTTGACACGCGACTCCAATGAAAGCACAATTTAGCGACTGATGATTATAAATCAGATGCCGAAACACTGATTAATTAAGACACGTGCTTTTTAAGGTACTCCATGATCCAAGTATCACAAGCATAGCTAACGACACGGAAACCTTCAAATCCAGCTTCTTTGCCTAATGTCTCAAACTCGGTTTTAGTCCTAGCTTTTCCGCCAGGAAAAGTCATCATGATTGCGTCAAAAATGAAGGCATTATGAGCTGACGGACTATGCTCTGGTAGTTCCGGTACAACATACTCGCACATTATCAATTTCCCTTCTTCTGGCAACGCTGCGTAGCAGTTCTTCAGTAATTTGACGCAGTTTTCATCGTTACCCGTTTGAAACGTCCACTGCAAATTGTGTTATGTAATCAGCAAACACCGTACCATAGAAAGAACGGAGTAGCTAGTCAAGATTGAGATCGAGAAACACGTAAAATTTGATACCTTCATAAAAATGGTGTCAGCACTTGGAACACTGACATACATGTCTCCAGCTACATGCTCCACCCCTACATATATATGATCAAAGTGAGTACAATCGATATTAAAACTTGTGGTATGTCGAAATCTAAGCAAATCATGGATGGATGGATTTTAAGAAGTAAAGTAGTTACATACCGGGATAAGTCGGGGCATCGCGAATGATATGAGGAAGGTCGAAGTTGAGAGCTTTAAGATGAGGATATTTAGTACGGATCATGCTAAGAGTAAGTCCAGTGGCACCACCCACATCAACAATGGATGAAATCCCTTCAAAACCTTGATAATTCTCTAGGATTTCCTTCATAACAATTGTTGAATGATGATCCATTCCGTTGAAGAACACCTTGTAAAATCTCGAATCTGAGCCAAGGTAGTCGAATATCCCCATCCCATATGCATTCTTAAATGCAGTCCCTCCCTCTAACACTGAATCTTTCAAATGCTTCCTGTAATTAACAAGCAAGAGTACAATTATATTAGATTCGAATTATTAAAAATGGAGTCTAGTCTTTAATTGATACTACTTCCTTATATATGTAAGGAGGATATATATTATCAAACATAGATAACAAATGAATAAGAAGACGGAAGGAGTAGTATGTCTACACTCTACATTAACCAAGTGTACATGATGTGATAATACAACAACATTCACGTCAATACAACAAGGTAAGGTAAAGTGAGACTAACCAAGTGTCCATGATAATCTTATCATGCATGAGCTCCGCAAACGCAGCGTAAGAAACCTCATCATCATTACTAACCAAGAATTGGCAAATGGGTCCAAGCCCATATAACCGCTCCAGCTTGCCATCTGATCCGACCCTAGCCGAGAAAGTCAAGATGTCAAAGCTGGCTAGGAGACGGAGCATACGGTCCAAGACGGTTGCTGCCTCAGGGTTCTTGGTTGGTAATTGGGCTGCTATCTCCGAAGGAGACATCTGACCCATTGGTCCAGCGGTTTGGATTATGTCTAGAACTTTAAGTTCTATCACGGTTTTAAACACCATAGATGGGACGGACCATGAGGCCATGCACATGGCTAATGAAGCCGCCTCGTCGGTGGCATGGTTCATTTGGTTACCGGGTCGGCTCATTAGGCTCATTTTTGCAACTCTACGTTGATTGGTTTGGAATGAAGAGTTAATTAATTTAGGGGAGGAGATTGGTGGGAGAAGGATGAAGAAAATGTAGGGAGTTGCAAGGGTTTATATAGTAGAGTATGTAGTGTAGGCTGTAACCCATATGGAAACGTTAGTATTACCAATCGCATCTTCGCATACATTATTATTGTATCAAGTTACATGTTTCACGTACGATAGGATCGTGTACTCCGTATTATTTTATTTGTGTCCGTAGTTTGAAGTCTGATATATATGATCCCTTAATCTTCATATGCTATTTCATGTCAAACATAAATTTAATTTGTATGAGTATTGAGTAGTACTCCCTCCCCTTCTCTATGATGTTCCACATTTGATTGTGGGAAGAAATTAAGAAAATGGATATATGCGGAGGAAAATGAAGATAGAGAAAAGGAAGTGGGGTCACAAGCAATAAAAACTACAAAACATTTACTTCAAAAGGAAAGTGGAACGTCTCAGTGAAGTTTCCTAAAAAGAAAATGTGGAAGACCTTAGTGAAGGGGAGGGAGTACTTTTTATATGGAATTTGTAGTTAATAACCGAATATGAAACGAGCTCATCATTTTATTGATCCCTGATCGACTCGACCAGATTCAATATCAACTTAATAAGATTGCTAAATAATCGACAACACAAAAATTAAGAACAAACGGTTTCTTTCGCTCAAAAAAAAAAAAACAAAAAAACAAACGGTTTCTTATTATTAGGTTATTGAAATTCATTTTTTTATCTCTTTATATAATATTCTTATCTCTTTTCTTGTTAAATGTCTCTCAAAATAACTACTCTAATTCATTTTGTATTTTTTTTATAACAAATGTACCGCTTTTTCTACCCAATTCGAATTTTAATAAAAATTGGACAAAAATTTAGTTTATCAAATCTGATTCATGCAATATAGGAGAACAAGTTGCGCACAAAATTGAAATAACTTTTTTGCCCCTTTAATTTTTGTTTTAGTTAATGAGTTGGTTTACTGAGAGACAGTCTGTCACTAATTTTATTGAGAGATCAATTACAAGTGGAGGTAAAAGTGGTACCAGTCGTAATAAAAATATGTACGTTTAGTATAAAAAGTATACAAATATAAAAGGGTACGATTGGTCGATTGCTATAAAAACAAGTACAAAATTAAAGTATCATTTGGAGAAATTTCTAATAATAAAATAGGTACGAACCACATATAAGGTGGTAGTGGGAGATGGTATCTCAATAACTTATTGAAAGACCGTCTCAATAACATATAAGGTGGTACTGAACCGGGGAATCGGTGAGGATTGATTTAGAAGTAGTACTTGGTCCTTATTTTATCATTTTGAAGATTTGAAATCCGTATAATGGAAGTGCAATTAATTTGGGATCTTCGTACCAATTCTCATATCTTTGACCGCATTTTCTCAGCAATTTCTTCAAAATGTAACGTGGTTTGTAAGAATTTGTATCAGCAAAAGGAATGTGTTTAAAAAACAATTTCATTATAGTATTGTTATTTTTTTTTTTATGTTTTTGTTTATTGTAATATGATTACTTGAAATTTTTTAGAAATTTCATTGAACTATTGTTATTTTTAGGGTTGTTTAGATTATTTTTTTTGTTTATTATTTTATGTATGAGGGTTTATTTTTTTATTTTTTTTCTAAATTTATGTATGTATTTTTTGTTATTAGTACTTAATAATAATTATCTTGTTATTTTAATATGTATTTTTGAAGTTTGCTATGAATTTTTTTGATGGATTTTTTATGAACCATTAAAGATGATTGTTTTTGTTATTATGTTGTACTGATAAATTTTTAATTATAAATAATAGTTTTTAGTTTTTAACAAAATCAAATGAATTTCCATGTATTTGAACCAACAACTACAATCCATTAAAGTATTGAAGCAAACAACTATTAATAAGCATGAAGTTCTAATTCCATCCCCCCTTCTATTAGAATCCATTCCATTTGTTTGAACCAAACAGTCCCTAAATATACTCCCTCCGTCCCACTAAGATTGTCCCGTATTCCTTTTTGGGTAGGTTCTTAATGATTGTCCCATTTCTCAACTTTCCTTTTTAGTCTATCCTTTTTTACAACTTCGTCCCTACTAAGACAAAGTATTTACCATTTTGCCATTCCATTAACCCACACCACCTCACACATCACCCTATGAAGTAGTCATGATTGCCTATATACTCAATCATCACACCATTTTCTTAGTTATCGTGCAAAAGTAAACGGGACAAACATTTTGGGACGGAGGGAGTATTATAAAGTACAATTTCATTAGTGGGTTTGTTAGAATAATAATAGTAGGCTATGAGACCCCGACTAACTATAAAAAAAATTATGTATATGTATCATAAAATGTGTATTTCTAAAAGAAAATATCACCGAAGATGTCTTGATCCAGTGATTAAGACTAGGTGTTCTGGAAGTCTCAGGTTCGAATCCCCCTCCCCTATATTGTAATACGAACATAATTGTTACTCACATAATTGTTGGTTCGTTTAATATGATTCTTTCCTTATTTACTTATACTAATAACTAATAAAATCTTAATTAGGCGGAAATTATTTTAAGAATTGTTATTCTCTTGGTTTTTTTTTTTTTTTTTTGAAATTTCGATGATTAGAAGATTATAACTTATTCTAGAAATGTGATTTGAGCGGGAATAAGATGAAGGAGATGATGACACGTCATCATATTTCTAGCCATCTGATACAAACCAAAATGTTAGTAAGGGGGTATACTAGTAAATTTGTCCTTTATTTCTTATTCTCCAAGTCATATGTCCTATATATAGACATTAGTAAGTTGTATTGAGTAATCAAAGAATTTATCATTGAAAGTTGATCTTTCTTAGCTACCTAATCTCCATTTTCTCTCTAATTCCTCCAAACTCATTGATTAATCCTAGGTGATTTCTTCCCTCACCACAGATTATTCTATAGATCACCTAACCTATCGACTAATTAGTCGAACAGTTAAACCGATCATATCATTTAGGAAAAATTATAAATTACCACCATATATTTACAATCTTTTACAAATTACCACCACGTATTTTGTTTATTACAAAATACCACCTACACTTAACGTATATTAGCAAAACACCACCGTATTTCAATTCCGAATTCATTTTACTTAATTCCCGGCCTACTAAATGAAAATAAATTATCCCCTTACTTTATTCACTATTAGCAAAACCTAATCAATTTTTTTTAATAAAAAAACGCTATTAGCCCCTAATCCCCCATCCTTCATCTTCAACCTTCAACCACCATTCAATCTCATTTTCTAACGTCCAACATTGCTACCAAATCGACAATCAATTAATCAAATTACAATTATAATTAATTCAATTATGATAGTTCAAAGTTCAATTAATCGTAGAAAGATCTCTCGAAGAATTCACTGGCAGAAGAATAGTTCACGCAAATCGACGGCGTATACTCGTCGGTGTAATCCTCGAACTCAGAATTACAACCTCTGTTTCCATTACTGCTCGAAAAAAACACAGATTGAAGCTCGGTGAAGGATTCATCGCAATAATGAAACGGTTTTGGGTGGAGGTTAGGGTTCACTGTTAAGGAGGAGATTGAATGGTAGTGGAAGGTTGAAGATGAAGCCATGAAGATGGGGGATTGACGGCGGATACCGTTTTTGTTTCTTAATTTGATTTAGTTTTTTTGGGTTCTACTATGGCAAATAATGTAAGGGTAATTTCGTCACTTACGTCATTTTTTTCATTTAGTAAGTCGGGAATTAAGTAAAATGGAATCGGAATTCAAATACGGTGGTGCTTTTAAAATATACGTTAAAGTGTAGGTGGTATTTTGTAATAAACAAAATACATGGTGGTAATTCGTAAAAGATTGTAAATACGTGGTGGTAATTTGTAATTTTTTCTATCATTTATTTACTTCATTTTTTACGATTGTATCATTTGATATCAGAGCAATCTTTCCTTTTGACCTATGTTAATTAAAATCAAAAAAAAAAAAAAATCCAATCAACAGTTATGGCACTTTCTGAAGATATCGCAACTCTTAAATTGGGAATCCACAAGTTAGCAGTGACCATTGAAGAACTTGCTTTAAAAAGGTATGCACAAGGAGAAATCGATATTAGCAAGATGCCATGGTTCACTCCACATTATGTTCCGGGTGACTCGATTAAATTATGTAAGAGACATCTCCTCACCGTTGCTGCTCAAGTTAAATTCAATGAGACTTTGGTTTCTCCAAGTATTTTGAAGAATATCGAAATATCGGAGGATGCAAACCGAGTGTTTGATGAAATTCCTGAACCAGTTTCTTCTAATTCGCCGGATGGGAAGACGATCCGTGATGCGAATCAAGTGTTTGAAGAATTACCAATACCAACTTTTATATTAGAAATGGCTCAATCATTAAAACTTACCCAAGAAAGTGAGAACATAGCTTCTGCCCACCAAGTGTTTGATACAATGTCCGAACAAAGTGCAGAAGGTAAGGAAGAACAAATGATATCTGAAATTGGAGCCAACAACCATGAGTATTACATCACTCTAGAAGATGATCAAGTAGCAGACGCCAACAACATGTCTAATGGAGTACCCCTGTCAAACTCTCACTCACACTTTACTCAGCCTAGGCGATTGGAGAAGGATTCTTGTATAGCACGCCAGATGTTCGACAATATTTATGCTCCAAGTTATTGCTCTAATCATGCCCATATGATAAGAATTGATCTTCCTATTACCCACGATTATCATACTGAAGGTTTTTGCGAGTTTTGCTCCAACAAAACTGGTGCAAAAGAGGGAGTTAATGAATATACTCCAACAGCTACTGTCCACAACTCGTTCGACGAATTGTTCGAACCAACTTGGAGCTCAAACCAATATCAGGTAACATTCTATGAAAATGACAGTAACTACAATTACTTAGTGACTAAGTGTTGCGTCTTACAAGATGATGTTAGAGGCTACAAGCCCAATTTTCAATTGCTCAATGAGGTGAATGAAGTCATCAACTATCAATATGACTATGATTGGAGTAAGGATACTCAATTACTAAATACATTCTTGGTGCCTAACACATTACCCCAAGCTTGCTATTTTCGATATGATCAACAGAAATTTCGAAAATTAAGGGGATTAAAGGGCTTATATCTTGCTGAATGCATTTGGAAATTGATTGACAAAATATTCTTAGGATGTAAGTACAGTACTTGCTCTTTGTTTAATTCCCTAGCCACATATGACATTGATACGAGGAGCCTCAACTTTAGCAAGCCATGTCTTTCGAGGTTGGCAGTGGCATGTATTCTTATTAAACTCAAACTTATGTGAAAGGATTTAACATGCTACTCCTTGGTTTATGATATTGAAGTTCATGTTCCCGTGTACATATTTTGGTTGGATGACAACTACAAATTGTTTGATCCAGGAATTGATATAAACAATCTAATGCTCTTACACAGCCTCACCCATGAGGAAAATGGTAGTTTGGAAGACATGAAAAATGGGTGGCAACCACATATAAGCTACACGGAGGGACATAATTGGGGTATATTAGACATGGGATTGTCTTTTTGTAATGGAATAGGTGTCGTATTTGAGCTCCCTTCATTCCAATATGATCGTACTCTTTCTTCTTTTGATTTTATAATCACATATGATAGGCTGATAAGTCATGAACTTGATTTCATTGGTTCTTTGCCCAAGTTCGAACTCCACTATTGTAGCATCTTCGTTTGCAGGTTTATGATCATTATTGGTGCTTGTTGTGGCAAGAGTGCGGTAAAGTCAAATTTCTTTTCTAGTCCCACCCTTGAGGACAAGGGTGCTTTTAGGGGTGTGGAAGATACTAGTAAAGAATGTAATTTGGAATCCAATCGTATAGTCTTATGGTTTAACTACATCATTAGTAGGACAAGGAAAGAGGTTGTATTTTTTACTTACGCCTTTGACTCGGGTGATTCGTATTGGCAAATTAATGGTTTGGATGGCCAAATTCTTGATTCTAGTAAGGAATTATGTGGAGATGTGTTACATTGTACTCCATTCATGGTGTCATTACCTTCTGTATTATGTGCTCAGTTTCGTGAGGGGCTTAATGAAGTATATGGAGTAAATGAGGAACATAATAGTGATGATATGTTTTGGACAAAGAAAGTCACATCTGCTAGACTGATTATTTCGTGGAGCGTTTGGAGTAGGCAACTTATTTTGGTGAAGCATATTGGTCGAGTTCGTATTCGGACAACAATAGCATTGATGAAGCATGTTAACCTTGAGTTGGCTTGCGAAATCTTACACGACCAACAACTTGCTTCCAATCTAAAGGAAGCAAAACTACTCTCTTTAGTGACTGAGATTATCAAGATAAGAGCAAGACTTGAATAGAGACCGGGTCTTTCGCTAGAGAATGGAAAACAAAGTCCAGATGACACCATCTTTGTGTTTGATCCAGGTGGATCTTACATAGCTAAAGGATGTCTCGGTGAGCCAAACCGGATCCTTGAGGACAAGGATCTTTTGATGGGGTGGGTATTGATACAAACCAAAATGTTAGTAAGGGGGTATACTAGTAAATTTGTCCTTTATTTCTTATTCTCCAAGTCATATGTTCTATATATAGACATTAGTAAGTTGTAATGAGTAATCAAAGAATTTATCATTGAAAGTTGATCTTTCTTAGCTACCTAATCTCCATTTTCTCTCTAATTCCTCCAAACTCATTGATTAATCCTAGGTGATTTCTTCCCTCACCACAGATTATTCTATAGATCACCTAACCTATCGACTAATTAGTCGAATAGTTAAACCGATCATATCATTTATTTACTTCATTTTTTACGATTGTATCACCATCCCTATCGAGTTACTCCGTAGTATATTATAGGGGATTAATCGTGAATCATTTCATATGGAGTAGTATACTGTTCATGATTTAAATTACTTCTATCATTTTTTATTGTCGGGTAGTTATTTTCATTATCCGTGATACCTTACGTACCCTAAACTTTAATTTGCTTTACACTCACAAATCACACTACTATTCACTTGAATTCGACCGAAACCCAATCAGGCCCGAGCCGGCCATACATGATCACTTCTACTATGGAGTAATTGTTCCTCTTTACCTCCTCTTTACAACATAAATTAAAATGCCACCATTAAACACCAATTCAATCTGTTTCATTTTATTTTCATTTTGAGCTCCATTCTTACTTCCTTAATAATAAACCTCAAACCAAGCAAATACTAAACTCGATTATAGATACCTTGTTGAGCGGATTACCTCTTTTTTACATCTAATTTGTTTTTTGTTAGTATTTCTTAATAACAAAAAACGTTGGTTAGAAATCCTTTATTTTTTCGATCAAACCCCTCTTTTGATTTTGGAATTGAAAATCTTTATCGACATCAATATAGTTGAACTTATATGTATACTTGTTAAGGTTATACAATTTCTGAGTTGAGTCATAAGTTCTTTTGACAACACACTATGTGATTTAACTCGAAAATTTTACATAAAAACTCATATGATTTACAACAAAACTCAACAAATGTTTTGATAACACCCAAAATGACAAAAAAACAGTTGTACAATATTTAGAGCTATGTACTCCCTCCGGTTTTTATTTATTGTGCCGTTTCATTAAAATATTTCACCTATATATTGATAAAATGAGGCATTAAATAAAGGGTTATTTCATGACAATAATACCAACTATAAGGGGGCTTCTTAGATTAATCCCAACTATACGTAATCTCGTTTTAATATAAACTATGCCTTCATTAATCTCTCATTGATATAGGTGACCGGTTACCTGGAAAACTGGTTGAACCTTCATCTTCAGTTTCGACTATTTGTTATGTTTTTTTTTGAATCTTTCCAAATTTCATCTTACATTTTTTTCCCCGGTTAGTATTATAGAAGCCATGAAAAAAATGATTTAATTTTCTTGTTGTTTTGACTTTTATGAACGACGACAGAACACTCAAGGACCCTAGAAAGTCACAACCGGTCACTATTACCGGTAATAGCAGGTCATAATTTTGTCCATAGCGAAATGAGATGAATGAATGCATAGTTCATATTATAATGAGATTACGTATAGTTGAGATTATTTTAAGAAGCCCCCTTATAGTTGGTATTATTGTCATGAAATAACCCTTAAATAAAAACCGAAGGGAGTATAAGACCATAAGTGGATGTATAATCTACTTATTGTAGTGTGCAACCTTCAACGCGTTACATTAAAATATCTTTTTAGAGGATGAAAAAATTTAAATAATACTCTGTACTAGTACTCCATAACTAATTGAATAATATCATTAGTGTCCAACGTGGAGTACAAAATATTATTGTGCAAGACGGCCGGTTGATTTAAAAATGATCTTCGAACTGATCATTGAGCTATGAGTTTTAAACTTGTAATGTTGATTGCGCATTACTCCGTATATGTTTATATATTACCTCCAATTTTAAGTGATTGTCTCATTTATACAATATATGTGAGAAATATTATAAATTATAATAAAACGAGGTAATCATTTAAAACTAAATGAAGTACTTCCTTCATTTTTTTCATATCTTCTCATCCAATTAATATATGGGTGTAGTATTATATTACGGGAATATATAAAAAAAATGGAGGAAATATTAAATTCAAAGTTGTTAAACCAATTAACGTAAGACAAGAACTACTATGAATATAATAAATAATCAATACGAAGTAATAAAATATTATTGGCCAATGAGGATTAACGTAAGACAAGAACTACTATGAATATAATACTCAATATTCAAATACGAAGTACAGTAATAAAATATTCTTGGCCAATGAGGGGTACCATTGAAAATTCTTATACAATTGAAAGGGACATAAACTTGATCCTCACATTGCCAAACTGTGTCCACATTTGGTATAGAGCGACTCTCCCTTATACTCCGTAAGTTATAGGGTTATTTCATGGGAATAATACCAACTATGTGGGTGCTTCTTACAATAATCCAAATTATACGTAATCTCATTTTAATATAAACTACACATTCATTACTCTCGTTTTGTTATGTATAAAATTATGACTTGCTATTACAGGTCATTGTTTTGGTAAAAAATTTACCGGGTCTACGATGTCGGTTGCGGGTCAAAGCGATCGTCCTATAACTACGGGTCGACGAAAACGAATAATTCTAGCAAACAAGGGACAATGAAAGGAAAAGGGACGACACACAAAGTTTGGTGACGCGGAAACCCAATGTGGGAAAAACCGCGGGGGGAGATGGAATCCCACCAAAGTTTTACTATGAATGGAGGAAGAATGAGGAAGAGAATACAAATATAAGTTATTTTTTGCTATAGCTTAGACTATGATTGCTTGCTATTACGTTTACTTTTAGATGGTGTGCTTGAATGACCCCCCCTTCTCCTTCTCCCCCCCTCCTTTATACTGTTGTTGACCATTGTTCATTTATGGTTGGAAATCTTGGCATTTATCCCCCTTTTACTCCTGATATCTTGGCATTTATTCTCTTTTACTCCTGATCTCTTGGCCGTTACTTTCCTCCTCTGCAGTTATATCCTTCTCCTGGATTCTCTCCTGATCTGCAGGAGGGTTTCCTGATTTGTAGGTGTGACAGTTGCCTCCTCTCTTCTGGTGTGGGCTGAGTTTTATCTTTCAGGTGTTGGGCCTTCTTGATTAGTCGGCCCATTGTTTCATTCTACTTCATGCTTCATTTGACCCATCATTATGTGTCGTCCCGGGTTTGCTTGACTTGACGTCCTTCGATTATTTTGACTTCCGTCTTTTATCCTTTGACTTTGACTTTTATCCGTAGACTGTGACCTTTTGTTATTGACCTTTGACTTCTGACCTTTTGACCGTCCTCTCGTATTTTGCCACGTGGTATTCCGAAGGTGCAAATTTTTGGCCCAAACAACTGCCCCCAAATTTCCGACTAAGCTCATCTTAGGCGGGAATTTTCGTTTGCTTCAGTTGTAGGCAGTTGGTTCTGCTTCAGCTGGCCTCGTTGGTTCTAGGAGAAGGTGTAGTCCGTCCTCTCTCTCAGAAATTACTCCTGCAGAAAGTGAACCTCTGGTGGCATATCTTTCTGAGTCTCACTCTTATTCTGCCCCCAGATCCGTTGATGACGTTTCTGCTGGAGTGGTGCTCAAATTTCCTGAAGGATTCGGCAAGTCTGCAGAGGATATGACTTTTCTGGATCATCTGCTACTTCCTGGTCTTAGGTCTGTGCTAGAAAAGGGTTCTCTGAAGGAGTTGGACTTGATTTGCGGGGTGCAGATCTGGTGGAGGCAAGGAGTGAGCTTGCCCAGGCCCTGAATGCCAATTCTTTCCTGTAGGGGAAGAATGCTGAGCTGAAGAAGATCCTGAGGGATGCTATCTCCGACGTGGAAGCGGAGGATCTGGAGGAGTTTGTTGACTATTCTGTTGTTGATCAGGAGACTGATAGGCAAGAGAGTGTGGACCAGGAGGATGTTGCTGATGATCCCGGGAGAGGTTCTGCCGCTGTTCACCATAGACTCAGGTTCCTGCAGAAGGATCTGCTACAGTTCCGCCTCCACCAGAGGAGAATGTCCAGGCTGTGGACCAAGTTCTGTTGGAGTGATGTTACTCCTCCTTTGTTTTCGGCTTGTGAATCCTGCATGGCATGAACTTCCGATTTGTTAGTGTTTGCAGAAAATTCAGTAATGACTTCGCCTTTGCTCAGGGGAGCGAAGTGTGTTAGTATTTTGTGGCACTTCGTGCCTTAACAGAAGATCGTAACCGTTTGCTTTTGATCGTGGTTGTTTGCGTTTGATTGTAATCGTTTGTTGTAGTTTTGTCTAACTACCTTCTGTTGTATGCATGCCTTATGTTTGTATGGTCGACCTTTGATATAGTGGTGGCCTGGGGTTTAGTTCGCCCACTCAGTC
The DNA here is from genome assembly GCA_958450325.1 of Agrostemma githago. Lineage (NCBI taxonomy): Eukaryota > Viridiplantae > Streptophyta > Magnoliopsida > Caryophyllales > Caryophyllaceae > Agrostemma > Agrostemma githago. The sequence goes on from OY288255.1 coordinate 4,891,342, forward strand.
GGAGGTGCCACGCTTTGCGTGGGTGCTAAGTGGCGCAGGAGACTGTAATGTCCCGGTTGTAGGCACTTAGTCACAGACGCACGCCCTACCTGGGTTCTGGTGGAGGTGCACCTGGCAGAATAGATGCCACGTTTCTGGCGGCTGTGGCCCGGATTGCTGGCGGCTGTGGCCTACTCAGAAGAAGTATTTCTTCAGGTGTACGATGTTCCATGGATTTTGGATGATTTTCCCCTCCATGGTCATAAGTCGGTAGGCTCCATTCCCAACTACCTTCTCCACTTGGTAGGGTCCTTCCCAGTTGTAGGCGAACTTTCCTGCTCGTTGGTTCCTGGTGTTCTGGAAGACTTTTCTGAGAACTAGGTCTCCTTCCTGCAGGATTCTGACTCTGACATTCTTGTTGTAACTTCTGGCGACTGTTTGTCTGTAGGAGGCCATCCTTATTTGAGCATCGGTCCTGAGCTCATCTATAGTATCCAAGCTGCTTGCCATCTCCACCTGGTTCCTGTCTTCTGTTATGCAACCGTATCTGTGGGTAGGCACTCTTACTTCTGAAGGGATGACCGCCTCAGCACCAAAGACCAAACTGAAAGGTGTTTGTCCTGTAGCCACCTTGGGTGTAGTTCTGTCAGACCACAGCACCAAGGGGAGTTCTTCTGCCCATCTGCCCCCTGCCTCCTCCAGCCTCCTCTTCAGGTTGTCTATCACAATTTTGTTGCTAGACTCCGCCTGACCATTGGACTGAGGGTTTCTGGGGGTAGACTTGCTTAGTGTGATGTTCCATCTGGCGCAGTAGGCCTCTATCTTGTTGCCAATAAACTGGGATCCGTTGTCGCAGACGATCTCTGAAGGAATGCCAAACCTGCAGATAATGTTACGTTTTATGAAGGATATAACCTGCTTCTCAGTCACCTGAGGGAATGATTCTGCCTCTATCCACTTGGAGAAGTAGTCTGTCATGGCCAACATGAAGACTTTGTTTCCTGGAGCTCTTGGTAACTTGCCAACAATATCCATTCCCCACTTCATGAAGGGCCAGGGAGAAATTACTGGGTGCAATGGTTCTGCTGGCTGGTGGTTGACCGGTGCGTGTCTCTGGCAGGCGTCACACTTCTTAACGTACTCTCTGGTGTCTTTGCGCATTGTCGGCCAATAGTAACCCTGACGGAGTGCTTTGTTGGATAGACTCTTGCCCCCTGCATGATTTCCACACTCACCGCTGTGGAGGTCATGCATAACCACCTCTGCCTCCTGCCGACTCAGGCACCTCAAGTATGGTCCAGCGGCTGATCTTTTGAACATGACACCATCAATGAGGGTGTACCTGGACGCTTTCATCCTAAAACTCCGGGCTTCCTTCTTGTCTGCTGGCAGAATATCGTTTTGCAGCCACTCTTTGTAGGGTTTTCTCCAGTCAGGAATTTCTTCTTGTTCTGCTGAGGTGCTGCAGACTCTTGCTTCCTGCAGCCAATGCAACCCCTGGTCTGGTGAATTTTCCTCCTCTCCAGGCACCTTGTGCTCCTGTGTACCCTTCCAAACTGCTGGCTCCAGGACATGAACAATGGGTATGGTGGAAACTACGCCTGGTTTGAAGGTTGCCCCCAGAGTTGCTAAGGCGTCTGCTTCCACATTTTGGTCCCTTGGAACTTGGCTAATTGAGAATTCTGTGAACCTTAGGGAGAGATCCTTTGCCACCTTAAGGTAAGACACCATCTTGGAGTCCTTAGCTACATACGAACCATTCATGTGGTTGACTATTAGCTGGGAATCGCTGCATGCCTCCAGGCGCTTGATTTTGAGGTCCAGAGCCAGCTGGAGACCCAAGATTAGAGCTTCATACTCTGCCTCGTTGTTCGTTGTTCGGAACTCGCACCGTACTGCTTGGACTATGAGATCCCCCTGAGGAGACTTCAGAACTAATCCTGCTCCAGATCCTCGCATGTTGGAAGCGCCATCTACATTTAGCTTCCACACCTATTCGCCTTTGTCCTCCTCAAGGAGGAGGATGTCTTTCTCTGCCTGTGTCTGCAGTGCTGGGCTGAAGTCGGATACGAAGTCTGCTAACGCCTGGGATTTTATTGCTGTTCTGGGGACAAATTTCAGGTCGAAGCCGCTCAAGTGTATAGACCACTTGGCCATTCTCCCTGATAACTCAGGTTTTCTCATAATAGTTTTTAGTGGATAATTTGTTATTACGGAAATAGTATGCGATTCAAAATAAGGTCGAAGCTTATAAGATGCTGTAACGAGTGCAAGTACAAGTTTTTCAAGGGATGTGTACCTGGTCTCTGCAGGGAGCAGGGACTTACTGACATAATATACCGGGTACTGTGCTCCTTCGTGTTCCTTCACCAGTACTGCACTAACGGCTACCTCAGTTACTGACAGGTATATGAAGAGCTGCTCTCCAGGTTCCGGTTTTGACAGAAGAGGTGGAGTGCTGAGGTAGTGCTTCAGGTCGCTGAATGCCTTCTCGTGCTCTGTTGTCCAATCGAACCTTTGGGCCTTCTTCAGGATATCATAGAACAGCCGGCATCTATCTGAAGACCTGGAGATAAATCTGCTCAGAGCAGCAATTCTTCCAGTCAGCTTCTGCACGTCTTTTGGCTTCTGTGGGGATTCCAGCTGGAGGATGGCTTTGATCTGCTCTGTGCTAGCTTCAATTCCTCTCTGGGTCACCATGTATCCCAGAAACTTCCCACACGACACTCCAAATGTGCATTTTGAAGGATTTAACTTCATTTTGTACTCCCTCAAGGTGTTGAAGGTATCCTCCAAATGTGTAGTATGTTGCGAAGCTTGCTTGGATTTGACGACCATGTCGTCAATATATACCTCCATCGTGTCCCCAATTTGTCTCTTGAACATCTTGTTGACTAGTCTCTGGTAGGTGGAACCTGCATTCTTCAGACCAAAAGGCATTACGTTGTAACAATATATACCTCTTTCAGATCTGAAAGCTGTCTTTTCCTGGTCTGCTGGGTGCATCTTGATTTGGTTGTATCCACTCCATGCATCAAGAAAGGTTAGCATCTCGTGTCCTGCTGTAGCATCCACCATGGCATCTATGTGTGGTAGGGGGAATGGATCTTTCGGGCATGCTTTGTTCAAATCGGTGAAGTCAACGCACACCCTCCACTTACCATTCTTCTTTGGGACCACCACCACATTAGACAGCCACTCCGGATATTTCACCTCCCTGATTTTCCCAGCAGCCAGCAGATTGTCCACCTCCTGATTTATGACTTGATTTCTCTCTGGGGCAAATTTCCTTCTCTTCTGCTGGACTGGTTTGTAGTTTGGGTCCACACTTAGCTTGTGGGTGATAACACTTGGATCTATACCTACCATGTCATCATGCGACCAAGCAAAACAATCCATGTTAGTTTTTAATAATTCAATGAGGTTTTGGCGGATATTACCTGTGCATTCTGATCCGATTAACACTTTTCGCTCTGGATGTTGCTTGTCCAAGCTGACTTCATCCAACTCCGCCTGAGGTGGCTCTACGTACTCCTGCAGGGGCAGATGTAGGCTCTTTAATTGCTATGCTGGAGGACTTGCAGTTTTCTTGAGGGCCGCCTTATAGCAGTCTTTCGCCTCCTCCTGATCTCCACTGATCTTCTGCACTCCCCAGGGCGTAGGGAACTTCAGGCATTGGTGGTAGGTCGAGGTAATTGCCTTCATCTCATGGATCCAAGGTCTCCCCAGAATCACGTTGTAGGTGGAGGGTCCATCGATGACGAGGTACCGTACTTGTTTGTTCACTCCTTCGGCATAGGTGGGAATGGTGATCTCTCCCAGAGAATGCTTAGTCTCACCACTAAAACCTACTAAGGGAACCGCCTTCTTCGTTAGATCCTTCTCACTAAACCCCATGTTCTGGAGAGTTTCTAACATGATGAGGTTGACTGAACTCCCAGTGTCCACCAGAATCTTTTTTACGGTGCAATTCCCTATGGAGAGAGTGATTATTAACGCGTCATGGTGCATTTCTGGAGTAGATTCTACGTCGGTTTCGTCAAAGGTGACAGCTGGAAGATCTCTGCAGCTGATTCTGCAGGAGTGCTCTGGTCTGTCTCCTCTGGTCTGGGAAGCATGCCTCTTGGCTGCTGAGTAGGTCAGTCCGCACAATTCTGATCCTCCTGTGATTACGTTGACAATTCTGGTACATATTGGAGGTGGAGAAGGCAATACTTGTTCTGCTGCATTTATCCTGCTGGAGTTTCTGGACCTGAGGTGATCCAGATTCCCCTGATCATACTGGAACTTAACCTCCCTCCTGAGCTGGACGCACTCATCGGTATGGTGTCCAATGTCGTCGTGGAATTCGCACCTCCTGCTGGCATCTCTTCGGTCATTGGTGTACTCCTGTCTCCTGGGCCACCTGACCCTGCGCCCTAACTCCCTTAGAGCCTCAAGTACCCCGGCAAGGTTGGTAGAGAACCCATACTCACTTACTTTGGGTGGCAATCTTGGATTGTCCTTCCAGTCTTTCTCCTCAGAAACCTTGCTCACGCTCCTGTCATAGGGTTTTGATCTTTCACCCCTCTTTTCTGCTGGCGCCTTTCTGGCGACATGTTCATAACCATATGTAGCCCTTCTGGGACCCGAATCTTCCTCTAATCTGATGGCTGCCATTGCCTTAGTTTGAACATCTTCGAATGTGGCACACAGATATTTAGTAAGATCCTTGTAAAGATCCGAATCCTGGAGGAGCCCTTGACGGAAGGCTTCTATGGCGGTGGCTACGTCACATCTGGGGATAGTCACCTTCTCCCTGTTGAATCTGTTGAGGAAATCTCGCGTAGGCTCCTCGAATTTCTGCACCACCCGGTATAGGTCGCTAGTCTGTTTCTCCGGCTTTCTGCTGCTAGCGAACTGTTGGTTGAAGGCATTGACTAGATCTGCAAAGGAGGTGATGCTTCTGTTTGGCAGACCAACGAACCAGTGAAGGGCTGCTCCTGAGAGGGTGGAACCAAACCCCTTGCACATGCAAGCTTCCTTCAGAGGTCCCGTAGCTGTTACCACCATCATCTTTTGCTTGTATTGGTTGATGTGGTCCAGAGGGTCTGCAGTGCCATCATAGAGCGTCATGGCTGGTGGCACAAAACCCTTGGGCACGGCAACACAAGCCAGATCATCAGTGAAGGGTGAATCTGCGTAGCTGTCCCTAGCTGCTCTCTCCAGGGGGCGTGGCATTCCAGGGATCTTGTTGATTAAGTCCCTCAATTCCCTCAGCTCCTGGCGTTGCTGATCTGCTGTGCTGATTGTTACTGCAAGAGGGTTAGAGACAGGAGGAGAAAAGTTGAAAGGAATACTTCCTGCATAAGGTCCTCCAAGGTGTTGGCTATTAGGAGGAGGAAGTAAAGGTGTTGCTGCTGTCATGGATCTGGGCTGCCACTCTGGTGCTTGCCGGCTTGGGGTGACTGTTGTCCACACTCCTCCAGAGGACTGGTGGCTGGATAAGGTGGTCACCTCTGGTGTCTGGTGGACATGAGTACCTGCGAAAGATAACGAGTTAGTTTCCCGATTTTCGATGTTGGAGAGAAGGTTACCTGTAGTACGAGATCTGCCAGATGTAGGGTCATAGGTCAGGTAACCCAACCCCTGGGGTTCGATGACGGGGCCTGGTGGAGCCAATCCTAGCTCTAGTCTGGTGACCAATTCAGAGGGAACTTCTCTGCTGGTCCTCTTGCCAACTACTGATTCCCTACGAGTGCTGGGTTCTCCCCTAGGGATCAAGGGCTGCATCTCTGGTGATATCTGGAGCGATGCAACTGGAGTCTGGTCTGCTGCCGAGATCCGAGCCTTGATATCTTGATTGTCCTTCTGCAGACTTTCTACTGCGCGAAGAGCATTGATTCCCTGAAGCATACTCTGCATCAGGTCTGGTGACCCTGCGCCACTGGAAGCTTCTCCCACGAATCCTCCTGAAGTCAAGGTTCTGGTTGGTACGCTTTCCTTCCTAGCTTTGGAGGAGCTGGTGACCCCAGAGGTTTTAGGCGTCGGAGGGGGCCTAGACACCGGCAATGTGGGTTTCACCGCTTGGCTGGTGGGAATACCCAAGGTGAGGGGCGTGAAAACCTGCTCTGCTGATCCTGGGGACAACCTTCCTCCAATGGGCTGAGTTGATGCTCCTTGACTGCTAGACAAATTTTGGCCGGATCCGGTCATGGTGACACGAGTTTGCTTTACGGCAGGATTTGGCTTACAGGAAATGATCACTTTGCCCCACGGTGGGCGCCAAATTGTTTTGGTAAAAATTTTACCGGGTCTACGATGTCGGTTGCGGGTCAAAGCGATCATCCTATAACTACGGGTCGACGAAAACGAATAATTCTAGCAAACAAGGGACAATGAAAGGAAAAGGGACGACACACAAAGTTTGGTGACGCGGAAACCCAATGTGGGAAAAACCGCGGGGGGAGATGGAATCCCACCAAAGTTTTACTATGAATGGAGGAAGAATGAGGAAGAGAATACAAATATAAGTTATTTTTTGCTATAGCTTAGACTATGATTGCTTGCTATTACGTTTACTTTTAGATGGTGTGCTTGAATGACCCCCCCTTCTCCTTCTCCCCCCCTCCTTTATACTGTTGTTGACCATTGTCCATTTATGGTTGGAAATCTTGGCATTTATCCCCCTTTTACTCCTGATATCTTGGCATTTATTCTCTTTTACTCCTGATCTCTTGGTCGTTACTTTCCTCCTCTGCAGTTATATCCTTCTCCTGGATTCTCTCCTGATCTGCAGGAGGGTTTCCTGATTTGTAGGTGTGACAGTTGCCTCCTCTCTTCTGGTGTGGGCTGAGTTTTATCTTTCAGGTGTTGGACCTTCTTGATTAGTCGGCCCATTGTTTCATTCTACTTCATGCTTCATTTGACCCATCATTATGTGTCGTCCCGGGTTTGCTTGACTTGACGTCCTTCGATTATTTTGACTTCCGTCTTTTATCCTTTGACTTTGACTTTTATCCGTAGACTGTGACCTTTTGTTATTGACCTTTGACTTCTGACCTTTTGACCGTCCTCTCGTATTTTGCCACGTGGTATTCCGAAGGTGCAAATTTTTGGCCCAAACAGTCATAGTGACTTGTTGTAACTTTCTAAGATTTTATTAGGTCCGTTGCAGTCATCGTGAAAGCCAAAATAACAATAAAAATATATTTTTTTCATAGCTTCTATAAGACTAAATGAAAAAGAAATGGAAGATGAATTTTCGGATTTTTTTTTTTCAATGGCCGAAAATGAACACGAAATATAAATCAGAAGAAGAAGAAGAGTTAGAGAAAGAGTTGAATAAGGGAGGTTCAACAGGTAGCCGGTCACTCATAGCAAAGCGAGGTTAATGAAGACATAGTTCGTATTAAAATGAGATTATGTATAGTTTGCATTAATTTAAGAAGCACACGCATAGTTGGTATTATTCTCATGAAATAACCCTAAGTTATATGGAGTATATACGATACAAATTTATAATGGTTATTTCATAGGAATAATCTCAATTATGTATATCTTTTTAAAATAATTTAAACTATACGTAATCTCATTTTAATATGAACTACGCATTCATTAATTTCGCTTTGCTATGTACGAAGTATGAAATTATGCCTTATCGGTCATAGTGACTTGTTGTAACTTTCTAGGGTTTTATTAGGTCCGTTTCAGTCATCGTGAAAGACAAAATTACAATAAAAATATTTTTTTTCATAATATCTATAAGACTAATTGAAAAAGAAATGAAAGACGAATTTTCGAAAAATTTAATTTTTCTTTTATCAATGGCCGAAAATGAACCCGAAATGTAAACCAGAAAGAAGAAAAGTTAGAGAAAGAGTTGAATAAGGGAGGTTCAACAGTAGTCGGTCACCCACAGCAAAGCGAGACTAATGAAGATGTAGTTCATATTAAAATGAAATTACGTATAGTTTAGATTAATTTAAGAACCACACTGTGGACATGACGTAGGTCCACCCCGACGCGGCCACGCGCGGGTTTGGGTAGGCGAATGAATCTCGTGGTAAGATTGATCTCGGGTTCGAAATTTAAGTCAAAATGGAGTCGCCACCGAATTTTGTGGTTATTCGGAACCATTCGAGCCCACTCTATGTCGTCATGGGCTATACACAAAGTACGGCCCACTTCGATTTCAGAGTTTATGGGGCTCGTCCCTTTGCATTGTTATATCGATACCGTTTACACCGGCTTTCGTATATAAAATGACTCTCGTGCGCCAATGGTTTCGGACATCCGGAAACCAAGGTTCTGAGTAAGGGGTGAGGGTACGTGTTGGGAAGCCCACTAAGGACACCCAACCCCGCCCGCACAATGGCGGCCTCTACTAAGACATCGTTCGTGTTCGTGTACGCGCGCTAGTAAAACGACTAAATGATATGCAAACAGCGTTTTCAGGCTAAGCATGCGAGTTATTGATTAACTACGTCATTTAATGCATCTTGATTCACGTCAAAGTGATTTAGCATGTGATGTTCATTTAAATAAATAAATGGCAAATATCGAAAATAGAAAACTCGTAAATAAATTACAAATTACACGGGCGGAATACAACCCGGAATTCACAATACAACGAGCAATAAAATAGAATAATTGAATTAAATAAGAAGAGCGATAAATAAATACACGACTCGACAAAGACCCGTATACAATAAATGCACACTAGATCGTGAATTAGTTAGACGGACGAACCTTAATTAATTACGCATTATATTGCATATTAATCAAAGGACGGAGGTTCGAGACCTAGGTGTGGCGCTAACCCGATCTCGAACCTCGATGCCTTGTCCCGACTTATCACCTCGAGAAATGGAGTCTAAATTAATTATGTGTCGGATACGACTAAAGAGTCGTCGACATAAAATTAATAGTGCGAGACCGTCGATCAAAATCGTTTTAGGTGTCGTGATATGCATGAGTTTTGAAAATTAGAATTATGTGATTGATTATGCACGTGTCGACTAAAAGTCATAAAAACATGACGAGGCTCGAATGTTGCATTAGAGCTCTCGGTTTTCTGGGCTACAGGACCCACTCGATCGAGTCATGGTGACTCGGTCGAGTGTGTCCTCAAGCGTAGCTACTGTCCAGATTTTTGGGCGCTACTCGATCGAGTAGCCTATGTACTCGGTCGAGTAGCCCCTGTACGAGTGATAACTCGTTTCATTTTATTGTCCAAAATCGATGGTTGACTAAATTAAATACAAATATTGCACGATTTGAATTTAATTCGGCTTCAGGTGCTATAATCGTGTATGCATGCGATTATAACACCGTTATCGGAATTTTATGAAAATGTTATCGTTTAGGTTGAAATTTTGAATTAGTAACGGAATTGCATCCCTCTACGTCACGACATCAGAATTAATCCTTTCGGATTATGTGATGTCGGTTTTCGTGTCAACGGGTTCCGTACTAATCATCGAAATGGGATCAAGTGCGTTCAACTATGACCGATCACGATCACATCATGTCCTTGAGCACATTGGGACGGCGCTCCTCGAAAGGGCGTCACCTCCGTCGTTACTCGTAAAGGAATTAGACGGACTTTAGGCGATCATCATAGTCAAACACATATGAAACCGAACTTTAATACTAGTGTATATATATATGCGGTATAATAATTGTTAAGTGACGATAATTAAATGTTAGAGGTTAGAGTACATAAATAAAATGTTAGTATACAAAAATAAATAAAAAGTTAGTATGCACAAAATTAAAGGTTAGTGTTAGTAAATAAAATATTAGTGTCGTTAATATCGACTAATAATAATAATAATAATAATAATAATAATAATAATAATAATAATAATAATAATAATAATAATAATAATAATAATAATAATAATAATAATAATAATAGTAATATTAGTAGTAATACATATATAATCGAAAAAGGGAAAGGAGAAAAAGAAATGGGGTTTGATGACACCCTCAACCTACATGCTTAAATGGCCTCGGAAACGAACTCGTAGTAGCGGCGTGTGCGCAGGAGTGTCGAGATATGCAGGGTGAGTTATGGTGTGTTTGGTTAGGGAGAGGATGCTCTCGGGTCTTTGACGAGTTTTGATCTCGAGTTTTGATTGTATGTGTATGTGTATGTGTAATGGATGATTGAACGTTGGAGTTGTGCTAGTGTAAAATGTGATGTTGTGTGTTGAGTTGCTTGGGTTGAAAATGTAGGGTTTTTAGCATGGGAAAATCTTGTCCAAATGAATGGGGTTAAGGGGGTATTTATAGGCTTTACCCCCCGACCTAGGGTCACTCGATCGAGTGGCCCTAGTGCACTCGATCGAGTGGCCCTAGTGTACTCGATCGAGTGCCCTTCAAAATGGGCCTGATCCGGTCTTTAACGCTCCACTCGACCGAGTGGGTCAATCCACTCGATCGAGTGGATCAAGTGAATCGAGATATTTTAGGAAGGGGTTAACCTTGTGATTTGTTTGATTGCTTTTTTGAATTTTGATTTGGGCGCCAGTTTCGAGAATGAATTTGGCTGATTTGTGTGACGAGTTCGTCTTTGACCGGTGTGGACATGACATAGGTCCACCCCGACGCGGCCACGCGCGGGTTTGGGGAGGCGAATGAATCTCCATATGAGATGGTCAAATTGAAATTTAAATCGAAGTAGGAGTCGCCACCGAATTTTGTGGTTATTCGGAACCATTCGACCCCACTCTATGTCGTAGTGGGCCGTATACAAAATACGGCCCATTTCCGATGTCAGAGTTTATTGGGCTCGTCCCTTTGCATTACGATACCGATACCGACATTATCGGATATCGTGTATTGAATGACTCTCGTTGCCAATGGATTCGGACATCCGGAAACCATGGTTCTGAGTAAGGGTTGAGGGTACGTGTTGGGAAGTTAACTAAGAACACCCAACCCCGCCCGCACTTAGCGGCCTTTACTAAGATATCGTTCGTTTTTGGTGTACACGGGTTAGTTCGACGGTTGAATGATATGCAAACATTATTTTCCTAAGCATGTGAGAAAAATAAAATGGGTTGCTAAGTCGTTTAATGCATATTAAACTAATAACGTCAAAGTTATTTTAGCATGTGAGTTCGTTTTAGTCTAATAAAACGATAAAAAAACAAATAAATAGCTACAAACACGAGAAAACGAGTTAGTAACGTTTAAATAAATCGAATAAAGACATAAATAAATAATATGCATGATTTTGAAAAAGATTGAATGACACGTGATGGATTAACACGTGTTGACCGAAGTCAAAAAAATTATTTATCGAAATATGTCGCGAAAGTCGCATTTTAATGTAAGGTTCGAAAAGAATAAAAAATAGAAAAGCGAAGAAACGAAAAAAAGGACTCGGCGAACCAGGCTGTTGCGCGAGTCGCCTGACAGGCGCGCGACTCGCGTGACAGCCTGTTCGGGTTTTTTTTTATTTGTCGAAAATCGTTAATTTTTATAAATCGCGTACAAATATGGATTAATTTATACCCGATTCATATTTTCGATATTCGTCGTATTCGATATTCGATTATGAAATCGATATCGAATAGTTAGAATGCTTTTAGAAAAGGTTTTGAAAAAAAAACTCGTTTTGAACGAAAAGTAAAAAAAAGAATTTGAACGAAAAAGATGTTAATTCTCTCTGCGTTTAAAATCATCGAATTTTGCAAAAAAGGTAATGATTTTATTAGCATCAACGAGAATTAATTAATTTAGTTCTTGTAGATACGATATTCGATTAGAGAATCGGTATCGTATTTTAAGAACGTTATATAAAAAATAGTTTTTTTAGTATCGTTTATTAGAAATAAATAAAAATATGTGACGAACGACCCATATTAATAATACGAAACGACCGACGACCCGTAAAAAAAGTGAAGGACGAAAAAAAAGGAAGAAGACGTGAGAGAGAGAGAGGAAGGAGAAGAATCGGGTTTGATTTACACCCTTAACCTACATGCTTTACTTTCTCGGTATGAAGCTCGTCGGACGGTGGCTTAGGCACGGGACCGTCGAGATGATGCGGGTGAGTTAAGGTGTCGGTTTTTTGGACGTGTGACGGGACGGGTTTCGGCCGGATGATGGGGTCGTTTCGTTGGTATTTCGAGGCTACTTTGAGAATATGTCGGGATTTGTTTTGAACTATTTTTTACTAGATGTCGAGGATGATGGATGTGTGTCGGATGTTCTGTAAAATCGTAGTTGTGAAAATCGTGTTTTTTGTGTTGAATATGAGGTCCTATTTATAGGAGTGGAGGTAACCTTGTTTGTGTGACAAAAAATACCGGTTTGGATAGGAAACACGAGAGTTCGAAAGGGAATGAAAGTCTCGTTTCTTGGTGGGGAAGCCAAGTAACTCGGCTGAAAGGGGAGTATTTCGGCTGTTTAGGGAGTTCTAGCCGAGTGTCTGAGCTCGGTTTGTGAATTGTTTCGGTTTCCGGATAGAATTCCTACTTGAGATCGAATTCTATCCTTAAACGGATTTGTTTAATATTTTTTGAAGATGATTTTTGTAGTATTTGGGACCGGATCAGCCGTGTGAGGTGTCACGGCTGACTCGTGTGTCTCGAGAATATTTTTGACCGGGTTTTGACTCGGTCGTAAAAAGACGGTTTTACCCCTGGTGTCGGAATCGACCCAAATTAGTCTCATTTGACTCGAAACGACCCACTGGGCCTGGATTTGAGGTCGGTTTTGTAGGATACGTACTCCGCAATAAGCCTAAACCAAATGTCCATGATTTCGAGCCCATATCCGAGTCCATTAAAGCATGTTTGCGTCCGATCATCATCGGGTGTTTGGCGGGACCTACTATAGACACCTGGCGGTCAAAATGTGGGTGTCTACAGAGCCCCCACTCTGACTGAGGCTTGGACAAGGCGAAAGTCAGAGTAGCTACCAGGCCAATCGAGGATTAAGACCCGGCAGACTTCCGATCGGGTCGTTTAGAGTCCATTAGACTTGCGTTGGTGGGGCTCGCCAGCCATAAGACAGAAATCATACCTGGGTAGATGTCAACAATGGCGCGGGGACTTCTAACTAAAAAGTCTTGGGTGTGTCTGTTTACAGACACATCCATCTTGGAATGGCGCGGGAGCCTCCATTGGAAGCTGTGGGTATACCGCTTACTGATAATCCCACCTCGAAATAGCGCGGGAGCCTTCATTAGAAGCTGCGGGTGTACCGCTTACTGATACATCCCATCTTAGAATTGCGCGGGAGCCTCCATTGGAAGCTGTGGGTATACCGCTTACTGATAATCCCACCTCGGAATAGCGCGGGAGCCTCCATTAGAAGCTGCGGGTGTACCGCTTACTGATACATCCGATTCTTCAGTAAAAATGTTGCTTGAATTTTCACTGAGAATTTTCTTTTGAGAATTCTCCGGGAGTCTTGGGATACCTGTATGCTTTGCATGCAACATTCAGATAAAACACCGACTCACGCTGGGGAAAAAAATGATTTTTCTTTGATTTTTGGAAAGAAAATGCTGAAAATTTTTGGAAACGCTGAAAATTTTTGATTTTTTTTTTTGGAAATTAGAATGCTTAGGATGACTTGATTCCCGATCAGATTCTGACACGGACTCCTAAGATCCTCCGGTTAGGCCTGTATGCCTAGATGAATTAGGGATAAAAATTCCTATTCCCGTGGTGACTAGGAGAGGGATTTTCTCAAATGGCTAATGAGAATTTGGAGAGAGACATACCGACAGACTCGACTCTGGATGCGAGAGGACGAGTTGACAGACACGACTGAACTCTCTAAGGGTTGGACCGTGGCTCGGTAGGGGATGGGCCACCTAAGATGACAAGACTCTTTAGTTGCGCTATTCCGTAGCCTAGGCGAGTGGCAACATGGTCGAATCCTCAGAGTGAGATTGTTTCCGTACGACAGGGCTTTGTGGTAGCAATGCCGTAGACTGGCGTTCTTTTGAATTTTTTTTTTGGTTTCGGGGCATGTTCCCAAAGTAGGTGTTGTCTCGAGTCTCTGACAGATTCTTGTCTTCGACTGGGCCGAGTACTAGGACACACTATAGAAAGGAGGCTAGTTCTTGAAAGTCTTTGGATTATGTGAGTGGATGGAGAACTTCTGCCTAGGAGAAGCCCCCAAGATGACAAGCCTAACTGTTGAGAACATGACAGTGTCGTGACCGGAATGATGGTGCTTTTTGAATGAGTGTGGGTGTGGGTGGTTGTACCTTCTGTTGAAAGGCTGCCTACGTATTCACGTGTAGTGAAATCAAACCAAGCCGTAGTTCAATGTTGAAACATATATTATGGTGCCTAGTCTACTAGGGCTTTGTGTGTAACTAGCCATAGCGATGGTGTAGGCTAGGTGCATTCCCAATGATGTCTTGACCAAAGGGCTAGCATAGTTAGGATGTTGATCCTGTGACTATGAGCATTTTCCGGGGTAGCCCCCAGAGGTGGTGCGAACTATTTGGGCATGTTCTATGCCGACCGCAAGTTGAATTCCCGTGTTTGGGGTTGGTAACTGGTTTAGATGTTTTTGGAAATGTGGTGCTAGGAAGTAAGTGGCTTTGATGGTTCGAAATCTGGAGCTCGATTTTGTGGAGCTAAAGCTTCGAGGGTAAGGTATTACAATGTGGTAGGAAAGGGGGAAGTCGAGTAAAAATGACTCGGACTTCGATTGGGCAGGTTGATAATGCGGGATCTGGTTTCCATGTTTGGCCCTAAAGGTTAGGGTGTATCCTATGGAGCTTGAATCCTCAAAATTATGGGCTGTCTCTAGCCTAGGTCTCGAGAAGGTCTTGAGGGTTGTAATGTGGGAAGGCTAGATGTGGTGCTAGCTGACCAGCTTGATTGTTTCTCCCCTATTTGATGGTATGGGTTTTGATAATTTTGAATTGACCGTTTCACTTGAGTTGATCGTTAACTACGGTCATGGGTTTTTGAATTCTTTGGGTTGACCTCTTAGCCCCGGTCATGGGATTCTTCATTTGGATTGACCGCTTAACCTCGGTCATGGGTGCCTCTTTTTTTTTGATAAGAGCCTGTTTTTTTGTTTTGGCCTTTTAATTTGCTTCTTTCCTGGACTTTTGATTTCTTTTCGTCCAGTTTTTCTTTTATTTCTTGGACTTTTGATTTTTTTTTCGTCCATTTTTTTTTTGTCACACTAACACCTGAGGTAGGGATTGGTTGATCTTGTTGGATGGGTGTTTATTGTGGGAAATGGGCTTGCCTCCCATCTTGAACCCAAACTAGGAGACTACCAAGATTTGTCATAGGATTCGATACTGCTCCTGCTACGGGTAGTCATGTGGCTTTCTATGTCAGACATGGAACAGGTAAAGGAAAACACGGGTTCAGTTTCCTGCAGTCGTTATAGATGGGCCTATAATAGTCACGTGCATGTGCTCACAGTGTATGACGGTATTCATCATGTTCTCGGAAACACATAAGGAAAGTATATATGGGAAATAGAATATTGAAAGATGACAGAATGCAAATGACTCTGACTCTGATTTGGAAATGAGGATGTAGGGTATCCTAGACTCGAACTCAGACTTAGACTCGAATCAAATCCGGACTTTCGGACGCTCGGTTGGTTGTTTTTTTTTGGTAAGGTCTTAGACAGGTGCCACGACTCGCCTAAACTCGGTTTTGCGCAAATGCAAGAGAGGGAGTCAAACTAGACGCGACCCGAGGTGACTGGAATGACTAGGATTCTTGGATCGGGATACTCGAACGTTGACCTGGACAAGGAAACGACCATGACTTGGACTCGATCATGAGGGTGAGTGCAAAAAATGGGGCGATCGTGTTTGACCGCACCGCGTGCTCGGACCAATCATGGCGACCTAAACCTAGGTGACTCGAGTATTCGTAGCATAGGTACGACTCGAAGAAGGCATCGTAAGGACGCCAGTGCAAGATGGACGTAAGGCACCCCTTAAGGTGACCGTGGTTGACTGCTCGGGTGGAAGACAGCCCCCGAGTGAGACTAAAGACTTTGGTAGGACTTAGATGGTGCGACATCTAAGTGAATCAAAAGTGGGGTAGGTGAGACACGTGTAAGACATGACCCTTAGAGCAACCGTGACTGATCGCTTTGCTGAAGAATAGCCCTCGAGTGCGGAAAAAGCCTGACAAGGAAATGACCCGGAAAAGACACCTAGACAGGTGACTCGTGGATGATGGGTTTTCCTTAGGATTTTGGCAAAGTGGGCCTAGTCCCGTGTGAAGAAAGACCTACGTGTGAGCTATTCCCCAGACTTTGGACCCTAAAGTGTAAATGGGCTTCCCTTTGTAGGAGTTTGTCCTACGTAGGTGGGCCGTGCATTGACTAATAAGGCGGACTTGGGATGGGGTGGAAACTCGTGATGTAAGAACGACGGAGTTTCGACGCTATGGACTCTAATAACTTATGACAAGACCCGACACTGCTAAATACGGGAAGTCCTAAGAAGAAGAAAGCTTTGAAAAGAGGATTTGGATTTGAGAAACCCGAACAAAGTCGGATTGGAAGGCCCGACTTTTTTTTTTCTTTGAAAATCGAAAAAAAGGTTTATCGGGCCGAGATTTTCGAATTTTTTTGAAAAGGTTTGGACAGCATACCGGCTAAAAATAGGCTATTTTGAGTCAAAATCATAAGTCCTAAATTCGGTAGCTTTCCGGGTTTGAAAAAAGGACAATTTTCGAAAAAGATGCAAGTTTTTTTGAAACGACGGTTTTTGAAAAGACGAGACACGGATCAAGAAGCATGTAGTCACGGAAACAGTATAAGGACGCCATGTATGCTCTTAGCCTAAGTCTCGGTCGGTCGAATAGGGTCTATACCAACGACGATAGCTTTCTCGCAAATCAGGACGGTCTTCCTAAGCCGAGTTGGTCTTAGAACCTGCTGTAAAACCCATGCGAGTTCCGCCATCGAAGTCTTTAGTGCGCCCATTTAGGAACGCACCGTGGTATAGTGGGACGTCGGTCACAAGTAACCGGCCCGGAAAAGAATGGGTTATGCATGACCCATTGAACTAAAACGTGTACATTACTATTCGAACGATTTCTTTTTGAGTCTCACCCTAGGGATGCCGATGGTAAGTGACTCATCAGTTGATCCCCAGCGGAGTCGCCAAATTGTGGACATGACATAGGTCCACCCCGACGCGGCCACGCGCGGGTTTGGGGAGGCGAATGAATCTCCATATGAGATGGTCAAATTGAAATTTAAATCGAAGTAGGAGTCGCCACCGAATTTTGTGGTTATTCGGAACCATTCGACCCCACTCTATGTCGTAGTGGGCCGTATACAAAATACGGCCCATTTCCGATGTCAGAGTTTATTGGGCTCGTCCCTTTGCATTACGATACCGATACCGACATTATCGGATATCGTGTATTGAATGACTCTCGTTGCCAATGGATTCGGACATCCGGAAACCATGGTTCTGAGTAAGGGGCGAGGGTACGTGTTGGGAAGCCCACTAAGGACACCCAACCCCGCCCGCACATGGCGGCCTCTACTAAGACACCGTTCGTTTTTGGTGTACACGGGTTAGTTCGACGGTTGAATGATATGCAAACATTATTTTCCTAAGCATGTGAGAAAAATAAAATGGGTTGCTAAGTCGTTTAATGCATATTAAACTAAAAACGTCAAAGTTATTTTAGCATGTGAGTTCGTTTTAGTCTAATAAAACGATAAAAAACAAATAAATAGCTACAAACACGAGAAAACGAGTTAGTAACGTTTAAATAAATTGAATAAAGACATAAATAAATAATATGCATGATTTTGAAAAAGATTGAATGACACGTGATGGATTAACACGTGTTGACCGAAGTCAAAAAAAGTATTTATCGAAATATGTCGCGAAAGTCGCATTTTAATGTAAGGTTCGAAAAGAATAAAAAATAGAAAAGCGAAGAAACGAAAAAAAGGACTCGGCGAACCAGGCTGTTGCGCGAGTCGCCTGACAGGCGCGCGACTCGCGTGGCAGCCTTTTCGGGTTTTTTTTATTTGTCGAAAATCGTTAATTTTTATAAATCGCGTACAAATATGGATTAATTTATACCCGATTCATATTTTCGATATTCGTCGTATTCGATATTCGATTATGAAATCGATATCGAATAGTTAGAATGCTTTTAGAAAAGGTTTTGAAAAAAAAACTCGTTTTGAACGAAAAGTAAAAAAAAGAATTTGAACGAAAAAAATGTTAATTCTCTCCGCGTTTAAAATCATCGAATTTTGCAAAAAAGGTAATGATTTTATTAGCATCAACGAGAATTAATTAATTTAGTTCTTGTAGATACGATATTCGATTAGAGAATCGGTATCGTATTTTAAGAACGTTATATAAAAAATAGTTTTTTTTAGTATCGATTATTAGAAATAAATAAAAATATGTGACGAACGACCCATATTAATAATACGAAACGACCGACGACCCATAAAAAAAGTGAAGGACGAAAAAAAAGGAAGAAGACGTGAGAGAGAGAGAGGAAGGAGAAGAATCGGGTTTGATTTACACCCTCAACCTACATGCTTTACTTTCTCGGTATGAAGCTCGTCGGACGGTGGCTTAGGCACGGGAGCGTCGAGATAATGCGGGTGAGTTAAGGTGTCGGTTTTTTGGACGTGTGACGGGACGGATTTCGGCCGGATGATGGGGTCGTTTCGTTGGTATTTCGAGGCTACTTCGAGAATATGTCGGGATTTGTTTTGAACTATTTTTTACTAGATGTCGAGGATGATGGATGTGTGTCGGATGTTCTGTAAAATCGTAGTTGTGAAAATCGTGTTTTTTGTGTTGAATATGAGGTCCTATTTATAGGAGTGGAGGTAACCTTAGCTTGTTTGTGTGACAAGAAATACCGGTTTGGATAGGAAACACGAGAGTTCGAAAGGGAATGAAAGTCTCGTTTCTTGGTGGGGAAGCCAAGTAACTCGGCTGAAAGGGGAGTATTTCGGCTGTTTAGGGAGTTCTAGCCGAGTGTCTGAGCTCGGTTTGTGAATTGTTTCGGTTTCCGGATAGAATTCCTACTTGAGATCGAATTCTATCCTTAAACGGATTTGTTTAATATTTTTTGAAGATGATTTTTGTAGTATTTGGGACCGGATCAGCCGTGTGAGGTGTCACGGCTGACTCGTGTGTCTCGAGAATATTTTTGACCGGGTTTTGACTCGGTCGTAAAAAGACGGTTTTACCCCTGGTGTCGGAATCGACCCAAATTAGTCTCATTTGACTCGAAACGACCCACTGGGCCTGGATTTGAGGTCGGTTTTGTAGGATACGTACTCCGCAATAAGCCTAAACCAAATGTCCATGATTTCGAGCCCATATCCGAGTCCATTAAAGCATGTTTGTGTCCGATCATCATCGGGTGTTTGGCGGGACCTACTATAGACACCTGGCGGTCAAAATGTGGGTGTCTACAGAGCCCCCACTCTGACTGAGGCTTGGACAAGGCGAAAGTCAGAGTAGCTACCAGGCCAATCGAGGATTAAGACCCGGCAGACTTCCGATCGGGTCGTTTAGAGTCCATTAGACTTGCGTTGGTGGGGCTCGCCAGCCATAAGACAGAAATCATACCTGGGTAGATGTCAACAATGGCGCGGGGACTTCTAACTAAAAAGTCTTGGGTGTGTCTGTTTACAGACACATCCATCTTGGAATGGCGCGGGAGCCTCCATTGGAAGCTGTGGGTATACCGCTTACTGATAATCCCACCTCGAAATAGCGCGGGAGCCTTCATTAGAAGCTGCGGGTGTACCGCTTACTGATACATCCCATCTTAGAATTGCGCGGGAGCCTCCATTGGAAGCTGTGGGTATACCGCTTACTGATAATCCCACCTCGGAATAGCGCGGGAGCCTCCATTAGAAGCTGCGGGTGTACCGCTTACTGATACATCCGATTCTTCAGTAAAAATGTTGCTTGAATTTTCACTGAGAACTTTCTTTTGAGAATTCTCCGGGAGTCTTGGGATACCTGTATGCTTTGCATGCAACATTCAGATAAAACACCGACTCACGCTGGGGAAAAAAATGATTTTTCTTTGATTTTTGGAAAGAAAATGCTGAAAATTTTTGGAAACGCTGAAAATTTTTGAATTTTTTTGGAAATTAGAATGCTTAGGATGACTTGATTCCCGATCAGATTCTGACACGGACTCCTAAGATCCTCCGGTTAGGCCTGTATGCCTAGATGAATTAGGGATAAAAATTCCTATTCCCGTGGTGACGAGGAGAGGGATTTTCTCAAATGGCTAATGAGAATTTGGAGAGAGACATACCGACAGACTCGACTCTGGATGCGAGAGGACGAGTTGACAGACACGACTGGACTCTCTAAGGGTTGGACCGTGGCTCGGTAGGGGATGGGCCACCTAAGATGACAAGACTCTTTAGTTGCGCTATTCCGTAGCCTAGGCGAGTGGCAACATGGTCAAATCCTCAGAGTGAGATTGTTTCCGTACGACAGGGCTTTGTGGTAGCAATGCCGTAGACTGGTGTTCTTTTGAGATTAAGGTATCATTCGTTGAATCATCTTCATCTTCATGCTTGGTTTACTTTTCATACCTTTTTTTTTTTATAAAATTATTCATCTTCATTATCCAAAAGAAAATGAAGATTAAATATGGATTAAAATGAAGGTTGAATATGAATGAATGAATATTGAATATTTAATGAATGTTATAATTTAGTTGTATAGTCACAGAGATTATGTTGTACAGTCACACAGTTGAAGTTGTATAGTCATACTCGTTATGTTGTAGGATCACAGTCATTATGTTGTAGGATCACACCGTTTATGTTGTACAGTCACCAAGTTAAAGTTGTATAGTCACACTCATTATGTTTTACAATCATGCTGTTGTACAGTCATTGTAGTCACATATTCAGTTGTATGTGTGATTTAGATTGATTGTGTGTTTTGTTGCAGCGAAATGATTGGTGGAAAGAGGAATGTTGGTAAAAGGGGCGGTGGGAAGAAGAAGGTCGTGGAAGATACAGCGATCGACCACGTAATTGGACAATGTATTGTTGCGAAGATTAAAATGAAGGTTGAATATGAATGAATGAAGGTTGAATATTTAATGAATGTTTAGATAATTTGTTCTGAATCGTATGTATAATCATCTTTCTAATTATGAATGTGACTTTGCTAATGATGATTGAAGAATAATTGACTATATGGCTTTTATTTTCTATTTTACGGTTTCAGTTTTGTAGTTACACACTTTAGGTGGTATAGTCACACTCATTATATTGTATAGTCACACTCATTATATTGTAGAATCACACAAATTCTTGCAGTGATTAGTGTAAGTAACCATCTTTGCTAATGATGATTGAAGTATAAATAAGTACGAGTATAATTTAGTTGTATAGTCACAGAGATTATGTTGTATAGTCATACAGTTGAAGTTGTATAGTCATACTCGTTATGTTGTAGGATCACAATCATTATGTTGTAGGATCACACAGTTTATGTTGTATAGTCACACAGTTAAAGTTGTACAGTCACACTCATTATGCTGTACAATCATGCAGTTGTAGTGTCATTGTATTGTAGAATCACACAAATTCTTGCAGTGATTAGTGTATGTAATCATCTTTGCTAATGATGATTGAAGTATAAATAAGTACGGGTATAATTTAGTTGTATAGTCACAGAGATTATGTTGTATAGTCACACAGGTGGAAGGATAAGTGATTTTGCTATAGACCTCGCGTGATTAATTATGAAACCAGAAAATAGCGATGAAAATATATTTACATTGGACAAAGTCCATCCTTTACATATAGTACGTCAAACATAAAAACATTCTAACCCACCAAACATCATTTACACATAGTACGTTCATCCTAAAGCAAATATTTTATCTCACATAAACACACAAGAGCTTAACGATGGTCTCCGGTACGTGCGCAACAATACATTGTCCAATTACGTGGTCGGTCGTTGTATCTTCCACGACCTTCTTCTTCCCACCGCCCCTTTTACCAACATTCCTCTTTCCATCAACTATTTCGCTGCAACAAAACACACAATCAATCTAAATCACACAACACAACTGAATATATAACTACAATGACTCTATAACTGCATGATTGTACAGCATAATGAGTGTGACTATACGGAATAAAGTGTGTGACTGTACGCCATATAGCGTGTGGTTGTACACATCAACATGTATAACTGTGCATCTCATATCACGCGATTGTACACCTCAATATTTGTGACTATACCGAATAAAGTGTGTGACTATTTTGGGGGCAGCTTCTAATTGAGGGGGCAACTTGTAATCATCATTATCAAAGTCACATTCATAATTAGAAAGATGATTATACATACGAATCAGAGCAAATTATTTAAACATTCATTAAATATTCAACTTTCTTTCATCCATATTCAACCTTCATTCATTAAAAAAATACCTGAAAAAAGTCACACAATTTAAGTTGTATAGTGTGGACATGACGAAGGTCCACCCCGACGCGGCGAAGCGCGGGTTTGGGTAGGCGAATGAATCTCGTGGTAAGATTGTTCTCGGGTTCGAAATTTAAGTCAAAATGGAGTCGCCACCGAATTTTGTGGTTATTCGGAACCATACGAGCCCACTCTATGTCGTCATGGGCTATACACAAAGTAAGCCCACTTCGATTTCAGAGTTTATGGGGCTCGTCCCTTTGCATTGTTATACCGATACCGTTTACACCGGCTTTCGTATATAAAATGACTCTCGTGCGCCAAGGGTTTCGGACATCCGGAAACCAAAGGTTCTGAGTAAGGGGTGAGGGTACGTGTTGGGAAGCCCACTAAGGACACCCAACCCCGCCCGCACATGGCGGCCTCTACTAAGACACCGTTCGTGTTCGTGTACGCGCGCTAGTAAAATGACTAAATGATATGCAAACAGCGTTTTCGGGCTAAGCATGTGAATTATTGATTTGCTACGTCATTTAATGCATCTTGATTCACGTCAAAGTGATTTAGCATGTGATGTTCATTTAAATAAATAAAAGGCAAACATCGAAAATAGAAAACTCGTAAATAAATTACAAATTACACGGGCGGAATACAACCCGGAATTCACAATACAACGAGCAATAAAATAGAATAATCGAATAGGAAATGGTAGACGTTAAATAGAAACGGACCCGTATATAAACTAGACCGCGAAATGTGTAGATGGACTAACCCCGGTTAAATACACATTATGTTGTGTACTAAACGAAGGACGGAAACATGGGACTGTGGCGTATTGCTAGCCCGATCCCACATCCCGTAGTCTTGTCCCGACTTATCACTACAAAGGAGATCGGTCAAAGTCGTTCTACGTGTCGTGATATGTGTGAGTTTTGAAAAAGGGAGAGTCACGTGATTGTCTTTACACGTGATGACCAAAGTCGATAAAAGAGCGGGGCTTGGAATGTGTGTCCAAGCCCTCGGTTTTCTGGGTTACAGGACCCACTCGATCGAGTCGTGGTGTGACTCGGTCGAGTGCGTCTTTTACGTAGCTACTGCCCATTTTTTTGGGTGCTACTCGATCGAGTAGCATATGTACTCGGTCGAGTAGCCCCTGTACGAGTGATGACTCGTTTCGTTTTTTTTGTTTAAAATCGACGGTCGGTCAAATTAAATACAAATATCGCACGATTTGAATTTAACTTGACCTCCGGTACTATAATCGTGTATATACGATTATAATACCGTTGTCGGGATTTTACGAAAGCGTTATTATTATATTAGAAATTTTGAATTAGTAACGAAATGTGTCCCTCTACGTCACGACATCGAAACTAACCCTTTCGGGTTATGTGATGTCGGTTTTCGTGTCAGCGGGTTCCGTACCAATTATAGAAATGGGATTAAATACGTTTGACTACGACCGATCACGGTCACGTCACGCCCTTGAGTACATTGGGGCGGGGCTCCTCGAAAGGGCTCCACCTCCGTCGTTGCTCGTAAAGGGATTAGACGGACCTTAGGTGATCATCGTAGTCCAACGTTTTCAAAACCGATTTTTAGTATTAATATATATATATATATATATATATATATATATATATATATATATATATATATATATATATATATATATATATATATACACGCGGTATTATTAATGTTAGTAATAAAATGATGATACAAAAATAAAGATGCAAAAGTATAAAAAAAGTTAGTGTTAGTGTTACTACGATTATGATTACAATACAAAATACGATAAATAAATAAAAATGACGGAGCAATAGAGATAGAAATGGGGTTTAGGACACCCTCAACATACATGCTAGGTATAGGCCTCGGAAATGGACTCGTAAATAGCGACGGGACGCCGGAGTATCGAGGATGTACGCGAGTTATGGTGTGTATGGGTGTGTGTGTGTGTGTATTACGTCGGTTTTTCGAGGGACGAAGGACTCGGTTTTTGTATTTATTGCTTAGGGTTGCTAAGGCTTGTAGTGTAGATGAAATAGGGTTGAAAGTAGGGTAAATGTGTAGGTAAAAACCCTTGGCAAAAGTTATGAAATGAATGGGAGTCGTGGGGTATTTATAGGCGTTACCCCACGACATAAGGACACTCGATCGAGTGGCCCTAGTGCACTCGATCGAGTGCCTTTGCAAACGGGCCAAACCCGGTTTTAAGACGCTCCACTCGACCGAGTGGGTCAATCCACTCGATCGAGTGGGTCAAACAAATCGAGACAAATAAGGAAAGAATTGATCTTGTTTGTTTTGATTGATTTTTGAATTTGAATTTGTGCGCCAACTGAATTTGGCTGATTTATGAGACGGTTTCGTCTTTGACCGGGTTTTGACCCGGTCGCTAAAAGACGGGATTTTTCTTTTGTGCCGGTTTTGGCCCAAATTAGTCTTATTTGACTCGGAACGACCCACTGGGCCTGAATTTGAGGTCTGTTCTGTGAGATTTTTACCCCATTAAAAGTCCATGTCGGATATTATTGATTCCGAGCCCAAATCCGAGTATACCGAGTCACGTTTGCGTCCGATCATCATCGGGTGTTTTTCGGAGACTACCATAGACACGTGGCAGTCAAAATACGGGTGTCTACAGAGCCCCCACTCTGACTGAGGCTTGGACAAGGCGAAAGTCAGAGTAGCTACCAAGTCCGTTAAGACCTGGTAGACTTCCGGTCTGGTCGTTTATAGTCCAGTGGACTCGCGTGAAGGGCTCGCCAGCCATAAGCAGAGGGTCATACCTGTCCTGATGATGATAGCTCCGCGGGGAGTCAGACTTGTAGCATAAGTCCTGGGCGCGCCTATATGTGGGCTCATCTCGTGCCATCTTGGGGAAAATGCCGCCTCGGGCGTTCTGCTGGGGAGATATGTGAGCTGTACGAGCTTGCTTTCGAAGCCTTGAGTGGTACCTGAGCTGATGATGGTGCTTCGTGGGGAGTGAAACTTGCCTTTCTTGAGGAGTAGGCGTACCCGTATGCCGACACATCACATCTTGGATGTAGCATACCGGGGGAAAGCTGACTTCGTTGGGGAATTTGATAGTTTCGTGGAGACTTGCTTCTGAAGTCTGGAGTGTACCTGTATGCTGACACATGACAAGTTGCATGTAACACATCGGCAAAACACTGACTCGTGCTGGGGAGTAAAGTAGCTACGCGGGGACTTGCTTCTGAAGTCTTGGGTGTACCCGTATGCCGACACATCACATCTTGGACGTAGCATTCCAGGAGAAACACCGTCTTTGTTGTTCCGTTGGGAAGCAATGCTGGTACCTGAAATGTTAGATACATAGGCAGAAATAGCAGGCATAGTATATAGCAAGATAGCACATAGGAAATGGAGTTAGCATTTATAGACTGGCTTGCGCTGGGGAAAATGGTTTTTGCTTCATTTTGAAATCGAAGTCCTGAAAGCAACTCATGTGCTAGGAGATAGGTTTTCAAAATTGAAAGGGGTAGAAAAGAAATTTGCAGTATAAATAGACCGAAATTTGACCTTGTCGAAAAGGATTTTATCAAATGGCTAAGTTTTGCAAATTTTAAAATGAGAATTTGAAGAGAGACATATCGACAGACTCGACTCTGGACGTGACAGGACGAGTTGACAGACACGACTGGACTTTCGAGGGGTTGGACTGTGACTCGGTAAGGGGGTGGGCCACCTAAGACGACAAGACTCTTAAGCTGCGCTAATCCATAGCCTAGGCGAGTGGCAACACGGTCGAACATCGAAATGAGAAGGATGTGATATAGGGGAATTGCAGTAGCCTGTAATGAGACTGTTTCTGCAGGACAAGGCTTAGCAGTAGCAAGGCTGTAGACTAGTGATCTTTTGAATTTTTGGTTTTGGGGTACATTCCCAAAGTGGGTGTCACTTCGAGTCCCTGACGGATTCTTGTCTTTGACTGAGCCGAGTGCTAGGACACACTAAAGAAAGGAGGCTAGTTTTTTTTGAAAGTCATTTAGATTATGTGAGTGGATGAAGGTCTTCTGCCTAAGAGAAGCCCCCAGGACGACAAAGCTAACTGCTGAGAACATGACAGTGTCGTGACCGGAATGACAGTGCTTTTTTTGAACTTGTGTCAATGTGGGTGGTTGTGCCTTTGTTGAAAGGCTGCCTACGTATTCACGTGTAGTGAAATCAAACCAAGCCGTAGTTCAGTGTTGAAAAATGTATTATGGTGCCTAGTTTATTAGGGCTTTGTGTGTAACTAGCCATAGCAATGGTGTAGGCTAGGTGCATTCTCAATGATGTCTTGACCAAAGGGCTAGAATAGTTAGGATGTTGATCCTGTGACTGTGAGCGTTCTCCGGGGTAGCCCCCAGAGATGGTGTGAACTATTTGGGCATGTTCTGTGCCGACCGCAGGTTGAGTTCCCGTGTTTGGGGTTGGTAACTGGTTTGGATGTTTTTGGAAATGTGGAGCTAGGTCGCAAGTGGCTTTGATGACTCGAAATCTGGAGCTCGATTATGTGGAGCTAAGGCTTCGAGGGTAAGGTATTGCAATGTGGTAGGAAAGGGGGAAGTCGAGTAAAAATGACTCGAACTTCTATCAGGATAAGTTTGATAATGTGGGATCTGATTTCCATGTCTGGCCCTAATGGTTAGGGTGTATCCTATGGAGCTTGAATCCTCAAAATTTTGGTCTGTCTCTTAGCCTAGGCCTCGGGAAGGTCTTGAGGGTTGTAATATGGGGAGGCTAAATGTGGTGTTAGCTAACCAGCTTGATTGTCTCTCCCCTATTTGATGGTATGGGCATCGATAATTTTGAATTGTCCGTACCCCGGTCAAGGAGCTTTCACTTGTGTTGACCATTGACCACGGTCATGGGTATTTGAATTTTTTTTTTTTTTTTTTTTGGGTTGACCTCTTAGCCCCGGTCGTCGGATTGACCGTATCTGGTCGGGGGATGCTGAGAGTTCTTTTTTTGATGGTCAGCTCTTTTGTTTTGGGCCTTTTGCTTTTTTTCTTGGACTTTTGATTTTTTTTGTCCAGCTTTTTTTTTCTTTTTTTTTCACGACTATCCCCCTATGGTGTTGCGGGTGAAAATGGGGGTGGGCCCATCGGTTGGATTTGGCTTGTGGAGCTAAACCCTTGTAAGGTGTGAGCCTAGTTGGTGTTTGTGTAAGTGCAACTCTGATAGTCGGGATTTGTCGCCAATCCTACCATCAAACAAACCAACTAACCTATACTAGAATAGCAAGGGCAAGTCGGGTCGAATCCTCAGAGAGATCGGGAATGAGTACTAGTACGGTCTCAGATTACAAATTAGCTACGCGGATCAATAAAAGAGTGAAATTATACTAACTAAGGTAACTAATAATAGCATAAGCGAACTAATAATAAAACTAACGAGTAATAAGAATGGTGATCTAATAATAAAGATAGGTCTAGGGTCCGACTTAACCACCGACATATCATAATTATGAGTAAGAAACACCGATAATGAGTTGCTAGGGATATTAGGATGAGTGGAACGCCTCTAAGGGTCGACTACCTCCCTCCCGGGTTCGTAGTCCAACTAAGTAAAATCCGATCACTTCCCTCCCGGGCTCGTGAGTCGGATTCCTAGGTCAATCGAGTGAGTCCACTCCCGTGGTACCCAATCCAAGGTCCTAGGTCACTAAGTACGCGTCTAATCCCGTTCCTTTCTCTCCCCTCTCCCAAGGTGAAGAGTCTAGACCGATAGTTAGGGTACCCTACCTAATTCTCACTCCCGTGTTCAACTAGGCGGGGCAAGGCAAGTCAAGGGGCGAGTTTTACTACCTAGACCTAACCGACTCCCGTCGGTGGACAAGGGTCAAGGGTTCAAACACAACCCAAAAACGAGTCGATTCTCGAATCCCAAACTATCCTCTCCGTATATCCCGAACAATCCAATTACGGAATTCCAAACTTACAATCGAGACATACCGGGGTTCAATCGGCCCCTAGAAAAGACACTACTCACTACTCATAATTAACACAACACAAAACACACTAATGACTAAACTAAACACAACATATAACATAATGAAATAATAAAGAAGGAAACTTTAATTAATTCTAACATAAATTATATATAAACAAACAACACAAAGATAAAATAACATTACAAAACACGATTAACGATAAAGATTATAACTTTACACTAATTACTAACTAAATATAATCTAAACATAAAAGTAAAGATAAATGAAATAGTTAAGGAGAAGAGATAAGAATTAT
The DNA here is from genome assembly GCA_958450325.1 of Agrostemma githago. NCBI lineage: Eukaryota > Viridiplantae > Streptophyta > Magnoliopsida > Caryophyllales > Caryophyllaceae > Agrostemma > Agrostemma githago. The sequence goes on from OY288255.1 coordinate 4,920,001, forward strand.
ACCAAAAAGTATGGATTAAAGAACTCGGAAGTTGAAGAACGGAAAAGAGCATTAAATAAACTAATTAAAAGTCAAAATAAATTAAAGAAAGAAAAGGAAGAAGGGGCTGCTGCGTGACTACTTCTACTGCTCCCTAAACCCTCCTCTCAATTCTCTATCTAACAGCCCTTTGTCCAAATGAGAAAATGAGGGCTTTTGTAAAACCCCAACCTAAGAATAGAATGACCCAACTACCCTTCATTTAAATAAAATAAGAAGATTAAAAGCAAGGGTTAAATGGTCTTATGATTTTGAAATTAAAATCCCCAAACCCATCAGACAAAATTGAATCAATCGATTGAGAGACGGAGGTGCACTGCTCGCCGGAGGTCAACCGTCGACGGAGCTGGGCGACTGGTGGCGCGTGGCAGACTGCTTCGTCGGAGAAGCTGCACGAAGGTGGGCGGAGCGGAGAGGGGTGGAGAGGTGAAGGGAGATGGGGACGGAGGCGCGCGGCTGTGGCTGCCGGAGGTGGCGCGCCGGTGGTTGGTGACAGGCGCGGAGATGACGCGCGCGACGGAGAGGAAGGAGGCGGAACCAGGTGGTGCGCGGTGGCTGCCGGTGGCCATGGTGGTCGGAGCTCGAAATCCGGGCATAAGGTGTTTAATTGAAATGAAGATTTGATTGGTGAGTGATGTTGAATTGGAGGTGATTGAAGATTAATGGAGATAGTGATTGGAGATGATTGATTGTGGAGTTGATTGAATTAGAAATCGAATTGAGATGGAGGGATGAAGATGATGGAGATGATGAATGATTGAAGGTGAACAAAGTTACAGCTTCCAAATTGAACATGGGTTTGGCCATTTGGGTCAAGGTCAACTTGACCGCGACTCCTTCTCTTCGAGTCTTGACCCGTCTTTTATCGTCTCGATTGACTCGTTCACTCTTCTCGGTACCTATAACATCAAATATCGAAGCACAGTACCCAATTCTCGAGAAATATAATAAAATAACAATAACTAAGCTAGACTCGATTAATAATCTAAATAAACATAAAACGGGTCAATATTAACAATTCGACTTATAAAATCGACTAAATAAGAGTCGAAACGTGGGACAAAAATAGGTAAAATCACGAGTTATCAAACTCCCCACACTTAACTCTTACTCGTCCTCGAGTAAGCTCAAAAAACTAAACTACGACTCATAAATAAAAACAACAAAATGAAAACACGATATATACAAACATACGTACTCACAAAATATTTACAAACAATCACGAGCTCCAATTCAAAAGTCGCAATTCTAAAATCTAACTAAAGCATAAACAATGATAAGCAAACACTAAAAATGTTGCATAATCACATTATACATCAATCGGTTTCGGTCCAAGCTATTTCAAGGGCGTGAGATGGAGATGGAAAGCGAACTCCCATGAAATTAGTGACTAAAAACATGTCTTGGCTCCTCGTAAAAAAAAACGAAGGGCTAGGGTTGTCCTATAAACCAAGTGACGGAATAAAATGATCCAAAATGGTGAAATGGATATAAATAAATACGACTCGGGGAGGAATTTGATTCTTTTTCTTTTCTTTTTCTCGATTTCTCTTTTTCTATTTTTTTCGTTTCTTTTTCATTTTTTTTTTCTTTCTTCTCCCCTTTATTCTTTTCGATTTTTTATTTTATTTTTTTTTTTTTTAGATTTTCTTGGTTGCTCATTTTTTTTGATGCTTGAGCATTTTTGAGATATTGGTACGAAAAATCAACTCTTATTTGTAGAGTATTTTTGTGGAAAATGGATCGTAAAAAAAAACGTCACTCGGGTTATAGTCACCTAGACAAGTTAATAAATCAAATCACATCACGGGAGGTGGACGGTGGAATTGAATGAAGTACACACCCTCGAGCGACTTACAGTAGGAAACCAATTGATACATAACATTCATATGCAACGATCCAATGTCTAAATTTCATTATTTCCACAAAAGTTAGAAACTAGAAGAACAACTAAATCAAAGAAGACAAGTGAAAGCTAAAAAACTTAAGACACTTTAACGATTTTCTAATTTTTCACTTTTTATGAATTTTTCAAATTTTTCAAATTTTTATGGATTTTCTAAATTTTTCAAAAGAAAACACGAAATAGACATGAAAAATAAAAATGGTCAAAACAAGCTAACACAAGCATATATTTCCACAAAAATCAAATATCTACCACACAAAACTCCACCAAGATAGGTACTATCATAAGAGTTTCAACTCAACCACAACAAAATCCAACCAAAAGCCTCCCCACACTTAAATCGAACATTGTCCTCAATGTTCCAAACAAGGGGAAGGGAAAGGAAGGGCAAGAAGTTACCGTTAAAGCTCTTCATCGAAAAATGATGATCTTTCCAAGCTTCTTGTTCTACTCCTTTCAAGTTGAACTCTTGTAAAAGTACCTACATCCAAAAACAAAAACAAAAACACAAACACAAAAATATATACAATGGATGCTTTGTTTAAAGTCGTTAGCTCGACTCCTTCAAGATTTCAAGAAAAGAGCAATTTAATGCCCTTAGAAGTTGGTCGTACAACCTAGCAAAGAATTCCGAGAAGTGACAATAGAAGACAAAAGTATAAGGACAATGCAATGCATAAACAAGAAAGGCACAATAATTATGAAACAATTTTTCCGGGCCTTCATGTTCAAACTTGTCTTCCTTGTCAACCATGGATTCTCTAGTAGAGGATTGAGAAATGAATGGTAAAGGAGGTGAAAGTTGCATAGAGTCTTTAGAAAGGGTGTAAGGAGGGACTTCTTCAAAGATGCAAGAGGTGAAGAGGTCATTCTTATGGGGTTCCTCAACAAGGGTGATACTAGGAGTGTCCTCACCCTCTCCTTCATCACTAAAAGTCTCAAAAATTTCAGCACTAATCTCCTCCTCCATGCTCTCAAAGAGTGGATTCTCCATCAAAAACATACTACCTAAATCCTCAAAAATGGGGTTTTCAAAGATCTTAGGCATAAAAAACTCAATCACACAACCAATTGAGGGAGAATCCTCAAAGTCACTATCTTCCACATACTCTTCTTCAAAAGAGTCATCAACAACATCAAACACCTCAAAACGACTCTCCTTACCAACATCATCATCAACACATGTTGTATTCCCAAGGCTTAAATCAAAAGTTGCACTCTCAAACTCATTCAAATCCCTCTCAACAAGTGAACAATTTCCATCATGGAAACCACAATCATCTCCAAATATCATAAACTCTAAGTCAAGATTTAAAGAAGGGTTGAGTGGATGCTCATCAAGTGAGTGCATAACATCATTATCATCCTCATTCAAAGACTTGTCAATTACAACATGTTTCAAAGAAGAAGAGTCATGTATAATCAAATCATCAAGAGAAGATATATTAACATCAAGAGGAAGCTCACAAGACTCAACAAAAGTATCATCAATAAGCATGTCATCTTTCTCCAACAAAGACATAGAAAATTCATTCACATCAATATTTGGAGAAAGAGAGTCATCAACAATCACATCGTCCTCATCATCATCACATATAAAATTTACCTCATTCTCTCGAGAAGTCTCCAAAATTCTCAAATTTTTGGCTATTGTGTCTAATTGGCTTTGAGCCTTACTATAAAATAAGGTCACGGAGGAGTGTAATTGGGCCAAGGAGTTATCAACATCCTCATTTCTTTGCTTTTGAAGGGCAAGAAATTGGTTTTGGCTTTCTAACATTTGCTTCATCATACTCTCCATGCTAGACTCAAGGGTTGAGGTTTGGGTTTCTAAGGATTTAGATGCCAAATAGCTCAAAAAACTCAAGTATTCATTCAAGTCCAAAGATCTACCCTCACTCATGTAACAAGCCCATTCCCGAGTCTCCAAATTCATACCCTCATAGACAACATAGCCTAAATCCGAATCGGAGAAATAATAACCACAAGAACCAAGATATTCAACATATTGCTCAAACCTAGAAAGGTAATCATGGAATGGTTCATTGTCATATTGAGAGAATTCAAAAATAGCCTCCATCGGGACAAAAGGTGACAATCAAAGGACAAGTCACAAGATGAGAGACAAAACAACACACAAGCACCAAGTAACAAGTAACAATGCGTAGTCTAATAAATCTAAAACTAAACTAATATCAATTCGTTGATCTCCCCGGCAACGGCGCCATTTTGATAGTCGGGATTTGTCGCCAATCCTACCATCAAACAAACCAACTAACCTATACTAGAATAGCAAGGGCAAGTCGGGTCGAATCCTCAGAGAGATCGGGAATGAGTACTAGTACGGTCTCAGATTACAAATTAGCTACGCGGATCAATAAAAGAGTGAAATTATACTAACTAAGGTAACTAATAATAGCATAAGCGAACTAATAATAAAACTAACGAGTAATAAGAATGGTGATCTAATAATAAAGATAGGTCTAGGGTCCGACTTAACCACCGACATATCATAATTATGAGTAAGAAACACCGATAATGAGTTGCTAGGGATATTAGGATGAGTGGAACGCCTCTAAGGGTCGACTACCTCCCTCCCGGGTTCGTAGTCCAACTAAGTAAAATCCGATCACTTCCCTCCCGGGCTCGTGAGTCGGATTCCTAGGTCAATCGAGTGAGTCCACTCCCGTGGTACCCAATCCAAGGTCCTAGGTCACTAAGTACGCGTCTAATCCCGTTCCTTTCTCTCCCCTCTCCCAAGGTGAAGAGTCTAGACCGATAGTTAGGGTACCCTACCTAATTCTCACTCCCGTGTTCAACTAGGCGGGGCAAGGCAAGTCAAGGGGCGAGTTTTACTACCTAGACCTAACCGACTCCCGTCGGTGGACAAGGGTCAAGGGTTCAAACACAACCCAAAAACGAGTCGATTCTCGAATCCCAAACTATCCTCTCCGTATATCCCGAACAATCCAATTACGGAATTCCAAACTTACAATCGAGACATACCGGGGTTCAATCGGCCCCTAGAAAAGACACTACTCACTACTCATAATTAACACAACACAAAACACACTAATGACTAAACTAAACACAACATATAACATAATGAAATAATAAAGAAGGAAACTTTAATTAATTCTAACATAAATTATATATAAACAAACAACACAAAGATAAAATAACATTACAAAACACGATTAACGATAAAGATTATAACTTTACACTAATTACTAACTAAATATAATCTAAACATAAAAGTAAAGATAAATGAAATAGTTAAGGAGAAGAGATAAGAATTATACCAAAAAGTATGGATTAAAGAACTCGGAAGTTGAAGAACGGAAAAGAGCATTAAATAAACTAATTAAAAGTCAAAATAAATTAAAGAAAGAAAAGGAAGAAGGGGCTGCTGCGTGACTACTTCTACTGCTCCCTAAACCCTCCTCTCAATTCTCTATCTAACAGCCCTTTGTCCAAATGAGAAAATGAGGGCTTTTGTAAAACCCCAACCTAAGAATAGAATGACCCAACTACCCTTCATTTAAATAAAATAAGAAGAGTAAAAGCAAGGGTTAAATGGTCTTATGATTTTGAAATTAAAATCCCCAAACCCATCAGACAAAATTGAATCAATCGATTGAGAGACGGAGGTGCACTGCTCGCCGGAGGTCAACCGTCGACGGAGCTGGGCGACTGGTGGCGCGTGGCGGACTGCTTCGTCGGAGAAGCTGCACGAAGGTGGGCGGAGCGGAGAGGGGTGGAGAGGTGAAGGGAGATGGGGACGGAGGCGCGCGGCTGTGGCTGCCGGAGGTGGCGCGCCGGTGGTTGGTGATAGGCGCGGAGATGACGCGCGCGACGGAGAGGAAGGAGGCGGAACCAGGTGGTGCGCGGTGGCTGCCGGTGGCCATGGTGGTCGGAGCTCGAAATCCGGGCAGAAGGTGTTTAATTGAAATGAAGATTTGATTGGTGAGTGATGTTGAATTGGAGGTGATTGAAGATTAATGGAGATAGTGATTGGAGATGATTGATTGTGGAGTTGATTGAATTAGAAATCGAATTGAGATGAAGGGATGAAGATGATGGAGATGATGAATGATTGAAGGTGAACAAAGTTACAGCTTCCAAATTGAACATGGGTTTGGCCATTTGGGTCAAGGTCAACTTGACCGCGACTCCTTCTCTTCGAGTCTTGACCCGTCTTTTATCGTCTCGATTGACTCGTTCACTCTTCTCGGTACCTATAACATCAAATATCGAAGCACAGTACCCAATTCTCGAGAAATATAATAAAATAACAATAACTAAGCTAGACTCGATTAATAATCTAAATAAACATAAAACGGGTCAATATTAACAATTCGACTTATAAAATCGACTAAATAAGAGTCGAAACGTGGGACAAAAATAGGTAAAATCACGAGTTATCAAACTCGCGGTGGAGTACTCTATGGTAAGCATGGTGGTTTGGATCTCGATATTGTCATCATAATTCCGAGCAGGCTTAGTGGGAGCATCACCCCGAGTTGGGTATTTTTGGCATCAAGTCAGACTAACGCCTAAGATAGGGATTGGTCAGTTTTATTGGAGGGGTGTTTACTGTGGGAAATGGGCTTGCCCCCCGTCTTGAACCCAAACTAGGAGACTACCTAGATTTGTCATAGGATTCGATACCGCTCCTGCTAAGGGTAGTTATGTGGTTGTCTATGCCAGACATGGAACAGGTAAAGGAAAACATGGGTCTCAGTTCCTGCAGTCATTATAGATGTGCCTATAATAGTCACGTGCATGTGCTCACAGTGTATGATGATGTTCATCATGTTCTCGGAAACACATAAGGAAGCATATATGAGAAATTGAAAAGGCTGATTTTATTGGATTGAAAAAAAGAGGACAGAATACAGGTGACTCTGACTCTGACTTTGAAATTGAAAGGGATAGAACATCCTAGACTCAGACTCAGACTCGGACTCGGACTCAAATCAAATCTGGACTCCTGGATGAGGTTGTCAGTAGTCTTCGGCTTCTAAGGACTCAAGTGGATGTCCAGTATAGCCTTCGGTAGAAGCTTCACCCAAATCTTCGTTATGTCGAAGATCGTCTTCAATCCTAGTGCCCATTTCGGTAAGCACAACAAAGTTTGAGATGCCGGCATACCTAAGATGGACGCGGTAGGAGGGTAGGAGGTTGTTGATGAATGCACCTACTAGTGTCTTCTCGCTGGGCTTGTCTACCAGCTTAACACTCTCAGCCCGCCAACGTTGAAGGTATTTGGTGAAACCCTCTGTTGGATCTTGGGCCATGACTTCTAAAGTCTGCATGGTAGTCTGAAGTTCAGTATTATCAGAATATTTTTTAGCGAACTCGGTAGCCACATCTTCCCAAGTGGGGAATCTTTTTACATTAAGCCTATAGAACCAGGCTTTTGGATATTTCCCGAGGGATGCGCCGAACAAATTGATGAACATGTCGGCTTTGACCCCCTTGATCGCCATAAATGCTTTGAAGGCTCGGAGGTGTAGTAATGGATCCTCCGTCCCTTCGAATATGGGTAACCCTTCTAGATTGAGATCTGTTGGTAGTTTCTCACTGATGGGTGTATAGTCTCGGGAGTTTTCAATATGAATGTTATTCCCTTGGGAGGCATGGAACTGTTGTTCGAGCTCACGCACCGTGCTGATCAGTTTGGCAAATGGCCCAGTATTGACTGATCCAGAATCAAGGTCTTGCCGTTCGATGACAGTTAAACGAGCATTCATGGCTTCTTGGTTGGTTTTCAGGAACCCTATATGAGTTTCGGTTATGGCCTGCCTACTAACCATTGTTTCTAGCAAAGCCTTCAGTTCCTTAATGGTGTTTTCCATGTCCCCATTCCCGGTTGTGGATGCCATACTCTGCGAGAATACCCACGTAATCAAAAATGTTGCTTCGGAACTTGAATACGCCAAGGCATAGGAAATAGCGCGGGAGGAGAGACAACTCTGGTTCGACTCGGGTTAGACTCTCCTAAAAAAGTGTAAGGTGCGATTCTCGAAGCGACTGTGATTAATCACTCCATCGGAGAATAGCCCCCAGGTGAGACTAAGGACTCTTATAGGACTCAGATGGTGTGGCATCTAAGTGACTCAAAAGTGGGGTACGTGAGACAACACGTGTAAGACATGACCCTTAGAGCAACCGTGATTGATCGCTCTCCTAAAGGGTAGCCCCCCGAGTGAGATTGTAGGTTTTGCTAAAACTCGAGTGATGGACGAGTGACCCTTAGATGTAAGGATCACGAACCTTTTGTTATAGGCCTATGCCTTGTAAAAGGTTGACTCGGCCTTGATGAAGGCAGACGGGTAAGGGAAGAAACTTGCGATGTAAGATCGGCGGAGTTTCGACGCTAGAGACCCTTGACTTGACTTGAATAAGGATGACCCTGTGATTAGGGTAGACCCTTAAGTTAAAGGATTTTTGAATTGGGATGACTCGACTAACGGATTGAAAGACGGGCAAAATTCCCTTAGGAAAGGTCGTGGGGACCGTCCTGTCGGAGGGAAAATTGCGTGTGACTTTCTAGTTAGGACTCGAGTGTTTATGAACCTTCCATTTACGAGTGTATGACTCGTGTTGGTCGGTTGTGCCTTTAGAAAAAGGCGGACTAGGATGGGGAAGAAACCCGTGATGTAGGATCGACGGAGTTTCGACGCTATAGCCCTTCGACAAATTTTGAAAAGACCCGACACACGGATAACGGTAGGTCCTAAAATAAGGAAGGTTTTTGAAAAGATGATTGAATTTTGAAAATTGAGAGGACGGTCAAGAAATTGGTAGTGGGCCAATAGGACCGGGCATTTTGAAATGTTAGAATGGTTGCGAGTAATTTCGCATTTTGAAAAATTGGGAGATGGTCCCGCGAAATTGGCAGCATGCCGACAGGACCGAGTTTTTTTGAAAAGTTGAATATTTGGAATTTTGAAAATCTGAATATTGAAAATAAATTTCCGAAAATTTGAAAATTGAAAACGAGATCCCGAAGATTTGAGAATCGAAAACGACATCTCGGAGATTTGAAAATCGAGAATGGAATCTCGAGGATTTGAAAATCGCGAATGGCATCACGAAGATTTGAAAATTGAAATTGAATTTTGAAAATTCGAAAATCGAATGGTGGATCAAAAATTCGAATTGAAACGGATAGCATGCCGGCTAAAAAAAAGGCTTGTTTTGAGTCAAATCGTAAGTCTAATTTTCGGCAGCATTCCGAGTTTTTTGAAATTGGATATTTTGAAAAGACGGGTCCCGAAACGGACAGTATTTCGGAAAGATGCAATTTTGAAATGACGGTTTTTTGAAAATTGACACGGAAACCAAGTAGCATGTAGTCAAACAAGCATTATAACGACGCTTATGTATGCTTTACACTAAGTCTCGGTCGGTCAAAATAGGGTCTATACCAACAACGATAGCTTTCTCGTGTGATGGACGGACTCCCTAAGCCGAGTTGGTCTTAGAACATGCCGCGAGACCGAGACGAGTTCCACCATCGATGTCTTTAGCGCACCAATGTAGGAATGCACCGTGGTATAGTGGGACGTCGGTCACAAGTAACCGGCCCGGGCAAATTTGGGTTATGCATAATTCATTAAACTAATGCGCGCACACTAATCTACGAACGATTTCTCTTCGAGTCTCACCCTAGGAACCCCGATGACATGTGGTACATCAGGTATCCCCAGCGGAGTCGCCAAATTGTGGACATGACGAAGGTCCACCCCGACGCGGCGAAGCGGGGGTTTGGGTAGGCGAATGAATCTCGTGGTAAGATTGTTCTCGGGTTCGAAATTTAAGTCAAAATGGAGTCGCCACCGAGTTTTGTGGTTATTCGGAACCATACGAGCCCACTCTATGTCGTCATGGGCTATACACAAAGTAAGCCCGCTTCGATTTCAGAGTTTATGGGGCTCGTCCCTTTGCATTGTTATACCGATACCGTTTACACCGGCTTTCGTATATAAAATGACTCTCGTGCGCCAAGGGTTTCGGACATCCGGAAACCAAAGGTTCTGAGTAAGGGGTGAGGGTACGTGTTGGGAAGCCCACTAAGGACACCCAACCCCGCCCGCACATGGCGGCCTCTACTAAGACACCGTTCGTGTTCGTGTACGCGCGCTAGTAAAACGACTAAATGATATGCAAACAGCGTTTTCGGGCTAAGCATGTGAATTATTGATTTGCTACGTCATTTAATGCATCTTGATTCACGTCAAAGTGATTTAGCATGTGATGTTCATTTAAATAAATAAAAGGCAAACATCGAAAATAGAAAACTCGTAAATAAATTACAAATTACACGGGCGGAATACAACCCGGAATTCACAATACAACGAGCAATAAAATAGAATAATCGAATAGGAAATGGTAGACGTTAAATAGAAACGGACCCGTATATAAACTAGACCGCGAAATGTGTAGATGGACTAACCCCGGTTAAATACACATTATGTTGTGTACTAAACGAAGGACGGAAACATGGGACTGTGGCGTATTGCTAGCCCGATCCCACATCCCGTAGTCTTGTCCCGACTTATCACTACAAAGGAGATCGGTCAAAGTCGTTCTACGTGTCGTGATATGTGTGAGTTTTGAAAAAGGGAGAGTCACGTGATTGTCTTTACACGTGATGACCAAAGTCGATAAAAGAGCGGGGCTTGGAATGTGTGTCCAAGCCCTCGGTTTTCTGGGTTACAGGACCCACTCGATCGAGTCGTGGTGTGACTCGGTCGAGTGCGTCTTTTACGTAGCTACTGCCCATTTTTTTGGGTGCTACTCGATCAAGTAGCATATGTACTCGGTCGAGTAGCCCCTGTACGAGTGATGACTCGTTTCGTTTTTTTTGTTTAAAATCGACGGTCGGTCAAATTAAATACAAATATCGCACGATTTGAATTTAACTTGACCTCCGGTACTATAATCGTGTATATACGATTATAATACCGTTGTCGGGATTTTACGAAAGCGTTATTATTATATTAGAAATTTTGAATTAGTAACGAAATGTGTCCCTCTACGTCACGACATCGAAACTAACCCTTTCGGGTTATGTGATGTCGGTTTTCGTGTCAGCGGGTTCCGTACCAATTATAGAAATGGGATTAAATACGTTTGACTACGACCGATCACGGTCACGTCACGCCCTTGAGTACATTGGGGCGGGGCTCCTCGAAAGGGCTCCACCTCCGTCGTTGCTCGTAAAGGGATTAGACGGACCTTAGGTGATCATCGTAGTCCAACGTTTTCAAAACCGATTTTTAGTATTAATATATATATATATATATATATATATATACACGCGGTATTATTAATGTTAGTAATAAAATGATGATACAAAAATAAAGATGCAAAAGTATAAAAAAAGTTAGTGTTAGTGTTACTACGATTATGATTACAATACAAAATACGATAAATAAATAAAAATGACGGAGCAATAGAGATAGAAATGGGGTTTAGGACACCCTCAACATACATGCTAGGTATAGGCCTCGGAAATGGACTCGTAAATAGCGACGGGACGCCGGAGTATCGAGGATGTACGCGAGTTATGGTGTGTATGGGTGTGTGTGTGTGTGTGTATTACGTCGGTTTTTCGAGGGACGAAGGACTCGGTTTTTGTATTTATTGCTTAGGGTTGCTAAGGCTTGTAGTGTAGATGAAATAGGGTTGAAAGTAGGGTAAATGTGTAGGTAAAAACCCTTGGCAAAAGTTATGAAATGAATGGGAGTCGTGGGGTATTTATAGGCGTTACCCCACGACATAAGGACACTCGATCGAGTGGCCCTAGTGCACTCGATCGAGTGCCTTTGCAAACGGGCCAAACCCGGTTTTAAGACGCTCCACTCGACCGAGTGGGTCAATCCACTCGATCGAGTGGGTCAAACAAATCGAGACAAATAAGGAAAGAATTGATCTTGTTTGTTTTGATTGATTTTTGAATTTGAATTTATGCGCCAACTGAATTTGGCTTATTTATGAGACGGTTTCGTCTTTGACCGGGTTTTGACCCGGTCGCTAAAAGACGGGATTTATTTTTGGTGCCGGTTTTGGCCCAAATTAGTCTTATTTGACTCGGAACGACCCACTGGGCCTGAATTTGAGGTCTGTTCTGTGAGATTTTTACCCCGTTAAAAGTCCATGTCGGATATTATTGATTCCGAGCCCAAATCCGAGTATACCGAGTCACGTTTGCGTCCGATCATCATCGGGTGTTTTTCGGAGACTACCATAGACACGTGGCAGTCAAAATGCGGGTGTCTACAAAGCCCCCACTCTGACTGAGGCTTGGACAAGGCGAAAGTCAGAGTAGCTACCAAGTCCGTTAAGACCTGGTAGACTTCCGGTCGGGTCGTTTATAGTCCAGTGGACTCGCGTGAAGGGCTCGCCAGCCATAAGCAGAGGGTCATACCTGTCCTGATGATGATAGCTCCGCGGGGAGTCAGACTTGTAGCATAAGTCCTGGGCGCGCCTATATGTGGGCTCATCTCGTGCCATCTTGGGGAAAATGCCGCCTCGGGCGTTCTGCTGGGGAGATATGTGAGCTGTACGAGCTTGCTTTCGAAGCCTTGAGTGGTACCTGAGCTGATGATGGTGCTTCGTGGGGAGTGAAACTTGCCTTTCTTGAGGAGTAGGCGTACCCGTATGCCGACACATCACATCTTGGATGTAGCATACCGGGGGAAAGCTGACTTCGTTGGGGAATTTGATAGTTTCGTGGAGACTTGCTTCTGAAGTCTGGAGTGTACCTGTATGCTGACACATGACAAGTTGCATGTAACACATCGGCAAAACACTGACTCGTGCTGGGGAGTAAAGTAGCTACGCGGGGACTGGCTTCTGAAGTCTTGGGTGTACCCGTATGCCGACACATCACATCTTGGACGTAGCATTCCAGGAGAAACACCGTCTTTGTTGTTCCGTTGGGAAGCAATGCTGGTACCTGAAATGTTAGATACATAGGCAGAAATAGCAGGCATAGTATATAGAAAGATAGCACATAGGAAATGCAGTTAGCATCTATAGACTGGCTTGCGCTGGGGAAAATGGTTTTTGCTTCATTTTGAAATCGAAGTCCTGAAAGCAACTCATGTGCTAGGAGATAGGTTTTCAAAATTGAAAGGGGTAGAAAAGAAATTTGCAGTATAAATAGACCGAAATTTGACCTTGTCGAAAAGGATTTTATCAAATGGCTAAGTTTTGCAAATTTTAAAATGAGAATTTGAAGAGAGATAAATCGACGTGACAGGACGAGTTGACAGACACGACTGGACTTTCGAGGGGTTGGACTGTGACTCGGTAAGGGGGTGGGCCACCTAAGAAGACAAGACTCTTAAGCTGCGCTAATCCATAGCCTAGGCGAGTGGCAACACGGTCGAACATCGAAATGGGAAGGATGTGATATAGGGGAATTGCAGTAGCCTGTAATGAGACTGTTTCTGCAGGACAAGGCTTAGCAGTAGCAAGGCTGTAGACTAGTGATCTTTTGAATTTTTGGTTTTGGGGTACATTCCCAAAGTGGGTGTCACTTCGAGTCCCTGACGGATTCTTGTCTTTGACTGAGCCGAGTGCTAGGACACACTAAAGAAAGGAGGCTAGTTTTTTTTTAAAGTCATTTGGATTATGTGAGTGGATGAAGGTCTTCTGCCTAAGAGAAGCCCCCAGGACGACAAAGCTAACTGCTGAGAACATGACAGTGTCGTGACCGGAATGACGGTGCTTTTTTTGAACTTGTGTCAATGTGGGTGGTTGTGCCTTTGTTGAAAGGCTGCCTACGTATTCACGTGTAGTGAAATCAAACCAAGCCGTAGTTCAGTGTTGAAAAATTTATTATGGTGCCTAGTTTATTAGGGCTTTGTGTGTAACTAGCCATAGCAATGGTGTAGGCTAGGTGCATTCCCAATGATGTCTTGACCAAAGGGCTAGAATAGTTAGGATGTTGATCCTGTGACTGTGAGCGTTCTCCGGGGTAGCCCCCAGAGATGGTGTGAACTATTTGGGCATGTTCTGTGCCGACCGCAGGTTGAGTTCCCGTGTTTAGGGTTGGTAACTGGTTTGGATGTTTTTGGAAATGTGGAGCTAGGTCGCAAGTGGCTTTGATGACTCGAAATCTGGAGCTCGATTATGTGGAGCTAAGGCTTCGAGGGTAAGGTATTGCAATGTGGTAGGAAAGGGGGAAGTCGAGTAAAAATGACTCGAACTTCTATCAGGATAAGTTTGATAATGTGGGATCTGATTTCCATGTCTGGCCCTAATGGTTAGGGTGTATCCTATGGAGCTTGAATCCTCAAAATTTTGGGCTGTCTCTTAGCCTAGGCCTCGGGAAGGTCTTGAGGGTTGTAATATGGGGAGGCTAAATGTGGTGTTAGCTAACCAGCTTGATTGTCTCTCCCCTATTTGATGGTATGGGCATCGATAATTTTGAATTGTCCGTACCCCGGTCAAGGAGCTTTCACTTGTGTTGACCATTGACCACGGTCATGGGTATTTGAATTTTTTGTTTTTTTTTTTTTGGGTTGACCTCTTAGCCCCGGTCGTGGGATTGACCGTATCTGGTCGGGGGATGCTGAGAGTTCTTTTTTTGATGGCCAGCTCTTTTGTTTTGGGCCTTTTGCTTTTTTTCTTGGACTTTTGATTTTTTTTGTCCAGATTTTTTTTCTTTTTTTTTCATGACTATCCCCCTATGGTGTTGCGGGTGAAAATGGGGGTGGGCCCATCGGTTGGATTTGGCTTGTGGAGCTAAACCCTTGTAAGGTGTGAGGCTAGTTGGTGTTTGTGTAAGTGCAACTCGCGGTGGAGTACTCTATGGTAAGCATGGTGGTTTGGATCTCGATATTGTCATCATAATTCCGAGCAGGCTTAGTGGGAGCATCGCCCCGAGTTGGGTATTTTTGGCATCAAGTCAGACTAACGCCTAAGATAGGGATTGGTCAGTTTTATTGGAGGGGTGTTTACTGTGGGAAATGGGCTTGCCTCCCGTCTTGAACCCAAACTAGGAGACTACCTATATTTGTCATAGGATTCGATACCGCTCCTGCTAAGGGTAGTTATGTGGCTGTCTGTGCCAGACATGGTACAGGTAAAGGAAAACATGGGTCTCAGTTCCTGCAGTCATTATAGATGTGCCTATAATAGTCACGTGCATGTGCTCACAGTGTATGATGATGTTCATCATGTTCTCGGAAACACATAAGGAAGCATATATGATAAATTGAAAAGGCTGATTTTATTGGATTGAAAAAAAGAGGACAGAATACAGGTGACTCTGACTCTGACTTTGAAATTGAAAGGGATAGAACATCCTAGACTCAGACTCAGACTCGGACTCAAATCAAATTTGGACTCCTGGATGAGGTTGTCAGTAGTCTTCGGCTTCTAAGGACTCAAGTGGATGTCCAGTATAGCCTTCGGTAGAAGCTTCACCCAAATCTTCGTTATGTCGAAGATCGTCTTCAATCCTAGTGCTCATTTCGGTAAGCACAACAAAGTTTAAGATGCCGGCATACCTAAGATGGACGCGGTAGGAGGGTAGGAGGTTGTTGATGAATGCACCTACTAGTGTCTTCTCGCTGGGCTTGTCTACCAGCTTAACACTCTCAGCCCGCCAACGTTGAAGGTATTTGGTGAAACCCTCTGTTGGATCTTGGGCCATGACTTCTAAAGTTTGCATGGTAGTCTGAAGTTCAGTATTATCAGAATAGTTTTTAGCGAACTCGGTAGCCACATCTTCCCAAGTGGGGAATCTTTTTACATTAAGCCTATAGAACCAGGCTTTTGGATATTTCCCGAGGGATGCGCCGAACAAATTGATGAACATGTCGGCTTTGACCCCCTTGATCGCCATAAATGCTTTGAAGGCTCGGAGGTGTAGTAATGGATCCTCCGTCCCTTCGAATATGGGTAACCCTTCTAGATTGAGATCTGTTGGTAGTTTCTCACTGATGGGTGTATAGTCTCGGGAGTTTTCAATATGAATGTTATTCCCTTGGGAGGCATGGAACTGTTGTTCGAGCTCACGCACCGTGCTGATCAGTTTGGCAAATGGCCCAGTATTGACTGATCCAGAATCAAGGTCTTGCCGTTCGATGACAGTTAAACGAGCATTCATGGCTTCTTGGTTGGTTTTCAGGAACCCTATATGAGTTTCGGTTATGGCCTGCCTACTAACCATTGTTTCTAGCAAAGCCTTCAGTTCCTTAATGGTGTTTTCCATGTCCCCATTCCCGGTTGTGGATGCCATACTCTGCGAGAATACCCACGTAATCAAAAATGTTGCTTCGGAACTTGAATACGCCAAGGCATAGGAAATAGCGCGGGAGGAGAGACAACTCTGGTTCGACTCGGGTTAGACTCTCCTAAAAAAGTGTAAGGTGCGATTCTCGAAGCGACTGTGATTAATCACTCCATCGGAGAATAGCCCCCAGGTGAGACTAAGGACTCTTATAGGACTCAGATGGTGTGGCATCTAAGTGACTCAAAAGTGGGGTACGTGAGACAACACGTGTAAGACATGACCCTTAGAGCAACCGTGATTGATCGCTCTCCTAAAGGGTAGCCCCCCGAGTGAGATTGTAGGTTTTGCTAAAACTCGAGTGATGGACGAGTGACCCTTAGATGTAAGGATCACGAACCTTTTGTTATAGGCCTATGCCTTGTAAAAGGTTGACTCGGCCTTGATGAAGGCAGACGGGTAAGGGAAGAAACTTGCGATGTAAGATCGGCGGAGTTTCGACGCTAGAGACCCTTGACTTGACTTGAATAAGGATGACCCTGTGATTAGGGTAGACCCTTAAGTTAAAGGATTTTTGAATTGGGATGACTCGACTAACGGATTGAAAGACGGGCAAAATTCCCTTAGGAAAGGTCGTGGGGACCGTCCTGTCGGAGGGAAAATTGCGTGTGACTTTCTAGTTAGGACTCGAGTGTTTATGAACCTTCCATTTACGAGTGTATGACTCGTGTTGGTCGGTTGTGCCTTTAGAAAAAGGCGGACTAGGATGGGGAAGAAACCCGTGATGTAGGATCGACGGAGTTTCGACGCTATAGCCCTTCGACAAATTTTGAAAAGACCCGACACACGGATAACGGTAGGTCCTAAAATAAGGAAGGTTTTTGAAAAGATGATTGAATTTTGAAAATTGAGAGGACGGTCCAGAAATTGGTAGTGGGCCAATAGGACCGGGCATTTTGAAATGTTAGAATGGTTGCGAGTAATTTCGCATTTTGAAAAATTGGGAGATGGTCCCGCGAAATTGGCAGCATGCCGACAGGACCGAGTTTTTTTGAAAAGTTGAATATTTGGAATTTTGAAAATCTGAATATTGAAAATAAATTTCCGAAAATTTGACAATTGAAAATGAGATCCCGAAGATTTGAGAATCGAAAACGATATCTCGGAGATTTGAAAATCGAGAATGTAATCTCGAGGATTTGAAAATCGCGAATGGCATCACGAAGATTTGAAAATTGAAATTGAATTTTGAAAATTCGAAAATCGAATGGTGGATCGAAAATTCGAATTGAAACGGATAGCATGCCGGCTAAAAAAAAGGCTTGTTTTGAGTCAAATCGTAAGTCTAATTTTCGGCAGCATTCCGAGTTTTTTGAAATTGGATATTTTGAAAAGACGGGTCCCGAAACGGACAGTATTTCGGAAAGATGCAATTTTGAAATGACGGTTTTTTGAAAATTGACACGGAAACCAAGTAGCATGTAGTCAAACAAGCATTATAACGACGCTTATGTATGCTTTACACTAAGTCTCGGTCGGTCAAAATAGGGTCTATACCAACAACGATAGCTTTCTCGTGTGATGGACGGACTCCCTAAGCCGAGTTGGTCTTAGGACATGCCGCGAAACCGAGACGAGTTCCACCATCGATGTCTTTAGCGCACCCATGTAGGAATGCACCGTGGTATAGTGGGACGTCGGTCACAAGTAACCGGCCCGGGCAAATTTGGGTTATGTATAATTATACAGCATAATGAGTGTGACTATACGGAATAAAGTGTGTGACTGTACGCCATATAGCGTGTGGTTGTACACATCAACATGTGTAACTGTGCATCTCATATCACGCGATTGTACACCTCAATATTTGTGACTATACCGAATAAAGTGTGTGACTATTTTGGGGGCAGCTTCTAATTGAGGGGGCAACTTGTAATCATCATTATCAAAGTCACATTCATAATTAGAAAGATGATTATACATACGAATCAGAGCAAATTATTTAAACATTCATTAAATATTCAACTTTCTTTCATCCATATTCAACCTTCATTCATTAAAAAAATACCTGAAAAAAGTCACACAATTTAAGTTGTATAGTGTGGACATGACGAAGGTCCACCCCGACGCGGCGAAGCGCGGGTTTGGGTAGGCGAATGAATCTCGTGGTAAGATTGTTCTCGGGTTCGAAATTTAAGTCAAAATGAAGTCGCCACCGAATTTTGTGGTTATTCGGAACCATACGAGCCCACTCTATGTCGTCATGGGCTATACACAAAGTAAGCCCACTTCGATTTCAGAGTTTATGGGGCTCGTCCCTTTGCATTGTTATACCGATACCGTTTACACCGGCTTTCGTATATAAAATGACTCTCGTGCGCCAAGGGTTTCGGACATCCGGAAACCAAAGGTTCTGAGTAAGGGGTGAGAGTACATGTTGGGAAGCCCACTAAGGACACCCAACCCCGCCCGCACATGGCGGCCTCTACTAAGACACCGTTCGTGTTCGTGTACGCGCGCTAGTAAAACGACTAAATGATATGCAAACAGCGTTTTCGGGCTAAGCATGTGAATTATTGATTTGCTACGTCATTTAATGCATCTTGATTCACGTCAAAGTGATTTAGCATGTGATGTTCATTTAAATAAATAAATGGCAAACATCGAAAATAGAAAACTCGTAAATAAATTACAAATTACACGGGCGGAATACAACCCGGAATTCACAATACAACGAGCAATAAAATAGAATAATCGAATAGGAAATGGTAGACGTTAACTAGAAACGGACCCGTATATAAACTAGACCGCGAAATGTGTAGATGGACTAACCCCGGTTAAATACACATTATGTTGTGTACTAAACGAAGGACGGAAACGTGGGACTGTGGCGTATTGCTAGCCCGATCCCACATCCCGTAGTCTTGTCCCGACTTATCACTACAAAGGAGATCGGTCAAAGTCGTTCTACGTGTCGTGATATGTGTGAGTTTTGAAAAAGGGAGAGTCACGTGATTGTCTTTACACGTGATGACCAAAGTCGATAAAAGAGCGGGGCTTGGAATGTGTGTCCAAGCCCTCGGTTTTCTGGGTTACAGGACCCACTCGATCGAGTCGTGGTGTGACTCGGTCGAGTGCGTCTTTTACGTATCTACTGCCCATTTTTTTGGGTGCTACTCGATCGAGTAGCATATGTACTCGGTCGAGTAGCCCCTGTACGAGTGATGACTCGTTTCGTTTTTTTGGTTTAAAATTGACGGTCGGTCAAATTAAATACAAATATCGCACGATTTGAATTTAACTTGACCTCCGGTACTATAATCGTGTATATACGATTATAATACCGTTGTCGGGATTTTACGAAAGCGTTATTATTATATTAGAAATTTTGAATTAGTAACGAAATGTGTCCCTCTACGTCACGACATCGAAACTAACCCTTTCGGGTTATGTGATGTCGGTTTTCGTGTCAGCGGGTTCCGTACCAATTATAGAAATGGGATTAAATACGTTCGACTACGACCGATCACGGTCACGTCACGCCCTTGAGTACATTGGGGCGGGGCTCCTCGAAAGGGCTCCACCTCCGTCGTTGCTCGTAAAGGGATTAGACGGACATTAGGTGATCATCGTAGTCCAACATTTTCAAAACCGATTTTTAGTATTAATATATATATATATATACACGCGTTATTATTAATGTTAGTAATAAAATGATGATACAAAAATAAAGATGCAAAAGTATAAAAAAAGTTAGTGTTAGTGTTACTACGATTATGATTACAATACAAAATACGATAAATAAATAAAAATGACGGAGCAATAGAGATAGAAATGAGGTTTAGGACACCCTCAACATACATGCTAGGTATAGGCCTCGGAAATGGACTCGTAAAATAGCGACGGGACGCCGGAGTATCGAGGATGTACGCGAGTTATGGTGTGTATGGGTGTGTGTGTGTGTATTACGTCGGTTTTTCGAGGGACGAAGGACTCGGTTTTTGTATGTATTGCTTAGGGTTGCTAAGGCTTGTAGTGTAGATGAAATAGGGTTGAAAGTAGGGTAAATGTGTAGGTAAAAACCCTTGGCAAAAGTTATGAAATGAATGGGAGTCGTGGGGTATTTATAGGCGTTACCCCACGACATAAGGACACTCGATCGAGTGGCCCTAGTGCACTCGATCGAGTGCCTTTGCAAACGGGCCAAACCCGGTTTTAAGACGCTCCACTCGACCGAGTGGGTCAATCCACTCGATCGAGTGGGTCAAACAAATCGAGACAAATAAGGAAAGAATTGATCTTGTTTGTTTTGATTGATTTTTGAATTTGAATTTGTGCGCCAACTGAATTTGGCTGATTTATGAGACGGTTTCGTCTTTGACCGGGTTTTGACCCGGTCGCTAAAAGACGGGATTTATTTTTGGTGTCGGTTTTGGCCCAAATTAGTCTTATTTGACTCGGAACGACCCACTGGGCTTGAACTTGAGGTCTGTTCTGTGAGATTTTTACCCCGTTAAAAGTCCATGTCGGATATTATTGATTCCGAGCCCAAATCCGAGTATACTGAGTCACGTTTGCGTCCGATCATCATCGGGTGTTTTTCGGAGACTACCATAGACACGTGGCAGTCAAAATGCGGGTGTCTACATATAGTCACTGTTGGG
Organism: Agrostemma githago; assembly: GCA_958450325.1. NCBI lineage: Eukaryota > Viridiplantae > Streptophyta > Magnoliopsida > Caryophyllales > Caryophyllaceae > Agrostemma > Agrostemma githago. The sequence continues at coordinate 4,940,870 of OY288255.1, forward strand.
GTTTTAATACCTCGCAAGCGCACGACGTAATCGTAGCACAATAGAGGGTCGATCCACAAGGAGCGGGACGGTTCCTAATTGTTTTAATTCTAAATGTTTATCTAAGTCTAATAAGGGAGAAATGGTGAACTACGACTACAATGACGAATGATAGACTAGAGAAAGAAATGAAACTAAAGAAGGTGGAAAACTAAAGATAAAACAAGCAAATACTAAAATTTACGATTACTCAAATAGGGAAAAACCTAGGGTCCGACTTAACCTCCGATATACCATAATCATGAGTAAAGAATACCGGGTATTGGATTGCTATGGACGGTGGGAAGAGTGGAATGCCTCTAAGGGTCGGTTACCTCCCTCCCGGGTTCGTAATCCGACTAAGCTAAAACCGGCCACCTCCCTCCCGGGTTCGTGAGTCGATTCTTTAAGACCGCGTCTATTCCCGATTCTTCCTCCTCCCTTTCCCAAGGCAAAGAGCTCAAACCGAAAGCTTGGGTACCCTACCAAGTTCCCACTCCCATGTTCAACTAGGTGGGGTAAAGCGAGTCTAAGGGTGAGGTCTACTTCCTAAACCTAACCGACTCCCATCGGTGGACAAGGGTTAAGGGTTCAAACACAACCCATAAGACAAGTCAATCCACAAAGCCCAAAACTAACCAATTCCCATCAATCCTCAACAATCTAACAATAGTATTCAAACACACAATTTAGGCATATCGGGGCCCAATCGAACCCTAGAAGAGGACTACTCACTAATCATGGCTAAATTAGTGGAATTAAGTATAAAGGTGGAGTCTTTAACTATGAACATTGTTGTAAATTGAATTATACTACCAATTATGTGAAAATGGTCAAATTGGAAGAATCTAATTGGGGATTTCTAATACTAACATGAAATTCATAAATATTAACAAGCGAGAGAAAACTAAACTAATTGCAAACTAGAGTAACAAACAAAGAAAAGAGAAGACTAAGATGAACTAACAATAGCTAACAAATAAAACTAAGAAATTGGGAAAAATGAAGAAAAACCAAACTAGAATAAAGATTAGAGATTACCAAAGATGGAGAGACAAAGGAGATAATAATAGAAGAAAATATATATAAAGCTTGGATCTTGAATGAGGAGGATGAAAATCTTCAAAAATTACAAATTCTCTCAAAAACCCAAAGAAATTCAAAGTATGGAACTAAGGTGTTATAGAAAAACTTGAGAGGCAAAAAATAAGAATTTGGGTATTTATACTTCTAATTAGGTTACATAGAAAAACCGGTCGAAAAACGAAGTGAAATGGCAAAACCGGAGAAACGCACGAAACATGCGTTTCGCACGGTGAGAATCGCACGGTCCTAGCCTCCTGACTTGAGAATCGCACGGTCCACCGTGCTATTCTCTTCCTATGCCCATTTTCCCGTTTCTTGTCTTCTATGCGCTTGTTTAGGCTCGAACTCGGGTCATGTACCTCCTTTTACCCGGGCATGCTCAAGTTTCATCGTTTTCGTCAAGGAAATGCCTAAAAACGAACAACAAACGCAAAAACCCGTGTAATACAAAATATAGGCGAAATGAGCCGGAATGCCAAAGAAAATACGATTAATCGAGGCTAAATAAACGTCAAAAGGGTGTAGAAAAGCGGTCAATAACGGAGTTATCAACCTCCCCACACTAGACATTTACTCGTCCTCGAGTAAGCGCGACAAAGGCAAAGACAAGCACCTAGACTACAAAGAGTGAATGCACAATATAAGCATCCCTCGACCACTCACTAAACTATTACTAACCGCATGAGTATTAGCGCACTCAACGCCCTTTCAACTCACAACGACATACCATGAGGATAGGTATCCCGTTGCAAGGCAAGTTGGGTCTTGCACAAAACTATTGACACAAACAATCGATTAAGCCCACAAATACAAGACATATTTGCATCACAAAAGGAAAACACCGTCACCCTCATCAAGACGGCGGGAAAAACACTAATCATCCACCTATTATGAAAACTAACATTCTCAAACTAGTTAACCTACAAGACATGGACAAGAATCTAATACTATAGCTATAAATTACTATGAACATCGATAATCTAGCAAATTTCCTCCCAACCTTCCAAATAAACTACAAGAGGGCGTAAGATGGCGTGGAAAGGTAGAACCGTGGCGTTATAAAACACTGTAGGTAAGTGTGCCTCGACCTCTTTATAAAATAAAGAGAAGGGTCGTCCCAAAACTCACTATGACCAAATAATCCAAGTAGAAAGGAGATAGAAAAATAATAGTTCCAATGACCGGTTCACCACCGCTATCTTCCTTCCTTAGGAACTCGGTCCCTCGGTAGGCCCTTCACGATGGCTCCCCAAATCAACGGAAAATTTATTTATTTTGATGTGTGGTGATCTTTCTTCGATTTTCATAGTTTTTCATTTCTTTCTTTCTCCCCCTTGTTTTCTTTTCAATTTCTTCTTTTTCTTTGTTTCTTTTTTTTTTTTTTTTCGATTTTTTTTTTTTTTTTTTTTTTTCGAAGTGGGGAGAACATTACACATTAGAATCACCAATAAGCAAAAAGCAAAAATTATTGTGGAAAGTATTTGTGATTTTTGATAGATAATCTTGGATTATAAAAGCGGTCACAATGAATAATGGTCACCTAGGGACACGAGGCACGGTAACCAAGGAGTTTTCACACCACGGGGGATCAAAATGGTCAAGTGCAAACCCCCGAGTAATCTATTTGGTAGGAAGGGTGGACCCAAGCTAGAATGTCGATAAACCAAGTATTTTAAAGCTATTCTACTAGATTCGAGTCCTACATCAAGGTAAGTAAAACTAATAAGAAAATGTAGGCTTCCAACATAAGCTTCAAGACTAGGTTTTCGAAAATATTTACACTACCCTAAGACACACTAAACTAGACACTAATCACACAAAAATAAAGAAAACAAATAAAACAAAGCACAAAAGAGTCAATTTCCACAAGTGAGCAAACAACTACCAACCCAAATGTTCATCAAGAACCTCCAATACAATCAAAATCCCATCCTCCTTCAACAAATACAAGGAAAAAGGAATAAGGTGGAAAGAATATACCGGAGCGGTCTTCATCCATCTACCTCGAATTTTGATTTTTGGCGTCCGACGGGTTATTTACCTACACAAGGGAAAAAGAGGAAACAACACGAAAACAAATATATGTACACAAGCTACACTAAACTAAACTAGACACACTAAAAAAAACTAGAAACAAAATCTTTTTGGATTTTTGAGATTTTTGAGATTTTTATGGTTTTTAAATTTTTGAAGAGAACTAAGCTAAGACTCCTCCCCAAACTTGAACCTTGCATTGTCCTCAATGCAAAATGCAAGATGGAAAGTAGTAAAAAAAAAAAAAAAAAAAAAAAAAAAAAAAGAAAAGAAAGAAAACTAGGAAAATCTAAGAGAAAATGAAACAAAATAAAAGAAGTAAAAAAAATATTTGGATTTTCAAGTGGTGCTTTTAGTGTAATCAAGTCACTAAAGCACCGGGAGCAAAACACTTTGGATTTTTCAAATGGATTTTTGGTGTAATCACGTCACCAAAAATCCGGGAGCAAAAGTTTTGGATTTTTCAAAGGGATTTTTGGTGTAATCACGTCACCAAAAATCCGGGAGCAATAATTTTGGATTTTTCAAAAATGGAAATTCGGTGTAATCACATCACCGAATATCCGGGAGCAATAGTCTTACCCTCATTCATTCATCACTCAACACTAGCAAATACACCAAGAATAACTTCATCAAAACTAGCCAACACAAAAGTTTCACCAAATCAAAAATTTCCACTCAAAGTTCCACGAATCCTCAAGTATAAACTCGCATCCAACAATCACCAAACTCACCCTCCAAAACTCACCCCACCTATGTACTCCACTTCTCACCATACAACACAACCACTCAACTCCTCAACGATCACCAACACAACCGAAAACTACCTCCCCACACTTAAATGAAATCATGAAGTTCATTGGGGAGGGGGGAAACGAGAGTAGAAACTATCAAAGAAAGAATTTACCGAGTTTTCAATTCGGTGGATAGATCCCATCGCTTCTTCGTGTTGTTGTTGGGATAATGTTCGGATTTCCTCGATGGACCGACGATTCTCCTCGTGGTTAGAGGTCACAAGGTCCGAGAGTGTGTTGATTTGGGTAGTAATAGCGGACATATCCCAAGGTGTGTAGCTCGGTTGGGGAAATCCTTGTCCGTACCCAAATGGTGGTTGTTGACCATGCCCATGTCCAAATTGTGAACCTTGCCCATACCCAAATTGTGGACCGGTGTTCAAAGAAGAGGGACCGGGTTGGTGCATAGATGAGCGGGGAGGATCAAGAGGACGACCTTGTTCCTCTTCCTCATTCTCATCCTCAAACTCGTCCTCATAGACGATGCGGGAAGGGTCATGGCCATAATTGGCGTATTCCCAAGGGGAGTAGATGTCCTTACGCACAAATTCATTCATTCTCAAAGGCATACCCCAATTTTCCCGGTTTGAGATCGTAACATGGGGTTTGTCCGGTAGTATCATGGAGCGAAGGGAGGTGATGTAAAATAGGAGTCGGGCGACTCCATCCATTGTGGTGATACAAATTGAGTTTTCAAGGTAGTCGGTGTCAATGTAGGTACCGCCGGAGGCTCTAGGTTCCGGTTCTGTAATCATTCCCAACCCTTGGGCAATCAATGTCACTAGACCCCCACCCACTATTACCTTAGGTGTGACCACAGTCATCGAATGAAGGTGTGCGACCACGGCCTTGGTGAAGTCGATTGTTAGAGGCCGGTTATATAACACTTCCATGAGTGATTGAAGTGCTACCGCGCTCACCCGGTGTTGGGTTTCATAAGAACCGATAAGGATTTCCGAAAATAGGCGCAAAACATAACGGAGGGCGGGGTTGCGTATCTCACTAAGAGCGGTTGTCCTAGCCTCATACGGTTCATTGGTCCTAGCAATTTCCCTCCAAAACTCCGCTCTCTCCTTGACTACCTCCGCCTTTTTAGAGGCTTTCTCCTTAGCTTGGTGAATGAAATTTATACCGAGGATTCGGGCCAACCTTTCTAAGCTCAAGGTAAATTCATTACCTAGTAATTGGAATGAGATGGATGGGTTGTGGCCCGAGGTGTTGGTGGTGAGGGTTGCAAGAAATTCACAAGTCAATGACTTAAAACTATAGGCATGCATGAAAGCAATCGGGCAATTAAACCGCTCTATTAGGACATCTAGATCATCATCTATGCCCGTTGCTATCGTAGTCTCTCGGTGAAAAAACCGAGTCGGTTTAAATCCCGCTTTCATAAGTTGTTTATACTTAGCACGCTGTTTTTCTAAATTAAAGCCTACATTATCAGACTTGTATTTAAATAAGCTTACCTTTTGCTTTGTAAGAGCGGGTTCGGAGGAGGAAGATGCTTCCGTACCTATTATTGGTCTTTTTGGTGCCATGAGTAGATGTGGACCAACGAGGTATGCTGTAGAAGTTGTCTCCGACCCGAATCAAAACCGTCACCCTACCCAGAAAAATTTTTTCAGCCCGGAATCGCCTCAAAGTAATCTCAAAAGAACCGCGGCGCTTCAAATACCCGTCCTTCAAAAGATGAGTCAATTTGAAGGAGAGTAAGAGGGCTAAAAATTAGATCTAGGAATTTTTTGTGATGATGAACTTTGTTATTTATGGTGGATTTGTGTAGTGTAGAGTGAAGAGGGAGTAGTAAGGGAGAGAATGGTGCAAAAATTAGGTGATTTGGGTATGTTTTGAGGATTATATGGGAAAAATAGGTTGAAGGTGGATGAAGGTTTAATGGAGATATATGAAGATGGATGTTGGGGAAGATGAAGATGTGAAGGATTAGTATTAATAATAATAATAATAATAATGATAATAGTGTGATAAGAGGGAATGAGGGGGGGGTCGGGTATTAGTGTAAATATTTTTTTTTTTTTTTTTTTCGCACGGTGGGTTACGCACGGTCCTAGCCTTCTGATCTGCGTTTCGCACGGTCGACCGTGCGTAACTCATACTATCCCCATTTTCCCAAATTTTTTTTTTCTAAGCTCTCCAAATCGAACCCAATATGCTCCAATCCCTTAATAAAGCTCCACAAACGATATAAATCGTCACAAAAGTACTCCTCCAAGAAAATCCAATAAGAAAAAAAAAATGGAAAAGTACCAAGTATCGGGGTTGCCTCCCACGAAGCGCCTTTGTTTAAGGTCGTTGGCTCGACCGAATGAATTTGTTGAGAATTATACAATAGAAATCTTCTTAATGCATGGAATTAGGTGAGCTTGAGGGAAGCGATTTCCCTTTGAATTGGTTGCCCGGCGAAATAGTGCTTAAGCCGGCTACCGTTTACTTTGAATCTTTCTTCATTCCCCTCCACCTCCACCGAACCATAGGGAAATACCTTCACGATCTTGAATGGACCCGACCATCTCGACTTGAGCTTCCCGGGAAATAGTCTCAACCTTGAGTTAAAAAGGAGGACTAGTTCACCTTCCTTGAATTCCCTCATCACTAGATTCTTGTCATGGAATCTCTTGGTTTTCTCCTTGTAAATCTTCGCATTCTCGTAAGCATGTAGGCGGAATTCTTCGAGCTCGTTAAGGTCCAAGAGCCTCCTTTCTCCGGCTTTCTTCATGTCTAAGTTCAAACACTTGATTGCCCAATAAGCCTTATGTTCCATCTCGACAGGAAGGTGACAAGCCTTCCCATATACGAGACGGAACGGGGAGGTTCCGATTGGTGTTTTGAAGGCGGTTCGGTACGCCCAAAGGGCTTCATCAATCCTTGACGCCCAATCTTTCCTTGATCGATTGACTGTTTTTTCGAGGATCGTCTTGATTTCTCGATTAGAAATTTCCGCTTGTCCATTGGTTTGCGGATGATATGCAAGACTTTTCTTGTGTTGAATACCATATTTCTTGAGCATGGCGGCTAATGTTCTCTCAAGGAAGTGAGTACCCCGGTCACTAATCAAGACTCTAGGGACTCCAAACCTAGGAAATATGATCTTGGTCAAGAGCTTTATCACCGATTTCGCATCACAAGTCTTGGTGGGGATTGCCTCCACCCACTTACTCACATAATCAACCGCCACTAATATATACTCGTTCCCACAAGAGGAGGGGAAAGGACCTTGGTAATCTATTCCCCACACATCGAAAATCTCGACCTCAAGCATACATTGTAGTGGCATCTCATGGCGCCTTGATATGTTCCCGCTCCTTTGACATTTGTCACAACTCTTGACGTGAGCGGCTACGTCATGGTAGATAGTGGGCCAATAGAATCCACATTGTAGAATCTTGGCGGACGTCTTCATTGAGCTCGCGTGACCGCCACAAGGCATATCATGACAATGTGTTATAATAGACTTGGTTTCTTCGTAGGGCACACATCTTCGGAATAACCCGTCGGCACATGACTTGTATAAGTTGGGATCCTCCCAATGAAATTGCTTGACATCATGGAAGAATTTCTTCTTCTTGTGAGAGTCGTAGTCATGGGGCACAATTCCCGACACAATATAATTCACGAAATCGGCATACCACGGGGCCTCTACCATTGATAGAGCTAGTAGATGATCGTCTCGAAGGGAATCATCTATGGGTATGTCCGGATCACGGTCTTCGAGCACTAGTCGAGATAAATGGTCGGCGACCACATTTTCTGTTCCTTTCTTATCCCGGACCTCAATGTCAAACTCTTGGAGGAGTAGAACCCACCGGAGTAAGCGAGCTTTGGAATCCTTCTTTGCCATAAGATACTTCAAGGCCGAATGGTCGGTGTGGACAATAACTTTCGACCCCACAAGGTAGGATCGGAACTTCTCCATTGAATATACCACCGCCAAAAGCTCTTTCTCCGTGGTTGTGTAATTTGCTTGAGCGGAGTCGAGGGTCTTGCTTGCGTAATAGATTGCATGGAGTTTCCCTTCCTTTCTTTGTCCCAAAACCGCCCCAATGGCGAAATCGCTCGCGTCGCACATAAGCTCAAAGGGGATATTCCAATCCGGGGCTTGAATAATGGGAGCCGAAATGAGGGCATCCTTCAACCTATTGAAAGCATCAAGACAAACATTAGACATAATAAAAGGAACATCTTTGGCGAGGAGTTCCGTTAAGGGTCTAGCTATTTTGGAAAAATCTTTAATGAAGCGGCGGTAAAACCCCGCATGACCAAGAAAGCTACGAATCCCCTTGACGTTACTAGGTGGAGGCAACTTTTCAATAGCCTCGACCTTCGCCCTATCAACTTCTATTCCCCTATTAGACACTACATGGCCTAGGACTATCCCCTCCGTCACCATAAAGTGACATTTTTCCCAATTTAGTGTAAGTCCGGTTTCCTTACACCGTTGTAGGATCTTATCAAGATTTTCCAAACAATTTTCAAAAGAAAACCCTACAACGGAGAAATCATCCATAAATACTTCAAGGGTCTTTTCCACAAAATCGGAAAAAATAGACATCATGCAACGTTGGAACGTGCTCGGCGCATTACATAACCCAAAGGGCATACGACGGTAGGCGTATACCCCGTAAGTGCAAGTGAAAGTAGTCTTCTCTTGATCATCGGGATGGATCGGGATTTGGAAAAATCCCGAAAATCCATCCAAATAACAAAAGTAAGAATGTTTGGCCAAGCGTTCCAACATTTGGTCTATAAAGGGGAGGGGGAAATGGTCTTTCCGGGTGGCTTTGTTGAGTTGACGGTAATCTATAACCATGCGCCACCCGGTAATTGGCCTAGTAGACACTAATTCGCCTTTATCATTCTTGACAACCGTCGTCCCACCTTTCTTAGGGACGACATGAACGGGACTCACCCACTTACTATCCGAGATTGGATAAATGATATTAGCATCAAGGAGTTTTAGCACCTCCTTCCTCACCACCTCGGCCATGGTCGGATTGAGACGTCTTTGACGCTCAATGGATGAGGTGCTCTCATCTTCTAAGAGTATACGATGAGAGCATAAGGCGGGACTAATACCACGAATATCATCAATAGTGTACCCAATGACCTCTCTATATTTCCTCAAAACTTCCAACAAGTCATGTACTTGATGGTCATTAAGTGCACTATTGACAATAACCGGGTATGACTCATTAGGACCTAAGAAAGCATATTTAAGAGATGAAGGAAGAGGTTTCAACTCCACTTGAGGAGGCGTAGATCTCTCCTCATATAACCCTTCCTCGGTCAAACTTTATAGTGACCTTGTGGTGCATTGCTTCAAGATTGAGTCCATAGCTAGAGTATATTCCATCGCATCCATTTCCGAATTCCCGACAATGGACTCCTCAAGGGCATAATGATCATCTTGCTCCATGGTAGACTCTTCAAACATTTGTATTTGGTAGCATGATCCAACATTTGAGGGCTCTTTCATGGCTTTCTCAAGTGAAAATTCCATCTTGTCATCCCCGACTTGAAGTGAGAGCTTACCATTCTTGACATCAATAAGAGCTCCCCCGGTGGCTAGGCATGGACGACCAAGTATAATGGGAATCTTGGTGTCTTCGGGAATGTCCATGATGTAAAAGTCACACGGGATGATTAAGTTCCCGACTTTGATTGGCACATCCTCGGCTACCCCCATCGGGTATTTAACGGAACGATCCGCTAATTGAAGGGACACTCTCGTGGGAGCTAGCTCAAAGCCTTCAAGCTTGTTAAAGATGGAAAGGGGCATAAGACTTACACTTGCTCCTAGATCACAAAATGCCTTCTCAATATTGATAGAGCCAATTGAGCATGGAATAGTAAAGCTCCCGGGGTCTTCCAATTTTTGTGGCAATTTGTTCAAGAGAACGGCACTACACTCCTTTGAGAGGCTCACCGATAGTTGCTCACCATATACCTTCTTAGAAATGACATCTTTCAAGAACTTGCCATAGGAGGGAATGTCTCTAATGACCTCAAGGAAAGGAAGTGTGATATGCATGCTCTTCACCATCTCCAAGAACTTACCATACTTTTGCTCAAGCTTGGCCCTAGCTAACCTTTGAGGAAATGGAATCGGTGGCACATAAGCTTTGACCTCATTAGTAACCTTTGGGGTTTCTTTTGCCACATGATCTTCAATGATGGACGGTTCATCAACAACCTCTTCACTTGAACCCTCTTTTTCACCCTTTACTTCCTCACTTACTTCATCTTCAACATTGGCCTTCTTCTTCTTGTTAACCACAACTTCATCCAATATGCGCCCATTCCTTAATTGAATGGCATTCAATTCGCCTTTACCCTTAGGATTTTCTTTAATACCTCCCGGAAATATCCCACTCGATGCGGTCAACTCGTTGACTTGGTTCGCGAGTTGTTGTATTTGATGATCGGTGATTCTTTGGGCATTTTGGACTTGACTCTTCAATTGAGAGATTGAAGAAGTAGTCTCTTCATGACGTTGATCTTGGCGTTGAATGAAGCTATTTTGGGTGCTCATCATTTGCTCCATAAGTATTTCCAAATTGGACTTAGGTGGTGGAGCTTGTTGTTGATGTGGTATAGGAGTAGTGAATGGTGTAGGGGTTTGATATGGAACTTGAGATTGATTTTGGAGGGGGGTTTGGAATGGGGTGGTGTTGAATGTTGGCCTTGCTTGGAAATTTCTTGCTTGAAAACCCGATGTATCTTGTGCTTGGAAGTTGAATCCTTGATTAAAGCCTTGATTTGGCCTTTGGAAATTTTGATTAAATGTAGTCTTTTGTTGATTTGGAGTTTGGAAGTTCTTGTTCCCATAGGATAAGAACGCTCTTTGTCCGGGATGATATTGGTTGTTGTTGAATGCTTGCCTTGCATTTGTTTCCCATATACCATTGGCTTGCTCCATTGTGGTGACAACACAACATTCCGCGGCATCATGACTTGGACTTCCGCATAGCTCACAAGAGAACTCATTGATCTCCTTAGAAGAACTCGATCCCCCTTGCTTGAATTGAGAAAGTTGCTTTGTCAAATTATCTATCTTTGCATTAAGAGCATTCAAGGTCTCACTATTATCTTGCTTCTTCAACTTCCTCCTATCCCCACCCCAATGATGATTATTGGAGGCCATCTTCTCAATGAAACCCATAGCCGCGGTGTGGTGTACTAGATCAATAGCACCACCGGCCGCCGCATCCAATCCCACTTGATATTCGGGACGCACACCATTGTAGAATGTGAGGATGACCACATGAGGGGCTATGCCATGATGAGGGCATTGTCTTAGCAACTCCTTAAACCTCTCCCATGCATCATAGAGGGATTCATGGTCTTCTTGGGCAAAATTGGTTATATCATTTCGGTACTTCGCCGTCTTGCCCGGTGGAAAGAACTTCAACAAGAAAGCCTTGGATAATTTGTCCCAAGTATCAAAAGAACCGGCCGGTTGACTTCTTAGCCACTCCTTAGCTCTCCCATTCAATGAATACGGGAAAAGTCTCAAGCGAATAGCTTCATCCGAGGCTCCATTGATCTTGACATTATCGCAAGCTTCCAAGAATACATTAATATGCTCATTGGGATTATCAAGAGGTAACCCGGAGAATTGATTTTGTTGTACGAATTGAATAAGAGTAGTCTTGATCTCAAAATTGTTTGCTCCAATTGCGGGCCTCGTAATACTTGATTGCGACACCACTTGGGGTGTCGATTCCTCTCGTATAGAAGCCATAATAGGAGGCGGTGATGGTGGTCTTGGAGAATTAACTTCTTCGTCGGACTCAATTGTTTCTTCGGATCTTATTTCTTCCTCGGATTCGGAAATAATAGGTGGTGAAGGTGGTTGCCCTCGATTTCTTCTTCTCTCGGCGTTGTATCGCCTTGCGGTAGCTTCAATCTCGGGATTCAACAAATGAATTGGTGAGAGCCCAAGAATCCGCCTACTCATGCAAAACAATACACAAACTAGAAAGTAGGAGTTAGATCACGAGCAAAGGCACACCGGAGTGTGCAAAGTAACCAATAACTTAGTCTAAACGCAAGAATAAAAACTACTAGTACCGCTAACACTCCCCGGCAACGGCGCCAAAAACTTGTTGGGGTTTTAATACCTCGCAAGCGCACGACGTAATCGTAGCACAATAGAGGGTCGATCCACAAGGAGCGGGACGGTTCCTAATTGTTTTAATTCTAAATGTTTATCTAAGTCTAATAAGGGAGAAATGGTGAACTACGACTACAATGACGAATGATAGACTAGAGAAAGAAATGAAACTAAAGAAGGTGGAAAACTAAAGATAAAACAAGCAAATACTAAAATTTACGATTACTCAAATAGGGAAAAACCTAGGGTCCGACTTAACCTCCGATATACCATAATCATGAGTAAAGAATACCGGGTATTGGATTGCTATGGACGGTGGGAAGAGTGGAACGCCTCTAAGGGTCGGTTACCTCCCTCCCGGGTTCGTAATCCGACTAAGCTAAAACCGGCCACCTCCCTCCCGGGTTCGTGAGTCGATTCTTTAAGACCGCGTCTATTCCCGATTCTTCCTCCTCCCTTTCCCAAGGCAAAGAGCTCAAACCGAAAGCTTGGGTACCCTACCAAGTTCCCACTCCCATGTTCAACTAGGTGGGGTAAAGCGAGTCTAAGGGTGAGGTCTACTTCCTAAACCTAACCGACTCCCATCGGTGGACAAGGGTTAAGGGTTCAAACACAACCCACAAGACAAGTCAATCCACAAAGCCCAAAACTAACCAATTCCCATCAATCCTCAACAATCTAACAATAGTATTCAAACACACAATTTAGGCATATCGGGGCCCAATCGAACCCTAGAAGAGGACTACTCACTAATCATGGCTAAATTAGTGGAATTAAGTATAAAGGTGGAGTCTTTAACTATGAACATTGTTGTAAATTGAATTATACTACCAATTATGTGAAAATGGTCAAATTGGAAGAATCTAATTGGGGATTTCTAATACTAACATGAAATTCATAAATATTAACAAGCGAGAGAAAACTAAACTAATTGCAAACTAGAGTAACAAACAAAGAAAAGAGAAGACTAAGATGAACTAACAATAGCTAACAAATAAAACTAAGAAATTGGGAAAAATGAAGAAAAACCAAACTAGAATAAAGATTAGAGATTACCAAAGATGGAGAGACAAAGGAGATAATAATAGAAGAAAATATATATAAAGCTTGGATCTTGAATGAGGAGGATGAAAATCTTCAAAAATTACAAATTCTCTCAAAAACCCAAAGAAATTCAAAGTATGGAACTAAGGTGTTATAGAAAAACTTGAGAGGCAAAAAATAAGAATTTGGGTATTTATACTTCTAATTAGGTTACATAGAAAAACCAGTCGAAAAACGAAGTGAAATGGCAAAACCGGAGAAACGCACGAAACATGCGTTTCGCACGGTGAGAATCGCACGGTCCTAGCCTCCTGACTTGAGAATCGCACGGTCCACCGTGCTATTCTCTTCCTATGCCCATTTTCCCGTTTCTTGTCTTCTATGCGCTTGTTTAGGCTCGAACTCGGGTCATGTACCTCCTTTTACCCGGGCATGCTCAAGTTTCATCGTTTTCGTCAAGGAAATGCCTAAAAACGAACAACAAACGCAAAAACCCGTGTAATACAAAATATAGGCGAAATGAGCCGGAATGCCAAAGAAAATACGATTAATCGAGGCTAAATAAACGTCAAAAGGGTGTAGAAAAGCGGTCAATAACGGAGTTATCAGTCACACACTTTAAGTTGTACAGTCACATTCATTATGTTGTAGAATCACGCAGCTGTAGAATACCTTGGGATTAAGGTATCATGCGTTTAACCATCTTCATTTTCATGCTTGTTTTATTTTTCATACCTTTTTTTTGTATTTATAAAATAATTCATCTTCACTATCCAAAAAAAAATATGGATGAATATTCAACATCCATTCATCAAATATGAACTTTAAAAAAATGAAAATATCTAAACATTCATTAAATATTCAACATCCATTCATCCATATTCAACCTTCATTTTTTTGGATAATGAAGATGAATAATTTTATAAATACAAAAAAAAAGTATGAAAAATAAAACAAGCATGGAGATGATTCAACGAATGATACCTTAATCCCAAGGTATTCTACAGCTGCGTGATTCTACAACATAGCGAGTGTGACTGTACAGCATAATGAGTATGACTATACAACTGAATATGTGACTACAATAAGTGTACATCTGCGTGATTCTAGAACATAATGAGTGTAACTGTACAGCATAATGAGTGTGACTTTGCAATTCTGCAAAAGCATTACGCACTAAATGACTTGTTCATCTTCATCTTCATCTTCAAACTCCATTCATCCCACAAAAAAAGAACAACTTCATCTTCAAACTTCATCTTAAAGATGAAGTTGTTCTTTTTTTTAGATAATGAAGATGAATAATTTTATAAATACCAAAAAAAAAATATGAAAAATAAAAAGAAGTTTGAAGAAGATGAAGATGATCGAAGATGAAGATGAGGATGAAGAAGAAGCTAAAAAAAATGAAGATGATCAAAGCTTATGCATAAACATACCTTGGTATAATTATCCGTCATGTTGTGTTAAAAACGGAGTATGATCGGAGTTGTTGACGGAGTATGGTCGGAGTTATTAATGGAGCTTATTTGATGGAGTTTTGTTAGGGAGAGATGAATTGAAAAGGAGAGGAGGGAAGTAATGAAGAAGGGAGAGTTTGATTGAGGAGAGGATGTTCCCCTCTCTCCACTGCTGCGAAGTGTGATTGAGGGGAGGGTTGCTTCCTCTCTCTAATGCTGCTTGTCAGTTTGCTGTCTCCTTTCCTTTTTTTTCTTTTTTTTTTCTTATCTCTTATCGCAAGTTACTAGTGACGGATATAACCGTCTTTCCCAAGACTTAGTGATTGAAGTATAAATGAGAACATCTTTGTCGGATGGAGAGTATTATACTACTATGTAAACAGATACTCCTCCCCACAAGGCCACAATTAGATTTATATGAGTGACGTTTAGACCTGACAAAAATGACCTGATCCGAATGACCCGACCCAAATAAGTCAACCTAAACTCGATCCGACCCCCGAATTGATCCGAGCTAACTTGAAACTAATAATCCGACTATTATTACAGAAAATGAGTTGATATCCCAAAAAAAATTGAAAATAGCAAACAGAAAATGACTCGAACACGAAAAAGATCTGGCCCGACCCGAAGACAACCCAAATTCTGTAACCCGAAAGTGACCGATCGGCCGATCCGAACTCGAACTCAAGCACTCAAGTGGGACCTCATAGCATTTTGCCTTTTGTGCACACTTAATTTCTCTGTCAATTGGACCTCACCATCCATTTTATACTTTGTTCACTTTTATTTAAAGTTATATCGAATAATTATTTTTTTAGTTATTTACTTAAATTAAATATGAAATTTTATAGGTAGAATTTAAATTTTGACAGTAAGTGAATGTGTTATAAATTTGGATGATGAACTTGTACCATTGTTGAAATGAAGGTTGAGTTTCTAGTTAAATTGATATGGCAGTGACGTGACGACAAATAAACTTATATGTACTTGAACCACTGCATTTGCTCTTGAGATGCCAAAATAATATTTGCAGGATAACACATTTGTTTCAACTCTACAAATACGTTCACACAAATTAATTGTCGTTTTTATACTCCATATGTGTTAATTAAAGGAAATCGGTTAATTTTCTTTCCAAAAAAAAACTACAGAGTAGTTAATGTTTTTTTTTTCTTTTTTCTTTTTTTTTTTCTATATTGTAAGGAATTTTTAGGTATAATTGAGTAACAAATATCTAATCTTCGGTTCAACAAACCTAGAATGGTAGAAACTAGTTAGTTTAACACGGAACTTATTATCACTTTTATAAACCTAACCAACAGTCCAACACAAAGATCAGGAAACCTAGAAACTAGCTTAACACATAAAACTTGTGTTTCTAGACCTAACAACAAACGCAAAGAGCGATGCTTAGCTGTATCTTGTATGCGGAAGGCATATTCCTTCCTTCGTATATTCTACGCACTTTCCTTTCCTGATCAAACCCTCCTTAATGCATACCTATATATACCTGATACCCCCCCTTGGCCCTTGCACTCATATCATAAATCATTCATCCACAAAAACATGGAAGGTATCATCGTGATCTTTGATTTTGATAAGACCATCATTGATGTCGATAGCGATAATTGGGTTGTCGACGAGCTAGGTTTTACGGAGCTCTTCAACCGCCTCCTTTCAAGCTTGCCATGGAACACGCTCATGGATACGATGATGGAGGAAATACATGCTCAAGGGTTTTCTATTGATCGAATTTCCGAGGTATTAGCAAGGGTTCCCATTCATCCTCGTGTCGTACCTGCCATCAAAGCCGCGCACGCCATGGGGTGTGAATTGAGGGTCGTGAGCGATGCGAATACTTTCTTCATCGACACCATACTGAAACATCTCGGAGTGGACCATTGCTTCTCGGAAATCCATACAAACCCGAGTTATGTGGACGAACAGGGGAGACTGAGGATACTCCCGCATCATCAAGATTTTGTCAAGTCTCCTCATGGATGCTGCAATCCATGCCCTCCCAATATGTGCAAGGGTCAAGTCATACAAAGGATGATTCTATCCGAGGAAGCCAACAAGAAGACGATCATCTACTTAGGAGATGGATTCGGAGATTATTGCCCCTCCTTGAAATTAAGGGAGGGTGACCATGTTATGCCCAGGAAGAACTTCCCCGCTTGGGATTCAATCAATCAAAACCCGAGTTTGATCAAGGCTAACATCCATGAGTGGAGTGACGGTGCAGATCTTGAGCGAGTTTTACTCTCTACCATCCAAGAAGTTAACTTGGCTCGATTCCTCAATGTCGATTTAGGGGCTCCAACAATGGCAGTTCCTGATGATTTGTTGAAGAAGCCGCTTCTTGTTGGATGCAGGAGATGATACTATTATATAGTTTAATCACCAAACTTATATCGGATTTGCATTTTTTTTACCCTTATTTAATTTTGAGTTGAGTTGAGTAATTATTGTATAATACCGGCTTATTTTGCGTTATAACTTACTGACATGATTTATCAAATTCGTAATTATGTAACTTCGACTCTTCAAATCGAACAACTAAATTACGAATAGTAGTAAGAAAAGCATAAAGGCGACCTTATTGCATTGCTAGATGTTTA
This sequence comes from Agrostemma githago, assembly GCA_958450325.1. Lineage (NCBI taxonomy): Eukaryota > Viridiplantae > Streptophyta > Magnoliopsida > Caryophyllales > Caryophyllaceae > Agrostemma > Agrostemma githago. The sequence goes on from OY288255.1 coordinate 4,958,061, forward strand.
TATACATAGACCATTAGAGAACAGGCTCAAATTATTTATGTTAAGGCAGCAAAAACTAAATCATAAGAGGGCAGAAGGTGGCAAATGGCATCACCCGGCATGGCCTTGAGTACCACAAAAGCCGTTCTTTTCCGGTTCCAAGAGGTCGTGTCATCGTGACAAACAGCGAGCATATTGCCATAGTCGATATGATCTCCATTCAAAGCACTCAATGTCAAGGCAAATACAGAGGATTTTCGAAGTTGGTGACAATAGAACCCGACATACGGAGCTTTATGGCATATGACGGCCTCTCCATATGCGGCTACTTTCTTGATCCCGGTAATGGTAGAGATGTTGATTATTTCGCGCCCAGAGGACGAGGCGAGTTTGTTTTTCCCTAGCTTGTTCGTCACCTTCTTAGAAATGTCTTGGTAGGAAGAAGAACAGAATTTAAACTCTGTTTCTTGTGACTGTTGCTCGCAAATTGATCTCATCGTTGATTCTTGGATCGGTGAGGGTTTAGCAAAGAAAGGGCATACAGTTGTGCCTTTCTTAAGGTCCTCTTTTTTCAGATAGACGCTACAGTATGAAGCGCTATCTTTGTGTTTAGGTTCACTGTTGATATTCGAGGATTCTGAGAGGGGGGCAGTGGCAGTGGCATCGAGAGGAGGAGGTTTAGGCTTGCTGGTGAAGAATGTTTGGCTGTCAATTGGCATCACATTGACCTCGGGTGATTTTGGGAGGGAAATAGAGGTATTAGGTTGAGGAGCTTCAGGCTCGTTAGTGAAGAATGTTTTGCTGTCAATCGGAATGATCTTGGTATCAGTAGCTTTGACATGAGAGAGTTTAGGCTCACTGTTGATATTAGATGATTTTGAGAGGGGAATAGTGTCTTCGAGACGATGAACTTTAGGTTCGCTAGTGAAGAATTTTTGGCTGTCAATTGGAATGACACTGACCTCGGGTGATTTTGGGAGGGGGACAGTGTCATCAGGATCAGGCTCGTGAGAGAAGATGATTTTGGTGTCAATCGGGATGACCTTGGAATCAGAAGCTTTGACATGAGAGGGTTTAGGCTCACTACTGATATTAGAGGATTTTGAGATGGAGACAGTGGCATCGAGACGAGGAGGTTTAGGCTCGCTGGTGAAGAATGTTTGGCTGACCTCGGATAATTTTGGAAGGGGAACGGTAGTATCAGGACGAGGAGGTTCAAGCTCGCTATTGAAGAAGGTTTGGCTGTCCACGGGAATGACAGTCAAACCGGAGAGCTCCGAGTGTTTGACAGAGGCAGAAAAGGCCTCAACATGAGGCGATTTAGGCTCGCTGTTGAAGAAGGTTTGGCTGTCCACGGGAATGACAGTCAAACCAGAGGGCTCCGAGTGTTTGACAGCAGAGGCAGAAAAGGTCTCGACATGAGGCGGTTTAGGCTCGCTACTGAAGAAGGTTTGGCTGTCCACGGGAATGACAGTCAAACCAGAGGGCTCCGAGTGTTTGACAGCAGAGGCAGAAAAGGTCTCGACATGAGGCGGTGTAGGCTCGCTACTGAAGAAGGTTTGGCTGTCCACGGGAATGACAGTCAAACCAGAGGGCTCCGAGTGTTTGACAGCAGAGGCAGAAAAGGTCTCGACATGAGGCGGTGTAGGCTCGCCACTGAAGAAGGTTTGGCTGTCCACAGGAATGACAGTCGGATCAGAAGACTTTGGGTTATGGACAGTAGGCGATGTTGTGTAGCCAGTAAAGAAAGTGTGACTGTCAATCGGAACTAAGCTTCGACAGTGGATGGGAATGAGAGTGGAAGCTGAGAGCAAGGAGAGGAGGCAGAGAAAGGGAAAGATGGTCATTTTGTTAATTTGTTTGAAAGCTGGAAGAAATATGAAGTCCGTATATTTGAATGATGAAATGGAGAAGGAAGCATAAGAGTACTTATAGGCGAGAATGAGATGAGGAGAAGAATGAAACCAAAAATGGGTGAATCATTGAGAATCACATGATGCCAAAACAAAAACAATTGTGGAATGTAGTCCAATAGTTAGTGCGTTGCATTTTATTTCTTCATTCATCTACGATTCTAGCTTAGCTTGAGCTATATCAGGGGTTATCTCCTCTTTTGTTTTTGGTGCACATTTGCTTCTTCATTATAATGTAAGTTTTGAAGATACTTAGGTAGAATATATATAGTGTACGTGAATCCGACTTCGTTCAGCTCCATATAGTCATATGATTCATATTAGTCATATAGACACATTGAGAGGTATATATACAAAATTACTCCATACAGAGTATTAAATATGAGTAGTTTGTATTATTGATACTTACCATTTTACATTTTATACGAAAATACAAGTTTATCATATTAAGACTTGTGGTATATATAATGAGCTCACAAGAAGACAAAAGATTTAAACAAGAATACAAAAAATTCGCTTCTAGACGAGATCTAGTTCTAAAACTTCTAACTTTCTCGTTGGTTTAGTTGACAAGAAGACAAGATTTAAACAAGAATTATAGCGAATTCAAGAGACGCCAATGATGTTGTGTCACTTTTTCTCAAATGACAACGTACCGTCTTAACATAGCTAATTGTAGAGAATATTTAGGGGTTGTTTGTTTCGCATTCTTTTTATACTACTCCCTCCGTTTCAGTCAATAATTTATCATTTTCTTTTATGTATGTACTCGTATTATGCAATAGTTATTTATGTTTGTATTGTTGGAACCTATATACTAGGTCCCTATGTGATTACTAGTCTCTTCGGATGTTCCATATGCGACCAAAAGTATGCCCTTATTGGCAATTGCGTTTGTCAGCTAATAACATGATCAATATTGGAAATTGGTGATTGGTGATGATTCATTAGCATGAAGCCAAAACAAAAGGATTATATGGAAAACTAATACTCGTAGTGGGTTGCATTAATTAATTTGTTCATCTAGGCAGCCCTATTGTAGAGACATCTCTTGGTTTCAACTTTGAAGATAGAGAATATGTTATGTGTAATTCTTTTTTCTCTTTTCGGTGCACTTTATTGTCCAAATTATGTAGAAAAAGTAAACTATGAGTAATTATTTAATCATTTACGGAGTATTTATTTTTATTTTGGACTCAAATAAGATGTTGAATTACTCTTATGATGGTTCTATATCTCTACTAAGGCACCATAATTAAGGATTTTTGAATACCCTTACTAGTTACTACCAGGTAGTTCCTTGTTGCAAAATCACACGCACTATTTTACTTTAGAGAAAATATATATGACAGAATTTAAAATGAAGAGAAATTTCCAATTTAACTTTGTCTAGAGTTAGAAGGTCAGGTCAGGTGCAATGGTTAGACTTAGAATTCATTTGTAATTAACAAAAATTACAAGTCACTAACAAAACTTACAAGCTACTCGCTCAACTTGACACACAAAAATTTCAAATCAATCAATAAATATAATTTCAAACTATTATTCTTTTCATAAATTACGAGTAGTATGTTAAAAATTATGAGCAAGAAAATTTAATTTTACATGGATCTATTTAAGATAGAAAATTGTAGCTTAAACCCCCGAATAAGATTATAGTTTATGAGTATTCTAATTTAAAAATATAACGGGTCAATCATTGCACTTATTCTTTATCATGCCCCCTCCATAGTCCATACAACTCTAGGATGAATCAAGCAAGAACTACTTGTGTACGGAGTATGATATTGCAAATTTATTCCATCATATGATTTCTCAATCCATTCGAAAATTTTAAATCAACCCAAAAAAATCGTGGTGTCAAAATCACAGCTCGTCCAAGGAAAATTCCTTTTAACATTTCAATAATTTGCAAAAACAAATCTTAAAAACAAGAAAAATACAAGAATGAAGAACTAGTACTTTATTATGCATAGCAAAGCAATTTGAGCATAGGATACTTCTCCGTATTGCTGTTTAGTTGATTTCAGTAATCCAACCCTTCTTGTCTTCCGTCTCACCATTGATTATAGACAGATACGTCGACGACAACTTCTTGCATACTGAATTCGTATCTGTTTCGTATTCTACCCTGCATTTTATGCCTTCATATTAGACCCACATCAATATCTATCTTTGGATCAACTACAAATGCTACACACTGGTAAATTAAACGTGGATAAACTTGCGTGCTAGCCCTGCCCCTGTTCAGTCCGGCTTGCAGGCCGAGTTTAGGTTAGTACACTCGATAACTTATTACGACAAATTCAGTTGTAACAATTTAGGCTTGCCAGGCTCGAGTGGTCGATGTTTTCCTACAGAGTCTACAATGGAAAAACAGAAAGACGTACATACCGCTTGCCCTGGTATGTAATGCTACCCACAGGAACAACTATAACTGCTGTTCCAGTGCAGAAGGCTTCATCCGCTTCAAACAATTCCTCTACTTCAATTTGCCTTTCTTCCACCTGTTGCATTTCACTACTTAATCAATTGCACAAATATCTAACGAATCAAACAATTGGGCAGACGATCCCTCAAATACGGACTACTTGCCTGATATCCATGATCACGGGCGATTTCAATGATGCTTTTCCTTGTTATACCCGGGAGAACAGTTCCTTTTATCGGGGGAGTTGAGATTATGTTGTTCTGAAAGTGCGAACAACATTCTGAGTACAAGGCTATATATGCTTATTTCAGAAAAATCAATGCTAATGTCTGATCTGTAATAAGTTCTAGAGTATTTATTATAGCACCTTCACTATGAATATGTTACAAGTAGAGACTTCTTCAACGTATTTTCTGCTCACGGAATCAAGATATAGCACGTCAGAAAATCCGCTGCTCCTTGCTTTAGCTAATGGTCTCAAAGCCTAAAATACAATTGATCATTGAATGAATGTTAAAATATTACAGCTGAAACGTAAACGAAATAATCAATATAACAAACATGCATATGCATGCATTATATAGTTACCGGCCCATAGTTGGTAATTGATTTGATACCACCGGTGCCACCACGAGAAGCACGGTCATATTCATCTTCAATGTACAAGTGGAAGTGCGACTCTACTCCCTCCTGATCGATACAAGATTATTAATAATAATGAGTGTGAGATCGAACATGATTAATTGCCAAAATATAGAAGCCATTATTATAGGCATAAAGAAGAGAAGGAATGGCCTTGACTTTCAAATAGTTGCCAACAGGGGTAGTGTAGATGAGAAACGTGTACTCTGGCGCCTGAGTTAGCCCAAGGATCGGCCCCGTTCCTAGGATCAAAGGCCTTATGTACAAGGACCCCTTTCCTGTCGGAGGAATCTATTATTCCAATTCAACAAGAAAACGTTGTGTTAGTTCATATCTAAACGACTAAATTCTTGCGTATGATTTAACTGAACGAAGTTATGTATGATACAGGCTCATCATAAGCATATGACTTGGTATATAAGCTAGCTGACATTTGTACACGACTACAAAATGTAACGGTTGTAAAAAGATGGGCATTGCATACCCAACGGTGGTTAGCAAGAGCAGTCTGCTTGACTGCATCGACGAATTGATCGACAGATGGAGAAGGCATCAACATTCTTTCAGCGCCATCTTTCATCCTTAATGCATTTTGTTCAGGTCGGAACAATACTATCTTCCCGTTTTCTCTCCTGTATGCCTTCATTCCCTCCAGTAACCCCTAATTACACGTTCATTTGAAAATCACTCCAACTCCAGTACAATTGTAAGCAACTCAAAGTGATAATATTAATTACCTGACCATAATTGAGGACACCAGCAGCAGGATTCAATTCAATATTAGCATGAGGCACAACCTCGCCTTTACTAAATTCGTCATTGTTGGACCGCTTCATTACGTACATGTAGTCGGTCTTCTTTATCTCGAATCCGACATTGTCCCAGTCAATTTCAGGCTCCATTACAAAATATAAAATAAAATAAAATAAAAAATGGAGGGAGGTAGAGATGGATTTGAAGATGAGTATATAGGTTAGAGTTAGAAGAATGAAAATGATGTTAGAAAGTTGGAAATGTCAAGAGTTGTTGGGGGTGTTGAGACTGTATACTAATGCAAAAATAATGTACGTACGTAGCTTTGATGGATGGAAGGACATTTATACTAGAAAGCGTAAGATTCCTCGTAACATTCCATATGTTTTATTGCAATATTAATGACTGTATTTGACCGTTCAAGTCTATTAAATACTTATGGAGTATCTCACATATAACATCATCTCACCCCAGATTCACTCCTCGTCTTATCTAAATAAATAAGTACTCCCTTCCATTAATAAGGGTGTAACAATGTGTGGTTCAAAATAAAATAAGGAAATGAGAGAAATGGAAGTGGGATTCTACACCACAGGTTGATGGTCCAAAATAGAAATAGGGAATAAAGAGTGTTTCAGCCCAATAAAAAAACAGGGAAGATAGATAAAAATCGGAGGGAGTAAATATTTTACCGAGATATTCTTGTAAATTTTCCCCTGATATGCATTTTAATATGTGTCTAGATACATAAAAAAACCGTACTAATATAATGTATGGACAGTCTAATATTTTCTCCCTTTATAACCAAACACAGTGGAGATGTGTTTTACCTCATCAATATCTTTCATTTTACATTATTAAAAATTATAAAAATTTGATATTCTTGATCAACTCATATAGACGAATCAAACAACATCTCACATGAATATATTTTCTCTTGTAGATTGTCGAGTATATTGAAAATTCTCTTCACTTATGAATAAGTCAAAATGAATTTTAGTGTGTTTGGTATATATCTCTTATAGTAGTAAATAATTTTTCAAGTTGCCACCTACCAAATTATGTCTCGTATCATCTTGTTGACGTGAGATGGTTCGACAAATACTCGTGTCCTTGAATCTGATTTTTTTATTTTAATGTATTTTTGTTGTTACAAAAATTGAAAAGTATAGGCCCGCATGGAGTACTCCGTATGCATCTTCCCTATTCATGATAGTCTTTAGAATTAAAAAAAACGAAAGTGACTAGCAATGAATCTAGCTCCATCATATAATGAATCCATAAATTCCATCATTTTTTTAGGAATAGGGTTGTATACAAATGCAAAAGTAAGAAGTACTCCGTAATCAAGAAGCATGACCTGAGTCCTGAGAGGGCTTCATTTCTATATACAGAGAATCATCTACTGTGTCTGTACTCCATCAAAGGGACGCCCCACGCCCGAGTCCATGTCCATCTGCACTAGTAAAACGGGTCTTGACGGAACTAGATGAGTAGCAGATTAGCAGAGTAGTGAGTACTACATGATCGCTAATCTTACCACTTTTCCAAGTCATCAATAGTGGAGTACAACAATACAGAGTTGATGAAAATTTCACAAATCTTTTCATCTACAATGCTACATTTTAAGATCCGAGTAATACACAAAATGATACGGAGTACTCTGTAGGACATGCACTTTTTTCTGGTCAATCATACTTCATACTGAAACTGAAAACCAACTGACATATATTTATATTGAAATGTTAATCTAAGCATAGTCAGACAGTCACACATACAACGCCTTAGTGCCCAGTCGATAACCATCTCCATTACCGTCTGTCTACCCACATATATATAACCTACATCAAGAGAAATGGGGAAGATACCATATCCTCAGCTCCATATCCTTTGCACAGCACCAAACTCTCTGTATACGTTTCCAATTCTACCCGATGGCTCATAATAAACATGCTAAGTTGATTCAAATGGCAAGTAGCAATATTATAGGACTTCCTCCCATATACAAAACACCCACCACCAGCCTCATAGTATAATAGCCCTGATCTTGAATCATTTGAATAGAATAAATAAGAACCACCAACATTCAAAGGTCCTGTAAAGCATAGACTCCATTCCTTCTTTCTGCCATCCTCTTTCAACACCCACATGCTGTCACTTCCATGAAACGCACTTATAAATGCCAGCGACTCCCCACGGACAAACACAAACTTATCGATATCGTTGCTCCCTGTAACTGGAAGCTCCAAAAACTCGAAAGCTTCTGTATCAAAATTGAGGGAAACAAGATGAGTCGGTAAATAACTCTCATAATTATCCAAAAATGGATTCTTTCCAAGCCAGTGAGCTGCTCCTCGGAAATAACACGCATTCACCGGAATGGTAAATGAGCCAAACACGCGCCTGAAGGACAAAGTGTCAATGTTCAGCCCATCATGTCTGACACTCCACTGTTGATCACCAAGTGTGTAAACTGCAACAAGCATCTTGGGAGACCGCCATTCACGGTCACTAGACGGGAAAGTGATGACGATGACTTTGAAACCGTTAGTGCGAGGCAGGAATCCGAGTATAAAGGTAGCCGAGGATGGATGACAATGAAGGGGACAAGGGGGAAGCATCAACCGTTTTCTGATACTTGGATTACACAATTCCATGTCAACCCCGGGGTTTTCGGAATCACGACATAATAAAAGCAAGGAATTACAACCTCCGTGAAGGAAGTATCGATGAGAAATCTTGGAAATGTGTTCAGTGCTTGTAAGAGTGTTAACATCTCGAACTGTCAACACACATCGATCATGGATGCCCACACTCTCAACGGATAACAAACGAGTGGAATCAGAGTGGTTGCGAAGTTGAAGATGAAGATGAAGATGAATGTTAACGAAATCAGGGTTATCAATAATGGAGCACCATGATTTGCATACGCACCTGAGTCTGACTAGGGATTTCGCCGGCAATTTTACCAGGATTTGGGTCAGCACTTCAATTGGTATGTATCCATCGAAACACGATTTCGTCATCTTCTTCTCCATCTCCATCTCCATCTCCATCTTCACGCTCTTCCCTTTTCCCCAATTGATGATGGGCAGAATGAGGGGCTTTTTCACCTACAATGAAACCCTAGGTTTTTACCTTTTCCAGTGATGTAAATTTGTCTTCTGGGCAATTGGGGCTATAAAATTGGATTATAATTTATAAACATGCCTTATTAGAGTTTCTGAGTGAGGCCGTTCTTTTCAACTTTTTTTTGGTTTAGCTCGCTCAAGTTCACTTTAGTTAAGTTCCAAGACTCCAAGAGGTTCATTTTGTTTCAACCAAACTAGTTCAATTCAGGTCACTTCACTTCAGTTTAGCTTATCTTAGTCCAAATGAACAGGTCTGAGTCGGATTTGTGTTCCTAAGTTATGGTTTAGTCAAATTGGACTCATTCCCAACCCTGAGCAGGAGACGGATTGTGTGATTGTATCAGGTCGAGTTTGGCTCTCTCTTGAGTGTTTTTAAGGGCTTTGTCGGGTTGGCAGAAATTTTATGGACTTGACCATGATTGGGCCATACACGGGCCACACCGCACCGGTATGGGATGGATTCAACAGCTCGAAAAAAGCAGTAAATTGACATACAATTTTCTTCCCAGTGTAGGATAAGATTACATAAGACAGTCTGATCTGAAAGAAAAGCCTACATGACAGTTGGACACTAAAGCATTCAACATTCGCATTTTGGCACGCATTAGAGGAGTTCAGAACCCTTGCATGTCTAGCATTTCATCGAGACGTTTTACTCTCTCCAACCCTTCGCTTACCAAATAACGGATCTGCTGTTTGTCCTGACACCCTTTGTTATTCTCCATCTCTTGCCTAATTGTCTGCTGCAATTCATCTGTAAATGCAATGGATGACCAAAACACACTGTCAAAGCAAGGATGAATCATCAGGTACTGCTAATTCGGCTCATTACCAAATAGGTAAGCTCCGGATAACACAACCATGACGATTGTGACTTGTGAGAGTGCTTAGTGAAGAGTTAAGCATCCATACAATATGCATGTCGTAAGCTTCAAGTATTACGATAATCTACATGATGCATTTTTCAGAAGACTTGGTCCTTGCATAAAATGTTTTAACTATGACCCTGATAATTGTGCATTAAAATGACTTGTACTCGTAATCACTTGACTCTAATAACATGTTCACTTGACTCTAATAACATGTTCACTTGACATACTTGTGACAAAGATAGAAACCATAATGTGCACCGTGTGGGACTGTGAACTAATGCAGATCCCTCTTTTCAATGGTCATGTATGAACCAACATGAAAATCTGAATTAAGAAGGCATCGGCTCAGCCAGAGCCAGCCTAAGTGCCTGACAGAGGAAAGAGGAAGATACCTCTAGAACCGCTTGGAGCTCGCCTCGCAGTTCTTAATGCATGTCTGTACAACTTCAGCACTCTGGCACGAACAATAAAGTCCTGTAAATCCATGATCATGCTGCAATAGCATTCTTTCACATCAATATTGGAGTATATTAATATTATTATAATCAAGGCAACGAATTTCTCGATAATGGAGCACAGAAGATGCAAAGTAGGAATTATAGCATATAGCAACTTGGCATGCAGCACTTTTCTTTCATTCACATCATCCATTACACAAATAGTAATCTAGTATATTTAGATTATCTTAGGCTGATGAAATCTCTAATAATTAGTTAATGAGAATTCTTAATACTCCTCATGAATCAATGACTAGCTTTCCGAGCTTTTCCAGTTCAAGAAGCAGGGACAGTGCTGCAGAATCCATAGATCTTTTCTTATCAGCTTGTTCTTCTCCCATGGCTTCCATCACACCAACGTCAGGAATGCACAAGGTTATTTTTGACACAAAAATATTTTGTCCTTTCTTGTTTGAACCATAGCCAAAGTCAATCGGAGATGTTAACTGGCGTCCTGTAGTTTCAAAGCTTGGCATTGGCCACTGAAACTTTTGACATAGTCCATACAGCGAGCACCTTGGCCCTCCTTTCTGTGCATTAACGGATGAAATGATCGGAGCACCCCCAACAGGAGCCTGAATCACCATTTGCCTTTTTTGAGGCACAACCTCGAATGTGTTTGTTCCATCAAATGGACATAGCTTAATCTCCTGTCGTTCCCTTTTCCTCCCTTTTGCCATAACAAGGGCATATGAAATCCCTCGATCTTCTAAATCCCTTAACAAATGGAAAGCAGCTTCTCCTTTGGCGGCTTTCCTAGTTTTACCAATTCCTTCTCCTATCAGTAAAATGTCAGTCAGTTGTAATCTAAGCTCTACAAAGGCCATTTGATTGTGGTTGACAGAATGTTCTTTGAAAAAATAACCAAGACGGCCACACAAATGACTCAGTTCCCGGAACGGAGCCAGTTCAAGATTCTCAGGAGTCACTATAGGTGACAACAAAGGGTGGAAAACTCTCCAAACTTCCTCAATGTGAAGCTTGGTGTCTACTAGTATTGCTCCAGCAATACTCTCCACCAAGTCGCCAAGAGCCTTGGGACACTGCCTTCCCTGCAGTGTTCTTGTATCCTCTGCCTTCGTAATAAAATTCACATACTCCGTTACTTGTTCGGCTAGCAACGAACAAGAGTGTTGAAGATGCGGAAACAGATTTTGCCTCACAGCAACGTGGGCAAAATTTTCATTATTCACAGAAGCTGAACGAAGATCGGTCAATTCTCCCGGGTCAATATCTTTATGGTTTTGGTAAAGATACCATGTCATTAGCACATCAAGCACGGCATCCCCGAGAAACTCAAGCCTCTCATAACAATATTTCACCCCGGCCTTTTCATCCTTGGAATGAGTGATAGCTTCAAGTAACAGCCCTTTGGTAGAAAAGTCGTATCCAAGTTTGGATTCTAGGGTTGTAATGTCATTAGCTTTTTGGGCAAAAGGTCGATCGGATGCCACATCAATGGCTTTATCAACAAAACCCATATCCATCTCAGCTTCAATTCCAAGCCATGTCATCACGTGGACAGACGCCACTAACCCACCAGCCACATAGTATGCCCCAATAACTGCCTCAACACAATCGGCTATGTTTTTGGAGACCAGCCACCTATGTCCCTTGTCACAACTCTTACCAATCACAGTATTTTCATCGATGGTTTGGTATTTCCTACCTAAGGGCACTTTTGGTGTCTCAATACCATGCGAACAGGAAACGGGATGAACAGAAAGCTGCCCAGGGGCAACCCAACGACGAGGGTCAAATGGGCTGTCACGTATGTACTCGTGTAGGTCTCGCTTAATCCCCAAAGAATGTAAGGTAGCATTGCAAACAGCTCGCTGGCGGTGCGCAGATAGCTTTCCTTCATGTTTGTCGGGATAAGTGAGAAAAAGATGACAGCTGACTGAATATTTCAGCACCGAATCCCCGAGTAACTCTAAGCGCTCTGACGAGAAATCTTCCAAGCATCTCTGAGTTGTAAGTGCTTCCAAAATAAGCGAGCTTGGAACATCAATTTTGTCTATATTTAAGCCAATCGCTTCCCTGAGCTGGCAGGCCAACATGAGGCATTCCAATCTGTGCATTACTGAAGGTATTAAGTAAAGTGCTTTAAGAACAGATAAAGAGACGTCTATATTGACTACAAGTTCAGGGGGCATATGAACATGATTTTGCGGCTTTTGGTTGGCACCATTTGACAACATCTTTCGACGCAAGGCAGTAGCTTCACAATCAGATAGAAGATTATAAGGGTTATGAGTCTGCTTTAGAAGCAATAACGGTTGCCCCGGATATGATAGCTTGATTTCGTACTTTTTGGTAAAATAATCGGCAAAACTCGAGTACTTAGCCAGTTCCCCATTCCGACGTGTTTCAAAAGGGCTGTGAGCCGAGGTATCGGCCAAGACGTCAAGAACGTAGTATATCCTTCCAGTGTGAATGGATATAACAACCGTGTCTTTCAGGTTGTCCATAGGAAATGAGCAATTAGCCAGATTGACAACGTTTTTACCAGCGCAGTTTTCATCTAAACAAGAGGGCCCGTCTCTTGCATTTCTAGTCTGCCTTTCAGAAAGCGCGGCAGTTAACCAAGAGAAACTCTTCATATACTCTACGACAGTAACACAAGAGTCCACTGCCTTCCAGTTAACTGCCCAAGAAGCATGATTTTCGGGATCCAAAGACTCGAGTGGTAAGATCAAATAAGAAGTATTTGCACTCCACAGAAGATCACCGTCCTTTTTAAGTAGAAGTTCTCTTGGTGTACCCTCTTTTTTGGATCCTAGAAATAGTTTACCGAATAGACCATTAAAAAAGAGTTCATGAAAGTGCATTGCACGTTTGATTTGGTCGGAGTCCAAGTGAACTTCTCCACATGAGGAAACGAACGACTGCGCTGTCTTATCAATCAAATAAAGATCCATTTTGGCATTAGCAACATCATCATCCAATTTTGACTGTGTCAAAAGTAGAAAGCTAGAAAAGACATCATTCTCACAGCAGGAGAAATCAATCCTGTAGGAATGAAATACGGCTCCACGAGGCTCATCTCGCCAAGTACCTGATAAAGCACGCACGTGAACCATCCCATGTAACTCCTTTCTTTTCGTGGTTCCCGCACCAGCCAACTCACTGTTATCCATATTCAGAAGACTTTCACTTTTCTTAGGCTTCACCTGACAAACTTACTTACTGAATGGTATTTGGAATGCAGGGAAACTAAAGCCCGGGATACTGCACTAGGACCCTAGCAATTACAAGAATCTAAAGATAGTCTTTGGACAATATAACCTACAGAAGCGACGAAACAAATCCATAAGAAGCTATTTGTCGAATCTTACTCGTCTTTTATCATATCAAATATACTTGAAAGCGAGGGTATATATGATCCTTCATACTTGTAAATTAAACTAGGACAGTTAGTATCATTACTAAGCTCAATGTTTCTATCATATCATATCATATCATATCATACATAAAACCTCTGGCAAATGTCTGTAACACGAGATTCACAATTTCGGATATTTCACAAGTTAAATCTCACATACCACGAAGTGAATTGGACTCCCTGAGCTACATAAAGGTTACTCATGTTTTTGCAAACTTTACATCAAATTAAAAAAAAATACCCAATTCACAAAAAAAAAAAAAACATCACACCTCAGAAAAACTTACAATGTACTTCAAATTTCTAGTTTTTTTTTTCATCTTTTGAATTCATCTGTATCCCAGATCATGTATGATGACTAGTTACCATAAACAGTTGATTTTATATGGTAATATCCAAAAACAGATGATTTGATAAGGAGAACCCGAAAACATCATTCTCAACAATTCCTCCACCCCAATTGAAACAAAAAAAGGGGGGACTGATTATCGAAATTGAATTCAGGAAATTGAGAAGTGAAATATGAAGAATGCAAGAAATTAAAGGGAAATAAGTAGAGTAAAAATAAAGTAGATATACATGAAGTAGAAGGAGATGGAGATGGAAGAAAGCATGGTTAAAGAGTGAGTATACATACCTCAAGTGGTAAAAAATTAAGATGATCTTCTCTCTCTGTCTCTGTCTCTGTCTCTCTGTCTTCGCTGGTGTTTCAGTTTGAGTTTGGAGTTTGGAGTTGTGAGTTGCGTGACTTTGGTTGTTTGGGAGAGTTAGTTCATAGTACAGGTACAACCTCGTTCAGCATTGATGGGGTTTTTATTAAAACACAAAAACCACCCATAATAAAATACTTCAACTTTTCCCATTCAAAAAATATTGGTACTTCCTCAAATTTTCCATAGTTCCGATAGTATTACTATGGGAAATAAAAACACGTACTCTGTATCGTCTCTATTTTACTTTTTTTGTACTTAATTTTAAATATTATTTCAATAATCACGTGCTCAGATTATATTAAACAAATCAATGATGGTTATAACAAGTCCAATGTCAAGCTTCAAATGCGTGTAGTTTGTCTTTCTATATCGATTTTTTTTTACTCACTTCATTTTTCGGCTCTATATCATTTCAACGATAGATTGTAGCTTGATTAATCTCACATTATTAATTTCATCCAATGAAAAAAAGAACTTTGATTTTTTTAATGCAAGTTATGTAACTTGGTAGGATTACAATGTCGGTAAGCTACCCTAAAAAATTTCTTCTCCAATGACAAGTTTGTAGGTAGAAATTTATCCAATATTGGAAGCAAGTCATTTTTACTCACCATTGAACTTACTCTTAGGGTTAATAAGCGAATCGAGATATATTCTATTTTTTTTTTTTTGTGACGTGGGAACCCGCAGCCGCTACTTTATTTGGTGACAGGCTCGAAGCCTAGATGGCATAACCTCAGGCCATGGCCACATGTTTTAACCACTAGGGCGAGATATATTCTATTTTAATATTTATAGTACTTCGGATGTAAGTTAATACTCCCTCCACTCCACAATGATTTACGAGATTAAAATAATAAGTTGGTAAATCATAATGGATTGAAGGGAGTACTTTTTATGACGTGGATCCAAATACATAAACAAAATATTCGCTATGGTTTAAAAAAACAAGTCAAACGAGAAGGGGTTCATTTTTGAAGAGAAATGATGGATAACATTCGACAATCACTTTTATATATTCGATGCATGCTATCTTCTAAAATTGAAACAATATATGGTCAAAAATATACTATCATATAATAAAAAAAAATGTTGAAATATATAAACTCGTGAATCTACGGGTTACCTACTCACTTAAGTAAAGTGACGCAATACATTTGAGTAAAATATATTTCGACACAAATCTTTACAACTTGGTGCAACGTACTCCGTATATGAAGTGACAACTGAGGAGGAGGAGGATGATTTTGTATTTCTGTGACCTCCAAATACTTCATATATCGAACACCTCACTTGTTCTTTTGGCCCAATCTTCAAATTAGAAGTGCGACCCACGCGAAACCCTAATTTTCTCAATCGCCCTTCCTCTCTCACCAACCGGGGAAAATGGTGAGCGTCTCCTCCCCTCTTATCCTTATTCCGATTGTTATATCCCTTCTCTACCCTCCATTGATTTTAATGGCGTTCCATTTTCTCCGTTTTGCAGTCGGATTCTCACCGCAGGAGGTAATTTTAATACTCTACTTCGTGGCTTATTTCTTCTTATTATTATTATTATTATACGTTTTTCTTGCTATATTACCGTTTATTTAATCATCTACTTATTGATATATCTCTGGCTATAAGAAAGGCAACAACTTGGCATGTGATTGAGTTTTTGGTACATTCTGAAAACGGGATTTTTATTTTGTGGCTATGTAATTTCTGTAAGTGAGGTGAAGAAATCATTTAATATGGTTGGGATCTGAGAGAGTTGGCTGATTCTGAGTACGTTAAGGGGAAGAGGGATTTGAGAGGGTTGGCTGATTTTCAGTAAGTTAGAGGGAAAACGGATTTGATGCTAGCTTGAACACCAAATTTCGTGTGATTCATAGGCGGTATTACAACTTCTATTAGCTGCGGTTTAGAACTAGTAAATTCACAATCATGGCATAGAGGATATATCGCTATTGTGCCACTTTGGTTACATTGTATTGTGAGTGTTACAATTTGACAAGGGAATTGAGTTTTCATCTTGGTGGATCCGTGTTAATTGTTTTTGCGGGTGAGAATGATGGTTGCACGGAGGCACGTGTATTGGTGTTTTGTCTGAAGTCTTTCAATTGCTTTCTGTATTTGTTTTCATGGGTGCTTAGTTCTTTCGATAGTGAAATTTTTCTCTTTCTTGGCGCTGTTTTTTTTAAAGGCTGTATTAATCATTAGGAGTTTTTGTTTAATATTAATCCAAGCTAAGGCTAGTAACCTGCCACTCTATTAAGTTTACTGTATATCTTTTGGATCACTTAAGATGGAGCTTCAAATGAGATCATATATACTGACATATCGTATGGGGTAATTCTTGGAAACCTTTTTATGAAGTAACATTTGCCTCTCAGTGAGCCTGTTACTTCTTCAGTGATATTGAGCTCTTTTATTCAATGTCATTGGCTTGTTCACTTTGTATTTCTTAAGGTACTCAAGATCTCCATCTCCTCCTCCTAAAGCAAGATCACGGTCGCTTTCAAGGTCTATGTCTAAGTCCAGATCTCCTTCTCCTCCTAGATATAGGTCACACTCTCGATCAAGGTCCATATCTGCAACCCGTGGGAGGTGAGCTTGAAGTGTGAATAGATATCTAGTTGGGTTGATATCAACATGTACTTATGTGCTCAGATGGCTGACCCTAGTATGAATTTGTCAGGGAGGAGGTTAGCAATCCTGGAAACACCCTGTTTGTTACAGGGCTTTCTGCCAGAGTCACAGAACGAGATCTTAAGGATCATTTTGGCAAAGAGGGAAAGGTGATTACCAAATTAATTGCTTTTCCGATAATTTGATTTTAACATGATGATCTAACGGCTTTCGGAAACAAATTGTTATAATTTCAGGTCAGCTCAGTTTTCCTGGTTATGGAGCCACGTACACGCATATCACGGGGCTTTGCTTTTGTGACAATGGACTGTCTTGAAGATGCTGATCGCTGCATCAAATACCTTAATCAGTCTGTTCTTGAAGGTCGTTACATTACTGTTGAGAAGGTATGTTTCTGATCTTTGTAACTGTGCTGTGCAAAGTAAGAGGTATATGATGATTATCCCTTTCCTCTTAACCTGGAGGTTTTTGGCTACATTCAGACTCCATTGTATCAGCTTTGTTGGAAGCAATCAAAGATGATCAATTTCATCCATCTCAAAGCTAGTCAAACAGCTTGATGAAACGGCCAGCTAAACATATTTCCCATGCCTCAACTAAACATAGCAAATAGTGACCAACAACTTAACAACATCCGCACTCACCATCAACTCTCAACTAATCAACGGATATTTTCAACCATGCAACATTTCTAGACAGGCTTTATGGTATTTCATACCTGATGCTTTCTGTTGGTGTTGGTGCTCTCATTTGGGATTAATCTGAATTGTTTGGTTTCTATTCTTGCATGGCTATGATTGTATTTCATGTTTCTCTCTTCTGGATTACTTAACTCATACCTCAACATGCTCTTAGCTGTATTTTCCTTGCTGATTGTATAGCAGTACATCCTTTTTGATTTTCCTGTGTCTTTAAGTTTAGTCACTGCATATGTCAATGAAACTATGAAAGAAGGTTTGTACATGTAGTTTTTGTTACTGATTGTCTTCGTCTTTGTATATGTTGGATTTTTATGTCAATGAGCCAGTAACTTCCATATTTCTTGTATGTTAAGGTGATAGGTAAGCAATTTGGGTTATCCATTGTGTGATGGATTTTTTGTTGTCTAATTCCTTTATTCAATATTCATTTTAATTGTTTGCATTGATGGTCTAAAGTTAAGATGGCTGCTTAAGATTTTTCAGCCTTTTTTGTAGCTTACTTGCTTTCTTAAGAATCAGCTGTTTAAGAATATAGCAGATTAAATGGTACTTTATCCCTGGCTAATCCACAGGGAGTGAAGTTCATAAATTCTACTATTCTTTTTGCCATGTTCTTTTGCCCATTCTGTTAACTCTCATTTGCTTGCTGCTGCAAATGTATCATCAAATTGCTGTTGCTGTGGCCGTCTTAATAAGTTTGTACTGTATATCTTACCAGTTATCACCATCACCATTGGTCTTGATTAAGATTTAAAGTGAAACCATGGCAGTAAAAGACAATAGCTAATTTGTCAGAAATCTTGTGCATTCTGAGTTCTTGATAGCAGTATTGAAGACGAATTGAACATTGGTCAAGAGTTGATAAGTTTGTATTTGTTCAGCTCTAGTTTTATAGTGCAGAACTTACATTTTGAGTTTTGACTGTCCTATTTGATGTCAGTAAGCATAATAAATGCAATTTGTGTGCTGGATAAATTCCCGTTGCATAGAAACATGATGGCCACTTACAGACTGATTGCAGCATATTGTCTACTTTTGGATTGCGCAAGTACAAAGTGAACATAGCCAAAGGTTGTGATATATGTATAATGGAGTTATTGATGTTTGGGGACCTTAATGATGTCACCAGGGTGCTGGAGTGCTGGACAATCTGGCTCACCTTTGGATCAATCTTCAATTGTTCATGTGGCCGTTTATAGAATAAACCTGAAGTCTTGTGAAATTTAATCTCACATTCATGCAAATGATCATTACATTTGTGTTTTGGGGTGTTAAATCTCTTTGAATGGGAAAAAGATGAACTTGAACTTGGATCACCTAAAATGGTTATTTAGGTTTCCACAGTACTTAAGAAATGCCTCAAGGATAGTGTCTTTTACTTCTCACAAATGTGCTTGACTTTCTGTAAGCCTAAAGGATTTTTTTTGACATGGTAGTAGCTATATTTGAGTGTCTGAATCTGGCAGTGCGAGCCTGTCATTGAGAAAGAGTGATTTGTGTGTGTATTTTTCTGTAACAAGGTTCAGTTAATTAATTTCTTAGCTTTACAACCTGTGTGCATTACGCCATTACCTACCTGTCATTTTTTTTCTTTAAATTCTCCTTTGGAACTTACCACCCCCTCCCCTCCCTGTCCCCTGCTTTCTATCTGAATCAGGAGTTGATCGTTATCACGTATTTGAAACATGTTGCTGATGTTGGTTGTTGGAACTCGGTGTCTAGTATTATCAAGGACACTTTGGATCTTGTGAAAATCAAATGTATATGTCTTCTTTTTCTTTTCCTTTGTTGCAATATGAACACATTCTATTGTTGAGGTGGCCACTTTTCCTCTGACCATCGCCATGTGTCCTTGCAATAATGCAAATGTCTCAAATATAATCATTGGTAGAATTTCTGCCGCAACTGTGCAAATTATGGTTGTTTGTTATTCTCATTTGTGATGTGAGGTGTAGTGTAGCAGAACAACTTCTTCATTGCTAACTGTTAATTGAGATCACTACAATGAGACTCGTAAAAGACCAGATAGAATGAGGGTTTTTATCTATTTTTTCAGTCAAGGAGGAAAAGACCAAGGACACCAACACCTGGACACTATTTGGGTTTGGACAAATCAAGAGAGACAGGTAACCTCTCCTAAATATTGGAACCTTAATTTGAACTTTTGAGGACGTTTTTCTGGGACTTGTTTTGTGCAAAATTTTGTTTACATTGTAGAATTAATGAGTTAGTCTCGCACTCTATCAACAGTCTTGGCTACTTTTATCTGTAATTCTCTAAGTATTTTGGGTTTGCAGGCCATCGTGGCAGACCCCGTGGGGGTTATGGACGTGAGGATTATGGTCATAGAAGATCTCCAAGGCGTTCACCTTATCGAGGTGGTCGAGGTTATTCTCCTCGACGTTCGCCATATGCTGAGAGGTCAAGGAGATATCGGTCGAGGTCCTACTCTCCATATGGAAGTCCTGACCGGGGATATGGGCGTCGCTCTGGTTATGCCAGATAAGAGAGCAGTTTATGAATCCAGAATGCTGGTATGGCTTGCAGACTTTTCTTAGAAGTTGTTGCTGTGTTAGAATGCGAGGTTAGGGGGCTTGAATTGAGACAACTCGTAGACGCTGTTGTATTAGTGTGTGTGTTTGTGTGTCCCTTGTGATCTGACTGGATCTGAGAATGCTTGGTATTTACTTTGTGCTTGTAGTTTAATTACAGTTTACATGGTTGAAGTCGTGTAAATCACATTACGACATTGTTGACTTCTATGAACTACCTTGTTGACTGGAGGTTTCTGGCCGGTGAAATCACGTGTCATATTTCGGTCACAAACCGGGACCTACCAACCGGAGTTGTAGTATTTCCGTGTTTTTAATGATGCTAAGATTATGGTAGAGGCAATTAACTGTAGGGTAATGTAAGATTTGTTAGGCCAAACATGAAATGTTTTGGGTCATGGACAAGCAGGCCAGGCCAGGTTAGAAGAATAGAGGGCCATGTGACGAAACAGCTCCAATGGTCCTGTTCCCCAATCATCTTTACTTGCCCGGTTGCCTGTACTCGCTTGGTAAATCCTTTTGCGATTGATCTTTCATATTACCGAGTATCATTGTTGGCCCTTGTTTTCATCATCAGCCACCAATCCCAGGGACCATGTAGTTTCAACTTTTATGTTGTCTTCAATTACAATTTACCAATAATGTAGGAGTATCGTAAAATCATCTCACTCGAGGCGTGTTGTATTATTAATGGACCTGTAAGTACCGTAAGTACTCTTGCGTAAGTGCGGCCAAATAAGAATGTGTTAAATGATTGGGAAATTTAAAACACAACGTTTATTTAAGGAGTTGCAAAGAGGAAATAAAACAATGATACATGCATTAATTATACCGGTTTATGTTGTGATTTAGGAAGCGATTTTTCCACTTATGTTGCCCCCGGGTATGTGAGTTTGTTTTAAGTTTGTGATGAAATGACATTTAATCTAGAGTTGTGCTTTTTCTTAATAAATTCATTAGAATTGAGTAAACATTCGTTAATCTAAAATGTAGTGAAGATTGAGTAGGTATAATTTTAGTGAAATTGTGAAAGTAAATTAAATTGATTGTGGAATATATATTGATATTGATATTGATATTGATATTGATGGAGTTGTATGTATGTTTTCAAAGAGGGAGTGGGGTGGTAGTCAGTAGTGGTAATAAATACGAGTACTCAGCGTTGGAAATAAATGGGGAGGGAATCTTTGTCCGCCTGCACAAAACTTGCAGTCTCCTCTCCTCTCCTCTCCTCTCCTCCCTCCTCCACAATACTCCCATCTCATTCTTATTTACGCATCTCTTATCTATATCATCAAGTTGTAGCGTTTGATGAAACTTGTTTCATTTACATTTCTCCAACTTTGCTTGTTTATTTTAGACAGACGTGATGGGAATTGGGATAGATGAGATCAAAAATAACATAACCGTAACATGTTCGGAGTGAGTACTAGCGTCAAAATTTGTTACAAATATTTATGTTGTCATCTTTCTGACTTGACTTGTTTTGATTATACACAACAGTCGTATTGTAGAGTAGGTCTCCTGAGAGACTAAGTATATAGAAAAGTAACAGTGGTACCAAACCTAATAGAAGTAGGTACGATTAACATAAAAACAAAGTTAAGTTGTCATTTAAGGGTACGAATAGGATATAGAGTGGTACGGAAGAGTGGTATTTCAATAAATTAGTAAGAGACCGTCTCTCCCAAAAATTTGTGCGTATTATATAACTTGATTATCATTTTAAGTTAAATATTCTCTATTTAAACACTATAATGCATCTCTGTACTCTGTCCCTATAATCTCATACTCGTACAATATTTAGTACTGTAATTCTTGAACTTGTGCAGTATTGAGGATCATTGAAATAAGTAGGAACTACTACAAATACATTTTTCAATGATCATCTTAAATTAAATACTACGAGTAGTGATGCCTTCAAATTAATTAATCGTTATTTAACATGATCAACTATTTAACTTACAAGGATTTGTACCATACACAATCTTATGATTCATTTTCAGATGGAATGAGTAATTGAAACTAAATCACTAGTATCCCGTTACTTTAGAATTTAGATTTGTGATATGCTCATGTTAAAAGGGAGAATTGGACGGGGATATAAAATTAGGGTTAGCAAAAATATACTCTATATGATACAGTTTAGTATACGTATATAATACGGTATATGATTTAAATTATACAAATTTTTAAATATCGGATACAAATAACCATATATACGATACGGTAGTGGCTACGCATTGGGGAAAATTGAAATTGGATGTCTGGTTTCCGATCCGATTTTTGTAAAGACAATAAAATATATGAAAAATATAATCCTAATATGAATTACGGAGTATACAATAAAGAATTCAAAACCCACTCATTATTTTCAAAGGTAAAAAAACAAAACTATTAATGAATTTATGATATTATGTAATGAAACGTAATACTTTGTTAGAATAATGGTAACGTAAACATATATATATATACCACATTTTTTTTAATGTATTTTTGTTATATCAATTTATATAAAACGTAACGTCGCTTAAAAATCAATTAATTACTCTTAATTAAAAATGAAAAGTTGTTTAAAAAAAATAGAAGAAAAATATAAAACCGGATATCGGATCGCAAATTTTTTAATTTTTAAAGCCGTATATCTGATACGGTTTTGTAAATCATATCGGATATCCGATTTAGTTCACCACTAGGTATAGTGGACCTCTTTGCATCTTGAATTTCAAGATAATAACCAGGGTTCTTCTTCCAAACCCATCAAAATGTTCAAATTATTTAAGGAAAATGAAGATTCTTGTCATTTAGGGTGCTAATCTAACTATCAAAATATCAGTTGGTTCTACCCATAATCCCTCACAATTTCATTTTTACTACATTGCGGACTAAATGAGCTTCTAATTTCTAAATGTGGTATTTCATGATCGGATCACTTTTATAAACAAATAATTAAATCATGGTTAGTAAGATGATGGACATTGCGTCAATATAACACATTTATAATTAAAATATCTATTAGGTTAAACGTACATATTTTTATTTGGTTTATTATTATTGTTATCTTCATTTGTAATTAAGATCTCAACAAACTTAATAAAAGATTATCTCTCAAAAGACCTACTCCCTCGTTTCAGCCCCTCCTAACAGGGACTACACACTTTGTAATCACGTGGAAGATCAATAATATGCATTCCCAAAATCAATTCCCACTGTAAAGTGTAAATGAGCAACTGGGTACATAAATCCTCTTTGATTTTATTTTTGCAATGCGAGGTGTGAAAAGAGGGTGTTAACGTTAGTGGTTTACTCTCCTTTATAATTTGGAGTTTATCGTCACCTGCAGTTTGAAGACTGACGTAACGTTGTTGGTTTTAATAAATGGAGTAACAAACATAGAATGGAACAAACAAAGAATGCGACTTATTTTATGCGCAAAGTCAAAAGTATACTATACCAATATAATGCAGACAAGAAACAGTTACAATACTATTAGCTTGCTTTGTCAATTTCGGGAATAAGGAAGGAAAAGGTACAATTTCAATACTATGTTATGCATAATGCATATGCCCCCTTTTAAAATCACAAATACTCGGGTTAGACGATTTCACAATAAAAATCATATCTCATGTGAGACGTTTCAATAATAACCGTGTCACATGAGACTTGACTTACTCTTTTTAAATTACTTCGTCACAGTGTATACTTTCTCAAGTGATTGAATTGGTAGTTAATATCAATGTACTTCATGACTAACAATAATATTTAGGTTACATGAAAACTTAATGGTACGAACTTCGAAATGAAACCGACTCAGTTTATCTTTTTTAGAAAAAAGAGGGTTTATAAGTAACTCAAAGACTTTATGCAAAGAATAAAATAAACGAAAAACAAGCTACTTAGTCATATAGAGCCGTTCTTGATAATTAGTTTGAGTTTCGCTTCATAATGACAATCGTACAGTCCTATACATATTACATTGAGCATTATGCTAAAAAAATCTTGATAATTAACTAGATAAAATGTAAGAAAAAAAAAAAAAAAAAAATCCTCCTCAGCACTTAAATCATAAGGGCGTTCTTATGTAGCCTCTTCGTGTGCCTCAAGTTTTATTTTCAATCCTAGGAATACAATCGTGTTAAAAGTTGAGAAGAAAAAGTTATGATATGAGAAAATAATAATCACAGTGGGTCGATGCATAAATATAATATGTAAAGTCGTCTAATTATTACTCAAACAAATTCTACTTACATGGGGCGGGTTTACTAACAATTAATTTACATTTTATGTGTGGTGATGTAATACGTAATCGCTAAATATACATAAATGAAGTAACGAATTATTTCCAATAAATGAATGAATTTCAAAGAGATCTGATCCGTCATCCGTTACTCTTTGTATTACTCTAAACCTATGATATAATGATGATCTCAGGAAATACGATCTTAATCTATACAATTAGACTTGTAATAATCCTTTGACATTCTCATTTCTCAATAATAAGTTGTTTCCGAGATGAAGAATAACATAGCATAAACTAATTAAGATAGTAGCATGCTAGCTAAATCGTCATACTCATACTCATACTCCCGTCCCATAATTGATAGTAGCATGCTAATTGCTAAATCCCACATACGGAGTAGTTTTTTTACATAAACACGCATAAGGTGTGGTGTGGATGCTTAGACGACACGAGAAATGAAAGGGGCAAACCTTAATATATATATATATATATATATTGTGGAGTACGTGGTAGGAAGGATCGGAGCAAACCGGCATGCATACATACTTAGTCGTCATACATGAAAGAATCACTAAGATATTGGCACGGCTCAATCAAAAGAGACCTTTTTTATTCTTTTTTACAACTACTCATTCATTATTCTAATTCATTAAATGATAATAATGGTAGGTTTTTGTTTTTTTTTTAAAAAATAGATAATGATCAATCTCTTGAGTGAACCGGGCCAACATCGTAAGGACCCTTCCAATAATTCTAACAAAAAAAACAAAGGAGGAGGAGGAGGAGGAGGAGGAGGTTGGTGATGTGAGAAACGTAAAGAAGAAGAAGGGAGGAGAAGAATAGAAAGAGAGAATTAATAAGGAGGGAGGAAGGAAATGAGTAGAAAAGTGAGAAGAAAAGGGAATGTCTGGATCAAATTTAAGGAGGAAAAATATGGGAGAGGGAGAGGGAGAGGGAGAGGGTAGTAGTGCATTAAACCCCTCCGTTGCTTTGCTTTGGCGTAGACATTAGACAGGACCAGTACTGCATTAATGGCACACTGACCCCTCACTCCTCTCCCCTCTTCCCTCTTCCCTTCTTATTTATTGTTCTACAACTAATGCAACTCATCCATCTCCTCTCTACTCTCTACTCTCTAGTCGTCTCGTGTAATTTAGTTATGGGTCGGGTTTAGGTCGGATCCACACCTTCTCCCTCTAGCTTTGGGTTAGTCGGTTTATACGAGCTACTCATCCTGGGTTGGTTTTTCCTAAAGATAGTACTTAGTACAGAGTATTATTGATAGGATTTATTAGATGATAATTAGTACGCCTATCGTAGTTAATATGATAGTAATTAGTATAGTTTTTTCATTTACCATTATTATGAGTCGGTAATTAGTATGACAATACATTCATTCAGGCCCGGCCCATAGGTAGTACAATTCAGTTCTTGGAACATGAGCCCAATATTCCATGATTTTAAAAAAAAAAAACTAACTAACAGGGTACTACTGCACAAGGAGGGAGTCACGGACAATCAATTATCAAGTCAAGTAATTATAGAATATATAAAACCTTCCATCTTCTTTTATACTTTCCCAATATTTAGAAATTACCATCAATTGATTACTGTATCAAAAATTGAAAATTTTAACTTAATTAATTCCATAGATATTTCTTTCCCACCTAAAAATATACTTGTAATTGAGTTGTACCTACGTTATTATTGTCTACGGAGTATTATGTTTGATTCAATTTACTCCGTTTTTTTTTTTTTAAAACAAAATCCTATAGTTTTTCTCTGATATTATTGTATCAACTCCATTAACAACTACGAGTACTACTTTTTCGTATGTTAATGAGGGTTTGTTTTTTCTTAAAAAAAAACATATTCCATTTTATGTAAAAAAAAATTAAATAAAGGGACCTCAAATCAAAGTTTCGAACATGGCCTCGCAATATCATTGGTCGGCCCTGCATTCATTGTACCTAGGTATTACCTCCGGTATTTAGGGCATTAGCAATGGTAAAAGTTCTATACCATACTTTTTATGACCACATCAATATATTCTACCAAATATGAAACTTTATCATTTTCTTCACAATGGTAAAAAAGTTCCTTAACAACTTTTTAGGAGGATCAATTAGGTCCTGTTCTTTTCAGCTTATTTTCAGCCCGTTTCAGACCAGCTCAGCCCAGCTCGTATCAGCTCAGCCCAGCTCCAATAAGCTCAGCTCAGCTCAGCTCTAATATTTTCAGCCCAGCTCCAATATTTTCAACTCCTAAAATAATACTTCAATAATAATAACAATATTATTATTATTATTATTATTATTATTATTATTATATATTATTATTATTATTATTATTTATTTATATGAAACGGAAGTTGTATTAAGATCGAAACAAATTACAATATGTTATTATTATTATTATTATTATTATTATTATTATTATTATTCTTGTTGTTGTTATTGCATTTCGATATTAATGCAAGTTTCTTTTCATAAAAAATTAATAATAATGATAATAATATTGTTGTTGTTGTTATTTTTATTACTTGTATCTCTTAATGTTAATATTAATAAATTATTATTATCATCGTCATTGTCGTTGTCGTCATCATCATTGTCATTGTTATTATTATTATTTTCAATTTTTTTAATCATCATTATTAATAATTATTAATATTATTATGCACTCCATAATATTTTGAGTTCTTGAAATAGATGTTACATTCAAATATTTACAACTCACACACACAATATAACATATGAGTATTATTTGTATTGTATTAAGATTTAAGAATATGAAAAATTAAGATTTTGTATATTACGTAATCAAAGATATATATACATAACATTTTCTATTGCCAAATACTAAAAAAAACAAAAGTAGAAATCAAATAAATTGGAGTGAGTAGTTACTGAGTACGATGTTGTTGTTGTTGTTATTATCATTACTAACATTACTATTATTATTATTATTATTATTATTATTATTATTATTTCAATGGTTATTATTATTATTATTACTACTACTATTATAATTAATCAAATAATTAATTAATTAATTATTATTACGGAGTATTATTTAGTGTTATAATTTTTTATATTTTTTTTCTCATTTTTTAAAATATTATTAGGTAATTTATATAAGTAGTTATTAGTTTCAGCTTCTTTTAATTCAGCTCACCTCAGCTTCTATCAGTTCAGCTCAGCTTCTATCAGACCAGCTCAGCTCAGCTCAGCCCTGTTTCAGCCGAAAAGAATAGGGCCTTACTCTTTAATCATAATTTTATCCCATCACCACTCTCCTTTAAGGGCAAAAGCAATGGTAGGAGTTCCATACCATGTTTTTTATTGTCACATCAACATATTTTCTTATACATGGAACTTCTACATTTTGATCTCAATGGTTAGAGTTTCATACTATCTTTTATTCTTTTTAGTGGGACCAATTGATTTTTGATTATTATTTTATCTAATTACCAACAAATCTAATTTTAAATATATGAACATTAATTAAATATTTATAGTTTTGTAAATTAACTCAATAACATTTTCATAAATTTTGGTTACTTGAATAGAATACGGATTACATAATTACTGGAAGTAATAAATTGTGCGTGTTATTAAAAAAAAAATTATCAAAGATGTACATAAATAAGCAAACGGAAGTTAAGGAACATTTATTTAGTAATTAATTTATACTAATATTAATTTTATTATAATTTTTCTTATTAAAAGTACAAAATAAATAATGCTTGAAAATTGGACATTCAAGAAGAAACAATTGAATAAAAAAACAAAGAAAAAAAAACAAAACAAAAAGAGTTTGAAAAGGAAAAAGAAAGAAAATATGGAGAGAGAGTAAAAAAGGAACAACAGTACATCACCCAATCCCCTCTTCTCCTTTATTTATGAAATTGATTTTGAATATAAGAAACCAACTCCTTAATAAGGAGTTCCTTATGCTTACAATAATGGGTAAAAAGTTCTTTAGTGTATATGGAACTTCTTATAATCCCCCATTACTATTGCCCTAACTTATGAAGTTGGTTCTTTGTTTTAGAAACCAACTTCATATAAGGAGCTCCTTATTTTGTAGAACAATGGATAAGGAGCTCCTTAAGGCATATGAAACTTCTTATTTAGTACCATTGCTATTGCCCTATACCGGGCTTGTTGAATAATATCGTCAAGCCATTACCTTTACTTACAGGATTAAAGTAAATTGACCAAAACCCTAATTATAAAACCTATTCATCTTTTCCTTGGTCGCATGTTTGGAATTGAATTTCAAAATTAAAATATTTCAAGCGTATAAGAACCTTTGAATTCCTTTCATTATAGATGAGAAGAATCATTGATACAACTTTTACTATATACTCGTATACGATAAAATATAGTCATGCGAGATCATGTTTAAATTGTCTAATCGAATAAATCATGAATATTAAATTATATATTTTTTAGAAATAGGTAACTAAAGATATACATAAAAGAAAACGTGCAGTGTACATGATAAAGCAAATGTATGTAATTGATTAGAATGGAGGGAATAGTTTTTTTCATAATTACATGTTATAATACATTTTTGCTTTATTTTTTTCCGTATTTGGAAAAAAAATCAAAAATATTTTTTCCGTGACCTTGACCAAACTCCACTCGGCCAATTCCGTTTCAAATTCCAAGGTACCCCAACAACATTTTAGAATTGAATGCATGAAATTCAAATACAAGAATTGAATGATGATGAAATTCAAATTAATTTCGAGTACCCCAACACAACCTGGGTGATATTATCATCTCACATTACAAGTCTAAATTTCCTTCAAAATCACCCCTTTTACATCTTTTGGTGCCTTTAATTTTTTGGAATTACAACATTTCATTTAAATATTACAGTACTCACATATATTAAATCGATTTTGTTAAATACAACCCTTAGGGTTGTATATAAACAATTAAAACCTTCCCAAATTGGTATGAACCTAGAAATTGAAAACCAAATTACACAAACATTGATAGCATATATCAAAACTTTTTTTTCCTCTTTTGGTGTCTTACGTACATACAACCCTAAGGGCTGTATTTATCAATTTCCATATTAAATTTATGTTGCAATATCAAAGAACCAAAGAGAGTAAATAATTGCAGTTCCTTCGTTAGGATATTTTGGAAATTGTATAGAAGCACCAACTTTATTTTATTATTAGTAGCGATATGTGTTTGAATATGCTTTTCATGACTTGCACGTTATTTAGTTAATTCTATATCGGTTGTAATTTTCATATGATTTGCTCTACTCCTTCCTTATTCTTGAATAAGTCTCATATGAGTTTGACACAAAATTTAAGAAAAATTGAAAAAAATAAGAGGATAATGTTGATATGATGCATGTAATGAGAGAAAAATAGCGATAAAAATATTTTTGTAAGAGAAATTAGGCTAACTAAAAAAATATATGAAACTTATTCAATAAGAAGGAGAAAGTATATTATTTATCCCTTACTCCAAAGAAAAGGCAAATTAAGTATGATACATTGATAATCTCATGTTGGATTTATCATAGGCTTAACAATGAAACATATATTATACTCGTCCAAAGCACAAAAACTCGTATCATACAAAGTGGCCTGGCATCTCAAGATACAATGCGTTATCTTTTGGTGTAATGTGGAAAAAATCACTCAATATGTAAAAAAAAAGGAGTTAAAAAATTGAATTAAAAAAAAACTTAAAAGTCTCAAAGTATTGGATTATCGGCAAGTAATTTAGATTTTGTTCCGATTTAATCCAATCACATAATTTTATAAGCTCTCCTAGAGGTGGACACATGTCTTTAAAAACAAATGTGCACAATTTATTTATTTATTTATTGTAAAAATAGTGTTATTTTTGTATGTACGGTGTATAATTGAATAACATTAACCACGGAATCAGTGAACATGCACGTAGAATTAGGAGTACTCAATTTTTGGGTTCTATCGAGCCGGGTCCTACTCAAATAGCAAGGGTTCCCTTGGTGATACCGTAAGATTGGGGTTCAATTCCTTACGGGTGTAAAGGTGGACTTATTTATGAGGGCATAGATCAGGGGAGTTAATAATAGCGTAATAAAGAGTAAGAAGGGAATGTGAGGAGAGAAGAAAGGAAAGAGCAGTGTGGTTGCCCTTGCCCCTTCGGCTTTACTTCACATTTGTGACGTCTCTTTGCCCCCTTCACTGTACGTACTTACTACCAAGGTATTATTACTGTTGTTTATTACTGCGACCACCCTAGCTAGTTAGTGCTACTAGCTACTACATACGACGTAAGTATTATTATTAATGGGGTTTGTTACTTTTTGGAAGGGTGCAGGGCACTTATTATGGTGTTGTTTATGCTACATACTACTTCAACACAAGCATTTATGTTGTTGGGCTGATCCTGCTTCCTCATTGAAAAGAAAGGGAGTTAAATGTTTTGTCCTTTCTTTCTTTCTTTCTTTCTTTCTTTCTTTTCGGTTTCATTTATTTGGGGTTTCATTTCTAGTGAACGTACGTACTCTCTATGCCCATATGCCATTACCGCTCACGCTCACGCTCACGCTCACTTCTTTCTCCTTCTGCCTCCATTCACACCATCTTCTTCTTTCCCTTGCTAAGTTTTCCAATCTTTAACCTCTACTATTCAGTGATTTGTTGTGTCATAATAAGATGCCTGCCCACTATTCTCATATGCCCATAACTACCCTATATTATACGATGGCCGGATCTCATCCATACAGCCATACGAACTCCCCAATTATACTTATTGCTAGTCCAGTTACACTTCCTCCTACACCAGTTAACACTTTTTTGAAATACCCAAAATGTAATAGGCCCATTAAAAACACCCTTCACGCTTACCCGTCCCCTTGCATTATCCATCCACCAGGCCACCACCACCCAAACCACCATCACCTCCACCACTACTATCTAGACTATCCACTACACCACCCACACTCACCACCCACTACAACCTAGGCCAAAGGACTACGGGGCTAGTACAAATAGATTAACATTAACCTATATTATCGTTTAGGCAGCCACCAAGGCATTTTACCCCTGGACTCTGACTCACTCATCCGTTATTCTCGTAATTATCGTTCAATATGACAATCAAACAGATTCAAGTCATAAGTCAACATTTAATAAGGCAAGTCGAGTTACCGTTTGCTCGGCTTGAACTTATGTGATTAAATTGTTTCTAGTATATCCTTATTATATCGTTGCATGTTTCACCATATGAAATATTCTCATTTATTTCCAAGTATTTTACTACCTAATCTATGAATTTGTAGCCATTAAATAAGTATTAATAACAAATACTCCCTCTGTTACAAAATATAGATAATTTTAGGTTATTAAAAATCTTACTACTTTTTATAAGTTGTTTTACATTTTTCCATGCACTAAAACTCCTTTAATTGGTCAATAAAGATTTTCTAATTTTCAAAGCAGCTTAATATCCACTTCAAATATTTTCTTAATAATTGTGCATTTTTCTAAAACTACCTATATTTTGTAACGGAGTGAGTACCTAGTACGGAGTATTTATATACAAGCTCTAGTAAAACTCCAGTTCGACTTGAACCACCAGACCATTAAAAAAAAAGCTTCTACAACGGATCAATAACAAAGTATAATCACATTTTTTAAGTAACAACGTTCTTATATTGACTTTTCATTTCGCACGTCAATCTATTAAAAGAATCTACAACGGATAAAATTATAATTCGTAGTATAAACTAATCACAATGTGTATTTATACATAAACCCCTGTTAATAGTTTCAACAACGAGCAAGATATACTTACTGTTAATAGATTTTACAATGGGCTTTTCGTATTACCCGTTGTAGATTTTTTTAACATTGGGCTTTGCGCTTGCTCCTTTTACTCGTTGTTACAATAATTATTACTTTTCGCGGTTATGAAACACACCTACGTAACCATTCAATGTAACATTTACGGCTACCACTACAAAAAAATAGATGGCGGGCGACTGTTATTGGCGACCGATCTTGGTCGCCAGGTCTCAGTTGCCCCTGTTGGTCGCTTTTTTTTACACGGGCGACCGAAATCAGTCGAAAGTTTTTGGAGACCCACAGCGGTCGCTAAATTGGAGACCGACAGCGGTCGCCATTTGCCTGGCATTGGTCGCCAATTGATGTCACTTTCTAGAGGTTTTGGTTCATAAACTTTATTCAGGCGGCCGCTTTAGATCGCAAAATTTTGACAAGAAATCGCTAAAAATGTTGTCAACTAACCGTAACAATTGCTTCGCTTAGTAGCCAAAAGTTTGCACAGAAATACACACGCAACCAATACAAGGTTACCACATCCTTTACACATCTCAACCTCCTCATCAACAACCACGACATCATTCAAACATTATGTGATTGCATAAATTATCCGAAATCTATAACATTTTACAAAGTTATTTAAACATACTTTGTACGGTGTAACATTTTCCAAATTTAGTCAAGTACAAAGTCTAAGAGCTAATCAAATGCAAGGAAAGTTACCGGTAGGACCACAACCACGCCTTGGTTGCAATAGGCGAAATAGGACTGCATGATGTTGAATTGTTCTTGCGTCCTTCTCATTGCTTCATCTCTGCACCATTTTTCTTCATTATCTTTGTGCGCTATCTCTTTCTGAATAGTGGTCTCTCTTGCAACATGTGCTCTTCACTCATCTGCACTACACATACATCACCACCGACTATTTTGAATGGGTGAAGTTCAAGTTAGGTCAATTTTGTTCTTTGAGAGTCAGGTTAAGTTAGGATCGAGCCGAGACAGTTTGACTCATTTCTTGGTCTATTATTTTCAACTTTTTTTTGGAGATAACAACAGTTTGTAAACCGCAATAAACTTTCAAGTTAATTCAAGTTAGGTTGAATCAATTTTAAAACGGGTCAAACTTTGAGTTTTAGTTCAAGTATGAGTTTGGATTCAAGTCGGATAATTTGGATTGAATGAGAGGACTAGAAACAAGAGGTGGAAGGTGGGCTAGAACTATGGATGGGGCCTATGTTATTATGTGAGGGAGTGATACAATAGTACAATACGGTCAAGAAACAACGTTAGTCCAACTCCACATCCAGGTGTACATTCAAACCGAATATTCAAATAAAAGCCGTCTTTGTTTCCCGTCCCCTTTCTTTTTTCCGCCTCCCCCGCCAAATCCTCACTCTGTCTCTATCCCTCTTCCACCTCACTACTATTTATATTCCTCTTCCACCATTTCCCTGACTCCATTATCATTTTTTAACTTAATCCTCCAATCTAATCTCTCCATCTTCATTTTTAATCGTCAACCGTACCTATGTTAATTCATCCTTGTCACATCTCGTCATCACTATTATATTAATTTCAGCAGCAGTGGTAGTACACCATTCATTTGTTGATTAATTTATTAATCGACGGAGTATTTAAGGCCTGCAATTGGTTAGTTACTATCTCCAAGCAGGAAACAAAATTCGCCTGTTAATTATTAATCCAGGCCATGTCGAAGGAAGATCCGACGTCGGGTTTCTCAGTCAAGATTGATCCTGTTGGAGACATTGCTTTTGCTAAGTCTCCGGTGGAGAGTCAGAAAATATGGCGGGAAGCCAGCTATGATTTCGACAACTCTGCCCCCATGTCGTCGCGGAGTAAGTGCGTGAAGAAGGGTAATAGTAATAATAGTGGTAGCAGTGATGGTGGCGATGATGAAGACGATGATGTTTCAGATGAGTTTGATTTCCAGAGGCAAAGAGGGAACAGGGGAAGCTCGAGTTTAGCTCCTGTGACCGAGCGTGACAGCGACTTGGTTAGAAGGCGTAGTGTCAGTGAAGAGGGACACCATTTTGGTCAAAGGAAAGAAGGGGAACATAATCATCATCATGTAGTGCAGTGCAGCTCAAACGGGTCGTTTCAGCAGAAGAGCATGAAGCCGGGTTTGATGAAGATGAAGAGCAAGTCGCGGCTCTTGGACCCGCCTCCAGCTGTTGACAAGCGGTCTAGTCGACTTGACAACCGGTCTGGAATGTTGGGGAAGAGTATGGAGATTGAGGAGGATGACCCCTTTGATGATGACTTACCTGAGGACTACAAGAAGGGTAAAATTTCATTTTTTACTGTTGTCCAATGGGTTTGTTTAGTTTTGATTGTCGCGGCTTTGGTGTGTAGTTTGGTGATTAGGAAATGGAGGGTTAGAGCAGTGTGGGGTATGCAATTATGGAAATGGGAAGTGATGGGTTTGGTGTTGATTTGCGGGGGGGTTGGTTTCGGGGTGGTTGATTAGGATTGTGGTGTTCTTCATTGAGAGGAATTTCTTGCTCCGAAAGCGGGTTTTGTATTTTGTTTATGGATTGAGAAGTTCCGTTCAGAAGTTTCTGTGGTTAGGTTGGGTTTTATTAGCTTGGATATTGATCTTAGATAAGAGTGTTGAGAAGGAGACTAAGAGTGAAGTCTTACCTTATGTCACCAAGATTCTCATCTGTTTCATGGTGGCCACATTGCTGTGGTTGGTCAAGACATTGTTGCTTAAGGTTCTTGCTTTGAATTTCCACGTGAGCGCCTTCTTTGATAGGATTCAAGACGCGTTGTTTAACCAGTATGTGATTGAGTCCTTGTCAAGGCCGCCTTACCTTGAACTCCAGCGGGTTCAAGAAGAGGAGGCTAGGGTTATGAGCGAGGTTAGGAAGCTTCAGGATGCCGGGGTTCATATCCCTGCTGATATCAGGGAAAGTTGTCTACCCAATAATAATAATGCCGGGAATAGTAGCTTACCTAGGAGTCCGATGAATGGAAAAAGTTCGACTTTTAATAAGAAGGATAGAGATCAGGGAAATAATGATGCTAGTATCAGTATTGATCAACTGCATAGGCTGAATCAGAAGAATGTGTCTGCTTGGAATATGAAGAAGCTGATGAGATCTGTGAGGAAAGGAGTGTTGTCTACTCTCGACGACCATCTTGATCCACGGATGGAGGATGATACTGCAATGCAGATTCGTAGTGAGAAGGAAGCCAAGGCCGCTGCCAAGAAGATTTTCAATAACGTTGCGAGGCCAGGCTCTAGGTAATCTTCATTTGTAATCCCCTTGTAGTTTTTCAATTTATCATCAAAGTTTTAATGATTCAGTTGCTGCATTGTGGGATATAGACATATCTATATGGAGGATTTGATGCGCTATTTAAGCGAAGACAAGGCCAACAGAACAATGCTTCTCTTTGAAGGAGCCGGTGATGGTAAAGGCATTAGCAGGCGGTCACTTAAGAATTGGGTGGTAAGTGATCCCTTGTTTTGTTTTCTTCTAATTTCTTGATGTTGTAAAGGCTGACATAACATGTATTTGTGTCAGGTTAATGTGTTCAGAGAAAGGAGAGCCCTTGCGCTTTCTCTGAATGATACAAAGACGGCCGTGAACAAGCTTCACCACGTGGTGAACATTCTTGTCGGTATTGCTGTCATAATCATATGGCTTCTGATACTGGGTGTCCCCGTCACTCATTTCTTCGTCTTTGTGAGCTCCCAAATTCTTGTGCTCGCCTTTATGTTTGGCAACACATGCAAGACTACATTTGAAGCAATCGTCTTCCTCTTCTTTATGCATCCTTTTGATGTAGGCGACCGCTGTGAAATCGAAGGAGTCCAGGTACATTTCTTCAAATTCTAGCAACTTAATCCTTAAAACATTATCTGACATGATGTTTTGTTGATAGATGGTTGTGGAGGAGATGAACATATTGACGACCGTGTTTCTGAAATTCGACAACCACAAGGTGATATATCCAAACAGTGTGCTAGCAACCAAGCCTATCAGCAACTACTACCGGAGTCCTGACATGCGAGAAACCATTGATTTCTGCGTCCACATTTCAACTCCGGTGGAAAAGATATCTCTGATGAAGGAAAGAATAACAAGGTAAAGATAGAACTTATAAAGATTCCCTAGCTCGTACAGTGATAATAGGATATGAATATAATAGAGTTGGCCTGCACTGGGGTGGCATGCAGGTACATCGAGAACAGGAAAGAGCAGTGGCACGCAGGGGCGAAGGTGATAATGAAAGACGTGGAAGACATGAACAGAATAAAGATAACGTTATGGGTGTATCAGACGATGAACTATCAAAATATGGGAGAAAGGTGGGCAAGGAGAAGCCATCTGATGGAGGAAATGGTGAGGATATTCAGGGACCTTAATATAGAATACCGTATGTTACCAACTGATGTTAATGTAAGAAACATGCCGGCTTTGGTTTCGGACAGAGTACCATCTAACTGGAGTGTGTGTGCTGCTCCTACTCCTACTCCTACTCCTAGATGATCGATCATACAGGTGAAATTTTGAGCTCTGCCTACTTCCATAGCTAATAACTTCCATGTATTTTTGGCCTTCTGTTCTTGGATTCGAGGCAATAGGATTGTTGTTAAGTACTCCGTACTTGTTATAGGCTTAGCTTGTGCATGTCTGTATATTATTGAGATTTGAGTTTTTGCCCATTAATGTGAATATGCTATCCCTTGCTACTAGCTAGATTCTCCCAGACATAGTCACGTATGATACGAGTCTAATTATATAATTAATGTTGTCACTTCCATATCTTAAGAAAAAAATAATGTATTACGTGCATTTACAAGAAAAAACTTTGAATCCTTGTTAATCTCACAATCTCCTTTCCATTTTCGATTAAATTAAATTAGTGTCTTCATTAATAGTATGGCTATATGAGTAACAAGAAAGCGATATAACATGTAAATTCATTAGGTAAGATCTTTTAAGAGGACTCTCTTGTCTCTAATAATTGTACCAAAATAAATAATTACGTACTACATACTTTGATCACTAAGACTTCGCACCCTCAATATTATTCATTCCCACTATAAATAATACTCCATGAATCCTCCTTCAACACATAGTTAAATCTATCACACAAAAAAATAAAAAATAAAAAATCACATAATATAATAATTAACATAATCTGAGGGCTGAAGCAATAATATAATCATGGGTAGTAACAAAATGGGAAGCGTAATGTTGGTAGGGGTCATATTATTATTATTATTATTGATGGTTGCAACTCATGTAACCCAGGCCTTGACCTGTGGTCAGGTAACGAGTTTGATGATTCAATGCCTAGGGTACTTGAAGAATGGAGGAGGGCCGACGGCGGTTTGTTGCAATGGGGCTAGGAGCCTATACAACACGGCTAACACGACACCATTGCGTCGTGTGGCGTGTGCGTGTATCAAGCAGGCGGCTCAAGCCTACCGCATCAACTATGGCTTTGCCAATGCCCTCCCTTCCAAGTGTGGTGTCCATATCAATTATAAACTCACTCCTACCTTGGACTGTTCCAAGTATAAATATATTTCTTTTGTCTCGTTCATTCGTTTGCCTATAATTAAAATATTTCTCGGAATAACACTCCTCTGATCTTGTCCTCTCTCTATATAGTATATACTCCACCTTGCATGGTTTGGAAAACAACCTGACTCACGTAATCATGTTCACTATTTCATGTAGCACTTCTTAAGATCAGATGAAAGCGTTATTTATTTAGTAATAAGAAATTAAATATTCATCGCCGTTTTAAGAGATTGGTTGAAATAATTCATATACGTACAATATTTGATCTATTAATTAGAGCAAAGTATAGGTAATTAATAAGTTTCATATATACTCTGATGTTATTTTGCAGGATTAACTGAAGTTGACATGCTTGGAGGGGTGCATGCATGTATGTGTATGTCGCACTGATGATCAACATATCATTCACGTATCAAAATATCAAAGCAATTTTTAGTGGACATCTCACTCTCGCTCTCTTTTATTATCCATTATGACCATGATTATGATATCCCCGGACAATATAATAATATTACATATACAAAACGGTGCTGTATACATGTTGATCTTTTAGTTTCATTTTCATGGTGCGTGTATTATACTCCTTTATAAGTGTGCTTTTAAGTTCCTAAAGTATATGTATATGGAACCCAATGCATGTATCATATCATGTATGAACAACAAATTATATTTAATGAATAAGAAAGGTGATGTTATTTGTATTATTAACATAGCTATACCTCATGTTTCTAGTATCTAGAATTATTCATATGCACATGTCTAGAAAAATCAAGATATAGCTCAATACATATAAACGATCAAGATAAATACATAAAATTTTGGAAGAGACGGTCTCTCCGTAAGTTATTGAAAGACCATTTGTCTGTACCACTTTAAGTCTTATTCGTACCTATGGAGTATTTTATAATTAGATGTATATCTAAATGACAGATTTGTTTGTACCGTTTTTTATAACAAGCGTACCTCATTTATATTTTTATACTCTTTTAGGTTAAGCGTACCTATTTTTATTAGGTTTGGTACCACTATTAACTTCATTATCGGTGTATAGTAGATATTATTATTTGACCCGTTTTATCGCTAAAAAGGTTCAGCTCATGTGGTTAGAGCTTTGTAGACACCCGCATTTTGAGCGTCAGGTGTCTATGGTAGTTTCCAAAAAACACCCGATGATGATCGGACGCTAACGTGTCTCTACGCGCTCGGATACGGGCTCAAATACATTAATCGCTAGCTAACACACTTACGGAGTACAAATCTCGCCAAACGGACCTCAAATCCAGGCCCAGTGGATCATTCCGAGTCAAACAAGACTAATTTGGGCCAAAACCGACACCGGAATTAAAACCGACTTTTCACGATTGGGTCAACCCCGGTCAAAGTCGTTTCCGAGACACACAAAAACAGCCATCAATCATCAAAAGTCCAAGTCAAACACAAAACCCATTAAAATCAAGGTCACGGTCCAAAGTCAATGGACCTGCGCGATCCAGTTGGGCCACTCGATCGAGTGGGCTTGTTTTAAGCCCGACGGTTGGCATAACGGGCCACTCGACCGAGTTAGCCACCTACTCGGTCGAGTAACCCTAATCCGGATGCCCTAGCTTGCCTATATAAACACCCCCCATGCAACACAATTAACGATCTTTTTGACAACCCTAATACACCCTAAGAGCAATCCTAAGCTACATCCTTTACAAACCCTAGACAAACCCTAGGAAAATCGACATTAGCAAATCCTAAACCTAGTTTTAGGAATTCAACTCGAGCCACCACAACTTAGCCTTCATACACCTCGAAGACTCCCGTGTTGTAGCCGCGTTTACGAGCCTTATTCCGAGACAAGAACATGTAGGTTGAGGGTGACAAAACCTCTTTCTTCTTCTCTTTTTCCTCTCGTCGTCTTCTTTTTTTCATCTTTTTCTTCCGTTTTTTTATTTATTTTATCTTATCATTATTATCGCATCCTAATATCACTAATATCGATAGTATTAACATCAAAACACTAAAATATTTATCGATTTGTATCGAATAAGAAGGATACCGGGATAAGGAAAACCGCATATACAAGTGTACTGCACACGCGTCGTCGGTCGCTTATCCCGGTACCCCGATTATTTGATTATTGAGATAAATCAACTTAAACAATTCGCTTTTATTTCTCGTTATCATCATCATCAATTTTGCATCCATCAATTTCTTTAAACATTAATTTTAACAAGGGTCGAAACCCGTTGACACGGATCCGACATCACAATCCCTAGGGATTTATTTCGATGTCGGAGAAGTCGAGGGAATCAAGTTTTTTTATTTATTTATTCAAGTAAAGCGTCGATTTTGGATTCGATACCAATTCCATAATTGGATATCGAATCTAACAATCGAGTCATATGAATTAATTAACGTGATTTGTTCATATCACGATAATTAATTTAAAGCGACTAAAATTGATTTATTTTTTTATTTCACTCTAATATCCCATATCGATTCAATAATCGAATATGGGATACGATGGGTATTCAAATTTAGAATCGGGTATTTATATTCGGTTCAACAAAATTCGCGATTTGTAAAAACCAAGTCGAACATAAATTGTGCAATATTTATGTCCGATTCGGTAAAACTGTCGAATTATCAAAAATCAAAAGCAATTTCAAAATTAACAATTAAATTGCAAACGAACCAAGTTCGAACAGGTGCCACTCGACCGAGTGCCTTAGTCACTCGATCGAGTGACACCCTAAAATCGAGTCAGAATGTTAATTATGACCACCACTCGATCGAGTCTCACAGTGACTCGGTCGAGTGGCCATATACTCGACCGAGTTGGTCAATAACTCGGCCGAGTACGATCATAAACGCAAAACAGAAGTCTTTTTTAATGGTCTACTCGATCGAGTCTATTGACCACTCGATCGAGTGACCATATAACGACTAAAACGCGAGTCGTACATTCTCTTATTTTTCAAACTCGATAGTATTTTGCGATTTGGGTCAACACGTGCTTAATTAATCACGCATATACTATCTTTTCAAACCATGCATCTCATATTTACATCTCGTTTACATCATTCAATTCAATTCATCATTTGCACAAACCGTTATTATTCGTTATATTATTACATCGTTACTAACGCGTTTGTTATTTCTTTTGTCAATTTTATTATTGTTCGTTTATTATACTAAATGAACCCGCATGCTAAAATACAACTTTGACGTTAATTTTAGTTGCATTAAATTGACTTAGAAACCCTTTCAATTCCATTCACATGCTTAGGGAAAAAAAATCTTTGCATATCTTTTTCCCGTTTTCCTAGCGCGCGTATTGTAAGTCATTCGAATTTTTAGTAGAGGCCGCTAATGTGCGGGCGGGGTTGGTTGTCCTTTGTGGGCTTCCCAACACGTACCCTCACCCCTTACTCAGAACCTCGGTTTCCGGATGCCCGAAACCGTTGGCGAACGAGAGTCATTCAATACACAATATCCGATAACGTCGGTATTGGTATCAAATGCAAAGGGACGAGCCCAATAAACTCTGACATCGGAAATGGGCCGTATTTTGTATACGGCCCACTACGACATAGAGTGGGCTCGAACGGTTCCGAATAACCATAAAATTCGGTGGCGACTCCACATAGACCTAAATTTCAATTCGATCATTCTCATATGGAGATTCATTCGCCTACCCAAACCCGCGCGTGGCCGCGTCGGGGTGGACCTATGTCATGTCCACAAGCTTCCTTACCCTGGTTGAGAGGTCAGAGGTTCGATTCTCATCTACGCACTAAGTGCGCGCTTCGTTATACCAAAAAAAAATATACGAGTACTCGTAATTGCATCCATTGATTGCTTTGAGCCAACTCGGGCTATCTGGGTTGGGTGTTGGTCCTGTTGGTGTTGGATAGCTCAGTATTTGCTGAAACAACCAACCCAACATAAATGGACTTATAATTACGGAGTATGAAACAAAGAAGCCCATAATGCCAACTCCAATAGGTTTCATCATTGTAATACTCGTACTAGTCTATTTTGATTTCTGGGTTTGGGACTTTGGGTTTTATGATTCCCTTCTTCTTCCATTAAACCTGTAAACCTAAATCTCAAAGGTATCTTCTTCTTCTTC